>CM041791.1:0-5755000 GCA_023375725.1 Nephotettix cincticeps
TGCCACATGAACTAGAGCTTAGATTCTCAATCCAACACAGAGTTTAAACCTAAGCCGGCACAGTTAGTAGCCTTTAGTCAGTACGACTCCACGAGATTTACGTCCTATTTACATCCAGGCATTTACATCCTTGAATTCAAGGTAGCAATCACCAATCAGTTTGTTTCTACTAACATAGTTGTGGTTTCATAGGATCAGCCAAGAAATGATTATCGTGATTAATTGTAAATTTTGGAATATTGCGTAGGATAAAGTTTATTAAGTTAGATGTCCAAGATCTTTCTTAGTCAGGAATCGTATCATAGTTGAATTTGTTCTCCTACGCTAGCTGAGCTGAAGCTCTTAAACTGAGCTTGCTGTAGTACAATGACATCTGGAATCTGCTGTCTGTATATAGGAATATTGTCGATAATTTTTGGTTCAAGTTATTTTAGTTCACAAATAAAATGATAGAGAAATACCATCACAATAGAACAAACTATTATATTAATAAAGGTCAAACCGTTTTTAAGAGCTATGTCCATCGTACATAAAAAAATAATAATATTCTAATTTGAAATTAAAATTCTTATGTGGTTTTGATGGGGACCACACTGACCTCATTACAAAATATATGTTTTATAAATTAAATTTATTTAAAGAAATAAATCCTAATAAAAAAAAAATTTAACCTAATTTTGAATCATTAAACATTGTATTAGGTTGCAATTCCAGATAATAGGCAATAGGTATTTACCGAGTGACGTATACTTTTTACGCCACACTACCCTGACCTAATAAAAGATGTTAAATACCATTACATTCTATTGTTGCTCAAACTATTTCTTCCTGTCTTAAAGAGTTAGATGTTAATCTTGTATTTACACAATCAACCAGTTATTAGCCTTACAATTTTTGACATAGATATGGCTTAACTTTGGGAGGTTACTGTAATCGGTCATAACAAAACACGCCACGCTTAATGACGCAATACGATTTATAAGGACAGCTGTTAAGAGGAACTGAAAAAATTCCCTTTTGGACATATTTATGATCTAAACTAATTATTTCCCACAGGGAATCAAACACAATAATTTTTAATCAGTTTACTAATCAACATTTTTTCCAACCAGCTGTTTACAAGACTATAGGCACGACCAGGAAGTACATTGAAAGAGAGTAGTATGGCGTAAAATTATTTTTCACTGTCACAAGAAAAGAACAGCCCTTATCCCATGTTTCCAAAATATCATGGTCACAGTATTTCTATATTATTTATGCAATAACGTCTAATATACATAACAAAGATCAAAGCCATTCAATAGTAGCACATTAAAATAAACATAAAACATTAACGATAGGTGCTGGTTAATATCAAGCATGTGCAAGAGTCAAGCCTCATGCTCAGACAACCTATGTCTGGATGCTTACCTTGCCACATAATAAGCTTTTACTACATTCAGCCCAATACAACTAACGTGACACTTCAATCTAATTTGATCTGATGTGTCAAAATGGACAGTAACAATCTTTTTTCTAGAGGATAAATTATGGAGTAAATTTATTTTTATTTCAAAACTTCAAACTTAAAATAGATACAAATTATACAATAAATTATTATACAACAATATGAGGGAAATAAAGTGTAAAATTTATAAATCTTAAAGATTTCTTGGATTAATATAGGAATTTTAACAATATCATGGTTTCAGGCAAACCTTGATATGCTGTAGAAAACTAGACCAGGATGAAAAGTTATGGTACAGATCATGAAAAAAAAAATAAAATTATTTATTGATATAAATTTAACAAAACCACCTATGTAAACCCCATGATATCTGAGACACAAAATACTTTCTGATTTGTGTTTTCTTCTGATTTTTGTTCATATATTAAGAAAAAATTATTAAAAAGTTACAGCCACATTAAAAAAATTAATTCCATTACAAATAGAAGGAAATTGTAGAAGAGTTTGTTGAAATCTTAAGAACACTGGAAACATGCCAGCCGCCGGTTGCCGTGCTCAGTACTGCATTTTGCTGTTACCTTACAGGATTATTGAGAACTATTTGGAGCTTCCAATATTTGAGAATGGTATTTACCTTTCTAGCATGATCGTTTTTGCCATTCTGCTGTCTTTGAAAGGAGGAAAATCGTAATTTTTAAATGGAATTTTTTTTAAAGAAGACATTTCATGGTAAACTGACATTGTGAGTAGGCCTACTGCTCAGCACTAGGTTATTTTTTAATGTTTTCAATAAAATATTAGTTTGACTTACACGATAACATTGCATTGTGGTTGGATGAACAGTTAGGTCCAAATCCCAAAATAATACCGTCTGGGGGGTGTGAAGAGCTCTTAAAATTCCAGGATTTAAGGGTTGGACAAGAAAAAAAACTAAACCCTATCTAAAATCAGTTTGATGTAAAAAGCTACCAATCAAGATTTAGCAAATATTTACCAAGACTGTTTAGTTTGTTTAATTTTGTTGGAAATTAAGCACAATTATATCATTGTGCTAAGGATGTATAAAATTGAATTTAGCAGGAAGTATCTAGGACAGGATGGAAAAACGTTAACTGTAGTATTTTTGAAAACCAATTAATTGTAGTGATCTTTTGAATGCAATATTACATATATACAGTATGAGAAACAGATACCAAAAAATTCTCTTAGCCCTACTGCTGTACAAAAAAACTTTATACAACTAACTCATCCAGAATATTTCGTAGTCACTAAAAAACAAAAACTTGAAACAAAAGAGTCGTTTGCCAATGAAAGCGATGTGCGCAGAGAGAGACAGCTGTCGCACTCCAGTACCAACATAGATGAGGAGAGTATACTCACGGTGTGTATCCATGCAGCGCGGTCGCAGCAGTGAGGGGCGAAGGGTGTCGTGCGAAGGCTGCAGCAGCGGCGGCCGCAGCTGGAAACGCAGCCGCCCCCGCCCGTGCTCTTCCCCTCTGGATTGCAACTCCCCGCAACGCAGCCGCTACGACACAACATGCATCCACTCCAAACCGCATCCAATATGTACACATAACCTATCCGTTCTGAGATGTACCCATGTCTTGCCTTGCAACCAATAGGACGCGTCTAATAACTTAAATGCACATTGTCTCATCCTAATCTAACAGATGTATAGTAACTTCCTAAACTCCAACATTTGGTGACCAGCTAAAATGATGTATCATGGGAATTTCACCGATTACAACATTAATTGATCATCTAATACCCTTAAGTGTTTAAGTATGTAAGATTCAAAATACCTACAACCATAAGACATTACAACTTGAACATGTTAAAAAAATCTTCTAAATATTGAGCACATATCTGTTTGAGCTGTCTTCCGGAATTTACATAGGTAATATAGGTTTACATAATGTCCAGCAGCTTGGGGGCTAAAACCATGCATTTTAGGTTTGTGCTTAATTGATTTTCAGCTAATTTTTATTAGATAATTACATATGGAAGAGTCATTAATCGCTTTCAGTAGAGTTCATGAAAAAATACATCATTGTAGAGGAGTATAGAACATTTTTAGTATGATTTCTCAATTAAATTTCCTTAAGTATTTTGTAAGTCTAAGGAAGAAATATTGAAAAACCATAACCAAACAAAAATCATGGAAGGATATTATGAAAAAGGTTTGATGAGATTTCAAACCAGTTCCAAGATAGACAAATAAAATCTTTTGTAACTCCAGACAGGTTCTATTTCCCTTGACCTCAAGTTCAAGAGTATTTATAATAACTAAATGAGTTTAAAGGATTATAAAGTTGTTACAGTTTGGTTGATGACAACCCTAAAGAAATAAAAATGCTTATAAATTTGTCCTCAATTACTAAAAAATACATTTTTAAATGATTTGTAAAAAAAATATGAAGAGAATATAATTAATTATTGTATAACAACAATAGAAATATGAAAGTAAAATAATGTATATTAAACTGAATTCTCTCACATTTCAATAGCCAGGCATCTAAACTGAGATATTTTTATATTGCCAACAAAAAACTATATTACTTTTTCAATATAAAATTTAATTAGCAGACAGATCAAGACAGACCGAAGCTATTAAAAGATAGCCTGACCATATAAAACCGTTCTTTGTTCATTTAATTAGATTTATTGTTATATGAAATAAATAAATCCTAAAACGAAACAAGAGGGAAAACGTGATAAAACATTTTAAAATGATTATAATTTTGCATGCAAGTCTAAAAATCATCAAACACAAACTGGAAAAATGTCGACATGAAAATAAGACATTAATGTAATACAAAAAGTGGTATGGACACAAAATATGCAATCAATCAGTCAATTCATGATTCAGGCATCTCGAGCCTAACTGTTACTAACCACATCGCAAAACCGAAGCGTAAGATCCCTCTAACCAATTAGTACAAAATGCATTAAACAAGGTACAGAAGGGAAAGTGAGAGCTTGAGATAAACTACATAAAACACCATCCAAGATTTCAGTGCCAATGAATATACAATTAATTATACTGTTTGATTCTTCATTAGATGACACTTAATGAATTGTGTTTAGCTTTTGATTGATTTGTGAAACATTTTCTATTTTAATTTTTTAAACCGCTTTCTAATTTAGATTTAAAAAAATGTAAATTGACCTAGAAAACCTTAAAATCAGTAAATATAGAGTAAATATTTTCTTTTGTTCCGAGTTAATCATTTGGCTAGATTTATTTTTAATAAATGTTTCACCATAGACAATAACAGTTTTGAGTTGATATAATTCATAAAACGAGATGGTTAATTGGGAGGATTAGTTGCACATGTTAATGCAATCAATAGAGGGTGCAGGCAGTGCTGCAGTCTGGTAACAAGTAATGGAACTAACTCAAGGGAGCCACAATATAGTACAGGTAATTGTGGAAAACATACTGTACAATAATAAGCATACAGGTTTTTAGATTCATACTGATAAAGATTCTTTTTTCACCATTTTATTCAGATGGATATAGTAACCAAGCCATCTCTATAATTTTAACAAAGTTGAAATATTTCGGATTAACAAACATATACATTCAAAAATTATGAAAAACTGAATCCGAAATAGACATCAAATAAAAATTCCTGACGTGGAGTGTAAAAATGGAACATTTGTCACAACCTTGAGCTCCCTCTAGTGTTTGTAATCGCGTAACCCTTTGCGAGGATGGGAGAGGATGTTCGAGAGCGTCGAGCGAAAAGATGTAAGTCTACAATCTGCCAACAACCATGCAAGTACTGAAGAGACCTTAGTGTGTGCCCACCACCTTAGCACAGAGAGGAAGCCAAACAACAACGTCTTGTTCGGTCCAGAACCTAACAACAGTGCAGTGTACGTGATCTCGTCTACACTGCCACAAGTTACTGGCAGTACAGTGCTGCACTCTATCAGCAGTGTACGTAGTCTGCTCCTCTAAACATAGTACCCTAGCATTCTATATACAGAACTTGTCCATGCAATCAATGCGGCCATGCAATCGTTCTCGCAAAGGGTCAAAACGGTTGAAGCGAGTTTCAGTAATTGGTGGAGTTCTTTTCCTCGGATTCGCTATTGTGCGAGTTAGAAAACCTGATTTGGATATATACAGATTAGTGGACGCCGTATGATGAGTGTACACTGAAATCGCCATAGTCCATAACACACATAACATAGTTATTACTGGAAGCATAGAGTCTCAAGTAGAGCAACTAATGTCTCGTCGTGCCAGGCAGGTGTCAGGCCAAACAACAAACATAACAAGTGAGTACCTGCGTCGGCGAGTTACGGCGTGATTCAGCCCTGCGAGCCACCATCTGTAGCCTAACAACATCATCATCAACATCATCTCAACCTCTCATCATCATCATCATCATCATCATCATCATCATCATCATCTCATCATCTGTAACTACACACACATTATTCGGTTGGGGCCCAAAGCTTCCATAATCAAATGAATATTTCCACGAGTGAAACTTATCTGCTACCCTTGTCTCAACCTTAGCAAATCATCAATCTGTTAGATAAGGTGTTAAAGATGTTGTCAAGTATAAAGTTAACAAATTGAAAAAAATACTTCATACTGTAATTTTACATAAATGTAAATTGACTGTAAAGTAAAAAAGATCCTATAAGTATTGGGGTGTTTATAAATTGAGTATAAAACAGGAGATCAAAATTATAATATTTGTATAAAATCACTATTGAGGGGAGGTATTATTTTTGTGTAGAAATGATACAAATTTAAGGAATGTGATTTCGGAGTTTAAAAATAACGAGTCAAGAAACATTTTTTGTATATATATAATTAAATAAATATTAGAGGTGTGCAGATAACTGAAGAGTTGGATCCAGCTCCAATCTAATCCAATCCTAATGCAAAACGAGTATCCAGTAGTCTGATAAATATCCAAAATTTTGGATGGACGTATAAATAGAGTATAAAATGAGTATTAAAACCGAAAGATAAAAACAGAACTTTCCGTTTGACATTAAGTTGGCAATACGGAACGTCTTTCATCGAACAAATGTGTTGAAGCAGATGACGAAATTACTTGATTCATATCTTATTAGAATGTAAGTAATTCATTGGCAGGTCCGAGGATGCAGTATGATTATTTGATTCTTCAACTACGTTATTAAGTAACCGATGAAGTTCAACACGATATTGGATTTTAAAATACAAAGCATAGCGTTATCGTTAGTTGCACCAAGTATCAGATTGCGGTTTGATATTATTCTGCATAGAAAATTATTTCGGCAACAAAAAACCTTGAATCATTGATCTAATATTTGGTAACAAAGTTCAATCATCATAATAGGTCATTTTGGGACGGTATTTACATAGCAAAAATAATACACTACTTCATTTTTAGCATCTACTTAGAAACTATTTTTCGTTATCGTATTCTTAAGTTCTCCGGTTTTGAGCAAAACGATAAGTGTTCCAAAATTTACATTTGCCCAATTTCATCGTTTGGTGTTCAGATAACCAACAAATTTTTACTCTTATTCTTTCTACATTTTCTCTTTGTTGGATGATTTTATGCATCATTAGAGTTTAAATGGTGCATTTTTAGATAATTTTAATGATTAAATAACTAGATTACGACAAGGTACAATAATTTCACTGGTTTTGAATATTGTAACACGGCAGCCAGATATGCAGATAGCCGATGACAACGAGCCGACATAGCCTGTCAAATCTTGGTTCTTTGTTTATGGCTATTCGTTTTTATCATTGTAATAAATAAAATAGTTGAAACATTAAAGAAAATTGTGATTTATTATTTATCAATCTATCCATAGTTTATATCATTAATTTTTGATCTGTTGATGTAATTTATTAGCAAATTATAATCTTTTTGTTGATTTCATTCATGAATTAAGCCATCTTAAAATTTGTTACTTTTAAATGCAGAAAAGAATAAATTTTAGTTTTTTTGTTCAGCCTATAAAGAAGTTATGATTTTGTATGCCCTATTTAATAACTTTGATTAAACTTTTTATTGTTTTTTCTAATTAATTTTTAGATAAGTGTTATTCCACCGTGTTATTGTGAGTATCCGAATCCAAACCGATCTGAACTTGAGCTATCCAATCCGAATCCAAAAAAAGTCACTCTCCGAATATCTCTAATTAAAACATTGTGCCACATGAACTAGAGCTCAGATTCTCAATCCAACACAGAATTCAAACCAAAGCCATCACAGTTATTTCATTGATCTAAGCCTTTTGTCAGTAAGACTCCATCAGGTTAACCTCCTATGGTCAGGCATTTATATCCTTGAACTATGGCAGCAATCACCAATCAGTTTGTGGTTATTAAAATTAACTCTTCACACACCTCTAATATTATATTATATATAAATTTACTTGTTAATGTTTACAAAAGATCATCAACTGGAAAATGCAAAAAATTTAAATAACAAAATTCAGAGGCTATTTATTATTAGACACATAACTTCAAAAATTAATATGGTTTTATAGGTCCCAACCAGTGGAAATACTCATTCATTAAATATGTAAGCTAATAGTTTATTAAATTTCTGCCTTTTAAATTTGCTGTTTTTTACTGTTAGTGGAGTTAATATTAAAATTTAGTTTTCACCATAGCATTATATAAATTGTGGGGTACTAAAATTGGAAATTGATTTTAATTGACGGTAAGTATTCAGTAATGACTGGCTATAGGCTGGGTTTTAATGTTTTAGGAAAGAAGAACACAATACAGCTAGCTTAACTGAGGAAAAGATGAGGAAGTCTAAATTTAAGGCCACTTCACACCGCACGTATTAATACAGAAGTAATATTTTAACTATGGTACTACCTCAGAGGACCTGAGCATTGTGCTGTATCCCAAACTAGCCCATGTACTCATTTCACTGTAAGAGCTATAAGTTTATAGGATGAACCAATTCTGACCTCCCCAATTCTGAACACAAAGATATCCAAATAATGAGTAATGAGTAATCAGTGAAACGGTGATATCAAAGAAAAATAGTTTAGATATTTTTTACCACTGGGAGGAAAAAATGTCACCACCACGACTAACACTCCATTTCTCAAATTAATGTGTGTAACTGGTGACATGGAGGTGTGAAGAGCGACGCCTGTTATGTAGCCAGCAATGTGAAGGGGCATTTTGAAATTCACAGCCAAAGTAATAATACACCGAACAAATCTTCGGCGTATCAATACATGAGCTATGACAGTGTGGAGTGGCATAAAACAGCTAGTTCAGCTGAGAAAAGGACGAAATAGGCTTAACAAACACTCAGTAAAGACATTATTTGATACACTTTAATGCTTACCTCCTGGGAACTTCTAGTGTCAACGTTTTTATCTCTTTATCTATACACCAGAAGACGTTCCTGGAGAAGGATAACATTTATAGTCTATCAAATAATAAGTAAGTTTTTCTGTGATATATGACACATTTATACCAGATAAGCTAGTTGTATCTTATTTCTCTTTACAAAAAAATCTAAAACTGGATTAAACTAAGGCAATAATTAATGTATATTAGTTGGTAAATACCAGATTTCACTTCTGGTTTAAATATTTTAAATATAAAAATTTACTATTTCCCCTCAAAATAATAAAATAAAAAAAATCTAGGTTCAAAATAAAAACAGTTTATTAAACAGATTTTGGCATTACAACCAACTTGTTACTGACTAATAAAATAATATTAACATAAACCATACGCATGATAAAAACGCATTTCAAGTAATTCTATACCAAACCAAATAACATCACTCAAATTTGTATTCTTAAAAATAACTGTAAGCACCTTTTTAAAAAGGAAATGTACTCCATTTTATCCCAAAAAAAATAAATTGTTTTCTATGCACACATTTAAAAAAGTAGGAGGAGTTGTAAAAGGAGAACACAGTTAAGAAATCAGAAAAAATCTCTAATCAAACATTGAAATGCCCTTTAAAATGATTCGTCCCAAATAGATGCCTACAGTGATTAAAAATAACAGTCTTCAGTGCATATTGGACTAAACCTGTGCTTTGAAAGATGAAATACTTTACGCTTTGAACAACCAGTGAAACAAAATGATCTATTATTAGCTGTGTTATTAGTGAAACTAGCATACATCTAACATAAGTTACATGGCGGAGATACGTATATACAAACAGCAAGACAAATACATGGCTAGACCTCAGAACCCCCTCACCACATGCATAAGCTAGACAGAAGACAAGAACACACTCATAGGTATCACCTGTTTTTCATCCAGTTTAATTATTACCAAGGTACCTGTGAATATCAGATTTTGGGAGGTCAAACAAATAAATTTTTGGGGTGTTAAACGTTCAAAGTTTATCAAATTTAAATTGGGACAAGACCATTGCACTAACACTAATACAGAAAATACATCTATAAGATATATATTTTTGTATAAGTCAAGCCTCTTACCTCTATTCAGGCACATGATTGGTGATATCAAAGGAAAATATTTTTGATATTTTTTTACCACTGGGAGGAAAAGCACAGAAATTATTTGTTTGGAATCAAGATCAAAAATGAATTTATAAATATATATTGAGTAACAAACCTGTGTAAAATGACTGCAGGATGAAAAACAAAGGTAATTAATTTTACTCATTACCTACTATAGCAGAATAAATATTTAAAAATCTACAGTACCACAACCGGTTGTTTTTTCATCATACAAAAAAATCACAATTTCTAATCTGATCTGTTTTATGCAATTTAACATCAAATTAAAACCCAAGCAATGAGTAACATACTTTTAAGAAGTCCCAAGATTGAACAAGATTTTAACACTGCTGTGAAAGCGAGTGACTGAAAATGGATCAAGTCAAACGGACATTGAAAGCTGGCATGCAATCAATTCCAAGTAAATTCAACTTATATACAAATTTCAAACTATACTATTCCAAATTAATAGTGATATTCATCTCAAGTAGTTTCAGTTTTGTTTTACACTGAACCATGCACAGCCACCCTAGTGAAATCTGCAACGCTACTTTGTTATTGTATTAAACATATCACTGTTAAGTACTTGTAAGGCTGCTCTTTTCATTTTGATTCTTTTATCCTAACATTCTGAAGTATTTTATTGGCACAGCACAGCAGACAAATTCTTTGAAAAATAAACTATACAAAATACTACAATTTGATGAACAAATTTTGTTTGAGTGCTTACGAAAACACAGAGTAAAAATATATCTTCTAATAAACACAACCTTTCCAAATTTAATACTATAACCAATGTGAAAAATCCTGATTAAAAAATTGCTGTACAAAAATTTAAATTTTAAATAAACATATAATTCTCTGCTGTACAGTGCAGTGTTCATGTTTTACCATGCTGTCAATGTAGCCACAGAGGAGTATAAAACTGTAATTCAATCTCAGCAGTAATTAAGCTGCCAAAAAAGCTAAGGGACTTGAACATATGCTGTCACCTTGATTATTTGGGTATTTACATCATTAAATATTTTAAGCATGGTTAGTTAGCAACGTTAGTTAGCAAGTTTCTGTAAAATATAGGTCATATATAAAATTTCAAATATTTTGGAAACAACATAACTTACAAAAAGTAAAGAATGAATCCCTCTTTGTACTAAGAAATAAAAAATTTTGAATGGGTTATACCGGTTATTTATATCTTGACGTTTGTTGAAATATTGCTTAACGACTTAAAGCAGTTGTTCGCAAACCTTTTAATTCTCATTTTTAATTTCTTTCTGTCAACCAATTGAATGACTATATATATTTATAAAAAGCTGACATTACATTTTTACTTAAAGCTACAAAAGCTGTCCATGGCTTGTCCATAACTATTTTAAAAATATTTCTTGTTTGTACTGTCATACATTTCATTCTCTCTGTGGCTACCAAATTATCATTAAACAATTACTTAGAATTTCAACTGTTTAGCTAAACCTTTCACCTCAATTGGTCAAATAATGGTGAAACCCAAGGTAAGTTAGGCTATATTATGCTATCACTGAATACTAATGCTATAAAGTATTTTGATAGGTTGAATGCATACTGGTATCAAGCGTGAGAGGAGGTAGGGCCAGATCCAACCTTCCTTCCGGCCACTGCACACAGACTGAAACACAACAACGACATGAATTGTAACGACACACCCAAAGCAAAACCTTTCTTAACTCAACATACAAGAACTAATGTCCAACTATCCCAAGATAGGAACATCCCCCATGTTACCAATCATATATAGTGGACGTTATTGAGTAAAAAATCACACTTAAAAATGAACATATCAATTATAAAAAAATGTCAATAATTACTAGTAATAGAATTAACCCTGCCGGTGAGCCATGAGAAAAAAAGGTGAAACATTGCTGGCGAAATCAATTTATTGAGCTATTACTATTACTGAAAAATCTTCAACTTAAAAATTTTTAACTATACAAAATAGAAACAATAGGGGTTCATAACACAGATTCCACTTAATGAACAGTCCTTTTAGGGATTTTGAGTTTTAAAGTTTATACTAAAGGAAAATGTTGTAAAATCTCAGGGAACGTTATAAGGCTTATTAAATTGCATTCTTAACAAAAATTATTAATGAGTAAGTGTGTGCATACATTGTATGTTATAATATCATTGGAATATTATTAATCAAATACACCTTTCAAGAATATTAATATTAAGTCCAATATTTCTAGTGCTACATGGAATTCTGTTTGTGCCCCTTGCTACAATGTACACAACAACAAATAAAATACACAACAAATAAGAACAATGTGAACACAATGTGAAAACAATCCGTTTGGTTATAACACTTCACAAAACAATAGGAAACAGTGAAATAGATACAAAACAATTCACGTCTTACTACCATCATTTACAAACTTAAAAAATGTTCTGAAACATGACACGACAAGATGTTGTTTAACGTAAACAAATACGTTTTTATTTTCGAAATAACAATTTTGAAACCAAATCTTACATGAAACCTTATTTGAAGATATACATTGCAATAGATACCATATTAATGAAAGATTAATTATTTAAACTTAAGTTTACATAAAGGAATAGAAAACTACTACTACAAAACTGTACATTTTGTGCCAATAAAATGTCTTATGTCTTACTACATTTTATATCTGATACAATTAACCGTTTGGCTGCACGGGGCGGAAATATCCGCCCCGTGATTACGGTACCGTTGGTGTGGGGCCAGGAAATATCGTCCTTGAACGATGCCAACAACCCAGCTTCAGTCAATCTCAGTCTCATACTGAGAACGTTGATCTATTTGCCGCGTTATATGTGTTATATTTTGAAACAAATTTTGACGCACTTTGTCTCCATGACGGCCATTCCGTGCTTTGATCATGCTTTCGTGTATTTGCTTTGCACAGTTTAGCAATACATGCTAAAGGAAATCTAGTGTTAAGATCAAAATGGTATCCATGCTTCCGTTACAAAATGGTTATTACTTGAAATTCTTTTCCAAATTTCAACTAACTTTACAAAATAAAAATACAGTTGACCAATCCTATTTTAAATTACAATTTTATGAAACTATATATGCATTTATTTACAAATTCGGGCTACTTTGCAGGGTCTACTTTACCGCCTATTTAAAGGTTTACAATCGATTAAAAGGAGTTATATCGTATACCATCTTGTTTAGGAGCTTAAGGCTTTATGTTGATAATTAATGATGGCTGTTTCACACCTATTTTGAACGTCTGTGAGTATTAATTTACCTATGAAGCTATTTTATTGTTGCAAACTTTTTGTGAAACCTTGTTTATGTTTTTGTTTTGTTTATATCCCTAAAATGTGTGATGGTTTGTGTTCTAGCGATATTAGGAATTTATAAAATGGTAAGTTAAGTGAAGTGGATAATTGGAAACCTCTAAAAGCCAAAAATAGATAAAAAGTGGCATAAGACTGGCAATTATTGCAAGAAAATGCCATTTTCATGTAAATACTCTGGAATTTTTAATTTCTTGTTGTAAATCATAGTTTTAAGCTGTATAAACTATACACTTTCTTTATTACAATAGACAATTTTGAACAAAATGTATACTTTGGAATTTTGATATAGTATAAATATTTTATAGAACCTACATTGCTCATTAGAGAGCAGATATATATATATTTTTTTTTAAGGACACCTGAAGAATATTTGAACTTAAAAGGATGATGCGTATTAAGAACCTAAGATCAACTTATACTACATTTTTGAGCCTATATTATCTTCTTTAAGGCAAAATACAACATTATATAAGTTTGTGATGTTTTATGATTTTTCTGTGCGTTGACAAAACTAAGCCATAAATCGCTTCACATTGTGAGTTATTGTAATGGACACTTAGAGGGTTAAAACACTAAAGGTAAAAAATGATAACCAGCAAGTAGCAAAATTGTGAATTAAAAAACTAGCTTATACGATTAAAAAGCTGTGTGGGACGACAATCAATTCTGGAGAGAGCAAAATAGGAGAACACAATAAACAAAACGAGAACGACAATGCAGTTCTCACCAAGATTGGGTACGGTTCCGTTCCTAGTCAGAAATACTATAATAAAACAAAATTGTGTAACAATACGGGAAGAATATGCGTATAAATGCTCAAGTTGACAAATAACAAATTCGCAACAATTAAATATTTACACAATAAAAGCCATATCAAAATTTTAAGTAAGCACACTGTTGATTTCGTAAAGAATTTCAAAAATGGAGACGTGAAAATAAACAAGAATTTTTTTATTAACTTTTGTGACTAATTTAGTGGAAGATGTAATTGTGATTTATTTTGTAAATACAATCAAATGAGCATAATAATGCAGAATTATTTACATTTATAACTCAAAGATAATAAAGAGATATCATTAATTACAAATTAGAACAGTATACTTTGACAAACATAGCTTTAAGCTCTTGCATTTCTGTGCTACAGCTGAAACTAATGAAATACTCCAAATAGTCGATAAAACTAGTTCGACATCACAAAAAACATGCAACATTACACTACTAACAAGTGAAAACAAACTGAACTGAAAATGTGATGGGGAAAAATTACTAAAACATAATTGAGATTTAATTTTTAGGAAATTAAAGATATTTTAAAACCTTTATTTCATCAATACAGAAATAGAATGAAATTCTGTTTTAAGAATTATCTTAAAACTGAATTTAAATAACTGATAATATTAATTATCAGTTTAAATTTGAAGAGTCAATATTAGTTATATTTTTAAGTGTGAAAATAGAGAAACTGTACAGTAAATAATTTATATATAGATAAGTCAAACAAAAATTAAACAAACATGCAGAGAAACACATGCCAATGATTATTACTTCATTGAAGCTTAAAAATTGTACAAAGAATGAAATTTACTTTCTTGTATAATTAAACAGAGGTGAGGGAAAATTTTAATTGTATAAACAAATGAATATGTTTTCATTTTGTCTCACCATTGGGAAGTGCTGGAGGTTTCTTCGTCTGGACTCTTGCTGTTGCATTGTTTACCTAATCCAGAAAAAAGTAATTTTAGAGAGTATTTTTATAATAAATTTTATAAAAATAAAATAAGTAAAACACTTTACAATTATTTTAACATACAAATTCTTTCAATATATACTGAATGTCAAAATAGTAAAATATTGGATTTCAATATTAAATTTTTTTAAATCGGTTTCTCAGCTAATAATAAATTTTAAATAGTTTTACATAAATAAAATAATCAAAATTATTAACTAATAAACTATAATACTTTCACGAGTCAACTCATTGACTATATTTTATCTATCAACAAATACAAATATAAATATATTAATAACTTAACACTAGATGTTGGACCCAAAAGACTATACTGAAATGGATGAAATAAATAGAAAAGCTTGTCATCAGAATCCATTATAAAATAATTCAAAAAACTGGGTTATTTGTAGTAAATTAAATTGAATGTGAACAATTTAATTTACAACAAAGACAAAAATAAAATACAAATACAATATATAAATATAACAAAATATAAATAGGACAAAAAAAATTTAGAAAAGTTAGTTGGATGAGTATATTTTGTATGTTTTTTTTAAGATCCAACATCAAAAGAATGGCATTCTATGAAATTATCAGGAACTCAGAAAAACAAAGCAGTTTAACTTCATCTTTGTTGCAAGTGAAACATTAGGATGTTGAGAGCCAACAAGAAATTTTGCAACATAGTAAACTAAAACACTGATCATCTCATATGTAGTTACGACTAGTAGTGATTAAACTAGCCAACTTCACCTTTGTAAGGATCAAGAAAATTAATTTCTATACAATCATTAGGTGAAAATGAACAAGTTTTAAACAATTTCTCTATGTAAAAAACTAGTAACTATATAACAAAACAACAAATCAAGTTCATAAAAAGATTTTATTGGTTGAAAATTGGTAAAAAATTCTATATTAGCCCAATCCCTTATTTAGTTCTTTATTCAAGCAAATACACAAAACTTTGATAACTGTCAACAGACAAAGGGTTTGATTAAGATACAGTAAACAAAAATTAGATCTATGGATTTATATTTAAATAGCTATTAAAATTCCATAGTCATTAATTTACTTGCAGATTTTATGGCATGATGTGGGGGTTCAAACCATGTAAGTTTGTGTATTAAAAATTGTCTTTATGGTGAAGTTGAACAGTCTGACCACGTCTGAGGGGGGAGAGGGAAATCAGGAGGCGAGAATGACAAAGACGCAACTTACCTAACGAGCCTCATCCCCTGGGAAACAGCTTGGAGTCACCATTACGAGCTATGAGGACCACAATGATTAATATCATTGCTGTATCGGCAGCAAAGTAATGTCAAACGATCCATTCCCCATAATTTTTATTTCCAGAAATGGTTAAAAACACCCACAAAGAATACATTGGGCAAGGCGGGGTAAGAAAACAAACACTCGGTGATGCACAGAGGCTGATTTCGGCCTCGAGAGAAAAGTGTGGAAGAAAGAAATGCTATTACATTTGAATCGAACTTTAAGAGGGTTCTAAGAAAGATTTTGCAGGAGGGAAAGTAAAAAAGTATCGTCAGGCATTGAATATACAAACAGATTAAGTAAATCTAAGATGAGAATCACTAGAAACACTCAAAAATGCTAGCAGCTACGAGCGGCGAGCGAGCAAACGAGCGAACACATTCTAGCCCAGCCACCTATCCCAAGAGGTTTGACATTGCTTTGCCGATCTGCAACATTCGCTGCCGAGCCCTGCGGTTAGTTCCCATCGTTCAGAGACTACGGGTCGGACAGATTCACGCAAGTCTCGTTACTGTGACACACGTAACTACTAGTAGCCATCACCTGTTATTGACGACATGAAGCACCAAGCGCGGAGCCGGGGTCGTGTGATGGGCTCGGCAGCGAATGATGCAGGGAGAAGGACTGGGACAGGGAGGTCACTTATAGTATCATGTTAAGTAACAGTGCTACAAACGGATCGTATGTTGACGTTTCATGCACACCTCAATTTTTCTTCCCTCAACCACGGTGCCATGAAGTCTCTCTCGTGCCTGGTCCGCGTCTGCGCTATTTGCGAACGTTACAAAACCGAATCCCTGCATGCAAGACAGACAAAACATGCACTGTAAAAACTGTATGGTAAAAAAATATTATAGTTTATATTCGGGCGTGGGGCATGGGCCAGCAACGTGCAACAAAGTCAGTATCGTTTACATAGAGATTACACAGTTAACTGTACACAGAATCTCCGTTGCATTCGTCAACCATTTGTAATATCGGAGCAGGATTGTTTCTAGACTGAGTTTTAATAGTTTTAAAAAGTGTCTAGATAAAGTACCTATGTCTAAAAATCATTCTTGAAAATGGATATCAAACATTTGAAAGTAAATTAACTTTTAAATTACTTTCCCTTACAACTTCAACTCAGCATAGTAACAATCCTGAAAAAATTATAGAACATACAAAAAACTTTATTTTTCAAACAATCATTTTACAAAATTTAATATTCAACAATTTAATAATCAAAATTCAAACATATTATTTTGCTATTCATCTCTCATGCATTTACAATATTCTAAAATAAAAGCCTAGGTTCAAACAGTCATGGCACCATCTAGGAGCTAAACGGGAAATTCTATGTACGTTTCCGTCACCGTGGCCACCATGCCAGCCACAACAGTCATATGGTAACAATAGAAGCTAATATTATAAAACACTACTTCAAAAAAGGGCAGCATTTTACTGCAGTAAGGCAATCCTTGAACTAAGGAATTTTCCTATGGAAACAAATTTATTGAATGATATACCTTTTAAAAGATTGTTTTCAAATTGTGTTAAAATCAACATTTAAAAATTTATTTTGAATTAAAAATTCCGTTTTGGAAAATTCACTGAGTTCAAGAGTGTTGCCGACTGTCATACGTTCTCCCTGGTACTCAGTTTTTCACTAAGCTAAGCCGTGATATTGTAAGCCACAATACTTTAACTCTATGTACAATGTGCTAGGTTCACACAGCTCCACTGCCCAGTTCCCTACGATCTCATGCACTCACTCTCAGCAAACAACAGTACGGTAACACTTGGGCTTTGTTCACCAACCCAAACTTAAAATCTACTGTAAATGGATGTACATTATTCATGATTAATCTATTAGAAAAACCAAGAAAATTTCAATAATAATAAGTATATTCAAAACGATTTTCAAGACAAATCTAAAACAAAAACCCTGTAATAAATAAGTAATATGTAACTCATGAAGTTCCCTAAAACGGCAACCAAAAATTTGTTTCAAACATAGATAGAAAGGATACGGAAAAATAACAAGTAAACTAGAAACTATAAATATTTTTTAGATTCTATTTTGACATTGTTAAGGGTCAGATATAGTTTAAACGGTCAAAATGAGAGAGATATTAACTAATCAATTTTTTTTTAATTTTCTTACAACCAAATCTTATGTTGTGCTTGGCAGTATAATTTCAAATTGAAAAATTTCATTTAACTAGTACAGAATGTTTTATGTACAATTTATATCCCCCCATAACACTCCTCCCCCTCGATAAATTATCTAAAAGAAATCTTTCAAAATTTGAATATAACATGAAGAACAGTGAGATAATAATGTTAGTATTGATTAAACCATATGACAACACACAGCAGCGGAAAACTATAAATATATAAGGCAACAATGCATGAGACAAGAAAGCAAAACTAAGTGTGAAGCATAGCGTGGTGAGACTGGGCAGTGAACGTGACACTACTTCTTTGTTCCAACTTCATGACTTTTCAAATTAAAATAATTAGTATGTAATTTATATGTAAATGTCAAAGAAAAAGAATATATTAACAACCCAAATGATCCTCTTAGATGTCACAAAGTTTTTTTCTCAAAATCATTGTTTTATTTTTTTTATGGATATTTTTAACATAATTGATGGGGTAAATAGGACCACTCACTGAATGTAATACACTAAAGGATGAAATTTAATGCCTTTAATATATGAAAAATGCTTGTTATTGGCTTGTTTACGTTATTGTCATTCAGTCACTCGATGAAACAATAATTGAATGAATAATGAATAATAGTCTGATCTTGAAATGATATAAAGATAATTTCATTAGCATATCTTACAAATTAAAAGAAAAACAGATGGATTACAATTATGGAATGATAATCTGTAAAATTAATCAAATACAGTAGAAAATCACCTCAACTGGTTTTTAAGAATTTTACTCCTGCTGAAAAAAAATATATTTATTATCTTTTTCAAGTTTGTTCTATTCCTTTACCCTTATCCTCCTTTAGTGATCAGATCGAGTATTTATAACTTGACATGTTCACTCGGATGTCCAGCTGAACTGTCCGTCACCATTTTCTCGCCAAGTTGAATTAATTTATATCAGAGCTGTCCTCACCACTCGGATGTCTAGTGGTACTGTACGAGATTAAATCCGATTGCGATCAGAAGGCCAGCAGTACTGGCCACTAAATATATTCATTTGTTTCTTTTGTGAATATTATGTGCTAGGTTTGGGATGAGCTGCAATCTTTTGGGAAACTAATGAACTAGCGAATCAGATGAATTCCCGCTTCTAAAATCACACATGTTTTGGAAATTAAAGTTATGCTTAGTACGTTGTTCTGCTGTTCTATTGTTGCGTTTACTAAGAAGTGGTGATATTTAATGCTAATAACAGCTGGGTTTTTAGTATATAACTGTACATTTTATTAATAATGCATTATTTATTTTAGTAGTAACCGCAGTAAATAATAAACATAAACATAACAATATATGATAAGGACTTGAAGCCATTATTGGAGGAGTGTGACGAAATGTTTTGTCATATTATTTATTTGTGAAATAGACTCTGTTGGATTGACATTATTCGTTAACAATGGCTTTTTATTGTCCTTACAAACATTGTTGTAAAAAAACCAGGTTTGACACAAAAAAATTCAAAACTGGTGGAAAGGTTGTCGAAAATGGCTGCAGAGCTGACAAGGAATGTAGCACAGCCAGTACTGCCGGCCACCCAAGATGTGAGGACAACATCAAGGGAAATAATTCTGAGCTGTATGCAGAATTGGCAGAGCCAGTGCTACTGGCTAACCGAGCGTCATCAACAATGAAAGTACAAAAAAATTAGAAATTACCATTTGTGGCTGGAAAATAAAAATTAATTTTTTTCCTGTGATTTTGATAAGATTTTATTTTCTTATTAAATGCATTCTAATAAAAAATGAAGTCATGAAGGGGAATCAAAAAGAGTTCCGGAGCTAGTGACTGAACCTGCCTGGGATAAGTAAACGGGAAAACTGTAACACAATCGAAGAGAAAGAGAGAGAAAGAAGAGTGAGAGATTAGCGACAAATCATGCGCGCTACCAATGATTGCGATTAGTAACGTCAGCGTCGCAACCCAGTGCGACAATCAAACACTACGCATCTCATTCTAGAAATAAAAATTATCATGATTCAATTTTGTTGCATACAATTTTCAAACAGGCCCATTATATTTTTTTATGCTTTGTTCCCATTAGTCAAAAAATGATCCAGTGTGTGGCTTTGAATAGAACCTGACACTTTAAACACATGAAAACATAAAAAAGTAGTGGAAATAAAAAGACTTTGTTATAAAGCTATATCGAAAGCATCACGTTTAGACAAATAGAATTCCACAGATGGGCCAGGCCCTTAATATAAATCATATCACATTATACACAATATGTATAAACTTGATTAACAAATTGTAGAAAAAATAATTTAACGTGATTTTACAGTAACCCTAAATCCAAACTATGTACATTACATAAATCCAAACATGTTGTACGTTTAATACAGTACATATTATTTCACTTTATACTAACAACAAAATAAAAGCACAAGATAAAAAAGTTATTATCACTAAATATAAAAATAAATAAGAAATGTTTTAAAATTTATTTCATTTTAATTCTGAAAATGAAATAAATAACAACATTTGTAGACATTGTGAGATATTAACTTGCAAGATTATTCAATTATAATTTTTTTACTAAGAAAAATTGTGCTTGAAAACTAATCTGAGAAAAGCAGTACATCAAAATTATTACTTCAGCAACAGAATTATTTAAACTGTAATTATATTGATTATCTAGTATATTTTGAAGTTGAATATTACAAAGGTATACTTAAAAATATATATGTATATATAAATACAAAAGTTAAAAAAGTAAAGGGGGAATTTTCTAAGTTTTAAACTAAATATACTCTGAGAACTGTTGTAAAAAGTAAGACAAAATACACTTATTGAGATTAACATACCTTGGAGCCTCGTTCATTGAAAATGATTTCAACATCAAGAATTGGACCAAATTGCTGTCAACATAAAATTGTCCAGTTAACAACATTGTCACAAAACATGAAATCCTAACAAAACGTATGAATATTAAATTACAAGAAACATTCTTAAAATTTCTTTCACGTTGTATATTATAAAATAAATTATATATTTTAAGTTCATTTTATTACTCCAGTAGGACATCAAACCGTTACAATATTCGACCCACTAAGTCGATTAAATATAATTATGCCTATTTACATGTACAATAATTAAAACAAGAGAGAATCGGGAAATCCTATTCTTCCTGAGATAATTTATAAATTATTAGATTAGATTAGATTATTTGAAATGGCGACCATACCACAAGGTAGGTATTTTAAGCCAAGTATGAATGAGGATTGAATGTAAGATGATTGTGGTGCGATCTTGTAGTCTTGTTACTGACTAAGGCTAACATGTTCCTTAGACAGGACTGTTAATTAATAGCCCAACAGCCAATGGCAACTAAGGGACCTACAGTTTAACGTGGAATCCGAACCACACCCTCTGAATTACAAATTGGTCTAATTATGAGGATAGTCTTTTGTGGATTAATGTAGTATTCAATAGTGTGGACGTTAATCCACACAAGAGAACACTACACCCACCGACCTTCGCTTACAACTATCCACAATTCGTGACCTCCAAGTAGCTGGATTACAGGATGTCGCCACCATCCCAGTCCAAATTTATTATGCATATTATATACATAAATATTTAGACGGAATTCTCATCCACTAAAATGCTCTATTAATAATTTATAGATTCAGAACAAAATCAGTCTCCTAATCTATATTTTGCTGTTGGGAATTTGGAAGTAGAAGTAGTAACAATAGAAATAAGCAGAATATTTCTATTGAAATGGAAGGCTTCTCTACTAGTTTTTAGCGAATTTACTGTGGGTTTAGGTCACTCACATGACCCCATGGTCACTGTTAAGCCCATGACCATGATAGAAGGTTATAACTGAGCCTCCTGAACACGTTTTGGGGGGGAGGGTCATTTGTATACACGTATACATATATAATAGCATTTTATAATAATCAGACTATAATTGCAGTCGTTATTGTGGAGACACATATATATGTTTAGCACATACATGTGTCACCAAGATAAAAGCCCTAAAATTTGGTGAAGTATTCCTTTCTTGGTTATTTGGCAACACAATCAGTCTATCAACATTAACTACACTTTTAGGGGGTTTGGTACCCCAAAAAAGGAGTTTTTCAATTGTTTCATGTATATATATTTTTTTAAACTAACTTTACTTTTTAGCATAGGATTCAGCTTTGAAAAAACACTCAGTTTAATATTTTGAATTATGACTCCAGGTGTAGCGGTTACTGAGATATTAAAAATAGTAAATACAGTACGTTGGTTAATATTAATCTTATGGAGATTAACTAAAAATCAATAACTCACTTATTTACTTAAATAGCCTATCCTTCTAAAACTTGATATGCAGGTCCATCTAGCTAAGTTTTATTGATACGTCAATAAAAATCTAAAATTTAGAGTTTCTTATGGCAGCAAACCATATGTACTCATTAACCATCGAATTCTTACGGAGAATAGACAATTTGGTATGATTCGCTTAATTAATTATTGAAATAATTTGATTAAATTTGGCAAGTGATTTTACCTACTCGGCCTTAATAAAAGCATATAAAATGACCCTCACAGCAGCAAATTTACATACTCAGTACTAACTCAAGATGGAAGTAATGTAAGTTCTATGAAATCCCCTCTACTCATACCAGTTTGCTGAATGTGATCTTGTTTAACTACTGTCCCTAAGTTATGGTGTTGTATATAAGTATTGTTCTTTCTCACTATTTATGTACCAATATTTATTCATTTTCAAGGCTTGTAACAGATAATGAGGTAAAAAATAATAATAAAATTAACCAAAAAATAACTTAAAACTAAAACTCAAAAAATCCAAATATCAGCTTTTTAATAGAATATTGACACAGATAATGAGAGTTACAAAATGTTATAATATTGATTTAACCTTTTGAGGACCGGGCGGTCCATATATGGACAGCAAAATTTACTTTTTTTTAATTCTATAAGTGCATTTCAATCAATAACTAATTTTATATAAATTTGTAAGTACTGATGTTTAAGTATTTAGCCTGCGTAAAAAATCAAAAATTCAAAAGTATTTATTGCTTTTAAGCAAAAAATTTCAATTGACAAAGGCATAAATATGCTAGAAAATTATATATAATGTCATCATTACAAAATTCATTCTCTAAACATTAACATTGGTTATTAAAAACTAAATGACAATGAATCAATAATAAACATAAATAACAACAATGCAGATATTAACAAGAGGTAAACAACTGCACAGCGGTTGTTTACCTGTGCTCAATGTCATCAGTACTCACAATTACATATATACAGTAGAACTCCAATTATCCGAACTCCGACTATCCGAATCACTTTCAGAAAAAAATTTGTCTAGAAAAAGTCTAAGTCTAGTGCCCCTGGACATAAGGTCAGTAAAGAACGTGTTACAGTGCTTAACTGTGCCAACTTCACTGGAAATCATAAACTACCACTTCTTTTGATAGGAAAATCAAAAAATCCAAGGGCATTTAAAAACGTAAAAAACTTCCACTCTTCTACAAAAGTCAACCCAAGGCCTTTTTGAGATGTTTAAAAAAACAATGATTTTTATTTCTAAACTTGTAAGTACATTTTATTTATACTTAAAACATGTGAAAATATCATGTTTATTACATTTAATTCAATAAAAAAATAGTGTACAGTAATATCAAGACGTAGCTTTTTTTCTCTCTAATGGCAATTTTAAAAAAAACTCCGATTATCCGAATATTTGATTATCCGAATGGGTCCCGGTCCCCATTAATTCGGATAATTGGTGTTCTACTGTACTATGTCAATTGAGGTTATAATAATTGTTTTTATTGCCCAGTGTAAAATAGGTTAGATCATGGATAGGTCTAAATGGAATGTTTTTAGTCCACCTAAACAGCTGTTCTTATAACCGATCTTAGCCAAACCTAACCAAAGCTGGATTCAGATTTATAACTGCTTACTCCGGATTATGTGTTATGTTTTAGATATTAGTTCACCTGAGGAAGATTCCAGACCCCCCAAACGTCGTAAATCTTTGTTTTACATAAAATCGTGTTGTAAAATGTCCGCAATAAAAATCTAAACTTTAAATAGCACAAAATAATATATGCATGTTTAAGTATATGTAGGTTAAATATATAGTCACTGTTCTTAAATACAGAAGATAAAAAGACAAGAATATGAATCCATGACAATTGAAAGCATTTTATAAACGTTTTACGAGCTTTACCAAAATCATATATCAATAAAACCTAATAACGTTGAAAAAGTAACAAATAAACAAAAATAACCTGTTACAAGACCTGATTTTGAATAAAGGAAGGTATTCATACCTTGTATGGAGAACAGTCCATATTAAACAACTGGGTAAATAAGTAGCATTACTGCCACAGATTCAGAGGCTTGGGGAGCCATTGACTCGTAAGCCATCAGTGAACACACACTCACCCCAAACATGGCACGCAGGTCCGGATCCCGGAAGCGGAAAGGTATGTTGGAGACGTGCAGCCGCTTTGCCTGACTTTTGCCCTCCTGCTGCTGCTGGTTGAGGACAGCCAAAGCCAGGTTGCCAGGTGGTGGAGGCACAGACGCCGATCCGTTGGCCGTCGCGCCTTGCTGCTGTGATACATTTGACGACTCATTCTGTTCGGGCTCTGTTTGCTGTGAACAGAAATTTTGTTTATTTCAATGAGAAAAACAATTATGAAACATTTTTGGGTGTCTTAGTCTAGCTAGTTAAATTGGTAGGTGTGTTAGTGCTCTCTTTCTCTTCTGAATTTTTCACAATGAGTTAAGGAAGATTCTCAGAGGTAAAATAAATAATGACTTCTGCAAGTTACATCACAAAATGATTCAGGAAATAGCTTAAAAACAAAATTAATACCTACTATTTGGAAGTAAATATTTTAAACACATTTTAAAATATTTGAACAATGAAATATTTGTTATATGAATATGTTATATAAATAATGTTATGTTAAATATGTAAGTTATATATAATTTTTTACTGTTATTTATATGATAAAACTCCACTTATAGGACATGACCTTTTAAAAAATTAGGTAGTGTCCAGCTTGGTGGGAATCGAATGCACACCAAATCTTATCCATATAAAAAAGAAACATATTGAAAATAGGAATAAATAAAATTTGAGAAATAGAAGCTGCAGTATCTTTGCCTTTTTTGCTCACTTCCCACAAGGGCCAATTTAAATCCAAATAATTGATGTGACATGTCTTTGTTATCAGAAAACATTGTACTTGGAGTCAGTTAAAGGGGTGTTATCTCTTGTCATGTATCTGCATAGAATTTAAATTTTATTTCAATGGATGCATATTACTGATATTGGGATGTATTTCTGAAAATTTTGCTCCACAAAAGGTTGATATTGACTAATTCCAAAACGCTTTAATATTTTAATTAGGTGGATAATTATATCTTTACAAAAATGTATTCTGTTTTTAAATAAATAAATACATTCTTTATTGTTCATTGGATAATACATGGTACAATATGCTTTACAATACGGTAACATTTAACACATTATACAATGACTATAAATCTACATTTACTGTTAAAAACAAATTTCATAATCCAATGTCGGGGTTTTTGTTCTTTGGGAAAATCTGAGATGGAACCTTCCACACATAAATTTTAGTCACATGTAAAAAAATCTCTCATGTTCAACGTCAACAGTATAACAAAAATTACAGTTTATTAGTTAGTTAGTGTTCGGAGGGATGAGTGTTTCAGAGATTTTAATATTGACCTTTAGGAACAAAAACTTTAAGATGGCGGATATACTGCAGATACTTAATATACTGTTAAAATTATCTGAAAAAACAAGATGGTCGCAAATTATATAACAAGAAGTCCAACATGCCCTGAGGACTACGATGCACAGATGTTGGGTATTCGTTAGGAGGGATTGTTGAGCACCGAGGGATAAGGGAGTGATATTAGTTCAATTTATTCAGTGGCGCAGAGGCTTAACGAGGGCACAACACCAGACCCAGGTGTTTGCCTTTCAATCATCCCGCAGTACACCTCTGGTGTAACCGGCACCCCGTAACAAGGGCGCCACACTATACCGAGGTGTTTGCCTTTCAATCGCCCCGCAGTACACCGCTGCAGCACTCTGTAACGAGGGTGCCACACCAGACTCAGGTGTTTGCCTTTCAATCGTCCCGCAGTACACCGCTGCATCACCCCGTAACGAGGGTACCACACCAGACTTAGGTGTTTGCCTTTCAATCGTCCCGCAGTACACTGCTGCAGCACTCTGTAAGGAGGGTGCCATACCAGACTCAGGTGTTTGTCTTTCAATCGTCCCCAGTAAACTGCTGCAGCACTCTGTAACGAGGGTACCACACCAGACTCAGGTGTTTGCCTTTCAATCGTCCCGCAGTACACCGTTGCATCACCCCGTAACGAGGGTACCACACCAGACTTAGATGTTTGCCTTTCAATCTTCCCGCAGTACACTGCTGCAGCACTCTGTAACGAGGGTACCACACCAGACTCAGGTGTTTGCCTTTCAATCGTCCCCCAGTACACCGCTGCATCACCCCGTAACGAGGAGGGTACCACACCAGACTTAGGTGTTTGCCTTTCAATCGTCCCGCAGTACACTGCTGCAGCACTCTGTAACGAGGGTGCCACACCAGACTCAGGTGTTTGCCTTTCAATCGTCCTGCAGTACACTGCTGCAGCACTCTGTAACGAGGGTGCCATACCAGACTCAGGTGTTTGCCTTTCAATCAACCTGCACTTCACACAATAAATCTATCCTGTGATTACAATCAATTAGTGATGTAAAATACCTGGGTGTTTAAAACTCGGGGTAAATACCCAAAATCCATAAATACCCGGGTAATTTTTGGGTATTTATGAAATTAATTGAAATTAATTTATATTTATCCCTAAATATGTTATTGTTATCATTACATGATAAATTAGGACAGTCTATAACACGTTTTACAGTAACTTGAAGCATTGCTAGTATCTTTTATTTAATGATTTACCTCTTTTTGTAAAGTAATACATTAAGTTTGTAAATGGCATGGGGTTTCGTGTTTTAAATCTACCGTTATTAAATTATGATAGTTGAAATTTTTATTGTATAAATGGCTTGGAAGGCTTGACAGACCTAAGACCTAATTGACATAGGCAGAATGGCAGAGTACTAAAAGTAATTTTACTTTTATGTGTTACCGCTTAGTTGAAAACAATAAAAGTAAATTTGGATAAACCTACTAAAAAAATTAATCTCCTGTTTTTTTGTCTAACTTAATATAATTTTGAAAGATTTATTGTGCTATAGATTCAAATTTTTTGTATCACAAGTTTATGAAATTAGTTTTTTTTATTTTGATACCAACAAAAGATCTTGAACAAAAATAATAATTAAATCCTGCCCCCCCCCACAGATTGAATTTGAATTATTTTCTTAAGTTGTTTACACATAGACCACTACTAGGTTAAATTTTCCTGTCTTTCTAAATAATAATTATTACTTTACAAATTATTTTTCTTCACTTTCAATAAAATAAATTCATATATCTATCGTAGAAATTTAAAAGTCATAAGTAGTCAGGACCAATGCAACCATGCGACCAGGGTATTTATGCCGACTATGCTTTATGCTCAGAAGAAAAATGCTAAAAGGGACTATATGAAATTAAGTTAACACATTTTATTAAGATTTAATCATCCATACTGTCCCTACAGTTTAGTAATTGCAAAAAAATCACAATCTTCTTTAAATTAAATAAAAATTATAAATTACCAGGATGTGGGTATTTATGGCGATTTATCCCAGAAGTAAAATGCTAGTAGTGACCATATGAAATTTTGTTTAACACATTTGATCAACATTTTACTATCCTTAGAGGGTAATAATTGCAATAAAACATCTTAATCTTCTCTAACTTTAATAAAAATTATAAACACCCAGTTTTTGGGTATTTCCAAAATACCCAGTTTTAGCAAATATTTCAAAATAAATGTAGGTCTTTTTCCAGACTTTCTAAGACTTTGATTTTAAAGTATAAAGAGACTAAACATCCATTTGGCATTGATTTGTATGTCCCTTTACCTTAAACTTTACCGACTGGTTTCATGTCAATATCAACATTTGGTTATACGACACTGGCTTAATTGACTAAGGTTTCTGTATGGCAGATTTGTTGAATCGTGTTGTTTAAGTCAATAATCACTGTAATGTATGTGGTAGTGATGCGATTTGCAAGTAAAGACATATTTGTCATACCCTGTCTATATTTTATAAGTGTAATTGCGATTTATAATAGGCGATAATTACAATACAGGTATTGGTTCTCAATTTCGGTTACATCAGCGGTGACCAGGGAATTGCAGTGTTAGAAATAAGCTCACAAGTAGTTCAATTTGTGAATAAGTTAAACTGGAAAACAAGGAAGGAATGTAGGAAACCCATCCTCAAATTGAGTGAATTATTTTCATTCAAGAACTCTTTAATTATTAAGCATAATGGCCAAAACTCGCCTAAATTATAACTACAACTTGTGACAAATATTTTTTAGTATACGTAGTATATGTAGTATTTTCATCACTACAGATCTAAAGTAAATTTATTTGTGTAATCCTAGAGGTTTGCAATTCAATTTCAAAAAGTAATGTAAACATAATGACCTATAAATTTAAGAAGACTATATATATCTTTTATATATAAATAAAAAATAAGATTTAATATTCATTTGGTATCTATGAAGAATATTTACATATATTCTCAAAATATGCAGTTCTTGAGTTGTAACTGCTAACGTGGGTTGGTTGTTGAAATCAAAGTACTCCTCTTGAAGGCTAGAAATACCAATCCCAAAACAGCCTGAGCCGAGTATTGTGTAGTTGAGGATAGATTGATCAGAGGTGTGGTAGAAGGGAGGAAGGGAGAGAGAAGTGTTTACCCCTTCTACGATAAACAAAGGCAAACAAACGGGAGCAGCAGCGGAGGTGTTTACAAGAAGGCTACAACGGAAGTGACGTCAAACACCGACACTGGATGTGACGCGCAAGATCGATAAATACCATCTTTACTAATTTAAACTGAAAGTCACGTCAACAGTCAAATAATTTTCGGATACGTAACTCTACAAAATTAAAAAATTTATCTCACGTCCCACCCATTAAAGGTGGGACGTTATTAAAAAATTTATTATATTTTTAAATTCTAAACCCCCAATCCCTTAGGCAGTGATTTCCTAGACACGGGTGACTTCTGTTATGGAACTCCATGTAATCGTTTTCCTAGAATGCGCATCTACTGCGCACGCATCTCAGCCGTGCGTCGGAATCCCTGAGACACAGGCCGACTGCTCTGAGAGCAAGTCTGAGATGTGCTGCGACATAGACCTGTGATTTTAAAATGGAAACTGTAAATGAACATGTTAAGAAACCAAAAGTGACGTTTTCGAACAGCCAAGACGAAGAACTCGTAGAATAAGTGTCTAGTTAACAAGTATTGTAGTGGTTATATCATCTAGATTACAAGAGCATCATGAAAAAGGACTAAATATGGACCAACATAGGGGTTTTACTATCCAACAAGTGTTAATAAATTAACAAATTGGAGACCCCCTCTCTATCTCGTTTTTGGTAAGAATAAGAATAAGAATAAGAAATTTATTTGTCGTAAAACATTGCAAAATGCATTGACATTGTCAACAGTAAGATTAAATACAAACTAAGATATTTTAACTAAGCTAATATCCAATACATATACATTAAAAATATTCTCATTTAAGATGAATGTTCCAGTTAATAGAAAAAAAATCCTTTACTTCGTATAAACATTCTTTGGTAAAAATTTCTTTCAAAGTAATTTTAAATTTTTCCATTGGCAATGTTTTTATTGAGGTAGGTAAATAATTATAGAAGTTAATTGCCATATAGCTATGATTTTTTTGAGAAGTGGTATAATTGTACTTTTTAATTTTAATTTTTTCTTTATTTCTAGTATTATAAGAATGGGTTTTACTGTTTGTGTCAAAACTGCTTAAATTTCCATGGACAAGACAGAGAGAAGCCAATACATATACAGATGGAAATGTCAATACACTAAGATGGATAAATAATGGCTTACAATGGGTACGAGGTGGAACACTGAGAATTAACCTTATTGCTCTCTTTTGTAATAGTAAAATTTTTTTATTATGTGTACCATTGCCCCAAAGTACAATTCGATAAGACATTATGCTATGGACATGCGCATAATAGACCTTTAAGAGGACATCATGAGGGACGCAGGGACTGAGTCTTCTTATCAAGTAGATTCCTTTTGACATTTTGGATGCAACATAGTTTACATGTGTGAGCCAAGACAGGTTAGGTTGAAGCCAAATTCCAAGAAATTTCAAATTACAATCATCGGAATTTTTTCTGTCAAAGGTAAAATAAATATCTTTAATTTTCTCAGTATTTATAGATAAATTGTTTGCAGCACACCAGTCATTTACTATTACCGATGTATCAGTCAAACTATTAAAAATGTCAAACTTAGAATTACAACTTATCCTGAGCCCAAAGTCATCAGCAAATAAAAATCCGTCTGTGTTTACACCATCAATATTAACAGGTAGGTCATTTATGTAAATATTAAAAAGGATAGGTCCCAATATTGATCCTTGAGGTACCCCAAAAGTGACATCTCTACCCTGTGAGAAACGCCCATTCATGTAAACAAACTGCCTTCTTCCATCTAAGTAGGACATGATTAGGTTGACAGAATTTGTATTTAGTCCATAGTGAAAGAGTTTTGTCTTTAAAATTTCATGTTTGACAGTGTCAAACGCCTTTGACATATCATAAGATCTAAAGCCAACATGGTAATTAATTTCAATGTCATTGATGGTATCATTAACGAGTTTAGTAACTGCATGGTTTGTACTTCTGTTAGGCCTAAAACCAAATTGTTTATTGGTAAATAGCTTATTTAACTCAAAGAAATTTGATAAATCATCGTGTAATAAGGATTCAAACAGCTTTGACAGTACTGGAACTATTGAAATTGGTCTATAATTATTTAACTCACTCTTATTTCCCTTCTTAAACACAGGCAATACTTTAACATTTTTTAGTTGACTAGGATATACACTATTGTTAACTAAACATTCATTATACAGGTACGTTAATACTTCACTTATTTGGATAGCTGAGAGCTTTACAATTTCAGAATTAAGTCCATAGATATCCAAACACTTACTATTACTTAATTTAAATATATTTTTGTATACACGTTCCGTACTAACTAAGTTAAAACTGAAAGAAAAATTAAGTTTATTTTGGTTACTTAGGTATTGAGAACTAGTTTGAAACACTTATTGGTATATCTTTACTAATCTTATCTATATTATTTATAAAAAAATCGTTGAACTTTTCACAGCCGATTGTAATTGGCTCTAATGATTGCTTACTATTTGGATTATTTAAACAATTTACAATTCTCCAAGTATCTTTTCCTTTGTTTTTTGACTTGTTTATTATATTTGAATAGTAATTAATTTTAGTACTCTTAACACAATTTCTATATTTAATTTTGCACAGTCGATGTTGTTTTTTTAGTTCAATGTACCTAGGGCCACTCGGGATAACTTTAGTTAGACTAAAAAGCTTTTCACAGTGCTGTTTTAACTCATACAATTCATTCGTATACCATTTATTATTAAACACCTTGGTTTTCTTCTTAACATTAAGTAGAGGAAAAGCTCCGTTGACAGCCCACAAATAAAGATCAAAAAATGTCTTAAACTTATTTACAAGATCACTCTGCGCATAGACATCTAACCAATTTATACTATTCAACAACTTACTAAATAACTCAACATTTTTATCATTGACAACACGAACCAAATATCTATGTAGATTTCTATAATTTTCATTACCTAACTGATTGACAAGGTCAAGTTTTAACAAAATGGCAAAATGATCAGACAACAGCGTGTGAAGGACCTGAGAGGACCATTTACTCTCATGTATATCAGTTACAATGTTATCCAGACATGAACCATGTTCAAATAGGCCAGGTCTAGTAACATCAGTTACACTTATTTTTAAATTGAAGGAATCAAACAGGTTCAACAGATCAGTAACAAAGTGGTCATTAGTTTCAAATTTAACATTAAAATCACCTGTAAGAATGAGGTTATAATTTGGATTGTAAATTTTACACATTATGTTATACAAGCATGATAAAAAATTGTACATGTTACAACACCGTTCCCGAGATTGTAACGAATCCAACACACATCTTCATCCTGCTCGTCTTAAATCTCCATCAACTTCATAAACCCTAATACATGTAACTTATTCCGAGAACTAGTATCGCATATAACTAGTTTAAACTCTGCCTTCGCTACGAACCTTTCTGAAACGCAGCTAGGAAAACACTGCCTACGTCGGCAGCAAAAATTAAAAAGAATGTCGCAGTGTAACTATGACATTCAATGTGCATCTAGGAAAACGTAGCCTTGCTATATTTCAAACAATGTATCGATGCATCTCGGGGATTGAATAATGAAAAAAACGTGAGTCGTGCGCTCCTTATATAATTAATATTGAATCAACATAAAATCAACAGCTTTATTTAAGAATTTTAAGTTTTTTCTAATTAAACGTCAACAACTATTAAAAAAAAGGGGGTTTCTACGTGAACGAAGCGGTAAAACAACCTGTCGGGCACTCACAACTAGTTAATGGGAAACTACAAAACTCGATAACAGCATTGCCAAAGCCTGTAGAAACCATCAAATATGCGGTAATAGATTCCAAGCAAAAATAACCTCTAGACCCTCTTACGTTGTCTTTGGTTTGAAGTGCATTTATCATAGCTCACGTGTTGGTAGTGATTTACTTTGTTCTGCAACCTATTTGTTGTATTATAATTTATACTGATAATTTTATTCAGTGATAATTTTTCTTGATATATCCCTTCTATTTTTTTACAATGCATTCACTAGCTACTGTCCATATATCAAGCATTGCAATTGTATTAAGTGGTGCATTTTATTTTATATTATCTAGATTAGTTTGCACTTGCACTTAAGATTGCTTTGCGTTGACCTATTTTTAATTTTTGTTATTAGTTTGTGTATTTCTACGCCAGACGCATATTTTAACGTTTTTATGAGTAACGGTCCAAATCCCGGTCTTGTTACTACCCAAAGTCGACCTGTTGTTAGGAAGCATCATTATTTAATGACAAATGGCGACTGGGTCCAGATTTGACCCTTGCGGGATTCGATCTGGCGACATTCAGTTTTGAAGGCGATTATAACCACTCCACCACCCAAACAATTAAAAGCATGTTAAATGTTATATACATTTTGTGAAAAATACCCAAATTTTAATATACTTCACTGAGCACCGCTCAGTCTCCAGACGCAATAAACCACAAAATTTTATGTTTCAACTAATTCGGTGACTCTCAAAAAATGTTACTTAAATTAACTTTTAGCTCGATCGGCGTTCAAGACAAACCTTAACTAAAAATCTGTAGGCATAAATTTACAAAAAGGAATTCATTTACCGGTCAGCACGGAAAAAATTTGAACTTTAAACATTGCTGAGATGCGCGATCTGCGAGCAAATTGAGGCCCCCGGCCAACATCGTGCCCGCTGCTCGCCAAGTCTGCGCTCATATCAGAAAAAGCTCGTTTAAACTTTGGTGAAGGCTTTTTACTTGGAAACTCGCCATTCAAGTTGGGGCTGGGGCTGGAGCTGATGACAATTTAAACCAGGGTTATTTACTAAATAGTGAGTGTCATAAACTGATTTTTTGTTAAATTGGTTTTTTTATTTCCTTCTTAATTATTTACTTTTTTTACATATTTTATTCTATAAATTTTGAAAATATTATTCGATACATCTACGAATTATATAATTTTGTGAAAACAGTGATGAACTAAAGAACTGCGACATTTGTAAAACAAGTAACAAAGTACAGTCCACGGAGCACGTGGGAGCCTTCAAAGTACTTCATGTTTTGATTTAAACTGGATTATCACATTGTTATAACTCAATAATAATGTTTGTAATGTGGTTGTGAAAACTGCGAGTGAATGTATGATTCATAATGTGTTAGTAGCAATACTTAATTCATTATATAAATGTGTGTTATTTTAAATAATTTTCACATAAAGGAAAATTATAATTCACGAGGTTTTGTTATCTATATTGGTGGATAATACCTTACCTTTTGAAACATTGATCCCAAATGAATATATTAAAGCTGAAAAATTTCAATTCTGTATAACTGTTCATATTCTTTTTGATGATAAATATATACGGTAATTTCATAATATTAATAGCATTCGATGTTTTCTTATTGAAATTATAACGTTCTCTTATTTTCTAACGCCATTCTTTATTTAATTTTTGTTTAAGTTTTTCTTCTGTCGGTTTTTTATAATAGAACATAAATAACAATTAATACTCATAAGTTATACTAATTGATCAGTTTTCATCAATATACATCTTCAATCCACTTTGGTCAAACTGCAAAACATTTATTAAAATAGTTTTATAACAATCCAGGCCGGGCGCAGATAGCTGAGGGTCCATTGGCCAATTTAGTGTATACAGACTATAGATGTTTAGAAAAATTAGCTAGCCTAAGTAAGTTAATTTACAATCATAAAGTACCAAAAGGCTCTGGGAGTTTCAAACATGAAAAGATTTACTTGATTACTTTTATAAAAAATGTAAAGTAAAGGAGGATATAGAACGGAACCACTTCGAGGGACTACGTACGAAAACCAATCGCAGACAAGAGGGGTTCTATTGTATTGCAATAACCCCTTTAAGAAGAAAATAGAAGAGAAAGCTGCATCCTATAAGGCTTCACCTTGGCGTAATACCTTTGAGGCTTTACCTTGGCGTAATACCTTTGAGGCTTCACCTTGGCGTAATACGTTTGAGGCTTCACCAACAAGGCTTCACCTTGGCGTAATACCTTTGAGGCTTCACCTTGGCGTAACAGCTTTGACTACGATTTTTTTAAACCAGGTTATTCCGAAGTGGGAATCAGCCTGGGGTAAGGGGCTTTTAGTGGTTGCAAGTCCTACACACACTGGGGAGTGTGCCATTTTTCATTCCTCGCGGTGCATAATAGCATTATTTCCTAAAAACCCCTCTAAGGGGGGAAAAATATAAAGATTCTTAAATATCCGAAAGGATTTTATGCTGTTTAAAAATTAAACAGCACAAAACAATTCTAAAATTTCCAATTAATTTTTAAAACTAATAATGCCAGTTTATTAAAAGTAAAAGTAATAATAAGAAGCGGGTAAATTAAAGAAACTATATTTTTGCCCATCGTAGTGTGGTATTATTAAAACCAAAGTGTATCAGATTTATTTCTTCGTAATATGTTTTTAGATTCCACTTTTTAATTATATTAAACGGCAGGCACTTTCGCTTGGTTAATATTACCAATTGGTACATCCGACACGAGTCCTTAAAGTTACGTTGTACGAACAATTGTACATTGTTATGGTCGTATTTATAGACCATTACCCTCTAAATAAAATAATAATTCCAAATGTATGCTACAACATAAAACGTAACACTCAATTATGGAAATATGGAACATATACATGATAAGTAGAGAACATTAATGACATAAAGTATGTTTTCAATTGGCTAACTGAAAAATATGATTCTAAATCACTCTTTCATTAGTTAAAATATAAGACTTATTAAAATACTCACTGTAACTGTTTCGGTAAATGGTGGTCTTTGTTCCTTCTGAAAAAAAAACAATTATTGTTAAAATTTAAAAAATGTTTGTAAGACCCATTCCAGAAATTACAGAATATAAAATTGAGCTAAAAATGTACCTTAATAAACACATCCATTTAAATAAGATATCATTATAAAATCAAAAACTATCGGACCGGGCCAGACGAATATTGTTGGTTAATATTTAAAGAGAAACGGTTTATATATTGCCAAACTCTCCTTTATTAAAAGTCGAATAAAACTCAAAGATTTGTCTCCCTTAATGTTGACCGAAGACGAAATTAATTTTAAAACGGGAATTTTCAATAAACATCGAGGGAAGTATCCAACGTGCTTAGAACTTGGTATTTCCTCGTAAAATAAAGGCAAACATTATTTTCTGAAATGGGGAATTTCCTTACAACTAACAACCAATCAAACTTGTACATTAACATTATCATCACGACAGTTTTAAACAGTGGATAATGTTTAAATAAATAAATTCTTTATTTATCATTGTATAATGCTTGATCATTACATCATTATTACACATTGATCATTATTATTATCGATAATACATGCTTCATTAAATCCAAAATCATAAAATTGAAAAGGTAACTCAATAAGACATACGAGTAGTGGTTATGAAACACTGAACATTTGGAATCTCATTAAAATGGATGTATGACATAATATAATTTTAAGAGTTATTTATTTTTTTAAACAGCATTTAAGACCGTAAAACCACAAGATCCAAACTGTATTTTTTTGGCATCAGTGAAATTGAAGGAGTATAAAAAATCTATGTATAATACATATTTATTATTAAACTAATATTTTGAAATATCTTCCTAGGTTAGGTTATGTAAGACCAAAAGTATCAATATCTACAGAATAGAGTGAATAAATTACTATACCGAGTATTAGAGGATATACATTAATACCAAACTGCTTTGTTGTTCAGAAATGGATTTGCAACAAGAGTTTAGAAACAAAAAAAGGATTAAGCGGTGATAACAAGTTTCATTTGTATGTAATGTAGTTTACGAGAGTGATGAATATGCGAACATGTTAGTCTTCATCAGAAACACCATAATTCATAAGAATGATGGTTGTAAAATAAGTATCCTATCAGTTGTCCACTAAAAGTAATAATAGTCATCTAGGGTGGAAAATCATAAAAGTTTTCGTTTAACTTCCCGAAATGATTCAATTTACGTCGCAATTATACCTTATAGGTAAAAATTATTAAAAACATAATTTTGTTATTAATTACATAACCAAATTACCTCTAGTTTTCACACATGAAACATCTTTTGACGACTATCATGTGGCAATTCTATCACAAAATTAAATTGTCCATTTTTTTGCGCTAGGGCAGGCACATAGGCCTACATGGCGCAACCTGTCTTTCATAACATTTGATATTCGGGCCGTAGAGGGAGGGCGGCCTCACTGGTTCCTCATCCAATCTGACATGCTACTGCTGCCAAGGAAGGAATATATTTGTTGGTCTAATTTGTGTACAGTACTAAGAGTGGTGCACGTAGTGAACTATGATTTGGCTGCGAAAGTGAGAAAATAGTGCTCAGGAAAATAAATCACATTCTGTTAATTTACCTATTTATTTATAATCTGATCAAAGGACCGCGCACAAACCAATACATTTTCTATTTGGGAAGACGAGACGAAATTAGCCGTATCCCTTTTGGCAACCTTTTTTGCAAAAACCTGTCACAATAACAACTTAACAAAACATTGCTAATTGGCAGGTCACGCGGTCACCCCCATTCTCACCAGGGTAGTTGACCCTTCCACCTACCTGCGCTCGTACAGTCAACCCTAACTTCAGCCTAGGAATAGCCACTGAGGATGTCACACTCCATGATGACGCGGTTGACACCTAAAAATTAACTTGACATTGTATGCGCTAACGATTCAGAAAACACATGTTCATAACCTCGATGACAATGGTGTCTGCCGACTATGCGGGGAAGAAGAAGAAACTGCCGCCCATAACATCCTAAGATTGTGAGGCACTTGGAGGCAGAATGAGAAGGTTCTTTGGAGACTCTGAAGTATTTTAATCTAATTTCCATATGTTGTCATCTTGCTATCTCAATAGCAACGAAATCTAATCACCAAACGACTGGCTTAAGCAAACTTGTTTCACATATTGCCAGTTTGCGTCCTGCAGCCAAAGCGGTGCAACTGAAATCGATACCATGTCCATGAAAAAGGAGAAGTAGGTGAGCATACATACACTTTAAAACGGCCTCACAGTCCCCACTATACCAGGGGTATGTGTAATGCGCTAGTGCATAACTTATAGAATGCTTTATCCTGCAACAAAAACTGATAAACCCATATGTAAAAAGTCAACCTTCACTTCAATAAAAGAGATGATCAATGAATGTTTTCAAAGCGCGAGTGTTTTGTCAAGTAATATCAAAAGCCAGCTCGAGTTGTGCTGTCGCTGTAGCTCCAATCTGCACACTGGTTCATCAAAACTTTTTCACCAGCGCGAATTTTGTTGCATAACTTTCCAGACGACACGAGTCGTCGCCGGCGTCTACATGAACTGGGATAAACCTGAATATAAACGGTACTGACGTCGATTGACACATACTGCCTCACTATAAAATTAAAGCGTTCAATAAAGCTACAATTGTCTTATACTTTACTTTGAAACGAAATGGCAAAAAAGTGTATCGTATGTGCATCCTTAAACCCAAAAAAACTTTTTTTATTTGTCAATTTCATAATTCATGGATAAAGGGGCGTTAAAACGATAACGACTTGTTAATTAATTGGATAACGACTCTTCCTTCTGTGACCTGTGACCTATAGGTGTTCCTAATTTAAACCATATGAATGTTATATAAACACTGAGATGCGTTGGCATTCTCGGTGGTGATGGTGGTGACCTTGGTTGCAGCATCAGCAGGGAATGTGAGATGCAGCAGCACAAAACCAGACGGCATTGACGGATATATCCATTACGTTACACACAGGGCGACTAGTTGTTGCATTGGCGTGTTGAGCTAGCATCCACTGTACAGAAGGGCGAGGTGTGCTTCCAGCATTTCCCGAGAATCAACCGAGAAGGTGAGAAGGTGCGACCAAGTGTTGACAGTACCTGCTTCATTGGAGACTGCACTCAAGCAACTTCCTTGGACAACCAATTGAAGAGCAAAGGAAAAGATGCGCTTCGTACATTTGACCTCAGCGGGTCAACTCAAGAAATAAACCCAAATATATGGAACTGCAACTACTGCCAGGGAGTGTAAGTGAATTTTTATCATAATTGTTATTTAACCTAGGAAGGACACCTGGTTTTAAATGTAGTGAGCCATTCATTGTAAACGGCTACTTCCATAAGGACGATAAAACTCCCTTGATGATACAAAACAATTTATTTTAATAGAGTTCTGAAAAACCTCCAGGATAGATATTATATAAATACTCACAATAGCTACGGAGGGTTGTTCGATGCCGTTGAGCGGCAAGGCGGCGGGCGGCGGAGAGAAGGGCGGTCCAGGCACAACGGGGGCGTCCTTGCCCGCCTCGGCAGCCTTGAGCGGGCCTGCAGCGTCGCCGTTCTGGGTGAACTGGGTGGCGTAGGGCGCCGCGGTCATCCCCGTCTGGACCATGTGCTGCAACAGTACGACATTGACACATTAGTCCTAAAAAACACCAACCCACGAGTCATTTTTTATAAATTATATATGTGTGGGTTTTAAGGTGAATATGAGTGAAGAATACATGTGAGAACCATGTCCATCTTTAAACGGGAATTTTAAAACTAATAGACACAGTAAATTTTAATTTAGAATATATTTATCCTGACGATATTTATCAGCGGTTTTTGTGATTAATAATGTATGCTTATGTTTTTTGAAAAATGTCAATACAATCTTTTGTGAAGATGTATTATTAGCATTAGTTCATAGTGTATAAATTTATTAAATGAATAAAATTGAAATTCATACAGACCGCCAAACAATAACAATAATTTCCCTTTCAATAGCACCAAGTACACAAGGTTTTCTGGTACCAAAACAATGGCACAATTGATTTAAATTCAAGATTTGTGTAGTAAGAATTGAGTAACATTCGGCGCAGGTACTGTAGCATCTAAACCAATCAATTTTCAGTAATGGCATGATAATCTAAAATGACAAAAATCAGCTGTGTCTAGTCGCCAACCGTAAATAAATTGTTTTAGAACTTTTTACCCGATATAGATCTTCAGGTTATGAAATGGACTCCAAACTGTACTAATAGGATTTATGAATGACCAATCATGCGATGAAAAAAATAGCATATACAAGTTTCCACATCGCATGGATAAAAAAGTAAAAAATGAAAATTAAGTTTCACTATAATTAAAAGCAAATCCAATCGACGATTCAAAGTTCGATTATCTTCTTAATACAACTTGTAAAATCTCAAGCGAAACATTTTGATGTCAGTAATTGTGTTTTTGGCGAAGACAGCTAATAACACGTCTGTCCGTAGCGTAATGACACACAGGGAGGCCAACATTACAGAGTAAGAGGGCGGGGCTGGCTAAAATTGCTCGTCCACAGAACACAACGATCCGTATTGTTCTCTGGAAGAAATTGCTCGTTGAATCACTCCAGTGTGGGCAGCCAATGAGCCGGATACCGACCAAGAACTGTGACTATACAATAAAATATGTATCTTATTTGAAGGATGAAATGAAATAGTTTGTCACTGATGTTGTTGGCACATTCAAATTAGAGCACAGTCAAAAAATCATAGTTTAAGATAGAGCTTTACTGATAAGGATATTACTCAGCACTGATGCCACCATATTGAAATTTGCAGCCACAAAAAGATATAACGATCGTTTTTATTTAAAATTGTTTAGTTATTAATACGTAATAATTTTTACTTCAACAATGAGTTTTAAACTTAATAAATCACTTTAAAGTTGTTTTAACATTAAAAGTACATTTTCGGCCATCTAATACCTTTAGCCATCAGACGTCTTTATAACAAGATACACACATACGCAGTGCATTAACACTAAATGCTGAAAAACATGTAAGTTTTTACAACAGACCTATGTCGCACCTGTACCGCAGCCAGATATTTGACAGCACGGCTACCTCCTTGAGCTGCAGTACAAGTGGGAGACGGGCCTGTCGAAAACTTTTAACGGTTATATATTCAGTGATTTATGTTCAATTTATGTGCATTTTCAAGTTATAACGACATGATTAAGTTGAGTACAGTGTTTTATTTTTAAGTTTGAGCTGATTGACAAAGGTAAAAATAAAATCATTTACTATTAGTCTATAACAGCACATAACAAGGGAACATGAATTCAAACATTGTTTTTATGGAAATAAAATGAAAAAGGGCAGATACTAAAAACCATACCTCAACTATTTTTGTTGTTTTAATATTTTTATTTAAGAAGAAAGTTAGTAGAAATGCACAAATTAATTGCAGCCAACATGAGTGACAACGGCTTGCAGTGCTCCGAGGCTTCACTGATTGCTTCTTTTGAAGAATAAGAACATTCTTAATTTTCTACTACTGTCCCAAATCAACAAAACAATGTATTGATTAAAAGGAAGAAAAACAGCGATTTGTTTTAGTGCACTGGCACATAACGAGATACTGTACGTCCAAACAAATATTAACTGAGCTCAACCTTTTAGTAATTCGTATGCGGTAGTGTTATCAAAATTTGATTAACTTTTTTCAAAACCTAGTGTTACATTGTGTTTTTTACTCTCTTCTCTACCCAGTACCTAGTATACACCCGAGTTCTATATTGGTATTTTTTACTGTTATCTTTGCCATTATTATCTCTCAGTCTCCATCTTATATTTCATGTATTTAACTATTTAACTACCACTTCTGATTTTCTTCTCCTGGCATGCTCTTTTTCCAAACCTACTTCTCTTAGTCCTCTCTCTCTTCCTTTCATTTCTTTTACCACATTCAGACAACTTAAATTTAAGTTTCTGCTCTTACTCCGTCATGTACCATCTACTTGAGTTACAAGATCCACTGGGGTTTCATGCCATAATCGGTGTTTGTTGTATCGGCGTTTCTTCTCTCCTCCTATAGAGTCTCTCCTACTCTTTTATCTTCTCTCCAATTTTATCTTTCTGGCTCTTCCTCCTTCCCGAAGTCTTCCCGCCATGCTTCACTGGAACACCTTGTATACTTCACATCACAATAATGAGTTCGGTCGGGGCCCTCCAACACACCGACGTCTTGCGTTCAATATGATTCAGACATTTATTCTGTTGTAGGTTCTTTCCACGCAAACACCGTTGCTTCCCATATAACTAGTACTCTCGGGCAATCTTGAAGACTTAAAGGTTGTGGGATCCCCTATCTTGCTGGGAATGTTGCGGTGTCTCGAATTCTACGAGAGAACCAGCCGATTTTTAGCGCACAATGTGCCTGGGAAGTCCGAGAAGCGCTGCCACGCCCCACTACACTACGACAATGCTGGAAGTTTCCCTAAGATTGTAAAGGCGATTGTAAAAGTCCTTTCCTCCCGTATGTAGGCCTACACCCCGCATTCGACATGACCCAGTTGACTCATGGCTTACACGTTAGTGATTAACATGATAAATTTCTCGTAGGGGTGAAATATGCTGAAAAAATGAAATATGTTCAGCTGACCTATCCCGAGAAATCAAATTACATCTCCCAAATAAATTAATATCCACGCTTGGAGGTACAGAACAACCAATGAGAATTTAGGCTCCAACCTACAGTCCAATGAACATGGCTGTCCCAGGAAATCTTAACCTGCAGTATGAAAGTACAGTAGAGATCCTACTAATGTATAGCCTCAGAACGCGCCTGGAAACATCTTCCTGGGTATCCCTTTTAGATATACACTGAGAACATACTTTACCCCCAAGAATACGGGTCAAAACGGGGTGTTCACATCTTCTAAATTCAATGTGTTATTGTTACTTTTAATATGGTACGGACCAGACCGAAAATGTTGAAGTAATGATGTTCGAATAACACTTGACAAATAAGACCTTAACAAGAAATTTCATCTCGCATGACAACTGTGACGAATCTGGCAATCTGGCAGAAAATCAGAACATTCCGCTTGAATATAGTACTGTAGTTGCATATTAGACCGTGGGTTCGTATTAACATGAATATACACAAAAAACATAACGTAACATGTAGGCTACTCCGCTCGAAAGTACCGCCCAATTGAAAATCCATTCAGGTAATTTACGCTGTAAATGATGACAAGGGATGGTTAAGTTGAAATTACGATAGAACTAGAAAGATTATCAGTCAAAAATGGAAACTTAAGAACATTACGGAAAAATTAAGGTCGAACAATGCCAATGCTCAAAGTGAGCTTCTATTTACGAAAATTGAAACACTATAATAATGGTATAATAATATGATTATGGTTATGTCACTCCAAGTCGTGATTAAATGAGTATTAATACCATATAGCGTTCGATCGTTCGACACTAAATCTTACCGGTTCCAATGAATCGCATTAATGTCACGGAACATAAAGGTAATTTTGTACATCTGTCAATAGAGGGATACCGGAAGCTGAGCCGTCGCCCTGGTGATTGGTCACATCAATCATTGTTGCCGTTGATTGGATAATCGCGTCGGCGAGGAAGCGACCGATTGGCTCAAGTGGAGACAGTTGCCGTACCGGGAGAGGTGTACCGGGCCTAGCATCAAACATTAGGTTGACTAGATTATATCCGTAAAAATACGGTTAAATAGCCCTATGAGCAGTGAATCCTTTTTTCAGGAAAAGACAAAAGTCGATAACGAAAAAAGTAAAAAATTTTTGGAAAACTTTTAAATCATTTAGATTTGATCATTTTACAGATTTTTGAAGACAAATAACGCTTAGTTATTGACAAAGACAATTTTATTCTAATACAGACTCGCAGTGACGGTTGCGCTTTGGTTAGTTACTAGCCTGAACACCAGGCTGCACTAGCGCTGTTGGGCATAGAGACGTTGCCGAATTGAACACGCAGACGACGGACGACGGCGCAGACGTCAGTAAATGTTTATCTCACTCAAACCTACTACCTATAGTATTTACTCATTTCAATTAACTGGGGTATCGGTGTTGTGCATTTCACAGCTTTGTTTCTCTTTCGTTTAACAAAACCACTACGAATATATATAACAGATTAAAATATTTTTATAAGAAATATCTTGTTTAATATATATTAGGTGAATAACCATCGAAGATTCTAGGCCTGACTGGTCGACCACAACGCATCTCACTGAATTTCTTTCTTTTGCGGTAATTATTTGTAATATACACAACAAACCTCATAATATATAATGGACCTCATTTTATTAAGAATAATTCTATTCCTATAATAACTCCTATTCGAATTGGCAACCTCGCGGGCCGTCTTACCCAGGCTGAAACCGATTGGAGCGCTTTTGGTACTACTGGCGCGGCCCATGGCGAATACTGAAACTACACGCTGCGAGTCTGTATTGAAATATAAATTGTCTTTGGTTACGGTAAAATATACAGTAGTATATGTGCATCGCAAAATTAATATTTGACAGGCAATGGTTCAATATAGATTGAATATTTGTTCTTCGTGATTTACAAGGTCATTGACATGTTTTTGAATTACACCAATTTATATTTACATTTCCTGAATAATATACGATTTTCAATAACTTAGCATCAGTTTCCACATGTAATGACACGAGCGAGTAGGTATTTTTTACAGACCCTAAAAGAAAATAATATTTCAGTCGCCGATTTACGAAGCTCTAATGATCCAAGTCCACGGTGGAGTGTTAAGCGATAATGGATTTTCTCTGTGGCGGCGGCGCGCGCGAATGGGGAATGCAAATCAGGCGGTTAGTGAGTCGCGCAGCGCCGGAGTAGAGCTCTGCAGTCTACACTCACGGTTACCTCACATTTGAAGGATTTATAAAGCGGAAAGAACATTTTAAAAATACCTAAAGGTACAATAAACACAACGACATTGTGCTATCTATGAAGTATCGATGATGAACAAAACGTTATGGGGTTCGGTGTAATGATTATGAAAACATTTGATGAAGAGTATGAAGAAGAATACTGCAATAATTCGTAAAAAAGGAGGATTGTTGTTTGGCAGTTGATACATTAAAAGAATCTGTCCATTTATTTTTGTTATCGTGAGATAACAAGCAATATGATAGGATCGAAACAAGCTCGGTGTATCGGTTGGAATGTTCCTTGTCTTCTTCAATACTACACAATATTTTCGAAACAGTATTTAGTTTCGCCGATGCTTTAATTTTTATACATATCTAGTGACAATAAAACACTAGATTTCATCATTTAATAAAATTCAAAGAAGAACAATTATTAAAAGATCTATGAATTACTCAACATCGAAACAGACAAATGACATCACTGAGGTTACAAGAGGAACCTCATGACACTACTAGAAAAGTTTGAAAAGAGAAAAGTTTGAACAGTTGGTAAGAGCGGGGGGTCTAGGCTATGCCTTTGGGGTACTCAGTTTGAACCATTGGTAAGAGCTGAAATGGGTCAAGGCTACTTCTTTGAGGTACTTCATTCGTTCGGCGACTTCTTCCTCAATTTAATACGATAAAAACTTTACTTTTCCTTCTCCAGTTCAGATTGAAGGGAAATTATTCAACATCGCTGGTTTAAAATGTAGGATAATTAATAGCATACATAAAATAAGGTCTTCATTCATCAAGCGTTCACCAAAGTTAACTCCGATTTCTATGACAAATCTCGTCGGAATAGTTTGAACAGTTGGTAAGAGCGGGGGGTCTAGGCTATGCCTTTGGGGTACTCAGTTTGAACCATTGGTAAGAGCTGAAATGGGTCAAGGCTACTTCTTTGAGGTACTTCATTCGTTCGGCGACTTCTTCCTCAATTTAATACGATAAAAACTTTACTTTTCCTTCTCCAGTTCAGATTGAAGGGAAATTATTCATAGTTGCTGAGTCGCTGGTTTAAAATGTAGGATAATTAATAGCATACATAAAATAAGGTCTTCATTCATCAAGCGTTCACCAAAGTTAACTCCGATTTCTATGACAAATCTCGTCGGAATATTTACAGAAGTATAATAATAATAAATAAAATGTAACATACAAAATAATTAATCATTTATTCCAAGAAATCTCTCACACTATTTTTAAAACCACATTGACTTTAAAAAACAGTTTATAGTAAAAAAAGTTTTTGTGGATTAACGTAGTATTCAATAGTGCGGACGACGCCATCGTCCCAGTCATCCTTCCGTATGTTTGTAGCATGTATGTTTTAAGTTTATATCTACTGATGTTTTACTGTTTCCTTTAGTAAGATATCTCACTAATTACACAAATTGGAATAATCAATTAAAATTCACCGGAACGAATTGATTGTATATTTTTCGAACGACAATCGGAAAAATTTCAAGCCGCTGACAATAAACCCTTGAATGTCTAAAAGAACAATACAACTCGTTTAAAACAGCTCGTTGCGATCACAACCGTGATGAAATGACCGTGCATTGCACTGCTGTAAATTCTGCATCAATGCGAACACAGCGTACCGCTATACATACGTTCACTGATCACCATAAGTTACAACGGCACCATAAGTTACAACGGAACTCCTATCCTCACACAAATTTATAACAATTTGAATGTCAATAACTGGACGGCATGTCGAAAATAACCTCGAATTAAAGTGATAGTTAAAAGAATAAATCCTGTGGCATTCTCATTCTTTATAGGAATTTGGCTGCTAGTAACAGTTTTTGTTGTCCCTTTTTAGTACAATAGTTGTAGTTTGTTTTTAATACAATAATTTTGGTATATTAATGGCAAAGTGTTCTGCACAACGCGACAGTACACAACAAAAACGCCTCAATTGTCTTACTGTGACTGAAATTTATTTTCTAACGTGACGTTACCGATATGCATAACTATGATAAATAAATCGGCGACAACCGTTGCACGACAACGTCAATACGTTAAACAAATAAGGTTGCAAAACCCGCCGCGCCAGTTGCCCCTGGTGGAACTGTGCAACTGTTTTGCGAAACATCTCTATTTCCCCCGGGAAATAACATGTTATTCCGTGTAGTGATTGTGATTGGTTACGTCCACGACGCGTCACACTACCGTGCCTAATCATGCGTTATTACAATATATATGAGTATATTATATATACTCAATATTATATGAGTTAGCTGATAAGCTAATTTACTGTTTATTCATTAGGTTATTAGCATAGACTATCCAAAGTGCATGTGGACGGCCCAACGCCATTTTAAGGACTGACTTATCGTTTTTCACTCGCTCGGTGTGGAACTCCATAATATTATAATCGACTTCTAATAATATTTATCCTCAACTTATATATTTTTGATGCTACGGTATATCATGACAAACCGTCCAAGGAACCGTTTACGTACACCAGTGCCTTTGGTGAAGAAGAGATTTTTAACCGGTGAAACGTTTGGGGTCTCACCCCGGCCCTCCCATACGTGCGTATAGTATAGTTTGGGCGAAGGAGTTTTTCATAGTTTGGCCCAGCTGTATAATGAGCTCCATGATAGCTTAAAAGACCAGAGTTCTGTTTCGTTCAAAAAACGAATAAAAGAAATGTTTTTTGGATAAATTGTTCATATTTGCTATAAATTAATATACTTAATATAATGTATACTTTAATATTGTATTTTTATTTTATTTTTGTATTGTTGACTATAGTTGCTTTGAAAACCTGATAATGTATCAGAGAAATTCTGTATATAAAGGAATTTTTATTTATTTATTAACAGCTGGGATACTTAGAAACTCTGTTATTGACTGTGTTTTTTATTGTTTATACAATTTATACACTTCTTTGGAACCAATCAAAACAATGGTAACGTAAACATGCCCACACGTTATTTTTAAGTAGATCGAATTCATCGTTCCCGAGTAAGGGACTTTCATCCCCTGCGTCTGGTTCCAATATATTGGATCTCTCCCCCTGACCCCTCATCCCGTGAATCATCTTTATTGTAGAAGAATCTCGTTTCAAAGAGGCGATTCCACGATCTACTCTCTCAAATATTATTCCTTTCGCCCTTGCTTTGGGCCATTTCAAATTATACGTTTTGCAGCTTCTTAAATGGAACGATCAAAATAGAAAAATTATTGAAAATTATTTATCCTAAAAACAAAAAGAAAAATAAAACGTTTAGTTGTATAAATAAACGAACGATTCACACACAAGGACTACGGTTGTAAAAACATTTTTACAATACACAGAGCCAATATAAAATTAAGATGAGCCATCGGATTCGTTGATTCGTTTTTAACATTAACAATTTTATTTGATTTGATATTGACATAAAATTATACTTTAATATAGATAACCAATTTTACTTCAATGCGATATTATCTGCGGTATCTGTGAAATTGGTCTATCAATTTTAACATACAATATGATGCCACAGCATACAATCTGTATGGTTCTAAATTTAATCCTACTACTAAATTGTAGCAATTAAAGTTTCGCCACCACCAATTTTTAACTTTAAAATGCAACCAGTTTTAAATTGAAACATTGGTAATAATGATAAATATTTCACACAAATTGTATTAACTCGTTAGTTAGAATAGCTTTACATTAATATGAAAATCCCCTATGATATTAAAACTAAATAAAACAAACCGTGCAACAATTAATCGTATAATTGCACAAACTCAAATTAATCTAGTTGAATATCTATATAAAACTGCTACGGAGCTGTTTCAAATAGAATTAAAAAAAAACAGAATGTAAAACATTAATCATACGAGTAAAATAAACAAAAATAAAATCTGTTCAACTATACACATACACCATCCCGAATGCGATATAAATCAAACAGAGAAAACAGAATGACGGTGATATCTGCATGAAAGCAATAAATCTGGAAGGAGAAATCAAACACCGCAGCGCGTCATGTGACTGTTCAATGAGAATGATGGTGTCGATGTTTCCGATATATCGACCATTAGAAACTGACCATGAAAAATGACAAAATCTTTATTTAGCAACTTAACAAGCATTGAATGAGTCACGAAAACATCCACTTCACTTGTACTAACATGTTTTATAACATGTGAATAATTCACTTCTTATTTATTTAAAAAAATGCACCTTATTATCATGAATTTACTCGTCAAAAGTATATTAGGAATTAAAGGTATATTAAATACATTTGACGTTTGAAAATTTTAATGTTTGATTTTATTTGCAGTGCAAGATGGTTGAAAAATGGAATGAGTAAAGAGTTTTTTTTTTAATTTAGTTTTATGAATTGGTTATTTTAAACATCACAGGCTTGCTTTATCGATGTCGCACTTCAAACTCAACAATTTCAAAGTTCATAATTTAAAAAAAAATAAAAAGATGTTAAAACTTTTTAATAAAAAAGCGTGTTTCCTGGTACGTAATACATTTTCGTGTACAAAACAATTACAATACAAACGAAACTTGTAAATACTTTACGAGTCTGGCCGCCTAACTTGAGATATTGTACCACAATTCTGTATTTGACCCATTCAGATCCAATTTTTTTAAATCTTATGTTTCGAGAAAACAACCGGCTCTGTTCTACGACTAACGTAACTTAAAGGTGGGCAGCACAGGCTTTTTTATTTTTAAATTCATTTTGAATTCATTAATTAATGTTATGTAAAGAGACGGGCGCCGTCCGTTTTTGGACCTCAATGGGTTGATAAAAAAAGCCAATAGTCAATAAATCAAACATCGATATTTGAGATATATCGTCACCATGCGGTTAGTGATATCGATATGGACACAACATCTAAGGGGTGAACAAGCTTACTTATCCTCAGTATCTGATACAGACTGGGCTTACAAAGACTGTCATGGCTGCATTGGGACGGTCGATTGCAGTTTAATGTTATATGGACCATATACACGAAATACTTACATGTTTAACTTTTAATGACTTTTGTGCTTTTTTAAACCTGTGTGAAACGCACTTACATTTAATTAGTACATAACAATTGATTATATAACAATTAAATGCAAAGGCGTTCGTTGTTTAATGCAAGATGTATAAAGATTGTTCCGGGTAATTAAAACTTAAAATATATGTTCTTTGTGTTGGTGTATAAAATTCCAATCGTTATTAAAACTGAATTACAGTACAGACAAATACTTGAATGAAGAAAAAGTGGTTGGAATAAAGTTCCAGAACATGTTGGTTTCATAAATACGTCAATAAGTAATTATTAGGGGAGCGCAAAAAGCCATATGGCTGACGTGCTATAGGAACACTTTTCCGCTCCCAGGTAATTCAGGTAAGTACATGTCCTATCAATGTGTATGAAAACGATGCCTACTAATTTGTAACGTGAACATCACAATTATTAGAATAAGAATAATATTATGATCATATATCACATAACATGCATGCTCCAAAGCTTCTATTTTAAAAAAAGATATAGAAGCTTAAGGCTTATATAGAATGTTTTTAAAAAAAGTCATGAGTTACGAATTAAAATTTAAATGAATGAATACGATTAGCTTATTACTTTTACATTACACATACAGCTATTTAAAAATGAACACCCACTCCATTCCTTAAAAGGGATAAAAACAAATATGTTGCTAAAAGCGATTACGTACTGTAATAACCATACGTACAATACACTAGTTCAAACCTTTTTTCAAATTAAAACCAAGCTAAACAAAGTTTTAAAAAAATCCGTTTATATTTGCGCGCCAACTTACGTAACTGCAAATAACTGTTTCGACATACCTGAAAACAGAATAATGTGTCAATTAAACGCTGAAATTCGTGAATGTGAGCTGAAGGTTACATTTTGGTTCAGAGGAGAAAACAAGATTTAGTAGGATTCGAAACAATACACAATACAGTTGACGAGAATAATTGACGAACTCCGGTTGCTTCCACTGGGAAATACTGTAACATCATGTGTGCGGAGTGATATGTATCGGGTAGATGATAAATTTTGAAACTTAGCACACATATTCTTGAACATAGAAGCATTTTAGGATAACATTTTCTACAAAGAGTTTTAATTTTATAAATCCTTTACTAAACCTTGTACTTACAATGAAAAAATAGCAATTCCTCCAAGTATCACGCTAATGCGAATGTATTATACATAACTTTGATGCGATATTTTAATTCCGCTAGCTATCGTATCCCACATAACTACATAAGAATCCTAGTGCAGGTGGTGACTGGTCCCTTTGACATTTTCACCTCCAATCCGGAAACAATTTCACATGAGTCATCAGTCCCCAGATCACTGTGTAATTTGTTACCGACACAGTATAAATGACCAGCATCCCGTTATTTTGGTAATGTGCATTGATTATACCCAACATTTAAAAGTACCACAAAAGATAAGTACTTCTCCAAAAATAAGTAATTGGCAACAATCTAGAACTGTGAAATTCCCAACTCGCAACCGTAACACCATTCGTCTAACAGTCAACCTGTTGTACAGTTCTTAAACCGAACAACCCACCACAACATGGCCAAGGGGCTAGTGCGATGAACTAAAGACAGCAAAGTAATGTAGCACCGATAATCTCACAGATTCTTAACAGCTGAAAGGAGTCGCCCGTCACTGAGATTAAGCTTCCAGCTGGATTGAAATATTATTTGTCTAAGGTTCTAGTATGAATCGAGGGTTTGGGCGCACAGCCACAAGAAGCTCATTCGGGTATTTATTTTCCTTTCCAAGTTCTCAAAAACCTAATCGTCAAGAACAATTCAAACTACAACAAATTTTAGCTAAGCTACTTATAAATAAAAATCAAAATAACAATGAAAAATCAGATCTTTATTTTATGAATAACAAAATGCAGTTCCCTTAAAAAATAGGTCCAAATTGGGGAGCGCGCTGGTCTAGGGGTAGAGCGCGGGGCTTTGGTGCCCAAGGTCCCGGGTTCAAATCCCGCCAATCACCAATGGCTTTTCGCTATGTGATAATGCCGCAACCCACACAGGGGTGCGCAAAAAGCCGCTACGGCTGAAGTGCCTTGGGAGAAATCCGCCCCTTTCAGTAAAAAAAAAAAGTAGGTCCAAATTTATGATGCCGGTGGGTAATTTACCATTATTGATCAAAATCCGGTGTGCGGTCCTGCCAAACACACAGTATTCCTCATCTGGGATGAATTAATTTCGAAAATCTAGTTGAGGTAAACACCGGACGAGTTTGACACGCACGAGAGCGAGAGCACACGACGGCGACGAGGACGTCTAGACGGAATATTGATCGCGGTTAACGCATACACGAGGTATGTCCGTCAGGGCGCAAGTATAGTCGTGAAAAAGTAATTTAGCAAAATAATAATACTCAACTTACTCATCTAGATACTAAACTTAGCAATTCCCACAACATGTCGTACAAGTTGGTGAACAAAGTAATTAAATCATTATCATAATAATGAATCGCTAAAACCACCACACGATTCAATACAGTGACAAATACTTGCGTTGTTTTGAATCCATATTCTTAAACATTGTTATGATATTTATAGATATCAATGTTATGATATAGTCAGTTATTTCTATGTCATAAGTACACCTAATGTTTTCAAAAATAATTGCTGTTTTATAGCTACAAATTTAATAAATAAACAAATATGAATTTCTTCAAACGTAATTGTAGATTTATACATTTAACACGATTATTGAATCGCATTGGCCGGACATTGCACGTCGCAGTGCGGGCTGGGCTTACACTTGCCTAGATGCCAAATCCCAGCAGCTTCAAGCTATACATTATTCATACCTATAGAGTGAGCTGCTCTAAGCTCCTGCACCCTCCATATCCTCCACACCATCTACAACCTCCGCACTCTCCATACCTTCCACACCCTCCACAAACCTTTCACCATCCACACCCTCCACAAACTTTTCACCATCCACAGCCTCCGCATTCTCCTTACCTGCCACACCACTCGGCACCCTCCACACCCCTACTACCTCCGCTCCCTCCACAACCTCCACGTCATGTCGGTTCATGGTTGTTCCGGAAAATAGACTTTGTAAAGAACTCACAAGTCATAAAGCTCTTTCTAGGTGTCTTGCATCTGCAAGACACCTAGATAATGATCACATTTACCTAACTTTGATCATCATTGTTGTATCTGGATACTATTAAACTATCACCCGATCTATATGATCGGGTGATAGTTTAATAGTTATGTTTGATCCATTATTTACAGCTGTATGATAGAAGATATCAATCTTCCATCGGTTTGTTAACTCTAAACACATAAGAGATTAAAAGTGTCTAAAAAGAATATTCTGTTCCCCAATAATTTATTCGTCAAGCCGAATATAACGTAAAAATGAATATTTTGAGTAGTACTGTATTCAACATATCTTCATTTTAGGATTACGTAAAACATGGATTTGTGTTTGTAAATACTCCAAATAGACGTTAAAAGATAGTATTAGGCACGGAACCAATACCCGAAACAAATCTCAACAATCGACATACGAATTCAACCAAGCGGTGGACGTGCACGTTTGAGCCTCATCAGCTGTTTACAACTGTACATCTGTTTTTAACCCCAGTTAAAAGCAGACGATAAACAAACAGAAGAGAAGCGAAAGAACAAGTAGAATAAATATCAGGAGAGTTTCGCTGGAGGTAAACAAGGATCGGAGCTTGTGTATTTAACTGATGGTTCGAGAGAAAATACACGGGTATTATTGTAAGATTACTTAACGAAATAGGAATAATCCCAACAATTGAAAATGTTGAAAAGTACAGTAGAGATGCGGTCTTGGGAAGAATACGTAATTTGTATTTTATTCAACAGGATTTTACCGATCCTCGGAAAGTCCGGCTTTTCTTCAATCCTTCTACATCCTTTTGGCAGTAAATTGAATAAGATTGAAATCGAAACTTCAGTAATTTTATCAATATTGAAAAAAAATAATTTGAAAATTTAATCAGTTTTGGCTTTTCAAAACAGTTTCAAGGTTTGGTAAAAATAAATAAAACGTAATTTTTTAATTATTATTAAAAATAGTGCTATAACCAAAATACACACCCTTCATGCTTCCAACATATGGGCCTGTAATTAATTTGGGCTGGAACCCACTCAATTTTAAGACCCCTTCGCTCTTTTACAATAACGATCGTAATCGGGTCCAATACAATCCGTTAGGGAGAATCTGGATTTGAGGCGACAGTGTGATAGCTCCAAGGACGGGGGGAGAGGTAGCATAACCAACCAAGTGAAACTCGGTCATGTGACCCAAACACACGCCGTGTGGCGTGTGTTTGGGTTGAGACAACCTTATGACCTCCGTTCCCTCGAAAATAAAATGATAGATGATAAAACGGATTAGATTTGTAACGTAATACTGTACTTCGGTTTTTATGTGATATTTTTCGTCAACCTCGATACTCATATAACTTCATCAGGATGGTGTTTTGACTTAATGTTTCGCGTAAATTAAAAACACATTCTCTTATAGTACAACAGATAAATTACGGAGTAATTACAAGTGTTTATCAATCAATGAAAAAGCTGCATTAATTAACGAATTTCTATAATTATGAGGGAATGAAGGATAAAAGTGAACAGAAAGGATTAAACTACTTTTAATCATCTCTTTGTCGGATTTATATGCTTATGGCTCTTTGCTCGGGCCTTTGCTTATTTACGTTCGGGTTTATTTCGATCATGTCCCTGTCAATGGAACTGTTGCCCTGACCAAAGACAATTTTATTCTAATTCAGACTCGCTGCGACGGTTGCGCTTTGGTTAGTTACTAGCCTGAACACCAGGCTGCACTAGCGCTGTTGGGCATAGAGACGTTGCCGAATTGAACACGCAGACGACGGCGCAGACGTCAGTGAATGTTTATCTCACTCAAACCTACTACCTTTAGTATTTACTCATTTTAATTAACTGGGGTATCGGTGTTGTGCATTTCACAGCTTTGTTTCTCTTTCGTTTAACAAAGCCACTAAAAATATATATAACAGATTAAAATATTTTTATAAGAAATATCTTGTTTAATATATATTAGGTGAATAACCATCGAAGATTCTAGGCCTGACTGGTCGACCACAACGCATCTCACTGAATTTCTTTCTTTTGCGGTAATTATTTGTAATGTACACAACAAACCTCATAATATATAATGGACCTCATTTTATTAAGAATAATTCTATTCTTATAATAATTCCTATTCGAATTGGCAACCTCGCGGGCCGTCTTACCCAGGCTGAAACCGATTGGAGCGCTTTTGGTACTACTGGCGCGGCCCGTGGCGAATACTGAAACTACACGCTGCGAGTCTGTATTGAAATATAAATTGTCTTTGCCCTGACGCAGGGTGTAGTCTGCTCTGAGCAGGGCAGTACATTCGTTTACGATGGTTACGCGGGCTGGGCTGTTAGCCAGGAACGAAATGGCTGCTAAGTCCCGTGCGTCGCTATGTGCTACGTGTGTACAACTGTCAACAGGAGCAGTTGTCCTTACATAGGCTGTTGTCTGCTCTGAACAGAGCAGTACATTCGTTTACGATGGTTACGCGGGCTGGGCTGTTAGCCAGCAACGAAATGGCTGCCAAGTCCCGTGCGTCGCGATGTGCTACGTGTGTACGACTGTCAACAGGAGCAGTTGTCCTTACATAGGCTGTTGTCTGCTCTGAGCAGGTCGGTACATTCGTTTCGATGGTTACGCGGGCTGGGCTATTGGGCAATTTTGTTGAGATATAAGAGTGTCAATGAATAACACAACTAACTCACCTGATGTTCCAGAATTTTCTTCAAGTTACTAAAATATGCTTAACAACTCAAAATTTTAAACATATCAAACAAATGTAAGGACAAAATTAGGGATTATTTTATTCCTCACGAGTGGGGCGTTTGGTGGGTGAGATATGAATTTCCTTAGCAAAATAAATTGTGTTAGTTTTGAGTGTTTTGCTTGCTTTGAGGTTAATATCTTAAAAGCGATCATGAAAGCGATTACGAATCGTGCATGTATTGGGACCAATTGACATATGAAGAGGAGTCACCGGGTTGCCGGATTATGCGCCTCCGAGCCTTGGGACGTCACTTAATAAAGCCCAACAAAGGCAGCTCGTAGGGATGAGCGCTCGGGTTAATTAATTAATTTGCATTGTAAAACGTGGAGGACTCACTTCACTAGCACGAGCCGTCGACGACCAACTTTGAGAATCAAGTCTCATTGTTTGTAATTCACAGGTTTACTCCAGATTGTGATTATTCGTGGGATGTCAGATCCATTATTTCCCTTAGTTGATTCTGTTACTTTGTCGTTGATTCTAAAGATATGTGTACATTTTTGTGTACCTTCAAAACTCATTTCATCAAGTTTCATCCATTACCGTCTCTCAAAATAAATTTATTTCACAAAAAGGGTGCAAAAATACAAAATAATAAATATCTAATGTAATATGCTGTGAAACTATGTCGGTGCAAAGCAAGCTTGGGTTCAGGGACCGAGTCGAAAACCAGTAATATACACAGTTATATACAGAATAAATATAATATTATTAGTTACATATAATAATGAATGAAATAAAGATAAATAAAACACAAGGCACCACTGCACACGCACAATAAATCAATATCCAATGCATCCATTTACATGTGTGTAATAAAATAAATAAAAATAATAATATAGTATGAAAAGGAGGTTGTATAAAAAATCACTACCACCGTGAAAAGCTATGATACATGTTGGCTGACATATAAAACATTAACCTGGCACTTGGAATTTATTATACACGCCAATCTAATACAGTTCAGTAATGTTTAAAACTTTGAATTCGTCAAAAAAGAGATCTGATGAACATCTACGTGGTTTCTCGGGGACAGCTTTAAGCATGGTCTTTTGTGAAACACAACGTGGCTAAATGGTGTTTCGATACCCTTCACCGCATTGAAGAATATATTGGACATAGGCTTGATAGAAATTTCCTAAGAGATCAATTGATATGATTCTACTTCAATTTGCAAATACAAAAATAAAATTCCTCATACTCTGCTGAACTAAATGAATGTTTGCATTCCATTTCATCCGATTATCAATCACCAAACCCAAAAATACCGACAATAGACTGCTCTTAATATATTATATAAAACGTAATCCAAGGGATAATTTACTAAGATCTGATAAGTACATTTTACAATGGTTTTTCTTTTTTCTTTTTCTATACGTTTGCAACATTTTCATCTTTGTCAAGATAATATTTTGTAAAACTTGTCAACCTAACTTTGTATGCACAATGACTTTTCATATTCTCTGCATGTAGCTTTGGACTAATGAAAAATGAGGAAGAACAACTGATGAAAAAGGAACCATTATGAACAAATCATATGAATCTAGCGTAACGTAACTCAAGAATTAAAGAGTGATTACAAGAAGAAGAGTGGGTCTAATGCAATATTACCTAATGCGTTCAATTGACCTAGTAAAACAATATCACTGAACAAAGCATGAATTATTGCATTTAAATTATAAAATGTAAATATTCTCAATTTTCTAACCAGATGAACATTACATCTAGTATGTAACCTAATTAAACATTTCAAAGCTTCAAATTGGCCAAACTCCTGTTGGTAGGGGGCCAAATTTGGACTTTAAATCACTTAAACTTTTATTTATTAGGCTTTTAACAATTTCAACTGACGTTAACGAGCTTCACAACACCGGCGTAATGGAGGGTACAAGCTAGGCTGGTGCATCTCTGTGGCAGGCTCGACGTATGGCACTACTGTATCTGGGCTGGTGCTTCTCTGTGGCAGGCTCGACGTATGGCACTACTGTATCTGGGCTGGTGCTTCTCTGTGGCAGGCTCGACGTATGTGGCACTACTGTAGCTGGGCTGGTGCATCTCTGTGGCAGGCTCGACGTATGTGGCACTACTGTAGCTGGGCTGGTGCATCTCTGTGGCAGGCTCGACGTATGTGGCACTACTGTAGCTGGGCTGGTGCATCTCTGTGGCAGGCTCGACGTATGTGGCACTACTGTAGCTCGGCTGGTGCATCTCTGTGGCAGGCTCGACGTATGCCAGCTTATATCTGTATCACTGCTGTTCCTGTGTTGTGGCACTACTGTAAGTTGGGCTGGTGCATCTCTGAGGCAGGCTCGACGTATGCCAGCTTATATCTATATCACTACTGTTCCTGTCTTGTGGCACTACTGTAAGCTGGGCTGGTGCATCTCTGTGGCAGGCTCGACGTATGCCAGCTTATATCTGTATCACTGCTGTTTCTGTGTTGTGGCACAACTGTAAGCTGGGCTGGTGCATCTCTATGGCAGGCTCGACGTATGCCAGCTTATATCTATATCACTACTGTTCCTGTCTTGTGGCACTACTGTAAGCTGGGCTGGTGCATCTCTGTGGCAGGCTCGACGTATGCCAGCTTATATCTATATCACTACTGTTCCTGTGTTCTGGCACTACTGTAAGCTGGGCTGTTGCATCTCTGTGGCAGGCTCGACGTATGCCAGCTTATATCTATACCAATGAGCTGTTCCTGTCTTGTGGCACTACTGTAAGCTGGGCTGGTGCATCTCTGTGGCAGGCTCGACGTATGCCAGCTTATATCTATACCACTGAGCTGTTCCTGTGTTGTGGTACAACTGTAAGCTGGGCTGGTGCAACTCTGTGGCAGGCTCGACGTATGCGAGCTTATATCTGTATCCCTGCTATTCCTGTGTTATGGCACTACAGTGGGCTCGACTCATAACAGCTGATACACGCTCACTACTTTTGCAATGTTACAAGCTCACGTATTCTTTAAAAAAACAGTAGTTAAAATGTTATACCTTTTTTAAAAACTTAACTTCAGGAGTTTCATAACGGGAAAACCGTAAACATTGGTTGTTAACATAAAAACTGTACAGTTAGCAATCCTGTTGGAGTACAAGTGGAACACCTGCTACCAACTGGCTCGGGATTAATTGACTGACAACATTTCCCCGTTAAATGGCTAGATCTGACAGAAGATTTAGATCGCAATTCCAGTAGGCAAATGACTGTTGTTAAATAGATTAGTCTTAAATGATAAAAACAAATTATATATTAAATTAGATTTAGTCAACATTTTTTAACTGCACATCACCAAAGTTTTAATACGTACATTTGATTAACAGTTAAGCTTATGCGCACTTCATTGCCCAAGTGACTTCAAGCATACTGACTTAACAACAGGGATGAAATGAGGACTTCCAAAGAAGACAAGGCTTGCTTAAATATTGATGATGGCTCAGAAGTACAAGAGATATGACGTCAGAGGAAGCGGAAGTGACGAAATGAATAATGTAGCAGAGAAGTGAGGATTTACTGGCAGGGCGGCTCCTGTTAACCACGGTGCGTGGTGAGGTCCGAGGTTCCGAGTACTGCTTTATGAGAGATTTGCATATCGGCGAAGGAGGTTCGGATTTATATCAGGCGGAGGGGCCTAGAAAACTGAAGGGGATTAGTACGTTTTAGGGATTTTAGACTTTACAATATCAAAAAAAGATGCTGTTCATTTGCTTTAAGAAATTCGGGAGTCATTGCTTAGAGAGAATAGTGGGGATTTAAAAAGAAGGTTATAGGAATTTATTGATCTCTGAGATATTTTCACAGCATAGTTTTCAAAGTAAACTCAATCAAACTTATTTTGACAAGTGGGAAGTAAAATTAAAACATTTTCAGCCAGAAAACAGAAAAAGGGATTTGACGGAGAAGATGCAATTTCTCTTGGGTTAAAGGGGTTTTCAATATCTCGCAGAATTCAGGGAAGTGGAGAGGGGGAGGGGATCCCTTCGCAAAAATTGGATTGGACGTGGTTTATCCGGAATTGAATACTATTAAGCTGAAAATATGTTCTTTCACAAGATTTCTTATTATTCTCAAGAACGTTTTTTCATTTCAAGTAAGATTAAACAATAAATTATAAATTTAGTGTAGATAAATTCTTCCTTAGAGAAATATCACTGAGAATCAATACAAATAGTACATTTTCTACTGCTACTCGGTCTTGTATAAGTATAAGTAGTCTTGTAGAAGACTTATTATAGATGTAATTTCTCTTCTCTTCTATTTCTGCCAGTTATTAAACATTGAATTGAAGGTGGAAGATTCTGAACTAGCGGTGAACCTTCTTTTGTTAAGCTTGTTTGTGACTCGCTACTGCAGTAATACATTCATTATTGTGACAAAACTGTTACCTAATCCGCTAGCAAATAATTACACAAACAAAAATCAAATCTCACCTTTAACATTCAGAATTGAGTTTAAATTAGTTTCACTAGATTTAGTTAATGGTATTTACATTACTCAAGTAGATTTTTTCGACCACATGTAAAATTTGTAAATTAGGATAGTGATTTAATAAGGCCTCGTATAGTTCTGAAAAAGGTTTTAAACCAATGATAAATGTGAAGAATTATAATCAAATTTAGTTGTTACCACCTAAACACTTATATTCCTTAAAACACATAATAATTTTAACTTAAAAGATTATTTAAAATATTGCTTAAACTGGGAAAGCTCCAACTTTAAAATTTCAATATGCTTTATTTAAATTGAGTGTGGATGAGAGTGGGGGTTTAAAGCAAACTAAACATCTTCTCTAACAGATATGGAATAGTGAAAAAAGTAAGTATCTTAGTGGACGCTCTCGTTAAAAATAATCAGGTTCATTCACATTTTAATCAAATAAACCGTTGTAAAATATCTTTATGATAAACATATTCCGATTTCAAACTAATTAGAGGATAAAAAATTGTTTGAGGAATGGCAGGTTTTAGTTTTTAAAACTGCTAAAAATTCAAGATGCTGATACTGCACTCTTAATGAGAACCGGTACGCTTGTGCCATATCTTATGTTTTAATTATATCAGTCTCAGGAAATCAAAAGTTAAATTAGTAACAGTGACCACAGAACCACCACCTGACCTCTTTTATATAATTTTAGAAAGCTTTAATTGCGAATAGAACATCTATCTGGACCCAGTTTGTACAATGATGTGTTGGTGGCCTGCCTACTGGCCCAGGCTCAAAACCACCCAGATATAATAACACGTGGATTGATATCATCCGTGTAACGAATCAATTAAGTCTCCGTTTAATAATGATAATATATTACCCTAATTAGCTACACAATACTCCTCTTATGTGTCAAAGTTGAATTTATATTAAGAGCAACAAAATGGTGGAACAAGCTTCAAAACTACCCCAGTCAATTATTAGGAACGTGATAAAACGTTTTTAAATATTATCGACGTTACTAGTTTAACATTGAGAAAATTATCCTGGATGTATATTAGCTCTATTTTTAACGGATTTTCGAAAATAATGTTATACCTTTTTATATAATTGAATCTTCTACAAAGTTTTATTGGATTGAAGGCACTTCCGTCCAATCAATTTCTAATTTATTTTTTTCTAATTTTTGCTATTATTAATATTTCCATATTCGAAAATGATCACAAAATCTATTTATAAAAAACCTGTCGGCGGATGTTTTGAGTGGCGTTCACTCGACAGTTCTGATTCGTTTTTTCTCCGTCAAAAAACTCAACAGTCGCATACATATTATGGCCATTTTACCAAAGTATTCTTTTGCAACAGAGAGGTAGAATGAACCTTATTTTATGGAGCACACAAAATATTTAATGAAACATAAAAATAAAAAACAAAAGGGTAATGTATTAGTTTGACAACAATATTGTGAAGTACAATTTACAAAATTTATATTAAAAAATATCTGTCATAAAAGAAAGAAAGTCCTCCTGGCTAACGGTTGAGTACGGGAATGGTCACAACTTAAAACCTAGGCTAGTTTTAATGAACAGGATAATTTTAATACAGAACCAAGTTTTCAGCGAAAATTATAAATTAACATGCCAGTTGCGCACATGCCCCAACGGTTTCATGAAGACATCACATGAACGTGTGTAAATTACGGGATAAACTGGCTTAATTATGCCGCCCGGATGACCCTAATGTGTTAATTTACCTCGTTTGGAACACCAACTCCATTTATGTACAATCTAAAACAAAACTGGCTCCGAATTAGGCGGTACAGAACTTGTCAATACATCGACGAACGTTAGCAAAAAAATATGTTTAGGTACTCGCTTATGAGTTTGTATTTACCAATTTGTAAAATGGTAAAAGTTACCCGGTGTAAGATGACACAGTCTGTCTCAATTCTTCATTTGTGCTATAATGTCTCTAGTCCAAATTAATGCATTCATTTCTTAAACATAATTTGGCTTCAAAAATCTGATTAGGTCGTCATTTCAGAAAGTTAATAATAAAACGATAATATCATTTTTCATGTTTGCCAACAAACCTAAACCTAATTACTGCAAACTGTTCTGTACATTGCAGCAACGCGCGACTGGTTACAAGTAAACAAATATAAATTGATCGTTTTTAAGAGGCATAAGTAAAGTTCCTATTTGAATAAATAGATTGCAATTAAAACTAAATTTTAATAAATAATCAGAATAAAAGTAAATGGTAATAATATATTGATAATAGAAGTGTCTTTAAGCAGACACGACGGACAAATACTCTGGATCTGCAAACCAGGGCAACCACAGTAAGTGTTCAGCTGTTTTGCAGCACATGTTCGTGTTTTGTTATCCCCCATCAGGGGTGCCAACTTTAATGAAACGCCAGTTACGGGTCAAACTTGAACTGGAGAGCTGGTAGACACGCAAAGCACCGTTCACGGCTGTTGGCTGGACAAGTTAAATTTAAACAGCTGTCTTTGACATATTTATTTAGGAACTTCACCATTAAATTCTCTTATAAGTTAGTTTTGCTCACTTTTATTTATCAACCTTTGTAGATTAGAGCACTGTGTACTCGCATACTTGTAGCAACAAACAAACCAGTTAATTTTATTTTATGGTGAAGTAAATAAAATGGTTTAGTTTATTTTGGATATAACTGTGGGGTGATTCTGATCGTTATGATTCTGTAATACATGAATGCAATTCACATATGCACGCGGGGATAACGATTTGATGTAACCACCCCTACAATATTTGAATTCTAAAATTTAAAAGTTCAATATTAAAAATTCCTTAAACTCAAGTTGTTTAATATAATTTTTAAGCTTTAATTGAACTTTTGATTGAATAAAGGATATTCCAGCAGATGTACAATGATCCATCCTATTATCAAATTCCGTTTACTGTGCACTTCTAATGATCTATGAGGTCAAAAAGGTTTCTTCAAATCCTACGAATGCAACGTTTTCCCTACATCAGCACCGATACATCAGCACCCACATATCCGTGGGAGTTGACCGTTACGATCACAAGCCTTTTGTAAGTAATTTTCGTTTAGGTTGAGTCGATATTAAACCATTAATATACAAATTTGAACGGCGAAACATATTTAAACAGTTCTCAGAAATTCTTCATCAACAGTAAAAAGTACCCCACACGCAACAAAATAATGCATCTCACCGCTCCAGAAAGGTAATAAAAACTGGAAACCTGGAAGTCATGAAGTATAAAGTAAAATGTATGTACGTCGCAAGGCGTTTATCATGCGTAACAAGAGGAAACTGCTGTACCAGTGTGACAGTAGTGCCAGTAACGTGCTCGTGGTATCCTGGGGAGGGAGAGAGATAGTGGCAGGGGGTAGCTACGGCAGCGAACATTTATTATGGAGTCGGCGAGTAGAGAAATGCGTAACAAGAGGAAGCTGCTGTACCAGTGTGGCAGTAGTGCCAGTAACGTGCTCGTGGTATCCTGGGGAGGGAGAGGTAGTGGCAGGGGGTAGCTATGGCAGCGAACATTTATTATGGAGGCGGCGAGTAGAGAAATGCTTAACAAGAGGAAGCTGCTGTACCAGTGTGGCAGTAGTGCCAGTAACGTGCTCGTGGTATCCGGGGGAGGGAGAGGTAGTGGCAGGGGGCAGCTACGGCAGCGAACATTTATTATGGAGGCGGCGAGTAGAGAAAGAACTACGGCGCTCTGCATTATTTACCGAGCATTTGTGTTCTTTTCTTTATATCATTTTATCTCGTACGCAGTAAAATGCGCTTCCTGTAAGAAATTACCTGAACAGTTATTTTGTAAATCACATGGTAACTACATTGAATCTTTAAAAGAACTGGAGGTAATTTACATTTTTTTTATTTAATTCACATAACACAATGCTCAGCTACCAATCGTATAGTATCGTATCTTTGATTATGAAATTATAAAATGAAAACGTTTGTAATCCACTTCCAAAACGGTAATACAGTAGTAAATGTTTTCTGAGAAATGATTGAACTTTTTTTACTTTTTTTTGGACTTACAAATTTTGAACTTATGTATTCTACTGACCATGTCATAATAAGGCATATTTCTTAATGAAACTGATATCGTTTGGGATGTGTATATATATTATCTATACACTTTTAAGGTGCGATACTAAGGTTTGTTCTATTGTAAGGTCAATACTACCACAGCCGATATGGATTAAGTTGAGGTTTCAAAGAATGTTTTAAAACGCATTAATTTGTGTGATCGATGTGCAGTAAAAAATATTTGATAGAATATAGAAGATTGTTCTCATGCTGTCATTGCGTGAGTGATATTCTCTGTATTTTATCAAATTCCTTAAACTTATCTTTACTTACACAATTATTGTGATCTAAAACAGGATTCTTGAAACCACTGAAACGATGAATTTTTCAATATTAGCAATGTTATTTCGTACCAACGCGGTGGATTTTACCTTAGGGTAGAACACCGAAATCAATCGAAAATGTTAATACACTTCTACTATTGCAATTGATTCGGCGTAAAGCAGTTAACCGTTGGACATTTGGCATATAATATAATTGCCGTTTTCACTTTTCCGTCGCTGATTGGTAGCGCCGCGAAGGACGTTGGCTTTGCGGTCTAGGGCTAGGCGCGTCCGCGTCCCTCGCATCCTGGGACCGGAGCAGAGCCAAAACTCGCCTAGGAGTGGCTCGTGACCTGGATTCTGGCGGCTACGTGTAGCGCTTTTAGATGAGGAAACTTAAATTCTGGATCAATTGCTTCAGTGATAAGGGGAAAAATTTGTAATCTGGGACGAAAGTTGCCGAGACTTCAACTCAGCATTTGGTTGGTAAGTAATTAAAAATATAAACTCATAAGAGGTAACATTTTAAAACATCCTATTTTTTTTAATGAAATTAACATATACAACACTTATACAACATATACAATTCGAACGAAACATCAAATAATTCGAATCGTCTAAAACATTTCGTCCCTTTCATCCAAGTATTAATTAATTATTTACAATTAAAATTCCTGGATTTCAAGTATATAAGAATATTTTCAGACTTAAAAAATAAACTACATTAATTTTAATAATTTAATTTCTAATACATATGTGTATGAACCCAGTTTAGTACGCAAATTTGAAATAAATAAAATTAGTCATTCGAAAACTATTTATTTTATAAATGAAATGTTAAAGGATAAAATTGTTCATGCAAATTGCAACTTTACAAATGTACAGTAAAATATGCTAAGTATAATTCTTTCAAATCAAATTGAAAGATTCCGATATTAAATAAACTTCGACGAGTTTAAGGGGCGCATTTTGGGAAGATTTGTATGGGATAATAACAGAGTATTTACCAAAAAGGGGCGACAAGCTCCAAAACAACACTCACCTGTAAAAGAAAAAACATTAGTGAATTAGTTATTTTTCTACACTACAGAAAACTTAAAATACTCAACGTCTAAACCTTCACTTTTCTTTCGAAAATTTTAACTATCGGCATTTCTCATGATCGCCCCAAAAACTATTATCATCAAGAAAACGTCATCCATCAAAATTCTTTACATTTCAAACCCTGCACTCAAAGCCGGGCGTCGACTCGATTTATCACAGGTTGGGAAGCAGTGCGGCCAACAAGACAAACGTAAATTCCACGGCGAACACGCATTTCCCAGCCTGCGCGCCATTAATTTCCCGATTCAGAGGACGATTATGCTGCCGCCATTACTGGTGACTGATCACTCCTCATTGTGTGAAGCCTAATTGATGGACCGCTATTGTCAATTGAGTGCACTCGGCAAATATATACGTTGAGTAACTAAATCTCACATAAACTCCTAAGTCCTATGAGCAATTTTATCCTTTAGTTTTAGGAAAATACAACTTGAGATTGATATATTTCAAATGTTTACAGTAACTTTAAAAATATTTTAAATCATACGACTAGAGTTAATCTTATTCTTCGTACAGATAGACTCAATTACAATAGAGCAGGTTTATGATAAAATAAAAAATTTGAAAAAAATATCTTAAACACATAAGTAGTGAAAATACGTAATCACAAAAATCTCAGCTCAGTTATTTAGCTTTTTCACAAGTAAAGTGTTTTGCCTTACAACAATTTAATTATTATTACGTAACTGAACCTTTCGTCTTCAATTCTTTGTACTTAGTCAACAGGCATCTAGGAAGTTACACATATTCCCATTTCATTATCAATCCGCTTCAGACACTTTACATAAGTCGTGTCATATTTAAAATTATATAAACACAAATTAATACATTATGTAATTTTACAAAATACACAAATGTAATATCTAAAGAATTTAAAATAGATTTTAATTTGGCAATTATTTATTAATTTATTATATTATATTTTTTATTAATAATTAATTATTTTTTAATTATCTATTTCATTTATCAGCTATCATCTCAGATTTCATGATCAGAAATATTTTTTATTTATTATCAGAAATGACAAATGGCTTCATAATTAATTCCAAGCAACACAGGCGTAAACCCAAAATGTTCATTTTATTTACATAAAGGTGTATGTATCGAAGAAAATAAGGGGTACGTTGAAATAATTTTTTGAACAAATACTGATTACATTATGAATAATGGTAAAAAATTATTTATTCGAAAGGTCCCCCTTTTCACCTTTCAGTATAATTTTAACCACTGGCAAAAATTCAACCAATGCACATATTTATTGGACATGAAAAAACAAGTCTGAAGAAAATTGTTTACCCTAGACTAGAACCGGTGCGAAACAAGAAGAGGGGGTGAGATGGTCTACAGATGTGGGCTGTATTTGCATATTAAAGTGCGAATCGATCGGTTGATCTGAGAGATAAAAGCGAGCCAACAGTGTTGCGCGACTCCCCCGTGAATTTGGACCGACGAGTTCAATAAAAATCCAGGGTACTCATTAAATATGGCTTTGATGAAAATAGCATTGTTAAAAGTTTGCTCTAAACGGTATAGTGTATTGATATTCAAACGGACATTATTTAAACGTGTTCAGTGGTGGGTTTACTCATAATATTAAAGTTTAACCTGGAATATGCTTATGAAAAGAATTTATAATTTTAAACATTTAAAACGGATTTTTGCAAGTTTATTTACTATCCTTGATCGTCAAATACTGTACTTCCTTACACACTTGTTTTACTTGTACGAAATTACAATCAAATTATGATGACACCAGTTAAAGCGTAAAAATACTGGGACCTAATTTAGGTAGGTGATGTTGATAAGAGAGAAGAAGTTGCACGAGACGTGATAACAATGGTTCCAGACAACCACATAAACGTGACGCAAATTACGATGGAACCACTCGTCACCGGAACACCGTAAGCTTGCGTTGTTTATAATTATTTAGCTCCAGTTGTCCACGCTGGTTCTGTAACAAAGCCAACAGCATTGCGGGTAACACCGGAGAGCGAGAGGCAACATTGGACCGAAAATACCTTCTACCCTCCCGCTCCAGGCCGCCACGTGTTCCTGACGGATGTACAGATGTGCGTGTGTATTCTCGTAACAGTAGGCCTATTGACTTCACTCCTACCGCCTCATTATTACCGCTACTGCATTACCTACCAAATATTTAAGTAATAATCTCTAAACTTTGTTATTAATTCGAAAGTTGTATTATTTCTAGATAATAATTACTCCGTTTGAAAATTTAAAAAGAAATCAACAATTATTAATAGCTTATTAATAATAAACTGTAAAATTATGCAATCGGCTATCCTCTTATTTTATATTTTAAAACTATAGCCTACTTTATTCTAATATTCTGAGTCTTCAGAGTTTGTACAGTTCATCATATTCTTGGTTTTTATTATTTTGTTTCTATTTATTTATGAAACTTCCTCCATGGAGTATTGTGTTTTTTGACGTTTTACATTTTTAAGTCTATAAAATAATAAGTCATCAACAAACAAATTTAAAAATTATGTTTCAATTTATCATTGTTCTTGTTTTTACTAAAATGTTTTATCCCTATGACAAAAGGGGTAATGCATATTAACTAACAGCTAGTACAGTTCGAACGAACTGCACCTTCGTCCAGCTTCAATTCCCTAATTCTAACAAATTTTCAATTTCCCAGAGCCATTCGAGAAATGATAAGCGCATTACAAGATGAAAACTGGGAACCGAAATTAGATAAGGCGCTAAGTACGATGCCATTTCCATGCACGAGTTTCCGCGGCGTTTCCAAGGGAAATTTCTCACCACTGGTAATGAAGTTGGCACCCTGATTAAAAGCTTCATTACCGCCCTTGACAGACTATGCTTCAATCAAACGGGGATATTTTCATTTCATTACTGAAGTTCCACTTTGCACTTAATACGTCTTTGTTAAAGAGCGATTGTTTTCAGTTCGAAAAGACACAATTTGTGAAACGTTAAATCACATGAATTTTGCATTTTACACACCGAGCCTTATAACAAAGAATATTCTATTAGGCCTAATAGAAATCAACCAACAGTTATCCACATACTGTAAGTATAAATCGTTTGTAAATTTAGGTTTAGATGCAGGCAAATTCTAACTTGTATCTTCAGCACTGATCCGAGAGCCTCCATTTTGACCCTGATGCCTCTGTTCGTTAAAAATAAATGGATGTGCCAGTGATCAAGTAATTAGGTCAGTATCATAATCACTTGGAAAAGCTTCAGATATACCCAAAACGTAACCAGATTTGTTCTTTGAGTTGATGTAAATTTTGTAAAACATATTAAATAGAATAAGTTAAAAGCTCTTGCAGGGCAACATTTTTATTGCGTTTTCTCTTTTTCTGATCTTAGCTGAAAAACGAGACGTTATACAAGATAACTTGTCAGGTTTTGATCAAAATATGATTCTTTACGAGAAGAGTTTAGATGTACAAACCGACGAAAAACGGCATTACACTGAAGAACATCTCATTTCGATTTTTTAGTTATGTACTTGTTTACAGCGATGATGAGGTCTGTTATCTGGCCATTGCAAATATCATAACACGACTATGTGTCAAGAAATTTTTATGAAAAGATGACGGTAAAAAAACTGAAACCTGAAATCCGGCAGCAATCATTTCATCACTATAGACAGTCCGAAGGCAATTAACCTAGGTTTTTGAAATGCCCCCTCCAAGTAGTGTTTTGATGTTTTTAAAAGTTTAAAGTTTTTAGTATAAACTATCGGCCTAAATTTTATAATGCAGCCTTTTAGATACCGTTTTATCCCACAATGTAGCATATTACTCCAAATCCAACGAGTGCTCGATGTTATTGGATTGTTGATCACAACAGAGCGGAGCAAAGCGCCACCCGATAATGTATTCAGACTGCGGTTGATCAAAAATAAGTTAATCAAACCGTAAAGTGCGTTTTCCGTTTGATGCAAATGGACCTTTATTGAATACGCAGTATGTTTCAGCATCATGTTCAGATCAATACTGACAGTGACTTAAACACAAAACAATGATTTTTATTAAGTTTCTTTTTTTAATAAAAAAATAAAATTAACTTGTGATTAAATATATATTTCTTATTCTAGAGAAATGTCAGTATATCACAAACTATGGTTTTAAAATTTCACTAGTTGAAAGGTTTGAATTTGAAATTGATTTTAGTTCAGGCGAACGACAAAAGGCAAATAGTTATTCGTAATACGAGCTACTTGTATAAAAAACTCAATTGAAAAACAGTTTCACTTACGCGGAAAATCATTGGCTCTTGAGAACAATGATAATTTTGTGATACTATCACCACACGGTAGTCATTCGATTGTGGTGTTAATGAAATGCGCGTTCGTTAGCTATTAAATTATTTTTTCCAAAATAAGGAAGATTTGAGTAGGTCAACGAGTATAATTGTGTGGTAATTATTTTTCGGAAAGTAAAGTCAAACTGAATGCAGTCACAAAATTGAGATAGTTTATATGTAGCAAAAATACAACATGGCAGCACTAATAAAAACTCATTTCTAAAAGTTATTCCAAGCTCGGCGAATGAGTAAAGCGTCGCTAACCACAACTTGAAACTTCCCTCGTGACGTCACGGTCCGACGCAACATCTGGTGGCGGGTGAATTAATCTTCTCTAAGACCGTCTAAGGAAAACGCTCATTTGTCACCAGCTGCCACTTGGTCGACTTGGCCCAAGGACCGACCAATGAGAAAGGTTTGGGTTAATAGTTGAGTAATGATTCGGGGCCCATCTCTTCTACCCGGTACGACATCGGTGTATTTCTTTCTACTGCATGAGCGTATTTGAAAATAATAAAGTGATTAAAAAGAAAGACATTTTCAGAAAGCAGTCCAAATCCAAATGAGCATCCCGGGACTCGGACGCATGCCCTGTTAGAATGTACTCTAGACCTAATGATGCTTGGGAACCTAATTTATGTGGTTATCTGCTAACTTAATCTAAGAAATAACATTTGTTTGAGTAAAAGCTGCCATGTGATTTTTTTAATTCCTGTATTAGATTTAAAAAAACTTTATCACCGAATTCTTCCGTAAAATAAATTGGTGCCATTGAATTTTAATAAATTGATTTTCGGTGCTCGGCTTCGATTTTTTAAATGGGACAGGCTTTATATCGTTGAATTAAATCAAATTAATCAATTTATGCTGTTAACCAAAATAACTTGATCAAAGAAGTAACATTAGTTAGGTAAAATGATTTTGAAGCCCGATAATTCCTCTATAACTTGTTATCTCTATATATGAAAATGAGTATGTCTGTATGTATTCATACATGAATACATACAGACACCTTTATGAGTTGCCAAACTACGCATTCGATCGCCATGAAATCTTAGGAAGTTGCTCTATATGAGTCCGGGAGGTTTTAGCGAAATTCTTTTTTGAAAACTCCATAAGTTTCCATTTTATGACGTTTTAAATGTCTAATGTTGACCTTATGGGGAGTAAGTTTGTTTACAAAATTTCTACAATCAAAACATTTGATTTCTTAAGCTACAGATGTTTGGTTTATTTTCCATTAGCAATATGCTTTACTATCCAATGCCATCTGAATCGTTCATTAATGTAAAACTGAAGTAAATATGTGCTGTACAAAATGAACAGCTTAATTCACCACTCTAATAGTTTACAGTTTTTGAGAATTATGTAATTATATTTTTGGGTTTCTGTCTCATTAAAAGTCACATATTTATATGTTGGCAATATACAAAATAAGTACAATGTATATACATATTACGTTTATTATAATAATCTGCTGTTGTATATCTTTCCTATAAACCCGTATTACAGGTAGGTTTGGTTTGGGTTTAGGTTGAATTAGAAAATTTTGAATCATTCCACTCAGATTTATTTGCTTTTGGGAATGTTATTAATATTTTGTCTTCAGTTTCAGTATTGTTAGTAAATAGTCCACGGCCTAGATTATGTAATCTTTCACAACGAAGCCGTAATGCTATTCGATTTCAGAACATGGCCAATCTTTAAGATAACACATAATTATTGTAGGGCGTTACGAAGTTCGCCGGGTCAACTAGTATTTTATATAAATTAACCATGACATTGGTTCGTAAAACAAAACGGCGAATTTAAATTAAATTGAATATTACTGCTTTTTAGCTTTTAGATAATGTAACTCGTGATCTGAGAGTTGCCGGTTCGAGCTCGGACCTTGACGGCATTAATCTGGCTAATATAATTGCCCATCTAACAAAATGCCAACGTTAGATAAGGACAATGACACCAGAATTCAGATAATTTATTAAAATTACGAACAAATTAAACATATCCAGCAATGGTTCTTGTAGTAGTTAAAAATCGCGTTCGACCTATATAACTTCAGACTGACCGACAGAGTTCAAATGATTCTATATCGAGCTCGGTGAACTCAACTGTAATAACCTGTTATGTTAAAACTGTTATAATTTTTGACGTATTTTAATTACAACGTTCTATACATTTTCTACTTCTGATAAACCGTTATTCATAAATATTTTGATACTTTAATACATAAAATTTCTCATTGTTTACACTAGTTTTCGTTTCTGAATTATTATATAGGAGAATATTATATACAGTATATACTGCATTCTAATTTTATGCCAAGTATTGGAAAACTTCAATGGCTATTTTAATTCTCAGCCTTAAATAGTGGGGATAGCACCAAGTCCACAAATAAGTATATAGAATCTTGCAGCCAACGTCGCTCGAGTATAACTATAACCAGCTCCAGTTCCCCTATAAACATTCAAGTTTTCCGCTCCCGAGGTTCCGTCGCCCGCTCAACATTAACACTAACTTTTCCTTTTCTACGAGTTGCGACTTTGGCGACTTGACTCCTGGGCCCTGTTTCTCTTTCGCCTTAACTACGAACATAGAAACTTATATCTTGAATAACGTTTAAATACGATGAAATTATTCGTCGAGACAAAATGCTTTAGTTATCACATTAAATAGTTTCGGATAGGTTTACAAATGAGGCATATTATAGTTCGATAGACATAATTAATTGGTCTCTAAATCAGAATATTGAATACTTCTGAGATATAATACATCTATCCACTAGCTCCTCTCGGATATAATCAACGTATCCGAGATATAATACATCTATCCACTAGCGCCTCTCGGATATAATCAACGTATCCGAGATATAATACATTTATCCACTAGCGCCTCTGTGATATCATCAACGTATCCGAGATATAATACATCTATCCACTAGCGCCTCTGTTATATAATCAATCTCCCCACTTACTTATCCGAGATGTAATACATCTATCTACTAGCGCCTCTGTTATATATCAATCTCCCGCGCCTCTGTGGTATAATCAATCTCCCCACCTACTCATCCAAGATAATACATCTTTCCACTAGCGCCTCTGTGATATAATCAATCTCCCCACCAACTCATCCGAGATATAATATATCTATCCACTAGCGTCTCTAATCTCTATGATATAATCCATCTCCCCACCTACTTATCCGAGATATAATACATCAATCCGCTAGTGCCTCTGTGATATAATCAATCTCCCCACCAACTTATCCGAGATATAATACATCTACCCTCTAGCGCCTCTGTGATATAATCGATCTCCCCACCTACTCATCCGAGATATAATACATCTATCTATTAGCGCCTCTGTGACATAATCAATCTCCCCACCTACTCATCCGAGATATAATACATCTATCTACTAGCGCCTCTGTGATATAATCAACGTATCGGAGATATAATACATCTATCCACTAGCGCCTCTGTGATATAATTAACGTATCGGAGATATAATACATCTCTCCACCAGCGCTTCTGTGATAATCAATCTCCCCACCAACGCATCCGTGATATAATACATCTATCCACTAGCGCCTCTTGATATAATCAATCTCCTCACCAATAAATCTGAATGTACTGTAATACGTTTACACACTGGTGCATCTGAGATGTAATGAATCTCCTTACCAATTCATCCGAGAAGTAATACATCTCTCCACAGGCGCTTGTGTGATGTATTCGATTTCCCCTCCAACCCAACCGAGATGTAATCCACAGGCATATTACGTATATTTACAGGATGAGGAAAATGTAGCAAAAATTCGAGCCGCCGTATGAATGACAGCGATAAACCGTCTAGACACAGACACGCCACGTCCATAGGGTGGACATAACTCAAGAGTATCGCTATACGTCAGTAGAGCGGGAGACCCGTGGTGCATGCCACTCGCCGCTTGGGAGTGCATGTATTGACAATACATTCGTAAATATACGACAGTCACGGAAAAATTGACGTTTTTACAAACTTTTTTTATCTGTGTCGTTCTTTTGTATTGTTTGCACTTGGAAATTGAAAACGTTTCTATTCTGATATGTAAACCGTAAACCATTTGGACATATGAGATTCCTGCCCAATCATTAAATCCCTCAGTTAGACATGATTAGTTTCTGATGCCTAAGAAACTAATTCAACTAATAAATCGTATAACGTTTACTCAAAAGAATAAAAGGGTTATTAGAGTAAAAGAATACTACTAAAGAATATTTGTTAATACACTTTTGAGCTGCGTTTAAACGTGCTTACTAAATTTTATTTTAATTAATTTGCCTCCGTAAAAATCTGAATCCTGGTATTTTAAGATCCATCATGTATGGTAAGTTAGATTCAAAGATATGCGAAAAGAATAATTCAGGAATGACTTTTAAACAATTAAAAATCTTTCAGAGATATTCCTAAATTGCACTATTGTAAGAAATTACATGAAACTTGATATTTGTGTGGTTTCAGGGTTAATCCAGACTGATATATTATATAATACATATATTAGTCAGAAACTCAATTTTTTATTCACGAATTATAATAAGTGATAGTTGCACTCAAATTCAAGTGTTCAATATCGAAAAAGTTGAAGAAAGGAATAGTTCATTCCACGTACTCAGTGCGGGGAGAAAGTAAAACTGTCCAAGTAAACAAGTTTTCAACCAACGTTGACACAACGGCTAGTCGCTACATGGGCCTTAATTAACTCGATTTCCGAGACAAACATTGATTGTATAAATTATTCAGCCTCGGTCTCCACAATATCTGAGTCTCATCAACAATTCAATCGCGTACTCTACCCGACGACAGTATTGTCCCTGACCACGCCGCGGAAAATTGCAGCCAAGACAATCGCCTTCGCCTTAGGTGTCCTCCGCTCTGCGCGTTAGAATAAGGTTGGGTAGCATTTCAAGTATAAATTTCCACCCCTCTTCACACGACTACAAAAAATTCATTCAACAAATTAAATAAATGATGGAAACCACCTCTTCTAAGTGCCGTTCATGCCATAGTTCCTTATCTATTTCACCATATTCTGAAAAATAATAACCTAGCCCTCTCCAACAACATTCATTAAGCATAACTATTTAACATCCGAACCCCCGTTTTATAAAAATCTTTTATTTTGAAAATATGACTTAATTAAACAGGTAGGCTTGATATCAATTTTCAGTATGTATTTGGATAAAGTACAAATTTGGAAGGGAAACCGTTACGTATCTGAATAATATTGTAGGTAGTGTAAATAATATTTTGATGCGTGTGCAGAAATTTTATGGTTCACAGACCTAAAGAGTTTTCGAGTTTTCCTTCTATTCAAATGTGCATAATGCTTCTTTTTTTGGCCCTGCATCAGGCAGAAGAATGCCAGGAAGGAGGAAACCTTGTCCGGACAGCCTTGGGCAAGGCACCGGCATTCAAAACAGTCACGAAGATAAACTCCTCGTAGAGAATATTACTCTCTCTTCCTCGCAATGCAACCTTGTGAAGGAGTGTTACTCATCACCATCTGAGTTGTCAAATAGTATTGCGTAATATTTCTAAGTCCACGCGTGTTTACGGCACAAGGAACGCCTCGCAGTATTCATTGTTCTCTTTAAAACACCGCTAGACCCAGGCGCATGGTGTACATCAAGGTTAATACGTGTGTAATCGATTTATTAATGGATAATAAGTTAATTAATTCAAAAACGGACAAAGGCGGGTGATTATTCGGACCACCAAAAAATTCTGGAAAGATTTTTCTCAGAGCCGAATTGGTGACTTAATGAAGATTATGAAAGAGGCACAATGTTCACTCAACCGGCGCGGTAGCTCAGGTGTAGCGTTCAAGCCCAGTCAAGGTAGCTGGATCGAGCCAGTGTGACGTAGACTGCCCGAGGCCCATGGGGATGGGCAGTTGAGGTTTAAAAAATCAGAATGCTAGCGACGATATTGGCTGAACTAAAACCTTCATGACTATTTAAGATAAATTCGACCATTAGCTAGCCATACAGTTAACTGTGACTACAAAAAGTACTTTCAACGAGACTAAAGTGCCACTATGTTAGGTTGCGAACACCCCGTTAGAACCACCCTGTTGGCGCGAGTCATCGTATTCTTTATCTGAAAGCCGTATAATGATACTTCACTTCACTACTGGCTCAGAAATTTACCAAACTTCCTCTCAATTACACGGTTTTTACAAGATTTCGTTTTATATAATTTTGAACACATGTTATATTTAGTTTGTCCTAAGTCATTGTTACACCAGGGTCGCCGGTTTGTTTCCGAATACAGTCGCCACTCGTTAGACAAGTGTTATTAATTCCTAAATACTACAGGGTTTAGGTAGTAACAAGAACGGGGGTTGGACAGTTTCTTGGCTAAACGTTTAATTCTCTGTCGTTGATTGATACACAAAGAAATTTTTCTATCAAGTAGAGTTTTAATAGATTTGAGTGAGAACTGATTTTATGAAATTAATAAAAGGCGTGCCAGCACTCTACAAGGATGGTAAGGTACGTTGGCAGCTAGCTCCTGGTTACCGTCGATGGTCAAGCCAAAACGGCCAAAACCAGTCCCGAGGAATGCACCCCCCCACCGAGAACCAGAAAAGGAATTACAATTCCGCCTGCCCCTCCGAGACGTACACTTAGGTTTCAATTACGTTTGTTTCCTGAACAAAAAGACTATCTTATACACATCTGAAGGGTCATCGTTCCGGTTTGTAATGAATAAGTTGATAGTTCTAAAAGAATCCTATTCTGTCGCTTTTAGATTGTTTTGTCCCTTATGAAGTAACTTTAACTGGAAATAAGATAGTCTGGATGAAAGGTAAAAGTTAAATATTCTTGCACCGCTTAGCTGGCAATGAAATTTCGATGTCAAAAACGATCTATTGGATTTCCTTGGACAACTTATGCGTCTGCAATACCTCCATCTTCTTGAACTTTTGTTTCATAAGAATAACGTCAATTTTGTTCCATTTTGCACAATCAACAATATATTAACTTGTCTTTTTATACCGACCATTGGTTGCCAGGTAAATCCTTACAAAACTAGCATTGTTACCATGGGTCTCAACTCCTAATACGCGGCCGACTGTTTTCCTCAAATATAGAACAATTCCACCCACATATCAGTAATCCGGAGTCTCCTCGGACAAAGCGTGGACACAGGAGCACAACAGATAACGGCGCGGCGCGGCGGACGACAAAACTAATCAATTACCCGGCCACGGACAAAATGGCGGTTTGATTAAATAAATGTCCCCATTGCTCGGACAATGGGGAGGGGATGGGGAGTCAATCTCTGCCTACACTGTGACGTCACGAACTGGCCGTATTGACTATGCTTGCGATGTGACTAAGCGCCAGGTTGCCTCCGGACTAAATACTGCATATGATGGTTTTGAAACTTTTTTAAATTTTTATGACCTAACTAGGTTTTGTTCAGCAGTCCGAAGTTCACGATTTCTAGCATTCAGTTTTCATTAAACAATTTTGACTTTGGTGCCTGCTAATTGTCTACAAGTTATACCAGAAACACTAAAACCCAGAATTCAACAACTTGGAATTTTGAGTTGAATGAAATTAAGAGTTACCCAAAACGTCAAAGTATGTACCAGGAATTTCGAGTTACATAGAATGTAGTTACCCAAAAATACAAAGGTACTGTTCCAGGAATTTCGAGTTACAGGGCATGTCGAGTTCCCCAACATGTCGTGGAACCCTAATTTTCGAGTAGCCAGTAATAATTATTCCTACTATTGCTTCACTATGGGCAACCCCCCGATAACAGACTAGGTCACGCACCTTGTCAAGCTAATCTACAGCCTTGATGTGTAGGCCTATGGCGTATCAAGGGGAACGGCCTCCCCCAGCCACCATTACCATCCGATATGTCGCCGGCCAGCTGCTATATAAGACCAATATCGCATCTCACGCAAAACGCGGCTTAGAGCTCACACAGCTGTTCAGTGTTCATGTCTCCCGGTGATCAGCGCTCCGAGACCCGTCACGCAGCGTGTATTCTGGTAACCTCACCATAACAAGCTAGGGCTGCTGTACTGAAGCTGTACACTTACATAACAATCCAAACGTGAGACGACTTGGTACCAGAACTACCGCGCCACCTGTGTTGAATTATCCTGTACTCGAGCAGCATAGTAAGGCCGAGGCGGTATCGAGTTGCAAGGGGGTGAAGGGTTGGGAGAGCGGGTTGCATGCATGCGGGTCTAGACAGCCAGTGGGCGCGGCGACCCGCTTCTGTCAGTCTCACGCTTCACGCGAAAGTCAAAAACTGAAAATCGTCCGTGCCGTGTAAAAATAGACCACAGAGACATGACAGGTCCACATTTAGCTGACTGTGTGACACATTGTGGGAAACATTTCAAAACACAACGATGAATAAGGAATATACATATATATAGATGTATCAAATGGGGATGAATCCACATTCACAATTGCACATGCACGATTTTCGCATTTCAGCTTGATTGTGCGTTTTCACAATCAACGACACGACACCGACACGGTGCCGTCCCGATATGATGTGGATTAAGATTCAATGCTAAGCTTGGCTGTGCTCACACATGGTCACACACGCACGCACACATACATGCACACACCCCGACACAACGCCACCTTGTCGTTGTCGGCACCGACTTGTCGACAGCATAGCAGGTAATTTGTGCTCGATTTTTTCTATTATTATGACCGATAATGATAAGTTTGATGTCATCATTTTAGTGGAATAATTGATAGATTCAAGCTCTGTTTATTGAAAAATTATTTGTTTATGAAAGAATGTTGAAAAACTCCTTAGGATATATCACTAACTTATGAAATAATATTTGATATAAGACACCCAAATAGCGAACTTTTTATATTAGATCAATCCAAACTTTTCAATTCTGACAACGCCTCCTACATCGCAAATGTAATAAATACAATGAATACATCCTCCCAATCTGCCATATTGTCACTGCAAACATGATATGAGTTCGCTATCTACCAAAAGGTCGTCTCTTTGCAAAGACGGTAAGTGTGAAGAGCCTTAACGACTGAGTTGTGTCGTTGAGTATGAAAACGCACATTGTCTGCCGGCTTCACTTGAACTCTCAGGGGGCGATGTGCTGTATTTCCTTACTATCCACTTGGAGGAAGGACGCTTAGTTTGTGTGCTCTCAGGGTTAGCCGGGCAGGGGATGGCTCTCCTAGGGAGTGTTCCCTCCAATGGCACCCTTGCATCGGCAAATGGTGGTTCAAACTGTTCTACATTTAAAAAGAGCAATATGACTTGGGGTTTGATAATTCTCTATGAATAAGATACTTTCACCAAACCCAAGGGGTTACTTCGATATCCTACTTTCTAACTTTCTTATGATGTGAGTTAGTTCACATAATAGAAAATTAATACGGGAAACAAGCCTATTCGATTATTACTTCAACTCGTAGGACATATTCTGAATGATATGACATAGGACAGTAGTAGGATAGTAGTGATAGTAGGACATATTCGGAGTGACTATATAGGATGGCAATATTTAAATATACCATTATGACACAGTACGTTTTGGTGGGGAAGTGACAGAATGTGACGTCTTCTTGCCATAATTCTAATCTAAGGAAAATAGTATAAATCTAACAATTGCACGGTGAATTACCCACGTACTATATCACTCGTTTCCGCAGGGCTTTGAAGGGCTACCAGAAATGAGAAAGTATCTCTAATTATAGTTTAGTACCTGGCGACCGAACTTTGCTCGGATAGAATAAGACATGTATTTTACAATTACTGGCAAAATTTAATAACGTTTATTACTCAATGAAAAAAAACATTTCTGTAGTTTAAATAAAACTGATTTCATACACCTTAATTAATATAGCATAAAAACTGAACAAAAATGTAATCGGGGAGGTGATCGATCTCTCCATTTTCGGCTCGAAAAACCAAAGCGCTACTACTGATCTACGGTGTCGACCAAGTTAGTGCTGTCGTTTTAGGTGTTTTGGCCAACACCAATAATTGTTCTAGCTGATCTTATACTGTATTTAATTATCCATACAGTTATTATTAGCCTTAGTTATAGTTATTATTGTGATCAACTGATTTTGTTAGAAAAGGAATGAGGATTGAAAAGCAAAAGAGAAATTTAATTTACACCAATTAATTAGTTTGTTACAGTGGCTTCAAGCAATAGAATGAATACACGATCAAAACTCGAACGATTTTGGAAATACTTTTCTCCGCTTTTATTTCGCACTGTTATTTTACCATTTAGTTTTTACAAATTGTTTGGTAATTTGATAATTTTTAATTTATACATAAAATAAATATGTATGCAAAACACTTATTCACATAGTGTTCACCACCATCTTCAATCAAAAACTGTCAAACGGGTATAAACAGATGTTTTGATTTGTATTGTTTATTTACATTTGATTCTCGATAAGCGCAATGTTAATTTTTTGATTTTAAACTTAATATTACGAAAAAACTGAGATTTTACTGGACATTAGACCTATCTAGAACTTATTTTCTACTCGGAAATCAGTTATTTCCAAAATTTAAAGAATTTTCTTAGAGCCGTTTACGAGATATATTACCTTGCTCGTATTATAGTATTGGATTTAGAAATGTTGCACGGGGAAAAATGCCACTGGCGTTGATATAAAATATAATAACGATTAATTAGCACAGTAACTTATTACCTTCGATTATAAGAACTCCGAGCAGGTGGAAGGTTTGGGTGCAACTGCGTGCACCGGATGCGACTGACTCGCCGCCACCAAGGATGTCAAGGACACCGACCAAGGGTGACGGACGTGGAGATGCGCGTTGCTGATTGGTCGTGGGAAATAGTTGCGGTGACATCACCAATTACACAGCTTCGACAACACGAGGTCACGTGGCCTCTTGAATAGTAGTAACACTAGGGGTCGCTTTAGAATGAAGATACAGTATTACAAAGTTAACGCTATGCGTAAAAAATAACAACGAAAATAAACAGCTGATCCTGTGTGCCAAAAATTCTATTGGACAGCCAACTTTCTAAGGTGTCAAAATTAATAAAAAAATTAAATTAGAGTTTGCTATGTATGTAGTTTGAGTTTTCTTCGATGTATGATTTATACGTTATATACCTTAAAAATCCGAAATGGGTTGAAATCCAATTTATGTCTGTCTAGATATGGCTGGCATTTCTGTTCGCCTTTTACTTGAACATGTGAGTTGGCTTAACCGCCACGACTAATATAATTAGGTCGACTGAAATACCGGAAACTGAAAATGTATCCCTCAGTGAATGATGTACCAAACGCAGAAACGCTTTGTGGATTTCTTCTGTAATTTTGAATTTTCAAAAGCTTTGTGAAAATTCTTTAGTCATTTCTTACACATTCTCTTTTGGTTGTATAGTTTTCATATTTCAAATCATCATCAACCAACTGAACTTTTTTGTAGCCTATACCGAAACCAACATTATTATTGGATAGTTAGTTGGCTGCCCTCTACAACCGCCATACTATCATAATATTTAATTCATCACATTTTAAAAGCGTTTCTCTGATGCCTCAAACGACTATCGACCCAGGCGCACGTGCTCTTTTATCACGGCGCTGGATGGATGAATGAAGTATCGACTACCCCGTCCCCCCGTCCTCCGCTTCCGCCCCCACAACATGGGGACACCCGGGGACGCCATCCCAGCAACCATTAGAATAATTGCACCTCTTGTCGCGATTGGGATTATTTTTACCCCCGGAACTGTTGTTTTCGCTCGTTTTCCACGGAGTGGCGTCAGGACCTGGCTTCTGTTCCTGTTTCTTTGTCGAAGAGTTTAATTCGTTTCGACGATTCTGTTTGTTTTATTGGGGCAATGTCGACAATGAGGGAAATCGGTGACGTTTACAATGTCGAGTTTCAGTGTTATATTATTTACCCATGATATTTCGAAGCATTCTTCACACAAAGTTCGTCGTAACACAAGGCGTGGTAGCAATGTTAATTCGCAGCGCCGATGCGTATTTTTCTGTGGGGTAGACCCAGAATGGGCAGCCTACAAATTTCAGACATCTTTAACTAGATTATAGTTACGATGATCTCGTATCACTAGACCAAGGTTGCCGAGCCGATATGCCTCTGCTTGGTGGAATTCTTCTCGCGAGCTCCCATTTATAACCTAACACAAAGCCCTCCAGTGCCGTTGGCAAGATAAGCAGTGCCCTTTGATTCCAACCCTTTGTCGAGAGCGAGGGCGGATTTCTTAATCCTTCAACCTGCGCAGCTTATCGCGTTTTAACTGTACGATCTTTCAGGAGGGTAATTTTCTCCTAAGATAAATTCATTCTACTCGTCATACGTGAAAACCTTATCACGCAATGTTCATAATGAAAATAATGTCGTGTTTAACGAGAATTTAGCGATAAGCAACTATTTTATATGATATTATAAACACCGAATTTTCACACAAGAGATTATTGTCATGGTAAAAATTAATAGTTTTATAACGTATTTTTACACAACTCTTATTTATAAACATTAAAACAGAATTTCACTATTCAATTTGAATCAAAATTGAATATCCCAATAATTAATTAAATTTCAACTCCCACTTGTCACGAAATAATACAAAATACGTAGGGAAAAGACGATATAACAGCGGATGCAAATTTGTGCACCTGCGAATGAATTGAAAAACTTTGTTCCGCCAATGTGGAATGAGATGGAGTTGGGAACTGTCAATGGTCGTGCCTCGTGCTCCGTGCTACAGCAAGGGTATGGGATGGGCCCGATGCTTTTACCTGGGGAGATTACTATTTAATTATCCTTAACGTTAAAATGGATCGCGCGTCATACACAGTTGTCAGTTTGCTCGTAAATTTATTCCCGTTCATCCCGAGTGATATTGATGGTTCGCGTGTCGTTGCGTTTACCGTTTGACTGATGACTTTTTAAAGAAATAAGTCTTCTGTGCGCCGAAGCACCTGAAACAATTACAATAGCACGCTTTCGTGTTTGGCTACCGGCAATTGTGTTGGAGTTGGCAATGGTCAATGCACGAAGTAAATGTAGCATTCAGAGAATTTAACTGAGTAAAAAAAATGTTTACTCCAATTAATCATGGTAAACAGTTTCGCAATCCTCCAATGCGAAGGGATAAATTAACAATCTTAAATATGACCTATAATGGATGGATCAGGATCCTATAATGAACTAAACAAGATCGATGTTTTATTTTAATTATACACTTATGAATTATCAGGTAATATTAAGTAATTCATAATTTTTCAATTTATAGCAATACTGTAGATAAACAAGATCATAACTTAGTAACAATTTGTATAACGGGATATATTTAAACTATGCCACATATACTAACATATATGCCACAAATTTGTAAAAGAATATACTTACGACAAATATATAAGTATAGGATAGCATTTAAGTAAAATGAAATAGGTGAACTAGGACGATCTAAAAACTATTATTATAGTATTATTATGTTTACCTATAAATTAAGTCGTAAGAGTACATTTCCAAGTACTTCATACCTCTCCCAGGTGCATTAAGTATTATTGTCAATATACGTCAGGTAAAAAAATTAATTTCTACTAATTTTTCACGAGGAAATTGTATCAAAAACCAAAAGGGGAATTTTTAAACTCTCCACCACACTACAGGGTTACTTCTTACTGAATGATATTTCTTAGATGATGCGCAATCCACAAGAGTAGAATAATTATTCGTAATGAGTTTTGTAGGCTGTAGGCCACTCCGACACCCAAGAGGAGCAATACACAGGAACGGGACTCGGGGGTTCCCTGACAATGACCATATGAATGCTTATCTGGTGCCCCGGGAGTTGGGCGGTAATATCTGTCCCCGCTGCCGCCAGCAGAACTATTGGTCTATGGAGACGCAGTTTATGTCGAGTGAAATTATTCCACAGTTCTGAGAAAATATAGTTAAGGTAGCAAAATCTTTTTTGACTGAAAAACTGAAACTCCTTTGTTTCAGGCCCAATAAGATGTTAATACACCTCCAGAAAAGGTATGTCCTGAACTCTTAACAATTGGAGAACTTTATTCTATTGAACGAAGTGTAGAACATTTACTCAACACTTATTCATAGTTACGTACATGAATATATTATTCACCAAAACGAATAGTTTACCATATCAATGCATAATGTATACGAAATATGAATAAACTTTGACGTTTCCATTGACTTCATTGGCTGGAATTGGAAAGATTGAAATTTTAGTATCTCCAGCGATTTCAACTGCACAACTTTCCCAGACCCTCCAAACCTCGGCTACAAATGGGTAAGTATTTTAAGGTGATTAATATGTCATGAGACAACGTAGTTTATTTGTATTTTACACTTTATACTGGAATGCGAATTAGTTAAGAATTTGATTAGATGGAAATTTGTACTCACGCTGGTGTGTGCATTATTTTATTATTAAGGAAATACTTTAAAATACTACTTTGTAACTGGCGAAAAAGCACTTTGTTACTTGAGATGTAGGCTAGAGTCAGAATTTTGAGTGAATAAACCGAACCGCTCTGATAGTTTAATCACAAAACGCGAATGGGTCGCGACTTGAACCAACGATCTTTTGGGTTTCGGTGACAACATCACCATCGAGCTAGAAATGGTAAACATATTACTTAGTCCTTTAGAGCGCATAAGTAAGATGATAATATTAATAATAATACTTATAACTAAAATAAGTATAACTATAATAACTTGGAAACTATTAATAAATAGAATAACAGTTGATAGTAGATAAAAGTATTCGAGACGCTTACTACGTATTTTAAATGTAGTAAAACTTACATCAAGTTAAGTTCTTACATATGAAATAGAGTGCTAATACTTTATAACAGGTTTTTTTCTTAATGACTGCAAACCAACTAACTGAATTTCCATTTTATTCTTTATGTTGAATATATTCTATAATATTGAATACAATCTTATTCGTATTATCATAAGTAATTTTTATATGAATGGAAATTCGCTGAGTACGCAGGTCTGCTAAACGGGAGTATTTTTATATCGTGACGAACCCTCACAGGCTCCCCACTCACAACAACTGTCACATTGAGCAATCCCATCCCACACGCACAGTTCTCGGCGTCCTATTACAATAATATTAGCACTCGCGAGAGGTGTTATTCAGCACCTAATTGGACCAGGGCCAGCCAATACGAGCGCCATCTGCAGCCTTGACGGCAAGGCTCCGCGCCAGCACCATCACAACATACTAACTACATACTGTACTGTAATACAGTAGCACAATAGCCTACGTTGGGGGGTTGTTGATCATTCATTAGGAGACACTGTTTTCCTTCATAGGCAAAATCCATACAATTATTCATCGTTAAATTCTATATAATTACTTCAGTGGGTACCGTTTTAACAAAAAAATATTAAAATAATTAAATCTACACATTGCAAGTATGAATTGTTTAACGCAGCAATATGAGACACTATAACTCAAGTTGTTTTAGATTCGAATGACCGAGATGTAAAAGGTAAGCTACTCTCTATACTTCAAAACAATTGTAAACTGTTATTTCCGGGTAGATTAATTCAATTTATTAACCGGTTTTTTATTACTTACAATGAGCAGATCAAATCAATAATCAGAATCAGCATCAAACGTTATATATTCACGTAAGAGCCATGTTAAAGTCACTGGAATATTCTTCGATTCAACCAAGAATTTTTAAATTAAAACACATCGGATCAATTTAATTAAAATTATAGTATATTTAATAACTAAGATCTATCCGTCTGTTGTATAAATCTTTTAGAATGTGTCAAATGGTTTTTTGGAGCTGATTTTTATACATTATTTTATAGCATATCCACTGAGTTAATGGAAAATTTGTAATTTTAATTAGATAGATCGCTATACATTTCAATGTCATTTAAAATAACACCTAGTACTGTAGTAAGTATTCCGAAATTATTCTAAGAAAATATTGTTAAAGACACCGTATATAAATTCACACAAAATTGTCTGTGCAGACTACTATTACTCTTACCATAGAATATACGGATATAATATGTTTAAACAACATAACTAAACCTCCTTCATAACTGTTGAACGGTTATAGATACTTTTAGAAACCTGTAATATCTCAGTGAACGTTTAACTTAAAAGCCAAGTTTTTAATTTACTATGTTTTAGCTAATTATAATGGTGCTATAAAAACCCGTATTAAAAAAAATTATTTATAGATAAAATTCATAAATCTAAATTTAGGGCTAAAAAGTCCTCCTGAAACGTTTTTTTGTGTCGGGCGATATGCCTGATTTTCGGACCTATACCTAAAAAGGTATATCATTTACAAAACGATCGGGAACATTTTTATTGACACACACACATATATCCGTGTGTGTATTAAAAATTTTATTTATAATTTTTAACAATTAGTGTCATTTTTGAAAAGATTAAATGGGAGGTTTTTGGAATGAATTTGTTGCGAAGTTTGGCATTTGAGGACACCAAAAACATTATTTGGTCTCCCGCCTAGGTCCTAACATGAGAGCCCCGGAAATAGCATAATTTCCGATGGATAATTCACTCTAAGTACTAAACTGGAGCTTTGTCATAAATAATTTTATCAAAGGTTCCAACGTTTTTTAGTGGGCGATTTCTGTAAATAAACCATGAGGGATAACCTCTCGGTATGTGACTATGGCCAAAAGAATTCCCGCTTTATTTAATTAATTGTCTTAGGGTTGCCGGTTCCACACTAAGCCCAGCTGTCATTTTCACTTGAGCTATTAATTACAGCCCGTACATACAATTTGTCAGTTATTTGACCGTGGTGATCGACAAAATGACATCGATACAGATATACAGCGGTCTCTCGTCACCTCAAGACCCAGGGCCGCGCCTTGCACATCGTAGCTGTGTTGGCCCTAACCCAGGCGACGCTTCCCCTTCATTTGTGTGTCATCAAAGACCTACAAAGCCCCGCCCATCGCTCTGTCTTCCCGAGACCGTCCTCCGTATACCCAGCGCTAGGTCACTTTTAGTGAGCCAGTATATCCCATACTCACGAGCTGGGGGTACAACCATGTTTCGAAACATTCCGTTTTGAAATGAATTACTGTATTGCATAAGCAATGCGCAGTAAACAAAACAATTGATAATAGATAATTCTATCCTCATGTTACTTTCTATTATAATATACACGAAATTAAATACAGTAGTTTTTGTATGTAAATGTGTGTATTTTTAATTTTTGGTCACACCAGAGATTCGACACAGAAACAATGACTTTGTTAGAGCAAAAATGAGTAGGTCTGGAATCGAACCGACGGCCTCCAGGTTACAAGGTGATAAGTTGCCAGCACCACCTAGACCTTTATATCTAACCTTTCGTCACACAACAGATGCAATAAAGAAACAACTCTTCAGCACATCCGTCCCTAGAGTGCGCATCTTGGCACCATCACAGCCATTGTCCATCGTACAGTTAGCATCAAAACATCACCGTAAAAAATAAATAGACCATTTCGCAGAAATATACAGTAATAGAATATTATAAATAGTGGTCTGTATCTCCCTTGGGTGGACTCCATGACGGCAAAACGCCCATGAACAGAGAAATTGAAAGGAAAGCGCTTCTCCATTAGGACCAAATGTATTTAAAATAAAAGATTTGGTAAAAATTACCACACCATGAGTTGAGTCCGTGTCAAACTGAATTACTGTCAAATAGACAAAGTTACGTGTTTCATTCATAGGATTTTGGAACGAATCTGTATATCTTTCTTCAGACAGAGACACAATCTTTCGGGATTAACCTAAATTTGGAACATTACATTTGTTATGATTATTATTAATTAGCTTAATGATTAAAGACCGGTACCTAAAAGTGAAAGAATTTTATAAATATTCAACAAAGTGGGATATAACTAGGAGTAATATTATAAATAGGTGTTAATGGTCTGGATGTTTGCAGTAAATAATTTTACTGACTTGAAAAGTGTGGCTGATCATTGAGAAACATTGGTAAAGGTGGGGCGCAACAGAGAGCGAAGGCACGCGACATCATTTACCTGTTGGACTCTGGGTAAGAAGCCTCACACGCAGTATCACTTACAGGGTGTGCGGTAACGGGGCTTCGCAGTTGATTTAGAAGGGACCACTTGTCCCTCGACCTCGCTCGTCTGCGGCTGTTGCTGTTGTGCAACTGACGGTACACAGACAACGGAGTAGGCCTAATCTACCCCTAGTCATGAGAAAAAACAGACGTTGAATTATTATTTTAAGGTGAATACGAATGAAAGGATAGTGTGATTAAAACAACATAGTTGACGACTTGAAAACTTTGTTTCTGACAATGACCAGCCGAACCATTTGATAGGATCATTAATTATTAGCCCAATTAACAAATCAGCCGGGCCCTGTATGGAACCATCACATAATAGTTTCATGATTTTTTCTTAGTACGAACAGGTGGCTTTCAAATTATGAAGTGGTTGCTACAATCATTGAAACACCCAGCCTGTCATTATGGGACGAAATTTTTCACATGTTTAGTGTTGTCAGTTTTGGATTTATTGCCTTTAATTGGGAAAGTCTTGAAAAATAGTGATATATTGGACGTGAGCCTCGTTAGAACAATGTTTCTTTAGCAACATCACCACCGGTTATATGCCAGGCGGGTAAAAATAATTGAGGGAATAAATTAAAATTTAAGGGCTTTAACTAGATTGCAAATAAAGATTCATCATAAAATATATTTACATGTTGGTTGGTTATCAAGTATAATTTCGTACCAAAGTACCATTTTTCTCAAGAATAAAACACTTTTTTATATCTCTACTTCACAACGACTACATTTCTTCAATACCCCACATTTTTATGTATGTCGATGGACAAACCAATATGTATGCGTAATTTAGTGTTGTTCTCATGGGACTAAAATCCATTTTTCAATTCCCCTTTTAAAGAGCACAAAAAACTTTTGCACAACAATATAAAGATCTAACATTTACGTTAAGAAGTCCGGCAATAATGTGAAATTAATTTGATGATTAGAATAATGGTAACGCCCGACTAACTGTAGACAAAAATGAATTCATCAATAGCTCCACTCTGAGCAGCAATTCAGGTCCGTTACGGATGACTAACAAGAGATGACGTCAACAAGCATCGATCATCAAACATCAGGACAGGTTGACCAACTCTCCCAAAGTTGAGCAAGGATCAAAGATGTTCAGTTGAACAACCTGCACACCGATCAAGATCTGACGTAACGTCTCCCGATTAAATAAATATTTTGTAACCAGTTCTTTAGTTCTCTATGCACCAAATCGAATTTTCACACATCGTGTGAGGCGCATCACGTCAATTTTTGTAACCGTCGATATTTTTGAAAATAAAAAATATTCCGAAATATACGATTCAAATATGAAGGATTTGTATGAAAATATAATAGATTTGATTAAATAATCTTGATTCTCCTGTTATTGATAGAAAATTAATTATATTTATCCGTACGGATAACAACAAAATATTCTTATGCCACTTTATAATACTACGGATAAATCTGATTGTGATAGCTAACTAGGGATCAGATCATTTAATTTACGATATTATTTATGTTCGTTAATGTTTTCCTGAAGTGGTGGTAATAAAACGAACCATGGAGGCAGTGACGGACATAGTTAAAAAGTAAATTAGACACTATTCGAAGCTAAATTATTTTACTTGAATATCTCATTCTATCTCGTCAGAAATTTTAAAAATATAATAAAATCCTTTTCAAGCCACGTGCAGTAGTATTGGATCGAATCCCAGAAAAATAATACTGTAGAACCTCTGTTAAGTTTATGGAATAAATCTCTAAATGGAACAACAAACACACTTTACGACCTTTAAAGGCTTGGTAAAAATCGTAATGTAAGGGGTTCAAAAAGATTAAACATATCTGAGATTGGTTATGTTTCTTTAAGCTTAGTTACGTCTTATCAAAGTTTAAGTGCAAGAAAGTAATAACACTTGATGGTGCGGTTTGCAACTTGAAAAATGATTTTTCAAAAGAAATTAACAGAGAACATATTTCGCATTTTATAATATATTAAAAAATATTTTAAGATTTCAAATAAATGCAGTATAGTATTATATAGTACTTTGTACCGAGGTTTTAATTTTGAAAACCAGTAATGGTGTATAGGCTTACTTATAAATTTTGACGATTGAACAATCAACAGGCACAATAGTTTCAAATGAATGAAATACTCCAGTGATGTACACTTAATATTTGTTCATTCGTCCTATGTCTTGCACTGGCTGCGGTCCAATTACATTGTCCTTCCATCCGTACACGCCAACCCGGAGCGACCGGATGGCCTTGTCCTTGGGCGGGAATGTATCGCATCTCGTGTCATCTCGACGATAACAAGGCGGTCAGCGACTATATGAGGATCGAATCTTCATCCTACAAGTTCGCTCGATCACGAATTAAACCACTCAAAGACAGCAATAATTCTGATTAACACTTAGGCCTACAAAGATTTACCAGCAGTATTTGAAAGACGCGCTGACATTCGATCATAAACATGGAATATGGAAATCGATCATATACACTTTTTTCAAATATAGTGCAAATAACGTTTTTTTTAAACGTTAAGTTTATTCATACTCGATAGCACTTTATATAATGCTAGAGAGGTTAGCAGCTTAACTAAAACTTTTAACAACTAGTAATTTTTCATTTAATCCTTGGGTAAATTTCATAAAACAATAATTTAAACCAAGTAACTAGAAATTTAGGCTATTATACAACATGCAAGTTTCAAAAACTTCAAGGAAACTTATATTTAGAATATTTCTACCACTTTAATATATTTTTAAAGAGGCGGACGTCAACCTATTGGCTTTTTGCGCATTTTTCATGTAGACAATGGTAGTGAGTAATGAGAACTAAAATGTTTAACACTATCCTGGTATGTTAATGTTATTACCATTAACCGTGCACTAGATAAAACATTGTAAACTAAAATATTGTAGAAACCTTTGAGAAAACTCAAAAAATAGACGATATACAGACATGCAATGTCGACCATTCAAAATTCCAACTACGTAAAAAGCATCACATTTTTATTCAAACGCAATAACATGCGGAAAATAAAACTATATGAGAGTCAAAAGAATAGTCTCAAAAAGAAAACACACTACAGAAAAGGCGTTTGCAACCAATAAAGTACAAAGTAAGTTGGCAATACCGCAAGTTTAATCGCAAAACAGACTTCCAACTCAGGAACTCTTGCAATAACATCTCTCTCGGATCATAACTGCTTTCTGTTTCTTAACCTCATTTATGATCGTAGCATGTTTTAAAAAAAGGGAGCATTATTTCAAACCCAAGGCTATGGGCTTTTAGACTACTGCTGGTATCCCAAAATAATAACATAGGTTCACTGTTTATTTCACTTAACCGTCGCAATGCAATGAGTCAGTTATACAAATTATTACACAAATTATTGATGTTTTGGGTTATACAGTAATGACAATGTTTTCCAGCGCGCATCGTAAGGCAGGTTAACTTAAAAGATTTAACTTAAAAGTAAACGCCTAATGGTTCATAATGCCCACAAACATTGCCAGTAGATAAATTTGGAATAATGAAATCGTGAATTATAAATAAAAACACAATATACTGTAAGTAATTGCCGCCATCATACAACGTTAGGTATAAATAACTAGATTAGGCCTAGCCTAGGACCTTATGAGTCTGCATCAGTGGTAGCCATCTTGAATTTTAGTCCCGTAAGGGCAATGTTAAATCCTGGCGGAACATATCTTCACTTTGGCGTCTGTAGTGGCGTTAATTATCAAAGTATCAATGTAAAACTTTGGAGGTGCATTGATAAGATGTGGTTCAAGGGCATGATCTTTAAATACGTTCAAAAATTGAACTTGATATAAAAACAAAAATCCAAGAATATTTTATAAAATAAATCATTATTATTTTTTATTGAGAGCGAAAATAAGAAGTTCTGTAAGGTGGTGCCCTGGAGGACTGTAATACCTTTGATTTGACACCTCTTCCGTTAATTTATGACAATAGGTCAAGGAGATATAGGCGCCAGAATTTAACATTGCTATTACGGGACTAAAATCCAAGATATCTACCACTGATGCAGACTCTTAAGTTTATATAATGCGCTTTTTGAATGGAACCACAGTAGTAACTGCTCCATCCAAGTGTACTACTGTTTCAAATGTTTAAATTTGTTATTTTATTCCATAGTTTTAATATGGCTAACAAACTAACAACAGGTCGGCAATACAGTTACGACACACAGTGTAAATCATACACATAACAAAACAAAACATGAAACAAATCCAATTAATATTATAGAGATTAACTCTTCCTGCTCGGAACCATTTCATCTTGGTCAGCCCGGGGCAGCAACATAGACGAGATGGATAACGAGACATTCAACACAACTTCCACACCGCTGGCTCAGCTGATCGTGAAATTCGGTTCAATAAACGTGAAAGCTCCCGACTCCGGTGACACAGGACTTCATGTTAGTAATCAAAGTAATTGACTCGCAAATAATAGATCCCTCCGACCCGTGAACGCTGCGCTGCGTATCTGGTTCCACTTTATCCGCGAGTCGAGAGAGTTTCGTATGAACACATCACGGGTTTACTAATTAATAGACTACGAGAATGGGTTTTAAATTGGTGCAAATCAATGTAGCTGTATTAATGGCATTTTACATTAACGCTTCAAGGTTATAATACTAAATATTTCCTGGAATTTTGTTCAAATTACTTCATTTTTAGTACTTCATACTTGTTAATTAAATGCGTCTAAAAAATTTTGTAAGCTAATCTATAAAATATATGTTCTGTATTTTAGATTTTTTCACCAAACGCTTCGAGCATTTTTCTTTTTCGTGAACACATTTCCCAGTTTAATCGAGAAACCTGCACTTTCAAAACTTAGAAAACTTCAAGAACTGAATAGTGTTTATTTTGACATAATTTCTACACAGAATATTTAGTGTGTGTGACTTAACTTAAGGAAGTTAATTTCATAATATAACATAACAAGTTAAAATTATATTTTGTATGTGGCGCAAAATTTGTTATCAACACTTAACAACATCAACTTACTATCTTTACTAGGCAATCTATGAGCCTAACAAACAGAGAAGGCAAATTTAAATACTGCGTGCCAAACAGAGCGATATGGCAACCCCGCACGTTGAACACAAGGGGAGGCTCTTCCCCAGTCGACAATAATGGCAGATCAATACTATTCCAGGGGGGAACCCACAGTTCTTAATCCCTCATCTCTGTTGCGATAAACATCCTTTTTCAACTACAATGAATCCTATTGTATTATTGCAATGTCAAACTCCTATCAGAACAAACATCTTATCAGGACTTCATTTCCGTCTTGGAATAAATAAATGTAATTTAAATTTGGAATAGGCCAATCGGCAGGGAGGGATGGTTTATTCAAAGGGCGAAGAGCGCCTCTAACGCGGAAGAAGGTGGAAAATACTTTATCAACACAATCGAAAAAGAATCGGGACGGGATTGCGGATTGTAACACGGCTCCGCTATAAATTACCGGATCAAATCGAGATCTACTCTGCATTTACCTTTTTAATCCGATATAAACACATTTTATACACTATATTTACTCATCAATTTGACTTATTAACTAACAACAATTACATTTATTTCCATACGTATTTCAGTTCAAATTAAAAACTAGTACAATAATGAATAAATTGAATTCCAAGTTTCATTGTTATATATTAAATAATAATTTCTATGTTTTGCTTTTGTTTTGTATCTTCCTACGACTCTCGGCATTTTTTAACAGTTTGATAGGGAACGATCCACACCCCGGTCTTATTACTACCTGAAGTCGACCTGTTGTCAGGAATTATCATTAATAACCGGGATTCGATCCGACGACCTTCAGTCTTGAAGGTCGTCACTATAACCACCCAGCCAGTTGTTATAATTTCTGTTCATGTTAATGTTACAGCCCTCCAACGGTTCACTATTGGACTCCTTGAGGTTCACCCTTTTTGGCACTTTTGCAGACTTTTATTAAAAATTCACATAAAATACTAAAAATACAGTAACTATAACATATTATATACCATTTTAATCTACATTAAATTGTCTGTAAGAAAATAATAATATGTTTTATCTTTATTTTGGTTTTGATGGGTGTATCCACTTAATATTGATAAAAAAATATTTTTCAAACAATTTCTCAAAGTTCACTCCCCGACAAAGCACAGAAAATAAAAACCAATCATAAATTGAAAAAGCAAATTAGTTCAAAATTTCTTAAGGAAAATAAAAAAATTATAACGTATTACACACTTAAGTGACTGCTATCCATGTTAAAATTGTCAAATTAACATCAGAACAACATACAAACGCGACGTGAACATGTAACGCAACCATTGTAAACAAAGCAACACAACCGCGCAACAGAAGACGGATAATTTGACTCACACAGAACTCTGACGCTTAGAGTAAGCCACACGAGACAGACATTGGCGGAAAGCGTGTAACATGTAGAGTACAACGATACTATATTGAATGTAGTTTCAACCGAAAATGTATTCGCAACATTGCTTTTGGTTAAAGCTTACCTACCGTCGATTGATAGACCTTCGACGACTGGGCGGTGGCGTCGATTAATCGACGGTATACCTTTTGAGTTTCGAGGGTTTATGTTACAATTTCCGTGAAAGTAATTTTGACCGCCGATCGAACGTGGTTGTTTTACATTCTATTTATTCAATTTGCAAATGCAAGGTTGCCGTTTTGGAACCAGTTCTACTGCCCCCTCTTACATCACGTGCCGGTCACTTGAGCGGCCGCCTGACCCGAAAAACTGGTTGCGACCGCTGCATAGGCTCTATAGTGTCTGACGGTCCTGGGATCTGGCCCCTGGAAATACTAGGCACATAAGGACAGTGCAAGGTTTGCCGTGTAATCGAAACTGATCCAGTATACAGACCACGGTTCAAGAAAATACTCCTGAAAATTGAATGACAAACAGTACCGTACTGAAATCTTATGGTTTACACAAACGATACTTCGCTCGTGAAATATTCTTCATATTTTTAAGTACTCAATATTCAACAAATCCATGTATTCAAGTAATACTCTCCATAATCTTAGCTAGTCATATTCATATTTCATATTAAGTTATGATTTATATTTGATTCAACTTTATCTTTCATCAGCTGTTTATATCGTCAGCAACATAATTCACCTATTTTGTTAGAAAAAGCTGGTACAATATAATCCAACGAGCTCGCATGAAACTGGCACAAAATAAACTGGAAATAAAAACCCCATGATCGTTCATCATAGGACTTGATCGTTTCGTTAACTAGATGACCTAACTTGACGACCTAATAGACTGCTTCCTTCGCCTCCATTGGCAATCATTGGCGTTTCCGACGGGTGCAACTGTTCTTCGACGAGTAAATACATTTGATTGGTAGTTTGGCGTTGACACTGCTTGTTTTGTCTGTTTAATCTATTATTGACTGCAATAGCTCGAATATAACTTTCATTAAGAGAGACAAGTATAGTGTGTAGAGTAGCTATGGTCCGGACATAACAATCAAATTGTACTGCTTTATGGCCCGAATATTGTCTGAATAAATCTATTTCAAAGGTTTTAACGCCCTTCTCTTTTTGGGTCTTATTAAGACTAAGATTATAAGGTGGGGGCGGTTTCTTCTCCCCGCCAAATCGACGGACAGTTTTCCCCATAAAAGTTAAGTGTCTAAAGCGTCGTGGGTTATTATTGAGTTTTAAGCACGCCAGGAATTGTAATTTTTATCCAAGAATTGCCTTGTTTATGAGTAGTAATAAGTTAAGGCAAGTGTTATGTGATTGAATTATATGAAATTAGTAATGAGAAGTTTTATGTAACATAACACAAAAAAAATACTTATCTTACTACTTTTATGCATTATTTTAAATTAAACGTAATCCAATAAAAATATAATAATCCAAATTTACATAACGGATGAAGAGATTTCTACATTAGTTGAGGGAATGTTTTCTTCAGTTGGTAACACTGCTGTATCGTCGCTGACGGACCAGTGAAAGGAAACTCACAGCTGAGTCGTACTTGCGTCAGATGATAATATACTCTTGGTCGCGTCCTTGACTATGCTTATTTACATCTTCTAATTTTAAAATTAGCCCCTTGATGTAGCAACAAATATTCCACAATTCTCTAAAATATTCATAAGAGAAGCACAAAGTTTATTCTGAGTTTTACTGTCATGGCCTATATAAAATTGTGTTTGATAATGTTGTTTTCAGTAGAGTGTCCACTGTAGTTTTACATTTTTGTAAAGAAAAAACTGCTCGTAAATATCAAATTGGTACAATGGAACTAGCATGAACATACATTCATTGTTGCACTTATTCTACGTTTGGAAACTGTAAACCTAGTATGTGCGCGTATATTTAAGAGAATCGATTTTAATTATTTTGTCCTTGAATAAAACCAACCACCTTGTGTCTGAAGTATCTGTGTCTTTTTACTCACTTCCCATGAAAGCAATGTTAAAATTCAAACAATCGCCTGTTTGATAGATTTTATCCGAAAACTTTGTGTCATTTGAAAGGGCATTATAATGCCTAACGATCTAATAAGAGCTAAATTTTTCATTTACTCAATGCATTACATCACAAAATATTGCAAAAACATCAGCTCCGTAAAAGCATATTATTGCCAAATTTCAAAAGGTTTATAAACATTTTAACTTTTCATCACCAAAATTGCTGAATAATATCTTTATGATAAACATATTCCGATTTCAGACTACAGTAATTCAACGTGTTTTTATCTTTTTATTCGTGTTCAATTATCGCTGTGAGCTGTGAGTTCAATTATCGCGTGCAATTAAATAGAGGTATGTTTCGAGTTTTGATCATTACTCTTGGGGGTTTAAAACTACTTTTATTTCACTTCAATGTAGGCTATAGACCATCTCTGTTGGTCGCCCTTGAGGTGTATCTCGTGTTTAGCAACAGCCTTCGCCCCAACCTTGACCCGGCACCTGTACGCTGGCGTGCGGCGATAGTCCCTACAAGGAAGCTGGTCGTGACCATCTCCCGCCATGCAGCTTGTTGATGTAACAGCTTCATGTGATGTAGAAGTGTCTGGACCCAGAATGGAACCGGTGATCATAGAATTACGAGGCGAGCGTTACATCAACAGTCAAAAATGTTATTTGTTTAAAATTTACTGTAAATACCTTTTGAAGCTAACCACAATACCATAAGACGCTATGGGATATTTGCTGGGGTGAATTTGACGCGATTTGGACCTCTCGGGCGGATTATCTGGGTGTTTTCGTATGCAAATCCGGTAATTTCCGGACGGAAGCGAGGGAGGTGCGCCGGTTGTGGGCGTTCAATTGATTGCGTTATATAATGTCACTTGGTAAATTAGGCGCGGCATGAACAGCATTGTATTGGCTGAACGGTGGCTCTTGTTGTCCTGGTTGGTTCACATACAAGAAAGCCGAATTTTAACTGCCCGTCTCTGTTCTGTCACTTTACTACGTAGATACATTTTTTGTTTAAAAAATTTCTTTTAACAGTATTAACTGCTTGTTATAAAATTTCTACAAGCGCTTTTCTATCCTTACGAATTAGGCCTATAATAAAACATTTGTAACTTACTTTTTACAGTTAAATATACACTTTTCTCCACATGTTTCAAAGGTAATAGAACGAGAATGGTAATCGAGGCTTGCCGAATCATAAGACAATAGTTAGGTCTTTATTTATATTGTATGATTTTAATGCACAACTTACTACAAAACAATTCCTAAAAAAGAATAAATTTATCCCCTACTTAACAAAAGGTCGACGTTAAGTTAAACAATGTTTGGAGCGATACTTATTTCCATAATCATACTGGTATTTAAAATACTAAACGCCGGACTGGTACGTCAAGATTAAAAAAATAATGTAGCCTATCCTTCACAACATAAATTTTTCTCGTGAATGTTTACTGTTTGTAAAAACAAAAGTCCTCGAAAAGAAACAATTTTTCATACGAAGATCTATTCACTCTGAAGTAGGTTTCCCAGTTGAATAATCGCAGCCAGTCAATTTTTCACGTTGGTTTCCAATCAAAATGAATCGTCGTCGTTAAATTAACCGGATATTCTCGCATGCGGAACACGGATCTTACAAATTGGGCTCAATCATCGCAGGGGGTGATGTGAGGGGTCGTTTGGGGCGATTTGTCTGTACCACGCCCTTTGACCTGGAAAATTACTTTTTCACTGGTTCTCAGTTTTTTCTCCATATAAAACGGTCTGGTTTGTTTCAGTAAAATATATTGAATTTTTACACAGTTCAGTGCCCAGCGAGCGGATCGAGTATATCAATATATAAAGGATACAAGCGTCAAGGAATAGGTATTGTGTTTAAAGTATACTAAATGAAATAATTTAAACGTTACTATTCCGATTCGATTATAATAAAATAGTTTAAATAATAAACACAATTTAGCGTCAAAAATGCGTGGTGTTATTGTATTTCCACATCGAAGCTTGTATGTTACCGAACCCATCAAAAGGTTTGATTTAACCATGAAATGAGTACTACTGGTAGGTACTATTGTACTGAAAAATATTTTACTCGACATACTCCATTGCATCATATACCGGATCCGAATAGCTTTCACGCAATGATAGTTCTAACTCTGATCTAACCAAAGCCTTTAAGGATGTTGAAAATTTGTATAGCTGAACAATATGCCTTTACTGAAACTAGAACAAGGTCCTCACGTACAAAAATATTAAAAAAAGGAGGAACGACGAAACTAGCTAAGAACTATAATTGTGTGCTATAATCTTGAAACTATACACATTGAACATTCATCGCGCATTAATACCCACGCTAGAAAAGAAGTGAATGGAATTCCTCAGGTGGTAAACAACGAAATGACGGAGTGCGGCTATCTGCATATAAACAAGGTCGGACGGGTAGGTAGGTCAGGAGGGACTGAGCCCACACGCCCACACGCCCTACACGCCACACGCGTGTCGCACCTCTGGCCTCGATATCGTGTGCCAACACTGCCTTGCCTCTAGGAGAATCTCAACTGTGATAGTACCATTATCTGTCAAAATAGTAACCAGTCTGAACCCAGTGTCTTCTAGCCTGCTTAGCTTCTTAGAAGTTGGTGCAAGAGGTCACGGGTTTCTTTGGACGCCCATTTTGGATTTGAACAACTTTCTTCAAAAAACGTTTGTATTGTGTTTCTACAATTTATAACTTATTGAAAATGTTTCTGACGTAGAAATAACGTAAAATTGTGGTCATAACCCATTGGAACAATTATTTAGAGCATATCTTTGCTGGTAACCTGATACAGCTAACTAGTGAGCCAGGCGCGGATATTTAGCTAAGAGTTCTTAGTCCATCTGTATTTTGTGTAAAATACAGATGGACATATTTTGTGTGTAAATAGAACATATAATAGAATAGAATTAGAACGAAACCATAAAGATGTTAACATCGTTATGGTTTCGTTCTCACAGCATATGGCCCCAAAGATATTTCTAATGATCGATATGAAACTCATCTGTACGGACCAGATAAGATAGTTTATAAAATATAAATCGTTCCTAAAAATAATTAGTGGAGCACCTTATTGTCCCTAGACTGTATGTGCGTGTGTAATATTAGTAAGGATAATATGATATCCTTACCAATGTTATAATTTTGAAAGTATTAGTGATGTTTGTTACCATTTGCACGCAAAAACTACTGGGCCGACACTGGTTTTATTTTCGAGAGATATTTTTTGTTAAAATAAATAAATAAACCCAGTTTTGAGCAATGTTAGACGTATTTTTTTAAGTTATATAGAACAAGTGATCTATAAAAGTTATTTAATAGAAGGAATTAACCATCTGTGAAATCAAACTCAATATTGGTTGTTTACATTGATAATTGATTGTAATCTATTTCAAATATATACCTGCCATGTTAATTTCATGTACAACGAGTTTTAATAATGATACACATTTTATTTTTTAATCTAATTTAAATAATTGTACATTTAGGCTATATAATTTATCTAGGAATTCTTGGTAATTATTTGTTTAAGATTTTAGATTTATATTGCGATACGTTTTAAGTGTGTTTGAAGTATTTCCTTCTTAACACTGGGTTGTATATACAACCCGTACGATGTACAGGCTTACCGCTGGTATTTAATACAGGATTCTAGCTGTTGGTGTCTGACGGTAGAACTTACAAACCACAGTTAAGTTTTTACATAGTACGCTGAATGACCGTAGACATTTCAGAGTCAAGTTGCAACGTTTTAAAAAGCCTAAAAAATATTTGAGAAAGGACCAAAACAAATACAAATAATTTATTTCTATTTCAATCCGCGTCACATAGAGATACACGTCAAGTGTCATGTGAGATTTTAAAGAAATCCCCCCCCCAGGATCAGCCATTCAAAGCACCTGCGCCTAACAAGAGGCCCGGTCCCCAACCCCATACCCGACGTGACTTGGTTTCAAACGAAACTCAAGACTTGAATATAAAAATGCCAATCTTTGACTTAATATCACATTCTTCGTTAAACCTTTTATAAATCTTACAATGCCTTACAACTTACTCATGTTTCGTAATTCAGTAAAAACATACCTGAAACAGAAAAGATTGAAATTAGTGAAAAAAATAATTTAAATAAAAATATTATTACACATAAAAATATACTAACTGAGACACTAGCCATATTCGTGACGAAAACAAGCTTATAATAAAAGTTTGTAATACGAATTCGTCCAATACAGCAAAAACAATAATATGAAAATATCTCCAAAAAAGCATCTAAGTATATTGCACAATATTCTTTTGCCAGAAAGTATTTTGGTTTTATTTCCGATTAAACACGTCTACAAAATAAACAACAACAAATAAACGAATAAGCAAATTACTCATTTGACCAGTTGGTATTACTGTATTGACAATTTTCGAAGTTTCACAAACTTGTGTGCACTCTGAGCCTTCACAACACAGTGCCGTGCCTTATCGACCCACCACGGTGAGCGTTTCTAAGGATTGTAGCACGATTTTTTTCCATTTGTTTACTATCCAACGACAAACAGGCAAATAATTGACGGAACTTTCTTTAAAAAGTTCACTTCGTGCGACGTGCGGTATTCAAATTATGCGATAACATTTTGAAACTGGCGATAAGATATAAAGTACTGATAACAAAAATTGCATAATTTGGAAGGCGAAGGTTGTAATAATAAAGCAATAATCAACACGTTAGGGTGGCGACCATATAACAAGACGGGCTTCGAGAAGAGCGTGGGCCCACTGTACACAAGCCTACGCTGGCACAGAGTTGTCACAGCTACATCACATTAACTCAGATTCTATTATTAATTGAAAATGTTACAACTCTTTATTTTGTTTTGAAATAACTTAAGCTTACTATACACTGTCCTTTGAAGTTAGGCGTAAAATTTAGTGATCAATAAGATTACGAAGCCTCATTGTAGTTACAAAACGTCGAACGAAAATAAAAGGTACGATGATGAGTCCAAATGCTTTTCTACTGACGACTCTTGGACAACACGCTGGCAAAGGACGAGTTGATCTTGACCTCTGGCGGGAGGAGGGGTTGGGGGATTACAAAACCGAGTCCGAGCGCGGGTGGAATGCCCATGATCTCTGGCGAGGCTCCACAGCATGTTCTATTAACGCCTATAAATATATCGATCGAATACTGGGTTACAGTGGAAACCTTGCGGACGCCAAGCCATCTCCTCTCTGCCCTATGCAAAGAGTCACTGTTTCTACAAGAATTCACCGAGCCGGACTACCCCAGCTACAACAGCATAGAAAAGGTTTAGAATTATACGGTTTTATTGTGCAATAATTATATTACCGATGCGATCAGGATTTCTCATGAGAGACTGCTGAACGAGCTTCGAACAAGTGAACTAAGCGACATTAAACACTTAACAAAATCGACTCTACCTCCAGCGAATGAACAGACAAACTGACAGGATATTCGGTAATACAGTACTACCCACCCATACACGATTCATTATATTGAAGATTGTGCAATATATTTCAAACCTTTTTACCTTTTCTTAATCACTCAATACACTGCTTAATCCGATTTTCGACTTCAATCCGACCCATACACGTTCAATAATATTTCTCGATAACACTGACCGTGAATGGGGCCCTGTGGTTATTTATTTTTACTTCTTGTCGATCTCAAATCCCTGTTTAAATGAAGCATTATGAAAACCATTTTATATACTCAACACTCGCGACCAATGTAAGCAATGTTATAGCGAAACGCCAATATGGAGTAAAGTATTAATTTCTGCGGAATGAATCGTTACCGTAACTGATACGTATTAATTATTCCGTAAAATAACTCAACACAAATAAAGAACGCCCGAATAATCAGACCGAAGTAGTCGCTCCGTAAAAAATTAAAAACCCGATATTAAGAATTTTTTGTATGAATGCTTAATGAGGTTTGATTTATGTCTCACTGCCATGATTAATTAATGTAGTCAGATTTTAATGCAATTTAACTAGAGGGCGTAATATTAAGAAGTAATTTGAATTATTATTTCCGTTCAATAAATGCGTTGAACCATTTAGAAAATTGCTAAATATGGTCGCAATTAATATAATTACTAACACTCCCGAAAACAATTCTTAACTGTGTCAGTGCGGTACCAAAATAAAAACCAACGGAGACCACAAGTTGCCCCAGGTAAGCCTTAATGGCGTGCTTAAACGACGCTCAAGCCGGCTTTACTGCGGCCGTTATTTAAACAGGCGTAATCTGCGGGAAGATGCTCACTATAATGAAACGGTGTTTTGTTCTGACGGCAATGTCGCGGAAAACTGATAAATCCGCTGATACCCTGCGAGTTACTGCCTTTGTACACGGTAATCACCGATCGTTATCACCCCTGTGTGGCTGTCCTTGTGCCGAGGGCTGATTATTCTTTTGAAATACTCAACCAATAATAGGACTGAGGTTTAGCCAAGGTAACCGAAGTATACTGTACCTTCGCGCACGCTACGGGCCATTAAGAAAATTTTGAAAACAATACATTATGATTTTTATTTCCATTCAAAACTATTTTAAACTAGTTTAAAACACTGATCCTATAGAAGTTTTCTAAATTCAATCAGACACTAAAAATATTTACTTTTGGGACTAAGAGTTTTCCTTTAAGGCAGCTATACAGGAATACACAAACACTTATCCTCCCAGGCTAGCCAGTATTCGCCCTATCTCGTTTAAAACTACGAAATACCCCAAAACAATAATTAAACTTAAAAATATGAAATTATAGGTTAAATGTGTAAGTAATTTAATATTAGTAACTACAAAGACACATTTATAATTTTATTTTACGAGGTTAAGGTCAAAGGAAAATATCCGCACTAATAGACAAGGAATTGTATTGACGCATCATTAAATTTGTTGACGAATGAGTCCCAAGGTTGGATAATCAAATTAAAAATTAAAAAGATGTTGAACTTGACGTGCACCGAGGTTCCAGTAAGCAGAGCCGCGGCAGAAACTGGCCATCAGCATGACCCCGGTTGGCCGGTTTGTCAAACAAGACCGACATACCCACGCCTGCTCTGACTCACCACTCCAAAAATCATTTTACACAACAATAAGTCAATAAACACCAGTTAATTTGAAGTACAAAAATTTCAAAAACGTGGAATTTTCAATCAATTTTTAAAAATAGTTTTGATATGAAGCAAGAAGAAGCAGTTCATCAATACAGTTTCAAGGCAAAATATGTTCAAATCGTCAGCGTATAATACCCAACTATTTTCCACACATTGAACAAAGTCATTAATGTAAATTATTATTAAAGAAGACGAAAACTCGTGCTCTGTGGTCAGTTTGAAAAAGGAACTAATGGGATGAAACCCGATTAGAATTTACTACTTGACCTCAGTTGCAAAAATATGATGAAAAAAGTCTTATGCCATTAACAAACAAACATAAGTAATTTGATTTCTCCAACAACTGTAAAATAAATCACTATATCAATTGTCTGTCTGTGGAAGTAACATATACCTGTCCTCCATTATCAATTGAAGATATGAAAAAAATTGAAGAGTATTAGTATTTGTTGATCTTGCTGAAAAGGTGTGATTAATGTCAATGTGTCGTGCAGAATAGACCTACTCTCAAATAGATAAATATAGCAACGGTCTCTGTAATTTGTTCAGACTAGTTTAAGATTAGAAAACAAAAAGTACGTTTTTTAACTTTCTCATATTGCTCAATCAGTGGAGAAATCCAAGAAACACGATCTCTGGAGCTTCTGCCAACATAAATTAATTTAGATTACGAAATATAGTAGGAAATTACACGTTGGAAGAGACGGATGATGCAATTACAGTCATTTACGCCGCTGCGAGGTCAAGCCCAGTATTCCCTTCGCGGACATTTTATTCTCTATTTTCCGAACCCTATCGGCATTAAAACAAGACTTATATCAATATTTTTCATGGATTTGGCATACGATACGATGCGAACAAGTTGTTTACTTGTTCACAATGCTGATCAAAGTCTTACACTGCAATAAACAATGTTAATATACGCGTAAATTAATTCGTAGGCTTAAAATCCGTGATGAGTAATAATCCGTATAATCGCTCAAATAATTCTTCCCAGTTAATATCTGGAGACGCCAGGGGAGGAACAAGATTGGTCGAGTTAAGCCCCCGGTTTATAAGAAAGTTCTATTTATTACGGCTTAATTTCCAGAAAAGCTTCCATAATGAAACGGTTCTTTGTTCGGGCGAGACGTGGGGAAACTTGATAACAGCTGGGATAACTGCGGTATTGTTGACGGCAGCGTCTATCCCCAACATCTACTCGTTTCTTATTTCCCTTATAAATTTTTTTTTTCGTTTTTCTATTAATTGATTGTTAAAGGTTTAAAATTAAAAATACCGGAGGTAACGTAGGCAAAGTATAACTTTTCTTTTTAATTATACGATCATATTAGTTAAGATTCTTCAAACATTAAAATTGTCACCTTTATAAAAGTAATCTCCCCCTAAAGCCATTTAACATACCGATCAGGTGGTAATAAAAGCGAAATAAGATAAATAAATGCTCTCTAACTTCCATAACTTCCACTAGTGTCTAAAATTTAGCTACATAGCGTATAAGATTTTCCATTGTAAACCACAAAATACGTAATTTTAAAGGTTTTCACCAAAATTTGTTCGAACGATTGAAAGGTCTGATCGAAATTTAAGGAATTATTATGTGCTCTTAGTATAATGCTTTACAACGTAATTTTAAGAACCGGTATTGCGAACCTATATCTGTTGTAAATGTAACAGCGACGAATCACAAAACGGAACGTAATACAATCTGTGAGAGACAATATACACATTAAAATAATTAAAACAATTATTTAGTAAACTCCCGTCGATCCTTCAAAGAGAGCCGTGCACTTGGCCGGCGGCCAACCCTCTGCCTCAGCCTCAGGCCCGGGATTAGGCTGGATCGATGCGCTCTCTGCTGGGAACTCCCTACTTTCAACAGTTCGAAATAACATTTACTTACTTACATGAAAATACTCAATCTTTTAACAATCTTCATCAGAGAAGGAATATTTTGTTTGAACCCCACGAGAACAATGTTAATTTCGTGGCAGAATTTCAGGTCACACGATAGCCGTATAAATTTCGTTAATGTGGTTAATCTATGTTTAAGAATATAGAGATCTAATCTAGAGAAAGTAAATTATCTAGTGAAGTAAAAGAATACTTTTATTTTTTAATAGGTCGAAAGAATTAAAAAAAAGATTTACCTAGTATTTATCGCTTAATTGTCCGGTAACGGCTCGCATCACCAAAATACTATACGTATTTAAGAACAAACAGTTCCATATTCAGGTCTATTCTACGTATTTTAGTTTTCAAATACATACAGTCGTATGATAAAAAACGAACTTTTGATAGACAAATAAGGTATTAACCTACTTTACATTCATTGAACAGTTCAGGAGGATAAAGTAGAAATGAATCGATTAATATTACTTTTATTTGACAACTCAACCGTCTATATTATTGGAAGTAATGTTGTAAAAAAATAATATCTCTTCTATTGGTTTATTTAATATTTAGATTCTCGCTCATAATCGCTGATAATCCTTGAAACACTACTCCGCGGTAAAACTTTCCGCGGCGCTATAAAATAATAATGCTAACAAAGGGAAAACGAACATTACATGAATTAGGGGTAATTCTGCTTTTAAACGCATTGACTATCTTAGCTAGGTACAGTAAACTGAATTGGATGAAGGATTGAGAATTGTACGCTTGCTGGTATGACGTGAGCTGCATCAGATAAAAATTTTAAGCAGGCCAAGTTAAAAAATAAACTTATCCGTCTGAAAATGGCTCAGATTATAGACATGTATGAGGGGAGCTGCTTCTTGAAATGTTTCTATAATAAGCATTGAAGTTTCTCTAGTAACTTTATTACTTATAGAAATTAATTTAACATTTTAATGTACTTCAGGTATTTTCCTACTAAATATTGAACATACGACTTCCGTTACATCTTTTGCGTCACGCAAATTGCTACCCCCTCAAAGCTTAGGAATATATCCCATATCCATCTCACAATAACCACTTTTTAATTATTTCCAGCCGTTAACTTTAAAACGTTTTTGTCAAATTTATTGACATATCAGCTTGAGTACAATATGTTGCCAACAGTATTGCTCATACAATTGATGATTTTTGACACGGATATATATGTCTTAGTTCTGGGGGAGGGGGATTATTGGAAATCCGTCCAAAATTTGTAACGGAAGTGCTGTCACATGGTTATAAGTACAGCTGTTTAGAGAAACTGGAAACATCCTTTAGACATATCCATGATCAATCATATTTCCCACAGGGGAGTAAATGCAATCATTTTAAAACAAGCCTTGGTGATCCGGCCCCTTGAAGCCGGTTATATCCATTGTTGTGTTGGAATGTCAATATGGAGAGGAGGGAAATTTGACGTTCTAGAGAAGTCAGTTGGCAGGCCTGGGCCCGGCAATTAGTTCCAATTGAGAGTGGAGGGTTAATGTGGGGAGTGTCTTAAAACTCTTCACCGTAGCGTTCTGCACACTCATGCCACAATTATTATCGTTTAAATGGCAATAAATGCTACTTTGGTAATGTAAAATACGTATGAATAGTAAACATGCTATTAAATATGCATACACAGATGTAGGTTTTTGCTCTACGGAAGCAAAACGCATGCATAGGTTATTGGTTATACTGTAGAAATGACGGTTTGACAATTAAAAATTCCAATCCAAAATAAAAATTTAACGTATTTAATTTTTCTGGAAACATTTTTAAAATTCCAAATACGAGCTGTTTTAAGGGCCCGAAATATATCTTAAACAACTTGGTACAAAATAAATTTAAAAAGCGCCAGTTTTGTAAATAAATGCAATTACCTATGTAAACTACGATCTGTATAAATACAGTTCACGACGTAATTTATTAACGAAATAGGAAATTTTATCCCCCAAAATAATACTTATAAGAGAGCGAGAAACCTTTTTACATTATATAGAATTTTTGATGTTCAGGAGGGCTATTCCGAATTATATGTCAGAATGGAAACCTTAGCAAAAGTGACAACACAAACACCACAACGGTAAACAATTCCAAACGTACCACACAAACACGACCAAACAAAACTACGCTAAGTAACAACGTTCGAGTAACACCGATACCTGAATCACCTTTACCTTGTACAGACTGGAAAACAAAACGTCTAAACAAAAACTAGACACAGGAGGCGCTACGTACTCCATGAGCGAGCGTGGTGAACTAGGGAAACTCACATCGTTATCACCAACCGTTGAGATAAGCGATCCATCGCGATGTTATCAGTGATTAATGCGTGACTCAGTGATAACAAGGGCAGAGGGCAGCGATCGAAAGATAGCGACAAGAAGCTGATCACAACATTACACGTCCAGCTAGTGACGAGGATAGTGAAGGGGTTGAATTTGTCTCACTCGTCAGGTGACTTCTACCATCTCGGGTGTGCTGATCACAACATTACACGTCCAGCTAGTGACAATATAAATAATTTGACTCTAATGACTTCTACATCTCGGGTGTGCTGATCACAACATTACACGTAGTGAAATAGTGAAGGGATTGAATTTGTCTCATCGTAGGTGACTTTACCATTCTGTGTGCTGCACAACATTACGTTGCTAACGAGGATAGTGAAGGGATTGAATTTGTCTCACTGTCAGGTGATTCTACATCTTTTGCTGATCACAACATTGATTCATAGTGACGAGGATAGTGAAGGGAAAATGACTCGTCAGGTGACTTCTTCCATCTCGGGTGTGCTGATAAACATTACACGTCAGCTAGTGACGAGGATAGTGAAGGATAATTTGTCTCACTCTAGGTAACTACCATTGTGCTGATAACATCGTCCACTAGTACGAGAAGGGATTGAATTTGTCTCACTCGTCAGGTGACTTCTAATCTCGGGTGTGCTGATCAACATTACAATATTAGTGACGAATAGTGAAGGGATTGAATTTGTCTCACTCGTCAGGTGACTTCTACCATTTTGGGTGTGTGCTGATCACAACATTACACGTCCAGCTAGTGACGAGGATAGTGAAGGGATTGAATTTGTCTCACTCGTCAGGTGACTTCTACCATCTCGGGTGTGCAAACATTACACGTCCAGCTAGTGACGAGGATAGTGAAGGGATTGAATTTGTCTCACTTCAGGTGACTTCTACCATCTCGGGTGTGCTGCACACATTACACGTCCAGCTAGTGACGAGGATAGTGAAGGGGTTGAATTTGTCTCACTCGTCAGGTGACTTCTACCATCTCGGGCGTGCTGATCATAACATTACACGTCCAGCTAGTGACGAGGATAGTGAAGGGATTGAATTTGTCTCACTCGTCAGGTGACTTCTACCATCTCGGGTGTGCTGATCACAACATTACACGTCCAGCTAGTGACGAGGATAGTGAAGGGATTGAATTTGTCTCACTCGTCAGGTGACTTCTACCATCTCGGGTGTGCTGATCACAACATTACACGTCCAGCTAGTGACGAGGATAGTGAAGGGATTGAATTTGTCTCACTCGTCAGGTGACTTCTACCATCTCGGGTGTGCTGATCACAACATTACACGTCCAGCTAGTGACGAGGATAGTGAAGGGATTGAATTTGTCTCACTCGTCAGGTGACTTCTACCATCTCGGGTGTGCTGATCACAACATTACACGTCCAGCTAGTGACGAGGATAGTGAAGGGATTGAATTTGTCTCACTCGTCAGGTGACTTCTACCATCTCGGGTGTGCTGATGGCAACATTACACGTCCAGCTAGTGACGAGGATAGTGAAGGGATTGAATTTGTCTCACTCGTCAGGTGACTTCTACCATCTCGGGTGTGCTGATGACAACATTACACGTCCAGCTAGTGACGAGGATAGTGAAGGGATTGAATTTGTCTCACTCGTCAGGTGACTTCTACCATCTCGGGTGTGCTGATCACAACATTACACGTCCAGCTAGTGACGAGGATAGTGAAGGGATTGAATTTGTCTCACTCGTCAGGTGACTTCTACCATCTCGGGTGTGCTGATCACAACATTACACGTCCAGCTAGTGACGAGGATAGTGAAGGGATTGAATTTGTCTCACTCGTCAGGTGACTTCTACCATCTCGGGTGTGCTGATCACAACATTACACGTCCAGCTAGTGACGAGGATAGTGAAGGGATTGAATTTGTCTCACTCGTCAGGTGACTTCTACCATCTCGGGTGTGCTGATGGCAACATTACTTGTCCAGCTAGTGTCGAGGATAGTGAAGGGGTTGAATTTGTCTCACTCGTCAACACCTAATACGGGCGAAGGCCCGAGGGAGTATTTGTCTTATTACCTTCCCGAAGCCATTTTTATTTTAGTTTAACAGTCTCCATCAGTGCAGAGAGAGGAAATTTACCACAGGACACTTTATTACAACGAAAGGCGCCTAAATCTATGCTATCCTTAATTAATGGAAAATAGTTGAATTAGTTTTTGCAAAAAATTACGATAGTCACATTAGACAAGTATTCTAATTTGCGATTAAAATGTGGTATAATTTAATATTTTTCTAATTGATCACCACCTTCCGCTAACTGTCAACATTAATACTTTATTTCTCAGTGAGTTTAATGGAACAACTCTAGCTTGACAACCAGTTGAAGCGAACACCCAACTGGTCTCGGTCCTGAGATGTTTGAATAAGAGTGTTAGTAACCTACTGGAATAGATGGAGTATCTTTAAAAAGGACGTAGGAACAATGAAGGCTTACGGATTTCCTAGCTTGGGCCAGGATTGGTTTCACGGATGTTAATACTTATCAGAAGTGAATGGTTTCTTTTATTTTTTTTAACAACAGGCGTCATTTTATTTAAAGAATGGGGCAGCCTCTTTAACCATAACTTTCACCGGCCTATAGAGTACTTTGAGGCTATGTGCTAACTACTGTCACTGTCCGAACAGGTGTAACCCAGAAGTAAGTGTTGAATCTAGCACCCTAACAGAGCCACCGATTCACAAAAAATGAATTTGTGTAGTCTTCTGCACCCTATCATTGTAAACCCTATCTCCAGAAAGTTAAAAATACATTTTAATGATGCAAAAAACTTCTGAGTCGTGGTGAAATTTCGCAGTGATGAAAACCTACGTAACGGTGCATAATTGTAAAGGGAAGCCCTTGACACAATTATAATCTGGTGGGTCTCTCATTACATCGAGGTCCTCGTCGGATAAGAAGTCTTAGAGATTACAGCTGTCCAATTAGCACAATTAAGCGAGGCTTTTGTCGTGTGACTTGTTAATAAATGAGGCTGTCTGTTATGAGGATAGGCGGGAACCTAGAAGTGGGAAGGGGTTAAAATAATTGTGAGCAGTAAAGTTGGTAAACATACATTTCTATAAATCAATTTGTTTCATCTTTAATTGGCAGGGATGTAATGGTTCAACTTGGTATAAACACGTTAAGATTTTAAACGATATTTATTTATTATTTTTCAAAATATGCCATGATAAATTTTTTTAAGGCACAACAAATTTGTACCGCTCTCATTTTGGAATTTATTCTTTGCAGAGATGATCGGATTCCTTGTGAATTTAAATTTATCCAACAAGTTTTTTGTACATTCATTTGATGTACACTTCTCACATCGGATATTTTTCAATAAAAACTTAAATTGAATAAAAACGTAACATAAGGCCAATCAGACGCGGCGAAACAGACTGCAGCATCCTGAAATGCAAAACGAATCATACACAAGAATACGATTTCCTTAGAGCAGATTTTTAGTCATACTCCATTTATTCTTGTTTTGTCCATTGAGAAAGATTAAAAAAATAAATCATGATCAAGTATATCGTTAGAAATTATCTAACCCTTAAAATGATATCACGAAGTACAGTACATAAAAGGTCACATGGATTACTTGTATTTAACACTCTCCTTATGGGAAGTAAAATAAGACACAGAACCGGAAGACTGTAATCAGTCCGACATCCTGCCTCTCATCAAGCATAAATTTTCAAATAAGACATATCGGGTTATTTAATCAGAAAATATAGAATTGATCATAAAATATATTTTGCAGCGATATATGCGATTAAAACTTTAATAAACCGTTATCCGGATGCGTCAATGATGAATTTTTAAAGCTGGTTTATATCAATACTTAAACATGTATTCTTTGAGTATATAAAGAAATTTAAATTCTAACCAGTTGATCACTACACGTTGTAATCCGCTTTCAAATTACACCGAGTACTAGCACAAAATAATGATGTGACAAGGACCATTTTAATTTAATATAGTTCTTAGCATATGATTGTTCTTACGGGAAGTTAGGAAAGAAGATGCAGGCAGACTGTTGTGAAGGCTCATAACAGGATAGAACTTTGTTCCGAGAATATGTTGATAATGAAAAATACTTTTATTGAAAAAGCTTTACCTCGGTCGGATTTGGGATCATCATAATTTATATACTGTACTTGGCAATTCATGTACATATCAACATCACAGTCTATCGCATCTTTATCAACCGAACCCATAACTCATGGTTGATGTATGAAGCAGAGGTGACCCGTGGCCAGCTAGGACAGAGACCTAGAGCGCCGAGGGCAGTAACCCGCGTCATACATTATGTAGCACCGCGTGGCTACGAGACCTCCCTGTGCTGCTGCTACACCTGGCTGGCCAGCGCGAATCAAATCAACTGACTGTACTAGGTTTACTAGCGCCTTCCTTCTCACTTCCCTTAGGAAAAATGTTATATTTAAACAATCGCTCTGACACTGCTAGGATTATTAAAACCTTCAACCTCAGTGGGTACATGACATAGGCCTACTATCGAATAAAATGTGCTCTACAAAATACAGTACACTTGAGGTTTTAAAAAATTAGATCGTTGATTAATACCTTTATTATAAATTTATTCTGCTTTCAAACTAATACAATGAATCTAAATTTTTAAATTCATATTGAAGTCAAGCATGTTTCAGGGGCTAAATTACCTTTACGCGACTAAAAACCCAAGATGAGCAAGGTACAGCAATTAAATACTAAAGCAAAGTGTAATAAATTACTAGAGCCTAAACTGATGAATCTTGAAAGCGATTAAATTAAGTACTCTGTGTAAATTATATTTATCATCGATCTGCACAGTTTGTTTCAACAAGGCACTTACGAGAATAAAGATTGAACAACCTAATTATAATGGGGGAAGGGTTCACAAAGATCAGGGAAAACAATTTTCCCAATGTTTGGTGTCACTTCGTTGACCACAACCTTTGGACAGAAGCAAATCTCCTTACTTACATGCAGGGACGCGAGCGCTTTATAGTGGCATGGTTAGCGGTTCCATTCGCTCACACCAACATCATCGTTTACTGGGAGACCACTGTCTAACTGCTGTCCCGGATAAAACCTCCCCGCTTTGAGGCGTATTTCCATAAACCAAAGTGCTTCACATTTGAAGCCGAATAATTAAAAAATACTGAGTGCATTGTAGCTCTACGAAAAATATATTCCGCAAATCCTCACTGTTCCTAGGGTCAAGACGAAAGAATTTAAAATATATTTATCCTTTGGAAGACTGTTACTGTAATCGGAATAATATCCAATTTATTGAATACTTGTTTACAATAGTAAAATTTACCAGTGAACTAACTATACACTCTACTTTTAACAGTAAATTACGTTAGACAACTTCTTGTAGACGTGTAATAACAGTGTCATATTCTTCAGTTTAAACGCCTTCTCTAACATATTTGCCAAAAACATTTCTCCAGCCCCTTTTTATGCAGGTGTTAATGTTTGGGCAAATCCTGGGTTAATAGCAATATGCTTCTTGTAGTTAACTGTGAGAAACTCCCCGGTCCTGAGTCTAGGTCTTGTCATGACGACCACAGTAATAGCCTAATGGGGGATTCGATAAACAAATGTTCTTCAAAACAATAACATTGCGCCGTACTGTGTTTACCGTTTGTTTTTTAAAAGGCCAGAGATATTTCTACACGTGCAAAGAAGTTATAAAAATTGAACCATCGCTATTATCTTTGGATCAGTGCACATACCGGCAGAAAGACCAATCCGAGTACTGTAAAGCATCAAAACGGAAACTTCCAAACAAGTTCAAATTAAAAAAAAACTCCAATGGATACACATGTATAATAATTTATCCTCCATATATCTTGTACTGGAGGAAATAACCCTAGAGTGTAATCCCAAGACGTTGTTAGAATCCAATTCGAATGTAATACAAATTCTATGCACAGCACCAATACTCCAATCCTTTTTTCAGATATTTCGACGGCTTTACGTATATATTTCGACGGCCTACCGTAAACAATCGTCCCGACTATCGACAAACAACAGCTGATGGCAGACACTTCCGGCCAGTGTGAGGCACCGGAAACACGTCACGGTCAGCGGTCGCGCGCCCTGACGCCGCCGTCCGCAACTCGGTGAACGTAAAGGTAGACGAGGAATATTCCTCTGGTACAATCTACCACATAAAATTGCGGACGATGGAGGAACTTAAGGGCGAACACGAAACCTTTACTCCACCAGAAAAGGGTTTCCTTGTTCAGAGGCGCCGTATTTAATTAAATATGTAATTTTTATGTCATTTACTAGAAAACCACTTCAACTTGAATTGAAACCTCAACCACTTGGTACGACTAACGTAAAAAATCGGTAATAATTTCACGTTTTCAATAATTTTCTTATGGGGTTTTAACGAAAGATTTCGTCACCGACGAAGATGCGCCAGATTTTGCAGCTTAATTACGAGATGTTAAAGACTTTCCAAGAGGAGAAAGACTAAATTATTATTTTTCAGAAAACACTTCATAACTACTAACTACGTACCTGGTTATATCGTTTTTAATAATAAAATAACAACTTCAATACTGCCTTTGACTGTTAATTTTATTTAAAACTAAGACGACTTCACGGACGAGAAATCTTAATAAAAATTGTATTCAAATTATATCAAATAAAGAATAAAATGTGCTACCCGATCACTACCAAAGCCATGGAAAGCGAACGACAGACTTGAGCGACTATATGAAGGCCAAGGTGTGAGAAGTGAAAACCGGTTACGAGTCTGGCCCACTTCCCATCCCAAAGCCGAGACCCTAGAGCCACGACCCCACCACCACCGTGGACACCCGAGACCCGCTCAGCCACTCTGGACGACCTTGGGAATCGGTGATTAACAACTCAATAAATTAGGGGGGAATGTAGGCCCTGCAACCATCTAGGTCTGTGACAACTTCGGCCTTCGCCACTTCTTTATGACCGGTAAAATCAGAAATGAAAGATTATGACACCGCCCTTGCCCTCATCTGAGAGTTATGACACAAAATGAAATGTTTAGTTTAAAAAGAGTTTTATATTGTAACGTAATCATGCAACGTTTCACACATGCGCCATGGGACAAATCAGTAACATTCCGTTTAGTGAGCATGTACGACCTAACATTTGTTTATACATATTATAAAATGTGATTGTACTGAATTATAAAGATTTGGTGCCTTATGGGTCGCTCAGCAGACGCACTAGCGTAAAAAGCAAGATATAAATTACTTAAAAATAAATAAATAATGACTATAAATTACTTATAAACCACACAGAAGACCGCAAACAGGAAGTGACGAAAGAAACGGCTGACTCAACTGTTACGTAACTAAAAACCATAATGGTCCGTGAACGGCCGGATCAGCAGCAAAGCGCGAGTGACGTAAAACGAAACAGAAACACTGACTTGCCGCCCCGATAACAGCGATTTAACTTCGACGGGGGATGCCAAACTTACCGAATTCAAAGGACATTAGGATTAACCGAGTTTCCAAGTGCAGTTCCACGTACGTGAAAGATGTTCCTGTGGAACTTGTCATCAAAGGAGAGGCTGACGTGCTCGCGGCTGATGTGAGCGTCGATGCGCCATCACAGTTGCGAGAGATTAATAATTGAATCCACCAACCCCTGTTTATTGTTGAGGGATTTCGTTGAGACAAGGCGAGTAAGAAGTTTGAAGTTTAACTAGTAGCAAAGTGCTTTCTCAGGGGTAAAACTGACTTTGAATCGTTTTGTTTGGTGTGCACCATTACTTGTGGTTTGTGAATGGTATTTGTGTTATCACGTAGATATAGTTTCATTTAGCGTGTTACAGAATAACTGGTTTCAGGAATAATGTGAACATTAACCTCACAATTTATAAGTGATTATTTAGTAACAGTTACAGACCGCAACATAATGTAAAATATAACTTTAGTTATTAACGAGAGTAATTAAGACGGTTTTGTTAAAAAAAGATATGGTTCATTTATGGTCAGATGTAATACTCCAGTTAACCAAAACTACTTTATGTTAACAATTCGATTACTATATCTTGTTACAACTAGCTAGAACACGGCATTCTTTATGGAATAATTTACATTGTTTATTTTATTATTGTTTATATCGAAGGTATTATTATTTCAATGAGTAAATTCTCCTTAAAATTGTTGTTATTATTTACGAAAAGAATTTATATTTACATGAATACTTTAACAATATTGCAAAGTATTATAGAACAAATCCAATTATATTGTAACTTACATTTCCTTTGTCCTTTAAGTAAAAACTCAAGAGGGCGAAATAATATCTTTCCACTGGTTGGAGAACTCGAGTTTCAAGAGTTGCGGTCAAAGAGAGAACACCAGCGTACTCTTGTGGTGAAATGGCGAACAACTGTACGTACACAGCAGCGTTTGCATCCACGCGAGTCTTTCTCATCCATATTTCTGTAGATGAGTTGCATAACTTTAAGTTATATATAATTAAAAATACGCTCAGATAAAAAACAATTTAAAGAACAGTTTCAGCATTAACTAGAAATTTAATTGGTAAATTCTAATAAACCTGTTTAACCATATTAGTTTTGAAGTGTTAATATTAAGACAGTATTACAATCCACAATAGTATAGTTGAAACAAGACGGATGAGGAGTTGTTAAATTAAAGTAATAATGGTACTGTAATGTAAGATATTTGATATTTTGGAACCAAAATGAATGATTCGAATTAATTGGATGAAGATCAATGAACTAGGAGACGAGACGAGAAAATCATGTGACAAAGGCTATCACTAACTGATAAATAGACGAAGAACAAACAACCAAGCTACATACAATACGGGTCAAAGGTCAAAATCGCTAAGCCTTTATATAAGACGAAACAGTTAGTGCTAGTAAAAATATCTCTCCATTAAAACCAATTTCTTTTAGTAATACAGTACATTGTCTCAAATAAATTTCTGGTGATCCACAATTATTTAAAACATTGTAAAAATAAGATGCGAATTTAACTCCAGCAAAACATTACAATGGAAAGCTTGTACTGTATTTAAAATACTGTACAGTTTTATCCATGGTATTTAAAAAAATATATTTCTAATGATTTTGTCACATCCTTGGAACACCTAGATATAAAATATTTCTAAAAATTTTATAAATGATGAACTAATACTAGGAAGTGTCTCGCACACTTATTAGATTAGATTATTTCAAATGGCGACCATACCACAAGGTAGGTATTTTAAGCCAAGTATGAATGAGGATTGAATGTAAGATGATTGTGGCGCGATCTTGTAGTCTTGTTACTGACTAAGGCTGACATGTTCCTTAGACAGGACTGTTAATTAATAGCCCAACAGCCGATGACAACTAAGGGACCTACAGTTTAACGTGGAATCCGAACCACACCCTCTGAATTACGAATTGGTTTAATTATGAGGATACTAAACATAAAAAATTACCGTAGTACGACGTCGCTCGAAAAGAAAAATTATCAATCTCTAAATCACAAGACAAAAACATTACGCGCGTAGCATAATTTGGAATTGCTGACCAACTATTTCGACGCGAAATACGGTTGAAAAGTTTGAACTACTCAACTTTCTCCGAGATTATAGGTGAAAAACTACCCACCCAAACTATGTATTCCACGGATTAGGAAATACTTAATAAAATCTTCTACACATTCAAATGGTCTCCCGGTTTAAGATACATTTCTACTTCAACATGACAAATGTAACTAAAAAACTGTAGCAAGTTAGACACGTTGTGCAAGTCGTGACGGAGCGTTGGTTTGAGTGAGACTGTCATGGACCGAGCACGACGCCGGTGACGTAACAACCTGCGGCCGCTCAATCACCTGTTTGACCAATTTACCGCTTATTTCGAAATTACTACCTACTTCTGGGTTTGCTCATGGGTTTTGGGAATGTTGCTCGGTTTCGGGATTTTTCTGACCGGTTCAAGAAATTTTACCCGTTTTTGAGATTTTCTATCACATTTAGGGGATTTGGGTAACTTTAATTAAGGGATTGAATGGGTATTATTAGGTAAATATAGGAAAATTAAATCCCACTAGATATCCTCCAGTTGTTTCAGGGTGATTTTGAGGCAGAAATAAAACCACATTCTGTCTTCGTGTTTTTAGTTCTGTAAGGGCAACTTAAAAAATCTGAAACATGGATAAATTCAAACACAAATCTTTAAATGAAGACACATGTAACGTTCAAACAATATACTGGTTCGTTAACTTACATAAGTCGATATCAAATTTTAACACCAAACGTACCTGAAAAATAAAACATTAGTCAGTTTAACCAACGGTAAAGGCATATTAATAAAATAAATAAAACCACTAACATAGTTGGAGTCTCCAGTAACTCTGCCGTATTGGATTTCTAGTAAAATAGAAACAATGTTAAAACAACTGAAATGTGCCTTTCTTCTCGTATGAATTTTCAAATTGAACCGAGCTCTGTCATAAAACCTGTCATAATACCTGTAATCCACCAGACGATTTTGGAATGCCTTAATAATATTTTATGGATATGAATTTTAACAAATATTTCACAGTAACAAATATTTCACAGAAGTATCCACTGCCAAAAGGAGAAATTAAATTTCAAGCAGTTTAATTCATAGTAAGTATTTTTTTAAGCGACTCACTTTGGAAATACAATAGTTTACATGAAATACTTTAGTCACACCAACTTCCAATCACTATGTATATAAAATAATATGCACCACCATTTTCGTTCTCCACTTAAGTCATTGCATTCCACACGAATGCATTGAACCATTGATTCAACATGTGTAGATATAACTGTGTTTGGCGAGCGACGAATCACGCAAATCTCGCAAACCAACAAGCTACTGTAGGGATGTAGTACTGTAGTCACGTGCGGAAGAAGAAGTTACAAGTTACAAGAAGCTTCCAGGAAGTTTCAGGGAAGGAGGATTCGTTTCAAAAAATTTAAGACCGTGTTTGATCAAAGAAAGATCAGGGGTATAATCTATTAATGGGAAAATTCAACACCTGGCTCACAGTGTCGGGAATTTTCCATATTTTGTTAAATTTAGGAATTAATAATATTCTGTCCATAAAATTTGGGAATCAATAATTTGACATGTAATGAAGGTCATAAATACCTTCAATGTATGTCAAAAGTATTTAGCTCTAATAACGAATGGCAACAGCCTTTACAAAATTCAAGGTATTAGTACAGGTGATTCTGGTTCATTAAAAAATACTGGTTACGAAAATCATGAATTTAACACCATAACTAATTATGGATTATGCTATTCTAAGCATATTTATCATGCAACAACTAATTTCAACAACATTGTTTTCACTTATCCTTTATACTTTTAACTGAAATGGCGACCTACCCAGGTAGGTATTTTAAGCCAAGTATGAATGAGAAATGAATGTAGATGATTGAGGCGCGATCTTGTAGTCTTGTTACTGACTAAGGCTGACATGTTCCTTAGACAGGACTGTTAATTAATAGTCCAACAGTCAATTGCCTATCTAAAGAGATCTACAGTTTAACGTGGAATTCGAACCAATGCCTCTGAATTTCGAATTGGTCTAATTATAAGGATGGTCTTTGCGGATTAACGGAGTATTCAATAATGCGGACGTTAATCCACACAAAAAACACTACATCCACCGACCATCTCTCACAACTATCCACAGTTCGTGACCTCCAAGTAGCTGGATTACACGACGTCGCCACCGTCCCAGTCATCAACTTCAACTTGTTTTTAAATAGGTAGTTAGTCAACCAAGTTTTAATTTTCGAATCCTAGTGACTGATCAAGTTTTAGGTTCGGTCGGATAAGAAAACAACGCATTTCGTATTCTACAAGTTGGATCGATACATCAAACTTTGATACGCTCAAGAAGCCCTTCTGTTGCTTTAGGCCGGGTCATGTTTACTCTCCACGTCCATGGAGCCTATCTTACAAACACCAAGCGATCCAGGGCTCAAGCTGTAGGATTGTATATAAAGGCAATCGAAGATTTATTACTGAAATCGCCACACAATTCACTTTGTTGAGGATAAAGCTAGAATATGAGGTCGGTTTTTAACCCCGTACGTTGTAAGGGGGTGGCCAATGACATTCTTATACTAAATATAAACACAATATTCCTCTTGAAAAAAGTATTTATTTTTCTTCCTCCTTTCTTCTTTATTTCCTTATTCCTTCTTTTAAATACTTCTCACTTTGGAGCATTCTACAGTGGTGTAATAACTCAATCTAAGAAATTCTACAAAAACTCTATCTAAAACCACCACGATGCAGTCTCTACATCATTAATGCACTAAATACATGCAATTCAACAAAATCTGATCCAAAATAGCTTTTTAGAAAAAAAAACTTGTGAAACCCCGAGAAAACACTACTAAAGCGGACGGAAAGGCGTAATTTAATATGTTTCAGTAACGATTTGAATATTCAAAGACTTTCGTAGCATTTGCGACGACTTCAAGGCTGAATAATTTCGCAACCCCAAAATTAGCATTTAGCTTCAGCCGAGGATATGCAACGCCGAATTCCGATTCAAATTGTAAAACGGCTTATTCTATTCATATTCACATCGTGGCTTTACCCATAAGAACAATTTTTATTTAGTGACAGCATCACACGACGGCATTAGTCGTAAAAAGATGGTTCAGAAAATATTAAGGGTAAAATTCTCGAAAACAGATAATTAACACGATAGTATATCCAATAATCTACAAGTATTTTTACCTTTTTATTTGACACATTGACATGAAGCACTGTTTTTCGACTATCGTGTGTAAACTAATACAGTCACAAAATTAACATTGTTCTTAAAGACTTCTTAAGACTTCAGTAAATTGTGGTGTGAATATCATATCAAAAGTATACCTGCCGTAAAATGTTTTTTTATATAATTAACCAATATGATGAAAGCAATACGCGAGTTTGATATGCGGCAGTAACGCAGGTGATGCGACTGCTCTGGAGTCATAAACCGGCTCCAGTATGGCCATATATGCGTTTACAGGCTCGGGACGCTTCAAAACGGAATGTTTCTGCAATAAAAGCCATATTGGGGCGTCCGCTGATGTTTTGGTTCCAACTGCAGCCAAAGCTTCATCAGTTCAGTAAACATCAACAGGATTCGTGAATGCGACTCGTCAATACATCAAGCTGGGGTCAAGCGGACTAGTGAAAGTTGCTGGAAAACATATTTCAAAATAAAAAACTGCGCTCCATGAAGCACTAAAAACACATTTGAACATACAATACAACCAATATCGTTCGATAAATCACTGGAAACATGTTTGAACAAATAATACGATGGCCGATAAATTACTGGAAAACATATTTAAACGTAAAAAACGACGCTCCTTAACTCATTTAAATCTTGCATAAACCTTTCATGGTTCATGATGGCATGATCATTATAACAATAATAAAACGTTTTTCCTATTTAATCTTATAAAATCGAGCAAAGGTTTTTATATTTATGAATAGGAAGAATCGGGTTGTTTTCAGTGTCAAATCATAGCAATGCCGAATGTCTTGCGATAAGAGGAACTGTAAGGAATGGAAACATGATAGAAAGACTGTTCCATTCCATTTCGACTCACAAACTACATTCCACGGAGGAAAGCGAACTTGGACACTTTTCACCTTGGAACGATCCGACCGTGGCGTCGACCAATCGATTGAGCTGCGGCGCGGGGTGAACAATGGACTACACAGTCCCACGACGTGAGCCATGAATGAGCAACAACTGAGTCAGCAGCTCAGCACGATGCTGACGACGGTCAAGGTCCTCACACTGCTGATAGTATCGGATTATAGTGATTTGTATTCGTCCTTAGGGCGCTGATGACGAAAGATTGATTGATTATAATTCGTCTTGGAGGATCCGATCGCAGCGCGATTTATTGGTTGATTGTATCCCTATGCCTGCCTAACACCTTTAAAGTCCTTGGCAAGGACGATAGGCTAATGAGGCACATCCTCCAAGCGACTAGTATTGTGAACATCACCAACTGTACAGAGGGAACTTTGGTCTACGAAACCGACGACACACACAATCTCATTTCATTCAATATCATACTTACAAATTCACCAAACTACTTTACTACCTCAAAACGTTTCGCAATCTTTTAAAATCCGTCAACGCGAAATATGCTACAACACAATTTTGGTGTTGGGACGATAATTCTTGTATGAGGCGACGAAAATATTCTCTTTGACAGTTGCGAATGTTTGACTCACTATAAAACCGAGTGGCGGAGGTTTTATGTGGAGGCGGGGCTGGAGTCTGGAACTGGCTCCGAAAATAAATCAGCGTTGGACAATGTCTGCGGCAGCTACGTGCATCGTAGGCCTTCAACCCGCTTTGACACGCTATAGCGTTGCCGTGGACCTCAAATAGTATCGGTGGAACGAGAGGTGAAAAATTTCTACAAGTTCTTACATATTACTTCATTACAGGTTTTAAATTTTTATTGTTTCAATGCAGGTTAAAACTGTCGACCGAAAGTATTGTTCACACTAAATTAAAATTATTTATTTAAATCTCTCTCTACCCACTTGAACAACTGCTTCAACTATGTTTCAAACTAAGTAATTTTCTCTCAGACGACGAATCTGTCGCGCAGGCACCCCTCCTCCTACATGTGGCCCATGTATGTTGAATTCAATAACGACTCATAAAAGCATTGTTAACAATTAGGCAAGGGTACACAATAAACACAAATAGAAAAACAGTCAAAGAAAAGCAAACACACTTCATTGGAACATCTGAACTTCTGTATAGTTGGTCGAGAGAGCAAACAAGCAGAACCGTCGTAATATCAATCACGGGGAGCAAACAGCTTCAACTTGCGCAAACACGTGTTTGTCAAGACAAACAATCAAACGGTTGACATTTGAATAGCGAAACAAAGAGACACGTCGAGCTGCTTGATTGCGATTGAATATTAAATAAGGTTTTGTACGCAGTAATTCTGGCTTAACGGTGCTGAATAAGGTTTATTAGAGCAATGTCAATCATTTTAACACTGACAAATAAGGCTATGTACACCAAAATGCCTCTATAATTTTAATAAAGGTTTAAAATATGGGTGTTGAGTATGGATTAATAACTGGGTTATTAATTTTTAACAATAGATTAGTGTTAGATGGCGCCAATATTAGGATTTCAACAATTCTCTGTTAACACATTAAATATAGCGTCGCATTGAAAATATAAACTAGTGTCTCTGATGTTATGTTCCACAAGAATGGCATCAGAACCTGCTCCGACTTACAAAGACACCTTGCGTACTTTCTCCATCAAGTGTGACTTGCCGAGTTTGGGCGGAGGCCAGACTGCAACGAAGTGGCAAAACCGGAGGCATCGTCCGGAACACGCGTATTGGGCATACGAGCCAAAAGTGAGTGCAAGGGAATAGAATGGTGTTCCCGGGGGAAAGATTTGCTGCAAACTTCAAATTGGCTAGTAAAACTCATTAATATAAATCAATTTAAGTACATTTCTGAATAGACAGCTAACATATAACATAAAGGTTGGCAAGGATATTTGTTATATTCAATTTTCTTACAGAATTTTAAATTTCAATGTATTGTATGCAACTAAAAATAAAAAAAATCTAAAAAAATTATTGTAACTTTCATTAGTGTCAAACGCGTCGGACAAGTCTCAAAACTGCAGTTTAACAATCGATGTCGTATTGTATGGGAGAATAACAATTGAAAACTGAACAATCGAAGGCGATTGGTTTGGAAAATGTCGTCCTTGAACCGATCTATGAGTGAGTATACATATTGTATTGCTATATATTGTTTTTTCAAGTGTTTTCAATACAAGTGTTTGATATTTATTTATGATCAAAGAAGTATAAAACAATAGGAAACCCATCTTAAAGATTTAAATTTTAAAATACTGTAATTATCTTCAATTTTCCAATGAACGTATATATTCTCCCCGACAGGTGAGTGTATTCTCATAATCCCCACCAACACAATAACATTGTAACGACAATCATCAATTACCAAGTCAACAATGACTGCACACTGCACAGCGTTGTAAACCGAACAGGACACGTTTCCATTCATAACGCTGGCGACACTAAGCGGCGCGGCACAAATCACACAAGCAACACGGCGCGTGGCACGAGCAAACTCTCTTTATTTGGTTAACTGTGCCAACACAGTATTTCATTGCGGCGGTGCTGAAAATCTAAGGGAAACAAATTATTAGTCGTTATCGTACATATAACGACAGATGGGAATTGTAAATTTAATTATTCTTTTCTTTCTATAATAGTGACACCCAATATCAACTAGTATCTGGTCTATTTAAAAATATTTAATCGTCGAGTCACGTTAAAAATTAACTCTGTCAACGAATTCGGTAGCTCAAAAGCATGACCGCTGTTATTCGACCGGCTTGAGTCGACAACATATCGAAAAATGTTTGTATTTACTTCCCTATGGGAAATAGGTTAGATCAAGGATATGTCTAAAGGGATTTTTTTCAATTCATCTAAACAGCTGATCTTATTCTTCTGTATTCAAAATTCAATACAATATCCTTGGTAGTTTCTATGGAAACCTGTTACATGTTTTCCATCTTAAAAATCACCAACACCCCCCCCCCCCAGAGCTAAGACATATCCATGCCAAAAACCAACAAACCTGTCACTTATCATTCAACTGATCTGGATGTCGATATTAACAACAAATCTATTCAGACGGTCAGTTTAATTTGTGCATCTATTTGAACGACATATCATTAAACCGATCTGAGCTCATGACTACAAAAACGTGACAGTCTTATTATTCGACCAATCTTCATGCCGACATTCATAACAAAACTGCATGATCGACGCACCTCACCATACAACGGACTTGGGTCAACCGTGTGTCGCGGTGCGGCTGACAACGAGTCCCGTTATAATGACACACGTGTTTCTGCTCGAGTTTTTGTGTGCCAACCTCCCATACCAGTTTCCAAAATAGCCCTTATACAGAAATAGCCGGAAAGGCTGCACAAGCCCGGCGGGGGCTAGGATGCGCGCGACAATCAAACTGACAAACCAAGCAACGCTCATGTCTTGTACACTAGCTGAAAGGTCGTAGGGCCAAGCGTGAAAATATTAAATTATTGCGAAGCAATGGTCGTTATGGATAACAATGTTTATGAAGAGCACATAAAACCGTATAATTATTTTTACTATAGTTTATGTGGGAATTACTATTTCAAATAAAATTTTTGTTGTTTTATCCCGCGACTCATGTTAAGATTTACAATTTCGAATGAATGGATTCTAATGAATCTATATTGCTATAGATTTATTTTTGTTTAACGGACCATCGAAACTGGTAAAATAGTATATTTTCAAATAATTATAGGCAAGCCTAGTTGTGACGTCCAGCAAGCTATTCACCAACAGTAGGCCTACCAACTTGCTTCGCTCAACTACTATAACAAATAGGTTATTGATCAACCAACACTTAATCAAAAATTAACTTTTACACCAGTAGTTGATGTTATTTCTATTATTTGTTGAGTATATTCTAGAGAAAGACAAAGTAAAAGTAAAATTTTAACTACTCATGTTAAAAAATATTATTTAACACAAGTACTTGGAACTTTTAAGTACGTATGTATATTGTCACGGCTTTAACCATCGGTCTATAACTTCGAACTACACACTAAGTGACATTTATTGATATTATTGATGGCTTTAAATTCATTTTGCTATCGCAAGCTAAACACGGAGACAAAAGATGAAAGATCGAATCAGTGTATGGAGTGGTTGGTCGATTTTGAGAGAGCACTACACGGAGCATAATGCGTCTGTTGAGACCATCAGTGCGGTGTTCTCACGCCTCGAGTTCACATGTGCAACATATGAGCGTTACGCCGCACACATGTAGCCTATACATACCGACTAGTGCAAGGTCCCATCCTGCCCTCACACCACTGTACCACTAAGGCTGGGCAAGTTAAATGATGTTCCAGATAACATCAAACAGAACCACCAATGATACGATGGTCTGTAATGAAGGCTGGGGCATGTGTTCCGTTCCAATTGGAGGATTAAAAGAATTAATTTCAACGTCATTAACCCCCCCACAAACTTAAATCTTAGTCCCGTAAGAGCAATGTTAAATTCTGGCGGAACATACCTTCACTTTGGCGTCTGTAGTGGCGTTAATTATCAAAGTATCAATGTAAAACTTTGGAAGTACATTGATGAGATGTGGCTCAAGGGCATGCATGACATTTTACTATGTTCAAAATTTAACTTCATATAAAAACAAAAATCCAGGAATATTTTACAAAATAAATCATTATTATTTTTTTATTGCGAGCGAAAATAAGAAGTTCTGTAAGGTGGTGCCCTGGAGGACTGTAATAACTTTAATTTGATACCTCTTCCGTTAATTTATGACAATAGGTCAAGGAGATATAGGCACCAGAATTTAACATTGCTCTTACGGGACTAAAATCCAAGATGGCTACCACTGATGCAGACTCTTAACCTGTGCTCGTACTACCTGTCCCTTCCTTATAAATCGCTCTTACCCAGTGGCTCACTCAGAACGACGTGTTTTTGCTGGTGTATCCAAGTCAATCAAAATCCAACGTCCGACTTGAAGGTAATACTCGTACAACACACACCCCCTTCATTAAAGTACGCGTTTCTTTAACCTGGTTATTTCAACTGTAGAAAACACTCGTAAAAATCGTTAGATAAGAGAAATCTCTCTCTAAACATTTCCTTAGGCCGACCGATCATTGAAATAAACAACATTAAGCGTTGCTCAAGAGGGAAGGAAACATTTAGCTGAAGATTTCCAAACACTCGGGCAGGTTGACCACAACAAGACAAGCCGAGGGTCGGCGTCAGTTACCGAACACGTTGGGCAACAGAGGCCGATATGATAGGGTTAGAAAGCTGAGCGAGTGGCAGATTCCTCGGTGTAGGGAGAGAAAGCGCGTGCGTGTGTGAGCGGCCCATCCCTGAAAAACCAGTCGCCTTCCGTGTTTCCCAACTGGAATCGTCTTTGTGAGTCCAAGTGGCAGACAAGAGATGTGGTTCCCGTTTCTGCCTCGATTCGTTTCCTTCTTATACTTACTTACTTTATACTTTTAAACTGAAATGGCGATCTACCCAGGTAGGTATTTTAAGCCAAGTATGAATGAGAAATGAATGTAGGATGATTGTAATGCGATCTTGCAGTCTTGTTACTGACTAAGGCTGACATGTAACTTAGACAGAACTGTTAATTGATGGTCCAACAGTCAATTGCCTATCTAAAGAGATCTACAGTTTAACGTGGAATCCGAACCAAGGCCTCTGAATTACGAATTGGTCTAATTAAGAGGATGGTATTTTTTGCGGATTAACGCAGTATTCAATAGTGCGGACGTGAATCCACACAAGAGAACACTACATCCACCGACCATCGATCACAACTATCCACAATTCGTGACCTCCAAGTAGCTGGATTACAGGACGTCGCCACCGTCCCAGTATTCAGTGATGATTCGTTCTGTACCGACTTCGAACCTCACGCTTTGTTATAACCGCCTTCTTCTATCTAAATGAGGATCATTTTCAGCAGTGATAACGTTTGAGATGACTACACAAATATTTGTTCAATATTTTTAATGAGAAATTTTCTGATTTCAAAACAAACCCATTTACCCCAACGAATTCGTTTCAGGTTTTAACAACGCTCTTACGGGACTAAAAATACTAGATAGGGGAGGTACGGCAAACTCATAACGTGGTTTTAAATTTATCTGAATATTAAAATCATACTGTTTTATGTTTTAAGTTCATATTATGCAGGTTAAGAGTCTGCATATGTGGTAGCCATCTAGAATTTTAGTCCCGTAAGAGCAATGTTAAATTCTGGCGCAACATACCTTCATTTTGGCGTCTGTGGTAATGGCGTTAACCATCAAGTATCAATGTAAAACTTTGAAAGTACATTGAAGAGATGTGGCTCAAGGGCATGACCTTTTCAATATGTTCAAAAATTTAACTTGATATAAAAACAAAAATCCAGGAATATTTTACAAAATAAATCATTATTTTCTATTGAGAGCAAAAATAAGAAGTTCTGTAAGGTGGTGCCCTGGAGGACTGTAATACCTTTAATTTGACACCTCTTCCGTTAATTTATGACAATAGGTCAAGGAGATATAGGCGCCAGAATTTAACATTGCTCTTACGGGACTAAAATCCAAGATGGCTACCACTGATGCAGACTCTTAAGGATAATTTATGCAAGAAAAGGATCACTCCAGTGGGTAATTTGACCGTAGCGGTCAGATGAGGCTATTTGTTTACTCTCTCTTTCCTCGAGACCGCCAAGGTTGTTCGATCCAGTCGTCTGTCTATGATTTCATAAACAATTCCCTCCAGAATATAGTGTGATTAGTTTTTAGCTTTGTAATTATCACGATTGATGTGTTTTTCGGGGTTTAACATAACAGCGCAGCCAGTATGGAACTGTTTCACGTCGCACCAGGATGCGAGGGGACTTACGTTCACGGACTTTTGTTGTGAAAGAATGGCTTCGCGACGCGCCGTCCTGGACAAGATTGCGGTAAAGAAATTTTATGACAGGTTTCTGTTAATTTCACTCATTATCAAAGAAACTATAAAAAAACAATGACACAAAATCGCGAATGGATATTTTCAACTTCGCAGTATTAAAACTATTTTATAAAATCAAAAAATCAAGAGACTACTGTAATATAAACTATAACAATGCTTCACAAGTTGAAAGTTCGCGAATCGATTCTAAAAAAATCTTCACATTGTTAGTCATAGTACTAGGCCCAGTTGATTTTGTTCCTTGGACTATTAATTAATGATCGTGGCAAATGCATGAGCTGATCTTTTTCAGTAAATAAGCTACTTATCATCATTTCATTACACTCACTCTTCACTCATATTCACGTTAAGTATTTTATACTTGTTGTATCGGTGTCGCAAGGATAAGAGTTTTCGAACTCCCATCTTTTTCAGTAGTAATGACGAAAATAAACTACGTGGTATATGGATTTACATTTTACCACAATATAGGTACAGTGATTTCACCGACAGACATGTTTCATGTTTTAGTTATGACATCAGATGTCGTCCGTACAAATAGGCGAGTTGTAGTGTGTGTGGCTGTTGTTTAACGGAACCCCAGGAGTGCGGGGTGTTGAATACTGCAGGAACACGTCGCTCTGGGACCGTCAAATATTCACTCTCCCGCAGCCCTGTCGTCATCCTGTCCTCCCACCCCATGAACGCTGTAAACACCCCTATGTAACTGTATCGAGTAGTCTTCGACTACCACCACGGAGCCAAGAGTGCGGGGTGTTGAATATTGCAGGAACACGTCGCTCTGGGACCGTCAAATATTCACTCTCCCGCAGCCCTGTCGTCATCCTGTCCTCCCACCGCAGGACGCTGTAAACACCCTTATGTAACTGCATCGAGTAGTCCTAGACTTCAAGGGCTGCCATGGAACGATGGCCAGAATTGAAATAAAATATTTCAGAACAAATCCATCACGAAAGATTACAGTAGTGCGAAGGTAATGCCTGGCTGATGATGTCGGAATCAGCCGCATCATCCCCACAGATGGGAGTATCACTCAGCCTGATGATGCCCGTCTGCTTTACTATCCTTGCTAATCACGTAAGATCGGCGCAGTGAGGATGTTTTATGCGGAGCATTTATAAGACGTTACAGTAATTCTTTTTGCTACATTTATAGGTCAAGCCGATTCAAGGGGTTTCACTGTCACGATTTCCTGAGATTTGGGTCAGATGTTTGTGTTAGCCAAAAATCGTTGTAGGGAGAACAGTATAAACCTTTCAAATGTTTGTCTCGCCGAAAATTTAACCGGCAATCCCTTGAAACGAATGAAAAATCATTCGTCAATTTATCGGCTGAAGAAGTTCTTTTAAAATTGCAAACGTAGGGATTCTAGTGTTGTGTCAATGGATAATGAAAACATTTTCTATTCGCCGCAAACTAAAATTCGAAAATCAAAAGTGATTTAATATTTACAGACAATTATGGGATCCCAATCACCTTTTCAATTGTGAAGTTGAACCGTATCATCTACTTACAGTTAATAATCATGGCCATAGTCACGTGTTCGATTCTCGAGATGTACAAGACAATTTACGTAAATTAGATGGCTTTACTTATTAAAGATGGCGGCAGTCCGTCTGTTATAAACGTTTGTGATTTTCGAATGAGTATTCCATTGGCGCTCACAACAAAACTTAAACCCTTACTGAAAATTTAGTTCTAGTACTGTACCTCGAAATATATTTAGATCAACTGTGATAGCGAAAATATACCTGAAGTATTCACCACAGTAACCTTACCTCAGTTGCCTGAACTATTAAAACATTCTTCAAATATAATCTTCACTTCACACTGTAAAAATTTCCAACTCTATACAATAGCTGATGGTAAAAGCCAAATCTCCGATATAGATACTTATAATCAATCAACTAGGACTGCAGTAATGCACGGTTGCTAACCCTAATCTGATGATATCATCGTGGCCAATATGAACCGATGATTCAGCATCAAGCCGTCATCAATCATCGGAATGTGACGTCACATCAAGTGTATTACGACCGACACGAGTGGATGGTTCCCATATCTACGTATCATGTGTCGCCGTCTCACAAGAACACTTATTTTCGTGACAGCATTACTAGCCGCAAGATCATAATAACAATTAGCACTCACGATGGAGAGAAGATCATCCAAGAAACATTTTATAACATAATCATTAGACTACGGATTTAAGCCAGATAATTAACAATTTATTTTTCTTCATTTTTTATCTACAATATTAACTATCATTTTACGATCCAGTTATCATTTTTGGAACAGTAATGCTGTAACAAAATCGTTGGGTTATTTTCGCGCTAAAACTAAGAAAATTATACTCTATTAAGACATTTTTAAATCAGCTAAGTACCATACATCATAAAACTGATTCATTATTTTTGAAGAATTTTAAAAATACACAACACATAAATGCCTCATCAAAATACTTGTTTTCCAGTACCTATTTATTTTACTTAATTTTTTTTCTTGTCAAAGAAGTAGAAACATCAACTTTATTATCCGTCTACTTGGATAAAACTATCTATTTCACGAAATTTACATTTTAGAATTCATACCTATTTGTCATCGCCATAATTTATGAAAAACTGTGTAAATTAGAGCTCTTTTTAGTTACCCCTAATGAAGTCAATAAATAAAGAATGGACAAGATGTATTAATACCTCCCAATTTCACTAATCTGATCATTATCCCGCAAGTATAAGATATTCGGGTCACTGTGACGTATCGCACATCGCCGACCGCAGTATATCGCAACACAGAGGCTGCGCAGAGGTCGACCAGTGGATCTGGTTGTGGCTCCACAAGTGTTCCAAGGTCCCTGATGAAAGCTACTGTTCAGGGCATAATTGACCGCCTAGTCGCCATCACACTGCCTGTTTTTGCAGCTCTTATTTGAACGCTCTCGGGTTACAGCACTTGGTACAGTCGCGATGTGGATCAAGGAGGCTAGGTGGAACAGCTGTTCAGTGTGGTGTTACATTACAAGAATTATTAAACACTTCCATTTTGAGGTTACGTAACAGGATTTCTATCAGATACACCCGAAGGCCACCCTAAAACCCATATCAATTTATTATTTAGTTTTCCTTGTCAGAGGAAACTATCAAAACCCTAATCTTTATACTAATGTTCGTCGATTTGTTTTTCTAACTTGATTGAAGTACATCTGGGTAGGCTACGGCAAGAGTGTGGAATCAGTGCAGGGGTGGTAGATACAGCCTAAAATTACTGCCACTGACAAATTCCCAATGGGAACCCAGAAATACTATCTATAACTATAATATACTTAAAAAATGCATTTAAAAATAATTTATACCGTTCTACCTTTGCCAGCCATAAACATCTAGGTACACTCGTAACCATTTCCTCTCACACATTTTCGAAAATAAAACTTTGGAAATGTGCTCGGCACCAATGTAAATGCGAATACCCTCGTGTTTTCTAATAGAATAATTTTGAGAAAATTGTCTCGGTGCAGAGCTGAAGTTTGCGGCCAAATACTACAACCAGCATTTATTTGTATTTAATAAGGAAGCACTGACGTCAGTAAATATTAGCTCATAAAATAATTGAACTGATTGAGGAGAAGACAAACAAACATCTCTTAAACAAAACTAATGTCGAATCACCTCACGACTACCACAGAGTACTGTACTATCATCCGGTTGAGCACGGAACAGTCGCCAACGACCACAGAATGAAGTGTTTTTCTGTGGTCGTTGATAGCATCCTTCGTATTTGCATCTCAATGGAAGCTTCGCTCATTAGTGACTCGGTCTGCAGAAATAAAACTGTTTCCAGACTTCCAAAAGCGCGACGTCACCGTCTTTGCACAATCTTGCGCGTTTTCACTAATGGGGAGGGGGGGTTTACAAGTTTTAATATCGATCCTAAAAGATGAATTCGACCTCATTAGTGTGCGATATCTCACTTTCGGAATCTTTGTTTCATTGAGGATCAGTTCTTTCAGAGTATATTAAGCTTTAAAGAGAAAACTTTAAAAACCTCGTTATTTTCGGGTAGGTTATATTTATAATCATAAAAAGTATATACTGTATTGGAAACAAACATAACTTAATAATATGACATTACCATTTATTTGAAATGGCGACCTACCCAGATAATATATAATATAAAATATATAATAGAAAAGCTTTAAGATTAAGCTGAGGTTTGATTACATCATTATTATCATCATTGTTATGCTCAGTTGTCTGCCATAAATACGGCATGCATCGAATTGCGGCATTGCGCAATTCGATGATTTTTGATATTAAAATAACATCTCTATCGCAGTTAGTATCTTAAATATAGCTTTAAGAGCGGTAGTTGGCAACAATGGCCACTGCGTCCGGATGTAGGCCCTGGGATCATCGGATCATCTGATGTCGGCCATATTTTCTCCACACACACAGCGTTGTTGTGCGCTGCTGCCGATACGCAAGCCAAACGACGCATTTTGTAATGTCTTTGGCAGGTTTTTCATCCATTCGATAACGCACGCAATAACTGGTTGTAAGCCTTTCTTGTATTATCGACACAGAACATTTCATCGCGCCTATGCAGATTTGTCACAGAACGGAGCTGTAGGCCAACTAATCAGCCGGAGCGACTAGCGAATCGGAAATCGCCACAGCGAATTTAGATTTAACAAGAACGTAAAACAGAGCGGCTGTTGACTGGAGCAGCTGGCTATCAAGATGAGAAGTTTACGATTACGAGCGATAATTCCGCCGGAACAGGAACACGAGTGGAGGAAATACGGATTTGGATCGGCGGAACCTTGGACATCCGTCACCGTCGCGTCGGGACAACAGCTGTGAGACCGGAGACCCCGTGATCAATGATGAGAAAACGGATAAAAGAGGAATTTGTTAAATCGTAATAAAGGTCTGATGAATAGTAATTAATACATTTAATTAATAAAGTTTGATAAATTTTATGTTAAATTGGCTTGGGGAAACACTGGTTTACGAGTGTTTCTGCCACGCTGAAATATTGATTATTAGCCTATTGTTTCTATGACAGAAAGAACTTTACACTAGAGATTGGGCAGGAGTGCAGACAGGTGAAAACAATCCTATCCCACAAATTCCTGCGCCTCTTAATCCTCTTCCCAATAATTAACTTTGCTTATTGTTCTCATCTACACTTCAGCTGAAGAAATATTATTCATATTTTTGGAATAATCAATACTTAAAATCAGTATAGTAAAATCGTCATCAGATAGGCATATTCCTATTAAATACACACCATGTAAAATTATGCTACTAGACAAAAAACAACAAAAGAAATATTCATAAGCCTATTTTCAAAAACCACAGGAAATTTGCATTCATTGCATAAACACAAAAAACTAATTCATAACGGCATTAATGTCTACATGGACGCAATTCCCTTTCTTGAACCAGGTTTGGCATTGAAAACGAAGAGTCACCTTAGTCCTGACCTTTATCCCTCGTGACACCCTAGACCTCAGTCGTTCAAGGAAGGGGGCAAGGGGAAGAAGGTCGTATGGCGTCTTCGACACCTGCTCCGATTATACCGTATACTAAACAGGGTCACAACTCATTGCTAACAACTTTACTTGTCACATACAAATTTCGTTTGAATGACTACACAATAAATAAATGTAGGTACTATAAAATATATGCAATCAATCTAAAATAGCAACTTAATGGCTTAGCTGTAAGTATTTATTTTCACAGGTACATCATGAAATGTGTTATTTTGGTTTCCCAATATTTAAATTGTCATATTATAATCTGGAGGTGGATATTACTGGTCTCCCCCAATTCCAACATTATAGACATGGGTGCACGAGTTCCCGTTTGAATTAAAATATGTTATCTGAACACAAATGAAAGCAACATGCCCCCTTCATAAAACTATATTTCTCTTCATTAAAAAATATTCTCACAACAAAAAGATTCCGTTCCAAATGGCCAATCTTTTCACAAATTAGGCCAACAATGTTTCACGTTTAGTATGAGATTCAAGCCTCTTTAATTTGCCGATTTAAAATGTAATGAGAGATCGATATTATGCAAATTCAGCGAGGCAGAACGAGCACTCACGCCAACACGAGGGGAGTCAAATAAAGCACACAAGGGTAGGGCTAGGCTAGACAGGGCAGCAAGAGACTGACGCCTGTCTCAAGGACAGAGCCACAAAAATGAGCTCAACTGGATAGGCCACATATTTGTGAGACGCGGGCTGCCTGCTTTGTTAGGTTAGGAACTGACCGAGACCAATGTGTGAAATCCACCAGGCTGGTGTTTGGTGTAAAGCCACTTTCTAAAATCCTAGAGCACTGCCCCCTCCCGTTCTGATACTCCGAGGTTGTCATTGACAATGCGTATAATCCGAGAAACTAAGTAGATTAGCTACCTTTCATTGGTTGTAACAGAAATAGAACATTTATACGATTGACTGGACTAATTAAACAATTATACAGACATAACCTCAACAAGCGTATTTATAGCGACGCAAATACAAATTACGTCTACACTAACGTTATATAGGATTAACTTGACCCAAATATACATTACTGTAATGGAAAGCCAATAAATAGTAAGATAAATAATATAAAAGGAGAAATTTCGTTTCAGCAATATTGAACAGACAACGAGACCAAGGTTGCCAATGGAGGTGAATCAAAACAACAACTTACCGGGTAGTAGACCCCTTGAGGCGGAAAAATAAAAGCTCCTGAGCCCCACATGCAGCCGGTTTATATCACAAGACACATACACTAAACAAAGTCTAAATGGGATTGGAAAATCCCGCACTAAACCACGATAACCTACAATACAACGAACATGGACGCTTAGTCCCAACTTGCAATAGCAACCAACGAACGATCAATGGCAGGCATCTGCAGACAGCGCTTCCCCCACTCCGGACTTGCCAACCTCACCGCACGAAAACTGCGCCGCAGCCGTGTGTTGCCAACTGAAATCAGGCAGCAACAAAATACCTTCCTACCATGTGGAGACGTTGCTCACATAAAACTACCCGTTTGCTTTACTATTCAATTATTTAGTTAATATTTGATTAAAAAGGATAAATATGTATAAACACTGTCAGGCATTGTTTATTTATGAACGAACTTCTTTCCTGCAACTATTGACTTACTAAAATGACAAAATTAATTTAGCTGGGTTCAATAAGAGGAAGAGCGTTGTTTAACTACACACATTATTTTAATAAGAGCAAAGTTCATTTTGTGACAGGATTACTGATTACACGATAGTCACAAAAAGGTGGTTGAGGTGAAACCCTAAAGATTGGAATTAAAGGGAATTACATTACTGAAATAATGGATTACTTACTTTTTACTTCCCCTCATACATGGTAGGCCTATACAGAGGAAGTATTTTTTCATCAAAATGTTTGAACTTCAGTTGATATTGGATTTATTTGTTTTAAGCCTCTCTTGAGTCTAAAAAGTGTGGTTTTCGGGCTGATTTCTGTCTGTCTGTCTGTGTGCCTGTCTGTCTATCTATCTCTTTTTCAGTCAGTCTGTCTGTCTGTCTGTGTGTACCGAGATCACACTAATCGTCCTATTATTACGAAATTTTGGTATACAAGTGCACTTTGGCCATATCTTAAGAGCATTTTTAAGGGTAGTTTACCCCTTACATATATTTAGTTTACATTTTGATACGTAAGTAAAATTTGCATACACTTATTATTTTATTTGTATTTCATTAGAAACTGACGAAGCTTAACTGCGTTTTGATAGGAAACCATTCAAACTCCTACTATTGTTGCTACCACAATATGTCGATCTTGTTCTTAATTAGGTGTGGTATACAATTAACGGTTCAATGAACAAATTCTAATGGCGACTACTAGGAGGTCCAGAATTGAACCTAAAACACTCTGAATATGAAATGTGCACTTTTCCTCCGAGCTAACCGGGTGTTTGGTGGTCTTATTGTAATTGAAAATTAAAAACTATATGTCAATATTCTGGGTTTCACAAAATGTAAAGAAATTTGTTTTCTCGAAAAAAAATTGGTGGCTTCACCTTACCCGTCAAAACTATGTTCAAGTCTTTTGTGCGGGATTCTATCGAATATCGAATTCCAGTTCGGCGATGACAATGTGTCCTTGACATTTGTATGGAGTGGCAACCCCAAACCGACAACCATTATCGTGCAAAGGATGCTCTGATGCTCTCTCCGACAACAGATTGATATCTGATCCGATATCGGTATCCGATCCTCGCAAATATTTGTATCGATCGTTATATCACGGCATAATCAGTTACACATCACACAGTGTAATTAACGGATAGATGTATAATAATCATTCATCTATCGCACTTTGAAACTTTACTTGACCGGACATTCGATTTTCTTATCCTATGTAAGTAAAGATCATTAATATATTCTCTGCAACATTTTAAGCTATAGTAAATCCTTACATAAAAACTTAATGATTTCGTTCATTCAAAAATTAATTAATTATTGTTGTCAGAATATTTTTAAAACATTGAGGACACGAAAAAAATGATAACTAGAATCGGCCTTTTAACAAACATGTAGGTAATATCTGACTGTTAAGAACTCTTAAGCTAGTCCATGAAATTTTAATCAAAATCGACTTCGTGTATTTTGAGAATATAGGAAATTGTACGCTGTTTTAAGTATTTTTAAAAGGTGTTTTACCTTTATAGGACATTTTACGCTGTTTTAAGGATTTTTAAAAGGAGTTTTACCTTTAAAATCGAAAAATTAAAAAGGAAAAATGCCCTTTATTTGTAGCTTATGCTCACCCTTATATTAAATGTCATGAAAATCGAACAATGGCTGTGGTCTCAGGGTCTGTACATAGATAGAAGCTCTTAACAGGTTATAATTTTTTCATCGATTTCATGAATGTAATAAAAATTATTTCTTTATATTTTCTAATCAATTTCAATTTAATAAAAGTATATTTAAATATATATATATATATTTGGTATTTTGTAGTTGCAACGTTTCTATTGGATATTCTAAGGAAATCAAAAGCATTATGCTGACGGAACTCTAGGAAATATATTGGTTCCACAAAGAGCGTTATTTGTAGCCCCGGTAGAGGCTAACTCGGGCGGACCCAAAAGTTACACCATTATTGCTGCCTGCGGAAAACTAAGGCGGAACATACATTGTCTCTCTGTCTAACTCCTGCATCTTATTAGAAAACAGTACAACATATTCTCAGCAATGAGCTTTTACCATAAAAACGACAAATATCTAAATATTTTTGTATTATTAATTTCAAACAGGAATTACCCAGAAACGAATGTTTAACCTTTTTTCTATAATTGCCAAATTAAAGGTATAATAAACTGTTCGTTATTTTCCTGTGAGAAATAGTTTAGACCAGGGAGATGTCTAAAGAGATTGTTTTCAGTTCCTCTAAACAGATACATTCATAGCTATATGACGTCACTTTTTTCGTCTCGTAAATAAATACAGCTAGCATACAATGTTGGAACAAGCCTGATGTTGTGAAAGTGAATAATATGGACAACCTTTAAGGCTGGAGTAACGCTGGTGTTGTGTGAGGCAGTTAGGATCCAGGCTGGAGTAACGCTGGTGTTGTATGAGGCAGTTAGGATACAGGCTGGAGTAACGCTGGTGTTGTGTGAGACAGTTAGGATCCAGGCTGGAGTAACGCTAGTGTTGTGTGAGGCAGTTAGGATCCAGGCTGGAGAAACGCTAGTGTTGTGTGAGGCAGTTAGGATCCAGGCTGGAGTAACGCTAGTGTTGTGTGAGGCAGTTAGGATCCAGGCTGGAGAAACGCTGGTGTTGTGTGAGGCAGTTAGGATCCAGGCTGGAGTAACGCTGGTGTTGTGTGAGGCAGTTAGGATCCAGGCTGGAGTAACGCTGGTGTTGTGTGAGGCAGTTAGGATCCAGGCTGGAGTAAGCCTGAGGACACCTCAAAGTAATTGGATTATTCTACAAAGCATAAGCCTTTTCCAAATTGATTAGGGGTTCGTGGGGCGAGGATAAGACACTGTCTCTAATGTCTGTGGATTAAAATGGACAAGGATTTCTGAGCCTCCACGAACCATATCAAATCAATGAGGATTTCTCAAAATTAAGAAAATCCGTACCCTGGTCAACTCCCTGCGGCTATTCGAGGCAAACAATTGTTGAAATTTCATCTCAAAAAGGGTTTACACCGTTACAAGCTGTACAACGTGATAAACAGGCGATCTGGTAATGAAACACGTTATGAAGAATTAAGTTAACTCCGGCATGTTAGAGGTAGGCAACCTCCACGGCAATACTGTAGTGAAATCACGTACAAGCGGAATGAAGGCGGTTCTATAGAAAACCTCCGCTCGACACTGAAAAAGATATTGTTTTATGTTTACGACGTAGGCATATTGTAAATATTAAAATTCAGGTTTATTACTTTGTTCCACCTTACGATAGTATATACAGAAATTTTCCGAGTGCTCGTGCGTTGTGCGGAGCCACTGGGTACACCATTGGTCCAATTTAAAAGAAATGTATGTTCGTATAAAAAAGATAAGTTATTATTTTGATAATTAGTCTACGATTAATTACTCCAGAGAAAATTAAATTTATTGCTTGTGGTAAAGGCCCCTTGCGGAGAGAACTAAAAATTATTTCTTCCTCATTACTTGCTTCTCAGCTGCTTTTCATGAATTTTAGTATACAGATTGAGGTCACCTTACTCGATAAAATCCACGCAAAATTGTATTATTTCTTTACTTGAAAAATGTTCTACATATAGTAAGAGAGTGTCTGAAAATAATTTGCTGACTTATTAAAACGGTCTAATTTTTATCTTTTTTTACTAAGCTTTTTTAAGTTCGTTAACATGATAGTTTTAAAAAGGTTATGTATTATTTAGTTTAAATTTAAAGGGAGAGTTCACTGATATCGTTTATTTTTTGTAATATTTTAGTAATTTTATAACTGTTCAACTCACAGATTTTAATGACGAGGGGTCAAACTATATATTCGTTCTTTGTAAAGAAATTATTACCAAAACGTATATAAGGAAGTAAAAGGAATCTACATAGAACAGGAAGTATAATTTAAAATAACGTTTGATATTAAATTGTATAAAGGAAGAAATTTTTTTAATAGTTAAAAAGTAATACTGTTTACCTTGGTTAGAATTTGACATAGATTTTTTTATTCAATAAAGACGATTTTACTAAAAAATTAACAATTTCTCCTACATCCAGAAACAATATATAATTTTGCCGTTTCTGGTATTACAATGTGAAATCGTGTGGAGTTTCGAGATAAATTTGAGCATGTGAGGGAGGCCTATGTCAAGGTTTGAAACAAAAAATGTAATCTCAAGTCAAAGTTGTATAATGTACAAAATCTAAATAGTACATATTAACAAAACTTATTTTGTAATTGTAAGAAGAATATGAAGTAACTCAAATTGGAGGACAAAAAGGTATTCCGGTACCGGGAATCGAACCCGAGCCTCCTGGGTGAGAGCCAGGTATCCTAGCCACTAGACCATACCGGAAGATACATTCTAAAGGCCAAATACGTAAATTTGAATAGTAAGTTAGTATTTTTCACAGTTGATACTGCTTAAAGTAAATTGCCATAAATTACCGCCTAACTTAATATGGAGAAAGTCTTTTAGCTTAGTTTTCAACTCGAATATTATTGAAAAAAAGGATGAGTAGTACGATTAAAAAAATAATATACTCCGTATCAAACAGGAGATATTATGAAACGAAAAACAAATTCCGGTACCGGGAATCGAACCCGAGCCTCCTGGGTGAGAGCCAGGTATCCTAGCCACTAGACCATACCGGAGCTTGTTTCGCTGGTAATTCAAATAACTGATATGCTGGCATGCAAACGTTTTAATTTAATGAATATTCTAAAGGAAAATAAGCTATAATTAAATATTGTGATCATGGAATTGAAACTGCAGTCTCCGACAGTTGCGTAAGTTAACTAAACAACAAATGAAAGGCTATTTGAAATTTAATTCTACGTTATGTTACAGATGCACATAGTTACTAAAATTACAATGACATATATGAAAAAAATCTAGGGGAAACCTGGAAAACATAAATGTGCAATTATTAGGATAAATTCGAAAAGCAGGCTTACTGCATCCAAATAAAAGGCGTTAGGGGAAGGAGTTGTCCACAACAAATGGTTATTTGGGAGACACAGAAATTGGTGAACACAATACGTTGTCTTTATAAGCCCTAATCTTGTTATCATTGTGGAGATAAAGTACAGTTAATATATAGTACCTGGTGACCGAGCTTTGCTCGGATAGAATAAGACATGTATTATACAAGTTAATTATCAAAATTAAAACACATTTATTACTCAATGAAAACATTTATGTCCATCGTTTCAGGGTTTTCGGCCAGCCTTGTTTTAGCTGATCTTATACTGTATTTATTTATCCATACAGATATTATTAGCCTGTGATCAACTGATTTTGTTAGAAAAGGATGAGGATTGAAAAGCAAAAGAGAAATTTCATCTACACCAATAATTTGGTTTGTTACAGTGGCTTCAAGCAATAGAATGAATACACGTTTTCTATCAAAACTCAAAAGATTTTGGAAATACTTTTCTCTGCTTTTATTTCGCACAGTTATTTTGCTTTTAGTTTTTACAAATTCTTTGGTAATTTGATAATTTTTTATTTATACATGAAATAAATATATATTCAAAACCACTATTCACATATTGTTCACCACCATCAACTGTCAAACGTTTATAGCAGATGTTTTGATTTGTATTGTTTACATTTGATTCTCCATAAGCGTAATGTTAATTTTTTAGATTTTAAACTTAATATTACAAGAAAACCGGAATTTTACATGACATTAGACCTATCTAGTACTTAATTTCTACTCGGAAATTAGTTATTTCCAAAATTTAAAGAAATTCCTTAGAGCCGTTTTCGAGATCCGTCTGCATATATATATCTGAAAGCTAAAATGTTTTTCAATAACCACGATTGGATCAGATTATGTATATTGTTAACCCGTCTGATGGTAACAATACGTCATCTCTGTCAAAGTAACAGTACCTTGCTGAGTTGGCCAACTAGTATGAGTTTCAGACTACGTATTAAGTTCCCGGGGGCAATCACGGAACCGCCAAAGACGCGCCTTGGGCGGCGCTCAGCCTCCGCCCAAGGGAGCGCAAATTGTAAACACATATCTACTGTACCCTGATAGATTAGAATTTTACTAAGGAATTTCGTTTTGAATAAACTAAATTAAAACATAAATACCTCAGTTTAGTTTTCAATGGCAATAATTATTGGTATTTCACGCGACTATAACAATTATTACTATGAATCATTTAATCAGTTTCAGTTTTCGTTTGTAAAATATATAGTGAATCTAGAATTTTATGTGAAAAATCATTTTAAATGAACGACACAGTAAGTAATACAGGTATTTATTTTAGTAGTACGTTTTATTTGATAAACACTAATGTCAATTTTAGTAAAAAGTCAAAATTCTGAATTTAATTTTACTACATAATTTCTACCTGTTGTTTAGTTGGAATTAAATGTATAGCCGAATCACAAATTACTACATAAATGTATTATAGATTACACGATTAGAAGAAGACTGAGTGCTCACAAAATATTGTACTGTATCGTTGGAAATCGTCTATGTCATAGTTGAGGGGGAAATAACCACGGAAAATCAGTATGATTATTGGATCAGTGATGATTGTACTGAACAATAATCACCATGTATTGTATACTATCATAGATTTCCAGTTTATTTTCAGAGTTGACTCTCTGTTGAAAGTAATCCAAGGAATTGCGTGACCCGGAAGTATAAAGTAGCGTGTTTAAACCTGCAAGCAGTTATAAGAGTTGCTCCTCTTGAGCATAATACCTTTTTTTATAAGTCTTTAAAATAAGAAATTTAATTGTTCAGTTTGTTTCTACTCGTTAAGATTGATGTAGATAAAAAGATAATAAGAATAAGTAGGAACCATCTAGAATGAAAGTTTTTAGGAATATTTGAATGTTTGGATTGATATGGGTCAAGTCATTTGTAAAATTACAAGACATCATCCATTAGTATAGGACGTACTGTAAATAGTGCAATGTACATTAACAAACGGAACACTTACTACATGTACTAAACCAGATAGTTCTGATATTTTGGAAGACAAATCTGTAGTTAAAAAATTAAAACCTGATAACATTTTTACTGATTTATTATTGTTGTATAGTTGTTATTTTATTAACAACTTCTGAGGATGCAGTTACGACTCGAAAATAAAGTTTACAAAACATAAATCATAACTAATATTCTTAGGGGACGCGTATAGTGAAGGAGGTGCAGGTGTAGGTAATGCGAGGTAAATCAAATGTATTATCTCTTACAGGAGCGCGTATAGTGAGGAGGTGCAGGTGTAGGTGGAGGTACTGCGAGGTAAATCACAAATGTATTATCTCTTACAGGAGCGCGTATAGTGAGGAGGTGCAGGTGTAGGTGGAGGTACTGCGAGGTAAATCAAATGTATTATCTCATACAGGAGGTGCAGGAGGTGAGGAGGTGCAGGTGTAGGTGGAGGTCTAGCGCGATGTTTTGCTCCCTGATTCTTTGTGCTTTACCCCCCCCTCTCACCCGTCAACCATCAATTCAGTCCACTTTAAACCTACCGAGGTGCAGCGGTGGTGAGGTGAGAGTGTTTGCTCTCAAGATTCTCTTCTGCTTTTGTTTCTCTGTGAACTTAAAATTTAGTTTCGTACATAAGTCAATCTCACCTAGTATTGGGATTTGTCTGCATACTGATTTAGTTCATGAAACAAGTGATGATATTCGCCTAGTTCCCGTCTTACTTGTGGTGTGTACTAACACACGATTAGAAGTACTCGTCAGCCACCACTTACACGCTAGTGACATATCGTCATCACTCTCACTGCTGTCGCTTATCATTTTTGTAAAAAAACAGTATAAACGTACTGTTGCTCATTTAATCATTACTTCAGACAAGGAGTGGAACGAAATTGCTAAAGAACTTAATAGCGAAATACAGTCAGAGACTGATTGTGCTTGTGCGGTATGAGTGGTGGGGGAAAACATCCTCTACCATACGATACCTACCTCCACCTATACCTAGATCTACGCCTACCTGTACATACACTTTCTCCCTATACGCGTACTGAATTGAGAAAGAATGCTATGAACTTAAGCTAACTATGAAAAAAGTAAGCTAAAGGACGATCAAGAGTTACAAATCTCAACACTATCTTCAATCACTTCTTACTATAATTTCAGAATCCATTTTCACAAATTTTCGTCGATAAAAAAACAATGTAGATCTAGTTTAAAAACGTTCGGATGGAACTCTTCTCTCCAAGTTCTACAGAATGCGATTATTATTACATCCCGCAACGCAAAGAAAGTAGTCAAAGTGGTTGAAATTAAACTTACTTTCATGCAATCCAACTGGTAGCTATTGGAGGCAACTGGTTTCGATTCGTATAAGGAACTTAACATTTAAATGTTTTATTTATGTTTCACTAAAATGAAACATTAAGAGTGGGCAGTTTTGTGTGTGGAGAGTTTACAACAGAACTTGAAATAAACTTGGAAACCTCTGGCGCACACACCGCAGCGGAAACGGATGTACCTTCTGGTCCACAACGGAAACTTCGCCATTACCATTTACACCTAGCAAAAACGCCCTCTAATGGAATTGGTCTTGTATAGTCTAAATACAGGATTACAATAATTAAATAATTATTTTTATCTTATCACTACATTATTTTATACGTTTTATAACAATCTTTTTTATATTATTCGTTAACGAAACTTCTTTATACACGATGTTTTATTACTGGTTCTTTAAAACGAAAAGAAAAAAAGTGATCGAAACTTTGATATAGTATTGAAAAAATATTGTACACATACAGTGACAATAACTTTAGCAGTTCACAGTGCAAATTTGTAATACGTTAAGACGGAAGTCAAATACGTTTGACAGACGTTTTATCAAGTCAAGTACATCCACTAACTTGAGGTTTAGCAAGTTACCTAAAGACTGTGTCACACTTAGCTTTTTACTAGCAGCTAGCAGCAAGTGAAGTAACTGCTACTAGGTAGCTGCTAGTAAGCCTGTCACACTATCCGGCAAAGCATTTATTCAACAGGAGCTAGTTGGTCAAGCTTCAGAACCGTCTGTTGTTGAGAATGTCATCTATTGGTACAGAGGAAACGAATTGCGTCGTTTGTTGTTGAGGTTTGTGTGGATTTAATAAACAGTATACGGACTAAGAAAAACGCTCCTGGGTTCGTGAATGGATAGGCTGGTGCTCCAGTTACGCCCATGAGAAAACTGAACTGTCAATTGAAAACCCAAACATCATGAGATTGTCTGCCCAATTTGACTCACTGATCACAACCAACCCAATGATTTAAAACTCAGTACAAATAAAAAGGTCACACTGGGGGGACAGGCCGTTACCTGATAGCTGCTAGTGGTACAATATTATTAAGACCATAAGCTTGCTGTGATGATTGTAAACTTGAGTCAAATAGGGTTAAAGACGTTAAGAAGTTTGCTGTGCAGATTTTATCTGAAGTAAAATACATCCAGAAGCTTGTTACCTACGGTCAAATAAGTTAAGGAGCTTGCTGTGCAGACTATTATATAGGGTCAAATAAGTTAAGGAGCTTGCTGTGCAGACTATTATATAGGGTCAAATAAGTTAAGGAGCTTGCTGTGCAGACTATTATATAGGGTCAAATAGGTTAAGGAGCTTGCTGTGCAGACTGTTATGTAGGGTCAAATACGTTCAGCAGTTCGCAGTTCAAATTGAGTTCCTCTTTACTGTTACGTTCTCCGCTTAATTTACACGGTGAATGTATCTTCCACGGAACAGCACCAAAGTAAACCAGCAAGATTAACTGTTAATTTCGTTCCACTGTTTTCAATCCAGTGTTCACCGTTGGTTTTAGTAGGTCAGTAAAACGCTCGCTAATAGTAAACGTAATTATTCTGTCAGTTTTTAATGTTCCTCTGGAATATCAAATATTTCCCCTCGCAGAACCAGCCAAATAAAAATATCGTTTTTCACACGTGGGCGAACTTAACGTCAATTCCACTCTGGTGTTCGATATTCACTCAATTGATTTGACAAGTCATAATTTTTTACTGTTTATCACTGGATACTGTTTTAATAAATATAAGCATTTCGTTAACTGATACTACCAATGCATATGAAATTAGGTAGTTTGTACTCTTTAAAACTAATTATACATACATCATTTGTTGATTATTTTAAAACCATTATTTTACTACTTACTATCACTAATTACATTAAATTACTACAGTAATTTATTTGATTATTTTGTTTTCCACAACTTTTAATAGGGGTGCACTTTTTACAACCAAGACATTAGAAAAGTGAATCTTGAATAATGGACACTATAATATTTAAACACACGAACAAATTAGATCGAACTTAAATAAACCATTTACTCCAATAATTGATATTGATTTAGAGAAATAAATATGATCCTGACAATCATAAATATTAACATAAAAATAATGTAAAATATTTCTGTACGAAGGGTAAATATACATATTTAAATTTATATTCAAGTTACAATTTAATTTAATACATGTCAAGCGCAGAAAACAAATACTAATAGAATAACATATATAGCAGATTCTTTCTAGAAAACCACTTATGTGTATTACAACCCCTTAAAAGTGTTTGTAGATTTTGTCTCCATCAAATACAGTAACATTTTTATCCGTCTTTTTGTTAACACTGACCGGATGACAAAGGCCGCGTTAACTCCGTTGGCAAAAATCCAGGCTTACCTCAGCGATAACTCACCGCCAGCTAAAATATTAAACCACATAAATCAAACTTATGAGTTACGATGGCGATTCCAAAGCCATCATACCTTCAAGCAACAAGAGACTCGGTTCAGCATGCATGATGGTACATTACCATTGTACTCTCATATTTCCCTTCTACTGGTAAAATTACTGTTGATTGTTATAAAAATATGAATGAGCGAAGTAGAAGTCAGAGGAGTGACAAGAAAGCGTTGCAAATATTCCACCTAGGTGCATACTACTGTACTATTAAACCATCAAACCCAGACACACTTAAATTACTCCGTTTTTTCTAATTTTTTAAGACGGTGGCATTCTTCTTTACATTTACTATGTCCGCCCTTGTTGACTACAGATCTGTGATTGAGACGTATCAAGCAAAGAGGGGGGTTCGATGACGAACCAGTACAAAGTGGACAGTAGGCTCTAACTCGGCATGGTCTAGTGGCTAGGATATCTGGCCCTCGCCCAGGAGGCTCTGGTTCGGCATGGTCTAGTGGCTAGGATATCTGGCCCTCGCCCAGGAGGCTCTGGTTCGGTATGGTCTAGTGGCTAGGATATCTGGCCCTCGCCCAGGAGGCTCTGGTTCGGCATGGTCTAGTGGCTAGGATATCTGGCCCTCGCCCAGGAGGCTCTGGTTCGACATGGTCTAGTGGCTAGCTTATCTGACCCTCGCCCAGGAGGCTCTGGTTCTGTATGGTCTAGTGGCTAGGATACCTGGCCCTCGCCCAGGAGGCTCTGGTTCTGTATGGTCTAGTGGCTAGGATACCTGGCCCTCGCCCAGGAGGCTCTGGTTCGATTCCGATACCGATAAATACTGCCTTAATCTATGCTTCAACATTTTACGGGTTTTCAATGTAGAATATTATACTTAAAACGTTAAAAATCGTATGTGGAAACATTTCTTGTAGGTAAAATAAAAAAATTGTAAATTAAAATTGTAATTGTAGGTAAATTGTATTATTTTGCCTACGAAAAATGTGTTATATATTTTATACAAGATAATCACTAGTTAATTTTCAGTTATAATATGTAACAATTTGATTTTACTTGTTTTCTGGGAATAAAGTAACGTATTTAAATTATTCTTCCCCACATACCACATACCACTTCCCCTATATACTTCCACACATGACCACAGTTTTTTTTAACTTGGCACCTCAACAATTTAACAACTGTCGTGTAGCCGTTGATGCTGTCAGAAATTTATTATTCTTTTGGGATAATTTATTTTATTGGAGAATAGTGATGATACACAATGTAACCATCTATTTTTTATTTATTGCATAAAAGGCAAATGACCTTTCATTTTACATTTAATACATTGAAAAAGAATAAAAAATATCGGAGCGTCACAGCCTACATCTTGAACACTCCCGATCCCTGGTGTAAATCCCATGGTCTCGTCTGTAGTCACGTCCACCCCAATTGCAATTCATCACTAACAAAATGGGGCGAAAACCTGCGATTTATTAATTCTTGTATAAATCATTTATGTATTCAAATATTTCAATTTTGGAGGCTAGTACAATAGCAGAGGAGTTTATTTGCGCTACGATAAGAAAGTCAATGTATATTACGTTTAAATAATACAACACGACCGTTAAAATACCACCGTCGCAGCAGACTCGCGTTCTCGACGTATTTTCATTTCAATTGAGTCAAATACAGCTTAGGAATGTTAAATGAATTTTGGTCAAAATGCCCGCACCCCAGCGGATAAAGCTACACGTCTGGTTTTCGAACTCTTTGAAATAGAACCACAACTATACATATTTACCAAATTATAAGGGAATTGGACCTTGTTTACAATGTAGTTAGTCAGATGAAAAGTAACATGGTACCGGACTTAAATATCTTACTGTGCTGTCGGTGTGTATGTGTGCCTTGTATGGAAATTCACTAAAATACTTTTTAATAATTTGCAAACGAGTATTTAAATTTTAAAATAATCTTTTAGACTCAATTAAACAAACGATCACAATGAGTATAAATCCTATCGTCCTCGACACATTGACACACGTTGAAATGTCTTTAGGTCTCTAAGAATTAACGGGTCGATTCCGGACCCTGTAGCTAATTGTAATTCTGTTATAATTAATAAATTATCCAACAGTTTTGCATTGGGCAGTAAGAATAACAAGACTTGGAGATATAATGCCAAAAAATACCATTGCGAAAAAATATGTACAACTATATAAAAATATATAACGTATTAGATTATTGAAAAATGAAACGTATATTTGAAAATAAATGTACGTATGTTTTTGAAAGACTGATGAATACCAACTAATAACTAGTAAGTCATACTATTGACTACTCTTTCTAATAATTTTTGGTGAAAGACTGATGAATAAATTTAAATATAATACATTTTTACACTCTGATGAATTTGTGGTAGACTGATGAAATCACCACTAATAAGTAAGAATCCACTATAATACTCTGCTTCTAATAATTTGGGTGGTGACTGACTGATGAAAGGGTCACACACTAATCCAACTAGTGGTCACCCAGACATCCACTAGGGTTGCTCCACAACTCTGCTTCTAATCAATTTGGGTGGTGAAAGACTGATGAAAGGGCCGTACCACTAATCCAACTAGGGGTAACCCAGTCATCCACTAGGGTTGCTCCACTACTCTGCTTCTAATGAATTTGGGTGGTGAAAGACTGATGAAAGGGTCACACAACTAATCCAACTAGGGGTAACCCAGTCATCCACTAGGGTTGCTCCACTACTCTGCTTCTAATGAATTTGGGTGGTGAAAGACTGATGAAAGGGTCACACAACTAATCCAACTAGGGGTCACCCAGTCATCCACTAGGGTTGCTCCACTACTCTGCTTCTAATGAATTTATGTGGTGAAAGACTGATGAAAGGGTCACACAACTAATCCAACTAGGGGTCACCCAGACATCCACTAGGGTTGCTCCACAACTCTGCTTCTAATCAATTTGGGTGGTGACAGACTGATGAAAGGGTCACACAACTAATCCAACTAGGAGTCACCCAGACATCCACTAGGGTTGCTCCACAACTCTGCTTCTAATCAATTTGGGTGGTGATAGACTGATGAAAGGGTCGTACCACTAATCCAACTAGGGGTCACCCAGACATCCACTAGGGTTGCTCCACTACTCTGCTTCTAATCAATTTGGGTGGTGACAGACTGATGAAAGGGTCACACAACTAATCCAACTAGGAGTCACCCAGACATCCACTAGGGTTGCTCCACAACTCTGCTTCTAATCAATTTGGGTGGTGATAGACTGATGAAAGGGTCACACAACTAATCCAACTAGGGGTCACCCAGCCATCCACTAGGGTTGCTCCACTACTCTGCTTCTAATGAATTTAGGTGGTGAAAGACTGATGAAAGGGTCACACAACTAATCCAACTAGGGGTCACCCAGACATCCACTAGGGTTGCTCCACAACTCTGCTTCTAATCAATTTGGGTGGTGACAGACTGATGAAAGGGTCACACAACTAATCCAACTAGTGGTCACCCAGCCATCCACTAGGGTTGCTCCACTACTCTGCTTCTAATGAATTTAGGTGGTAAAATACTGATGAAAGGGTCGTACCACTAATCCAACTAGGAGTTATCCAGCCATCCACTAGGGTTACACCACTACTCTGCTTCTAATGAACGCACTGCATTTACACTTTAACCATTCACGCCATTGCCTTACGCTTTAAGAATTCAAATAATAAATTTTTAAATCCTCTAAATTTACATTATAAATTCTACCTCATTTTAATTCCTTATCTCAGTACTTACCGTTGTCAAATATTGATAAAATTGTTTGATAAAATATACTGATTAAGCGTAGTAAAAAATGTTCTTCAACTTGAAATTTAGATTCTGGTAAAAGTTTTTTTTACAATAATGCAATACGTAATCCAATTTACGCGTTTATTCAATTGTTAGAGCTAAGACATCAACTATTTATTTTATTTTGTGTATTTCTACGCCAGTGGCATTTTTAACGTTTTGATGGGGAACGGTCCAAACCCCGGTCGTGTTACTACCTAACGTCGACCTGTTGTTAGGAAGCATCATTAATTAGTAGCCCAATGACAAATGGCGACTGGGTCCAGATTCGACCCTTGCGGGATTCGATCCGGCGACCTTAAGTTTTGAAGGCGGGTTTTATAACCACTACACCACCCAGCCAGTTATTGCATGACGCAATTATAGACCGCTACCCTGTTATAGTGGATCGATGGAACTATCCTCTAAAAAGAGTTCTTTATCTTGATCCCTGTCCTGGATTGGTTTGTGGATTGTTGATTTTCCCAAGAATTTGGTTGGCTGTATTCCTTACCCATCTTAAGAATCAATTTTACCCGTAGTTATACGTTTTCGTAGAAGAACCCAGCAACAAACTATGCCAACAAATTACCAATTCCTCCGAAATCTTAGTATTTAGACAGTTATATAAATTTTCCTTTTCGCAAATTTTTATAAAAATATTATTTTTTTTATAAATAACGTCTTAAAAATATCTAGAACTGTATGTAGTTCCAGTAAGATTACACGTCTACTAAAAGTTTGTTTTCAAGGAAACATAACGAAGTTTGAAGTTCATTTAAAATAAGACAAAATGATATAAGACAATAAGGAGATAAAAGCCAATGTTCAATAACGCCAAAGAATAATTGACTTAAAAGTATTCCAAGTATCACTTTTCCTAACTAAAAGCTTTATCGCAGCTTGAAAGCGTTCTACTTTAATGCATCAAGGTAGAAAGATCGTTAATTCAACTAAGACTCACTAAATAAAATTTAAATATAAAGTGCAATAATTTTTATTTACAGGTTCTTCGCTGGAAGAGTTTAAGTTAAAGTTTTTAAAGAAACTTTTCATTCTAGTAAAAACTCAACAATGTTACAATATATTCCGAGTTAAATTCGTTGTAAGTTCCCCTCGAAGCTTTACGCACGTTTTCTCAGTTTACATTTTGAAATTTAAACAGCCTTTTTTCGAAAAATTAAAGTTATACTACACAATAGTCTGATAAACTAAAGACAAAATAATTTTCCAACGAATTCCTAATAGTATATTAAGTCTAAAAAATTATTCATGTCAAAATAAGATTATATGAATATTTTGTAATTTATTAATAATAGAATAGATTTGCGTTTATATGGATAACATGATGTAGCATGTTAAGTAAATTGGTATGGTGACTACAGCTATATTTTAGAACCATCATCCTCTGTTAGTTTATTTATCAATTTACAACGTTGAAAATACATAAATTGCCTACACTTTTTCGGTCATGCCAACAAAATGTAACATTCAATTTGTTTTTTTAAGCTAAAGTAAAACTCTCATTTCTTAAACTTCTATTTATAGTGGTTTGAATAACATCAAATTTGAGATCTCCTTCTCCATACGTCACTGTTGGCACCTGGATCTGAAGGTTTTCCATTTCAGAAATGTTCAGAACCAATTTCCTTGTCAAGTGTCCGAAACCTCTGTCATTGTGGAGCTACAATACTGTATCTACCTACATCTCTACTTCTACCGGAGGAACCACCTCTTCATTTCTCTTAGTCATAATAAAATTTCTTAAAACACTTGACTATTTTTCCATCGTCACAGTAGGTACTAACTACACGGTAAATTTGCTGTAAGTGGCCAACTCTTGGTCACGAAATGCAGTTAAAACACGTTTATTTTTATTCACAAATTGTAATTTTTCAACTTTATCGGCACTGACGGCTTCATATTCATCCATATTTGGTGATATAATGTAACTAGTACTGTATAACGATACTTAACCGGAAACAGAATCTGGAATGGTGTCTACTTTTTCTTTAGAGACCGGAACATTCATCCTACTATCGGAAACCAACTAACCACATTAAAAATTAACCGTCAATTAATTATATCGAATTACAGCGATGACGTCATAACCTACTCTGCTGGGTATATTTCGCTCACCCTCCAGACTATTTTAAAGATTTTTATGTGACAGAAGCTGCTAGATTACACGACTAATTTAATCACACAGTTTTTCAGAAAATTGTTCTTTAAAATCTTGAAATTGAAAATATAACAGGCCTAATGGCTATTTATGAAATGTAATAATCTTGTAGAGCAGGACAAACGTGATGGGATTCGACTAACGATTTTCTGCGCTTGTTGGACGACGCGAGGGGCTCAGTTAACGATTAATTAATAACCAATTAATCTTTCCTTACTGGTAATTTTAACTTTACCTACAAAAAGTAAGTGTTTTGAAAAGAACTCTAAGCATGTTATCACAATGTGAAGTACACTGTCGCACTAGAGGTACTTAAGAGTCTGTATCAGTGGTAGCCATCTTGGATTTTAGTCCCGTAAGAGCAATGTTAAATTCTGGCGCCTATATCTCCTTGACCTATTGTCATAAATTAACGGAAGAGGTGTCAAATTAAAGGTATTACAGTCCTCCAGGGCACCACCTTACAGAACTTCTTATTTTCGCTCTCAATAAAAAATAATAATGATTTATTTTGTAAAATATTCCTGGATTTTTGTTTTTATATCAAGTTGAATTTTTGAACATATTAAAAGGTCATGCCCTTGAGCCACATCTCATCAATGTACTTCCAAATTTTTACATTGATACTTTGATAATTATCGCCACTACAGAGGCCAAAGTGAAGGTATGTTCCGCCAGAATTTAACATTGCTCTTACTGATGCAGACTCTAAAGACTGAAAAAAGGGTATAAACATTTAGTGCAGAATTCAATTACCAAGAAATTGTGACATGTTACTCAGTTTTAATTCTTTACTATTCTGAGGCTATAAGAATTCATAAATTAGTTTCCATTATATTCTTTTTTCATTTGATTGACAACATGAACGATTCATAATATATCATGAAACGTCATGAAAAATTCCTTCCATAAAATAACAGTGTGTGGGTATACAAATATCATCTTGTAAAACAAGAGGAAGTGTGTAGAGTCTTCGAAAAAAATAGTGTGGGGTTGGACATTTTTTCACATTGTTAACAATTTAGAACTGCAATTTTTCACTGAGTCCATCTTATGAACATCTTAGCAAGAGTAGAAATTTTGTCAAAACTTAACGAATGTGCCGGATGAAACTACCAGTAGCGCTTTAAATAAACGAGTTGGGAAGCGCTCAATGTGTCAACGGAATGGTCTCGGCGAGGCCGTTAGCCACACACGTGCTGCCCCCTGGACGACGGCTTGATAACTTCTACCATAAGCCGACGTCGCGCATCAAATACAGTACATCAATTTATATTTGCTATTTATTTCCTTGGGATATATAAATACCAATTTGATTTAATTTTAAATTTGCAAAGTATTTTTATGGTATTTGTGTATGGAAACATTTAAGAGAACAAAGTCACGGTTTTGTTGTTGATCAAAACTAAAAATTCCCTCAGATAAAAGAATCGAAAAAATTACGTTTTATTACGTTACGTGCTAGTAATTTTTCCAACATTAATTAATTACTTCCAACCACGAGTCTGGTGACTAAACCCCTCCAAATGATTCATTCTCACCTCCATTAACCATGGAGCCATGCAGCCAATGCAACATCGTAGTTTAGTTTCGTTGGAGCCGTCATACTGAATTTTAGTCTCCTGAGAACAATGCAACTTTTTATCCTCCATTCTAAAACTAATACACTCTAGTAGTTAATCCCTTAGATAACCAATTCAACTTTTCCTCTACGAGTTCGTATAGCTAAAGTGCTGTAAAATTAACTTTTTTCTTAAACGGCTAAAATCCGATATGGCGGCACTGATCCAAGACCCTAATCCTGATACATTTGACATTTTGAACCGTGCAAACTTTTTTGGACCCTGTATAATTCCAATGGAGAATATTAAAAACTTATCTTCCTTGTTTCTCAACCGTTTTCCATAAATCTTACACTCAACAACAACAAACCCACTCAAAAAATTTTGGTACTACCGAAGGGTAATACCACTCAACAAATTCTAACAATTACTTTTACTTTTTTCTCTAGTTTTTAGTTTAAGGAATTGAACGAATATTTTTGATTCAATAATTTTTTAAATGACATTCAGAAAAAACTGTCCTAGGGCTTCTGTGGTGGGGCGGTTGCTGATGTGAGTGTATGTGCTTGAGTGTAAGTTTTGTAATAAAAACAATCTATTTATTTTTTATTTTGTATATTCTATGTTTTATTAAGTATATTTTGTTTGTAATCTATGATAAGTTTATTTTTATGTTTTGATGCAGGTTAAGTGTAAGAAAGGGCCATGTGGTCCTAATTTTGCCTGTTAAAATAAAGAATTTTTCATTTCATTTCAAAAACGTTAAAGAGTATGATAATTCCGTTTCTGTCCATGTATTTATTAATTTTTACTTTCCCCTCGGTCATAAAGCATCATAGGATAATAGGATACCCCTAGCAATATTTAAACAGAGGCTTGATTTTCATCCTCTCAGCAATAGGACAATTAATTATTACTTCATTAATTATAACCGTGTGGATATTATAAATCGTTAATGACTGACATATTTGACAGATATTAACTGACTGATTAGTTCCAATACTAATTATTAATCAATACAGTATTAATTATGAATATCAGTAAAGGAATGCGTATTTTATTACGGGCGACAAAAACTTTAACAATCCTTGTTTTGACACGGTTTCGAGTCTATATCACCAAGTAAAACGTTTATTAAACTACATGGCAGCAACAAAAATTGTTTAGTTTATGAATAAAACATACATTCAGTAATATAGAAAAATACAATTTCAATATAGTTTTATTTTACGATTTTCTATGAAATACAAATCACAAACATATTTATTTAGTTGTAAATGATGCCGGTTGTAAAAAGCCGGTAATGGAAATATATTGAAATTGCCACTGAATAAAACAACTTGTGAAATAACGAACTGCCTTCGGGTGTAAAACATCAAATGGGAATTAATTTTAATTATACAAATTGAGTTCTCTTGAAAAATCGTTTAAACGGTCGAGGTGTGCAAAGACAATTTTTCTTCTAAAGGAACTACGGAGTGATTAAGGTTTAAGGAGGAAACAAAATATTCCATAATCAAATTTACCTTAAACCCCATTGGAACTGTTCCGTCGCCCGTTATTGCTAGTACAGTAGTTATACGTTTTACCGATGGATCGTAGCAATATTTTTTACTATAAATTTGGTTTCTTACGTTGGTTTTTCTGGTAAATATTAGGCAACAACAGGTTGTGTTTGTGATGTGACCATCGCGTAAAAATTTGTGTGATTTATCTTAAGACTACTGTATTTTTTAATTGTATGTATTATTGCACATTACCTTTATATATAATATCATAAATAAATCAATGGTTGACATGATAAAAGTTATACAACAATAGTTAAAAATAAATATATTCTATATTGTAATGTTATTTTAGTAAGTATACATTAGAATAATGAATAACTGATAATTTTAATTCCATCTAATGATAAATAAGAAAGTTATAGCAGTTTCAGTAAAAGTGCCAAAATTATATTAACGCCCATATGTCGGGAAATGGTTTTTTGGCAACTGCCCAGCCGAGGTTTGGAACTCTAATTAGCGCTTGATCGCGGCGTTTTGGAAACTACTGTTTCATCTCAAAAATTATCACTTTTCTCGCCTCGCGCCGGAATCGCCGAGATAAGGAGATAAGAGAGCGAGTCGGGTGAGTGGGTAGACTTCTTGGAAGAAAATTAAGTCTTAGGACGACCTAAAATGAAAAGTGAAATCACAACTAAATTTGGTTAGGAAATATTAACCGTTAATTCTTTCCTCCAGAAGGTAAGACCGATCCAATTCAAAATATTGTACATCTAAACATGGTTCAAACTAGACAACAGACAAAGGAATTGGGGTTTCATGCTTTGTGCTTTGTTATTCTTTGTCTGTCTTCGCCTGCCGCCTCCCCCCTCGCCTTTCTAGCGCGCTTTCTCTTTCACGCTCATTCAACCCCGCCCGACACGAACGAAATCCCTGAAATCCCCGCCAGGGAGGACAGCAGTTGCCAAAGTTCCGGGCCACAGGTTTTGAAACTTTTATGGCCCCCTGCGATGACGAATGGGATAGGCGCAGAGGCCAAAAAACCTAGACTCCAGTGTCGTCAGGTAAAATAGGTGGGCCAATGGGTTAACAGTTAGAAATATCTGCGCAATTTTTACTCACCTACATAAAACAATGTTCAATTTGAACAGTATTTGTTACATTATCTTGAACCAAAAATCAAAGAACGTTTAGATTTTGTAAGACTGCATATACTACTCATTCTCAGTCCCCCTAGTGAAGATTATTGAAGGTTATTACTATTTCGTTATATTCTAAGATTTCAACTAACTTTTTTACCATAGAGTTATGTGTTATGGAGTACAATGCAGTATTTAACCTTTTTTCTTGTTCGACTAAAATGCAGTATGTTGACTCTGTTCATGACTTTGTATCAGTTAAATGGGAGGATCTGAAAGTTGTAATATGATAGAAAGAAATAATATGGATTAATTATGATATTATAAATAGTAAATTGAAAAATTAATTTATAACTAAAATATTTACATGTTAACTATCGGTTTGTATTTTATGGTAATTAGTTATTATTTTATGGAAATAAAAAAAATAAAAACTGAAATGATTTATTCAGATGAATATTATTGTTTTAAATTATCACCTCAACCATTTTTACGACTACCATGTAGACGGTGTTCAGTTCCAAAATCAATTTGGATTTTAGTCCCATAAAATTGGGACTAAAATCCCAATTTATGGCGGTACAGATGAAGATTCTCACCATAGTGCCGAGTGGCAGACCAGCTCGGAATGTCAAGTCCCGACCAGTCTTGTAACCCACCACGCCATTGTGTATTGTGCGGATCGTCATTGTGCAGCCACAATCTCGCTGGCATTGTGCAGAATTTTGCTTCCACAATATTATTTCGCGTCAACTGAAAGAGGGGTTGCAATCTTCGCCATCTCAATCGAATTCGGTGTAGAATATTTCAAACTTAATTATAACCCATTGATACGTTTTTAAAAGAAACTAGTAAGTTATCTTCGCAATTATTTTAGTAATTTCGACTGACTAAACAAAACTCTTTATAACGTATCTCAAGTTTGTAAGCATAAAATTTAAATTTAAGCATATTCTAATCTATGCAATAGAGTCGATTATAAAAATGTAATCTTATTCTGATCCATGCAATGGAGTAGGTTGTAAATGTAAGCATATCCCAATTTATGCAAGAGAGTAGGTTGTAAATGTAAATGTAAACATCACTTGGTTGCGTTTGCAAGCGCAGTAAACACATCGACGAGCAAAAAGGGCTTTCTCATAGTTAATTCCACCGTTCCACGTTTTATAGGTATTTACTCTCCACCGTTGTAACATGTTTTCCTCATTTCCATGAATGCTTTAATATTTATGAAATTGAAATGAGAATTACCGTGATAAAAATAGTTTCTGTTCGATCAAACGCTTTTTCTCACTTTTTCCGACAGCATAAAAGCATTGTCTAAGCCGGCATTGCTGGCGTGACCTGGACAAGCCAGGGGTAACGCGTGCGTATTGTTAGGGACCAGAGGCTAGCGGCTCCTGTCAGATCTCAAGCGGACTTATGTAACTTACTCCGCTTTAGTGCGTCTGAGCCCTTATATAACACCACAATTCCATTCCGGCCACCAACGCCGTACGAGCAACATTACTGTTCTCCCTACCACCAAAGCTCTCTACTTCGACTTGTCAACTGACATCTACACGAAGATGGGACAGCCTTTGGTGCTCCGTCGACCCCGAAGCGGCCTGGGGCCCGGCCCCCGCTCAAGCCACCCGAACCACGTCAGGCCCGGCGCATCTGCACGGAACATCCGAGAGGAATCACCACCATCATCTAGTATTCTAATACTCCAACTAGTGACAACACTTCACTAAACTGTTTTGGGTTTAGCCTGAAGTAGGCTTGAACCTTTCTTCATCCAGTTCCAAATCTGCCACAATGTAATGGAACTCCTCATCCGTCTCTTTCTTTTCATTTATGGGGTGAACCCACTTGGACCTCTTTCAAGCCACCGAGTTTAAGAGTATTCCTCGTCACTACTCGAGTCGCCCACCCACGGAACACTATTTTTCACCAAGTCGTGGTTCAACCAAGGTACATCGGACGACATTTTAATCACTAGTGATTGATATTATGAAATGATACCGTGATAAAAATAGTTTCTGTTCGATCAAACGCAACTCACTTTTTCCGACAGCATAAAAGCATTGTCTAAGCCGGCATTGCTGGCGTGACCTGGACAAGTCAGGGGTAACGCGTGCGTATGGTAAGGACCAGAGGCTAGCGGCTCCTACAGATCTCAAGCGGACTTATGTAACTTACTCCGCTTTAGTGCGTCTGTGAGTTATAACGCCACAATTCCATTCCGGCCGCCAACGCCGTACGAGCACACTGTTCTCCCTACCACCAAAGCTCTCTACTTCGACTTGTCAACTGACATCTACACGAAGATGGGACAGCGCGCCTTTAGTGCTCCTTCGACCCCGAAGCGGCCTGGGGCCCGGCCCCCGCTCAAGCCACCCGAACCACGTCAGGCCCGGCGCATCTGCACGGCTGCAACATCCGAGAGGAATCCCCACCATCATCTAGGTATCTAATGAGAGGCCGAAACTAGCCGCTTCTATGAGAGTCCTGCTCTGAGGGGACTTTGAGACGATCGCCAGAGGTACTTTCTGATAAAGGCCTCAACTGGGGAAAACTACTAGAAGATCCAGCGATACCTCCTTTGGCAGAAGGTCCCCGTCCAATCGTTGGCTGCAGGTGGTGGACGAGGCATGTGAACTCCGTAGGGCGCTCGCAGTCCAGGACGTCATCCGAAGCTGCGAAGACCATCCAACCGTTAATTGATAACACTGACGACCACGGTCCAGATGTTTTAATCTGCTGTGTCTGGGTGGTCCTGTACGGGTAACGGTGGCACCACATAACGCCACCACCAGCCAGGTGGGGATGTCCCGTGTCATGTAATCACTGCTGCCAACGAAGAAGAAACAATCAGCAGCTTGTTCCCGGGAATGAACAAGGAGCTGAGCCCAAAATCTCATCCTGCTGGTTTGCCACATTAGAAAGAGGCAACCAAGGGTATGAGAAAACCGGCTGAGGGCTGCACCACCACCAGGAGCCAGGAGCAGAGGGGGGAAGTAAAGCCACGCCCTAGTCCCGGCACCGAGGCCCAGCCCATCACCCGTCCACGCACCAGCCACCGCCAGGCCACCCACGAAAAAGCTAACTGGTGACTGGCCAACTGGTTGCTGTTTGATTGCGAGTAGCCACCATTACAGGCTAGCCTGTAACGAGACCGGAAGCTCACCGGCGTCTGGCACTCGCTAGCAAAGCTTTGCTAAAGCGGCCAAGGGATAAGGGGGCTCAAATCTAAAGCCGTCTGGCAACAAGAGGGACGTAGGACCTGAACCCTAAATCCCTCTAGCAACGAGAGGGACGTGGGACCTGAACCCTAAATCCCTCTAGCAACGAGAGGGACGTAGGACCTGAACCCTAAATCCCTCTAGCAACGAGAGGGACGTGGGACCTGAACCCTACATCGCACGGAGGTACCTTGCGGTTTTAATTGCATCGCAAAGGCCTTATGTGATCGTAGTGATAGGGTGGTGATGGGCGGTTAACTCACTATCTCCGCCGCACAGGATCTAGATCCAGGAAGTTGAGATTAAATAATAATCTGGAACAAAACAACGTCAACCTGATTGAATCTAACGTATTTTTATGGGAAGTGAGCAGAAAACGCTCGAAGGCCATGATAACGAAATTGACGTATTTTCAATTTGTAATTATATTGTTTACAATACTATTATACTTGTAAAATTTAAAAAGAAAACAAAATAGACAATAGTAAATTTTAATTTTGACGGATCAGAAATATTATTTTAACGAATGCGTACGGCGGTCCAAGCTAACGATCGAACGATCGTAGGTGTGGTGCGTGCTGATTAACCACTCCTCAACGAGGGTTGCAACCCTTGTACCACAACCTATCACCACGGACCTCCGAGCTGCGGCTGATCTCGTCACGTCAGTGACCCCAGTCACCGCGTTAATATTCTCTAGCGTTGGAAATACGTAGTTGTTGTCAGCGTAGTTTTCTCTCACTCGAAATTGAAATCTTGGAAATTCAAGACATCTCTTCAGCATATTTTTACCATATGTTTATTTGTAGAGTGCACCTGAAATGAAAAATCAAGGGGTCCCTAGGAAAGAAATTTTTCTTTTACAAGACTGGGAAGTGGGAAGGGTGTTACTAGGCCAGGGCGCGCGCATCAGGATCGGATTGGTTTCAAGGTTATTTTACTCCTCTGAGAATTGGGTAGACCGTCCATGTCCTACATTTTCCATTGATATACCTTCAGTAATCCTCAGATCAAGTAAACTTGTTCATTATTTACCAATTTAATTGCATAAAATCGGGCTAGATATATTTCGAATATATTTTATGCATAATATTCCAGTAACCTAATCTAGAGATATATGTATATCAGTGATATACCGATGGTATCACTTTTCACTGGACCAGCGTTTACTGATCACATGACGTCATTATAGCGATGTCATCCTGTGAGATCGTTGCTGGTGACTAATGGCTGACTAGTTACTAATGATTGTCAGACCACGAGTATTCGGGACTACTGGTTCAATATCATCAAGGACAATTTAATTCTAATAATATTGAAATATAAATTGTCTTTGATATCATGTATCTCTAATCATTTTACCCTTCGAACTAGATTAACACTAGATAATACCATACCATGTTATTCTTGCAGAGAATATTAAAAAATCAATTTCTTACTTATTTCAGAACAGTTTTCCATGAAAATTAATGTACAGTGTAAGGTCACATCACCAAAAAACCCACTCAAAAAGATTTGGTATTACCGTGGGGGGAGAGGAGTGATGTTGCATGTCGCACGACATGCAACATCACCCCACAAATAGAACATAAATATAATGCTTGAATTTCCTTATGCCAAAAAAAGGAATTATAGTAAATATAAACAGCAATTTTAATATTTCAATTTAATACAAAGTTTAAACAAGTTTTTCAGAAACCACTAATGTCGCTTAAGCACGCTCCGGTATGGTCTAGTGGCTAGGATACCTGGCTCTCACCCAGGAGGCTCGGGTTCGATTCCCGGTACCGGAAGTAAAATTTTACTCGTCCTACACGTATTTACATCATTTTTAGTGGGTTTGTTTTCTTCGCTGAGCGAATTTTCAAATAAAAAATATCAATAAGTTTTTAATCTAATAAAGGGCAAACAAAACTTGTTTTGCAATGTCAAATTAGAAAGGATTACAAAACAATCCTGCCACTATATATGTTGAATATAGAATCACCGATTAATTATAGTCAATTCAATGATTTCAGTAAGTAGCAAAATATTTCCTGTTTGCCCCCTAAAACAAAGTTCATTTTGTGTTGATTTATCATGCCAGCCCCACTTGTACGATATTCGTATTGAGACGCTTGATTGATTATATCAGATTCAATTTGGTGCTAAGGTAATCATATTTTTATCGGGAAACAAACATATAAATGTGTCTAAAGGGAACGTTTTCAGTTCTAATTAACTGTTCTTATTCTTATACATTTTATTTTATTATATATTATTTTGTTTTCTTATTCTTATATAAAAATTCAATACAATGGCTCTAGTAGTAGTTATGGAAACCTGTTTCAAATTTCCGACTGAATGGAATGTTTTAATAACCGAATTATGTGACGTCACTAACAACATGAGGTCATTTTACTCAAATGACGTCATAGTTTCAAACTTTGGTTGCGCAAATTGCTAAAATTCCCCCACCCCCCAGAGCTTAGAAATATCCATGTCAAAAAGATCCATAGTTCAGATCCAAGTTTAGATGGACACTTTGAAAGGTTGTAGGTCAAAAACGGGATTTTTCCAGCCTTGAAGAACTGCTCCAATCGATTTCTCGTGGCCAAATACCCCGAACTAAACAATAAAATCATAAATTCTCGGACAAGAAATAAGTTTTGCCCGAAAAACGCTTTAAAATCAAAGATTACAGGTCAATTGGGTGGCTTTAAGTTCTAATTTAAAACGGTTAAGTGGTCTGAAAAATCGATTTTCATTCTTTCATAGGTTGAAAACAATCTTTATTTAAGCTATTCATTACTATCAATGTATTTTAGCCGTCATTCTACCTATTTTTCTACAATTCGCAAATAGCACCATAATATTTGCAATATCAGTGAAATTCGGTTAAATAGTTCAAATCTAAAAGATACGGTAACAGGACCTTTAATTAGCCATTTACCTCTCTAACCACATTTTACTGATTCAAGTAAGCTGTGAAACCGGACGCTCTCACACGGCCCATTAGCTCAGTTGGTTAGAGCGTCGTGCTAATAACGCGAAGGTCGTGGGTTCGATCCCCCCATGGGCCAGCTAAACTTTTGCAGTCCCTTAAAAAAATATAATGTAACTAACATACAACATGATTCGTAAAAAGGACGCTCATAGGGATTAGTAAATAAAAAATACAGTATAACTAAATAATATAATCAATTACTACTAAGTGGGCATACCTGTCCAGTTAGCACATATCTTATGGAGCCGTATATTTAATATAGATGGAACTGTCGTAATGAGTTTTGAATGAATTTTTAATATACTTTATTTAATTGCTAACCATGTAAATAATTAATAAATTATAAGAGTACTGTATTTTTCTTTTTTTCGGCCATATTAATAACGGTGGAAATATGTCTACTATTGTATTTTCAACAAAAACCTTATTCTTAAAATAAACTAATATATACAGGGTGTTTCTGAAAAACCTGTTCCCCTTTTGTTTTTGTATTGTATTTGTTAATTATAGTAATTAATTAATAGTACTATACAGTTTATAACTCTGGACTAGAACATTCTATTCAGTACTTTTATCAGTGGCGGAATGTGTTGCGTTATAGTCCTATAAACAACGTTAATTTCGTGACAGCATAATTGGAAACACGTCAATCGTAAAATTATGGAATTAAAAAATAATTATATTTGTTATTACATAAGAAATATAATAATTTATATTTAAAAATATAATATTTTCTACTATAATATACTAAAAAAATAAACTTTTTGCATAGCAGTTGTATATTATTTTCTGAGGAAAAACTACCAATTATTAGTTTTCCTACACACCGCAACCATTTTTAGGACTATCTAGTGCTGTAAAAATTAAAATGATTATTCACAAAGGACTAAAATCCAATATGGCGGCACTAATGAATAACGCACAAAAGAAATTTGAACGTCATGAAATAATTAAAACTGTCCAGCCGAAGCACTCCCACAATATAGATGAAGGCTGCGATGTCCGTGGAATGTACAAAATTAATTAATGTAGTCTTCAAATCAAAACAAGGTCTCATTATTTATCATCTTGCTTTTCGGATTTTTAGAACCATATCATTAGCGGGTAGTGTCAGTCGCAGTGTGTCCAAAGTTCAAGCGTATTGTTTCGTCAACATTGAAGAGACACTTGATATGGTGAAGGAAGATACTTCAACTTAAAGCAGACAATAGACTCAGGTCGCGCATAGAGAGGATGGAGAGGTAAGGATTCGCACGTGGCAGGTTCGTTTGTTCCGACCAATTTTTCATATTTCTAACACTAACAACAATTAAATTTAAAAAAATTGAATTTCAGATATGACAAATCAGATTTATTACTTATTATTTATAACTTATGAAGCACTTAGGCCCTACGCCTGATTAGAGCTGTAGGCGAGATTTGTGTACAACGATTATATGTCTATATTAGGCACATTAATTTATGACGTTGGATAACAGTTACATTTTGCAAACATTTCTTTTAATTTATTTTGTAATAATCGTGTAATACTATCCAAGTCTACAACTATTGATCGACCACTTTGCATTTAATTTTTTTATTACTCCACAACTGGTTTGAGACACATCCCAAATTAAATTATTAGACAAACAATTTGTTTTGTGGAAAATCAGGGATAATTCGGTAAATATGCCATAAAGCATACTTGAAACCTTCACGTAAAACTTCATTAGCATCCCAGCAAACCATCGAGCACAGTATAGAAATATATTTACCTTATTACATAATATTCCCTACTCTATGCAGTAAACTCCCAAAGAGAATATATCAGTGGCAGAGTGTCAAGTTTTAGACATAAAAGAACAATATTTATTTTTTAACAATATTACAACGATAACCGGAAATGTGTTAGATTATTAAAGTTAAAGATCCACATTTCCGGTTTAGAAAACCAATTCTAAGAGGTAACAAAATCGTATTAAAAATAGTTCAATTAGTTGTTAATTAATCGGGGGTTTTAAAAGAGCGTAATTATTATAAGATCTGATTACGTGGTACATAAGAATGATGTAATTTTGGAACACTAAATAAAAATGCAATTATTCTTATGGATGCCCGTAATTACTACAATCTGCAACGATCATCGTGTACCCAGCTGTGTCATTGACATTATTGTGTTTCTTATGGGACTAAATCCAATATGGCGACACTGATAAAAAAACTGTAATGTGTCGAAACCTGAGTTTGACGAAACGACACGTAATGAGAAACTCTTCAATGATCCCAGTGAAAAAAATGGAAACAGGAAATACAGAGCCGGTTATCCGGTCAAACCACCTAAATGCAATCCTTCTACTAAAAAATGACTCACTCACTCAGATGACAAAAAAACTACTGTATTTCCATCTCTCCCGCACATACAACTGAATAAGAGAAAATTTATTGTTTCGTCAACTGTTTTGAATTTGGATTTCGGTCGATATATCCGTTTTGGAATCCTTGAAACAAAAAATGATTATAGAAGTGACGTTTGTGTTTTGGTGCACAGACACATCCACACACACACATACATAATATGGATGTGTGTGGATTGGATATATGTTTCTACTTGAAATAAAACTATGAACTATGAAATAGTCCCTTTCTAATAACCCCAATAAATTGATCCTCGAAATGGGCAACGATGTGGAAGCTCGAGGGTTTTCAAACAATGAATTTAATGAGACTTGTTGAGCTAAAACGCTCATTATGAGACCACTGCATGGAGCCTCTCCACACTCGGCCATTACGCCATTATCCTGTTCACCCGGCTCACGAACACAACAGAAATACATTAATTTCAGTTTATTTGTAGCCTTAACGTATAAAAAACTAACCTAAAAATATTGAAATTTGTTATCAGACTGTGACATAGTTGGCACGTAAGTGGGCAAGAAATAAGATTTTTCATGTCACAGGGGTGAAATTATAATTATGATGGATTCTAGATTCTCCGTTTTATGAGTTATTACAAAAAATAGAATAAAATTTCGAATTTATTTTATTGCGATAAATATTTCAAATTAACTGTTTTATAGGCCATTTTTATAAATACAGTAAACGAATTGATTTTTTGTACTTAACACTCAACTAGTTTAAACATCTTGCCGAAATATATATAATAAAACTGAAAGTTATATTTTTTATGGACTCTACTAAAGTCGTTCCGTTGGAACCTGACCAGTGACCGTAGCGTGCACTCATGACTTTCACAGTTTGGCAACGCAGCACCGACCAACTCATGACACTTGTGTTCTTCGGCTCGTCAATTTCACATTTCGAACTGCTCGGCTGTGAGTCACAATTGGAACATTCGCGATGAATTTAAACCTCAAGCTTCTTAAATTCAAAATTTTCTCCCGGCCCCTAGAAGTATATATACTGTATGAACAAGGTTAAAAATTCGTAACTAATACGAATTTTTTCCGACTTGATATAAATTGTCATTATTGACATTTTTTTACATTTAAAAGCCCGAAACTTTTGAACAATTAGTTGTACAAACATACAGTCGGTGTAATATTATTTGGAGCCTTAATAACAATAAACCATGAAATTTTAATTAAAATCGCTAGAGTGGATTTTGAGAAATTTGTATTTCTCATTTTCAAGGTTTTAAGGGAGGGTACTCGTAAAAAAATTTTTCGAAGATATAGCCAAAGTACACCGTATCACTTGTTTCATAAAGATCGAACGATCGACGTGGTCTCGGAGTCTGACACAAACAAACAAGTCATATTTCAATCTTGGACTCTCCGATTTTTTTTTAATTCTGGGAATGTGTTGTATTCTCAACAATACCTCGATTTATCAAAAACAATAGTTTTTCCACATATATAAAGGGGAATTAAAATGCATACATGTCTGTACCAACTCATTTTTACGGGAGTTATCATGTTTACAGACACACACGCTCACGTACACGAATACCATCACAGAGATGGCGAGTTTGTAATCTGGAGACCTCTACACGAAAAAACCCTCTTTAAAGAAAAGTCTAGGCGTTGTTATGACAACCACGGCAATCGCTCCATTTCCTACAAGAAAATCGCTAAAACCATGAATCAATTAAAATATTTCAATAAAACTAATACAAATCGTAAAGAAATAATACAAGCGAGAAATCTTGCAGAAACAGGGAGTGTTTGTCTTTATCGTCGACAACAGGGAGGAGAGGGGTGGGGAGGATTGCGAGGTAAGAAAGGCGATTTACAACTCTTGTTATCTGAATTGCTAATGCACATCTCATGCATTGATGATTTATCTCATTTAAAAGATGGGCGATTTGTTTCTATTGAGGATAAATTAATAATGAAAACGTACTCATGTGTATTCGACTATCAATAATGTTATGTCTAGAGTGAATAATGCACTGTTACAACTCTTCAAGTTTAACATAAAAAAGAGGTGGAGAATCGAGGTTATACAGTATAAGAACAATAGGCTAAGTCAAGTAGAGTAGTTGTAAGATTTTTCCGATTCCGCCCGGTCATCCCGTGGTGGCGTTAAATAAATACAACTAACTTTCCCTTAATTGACGAGGCCTTAGCCTTGCACTTCAAACTAAATTAATTGTAGAACAGACTGATGTTCAATGAGGACACTTCGTTCCAGCTTGACGAGTGGACTCGGGCAGTTAGGTCGTTCAATTTTCAAAAATATACAAGGGTCCAATGTCCTCAATGGAGGGGAGACAAGCCAAGAACCCAAGTGATAGGGAAGCAAGATCTATCTATACTGGATAGCTGGAAGAAGAAAAATGACATGAAAAACAGTAACTAACAGATGGCCAGAACAAACTGAATAATATACAACAATACTGTATATTATTTCAAATCCCAACAGAAGCCAGGCCAATGCAAATATACAGAGCGAGGAATGTGCGAGTTGCTCGCGCCTGATGTCACGCATTTACGTCACGCAACGTTTCGTGCAAGTTGCCGTTCCCGTCTCGGAGAAGCGCAATGCTACGAAATTGACAGCTAGACACACAACACGATTTCGCATTCAATTTGATTATTTGTGTGATATGTGAGACAGGAAATAAATTGATTAAGCAAGGATGCGGATGAGATAGTGAGATACAATAGTAAAACAAGTTAAGAAAAATTTAATAGGGAATTAGAACTATACCGATATAACTGTCCCAGGTTACAAGAACATCAGACATCCACCGAGCCTAAACTAGTTTGCAGAAAGTTAGTAAGATAAAAATATTTATGCTAATGGTTGATAAACTCCAACTGTCCAATGGCCCAATGAAGCCGACTGAGCCATGAGTTGCATCATTAACGACCTGCAAGCTGTCTATTGTTGGTCTATGAGAAATGGACTTAAATGTAAAAAAATCCACGTGTTGTGCACTCCCTTCATGAGAGAAACTTGTCCATCATTCCAGATGGTGAGGAACTTTGAATGAGTGGCAAAATCCCGTGACCATGTCATTGTGTCACCTTTCACGGAGGCTCTTCAATTACTCCACTTGAGACGATGGAATTGGCTATCCGCGGAACTGGATAATAAAAAAGTTGGGCCAATAATTTTAGTCAAATTTAGTTAAAACCGATTTGGATTTAAAACTTCTAATGACCCCTATAGGCGATCAGGTTTAACTGTCAAAACTGTTTGTTAAAATTGACAGTTAGTTAACACCGAAGACTCCATACTGCATTACGACTTGATAATACCGTCCAGGCGAACCATGTAATGGACAACATCTATATATGAACTGTGATTGACATAAGTTATTACTATTAAGTCCTAACACACAGTTCGGGGCTAAAACAATGGACTTTAAAGTCATTTTTGTCGGCCCCAAACACAAGTATATCATTAACAGTGCAAATATTTAAATTATGATAACTATATTGATTCAACCATCGCATATATATTTTATAATATATTTCCAACCGTCCATGAGTTTTTTATTTCCATTTCATGTCTAATGCCTGAATATAGATAAGTTGATCCCTATTTTTGTATAAATTTTCCACCTTTTTCTTATTATAACGAATGATAATAAGTACTGTACTAGTGAGAATTAAATTAAGTACAGTGCAACTTGGTTATTGCGACCTCGGCTTTAACGTCAACTCGGATATAACGTCATTTATTTTTAGGTCCCGCCAAACTATAGGTAAAACCTCGGATATATCGTCAGTAAATTCTAAAACCTCTTATATAACGTCAAGAAAATCGGGCCGAGATGAAGGCAACATATAGCGAAATAGAGAAAGTTCGGTCGGTGGTGCAACGTGAAGGCTGCGGCTATTGTTTAGCTACATTCTATTTTTAGAAACGGCATTTATTGCTGTCTTACCGCCAAACACCCCAACCCCCTCCCCTAGCCTATATCCGCTGTCGCCGTCATCAAGGTCAGTGTCAGTGACTCACGTCGCGTCAAAGCACTGTAATGCCGTTCGTACGTACCTACAGTTCGTGTAGCTATCGTTATAGTTCAGTGAATGAACAGATTTATTCACCACGTTAATAGTTTACGGTTTTTGGGGATTATGTATTTATATTTTTTATTTTCTGCCTAATTAAAAGTAAAGTGTTATGTCGGTCGAATAAAAAATAATTACGGTGTTATACATATTACGTTTGTTATAATAATCAGCTGTTGTATATCTTTCCTATAAAATCCGTATTACAGTTAGGTTTTGTTTGGTTTTAGGTTGGATTAAAAAAATTGTGAATCAATCCACTCAGATTTATTTGTTTTGTGGTAATGTTATTAATATGTCTTATCGTTTCAGTATTGTTATTGACTATGCCACAACCCAGAATATCTAATTTTTCACATCGAAGTTGCAATGCTATTCGACTTCAGAACATGGCAAATCTGAAAGTTAACACGTATTTACTATTAGGCGTTACGAAGTTCGCTGGGCCAGCTAGTTTAAGATAATATGAAGTAGAAGATATAATGCTATAAACACAAACAAAACCACTATAGGAAGAACCACTCACATGTTGATGGATCACTTGCTTATAGGGAGAATATACCGAACTTTTAAATAAATTTTGTTTTATGTTTATGTCGTACCAATGACTAAAGTAATATAATTGTATATGAAACATGATGACGTCGTAGCACAAATGTAAAACGGCTCTTGTAGAAGCTTCCACATGACAACCTCTTCTTCGTCAACTGACAGATGTCGCAACCATGCCTCGCTGACATCTCTCTGTCAGATCAGAACCCAAGCCATCGACTGACAACCGCTGTAACTTTTTAAGCCTTTGCCTCCATACTCAGAGAGGAATATTAAAATTTCATTTTAAAATTCCGTAAGGAAATATGTATATATGAACAGAATTATTGAAATAAATTTCTTTTAAATAGTCACCCCTTTATAATTTTTGGTAACAATATTATTGAAAGTTATTGTTTTATTTAAACTCTATATCAGCTATTTTTTCTATAATTGTTGCGTGTAACCTTCTAGAAAAAAAATTATTTTTCTAGTCAAAATTTTTGAATTTGAGTTAAGAGTGGTAAGATCCGTTTTGGGGTCCCCTGAATCCAAAAAAGTGGGTTTCGAAATGATGTCTGTCAGTCCGTCCGTGCGTGCGTGTGTGTGTGGATGTGTAAAGAGTCACAGCCTACCCCGTTGGTCCGATTTAGATAAAATTTGGCATGTATGTTCACCACGAAAAACCCCTAAAAAACGTAAAAAATCTAAATTTCTCAAAAACGGCTCTAACGATTTTGATTAAATTTAATAGTTTATAGTGCAGAGAGTACTACATAATTTGACACCACCCGCATGTCTGTAAAAATGACGGTTCAAAAGTTATGGGCTTTTAAATGTCAAAAAAATCAAATTTTTAAATTTTCAGCGAAAACAATAAAAGTAAGGTATAACTTGACTGGTGCCATTGAAACCAGCTTTAAAAACTAAACAAATTAGTATTTCGAATTATTTGTCTACGACTAACGGTTCCAGAGAAAAGTTCAATTTACTCTCCATGATAAACGCAGTACGTTGTCAGAAAGCGCCCAATGTTATTCTTATGGGGAATATAAAAATCAATTTCCTCCTTATTTTCAAACCGTTTTCCATGAAACTTGTTTTGAAGCGTAAGGTCAAATCATCTAACAAAACCAACCCAATAAAGCTTGGTATTACTGGGGGGGAGGGGTTTCCCCATACAATTCGAACAATTAATATAACTTTGTCTCTATTGTTTTTATTTTCAGAAATGGGATGATTAATTTTGAAACAATAAATTACTAAATGATTTATTAATTAGATTAACTTTGTAGAAAATGATCATTTTATTACAGATTGTCTCTTTTAAATTTACTTAAGGAAGAAAGTATGTGTCAGTCCACTGATACCGTTTAAGTATTATTTAAAAAAAACATAATTTTTTATGAAAAATTAAATTTACAACTACATTTAGGCTACACGCACGTTGACGAGGGCCGTTGCCACACAAGTCCGTTGCACATGACGGCAATACATTATTTCTTAAAAAAACTAGCATCCAGGAACAGTGAAGTTTCTTCATTTGCCGAAATGGGCTGTATCTTTTATACATTTGAACGTGCTACTGCAATAGATACTTAGTTAAATTTAAAACTAAATATATCTGAAATATTTACAAAACTTATTAAACTATATTGATTTATCAGTGGGAAAATATTTACTATTAAACCTTTGGGTTTATTAGAAAGGGTAACATTAATCGAGATAATTTTAGTTGAAAAAATAATTTATATTTTTGGAAATTAAATTTAAACTTTTATTTCTTTAAAATTGTCAATAACTAAATAGGCGTGAAACATTTTTCTGAAGATTAAATAATTATAGTACGGAGGATAAAGATTACTATATCGTTAAAAGTGAATCGAATTGTGAGAATTTTTAGTCAAACTAATGGGTTAAACCAATTTTACTAATTAAATTAAATTGAAGAGTCAGTATATTACATTGTTTTATAAATAATTATAATACGGAGGATGAAGATTCCTATATCGTTAAAAGTGAATCGAATTGTGAGAATTTTTAGTCAAACTAATGGGTTAAACCAATTTTACTAATTAAATTAAATTGAAGAGTCAGTATATTACATTGTTTTAAACCCATAGTACTAATATGACTACAAATTGAGTACTTAAAACTTTGTTGATACTGTGGAGTAACTGCTATAATAACACCAGATACATGCATAGTTGACGCGCTGAAGGCAATTCCATTAACAATTCAAACGGCAATTCCAAGTTGCCAACATCAGAGGTGGCGCTATCTCGCTGCCTGCGAAGTAGTTAACCTGTCTCCGAAAACACAGCAACTTTGTAATTGGTCAATCACGTCTCATAGGAAACGCAGTTTATGAGATCACAAATCTGCAGATGAAACACTCTTTGTAAATCAAATGTTAAGAGTCTGCATTAGTGGTAGCCATCCTGAATTTTAGCCCCGTAAGAGCAATGTTAAATTCTGGCGGAACACACCTTCACTTTGGCGTCTATAGTGGCGTTAATTATCAAAGTATCAATGTAAAACTTTGGAAGTACATTGATGAGATGTGGCTCAAAGGCATGACCTTTTAATATGTTCAAAAATTTAACTTGATATAAAAACAAAAATCCAGGAATATTTTACAAAAGAAATCATTATTATTATTTTATTGAGAGCGAAAATAAGAAGTTCTGTAAGGTGGTGCCCTGGAGGACTGTAACACCTTTAATTTGACACCTCTTCCGTTAATTTATGACAATAGGTCAAGGAGATATATCCTGAATTTAGCATTGTTCTTACGGGACTAAAATTCAAGATGGCTACCACTGATGCAAACTCTTAAGGTAAAGGAAAATAATCATTAGAAATTCCAAATTTATCCTTGTAACGTACAGAGAACAGTTATTAGAAAATAAACTTTTATTCCGTCGAGAAAAACTATATTCAGCGTGAAATGAAGTGTCCGGATGACTGGCTCCTCTCTAGAGGGAAACAATGGAAGCATAGTTGAATGGAGCGAGATGAAAACAATGCGAAGAGGACGCGGTCAACAATAACACGATGGACCGATGTCGGAGGGCGAACAACAGCGTAGCTAATTGGAAACATTGTAGGTGATTACGTATCCATGATTCAATTATTACACATCTTTCATCAATTCCAGCTACTACAGAGACTATATAGCAGACAACCTTCTACATGGTGTCATTGAAGAGTTTATTAGGACTATAATTTATAGCTATATATTTTATTGAAATTTAAATTGACATGAATATGTCTTAGCTATGGGGGTCGTTGACAATTTGCGCCACCAAAATTGGAAACAGTGACTTCTTAGTCTGGTTATGAAACAGCTGTTTAAATTAACTGTAAACATTCCCTTCAGACACATCTAACCTACCTCCCGAAGGGAAGTAAATACAAACATTTTTCATTTACTTGGTGGATACACGATAAAAATCAGCTCCACAAAAATATTATAGACGCTTTCCAAAAATAGTATTACATGTTAACACCTCAAAGGTTAGGTACCCTTAGAGTCTTTTTAAGAGATACTTTTATTAAAAAAGGCGTCAAAATGTTTTAAAAGAGTTTTATTCATATAGGTATATGCCTAATATATTAATGTATGTGTACGTTCCGATAGCTCATATAAAATATCGTGATATGAGCCTCTCTTTTCTAACAAATCCGTCTCTTAAATTTAAAATTCGTGTTTGAAGAGATACGTTTCAATGGTTTAAAATTTGTGTTTCAAGACTAAAAATCCAATATCGGCAAGATAGTGCAGACTATTAAATGTAGACTGTATGTTTGTAATGTTGAAAAAGACTTTAAACCAAAGGACAAAACTAAAAAGTTACATTAAACTTGCGCAGTTCTCGAGATGAAACTAGACAGCTGCGGTAATAAAGTTATTAATTGTGAGTAGTAAGCTATTCAATCCTGTTCACAATTAATAAAATATAATTGTAAATCAATTTTAGAAGGCTTCACGGGAATAAACATATAAATGATCGAGGTTTAGGTTATCTAGAGAAATAAACAAATAAACTTGCCATTTCATTTCCAAAAAGTGTTACACGTAATAATAAGTAATCATCTTGTGTTATAATTCATTTTTTATTCCTGACACTACACACTACATAACCAATTTATCCCTAGCTGACCACATCCACCAGTAGGTCTACTGTATGGTCACGGCCAAGAGCCCTACATGACGTCACGTCGTGTGATGGATCACTGTTTGTTGCGCCTGAATGTCTCTCCCTCTTACTGCTAAACCCTGCAGCACAATATCAATACTCAGAGATACTGAACGTATCACGTATCAACTGTAATACGAGTTGAAGCAAATACGAAAAATGCTTAGCTAACCAAAACCTATTCGACCAAAAACAAACCAGAATAAGTTCAAATAAGAATAATTTCCAGACATATAATCATTAGTTTTTAGTGTTAAAAAGGAAGTGGTAAGGGCTGAGTTTAACATTGGAGACCATTTTATGAAGTCAAATTCCTTATGTCAGCATTTCATTTTTTAATTAATCTGTTGACAAGGTTCAACTACTTTCTATTCATCTTCAGAACTGTTCTGATAGATGAATGTTTTGAGTGATGAAACACTTACATACCAAAAGAACCATAAACTAACCATAGTTTACATAAACTAACCATAGTTTGCAGACTGACCATATTATTGACACTTTCGTCGACAACTACTATGCGAAAGTAAAAGAGTTTTCAGGGAGTCCTGTACGATCAGGAATTAGTACGCGAGTATCTACTTTACAACAGTAAAATATAAGCTAGGGGGTTATAAATGTATGCGTTCAAAAAGTTTTCATCTTCAAACGTACATCTTACAGTACAGGTTTTATAATAATAATAAAAAAAACAAATGAGAAGTAATTTATGCTTTTCAACTACTGTGACAAAATCATTAATGAATTTGAGCTAGAGATTATTATGTCTGCAGAACTTGCAGCTTTTACTATTAAATTTCATAAGAACAATTTTAAATTAAATAAAACGTTTTGACGTTTTCAATAACCATAAAACCTTTGAACATCAAGTCAAATGGAATGAGATTATATGTGTAGAAAATAGATTATTACCTAGTTATTTCTCATTTATTAGTCTACATTTAAACCTCTCTTTTGAGTATATTTATGAAATACGAGCTCAGTTACAAGCAAATAAGGTTTTGGTTACTTGAAAATTCATAAAATAGGTTGCAATGCCTTCGTCTTTTAATTTGATCGAAAAATGAAGAACGAAGGAATTATAGCCTATTTTAGTCAACTATCAATTCTAGAGGCAAGAATATTTAAGAATGAAAATTCTTGTTTAAGGAGAGTTTGGTTTCACAAAGTGTATCAATGTTAACATGGAATTTAAAATTCAAGATTGTGAAGTTACGAATGTACATTAGTTGCACCAGTTGATAAACATTGGATCAATTCACACAAAAAACTAGCTTTTTACAGCATTATTTCGTCCCCCTGGTAATCAAAAATAGTTAGTGCTAAATTTAAGTAGACTGTAACCTAGAGTTATAATAATCAAGAAGAAAGAGATATCACCTTAAACAAAGAATAACTTTAATTATTACTTAATTATTAACTTTTAATTATTATTTAATACTTAATTAACTGATATCTTTTTGTTATACTCTTTAAATTTTATTGCTTAAGACATCTAAAATCCTATTTCAAACATGAGACTCCTTATGCTTGAAATATTACATGAAATGAATTTCAAATAACATAATAAATCATTTTATTTAACTCAATATAAATAACAACTAGTGTACTATCTAAATAACTAAAAAATTTTGTATTACTATCAGACGACGGTTGATGCTGTTAATATTTATTAACATAAGTCATATGGCATTAACTTCTAAGTGGTTAAGACTTCGGAGCTGAAACACATTTTAAATCCCGGGAAATCCGTCAGAAAAATTCATTGAGACACACTCTAGTTGGCATCGAAATGTGAATGTGAGTGTGGGTTCGATGACACGTGCTAGGAGACAAACATTTTCAGGTACAGTAAAAAACAAAACTAGTAACGTAAAAAGGTGATATTACTTCGCCGTGCTTTTGAGATAACCTAGCAAAAACCCCTCACAAAGAGATAAATGCAAAACTCGATATATGTACCAACTGCGGCCGATTGTTCGTGTATGTTATTGCAAGCTTTGACTTTGACCGTGATTTGGTGATACTGTATTGCACGATTTAATCTGCTCCCTATTATCTGCTTGTAGGCCATCTATGACAGAAACCACTCAGTCAATGAATCAAAGGTAACAAATTCTCTTTGAGAACCCGAGATATTATAACTAACACTATTAAAACCAGCTAATAGTAACATTAATTGAGTTGAAATCTTTTAGCTTATGAAAAAATTAGCTAACTAGCTTATGGTTACAGAGAAAACTTTACTACGATTCACAAAATGTTGTCTAAGGATCGTCAATGCAATTCTTATGGAGAAAACATAAATACCAAACTTCCCTACTTCTTGATAAGTTTCATGTACTTTGGAGTAGGACTACAGCTAATATTTACATATAACTCAAAAGCAGAAAATAAACAGTAAATGTATTTAGATGAGGGTGACATCTGGCGACGATTTGCCAAGCGCCATCAAGAGGAACCCCAGAATTACAGGTTTTGTCACCAGGGGTTATGACACGACAGAATGTCAACAGCTATTAATGAAAACCCATTATTACCGTACGCTTGAATCCAGTTTACTTTATTTACAAAATCGTGATACTTATACTCTACATAAAATATTTAATGATTTACGGTAACATTTTTCTCCAGATAGTAGTGAAATTTTTTCCAGTCAAAGAATGGAAAACAACTTTACTCTATCTTTAATGAAAAAAAAAGATAAGCGACATAATAATCCACAGTTTGAAAATTAAGAGTTTCATCCTTACTTGGTGAGACGCCTAAAGTCACACGTAAAGAGAAAGTTGAGGAGTTTGGAGTTTGAGGATGATAGTCAATAGATGATAGACTGGGATGGTGGCGACATCCTGTAATCCGCTCCTTGGAGGTCACAAATTGTGGATAGTTGTGAGTGATGGTCGATGGGTGTAGTGTTCTCTTGTGTGGATTAACGTCCGCACTGTTGAATACTTGCGTTCATCCGTAAAGACCATCCACATAAGTAGACCAATTCGTAATTCAGAGGCCGTGGTTCGGATTCCACGTTAAACTGTAGGTCCCATAGTTGTTGCCATCGGCCGTTGGGCTATTAATTAACAGTCCTGTTTAAGGAACATGTCAGCCTTAGTCAGTAACAAGATTACAAGATCGCGCCACAATCATTTTACATTCAATCCTCATTCATACTTGGCTTAAAAATGGTCGCCATTTCAATAATCTAATCTAATCTAATCTAATCTAATCAATATATCTCAGCCGCGCTTGCGTAACACGAGGTTTCGAATAATCATTTACTAAGAATTATCAATCTTAATAACAACGTTTTATGGAGGGTCTAAAGGTGAAAATAATTAGTTTCATGGCGATCAACGGTCCTAATGGAAGTTCGCTGAATAAAATGTCTCCTGAAACTTGACGTGCAGTCATGATTCTTTGACGTAGCATAATGCCTAAACGTCAATAGAGCCTTCTCATTTGACTCATGGAAGCGACTCATTTGAAACGCTTACAAATCTTACAGCCTCATTACGTGGGCCGCTCAAACTCTAAAGCCTCCCCCCGTCCCCCTCTCACCGTCATGTTGACAGACGGAAGCTGTTTGCACTAATTGCGACTCCTACTTCTCCGTTTTAATTGCCGTATGACCTCGTTAGAATCCATAAAGTTCTCCGACTAGGGCTGTGGTCTCTTTACGACATATTCCTATTCAGAGTACATTCCAACTCTCGTCTATTGAGCAACGAATGATACTCGTTATTGTGAATTTGGCTGATAGATATACAGTGGAATGAGGATAATTCGAACTCCTGTAATTCGAAAACTTCGTTATTTCGAAGTTTTAACTTGGTCCCTAGAATTTTATATAAAAACAATGTAAAAATATCCTGGGTAATTCGTAATAATTATTTAATTATTTGGATGATTCTAATTTTTTGCAGCGTAAATCTATAAAGAGAACAAGTCATTGTGTGCGATTTTCCCGGAAACGACATTCGGGCTTTCTACACTATTTTTGGGTAGATCAACATTATCAAGTTTCGGGATCGACATTAAATAAAAATTAGGATTTTTAATGAATAATATCTTCTTTAACCTAACATTTGTTTTACACAATGTTAAAACATGACGTTTTTCTGTTTATTTCAACCACTTGCAAAAACTTTTCTAATTTGAATTTTTTCTGGTCCCTTGAGGTTCGAATTATCCAAGTTCTACTGTAAAGTTAAAAAAGATTCCTGTGACGTTTCTCGCTGTTAAATATCTTTACGAAACATTATTCAAAAATATATATTTGTTGTAGCTTTAAGATTAATTTTTAAAAAAGTACTGTTTTAAACTTTTAAGCAATGCTCTTAAAACTCCAAGATAGCGCAGTTACCACCGACTGTTATTTAATTTGTATACCGCATGCTTTGATTTAATTTATTTAATAAGAATCATTGATAGGTTCCTAATAATATTAACGAGAATTTTCAAATACATTTACATACCCGGAACTAAGTGTAAATATGTTTTGAAATTACTTTACGAATTCTCTTTTGAGAATAGAACCCACACAAAATTTAAAAAGCCGATACAAAATGTAAAAGCCGTCCCTGTAAAAAAATTCACGAGCGAAACCAACAAAGATGGATGGCGTGCCCTTTGGTGGGCTAAAACCCACCGTTATTCACTCCAGGACATGATTTACTTAGCTTTGTCGTGTTCCTCTTTGAAGATTTACTTTTGACGCGGATTTAGATGGATGAGTTAATATTGTGTTTTCACCAACTCCGACAGAATATGTTCCTCAGTTCGTGTTGAACGTTTTCGAATATCATTATTCACTCTGTGTTAGTTAAAAGTTACGTACTGCTTTTTGGAAAAACCTATAATTGTGTCAACGTCTACCAATGGGTGATTCTACGAGATATGTATAGCAAAGTTTAAGTTTCAGTTACGGAAAAACAAACACCTGGGGTAAAACGCGGTTTACACATTTTTATGGGTGTTTTAGATCCTCTATTGTTAAATTTAATTCACAACGGCAGGTGAAATAAAACGAAACAGATACTAAAGAGGAAACTACAACGTCTGAGGGCGTCTAGACTCTAGAGACCACTCAAGAGTTTCGGGCGCCTTCACACGCTTCCAACAACGGTGAAATATTAACGATGCTTTTAAAGAAGATAACTGAAAACAAACAGTTGTTACCGAACACTTACACTCCCCCCCACACACGCGCCGATGTGACGTCAGAGCTACAAGTGGCGGCGAGGAGTTAAACGTCTTCTGTTATTCCAAGGGAGGGATGAGCTGTGCCGCTACTTCGCAACGATGCTACAATGTAACAAACAGTTGTTACCGAACACTTACACTCCCCCCCCACACACGCGCCGATGTGACGTCAGAGCTACAAGTGGCGGCGAGGAGTTAAACGTCTTCTGTTATTCCAAGGGAGGGATACGTCTTTTGTTATTCCAAGGGAAGGATGAGCTGTGCCGCTACTTCGCAACGATGCTACAATGTAACAAACAGTTGTTACCGAACACTTACACTCCCCCCCACACACACGCGCCGATGTGACGTCAGAGCTACAAGTGGCGGCGAGGAGTTAAACGTCTTCTGTTATTCCAAGGGAGGGATGAGCTGTGCCGCTACTTCGCAACGATGCTACAATGTAACAAACAGTTGTTACCGAACACTTACACTCCCCCCCACACACGCGCCGATGTGACGTCAGAGCTACAAGTGGCGGCGAGGAGTTAAACGTCTTCTGTTATTCCAAGGGAGGGATGAGCTGTGCCGCTACTTCGCAACGATGCTACAATGTAACAAACAGTTGTTACCGAACACTTACACTCCCCCCCACACACGCGCCGATGTGACGTCAGAGCTACAAGTGGCGGCGAGGAGTTAAACGTCTTCTGTTATTCCAAGGGAGGGATGAGCTGTGCCGCTACTTCGCCACGATGCTACAATGTAACAAATAATATGCAAGACATGGTTCCGAGCTGTCAGCTGTAATGGAAACTAATCAATATCAGACAGGCTTAGTCCAACAATCCGCAATAGAAGTGTTAATGAATTACAATTTAATATAGTTTTAGGGAAACAGTTTAATCGATGTTTTCCCTTTCCTTTTAATTAAAAAAATCCCTATTTCCCATTGACATAGACCTAAGGCCTGAACAGATAATTAAGGACAGAGACAACCGCAGCGGCGCGAGTCGCATAGCCTAGCTGGCCTAGCTATTGATAAGAGACCGCTTTCCATGATCTGACAGGAGTCGCCAGGCACTTGGTTTCGATCCAGCAACTTTTGACTTAATGGACCAGAGTTACTTACGAGCTTCCATGTCGGTTAAAAATAATAAATGAATGACAATGCCAGCGGTGTTGTGACATGACAAGATGTTCCTTTTGAACGAAACGTGTGACAAAGTGAATATTAAATTATTTGAATGTTCTCCTCGCTGCACAGATATTAAATTTTCATCAAAGTTTTACGCAAGGGCAAAGTTTTTGTCCTTGGATAAATATAGTACTATAAATTAGCTAAGACCCCCTTCGCCGTTTATACATCACTGTACAGTAAATTATTATTTAAATAAGAACAAAAAACTTAAGAATGAACAATAAAAACTTAAAAATCTTAAAATCAGCACCACATCAAACTGATGAAAGCTTACCTTAATCCTCACTCTGACTAAGAACATAGAAGGAATCTTACCTGAGAAAAAAAAATTACTGTAATACAATAAACATTAAGAAAGCATAACATGGGTGTAAAATAAAACATGGGTGCAGTACTAAAAATGTGACTGATAACACTACGTTTATACGTACATATAACAATAAAACGTGCAACAACAACGTTGTACATAACAGTAAAAATGATCAGTGGAAAAATAAAACAATTGAATAACGAGACAAAAAAATAGTGCCAAAGTCTAAGAACTCTATTCAACATGTACTAAACAACAAAGCCGAAGTTCAGTATTGAACATACCGCATTTAAATATGGAGATGACACCTTAAGATTGGCCAGCATCTGAAAAAAATAAGGAAGATTGGAGAAAAAAGGTTTTATCCACTCCTCCATTCATTGGCTATATTATTTTCAATATTTTTCATTACTACACCAATTAAGAATGATAATTTAAGACTCAATAAAGTAATTAATATTATTTAAAGTTGGAGATTAACTTTTTTTCAACTGTGGCATTAAAGTTTGCGTTATGTGAAACTTAAATGAATAGTTCTGTTTAACACCAACCGTTAGCATATATGGTAAAAATTGGTACCCGACAAAAAAAGGAAATGTTGGAAATGCTTAAGGATAAAGGATTATCAAACATTTGGATGATGCGGAAGGTGGAGAGTTTGTATGTACGTGTAATTTTGAATCTTAAAATGAGTTCGGAAGCCGGACTTGTACCTGTAGTCCGCACGGGTATTTTTGTACAATTTTTATCCGAAAATAGTTTTAGACATTATTTATCAAAAATTGATTTAAAACAATATTACATTTACTTTCGTTTGGGAATCAGGTTAGATCATCTTCCATAAAAAATACATTGTAACAGTCCATCTGTCTGCTTTGATTACACTTACCACATGGTTAATCAGGTTTTAGTCCCATGTCCGGAAGCCATTAAATACACACATTGAAAAAACTATAGAACATTTTCCACATTTTATTTCCTCAATGAGGGTCACTAAATCAAAATGTACATGAAATATTGACAATGGGCATAGTTTTCTATACACGGAACCGTCTTCACGATTTACACGTAACATTTCTAAAGTACACACAATGGAAACAACGAATTATACAAGTGGGGAAATTACAAAGTTAACTTAAGCGTTAATAAGAGAGGAAAACTTTCCGAATTAAACTTCTATTGATAACAAGTGATCAAGATTTCGGTTTTATGCTCCTAACTACAGTACAAATACGGTAATTAAGTTCCGCCAAATTAATCTCAGTCTCTTGCAAAAACCCATACCCCCAGTCAGCTGAATACTTTCTGCCGTTACAGCTTTCATTTTTTTATTCTATTTAAGTTGGAAAGCCATTATTTATAACTATTTTAATTTTAAAATTGACTAGGCATATCATTTAATTTTTAGATTTTTATTACATATTATATGTATATCCGTTTTTACTAACAGGGGCAGCACGTTAGCCTAAGAAATATAAAGGAAATTAATTATGGATTAATTAACGGCAAATTAATGTGGTTCTTACTTCCAAAACTCATTAGCGGATTTGAATCATAACTTTTTTGTGCTTAAGAAAAGATTACTGAGGTTTAATGAAATACCACCCCAATTCAAAAATTTTCGAAAGCACTAATTTTATCAGCAGAAAACAAGGTTTGATATGGGAAATTGGGCTGGGATGTTGCGTTCCAATATTCTTGTTTTAACATTTTAAAACATTCTCTTCAAAATGACAAAAAGTGGCTATTTATTTTAACTTGTAAGCCTAATTCATGTTTGATTAAAATAGTTCACGCCAATTTCCATTCCCTGTCAAATTCAGTTTACTGCGCATTGTTTACCACCTGACAAGAAAATAAAAAATAATTAAATTTGAAAAATTAATTTAATACCACTTATCGGCAATAAAAAATCTGAAGTTCGTAAAAATAGCTTACAGTCATAGTTAATAGTCCATAAAGTTTATATAAAGATTTTTTTTAATAAATGGAAACTATACTATCACAATAGACGATATTTCACATCGTAACAAGCACAAAGTACTCCACGAAGTTTTGATTAAAGGAGCTAATATATCGTCGACATGAAATGGTAGTATCGTCGACGACGTTGGGCGCTGCGGCGAGATAAAATACGGTCATAAGAGGGTGTGATAAGACAAGGATGGGGCATTAACCGCGGACTGATAGCCTCTCCAACCCTCCGCACCGCAGCGCTGCTGGCTGTCCGCACCGGGAGAGCTCTTTTATTAAAAACCACTGATCCAGCCTTTTGTTTTCGCTATATTTCTCGCTTTGTAAAACGAAGCAGTTTTAATTGTCATATTGTACCCGATAAGAGAAATATAAATTACAGAAATTTAGATATGTTTTAATATTGATATTTTGTATCAAATATTATTTTAGAGCTAAAATGTATAAATTCAAAAACCTGTGATAATATAACTACAATCAAAACGGGACAATTTACATAATAAACAGTTGACTAATAAAAACTTTGTAGGCCTAAAAGAAATAGTAATTAGAACAATTGCTGATATTGTAATTAGAATAAATACATAGACGATGCATATGAAAAGTAGGGACACAAACCAAAATTAAAAAAGTACATTTTTTAATATTTAGGTTATACATTACTGATCGATACATCATAGGCAATAATTAAGCTGTAAATTATGTCACCCAATAGATAAATAATTGAGGTTTTATTATATTAATTACGGTCCCTTGTACTCTATATTTGCTCCGGTCCATATGCACCCACAATACGAATCCTATAGTTTTTATGTTATGTGATTTAAGTCATTTGATTATTCCTTAAAAAGTACCCTGTGAACAGAAGAAGTAATCCCAAGTGACAATTTAGATTCTTGATGGACCGCTTAATTGAAACATGCGAGATGATGAAGCAATTATTATTATAATAGCAGTGTAATTCAACGTAGAGAACATCGTGGGATAAGCACTCCTAGCCCAACAATACATTAATCGCCGGCAGACTAATCAATTGATAGTATGTATAGTTAAACTATCACTAGCAAGATTTTGCTAAGAACGAAATTCCTTAACTCGATAATTTAATTTTAAAACTCTCGACGGGAAAACGGAAAAAATCAAAATCCAATCAAAATTATTAAAAATAAGAAATCGACATTTTTACATTTATTGATAGAATTTTTTTACGACTTCTTTGTGAAAATTATAACACTAAAACTGAGTAATACAACTAGGACATACAGTAGGACGTGATTATAATAAACTCTGTAACAAAGATTTTCCCTATCATAAACATGTTATCATAGCGCCAAGATGGATTTTTCGTGGGATACACCGGCGCTGTCTTATGTAGACAGCGCCGGTGTATCCGACGGTAATAAATAAAAAAATGTTGAGTGATCAAATATGATTAAAAATTTAAACATTTTTTTATACCATACACATACATTTTTTATATTATTTTAAACGGTGAAAGGTGGATAAGCTACTCAAGGCGAGGATGCCTCGAGACAACCCGACTGTAATGATCGATGGTACAGTCATTGAACAAGTTGATTCCACGAAATTCCTTGGAATTATTCTCGATCGTGGTCTCACTTGGCACCCCAAACTAGATGTAATCTGTGCCAGGGTGTCGCCTGAATCCTATAATCAGCATAGTGTCAGCTTAGAATGGCATATTTCGGTCCGGTTCATCCCCAGTTGTATTATGGCATCTCCATTTGGGGCGGATGTTCAGAAGCGGACTTCCTCAGGTTATTCCGACTTCATAAAAAGTCATTCGGATAGAGGCAAAGCTGCAAAACAGGTCTACGACTACTTTGAATCTTCCTTCCCAAGCTAGTGTTATATTCCTGAACCACCTTCCTGAGGAGATACAGCGGGAGGGAGATTGGAAAAAATTCAGAGGACAAGCGAAACGCCCACTCTTTCGCGGTGAATTTTACACGGTGGGTGAGTTTATGGCCTACTCATGGTAGAGGCAGTCCCACTCAATAGATTGAATTATACTTTCGCTTTTAAAATTTCCTTTGAAATTTTGTTTCTATCTTGAACTATTGAAGTTTGCTATGCAATTTTGTATTTTAATTTTTATGGCAATAAAGATATTATTATTATTATTATTGAAAGAAACAAAAAAATATCAGGCCATTTAATAATTTAAATGTTAGAGATAAGGTTTTATGAAATTCCAGAGACATAAAGTTTTAGAAAACCTGATATTTCCTGGGAATTGTGCGGCCATCACGCTAACTCACGCCCCTTTTGTGAATAAACTCAAATTTATAAATTTCTTTCGTTTAGTTGTTTTAAAAATGTTCAATTCCGTCATGAAACCCATTTCGATGAATAAATATCCCAAAGAAACGTTTCCCAGATCACGAGCAACACGGGGAAACCTGACACCAGATGGCCGTAAACAATGATATACTCCGGCGTCGCGCGCCCCGGGAATATACAGGCTACATGCTACAGTTACAAGCCGTGCCGGCCATGGATCACGCGTCCCTCGATAAAACAGTGCCCGATACATATTCATACACGATACCAACGCCAAAACATGTTGATGTGAATATGGGAATAACTACGTTTCATTTGTAAAACGCTGTTCGTTTTAACAGTTGCCTAAAGGCGCAGTAAGCAAAAGTAATCAAATTTTTCAACTATAAAAGGAAACCATCCCTACAGAAGGCTGATTAGAATAATAAAATGGAAGGATGACACGGTACTAGTACTAACTGTTTATAATTCCTAACCAAAGGTAAGGCGGTTGATGTAACCTTCTGGCCTAGGGTTTGTCAGAGTTTTTAAAAATCACGATGCACTACTGCCACTGACGTGTCTTCGTGGCGACATATTAGGGGGTTAGGTAATTTATTAAGCAAATTAAAAACCAAATTTAAATTGAACGAATTCAAACCAAATGTATTCATTTAAAGAAAACGCATACGTTGTAAGTAGTCATAGTGAGAACGGATTGTTTAGAGTTTACAGAGAAGCTTGAACATTCATACATTATTACAGACCGTTAAACATTTATTTTTAATGTTTCGAAAGTCCTTCTTGGTTGATGTTAGCTCATATTTTGTAATAGATAAAAATTTATTTATTTATTGGATCTTATAAATCTCTATTAATATTTCTATTTTACACCCCGAAGTTGTTATGTTATCAACGGTCGTATCTGCACCGCCTTAAGTTATGGACCAAGCACGGGTTCAGACACAATCAACATTGTATTTGCCGCCAACTTGCCCGAACTGTTGCAACTTCCATTATACGATATTGCCCAACACTTGTATTCAACTGAACATTATTCGACCCGCTCTGCAATGGTTGTATATGCTCTTTAGACCCTAGGCATTATTAAAAAGTTGTCACTCCTATCAAGTGTTTCACTGTACTAAAGCAATTAAGTGATAAAATTAACCTATTTATAAAGATAAACCCGTACAGAAAACCGTACAGATAATTCATTGTAAATATTTTTTGGTTTGTGATTACCCTAAGAAACTGAGAAATAATCACGATAAGACATCTGGGCCAATCAACAATAATACATTAAGGTCCTCTGATATTTTAATAGACCAAACAAAACATTCTAGAAACACCTAATGTAATTTTTAAATATCTAGGACACTTTATTGACCTAAGACACTTAATTAACCTGATTATGAAATGAAGACTTGACGCTAAAACACTCATTAAGAGTCCCCATCGCCTTCGCCAGCGTTGCCTACCATGCTTCGTTACAATTGGATTTCCCCAACATCAGGATGTTGCGTCGCTTCTTTTGAGAAGAGTAAAAACTTGACTCTTTTTCTTCCGGTAAGTCAGATGTTACAAGTATCTGTCATATAGGGGGAGTAGGACTATTAACACAGGTAGTCGAATTTATTAAATTTAATGCTGAAGAAAAATAACACCCATTATATTTGAATTGTTAAATAAAATACCTGTTTTCATTTACATTATGATAACAGTTTTGCCGATGTGTCATAATTATCTCGTTAAGTAATTATTATGTAATGGAGTAAACCGTAGGGAGGTGTTTCTTTGTTTGGTGACAAGGAACACCTTCTTACCGAAACCATTATATATGAATTTTTAACACTAGTTAGAAAATTATCTTATTCTTTTAAAAGGATTAAAAACCCTACTAAAATTAAAGCTGATTACAATTACGAGACAAAACAGATAAGTATAAAAAATAGGTACAGTACTACGTGTTCTTATATTATGTTCGAGTAGGTAATTCAGTTGAGCTACAAAAACCGAAAACTTCTGATCTTAACGCAAATTACAAACACAGTACTTTAAACAATAATGTTGCATACCCATCAAATTTCTTGTTATGTGGGTTATAAAACGGCCTAACTTCAGTAGTTAGGGCAAACACAACGGCAAAACAATTAAGCCGGAAGTCAGGCATTTTCTGGAGTCATTTCCGGCAGTCGTTCAGTTTTATCTCACTCGCTCCTCGTCGTACAGTTTCGTTATCTTTACTACCTCTATAGCAACATCTGCTCTGATGGAGATGAGTTGAAGTTGAAGGCGGTCTCCAAACCTACGCTGGACGTATCGTGGAAAGATAGGAAAGAATAATGTAAATTACAAAATCCGTCATACACTCTCTTTACAACCAATCAATCAATGCTAGTTTGTTATCACGGTTTATTAGTAATATTTATATCTTACGATCATACGACGAAGGTACAGAAAGTAAAAAAATCGAATAAAAATTAAAATCTACATCATCTATATCGACCGCATTGGTTTCTGCATGTTGATATATCCTGGGAGATCTAACTCAAGATGGGACCAGTACTAGCTTAGCTTTGACTATTAGTGTAATTAATTGCTATTGATTAATTAATTAATCATATTTAATGAATAGTCAAAGGTCCTAGTGTGAAAAATCCCCAGAACATGGTTGTGCCTGCAGAACCAACCTACTGTGCCAGCTTAATGTACCTAATTTAATTCGTAAATCATAAAACATATAATACCTATCCAACTATAGAGCCTTTCCCACAATATCTCTTCATTATTTGGGCAAGAGCTCCTGAAGATTAACGATAATTTCGTAGCCGATGACCAAGTGGTCGAGTTACTTGACGTCACGTGACCAGTGGCATGGCACATTATTAATGAAATAATGCATATATTACATGAGCCGTGGTGCGGCATATCACCATTGACTCTAAGTCGGGTTAAACACATGTGCTTGTCGCACCGTGCGAGATGCACATGTGTGTATAATCCGCTGCAGGTCGCATGGTCGTGGCACGTGCAAATGACAAGGTGAGGAAGGTTCATTGGAGAATGTCGACGTCGTGGTCGTCGGATGGAGATGGAATGCTTCTGTTACAGTAAGTAACAGAAGTAGAAGAGAAGTACCATCAAGAGAAGACGACGTCGAAGAAGAATTAATATCCAACGTGAATATTAGGTACTTCCTTATTATTGCCAAAATGGTGTAAGTAGCCAAAAAACAATTATTGGAACACACAACCCTACCCCACAGTAATGGTGGACGAGACAGGGGTAAATAAAGTAAGCAGCACCAAATTTTGGGCATTTACGTTGACAGAGGTCTAACCTGGGACAACCACATTTACAACGTTTGTAAGCGCGTGTCATCTGGCATTTACGCGCGTAGGTACATTTCCAGGTTCTGCCCTCGTCATGTAATTCTGACGGCTAATTACGATCTCATTTATCCCTAACTCAACTATGGCATAGTTGTGTGGGGTGGCTGTGCAAAACAAAATTTCATTCGGCTGTTTATACTTCAGAAAAAGGCCATTCGAATTATGGCAAGATTTTATATAGCAGAGAGTCGAGCAGGGAGGCCTTTAAGCAATTTAAATGCTGACCTTGCCTGCAAATCATGGAAACTTCTTTGTTATTTTTAACTAAGTGCACTCTGACAAAAGGATGTGACATCCACACGTACAACACTAGAGGCAGGGAAAACTACCGAACAGGGAGACACCGGACGGTAGTGCATGAACGATTGCCTTCACAGGCAGGTGTTCACTTGGCGAAACACTTTGGAATCCAAAGTTGCTCAAAACAAGGCTGAAGCGCCTTCTGGTGTCCAAGATTTTTACTCGGTGGGCGAGTACTTGAACCATGTGAATTATCGTTATTTTCCAGTAACAGTTATAACGGCAACGGAGCTATCCAATAACGTGTTATCGTAACCTGTTATTTTGGCAACTGTTATTATATTAATGCCCCGTAATCTGAGGTAAACTTCAGTACCTACAACATCACTACTACTAATATCTGTTCACAGACATCACAACGTGCAGATTTGTTTTCAGGTTTCACTACACTAAAATAAGTAGCTGGTTTTGATTTTTCTATTTTACTCATGTAATTTATCAACTAGGATTTATCAACTAATAGTACCTATCAAATATTACAGCAACACTAAACTCGATCAATAAAAAATAAAATATATTCACTCCATATTATTTTAATTAATTATATAAATAAATAAAGTATGTTATGAGTTTTCTTTACTAAACTAGCTATGGTAATATTCGTGAGAACGGAAAGCCAAATACTGTAGCTACAACTATTCTTTATTTGCTCCAGTTGATTGACACATGTTGGTCTTCGTGTGATATGCATGTGTGTAACCCGCCTAACATCCATGGAAGGGAAACATTGCCACCACGACACCGCTGACGCATGTGTTAAACCTGAGGAGGGGTGAGTAATCCAATCCCCAGATTACATCTCCTCGGAGGCCGCACCCCAAGGTACACAGATCACCTGTGTACCTTGCGACATGCTACCAATCTGAACCGACACCGCCAAACTGCCGGGCTGGTTACCGACAAGTGCCTGTGTGGTTAAATATCTGAATAACATTCACTAAGTTATCGAGTTATGTGGAATCTGAAAAGGTTATATGTAAAAACCTAATTTTAGTGTACACCCCACCCCTCATTTACCCATCACCAGATAGAGCAATCTGATAAATATTCTAACTTAGTAATAGAAACACTATCGTACAAAGAGTAAGAAGGACACACACAAACAAGTAGTCTCGGAAGATTGGTGTTTTTTGCATCAGGGGACCTCAAAAACGAACGAAATGCTCGCCGGTCTATGTTATGACGACGGCGGTAATTGGCTTTTTCAGTAGGAAATTCACTAAAACATAACAATCTCTGATGTATAAATCAAGTACAGCAATCCTATATAAACGAACAAAATTTGAAAACGCAAAATCACACAGGTTCGAATTCAGTTTTAAAAGTACTGTACAGTTGGTCAGGATTCGTTTAAGCCCTGAGATGCGCGAGCTTTTACATATTTTATTAATTACATATGTCACATATGTTTCAAGATTTATTTTATTTCTCTGTCAGCCGGTAAGTAAACAACACATCAGCCGTTCCTCCCCACTACCATTTTTGCATCGTAGTCAACTGCGAATCCATAACTCGAGGCTCAGATTAAACCTGACGAACTGTACCTAAAATCTACCGAAAGAATCGTGATAAAAGCCCTTCCTACTTTTACCAGTGAAATATTTCGCAACTTTTACAATCAAGTGTTTAGGACATTAAAAGTAGTTTCTCTAGTTGAATCGTTAGTAAGATGAAAGCAAATACTTATGTTCATTTGCGTCTTATTTACTCAGAAAGAAACTTTAGTTTCCACCGCAATATGAAGAGAAATAATTTTAGATTTCCTATTTAATATGGCAAATGGAATCGCCGTTAAAACTTTCAAGCGGAAATCATCTTTAAATATAATATACCTCAAATCAAGTCTTTATTGATGTAAGACATTTTTACAAATGTATAGCAAGAGTCAGAAATTAAAATTATTAACAGCTAACTTTATTATTCACTCTCTCAATTTCACTACAATTGTACCATTTTCGCTACAGTCACCATTCGCACTTCTCATTCACACAAGAACTCTCCCTCTGCTTAAGATTCTGCATCAGTGGTAGCCATCTTGGGTTTTAGTCCCGTAAGAGCAATGTTAAATTCTGGCGCCTATATCTCCTTGACCTATTGTCATAAATTAACGGAAGAGGTGTCAGATTAAAGGTATCACAGTCCTCCAGAGCACCACCTTACAGAACTTCTTATTTTCGCTCTCAATAAAAAAATAATAATGATTTATTTTGCAAAATATTCCTGGATTTTTGTTTTTATATCAAGTTAAGTTTTTGAACATATTGAAAAGGTCATGCCCTTGAGCCACATCTCACCAATGTACTTCCAAAGTTTTACATTGATACTTTGATAATTAACGCCACTACACACGCCAAAGTGAATGTATGTTCCGCCAGAATTTAACATTGCCCTTACGGGACCAAAATTCAAGATGCCTACCACTGATGCAGACTCTTAATTCAATGACCGATGAATTCCCCCACCGAGTAACATTCGGAAGCCACTAGGTAGCCTTTCAATTGAGCCTTAAATTTTGTAAAATTTTGTTCAGACCTCAGGTTTTCAGTAAGGGCGTTCAGAAATTTCACTCCCATCTGTGAGGGAAGGTGCTCGAAAGATGTTGTCCGATGCTGAGCTACACGATAAGCGTGTCTTGCTCTTGTCCCATATTGATGAATATCGCTGCCCTGGGTCAAAGCAACATTTTTCTGGCAATACAATATTATTTCAAATAAGTATATGCCAGCGAGGGTTAGCAACCCTAAATTCCTGCAAGTGTTGTGTAACGTCACCGGTGTGTCGAGTGAGCTGCGAGTCTCCCATCACACAAACCTAATTAGCTGATAGAACTAAATTATTTAGTCTCAAGCAACATGATCAAAGTTTGCTCATGAGGTCAACATCGGCTCGGGTAATCCGACGATGTTATTAATACTAGTAGGTCCAGTGGCTCATTGTGAAGTTACAGTGTTTAATTTGGGGCATTAAAATGTAACGTCTGACAATCATAGTAAGAAAATCAGATGTTATACTGTAGCCGACACTACTTGTATGCATAACATGGAGGTTAAATCCCTAGTCATACACGGTAAGATCCTGTAGAAAACGAAAATAAATAATATCATTTTGAGAATCCTTTTAATTTTAATGATACAATTATATAAGGAACAATGAAGTAATATTTTATGATGAAACTGTAATAATTTTTACGTATTATGTATTGTTGTTTACTGGATCAATAAAAATTTCATTTCATATCAAAATTAGAATTAATTAAAATTCAAACTGACCATTCTGTATTAGTAAAAAAAGTCTGTAGTAAGTAGAGATCTGTACAACCTTATTAAGTAAGAGAAGTCAAAATGGTGTAAGCGCCGATCAGTAATAAAATTATATGACACATTTACAATGAGAAAGTCTTAAAATTTTATACAAAAACTTCCACTATCTCATACCGTGTAGCGAGAACCATTAAATATTAGTGCCAGAGTTTAAGGGCGAACCTGGGGTGGAGGTAAAAATAAATGTTTACTGACATTACCTTCAACACACCCCTCCACCTCCCCCCCTCTACAACCAACAAAGCGCATATACATCTTTGTAACAATAAACTAGTCTAAGGGTAGACCTGCGTACCTTTCTTAAAATTTGCGTTGAAGACATTGTTTTCCTTTCGTATATCTGATTTTTTCGTTTTTCAGGTGAAATATATACGTCTTTGGAATACGCGACAGACTAACTAAATCTGGTATCTGGTTGAATGTAGTAATTTAGATCTTTTTGTTACCGTTCGAATAACAATTTTCTAATAGATTTTGATAATGAAATAATATAAAACCCTACTTAGAATATGCTTCATATACAACAATGCTTTTAAAAATCGCTTCTTTTCTTCAACTGCTACTATTTGTGATTATTTTTCAAAATTTGAGAACATTGTTTTGCAAATTATTAAGAAGTAAAACGCAAATATACATATTATTTTTCAAAATTTGAGAATATTGTTTTGCAAATTATTAAGAAGTAAAACGCAAATATACAAGTGTTTCTGAAATACTTTGAAAATTATTCGGATGAGCTCGTAATCCAGATAATGTATATCGGTCAATCATAACGGGTAATTTGGAGAGAGGGTTTGTACACAAAAAATGCGTTTTTTCTATTTTATATGTAATTTTAAAAATAAAATGTTATGTTTTACCATAGGAATCAGCTAGCTCATCATACTACACAGTTTAGTACACATTTAGCTTTGGCCTAACTCCAATGGTTACCGAGATACGTTGGTTGTACTGTGCAAATATGTTAATATTATGAAGAATAAGGGAAAGTGATATTTCACTTGCTAACCTATATTTTTGGATAAAACTTGGTATTTAGCTTCATGTGGTTTAGATCCATCCATTTATGCTTCAAATCTTAGTTTAAGTGTTTATGATGGCAATGAACCTGCATAGTGCATACTCTTTTCTAATTTAACCAAATAGAGAATTGGCAAACTCCATACTTATGGGTAAAGATAATGATGAGACTTGGTGTATAGCTAAAAATGCCTACTTTCACTGTTCCTCACAGCAGAAGACCAACATAGGCTACTCTTTCCTGTGATTATTTTATGGAGAATAGGCAGACTCTTAATTTATCGATATACATTTACAAAACTTGTCTTATAGCTTCAACTGATCAAAGTCAAATTATTTGTATTAAAATGCAACATTTTAGTATTCCTTATGGTAGCAAACTGTGACTTAGACTATAATTAAGAGAAATTTGTAACATGACAAGTAAATGTCTCAAGCTATGAAAACTATGCAGGTCTGCTGCTACGGGGGTATTTATTTTGAGTGAGGAATCAGCTCCCTAAGCCCTAAGTATTTCAGAGCCAAGAGAAGAGTGACGTCATCGTTCTAAACGCATATCCTCGTTCAACCCCGTTAAAGGCGCTCTAGTCACCTCGCCTGACCGCCGCCTGCCTACACACCGAATTGAACACGATAAGCACATACTTTGAGCCCAAAATATAACTCTCCGAACTCAGCACAAACTTCCAACCTTAGTTTATTGGCTCATGTTTACGCTAGTGGCACAAAAACTATTTTTTTGGAATGCGGTCGAAACTCAGATGGTCATCCCGGGATTTGAACCAGGGACCAAAGTTCAATCAAACGCCTACTACAGTACTAGACTAGCCAGACACCCGTTTCATCGGGTTATCGTTAAATCTGATTATTTAGTTACAGACTTCGATTATTAAAAAAACTATTTGATCCAGGGTTTATGGCGGCTAAAATTTAGTCCAATAAAAACAATTTTAATTGTGTGACAGCATCCACCACACTCTAATTTTATTTATATACGAGTGTATGGTTTAGTTCATGGTCAATGGTTTAGTGTTGATGTTACTTTTGAATAAAAATGACAATCGACCGTGTTGGTCGATGGACTCAAAAAGGGGCTAATAAGTGGGAGAAAATAATCAGACAATACGGTATCCATGCGCCTAACCCAGGTCTGTGAAGTTGACCTACCCAAATTAGCTTACCGATCTTTATTAAAAACAGATCGTTAGTACCTGATTGTTCTCTCAAAAAAATCTTTAGTTCACTCATATTCACCAATTTGTAGCGAAAAATCAATGGGTAGGTCAACTTCACAACGTAAAAAGTAAGCTAACCACATTTTGTAACAAAAGTTGATTTTTACACACCAATCGTTAGTACATTATTGTTCTCACGAAAAAATGTTGTTTTACACGTTATAGGGGTTTTATGGGGAAATGTATGTTATGGGTAGGCTACCAGTCAAATTAAATTCGTAACCTACACACTAAAAAACAAGCAGTACATAAATTTAAATTTCATTTGTTAGTACCTCGTTATTTCTTATTTGTTCTTTCATAAAGTCCTAAAATATTTCAAAAGGATTTTTTATAGCATATTTCAATTCAGGGCCTGTCAACTTTGAAAAGTAGCCTACCCACATTTTGAAATGGAGATTAACATTTTTATACACCAATAGTTAGTACTTGATTGTTCTTTCATAAAAATTGTTAGTACCTAATTATTTAATTTTTATATGAATATTTTAACGTGGTAGGTCAACTCCCTAGCTAAAAAAACGGCCAACCCACCTTCCCAATTTTAGGAAATTACATTTTATACACCAATAGTTAGAACCTCATTAATTCATTTTTATATGTTTATTTGAATGTGGGTAGGCCAACTTCCTTACTGAAAAACCCGCCTACCCACCTTCCCTGAAATAAACCTATAAAATTAATTAATGCCTAACCCAGTTCGCCACAATATTGCAAAACGGGTCGATTTGTTAAACATAGGTAGCGTGCGTGCCAGAAATAAAACAGTTTAAGAGTGATACTAAAAAATATAAACCCACAATCTGTAAAACAGAATTTTAAGAGCCAAAATAATTGACATACATAAACCTTCCAAAAATAGCAAAAATTTAACTATCGATAATGTAAAAGTATACTACGTAGACGAACGATTCTTGATACATTGCTGATAGGTAACAATAAGCCTTGCTTGCAATATGAACGGAGGGAGAGAAAAGGTAGCAAAGTTGAACATAAATATAAGTGGTGGTGATAAATTGAAAACCAATATTCTTTTCAGTGGAATAAATCCCATCGCCGATGAATCGGTTAAAGTTGGGCGAAATTATTTCAGTAATTATAACTGATGAGGAGGCTCTGTATTAATTAATACACAAAATGTTCCACTCGATTAGAATCACCGATATTCCAATTACGTATTTTTAATAACAATTGACTGTTTATAATTTTTTCATTTCAAGTGATTATGGATTGATTTTTAATGGATTAAACAACCGATCCTAAAAAGTATACACAATCTTACGAATCACACTTACAATTATTTTTATGTCAAAAACCTTTGATTCTCGATCGCGGCTCGTGGAAAGCGGAAATAGTTTGAACATTGTTTACGAAATTCCAATAGGAAATAGAGCTATTACCGTGGTCGTCATGACACACCTAGACACACCTAAGACAACACCTAGACCCGGGATCACGAATTCATAAATATAAAGCCCGATAATTCTAGTCAAAAAACTCCAATCTTTATGGTATTTGGTACAGACAAGTGAATGTGCAATTTTTCTATCAAGTTCGAGATCCAGCCAAATCAAAGGCCTATCCAAAGGGGGATTTTAGGGGTGTCTGTACCCCAAACTGGGGGTTTGTTAATATAATTAATGACAAAACTGAATTTTTATTAGCTTTGCACCATTGGAATCTGCTCAAAAACGTTTAGTTACAATAGTGCCTTAAAACCTCGTTTCATGTTCGACAATTAGCTACTAATTTGAATTATTGTAAACTTCGTGAAGTTGATATGTAATAGCAAAATCTAAACTTTTAATTAGACAAGTTACCTAACCATGAGGTGACCACCACCACCTGGAGTTACCTGGCAATGTTAACTACTCATTCCTATGTTATTCTAGTAAGCAAATTGATTTACAAAATCTGATCCAGAGGCTACTATCTTTGACAATTGGATTTTTTAAATACAGAGTCAAAGCTACAATGGTCAAATTAATTGATTTAACTTCCTTAAATAGTTTGATGAAACTTGTTATACAGCTTTAATGTTAAATGTAAAAATTAAATCTAGTGTTTTATTGCATAATAAAACACTAGATTTAATTTTTCACATCATACCAAATCTACTTTCTTATTTCCCATGTTATTCTTTTGGAGTATATGTCAATTGATAAAAAGTACTGTGATAACATTATAATTTTAGTCGTGGTGCCATGAAGGTATACAACGATGCTTTTAAAAACTCACTGGATATAGATCGATGTTAAGCTGGCTGTTTCGCTGTGATTGGTCCGTCTAAGATAATGGTAAATTAGTTAACCTGCACCTGTTTTGAGATTTGAATTTGATTAATCCCGATTACAAATGAGATCGAACCGATAACCCCGGGTAGCTGACCAGCCGAGTACGTGTGAATGATGTTACAGTATTACCGCTTCAGACTCAAGCAGCTATCTGTCGTCGCGTCGCGTAGCAACTACGTCCTTGTGTTTTATTACATCTCCATTATTGGTTCCTTTATTTACAGTGCAAAGACCATTTCTAATATAAAGCTAAACGAATGCTCTGCTTAACGATGAAAGGATTGATAATGAAGGCGGTCAGAAAGTTAGACATCAATACGAAAACCTCCTGTATGGATTTAGGGGACCCCAAACGGATATATCCACTGTATACTAAAACTAAAAAATGTTGACCAAAACTATGTTTTCCTCTTACACTACCGAAAAGGTAAAAGTTACTGGATGTTCGTGCAGATTCATGTATTAATAATCATGTATTCAGAGTGTAGAAAATGTTGAGTGTTGGAAATGTTTCCATCCATTCAGTACTGTGTGTAGGGGTTGGTGTGGGTGAAAGTAAACGTGAGTGAAATATTCTAGGGATTTTAAAGGGATTTTCCCTCGCGTACAACCGGTGTTCACGAGGTCCAGCGCAGTGTTGGCATTACAGCAGACCATAAACACGAATTACACGAAACAACGGGCCAGCTGAGAGCAAAACCTTGTTTGATAAACTTGTCGTTTGTAGCTTCGCCGACGGGGCGCTGGCATCTCTGACCTGACGAATCACCTTGTTGTTTCTTGGCTATATGAAACACTGCGAAAAACACTTCACAGTAACGAAAAATCAAATAGAGCACACAACAAACGGAGTTTTTTAAGGCCTACAACAAAATAAACAACTGAGATACAAATATTTATATAATAGTGCTGTAATTACTTTTATTTTCTCCGAATCTCCAACTTGGCATTATTCACGACATGTAACTTTAGTTGTAGTTATATGCTACCGTACTTGTTTACAAGTAGCATATAACTTGTAAACAATCAATGCCGTAGCAATCAATAACTGCTGCAATCAATGCCGAAGTGCTGTTTACAGCACCTCGGCATTGATTGCAGCATGCATACATCCTCCCCCACACAAAACCGAAAAAGGTTTGTCGCATAAATAATAACAGAACCTTATTCATCGCAATGACCTTGAGAATGACCTCGGTGACTTTGACAGCAACTGGACAGAGATTCCACCGGCAAATACAAGTCGTATAAGAAAATTACTTAAAAATATTCAACCTAAAGGTGAGACTGGTTATGGTTAAGTACAGTAAAATATGTAACGCACTCAAGTCCCATGAATAAGCCCTGATACCTGGGTGTAAACTACATATTGATATGAATTGTAATTTTATATTCAATGATCATATGAGTAATTTCTTATTCTGCATTCTAATGAATTAACAACACTCATATCAGCTCATGGGATGTGGTGGTGGCTCTAATGAGAAGTGGACTTGTCTCGCGACTAGTGGCGCGATCCGACGGCGAGGTATACAACTACTTGGCCGTATCTCCAGCCTTCGCCACTAGAAGCAGCACCTGTCGGCCAACATACCGTTACCAATGCTACCTGGCGGCAAACGCTGCACCTACTATGCAGTAGTTCGCCGCTTTGTCGCTACTAGCACTGGGAACTAAACAAGAAAATCACAATTATTTTTTTATGATTTTTGTTAATATTGAGGGACAAGACTCATTCTTTCTTGGTAACCTATATACACAAATAGTAAGCTATGTAACCATTTATAAACATATAAAATTTAATGCATTCCGTTTTAGAGTTTTTAAACTCAATTGTAACAGTGAAAATTATTTGGGCGAGAATTTAAATAGTTTACCGCACTGATAGTGAGGAACATAGAAAATATTATGTATATTCACATATATTTTCTATGTTCTTTGCTGATAGTATTGTATACTTAACGATGTGAATGAATATTGGGATTATTTAAACTCCGAAAGGGATAAACATGGATTTTGTTTCCTTTTTCGCATTTTCCCTATTGATGTAAATGTTTTCCCATTCTCAAAGGTATGTGAATTGGAATATCATAAACCCACAAAATGAAAATGGTGCTGCCACAACTATGATGTGATGTGCAAATTTTCACACCGAATAAATTATAAAACTAGAAACTACTACTTAATATAAGCTCTTAATTTTCAGTTTATATTATACATCAATCTGTTATCCATGCTCATGTCTTTTGCAATTGGTTTATTTCTGGACTTCCCCTGACATTAGGAGAATTTAAGGTGTTTCTTTTTACATTTTTGCTAAACATCTTTTATTATTTATACTATATTAAAAAAATATATGACCTATATTCGATTTTTTACTCCGAAGTAATTAGCCTATAAAATAACGTTCAAAATGGAGTTCATAAATTAATAGGTAATTTTTATTATATTACCAGTACTTTAAAAAAGCCAAAAAGGGTTCTTTTGAATATTCTCTTCCAAAATACTCAAATGAGCAAAGTTTAATAATAATAAATTTAACTGACGCCAAACCTTTTTTTAAATTTAAAATCCGCATAAGCAAAAAATAACTCAGCTGTCTCCAATATTCTTTATAAATGAAATATTGTCAAGACGTGGATGCAGAAAATGGTAACACCTTTTATACGAGTCAATTTTTTAGATTCTACAACGATGGAAACCGTGTGCAGTACGATCACAACAATAAAACCTTGTCGACCAATCACGTTGAGGCCCGCCATCATGCCATTCTCCACTTCCCCCACCACTCCCGAATTCCCCTCAACCGTATTGTACTCCGATAACCGAAACTACACCAAACAATGCAGTGAATCATTTATGTTTTTGAAAAAATGTGTATCTGATAATTTGGTGAATAGAAAGTATTTCTGAACAGATTCCATTGTTAGCAATGTCTGAGGTAGATAATATCCGATTATGATTTTTTATTCAAAAGGATTCTTGTTTGAACAAAATAAAATATAAAACATGTGTCCAAGATAAGGTATGCCGACAGATAAAATTACCGATTATATGATTAATATTTTAAAAAACTTTTTAACTTAGGGGCGCAAACTGACGTCATTGCGCTATTTTAATTGTTTCTCGTTAAATTATTCATGCTAACGTTGTTGGCTTATTCTATTAACTCTTTTTTAACCATGATTACTTTAATTCATTTTTCCAGAATACTTAGTGTATTCTGGATTCTCGTATATTTAGTTTTAGTAACTAAATATACGAGTTCATTCGACTTCTGAATGGTCTTTTAGTAAACAGGACGAACAAAATAATGTTAACCTTCCCACCGCATTCATAACACTCACTCGATGGACAACGCAACAGCTGATAAGCCGGTTTACAGCCAAGGCTGTCTGCCATCTTGATTTCACGAGTGTGATAGATAGACTTTGCCTACATTGTGTTTTATGTGGCAATCCTCAAGTGAAGGAGAGTAAAGAAATATCGATACAGTAAAAATAGTGCGACAACCTAAAATGGAAGGAACTATGTGTTTATAAAAATCATTGAGTAAACAGCCTTATTTGGTGAAAAATGTTATTATTTTTTTACTTATTTCATATTCCATGAATAAAATAAATGTTATGTAGGCCTATTGTTTTTCTTCCAGTTAATTCTACTCTCGTAAACTTAACACTCGCCCGTCAATTAGTATAATATATTGGTATGTAATATTGAACTAGGAAAAATAATATCTAAATACTGTATATAAAACAAAGTCGTGTTAGTTACATGCATTATAACTCGAGAACGGCTGGATCGATTTTAATGATCTTTGATTTTTTGGATTCGTCTCTGCTCCGGTCATGCTTTAGGCGTATTCAGTTTCCATAAATTCAATTAGTTTTCATTTTATAGCGTTTTAAATTTCTAATGTTAACCTTATGGGGACTAAGTTTGTTTACAAATTTTCTAAGATTAAAACATTTGATTTCTTAAAACAGCTGTTGGTTTACTCTCCGTTAGCAGCTTTACTATCCAATGCCATATGAATCATTCATTAATGTAAAACAATGAAGTAAATATGTGCTGTACAAAATGAACAGCATTATTCGCCACGTTAATAGTTTTCGGTTTTTGGGAATTATGTACTGTATTTCTATTTTTTTATTTTCTGAATGATTAAAAGTAACGTGTTTATATGTTTGCCTAATAAAATAATTACAATGTTTATACATATTAGGTTTATTATAATAATCAGCTGTTGAATATTTAAAGCTTTCACAACGAAGCCGCAATGCTATTTGACTTCAGAAAATGGCCAATCTTAAGGTTAACATGTATTTTCTGTTAGGCGTTACGAAGTTCGCCGGGTCAGCTAGATTGATAATAATTTAAAAATTATTATCAAATAAATAAAAGCATGAATGCTTTTTGAGATATTTTTGTGGTTGTATTTTTAAAAGAATAACTATATTTCGCTTACAAATATATTTTTTGAAATAATAAATTACCAGTAGGGAATAGAAAATATTATCGAAAATAATATTATTAAAATATGTATTGGAACTAAATTGGAAAATTTCACAGCCATTCTAGACCAATCGTGTTTAGGGTGCTGGTTTATTTTTATTACTCGCCAAGACCATGATGGTGCACACCTGCGCTTCTTGGAATCGACTTGTTTCCTCCAAAGGAAGCCAATCGTGAGAACGAAGGCCAGTGATAACTATTATAAACTTTGTTACTGGAATTGTGATTAGTAAAATACAGTCCGCTTATCTATATCCGCATTTTCTTACAAAATTACTTAAACGAATTTTTAGCCGTAGACTAATTATCAAATTTATAATTTGTTCAGTTTGAAAGAGCTGGTTCAATGGCGATAAACTAATTATCTTATAACTTTATTGTTGTTTCTGAAAACCCAAATAAATCCTTGTTGGCATTTAGAAAGCCCACAACTTTAGAACCTAAGTTTACAGACTTGCGGGAGGCGTCATATTGCATCTATGTGAAATAGTTTAAGGTACTAAGTATAAATTTTACAATCACTAGTCTATGAAGTCTAGTAGTTCATCTTGCGTCTTGCAAGACTTTGGTCGGGTTTATGCTAATAAACGCAAAACATGTAGTGGGAAGGGGTGACCACTGTAACCTTGGATTTGAGCTACATTGGACGGAAACGATACTCATCATTTTTTTTTATTATAGCCCAATGTTTGGTTTTCAATTGGCATTTTTCACGAAGGAGTTTAAATTACTGTATCTACATTTTATTCACATTAACCACGATAAAATTTCTTATTGAGTTTAGAGGAGGCTTGCTATTTACTAGGAGCTCATCCGTGGGAGCTCAGCGCCGAATTACTGGACAAACCGGATTATGGAAACAGTAATAAGTTACAGTATTGCTTTCATTACATTCCCGTTAACACTCGCTGTGCTCTAGTGTTCCAGAGGCGAAGTAACATCACAGAAATGAGTTCTGCTATTTCATCGAATGTAAAATTGTCAAATATAAACAAGGTGTAGTGAATATTGTGGAAGAGGATACCAACAGGAATGTCATGCTGTGTTGATGTATACCGGGGGGAGGGCAAAATAAACTGTAATTAATTAAAATAAAATTTTAAAAGTAAAAAAATATCAGTCCAGGTGTTGTGTTTTGTTGACACGAATGGAACTCTTTCCGTTAAGACCCACGAGATATCTTTCTGAACACCCTGTAGATACTGTATGATGACCGCCGTGATGGCTGGAAGGGCAGGGCGGGCGGGCGCCAACGGTACAGCCAATGGCGGCGCGGCAAAGCACATCAAAGAAGTGGTTGGCCGCCTGGCCGGTGGCGGCGCGCCATACATAGATGGCGGTCTCTGAGCTGAGCCTGGACCGATACAGTACTACAGGACCTTCCTCATTTAAGATTATAGTCCTGGATCAATTTTCCAAGATCACACAAGTCTTAAAATGAGGTTTAAGCATCAAATTGAAGGTTCAGTACCAATAGAGAATTACATATTTACATTTTTCTAACGTAAAATATATTATTACTTGTTGACTATCGGATGTAATTGTGTTGGTAATTTGTCCAAAATTAACATTATTCTGATGGGGCTACGAACATGTCTCTACTCATGAAGATTCGTAAGATCCTTGCATCCACCCTAACTTATTGGGAGTACCGTATAATTCTCGTGGATTATAAATTATATTGGCGGAATGTTATGGAAGTATAGACCTTCTTCATTCATCTGGTAATGAACTCGTCAGGGTATGGTCCCTATCATACGTAGAACGCAATTTCACTTCTCCACAAGTAATGCATGCGATACTCCTTCTTTTCTACGATAAATATGACTTCTTAACTATTCTAAGGTTATTTACAGCTGCATTGTTTGTACTATGAACAGATTTGCCTTAATAGTTAGTAATAAAATATTACCTTTAAAAAACTACGTTTGTAATAAACCAGTTAATATTTTGTTTAGGGACATTGGTTAAGTTATTGAAAACCACTCAAACATGGTAACAGTAACATAGAGCATAAAAGGCTAAGCCTTGGTCATAAAATAAAAAAAAATTAATTGTTACCCGAGGGAGTAATTAATTAAGCAGTATTACTAATGAGATCGCACATTACCATATAAGTACATTACCATGTACTTATATTAACACTGTTCGACTTATATTTTGGAAGAATATTTGGGCTAGGTAAATAATTGAATTATTGATTTTTAGCTATTTTCCACAGGATTAACATTAGACAACGTATTGTGTTTACCACCATTTTAAATATCTCAGTAACCAATTGAGAGAGTCATCTTTCATATTACTAAATTATGTGTTTTAAGAGCTGAATCCAATGGTAAAAAAGATCATTCTATTTTTCAAAAATATACCTCAACAAATTAAAACACCCTTTTGGGGCACAAACCCCCCCCCCAAAAGTATAGTTATAGCTGACCGATTGCGTTGTCAAACGAACTAATCCAAGATATTACAGAAATGAATTACTTCAAAAAAATGTATTAATAATCACACAATAATTGCGGCCGTTATCGTGTTTTCACATATAAATGCTTATACATTATACATAAAATTTTGAATAACTCCGCAAAACGTGTTTAAGAGGTTTAGTTATGAACTCTGCTATCATGGACAACTGTCACTACGCGGGTTATATGAATAGCTCACTTTTCCATACGAAATTCGCTAGTATAAAAGTTACTTACATAGTTAACTACTGTGTGTGAAACGCTGAAGAAATTAATGTTGCCTGTTACTATAATTCATTCATTAAATTATGACATAGGCTTATAAAAACACGGTGAGGTTTAAAAGGTAAAGAAGCTTTTAAAGTCTAAAACTAGAGAATCCTAAAAAATAATGATAAACCCTAGTTTGATGCCCTAAATACTCAGGGCATTAAGTCATGAGTACTAGCAGTAATGAGACATCAACGCCAAACCTTTCTTGATACACGGTAGAATTAAACACGTTGATAAAAGTGAAGATGGAAACTTTTAAATAGTTACAAATACTGTGGTTCAAAAAATAATTAACACTTATTATGTGCCATTACAAATGATAAATGATTTGTATACAAACGAGTATATTAGCTACATCACTGAGAGATATCAACGCAAAACCCCTTGACAGATCACTTCATATTGACTTAACATTTAAATATTAAGATGCATCTTAAAACGATTCTATGTGCATATAATTGACAATAATTAGTTCTAATAAACATGCCCTTTGCTTGTACCCCAGTATCAAACTCAAGCTTATTTATTTCATAAACAAACAAATTTACTTGAAAAAGTGTCAAATTATAACATACGACTTGAATAATTTTATGCCAGAACAATTCAGGTGGTTTTCGGAAACTTTTTTTCTGTGTTGTTGAATTGATATTAACTCTCTATTTTTTTAAGTTGTGGGAATGAGTAGAATTTTTACTATTGAGAAATTGAAATGTTTTTTCACGAATTGTAACACTGAACGTTGTATCACTAAGTTGATAAGGTGTCCTTGTGAGTAGTAAAAACCCCAAACTCACCCAAATCATGTAATCAAGCTCTTCCCAGTCGACGATGGACTCGAGCCTTACCAAGAAGCAGGACCAACTCTCGTTGCGTTCGATACGCCACATGTTCAACATCCGATACATTTCGATGTCAGGTTCTATTAGCGCGCGGGAACGAGAAGTAAAAGAGACGTGCACGCTTACCGGCTTCATATCCACGACGACGCCGACTCTGAAATGTGAATTTCGAATTGCGCGTCCTCGGTGAAGACTCCAGGGGTAGCGGGGGAGGGGCGGTCGGCGAGTCAGCGTTCAGCGCGCTCCCCCGCGGTGGTGGAAGATGGAACTACGACCAAGGCCGTGTCACCTTTCCTCACCCCGTTGTAGATGCAAAATTATATCATCTTTAAATTGTACTTGGACCACTAAAGTGCACCCAGAAACATCCAACTGAATATCGTTTTAATTTTAAAATGTATTTACTGTACTTACTGACAGAACATTCGGGCTTATTCGGAAGAGGAATAGGAGTATATATCCCACTATAGCGATTATTTTACAAGTAAATATTAGACAAAAATTTACTGAAAAAATATTGTAGTAAGACTACCGTGTTTTAATTAATAATTAATTAACTACAATTTTCTGTCCACTGCTCTCCCACTCAATTTATTTAGCTATGAATAGAACCCCACGAATCTCCCGCGTTTTTCAGGTGATGTTTGACATTTAATTCGAGTACTATATTACCTGTAAGCGTCACGTTTTAAGCAAAGCGTTACATTAATTTTTTGGACTTATCGTGTTTTTCTGTAAGAAGATGACAACTAAAATAATGTAAATTATCTGACGCTATTCGGTGTTGGATATTATAAGCCTGGATATATCAAATAATTGAAACTGTATAAAAAATTACAAGATAAAATTCAGGGAAGCAATTTTTAAAGTGTGATAGGCCGGGACGGCAGTTACTTTCTGAGGGCTCATCGTCAGATCGCCGATTCGAAGTTATACTGTATATGGATTTCACAGCTACATTTTCAATAACTTCGGGTTGTGTGCCCGAATCGGCGTTCTGGCAGCAGCGTTAACGTCAAAACTCCGATTTTTCATTAATCATTAGTCGAAGATGTAGGAATCGAGAGTCGACGAGTCATGAGTCTGAACGATAAGTAAAATGAGACTGTCATTCGGACTACAGTATAATGTAGATTTATGTACTCATGTATGTACTTGTAAAATGTCTATATTTAAAATCCTGGAACATTCCGATATTTGTAAAGTTAATTTGCAACTAGAGCAGCTGCAAAGGTATTCGAAAGTATGTTCTGTGTTTGGTGCGAATCCAAAAATAATCACCACCATGCCCCGATGGGTTTAACAAAGAGGACCTTCTACGGTTATTTACGTTAGCAACAACTTGATTAACATACATGTATCAATTATAAACTTTAATAAATTCACAACAGAGACATCTTAAAATTATTTTTGTTCCCATTAGTAGGGCCTATAACAAAATAATGCTAAGATTACAAATCCCTGATCCATTATATGATGACATAAAAATAAATATTTTAATGCACTTCTTACTTTAGCGATAAAATGTCACTTATAGCAAGTACTGTTATAGCTGCAAATGTGCCATAAAATATTAGACATATTTATCACTTTTTACATTATGTTACTTTTAAATTAATTTTTTAAATTATGTTTACGTTCTAATCATAGCATAGATAGAAATTTATTCTATCACCTTTCTATGATGTATTGGTCTAAGATGTAAAATAAAAATAAATAATAAATACATTATTTTTAATTCAGATTCTTATGAAGGTTTTTCGAAAACTTGGTTGAACGCCTAACAGAACACACTATTTTCTTTTGGTACTCAATTGCAATTCATATTTAATGAGAGACCAATTAGGTAAAGTAAAGAAAGCAAATTAAATAATGATACGGTTTGTTACTAAAGACTATTCCTACCTCTTTCAAGCAGCAATAGCAGTAGAAAAGCTGAGCCAGTTCAGCGTCCAAATCTTCTCTTGTATAAAACGACATTTGGAAGCAAAGTATCCGATTTCCACTATAAACAATTAGTCAGTAATATCCCCAAATTAAAGTAGAAAATCGTTTATCTCGTTGTAATGCTCTGTAAACTCACAGCACAACGAAGTACAAGTTACATTACATCTGTTACACTGAAACACTCACGGAAACAACCACTTAAGTTTGCTTGTGTGCGAGAATCGCTCAAAGAACTAGTAAATTTAAACAAATCGCTTATATTTTGCAACACTATTATCGCAACATAACCTTACTACACAACGCAGTTGTTCGAGAGACAGAAGACTACGAGAGTGGAGGACGAGACTGTCGTCACTGTAAACTGCAACGGTGGATTGGTTGGTATCGTTGATCGGCCGATCAGACACGCCGGATGTAGTGTCGACTTGCAGGAACGAAGCAACGCCAGAATTCCCAGAGTTTAAAATCCCATTATCGTGCACCAGTTGTCAAAACTATCGTATAAACCACTTTTACACTATGTAACAATTTTATTTAACATTGTTAATTAATCAACTTTTTTACATACCTGTTACAAGAAATTTTTACTTTTCACAACATAGATTATATAGAAAATAGGTAAACACCTTCATTTATGGACAGATGTTGATGAAACTTGGTATAAATTGTCAAAATAAAAAATCGTTTATGCTAGAAATTCCTACTTTCTGTGTTTCTCACAGCGGCAAACCTGCATACTCTTTCTTATGTTAATCTTATGGATAATAGGCAAATAACCAATTCTCACATTGTTATCAACAGATATTGATAAAACTTGACATATTATGATACTATTATATTATTGATTTGGAAATTCGCTGTGTACGCAGGTCTGCTGCGACGGGGGTATTTAATGATAATTATTATTAAAAACTAAGTTTTTTAGCATTTTTACTACTGTACATTTAATTTATACATTACTCAAAAGTCTTACTTATTTTTGCGTAAGATAGGAATCAATATTGTACACCTAACAACACAATAAACTTAGTATAGCCTAGTCATTTTATCGTACAACTGCGAACACGGTGCGACACCATGTTCATGGACGGATACGGATATTGAGACCGGAAGTTGCTGTCTTCCACAGTTTGAAACGGTCCATCTACAACTCCCATCGACTCAAGGAAAAAATTCTTTAAATGTATTATAATTTATTATAATTGGCGTGATACAATTGGATTGTTCTTTATAAAATTAGTTTTAAAATATCAACTCACCTCCTGTTAAAATATCACCTCCTGGCTGGAATTAAATAGTTTTTTTTATTTTCTAAATATATAAAAGAGATAATCGAACATATTCAGTTCCAACTGAGAATTATCCGTAATTGTCGTGTTTTGGTGTGAAATTGTACATTTAAAGTTTAAGTTGCTGTAATAATTTATATAAATTCAAAATACGGTATTTTTCCTTTTTGCTATGTATCATCATTCATAGCACATGCTGCCAACACATAGAACTATAAAGTACTGTATGGTTCTTATAATACCGAATGGGCTACTAAGTCTTCCTGGACAGGCGGATATATCCACAAAATTTTTGGCCTAGCGGACGGTTGGCGGATATATCCGTGTATCGTAAAAAATACGTATGTTTGTGTGTGTGTATATATATACATAAGTTTAAGTTCATACATAAGTAATAAGTAATATACATATAAGTTCTTAATAAACCTGCTCCAAGCAAAACATACTCACGGCACCTGAATGTTCCAGGCATTGTAATTGACAATACTAAGGGTCGTTGACACAATTTTGTGATGGTTTGATACTGGACCCACTAGGCTATTATTTGATGACCCTGAGTCCTGGCAAGTGAAATAGCTTTTCGTTCAGTGACAAAGCAACATCCATATGTCACAAAATATATTACTGTCACCCAACATTCAAATCAAATAGTTTTATTGTCATACAACTTTTATAAAAAAGCATGGACAATTGGTCAAAAAATTACTTATTAGAAGTAACAATATTAATACTGTATTCCTTAAAGACACTACATATAAATAAAACATTAATAAAAGATGAACTTATCACTTAAAAAATCTTGAACACTGTAGTATTCTTTTTTAATAAGAAGCAGTTTCAAATTTCTCCTGAATCTACCAACATCAGATTCTCTTTTCAGGTTTAGTGGAAGAGTATTCAACATTTTAATTGAATAGTAGAACGTTTGATTTTCAAAGAGAGTAGTTTTATGCTGCGGAATGGAAAAATGTGATGCGTTACGAATACTGTATTAATTGGTGTTTTGGACGTTGTAAAAGTCTTTATTTTTAACCAGGAATGTTAAGCATTCCAAGATATATAAGCATGAAAACGTCAGAAGATTATTCTCAGAAAAGATCCTCGCTACATGAACCAGAACGTTTTATGCCAAATATCAACCTTATTGCTTTTTTTTGGAAACTAAAAACCTTCTTTTGATTTGCTGTTTCAGTACCCCAAATACCCAGGCCATATGTCATGTGAGGAAGATAACATTTGTAATAAACCGAAAGCAAAACTTCTCTATTCGCAAAAAAGGCAAGTCGACGTAGGAGAAACATGACACTACTTGATTTTTTGCAGACTTTATCTATGTGTAAAGAAAAATTAAGCCCGGAATCAATAACGAGGCCAAACGTTTGCATGCTGACTAGACTCAATAACATCCCTGCCAATCATTAGGCTGGATTCAGTAAACGTTCTACCAGGATTTTTCAATTTGAAATTAATAAACTGGGGTTTTGTTGCGTTCACACTGAGGTTATTCACCTTATTTATTCACCTATTCATATTCACCTTTGAATACCTACCAGGAATCGTCGGTGTCGATAAAAATTAATATGAAGGGAATCGAATAAACATCACTTTACGATCCTGGAGGCAAAAACATAATCGGAGCTAAAAGATACACCCGAAAAATGTAAGGTGAATACCTATTATAGATACTTAAAACGGTGGTGGAGTCCCATGATAACATGCGTGAGAACATTGACAACAATACATCAGCTGATTGTCAGTGTCAGATATGAAGGCGTCTGCCAGCTAACACAGGTGTTAGTATCACTGTGGGAAAAGACTGGTAACTGATAAGTTAAAGTTCTGGAGACAGCGACAGCGGCCAAAACTGACTGATAACGGATGACTCTGTGTCGAATATGAATATGCTGAGGTAATAAAAACGACGGTCTACCCCACGAAAGGAAATGAATAGCTTAACATCATAGAGAAAACGACTGTTACAGAGGTTTCGAAGAGAGGCCTATTCCAAATTCTTCGTATAAAATATTAGAACGAAACAAGCTAACATGAGTAAAGTTTGTTACCCATAATAAAATTCTGTTTAATGCGCATTGTCACATAATACATACCGTAAAATCGTTCTAAAAAAAGGATCCTTCTAAAACTTGATTTACAATAATAATGCTAGGGTGGACTACACTAAGAACTTATTTTGACTTGGATATGTCTTAGCCCTGGGGGGGTGTTGGCAAGTTGTGAGACAATAATTTGTAACAATGACGTCTAATAGATAGTGACATCATTTGCTTTTAAATATAGCTATTTAGGGGAACCGAAAATATTCCCCTTAGACATATCCATGATCTATACAACATTTTTATAGGTGTTCCTTCAAAACGGAATTATTAGAATTATTTAATTTAAAAATACGTTTTCGACTTGTTTTCAGAAATTATTTTAATAACATGGTTAAGAATATAATCTTTAAGATAGAAAATTTAATCATGATAAGTTTCTATCTATGAGTTTACCCAAATTGAATTATGTAGAAATCATAACAGCGCATTCAAAGGCAATCCTCGATTGATTGAGTATAGTTGCTATTGAAATAATACGTTTAAGTATCCGGCGGAAAAGGTTTTAAATTGACGTATGACATTTGTCAAAAAGAAATTGATGACTTGGGCGTTTTAATATGCCTAACTACTTTCAATATGCTTAACTGCAGTTCTTCAATACTCGTGAGATAACACATACTTTCTCCCTGTAAAGGTAAACTCAAAAACATACAAAAATTGCGTTCTTAAATACGATAAATCAATATAGTTTCAAAATATTCATAAAATACCCTCTTACTAAACGACTAATTCATAAAGATTTTGGGAGGATAGCTATCTTCCTGCCGAGGTAGCAACATAGTTTTTATTGGGTGATATAATCACAAGCTGTGTACCAAATCTCACGTAAAACGAGTGAAAAAAAAAATTATTTTTGAACAATATATCATCTTAACGCTGTCGTATAGAAGGGAGAAACTATATTGATTTATTGTTAAAAGCCCACAACATTTTAACCATAATATTACGGATGGTGTCATATTATTTGCGACCATATTATTTTTTATTTTTCATGTTTGTTGTTTAAAGTATCGAATAAATTTCAATTTTTATCAATCATCATAATTATTTCCAAAGATTCAACAACTATTTGAAATGAAAAAAACCCACCAAGGTATATTATTTTTTTCTAAATATATAAAACAAATCCGTGTTAGTTACAACATTTATAACTGGAGAACGGCTGGACCGAGTTTAATGATGATCCGATGAGTCTTTAGGTATATTCAGTTTTCTATTTAACCTTAAGGGCTAAGCCCCACTGGCCTGTAACGTTTCCATATGTTAAGCCTATGAGGAAAATACGTGATGCATTTTGATCATATGCATTAATCAATAATGTGAACATTTTATTAACAGCTGAATTTGTGATGCTTATTTTCCACCAGTCGACAGCTAACGTCATAGTACGTCATTTTCAGCGAATGTTTGTGATTGTTTTAAGAAAAATGTATAGATTACTGGTTGGTTTCTTTGTCGCAGGGTAAATATTGTTTTTTTCGAATAAAATAATGAAATAATAGATTACGTGATTATTATTATAAACAATGCCAAGATCCAGAAAATTTAATCGTTCCTGTAAAAGCGGTATTGCATTTAGGTTTAGTTTGGGTTTAGGTTGGATTGGATAGTTGGGAATCAATCCACTTAGATCTATTTGTTTTGTGGGAGTGTTATTAATAATATGTCTTATCTTTTTAGTATTGTTACTAACTACGCCGCGACCCAGAATATATAATCTTTCACAACGAATCCGTAATGCTATTAGATTTCAGAACACGCCCAATCTTAAAGTTAACACGTATTTATAGTTAGGCAATACGAAGTTCTCCGTGTCAGCTAGTTTTACATAAAAAGTGCACGTAGCGCATTCCTTGCTGGAGACAACAGAATCAGAATTACTCTGAAGGCGATATCTGCATAGCGCTACACTCTGTCGGCGATTTCTACAACTACTACCATTTCCAACAATACGAAGAACTAATATCTTCAATATTCCTGTTTCAATTGTCATCAAAAAGTTGATTTTAAAAATCAATTGATAAAATTGATAAAATATAATAAAACACAACGAATCAAATTAACATTTAGTTTGTTGCCCGAATAATAAATTATTTATTGTAAATTATAATACTGAATAAAGATTACTTTATTTGTTATATTTAGTATTTAATGCACCCTTACTAAATAAAAGCTGTTAGGCTAAAACATTTAGTAATTTTATGATTTAAAAAAATCTGAAATATCTATGTATTAAATAATATATTTAATTCCTAAGGAGTGTTCTTCTCTAATATTGCAAATGTGGCAAATTATGTAGCAGAAAATAAAAAAAGGTCCCAGAAACCGTTCGTCAGTGATATTTTGTATATCTGTGTTAAATAACTTATTGTAATTATATTTTCCTACGAATTTTAAAATTACATTAATATTACTAAAATTAAATCATTATTTTTCCACTTAGTAAAACATGCCATTTTCAGTTTTTAGAGTCAATATCGTATTCCGTTTGTCCTGTCTTCCCCTCACTATTTTGAAAAACGCCTTCTGTCGCAGTGTACACAACCGCACGTAAAATTTCTACTGAATGTAATTTTCTCCTTAAATATACCGTACCTACAAATATAGTTTTATGAAGCAATTCTATGACTTCCATGACTAAAAAATTAAAAAAATGATCTGTGATATATTAATTATGATGGAAGACCGACATTTTAAAGAGAATGTACTGCAACAATTAGTTGAGTAGTAACTGGCAGATGGTTGATAGCCTGATAAACGCAGTGTTTCCGTGTCCCACCGCCAGATGACGGGGTCGCACGCCACGCCACTGCGGAGGCGCTAACACTTCCGTGACGAGAAGAAATGGCCTGTTTGGACATCAATAACAATACAGTAATGAGAAGCCAAGATGTTGAATCTCTCTAAGTTTACTTTTACTTCATATTCACAGAGGAAATACATAAAGGAATTTTTAATTAGCAGCAGACCTGCACACTAAGCAAATTACCATTGATTTAGGAATTAATTTGATGATATAAATATGGATTTTTTAAATTTAAGAAGAATAATAGCAAAAGGGTAAGTTTGTTGCTATGAGGAAGGAAAATTTAAGATTTTCATTATTTAAGACATCATTAAAACTAGCTACATAAAGTTGCATACCAATTTTTCCACTAAATTTCAAATAATATGCAAGATATCAATGTAATCTTTTCCCCATAAAATGAACATTGGGCTCCATTCTCAGTAACTGGTCGTCGTAGAGTGAAGATTTACAATACTAAATCGTGTGTTCTGAGCTGATTCCAATTGAGCAAATAAAATTTAATGTTCAATTCAATTTTAATTTTGGGTACAAACTACCCCTTTTCTTTACGCCTATATATTTTTCCATCTTATTTGAATAAACATATTATTGATTACAGAACACTGCCAAATTTGGCGTCAATAGGAAAGGTTCTATTAACCGGCCTAGAATATGCCAGAGTTTCCGCTTACACTGGCGCCTCTCATGTAACCTATCTACTTATGTATCCGAGGCACAGAGGTAGTCTGGGATACAATCTTTCCTATGTGTTGTGACCAGGAATCGAACCCAGGATTATTACTACACACTCAGCTATGATTCCCATATGAATGGATAACATTTAAATGCTGGTATTTTCCAGTAACAAAACATTATAATCATGGAAATAGAAGAACTCATTTGTGACCCATATTCAGGATAAAACAACCTGACACATTTGGACCCTGACTTAATGACGATATTCTTTAACCTCAACTGCCCATCACCATGGGCCTAAAGTAAGGTGACCAACGGATTTTTGGCAACCGCCCATCCCCCGCTGAGGGTCGGACCCTTATTAGTCCTCGACCGCGGCCTTTTGGCAATCTCTGTTTCTTCCCAAAAATTCTCTCTTTTCTCCCTGAAAATCCCTGCCTCATTATTTAATCCCACAAATTATCACTCTTACCCCTCAAAGTCCCTCCCTCACCCCAGAATCACCGAATCAGAAAACGTATTGTAACATCATAACGTATTGAACAATTGTAACAGATCATTTCTTCTCCTCATTGTATTTATTCTCTCTCAAGTATTTGTACTTCGAATTTTTGTATTTTAAGGTCTTAATAATATTTTGTTATGTACTTATATAGGACTATTTTTACACCTAGATGAGAATTTAAATTTAACTTATGACAAAGAGGTTTGTGACCACATTAGTAATTTTTAAATAATATATACAGTGAAATTTATATATAAAGCTTACATTCGTAAATGGCTTATACCAATTATATTTGTAGCAAATAAAACAACGTATGTAATAGTATATTTCGTTTAATTGATTCTGCACATTCTGAATATCTTTATTTTGGTTATAAAATTATTACAGTATTATAAATTGAAGGTTACATGTATTTCTGATTTATAAAGAAATATTAATCGTTAATTCTTTTCTCAAGAAGGTATGTAATTATGGGTTTAAAAATAAGACCGATACAATTCATAATACTGTATCTCTAAACATAGTTCAAACTAGACAAAATACAGTTCTTAGACGGTTAGTAATCTCACACTTGAAAGGAATCATGCGTTGTGCTTTGTTATTCTTCGTCTGTCTTCGCCCGCCGCCTCCCCTCTCGCCCTTCTCTAGCGCGCTTTCTCCCTCACCCTCAACCCCACCCGGCACCAACGAAATCCCTGAAATCCCTACCAGGGAGGACAGCAGTTTACAAAAGTCCGGACCACGAGTTTTGACACTTTTATAGCCCCATGCGATGACGAATGGGATAGGCGAGTTTGCCAAAAGTCCTAGACTCCGGAATCTCAGGTCGCGTCTGGGATTTTTTATTTTTATTATTTTAAACACTGCTCCTGTTTAACAACAGGAGCAGTTTTTAAGTGTTATTCGGTGGTTCTGTTCCGCTGCAATCTACCTTCAACGATCCATAACAGAAGTACAAAATTCCGCCACCGAGGGGGACCTTCCCTAGGCTACTTGTTTTGATGTAAACAAACTGCAAATGTGTACCCTTGTTAGTGTCCTTCCTCCTACTCGTAATTATATGACAAATGTTTAATGTGTAATAAAAGAAATGTTTATATCATAAACTGAATCTGTATTCTTTTTTTAAAATTAATTTAATCTATCTTATTTATCTTTCTTAGTAATCATATTTACCGTGGTGGGGTGGCTAAAAAGGTCTTGATGGGAGGGGGTAGAATTTAGAAGCGTCCCAGATTCCGCTCAGAACAATATGAACACTTTAGCTAGTTGGAGGTCACGAATTGTGGATAATTATGAGCGATGGTCGGTGGGTGTGGTGTTCTCTTGTGTGGATTAACGTCCGCACAATTGAATACTGCGTTAATCCGCAAAGACCATCCTTATAATTAGACCAATTCGTAATTCAGAGGCCGTGGTTCGGATTCCACGCTAAACTGTAGGTCCCTTAGTTGCCATCGGCTTTTGGGCTATTAATTAACAGTCCTGTCTAAGGAACATGTCAGCCTTAGTCAGTAATAAGACTATAAGATCGCGCCACAATCATCCCACGATCATTTCTCATTCATACTTGGTTTAAAATACCTACCTGGGTAGGTCGCCATTTCAAATGGTAATCTAATCTAATCGAAGTTACCTGGGTCACCACAACGATGACCGACTAGGTTACCTTAAGGCGTTTGCGGTGAATTAAAGACAGCGAGTTACCGTAGCGCGTGAGTCACACAGGCTAGCCAGAGGTGACCGCTCATGATCTTGACAGGAGTCGCAGGCAATACTGTAATTGGTTTCGATCCAGCAACCTTTGACTTATTAAATTAATACTAGTGATGTGATAATCGAGTGATCAAACTATCATCGAATGAGTACGAACATCTTACCGTAGGAAAATAAAAACATTTATGAACAGTTGTCATGTGTATATGCCATGCCAATCTGCACGACTGCATTAGCTTTACAGAATAGATGACAAATAGTTATGTAGATTCTTGTAGTCTCGTTCTAATATAAGCCCCACAAGATTTACTTTTAAATTGTGTCCAACATAGTCAAATTTGTCATTCTTATGGTTGAGAATTTGATTTATTTAAAAAGTAATTAATATATACCGGTGGTTCTTTATGTATAAATTAACCATAAAGTTTCTAGCTTACCAAATTTTATTGAATAAAAAAACCTAACTATAAAATGTGCTAAAAACACTATGCACTCATAAACAAATCTACCCATCCTTATAGACTCTCCAATATTTCATAAATTCTATATCATTTTCTATAATTACTCCAATTTTAAATAATACGTGTGAAATTCAAAGATTTGTATCCTGTTTTTCCTTATTGTAAGTGTTATAAAACCACATGTACCAAGGTGTATAAACATTTAATAATTGTATTTTAGACTTAAATGTAATTCAGCTAACTAGGTGGATGAAAAGATAAACAAACTCTCTTGGGTAATTGAAAACAACCCTGGTTCACCTTATCTTGTATTTTCCGCACAGTGTCTTCCCGGCCTTCGCTTACTTCAGGGTGGTGTAATGAAAAGGATGAAACATGTATCCAGTGCTCATAAAACCTTACACTTATAGACTGACGTCAATACATGAGTTATTTCACCTGATTATGTCTCTGTATCTAATGATTTTAAAATGTACCCAGTTTTTTTTAAAGAGAATTAAATTACGTCTGTACTTTAAACAAGGAAACAACTTACATAAATTGTTCTATTTGAGTATTATTTTGGAATAAACATTTGATAGTAATTATAATAATAATAATTTCAGAACAATATGAAGCGTCTGCAGTACCTTACTCCGGCATCTTGGGTTTTAGGGCAAGAGACAAAAATTGTCCGGCGCTGATTTAAAATCCATTTAGATACGTCATATCATAAGTTATTTTTATAAGTAACTCATTTATTTCTCATAACTAAAGGTACACTCTCCAAAAAAAATCTTCGTTGTGCGGTTGAAACTAAAGTAGTGTGTCATAAGATTAGATTCGATTAGATTATTGAACTGGCAACCTACCCAGGTAGGTATTTTAAGCCAGGTATGGATGAGAAGAGAGTGTAGGATGATTGTGGCGCGATCTTGTAGTCTCGTTACTGACTAAGGCTGACATGTTCCTTAGACACGACTGTTAATTAATATCCCAACAGCCGATGGCAACTAAGGGACCTACAGTTTAAGGTGGAACCCGAACCACGGCCTCTGAATCACGAATTAGTATAATTATGAGGATGATCTTTGTGGATTAACGGAGTATTCAATAGTGCTGACGTTAACCACACAAATTTGGTCACTTTCGTTGCACGGTAATGTCACTTTCTCTCTTCGGTTTGAGTCCCTTGTTCTTTGACCCACAACCCACAAAAAATCAACTCTTATAATAAGTTGTGTATCCGCGAGGAACTCGTTCTCTATAAAATTCAGTCTTACGCCAATCTTTATAGTCCAAACCCTTTTGTGACTAGGCTACATAGAAAAGCCCTATATTTTATTATTAAATTGAAATCCAGAAAAACTCAAATTTGACCCAAGATGAAACGATAAAACTTACATTGAATAAAGTAACTTATTGATTAGCAATTCTGCGTTAACGAGTATAATGCATAGGTGCAGGTGGAACCCTACTTTGCGTATACGCTGTATTATAGTTTCTTGCCCATAACTTTACACTATAGCCGAGGGTTGGCAACTTGGGGCTGTTTAGAGTGGAGGGGAATAGGGCGTGGTCAATTGGTCAGTTGGAAAACATACAGATGAATTTCAAGCTGGCCCAGTTCCGGACTGAGCCATTTCTAGCAATTGCTAAGCCTTGGTAATTTTTAAGCAAGTGCTATCTTTTGATTGATTAAAGTTAGATAATTATTGCTAGGCCTAGCAGATGCTAAGAATTTCACGAAAGCCTAGCTATTGCTTGAAAGAAATATCAATATAATATAATATTATTATAAAATAATATTTATTGAATAAAAATAAATATCTAGATCCCGAGTCTAGCCTCTGGTAGTAAATATCTTAGTCTGGTCCGATGCATGCTATTAAAATTATAAATTGAAATAATTGAAGTTGAATTTAATTACCTTTCTCAATGTTGAACTTCTGTTGAACAATGTGAACGGTTTTGTAATAATTATAAAAATAATACACGGATTAATTTCAAACTGATCACGCATTGTTCATTTTCTGAGCGCTAGGCCTAGCAATTGCTTAAGAATTTCAAGCAATATCTAAACTCACCTAGTTTTTCCTATCTAGTCCTAGCAGTTATTTATTCAACGGGCTTTTAGCAAGAGCTAGTTCTAGGCACGAGTTCCTACTTTTATTCAATCGATTCATTGTCACATCACAATACGATAACAATGGTCAGTTTACTGATTCAACAGCTGATCTAATTACCCAGTTCTGCCAACCATTCTAATGCGCAAGTTGATCAATGAAAATGTGGTAACATTCACCACTAGCGGAATTCTGTGAGATTAATTGGATATTAGATGTTGTGGAAAATATGATTTGATTGAGAAATTTAATGCAATTAAATGCAGTGCAATTAATGCCACGAGTCTACACTACTATTAAAATTAAAATTTGAAAATGCATTAGCTTTTTAAGGCCTCAGCTTATTTAAATCAGACTTTTGAGTGTTTGAATATTACGTTTTAATAATTAAATCTGAAGTAAATAAATTTAATATTAATATTATATAATACATTTTAATTTATTTTATGTTTATATATATATTAATATATATATATTTATATATATAATTAATAATAATTCGACATACCCTATATTATAAGTTATAATGCAAAATGTTTTGTTTTGTTAAATCTGATTTATCAAATATTTAAAAAAATAAATATTTGAAATATTATATATATAATTTATAATATAACTCATCATTGATTTAACAAAACAAAACATTTTGCATTGCATGCATACTTATAATATAGGGTATGTCGTATTTTGTAACACTGTAATAAGCTATATTATATTAATATTCCACATGTTCCGTGAAACTTAGACAAATCCATTTAACATTGCGTGAAATTTGATTGTTGAGAGTGTTTCCTTATTTAAGTATGCCGTGAGTAATAATGAATAATAAACCTTCTCCAAAAGGTATGGATTACTGAAATAGATTTCATGATTGTGGTTGGTTCCATTTTCACTTCATCTAAACAGCTGTTCTTATTCTTTTATATTAAAAATCTAATACAAATAGCTCTGGTAGTTTCTATAGAAACCTGTTACATATTTTAGATCTAAAAATAAACACCCCACCCACAGAGCTAAGACATATCCATGTCAAAAATGCCCTCTCTATTGTTACAAAAGATAGACAGACAGAAATGGAGATAAGACCTATTTCAGCTTGAAAGTGTATAGCCTATAAGACCGAAATATATATCGCACACATACATGTGCGTTCGTGTAAATGAAAATATAACCATAAATATTACATATAAGCAATGTACAAGTACAGACAAAACTCGATCTACGTCTGTCTATGAAATATAAAACATGAAATGTGAAGTGTGATATATATCTAACGTGAAATGTAAAATATGGATTCTAATTCTGTAATTTCGAGCAATCAACAGGAGGCGAGACGGAGCGGACCGACGTAATTGAAATCAAATATGCAAACAGCCGTTGAGCCCTTAAAACTTACATAAAGTCAATATGCTACGAAACAAGTTAACTGCTGCTTCCAAAAGTCGATTCTGAGTTAAGCTTGGAGTCAGAAATAAGTGATCTCATGAATTGTAAATGATTAAACTCTATCGCAATCTATGTATAGCCTAAAGATCTGGCTTACTACAACTACAGGGTGTTCCAAAACTCCAAGATACATAAAAACTACCGAACAATTTATATCCATTTCTCTAGCTTGCACTTTGATCTGCACATGTATTAATATCCAAGCACTTAACCCATCATACATAAAATCCCAAAACTAATTGAAACGGTTAAACTCCAGTAGTCAGAAAAGTAGTAAATATTGGTACAGTACTAACTTAACAACCCAAAAATAAATTTAATTCGACGATAAGACACATACCTAAATTAACGATTTGCTGAAAATAAACTTATACTTTAATCTGTAGACTATTATTAAAATGACACCGAACCGGAGGGTCTTATCCATTAAAAATATGGCCAGAATACATTTCATAAGATATAAATGAAATGAGGATATAAAGAATAAAATGAGATATTTTCTATACTAAAGAAAAACTAATTTACTCTCCAAAGATTATACTACGTAAAATCGTCCTCTATGGCCAATACATTCGTGGTTCCAACATTTTTATATATTTGAGTATTTCAACTGTCTCGCAGAATATTAATTTTCAAAAAAAATATTACTGGTCAAGTTGAGTCGTTGGAAAAGACAGCGAAATATAAATTGTCTAATGCAACAGAAACTAGAAATCTAGGCGTCAATAACTTCTGTTCAACAGGACATGGGTTCAAACTACGCTATGATTTCAAAATTTCTTAACGTTCCCCAGGTTTTGCGCAAATTAGTTCATTAATTTTTGGAAATTGTATAAATCTTGTGAAAAATACGTTAGTTTTTTAATAATTAAAACGTCCGACTAATCTCTGCTAAATGACGGCATTATGGAATGGATGAAAATACTGCGAGCCTTGGATGATGGACCATGTCAAAACTTTTCTGGTTTTGTTGTAAATCGGTATTTAATGCAATTCAGTTATTGATTAATAACTATCAATTAAAGAATACACTGTCTGTCGTTCGCTCTGTCTATGTTATCGACCACGAGACAACACCGATGTTCTATCCTTTTACAAAATTCGGTGTCACGCTTTGACAATATCTAGACACGTTTTCACATGTAAATATTTTGTGCAAAATCATTAATTTTTAAGGAAAGTACAACTTGTTATACTCAATAAAAATCCGGAATTGTTACAATTTAATAAGTTTGGTTTAGCTAACAAACTATTCAAAATATAATAAAGAATATCCACACTTTTGATTGACACTAAATGACAATGTATCGGCATAATAAATGAATAATTAGTCTAATTGACAGACGCAGTGGCTAGAACGTACTAGATTAGCCTGGGATACGGAGGCTCTCTAAATTCGGCAACAAATGACTCATGAATAGTAAATGACCTCCGAGTCAGCAGCCCACCTCCGGAGAGCCGGTGATTTACACGTACCCCTCCAAACTATAATAAAAATCCGTCCGGACCATGAGAGATGAATCTATTTATCTTATCTTTGATATCCGGTCTAAAAGTAAAACATTCTAAAATCATTAACGATGTGGTAAAAGTATACGATAAGTGAGTATGAGTGTGGCTACTTTCAGGCCAGGCCTGGACGAAATCCATCGCCAATTTAACACCTTTTGTATATTTTTAACCGTTTGTATATAATTACAATATAAGAGTACATATATTAAGTAGTGTTGGAAGACGTGACATAGTATAATTCATCCTGTAATACTTTATAGCCAACTGAGTTGAAAAATGAAAACGGTGACCTTCGTTTCTATTTTTGTCGCGAAATCAGTAGCAGGGGCGAGTACACCACGTGCTTTTTCGTTTTCCCGTGGGAAAGTCTTTGTATAATGTATTGAGTCCCTCTTATCATTTTGTCCCTTTATTGTTTAATAGTGTAAACACAAAAACAGTGCGTGCATCCGGCATCACTACCTGGTGGCGATGAGTACCATTTGGATATCTAACTTATATATTTTTTTCTGAGGATTTGCCTACTCTAATATAGACAAAGAGCAACCAAAATACCATAAATTTTGTGAAATGCTATCCCTGCTGGGATTAAATACGATTGGGAAGGAATGTTTGAAATTGTAAAAACTATTCTGTAATAGTCCCCAAAAATACGCATTTAAATTTTGTCCATTTTTATTAGCACGTCGAGGATAATCAGTGATGTTATTTGTATGTCAATGTAATAATAAGTTATCAGTCATAAACAACTATTTTATCGAAAGGAAATATTTAAAAATAAATTAATCTACGAAGTTGCAAGATTAAACGTGGCAGTCAAAATACCTAATTTATCAAACAGATATGAATGTCTTTGTCCTCATCTGATTAAAAGTTGTACAAATTCCTAAGGAAGAGTATATTTTTTATGCAAACAAAACCAATATCATTATAAGATAAAACAGTTAAGGATTCTAGTAGTAGAATTTTATTTTGAGTTAAAATATACATGCCCATTACAGTTTAACAGTTTTCATAAATAAAAAAATGTTATATTTTTTTAACGTCTAAAATCGATTGATGAATTTACAATACAATAGGTCAAATGTGAAAATACAAATTGCACAACATTATGAAAACTGAATTTATCGTAGTTAAATTGAGGGGTTGTTTTCTGGGATGACTATTGGCTTAAATTATTGAAATGACGACTTTAACACAAGGTAGTTATTTAACCCAAGTTAGTGTGAGAAGTGAGTTTAAGATTATTGTGGCGCGATCTTGTAGTCTTGTTACTGACTAAGACTGACATGTTCCTTAGACAGGACTGTTAATTAATAGCCCAACAGCCAATGACAACTAAGAGACATAAAGCTTAATGTGGATTCTGAACCACTTCCTCTTAATTACGAACTGGTCTAATTACGATGGTCTTTGCGGATTTATGTAGAATTCAATAGGTCGTACGTTAATCCACACAAGAGAGCACTACAACACCGACCATCTCTCACAACATATCCACAGTTCGTGACCTCTAACTAGCTGGATAACAGGACGTTGCCACCGTCCCAATCAAGAAGCTTTTTCAGACTTCAAGAAACACTTTGAAAAATCACAAGAGAAGTAACAATACTTTCACATTATTGTGAAAATAATACGTGATTGCTAAAACAAACTTTTTTCCCGAATTTACAAAAAAATGTTGAATAGGTAATTAATTTTAAAAATCTGCTTTAGAATAGGTTTATAATGCATAATATATTAATTACGTACAGTTATAATTAAAAGTTATTTTATAAATAAATATAAACTAATTTGATTTATATTTTTAAAATTTTAAAAGGTTACAAATTAAAAATCGCCCCTTGTAGATTTATCAATAAATGGCATTGTGCACATCACAAATTTCGAGTTTTAAATTTGCAATTACCACTCAATTAACGACATTTCCATGGTAGATCTTTGTTCTAGTCATCAACTGTTCCTAACTGTTCTATAGGAACCTGCCATACGAGTAGAACGAGAGATGAACCTTTCAAGTCTACCTCAGGTCGCTGTTTTGTTTATTATTCATCATCTCATTTCCTCTTCATAAACTTGGGTTTCAATGCATCTCATCGTCTGCGTTCATTATTTACGTTTGGTAGGTGTTAATAGCTTATTATAAGGTGAATTAAGCCTATAAACCAGGTAACAACTTTATTTGTGCGAACTATTCGTTTATTTTTTGTAAATTAAATATTATTCTAATTGTAAGAGTGCATTCGGCTTCGATTATGATCATTGAAAGAGGTTCCATTTTGATATACAGTATACCGATTTGGATTAAGTAAAGGGTACTAAAAAACGTAAAAATCAATAGTTTTAAATCATAACTATTCTGAACATATATGACTGAATTCACTAACTACGCAATACCGTACATTTTACTTATTGTTAAGCGTCAGAAGCATTTGCAACATAACAAACTTTGCTCTTGTTAACTAACCTTCTCAGCTCACTATCTGGTGTCACTCTATTGTTAGGATATATAAATCGGATCCTCTTTTAGCTAAGCTAACCCTATGTTAATACAATGTTAATGATTAATGATTTGTTTAAAGCTGCGATACAGTTAAAATGTCGTACATTGTTTTAATTTTGCAATATTTTATCATAGTGAAATAAACCAATTATTATTTTTTTTAATTAAGGCCGTCTGGGACCTAAATCGATATAGAAATTTATGTGACAAGAGTTTTATTGGATGTCAACTATTTCGTTTTGATCACTAGATTAATATGAGAAAGGTACTTGTAGTCTATATTGGAAAAAAATCATGTTGGAAAGATACATTTAGTTAGTTTCTGAAGTGTTAGGAGAAAAATGAATACTTTTTCAAGTTACAAATCTCAATTTAAAACATTAAAACTTATATCTAGAAAGGAGAATGGCCCAGATCCTAATCAATATTATCCTTGAAGTTTGAGTTTCCAAAATTCTCACGTATATCAAAACATTGTTTTATGAAATAAATTAGCTAATAAGCCATTCAGCCTTTATTCTAATAACAATTAAAAAGTACCGGATACCTTAGGCTATATTGTTTGACAAAAAGCACGATGAAACAAATTCAAAAAAATAATACGAAACACAGGCGATGATATAATATAAATGGAAAAATATTAAAGAGTCTCAGTTTCCTATCTGGAAGTCGAATGGATCGCTTATACAACATGAAGGGCTGGAGAATACATCACATCTGTGCTGCAGTCCTGCCGTCCTTACATGTCCTGCCACCCTGCCATCATATCATTATGATATCCTACTCTCCTGCCAAGCTATCATTATGACCCCCCATCATCTTATAATCATGACATCCTACAATCCTGGTACTCTTAATTCCTGTAAATCTTCTACCATGTCCGATTGCAAAATATTAATATGAAAACTGTTCTAACCATACTAAGATTTAATTAAATATTAACTAAACAATCATTTCAAATGATCTACGGCCTAGTTAAAAGCTCCAAAACTCATTAATTAATTATCTCTGAATCGGTAATACCGATAATCTAGATTTTTGAAATCTATATTTTAAAGTTACACAATAAATAAAGCTAATGTAAATTTTTGAAATTATTGATGGTTTAGTGTAATTAATATTTATATGTTTTTACCTAGAATCCATTTAAATTATACTGCATTACGCAAAGAGTTACATTTTTAACTTTCATATTATTTTCAACACATAGTATTGTTTTACTATAGTATATATAACATGCCAATAGGACAATAACTAATTGAGTTTAAATTTTAAAATCACTATTCCTTTAACTTTACTGTCTGTTCAAAATTTATAAATCTTATAATTATTTGAAATATAATTTCGTTATTTATTTTACATTAGAAAACCTTTTGAATATTCGTTAATAATTATTCAAGTGCAATAATTTCACAACAATAAAATAATGTCCCAGAAAATTTCTAACAATATCGATTTTCAATGTACAGTAATACTAGGCTATTGTTGTCGTGATGAACAGTTGATATTATCAGAGGGCGGAACAGGAAGTCGTCGTACATCACAGGTTGGCCAACCTCACTCGGGCCAGACTCCAAATAACTGTAATTGCCATTTACAATATGGTTTTTAATGACTGCAAATATCATAACGCTAATTGTCGTTAGAAGTGAACTTCGACACGCACATACGATACTTTTTTAATATAAATTATGAACACAAAGCTAATTTTATGATTGTTCGATACAAATCCCACCACCAAACTGATTCTGTTAAAAGGAATCCTGGAAAGTGAATCCTGGAAAAAGAATCCTCTGGTCTTAGTCAGTAGCAAAACTACATATGTTATAATTGTATACACATATTACAATCATATGTCATATGCACTCAATTTAGAATATTCATAATGTTTTGTCGGTGAAAAATGCATATGAAAGATTAATAATAATAAACTTTATGTTGTTTTTGAAAACATAAATATCTAAGACAGTTCAAAGGCACTGTCCCCGAGTTACGAGAAGCCCCCCCGAGAGAAGTAATATTCTAATGATGACGTCTCATATAGGCGATAACGGACATGTGACGTCACCTGTCGAATGACGCTGCCGCGGGGTCCTGGACTACCCGATATCTGACAGATCATCCTATATTTATTATTATCTTGTTCTGAATGATATTGATATTTTCGTTGTTTGTTTTGTACGCCAAACACATGACTTTAATGGGAAACGGTTCTTGTTACTCACAATTATATTCATGAGTTACCACCCGTGGTACACGTCGACCTATTATTATATCGATATAACTTGGGGTCGACGTGTACCACCAGTGGCCATGCTACGTACTCAAAAAGAACAAGTAATCCTTGAACTACAGTGAAGAAGGACTTTTTAGTTCAGTTTTATATATATATAAAACGGTTTTTATTGTAGTAAAAATAAGTAATTCTATGAACTGCAGTAAAGAAAGACTTTTTCTTGTATTTTTCATATATATGAAATGTTTTTATTGTAATAAAAACTAGTAAATCCTTAACTAAAAGACTGAATTTTAACTGCAAAGACTGAATTTCAAGTTAGTATTTTTATATATAAAATGTTTTCTATTGTCATAAATAAAAACAATTTTTTGTAACTTGGTGTTTTATTTGTACTGTAACCTAAATTTGGTTCATGTACCAGCGGTGGACACATTTTGTGTGCCTTCTAAAACCACGAATACATTTCAAAAATTCTTCACATTTACAGAATAACATATACACAAAAAAAACTAACCAGTAAAAAAACAGCACTTAAATTCCAAACAAACAAATAAACGACATGATAAACTCGAGGATGAAAAAATATATTTATCAGATATCCATTCATAAAATCTCAATTAATAAATATTACAATTTCTGAACAGTGAAATGTAAAATGTATAATTTAAAACATGAAAAATATACATATAGGTTATACACGAATTTAAAAATAACTTAAATGTTGGCTCCATGTTTTGGAAAATTGTTTATTAGAGGAATAAGTTATATTGTTTTTTTGTATAATTTACTAGCACACCTTGACTTTTTTTAGCAGCCTTTCTTTTTTCAGCGATTTATGAAATACGAGCCTACTTAATTACCAATTCTGAAGCTTGTAGCTTACTTAACTTCGCATTAGTTACTGTATAAAAGTTTATACTGGTGTATTATAGGCTATATGAATCATTGTGAGTTATTTTCATATAATCTTAAATTTATTTTGGAAAAGTATTAATTATTACTATTTTTTTATATTTTTCCATAACCGTACACATTTTATACAGCATACATAAGTCATAAATGATTGTAACTGAATAAGGGTATTAATTACAAAGATTTTACAATATGCACTCTTAAGTTTAAAACAACTTTTACCACTTTTATACGTAAGTACAACTTTTTTAATTTGTGTACTAATTGTATTCCCTCTTCAAATATGGTAAACCAATACTGATGTTGGTTTAGAAGATAAAAGCAAATTCACAATCAGCGCTGCCAACCGTCATTACGTTTACTCATTCATCAGCTGGCCAAATTACCCAGGGCTGCCAACTGTTTAAATGTGCACGCTTGTGGAAATGTTATCAGCTTGATTAAGCAATTAAAATGCTGCTTAATTAATCTTAACAAGGTAAATAGCCCTATTAAGGCAAATTTATATGGACAATGTTAAAATTGTTCACGTTGATTGATAAATGAAATATTAACTTGTCTTTAGAATTGTGTTAATTAATTAATACGTTTGGGTAAATAAATCACCTGTTTTGGGTCAGTGTCACTGCTACATGACTTAAGAGTGTGTAGTTATTGTTAGAGAGTGTTCCACTTAACAACTTAATCTTCTCTAAAGTGTTCATTTCGTTGGAAACAGACATCTTATTGAAGGCGAATTGAGTTTATGGTTTGTTAAACCACCGGAACGAATGGGTAAAAAATGTTTAAAGGCCTCAACGTGGGACCATATTCTGACGCTATTTTCGCCGAAGATGAAAGAAAAATCAATCCAATTAAAGACGAAGAATTAAAGAACTATGTTTGTTTTTATTTTTATATTGTTATTAATAAAAATATTAAGTTATCCAAACTGTCAGAGCCGCATTATTTACTTGATATATATGTAATCAAACATGTAAAACCCAAAAACGGAAGAATGTAATGGGTAAATGGCCTCTGATTTGTTATTGATGTCATTCAAAACCCGTATTATACTCTAGCGGGAGAACATCGTCTCTAGCGTAGCCCCCTGGCACAATAATACGCAACAATACGCTAGAGTCGCAGGCCCAATAAAACAAACTCACAAAACCTTCCTTCAAGATGATGTTTACTCGGTGTGCGTTAGGATGTCATGCTTGCTTAGTGGTTTGCGATTTAACTTTGTTGAAAGAGAACACGGATTCTGAGGTTTTGCCTATCTCGGGGTAAGGCACTATCTTGTAACGTATTATATATGAAATGGACAATGTGAAAAAGCCTCTTCTGTAACTACAAGAACAAATTAAAAAAATCCTGTTGCATAAATTTCCCTGAACCACTGCGCGTGCCCCACGATCAAAGGGTTGATGCAAGAAGTTAGCATTAAAGAAAGTGCCGCTTTCAACGGGTGTAATTTTAAACTGATCAAAGAGGAAAACTTAACCGAGTGAACCTAATACACAAACCTTAACTCAAATATATTCATTGAAAATCAAACAAAGCTTGAAACCAACATCAAAAGGAGTAAAAGCGCAAGTATTGACGTGATTAGACATCAACTGGCCGGGGTTTGTTTTATATCGATAAACGAAGATTAGTAACTTAAAACAAACTCACTTTAAGATTATAGCAGTCAGCTGATTCTGTTCAACTTTCATTCATTACTAGCTGACCCGACGAACTTCGTGCCGCCTAACAGTAAGATTACTGTTTGGACATTACTGTTTAAGTTAACACGACATACATATGTCGTGTTAACTTTTACGTTTACAGGATTCGGTTCAGACACTTTCTAGGGCAGCGTGTTACCCTAAATTTTACCGCAAAATACTGTTAAAGGTACACCTATCTAATCATAGAATGTCTAGATTAATGCTATGCCATATGATAAAATTACCTTACTTTGATAAACTATCTTATTTTTGCGTACGTAATGAGACATTAAAAATATAATGAAATCAAAGATTGTATGAATTTTATATTGCTTTATGTGAATTGATTAAAAGAAAGCGCAAGAGCGGGCTCAATCATTAAAATGAAACAAATTGAGACAATTTGGCATCGGATATACTTTTATCGGACGAAAATTCAGAAGAGACCGCAATAAAGTACAAATGCCTCACGGCCGGAATGATCTCCTTTGTTTTATTGTTATTTCATCACCAATAGCGTTGTCGGCTATGTAATCACCAACGAGCATGTTTCGTACCTCAATTAGATTACAACACAATGCTCGAGGTATTTCACCCTAATATCACACCAGTTAACTGTTTTGCATTTGAATTCGTATACCAATGACACTGTTTCCAGGGTTTCAAAATAATTTACATGCAACTGGTATGCCGATTTAAAATTTATGATTCATATTTTAAAGATGAAGTATAACAGATTTTCGAGGTAGTACAGTATTAATATTATAATGTCATACTGTACTAGTTAACATTTAGTCAAAAATATAATCATAGTACTTTAAGAACTGTAGTTTACATAATGCATAACATCGATAACCTATTTTACACAGACATGCTTTTCAAAAATCCATGTTGTAAGCATTCACATAGATGTAGTATAATTTAATACAGTTAAAACACAATAAAGGGGTATTGCTACACCTGGAAATTGTTTAACAGAGATTTCGAATAGATTGTGGCAGGTAAATAATCACTGAATTAATTATTGCTAACGAATTGGCTAAGTAAGGGAAGGTCTCGTGGACCAGTTCATCACAAATTGGTCGTCGCTCAACGAAGGCTGAGGTCTCTTGCAGAGTTACTGACGCGTAATAACGAGTAAACTGCAGAGAACCTTACAACCTACAATGTCATAACATACAACATAACATACCATTTTTCTGTTGGAGAAGTGCAACTTAAAAGCTATAAAATTGATATTTCTCAGGTGTTAAACTTACAATTTACTATTAGTATTTAAGTTACTTTGTCAGGAATCGCAAAATCTATACAGTAATCACATTCCTATAATATTAATACTTCTCTACTGGTAAACGTACAATCTAAAATGGGGATCCATGAAATCACGCAAAATGCTATACTTTCCCTTCTAGCAAAATTACTACAAAATTATCTACAATGGTATAGCATTTATAGCAGTCTACAATGTCTACATTTATACGAGTGTTTATTTGCTAGAAAACGTCTAATTCTGTGTAATGCTTCCCCTCTAGTAATATTATACTGTATCTTTTTAATTACGAGCTATGAACAATGAAACATTTGGTTCTATATATATATCCATAAAAATGAAAATTAAATTAAAAAATGTTCTAATTAAGGAAGTCAATTTCGGGAAAAAATGTTTCACAAATGTTACACACATGTTTTATACTTATTTTCATATTCTTATATTATACTGTTCGTTTCCGAAACCCACCGTAACAACCAATTTTAGTAATTTGACCATCACTTTTAACATCGAAATTGCCCAGTTCACAACGTTTATGCTATACACCCATGGATTGCACTCTGTCCAAGGGTGTATGGGAGCACTCAGGTAAAATTAAGAATTTCATCCTAACCATGAATATAAAAAAATACAGCCTTCCATCGGAAGAAGACGCCTGACGGTGAAGTAGGGGGTGAAGGGGGGGAGTGGTAGGGGGGGTGTTCAATCTTTAACAATTAGTACACCCTGTGGTTCTCATCCCCTAACAGCGATTAGTCGATCTCTGTTCAAGAAACGTAAAAACTCTTTTAGAAACCGCTATTATTTTAATTCATCACCTTACTTTTTTAATAAAAGGAGTTTGATGGATATTCTTCAAAAATAATTCAGTTACTATAACGTATATATTTTTACAAACAAATTCTGGATAGCTGTGCACTATTTCGTGGTTTTATACCCCATTTTATATCTTAGTATATAAAAAGTATATTGTAAAATTTATCGAGTACAGTACTACATAGTTTGGGAGCGTACAGTATTTAGTTTCTCATTCACATATCGATCAAACAACAGTTTACAATCGATCGTTGTTTGATTTTTTTCCATCAAATGCATACGAAAATTCAAAATATTTTTAACTGAAATTCAAATTCATGTAAGCGAAAAAGGGTAGTAAGCATGAATTGAGGTACGCTGCATCACCGCTTTCCTCGTGGAAACTAATTGATGAAAATTAAGGGTGATTTAAGCTCCCAATTGATCACGAATGATGCTTCAACCCCTAGACAAGCTCTTATATTATTATAATATGGACCTTTTATCTGAATGGCAAAATATAAACATAATTTTTTGGAGGTTCGTTTCTGGACCCAGCTATCTATTGGACAAATTAACTTGCTAGTTTTTGCCAACAAAGCTTGGCCTACATGTCATCACATTCATTATACTAATTACACAGCCTTCATTCATAATCTCATAAAATACCCACCAGAGTGAGCTGGTGTCATGAATATGAATATGAATGATGAGGTAAGAAATATAAATAAGGCTCCTGCTGATATCTTTCATCTCAAAATGACAATAAATATGTTTATACAAAAATTAAATTGTTTATAGGTCTCATCACACAAAAGTTGTAATTTTTATTTTGGAATGAAGAAGTAAAAGAAGAGATCAGAGAAAGTAGAATTTAGGTTCAACGAATGAATACATTGACTTCTTTGAGTGTTTGTGTTACCATAATTGTCTACACGATATTTGCACTGACTTGAATAACTCGAAGCATTATTTAGCAAGTACTTGACTACATAAAAACCATAAATCAGTACAACTTCACTGTTTTCTGACTCAACCAAATCAAATATTTTTTTCATTTCGACATGCAAAGTAAAGGAATGCAACAACTTCGTGTAGGACATGCATATTAACTACACGATTTTTCAGTAGCGTTACCTATAATCGCGTTGTAACTGAGGATATTGAAGTAATCGACATCGCTTTATGTTGTTGCATTTGCGTAAATTTGAGTTGTGTAAAATTCGCTGCCATTCGGCACCGCCGTCAGTATTCCACCCTCGGCATCCCTTGCAAGCTAACAAACCATGAAATGCCCTTCACATTAGACCTCATTATAAAGTTTCGGGGGTGAAATTCCTTTAACAATTATTGTGAGGTTAATCATTTTAATACAGGCTATTCTCGGAAAACGAAATATTTCCTTACTACAGGATTTAAAATTTTGAGATTAAGATTAAAATGAGAATTTTTAAATAAGGGCAAGATAATCTATAGTTACAGAAGATTCAGCAAAATTCCATTAAAGTAACATTTAAAAAACTTAGTACAGTAACTTTTAAAACATTTTAAAAACTAAATAGGCCTACAGTGCACTGATACTGATTAAATATCTTTTTTCATTTTAAAATTAAATAAATAATCAAAAAATCATATAAATAAATATTTTATGAAACTTTTATTTGAAACATTAAGTTAAACATAAATGTTTACTATAAAATAAATCAGGATAGAAATGAAATTTTTAACAATTTGTTTTTATTGAGTTATGTAACTATATTCAAAATTCACTTTTCTAATAAAAATGAGAACATAATATTCTTTAAATATGTAAAATTTATATTAAAATTCTTATTTTATATAGATTTAAACATAATAAAAAATTTCATAAAAATTTAATTTTCCACATAAAATAACACGGCTTTATATTAATACATTCAAAATTGTTTCAGTTTAGTTAAGACTATAACCCAAACTTTTCATTTTATTAATGTAAAAATATACAATGTAAATCAAAATACAACAACGTTCTATGTTTACCGCGGGCAGTAAATTTAACTGTTCTCCGTAACTGATTTTCCAAGAATATTAATTTAAAGTATTATAAAAAATAATAAATATATTCTTTATTCATAAAATATTTTAACAACTACACAAGATACAAGTTGTACATTATAAAACATCACAGGAATTATTGCAACAAACTGAAAATGTCACATTATTTAGAAAAATATTTACATTTTTGAAAGCAAAATTAAACAAGTCATATGTGATGAAGGAAAAAATATTAGTTTTAGCTCATTTTAATGTCACAGCCAAAATATTATAATTTAGCCGGAAAATACATTTTTATCCCACACCTTTCCATGACAGTAGATCGTTGTAATTTACATAGAACTGCGGCTAGTGTAGTATTATATATATGACTCCTAATCAAAATAAATACGAGTAATGAAATTTTAATAAAATTCAATAGTCATGTCAGGTTTTCTGGTTTTAAAAAGATTTTTATGAGTAACTAGTCTTGAAAAAATAAATAAAACTTCTATATTTAATTCCAAAGCTACTGTTTTACCAAATTTCATTAAAATCGGATCATTGGCGTGGTATTAATGTCAGTACAAAATAAGAGAAAGGCAGACTCTCAGATCAACCTTGGAAATTTTAACAAAATTAATACTTTAGATATTTATATGTCTAAGCTCCCGGTGGGGGGGAGTTAGTAGACTTTTATAAGTGCAGCGGAAGTGTTTAGATCTCGTTTCCATAGAAACTACCGGAGCTATTGTATTGATTTTTTGCTTATAAGAACCGCTGTTTAGATGAACTGAAATCGTTTCCTTTAGACTTATCCATATACACGGGGACATATCCATAAGGAAGTAAAAACAACATTCCTATATAAATCAAGCTGTCTAATGTTTTCTCAATATAAACAATTGTTTTATTAATTATTCCTCGACGATAATACGAGAACGGGAGAAATAAATACAGACAATTGCAATACTGAAAGCGCACTCTGCATCCAACCAGGTTTACCAGTCTATTACAGGTTGTCGGTGGTGAACGGAAGTAAAGAGATTACCCACTCCGTCACTTCCTGTCAACTTCCGCACGCCGATGACTGATGGTGGCCCAAGTCGATCATTATTGATCTCAAACCAGCGAAACTATCTCTCACAATTTTTCTATTTGTGTTGACTATTATTCTTAAAAGTTAAAGAAAACTGGTTAAGCTTTAAAAGTATTCAGATTTGATATAAACCTTTGTCATGACATTATTTCCATTAATGATTTACAATTTTGTTCCTGTTTACCTGCACTTCATATAGTCCAAAGACTGACCTTATTGATGTTTGTAAAGAAAATCATTTCATATCATCCCAAAAACAAAGATATTTAATATTTTATCTGAAAATAAATCAACGCAGAGTTGCAATTAATTAGTATCATATAAATTGTGTCCAATGGTTCGTCAACTTTGCTGATTACTAATGAATGTTAATGGGGCCATAAACAGGCTTGCCAACCTGATCGATGTAAATATTGTCTCGCAACAAATTAGTGTATGGAAAGTAAATAGTTAATGAAGCTTTACAGTATAGAGACAAAGAAATCAAGTATTCACTTAGCTATATTCTATTTTTTTGTATTTTGTTGCCACCTAGGTTCGTTTTGTTCTACGAGTATACGATACAAATTTTGTTGGCCTATTCTATAAACATACACAGTATTACAAAAATATTTATCATTTATGAACACTATAAATGCTGAAGTATAATTTTACTTATATGGAAAATTTTAATAATGTTCATGGTTGTAATATAATGATGTAAATGTTGAGGATGATTGGTTAGTGTAAATAAACAAATACTTAATATAATTACATTATTTCAACTACTTTTTAACACAGAGGATGAACCGACGTAGTCCTAACCTAATTTTCACTCATGTAGCCTAATTCCAAAACTACAAAACAATATAAGGACTTTAAAAATCTTTAAAATCTTTAAAAATACTTTAAAAATAAGATGACATATATTCACTAAAACAATAGGTAAAGCAATAACTTATTAGAATAGCTGTTTACAGAAAAATAAATATTTATTAATTACATTATCAATCAATCAAATAATTTATTTCAGAAACTTTTAAAACCACACTTCTTGACAATTTAATTTTATTAAATCCAAACGGCTGTTAGTAGCTGCCAAATATTAAAGGCCTTACACCGAGATCACATAGCATTCCTGCAGACGCCTTAATATATCACGAAAGCCGTTCAGTGTAGTTTATTGGAATAGTTTGATCGTATTAAGATGATTCAGAGGTGGAAACTAATTACATATTTCGAACTCCATGGAATCATTGTTTAAAATCAACGAATTTATAAATTTACAATAATTTAATTATGTACAATTTTAATTGATTGGACAGACGATGCTAATTTTGAAAGCTCCAAAAACAATATATGTTAATGACTGATGTAATAAGATGGAAAAGCATGTTTTAGGGCCTAAATATTGCATTTTATACCCAATCTAAGTTTTTAAAAATCGCTTTAGGCTACAGTCTACTCCACGGAAAAACCACATCACTGCCACGAAATAAATAACTGTGTTATGTATAAAGTATAAATAAAACTACTACAAAAAGGAAAACGAGTGTTGCAAAGGTTTCGAAGATCTTTTTTTATTGAATTAATTGTGTTAGCAATAACGCAGTAATTTTTTTTGTTAGAGCAGTAAATATTATTCGCTGGTGTGTCCCGTTTAAAAAAAATCGGTTTGCAATCGGCAAAAATCGGAGTATTAACTATATAACACATGTATATAGCTCAGTTCGTCTACACTATCAGAATTTTGATAATTTTCGATCCTCCATAAAATCTATGTTACTCTACAATGATAATATAATTATTGAGTTCTAGAATGTTATTTTTCGAAACTTTGTTTTACGCTAGCGCGGCTGAGATAGATCGGCTTCTCAAACGTTTTAAAAACAATTTCACTGGACAGTGCAGTATGTCAATATCTTATATGAAATGTTATTTAAAACAACTACAGTATAAATCTTAAGGTCATAAAAGCCAATCAGCCAATCAGACTCTATCGCAGACACAGCACCTATGAAGGTTCAAGGATCCGTTCCGATACTTCGATTCCATTCCTTATGTCTGGACCAGTTGGGGAAGAACAACAAGTTGTCACTACTTTGGGTACCTGGGCACCAAGGTGTTCAGGGGAATGAAGTAGCAGACAAACTGGCAAGGGTAGGGGCAGCCACCCCCTTTGTGGGCCGGAGCCAGGTTGTGCACTGGAGGACTCCTTTTTTAAAAAGAAGCTCAAGGAGGAAGAAAATTAAGCTAGAGGGAAAGCCTGGACTGATCTTTCGGGATGCCGACAGGCTAAGGAAATGCTTGGAGGGCATAATATAAGAAGGTCTGAGACCATGATCAGGCTTAAGAAAAACAATTTAAGGATACTATCGGGTTTTCTAACCGGGCACTGTAGGCTCAGGGGTCATCTGAGTAAAATGGGCATTGTTCAAGAGGGTGAATGTCGCTTCTGTCAATCTGGGGAGGAAACACCTAGACACCTACTGGCCGAGTGTGATGCAATAGGTCAAAAGAGAGCCAGAAGCTTGGGAACACACCAGGTGGCAGTTGGGGATTTCCCAAAGCTAGAACCTCACATAATACTAAACTTTATTAAGGCTTTACGACTAGAGGGGGTTCTCTAGGCAAGAACTGGAGACTAGTCTGGGGGGCACAATAGATCTCATAGGTCGCAGTGCAATCTTTCCCCTAGGTTTATCAGTATCAGTATTCCTTATGTCTGCAAACCAGTCACAGTCAAGTAGAACACAGACACAGAGGAAACAATACACAACAAGACACAGATATTTAACACTATAATGAGTCGAGGCGATCCGAGTGGCGGCAACGAACATTGACCCGACTCATCGTTAAAATATCTATTAAAATATTAATAGTATAAGAAACTTAAATTTATTTCAAGCATCAGTTAAAATATTTCAAATTCTATTTTTTTCAAGCTGTTCAGCAGTAGTCAGTGAACTGCTATATAATTAGTGTATAGTGTAAGTACTTACTAATTTAATTACTGTTTCCTTCGTTCAAAATATTCAGCCGATTTAATAGCTAGAGTAAATAAACGAAATAATCCATGTGTTCAAAACTAAATATAAATAATAATAATAACTCGTCACAAAACTACTTCCTCTAGGTTTTCATTGAAAAAATCATAATATAACTAAGCAGAAAAGAAAATTACTCGTACGTCGTTCAATTCGCACCAATAAATGAAAACATTTATGGCAGTTTGATATTAGGTGGAATGAAAGGGTATTTTGGCAGCTGAAACCGCTGAAGTTTCGAGTGTTTTAGGGAGAACCAATTTAGTCAGAAGCAAGTGAGTTGCACAAAGCTAGAGTTCATTCACGGCTGATGTATGACGCCGGGCGCAACTTTCAAACTACTGTACCTTGTTGGCGTGAAATGTAAATGTGGAAAGATATCATGAAAATAGTGAACTACCAAATAAGAGATTAAATAAAATCGTGAGAAAGATTCCTTTTATTCTATCGCAACCTCACATAAAAATACAATTTTTTTGCACCCTCCCTAAGAAATAGTAGTTTATTTTGACAAAATTACATGTGAATAAAAATCCATTAAATCTTATTTTCTGAATTATTTTGAAAACTGTAGCTAAATTTACTATAAAACAGAATCAAATTAAAACCAGAACAAGACTATATTAAAACAACAGCTTGAAGGGACGAAAGCCCTGATTTTGAAAATTTTTATCTCAGTTTATCTCAGTTTTATTAGATTATAGCTTAGATATGAATTGCCAATTACTGAAGTATATAAAATACCTTTAAAAGTTGGATTTGTTATAATACATAGTTGAATACCTTTATCGTAGAGAATAATTTAAGCTTTTTATCGTGTAATGTAATTTCGTATTATGAATACTACCGAAGGAAAAATACATTTGAAATAAATAAAATTTTCCCAGCATCATACATAAACAGTCGAGATATTATATAAGAAATGGTTGTTTGGGAAAATAACAAAAAATGTTCTTAATTTTTTCTAAAATAGGATAGTTTATTGGTAATAACAATTTAATTATATATTTTTCTTATATTTTAACTCTCAAAAATAGTGTTATGTTTTTCAAGATAGTCGTATTGGAGAACATTTCAGTTTAACATTGTCCTTATGGAACTGGTGAAGTCTATTAAGTACAATGTAAATATAAAACACTACATGAATTTTACATAAAAAACGACATCAATAGTCAATGATTCAATATCATATTACATCACTAGTCCGGGACGACTGCGGGGTTACCATGCAAGTCGAGTCCCGTTTAGGACTACACATTTCAGACGAGTGACGGACGCTATTTTACGACATACTAAAATAAAGTAACCTAATTGAACAGCGAAAATACTCGTTTCAAAATTCGTTACATGCTCTCATTACTTAAAATATGTTTCTGTCTCAAAGAGTTAGAGGCTATGTTTGTGTTAACGAATATACTGAAATAAATTGCTTTCAAATGAATTAAAACAAACTATTTGGGATATTAAGAATTACTATGAAATCCCAAAACAGGATTCTCTTTGATGGGGTGGGGGATTATTGAAATGCATAAAGCGCGATGAGCCGATCCACAGCGTGTGTGATGGGCTTCACTCAGCTGGGAGATTTTAATCAGGCCGGGCTTTGGAATAACCCTCATTACACGGTAACTCTTTTTTGTAATCTCAGTGAAAAAGTACATACAAATGACTTAACGAGTAATTATTACATTAAAATGAGGGTTTTTCATTTTCCTGTACATTTAATTTGTGATTTGAAGCGAACGCTTATACACGATATCAGTGATGTCAAACATACTTTCACCACATGAAAATAACTAAAAAAGCTGTATACATATAAATGCGGATTTGAAAACGACATTTTTAAATTTTCATACAAATATTTCAAAGATTACTTGTTAAAAAAATCTCATAGAAGGGGTTTCGTACTCCATATCAATGAACTGGGTTAGGTTTATAGAAAAAAATTATAGTTCAATTATAGTTAAATTATAGTTATTAAAAATTATAGACTCTAAAAAAATTACTTACAACCTAATTTTTACCTAAAAACTATTCAGAATTAAGGAGGAATTTTTTGTATTCCTTAAATAGACGCCCATAAACAACGCACTGTGTTGACTGATTTCATTTTAACTTCTGTCTATTACCTTTTATTGAGAATAATAATTCAAAATAGTGGAAAATATTGTTTAGTTCAATGGAATGGCTTTTATGGTTGTATTCAATTTATAAAAAATCGGACCAACGGTGTGGTCCAAGTGTTAAGTACACAGACAGACAGACAGACAGGAACGAGCCTCTAAACCTTTTTTTTTATTTCGGGAACCTCAAAAGGGACATTTACGCTCTCAACGCAAATCGCTAAATTTAAAAAAATCTAATGTTTAGAGGGAGAGAAAAATGTTGTGAATTAACTTTTACATATTAACACACTGTAGTGATTGATGGGAATGGAGCATTTGCATTAAACCTAATGAGAGATAGAACCCGTGTTACGAATCTGTCTGATTTTAATGCATGCATCTCGCTAAAACAAATATTTGTAATTTTCAATATTTAATACTGTAATGTGTTCATATTTCAAATTATAACAATGATTTGTTGTTGGTTTGATTATTATCAACAACCTACCTATTAACAAAACTATAATAAAACTGACTAATTTTATTATTTTGAGGTAAACTAATTTGAAACCATTTCTCCTCACGCATCATGAGCCTTGTAGAATTATTTTTGTGCCAAGTTTAATGGAACATATCGCCATAGTTTTCCAGAAACTTCGATCAGTATGTCAGTCAATGGTATTTGGCTTTTATGAGTATATTAGACTTTTTTTGAAATGCATCCCTTCCAAATATATTTTTCAATTTATATCGAGATTGGTAACTTTTGGTTTTAATCTCCTACGATCTCGAACTAATTTGAATATAAAATAATCAAATATCCTGTGTCCTTCAGATATATATCAGCTACCAGCCATAGCTTTAGGTGCGTTCTGCAATGAACGGCGGGCGCATGGTGAACATGGCACGTGTACACCATAGCTAGCCCTTGCTTTCTAGAAGTTACTGAAGCTTCTCGTAGCCTCCCAATAATTGCCTCATGGAGTTCGGCGAACCCCGGATTATTAGAGGTACATTTGTGTAACCAACTACCACAGATGGGATGAGTATAAATAAAATTGATCAAATACACAAAATATTGTACACATTACAGTTTGGCCAAAATATGAAACATGTTTTCTTCTCCGTCAAACAAATGATCAGATCTAAAATTTGAATATAAATCTATGCTTAATATTCATTAAATTATCCACAACCACACAGAATAAACAAAGGCGTCTTTTAATGTTGTCGAGCTGTATGTGGAAGGGTCCTTAAATAACAATACAGTAATTGATCAATCAACATTTTACTTGGTTTGAAAAGTGTTTAGGCGTGTCACCTTCATGAAGGTTAGTTTTGGTTATTTTTTATGTTTTTAGAATTTTTAAACATAGCCTATTAAAAATAAAGATTTGAAGAACTTGTTTTTAGGTCTTAAACTTTCGTAAAATAATCAGTTTCATTTTTTAATACACTTACTTATTTTAAAATTCACATTGTCGTTTTATTTTTTATCAAATGAGAAAGGAGACAATTTAACATAGTTTTTATGAGAGTAAAATCTAATTGACGGCACTGTTGAAGATCCGTAAACCCAGTAAATATAACTATAAAAATAAAAAAAGGAGATATAAACAACTCACTGAGTACATATACTTTTATGGGGAAGCGCTGGGAAGGAGATAGAGCGTTCTGTGGTCTCGAATTCAAATTCCCTAATCACATATAGCTATTAGCTACGTTAAAGCCGCAACACACTAGGTTTAGCCCCCAGAGTAATTTGATGGATGGTAGGCCTACTGGGCGATGTTCAGAATCATAGTGTGAAGTCTTGGGATGAGAAGGTAGGGTAACGTAGGGTAACATAAGGTAACGTAAGGTAACGTAGGGTAACGTAGGGTAACGTAGGGTAACGTAGAGCCGTCGATAAAGCGTAGAGGAAAGGAACGGAATTGGATTATAGGAATCTCCGCTAGAGTGATTCAATGAGTCTTGGGAAAATTTGATTTCCTCCAAACATGTAATGCTTCCACGCGAGCCGAATATGACTCGGATATTCATTTGTAAAAAAAATTCACTGTTGGCATAATGCGTTTATGTTAACAGCAAATTTCCAATGGAAATATAAATTAAAACTCATCTTATTAGTCCAGAACTGTAACAAAATTAAATACCCCCAGCAGCAGACCTGCGTACTCAGCGAATTTCCAAATCAATAATATAATAATAATTTATAAAAATCTGTCCATAAACATGAGAGTTATTTGCCTATTCTCCATAAGATTAACATGGGAGAGTGTGTGCAGGTTAGCTGCTGTGAGGAACACTGAAAGTAGTCATTTCTACCATAAATAATTTGTATCTTAACATTTATACCAACTTTCATCAACATCTGTCCATAAACAAAGGAGTTTGCCTATTCCCTATATGATTAATATGGGAAGAGAGTATGCAGATTTGCTGCCATGATAAACACATAAACTATGATTTTTAAGCATAAATGTATGGATCTCAACCACATGAAGCTAAATATCAAGTTTTATCCAAAAATATTGATTAATATGGGAAATATTAATTTTTTCCTATCCTCCATAAGATTAACATTGGAGCCCCACAATACAACGTACTGTGTTTAGATTTTTTAATATCTCGGTAACCGTTAGAGATAGAGAAAACTTTAAGAAACTTAATTGTGTAGTTTTTAAGCTGATTCCAATGGTGAAATATAAAATTAGAGATTTAAAAAAATTATAAGTGAAAAACGCAAAAAAACCCATTTTGGGGTACAAAACCCCCCAAACTACACGTTCCCATTGACCGATATGTCTGGTTTACGAACTCGTCCGAGCATTTGTACGAATACACGTCTCTACCAAATTTGGTCTCAATCGGACCATTTTTACGAGAGTTATCATGTCCACACACACACACACACACACACACACACACACACACACACACACACACACTCACACACACACAGACACTCACACACACACACACACACACACATATATATATATATATATACCGTATATATATACAAATAAATTTTAACGACTATTGTTTTTGGACTCTGGGCACCTAAAGACGAAAAAATAACATGGTCCCGGGCTTAAGTCTTACCATGAGACCTACGGTAATAGCTTCTTCCCTGTGGGAAATTCGCTAAAAGCATATACCTTAGTGAGTCTGCAGTTCAAATATTTAATTTATTTGTTACATGTTTCGGCTCACGTTATTTTAAAACAATTCCGAATTCGTGTGAATAAAAGAATGTATTTTTTATTTACACAAATCTGTAACATAAATCTATTGATGCCGCGGTCGTCATGACAACACCTTGACTAGGGACATTGAAAATTCACGTATAAAGGGAAATGTGATATCGTTACAGAAATAGCTTGCGTGTGTCGTCTCATTCTATCACTGAATATTAAAATAAAAAGATCTAATGCTTAAAAATAGCCATTAATTTTTCTTTAAACCCCCATGTACTACATCTAATATCGTTATTATGGTATTCATCCCCCCCTTCACCTAGGTAATGACAAAAATGTTATGAGCGTGGTTTATCAGTTGGAGTGATCTTACGCTGCAAACAAAGCTTTATGAAAACGGTTGATAAAATAAGGAATAAATAGAGTATTTGCTATCTACGTACGTAACATTAAATTTGGGTTTTATTTAATAGCGTACAGTACCGTGTTTACTTCGGGATTTAACTTTTCTTTGAAACCGATTGTAGTGGACTAATATTTCAAAATACTACATTGGTTTTTAGCTGGTTTGAGTGGTGATAGTTAAAATACTTGTTTTGCTAAAGAATTTAAAACACAAGATTTTCGGGCATTCAACTTTTAACTTTTGAACCGTCGTTCGTACACACGCTCCGGTGGTGTCATAATATTTACTTCCTTCAGAACATAAACCCCGCAATTTATATCAAACCCGTTAGGGCCTAAAGAGGTGTTTGAGATATTTTGACTTCAACCTTTTTTAGAAATTAACTATCTTTAAAAATAAAATGGAAAAACGTCTCGTGCTATATCTAAAGTGCGCCACTGAACCAAATTTCACAAACATCGGACCAACATTTGTGGTCTCGGCGTCATTACACAGACCAAACGTCCGAAAAGTACTTTTTGGATTCGGATAGCCCCAAAACGTATATTTACACTCAAGTCATTTACACTCAGCTCAAATACTTACCCCACATACGATCTAAGGGGAGAAATAGTAAAAATAATAATTGTATATAAATAGGCATATGCATACGTGATGATACGTAGTCATAAACTCACAATAATCTTAAGGTACTTTAAATCTGAAAATATTATCAGTTAAAATACTTCCGTGAAACCATTTGGAGAAAAATTATCTTACCTTTTTACCGAAGTCCCCAGTAATACCTTCGTATTCTTCAGTCCCTATGACAAATTAATATTTATTAATAATTAATTATATAAATTAGCAGTGTTTACAAATGAATTAATCAAAAGTTCTATGAAAAAAGCTTAAAAAGGTTATATATTTTCGCTATACCTCTAATTTAAATGTATTCCAGGCAATTGCAACTGTGTTAACGTTTTTACTATTGAAAATAAACTAAAAAATATACAATATTTACAAAAACTTTGACGCAGAAAAATTAGTGGTACCACGTTATCATATTTTATTCTTGTAATTCTTGTAATAATAAAAAAAGTTTAATGCGAGCAATCTGACAAAGCGACGATATAGCTTTCCTGTTTTGCGTATCTCCACAAAAAATACCTTAAAAACTAATCGATGTCTGAAATGTATAAATACGTATTAATGATAAGTACGTTAGAGTCAGTACTTATAATGAGATGCCAGTTCATAAATTTTTAGGTTATAAAATTATTATAATACCGGACTGTAAAAATGTTCTTTTAAAATTGTTGTTTCTAATTCCTCAACATTATTGAATCTGAATGGAAATAGAAGATGAGGAAATCCAATAATGGGGAAATAGAAGATAAAGAAAACCAATAGAGTTTACTTAAAGATTACGCGTACAGTAATACACTTAATTATCAAAGAGAAAGATTTGGAATTTAAAGCTAAATGTAATCTGAGATATACGAATGAATGAAATGCCTGAGTGAGATAACATAATCAAAGATGGCCGACGCACCGCCATCTTCAATGCGATGCCATCTGTGGGTCAAGGTCACTCGAAGGACGCACCCGCCACTACCATCTACAGACATTACGCAGCGCCTGCGATTAAACAAAGGCTGCACGCATGGCAGCAAAGCACCGTGATTCACTTTCCAGATATGCAGGCGCGGTAGCGCAACGGTAACATTCATTAATCATTATACACATAGGGAACCTGGTGAATATTAGTTTGAGTGTGATTAGTGTAATGTTCTTGAAATATAACTTAACTATTGGCAAACTAACTATTTTAAATATAATTTTAAGAATTTGTTAGCTGTCGTTCAACTGAGGAAAAATCTTACAACTTTTATACGCCTTTAACTATGAATTTATACATTAAATGAATCAAGAAGTAAGGTATTACAAATTTGCATATTCTAAGATATAAAATATACGCAATATGCAATTAAAAATTTAAACTCAAAAACAACTGTGTCTGCGAAATGGTAATATTTGACGGGAAAGTGTTTCAAAATATATATTCAAAACTCTTTAACGTATTTTTAATTGATGAGCTTAATTAAAACACAATTTTCTGATTTAGAAATATATTGATGTCTACTTATTTATGCTAATTATTTCATTATAAATATCGTAACGTAGCATGTATATTATCCCGTCGTTGACCATTTCCATTTGATGAATGATTAATTTTAAATTCCTTCTAACCATTACGAATAACTTGATGACATTTTGCTTACATACTGCTCGCAGAATATGTAACAATCAAGGATGGATATGCGGAATGAAAAACGCAGAAGATGGACGTGGAGAGGTCTCTTTTACAAAGAGATGGTGAAATAGGCAATTTATATGCAAGCGGTGACCACGGTACGTGTATTAATAGACCATCAAACTACCATATACAGGGCGTCTCGTAACTCACCCCTGTCTAGTTTCGCGTCAGGATTTATGTGTTTTCTCTGGGACATCATTTTGCGGCGGTCTACTCTGAGCACGATTGGCCTCAGTGCAAAGGAACAACATTAATAAAATAAGGAAATTGAGAGACGTAGAGGTTTCAAAGAATCCTTTTTTGTTTGGAATTTATTACGTTTATGGGCAGTAAAGAGGATTTAATAGAAATAGAAAACTGCAATAGTGGTGTCGTGCTGCGTGTGAATGAAATATTTGAGTTAAGTTTACAATTATTAAATAACAAAGTACACTTACAACAAAGCATTCGAAAATGTTTCGTCTATGAATATAAGAATGTAAAATTCCAGCATCACTACAATTTTCTTTATCTTTTTTCATATTTGATAAATACTTCAGTTAAAAAAAACGGTTTTGAATACAACATGAAATTCAGGCGAGTGGGAAGCCTAACAAAAGAAAACAAAGCCCCAAACAAACTGAGTGGATAGACAGAAATAAAAAAGAAAAATAAAGATCTTCTATTTATGGTTTATATTGTGTGTTAGAGGGGTAAATTGTGTAGTCAAACACAATCTAGAGTCTCATGTGGCAACAAATTGCTGCCGTCACGCTGCAAGTGGGGGGGGCACGAGCAACCCCCCCTCTCTACACATCACCCTCACCCCTGTTTAGTATTATCAGTAGTATCACTTATACACATATCTACCTTTGCAAAACTATAAGATAATCATCAGTAATATACTAATTCACTACCGGGGTAATATGAAGAGAGAAAGTTAATAAACGTTTGCTATTGTGGTAAATCCTTACAAAGCACTTTAACATACGGAGTAGTGATTCGTCATTTAACATTATCATACGTCATTAGAGATTTACAGTTTGTTACGACCGTGATTGGTACAGCTTTGTTTAGCTTCTGGTATTGGGGTTGTCGATTGTGGGACATAACATTGAAGGCATTGACATTATTGTGTAGTAGGTTTGGTTGCGTAGGGAATGGTTGGTTATGGAAACTTGCTTGAGGGGTGTATACAGATAGATTTGGAATCTGTTGAAATGAAGAATCAGGCAATGAGGAAATATTACCATATGTTTTTGCGTTTAAAATTACATTCATGATTTTAATTGTTTTTACATGTTCCCCATATTGACAGGCTGCACTGTCGAACTTGCCCATCTTATGGAAGTAGTCGCAGAATAATCCGTGTCAAGAGAGGAGCTGCCTGGTAAGGAAGTTGACTTCACCGAACCCACACGGACAATTCCGACATTAATCGACGCGTCCAGCCACCTCTCGTCTCCCGGTTAAATACACATCCGGTTACTAATATTGAGTCTAATAATATTAACTAGCCAAAGTACCCGTTCTTCGCACGGGTTAAAAAGGCTGAGAGGTGTTCGTAGGCTCTACTGATACATTTAAGTTATTGTTAATTAATTCTTCAGTACCTGGTGACCGAGCTTTGCTCGTATAGAATAAGACATGTATCATAAAAATTAATTAGAAAAATTAAAACACATTTATTACCCAGCAGTTTATCTGAAAAATCAACTTTATTACTTCTTCTTCCCGAACTGTCAAAATATAGTGTAAACGGATTTTGTCATTAGAAAATGTAAACATTGAAACCTAGGACGGTCACGACAGCTCTTTCTTCTTCTTCTTCTTCCCGAACTGTCAAATTTTAGTATTCACAGCTGTTGACATTCAAGTAATTTTATGTTTTCATTCTTTGAAAATGTAAACATTGAAACTTAGGACGTTCATGAGTCGTAGCCCAAGGGAATTTTAAGGAAACTTATATGCCTATGTGTTGCATGAGTTTAAGATTTACCTTTCTGTAAAATTTCAAACCGGTCGGTTCGGTATTTCTCGCGTTTACTTGCCACAAACAAACACACAAACAAATCCACAAACATACAGAAACCACCTCTTCTTTATGATATTATAGATTATAACTAGTGTAGGGAGGTTTAAGTAATTTTCACAATTTTAATAATATTAAATTAACGGATGTAAAGGTGCTGTAATGGATCTGCCTATGGTTTGCTTCTGTCATTCAAATTTGATATTTTGCCTTGCTTAAAAATTAGTATCGGAGTCTGAGTCCAAAACTGAAAAAGTCGTTAAAATGCGGTCGGGTAATTATTATTGGAAATGGTTAGTATAATATTCTAAAACAACACAAATACAATAATATTTTATTCGTGGGATTGTTTTTTTAGATTTTTTAATTTAATAGGTGGTTAGTTGTTAAACCGGGGGTCATCGGTTCAATTCCGGCCCAGTCGCTATTTATATGCGAGTTTAGTGTACAACTTAAAAGGTTAAAACATCCACCGGTGTTGAACTCACGCAAAATACAAAAATATAAATTTATACCAATAGGAACAAACGAAATTAATGAAGGAGAACGATAAATTGAAACGTACATTTTGTTGAAACGTTTGTCTCCTGTCAGATTTGTTTTAAAACATCCCATTGTACTAGGGTTCAATGGCAAAATAACTAATTGAATGGCATTTAATTAAGCTTTCCGTTTGAGTTGGACAGTAATTTAATTCAGGGTGAGGTTACATTGGAATTTGCGTTCGAGACGAGTTCTCTGTATTTAATTTTCTAGCAGAGTTTTCTGTTGAAACTATTTATATTGAATAGTTAGTTTAAAAAAATCTAATTTCTAAATTTCTAATTTTTAATACATTTTCTAAAAACTATTATGAGAGAATTTTTATTTCCATTTTTAACTTTTACCGGTAGCGACCTAGGAACAATCGACGCAAACTAAAAAACAAACATTTTTACAATAGCCTTGGAAAAACAATGTTAAATGTCGGGTTTGTTCGTTTTGTCTAGGTGTTTTATAAATATAATCATTTACCTCGATCCTGGACAAAGTCTCCACAAAATTGTGTGATTGTCTTACGTCTTGATATATGTAGCTTTGAGATAAAGTTACATATTCCATCACACCCACCCTTTATTCGTACGAATCTTAAAATACCTAACAGAGTGGGTAGTATTATATATATTATGAATGTGAATTTAAGGTAATGAAATGTCACACATTACAACACACATCTACAATGCCCAATGTAACACAACAATGTATATTGGAACGTATTTTTATTCTTCTGGATTTACATCGACACGAAGGAGTCAAATGTTTGCTCAGCGGAAAGTGACAGTTGCGAGTGAGCTCTAGCGTCAATTTCGCCAATCAAGTCAATCCCGAACGCCATCTATCACCGATGTCTGAGAGGCTTTCCGCTTTCCGCCTATTTGTTGCTAACAGTTTGCATGAACCTCGTATAGAGTGCACCCCAAGGCAAACACCTTGCAGTCGTTTCAACAGAGAAGAGACATTTTTTATACAAATAATTACATCTATAAAGTGATAAAAATGTGTGACCAATATCTAACCGGAAATAATATACAGTGCAAATGGAACGGGAAAAGTGAAATGGTATTTTATAAATTAATTTTATTCAATACAAAACCATTATGTAAATATATCTGATGTATAAATAATATACATACATAAATAAGGTGATGACGATGCGTCATGTAAATAAAACATAATTGCTGATCATTGAATTTAAAAGGCTCAAAAAGCGAAGTCAATGAACATTAACTGAGTATTCTGGTCTGCTGCAAAGGAATAATTTTCCTTTCGTTGATTTTCAATTTAGTGCCAATGTGAAATATAGCAATTTTTACTGACTTATCTTCGTTTACAATTATATAATATTCTATTGTACTGTTTAATTAAAATTAATGAATACCTAGCTTAACTATCTTCTATTGCCTTTCAAGTTTTGTATCTCTTTTATTATTGATCCGATCTGACATTTCCACCTTTCAACTTCCTTCTTAATGTTTTCCTCTTTCGTAATACTCATATAAGCTGATTTAAGCTAAGTGAAACTCATTGTGTTAACGTTCCCCTTAATCCCATTTATAATTAAAATCATACTATCGTTACAATTCTAACCTCTTACGATATCACACCTTCACCAGTGACGGTATATTGCGTTTTAGCCCCATAAAATTGTTATTTTGTAATTTTGTGGGCAGTAATGCCCACAAGATAGTAGATACATAGAGAGCTCATTTAGGCAAATCAAAATTAATATTTAAAAAAAGAGTGCTACTGTAAATAATCATCTCAAATATACGATAAATTAAATTTGTTTCTGAAAAGAAAATAAAAATTATTTTTGTTTCTCTATAACCACTATTATTGTAACTTAAAACATACGTTTTATCGGTTGTTTATTTATATAACGTACTTTTCATAAATACACATATTAATATAAAAATATAAATTGCCATACCTATTGGTGTAAGTTACTTACAACAAAGAATACCAAACACAATTAATTTATATTAAAAATAGTTTAAAAGAATAATTAATAAGAAGCATTAAATGATTATTATGTTGTTGTCTAACTGGTGATATTGCTTATTAAATACCTAATTACATTATCAATTGCTATTCAATATTTGTTTACAATGAAACTAATTCCTTAAGTTACAAAACGGACTTTTGCAGAAATTTGAACTTCTATAAAACAAATATAATAAAACGAAATAAACAAACAGTTTTATTGGTGCAGAAATTTCAACCAACGATCTTCTTTGTTCTAGCCAAAATTCTCCTTAACATTGCCTAATTAATCCTTCTTTGTTCTTCTTTATAGTAAAAATATAACACGATAAATAAACAATCCGGTCTCACCGGACATAGTAAAATGATGAAGAATTTGAATAGCTGCTTCCCTATGGGAAATTCGCTAAAAGTGAAAACAGAGTTATAATTGGTATTATGGATATTTAATATATAATGGATATAATGGACTGGGACGGTGGCGACGTCCTGTAATCCAGCTACTTGGAGGTCACGAATTGTGGATAGTTGTGAGAGATGGTCGGTGGATGTAGTGTTCTCTTGTGTGGATTAACGTCCGCACTATTGAATACTACGTTAATCCGCAAAGACCATCCTCATAATTAGACCAATTCGTAATTCAGAGGTCGTGGTTCGGATTCCACGTTAAACTGTAGGTCCATTAGTTGCCATCGGCTGTTGGGCTATTAATTAACAGTCCTGTCTAAGGAACATGTCAGCCTTAGTCAGTAACAAGACTACAAGATCGCGCAACAATCATCCTACATTCGTTCCTCATTCATACTTGGCTTAAAATACCTACCTGAATAGGTCGCAATTTCAGTTAAAAAGTAAAAAAATATTACATTATCTATCACAATAACCGACGAAATAATAAAATTCATGAGCATTACAAATTCTAATGGCTATTTTAAATATTCAGAATCGCACCAGCCTTAAAGCAATGGAAATATCGTTCAAGTTCTGACACCAAAGTTCCCTTTATGCGAAAAGAAAAGTTATCGCCATCATCGTGGCCTGCTAATTATAAGTTTAAATTGTTGTCCAACTCCATTATCATCTGTGGCGTCGATAATGTTGCTGTTGCTACTTGCTTACTTCTAATTATTCCAGAGTTATATGAATCTCTTACTTACATTCTACCGACAAGATGCAAGAAGTATGTGTGAATAATGATATGCATAGTGTAATGTAACAGGTAAGTATCCACAATGTTTGTTAGGTGTTAGCGCACTTCAAGTAATGCTAAACGATGAAAAATCAATCGGTTTCCCACGTGATTATTACTTTAGTTATCGATCATGAAACCGAAAATTCATGAATATTATTGCTCTTAAAATGTCCACGGGTTCGTGATTCTTAATATCTTGTACAATGTACCAACTCCAATGTACAAGTGTGACTAATAAAGTGGTTTAAGAGTCTGCATCAGTGGTAGCCATCTTGAATTTTAGTCCTGTAAGAGCAATGTTAAATTCTGGCGGAATATACCTTTGGCGTCTGTAGTGGCGTTAATTATCAAAGTATCAATGTAAAACTTTGGAAGTACATTGATGAGATGTGGCTCAAGGGCATGACCTTTTCAATATGTTCAAAAATTTAACTTCATATAAAAACCAAAATCCAGGAATATTTTACAAAATAAATCATTATTATTTTTTTATTGAGAGCGAAAATAAGAAGTTCTGTAAGGTGGTGCCCTGGAGGACTGTAATACCTTTAATTTGACACCTCTTCCGTTAATTTATGACAATAGGTCAAGGAGATATAGGCGCCAGAATTTAACATTGCTCTTACGGGACTAAAATCCAAGATGGCTACCACTGATGCAGACTCTTAAGTTACGTACTTGCAGGTTTTCATGCTCATTGCGTTGATATACACGTGATTGTCGAAATATGGGGGTCCTAACCGCATTACTAGTATCAAAATACATGGTTGGAAAAAATCAATGAAATTAAGCGACTTGAAGTATCACGAATGTTTTGTACCACCCCTTGCTGAGGGCCTCGGCACGAAACGTCTCCATCTCCATGCGATGTTTGCATGCCGTGCTTGGATGTGGACACCTGCCGCGCGGCCCTGATACACAGGGTGTTCCTGGCAAACTGACGACCGGTTTGACGTTTTATCGGATCATCATTCCGGAACTTAAGTCTGCAGTAATTTACAACGTTTATAGGAATACATTGGTGTTTGTATTTCATCATAGTACATCTAAAACGCATCCATTGTGTTGTTTTCCACTGAAATTTAACTTTTTATATTTTACTAGCTGACCCGGCGAACTTCGTAACGCATAACAGTAAATACTTGTTAACTTTCAGATTGGCCATGTTCTGAAGTCGAATAGCATTACTATTTCGTTGTAAAAAATTGGTCTTGTGTCCAGGTTTTTTAACAACGACCACGGTCGTCTATAGCTGTATCTACAAAAAGGAAATTCACAAAAATTACGATTTTGAAGTTTTCCCCAAAATACACTTGAACAAGATAATTATCTGCATAAAAGGTAGAGGCTACAGAGGCGAGGTTTTCCTCCCCCGGAACAGAAGGGTGGGATCGCCTATTTACGAAGCTCGCCAGATAGCTCCCAAGGGATGGGGTTGAAAACCATTACTATATTTCTTACATGCCCCTTTACATCTCTTCCGATCAAAATTACAATATAAACCATAAAACTCTGGAGATAAATAATCCATTAGTCTGACTTTTAAACGTAGAAGGCTCTAAAACTCGAAGTTCTACAAATATGAAAAAGTTTTACAAATTTTTCAACATTTGACCCATGTAAACCACATACCAATTAGATTATTTCTCTATATAAGTTATTTGGTGGTTTTATAAAATATGAAACATTTTTCCCATTATTCTTGAAAAATATCCACATTTTATTGCTTGACTCAATTTCAATTATTTGTTAATTACTAAACTATTTTCAATTGTTTGAATGTTTTGAATCTGAAACAACCCCCTAAATATAGTTCCATTGATGATTATTGATATTTCTATTCTGTAGTATTATATTATTATAAAACAAAGGTGATGGCATTCCTTGGGAAGGAGCCCTTAAGAACAAAAATAGTTCTGGATAATAGAGTCTTAGAACAAGTGTCACATTTCAAATATTTGGGTTGTGATATTAGCTATGAAGAAGATCAAGACTTGATAATGAAAGTTAATAGATTCCAAACTATTTGTGGGACAATAAACAGGACTCTGAAAAATAAAGTCAGGAAAGAGACCAAATTAAAATTCTACAAGTTGATGGCCATCCCAGCTCTCCTATATGGCTCTGAAACCTGGATACCGAGGAAAAGAGAGTGGAGTACATTGCAGACAGCTGAGATGCGTTTTCGATAGCAGTGAAGGGGTGTACCAGGGAAGATAGAATTCGGAATGTTGAAATAAGGCAGGAACTCAACATATTCTCCGTATGGCAGAAAATTGAAATCAACAAGCAGAACTGGAGAGATCATGTTGAGCGGATGGAAGATATTCGTATTCCCAGGGCGGCTCTTTCGTATCAACCAGCTGGAACGAGAAGTGTGGGCAGACCGCGCAAGAGATGGATGTGAAGAGGCTTTGACGTCGGAACAGGCAGACCGCCTAATCCTTGAAGGAAGACGACGACGACGACAACGAGTATTATATAATACGAAGTCCATATTTAATTGGCAACAATTAAACAAAAAATGCTTACATATTCTTTTAAATTTTTATAAACATAAACATTTATTCACTCAACACCCTGTTGAATTGAAAAAAATGATTTCAATTTATAGTTGAATTGTTGTTGAAATGTCCTCCACATTTACAGGAAGTAAAAATAAACTCTTTGTTGGTTAAAAAATTATTAAAATTTAATTTTGAAAATAAAATACGATGTAAATTTCTAGGAAACAGAAGATAATATTAATTTGTGAACTGCCCTACTTTACCTCATATAAAATTTCACAGAAAACTGCATTGTTTTTGTATTAATACAAAAGTAGAACTAGCAGTTGAATTAATTGGAATGTAATAAAAAATTAAAGTAACATTATTATTACTATTCATTATAGAAATTATCTAATAAATAGTTAAAATTAAATATATACAATTTATTGTTATTGGAAAAAATACGAAACACAAATCTTCTATAAAAATATAGAAGCATAAATCTATTCTATATAAAATGCTAGCAAACAAAGAAATTTATATAAAAACCACAATTTCATTAAATTAAGTAAGTAGGAAAAATTAAGTTTTCCTTTTTCACTGCGGCCAACGTCAAGTTTACTTTACTGGAAAAACGATTCAGTTTATAATTAAAAGTTGCTGATTTAGATTTAGCAATTTAGATTTAGCATTGTACTTAAATTAGAAAATTTTGTTGCATTTAATGTGTAATAGGAATCCCACTATATGGCTTAGTCGTTGCTACAGGATAACTACAAAAACTACACATCGGCTTGTGTATGACCAGAGTTTTTGATATTTTTCAAAGAGCTGTTGCAGAAAAATAGGGTAACGGTGGACATTATTTGCCTCTATAAATAAAATAAATGCTATTTAATATTTGTAATATCATAATTGAAAATATTTTTTAGATTCTACTGTCACATAAAGATTGATTTCAAGATTGTTTAAAAATAAATTATATCGAAACTTTAACATGAAACTTGATGAAATGGTTTCAGTTATTGTGGAGAAGATTTGGCGTGCTACTGTCACTGTCGTCACGACCTGTCTGCCTCACATCTACGGAACCGGAACGTTAACACGATCAGTGTTCCCATCAGGGAAGGAAAAATATCCCTCGACGAACAACAAAAATCCCTGATACTTACATTACGGCTCACCCGTACATATAAAATCCGTACAAATTTGAACCTTTTTTCAATTTCTTTACAAATAAGAGGATATTTAAAGGCAAATAAAGATTATTCAAACGGTCATACTAAGAGAACAAATTGACTAGTGCGTAAAAGGAATACAAAGCTTACGCTGCGTAAAGATAGCAGCGTCCTTCCTGCCTTCTATGAACCATGGTGGGTGGCAGTCTGAGAACCAATTTTAAGATGTGTCAAGGTCGGGAATCAAACCCAAATCTTGGGCTTTAGGCCCACTTTCCACTCAAATATGCTGATACTCGTTTTATTGTGTATTAACATAAATATCCAATACTCAGACATTTATTATGTTATAAGATTTCCATTTAAATCTAAAATTGCCATTCTATCGCGGATTAATCCCTCAAATGAAGACTACAACACATTTATATATTTTGGATAGCTGTTTTAGCAGTATTCTATTAATTAGTGTGATTTTTATTTATATATTGGGCTCAAAACCACGCTGATGGGCATTTTAAGGTGAATATGATTGTGTGATGTGTGTAATCGATGATGAGCAAAGACGGATAGCTGGGTGGAGCACTGAACCGAATCGACATCCTTCACATTGTAAGGTCCAAGAAACTTTGGTAGGCCTATTACATAATGCAATCACTGAACAACCAAGATTCTTAAAGAGGGTTTTATAATCAGTAAAATTTAGATTTTTCTGGTTTTCAGAGATTTTTGGACGTGAATCACTCTTTAAAAAAAATCGGAACGATGCCGACTGAAATTTCTACTGAAGTGAATTCTTGTGCTTGCACGGAATTTCTTAAAAATATGTTCATCGGTGAGGTCTATTGTCGATTCGCAGGATGACAGACATTAGTCAGACGACTTTTTTCAAATTCGGAGAATTAAAAAGTTTCCGACGAAAACAATACTTTCTCCATGCACAAAGTATGTGTAGAGGAGAAAGTGAAAACCAAACACTCCTGTCCAATCAGTGCTTATTATTAAAAGGGTAAGGAACTTATTCTTTAATGAATATTTTTATTTAAATTTCCTACTGTATTTAAATTTCCACTAAACCGGAGAGAAGATAAGTTGTATTGTAAGTGTGATAATTGTTATGTGTGTTGTAATGCGAATTGCTGGAAGAGGAGAAACTGCACTGCGTCTCTGGGATGACAAAAGGTTCAGCCAAGTTGTCAGTCTTATAACAAAACTTTCCTCCTCAAACAATACAGACGTTACACTGGTACCTGTATTTCCTCTTAAAACTAAATCCAACGTCAATAATTCAGGATCATTAGAAAACGCTCTTTTCCCGGAATCATTTTTTTTTATAATATTGATGTTTTCCACGAATGAAAATACAACATAGATTACATTATAAAATCATATAGATGCCATTATTGGTTAATTGGTTATTGTATTTGTTATCGTGATAGTTTTCTTAGCATGTGAGTTTTTTCAGAGGTTTTTGGGTGGAAATTCCTTTAAAAATAATAAGTTTCTAGTGAAATTTTCAAAGTACTCGTACACACACCTGCACGAAATTTCATAAAAGGGTGACCTGTGATTTTGAAGTTTGATGCACCAAAAAGGTACCAGTGAGAAAAACTTTTTTTTTTAAATGAGGTAGTCTTAATATGAATATTTCTATTCTAAGTTAAAAATTATTGAAGGGTAGAAAGTAGCAAAAAATTAGATTAATAGTTTGTTTTCACCACTTAAAGTATTGTCATGTTTTTTTTACCTCAACCCCCCCTTGGTGGTGAGCGTCTGTGCTGTGAATTGAAGAAAGTGAGGTACCGTAGCGACTTGAGTCACGTAGGCTAGTTCACAATGGGTTTCCAAAAGAAAAATGAAAGATTGATGTAAGAAATAAATGATTGTAAAAGAGAATTGCTTGTTGGACAATGACACGGCATGGGAGCCTGCTCGGTAATTATATCGACTATCCATTATGTGTCCACTGCGCCTCACAATTGCAATCATCGTTCACCAATACTGCTAATTAGTAGGGAAACATAACGAAACATTAGCCTAAACTTACAATCAAATTAACGACTTAATGTTAAAGAGCCCTTGAGCCTTTTACTAAACTGCATTAAATATTTTGTTCTCTTATATAGCTAATACACCATATTTTAGTTAAAAAAAAACAAATAAATAAAAATTTCTAAAATAAAAAGTTTACCGAAATAATTTTAACTTTGGACATGTTAAACGAAAAAGGTAACAGTTAAGTAGATGGTATAGTGGGATATAGATAAAACAATACCGGTGGTATAAACTCAATTGTGTGATTTAAGGTAGTTAGCTGTATAGCCTACAATTAAGCACTACAAATATCAAAAAGATTTCCAAGAACCAGTAAATAACATGCTTAATGTTTCACTTTATTTAACTCTTTTACACATTACAGTACATGCCCCAGAACACGTAAAGTAGGCACCCCTTCTTGCAGCACGAGCAAGACCACCCATAATTAATAACGTAATTAATTAACAAGCTATTAATTATTTACCTATCTCAAACAACTTTAGGTAATAATAAGACCACGATTTGCACCCTATCAAAACATTAAAAATGCAAATCAAATATGTAAATCAAAATAAGTAAAAAAACACAATTTAATCAACTCTTTAACACTCTCCCACGAATTAAAAAATGAAAAATTTAGATTGTGTTGATAAAAAAATAGTTAACAGATCCAAATAAATAAAGTAGAGATGAAACAATTGTTCAGTATTTGACGATTTAAAAAAGTCGCTAAAAGCAATTTCAAAGTCAAAAAAGTTCTTCCGTGAGTGGAAACTGTAACAATTTAGTCAGAGGGAGCTCGACAAAAAGTGTTGGCGCAGTTGCCCAATAAACGCGCTGCATTTGCACGTTCTCACGGTTCACACTGCGGAAAACGTTAGGCCTTCTGCTGTTATAGTTCTCGCTTCGTAATCCGAAGGTCGCTGGTTCGATCCTGAGCAAAATACTGACACAATTTGGGCTAATCTAACAAATTTATCAACTGGTCTTTGTCATTAATAAAGCTGCAGTTTATCATATCCATTGCATTCATCACCCTCACTTTAGCCTTATAATATCCACTCGGTGAGGTTGGTACCTCGCGAATAAGAATGACCAGAAGAATACTACAAATATGAGTTGTTATTCGCAGTTGGGCTGTGTAGCTCAAAGATAAGAGTATGACATATTTGATATATTACTAAAAAGAGTTTGTAAACTAATTGTGCTTTTTATTTTTAAAAATCACTGAACAAGAATTACAATATTGTAGAATAATTTTTCACTCAAGAAAAGAAATTCTACTGGATTGATATATGTATTATTTATCATCATAATACTACGGTTTCTCTCGTTATGACGGAGAATAATAACGGAAATGCCAGTCAGAAAGTAAGAAATCAAGAAAACTTATATTTCGAATGAAAAAATGATTTTGAATTAATGTAAATGTTTGAACCATAAAAAGAACAAAATAACAAAAACTGTAAAACTCAAAGCAATGCACAGATTAAACTCTATGTTATATAGATAAGATTTCTATATACTTAAACTGTTAGCGAAAATTCGATTAATTCCTGTAAATACTGTATCTAATTTCTACAGTAAAAATGAGATAGTAGACTAAGTTTAGTGTAACGTTATAGCCTAGTTCTAGTGTACGAATTTTCAGGCCGCATAATGCCGCTGCCGTGACCCTTACACTATTTTTATGTTTCCGGGACCAAAGGTTTAATTAGGTTAACTTATTAGGTTAACTAATTAGGTTTAAATAAACTTTCAAACAATGGTGGCAGTCTGAGATATAAATTGCATATGTATAGAAACTGGGTCTTTTGAGTGGTAGGTCATAAGAGCTATTAACATTCTTAGTTAATGGGTACAAACTAAGAAAACTAAGATGAGATATTGGAACACTTCAACAAACAAAAATAGCCAAAGACAAATATATCTTTCTGTGGAAGCATTTTGACATGTATATATTCAGTGCAAACAAACACATAGACTGGACATTGGATTTAGATTGTTCTATCGAATTTCTTGTCTGCTGGACTCGTCAGATCGTTAAAAAAGGTTGTTGTAGTCATTTAAATATTAGAAAATGATCCAGAAATAAAGGTTAAGGCTTCGTCAGTAAAAAATATTTAATAGTCCCAAAATGAATAAGTAACCAGTAATAAAATTATTGGATTGAAGGAGGACATAAGTTACGTTGCCTTTTTCCTGATTCAATCAAGGAGGAAAATATTCACGGCTCGACTCTGAACCTATTCATGATTATTTCAATCCAAGATTAAATTAACTCGAATATTTTTTTCCTTATTACATACTATTTTTGAACTATAAAGAATTCCCATGTTAAATATACGTGTTTGAGAATATTACAAGTACCTACAGCAAATAAATAAGACACGATTTAAACGAGTCATTTCAAATTATTAATAATAGAAAACAAGTTGGACCGTTATAATTTACAGACGTGAAGTTAATAGAGGTAATAACCAATTTAGCGGAGCCAGTTCAGTTTTCCTTGTTGGGAAGTTTGCTATCATAACGACATCTTGTTCAAAAACCTCTGATTACGTTTCTAAATAAACATTTAATCAATAACTATACATTATTAGAAACAGAAAACATTTATATATATATTTATAAAATAACTAAAATAATCTATTTCCGTTGGAATACTAAAGCAAAATTAGTGATTTTTAAAAATTCACAGAAACCCTTTACACACCCTCTGTCTACAATCTATACTTTTTGGGGGATTTTCAAAATTTAACACTCCCCCCATTTTGTAGCAAAATATTTATTATGATTTCATATGAGTGTATTATTTCAATTTTCAAAACACTAAAATAAACTTTATTACATAACGAAAATTACGCTGTTTTGAAATATGCTCGTAAAGCTGTAGCTATTGATTGCCTTGATAAATATTCTAAAGCGTAAATGGAATACTTGTGTTTCCAAATTTTTTATTTCATAAAATGTTTTGTTGAGGTCGTGACGCAAGAGACTCCTAATATAAGAAATATTTTATTCAAAGCTTAAGTGCGATGAAATTGTAACTTCCAACAATTCTAGAGAGGTGTGCTATAACTTGCCAATACAAATAGAGCCACGCTGCCTGTTTTACGAAGGCGCAGGCTAGCGTGCCGGATGGGGGCCAAACTTAGTTTACAACAATGCCTGGTATGCGAGATAAAAGCGTTCAACCGGGAAGTGAACACCACCAAACACGCCAACCTTACAGTTTATAAATCTATAAAACTAGTTGGAATATTATTTAATTCTATACATAATAGTATATGTACAAACATTATATGTATGACTAGACCTATTATATGTCCATACATATAGCGATATATCAATCAAACAACAAAGTTATATTCAATATAAAGCAATCGAGTGTTAAGAAAAAACTATGATAGAGATATGATCTTACATTATTATAACAAAAATTAATTTAATTTTGGGTACGCGCGTGTATGTGTGTGCGTGTGTACTTGCGTATGTGCGTGCTATAAAATGAGGTTTATGGAGTTTCTTACTTATAATTTACTAAACTATTGGTTATGGTCTACTACTGTATGATAAAAATCGTAATTACTGTACTTGGTTATATAAGACAGTACACCTACTCATTGTTTGCATGTTATTCTTGCGCAGGGTAAAACAATTATGTAACTTTCTTAGTTAACTTATGATTAAGCTTGGTTTGAATATCACAATTCATGACTGAATAAAAGAAAATTCTCTTAGTATGCAGGTCTGCTAGTTTTGGGCCATTATTTACTCTTTATAATATCTAATACCCTAGTATAAGTTTGATAATCATAATATACCGCAGAATAATGTTTTGTATCGTTAAGTATAATACATCGTAAAATAAGGGAGTTTAAAATTGTAAAATAACTAACAATAGAAGGCGAAATACGTTTACCGAAAAGAGAGAAACGCTCTATCTAAGAAAAAGATTGTCTTGTTGATTATAAGTGACAATTCTACTCTGAGAAGTCTGAGAAGAAACATCTCACAGCCCAGGGGAGAAACGGTGGAAATGAACAACAGGTATTGTAAACGTTTATCACTTTTATACTTTGTTACTGATATAGATCAAAATAACATAAATATTATTTATATTAAATATCTTCTATTTTCTCAAACAGAAGCAAGCGACTTATCGTTATATAAAAAAAGATAAACTCCTCACAATTCCACCACATCAAAATACAAAAATAAGCTGACTTAACCTAAGAATATAGCCAATAAAATAAGAATATTAACCTATAGAATTAGCACCGCAATTAAAAATATCAAAATTGCCTCCAGGATTAAATTTATGATAATTGATAATACTAATGGTTTATATCAATAAAAGAAACTGGGACGGTGGCGTCGTCCTGTAATCCAGCTACTTGGAGGTCACGAATTGTGAATAGTTATAAGCGATGGTCGATGGATGTAGTGTTCTCTCTTGTAAGTGGAAGTCCGCACTATTGAATACTTCGTTAATCCGCAAAGACATCCTCAGTAAAAAGAAACTGATACATGTTTGTAAACGATAAACATTTTGGACTCAACGTTAAACTGTAGGTCCCTTATTTGCCATTGATTGTTGGACTATTAATTAACAGTTCTGTCTAAGGAACATGTTAGCTTTAGTCAAGCTAGTCCATATTAGCTTGAGAATATTTTTAAATTAAACCATAATAATTAGCATAGTCATATTAATTTTACTAATTAACATAATTGATTCCTATAACCTAGATTATGTAAAATAAGATATATTGCATAGGATAGCATTAAAAATTTGCAGTCGATTACTATTGAAAGCCATTAAATAGTTTATAGTTACTAACTAATAGAAACTGGCCGCGGGGCTCGTTGATCCAGCTTGGAGGTCTCACGAATTGTTGGATACTTGTCACCGGTACGTTACGTTCGCCGATTTGTAAGTGAATTTCTGAGATATTTCGAATGAATAAAGTTTGTTTGTAAGAATGATTGCATCTTTTCAAAGTCTCTTTCTGGGTTTTATTTTCAATATTTGAAAAAAGTTTCATAGGCGATCGCTCATATTGTACATGTCGTAATGTAATAGCATTTTGCGCATTACATGATACTACATTCTATATTTTTAAATAATACTCTACATATTAATAGATAAACTATTATTAATTAATAAATCATATGCTTCATAGTAGATACTATTAATAACACAATGATACAGCAGTAGTAGTAAATAAATAAAACTTATTAGCTGTAATATTTTGTTAATTGTTTTACTACACGATTATGTTGTTTCATAATTAAAAAAAAAGTAAATATATTTTTTTTTTGCATAAAAGATTCTTTTTTACTTATTTATGAAATAGTATTAGCGATCAATGTGACAAGCAATGGTAATTAACGCCTCAAAGACTCTAACTACATCTGTTTTTTTTTTTCATTTACTAGCTTCTTTCTATTTTTTACATTTTTTTTAATTTTTTTTACTTTTTTTTAATGAAACTTATGTTTTTTTTAATTTTTTTTTCACTTTTTTTTTTTACAATATTTTTAATTTTACTTTTTTTATTAAACAGAACTAACTTATGTTTTTTACTGCGTTTACTCGTTTTGCTCCCTGTCTTTTTTACCCTGTGACCAACAATGGGAGCCAGGAAAGCAAGGATTTAGGGGTTCAAAGCGTTCTTGAGACGAATGAGAAGGAACTGCCGGCTGAGGAGAATGGGGAATGGGTGAAATTATAATATCGGACTGCTGACGTGGACACTGTTTTGAACCTACCAACACAATAAATATAACCATAAAACAAACCATAGAACAAAATTAATATAACCTCTAATTTATTGATGGCATAATTTTAATACGCTAACAGATTACGAACTATACATGAGCGTAAAACGAAATCTTTCGGCTAAAACTAAACTAAACATAAACTGAAATAAAGTAAAAATACCTAGAGCTGCAACATACATCGAATTTTCTATTTGCAGTGTATTTCATGTTTTAAAATACAAAATACAAATATGATACTACATTACAAGATTTAAGATTATAAATATATACTTGAAGGCCGTGTTTTGAGAACGGAACTCCTTTGCCATCGTTAGACGAATTTGAGTAATTAAGGTATCAAAATTCTTCTAAACTATAAATTTTGTTTAGTTAATTGTACTATGGAGTAGAATAACTTCTGATCAATTAATTTAAGATAATCTCTACACCGTAATAAGTCGTATCTAAACTATAATAAATTTAATTTCTTAAATGGGTTGCATCAATTCAACTATTCAACTTTATAGTGTTCGTATTACCATATAAACATTGACAGTGTGGTAAGCAAGGTCGAAGTAGTGAGGTTGGCAGCCCTGCAGTCACGAGAGAGCACCTGGTTATGAGGCTCACGCTCAATATAGTATATTGAATTGAATGGATATTGTGATGTAAAAACAGCTTAACCAGGAACCCGAGATTATCCGCCTTATCAAAGTGTTTTCATAACATAACATGAGGTTAAAACTAACAGACACACGGGGCTCACACGTCCAAAGAGGAATATATGTTGCGGTTACCAAATCAATTTTTCAATCCAACTATATGTAATATTTTTCATGATTTCACGTGAAACATAAAATTTTAATACTATTTAGTGAAATTAGTTGAAATTTTTATTTTGGTTAATTGACTGTGTTTACTTCTGCTCTTATGTTATTCATGAATAAATATTTTCCAGTGACGACCTTAAGGAGGGCAATGACTTAAAGCGAGACCTATGCCCAGCAGAAAAATAATTTTGAAAATCTTAATCTTGTTGCAAAACTAGAAACCGAGAATTGTAGTTTTGTTACAATAAATGCATTGTAAGGTAAACAGGGCCCGGAGACAAACCTTCACATCATTTTGTCAAAACATCTCTCAGAATCGAACCTTCAGATTATGATCGCCAAATAAACTTGACATTTCATTTTTTGACTTTACTGTTTTTAGCAAATTACTTGTGAACTAGTAATTCAAAAAATTCATTAAAATTTTCCATAAATAATTGAAATGAATTCAAAGGAAAAAATATTATCAATAACTTTATTTTAATACTGCTATAAATTAACAGCCCGTGGAAACAGAAGTGTCTGGAGATGGGCCATAATTCATGTCCTCAGCCCACAATGGCCTTCGTGGCTCGGAGACATTCACATTGTGTTCCAGTTATTTATATAGAGTTGTCAAAACAATTTATCAGTGTATTCCGTTCATATGCGATATAAATTAAGAGTATTCAACAAATAGAAAGAAACTTGTTGTACACTAAGGTTATCGGGTAAGCTTCTCTAGTTGCTTGTTCCATATACCAAATCATTAATATATTTTTGTGCACGTCTGAATCATTTTTGACATGAATATGTCTTAGCTTGGGGGGATGTTGGCAGTTTGCGCCAACTAAATTAAAAACAGAGAATTATAGTTATTTTTAATTTGTTGTTCCATCCTCAATACGAGGAGTTATTAGTTAGAATGACATATTGATAATAAGAGAATTTTAAGAGATTTTAAATTTTTGTTTTAATCTTATGATTCCCCCCCTATACAAGTAATTAATACTTGTATAATTACAAGTATAATACTAATACTTGTTTTTAAGTAATCACTTAAGTATTCACTTTCTCGCCAGTCTGGGAGAAGCCCATACGATAAATAGACAACCTTACTTCTTGACCAATTTAAACATTTAAGATTTTAGTAATTCGTCTTTCAAATCAAAATTGGGAAACAGTTTTTAATATATTTTACAATAGCAGTTGGGCAAAAATAATACTGTGGTAATTTTATCCTAAAGGTTCCCAGGTTCAATTCTGAGCAATATCGTAACATTAGTTAGCATAAGAACAATCACAAATTTAATGAATTATTCTTAGGTGGTATTCTAATTTATCCTGGCAAATGATCATCTGGTCTTTATAAGAAACAAAGCTCATTAACAAGTATAAATTAATACAATTATTGTCAATACTTCGGATTATTCTTCAACTAGTATGAAAAGCAAAATGGACATAAATTGAAAATAAGAACTGAAAACGAACTTACCGTTATACTAGTGGTCGAAGAATTTTTTACAATGATCTGACAGCCTGTAAAAATACAATACGTTTAAAAAAACTTAAAGAGTATAAAGAGGTATGGATATTTTCTTAATAAAATAAATCAGAACTAGGTTTTATAAAATGTATCTACGTGGCTCTACGCGTCCTAAAATTTATGGTATAGAAGAATTACTTTCCCAACTAACATCCTACTTTTCTAGAAAATATGCATCATCACTCTTAACATAACATGCGATCTATCCGCTTCATACAACAAAAATATTCAATATAAACAAGAAGTTGTGCTAACTTATTGTGTTTAACCGTAAAATTTAAAGTAATGGGGGAAAATTAACTTTGGGTGAGGAGAGAGACCTACAGAAGAATAATTTCGATAATTCAAAGCCTTGTTGTAAAATTACAAACTTGGCTGATTTTGTTGAGACCTCGAAGGGTACCTCGATTTTGTTATTCAACATTTGTGATGTATAAGGGTTTAAGTAAGATTCCTCGTATATTACGATTTTGAGAGGATCAGTTTTAACAATTAAAAAAAATAAAAATAGATTGTAATAAATTATTATAGGTTCAGATTTTCAAAGAAATATACGACTATTGGAAACATTGGAAACATTTTTACAATAGATTTGAGAATAATATAAAACAGACTGAAGAATTTTTAAATTTATATTAACTTACCCTAAGTGGTTTTAGGAATAAACTACAATAAAAGTAATAAGAAAAGAATAATCACACCTACAAATATTGAGCCAAAAATACCTGAAATAAGAAAACGTTACATAAGCCACTTGTATAGAAAATACTTGAATTACAAAGTACATTAAAGTTCCATTATGACGACTACGGTAACAGCCTCATCTCCTAAACTTACTAAAAACCTTGAACAGAAACCATATGAGTTCAGTAGTTGTAATACTTTATCGCTTTTTAACCCGATACAGTTTGTAGACGGACAACACTAAATAAACAGATGGTCGGAAATGCAACACTAAATATACAGTCTATAGTATAATAATAGACAAATTGGGGAAAAAACCATGTATAATCATTTTTAAAGTGACCATAAATTTTTATAATACGTTACAAATACTCAAAGTTGATACGTATCAGTTCAGGGGTAACGTTATCCGATGGTTACCAGTTTCATTCCTAACCATTTAGCACTTGTAATTGGACAATTAATTACCTGTCCAATCACAGATTTTTGTTAAACTGTACAAGTAGGGATTGAACTGTTCTATATAAAAACCGTCATAAAGCCACTCTTGTTTTTTAATACAAAATAACAAAACCATGAAAAATACAAAACGGATTGATTTTATGAATTTTTAAAAAGCAGAAAGGATCTGTACTCTGTTAAAGCATTAAAGGGTTGTAAGGGAGAAAGTAATGTTACCTTGCCACAAGATTCAAAGACCTCAAGGGACAACAAAAGCGAACAAAACACTTGTTGGGAGGGCTTACGCATCCCGGAAATTATTCTTTACCTCTAGTGATCTTGAATTTTTCGTTTTGAAATTTGGGTGTACTTTTAAGTAACGGTTTGATTAGCAATATTAACTTACTGGTAGTTTTGGAAGACGATGTAAGTCTATTTATAAGTACTATCCTTTTTTAATTCTAGAAAGATTTTGTACATATCGAAACCACATCGAAAAAAATTTCTGAACAAACTCTAGTTTTCATCATAATCTTGTTACAATTGGTATGGATTTATTATTCCAAAACCTTTCTTACCGTATTTATAAGCTTAACGATACAAACATTATGGTTTGAGTACAGATTTTTAGTGACTCAAATTTGTAAGTGTGAAATGTAAAATATATTTAGTACAATTATTTTTTATTTGATACTATTTTTTACATTCCTGTGAAATCTAAAGATTATTATCCTATCAGGAAAAACAACATAGAAAAAATTTGTTCTAAGAATGAAATTTAATTGGTTATTCACAAACCCAACCCGTTTGAGATTATTTATTGATAAAAGCCAAAAATATGGTTTCAAAAACTGAGGTGAATCAGAATTCAGTGTGTCGAGGGAGGCGGCGTGTCCGCCGCTTAGTTAATTAGTCTTCCACCAGAGGGCAGCTTAATTGTTACTATCAATTATTTTATTCTGAATTGGAAAAAAATCCTGAGCGTAACAAAGGAACAATAATAGCCCCCATAAAATTGCAAAAATTTCCTTAACCGCTAAAACCCTTTTCAGCTATCCGAGACCTAAATTGAAACACCAACAGGTAGCCTATAGCCAGTCGCTCTCAAACTGTCCAACAACTTCCTAGTTTAAGTAAGTGCTAGAAATGTATGTTTAATGGACAATCAACCATAAAAATGTCTTAATAGTATATCTAGGTACTTCGTTTTACAAAAGCCATTCTTGACTTGAATAAAATGAAGTTTGGAGGATGACATCAGTACAATTCTTTGTACTGAACGTTTCTACCATGAGAGATGTAAATTTCTAATAACTTAGTAAAACCCCTAGCCAGGCTGACAGACTTATAACAACCTGTCTTTAGATTAGCAGAGTAATTAACTGACAAAATTTCCGAATTAGCATAGTATTCACAGTAATGTTGACACTTAACATAAAATGTTAGCAGAAATGTAGACACCAACACCTCTGAAGCATTGCTTATGGCGAACTGTTCATCCTTATTATAAGAACAGATTTTCCGGTTGTCTCCGAACATCGTCCATCATCTCAACTTCGACTAAACCCCGCCAGCAGAGATTTATACAACAACCGAGTGAGTTCTTATCGCTCGGAATATTCGCAAAATATGTAACATCACTCACATCGTCGTTTTTTTGTTTAGGTTTTGAACCTTATTTTATTTTGGTAAACATAAGCTAACTAAATGTCAAGTTCAAGAGTGCGACCAAAATGTTCAGTATTATTCCGTATTAGGTATTTCCTTTGTTTGGATGGTTATTATAATACTCCATATCAAATAAATATATATTTTCCAATAATCGAAATAGATTCTGGGTAAATAAAACTTAAAACTGAAAATATGATACCTTTCCTTTCTAGGTAACACTATTTAACTGTTTAGGGCGTTATTTATAGAAATGACATAGTCTAAAATACAGTAAGGCATAAAACTGAACGATTATTACATGATGAAATTTAAAGAAAGCTTGGGTTAGGACAAAATAACTACTGTACTTTTATTATTCGTCCTTCAATATCCCCACAGGACTGTCAATATAATATTGACGGAGCCGCATATTATATCACTTAGCCAAAACCTTAGTGGGCTGTGGAACTAGACACAGTAAAAAGTCATTGGTGTGAAGTTTTGGTGTGATTTGATTGCAGTCCCTCAAGGATAATAGTCCTGCTTTCTATTCTAGACCAGACGCTCCCCCGTTAGAGCATTTTAGGTTCAGTAAATAATTTAAAACAATAATATGATAGTGAAATTGAGTGACAAATGATTAGTATGAAACCGATTGATTGAAACCGATGATTCTGTATGAAATCAACTCACAAATTCGTTATTGAATATATGAAAATTCGAAGTACATAATAAAAATAAGGTTATTTAATTCACCTACAACATTTTGGATAAATCTATGGCTCAGTTGGTAACATGATGGCTTTCAAAACTGAAAAAAATAAATAAAATAAACAAACATTATTGTATTTACTTCGCTTAGGGAAATAGGTTAGATCATGGATATGTCTAATGTTTTCGGTTCCTCTAAACAGCTGTCCTTATAACGATATGACGTCATAAACCATATGAAATGAGCATTTCAAATTTTAAAAAGGAACTGCTAATAACCCCCCAGAGCTAAGACATATCCATTCAAAAATACCTTTATACTTTAAGCGTTCTCGGTAACAAAATTGGTTTGCAGGATAAAATTTGTGGTTTAAATAGGTATTTAAACCACTCTTAGTCTACGTTAGTCTCTTGGACTACGTATAGCAGGTACGTATTCCAACATGTTGCAAGTGGCAACATATTATTTCGGTTCAATATGGAACCATCATCAAGCATGTCAAGGATGTGTAGACTATAGATCTCTTCATTTAAAGGTCGTCGCGTTTTTTAACAATCAAAAGCTATGACGACCTTTCAATGAAGAGATGTACCTATAGATAGTACCTATAGATGTACCTATAGATAGATCAGGCCTTGACAGGCTTGATGATGATTCCGAAGGAACTGTAAATGGTTGCCGAAATTAGCAACTTATCATCAGATCACATAAAGCAGATTGGGCTCTAAAAATGAAAAATATGTTTTTACCTCATTTTTATTGTTTGACTGAAGTAGCTTTAACTTTTTATTTCTTTTAAAACAGGCAAGGTTCCAGAGATTCCAGGGAAGTCATTGTACAAAACACGAAAAACTCCACCGGTCAAACTCAAACCTTACTTTTTGAAAGTGTAACTTATGAAAGTGGGGTTATGTCGCTTGTTCAAATCTTGTTGTTGCCGATCTACTTTAACAGTAGTATCCACCAAATTCCGTGTCAAATAACCCCTATTTCGATGTTCCAGGAACACATTTTCGCTGTAAATAGTATATAAATAGTAAATAAATAGTACATAAATAGTATATGTTGGCTGCTAACCGATTTAGATTAAAATGTCTAAATTTCCCGTTCTGGCAAAGGGAGCACATCAGAGGTTTAAGGTTGCGCCCTCTTGATGCCAGTGTAATTAAGTTTTCACTCTCTGTCTGTCCAACACTCCCGCTCAACTGTCGGGTTTATCGGGGTAACTATTAACTGGATTAATCTTAAGTTCCGTCTACTGTGTTCCATTTAAACATAAATTATTTTATAATTGAATTGCTAAGGTCCATAAATAAAAATGTGGGTTTTGACATGTATGTGAGTGTTAACCCAGAGACCAAAACGATGGCACAATTTTATCGCCTCAAATTTAGAAAGTAAAATATTTATTTAAGTTACATACCTTAATTTCAGTCAACAGTTTATTTTATACGTCAATACGTATTAAACCTCACCTAATAACGTATAAACCTCATGGTCGTTACATTAAATTAGAGTTACATCTTTCTGCGCATTGGTAAATGTTCTTCATTAAAAGTGCTACATTAAATATCCAATCCAAAAATAATGCCCTTTAGGAACAAAATTATTGATTCTCAAGAAATAATCGTTTACCAAACAGTGAATATAAACAAACTCTTCTTATCTAATAAAGTTTTCTTCGGAGAAAGATTCTATTAGGTGTTAAAATGAACAATTTGCATGTAAAACAACACTTAAACAGTAACCGAAGTGTCAGCAATGAAGGTTTTACGAGTTTTATAAAAGCAATAAATTGAAGCAACACTCACGCTTGTTTTACCAAGCCAGCTGTAATATATCTCCTGTCCCATAATCCTCTGAGGCCTGAGAGACCACACGCCACTGTTTTTATTGGTTATTACTCTATGGATCCACTTATATGTCTCGACATTAGATGAAATTAAGGCATTGCACTTACAGCAGTTTTATGAAAACCTAGTTTAATATATCATGTTAATTAATGATAATGTAAAATGAATAATGTAATACGAATTAATTAACTTCGTTATCGAAGTGGCATTGTAGTCTGTACGCTTATCCTTCTCTTCAAAAACTTATAAAATTGCTTTGTGACGCGTTGGTGTAGAAAATGAGTTATTTTAGATTGTTGGAAATAAAATATACAAACATTGTAATTAAAATTATACTAATAAGTGTTTTCATATTGTAATTTTTAGCCTCTGCATTACTGGGAACTATTAAGAGTTTCAAATCATGCGTTTAATGAATAATTGAAACTAGCTAATTGAATGAATAACTGAAATAACAAATATGGATGACTCAAAAACAGGTACAGTACTACGTCTTAGAATTAGCTTTTACTAAATCCAATTTTCATACATATCTATGATTGTATACATCTTCTAGTAGTATTAGGTGTATACATCTTCTTACAAAAAATGTATTTAAAAACTACAATATAAACACGGAAATATTATCTAATTTACCAATACAAAAATTTCAATATCAATACGGTAATTAGGTTTCGTTGGTTCACACTAATGAAATGTAAATATAACAAACGCCATTTTTTATAAAAACCATTTCATTATGCACATGTACTATTTAAAACAAATCGTTATATAATGATCGATTATTTAAATATTAAAAATAATTATTAATGATTATTTTATAAAGGGATTCAAAACTATTGATAAAATATAACTTTTTATACTTTCATGAGATTAAATTTAAAGTAAATATAGTGGAGAGCACACAATTTCCTCGGAAAGGTAAATGCTTTCTCAATAAAGACGGGATCAAAGGGGGTTGGCAATGATGGAGGTAACTTTAATATGTTTCTGAGAGACTGAAAGATTAATTTAAAAATATAAAATTACCTCTTAACTCCAATATAATATTTACAGTGTAAAATAGTTCTAGGTAATTTTTTTTTAATTTTATGTTAAATTTATATTTATATATTATAACATTTTGATAGTTGTTTTTGGTATCGTTTGAATAGAATGGGAATATAATATAATATGTTTTGCTGTCGTAATTAAACTTTCCTTTGACTTTAGTCTTTAGTTTTAAGGGTTAGACATATTTTAAAGCTTTACTTTACATGTGATCTATTAAAGTGATTAAACATAACTAAAGGGTTTGATTGTCATGGTAAGTAACTTAAACTTAGCAATATTAATTTAATTTTAAACTCATCAAAAAATTATACAATATTAAATTATCATCCTAACCAAACTACATTTTATCAATAAAGGAGAATATATTATATACAATGTAAATTAGAATATCAAAAACAAAATTGATAGTTACCTAAAGTGGAAAATGGCCATTAAAAAAGGGAAATGGCCGGAATAAAGAAAAGAACACATCAACGCGATGAAAAAGACGCCAAGGGAAAGAAAGGCGAAAATAAAACCAGAAAAAAGTCAAACCTAAAATGAAAAGCATACTTACTGAGACATAAGTATATTGATTGAAACCGATGATTCTGTATGAAATCAACTCACAAATTCGTTATTGAATTTATGAAAATTCGAAGTACATACATACATGGATAAAGAAAACATGAAAAACTGAAATAAATAAAATAAACAAACATTATTGTAAAATAAAAACAAAGGATCATGAAGAGGTTTTGGGGAGAATAGAAAAATTTAGGATGTATACTGGTCCTAAAGGCAATGAATAGTAATAATAATAATATTGATTATATTGTATAGAGTATGGTATTAAATATTATCTATTAAAATATATACAATCACGAAAGTTTTGTTGATTTTTTATATTTATTTGAATATTTATGAATATTAGATTATTTAGAATTATTGTTTAGTAGATATTTGTCATCATAATTAGTATATTGCTTTTTTACACAATGTAATACGTTTATATGTCTTGTTGCACGTTTGTTCAAAGTACTGGTGCTCTACTAATTTAATATAAAACCGTACAGTGGAATATTTAGTACCCCTTTTCTTGATTTGACAAGTAGTTTGCATATGAGTTTAGCCAGCGGATCCATCAAATGTCTTTGACAGTCTCTCCCTCAATCGATCATATATACAAAATTTCGCCAAGTAAGCGAATATTTTGAATTAGTCTTCAATATAAAATAATAAATTCCCACAGAAAATATTCATGCATAAACGTAAAAGTTTGATAAAATAAAAATAATGAAAATGTTCATGGAAAATGGATAATAAGAGACTAGGGAAACTTTAAATACAAAAGCTTTTGTTTGATATTTTTAACAAAACCTAGTTGGATAGATGAGACAAGAATATCTTGAAAAACTAGGAATTTACACCCCCCCTCCCTCGTGCTCAGTTTGTCCAGCTGATGCAGAACTATGGAGATACTGGTGAACCGGAGTTAACTCCGACTGCAAGTTTTGTTTGAAAGTTTTTTGTTTAAAATTTTGTTGCAGCATCAAACATCGCAGAAACACTCCGACTATCAAGTCCATCTACCGGTATTGTAGCCTACTGTACTGTATCAGTTCACCTCTACCTCTGCGTACGTCACGCACAGAAATAATGATATACCGTAAAATATATTTGCATGTAAAATAATATTAAATGTAAACCTAAAATAGATATTTCTACTTGACTGAGCTCAAATTATCTCTTTCAGATGAGTCTCAATCTATACAGTATCAGCTTGGGACCCGCCAGACCAGGCTCCATGAAAGACGCCAAGTCGAGGACGTGGACGTGAATAATTGTCACCTTTTGTGTCGCTTCCAATATTCCCTTCGATTCGAGCTCCCTATTTGTGGGCACACCCTCCCTCCCCCGAATTCTCATCTGAACTTCAGAATTGCTTTTTTTTACATTTTACATTCCTAATAAAAGCTTACTCACACGGTTTTTAGCGTAGCTTTACTCTTACATATAGGATAACATATTACTCTCACTCGTAACTAGTAAAAAGATATACAAAGGGCTTTTGAAAAAACATGTAGCCTACTTTTATAAATCAACAAAACTCAAACATATTAATTAAACCCGTAATATTGGTATTAATGGGTAGCTAATGTTTTACTACATCACCTGATCTATGGCTCGTTGTTACATTATCCTCATTCCAATTGCTTTAAAAATTGTGAATAATACATTTAAAAAGGCTTTCTTGTACTTGAACTAGATCAAACACACTCAGTTAATGTGGTTTAGAACGTGCTTTCAAAAACACCCTCTAAGTAGAAAACTCTGTTAATGATTGGCACAAAAAACTCAAAACAGTAGTTTGTGCAAATAAAAAAGCTCATTACTAGTAGATGAATGTATTGATCTGAAGTCCGAAAGTTTGGACAGAATTTGACTGTCTGCCGTTTGACACGTGGGATGCGTGTCTTTCTAATGGCAATATTGATTTTCCTGTTGATTATATGTAGGTTGTATTCAATAAAAATTTTATTTTTGAATAACCCTGTATATTTTTACTTAAACTCCGGTTGATTGTTTTGGCTATTGTTATGTTTATTGCCAGACGCTTTATTACATCTTGATCAGGCACCCTGGTTTTGATTCTATCTAAGTACACCTTAAAAGGCAATGCAATCAAATTTTAGCTCTGCATTATCTCATGGAAGTACTGTAGGATGGTTAAATTAAAACATTCACAAATCAGACACGGAGTTATATAGACCCTAAACTTAATTTTTAAAAATATATAGTAATGTTGGACCAAAGGTACGACAACACCCCGTATTGAGGTAGGCTCTGTCGGAGTAATCCGTTAATGGGTTGGCGGGAGGGACTCATCTCGACTTATGACCTCCATCCTTCCATTACGTCTTCTCTCTAGCTCCCTAACCCCCTTTTAATTTTGTGTTTGCGTACTGCGTTCACCTAAGTGAAAGTCAAAAATTGAATATTATTTTTACACCCACTATATAACCTATCTCCATTACTTTAAACGTAAATATTAGGGATTTAACATAAATAATCATCTGTCATACTAAATACAAACTTTCAGTACGCCCGTCCTTTGTACGGGTTGTAGGATTCAGTTTAAAGAAGAAAGATCATCATACCAAAATATAAACCTGAAATCCTAAACAAATCAATACAAAGAAAATAAATCAATACCCAGCTATATTATTTAGCATTACTTTACAATTAAATAGATTAGAACATTTATACCATTATTATTATTAGTTATACGTTAAAATAACTTTTTACTATAGTATGATTTCGAAATGGGCTTAAAATCAATGACCAATAATATAAACTAACTAATATTGATTTGGCAGCTGTTTGTTTTTATTCATATTAAATCTTTAAACTACAAAGACAGCTGATTATTACCAGTAGATTATTCATTGAAAATGAATCAAAATGCGAGTAATATCACGTAAAAGTGGGTTTTTAAGTGATCATTATTTACTTTTCAAGGGGCGGCGGGCGATTTCAAGCATTTACAGTCCTTCTCTGGAATGTAGAGAATACATGAAATAAGTTTCATTGTTATCAGTTCTCCCGGTTTTTTCGGAGAAGACGGCATAAAATGCCTCCTGGAGCGTCACAAACTGACAAAAATTGAGATAAGACCGGTTTCGGCTTCTCTAACGCACGAAAAGTAAAAATAACTAAAAAATTAATAATTCTGAGTCAGACAAAACTCTAAATAATTTTATTTATATAAATATCAAAGTAAATTCAAAATAAACTAATTCAAATTAAAACTGATTGGTTTATATTGAGCATTCTGCCTGGTAAATAAGGTGTAAGGGTAAATACATTTTCATTTTTAAAGCATGAATCAAATTAATACTCGTTCTAAACTTAGTTGGAGACTTCAGACTCCCCTTGACTTGATAGGCTCAGCCGTCTGAGGCTGTTCTCATCTACATATTCCATTCTTTTTTCCACCTCACTACTATCATCGTAGGTGCTCAGAAGGTATGCTATAACGGTAATGCTCACTTTCCTTTCGATGCCTTGCGCAATAAGTTTTTCGGTTGACGAGTATCCAAAGTAAAGATTGTTGTGGGATGGATAATACCCTGAAATCGAAGTCCCCCTGATCAAGAACAGCAATAACCTAAATTGTAGAAGCTACAATAAATATCAAAGTAAATTCAAAATAAACTAATTCAAATTAAAACTGATTGGTTTATATTGAGCATTCTGCCTGGTAAATACGGTGTAAGAGTAAATACATTTTCATTTTTAAAGCATGAATCAAATTAATACTCGTTCTAAACTTAGTTGGAGACTTCAGACTCCCCTTGACTTGATAGGCTCAGCCGTCTGAGGCTGTTCTCATCTACATATTCCATTCTTTTTTCCACCTCACTACTATCATCGTAGGTGCTCAGAAGGTATGCTATAACGGTAATGCTCACTTTCCTTTCGATGCCTTGCGCAATAAGTTTTTCGGTTGACGAGTATCCAAAGTAAAGATTGTTGTGGGATGGATAATACCCTGAAATCGAAGTCCCCCTGATCAAGAACAGCAATAACCTAAATTGTAGAAGCTACACTACGCACTCAATAATAATAATTCCTGAAAACGGTAATAAATGATTTAAAAGTAATCTAGGCTCTGTATTTTAAGTACGACCTATTAAATACGTTGTTTCTCCTTAACTTTCAGATACAGAGAGGAAGACGGTAAAACACTATATGTGTCGTCGCTTTGTGAAAGTGAAAAGCAAATATAAACATGGAGCCGAGCGCTATAGAAGCGAAAGGACTGCGAAGCTTTCCAATAACTTTAAAAGCATTCGTGTATTGAAGCTGAAACGTTTCTATTCTAATACGTAATGTGTACGTGTATAGATATAAATTAATAAAAGAGGATATTTTAATATTGTTCTCACTCATGTTGCAGTGTTTCTGTTCTGGCGTTTGAAATGATTAACACTGGCCATATTTAATAAGAAATGTACATTAATTGGTTTTAACGTTTCCCAAAAATCTCATAATACTACTTTTAGGAACAATAAATCGTTTGTTTTTTCCATTCCATTTTATGAGTGGTTTGTCATTTTGTACAAATATATCAACAGAGTAGAAACATCCATACTCGACACCATGAGAACGTTGAGATGTCGAATTATAGTGGAAACGAGTAATTTAAACACAAGGCACTGATATTATTGGATTTTTACTCTGCGGTAGCATTTTCACCTCATAACCCTAAATATTGAACATTCATCGATCGAACATATCCAACAAAAAGCTCAAATCCGACCCAGTTGACATTTTGGTTGCATTTTTTCTCTCAACCGCCCATTGCCATATGCCAAGGACCTGTGCGATTGCCTAAAGACAGTGAGGTACCGGCTATAGTCACATGGATTAGCCAGAGTTGATCGCTCATGATCACATGATCAAGCAACCTTTGACTTATACGACCATACCTACATCCCTGAGCTCCAGTACCGATAATTCATTATTGCATTATTGATTATTGATTGAGCAACTTTAATTAATAAACATTGTGTTTTAATTGTTTAAACCCTTGCCGATAGGTTGTAATGAACACGAAATTATTAAACACTGCCGTTCAAAATGCACGAGGTATAAATTAGAGATGTATAGGGAGGTCAGCACCTCTTTGACAGTAAGGTACTTAGCCAATTAAATATATTACAGAAATATCCATAGATTATTGTAAAAACTATACGGAAGTTCCTTATTATACAAGTTAATCATATAATTTATTAATTTTCAATATTATGTATATTTAAATTTCATAAGTATAGTAGACATTCCAATTATTTTATTTGTCTTGGTAGCTCCCATGATAGTTTCTTAAGTTATATGCAATATTTTAAGTACGTTTTTCAACAATAGTTGCTGTAGTAATGAACACTTTTATATATTTTAATTTTTTTCTTAAACCTATCTATTAAGAAGTTGGATAAATTTCAAGAGGATCTTATTAGCAGACCCAGGAAATAGGTCTTTCGAGACTTGGCAGATGTACTTTTCCAATCATCGTTGCCATTCACACACCCGTCCCAAGTTAAGAAACGTTTCATCTTTATTTTGTGACCGACTCTACCCAAATATCCAGGCTTACGGTTAAGGAAAAGGATCTCTTTTTGGACTTAGCAGACACGCCATATTGACAACTAGCTAATATTTAAGAGTACAATCATCGACAATTAGCAGTATAATATCAGGAAAATATTCTACCTGGTTTCAATATCGTGCTTTTATTCAAAACTTGAAGGTTTAGCAAAAATATATAGTAGGCCTACGATTAGCCTTATAATTCACTGATGATTACATTCTATAGAAGACGTTTATAGGTTACCAAGAAGAGAAATGTTGATCTACATATGAGGATTACATGCATACATAGTCTAGTCTGAAGTGCATACGGTAAACGAACATCTCCATATAATTAATGCTGGAATAAATCATAATAAACAGTCACTGTTTATGCTCTACTTACCTGCATAAACCTGTTATGCATGTACGTCTAGAAATACCGCAATTCTACATTCTGTATCGTACTCATGCATACAGATCATTGATATAACTTCCGTATTTTTCACTGATTAGAACTTAACCTAAGTTATGGCAGTTTAAATTGTACAATCCGTGTATTAAGCAGTTACCATTCCCCCACACCAACAGCTACTAGTTATTGATGAGCGGTTCACAGATCCATCGTCAGGTAATGTATGAGGTGTTCAACACCGACCACAAATCCGTGTAATAATCCGTTACCGTTCCGCCGCGTCAACAGGAACTATTAATTAATTGATGGGCGTGTCACGGATCCATCTATAGCTATGCGATGTTCAACTGCGACTTGAATCCCGTTGCCAACCAGTTTTTATCTGTACCATACACCTTGTATATATAGTTTTTTCATTTAAAAAATACAAACTTTACTACACTAGATTACCCTCTATTAATATTGATTGTATTTGTAATGTGCGTGTTAGTGGGTAACGGGCAGCGGTTACCCCAGCCCAGAACGGGACAACCGAGCGGAAATTGAGCGGAAATGAGACAGAGAACGAACTGTTGAAGCAGAAGAGATACAAACAAACTTATTGAGTGTAACAAATGAACAACTAAATACGAGTGCAACCAACGTTGTAGCTCTGTCATATGGGGTTACTATGTGTACTCGAATCTGGTTTCCAGCAGAATTCCATGTTGCGATTGAAGCTTATTCCGATTCGAAATAATATTCACACTTGATTGAGACTTAGAGGCATTATTTTACATAGTCATGTTTATTAAATGACATATAACGCTTTTTGTGAAAGCGGTCTAAACCCAGACAGGCGTCCTTGGATTGAAATCCGGGACTTCAGACATCACAGTCACTAACCAGCGTCTAAGACTGGTTTACAACTTGGATAAGAAACAAGTTTTTGTATTATTATGTAACGGAAATTTCTACTATTATTAATTGTGATTGAATAATAGGCATGGAAATTATTTATAGATTAAATTATAGGACTAGCGAATTTTACGGCTGCCGATGTTTCTAAGATTTTGACACCATAATACCTATATGAGAAACAAACAACTTGAACCGGAGCTAACCAGAATTGATGAAACGGAACTTAGTAATTTAAAACTAACAATCACTATTACCCGATATCAATATTGCGCTCTCAATATTTCTCGAGAGACGGTGGCTTATGTGACATTAAAGGGAATACCGACTTACCAAGTTTTAATTAGTCTTTAAAAGGAATTTCATTGTGAATAGGTCTGGAACTTTGAAGAGCAAAATCATGGTTTAAACTACCATTCTGTCAATGGATCCTGGTGTAGTTTTTCGACTACGGCCGTTTCGTGTTGCTTGAACACATCTTCAGGTCTTGAGTATTGCCGTCAACTGTTTACATTACACTAACACTACAATAACACTACACATCGAGATAGCTTCTTCTTGTAAATAGCTCGATAGCTTCTCGATGTGTAGTGTTATTGTAAATAGTAGTGTTTTAGTGTAATGTAAACAGTTGACGGCAATACTCAAGACCTGAAGATGTGTTCAAGCAACACGAAACGGCCGTAGTCGAAAAACTACACCAGGATCCATTGACAGAAAGGTATTTTAAACCATAATTAAAAGAAACTGTTTTACAAAGTATAACGTCAGCAAATCTATTTCCAAAAATAGTCAACCTATTATAAAACAAGTATCCTATTTTACTCCATTTATGAAAACAATAAAAGTTTAGACAACAGTTTTACCTATCTTCAAAATCACCAGACAATTTCAAATAATGAAAATGAAAGTTAGGTATAAGAAAAGTATTTTTTATGTAAAATAAAAACCCAACTAAAAATAATAATAGTGCTGGCCCTTTGCCATGTTGGGTTCTTAGTCTCAAAAAATTGATGAAAAATCCAAAACGTTCCCCAATTTCAACGAAAATAATTATTCCAATACTCGCACCAGTTACGACAATTTACTTTTGCAACTACGACGAATGGAATACATTTTCAAATCTAAAGTTTTTCAGAAACATCTATCTCACTGTTGACGAACATTTTTTTGGAATTTGAATAGTTTGTTATTTAGGTTATTTAAATATGTCATTGTTCTTATGAGAAGGCAGGAAAGGATGGCCCGGGCACTGCAGACTGAATAAGGTAACAATACCCTGGCGTTATTTTGCATTATACAACCAAATTTCAAAACTTCTCCGAACATAAGACGGGCGAAAGACAGCGGGTGCTACGGATGTAATCGCATTTTTATGAGTACGGGAAAGAATATCTCTTAGGAAACACCTCTCGAGCCGTTGTTTTAACAATTTATTCTATGCATTGTTTGTAGTTGTATTCTCTCTCCAAATATACACAAGATGGAAGTGAATACTCATTAAACTTTTAAAAATGGGGACGGCACCCACAAATATTTTTAAAAAATCCCTTGTTTTAAATGTTGTTTTTATGATAGTCCAACTTTTCCTCAACAAATTGGTGCAGTTTTAAATTAAATAGATTTATTATTTTTAAAATTATGGGCAAATGAAAGTGATGATGTCTGTTGAGATTTCGGTGTTTTTGCCTATTTGTCGCTGATTTCCCCGGGTTTTACAAACCCGTTTCCAAATATTTCAAACAACTGTTTCAAACCCTATTGGAATGAAATTTGTACCAGTCCGTTACTTATGACATTTTTGGCTATGATTTGAACCAATGTCAAGTGGTAAGAAAAAGAAATATTGTATATTTCTGCATTATCCATTAAAACTATTTTTAATTTTTACATTTCAACTAATACAAATTACCACATAGGGTATTTATTTAACAATGTACTTGAAAAATTGTGATACAAAATGTTCTTTTATTCATTATAAACATAAAAAGATTCATTTTTAAATATCTCTACTTTAAAAAAGGTTATGAAAGAATTGAAAAAACTACTTATGATTTAGATTTTTTACTATGTTACAAAATTAAGTTTTTTTCTTCTTTTTAATGGGTAAAATATTTTTTGTATACTTGGTTATATCCTCAACCTACTGTAAACAGATTATTCAAGAATCAGTTTACATAAGGTTACAGTACTTTGTTTGATTTCAGTATGCAAAATCGGAGCGGCAAGGGACACCACCTCTTGTTATTTGTACATGAGTGGTCAATTTGCATTTTACCAATGTAAATTTACGTTCTAATGATCAAATTTCCTTCATTTCATTGGTGCACTGAAGGTATAACTGTAATGGGAGAGCTTACTTTCCACCCACATGTGATGATTAGTATACTAGCACATCAGCTGGGTTGGGATGAGATATCGGTTTCAAAATCCTCCAAAACAAGACCAAATTTATCTCAAAGTTTCAGTCATGCTAATCATGCTTGTCATGTAACGAATGAAGCGATAGGAGCGAATGTAACATGGGAGACGACTATGGGAGACGATACACGATTATATCATCTGCATAACGTTTAGATATGATGATTGGGAACAAGTTGAGTCATCCCAGCCGAGGAGGAAATATGTCCTTTATACCCCCACCCCCCCAATTACCTGCAATATCACAATACACATGCAATTATACGGTAAAACTAATAACCTTCAGTCCTAACCCACCTTGAATCCAACCTAAACTTTGACCCTTATATAGTGATTATTTACTATGAATCAACCGAGTTTCACCACTGTACACTGTAATGAATTAAAATAAAATTAGATATGATGATTTCAAGTAAAAACTGGTTAAATAAAAAATATCAGTTGAATAATTAGACAGTTTTTGTGACTTACGGACATTATAAACTCCATGTAAATGAAAATACATTATTTAATTTAATTAATTGATATATGGGATACCTGTGACATGGTCAAATTCTAGTGCATGACGTGTAGGCCTGTTCAACCTACATGATCGTAACTTGACATTCTAACACCGGAACGCGTGCCTACATTGTGCTCGACAGCCACGAGCATTGCGTGAGTGTCACCAACTTGCCTAACCTAACCTTGCAGGCGTAAGGAAATTCTGGCTACTCGCCAGCACCCGACCTAACCTTCAACCACTGAACCACCGATGCTTTTACTTGCATAAATTGTTTAATATCAACTATTTATTTAATGTAGGTTACAGTACAATAAAGACTAGATAACAAAGTTAGGCATGTGCCTATATTGCAATTGTTCTTAGTTTGGGGTTTATCAAATTTAAGAAAAGAAAAATCACATTTAACATATATTTTAACTTGGTAGAACAATCGACAAAATTTCTTAATTTACTGATTCATAATAAATAATTCTATTTGACGTTCCTACAAGGTTTTGAGATAATGACAAAACTAAACAGGCTCAGGTCACCAAGGCTTGGTTTAAACTCCTCAACAATATTGTTAATTTTACAAAGTTATGACTTTCCCGCAAATCGAATATAAGAAAATAGAAGGTGACAAATCATACAGTGATGTTGACGGGCTTCTAAAAAATTGAACACCAACGACGTCGAACTCAGGTTCTCTTTTCGTCCTCCACTGGCCATGAAGCTCACCGTTATCTGCTTCACAGCCGAAGCAGCCTAGTCCACCGCCGAGTGTAACTGACTGGTCGGAGTTGAAAAACTTAGGATACGTTATAAGTGTTGATGGCCTATGCGTAGACCCTGAAAAGGTCAAAGCGATTGTGGACATACCTGTACCCCGAAATCAGAAGGAAGTTAGGCAGTTAAGCAGTTAGGCATGGCGTCATGGTACCGCCGCTTTATATAAAATTTTGACTCAAGATTACATTCAGCCGTATATCGGAATGAATATACCAAACATTTATTGTTACAATGAGTTACAATTTACGATTTCTCCTTGTATATATAAAAAGACGGCTGTTACTTTTTTTCTAAGCCCAATGCAAAACGTTACTCCGAAATTTACATTTATAAACAAGATGGGATTTGCCTCTTTGTTTTCATTGACAAAGATAAACGCATTAAATGAGTTGTAATAAGTTATAGTAATTATTTAAATAAGGAGGTTATAAGAAATACAAAACTTTCAAAGTAAATGTAAGTGTCTAAAAGGGAATAAAAAGGTGAACTTTGAAAATGTTGTTAACCAAACGCAAAGGCTGAATAGTAAAGCACCACACCAGCAATATTGTTTTGTCTCACCTGTGACGTTTCTGCTTCAATGGGGGAATTCTGCCTTTCATTTCCAGACCATTTCCGCCACCCAGGGGAGCCCCCTCTACCATCCCTTCGCGACCCCCAAACAACCTCTCACTGCCCAAATATCCCTACATAAAGTCATAAGGATTGCACTTCAGCCGACTTAAAAACGAAAGAGATTATTTTGTTATAGCTTCCATTTAACTCTCATTTACTGATTTTCGTATTTTAATGCTTATGAAATGTGTAGCGTAAAATTAATTTTAACATTTAATGCATAGAGGGCCGCTAGAAGACAAATAAGATATTCCTATTAACTAGGCAATTTTAAAAATAAGCAAAGTATATTCATAAATAAAATTAGGGGATTATATGTTATATCACATGGGGTTTTTACATTATCAGTTTAAGGGGGTTTTTAAATTTTTGGCTATTTTTAAGTTTTATATACACAAAGAAATTGGTGTTTTCTTAATTTCTGTCTATAACTCTAAAACACATTTATGTCCGTCTTCTGCATGAAGATTAGAGTATCCATAACTATCGTTTTCAATTCTATACATTTGGAGATTATTTTTTGTATACATTGAACTGGCCCAAACATTTTGATAACATTAATGTAATTAACAAGCTCTCAAATACACAGTTTTTCGTGACATGAGACAAAGACTGATATTGTCTTGGCTGCTATAATACACGATAAAAATTTTAAATTTTTATATTTCAGAATTCAAAATTAATTAAAACACATCACAACATCAGAGATATTTCTAATATTCATAGAAAGCTCTTTAAACGTTAAAAATATATAATAAAATACATCGTTAACAATCAATTAATTACATTTCAATTTCTTAGATTAAGATTTTATAGTTGTATTAACATGAAAAAAGTGCCACTATGAATTACATTTTCCATCGTGAAAGTTTATCCGAGTTTTAACACGGAAATAAGGAAATCACGAAAACTAAATTATTTTTTAATCGGATTTTTATGTGAATAATAAGTTGATTGGCTTGTCCCAACTACGTATTCGGTCCAGATAATTCCAATCTCTTTCCACCTCTCAGGAAATGATTCTCTCACATTAAACTCAGAATATTAATGAATTTCACTGCTGTTAGTTAAAGTAATGAAGTTTTATTTGGTACGTGGATTTTTTATACGTTCTCGCTCATACATTTTTATTTTTGGTATTTGATTTGTTTTTCATGTAATATGGACGTTTCAAAAGCATTTGAATTGAGTTTTGAAATTTAAGTAGGGTGATGGAAATTTAATATTTTTTGATAATAATATAATAACAATTCAAAAACTACACCATATTTTTTAATAATAGTTTTAAATTAACATCATATATTCTGTGTCAGAGATACGTCATGACGGTACGGTGAAATCATGTTTGTATTTTTATTTTAAAAGTTTGTCTTGTTTAAAATATTTTACATGTTATATGATTTTGTAGATGGAACGTATAAAACGTCTTGTATCTTGATTTAACGAACACAATAACTACAATAATTATAATCTAAGCAGGGCTCTTGAATAGTTGAAGACTATACAGTAACACAGTGCGATGTCGACCTGGGCCTCGACCAATGTCGCCTTTGAGGGGTCGGCTCTATTCATCCCCTAATTGCACCACGACGCCGCCGCCATCTTTGTCAGTTTTGAGTTGCAGACCACTACATTTTTTTCCTTTTCTACTCAAGGCATGAAGATACAGTTTGGCATAATTACTTTTTTATAGTACACGAAGAAAGTATTGTTTCTGTCGATAATCCCAAATTTTAAATGAGATTGAAAATATATTTTGAGGCTCGTTGGATAAAAAAATTGGTTTTCGAACTACAATAACTTTTTGTGTACCGACCTCGTGACCACAATGTAGTCTGATTTTGTGAAATTCGGTCGAAATGTGGACTTTAATGAAATCCCATGAGTATTTACAATGGTTTAATTGCTATTTTTAAGCGTGTTTCATCCTCAAAAAACCATTAAAACTGGGGTTAAAAATGGCTCTGACAATTTTGATTGAAATGTTTTAGTAATTTGGGTCTCAAATAATATGACACCACATTCTATAAAGTGACGGTTTATACATCGTGGGTTTAAAAATCAATTTTTTAAAATTCCCAGTAACACTTAAAATTAAAAAAAGACTGTTACCATTAATACTGGTTAAAAAAATAAATGAATTAGTATCCTGAATCATTGGTCTAAGACTAGTTGCATAGGAAATTTAAACACCGACCCACGTTACTGTCAAGATACCAATTTACTTAGTTCGTATGAGCCAGTTTAATAGCAATAGCCATTTTTTGTTTTCTGAAATTATAAAAAAATATTCCAAATACCATAGCTTTTGAACTGTTCTCTAAAAAATATCAGGGTGGTGTCATATTATTAGAGATCTTGACCACTTTATCCACCATTATATCACAACTTACTTCACTTTACTTTTACTTTGATCGCCATTAAATTACAATCAAAATAAATGTTAAAGACATTAGATTAGTCCAATTTTTAGAGGTGGACATAAAAATGGAAAAACCTCGACGATGGAGAACATTTCTTAATCTATTGACAAAATTGAACCGTTGCATAACATTTAATAAAAAACCAGGGGCATCGGAGTGATCTCGGGATCGGTATATACAGAAAGACATAAAAATCCAAAAACCTTATTTTTATTCAGAGAGCCAACAAATGAATACTTCCACTACCGTCTCATGTGCAACGAAAACAATGCTTTCTCCATGTGCTCTGTATGTATGTAGAGAGGGAGGAAAGTAAAAACCCTACCAACACATAATGCATTAAAGTTTGAAATACTCAGGAGACAGTATCACTGTATTCATTCCACCAGAGGTATTTACTTCTCTTACGGGTTCCACAAACAGACGGATTTATTCCAGTCACGCCTTTAATAAAACATTCCTGAATTGTGAAGCATTTCAAACGGCCTCACCTTGCAGAGTGGTAAATTCACATCCAGTCTAACTCAAGCCTGACAAAACATTTTAAACCTATTTTATTTTTACTATACGAGCATCTGTTTTTTTGATTTTTTTGTTCTTTTGCATACAAACCGAAACCCAAAAAAGGTCTGACACCAACAACACAACTCTAAATTATACCTTGCTGTTTTTTTATTTGATCAGATGTACGCTTTGCTCTTTGTTGCATGTTATTTACAATGAATGCCATTGATAAAAAATTGTACTCATAAATTATCTTTTTGTCATGCGAAGTGGATAAAAGAATCATACTGAATTCATTAATAAGCATAAATACAGATTAAAAATAAGAGGGAACATATTAAATAATAAAAGCGAAGAAGCAACATTTCAAACTTTACCTTATATTTGAAAGCTATTCCAAGGTTCATTCCAAACGGCTATCTTATTTCCACCAGTATTTCACTCATAATTATAAAACATTTACATTACACAATAGATTTACAAGATAGAATTACTTGATTATACAATAGATTTTGACCTCACCATATTGGGAAGAAGGTTAAGATAGAAACATTTCTCCTACCGAATAGCTGGAAATCTTTTAATTTTAATTTTGTTTCATCACAAATGTGTCTTTCAAGTATAAATCTCGATAAAACGTGTATTTTTCCCAATGGAAATTATTCTTTGCGTAACATATGGGAGTAGAATATACGACATGGCTGTGAAGCATACGGTTGACGGCTCGGGCTGGCGAATGATTTGGAACTTTGATTGCCGGTTTTGTGGCCAAGATTCCTCACAACCCTTCCTCCCTTATATTCTAACCCCAACCACAGAGTCCAACGCTCTATGTCATCGACGAATTTAGTTCAACCCCGAAACAAATTAATTAAATTTTTTTCTAGAAAATAGAAGTAACAGAATTTTACTTTTTAGTGATTATATTTTATTATTAAATCATTATCGTTATCGATAAACACATTATTCTAAGTAAAATATTGTACATTGACATGAACAAAGAACCATCGAGTTACATTAATGTAGCTCCTTTATATAAACAAATTAATTGTAGGCCAGCCTCAAATAACCTGTTACGTAGGTAATGGACTTTATTATTTTTAATGGTTTTTATTTTTATTTTCAAAAGTGCAATGCCATTTTTTAGTTTTCAAATAGGATTTACGGGAGATTTGAAGAAAGCCCTGGAGATAATACATAGCCAATCTATTTTAGGAAAGGAGAAGGAAAATAATAAAGAAACGTGGAAGTGAGGGACAGAGGGATAGTTTAGTTGGAGTTCAGATGTATTCGAGCAGATTATAGAAGGGTTTATCTTCCCTCATCTCCTAGGGATAGCCTGGAATTATTTAGAACATTACTCCGGGTTCTATATTACGCTATTAGAGCTTTGTTCATTTGTGTAACAGATTGTTAAGCCCGATCGAGTTCTTCCTTTTTCACCCTTAGTACAGTTCAAAATTTCCTGGAACATAGGGATCTCCTCCTAAGATGTTATAACCAAATGAACTACATAAATAATTCCCATGGCTGCAACAGCCTTGAAGGTTTTGGGCGGTGCACTTCGCCTGCTCACCCAAAGTCAGCCCGTTGTCTATGACAAGGTGCTTACATCAGTCCTGGGTTCTCGAGATATTTAACCCTAGAAGTGGCAAGTTTTTTACTTTAAACTGTAACAAAAAAAATAATTACTAATACCTTCTTGAAATATTAAGTATAAACAAAAAAGATTATCATACCAAAATATAAACCTGAAATCCTAAACAAATCAGTACAAAGAAAATAAATCAATACCTAGCTTTATCATTTAGCATTACTTTACAATTAAATAGATTAGAACACTTATACCATTAGTAAACTTAGTTATACGTTAAAATAACTTTTGAATATACTGTAGTATGATTTCGAAATGAGTTAATAATCAATAACCAATATAAACTAACTAGTAATGGTTTTAATTTGACAGCTTTTTGTTTTTCTTTCTATTAAATCGTTGAACTATAAAGACAGTTGATTATTACCAGTAGATGATTCATTGATAATTGAAAGCAAACTGCGATTAATATCGCGAAAAATGTGTTTGAATGCTATAGGTTTCCACAATTTTTAATACACCCAACCACCGACAGGGGCGCTGCTACTGACATGTTCCGAGAACCCGAATATATAACGCTACGATACTTCAGTCCAGAACACTTCATTTACTGCCGCTGTTTGTTACGCTGGCATTTTCCATAAGGTTTACATACAACAGTCAGCAAAATTTGAAATGAACAGGTTTGTTTATTTTTTACGTTTCAGTTCAAACGAGTTTTAGTTGCATTTGTTTTCACTTTGAAAATGTGAATTGAATTTTAAAAATTCTTAAAAAACTCCCATAAAAATGTTTTCACACTTAAGAATATATAGTCCTTATATCTTAATCTAGGTGGACGATAAGAACACATTAAAAAGGAAATCGTCCTAACGTTCCCACTTGAATAATGCAGGACGTTTATCAAAACATGTTACTGAATAGAATATTTCTACTAAATGTAAAATACAAACAACGATATTGTTTGTTGAGCATTGAGAACGATTCAATTAATGAAAAAATTCTCACCAGAAAGCGATGGATTTTACTGAAACACTGATACATCTCAACATTGCGTTCTGAAACGTTTTAATTAATCCAACCATCGCTATTTAGCTCTCAGTGTTGCAATTAACTGATTGTGGTTTTAGCGATTCGTATTTTATAATAAATTGAAACATTCCATTCGATGGTAGAGCACCACATTTCCGTTAAATTTAACTTTATAACATACTTTAATGATTATCAAACGCCCATCTTTTTTAGATTTTCTATATTTCTAAATAGTTTAATATGTTATATTAAGTTGTTCTGTTAAGTTGAGCTCAGAAGGCTCTAATATAGGTCTACAACACGCAACATTCGTATAACGCGGGGGAGAGGTGAACTAACGGAGTTGCCAGCTGGTAATTACTTTTTTTATCCTCCCACGTTATGCGGCATGTGTTTCTCATCTCTCTGTAGATGTACACAACCGACACTGTAGTTAATAACTCATTAGTGGTATTTTATCAAAAATACATGTATCACATGTTTGAACACGCCAATGCAACTAACAAGAAATTAAAACATGGCAAACAAATAATGTACATAAACCTATTAGTCCTACGAATAATGCCTTTAAAAATACATTTGAAACATTTGGAAAATTAGAAACCTTAGTTTTATTTTATTAATATGAAAGTAAAAATTAATGTTTGGCGATACAGTTAAATAGTTTTAATCGATAAAATAAAACACAAACCAGTCTAAAATAATAGTAGTTTATACAACGATTGTATTATAAATGATCGCCGTATTATAACTCGTGAGATATTTAGAACAATCGCTTCGCTCGTGATTTAACTTACATCTCACGCGTGGCTTTGAGACATAATAAAATCGTTGCATATACTATTTCATCTACGACCAACAATTAAACTATTTGTCTTTGGAAAATTCAACAAAACATTATTCAAACATTTTCCGAAAATGAACGCACACTATTTTCACTTTTAAAACTGGTTATATTATTACTGGTTATTACTTTATTTCAATTTAGATGCAGGTAGTTGGTTGTTAATTACAACATAAGCTTTTGATTTATCTATTTCCGGAGTTAAATTTGAACTCCTCACTTCTTAAATCACTCATTTTTGAGAATGGTTCAAAACTAACATTTTGAGGTTAACCAGTTAAAAGCACTATCCTTATGGAAAAATCAGCTGATTTTGCATTTCATTATATCCATAATGACATTTCTTTCGTCAAATTCTCAGCTCTGATTGGTCTAACACCTGTATCATTATGAACTCATAATGCAACGGTTTTCAATTTTCGAATTATAATGAGCATTTTAAAGATGTTACTTTCAGTATATTTATTGGTAATTTTTGCAATGGACGTAGATAAAAAAAAGTAACAAATTCTATCAGGATTAATTTAATTACCAAGGCAATGTAATTTTTAACAAAACCAACAAGAATGCAGGGTTATATTGGCATTGCAGGAATTTCTATATTAATTTTATCAATAAATATTTCATAGTTGATCGATGGTTTATATTTTACTCGTGCTATAAAATTGCTTAACATTTATAATAAACAAGGAGGAACGTAGGGTTAGAGTAATGGTTGAAAGGCATGTTATAAAGGCTGACCTTTGTGCTATGGAATTTCTCATTCTTTTACACCATCATTGCCCTTACAAACAAGGATAATAATTTTGGATGTAGTGCTTATCGTTTTGAATATTGCTTAAGATTTTCTGTTATATGTTGGGGAACGTTTCAAACCCTTGTTTTATTATTAATAATTTTGGGTCCGTTCCAACTTCTCGTCAAAGTTTTAAGACTCAATTTTAAGTTGAAATCTCACGTCTTCTAACACTACTTGATATATGCACACTTATATTGTAATTATATACAAAAGGTGTTAAATTGGCGATCGATTTCGTCCAGTCACACCAGACATCATCAAGCACAAACGGAGACTGAGTGAGGATACTAGAATACTATATCTATAATACTGTACAACAATAGGTTGTCTGTGTTAACTTTTCATAAACTTCTGCATCTGTTTTAAGAAAAAACCACCATGATTAATTTTTAATATTTTTTTGGGCGGAATATTTTAAACCCCTTATGTTTTCTACTAACTAACTTCTTAATTAGCCTACTCACATACAAAAAAACCAATGAAAGCGTTTCGTTCAATGGAAAGGCCTTCGCATATTAATAGTATGGATTTCCTTAAGCCACTTTTCTCCGGAAAAATTTTTGTGACTCATTCTCACTGAAATATTTTTAGTGGATTTTCAAAACGTTTTTACTAGGTAAAATGGGGGGGGATTGAAATCTTTTTGTAATAGAGTCATAGCCGAGTTACTGATACAAGTTTGGAAATTGTAATCAAAATTCGCTAACCAGATGTCACCTCCCATTGGTCCCCTAATCTCGTTATCCTTGAAGGAATTGCTTAATCAAGCCCACCCTGTTTTATTTATATAGAACTAGCTGACCCGGCGAACTTCGTAACGCCTCACAGTAAACACATGTTAACTTTAAGATTGGCCATGTTCTGAAGTCGAATAGCAATACGGCTTCATTGTCGGTTATATATGGGTCGCTGCATAGTGAATAACAATACTGAAACGATAAAACATATTAATATCATTCCCATAAAACAAATAAATCTGAGTGGATTAATTCACAATTTTCAAATCCAATCCAAACCCAAACGAATCCTAACTGTAATACGGCTTTTATAGGAAAGATATACAACAGCTGATTATTATAATAAACGTAATAATATAAACATTGTAATTATCATATAAACACGTGACTTTAATCAGACAGAAAATAAAAATATAAATACATAATCCCCCAAAACCGTTAACTATTAACGTGGTGAATAAAGCTGTTCATTTTTTACAGTACACATTTACTTCATAGTTTAACATTAATGAATGATTCAGATGGCATTGGATAGTAAAGCATACGGTATTGCTAATGGAAAGTAAACCAATCAGCTGTAGCTAAGAAATCAAATGTTTTCATTGTAGACAATTTGTAAACAAACTTACTCTCCATAAGGTTAACATTAGAAATTTAAAACGCCATAAAATGGAAACTTATGGGGTTTTCGAAAATATTTTTTCACTAAAACCTTCCCGGACACATATAGAGCAACTTCCTAAAATTTCATGGCGATCTGATGAGTAGTTTGGCAACGCATAAAGGACATACATACATACAGACAGAAATACATTCAATTTTATATATAGAGATGACTATGTACAATCAAGAGTAAATCAGTCACATGATTAGGAAAAATGAAGCACACAGAAGCTAAAACCACGTCTTCTTCGGCCACCATGTCGTCACACATGGCTTTCTAGGGTGGAACTTGAAACAAAAACGGTATATGCATACATAGTCTGCAACTGTGGACAAGGCTTGAGAGAGCAGATAACAGATCAAGATGGCGGCTGGTCAGATGAAAGGGATGTGATTAAAGGGCCAATAAGGGAGGGAGAACGGGGAGGGATAAGGGGTTGCGTTCAGATAATAATAATAACTCACTATCTCAAGGGTTGTTCTTTCAAAGTTAATCAATCGACTAATCTAATACATCTACAATAAACAGGCAACGGTAAAATCTAACTCAAAAATCCATTTTACTAATTTAAATATTACCTTGAAACGTACTTTGACCTTTCTTCGATACAGATTGAGAGTCATATGTTAGGTATCATAGAAAAAATGAATTAGTGTTTAACATTTTTGATTGTTTTATGCATTTGCTCTTTAAGCACGCATACGTGAGTGTGCGTACAATCACATGCGGGTTTCATTATCCGAACGTTTGTCTGAGGTGGAAGCCTTGAACATAACAAATCATATAATAAATAAATTTTGTCGTATTTGTTATTTTCACAAGAAAACCAAACTTCCAGCAAGCCATGTTCTGTCCAGCTTTGAGAGCTTTATCAAAACCAAGATGCTTTTAACGGAAAGTAAATGTTTTAAAAGCACAGAAACAGTCGAGCTTTATTTTAGACTCCGGGTTAAGTTCGTGTTTTAGCCTTCTTGTTAATTTATTCCAGTGTCATGAGATTGGTTGCTATGGCTGTTGTCAGGAAGTGTTCATTTCCAGTAAATATTTATTTACTGGAAATAAATTAACATTCGGATATCTCATCGTATGTGAAAAGTAAAACACGTTCTAATTAGATAATAGGTATCCGTCCAACAATATAATAGATATCGGTCTAACGTCGTAATAGGTATACGTCCCAATTTATACACAGTAATTGGAATAATCTTATTTACTTTACTTGTATGTCCGCGTATTTAAGATTCAGAAAACAGGTTTGCCATAAAATTACTTAAATTTACTTATTTAAAAGGAAGAAATGAAATATATTATAAGTTATGAAAAAGTCGCAATTGATGACACCAATTGAGTTAAGTATTAGGTACAGAAGTTTGAGTATGAAGATAAATAAAATTAAAATAAAAAAAATTATAATTACAGAATAAAATTAGCCAAACATTAAATTAATTAACTACTAATTATCATAACAATTTTAAGAATAAAACATATTAAAAATCGTAGTTCCTTCATGCAATGTAAGTTCTAAAGTTCATTTTTAATCCGTTTTTTATAATTATAATGGAAATTTTATTTTGGGTTGGGCGAAAAGACTACAAAATGGTATTTCTATGGAACTTTCTTTTTTGATTCAGTTTTTCCACAAGAAATCCTTTAATTATATTAGTATATAATATAGAAAGTAAATAACCGCATGACACACTCAGCAAGGTTGAGGGAGTCGTTTCAAATTTCACACCAACTAATATCCACCAAACTTGTATTAGCCTAAACTGTAAACTTCATTAAAGACTTTTGGATAATTGACGGGCTAAATGTTGAAGTTGAACTTTGTACGAAAAGTTTCTCGGCGGGCAATTAGCAGCTACTAACTGATCCGACCCCTCCGGACTTCGACCAGGTCAAACCATATCCTTTGTTTATACTGAAATCCCACAGTACTATGCAAAAAGACACGATGTATATGTTAGATTTAAAAGGATTATTAAGCCCCTGCAAAGCCGGCTAGGTTTGACTTCCTATTGGGTTTCTTGTCGGAACACACCCAACGAGCATGAGTTTGGCAGGGCTTGGTCTGATTAATGGACGGTCTACATTGTCTCAGAAAAGTAAAAAAAACCTACAAACCAACCCAGATTCGGATTTGAGCTGGAGAATATTGGATTAGCGTCATACAACACCCTAGGATGATTTACACTGAACCTCAAGGACAGGTTCCACAGCAGGCATCCCTCAACTTATCATTTGAGGACAAAGCTCTTGTAAACAGTTCATCCTCCCCCGTCAAATTCCGAGAGCACGCCTTCCTTGAGGACACCTCTCCAAGGTGGACAGTAAGGAGGGACACCTCTCCCAGGTGGACAGTAAGGAGGGACACCTCTCCCAGGTGGACAGTAAGGAGGGACACCTCTCCCAGGTGGACAGTAAGGAGGGACACCTCTCCTCAAGAATCCTGCTCATATTAGGTATTCAGGATCGAGCCACCACTAGAGAGAAGAAGGAACCGATTGAGGAAAGCCAAAGGACATAAATGTGACAACTTATTTTACAGCATCAAATTACATAATTTGCTCTCAGAAAAATTAAATGCTACTGTTAGTGAGCCAACTAGAGCTAACGAATCAATGAGTTTGATAACACCTATGAAAATATATACTAATGAATGATCGATATTTTGATTTTTCATTTCGAAGTTCATTTAAAATGCAAAAATTTATTCAAATTGGTTCAAAATGCATTTAATATAAACACACGGTTTCGTTTACCACGTAAAATTTGTGAATCGTTCGTGAACATTGCCAATAAATTTATTATGTTTTAATACCTGACAGATTATTGGTGATACAACTTCTTGCGCAAGAACTTTGGTTTGAGATAAAAATGCTGTCGTAATGCTGTCTTATAACAAAGTTATAAGAACGTTTGTAATTTTATATTTATGGATTTTTACATCTCGCGTCGTCTCTCCACTCCCGGGTTTCACGCCATCCTACCCACGTTTTCTATATAACTAAGAATTCTTCCAAATCAAGTGTAGGAACTATTTCCTGGTGATTAGCGTTTCGAACTTCGATTCAAATGTTCGAGTTTGGTTCCAGTCCACGAGCGTTTTAGGGGTTTGGCCTTTGGGACTTTTTCCTTCAACATTTATAGGAATTATGTCAACATGTTCGTAAAAATCATCTATCTCTTGCATAATCGACCGCACCAATTTTAACACAGATTTTTTTAAAAATTTCGAACACAGAAAGATCAATTTGTAATTTAAAACATAAAATAGAAGACGTTAAGCCATAAGCTGTGTATGAACGTTTGATAATTAAAAGAGATTTATCATTCGGACTTCTAAGTTGGGAATTCCCGTGAATTGTCTCCATATCACGCCAATTCCATGAGAGTTTTTTCCTCGTAATTTGTTTCAGTCAGTAACAATTGTCGGGACGCAACAACATTTCCCCGGGGATGCGGCAAACTTAATGATAACATCTGTGAATGTTCACATGCGGGACTTGAAAATCACTGTTATATATAACAAAATACTTACAGAGGAAGCCAAAAACAAAATTAAGTAATGAGAATTTTTATTCTAAATTCTTTAACCAAAGAGAACGGCAGCCTCTTTTACCTACAACGTTCTCTATCCAAATACACTGCAGATATTTGTTTGGAACTTATAGGGGTGGGCGACAAAGATCTAGGTAGACAGTACTGTTAATAACTGAATGACAACTTCGTGACTAGGTTCGTGAATCTGGCTCTGATTGTCGTTAACTTAGTTTCAAATTTCGTCACGTTACCAACTTATAGTGTTGTAAAATATTTATTTCATGAGAGACAAACAATAATTATGATTTACTAAGATACCTTTTAACTTGCATTCGTTCTTACTAGATTAACCGAGGATCTCAGCGAACTTCCAGAATGTCTGGAGTCCGTTGCAACCAACTGGAGAAAGCGATCAAGAGATGTATCATCGGAAAAAATCTGTAAAGACTAAAACGTCTTTATAAAGACAGGAAAAGAATGTTCCTGCTTCCTTGATCAACACAAAAAGTTGACACTTTTGAAAAATTTTAGTCTCAAAATTCCTTAAGGTTTAGTAAACGATCATTGGATCAATTATTCATTGTTTTCCAGGTAATAAATGATATACAAACTTGGAAGAGCTACAAAGTCAACCGAAAAACAACGGAATCACAGAAAAAATTATAACGAGATTGTATTTAGGGATTATAAACGTAATTAGTCATAAATCCTTAAGTAAATATTCGTCCTTCTATACTTTATTTTAATATTATAAAAGACATATTTTTGGTCGCTCGTTATTAACGCTTTGAGTTGGCTGAATCGAATTTATTACTTAGTCTGTATAAATAAAATTGGAGAAAAACACTGAAGAAGACATTTGTATTCATTAAATTGCCAAGGTAATTGTAAATGACCTTTGCAAAAGCATTGTTTTGCAGTATTGTCCTGTACAAACTGCACTACTCAACCAGTTCACAGCTAACACTTCATACAACCATCAAGTCTTGTGCAAACATCTAACTGCGCTAGAGCATAGCTGATGGATTTGTTGCGGTATTGTACGATTTGTAGAAACTGTTTGTAAAGATACAATTATACTAATATGTGTAAAAGAAAATAATCTATTTCAGCTTTTTTGATAATTATGTTATACTTACAATTTTACGGACATTTGGACCTAAAAGATTTTTTCCTATCAACTTAACATTCGCTCATGAAATAGACGTATCATATGCGTCTATAATGTAATAATTCACAACTTTTACTGAAAAAAATCATTTTTTTAAATAATTGAGATAGATACATTATGTTAATATTCAATTATTTATTTTTACACATTCTTACAAAATAATTTCCATATTTATTAAATTTGACTAAAAATTTTAAATATTTAATAAAAAGCATATTAGTTTAGTAAATGTAGAGTTATAAAAAGAGTAAAAATCCATGCAGGGAATTAACATTTTTAAATTGCAAAAATCGCTTTAGTCATTCACTTCTAAAAATCAACAGCAGAGAGTTTTATATCAAGCACTTTAAAGGCACCGAAATAAGCATTATATAGAAGGCAAAGAGGTTTACACTCTAGCTGAACTTAAATGGAAGTCACGCTAAACAATAATCCTTTGTTTCTTTTACTCCAAAATCTGGGATTTCTAAAATCTCTGATTTAAATCAGAAAAATCCAAACGATATTTTTTACCTCAAGAAATTCTTTACAAATAATGCTTTATATCATACTAGTAGTAAGCCCGTCCTTTGTACGGGTTAAAGGATTCAGAAAGAGGAAACATTATCATACCAAAATGTAAACCTGAAATCCTAAACAAATCAATACAAAGAAAATAAATCAATTCCCAGCTTTATTATTTAGCATTACTTTACAATCAAATAGATTAGAACATTTAGGATTTTACGATTTTAGAACATATTATATACTGTTACTGTTTGATAATTCAATATAGCCTACTTATTAATATAATAGACAGCATTAATAGTATTTTGAAAGATATTTCATTATGATTGGTTCTAACAATTCAAACATATTAGGTATTATAAACATAGGATTGTTATGGAGGTGATTTGGCCTCAGTTTTAGTTTTAACTAATTTCAAAACGATTTATATCGAAAAGAATAAAAAAATCTTGGAATTCACGAAATTTAAAATACAATGTAAAACCTTGGTCCAATGATGTACGTTCCAAACTCCCACTACATATTAGAAACTATATTGCAGGAAGTATCCTGAAGTGTGAAACATCCTATGCCTTGTGATTTATGAATACAGATTTTAAAATATAGAGTTTGTTAATCTTTTCTATTAACACAACATCTTAAAAAGAGTAATAATTTAAATAAATTATTGTTAAGGTTATAAAAATACGGAATAAAAAGTTACTAATCAAAAAACAATTCTGTAGGCCTACTAATTTTTTTATCAACTGTAGTTGCAGTTAAGTTTAAAGTTATCTTGAATTTTTCTACAGTATTTTTATGAAGCACAGAAACTGCTTTCATAAAAATTAAAAACTGCAAATAATTAAAAAATTCCCACATTTAAATATGTTAATTGCTACTAAAAACATGTTTTTTATAATTTTAATCTCACAGTAACACATGGAAAGTATACAACAAATATTAAGCAGGTGTTGGTAATAAGCATTAAGCTGAATATATGAGGGTCTGCTTGTATTAGGGTGTTGTGACATGTTAAATGATCACTTCTGCCCTGGAACGACCTGTAGAGCTGTAGCTGTAGCGCCCCTTCCCCACGAGGAGATATTGTTGCACGTTGCGACGGTTCTATATGATAAATTATTGTAATGTACAACCTAAACAACCTCAATTCTCAAGTATAAATTGCTTAGTTAAAACCCCTTGTTTGTGACCAACATTTACAAAAGGTTTTCATTTTTCGTCGAAAATTATTTTATCAAATAGATTTTATTTAAATTAATTTCAGCGTGCAGTGTTGGTATCACAGGGTATTTTCCTGTCACAATTTCAATTATAATAAATTAATTATAATAAATTCCAATCCTTAATAGTCCTAATAATCCTAGATTTTCCACGGAAAATTATATGTCGAAATTGCTAGTTAATTTCAGCTATTACGTTTAGTCAAGTATCTTTTATAATTTTTGTTTTTTCATGTTTAGAAGGGTTAGTAAGGAAATGCCTAAAACGAATCTCACTATTTAGTCTATGATAGCAAATAACTCTTTAATCTTAATATATGAAACCACATATTAAAATAATTTAAACTGATTATTTTTAAGATTAAGTAAAGTAAGTATTCTTTTGAACCAATTTAATTATAATGATCTCTTTCAACTATATAAAAATTACAGAGCCCTGAAAGTCGGCTAAAGACGCGGAATATTTTATACCCACTGTGAACGATAGGAGGATGGAACGTGTTCTTATTCATATTCATATGTAAGACTCCGACACACTCTGGTGTATTCATTTGAAGTTTCACAAGCTTCACGCGCACTAAGAGTTGGTACAAAACTACGTCATGTCAAGGTAGTTTCATTTGACAATTTACACCTTTATATTTTAAGGGAGACACATTTAATATCATTCACACTGATAATCATTTAGTGGTTTTTATTCTGCAGGTAGTCCGCTCGGTTTGTGCAGTGACAGTGATGTCACTGCATTGCTATCACCATAATCTTTCATTTGTATATCTGTGACATTATAGGTAACAAACTATTTTGGAATATATATTAAATATGACAATACAAAAAGAACTCAGAGTGTGGCAAGTGATAGAATTTGACAGAGGGTGAAAGTTTTACCCTTTGGCTAAAGTTTCTCGGAGTGAAATTAAAGTCTGAATCGTACTCTTGAGTTCTTTGCGCTTTCTTTCTCAGCTTCAGCTAGTTTCCTTGTCTCTATTAAAATGTACTCAACTTATATTGGATAAAAATCTATCACAACTAATGACATAAATTACTGAAGTATGTATATTTTTTAAATTAATTAACATAATCACAATTTTTGTAAATTTTGAAATTAAACGAAAACACACGCTCTCCAATATTGTTTTCCTAACACATATCACAACTAAATTAAATCACACTAAAAACATTAAATAGCAGTAATCACGAAAACAAAAATACATTTAAAGTAGGCGTACGTGAATATCTCGCTTTTCCATAGGGAATTCGATAATAAGCATAGTTCAGGCGTAGACTAAAGCATTGTTCACTTCTAAGAGTGAGATTGAAAATAGAATAAATCTCAAACAAGAATTTAATTGAACAAAAAAGGAAACATTAATTATAGGAAAACGTTCGGGAAAATAATTAAGTATAAATTTGATATATAGTCAAATATCAACTACCTTTATTTGATACTACATGTGCCCGCCCTTCATCCAGGTTATATGACTCAATGTTAAGAAGCTAAATACTAATAATTATTGAAAAATATTAGCGTAAAATCGTGTATGGAGAGACTAAAATGTTTGCATTCATTCACATGTATGTACTTCGAGGCAGGACCCACTCTGGCGTGTACTCTAATGTAAATATGAGTGTATATGAGTGAGATGGGTGTAATGAATATGATGGCATGCAGCTTGGTTAGTGACCAAGACCAGATGAACCATCTACCAGGATCATTAAGTGTTATAAATCTTATAAGAAACAAAGATAAAGCTTAATATATGCCTTGTTATAATGTAACAAGGACAGTCGTTCAGAATAAACATTTATTGCATTTAAACTACTGCTGACTTCTAGAATGAACTTACTATTGCTTTTTGTTTCTTTCAAATCATACTTAAAGTTAAACTTTGAAAATATTTGTCCATTGTCATGAAAAAACGGATTTTTAAAACTAGTTACAGTACTTTCATTTTACACCATGGGTTAGTCTAAAGTATACAAATGCCTTTTCTAAAAAATAAAGGGGTTTGGAAAAACGTTTCATCATAACAGGTGCTGACGCTTTCATGGATAAGTACCTTTTATATTATTACTGACATGTAGACAGACTGAAAACTCTTGATATATGAAACAAAAAAATGTCACTAAAAATGTCAAAAATCTAAGTATTGTGGGGCAAAACTCTAATTTCATTTATATAGATGAAATTGCAACCTTTTAAAAACACCTACGACCGATCCAATTTGTTTGAAATTGTAACAAAAAGACGTAAAGTAACTGATTAGTTTATCGAAGTCTCCAATTTGTTTCGAGAGGTAATTGGGTTATCGGGGTCTTGGAAGTGAACATCTCGCCTTTGTAACTGAATAATCGTCATTCAACCTTTAAATCTCTCATCGCATATTACTACTGGGAATTTATTCCTACATGTTCTACACTCTAATACAAGCAGGAATGTGAGGATCTGAGACACAGAGATCTGGAACACGACTCTGTACATTCTGTTTAGTGTTTAAAATAATTGATATCTAATATGTGTCCAGGAAAACTTCGGGTATTGTGTGAAAATCATTTGAAAATATAAATAAATCACGTTAGGCTTATTTTAAATGCAACATAAAATTTATTTACAACATATACAAAACGTGGAAGCAATAAGTTAATATTATAAAATTAAAAACCGTGACTATTTGTTCATTACGTCAAAGACGATTAAAGAAGATTAAAGTTAAGAAGTCACTGGCAATAGTTTAGAAGGGATTTTGCTAAACCAAATCTTCATTAACATTTAGAGCTTTTATGGGTTTTAAAAGAATAGTTTTGTTATGTAATTAGTAAACAAATATATGCAACTAATAATAATAGTGATAATAAATTATTACTACGGTATTAATAGACAACGTTTATTTTCAAGATCATAGTTAGAGTGAAGGTCTCACATAATAGTATATAAATCTATACAATAGTTAATAAATACAAATTTAACAGGTTTATTGAAGAAGTTATGAAATGTCTCCGTGTAATATATGAAAATAAAAGTCTTACGGTTAAATATGCATATTTTATATTTTCATAAATAATTAAGCAATTTAGTATACACCCATTTTCATCTGTGTTTTTAAGGAAAATATTTTTGTGTGTTCCTACAGAAACATATTTTTAATCTTTATTTTTATTTTAGTTAAAAACTCTGTCTTTCGAGTTAGTTTCTATAAAACACACCGTCACATATTGAACGAGTATATTATCCCGTATATTAGGGGAAACACTGTATATTTTTGGTAGTGATAATTCAAAATACCCCCATAACAGCAGACCTACATTCTTAGAGAATTTCTAACTCCATGAAGTTATTTATGTTGTTTAGATTTTTATTGCGTACATTTTACACGAAAAGTAAAACCAATTTTCACAACGTTTCAGAATCTGGCATCTGATCTCGTCATCAGGTGACGAGTGCTTGGTATTGTTTGAAAGATATTTTGGCTGCTTTAAACTTTTTGTTCTCAGCATTATCTCGGCATAGTCCAGATTATGTACTAATATCGTTATGCTTTAGGACCCCGCCTTCACCTGAGGAAATAAATAAAAATGAATAAAAACAATACAGAAGGAATACCTTACATTAATGAATAAATAATGAATTCATAAATTAATGTATTTCAAACAATCTAAGAAGTTGTATAGCAAAACGTGCGCAAATGTTTTAAATAATAAGAAAATTATAAATTTTTTCGCATAAGTTTGTCATTGGGGCTCAAAAATGTTACTCTCTTACAATCTGTTTTCGAACCTTAATCTCAGTAACTAATTGACATAGAGTGAAAAGTGTTTGTTTTTTAGCTGATTCCAATGGAACTAATACAAATTTAGTGTTTTAGTGAATTACGTTTAAAAATCAATAATCCCTATTTTTCGATACATCTCACCTTAAACCTCATAAACAGTCCTTCAGATAGACCGGCTTGCCTGGTTTTTAACTTGATCAAATAATTGCACTTTTATGGAAATAAATGATAAAACAAATTTTGTTTATAAAAGCAATAGGACCTCAAATAAATGAGGGAATAAACTGCCTCTATAGATTTCAAATTATTCTAAAGTCGAGTAAATTCCAGTTTTAATTTGATAATTCTATGTTTTGGAAGAAGTGTAGTAATAGTTTTTGAAAAAATTGTAAAATTAGAGTGCAAACGTAATTGTTATATTATAGTGTGGGGATTCTTCCATTGTGTTGTATAAAACTCAGAATTTAGAATATATATCCTATTTAGAAATTTATTGAAATGAAATAAAACATATAAATTAATAAAACAAGCGGTTGAGTTGATATGGTGAGGAGTAAACTAAGAGCGTGTTTAAGATTTCTGAATTTTCTTTCCTTGTTAGTGCTACATTGGTTTATCGACCTCAAGGCCTTCCTTCACGGAATTGCTTTTAGTTTTCCTTGCACAAGACATTTCCTAAATTGTCTTTTATCTTATATTATTCTGAAAACAACTGGTTATGTTAGCCATTATTGAATTTTCTAGCGCTGTAAAAGAAAATCTGAAATATTTTTCATAAAAGAAATAAAATACAAATTACGTTGACTTTGTTTATTTATTATGATAATCAATTTCATATTAAAAGAATGTAAGTAACATAAGATTAATTTTAATATAAAAGAAATCTTTATAGTATTAGGTATACTAACATCCTTATTTAGATATTGTGTTTAAATTACAAACCTCATATTTCAAATTTAACGAACATAACACTTAAACGAAAGTAAAATTAGAAAAAAAGTAAAAGCGAGTAAAATTTTATTATAATTCTTACAAAAATAATATCCCACACCACAAATATCAGGATATATATAAAATGGGATAGGTTAGTGCCCCTCCTGGACTATGAAAGGCATAATTTGTCAAAAGTCAAAGTACACTTGAAGTAGATTGCAGTTATGAATGGTATTTAGGAAACGTGTTTATGAATAATTTCGATTTAAAATATGTTGTTGTACTTGAAAAGATTTGAATAAATTAATTCAAATAAATTTTTATATTTGATTCAATTTTACCGTTAAACCTGGTTAAAAACTAGTTTATTAGTTTAAGACTATTAGTTTAAATTTATAAGGCCAGAGTTAAGTTAGTACGATATTTGCGGAATACAATAAAAATACTTCTTTACTTCTAAAATATATTCAATGAAGGAAAACGTTTTCATTAATCAATTAAAATTACTGAAAATATTAACTATTACCTCATTGGGCAAATATTTAATGTCTGTGCAATTATACTGTTTATTTAAAAAAAATGACAACCCTCAAATTTTCGAGTCTCTTTCCACGATTTCGTTACAGAGGGAAAGTGATAATCTCTTAAGGTGGGACCGTAATTAGGAAAACCTCGGTGGACGTAAAATGAGAGAAAATGGAAAACGTGGTCGAGGTGAGATTAGGATTGCGACGTTAATCAGAGTGCAGAAAGTTCTCCTCGCGAACATCTCGCGCTATATTGACGGCGTTCTTGCAGAGCACAATGGCAACTCACTTCTGATGCCTCTTCTTTCCATCAACCCCTATATTCTGTTTATCCCTTCATTGTAAAGGCATAACGAGGAGTAGGCTAAAATACTCACGTAACGGCAAAGCCTAACTAAAGAAAAATATTTAATTTTAAGCTTACATATAAAGAATAGTGGCGCAAGACCGATTAATAATACTCTCGTATAGTTTTAAATCCCTCCCATTAGTAAAGAATCGAGCAAATGAGCTACAAGAAGAAACGATACTATAAAATTATATACAAAAATGTCTGTACAGAAGCGTTGACAATACTTATTTCTTAGAGAGTACACGTAAATTGACACAACTTCCATATTTACAAACATACCAATATATTTGGGTAATGGCTTAAACCAATGACCAATCTTACTGTTTATCATTTCAAGTAATTTATAAATGAATGTAAATTTGTTTAGTACGCAAGTCTCTGCTACTGGGGTGTTCATTATCACCATTTGAATCAGCTGATTCATCAATTAAATTAATATTCAATTTTTTATCCGTGTAAATCGCTAACTTAGATAAAGGTATCGTTAAAATATAACGTTTTGTTTTTGTAAAACGAATCCAAGTAAAATCTTATGGGATGAAGGTAAAAATTTATATCTCATTTACCATTTGATTTATTGTGATGTAAATTTGTATATGTTTTTACCTAAATTACCTAATTATGTATGTTTACGCATCAAAATCGTTAGTTCCTCGCTGTAGGAAACCTACTGATATATTTTTCATGTTATTTTTACGGAATTATATATTAATATGACTTTCTTAAATGGCTCAACTTGGTTTTGTATCATCACCTGAAAATCCTAAAACAATGGAAATTCGCGTGGTGCACAGGTCTACTGCAACAGGAGCATTTATATTTTTACTTAAAGATTTAAAGATACAAAATAAGCACCTAGTTAAAATACGCTTACACCCACGAAACCTATCACCACTGTTGCAGAGAAATGTACATTTGACATTTAAGGGAGGGACATAGAGTAAGAACGAGGTGAGACGCATGGAGTAAGAACAAGGTAACTTGGTTTATTCCGTTCCAAAACAATCAGAGCTTAAACTAACTCCCTTCCCTTCTCTTGTGACGCAAATTGGAAAGTTGGATAACGTAATTTCTGTCTTAAGACTATATAAATTTCCTAAGGGTGCATTCCTGCTGTCAACCTGTTTAAGTTACTTTAATTATTATTTTATTCCTATGAATAATCAGTTTAAAACTCGTATTTCAATTTGAAACACTTTAAAATTTTAATTTAACATTTCATTTATATGGTTCCATATATTTTTAAATACATAAATACTTTAGTTTGTATAAATCGTTTAGTTGCTTTATTTTAAAGCACTTTTAGTACCTTTCGGAAGAAAAAACTCATCACCTTTTGAGTGAAGTCCCTCAATCTAAAACTAATTTCTAGGATTGATGTAACTTAAAACTTTTAAATTTTCCAAATACAGTTAGAAATGCTTTATTTCGAAATGGGAAAATTTATACTAACAGAAGAACCCCCAAAAATAAAATTATTTGATTCCTTGAAAGCATACTTAAAATTCCCGTAGTGTAAATTTAAACTATACAAAATTTACAACTTAAAACTGAACAAAAATTAAAAGAAATGAACATAAGGAAAAAACATAATATTTGGTATAAAATTGCTTTAAAGAAATGAAACAATTCAATTCTTAATCCGTTATTGTTTTACGTAGTTAAGAATAGATTTCTAAATCAGCAGAGACTTTTCAAAAAACAAAATTTACCTTTTGTTTATTATTTCACAACCTCCCTCATAATAGATTCTCGTTTGCTCACGGATTTATGGAACATGACAATGAAAACGTCCACACAAAGCTTAAACCGACATAACTGATTTATTTTCCATTACTGCCTTATTAAATATGGAAACTTTTGCAATCAAAACCTTTGTGAGTATTTCCACTCCAACCATGAACAGTTGAAGTCAAACTGATTGTTGGAGTAAACTGGTACTCAGTTGTAACAATCGAACACTCGCAACTCCCAGATGGAATGATTATTGGAATAGATTTATCGCATGATACGTCAAATAAATTGCTTGATTTGTGTTAATTGATAACAGGGTTGACGTAAAAAATTAATATTCTCCAGTTATGTTAAGTTAATTGTAACTATTTTAACTTCGACAACCACAGGAGACAAACTGCAATTTTGCTACTTTTATTAATTACAAAGTTTTTATAAACCTAATTCATTTTAGCCCTATGTGACAAACTGAGAGCTTAATTTTCCAGCGTGACAAAAATAAATGTTAAAAGAGTAGCCTATATAAGAATACAAAATACAAGACGTTGTTTATTAATTTATTTGGAGAAACCTTCTAACATTGTGTGATGATGTAATTTTTACCTAGTTAGTATAATATTTCAAAGAAAAAGGAAAATACGTACATAAATTCCAATTAACCATATTATATTGAAATGACAGTTCTAAAATATGACATATTGAAAAAAGTTGAAGCTTTAAAATTTATTAAAATAAGCTCGATTGAAATTGGTTTGTCTTGTCGTCCCTAATTTACCATAGTCTGTTATGGATCCCTATTCAATTAATGGTCCTTTGCGACATCGGGGCCCGGAGGCTTGCCTTGCCAATTCCTTGCAGTTACCCATAATAGCTTTTCTTATCTTCTGCACAAGACAGTACATTAAACGTTTAAATTCCTTTGATCGAATGAAACCCCTTCGTTGATGAAATAATTGAATGATTTTATTTCAAATTTAGATTCTCTATTCTCCATCCATGAAGATTATGATTTAATTCATTGAGTATCAGACGTCAATTCTTTGTTATATAAAACTTAAAACATTGTAAAATTCGAAATAATAAATTATTATATTTACCAGAAAGGTTGGTTGTCCAATTTTTAATAGTGATAATCCGAGATATAATGTTAATATAGAAAAAAATAAAGTTATCAGGCTATTACAACTTAGCCCACTTGTTTTGTAAGGAATTGTATTACATATGAAAATTATGTTTGTTGCCATTCCCTGGCAATATACGTCTTAAGTAAAGTAAAGTAAACAATACAATACAAATCACACGTAAATACAATTAATTATTATTTTGCCTAAGTGTAATTAATTAACGAGTAACCTTTTAAAATATATTTGCGTTTTCTTTACAAGTGTCAAATATGTTTGACAAAACTACCTTTAATTAATTATAATAGTAAAAATATGACAAATTAAATACAAAACAAATAATCTACATGAGTGCATGTTGCAGATATTCTTTGAAAATCTACTGTACTTTTCTTTACTAGTAATAGGTTAGACATTGATTACCTTATTTTCTTGTTATAAAACACGATCCAAATTGTCTCTTCCAAGCTAAAAGTTAAACGACATCACAAGACACATAACTCAGTAATTAACTCACAAAACTAGTCCTAAACATAATACTACTTAGCAACACCGACGAGAAACGTGTTCCCACACGAAACACAGCAGGACTAACTGAAGAATAACACAGGTCGCGTCACGTCGGAAAACAGCTGATTGTTCCTCTATTATAGTTGACTCAGCGCGGAGAAAGCTACAGCCAGACTGAATGATGTATTGTATCGAGTGTTCCAGAGAAAAATAATGACCTGCTAAGTTAGGAACTTTTTGGGAGGATAGTTCTTGGGGTAATTGGTTCATAAATGTGTCGTCTATGTTCTAAATTACTTTTCTTTTTAATTTCAAATAAAAGCAAGCTATCCGACAGTTGTAGCGAGGTTATTGTGAGGAGTCTGGTACAGCACATTCTTGGAAATAATATTATACTCCAAAGAAATTAAAAGCAATCACATTTTTAATGTAAATTAATTACTAAATCATAAAGCCTTTGGAGAATTATGAAAGTACTGACATTTTACACACATGAAATTTGTGTAATATTAATTATTGTACCTCAAGCGCTAACTTTGAGACTTTTGGGGTTTTCACGATGTTAAGGGTTCAAGAAGTGAATTGTCCTTAAAAATTCATAAAAATGTAAAAACTCTTAAAATATATTCTGGATGAATAACCACAACAATAATGGATACACGACCAATTTTATCTAAATCAAACACACAGATATCACTTAAAAAATGAAATTTTGGGTTAAGAAACCCCTAAATGGATATATTCACTGAAAACTCGAATTAAAAAATAATAGACGATAACAATACTTTAACCAACCAAACAACAACCAAACAGGTTGTTGTATTAACAACCAAATAGGTTGTTGCAAGTAACAATTGGAATAAAATTCAGCTACCATATTCAATCGAGATTTAAATGTAAGAGTATAAGACAAGTGATTCCTTCGGTTTCTGGAGCTGTATCGGGTATCGACAGTCTCCCTCTCTCAGCCCGTTATAATGGCATTCTTGCTTTCAATGAACAAAACAGCTCGATTTAAAGCGCATTTTCCTCAAAAGATTCGTTTCTTCGTTGGCCACGAAACCTTTTTTGGTGTTTGTTTATTGAATTACTATACACCAGTCCTTTGTGTGAGCCAGTGATTGTTTCAGAAAGGAAGTTGTACTATTTTTTTACTATACGATAATTATAATGACGAACAATTAATTTCAGCATACATTTAAAAATAAGACGAATTAAATTGCTGTTGAATTAATTTATTACTTAATTACTATAGTAAATTGAATTAATTTCTTGATAATAAATCAATTAATCGAATTAAGTTAAAGCGTTTTTCACGGTTAAAAACGAATGTTTTATTTTTAGGTGGAACTTACTATCACAGAATATTGCCGGGTCGATTCTTAGATATATCGATACAATTTTGTGATGGTTCGATAAGGACACAGTTCCTTGTTCATTACATATTATTATTGACTTTAGAAAATAAATCAGCTGATTTTTATCAGCAACAAAGCTGCACTCATCACATTCACCCTTCACTCATATTTACCACAAGAGTGGGCTGAAGTCCATTTCTGAGTATTAATATTGTTTCTTCCTGTTTAGTCACTTTATAAATCACATGTCAAGGAAAACTGAGTAAACTATACTGTAGCAAAATGAGTTTTTGAGACCTCGTTTACTTTACATTTAAAGTCCGACCTATATTCGAATATCAGTTTGTAGTACACTAAGATGAATTTCGTGTATGTACTGTTTATATATTACGGAAATTTGATCATAATCTGTATTCTAGTTTTCATGCAAAAACAGAAATGTTTGTGTCGTTAAAAATCGACAGAAACTAATATGAGGAACCATTTTGATTTTCCTATATGCTGGATAAAATGTAAAAATAAACAAAAATGATATGATTCAGCAACAAAAAAGGCTTAGGTATGTAAGTAAATACTGTATATAGTATTTAACGACTTTAAGGATGTATAAAGCTATGAAAATCTACTTTTAACTTGGATTAGCAAACTTAATCTATTCAAAAATAGTTTCCAACGCTCTCCACGGTGGAAAAGTTTTATCCCATCAAGTTGATTATAACTGCGAAGATCATGAGTGCTCACAAAAGTCCAGACAGGAGGCAGGACGTCAAGTAACCGACCCATCAATGGGCATGAGACAAATGTAAAAATTAGAGATAACTTTTTTGCTTTAAGAGAACTTTAGAAGCACGAAGTAATCTTCAATAGTCTAAATTTTAGTATGTTGTATTTTGGGACTCCAAAGCTAATTTTATGGAGGATAACGAACAATTAATATTCCACGTATTTTTACTGTAGTTTTGGATGAAGCTTGAAAGTTAGCTTCGTGTGGTTGACACCCAACCTTTTATACTTCAAAATAATAGTTTTTGTGTTTATTATGGCAGCTAACATGCATACTAATTTCCCATATTAATCTTATGAGAATAGGCATACTTTTTTTTATCAAGATATACTGATAAAACTTGTTCTATGTTATTACCATATTATTGATTTGGAAATTCGCTGAGTTCGCAGGTCTTCTGTGATGGGGTTATATTTATTGTTTATTTACAAAGATCGTTATTTACATCGTTATAATTTATTTACGTTTTTCTGTGATAAAAGAATATTTAACTTTGTTAGTTGTACGAAATGTTAATTGGCAGCTATGGTTCTTAACATCTTTATTCAGACGATTCTGGGTCAGAGCTGTGTCAATAAACTGTTTAATTCTTGTTAATCTAAAGAATTTCTGGTGATTGTTATATATGAAAGCAACATACGGTAAAATATTTCCGTCTACCAAGCAACGCTTTGTCCACTAATACTCAATTACTTTTACTTTTAACTGAAATACACACCCAACTTTATTAAGAGGATAATTAATATTGTGGCGCGTATTTGTCTGGTCCTATAAGGCTGACATGTTCCTTAGACAGGACTGTTAATTAATACAACAGCCGTTCAACTAATGGCATTAACGGAATACCACGGCCTCTGTTACGTTGGTTAATTATAGGATGGTCTTTTGTTACGTGGTATTCAATAGTGCGGACGTTAATCCACACAAGAGAACACCACATCAACAATTACAGATCTAATAATAATTACTTCAACAAACTTTCATCCGCAGATAGATTAACATTTTGCATCTATTGTATACCAAAAAAAAATGTTAATTTATGTTAATAAATTTTTCTCTCTCAATGTCTTAATTTGTTACAAACAACTTGATATAATACCAACGCGTATTCTGAAATCTTATTTACACGAACGATTGAGATTAACCTATTATTATCTTATTTTCGCCTTAAACAAAAAATTAAAATATTTTAAAGACAAATTCAATTTTAATTTTTGATGAACTAAAAAACACGTGTACCTGATACAGTGCTTTTCGGAGATACCCGAATGTGTACGACGATACAAGAACGAATTTTCATTTCGCCACCATGTTTCACCAAAAATGAAAATTATGTTATCTTTCTCTTGTCTTATATATAAAATTATGTTAAAAATATAATATATGCAATATAAAAAATGTACAATCACATTCACAATTAGGTTAGGACCACAATTTCTTTTCCAATTCACCAAAAATATGACTTTTATTATTTCACTTAAATTAAATATTAAATTTCCACTGTTTATCCCACTTTAACTACAACTAATGTGCAATTCATCATACAAAATTATTTACAACAAATATATTGTTACAAATATCATTTTGCTGGGTTAACTGTGTTTACTTTCGCTCATCTGTTATTAAGAAACAACCCTAGTAGCACAAAAATATTTTCAAAATATTTTACAACGTTGCTGAAAATATTTTTACATATATATATTATAATATTTTTAAAATGTTGAAACATATTGTGATACAAAATGTTAAACATCTTAAACAATTTTTAATATTGCAAGTAAAGCGTAGTCCTTTGTTTGAAATTCATTATTGGTGATGGTGGGTTGATGTTATTTAGATTTTTATCGTGGACATTTTCCATCACGATTTTATGTAAAACAACTTTGAAGAAAAAGTAAAGTAAAAAACTTTTTAAAAATATTTCTGATTATATCTAAAAAAATATTTTGAAAATAGCACGAAAGATATTGTAAGGTAAATTTTGTTAATATTTTAAAATTAGGTTTAAAACATTACAGACAAAACTTTGTCAAAATATTTTTAATTAAATAAAAAAAATGTAAATATTACACAAACAAAATTGGAGGAAAATTTTTGGAAACATTTCATAAAAAATAAGGCCACAAATAATTTTAAAAATGCTACAAAAATATTGAAACAAATAATTTGTCAATATAATAAGTCGTCATCAGCAATAGCACTTTACTGCCTTGCCCTCGACAGTGATCAACAGGTACTGCAACTACAGTAGTGCATTTACCCGGTCCGGTTCTATTCGTCAAGTGAAGAAATATTTTAAAATTTTCCACTCTTTTCTTTTTTAAACTCTTTTAAAGAGAGTTTCATACAGGAAGAATATAATCTAAAAAATATTAATAAAATATTGTCAAACTACAAACCTATGCGAATTTTCGACACCCTAAACGTTAAAATTGGTTAAGAAATTAAGGATCTGTGTTTGCAATAAAACTGTTTCGTGTATTCTATAAGGGTAGTGACGTAGTAGGTCATGGGGCTACCATATTTGTTATGAAAAAATGCGGGTTATTAGTTTTTTCATGAGATGAAAAATACTTTTACGAATCCTTTTAAACCAGTATTGTTACAAAAAATAACTCTTACGTCGCACTGACGCCTATGTTTACTATTTTCCTCTTTATTACACTTCAAGAGACACTTCCTCAAGAGGTCATTAAGTTCATAAAATTTTTAGCATACATTATTATAACTTAACGATATGATGCTGTATAACAAGTTTTGTCACGAGGTATTTCAAATATTGAGTAAGATATGTTTACTTTACCCTCATTAGATTAACAGGCTCCAAAAGTCATTGTACTATGTGTTTACTGATTTCAAATGACGGTCACAGTAGAAAATCCAATTTCCAATAGGTAATTCGCTAATGCAAGTTAAATAATCCAAGAGACAGTTGTCCTGTAGTTTACTATAGGATATCTATACTAAAAATTACTAATGTACAATAATACTAAGAAATAAAAATAAACAAACGTAAGAAAGCTTAACTCGTGTAACAACTAGCAAATAACGTTTTATTGTTCTTCCTCAATTTCCGAATGTAACTTTAGTTTCGTTTATCTTTCCAGGAACCTCGTATCGAGCACAAAAGCTTTCATCGAACGTGGGCGCTGCGCTGTTTGTTTTAAAATGTTTATCTGAACTTTACAACTGTTGTCAAAAGTGTAAGTTTATGCTCTACAACGCAACAGTAAAACAGCTGTTTATAGGTGAGCGAGCGAAAGATAAATGACTTTTCAAAAAGTCATATACTTTTCACACGGCTATTGAAGTCATTTATTTTTCGTACTCCAGTGTTTCCAATCCAAAAGAACGACAAAGTATAAAACAGCACGGATTTTAATAGCCATGTGGTGTAATTTATCATACACAAGTTGGTCATACTGTGCATTCAGGAATACTAATTTACACAAACATTTGTTTCAGCTATTCTGTATTGGAATTTGCTCCAATCGATATCTCGTGGCCAAATACCCCGAATTACACAAAATATGTTTGTATATTTACTTCCCTATGGGAAATAGGTTAGATCATGAATATATCTAAAGGGAATGTTTTTAGTTTATCTAAACAGTTGTTCATATAACCAAACTATGACGTAACTAACCAAATAACGTCTCTGTTTCAAATTTTGGTCTGAAAAATTGCCAACACCCCCCCCCGGAGCTAAGTAATCTCCATGTAAAAAACCACAAATCCTTGGACAGAAAAACAATATGTCAGGTCAGACCTTTTTAGAGTGTAAGATTTAATTCGAATTACCTTTCCTATTTCATAACTCGCGAAATAAACTTTCTTATTTACTAAAGAAAACTAAAACTCAAATGAATATTTTTTGATGTCAAGAAACTTAATGGGCATTGTAGCTTATACTTGTTTTGTATTAAATAGAAAAAAACATTTTTCTGTTACATAACAACAAAACAAACAATAATATACAGTTTACGAGCAACCTTTAAAAGTCTACTAACTTTATCTTTATTAGTTTAAAATTTACCTTATTTTCCTGTTAAAAACACGAGCCAAACTGTCTCTTCCCAACTAAAATATAAACCACATCACAAGACACATAACTCGGTAAGAAACTCACAAACTAGCCATAAATATGACACTACTTAGAAACACACCGACAAGAAACGTGTTACCAAACGAAACGCAGCAGGACTAACTGAAGGAATATGACAGGTAGCGTCGCGTCGGAAAAACAGCTGATTGTTCCATTATTGTAGCTGACTCATAGCGTTGGCATGTCGTCTGCTCCTCATTACGAGTATAGTAGTGAAATTCCAATCAGCTGATTAAAATGTTTTCAGAATAAACTACTGCAACTAAAGGATCGTTAAAAAACTAATTTAAATGTTAAACTACAAATTTTCTACTAAGAAAAAGGAAGTTTTTATTTAAAATAACTCTTACTCATAAAAAACTTCCGACATCAAGTGGTGGTGTATGGAGAATGTAAGTGTATAGATACAGTGTTTTGCAGCCCATTTTAACCCACACTGATTCTAATTTTAAAAACGCATGCACTATCTCGAAAGTCTATGATAATGAGAATTAATACGTACTCGTATTATTTATAGTTCTGAGAGATGCTATGTACTCAGCAAATTTCCATCCATTTATAAATCACTTGGGATAACAAAAACTAAGATTCTTCATACGAAAAAGGCCGCAGTGTAACATTTTACTCAACAAGACACGCACTACATGTAATCACATTATGTTTATAAATAAGGAATTCGTACAAATATATTATGCAATTATATTTTTTTACAAACTGTAAGCTATATTTTGAAGTTAGGGTAGATTAGCATTTAATTTACAAGTTACATAAAACTCCAATAATTGGCCATCGCATTTGTAATTCTAATTAGCTTGAATATTTGGGATGCCTGCGAAATCCACATCGCAATATGAGTACAGTATTCAAATTGCCTACCGGAGAACGGACGGTGTTGATGCAAGCGTGTGTTTCAGTCAATTATATCACTAAACAATAGCGTTAAACATTTGACTATCTAAATGGACAGTCAAAGGTTATACCTAGTAAAATTTATACATACAAGAAATGAAATTTTTTATTTGTAAAAATGTATTAATCCAACGCAATAGGGCTAATCTGAATTGCCACTATAACCATGAGCAACTAAAATTGTATATAAATATAGAATAAAATATTTTTCCAATACGAAATCAGACCAATGGGAAAAATGTCTATGGAAATTATGCTTTTAAACTTTCAACCACACAATTTATTATCCTCATTATATAATACAATACAATAAAATGCAAACATTGGGGATCGATTTTAATAATTCATACCATATAAAATGCATATTTCATATATTCGCCTATAAGATAATGCTTAACTTATTACCCTATAACCTATTATTTTAATGTCGTAGGCTAAAAATTGGTTTTCTAAAGAGTCACAGAATTCTGATGGGAGGAATTGTTTCCCAACTATTTGTATTTGATTATACGGTTCAGCCCACGCATGTTTCCTTCAGCATTATAAGATTTCGACTGTCAGGCTTCCGCTCACTATTTATTTTGTATCAGATACAAATCCCTAAACCCCCGGATCCAATATCCTTAGTTTTGAGTATAGCAGGAAAAGTTCCATAATGGATATATTGTATAGCATGAAAATCATAGTTAAAAAATTGTTTATACATATTTAATATGATTAAATTTAAATGTGAATCACGTAAAATAAATTTTTACTGTATACACAATTTCCTGTCAGTTTTTTGATACGTTAATTGTTTTTACGGTTGAATTTAAGCGTCACAAACCTGATAGACTTTATCAGCAACGAGTCTACAGGACATCAAATCCACTTCACTGTAATCTTGGAGTACATATGTGTCCAAATTAAACTTAATGATCGATAAAAGCCGTATCAAATGTGCAATGGTAATGAGCTACTGAAGACGTCACATAAAACATTTACGTCGCGTGAAGTTAATAGGCAGCGTGCTTGCGGGCTTTACACATATAGTAATTTTGAACAACAAATATATGGCTCAATTATCTACTTTTGTCAGAGTAAAAATCCCTATTAAGTATTTTTCTGTTAGTTTGTGGTTTCTGTTAGTATTGGGTGAGTGTATAAAACTTTTTAATTTATTAAATTAGTAAAAATTGTGTGTGGTTGATCGTTTGGCATCGTGGGTCGTCTGACCATCCTTAGCGAATCCACAGCCCAATTTTGTGATGCGTAATTCTAAACTGGATCAAGCTGCCTTTGTTCATTGGGCTATTCATTAATTATATTTGTCAGTAATGAAGCAACATATTATAGAGTCCATTACACTCACCATTCATTCACATTTACCTTAACATACTCAACAGAGTGGGTTTGTTTCATATTAATGAATGATAATCGAGAACGAATATGAGAAGAATAACGGTTAAAAAATGAAAAATACCCTTGGTGTGTTAGGCTCTACCCATTTATGATACACCGACCCATCGGTGGTGGGTAATTTATGGTAAATATGAGTGTTGTGGGTGTAACGGATTTTACAACTTTGCAGTTTTCTTATTGACAAAGACTAGATGGTTCATACAAATTGTATTGTTGTTGGGTTGTGTGATTGATGTTTTGTATGCGCAACATCAATATCATTATATTAGAATTTTTAAAGAAAATCATACAATTGTGTAGTATATCCGTAGATTTTCAATTTAAAAAAATAAATACATTATGTTAAATTCAAAAGAATATAAATCTCAGTGAAATCGAAATCATTCAAAAAACGAAGAAATTAATAATTTTATGTGTTTAAAATGTTTCTGTTTGTTTGGAAATATTGTTGCTGTATAATTGTAATGGTACCGAGTCCTACAATATAACAAATTATTGTAAATTTAAAATATAAACTTTAAAACAATAATTTTAAAAAGTACCTAAAAACCTTGCAACACTTACAGCTTAATGCAACGAACGTATATTAACCATAGTACAATACTTACTAAATAGATTTTTGCAAACAGCGAAGAGTAAAATTCCCGACTTAACCCCCTTACAATAAAACCAGGGGCAACTGTTGCTCTATAAACAAGCCGTCCTCGCGGTACGGGCGAGAAAATTGGGAACCAAACGATAAAAATATTTCTTTAAAATCTTACCTGGACTTTATCCGAAATTAATTTATCCTTTATACAACTTCACTAACTCGCTTAAAAAGCAAGTACCGACTATCACTAGCAAAGATAAGACCCGGGCAACGCACAGTCAAGAGTGGGAAGCAGAGGTGTGATTAGTTCTTTGAGTTACCGCTGCTCCGCGCCACCGAACACAGCCACCTGATCGATAACACCAGCTGATTCTTGACAGGTTATGTCGTCTGCCGGCTGGTGCAGCATTGATCTGTCAGATCCTTGTGATGCAGTACGTTTTACTTTCGTGCCCATAGTTAAACTAAAATATGATACGGAAAGCTTGTTTTCTTTACCTCATCTTTTGCGTTTACGTGAAAAAGATGTTTTGCGAAAAAACAAACTTTGTTTTCCCCGAGTACCCTTACAAGGAGACGAACAAAAACGTAAGACACCGTCTATATTTAAGTACCTCTAGATTATACTTTTTTAGGACATTTCTCTCTTAATTTATTTGATATTTAAGATAACGGGGTTAGTTCAAGGGATTTTTAGTATGACATAATAATTCTGTAACATACCTGTGATGTTTATATTATTATTTATCCACATACGAATTGTACACTCATATACTTGGTATTATAAATATATTTCACACATATAGATATATTTTTACACGATAAATATATGTTATAATGTAGCCAAAATATAGTACTAAATATTTGTATTATGTTTAATATATATCTTGTGATACGGTAGTTACTGATGGGATGATGTGTGGCAGGAGATGGCGTTCCGGGAGTTTGAATCAGCGTGTGAGCAGAGCCCAAGTTGCACTTCTCTCAAGGGTCTGGACCGACTGAGGTGTGTGAGAGAATGCATCTCACCTACCTGCTACCAGCACATCTACTACAAGGACCAGGTCTGTACTCAACAGATACTCTCTGTGACAGACAACCTATTGCTCACAGTTGGCAGTTGGCTTGTCAACTTGTATATGGTTGTTTCAAAAGGTTAAGTTGATTACAACAAATTCCACTCAGGATTTATATATTTTTTAAATTGATGGTAGCCTCAATCTACCAATATCTGACCACATCGACTAAGATCTTTGCATTAGACATAACGAGCAAAGATAGTTATTTATAAATGCACTTCTTAGTGCATAATAAGGTGTCATCATATTGTGATTAACTCAGAACGACTGCTACTAATGGGGGAACAGTGATCCCACAGCCATTGCTGAGAATAATGAGAACAAAACTTAAGTTCTGACTGACACTCTTATTAGTGTGTGGCTTCATTTCATAGTTAGGCTACATTATCTGAGGTTGAGTACTTTGTAGACAAAAGGGCATAAGACTAAAGGAGGACCATTAAAAGGTGTCTTGTTAGAAAAGCCTGTGAAGATAGATGGTTCTACCAAGTCAAAATGGATGTATACTTTGACACTTCAAAAGAAATAATTATGTCAAAATAACCTCAGCTAAATGAAAAATACCTCTCAATACTCTCTTGAGAAAAAAAACTGGTACAAAAAATGCACAGGTGACTCTTTTTGAGTATCACTAGTCATTGAGAAGAGATAATGGATTTAATAAATGCATGTCTTAAATGAATAAATATAAAATCAAAATGGTGATACGGTTGACTCTCGATAGTCTGACAGTTATGGGACCAAGGGGGTGTCGAATTACCTAAGGTTAGTTTATTTTTACTGAATGGGTTGCCAGATGTCATATTGTAAGCTTTAGGCCCCGTTCTAGCAAGTGAATCCGTTGTAACAAAATATTTAAAACATGCCGGATGTGGGAGCATCCTAGTTGAACTACAGACAACACATCCGACGGCATTGCTCATCAGTGCGAACGACCAAATACAAACATGTTTGTCTCGATGTGCAGATCGGCAGAGCGACTAGTGTGATTTTAGGCATTGAAGAGTGAATATGTCTGAGTTGTAGTCAAGGGAGTGCCAAAATACCGTGGTTTATGGAACTTAAACCATTCTCATTATCATAAGAGATTACTGTTATTAGCGGTCGTCCATGTACTTCAGTAGCTTATAAATTAAATATAAAAGTTCAGGGTATGATCTAAACTTTTCGTAAGAATGATGAAATTCACAAAATTTATACCACGGTTTCTTCCTGAGGAGAGTAAAAATCATAGAACTGTCCAGCAGCATGACCTTACGACTTTTCTCAACCAATAACACGGTGACAATTGTCGAATGGAGATGGAACCATTATTAGTCAATACGATGATGCCATGGCCCACTATGGACAATCATGTTGTCAGACTAGATTCGCTTGCTCAGACGACTGTCCGATTTTTTGTCTTTAACACTTCGCTGAACACTCAATTACTTTCACAAAAAGCTCCACACAGTACACGGCCGCTAACAGCGTGAACGATGTGATTACTACTAGTAAAGACGGAAAGCTATTAACAAGACTTAGGAAGACTTGAGAACTCTGTCACAATACGAAAACCTGTACAATTTACAGTAAACTGTCCAGACCGATGACTCATTTGGCCCGAAATGCGGCTAGATATGGTGTCGTACTAACGCGAGTCAGCTGTATTCACTTACATTTCTCATTCATACTTGGCTTAAAATACCTATCTGGGTAGGTTACCATTTTAATGAAAAGTATAAGTATAAAGCCTTAACCATTTAAACAACATGGATATTCACCATTTTTAGAAAAAATCCTATTTTGTTTAGATTGAAGAAGGTGAAATAGATGTCCGTCTCAACTCCTTCAAGGGTTGTTTCATCCAGAGAACTGGAAGAACTCGTTAGTCTTCGGAATGAGATCCGGGGTTTAGTCTTCTGAGATATCACTGTTCCCAGTTCTACGAGAAGTTTGGGCAACTTAGTCAGTGGAAAGGTTACAACGAACTCCACCTTTGGGAATACCCCACTGCTTCCACTCGAGCTACAGCATGACAAGCTCTTCTAACTTTGCTCTTTAACTAGTTTTATCTTTAATAATTTAGAATACATTAGTTTTAGTGCATTTACATATGTAAGAAATTGTGCGAGTTCTGTCTGAAGAAGTGTCCTATAGTGTACCTAACATTATAAAGACGATTACACAATTTTCCTGACATGCACAAGTGCTTAAGCTTAAGTGTTTGACACTCACAATGATATAGTAATCATAACAGCAGTTCCAATAATGCTATTTGTAAAACTTGTGCAATTCTTCACAACACTAAATGCACCTTTAAACTTGACACTACTAGCCTTAAATGAAAATTATAAAGTGCTGTCCATATAATAAAAAAACCTTTTGTGTCAAGTGTCAAGACATTTTACCATATTTTTAAACTTTCTGAGGTTTGCCATTATGCCAGGAAGTTTTTAATTTACAATTATTAAAAACACTTATACTGTATATACCTTATCTTTTCAATTATGTATTGATTGCGGAATAAGATATATGAAAATACATAACTAGGCAAGTAATGTAGATTTAGAAATACGAGTACTATTTTCTTTAAGACACAGCACATTTGTTTTACTCGCGTCGCCTAAATCTCGACAAAGCCAAAACTCAACATACTCAAAGTTTGAGCACTTCTGCAATTTATTAAATTTATTTCTCTCTAATTAAGCATTAAGCTTTTATTAGGTAATTACCTTTTAAATGGATCTTTTCAATTAAAAATATCCATTTTTATTTAATAAAAACCGACTCTTTTTCTATTTGATGTGAAATACTATTTGATTTTGAAACTTTGACAATTTCCCCATGTTTTTGACCATTCTTACTTTATTGACAAGTAAAATTGATTCATGGGGTGTAATTAAAACTTTCATAAAAAAGAAAGTAGGAAAATTTTATTTTGAGTTTACAATAATTAATTATTTTCAAAATAATTGTGAATGTATTTGAAAGAATTTAATGTTTTGAAATACTACAAAATGAATTTTTTTATTAGGAGTCTTGTTGGGAAATTGATTTATTGTATAATGTTCCGAAAACTTAAACTAAAAAAATTATTAATGATAAAATTGTAGATATTCTTTAAAAACTTTAACTGTAAGTCTTTTATATTATTGACATTTTGTAGATAACACATTATCCTTGATCTGTTTTCCAATTAGTTACATTTACTACGAATAGGTTTGTAGTATTTACAATTGACTGAATAACAATACCAAAAGTACAAGGTTAGTATGAGGTTGATTATATAAGCTTTTTAAATTTCTGCCACTATTGTATTAATTATTTATTGAATTGTATTCTTTAATATAATAGTTTCTAATTTCAATGAAAATTTCATTATATTTATGTAGTGAGATATTTTCCTGAATATTTGTAAACATTTCATTAATATTAACTATTTGTCATGCAGAAAACCCCTAAACCTTCCCAGTTGTTAAAGAATACTGTTTAACTAGATGCAAATAAGCGTTGAGTTGACTCTCCTTGCTTTGTTAAATTTCCTCAAATTAGCTTAATTTTCACATCCCTTCTCTAATTTAATTGGAGAACTTTATAATTGGGCTTAGCAGATGATGTTTTAAGTTTTTTAGTGTCTGGTAGCCGGAGATATAACTCTAATTTTATATAAATGTTCTAATTATTATATTTAAAGGAAACTTCTGATAAATAAAATTATTTTGGTAATCCATTTGAATGGTTTCGATTTCATTGATGTTTACATTCCAAAAATACCCTCCTATACACAACTTTAATTTGACCATACGCCAAGTTATATCAACATTTGTCCAAAAGTAAAGGAGTTTGCCTATTCTTTATATGATTACCATGGAAAAAGAGTTTACAGGTTAACTGCCATGATAAACACATAAACTATGAAAAAAACGTAAACTATGATTTTTAAACATGAATCCCAACCACATGAAGGTAATACGAAGTTCCATCCAAAAATATAGATTAATAGGTGAAATATAAATTTTTACTTATCACATAAGAATAACATTGGATCCCCAAAATAGAACATAGTGTATTTAGCTTTTTAATATCTCGGCAATCATTTCAGATAGAGCAAAACTTTAATATACTAAATTCTTTAATTTTTTGGGCTGATTCTAATGATTGAAGAAAAAATAAATACCCCCGTCGCAGCAGATCTGCGTACTCAGCGAATTTCCAAATCAATAATAATAATAAAATATGACAAGTTTTATAAAAATCTGTTCATAAACGTGAGAATTATTTGCCTATTCTCCATAAGATTAACATGGGAAAGAGTGTGCAGGTTAGCAGCTGTGAGGAACACTGAAAGTAGTCATTTATACCATAAATAATTTTTATTTTAACCAATTATACCAAGTTTCATCACAATTAAGTTCCTTAAAGTTTTTCTCTATCTCCAACGGTTACTGAGATATTAAAAAATCTAAACACAGTACGTTGTATTGTGGGGCTCTAATGTTAATCTTATGGAGGATAGGGAAAAATTAATATTTCACTTATCAATGTATATTTTTTGATGAAACTTCATATTTAGCTTCATGTGGTTGAGGTTCATCTATTTATGCTTAAAAATCATAGTTTATGTGTTTATCATGGCAGCAAACCTGCATACTCTTTTCCCATGTTAATCATATAGGGAATAGGCAAACTCCTTTATTTATGGACAGATGTTGATGAAAGTTGGTATAAATGTTAAAAATAAAAATTTTTATGCTAGAAATGCCTACTTTCAGTGTTCCTCACAGCAGCGAACCTGCACACTCTTTCCCATGTTAAGCTTATGGAGAATAGGCAAATAATTCTCACGTTTATTGACAGATTTTTATAACTGTCAAATATTATTATTATATAATTGATTTGGAAATTCGCTGAGTACGCAGTCTTTCGACGGGGGTATATATAACACATAAGATACATGTAAAAACAAAATAAAAATTTTTAGCTAATATCTCGGCAATCATTTCAGATAGAGCAAAACTTTAATATACTAAATTCTTTAATTTTTTGGGCTGATTCTAATGAAGAAAAAATAAAAATTATTACACATACGGTAAAAAAAAATATTTTGGAGTATGAACCCCCCCCAAACTACCCATTCCGATTGACTGATATACAGAAGACTCCACACCATCCGGCGGTTTTATATATGGTATTACAACCTGTATTAGCATACAGTATCTATATAAATCACATTTTAAGACGGTTTTAAAGCATACTTTCTCAAAAATTACAGGTTTTTGTTTCCAACTCACTGGATCTTAGTTTTTGGTGACGTAGATAAATTAAATGTGTCACTAATAATAGGAATGTGAAATTATAAAGCACAGCAAATTGAACCTTTAAAAATTTATATTACAGTATGTTTATATTAGTATTACGGAACGCTAACTTTATATGAATAAGATTATTATCTCAAACGTATTTACATTAACCTAAGAAGAATAAAAATGTTGATTTTACAATACTGTACATATTAAAAGAAATCTGTTATTTTCTTCTGTTTTTTCGCTTAAATTTTTTTCTTGAATGCATAATCATGCCATTTCCTCATAAACATTATATCCACAGCCGATCCAGCTAAGGAAATGCTTGGAGGGCATAATATAAGAAGGTCTGAGACCATGATCAGGCTTAAGAAAAACAATCTAAGGATACTGACGGGATTTCTAACCGGGTATTGTAGGCTTAGGGGTCATCTGAGCAAGATGGGCATTGTTCATGAGGGTGAATGTCGCTTCTGTCAATCTGGGGAGGAAACACCTAGACACCTATTGGCCGAGTGTAATACAATAGGTCAAAAGAGAGCCAGAAGCTTGGGAACACATCAGGTAGCAGTGGAGGATTTTCCAAAGTTAAACCCCTCATAATACTAAACTATGTTAAGGCGTTAGGACTAGAGGGGGTTCTCTAGGCAAGAACTAGAGACTAGTCTGGGGAGCATCATAGATCTCATAGGACGCAGTGCAATCTTTTCCCCTAGGTTTTATCAGTATCCACAGCCGATGCGCCGATCTGTTGCTGAAATTTAGGGCAACTGCAGGCATAGGAGTAGAGCAGCTGATGACATTGTCAGTTCCAGTGCTGCCATCCTATCCGCATGAGTCAAAATTCCTACACCGACGTTGCCATTTCCCTCTTCACTGATGATTTGTTTTGAACCCAATTTTAAACTGAACTGATATTTGTGTTGTTATTTATTTATGTTTAGGCTAGAAATAAACAAACCCGTTCAATCCTGTTGATTTGCCCTGATAAATGTGACCGCAGCTGACGACTCATTTCCAACAAGTAGACTGGACCATCCGAGTCTGGACTAGCGGGAGTCAACTGTATCTGGATTACGAACTTGCCTGAGTAAATGTAGGATGAACATCTCTACCAAATTTGGTTTAGATCGGACCATTTTTACAAGTTATTGTTTACAAGGACAGACATACATACACAAACACACACACATATATATATATAAAATATTTTTAACTACTATTTCTTTTGGTCTCTAGGCACCTAGCTTTTCTCTATGGGAAATTCGCTAATAGTGCTTGATGGATCAGATTTAGAGATCGAAGGTAGCCTATATAGGTAATGTAAATCAATCAACCAAGAAACACTTTTTTTTAAGCAGCGTTATGGACAACTGTAATCTGCTAGGTCGGCACTAGTGACGCTTATTTGTTACGCATATGTGATTGTTTGTGCAAGCTTCCTGACTGACTTGTTAAGATAACAATTCTTTTCTTGTACATTTTTAGCTCTCCAAAATAACATATTTTATAGGATTATTAGATCAAAATGTTATTTCACAGTTTAATTTATTATTATTATTTAGATGATAATAATAATTTGAGCTAGATTATTGACAATTTTAGTATAAAATAGTTTAAATTAGGAAATAAAACAGGTATTAGAATAAACCTTTAATTCAAAAATACATTTGGAGTATCATGTACTGTATTTAAAACTAATTTTTGTTCTAATTTAATTAATACAAACAAAATTAATCATTGATTAACTCAACTAACTACAACATATATATCTATCTATATTAAAACTACTTTAATTCTATAAATAATCATTAAATAGGTTTACCTTAAACCTTAATCTATTAATGTAACAGCACCTAAAATGACTTCGAAACTAAATTATATTTTAAGCAATTATACAGAAATAAAATACTCTCTATTTTTGAAACTAGCAAAAAATCTAAACTTAATTTAATCAATAGTACTATGAATAATAACTTTAAGGGATCCCATTACAAAATTACTTAAAGTTAACTTGTATCGACTCTGAAACAAAAAAAGGATTAATGTAGGGTTAATTTGTTGTTACATTGTTTCCACAGTATATGTGATTTTGTATGTGAATGAATTACTTATTGTTCATAAATTCTAAGTATCCACTATATAAGAAAAATAAAAAAATGTTATGATTACTTCATGTATGTTATTCATTTGTTAACCTTACAAGGTCGACGTGGAATCTTCAGTTTCAAAGCATTTATGGTTTGAACAGGGATGTTTCCACCAATTGTACAAATCTGAAAAAATAATGAAATGGTACAAGAAACAAAGACACCAACCTATACATCTAGTTATAAGAAAAATAACCAAATTAACTTAATTGATCTTCTCATTAAAAAACGCCCTTATGAATAAGAGACCCTAAAAAAATGGCATAAGTGTTCAGCCGGTACATGAAGGACATTCAGTATACTGGAGTCCAGCATTCCCGAGATGACGGTATATGAAGGACATTCAGTATACTGGAGTCCAGCATTCCCGAGATGACGGTACATGAAGGACATTCAGTATACTGGAGTCCAGCATTCCCAAGATGACGGTACATGAAGGACATTCAGTATATTGAGTCCAGCATTCCCGAGATGACGGTACATGAAGGACATTCAGTATACTGGAGTCCAGCATTCCCGAGATGACGGTACATGAAGGACATTCAGCATACTGGAGTCCAGCATTCCCGAGATGACGGTACATGAAGGACATTCAGCATACTGGAGTCCAGCAGTCCCGAGATTACGGTACATGAAGGACATTTAGTATACTGTCTGTACTGTTTCTTTACTATTTCCTTGCTGTGATTTTTGTTATTATAGGATTTGACAATTGCTGATACATATGTTTATGTCAATGGCAAATAAAGATTTCTTATTCTTATTATACTCGAGTCCAGCATTCCCGAGATGACGGTACATGAAGGACATTCAGTATACTAGAGTCCAGCATTTCCGAGATGACAAAGAGCCAAACAGGATACCAACACAGTGGCTCGACGGTAACGTACTGGTCTAGTAAGTAAAACGATCCTGGTTCAAAACTAGTGGTGGAAAACTCCTGTTGGATTATAAGCTATTGATTAACAGTGCTGTCTAAAGAACAGGTCAGCCTTGGTCAGTAAAAGACAACAAGATCGCACCCCAATCATCTTACATTCAATCCTCATTCATACTTGGCTTAAAATACCTACCTTGTGGTATGGTCGCCATTTCAATAATCTAATATGATACCTTGATATCGTTAATTTACTGTAGATGAAGATGGTTGAAGGTAGAAAAACTTGCAATCATTGTTAATACAGGTATTAACACAAAATAGAAAAATGTGTTACAGATTCTTATCAGGGTAGCCTGTGAATATGTTGGACCTGTTGGATGAGCTGAGACTGTATGGAGTCGGACGACCATTCCTTGGAGAGCAGTTGGAGAGCTGTGGCGGTGAGAATAACTGATGGAGGGTCCTGGGCAATGGCGGACTCGTAGCTCCTGCGACTGACCAGCCTGTGGCTCTGTGCAGCTGTCATGTATGTGCTCAGGTACTCAACCAACTGGCTGTCTCCGATTCCTGCCAAGTCACACGAGGATGAGCTAGGAAAGCTTAAGTTAGGGTTGTAATAGAAGAGTAGGTAATCTACCAGAAACAAACTTCATATTGTGTTGAAGAACATTGATCATAGTTTAAAAATATAAAATGTTTGCACGATATTCCTTAACCTTTCAACGTGTTTTGCTATACATGATACGTTATGATTCCTAATCTCATTGCCATGTTTTGACGTATTATGTACACTCAATGACGTCGGGGCATATGTTTTCATCTAGTGGGTTTATTTATAACTACTTGGACTTGATGGATAATACAGTACTTTGTAGATGGAATGAGCTACACAGAACACCAAAATAAATCATTTACGGCATTTTTGCTGTCTCTGGTGATGAAATTCATCAGCTGTTTTTAACAGACGAGTTCCCTAGTTTCTGCTTGCCTTTTTTCGTTTGTTTACATGAAAGCTTTCAGACTAATTATTGTTAGTTTTATGTGTGTTTTATAGTATTTATCAGTGAAATATTTTCTGAAATTGTATTTTGAGTTTCTGAGTAAATTTTATTATTAGTTTGAAATTAGTTTCAACTGCTGGAGTGTTTTCATAGTAATATACGAGTACTAAGAACCTCACAGGAGGGAGTGTTGTTCCACGGAAAAAGTCACAAGTTGAAGGGTTAATTGACATCTTAGCCATTTTCAGCAATCTAGTATCAGTCTAAGGGGTTTTCTTTTATTTGAGTTGGCAGAGTTAGCACACAAGAGGTTTATGTTCAACATACTTTGGCTATTAAGAAAATCATTCATCCATTATTTTGTGTCGTCTAGTTTATTTAAAACTATTTTTCTATTTTATTTCAAACCATTCAATCACAACCATGTACCAGATAAATTACAAGACAACACAAAAAAATTCCAGGTAAAAATAAAAAAATTATGCTCAAATTGATTTGTTCTGTTTAGTGGAGTTTTGAGTGCAAGATAGATGTGTTAATAATAGGATGAATCAACAACTGTTTAATAGCTTGAACGGTTTGCATTGTTGCCTTGTGTTCTAATCTGCTCAAAGTTCTGAATATTAGAATATTACATTCAGAAAACATATTTGGTTAGTCTTATTCTCGTTGGCAGCGCTACGACCATAAATCTCATACATGAGTGGTATTTATTGTCTTAAGTTAGTAAAACAAAGTAATGAAATTTCACCTCAAACTTGGCTTATTATTATTTACGAATGAGCTCACAGTAAAGTTCACTGTGTTGTCTACAAGGAAAAGGGAAAAACTCACTTCCCTAGCGTATCTTGTTTATTATATCCTTACCATTTTTCTGGAAGGCAACTTTGAGAGCCAAATGGTTCAATGGGAAATAGACAAGCTGCTCTTCCATTTCATGGTTGTGGCGGTGGCAATACTGCAGCAACATGGTGGCACAACGCCAGCTCAGGCTGGACACTACATCATGCTGACAACCACAACGTCAGATACTAAGGGAAGAATCACAGTGTCCTATCTAAACCTAGACTTAGACCATTCCTCTATTAAAGTGTCCAAAGACAACTTTGATAAAGTCTCAAAGTTCCAAGCTGGTATTGGTTACAGAAAATGAAGTTTTCATAAACATTTTGGCTGTTAACAACAAGCTCCCAACCATATAAGCTCCTCCCTTACATAAAAAGATAGGGATGGGATGTCTACTACAGGACTCCTCTCCATGTACTGTCTTAGTTGGTTTAGTACGGCTATTTTGCCTGTTTCATCCTGGAAAAATATAGCTGTTACAGAGGATATTGCTGCACCAAGTGACGCAGAGAGGTCCATATGCTAACAAAACTGCACCACCCTTATTGTAACATCCTGTAACATAAATGGTATCAGTGGCTGATTCATATCTTCTTTCTTTAAAATAGAACTAAAAACATACAGTAAATTCCAGTTTAACTAAAACGGGATATGAAAAAATATATAAATAACAGTTAAAAGGTTAATTTTATCTCAAGCTTCTTCAAAATTTTAGATGCAACCGCCAATTTTAAAACGCAAGCAACCAATTTCACACGGAAACCTTGCTGGATGTGACAAGTATTAACGAATCAGAATAAGTTACTATTTTACATTTCAATACTTAACTGAAACAATGTAGGTGTTTGTTTGTTTCAGAATTATTTAAATGTCGAAGTGCATACTGAATCTGTGGTCATGAGTGGTTTTAAAAAGGAAGAAGGTTGTTTTAAAATCAGTCGAGTGTTTTATTTCCTACTAAAACTAATGATAATAACTTTTAATAATAACTATAAAATTAAAACCAAATTTTTAACACATTAAACGCTTGCAATATTTTGTGGCTATGTTGTTGTACAAAGTTTATAAGCAGTTCGAACCACTAATATTGCAAGCGCTATTCACTATTGTTGTCTATGAGAAGTATATGTCTATAATGGTAAATTTTGGCTATCCGGATCGGGACACCGCCACATTAATCCGGATAAACCGGACTTCACTGTACTTTTAATAAAACTTACATATTCTTAAAACCCTTTGAAAAGTATTGGGGAGCTGTACCGGTACGTCATTTCGTATCATGGCCCAAAGGAGTACGTTTTGTTAAATAATATAAATCACCTACTGTTTATTTCTTTATTCTGAACAATGGGGCAAGGGTTAAGGGATAGTAATTAAGGGTTACTGATCTGAGGTGTGGGGTGAGGATAGGGATGTTTGGGATTGGTTAAAACATAAGTTTTAACATATTTTTGCCTAAAAATCCATAAAACAGATTTGTATGACTTAAGCTCATATTTTGGTTACTGTCTTTTTTTTACAGACATACAGATGGTGTCATAATTTGTTGTACTTAAATCACTATAAACCATGAAATTTTAATCGAAATCATTATAGCTATAATTTTAATACTTATTTTTTACAGGTTTTTAGGGGTGAACTGCACCCAAAAATTTAAAAATATAAAAAAATACCTAGATATAGAGCATGTCATAATTTGTTAAATTACTATAAACCATGAAATTTCCATCAAAATCATTATAGCTATAATTTTAATACCCATTTTTTATAGGTTTTTAGTGATGAACTGCGGCCAAAACTTTAAAAATTAAAAAAAAATACCTAGATATAGAGCCAAAGTAAATTGAAGAGTTCGAAGTCAGTACATACCTAAAAACCAAATTTTTGATTCAGTGTCTCAAAACAAATATTCCTATTCTCAACTGAATTTGAAAATTTTGAGAAAACAATTCTCTTTTATATATATATAATAAATATGGTAACATATTCTACGCTTATAGGAGGAGAAAAAAAACATAGCTCATCATGTACAGCGTTGTTTTTGAAATAATCAGTTTCATCTGGAGTAGAATAGAGTGGTGGAAAAGTGAGATAAGATTTCCTTAGAATTTCAATCTAGCTTATATTTCCACAACTACAACTCACTCTCATAAGTTTCTTCAATTCACTGATATGCTAGCTGTTACAATTTTTGGCTAAATATCACACTACATATTCTAGAGCAAATCTAATAAAAAAAGACGCAGAAAAAGAGACAAAGGCAAGGGGTGAGGTTTTGCAAGTGATCTGATGACCTTACCCTGACAGACAGATTGAGGAACTCGAGGTACAAGGCGTGGATCGTGACTGTGCTCATGTCACTGGATAGAGAGATGAAACATTTAGTGTCGAGCACCTGCATGTGGGAGAATAGATTGGCCGTGTGGAAGGCAATGTCTGCATGACCCGAGCACATTAGCTGCAGCAGGAATTCTCCGTCCATCACTGTACCTTTGCTGCTTATCTGTAAAGTACAAAAATAACCAATGTTAACATTTTCACAAGATAAAGCATGCTTAAGATTACTTAATAAGTCCTGTTAACCAATATATATTTACATCTCTCAGAAAGATTTTCTTTAGTTTAAAACATAACTAGGGTTGCCATAAGTCTGTTTTTTGAACAAATGGTTTGTATTTTTGGATCCCTGTTCACGTCCGTAATGTACAAAGTAAAAAAAAGTAAAAGTAAAAAGTAAGTAAAGTAATTTTTTAATGACTGTCCGGTATGCAGAATACACCCAGAGCGCAGCTTGACACTAAACCCGGTAAGTCGCAACCGGTAGATGTCCTTGGTGAGAGCGTCTGCCCACAACTCTGCCCCATAACGGAGCACGGACTGGACTGTGGACATCAAGATGAAACCATTTGGAGCTGCATTCAAGTAGATTTTTATGAAACTACGTTAATGCCACATGCTCTGCAGTATCAAATATGTGAGGCTGCGAAAAAACCCTGTGCTACTGAACTGTGGCGTGCCAACTTATGCCAAGGTTAAAGGGTTAAAATACCTCGATGGGCCAACATATTTCAGAAATGTAATAATAATTATATTATGTTTCATATTTACCAGCGAATCTAAACCAATCTAAACCTTTTAGTAAATCGCAGCAACGAGCGCTGGGTAACGCTAGTAATACTATACTTTTCTATCATGCACAATACGAAAACTATATTAATAACGCAACCAATAACCACAACACTCTCAGCCTCCGAGCTAGCTGGGCGTCACAAGACAGCAAGTGCTAAGAACAAGAGTTGGAGCACTATTGACAAAGTAGTGCTCCAACTACCACTCATATATGTCTAAGAACTAAAGTAGAATCGGCATTGACTCTCACATGTTGGAATTTATTACTAAAAAAACATCTTGTGCAAGTCAGGGTGTCCAGCAATCTATGACAATGAAATCAAAGCATAATTCAAGTATTTCAAGGCATGAATTAATAAAATTCAAGGCACTCAAGGTAAATTTAAAACACACGGAATGGTTATTGTAAAGAGAAAAATGCAGGATTAAAGTCAGTCTTAATACAGACACTGTTTTAGGAGTACAATGATAAACAAGACAGTTCATAAATTTATTTTAAATACGTTTTACTGGGATAGGGATATTTAAAGTTGACCCCAACTCAGCCAGCACGCCATGTGGAAGCGCACCTTCAGTGCGCAGGACTGAGCCGGACCCACATATACAGAGAGGGTATCCGCACACCTCTAGTTATAACCTTACAGGCATTAGAATCTAAAACAGATGTCAAATATCGTGATGATGCCGAACATCATCCATGATTCAAACAGTCAAAGTGGAATTTCGACATATCGGTTGAAGGTTTCTTAGACTAGAGCAGACGACTTCCGTCCCGTAAGTGGGGGTTTTTCGTAACCAAAATAAAAAGCAGATTCAATTTTAAGTTTGCAATTTTTTTATTCAGGCATCATGGTGCTCCAAGAGAACATCATTTGTTGATTTCTTTTATTAACCATCATTAATATATGAATACTGATTTAACCCTTAAAGGTCTGGGTCTGGTCTCACGGACTGCTTGAGTTATTTATTTGAATACAAGGGTTTCAAAAGATAACCCCCAGCCATGCCAGGTAGTTGTCCCTCCCTACCCACCACCGAAACCGATCCCTGTTGTCACTTGTCTTTTGGTCATAATATTTATAGAATTGTCGTTAGCGGTCTGTGAGACCGGTTCCAGGACGGTACGTGATGGATTCATGACCCAGCCCATCGTCTCGTGTGTTTTTTGAACTCGGATTTCGAAGAGACATTTGAAAACTGGTACGAGGATGCCTTAGGAAGTGAATTATATTCAGATGATAATGGTAAAACCACAATTGTAGCAAAGTTTGTAGAATATGATGTAGACGTATAAACTCTGAGCATGCATCCGTCGAGTACTAGGAGTAGAAGAGTCTAAACACGACACTGTCGGTGATAGACTAAATAAAATAAAGACATACTACACATGTGACTGAAGAAGATAAGAAGAACTACATACATTTTCTATTGTTTTAAAATACCTGTTTGCCTCGAATGTACAACAAACGTTTGCAACTAATGTAGATATATGTTATAAGCTGAAATTAGCTGTAAAGCAACTGTCTCAATTTTATTGATAATACTTTTTATAGCTATCTTTATTTGTTTATATTCATCATATCCTATGGAATGGAAAATACCAATAACTAAACATTTTGTCATGTTCATCATCATGTTTTTATGGTTTTAGAAAATGTTTATATTTTTTATCAGATTTTGCTATGTACAAGTTTTTTTTATTTTATATATCCATTATATGTACTCAATAAACTTAATTTAATACTATGCACATAGTAATAATTTTGAATATTTTTTTCAAAAAGGCAGTCTGTGAGACCACAACCAGGGCTGAGTGCAACAAAAAGGTCACCCAGCACGTCAAGGCTTGAAACCCCAAAAAATATTTTAACTTACAATTTATTTACAAAATTCAAGCCTAATTCCCGATTTTCAAGGCTGCTGGACACCCTGGCAAGTGCAAAGTTTTTTTTTTAATTCCCTGTAGAATTATATGCCATTATTAATTTTAAATGGAAGTTAAACATTTCACACTTCATTAAAACATTTTTTTTAAAGATTTCACTGAACTTTAATTTAAAAAGAATTGTTTTCATTTAAACGTTTACACTGAACATTATTATTGTAGTTTTAGTTTTCATACTTTCATATAACATAGTATTGTGATCGCCTTTCAATATACATTTATGTATATTTTATGAATAAAGATGTTTTAAATCCATTTCAATACCCCAAAAGGATTCATAGTCAAACTCAACAGCTTCAAAGTCCAGATAAGAAAAGGGTCCATCCCAGAGAGTACTGAACTTTCCTTACCTGGTTAACTCTTGAGAACATGGAAAAATGTGGAAAAAACTGTATAAATCATTGTGAAACTTACAAAAAGTCTTTATGTGGTTTTATAATGACTGGTTCTAAGTACATTAATGTAGACTTACAGTGACTGTATAGTATGGTATACCTGGATGTTATTCAGTTTCTGAGCCTGATGTAGGTAGGATAGCAGACTTAGGGCAGGGTTGGTGACAATCCTGTTGTCAGAGTCCAGACAGGCCAAGAGAGCCCTTCGCAAACTATCCTCCTCCAAGCACATTCGCAAACCTGAAAAATGTGTTTAAGAAGAATAAATTTTTGTCATATGGTATGCTGCCAAGGCATACCAAAATCCATACCAAATTGGTATGCTACAAGGCATTATAGTACCGGTACACTTAAATCATTCACGACCAAATAAATGTGTTGTCTGCTGTACCGGCAGGGCCATATTAAAAATACATGATTTCTAATGTAATTATATTTTTAAAAAGTCAATTTAATTATTAACTCATCCTAAGTACTCAAAACTTATGTTTTTCTAATTCTAAAATAATTTTTTTTTAATAATACATATAAGAGCCCTTCGGAAAGTAACTTCCAGTTGATTAAAAAATACACCAAGTTTAATAAAAATATTTTAATATATACCACTTAAAACTACATCTTTGCACTATTTTTCGACATAGTCTCCATAATGATTGAGGAGCGTATCATATCTATACACTAGCTTTGAAATTCCTTCTGCATAAAAATCACCCGTCTGTCATCATCAAAGCGCTGGGACCCAAGCTATTTTTTCATATGCATAAAGAGGTGATAATCACTTGGCGCCAGATCTGGGCTGTAAGATGGATGGTTGAAAACTTCCCAATTGAAGGACTCAAGAAGGGCTGTTGTTCTGCGAGCAGAGTGAGAACGGGGTTATCGTGCAAAAAACGATACCAGAAGTCAACATACCAAGACGTTTGTTCTGTATAGCCTGACGTAAATTTTTTAGTGTTTGACAGTACACATCTTGATTAATGGTCGTCCCACGTTCCATGAATTCGACCAACAACACCTCTATTGCCATCCCAAAACACTGTTGCCATCAGCTTTCTGGCAGAAAAATATTGTCAGATTTTTTTGTTTGTTAGGCGATTTTGAATGTGCCCACATTTTTGATTGTTCTTTTGTCTCACGTACTGTTTTTGGATCATATACTTAACCCAGGTTTCATCATCAGTCACGATTCTGCTTAACAATGCTTCTCCTTCGTCCTCATAACGTAACGGAAAGTTTATTGCAGAGGCCATTCTTTGAGCTTTGGTTGTCGGTAAGAATTTTGGGCATCCTTCGTGCACAGAATGTACGGTAAACCAATCTTGCTGTCACCATCTCGTACAAGAAAGTCTTGGAAATCTGTGGAAAACCAGTAGACAACTCTGACATTGTGAAATGTCGATTTTCACAAACTTTTTTTCACACAACTTTCTTTCTTTTTTTTCACAAACATCGAAGAAGTCGAAAGTTCTTTTGTCTGAAGAATTTGACAAATGACGTCAGTGACCAATGATGGCCTACCACTCCTCTCTTCATCATGAACGTTTTCTTGTCCACTTTTAAATAAATGGACATTATCCATTCATGGACAACTCCTGCACTCATAACTTTTGGGTACATACACGCCACAAAGTTCACGATGAATAGCTACTGCAGAATATTCTGTGGCTGTAAAAAACCTTATAACAGATCGCACTTCACATTTGGCGAGGTTTTTCATTGCAGCACACATTTCAAACTGACACAAAAATTATACTAGCGCAGGTACGATGTTCACTCGACCACGGCTTGATACCGACTGACCTCCTGAGTGTGTTGATGCAAAAATGGTGTCGCTACACCCCCACTACCTGCACTGTAACCAATCGGAGGTTACTTTCTGAATGGCCCTCGTATTTGAAATCTTTGTCAACACTTTTCAAATTTACAATTTTTGTAGACTAAGGGTGAATAAAAGTAGTAGAGTAGGGTGAATAATTTTTGTAGAGCAAGGGTGAATAAAAGTAGTTTTTCGATAGGTCTGAATGTAAAGGTGCATAATATTTTTGGATGCAAAATTTATTTCCTTACTTAGAAATGTAAAAATCATTTATGTATGACTTAATTTTGTTACAATTTTTTTTCTAAAACGCTCAACGCTCCATAACCTTGTTCCAAGTCGGTAGTTGTTCACTTTCACTTTCATTTTTTGGTTCTTCGTCAGAATCCCTACTGTACTATTGTAATTGCTCATTATTGCTACATTAATCCTCACTTTCACTTCCACTAGTTCCAGTATCATTCAAAACACTACGACAAACTCATTAAATTCACGGGAGTTCATAAACATATCATCGCAAGTTGCCATGCAAACGAAACCAGAGTGTAAACAAAAAAAGCCATATAGCATCTGCAACTGGTGTTTGTCAGAGGTTATACGGCAATACCACTAAATATAAATGATATAGAGTATAAAATCGGATGTTGGATTCATTAGGAGTAGAAAGACGGATAGCTGTAAACGTCTTCTACGATAAAACAGCAAAATAAAACAATAATTCAACACGTCGTATGAGGACGGGCATTGCACGTCTTCGAACCCGAATGGGTTAAATCAGTTACTATAAATTCAAGAAAATGCCTATGATTTTAAAAGATTTTAGAAATCCAATACTTTTTCCTAAAGACTAAATAGTAAAAAACCACGGTGTAGGTTACTGATTTGTTCGTTATCAACAGTTATTGTGAGACAATATTAAAAAAGTTCAATACTGCCTTTCTTTATTGAATTATTTATTAGCAATCTGTTTTGACAAAGCTACAGAAGTGAAGTCAGTATCACCTATTTGAATGTTTCACCTATATATTCTTCCACTTAGATGTACCTCTTTGGTCATTAGCGGCGTTCATCTTGCAAACAACGATGTGAGCCAGTTTGAACAGCTGAGCGAGCAACAGCTGAATGCATGTGTCATGAGTGTTGCTCACGGTTTCCTTCCATGTCGAGCCACAAACATTCTGTAGTGTCTGGACCAGCTGTTGGGACAGCCGCAACATTACAGTTACACTGAGACTGTGAGGCACAGCCTTACAAGCCATAAAGATCACACAGCACACGTTCTTCACTGAAACATAAAAAAACAACCTCAGAAGGGAATCACAAGCATTCTGTAGCGTCTGAACCAGGTGTTGGGACAGCCACAGCATCACAATAATTACGTTGAGATTGCAATGTAAGGCCTTACAAGCGATGAAGATCACAATGCACAGGTTCTTCACTGAAACATCACAAGATAACCTCAGCTTGATATCACAGTCTTTAGCATATGGACCAGCCGTAGAATCATAATTAAATTTCAATTGTTTTTAATTTTAAAAGTTTAAACTTAAAAATTCAGACTTACACATCTTGATGTTCCAATAACATTTCATAAAAGTAGAAATGAAACATTCATTATTTTATGTTATACCGATTTTTAAGACCTTGGTATAAAATAAACTTTATTTACCTTGTATATAAATTTATATATGAAGTATACAAATTATTTTATAAATAATTAAGATGCCACATCCAAAGGCAAAACATGCAACGGTTCCTAACCTAGATTTTAGATCTACAGACAATAGAAAGGTATATTTCAAAGTAAAAGGAAAAAACTCTTTGCTCTTTTCCTTTTAAGTCCAAAGAAAAAGAATAAGAATATTAAAAGAAAGGTACTTTTTATTAGTAACATTCATACTTTCTAAACTTAAAAGTGTGGAAATTTTATTAATGAATATAAATTTTATAATGAATGATTAAGTTCAATTGATACATAAACGGTTATTTACATGCCAAGAGACAGCTGAATGTTGTCAACGTAGACTTGTAAGAGTATTTATTGGCAATATGTTATTCAGCCAATTATTACCAGACAATATTATAAGTATTTTACTAAATTACTTACATCTCTTTTTACAGCCTGGAGTAGAAAGACTTGAGAGGGTGAAGGGAAGATTGAACCAAAGCTGTGCACCTATACACACTTTATTTTCAATCTTGTCTCTAAAACCAAAATACAATTTATAAAAATACAAAACAAGAGAGGGTATGAAAAGTGAGCTATTTTCATGACCAGCATGGTAACAGTTAAGCCGGGACCATGAGCAAACCTACGTATTCATTGTAATTTTTACAGATAATAGATAAATTTTATAACTCGCTCAGTTATTAACAAAATTTGATGAAATTTTGTATGTGTTTTTACTTCTTAACTTAAGTTCACTCTACTCACGCCAGCTTGCTGCATGAAATTTCGTTTTATACTGAATTAAAAAAAATTGGTTGTAGAGCTTACAATTTCTCTTGCAAAGATAACCTTTCAGTGGAAGTAATCGTCTAAATGTGATTCTCTCTTTTTTTTTAAATCAACAGGATTATTTTTTAATTATTAACTTCAGTTATATTTTAACATACCATCATGAGCATCTGTATCAAATGTATGGGAGAGGAAAGTGGTCTTAATTTACTTTTGAAACCCGAATATAAGTTTGTACCTTGCTATAACCTCCTTCAGCAATGATGTCACCTCCATAAGAAAATTCTCAGAGCAAATGTTAAGGACATCCTGGAAAAAAAATTAATCACAGTCACAGATTTGTAATGCAAAGCATTCAGACTGAAGCTTGAAATAATTATTTAAACTTATTAGGTTATCTTTGAGTTGCATTCTAAAGTGTCAATATTATTTAAAAATAATGATCTGTTCAAAATATAAAGGCATAAATCATCAGGATGATAATCCATCCTTCCCAGAAACAAACTTTATGTCATGTCCCATCAAAATAGTGAAATGAAATGAAATATGAGGTAGGCCTACAGTGAAAAAATTTCCAGAATGCATTCTTTAAGAGATTGAGCGTGATCGAAAGGGAAATTTGTTTGCACTTGGTACTACTTCTAGGGAGGATTACTGGCAGATTTATTGGTAAAGGGTTTATTGCCAACTTGCCATACTGATACAGTAAAAAACGCCTTTTGTGTCTGCATGTTTACGTTTCAAAAACAAATTATTTTCTGATTTTTATTAAGATTTTTGTAGCTTTTATTAGTTTTTCTTGTTATGACTTCAAATTAAAAGGTTAAAGATAGTATAGACTCATCCACACCCCCAATGTAGTCTTTTTGGGAATTTCAATATAGAGTAAAACTAGCAAGTACCAGAAGTCGTACAGCAGCTTCGTCACTCTTCAAAACCAGGTTCTTCAACTCCTGACGAGATGCTTGACTAGAGTCCTTCATCCATAACAATAGCTATAAATAACGGAACATTAGTAAAAATTAAGTAAACTATAAATTACAGTAGTAACTTAAAATGCAAAAATATGGAGATCTTTCCTTACAGAAACTATAGGTACTTAAATATATCTTTTTACAGTGACGTCTGGATGAATCGTCAGTTGATCTAATGATTAGTAAAAACATAAGTTTTTGATGTAAGATATTCATCATCATCATCATAGTTTGTTTGTTTTTACAAAATAAATTCAGGCAAAATAATAAGAATAAAATAGAAGGATCTCACTCTGACTTATTTAATTGACATCAAACTAAAGTACTGTGTGTGATTTTAAATTTGCTAGATTTACTGGTAAAACTCAGTAATTAACAAGTGTTTTTTTACAAATTTCCCGTAGGGAAGAAGCTATTACCGTAGGTCTCATGGCAAGACCTAAGTCCGGGACTTACTTTTTCTTTTGTTACTTTTATGTTTTGAAGTCCCTAGAGACCAAAAACAAAAGCCGTTAAAAATATATATTTATAATAATAATATACATATATAATATGTACGTGTCTGTAAATTCTCGAAGAACTGTCGTAAAAATGGTTCAATCGACACCAAATTTGGTAGAGATGTAAATTCCTACATATTTACTCGGACGAGTTTATAATCCAGATATATCCGTCAATTGGAACGGCTAGTTTAGGGGGGTTTATACCCCACAAATGGATTTTTCGTACGTAAATTTAAATATTTTAAATTTAACCTTTCACTATTCCGCTCAAAAAACTACATAATTTAGTAGGCCTATATAAAAGTAATTTTCTATTTCTAATGGTTACTGAAAAATCGTATCATTATGATTTTTGTCACGAAGCTTAATAAAATCATCTTTAGCAGAAACAACATATGACGAAATGGTTTCATTTACAATCTCTAAAAATGTACAAATTTTGTTTATTGTTGAAGTAACATGCTCCCAGAGTCACCGGGTTCAATTTCAGACCCAGTGGCTGTGAAATTTGTTTTTTAGTTATACTTACTTACTTACTGTTACTCCTGTGGCCATGTAAACCCAAGATGGTTTTTAGCCTCGCCAACGACTCGCCTCCATTCTTCTCTGTCCTCTGCCTATTCCACTGTTGCTCCCAAAAATCTTGTGTCCTTTAACACTTGATCTCTCCACCGCAGTCTCGGTCTTCCAAGACATGTTTTTTAGTTATACTTAACAAAAATACAAAGTTGTATGCTATAAAAACATACTTTTGCCCTTCCTAAAGAACGCATTTAAAAAGTTTCACTAGCATTAAAATTTTGGAAAAATGACTTCAAGAAATTACCGCTTTCACTTGAAGATTTCTGTCGATCACTGTAGAGCTGAAGAACCAATACAGCATGGCTGGGTGGTGTGTGAAAACTTTTCCCATCCTGGAAGACTTGAACCACTGAACAAGTCTGCGTGTGGTAAAGAGCAACTCCTCTTGCAGTATGGACACAGACTGGGGACAGGAGAGGGACAGAACCTGAGACAGAATTTATTTGTTAGTTCAATGAAACCCTTTATTTCTAACTTAATGCAGAAGGAACAGAGTATTTTCTTATACTGTGAACTTTATATAAATAAAATAATTTTTGTTAAATAATAGCTGATAAATAATAATGCAACAACTGAGCAAAGTGGGCAATTGTCTCACTCTAGAGAAATCCTTACAAATGAGCTGTAGGTAAAGTTCAGACTAATAAGCAGCCAGCTGAATTACAGCCAATTCTGCCAATTTATTTGGCACGCATACGACTTTGTCTGCATGTTACGTGCTTACTGCTTGTGCCTACGTTGCAAATCTGGAGTGAGGTAAAGTGATTAGCGTAAGGTAAAGTTACTTTACCTCACTGGTGAGACATTTGGTCACTTTGAATCATCAAATCGGTGAGGTAAAGGGTGCATTATTGGGTAACTGTGTAGGTAAAGGATTTGATTTGTGATTTATAAATGTAAACTGTGTTGATACTTACAGCAAACACAAAGGAAATAGGTTTAAATAGAGTGTTGGTGGGAGGGGAGTTCTGGGACAGCAAGTATGTGCAAACAGCAGCCAGCTGAGTATTCATGTTTTTAAAACTAGAATCAAAATTGAAGAATAACAACACCATGATCCAAATTACTAATAAATTTATGCTATTTAGTATAATTATGGGATAACCACATAATTTCTACCACCGAATTGTGTTGGAACTCTGGTGAATAAACTAAGAATCACAGTTTTCTGGGCTTTCAATTCTCCAAATTAAGCTTTGTTTTTTCATTCTATTCTTGATCTATTATCAAACTATACACTTAGTCAAATGTCAAATATTCAATTTACCAATTATCTTTTTACTTAGGAACTTTTAACAAAGAAGTTTTAGAAACTGGAAATATAACGATCTGAATATTCGGTAACAAATTTTTCCATATATAATAGTGCAGATTCAAAATTAGAAAATATAAAAATTACGAGTTGACCGATTCGGGTATTTGCTTCATTAAAATTCATCTCACCAGCCCTGAACTGTATTTTCAGATTATCTTGGTTGAATTCAGACTCCGCCAAATTGATCCGGATAAGCCGGACTTTACTGTATGTTCATAAAATACTCGTAAACACCAAAAAGAAAACAAAATCGTCATACATAACTACATACAATGACCATTTTTGACACCTCATTCAGGTAACATTGTAAGTTACCTCTGTATTTCTATATACAGTGCAACTCGGTTATTGCGGCCTCGGCTTTAACGTCAACTCGGATATAACGTCATTTATTTTTAGGTCCCGCCAAACTATATGTATTTACATAGGAAAAAACCTCGGATATATCGTCAGTAAATTCTAAAACCTCGTATATAACGTCAAGAAAATCGGGCCGAGATGAAGGCAACATATAGCTAAATAGAGAAAGTTCGGTCGGTGGTGCAACGTGAGGGCTGGGGCTACATTCTATTTCTAGAAACAGCATTTTATTGCTGTCTTACCGCTAACCACCCCAACCCCCTCTCCTACCCTATATCCGCTGTGGCCGGTCATCAAGGTCAGTGTCAGTGACTCACGTCGCATCAAAGCACTGTGATGCCGTTCGTACGTACCTACAGTTCGTGCAGATATCGTTAGTTCAGTGTACGTCTTTTACAGTTTGTTTTTCGTTATTTATTTAATTTACGAATACAGTATTGAAAAAAAATAGCAAGTGTTAAGAGAATGGTTTTGCTGAAGAAAAGGTGTGAGTTATAAGAGCGTGTGAGGAGGGACGTAAGATAGCAGACGTGTGTTCGGGCTTGTTTTTTAAAATCGAACCAACAGTTGAATTCACCAAGCCGAACTTCATTGCAATATTTTCAAATTCGATTTTTTATAAAGTAGAGTAGTTCAGTCAGTCATAAACATAAACTTACGGTATATTTCAAATTACCTTTCATTAAATGTCCTAATTTCATGTAAAAAATGTGTTTCCCTATTTTTCCTCGGTTTTAAATTAAAATTATGTAACCTCTTTTATAGCGTCACTCTGATTTAGCGTCATTAATTGTGTGGTCCCTTCAATGACGTTATAACCAAGTTCCACTGTACTTACAAAAATAATAAAAAGTATTCCAAATATGAAAATATATACAGCAGAACCCCTCTAATCCGACCTTGTATGGTCTGTCACTCAGACCTTGCAAAATTACGCAATTCACAACCTATTGGAATACAAGAACATCATCGGTCGATTAAAGGATTCGTTATGATTATTTGATTCCTCTGCGACACTTATTAAGTCATTATATTTTGAAATACAAAGCATCTCATTATCAATAGTTACGCCGAGAATCAGATTGTGATTTGTTATTAGCCCGCAGAAAATATGATTTCTGCAACAAAAAATCTTTAAATGTTTATCTGATATTTGTTAACAAAGCTCAACAATCATGATAACTGATTTTTCAAATGTATTTGCAGGAAAAATAATACACTACTTCATTTTGATCGTCTATCCTTGGTTAAATTATTTTGGCGTAACAGACTATTTTTCGTTATCAAATTTAAAACTTCACCCCCTACACATAGTTTGAGCAATTACATAAAGTGTTACCAAATTTACGACATTTGACCTGTTCCGACATTCCGGTGTGAGCATAACCAACAAATTTACAATGCATAGGCCTAATTTGTTTGTCCTCTTTCCTTATATAAATAATGTATATTCAATTGTATGTAGACGTTTTTTAGGGTATGTATTGTTTAATTCTGTGTAAAAAGGTCTTTGATATTATTTTTAACTACAAATATTAGATTTTTCGGATAATCTGACCTTTTTCTTGTTCTGACCATGATCTTGGCCCCAAGGTGACAGATTAGAGGGGTACTGTACTTACCAATCACGGCAATCACACAGCAGGACAAAATAGAGATGTACTATCACGGTTAAATGAACATATTCAGAATCCGCTCCAGAGAGATAATCAGGCCATTGATTTGAGTCAGCTGGCAACATCTTGAGGCCTTTCCCGATCAGCTGACACTTCTCTACTGGCCATTTCAAAACACTGTATGCAAGTCGAGCGAGAATATGGTACAGTATGGTTTTTACAAGCTTGTGTAGGTATTTGTTTCTGGAATAAATTATTTCATTATATACTATACACCCTATTCTATAAAAATATCTGTATTAGTGAATTTTTAGCCTAGTGGTTAGTGAGAGTCACAATAGTTCTGCATTCTCAGTGAATATAAATTAATTAATACAACTTAATCCCCACCATGAGCAATTCCAATTTGGCTTGAAAGTGTGTGGTACAGTGGTGTGAGGGCCACCTATAGTAAATGATGACCGGTTTGTGTGGAAGTTGAAGGCATTTGTAGGCTTAACACGTTAGCTGCGGACCACTCACCAGTATGTCGTCTAGCTCCTTGCCGCCACGCTGAGTGCTCACCTATGTGTGCTCGCCCCGCCTCAACTTTATTCAATTGGTGCTTGGCAGCACACAGCTACAGACCAGAGATTTTTTGTCCGTGTTTATATATTTCAAACTGGTTTTCATCGCAATTCATTTCTGGCTATGTCTACCCATTGGTTTTTAGACTAAGCATAATTGTTTGTTAGTTTAAAGTTTATATAAGTGTGTTTTATTATATTAGTATAACTGTTTAGACAATTTCTGACTGATTCAGAGGTTGAAATTGACACTGAAATAAATCCTCCTGTTTGGCATACCAGCACTTGAGGTCTTAGGCATTATAAAAAAATATTGGAACTTCATTTGTGTGCGCAAAAGTTTATTTATGTCATATTTTCACTTTTGTGACTAATTTAACGAATTATCACTTTTGTCTTACCCAAAATGGTGATCTATTTCAGGCAAAAGATTAAGATAACCCTCTGCTGCTAATTGATTTGAGAAAATATTAAGTTTTTTCTCATCCAAACAATCATAAACCACTGAGATGCTTCTTAGCATAATCATGATGATGTTCAGTTCATATTTGTTTGCATCTAATTCCTGAAACAAAATATATGAAATAATTTCTCACAGTTTAAAATCAGAACCGACTATGTGAGATGCAGACACACAATGATTTCACAAGTAACATTTTTTTATTACTACAGTAAGTACAGTTTATCCCAATTAATATGGCAGTGTCCGAGTCCAGAAAGCTAAAATCTGGATATTCTGAAAATACAACATAGACATTGTATAGACAACGATTTTGAACAGGCCCTGCAATATTACTGCTGCAAAATATAGCAGGTGTTTACCTTTGATAAGATTAAAAAATTATAATACTACCTGGAAAAGCAAAGAAATGCTTTTTAACAATTAATTTATTTAAGAAAATATTAATTTTAAGTAAGAAAGAAAATACTCAAATTTAAAAGGAAAGCCTATTTCTATTTCAGGCTTGAATGTAGAAACAATCCATTTAGTAAACAAAGCTTTAATTGTTTTTAAGTGTTTTGTTTCCTTTTCTGACCTCTTTTTAGGTAAGATAATAACAGCTGCAGTACTATCGTCAGTAGCACTTCGCTTGGCAAAAAATGCAACATACGGGTGTATATTTATGTTATTTGCTGCAGCTTTTATGCAGCAACCGCATAATTTAGTTGTGTCTGACACAACTAATTCGGATAAGCCAGAATTTGGTTAATTTAAATAGGGATACCCTGTACTTTACTGTATTTTAATTATGAAGTCAGCATACCTTAATGGATGGAACTACAAATGATGTGACCAATTTCCACCCCAAGTTGTAGACCTTAGGGGCTTTAGGTAATTCATGGTGTCTTGAAAAGTACCTGTTGACACATATTTTGTTAGCCACAAATTTTAGTGGGCAAAAATACCAAACGTTTATTCTCTCAAGAAGGTATGATAAATAAAATTGTTGGAACCAAGCAGTTTTTAACAACGGACAATATTTTATCGAAATTCAAAAATTTAATTTTTTAAAGATTAAGATTTTCTATTTAATTTGTGACCCATGTAATATTGAGGATACATGCGATTAGTTAGTAGTATTTGCCTTCTTTCTATAAATACCGCCCATAATATATTGTAATTAACCAACAGAAATCAAGTAAGTAGTCTGCGCTAAACGATGAATTTTACACATCACCACACACCTGTCCTAGGATAAGTTGAAGCCACTTGGAAACTAGTGTCGTCCAACAAACCTTCCTAGCTGAAGGCGCAATATGAAGCCGAATCAATAATTTATTGTCATCAACACAATCATCAGGTTATAGACAAAAGTCAAAGAGTATCTTAAATGATGCTACAAATCATCCAAGAAATACAACACAAAGCAATAAATAACTGTATAGTGTCAAAAAATTCTATATTAAAATATTGTAAGTATAATTTATTGAGTTCCCTGCCTTGAACTTCAAAAAACAATGTTATTAGTGTTGTAATTTTAAAATTCAGAAATGGAGTAGAAAGGATTTTGAGTCAGCCAACTATAAAATCTGATTTTGAATACATTCAACGAAAGACATAAAGCTGAAGCAGGCAATTTGTTATATAGTTTCACGCCTAAAATTATGTGACAGGAATGAAATGCAAAAACGCAGACTCTTACGAGTAGTTTTGTTTGTGCTTTGTAAAACTGACTTATAGCAAGAGCTCTTTTCTAAAGAACCTTGTGGGTGATGGATCCATGACAAGTTTTGGCTTTGGGTAACCGACCTCACTTGGCTCAAAGGAGTTTGAGCAGCAAAGGGTTACCCAAAAGGTTCATTGGAAAAGAGCACTTTAAATGATATTGAACAAAGAAATTCTGTTAGTCAATGCAAAGTTCCCCATTTTCTCATAAAAATCAAGTTACAGATATAGCAGTGCACAGATGCTCGAGATAGTGTGGGGCGATGACAAGCTAAACTAACAGTAGACGCAATATTTACGAGTCTGAGTCTTTATCATCACTTTTTCGGCGAACTACTTAATGAATATTTGAGTTCATCTACAACAATGACCGCGATAGCGTAAAAAGTAGGCCTAAAGATGTCACTGTTCGTTTTTATGTGTCAATGTGTGTATTGTGTTTTATATTTCCAATGATGATTCCATAATGGATAGAACAGATGTTCTATCCATTATGGAATCCTATCTAGCATTATCTATTCATTATTCTATCCAGCATCATCTGTTCATGCAGAGATCTGCATGAACAGATGATGCTGTTCAGGCTAAACATATAGTGGACAAACCTTTATGTGAACTGTGATAAGTCGTAAGATGTTAATTGGTCTAAATACATAGTTTGGATCTAAAATAATGGTGTTTATTAGCATTTTCATGCAATTTTACACTGCATTTCCGGAATATCCAAACAACTTAGAAATCCGAACACGGTTTGATCCTAATTAGTTTGGATTACTGGGACTCTGGTTTATACAGGTGGGTGTACCAAAATGCTGTTCATAAGCCAGTTTATTTGATCAGCTGTTTTTATATTATTTATTTATTTGTTCATATTGTTGTTTTCTTAGTTTTTCTTTCATGTCAATTAAACATGTTCATTCTCTTTCTTGTTTATTTACCCTTTCAATCCAAACATCCACTATATAGCTATGTATCTCCTCACATATATTACTTTACACACACAGAGATACTTTTATACTTTATAATTTTAACTGAAATGGCGACCTACCCAGGTAGGTATTTTAAGCCAAGTATGAATGAGGAATGAATGTAGGATGATTGTGGCACGATCGTGTAGTCTTGTTACTGACTAAGGCTGACATGTTCCTTAGACAGGACTGTTAATTAATAGCCCAACAGCCGATGGCAACTAATGGACCTACAGTTAAACGTGGAATCCGAACCACGGCCTCTGAATTACGAATTGGTCTAATTATGAGGATAGTCCTTGCAGATACCTAGCTCATCGTACAACATCACAGAGAAATTAGGCTTACACTGTAGAGCAGTTAATGTTTCCACTTACCTAAATGAGAAAGTAACAATCTGCAGGGCAAGCTTCATATGCTTACTGAATTTGTTTACATTATTTTTATTCAGTTTATACAGAAGAGTCAAAGTTAAATAGAGCAAATCAGGCAAGTTCTCATCATCAAAATCTCCAAGTTTCATGACAGTCTTTAATAATGAAATACCTGCCATGTGGATACCCTGATAGGCAGAAGATTTCAGAATATCTGAGACAACTCCTGTTATCTGTTTCAGATTGATTGTCACTTCCTTTTCACATCTGTAAGAAGAAATCGAGTCTTGATTGGAGGAGGTTAAAAGAGTAAACAAGTATTTAATTACCGTTAAGGGTTAATTTTACCATAATACCATCATTATTAGGTATGCATCCCCAACATAATGGTTATTTTAGAGATATTGATTATCTTCTAAAGATTCTAATTTAATATTTAAAGCTTGCAATAAGGTTGTGATGTTATCAAAAATGCAAAACAACAACAGAGTGAGTGACATCACTGCCTCCATCTGGCCACATGTTACCAAACACACTCATGTGCACATGTTACCTGAGTCCTTCGAAATGTTATACCACTGTTGGTCTACACATTTATAGCCTTTGATGTAATGGTTGGTTGTATAAGTTTGTCAAAGTCATAACATTTTTGCTTTGGTTCAGTAGAAAGACTTAATTTCATTTTTCTGTAATTTTATTTAGTGGTAACATAGTTTTTTTAAGTCATTTCAATAGTTTTCCATCCAAAGCAGAGTACACAGACAGCAGAGATTTTCACATTGAGACAAAAAGTGAAAATACATTGTAATATTAAAACGCAACAAAACAAAACCGTAGTCCTATATGCAAGCAAATGTTAAGTGATGGATTCGGAAGGATTAAAAGACACCAGCAAAACCGGATAGCTATATCTTCCGGAAACGAGAAATGTCCGGTTTGACCCACTTTGTCTTTCTACATTGGTGTGGGGTTGAGTTAACGTCAGTGTGAGGAGGTAACTTCCGTGTGCGCCTGATAACGTGGCTGTCAATGTGGAGCCATCTTTCATGCATGCTCGATCACATTTCATAAATAAATGTCTTTGGTAATTAAAAAATTAATTTGGTTTATAAGAGTTGTGTAGTATGTCTACGATTTTATTAACTTTTTAGTCCTAACTCTTATTATATTGCTATTTCATGGACTCTGTAAAACCATAAGAGGTTCGCTACAGGCCTATAGAGAAATCTTAGCTAACATCAATATAACAAACCTCAATGTAACATATTCTTTAATATAAAATATGTTTTATTCAGTTTCTTCAGAATCGTTATATCAAGGTTAGACTGTACGATACCTTTAATAACTACTTTTAACTATTCATCATAGATTCTTTCAATTATTATATGTTGAAATACTTACCTTGCTAGTATTTTTATCAAGAGCTCAATGCCTTTATAAATAGTATATTTGTTACTGCCTTCAGTAGCAAGGATCTTAATTGTGCGGCATGTTGTTTCCACAACAATGATGGAGTGTTTCTGTCTGTAAAACTCTTTGTCTTTCGATAGTTCCAACAAACATGAATATACATTTCTGAAAAAAATAAATACATTAATGTTGATGAGATACATGTGAATATGAGTGAAAGGTGAGTTTGATGAAGGTAATGCATTTGAGGACCGTTGGCTTCAGTATTAATTTACTGAAAAAACACAGATTATTCATAGAATATTCAATGTAAAATAAAAACAATGTGTCTGTGTTTGTAGAATATTACACATAACAGTGACTTTATGAGTAGACCTACAGATTTATCTTGTCACACAAAAATCAACTAGTTTGGTAACATTAAAAAACCTGAGCTTGAAGGGATTAAACAATTCTTTTAATTTAAAGATAAGATCTGTGTTTCCAGCAGACATTCATTAGAATTAATTTGATTTTTATCAAGTTACTAAAAACAGAGGTTATGGATAACAATATTAAACAGGTTACAAGGAACATTATCAATAAGGTTAAACAAACAAGGTAAAACTAAGTAAACAACTTGCCTATCATTTATATAGAATGGTTATAAGTTCATAATCTATTCAAGTATTCATCTGTTGAATCAAATATTTTTCAAGTAGGAATCAAGTTACAACAGTTTCAAAGCTATTTATGCTCAATATTTCTAATTGTAAGTGGTAACTTATTAAATAATCTGGTAGCTACACCAGAGTCCTGGTAATCCGAACTTCCGGTTAATACAAACTAGCTGATTGTAAAAAGGTTACCGAGTTATAATTAAAACAAAGCAATGTAATCTAAATTCACTAAATCACATCAATAACTAAACAGTAGGCCTACTACGTACACAATGATAACTGAACGAAATTTACTTTTTGGAACATAAGAATTCAGTTTTTTATGTAACAAAAAAATACTGTTAGCTGATGCAAAGTTGCGCCATTGCATCATAAACATAAAGTATGTGGATGTAGCAATACACTGTTGTTAGAGATAGCATAAAGCAATGTCTAGCTACACTCACAGTACATCACAGTCAACTCGATTCTCATAGTCTGACTTTATCATTACTTTTTCAGGGAATTACTTAACGAACATTGCTGGAGATGAATATCTCCAGCAATCGCCAAGATGCACGACCACGTAGCAGTAGGCCCACAAACGGCACATTGTTATAGTGTTTATTAGTATAAAATTGAACCAATTTTAACTATTTAATAATTTATTAGCCAAGGTAAAGTTAGATAACTTTCATGACCCCCGATTAATCTGCAACCCAGTTTAGTCACCCTACAAAGTTGGGAGTTGAGGATGCGCTAAATTAAATTGGGAGCTTCCCTTTACTTTCTCCCCTTATACAAAGTATATGAAGAAAGTATTGTTTTCGTCAAAATTTTCGAATTTGAGTTGAGAGTTGATATATCTGTTTTGGGGTCACCTGAATCCAAAAAAGTAGGTTTCCACGTGATGTCTGTCTGTCTGTGTGTGTGTCTGAATGTGTACAGAGCCACAGCCTACCCCGTTGGTTCGATTTAGATGAAATTTGGCATGTATGTTCACCGTATATCCAGGGGTTTTTTTCATTTTTTTGAATTTTTAAGGGTAGTTCACCCCTAAAAACGTGAAAAATAAAAATTTCTCAAAAACGTCTTCAACGATTTTGATTAAAATTTGATAGTTTATAGTGCACAGAGTACTAAATAATTTGACACCATCCGCATGTCTGTAAAAATTATGGTTTGAAAGTTATGGGCTTTTGAAAGTAAAAAAATCCAATTTTTAAATTTTCAGCAAAAGTAATAACAGTAAAGTGTAACTTGACTGACACCATTGAAACCAGCTTAAAAAACTAAACAAATTTGTATTTTTAATTATTTATCAACTTTATCTACGATTAAAAGTTCCAGAGAAAAGTTAAATTTACTGTCCAAGATAATCGCAGTACGTTGTCTGAAAGCGCCCAATGTTATTCTTATAGAGAATATTAAAAAATCAATTTCTTCCTTATTTCCCATGAAACTTGGTATTTAGCGTAAGGTCAAATCACCAACAAAACCAACTAAAAAAGCAGCCGGGTGGGGGGGGGTTCCCCCACACAATTCGAACAAATAATTTAACTTTGTCTCTTGTTTTTCTTTTCAGGAATAGGATGGTTATTTTTGAAACAATAAATTATTAAATGATATTTTGATAAACTTTGAAGAACATGATAGTTTTATTGTAGACTGTCTTTTTTAAATTTACTTAAGGGAGAAAGTATGTGTCAGTCCACTGATACCGTTTATTAATTGAGAGGATTGAATAGCAAATCACATATACAGGCCCTACATAATTTAAAAGCCATGCAATAATTACATTTTTTAATTAGGCTGTTCAGACCCAAGTTTTGAAGATCACTTAAATGGATGAAAATAAACCCTTAAAACGCTAATATTTGATTAGAAAATGTTTGATATTAGGAATAGTGAATAAACATTCTATTCGGGTTCGATTCAAACCCAAATATCACTATTCGCACATCCCTAGTGAACACCATTATTATAACTTACATAACATAAGGTAAGGCTGATTTTTAATTAATTATCGGTTATGCTACATAGAGACAGAGTAGAGTCATAATTTTCAAATGAACAAACCATGGTTTGCAATGAGCTTTATAATGGATTCACCTGCAACGATTCGTACCACACGTTATTTCAAAGATAAAAAATCTTTTGTTGTATGGTTGGACGGGCTGGGTCTGACAGATCCACCTCTAACGAAACCAGTTAACAACCTCAAAATGAGGGTTGCAGTGGAAAAAAACATAACACTAGCGCTTCCTCTGGAGTGTTTTAGGATCTACACAAAGCTTTGGTGTTCTGCTAGACCTTGAAATAGAACAATAATAAACACTTACACAGACCCAGCCTGTCTGTTCTAGGGTTAAATAGTCCAAAATATGCCAGTCTAACAACATTCTGTTAGAATGGCCTATTTAAAAATTAAAACGAGATTTAAAACTAACTATGGTTAACGTAGGCCTATATTATGAATATGAACAAACACATTATGTGGGTATGGAGTTTGAGTGTTGGATCTCATTATCCATATCTGAATGCCATTGGTGTTCATGGTATGAATATATTACAGTGTGTTTTGCAGTTCTAGGTTTTTTAATTACTCACTAATACCCCAATTATTATGATAACTGTTGATTTCACCATGGCAATCATTTTGTGAAAATACCTTATAAATGTACATTGTTTACTAATGAGTAATAAATAAACGATTGATTATTTTGTATTGAGCAGAGTAAATTAAAGTAATTTGGGATATAACTTTTATTATTGAAATAAAAACATCTAACTCGTTCGCTAAGGATCCTGTCCAAAAGCAGCTGGGTCTAATATATCTCAGTTGAAATTTTATTAATAAATTTAAAACAGATTGGTCAATTTAAAACTTACATGATCAGTTTAGGATTGTGGTTATTCATAACATTGCAGAGGAGGCCAGGAATGTCAGCGCCAATAAGTAGTTCACTGGTAACGGAACTGGTTCCACTCTTAATAATTTTAAGGATTATTTTAATTGCTTTCAGCTAGAAACAAATTATGAGTTAGTTTAACACATACTATCTGATAAAATATTTGTTACTCCTATACCAGAGTACAAACTGGTGATCAGTGATATTCAAGAGTTTTTGAATACTGCAGAATTGTCGAATAAGTCAAATTAGAGCTAATTATCAATTGTGTATGAGAAAACATTTTTAGTTTTATTCAAAAAGCAAGTACCTAAGGAAAATGTACCATTTTTAGCATCATATACTGAGTTTGATTTTTAGTACTGAACAGATTTTTTAGTTACCGTAACACGGCTACATGGACGCATTTGCAGCCACGGAGGTACCTTTTCGCTATCCTGATGGACACATTTTTGCTGCCATCTAATAGTGCATGTTTTCATGGCATATTACGGCTACAGGATAAGGGCTAGAACTTTGAAACTTGTACATAACAGTTCCTACACATTTCCAACAGTGAGTCAGACAACCAGTCATAAAAGTCTAAAACACATTGTAAAGATTGCATATATAAATGAATTTAATATTTCACACCATAAACTGTACAACATTTGTTTTTATGACTTTTGATGTAGCGTAATAGTATTTTATCAACTCGTGGCAGCAAATGCGTCCACGTAACTTTTTTTGTGTCCAGGTGATTTTTTTTGTATTTCTTTTTTTTCGAGTTAGTGTTAAAAACAATAAAAGGAACATTAACAGTCACTTCAAAAATATAAGGATACACAACTACAATTTTCAACAGTGCAAACCTAATCCCAGGTGCTGGTGGCAGCATATGCGTCCACGGAAGTAGGCGGCCATTTTCATACCTTAAACTGCTGAGGAAGTTAAAAAGAGATCTTTCATAGCATTACTACAGTACAGAGTAAGAATTTGGTAAATTTTATATTCCAGGATGGCGAGCAGGGTTTCGGAAAATAGGCTTAGCCATGAACGCGTTAAACAAATGTAATTTTAATTTACCATCCAAAACTTTTAAAACTAAGCCATTAAAAGGTTAACTAGTTTCAAAAAATAAACGTTAAATAATGTAATCTTTTCAAAGAAACTAAACAAGCTCCATATTCTGCAAAGATTTTTTTAAACTTACTTGTTTTTGTGTACTTCTTGACATCAATTTCATTTTAAGTGCTTTTATTATCATTGAAACTGTGCTGTTTCCATTTTGATAATGTCGGTGATTGGAGATCTTGGGCATCAGATAATAATGATCCTAAAAATAGAAACTTATTTAGTAAAGCTTTTGACATGGAGCATAAAATATTAAACATCATTTTAAACATTTTCTTTTAACAGACACAGTATAAGGAAACAAAACAATCAATTGATTTCCAATGAAATTTTTAAACCCAAATAATAAATGATGATTTGAAATGTAACAGTAGTTATATTAAAACTATAAAGTACGCTCTGGCCTAATTGAAATTATAGTACAGAATGATTGATACAAATTGATACATTTTGTTATCTACTTGTGGGGGTGAAATATACTTTATCTATTCTACAGGGTATTGTAGGTTATAAAAAACATAGGTTAAAACCGATTGACAAAATATGTTACTTTTGTTGATAAATTCCAAGTTAAAATGGAAACAATAATGTTTTCTTTCATTTAATGTAATTAATTGAAAGTGCAATCAACCAATGTAGGCTACAGGATCTTATTTTCTATTTAACAATTTAGCGAATTGTAACATTTCTGTCAAGTTAAAAAATTGGAGGTAGGCTATCTGGAAAATTCAGATCAAATATTTTCTATGAATATATTACAACAATGTCTAATGCCCCCCCTCAGGATTAATGTGGTTTTATACTAATGATTAATATAAAGAAAGGATTATACCAAAATGTAAAAATTGATTGTTTATTGCAGAAACCTGATAACTAAGATAATTAATAGTTTTTAAATTTTATAGGGAAACAAAGTGAAAATTAATAACCCAAAAGTAACATAGCCTATATTTCAGCTTAACTAAGTAATTTTTCATTGTTAACTGCCAAGGAATTTTAAGTCTTGGATATAATCATCAGTGTTGACATTAGCACTGAACAAAAAAATGTACTAAAGGTATTTTTATGCAATAAAGATTTTTTTTAAATGAATTACTACTCAGAGAGATCTGCAGGTTATGGAATTTAAAAACAAAAATAGTGATTTAACCCTCGAGAGGGCGCTTTTGGAGTTCTCCTCCACATTTTTTTAATAAACACAAATATCGGGTATCGGCAGCCGTGTGTGTCAGGCTCCGTACCCCCGGAATCCCCCAAAACTATTTACAACCCCCACACTCCTTTTGTTTCCTTGTGAGTTGCAATGCAGTGAAGCGATGTCAGTTTGCGGAGGCTTTTTCCGTGTGCGCCCTATCGTGTAAGTGGTTAGTGCGGTCTTTAGTTCCTCTTGTGCCCTTATTTGTTAGAGATCTTACCATTTTAGTTCAGAGTGTTTTCAAGTGTACGAGTTTTTTGTGTTTCAATTTTATATTACACTAATTCCACCATGGATTTATTAGAAGAGGAGAGATTACGTTGAATACACTATTTCTAAACGGAATACACTTATGAACGTGTGTGAACCAAAATATAATTTTGTTTTTTAAATTAATTTATAATACAGTACCTGGTATTATGATATTTTGTTTGCATCGATGTTCAATTTTACTATTACGGAACAATACTCCGCATACACCCTCTCCCGAAACACCATTTTTATAGTAGAAAATTACTACTGTTCGTTTATTTCTATGTTTGTTACTCAAATTTAGCAATTAATTAATTAACAATGGATCTTCGTATCTTATCAATTAATTTAACATTTAATTACAATTTAGCTTGCGGAGTAAAACTCCACATGCGCCCTCTCGCGTTTCACCGGTGAAGCGCCCGAGTTTATTTTATTTATGGATAAAAGTTACAAACTCACTCTTCATAAAAAAATACATTAAACCTCGAGTTTGTTGCAGAAACCCCATAAAGTATGTCACTTTCTTTAGAGGTTCCCATACTAAACAAACAATTAATTGCCCTGATGACAACCTTTAGGATGGTCGTAAATGTGTAGTTTCTGCACTTAACAGTTTATCTGAAGTTACAAACTATTAATTTACAAAACCAGAAAGTTACTAACAATAGTAAGAAACTGTTAAGTCAAAATTGAAAGAAAATTTGGTTATGTTATGAGATTTTGCAATAAACAATTCAAATGTAATCTTAATAGATTGACTTTTAAGAAATTACTTGACATATTGTATTATAATAATAGGTCTACTACTATAATAGGGCCTACTACATTTATGATCATAAAACACTAACCCACTCTGATGGGAATGTTAACCCTACTTTGGTCGAAGATCCTGTAAGAACACTGTAGGTCGAAGGGGTATCATCCCCATCGTTTTGAAGCCTTTACAGTGCTGCATGAAAAATTAAGTAGTCTCGTCATAAGAACAATTTTATCTCTTGATTTCTCACTATTGCAATGATGTTAAGTTGAAATATAGGCCTAAATTAATTATAAAGTGGAAATTCATATATCTTATGAACCATCCACTTAAATCTTTGGCAGATTTTTTTCTAAAGGTCTATCATAAAATATGGTCCATAAAATAAAACATTTAATTTACAACAAAAAGAATGATAATTCATACACAATTAAAACTTTATTTTAAATGTTATTTTATTTGCATTACGTGTGAAAGGAATCAAACCATTGCAAAAATAGACTAAAAGTATCTTAGTTAGATACTGAAATGGCAACCTGTCAATGTATTTTAAGCCAAGTATGATAGAGAAATCAGTGAAAGATGATAGAAATCGAGTCACCAACTCCCCACTCCTTAAACATCCCAAATGACAGTTACACTAAATATTAGGCAGGAAATACAACAAATCGCGGAGTTATGGTAAATTAATGAAAATATGAGCAGAGTGCTCACCTTTTTGACAAACGGCGGATTAAGGGAATACCGTAATAATTATATTAAGTGTGATGGGTGATTTCAATGGATTTCATGGCATAGGCCTATTTAGATTTTTACTGAGAATGATCAGATGATAAATTTGTCAGAATCATCAATAATTACGGTTAGTAGTCCAGTTAACAAAGGCTGTGCTGGTTGTTTCTTAGTAACACTACTGTAAATTGTGTTATAATTTTTATCAGGATTCAATTAGTAAAACCCGGACATCATTTTTCAATTCCTTTTAAAATAAAACCCTCTACCTAAATCATTCAATAAGCACCATTTCAGTGGTTTGTCAACTAAGTAAAGTAGATAGTCACTTATTTTTGACACAAGAATGTGAAGGCTCATAAACAAAACTATTATAAGTCATGTAGGTATGCACATTTCACTATAATCTCTCTAAATGAAACTATAAACGTTCCAAGTGCAACTAACAGGCCAGGCATACTTGGGGAAAATCGGGAGCCCAGTCCTGACCCAAAAAATATTCAGATCAGTAGAGCAGCCTATTAATTAATTCCATCCAGACTTCTAAAAATACATGGCATGATAAAAAGATGACATGTAATTTGAAATCTAGTTTACCTTTCGGATGGACATTGTGTAGATATGTTTGATAACAGAATAGCTTTATTTAGGTCAGGCTATTACAATTAGGTAAAGGCTACAGTAAACAATGTCGATACCGTTATTAAACACAATCCAAACGATCGTTATGAAATTGTAACAATAAAGCTGTGAAATATAATAGTTTCTGTTAATACAACATTATTGAAACGTCAAATAAAAATATGAAAACACCCTGGAACACTGAGTTTGAATGCAAACTTGAGAATTGAGAAGAGAAGAAGAATGTATTAATTAATGTGAACATCTGTTTACCGGAAGTAGATCAGTGTTGTCAACGCTACCAACAAGCTTTCCCGAAATTAACTGAAATTTGATCAGTTTCCTAGCTATATATACTTATGTATATTCCACTTGTCATTTTTATTGATTATCCTATTTATTTCGCAAATGAAGTTGAATATTGAGGTTGAATCGTAAATGAAATTCAAGTCATAAATATTTAAAATTTATTTTAGGAGGAAATTAGTATTTACAGTTATTGTAATATACATTGCATTTTCAAAGCTGTGATAACACAAAGAGTTGTAAATATATTACAGGATATTATTCCTCCGGTTATTCCTTATCCTCTTTAGTTGGAATATAAAATGATTGAAAAAAGAAACGTGAATTATTAAACGATCAGCTCATTATTTTTATAATCTATTACTTTTACTGTTTAAACTATTCCATCTTTAAAAGATTTCTTTGACTTAATCCTAACTTTATTGTTACACATACCACAGAACATTTTGCGTTATTATTGCCCAAACTCTTTAGCAGCCTTTTTAATCTTCTGGATTAACTTTACTATATGGAAAATCATATGGTAATGAAGCCAAACTTGAATGCGATATTTAATTATAATTGAAGAGATAGTTTTACTTTAGGTTCTTATTTCAAGATTGGAAAACACACTTCATATGTTTCCATGCATTTAATCATTACAATAAAATCATATAACCGAACACTTAAGAAAATTTCAAGTGTATAAATTTATTGTAAAATTTTACCATAAATACCTTCTGTCTCGACACACATAAATAAATTAACATAAAGTCATATAATTAATAGTCCAGCGTTCACACGCAAAGCTCTAAGATTAGTAAATTAAATTGAACAAACTAATAATGCATATTGCTAACCTCAATTTTTTAATTTCCTTAATTATTGTAACTCCCTTTGCGTCCAACGGTACAACACGCCAACTCTAGTTCCATTACTGGAATGTCTAGACACTTTAAAACCATTGGGATCAGCTGATAGAAATATTAGAGGACGGGGATTTGCAACTAATGGTTTTCCCGACGCCAGGTGAGCGTAAAGGAATTCTTGAAAACGCGGGGAACGAGGGGGAGGCTGGGGTATTCCGCTGCGCTCCCCAGTCCCCAGTACCGATACAGATACAGAACCGGAAACAGTCATCTGCTAGCGCTCTCTGTCGTCGAAACATGAGGTAGGCCGACATACCCAGATCATGCATCATAACAGAGCCATTCCTCAGAATAATCGCTAAAGTTTTCATTATGAAAATGAATCGTTACCATACATACACATCATAACCTCAACAAGTTTCTAATTTGCTAATAAATCATTCTCACCCATCAAACCTATTTAGATAATCATGTAAACACTGTGTTTTGATTGTTACATGAAATATGTATTTTAATATGAAAAATCGATTGAGTCATTGTTAGGCTAACTAATAACTTATTTTCCAAAAACTCTGTTCTATACTTAAATATAATACCTCACCATTAATATAAGGTATCGTCTGAATATTTATTTAATATCAAACGATCTCTAGTCAAAGGTATAAAGAAAAACTGTCAATAATTTCATTTAATATCTAAATATTTGAAACATATATTTTTTATTCATAATATTGGGTTAAAAACCACAACGATACTTTATTTTTACTGGAACAAAATTCTGTTAATTACTTCTTGGAAGTAAAGTCACTCACTTGGTAACAGTTAAACATGTTATTGAAAGATGGATATATTCCAATTAACACGTCTTTACCGTACCTGATTGTTTGGTATTTGACCACGAATAAAAGTATAGTATATTGCTTCTACCAGTATTTTATCAAATGAAAAATTAAATAAATGTAATCAATTAGAAGATATATAGGATTTGGCTTAGATGCATCATTTGAACCATATTCTCTAGGTATATTTCTATAAGACTTTTAAATGGGATTTTTAAGTACCATGAAAACGTGCTTTTTTAGAAACTCATAATTATAAGCAATGATAATGATCATGATTGAAATTACAAAAAAACTGTGATTTTATTATTGTGTTAAAACGATTGATCCCTACGACTTCAAACACACTTATTACGGAACTTAATCCATGATCAGGCCCAAGATTAGTATGTATCATCGCAAGTAGCTTGTAAATCAAAGGAACGCAGCTGCGGGGGTACTTTTACTAGAATGTAGACACTTTACACGATCTCTCCCATATTACTTGTATGCCTCTATCTTGTGAAAGGACCCACGACCCATATGGTAGGCGTAGCACATTACTGATTATCCTATCACATTGATTATGACCGACCTTGGCTTTGAAGAGGCTGGACAAACAGTTCAGTGATGGCAAACAGAACGACTCATGGTAAGACTTAAGCCCGGGACCATGTTTTCGTCTTTAGGTGCACAGAGGCTAAAAACAATAGTCGTTAAAATTTATAGATATATATGAGTGTGTATATGTAACTGTGAACACGATAACTATCGTAAAAATGGTGCGATCGAGACCAAATTTGTTAACTATTAAAACCAATTAATGTCAATCCAAACTGTGTATTTTAAACTAATTTATTAAGTGCCCTATTTCTTTACAATATTAAAAAGTTGTTTTTTGTTCAAAAATTTAACTTGATATAAAAACAAAATCCAGGAATATTTTACAAAATAAATCATTATTATTTTTTTATTGAGAGCGATAATAAGAAGTTCTGTAAGGTGGTGCCCTGGAGGACTGTAATACCTTTAATTTGACACCTCTTCCGTTAATTTATGACACTAGGTCAAGGAGATATAGACGCCAGAATTTAACATTGATCTTACGGGACTAAAATCCAAGATGGCTACCACTGATGCAGACTCTTAAAAAGACGTTTCAAGTGGTAGGCTTAATGCAGGGACATTCTATCCGTTATGGATGGTGGCCTTATCGTGTGTTAAAATACAAACATTCATAACATCTTAGACGTAACTTTAATGAAAGCGATGAAAACAATTCGATCAGTAGGCCTAGACCAACGCTTTTCAACGTGTTCACTCACGTTTGTGCGTCGAGTAAAGTAAGGCAGTAAGGTGTCATCAATGTGTTTGGGCTGTGTTTCAACATTTGGCGTGTCCACAAAGGACGTCCTCCCATCGCCGAAACATGCGATGTGGAGGCGGTCTGGGGCAAAACATGTAGTGGACAAAAAGTTGAACCTGGTAAAATAAATATAAATAAAAACATACAAATTTATAATCTTACGGTTTGTGAATTTATATTTACCAAACTATTGTACCAAAAGGGGTTTGAAATACAAAACTTGGACCTAAAGATTGATTTGAGTAGCCTAAGCCTTACTGAAACTAAGAATACATTTGGATTGGTAAAATTAAATGGAAGTGAAAATAAATAAGTGGAATAGAATAAGGAGGTAAGCCAGAAATATAGCTTAAAAAGTCAATTGTAGGAAACTCCTGAAAGATTCCCCGTGAGCCCAGGGGAGGCTCATCAACATAAAAAGTTTGTATGTATATTTTTAAACTTTTTAAAAACACTAACTTCAACATTTCTTTTAAGATGTAACATATTATTTATTTCAGTAAGTAATTAATGAAAACTTTTTGGATTTATTTCCCTGTGGGAAACAGGTTAGATCATGGATACGTCTAAAGGAAATGTTTTCAATTCATCTAAACCGCCGTTCTTATTCTTTTATATTAAAAATTCGATACAATAGTTCTGGTAGTATCTGTTACATATTTTCCATCTTAAAAATCACTAAGCCCCCCCCCTAAGATATATCCATATCAATAAAAAATCTAAGTTATAAAAACTAATGTTTATAAAATGGTGGTTTATTATAACTGTTCTTACTGTTATTTATGAATACTAATTCTATATAATGATAGCTAACAATCTACAAATTGTAGTGTTCCTTGTTTTCCGTGTCAAAATTTAGAAAATCCCAGGATTGAATAAGGTCCAAAGCATCACGTGGTCTCGGGATTGAATTCACTAGTTCCAGATTAATTACTTCAACCCCCCCCCACCAACACAAGAATACTACTACACTACTACTTTACTACTACAAGTACTTTACTTCTTTGGTTATTTCCTACTAGACAAAAGAAACGCAAGAAAAACTAAATAGGAGGCCAACTTATATTTGGTTATTGGGATGGTGCTGGAAAATTAATCAGTGATAAGTCTACATTTCATGGTCCTACTTTGAAATACATAGCAGTTGGGCTGACGTCACACACTATATGAAAGCATTTACCAGTTCTGTGTCAATATGCCTTTTTAGCGTACAAACGTTATTTGGTTGTAAAGAACTAGATCAAATTTGACTGTTTGGACATGTTTCAGACACACCCTGTGTGGATGGGAGGCCCTGGCGACGGCGGGAGCCTTGGTCTTCCTCCTCTGGCTCACCATGGCCTACCTAGAGTCTCCGGAGACATTCCACATCTACCAGGAGAACAAGATCACCTGCAGCTCCAACAGTCCTTGTATCCGGAAATGTTGCCCCCATGGGCAGGAACTGCAACAACCCAACCCGAACCTCACTTCCGGCTGCTACTCTACCAACGCCTCGCACTTCTCCATTTCCGACATCCCGCAAGACAACAACGGAAGTGTGTGGGATAACGACAAATTCAACACGGTTTACGGTAACTGCTACAAACATCTGCCGGAGATGTTCGGCGATGTTGTGCTTCTGTTGAAGGACGGACGGGTGAAAATAAACAAAAATATACACGAGGTGTCCGATTACTGCATCGATTTCAAAACTGACAAAACGTACTTGTTCCTCTGCAACCCGGAGGACGACACTGTGGAGAACTACGCGTATTGTTATGTGTTCTCCGCGAGCTTCTTGTTCGTCACCATGGTCATCTATCTGTTCATATTCACCTCCAACCACGCCCGGCAGCGGTTGCAGATGAGCTCCACACACCTGTTCGTGCTGATCAACTATCTCCCGCCCACGTGTTCCTCGTACGTCTTGCTGTTCATCTTGTATATGAACCCGTTCGAACTCAACGAGGTTCATCTAGACGCATGTGCTATCATCGGTGAGTTTTTAGTCTTCTTCAAATTTTTTGAGAAGTAGTCCCTAGTCAAAGAAACCGGTCAAAAAACACAACAAAAATATAACTATAGAACTTTTGTTGTGTTTTTTGACCGGTTTCTTTTATATATAGAAATAACCCCTTTGTTTGTATAAATGTAAATATCGTTAGGCACTCGAAAACGGGAGTAGTTTAACCAACTCTCGAAACGTTGTGTAGATTTTAAACACAAAACGCGTTGGAAAAGTCTAACTAATTGTTAATTTAATAATTAATAACCAACACTATCATGAATTTTCAACTCTGATGTTTAACATTAAAATATTTATCAACGGTCTATGTGAACCTTTCAATTAAATTAATAATACTATTTGAGGAGCTGAATTTTTAGCCATAGTTTGATCTGTATCTGAGTAAATGAAAAAATTCTATCCTGATTACATAAATCGCAAGAACTTACAACACTCTTTCAATAACATTAAGTACATTTAAGTAAGATTTATCTGCGCAGGAACTGCTGAATCTTATTTAACCATTCTGACGAATTAAATATTGTTATTTTTTAATGAAAACACTTCACGTGTCCTGCCTCAAGCAACAATACTGCAGGTTCCGAGTTCGGAGGCTGTCCCCCTCCCATCCGACGCTTCACATCACCAATCGTGTAAAATGTAATACTTTGTTTCCATTGCGAGGTATCAATGAAACCCAGATATACTAGTGGGGAAAAGGATTTTTAACGGATACGTCGAATCCTAGAGATATTTTCTTCTAGTGGCGGAAATTGATCTATCTCCACATTAACATACTGCTATCTGCTTGCCTGGTGTTTTAGCATGCGCTAACTACCACGTTATTAGTAGCTAACCGATTACAGGAAAAGTAGTGTTTTGCAACAATATCAGCTGTTGATGTTTTTGCATTTTTTTCCAATGCCTCCTATAAGCTGTTAAACACACTATTGGCTTACCACTTTGTTCTGTATGATAAAATCACCTTTAAAAAGATTTTAAAGCTGACTTGCAGCAACCACTTTTCCTCTTACCGGCTCCACTGCTGTAGGCTTACACTTGTACGTCCTGTATGAACTAACTACATTACTATATCTGTGGATTCCCGCACGATATTGGAACCTCGCCAACAAGTTCCCAGGTGATTGAAGATCTATGTTCTCGATTACCCGGTAGGCCAAACCGATCTTGACCTTGGTCTGGCTACAGTAGACTATCCAATCGGTCTGTAGTATCTCTACCATACTGAATTTTCAGACCCATCAGAGCAAGGTTAAAACAATCAACACAAATTCTCTTCAAACACAAATTTACAAATTAAGACTCTTTGGATGAGTTTTAAATCTGAATATGTTAATCGTGAAAATATTTACCAGAACTTTATGCGATTAAATTTTAGTAAACTTTTTTGAAATGTGTCAATAATACATCTTTTGTGAGCTGAGTAAATGAAAATGATAATATTTTAATCGAGTAGATTAGGCATTATAATACATTTTTAAAATGTACTTTAAGTACAAAGTTTGCGGGAAAACAACCGCTTTTTTACATAATAAGGAATGTAACTTTAAAGGTTTTGCCGAGTTATTCTATACTTTTATACAGAGTGCTCACCGTACTTACACAATACTTAGGAAAGTAAAACGAATACTCTAGGGCAGGGTATAAAACCGATACCGTGAAGTCCAACACACGCAATGCGCCTTCATAACGCGAACGCATATAGCAATTCCGTAATGTATTTACAACTGCATCGTGTATATTGCAGGCGTGAATTAGTTCCCAATGGCGCTGTTCTATAGATAGATGACGAGTCATATAATATTTTAATATAATGTTAAACTGTACTTTGACTATTTTATAGATACGGTAATAAATTATTTTCAGAGTTAAGATTTTTTGACTTTTATTTTTATTTCATTTAGATGTTTTAAAGTTATATTGTTCCACCACCAAGCGTGCAATGATATTTTTGTCATTACGAATTTCACTCTAGTGATGTATTCAAATTTAAATAATCAATGGATGATGGTATGTAGTTATTAAAAAAGAAATTTCCACACGATATGTGGTACGATTTTAATAATTGAAGTGCTGGACCGTATCCGTTAAAATAGCCAAATACAAGTGCTGTATGTGTTTCTTTAAAATAATTATAATTTAATTGTTTTTTTAATAAGAAAAAACACGGAGTTAATTTATCATTTAAACATGGAGTTGAGTTAATTTATGTATGGAGTTAATTGTTTGTTTTAATTATTTTATTGATTAAACACGTCTCAGCGCTGCCAACCAACTTCTCTGAGGGAGTGAATAATACCTTTGACTATACATTATCATTAATAATGTATAGTCAAAGATAACACTGTAGTACAGGTTTTGGACAATGTCATTTAGAAGGCATTAAATTGTGCTACCTGTGTTCAAGAAACGGAACCTGATAGATGATAGAAGGTTATACCAATACCATAGTGGTTATAGCCTTCTAGGTCTAATGTTGGTGAGTGTTGGTCTAATACAAATGTAATGTAGGCATTCAAGATTAAATTAATAACCACTTTTTCTTTATTCGATTCATTTAACTGAATGCAACGCGACCAGCTTGCGTAGGCCTAGTTTTCTATTCTCTATCAACTCCAGTTTACTGCGCATTGCTAATGCAATTAAAACGTTTAAAAACAGGATTCTTCGAGACTTGGTGTCACGCTGAAGTAAACCATTGTTAAGGAGCTAAGTGTTAGATTAGATTAGATTATTTAAATGGCGACTTTAACACAAGGTAGGTATTTTATGCCAAGTATGAATGAGAAACGAGTGTAAGATGATCGTGGCGCGATCTTGTAGTCTTGTTACTGACTAAGGCTGACATGTTCCTTAGACAGAACTGTTAATTAATAGTCGAACAGTCAATGGCTAAGGGATCTACAGTTTAACGTGGAATCCGAACCACCGCCTCTGAATTCAACGCTAAATGAACAAAATGATGATTCATCTGCCCTGCATCAAAATCATCGATATGCCTTTAGAGCCCCCCTCATTTAGACCTGCCATAAAATAAAACAAGCTCTTCAAATTTTATCATTCATATGTGCCTTAAAAAAAACCTAGTCTACAACTAATTTTGAGGTGGTCTACCTCTGGGAAGATCAACATGAGCGTTACGAAACAGAATAAAAAATGCAAAGAAGATCTTTTCATTACCAAATGTGTTATAATTTCAGTTATGTAAATACTTCGTTTTTAATAAAAACTCCCGATTGACCTTAAACATGGTATTTCCGCATCCGGTCAACTGACACCATAACCTCGTGCTTCCGCTCGGCAGACAGCTGACACCGGCGACAGGGTGTGGTCTACAATAAACAACTTGCCATTCATTTGGCCGTCCATTAAATTACGACGCTTTCAACCACAGTAAAAGCTAATTCAAGCTGTAACCAGATGAAATTTCCCACTTTATAGGTTTAGTTTATGTGTTACAAAGAGAATTCTTTACGAAAATCTTGCATACCGCATGGCAACGGACAACTACTGATAGTAGTTCATAAGATTTGTCATCAAATGGAAATCTAGTCACTACAGTAAATAATAATTTTTACACTTTACGATCAAACAAAATATTTTTCCGTGGTACATGTGAGTATTACATTCGGACGTCTAAATAAAGTAACCAGGATAAATTAACTTAAATATGTAATTTAATCAATTGTTAGTAACTCAAAATTTAGGTGGAACTAAATAAATTTCGACTGAGGGCGATTCAGTAAATTGAACAATATATTTTCGATACTTTCAAAATATAAAATCACGCTCTTCAAAGATTCTTCTTTAACAGAGAATCTATGGTATAATCTTCTATCCTCTTTCATGTTCCGTTTCCTGCCCACAAGTAGAACAATTTAATTCCTTCCTAAATGACGTTGATCAAAACCTCTACAAAAGTGTTATTCGTTCCCAAACTTAGCGAAGTTTGTTGACAGCGCTGAGACGTGTTTAACCAATAAAATAATTAAAATGAACGATTAACTCACAATAGAAATTAAAGCTATATTTTAAACTCCATGATTAAATGATAAATTAACACCATGTTTTTATCAAAGAACATGTTCTTTTAAATTATAATTATTTTAAATAAACATATATTTGTATTTAGCTATTTTAACAGATACAGTACAGCACTTCAATTATTAAAAATGTACCACATATTATGTGGAAATTTCTTTTTTGATAACTACATCCCATGATCTATTGATTATTTAAATTTAAATAACACTAGAGTAAAATTCGTAATGGGGAAAATATCATCGTAAGCTTAGGGGTGTAACAATATAACTTTAAAAAATCTAAACGAAATAAAATTAAAGTTAAAAAAATATTAACCCTAAAATTGTTTACTAACTATAAAATAGTCAAAGTACAGTTTAAAATAATATTAATATAAGTTATATGACTCGTCATCTGTAGAACACCGCCATTGGGAATTAATTCGCGCTTGCAATGAACCCGATGCAGTTGTAAAAACATTACGGTATTGGTGCATGCGTTCGCGTGTGTTGTACATCACGGTATTGGTTTTATACCCTGCCCTAGATTATTCGTTATACTTTCCTTAAGTATTGTGTAAGTACCGTGAGCTATCTGTATAAAAAGTATAGAATAACTCGACAAAACCTTTAAAGTTACATTACTTTTAATTATTTTCATACATTTCTTATTATGTTAATACGCCGTTGTTTTTCCCACAAACTTTGTACTTGGCAACATTTTAAAATATCTTATAATGCCTAACGATCTATCTGATTAAAATATTAATATTTTAATTTACTCAGCTCGGCAAAAATGTATATTGACTCACTCCAAAAAGGTTTCAAAATCTCAACTCATGCTGTTCAAAGATTCTTCTTTCAAAGAGAATAAATATTAGCTGAGAAATCTATTTATTATTCAGACTCAGTGCGTGATGAAACAATTTACACAAAGAAAGGTAGAATATAACTTTTGTTTCACTTTTAGTGTCAGATGAGAGTTAATTTATTTTAGATCAGAGGAAGTTTGAGAGATTATATAACTGAGTCATAAACGAGAATCCTTCAAACTAGTTGAGTCATGGAGAAGTATAACGTCGAGTGGACTTCATGGAAGAAAATATTAAATACTTTTATGTTACACCTTCGTTCATCATTCTTCATTATTCACATGTCATCGGTTATATTGTTTTCTCTATAACAAGACTCTCTCTATTTCTCTATATAGTAGCGATCTACCTACTCTAATTAAATAGCGAATTTCCTATGGAAAAGTGAGCTATTCTCATGACCCACATGGTGACATTGACCACGAAACTCAAACTGACAATAACTCAACCCCCTAAACAAGATTTTGGGGGTCATTTAAAACTATATATTTATATAAAAAACTTAAATCAAGTATACAAAATACCCTTTATAAATTACTCTTATGTGTATCTTGAAGGCTGCGTGGTATAGTTGATTCAAGTTTATTAAATGGTTATATTAGAAGCCCTGATTGATGAACTAAACAAAACAATATATATTGTGTGGTGAGTCGACACGATTGTCTGACTATTATATAATTTTGTGAAGTTATTCATTTCTGTAATATCTTGGACAAGTTAGTTTGGCAACGCGTTCGGAGGAGGTTGTCCTCAAAAATGTATAAATGTAAAAATGTATTTATTTATGTATACTTTTTTTAAAAAACCTCATTTTTATTTTTACAACCGGATTCAGATGAAAAAAACACCCAATTTAGTATTTTGAATCCTTAATCTAGGTCAATTGGTTACTGAGATATTCAAAATGCCAAACACAGTACGTTGTCTAATCTTATGGTGAATAACTAAAAATAAATAACTCACTTATTCATTTAAAACTTCTTCCAAAATTTGATATGTAAGTCCATCTAGTTAACCTAGTCTACCAATTTATCTATTCTCCTTAGAATAGATCAATTGGTAGATCTATAACTCGCTTTATTATTGACATAATTTGATAACATTTGGTATATGATTTTACTTAGTGAATAGCCTTAACAGAAGCACATTATATTGTAAAACGTCCCTTATTGCAGCAAACCTCCATACACAGTACTATTCCATTACAATGATGGGAATTATATTTTCTATGAAATGTTCTATGTTCTATCGTATTACTCACCCCAGCGTTCTGCGTGCCATCTTGTTATTAATTAATTGTATTCTACTTTGGTTCAAAAGTCAACAATTCGGAAAGGTTGGTAGGGGTTGGAGCGCTTTACTTAAAAAATGGTGTACAGCTTTTTCTTTCATCAATAATTATTATAACCATAAGAAGTGCTCTAAAAACGAGATTAAACTAGTTTTAATCTTCAAATTGTTTAATTAACGACATTATACTAAACGGCAAACGTGTTAAGAGAGCAATTAACAGTTTCATCTCATCACAGTGTTATCTAGATTCATAGCACGCAACAACTTTAACTAACCAACAGGACGGTTCTTATCCCAAGTGACTGACGTATATGCGTCAGCTGATGCTGCAGACGCTGTCAGCACAGCTGATGAATTGCGGGTGTTTCCAAACGCTATTTGACACTAATGTTTGGCAACGTGATAACTTAAAAGCGGCTGAGTGATTGGTGGGGCTGGCGTCACCGCGCATGACAAGGCGGATTGCGACGTGCCAATGGGCCAGTGGGCAGTCGTCGACGGGAGGATGATCTGCAAGGATCTCCTCGGGTACCGGATCTCCAGCAGCTTCCTTGTGATCGTCGTGATCGTTATTGTCACTCTAGGTATCCGGTACAGCACCCCTCCCACGTGCTCCCCACGCCAACCCTTGGTGAACGCCACCCTCCTCCCCGACGGTTGCCTATGTTCACTAAAGCCTTGTATCCGGAAGTGTTGCGGCCCCGGAGAACATTACATCGCTCGAAGACTTTGCGGAGTCAACACCGACTTCGACTTCGACAACATTACTTTAAACGTGTACAAAAACAAAGAATTCACTCCAGTTCCAACTAAGAGCTTTGGCGTTCTCTACGGGAATGTTTGCTTCCACGGGATGTTCCCTCTGGACCCCTCGATGTACCCTGGTGACAAACACTACCTCCTGGAAGACGGGAGGATTCTTCGCCTCAACGTTTACCTGGACACATCCTTGTATTGTCTCGACTCCATTAAAGGTTCTAATGCAATTCGTACATTCCTTTGTGCGGTTCCTTCTCAAGACCGATTCACGGAGTTAACTTTCAAAATATATCCTATTTTTTTATCCGTGTCTACAGTGTGTCTGGCCACGACGTTTCTCGTCTACTGCGTTATATCCGAGCTGCGCAATTCGCAAGGGAAGTGTCAGATGTGTCATATTTTTTCTCTACTCGTCGGCTACACCGGTCTTACCATCTCGAACCTTAAACTTGCTCCTGGGGTTTGGTGCGTCATTTGTGGTAAGTCAATTTTACTAAATCAAGTTTATATCTAGAGATAATACTATAACTATAACTAAAACATTATTGGTACTCTGGCAACTTAAAATGTTCTGAAATGGGGCTATAAAAAACTATGTGTGTGGGCAACGAGGGTGAGGGTCAAACGTCCCAGGTTGTTAAATGTCAGATGCCAGGATGTCAGATGAACCAGCCCCGTAGCTTCAGTCCGACTCAATAAAATTATTATTTTTGTAATCAAAAATAAAAGAACCGTAATAAATATTATTATATTTCTTGCAATTCAACTAATAATAATAAATATTATTTTTGCAATGAAATTAACTATTTTATGACCAACCTTTGCACCCTTCTACAACCATTGTTGAAATTCTTGAACGTAAAATGTAGAACCTCGTAAAATGTATATTTCTTAGTAAATTATTTATTGAGAATTAAGTTGTCAACTCCGATATACTTTATCAGTCGCTTCCGTTGATTTAATTTCAATTTTCGCAACCACCCTCTTATCACTGCAGCTGGCAGCCCAGATGTTTCTGTCAATGCAGATAGTACAAAACAACGTTTACCAGTTACAAAATCGCATTCTCAGTTCTTAATGCCAATGTTTTTAAACATTTTTCAACGTAAAGTGGTTTTGTATGATGTCAACCATTGTTTAAAACAACAAACTAAAAAATTTTAAAAGTTAAAAGGAGTTTAACCGTGGTGAAAAGACATTGAGTGTTCAAAATATTGCCATCAGAAATCAGTTCTTTTAAAGACGGCATTTAACACTAATGGTAATTTGATAGTTTAATATTCCACTATTGCGATTTGAATTAAAATCATCGGAACTATTGTAAATAATTATAAAATATTGTAATAGTTCCACTAGTCTCACATACAGTACAAATAGCCCGCACAACTAACTATTATTTTGTTGACGGACATTCTCACTCCAGTAAAATGTATTTACTAAATGCTATTGGATTTCTAAATGAGAGCAAGGTGTATCTTAAATTTGTGTTTATTTGTAGCTAAAATTAAAAAATATAAACATGTGTGCATGTTTTAGTTTATTGTGTTGGTTCAGTAATGAAACGTTTTTTATTTTTACATAAGTGTACACCTTCTTTATGGTAAGAATTCTCCTCATCAGTGCTTACACCCTCCGTCACCTCTACGAGTATTGCAGCAAATAGTCCAAGCCTGGCTACTGAGGAGGTACAGTATGTATGGAACATGCCCGTTACGAGTTTTTCTTGTGGAGAATCAATAAATATATATAACTTATCCATGTAGAAATACACTGTGTAAAGCTCTGCGGCTGAACTACAATGAAGCTTATTTTGGATCACCTCAATCTTCAATTGAGTACAACGCAAGTCTATTTGCAACTATCATATAGGATTTTTCATAAGAACAAAAATGGGAAGGCTATACATGTGCAACAATTTTGATTATGGAAGGGTGGTTTTAAGGGTGAAGGCTTTCTGAAGATATTCTGTAGGTCAGTTTAAGAAGTCTGCATATCGATAAGGTAGGCTACTCTGGGATAATGTTATTTTCAAAGGGATCATGTACTTGATTTGAGACGTGATCGCCGTTGCTGCTAAATTGTGTTTTATTGTTTCATTTGATAGGGGTATATCAGCATGTTCTGCTTTAGTGAAATCTATAACGTTGTCCATTTTAATCTTTAAGGTTGGTTAATATAGTTATCTTCACAATAAGTGTAATGCACCTTTATTTTTATAAATAAAAATTTTGTATACAGTCCTGACAGCCCCTTCAAATTATTATGCATTGACCACAATTATTACTACTAGTGAGTTCCTAAACAGTGTCGTCCCTACCGAGGAAAGTTGTCAACATGTTTTCGCTCTCGTGGGAACTCCGATGATCGCACTCAGCAAATTCACTTGCATGCACCAGCAGATCGCGCCCTGCCCAGGTAGGCGATTCGTCGAGCCGCGCATGCGCACAAGGCTCTCTCACCAGTCACCACTCACCACGGTGTTAGTCCCGCGGCCCGCGAGTTGTTCAGTCAGACGTCGGCCGCGCGACCGTTGGTATGGCGAGCTGGCTGGGTGGGGGGAAGGACCCTAAGACCCGAAAGAAGCTGAACCGCGTCTGCAAGATCGTGGGGTTCGTGACAGTGATGGTAGTGTTGGCAGCCGCTGTGACAGTGTACTACCGCGTGAGGACAAACACCGCGACTCCTTACCCGTGCGACATCGACCTGAGCGTTCCGTTGTTCACCCCCCGGGCGTACAGGAACGGATCGGTCGAGGACCACGGAGACGTCTACCCGGCTGGGTACCACTTCACGTTGAACGGCACCACCCGAGGATGTCTCTGCAAGATGAGGCCGTGTATCCGGAAGTGCTGTGCCCGCGGTGAACACATGGTCAAGGCTCCCATGAAACCCGCCGAGTGTAAACACAACCCGGACCCTTCACCGTTCGACAACTTCACCCTCTCGGTGTACCAGAGCCCAGGCATCTTCGCGGACGTCGCTCAGGACCACTTCAGGATACTCTACGGCGATGTGTGTCGCCACGGCAAGTTCATGCTGACTCCGGAGTGGAACCCGAAGGACGAGTACGAGCTGATGGAGGACGGAACCATCAGGATGGATGGCACGTACATCGACGCCTCCGGGTACTGCTTCGAGTCGCTGAACGGGAGTGATGAGATCAGAGCTCTGGTGTGTTTCCCGGACCAGGAGTCGGACCCGGAGACCAAGGCCATGTTCACCCTCTACCCCATCGGCATGATCTCGTCCATCCCCTTCATCGTGATCACGTTCCTCGTCTACTCCATACTCCCGGAGCTGAGGAACCTCCACGGCATCTCGCTCATGTGCCAATCCGCCTGTCTCTTCACCTCGTATCTCTTCCTCACCATCATACAGATCGGTCGTGACGACCTCAGCTACGACGTATGCGTTATATCTGGTGAGTTCCGTCAGAATATTGATAAATCAGATAATATTTACTTTAACTTAATAACTCAACCGATTCGGAGTAATTTCTCACGTACGATCCTTTGCTACATTATAAAGTACTTGTGGATAAGACACTTTATTCAAGTTACACGTCTAAGAGACATACCTAATACGTTAGTTTAACGTATGGTTTTCGCGTTCCCAAAAATTATATTTTATATACTTAGTGATAATTCAATAAACATTGTGTGTGACATAAATTGTCTTCTACAATAGATATTACATTACGTACAGATCCTTCTTAGTTCTAATGGTGGTGTACAGCGGCGGTCAATAGAATGGTAAAATCCGCCTCGGCGCTACATAATTAATAAATAACGCTCGTTTTATCGCGTTGGAGAGTTTGAGAACAATCCTGTTTTTGATCCCACTATATTAATATTGTACTTTATTATTGTATTAGTAATGGATAATGGATGATCTGGGATACTATATTTTACTTATGCAGATTACGCGTCCAGGTTCAGGTGTGGTCGATTGTAGGGCTTGCACACCTACTTTTGTAGTAAAGCTTCAACTCGTACTTGAGTCATGGCTTTAAGTTGACGTGGGCTTTCAGTCCTGGCAGCATTTAGCTACCGGTTAGGTTAATCGTAGTTATAGTCTACTTTCAAGTTAAAATAAATTACCATATTTTTTGTCAATTACATCCGAATATTTTAGAAGGATCTTCTATTATATCAGAACGTAACATACCATCATGAGTGCAATTTTATATCCAGTATGCATTGCTATATTGCCATCTACCAAAAAATTCAATCAAATTCTATTTAAAACGCATTACTCATACAATTATGCGTTCTACAACCGGATTATCTAAGGTAGAGCGGGAAAATGTGTTACGGGAAAATACAGAACTCATCCATTCTGGTGAATTATAAGATTAATTTTTTATTTTGTTTGATTCACCGCCATAACATCACGATCTAGTTCGCACCGAATCAGTACCTTTAGTTATTAAAATTCCGATATTACATAGATTAAATGTAACCCAAATGACCCAATGTATATGTTACATCCTGTTGCGAGGGTGAGTCAATCGTTTTTGTTTTGTTTCCACTCCAGTAGAGGTCGTGATCGTGTTCGAGTCCGCAGCCTCCAGCCGGTTAGATGTTATGTTATGGTCCCACATGCGGGATTCCCAACTCTCACAGACTGTGCCGGGTTATATATCAGCAAAGTTGCATCTAATTAAAACACAGTTGAGTGACTCAGATGCCGTCGTTTTACCTATCAGCAAGGCGATACATGAGGTGGACCGATACTTCTAGGTAGACTATCCTATAAGGCGACTCTCAAACCGATTATTTTCATAACCGATGTTAATCCAAAACAGTCATTATTCTAAACACGAAACTCCAAATTTTGTGATTTTAGGATTTGATAACATCTCAGCACTCCCCCTCATCAGTATTACCAGTATTACCCAACGACCACCTTAAAAGTAAAAGCGAAGGTTGTTATTTTTCTTTACCCCCCCCGCCACAGCTATGACTCCCCGTTGAAATCCACTTCGGCGATACTAAAATTTTAATACTAAGTAACATTTTTATTTTGGGATTGAATAGAGAACGTACAATCTTACTCGTGCTAGGATGTCACGTTTTATTAAACAATTTGTTAGGCCTTGAAGTTAAATTAATAACCTTTATTCATTAAATATCCTCGAGTATTAAAAGTTTTTTTAATATATTTCAGCATGAGTACAATTTATTCTATCAAATCCTCAACTAACACAGTTAACGCAATCGAAAATTCGTTGAATCCAACGCAACGCTCTTTTGCCATATCTTCGCAACGTTGTTTCATAGCGCGGATTTTTTCTTGGAGTAGACTGCCGCGTTAATGATAGCACATGGAACACCTTTTTTGAAAATTTACTGTTCAGGTGAAACAAACTCGTTTGTAAAATGTCTTATTACAGACTCTGCATTTGAAAAGTGAACCGATTCGTGCCGTCCAGGTACAATAGTTCGTTAGTTTCCATTTCAAAAACAGCCAAACCATCTACATAGTTTCTTGTTATAGTGCTACTTTATTCGTGTTACTACTCTGTGCTTACATACTCTATGGATCTGTGCACTCGTAGACGTGTGTGCCAATGACATACACTCACTGTTAGTTTCATTTCACACTTGTAAATATCTCGCAATAGGTGTTAATTTTCTTATTCCTAGAAGAAAGTTACTTCATTTTGTAAGATTTAAGGGTTTATCTATGTGTGAAGTTTTAGTATTTAGCACGAACAAAACAATAGGGAAGACCCGTGTTTCTTTTTCGTTTAATTTTTACGTCTTTAATAAGCGGCGCGGGCTATAAAGGATGGAGCGAATCTAATTTTTTCTTTGGTATATATAGCTGCATCGTTCATCCACAGAAAAATAACTACAACCACCGAACTCTGGTGGTTTCATCTCTGTAATATTACCGTTTTTTCGCTAAAAATCTTATTTAATGTATTTAGTGTTTTATCACTATTCCCATAAACATTACACTACAGAAGATATACATTGTTTGAAGTAAAAAATAAAAATTAATATTTTTGTCGAAAATATAAGTTACACACCGTGATAATATTTTATAATTTGCACATGGAAAGTGAACAAAGACGGTGGGGGGTAATGAGTATCCTGGACTACACATTAATCCACAAGGTCGTGGGAGTAGCCGCTGGTTTCGTGACTTGAAAGCCAGGAAAACCATCAGGAGCGTGAAGAGCTTGAAGAGGTTGTATAATTTTGTTTACGATAGAAGCAATGGAGTTTATAAACTCCTCTCTGTAACTTCGAAGGGTTTTTTGAGTTTATGACACTCGTGCCAATCCTCAGATTTCCTTTATTCTTTATTAATTCCTCTCCTTGGCTTAGGAGAGTTTTTAGCTTTGTAAACATTTTTCAAATATTCAGAGCTCTTCTATTGTCTCATTTCGTGCATAAAGTAATTTCCACAATTAAAACCATAATATTTCAGATCAAACCCAGTTTTATAAGACCCTCACGATATTTTACTTTTTAAAAACGTATCATTTTTCTTACGAGGAACCGAATCGCTTGGTGTGTAAATAGAAGTCTTATCTAGCCATACCTTCTTCGATGATAAGTAGGATCAAACGTGGAACTGATAAACCTTGGGCTAGTCCCGTGAAAATCTGTGAAAAAGTTATGATTCCACATGAGTGCTTTTAACATAAAAGGGGTTTTGAATCTGCGAAAATAGTGCGGAAATTGGGTCATGACTATATACTTTTAGAAAAGATGCGTCGTAAATTATTTGATTTTATAGGAGCAGATGTCTCCCACTCCATTGGGATCATCTGAACTGGCCTGAGACCAGAAGATTTGACAGTTAAGTCAGCTATTCAACAACAACTCCAAAACATAAACTTTGCAGCTTTTATATGCTTTTTCTCTGTGAGAGATGAGTTGATTCTATAAATATTCAGCAAAGTTTTGTTGATAATTCCTTTTCGTTGTAATTTCAAAACTAATAATCCTTTGCTTTCATAAAAGCATTTAAAGAACCTTCTCAATGAAACAGTTAAAACAATTGGCATAGTATTAAGTACAGACTAAAAATCCACTACTAATACGTACCCATCAAAATTTATTGAAAACTATTTTAATTGATGCACTTGAAGAATAAATCATCTTTTCGCTAAACGTTTTTGTACCACCTAAAAGACGATAAGAGGTTTAGCTTATTATTTCTATGATGTTTAATACTTTAGAACAATTACGTTTAGAATCACATTAAATCTTGCCGGATACGATATAGCGTGACGGCTTTAGGAGTCCTGCAGCCTTTGTGGAGGAATATAGGGTGGAAGGGTCACGTTGAAGAAAATAGATTGTCAAAATGAAAATGCCAAGGAACAAACGAAAAATATTTAATCTTAATAGATGAGTGATAAGGGTACCGAATATTATGACACAACACAAATGTTTATAAAAATAACGGCTAATAAGTTATTCTTTTGAAAGCCAAAAAATTATAGAATAATACGACTAGACTCGTTAGAAACAGCTTAACAACTAAAAAAGTAGTATTAGGAACTATATGTCTGACGACGAAGGGTTAAGGCAGAACATGAACATTTATTATTCGTGGTAAACACAGGGCGTGGTAAGCACACTCCACGAGCGCTCAATAGTTCTCTTATATGACAACTTCTTCCCTATTTTAAAACCATTTTGCATTAAAGTCAAACAGAGCTTATGCGTACTGATGATTCTTTTAATTTTGTGTACTCCTAAATATTTAAACTTGCAAAAAGACAATGTGTAAAAATGAATTTTATAAATAATTAATGTTTATACTTTATACTTTACTTACTTTTAAACTGAAATGGCGACCTACCCAGGTAGGTATTTTAAGCCAAGTATGAATGAGAATTGAGTGTAAGATGATTGTGGCGCGATCTTGTAGTCTTGTTACTGACTAAGGCTGACATGTTCCTTAGACAGAACTGTTAATTAATAGCCCAACAGCCGATGGCAACTAATGGACCTACAGTTTAACGTGGAATCCAAACCACGGCCTCTGAATTACGAATTGGTCTAATTATGAGGATGGTCTTTGTGGATTAACGTAGTATTCAATAGTGCGGACGTTAATCCACACAAGAGAACACCATATCCACTGACCATATCTCACAACTATCCACAATTCGTGACCTCCAAGTAGCTGGATTACAGGACGCCACCGTCCCAGTCATTTAAATTTTTAAATGTAAATAATATTATAATTTTTTGTTATACCGTTTATGGTAAATGTTTACAAAGCAAAAATGAAAACATATTGGTTAAAAGGCGCTTAAGTCACGAAGTGTTTCAGTTCAGCCTAATAGTGTTTCAGAATGTGTTTACTGAGGGATGTTTTGTTGTTTTGGCCAATATCGTCGTCTGCTTCTACCACAAAAGACGATAAACATCAGTATTTCTGTTCGCATGTGGTTACAACAATGGATCGTTCGGAACTCGGTTTGCCTGGATCTACTGTATCAGTTCTATTCATGGACGCATGGACGTCATCAATTCAATTATTTTAGATAGTTTTTAATGATTTTTAAAGCTTCTTAAATAGTTATTCTGCAATATTTTTTAGTATTTCTCCGATATTTTACATTAATAAGATGGAAAATTGTTCATACTGAATTATGTTTCTACTAACTTCATAGGCGGCCATCAGAAGACATGATCGTTGACGTATCTCCTACTTGGACGACAAGAATAAAATAATACCAACAATTAAACAGATGCTGGAAATCACTGTGACATTTTAAAATTCCAAATAAATATAATTCTTGCTCATGTTTTCATTAGTATTTTTAGTATCAAAAAGGTTTTGAAAATACAGTATTCATTTGATGGATATGGCTAAAATGTCACGAAATGTGTTTTGATTTCCAATATTTTTTAATTTTATTATTACTTTTGAATAGCTTCACTTAAGTACAAAAATATAAACTATCTTGTCTGTTCACTGGTAGCGCTTCGTTGCTTGGGTTGCCTTAAATCTCATGAATAAAAATCTCCCGTGTTTTCAACCTGATAAAAGATAAAACTTTCGCACCTATACAAAGAGCTCTCCACTAGTTTACTGGCTCTTCATAATCGATGTGAAAAAATTCGGACAAAATTTAGATAATTGTTGTATGAGTTGCAACAACAAACATATGTTAATAGGTTATACCACCACATTACCAACAATAACTCCGTGTACGTCATAGAACCAGTGAAGTTCCTTAAAGATGGCAAAGTTGTATTAGATTAGATTATTGAAATGGCGACAATACTACAAGGTAGGTATTTTAAGCCAAGTATGAATGAGAATTGAGTAAGATGACTGTGGCGCGATCTTGTAGTCTTGATACGGACTAAGGCTGACATGTTCCTTAGAAGGACTGTTAATTAATAGCCCAACAGCTGATGGCAACTAAGGGACCTACAGTTTAACGTGGAATCCAAAACACGGCCTCTGAATTACGAATTGGTCTAATTATGTGGATGGTCTTTGCGGATTAACGCAGTATTCAATAGTGCGGACGTTAATCCACACAAGAGAACACTATATTGAATCGCGCTCTGTACTGTAAACTCTGATTGGTGAGATCATCTAATCTATTATTTTCCGGCTGATCATTTGTATCTCTAAAATGGTGGAATGACGACACCACTGTAAACAGCTGTTGGGTGAAATGACGTCACCAATCGAGCACTTAATGAAACTATCAGCTGATAAGGAGTCGGTCAGTCTGGCTTAACAGTTGAAAATGTTTGCTCGTTTACACTGACTTGTGAAGAAACCAAACGTCCGGTGAGTTGCGCAACGTGTCCGTCGCCGGTGACTGATAAGCGGCTGATAAGAACGTGACACGACCGGGAAAGACAATTAGTTATCGAGAACTCTCTTCATTAGCAACACTTACCACTAAACGTGAAACATATTTAATTATGAAAGCGCTCACTGGAAACCGTTTTCAAATTTCAATCTTTCACTTTCTATTTAAATATTTGGTAAGAAACCAGAAGTCTTTATTCGACGTTGTCGTTGACATCAAGGTTACACGATCATACTTTACATATTAAATTATAGAACTATTAGTGTTAGTTGAAGATTGTTATGTTAGGTAAGGTTAGTGGTAGAAAAAGGGGATAAAAATGTTGCTATTGATTAATATTTTCATATATTGTTATTTAAAATGTTAATTCCTGTAAGAGTATAATTTTTGTTATACATTTGGCTGGGATGGTGGCGTCATCCTGTAATCCAGCTACTTGGAGGTCACGAATTGTGGATAGTTATGAGCGATGGTCGGCGGTGTAGTGTTCTCTTGTGTGGATTAACGTCAGTACTATTGAATACTACATTAATCCGCAAAGACCACCCTCATAATTAGACCAGTTTGTAATTCCGAGGCCGTGGTTCGGATTCCACGTTAAACCGTAGGTTCCTTAGTTGCCATCGGCTGTTAGGCTATTAATTAACTCCTGTCCAAGGAATATGTCAGCCTTAGTCAGTAACAAGACTACAAGATCGCGCCACAATCATCCTACACTCATTTCTCATTCATACTTGGCTTAAAATACCTACCTTGGTAGGTTGCCATTTCAATAATCTAAGTATCCAAGTATCATTTAATTTATTTGTTGATTTCTTATAAAAGATGTATTTATTATAAGTTTAAAATTTATATTTTGTGGTCTTTTAAATAGCCTTTGGCTAGGAATGCAAAAATTAATGCGATTTTTTTTATGTATTATGTGTTTGAAATGAATAAATTGAATTGAAAAATAGGAACCTGCTTGATGGTGTATTCTAACCAGCTAACAAAGTTATACATTACTAATTATTGATGGGTTAATCTATTTTTAAACAAGATAAGAAGGTAAAGTTTTCGGTCAGTTGTGAGTCAAAATTAAAAACACAATACAATTTCAATAATACATTATAATCAATGAAGAATAAAAATAACAATTATAATTTAACAATGAAACATCTAAAATCTACATGGTAGGGTAACAAACAGTGAAAAATATGTTTAGGCTTCCATAAAAACTGAATATTTATTCATATTATTAAAACGAGATCGAGTGTATGTTATTGTGACTCATAGGTACAGTAATAACACTAAACACGCTCACCGTGTTCACAGTATCCAGCGCATTGCTGGATACTGATGGCATTCATCATATTGGATTTTAGTGTCGCAAGAACATTGCTTATCTGTGTTCTCCTAATTCGATAGTCATTAAAGGTTGTTTAGGTGTTGGTGCGGCGGTCTACCCTACGGTGAAATCCACCTCAGTGCTATGAAATAACATTGATAACATAGGGAGAAGAGCGTTCCAGCAGATGACTGCTGTTAAAAACGCATTAATTGTGAACCGTAAACCAATGCGTAGTGAGAGGATAGAGGATATCACATTCTACTTATACCTGCCTACAAGTTAAAATTACCAATTATTTGTCAAGTAAAGCCGAGTATTTGAAAATGTTTCGTCTATAATACCAGAACTCAAAATGTTGTATACTTAATCAAAATGTTCCTTGTATAGTTATAAAAAGGTTGTCGTTATCTAAATAATAAAAAGATTAAATTTGTTGTGTCTGTTCAGAGATGAGATAACTAATTACCACGAAATCATTCCTAATATTACTCTGTTATATGATAAAAGTTTAACTAAAAAATCCTCTAAACTTTCCATATTAACTTTCTTTCATAAGAACTATTTTTAAAGATAAAAAATCTAACTTTTATTATTTAGTTTTAATTCATATCTGCACATCCTGTCAAGTCACCTCTGGCATCGCTAACCTGAATATTTGTAAAGAAATACGTTTTGTACCGTAAACATTTCTTGCCCTTGGCTCCCTAAAACGGGCTGTCGCAAAATAGTCCAGCCAACATATATGTAGCACAGTCAATAGAACAAACGTTTCTATTGTCGATGGTTTTGGGCAAACAATCTATCTTGTGAGAAATCGTTTCGTTGTATAATGTGTTTGACATAACACACCGAGACGCTAACAGCTGTTACAAATATGCAAACACTTAGGAACACGCTGCTATTTATTTTTGCGAAATCCCGCGCCTATTTCACTCTGGTAGTTTACCAATGTTTCAGTCCGATTTTTGAGACTAGATTGCTTGGAGAATTTTAAAACGTATCCAATGAGCTTGACAACACTTTCCTGACATTTTAAAGGTATATGATTGTAAATATCGACGATTTTCGACCTTTACATTAAACAATATTGAACTCTAACTACACACTAATATACTGCAGTGTATTAATACTTATAAATTAAAGAGGAATAGGATTTTATCAATGTGTAATTGGTTCTCGAAGTAAATAAATAACTTAATGAAACAACTTCATTACTAACGTCAAGTAATAATCCTGTCTTAAGGTTAAATAAACAAATCATGTAAACAAGGTCATTAAATTCGTTTTAAACTTATAATAATACAGGATCGTAAAATTATACAATTTTAAGGTACAAAAGCTTTATCAAGACTTCTGCCAGGATTTCAATCAAGAGAATTTTGTTTAATTTCCTTGAATAATTCCACATTTAAAAAATGTATATACCAAATATAATCGCAATTAAATCTTGTTTACGACTTATCGTGTTTACACGTTCACACACTTCAGGATCTTGGTCTTGTCATGACGACGAAATTCACTAAAAGCGTACATTACATAGTGGTTTTTCAACTAATATCAGAATTAAAAATCAGAACTTTTTCTCTGAATTATGTATAAAATGTGTCACTGCATATCTGAGGTGCCTGAGTCAGATGAGTGGTTTCCGATCGGCGACCGCGCGTTATCACTTGGTGGACAGGAAGCTGAGGACCTGATAATAGAATACGTCTAGGAGAGGAAAGACGTATCTGAAGATATTGGTTAAAATATAAGAAATATTATATTACAATCGTTTTTTGTCCTAGCTGTATTTTTATCCCTTGCAAATGAATAAACTAATGTGTAACAAAGTTACATATGTTATCAAATTGGTTCACCCTCTCTTCATCCATGTTCACCCTAAAATATCCATCCGGGTAGGTTGGTGTCTCGTACGGTATATGAAAATGAATATGAATAACTAAAATACTTAAAGATGTGTGGTAGATCATGCTTTTCCAAAGCGAGATAGTGAAACAGGTATATTTACCATGAGTTTTTATCCACATATGATTAATTAGATTATTGAAATGGACACCATACTACAAGGTATGAATGAATATTGAGTTTAAGATGATTTTGGCGCGGTCTTGTAGTCTTGTTACTAAGGCTGACATGTTCCTTAGACAGTACTGTTAATTAATAGCCCAACAGCCGATGGTAATATTAATGGACATCCAGTTTAACGTGGAATCTGAATTACGAATTGGTCTTATTATGAGGATGCTCTTTGTGGATTAACGTAGTATTCAACTGTGTGGACGTTAATCCACACAAGAGAACACAACACCCACCGACCATCGCTCACAACTATCCACAATTTGTGAACTCCATGTAGCTGTGTATTACAGGACGTCACCACCGTCCCAGTCAATAATATTCTTATCAACGAGACGCTGACCAACAAACTGAGGAGTTTTGAGGAAAATCTGATAGAAGTGTGAATATGATTAGAGTAATAGATATTTACTTCCAGTTTATGACACAGACCAGATGAATCATTTGTTAGTATAATTAATTAATCAATAGTCCAATGAACAAAGGTATCTGGGACCTTTGTTGAGCTACCAAACATTATAAAAAAAACTTATTAAAAAAATCCGCTAAACCGGTGAGCTACACATAATAATTATAGTTTGGAATCGAGAAATCAGCATGGAATCTCAAATAACTATTGAATAAATAAACACAAATCTAAACCCCCAACTTGTGGTTCTGATAGTTCTTCAAAATTCTGCCACTACCATTATCATATGTGAATGATTCATTCAACACGAATCATATCGCAGCTTATCTCGGAGTGATATTTCTCTTATCACTGAAGTTGAGTATTTGGACTACTATGATTGAGAGATCGTAACGAGTATTTCGGAAATTCACGGTGTAAAATGTCTAAAATTACTAGATTTACAGGGTAAAACTTTTTTCAAAGGAACAATTAGGTAAATCAAGTGTAAGTCTCTTAAAACATTATGAGAAATATAATGAATCTTTACTGAGAAGTAGAATGTTGCAGATTCAATAGACTCTCATTTAGTGTTGTAAATACAATCTGAGTATTTGTTGAAAGGTTTCACATCTCGTTATGCTATGATTTGAGAGTTAAAAATAAACATTTAGAGATTTGAAAATTTACTAGTTTCTTTTGTTTTATAGCAGGTTTCCCAAAGCGAAACGTTTGTTCATTCGTACATACAATTCGGATAAAACCCACACAAATCCTTTATTCATCAAAGGGGCTCAAGTAAAGTCGTGAAAGACAGGTGGTTGCCCATTGTTCATGTTTACCAATCTAGTTTACGTTTTCGTCCGAAATACCACTGTTAACATGCAAGTTTATCTTCTTTCCTCTTCTTGTTTGTTTGTCCTTTCCACAACTGAGGAGAGCCAGAATTTATTTTGTTTATTCCTTTAATAGTCTAAAAAATATTTTTGAGAACTGTAATTTGGCTTCAGTGGGACGTAGTTTTGATTTTGACACCATTCAGAATTGTCTGACCTGAATAAATCTACATTTTTTATCACTGGTTCTGGAACTTGTGGCCATTATTTCTCCTTTTTTTAAATGGATTTCTTTCACCTAAAAAAATCGTCAATCAAAGTGGTGCATAGATTAGAGAAAAATAGAAATTTCAGCTTGGTACATACCCAATTAATTTATTATGGTTTTCACAGGAAAGATAATACAAAAGAACACTTAATATAGGTAATATCGGTCTTTCCTGTGCTCTATCTGGTAAACGAGTCAGAAACTGAGCGGTTTCGTCACAGTTCTAGATTGTTGAATCACCACGCCGGAAGATGGCTCTACAGTCGCATTCTGCTGCAAGTCTGCCTTGATGACACGTCTAGGGGAAGTCTTGGAAACCGGTTCCAATGTCAATGCTTGATTGAAATGTGTTTGTCGTGTCTTGATGTTCAACGACACAGTAATCCACTTTAGATTGTTTTATTCTACATCGCGATCACGGTAGTTAGTAGTAGGAACCTGATATTCCTCTTAGTGTGTCCTTTGTAACCTGAAGGTCATTGTTCTGATCCAAAGAAAAATAAACAGCCAGTTTTCAAACGATTTTGATTTTGGATTCGGCTACCTTTTATTATTAGACAATTAATGACCAGAATAAATATACTTTCATCAGACTTCCCACTGTGCAAGTCGCTCTGACGTGAAACTAGGTTCCGAACGTATCAACTGTATTTGACAGGGTAATAAAAAATTGTACTCATACTGGTACTTTCCGTTTTTGCGTTTTCCTTGTCGTAGCAATGGGGATTTTACCGTAGTGTAGGCCTACACGTAGACCAGCGTGCGAAGTTACTGTCATGGAAACCTTCACTGAAAGTTACAATTACCTTAACAAATGCACCAGATTGTCTGGTTGCCTCAATTATGTTAGTCTTAGACATTTATTTGGAAAAAGTCATTAATAAATAGCCAAATGAAGCAAATGGGTTCAGTATGAAACCATCGCAAAATTGACTGTAGATTGTAATCATACTCTTAACTAGAGCTTTTTAGTTTAGATTAGATTATTGAAATGGCGACCATACCACAAGGAAGGTATTTTAAGCCAAGTATGAATGAGAATTGCGTGTAAGATGATTGTGGTGCAATCTTGTAGTCTTGTTACTGACTAAGGCTGACATGTTCCTGAGACAGGACTGTTAATTAATAGCTCAACATCCGATTGCAACTAAAGAACCTACAGTTTAACCACGGCCACTGAATTTACGAATTGGTCTAATTACAAGGATGGTCTTTGCCGATTAACGTAGTATTCAATAGTGAGGACGTTAATCCACACAAGAGAACACTACATCCACCACCATTCCTCACAATTATCCACAATTTGTGACCTCCAAGTAGCTGGATTACAGGACACGCCACCGTCCCTGTCAAAAGGAATTTACTGGAGTTAAAGAAGTTTAATTAAATTATCTTTTGAAATCCTTCGTGCACAATACGATTCTTTATTAAGTTGCAGTACTGATACTGGCAATAGTAAAATGATATAGTTTTGTTTTGCGTATTTTTTAATTAACCCTCGTGTTTTAAACTACTGTATTTACTAAAGTAAATATACATTCAACATATCTGTAATATTGTTTCAGCTTTCATTGTGCAATTCTCATTCCTTGCGACCTTCTTCTGGCTGAACGTCATGTGTTTCGACCTCTGGTTGGTTTTCAGGTAAGCTTATTCCTAAATGACAGGCTAAAGTTTTATACACGTACTAATTATTTATATTTTTCCTTAATTCTATTTTTTCCTGTGAATTTTCAGGTGAGTTTTAGTTAGACTATTATTTGTTTTCTATTCATGAATTTAAAATGTCGTATGTTTAAAACGTGGAAAAAATAAAGAGGACTAGTTAGGACGATACAAAAATTCTTTTCAGAAGTAAAAGTTTGTTATTTTTTACGATTGTTTTGTTTTTCAATTTGTTGATTATAAACGTTTGATGTAGTGTACTAGTACAAACTTTTAGACGTAGATCAATATTAAACATGATTAATTTTCTATTATTGATCTCAGTATGAGTTTGTATTGACAAACGTGTATGAATGTACAAAATAAATAAACAACAGACCTTATACGCTTCAGAAATCTTCAGATAATTGTTATCACGTTCCGTTAAAATATTACCACTTTTTTGCGTAACAATTTAATTAATTTTATCTTCATTTTTCTTGTAGACCGCCCCTTGAATATTTACCCATTTTGAGCTTGTGCACATAATTAACGGATTTGTTAAGGTGTTGTGTGATACTATATTCGTCCATTTTCTTGTGGTCCTTAAATTTTGCGGATTAGGTCGCAAGGTTGGATTAGGTTGGTGATAAAATATTGTGCTTACTTCCCTGTGGGAAATACGTTAGATCATGAATATAAAAGGGAAGGTTTTCAGTTCATCTAAACAGCTGTTCTTATAACCAAACTATGACGTCACTAACCGTATTAAGTCATTAACCAAATGACGTCACTGTTTCAAATTTTGGTCGCGCAATGCCTACACCCCCTCCCCAGTGCTAAGACATATCCATGTCAATATTTTCGTTGAGTAGGACTGAAGGTGCAAGACAGATCCCGCATTAGTCCGCCCTCAGGTCAGTTTTTTGTCACTGCGCCCTCAGTGTTCTCTTCCCCCTCGCCCCTTCCTTGTGTAATTTGTACGTGATAGGTCATTAGCGACCATTCCAGCTGAGTCAGTCATAGATCAGCAACAGCTGCTCGCTCAGCAGTCTTCGCTGACCTTGCCCACCCGCCATCCGCTCTTGAACAATTTATTGTCCTCTACCAGTTCACTAAATATTTGTTATTTTACATTGCAAATCAATAAAACATACTTCACCTTGGTTAGAAATTCAAATACTTGACAGAATTCGTTAAATGTGTACAAGGTATAGTTGAACTCCACCAGAATTACTGAAATATGCCTATAATGAGTATAAATATTTTAAGGTTTAACCCTGTCAGAAACCTCGCCATGCCAGTTTTCACTATCTCAACAATGTTATTTCGTAGCGTAACCACTATTTAGGTTTTATAAAGTGACAAATGAATTCTTTACTTTATCAGGATAGTTGCAAGTCTAACCGTCAGTACACTAATACCTATATTCTTTTAAAATTATCTAGCTTTCCCGTCCAAACTTTCCTGAGAAACAAAAATAATCCTCAGAATGAAAATCTAAATACAATTTACACTGATACACAAGACATCGCCAGAGTTCTTTCTATATATACTGTATGTTGTACAAAAGAATTCCCGCTTGAACCACTTTGTTGGGGCAAAAAGTCGTATCAGTCATTGGAATTCTAGCTATGTCTACAAAAAGGACTTTGTCACTCTATCTTGTCACTGTCTGAATTCCTAGAGCAACTTGGAAGTATTTTTTTACGAGGTGGACACTCCCGGCTTCCCTTCCAGTCACTGCTCTACGCGAACCTTCACAAAAACTACTAACAATACAGACCGGGTGGACACAGTAATTACACTAAACATTCAACAATCCACAATCCACATTCCAATATACAGTAGTAGCCATTCCGTCATTAGAGCCAAAGTCAATATTGTAGCCTTGGATTTAATAGATCATTGAGTATAAAATATCCGAATTTGGTCTAGTGTGAATGAATGCGTACTATATTTCTCGTGGTATTATGCAATCAATAAGAAAAACAATATCTTACTTGTTACAATAATTTAAAATTAGATTTTATCTGAAATGATGTTTTAGTTTTGTATAAAGTTTCCGTTTTATCATATAAAAGAACTGTATGTTTGTGTATTTCTGATATGTACAACATAAGTCTCCGATTCATAAATTATTCCTGTTTTCTAAATAACAAATCAATATTTGAAAGATTTTAACTGAGAGTAGATTTTCGTCAATAGTCCTATTCCTAAATAACTGTAAAATATACCACCAAATACCATTAAACTCAATCAGCTGATTAGAAACATACTTGTAAAATCTAGCTAATAATACTAGAACAGGCAACTTCTTTATGAAACCAAAGATATTAGAACTTGTGAATTTTTACCCGTAACTCGTATTTTGAACCAGCTGATTTGTAAAATTTACTAATAAATTTTACACATAATATTGGTAAGTGCGTATTTTTATTATGAAACAGTTTGCATACAAGCTTTTAATTTGTGGATTTGTAGCTTGTAAATTTTTACTAATATTATGGGCATGATTATGAAACAGGCCCGGTGGTGTTTTAATTCACACTGAAGAGGACATGCAAGGGGATTAGAAAATGCTCTTTTCCTGCTATTAATAGCCATTTCATTACATAGTAGATATAATAAAACATTTTCAATGTTTCCTGGTTCTCACAGATTGTATTCTTATTCTTACAACGCGTCAATTAAAGTAATTAGATAACCTTGCAGGTCCGGGCTAATTTCCTTATGATCATCACAGTCTGTCATTATGTGTTAGAATATTTTTTCGCACTTATAACAAGAAGGATAACCACAATTGTATCGGGCGGCACGTTTCATGGGATCGGTTGGAGTAAAAAGTATTAATCATGCAGCCAATAATTGGGACATATGTGATAAACTCTCAAACTCAACAACATCTGAACTTGGCAATATGGGCTTTAAAATAATTGAGTAGGCCCTAGGTCTAATGAAAATAGTTTGAGAATGTACATACATAACATATTGACTCATAATATGCTCAATTATCTATATAAATAAAATTAGAATGTTGTCTGTACATTTTGAAATTATTTTATTCTTGGAAATTTTTATAATTTATTCCTCCAAAAAAGCGAGATGGGTTTTTTCTCAATTCCTGTCTACCTATAATGCTATAGAAGGCACTCGTAAATGTATTTTTCATGAAACGAGAGCATGCAATAAATGATTAAACATTTTCCCGTATTCTAAACCTTTCGGAGAAAACGTTTGGATACACTGTGTAATTATTTCTCAAAACCCCAGTTTTGCTAAACATGTGATCTGTTCATAACTTAAGAGGAAATAATATAGAAACTAGCTATACAAAATGAACAAACAAAAATTTGGAGCAAGGAATACTATGAGCTAAATTAGAACAAATATATTTGCAAAATTAAAAGAAAGTAATACGAATTAAGACTATGGATAACTACAGTATATAATTTTAATTGACAATTTTTCCGAGTGAGGAAGAAACTTCTAAAATTGCTCTTCATATTCGGTATATCTGTGCGGATTTATTCCTGAGCAAATCCTGAGGCTGTCACTCTGAGAAGACTTTGTATAGTTTCTCACATCATTTAGGCGAATGCTAAATGGTTCCTTAAAGGGTCATATACTGACAAAAAGGGGAGGGAGCAGATAATTTCTCTTACCTTTCATTATTAAATATTAATCCCCCCCATTAAAAATAAATAAAAAAAGCTGAAGAATCCAAAAAGCTAATCTTTCTGAAAAGGGTTTAGATTCATTCCTAAATCTCTTTTCTTTTTAAGTACAGTATAGCTTACAAAACATTTGTGAAACAAATTTTATAGATATAGTTTGTTTAAGTGACTAATCTTTTGTGGATGTAGTTCACTTGGGCAAGGGCATGTGAAAGATGAGAAACAAAAGCACAAGAAGTTTCTACGGTATTCGCTGTACGCATGGGGCGTGCCTTCCATCATTGTGGGGGTGTCGATAGCAATGGACACCATTCCTTCCATCCCAGACGACTTCATCAAGCCCGGCTTCGGCAAGAAGAAGTGTTGGTTTGAAGGTCAGTGAAGTTTCTCATGTTAATATGTGTGACTTCTACATTACACAGTTCTCCAACCTTCATTTTTTTTGCTGTCTTAGGTTAACGGATGCTTTTTGGTATCCAAAGAAACCACTCACTAACTGATAATAGCCAATAATAGACAAACTATATCATGACAGTGATACTTTCACCATGTCTTAATCTGTTCATCAATGAGACAACCTCCTGTCCATGATTCTGGGACTATTGGTACAAGAAGAAGTCCACTTCAACAGTCTTTGCCAATCAGTACAAAGCTAATTACTGTAACATCTCTCATTGGATGTTTCCAACATTATCAATGGAATGGTAAGGAAATTTTGGAGACTTTCTTCCGTTCATGTCCACGATGATGACCTGCTCTCCACACTTTTGAAGTGTTACAGCAAACCATTCCTCAGTAGACACCTGGTGTCAGAAATTGTCTTGACTGGAGATTGTCCTTTGTTTCTTTCTTTAACTGTTGAATACTAATTAGGTGAAAGTGATTTATTAATGAAATAAATCAAAACATATATATTTGTTTTGAAAAGGTTTTTAATCCTTGTAAAACCTTTTTCGTTTATTTAGATTCAAAAGGACAACTTCTCTACTTCTACCTGCCTGTTGCTGTGGTTGTGTTTTCAAACATAATAATGTTTGTGTCGACTACGATCAAACTGATAGCCGAACTGAAGAAAAATAAAACTGCTTTAAATAATAGCGAAAGTGCGACTACTAGGAGAAACAACCAGGACAGGTGAGATACGGCTTATATTGAATATTCACTTATTGAATTGTCATTTCTTTGGTGTTATTTTTTGAGAAATTTACAAAAAGCACTTTAGTAAACAATTGATTTAAATAATTTGTTTAGTTTAAGGGATTTAATATTGATACTTGTTGAACAGGTTAAAATTTTTAGTATTAGAACCGTGGGAGGAGTTACGGGGTGGCATGGGGGGCAAGCTTTTGAAATTTTATAACCGATCTTAACAGTTCTATTAAAATTCTTCTAAAACTTTTTATTTGACACAAATATTTCGATGAGTACGTACTGTGGTTTCATGTTAGTTTTAAGTCTTTGTTTCTTTTTCTCTATTTTTATGCTTTATTGTGACAAAAACTTGAAATTAACTCCGTGCTCGCCCACAAGTAACCTCTAACTCCGTCCATGATTAGAGCATTTTGATGTTTATTTTTAAACCACAATGTTTTTTTGCATTAATTGTATTTAATGCAAATCATAACAATAATTATTTGTAATAGTTATTCATAATTTTATCATTATTTATTGACACACTAATCTTATTTACTCATTGACTTGAAATATAAATCCCTATGAATAAATAAAATGTTAACAAAAAAAATTAAACTTGGAGTGTAATCACTTTTTATAGAACAGTAGTTACCCAAAGTGAAATATTATTTTTTGTTTTCCTACTTAAAATACACATGGTAAGTATATTTTCTTATCTGTATTAAACACAAGATGGAAATAGTGCATTCGTACATTTAAAAACCATTCTCATTAAGAATTTTGCCGCCTTTTTATCTGTGATAAAAGACTTTGAAAAAAAAATATGTGGTTGATTTAGTTGGGGGTTTATAAGTTGAGTAAGATTCTAAAGAAATGTGGTCATGGAAAACCGGTGTTTTAGAATGTGGTCTTAATCTCGTCCAATACTAAAATTCAGGTCAGCAGCATTTAAGTTGCAAATGTCTGATGTACTGCAGAATATGTTGAGCTCTTAAGAGGCGGCAGGAGTCAGTCCAGGCGCTCACACGCTTGACATGGGATGGTTTTAATTATTTTTTAATTGCTAGTAAAGGAAATTTATTAAAAACAAAATACCGAATACAAAGTATTTTATTATCAACATATTGATGTGTTAAGCTACCAAAACTAACGTTTAGAAATATTTATTTTTTTTGAAATTAGAAAATTAAAATCCCATAAGGATTTAACAAAACTAATTCTGTTGTATTATTTTTGTTTATCAGTGGAAAATTTCAAACTTTGGACCTAAATAAACTTCACATATTCATAAATAAAATGTATTTAATAACTTTTTGTATTTTATTTCCTCTTAGCCATAATACATTTTTTTTAAACAAAAAAATATAGTTAAAACCATCCCATGTCAAGCGTGTGAGTGCCTGGACTGACTCCTGCCGCCTCTTAAAACTCAAAAATTTCAATTTTTATTTGTATATTCTTAGACAGTTTTTCAAACTATTCCGTTTATTTCCTTTTAGTCAACTTTTTCATCACTGCAAACATTTTGTTTTACATTCACTTTATTATTTTGCAGATTTTACCTATACCTGAAGCTGTTTATCGTGATGGGCATCAATTGGGTTATGGAGCTCATTTCATTTTTCATTGGTGGACCAAAGTCAATGTGGTTCGTTTCTGATATTGGAAATACTCTACAGGTAAAAAACTTCACTCAGTTTGGGATTTCAGACAATAAGGCTGTTACAAATATAAAATGGAAAACAATTTTCTCTTTGAAATGTTCAAGTTTAGGTATATAACTAAACTATAAGTGTGTAAAATTTTATTTTATTATAGAGTTTTTAACTATATATTTAAAACTAAATTATATCTATGTTTGAAAAAGCAGAAAAATTTTAATTTTTCATTTTGTATTAGAAATGAATAAACTATCAAACACTATTGAAAACGGATTGTGAACATTTTGAGGTATTTTTAAAATTTTATTAACTCTAGATACTGACAAATTAATAAATGAAACTTACTTTACGAATTCACATTTACAGAGTTCAAACATTTTCTAACTTTGTATAAATACTTAACCATAAAACAAACACACCTTAAAATAGCATGTTTGTATAAAATTTTATACATAAGGAACAAGATGATATTATCATTTTATATAAATATTTTTATACAATGCACGTTAATAATAAAAGATAATTATCGATTTTTTAACTGTTCTAACAGAAATAATAGTAGCATCAATTAATTTCAGGAAACCAACAAAATAACACAATCCATAAATTAATTTAAATAAAAATAGAATTTATAATTCTAAAATCTGTTAGAAAATTGTAAATCAATATAATTTTACATTACTCTAAACAATTTTCTTTATAAAATTATTACAGTATTATAAATAAACAGCACATTCAATTTACAAAATATGATAGAAATTTTGTTTCAATAGAATTAGCAAGTTCACTTATTAACTTAAAAAAATAGCAACCAAGAAATTGAATAATAGAATATCTAAATACATATTTCGTTTCAACAAACAAAATAGATGTGTGATTTCAATATCACGTAGCACTGTCTGTATATGTCAGAAATCAGTATTCTTCATTAGTGAACATTACTGTAATAGCTACTTAATCACAATTTATATACATGTCTTGGTGTAGTGTTCCCTTGTGTTTATCGTCCATATTGAATACAGTTAATGCAAAACATACAAACAAGACAAATTCGTAATTTCTGAATTTTATAAATAATTAGTTAATCATAATTAACAGTCCTGTTAAAACATGTCACCTTAGTCAGTAACAATATACAAGATAAATATCCCACAATCATTTCTCATTTATACTTGGCTTAAAATACCTACCTGGGTTGGTCTCCATGGATCAAATGGTAATGGCAACATTTTCTTAAACCAAAATTATAAAATCAGTGTTCTAGGTTTGCCGAACACCTGATGAATGCTAACCACAGTGTACGCAGCAGCAGTAAAAATTTACAAATCCTGCATAAGTGTGAAAAAGGTCCCCTCATGAACACCTGTTAACGATAACAAAGCTATAAAACAAAATCTCCCAAGGACGTTTTAAATAAAGTTTAATTTTCGATCAAACATATTATTTAACAGAATCAAGCATGTTGTTAATGAGGGGTCACGTCAAAAAAGTTATGTCAGGGGTCGCAGACTATAAAAAAGCTAACAAAATATTATAAACATGTTTTATGAAAGACATGTTTCAGAATAAGCATATTTAAATATTACGGCATTGTAATGTAGACACAATTGGCTATTGATAGAAAATTCCAAAATAATATCTTTAACCTTATTCAAACTAGTTTTCGACTAGCTTAATTCCATTTTCTTGGTGCAGAATGTGAATACATTTCATGGTTGTTTGTTTTAGTCTTGAGATAGATTCACAACTGATCTAAATTTTCTTTGCAGGGTGTGCTTATATTTGTGATATTCGTCTGCAAACGCAGGATACTGCTCCTACTAAACAACAAGCTGTGCCCGAGGTGGAGGTTGATCCAAGACCACTCTTCCTCAGGAAGGTCAAAGGTCAGCAGCTCTAGAACTAACTCCACCACCACCTCCAGGGTCTACTCCGAAGCCCCTGACAGCCTAGCGCTGAAACCGATTGCTCGCGATAGTGATGGATAAACAGAAGAATCTTGATACATGTCTAATATGTCAAGAAATATTTTCACAATCTTGACTGGGGATAAGAGAAAAAATAATTTCTGTGACGCTATGATGAAGCATTGTGCTTTATACATTTGTCAATATTATTATTTTTTCATGATAGAATATTTTTAACCAAAGAAATTAAAAATGTGATAAACAAAAACAGTCGATAAGTGTTTTAAGGTTGAATTTAAGTTTAACTAAGACAGGCTAAGCTGAGACTGATTCATCAATAATTTTTCTTAATTGTTTTAATTACTACATATCCTTAAATGTCCACTTAACCCTTGAGCGGGGGCTTCACCGTTCAAACGGGAGAGAGCGCATGCAGAGTTTTATCCTGCAACACTATATCGCACATATTCAACCCATCTTACTCGCTTTTATAACATAGTATTGTATTTAAATATCAAATAAATTGATAAAGTACAAGGTTCCATCGTTAATTACTAAATTTGAGTAATAATTTAAATAAACAATGTTGATACAATTGATAATCATTTCCATAAAAATGCATATTTTGGGGTATTTATTATGACTGAATATACAACATTTTTATTATGAAATTATTTTCCCCTTATTTTTACGATTGGACAGTTAATTATTGGATGACATCGGTTGATGCAATGACATAATTTAATTTGCATTTATTTAGTCAAACATAATGTAAATGTTAGTTTTTAGTGATTAAGAACAAATTTTAAAATAAACATGACAAAACGAGTGCCATAATTGAATAAATTGCTTTGTTAGAATTTAGGCCTACAATACAAATAAGATATCACGGTAAAAGGTGAAACTAAAAACCTGAAATGCCATCCAATATGAGATATTTAATTTGTATTTCAGAATGAAAAACCAGAAACAGCAAAGACAGATAGTAAATGATGTAAGTTTTTATTGCACTTGTCGTAAAAGTGCATGAAAACTGTATGAAGTAATTAACTTAGTAAATACTCATAACCTGCACTTGTAGTAGTCTTTGCAAAAGTATAAATGGCTTTAGCTACTTATTGCTAACATTCTTCTATAGCTTTAATGGTAGAATCCATGTCATCGTAGTGTTATGTGTTTACGCTTGAGTCAGATCCGTAGATGCAAGTTGTAACTGTAACTAAGTTGTTACTGTAACCACTAAAAACCTTTTTTGTATACAATTACCTCTAGTTTCTTAGTATGTAGGAATGTATGTTCAGACACCATAGTCCTTAATTTTGCATGTAACCAAATGCTGAAATATTGGTGTTAAAAGGTATCGTTATAGCAGAATTTAACAAAATGCTTTAAGGTGGGAGTTTAAGGTTACACTGCTTGTGCTAATGCTTATTAATTTTTGAAAATATATCACCATTATGAGTTCTGTCCTCCTTACCTAGTGTTAATAAATTTTGAGACCAAATGTTGAAATTAAACATTATACTTTTCATTAGTCATAAGTTACGAAAACTATGAGAAATAGTTTACACTGTAGTAAAATAAAACATATTCTGATAGTGTTACATTTTGGGGTCTGTTACCACTTCATCTTGGTACATTTCCATTTAGTACCAGTAAAAGAAATTGTAAGTGAAAATGGTTAGGATATAGTGACTCTCTGCACTTCTCAATATCTTATTGATTGTCTCTTCTGGAAAAATTAATGATTTTTAAACGTTTGTTATTGAAGTGGTATTACACTAAAAACCAAAAACACATCACAAGGTCAGTTTATAAAATATTTCTTTATAAAATCATTTTAATTTTCCGAAAATTAATAGGATATAATATTCTAGGTATTTACGAGATGTATATTTTTCTTCTTTAAACTATACCAATGTTCTCCTCTTTTAGAAAATTAAGGAGATCTACAAAACTAAAATAAAAAGGTTAATTGATAATATCTAAAACCATATTCTAGATAGTTTCTGAGTGGGGAAAATATTAAAGCAAACATAATAAATTCCTTATAAAATCAGTATTGTGGTGTCTCAGTTGCTACATAAAAATAGATGTTTTTATAATAAAATGTCAAAATACCATTGTTTTTTTCTTTGCCTAATTATGAATACTGATGATTATAACAATGTTTGGGTTCATACATATCCAATCTAGCATACGCAACACAATTCAAACTAGAGTGTACTCATTGTTTTGAAAATATTTAACTGGATAGTTGAAAGGGGTAAAGTACCGTAGTCAAGCTCTTTAATACAGCCTTTTTTTAGAATTTCAGTAAAACTAGTATTAGAGTAGATAGATATAAAGTCAATCAAAATCTAAAATATATTTGAGAAAATATTTACTACACGAGTTATTTTTACTCTAAAATGTATCTGGCTACAGCTATGTCTAACTATGACAGGTGCTTTTTAAGTGATTCACATTTTGTAGACACTAGTAGTTTGTGTGTCGTGTACCGTTATACTTCAGGAACAATTGTGTTCTATTTCAGCTCTGTGGCTAAACTGTACGGTTCTGTGATGTACTTTCAAAATGTTTAAGACTATTTATTCACTCGCCCGTTACATATGAGGTTCTGTCAGTGATACGGTCTTCGTCAGAAAGGAACCTGTCTGCTGCAGAAATTCATTGACGGATTTAGGAAGAGTACGGTGGTACTGTTAATAGTGACAACAGAGTTGTACGTGGGTACAATAACTCAAAGGTGACAATGGCAACGTTCATGATGACATCCACTCCAGTAGCCCTTCTTTGGTTGTAGCGAGGATTCGTGAGAACCAACGCTTCTCAATAACAGGCCTCTCGAACAAAATTCTGTGATGTGTCAAAATCAGTGCTTTACAAAATTTGTTTGAACACCTCAAGTTAAGGAAACTCCGTTCCCATTGGGTTGAGACTCAAACAATAACCAAGGATTTGAGTGTGCAGTGGGAGAGTTGATAATCTTAAACATTTTGAAATTATAGAACAGAACCATACTTGTTAGCTACAAAGCTCAAATTGAGCAGAGTTGTACCCAAAGCAAGCCAGAACATGACACACATTCATTATGATATACAAACTAGTTGTGTCCACAACAAAACAGAACTTAATTTTAAAAAAACCTTGTTATGTGCTTTATAAAATACTGTAACTCCTGTGAAATCTGTGATAAAAACTTTATGACAGTCATGTCAAAGGATGATTTAAAATTAAGAGTAGTTTCATATATACTTCTTTTGGCAAATCATTTCCCGAACTTGGTAACACAAACATATTGTAAAAATCTTCATGCCTAAATTAAAATACTTTTAAATTCAATGATTAATTTGAACTATAGAGATAAAAAATACATACACTAACATAGCAAAACTAATCATAAAAAAAACTAAATAAAGGGGAACCACCAATATTTATTCTTCGATACAATTCAGTACATTTATCTTAACCAGTTTTTCATAGTTGTTTTCCTTATTCCAACTATTCCTTAAAAACACCCCCTAACCCGTCAGAATCATTACTGCAACCTCATGGCCTGCTGTTTATTTGATATCTATTGTTTTAAATGAAAGCTAAATTCCAAATAACAGCATTCACATAGGTTAACCAAAGGTCATATAGGCTGCTTATAATTGCCTGGTTGTCTGGCATTGGTTAAGAATCAGGCATGTTTGACTTTCAGCTGCTTACCCAAGAGCTATCAGACCAAGCGCATGTGTGGAACAAGGAGTATTGGAATTGTCCTTAAAAAGCATGAACCAGGGAAGATGAACGTTTGAAGCCTAAATGAAAGTGGTTGTATTGGATCTAGGCTCTATCTGAGCTGGAGGTTAAAAGAAAGGAAATGCCTGACTTTTGAGTTTTCCTTGTAACTTCATTTAAGATGTCAATGAGCCAATGTCAGAGCCATGTCACAAGTGACTGTAAGGAAAAATCATTTTGAGTGTGACGCAGGTGAGAGTTTGATATTTTAAATTAAAAAAAGCTTCTTACTTTAAAGTTTAAAGACAAAAGCAAACACTGAAGGAAATAATAAAACTGTAACTAAATTATTGAACCGAGATCTTACATGGGATGCAGCCTAATCTGGCAAGGAAATAATTTTTTACAGAGGTGTTCAAAAATGTGTGGAATATTGTTTTTTTTGTTGGTAGATTTGTTTAATTTGGGATATTGGTTTTGTGTATTACAGTGCCTTTAAATTATTTTGGGAATGTTTATGTATGACAGGATGGAAACATAATATATATACATACATACATGTATACTTATGTACACATGCATACATATGTATACATACATTTATTTATTTATTATTAATATTGGTGTTTTTCTTTTATAGAGCGAATTTGGACTGATTTCAAGTCAATTTTTTTTATATACCTTGTGTGCTGCATAAACTTCTCTCATCCGTTCACTGTGTTTCTTTTTATGCCCAAATGTTTTTCTCTTCTGGCTGTGCTTGCATTTTTTTCCCTCAAGTCCATTTTGTGCTCATTTGCTTGTCAGTTTTTACTTTGAGTTGGTTCAGGTAATTTTGTACCTCAGTTACCCATTTCCTGTTTTAGTGGTTACCCAGTCAAATATCTGTTTGGTTAGTCTGTGCGGTAGAAATCTATGTAGGTGTACATATAATCGTAGTCTGCGTTTTCTGATATTATTTGTCATTATTTATCTGTGTATAACCAAAGAACACAGAAACCACTATAGTTCTTCTTCTGATTTCTTGATCCAGATTCTATTTTCATTTTTTGTAACCAAATATTTATTAGAATACTTTCCGTTTAACTTTTTCAAGATGTCTGTAACCTGTATACCAGGATTAGTGTTGACTCAACTGCTTACAATGCTTTTGTAGCACCTCTGTTCCATAATGCTATAGTTGTCTTTTTTCTATATTTTTTCCTATCGTTTGATGACACCGTGCCTAGATATTTAAATTTCTCAACCAACTTAAACGGTCTGCCCTCTACATTTAACGGTTGTTTCAGATCTCTATCTCTTCCAATCACAATTATTTTAATCTTTTCTTAACTTATTTGTAATCACCACTCTCTCTCTCATACCACATGTCCACATATCCAGTTTTCTTTTTAACTCCCATTCATCTATCCCTAATATCATAATGTCATCTGCAAACATCACAGATTCCATATTTCTCTCAGCATTATATGTATATACTATACTAGCAGTATGTCTGTGCTTTCTATAGATTGTAGGATTTTTTGTTATTATAAAAGATACTTGTTGTCATGACAAAATTTAATCCTGATATACTAAACAAATAAACAAAAAGAAAAAAGAAATTCTCAAATGTAGTTAGTTATACTAGTTGACACGGTTTGTAATTAAATCAATTTATATCATTATTAAAATTCCCTATACGTCAAGGAAAATTTTTAAAATAGTATGTTTTTGAAATGGGTTTAAAATCAATGATCAATGTAAACAAACAAATATTGACTGGGACAGTGGCGACCTCCTGTAATTCAGCCACATGGAGGTCACGAATTGTGGATAGTTGTGAGCGATGGCTGGTGGGTGTAGTGTTCTCTTGTGTGGATAGTCCGCACAATAGTCTGCACTATTGAATACTATGTTAATCCGCAAAGACCATTGTCATAATTAGACCAATTCGCTATTCAGAGGCCGTGGTTTGGATTCCACGTTAAACTGTAGGTTCCTTATTTGCCATTAGCTGTTCGATACTTACTGCACCTACATCTTTTTAGTTTTGCCAGATTTTCTCAAATCGCAAATTAACCTCTAAAGCACTACTGAAAATCACGGTCCCTACTCATTTAGTCTAAAAAAATCAAAATTTTATTTTCCCAATTTTCTTTTTGGATTTGGGTAGCTTGGAAAAAGTATAAAACAGAAATTTGCTTAAATTTTAATTATTGAAGAATTATTTAAGACTATTTTTAGGTATAAAAAAGTATTTTTTTTGTTTGTCTGGATTAGCCATTTCAGTTAATAATAATTAATTAATTAATTCAATAAAACATTCACACAATAACCACTGTTTACTGCTAAAACACAATGAAAATAAACACACATCAATAAAAATGTCAACAAATAAAGTTAGCGAAAATGAAAACCGCTGGCTGTAGTGACTCACAAGTTTTCTCGTTAAAAGCAGTACGGGAGCGCTTGAATACAGGCCAAAGCCGCAATATTGGTTTTGTAAGTGCATCGAGGCTAAAGCAACATACCATGCACTCTATCGGCTGTTTCGCAAACCACAGCTCAGTAAATGTGGCAAAATGATTGATAGCGAATAAACTCTTTTACCACGCCGTACGACCCTACTATGCTGCGAGAAATGTTGCCAGACGCCTCGTAAGGGTTAAAAGTATTTCAACATGACATTTTTCAAATCTTCGAGGCCGAAATTATTGTCCAAAACAAGAACTATCATACTTATACTGGAAGAAATTACTCCAATGTATCCATATAAATGTAAGTGTTACAAAACTTGTCTCATCATCTTCATAGTGTCATATTCTTGTCTTATTTCATAGTGAACTTTCAGCAACCCATACATATCCCAATATCCCACCACCATACTCAAAGTAAAGTTCAATCTATCAAACCTAGTTTTTTTGTGCTTAATTCTGACGTGTTTTTTAAGGAAATGCAAGTACTTATTTGAGTTTTTTATCTTTAAAAAAATATTTTAAATTTCAATAAATATAATTCAAGCAATTCGAGCGATTATTTTTCTAAAATATTTAGACTGTTTAATTTTTGCATAGGTTGGTAAGAGCCTGCAGAGTAATAGAAAATCTGAGAGGTCTCCATTTGTGCCCAAAAGGACCATAAACGGCGAAGAGAAGTGAGCAACAGCCGAAACTAATCTCTGAAACGGAATTCATATTTGGTCATCTCATCAGTTTCAAAAAGTATTCATCAAAGACATATGCCATGACATCAAGAAGAGATGGAAACTAATCTCCGGAACACCATTTACAAAGACTTCTAATATTAAGTCATCTTTTATTATTTATTTTGTTTTTTTATATTAACCCTTCAACATGGGACATTTTTATTACCAAACAGACTCTATTGCGGTACTTTTTTGGCGCTCAAGACCCTTTTGTGCAAAAATTACTAAAACATATATTTCTTCACTATTAGACATCCCATTTACATGATTCTTGCAGTAAATTGAAAGGTAATAGTAACACTACAGGCTAGGCTAGGATACAGTTGACTTGTGTTCTACATTTTACAAATGACGAAAACACACAAAACAAAAAATTGTATCTGATTGATTATTGCAAAAATACACCATAAAATGTACCAATGAGTAACCATAAATACAATAAAAATGTCAAACTAAATGTATTCACTATTTATTCTCGTTATTACACCGTTTTTATAACCAAAATAACTGAGAAACACAACAATAATAAACAGAACTGACGACAGTAATATGACGAATCAACAGCTGGTTTGATACCTCACTTTAAATTATTTGTCTCTCTCGTGTTGGTTAGGAATACATGAAAACAGCTGAAATTACTCCTTGAACTGTCCACAATGTCCGGAAAATGTCGAAATAGTTTGATAAACTGCCGAGGGATAACAGCACATGATGGATCGACATTGCGCCGATCGCGCGTGACTTGTACATCGAATCGCACTGCAGATGGACGGCATTTGGCTTGCGTACGGTGTATGTGAAATCGCGTTGAAGGGTTAAAACATACAACTTAATTTGAGGCATAACTGATATAGTACAACAGATTCAGGAACTATCAGTTAACTATAAAAAATTAACTTTTAAACCAAATTTGGGATTTAAACGTAAGCACATCAAAATTTGTGAGCTTACATATTACCCAGACTTGTCCAAGTTTATTTTGATGAACATGTGAAGTAAATGCTAAAAACATGTACGTACTATGAAGAATGTTTTATGACAATGAGGTAATATTATTTGTTTAAAATATAATTTGATTAAAGACTGGTTAAGAAGACTGACAAAATAACTTTTATTCGCCTTCATTTCAGGAATAAAATCATTGACCCTTTGCGCTCGGATGAGTTTTTATAACTTTTCCTGTGCACTCGGATGTCCAGCTGTACTAGCCGTCACCATTTTCTCGCCAAAGTTGAATTAATTTTCATATGAGCTGTCCTTACCACTCGGATGGCCAGTGGTACTGGACGAGATTAAATCCGAGTTGCGCTGGGAAAGGCCAGCAGTACTGGCCACTAAATATAATCATCTGTTTCTTTTGTGAATATTATGTACTAGGTTTGGGATGAGCTGCAATATTTCGGGAAACTAATAAACTAGCGAATCAGATGAATTCCCGCTTCTAAAATTAAGGTTATGCTTAGTACGTTGTTCTGCTATTTTACTGTTGCGTTTACTGGAAAGTGGTGATATTTAATGCAAATAACAGCTGTTTTTTTTGTAAATAATTGTACATTTTTATTAATAATTCATTATTTATTTTAGTAGTAACCATAGTAGATAATAAACGTAAACCTAACGATAACTGATAATTTAAATTTGGATGACGAAGCAATTATTGCAGGAGTATGACGAAAATGTTTCGTCATACTATTTTATTGTGAAATAGATAATGTAGTATTGACATTATTCCTATTTTCGCTAGTGGTTTGCTTTTTATTGTCCTTGTAAACAAACCAGGTTTGACACAAAAAATAATTCCGAGCTGGTGGGAAAGTTGTCGATCATGGCTGCCGAGCTAACAAAGGATTGTAGCGTGGCCAGTACTGCGTGCCACCAGAGCGGGTAGGATAACATCACAGAAAATAATTCCGAGCTGTCAAAGTCATTGGCACGGCCAGTGCTACTGGCCAAACGAATGCAAAGGGTTAATAAATAAATGGTATCAGTGAACTTAACACATACTTCCTTCCTTTAAATCTAAACCAAAAAATCACAGGATCAATCATTATTAACGCTATTGTATCCTTTAATGTATACCAACATAGCAAATGTATTACTGTAATTTGAAAAAGTTTTATCAAATTTCTTCCACATACACACTACCTATAAATTTTAAGATTTTGTGGGAGATGTATTGGAAACTCAATAATTCCTACAGTTATGGAGAAGAAGGGGTAAAGTTGAGAACAAAAAATTAAAAAAATTTCTAGAGTTTGAATATATATTTTATAAAGAAAAATGCTAGCTCTACTTAAAGTAACATATATACAAATAAATTATTTTCTGAGTGGGTAATTAACACATTCGCTGCGGCACCCGAAACCCCTGTTCTTCGCACAGAGCAGTCAGTGTAGTTTAAAAGCAACCAATAGGAAAATTCCAAGTGACCCATACAGAAATAGATACTGCGTTATAACAAAGCTGGTCGTAGTTCTCTCAGATCCCAGCAGGTGGCAGCACAATCTACATCGCCAGATCCACCACCTTGATTTTAACCTAAATGTCACCACTCGGATCCGAGTGGTCCGCAGCGAACATGTTAATAGCTTAAACATTAGAGCAATTCCTACATATTTTAATGTAATAGTGAATTAAATGACAGTAGAAGAGAAGAAGTACTTAGGTTAAAACCGGTAAATTCAAATCACTTAATTTCCCAATCGGTCCACAATTTGGTTAGTACTACGCGTTACATGGTTAAATTCCGCTAGTGTAAAAAATCTTTATAACTACTTTTCTGTAATAGAATAATAAAACAATCCAAAAAAAAGAAACCCTGCATTTACGACTATTAGTACAAAATTATTTACACTACTCGTTATATTTTTTAGTATTATTGGCACTTTTTTTAAGCAACAATAACTTTGTGCAAATTCTACTTCCAAATTTAATCGAGAAAGAAGTCACGCATATAACTACTTTCCTTTGAGAGTTTGTTGTCTTAATCTTAAAGCACGATTCTTCATGAGATAAAAATACACAGAAGGCAATAAAGCGCGTAGAAACATAGCTATCTTAGGGGTTGGATCCGAGATTATCAGTTCTGATTGGTGTTTCATGATGGCCAAAAGAATCCGTCTAGCAACGTCCATCGGTTCGTATCCTTTGGCTGTTGTTTCATCAACGACTGCAAACCAGATGACATTTCCGATAAAGAAAAGATAGAATCATGAGACTGGTTTTAATAATAATAATATATTTATTGCTATTCACAAAGTTGATACATTGTATCAACATCACTACAACATTACATTGATTTAAAGTATCTACATTACTATTAAAACAGTTTGTACCTTGGATAGTTATAGTTATTTAATGTACTTAATTTTAAACTCAATCTAATTTGGATGTTTACTGCACAATGTTCCATACACATCAGTAAACAGGCACTGCTGTGAATTCTTTCTGCATTTTTCATTCACTTTCAAGTGATTCATTTTTATTGAACAAAAATGCTGGTGGTCTTAACTCTTAATATTGAAATTATTTTAAATCTTTTATGAGATTACAATAGTTATTGAATTGTAATAGCTTATCTATAATCTTATCATTTTACAACAAATTAAGTTTAAAATCTTTTATTTTGGTTTTGGTAATTGTAGGTTGAGAACTCGTTCAAATAGGCACACTGAGCTGATCTGATTTTTTTGGAGGTAAGGAGCAGGATAATCCTTCCTTCTAATGAGATTAAAACATGCATGATTGTATGAATCTCATCATAAATACATGAGTAGCCACACATCATTCTTATCCCGGCCCACAGGTAAATGTACTGCAGGTGTACGTCAACTGAGATTTATTCATCCAATCCACCAGATCCAAAGTGATCACTCTCATTATAACCATGGTCATTATCACTTGGAGAACAACTATATAATTTGTCTCCGATTGTGAAAATATTGTATAATTGTACCCCAGGATTGGTTTCTAGACTGACAATGGCCAGTTAAAATCCCACAAGTGGGGTTCCAGTCGTATTCTGAGACACATACTGTAACTGTTTCATTACGATCGAGCCCCCTAATGCTTCAAAACTTGTTGAACTAAGTTAAATGTAACGAGTGTGAGCCTGACCAAACTCACCGCCATACTTCTCGCCGGTGCCAGTCAGAGCGTTAAGAGACAGGTTGGTGCGGATGTATCCAGGACTGATCACTGTGACAGTGACATTGTGGTGAGCCACTTCGGCACGAAGGGTGTCACAAAAGGCTTGGAATGCATGCTTTGATGCTGCGTAGGCAGACCTATGATCATAAAATCTGTGTTCTAATTTGCTCAAACAACAAGGATAACTAAAAATAATTTACCATGAAGTATTTCTATTACTTATTTTTTTACATTATTTGTATGTCTTTGCTACTGGGAAAATTATATGAAAATATTTTTAACACTTTAAAAATTGTGTGATGAAGTATTACACAACATATACAATCAACTAAAGTATTCCAAAACTTTAATATATATTTAAATCAAGATCAGTTTTAGTTTTAAACAATACAGGTTTTTTGTTAGATTTGCAGGACATAGACTACATTAAAGAAATATTATTTGAGTATCTTCATCTGCTCAATCAACACAGATCCTACCTGTATGGTATGGCGATCCTTCCTTGAACACTGCTAATCGCTACTATCTGACCAGATTTTCGGACAACCATTGATGGTAGTAGAGCTAAAAAATATTTGGACATGCAAGATAATGTTAGTTTAGTTTCTTTTTCTTTGCTGTTATCCAATAAAAATTTATTGTCATTTAACACTAGTTATTAATCTTAGTTAGCAGTAAATAATAGTCAGACCTAATTAACGGGTTTAGCTAGACTTTTTATGATTCTTTGGATCTACTAAAGGAACTTGTCTAGTATAGTTCATCTTCTAATTTTCTAAATTCTATGGACCTGTATCAAGGCAACACTTAAATAAATTTTACATGTATTAAAAAATGTTGTATCTTATTTGTTGGATACTCATTGTAAAAATACTGTGGTTGTAGCCGTCACAGAAACTAAAACAATAATTAATTAGGAAATAAAAATATTTAAAAATGATTCTAAATGTTCCAATTTTACTCTTTTGAAATTTAATTACCTTTTATAAGAGCGACTTGTGCAATGTAGTTGATCAACATTATTTCTTGATCCACCTTTATATTTGTAGTCAAGACTTCCCCTCTGTAAGAAAGACCGGCGTTGTTGATCAAAATGTCCACATGTCCAACAATTTTCAAGATTCTGTCCAAGGACGATGGTATCTCATCAATCTTGGCCAAATCAAGAACCATAACAACTGGAGGGTGAGTAACTACATGCTGAAAAAAGATGATTTGCATTAAATCTGAGTTATTTTTAACTAGTCATAAAAGTAATATTTTCTAGTAGCCTATAGTATCTCTGGCATGAAAGTTTACATTATATAATTATAATGAGTAACTTAATTAAACAAATAAACGGTATCAGTGGACTGACACATACTTTCTCCCTTAAGTAAATTTAAAAATGACAATCTGTAATAAAAATATCATGTTCTTCAAAGTTTATCTAAATATCATTTAATAATTTATTGTATAAAAAATAATCATCCCATTTCTGAAAATAAAAACAAGAGAGACAAAGTTAAATTAATTGTTCGAATTGTAAGGGGGGTTCCCTCCCTCTCCGGTAATACCAAGCTTTTTTGAGTTGGTTTTGTTGGGTGATTTGACCTTACGCTTCATACCAAGTTTCATTGAAAACGGTTGGAAAACACGGAAGAAATTGATTTTTTTATATTCTCCATAAGAATAACATTGGGCGCTTTCAGACAACGTACTGCATTCTTTTTCCGCAACGGGACGAATGGAAGGATGGAGCCTGCCCACTACCACCCTGTGATCAGGAGTGGTACACTGATGGGTCCAAGAGCAGTCGGGGCACAGGAGCAGGCATCTACAGGGTGCAGGACAACGTACGGTCAGGTATTTCCATGGGGACTTTCCCCACTGTTTTCCAGGCCGAGATCACTGCCATTATGGAATGTGCCAGAGACATCTTGATGCTGGGTCATGAGGGCCTTTCTATCAATATTTTCTCTGACAGTCAGGCGGCTCTTAGAGCTTTGGACTCGGTAGAGTTCAACTCTAGGGTTGTGTGGGACTGTTTTAGGCTTGTGTCCTGTGTAGGCAGACACAATGAAGTCACCCTTTGTTGGGTTCCAGGGCACTCAGGGGTGGATGGTAACAAAGTGGCAGACGGGCTGGCCAATAGGGCTGCATCATCCCCCCTTTGTGGTCCTCAACCCTTCTGTGGTGTTTCCCGCGCTGCGGTTTTTCAGACTATCAATTCCTGGGCTAGGGATTGTCATAAGAAAAGATGGGCTGAACTTTCCCTGCATAGAGTTAGTAAGCTTAATCTTCGTTCTCCATCTCGTCAAGTTGCAAAGAGGTTCCTGAAACTTGGCAGGAAGGATGCCAAACTTGTCACAGGTATCGTCACTGGTCACGGTAATCTGAGGAAGCACCAACTACGCATGGGGGTCTTCAACGGCGACCCTCTGTGTAGGAAATGTTATCTGCAGGAGGAAACTGCAGATCATCTACTCTTTGATTGTATAGAGCTGGTAGAGGTAAGGTCCTCCACTCTGGGCAATTTGGTAAGGGGTAGTTTTCTGCCTCCTGACGAGCTCGTTGACAGGATGCTGCAGTTTTACAGGTCTCTTCATCTAGAAGATTCCTGATTCTCCAGGAAAGAGAATTTTTAGGGGTGCGCAAAAAGCCGCAACGGCTGAAGGGCCTTGGCCTTCGAATGAATGAATGAACGTACTGCATTTCATGGACAGTAAATTTAATTTTTCTCTGGAACCGTTTGTCGAAGACAAATAATTCAAAATACTAATTTATTTAGTTTTTTGAGATGGTTTCAATAGTGCAAGTCAAGTTATACTTCACTTTTATTGTTTTTGCTGAAAATTTAAAAATTTGATTATTTTTACATTTAAAAGCCCATAACTTTTGAACCGTCATTTTTACAGGCATGCGAGTGGTGGCAAATTATTTAGTACTCTATGCTCTATAAAGTATCAAATTTTAATCAAAATCGTTAGTGCCGTTTTTCAGAAATTTGGATTTTTCATGTTTTTTTAAGGGTTTTTAGGGGTGAACTACCCATAAAAATAAATACCCCCGTCGCAGCAGACCTGCGTACTCAGCGAATTTCCAAATCAATAATATAATAATTATAATATATGACAAGTTTGGTCAAAATCTGTCGATAAAAATGGGAATTATTTGCCTATTCTCCATAAGATTAAAATGGGAAAGAGTATGCAGGTTGCTACTGTGAGGAACACTGAAAGTATACCATCAAAAAATTTATTTTTAACATTTATACCAACTTTTATCAACATCTGTCCATAAATAAAGGAGTTTGCCTAATCTCCATATGATTAACATGGGAAAAGAGTATGCAGGTTTGCTGCCATGATAAACACATAAACTATGATTTTTTAGCACAAATGTATGGATCTCAACCACATGAAGCTAAATATCAAGTTTCATCAAAAAATATTAGATAATAAGTGAAAAATTAATTTTTCCTAATCCTCCATAAGATTAACATTGGAGCCTCAAAATACAACGTACTGTGTTTAGATTTTTTTTATCTCGGTAACCGTTTAAGATAGAGAAAAACTTTAAGGAACTTAATTGTGTAGTTTTTTAAGCTGATTCCAATGGTGAAATATAAAATTTGAAATTTTTAAAAATTACATGTGAAAAATGCCAAAAACCCCATTTTGGGGTACAAAACCCCCCCAAACTACCCGTTCCCATTGACCGATATGTCTGGTTTACGAACTCGTCCGAGCATATGTAGGAATACACGTCTCTACCAAATTTGGTCTCGATCGGACCATTTTTACGAGAGTTATCGTGTACACAGACACACACACACATATATATATATATATATATAAACATTTTAACGACTATTGTTTTTGGTCTCTGGGCACCTAAAGAAGAAAAAATAACATGGTCTCGGGCTTAACTCTTGCCATGAGACCTACGGTAATAGCTTCTTCCCTATGGGAAATTCGCTAAAAATTAAAAAACACGGACGGACAGACATCACGTCTAAACCCACTTTTTTGGATTCAGGGGACCCCAAAACGGATATATCCACCCTCAACTCAAATTCGAAAATTTTGACGAAAACAATATACTATGTATAAGGGGAGAAAGTAAAAGTCACATAATTAATAATATACACTGTAGTTAAATAAAATATTCTCCTACCGTACTTTGGCCCCAAGCTCTATGGTATATAGTTGCTCTATAACCTCCTCTCAGGCCTAAATCCGCTTTTGGTGTCCTGGTATTTAAGAGCAATTTAAAATAAATTATAAAAATTTAATGATTCTAAAAACAAAACACACAAAATAATTGTTAATTACAAGTAGAACTAGAATTAAATTAAAATGTAACAATATCTTAATTAAGCTCTGTATATGTTTTGCCTTTAGATCATCCCTTTAGACATATCCACAGGGAAATAAATACATTTTCACATTTATTTGTATACTTGTACTTTTTATTTTATTTGCATATTACTTGACTTGAGTTGCTTGGTAAAACAGTTATGAGTTAAAAGACGCTCCAAATTAAAGGCATTTTTATAATCTCAAGGATTCACATTTGGTTTTGGACCGCTTTCTCAAACGTGAGTATTTTCTCTCTGCTCACTCTTTAAATCAGTATAAACACCTATTGTTAGGGAGGAACAAAAAACGATTTACTTTTTATAATAGCCTAAACCACATTAATGTCTTACCTTTTCAAGTCGTGATGCAAGCAATTCTTTCTTGACACGTTCAAGTTGCGCTTCCCTACGAGCAACCAGCACAACACGACAGCCGGATTGGTAGAACACATGGGCCAGGGCCTCGCCTAGGCCTGAACTGGCTCCAGTGATCATAACTACCTATGAAAAAGTGTCATTGACTTTTTTAATACATTTAAAAATAAAGAATATTAAAAGGGGACACAAACAAAGTGCAAATTAAGTTCTTTTCATTAGTAACCCATGTCGTCTGTTAATCAACAATGTTATTGAGAAGACACAATAAAAAAATCGATACAAACAAGACCAATTGACCATCAGCTAAGTTGCAATTACAAAGCGTGCTACATCCAACTCAAGTATTTATGGTTTGTAAATATATTTCACTCAAATCAAAGGAAGAACTAGCTATTGAGTGAATGTTAAAGCTTACACCACTGAGATTGACTGTTTAAGATTCTACTGCATTGTATTTCAAGCAATCTGGCTTGACAGTACAAAAATATATTAACTTTCAAACAGAGTCTAGGCCTAGTGGTGAAGATGCTTCATCTCCAAGTTCAAGGGATTGCTGAACAGGGATGTATTTAAAAGTCGCTTTAACAATGGCTTCAATATATTGTATTGGATTTGTCAAAAGTGTGATCAGGGTATCCACGGAAAATTTGTTATTAATTTCCTTGACTTTCCCAGACTATGTAGCCTATCATTGATTTCCCTGGCTCGCGATCTTCATTGCAAAATAAATTAGGTATGTAACATACACTCTCTCTAAGTTCTTTATTGATATTTTTAACTCGTTAAAAATATTATTTTTATACTATCAATAAAGAACCTTACTTGACTCTGCAGAGCTGTATGTCAGCGACCAATACACGTTGCGTTACATCGTAATAAACAGGATATAGCCGACATACAGGCCTCTGCGGAGTTAAATTAGGTTCTTTATTGATAGTATAAAATATTATTAACAACATATAGATATAAAAAAAACCTAACTTAACTCCGCAGAGCACTGTACGACAGCATTATACCGTATATTATGATGTAACGCAATGTGTATTAGTCACCGATATATAACTTTAACAGTTAGTTGTATTTTTGAAGGATACAGCAGAAACCCCATTTATTTTAATTGTTAGTCCAACACATAAAACTAGGCAGTTCACGACTTTTAAACACATAATTTACAGAAAAGTAGAATTTTCATATTTTAGAAGTTAAACCAATTATAAAATAAACATTCTTCAATTGCTAATGTAAATAAACTGTTATGTCACTGGCCAGAAGTGGTTTCACTGTACCTCTTTGTATATTTCTAGTTATCTTGGGCTGAAGGACTAACAGTTTTGTATTCAGCTGGTTGACAGTAAAATGAACTAATATTAAAGATAGTTGAATTCAGTTGATGATTTATTGGGCCATATTCTTTGTTTGAGAACATTCCGAACTAATTTATTTTTAATTCAGATTGATAAATTTGGTATGATCATTTATAGTGAATAACAAATCTACTTAACCTTACGCCTTACATCTCCAATCAAGCGTTTTTCCAGTTAAAAATTTTAAATCACAAGAATCCCGTTTCCCCTCAAAATTAACCCTTTACATCCCTGATATTCTAAAAATATCTTGTTTCTCCCCACTCAGAACCTTGATTCCAGCAGACGTCAAGCTAGACTGGATGTTATAGAGTGTCTTATTACGGCCAAATAACGTTAGAAAACTTCGGAAAAGCGTTCTTTCGCAGTGTTGTTCTTCTCAATTATGTTATTAGAGCGTGAAATAAATTCATTTGAGTGATTTTTTCCCCCTGCCCAGAACCCCAATTCCCGGCGATCTCTTAGCTAGTCGGGGGGTGGTTTCTGAGTGTCTTATTTAAGCCTAAAAATGTTAAAAAACATCGAAATTGGGATCTTCAGCTGAGCATATCTTCTCAATTAGGTTGTTCAAAAGTGAAAAAAGGATTCTACAAAACAAACACTGTTTCTTCTGAACACACTTAAATACCTATAGGTTAAAACACACTTAAATACCTAGTTTGTAAAATGTTTGTTTAACATGTGAATGGAAATCCAACCCTCCTGACTACACCACTTAGTATTTTAAGCGTTTTTATGAAAAATGTTTGATTGACCTCTAGCCCTAATAGGCCTAACTGAAATTGTATGGTTTTAGAACTTTCCATAACAATAGAAATTAGTATTTATAATCAGAGGACAGCGCTCAAATAACTCCTAACATATATTTAAGGTCAATTCAAGGCTGTCACTTCTAACAACTGAAATATTATGAGGAAAAATTAAGAAGTGGTGGTCTAATGACAAAGTCTAAGACAATTAATTCATAATTATAATACAAGGCAAAAAAAAATCAAATAGGCAAATTCAACATAGATTAAAATTTTTTGAAAAAAGACCCTCATATGTTGGAAATAAGTTTTACGAATTTATTCCAGAAAGAATACTTGATTAATGGAGCTATTTACTCACTTGAAGAGTTTTTCAACCTCCCTCATTGAATATTTGTATGTTATTATAGTATTTTATGTTATTATTATTGTTATTTAATATAGAGGTTATGTTATTATGCAAATCTGTGGACACTGTTCTTATGTACCTTGTGCATTCATGAATAAAGATTATTGAATATTGAATATAATGCAGACACTACTTTAGTTTCAGTTAAATTAAATACCTGATTCTTATCGTTTTATAAAAACAAATAATAATCCTTTACGTTCATGATTTCTTCTCTGAAGTAATTCGTTCACACTAACACAGAATAAGTTAATGTTAACTTATAAGTGAAAATAATAATCCCAATCAATGATGCCTTTTCTAACCTCTAGACCAAGACCTTACTTAACCTAATTTTCTCAGTAGTTGTTGATTGATAAATAAACAAACATGACACTGCTACCAAATGTTGCTACCAAATAATTAGAATCGAACCCTCTAAAATGAAAAGACCTCCTATCCATAACTATGCATCCATTTATTTTACAAATTCCCGAAAATTATTACTATAAATAGAATAATCAATTGTTGGACACAATATTTATTTAAGTACTTAAAATATTTTTTCGCAGTATATGAATTAAAACGAAATGAAAAATTATTGCCTATTTGTGGATTACATTAAATGTATAAACTTATAGAAAATAAATTTATTGGGGAATTGATCGACTGTAGCTATTGCTTTTATTATTATTTTATTTTCATAGAGCGGTGGCTAGTAAAACCTTATCCAAAAGGTATAGAATAGGGGAAATAAGTTTCTTGTTACGTTTTGTTATGATGTTAAATAAGTTTTTTCGATAAGATCTAGTCCGGATTTTCTGGATTATTAACCGAAAATAACAAAAAATGCCATAACTCCAAGCAATGTACAGACAAAACTAACTTACATTTTATAGATTCACCACAGACCAGAGATAGTAGATTCGTCGTACATGGCGTAGATTAAATGCTGGTATGGGCAATTTTACAAAACAAAGCTAACTATCCACTGGGGAAATCCATAGGGGGAAAATTATTCAGCACAAATAAATATTTACTATAGTTATATTAAAAATATAAGTAACAAAAAAATCTATTACAGGAATAAATGTATGCCATTATGTGGCAGTTTTCATATTAGGGTCTGGATAACCATTGATTATATATTCTACGTAGTATATGTATAAAAGCGATAAATTGTAGTATAATAATAAAAACGTATGTATGAAACCTGGAGGAGTTTTGTAAACTAAAGTAAAGAAGTACTAGCGCATCACGAGAGCTATCGCCAGTAGTAGAGCTATTCTGTAATAAAATAAAATGGGGATACCGGTGCTCAAGGCGATATCTGGCGGCAAAATTCGCCATATAATATAAACCTTTCTTTGGGTTTTTCAATATGTGTTAGGATAGCCAGGTTAACATCTTCAAGTTACGCACATTATATTGGTATAATTAAAAGCATAAAAACAGAATCATGTGTTTTATTTCCTCATGAGACAATTTTACTGGAGGTTGAAATTTGGAGTTGGAGGTTGTCTAGCACGGATGGGTTCAATAGAGAGTTCGCTGGTCCAGCCAGTCCACCAGGGGTTGGAAATAATCTAGAAACGGTTTGGCTGAGTAGCTGAGGTACCTCCCCTTGGTCATGGTTGCCAACGCCTCTCGAGGGGTGACACTGGCTCCGAGGCTCATCATCCCCCTGAGGATAACACGCCGATTTAAATAAAAAGAAACTGTAACGATACAGATCGATGTCCTTTTTAAATAGGAAAGCATTTAAAAACAAATATTTCATCACTGAATTATGAAAAAAACCTTAAAGTATACACTAGAGCTACGTAACAAAATTGAAACATGTAAGAGAATTAATCAATTAGACGACTTCTTCGTTGCTTGTATTATATTATTAGTATATATTATTAGTATCGTAGAAACCAGTAAGAAATTTGAGTTGAAACCATTATCATTATCTTAGTACGGCTTAAACGAGGCCGCGTATATAAAAAAGTTTTAATAAACATTTTTTACCACCATTCACACATTTTCACTCACATCTTTTATAAACTTCACTCGGGTCGGGTAAAACAATTAGGATATGTTATTGAGTTTATCCTTTATTTTTGACTTGCGTTTCAGCCATAGAATATTTTGTTTTGATGTAGACTAAAACATAGATGATGTAGATGTTATCCGTTTTTTACAAGCTGGAATTGTAATTCTATGTTTTATGGCAGCAAAGCGATTTAAATTTAACTTATATTTTTTTAAACGATTGTGTGCTAGTGTATACTATCATCCATTAAGTATAGGAAGATTTCCAGGATAATTAAAAATGTTTCTCGGCAAACTAAATTGAATTAATGAATTCTCCACAATGTAAATTTTGAAATACTAACTCTAATGGACTTAATACGTCGCCTGCATTACGGCAATACTGTTTGAAACGCGTATATGTACTGCATTTTACCGCTGTATATTGCAGGCGCAACATAATTCCCCACAAAAGTCATTAGTATAGTATAAGTCTAGTAACGTTTTTTAGGAAACCGAACTGGTTCGTATGTATTTGGAGTTCTATAGTTTATATGAGAAATTTTAGTCAGTCAGGGAAGCTATCTGACTAAAAAACTAGGAACTTATTTATAAAAATAAATAGATGCAGATAGTTGCAGTAAGCCAGTCCTTTGTAGTATTACTTTATATGTACAAGGAAGTTTATACTTATTATTCCAGCTAAATATTAACCTAAAATATTGTTAAAAGCCAAAGACAATTAAACTTGCCCTCTTTAATTTGATTGTTTTAATTAGATACGTTTTGAATAGGTTAAACGATTTTACGGTAAATTTTATTTGTCCAGTAGTAAAGTTCATTAGGTTATAATTACAAGATAATGGGCATATTTTATAAAAAAATGCTAAAAACTCATCAATAAATGTAAATAAATAACATTGATGTTTAGAAGTAACCTACCGTGATATTTTTTTTATTTTTTAAGTGTTTTATTTTTGGATCAATGTTACAATGACATTGTAAAAATAAGATAAAAGTAATTATAAGTTTGGTAGGTTCTCTCTGTTCAAAGACACCCTGAGATTATTAATTTTATAAAATGTTAAAAAGTCCAATGTGGACAATGTAACAAGAAAAAGGTGGGAGAATATCATGAAAGACGACTTGTAAGATCACTTGGAATAAATTAGCCTACTTGTTTAGTAAAACCACAAAGAATAACAGGGAAAACTTTCAAGTTGGGCAGACGAAATCCTAAATTCTATTTATAGATAATTGTGTTTATCGCTAGTTACTTAGTTATTTTAGTTCGTAAATGCTTAACCAACCTTCATATCTCAAGTTTCAAAAACTTAACAAACGTCCATATTTTGTTGACTTTGAGAGTTATTGTACATAAACCAGATAGCCAACACTGTACAATATAGTAGTAGCATGGTAGTTACCCTTCTAAACTCTATCGGTATTATAAATAGTTGGGCACAAATGATCTCACACATTAATCACAGGACACCACAATCATACTGAACAAAAAATGCCATAATTTCAAGAATAGCCAAAATTTAATTTTGTTTGTGTAAGTAGGCATTTAAGCTTAGCGGACTTGAGTAGTTGGCCGGCTTCCTTGCTGCCGTAGATATCGCAGCGATGCAGGGGGAAGGTCAGCCTCGTCTGGTCAGGGATGGACGCTATGCACATCGCCTCCAAGAACTGCATCTGCAGGAACCCGCTCAGGAAGTACCTGCGCAGAGTCGTTTGTGGTTACAAAACGTTTATATTTTTATACATTGTGAAATTGGTCTTTTGTGAACATATTTTTTTCCTATCCTGGAGTGGCCATATTTTTATGGAAGTCCAAGATAGTAGAGTCAGTACTGACTCTTAATTATCTCCAAGAAGTGTTGGTGGTCAAGGTGAACACTCTCGCTCATCACAAGATCCCTTGGCAATGTAAATATGCGCAGCTAGGTTACCCAGAATCGGTTTACTTTTTGTAGTTCCCTTACCTGATGTACGGGGTGTTGTCCATGATATGGAACTTGGCCGCGGGGTCGAAGTCGTCCTGGGAACGTGTGACGGGAGGGCGGAGCCCCAGGTACTCCGCGTGCAGGTCCCACCACGCCGTGTTGTAGCGCCAGGGGGGTACCTCCCCGCGCATCACCTTCCACCTCCACTTGTCCATCACCAGACCGAACACCAACTGCGGGATCTTGTTGAGGGCTGTCTTGAGTAGCAGCGGCATCTCGACTCCTGGAAATGTTCCAGTAAATGTCCCAAGGAATGTCCTAGAGTAGAGGAAGATTACACAAAACTTGTATATTTGTCCACCCATATAGTTAGGGGTTTGCGTGTGACGTATCAAGCAAGATAAGAGTGAGCCAAAATAGTACACAATGTGTACAATTCTGTATCTGAGCCATCACAGACTCAGGTTTGGAGTCGGTCACGCTACCAAACACGCCACTGCACCGACTAACCGAGTTGTATATTGGTACTGTAATTAGCTTAGACAAGATTAACTCATCCTTGCTGCACATACCTTGTTGTAGAGCATCAGGCAGCAACCCCAGCCTGGCCAGGTGTAGAGGATTCTCCACTCCCAACATGATCGCCTCCCCCACGGCTTCGTGGAAAGCGGAGTTGGCGCCCGCCTGTCACCAGTAGTAAAAATAAACTATCGTGTCATTTTGTGAAACCTTTTGGTAACACTGCCAAAATCAATGAAACTTTCGGACTCAATACTACATTAGCGAGGTTTTGCGTAATTGGACGTGACCCAATTTAAAACATACAAAAACTTTCTCCAAAATGCATAAAATGATAAAAAAGTTACATTACCATAGGTGTTCTTTTTTACAGACAAGACGATTAGAAAATGTTTTCTGTAGCGTCACAGTCCAAAATTGAAATAAGGTTTTCGGTTTTTGGTTTTAAACCTTTCTTTAGTATGGTGTAAAACGTAAAAATAATAACAAATTCAAGCAATTTCCAGACAAAACTATGATTTTGTTTATATAGATGAGGTCATATTAATTATTAATATTCTTCTCAAGACTTTCATTGCAATTAAACGCGAAACCTTACGGATTACGATTTCACGAATCCTCCATGTTTCTGTTCCCCTTAACACATGTAACATATATTTAGTTTTAAACTATTGATCGGATCATTTTATTAATATCGATTAAAAGACATTGTTCCTCACCTGATACAAGGCCGGCAGGTCCCTGTACGCCATGAAGTACTTTATGTGGCCCATCTCGTGGTGGATGACGTGGAAGTCTTCCCAGCTCACGTTGGCGCACATCAGGAGCCTACCAGACAGAGGAAGAAGGAGTACGGAGGAAGATACTATAGGAAATGGGAGTTGAAACAGATGAACGAGGGAGAGAATTATGTGATAGATGTACGAGGATGAGGCATTGACAGGAACTCTCAACTTTTTATAGTAGTCTTGCGCTTTCCAATTACAACAAACTAATTCTGATAAATTTTGCACACCTTATTTAATTGTTGCTATTAAATATCTCAACATAATCCTCAGAAGATAAAATCGACCGGAATTCTTAAAAAACCAATATTGATTGATCTTGTGTCAAATCTCCAGCCCGGTGACACAGATGAATTGTGAGAACAGGGCCGGGTGCTTCTTATCAGGGGTCTGGGAGATTACCTCTGCGATACGAAAAGAGTCTGTTTCAATTTAAATTTTACTTTTATGTTTCCCTACAACGTCCATAATTATAAAGTATGGTAATAATCGAGCCCAAATAAAGGTATATAAAAGGACCATGGTAATAGATATTAGTTGACCATCTCGCTCTCCTTTATAACCTGCTGTTTTTTCGCTAGTACTTTCTTCTGAAGGGATGCATACCAAGAGATGAAGTCAGGATTGTCTGGAACCTATGTGAATCTCCTCTGAGTACTAACTAGTAATAAGTGGTGGAAAGTGAAGATACTTTCCGTTGGGAGCGTTAAATATCCTTGAGTTTGGAGGATTATAGGCTACCTAATCGTCAACCCGAATTTCAGATCTGGATTGATTCTTGCTTAGCCATTAACTCTTCTTCGAGTGCTATGTAAAATACGGGTTTTACCATAAATTTTACAATTAAGCTCTCGTAATTGCTTGCACTGTAAAATAACAATGCTTTAAAACTGGTTGGGTCGATCTATATATAAGCTGTACTATCTTCAGAGCTGAAGGTGGCGGGTCCGATAGCAAGTTTCCTTTATTATTTGGATTATTTAATTAATTAATGTTCCTGACAAATGAATCAGCTGGCCTTTGACAGAAACACGCTCACCCTTCACTCATATTCACCTGAAATACATACTAGAGTAAACTGCACGAAAGTAGTCCGATGAGTTCTTGGACAGCTGGTCCCCCTCATCCCCCCATTTGGCCAGCAGTGTTGCAATTTTTCATTTAGCATATCAGCTGATGTAACGATATGCTATAATAGCATGGGGCGATTAGGCAACACCGCACTTACTCTCATCGGACTACTTTCGTGCAGTTTACTCTAGTAGTTGGATTGTTGTATCACAAATATGAACATGAATTTAGGAATGATACTTTAAAACCCAACATACACCACATAATATACCATCTAAGTCAAGCGATGTCACAAGCACTCGCGTAAGGCCTACACCGTACGCGCGGGGTATAAGTGTGAGGCTGGATATTACATCTTATGATCTAAACAAATACAATAATCACACTCTTATTTATATCCTGTTTATATCCTATTTATATACCTGAAGTCATTCCCCGTGAACATGTTTGCAGCCATCCCATGGCAGTTGGAGCTCCGCCCCTCTAGTTTCACCACTCGAGATTCGGCCCAGAACCTAGGCGGCATCCTCTCCAGGCCCAGAGACACGTAGAAGTCCTCCGCCCGTCGTACCATGTCCCACACCGTGTAGTTCTTGGCCCTCAGGCCGGCATCCAGGTCGGGGACCGAGGAGTTCCACACCAGAGGCAGCACGCCGGACCACTCCTGCGACCACAGGTTACCTGCCCACATGTTAGGTGCTAGAGCGGCGTTTGGATTGTGTGTAAACAACAGCATGGAATGTCTCAGTTGTGTCAACTTAAAATGGTGGTTTACCTAAACAAAGCCATGAATTGATTTAACTAAATACATTAAATATAAATAAATTGATTATTTTTAATATTATGTGTTGTAGATTAGAATAGTTAATTGTAACTGTTGTAGATAAAAGTTACAACAGATACATAACTTGATGTTTAGTTGGAGTAGTTATTAACCTCTCTGGATGGTATAGGCTACTTGTTTAAAAAGTATTGGCATTAATATAATTAATTATGGAAACCGAGGCTCTTCCATATTGTTTACAGTTGTACAGTGTCTACTACCGATTGAACTACTGTTGAACTATAAAGGATATTGTAAAGAAATTCAAAATCATTCCTATTAGTATAATAATTAGTTATAATCAATAGACAGCAGTAGGAACATTAATTTTAAAATATTATCATTATAATTTTAGTGATGTTACAGTGATCAATCTGATTGGAATGTATTATTTTTATTTATAGTAGTTAGTAGTGTTATTTATAATGTTAAATATCACTGTGTTAAACATAATTAAATAACATACCAATAACAAACAACAATGTTAACATAATTTCAATCCAATCTCAATTTAAAAATCTGTGTTAGATGAGATGAATATTTCAGAGCTTTTAAAGCGGTGGTCTACGATATGGTGAAATTTCCGTATAAAATATTTTGTGGAGTCGATTTTAAGCAATATTTTGTCACACTTTAATTTAGTAGGAGGTTCTTGATATCAGTTTAAATCTAAATGTTTCGAAGGAAATGTCCTCTAGAGTGCACATTTCCTATATAAGGAATAGGGTTGATCGCACCAAATAGAAATAAAACGTCCGGTAACCGGATTAGAACGAGAGAAGACAACGCACCACCTGAGGCTCGTAACAACTACAACTGCACGTGTGATGTGTGATGGGGGACAGCAGCAGCAGACCTACGTCAGCAAATGCTAGCAGCAAGCCGTCCTTTACGGACTGAAACACTCAGTGTCTGGAAAAATATTACTAGTATGACAAAATATAAATCTCCAGATAAAAATTAAGTATAGCATTGCTGTATTTCGAAAAATGTATAAAACCAATTGAATTGCTCAATAAAATGGGTGATTATTATGACCACGGTAACGAATTTCGTAATTTAATCAAGAGCCCAACAAATTGAAGGCAAAATTTAGCACTGTACAAATATATAATATATTTTACCCCAGAAAATATACAACCAAGGAAGAATATAAATACAGGAACTTCATTTATTTTATTTTTTTAACTTTAAATGTTACCATCCGGTATCGGAGTCGATAGTGTTGGAGCACGTGGGAAAAGTAAATAATTAGGCGAGTTTGAAGAGAAACTGAACCCCTCAGAGTCAACAAGACAGGTAATTGTCAATTGTGGTTCCTGGGACTCGATGATTCTATTATGAAATCGTCGAGGAAGGCTCGTTTAAAACGTAAGGAAACGCTTTTAAAATGTATTTTAAATGAGTTTTATATAAAAATCTGCAAAACAGAAGACTTAGGCTATATTTAAGTACAACACCGGAAACCTATGTGTTTCTTTATACGATATCAAAAAGTACGCACAAAATTGTTCTCCATTCATATAAAATATAAATACCCCCGTCACAGCAGACATGCATACTCAGCGAATTTCCAGCTTAAATGGAAATAATAATATACGGAAAGATTGATCAATACCTGTTAATAAACAAGAGTATTTGCCTATTCTCCGTAACATTAACTGCTGTGAGGAACACATAAACAATGATTTTTTAGCATAAATGTATAGGCCTCATGAAGTTAAATACGTCCAGTTCAAAAATAAATAATAAATTTATCCAAAATTATAGGTTAATAAGTGAAATAGTAATTTTTCATATCCTCATATCATACATAATACTCGTATATATACAATTTTTAACGACTATTGTTTTTGGCCCCTAGGCACCTCAAAACGAAAAAATAACATGGTCTCGGGCTTAGGTCTTGCCATGAGACCTATGGTAATAGCTTCTTCCCTTTGGTAAATTCGCTAAAAGATACTAAGGAACACTTTTAATCAATGTTCACTTTTAGTATAAGGTTAAGCATGTTAAGCACCTAGTTGTGGCGCTTACGTCATGCGCTTGTTTCACGTCGCAGGCACGTAGGACACCATGGCACAGTAGGGAACTTACCCAGGAGATGGGCGGGTATAAGCCCTGAGGATGGGTCGAAGTCGTAGACTACCGCCAGTCTGGCTAGCACATACGAGTGAAGTTTCCGGTACAGTGGCCGGATCTCCCGGTAGAGGGAGTCCGCTTCTGCCTCCAAGTCCCGGGACTCCAGCTCGTCTCGCCACGCCGCTCCTATGTCGCCAAACCCTGGAACACGCCACCCAGCTGTTAGTTTGTGGAGATTTTCCTGTTTGATATAGATATGCCAAAGCCCTAAAGTGGTGTTAGCAATTTAGGAGACGCAAAAAGTGTAACAGAAATAACGTCATATGGTTATGAGTACAGTTGTTTAGAGGAACTGAAAACATTCGCTTTAGACATATCAGTGATCTAATCTATATCCCAAAAGGAAGTACAGTAAATACATTTTTAAAACAAGTTTTTACCAGTGAGACTAGGCAATAAGGATAGGCATGTGACACCGTTTCCTTCTCCTGCAGAACAACCTAGTAACGTGTGTTGTTATAGGCCAGTACGCCACCAAACGGATTGAATTAAAACTAAACTTCTAGGGTGAAATCCTACTGCAGTGTAAATGTGGTCTCTGTTTCTTTATCCTGTGTACGAGTATGTATGCAAAGCAGATCATATGCTAAAATGTATATAGCATATGAACATAATGCTTGAAATCGGCTCTTTAGAGTTTATTTAAATTTTATCATTCAGGTTTTTTTAAATAAAAATAAGTTAGAGAAGGTCCTTGTTTTAAATACGAACCGTCAAACATATAGCCATTTGGGTGATCACATTTTTTGCGAACCTAAGAGCCACCAACTATACAATTTTAATCAATATCATCAGAGCATCAAAATCATCAAACCACAGAAAATATAGACTTCGAACCATTGTTCCTAGCACCAGCATTCATGAGCTGTATCAGGCGCGGGTATAGCTTCCTCGCCGCTGGGCCTACATTCCGCCTCCACTCAACCCAGCCCCACAACAGCTCCGCGGGGTCCGTGGACGTCCTCGCTAGGACGGCAAGCTCCGGCTCGACGTTGTAGCACCTAGGGTACCTCGGCCCGCGGCACACCTGCGTCTCGGTGTACAGCCTCCGCAGGAGGTCCGTCATCTCTAGAACCTCCCTGCAATAACAAATACAGGATATATAGGTTATTACCAAGGTAACATGTTTAAGTTTATAAGGTATTAACGAACACGGAGGGAGATACAAACAAAGAGGTTCTTTATAGTGAGTCTCCGACTCTCCTCACCTAGGCCAAACACTGATGACATTTTCTGCAAGTTCGCCTTGCAGTAATTACAGTAATATAGATGTGTAATGTTGTGTGTGGTCGATAGAGGTGTCCACCTTTGGAACTGTTTTATAGTTGTGTGTCATTCAGTCTAAACCTGTACTCGTCGACTCACCTCGCTTGCCTCGGCGTGTACTGCGGACCTCGGCAGAGCAGGTATGCCATGCGACTGTGGCCCTTGCGGGTCCTCCGGCACAGATGGTAGCGCCACCGGGTCCACCCCTGCATCAGCCCTCCTCGGTCACCTCCTCCCACCCCCGTGGTGGAGGCCCATAGTTGCCGAGCGCTCTCCTGGCTCCAGCGAAGGACCTGGTTGTTCACGTGGTCCCAGTCCACCGACTCTACCAATTACAGATTTTGCAAACACATATTTCAACTGAAGTAAAAATTGTTTTTTAAAGATTGTATTTAAAGATCGTGTAGAGATGTGTATTCCTATTTTTACTCGGACGGGTTCGTAATCCAGACATTTCGGTCAATAGGGAGGAGTATTTGGGGAGGGGGTTTGAACCCCAAAAAATTTTATTTTTGTATTCACATGTAATTAAAAAAAATCATATTTTATTTTTTACTATTAGAATCAGCTAAAAAACTACACAATTTAGTTCCTTAAAGTTTTTCTCTATCTCCAACGGTTACCAAGATATAAAAAAAATCGAAACACAGTACATTGTATTTTGAGGCTCCAATAGTAATCTAAAGGAGGATAAGGAAAAATTAATATTTCACTTATTAACCAATATTTTAAACAAAACTTTGTATTTAGCTTCACGTGGTTGGGATCCATCCATTTATTCTTAAAACTCATTGTTGATGTGTCCCGCACAGCAGCAAACCTGGATACTGTTTCCCATGTTAATGTTATGGAGATTAGACAAACTCTCCTATTTATTACGAATATTGATCAAACCTGTTATATATTGTTATTGATTTGGAAACTCGCTGAGTACGCAGGTCTGCTACGACGGGGGTATTTATACATTTTGCAACATACTCATAGGACATTTTTTGTTCAAATACATTTAGCTTACCTGATTCGGTGAAGTTTTCTTGCATAACAACAGGGAAGAGTGCAGCAGACTGGCACAGCATACTTGAAGAGAAGAATAACAGTATTATCACTATCGGAAACACTGAAACAGTTTTAACAATAGTTTATAGTTGAACACGATCATTACTATGATTATTGGTTTCATATTGAACTAGTTTATCTTTTTCAAGTATAACAAAAACATTAAAAATTGTTGTTACCTGTAGTATAAATAAACACAGTTTCATTACCTCTAATTTAAAATAGGTGAAATCGAGCATATTAAATGTACCAGTACTATATTGATGAGTGAAAAATAAACATTGAGTAATTATCAATGCAAAAACTATTTATTCCTAGTAAAAACGTTCACTTTGTTGCTATTTTTTTTTTACTCCAAATAGTCTTAGCGGAGAGAGCCGTTGAAGTTGTGAGGCAATCTGGGTATTATTTTATTGTTGCCGTTTTCAATTTACTGCAGATCTAATTTACTCATCCAAACATTTTATTGCGACAGTTTAAAAATTTACGTTGAGTATAAGCTGTTGCCTTGAAGGTATTTTTAACTAAAAATTTAGCTAAAACAAAAATTTGTTTTTTATTACTGTTTATTTAAGTTAGACATACTGTTTAGTCAATAGTCACGATACCTTAGCTTGAACTTCAATTTCATAATATTGACCTAAACTTAAAGTGCTAAAATATCAATTAAAACTAATTAATTTTGAAAATCAGTTAGTCTTTTGTTTGTCCACTATCCAAAACTTATAAACCTTACCTACGACAATTTATTCAAGACAATTTTAATTCAGCTTGAAAATATTTGACGACTTAGTTTTGAGTTAGGTTTGTCATAGGTAAATATTGTAATAAAATTAATTACAAATTAGGTGTAACTAAAAAAATACAAACAGTGTCAGCTAATTTTGTGACTGATACAATGTAAAGTTTAATTTAAGTCGTGATAAGATTTAGACATTTACATTACAAACAAATAACTTGACTTATATAAATGTAATTAAAGCCTCATTAAATCACTTTATATAAATTGAAACATTGGTGTAAGAGTATAGATAGGACCAACTCACAACATTCTATCAAAATTTTAAAAATACTATTGGTGTTAAAGTTACAAATAAATAAAAAATTAAAGAAATGCTATTCAATACATAGATACAGGAAGAGAAGAAATAGTTTACTTTCCAAAGACAACGACGAATAAGTTTGGTCTAACATAAAATGCGTTTGTTCCAGAAAATATGTTTAATGAAATAAGTATCCGTCTGTATCTAGTTTACAGGTGTACCACAAATACTCACTCTCTGTCGAGTCGTCGGTTAGACGCTGCGAGAGCGACTGTCCTCTGCCCAACAATGATCCGAACCGTGTCCTGCGCATCGGCATCTAATAGTCCTCTTAATATTAACACATTTAATGTAGACCTTCCACAATTTGAGGATCTATGATAGAAGTGCTCCCAAGAGTAATGAGTGAAAATAATGAATAATTATTGATCGTTATGTTATCTTAGTATTAGATAAATTTAAATTATAGTTATAAACTATAGTTATAGTTATAAGCTATAGTTATAGTTATAAACTATATATTTATAGTATATATTTATACCCAATGTATAAATATATACTATAAATATACTGAGTGGTTTCGCCACGCCGCCCCTATGTAGCCAAACCCTGGAACACGCCACTCTGCTGTCAGATTGTGAAGATATTCCTTTTTGATATAGATATGCCAAGGCCCAAAGCGGTGTGAGCAATTTGGGAGACACAGAATGGAATACAATAGAAAGGTTTTTAAACAAGTTTATACATAAAGGAGATCTAAGCTATAAAGTCAGAAAGTTTACTGACTTACCTACAAGCTCAAGTTTTTGTCTTGAAAAGAAATGTTACACTCTATATATTCCGATACTAGTAAAAAAACTAACGACGACATACACAAAACCAAACAAACTGAATAATATGATACATTAACTAACTCAATATTATAAATTAACTGAACAAATTATCACAAAATCAGACTGGCACTTCAGTATCATAACAAAAAAAGAGGTGAAATAAACTGTTTTACTGGGTCGATCTGAACAGCCACGGCAACTCATTCGTGCAAGAGCGCTTATGTTATATTTTAAGTAACTTAGACTTATTCATGTACAATAAACAATTGTTTTCCATCAAAATAAAACTATTTTGAAAATATATTACTTTGCTTTTATTTCAAATAGTTATTATAACACCATTAATTCCTACAATTTGTAATTTACTAATTCGCTTAGTTTTGGATTTTTACATTTCGTTTTAACGTTTTTTTGCAATCTTCAATCAACGACAGTCACCAAAACTGTCAAATTTATAAACATCTGTTTGTAATGTCTATACAAACATTGCTCGACAGTGTAGGATAGGATACCAGCTTTTATTCTACAAATAAATAAAAACCTCTACAAACCATAACTAAGTATACACATTTTAATTCTACACTATTTGTAGAGCTAGTAGGAACATCGAAGAATCACACCAATCGACAGTAAATGTAATATGCTATAAAAGTTTTTTTTTAATATGAAATTTAGTATTTAACGACTTTTGACTGCAGTAATTGCTATTATTTAAATGGCCAAAAAGTCTCTATTATACTATACAGGTCTGCTCTTGTCGTGGCGTCGGCGATGAGCGTGAACTAGTCACACCTCAATCCCAACCAAAATTTATCTGCTAGTGGTTAGGTAAGAAGAGGTGACTGAGCCACTGAGCCAGTGAGCCTGAGCGAGAAGGAAGAACGTTAACAGCCTGCGCGACAATAACGCGCGACAATAACGCTGTCTGAGAATGGCGGTACACACTACGACGACTGGCGGTACAGAGAGGAACTATCCTTTCACTATGGTATACTATGTTTTCTTATTTCTTAAAGAACAGAAAAAGAGGTGAAATAAACTGTTTTACTGGGTCGATCTGAACAGCCACGGCAACTCATTCGTGCAAGAGCGCTTATGTTATATTTTAAGTAACTTAGACTTATTCATGTACAATAAACAATTGTTTTCCATCAAAATAAAACTATTTTGAAAATATATTACTTTGCTTTTATTTCAAATAGTTATTATAACACCATTAATTCCTACAATTTGTAATTTACTAATTCGCTTAGTTTTGGATTTTTACATTTCGTTTTAACGTTTTTTTGCAATCTTCAATCAACGACAGTCACCAAAACTGTCAAATTTATAAACATCTGTTTGTAATGTCTATACAAACATTGCTCGACAGTGTAGGATAGGATACCAGCTTTTATTCTACAAATAAATAAAAACCTCTACAAACCATAACTAAGTATACACATTTTAATTCTACACTATTTGTAGAGCTAGTAGGAACATCGAAGAATCACACCAATCGACAGTAAATGTAATATGCTATAAAAGTTTTTTTTTTAATATGAAATTTAGTATTTAACGACTTTTGACTGCAGTAATTGCTATTATTTAAATGGCCAAAAAGTCTCTATTATACTATACAGGTCTGCTCTTGTCGTGGCGTCGGCGATGAGCGTGAACTAGTCACACCTCAATCCCAACCAAAATTTATCTGCTAGTGGTTAGGTAAGAAGAGGTGACTGAGCCACTGAGCCAGTGAGCCTGAGCGAGAAGGAAGAACGTTAACAGCCTGCGCGACAATAACGCTGTCTGAGAATGGCGGTACACACTACGACAACTGGCGGTACAGAGAGGAACTATCCTTTCACTATGGTATACTATGTTTTCTTATTTCTTAAAGCCTGTCTGTAAAAGTGTTTGTAGAAAAAAAATCGCGGGATCGGAAAATTGAATGAAATCGTGAATTTTACTTTACTCTCCAATTGAACCTGTGGATGTATGAATTGCTGCAGTTAATTGTTTGTTTTGTTAGTACTTGTCGGGCATATTGCGAATTTACCTTTTAACTTTTATTTCGTTGAGGAGGGAGTTTGCCTCGATTCTTCTTGTGTAATTTTTGAAGAGTATAATACATAATGAGAACCGATACACTCAAGAAAGCTGAAGGTTCCAAATCTGAACAGCCCTCATCTGATAGTAAAGTAAGTTTAGTCAGTCTTTTTTAGAGTAATTGAAAATTATACCTTTTGAAAAAAGATGTGTATGGAAAATAAATAAATGTATCTGTTGAAATATATGTCTAGGCCAAGGTTCAGAACAGACGTTATTAAAAATGTGGTTTAAGCATAAAATTGAAGTTAATTATCAAAATATAAATAGGCAATAGGGTTTATAACATTGAATTGACCCTTAATAGGTTGTGTGGTGTGTACAAACCTCAGTAGCAAATGCTTAGTATTGTATAAGACGCATTTCGGTAGCCTTGCCACTCATCTCCCACATTATCCTCCCCTCACCACCCCTTTTCAAGAACATGAGAGAGAGAGAACCAGTTAATTGCATTTGGTAAATGTTAACCATTTTCGCAAGCGCTGTTGTCTTTTGTACGCCATGCGCCCTCTATTGTGTCAGTATTTGCGCGGCCAACTTGTAGTGTTTTAAAACAATTTAGGTATAATAATGGTATAAGTTATAGAGAAATTGTTTTGTTTTGAGTCGCCGTGTGGTTTTTATTTATTTATAAATATATTGAAATTATTTCAACACAAACAGAACTATTTTTGAATTTTTAATATGCAGGCCTATATTTTACGTTACAATGGAAAGTAAAGAACGAAAATGTTAGCTTTCTTTGATCAGCAATGTCAAAAAATCATTTCAAGAAGGGCAAATAATTGCTAAGTCTGGTTATAGGGACCTTGAAAAGACAATTGTTTGCTCATAGCGAAGATGCAAGTAAAAATAGTGAACCTACTCAAGAAGATGCAATTGAACAGGAAGGATTGGATCAGTCTGTAGATGAATTGCCATAGGGTGATCACAATTATTATATTTATTACTAGTTATGACGCCATTGTCCATTTTGCCGACTTAACAAGGATTTTAAACTAAAAAGTTAAAGTAAACATGTCTTTATAGGCCAAATTAGTATATGCGGAACTTTGTACAACCACGACCTATTATATAAAATAAATTGTGCGACCTATCAAGGGTTTAAAGCAAACTTTAGAAAAGAGAACCTCTTTAGTAAAGAGGTTGCAAATAAACTTTCAATAATTAGCCTCTATATTTGTAGAAACCCCTTAGCCTAATAAAAATTGTCAAAAGAGTAGGCTGTGTTTATTAGCCTGCCAGATTATATCTATTATTAGATTATATTTCAGCAGCCTATTAGATTATAATTTTGATTTTATTTTAACTCGGCCTATTAATTTGTCATTGACCTTCCCGGTATATATGCTTTACAACTGTAATAATTTCTCCTTACTAAGTTATTTTAGGTAATATCTGTTCACAGGAGACCATGAAAGTTGTCCGAAAGTCACTTCATCCCCTTCAAATAGCAGCTGGTGACAAGGAAAATCTTGTTGGGGCTGGCAGGATGCAAGCAACAATCAGTGAGAAAGATGGGAAGAGTATAACTTTGAACAGGTGAGAAAAAATTTGTTCCCTATATAGTTATTCTATTTGTTTTTTAGCCTATATACCTGCTCAATATTGGGCAATACTGATAAAAACTATTTGGCCACCTATAATTAAATGGCAAATATCTCTTTTCAAACACCAGAAACCATGTAAAATAGTAATTATAATAATATAAAATAAGAAAACACTACATAAAATTTGTATGTACATACTTTTATGTACCAAACCCTCAGCACGGGAGACCGACTTTTCGTGCAAAGATTGGAACTTGCAAGGATTGGATTGGAAAGACTGTCAAGGTCAAGGGATGCCCCAAATCTTAACAAAAAGTGGTTTGGTTGCTAATTGGAGAGGTGGTGGAAGGATATTAGCATGACAAAAGGCACCGCTCAAACGGTTTTACCAACAGAAACAAAACAAAAATCCCATGGGGCCTGTGAGACTGGTTTTTTTTTAGTATACGTGTTAAGCCAGAACGGTTCCCTTGGGGGTTTTGGTATAAGTGTTAAGCCAGATTGGTTCCCTTAAAGAAGCTTTAACAAATATACCGAAACCCTGGTCTCACAGACCCCTGAGAAATTTAAATGTGTAATATTGGCACTGAATGGTGTGCTGAGCTACCCTCTCACACCTTCCCCCCACCACATCTTGACCTTGACGTAATTTTCGCTCAGTTTCCTCGGAGTGCTTGGGAGTGATTAATTGATTTTTGTAAATGTGCCGGTCTCACTGACCGACGGTTTTGGTGGACGCTTTTTACATATATTCTATAACTACCGTATATGCAAGTATCCACGGTTGTATTGTCGTTCAATACATCCAAACAAAACTTTTAACATCTGTACAACATCGTACATACATACAAAATGTTAGTTCTTACTATGTTTTGAAGGAAATCAAGATTTTTTCTTTATCGACAACAAAGTGTTCACTTTATATATATCTAAATTATGTCAAATGAAAATACACAAACCTTTTTATAAATAGATTCTTTTGTACTTCTTAACCCTCTTTTAAAGTTTTAATCTTATATTTAATGATATTCATTTCGATGTAAGACAGTAGAAACCATTGTTTATTATATAGTTGTCTCACAGACCGGGGCTTTGGTTGATGTTATAAAAATGGGGTTATAACACAGTATAAGTGTTAAAAGTACCCTGCAACAAAGAGGAAGATAGGATATTGTTGGTTAAATATCAACATCCTAGTATTTTTTTACATTTGTTATAAATGTATTTCATCAATGGAATGAAATTGTTATTAGTATTTATTTTTGTGTTACAGTAAACAAACTAACCCTTCACCGAAGAAAGAGAAGCAAAAAGTAAACAGAGAGAAGAAGACAATCTCTGAAAAAGATTTAACTTCCGAAGGTAAGATATGCTATGTACTAAAGAAAGTTTTTATTTGACAAACTATTAATAAATTTGACTACATAGCTATTTCAACAAGTTTTTATACCATAGGCCTTGCTAACAACTGTCTATTTTATTAGCTGTTAATTCCTTATTTTGTTGCAAGATACTTACTCAATTTATTGTTGATATTTGTTCTCAAGAATCAACTACGATGGATTAAAATAGCTAATTTGTTTCTGAAATATTTTTTCAGCAGGTCCTAGTGAGCATTACTGGGAGGTATTAGCCGAAACCCGCCGCAAGGCTTTGGAGAAAGCATTGGTTGAGAATCAGCAACTTCATGAGAGGCTCGCTAAACTCACTGAGGAAAAGGAACAGTTGAAGAAGTTAGTGGATGAAGCTCAAGTCGTTATTGATACCCTGAACGTAAGTATATATTTTTGTGTTTTTATAGGAATTGTTCCCAACCCTGATCTTGTTACTACCTAATATTAACCCTCCGAGTAGTAAAGAAGCTTTAGTGTCTCTATATCGCAATTATATTCAACGATGCGTAAAGTGCTTCTGCGGTCAAAATTGCCTTCACAGTGCTGCCATCTGTGAGTTAATGCCTCGTGAGTTAGTTCATTGATATGGTGCTAGAGTATGCTTTTTATAGCCAAGTAAATGCTTCCTCAGAAGGAGGTCCTTTTGGTGTAGTGGTTAGACCATTGTGCTGACGAGTACAATGGTTGAAGCCATTCGGAAGGACAAGGATTCGAATCCTGAACATGAGCAATCCCAATTTGGCTTGCCAATGTGTGGCTCAGCGGTGAGAGGGCCCACGTTAAATAAACAGTGACCGGCTTGGGTTGAAGTTGACGGCATTTGTAGGCTTAATTGGGATTACAGAGGACACCTGTTTTGTATCTTCTACGACTGCATGGTTATGGGTTGGGGTATTTTTTATTAAACTTATTATTTTAAGAAGAGTTGCAAAGTCAATGTAAAATAATAAAAAATGAAAATTAAGTTCAAAAGCTCGAGCTTAAACCCTTCAAGGCATTACTTTTTGGTGCAGCAGGCAACCCCTGTGTGACTTTTTTACCATTTTTGCTACCAAACACATGAACTAGGCCTATCCATTATCACAAATAATTGTAATACATCGATAAATACAAAATAAAATAATCCTTAAAATGACATAACCTAAACTTCACTAAAAATACTTGATGTAGTAAATACAGTATTGCACAAATTATTATGATAAACAAAAATAAAAAAACTTCTCAGATCTGATACTTCAGAAAACAGTAATATTTTTGCTTATCATATTTACTAATATTTACAAACGAAACTACAATACACACAATTTTACTACTGGTCTATTAAACTGTTTGTAAATAAAGAAAACATGGGCAGAAGCAAAAATAAGACTTCCTCAGCCTGGCATATGCGTAGATAGATTGTGAATGGCTGATTACAAGACAGACTTTCAGCATTGATATTTTTAGTCTCCGGAACTCGTAAAAATCGATAATAACCAAATCAGATTAATCGTTTAATGCACTTCACATTGATATATAACTTTGATAGTATCGAACTGCAAATAACCGGCAACTTTGGAATATTATATTGCGAGTCATTGAACGTCGCAATCCATTCTCAGTTCGGTAATGGCGAACGAACACTGTATGTTGCGGACCATTGAAAGGTTATCAGTTGTAGATTAGATCAGATTGTTAAATATTATATACCGTACATTCGCTGTTAAAATGAATGCAATTGAGAGTGGTACCTATATGCTGAAATTTTTTTATGTTTTAACTCATCATTTGATGTCTTTTCATGGAAAACAGTGAAGAAACGCCATCCAGACCAAAAAAAGGCATTTACGGCCATTTTTTTATGGCAACAATTGTTGCTGCATGAATCTGGTGATGTTCTTTTCCGATCCGTACACTTTTTTTGTTCTAATATCTTTTTTAACTCAGTGTTATAAGTCAAAAACGTTAAAAAGTGTTTTATGATTTTAAATTATAAAAATACAACATTAACATAAAAATATACTATTTAAAACAACACCATCAGCTCACCCCGATATATTATCTTCACTTTTGTTATCATCAAAACACGTGTGACACACAATTATGGCTGGTCATCACATTCGGTGCAATGCCAAACGACCCTTTTATATGGATATCTCTCTAGTTGCATTCACGGCACCTCCTATTTTTTACCCTTTTGTCGTAATTTTCCTTTTCGGTCATTCAATAAAACAGTAGGCCTATTTACTATTTACAAATACACAATTTTACTTCCGTGAAGAAATGTGTGAATCGAAAACTGACACTGCCAAAAAAGAAAGAAATGTACCTCGCCACAAGTGTGATAACAAACGGGCACAGGAGACGTGCTATCAGCTTACTGACGTATTTAAGCAACAATGGAATGGTGGCAACGATTGTTGCCACGCGCATCTGGAGAGAGACTGGTGCAGCAACGATCATTGCCTCCTGCAGCGAACATGTTAATGTCCCAATCACAAGTGGCAACTGGGTCCAAACTGATGACCCTTGGATTACGAGTTGTGAACACTTTACCTCTGAGCTACCCAGCTGTTTCTGTTCATTTTGCTGCTAACAGTCTACCTGGGCGAATGTGACACATTCTGATTTAATATCAAGCTAAGCTACTTCCTTGTGTAACGAGTCCTCTTTCAGACAAGAACCAAAATTATTTTATTCATCTTTATTTAACATGTGTTTAAAGTAAAGTTTTAGTTTCTATTTGTGGATGGACGGCTATGAGCAGCCAAGTAGTTCACTAGTCAGCAATCACGTCACTCCCATCCAGTCACGTGACATGGGTGATCTGATCGCAGAGAGGAGGGGGTCTCGCTCGCATTGTCTGGAGCGGCATTGTTCTTTTTGACCGGCTTCGTACACGCACACTCATCTCCCTCCCTTTTAATAGTATCATGTAACGTAACTTATATTTTTCTTCTGTAATATAATGTTTGTTTTGCCACATTTAAGGAACACAAAGTTTCATCCCCAGATCTTCAAGTTATTTCACCCCTACTCCCACTAAAATTCGTATTTTCGGGACTGCTCCCCGCAAAGAGCAGTGGTGGCAGCGTTACCATGTCCGCGACCCGTAACAGTTGCAGTGAGCATGTCGTTAATTGGACATGTTAGACATGAGGTTTACATTGATCTCATGATTGCCTCAAAGGCTATTCGGGATAATGAAATTGGCTTTACTGATTGAATCATTTGTTTATATTGCATTTGGTAGTTAAGGCTGTTTAATTTTTTTTATAGAGGATAACACCTCTTTTATTTAATCCCATCCACATGTAGGACTAATATGTACTGTACATGGGATGAAGCAAGCAAAGTTAGGTGTGAGCTGACAGTGTTAGGTAGGCAGGAGACTACTAGTACTAATACCAAGATCCAATCCAGCGACATTGTTGCCTCAGTCTGTATCTAGACACTATCGTGCGCCTTGAACTACTGCCTCTCAAACTTGGAAACAAAAGTTTGTGTGAAATATCTTAACAGATTAAGTATTCAATTTATACCCTAAGTTACCCTCATTTATTATGTTGTAACATAATTTTTTCATTGCAGGAAATCATTGCTGAAATGGATAATGAAGATGACGTTAGAAATGATGAAGAAATTAGTCGTCGAGCTTGAAAATACGATTGGTGGACTTGGTTCCTCATTTACTTGGTATCGTCATTCAGTGTGAAACTTTTAATTTTTTTTTAAGTAATTTTTTACATTCTTTAAGTTATCACCAAAAGGAAAGGGAGGCCAGTATATGGATTTAAGATGTAGTTGATCTTTTTACAATTAATAAGACAATAAAAATATTAATATTAAATATTGAAAAAAGCTGGAAATTACTTAATTAATAAAACACTTCTCTTGTCATAATATTAACAGTATTTTGCAAAATAATATAAAATTTTCAAAACCAGTTCAATGATAAGATACTTTAAGATTAAGATGTTTGGTCAGTTGTAAGATAGGATAGGATCCTATCCTATATCCTAGGATATCTTCTAATCAAAGATACCTTCAAGGGCACTGTGCTTGTGCCGTCACAATTACTAGGCCTATATTGAAACTTGAAACATTATTCAAGGCACCTATCATATTGTTCAATTTGCCAAACAATTAAGTTTTCGCTTGTTAAACTGGTTTTAAACATCTTATTTTAGTTTTTCAGGATATTTGTTTAAATGACTGAGAATCAGAAGTGCCTATTCAAACATCTAGTTTCTAGCATGTATTTTATTTTTAACCCCTTAAGTCACAAAAGTCATTGTTTATAATTTTTCCCATAATCTTTATGTTTAATTCTATTGACGCTATCTTATTCTGTATACTGGTGTACGAATGAACCAATGTTAGACATCATTAGATGTTAAACCATTCCCAATACAATCTATCCATCACTTACTATGTACAAATTTATCAGCTATTTAGATATTATTGTAAGTTTCATCCAAAGATTACATTTTGTACAAAGTGATGTGTATATGTGAACAATTGTTTTGAAATAAAGTTGATTTTTTAATATTCGGCGTTTTGTTTTTTTTTCTAGTTTATTCGTTCCACTATCACTTACTATTGAAGTGTTATTTATTGGTAATGTTAGTGTTTGAGCTTCACTTGATAGTCTGACTCTTGTGTAACCAAACGGGGTATTGTATCATCGAAAACCAATAATACTAAACTTGACGGTTACCTAGCTATTACAATTTATTTATTCTTCGATTATTAGGTGCTATTAGGACTATTATACAGTGCAACTTGGTTATTGCGGCCTCGGCCATAACGTCAACTCAGATATAATGTAATTTATCTTTAGGTCCCTCCAAACTATAGGTATTTACATAGGTATAACCTCGGATGTATCGTCAGTAAATTCTAAAACCTCGTCTATAACGTCAAGAAAATGGGGTCGAGATGAAGGCAACGTATAGCTAAAGAGAGAAATTTCGGTTAGTGGTGCAACTTGAGAGCCGCGGCTATTGTTAAGCTAGATACCCCATTCTATTTTTAGAAACGTTATGTTATTGCTGTCTTACCGCTAACTACCCCAACCCCCTCCCCCTACCCTATATCCGCTGTTGCTGTCATCAAGGTCAGTGTCAGTGACTCAGGTCGCGTCAAAGCACTGCGATACCGTACGTACGTACCAACAGTTCGTGCAGCTATCGTTAGTTCAGTGTACGTCTTTTACCGTTTGTTTTTCGTTATTTTAATTTACGAATACAGTATTGAAAAATAATGGCAAGTGTTAAGAGAAAGGTTTTGCCGATTAAAGAAAAAGTGTGAGTTATGAGAGCGTGTGACGAGGGACGTAAGATAGCATACGTGTGTTTGGACTTGTTTTATAAAATCAAACCAACAGGTGAATTCACCAAGCCTAACTAGCATTGTGATATTAACTCGATTTTTATACAGTTTAGAGTAGTTCAGTCAGTCATAAACATAAACATTTATGTGTATTTCAAATTACCTTCATTAAAAGTGTTAATTTCATGTAAAAAATGTGTTTTTCTATTTTTCCTCGGTTTTAAATTAAAATTATGAAATCTCTTTTATAGTGTCACTCTGATATAGCGTCATTAATTGTATGGTCCCTTCAATGACGTTAATACCAAGTTCCACTGTATTAACAAATCTTTAAAATTCATAATGGCGTTAATTATTAATTATTCAATATCTTTTAATGGACTATAGGCTACTTGTCTACTTTGTTGGATTTGACTTTTCTGAACTATACTACTGACACTATACTTGTATTAGTGACAATGTAATAAAGATTTTCATTTGATTTGATTTGACTTTTCCAATGTGTCTGTGTTTTCAACTACACAACTTTTCTGGAGGTGGAGAAATTCCTCCAGTTTTAAGTGATACCTAATAATTTAAATCAAAAGTTTAAGTTACAGATATTAATCATATCATGTTGTCAAAAAAACTATACTTATCTATTGTCTTGTAAGTTGGAGCACTACATATGCTCGAGTGGTGCTCCAACCTCCGTTCTTCGGCAAAACAACCAACTTGTTTTGCCCCACTAGCTCGGAGGCGGAGTGTTGTGGTTATTTGTTGCGTTATCAATTATAGTTTTTGTATTTGGCTTGATAGATAAGTATAGTGTTATTGACAACATAACATAATTAATGTCTGTATCTTAAACTTACTATTTTTAAAGTAAATTATTAGGCAGTCACTTGAAAATGGGGGAGAGTTACTCAAGCTCTAGAAACGTTGTGTATCTAAAAACTTAATAATAAGTTTAAGTAAGAAACAGGGATCCATACCAGAAAGTTAGTTCAGTAATACGGTACAAATATGTCAACTTTTAGTTTGTGTCATCTTGTTAGATTTACAGTTTGTCAAAGTATCAAGTACAAACTTTATTTTCAAAATCACAGGAATACAATTTTGTTATTTTTTAATGTTAGGTATTTTATTCAAAATTATACAGAATTATTTACTTTAAGAAATAGTTACAGAATAAATGATAAAAAAACTGTAACTAAAACTATTTGATTCACTGAGAGAAAAAGAATTTTAAGTTAGATGTTTGAAATAAAATCTATTGTTTTAATAGACACCAACCACACTGTAGACAATATGAATGATATAATAGCTTTAATGACCGTGACAAGAAGAACCATATTTTAAATGATAAGTTAAATTTCAATTACACTCAATATTTAATACAATAATAGCTCACAGTACAGAAAAAAAGGAAGATTAACCTTCGTGAATTTCAGCCATTTCGTCTCCAGCTTTGACCGCGATCGCTCTTAGAGTAGGCCTACAGACAGAACTGTCTTTCTCATTTTTTATTTTTATGTGTAGGTGTAATTTATGTGTAATGTTATGTAATTTGTATTTTCAATTGATGACGAGTCCTTGGAGACATGGAGCATCCCAGCATCACCACTTGATAATACCGTCCAGTAATGCGGCGTAATGCGTCCATGTTTTGAGGACTTTCATACGAAAAAAGCTCTAAAATGTTATTTTAGGGTATTTTGAACCTAATAAACATTTTCTGCTATATTTACAGTAGGCTGCAATAAAATTTAGCGAAAAAATATTTTACTGCTTTGAGGTGTGATTTGATCGTTTTCGTTTTTAAAGAGTGATGTTTTAAAACGTCATTACTCTTTAAAGGGTTTTAAAGTAGTCTAGGGAATAAAAATTAAATTTTTACTTTTGAAAGTATTACAAGTTACTTCATGTTAATTTACTCGTAATTCAAAAAAATCTATCTTGCATATTTTCTCAGTTGATCTTTTAACAGTTTAATTAATTTGAAACCCCAACTATATTTTTATGATTATCATTACGACGGCCAGGAACGTGACAAAATTCACATTATTCTAATGACTAAAATAAAATATTGTAATGAACACTTAAAATGGTCAAGTGCAGTTTCTTAGTTAAGAATTAAAACTTCCTTCTTTTTTAGTTTATTTTAAACTTTATTCACTATGTAGTTAATTACACACATTGAAATGTTATGTGAGAAAATCTCCGTTATATTCAACACAGAGCACTTATGAACAATGAGGTAAAGTTAACAATCAAAGTTAACAACTGTTGCTCCACACTATTACTGTCAACTGTTATAAGTATTTAGTAAATATTTATGATTTGGACCTTGTTTCGGTTATTAATTCGTCTCGGTCCAGCTTAGGAAAACCTTAGGAAAAATTGTGGCTCAGGATATCTAGTTATATTAAGTATTTCTCGGCCTCTTGTGGTTGCTTAATCTCGAGTTGACTTCCATGGTCTATCTCTTTAAGAGCCACCAGATCAATCTCTGTTTTGGTTTGCCCTAAAGAACCACTAATATCTCTAGAATACTCTGCAGAAGGTGCCTTGAATAAGTTTCGTTGAGGGCAAAACTTCTGACTCAACTTTCGTAGAATCGAACGTCTACACACAAATAGGAAGAAGATTAGCACCCCCTGAAATCAAACATGAATTTCTTTTTACTGAAACTGTCATTTAGGAGATGTTATTGGTTTTAGTTTAAAAATTATAAATGAGTACTGTTAAATTTTGTTTAATACAATGGTAAAACAAAAAATAGATGGATTATAATAGACAAACCATTGCATTCAGTATGGTACCTTAGTATCCCATGTCATTTGGGGATTGAACACTGGTGTGGATGTGTACAATGACACCAATACCATCTAGGTTGCGAAAGGCCTACTTATTCCCAGAAATCAGGTTTAGTACTAACTATCCATTAGCCTGTAGTATTATTACCTGTGCAACGTCATGTCCAAGCAACCTCATTCAGTCCTTTAAATGGCAATGGGCCGTTGGGCTATTTGTACTGTGGTCAGTCTATGGTTATGTGCTAATATGTAAACTAAATATTAAACTAATATTTAGCTAAATATTTCCATTGGTTGAAGCATGGGCGGAGTTAAGGTGGAGGCAATGACCTGAAGGAGTTTTCAAATTTTTATTATAAATCTTAACAGTACTATTATTTTTAAATTTGGCACATATATTTTAATGATTTTTTATCGTAATTTTATGTTAGTTTTAAATAAATGTTTCTTTTCTCTATTTTTAGCCTATATTGTATCCCCCCCAACGTGTAACCTCTAACTCTGCCCAGGGGTTGTAGTTTTGATACCAATTGTCTTGATTTTACTGATAATTACCCCAACACAACATTGTAAATACGGTTTGAATTTAAAAGACTAAAAAAGGTAGAGTGTTGTTATGATGCGTCTTCAAGGAGATATGAGGAAGTTACATTTGCACCTCTTAAAAAATGTAAACATTTATTAGTAACTTTAAATGTTGGGCACCTACACCTAGCTTGGTGTTTTTAACATGAACAAGCAACATTTTATGTAATACCCCAAATATTCTACATACCTAGTTTTTATTAACTAGTCTAAGTGAAATGCAACATACTTTTAAGTAAACAAAAAATGTATAAGACCTCTGCTTTCAGAAGTTTATTATCAATAAAAATTTACCTGTAATGCATTGCTTAAGTCTGTGATGAACCATAAATAGTCGGGCCCACCAACGAAAAAAGACACTAACTCCAAAATCCAGGTAAGGCCCATTACAATGGATAGTTTCAGATACAGCTGAAACCTAAGTAACATAAATAAACAGTGTCAGTGAACCTACAATTTTTCTCTATCTAAAATTAATCTCAGAAAATTTACATACATTTAATAAAAATATTGCAGGCCTAATTCCTAAATACACATATTAAAATAATAAACGAGTAATTGTACCAACAATACTCATAATGTATTTTTTCATACATCCTCTTACAAAAAGTTTAGCTTTACAAAATCCCTCTCCCCAAGGCAAAATGAACTTTTTATTGTATGTACCAATTTTCATTAAAACCATCTGAAGAGTATGAAATTTCCCCAAAAGAAAAACATTGGGTGCTCAGACAATGAACTGTGTTTACTACGGATAGTAATTTTAACTTTACTCTGAGACCCTTTGTTGTTAGTTTTATTGGTGAACTACCCTTAAAAATAAAACTAAAATTAATAAAAAAAAACCTGAATATATGGTTTATAGACAAATTTTATTTAAGTCAGAGCTCTAGTGAAAGCTGTGACTCTGTATCCACCTACACACATACCCAAAAACTTAAATTCAAAGATTTTGAGGATAACAATAATTTACCCTTATACGATATATGCGTACAGGTTGGTGAAAATATAATTTACTGTATTGTATTTAGTGTAAGATTTCCTGTTAACAGTAAAAAAACATTTTTATCGTAAAACAAAGGTAAATGTTTTAGTGCAATCCATATTTTACTTAACAAACCTACTAATTTTACTTTCGTTTTGTATTTTACAAATCATTTCCAGTTTTTGTGTGAATCGTCAACATAACTCTTGTGAGCTATTTGAAACCCAAACCATGTCACAAAATTGCAACCACTATCATAAGAGACAAAACAAACATCGACCAGTCACCAATCACTCTCAATAGCAACAGGAACAGGTGTTATGATTGGTGAAAATAAAGCAGCAATGTAAAGCAGTGGTGTCATTGGGCATTAGCTTGCTCAGCCAGCCTGCTGGGTGAATTCCAAGAATGTGAGTAGGCGTTTTAGACTAAAAAAGTCATTATACAGTACACAATTTCTCACTTTTTGTAGCATGCACGGATAATCTGCATCGTGGACTATTCCCTGCGGATAATCGGTAGTTTACTGTAACCTGTCAAGCAAGAATTGTTCAATTGTTGGTTTGAGAGGGACCTACTACTAATATGGTTGTGACTTAAAATATTAGAAAAGATCACTGTGTGAGCAAGGTCTTGGCATGTAAACACTGTATCCCAGTGCATCGTGGATTTCGCAAAAGGCCAGAGGCCTATTCTGCTTCGTTTTTGGATTCTTTTTATATTTTTTCACTTCAGCTGGAAAGGAGCATATACCTTCACCTGCCAGGGATAGCCACTGACAATACCCATTGGATCGTATTCTGTACCGACCCGTATTGGCTAACGAAGCCACCCTGACCAGGAAAGCCCCCCAGCTAACAGCTAACACCACCTGCACCCCCGGTTCACCGGTTACGACATCAGCTATCCACCTGAGGGTGACACAGAGACGAGAGACTCCTTTCCATCGGCAAACCTCACTCTGGAAGGGAACATGGGCTCGACCAGTGCATTTCAGTACCAACCACCTCCACTCTGTAACCAAACCCAGGAGGGATTGAAGCCCCACAACTATTGTTGATCTTTGGTACCGGCTCTGGAAAAAAGGGATTGCAAAGGTAGTAAAGGGCATTCTGGATTACAGGTGATTGGATTAGCAGGTACGTTGTTGTATATATGTATTCTAATGTCCTAATAAAAGCCACATCGGAATCAGAACTAGAGATGAAATGTACTTTTTTAATTTTATATGAGAACTTTATAATTGGGAAGTTACCTGACTTTATCTCGGCTGGTCTTCTTCACATCAGACCTTAGCTTGAACGTTGTTGATATAAACATCAGAGTGTTCAAGACCAGGACAATCCCAGTCGGTAAGTATAAGTATAGGATTTGCCCCATAGAGTCTGAAATTAATGTTTATGATTAGAGTTCTAATAATTACATATGTGATGGGCAAATTATTTCCAGAATTAAGTTGCAAAATGTTTTTGAACATTGTCACATTCCTGCTGAATTGTATGTAATCATGACCATTCTAAATAAATCATTAAACAATATCGATGGATAGTTTAATTTGATAGTGTTAAGTTAAAAAACATTTTTATAAATAATATAATCTTATAGCAAAATCAGTTGATGAGTAACCAACAGTTTAAACAAAAAGTACATTTTTATCATCTAAAAGTAGTTTTTTAAGCCCTTCTGGTGAGAAAGATTTTGGTTTTCTCTCAGAAAGTTTTGATCTTGTCCATGACTAACACGAGGGAAAGTTTAATTAATCATTTAGGTGATTGGATAGTATCATTACTGCTACTTCTACCTAGGCTAATAGACTTAAGATATTATTACCTTAGGAACTAAGGGTATAAAGGAAGACATTATAGGACTGAGATGCATTTTAGCTAGGAAAATTCTTCTTAGGTTTGTACACACCACTAGTAAATCGTCAGAGAACTATCCAGGAATTATACTCCTATTTAAGAAACCCCCAGTGGAATTCAAGCTGACCTTTGTCAATCTTGATACGAATACAGAGGTAGGTTAAAGAAATTATCTTCAATTTTTTAATACATAGGTTAAGTTATTGCAGGAGTTCTCACCCATAAACCAACACTTCTGCTTGCCGAACCCTGGCTTGATGATGGAGTCAGGTAAGCCGTGGGTCATATCCATAGCCACAGCAGTAGCTACGATGGCTGCTGGCACTCCCCAGGCATACGCCGAGTACCAGAGGAATCTCTTGTGCTGCATTCTGGAGGAGAGGTTACCAGTTCTGGTAACAAACAACGGTACTGGTTTTTGAATAGTTAAATTTATTAAGATACTTAATTTTTAGTAGACCTATAAGCAATTCATTAAGAAGAATTTCTTTCACACACTTTCTTTGCACAAGTTTAAAGACTCTGGAGGGGTAATGCTCATTTACTCCTTCTCCCCTGGGGTAAAATCAACATTTTTCAGTGGGTTTCTTTTGAGTACCTATTGTCACCAAACTGTATCCCAAGCGTCAAGCAAAACAGGTAAAAATAGTTGGTGTTTTACAAAATCTAATGTACAATGTAACTTAATATTTTTTTTATTTAATCCTCATATATGATTTATTTCATATGTTGCGGTTTAAATGTTCTGATGAGTTTACTCAACACAGATGTTTAAAAAAATTAGATCATGGTGGATATGTCTAAAGGGAAAGTTTTCAGTTGATCTAAACAGCTGTTCTTATAAGCAAACTGTGACGTCACCAACCAAATGAAGTCACTGTTTCAATTTTGACATGGATATGTATTAGCTCTGGTCAGGGGGTGTTGGTGATTTTTAAGATGGAAAACATGTAACAGGTTTCCATAGAAACTACTAGAACTATTGTATTGAATTTTAAATATAAAAGAATAAGAACAGCTGTTTACGAGATGAACTCGTAGATGAACTGAGAAAGCATTCACTTTAGACATATCCATGATCTAACCTATTTCCCATAGGGAAGTAAATACAAACATTTTTGTCTTGCAAATTGCCAACCTCCCCGCCCTCCAGAGCTAACTGACTTATCCATGTTAAAATGACATATTCCCTAACAAACAAATGATCAGCTCTGAAGAATTGCGGGATCCTTCTATTTATAATACAAATTTATGCTAGGCTCTTCTGTAAAACAAAATAAAAATCATAAAAAAATCAAAATATTAAAAAACATTATTGACTCACCCTGTTCCAAAATACCCCATAATTCACCCCAAAATGACCCCATCTTAGAAATTTGTGGTTTTCTATTTTGGTTTTATACATGTAACATGAATTATTTATTTATTTTATTCTATTTTTTACTATATTTACAGTAATATGATATATTGCATACTGATGAAGCAATGAAGGTGAGATCTTTATTGAAAAATTGGTTATAATCTCGGAAACTTATGTAAGAAGAATATTATAACCAATAATCCAAAAAGTATTTAATATTCAAAATTAAATTAATCAATAATGAATAAAATACTTTACCTAAATGTAAACCAAATGTCAAATGATGTGATATTCATCCAGAAAAATGATCCCAGAAACGAAAACAAGACTATGAAAGCTGTAAAATTAAAAAAATCTTAGTTAATGAAAATTGCCATTAAAAGTGAAGAAATTATTTATAACTTTAAATTATAAATTATATAGTAATCAAACCACATAAATAAAAAATAATTTAATTAATTATATAGTGCAATTGCCTTGCACCTTATTACTGTACAGTATTATCATCCATAATATATTAAAACCTGATTATATTAGGACATTAGAATAAAAAAAAATAAATAATTTTCTATTGAAAAATATTTTTTTTCTACATAACTATTGAATAACAAAACAACATCAAAACCCTATCAGGTTTTGAGAATTAAAATTGTTTAAGATTATTTTTGATGAACCATATAATTTTAAAAACATTTATTATACAAATTAAAATGAAGTAAATAAAAGTACTTATAATAATGTTTTAAAAGAATATATTTAAATTGATGGGTATCAAACATGTTAAAGTTGAAAATATTCTAAAATAAAGTCAAAATACTAATGATTACCTAGCGTTGTCAAAATAGTAAATATTCATTTTTTATGGATGGAAAATTTTCACAAAATATTCCAACTTTTGGATTTTATGTTAACAAGATGAAATTTATTTTAAGGTAAAAATGAAAGTGTAATTTCCCTACAGCTTACTCATTTTTGAGGGTGATAAAAACCAATACCACAGTTAGGCTGTAGAGTTATAGTTGTAAACCTGTTGTAAACTAATAATAGATAATTAAAATTATAATGGAGTTAATTTAATTGTATGAGACAAAAAATACACCCTCTATTATGCCATAAAGGGGAGTGGGAAACCAAAAAAAATTATTACTTATTTTGATTTCTTTGGATTTTTTGAATAAGAAAATATAACTTAGCTTAAAAAATCTTTTATGTATTTTATAAGAAAATTACGCCAAGGATCCATAGTATATTTCTAATGGTGAGGTAGGACTTTGCCACCAATTGTCCGAAAACTATCGTTTTATGTAGAGCAACACTTTTCTCTGGAAGTATTGAAGATACATGGTTACAATCTTTTGTGTTTAAAGATGGAAGTATTTTATAGACATATGTTGAATGAATACCATAATATTTAAAAAATATAAATGAATCCAAAACTATAATTATTTGGTTAATCTTTAAATGAATTCACAAAACAATTACTTTTTACTTGTTGAGAGTAGCTGCGATAATTTAGGAGAAAAATACCTGAATTTGCTACCTCTAACATGCATAATATAGCGCCTTCCCACTCCCCTGGTGGTTTCTAGTATTTATTTAATCCTAATTTTTATTCATGTTGTCAAAGTAGTGGAAACATATGAAAGTTATCTTTCGACATTTTTTACAACTTCTTTTGATCTTTGGTTGGTTTGGATCTGGCTATTATCCAAACCAACTCTTAATTTATTGACGATTCTATATTTCAAGTTAGGAAAGAGTCTCACCTAAGAACACGCACCAAAAGCTGTCGAGGAAGCGCTGCGACAAAATAATAGTGAGGCCGACATATGCTACCAGTAGACACACACACTGACACACGAAGCTCATGCCATTGGTGTGTCTCAACTCTGGAAGGATGGAGTACACAACGATGGTGACCAACAAGAACGGCACAGAGACTATCATGGCCAAGGGGTACAGAACCTCCCGGACTTTAGATTCAACATCGTCTTGGTGGTCCGGTTGGAAACACAAGAAAACATGTATATCTGCACTTCCATTCCTAGACTCTAAACAATACTGTGATACGTCTAAATCACCAGACAACGAGAGCTTTCGAATCTTCCCATCCATTGAAAGTTGAAATTTATCCTCAGGGTATTTTTCCGGTACGAGTAAATATTTTCTAAAGTCACACACGTCACCGTACAACATCCGGAAATGATTCTTTTCGACTTTCACTTCCTCGCCAGCGGCGTTATGAACAGGGATGGAAAAATGTTCAAAAGGAGACTGGTTAGGATTTTTCACACATTTCGACTGGGATCCGGGAACTTTGATGTAGTACTCGTCCGGAGCACAGCACTTCCTGAGGCATGGTTGCAGCTGGCATAAGCACCCTCTGGTGGTGAAGTTCCACGTGAAGTGGTAGCCAGGGGGGTAGGTGACGTCATCGTCTACGATGGAGCCGTCGGGAAGATCCAACGGGTTGGACAAGGGGACGCTGACACCTAGGTCGCACGGTGTTGTGGAGCGAGGTTTGCTGAAGTAGAAGTAAGCGGGGACGCCGACCAGGGCGACGAGGAAGGTGACGGCGAGCGTGGTGGTGGCGACCCGGCTGCCCATCGCTCTCAACCTCGCGCGGCGTTCCTACAGTGCAGACTGACCCACTTGACGTCACGTTATCAGCAATCACTTGTTTGCGCAAGCCACACCCCGCTGGTGGTCCACGAAAATGGAACTCGGAGTACCGTAAGGATTGGTTTTGGGTCCGATGTTGCTATTTTTACCCCATTGCATCTGACAGTGGAATATAGACTTTTATCGATTGTCCACATAGTTTGATTAGGAAATTGAATCTTTATTAATTTTAAAGTTCTATATTTTTTGGAATATTTTCGTTGTATCGCCCTTAAAACTCATTTATAGGTCGGTATTTGCCAGGCTACGAATGGATTTTCCCGCCTACTTGGGAAGAAATACAAAAACTAAAAGCACCGTTATCAGTAAACAGACACCTATACTTTCTCACTTGCTCGATTAAGTAATGAACAATATAGTTTGAGTACTTTTAGTTGAAAAAATGCTATCCAGAGTTAACTACTGAAAGAAGACAGAGAAATTAAGAAGTAATCACTGATTTTTGTATTCTCAATAAGAATAATATCGTGCACGTAGCACGTATCCTGACGTAGTACTGCACTGGATTTTTATTAACTTAAATTTTAGTTTCCTCCACAATCAGTTTTCGTAGACTGATAATTAAAACCATTGGAAAATGTGGGTCGCGTATACACTAATTTTAATTACGTTAACATTTTTAAAAATTAATTATTTACCATTAAGTTCAAAAATGCTTGAAAAATATTTATTCATCCAGTTTGTAGGGTTTTTGTGGATACGAAAGGACGTTCAGGGAGAAAAGACACTATTTAACCTAATGGACAGTTTTAACTTTAGCGTTGAGATCGTAAAAAGGTTATTCATGCTATCTGCTACTTTCAGCGTTCCTCACAGCAGCAAATCTGCATACTATTTCCCATGTTAATCTTGTGGAGAATAGGCAAACTCCTTTATTTATGTCCACATAATGATAAAACTTGGTATATTGTTCAAAATTAAAATATTTTATGGTAAATATGCCTTCTTTCATTGTTCCTCAAAGCAGCAAACCTGTATACTCTTTCCCCTTTAAAGGTTACACGGAGAATAGGTAAATACTCTAATTTTTCAACAGGTATTGATTGATCAATCTTGTCATGTACTTGTACTATTATTGCCATATTATTGAGGTAGGAATTCACTGAGTACGCAGGTCTGCTGCGACGGGGGTATTTTACTTGATTGTTGTGGATTTACCACAAAAATTATACACAGAAGATTAGGTATAATTAATTTTAATGGAAGTTTATTCTCTATTGATCCGGGTACACTAAATCACCAAACCTATATGGCGATTGAATCCATGGTTTTGATATGCGAAAAAGACGAACAGTCACGTATTCTATTTTATATACAGAGGAAGATGATTGTGTTTGCCATTTCCGCCTGATTGGTGGTGACGTCATATTTATTTATGCCAAGCTAATCTCTCCAAGAAACAACAAACGCAAACAATTCCAACTAAGCAGATAAACTCAATCGTAACTTTCACTAATTAAAAATGAATAATTTACTATGACTATTAAAATTATGGTGATTTAACTAACCGCACCAAGTGAAAGATAAAATTTAAATGTCTTTGAAATTACGTATGAAAAACAAACTTTTGAGTAAAAAAACCCCCAAGTTACCTTTTTAATATCTTTTTTCATTAGTCCGCATTTTGACATGGTTATTTTATAGCTGAGTCAGGAATATCAAACCCGTGTCCTACATTCAACCAGTTTCAAAAAATGTACTTTTTGTGAAAGAATGTGAAGGAATTAACATATGTTTAATATTCATAACAAGTTTCAAAAGGAAGTGGTTCCTGAGATAGATTAAAAACACACAAATAGCCTGAATAGTGAATAGCATGATATATGTCTATTTTTCGACTCTAAAAACAATTTTTTTAGCGACAAAGACCGTTAGAGTGTATAAGTAGAGTATGAAGATCTGTAATTAATAAAAAATATATTAATCATTAAACCGTTATCTTCAAACATTGTTGGATCGTCGAGATACTTTGTATCCTATTAAGATACGTTTCTCAGATTGTAAATGTGAAACCAAAACAACCTTTTTGTTTGAATTAATTGAAAATCTGGCTAAGAAATCGTAAACACTTTTCCTGAAAGTAAAATGTAAAGTTTAGTTTGATTTTTTTAGCTTTCGGTTATAACAATCCTTATAGTTTGAAAGGAAAGTAAGAGTTGAAAAGAACAAAACTTTCTTTGTAACTTGGTTGAACTAAAAGTTTGTTGAACAAAAATGAAGTGGAATGTTTCCGTTAAACTATAGCAGAGTATCATCTCTTGATCTCTTTATTAATGACTAGCTAAAGTACCCGTCCTTCGGGTAACGACATAAACAAATATTCTAAAACATTAAAAGAGATTTGATGTGAACTGAGGTTTTCACGCCATATTCGGCACTTTTTTCCCATAAGAACAACATGGAGATTAATAATTTATGGACATTTAGTTTTGATCCGTAAAAAACTACCCTTATTCGTATTCAATCTACAATCTACTAATATAAAAATAATTTTTAAGAAAAAAACTAAATTTAATAAAGCTTACACCTCACAGGGTTCGGGAAACCTGGCTCGCGCTGAACGCAGCGCTCAGCGCCTTATGACACTGCCGCGAGACTTACCCAAGCACCAACACTTGCACCTAGCATGACTATTAATTTTTGCTATATTGTCCATCTATCTCAATACCTCACTAGCATTAATCCATGACCTACCTGGAAATCCTAAACACTTACCATATAACTCTCCTTTCTGTTTAATTACGTTCTCCATTAAATAAATCTCCTTATATTTTGTCTTAGGTTCTTCCTTATACAATCCACCTCTAATTATATTATCTCTATCGTCAGGAATAGGTCCCTCCTCTCTCAGCTTTGCACTTTTTAAAAGTGTTCTGTATCTCTTGCATTTTTCAAAAGAAAATAAATTGTTGAAAAATTACCAAAATTGCGAATCACAACATTTTACTTTTAAATTTATTTTGGTATCTAAATATAGTCACATTTCCACAAAATTACATATTATCATTCAAAATAAAGTGCTTTATAAAAACTATTTAAAAAAGTTAAAAACATTTTTAAATTGTTTAACCTATAGATATAGGTGGAACCCTTAGATACCTATAGGAGTAATTCAACACTAAGCATTCCAGCTTCTGCTAAGAATAACTTTAATCAAGTTTATTCCGCGTAAAATTTCAAACGATACTCTTCCTAGTGAAGCAACGATTTAAATATATTCATATTCATCAGCCGTATACGGTAAAACACGCGTGGAATCTAATTATACCCAATAAACTACGAAAGACCTTGGGCAGCGTAAACACGTTTACATCATTCGCGTCTTGGGGTCATTAATAATACAATTATGTCAGCGTGCAGACTATGCACGTTGGCATTACTGCATCCCTGTGTCCGCGGTGGTGGTAGTACTGTTAGTCAGCTGGCTCAAGGTCGTCACGTATTGATAGCATTTAACGTAAAAGATAATAATTATTGAAGAGCCAATGTAGGAAACGCACGGTCCTAACTGTTATGGGTTGTAATAAACCAGTGGAAACATCTGATTATAGTGTTATCGTCTCGTTCATATGGTGTTTTATGGGTTCCCACGGTTAAGATTTACAACTGATAGCTGGATATGTTTATTATGTTTCTAATACACATGTGCATGTTGAAAGGAGTACAATAGGGGATCGAGCAAGACCCAATATGTTAGTAATATTTATTATTTGAATAGTTTCGAACAACAGAATGGGAGGGGATTTTTTAGGTTGGTATTGGGAAGTCTAATGATCATTCCCCACATCACCTCTACCATCATTAGTTATTTTGTGATCCAATAGGAAATGTAAGGAAACCTTCTCCAAACCAATACTGATGTAAACAAGAATAAGGTACCCTCACTGCAGGAAAAGAGTAAATGGTAAAGGTTCACCCACTCACGTTACCTGAGGGGCGTCAGGTAAAGGGGTTGGAGTTTCTCCATCCCTTACCAAACGGACGGTTGTGGTTACCGTTGGAAAGATGGATCGTGGGTTTAGTGACTAAACCTGACTTTCGTAGACCTACTTTGTCGTATTTTTCAGTACAACGTTCTGCATCTCATGGCATTGAACTGAAGTTGTTTATTGAAAGACACGTAAAAACCTGTCTGAACTTTATCAGCTTCCTTTTGATATATCTCTATTATATATACCTAAACTAGCTAGTACCAATTAGGTTGCATTGAGTTTGATAAAACGTGGGGAAAACATATCGAAGTAGATTTAACATCTCGACGAAAAAATATTTGTATTTACTTCTCTGTGGGAAATAGGTTAGATCATGGATGTGTATAAAGGGAGTGTTTTCAGCTCTTCCAAACGGATTTTCTTATTCTTATAAATTAAAAATTCAACACAATAGCTCTAGTAGTTTCTATGGAAACCTGGTACAAATTTTCATCTTACAAATTGCCAACAACCCTCCCCAGAGCTAAGACATATCCATGTAAAAATTTCAAACATACAGCACTATTGCTAAACTGTGCAATGTAATTTTATATAAATGGGATGAAGTAAAACCAACACGTATAATGCTAATCAAGAAATTATTTCATATAAAGTAAGGTATGATTTTGTATACTGTTTTTTATGCAATCATAGTTCAAAGATGACCTTGAAAAAATTTACTTCTTGTAATCTTAATATTGTAGTATCTATTTCTTTCAATACCGAAGTGAATTTTCATAACTCTGCAACATTTAATTTTGTTTAACGCTCCATTTGCAATTCTCAATATCTGGTGTTGTTTTCCGGAAATCAAAGAGGAAGAGGTAAACAGTTCTTTTGTATTTCACCATGAAAAACGCGGTTTTACTAAGCATTATTCTTTATGTAATGTTATCGTCTTGATTTTAACAGAAATTGACATTCCTGCTCCGGAACCCTCCGGCGACCATTCGCCGAATAAAAGCAATAAAGAGATTAGTTCTATAATTTAATTTATTAAATTAAAATAAGCAACAGGTATTTAATATTATTTAGATTTATATAAATTTTTCAGTGAAGGTTACCATGGTGATGAAGTCACTATTAATTTATGATAAACATAGCCTTGAGTAATTTATATTCCACACTCAGAATACATCTCCACAATATTTAAAAAATCTATTGGTAAGTTCCTTTCAGTTCCATACTGAAAACTATATTCCTTATAAACTTATTGGTTTTTAAAATCAATTATCTAAAATTTCCACAACTTCCAATTTTTAAATTCCGTTACTTTAGAGACCAAAAATTTGCATACGTGTTAATAGAAAAGGGGTTAAATCAAAGTTACATTCACACGATTAACGTTTTTACTATCAGCAATGTACTTGCATCGTCCTTCGTCCAACACTAAAGACCGGAAACAGTGTGACCAACTAAAGAGAATCAAATTACCCCAGATCCTCCCGCGCGTCGTGACGTCCAGAGGTCGCTTCAAGGCCGACTAAATCGTTGAATTACGTGATCCAAGGACTGAGGATTTATTATCAGACGTGTGTTGAGATAGGAGTCCCCCTGAGTCACTTGGACCCGTGTATAAATACTTTAGTCTCGTGAGGAGGCGCGAGCTTGCAGTATGGCGGACTACTACCTGTGCAGAATCAAGATACAGGAGGTTGATCCTTCCTGAGGATATTTATCTCGAGTGTTTATTTTATTGTTTGAACTTGAAATAACCACGTTTAAATTCAGTTTCAAATGGTGACGTTTATCAAGTCAACGTTCATTAGTTTTAGGCGTAACTTAAAAAGAAACTGGATAATGTAACTACTATGAGTGCTAAAGAAGGTATGTATCTGTGAAACATGTTTTCTATGTAGTTAAATTCTCTGCTCTTCAAGGATACTGCTACGTTGATAATGCATGAGAGGAAGTTATTACTGAATTATTCGAACAAACTGTGGTTTTGAGTTCGGAAAAAAGTTGTAAAATGTTTTGTAATAGGGTGTAGCTGAAAAACCCGAAAGCATTAAATATTTTTTCCTTTGAATTCGTATTGCTATAGCTTGATATCAATTGAATAAGTTTTATCACATAAATATTTTTGAAAAACATTTCATCATCATCGTAATAATACAAATAAATAAAATACCAATCAATCTGAATTTTTTTTAATTAGTTGAAAACATTTTAATAAGTACGATAGTAATGTTAGTTAAAAATTTAGTTCATAAGTGCAAATTTATCATATATAGTTGTTTTATCATAATATAAAATAACCATGATCTCGTGAAATGCAATAATTTATGATTGTTATACCCAGACAGTTTCGGTAAACAAAGAACTGTTTCCAGGACTGTTACATGTACAGGAAGTTCATTAAAGAGAATAAAAGAAAGTAGTATGGTGTAAAATATGATCGAGAAAATTCTACTGGCAGTGATTGGCTAAGCATATATGATATGACATTAGGTTAGTTTATTACGATATTTTACACCATAACCCCTTACGGTTTTTTGCCACTCGGACGATAATTCTGCACTTAGTATCATACCTCGGACCGTAATGCAATGTGTGGTAGGTTAGTATTACATGAGACTTAGAATTAAACATTCAAATAATAATAAATAAGTTCCGTAATATATAGTTAAAATAAAAAGCCCTATACTAAATAAATAATTTGGAAAAACCAAAATTTGAAAAATCTATTTCTTCATGAAGTTTTAAACTACGAAAAACGATTTGCGTTTTATTAAAAATTATTTTTAACGGTTTGTAAAAACCAGTTAAAATTCATCCCTAAATGAAGTGAATTAAACTTAGTGTACACTTTTACATCTAATTAATTATAGAGCTAATTTATTAATCTATGCAAAGCTTATGAAATTAGTTGGAATAACATAAACAAAGGTGTATAATACTCGTAAGCATATTATTAAAAATAAAGATTAATTACTGTTCGTCGCTGCATTAAATCAATAACTTTAATTTTATTCCAACTGTGTTTGTTAAAAGGATGTTTCTTTTTACAGTGTTCGAATTTGTAATGCCTAACGTGCATTGCAAAACAACTCTAAACATTTATACTTAAAACGTTTTTGCTTTTTTGGGCATTTTAATGTGTAAAAAACATTAAAATTTTACTATTACTATCATAACTCGTGGTAATATTAGTTTTGAGATTAAATAAACACAAATAAACGATAATAATAGACTTGTGTTAAGATAAAGAGTACTTCAGAAATATAATAATAAATATTCGAGCACTGTCATTAATAAATTTTCAGAAAAAAAAACTATTTTAAAATAATATTTCTTCATTATTATTTACGAATTAGTGATGTAATATATTTTTTTAACGTTAAACACGTTAAAACCGTTTTACCCCCTAAAAAAAAAGTGAATTAAATTTAATGATTCTATTAATTTATAATTTATTAATCTATGTATTTTGTCATTGCTATTTCCGAAATCAATTCTGTTTAAAAGCAGTGAGCATTACTTTTGAATTAAAATGATTTAAAAATATTACTTAGTTTGGTCCCATCCCACAAAAGGTATAAAAGCTCTTGGAAATAATATATTTTTGAACCAAAGTCTCAAAAGAGCACTACTGAGCTTTTAACACGTTCGGCCTGTTAGTAAGATTACCCCAGGTGCTTTGGAAGCCATCTCATAGAAAAATTGTAAACAACTGGCTCTTCTTGTAATTAAAAAATATACAAAATTTTTCACTTACAGGGCATATTTTTTTAATCAACCCGTTTGAATTAAAATGATTTAAAAATATTACTTAGTTTGGTCCCATCCCACAAAAGGTATAAAAGCTCTTGGAAATAATATATTTTTGAACCAAAGTCTCAAAAGAGCACTACTGAGCTTTTAACACGTTCGGCCTGTTAGTAAGATTACCCCAGGTGCTTTGGAAGCCATCTCATAGAAAAATTGTAAACAACTGGCTCTTCTTGTAATTAAAAAATATACAAAATTTTTCACTTATAGGGCATATTTTTTTAATCAACCCGATATAAGATAACATTCAAGAATTTTAAAGAGGCCTCTCTGACTGCATAAACTGTACTAGGCTATTACAAAGTTCTTTTGTTTATTTCCAGTTTGAATTATATTTTAAACTTTTTGCAGATTTTCTAAGCGCGTTCAGAAAACTAGAGGGATGAAATTCGAAGAATCGACCGTCTGTAAAATATTTCAATTTCCATCAAGTTGAAACTGAACGATTCATTTCTACGAAATGTGATGTGATATTAAGTAAGAATTTTGTGATATTATAACTATGAACAAATTAAAATAATATGTACTCCTTTATTTTAAGTACTGTAATGAATATGTGTGTTTTATTTACTTCAAGTAAATCCTGCTTAACATACCTGTGTATTTATTTATTATTTTTTAATTAAAGAACTTAAATTATAAATTACATTTATTTTCATTATTAAGAAGTTCCAGGAATTTTATTCTTTTACAAACTATCTGATGATTGGTAAAGAAATATTACTTATGTTTTCCTATTTAAATAGACATAAATGTTTCTAAAGTTTAAGAAATATAATTCTTTATAACTAACTATAAACGATTGTGAAGTAACCCACATGTTCAATAAGTTTCAGTTCAGTAAGTTCAATAAGTAAGTAAATTAAAGAATTTAGTAGAATAAAGAAATAGAGATAAAAGTAGCATTTTATAAAAATAACATCACAAATTTTGTAGAAATAATGCAGCGGTTGAATTATTTAAGCGCCTTCAAACTAAGGTGAGACTAAACAGCACAGTGTTGTTTGAAGTCTAGCCGCAGCAGTTGTAAAGGCGTCGATAGAATCCAGTCTTGCTATGGAGACATAAAGGATGCAAAATCACGAGTTCCTTATATTATATTCAAATTTAAATTTTATGGAATTTATATCTGAATAGATAATAATGAAAGAAGAGTGATGTAATTTAAGATTTTGATTTTGAAAATGTAGGATTTTCATAAGCCAGAGGTATGAAATTTATTTCCTACTTAGAGCTGTAATTATGAATGACTAAAATAACTGTTTCATGTTGTAGTGTAAAATGTGTTTCAGTGGCACCAAAATGCAAATATGCCATGGTTTAGGACAATGGTGGACTGACTGGTGAATGAAAAGAGAGAAAATGGAAATGTAACGAATAGAAAAATGAGTCATAAAAATAACTAACTGTCTATTGAGTAACTAATTAATTTAAAAACTGGGTTTTATACTAAAATAAAGTAGTTTCTTAACACATGTTATTATGTTTAAACGAAACAATTATATTATTAAAGTTTTTTTTCTGCTTTAAATTTTAAAACATTTTGCAGCATGTTCCAAACTAAAAAGCTTTTTTCGTTGATATTAGGCTACATAAAACTTCTAACAATATTTCAAGAAAGTTATTTTTGAAGTCCATGTAAAACATATTAATTAAATAACCAAGACTAAAGAAAGTAGTTACGTAAATTAAGAACTTATGTTCTTTTATCCAGTAATAATTTTAAAGAATTTGTATACATCTTATTTTGTTGAAAGTCAAATTCGTCGATATAAATTGCATTCAATTGGGTTTTAAGTTGATTGGAATTGAATAAATTCCTAGTTTATATTTTAAAAATTGTCTTTTCTCACTGTGACGTCTTCTTGGCGAATACAGTTATACATCTGAGACACAAACCCATCCAGACGGACATTGTAAGGTGAATATTAATGTGTATACGGAAGGTAATTACTATGTTTACAGCTTGATGGACTTGGCGTCTCGTAACTTTGTGACTGAGTAATATTTTGACTTATATTGGTGTGTGTAGGCCTTTAAAGCCATATGTTATGAAATTCATTTCACTTATTAAAACATCCTTCACTAATATTCAGCCTTAAATAATAGTTTGGTCTCATAAATAATAATAAGAGAGAACAAAGTGACGATTTGAAAGTCATTAGTTGATAGCCCTTATTGATCTTGTTACCACTTCTTTATCTTTAGTTAGTTTATTAATTACCCAATTAAAAACGGCGATTGGTTCCGGATGCAGCGATAGTAAAAAATTAATTACCACAGCAATAAAACGATTTTCCAACTTATGTTCAATCATCTAAAGTAATGCAAGTGTAACCAAAAATATCTTTATAATCATCTTGCGTCCTCGTCCAGTTCATGTCACCGATAAGATCGACGACGGGGCATCGACCGGTGATGTATCGATGTTAACTATCGATACTATCGACACTGATGTATCGCATTCTCGAGTTCGTGTCGTGTCGCGTCGTGTTGTACAGGTGTTGTTTATTTGTTGCGACAGTATCGCCCTCTTTAGGAGTGCCCATAAATTAGCTGAGTAAAATTGCAGACGTACGTCCGCCTTCACACTAGACTCGTCAGGCTCATTATCGAGGGATGTGTATTTTTACTGTAAATTAATTAGAATATTAACATTAATATTTTAGACAGAATATGAGTGAGAGTGACCAAGAGTCGGAGATTAGTTTGACAAGTTTGACAGGAGAACCTTAGCTGCACTAACACCTCTTCTCGAGCCATCTCAATCTTCCTTTTAATTATTGATTACACGAAACTTAAATCAAAATCATATTTTAATATTGAAAATGTTCCATCAACATTGACAGAACGATTGTACCTTATACACATTCTTTAACAAATGTTGGACCTTCAATTGAATAACTGACATGGACTGTCCAAAACTTCTTTCGGCAATGTATTGTTAACTTTCAAATGTTGTAACTTTAAATAAATCAATCAATTTCTTGTTCGCTATCCGGTTTATTATCCATGGTATCATCCCACCGTCTTCTGTTCGGTCTCCCTATTTGTCCTCCTCCCTCTGACAGTCAATTAACTTTTCAAACCTTCAGATAACACATATCTAACACTATCAAGTTTCTCTTTTTAGGAATAGGTGAAGGTCCTGGTGGGTAAGTGTTACCTAAGTAGTCTATCTTTTTATAGTATAAAATATTTGGAAATGGATCCAAAAGCAAATACTTACTCCCCAATTCTTCCCGAGCTATCTAGGTATTCTGCCTAATTCTCTTTTGTGATCTTTCCAGCAGTAGTCTTCGAGGATCGCGAGATGCTTGATCGCCGTGTCGTGAGCGAGTCTTGTCCGTGTTTTCTGCCCGGCTATAAATCCACGTGTATGGAAATTTCTCGTTAGAGGCCCGGACCCGAGACCTTGACTCCTACGTTGGATGCTAGTGTCTCGCATCAGCTACTGCTCGTGGGACTCTAGCTCTTCTTTTTTTACATATATTTGTTAGTTTTTGAAAAATCCTTGTTGAAAAAAATGATTAAAATATCCTTGTAAATGATATAGTACGTTAATGGCTCACAGTAAATTGTTTATTAACAAATGTTGAATAGTCGGTGATGCAATTCACCTTCAGAAACACAGCCTATTATGACTCAAGCCAATTCAATTGTTCCACCACGTTTCTCTGAAATATCCAATAACATCTTCTTGTGCCTTCCCACGCTTTGCTGAGTGAAGTGATCGAACATTGAGTTGGAATTTTTTCTTCTCTCATCGCTTTGATGTGTTTCCAAATCATGAATAATTTAGCTGACTGGGTGGTTTAGTACTTATAGTATTTTAGCCGCTTCATAATGTGGTCACCTGTTCAACCGTGAGTAAAATCTTGACACAATTTTTAGATGATTTGACACTGGATCCGGTGGCCAAAGCTATCGGTCACCAAATCCATTACACAAAAATAATAAAGGTTTAAATGTCTGCAGTACTGTCAGTGATCTTAAGTTATCTTAGACGACTCTAGAGAATGAAATGACATGATAAATTGAAATTGAAATTTGTTTCCGTCTCAATCGTGTTGCTTAAAGATTTAGTACTCGAAGTTGCAGAAAGTCACCTTGCTTGACGCAAAGTTTTTATACTGATTTAGACTGATCAGTCGGTAGCGAAAATACTGCAATACGGGACTTTGATACTATATCTCATCTAAAATGATAAATCTTAAGTGTTATTAAAGACGACTCTTCACTACTTAAACTGAATAGAGTAATGTGAATTGAGACTTGACAATTGTCAGACGTGGGGGGGGGTGTTGCGTCACCTAACTATTGGCTGTCACGCACGCCTCTTTTAGACACGGAAACTTGTACCATGTCGCAACTAGGTTGCATTATCAAAATACTCACAGTCGGACGGGTTAGGTAACTAAAAATTCTGCTGATTATATATCTCCTTTTTTGATCTAAATTCCCACAGGGTCAAAACATCAAATATTTTTTTTCTAAGAACCCGATTAGATTACCGACTGAAATACAAAAACCTGTGTGCAGACCTGATTAGCAATTTATACAATAATTTTAAAAAGTTTAAAAATCACGAACAGCAGAACCCTAACGCCAGAGAGCAGGACGGTCGGTGTGACGCTCGTCTAAGCATGCGCAGTGCCTTCAGCCCGTCAATTTGCGTGATGTCGGCCTCTGATAGGCGAGCCTTGTCCTGTCACATTACAGGACGCTGACGCATGCACTGCGCATGCGCATGCCAGGTAGATTCCTCAACGGCTCCGTGACTCTTCTTGCAGTGAGATGCGATAATAGCTCTGGGACGCGCTCCCCATGTTTAAAATGTATTAATTTTAAAGAAGTTAGCAAACTCTTTTACATATTTTTTCCCACCCTTGTAGATACAGACTAAAGATGTGTTCTTAGAAGAACGATGTGACAGCAATACTTACTTTATACTTTTAACTGAAATGGCAACCTACCCAGGTATTTTAAGCCAAGTATGAATGAGAAATGAATGCAGGATGATTGTGGCGCGATCTTGTAGTCTTGTTACTGACTAAGGCTGACATGTTCCTTAGACAGGACTGTTAATTAATAGCCCAACAGCCGATGGCAACTAATGGACCTACAGTTTATCGTGGAATCCGAACCACGGCCTCTGAATCACAAGTAGCTGGATTACAGGACGTCGCCACCGTCCCAGTCAATATAAACGGTAGGAATAAACGCTAAAACACTCTATAACTAGCCTGCTCGCTTCTTTAACAGTGATCGTTGACACGACTAATTTTCTATTTAAAATAGTTTTAAAACTATTACAGGATGTTACTTCAAACTCAACAACGATTTTTTTAAAGACTATCATTAAAAATATTTCACAAAAACTGAGTAATTCGAATACATTGCTTATTGACAAATTAAACCTTCGATATAATAGAATACAATATACGATTGCTGAATTGCTTCTCCAATTGTACAGGTTTTATATCAGCTGTTGGCTGGAAGTCTCGTCCGATAAACAGCTGGTCCAAGTCACGTGACCGCCACTAATTGCACGCTAATGCAGCTTCTTGCTCCTGGAATCCTGTCTCGATAAGGAGAGCTAAACCCGTTGCGACTGTCGCCACGCTGAAGGATACATAATCCTTAAGTTATTGCCAAGCTAAGACCTGGACTGTTAAGCTGTGTAATCGGGAACTTAGTGATGTAGATTTATTTAGCTGGCATATTTTCAAGATGAAGATTCATTGTGAATTAAGATATCCAGTAAAGTCGACAGCTGAAATAACTTCGTTAGAGGGCCAAAATTGTTATATTTGAGTGTTGTTCAGTTACAGGTTTTTTTGTTTTATCAGATTTTTCCGCAATGTAACGACATCTAACAAATCCTCAACGAGAATAGTCATAATTTATAACCAACCTGTAAAGCATAATTTATTTTTTTCCTTCATATGGTTGCTGTCCTGGTAATGGGAACGTAATGCTCGGGAGATGTAGGATTCTACACGTCCCTCCCTCTTTGCATTTCAGAGGGCTTGGAGTTCGACCAGAGCAGAGCTGAGGCTTATCCAGGATGCTGGACGAAGTTAAGCAATATTTAGAATAAGAGTTATTTTTGCAACCAGAAGCCGTTAAAATAGGTTCAAAACTGTAAGGTCTTTTAAAAGAAAGTATTTGCCTTGATTCGGATTGTTTCTCTTTGAATATTTGCGTTTTGAGGTTTCAATTGAAAAAAATTTCCTACGACAGATTTTTTTCAGAATTCAAGAATTCCTAAGGTCTAAAGGTGTAAGGTATTCCAACAATTTACTCATAAAAGTATACTTGTTTTATTTATGTATATTTTTTACTTCCCTCAGCATTGTATTTCACTACATGTCATTTCAGTATTGAGATATTACATGGGGACTGTTTCGTTTGAGAAATAAATAATTACACATTTGATAAAAAAATAGGAGATTATCTTTAAAATAATCTTTTAAATGGAGGGCATTAGGTTGATAGTCGATAAATGTATTCAACTAACAACGCGTTTTTAGCACATACATTGCATTATTGTTCCAAGTCTAAAGACACAGCATACCTTAAGTGGTTAACACCTCTGTATGTCTCAGTTGTTGCCAAAACTGTGCAAACAAAAATATAGTTTTCAGTTACAAGGACGTAATCGTTGTAAGCAGAGATAAAAAGTAATTGTAACGATGTTGACATGAAAGGCGTCTCGACGCGATAACAGTTACAAGTAACAGTTACAATAACCGCGCCGCGATATGACGTCACGGCTCCCTTCTCCTGGGGAAAACAACGTTCTTCACGGATCATGTCCTGTTATCTTGTTGGAACATTGAGATGTGCTGTACAGTAAAAACTCAAAATATACCCAAAATTAACTGCTACTTACTAGTACTACGTACTAACTTAACCTTTCTAAATTTGGGTTTGATTGAGATTCAAAAATGCTGAAAAATATAAATGGGTGTAAATGAATTACTTGTATTTCATTAATTTCAAATATATATCTTTGAACATTGATGATTATAAAAATTTCGTAAAGCAAAAGCTTAAAAGAGGTTTATAAGTTTTGGTAAAAATTGTTTGCTCCTAAAAGAAACCCGACTAGACATAATTTTGTTCGTATAAAATGCATAGCCCTGAGAATTACCTTTAAATTTAAAACTAAAGATTAAAATTAAAATTGTTAGATTTAAATGGATTTTAATTTTACATCACGGATAGATTCGATGATGTGTGTGAAGTTATTAGTGAAACATTTCCAGGAGAAATGTCTACTGGTATTTAACATTTCTGCTATGCACAGAATGTTACTACGCATAAAATAAAGTTATGCCTTTTTCTGTAAAATTACGTATAAAACAAACAATCCGTGAGTGAGCAGTGTTTTTACGTAATTAAATAACTAAAAATTACAGTTTATCCTTAAACAATTTACAAAAAATCGTACTATACACTTAAATACAGGTTTTATTTTGAGCCTAACAATGTAAGTAAAGCGAACTTTTATCTTTGATAACTGAAAATTGGGTTTTGGAAGAGGGGATGTGTCAGAGTAAAATGGTAAATAAACATTGAGCTGCAGTAAGACTGGACCGTGCCGATTGTCTTGGCTGCTGGGTGGCTGCGATTGGCCGGCTAATTTGTCAACAATCAATAAAATATAATGTAAAGTATTTACTTCACTTTGCGAAATAGCTGTCCTAATACCCATATGACGTCACCGTTTCAAATTTCGGTCTAACGGATTGCCAATACTCCCCTAGAGCTTCCATGTCAAAACCAAAGTGCTCGTGTAAAAGGTATTTTTGAGTTGGGTGAAGGTTTGAACGGCACAAGTAGCTGGATGTTGACTAGGCGCAATCATTGGCAGAGATAACAAAGAATGACTCCCATCAGGAACAGGTTATTCAAATGACCGCAGATAGAGCGATGCAGATGCAGATGCCGCCATCCGTCCAGGGTCACTGCACTTGCTGCACTACGCTCCCGTCTATCGCATTTATATTGGGTTAAATTTACGAAAACAATTTACAACATGTTGGTCCTCTAAACTAGTTATCATTACTAATTAAAAAAATAATTATGAACTAAAACAGAGCTATGATGTTAATTAAAGTTAATGAAAAAGACAGAACTGAATGTGGTCACAGAGCTGTTGTCAGTTTCAATTGGACTTCATACCCATAAACTTACAAGTCGTATTAATTTTTGGGAACGAGAACTTTTTTTATTGGAAGGGGGCGGATTACTCCCAAGGCACTTCAGCCGTAGCGGCTTTTTGCGCACCCCTGTGTGGGTTGCGGCATTATCACATAGCGAAAAGCTATTGGTGATTGGCGGGATTTGAACCCTGGACCTTGGGCACCAAAGCCCCGCGCTCTACCCCTAGACCAGCGCGCTCCCTACGAGTACTCTTTTACTATGATAAAATTAAAATCCTGATGTTATTCCCTAGAATGATATTTTATAATATTATTAACTATAAAAAGTGTCAAGGTAAATAACTTCAGATTTCTTGTTCTTAATACATCTTTGTAATGTACTTTTGTTTACGTTTTTAATTAGTAAACTTAGTTTATATTTTTTGAAACAGCTTTTAGTTTTGAAATACTAAATACAATATAATAATAAAATATAATAATTTAAATACTGTACTAATTCTTTGCATACAAAAATCTTCAGTTAAAACTGAACTAGAGCAGTGTGGTGTAGTTTAAGTATTCTTAAAATAAAATTTTATAAAAAATATTTATCCAGTAAAAGCGCATATGGACCTTTCTTACATTTATCTGAGAACAATAATACTTATAGGTAAAGCAGTTTTTAGCAAACACCACTCCTTACTTATATCTCAACGGATTTTAACTTTTGAGGTGTTTGAAAAACATTTTTGTTGTTTTGCAATGAAGTTTTTGATTTTATAAAACTAGCTTTCTGATGAGTGTGCAAGACATTCAAATTTTGTATCAAGTCAAATTTTTATTTGATTTTCACTTTAAAAATTAAATTACCTTGAGTGTTCTGCTATCTCTATTTAAGTTCAAGCAAGACATCTCTATGAGGTGGATGATCTAGAAGTACGCACATTATTTTAGAATAAAGTATGTGAAGACAGGAGAAGAGAAGATAAAAAAATCACTAGGAATCTAATGTGTCTTCCAGAAAGTTCCAGAAAAAAGGGAGTCATTCTATATACTCGTAGTAGAAAGAAAGTTTCAGTAGCTTCTCGCCTTATTCGGTCACACGGTCACGTGACCTTGTCAGTGACGTAACAATGCATGTCTGGTCCACTCTCATTGTACCCACGCGGAAATTTAATTGGAGGTTATCCCTAATGCCCGCCTGTAACCATCATTTCCTCGTGACTAATAGACGAGGGGTTCCGCACGCTATACGGCCCAAGGTACCTGTGGTTCGGATAATTGGGCTCTTGGTTAAGCTGTTAATACAGTAGATGTTTTCCTTAAAGAGCTCGTGTTAGAGCCACCATATTGATAGTGTTTCTCAGTAACATAATATCATCAATATCACCATACTCATCACATTCATCCTTCACTCATAGATTAGATTATTGAAATAGCGATCATACCACAAGGTAAGTATTTTAAGCCAAACATGAATGAGGATTGAGTGTATGATTATTGTGGCGCGATCTTATAGTCTTATTACTGACTATGGTTGACATGTTCCTAAGACAGAACCGTTAATTAATAGCCCAACAGCCAATGAAAACTAGGGACCTACAGTTTAACATGGAATCCGAACCACGGCCTCTGAGTTACGAACTGGTCTAATCATGAGGATGGTCTTTGCAGATTAACGTAGTATTCAATAGTGCGGACGTGAATCCACACAAGAGAACACTACACCCACCGACCATCGCTCACAACTATCCACAATACGTGACCTCCAAGTAGCTGGATTACAGGATGACGCTACCATCCCAGTCCTTATTTATATTAAACCTTGAACGATTGGGTCCCATTCTCAAAAATTTATGGTTGATAATGGATTGGAATTTACTGCTTTAAGCACAGTTTAATTTTTATTTTGTTTTGTGTTTATCAACACCAGTGGCATTTTAATGTTTTGATAGGGAACGATCCAACCCTTGATCTTGTTATTCTGCCTAATGTCAACTCATTGTTAGTTAGGTAATTACAAAATAGCCCAATTATAATAGACGACTCGGTTCAAAATTGAATTGACGACTACTAACCAGTTGTTCAAAATAAATTCTCACAAAATTACTGCTCACTTGATAGTCAAAAAAAGATATTAGGTTATCTATTAGATTTATTCATCTCTATTTTTATAACTATAAAATCATGATAAATAATTGTTGATTTCCAGGTATAAGGACTAATTTTCTTTTAATGGGAATAAAATGATAAATTTTTAATTTTCCCCCTTGTAACGTGAATCCAATGCAGTATAACACTGATCTTTATTTATGAAATCGCTTTCGTTTTTGAAAGCATAAAATAAACTAAAGAAATATTTTGAGTAATTTTAACGTAATGAAAACCATTTTTACCTCGATAATTGAAAGTAATCGATATAAATATTTTAAAATACCAAAGAAAGTTTTGAAAGAAAATCTTCTGAACCCAATTTTTAAGTTTTAATGATCGTGAATTATATTCTTTATTCAATATCAAGCCTAACACGCTATCACATCGATAGTACGCTCATCTCACTGTTATATGTCATATGTGTTACATTTGCATGCCAAAATTAGAATGTACCACACATTGACTTTTGTAGCTATAGAATTTAAGTAGGGAGAGCGTCGAATCTTCTTAAATAAAAAGCTTTGTTTTATATATTTTTTAAACGATTAATTTTTAATTTTTCCTCTTAAAAGAGAAACTCTGAAATATTTTCTTCAAAGCAACCAGGAAAAAACACGTCGAGAGATTGTTTCGTCAAAACATTCCTTTATTAAAGCGCGATCCTTGTGTGAGACCGTATCATGGAAATACAAGACGTGTATGACGTAGGTGTTTCTTTCTTTCAACTCACAGCCCTTATATCATCTGAACATGTATACTTTATGTCGTGGTCTTTGAATAAAATGAATAAACTTGATCCTAATGATTACCTTTCTTTTTTAAAATAAATAATCATCATTAGTCAATCGTTTAAAACATTAGAGCATTTCATTATAGATTTTCAATCACTTATAATTCTTAAATTTGATTTTTTCATTTACTCACAACCACCAAAAGCTAATTGATAGCAATAAATGGGTTCTATTTGAAACAACCATTAATTAAATATTCATTCATTTAAATAAAGTATTTACAATTTCTTTTGTATTTTAAGATACATACTAACGAAAAAAGATGTAGTAAATAAATAACAGGAAATACAAACAAACTTTTTTTAAACATATTGTAAAACAATTTAAATTAAATTTGAGAAAGAAAAATAATATTTTTTATTTTAGTTGATTTACTTTCATAATTTAATTATTTTTGTTTATTTTATTGATTTAAATTAATTACAAAACAATATGTTTTTAATTTTAGAGGGATTTTTAAAATTATAGGTGATGTGTATTTAGAGAAATTTATCGATGAAAAGGTTGATACATTTATTGTATGCAAGTCCGCCATATACATGATAGCAATTTTGCTGTAAATCTCTTCTAGTTAGTTTTCTTACTTTACCTAGTTTATTGTTTGTTTTATATTAACCGTTTTAAATTAAAAAATAAAGAGGAAATGTCCCGTCATCCCTTAAATGGTTGTCATTGTTTCATGTGTTTTGAAACACAAATTTAATCGAACGAATGCCACTTCCGGATCATATGATACCAATAAACTGGGTCGAGTCTTGTATGCCAGAGCTGTTACGGTTATGACACCAACATGGCGACTGTGTTGAGAGCCTCGTTTATGTGTTCGTTACTTTTAATTATTAACTTAAACTCCCCACTCGAAACTACAGGTACTTTGTGTCACGTTAATGTCACGCTGATTATGATTACATTTTACAGTACTTAAAACTTATAATAATTACCAAATGACCGGGGTTTTCTGATTTTAATATTTTGTTTTACAGGGTGTTTGTTAAGTGCGTTCCCAAATATGACACAATTTTGGTTAGAACGAGTAAACTATTTCTTGTGACCAGGTCATTGGAGCATTTTTTGAATTTTTGATGTATTTCATTAAAAACAGTAAAGTTTTCCTTGATGATTTTTTGTTTTATGTATTAAATTTGCACAATGTTTAAGATTTTTAATATGTATGTAAATAAAAATGTTGCATTATTTTAAAATTTAAAAATTTTCTGAAAATGTATAAAAAAAATGAATGATTTTCTACGAGTTTATGAAAATGAATGAGACATGTTATTAATAAAAAAAAAACATAATGTATACCATTTGAAACAACGGTTTTAAATGTTTTGTTAACGCAGTATTTTAAATAAAAATGTTGCTTCAATTATACAACTTAAAGAATTTAAGAACTGTTAGTCAGTAACAAGACTAAAAGACCACACCATAACCATCTTACATCATACTTCTCATTCATATTTGGCTTAACCATTTCAGTTAAAGTATTAATACATTAAAATTAATACAAATGTAGAATACATTTAGATAAGGAGGTTAGTGTTGGGAATTTTTTATATTCGACTCTTGTAGAAAAATATAAGTTGGTATAAGATTTTATTAAGAGTCTGCATCAGTGGTAGCCATCTTCGATTTTAGTCCCGTAAGAGCAATGTTAAATTCTGGCGCCTATATCTCCTTGACCTATTGTCATAAATTACCGGAAGAGGTGTCAAATTAAAGGTATTACAGTCCTCCAAGGCACCACTTTACAGAACTTCTTATTTTCGCTCTCAATAAAAAAATAATAATGATTTATTTTGTAAAATATTCCAGGATTTTTGTTTTTATATCAAGTTAAATTTTTGAACATATTGAAAAGGTCATGCCCTTGAGCTACATCTCATCAATGTACTTCCAAAGTTTTACATTGATACTTTGATAATTAACGCCACTACACACGCCAAAGTGAAGGTATGTTCCGCCAGAATTTAACATTGCCCTTACGGGACTACAGTTCAAGATGCCTACCACTGATGCAGACTCTTAATATAAATACTATGAGATTTAAAGTGTGATGGATAGATACAATGTTTGTTGGCTGGGGTTACTTTTTAGTGCTAATGCTCACATGAAATATTGTGTTTGAGATGAGGACTCTGTAATAATCTACAGTATTACAAAGAGTTTCGTACCAAACTTATAACTTCTGTTCATACGTCCTAATTTGATTGGAGAAAGTCAAAAAGGAATTTTGGAAGTGAACCTTGCTGTTATTTATATAATAAAACTGAGGTAAACTAGATAAATTAATTAATCAACAAGTTGGTACAGAGGCTGGTCAAGTGGGCTCACACAAGCGTGAGTCCGGCTTTGATGTTGAATCAATCGCTAAACGAACGTTAACGCTGTGGCTGGTTCACGTTATTGTTTCCGTTGCCACCACATCGCAGGGAGACTAGATTACGTATCATTGTAATTGGCATTACAATATTTAGAGAAAATATATAGTTAACATATTTGGTAGAAATTTTGGGGACATAACATCCCCCACCCTCCGAATAGAGCTTAATTTTTTGAATGGATTTTGTTGAGCAAAGGGACCATAATGAAAGTATATAAAAATTAATAAAACTTCCTATTTGCTTTGTTGTTTATTTAAATATCCTATATAGATTCATTATTTCAATTTCTTAAATTAAGAAGACAAAATAATTTTTATTTTTTTGGAGACGTAACACATCCCCACATGATACAACACGTTTGTGACTCTACACTGCATACCAAGGTCTCATGGATAATGGTTTTGAAATAAGGAAGAAATTGATATTTAAATACTCTCCGTAAGAATAACACACTCCACCTTCAGACAAATTACTGCGTCTAGCCCGAGGAATACGGGTAGTGTCATTTTGCTTGTGTCATGAAGGACTAAACATCATTATAGCCGTTTTAGAGACATTTTTGTTTTGAAAATTTTTTTAGGAGTTTTAGGAAAAAATAAAAAATGACCAAATCTTCCGCGATAACGTGGATTGTTAACTATTTACCGAATTTCATAAAAATATGACTAACAGTCACGTCTCTAGGATTCTGCACATCACCCCCCCTCCACACACACACACACGAACAGATACACTTCACTCTAAAAACCAATTTTTTCGATTCAGGGGGTACAAAACGCATTCACAAAAAACTTAAATTTGAGAATTCTGATGAAAACAATAATTAATCCTCATATGGTATGGGGGGGAGTAAAACGCAAACTCTGTATTTATGTGTACAGTTAGTATTTTTGTAAAGTTCACACCAGAAACATAACAAGTTTGCAGCGCATGAGCAAGCCGCAGTCGTCTCATGATGTTTGTCTAGGCTCACCAGCTCGTTAACAACGGTCGACTCATTTACAACACCCAGCTCTGAGTTCTCTACTTTGATCTAATACGTGCAATCAAACCAAAGCCACTACTTTGTACAAGTAAACTTACAAGTGTGGCCCATAACACAATATCTGACAACCACTACAAACTACTTAACTACATATAGGTGGCTGGAATATGTCCCGTACCATAACTCTATCAATTAATTATACTAATAGAAAATCGTACGATTTACATTGCACAGGTGATATTTTTCTTTCTGTGAGTTAAATATTTTATCAACGTATTAAAATGAAATAAAAACTCAGGCAAAGTGTACATTGAAAGGGCAAGAAAGCTTGATAATGTGCTCGCCCAGCAATCCGAGGGTTCTTTGATTTCAGACCCAGCCGACATTGTAATTTCCTAACAATCAATTCAAGACTACAGTTTGACTATTAAAGCACTAAAATGCTAATGAGTACAAACTACGTATAAGAGAATGCAACTTTTTATAACTAACTTCTGAAAATCGTCAATGTGTTACTGTAGGGATTTTTAATCTTTTGGTAGGAAAGAGTTAAAACCTTATTAATGATCCTATACCGAACTTAGACCTTTTGTTAGGTTTGATGACAACACTGCTTGTTATCGACTTCTGCAATTCCCTACCTTCAAAATTCAAACTCCAGTCCCAACTAAAAGCGTGCAGGTTAACAAAGGTTACAACAACCAGCCAATCAGCGATGTTTTGCAAGATTCGCACCGCCTGGTTGACTCACAGTCCCACAGCACCAGTGTCAGACTGTACCCGTACCGAGTGTGTACTGTGTGGAGGATGTTGCTGTTAGCTGTGTTCCTACATGCCGCGCATGCCGTCTACCTGACGGAGCCCGGCTACTACACACCCTTCTACCTGCCGGACTACAATTTCCTGCCGGACTACGATGCCTACCTGAGGCCACGATTGCCCCCGCCACTACACTTTCGGCGTGTGAGTATTAAAATTTTCAATGCCAGTGCTAGTTTTCAACCTTCAAGTGTTGTACAAGATTCAAGTCTATGTAATGTAAGTACGTTAGACTAACTATGTGATGTAGATGGCTTTTGTTCTTGAAAGTTTGTTGTACCTTTAATCGGTCAGTGTGGATATAAAATGTACCTCAGTGTACAGTTGCTACACAAAAGTCATCCGGATTGTAGGTACATTTCTAAACACATTACTAGACATAGATTATAGTAAAACCAGAATGTTGTGATATTACTGGCCGAATTGAGGTAAGATAAAGTCCTTTCAATGGCAACTGACCGTCTACATGTACTTAGCCTACTGGTTAGTCTATAAAAGTTCTCTCTACTCTAGGGGAATCTTGGAGTTGCACGTTCATTAATGAGAATTAATAAGGATTAGAAACTGATACCTGGAAGCCGCTTCAGATGCACACAACCACAATATTTTAGGATATATAAAATGATGTGTAAATAATATGTTTTAACGAAATTACATTGATACAAAATAATATATTTAGCAGGAAATAATGTTTTGCACTCTTACATAAATGGTTATACTGTATTCACACTCAAAACATACACATAGGTAATTGCTCTCAAGATACAGGTAAAAAACAAATCGGGATGATCAGAAAAATTGATTTATATTTTTCACAATTTATTTTTATTTTCACAGTTTTTATAATTAATTTAGGGGTATGTTTAGTTCCCTCTTCTCCCCACTGTTACCTAAAACACTTTTAGGGAATATTTTGAAGACCACAATAAATAGCATATCATATAAATAAATCAAAAGTTGTAACATGTCACCTTGAGACCTGTGGTAGTTTTTATCCGTGAGAAGGCCGCACGTATATAGCCTAGTAGACCTATAATCTGCACGTTCTCCTCAAGGTAATTATCAAGGAAACTCACCCGGGAGCTGGTAATAAAGGTTAAGTCATAAAGAAACTCCAACTAGTCTACTGGAATACAATTATGATTAGTGGGACTTTTGGTACATTAAAATACACTTTTGTAAAATTATCTTCCAATCATTAGTAATAATTTTTTAAATATAAAAACAAATCAAACTAATTTTTCTATTGGTTTAGTTATATACATAAAAAGAACCTGACCAAGAATATGGAAAGGAATAGTGATAAACTTTGTAATTAATATCACATTACTGATTGATTGTGTATTGGTATGTGCCGTAAGTCGCACTGACAATCAGGGTTTTGCGATTTGTACTAATAATTGATTATGTTTGTTGAAATTCTATGTTAACCGCTAATTCTTCACACTTCAATCTGTGATTTTTTAACTATTATTTATTTATACTGAAATTTCTGATTTATCTTGTAATCTTATATTTTTAAGACGCCACATATGACTTAATTAGTTGGATATGATTCCGCTACACAACAAATACAATTCTTTTGACACCTCTCTAAAGTTAAACCTGCAATGACCTCCGTCTCGTCCACAAGAACAAGCCTTCACGTAATTATCGTATTGAGTTATAGACTTACACAATGCTAATTTGTTATGTTTACCACAGGTTCTTAATCATGCAACGAGGTGGAAATGTGGATAAAATAGAGATAAAGATCGTAAATACGTACAAAGTTTATGACAATAATAAGGTTACAATGGCATTAAAAAGTCTTGACACTCAATTTACATCTAATTGGTCGCCTCTGAACAAAGCAATTCAAATGGAAGCCCCGAGGTGGACAGAGCGGCTTTGAGGACGAACACGAGCAAATGATCAGGATGGGAGGGGCTATTAAGGGGCCGAGGGCAGAGACGACAGACATATAGGGTGCTGAATAAACGTTAGAGAACTGACATATAACTACCCAACACCCTATATACTAAGCATACTTCCACTAAAAATAAAATTAAATAAACGCCACCACTAAAATGACACATACCTCAAGTGGGTGTGACCATTTTATGCAAGTGATTTTTTTCGGGGGAGAAAGGTTTTGGCCTCCCGCGAGGTTATAGAAAAATATTTTGAGTTGTTAATTGGGTAATGAAATCCAAAGGTTTCATTGCCTAATTTCATTAAGGTTTCGCCAGATTAACAGATTTCCTTAAATTTAACTAAGAACGTAGAAATTATTTTGTTTGTAGGGCCTATTCCGTTTAAGAATAATACTGGAAGCTCTTTGACAGCTTACATTGTTTACAAATTTATCTTTTCTCTCAAACTATTTGTCGTTGACTAATAATTCAGTTTTAATGGTCGAAGTCAAAAGAAAATAGTTTCCCAAAAGATTACGTATTCCAATAATTTTAAATTTAAAAGTTTTAATATTTGTTTTATTTTGTTTTTACACTTTGAAATGTCATTTTTTGGCATTAAATTCGCGACTCCCAGGATCCTAAATAACCGATTTCCACCGATTCGGGCTAAATCTAACAAACCACACTTAACTAAAAGTTCATCTTATCGTAAGATGTCAGACAGCGCAATTGTTGGGAAAGTGTAGTCGATGCAACACGTGTCCAGACACTAAAGTCGTTGCACAAGTTGACCAAGGCCGGGGTTGATGTTGATGAGGACTTAATGTTGACGTTGATGTTGATGTGGAATGAGGCAACACCCATTCTATTGTACTGTTCGATAAGACGCTAGATAGTGAATGTAGTTGACAACAGACAAAAGCTAAGTGCTTCAGGTTCAAAACACTCAATGCACTTTTCATTACGATAAATAAGGCACGAAAAAGTTAATGAATTGATCCTTAACTGAAGTTAAAAATAAACTCTTTAAATTAAAAAAAGTTGGGACCGTCATTATAGGCTTATTAGATTAGCCACTGAAAGTGAGCACTACGATTATTATCACTGTACAGGACATAGTATAGGAAGAAACCCATGTTATAGGTGGATACTCCAATGTGAGGACAGGACCAAGCCAAGTTCCCATATTCCATCATGGCTGGTGTCATGGCTTGATTTATTCCAATCTGCAGTACCGACCGAATAAAGTTGCAACGAGTTGCATAAGATGTTGATTACTTGATGAAATTGATACAGTTTTTTTAGCTGCAGCAGAGTATGAATTGCAACTGCAACTGTTATGAATTGATTACATAATTAGTCAATTTAATAATGCTCTATTCACTGCAAGGGTTGAGAATAATAAAACGTGCATAGTTTTTAATAAAAAAATCAAAATTTAAATTTAACCACCATGGTTTTGAAACTAAAATACTAACTGCAATATATAGATCCACTTATAATGACTGGTATTTAAATAATTTAACTAATACTCAATTGAAGTAAAAGTTTTAGCAGTGACGTATCACCGATACAATTTGGTGAACAATCACGCACAAATCAAGGGATTTATGAACGTTAAAATCACTCGTGGAAATTAAAACTTTCTGTTGATCGGTTTTCATAATGAGCGACAGTTTATTTTACAACAAATGTATTTAAAGTTTCCTCTGCTCTTAAGTTAAAAATTCCCTTTCGGAAATCAGTCTCAGTAATAAATCAAGTAAAATTCACGTCAATGTAAATTAATAAGAAAATTTAATTTTTACTGTTGTGCTCAATTATTAGGATGCCAAAAGTAATACTGTATGGGCTATAGGTGATATTTTTTTGAAAGTTATCAATTAACAAATCTTTCACAACTATTTTTAATTGAGTAATCAAGGCCATAGAATGGCCGACCACCCCACCTGAATAACTAAAATAAATCCACATCAAAGCTTTAAAAATTCAAGATAAAAATATATAAATTAAACACAGTTAAATCTCATTATCTGTCGAGTAATTTTACTTAATTTTTACAGCTCCTCTATGTTAAAGTTCAATTGTGGTATTGAAAGAACGTCTTAGTAGTTAGGCCTGCAAGAAAACTATATCTTTGGTTTCTCAAAGAGAATTCCAAAGCTAAATAATCGACGTTTTCTCATTTGAAGCCCATCTGTTTAAAATTAATAATCCCTCCTCATATACCGGAAACTCCTAATAAGTAATACATACATGGTGCTTTCCGCTAAGGGTAACTGAATACACACCACAGAATTAGACACATTTTGTTGGATTTTTGGCCCTTTCGTAATATCTAAAATCAAGATCAAGATCCAAAAATGGACTTGGATAATGGATTTTGGTTCTTATGAAACAATAAATATAATGAAACAATAAATATAAATAATATGAAGAAAGTATTAAAAATAGTGGTTTTATAAGATCCAACGCCACAAGAGCTACTCCGTGGTTATTTTGCGTTGGAGTAATTAGAGGCTAAGAAGCTAATATGGGATTATTAACTAAAGTTCAACGTTAAAGTCCCAAGTTCTTGCCTGAACTGACTAACAAACGAAAGCTCATCAAAATATTAGTTACAAAAACTTTTTGTAACATTTTATCCTTTTTCAAACTTCTTCAGTTTCACTGACAAAACACCAGCTTGGATCTTGTGACTTTAAATCTCATGATCCTGCTTTGTAGTATCTGGTAAACTGACAGATTAAACCAATATGACGGTATCCTTGGCTGATTTCACCCCTACACCCAGCACCCTGCACGGCGCCTGGGTCCACGCCCCAGTGCTGTCCGCGGGCGGAGCCACCGACCCAGAGCCCGTAAGGAGGTCGAGGTGTGACATAACCGCTGCCGCACCTGACATTCACCCAGTCAGTCACCAGCGGTCCACCATGGCGCCACATGGTCCTCTGTCGCTGTTGCTGGCACTCGCCACCGCCCCTCTGGTCCTCGGACAGGCTGCGCACCTCCTGCAGGGCCGACCCTTCCAGGCGCTGCCTCACCGCGACCTGTACGCTCGCCAGATCCCGGAGCCCTTCGCCCTCAGCGGCTCCCTCTACACACCGGCCCAGTACCAGTACTATGACACAGCGCCTGCGCCCTACGCCTCATACCCTTACGTGAGTCCGAGTCTAAACATCAGGGAGCCTGTACCTTAGGACAGGGAGTGAGATAGGGAGAATTATACAATAAAGGTCGCGTGTAAAAGAATTACAACACCGTTGTTGATACATTATTCCTGTGTTCATGATTTGTGTGACCGATCTAAATGGTTTTGCTTTGTTTTACACGTATAAATACTCTGATCTCTATTTAGATTGAAAACCTATAGAATCTGGAATCTAAAGCTTTTTGGGGAGTCGTTTAGAAAGTTTATAAGACAGGATGCTTTTAGAATTTATTTAGGGAGTTTTTAAGTCCACGATTCTATTCTTCAGTAAACGTATATAGGTTGAGGAGTCTATAGGTCATATTTTGAAACTTTCTGGAACACAATGGAATGATTTTTGAGATTAAATTTTCATGGAACATAACGTCAAGGTCGCGAAGCCAAAGGAAAACTGAATTTGAAATTTCGGTCAAAACGTTTTTAGTAGTCTTACCTAACAACTCAGACAGCGAATTAATAATACTGTGTTTATATGTGCGTGTTAATGTACATTCTAATAATGGGGTTTTAGTTTTTTCTATAGTTATAAAAGATACCATCAACCAACTTCTACTGTTGTTGAATACTAGTTTTTTTAACGAAACGTAAGACAAACGTGAGCGGTAACGGCGTACGACGACGTGCGGGTAGCGTCTGTCTAAATTATCTCATAAAATGTTCACATGAGTTGGGATTTTGAATTCTTTGATAAAAAACAGATTTCTTTCTTTGTGCAACGTGCTCGTCTGGTTATCCGTGGAACCCTGGTGTTATTAGGCTCAGCATTTATAATTGGCCTATTAATTATCTATCCAACAACACTTCAACGTTTGGACAATTTCCTTACAAACTTCAGAAACGCTACTGACGTTGATAATACAAAATAAACCTAAAAAACCCCAAAATGTTTCATAAATCTGCTTTTTATGAGCCAATTTACAAATACAGTCAATACATATATTTCCCTATAAGCAAAGGTTTTCCAAATATTTAAATAGATTATTTTTATTTAATTGAGTTTGAATTAAAATATTTGAAATGCACTTTATATAGGGTAAACTTTAAAAAAATACGTAGTTGGGATTAAATGTTTGTGAAGTATTTCTAACGTAACTCAACAAATAATCACGCATTTTTAAGTATCATACCACATATAAACTGGTCAAACTTTAATGTGTTGGAATCTTCAGAATACCCTAATCAACTCTAATCAGAACTCTAAATCAATAGAAAATGAGATGGTTGAAAAAATTTTAAGTGCACTAAATTATTTCAAATACTTCCAATCGTAATTTAATTGATAAAAACTATTCTACTACATGAATTTTTCAAAAAGGAATATTTTGTTAAATTAAAAGTACAGCGTTCTCTCTGTAACTTCATTTAAAACACATTTTAAACGTAAGAGTAAGAACGAGTCGATTATACGAAGTAGAAAAATCTCTTTTCATAATGCAGTAATCAAAAGGCAAACTTTCTCGGAGTTGTTTTATCGAGCTTGTTACTATAATAATGTTATGAACGAAGTCGTTTGTCCATTGTTTACTGAAGGTGATTACTGAAGGTTACGTAGCCACGCTAACACCTTTATAATCTAATCTGAGAATTTGTAAGATTCAAACATTTGATATGGGATACTAAAGTTACAGGTAATTTGGTAAATCCGATGTTGAATATATAAACAAACTCTGGCAGTTCAATATTCCAATATTCCAATGAAGTTAAGTAGTTGGTTGGTTCAATAAGTTTGGGAAGTTTGATACACCGATAAGCTCGACGTTTTATTGAGATACTTGATGGATGAATCAATAAATTTGAAGCATTAGATATATAAAAACAAACTTTAGGTGTTGATATTTTGAAACTAAATGAGTTGGAAGTATAAATAAATTTGAGGGGTTATATGTATCATCATACTCGATGCGTTAAATATCATCTCATAATCTCATAAAATCAACTTTTCTATAACATTTGGAGATTCAAATTAATTATTTATTGTAATCTAGAGTTATGTGTGCCATAAGGCTTCATTGAATTTGTTTTTTGAAAAAAAATAGCATAGCTTAACACTGGGAGTCTCTGCTGTCAATAATCAGCTGAGTGAAAAGACTAGTGTCATCAGCTGCTTCTATTGTTGACCATCCGCGTAAAAACCTTAAGGTCTAAGGGAAAAAAGTATCATAAAACATTGTTCTCTCGGAAGTTGTCCTTGGCAAATCTATTGCGTGTCATTCCAATCTTCCCATTATTGCAACATTTTCTCAAGATTTGTAATAAGGTTTCTTAAGAGTGTATAAATAATTGAAATATTTACTATATAGCAATAAATAAAATATTAAATATAGTAGCCTATTTAAATGGTTGAAAATATTTTAATTGTTTTACAGTTTGTTATGAATAAAAAATACAAATTTTTATCGCGGAAGATCTACCAACCGTTGAATAAATAGCTAAACGTTGAATAAAACAAATTTAGCCATTTCACCTGTTAATATTATTGATGCAAAAACATTTAACGGAATCATATTCTTTTACTTCATATGACTTTTAACATAATATTTTTGATAATGGCCAAAGTAATCTATGAGGTTGTGAATTGCAAAGAAAACATGGAACAATAAATAATAGTGTTGCTCGCTAGAAACTAGATAAAAACTGTGCAAAGGAAGTAAGTTACAAACCAATAAACCACTGTTCTTGTAACATTTCTAACCAAGGTTAAACAAATTCTTACAACGTCTTCAATAGATCCAAAGAACTTGAGTGCCATACAAAATGATTTGAATAGTGTGTTAGTAATCAAAACAAACTCCAAGTAGGTAGGGTTAGCACATGTGGTTTTAAGGTTTTCGTAACTCATGGAGAGGAATCGTGTTCGAAGAGATTTCAAGTCTACATTGTTTAAGGGGACAGACTACTCGACGAAATACACTTCGGTGCTTGAGAAAACTACACTAAAATAAGGAAACTAACTTGATAGAGGGTTTGAAAACGGTAATCCCATTTTTAACAAACTCATTACATTATAAAAACATAGTAATCAGCGGTGTGATAGAGAATAGAAAACTTTACTCATGGTTTTAGGTCCAGTTTGAATAAAATATTGAAACTATACCTAAATATTTTGTCTATAGCTCAGAACGCAGCACTGGTGGTAGACCTAATAGTGTGAGTACAATTTTCTATAATCTATCAAATCCAGTTTATTGTGAATATCAACACAATTAAAATCAGCTTAAAATCGGATTTTACAAAAACTAGTTGTATTTTACTGCGGTTTGGGTAGATGAACCCTCAAATTCATGTTTTAATACCAAGACTAGAGTTCTGATTCAACGAGCATTCTTTTCTACCCTAAATTATATATCGATGACATTAGTCACTCTAAATGTAACGAGTTTTAAAGTATACAATTATTATTAAAATAAATAATTCAAGTCTACTTTAAAATAAGCAACGTCATCATTAGCATAAACTAGGCAAGGTCTAGTTTGTGCTAAAACTATTAATTTATGCAAAGTATAGAATACATTAGTAATAATAATTAAAGTTCTCCGTTCTCGACTAGATTATTCCACCCACTCCGGGACCTTCACCACTCTCTCTATATGGCGTCCTAGGGCAATAGCCGATCAGCTGTTTACGATCAGCTGATTTTTCTGATTCGCGCTCCATTAGGCCCTAACAGAACCTTGGATGAGATTAGAATGTCTGTTGGAGCCGTGAAATATGGCTGTTCTTGATTTGCGTCTCAATAAATAAAACAAGATTTATTAACCCAAAGGTTTACATAATTAAAAGAAACCGTTTTAGCACAAGACCCGTTTTAAAAGTGAATATTGTCTATAATTTGGAATCTCTTGTAAAACTTTGATACTTTTACAAATAAAAAACTGATTATTTTTACCAAGAAGCATTTGATTAACAAACTGACCCACGTTGCTGTATGCGCCGCACAAGTGTTGGTATAGGAAACGACATTCCTGGTCTAATTCAACAAAATTGGATAATTTCATTATTTTACTAGAAATAAAATGATTTTTTAATAATTTAGTATTAGAAATAAAATTAAATTATTCCACTTTGAATGTAATGTGAGATTAATCAATCCACAATTCCATACAAGAAGCATATTTAGCAGAAAAATAAGCTTTTCTGTTTGTTATGATATTTCTCCTACTCACATAATATTCATAAAAAACTCTCTCCCAATGTTAACCTCATGGGGAGAGCTTTGAGCAAAGCTAATGCTTTACACGCTAAAAGTTTTAGCTGAACTACAAACCCAGAAGACTTTAAGTTGATACTTCAAACATTAGAATCGGTTAAGATATAAAGGAGTGCAGGTATTTACAAAAAACTGCTCCAATAATATATAAAGACAGCTCTATTTATAATGACAACTATAAAGCCTATATCGACTCTAATAATTTCTTTAAATTCCTTGTTAAGAAATTAACCAGATTCTAGATCTTATCTTTAAAGGAAAATGTGTGTTTTGTAGTATAATTTATGATCAATTTGAGTTAGTTTTGACATGATAAAAATGTTGCAAAAGGTCCATCATTTTTTCCATATAAAAATAGGTAACCTAGTGTATTTTGTGAACATTTGTATTGATGTCTTATATACGAATAACATAATAATAGAAAAAAAACAATAAAAGAACTATCCCAAAAGGGATGAAAATAAAATTAGTTTTTAACATAACTTTTAAGCAACGTTGCATGATTACGACAATAATATAAATGGTTTACATTTTTAAGTGCAATTTATAATTACAGTTGTTATTAAAAACCAGTTTATTCGACGGATGAATACTGTAGATGTGCATAGTTATGTAGTTGGGTGCAAGGAACGTTCTAACGTTGGCTTCTGGTTGGGAAGAGAAGGGAATTAACAATGGAAGTGTTGAAACAGAATTACGTCTAAGTGATTGGTTGAGTAATCCGTTACAGGTTGTTTCAAAGAATTCATTCATAAAATTTTGCTCGAGTATCATTTAGCAGTGTGTTTAAAAATCAGTTAAAAAATCAAAAGTACTTTTCAATACTATATTAATTAATCGTGCAAAACCTAAACTTTTGATTTCGGACGTAAAATATTGTATATTAATTGCATTATTTTTAAACTTTACTCTCAAACTAAAGTAGAATTAAAGTACTTGTAATTAGAAAATATTGGCAAGGAATTAATTTAAGAAAAATAAAGCATCAATTACTATAACTGATTTTACAGTAATTATTATTGTGCACTGTGTTTCTGTTTTTTAACTTAATTAAAAAAACATTTAATTTTAATTTTTTAATTTTTTTAACTGTTTGCAGTTGTAGTATTATTATTTATAAATTTGATAAGTAACTCTCTATTTCCTAGCTTCGGCACTACATTAGAATATCAGTTAATTTAAAAATTGATGATCACCCAGTGATTGCTTGGTCTGGAATCGAAACGGTGACCGGATAACAACGTAAGCATAACTGAAAATAACCCTACCCAGCCCTCTAAAACAGAATAAACCAGCCGACCGAATATGTAACCCAACCACTTGACCGAATAAGTAAACTAGCCTTTCTACCAATCAAGTAACCCGACCAGTCAACCGAATAAGTAAACCTGACTTTATTTCAGTTCGTGTGGGGTTTTAAACCATAACGGAGGAAAAGATAACAGAACAAAATTAGTGTTTACATTGGATGAGATCGCAATAGCAAGATAAGCCTTTCCTTACACTTGGGGCTTTTACAGAAATAACAACAGAGATATCCTTGCGAAAACAGCACCAGTCTTAGAAAAAGAGGGATCAACTTGTGTTTTCAAATCCTTTCTGAACTTCACGTGCGTTAGACACGATTAATCTTTTTAAGTTTACTTGAAAAATAATCTGGCTTTAAATCACTCACCATAACAGACACTGTAACACATTCACTCACAATATGATTACATAATCGATAGTCACAGCTATCGAACTATCGATTATTGTATGAACTGGTATATTTGCCACAACACTGAAAATTAATAAATTTATTATATTGTAGTCTATGTGACAGATTAATGCTATTAGAAATGAAGTATCCAATTTGTATTCATTTTGAGAATAAAATTGAAATGTTAGTAACTCAATACATTGATTAATCGAATAACCGATAGTCAAATGTCGACAATCGATGTAAGTGGTGCAGTCAGTGTTCAGAGTTCAGCCTTGTTCTAAATAGACAATCGGTCGAATTGAAAACATCGACCCTTAGTCAAGGCTCGGAGAGCAGCCTTGTGGGCGATCCGATGTGGTACAATGCATTACGGACAGAGCCACTTATTGTTTAGATATGTTCGATTACTTCCGGGGTCAAATGCGTGAAATCCCATTCTCCCCGTAATACAGCCCGTTGGTGAACCTGCGGGAAAATAGTGGATCAGTGTTGCCTCGTGCTGTGCGGAAATGAGAAGCGGTGCCAACAATAATGTAAAAAATAAATTTCTATGAGTTTGGATATTTATTAAGGTAGACTGATACTTTTTCATATGAAGATAAAAAATTAATATTTCCTTTGCGGGGATAGAGCAAAGTAATTCTGATGACGTATGTAAAAAAAATAATTTGGTTAAGTTCAAATGCAAAAATTCTTTTATAGTTTGATGTGGTATAAAGGTAAATTTCCGTGAAAACCAAAAAAGTGTGTGAATATTTATAACGCATGAAAATAACTATCTTTAAGTTGACCAAACCAAGTTTACACCTTACAGAAATATAACCTAAAATATATTAATATTTGTTATATAATTATTAGAAAAATTCTGGTCTGGAGGAAAAATATACTCTACTTTTTATCGATTCTTTATCAAATAATATAACTGGATCTGGCTCAGTCATTGGCTGTGTTTCCAGACACAACAGCTAATCTTGTCTAACATGACGGGGATGTTCATCTGAATAATCGGATGAGGGGAGTGAAGTAGATGGGAGGTTGGATGTGTGGAAGCTAAGGTATACAAAGGTTCCATTATTGGAAACAGAAAGTAACAACACATTGGCTCTAATTCTGAAATAGGGATTATAGGAGCGCGCAGATCTAGGTGTAGAGTGGGGGAAATCGGTTTTCTAGGTTCAAACACCGGTAATCATCAATACATTTTTGCTGTGTCATAATGCCAAGAGAAAACCAAGACTTGGAATAGCGCGAAGTCACGTGATAGCGGTATAGTTGCCTACAGTCCTGAGGTAGGAATGTAAGGCTAAAAAGTATTAAAGTTAAATTTACTAAAACTTTTAAATATTAAAATTGTTCTTGAAAATATGTACTATTGAGCTAACGAACATAAAAACTACAAAATGTGACAGCACCTTCCTTAAGTAGGTATTTTTTTAATGTTACCACAAGAAACAGACTAAACTACTATATATTTATAAAAAAAAAATCAATGTAAAAATCTTAACTATTGTAAATATTAAGATTAATTTGATGTTCTAAAAAGTAATATGTTGTTTCTGAATGAAAACATTGAATACTATCGACGTGGTAGCTCAGAAACTGGTTGCCGGCGGGGCGACTCCTCAAAATCACGCCGTAACGGATGCTCCGGTAAATGATTCACAACTCCAAGGTGATGGCTGATGGGTAGTCGAGGTTTAAAAATCGAGGGTTGTCTTGAATTTAGAATATCGAGTAATTGACCATTTTATACAGTTTGTACTAACACCATTAACGAGCTAGCGCGACTACAGCATACACTAGGCCCGTGAAAACATCCAGAGAAAGCTCTGTTAATTAAGAGCTCTTGGGAACCAAGAAGTTCAGAATGGAGTTGCGTAATCGTAATGGGTTATTTACCGCTGTCCCGGTTGTAATTAAGACTAAGATCCACATTGTCTAGTATGAACTGGCAGAGAATCAATTATTTATCAACGATAGCTGAATCGGCGACATCCATTTTAATTCATGTTCAATCCACTACATCCTAACTCAATGCATTGACAGTTGGGAGTGAGGAGATTAAATAAATAATAATTTTATTTGTAGTCGTATGATGGACACGTCGATCAAACACGCAAAATACACATACATACAACACGATTTTATAAGGCAAATTCAAAATAAATTTGGTGTCACATACTTAACGTAACTTATTGACATAAAATATTGAGGTAAAATATTTTAAATGTTTCCCAATTTATCTATTTTTCAAACGTAGGTTTTCGCGGCCGGTGAAAACAATGTTAAGTTGATTTTCCTCCGTAATTAGGCTGAGACTTAGTACATCACTTCACAGTACGAGCTAAACGTTTGGCAACAAAAACTCCACGAGGAAGTGGTTGACGCCGAAAAATCAAATTGACATTATTCGTATTTTATTCAAAAGTTCAATTTATACAGTTTTATTTTGTATTTACATCATTAAACTATAAAAACCAAAGAAATTAAAGTTTTAGATGTGATGAGACTGTACTGACATTGCTTACGATTGTTTTTAATTTTCATTACTTCCGATGGTTTGAATATTGTAAATTATTACATATAACGGGATTAATTGCAAATTCAACAAACTGCCGGCGTTTGGTAGTTACACGGCAATTAAATTGTTACGATTTTAACCTTTAATTATTTTGTAACAGAATTGTTGTTGTTGTGAAGTTCTGGTATCTATCTATATCTGACTCTAGGTGGTTTAGCAACGCCACATTTCAACATTACTTAAACATCCGGGCTTGTAACGTATGTTAGGGTTTGCTTGCTTAAACATTTAGTGACAAACCTATCTCAGTAACTCCTGAGCTCTCTAATGTATGACTACACATTACTAATTGTTGTTTTCAATTGGTTGAATAAATTTGATAAATGTTGCATGCTCTTTTCTACTTTTACCCTCATCTGAGTATTTATGGATCTATGGGGCTTATCAATACAAAAAACCGCCATAATGTGTCTAAGGTTGAAGTACCTTAGACACTGGATGGCAGTTTAATTTTCGTGTATATTTTCAACGACAACGTGGTCGAAATGTCATTATGAACACATTCGAAACTCTATTTTACGCTAGCTCCTTCTCTTTTTACATTTAGCTAGGGTAGACCAACTCCTTGAAAACTATTCAATTCTATCGTTAATGGTTTACTCCGTCATATCCTCGGCGCCGACATCGCGATTCGTCCTTTGCTGACCGAGGTCACCCGAGGAAGAAACTTTGTAAACACAGTAATTACATTTTAATGTCTCCCAGAAGTATCTTTTTCCCCTGTAATGCTTTAACACAGGTCGCCATTACGGTAGTCCTCTGTTGCAACGCTAATGCAGCCAGGGATTACCGGGAGGAGGGTAATTAAGTGGACTTTGCGCCACCTTCTGTCTGGCTTACAACTTTAACATTTACATTCATAAGTTTGGAATTGAACTGAAACTGGATAAATATGGATTATGTGAAACAGCAATACTATGATACAACATTATCGTAAATGGCAAATAAAGTAATCACTGTTTTCACAAATAACCTGTTGCATATTATCTACAAAAATAAACTTTGTCAGTGAACTGACCAATACTTTCTCACTTTTCACTTAATATCCAAATATAAATTCAAAAACAGATTACTATTTATTGGGAGGGAGTTGCTCAAATTACCACCCTTGTGGTAGTAGTGAGATATGCTAAGTGGTTTAAATGGGTAATGCAACTCTAAGTTCCAATAAAAGTTGTGAATAAAAAACAAAGAAATTAATTTTTTAGTAACCACTGTAAGAATTACATTGGACACCTCTAGACCACGGTCTGTAATGTGTTTACGGTTGACTATAAACCTAACAATTAAAAATACTACTTTTTTGTTTTTTTAGCATGATTTAATATTAAGTTAAATTATTTGAGAATGTATATATATGTTTAGGGAAATATTATAGTTTTTATTTATCTTTTTAGTATTGCATAAAGAGAATGGAATTCAAAATTTAAAATGTATTAAGATAGAGAAATAACTATTTGAACACAAACTTTGATTTGATGTAGTTTCTATGTAACAGCTTACAGGCAGAACTTACAGGAATATAACAGCCAATCAGCGAATGAGAATGTTAAAGAGCTTACAAAGTGTCATGATGGATTACCAGGACCAATGGCAGCCTTCGTTACTCGAGGCTTAACGAACTGTTGTTTAACACAAGTGTTTTACTTCTGTTACCTTAATCCCATAGAAAGGGACTCCACTTCCTGAATGATTTGAGATAAGGGTGTTTATCCATTACGTATATTTATTTCACAAGAATTCGTTCTTAAGGATTTCTGTACAATTATCAGGTAGGCCTATGTTTTATATATATTTTTTAATAGACAGATAAGTAAAAACATGGTAATTTCATCGTTAAGTCATAAATATTAGACAATAGGTTTTTGGCATCTGAGGTCTAAAAGAGATAAAAATTGATCTTAAGTCCTATGACGAATACGGTACAGCTGAACAACCCATGGTAAATGCACAAAGCTCACAAACCAGAAACGTAATGGTTTTGGCTGAATTAGAGTATCTTCAGATGACCGAAACTAAGAGTTTCGTCAAAAAGAAATCACAGTACATATAATTTGTGGAAACTGAAATTACTCTTGACAGATTGATTATTTTAGGTACCGACGGAACCTCTGGTGCGTATTTAAATGAAAAATTAGTTTCGGTTGATGGATATTAACGTATAACGGAAGAGTAAAAAACATATGGTGGGAGAGCTGATGACTCGGTTGTTAGCGTACAGACTTTAAACTTGACTATGGTTCGGATCCAGGAGTTTCCAATCATGTTTATAAGTACTGTGATATTGTATATCTCACACACATATCCGTTATGAGGGCGTGGAAGTATAGTTAAAGGAGGCTGTCTCCCTCTTTATTTATTGTAATAGAACGTAGATTCCAAAAATACTGACTGGGGCGGTGGCGACGTCCTGTAATCCAGCTACTTTGAGGTGACGAATTGTGGATAGTTGTGAGCGATGGTCGGTGGATGTATTGTTCTCTTGTGTAGATTAACGTCCGCACTATTGAATACTACGTTAATCCACAAATACCATCTGTAGGTCCATTAGTTGCCATCGGCTGTTGGGCTATTAATTAACAGTCATGTCTAAGGAACATGTTAGCCTTAGTCAGTAACATGACTACAAGATCGCGCCACAATCATCCTACATTCATTTCTCATTCATACTTTGCTTAAAATACCTACCTGGATAGGTCGCCATTTCAGTTAAAAGTGTAAAGTATAAAGTATAAGGTGAAACTCTCAACATTCATAGCCTAGAATATTTTAAAACTACTACAGAAACATCCGTTCATTTAATAACAGAAAGTTATCGTTCATACTCGTGAGTTTTCTAGTATCTTACATTATTTCGCTAACGCAACTCACACACCTCCCTCAATAGAATGTCATTAGCGGTTTCAATACCAATGTGTCGTAATTCACACAAATCCACGACACGTCAACAAGGTCATTACCGGATGCGGAAGAAGCGGGACTGAACAGTGTACAGGTCCGGTGATTCGGTTGAGTCCACAATTACTCACACCCCCATACGTCGCAATTGAAACTCCCGCTAGAGCGAGCTAGTGGGCAGGGTGTAAATAAACCTGTGGCAACCCTTAGCCCAATGAATACTGAATGGAGCTTTACGCGTCGTTGGTTGGTGTTGCAACCAAGGCGGACACTTTTATGAAGAATCGTCTTTTAATAACCTGAATAATATTTTGAATTTTAGAAATTTAATGTTAATATGACAATTAACAATACTTTAATGTTTTAATAATAGTTTGTCGTTTCACCTCCAGGGCTTTTACTTACTAATGAAATATAAGTTTCTGTTTGAAGATTCTTAATAGGCAGTATCAGATACTAGAAATTATATAGTTAATAATACCAGCCTTGCTGTTGCAACACATTTTATTTTATTTTAAGTATAATTAATTGTGATTAAAGTTTTTATCGGAATGTCTCTGGAATGAATTTAAATCTAAATAATATGGTTTAGTGCTAAATTAAAAATGTTTGTAATTATTCTTTAACCATAACAGTATTAGTTACCTACTTTTAAAATTAAAAAATATCATTAGTTTCTATTAGTTAGTAATAGTAATACAGTTTTCAAATACTCAGATATTACTGTTAGGCAACTATATGCTAGACATTTCCAAGTTATTTTCAAGACGGTAGAGAAATAAATTCTCTTTCGACTCCTAGCGACTACGGTCCTCCCAAGTAACAAATGTTTAAGTTAATTAAATAGAAATTTTCAAAATATTAAACAAAAGACTTATATTTTTAATTTTGTTTTTCAAAAGAATAAATAAAAATATGCATCACATTTTAGCGTTATTTAAGCAATTCGGTATAAATTACCTTTGAGTTGTTAATATTAATTATAATTTAAAAATTAATCTTTTAATGATGGATTGAAATACGGAAATTTTCTTATTTAAAGGATAGCGGTTCTTGGAAACTAAACATAATAACTAGAGTAGTCCTGTATCTACAGAGTGTTAAATAAATGTCAAGGGTCCCTCGGTAAACCGGCTACTGAGGCTGGAGTCATTACAGTTCTCCGTCACAGGTTCTACTTGTTGTCCTTCGGAGTGATATGCCTACAGCTCTGCACGCGGTAGCAGACACTATGCAATAAAAATATAGAGTCATACACTATACAATAAAAAATTAGAGTCTCTACTCTTCGATGTTATAATCGTAAAGGCTCAAATTTTAGATTTCCTAAAATCTCAATCAGCTTAATACAGTAATCTCAATCTAGTTAACTAAACTCCAATCGTTAAAGATTGCCAACAACCCCCCCTCTGGTGGACATATCCATGTCTACAGAATTCATAATGGCATTGGATATTATATCTTTTCCAACGAGTCTGTGTTTTTAACAACACAACGTTTCTGCATATGGAGAAACTCCTCCAGTTTTCAAGCGATTTCCTAATAATTTACATTAAAAATTTTAAAATCAAGTTACATATATTAACTATATCACATTGTCAATGATACCATATTTATCTATCATGCAAAATACAAAAACTATATTGATAATGCAACAAATAACCATAACACTCCGGCTCCAAGCTAACGGGGCAACACAAGATAGTGCCTACGTAAAGTAGCAATTAATTGTACCAGAATAAACGCCTGCAAAAAGGGAACCGCAATATTAACCCTGTACCTAAATTGCCTGATGCACAGTTGAAGGCATCCGGCATTGTTTCAATAATGTAGTTTTCACTACAACCTTTAATCCCGTTCACATTACATTGCTGACACCATGTCAAACAGGATTGTTCAAGGAAATACATGTTTCAAATAGGAGGCAGTCGAAGTAGTGGTGGTAGAAAAAGGCGTAAATCCGATCCTATTCACTTATTTTTGTGAATAAAATTAATGTTGTAAGTATAATGACAAACAAAATTTAAATCAAAATTAGATTCCTTCAAGGTATCAGTAAAGATGTTATTGGGCTTTCCAGAAACTGCTAAAGAACAATCAAAATACTTTCTAAAACACCAAATTAAAGCTCTACAATTGTCCGTATGACTTTACCGTTACACTATATGGGTCGGAGGTATGGATACTTAGTAAAATATCGGAAAATAAGCTGATAGGCTCTGAAAACAAAATGTTTAGGTCAATTTTTGGTCCAACGTGTGATCAAGGAGTATAGAGTATAAGGAATAACTTAGAATTCCGGAATCTTATTCAAGATCCAAATATAGTAGCTGTAATTAATAGTAGAAGATTGAGATGGGCCAGCCATGTAAAGAGAAAAGACCTCCACACTAAAAATGACAGCAGAAAATCTTCCACAGGGGAGACAATGACTGGGGCGCTAGGATGGACTATGATGGAAAGAACAGGTGCAGAAGGACATGCGTAGGCTCAATCTTACACCAGACCTCATGCAAGACAGAAAAGGATGGCTAACGGCGTTGGGGAGGCCAAAAACCTTTTAGGGTTTAAGTGGCCAAGCAGGTAAGGTAAGAATAAAATGAATTTGAGATTGAAATTTAATGGTGTATGGTGGATGTTGCAGGCGGTGCAGCCCCTCTCCGCAGTGGCTCAGCTGAGGGGCGAAGGCGAGGTGACCGGGACCGTGCTCCTGGTCCAGCCGCACCCTCCCAACGGCCCGGTCTTCCTCTCCGGCAACATCACAGGGCTGAGCCCCGGGAAACACGGGTTCCACATCCACACCCTGGGCGACCTCCGGGAGGGCTGCAAGGGCACCGGCTCTCACTACAACCCCTACCATGTACGTGATCACTATCACTCTAGTAGTCTCGTGACCTTGCTGAGCTTGTCAACGCAGCCTAGGCCACACTTATCTATTGGACCTCAAATTCGAACAACCAATTTTCATTTAATGGAAGTGCTCCCTTTTCTGCCAGAGACTACAGACTCGGTTGGCGTAAACCTGTGAGTTGGGATAGTATCCTGACCTCCAAATTTAAACAACAACCAAATTAGTCAACACTAGTATCCGCATCAGTGACATCGAATGCACTGAGGTTAACACAATTGCGGTTTTGGCTGAGTCAAATCCTACACCTTTCACATCGCTAACTTAACCTATCTGGAATTTGGAGAGGGTATTACGGATATCCCCTCAGAAGCACATTAAAGAGCCACACTTGGTCGCACATGTACGACCGGGGTCGAGCCCGCAGCCATCGCGTCGTGCCACGCGGTCGTGCACCCGATACCATCTCCGGATTTATTTCCTCAACTCCCCGTTGGCTTCCTCCGGCGTGCTCCTCTCCTGCCCGGAGGCAGCGATATGAGTTTGATGCTCATGCGGATAACAATGTCAACTTTGCTCAACCTCCAGATCTGAACTGCTCGTTTCAACTTATTTACCTTTACCTTCACCCTAGACAAATCAGTGACTAATTTTACGACTTCAGTGAATAAAGTTTGGTTACATTACATACAGCGCGACTGGTTATGTGGTTGTAAGATAATAAACAACGGACCGACGTCTTTTCTTTGTCCATCCATGGCAGTACCACTAGTCTCACTGCCATGGAGGCCCAGTATAGTATTCCTAAAGGGCCACAATATTGGTGAATCTATTGGCAATCCAATGTTACGGAATTCTCTTCAGTTACCGTGCTGCTGTTTTTTACACTGTTTAAGCTTGAGAATAATATAAGCAAATTTCTTCATTTATGGATGATAATTAGTTTGTGTTATAGATTTGGAAGTAGTGATTTTATTGTAATGAACTGTTTAGACGAACCACGGGGGCCCGGTGGACCCGTTCCGGCACGTTGGAGACCTGGGCAACGTGGAGGCGGGCGAGGACGGCGTGGTCACCCTCCAGATGTCCGACCACGTGATCTCCCTCAGCGGCCCCCAGAGTGTGCTGGGCCGCAGCATCGTCGTACACGAGAAGGTCAATAACATATTACAACCCTTGGGCTTAAAAAAAACTTTAATTTATTATTAGAGTTCATTCAAATGTTTTTTTGGTCAAGTTCAATAGGATCAGTCTTGAATTTTTGGGTCAAGTCAGTGATCTTAAGGTTGGTTTTGTTTAATCTCGAGCTTCAAATCATTTAAGTGCATACATCTATACACGTATAAAAATATGGTAAGTACATTGGAAAATCCAATAATGAACAATGGAAATATTACAGGCTGATGATCTTGGCCGAGGAGGTGACCAAGAGTCTCTGAAGACGGGTAACGCGGGTGGACGAGTGGCCTGTGGGGTCATCGGTGTGGCTGAGAACGTGCCGCCTCCACCGCCCCCGGCCCAGACGCCGCCCCCGGGCACCGAGCAGGCCTCCGCCCCTGAAGAGGAGCAGTAACACGGGGACACATCACTTTTTGGCATAGATTAAGAACTCAACCCTACGGCAAAATACGCCTATGAGCTTTGAAATATCATTGTTAGAGAGAACACAAGCGTTGCAGAAGTTCGACAATGTACAGAATATTGCACTTATGGCATGTCCCGTTTCAATCAAACATATGACCTTAAAATATAAATAATAACCACTGTTTTGATACGGATATGTTTAGCAGAGCTAAGGGAGGGGTAGTTTCAATCCGTCAGACCAAAATTTGTAATGGAAGTACTGTCATATGGTTATAAGAACTGCTCTTTAGAGGAACTGAAAACATTCCCTTCAGACATATCCATGATCTAGCCACTTCACACAGCGAAGTAAATACAATATGTTTTACATTATAATCGATAAGTTTACAATATTAAAACTAACATGCCAGCATGAGCACAGGTTTCTATTCTTTATCAATGTTTAGTGTGTATTACCACAGATAATGATTCTGTTATGTAGCATCACTAACACAATTATTGAGTTCTAAAACGAAATTCATCGAATATACTTGTAAATACATGTAATACAAGCCAGATTAGGGTAGACTGGTACCTTAGAAATGTTGTGTAAAAATCGGAGACAAATGTTTTAGAAAGTCCCACCACAAATTACGATCACCTGAGTTGACCTAGCCACAGATATATTGCCGGAACTGTTCTTCTATTTATCCTGGCTTTAGAAAGAATTTCTGATAATCTTAATGTACTTACATTTTGAACTTTAAACACGATCCACACTCAGGTAGTTGGGGGTAGGTCCTGGATTAAAATTTTAACTTTTTACAAATTAAAATACTGTGAATTCCTAAATATATTTATGTGTTTAAACAATAAAAGAATATATCGTTTCGTAGACGTAATTTTAATTTCACAATTTTTCTTTGTCGAAAGAGTTTTACACAATCGATCTGGAGGTTTGCATTATGTAATTGGGTGATGTAGATTTGTCTTCCCATTTTCATGGCTCGTAGCCTACAACGGCTAGTTTTATGACCACAGTTATGTCAACGTGCTTGTAATATTACAGCCTTACAGTTGACATGTCCCTATTACCATTGAATGTTTCAACGTATCTTCCTTGTTACGCCTTTTTGTACATAAATCTTGTCTCGAATGTTTATAAGCAAAAAAAACACTCAATAGTGTTTTGTAGCTTTTGATAAATTTACGCTTAATAAAATGTAATTACTTAAAAAAATAGTTAATCTCGTAATTGCAGTGCAACTGTAAAGAATCTCAGTTTACCCTAAGAACATTTATGTAATTTAGATTGTAGATTTAAAAATTGTTTGTATGCCAAACAAAATTTGAGGTTTGTTTTTGTTGTACATAATTTTATATCAGTTTAAATATACGGTAGTAAATGATAATAAAGGCTAGTGTACAAAATTACTTCCCTATTTCTAAACATTTTACTATGTTGTACTATGTCTACCATGTCTATATACTATGTCTAGTGTTTGCAGTTAGATCTTTTAGTTTTAACTAAAAAAAACATTCTTGAATATGTGTAGCGCATTATGAGAGTTCACATAAAAAAATTTGTGAATAAATAAATAACAATAATTCAGTAGACTTTTCATAAGAGTTAATTTTTTTTGAAACCTCGACTGTTAAGTAATTACATATAATGATTTAATTTTAAAAGCACAGCGGTTTCATTTAACACAGTCATTCCTTCATACAACAGTTTTAGAAGGTGGAGGAGTTCCATTTCTGCGTACCCAATAGTAGTCAATTAAGACATCACAGTAATACAATTATCTTCATCGACGACAGATCAATCAGGGCACATTATTCATCACAATAATGTTAGTTAGCTGCAGTTATGCCAACAGTTGCCTTCAAGTGTGACAGATAGTGTGGTGGTACGACTGCTTACGTCAGCTGGAACATTGCATTCAATTATATATTGTTCATTAATCTTGTATTACTCTATGATTTAACAGGTAGAGTGAGTTATAATTTTGGCTTTAGCTAGAGTAATACATATTATAAATGGGTTGGGCTGTATTCTTTTTCATAATAGAAACTGAAGATAATGGTATAACTCCAATGGTAAATTCTGTGCCAGCCCTGACTTTAAGCCAGTTAAAAACAATATAATAAGAAATCAAGCCTTGAAATAGTTAAAGTTAAAAAAACAATTGATTTAATAGAAAATATTATATATACAAACCTATACCCGAAGTACCTGTGAACAAAACCTTGGATAACCTATGTGAAAATATTCCAATATGAATGAACGTAAGCGAAGACAGGAAAACAGCCAACAAACAATGAATAAAAATTAATGATTACATTGAAAAGACAATACAATAATTAATTCTACTCTTTGAAGTATTTTTAACGTCTATTACGCAGACAAATAGGCAGTCGATGAACAGTGTGTTGAAACCTATTACCTACCCATTTCAGTCTTTCCTTATAATTAATAAGGGTCCAAAACTCGCTCATTTGCCAGCCCGGTGGAAGTGTGTTTGATTACACCAATCACTGTGGGACGTTCCTCGACTAATAACAGGATACCTGGCCAGGACGTGTCCAAACATCCTTCAATAGATGAGTAATTGTTTGTTAACCATGAGCCGCCGGCCTCTCCTCCATCCCACCAGGACTCAGGACATTCCTTCGCACCTCCGTCGATTACTGGGGAGTGGACAACGAGGAAAACCATCGAACTGATATTCTCAAATGGAATATTAGTTGCATTAACGAGAGACCGGATTGAGAAACAGACGTTTTAGAACAAGTTTGGTTTTCGAAAGAGTTCTATCATTTTTAACAGTTTTAACGACCGTAGGATGATTGTGGCACGATCTTGTAGTCTTGTTTCTGACTAAGGCTGACATGTTCTTAAGACAGAACTGTTAATTAACAGCCCAACAGGAAATGGCATATCTAATGGACCTGGTCTAATTGTAAGTATGGTCTTTACAGATTAACGTAGTATTCAATAGTGCGGACGTTAATCTACACAAGAGTACACTACACAAACCGGCCATCGCTCACAACTATCCACAATTCGTGACCTCCAACAAATAAAACAATCGTAATTTATTTAAATTTTTATGCATATCAATAACATTGGAACACCTCCGATTTTATTACCGTTTAAATAGTGCATCGTACCATTGTGTTCATCTCACTAACCCAACTTTGACGATTAAAACTTTTCGTATTCATTTTTAGTAATAGTTTTTGATGACCTAACATTGTATATCTCAAACGAATTGATATATATTATATATACAGTATAAGGAAAATAATTCAAGATAACGTATTAAATTCTGATAGACGTTCACAAATCCAATTAATTTCAGAGAATCAAAACAGAAATACTGGAAATGATTGATTTGATTCGAGGTATGGCGGTTGCCTGGTGAAGGTAGATTTCATTAGTGATAAGGATTCCCCCATACCGCTGATAACGATTCAATCATTGCCGTTAAATGACTCCGTCAATGACTATGAGCATGGGGGGTGGGTGATGGAGAGTGAAATGTTTCAACATTTACAATTACTTTTAAGATTTGTTTAAAATTTCAATGAATTTATCAATAAAGGCTATGTAAGCTATGCTGTGTAATATATAGAAATCAAGAGGTATATGAGATTGTTATTTTACCCGCCATTATGCAGGGATGCACGTAAGTTTCCACCAATGCAACGACCAAAACTGTTGTTAAATATTAATTAACATGATAGCAATATTCAGATAGAATTGTTATGATTGGTGGCTGAAGGTAGAAACATGAGGACTTTTACGACAAAAATTGTTATGAGAATAAGGTTGTTACATGACTTATTTTTCCAGAAAATAAAATCAATTTTTTTAAATAATTAAAAATATAAAATGCCAACTATAACTGGTTATTGCGTACCTTGTGACGTATTTATCTATGCTGAGGGGGGTGTTAGCGATTCGTGTATCGATGTGACGCGAAAAATACTGTATTTCCATCAGATATATCCATGATCTTAGCTAATTCCCCAAAGGGAAATGATACTTTTTTGATGGGAAACGGATTTGGCAACCGCCCAGCCCCAACGAGTCGGAACCCTAATAGCCCTCGACAGCGGCCTTTTCACCTAGTTTCATAAAAACTAATAATTGAAATCCATCGTTATTTAATCCCACAATAGGCGGTTGCCTGGTGAAGGTAGATTTCATTAGTGATAAGGATTCCCCCATACCGCTGATAACGATTCAATCATTGCCGTTAAATGACTCCGTCAATGACTATGAGCATGGGGGGTGGGGTGGGTGATGAAGAGTGAAATGTTTCAACATTTACAATTTGAAAAAGATTGTTGTTTTAAGATTTGTTTAAAATTTCAATGAATTTATCAATAAAGGCTATGTAAGTTATGCTGTGTAATATATTGAAATCAAGAGGTATATGAGATTGTTATTTTACCCGCCATTATTCAGGAATGTACGTAAGTTTCCACCAATGCAACGACCGAAATTGTTGTTAGATTTAACATGATAGGAATATTCAGATAGAATTGTTATGTAAATAAGGTTAATTGTATTGATTGATGGATTGATGGCTGAAGGTAGAAACCTGAGGACTTTTCCAAGAAAAAATTGTTATGAGAATAAGGTAATTACATGGCTTATTTTTCCAGAAAATAAAAGAACATTTTTTTAATAATTAAAAATATGAAATACCAACTATAACTGGTTATTGCGTACCTTATAGCGTATTTATCTTTGCTAGGGGGCGGGAGGGTGTTAGCGATTCGTGTATCAGTGTGACGCGAAAAATACTGTATTCCCATTAGCTAATTCCCCAAAGGGAAATAATACTTTTTTGATTAAGATTAGTTATCGAAATCAAGAATACATTTGAACAATTTTAAACACAACCAAGAAAGTAATCTTAGTATAATCTTAGGTGACTTCAAAATTTCACTAGATGATAAGAAAAGCTAAAAATATTCAAACCTAAACACCTAAGGCTAATAAAGAATAAATTTAAAACCTGACAACGAATGAATGGTCACCGCTTCTCATCGATGCACTGCGGGTTGCCTAGTACAGGCGTTAGTGCAATACTGGTGTTGTCTAGTTTATCCAAGGCTTAAAATGCTGCGTTTGTATATGAATGTATATGAACGTTATACACAGCATACTAAATAGATGGAATAAATAAGTAGAGATATTTTTAAATCCTGCGTGGACTGTGTCGTGCGATACCGTAAGGCAAATAAGGGCAAATATTTTGCATATTTTTTATTATGAGCTTCGCAGACACATAACAATTAATAATTTTAATATATCATTGTTTTTCATTCAAGATTTTTCGTTTAGCGTTTTAGGCATGTGACACTGTCATAAGAAATCACCCTGTTTTTTCTTTCAAGCATCATAAAACATTAAAAATTAATGTTTTAATTTTTAAATAGTTCTAAGTTGTCATTTATAAACTGTTTAGTTATTTAAAAAATGTTAAACTATCTATTACAACTCTTAATAATATATGTTTTCTCATACTATGTAATTTGCTTGGATCCTGTTATATTAAAAAACAAACTTGCAGTTAGACGTGGGGAACCGGAAGTCGGAAGTTAAATTAAATGTTTTTCTTTATTGTATGAAAACCAAAACGCGTACAAGGAATAGTACTTAGAATGTAACTGCCAAATACTGTTCATTGGAGATAATTCATATTAAAAAAACTCATACGTTAAATATTTTAGAAAATTTCTTTGTAGGATAAAAATACATCAATTGTTATGTGTTTGTGTGTCGTTACTTTACAAACAAATAATATGGGTGATTTCTAAGACGTAAGCTTATATCTTTTTTTGAAAATTTTTTAAAAAAGATGTACATCTGCGATTTTAATTATAATTAAATAATAGTAACAATGTTTAGCAATTGTTACATACGGTAAGCACTAGTCTGTACATCAGTACAGTGTTAGATACATACAACAGTAGCTTGTTATTTTAATTAAACCCTTGTCTGGTGTAGATATCTGGTATGAACAACCAAAAGCGAGCCATTTCTTAGCTCAAACCTCTATGTAACCTTGTACAACTAGTCTCGTAGTTTACAGTTAGAGTCCCAGTGGTCTCAGCCGGCGACAGGGCTGCCAACCACCTTGCTTTATGACGGTAGTTCACTTCACTCAACTCTTTGTCGTGTTCTCGTTTGTCTCTTGTCTGAAAGTTATAGCTACATTCTTTACCTGTATCTCAGTAGTTTCTCGCTCTTTAGAAATGTTATTGTAAATTACTGAGATAAGAGCTAAGTGAAGTTTGTCATTAACATTGTTGGCGTTTTAAAGTAGGCCTTCTACCATCACGAATTGTGGATAGTTGTGAGAGATGGTCGGTGGGTGTAGTGTTCTCTTGTGTGGATTAACGTCCGCACTATTGAATACTGCGTTAATCCATAAAGACCATCCTCTAATTAGACCAATTAGTAATTCAGAGGCTATGGTTCGGATTCCACGTTAAACTGTAGGTCCATTAGTTGCCATCGGCTGTTGGGCTATTAATTAACAGTCCTGTCTAAGGAACATGCCAGCCTTAGTGAGTAATAAGACTACAAGATCGCGCCACAATCATCCTACATTCATTCCTCATTCATACTTAAAATACCACCTACCTGGGTAGGTCGCCATTTCAATTAAAAGTAAAGTAATAGTTCCTAGTTAAAAGTACTAAAGATATTTTATTTTATTGGTAGGGGGTTTAAACTTAGGGTCATACTCCCAAAACTGTTCAATGGGAGAGAGTGTGTGTCAGTTTATAGAAACTAACTCTGCTTGTTTCATCTATTGTAATCATTTATATCCATTTTCATTTGTTCAACTCGATGTACAATTCAACAGTCACACCCACTTTTCAACACTACCAGACGTTTACCATAGTAATTAGCCACTAAATCTGGAAGGGCGTCGCCGAGGTTTGCGGATGATAAACAATATTCTGCGATTCCTCTCGGCACCTAATAAGCACACAATAAGGGGATTGAAATCGAAGTTGCTACAAATCTCCGGCCCCCGCACGAACGACGAGTTACGATGAGTGTCTTCCGCAATCCACAACTCACCAACTCACCTCGTCCGAACGTATCGAATATCTTCCTAATCAAAAGGAGGAACTAAATTTAAAGTCATACTGAGTTATACTGAACAATAAATATGTCTCGACAGCTATTAAATCTATACTGTAACATAAAACTATACGAGAAATGTGTAATAGTGTAACATCAGTATAGTCTGTTAAATGTATAATAGTGTATAGTCAGTGCAGTCTATTAAAATACAAATGTGATACAGAACCAGAGTACAGACTGATAAATATTATTAGTATTGCATCGTTACAAGTCTACTTAAAAGTAGAGGTGTATACGTTTAGATTTTAAACATATAGGCTATAAGTGAGTTCGGTCTACAAAAACATGTGTTACTTAGGTACAGTCTGTTAAAAGCACAATGGCCACAAAGACGGTATCACAACAAAGCGGCGAGCCAGCGACCAGCGACCCCGCCGACCGCTGCCCAAAGTTCACGCGCCCCGCTCCGGGCGGGGGCCGGCCGCCAATTTCGCCGTGAAAATTAATTTAAACAAGCGTCGGACCCGGGCCGTCGGATCTGATTATAGACGCCATTTTGTGTTGGTTGCAGCACCGCTGGGACGTCGCCTTGGAAACCTCATCCCGCCGCCGCCGCCGCCGCGTGGTCCACGTCGCCTCCGCATCCTCGTCATACTTCCAACATTATGGACTAGAAATACAATCGGTTGTAGTTAGATTCCTGAAACCGCCGCATCTCGAGGCGATCAACGCTATCCATGCAGTGGCATCGTCGCGATCGACGGCGGACCATTTCATTTGATTAGGGACTGCTCCGTAACCAGGCAACATCCAATGCTCTTACTCATATGAAATCATTTATTTGTCTATCCATTCCTTATAGAATAATATATTTAATTTTTCGTTTCAGGTGTTTCTATCGTCTTTGTTTCAGGTATGTCAGAAATAGTCACGTGTTCTAATGTTTCATGCAACCAGTGTTACCAATTCTGAATAACTTAAACAGGCCACATATCAATTGTAGGCTATAACCTTTCGAAACATTTTATCCACGCAGTTGGTCACAATGGTAATACAAATTAAGCATCGACCACTCCTGCACTTTATCTTGCCCTCTCGTTGTCTAAAGTATTGGTTACCAAAGTGTAGTTCTCTAATTACTTTACTTTACTTTCACTTTATACTTTTTAACTGAAACGGTGACCTACCCAGGTAGGTATTTTAAGACAAGTATGAATGAGGAATGAATGTAGGATGATTGTGGCGCGATCTTGTAGTCTTGTTACTGACTAAGGCTGACATGTTCCTTAGACAGGACTGTTAATTAATAGCCCAACAGCTGATGGCAACTAATGGACCTACAGTTTAACGTGGAATCCGAACCACGGCCTCTAAATTACGAATTGGTCTAATTATGAGGATGGTCTTTGTGGATTAACGTAGTATTCAACAGTGCGGACGTTAATCCACACAAGAGAACACTACATCCACCGACCATCGCTCACAACTATCCACAATTCGTGACCTCCAAGTAGCTGGATTACAGGACGTCGCCACCGTCCCAATGAAACATTACTGAATTCAAGTGGTTACTTATGAATATAAAGCTTGTTAAAAATGCACGTTTCAAAATAAATCATTTTAGAAAACTTAAGACGATATAAAGAATATGGTTAGGATTTTTATTTTATGTTATTTTTTGTTGTATATTCGCCGAAATATTACCCAAGTACCCATGTTATCCTTCTGCTTTACAGGAAAGTGCTCAAACCCTGGATTCTCCACATCAGATTTTAATAAATCACCTCTTCATCGAAGACCAAGACTCTGACCACCATGAACAATACTACGTATCATGAACAATACTACATGCTATCCAACGTAAAACGGCTATTAGTGTCGAAATATACTTTGTGAAACCAATCCAAATCCCATTCAACCAACAAACGTTGAAGAACTTAAAACGTAATGTAAATACTCCCCCTCCGCTTCTCTGATGTCCAACAAGTCGTCGCGTTGAAAAAGCTATATTTGGCTGAAAATTTATATTTTTTAAGGTTTACGTGGCAGGTAATAGCTGTACATCTTTTGCAAGGAAACAACCCGTCGGCTCCAAAGTGCGCACTTAACGTTAGAAAGTGTTCCAGCTTCAGCGGCCTTCTCAATGTCGAAAGTCAGACCGACCCCGAAGTTATCAGTGACGCTATCACACACCTAGCCATGACGTCATTTGCTCTACATTCTCAGGGACATTGACCGAGGCTTCATGTGTTTTGTTTTGACTCTTAAGTTTTGTTTCACCCTAATGTTTCGGAGAAGAAATAATTTGTTTATGTTTCAACTAAAATGTAAATAGGTTTTTAATTTTTTCAATTCAACAACTATTTGTTAATGAGCTTCTCAGTTTCATTACAATAAAATTTCATAATCGTCTCCTACCTATTTCACATCATTATAACAGAAAACATGCTCCATAAATGTTAGAACTGTTGTTATCCAACAACAAAAATCCTTTTCGAAAACGAATAGCTTTTACACCACATATGTAACACATGGAAATTAATTCTCTCATATTAGTAATAAGTACCGGGAGACCGAGCTTTGCTTGGATAAAATACGATATGTATTATGTAAGTTAGAGTAAACCACACGAAAGTAGTCCGATAAGGTCTTGGACTGCTGTTCCTGCTGAGAAAAGAATTTCTCCGTAAATAGTCCTGACGTGTCAGAAACGTTCCCAAAATTACGCAGATGAGGTGAGAACCTCGCAGTTCCTGGACTAGGTCAGGGAAGCCAATCATCGGAGATTGGTTACCAATCTGTGGTCAATCCCTTCTCTGAAGACGATTCATTCCCAAGGTGCTCGACATTCTGCGGTGTGTGTGTGTGTGTGTGTGTGTGTGTGTGTGTGTGTGTGTGTGTGTGTGTGTATGAGGGTCGACCTCGCAACTAGGTCAACGGAGCGAGGAGACCCATTCGCCTCGCCTAGGGTAAATGGTTTAAGGAATCATAAAATAGGTGGCAATGAGTCGGCTTGTCCGCCGCTACTGAGACTGCCTCTAGCACTCCTACATCCTTTACTGGAGCTCATAATGGGTTACTGATTGATTTAATTATCATTCTCATACTGAAGCCATCGTCACTCACTGCGTTGGTATTGTTGGGTGAATATTTAAGTGAAGAGTGTCATTGAAATTGAATATTATAACATGTAGCTTTGTCGCTGAAATAGATTTGTTAGTCAACTAATCTAACATCTGCATATATGCATATATGAGTCTGCATCAGTGGTAGCCATACAGAATTTTAGTCCCGTAAGAGCAATGTTAAATTCTGGTGGAACATACCTTCACTTTGGCGTCTGTAGTGGCGTTAATTATCAAAGTATCAATGTAAAACTTTGGAAGTACATTGATGAGATGTGGCTCAAGGGCATGAATATGTTCAAACATTTAACTTGATATAAAAACAAAAATACAGGAATATTTTACAAAATAAATCATTATTATTTTTTTATTTAGAGCGAAAGAAAGGTGCCCTGGAGGACTGTAATACCTTTAATTTGACACCTCTTCCATTATTTTATGACAATAGGTCAAGGAGATATAGGCGCCAGAATTTAACATTGCTCCTAAGGGACTAAAATCCAAGATGGCTACCACTGATGCAGACTCTTAATCATCCAGCCAGTTGATGATTAATCCATCATCGCCTATCCATCCATCTATCTTTTTAGTATTTGAGCTATCCATCCTCGCATGCATCTATTTCTTTGGGACATACTACCCTTTGAACCTGGATAACCAGAATGTGGAGTTGAAGTATTGGTTGGTTCCCCTCCAGGATGGATTGGCGGCTGCTTCGTGCTCTTCTGGTAACTCGTAACTCTTGCATGGAAGGTGAATGGGCTTGGAGTGGTTGTCTATCACTCCTCGGGTTTCCCAGGCTGTCCCCTCCTACTTTTGTGACCGCAATGAATATTTTATTTTCTGAGACTGTTGCAAAGCCTGGTCAGCTTATTTGCAGGATCCTCTTGACCATATTCTGGCATTTATATTCCTTCAACATAGTTCACTATAGTTAAAACACTTTGATATAACGTTAGGTTGTTTACGTCTGATTCATGTTTGGATATGACTTAGGTGACTTAGTTTATCAGAATCAGTGGTTCGGACTCCACGTTAAACTGTAGCTCCCTTAAATATGCCGTTAATGGGCTATTAATTAACAGTCCTGTCTAAGAACCATCTCAGCCTTAGTCAGTAACAAGACTCGCGCCATAATCATCTTACACTCATTCATAATTGGCTTAAAATACCTACCTGGGTAGGTTCCATTTAAAAAATGAAACAACATATTAGAACTGTTAATGCTGCTTTGTTCTACGTGGGACTATTCTCTAGCTTCATTATACTATTGAATTCATCAAATGATCTTCAAATAACCCATTTTTTAAATTACAATGGCGTCATATTAGTTTTTAAACTAGAAAAATCCCTATAAAAGGGCGGAAACTATTATTGAAAATGGTGTTTACATACATTTAAGGAGTTGATGTTTAATAATTACCTCCATAAACGCTCATTTCCCTTCTCACGGAGTTGGGGCGGCGAACCATGTCGCGTGGGCGAGGTAGTTTACCTCAGTTTTGGAAACGGACGGATTGTCGTTAGGATGGGAAATGACGTGTGAATCCCAAGAGACCCGAACAAACGAATGCAGAAATATAGAATTACGATGGCTTGCCTAGGTGAAATTTTCGTTTAATAGTAATATAATACAAATAAAACCAATTGAAAGTGAAACTATAGACATAACTAAATAAAAATGTTTTTATTTACTTCCCTGTGGGAAATAGGTTAGATCATAGATATGTGTAAAGGTAATATTTGATCTTCATCTAAACAGCTGTTCTTATTCTTTTATATTAAAAATTCAATAAAATAGCTTTGGTGGTTTCTATGGAAACCTGTTACATGTTTTCCATCTTAAAAATCGCCAACACCCCCCCAGAACATATCCATGTCAAAATAAAAATGAATTGTAAGTAATGTTAAAGAGAATAAAGAATAATAAACAGTATAAAAAAGAATAAGTGAATTACAAAGAATAAAGAATAAAAATAAGAGAATGTCAAGGGATGAATTTAAGACTTCATATATCAAGGGAACTCAATGACTTGCAATGCACGATTAGTTAAACATTTCCATGGCATATTGACTCCGTTGTAGCCAATGTTCTCTAGAGGAACTACAAATATATAAAATAAATATTTGAATATGATGTGATGAGCTTGTGATGCTGTAAAGAGGTTGAAATAAAATACTGTTTAGATGAACTGAAAGCATTCCCATTATACATATCTATGAGACTAACCTATTTTCAATTCAATGGAATTCAGGAATTCAATGATTCAACATATTCATCAAACCCTCTGCAATGCTTTTCCCCTTTTTTACCAATAGTGTATCGTAGCACCAACGCGAATGTTTCCGTGGGGTAGACATTAAGTATTGATTTGTCTACTGCTCTCGTTTCCGGTCCACTACACCAAGCCCTGGGAACACATCTCAACCTCATTTGATAGCCTCCAATTCATCAGTCCTTTGCGTACCAACGTCTAACAAATCGACGCCATCATTTACAGCCATATTTCCAATGAGCTGCGCTTGACGCCCCCTTCCTCAGAGTTTATTTTTCACTGTGGCAACACGTATTGTTTCCCCGCTTTCAGATAAGTGCTGAAATATTATCAGGGGATGTCAGAAGGGGTCAATGTTGTCACCCTCGGCGGAAATTCTATTGTTTGCCGGAAGTCGTAGCAGTTGTTTCATCTGGAAGATGTTGTTTCTGCCGCAACGTAAATTGAATAAAGGACAAAACTTCTCCTTTAAATAAAAACATTCTTTTCGCATATGTGTTTTACTAAAAATATTTTTTAAAGAGGTATAATTTACCTTGTCTGTCTGTATTAGAATACAGCTTATTCGTGCTACATTATATATTTAAGCACATCTTCAGATCAGAATGACATTAATTTAATTACTGCACTTGTCTGTACTGGTCTGAGGTGACTTCGTTAACATATATAAATAAAACATTAACTTAAAACACAAAAGACACTTAAATTAAATTACACACTTAAATCAATGTTTTTTTAAATAATGTTGACGAAGTACAGGAATTAAATCAACTTGATGACATTCTGACCTGAAAATGTGCTTAATTATAAAGCACGTAACAGCTGTGGTCGAATACTGACACCAAGGGTCATTTGACAGCCAAGGTAAGTTAAACCCTTTTTTAAGTTAATCGGTTATCCAGAGGTTATCATAATGAAATATTTTTAATACAAAAATTTCTGTTTTTTCCACAAGATTATTTTTATACTTTTTGACAGGAAACAGCCTAACCCCTAAGCTTGTTATAAACTGTTAAACTAGTTTTTATTATTAATTTTTAAGAGTTTAAGTGGATTTTTCCGTATAAGAAACACAACGTGAACAAATTGCTCATGCTTTACTTTATGACTTTTTTCGTATTTTTACTGTTATTTTCTATTGTTATTTCGCTACTGAAATTTTTGTATTGTTATTTTCTATCCCTTAGGTTTTTATAATGATGGAGAACGGTCCCCAACCCTAATTTTTTTTAGACATGCTATAATTATAGCCTCAATATAATTATAATTAATTATTTTCGCAAATATATGCTTCTCTACGCTAGGGATTTAGGTTTTCTTCAGAAAAATATCTAAACCCCAACTTTGTTGGATACGTTCACTGTCAATCTGTTAATGACTCTTATTCGTCTTCATTAAAATTTGTTAATTTGCATACAACACAAGTTGCTTTAAGAAACTTTAAATAAAAAACCCGTAAACTTAGTAAAATTGAAGCTACCACTGTCTTAAAAAGATTGAATGATATTACATCAAAATATGTATTTCAAAATAACGATTTCAACCACTAGTTGTACCTTGCATAAACCAAAGCTAAGCGAGCTATAAAGCTACGCTACGTTAACAGATTACTCTTTATGTGTTTTTTTTTACTCTTTACGCATCGCGGTTACCCATTGATCATGAAAGTACCCGTTCCATGCTCAATGGTCAACATGTTATTTTTACAAACCCGTGAAATGTCCACGTCCGCAGCTCATGTGTTCCACGTATTACACCGAGATTAGTTCCAAAAACAGATCCAATTTGCTGCCACTCAGTCCTTACTCTGTGTCTAATGCAGTAGGCCGTACTGCATACACGGATGGGATTCGATTATAAAATTTAATTGGGGTTTCTTCTAGAAATATTTGTAATGATAGTGTATTAACTTTATGTATCCGTAGAAAGACAAGAGTTCAGTGATTGTTTAATACTCGTTGTTTTACGTTTGGTTGAGTGGGAAATAAAGTTTTAATTGTGTAATAAAGTTTTAATTGTGTAATAATAAACCATACAACATGATGTGAGAAGGTGAAAAAAATCTGTTCCTAAAATCATACGGTTAAAAACGAATATGTGTTTTCCTTAAATACAATTTAACATTCAATTTTAACCATAAATACTAAGAAAAGTGTTACATATATTGCAAAATATATTTATTTGTACACCTTTTTTTGGAATGTTAACAGAACAAAATATACTATAATAGTAAACTGCTTTTAAAATTGCGTTATATTTAACACTCCTGAAACCGTTGTCCTATTCTTATTTTTTAGGAATCTGTAATAAGTCGTCTCCTTACATTCGTGATTGCATCCATGTAATTAATCTCCACTGTATAAGATGTAGTGATTATACAACAAAGCGATACACACTCCGAGCCTGATATATTTGTGTTTGGTTTTAATTTTAGAACCAGCACATTATATGCGGGATAGGTAGTCTGGAATGTTTACATAATTACCCGGTGGCCCCACGTAGTCCTCAGTCCTCGCCGACATTTCGACGGTCTTTACCACTGTTATGAGTTCTCACGAGACGCGGCCTCTTGTCCCTGTCAAAATAAAACCGCCGAGCCGCTTATGCTAATGTACAGCTGATAAATTATTTGATTCCGCTCTCGCGGTGTCGTTAGCTAGTTCCGCCGGCGGCCGACAGCGCGCGCCGCGGTCAGTCCCCCGTCCGCCGGTCCGGTCCAGTCCTCCAGTCCTCCAGTCGTGCGTTCGCGTCCGTTCCGTCTGCACATTGTGTCGATCCTATCGCGACAGTCGCCAAAGCATCAGGTAAGAGTGTTTTTTATGTAAATTTACGATAAGGTACTAAACTGTTGCTTGGAAAGTTTAAGTAAATTGTAGTAGTGTGATTTGTTTTTATTTATTTATTTTTAAATAGTTTTAACAACTATTACTCTAAACTGAAAGTTTATAATACACGTCTGGTTTGTTCATTCTAAGTAATAAGATTCCCTAAGAGCGCTATTAAAGTTTAGGTACTTGTAAACTAAAATTTTTTAAGTGTATGTTGCAATACCTACAAAAAATTTTATTATTGTTATATTTTTTCATCCTAAAATATTTTAATAAACCCTTCCCGTAAGAGTAGAAATTAATCTTTATACTTTAAATTTTATACTTTTTGTATTTTAAAATAATATCGATGAACGCTCTTAATTTTCTTTTCTAAAGAGAAAGTAATCCACATCATAAGAGTTTAATTGAAAAAACACCATAACCCCATAAATATTCAATCAATGAGACTTTTGTGTATATATTAATATGAGCTAATTTTATTCTATTCAGATACGACTTGTTCTTTCACTGCTCTATTAATATAAAAATATCATTATTTTTATAATTTACTTAAAATATTGAATTAAGCTTATGTATTTTAATTACATTATAATTATTTTATTTTTAATAACGGATTGCGCGTGAGGTTTTTATTGATAATGTCGCTTTGTTTTGACAAAAAACAGCTGATTTATTTGGCAGGACCATCAATTCAATATCTTCTGAAAGACGTTGAGCCCTGGGTTATAATGATGAAATATGAAATTAGCAAACTAGAAAAATTTTCGTACTGAAGATAATTTTAGAAACTGCCTACCTTCATTATATTTAATATTCTATATATATTTGTAAGGATGGGATTGTTTTGGACTGTTTTAAACTAATGGGGGGTTTTCAACAAGCGCCCAAGGTGACAAGCAGAAGGGAGACAAGACGTATGACTCAAGGAGGGTGTCCGAACTTGGTTTAATCTGGGAGTAAACTCACAATCCCCGGAGACCGATCCTCTCTCAGCGAACGGTGTGAAACTCTTCTTTTAAGAAGATTTTTAAAAAGGCGTATATTAATTAAAAATAAACCTACATAGAATTTGAATAAGTATAATAATACAGTAAACGTGTATATTACAAAAGTAAAACTGGTAAGACAAAGCAAAAATATGTAAGAACAGTAAAAATAGGTAAGACACACACATAGTGAAATTTCATTTTTACAAACCTCTACCACCTCCTAATATTTCAGATAGGAAAAATATAACGTCATTTGTAGCTTTATGATGTTTAAATATCTAATTTTTAACTAGAAAGATCAATAATAAAATTTATGAGGTTATTTTAATTCAAAATTTGTTATATTTACTTCACTGTGGGAAATAGGTTAGATCATGGATATGTCCGAAGGGAATATTTTCAGTTCCTCTAAACAGCTATTATAACCAAACTATGACGCCACTAACTAAATGACGTCACTGTTCCTAATTTTTGTCGCGCAAATTCCCAAAACCCTCAGAACTAAGACATATCCATGTCAAAACTGCATTTAATTATTTTTTCAAGTTAAACGCCGCATTCGGATATTATAAACTTAGTTGAACAGTTTAAAACAGCTGTCAATCATTTCAAACGCATCAAAATAGAATGTGTGTAAGGTAGAATAGGTTTCATAGCCGTAATGATAGTAGAGTAGAGTAAAGTCAGAAAGAAAAATGTTTGTATTCACCTCCCCGGGGGAAATAGGTTAGATAATGTATGTTTTCAGTTCATCTAAACAGCTGTTCTTATAACCAAACCATGACGTCACTAAACATATGACGTCACTAACCAAATATCAAAAACATGATCGAAACACGTAATCACTCTGAAAGGAAACAGCTGTATGGTAAAAATGTTACGTTAAAAAAAGGCATTTTAAAGGCAAAATTGATATCCGCAATATTGTCAATCTGGCACGTTCAGACCGGAAGACAATAAAAATGCAATCGGATCAAATTGTGATCAGGATAACATAGTGCCCACAAACTAGACCATTAGTGACCATTGACCACATTAATGTGGTTCCGAACAGAGACTATTCAACTGACAGAAACTGCATCAGGTGGTCATTGTCATGGTTACCTCGAGGCTCGCAGAATGTGGAGGAGAATGCCAAGGTCATGTTGCATAGAGGAGACTGAATTTATTTATTTCACGGTCAAACATTTATATGGATGGTTCTGGATTCAAGTTTTTATTTTGTATTCAATAGTGACAACTTGATTATTTATTAATCTAATAAATTTAAAAAGTCAGAGTTACGTAGTAAAAGTTTAGGTCATTTCCTATTAAAATATAAAAGAATCCTCTCAAGGTTTTTGAAATTGAAGAAAAATAAAAAGATGCAGAACCATAAATTAAATCAGTAATAGAAACACTTATTTTAATATTAAAATTTGAAACCCTTAGAATTCCTTTTACGAGATTTTCTGTGTATTGTCCAAATGTACAATAAATTTCACAACAAATTTGTATAAATGTATATATTGAACTAAACTAATGACGGGCTTGAACAATTGCCAAATTTTGCCAAAAAGCCAGAGGTACAAGGTGTGTGACTCGACGAGAATGTCTGAATTTGGTTTAAAATAGAAACAACTCACTATCCCTGGAATTAGACCATTACGAAAACTCCTTATGCAGTTTTCCCTGGAATTAGACCATTATGAAAACTCCTTATGCAGTTTTTATAATTTTGCGGGTCTTAGTCTTACCATTTACCATTTTGACCTTGTTCCATTTTCCACGTGGATTCCGGGCAACCAAAATCTCAAATTCTTTCATCTAGGTCAGTAATTATGGTACATGTGTCCTCAAATCCATTACATTTATCACACTCATCCTTCACTAAAATTCTCTTTGAAATACTAAAATTCCCCCCAGAGTGGGTTGGTGTCCCAGTGAGGAGTCTCGGCATCGCGTGTTAAAGTGGCATCGGGAAGGAATCCTAAGAGGTTCTCGGTAGTAAACTTACAAGTTTATCTTTATGAATAAAAAATCTATTTACGGGGTTTCTGGCTTCGAGTGGAAAAACTATTTTAAGACATGTCTATGTTCAGTACAATTTTTTCCAAAAAAACTTTGATTACTGTCGAATCAGAAAAATTTAGATAAAAATTAAAGAAAACATATTATACATACTATAATAATGTTAGCTGCAAGTAAAAAAATCACCCTATTTAATGTTGTCTTAGTTCCAGGACTTTTAAACAGATTATGATTGTTTCTCGTCAATTAATTGATAGTTTTTATAAAAATTAATTTTCTTTACGGTGAACACATAGAAGTCGTATTCCGAAAACGTATTTCGTGTCATTGAGCTTTTGAGTAAACTTTCATAACAATATTGGGCAAATATTTTTATGACACAGCGGGATAAAATTTTGCACTTGAAACTAATTAACTATAGTATTAAAATTTCAAAGAAAACGGTTTGTTGTCAAGCAGCTGGCTAGTCCAGATCTACCAGGTTGCCAGTGTACAAACCTCCACGACCCTTCTATCACAAGCGCTCCTAAATATTTCTGTTTGTTCTGTAATGAACTGTTCATGAAAATATAATTTGTTAATGGCTTTTATTACAAGGCGTGTTGTTGAATTAATTAACAGCACTACCCTTAATCTGGGGACATACTTTTCCAACCCCTCCTTCATATCTCAATCACCTCCCTCTACTGCCCTCCTCCTTTATTCTAGGTTCACGAATACGACATGTACGAGGGGATAATTTCGTATAAAGCTACTACACGTCTTTTATAAACCTACGGTATGGTTGCCACGGTTGGCCATAGGGCGTAAGGGTGAATTCCGGTAACCGCTAGAGTGTGCATAATTACATCTGGCGATCAGCAGGACCTAAGAAGTGTACAAATCAATAAACATACAAATAATTTATTTTATTTAATGAAAAATTTAAATAAAAAACATGTGTGCACTAACAATACAATTTCGACTTAAGTTTTACCGGTTCAGGGCGCTTTATGTATGTTTATTGTAAAATGTTCCTAATGTAGGATTTACATCGTCTTAAGGCTTCTTTGTAAAAAAAAAGGAAATACTTCAAACTAACATAGGTTATCCACCGAGGCGTTATAATTTGTTTAATTAAAATAATTCCTAATTTAAATAATTAACTTCATAAAAATTTTGACCTAATAAAAATTAAACGATGAAATATTTATCATACATCGCAACATATCGCAACATTTATAATATCAATTGATTTCATGTCGTCCATTATAAAATATCAAATCATTAATCAGTGACGCAGCCTCAAAAAACCACAATATTCCTCAGCTTCTTCTTTTCTTTTCACTGTTTCATAAACATCTCCATGTCTGGTGTATCATGATCGAAACTTTTTCAATATTGAGTCATCAATATACGCGTGTAGGGGGAACTGTAATTTATAATACAATTGATTTCCATATTCGTTCGGTCCTCTACAATCATTTGTAAGTGTAATCGTCCATGACCGCAAAAAACCACAACCACTAGTCTCCATCAGCTCTTTTGAACCGAATCTGTGGTTCACTGTTCGACATTACACTCGTTTATAAGTGGTTCACTGTAGTCGAAATCGTGTCTTTTTCAACTGGGGGTGATTTTTTAATACGTGTGTCATTTTTATTTTCTCCCACACGTAATACGTTAGTGTAGGAGATGTGAACCTATAAAAGTAGTATTCGAAGTGAATGTGTTAGAAGGTTCTAAGTCATTGTAATACCCGGGAGCATAGGGTTGGGTTTGATTCAAAGAAAACTACGACCTGAGTCCACAATGGTCTTTTGGAACGAGGGAAAGCTTGTGTCTTTGTTAAAAAAACATTACTATTATACTACAGTATATATCCCAGGGAATTTTGATTCATTTTCTTTCTACCTTACTTAACAAACTTGTGTCTAAGGGAGTAACCCTCAAACTTCCCCAGGCGTTTTATACCACAGTAACCAATGTGGTGATATTCTGACCAAAACCACACTTACGGTTGCTCCATCAGAATATTATTGTCTACCAAAACTATGATTTTTTGATTCAGTAATACTCCATAACCTTCTGTTCCACTACATGTGGACCACTTGTATATATAGTGTCACAAAACGAATGTACACATGTCTGTGAATCATACGTCACTTTGTAATTTGAACAGTTGTTTTTACATAGCGTAATCCAATCCTGCTATTTTACGTAATTATTGCACAAGTAAGTAAGCACGATCTCGGCTTTTACTGCAACAACATTTTTATTTCATTATTTCATCAAGGTGAAAATAAATGTCATATAGAACAAAGTTTACGTACCGGTAACTGTAAAAACCTAAATTAAAACCAATGCTTGGAAAACGTAACGTAGCGAGACTCATGGCATTGTTACGACTACAAATATAGATTAAAAATTGGAAAAACCTAAATTACACGTCTGTATTGCATGAAATAAATGAAGAGTATGCTCAAATGACACTTATGATATAATTTAGCTTATGATGGTAAACTGTGTTGAGTATTGATTTTTTTTAAATTTTCTTTACAAAATCTACAGAATAAACTTATTTTATTTACATATGACGATGAACAATGCATATTTTATTGAGAAATTATATTTATTGACTACAAATCATGGAAAGTGTAATTGTTTTGTAGGTGAATAGGTGTTCTAGTTGGTAGCATGACGGACTCCAAATATAGGTCAGCGGTGGCCTTGGTTCGCAACCTAGAGTTAGTTAACATTAACAATCAGTTTTAACACAGCTTTCCACCTACTACTGTGTCGGCTCACCTCTATATTTTCTTGATACGTCCCACACATATGTAAATATGTAATCTGGGCGGAAAATGTAGGTAAAATAAAATCACTCCCTTTTTAAAAAATGGCGTGTTCAAAAAAAATGCATAATACTGTTACAACTATTTTGGAGTTGAATTGTAAAATCAAAAGGTTTAACCAGAATCAATTAGTGAATAGAGTAATTTTAAATTGAATAAATAACCATTTTATTAATCAGGTCTTCTACTTTAGTAGCCTAGTTTTCAGTAGAAAATTTATAACATAAAAACACCACTAAAAAATGAATGATTTATTTATTTAAATTATAATGAAAAGTGTGTATTATTACAGATTATTTTAATAAAATTTTATAAAACAATAACAAAACAATAGTTTAAAACTGAGTGTACTAAAGCTGTATCCAGATGAATAAATTTGCTAGTCGAAACACATCAAAATGTTCAAATGACCGTAACGTATCATTGACAAATATTCACAACAGACATTTGCATATTGACATTGCTGCGTCTAAGTCACCTTCAGCTAATGGCACAATGTAATCAATTTCACAATAGTAGCTTACCCCTAATTGACGTAATCAATACTGCATCACTTATGGGGGTTCGGACTAATTAATATCGTGTATTGGTAAAACAAACAAAGCTCCAAACCATAACTTCGGCTCGTTAATTGTTGTTATCCAATTACACGCTATTTTAACAAACTGCAGACACTGTAATACTGAGAGTTTAACTGTTGGTAATTGAAAAGTTGGGCACCTGATTTTGTTGAATGGATAATATTGGTTTAAGGATTAAAAAAAGTTACATTCACCCTCTTGAAAGAGTAATTTTACTTAAAATTTACTTAAAAATATAGGTATGTAGCATACTTTAAACTATAAGAGGCAACAATGGTTTTATATGATTGATTAAAGAGATTAAAGAATAAAGATTTGAAGAGTTTATAATCTAAGCAATAGGAAATTGACGTCCTGATTTATAACCAAGGCTATGCGTTTAGAACCCAATTGTGTTTATGCTATAATTTTTTATAGAATGTTTCCGTTCAGCCGGTACAAATTTTAAAGGGATTAACAAGTAATTATATTGAACAAATTTTTAATACTCAGTATAAAAGTTTCTGTTCATACTTTTTATGAATACTTATACATCAGTTAGCCTCCGGGAGATTTTTATAGGTTCACAACCCAGAGAAAAGAAAATGCGTAAACACAGTTTTATGACGGCTAAAATGTAAAAAATGTCCACCACGCTCAGCCTGTCGAGTAGACATAAAACTTTTACAACCGGCGAGGCAGCCTGCTTATCGGGGGCGGCCAAACACCGCTAAAACGCAAGACGATTTGCGTTTTGGTGGTCGTTGAGATCGACATTTTAACTGCCGTTCTCACGTTCTCTGGTTAATGTTTTGCTATACTGTTGGTACTATCATGTGGGATCAAGTAATAAAGTTTAAGTGGCATACGAGTACGTTTCTGTCACTGCTTTAAATTATTATAACTTCGCAACTAGAAAATTTATAGTGGGACGCGACCGTATTATTTGACTGGGATGGTGGCGTCATCCTGTAATCCAGCTACTCGGAGGTCACGAATTGTGGATAGTTGTGAGCGATGCCGGTGGGTGTAGTGTTCTCTTGTGTGGGTTAACTCTCGCACTATTTAATACTACGTTAATCCGCAAAGGCCATCCTCATAATTAGACCAGTTCGTAAATCAGAGGCCGTGGTTCGGATTCCACTGTAGGTTCGGTTAAACTGTAGGTCCCTTGGTTGCCGTTGGCTGTTGGGCTATTAATTAACAGTCCTGTCTAAGGAACATATCGGCCTTAGTCAGTAACAAGACTAAAAGATCGCGCCACAATCATCCTACACTCATTTCTCATTCATCCTTAGCTTAAAATACCTACCTGGGTAGGTTGCCATTTTAATAATCTACATATAACTCTGAATCTGAATCTAAGATAGTTAAGAATCGAACAATTGTTCAAGATAAAATCACAATTGCTTTTCAATTCAGCTAAATAGAAATACAGTTAGTTAAAATCATCAAAAATAATAATAAAGAGTCTCAAATCAATTTACTAATAAACCTATAAAAGCATTTGACCTTTGTTATTTTACGCTAATAATCTTTGAAAGGGCTTGGACATCGGTATGAAGCCAATTAGATTCTATCCGAAGCGATTACCGTCACTTGGAAGAGTCACTGGTCTGTGTAATCTAAAGCCAATCCTTCATCAGCGAATACCGTTTTAAGAGACACCGGCTGGACAGGTTTTTATCAAGTATGAAATAATGACTGGTTCGTAATCGACGATATTGTATTAGCTCCAAGTGACGTTTCAAGGACCAGCCACCACGTTCCAGGAACGATCTAGGGACCGTTAAGTTCTAGAATCGTTCTATATCCGTCATGTCTTAGGAACGTTGATAGAACTATAGCTGTTTTAAGAACTGTAATGTTCCAGAACCGTTCGATAAGCGATTTTTTTGGTGCCATGTCCCATTCACCTTTTCTCTTTTTTGGATCATTCAATTGTTTTCCAAAAATTTATTTCAGCGCTAAATGGTCACATTCACAAACTTGTTAAATAATTTATTGCAGATAATTTATATTTCTTCCAGGATACATAAACATTTTCAATTCAAATCCATTTCCATTTATTTTAATAAAAAATACACAGTATTTATACAAATTGAAAAAAAGAAAAAAATCCGCATAGGACACAACGGCCTGTGCGCGGAGTGAATTAGAGGGGTACAAACGAGTTCAATTAATTGATAGTGTTATAATATTCCGAAAACTGTTTATGGACATTCCGAGGATTGAACCCGTGACATTAACCAAAGACCAAGAAGAGCATTGGGTGTATGAAATTCTCAAACTTGATTTAAGTGAAGAAGATTGAGTCTTGTTCGTCTGCGCATAGATGGCAACCTTCCACTGCAATTTTCAATCACTTTCTTCAACCGGTTTAGACGGTCTTCATTCAAATGAGATGTTCTTCCACTTATCTCCACTTGAAAGCACTTTGCATAGTATAAACATAAACAGAGGTGTGTTTTCGAGTGCAGGTGTAGTAATTTGACGGTTAACATTGACGGCTTCCGACACTCGCTCTTGCGTTTGTGAATTTTTATTTACATCCTCCTCAAGTACAATTCCTGCATATTAGTTTGATGAAATTTCAAATTTCATTATGTGTAAATTTCAAAATATAAAACTCCAACGGTTACGTTGTAAAAAACATAGTATTGTTTCTTATACTTTTTTGTAATGGTTTAACTTTAGGCCCAGCTGCCTCTTTTCATTGGGCTGATTATTAATATTCCTGACAAATAAAGTAGCCGATCTTGGTCAGTACCAAAACTATATCTTACATAAAATCAACATACTCATTCTTCGCCATATTTACCTTATAGTATGAGGTTTCTTTTATTGAGGTTATTCCTTAAAAAATGGAAGTTCTAAAATGAAAATTCTTTCCAACAAAAGCAACACCTTATATTGGAGTTCACAATTAATATATTATTTTAATTTCTATGGAGGATTTGACAGTTGGAGGTTAAATCTCAAAACTAAAAATTTATTGAAAAGAGAATGAAGGACGAAAACAATGTAATGCGAACTTTGAAATGTTGGTAGTAAATAAAACGGTTGTGCAGCTTGATGGCAATGGGATGACGAGCTTACACCGTAATTAGAAATTATCGGATCGAATAAAGTACTATTCCTCTGTACATGGATTTTTAATTAATCACCAATGTAATAGCAGGCTAATGTTAACTCGCAACAAAAAACTGATTAGTTACTACTACAAAAATAAAAATATGTGGGTGAGGAAAGTATAGGTAAGAGAGACCACCACCCAGTTAAAAAGTTAAAAGTTTCCGTAATTTTGACGTATCTTTTTGAAACTGGCACAACAAAAATGCTATCAACTGTGTATCCAAACCCTTTTACTTTATGTAATTACTAATAGTGATTAATATATAATATAAAAAAATTGAGTATTCAATTTATTATGTTTATTTTTCATATATAAAACCAATATTGAATGTAAGATGAATAAATCTTAGAGCCATGAATCGTATTGTTGTTATGAACAACAACCACATTAATTTATGGACGTACCGGATTTAATTGGGTAAATAATGGTAATAGGTGTTATGATTCAAAACAGCTTCGACTATAAGTGTTTACTGTAGAATAAAACGAGGTTCAGTTGTTTTCAAATAAACTAAGAGATATATTTTATGCTTCAAAAGCTTAATAGAATTTTATTCTTTCCTTGTAAATTTAAAAATCCTAAAGTTATCCTGGCCGAAAAATATCCATCCTGTAGTCCGATTCTATTTCAGTTTATTAAATTATGTATATCATCAAGAGACTTCAATATAGAGAATATAAACAATATATAATTGAAATAGACATTTTAGACACATTCACACAAAAAGCAGAGACAATTTTTAGTACTTAAAGTATTTCACAATTATAGTTCCATAGCGTTTCACAACTGGCATAATAAATGCAACTCTATTTTCCCATTATTTGATAAAATTTAATAACACAGTTAAAAAATTAAATATGTGAATGCAGTTTAAAAGTAACCATTAAAATCTATTTACTTGATCTCTAATTATTAAGTTACTAATAATAAGTACTAATTAAGTTATAATTACCTACCTTATATTTCTGTTATAAATACATGAACAAAATTGTTTCTTCAAAGTTAAACCACACCACAAGGCACATAACCCAATAAGCAAATCAACAACACTAACCATAAATATAACACTAATTAGCAACACACAGACAAGAAACGTCTTACCAAACGAAACGCAGCAGCAATAACTGAAGGAAAACAGGTTGCGTCGAGTCGGAAAAACAGCTGATTGTTCTATTATTGAAGTTGCCTTATGGCTTTGGAGTGTCGGCTGCTCCTCTTTTTAGTAATGAAAATTAAATCAGCTGATTACAAAATATTGATAATATAATGGTTTCTTTTACACTTTGTGTCCAGAATAGACCCCTGCAAATAAAGGGACATAAAAAATCTTTAAACAACAAATTTTCTACTTATTGAAAAAAGTTTATCTGTACCCGGCTTTATATTGGTATTTGTTCTGAGTAGAGAACCAATACAGAATTTATTACACTTAGAAATTAGTTCTTTCTGAAATTAAAAGGATTCTGCTTGGATATTTTTGAATTAACTGAGCAAAACTGTTGAATTTTCATAATATAGAACAGGTTTTGAATTAGAAGGAATAAAGTTATTAAGTAAAAATTATCGAAAAGGAATAAATCATTCCAGTTTTTAATTATTTAGATAAATTTTAAAAATTTGTATTTTTTTACAAAAACATAACTAAAATCATAAGCTAGAAATTTTTTTCATATTATTATACTCTTTACAAAAAACAACAAATAATAAAGAACAATTTTTTGAATAAATCCAAAGTTGATTTTTCAACTTTATTTTATAAATTGTTTTTTTATATAAATTAAAAATCAAAATTGAAAAAATGAAAAAAGAGATTACTCGGTGTCTATAGATGTAAATGATAATTCACAGGTGAAAGATGGTAGGTTCTCCTTCCCCTTACACACAATAATAAACTTTATAGACTAAGAAATATCGTAAAAATTTTTTTTGGATCAGGATTATTGGATAAAACAATATATGAAGATAAATATTAAAATAAAAACAATATCTCCATATACTAGGATATTTGGGTTAAGTAAAAATTATCGAAAAGGAATAAATCATTCCAGTTTTTAATTATTTAGATAAATTGAATATTATGCTTTTTAAGGACAACATAACTAAAAACATAAGCTAGAAATTTAATTTCAATTAGAAATTATTTCCTTTACAAAACTTACAAAACAAATACGAAATAAAAGAAAATTTTTTTTAATTTTGTACCATCCAAAAGTATGCACAATCAACTTAAATATATATATATATATATTTTTTAAATACAATATACTGAGAAAGAGGAGTTCTGATGTTCTCATAACTAAGTAAGTTGATAACAGGACAGGTGAAAGATGGGGTTTCTCTCCTTCCCTATCTCGCTACCCTTGATTACTTTAGTTCTCAGATTTGAAGCCTTTTCTTACAACACCTATAGTAATATTGTGATAGAAGATTGTTCGCTTTCTGGAACAATAATTTCAAAATTTATACCTGTTATCTGAAGATTAAAACTAAATATTTAGTAAACGTAAATTTTGGATAGTTCGGATCTAGAAAAATCTGGGGATGGTTAAACATGTTTTAAATTAACCTATAATTAAATAATAAAACATATTTAAAACCAGTAATGATATGCTATTGAACCTTGGTTATGTAATATGTATGACCGATGTGTTACATCATAAAAATAGTTCAAACATATTTAAAAACTTAAATTTAGTTTTAAATTAATTTTTTTGAACTTGAATTTCTATAGACTAGTACATTAAGTAGTTTATACTAAGAATTAAATCTAATTTCAAATGTAGACCTTCTTCAAACTTAATTACACGGTTGCTACAATTGTAATTCACATAAACAGTGTAAACAATTGAAGACGAAGTATGCCTCAGGAATGTATGACTTAAGTTGCTCGAATGTAAGTTGGTTGGTTTACTTCAAGTTGTACAACTGTAAGTGAACCTTCATCAGACAATTCATGACAACTGAGTTGAAAACAACGTTATAAACTTGTGTCAGCGTCTGTAACTTGCAAGATTTAAACTGGGGCGTAACTTGCAATTACACAATTTGCTACTCTTACAATTATCCAAAACCAGTTTAGTCATAGTTACCAACCCGACTTTAGCTGCTATTAAAATTAGTTATTTTCTTGAGAAATTACCAACATATAAATATTACCCGGAAAATACATTTGTAAGCCAAATTTAAAACACATGTAATTTAATTTTAAATATGTAGGCCTAAGGATTTAAAAAAATAAGGCTGATGTATAATATTGTATTTATGCTTATTTATCATTCTTCTAAATTTCATTCAATTTGTTTAAATAAACTGATCTAAATCTGTAATCCTTGTTTATTTTCATAACGACTTCAAAATGTGCTTTGTAAAAATTTTTTTGTTCTAACATAGCCTATTTCTTTTTATTTCAAAACTAAATTCTTAAAAAAATAAAGCGTTATTCCAAGAAAATCTTAACTTTATTTAACATTAATTTGAAAATCAAAAAAATATATTTGCATTTTTTATGAATATTCAAATAATGACAGAACATTCAAACAGATGTTCATGGATATAAATCATTTGATTATTTAGAGGTAGGTTAGAAACAGGATATAAAGTGTATTTTATGAATATATGGTTTTAAATATGATTATTAAAATACTAAATGTTAGAAAATTGCTTATAATTGCTACATTATTGAATATATTTCAGTATATTCTTTTAAATTCATCAAAATTTTTATCCTTAGTTAAACTGTTAACAACAAACCGTAATATATGTTTCACGCTCAGTCTTCCGGCACTTAAATTTCAGTTTGAGACCGACAAATGAAATAAAGCATGTCAAAATAATGAACAATTGATTGGAGGGATTTCAACGAAATGAACATTATTGTTACTAATACGAACATGACACAAAGGGCTGGAACTGAATTATTAATGCGCTAAAATGACGTTGGTAATACCGCTTTGACAGCATAACTCATTCCAGCTGATTGAACAATGCTAGTTCCCCTGTGAGAACTCACCATGGGTATATGGAGATTTCCCGAAAATCATTTGAAATATGTACTATCTTTGATTATGACCAATCATATCTTGTGACAAAAGTAAAAGTAAATTTATTGATTTCGTTTATCGTTGTAAATGCTGTGTTGAGGAACTAATAGATTGAAGACACAATTCAATCATATAAAATAATTACATGTATCATAATGAAACATAATGAATCATATACATAATGAAAGTACGAACTTTGATTAACATTCCAAAGTTTTCTTCTTATTTTATTGATCTAAAGCCAGAGAGACGCTGAGTGAGATTAAGTCCTCCTGTAGTTTATAGTAATATTTACATTTAATTAAAACTTTCCTTCATGGTAATGTAATATAAGCACCGTCTTCACAGGAAATACCACAACTTTATTAATGATAAACAACATTATAGACACAGTAAAAGTTATAAACCTTAAAGATTAAATCTTACAATAATGTTAGTTAATCCATACAAACTATATACTGTCAATATCCTTTCATTATTTATGGTTTTTATTCACCAATAAAAATGAATTGCAATGAAAATCAGCACTTCAAAACTGCCGTTATGTTTTAATGGTAAGTATGAATGCCGTCAATTAAGCTAAATGATAGTCCATCCCGGAAAGTTGTTTCATTCAGAATTTTCCCAGTTGCTCATTTAATTTAAAAATGAAGAGAATTTGAATGAATGATATGATATAATTCCTTTCATTTCGAATACTCACAAGTTGGCCTTCCCGTTTATAATTTTTTTTACCGTTTGGAACATATTTAAATGTTTGCATGTTTTAGAATAGTTTATGGGGGACTTTTTAATCATAAAGTGCATGTTGAAAATCCGAATATATATTCATTAATAATCTCATGGCCGCTTTTCAATTAGTTTTCAATCCAACATTTGATCTATAACGCTATAATTACTGAGTATAAGCTAACCAAACTTATGTATAATCTAACTATTGTTTGGTTTGAAACACACTTTGAAATTTTATTGAGATTAATGAATCAAATAATGTGCCTGAATGACATTTTCTGAATGATCTTTTCACTTGAAAAGAGCAAATGAATTAACGGAACGTTACGTGACACTTCGCGAATGTGGTTTGAAGATTAATATTAGAAAATGAAGGTAAGCAAAATACAAGTGGTTATAGTGAAAAGTTTATTTAAGACATCCTTGAGTTTTAAAAGGTAGTATGATGAAAAGTACTGTTCATAACACGTCCGAAAGTGGTATATCGGTGCTTGTTAGAACTACTCTATTTTCACTTTCCGGATTAGTGACGAAATACTATTGTGAATAGTTTATTTGTAGACTCTAACGATAAAATATAGTTTTTAAACTACAACTTAAAAAAACTAGCACCGTTTTAAAGTTAAAAATTGTAAACAATTTAGACTCTTAGTTAAGCTTCCAACCTCCAGGTTATGAGAGTTCTGTTAAACTCTGTTCAGATGCAAGCGAGGGAAGGCTTTATAACTCTATTTTGAACTCAGCTGTGATGAATTCCCAGACGGAGTTTCACTCAGAGTTGTATAGCTTAACGTTAGGAAAACAATTGGAACTTGCTGCATTCACATTTTAGATTACACACCTAATTTTGCCGATACAATTTTTATATCTAGTTTTATTTCATAATATTATTATAATATGGATGTTTTGCAGAAAAATCCACTTAGTAAAACTACTGTCGCATTTATTTGTGTGTTAAAAACTTATAACATTTTTGAACTCGTACATTAAACTATAAATAAGCCATAGTTTAGTAGTAACAGCTTAATTTTATAATTTTACAGTTTTGACCATTTTCAATCTTCAATTTAGCCCAACTTAAGTTCAGCTGCTTTTAGATCTCAGTACAGTTAAAGTTAAAAAATTTCTAAGAAAGAAACAGGTACAAACTCGTAAGTATTATCTACAATGTTCTGATACTTTTTATGATTTGCTTATGAGATGTAGAAAACCAATAAGAAAAGAAATATGCTTGAATAGTGTCCATGGGTTTTGCTTACAAAAGGAAATCTATAAATCATGAAACGTGGTTTCATGAAGGGAAAGAAAACTGCGCCTCAGATAAAATGTGCAGTGTCAGTCATATATTTCGGCTATCTTTGAGCGAAGCGTTTTTGTAAATATACTTTCAAGTTTTTATCTAAACTGTTGTAATATTTTCACTTTTCAGATCATTCAATGCTCTGAAAATTGTATAAATTATGTTGTCTAAACTATTTAATATCAATTTTACGACAAAATAGTTGAGTTAAATAATCCATTGCGTGACGTGATGGAATACAACTCAGCACTAAAAAATTTTAAGAAATATTAATATTTATTTTCTACAGTCATGAAAATCGTTATAAAAAATTATCAATTCTTGATTTAAATAGATATATAAACCGAACAATAATTGTAATAACCCATCATAAATTGAAATACCCTACAATATAGTTATATAATCTAAATAAACGTGAATAATATTTAGGAATTGGACTTACAAGAGGAGAAATGTGAGGTTACTTTGATAAAGCGAAGAACCATGTAAACATGGCCATAATTTCAACAACTTCTAAATGGACAGGAGAAATATATGCCTCAGATTTTTGTCTTCCAAAACTTGAATACAAAAAAGTTTCTTGAGGCAATCCATTATGGTAAAACTGTTAAGATAAAACATTCTTCGTTAAACAATTTGTTTAATTTAATGCCTAACATAAAACGCAGCCATATATCCTAGATAGACAAATATTTATTGGCTTTTTCTTGTAATTTAAGATTTTTATGTTGGTGAAATCGGATTTTTACATGGCTACTGTGGTAGAGATTTTTACGTCGGCGTACTATCTCGTAGATAAATCATCAACCGTTACTTAGTAGTGATTTTAAAACAGGATTCTTCGAAACCTCTGTAACGCTCGTTTTCCATGTCTTAGTACTTATTTCGTAACACCGAGGTGGATTTGGCTGTGGCCGCCAGTTTTCTCCGAAAGGACGGAATTCAAGGTCATGTGGAGGTGATAATTATTAAAAGAAATACTTTTGTTATGAATAATGATATTTTTACAGCATAATGTATAGTTATAATGACCTCTTTAACAGGTCTATAAGAGTTTAAGTTAATTATTTATTTTAAAAATCAAGTATATCATTTTAAAACTCTTCTGTCAATCGTGTTATTATTTATTTCAATATTTTAGCACTTTACTCAATTTTTCCATATCTGTGAAATACACTTAGAGGAGGAATAACGAAGTAACTCGGTGTAAAGTATAAAGTAAATCTGACACAATAGATTGAATGCAAACTGTGTAATGGCTTGTAGCGTTAGTAGAGTAACAAGCAAATGTTTGACCTGAAAATTACTTTTCCATTAAATTACGCATTTTCTCTCTGTTTTATCATCAGAGTAGGTCTTAAATTGAGAATAACAAACAATTACTCTATGTCCACAGAGAATTATTAGAGTTTATTACAAACCATTATCACATTTTTATTGTGAAAACCCTTCTTTCAAAAGTCTTATATTTTACTTTACATCCCTTCTATTTTAACACGATAGTTTTATTACAAATTGTCTTTTATAAATTTACTTAAGGGAGAAAGTATGTGTCAGTCCACTGATACCGATTATTTATGTTGATAGTTATAATTAAAAATGTTTCGTTATAACTAAACGACTATGATTCTGAGGAAATTATAATAATCTTTATTGAATTCAAACACATAAACTGTACATAAGAATAAATAAGAGAATTTACCTTAATTAATTACTAATAATGTGTTGTAAATAACGTTTCAAATGTTATAATTGAATTAGAAATATTAATTTTAATATAATATTTTCCACAGTTAATACAATCGGAATCACTTCCAATATTGGCAAAATCAAATACATATTTGAACTGCAAATAAAACACAAACGAATTACAATTCCCCTTTCCACAGCCTAATTACATTATATTTCATTTAATGTCTCAATATAAACCCAATTTGGGTTTAAAACATTTGCAGTTGTAATTGAATGGTAATAATATATATATGTATACTGTCCAAATTACTAAAATGATGACTAAACATAAATAAGTATATTTCTTAAAATAAAGAGTTCTTAAATCTATATTAACCTATTTATTACATTTAAATTTATATTTTATGCCTCTAAAACATTTTATACCATCTGTTTCATTGGGCACACTCACCTATTTTTATTTTAGTGGCTGGATCTCGTCAGTAACACACAACATACACAAAATCGATCCAGTCACTATAGTCCGACGTGTCGCGGGACCGAAACATTAACGTCACGCTTTTTTCATTTTTTTTAACCCCGAAGACGCGGGACCAGTCAGTCATGGTTAGGCGTTTAGCCCACGTGCGAAAATTCTATTGAAATCATGCTTTCCAAGAACCTAAGAAGATTTAAAAAATGTTTAGTTAAGTAATGATTTTTTTATTTTATAAGTTTTAAAACTTATACTACCACAAAAACAATTACACTTTGGATTTTGAGAATATCAGTCTCATGACACTGCTATATTATTAAATTAATAATGTCAATGTTAATTAATTTACATTTTCTATTTATAAGGTAAAATTACACAAGTTCCCAAATAATCTTTTTTTGAAAATAAATCATTTTTGTAGACCCGACCTAACCTGACTGTTCCTTTGGATCTTATGAATAAAAATATTATTTGGATTGTACACGACTTATACAGTTTGGATGTTAACCCCGGCAGAATTTACATCCATACGCGCTCTCTGTCTCCAGCTGACCCGGCTACAAACTGCTGAGGCAACGTTCCTTGGCGTCAGCACTATCACCACTAGCTCACTCGACTGTAAATAAAGTCACAGTTCGAAGTATAAGTACACAACTAGAGGATATAATCATCATATTTGCCGATGCCACCAACGAATGATGAACAATATAACGTAGTAATAATATTTTTTACAATACTATACTATACAATATACTACTACACTACACTATACAATATATGCGTTGATTTACAGTAGTTAAATTTTTTAAGTTTACATTTTAACATACTAGATAAGGAAGAAACATTCAAGCAAGTTTATGATGTCAAAATTAAGATAGTAAAATATCTGCATGTATCAACATTATAATACGGAATGAAAATACACGGGTTGGGAAGTAGGCTTGGAGCGGTTTTATACTTTCTAAACCAATTGCAGTATAGAAAGGTGAAACTTTGAAAAACTAAATCCAGAATAAGGTACTTTTAAAGACTATTATGGGACGTAATAGGTCATCGTGTAAATAATTTTGAAGGATTTGTCTAGAAAGTTCTATTATTTTCCGTTAAAAACATGTTGACTGTTTAATAATTATAAAATTACTGTAAAAAACTCATCTTTTAATTCTTAACCTTTTTCTTCCTTAAAACAATTTATTCATAAACTATAAATCTTGCACAACTAATTAATACAGTTATTTTAATAATTATAAAAACTATTTAACTATGACGAGACAAACGTTCGAGAAACTACCTTCACGTAATTTTAATCCCGTTGAAAATTCATCTCAAACATTTCCGAATGATCATTTGATATTCTGAGCAATAATATCTTTGTTCAGGAACGCTTTCAAATAGAGTCGGTGGTTCGAGTGATTGATTGTTATTCAAATATTGAAGGGGAGAAAATGTAGAACCTGCAACCAGTGATTTATTACATTGGAATATATTTCCTTACATGAATAAAATAGAAACTATTGGTCTGGTTTAAAAGGAGTGAATTTATGCACTCGCCATAGGGATATTTATATTTTGACCACATTTTATGTAGTATATTTCGTATAAATGTATACAAATCGCTTTTGTTGGCCTCTATGTCGTGTCTTTTTTCTATTTTTGTGCAGAAAAATCAGCGGAGCGAGGAAGACAAGAGATTAACCGTGGTAGCTTGGTCCCCGCGGTCCCGAGTTCGAATCCCACCAATCACTAATTTTTTCGCTACGTGAGAATTTTCTATTTCACAGTCTAAATTAACTTTAAGTTAAGTGTAAACGGTTCCGGGTAAGGGTCTTCAGTCCTGTATCAAAAGTTGGGACATGAAAAACATGTTATGTTTAATATTTTGAGGAAATTCTGTACAGATAATAAGACGTGCGCTGTTTATGTCCGCCTTTGTTTGGATATATAATCAAAAACTCGAGGAACGTGATTCCGAGAAACGAATAACAACGTATGGGGGTGATAGCAGTTGGTGCTGAATTGCATAGCAATAATTAGTTAACTACACAGAAATTGTATTTTCAGGAGTAACAATTAAAAAATCAAATTTAATAATTAAAAATAAAACATGAAAATAACAAACATAAAAATATTTACGTTAAGATATTTGTTTGAAAACTTGCCTCATCATAGCTATAATTTAATATAATAAATGTTCTTCCCTGGGTAAAATATTTTCTTTTTTGACCACCGTCGATTTTAAGACATTGAGTAATGATTGCCATACACTCTTGTATGTTGAAGTTTAATAGTGAGCCTACTTATTTCAAATGTCAGATTTGAGGATCAGTAGGCCTAAAGCTGACTGGGAACAACTCCCTAAGGGATAAGGTACAACCCCTAGAATGTATTTAGACAGATGGGTAAAGGTTAATCATTTTTAGGGGTTCTACAGGTAATAGATGGCGTTTGAGGAAAATTTAAAATAGTTATAGCTGTCATAGTTACAGTTTAGATAATCTAATAAGACACACAAATTAAAAAAACCGCTTTTATAACTTCACGATTTGTTAAATGATAACATAAAATATTATTATTCTTGATAGCCAAACCTTAGTGGGTATTTTAATGTGTATATGAATGAATGACATGTGCCTTTTGTTACTGATAATGTTCGTCTGTTTCATTTGCTAGGATCATAAATTATTAGTTGCTTGACTAAGAAGCATCAATTTCACTCAAGAATTAAATGATTGTGAGTTAACCACAATACATCTAACAGATTTTCCATTAAACTTTGGACTATGTTACATATGAACAAGAAGAAATATCGGGAGGCTCTAACCGGCGCGTGACGTGAACGTAATGCGATGCAAAACGGCGTCCGACGAGGCGATTTATTGCTCAAGCTGAGCGTTCGAGCCGGGGCGGCGAGGATGGTGATTGCAAATTACAAGGGACCTGAACTGACCCGTGGTAAGCGGTGCATCTCGGGGCAGCGGGGGCGGTGACCTCCAACAGGCGCGCGGCACCACCACATGCATGAGTACACACGTACTGGAACTGGTGGTGGGGCGTAACGACCTCACGCTGATAGTCATACTTACTCTAGTGACAAGAGGAGAGAGACAGAGAAATATTATTGACCGCACGCTGGCAATCACACTTACTCTAGTGACAAGAGGAGAGACAGAGAGGCAATACTAGTGACCTCACGCTGGCAATCACACTTACTCTAGTGACAAGAGGAGAGGGAGACAGAGAGGCAATATTAGTGACCACACGCTGGCAATCACACTTACTCTAGTGACAAGAGGAGAGGGAGACAGAGAGGCAATATTAGTGACCACACGCTGGCAATCACACTTACTCTAGTGACAAGAGGAGAGGGAGACAGAGAGGCAATATTAGTGACCACACGATGGCAATCACACTTACTCTAGTGACAAGAGGAGAGAGAGACAGAGAGGCAATATTAGTGACCACACGCTGGCAATCACACTTACTCTAGTGACAAGAGGAGAGGGAGACAGAGAGGCAATATTAGTGACCCCACGCTGATAGTCACACTTACACTACTAGTTGCATTTCCGTAAGACGTTGACCCTTAAATAAAGAGATAAAAAAGTGCAATTTCTCTTTGTAATGAAACAAATGCAAACGGTGGTTTTTGGACTAAAATAGGTTCAAAAAGGTAGACTCTATTGGGCGAGTCTTACAAATAAAAATGTATAACCACATTAATAACATATTTCTTTAACATGAACGACTTGATAATGTTAAAATGTTAATTTATTAGAGAGAATTGTGAGCCTCGGTTGATGGATGGCCCTCGCCGCCCAGGGCAGCCGCCTCGGGCGCAGCTGGTCGCCCCGGGGCGCCCCTGGCGGTGACTGATGACTGATGGTGTCGCGTCTCCTGGCAGGGAGGCTGGGCTTCTCACGCCATCTCCTCGCCCCTTACACGTTTTCGTATTCGTTTTTGTTTATTCCTAGTTTTGGGGCCAGCATACCCTAGCCTCGTTAACGAATGACTGGGTTTCGAAAAATCGTTTTTTTAAATCATTCATCTTATCGGCAATGTGACGTAAACAGTCTTTGATAGAGGATAGACAATCCTGCTGATACTATTAGGCTACTTTACGTTCTCATATCTATTGTATATGGTAATTTTTTAAATACTCGGCTGTAATTAACGAAAAATGGGTTATTCAATGATTACTTTTATGACAATATATGGATAATGGAACATTGTGACAATCCAACAAATAGATCCCCAGCCAATAGGGATAGGACGAGCGCCATATAATACGCTACAGTCTCTCTGCGCACATGAAATTAGGACAACGTTATTGGAAATGGTATTTATGATCGTATTGGACTCTTTCGAATGGGACGGGGTTTCATTCAATGTAATTACGATTTTAAATAGTTTTCCAGTATTTTTAACTGCTCCAAAACTGTCTTTAATCGTACATAATCATTATTTATGAATGTAGAAAATATATAAGTAATAAATAAATACGTATATTAAAATTCTTGTATATTAAATAAATATACAATATATATAAATAGTAACGAAGTTTAATAGTTTATTACTGTGAGTTAAAAATGTCACTTTTAATATTAAAAAACTGTGAAATCTTTTTTCACTTGCAGTGTTACAAAAAATAAACAATAGAATTACTTTGGGTACAAAGAATAGTCTTTGAAAAAACACTATGTTTTACTAATGAACAAATTAAAATCTGTAATATCTCTCAACGACTATTGAAAACCTTTTATCTAAAAGAGTGGGTATTTTAGCATTTTTTAAATATTTATTTCACCTATTAAGATCTGCATGTATACAACATTTGAAGTTTCTATCTTGAATAAACATTGAATTATAAAAATAATTAAAAAAACACACACTGAGGCCGACAGACGTAAAACTAGACACCGGAGACCCGTGTTTATTTTGTAAAATATGTTTGCTTCGACCAAAGGAACAATTTTCAATTAAAGGTTCAAGAGAGTTCCGTGAAAATTTTGGCCTATAGTTTTTAATTTTACAAAATTATCTTAGTTAAGGATGGTAGGATTTCTTCAAAGTTTATTTTTTAACTAAATTGTCCAATATTAGAAAATTTCCAAAAAATTAGGTAAACTACGATATAAAGATAAAGATAAAGATTTGTTAACAAGTATCTAAGGTATTATACCACAGTTTTGATTATAAACTTCTATTAGAAGCCAGTTTTATATATTCCTTTTAATGTTTATACACTAACTTTGAGTTTTTATATTATTTTTTACTGATATATGATCAGTTTCGTGAAAAATGAAGACGAAATTCATAGGAACATAAGGTTGCGGGTTTAAATCAATCGTATTTTGATTGCTTTGCAAAAAAAACATTTGTGTAAATTCACTAGTACTTGGGATTCAGCAAAAATGTCTTTGGTGGGTGTTCCAGAAAGAATTATAACTAGAATCCTGTGATAAACTCGTATCCAAGAACTAATAATGCTAGTACTATAGAGACCGTGGCCAATGGCTACAATGGGTGTCGCTGAACTGACAATAGCCTCAGCACAAAAGCCGAACTGGGGTGACAATTGAATTAGTAACACATTCCTTAATATCTCTTTTCAGGGCCATAATAAGCGTCGCATCTTTCTAAAGATTGTAACATAACAGATTCAATCTTTATTGAATGTGTTTTGCAACAGATATATTATTGCGGTCATTAAAGAATTAGTTTACTGTATAAACATAATCTTAATACACCAAATCGTAACAAGATGTTGATAAAGTTATCGTAGTGTTGCTATTTAGATACATCTTAAAATGTCTAAACATTTCCAATCTAATTTTTAAGTATGAGTTGACCTGAAAGATTAGATTAGATCATTGAAATGGCAAACATACACAATGTAGGTATTTTAAGCCAAGTATGAATGAGGATTGAGTGTAAGATGATTGTGGCGCGATCTTGTAGTCTTGTTACTGACTATGGCTGACATGTTCCTTAGACAGGACTGTTAATTAATAGCCCAACAGCCGATGGCAACTAAGGGACCTACGTGGAATCCGAACAACGGCCTCTGAATCATGAAGTGGTCTAATTATGAGGATGATCTTTGTGGATTAACGTAGTATTCAATAGTGCGGACGTTAACCCACATAAGAAAACACTACACCCATCCACCATCGCTCACAACTATCCACAATTCGTGACCTCCAAGAAGCTGGATTACAGGATCGCCACCCGTTTAAGTCTAAGTCAAATTTTTTAAACTTAAATTACAGTCATGGAAGCTAAAAAAATCATTTAGTTTATTAAAAGGATTATCTAAATACCAGTTGAAAGTTTGTAGCCTGAAAGAATTGTGGGTGTCTTAGGAAGGGAGTGAAATGGATTTTATGGCATGTAGTTTTAAGATCAGCACACATGTTACAGCAACATTCCCTACTTTCTTTTTTTGTGCCTTAATTACTGATAAAGATCAGCTAATTATTTTCCAGTAACATAAATTAATATTAAATAAAGGAAGCTGGTTCTAGTATCGGATTATAAACCTTTCTCCAAATTTCAGCCCGGGTCGCGGGATTTATTTAGCGCCTGCATTATTAGGGTGGCAACAAACAGTACGGGTATAAACAACCAATTGCATTTTAAAGTTGAAGGCTCTGCGACTGGGTTGTTTCACTTTTAATCCTCACTACTGTGTCATGAACATTGAGTAAAAATTACTTATTGATCAAAAACTATCATTCCACCATTTCAGTTACAAATAGACGAGTTTGATTTTTATTGTGATGAAACAAAATGTATTTATCTATTCTTTTTAGAATCTCAGTACAGCACTTCTTTTATTTACATCACTGTAATTTTGTTCATTTATTAATAACTCAAGTATCAGACAATATTTTAAATTTTGAAATATCTGACAAGGGTTTAAACAGTTTTTGAAGAATGAAAGAGTTTTGACAAATTAGTTTCAAAGCTAGTTATGAACTAAATTAATTTGAAACGTTTCCTCTAATAAGAATAATACAAAAAATGAGTACTACGTTAAAAATGCATAGATATACATTAATATTTGAATATTAAAATACTGAATGTCTTAAGTTTAATATTTTAGATGTCAGATCTATTAAAAGGATTAATAGGACTGAAGTATTGATTAAAGCTTTGGCCGGCCCATATTTTCAACACTATTCTGGAAGCTTACGAATTATAATGTACTCTTAGCGTACGTTACGTACGCACTATTATATACGTTGCGTTACGTACTATAATGTACGTTCGGCCAAATACTTCACTAACCACACAGCACTGTCCGCATCGGTACGATACGAAAAATAATACGATGATATCATTGTTTTTTTGTAATACTGTAAGTGAAAAAAATAAAATGTTCATAGTTTTTTAATATTAAAAGTGCCATTTTTAACTCACAGTAATAAACTATTAAACTTAGTAAATATTATATATTAATATATTATACATTTATTTAATATACAAAAATTTATAATATACGTATTTATTTATTACTTATATCTTTTCTACATTCATAAGTGATGATTATGTATGATTAAAAACAGTTTTGGAACATTTATAAATACTGGAAAAATATTTAAAATCGTAATTACATTGAATGAAAACCCCGTCCCATTCGAAAGAGTCCAATACGATCATAAATACCATTTCCAATAACGTTGTCCTAATTTCATGTGCGCAGAGAGACTCTGTAGCGTATTATATGGCGCTCGTCCTATCCCTATTGGCTGGGGATCTATTTGTTGGATTGTCACAATGTTCCATTATCCACACATTGTCGATATTATCATAATCACTGAATTATATTGGTCATTCTGGAAATGACAATAATTCACTGTTATTCAATTTCTGTATTTTAGAAAATACTCAAATTATTTGTAATTATTTTTTATTTGTTAACACAATGACCTTATCAGATCAGTTTCTTGTCAGTGCGGGTTTGAAACTGCTGTTTAACTTTTTGAAAGTTTTGGGGTTTAAATTGGGTACATTAAGAAGGCTGAAGTACTGATCAGGTTAATGAGCCATTGTACCTGGATGGTTGGTTCAGTTTTTCAATCCCTTCTTAGTAATGTGTTGCTCGGGGATTGTTCGATACTATACCAAGTTGTCTTTACTCATTGACCAGTAATGAATTAGAATCAATATTCCAGTTGCCAATGAATAAGCTGGTCCCGGTCAGTAACGAATGTAGAGGTGAACGACCAACGATGTACACAGCAACTCCAAGAATTTAATTCCGACTTTATTGGAGGTCTTGCATTCAAGATAGGACAAGAAGTGTGATAGTGAGGTTTAACACTCACAAAAAACACAAAACCGAACGGCGTACAAATAATAAGACTACTTTTTTAATGTAGGGCTTTTAACAGCTAGAAACCCTTATCACATACTTATGAATAACCATTCTTTGTTCTGACAATATTAATAGATCGATTACGCAAAAATATACTCGTCGACAACCGTTATTGTCATGAGAATGATGACGGGGTGGGGTGAAATACGCTTCGTCACGTTGGGGGAGTTCGGAGGTTGGAGTTACAAGCTTCCCTTCATCACTCCGTGGAGAAAACGTTGCATACTCATACTATGAAACATTCACATGCCGAAGAATACTAAATAACATATACTTTACTGTACTGTAACTGTACATGGAGTACAGATCTCTAACCAAACAGACTCGAGTTAAATCCCCGGGGTGGAAACAATAATGAAAGTTGACATGTAAATCTTGAATAGCAAGGGGTTCATTAGGGAAGGTATTCGCTTCATTATCTAAAGTTCACGGGTTCAATTCTGAGCAAAATCCTAATAAAATATTGAGATACTTGATACTGGACCCAGCTGACTTGCTCAAGGGTATTGATGCTGACAAATGAATCAGATAATCTTTATTATTACCAAAGCTACATGTTTCACAATATTTATTACGTTTATCACTCCTCTTCACTTGAATTGACTTAAAATTCCCATCATAGTTGATCGGTCGTATATGAATTTCTATCTCAAACCGTCTATGAGCTTCGGAAACACGGATATTACATTTTGTCCAGGTCAACCTTTATACCGCACTAAATACTTGTACAGAAAAAATGCAGTAACGAAATAAAAATAAAAAATCTAAAGTGAAAATATCAATCAGTGCATGGTTAAAAATAAAACAAAAATAGTACAAATATATACACAGGAGTGTTGTTTAACACATATACAACTATTTCGTAGTATTAGGAAACAAAATACAAACAAAATAGTGTTATAATAATATGATACAAATATATTATGATAGATTTCGATAGGTGATCGAATAGCATGGTAAATAATGGATATCCGAACTTTCATTATTGCATATGCAAAGGGAGAAAAATAATATCGTGGCTTAGGGAAATGTGCCATACGAGTCAGTTCTTGGAAAAAATAACAAAACATATTTTTACAATGACCGCAGGCCGAGTCCAAACAGAGGTTACTGGAAGAATGTTATTGTTATTGTTTTGCTCGCAGCCAGCCTTTGTTGACAATGCATACACTCCTACCTGGGCACTTTGACTAGGAATATACAATTTAATTATATTTTTTACTCTGTATCGAAAGTGGTTATTTTTTAATCCAGCTGTTTTGGAACAATTACTGGACAAGGAAATATTGTTTGTAGGCATCACATGCAGATTGGTTAGACTCAATACAATAGTATAAAAAATGTTTGTATTTATTTCCCTGTGGGAAATAGGTTACATCATGGATATGTCTAAAGGGAATATTTTCAGTTTATCTAAACAGCTGTTCTTAATATTTAATATTTAAAATTTGATACAATATTTCTGGTAGTTTCTATGGAAACCTGTTACATGTTATCCATCTTAACAATCACCAACACCCCCCCAGAGCTAAGACATATCCATGTCAAAAAATATTTGGCAGTATATTTGAAATATCACCTAGGAGATCGTAGTAGACACCATGTTTCTACACAATATCAGGATATAGCCTCTTTCGTAGTCTTTTGCTCAGATGAAGCTAGTCATAAACCACCATACTAATTAAAACATTACTCAATATAAAATCATACAGGAGTAAAGAAAAGGCACCGCAGACCCACGTTGAGCAGAATATTTGTATTTGAATGGCGTTGACGCAAAATGTAAAAAATTAAATATCAAGTTTGTCCGAACGCGTTCTCTCCTCGGAGCGGTCTAGGTCGATGTCGAAACTGGTGATGAATTAAACTTTTTGCTTGTTTCCACAGACATTTTATCTTTTGAGATACAGCATTTTGCAGACAAAAACCTTTTAAGAAAGTGGTCCAAAACGCCAGATTTGAACCCCGAAACTTGAACCCGTGATCTCTTCCTCCAAAATCCATGGCAGACGCTATCCACTAGGCTAGTAAGAGACTCAAAATTGTTTTTATTTAAATACATATTAAAATATATTTAGTTTCCATATCGGTTTCAATATCGGTTTATATACAAATTCAGATTAGACTGGATGATTTAAGATTAATTTACTTTATAAACAAGTCCAAATACTTATGCGAGCGTAACGGACTCCGAGCCAGCTCTCACTAGCTATTCAAATAGCTAAAATAAGTAGTGTTATAAAATAAATTACTTGTACTTTTTTATTCAAAAATAATTACTGAGAGAAAGTTCAACTTGCAAAAATCTTGATTACAATTGAATATACAAGGAATGATAGGTGTAATGTATGAAAAGTGGGATATTCCGCTGTGTCAGGGGGAGACGTTGTAAGTGATTGTGCCCCACCCCCCTAAGCATCCCTCACCACCCCTGTAGCGGTAATGTGTCTGGTGTGGGGTCGACCTGTCGTCCTCCCATGTGCAGACCAGAACACCACGTGATTTGCCGGAGACTAAGGGTGGCCCGTCAACAGGGAAAGCTTAGGATATTTTAAATTCTTAGAGTTAAAAATAAAAAGTGTTATATTTTTCTTTGTTTTAGTCTTAGCTTTGTGATGTTTTCAGTACACTCATCAACACTGAAAATTAATTTTAACACTATGATATATTTGTTTCTTTTTTTAACAATCAAGTAGACCTATCAACATTTAAATTTTTTTAAGATGGAGTATATTGATGGTTCAAAATAAAATTATAAGATTAAAAAATCGAGATAGACTATTAAACATAAAGTCTGTGATAAATAATAAAGTATAAATTAAATTAAAGTAATAATTTTTTAATGAAGTCTAAATTATGTTACACACTCATTTCACTTATTAATTATTCTTCTCTTTTAGTAAGATATCTTAAGAAAGTCTAGGTTTTCGGAGTAGGTGTCATAGATCGGAAGGTTCACCATTGTTAAAATATTGTATATTAGATAGTGTTAGGAGTTTTGTAAAACTTTTAATACTGATCTTTCCATTTAATATCTTGGATTGGTGGATCTTTTTTTGAATTTAGATATTCTGGACGTATCAAGGGAGTTTTACAACAATTGACAGAGTTTAAGTTTGAAATACATCAAGATTTCTAAAATTATGTCTTACGATGCAGGAGACCGTAGGATAGGGGTTTAACTAAGATCTAGGGCTAAAATAACAGCAGGTATATTATTTTAAACACAAAGATTTCACGAAATGCTCAATCGTAAATTACATATTGACATGGATATGTCTTAGCTCTGGGGGGGTGTTGGTGATTTTTAAGATGGAAAACATGTAACAGGTTTCCATAGAAACTACTAGAACTATTGTATTGAATTTTAAATACAACAGAATAAGAACAGCTGTTTAGATGAACTGAAAGCATTCACTTTAGACATATCCATGATCTAACCTATTTCCCACAGGGAAGTAAATACAAACATTTTTCACAATTTTTTTACTCAAGAATATTTTCAACCATCCTCCATTGTTTTTAAAACCTCGTTATTTAATTAAGAATATTATAAGAAATGTTAATGTCTGTTCTTAATTATTGTTATCAGAATATATACGTTGTTCAGCAATACCATGTACCCAAAATCGTATGTTATCATAATATTGTTTTTGTTTTTTTTAACGTTTACGTTTGGTTTATCCAATTGGCACATAACTATTTAAGAAAATGTCATGTGCTGGTATTGTTATCCTCAATTAGTTGTCTCTTCTGTTTTAGCTACTCGTCTATGAAGGATTAAATAAACTGCTTTATAGAACTTAAATGTACTCTAGAGTTACCCTATAAAGTTTGCCATAGAAAAATATATATTTGATAAGTCATAAATGTATGTTATATAGTGACAAATTACACCAATCAAAATGAATGTACTCCTCTTCAAACAGGATCTGTTCTATTATTTCGATACGTTCAAATAGTAAAAGTAAACTTTGTAGCTTTCCAAGTTTTCATCATTATTTAGACAGGTTGTTAAGTTGAACATTGAAAGTTTGTAATTCTCTGCAAACTTTCACAACGCAGCTTTTACAGTTGTTGTTAATACCTTACTGTGAACTAAGCATTGTCTTGCATTGAATAATGTCCAAAACAGCTGGTTTTATCCAATTTGGAACACTTTAGAGTTATTTAGTTAGTCAGAGTGTTAGTGTGAATATAGTTTAGAATGTTAGGTAAGTGTTTAAAGTTAGTGTGAGAGTAGTGTATTTGAAGTATTAGTGTCGACGTAGTGAAATGCATTTAAGTTGCAAGTGTTTTAAGATATTATGGGTGTGATCAGTTTCTTAGTGCAATCTGAGTTTGTATATATAAATATATAAAAAAATTAGAATATGGTTAAATGATTCACATATAACATTCCTGACAAATTCGTCGCGCGGTCCGCGGTAGGCCTAGGTCAAACACAAAGCAGCGAGTTTGTGACCATCGACAGCGTGACGTTAGATCCTCATCGAATTTCCAATTATCGCCACTGAGCTTATATCGTTTGACACGGCCCTTTGTCGTTGCCACTTTTAACCCTGAATTGAATCAGCTGTGATAGGTCCTGTTAACTTTAGTCATTGATTATGATTTCAATTCGATGAAAAACCAAACAATTTTGATTGTTTTTATCACTCTAACTTTTTTATCAGTGTTTGTTTTATCAGTTTAACTTTAATTTGATGGGCGCCTCGTCATCATACTGGTCATGAGTTCGAATCCTGGGATGTCCATCTTGTTTTGGATAGCTGTGACAGCGTTTAGAACACCACACAGATCTGTAACTTGTCCTATAAAATTATGATTTAATGCCTACGTCATTAAAACACAAAAACGATAAGGGATTTTGAATCGATACATTTCAATTTTAACGCCTTTCCTGTATATTAGGATGTAGATATCGTTATTGACAGGTATGATTCAAATTAGTTCCAATTCCGTAATAGACAGTAAAATAACAATAATTTAAAAATGTAAAGTTTGTTTGAACTAGGGTATTTTTCTATATAATTTCTGTACAAGTAGTGGTTCATAACAATTACCTTTAGGCAAGGAAAGACACCTTAAAATCATTTTCTTATCACATAAATATTCAAAATTGAACTTCACTGCAATAATAAATTCTAAAACGTAAATAAAAATATATATTATCATTCACTAACAAATTGTTAACATTTTTTAATAAGTATAACATTCTTATCCTCATAACAGGATCATCGAAATTTTTCTAACAAAACATTTATGTTTAAAGCAATCCTATGAAATCCGATAAATATAAAGCCTAACCTAATTACATTTAATCCATATATATTTGCATGATTCGGTAAAACAAAGAGTGTGTTGATTTTTAATCTTCTATCATAAACCATACGTTGAAAATATTAATTAATTTCCCTTATCAATGAAAACCACATATATATTTAAAGTTTAACAATATAATTTTTGTGTCCTAAATATTTCACTTTACAGTCATTATGACCTTAAATAACTTATGTAAATCTAATGGTTCAACAACCATAGTTTACCTCGATGACAATTTATACGCGTCTTTGCCTCTAGCGTATTGCTGCGTATTGTCGTTGCTGGTGGAGCTACGTTAGATGCTATCAATAAGCGATTTCTCTTTCGCAGAGATGACTGTTTTTGGTGACCTAAAATAACAAGTCAAATGCCATTTAAAGGACATCCGATTTGCTTTTTATTTATTTATATTGAGTAACTTATACGTTTGGTTCATTTTAAAGGTTTAGTGAAATTTTACGTTCGCACATTTTCTGGCATCAAAATCGTTTAGTAAGACTTTTTCTGGCGATTCAAAGTCCTTTTACGACATTTAATTAAAAAACAACATAACAATAGGATGTAATCCATTTCGCTTCGGTGTGAGAATTAAATGAATAAATGATATTGTAAAAGGCCATCAGAGTTGAGTGGAGTCACAGGTAGAGATTTTTATTCTGCTTTGCATGACTTGTCAGTGTGAAACTTAGCTTAGGCGTGGTCAATTACTAAATGCGCGAGCCAAAATAGGGCTTGTTAAACCACTCACTATGCTATCATTTCTGATGGAGTACATCAAGTTCTACAACTTAATAAATTATGTTTTCCTATTATTGTAATTTACTTTAGTATATATATATATATATATATATACAGGGTGTTATATATAAAATGGCGGGTAGCGGCTAAACGAAGGATTATTCGACATATGTTTATAAGAATTTTTTGTTTATTTTGATGAGAACTATCACCCCGCGAAGTTTGTCCCCGACTTTAATGAACACCCTGTATATTTGGTTTATAATTACATAGAATTTTAGTTTAAAATAACGGTAACGACTTTTTGCTGTCTTTTATACTTTGTATTATTTATACTAATTAGCTTTTATTGTATTTTTTTAATTATTTTTTCATTTTAAGAGGTTTAACTGTTGGTACGTCCTAATGTTCACCTCAATGGAAAGGTATTTTCATTTTATAAACATAATTTGAATCGATCAGTACCATACAACGAATATAGTCAGTATAAACAGTGGCTTTGCTAATTTGCTAATTATTGATTTTACCTCAACAATTACTTCAGTTGTTAGTCTGACTAGATCAGTTTCAGAAATCTTAGTAGTCGTCCTAAAAAAATTAAGTTCAAAAGTGATTATTATAAATTTATGAACATAATTATAATTTTTTAAACCAATTAACACAACTCAAAAACATTACATTTTTATCTTCAGTTCTGAAATGTACTATGTATTAGAGAAAGTAGTTTAACAGTAGCTAACAATAGGAACTTCTGACGTAAAGGTTACATATTTTTACTATGAATTAAGCTTATAAGCTTACTTCAACGGAGTCGTTGAACTTGATGATATTTATTAAAACAATAATTGGTTTCTAAAAATAATAATTTATGAGAATTGTTTATTATGTTCCAGATTTTTCCCTTTACGGAGTTATTACAACTTCTTCAGAACACCCAAGGTAATGTTATAAATTTTCTCCTTGCATGAACACTAAAACGCTTTAGACTTTGTAATACATAGTTGTCGACAACAGCTTTATTCTCTTTTTTACCTTACATTGAGCTTCCATGGAGTTTCATGATAGTGAATTTTAATCCTTAAACTTTGACATTTTGAAAGTTTTTACAAATTTTGAACGTATGCTGTGTGCAAGATTTGATTCCCATTTTATTTTTATGGTAAAACGCACCGATTATGTTGAATTTTTTTCCAGTTTATAACTACTAAGGGTTTTTATTTATATAAAATCTCTGGATTAATAATAATTTGGTTAGTTATCAAGAGACATTTAAGAAATTTGATATTACCATGGTTTTATAAAAGTGTAAATCTTTTCTGCTACAACTTATAGTTAGAAACATGTTATGTTAATTACCTTATAGCCAAAGTATTAATATTTTTACCAGTATTGAAATTAAGTACTTTTAATCAGTTATTCAAACAGAGCTCACATAGCACACATATCTTGACTGTAATAATAATTTACAGTTTAAACAATTGGAGTGGATCCACATTATTTGTTTATTTATTTCCCATGGTAGCCCACATCCGAATGATAATATCAAATGTTTATTTATTCAATTGGATACAAATCTGATTTCTGTATTCGATGAAACCTCAGGGAAATATATTCCATGTAACTTTATTTCCTATTTAATTTATTTAGCTTTGTAAATAAATAGTGTAAAATTTATTTCGAATTTTAATCAAATATTGCACAATTTAAATACTGGTTTTACTTTTAAGAGGAGGTTCATTTTCCCTTTTTTTGTGTTACTTATTGACGAAGTTATGCAAATTTGTGTAAGTACTCATAAACATTATTGTGATTGATTTATTCATAGCTTTTATATTGAGTCTAGATGTTTATGAAAAGCAAAAAACCTCAAACAAGTTGTCAGAACGTGCTTAAAACCAATCAATTATTAAAGGTCAAAGTATTTCATGAAATTACATTTTCCATGAGATTAAAAATTTCAAGTTAAACAGCCATTAACACAATATTAATCATGCGATGTATAATATGGTTCACAGATATTTTTTCGAATAAAACTTTTAATTTCTAACATTCAGAAATTACGCAAACCTTCAGGCAAGTAGTATATTTATAGGAGATGGAGACCTTTGCTGCCATACCCAAAATCCCATACATTTTTTAAAATGAATAAATAATTTTAATGGGGCACCTCCCTCCAATAAATATACTACTCTCTAAGTATGATTTTATATAGCCGGTGCATTTTGAACGAAGCAAAAACAAAAGTGCAAAATCTGCTCAAAATGTTGTTCTTATTGGAAAAACGTGACGATTCTGGGCTTAAACCGGCTTTTTCTAACTACTAAGGCTAAAAAAATGAAAAAGATGAGGAAGACATCTTTCTGTAAGCAAAGTTAAGTTTATTTATGGCCACCATTTTATCGAATCCTTATAAATCGAGTAGTAGAATAAGTGACGTTTATAGTATAATAAACATTTTAAGGTGTTGCCAAAGAGATTCCTTTGACTAGTCATAAAAATCGGTCCTGGTTTAGATAAACAAACAGACAAACATCAGTCGGAAAACAAACGTTTTGTATTCTTGTAGTCTTAAAACGGAAATTCAAACTGTCAAGTTGAAATTCGAAAACTTTGACGAAATCAATCTTTTCTATATACGTATAGGGAAAGGAAGTAAAAATTAAATAATCGATGAAAAATTACCTGAAAATTTGATATAGAGTTTCTATTGAAAGTAATTTTTTTTAACTCGTTGCAAAATTCTTCTATTTACATGACATGACAGGTTCCTGCGTAGGCACAACCTGGAGGGAGACATGACAGCGCTTTGTCTGGGCTTGATGACAATGTCCAACCGTATCACAAACCCCAGCTGAATATTGGAATATACCTTTGTCGCCGCCATTGTTATATTGTTACGTCCTCTCGGAGTCCCATTTTATTCTGATAAAATAGTTTCTCTCTTTGTTCATTGAAAACAAATATGTATTTTCAAAGGTTTAGGTAGATTGATCCGTATATTTTGTAAAAATATAAACATTACATAAACCCTTAAATTATTTACTTGTATATTCTTTTACTATTCATGACACAATTGTACGTTCCCTAAACATTTTACAAAACACAAATAATTTATTTGGATGGTCAAGATCCAGGTAAAGACGCTGGTTTACCATTGAAAGGATCTGCCTCGTCATGGAGCGCTTCGAAAACATTTCTAGGATTGGAAGACGAAATTGCAGAGGTTCCGGAGAATCTTGTGTTCGACCGCAATATTGATCCTAGTCAGCAATGTGAAGTGAACAAGGGACATAAAATTATACTTATATGCTGTCGTTGTGTCCTGTTTCAATGAAACATCTGAGTTAGGCCTACAAGTTAAAATAAATGACTAATACTTCGTCCTCAACAAAGTATATTGTAAGGTTACAGAAAGTGACAAACTAGCTTAGTATAAATTTCTAATATCTTTCAAACCCTGGTTCAAATGTAGCTCATTGCTAATGTAATGATGTAATGGAAAATTGCTTTAATATATACGATTATATAAAACAACTACATACTATTCTGTGAATTTATCTATTTTCGTTATAACTCATGCTTATCACATGTAAACATTGGATTGTTTAGTTTAATTTAAATTTGAACTTTAAATTGAAGGCGTAATCTAATAAGTGTTAATATTTTTGAAACGTTTTTGTGTTTTATTTGTTTTGTTTTGTTATTTTTATTTGTTTTTATTGTTTGAAATTGCAATCAAAATTTCAATGTGTATTTAAAAAATAAATAGTCTAGGTGGTGTAGCGATACCATTTAAATATCTTGACAATACTAGAATATTTCTCTTCAAACATGCAGTCTTGAATATGCAATGACCCATTTTCGGCTTCTTTTAAATATACAATTTTTAAACTTGGTACTCGTAGTAAGGGTTGGAGATCCTATTAACTTTAAGGGCATATTATGACGTTATCTGTAAAGAATAAAGGCTGGGGTTTAATATGATTTTTTTTAAGTTTGAAGTGATATTTTTAATGTCGGGGAGGAAAATCTGTTCAGATGGCTCGAGAGAAGGGGTGTAAATATATCGGTCTGATTGATTCCAAACTTCAGTTGATTTATCGTTTGAGTCAGGTGGGAAAATCTTTCCTCGTTTCTTGTTTTTATTCAAAAATCCGTTGGGATTTTCTAATTTGTAAGGGCAGTTTACAATGTTTTTTTTCTCAATATTTTCGTATCACAAATGAAATTATGTAATGTTTAACTACACTTTCCTAACTACACTACAGTTGTTGTTGCTACTCTGGTTCGTTTTATTACATTTTATTTTTATTATATATAATTTTATGATGCTATGAATTGTCCATTAAAGTTCATTACCTCTTATACTTCTCTTCACTCATTTTCACCTTTACTACCCACCAGAATGGGTCGGCATTTCGATGAATGGAAATCTAATCGTATAATATATAAAATATACAATGAACTAAACAAATTCCAAATGACAATCTCTTGAGAAAAAATATATGTAATTAATAATCTACAAGGGAAATTACTTAATCAAATGTGTTGTAACCGTGTTCATTACGTCACGACAATGATTCAATATATACAGAGATTCTACCGGTGTGTGAAAGTGAATTTGAATGTAGGAAACATAATAGTTTGCCATTTGCATGAACAGTAACTCACATGAGGTCCTAACAATATGTATGCCAATCATAGGAAGTCCCAATATCCAGAAATGCAAGAGAATTATTCCAACGGATATATCAAATTTCCTAAAGCTAGTATTGTAAGTAATGTAAGTTTTTACTAAATCAATATCTTATTCGATAAAATTACTGAATCTAAAGCTAAAAGTTAAAAGCTAAAAGAAATTATACATTATTTGCATTGCAAGTACTACAATTTATTTTAATTAAAAATTGCACTTTTGCAATTTCTCAAGATTAAAGAGGTCAAGTAAAATCAAGTTATCACGAGTTGAGAGAAAACTTCATTAACCGCCTTTTAATTCGAAATGAACTATTCGAATTGAACTATTTGATTTGTAGAAATTTAAGTTAAGTTACCTGCGATGTATAATTCTTGAGCACTATTTAATATATAGCGTCAGTGTTGAAGATATTTTGGGAAGAAAAATTATTTCACAAACCGTACATGAACAACCTTGTAATAATTTTATAATATAATGGTAATAAAGTTTAATTTTATACTATCTATAAATATCAACTTACTATGAGGGCCAACGGAAGCTGTAACACGTAATAAATGAAATTTTATTCAACAAAAACTATTAAAAAGGGCAGCTTGTGACAGTTCTTAGAAGTAATTCATATACACTATCTATATCTCAGCTGATGTAGAAAAGGCCTCCCCCGCGCACACACATTAGTGATCAGCCTCGCTATACTCGATGCACGAGTATTACTCTCTTCCCAATATTCTTCTTCTTTTCACTTCCTTTCAGCGGAAGTGTTGGAGAAACCGTTTCCTCATTTTTATTTCGATGCACTCCCATCATGTGAAGTGCATATATGAAATGGTGAATTCTAAAAATTATCCATATTGTCCCTGACTTAAAACTCAGAACTAAAAATATAGGGTGGGGGCTAAAGGGGGGGAGTATGGATGAAACAAACTTTGTAAATATTCGAATTTTTTCTCGCTTAACAATATTTATTACGATGTACAAACAAATCTGTTTAATATACCATTAAATTTAAATTTTTGTGGGAGACTTCATTTGGATAAAATGTATAGTGTTTACAATTATTATGGTTCATAAGAGTTGTTTTTCTGATTTACGTAGAAGATAAACTAACATGTATCTTATTGTTCCAACAATAAGCAAAATCCACAAAATGTACTTTGGTATTTTTTAAAAAATACCAAAGTTTTTATGCGTTTTTATGTGTGTTCAATGTGTTTATCTAAACATGAGTGTGTTAAAACTTCAAATGACAAACACAAAAAATCTTTTATATTGACTTTAAACATCAGAAATTCTCGTGGGAAAATACGGAGAAACCTGGAGTAAGAAACTCTTCCACATAGTCTAAACGTATTAAGTTATTCAAAATGTTTCTACGAACGAAATTCATCAGAAAAGGTTTTTTGAGGAGGTTTTGAGCTATGTTACGTTTTGTTATGAATTAAATCCCTTTATGAGATGTTAATAAATATGTTATGATGAAGTAAAACAATAAATTTTAAAAATTCAATATAATAGTTGATTTTTGTATACATATACATACCAATATAATATGTGAACGTTATAATCTATAATACACCTCAAAGTAATTTGTCTAGAGCTAACGAACATGCTGTTGAATAAGTATGTTACGGTTGTAGAATATTTAGTGACAAAGCTATTCCCTTCAACAAAGAAGCTCGTATAAACGAATATGTTCAGTGTTCCATCAAACACAAATGTCGAATCAAACACAATTCACCTGCCTTTGCTGTTTGGAATCTAGCTAATGTTGGAATGTTATTGGTCTGTGACATTCTGATACAATGCGAGTTTCCTTTTGACTACGTAAGGGGCGCCACAGTCGATAAATAGTCAAATGAGATTAAAAATGTTTCTAGCTACAAAATTTACTTATAAAGTATTACGATATGGTTATGCGCCGTGCTAGTTTTTTGTTTTTGATTAATTGAATCTTTTTTTGGAATTTGTAAATAATGTTTTATTGCCATTGAAAGCAATTATATTAGTAAAATAAAAAATGAATAAATAAATGTTGTTCCATATATCAATGGAAGATATGATTAATGATATCGTAAGAAGGATTAAAAACTAAAATTACTAATCACTAGTTTTTAAACACTTGTGTTCTTCTCTCCCTGATAATAGCAAACCCCTTATACCCTGATATCAACCCTGATAATAAATGCTTTTCAAAATAAACCTTAGGCATAATTACCTAACTTACAACACATTATACACTCAAATTCAGATCGTCTGACGGGGACAAAATTGTATTTTTATCCTTTATTTTCTCTTGAATTGGAAGAGGGTTAATAATAAGAGAGGAATGTTTTTAAATACCATAAAATCGTCAAAAATATATTTGTTTTCAAATGAGTTTGTTGTGTTTAATTTCAACTACGTATTGTTCCTCTCATAAATTAATTTACCATCTTAGATTTTATAATAGAGTTAATGCTATTTCTAATAATCATTTAATCTCCGTGAAGTGTTTTAATTAAATACATGAGATTTGACCTGTCCAAAAACGCAATGAACAAACCTTGTAAACTATAAAATAATGTTTTTGTTTATTTTCATGCATAAGTGACTAAAGTTATTCTGCAAAACACTTAGTGCTTACTGTATAAATGTTTGAAATTGAAATCTATGTTTTATTTTATTGCAAATAACTTCCACATAAAATATATTTATTTGATTTACAAAAGTAATATACATAATGAACACTTAAAAGTTGTAACAAATGTATAGAATAAAAATAAAATAAAAAAATAAATACAAAAATAATAAAAAATATAAAAAATAAAAAAATAATAAAAAATAATAAAATAATAGATAAAATAAAAAAATAATAAATAAAATAAAATAAGAGTACTTAGTATCTATTTCCATATTTTAAAAACTGTTACGACCTAATTCTTAGTGTTACCTTTATCTTATTGTTATCCAATATCAAAACATCTGAAACAAAACTCGATATAAGAGGGGAGAAAAGTCTCCTGGAGGGAGCAAACGATGTTTAGCCCTTTGCAGATGTGATAGTCGAAACGCTTCCGGTAAAAGGGTAGGAAAGGGGAGGGGTGAGGAGGGAAGGAAATTTGGAGGGAATGTGTTCACAAATGTAAATCTCCATGATTGATGGCCGGGGCGAACGACCACTTGTTTCTGACGCAATTCACCTGTTTAGCCTCCCTGTCTGTATCTCTGGTTACGGTCAACGACAAGACCGTGTCGTATTTATGTCAACGAAATAAGACTACATCACCATAAGTCCAAACCACTCATTTGGAAAAATAATAATCCTTAAATCAATACAGTTCTTTTGGGATATGAGTGGACTGATTCAGGGAATTCTTTAAGGAAGAGGCTTATTTTTCCATCTGGACGACTTTATTCTTCCAGACGATGACGGAAAACCTACCGGAAGGAAATAGAAAGTGTAATCTTTCGTTTGAAAATAAATTTCTTCACAATTTCCACCCGCCACTCAGGAAAATAAATGGACAAATGAAGGAGATCCATACAACGTATTGTGTCCGTATGGGGGTTCGGTTTAATGCGAGAGTTCCCAGGAGACGATTGATTGATAAATGTTGAGGATTATGATTCTCCCAGGAACAGTGGTCTTCTTCGATTGAATATTGTTTAGACACAGGATAGAAGGGAGACTTTAGAATAGGGAATGTAAGAAATCGTCGGTGTACTCGATAAGTAAGAAAATTATCGATTCTTCTGGGTAACTTAAGGTTAATGTTTGTAATATTGATAAAATATGGGTAAATGTAATGGGTGTGACGGATGTTATGACTTTAATTTTTTCTTACAAAGTCCTGATTAATTTGTCACACAAATCAATTGATAGCCTAATATAAAAGGAAGCTAGACCCAATGTAGGACCTTCACAAATTTGTGTTAGGATTCGAGCCGGTGACCATCTGGTTGTGGAGCGGTTATTATGACCACGGAACCACCCATCCAGTTACTGTAATTGTATAACATGTTACGAGATCAAACAATGGTCGTAGTGCTTCAACTTTACTTGGACTTCCAAACTCTATTTCGATGATACACTGCAACAGTTGATTATTGCGTCTAGCGTAAACGTGACTAAATTCACTACATAATGAACAATTTGACAGTGGAGTGGTTATAAATATATACGTAAGGATTCACTTGCATAAAGCGGAATTAGTTTCGTCTCCGGCCACCGTGTGACGATGGCGCTAGTATCGCCACCCCCGCCGCTGTGACAAGTGTCGCCCTCTGCTTCAACCGGATACTGGATACCTTCAGTCGCCGTGTAGACGCGCTTCCGGTTGCTTCACCACTGCCATTCCAACTCCGTCACGACAATTCTCGTAAATTGTAAGTGCCTTTCACAGTTTCATAAAAAATTATGATTTTTTAAGGAAAGTATTTTTAGTATTATATACAAACTCATCGAGTAGTTATTTTTTACTTTGTATTAATGTAAATATTTTGTTTTATTAAATTAATTATCATCACGTCCATAGTGAATAAATAAATTTAAAAAACAATATTAGTTTTTAAAGTAAAACAGTTGCGTAACCTATGTGTGTATTATAAAGTCGATAGTTTGATAGTTTCTAAGGTTATACTATAAGAATGGTTTAAAAATAAGAAAATGATAATATTTTATCAAAACTTAAAAGAAGATGTTTTTCCTACCTTAAAACACGCTTTTTCTTAAAACTTTTCCCAAAAAATCATCGTCAAAAACAAAAATCTCTGATCCGTTTATATTGATAGTCCTATTTATCACTTTGCTGATTGCAGTTTTAATTATTGCCTTAAATATATAATTAGGTGTTGATATCACACACATTTGGTTTTGTATTTGGTTTTGGAGTTTCTCAAAATATTTTTGTTCTTTAGTTTATCCGTTTGATTAATCTTCTCGAATTAGACACGCTATCGAATATTCTCGCGAAAACATTTCACTGTTTGTGCTTTATTTAATATTATTTCCGATTTTAGTATAAACGTATATGTCGTGTTTAGAGTGAAAAATGTCTCTCGTTCTGGAAACTAGACGCCAATAATTTAATTAATTTGATTCTTTACTAACCAACCAAAATTAATGTTATTAATTTAACATTTAAATTGGAAATGTGTTGATTCCTTTTTTTAGTACACAATTTTAATTTATTTGATTTGTATGTGCCGATACATTACTAGATTTAATATACGAAAATCAGCATATCTAATATGATTCTATAACTTTTTATAGTATTACAACAAAATACCAAAGTGGTCTCAGTATAAACAAACTTTTCCATTTGAATATGAATATAAACTTTTTGTTCCTTCCCTTGATATTGAATACGTGTGATATTAAATAAATTGTCGCCTCAGGCATATTTTCATAATTAAATTCTCTCAAAGTAACAAAACATACTTGTGTTAAGGTTTACTAAATTAATTAAATAATTATTATTAAAACATTATTTTAAGAGATAAATATTACACTAAAAGGAATTTATAACGAAATAACCTTTTTAATGGATAATTTTTGTTTACTTTTTAATAAAATCCCTTATACATAAAGATATAAAGGGTAATAAAATCCCTTATACATAAAGATATAAAGGGTTAAACAAAACACTCGACTAATTATGTCAGTAAATCTCAGCCTTTGTACAGCATTAACTTTTGTTCTGCCTTTGGCCACAAATTAACTATTTGGAACAACTACAATTCAGGCAGCTTAGCCGTTCGTTGTTCACACGTTATGGAGTTTGATAAATTTTATCAATAAATTTCATTAACAAATTATTACTATTTAAATTTACATATTTGTGTTTTAGCTATGATAGGAATTTATTAATTTCATTATATTTTGACATGGATATAATGGCTCTGGAGGTGTTAGCAATTTGCGCGACCAAAATTTGTGACAGTGACGTCATTTGTTTCGGGAGCCAACAACCTAAAAAATGTCACGTTTGATTTTTTTAAATAATTTAGTTTAGTGTTTAAGATAAAACAGCATATTACTTCTTATACTTCATATAGTAATATTTTCAATGTTATTCTTTAGTTAGAAATTGCTTACTTTTCACAATTATTATCTATATTACCTACTTCGCTCTTATATATAGACAATTTTAACGTTTAAGATGTTCCCAAATATGTATAGATTCATGGATTTGTAAATATAACAGATATGTGAACGTAGTTTTCCTCATTAAGTTAACATCGGAAAAATTCAGGAGTAAACACAGCCAATGAGAAAATCACGACATGATTCTAAATTATATTTTTACTTTGTAAAGCAGACGTATATTTAAATCTCTGAGACTAAAATCAGCGAAGAAATCAAAAAGACGTCAGGTAGCAAAAATCTGCAACAAATATCAAGTTTTGTTAAGGAAAGTTTATCTCTAAAGGGAAAAAGAAGTGGAGAGGATTCCAGAAACAGTTGTAAAGCAGTTGCAATGTGGAGGACAACCTCGAATACAAGGAGGCCTACGAATTATCTTTTATCAAGAAAAATCAAATCGTCCTTAATACTAATTGTTTCTCTTCGTTATTATTAATAGCTATTAATTTATGTGATTTAAATTAGTGTTAGTACACAAGGAATGTTCTCTATGAACACATCTTTGAAACTACTGATTGGAATGGATGAAATGTTGAGATTTATTAGACTCGTTATGTACATCTATACACAAAACCATACTACGAAATCTCCTAATTAAACTTATCCAGTGATAACTAGAGCTTCACGTACGGTAATTATAATTGGTTTTAAATTTGTCAGCTCGTTATTTAGTTCTTTTTAATTCAAATTTATGAATCAAATGTCTATATCATCACGCAAAACTTGATTTTGAGATCTCCCAATTTTATTTTAATAGCCCAAGGTCAGATTAAGTACACAAAAACCTCTTCGAAAATCTATGTTATAGTGTTCTCGTTTTCATCGAGAAAACGTAAATATATCGTTGCAGAAAGGAGACAAGGAGACTAAACACAAAAAACTAATACTACCCATTTCAGTTTTCCTGATGAATGAAACGTAGGGACAAAACCTTATTTTCGTTTATATAAACATGGGCCCACAGTACAGCATAATTTGCTAAAACTCATTAATCTAACAATTGCCAGTAATAATGATTGGTTGATTTATTAAAGTAATTCAAGTTTATTTTTTAAGTTTCAATAATAGGGCTAATTTAAGTGTTCCAAAAAGGGAATTATTTAAAATACAAGTGAGGAGGGACAAAGAACCATTCACCTCAATAACAGTGGTAACCCAGCTCCTCCGGTATCGCCGGTAATGCCGGAACTGGTCAAATGTTTGTGAAATTGTGTTTTTAATCGTCTTCTTTTTGCCTCATAGATTATGGTTTTATGCAAATTGGCGAAGTATATTGGATGAGGTTGACACGCTGGTACACTTAAAGAATACCTGCAGCGGGTTACCTCTACGGTTGTGTAAAACTACAACAAAAATGTGCTTTCATTTGTTTAACTGAAGTGATTTGGAAGACTAATATTATAAGAAAAAAATTAAATACCTACTTTAAATAATAAAACCCCACATAAATCAGTGCGGGATAGTGAGTAACCCCCCTCCACATCCCCCACATGTCGGGGGATAGTGAGTAACCCCCCCTCCAGATGCCCCCCCACATGTCGGGACACTTTACGAGGCCCGTGGGACTGATCAAATCTTCGTTCGGCGCCACATATTCTTGTCGTTAGATATTTTAGATCTCCATTCTGAAACCATTTATCCTAATATAAATCCAGTTTTGTGTTCCGGGTTAATGAGTTGCAAGACGCCTTCCTAAGTATTGGAACTAATGTGTTAAAGTGTTTCTAGGAAATATATCCCCGATTATGATTATAAAGAATTTAAATAAATTATTCGACATCATGATAGTTATTTGGCTATGGCATAACATTTCAAGTAACATTATAATAGTTCAGAAATTTTAATGAGCCGTTTTCAATTGAGTGAAAGTGCATTTCATTTATACAAATTTTATAAAATCAATATCGTCTGGCTTTTGAAAGAAAAATTGTCAGTTATAGACCTAAAAGTAATCTCATAATAAAATGCTTCTTCCGAAACAGCCTTATTCTCTTTGGAGATTTTATTTAAAACTTTACTATTTCGTAGTTTGACAAATTTCATTCTGTTTATTCTTGTGGTAAGAGACCTATTGTAATTAATCTTTTATTTCAATTGTTACGTTAAAAAAATAACATTTTTCATTCTATATGTTTTTTAACTCTTTTTTATTATATTATATTTTAAATATTTATGGTTAACGAATTTGTATGATACAACATATACAGCTTGCCTAGCAACAAAAACATACGATTTCACTTCTTTCTGCTAGGGCAGTGTCCTTAAACAAAAAAAACAAAATAAAAAGGTTAAACCTTTAAACAAAGGTTTAAAATTAAAATTTATAAACTTGAATTTTTCCACAAATATTATTTGTATTGTACAGTATGCCCTTCAGCAAACGTTTGAGTACCTGTGGTCGAGAGCACAGAGGACCTCTAGAGGGAGCAGGACTTGATGGTCTCAAGAGCTCACCTTTACTGCTCATAACTTGAGATGCCCTAGTCGTTGCCTCAGGCTTAAGATACAACCCAGTAAAATAAGGGTGGGTAAACGAGTATCTCGTAAGGGAAAATGTCCCGGTAAATACTCATTGTAACGTTAACAGCCCTCCTTACGTGCTGTTAATGCATTTTTGATAGGTTTAACTTGTATGAAAGATAGATAATCAAAGGCTATTAGAAGTATCTGATGAATTGATGAAATGTCACTGATATAATGTTTATTTATCTTTAAAATTAAATTTCGACACAATAAAAAGATTTTTGGTAAAAGTTAAATAAAGCATTTAATAAAATAAGAAACCCCCCGGATTTATTTTAATAGGGTTCCCTTAACCAAAATCAATTGGATTAGTTCACTATTACGTAAAGATGAAGGACAAGTAGGGCAACCCCTCTCCCCAAAAATGTCTTTAATGAGCGGATGGGAGAACGGATGTGACAAATAACTGATATAATAACACGCAAATCAGCACCAATAAACATCTCTAATGTATTGTTACATTTTCAGAACGATATATGTAACTATTTATAGCTTCGCCGCGTTGTCCACTGTTCAAAGTACGACCCACCGTCACGTCGCGTAGTCTGTCTCGCTTACCAATACGCAGGAGCGTGTGTTCTGGGTGGGTGTTGTAAAAGGTTCAAAGACCACCGAAGGGAAGGGGAAGTTGTACAATGGGCTCGAACGTCTTTGTTTCAGCTAATCACAAAAGCTCATTAAACATGGTGGTGGCTCCCATGCAACGTGAGGTTCCGTACTGGTTAGAGCGTGACGCGGTAGACCGGAACAAAACATATTGAGTGAAGAAGAAGAAGAGTGAACAAGAGGAAGAAGAAGATTTTCCTCCAAACGCCAGTGGAAAGTCCGTAGAAACAGCTGTAACATTGGTTCTGTGTGAGTAGTAAGATTTGATATGTAAGATTTGAATAATTGATTGGTAATTTAATTAATTATTCACCACATCTACTTACGATAAAGTCCAGGTATCTTTGTGATTTCGGGGTTGTTGTAAAGTCAAAACCGCTTTTCTAGATTCTGGAAAATTCAAAACAAATATTTCGCTCACAAGGCTTAGTTGCCTATTTAACAGCAAATCGTCGACGTTAGGTAGTCACAAGGCCGCGATTTGTGCTGCACCCTGTTGTTATAAATGAAAAAACCATATGACATTATATTGATTGTTGAATCATATGACACCTATCAAAATGACAAAGACTGATGCTACTGGCATTCATATGAATTTTGATTTTGTTCAGTCATCTTTTCTGTCTATGTTTTAATAAGCGTTTTTTAATCAATTCGACGTGAAAAAAATATTCTTTGAAATCACCTAACGGAATAATTTTTAGTTTTATTATCAAATGTAACTCTGCCGTTTTTCCAAGCAATAGAATATTTTTCCACTTAAATATACCATTTTGGGGTCTGGGAGATGGAAAACCAAAACGAGACAAAGATTTAGGTTTCTGTATACTGTGGAATATTTTTATATAAGACAAGTTTACCTTGCTTTTTATTGAAAAAGTGTATTAGTCAATAAGTCAATAATTAATAATATATAAGTCAATATATAAGTGTCCTAGGCAGCTGCATGAAACAGTTTTTGTAAAATAAAGATTGATATAAGACCTAAAAATATAAAGCTAAAATTAACAAGATGGCGTTATTTTAATTTTTATCATAAGAGTCAAATTCAATTTTTAGATTTTTTCTTCACACTTGTTTCAGGGTTAAAAAATCATTTTCAATCCATAAATTTAGTAAATATAATTTTTGACAGTTGTTTATGTTCCTTCATTCAGAAAAACCTATGTTGGTAATTATTAGTTTTAGATAGTAATTAATATTATCTAGGCATCTAATTTGCATTATTTTGGCATAGAGTATACTTATCACGTTCTCATACTAATGTTTAATAAGCCTTTTGCTGCTTCAATAATTGATATTTAATTAATATATAATAATTATGCTCAAGATATTTATATCACTTATGAAGTATTGTTCGCCAAAAATATCTACATAAGACAATTTTATAAAAAATAACACAACAATGATTAACTAGTAACAATAACAAAAATTTTTTATAACTCGATTATTTACTTACTTTACGTTTATAAAACAGTATGAAATTTATGAACAAAGTAAGTTTTACCATGCGTAATAAAATGGTTTGCGTTGAAGAAAGTGTCAAAAGTTGTGAGTACTTGTACAAAGAAGCTCTTCCAAAGAGGTTCCTAAATTCCGTTATTATGTTCTCAGCAAACTTAGTACTTTTATTTTGAGCGCTGGGTTTTAACACATTTCCCAAGGGTTGTAAAATCATTGATAGCTATAAGACGTGAAGTCTCGTTATATTATAGCATTTATGAAGTTTGCAGTGTTAAAACACTGTTTTGAAAAGGAGGGAATGAGTCTCTTTATATTGTATCTGTGGTATTTACTATCGCTTTAGTTGTTTAACTAATATTATATAATAGTTTATTCAATAGTTTCTTCTATTGTAAAACAATTTAAACATGTAGTAATAATAATAAGTAATAGATTAATAATTACTGCAAAACCAGTGAATATAAGCGAAAGTTACAAGCGAAACTGCAAGTAAAATTTAATAATATTCATCTAGAGCAAACCATAAACAATAATGAGCAAATATATAAAATGTGTCTTATTGATAGCCAAATTTGCTTTTGGTTTTTAAATAATTGAGGTGCAAAATTTTCATTATTTTTTTGTTATCGTCATACAGTATATAAATATTTTATACATCCATTTACTTGGTAAAAGTTATAATCATAAATTTTAAACTTAATCGCCTTTAAAAATGAACAAATTATATACTAGGCAATCAGTACTAAATTTAAAAATATATATCGTTACTGTGAAAATATTCAGAGCATTATTGTTTGTGTTTAATTTTCATGTGAATTTTCAAGTTACCATAAACATAACTTCCAATGGAAACAAATTCACAAAAATGCCAAATGGAAATCGAACTCAAATTCATTACTTGAACACGATTAAATGTATGAAATGAATTTATTTTTTCACATCGTTAATGCACTTAACAGTACTTGTAACGTGTTTTGGACGAAACGTATCCAAAAGTATGTGTTTTATAAGCTTTTATGTGGTTAATTAAATTCTAAGATAGTTTAAAATTTTTTCGTTGAATGCTCAATGAAAACAATTTGAACTACAAACTATGAAAATCATAAAATAGAATAAAAAAATAAAATAGAGGAATATAAAAATATTTTAAAGTATTGTAAATAATTATATTTGAAGATTCCTTTCCACTAAAGAGTTGACATCTGTAAGTCTACCATGTTTATGTCGACATATTGTTTAACAAATTAAACAAATTGTTTAATTTGTTTACCTATTTCTGCAATTTTTAGTATCTATAATAACCATGCTTGGAATACGATATTTTTGTTTTATAAATTTTTTATATATTTAAGGGAGGCATTATTTTTCTGAAGCTATTTTTTGCAGAAATTTGTCAATCATCAGACTGATAGGAATTCCGTTGACAATTTATTTAAGTTCTTTTCACGACACAGCCCTATTTTTTATGGTATAGTTATTATAGTATTTTTACAGTGTACAATATTATAATTTTAAAATTACTTTTAAGTGGTTAAAAATACCAGAGCAACCCATATGGAACACTCAATGGAACGTAAACGTTTTAGCGGCAGAAGATAAGTGAACACCGCAGGTGAAGGAAAAGCTTTTCTTTACAATCCTCCAAGAATTGTTTACCCAGTTCGCCCGCCACCGCTATCACACCATCAGCCCTGGTTGGCTTTCACGTCTTGCCAGTGTTCAAAATTAAGTCAAAAACACTCTCCTAAATTAATGTTTTTTTTTTATTTTGAATTACAATTTTGCCTACTTTTTTCATCCACCAGCAAGGATTTTTACCTGATATTTTTATTAGTTTAGTTGAGTGTGCAAATACTACTTTTCCAAGACGATACAAATTTTTGTTTTCAAAATAATCTCTGTGTATCCAGCCTCGCATATTTATTAAATTTATTATTTTTAGAATGTTGAAACCAATTTCACCTATTCTTATATACATAGTGGGTTAAGATCTGTGCCTGAAATATATCAAGCGAAGCACGAACAGCTAATGTAGTATCTAAATAGTACTTAAATGAAAACTAATAGGCATCACTTGGCCATCATTGACTCTGGTTCGGAAACAGTCTTAAGAATTGTTTTACCTTAATCTCTAAAAAGTATGAAAATATATATTACGAATGTAACAATTTAAGTTTTCAGCCCCAGAAATCATATATCCCACACCATGATGTTCAGATGTTCAGATGTTCAGGGATGTTCAGATGGCTAAAATATCGAGGCCATTAACGAAAAATTTCTCTATGTATTTGGAAAATTGTTTAAAAATATTTAATATGTAGGTATCAGTTAAATTCCAAAATAATATTTGAATAGTTATATATAAGTAGTTTATTACTTATTTTTTACCAGACATTATAGCTATCATTACAATACCTTGGCTTCATTATTCCCTCATCAAAATGTTATTGAGATATAAAAAATTTTCAAACGAATAAAGTAGCTAATTATAGATTGTGGTTGCCGTAAACTCACAAATATTTACGTATGAATTTATTCAAATATAATTTAAAGATTTTATCTGATTGATGCAGTTTTTAGGGTACGTATTTGAATATTCACTTTTTTAGTCTTTGAGCTAATGAGTCTACTGACTTCGTACTTCGTACTCCATAAAATATTGTCTTTTTTGCTTCGTACACAACCCAATTATTTTTCGCCGTATGTTATCGGAAAAAATTGTCAAAAATTGAAAGCCTCCATCTTAGACGGAGACTTTATGGTAATAAATAATATAGGTGTTGAAGCCACCAACAGGCCGTCAACTTGTTTATAAGCATGAACTTTGACTCAAACTTTTCCAAGTGCTGTTTGCATTCATTGTCATCCTCTAAGCAAAAGCTTTCATAGTTGTATTGAAAAAGTTTATCAAACTTTAATGTATTCCAAGAAATGTAATTTATTTTCCTCATGGAACTTATAAGCCTCTAGCTTGACAAAACTGCACGGAGTTATTTTTAGTTTTTTTGTTAGAAATTGCAATTTCGACAATGTAATAAAGTATATTTTCAACAACTACTTTAGGGTTAAAATTTAACGTGATATTTTAAAAATACAAATTAAATAAAGTTCTTAGCTTTTTATATGATTCTTATACTTTTCTTTCAATGTTTAATTACAAAATTAAAACTTCCCGACTCGTAGTAAGAGGGTGTATGAAAAAATGTAATCTCATAAAAACAAATATATTTGTTAATACGATAGTTGTTGTTAAAGGTATACCTTTGACCTTTATTTTCAATTTACTTTAATAGAAGAAAGCATTTGTTAGTCAACCGATAACGTTTAGCGATATCATGGTTTCAATTATTTTTCGGATTAATAATAAAAATAAATATGTCACTGTATTTTAAACAATTTTGATGTTTTAATATGTTAATTTGTTAGTTGAATGGAATTTAGGTGATCAAAGTAAACTAAAAAATGGATTTACTTCCTAAGTCTTGTTCATATCTATAAAGTGAAAACTTCAATGCTAACACTGAATCCTTGGCTCGATATTTCAGGGAACGCCAGAGTAAAAACTTTCTGTTGTTTTCCACGTTGATGGATAACAGTTGGTGAGACGGTCTCACTAAGCGATACCGGAAGACGGATGACCGGTCGGCAAGAAACGCGCACTTCCGGTCAATATACTAAACGAACGAATAATGAACACATTTTTTAATCACAAATACCCATGTATATAACATACGTTTTATGATTTCTCTCAAAGAGGAAAATGTAAAAGACAGCTGTAGCAAAGAAAACCATCGAATTGTTTCTAATTATAATCTGTGCTTACGTAAATGAATTTAATAATTATTTTTAGTTTAAAATAGGTAATGAAATAATATTGTATTTTTTGTTCAAGAACTAAGAACATCTTTTTTACTTCGTTACTGTGATATCACGATGTAAGTTAATCTGAAATTATTCTCCAGTTTTGCAATTTGTCACTGTCTAAAAATGGTTAATTCACTTATTAAGAGATTATAACTTACAAATGTATAGATTTCCTATACTTTTACAATGTTAAACAGAAACTCACTCAGTGTAGTGAAGAGCCTGAAAAATAAATAAACGCATGATTAATAAACCTATTATTTCCTCTTCGCGCTTCATCTGAATATTTATATTTCAAAAAAATAATCGATTTGACAATATACACATTTATAATATTATTATATTTGTTTCAGATTTGTCATTCCAACTCATCTAACTGGTAAGCAATAAATACAATTTGGTTAAATATTATTTACGAGCTCAATATAATTATTTTATAAATGAAATTATGGTTAAATTAAATTGTGATATTAATTTAATATATTAATACAATAATTGTATGGCATTATTGACAGTGACAATATATTATGCGCTGTTAACGGTGACTGCGTTGAATAAAGTGTAGACCTTTCACTGCTCTTGACTGGTTAAATGTGTTAAAAAACAAAATGTGTCTACTCTGAGTATTCTTAGACACTGATGAACAACAAGGAAGTAAACATCAAACATAACTTCAAAAAATAAAATAATCTATTTGATAAGTTAAATGGAAATAGTTAAAAGACTTGTGAAGTAACATGCGGCTATAACATTCATATAATTAAAAGACCACATGATCATATTAGTAATTAATTGAGATAAATCATGTAGAAGTTAGTGGTCCTTTGAAAGTGGCGAATGAACTTGACAATGTATCCGAATGGCTATTTATCCTGTTTATGTATTTATGATTATTTATTCTATTTTATATCGATTTACGTGTGCCATTGTGCATTTGTGTGTAAGAATATTTGAGGAGAGTTATGTTAATATTCATTTTAAGGCTTTAACAATCTATTTTTCTATAGACTATATATACAGTGCAATAGTGAGTTAGGGAAAAAAATTTCTAATAAAAAAAGTTAAACCTGATTCAAAGGAATATAATAATATTGATATGGATATGTCTTGGCTCTGAGGGGTGTTAACACAGTTTTCGAGACCATAATCTGAAACAGTGGCGTCATAGTTTGATTATAAGAACAGCTATTTAGATGAACCGGAAACATTCCTTTTATTTTGTAACAGTTACGCGTGATTTTATGAAAACTGTTGTGAATATTTGTATCCATTTTTTAAGTTATGAGTATTATAATATATTTCATCCCAATAGTTTATTTACGTGTAAATACCATTTTCTCTAAAAATGTATTATAAAGTTTAAAGTTTATTATAAATAGATTTTATATACACTTCATAATCAGATAATTTGTTTAATTATCTGACCGTTCTTTGCGCCAACAGTATTGAAGTATATGAGTGATTTAATTATTGAAAGACGTCATGAGTTTTCATTGGGATATTCAAAGGACTTTTGCAGAAGTAAATTGAACATCGAAAGTGATTTTGAAGGAAGCTATTCTCGTTCACCGGGCCGCTTCTGTTTACCTTTCTTGCCCTTATGAAGAATTATCTCGCCACATCTGAGCCTTTTCCTTGGATTAATTCCATGACATGGTTCCATTAAATAACCAATATAAGATTAGAGAGTAATCCTGTTAAGAATACATTAACTATGTTATCAATGTACAGTTAATGTGTAAAATTCGGCCTACAAGTTAAAATAAATAGCCACTTTTACCAATAGATTTTTTTTTCTTAGAGCAGAATGTAACAAGCCTTATGCCGTTTCAATTTAAAATTACATAAATTTAATTAGATTTTGAATGCACAGTCTTGAATTTCTGTTTTATACGAGAAAAGTGGTGATGAAAATATCCAAAGTTCATCTCATAAGCATTATTATTTTCCTTCCTCTAGAATGGTTGTCAATGCTTTACTTTCAAACATGTCTGCAATTGATTATTTAACGATAAATATTGTTTTATTTAATACAATTCTAATTTATGTGTCATCTCTGTCATAGCTTTTCAACTCTTGAGGTTTTTAATGCATTTTCATTAGTGGATGATTGAATATAAGAATCTACGTTGTACATTTATATTTCTATCCTTTTGATCATTTTAAAACCAAATATTTAGTTTAAAAGTTCTGAGTTGACAGTTTTAAAATTTAAAAAATTCTTCAATCATATTTTACCTATTTTTAAGTATCTTAATAAGAGTTAACAAGGGTTCTCGTATTTGTAAATAGCTCTAATTTACGGTAAAATAACAATAATGATATCCAATATGTAGGTGAATGAACTTTTTAGCTTTATTATAAAAACAACATCCGGGTTATTTACGTTTTGATTAAGAAGACCCAGTGCTATTTTTTTTTATTTTTTACGGGTGCATAACTATTTAATTAAAATAAATAAAACTAATAACTTGTTGGATTAAAAGTGTCTGCTGCATATACAGTTTTAGAAGACCAGACCGACTATGTTTAACTATTTTAGTATGAAAATGTGATAATTTAGGTGGACTCTTCCACTCTGCAATCCTCTTGCATTTGTCGTCAGACAGACTACATTTGCAATTCTAACAAGGAAAACTTCACACCTTGTATAGCCCCTCTTCAGAGCTTGCATATTTTCAAGGGTTGCCTTTGACACTGACTTCTCATAATTTCTTTATTTTGAAACGTTTCAAGTTATTTTGAATTCATAAATATATCACAAATATGAAAAGATAATAAAAGAAAAATGAAAAGATCATAAATCAATTCCTCTGTTTAGTTACTATTTGTTCCGTTTGCGTAAATTTTTGGTATCACATTGTAGGTTTTTATCATCATAGACGTATATGCCTGATACATTATTAATAAATTTACTAGATTTTAGGAAATATTCACTAAATTTTCAAGGAGTGATGATCTTTAATGCACTATCAAATTAGATTAATTAATTTCTTAGGTAAGCTATGGATTATTTTGCAATTTTTTAATTCACCGTAGTAAAACTGTATACCGTTTTAACTTTACACACTTACTTCCAGTGTTGTACTGTAAAAAATTTAAATACAATTTTAAATTAATTATTGATGAGTACGCCGTGTGTGCGTACTCATCATTAAACTTAAAGTTTAATGTTTACCTTAAATTAGAATCTAAAATAAATTGTTAAAAAGCAACAGTCAAATTATGTTCATTGTATAGAATTAGGGAAAAAAGGTTTTAACCAAAGTACCTTTATATACAAATAAATTATATTCTAAACCTAAAACAAGGAACAACTGAGTAAAAACACAAAAAATATTGTTTTCTCACAACCAAAATAAAATATAAACTTTAGTTATAAATAATTAAACTTTTAATACAGATCCATTTGTTAATAGTTTCAATAGTTGTTCCATTGCCAAATCCAATGTGAATAGCTTAAAACCCAATTCACTGATAGGCACAGTCCATTAAATTGTGTGTAAACATTTCGAACCCGTTACACTTAGGGTGGGAAACTTTTCCAACTTCTCAAAATATTTACCGAGACCACCCTCCCTGCACACTCCTCCGTTAATGCCCTTTATTTGTCTTCTACCCTTATCTGGGCTCTGGCTTTTCTTGCTATTCTACAATCAAGCTAAGGGAGATCGAGTTTCCGACGATCATTTTGATTTCAGTAGCAATAAAATTAGATTACATATTTCATGATTGAGTTCAATGTTCAAGTAAATATTAGTTACTGTAAAATGGTTAGCTAGATTATCTGAAAAATTACTTGTAAATACATTTCTCCATACTCTTTCTCTATCGTAAAATTCTCTTTCTAGTTTTCGTAAAATATTTGTATTTGAATTGAGGTATTGAATTATTAAAATAAAACTTTTTATTTTACTGGAGCTAAACTTTGATCTTTTTGAAACAAATTTTACAATATTCATTGCAAAAAGTAATATCATATCTTAAATAAAATTGAGAGAAAACAGAAATAGATTAATAGCAAAATCTATAAGAAAGTTGATATAAAAATATCCTTCCAACAATGTAGTTCATAGTAAACCTAAATAAAATATTTACGTCACAAAGTCTTCAGATGCTAAACAAATCACTGATTAAAACATACACATTTCTAAAAAAAAGGAAACTACGGAACATAACGGGAAAATAAATAGATTGTTAACTATACACCAATATGGTTAGCAAACAATAAAAGATTCAAAAATAATAACTGATTGATAATATAACATTGTTGAATATATAGAGAAAAAATTCGTAACGTTCATAAATATTTGGTGGAATACCACTGCTTCAGAATCAGCCTGGAGTTTAATGTACAGAGTTAGTCCAGCCCCTTTGTAGAAGACAAGATCCATTGGACTCTATTATAGATTGGTCTCAATCTACAATAGATACTGCTGTTCTTTATTCAATGTTTCAATTTTTTGTAGTTCAAATTGCTAACACTTCTCCCGTAATCCGGCTACTTGGAGGTCACGGCTTGTTTGTTTATACTTGTGAGAGATGGTCGGTGGGTGTAGTGTGCTCTTGTGTGGATTAACATCCGCACTATTGAATACTACATTTATCTGCAAAGACGATCCTCATAATAAGACCAGTTCGTGATTCAGAGACAGTGGTTCGGACTCACGTGAAAACTGTAGGTCCCTTTGATATGCCGTTGACTATTGGGCTATTAATTAACAGTTCTGTCTAAGGAACATGTAAGCCTTATTCAGTAACAAGACTACAAGATCGCACCACAATCATCTTACACTCATTTTTCATTCATACATGGCTTAAAATATCTACCTGGGTAGGTTGCCATTCAAGTTAATAAATATAAGTATAAATAACCATCACAAAAAATTGTTGGAGCTCTTTAAAGGTTCTATCTTTAAAATAAAATATTCACTTACACGTTTGGAGAACTCAGTCTAACCCAAGCAGAGATACATTACGATTATTTTCCATGTTTTTAAAATATGGAAATTTTTAATGTCATGTGTAGATTTATGCATGGTCATATCTGCTGAAAATGGCTTTATTCAAAGTATAAGGCTCTCGTATTAGCATTGCAAATGAATGCGAACTGGAAAATCGTTTCATAAAGCGGAGAAAACCAGAAAAATGTTTGCCAATGTTAAAACTTGTATCTACGAGAATTAAAAATATTAATACCTTAAAAATATTCGTATTAAATTTTAAAATAATGAATTCTAAATAATGATTATATTATTAGAATGGAAAACATTTTTCAAATAATTGAGATATACCACTCTAATAGTTTAAACTAATCTTGTAATTCTAAAAAAGGAATATAGTTTAAAAAATAAATATCAGTAAGTAATTATGTAAGACAAATTGGATTTATTAATCTTAAATAATTAATTAATAATACTTCTCAGCTTTTGAGATTTAAAACAAATTTAACATAAATAGTCATATTTTACATAATTATAATTGTATTTCTAGCGATTATAAATATTTATAGCACTGTTGAACCGGTACCTTAAAAAATTAAAAAAAAATTAAACTATACTGCTGTTGCAATAAAATAGTCACATTTTTATTTCGATGCATATCAAAACACTTTTTCCAAGAGTGTAAAGTTCACGGTATGGTGATGAATTCAAACGGCGCCTTAAAACTTTATGAAAGCATTGCTTTGTAGAATTTTATACGGTGGTGAATCTTTATACTACTATTGCAATGTAACATAATAATGCTCACACCTATGAATGCTAAAAATAATTCAATGGCTCTGATTTAGATTTTATCAAGATTATTTAAGTTTGACCAAAGTTGTATTGAATAACGCTGGCTAAACAAATACGTTTCCATTCATTTATTCCATCATTCAATTCGATCAAAAATTTAGTCAACTTATTTTGTCTAAATTTTCTTTAATACTCTGGCCAATTTATTTTTTGGGAACCAAAAGTCAGTTCATGTCATTGAATATGTTTTATTACAGTAAAGTGTTTTAACCTAAAACATCTTTCATTTGCAGTTGTATGTAGAATGGCTATATTTTAATGACTGTTCTAATTTTGTACGGTTAAGAGTTTGTTTTGTGTAAAAATGTTATTGTGAACTAAGCTGATATTAATGATCACATAGTTCTTACTTATAACAAAACCTTTTTGTATGAATAGAAAACAATTAAATATATTCCGACTGCCCAAAGAACACTGATGGAACGCACTCTCAAACTAAAATTCAATACAAATGAAAAAACTGTCAAACGACCATCTTATTGGTTATAAGTAAATCTAAAGTCAAAGGATATGTCAAATAATTTTTGAAAGAAAAAAACAGTGAAAATAACAATTTTACATGTATTGTTAATGTCATCAAGTGAACCTACATATATTTCAAGCGAACGCTATTTTTCCTTTTAACACGATGCGAGAGCTGTTATAGTTTTAGGATGATTCTTACACCCTAAACAGATAACGTAGGTTTTACTACCACTTATCGATCAATGCGGTTTTATTATACTCAAACAACCATCCTTCCGCTCAATACTGCGGACGTATGACCCTTTTATTAGCTAAGACAAAGACCGACGACAGTATTGTGCTCTCTCTGTCGGCGGTCTTTGAAGCTACGAGCTGCTAGGGGTGTATTGTACTTTGACATTAGCTGCAAGGTTTAGCACTATTAGCCTATTGAATTTCCCCCTTGCTCAGCTGTTTTCGTTGCAAAACCGGTGTGAATTGATCTCCTCTTTTTAGTTTTTTTATCATTTCTCGACAATCATTAAAATACTATAAATTAATGGAGGTATAAGCTTCAACAACACATTATAAACTTTTTGTTCTGGTTAGCTGTTATCAAATATATTTCAGACATAGTGGCTATTTACAATTAGAATGTTATTTAATTACATATCTAAGAGTAGAAATAGTTAACATAGAAATTGTTTTCTATTTGTGTGGTTAATTTCACAGTTGTTGAAATACATTTTAAGATTCAAATGTCAATGAATTTCTTTATTTTCAAGAGCTCTGTGATGTCCAATGTGCTTTGTAAGCTTGGTAATTGTATGAGATCCAAAATTTAGTACCAGACCGACTTCTGAGGTCATCAAAACAAAGATCCTTTGTGTATCTAAAGTAATCTGAACTTTTAGAATACGGCACCTCTGAAAACAACAGTCTTGTTGAAACATACATTTTGGGTTTGGAGTGAACTTAACTATACTTTTGACCGAGAGATTATGAAGGGAGAATTCATTTGGAAATGTCACCTAGACAAGGATGCAAGGTCACCCTCAAATGTTTTTCATCGCGGCCTGTTCGAATCCGCCCTTCAACCCCCTCAGGGTGGGTATAATTCCTGACTTGAGCCTCTCTCGTCCACCAAAGTAGACTGTGTACCAATTAATTGCTGTTCCAAATTACGACACATTGTAATTCAGTTCAATGAGAGGTTTATGCAAAGTGTACAATCATCCTACGCGTCTTGTGAAATTATCTCAATATATTTTTGTGTTTGTCTTTAGAGGTTTTCGATATTTTAGAATAACGTGTACAATTTTAAATTTTTAAATTATTTGTAGTGTAGATACTCTATGAATACTACATCTATTGACGTTAAATTGACTTGTTTAGGATTAGTTTTACTATAATAATGAAACATATACCTAAAGTGAGAATTGTTCGGTGTCGGTGCAAAATTGTGTTTCGAGAAAGCTTGTGTTCAGGTGTCGTCGTTTTCGAGAACGCAAATTCTTGTGTTCGGTGTTCTAAGGTTGATCTTTTGTGTCGAGAAAGCTTGTGTTCGGTGTCGTCTGCTTGTTAATTGTGTCGAGAAAGCTTGTGTTCGGTGTCGTCTGCTTGTTAATTGTGTCGAGAAAGCTTGTGTTCGGTGTCGTCTGCTTGTTAATTGTGTCGAGAAAGCTTGGGTTCGGTGTCGTCTGCTTGTTAATTGTGTCGAGAAAGCTTGTGTTCGGTGTCGTCTACTCGTAGCTTGTGTCGAGCAAACTTGTGTTCGGTGTCGTCTGCTCGTAATCCACCTCCAATGACGCACTTCACAGACTTCTGCGGCTTTCCTGCTTATCTTGTCTACTCCATTTAATTATACCGTTTGTATAATTTTTACGTCAGTAGCATTAATAGACAGCTGTTTAAAGCTTGGTCTTGTTACGAATTTACGTTGATGTATTGTAAAATGAGCTTCTACTTAATTCATAACCCAATGACTGAATGAATAATTGTTTTATATTTACATTTACAGTAACTAAACATTTTAAATTCACCTATTAAACATTATGTAACAAGGTAATCGATTTACGAACTGTACTTTAATAATGTAACTATTATAAGGCTAGAAAAATCATGTTCATAATTTAGGAGAATAATTTATTGGTATGTTCTAAAGAATAAGCAAACTTCGGAGATTTAAATTTACAATTATTTATCAACACCGAACCGGAAAATGTATTGACGTACAAATATCTTTTAGACAGAACAATCTCTAAACCCATTCAGGTCTAGGTTAAGTTCAAAGATCACCCTGAGAGGCTATCCTCCCTCTCATATAACACTTAATGTTGTAGAGACTAGAGAGATCATCCCCTTAAGCAGTCCTCTACTGTTCCCTTTCTACTTTACCCCTTTACCAGAAGCAGAACCTGTCAAGTAAGATTATTCCCGAGGCAATCAACTAAGCAGATCCTCTTCCTTAGAGTCAGGTTTAGCTGGGAAGCCAGCTCCCATAAAACAAGGACATAGAAGTAACTTAATTAATTAATTGTTACCAATAGGCAGTTTCACAACACAGATTTCTAAATGGTTGGTTCTGTGTTAACTTTTTTATATGCTTCATTGTGTAATAGCTAAGCCACCAGGGCAATAATTTACAGTAAATTAGTTGATAGAACTATAAAATACAACTCTTGTAGCATTTGAACGGAAAGTTATGGAAAAATTTCTAATGTTTGTAAACTGTTAATAAAAATAATAAGTCTCACTAGAAATGTATATCCCAATTGTCACATCAGTTGCCTTTAATTGACGATTTAGAAGGATTATATATTTTCTTTTGTTTTTATTATTGAATTTTGAACTTTTTAATACTTTCACTAACTAAATAAATTATTTTCTATATTGAAATATTTTCCCAGCCACCCAAGTAATTTAATTCTGATTACTTTCCTTTTTTGTGAATCAACATTATTCTCTAATATTAGTCTATTTCGAATCTGGATATTGTATTCATGTTATTCGGAATTTTATTTCCAATGCTTTTAATTTAAAATTGCCTTCTTAAGTTTATGTTCCAAAACTATAGAAAAATCATAGTTCGGTACAATGATTATAGAATATAATTTAACCCCTGGCATAACGACATTTCATTTACAAACTAGTCGCTTGTTGTTGTTTCCTGTTTAGGGATAGCTGATAAGGAAGTGAGAGTTAATTGTTATCACTGAGGTCATTTGTTATCTCCTCGTGACGTGCAGCTAATCACCTCACAAGATTACGCAACTAATTACGTAGTTATTAGTTTCAACCATTGAATGCAAGTAATTTTGATTTTGAAAAATTACTCTTAATATTGGATTACCTAGCTATTCGTATCATATTGCAACTGTTTCGAACGGAATCCAAAGGGAAGTTTTCTTTGAAACTACTGTGTTTCGTATACGAAAGGAAATCCTGAAGTTCACAAAAATCCCAGTTTACCAAGTCATGAAGGGCCGGGATGTTTACCAATCCAATCGGTTCCCTGATCCCCAAATCCCTTTTCCCCGGAACAACAATGTGTTGGCCCTCCATCTCATGTTATGGGGTGTCTTCCTTCATCAACCCTTACACTCTTTGGTCGTCACTATCTTTTTACGATGTTGTTTCATTTCTTCGTGATTTGTTTTCACAATTTTCTTTTCGAAATAAAATAATTTTCTCAAAGTTAAAAATTTACTCTTGCGTGAAAAATCAAAAAAATACTGATTTAACCAATGGTTAGTTCAATTCAAGGGATTTTATTAATCATTATGACAGAGAATTCAATTAAGGATTAGTATTCAATAGCACTTGATGCAAGACCCTTAAATGGTTGATGTACCGCATTAAAGTAGTAGTGATTATCTAGAGAAAGAGTTAAATTATTATTTTATATTTGAAATCATTATAAATACCAAATAATTACACCCAATAACAGTAAAAGAACCAATACTATATCATTTGAAAATAAAATATATAGTTTTGCGATTGACTAGATAGCCTCGTTGCCTTTTAAATTGACACCTTAACTATATTTTTACAATTGTAGAATTGCCAGAGATCTTTGACTATGGATTTTTTAAATAATGGACAGTCAAAGCAGAGATGTTGTCACGAAATTAAAATTTTTTGGAACTAAAACAAAATATTCCGCCACCAAAGAAGACTCTTGAGCTAATAAACCTATATTAACTGGTGAATCCGTCCTAAGTTCTCACCGCCTCCGCCAGGATGCGGTATTGCAGCGAGACGTCTAGACAGGCGCAGGATCAGGATATCAGGTGTTGCAGGATCAGGGGCTCAGGTTGCGCGCCTTTGTTCTGCTGGTCGCCACCTGCTCCATGTGCGGCTTCCCTGCCCTCTGCCGCTTATCGATGACCATGCATTTGATAAACTGATCCATTTACATGGCTATCGTGTGATTATTTCATTTTTGAAAGATAATAAACTTTAGAGGGAGGTCACCACATTTCGTTTATGTCTGCCAGATGAGTGCAGTACCTGCGCCGAACAATAAGATTACATTATTGAAACGGTGACCGTACCAAGGTAAGTATTTTAAGCCAAGTATGAATAAAAATCAAGTATAGGATGATTGTGGCACGATCTTGTAGTCTTGTTACTGACTAAGGCTTCCTTCGACAGGGCTGTTAATGAATAGCCCATTCAGCTTAACATGGCATCCGAACCACATTTGCCTCTAAATTACGTTCTGCTCTAACTATGAAGATGGTCTTTGCGGATTAATGTAGTATTCAATAATGTAGACTACACCCACCGATCATCGCTCACACTATCCACAATTCGTGACCTCCAAATAGCTGGATTACAGGACGACACCTGTAATTTAGGAGTTTGCCTTGAATACCTTGTTGAGTACCTGGTTGAGTACAGAATACCTGGGAGAATCCCTTGTTGAATACACATCCGAGTCGTAGAACAATCATAACTCGAACAATATATTTATGAAAAACATAAAGTTTGGATTTGAAACTAACTCGACTTGTCTTAATTTGAATATTCGTATCTGAAGAGAGACATATTTCAGTATTTACGATTGCTCTTCCGAGACTAAATAACCAAGGTGGTGGAGGTACACAGACTCAATACAGAAAGAGGTCTTTATGTTGTATGTTATTTATAATTGTTTTACGTTTTAACTAAATATATATAGGATATAATGTATACAGAAAAACATTAAAACTTTAAACGATTAAAAAATATTTACAAATAATAAAATAAATACGATTCCATGTAGATGTAAACCTTAATCTGTAACTCACATCCCTCCAAATGTACATTACACATCCTCTACATTGGATTTACCATTGTATTCCTTGAGAAAGAAAATAACCCAGGAGTTAATTTATTTTGGAGAAAACTCCAGAAGATATTTGAAGCAATATTATCTCCATAACGATGCCGGCTGCGCATTATGATTGTTACTGCTGCTGGCTTGGTCCAAATAAATAAGGGAAGCCGTGAAATTCAGCAAGGGAAAACGCGGGGTCTTTCCTAACGTATAATCTGGAATAATTCTACTGTACAATATTCAAAACACAACAAAACCTAACGTATTCGTTTGCTAGCTTGTTGCAGTCATTTTATAGCCTCATAGTCAATGGTTAGATTCCGAGTTTTGAAACTCATCACATCTTTGATTTAGTGCAAACGAACCCTAAGGAAATTTGTGGTACTTTTTCATTCACAATTGTCATTTGTAATTGAAGCATTAACTAGATTACCTAATAAACAACAGATCGATTTAAATAGTTCCAATACAATGTGTTTGTTCTCTATCACAACGCTAAAAACCCCACTGGTGTATTAAAAAATGCATATTATATAAAAAAAATACTAAGCCCAGTCATAATAATGAAAATACGAAACAAATGTCAATTCAAGATCATACTTGTATTGTTTATGACTTTAGATTTATATAATTCTATCCTTTAGTTCATTTATTATGCCATGTATTGTGATCCAGTATAATGCTTGAATTCACTTATATAGTTAATTTCAAATACTATAAAAGTAAAATTACTAAATAGTTGTATTGAATACTATTGCTATTTTTATTTAATGTATTGGTATCAAATCAGTCTCTATATTATAAAATCACAAAAATGTATTGATATATTTCATCTCATGGAATTAGGTCAGGATCGAAGCTAGTTCATCATAGTTTCATTACTTTCCAAGACGATAGAATTTTCTATTAAACTTTCATGATATTGAAGCTCATTTACCTTTCAATACTCTTCCAATTCGATATTAAAGTAATTTTTCATCAAATATTTAACAACCATGTGATTAATTATAATATATTTAAAATTGTCACATTAACGGCTCTCATACGTAAATTATATGAGCCTGATAAAACGTAAAAATTAAACTATAAAAAGTAAGATTGTACTAGTCTAATATTCTTGTTTCGTATGTAGTTTTTGTCACAAATAATAGCTAACTGCAATTATAAATCATTAATCTTCTAAAATTGAAATCAGGAACACTATATATTTAAAACAATTTGACATACACATAACAATAACCTTCCAATGAACCAGGGACTTGGCCCCGCTCCAGTGTCGAGGCGGATATTTCCAGCTGATTGTCACCAGCTTTAATTGTGGCGTATTTTTACGACTTGTTGAAAAAGACTTCCCTCCCTTCTTGGACACCCTCTCCATAAAAATATTTACTCGGCGCAAACACACTTAGCTGTTTCCTTCATTCTTGAACGGAACTTTTTATTGAAACAAAATGTGTAAAACTCATTCTAAAACACTTACTGTCACTTTAAAACATAAACTAAAAAATAATACAATATACGTCACAAAAGTCGAAAATTGACGATTTTGCCCCATATGTTTTAGTATAAAGCTCAATAATAAAGTATATTTAGTACACACAGTATATTTGATTTGAAAATCGAATCCATAAATATTGACGATTTGTGGTTACAGCTTACCTAACTTATTTTCAATCTTTCAATTTAAATCTTGTCTATCTTTACAAAATCACTAAAACGTTCTGTATTTTGATGGGGATAAAAATATACATTTTTGTTTGTCAATACATTCTAGTTTTGTTTTCATGAATAGCAATGTTTGCATTGTATTAGATTTTAGATAGAATCAAAACCTGTAACCTTATTATACACTGTTGTATCAAACTTTTTATTCATTGCTTTTTTATAGTGAATTGTTTATTGTTAGTTTCATTTTAAATTTAGTTTGTTAATATATTAAGTATCTTATTTGAAAAAGTAGATTTATCTATCATTTATAGGTTTAATTAACATTTATAGGAGCGTAAAATAATTTACTCAAAGATAACGAAATACGACTTATATTTTCTGTTCCATAAAACCAATATGGAAATAGTTAACGAATTTTTTTACCAATCTAGTTATATGGTAATGTTTGATTTCTCGGCTGGAATGATAGACAATATATTCAATATTCATTCAGATAATTGACTGTGTTAATATATCGTCTGACTTAAAGTAATAATGTTTAAAAGATAATTTTGATGTGTTCAACTTGATTATATTCCTGACATGTTCAACGATAATTGCAGCGGTTCAATTTTCTCCGTCGTCGACGCAAGGATGCCACGACAGATTGCTCTTCCGATCTTTTTAGTTGAAGGGTTTTGGAGACGAGCTGATTAGAATTTTATCTTGTACCGGGACGGAAATTAGTTTTTGATACTATTTAAAAGATTAGGAAATGTCTTTAGAGTTTTAAAATGCAATATTGAAAATGAAATCGACATATTAGACGTATATAAATAAAGGTGAATCTAGATTTTATTTAAAAATAATTTTACCTTATTTTTTAAATCTACTGAATACTTAATGCTAGTGTAGCAATGTAATATACTCACTCACTTTTGGCCACAAGCAACAATAATAAAGCCGTCCATATTATTAGCCCCTAGTTTCTCTATTGATTCCCTATAAATGGAAAAGAATTGTTAAGCAAAACCAGCTGAACGAATACAAATTTTGATCTGTAAAGTATGATTGGTAATTTGTTTATTAAAATGTTGTTTTATTACAGAGTAGACTCTTATTGACTGTTGAAAAAAAATAATCAAGTTCAATCCAATGTCTACCAGCTGATCAATAACTCGTTATATATTTTAACATGGTTTAGTTAGTTTTATGCAAACATTTTTGTGGAACTATTTTATTGTTTACAATGACAGTTTTCTCCTTCTTTAAAATAATTACGAATATTCTCAAGTACATAATTTTCTAGATTAACTTAATTGTTACACTAATTTTTTTATAGATAATGATTGTTTCAATTGTTCATATAGATTTATTATACGTTAAGGCGCTGAAATGGTTTATAGCTTTAAATTGATTGTTTGCCCTAAACTAAGTTACTAACTTTTAAATCTATAGGCGTTGATTGGAAGCTAAATGTGAAAGGAAATACATAAATTACCTCCCTTATTTTGGAACGAACATAGCCTGCAATGTGGATGTTTAATCAGTAATATCGCACAGAGCTGCAGTCTGCAGTCTTCAGTCTTCAGTGTAACGCACGGCCTGCCCCTGGAGAGGGGTTGTATGCAGTGCGTGCGTAACAGCACCTACCCTCCCCTATTGTCTGCCGCTGTCGTAGGGGATGAAGAGCATCCACTTCAGGGCTAATGAAAGAACGTGTTGCTCTCAGGGTTGTCGAAGGAAGCAGGCTTGCATTCTATCCCGAGTGCAATTTCTTTTTATACCGGTAATGTAACTCGACTCAAAGCTCTACATGCTCGCTGACAACAATCGATATTTTTATCGTATAGACTTCCTGAGGTGGAAATGGTTAAAGTAGTTTTGCTTCAGACCGACACTCTTTTATCGACTTCAATTTATTTATAGCCTTTTTATACGAAAGACACTCGTACGTAAAAGGTACTCAACAGCAAGGAGGAAGAATTCGTTAACCTGTGGTATAAATAGGAATAATGAATTTGTAAGTGGCAGTGAAGAAAATATTACTAAATCTAACTGCAATATGGCTTTTATACAAAAGTTTAAATTTCCTGAATGGCAGCATTGTTAATAATAATACTTGCGTAATCTAACATTCATTAATTCCACTCGCACTAAACAAAAAACAACTAATAATTACACTGGGACAAACAAACCGACCATATCGATATTATTTTTATAAAAACAATCAGAAAAATTCGTTAAGTAAAGTTAAGCACAATGATGTTAGCAGTCGACTGGTGAAAATAAAGTAACGTAAAATCAGCTGTTAATAAAATATTCACATTATTGATGTATGCGTAGGCCTATGATCAAAATGTCTTTTCCTCATAAGCTTAATAAATACAAACTTTACAGGCCAAATGGGGGTAAGGTAGCTCTTAAAGGTTAAATACAAAACTGAATATGCCTATAGCCTTCTCGGAGCAGGAACGAATCCAAAAAATCAAAGATCATTAAAATCGGCCCAGCCGTACTTGAGTTATAAATGTTGTAAGTAACACGACTTTGATTTATATATTTAGATAAATATAGAATGGTAATTCACAATAATTTAGCTGTTTCTTTCTTTCTTGTATTTTTATTTAGGCTGGAATTTTGTCTAAATGAGAAGAAGCATAATAAAACAGAGTCAGACAACTAAGGCAAAGCTTTAAAAAAATACAAAAAACACTTTTGGAAGGAAAAAATTAATGTTTTTGGTCATAATGCATCGAAGGAACGGGGACAGAATGTGTCACGCATTTCCACGACAGAAACCTCGCTCATTTCTCCCCTCAGAGATTTGGTCGTGGGGAAATAATCTGTTTACCTGTCGGAGGGGCTTCCGTGCCTAAATATAAGGTCAACAAGTAGCAGACACCCTTGCACTGTCTACACATCAACATCAATACTACTATCAATGTTGTGATTTTAGATTTCACCTAGAAAGTAATATATCTTTATCCTTTAAGAGCTTGAAATGTGGTTTCAGCTGATTTTCAACAATAGCTGATTATATCGTGAGCTTATTTCAACTACTGTATTCAACATCTACTTTACAAATCTTTCAAAATAAAAAAGGGTTGGCTTATAATAGTACATTTCACCAATAGGACCAAAAACGTGCGTTTTTTATACGAGCACAAGTTAAACAGCCGAGGCATTTGCACAGTTAAATGTGCAAATATATATAAAAAAGCCAATTTTGGGCCGTGTGATGAACTTTTCGTCATACTGAAAATAAAATGAAACAATTAAATAATTATGTAGTTATAGTTTCGTCAAGAGATAAGGAGATGTGTAGGGATTTACTTACTCTGTAAGATTTGACTTACACAGATTAAAGTAATGACGTTTACAGCAGATTAGTTTACTGCCGCTCTTAATCTAATTCGTCAAGCTGTTTCAGACATAAAATATTATATTTCGTGTGTTGAGGATTAAATCGATTATAATATAGAATCTATTTTCAATTTTTGGTCTAGGTCCCTGCTTTATAAGTCTTGATTTATGATCCTGACAAAATAATAAACTATTATTTTTCATTAACAAAGCCACACTATTAATACGTGATGGCGGTTTTCAGGAAGATCCTAAGCTATCAATGGACAAATTTTACTGTCAAGGTTTCCCGTAATTTATCACAAAACATCGGGTGCTCTGATAGTAGATACGTTTTCCGTCCAGAAAATAAATATTATGTAAGAGTTGGTTTACTTAAAACAAACGGCAAACGCACGGTTTCCTACAGAACATATTATTGCTGGATGGCATTATGTTTATATATGTTTATGGTGAGCGTGTAAACTGTTAAGCGCAACTATGTGCATATTCCTTTCGCTAAAAGCAGTGCAGTGATAATAGAAGAGTTTTGTTTAAAAGAAACAGCCTTTCGTTAATAAATCGTATATCTCGTAAGAATGAATTAGTCTGTACAAAGCCAATAAACTGTTCAACAAAACCCTACGATATTTGTATAGCTGTATGTGGTTTAAAATAATTTTCACTTTTTGTTTATTATTTGTAAATCCTTGATCATGGACTTAATATACTCTCCGATGATTTATTTAACTTAAGGAGGTGGAGTATCCGTAATTGTTAAATTATTTTTATAATCACTGTGTGTGTGTGTTTTGTTCAAAGTTAAAAATTACCTTTCAAAGTATTATTATTCTCTGTACTTTGCGTTGACTGAATCTAACGTTTTCGCAATTTTTTTACTTAGAAACCAGCTGTTCCAAATCAGGTGAGAAATTCACCTTCCGCCTAATGACATACGTGTCCGGACTGTTGGTAGCACTGCTTCCTATCCTCGCCGCCGGCTCTAGGCCGAGGCCTGAGGCCGGTCAAGGCCGGGGGCGACATGACGTCATGACCGGTTCCTCAACCTGCCGGTCCTGGGTCTTCGCCCATCTTAGTCCACTCATTCCTCTCTCTGTTGCAGATCCGTCAACATGGTCCCCAGGTTCTGCGTCGCTCTGCTAGCGCCTGCGCTTCTCTCCATAGTTCTCGCCGAGGTCAGTTTTTTATAATAAAAAAATCATGTTTAGAATCATCACGTAACCTTACAGTGTTATCACAAAAATATTTTTTTACCTCCCTCATTAAGCGCCTTAATCGTTAAAGCTAAACTATTCGTATATTTGTATGACTATTGAATGTATTTCCAAAAAAATAACACTGTTTCTTCAGTGATAAACCCCAAAATTGCTCCTCAAGGTCACATGGACTGCCCAGACTATTATCTCTGTTATCTCTTGCATGTTTTAAAGGATTAAATCTTCTCAAATATACCCATGGAAAAAATGTTATGAAATCGAAAAAAATGTTTTTGTCTTTTCGTGAATAATTTATGTTAAGCTGGTACAGGAAACCTATCCCGATATATTAACACTTTTAAAATTAAATTAATAATAATTTAACTAATAATATATTTTTTATTCTAAATTTTGTTCCCCTTAAATAAATGAGCCAACTATTTCCCTATTACAACCGGTAAATCTTGTTTAAGTAGTGCTATAGAAATCTTCAATTTTTTTTAATTTTTAACCTATTAACTTTTAACTCTTCGAAGGTTTTCTTTTTTACAACTTTTTAAATAGTGACCTACATGGGTTGGTGCCATTTCAACATAATAATGATAATAATTACTATTAACATTACCTTACTATAAACTATATACTATAGTAGTTTTATAACAATAACGTCTTCCAATGTTATTGCAGTTAGATGGTTTCACTTTAAACAGACATTTCAACAATTATCGATGTATTGTTTACGTCCAGACACCGGCGTCAATCCTAACACGTGACCGGGCGGTGGTTACGTAACCAGAAAACATCACTATTCACGGACGCCTGTGGACATTCCTTCTGTCTTCGGTAGCCATGTTGTGGCGGATGTTGATAGCTCGATAGAAACGAATGGAAACTTCTACAAACAACGCTGAATACTCTACAGTTCTCTCACCTTATTTTACTCATTAAAGAACGTCAGTAAATCGTTGCAGCAAAACAACCTTAAATGAAGCTTAATTTTATTATGTGTATGGCTTGTAAAATTTATTAAGGTTTCCTAAATCCTGAATCAATGTTACTCATCCCCCTAATGAAAATATCTTACAATTATCCGGACAGAGATACTTATTGTAGACTAAAATTTTAATGTAAAATATCTTGTTTGAGAAAGTAACTGTTGCAAAATCATTAGTTAAATTTCCCTTAAGTTTGGGTTGGTGGCAACACTTGTCAAGGCTGGTAATCAGTTCTTGATTAATAATCACGTAAATTAGATTCGAACCAGTTTGACCTTATTCTGTCTCTCACTCTAGTTATTGGCTCGCGGATTAATAATTTAACTCTCTTTTCGAAACAAGGAAAGAATATAAGGAAAAATTGTTTTATAACTTTAAATAATAGCAGGTTTAATGTTTAAACTATTACCACCTTGAATAATTACAACATTCAAACAATGTGTTTTTGAAGACTTTTGTTGTTGATTATCCAAATATTGTATTAATTAATTCAGAGAGCGAATATAAAATTGCCTCATACATAGACCATTAAACCGATGAAAATATAGTTCATTATTTTACAAACCTTTACAAAAATATATGATAACCTTTATGTTATTGTTCCCGGGGATCTATTATACAGCTTAGAATCAACTATCTAAGAATCTGGTAGTTTAAAATTGAGAATTACGAGAAAGACTACAAATAACATCAAAGCTCACGTCAAATTTACAAAGTTGAAAGCTTTGTATTCTATTACTTTTAGAGAGAAAGAAAAAGACAACTCTTGAGGAAGGTAAATATTGTAAGACGTTTGTAAGGCACAGACAGACAAACAGGAGGTTTGTGACAAAGTGGAGTGTTTTAGAGGCCTTTGAACAGTTGTACAAACAACATCCATGGAAAGACAAAAGCCCTTTAGCCTCCTTAAATAATGCAAACGTTACCAGAAACGAAGTGAAAAGCTACCTCAGTACACACAAGATTATAGAAGAATAACGTGACTTTAACATATGTTAATTAATTGTATTTTCTTAAATATATTTTCCTTTTTTTCTTTTTTTGGATATACACATAATATTGATTATTGAGGTTAATAAGTGAAATATCTGATTATATTACTCTAAAATATATTGATATACTAACTTTTAATACTAGAAAACAATGTTGTAAAAAAAAGCGCAGTCTCTTAATCTACTTTATATAAGTGTTGAGCAGAGTTTTCGCTTTTTAAGCCAACAAGAGTGGATGGTAATTTACTTAAACATGTGTACTCCTGAACTAAATGAGAAATGTGAAAAAGTACATGACTTCCTAAAATAGTCTTTGGTTTAAATTGTGAACGATGAGCTCTTCTAAAGCACAATAATGTGAACAGGTGGTACTAGTAACTCTTTATCATTGTAGACTATCCATTTCACTTTGCATTTTTAAGGAATCAGTCAGTAACAGTCTTATTGAATGCTATAAACTTTCAAAATAGAATCTATTGACTTCCGAGATTTAATCATTCAAAACCTGTAACTGAAGAGGTTTTATTTAAAATGTAAAATCAGATGCAAACTTTCTTTTACTTATTCTTTGCGCACCCACATAGACTAAAGATTTAGAGGTGAGCTGATACTGTAGGTCCTACTAAATGAAAAGTTTGATAAAAACTGATTGCAAAATCCGGGATCAGAACACGGAACAGCTGACTCAGATTCGGGATGATTCATGCTACCAACTACGCCACCGACTACAATTAAGTGCCTTTTTCTCCTTTAAATTCTATGACTATATGATCACATGATATTTTAATGTGTGTCGTTTCAGTAGGGTGCAATATTTAAGTTCGTCAAAGCTTTAACGATAGTATTCTTTATTCCCACAGGAGAGGCGAGCTATCGTGATCCTGAAGGGAGATCCAGGCGTTTCGGGCAACGTGACGTTCACACAGCTGGAGGACAACGGTCCCGTCACCGTCAGGGGCACGATCAGCGGCCTGTCCAAGGGCAAGCATGGCTTCCACATCCACGAGAAGGGAGACCTCACCTCGGGCTGCAAGAGTACCGAGGGACACTTCAACCCTGACAAGGTATAAGAGGACAAACATGGAAGAGGTTACGTGAGATTTGATGGGGTGGGGATTAGAGGTCTTCGACGATCGTAAAATAATAGACTTGATTTAATATCAGGTAATATTGTTAAATGTTTGCCACGATTAAGGTTTTGGATGTTACATTACTCTTAATATCGTCAGTTTCCCTAATATAAAAAATTATTTAAGATTATTCTTATTAGAAATACTCCTGAAGAAGTCGCTTCTAATTTCTACGACGAACAAAATTTTATATTTTTAAAATATTCATTATTATTACTATCCATGATGGAATGTTAAATGTGGAATTGCTTTAACGGGTCGAGAATTTGGAAAACAATTTAAATATCAAGTATTTGTATTTTAAATAAATAAATGGTTTAGCAAAAACTATTTCTAATTATCTGAGGAGGAAAGAATCTTAAACTAGCATAAAAACTTACACAAATAAATGACAGTATGAAAACAAAAGTCTATGGTCGATTAAGCGTGTTTTACAATAATCGTTATAAACTGAGACACATACTTTTTAGATCATCATAAAGACCTTTGTGTTCCGTAAGTTCTAGAAAAATCCTTGAAAGAATTTCAAAAATACTCATAAAAATAATACTTAATGTGTGCTCCGAGAATGAAGACTTCTCACTGAAAAATTATAAAACAGTCATTTATGCTACAACTGCACGGACATTAGCTAATGTGAGGGCAAAGAGGATTTGCCTGTTTCAGTCCGATAAAGATCTGTCACGAGTATGAGGGGAGGAGGTCTCTGAATGATTGACCGACCACTGGACTTCCATCCACTTCCCTTCCTTCTATCGTTCCGGTGAAAACAATCAGCAGACCCCTAATGAAATTGAACTCAAAATATTTTTCTTTTTCCTATTTATGTATTCTTATATATTACGTACTCTTACTCCTGTGGCCATGTAAACCCAAGATGGTTTTTAGCCTCGCCAACGACTCGCCTCCATTCTTCTCTATCTTCTGCCAATTCCACTGTTGCTCCCAAAAATCTTGTGTCCTTTAACACTTGATCTCTCCACCGCAGTCTCGGTCTTCCAAGAGGTCTTTTACCATCGGACCTGCCGTTGTAAACCTGTTTTATCAAGCTGGAGTTGTCTCTTCTCAATATGTGGCCCAGCCACCTTAGGCGCTTGCTTTTTATTAAAGCAATTATGTGCGGCTCATTCTTATATATTAATAAACGAAAAATATGGTTCATAAGCGGAATAAAGGTAACTAAATTTACTAAAGGATTTTGAACAATTGTTTACCCACATCACTCGATACAATTTTTTTAGCGGAGTACGGTACTGATGACGTCACCAAGATATCATGTGCATCGTTAATGTTTGTTTGTTATTGGTATGAAATGTGTTATATGGGTAAGTTTTTGTAAAATATTTGACACAGTTTACTTGATTGAAATTGTAACAAAAATAGAACGTATCAGGTGTATTTGATATTGTAGAGCAAAGCATTACGTAGTGTTGAAACGCGAACTCCGCCAAACAATTTAAATTCAATGACATCGGTGTTTAATAAGCAAATAATTGTCTCACCACTATGTTGGTTTTGAATAGCTATTTAAAATTAATTTCTAAACTGCCATTATATGAGTTTTTGATTGCTTGCCAGAAAGTAGGTAGCCTTAAACCACGGGAGCCGAAATTTGACCTTCAATTTACTTTGAAGCGGTTGACATTGACCATTTAAAATGACATTGATTTGATTTCTAGACTTTCAAATGCTTTAACCTATTTGTACTTAAAACTAATATATAAGTATATTAACGGATAAAAAATTAAGTAATCATTAAAATTAAAATAATAACTTATTTTATTAAAATGAGTTCGCGCTTACAAAATGTATTATTTCTAATTATAACACATGACATGCTCACTCGACCGTCCACTCCTTCTAGACGTAGCCACATTGTCTTTATGTTTGTTTACCACTTCTCTAAGTGATGTTCAGGGTGATGATTGGTGGGGGAGGTTCCACTGGAGTGGGGTTGGGACGGTTTTCTTGTTGATTGAACTAATAAACCTTCCCTGACGACCCTAGAGCCCTACTGTCATAAGTAATTATTTCCTTTCAATCAACAAATGTAAATCTATTACCTTCCAAAAATATTATTTTTACATTAATCATATAACGCAGGACCGGCTATTATAGGCACAAATTATTTTCAACAAAACAATAAAATCGTTTTTTAATATGTTTATATTTTTATATTTCTGTGCTAAAACTTTACTGTAACCTTTTGAATCATATTGAAACGGATTCGAGTATTACCAAACCATTTGGTGTTAGTTTTACACATTATAAACTTCGCTGGATTAATTTAAATATACCTATTATTTTAATCAAAATCACAACAATTTTTTAAATGAAAATTATCCTATTATTGTTTGCATTAGTGTTTTAAGGTCTGGTGTACTACACAAAAGCACTAACCGCTTGTATATTGAAAAATGAAGAGAACTTGACATAACTTTATTACTTAGTTTTAATTTATTTTAAAAAATCAAACTAAGGATTTGTTAAGCCTGTGGCCCTCATTAACAATTGAAACCCCGAGCTCTAAGTGAGTTAGGGTTTGAAGAGGCAAGTCTTGGTACTTTAACTAATTTATCCGGTTTCATTTTATTAGCCAGTTTGAAAGTGCTCTCAACCTGCTTTTATTAATGAGTCTTAATTTCTATTCCAATCGCAGTAGCAATTTGCTAAGTCGCTCCCATTAATTTTGTGTCATTTCTAAAATATCAATTAGGTCTTGAATTGGATCGAAGATTATTAATAATTGGTGTGCATTAGTTTTAAATTACTACTGCAGAATGCTGATAACAACCCTTTTCTCTTTGGAATATTGAAGTGCCCTTTTCTTCTTAGTATTTACCTTGTAATATGATGAAAAAACTATGATGAAACAGTAGATTATTCAGACATTAATTTTAATTCTCAAACGTATAGTGGGTTCGCAATGTTTTCATATTACATAATCCAAATTGATACATGGGATTGTTAATTATCTCGGCAGATAAAGTCAAAGGATATTTAGTACGCTGTTCATGATCAAGATGTAATGTTACTTAACATTGACTAGAACTTTGAGCAAATTTATTTAACGCTTAATATTAGTCTTCCACTCTTGTGTATCCTATGATCATTTAAGAGTTCAACCAAACATAGTTTTCGAAAAGGTCCGATACCTGGTTAAATATAAAAATATAGAATAAGTTGTGAACTATTCTATGATTAACAAAGAAACAGAAAAGAAAAAAGATGTTTTCAAGTGCTTTACTAAATGATATTCTAATTAATAAAAACTATTGATCCAATCTGCTCCTGACATGTTCCTTGTAAATACTTATTCCTTACCTGTTTCATTCATTTCGAAGTGTTTACTATGCTTAGATGTATATTTTCATACTAGTTTTCGATCTTGCTAGACAAGTGGTAAGTGCCTCTTGGGCTTAGGTATAAAAGTTCACATGTTTAAGTTCCGCTCATTTGAGTTTGAACAGATATCCGATTCATTAAAGACCCTACTTGACGCAGTAAAACTCCTCTTTTCCACGTCTTTAGGAAAAGAAGTTGATATTGTGATATTGTTAACATCTCCCAAAATGAGCCCCGCATTTTTTCCAGAAAAACCACGGAGGGCCGACCGACGAGGTTCGCCACGCCGGTGACCTGGGCAACATCTTCGCCGAAGACAACGGAGTCGCCGACGTAGTGATCACCGACAAGATCATCTCCCTGGTGGGCAAGTACAGCATCCTGGGCCGCGCCGTCGTAGTACATAGTGACGCGGACGACCTTGGACGCGGAGGGTTCAGCGACAGTCTGACCACGGGACACGCCGGCACCAGGGTCGCTTGTGGAGTCATCGGCATCCAGTAATGCGACCAGCCTTGCTAGTCACTAGTCACTACAGGAGGGTCGTGTCATCAACTCTAAAAAACCAGTCACATTAACCATTCATGGTCTAATCGCTACTGCTTCTAATAAGCCATCACGTGCTACCACGTTGGTCTTCTTTGGCTCAATGTTTTTTTAACTAAAAACTTTTTTGCGTAATTTTTGACATATGCAGACGGGGTTCATTCCCATTTCCATCTATTTTCCACAGGTCTACCGATGGTTTATGTTTGTATACGTCTAATGCATCACTTTTTACTCTCTAAAACAACCTTACTTTAAAAATAGTTCTGTTTATATGTTGCATAATGCGTAGATTTTTCAACATAAATGAAAAACTTTTACACGTATCGGTGGAAAGAATTGTTACGTAGACATTTAGTACGCTAACTAATTTTCCCAACAATCCCAACAATTCATGTTGGGATTTTAACAAATAAAAATAAAAATCTCAAAATTTTCCCTAATTTTCTTAAGTAGGTTGATCACACGACTCCCTTCTCAAATATCTTTGTTTCGCTTCATTTCATTTCTTTAGTTTCGAGATTTTGCAATTTATTACTCCATTTCCTTACATTAATAAATTTGCACTAACCGCTGTACCCTGTTCACTAGCACATATTCTGAACATTCCTTGATTAACATCCACCTTATTCATGTTGTTATATGTATGGTGCTGTAATTCAATGTTATTTGTTGATTTCTGTTTAGTTTTTTTATATTTTGGAAAATAAAATTTTGTACAACACTATTACTATTATGTGCCCTTCCTTCTCCTTATGTGTCTGGGATTTTGTTTGATTGTTGCTTTCATGAACTGATTTATGTTGCTTAAATGTTCAATAGTATGTAATAGGTATGTTTTTATAACAAGCAGTTGGCATATTATATTGTAGCGTTCGCTTTAATTAGGTTTAACTGTTAACGCTGTAAAATCAAATAGGAAAAAATCACCCATTAGCCATTTATCCTTCAATTTGTTGTTTGTTACGGTAAGGTACAAAATGTCAATTGGCAAAACACCGGTACACAGGTTAGATATATTTTTATATACAAATAGTTTGACAAGTAAACAGTTATTGCAAATTATTATTACAAAAGTTCCCTCATAAATTTAATTGTATTGATTAAATTTAAATAAAAGTATATCAAAGGAATAAACCGATGATCTGTTCATAATTCTTGGATTTTTAATAAGGAGGGATAAAGATGTTAAGTCTTTAAATCTTTAATGAAGCCTAATCCTTCTTTATTAAGCAACAGCTTGTCTTGATTGTATTCTGATTTGTTAATTATAAATTGACAAAGTAGGTTACTTTTTGCCCCGTTTTCCTTATGATATAAATCCCCCGTGATTGGCTTATTGTGCCATTCAAGTCTGTTTTATTAAACTTTAACAATCTATTATTGATCCACTCAAAGTTTTTAGATCCATCCCAACTTAAAATTAAAAGTTTAATACATTTAATCAATGAAAAAATATATTTAAATACAGTAAGAAAAAGTAATTAAATTAATTAAATTTAATTAAATTAATTCTCGCTTAATCTATATTATAATTTCAAAATCAATATATTACTTATAATTAGTTGCGAAATTCCTTCTTTCCAGATAGTGAATTCATATTAGTTCAATATTTATATTCATTCGTTTAATATTCGTAAAGAATTTAAGTATCTTCATAGATACCTTCATTTTCATTTATGAGGCAAAATGTGTAACTCTATAAAAGTTTAACTGCAACACAGAATTATTTGTCTCTGCATTTATTGGTTTTACAGATTACTTTTATGTTTTAGACAATTAATATCTTTGAAATCCACCTTTTCCATTAACATATTTGGACAATGGCTGTTTGATGGAAGGCAGTTTATTATTTTGAAAATAAAATATGGGGGCTATAAGCTCGGCAGTATAAATTAAATACATAGTGAGTTAATGTTGGATAGAGATTAAAATTACGATGCATGATACAGCCCAATTGTTATACAAAAAGATGTTTAAAAAAATAAATGGCTCTGGTTTTATTAGAACTATTAAGACTCAACACGTTTTGGCGAGATGTTTTCAGTTACCTTTTGTCTAGAAATGTTATTGTGAATTCGACACGAATTTATACATAAATTAATGGAATCAAATAAATGACTTTTTCGTAATTCAAGTTAAAACCAATTGCAGTTTAGAGATAGAGTTAAAATACAGTATATCAATTTAACTAAATACTTAAATTTAAATATCTAAAGTTATTGCACAAATTAAAAATCGTAAATAGCACAAATAAATAATATCAATAATAATAGTAGTGTAAGTGTTAATTAATAAAATAATAATATTATGATTTGAAACTGCATAGTCTATTACATTAGTTATATTAAAAGAACTATTATATCAGGTTGACTTAGTCTGTGGACATTTCTGATAAATACAATTAAATCTATGGAAAATAAACTATTTTTGTATGACAAGTTACCTTGTTTTTCGAAAACATTAAGATAATAATATGTTCTTATATTAAAGTCTGCTTAGAGTATCATATTATTTTAAACAATAAAATAGTTGCCACAAAACATAATCTATTCTTTTGTAAAGCTTCAAAAATTATAATAAGCTACTCCTAGACAAACTTTTACTTAAAAATTTTTATAAATTATACTAAAACAACAAAAGCGAGTCGTATTTAATACAATATCTTTGTTAATTTTTTATTATAGTTTAACACGGTAAAAAATGTGGAATCCGTTCTATCTGTTCTGTTCAAAGTTCGGATGTCTTTTACATGAAAACTAAATCATTTTTACTTATAAATATTACTCCATTAGAAGCAGTTCAACAAAATTAAACTCAACTATTTATACTTTTTCAAACAAAATAATTCAATTTCTACCTTTACTTTAACACAAGTACTGTACCGTAGTGAAAAACTGTAATTTAACGAATTATAATTTATTTTACAGAGCATGGTTACTGGGTGATTTTTTTATTTTTAGTATCACTCTAATTTTGGTAGATTATCGCCAAAGGACCCCGGGGTCTCGTGCGTCCCCCTACACTATCATACTATCAACCATTGTCATCACTAACAAATCCTTCTGTGTACAGGCATCCTTCAGACCCGTGGTTCATGGCCTCCTCATCAGCCCTCCCCGTCTTCAGCTGGGTAGCTCTGGGCGCCGCCCTCCTGGCTAGGGTGTTTCACTGAAGCATCTTCTACACCGTCGTATCTGTGATGTGGACAAATCAAAATTACCAATCTAGTGTTTTATTTAAAGCTAATACTACGTATTAGATCGTTATTTATCCATTTGTGGACCCTGTATTTAATATTTATTATTAAGTGTACAAAAGTAATATTTTTCATTAATTTTTATATGTGCTAAAATATGTAAATTATTTCTAGCTGTGAAATGTAATTGTTATCGATTAGTCTAGAATGTGATTTGCAATTAAACGTTTGTAAGTTTTCGTTGTTTCAGTGTCCCTCTCAAACCGTCGCATAATGGTTTAATGTCAAGCAAAAATAATTTATAAGTAAGACCAATAGATTTATGATAGGGGAAATAAATTGTAACTCTAAATTACTTACGTAATGCCGTTAGACAGCTCAAATAAATATTCTCCACCATCGTCACCTCCTGCTACTCGTGAAATTCATCAGCCGTAGATATCATGGATAAATATATCATCACATGCATAATACATATAATAAACATTATTGAAAGTTAGAACCATAAAATAATTACAACAGACAAAAGGTGTCCCATCATGCTATTAGTTTGGCATATTTATTTTGTTAACACGCCTGTTATTACTAACGTCAGTGTGTTTTGTTATATTTATCCATGACGATAAACGTCACACGTATCTGAAGCTGTGGATGTAGTGAGTATTAACACAAAAACATGTTCTGATATGGCGCATATTTGATTTAGCTGTAAGACTGGATTACATAGATAATTTAGTCTTTATATTATGCCTTGTAGCTCAGAGGTTAAACTTATTTTTTATCATTAAAATGCCTTCTAAAATACCCCCTAAAATTACGTAAATACACTCTACTTTAGTTTTAGAATTGTATACGCACCTTAAAAAACAGATATGTTTTGTGCTGATTGGGAAGAGACGAAATTTTTACTAAAAACAGTATAAAAATATAACTAAAAATACACATTCATTGGACTCTTACTTTTAAGGTACTTTTATTCTTCTTTTTTATAGACATTGGAGCCAATCAATATACGATACCGCTTTATCAAGAGGTCGTTCTACCCAAGCCATGTAGCGCAAAACAAAAATTCGAACAATACTGTTTTAGAACACGTATTTTATTCACAATAAGCAGCGAACAGGATTTGATAAAATACGAAAAATTATTCTTATGCTGTCATGTTGAATTCTGGTTTTATAGAATAGTATTTTCAAATAATCGATCGGAATTAATGAAAGTAGGTTATTTTTAATTTGTAAGTCTAAATAAGCTTTGATCAGGACATGCCAGCTTCGGTAGGCCCTACACATTTACAAATCCCGTTTACTAAGCATTTCTAACACAGATGATACAATCAAAAGTAGGATGATTCGAAAAAGATATTTAATTTTTGTGTTTCTTATCCATATTTCTTTTAATATACTTAATTGGTAAAACTCGACATTCCTCTAACAACAAAGTATTTAATCGATAAACTACATAACTATCACTTTATGTCACAAATTCGTATACTATATAATTGTAAACTCCCACAGCCTGACTATATTCCTCCTTGGAGACCGGAAACAGTTTTAATCATGCATGTTTGCTCGGCCGTTTATTAACCGTCCTAAGCAAACGCAAGAGGGACACGGCGTTTATGTGAGGACAGGTTAAATCGGGAATATGAAAGGGCTCTAATGCCACTCAAACATGCTATAATATTACACGGGATGTAGAAAATATTTGTGGCATATCAGGAACGTTACTTTATGTTACATGGTATTTTATTGATTAAAATTTCCTTTAAATCAAAACAGCTTAATTTAGTTTCTTATTCTAGTACTTGATATGAGAAAAATAAAGTCTTAGCCCAATGAATAGCTGACACCACAATATTAACTGAACTATTAAAAACTTTGTTAAGGTCTGCTCAGGACTAAACCACCCAGTCAGCTGATAAATGAGGAAAAACTAAAAAAAACACTTTTTCCCAGAATCCCAAATCAGCTGGACCAGGTTTTACGTGCATATCACACGTCGGCCACTATGTGACCAAACTATCACTGATAAATGGATGTGTCATTCCAGTGATAATTTATTCATAGCACGTTTTATCAAAACAACCGTTTGCAATTTACACACAAATTTGTTTTCAGGGTTCAGTATGGAAATGGTGAATGTAAAACTACAGTAGTTGTATCTAACTGGCATCGTATGTGTATGAATTTATTATAGGATTATTATAACAGTTAAAAAAACATAGTTAAAAATGTTGTTATAAACTGCATGAATACTTTAACAGGACACTACCATCACACAATTAGTTGCCCTGAAGAAACGTGTTCACCTTGGTCAGGGGTTCTATTCCGTACCCAGTCACCTATTAATTATAATTGGGAAATTATTGATTTAAGAAGTGGACGATGGTTTGTACCCATGGCCAGGATTTGATTAGATTATGTTGAACTTACAGTATTCCCCAAGTTACTCTTTTGGAGGATAAGCAAACACGTATGAATAATTTTTTTTAATACTGTAATCCAACGTTGTGTATAATTTGAATTTTGAAACGATAAACCTATTCATTCCTAGAGGTAACAAACCCACCTACTATTTTCCATGTGATCTTGTGATTTTTAAAACAATTATTTTCATACTTCTTCCTTATTCAGTGACCATATTTTAGTTCCATATATTAAAATGGTATACCAGTACTACAGTATTGCTCAGTGATACTGCAGTAGGCCTATTTCCGCGACTGGATACAGTATGATCGGTATGCGAGGTTCCCAAGTCTGAGCTCTCGACATGACGTGGCACGGCCGGCATCCTCTCTACGCATACATGCCTCCTTAGTCCTTACGTCAAGGTAACACTGCTCAACATTCTTAACATATCCATAGGTACATGTATACAGGGTGTCGCGATAGTCAACGTCCGCTAAATGGCGCTTTGAGAGGAAACTAAAATTATTTACTTGCACCGACGTAGGAAAACGTGTTAGAAAGTTCTCATCATAAAAAACTATCACCGAGGAATCTCGATTTCAAAATAAAATGCAAGCTAGGTAGCCTACTTAATGTAAGGCCATTTGGTCCTTAATAAACACGAGGTTAAAGGAGTTTATTTGTTATGAATAGGGAGGTTATAATTTTGCTTCAGTTTCTTACTTTAGCTTTACTTTACTTTAGTGAATTTTTTGTGATACATTATGTATAAATTATAACACGATTTTTTCTTTAAAATCATGTTATGAATTTACTCGTAAATGTTTAAAATTGATACGGAAATTTCTATATCGACTTTATATTTTATATAAATGGAAGTTCATGGATATTTATAAACAGCAGAAATGCAACATCAAGAAGTCATCATAAAGCCCTGCGGCATCCATCATGACTACGGCTGTGTCGCTCCAGGAGTGACTTTATCGCAAAAGATAAATTAGGTAACAGAGTACGAGCAATCCTTTAGGTGGCTAAACATTAAGATTTGAAAATAGCATGCAATAAATATGAGCAAACACAAAAGGAGGTATCTTTCAGCCATACTATACAAAATAAATCATTTTTAATTATTCATTCTATACTTCTTTCAATCCCCCTTTTGATTGTAAACGTTTAATATCATCATTTGTAAACATTGGGCTATTAATTTATCAATCTCTCAAACAACATTTCTAAGTTAGGTAGACAAGACCAGGGTTCAAAATTTAAAAATGCTACTGATGTTGAAAAACTTGGAACTGAATTGAATTAGTTGTCACCTCATCCGTAAATATTAATCAAAATATTTACGAGGAGAAGTTCTTACAAAATAACTGTTTCTCGTATTATATTGATTATGTTTCATCTCTATACGTTTCAGTGGATTGAGACCTATTATTTATTGGAATTGTTTTCCATCATTATAGGATTCGCTAATCAAGATTTATAGATCGTAGAAGATGAATTCACAAACTAAATTAAATATATAGATTATATTTAAATTTACTTATTTATATTTACAAACATTTGTTAGTAAAACTGATGCAAGCTTTTAAATGGATTAATTGTCAATAGTTATCTCATAAGGGAATTTTTAAAGAAGATTATCATTATCACTACTGAATTGAACTAAAATTTATCTTTAAACTTATTAAATAAAAAAACAGATTGCTAGAGATCTTATAGAACAGTCGAGTTTCTCCCTGATGCAGATGTGTAAGCCAGGTCTCAAAATGTAATTTAACCCCAAGTATCCAGGTATTAGCAGTTGGTATAACAATATATCTTTACCGAATATTTCCACTTACACGATTTCCCAACGGATTCAATAAGATTACAATATTACATTTGTTTCAAGTTATTAGTTAGTTATTTGCCTTATTTTAATCCTGAAGATCTTGATCGAGGGTTTTAGACTTTTATCATATTTACATTTCGTCGCAATGTGCAGCATCTTCAAGGGTTCAAATATTGTAATAAATAATAAGTTTGTCACGACCTTTTGTAGAAAAAGAAGCCAGAATATATTGAGGTATTAAAAAACCAAATAAAAAGCGAGTAAGTACTGATTTCTATAATCACTGGATATTATTTTATGGCTAAAAGGTTTTGAATACGGGAAAAGTTTAGGACACCAAGAAAGAAAACCATTCCCAGACCTTACAGCTCTTATTTTAAATTGTATCATGCTGAGTCCTTAATGGTCACTTAAACATGAGAGATTGGTAAATCTCTTGTAACGCGCTCATCTCGTAGTCAGAGTGTTGCGGGTTCGATACTTGACCCAGCCAATTGTTGTAATTGAGCTACTAATTAGGTAGAAACAAAACCATTACGTGGACTGTTTCATTTAAATAATTTAAAGAATTCCATTGGAAATACAAAGTACATTAGAGTCCATACTAAATTTCAAAACTAAAGTACAAATAATTATTCCTCAAAATAGACAGAAAAATAAACAAAACTCCTAACATAGCAACAAGATTCACAAATGTGTGAAATCTTGTGTTTTATAAATCTAATGTTTTCCTACGTCCGTCCAGGTATAAATTCTGAAAGGGTAATCAGTAAGCCACGCTTTCGAGGTTAGCTTTGCGTCAGTTAAGCTTTTAAAATCCATTTCATCCCAGGGGAAGACTAACTAACCTCGTTAAAAATCCAATACTTCTGCGTTGGTTGCGAGCTCATAGACCTAAGAGAACGGTTGAATATTTGATTATTGAAGTCAGGGATCTGCAATATTTTACTATTTCATAAGTTGAAAACGTGCATGTATGTGCATTTCCATTGATTTGAAAAACTTCAAACCAATCTCAAACACAGGTTAAGTAAGCCCTGTATGAAGTTATACATATTTACTCATTTCCCATAAAAATTCAGCCCTCCATAATACAATTATTTAGCTTAACTTTATTTTAATTTAATTTTAAATTTTAAAACATGCTTTTTGTGTTTAAAGAAAATAAAATAAATTTTCCTTTCCCGCGTTTCCTTCTCGTCAAATTTAATTTGAACTGTTTCATTTCACCATGGCAAGAATAACATATCAAGCAGATTTGTTGCTTTAAGGAATGATATAATTTAGATTGTTCAACGTGCATAAGGAGTAAGTAGTGTTCTTAAAAGATGAAGGTATATACCAAGTTGCATAAAATTTTTATAAAAATTAAATAAGATATCAATTTTTACCTTTTCCACTTAGCATTACCTTTTTTGCTCTAAAGATATATTAGTAAATGAAAAAAGTATATTTAGTAAAGACGTACTGTGTTTACAAATTTCTAAATCTCAGTAGCTTATTATAAAGAGAAAAAATTAAAATTACTAAATACTTTTTCCAGCTGATAGTGTTTACAGACACAAGGACACACATATACATACATAAACATATTCAGTCTCGGACGAATGGTATTTTGACATCGATATGTCTTAGCTCTGGGGGAGTGTTGGCGATTTTTAAGATGGAAAATATGTAGCAGGTTTTCAAAGAAACCACCAGAGCTATTATAATGATTTTGTAATATAAAAGAATAAGAAAAGCTGTTTAGATGAAGTGCAAACATTAACTTTAGACATATCCAACAAAAAACAAAAAAGAACCTTCAATTATTTTAGTAAGAATATTTCTATTAATTTTAACTAATATCTAACCTATTTCGCACAGGGAAGTAAATACTGTATAAACATTTTGGCGTCAAGGGATTTAAAAAAATAATAAATTGGTGTCTCTGGTCTAGGTGTTGTCGTGACAACCACAGTGATAGCTCTACTTCGTAAAGGAACTTCGCTAAAAATAAAAATAAATTCGTTACAATTCAAAGACGTTAATGTCAGTGTTAAGTCCTCACACCGCTGGTCATATCGCACCTGCCGACTGACCCAGAACTGAACCAATGACGCGGCTCGGCCTGATGGAAGTCTTCAATCCTCCCAGATCCCTCCGACCTTCTTTTTTTCGCTTTACATTTACAGGACAAAAATAAAAGTATAATTTTATACTTTAAAAAGTATTTCACACTTGTCTTATAGCTTAGTGATAAAGGACTCGCCTCGTAATCAGAAGGTCGCTTGTTTGAATCCGTCCTTTTGTCATTTGCATTTGAATATTAAATAAGGTAGGAATATTAAAAAACAACTACCTATCAACAGGTCGGAGTTGTGTTTTAACAAAACAAGGGGTTGGACCGATTCCTATCAAAACATTAACGAATACCCCGGAAATGATAGTTTACGAATAAAATGTAAACAAACAGATCCTTGCGTAATACGAAATCATATAAAAAAATAACGGAATCATATAATAAAAAATACCATGGAAAAAATATTTCGGAAAAATAATCATAAAGATGCTTTCAAATATTCACTGATAAAGGTGAAACATATGAATAGATAAAATGATAATACAGTAACATATTCTATAAAAACTATAAATAGGTATGAAGGTAAAAAACTATATTTCTACAACATTATAATTGCGAATAAAATTATTTTTCACGTTTACTGTATCACTTTTCTCTAACCATAACCATAAGATGTTCGTCTTTAATATGCTTCAAGTTCTAGTATTTTTGGTAATTTTTTATTGTATACCCCTGTAAAACCGAATTTTACCAAATACCGATTGTATGATATTGAAATACGATTTAAAGCAACAAACTTTAATAATAATATAATTGTAAGATATTGAGCTAATATTCCCGAATTTTTTTTACTACTTTAGGTTAGAATTTGTTCATAATAATATGTATCGCTTCTTAACACTGTTTCGTCCAAATCCATACTAAGAACGGGCTTTTTGATTGTTTTCTAATAAACAAATTACTTCCACAAAAGTATAATTCCGCAATAAAATATGTAATGCAGTTAACCGGAGTGAATCATAACAGTTGTCTACTTGACAATGTCCCCTGAATGAGAGCACGGGAGCAAAAGCAGAACAATAGCATGTTGATTACTCCCTTGTATAAACCGCGGATTAATATTTTGAATGACTCCAAAACGACGTTTCGTTTATGCACGGTCCGCGGATCGTCCTATTGTAATTGGTTAAAGGCTTGACAATCTGAAATATTTACACCTTGTGGGCTCGTGAAAAAGAAATTGAATCAATTGACTGGTCCAAATTATTCTTTTCGCTATTCCAGTGGATAGCTTAAAAAAGTTCTTTAAAATCACTGCTCATTTTTGTTGTAAACACAAAAACGCAGGCTTTTGCGGTCGGTGTCAACAATGTTAAGTTTATTCTTCGGCGTTAACCGCGTCGTCATGAAGCATTTTTACCAAACCTGACTGGGATGGTGGCGTCATCCTGTAATCCAGCTACTTGGAGGTCACGAATTGGGGATAGTTATGAGCGATGGTCGGTGGGTGTAGTGTTCTGTTGTGTGGATTAACGTCCGCACTATTGAATACTACGTTAATCCGTAAAGACCATCATCATAATTAGACCAATTCGTAATTCAGAGGTCGTGGTTCGGATTCCACGTTAAACTGTAGGTCCCTTAGTTGCCATCGGCTGTTGGGCTATTAATTAACAGTCCTGTCTAAGGAACATGTCAGCCTTAGTCAGTAACAAGACTACAAGATCGCGCCACAATCATCTTACATTCAATTCTCATTCATACTTGGCTTAAAATACCTACCTTGTGGTATGGTCGCCATTTCAAATAATCTAATCTAATCCAACCTTTGCACCCTTACTAATTGTCCGAGCGCAGGTAGGCGAAAGAATCAACTACCCTGGTGAGGATGGGGGTGACCACATGGACCTGCCAATTAGCAATGCTTTGTTAAGTTGTTCTTGTGACAGTTTTTGCAAAACCGGTAACCATTACTGGATAAATGAAAGCTATCTTCTAAGTAAAAATGATTTGAATGTATACTTATACACTACTTATTATATGTACGTGATAGCACGTATGGTGAATGTGTTCTTTGAGTCTGATGGAAATCATTCTTTGGGTTTCGTGCACTGGGTTTAGTATATGCCAGACGAACTTAATGGAATTTTTACTGTTAATTTGGCAAAGAACCAAACTAAAGGATAGAAACGTTTGACAACACAAACTCCATGACGATGTGGTTGCATAAATTATTAAAGGATAGAGTCAATTAACCATTCCAGAAGACATATTACGAATATAAATATTTAGGTTCGATTAAAATACCTCCTACCTTTTCATTGGTTGCCTAAGATGTTAACTCTAAATTTAAGCTAAATATAAATTTAAAGTACCATATTTAGACCTAGAATTTGATTATTACAAACATTAAATATAACACTATTATTTGCATTATCGTAATACTGTCAACTGTGTCCCAATATTCTCATTCGAACTCAAGTCAATTTGTCAATTGGTATACATTGTTCTGAAATGCAATACAGATCTATAAATCCCATGTATTATATATAGGTGTCTAGCCTTCAACAAACGATTAAATATTTATGACATCATACAAGCTTTTAGATCATTAGAAAACACCACACCTTAGAGAATATGGAATGTAGAGAGGCAATACCAGGAATCTTTGAAGTGAAATACATTTTCTGAATTGTTTACGTTATGTTACATCTTACATTACTTAAATTTCCTCAGTTTTCCTCATTAAAGTTTCATTTAATAAGGTCATTATAATTACAGCTCCTTTGTTTTTATATTCTTATAATTATATAGACTGGCTTCATTGGAGTCTAACATTTTTAAATATCACGTTGTAAGATTAGAAGTTTCATCAAAATTGGCAAGACTACTTTATTAACATGACATTTTGCTGCCCCATAGAGAATGATTTTACCTTCAACTTTCTGAAAAAGAAAGGTAGTTTAAAGTTTTCATATAATGTTGTAACTATTGTGTTGTTTGAGGTTTTTATTATGTTTATAATCTTGCCGTTTTTCTGGAAGCACCAAATCCTTGTGTCACCGCTTTCAGAAAATATAATTCACCCTCAATTCCATCCTCCTTATTTTATCCACAAAACCAAATTCGAGTCCTGGGGCCAGGTAAATTGTGACACGTGTTTAGCACCTTATTCCAAAATGGGACTGATCAACTGATTAAAGAGCACGCCTTCAATGATGGGATACTACCTAAACAGAGCGGTCATGCAAATAGCCTCCCTGCGTGGAAGGCACTTAGAAATTGCCGTTAGCATAGCTTAAACAATCAATTCAACCTGAGACTTATTTATTTGAACGTTCAGACATGTTGGCTACTTGAATTCCAAGGACCTGGTGCCTCTGCCTTATTGTGGGCCTATTATGAGGAAGAAGACATCCTAGACGGCCCTCATCTCATCCTTCAGCGATGGACATATTTTGAGAAAGTATTGAAAACTCTTAGGTAAGCAGGGATTATTTTATGTTTCCGTCCACAAGCCATAATTCACTATCTATCCCATTCTCCTGATTCCAGTACAAAAGAAATTTGATTAAATCCTGTGGTAAACCGGGATTAATCGTCCTGCAATCCTTCAAAACCTACTCAATATTTAAAAAAAGTAATTTCCTCCTCTAATCATTCTAGTCTCGTATGCAGTATTTTTTTCAAAATCTTTATTATCGCCGTGTAAGAGTGAGTACGCCTAAATAATTATAAGTGTTGTTATTTCATGCATTATAATTTGTATTGTAAGTAATTTTTATTTAATAATATAATAATTTAAACATGTTATTTACCATGACTATACCGTACCATCCTGCATTTTTACTTGTGAATTTTTTCCTGTAGTGCAATAAAAATTGTACACTTAAAAGTATTTCCAAATCAAACCAGGAATGGATTAAATTGTATAAACATGTTATAAAATTTAACCAAACAACGTGTCTTTATTGATAGCGTGTTTCTGCGTTAACAACACGTGTTACAGGAGTTGGAGTGTAGAGTGTTCAGTAGCCTACTTGACGCTTGTGTAGTATGTAGGACCAACTCTATCAACTGTCCTAAGTAAACATAGAGCGGAGAACCAAGAATACCTAACTCTAAGCCAGACAGGAGAACTTCCCTGAACTGGTTATGCTAATAAACCAGCTAGAAGTTTATGATTATAATTAATTAGGTTTCAATTTAAACTATCAGTAAGTCCGTCTTTTGAACGTGTTGTATAACTTGGTGGAAGGAAGCAGGTTACTTTTATAACGACAAAATATAATCCTATCCTATCCTTTTACCTAACAGGATAGGTAAAAGGATCTTTCTGGTCTAGTTCTATTTAAAAGCTGTTTATTATTTATTTCGAATTATTGTTTTATTTCTGAATTTCAAATACATATATTGATATGTCTTTTCTTTGAGAGTATTTTTACGAAATCCATTCAAATGTTTTATTCATTTCAATTTAATCCAATAAATGACGATAAAAACACAAATTTTATGAAACTCAAAAGCAGAAATAAAATCTTCTTTTATTTGTTGTTTTGTACGTTACAGCTTTCAGAATTATTAAGGATTATAATATGTTTCAATACTAAAATCTGTGATACGAACCAAGATTTAACTGCTAATTTAATTTTGGATGAAGTTAAGTTCAAGCCATGATTAAATGCGAGACTGATAGAGAAATCAATAAAACTGTTTTATGATGTTTTAAACCATTTCAATCTATTTGGAATAATTTAATGGATTTCAATTTACGTTTGTTCATCACACATGAAAATTTATAAGTATATTTACACTTTGTCTAACAATTTGAAGTTTTCTGTTGCTGAACCAAAGCAAAAGTTTTGCTTGCTAAACCATTTATAATAATACAGTATAGATAAATAAGTGACAACTAAAAACAGCATCAGAGACTGGAAAAACCCAATCATAAGTCATCTCTCATAGCTAAACACCGGTACACTGTATTACACTGTAGTGTAAAACCTCAGCCAGGGTGCCTCACCTCTGTATATACGGCTGATAGATGTTGTGACCGAGCAACAAACAGCATCAGAGACTGGGACAAACACTAGTCATCAGTCATCAGTTCTCTCAGGGTTGTAGGAAGACACCGGCACACTGTATTGTAAACTGTTGTATACAACACCTTCCAGGGTTTCTCACCTCTTCGTAAATGATTTTTAACATATGATTTTTTTCAAAGCGTACAATAGCTAACAAAAAACAACTATTATTTTATGTAACTCATAAATCTATTGTATTTTATTATTTTAACTTTGAATAATAGGGTTTTTAAATGTTTAGATCTTCATTTTCCAATTTTTCTCATTATATATTGTGACAAATATCGAAAATTTATTCAGCGAAATACTAATTCACATTTAAACACCACAATCTTGTTCATTAGATTTTATTTAAGGCTAGAGTTTTCATCTGATGTCAGCTTAGCTCGCGGTTTATTGTATTTTGTGACAATAGCTTAAATTGAGCCAAATCCAATTTCATCACGGAGCTAAACTCATTCCCAACAGCTATTATATTCCTAGAATCCTTTACCGAACTAAAGCTTGCATCCTATGACGACACAACGCGCTGAAAGCCTTTAAATTGCACTCTCGTGTCATTTGGTGTATAGGTAATGGTTCTAAAAATGTTTACATTGATGGAGTATCTCAATTTCAAATTCGTTCGTGTTTGATCTAAATTAGATTAAATAGCTTGTATTGAAAAACCATAAAATGTTAAATATGTCTCATTTTAAATTATAATATTGTTTGGATTATTCAATTATTCATAATTTTTTACATTATTTTACATAAAGGCTAGCAGAATTCAAAATACTTGAGATCGTTTTTTGGAAAAGTATACTGAATTTGTTTAGTTTTTTTTATTACATGTTTTCCTCTATAATGATAGAAAACGGGACTATTTTATTCATTTAAAATAAAATGGCTGGCTCTGTTTGAGTTGTTATTATAACGTTTTTCATTAACATTGTATCAACTTTCAATTTTTATATACAGAATAGGCTATTTATTGAGATAATACTACCCATAATTTATCAAAAATCTTTTAATTGTTATTGTAAATGTCACACATTGCAATAATTTGTATCAAAAATGGTTTTTTATGCTTATTAGAAAATGGCCATTTTTTAGTTTTAGTTAACTGCAACACTTCGTATGTAATATTATTATACACACTAAAATAGAAGCATGCCAATCGTTCAGGTAGCTGTGAAGGTTTCCTGCGCTCTATCAGACCTTTATTTCCGGTTGTGAAGTACTTCCGGGGTTTAGTCGAAGACGTCAAAGTAACATCGGACACTTGCTACACAACTTGTCAACTTTCAAAGGTCTTTTTCGGTTTTAGCTTAGTAAAGACAGTTGGCATCAAGTCGAAATGTTAACTTGTAGAAACAGACATTTTGAAACCTTCATCAGATTTTTTAAAAAGTTTTTTTCACGAAGTCTGTTTATTTTTTATTAAGTCTCAAGTATCAAGTAAGTATTAAGTATCAAGTATCCATGTAATCTTTACATTTGCAACTTAAACTTATTCAGTTTATAAGCCGACAGAAAAAGATAAATTTCTAAACTTAAGTAATAGTATATACAGTAAATGAAGTATGATGGTAACATAAATGTAGTATTACGTCAATAAAATCATATTTATTGCTTAGACCAATTCTATACAGATCTGTATAGTTTTGTTTAGGTGTTTGATAGTCAATGCTTCAGTGTCCCGGGGTGTTGATAAATATCAAAATAAATCTATTTAGAACATCATCTGCTTCCCATTTTCCTTATTTCGTTTCTTATTCCTAACATGTGTATGACTAAGAATGAACTATATCGCCTACAGCAGAATTTTTGCTGTTATATTGTATAAAATGCCATAAATAGACGTATTTCAAGTATTCACTATCGTATATTTTAGTCGTTGATGGAAAAAAATACATAAAGTATATGTTATTATAAGTTATATAACGTTATTTCAAATAAATTAAATAAATCAAATTAAGCCCAACCAGACATGCGTATGAAATTTTCGATCACGTTTCCACTGATATTAACCCAATTAATTGCATTGAATGTTCAAAAATCTAAACTGACAGTCGATTGGTTTAATTCCTAAACTTATACAACGTAAAAAAATTTCTAAGCGATTTAATCTAAATGAACTTTCTTGACACGAAACATTACCCACATTATTGATCATATTGTATAATAATTCTTTTTAATTTTTGTTATTGCTTCATTAGGGAACTTCGTTAAGGAAGGTGTTAATACATTAAATTTCTATTGCTAATTAGTTCAAAATGTAATGTAAAAATAACACTCATTCACTCAAAGACATCTCTTTATCCTAAACGTTAATTTATATTTCGATAATTGTTAAGTGATCTTTTTTCATTTTTTTAACTTCAAACTATGTAAGAATATTATAACAGAAAAGTGTTAACCATTACTTTGAAAATGATCCTCTGATACAAAATCATAGAGCGCAGAATTCTCGATATTAAGAACGTGTATATTACAGCATGTAAATGTAGAGAATATTTACATTCGGCTTCAAAGCTCTCGGGAAATTAAACAGCCGTTGACTCAACCAAGTTTAGATGAGTTGACACAAGGTTAGACTCAGTGCAACTTGGGGAAAAACTATTTGGGGGTCTAATTTCACTTTGTGTAGCCAATGAAAACAGTTAATGGTAATTTAGTTGCAGTACATCTATACTATTATAAAGAAGAGGTGGTGTCTGTATGTTTGTGGGTTTGTTGGTGGGTTTGTTTGTGGGTTTGTTGTGGCAAGTAAACGCAAAAAATACTGAATCAAACAGTTTGAAATTTTACACAAAGGTAGATCTTAAACTCATGCAACACATAGGCATACTCATTTCCTTAAAATCCTCTCAGGCTACGCCCTGTGAACGTCCAAAGTTTCAAAGTTTACATTTTTAGAGAATGAAAACATAAAAGTACTTGAATGCCAACAGCTGTGAACACTAAAATTTGACAGTTCGGGAAGCAGAAGACATGGTTGCTGTAAATACCCTGGGATTCAATGTTTACAGTTTTCAATATCAATATCCGTTTGCACTATATTTTGACAGTTCCGGAAGTAGAAGAAATGAAGTTGATTTTTTAGATAAACTGCTGGATCAAAATTAGTGAATTATTCGAAATAGTGGAATGGTAGATTTTAAGTTTTTTGACATGGATATGTCTTAGTTCTGGGGGGGGTGTTGGTGATTTTTAAGATGGAAAACATGTAACAGGTTTCCATAGAAACTACCAGAGTAATTGTATTGAATTTTCAATATAAAATAATAAGAACAGCTGTTTAGTTGAACTGAAACCATTCCCTTTAGACATATCCATGATCTAACCTATTTCCCACAGGGAAGTAAATAAAAATATTTTCTGATGACTGTCTCTATTACGTTAATCCTTATCCTCTCCCAATATTTGACAGATGTTACTTTGTCATGTTGTAGACACTCGTGTTTTGTCATTTTGTAAACAATGAAAAATTAATTAACAATAACTTAAATGTATCAGTAGAGCCTACACCTCTCAGCCTTTTTAACCCGTGCGAAGAACGGGTACTTTGGCTAGTCCTCCATAAAACTGACAAGAGGATGTTTAAAATATGTTTCTTACTGGAGGAAACTTTTTGTTTAAAACCTAGTTGAAGTGTTTTTGAAAACATAAATCACGATTTAGCCTATGTGTCTAATGCCGCTATGGTACCCCCATGTGATGAACACTTTTGGTTTTAAAAAATACCCTATTTAAAATATATATTGACGCTCTTTTCATAGTTTGATCGTTTTACAATATTGTTTAGCTTTTTTGAAGCTCTCCTCTTCTTCGAAATATAAAAATGTTATAGATACCACGTTATATTTACATATTTATTTACTACTAGCTGACCCGGCGAACTTCGTAACGCCTGATAGTAAATACATGTTAACTTTAAGTTTGGCCATGTTCTGAAGTCGTATAGCAATACGGCTTCATTGTGAAAGGTTATATATCCTGGGTCGCGGCATAGAGAATAACAATACTGTAACGATAAGACATATTAATAACATTCCTATAAAACAAATAAATCTGAGTGGATTAATTCACAATTTTAAATCGAATCCAAACCCAAACCAAACCTAACTGTAATACGGCTTTTATAGGAAAGATATACAACAGCTGATTATTATAATAAACGTAATAATATAAACATTTTGATTATCATATAAACACGTGATTTTAATCAGACAGAAAATGAAAATATAAATACATAACCCCCAAAACCGTAAACTATTAACGTGGTGAATAAAACTGTTTATTTTTACAGTACACATTTACTTCATAGTTTTACATTAATGAATGATTCAGATGGCATTGGATAGTAAAGCATATTGCTGATGGAAAGTAAACCAATCAGCTGTAGCTAAGAAATCAAATGTTTTCATTGTAGACAATTTGTAAACAAACTTACTCTCCGTAAGGTTAACATTAGAAATTTAAAACGGCATACAATGTAAACTTATGGGGTTTTCGAAAATATTTTTTCACTAAAACCTTCCCGGACACATGTAGAGCAACTTCCTAAAATTTCATGGTGATCGGATGAGTAGTTTGGCAACGCATAAAGGACATACAGACAGACATACATACATACATTCAATTTTATATATAGAGATTATTCCTATTCATATTTTCAAGAGAAGTGCAGAAGATGTACTAGTTTCAACCAAGCCAGCTGTTACAATAACTTGAGCAGTTACGCTAACTGTCGTTACAACTTCAGGTTACAATCTACAAATCAATGCCGGGCTCTTACAGTGTCAGCTTTTATACAAGTGTCGCGAAGCTGTATCGCTAGGGAGAGGTATGTTTAAGGACTATTGTGTAAGGGCTGTCCTGAAATACTTCTTTTGCTTAAATAATATAAACGGGACCTCCAGCATCATCACATCTACGCGTTTAGTCAAAGGATAACAAACCAAGAATAATTTATCTTTAAATCTGTATTTAAAATTTGTGATGTTTAATGTTAAGAGAAATAAAATTTGCTCTTATCTCAATTTCTATCCTCTTATTTTTCTGCCTTAAACGTTCCAGAAAGCACTTTATCCGTTATTTTGGAGAAGTATCTCCATATCTCAACCCATACAAAGAACGGACAATGCTAGTCATTCCTAAAGAAAATGTTAATCAGGTTTTGTATTTATAATTTTATTTGTCTAATTAAAATTATCAGATACGTTTTAGATTATAAAATGATGTTAAATTCTATAGTTTTTAACTCAAATTTATCTCAGCTGGTTTAGATCAGTACTAAATGTAATAAAAATACACGACTTTGATATCCCTCAAATTAAGCTAATGTTTTAATTAGGTAAAAGCACTTTTGTCTCGTATTCCCTGAAGGCAATAATCTGCCCGCCAGAGTGGTGAGAGCACTTTATAACACAAAATGGAAGCCGAGGTGTTAATTGGAATGAGCAAAATGTTTACTGGACTAAAATAGAAATTTACCACAAAGTCAGGAGACATTATGTATATTCTAAGTGTAAGAGAGGACAATGTTTATTTACTATTTCATGTTTATAATAATTTTTTAATTTTTGACAAAGAGATGAGAAGGGTTTTATGTATATTTATGGTATTTCATTTTAAAAATCTAATTTTAGAAAGTAATAGTTTTACAAAATAATTAAAATCTTTAGTATTGAAGAACTTGTGCAATCAAACTGCAATGTTGGACTATCCAAATATTCTAAAATTACAAAAATATATATAGTCTGTAATATGTAATTTGGGGGGTGGGTAGTTGACATTCCGTCAGACCAAAATTAGAAACGGAAGTGACGTCTTATGGGTAAGGACAGCTGTTTAGAGGAACTGAAAACATTATCTTAAGTCATATCCATGTTCTAAGCTATTTCCCAGAGGGATGTAAATACATTTTTAACATGGAGACTGCCTCTTTTACCTACCTTTTCACGCCCACATAGATTAAAGATCAGACGTGTCAAGCAAATGTTAGGTTTTTCTAGACTCTCAGTTTTCGCTGACTCAAATTTGGAGTCCGTCAGGACGTGTCTGAAGTGTAAGGTCATGGAGATATGAAGTAAGGTTCCATTATGTCCCAGAGCCGAATATTACGTCCTAATGACGTCAAGGAACAGCTGATGATTCAAGTTGTGACTCGCGTCATGACTTTGGATGACAGATTACTCAAGTTTTAATGGCGGATTCGTCTTGTCGTTGTTTTCTAAAATTATCCTTTTAACTTTCCGAAGTTTAAAATCGGAATTAGAGATATTTTGACAGTGATGTTTAGCAGGGTAAACTAATTACTAATACTGTAATTATTTAACCTTCGATTAAATAGTAATCAATTAATAGCTGATCACGATTGGCAACCAGTAAAAAAGTCAGTGAATAGGAATGGTACGTAGATATAATTTACACTTTTTTTCACGTTTAAAACACTTCAGGTTGCCAACCTGTGAGAATCAAGTATTTGCAGCCTGTTTCATTTAAAAGTATGAAGATCAGGTTTATACAGTTCCCTAACAAACGTTAATAAATGCTACAGGCATTAAAACACAAAATCATCCAACTATCTAGGCTTAGTCAGCTAATAAACGTTAGAGAAAATATATAGTAGTGGAGAGAAAATGCTTATTTGATTTATTCGCTTAAACATTTTAGATTTTTTTACACAACCAAATGACATAAAAAATTATTGATGGAGATGAAGTAAAAATAATTATATTTACCTCTTTATGGGTTGTTAGATCAATCATGTATATGTCTAAAGGGGATCCTTTCAGTTCCTAGAAAAGTTGTCCTTATGACGTCATTATGTCGTCATCGTTTCATATTTGGTCTCACACCAGAGCTAAGACATATCTATGACAAAAAAGAGTTTTATATTGCTCAGTATGAAACTCTGAAGGAAACTTGATTCGCGAAACCACAAATACATAAAAAAGCCTTAATTAAAAAGCACCTCTAATTAAACTCACATTACTACAGTTGAAGACCAACATTTTTACGCATTTTACTCTGCAATGGCTTTTACTTCAACGCCGAAACACAATCGAAATGAGTAGAAAGAGATTCTTTGATTCACACTCTCTTTGAAATTGAGGGTTTTTTGTTGGATTCAAAGTGTAAAGATAAAAGCTGTGAATAAGTGAAAGGGATCAGAATAAAATAAAAATGTTCAATAATAGCATGTCTTTCTAACAGGTCTCGGTTTAATTCAGTAGCCTGAATTTATTGTGAGAAGATTATTTAAAACTTACATCTCTTTAATCATAAACGAACCCATACAAACTATAAATGCAAAGACTATTCATAATTTTTTATATACTTCACAGTTAAACTGTTTGAATATACACTCGGTGGCATATAAAAATATACTAGAATGTGGAAGTATTAGAATAAATAAATGTTTGATGTTTTAACGAATAAACGTATTAAACTTTGGTTTAAAAAAAGTAAATGGATGTGCACTGATTATGTTTTATTATGTTAAATAATGTAACAACATAGATGTTAACTTCTGTATGGCTAAAACATACTTTTACTTTGGAGGTGTCTTGTTAGCAAATTGAAACATTTAAAATGTTTAAATGTAAAAATCCAAACAATAATTTTAAGAAATTATTGTTAAGGTAGGTATGAATATTATGAAATATTAGATCTATTATTACTATGTATATTTCATATGATATATAAAATTAATTTTACTGTCAACACCAATATTAGGAATATTGACATTTTTACAGAACAAAAATGTTTGAGAATAATATTTTCTTAAATAAATAGGTTTAATATTAAATAAATCATAAATATAAGGTTAATTAATTTTAACGTCACTACAAAAATTCTAGATAAAAATTTTAAAAATAAAAAATACTCGTATATAGTACGTATCTGTATTAACGTATCTGATAAAGTTAATCAGTTCATTATACATGTAACAATATTCTGAATTAAATAGGCAGATTTTCTGTGTAGAATTCATTAATGTGTAAATTAATAATATTGGGCTAAGTGGTAAGTAGGATTTAGTTTAGTTGTTGAAAAAGAAATGTTGATTACATCAGGTTTACATAAAGCTGATTGCAAACGAGATGGGACATGGAGATGGGAGGGCTTTTATATTTAGAAATGCTTTGATTTAATTTTGAAAAGTCTGGTCTTAGTGAGTTAGAATAAAGCTAAAGTTACTTGTTGACCTATGCAATAAATCTAAAATGATAAAATAGTTTCTTCAAAGTTATTGATTTAGGTTTAAAATATATTTATGATCATATTTTTAAATACACATATCGTATACAACAAAATTATACGATACGGCGGGATCACAACCAGGGCCCTTGCTACGGCGGGATCCCAACCAGGGCCCTGGGCTGTCGTTGGTTCATGTTCGGAATCCATCACTTTAATAAATAGATTTATAAAGAGTTCATGAAACCAACTTCATTATTAAACATCACGAACACATGTCATTATTGAAACAGTAGTTTTTTTCTATATACAAGTCATCATGTTCTTCTTCTACTACTAAATACAGTAAAAAGTAACCATTGATTGAAAAAGTTAACCAAGATATACATTGAAATGTTTGGTTATTTGAATTAAATTCTAATGATATATATACCATCTATATTTTTAACTATCTTACATATCATTACATAAATTCAATTTGGTCTATTTTTATTTTACCGTGTATTTGGGTTAATTCAATTTAAGAAAATTACAAGCTATGGTATTAAATTCAGAAAATACTCAGACAGAAAACTAAACATTTAAAAAAAAGTAAAAATGAGCTTTAAATTGATTTCAAATACATAATTTATATAAACGAAAATCTCGAGAAACGCTCGCAAAGTTGTCTTAATTTGCATTCTGGTTCGAACGACGCAGACCTGACCTCGTATCGTCGTTCTAAACTGGGTTAATATAATACCATTTGAATGACAAGTAAAATTCATCAATTTCCATTCATCTGTACTAAACCCATAATATAACTGGGTCGACCCACTTGCGGATTGATAAATCAAAATAAACCCGACTCGAGCTTCCACGGTTTATTGGAATGAAATATTAAACGCCATTATTTATTTCTTTATCGTATTATTTATTTTAATGTCTTTACCTTATTCCTCGACATTTGTTCAAACAAAAACTAATATGTTTTATTAAAAATAATTCGCTTCCACACGCTTCCATAAACATAAAGATTAATAATTGATCCTCTTGTAAGAGTTATTTTAAACATATTTATCTTTTAACGGAAACCTTACGACGACAAAACTGAAAGTTTACTAAAAAAATATTCCTAAGTGGTATTAATGTAAATAAATTGCAGAAATTTTATGGAAATCTAAATATCAATTATCAATTATATCTAAATATATCTAATCAATTAGTGATAAGATAGTCTAATTACCATTCTGGATAAAGTCGATTTTCAGGCCAGACTGTAATTAATATTTTTAATATTGGAAATAAATTCATTATTTCCATTATCTTATCTAAAATAATATAACTGGGTCGCCACTTGGTTTGATAATATAATAAACTATAGCTTCCACTTTATATATTAAACCCCATATTTATTTTTATCGTTTTATCAAGTATTATTTTTGTTTAACATCTTATTTTTTCATTAAATATTCTTTACAAATCTAAACATTTAAACAAATAAATGTTATTAAAATACGCTAAATTTAAATAATTTTAATTATTATTTTATTTTTACTTTGAATTAAACATTTTAAATTAAATAATTGAAAATATTGTAGAATTAAAAAAATTATTTTTTAAATCAAATATCTAATATCAATTAGTCTAATAAAGTGATCGTTTCTAATACACTGGGCAGTAATTTAAAGTGGCCGCTTAATTTCCAGGCCAGAAGCATGTAATTAATTTATGTTTTAATATGTGGAAATAAATTCATTATTCATATATAAAACAAAGTCGTGTTATTTACACCATTTTTATGGCTCAAGTCGGCTGGACCGCTTTTAATGATCGTTAATTTATTTTTTGAATTCGTCTTTGCACCAAGTAGCTCCGTGTAGTTTTGTATTTGTATCACTTTCAGTTTTGTATTCAGCCTTACGCACAAGTCCCACTGGCCTGTAAAGTTTGTATAATGCTATATTAATGAACAATTTATATATTTTGATCATATGCCAACATCAATTTAAATATTTTATCATCAACTGATTTTGTGTTGCTTTATTTTCACCAGTTCACAGCTAACGTCAATGTGCGTCATTTTAAGAAGATGTTTGTGATTGTTTTGATAAAAAAATTTATATATTATAAGCCTACTGGTTGATTTGTTTTTCCCAGTGTAATTATTAGTTGGTTTTCTTTTTGTGTGAATGCAATTAATAAATGTTAGATAAGACGAGATCATTAACAACCCCGGACAATACGCTCATTAAGTTCATTAAGCTTATTAAGTATTTCCGGACATCAATGAAAAAAAGAGTGGATTCCTTAAACATCATAATTCACGGGCAAATCGGTAGTTCCTTGCATTCATTTAAACCTATTGACTGTGTAACAAACGAAGACGAAGCCATAATCTTTCCAACAGAGTTTTGAAACTCCCTAGACATGCCTGGATTACTACCAAGTCTATTGCCTTTATCTATACTACTTTAAAATAAGTTAGACCTTAATTACCTTATATTCCTGTTGTAAAAACACGAAAAACATTTTCTCTTCCTGACTCAAATTTAAATCACAATACACATAACTCGATAAACAACTCAAAAATAGCCATAAACACAGTCTAACACTGCTTAGCAACACACAGACAATAAACGTGTTCCCACACGAAACGCAGCAGCACTAACTGAAGGAATAACTCAGGTCACGTCTCGTTGGAAAACAGCTGATTGTTCCATTATTGTCGTTGACTCATATTGTTGGTGTGTCATCTGCTCCTTAGTACAGTAATGAGAAATCGATCTGCTGATTAAAATTAAAAATAACTAAAAAAAAAAAAAAAAAAAAAAAAAAAAAAAAAAAAATAAAAAAAACAAAAAAAAAAAAAAAAAAAAAAAAATTTTTTTTAAAAAAAAAAAAAAAAAAAAAAAAAAAAAAAAAAAATTTTTATTTTTTTATTTTTTTTTATTTTTTTATTTTCAGTTATTTTTTTTTTTTTTAAAAAAAAAATTAAAAATAACTTAATTCACATTGTATTTTATTTCAATTCATATTTTATATTATTTTGCTTAGCAATTTATAAGATAAATAAGGTAACGTTGACAAATTAAATACTAAAAAATTTTAGTTTACCAGTAACCTGAAAATCTAATGACTTTATCTTTACTACCATTACTGTATATGAATCACTCTTTAAAAACATTCCTTAACGATAGATTAGGTTTTCCTTCAACGATTTTACGAGTCTTAACAACAAAAATCGATGTTGCAAAGTCATCAACAATTTTTAGCTGTGCAATCCTCACAGGCAGTCATTCTGATAGTATTAACACGATCTTGACTTAGTCTTAAAATAATCGTGAAATAAATCTCGATAAGATTAGTTTCAGATTTTATGTATGTTTAATTTATACCCTGAAAAAAGATGTCTGAATCTCTAGTGGATAGTTTGTCTAGCCGGAGAGGAGGGGTCGTGAGGCAGGGCTGTGCGGCGTTGAAGGGTTATTGCATTTGCGGGATTTGCTTCGTCTCATCGTATCCCCAAACGTAATATTTGCCACTGGCCCCCGCTCTGTTGATTTTCTCGATGAAAAATATTTTCATGTCAAAAATACTTTGCCAGATTATTTCTATCTGCCATTATAAAAATATTTTTACTTATGAGACTGTCAAATACAGTTTATAAACGTAGTTTCATCGGCGATACTTTGAACTGGTGTTATTGTATTAAATGTTTAACAGAAAAAAGCTTATATTTTTCACCCAAAAATCTATAAGGGTTATTCTACATAATCATCAGAAAAAGTATCGTGATAAGATATCAGTATCAGTGTAAGATTTTTAAGTACAAGATTTAATAAAAAACTTATTACTAAAATGACCCTTCGTACGTCAGAGAAATTTTGGAATTTCCTCCACCCCTTCCTACAGTTGGCAACAATGCAGATAAATGGAGCAACAGCGCAGCAGACGACGCCTGAGTCCGGGACAAACGCAGCCATCTGTCATCAGCTGACTGACACGAGCGCTTCATTGTCTGCGGGGTAATCAGGAAAATGATATTTTGCTGGTCATCAACCATTTTCACCACTGACGTAAATGCTCTTTTGACGTCGAGGGAAGATATATTTTTACGAATAGGGTTCCGTTTGTTTATTTTAATATTCTTACATTATGAATTCGAAAAATGCTACAAAATAGCTGTAGTATATAAATAATATGCTATAGCATAATTATAAATTTACGGTCTTATATGTAAAAATTAGTCACTTAAAAAGTTGTTGTGTAAAAAGCTATTACTATTCTTCTTATTATTACTTCCTGAAATGGCGAACTCCCAGGTAGGTATTTTAAGTATGAATGGGAAATGAGTACAGGATGATTGTCATGCAATCTTGTAGTGTTGTGACTGACCAAGGCTGATATGTCCTTAGACAAAACTGTTCATTAGTAGCCACCAAATGTTAATTAGCAACGGCCATTGGTATCAGGGACCTAAAGTTTAACGTGGGGTCCGAACCACCTTTTTGCCTCAGAATTACGAACTGGTCTAATAATGAGGATGATCTTGGCACCGACCATCACTCATAACTATCCACAATTCGCGACCAATTAGCTGGATTACAGGACACGCCACCGTGAAGCAGCTTGGAATTGACATGGATTTACAGTGGGCAAGCCAATCCACCGGCGCTGCCAAACTGTCCTACATATTGTATGTATTGTAAACATACAGGTTCGGTACGGATAATATTTACTACTTACATATACAGACATTATACGAGTTCAAATTCCAATTTCGGAGACACTGAACCAAATACTAAGTGGTTATCTTAAGGTGAACAAGAGTAAAGGGTTAGGTGTAATGAGTGTAATGGTTTTTATTACACGAGTACACTTTGCTTAATAAATACAATCTTATTCATTTGCCAAGGGGATAGATAGATAATTCACTAACCATTTTAACAGAAAAAAATATAATCTCTATAAATTATAAAATAAAAGGACTACAACGCCAACAATAAGAGTTTGGGCTCTTATATAATAATACGTACGTAGTATAGTTAAATCCATTGCAAGGGAGAGCTACAAAGATATTAAACTATTAAATCATGATTTAGAGTAACTGTTAAAGGATGAAGCCATCAGCTGTTTCACAGTCAGTAATTCTGGTAACAAACGGAACATGTAATCATGTGGAACACGTTCTATTGTGAGAAGCAAGAGAAGCAAAGACGTTTAGACAAGCAGCAGAGCAGCAGACGACGCGACGCGACGCCTCCAGACACTGTGTCTGTGTAAACGTCTCCTTTATGCTATTTAAACCCGATTTACATAAGGAAATGTCCTTGCATTTACATTAACTAAATATTACATCTATTTAATACTATACGACTATTTAATAAGCATACTACCCTCAATGTTTTATTTTATAACTAAGTATATTAGTCAATAATCCGAACGTCAATCAATCCAATCCTCAATTATCCGAACACTTTGCAAAATTAGTGATTTCTTTTTGAGAACATTCATAATATAAATTGTAGTTTTTTCTAGGTAAAGAATATTCTATACCCTATAATCTAGGCTAATTAGTAAAAATTGATCGGGGAGGTAATCAATAATAAATGTTTTGTGTTTTATTATCCTATCAATCTCATTATCCGAACCAACCTTGCTCCCAACTACTTCGGATAATCGATTATATTTTTATTCCTTTGTTTTCATCAATCGTAATACAACGTTTTGTTTTATTTTCTATTCATTTATGAGGTGCAGGTTATATCAATATGGTGTTTCAATAGGTGCTATTTTACTTTCAATTCATCATTATATGATAATTTTAATGTTGTATGTTATAAGTGTATAGATAAGCAAATTGGTTTCGCTTTTCTTACCTACGTAGCTCAACCTCGTGACTCAAAAGTCAACCATTCGAGTCTGGACTCACCCGCCACTTGTAATTACTACTATAAATTTTTAAGCTTATACGAGTTTAATGGTAGGAAGTAACAACAAAAGAGTTTTGTTAGTTTTCAATGAAAATTAAATGCCATTAAAATATAATGTATTTCCTTGCCTTTGGGAAATAGCTTAGATCTTGAATATGTTTATAGGAAATGTTTTCAGTTCCTCTAAACAGTTATTCTTACATGAGGTCACTTCTATTTCAAATAATGGTCCGACGGATAGCCAATACAACCCCCACCCCAAAGCTAAGACTACTGACTGGGACGGTGGCGACGTCCTGTAATCCAGCTACTTGGAGGTCACGAATTGTGGATAGTTATAAGCGATGGTCGGTGGGTGTAGTGTTCTCTTGTGTGGATTAACGTTCGTACTATTGAATACTACGTTAGTCCACAAATACCATCATCATAATTAGACCAATTCGTAATTCAGAGGCCGTGGTTCGGATTCCTCGTTAAACTATAGGTTCCTTACTTGCCATCGGCTGTTGGGCTATTAATTAACAGTCCTGTCTAAGGAACATGTCAGCCTTACTCAGTAACAAGACTACAAGATCGCGCCACAATCATCCCACAGTCATTTCTCATTCATACTTGGCTTAAAATACCTACCTGGGTAGGTCGCCATTTCAAATGGTAATCTAATCTAATCTAATCCATGTCAATAATATAATTACAACATTCACAGGGAAACTCTGATTACTAGTGAAATAACGCCAAAATATATGGAGGCAGTATGTTATATTATTGTTTTCATAGATATGGCTTTATAACATTTAAGTGTTAGATACGTCAAAGTATATTACGTTTAACTTACAATGCAATAAAGCACACATTCCAATACGCTCCATAGAGTACCTATGGAGTGTAATATTACTATATTCACTTCGGTGACTGCCATTCCCCAACCTCAGTAGTTTTATGTTGAACGTGCAAATAGTCGGGGCAGTTAAAACTTTGAATGCCTTTGACTGTGCAGTCAAAAGAAGTTTGCACTAATGAGTAGGCCTGGAGTTTCATAGGGCTGATAGTGCATTAAGGCCACGTGTTTCGCCTATACACACTCCCCATAGAGAAAATTAATCGCTGAGGATTTATCACTTAAAATTTTTTTAAACTCTTCAATTGCTCTAAGTTCTAACGTATCAATCAATAATTGAAAATAGTTTTTGGTGTCAAAGTATTTAAATCTAATACGGCTTCATATATTTCAACGTCAAGAACACTATAGTTAACAAAATTATCAAAACTAACAGCATACGCTAAAGTGAGGGTTAGTAAGCTATTAAGTTTGATAATGGTAACGTTTATGATTATCTTTTGTAAGGTGAAATGTAATATGTACCTTAACAGATGGCAAGTGCTCTTTTGTTTCCTTGTTCCACTTATCTGCTTCCGGTAGAGTCAAGTGAAGTGGTAAGATGGATGCCTTTGCGTTTCATGATGACTTCCTTCTCTTCCTCATTATTTTTTAATATCACCGAAACTTTTACAATAGTTTGAACATAGTCGTTTACAGGTAACTGTATTTATTTATAATTAACTTACATCGTAGTGTCACAGTTGGCATCTTACGCAGAACATTCAGACACTTAAGCCTGGATTCCCAGAGAAATTGGTAGTTAGTCTGGGTTTTGCATGGAAATATGTTTGCTACACACCAATACATGTTCCTGTGTTTTTGGAGCTGAATAATTCAGTCAATTCGACTTAATATATACATTTCTCCGGAATATATGTAAATATAAAAAAATCCTATATGGTTTTAAAATTTCTTTTTTTCAAAACCACGAAAACATAATACTCATAATTCACCTCAATTAAACCCAAATTTCTAAAAAGTGATCAATATTTCAAAACCTTAACAGAATTTTTACATTTAAAATAGCTTATAAAAGTTATTGACGTATGAATTGTTTTCTCAATCGTGGTTATGAAAGTTTTATTCAATTTCAAAATTAAAGAACACGATTTTAAAATGCTAATGTAAAAACAATTTTCCAAAAGTGGCCCTGGATTAGTCAGGGGTATAGTTTCCGTGAGCGAATGCAAAGCTCTTGCAAAGTGTAGAAATCCTCCCTAGCTTCCCTAATAGAGTTTACATGGTCCCCGATATACATTGCAAATACCCACGTTATGCGATGCTCAACCTTATGTTCGTGATAATTAGTTTTGCGTATTGTGATATTTCTTCTGATAGGCCTTTTAGTATCGAACTTCGACCTGATGTTAGATACAGTAATTAAATAACTATCCGATTGCAAAAGGCTACTAGGTCCGGGTTTATATTTAAACCAGAACCTTAATTTTTAGTTTTTCCAACGTAATATTATGTCAGTGAACACAAAACCATATAGAAGTCATTAGCAATGAAAATGTTAAAATAACTAAAATTTTGAAATAACTATCGACGCCATCTTGAGTTTTTAGTCCTGTTAGTGCAGTGTTAACTCTATAAATTTCAAACACGCTTCCGTTAAAATACGAATTTATAAATTAAGATGCATCACATTATTTTGAAAACAGAATTTGTTTATCACAAAGATATTTACCACCGAACTATGTCTTTAAAATGTTAATAGAATATTTTGAAACTTTTGAAATAGTTTACCACATCAAAGATAGTGGTGATGTAACAAGTACAAATTGGAGAATGTGGTTGAGAAAAATATATATAAACTTTAAGATAAAACGATAATCCATCAAGGAAGCGTTCCTATAAAACATAGGCCTACTGTACAGTTAAACTGTATAATTCGTTCCATGCAGGACTCCCATCGTACTTAGCCCCCGTAAGTTCGTTATCCCGGTAATTTGTATCCGAAGGGGGGCCCCAGGTGGACAGGCTTGCTCTGCGACCGGCAAAAAGCGTCATCCATCTGTCTGCCAATCGCACTCTCTCCGGAGGGAGTTCATGTCGTGTTCACCAGAGTGCAGCAGAGTGATTATCAGCTGATTGTAAACAACAATGGGCACAACGATTCCTGAAAATTCAATAATAATTTTGGATGGATTGATTTAGGTATTGCTAAATTCAACTGTGATTGGAAAATTTATCTTAATTTGAAAAGAAAACTTAAATATATGTAGTATTTATACGTAATAATTTGAGCGAATACGTAATATTATTATTCTTATCCTCTGCATCAATCGTTTTTTTTAACTTAGCTATGTAATTTCGTGGCGTAAGGTTAGATTTTTTCCATGAGTTTATATAGGAAAAGTGTATTATAAAAGTTTTAATTATTTATTCTAACGCAGTTTCCCAGTTTAGAAACTTGAAATCCCGTAATGATTTTTGTGTTTTACTATTAATAATAAATCAATACTTGTATTATTATTTTATTTTATTTTTTGTAAACGTCTTCTGCAAAAAAACAAAATTAAGCTCTGTAGTTTGGTAAAATCATAGTTCTTTTATATAGTACATAAATAAACACAGCAAATGGGTAATCTATTTGAAGTGATTTTTTAATTAATTAAAACATTTTAACGTTTATAGTCAAAGAGTAGCTAAAACCAAATTGTTTGAAAATATTTACTATTACAAAGACAACCTTTCGTATTCAGATCGAGTCCTCAGAGACAAAAGCCTTTGCAGTTGACACAAATAACACCAATTTCACCGCAGGCACATTTACGTTGTTGGACCACCTTTGTACCAAATGGGTCTTTTCTCCATTACTGGAAAATTCAAATAAAAATTGGAACATTTTTATGATGAAATATGGATGCAGGACTGTTTGGTTTTACCGCGGCAAAGGGCGTCAAAAACATTAATGAGAGGAAAAAGAACTAATTATCGTGTGAATGAATCAGCTGTTATAAATACACAAAATACATTTTTCTTATTTGTGAAATAGTAAGACTAAAAAACTAACAACTTGCGTTCTGTTCTTGGTTTATAGATTCTACTGTGTTCGTTATCAAGACAGCCGTGTTACCAAATGCACAGCCACACCGGAAGATGGTCGATGGCGTCTGTATCAGAGCTTTATTTCCGGTCGTTAAGAGATTCCGGGACGGTCACGTGACTTGACGGAAAATCAGGCGTTTTCCCCACAAAATTACTCCACAGAGATGATTATTTTTACCTACAGTGCTTTCGTTAATCGTTATCATTTTGAAGCTTATATTTAAATTATATTTATTGCTTTTCAATAGCCTATTTTTTATTTATTTAAAAAATAAATTAAAATACGTTTCTTTAAAACTTGAAAATTGTTCATTATTGACGTGTATTATATTATTCCTGTATTTATTTTTTACCCTTGTTTGATTTCCAACCGACTTGTAAATAGAGTGTAAATAAAACTGAAGAATACATTGTATAAAAAATTAAAGTTCAATAAAAGTTTTTATAGTTCTCTAAATCTTGGTCTTTCAGCTCAGTGCCTTTAAAGTCGACTGATTTTATATAGATAATAATTGATTGATAATCCAATTAGATACAAATTACAACTGAGGTAATGTTTGAACCAGTGGCCTTCAGATTAAGAAATTACTAATGAGCCAATCAAAGAATTTATTTAATTACATCTAAAACCCTTTTTAGGGCATAGGTATAATCGTTTATAAATCTGAGGATTGGTTAGGTGAAATTTAACTGATTCTCGATATCGTCATATAAAATCATACAAAGTAAATTAATGGTTTCGAAAATCATACCTCTCCATTTATGAACGACCACCAAGGTGAATGACTTTTCCTCTGCAGAGTTGAAATAATAAAAGCTCATTCATCCCTTACAACGGGGTAGCTTGCATATTAGCGTGACATTTTTCCCTGAAACATATCTCGCTTACATGCCTTTGTCAGCGTCATTCGCTAGCCCTGATTACGTCACACAAAGCAAAGCGACTGAACAGATGCGACTTGCTCTCATACGAGTATGTTCTCCATTATACATATTGGCTCTTTGCGTAGGAAAGAGACTAGTCTCATTTCTCTGCCAAGGAAGTTGAGAAGTACATTTTATGGTAAAACTGAATATATCAAACATTTTTGTTGATTTAAACTCTTTTTTCCAAAGCTTCTTTTTAAAACTTAAATGACATAATTGGATTTATTAAAAGTATTTAAAATTCTTCTAGAAGTGAAAGTAGATATTATGGACATAAGTTTGGAGTCTGTTTTATTTTTATCTATTTCTTGAGCTATAAATTTTGACTAATGAAATTTTTTAAATTTTAATTTACCTTTTTTGACTACTTATACTTGTGAATTCAGAAAATTTAAAATAATTTTATCCTGATTACTATATATTTTCTCAGTAATGAAAACCAAATGCTTAGTTAATCCAATATAATCCATTTTAGTTATAATCGAATACAGTTTTTAAATTGGGTGATTTTAGTTAAAATTACGAAAAAGGTTAGTTTGAGTATTAAAAATAAAATCAACGATGTTTCATCAAATGTTTCATTAACTCGTAGATATGATTGGGCCCCAACTGCGTCACAGGTAACTTAGTATTGAAGATTCTACTTAACAATCTAATTTAAAATCATAAATATTTACTTTAAAATCATATGAATGGTAGAACAAAACTATTAATATTATTATCATACCAAACTTTTATTACTTAAATGACAAAACTAAATACAGATATAAGAATTTAGTTTATATTTTTACTATCAATTTTCGACCAATTGAAACTGAATTTAAGGTACATCCAAATCAAAATATATTTCCTTAAAACATTTTTACTAAAGCAAATAAAGCAAAGACCATTAAAGGTTTTATTTTATCTTTGATTATTTCTCAATTATTAATCCCTACGTATCAATATATTAAATCTATTTATCAACAAATAGTTTTACAAACGAAATTTCGTTCCTTTAGAAATTTTTTTGTATTAATGAAACAACAAATGAAACCAAGAAAACGTATCAGAGGCGTTTACGTTTTATCGTAATCATAAAAAATAAATGGACAACAATGTCATTGCTTAAGAGTTACTCCAATCAAAACTTTTAATTAAGCCCGACTGTCTTGTTTATGTTTGTCCTCTCTTTTTCCGAACACAATCAACAAGTCACCGTGAAACTGAGTTTTAAAGTCTCCAGCAAATGAAATTTTATAAAACATTCATTCTCTATACTTTTACGTAACTTATTTTACATTTGAACTGAGCAATACATTTTTCCTCTAACCTAAACATTTTTATTCATTTGTGTTTAAATTATTTCCACTTAAACAGGTTTAAAATGTTTTTTAATATTTAATAGAGAATATATAAGATAGGATAGTTAACAAATTAATATCTTTCATAAAATTATTTTATATTTATGCTGTATTTTTAATTATACTTAATGAAATAGGTATTCACATTTTCAACCACATTTTAATTGGAATTAATCCGAAATTCCTATTACCGTACTGATGTTTCTATATCTTAATTTTTTTCAAATTTAAATGCATTTTTTTCAATTAGAGGCCACTATATTTCAATGAACCATAAACATATTACAAAAATCATAACAAAAAATACATATTTGAAACCTCCTAATCAGACCTTATTCTATTAATCTATTACATCTATAGAATAAATAACATTGTAAGCCATATCTTTCTGTTATCATCACTTTTAACTACCATAAAACGTTAAACGTTCAACTCTCGGCACATTTCAATGGATGATGCACAATGTAGGCCTACATCTTACAATCGCTACTTATATTACAACCAGTTTAATAAAAATCTGGAACTATTCTATGAAGCAACACTCGAACCCCAATACTCGAAACCAATTCAAAAAAATGTTTGTACTTACTTACCTGTGGGAAATAGGTTATATCATGGATATGTCTAAAGGTAATGTTTTCACTTCATCTAAACAGCTGTTCTTATTCTTTTATATTAAAAATCAATAAAATAGCTCTGGTGGTTTCTATGGAAACCTGTTACATGTTTTCCATCTTAAAAATCGCCAACACCCCCCCCCCAGAGCTAAGACATATCCATGTCAATAGGATATGTAGTATAAATATCAACTATCGTATCTGTCTATTTGTTGACATTGAGTCAAAATGCAGTCAGGAGTCTTCTTACTTACAACTACTTTACAAATATTCTTCGTGGATTATTAGTAGTTTTTTCTTCAGTGACTCGTGTATTTCTGGATTGAAGAGGATGTTTAGAACCGTTAGAGCAGGAAAGTTGAAGCACGGACGCGGCCGCAGTGTTCTAAGCTGTAATCTCTTCATTAAGACGTGCGCCTGAGCTGTAACTCGAGCCCGCTGTCTCTGTGTCTGTCGTAGTTATTGCAGTCTTTCAAATGAAAACCTCTGATGAAGTTTTAATCTTGAACTTTATGAATATCTGCGACACTTGGTTCTTGGACTCTGGTACGTTTATTTCAAACAAAAAGTTGTTTTAAAATTTCCCGTTTCAGGTTACTTTATAGCGTATAAATTAAATTAGGGGTTTGTCTTTGCATTGCTTGAAGTTTAAGATGTTTTATTGTTAACGTGATCTATACCAGGAAATCCGAAATGTGACTTACCTCAAAGTCTGTCTGTCTGTAATGCAATCGTGTTTATCTTCCCTGTGAGAACGAGAGGAACAATTAATTATGATAAAACATCATTTAGAAGAAGATTTTTGTATACTTTAAAATAGACCCACTTCTCTGAAATGTTTACCAACTTTTACAGAATATTTCACGAATTAATTGAGTAATAGACAAAAATGCTGCAAGTAGTTGCCAAGGTACATTCCTCATAGAGATAAACATTAATGTCTTTTCTCGTAGTGTGTTTTAACGCACACTCAAGTTGACCTTGGTCTGGTTTGAAATATGGTAATAGAGTAACTTGTAGTGTAATGGGTTATCGTTTGAGTATGAAACTTGTAATTAGCTTCGCTCAGAAGGGGCGTGACTGAGGGACACGTTGGTTCATAAACAACTCTACACAGCATCAACATTCTTCCCACAAACTCAAAGTCATAATAAAAAAATCAAAATGAAAATCGACGCCGGTTGCTCATGAGTGCCACCGTTAAATTTTAGTGAATATATTATAATTTCTATTACTGTACCAAGACGCCAACAACACCCGTCTGTCTATGAACAATGCCGTACAGATTAAGTCAGGCAATATGCATACAGCCTCTATATTGCGTTTGTCGTTTCACAGGCGCTACGCAGATGCTATAGGTATTTACGGTTGTTTATCTTCTTGTAGGTTTGGTGAAATCTTTAGTGTGAACATCTCTCTAGAAATTTTTTAAATTTAAATACAATATTGGATAGGGTCGGCTCATGGGAAGTATGTATATATGGAATGAAACTTCAGCATTAGTAAATTCAAGAGCCTTAGTCGTAGAAAAGTATGCTAGGATTGTAAAAGAACCTCAGTTCAGGTAAGTGTACTTGTTGAAAATATAGCTTTATGAATATTATTGTGTTTTATTTGTTTATTAATATTTTATAAGAATAAATAATAATAAAGAGTAAAAGTTTATATTATATACCTAATACAATGGTTATAAAAATGCTCTTAGACGCAATTAACATTTTCATTGCTTTAAATTCAAGCAGTTTCAACCACAAAGTTGGGACAGAAAATCACGATTTTATGCTTAACTTTCACGGATTTTCGGACTGGGATGAACAAATGTGTATAGCGGTACTATAAAATCGTTAATAAAATTTGTTGAGATTATAAAATGTTATGTGCTACAATATAAACACATACTATTGTATATGATACTATAAATGGATATGTATTTGTTTTTTTTTCAAATAAATCAACAGCTGGTCACGGTATTCCTACCTCATTAAATTGTTTTCAAACGTATCTTATAATTTTACTACGGTACAAAAGCAGCAGTTTTTATTCGTAATTTTGAATGTCAGTTTAATAACTGCACAGTTTTACGTCAAAGAACAAACTAAACCAATTTTACAGATTTCTTTGCGGCGATGGATTAAAAAATAATTGCTAAAACTTTTTGAACAGATTTTTTTAGACAGGAGCGTTTAAATAGTATTGAAGATATTTAGTTTAGTCGGACATTAAAGTGAATACATTTTTTCCTTTTAAATTTTGCCAATAATAGTTTGTAATAATTAAAAAATATATTTATTTTTTAATACTTGTAAAACTTATAGCACTATATAAGTTTATTTTGTATCGGTGTAGTTTGTTAATAGTTTTTCTAATTCTGTAATAGGATTTAAAAAGTAAATAAAAAATATCAAATATATTGTCTGATAGATATTGGTACTTTTTATTGTGCTACACCTGATTGAGTTTTTATTTGCAAGCGTGACACAGAATTTTCATCCCATACTAACGTACATTTGAATATGTGCTCAGCGGTGCGAAGAGACCAGAGACCGCAGAAAGCGGAATGTTTTCCAAAGCCCTTCGAACCAGAACTACCGGGTAATTAGCTCCAGTTTTTCACTCCGCCTAAACAAATAGAATTTCTTCAAACACTCTGTTATGAGGTTAATTTAGTGGAAAGGGACCATTCACACAGTTTGTACTTTCATTGGAACTCTTTTATTGAAAATCTGTTTGCATTTAATTTACGTTATTGCATGTTTTTAATCTAAAAAAATCTTTGTTGAAGTTTAAAAAGGTATAAAATTTAAGAATAAAAAATGTTTTGTTAATCATTGTTTCCATTTACTGTTAACCTATGATGACTGGACTCAAAAATTAACTATACACTTTCTAACCATACCTACATACTCTCTAGAACACGGATTCGATCATTAACAAATGCTAATAAATTGATTTTAATGTTTCATAGGAGACCCTGCTGCCTTTGACAACACCACAACCATTTTTCACTTTACTAATCTTCCGATTCACTTATTGTGAATTTACTTCTGCATAGTTTTTAAAGCTAAATGCGATATCTCAAAATTTACTATACAACCTTCGTCACAGTTGACTCAAAAAACCTATTGCATTCAAAAGTAAATTTGTTACCAGACTATTTCACCAGGGAGAATATTTACGACACGAAATCCTGTTTTTCCCAAATATGTTCAAGAAAGAGATGGTAGGGGGGTGTTTTGGGCGTACAGTTCCCAAAGGAGGACACATGGGACCTCAGGGTCTTGAACTTAGCTAACCCTTGCAGTTTTAAGTTTAATCTATGTATGAAATATTGTTAAATAGAAAATTATGTAAATCATAACAAGTAGTACGTTTGATTATACGGAAATGATTCTATAATAAATAATAATAATTCGATAGTAAATGATAATTATTGGAGCCAGGATTTGTTTTCTGATTGACAGCATCACTTGTTATTAGTAAACCACGTCATCTCCAATGTTATATTAAATGGAACATACGAAGGAATGTGAGGCATATGCCCAGCAGAAATATAATTTTGAAAATTTATACTTCATTCATACTTATACCAAACTTACATCTGTCTAGATAGTCCGCATAATATTGACTTATACAGTAAGTAAAGCTTACTTAAATATACTCGTCTATTGAATCTTTTGATTTTTTTATAACCCTCCAAATATGAATTTATGAAACTTTTCTTTTTCCCTAACTATATTTGACTATCACAGACCGTTAAAATATATCAAATTCGAAATATTTTTTTAATTATACCTTCGACTGTCAAGAACTTTAGGACTACACTTTTCTTGGGTTCCAATTTTCTACAAGCTCGTCCAGTAAATTAATCTAAGCTCTATTCTAATCTCCTCGTGTTTAAATAATCTTATTATTTTTTTGTGATCTGAATTAATATGCGACGTGAATCTAGATAGACTGATTCAATTTCCAATTTCAAGTTCTAATTTCCTCCCCTATTTAAACAGTAGCTTACACTGCATTCTCTCAAGTGTACCTCAATTAGGAATGACAATTTACTAAACAAATTGAGATAAATGGGAAAACTGGTACGAGTGAATGTTCAGTTAAAGTGGCGATGTCAGCTGGGAGCCCAACTATGACAACATGCTCATGTAAGCACACGGTACGTCTACGCGCTGACTGAACCTGAAGTACCGGTTCTTATAGAAGTTTACCTGTTTAAAATCAAGCCTTTTGTGTTTTACAGGTAATTAAGCGCCCGTACTAATTAGAAGAGCAAACGTTTGGATGTAGTTTCGTTTTTTATAAGTGAAACTTACACTTTCCTATAGTGCAGAATGTTTTTATCATTTATGTAGGATATTTTATCGAAGAGTGAGTGGATGGGCTATTTTATTTGTATTCGCATAGTTTTCATACCTTACTGCATGTAAAAAGTCGTTCAAAATTTATTACATTTTTAATGTATCACAAAAAATTGTTTTGCAGATTTCTAATCAGTTCAAAGAGAAACCTTAGATGAGCATGTAAAAGAGGTTTTTCAATCTCAGTGAATGAAGAATCTGAATATTTACTGGATGAAATGATGCTATATATATTATTAAAAGAATGCATTACATTTCGGAATTATAAATATTGTACAAAGTACGAGAGCGACATTACTTTTAAATCTTAGCTCGGAGGAGAAATGGTTAAAAATTAAGGGGAAACCCTGTGAGTATTGAATGCATTACCGGAGAGTATCTGAATGTTTTAGTCACAAGACACGACTGCAGATGTTCACTTGGCGACCGTGATCACCGCGACTGACCGATGGCTCCCTGGAGATGCCCTTGTCACGGACACATATCACACACTATTGAATGCATTACCGGAGAGTATCTGAATGTTTTAGTCGCAAGACACGACTGCAGATGTTCACTTGGCGACCGTGATCACTGCGACTGACCGATGGCTCCCTGGAGATGCCCTTGTCACGGACACATATCACACACTATTGAATGTATTACCACTGAGTATCTGAATGTTTTAGTCACAAGACACGACTGCAGATGTTCACTTGGCGACCGTGATCACCGCGACTGACCGATGGCTCCCTGGAGATGCCCTTGTCACGGACACATATCACACACTATTGAATGTATTACCACTGAGTATCTGAATGTTTTAGTCGCAAGACACGACTGCAGATGTTCACTTGGCGACCGTGATCACTGCGACTGACCGATGGCTCCCTGGAGATGTCCTTGTCACGGACACATATCACACACTATTGAATGCATTACCGGAGAGTATCTGAATGTTTTAGTCGCAAGACACGACTGCAGATGTTCACTTGGCGACCGTGATCACTGCGACTGACCGATGGCTCCCTGCAGATGCCCTTGTCACGGACACATATCACCATTATTAAATGCATTACCGGAGAGTATCTGAATGTTTTAGTCGCAAGACACGACTGCAGATGTTCAGTTGGCGACCGTGATCACCGCGACTGACCGATGACACATATCAAAATATATTCAATACATTTGTAGAGTAACTATGTTTTATTTTTGATATAGATAGCTTACCATTGTCGAATTTGTGTAGTTTTGCAAAAATGAAAAATCGAATCGTCTATTACTCCCTTAACATTGATGAATTAGTATTTCTCTCAAGGCCAATAATAATAAATAAAAAATAATAACTACTGAACCCTGATTTATTTTTAATAAAAATTGAAACTATAGCAAGGTATCTTTATTAAAATTGATCAGCGATAGAAATCATACTGGACAACATTATACATATTATTAGACTTAAAAGACATGATATTATGGAGAAAATCCCTTTTAAATTATTTTTTAAGTTTTTTAATAATCAGCTGTAAAACAAACTATTGTTTTTCATTTTCATCATGGCTCTTTTTATAAACATATTATATATAAATCATTATTGTTAAAAACTAAACTCTCTAGCGTGACGAGACACTTCAGTCCCATATTAAGACAACTGTTTTCGTAGGCTTATGACGAAAACTTATTTTTACAAAAGACAAGCAGTCTTCGAGTGATCCAAGTTTATATTCTTGCGTCTATATCGATACCAAAGTTTATGTGAGTGCCAATGCGAAAGACAGCTTGTTAGAGATGCCAAGTCTCTACACTATTGGGGTTGAAAACTGTAAAGTACACGTCTGACATGTCCTCGCTTGTATTTGGCTTGTATATAAAAGTAGCCTGACGAGTAAAATCTTTGGGAATGGTAGTTTACTTCCAAAAATAGACGTTTAAAACTATTGTTATATTTGAATGTTCAACATTTACATATGAAATAATGTGTCATTTTATAACTATTCATGATTTATTACTAGATATTTTTCTTCTTTTTCGTTACTTAATTTCAGCAATAAGTAAACCACCTGCACCTATTTGTTTACGCCAGAAGGAAAATTCAAAATAGGTCTAATCATTTAATATATTTTAAACGAAACTATTTTCATAAATATGGCAATATTAAGTAAAAATCTATTGTTTTAATCAGTTTTTAATAATCGTTGTAGTAATTATTGTTATCACTTTTAAAAATCATTTTATTTCGTTTATAAATGAATTGTTATAAATTTTTCAAGATTTTTTATTTTTTATGTTTGAATAAATATTCTAATGGTCTTATCCACGTATCCTAGTTAAAATTAATTTTTTTCCCTATAATTTGTTAGTTCCTTTAGGTTTCATTTTGATATTCTTGACCGGTTGTAGAGACATACGTCAAATTGTAGTTATAAATTGTATTCTGTAACAACTAGTATAAGGAATTTTTAGGTCTAGTGTAAGGAAGGTTTAGTAAGCTATGTCTTACTTTTAAATGATAAACTTAATTTAACACATTAAAATACTTCAGCAAGATCATTTAGACAATTGGATTTTGTTGGACTTAATCCAAACATTCACTACGCACTCCTAAATTTGTTAATCTTTGTTTGAAATATTATTTCAGTTTTTTAAACAATTGTTGTTTTAAAGATATTTATTTTATAGTTCACAATATCTCACTTTGATATTTTTATCCTATAACATTTCATTGTTACAAATAATGTTTGGAAAAAAAGAATAACATGAGTTAGCTAAATTTTAATGTATAGATATACATTCCTTCAAAATTGTCTTCCCATATTAATAAATGTCAACTAAGATACAATAAATATGGAACTGTATTATTGGGTCTATTCCTCAAGTATCACCGAATTCCAACACGTAGAATCGAATTTCAGTCCACACCCTGTATATTAAATTCAATATTACACCAGCTGTTATATTGACCGCCGTGAATTATTGCTTTAATGTTATCGCCGTACCAGTAAAGCCTTCAAGAATATTTTTTCCATTCCCATTTTTTACATGGCTTCAAACCATGATAATTATTTTAAATCCCTTAATATTACATAATTTATCAGGTTTTTTAACATCCAAAAATATTTAATTAACTGATTTTTATGAGCTATAAATTATATTTTATTGGAAATTAAATGATCAGTGTAAATGAGAATTGACCATTTACCTTGTTAAGACGTTTGATTGCATTTTGACCATTGAAGCCTCTAGATCACTAATCAAAGTTTTAAATACTGTACCTGCAATACTGTCTGCAATCCTGTTTTGGTTTCAGAACTATAGGTCCATTATCAAGGGAAATACGAAGTTATAACAATATTACCTCTACACTGTTTTAGTGAAGAGTTGTCATCCACAACACGTAAACACGAATTACAAAATACATAGAATTTATTAATTTGGCTAAATGTCTAAAATAGGTCGGGAGCGAGGTGAAGCCGACAGACGAGTCACGGCTAGTCCTGCAAGTCACAATGACGTATCACAATGACGTATCACAGTGACGTATCACAATGACGTATCACAATGATGACGTAGCATCCCATTCCTAATCATGTTACAGCTGTCTTTACTCTTTACTTCAAACTACCACTATCTTCGCTTCGAGTTTTATTTTACTTTAGTCATTATTGACAACTTATAGACGTACTACAAGCAGGCCTCACTCCGTCCAATGACTCGGTGTTAAGACATCAAGATGACTATTGTAAACAAATACTGTACCACATTTGCATGGAGAAGACGAACACAAACTACTTTTTAGCGTTACAGATAAACAGGCAGAGATACGAACACTTTCAGCTTACACTAAAACTAAAAGCTAACACTAAAATGTCCACAATTATAATACCAATCAATATATAAAAAAATGTACTTTTTATGGGTTTGTCTTTACGTCGGGGCGTCGGCGTCGCGGCGTTGTTATTAGTTAACATGGTACTAACTGGTGCTATCAGTGAGTACAGCTGAATAACATTAGTTAACATGTTACTAACTGGTTATATCAGTGAGTACAGCTGAATAACATTAGTTAACATGTTACTAACTGGTGATATCAGTGAGTACAGCTGAATAACATTAGTTAACATGTTACTAACTGGTGATATCAGTGAGTACAGCTGAATAACATTAGTTAACATGTTACTAACTGGTGGCACCGGTGAGTACAGCTGAATAACATTAGTTAACATGTTACTAACTGGTGATATCAGTGAGTACAGCTGAATATCATTAGTTAATATGTTACTAACTGGTGGCACCGTTAATGCAGATGAATATTATTAGTTAACATGTTACTAACTGGTGGCACCGGTGAGTACAGCTGAATATCATTAGTTAACATGTTACTAACTGGTGATATCAGTGAGTACAGCTGAATAACATTAGTTAACATGTTACTAACTGGTGGCACCGGTGAGTACAGCTGAATAACATTAGTTAACATGTTACTAACTGGTGGCATTGTTGAGTGCAGCTGAACAATATTAGTTAACATGTTACTAGCTGATGGCACTGGTGAGTACAGCTGAATACCATCAGTCACAACCACAATTTCAAAACTATACAACACACAAAAGGTAATAAAACAATATCAACAGTAAAGCTATTTATTCCAAACAAAGAATTTACAACAAAGAAGGCAAGGCAGATATAAAGAACATTGGAGGGATTTCATTAAAGCTGTTTGGTTGCTAATATGATTGAAACTTTTAATTATGTTTGACTTGAAATGACTTTCTTTGATTCTTTGAAATTTCAGGTAACTGCAAACTATTCAGAAACATTGTTCAACTTATTAACACTAAACACAAGTCAAACTCATAACAAGTGTGTTGCAACTCCTCTTGATCTAAGCTTGATGGTTTATTTATGTGTCAATTAATTTTCTTTAATTAATTCAACTATGCATATTTGCTTCAGAAGGTTAAGTACCAACTCAAGCAAATCAGTTGCCAAACTTCTGTTGAATTCTGTCTCTATAGGTTATAGTTTGCAATCACTACACTAAAAATAGTAAAATAAACTAATTTTTCATTTAATATCTACTTTATTTTCACATATAAATTCAAAACAATGTAACAAACATTGTATAAGTTACTAATAAATAATAGACTGAAATGAATTAGCTGAACCAATTGAGGAGAAGCAATTCAATGTATGACATGACATATGTCTATGGCATAGAAGTTGTTACAAATATTTATACCTTGGTACTAAATATTACCTATTTATTTAAGTCCAACGTATATGAAATAAAGTAAAGTAAAATTATCTCTTCTAAAATAACTATTAGCTCTGAACGAAATACTAATAGCTATTGAAGTTTTTACATACAAGAATTATTGGTTAAATAAACATTTCCCTTATTTATAATGAAACGTGCAATCAATTTTATAGAATTCAGAGTTTAAAAGATTCTGCACACGAATTTGAACGGAATTAATTTACGGTACTATGTAAATAAGATCATAAGGATATACAGTATTGTTGCTATAAGATAATAAAATTAGTAAATTACCAAAAATGTATTTGGAGGTTTTGAAAATATATTATAAAAGGTTATAATTATTAGTATTGAGTTTAAGGCACAGAAAATTGAAAGATAAGAGATCAATTGTAGACAAATTTTCCATTATTAAACTTGTTTCAATAGAATTCGCTTATACACGGCAGACAGAGAAGACTCAAATGTTTTTTATTTAAATAGTGGCAGCCTCTTATACATATGTTTTAAAGGCATTACAACATATTGTGCTGATTCAAATAGAATCCAAATTTAAACGGGCCAAATGATCAGCTGTGATCGGTTATCAATAGCCAATCACTTGCCTCTACAGAGGAGAGAGGGAATGCATCGTGGACCCGTCAGCAACCGCTGCCATAGGGGATTTGGCTACAGAGCGTGGGAGAGCTTGACCAGGATCAATTTATGCCGTAAACATGCGTTGGTCTTCATATCTTTCTAATTACTCAAATTCTGTGCATCACACTATTTCTCTCTTCAACGATCCAGAATTCACTTATGCTCCGTAAGTGAACTACAAAAATTAATTTGTTAAAATAACATAAATCGTCATTTGTTCCGAGTGTCGCCGCAAAGACGTGGGTGAGCTGACACAGAAGTGATTGGAAATACTGGTTGAAATGTTTTGCTTAGTTGGGATCCGAACTGGTGACATCACTTTCTGTTACAGTCCACCACTGGTGACAGAAACAGAAAGTGATGTCACCAGTGGTGGACTGTGTCATACTTGAGGGTACTCACCTTGGGTATGAGAGGGCCAACCTGGGGAATTTGGGGTAAAGAATACCCCCAGGTGAGGGAGGGGGTTGGATCTGCCCCTGGTGAATTGGCTCTAGATTTTATATAGTTTTTATCATAATTTAAGTAATAATATTCTTTGCAACTTACTATTCTGAGCTATTCTGAACATTCTTTGCATTTTAAAATTTATATTTTTACAAATAAGGGCATAAGGGTGCCCTCCCTGATGCAAACTCTTCAATTCACCTTAAAAACAGGGCTGTCATGTAGGCCTGCGGAGAGGGGAGTGCCGCAGAAGTGGCGGCTTGACAACGGCCAAAGTAATAATAAAAATATTTAAATAAGTTAGACCCAGATGTAGGCGTATACAAAGTATTTTAAAGGCTATGTGTAACTAAACTTTGAATATTATATTGCATCCTTTTGTTGAACAAATACTTGTCTGGCTTAGCTTTAAACATCTGATCCTTAACTCTCGGAATGACAAAGGTGCTGCAGCGTCTATTTATTGCAAATACCGCCTCAGTGCTGCCATCTACGAGCTAATGTACGAACAATCGTGTAACCGTTGAATTACTTCATTGTCGTTCCATTAGAGTATGGCAAATAGACACTTTCTCAGACAGTGGTCCTTTCTGGTGTTGACCGTTGTGTTGACGAATTCAAGGTCAAAGACATTCGGAGGGACGAGGGATCAAATCCCGACCATTAGCAATCCCACTTTGGCTTGCGAATGTGTGGTTTAGTGGAGTGGAGGGTCCACTTTAAATAAACAGTGTCCGGCTTGGGTGGAAGTTGACGGCATTTGTAGGCTTAATTGAGATAGGAGTAGGTACCTGTTTTTCTTTTATGGTTAGTTATTATAAGGGGGGAGCATTTTTTGTGTTTTTTTGTTTAAACTCTGTATTTTATGAAGTCAAAGTCAAGGAATAAAGTTAAATCAAAGTCAAAGACAAGTCCAAGTTAACTTAAAAAATGAAATTTCAAAAGCCCCGCCACTCAGAGAGTTAAAACTATTCATCTTAGAACTGAAACAGCTCAATGTAGTGGTTTATTTACTATTTGTTTTGACAGGAGCTTCAAACTGGTAGACTAATTAATTATGAAGGTTCTCGATAAAGAAAATTACGTGTAAGTCAAGTATAAATAGGGAAGACATATTCTATTGGTCTTTATTTATTTCAAAACATAAAAGAACTACCAGTAGAGTATTTTGCATGATAAGGTTTAATAAAAGATGAGGCAGTGTTCTCAAATCACATGTAACTGCAAAACAGCTGATCATGAATTCACATGAGTTTTTTCCAATTGCCTTATGACAAAGTGGCAATTCAGGATAGAGGTAGAGGTAAAACAGATGTTTCAATTGTTACAGAAGAAACTATTTAACTTCAACCGAGGCGATTTACGTTTGTCAGGTTTTGGGGAACTTCTGAAAAACTGATCCTGAATTAGAATGTACTTATATTATCTTGCTTAAATGCTTCACTTTAGTAACTTCTCTTCTATTACTTTTAAACTAATACTTGCACCTGAAAAATCATACTTATTTTAGTAAAATGACTAGTAAGAGTTGTGCTCCTGGAAGAAACCTCCAGGAATACAAGCAAAATCATTAAATTGAAAATTTAGTGAACTCACAGATATCTCACATAACTGACCCAAGGTTTGTTAAGTGTAGAAAGATTCTACAACATTAATGGCATATTTGTGTTGTGTATTAGACCAGGGAGATAAATCTGAGTTTTATGGAATGTTTTATTTTCAAGAATCGAGTTTGAGAGTTTCTACTGTGAGCTTTCAAACCACTGTGGTTTATTAAAACTGTTCTCATGGCTTCTTATATCACGGCCATTCAAGCACAACACCCTGTATATTAATACTTAAATATAACAAGGTCTTACTTCCTATTAGTCAGAAATATTGGAAGGTTTTGTAAATAACTAAGTAGTAAAAAACTTTCATGTTAACATATCCAAAGTGAACTTCAGATCTTCCAACAACAGGTACTGATTTACCTTACTGTCAACTGTCTTGACTGTATCAAAACTTTGAACTTTAGCTATCCCACTAAGGGAGCGTTAACAACTGTTAGGTGAATAGCTGTTATGCTGTTTCTCTTCAGTCAGGTTCCTAATGCATCTTGAGATACTCCACGATGTGTGCGTGTCTCCCTGTGATTGCCAGCTCCAACGGAGAGCCGCCGTCTTGGTTCTTGAGCCTGACATTGGCGCCGGCATGCAGTAGAAGCTTAACAATACCGAGGTGGCCAAACAATGCTGCCGCATGAAGAGCACTCTCTCCATTCTGCAAGAAGAAATAATAAGACATGAGTACAGTTAACCCTGCGTTACCCGCGCTAAGTGTATTACACCAATACCCGCCCACGGACTTGGAGACCGTTTTGCATTTTTACCGATAAATGGGGGTTTTGCAATGAAACTAAACTATGCTAGTAAAAACAAAAGTAGTAATATTTACTTTATATTCAAACCAACTATTGTGAGATTTGTGTTTGATCTTAGCGTGATGAGCATATAATATTACATTAATTCTAGATTATTGAAATAAAAATATCAAAGATCAGCAAAATATTCATTAGTTTTTAGTTCTGAAAATGTATTATTTTCATATGATTTCAATTTAATCTCAAAGTAGTTTAAGATACACGCTTTTCTTCATCAATATTGCGCGTATCAGCATAAGACCTCTATGTACAACAAAGCTTTTATGTTACTTTGTCGCCTTTACAGCTTATATCAAGTATGAAAACAGTTTGTGCACTGAGAGAATATACCTAGAGATGGCTTCGGCTGACTTGCCCGTGATAGGATCGATTGAGTATGTTGAGTGAATGTGTGATAAATATGGCAATTTTATTTATTTACAATATTTTTTTCTGTTTAATCATTACATTAGATTAAGTGTAATGTAATTATTTAATGATATGTCAGTTAAGTGTAAGAAACTGGCCTAACTTTGCCTGGATAAAAGACTTTAATTTATTTTTTATACTATAATTCAGTAAACACCTTTAATTAGACAATAGATAAAAGATATCAACATTTAACGTTATATAATACTATAATACAATGTATATATATATAATTTTAAATCTAGAAAACTCCAGTTTTTTTTTTAATAACTTTATAAAAATAATAGATAGCTATGTAAAACAGTGTTTTTATAATATTAAGTTTATAACTAAAAATTTTAACAATGTATGGAGAATAAAATTACAATAAAAAAATGTTTATAATTTAGTTCTGATTGAAGACTACTATAATATATAAATTTATTTTAAATTAAAATAAATGCATATTACTAAACAATTTGTACTTGTAACATAGCTTAAATAAAACAGAAAAAATATAAATCTTGGTTTTTAGAAAAAGATGTTGTATGCTTAAGCACTGTAACAAACCATAATTGATGTAAATTAAATTTTCTTTTTCTTTTCAACCACATTCCTTATAACAAATCAGATCACAGTAATAATAACATGGCAACAGTAAATGATCTTGGCTAAAAGACAAAACCATCGCTCAATTGACTAATGAGCCATTGTAGCGTGTAGAACTATAGGTGAGTTAAACCACATATTTTTCAGCTATATTAATTATAATGTATAATCGGTTTTATTTCAACCACATAAATAAATTATAAATTTTTTTAATTTGCTAATATTTAAATATGTCTTATTTATAGCAAAGTTACCAGGTACTATCTTTTAATGACATCTACCTACAAATTATAAATACAATTGTGTTTGAAAACCATCAGCAAATAAAATACCCAGTTTTTGTAGTTTTTAATTTATTACATGGATAAACTTATTAATATACAAAACCATGTTTTGATTTTTGAAATTATATTCTACAAACCAGTAAATTATATGTATATTAGAAATGTGAAAATGTTAAATACTTAATTAAGTTAGCCTATTGGCACATCTTAAATAAAATACTAAAAATACCTCTGAAGATAAACAAAACTATGTAGAGATTATATACAGAGTGTTAACAAAGTTTTAGCCAGAAAAAAATTACATACAGTAGAAGATTATAACCCCGTATGTAATAGAGTGTATCAAAGCTCTTAATAAAAAATGTTTGTATTTACTTCCCTGTGGGAGATAGATTAGATCATGGATATGTCTAAAGGGAATGTTTTCAGTTCATCTAAACCGATGTTCTTGTAACCAAGCTATGACATCACTATCCATACATATCCATGTCAAAAATTAGCAATCAGGTAATAATTTTGCTCCATACTATGATACTGTGGTAGATATGGTATAGGACCTGCTATGGTATGGTGGATATGGTATGATCTTAAAGCAGTCTTATAGGAGCAGGATTTGATACTACAGTAGAATAAACTAGCAAAAACACTTCTCCCATGTACAAATTAAATACCATGGTTGTAAAAGTGAGCCATGGCCTTCAAGTCTGAGAAAATAGAAATATGTATGAACATTTTTTTTCGAATGTCAGCATATGTTTGCCCAAACAGACCACAGATCTGAGTGTGGGTCACATCAAGCTTAGATATGGTGAGTCAACTCTCAACACAGTACTGGTGGACAGAAGCTGTTTTTGTTAAGTTATACCGTAAATATAATCTAAGGTGTTATCTCCACAACCTCTAAAGGTATATATAATTTATTGCTTACAGGTAGTAAGCCCAGGCTGGGATTGTATTTGAGCAAGTCCTGAACAACATCAGTGTGTCCTTTGTGGCAAGCTTTAAACAAAGGGGTGGCTCCATCCTGCACAGATATAATATCAGATAAGTAAACAAATGATAAGTACAAGCTTTGACTATACATTATTAATATACGTGTCATTCTTATGCGCAAGCTGTAGTGGCTTGAGTGGTTCCCGAATCGTCTTGGAGAGTTAGTGCGTGGTTCCCCGTACCGGAGCGCTGCCGTCTACTACCCCCTCCCCCCAGCCATTCTTAAGGGTGAGAGAGGGATGTGCGCCGTGCGCGTCGCCACGTCAACTCATTCATCCCCAAAGTTACTACGAGTGCTCATGCACTGCTGAGGGCGAGGCCAAGTGAGCTTACAGCCTTCGCCACTAGGAAGCAGCACTACACTGTCAGCACTGGACCGGGCCTTCCGAAATTTTGTTGGCGACAACATTTAACCATGAATGACACGTCTATTAGTAATGTATAGTCAATGGTACAAGTTAAGAAAATTATATAAAATTAAAGGTTTACACAGAAAAATTGACTTTTTGACAAATAATGTTGCCAACTAAATTGTATTATCTTTACGAGTGAAATTTTTAAAAATGGCTAAAAATGGCACAAACTTCCTATTTTTGGTATATACTTTTATTACTGAATCCATATATTTTTCTCACTCTTGCTATTAACTGAAGGCAAGATGAACGTCCCTATCTTTGCCATGTTAATCTTAGCATAGGGAATTTGTATTTACTGAAAAACCATTTGAAATAAATGCTTGAAATTTGTTATACATGAACTTTACATCTTTATCTACAGTCCCTATGACTTTGAAAGCTTTAGCTAAAAAAATTAAAAAATCTTTGTAATAGAATGTTTTTTCTTGTTTTTTGTGATATTTATTTTTTTACTCCAAAAGTCCTTTACTGATTACCTCAAAAGTGGTAGGGGCTATAGATTAGGGTATTTTGCATAAGTGGTAAAAGTTCCAAGTAAATAGGAGCAGTTGTTCCTGAGAAAATAACGATTTTCCTTACATTAATTACTTTATTTCCTGAAAATGACCAGAAAAAATAAGGAAATTATTTTTTTATTTTTTTTTTAAAGTAGTTTATACCTTATTTGATTAAGTTATAGAAATTCGGAGGCTGTTTAACCATTTGTATTAGTTTTTGGTAAATACCAAGGTTGAGGAAACTTACATGCCGCGCAGTGTCTACAAAAGTCCCATGTTTTGATGAGCAACCTAACCACTGTACCGTGGTTCATTTGCACTTACAAGCCGCACAATAACTACAAAAGCCTCATGTTTGAGGAGCAACCTAACCACTGTGCCGTGGTTCATTTGCACTTACATTCCACACAGTGTCTACAAAAGCCCCATGTTTGAGGAGCAACCTAACTACTGTGCCGTGGTTCATTTGCACTTACATGCCGCATAGTGTCTACAAAAGCCCCATATTTGAGGAGCAACCTAACCACTATGCCGTGGTTCATTTGCACTTACATGCCGCACAGTGTCGACGAAAGCCCCGTGTTTGAGGAGCAACCTAACTACTGCGCCGTGGTTCATTTGCGCTGAGATCCACAATGGAGTGGCGCCATCCAGGCGGCGCTGGTCCACGGCGGCTCCGAGTGTCAGCAGCAGACGACATGTGTCGGCGTGGCCGTTCTGGGCAGCAATGAAGAGTGGGCTGGCCCCGTCCTGGAATAATCTCATTGTATAAAAAAAATCTTGCCCTCCTTAACTCCGCCCATGGTCTTTCGTAATTTAATTTTAATTAATGATTGATGCTAGCAATTAAATCCGTAGGTATTTGCCAATAACAGGTCCAAATCCAATAAATATTCATTGATTCGGATTGACATTGGATTCGTTATACAAAACATTTATTAAGTCATATGATGGTCCATGGTCCATATAAAATAATTTTCATTCCAAGTGTCATTTAAAATATTCATCAATTGAGTAAAATGCATTAATTAAAAATTAGTAACAGAAGTCTTGAAGCTGTTTAAATTTAAATCTTTTACATTAAGAGGCAGCTTATTGAACAATTTAGTACCAATTATAGAAGGATTTACATTAGCACAAGGAGTTTGTACATCATGTCTGGTTCTTGTGCAGTGATCTTGATTATAAGTAAGATTACAATGAACTTCCATATGCATTGAAGTTTGTAAAATAAAGACAGAGTATAAAAATAAAATTTTCTGATGAAAAAATATGGTCTGCAGTGAGCCTTAAAGTACTGCGCTAGCAAGTAATTCCTCACTGCACGTTTCTGCAGATTAAAAATCTCTTTGGATGCTGAAGCACTGACCCAGACAATTAACCATAGTTAGTTTTTGAATAAAAAAGGCCAAAGCAGTAACAAATCTACAAATGGCAACAAATCCATAACACTCACCCTTTAGTGAGTCGGTAAGTATGTGAACAAATTTGCTTCATAAATTTAGAGCATTACCACATTCTGTTTAAAATTTATTTCAAACTAACTTTACCTTCATGCAAGAATTGACATTAGCTTTGTGCTTGGCTAACAGCTGTACCATGTCATAGTGGCCGTACTGGCAGGCAACAAACAATGGAGTCCCTCCATCCTGAAAAAAGTTAAACCTCTTGTAAAAGTGTGACTGGTATATTCTGCACGGTGTGTTAAAAACAACCCCTAATATGCACAAATAGTTCAACATCTGGGATTTTTGTCCAGGGTCAAATTAACGCTAATTGCTTTTGAACACAAGTATTGGTCTAGGAATTTCCTTTTCAGGATGCGGTTCATATCTCTGTTTCAGATCTTGAACAATGTGTTCTGATTTTAGGGCCTCATCACAACAACACCTGATTCGCAAAAATTTTGCCCAGGGCCATTCATTTTGACTCAACCGTGTCAAGGGTGTCAGATTATGGTGTTTTTTAAGTAATCTTAAGCCCTTTGCCATCCAATAAGAGGAGGTTTTTGTTTTGAAAATGGTTTTATTCTCTCTGATTTTTGTATTCTGGAAGACATTAAGTGGAGCTCTTATAATTGTTTCTTCCATAATGTGAAAATTGGGAAAGAGGTTCTTTATTTTATTTCTTTCTTCTTCTTTAATGTTATTATTCTTTCTTTCTTCTTTTTTATTTTTCCTCCTACTTCACTTTTAAAGTGAAGCGGGAAGAAACACAATCAGCACATATTTCTACTGAACATATTTTTCTTGTGGTATTGTGATTGCTAAGCCATAGAAATGTATAGAATGTGACACAATATATTTCACAGATGAACATGCCTTTTTTCTAAGAGCCTCTCAGTACAACACTGATTTTGAGAGCTACTCTGGTCATAATAAATGAATAAATAACACATAACAAAGTAATATATACATTAATAGATAATAAAACTGAACAAACAACAACAATAAAAAATAATACTTAACAAAGAAGCTTATATTTTAGGTCTTATATGCTTTTTAAAATTAATTTTAAAAGCTGGCACACTCAACAGTTTCAGAGCCAAGGGGAGGTCATTGTACAACTTTGTCCCAAAGTACGAAAACTCATCCTGTCTGACACTGCGCTGCGACACCCGCCCGTGAGCAACAAGTCTTTTCACCAGGAGGGTATTGTGGCTCACTAAGAGTCAACACCCGGTGGATGAGGTTGCAAGTCTAAATCCTGCACACGGCATCAGTTGTTTTTTTAAACTGATTTTTTAGCAGAAGAATCTAGGTAGGTGGAAATATGCTCACGTCTACGAACTGCGATGTTCAGCAGTTGGGCCATTTCCTCGCTAGTAATGCCTTTGCCGTATGCAGGAAGACAGTTATACAGCACCGACAACACAACTGACCTAAAGCCAGCTGAGAAACACAGGTGATAACAGATAACACCATTTTGAATGTTAATAGTTTATTTAAATAAAATTAAAAAAACACATTTAATTTATATAATAAAGGAATTCTAATCCCTACTAAAACATATTTTCATTGCGGTGCAAATAGAGTCATGGGTATACTATTGTTATAATATTTGACCTTCTTTTAATGCTTATTCTACACTACACTTTCAGAGGAAAGAGATATTTATTCTTGTAATCATTCTGAGCTGGTTGCCACAGGCTGGGTTACAGTAGGAAGCTAGACAAATTTTTTATCTTGCGTTTTCTTTCTGTGAGCGGGTTAGTCGACTGCTATAACTTCTTTACGGGAGCAAAGATGTTATAGATCATCTTATTATCTTGTTGAGAATACAACAAAATTGACAATTTTACTGAGAATGTGAGTTATACCCAATACTAACCACGTAGAAGGTCAAAGTACGACACACAGAAGTGATATACTCTTGGCTACTCATATCCTGTCTGACCACTGTGTCATTGGATACTTCTCGGACTAGGGTTATGTCACACCATGCAAGATTGAGTACCAACTCACATAGTGCTAGCCTACATGACATACACTTGGCTACTCGTATCCTACCTGATCATGGTCATTGGTCACCTTAGATTGAGCATTAACTCACATAATATCAATTTATAACAGGATAGTGGGAAATTTTTGAAGGAGGTTGTAGCTTCTTTTACCTAAATATTGTCAGACCTTGTAGACTATATGTGATGTATCAAAAACTAATCAAGGGGTGATACCGCACAGTACAAGATGAATAATGGTAAAAAATGCTATTAGCAACACCAGGATTCGAACCAGACATATCATCTCACGCTGACACAGTGTGTCACATTAAAACCACTTATGGGTAGGTAAATGTCTTACCAATATTAGGGTACAGACACCACAGAAAAAAATATTAAAGATTTGTAAACGATATTTAAACAACATATTATCATTGCAATTGTTTTCAGAAACATTTTAAACATTTATCTTCCTTTCTTAGTGTGGTGTCTTATATTTTAATGTGGTTCTTAAAATATTGTTACAAGTTTGCTCCTATATCACTAAATAAAAATGTTTTCTTGAAAATAACATACTCTTACAAGTAATACTGTATAGTTCAACAACAGTTAATGAAAATATTAACAAGTAATGTGTTTGTATTGTTACTGTTCCCTTTATTGGCAACAACTTCCTCACAGTAAGGCCTTGTGACATTGATCTAACGCTAGGCAATAGGTTGTCACTCTTGATTGTCCAATTGCAAAACTAATTATGGTTTAATAACAGTAAGTGATGTGCAATCATTCTTTTCTCAATGGAAAATTGATCAGTGACATTGATAGGCATAAAGGGCAGTTTATGATGATATATCCTTAAATAATGCATTCTGTTCAATATTCCAAGGACCAAAGAAGCAATGGATTTAAAAATAATTAACTTTAGCTTTTTAACGTCACTTAACCCAATTAGAAAATTAAGTGTTTGGGCTCCATGATTTTTGGTCATGTTTTTAGTTTTAGGGATATTTTATTTATCTATATTTTATTAATATATTGCTTTATCACTAGTAGATAATCTTTTTAATGAGTTAGTAACTATTTTTTGATTCCCTACATCACAAGATATCTATACTTACTTAACTTGAATTAATTTTTACTTATCTAAAAACAGGTTACGGTAATGTTGAATAGTAACAGACCAAGGATTTGAACAGTCCTTGTATCTATAAAATTTTTCAAAAATGCCAATGGTGTTGATAAACAGAAAGTACAATTAATTACAATGACTTCTTTGTTTGAAATTGACAATGGTGGATTTATGTTATTTAGATTTTTACCAAGGACGTTTTCCATATGGAATCTGACCCAACTCTCAGGTGAGCAAGAACCAAAAACATAACACGTTTAGTACATAATCCAGACCATGCCAGTATAAAGCTGATAAAAGTTTAAAGTAGTAAAAAAAGCTTACAAATAATACCATACACCCAAAAAAACAAAGTCACACACCCAAGAAGTGAAACATATCCACTCGCCACAAATACTCAAAGAAAACCCCACCACTACCACCTTGTTGGTTGTTGGTTGCACCTTGTTCGGTGCAAGAGCTCACACTAACACTTCTGAACATTTTAGATTGATCCTGCACCCTTATGCTCCATCCTAGACACTTGTGGTTTGACCACTTCACAAAAAACATACAATGACATACCATCCAACATGTATGATAGTTTTTGTTTAAACAAACATTTTATGCAATTCCTTACATCAGTTTGATAACTTTGTAAGCTAGATTACAACACTCACCACACTTGGAGTGTCCACCAAGGTTCTCTGAGAAATCAACAGCTGAGCAACATCCATGTAGCCTGCCTGTGCTGCGAAGAACAACGCTGTGGTACCAGTCTACAAAATCATGTCTCATTACTTTGAAGAAAAATAAACAGATGGACAACAGAGGTATATATAACAATGAGGTGATATATAATGATAATGGTGGTTTTATCCTTGTCAGTATAGGAAAAGAAGACTTCAGCAAGCTCAACATAGTTGATTTTTTGTACAGCCACCGTGTAAAAAGGATCAATAAAGGTCGTAGAGGCAGGAGAGTCCAGTCTGGGTCACCCGGGGAGGGAGAGCCAACATCACCCGGACCCTGGGTCATGCCTGAGTGCAAATGGAGTGGTAATCGGATTAGCATAAAGACACGAATCCATCCCAGAGTGAACCAATCGGTGCGGAACCAAAGGTGCAAGGGTTGTATACTACAGATAGCCAAAAGACACCAATATTGTGACAGCTCTATTTACCGTATCCTTATTCGTGAGACAACTCAAACACTAAGTGGATATTTTAAGGTGAATATAAGAGAAAAACTGAACCATTTATTTTTCTAATTTAAACATTTGATAACTCCTGATCATATTGCTACGCAAGCTCATGTCAAGTATTTCATTTTTGTACAAAATTAAAAAATGATTTTGGTAATATTGTTTTACTGTAGCCTACTTCAAAGAAAACAATAGCAAAATGTAGAATGATTGTGGCACGATCTTGTATCTTGTTACTGACTAAGGCTGACATGTTCCTTAGACAGGTCTGTTAATTAATAGCCCAACAGTCAATGGCATATCTATGGGACCTACAGTTTAATGTGGAATCCGAACCACTGTCTCTGAATTACGAACTGGTCAAATAATGAGGATGGTCTTTGCGGATCAACGTAGTATTCAATAGTGCGGACGATAATCCACACAAGAGAACACTACATCCACCGACCATCGCTCACAACTATCCACAATTTGTAACCTCCAAGTAGCTGGATTACAGGATATGCCACGGTTCCACACGTATAAAATTATTGACTAAAAGGTAAAAATTGAATACCGACCACCCTGCGAGCAGCTGGGTCTGCCCCCTGTTCTAGGAGCTCCTGGACACACTCCAGATGTCCGTTGGCTGCTGACAGGATCAAAGGAGTGGTTCCATCCTGGGTAAACAAATAATGTGAACATTCAATCCATATGATCTTTCATTTACAAAATACATAGGGTGTACAAAATGTTGTCAATATAAATAACTAAACTATGAATGAGACACTGTCTGTGTTGTTATCTTGTTGTGTACTAAACAATCTTAAAGGACCAATCAAGAAACAGGAAAACAAACATATTATTTTCATACAAAAATTCGGGGGAAAGTTTGGACCTATAGTTGAGGATGGTGCATGGTGAATATGAAAAACGTGAGAGCTCTGGTAATTGTACAAGGATCCAGACATTGTAGCCATAGTAAAAAGTAGGCGACTTAAATGGGTCATATACAAAGAAGAGAGGATAGAAACAAAGAGTACTCAGGATGTCACCCATGAACAACCTAGCGGCGGAAAGGTAGCACCTTTCCGCAAGATTTATGCACCTTTATGGTGAGATCAGAAACTTTTTAGGTATCTCAGGTTGGGTTTGTTGCTTTATATTTACTAAGATTTTAAATAATAATGCCTTGAATATTAATTACAATATTTATTCAAATAGCTAACATATTTTTATGATTGTTAAAAGGGACTCACAGTGGTGTTACATAAATGTGGTTAGGTGACTAATGCAATTGTTAACTCTTAAGGTAATCGTGATTACCTTAAGAGTTGAAAGTTGGCTATGTTGCCAACTAAAATACTCTTAACGAGATAAAACAGACGGACTTCCTTTAATGAGTATGAAAGTATGATGAATTAATCACCTTAACTTCGTTATTCTAATCGATAATAATGTATTTGTAGCCAATCTAATGCAAGTGGAGATCAATATAGGGCCTACCGTACGTATTTATTATCTGTGTCATGTGTAGGCGGCAAACCAGATCTGCTTTCACCTTATAACTCTCAATGCACATTTGTGAGTTGTGACCATTGATTGTCACAAATCTTCAACAAAATAATTTTTATGCTACCAAAGTTTTACATAAAAATCCAGCCCTTTTGTACTCGACACCATCACATTTTTAATTTTTCAAGGACATAAAAATTTAAAGAATTTGTAGATATTATTTTTCTAGGGGAATGAGCGAGAATTTAAAGTAACGAAATATGTTTTCATAGTTTAGAGTTGCTGCTAAAATGAATTTTGTTTTGAAACGTCGCATACGTCGTTGGGTGAAGCAGCCGGTCTTTGACAGCAGAAGGTTAACTGTGACGTCAGGTATAAACACAGCTGATTCTCAGTCAGCTGTTTCAAGGTGCGATCGCGCTAGGAATGTGGTTGTCGGCGCACAAAGACCGAAAACTTACGTAATGTAATTGATGGTGTAAAGATCAGCAACACACTTTCACTTTGGCTGCACGATGAACATTCTACTTCGTATATTCTCTGAATGCTGTTAAACTACAAAATCAATGAAAAATTGGGTCATAGAATCGATTCTCAATAAAATTTTACACCAAAATATTCCAATGAAATACAAATAATAATTGGCGGTATAGTTTCGGGTTTAATTTTAACTTTAAGCGTGATAAATTTGTTAATAAATTACACTTTACTAAAGAACAAATCGCTTGAAAATGTTTTATCTCTGTCTTATGGAGGGAGTGGATTTTCTAAAACAAAATAAACAGTTGTTCTGTTACGACTTTGATGAATATGGAATTCTTCTTATGAATATGAAAACGGAAATAAGAATAATAGGTTGTTAGCATTTCTGTTTATGGTACTCTCGCTGAATAGTGACACACCTTGATTATATTAGATACGGATATATCAAACACTACCTTAGAGGTAATTGATTAATCAATGTGTTCCGTAAAGATTTTAAGAAATATCAATTTAACATTTTTTAAATGCCTTTTTAGGTGTTTAACAAAACCTCACATCAGAATTTTTCCAACAGTTGAATAAACAAAAACATGTAGGCTATTTTGGTTACCACATTAGGCCTACTCATGACTTGTTACTGACTAAGGCTGACATGTTCCTTAGACATGACTGTTAATTAATAGCCTAAAAGGCAATTGCATCTTAGGGTCCTACAGTTATTGTTGCTGTAGTTTCGCGTAAACGAGTTCAGTGTGTGCTTATCTCGCCCTCACCTTATCCCGGCAGTCGACGTGGACCTTCCCGCTGTCCAGGAGCCTCCGGATAACTTTGAGGTCGCCGTTCACGGCGGCCAGATGGAGGCGGACATCGCTCGGAGTCTCTTTCTGGAAAAATATAACCGTTAGGAACAATCTGTACAAACTACCAGCTACAGCAAACAAATAGATGGTCTACTTTAGCTTTGGAGTAATATGGAGTAAAGTGTGAATCATTTATGATGCTACTACTCGTTCTATACCAACTTAGTTGTTGTTCAAGTAGACCCAGCAACAATACAACGTGTATGTAACGTAGCGTCATGAGTAACCACTGTACAATAATGTTCAGTTACTGCCTGCTATACAGTTAATGCGTTCAATAACAGGATTATTCGAAAGTTTGTTTTCCGCTAGTGCGTCTGGGATAGACCGGCTCTATCCACCAACCAATACTATAATACGAGCAAGGTTTGTATTATATATTTGCACACGGATCTCGAAAACGGCTCTAAGGAATTTCTTTAAATTTTGGAAATAACTAATTTCCGAGTAGAAAATAAGTTCTAGATAGGTCTAATGTCCAGGAAAATTCCGGTTTTCTTGTAATATTAAGTTTAAAATATAAAAATTTAACATTACGCTTATGGAGAATCAAAATGTAAACAATACAAATAAAAACATCTGTTTATAGCCGTTTGACAGTTGTTGATTAAAGATGGTGGTGAACAATATGTGAATAGAGGTTTTGCATAAATATTTATTTTATGTAATAAATGAAAAATGATCAAATAACTAAACAATTTGTAAAAACTAAAGGGTAAAATAGCTGTGCGAAATGAAAGCAGAGAAAGGTATTTTCAAAATCGTTCGTGTTTTGATAGAAAACGTATTCATTCTATTGCTTGAATCCACTGTAGCAACCCAATTAACTGGTGTAAATTAAATTTCTATTTTGCTTTTCAATCCTCATTCCTTTTACTAACAAAATCAGTTGATCACAGGTAATAATAACTTTATGGATAATTAAATACAGTACAAGATCAGCTAAAACAATTAATTGAGGTTGGCCAAAAAGCTTTAAACGACGGCTGGCATTCGGTCGACGCCGTAGGTCAGTGGTAGCGCATAGGTTTCATAATCCCGAGGATGTGAGATCGATCCCCACCCGGGGACCATATTTTTGTTTAGTGTTTATGCTATATTAATTAAGGTGTATGGAATCGCTTTTATATAAACCATATAAATGTTTTCCTTGGGTAATAAATGTGTTTTAATTTTGCTAATTAACTTGTAAAATACATGTCTTATTCTATCCGAGCAAAGCTCGGTCACCAGGTACTCACTAACCGATATGAAATTGGCTGTATGACTAAGTTTTTTCCAATTACTTGATTTCAATTTATATATTTGTGTTTTATTGATAGAGAAAGTCCGTACATAATTAAAATATTTTTGCGCATAATCTAAAGATAACTTTGGTAAAGTAAAGTAAACCTATTTAAATTCGTAGTAGAAAAGTTGGCTGAAGCTCGTGCTAATGTCCGGTGCCGGATGATCGCACTCTCGCTCGTTATCGACACGTCGTAGATGAACTTCCGCCGGAAGGAAGAAGAAGAAGAAGACCGGTCCGACCTCACACCAAGACAGATCATTACACAGTTCTTTGTATTATACTAACAGTATCTGCTAATATCGCATATCGCAGACTGTTCATTAATAGTTTGACATAGTTACCCAATTAAAATTCACCCAAAATTTTTTTTAAAAAGGAAAGTGATAAGAGGGGAAAATATTTGTTGTAAAAAGTTCCAGTGCGGTTTAATACTCTATCATTAACTTTTGGTTATCGGCCTGAAATGAGTAAAAAATCTTTGCTGACATTGGTACAAATTCGTTTCATTTATACTTCGATGTTACATTTTGTTCTTTCCTCTAGTAGTATTACACATCAGAGCTGATGTCCTTATCTTGTTTTGTAAACATTATTGAAAAGTCCCTGAAATGTGATTCAATTGATAAATATGCAGTAAAAAAGATACCGGTGCACACACACACACACACACACACACACACACACACACACACACACACACACACAAGCGCGCGCGCTTTACAATCATGCATACACATTTAGCATGAAACTTTCCTGAAGGTTAAAGTGACACGTTACTTTGCTCATTTTTTAAGTATTTTCATACATAATTATCACACTTAATAACACACACTCAACTCGAGTACTTTTTCGTTAGTCTTCGCTCATAGCGGTCTATTCAATGGTAGATAAAAAAACTCAAACATCCCTCTCTTCAAACAAGAATTTCAAAATTAAGACATAATAATAAGACCAGTTTGAAAAAATCCAATCCGATGGTCACAAGACATTATAAACTCCTTTTAAGCAATAACAAATACAAGCTATTGTGATAGAAAATAACGTCACAGGGATTGTTTGAATTTGACATTGTTCTTATGGAAAGTGAGTAAAAGAAGGCGACTCGTAAGTATTTTCCGTACATGATTGTCAACACACTCAACTCAACGTAGGAGTTGGGGCCTACTTGTTTATGAGTCTTCTCTCGTCTGAGTTTTCTGTCATGCACGTTCGTCCCTCCCTCAGACTTGAGGGGTTTAAGATCATTCTCGATCCTCTCCCACAACTATAAAACTCACCCTCCCTCGAGTTACAACTCGTCCACCCCAAGCAGTTCCTCTCAATATCGACCATCATGCGTTTTATTTAAGAATATCTCTATGAGACGCTGATGTAAATAAATAAATAACGTTTTCGTTATCCAGCGCTCTTCTAAATCCTACTAAAGTAGTATCAAATCACTTTCCCAAACTCTTGCTACTACAAGCCAAGCTTTTGCCAACTCTGTAGCCGTGATAAAGCCACAAGGCTCCCTCTAAAAACCCTCTGAGAGATCAAATCCTTATTGAACAAGATTATCCTACTTTGTTGATCCCAGCAGCATATAAGCAACATCCGACAACACATTTTGTGCCGGAACGTCATGATTGTAACATATAAACGCGAAATACGAAAATATTTTAAGTTTGGCACCACTGACTTGGGTGTCGAAGGGAAGGAAAGTCCGGACCGATGGTGACGTAATGTTTGTGAGCCGGTGTGAGTCAAGGCCGCCTACTCGGTGCCATGCTTGATAAAGGTGACAAGACTAAATTATTATTAGACTGCAATATACATAGTCTGCACGAGAATAGCGCCCCTAAGTTCCATAATCTTGTGCTTAGAAACCCTTGGCATCCTAATATCTCTTGGAGAACTCAGGGCATTCCCATTAACCATCTTCTCATTTTATTCCGTTTCCTTTTATAAGAGTTGTCGGCGAAAATTATATGAAAATAAGAAATGCTGAGAAATAAAAATATTTTGGCTCTCAGTGGCAAAATTCATAGATTCAAACCAGTTGCAAATTTGCAGTTCATTCGACTGTGGCTGAGGAAAGTTTCCCACAGATTTTTTTTCAAATCGGCCACTGACTGATATCAGATATCAGGGATGTCAAGTGAAAACAGGGAGACGCGTAACGGCCACGGTCGTCACGCAGGACTGACTATGACGTGATAATGTGGCCTGTGGGCCCTGTCCGCTGTAGCCTCTCTGCGGGGCTACGCCACAGGCTTACTCCTTGCAGTTGCCACTTGTAGTTGTGTCCGGTGTCAGTCTCTGACCTCGTTCTCTCTTAACAAAGAGTAAAGAATTACAGGTCGAAGAATAGCTCTTTCTCTCTTAAAGAGACATAGTACATTCAAAGCGATTAAAATGGTACAATTTAAAAAAAACTTTAAAGGAATAGTTGATTTTACACTCAAGATCACAGTTCACAAGGTCTCATAAGCACTGAACCCATATATTAGCATAACTCCAATCTCTACATGATGTAGAGTGGGAGGGAATAGAGGGAATGTAGAGGAAATACCCCATTAAAGTAGTAAAAAGCAATAGGTTAAGCGGTATTTCAGAAGGTTCCCACTCGTGTGAAGCGATTAGATCCATGAATGAACCCTTCCATTAAGCCTAGGCAGCCGTTCATTCCTGCATGGACTGTAAGATTGAGAATTCAATCGTTGGAATTAACGACTTTCACCTTAAATCTTATATTTTCACAACGTATTTGCATAGTGATAATACGATAAAACTAAGGTATAAACTAACACCGGAACGTGTTCTTCAGTGGGAGAATTCGCGCATAAATGTGATATAGGAATGGGAAACAGCTGACTTGAGACGAAAAGCTTTGTTTATTTAAAGTTGCGGTGTCAATATGGATTGTTGACGCATGAATAGACCAATCAGAGCCATCCGCCACTGTAATTGTTGGGTACCGGTAATAAAATCGTCACGTTTTTTGTACACGAAGAGTACGTTCCACAACTACTGTATTATATTTCTATGTACTGTATAAGATGACGGCTATTAGCAACACTCGACGAAGGTTATCAGCAACACTCTACGAACTATCAGCAACACTCTACGAAGGCTATCAGCAACACTCTACGAACTATCAGCAACACTCAACGAAGGCTATCAGCAACACTCTACGAAGGCTATCAGCAACACTCTACGAACTCTCAGCAACACTCTACGAAGGCTATCAGCAACACTCTACGAAAGCTGTCAGCAACACTCTACGAAGGCTATCAGCAACACTCAACGAAGGCTGTCAGCAACACTCTACGAAGGCTATCAGCAACACTCTACGAACTATCAGCAACACTCTACGAAGGCTATCAGCAACACTCTACGAACTATCAGCAACACTCTACGAAGGCTATCAGCAACACTCTACGAACTCTCAGCAACACTCTACGAAGGCTATCAGCAACACTCTACGAACTATCAGCAACACTCTACGAAGGCTATCAGCAACACTCTACGAACTATCAGCAACACTCTACGAACTATCAGCAACTCAACGAAGGCTATCAGCAACACTCTACGAACTATCAGCAACACTCAACGAAGGCTATCAGCAACACTCAACGAAGGCTATCAGCAACACTCTACGAACTATCAGCAACACTCTACGAAGGCTATCAGCAACACTCTACGAAGGCTATCAGCAACACACTACGAAGGCTATCAGCAACACTGAACGATTTTTTACTCAATACATTTGTTGTCTAGCCATTGGTTATTCGCATTTGTCATTTATGTTAAGATCTTGATTTTAACAACTACAGTAAATATGGATTGAACCATTTCCTACAACAACATATAGAGTATTCAGTGACAGCTTTTTATGAAAAGACAATCCAATTTTAAAATCAAGCACTTAACATATTACGCATGGAGATAGCATAAAACACAATAGCAAAGATAAAGAAAAATTTGGAGCACTACAGAAACGCTACTGAGCCATTTAATATAATTTCACAAAGCCTATCAATGCAACGATCTGCAGGCTAGACTCGTATACTGTGAACATTAACATAAAGGAAACCTGACGACCCTACCCATCCCGCCAGAGAAAGTGGACGAGACCGTGCCAGACCTGCACATTGCCGCATTACTCTATGGTGACGACGGGCTACTGGGTTGTTTAGTTCCGTTTCCTCTAGGAACTGCGACAACGCATACACAGAGCGCATTCCACGCTCAAAGTGGGACACTCGCTCAACGACCCTAAAGTCACGTTTTGTTTTCCAATCGCGAAGCAGAAGCGAGTTGACACCAATTTTGAGCAATTATTCTGATGGATACAGAACAATAAGTCATTTGATCGCCGCATTTATATTAAGATTATAGAATATATTATGCCCTTCCCATACTATCCTTGATTTGCACCTGCGTCGAGCAAAATCTCCTGTCTCACAGGAGGTATTTGCGGAGGTAAAAGATAATGGGAAGGATGACAAGGACTGAGGAATGAGAGAGGATAAACCACGAGTGTCGCGTACCGTAACGGTCGCTCCTCATCCCCATCCAGTTCCACGAATAACGGCCTCACGACTTTGACAAAGTGTCAATCATCCAGTGGAGATTAGACTTAATCCTTATAACACGACTTTACCTAAATGTTGAAAAGTATATATTTCCAATTCAACTCCACCCGTTAAACTGTTTTATGTTTAGAATTTGTTCCTGATAAATAAGAAGTACTATCTTTTTCCAATATGAATAAAGTATGAGTTGAAAATAATGTATATAAAATATCTGCTTTCGAATAATGTAAAATGTATTTTTTCATAATAGTGCTTTCTCTCGAAATTTTAAATATTGGATTGTGTTTTGCTATCTATAAAATTTGAAAGGTTGGCAGTCATAGATGAGTGGGTGGAGTACTGACCTGCCACCCAACATAACCTTGTTCGATTCCCGTTCGTGCAAGTGGCGTCCCGGGACTTAACACTATACATCAGTCTCAGAATGACGCGGACCAAGGTGACGGGCGTGTGGCCGTGACACCGAGAGCTGCAACTGCAAGCTAAAGCGAATATTTTGTAAATCATAAAATGCTACTAGACTGAATTCGAACAATACTCATCATAATATCATCATATTTGCATCATTGACTCCGTATACGTTTTTCGGGGAACACTTTTGTAATGGCAGGATAAAAAACTACATAGTCAGTATGTACAAAACCGTGGCAGGATCAACAAAAACCACGGCAGGATATACAAAGACTACGCCAGGATTAACAAAGACCACTGCAGTATACATAAAGACCGCGGCAGGATATTCAAGAATCACGACATGACCAACAACGACCGTTGTAGAATCAACAAGGACTATGGCAGGATTTAAAGGACCTACTTCGCCAGTAAATATTTAAATGAAAGTAGTCCAGCTCGTTACGGCGAAAGTGACATTTACATAGTCACAAGGGCCTCCGGTCTGTGGTCTGATGATGATTAAGTCCCATGTCTCGATTTAGTAATTTCATACTACACTTTACACCACTGTAATTACAGTAATTGTCGATATATTTTACCGCGCGTTACGCATAAAGAGTTGGCGTTTTATCAGAATATAATTATGGATAAACTACTTTCATCAAAGACTTCGTTCTTATAAAAGGTGTTTTAATTTAAACGAGATGCACGCAGCACGCTGCCGTGAGTAGAGCGAATTTCATAGACTTTATATTATCTTCCCATCATGGTAATAAAATAGTAATGAGTATGCAGGTTTGTCGCAAGAAGAGTTGTTTTACATGATAATTTGCTTATATTCAAGGCTGTTCACTAAGTAAAAACAATAAATAAATCCAGTTTAAGTTTATTTACTTTTCAGGTAAATACGTTTCCGTCACGAATTCCCAAAAACAAAAATATTTTGTCGTAAAACATAAAACTTCAAGCAACGCAGGCCTACAGACGAACCTACACTTTTGTTTAAATAGATTTCGTCAGTTGAGATTGGTTGTTAGCTATTAATCAGGGTTGGTAATTGTAGCTCAGCTGGGAATAGTTTTCACAACATGGAATCCATCAATGCTAGCTGTCAAACTGTCAGATGTCAAAACGTCAGCTGATATTGCCATTGTCGAACTCCCACGTATAACCAGCGAAACACGCTAAAGCAACGCTCCAGCTTCTACTACGTGCGTCTGTTGTTGATCAACCTTATCTTCATCACTTCAACGCACTAAGCCCTTGATAACTCAGTCAAGAATACTACAAAGAAATTTTGTGTTTAGATTAATATTTGACAAAAAACGAATGGTAAAATAGCGATCTCCATCACTATTAGAATTTCCATTAGTCTCCATTTTCATTCGATCAAAAAATTAAAAATTAGAAATTAATGACATATGTTGAATTCATTCTATTTTATAAAACCGCGTGTTTTAAGTAAAATAGCGTTAAATAAATTAACTTATTCTATGTCAAATAATATCAATGTGTTGACTGCAGTATAATTGGCATTTTAATAGTATTTTGTTAAACATTGTTAAATGTTTAGGATCAGTAGGTAGTACTAATAGTTATGATAACATCATAGTTTGTGACTTTAGAAGACATAAAACATTGCCCATACTATGAATTATGAATCATATATTTAACAAACCATACACCACCGATAACATATATTTCTATAATTATTATTATGCTAAAATTGAAGCGATTACTTTGAAAAGAAAATTCTTTTAGTTTTTTTTACAAGAAGTTTATATTGATTTTTTAACTCCTTATTTTAGTTATAAATAAACTATAATTATTTACTGTTTCATTAAAGTAGTATTTTTAATTAGTACGAAATTGTCGATTCGTAAGATAGACGATTATAATCTTTTATACTGATTCCGAATCAATAGAAAAACGTTAATGTTATGTCGTATTGAAACGAAAACTCGTATAAGGCTGTAGTACAAACGTTGAGTGTTTCTTATAACATAAAACTTATAAAAATGTATTTTAATTATTGTAAATTGCGTTTTAATTATATTGTATTTTCTTAAAATTGATGCAATTAATTAATATAATTGTGTTTTGAACAAAGCTTAACTTATATAAATGCAATACATTTTTCTTTTGGGTCTTATATAGGAGTAGCTTTACCACCTACCTTCATAGACATCGTGAGCGCACGGGTATCATCCACACAGTTAGCTCCACTGCCTTCTGGATAGTGTAATCAGACAAGATCCGCATCCGCCGCCTCCACTGGCGCTACTAGCGGCAACTGGCTTCATCATACTTGTACCACAGCAACGAAATCGTGACGGCTGAGTCGCTGCCACCTGCCCTGCGCAGCACGATCAGCTGTTATTATTGTTGCGTTATCCAGGAGAAGAGGAAGAAAAATAAGTGTTGAGATGCGATACAACGTTCAAAAAATACTGTGACGAAATTACAATAGACTTTTACTTATCACGAGCATCAATTTGTAATGGTATGATTTCATGTTTTGCGAAGGTTCATAATTCAACTCAATTTTATCCATTGAAACTGGAGAAGAAATTCGGAGAAAAAGTACCATGATTTCTTCTGAACTGGGCGAACCAACCCAGGTGCCCCGGCATTTTAACCATAGATAGTAAAGTACGATAGTAAGATAGTAAAAACGGATAGTAAATTAGATAGTGCACACCCATGTTAAGGATGAAGACGGTACATCGTACCGCCAATTGACGTAGTAGGTACTGCCATCCTCAAATAGCGCTAGTGTCGCAAATGACACTAAATGACAAATGACACACCTGACGGCGTCACAGAGGCTAGATCCGACAGATGGCAACACTTGTCCTGAGATTTTATCGTCTTCACTAAGTCCCATAAGGTGCCTCCTCTCCTTATAATCCGTTTCTCTCTGTTTTAACTCGGTTCTGTCAATTTCCCACGTAACATCGTTTACTTTCGCCGCCGAGAAAGTAAATGGTCGATCAGCTGAGAATGAAGACTGTGATATTGGCCTGGCTATTAGACGCCAGGCGCGGTGTCGGAGCTCGCGGCAGATACGTCACTTGGGGTGTAACCTTCTAGCGGTATTGAATGAAAACTAAATATTCTCACACAGAAAAGTATTTAAGATTTTTAAAAAAAACTATCGCAATGACCAAACACAAGAGCCAAGGACAAACACTGTAATGTGTCAGAGAGATCCCATACAACACGGTTGGTCAGTGTTATATGACTATTCTAGCTTGTCTTGCACAATTTATATAATTGAACACATGATTATTTTTTTTAATCCAACATGTTAAAGTCAAAATATTACAATTTTCATGCATCTGCAAGGTATGGAAACGGCCTGGAAGTACTTTTACCACCAACAAATCTACTCAACCCCGCAACGAATGGAAAGAAATAATGTAAGGAATGTGGAGGAGGTAAACAAAAATCGAATGCTGCTCAAATGCCATTTTACAACACCCCGATTAACATGGAAGTTGAAATATAAAACATTTATCTATTTTAGGTGTATTCCAAGGGTTTTGTTTAAACCATATACACTGTGGTTTACATTGGATGTTAATAACACATAGTAAATGTGTTTTAATTTAGCTAATCAACTGATCTAATTCATGGTTTATTCCATCCGAGCAAAGCTCGGTCTCCCGGTACTAGTTTAAAAATATACACCGTAATAAGCCAATATATTTATCATTTTGGGGTTAACCTATTTTATTGCGTCCATAATACGTTAAATAATTTCAAATAAGTTGTAAGTTACGTATTAAAATAATTTTAACTAATAATTTTCATCCATAAACTCTAAAATGTCTAGGTATACTATCCTTTGTATATTTTAAAATTACTACAGTAGGCTATTAAATATTCCTAACTGGCAATTTTATGGATTTAGCCGGTTTAAATAATAATTAATTAAATCAACAGACAATGTTTTAATTATTAGCAATGCACAGTAAGCTTGCTTTAGTACCCCATATCCTCGTTTGAAATACACAATCAACTAATGTATTAAAAATTCCCTTTAAGATAGTAAAAATAACCACAAATACTCACCGCATTTCAGAATGGATCCTACACACCCTGGAGTGACTACAGCCGCTATCGCAATAATTCAAACTACCGTAGTTCGGTTGTGACAATCGATAGCTCTTACGTTCAGAATTCGATATAAAGTCGTGATTCATTTATGTCTGGTGTTTTAGAAAAAACTTTTATAAATTTTAAGTATGTATTCGGTAAGGCATTGTGATTTTCCGCCGTATCATCCAAAGTAGCTTCAGGTGCAAAACCTAAGTTGATTTCTGGAGTCTATTTATTATAAGACATTTGCGAAAGATAATGAATACATTATATTAGATGAAATGTAAAAAAATTGCATAGAAATTTAAGAGAGAATAAAATTTCGCTACTAATTAAGATATTTTACAAAACAACAATCGATAAAAACAATCGATTGCTTTCTATCGATAAGTTTTTCGATACGAGATACTCTCCACCCTCCCAGCTCAATGATACCCCACTACAATTCATTGATCGTCTGCTTTTACGTCACAGAAAACTCCCGCCATTATTCAATGACTTGTTTACAGCGTGATTGCTGTTTATCAGGGAAATGCTTAATTTGACTTGATTATAGTCTTAAAATAATCTGACTGGATTAAGTTGATTAAGTTTTAAATATTTACTCAGCGATTACTTATATTATGGGCCTACTTCTATCCAAAGACTGAAAGGTTATCACTTGTATAGTAGTAGTGTTCAATTTGACATTTAAAGGTGAACTCTAGCAGACCTTTTACCCTTATTGATACATGTAAAATACAAGCTGCCTTATGCAAATTTAAATACTTCAACTATAATGACAATTTACAAAGTTATTCATAAAATACGCGTGTTATAGGTTAAATACATTATATCTTTCTCTTTTTTATTAGATTAGATTATTGAAATGCCTACCATACCATAAGGTAGTAGTGTTGTTACCAAGTGTAGTCTTGTTACTGACTATGGCTGACATGTTCCTTAGACAGGACTGTTAATTAATAGCCCAACAGCCAATGGCAACTAAGGGACCTTCAGTTTAACGTGGAATCTGAACCACGGCCTCTGAATTACGAATTGGTCTAATTATGAGGATGGTCTATGGATTTACGTAGTATTCAATAGTGCGGATGTTAATCTACACAAGAGAACACTACATCCACCGACCATGGGTGGTTATGTTACGATGGTGGCGTCCCTCAAAAAATACGCCAAGACACTATGAAATAACATTGAACTGCAGTTGATAGGGGATGGAAATTGTACTCATGCTGGTATACCTTGTTTAAATCAAATAAAGGATTTCGGCTTTCAAGGTAAAATAAATAACCAATTTTCGTCAATCACAACAGTTTTCTAGCCTCTATCAAATTGTATGCAACGTGCATTGCTAATCTAGTTCAGTCGATTGAAAACAGGATTTCTCGAAACCTTCGGTTGCGCAGGTTCGTTCCATAACTTCCTATTTCATGCAATCCAAAACTATAAAAAGAAATATTAACTCTGTTTCATAAGATAAAAAATTACAGCAATCACATAATATCCATAAGTAGTAAAGTCAGGTCAAGGTGAATGGGTAAGAATGAGTCTGTCTCAGTAACAGAGAAAATTGAATATACTTTAACCAAAACCTATTTGACGTGGATTTGAAGGAATTTGTACTTGTCCAAATGTCCATACAGGCTGTCTGTTGAGTAAGGCAGCTTTCGAGACCAGTCCAATAAGTTATCGCAGAGAGGAACGGATTATAAGGAGAGGAGGCACCTTATGGGACTAAAATCTCAGGACAAGTGTTGCCATCTGTCGGATCTAGCGGTGAACTAGGCTTCTGTGACGCCGTCAGGTCATTTGTCATTAGTGTCATTTGCGACAGTAGCGCTATCTGAAGATGGCAGTACCTACTACGTTAATTGGCGGTACGATGCACCGTCTTCATCCTTAACATGGGCTTGCACTATTTACTTTACTATCCGTTCATATATGGTTCTAGTGTCATTGTATCTAGGAAGTCCCACCTTCAAACAAAATAGGTCTCATGGTCTTAGAAATAAACGATTCTCCCTCCAAGGTAGGAAGAACACTCTTACCATTAGTTGTGTTTACCAAAAGCCATAAAAACATTGGAACATACTTTCTATGTTGAAAATAACCACGATCGCCCAAAACCCTAAGATGGTTTTAGTTTCGTCTATATACTAGCTACAATAGCTTCTCATTATGATTTCTCACATGGTTAAATAACTTAAATTTTATATTTGAATAGATTCAATAAACAGGTCTGATTACAGTAAGTAGCCAAAGACAATGAAATCCCATAGAGAATAAAACCTCTGTAAAAAAACTACCTAAGGATGTAAATTGGAATTTTTGTCCCCATGGAGCGAAATCTAATACAAGTTTTGAATATTCAGCAAGTTTTTAATTTACCCACATGTTACTCATGTGAGCAAATTCTATCACTTACCTCTCACAGATATTGTTTTCTTTGTCTAGTGGTTCGAGTGTGGGTCTGACGCTCACACCATCGAACAAACAACAAAATTCACGAACTTTCATATTAATATTAGGTAGGATATGATTTAATAATATAATCATATTAAATATGTCCACTGAGTATGATTCAAGATTTGAATTTAGGTCCTAAAAGTTTGTCCATTATCTAAAATTTCTTTTAAATAATGATAATAGCTTTTAAAACCCAAAGAGACATATGGACATTCCGTGAGTTGTTGTAAGTCAACACTGCATCATTTATTTAAAAACATCAAGAACCATACCAAGTCATAACGAATTAAGACCGTTCTCCTCTGGCTTTGAATTGATGAATTTAATGCGAGCCTACGCTCTTTACACTGCAACAGGTGTTTCACTTGTGTCATGCGTGAAGCCGCGACTAAACAGCAGGCGCTGCGCTGTGGTGCCGTTGACTGGACGCTCTTGGTGGGGGAGGGTGGCCTTCAAATGACCTTGCCCCCCACCCTCACACAGCGGCCATCAGTGTTACACCCGTTATCTCAAGCTGGCTCAATTTCATTCATTGGAATTTATTAGAATTAATTTTTTGTCTCCTAATTCTCGGCTATTTAACTTTTAAATAACTTCCTTTATGGAGATTTTCTTTCACTAAAGTTGCTGTTTTATTTAATTTCTTATTTAATTTCTGTGATACTTAATTTCTATCCTTATAAATAATACGAGATTTTTTCCAAACTACTCCTCCTTCATTTCTTAACCGTTCTTTAAGTTTAAGTTGTGACTAAAATGATATTTTAATGATAAATTAATCTCATACATCAGTTAACAGTTGTTTTTATCAATTTCTCTTAGCTATAAATAGTTTATTTTTGAAAAATTTTCCTTTCAGATCCATAAGTTGGAAATCTAGAACCAACAAAAGTTGCTTAACCTAACCAAGTATATACAGATTTCTCTGACCAAAAAGAGGGAAATGAGTAGGGTTGTAAAATATTGCACAGATGTTCAGTTTGTAAATTTCAAAAGTTAAAATCATGGGTAGAGTTAAGAGAGGGCATATGCCCCCCGGACCTATCAAAAGTTTTGGATTTTTATTACCAATCTTATCAGTTCTAAAATAATTTTTTATTTGATACAGATAGTTTGATGAGTTTTTACTGTGGTTTTAAACTGTTTATTTTTAAGTAAATGTTTATTTTCCTCTATTTTTAGGCTCTAGGAAATTAACTCCGTACTCCCCCCAACGTGTAACCTCTAACTGCGCCTTTGGTTAAAATCAAGTTTTAAAGAAAGTAATAAAAGCGTCAAAGAAACCTGTAATGATAATAAACTATTAAGGGCTCAAAATAAGACTCAGGTAACTTGGGATATTGTAAGAGAGGAAAGTGGTAGGAAACCAGTGAAACATTTTATTGATAAATGGGGAAAAATAACAAACCTACAGATTTAGCTGCAAAAATTGGTCTTAAAATCTCCTACGCAAAGACTAAAATCATGGCCATTGATCCATTGGTGATAAGCAAGGTGCAGATGAATGGCAACAGTTTGGAAATTATAGAAAATTTCAAGTATCTTGGGGAAATCATTAATTATAATGGAAACGAGCGTTATACTTGGGAAAAGAGTTCCAAAAAGCTCTTCAAAGCCCAAAAATGTACCTGAGATACATACAACAAAAAGTCGTTGTCCATTGGCACCAAAATAAGGCACTACAACACAGTAGTGCAGCCAGAAATCACCTACTGCAGCGAAACCTTGGCAAAGCTCAGTCAGAAAAATAGGGTCAAAAAGGTCCAGACTTTGGAAAGAAGATTGCTCAGAACATGTATTGGTAAAAAAATATTCATAGATGGTTCCTGGAGGGTATTACCAACCAGAGAAGTATATAAAACCATTGAACCAGTTACCGATACAATTCGTAAGAAGAGAATCTCCTTTCTGGGACATATCCTGAGAACTCTTCAAACAAGAATCCTGAGAAAATTAGTTGAGTACATGTGGGAACTTAGAACTGGTCCGGTTTGGATTCGGGATGTCAAAAAGGACTTGGAGGAATTGAACCTTACTTTGGATGATCTAACAACAAAATCAAATAAGCTAAAATAGATAAGAAATCATAACATAAGATTCAAAGAAATTGTCCGTAGAATGCCAAACCGAATTATTTGAAGATGAGATATTTATTATTTGACTGAAGTGGTCCAATGGGCCTTACAAGCAAAAAAAATAGGGGAAAATCTCAGATAGGAAGACAATAGAACATCATCATTTTAATAACTTCGTCCTGAATGAGCCGATATCTTCCGCACCTCCAGCCGCCCCCAAATCTGCACAAAACAAACTCTCTCTTATCCTTCGGTTGTTCCTTCTATCTTCTTGTCTCCCACAGATCCAGATGAGGTAGCGAACACTATTAAGACTCTCAGAGATAAAAAATCGTGTGGGTGGGATGAGTTATCATCCAACCTGTTGAAATTCTGCATTTCTCAGATTTCGTATCCTCTATCCGTTATGGTTAACCTGTCTTTCTCAACTGGAAGCTTCTTAAATAATTGCTTAATTATATTTCTATACGAAAAAATTAGTACTGGCTGTTCAAAAATTACTGCTCAATTTCATTAGTTTCCGTTTAATCTCATAAATGGTATAAATAATTGATAAAATGGTAAAAATAATAAATAATTCTATGTTTTTCGTAAACCAGACATATCGGTCAATGGGAACGGGTAGTTTATAGTGGTTTTGTAAAAAAATAGGTTTTTTGCGTTTTTCATATGTAATCTAAAAGTTTAAATTTTATTTTTCACCGTTAGAATCAGCTAAAAATTTACATAAGTTAGTTCCTTAAAGTTTTTCTCTATCTCCAACGGTTACCGAGATATTAAAAAAATCTAAAAACAGTACGTGGTTTTTTGTGCCTCCAATGTAAATCTTACGGAGGATAAAGGAAAATTAATATTTCACTTGTCGATCAATATTTTTGTATTAAACTTGGTATTTGCCTTCATGTAGTTAAGACCTTTATGCTTCAAATGCTTAAAACCATAGTTTATGCTTTTATCATGGCAGCTAACCTGCATACTCTTTTCCCATGTTAAGCACATAGAGAATAGGCAAACTCCTTTATTTATGGACAGATGTTCATGAAACTTAGTAGCTATAAGTGCTCATATAAAAATTTCAATGCTAGAAATGCCTACTTTCGATGTTCCTCACAGCAGCAATTCTGCATACTCTTTCTCATGTTAATCTTATGGAGAATAGGAAAATAACTCTCATATTTATCGACAGATATTTATTAAACTTGTCATACGTCATTATTATTAAAAATTCTTTGAACAACATAAAATTGAACCAGAAATATTTGTAACAAAATCTCTTGTAAATTCCTGGGCACTTGGTCCACGGTAGGATGTTCTGTTGTCCGTGGTTAACTTGTGACATTATTGATACTAGTAGGTAAAACAGGCTTTCGCTTAGTGAGGAGCAGAGAAAGCGATATCATAACCTTCGAGAGGTCGTAGCAACTAACACTGATAAACATTGAAAAAAGCGCAATTTTCTACACTCAAATTACATTACAAATGACAGGTTGGGCATTCAAGACAATTCCGAGCCTATATAGGTCAATCGGATGCACAAGGTACATCATTATTAATTTACTTTTGAAAGATGCTGGGTCCATGTTAGGAAACTATGAATGAGCTAGGCCTATGGAAATTAAAAATGCATTCTATATTCCTCTAGGCCTCTACTAATCAAGTTTGGATAACATATTTTAGCCACAGATGTGAACTTCTTTACATGAAAAGATTTGTCCAATGTAAAGTTATTTGTTATTTATTTGTTATAAATATCAACATTTTGAGATATAGGGTAGGCCCCAAATTTAATAATGATAAAAGTTTCGCACCCGGTACAAAGTAAATAGGCATATTATCAAATCGATCACAAATGAACTTTTTTCACGTTTTAACAACCTAAGTGATAAGATACGCTCCGTGGGAAAACCCAATTTCAAAATATTTTTAACCTTTTTAGGCTAAAATATGACATTCTGAAACAGCCCCGTCTATTTAGGGGATTGAGGTTCTGGGCGGGGAAAATATTTACTCTAATACCCTTTTTTCACTCTCAAATAACATAATTGAGTAGAAAAACACCACGGAAGAATGTTTTTCCAACGTTTTCTATTTAATTAATGTTATTTAACCGAAATAAGACACTCTATAACATCCAGACTAGTTTGGCTCCTGCTGGAATCGAGGTTCTGAGCTGGGAGAAACGGGATATTTTTAGCGTATAGCGATATCTTGGTAATCCAGGATGTTAAAGGTTAATTTTAGGGAAAACGGGAGATTCGGGAGAACGGTTTACGAACTTACGAGAGTTATCGTGTTACAGACACACACACGCATATATATATATACAATATATATATATATATATATACATTTTAACGACTATTGTTTTTGTCCTCTGGGCATCTAAAGACGAAAAATAACATGGTCTCGGGCTTAATTCTTGCCATGAGACCTACGGCAATAGCTTCTTCCTAATGGGAAATTCGCTAATACAGTAGTAATAGGGAAATACTGTCGTAAGAGACACTCAGACGAACAGATATCCCATACCAGGACGAAATTTTTCAAAAAATTTACGACAATACAACTAACAATTATCTCATAGTTTTACAATGATTTACGTACTATAACTTGCTTCAATACAACGTTATAATCTGATTAGTGGCCGTTAAATTATGCGTTTAGGGGCTATTTTCAATCCCTAGGGTAATGCCAATTGTTTTCTAGAATAATTTAGGGTAAAGCTGATTCAATTCTAAGGTAAATTTAAGATGACTTGTGGCAACACTGATCATTTGGTTTATAATTTTAACCGTTGAAACTTACGGGGTAGTTAGTTAAATAGAATTCTTTGGAGTAGAGTTAGTGGAGACGCTTATTACGTTGTTTTCAGACATTATTTCATATTATTTATCATGTCGGAAACCACACTGATTGGAAATGATAAGGTATTTATCAGCCGACTGCCGAAGTTGAGGGTTTTTTTGTTAGATACAATGTTCAATGGATTTCATAATGTTTAGCAATAAGGACTAGGCCTAGGCCTTCTGAAGTTTTTTTTAACTTAAACTAGGCCATCATAGGCAATAATAAATTTAGTGTAATTTTTATGTATCACAATCTTTTATTTTAAGACCTCATTCATCATGACAACTTTTTGTCATTATACATAACTTATATGATGAATATTCCACAGAGATCTGTAGAATATGTAATTATGTACAGTATTATTACATTACCTACCTTGTGGTATGGGCCATTTCAATAATCTAATCTAGTTGTAAACACCACTGTCTCAGCAGACCTGAGCAAGTTACTAAGTGAATTTCCAAATCGATAATATAATAATAATGCATGACAAGTTTTATCAATATTTGTCAATAATATGGCCTAAACAATTTTTATTTTGACCCTTTATACCAAGTTTCATCAACAGCTTTCCATAAATAAAGTCCGCTAAGTTGCTTATTCTCTATATGATTAACATGGGAAAAGAGTATGTAGGTAAGCTGCCATGATTAACACATAAACTATGATTTTTAAGCATAAACAGTTAGATCTGAACCAAATAAATATAAATACCAAGTTTCATCCAAAAATATAGATTGAGAAGTGAAATATTAATTTTTCCTTTTCTTTATGTGTTGAGAATTTTTAATTTCTCAATACCGTTTGAGATAGAGCAAAACTTTAAGGAACTAAACTAAACTAAATTTTTTGTACAGATTCTAATGGTAAAGGATAAATTTTGAAAAATTACATGTGAAAACACAATAACAACCCATTTTTGTGGTACAAAACCCCCCCATAATACCCCTTCCGTTAGACTGAATGTCTGGATTACAAATCCATCTGATACAATATAGGAATACACATCTCTACCAAATTTGGTGTCGATAGGACCATTTTTACTAGTATTACCGTGTTCACGGACCTAGATATATTTATATATATATATATAAACAATTTTTAATGACTTGTTTAATTTGGCCTCTGAGGCACATCAAGACAAAAAAATAACATGGTCCCGTGCTTAAGTCTTGCTGTAAGACCTACGGTAATAGCTTCTTCCCTATGAGAAATTCGCTAAAAGAAATAATAACATAGCCTACTTAACTTAACTCCTCAAACCACTTGGCCTAATGCATATTTATTACAAAATAACACTCTAGATCAAATACCAATTAGGATAGTTCTTGCCTTATTGATGAACAGAAGATCTAGACATTTACTCACATAAATAATAAATTTCTTTTGAAGTAGGCCTAATGGAAATTCATAGTAATGCAACTTCATAGAGATGTTATGGCTTCCAGCTTTCAAGTAGACCTAGGTACAATAAATAATGTTCAAGGAGTTCTAGATTTATATTAACTCAACAAGGTGCAAACACATTCGACCCACATGTCAAATTACTTGTAATTACAGGAAAGTGTGAAAAAACTGAAAAGAGAACTGGAGGGATGGCGAGAGATTGTTCTTCAACTTCACTCCGTTCTGTTGTGGGAGAAGAACTGGTACCCTGGAGTAATAGCTGGAGCCTCTACTTTAATATTTTTGTGAGTGCTCTTTTTAAACCATAGTAGGCCTACCTGGAGCAGAGCATTGCTTAGTGAAATATATTTTATAAATTACATAGCGTAGCTCCCAACGAAGGAGTACTTTTAATAATATATTAATTTAACACATTATGTTCAAGGCCCTAAACCGGAGTGTATAGATGTGGGTAGGTTAAATACCCATTGGGTAGACAAGTGGGTATTTAACCAAGTATTTACCCAAGCCCCGGGTAAATACGATTTTTTATCTATTTATAGGGTAAATAGAAGATTTTTGCAATCTACATGCTCTAGATGTGATTAAAATAAGATCAAAAGTGTTAACAAGTCTTTTATTATTGTCTTAACAAACATATTAGGGATTGCTTCTGAAAAATATTTGGTTAAAATAACCTTGCCCTGGATATGGATGATTTGGTCAAATTTAGGGGATATCTAACTAGTTGATTGTTCCACATAACATGCTCTGTGAGCTAAAGACAGTAATAAGGAATAATTTATCATTAAAAACTCATATGTATTTTACTTCTACCTAAGTGTTTCGTTCTGAATATATCCTACTAACATGAAAGTATATGAATGAAGTTTTGAAAACCTAGATTTGCTTCATCCTTAAGAGGCAATACCTGTCCTGGTACCTGTGTATTTACTTACATTGGAATTTTCCCATTTTTCATAACTTACTTTTATTATTAATTATTATTATCATCATCCACAACGTAATATTATTAGTTCATGAGAAAATTGATAATTTAATTATTTTAATACTATAATAAAATAAACACATTGGTATGGTAATAATTTTATCAATATTATCGATCAAGGTGGAATATCAGTTTGTTTTATATTTAAAAAACTACCTATGGAATTATAAATTTTAGCAAGTTAAATAAGCTACAGATTACTGTATACTATCTTAAAATGTTACACATTATTAGAAAAAACATTGTCTGGAGAGTAATTTATAAATTTATTCCCTTATTTTTTTATTATTACCTTGGTTTTCACCCCAAGTTTTATATAACCGGGTATTTTACATCGCTACCCGAGTGTAGATTGTGGTACTGCATTTGCTGTTGCTTTCGAATCCCAAGTGTGGTTCAGGCTCAGCCATACATCTTTATTTTTGCCATAATTATACATTGTAATTTAATAAAATGCTCCTAAATACATTCTTTGTTATATAATAGGCCTACCGGACATTTTTGATCAGCTGTGATTAAAATGTTATTATGTAGTACACAGTTTCACAATGTTGTGTTTGCCGGCGTCATTGTTTACATTCTGTTATTGACTTTTCTGTGCAACTTGTTCACTAATAATGTGTATCGATATTTTGTATATCAATATATATGTGTTTGATCAGATGTTCAATAGTAATAATATTACGTAACATGTAATAATTGCACAATACTTTATTTAACATTAGTCACCTGCGTTGTGTTTTGCGGTATCATTGTTTACGTTCTGTTATTGACCTTTCTGTGTAATTTGTTCACTTTTAATGTTTTAGAACACACCAGAGTCCTGGTAATCCTAACTGATTGGGACCGAATCCTGTTAGGATTACTAAGTTGATCAGATTATCCGGAAATGCAGTGTAAAGTTGTATTAAAACTACAGTACTAATAACATACATTATTTTAGACCTGAACTGTGTCTTTAGAACAATTAACTTAAGTCTTTCAAATGTATGTTAGTCCTCTACATCTTTTGCCTGAACTACATCAAATGTTCCTGCAGGGATATTGTATCCGTTATGGACTCGTCATTAGTAGTATAAAACATGACACATACATTGACACATAAAAACGAACAATGATAAAACAGTGTCTTATGTAGGCCTACTTTTTACTCAATCGTGGTCATTACAGGAGATGAACTGATATGTTCGAAAAGTAGTTCGCAGAAAAGGGATGATAAAGAGTTGGACCAAGAATTGAGTCTATTGTGATGTACTGTGAGTGTAGTAGCTAGGCATCGCCCTATGCCATATTGAGCAACAGTGTAGGTCTACTGTCGAATGCTTGGTGCTTATGACACGATGGCACAACTTTGCATTGGTTAACAGGATTTCTTTACTACGTGAAAAGACGATAACTGAATTCTTATGTTCCAAAAAGTAATTTATTGTGTTTAATTGCCCTTTTGATTGGACGCCCTCCACGCTACTACTAGTACATATATTGTCGTATCCGATACTGGACCCCTTGTCCTTATACATTCGGCTTATAATGAGCAATACTGAAAAATGAATCAGCAGATCTTTATCAGTAAAAAGATGCATATCAGAATCCTACTCACTCACTCATCACTCTAATATTTACATGAAATACCTACCAGCCAGATTGGGTTACTATCTAACGATTAAGAATAATAATGGGGGAGGTCACGTTCCGTTAGTGTAGGTTTGAAGGAGATCCTGGCCTTTAAATCCAAGTCAACATAATCTCTGGTTTTCAGGTTGCTGTGGTTAGCAGAGCCATCACTATTGAGCACGATAAGCTGTGTGGGACTATTGGCTACCCTGTTAGACTATTTGGTCCCCACACTGAGTGCCAGTTTGTACAACCCAGCTCAGTGGACTGGCCCTCGGGAGAAGCAGTTTGAAGAAATCTGTCATACAGTTGTTCAAATATACTCTGCGTTTGTGTATCAGGTAGTAGCCTTCAAGAACCTCAAAGTTACCAGCCCAAAGTTGGTAAGTTGCCTTGTCTTGTTATGTTTAGCTTTTCTCTATATATAAAATTGAATGTATGTCTGTATGTATGTCCTTTATGCGTTGCCAAACTACTCATCCGATCGCCATGAAATTATAGGAAGTTGCTCTATATGTGTCCGGGAAGGTTTTAGTGAAAAAATATTTTCGAAAACCCCATAAGTTTCCATTTTATGGCGTTTTAAATTTCTAATGTTAACCTTATGGAGAGTAAGTTTGTTTACAAATTGTCTACAATGAAAACATTTGATTTCTTAGCTACAGCTGATTGGTTTACTTTCCATTAGCAATACCGTATGCTTTACTATCCAATGCCATCTGAATCATTCATTAATGTTAAACTATGAAGTAAATGTGTACTGTAAAAAATGAACAGCTTTATTCACCACGTTAATAGTTTACGGTTTTGGGGGATTATGTATTTATATTTTTATTTTCTGTCTGATTAAAGTCACGTGTTTATATGATAATTACAATGTTTATATTATTACGTTTATTATAATAATCAGCTGTTGTATATCTTTCCTATAAAAGCCGTATTACAGTTAGATTTCGTTTGGGTTTGGATTGGATTTGAAAATTGTGAATTAATCCACTCAGATTTATTTGTTTTATGGGAATGATATTAATATGTTTTATCGTTTCAGTATTGTTATTCACTATGCAGCGACCCAGAATATATAACCTTTCACAATGAAGCCGTATTGCTATTCGACTTCAGAACATGGGCAATCTTAAAGTTAACATGTGTTTACTGTGAGGCGTTACGAAGTTCGCCGGGTCAGCTAGTCTTTAATAAAAACACATTTTACATTTATGGCTATCATCGGTCGGTGACATCCCATAGTGATAATTAGTCATTTCAATAGTAAATAGTAATTTGTACTAATTAGTAATTTCAAAAGTGTTCGTCTCTCCACCAGTGTTGTACGAGTGAACTAGTTGACTTGCTGCAAGAAGGATATGTGTGAATTTCTTTTGCCACAAACTTTCAAAATAACAATAAAATTGTTGACAAATTAACTTAACAAGTGGTAGCAGCTGGCCATTTTAGCCATTTTGCAATATTTTTCTAGAAAATTGATAAAAAATCTGAAAATGCTAAAACTAATTTAAAATAATATATCAAATAATTAACCTGTTGAATCCCTTCGACAGCCCCGCTAATAGTCCAGCGACATGCCGCCGAGTCTGTGGTACAGCTTGAATTTGCCTCGCTTTTGGAAGCGATGTAAGAATAAGAAATATGCCGTGTTACTTTGTTCTACTCAGGGAAATCTGCCCTTTCGATTGATATATTACATTTTGCACTAGCTGGAACGGCATACCTGGAGCGATAAACTTGAGCAGTTGTTGTCGTCAAGTCGTCATATTGTTTACAAATCACCAGTTGCATAATATTGATTAATTTTTTTTTGTTTACCTTCATCAATTCTGACTTGTGAATAGCCTATACCGGTATTTTAAAGTTTATATTGATTATTTAGCCTGTGTTTTGTACACAAATAATTATACTTAGGCCTAAATAAATTTGTATTTTTACTCTCAGTAAAATAAAGTTAGTTTTACAAATCCATTTTTACTACCGGAAGGCCTATGTATAAATTGTATTTATATTTATTTATATACATAATAACATGTGTTATTGGCTCACAGAAATAGATTATTATTGCCGTGTTTGCAAAATTTATAGAATGTAATCAGTAGTCGCAAACTTCAAACTGCTCAATCCGTAGTTGGCGAAGCTTTTATTTATTGATAGTATAAATAACACAATAACCACATTTAAAGCACATAATTCAACTAAATTATTTAACATATGGCTGTGGATGTTGATCTGTCTGCAGCAGACCCTGAAGTTATTTCCGCGATTTCTGCTGGGAGCTTAACTTTTTAAACTCTTACTACTGGTGGTGTAGAGTCTGTAGCTGCCACTCTAGGTCAAGTTTGGCGTAAGTCTTTTGACAACCTGTTCTCCTTTGTATTTGTTTGCAAGCATGTAAATCATTTTCATTTTTTTTACATTATAGTATATAATAATAAGAATAATCACTATAGATCAACCACAGGAGAAATCAAATGATAGATCTGAGTCAGATTCATAACCCTTTATAGGAAAATCAATGTCACTCCTGTCAACACCAGAAAGTCTAACCTACAATTGCAACTACTCATGAGTATGAACAGAGCAAAGGGAAGCTGTTTTGAGTTACCTCATTTTAAAACTAATACATTTTTCCATACACAGAGTTATTGTCTAGAGAAAGATGTCAATGGAAAGCTTGGAATGTGCTGTTAAGGCAAATCATTTTTAATTTGGATCGAAAACAATCTATACGAACTGAGCGGCTGTACGTAAACTCTATACCGTTGACTGCCGCTTCGAGGGGGTGGGGACATTGACACAGGCATGTTGATTGCTTCTCAGAGATTTAAGTACTAAATCAGATTTTTCAGAGATCTACACATCAAGTCATTCAGTAGCGAACGTGTTAAACATTCAGTCTTGTTGTATATCCATCCATCCATATACCTCAAGTTGGCCTAATAATAAATCTAAAAAACTTGTTTCAGTATTACTCTGTGACAATCATTTCTTTGACTCTCCTCGCATACATCGGCAACAAGATGAACAACCTGGTACTGACTTACTTTATTGGTAAGTTCTTGTTACTGACTTCGTTTATTTATTTATTGTTTCAAGAATTGTTCACCATTTTAGGTATTTTTATAGAATATTTTAACGTGAAGTATTTGAATAATACATTAAGAATTTGTTCAATCAATCTATTGTAGATTTATATTTTAGATGATACTTGTTACATATCTTATCTGGATAATAAGCTCGTTGTAACACTTGGGCTAGCTTTTCCAACCCTGGACTGAAGGTACTAACTACTTTAACCCATTCCCGTCTAGGGACACACGTTGCATGTCGGCGTATTTTGCTAGACAGATGACTAAAACGTGCACCGTGCATCCGCGGTGGGGCAAACAACAAGTGTGGCCTGCTTATATTTCAACATAGTTCTTTTTTCCACCATTAGGTGTGCTAGTTCATTTCTAATCAGATATATAGTGTTGGCGTCCTCTTTTAAATAAAATCATATTTAGTGTCCAATGTTCCGTGTTGACAGTAAATTATTTTCTTGTTTGCACAATTCGTTCAGCGATTGTATTTATTGATGAGAATACAGTAATAATGATTATTTTTTAAAGATTTATCATTAACTATTTATTACTGCAAGTAACTAGAAGTAGATGTGCCAAGTGAAATGAAGGAATCATTTGAAAACAAAATAAGTCTTGAAACAACAGTACCTTCTTGTTTCTAAGCCTACACCTTGGAACTGGTGAAAAAGTACAGTGATTCCTGCTAAAAGTGATTGTATACACAACACAGTCTAAGGGTATAAATAACAGGGCATAGAAATCAAAACATATAATTCATAAAGTTACTGTTAAATCTTTCAAGCTAATAGCGACACACAGTCGTAGTGATTTCAGTTCAGACCGCACGGCCTGTTCTGAATGGGTTAAGGTGCGGAAGATCCCCTTCAAATACACTTGCACTTTGGAAGTGTATAACTCCTTTACTTATGCTTATGATTTATTACTACAATTATTTTAACTCATGCTGTGTTTATGTTAATGGCCTACTCTCTGTGCAGTTACTGGCATTCTTCTATTGCCGGGATTGAGTCATCATGGAATTCTACACAAGTACTACCAACTGTTCTTACAAAATATTTCCAAGTTCCTAAAAAGTTTGCAGGGTGGTGCGAAAATTAAGTCAAACTGATTGCTCAATATTCAGTTATTCAAATGTGTATACATAGGGTGAGAGAACAGAGTTTTCCAGATACATGTACACTGCGTAAATACTCTTAATAATATAGTTAGTAGTTTCTTTTGTTTTCACTTGATATATGTATATGTGCTTTATCTTTCTTTTATCCACTTTGTACATTTTGTATGACAAAAATACTGGAAGGCAAATACAGCCGAATAAAGTATTTTAGGGTAAATAAAGTTTGATTTCAATTAGTTTTTTACATGCCATTTAGTTTTAACAGAAGTGATTTAGGTTTAGTTATTTTCTTTGTATTTTGTTGTCAAGCCAGTGACAATATTTTTTGTGAAGCTTCTTGTATAATATATTGTGGGGTATCTACAATTTCATTATCTTTACTATTCTTTGTCACTCATGTTTTTCTTATCTGTACTCATAGTAATTAAATAAATAATTCAAATACAAGTCCATTCTGGTTTGACAACTTAATAAAAAAGATGTAGATTGCATAATATTTTATAAATAATATTCCAAAGATTCTGTTTCATAGCCCATTACTTTATTTTTAAAATTGTTCTTGTGATTCATGCAAGGAATTTTGGTAGCTCAAAGTTTCTTGAATATTGATTAAAATAATTATACATTTTGTTTAATATTAAAAACATTATCTGTTTGGAATTTTCTGATAATTATAGTATGTTCATCTCCTATTCAATATTTCCATTTAATATAACTTTAAATTGAATATTTGTATTGTAAAAAATTGTAGAATTAATTTTTTAGTTTCTACTTTTTGTACTGAACACAGTCAATCAAACACCCAATAAACTAGCATAATTTTTTTTATATTTGTTCTACCATTTTAGTCTGGGAAACTACTAAACCTTGAAAGCGACAAAGATCATGTGTTGAGTTTGTGAGACCATTTTTGAGTGAAATATTCTCATTGGAACTTCTGTGACAGCCTTTATAGTTCAAAATTTTGCTTTTGGTAATTTAAATTTTCAATGCCAGAAAACTTTTACTGTTCTTCGTTTATTCGTTATTTAGGTTTAGTTAAAGTTAATTATGTTTTTAAGATCACATAATTAGTTAAAACTACATGCTTCTTGTTGAAGATAGTTTAGTTGTAAAATCTTTTGAATGTAAATATATTTATTGAGTTTCTTGTACTACTGTGTGATTTAATGAAAATTTAATTTTAAAAATATTGTTAATATGTACTTTTTTAATCTACCCTGACATACTTGAAGGTCTTGTTTTTTTATAAAGGTAAACCATAGATACAAACATTATTATCACCCTTCTAGATAATAATAATTTAACTTGGTTCAGCCAATATAAATTTTTGTTAGGCACTTATTGTTTGTGACTTATGGTTTGAACTGTCACAATTGCAGGGGGATAGAGATATATCACTGTTTCTTCATCTAAGAACTTGTAAAATGTTAAGTCCTAACCCTAATTTAATATTTACGAAAAACCCTATTGCTCGTAACGCCAACCGAAACCTTAGGTCTGAGAGACCCCTATACCAGTTTTTAACCTATATGGTTACATTATGCACTTATCAATTTTTGAAATGACTTAAATAAGTATTTAAAGGTTAAAAATATATAACTGTCGATGAAGTACTAAATAAGCTTTTTTTAACAATTTATAGTGAAAATAGTAATGTAAAATAACAATACAATTTGTAGACCTAATTTTTTTAACAATTTATAGTGAAAATAGTAATGTAAAATAACAATACAATTTGTAGACCTAATTTTTATCTCTATAATTTTCATAGGAAGCAAAGATCTCTTTTCAAACACCTGAAACCAAGTGAAAATAGTAATTATAATAATATAAAACAAGAAAACATAAGGTCAAGGGATGCCCCGAAACTAAAAAAAGTGGTTTGGCTGCTAATTGGAGAGGTGGTGGAAAGGTATTATTAGCATGATGGAAGGCAAAGGTCAAACAGTTTTTCCAATAGATGAAAACAAATATCCCATGGGGCCTGTTAGACTGGGGGTTTGTGTGTAAGTGTTAACTATGTAAAGCTCTGACTCGGAAAAATCTAACGTACCTACTTGTAACAAGTGGCAGGAGACCAGATCATTGGTAGACACATCTGACTGCCAATGAAGTTTATGTAACCTAATACTATAATGGTACCTATAGTTAGGTCAAGTAAATTGCAACTAGTGTTGTTGTCTGAATAACACCAAATTAAAGGTACATTGTGGTAAAATCATAGGTTGGCAGCTTTTAGAGTTTAAGATTAACGAGATCGCATGCTAGCGTGAGTAGAGCAAATTTCACAGAACTTATATTATTCCCATCATAGTAATCAAATAGTACTGACTATGCAGATTTGCTGCAATGAGGATTGTTTTACATGGTAATGTGCTTATGCTAAGCTGTTTATTAAGTAAAAACAATTACATTTTATTAAATTATGTCAATAACTAATTGAGTTATTCCAATTTATCTATTCTCTGTAAGAATGGCATGGGCAATGAATTCGTAGGTTTGCTGCAGTAAGAAACATTAAATTTGGAGTTTTTATAGATATATTGATAAAATGTAACTAAATGAACTTGCATACCAATTTTTTTTTAAATATTGAAGTAAATAAGTGAGTTATTGATTTTTAGTTATTCTCCTTAGAATTAACACAGCACAATGTACTGTGTTTACCATTTTGAATGTCTCACTCACCAATTGACCTAGAGTCATGATTAAAAATACTAATTTGTGTGTTTTTGAGTTCAGAGGAGTCAATGGAAGTTATACATAGATAAACCCTATTTTCGAGTTACAAACCCAATAGTATAGTTTATGTAGTCCGATTGCATTGCCCAACAAACTCATCCAGAGTATTACAGAAAGGAACAACTCCATTGAATTTTATAATAATCAGATAATAATTGCAGCAGTTAACGTGTCTACACAGTATATGCTTATTTACACACATATATATATATATATATAATTGTTAACTAAAACTTGTTCAGGGTGTGTTATGAACTTCTATCATGGTTCCGAGCTTAACTGTCACTACGTGAACAGCTCACTCTTCTATAGGAAATTCGCTAATCAATCATTTAATGAGAACATGTTTGGCCTTTGCTGATTGAGTTATTAATTAGTGATCCTGGCAAATGGATCCTATGATATTTGTCAGATGTAAACCTACATGACATAAAGATCCATTAGAATCCTCACACTCACCATTAGATTGGATTATTGAATCCACCAACAGTCCCTCATATTTAATTTAAGACACCCTCATAACTTGTTGAGGTAAACCAAGAATAAGAATTCATAGCTGCTGCTGGTTGATGGTATGCAACACTTCAATTATAATTGGGGAACTAGACTTAAATATTTTAGGTTTCATTGAGAGTATTTTTTAACTCTTAAAAACTACTAATAGAATATGTTCTAGCGCAAATATGTTTGATTACAATTACACTAGTTTCAATGCTTACGTGGGTTTCATCGTTAGGTATAACAGATAACACATTTTTATAAATTAACTTCCCTTAGAGAAACAGATAGATCATGGATATGCCGAAAGGGAATGTTTTCAGTTCCTGTAACAACAATATGACTCACTTCCGTTTCAAATTTTGGTCTGACTGATTGCCAATACCCCCCCCAAAAGCTAAGACATACCCATATCAAAATAAAATGTATTCTACATCGATCCTCTTCTTCACAGTCATAGAGACCGGAGAATTGTCAAGTTGGGGGTTTGTTTATATGTGTGTGTAAGTGTAGTGAGCCTCTTTAGTTTTATTTTTATTAGTTTATCTTCCCTACTTGATTTTTAGGCGGCCCTGTTATGGCTGTGTTTCTCGAGAAACTCTGCAGTGTTGTAATATGGCCTAGTTAGTAGGTCGTTTTTCAGGGTTTTCGAGAACTTGTTAATGTCGGTTATTGATTTTAAATTTTCCGGAAATTTATTGTACAGTTTTATCTCCATTTGTGAGGGTTTTTTACTGGTTTTTTGAAGCCTATGTTGTATGTTGAGATTGTTTCCTGATCTGATACTGTAGTTGTGGCTTTTTTGCCTTATTTGAGGAGGTTTTTTTTCAAAATTTATTGTGTCAAGGATGTATTGGGAATTTAGGGTGAGAATGTTAAGCTTTGTGAAGATATGCCTGCAGTGCTCTTGGTGGTGAGCTTGATCTATGATGTGGACCACGTACCAGAGTGAAATTAATTTGGCGTCGGTGTCTTGGCTCCTGACGGCGAGTGCGACCCGACGTCCAACCCCTGGGAGGAGATGGCCGTGGCTGGAAGCTTCTCTGGTTCTCTGGTTCTCTGGTAGTCCCGGTCGAGAGGGTTGAAGTCGGCGGTTTCCTACTCGATCCAATCTTCACTCTCCCCTACTCGATCCAGGCAGAGACTTTTCTTCCGCTCCACTTCCCTACACACTGTCCACTCCCCTCCGTCTGCCCTTGGTCGAACGTCCGGTCCGTCCCCGGTCAGTCCCCCTCACAGTCTTGCTGAGCAAAACGCTGAGTGCGACTACCGGTTTCGGATGTCCACCGTGGACGTTCAACAATTCATATTGGGGCTTTTATATCACTTGACACTTGCATGTTCCCAAATACAAAAAATATATACATAAATATACACATTATAGGCCTTTTTTTGAAGTATAAAAATTTTCTGTATTGTTGTTTCGCTTGCTCCTCCCCAAGCTATAATGCCAAATTTCAGGTGTGTAGCAAAAATGCATGGAAGGCCATTAAAGCGGTTTTTTGGTCTGTGATTTGTCTGATCCGTCTGATGGCGAAGAGTGCAGATGATAGTTTTTTGTGGAGGTTGTCTATATGTAAGTGCCAGTTTAGGTTTTCGTATACTGTGATTCCAAGGAATTTTGTGGATTTCATGGTTATATTGGTTCTATTGCAGTTTTGGTTGGCATGTTATATTTGACTTCTATTGTTAGTACTGGAGAAGTTGATGTACTGATTTAGTTTTTTTTATGGTGAGGTTTATGTCTTGGCATATGCTGTCGGCTAGGTCCAGGGTTTCTTCAAAGTTGCTGTTGTCAGGTGTCTGGGGGGATGATGATCATTGTGTTGTCCGCAAACATGATGCACACATTGTCTTCTGGCAGTAATGCTGGAAAAGAGTCAATATAGACCAGGAAGAGCAGGGGTCCCAGTACCGATCCTTGAGAGATTCCAGTCTGGGTTTGTTGGAGTCTGGATCTAATTTTGATGATTTGGTTGTTGAGTTGGTGGTCTGTTTCTACCAGCTGGAATTGCTGGCTTAGGTAGTCCTGGATCCAGACAAGTGCTCTATCTTTTATGTTCAGTATTTTAAAGTTTCTTGAGGAGGATGTTTCAGTCGAGTGAGTCGAAGGCCTTCTGTAGGTCAAGGAAAATGCCATTTGCCTCCTTTTTGTCTTCCCATATTTTGGTTATGCTGTTGCATAGTTGAGCCAGTGCCGTTTTTATTTATATTTTCTCTCTAAAACCGTGTTGGTTTTCGTTGAGCAGTAAGTTGTTTTCTAGGTATGTTGTGAGCTGTGAGTTTATTACTTTCTCAAGGTATTTTGACAGTACTGGCAAAACTGAGATTGGGTGGTAGTTTTCAATGGCACATGTGTCGCCCTTTTTGTATTTTGGGTAAACTAAAGCTTGTTTCATTGCCTGTGGGACAGTGGCCTGGACTATTGGTGAGTTTATGATGTCAAGGAGTGGCATTATCAGTTCATCCTGGCAGTGTTTCTACATTATGTTGGAGATTTCATCCAGTCCAGCAGAGTTTTTAGGAGGGAGGAGTTAAAAAGTTTTTCCAGATCTTTTTTTGTTACTGTGCTGAAGTTGGAGAGTTGAGTGTTAATTGCTGTCTAGTCTATTGTTGTGTGGTCTATTATCGTGGGTGTTTTGTTGTGGGGGAGATGTTTTTTTGATTGGTTGTCCAATGTTAATAAAAAAGGTATTGAAACTATTACATATTTTTTGGGGGGTCTGAGATTTGTGTTTTCTTGTTTCGTTCCCTGTTTATCGTCTGCCAAATAGTCTTATTTCTGTTTGGGGCTTCAGTTATTTTCTTCATTGTATGTTCTGATTTGTTCTTCTTCGTTAAATGCTGTGGTCATAAGCCAAGCCTTCTTGAGGTTAGAGTAAGTCAGCTTATCGCTTTCGCGGCCGGTGAGATTATATTTATCATGTGCAAGATTTAACAGTTTTTTCAGTTTAATCATGTTGTTATCCCGGAATTTTTTATTTTGTTTGGTGTTTAAGTTTATAGTTTTTTTGGCATTAGATTATTAATTTCACCTATTAAAATTCTAGTAAAGTTTTTATATTTATCATATACTGACTTAGCGGAATTATTTTTTATTTTATCTATTTTTACTTCCCATTAAGAAAAACAAGACCATTATGTTTAATAGGTGTTTTATCACTTTCTCTAAACAGCTATCCTCATAGCCACACGACACTTCCATTACAATTTTCGTGAGACGCGATTTTGAAACCCCTCTAGATAGATATAAGTGCATTTCAAAATCTAAAAGATACCCCAAAATTATTATTCTCTTAGTGAGATAAAAGTATGAAAAATAATGTTACTATTGTAAATGTTAAGCTTTTGTAGTAAATGTTTTTTCGTAAGGTTAAGCATGAGTTAGCTAGCTTACTCAGACCATTAATTTTCTTTCATTCTGTTTTGTACAGTCCACCCAAATCTGACTTGACTTGACCGTAATACTTTTAGCTATAGTTTTCGTTGCTAAGATAAATTTTAAACGACTTCCCCTAGTCTTCCTGCAGCAGGACGTTTTTGATGTCGATAACCAACCATTGTAAGTCATTAATAAGGGACAAGCTTAACTAAAAGTCATTCCTATAGACATTTTTTGCTTGTTATGTATCTTAATTTTATTAGCATTTACAATGGATTGACGTACATTGCTTACAGTACGTTTACAGTTTTTGGAAGCTGTGGGTTCACGCAAACATAAAGGCAGTAAGGCCGTGGTAAATTTGGCGCAGAATGGAACAAAGCTTTTCACTTCCCTATTGTAAGAAAACATAAAACCCGAATTTTAAATTGAATGTAAACGTGCTAAATTAAAATATTTTTTGATGAAGATTAATAAGTATATAAAAGTGTAATAATTCGTTTAAGAATAAAACTAAAATAATACTTTTTTCACTAGTCTAGGCGCCAAAGATGTTTTTATCGAACCTTTTCCAGTTCTAGCAACAAAACAAAGATAAATATGTACCAAAATCACTAGATTCTGAGGAGCGTTATTATTTTGTATATTGCATGCATAAACCACTCTAGTTGTACTAATATTTACGGTTGGAATTTTCGCAAAGAAAATTAAGATGAAACTGATAGCCAATCTCAATGAGGCATACACTTAGATTTTAATTATTATGATTTCAATTTCAATAAGTCAAATACTTCATACTTCAACATAATTCTTTTTTAACTACATGGGGAATCGTTAGAATTATTAATCTACTTTGTCATATCTGTTATTCGTGACAAAAAACGATTATATCAAAGTGCTTCAAACATCAACAATCGATTATTGAACACCTTATTATAAGCTTGCGTTGTAGTTGGTGAAAAACATCAAGTCCGTTTTCAGAGTATTTGGGTTATGTTTATTTATTTGTTTTGAAGATGTAGTGGTGAAATGGTGAAAATTAAATCAACTATGTTTAATTTGTAGGTGAGTAAAATTCGCATACTTGATCGGCCGTGAATTGTTTTAGGTTTCCAAATATGTGTATGATGCAAGCGCCATTACGCTCCATAGTCCTCTGCGTTTAACGAGGTTATGGCTGCCTATTAAAGATTTGTAATTACAGGTTTATTCATTCCTTATAGTTCAGTTAATTTTGCGTATTAGAAAGTTTACACTCCTTATGATCCTCTAATCATCAGAAAGTCATCATTTAATTGACCATATGATGTTAAATTCCTTATCTTTGTAACCATCCTAACCACAATGGAGGCTTCTGTGAAAAAGAGAGGTAGGCTCTAAGACAAGTGCAAATCAGACAATTCAAAGTAAAATATTTTGATAGTGAACAAACTTTGCTTTATTTATTTTAAGAGAAATATTCTTGTATAACAATTAAATTCTAACCATACATTATATACAACCCTATATTAACAAAAAGGTAGTTTAGTAATTACATATTGGTAAATTGAATGAAACCATAAAATAGTAGCCTATTGTGTTGACATAATGGTTATGAAAATTTAATTGGTTAAAAATCCACATTTTTGATTAGGAATCATCAAAATATCACTACAATAATTAGTTGTTTTTAAAGTCATTAAGATTCAAAGCCTTGGCTATCGATATAAAGAATTTCTAGCATATTCATAAATAATTAAAGTCATCAGTCAGGTAAACTCAGGAGGAATATCATAAATATTTTAAAAGCCTATTGAATTTTTTGCGTCTATGGTTCAGAAATTCCCAATTAAATTACATTGTTGATAATAGGCCTACATATATTAAGAAGAATTTTCATTTTAAGTCCTATTTATTGCATTGAAGGATATTTTTATTTTTATTTCAAAAATACCAAGATTAATTAAATTTGTTTTTAAATAACATAGTCTTACTAAGGCAAGACTGTCTAAACTTAATAATTTCTAGCTTGTAATTTAGGATTGTAGGCTACTTGTTTTTTTATTTACTTCTATTTTTTATCCGTCCTATATGTGTTCTCTACTCATATGTAAGCTTATATTTTCAACTATTTACCGCTTTCTGAACGTTATAATGAAATTATGTAATTAAGTTTGAAAAATCTTACCATATGTGTCAAAGTTGATGTTATTCTGGCTATTATATTTCTCATTTTTTATCAGCTGTTTGTAAATTTTCACTTGATCAAAAATATGATAGTATATTATTTATTATTGTATAAATACCCTATAGATATATTAGCATAATAGATAAATTGTTAGTTGAAACAAAAACTCATGTTACAGTCTAGTTTATAGTGCTATAAACATCATAGTATTTAATTGAAGATATTACTTTTTTCCAAAACACAACTTGGCAGTAAGTAATAGGGCCAGTGAGTTGATGAGACGATGGCTTAGTGGGAAGAATGATTACTTCCGAATTTGTTGTGTTGTTGTAGCTTTTAAAAGGTTTTTATTTCGTAATTAGATTTAATGTTTTTTTCAATTCTTAGAAACTCTTGCCTTAGACAGGTTACTTTTACAGTAACCAACTAACTAACCAAAATAGCTCTATGCTAATGGATCATAGATCAGGAATATTTATGAATTAGCATAATTTTAGTTTTATGAAAAAAATAGCAAAGAAGATGAACGAAATCAGTTTGATCAAAATTGATTTAACTATAATTAGGATCTTCAAAGAATAAATAGCCTATTTTCTCAAAAGTTATATAGGCCTATAGAAATAACTTTTAAAATTTGTCATTATCTTTTAGTTCTATTTATCTGTTTGTGGTGACACTTAGCAAAATATACCTAAGTAGTTTCATTAATAATTAATTGTTTTGGATGGGTGTAGTCAGAAGTTGTCAAGCTTGACAACTTGAGTGAGCCATCACGATGGCGGTGGTGGTAAAGAAGAACCAGACGGTGGAGGAGTCTGAAATGATAGTCGGCGTGAGCCAAGACTGTGTCATGTTGCAACCAGTCAAACTGGAGCCTGAGCCAGTCAGTTTTATCAGTGTCAACAACGGCATGTACGAAACTGCCACCAGTCTTGCCGAACTCTACAACTGCCAGCCATTCCCCACAGATACTCCAGTTGAAAATGTAAGTGGTTGTTTTCTCCCTGTTGTCTTGATATCGGTATGAAGCTTTGATTTTTGTTACATATTTTAGTCAAAAACAATTTATCTCCTTTGATAAAAGCTAAGATTTTTTTTATGAGGCCCATAAAAAATGTATTATTTAATCTTCTACTTTTAAGGAATAACTTTTAATAGTAGTGATTTAAATCGACAAGTTCTGATATATTTATTCAAAATTGATTAGTAGTAGGCCTACTTTTATTAACTTACTTACTTGAATACGTGAGGGCTTGAACGTACATCGGTGATTGTCGGATAAATCACGTGAAATTTTCTAAAATCTACTATTTAAAAGATAGACAGCGGCCTACTTAACAAGTACTTTTTAAATATGGATTCAGATCCACACTAATGAATTCACTAATCCTAATTAATTCAGATTCATTCAAAGGTTAAGATCACACACTTGCAGGTAGCTTGTTGAATAACCTAATAGCTGAGATTAGATAGCAATGTCGGGTACTGGCCAGTTTGCAAAAAAAATCTATTTATGTCAAGTGCATGTTGCTAACCAACAATATCAAATCGTTAAAATTGAAATGGGGTTGATAGTATATGCTAGGGAAATGTCATGTTATCTCACCGATTAAAGTGACCTATTCTAAGTTTATTTTTCAAGGATCGAGTTTGAAGCCAAACTTAAATCATTAATTTTTTTTATTTGGTTTGATTTAGAATAAGATTATATGTTGATAGTTTTTCTTGTCAGTGCAACTTTTTATTTAAAATATATAATTTTCCCTGCACCCTTAGTCTATGACTTGAAACGGTGACATGTTTTTATAGAAATTGAATGAATATAGTAAATAGTTTTATTGTGTGTAGGTCACTTTTTCTACATTGTAAGAATTGTTTAGATCCTGGAAACTTGTTGAATCAGTTGTAAACCTCTTAATGTCTGTGTGGTGGCAGGTGGAGTACGGTGCATCACAGAACGAGGTGATCACAACAGAGCTAAGCGAGCACTCATCGTCCACAGTGTCAGCGACGTCAGCCTCTGTGCCGGTACAGGACTATTACGAGATACAAGTTGCCGAGGAGGAGGTCGTCAGCGACAATTGGAATGTGGTCACAGAGTGAGTGATAAATCGTGAAGTTGTCCGTCAGTCAGGCAGATTGAAATATTTGAAAGAATTTTTACACATTTTATAAGGTTTAAACAAGTAAAATTCCAATGTAGGAAATAAATAAAAGGTTTGTAGGGTGTTTAAAGCTGTGGCTATATAAATTTGATTAAATTACTTATCTTTTGTCACCCAATTTTCAATAATTGTATGTCTTGTTTATTTTCAATTTAACTGGTGCCATATTATTCTCAATATTTTATTTCATAAGAAAATTAGTTAAAACATTACAAAACGATCTATAATTATTAATTTTATAAACTACTTATACTTATAACATGAGAAACATACTATGTAAAATTATTGAGTAAAAATATTTTTTGTTTGATGTTAGCTTATTATCTATGTATTGTTATCATTGAAATTCTTCATTTCAAACTTGCAGTAAGCCTGCACTTGTTATAGGTTGTATCGTTTAGTGATATGACAAAATACTTACCTGAAATCGTTAATAAAAATAAACTCTCAACTCAATTATTTTTTATTAATTTCAAATTAGAAAATGTGTACGATGGAACACATAATGTAATATGTACTATGTGTATTAAAACTAATATTGATTTTAATTTGACATTTGGTTATTTCTTTCTGTTAAATCATTTTACCGATCACATGTTCAAAACTTTGAAAAATATTGTCAATATCACTCAAAACTGTTTTGAAAGCTAATCACCTTGGGCCTAGGGCCTGTGCGGTGAATTAAAGACAGTGAGGTTCCGTAGTGGTTAGTGGTGTGAATCACATAGAATAGCTAGATGTGACCAACTGCATCACTGGCAACTGATCTCGATCCAGCAATCTTTGACTTACTGTGTCAAGGTGTCACCACTGAGCTACCATTTCAGTAACTTCAAATAGGACATGGATCAGTTTAAAGCAAACTAGCCAAAGTACCCGTTCTTCGCACGGGTTTAAAAGGCTGAAAGGTGTAAGCTCTACTGATACATTTAAGTTATTGTTAATTAATTCTTCATTGTTTACAAAATGACAAAACACGAGTGTCTACATCATTTCAAAGAAACATCTGTCAAATATTGGGAGAGGATAAGGATTAACCCTAGAAGTGGCAAGCTTTTTACTCTTAACTGTAACATAAAAATAATTACTAATATCTTCTTGAAATATCAAAGTTTAAACAAAAAAAGCTTAAAACATGCCCCCCCCCTTATAACCACTAACCACAAAAGCAAAACAGGTGTCCACTGCAATCCCAATTAAGCCTACAAATGCCGTCAATTTCCACCCAAGCCGGTCACCGTTTATTTAAGGTGGGCCCTCCACTCCGCTATACCGCACATTTGCAAGCCAAATTGGGATTGCTCATGGTCGGGATTCGAACCCTAGCACTTCCGAATGGCTAGAACGTTACGCTCGTCAGCGTAGCGCGTTAGCCACCTCGGCCATCCAGTGCCTAGGAAAAGAAAGCGCTTACTTGGTTATAAACCTGCCCGGTGGCAGGCTCGTGTACTACAAGAGCAGTTTCGGTTGTTGGCCCCCAGAGGGAAACACGGTCACGTAGGCGATAGTGTCTAACAATTCCACAAAACTGACGACAGATGCCTCCACCTGCCAATTCTTATTGAATATGTAAATGTGTCGTTAAATTACGACTTTGCCATTTCTAGGGTTAATGTAATAGAGACAGTCGTCAGAAAAAACTTAAAATCTACCATTCCTCTTTTTCAAATAATTCACTAATTTTGATCCAGCAGTTTATCTGAAAAACAACTTTATTTCTTATTCTTCCCAAACTGTCAAAGTATAGTGCAAACGGATGTTGTCATTAGAAAATGTAAACATTGAAACCTAGGACAGTCACGGCAACTCTTTCTTCTTCTTCTTTCCGAACTTTCAAATTTTAGTGTTCACATTCAAGTAATTTTATGTTTTCATTCTCTAAAAATTTAAACATTGAAACTTAGGACGTTCACAGGGCGTAGCCCGAGAGGATTTTAAGGAAATGAGTATGCCTATGTGTTGCATGAGTTTAAGATCTACCTTTGTGTAAAATTTCAAACTGTTTGGTTCAGTATTTTTTGCATTTACTTGCCACAACAAACCCACAAACAAACAAACATACAGACACCACCTCTTCTTTATAATATTATAGATAAAAACCTCTTCTCCAAAAGGTATAGAATAATGGAAATAGGTTCTGTCATAGTGCAGGGCTTGTAAAAGGTTATTTTTTGCCCCTGGTTATTTTTCTTTATTTTTTTTAGGGAAATTAGGTTTTTAAAGACCGAGTTCAGTAAAATTCATAAAACTTGTATGAAATGCCTTTTATGAAGAGCAGTACGACATAAACCAAATTGGTTGTGGATCCATATACACCAGAGTCTCAATAATCTGAACTAATTGCGAGCGAACCCTGTTCGTATTACTGAGTTGTTCGGATTACCCAGAAGTTCAGTGTAAAGTTCATTAAAGTGCTATTAAAGTCCATTATTTTAGACCCGAATGGTGTATTTAAAGCAATTACCTTACACAGTTACACAGAGGTCTTAACACAGTTCACATATTGGTTATGTCCACTATATGTTTTGCCTGAACGGCATCAAGTGTTCCTGCAGATCCGTTTTATCCGTTATGTACCCGTCATTATAAATATAAAACACGACACACACATTGACACATAAAAAAACAATCATAAAACAGTGCCGTCTGTAGGCCTACTTTTTACCCAATCACGGTCATTCCTGGAGATATACTCAAATGTTCAAAAAGTAGTTTACCAAAAAGCTATGATCCGTGATAATTGAATCTATTGTGTAGCTAGACATCAACCTATGCTATCTACCGCTATATCCAAATGCTTTATGTTTATGTAACGGCGCAACTTGGCTACCAGGACTTCTTTGTTACGTCAAAAGACGATAATTGAATTCTTATGTTCCTAAATGTAAGTTATTGTGCATATCATTAACTTTATGAACGTGGTAAGGTAAAATTAGTGATGCTGTGCTGTAGATTGAAATGTTGTAATCGAGATTTAAATGCTTTGTTTTTAATTTAAACTCTGTAACCTTTTTCCCCATCAGGTTGTTCAGATTAGTTGGAAGATCGGATTACCAGGACTCTGGTGTACTTGTCTTAATACCTTCTTTATTTCAGAATTGTGACTATATACGTAGTTTTATTTTTTTAAATCATTTTGTTATGCTATTTAAAGTCTCTCAATGTAAAGCTTATGTTACTCATTTGGTACACATGTACTTAAGGAAAAATTTTCTGCTTCTGTTGTTCAGAAAAGAATATCCACGGTCAACAAGAAGCAGTGTTCCGCTTTCTTTTTGTACAATTACAGATTGTAGTTAATGTCAAATTAGCCAGTTTCAACCAATGAGTCAATTCAGTAGCTTTTCTGACCGGTTAGCCAACCAGACAGTACACCAGAGTCCCGGTAATCCAAATGTCCGGCTAATCTGAACATACTTTTAGAAAATTTTAGTTCATCTCCAACAATGACCGCGATCGCCTAAAAAGTAGGCATACAGTTGGCACTGTTTTATCATTGTTTTTGTGTCAATGTGTGTGTTGTTTTTTATATTTGTAATGACGAGTAGGCATAACAGATAGAATGTCCCTGCAGGAACACTTGATGCCAATCAGGCTAAACATGTAGTGGACAAAAGTATACGTGAACTGTGAAAAAACGTAAGTTAAGTTAATTGTTCTAAATACACAGTTCATGTCTAAAATAATTGATTTTATTAATACTGTTCTTTTAATGCAACTTTACACTGCATTTCCAGATAATCCGATCAACTTGGTAATCCGAATGCGGTTCGGTCCCAATTAGTTTGGATTACCGGGACTTTGTATCACCAAATACACCCAAGGTCTGTTACAAGCCTTGATAGCCTTGATTCTTGTTTTCACAGAAAATCGTTACAAAAAATTCTTATTCAGCAATACACACAGACAGAAATTAAGATAAGACCCATGCAGTCTTTTCTGGTATATAAAATGTAAGAATAACCAAAAATATCATAATTCTTAAACAATGTATGGACAATAATCTAATTTTATTTATATAGATTTTTATATGATTTAGATTTTTTGGAGGTTTTACTTGCTAATTAATGTCTTATAACAGAGTGGTGGTGGAGGACTCAAAGCCAAGGTTGGAAGTGGCCAAGTCAGCAGACGACGTGGAGATCCCTTTGCCACAGGATCAGGACATTTACTCACAGATGCATCCGTATCCTTGTGATTTCTGCAGCAAGCGCTTCAGCAAGAAGTCTCAGCTGCTCACTCACATGATCACTCATCAGACAGAGCGTCCACACGGTAGTAGCCTGCATTAGACAAACTTATATTGAGCAACGAATTAGACTGTCCATTAAGTATAGCTAGTTCGTTTAGGAAAGGAATTATTTATATAAAGTTACACCGTCTACTCATGTCCTAATAGATTTATTACTATCTAACTTGTAAAATACAGATACCTATCTAAACACATCAAGTTTTGGATGAGGAGGAATCATTTAAATTTGTAGAGATTTCTCATTTCATAGAATATTTTCAGTTTTAAATTTGTGCTCATGCTATAAAAGAATATTGATTAATTTCTTAATTTGTTGATATTACTTAGATTAGTGTTGTATCAACCCACTAAACTGTCATGATGAATTTGACAGTGCTGAAATTTTAGTCAGACACAAATGAGGTAAACTATCCTTTAACTGTTCTTCCTATCCATTACTGTATTCACCTCTTCTTCTTTTGTTCAGGGCAGATAAAAAATAGGGCAATAATAGCAATAGACCCAGTATGGGTTGTGTGAAATTGCATGTTGTTTCAACTTGGCTTTACTTCAAAGTTTTATCGAGTTGTTTATGAAGTTGCTTATTTGACAACCTTAGGTTCCTGTCTACCATATTAAATGCATTCTACTGAAAAAGAAGAGCTGTTTAGGCTATATGCTGAGTTGCGATGAAGACATGGCTAAAATGACAAGAATCATTGATCATCATTGGCTGTACAACGGAAAGTTATTGGATAAAAGCTCCTTAAATAAAGTATAGATATTTTTACTTCTAAGAATCTCCATGAAGACTTTGGGGTGCAAAACCAACTCAAGAAAGAACAATCAATTCGTACATTGTTTCTATCTATCCCTCAGTATTTGTATACTTATCAATGCCTTGAAGACGTTTCAAAATCAATGCCTTGAAGACATTTCAAAATCAATTCCTTGAAGAAATAGTAAAATTTCTTTGGTATATTGCAGAATTCGTTATAAGATAATATTGAATTTGTTTGTTAGATAATTGTATATATTACTGCAATAGAAAAAAGGAGTCAAAACATACTAACTTTTTCATAAAGTTAGAAAAGATCAGTAGTTTGAATGGCACATCTGCATAACAAATATATGCACTAAAATAAAACACAGAATAATTAAGTGATTAATGATACCTGAAATTTTTGGAACAAAATTGAATGTCCAACGTTTCGGAGGTTTGACAAAAGTTTGAATGCAAGAATGCCTAAACAGAGTGTATTTAAATTTGTTTTATGAAAAAAATAAAATATTTCTAACAATCTTTGTTTTCTTGCTAAATGGTTTGGAATCAAACCATTTAGCAGTTGGGTAAAAAAAACATATCCAGTGGATAGCAACCCCCAGCAATTAATTTGCCATATTTAATCAAGCACTGAATATATGCTCTCAATGGAAAGAAGCAATGATACAGTAAAATATACACAGCAGGTCTATTAATTAACCTGAAAACAGCGATCAACATAAGCCATATTAGTTAAAAAAATAAATGTACTAAGACGAGTTGGAAACCAATCATAAGATCTAGAATTCAATCCAGTTTAGATTCACGTGGTTGTGGCAGTATTGAGTCGAAATCACTGAAGTAAATAGCTTCCCATAATGTACACTGCGGGGCAGGACATGAGTTTTTTCTTTTTAGGATGTAATCTATGTGGGGCGAGATACCGGCGCAAGTGTGACCTGGTAAACCACATGAAGATCCATGCGTACCCGCCTCCTAGGAGCTCACTGGATGATGAGGATGAAGACGTTCGCGAGGCCAAGGGCCGTCGTAAGAAGCTGCAGCCTAAGAAGAACAGCTTCAGCAGCGACCTCAGCGATTCACTCGACTATCAGCACGACAAGAAACTAGGTACTGTCACCTAGACTGTAGCCTTTGAATGCCCTGTTATCTTGCCCTCCTATACTTTTATTCTATACCCTACTTCTTTATCCCTATACGATTTATTTTTATGCAATATTTAACTAGCCTCAGGAGTGTTGGTAGTGGGCTGAGTACAATAATTGTTTTTTAGTATTAGTTAGTTTCCAATGTGTAAAATGTATTCTTTCTGTATACTTTCCTGTTTATTCAAATCCTCCTATTCCCTTTTATCCTCTGCTTTACCAAATTATCAATTTTAATTCTATCACAAAATTTACAGTGTGTTGTACAAAGACCTGTAGAAGTGAGAAGCATAGACTGTAAAAAATTGTTAAAGTTGGTAGTTGATACTTTGATACTTAAAGCACTTCTAGATGTTGAAAATTACACTTCTTACTTATTTATTTAGTCAACTTATCATGTATTTTTTTCACAAACTATTATTTAGCACCAATTATTTATTAAAGAAAAGAAATAAAAAAAACTTTTGCCGAAAAGTTTCAAGAATACTCTTACAGCACTAATCGAATTTCATTACCATAAAGATTTTGTCTTATTTAGTCAGTGTAAGACTATTGAGTTCTGACTGCGCTTACAACATCGCAATGAGTGTTGCAGTTTAAAAGCAATTACTAACAAAATTTCTGCATAAATATTTTAGGCAAGAACATCTTGAAGCTAAAGAAGAGCAAAGGTGGGATGGTGTCGAAAGCAGTCAGCTACGTGGACGAGGACATGCGCCTGTTGAGCGAGATGTCACGCAACTCTGACATCGTGAGCCAGGTGCCGCGATGGCCTGTGGTTGACCAGGCTCGACCCTATGTGTGTCAGCACTGTGGCGTCGGATTTGCCAGAGAAAAGGTCATTTACCTTACCAGCACCTATTCTTAACATTTTGTCTGGATATGTTATACCATCCCACGCTGTTTATCATTTTAGTCTAGAGAGAAAATTTCCCTTTTCCACTTCAACAATGGCATGTGAAGTTTGAATAAAGCTCTTTTTCTATTGCTGGCTTGTGAAAGGGTTGAGATAATTAGGAAACATAATATTTGGCTTTGTGTTTATTGCACAGGTTCTACCTGTGCAATTAATTCATTCTCAGCAATCGGAGGCTTCATAATATCATTATTATGACGCCTCCAGATTACTGAGAATGAATTAAATGGTTTAAATAGCTCTATCTGAAGCAATCCAAAGTAGTAGGAAGTCACAACTAAAGCTTTGGCCTACATTAGGCCATCATCAGGCCTAATGATGCATTTTCTTGAATTCTTTTGAATTTCGTTACATTTAAGAAACATTGACACACGTATAATACATTTAAAAACACAAGACACATACCTGGCCCTTGCACAGGGTTATGAAGGCTTATAAGGGTTCACTGGTGTGTTACTGTCCATAAACGTTGCTCAGCATCTCTATGGGAGCTGGTTGCTCATATGAGTGTGTAAAATAACAGTAAATGACGACTTTTGCTCTACCCAGTAAACAGATAATAAGCAAAGAGAATCTCGCTGGGGTACTTGTAACTAAACATTTTCAAGAATGAAATAAGACAAACCAATAATCTGGTATAAACTTCTGACTGATCTAATGAATTAGTAAAATTTGTTTCTGCTCGGTTAGGGTGACAAACTTTTCTGGTCTACCTCCTTACAGCATCATGGTTTGCCACAAACAAACTAAATAGTATGGTGATTCATAATCATAATAGTTTAACAATTTCCAAAATTCATTGTTTTCGGTTTTTTAGATTTATGATATGCAGACATTAATGTGCCAGGAGAGATTTTAAAAGGGTGTTTGGACTCCAAAAAATAGCCATCAGACTAAATTTCCAATTTTAGTCAGAGAGTCTTGTAGACGATCTTTCAGGGCGCTAGGAATCTTGACTCTACCTCCCCTTTATATATTGGAAACCGTGCCTTATTGCTGGTTTCAATATTTGCCAGTGCAAGGCAATGCTTTCCACAGCCATGGGACACTGCATTTGCGAAACTCCCTACTCAAGCAGGAGTCAGGCTCTTTGATTGCCTTCGTAATAAAACTGTATGATTGTGATCTGCAGGCTCTCGGGTCTCACTCACGCATCCACGGAGGGGACTCGCCGTTCGAGTGCGATGTCTGCGGAGAAATGTTCTGGGATGTGTCCCTCCTTCGTGAGCACACCCGCAGCAAACATCCCAACCACCTTCCAGATTCTCCAGGGCCTGCGTACACTGGTGACGAACGCTTTGGCACTTTCTTCTGCGAAACTTGTGGCATCTCCTTCCACCGACTGGATCTGCTCAAGAAACATAGACGGTAAATGTCGAGGAATATGGAAAGATCTTTTTTGAATTTTTATTTTATTTTCTAATTACCAGGCATTTTTAATAATGCTTAATATTGCGAATCCCTCCTAATTATGGTTGATTAGTTCATTAGCCTTTAAATAAATTATATTCTTCATCTTCCACTTGATTACCTCAATCTACCAAAAATCATCAATTAAAAATTGATACTTGATGTAGTGAAAAAACTTAATACTGTAACTATTTTACTTTCACTCATGAATATCCAATATCCTTAAAATTATTTGTTTCTCAAACCATCAACAAACAAAAATGGGTTCCACCCTCACTTTTGTAAGAAGAATCTGAAATCTTATTTAATATTTTACATGAAGAGTAGCAGTCAGTCTGACACAAAGGACAATTATGGACATTTAAATTTTTGTTTTTCATTTTGTGAATTTTTGTATTGTGTTAACAATGGGAGAAAATAAATATATTCTTATTCTTATTGTGTTTCACGATACTACTCAGAATTCTTAATTACATGTTTGGTGTTCTACTGTATAGAGTATAACTTTTGACTTGTGCATTGTTTGTGTTGTGTAAACACTAACCCACGTGGCAATATATTTTTGAAATTAGATATGTTTGTTGATTGTGTATGAAAATTAAAGTACGGGGTTATTTAAATAGAATGGTGCAAAAGTAGGGTTAATTCATTTGCAAATTTTGTATTAGAAAACAATGAAAATGGAATAAAACTGATTCTTATATTAACAAGTGATAATTTACATTAAAAAAACATATTTTTTACAAATCCTCAATGTGAGCTCCATTAAAAGCTCTACAAATATCCAGGCAAAATTCCAACTCAGCCCAGACATTCTGTAGTATTTCCTGAGTTGCGGACTGCACGGCTACTGTTATTTGATGTCTTGCTGGGTTTGTGGCATAGGAGGGTACCACGCTTTCTCTTTGATAAACCCTATACTAAAGTACGGCACTAAAGTTCCTCTGAAGCCTAACAATAGCATTAGTAGGAGCAAACTCTCGACACAAAATGCTTTTTCTTATTTTCTAGTATCCATTGATTGACAGGCTTCATGGCATTCTACCAAGCAACTGTCTGGCCAAACACACTTCTAAAAACGCCTTTTCAATTGTTATAACAATCACCTTTTTAAAATCACAAAATCAGATGTACCATCCGTTTATTTTTGCACCATTCTTTTTTAATAACCCTGTATGTAGGCCCAACAATGTTAGTTTAGAAGAAAGTTGATGTTTCAGAAATTGTCCGTTATTACAATAAATGTGAAAATCTATCATCCAGCCTACCTAATTAACATTTTTGAAGTAGCTGGCAACCTTCAATAGTTTTAGATTATTATTTTGGACCTAGCAGTTGCTCAATTAATTTTCATCGGTGTTAATTTTGTCCAAAACTAGCTCTGTTGTAAGTAGTTTTGCCAATGATTGCTGAACCTGATTGTTGCAGGATTCACTTTCCCAAGTCGGAGCCTATGCAGGAGGTTGGAGAAGACGATCACGTTTGCACAGTCTGCGGCCAGTTCTTTGAGAACGCTGCCGAGCTCCGGACACATGCTGAAGTTCATGCACAAGACACTAGGTATGTTCAAATATCAGTTGATTGCACTCCAGCCTCTTATCACTGCAAGGTGTATGTCTGCATCTGATATTGCCATCTCAGTTTTGATGTTTTCATAGACCTTGTCCTTCTTTCCTTCTTGCTACATGACTATCCATGCCATCTTAGCCTTTATTTTAATGGTTTTATTATTAAAATATTATCATGTATAATTTACATATGAAGTGTTCTTAATTCTATGTTTTTCTGAATACTTATAAAACTTTTTATTTTCACTTTTGAGTACCCATTTTTACTTCCTTACAACAATGTATATCCAATCATGGTTTTAAATATTTTGATGTTTCCTCTTTTTATTATATGCTTTTCAAGTTTAAACGTTTGGTATAAACTACCGGCACGGTAGCTAAGGGGTAACATTCGGGCCCAGTAAGTCAAAGGTTACTGGATTGAAACCAGTCGCCGGCGACTCATGTCGGATCATGAGCGGTCACCTCTGACTAGCCTATGTGACTTATGCTGCTACGGTACCTTGTTGTCTTTAATTCACTACACAGGCCCCAGGCCTATGGTGATGATGTTAACCCCTTGACGGTTTCCTTTTTTTTACCTTAAGGTCCAAAAAAGTGTAAATTTTTTTTATTCTAATAATTCTTATTCTATGAGTTAAGACTGAAGAGTAAAAAACAATTATTTAACATATTTTAAGTTTTAAAATTTGAGGTAATCTTTTGCTCAATTTCAGGATTTTAAAAATGTTTACTTATGTAGCACTTAAGACTTATTTTGCTCAAATGATGCTTAAAGAAACAAATACATCAGAAAGCCTAACCGTGAATAAACTAAACACACGCCACACCAAACCAAACAAGATAATAACCAAACAAGATAATGAACCTCCTCGGTCCCGAGATTGAAACAAACCACTGCGCAACTATTTCGTGTCTAGTCGTCAACGACGTAGCTTATGAAAACAAAGTAATAGAAAACAGTTGATAAATGAATGCTAAACACATTCTAGCGGTAAATTAACAAACTACAGCAATGTAACACAGAAAATATCAACACAGAACGTAGTTTTACTGGAACGTAGTTTATTTTAACGGAACAATGGAAATGTTCTCTCAGGTGGATGACATATGTCGACAAAAACCGCTAAGGACTTAAGGAGAGTTTCGGTTTAAAGGGTGATTTCAAAGTTCATTTTTGTTAAAGAAAATTAAAGCTTTTACTAAAAACATCAATTTCTAAGATCTAAATTTTACATTTAAAAATCATTACTAAAAAAGTAGATTAATAAAAATTGTTTGGTTTGATTTTGTGTTACAGGGACCAACGATGTATGGCTTGTGGCGCGAGGTTCAGTGATCCAGTGGAGCTGAGCGAGCATGTACGCACTGTACACGCAGAAACAGGTCAGGACTGTGTGTGCACACTGTGTGGCAAGGTGTGCAAGGACCAGCGTGCACTCGCCAAACACACGTGCACACACGAGGACAACCGCAGCTTCCCGTGCTACTCATGCAATAAGCGGTTTCACAGTCGAGCTCGACTCCGCAGGTAACATAGTTTCTGGTCCACAAATGTTCAGTTGGGTTTTGAGAATAAGAGTGAACTTTAAGAATAATATTCAACTGAATGAATTTTGCTGCCATAGACCCTAAAATTTTCACATGTTATTTTTCAGTTTATTTTTCTCCCTTTTTTGTTAGTAGGTAACAGAAATATGCTCCTCTAGTCCTCAGGGGTCCACTGAGCCCCTGAGACAATCCCTAAGTAACAACTTTAACTGTGTATACCATTCAAGAAAACAAGTTATAACATAAAGGGTGTCCAACGGTGATCATGTATTGTTCATTATACTAGAATGTCTGATTGCCACAGTATTATTATTTTGCTTGTATGATTTATTTTTCACTGAAGGCTATTGGAACCATATGCTAGTCATCCAATATAATTATTTTAATTAAGAAATAGCTTCTGTACTGTTATATTACATGCCAATATGAGGGTACATGTTCAATATTGTTATAATGTAATCAGGTAATTAAGAAAGTATAACCACACCAGTTTGACCAGTGGTCACCACTGTTGAAAGTTATTTTCCAGCACAAGTACTTACCAATTTTCTTAAAAAATTCACAAACAGCAAATATAAAATAATATTCACAAAATGTTAGCAAATAAACCATGTAGTAGAATGCTAGTCCTGACAGTATTGAATATAATATAAAGCACTAAATACTTATAAAATATTTTTAACCCTTTTTAGAAAATTAATACTGTAGATTATGTATAAAATTACTAACATAGGAGAGATTTTATAGTGTCTGTTAGCTGTAAGCTCTGTTTAGACCAGATTTACAGTGTTGCTAATTATGAATAAGCTTTTGCATTTGTGTAGATAGATTTCTCTTGTTAATATATTATTTATTAAACTCTTAAATCTTACTTCATGAGAATTGTTTTTCAGACACATGGTATCACACAGAGACAAAGCAGTGTCATGTTCTGATTGCGGGGAGGAATTTCCCGACGGCCGAGCCCTCTTGAGCCACAGGCATAGCCACAACTCATCCAACAATCACCCGGCACGTTCGTTTCCCTGCCACGACTGCGGGAAGACGTTCGGGTCGCGCAGCTCACAGCAGATCCATGTCCGGATACACACAGGAGAGCGACCCTACGGCTGCCGCTTCTGCTGGAAGGCGTTTGCGGACGGAGGGACTCTGAGAAAACACGAGCGAATCCACACGGGGGAGAAACCATACGTTTGTCCCGTCTGTCCGAAGGCCTTCAACCAACGAGTAGTGTTGAGGGAGCACATTCGAGCCCACCACTCAGGATCTGACTCCAAGGTCAACTCTTGCTACGAATGTAAAGTTTGTGGATACCTATTCTCGTCATCTAGTGAGCTGTGTGTCCACTTGGTGCAACACAGTGACGAGAACACGGCCAAGCATCGGCTTCCGAGCATGGGACCACGCAAGTACAAACGAAGACGCAAACTCGGGCCTCCATCTCCAGCCAAGACATCGCCCGGTCTTGATCTAGACTCCACGGACTCCAGCGATTCTATATCGGATAAAAATAGGAAGATTATTAAGAAAAAGTATAGCTACGATTCTCCTCCTCCTCCTCCTCAGGACTTGGGTGAGTCGGTCGTTCAATCCTTTGAAAATGCTATCCAAAATATAGACTCGATGATGGTTAAGGATCCTAAAAAACAGAAATTAGACAAGGCCTTGAAAAAGCACAAGACGAAAGCATTGTCTAAACTTACAAAATTGGCACGAATTGAGAAACGGGCAAAAGCAGCAAAACTCTTGAATAATACAAGCTATGCATCAAAGTACGTCGTGTCTCGTCCAGATGAGAGAGCGGAAAGGCCCAGGACCAAAAATGTGACATATGCATCGCTCGAAGACAGTCTGGAGACCATATTGAATGGATCAGACGCAATACGCAATCGACCCCGTACAAAAAACGTCAATTACCATAATATGAAGGTGACAAAATTAGAACCCGCCACCTTTCCTTTGGCTAAAAAGAAGAACAGAACTAAGAAGACTTTTGTGAAGAGAGAGAAAACAAAATCTACATCCAGTGATTACCTTAATGGGTCCTCAACTAGAATGGAAACTGATTTGGATGATGGAAATTTGGTAAGTGAAGAAAAGTTGGAGACCTGTATTGTCGACGACTTTAATATTGAAGGAGTTCACAGTGAGGTGGTGCACACTGAGATTTTGCCTCCAGAACAGACGGAATCCATGATAAAACCAGAGGTAGTGAATTGTGAAATGTGTGGCCACGGGTTTGCAGACCGTTCTGAACTGTTGGCACACATACGAGTGCATATATAGTGGCACGCTTCTACTTAGACGTGGTCTAAGTATCGGACTGTCATCTTTGTAAAAATAAATACTGTACAGAAAGACTTGTCGGCTCTGGAATGTATTTTATTATTTAAAGTTCATCTATCGACTCGTGTCATATTGAATATAAGAATCCTTTATTTATGTTAATTAATTTGTATAGTATAATTGTAAATGTTATTCACAAAATATGTTATACTGAATGATCTTAGATTGAATATAAATAACAGATGTTTAGATTTACAATATTTGTCTTAAAATATTTTTACATCGTAGAACAGATTATAAGATTGATCAGTGAATTATATATCTGAATGACATAATATTTCTTATTGTTAACTTATAAACAGATGTTGTTTAATAATCTAATCACATTTTTACAATGTTGATGGTAGTGTTTCTATGCACTGGCATTGATTTGTTGAAACCTGTAGATCGTGCACTCTAGTCACCGATCATCGGTTGATATCCATAATAAATGTTCTGTAACTAATGAATTATGTAATAAAATAATGAACCAGTCATGTTCCTAGTTGTTTCTATCATGATCTGAGTACTGACACTTATCAACTCTAGAGTCACTGATTACTTTTTTCAACTTAACGAATCAAAACTTTGTTACATTTGAGCATAATCTTGTTTTTACCTCATTTCATTCCACCCCTTTGATTCCTTGTATTATTTCTATTATTTAGTAATAATAAATATTAATATTAAAATGTTTGTTTGAGTTTGTATTTTAAAATAAAATTGTGTTTCTCTTATTTTGGTTACATTTTATGCTACAAACTGGCTGTCTTTCATAGTATTAGACGATTATCAACCTGTGACCATGGTACAATAATATTTAAAAACCTTAGCTGAGATTGGTAAGTTCACCCACCTTCTGTTGACCAAACAGATTGTTGTTTATTTTGCATGTAGTAGAAGTTATGCATGTTGTAAATATTGTTTATTTTCAATATACCATATGATTTTATGATTCCAAGACTTGATTTTTCCATCCTCAGTGCTTTTCATTTTAATTTGTTATGAAAAGTTGTTGAATAAATTAGGCTACAGTAGAATAAGTAGGCTACAGTACCGTTTTGATATTAGTAAGAATATTTTTTATTTAAGGGTGTTTTGTAAAAAATTACAGTAATTTGTAATGTGTTTACCTAGCTGCACAGTAACAGAATCATTTACTGTAACATATTGTCTTCCAATTGGCATTGTGACTATAAGAACTACTGAGACCCACCGCTGCGTTAGTTTACTGGCCAAAAATTATTGCTAATCATTATATTGAAATTTACTTTACTTAACCCGTGAGGGGTTGCGAACAGTGGATTCCATCAGTCTATATAAAAACTTACATAAGTGTTATGAACATGTATTTTCATTGAAGGAATCCTCATAAATAGACAAATTTGTAATTCAGAGGCTGTAGTTTGGATTCCCTTTTAAACTATAGGCCCCTTAGTTGCCGTCATTTGTTGGGTTATTAATTAACAGTCCTGTCCAAGGAACATATCAGTTAAAGTCAGTAACAAGACCACAAGATTGTGCCACAATCACCTTACACTTAATCATCATTCAAACTTGGCTTAAAATACCTACCTTGTGGTATAGAGAGTTTCTTACATTTCATCTATGTGCTGTACCCAATTCACATTTTTTGTCAATAATGATTCTAAGAAGTTTTACCTGAGGGGTGGTCATAATGGCCTGGGGTCCTACTCAAAGTACAGATTATTGTCTTGGTTTTTTTACCTCCAATCGGCTGATTGTGTGGATGTCAAAGGTTCCTTGAACTGAATAATTTTGTAATTTAATACACAAACATCGGGCTTGAAAGCGTGTATTATAAGACTAATTATATTAGTAAGATCCGATAGTTAATGGTATTACAACCATACCATGGCTAAGGAATGGTTCCTAGCAAACAATTTAATATTGAACGTGGACAAGATGCAAAGGCTGCTACTCACCCTGAGTAAGTCTTTTCTCACTCTCCAGATTTAACTGTCAATTAAAATTCTGGGATTTGTTCTTGGCCCCAAGCTGCAGTGATACTCTCACATTGTTGCTGTCAGAGCAAGATTGAGTATATTAATTTTCCTCTTCAGGAAACCTAAATACCTTATAACTGAACAGTATCTTCTCATGGTTTACTTCTCCCTCTTTCATAGCCATGTGGCCTATGGTAACCAGCTGTGGGGTCACGCATCTAGCAGCGTCCGAGTACTTCGGTTGCAGACGGGCTCTTGAGTGTCCATCCTCCCATAAACAGTGGGAGGATGAAGCCCTGTAGACCCCTGTTAAAACGAATGAACATTCTCACACTCTACAACCAGTAAACCCTTCTTTGTGCCGTGCGTGTCAATGCCAACTTAAGATATAGAGGCTGGGAGTTTTAATCGAGGAGTCAAGATTGTTCTCCTCCTCAATATCAATCCCCTTTCTTCTGTGCGGGAGTTTTTTTAGAGTGCTCGGACTTTTGGCTGTCCACCGCCGTCTAATTGGTTAAAAAGTATGTTTTTACGCTGTCTATACGGCCCTGGCTGGTCAACGACGGAGAAGAGATAATTAATTCGGATACTCATCTTTAGTCCTGAGAGGGCAATGAATTAGCCCTCTACAGAACGTGCACTTTAGTTTGATGTAGGTTTACGTTATTTACTATTGCCCACAAACCCCTTATAGCCAAGCTAAGGGCTATCCTTATAAGAACGATCTCAAAACTGTTTGTCTAAAATCGCGTAAACGTTACTTGACTTAATGTGCGTACGGTAGTAAATAATTGCAATGCGAGTATAAACTCAGGAATTGGCTGTATTAATACTAAGACTAAACAAAAACATGTGCACTGAACGGTTCATTGAAATTTATTGTAAGGACTAAAAACTGTTTCTTTTACCTCAATTTGACCGGAATTAACGATATATTATGAACTATAATATTTTATAATAGTCTTTATACGACAATGGAAAATCTTCAATCAAATAGAAGAGAGTATAAGGTTTTTTTAACATATATATTTGAAGGCTTTAAATATAATTACTGTGCCCACTACTTTTCGTATAATGCGGCTACAGGGTCGAAATACGTCATTTACCATATTATCTACATCTTCCTCCACTTTGTTATGATATTCTTTAATAATATTTTATTTATGCTTCTAAGGCTAGATACATCACAATTTCTTTGGTATATAAAATATTGGGAACGTCATTTATTCGTTTTCTTTTTTTTCTCTGATCTGTCTACCCAGTGGCAAGTATCTCCAGTATCTAAATCCAACACAAATCTGAATTTCAAGTGTCAGTTGTGCGTAGTAATTTTGTTTGCATTTTATATCTTTAATATTAAGTTAAGACTACTTAGTGTGTTATGCATTGGGAAGAATTTATGGTTGTAACTAATAAGTAAAGGTAACAACTATGTTCTTATATAATGTGTGATTTAATTTTAAACATAACCTATATAAGTGTTGAAATACCATGTGGTGGGTTCCTACGTGTATGATATTGATCTCCAATACAATTTCTTTCAGTGGAAATGATTATCTAAACTTAAGTTTTTCATGAACCGAGTTTAACTTAATATTTTTTCATGAATTGTGTACATCGCGTTAGTCAATTGGGCCAATTACACAAGGAACAATTAATTTAAAAACCTTACGTCCATGAAGTGCCAATAAGCCAAGCTGATTTACTTGGTATGTTTTAACTCCACTTTAATTCCACTCTTACTGTACCACCATAAATAAATAAGTAAATCCAAGAGGAATAAGTAACAACTCTCTAGATACTGCGTGGTAATTAATTTTTTAAATGTTTTAGGTGCCACCTGAGATTTAAACATGGTTAACCCTATGTCGCAAAGTGTACACAACTCTGCAGCAAATGCTTTTAGCACTGTATAGACGCGTTTCGGTAGCCTTGCCACTCATCTCTCACCTTATCCTGCCCTCACTACCCCTGTACACGACCATGAGAGAGAGAACCGGTTAACTGCATTCTGTTGTCAATGTTGACCATTTTTGCGAGCCCTGTTGTCTTTTGTGTGACCCATTGTGTCAGTATTTGTGCGGCCAACTTGTAGTGTTTTAAAACATTTTTAGGTATTAGTTTTATTGAAATCGTCTTGTTTTGTGTCGTTTGATTATAATTTATTATAATAATTATATTGAAATTATTTAAATACATAAACATAACTATTATTTGAATTTTATTACTTATAAGTTTAACCCTCCAGCTGCCCATCATTTCACCCTGGAATGCCACCTCATTTTTGGCCATTTTTCAGGTTATGTTTAAAAAACCATAAAAATTTAAGATACTTTGCAAAGTATAGCATATTATATATTTTCGTGTTCAGTATAAAACAGGCTACAAGGAAAATACCCCCGTCGCAGCAGACCTGCGTACTCAGCGAATTTCCAAATCAATAATTTAATATATGACAAGTTTTATAAAAATATGTCCATAAACATGAATTATTTGCCTATTCTCCATAAGATTAACATAGGAAAGAGTGTGCAGGTTAGCTGCTGTGAGGAACACTGAAAGAAGTCATTTCTACCATGAATAACTTTTATCTTAATATTTATACCAACTTTCATCAACATCTGTCCATAAATAAAGGACTTTGCCTATTCCCTATATGATTAACATGGGAAAAGAGTATGCAGGTTTGCTGCCATGATAAACACATAAACTATGATTTTTAAGCATAAATGAATAGATCTCAACCACATGAAGCTAAATATCAAGTTTTATCCAAAAATATTGATTAATATGGGAAATATTAATTTTTCCCTATCCTCCATAAGATTAACATTGGAGCCCCACAATACAACGTACTGTGTTTAGATTTTATAATATCTCGGTAACCGTTGGAGATAGAGAAAAACTTTAAGAAACTTAATTGTGTAGTTTTTTAAGCTGATTCCAATGGTGAAATATAAAATTAGAAATTTTTTAAAATTACATGTGAAAAACGCAAAAAACCCCATTTTGGGGTACAAAACTCCCCAAACTACCCGTTCCCATTGACCGATATGTCTGGTTTACGAACTCGTCCGAGCATTTGTAGGAATACACGTCTCTACCAAATTTGGTCTCGATCGGACCATTTTTACGAGAGTTATCGTGTTAACAGACACAATATATATATATATATATATATATATATAAATTTTAACGACTATTGTTTTTGGACTCTGGGCACCTAGAGACGAAAAAATAACATGGTCTCGGGCTTAAGTCTTACCATGAGACCTACGGTAATAGCTTCTTCCCTATGGGAAATTTGCTAAAATAAAAAATACTAACTTACATGTAACCAAAAAAAATTATTTATATGTAAAAAAAATGTTTCTATATAAAAAAATTTTTTCATCATGTTTGCGCTCCTTCAAATTGCTCAAATAATTTTTTAATAAAAAATCTGAAATAGCCATTTTGTTTGAAATTTCATAACGAATAAGAATATATATAGCCTACTTATATAGGCCTAGCTGTATAAAAAGAAAGTACCCATGTTCAAAAACCACCTATATGTACACAAAACCCTTACTGCCGAGTCCGGGACCTATGAGAATAATCGCCAAATAAATTATAAAAATATTGTAAAGAATGACATTAGGCCTACATTTATTTATAACACTTAAGTACAAGGAGAAAGGTGTTATGAATAATTCATAAGTTATTATAGAAAATTCACGCAAAATACACAACAAAACACTAACCCAATAGCACGACTCACAACACGTTGCAAAGTATACGGCTCGAACAGCTGTTGGCGCGACATCGTAACACCCGTAAATAAATGTAATCATACGATGTAGTGCATAGAGTATAAAAATTGCAAATAGTACTAAGGACGTAGATTATGATTTCATCTTTACAATGGTACACATAAAAGTACATTTGCGATGTACCGTGAGCAGCTACGAGAGGATTAAGTCGCGCCGGTATTATCGCCGGATTCCGGCGAATGGCAGCTGGATGACATTACAATGGAAAGTAAAGAACGAAAATGTTAGCTTTCTTTGATCAACAATGTAAAAAAATCAATTCAAGAAGAGGAAAGAACTGCTAAGTCTGGTACAGGGACCTTGAAAAGGCAATTGTTAGCTCATAGCGAAGATGCGAGTAAAAATATTGAACCTACTCAAGAATATACAATTGAACGGGAAGGATTGGATCAGTCCATAGATGAATTGCTGTAGGGTGATCATACTTACTATACTTATTGCTATTTTTAAAGCAAATTGTCCATTTTGCCGACTTAACAACAATTTTAGACTAACAAGTTAAATTAAACACGTCTTCAAAGGCCATGTGTATGCGGAACTTTATACGCCACGCGACCTATTACGTAAAATAAATTGCACGACCCATTAAGGATTAATAAGAAGGGATAAATTGAAGGAGAGTGTACCATACTATTAATATTGTTTTATCAAAAAGCTGTTGTGACACCTAGCTGGTAGCAAAATGACATTGTCAATGAGGTTTTATACATTCCCATGACAAATCAAGATTAATTTGATTTGATAAACAGATTTTAATTCAAGTATCAGCTTAAAAATATCTGCTTTTTACATTAAGATTTGTTCTTACCATTTCAGATTAATCAATGTCTATCATAAGTTCAAGAAAGTCAAGTCTTTCAGCTCGTAGCAGCAAGGATAAGTCTTCACGTCGATCGGTCAGATTTCAACTAAACTACAACTTGAAAACTGTCTTGGGAAATGAAAGTGAACAGCAAAGCTACAGAGAACTGGTCTGCTATATTAGAGATGCTGGCTTAGAAATTCAAGTGGGTAACTTTATGTATTCCTATGTCACAGTTAGGCCTATTTTTGTTTACTGTCGTATATTGCTTAAGCGGAATATGTTTGATTTAAGCTACCTTAAGTTTGATAATGAACCTGAGTTCTAAGATTAAGACGCAGCTTGTCGTGTATTTTTGATAAGGCTTTTATAATTTATTGGACAAAAAGGATTTTTTTTTTTGGGATTGGTGATGATATTCTGCAATTTAAATTATAATTCCTTTCATGTCGGCAAATAAAAGTCTTGCTTGGCATTACAAAAGTAAAGCCATGCTTAGGCCTACATTAAGGATGTGGCATGATGGAGGATTTGATCAGTTCTAACAATTTTTCTCAATTTCCTCAGATTTTCCCACAATCTTTTCTCAGAACTTAGAAGAATCTTCTCAGAACTAAAATAATCATAGGTTCAATCAGTAACAACCCATTTGTGATTGTTGTTAATGGTTATATGCAAATGATTACCAGAAATTTAGCTGGACAGATGAAACACAGGATTTATAATGTGTACTGAGCATTAATTACTTTTTTAATTTATCCTAATACAATTTTCAGGATGAAGACATACTGCAGATTTTAAATGAAGCTAGGGGATGCATTAATATTTTGGACAAATCTCACAATCTCTTTGTTCAGGTTTTACTGGTAAGTCACTTTTTATACATTAAAGCATCTCATTATCTAAGTCCCATATTCAGTATCTTAGCCATTTATATACTCATGATTAGATCTATGACTTAACCTTGTAACAAATGTTGTACATTATCACACTATTCTATCTTATATTAGGCTTAATTTTAATTGGATTAGTTAATTACCTAAGCCATTCAAAATTAAGTCTTTTCATTACAATAAAAACTTGGGATTTGACAGGGACAAGTTAATGGTAAAAACTGTGGGATTATGCAATAGGTTTTAGATATAAGAACATGTTGTAGCTTCGTTTTAAAATGATACCGTAAGTAGTTTTGAGTCTTTATTAGAGATGGCAGCTTGTTAAGAAACATAATTTGTCTGTTTTGCAGGAGAGAAAGATTATCACACATTTCTTATAGTCATGAACATAGGCTCAATTGAAATAGTATATCAATTAATCTATGGCTTATAAATTGTTTTAATGTGACCTTAGATTCATAAGTTCAAGGTGAAAATGTCGATGCCAACTAAAGAGTTTTAACAATTAACCCATTGGCTAAGTTGCTTAATTTTTAATCAATTTTAAAACATTATTTTCGTTAATCGTGATTATAAAATACTAATAAGAAATTGAAAATACCTTTATAAAAATACGTAATAACTCAGGGTTGCACGTTTGGATCACTTTTGCAACCACGAGTATACTATAAGCAAATTAATATTGTAAAGATGAAAATTTTATTTGCACTTATATTTTTAGTTTTTAATATTATATAGGCTATGGCCTATACACAATTAATTAATGATCATTCAAGCTTGCATATTTCCTTTATAGAACATTTTACAGAGTAAACAAATTCACACAGCCTTGTGATTGTAAGTTGTCATTAGTAGTTTATGTACTTTTGAAGGAGACATGTTGTCTTCCTATTAGGCTATGTGATAAACTTTAAACCACACTGTGACTAATTTTTTCGATGCCGGAAGTTAAATTAATATTTGTAAAATGTTAAAGGTAACAAAATGGGCACATCGAACCGCAGCAGTAGCCGAAGCGTATCAGAGCTTTGTTGTGGATTTATGCTCAGCCCACAATTATTACACCAAGTTTGCAATAGAACAGTTGGTCTCCAACTTTAAACCAGGTAGGTCTAAATATTTCTTTGATTTCTCTTATAGATAAGAGATTACTAAAAAATTATAATTTTTTAGTAATTAAAAAATGGTGTCTTTTAGAAGCATTTTATTTCCCCCCAATATAAGAACTTTAGCATTTAGTTGAAGTATTATATTATTTTCAACACAGATTATATCAGAACACTGCTGCTACCTTGTGATTCTACCAGATGGCAATATCTATTTAATGTTATGGTTAATCAAGCAGATTAACCCTAGAAGTGGTAAGCTTTTTACCTTTAACTGTAACATCAAATTAAATATTTATCTTTTCTTAAAATAATAGGTATAAACACAAAACATACCCCCCCTTATTACCACAGAACAACCACAGAACCACAGAAGCAAAACAGGTGTCCACTGCCAACCCAATTAAGCCCACAAATACCGCCAACTTCCTCCCCAAGCCGGCCACTGTTTATTTAAGGTCTCCTCTCTACCCCCTCTACTACTATACCATCCTGTCTCTACTATACCATACATTTTACCATTCATCAGTGTAGCGCTCTAACTGGTTTAGCCACCTTGCCTAGTCGTAGAAAGCGCTGACTTTGCTATAAGACATAACCTAGTGGCAGTTTAGTGAACTGATGAGCAGGTTCGGTTGCTTTCCCCCAGAGGGCAACACGGCCACAAAGGCGTTTGTGTCTAACAAGTTCACTAAATTGATGACAGATGCCGCCACCTGCCATTCTTTATTGAATTTGTAAATGTGTCGTGAATAACGACTGCCAGTTCTAGGGTTAATGTTTTAATATAAGTATTAGATTAAGTATTAAATATTTAGATGTTTTGGCATCCCCAACGTTTTTGTTATGATCCTAATTTCACACCATCTTTCCTTTTACAATGTAAATTTGATTTGATTCTGCAACGCTCCTTGGGACTGCAATGACTTAATACTGGCAAACTTAAATATTATTTTTGTTTCCAGTTGGGGAACATTTGGAGTGGGAAAAAGGTCGTCCATGTGAATCAGAAGAAATCGTCTACCAGAGAATCCATTCTTTGCTTAAAGTTCTGCTTCAAGTAATACCTATGTAAGTATTAGGTACAGTTAAATTTCATTACGTGACGTTAACAAAATATTTACACACTCCCTCTAGCTACCATGAGGTCCGATAGAATTTTTTTTGGAAAACATTTACCTTCCACCTTCCGTGAGACAATGTTTGCATAGACAGCTTTTTCACCATCCGTTGTCAAATATACCCTATTTGTAAACATTGCAGGGGTGCCCACAGTATGTCGTGGTGTCGCAAGTTGCGACATCAGATGAAGTTTTGGGGGGATTTTGTAAAAGTAAGAAAAATGGGAAGGGATTTGATCAATTTACAGTTTATAACTGAATATAATAATTATTCAGCACACTTTTATGCGTTCTTGTCTCTTAAACCAGTAAACGCTAAATTGAAATGGTCAAATAACAATACTGTCGCATGTTCAGTTTTTAGTTGGCTTTTGTTGACGTTTATGACGATGTGTTGTTGCCGTACGGGCTGTGCTCACACTCACACTGCACTACCCTGTTGTCACGTGCAGTAATCGAAGTTCACCGTCTCACCGCTCCACTCCACGAATAAATTATTTGTGTAATGTAAATATTTACCTATTAAAATGTATTTTATATTTGGTTTTCTGTGTTTTTAAATTTTATCTCCACGATATTATACTGACGTAGGAAGAGGGGGGCAACATCTTTGCTTAGTCCCAATATGATAGGCAATTAAGTTTACAAATAGCTCTTGACTACATATGTTAAAGTTGCGGAAAAAATAACCAAATTGAGTAATGCCAAGTAAATAGTTTGGGAGAATGTTAGTTGATTGCTAGAATTTAATCATGCGGATGTAAATTTTGGGGGGGATTTTGCTACATGGGCCATGGAGGGGATGGACATCCCTGATCCATTGGCTGGCAATATTTAAGATCATTAAGCCGTTACCATTGGCCAGCTCATGTAGCTAATGTAAATACTAAAATGTAATGCACATGCCTCGATGTTTATTACTGCCACAATTAATGCCTATGGTAATGGTAGAAACGTTCAAGTAAAGCGTGACAACAATACTTGGGTTTAAAATTTTTTATTTTATATGTGAAAGCTAATGATCTTAACATACATAAAAGTCGAACGAGGCTGCTTACAGGACGTTGAAACTGCTGGCATATTATGTCTTAAAGAATGCCGTGACAAAAAACATATTTACTTTTCACTTTCCACAAACAAATACTGTTTACGAATCCACTTATTTAACAACATACCATATGCCTAAAATTCTACTCTAAATAGAGAGGGATGTGTTCAATATTCTTTATTTGCAGGTTATCAGTAACCTCTATATTATGAATTTCGTCAGAATTTTAACGATCCTTGTTTTTAAGAATACTCTTATATAACAAATATATGTCTTAAAAATTGTTAAATCGAGGTTCTACTGTACTAGAATTAAATTAGGTAGAAATAAAAAAAAAACTGAATATGTCCTGTGTAAATTTCTCTTGTTTGTCTACAGGAGTGTTGAGCTTTTAGTGTCAAGTGTTTCCGAGAGCTTTCCGTACCTCCGCTGCAAAGATCCCACCGAACACGTGGCCTATGTTGCTAATGTTCTCAGGATTTTGGACTATAAGGCTGACCTAAGAAAACAGTTTCTATCCCTCGTTGTCACAAAGTTAGTATGATGTGTTTTAAAGGCAAAAATTTGTTTGGGGTTTGATATTTCCTTTCATTTTTCAGAGAATTTTTATGATCTATTATTAAATTATTTAAAGTAATTCAGTTTAACATCACAAATGAAATGCTGTTTTAGGAATTGAAACTTGATTTGATGAAACTGGATTTCCGGATAACCTGAACACCTTTGCAATCCAACCAGGGTTCGGTCTCAATTAGTACTGATTACTGGGACTTTGGTGTGTAGGCTACACTAACCTTTAATGATCAATACTTAAATATTTTTTATGGATTATTATAGTTCCAGGGCTATAGCCCCATTTTCAAATCCTTTTTATCTAGCAATTAATTAGTTAGTAAAAAAAAGAGGATGCAGGTTTGCTGCTATGATAAATACATAAACTATGATTTTTAAGTATAAAAGGATAGATATCAACCACATGAAGCTAAATATCATGTTTTATCCAAAAATATTGATTAATATGGGAAATATTAATTTTTCCTTATCCTCCATAAGATTAACATTGGAGCCCCACAATAAAACGTACTGTGATTAGATTTTTTAATATCTCAGTAACCGTTGGAGATAGGAAAAACTTTAAGGAACTTAATTGTGTAGTTTTTTAAGCTGATTCCAATGGTGAAATATAAAATTAGAAATTTTTTAAAATTACATGTGAAAAATGCAAAAAACCCCATTTTGGGGTACAAAACTCCCCAAACTACCCGTTCCCATTGACCGATATGTCTGGTTTACGAACTCGTCTGAGCATTTGTAGGAATACACGTCTCTACCAAATCTGGTCTCGATCGGACCATTTTTACGAGAGTTATCGTGTTCACAGACACACACACACACACACATATATGTATATATAAATTTTAACGACTATTGTTTTTGGTCTCTGAGCACCTAAAGAAGAAAAAATAACATGGTCCCGGGTGTAACTCTTGCCATGAGACCTATGGTAATAGCTACTTCCCTATGGGAAATTCGCTAAAAAACAAAAATATACTGAATCATGCGGGTTTGGTATTTTATATTTATTTTACAAAAAGTGTTTTGAGGCTAATTCAATGCGTATCTCTGTTACAGACTCTTACAGCTTGATGTGAATGCTCCAAGATCGGACTTGGAACTGAGAGAGGCAGAAGATACAGTGTTCCCGTTGGAAGATTCAGCATCAGGAATGAACAACCCTGTGGCCGACGGGTTGGATATGAGTTTGGAAGTGTTATATCAATACATATACAACCAATGTCACCCGGACGGCAAAACCATCTGCTGGCAAAGGACTAAAGCTCTTTACTCTGACATAGTTTCGGTGTTTGACAAAGTGATTTTGCCCACTCACGCCTCACATCATGTCCAGTTTTTAGTATTTTATTTGTTGAGTTTCAAAAACAACTTGTTGTTATGGTTCTTACAGTATTTGTGGAGGAAGGTGATAGACCCGAATGTATTTCATGTGATTCGTCAAGCTGCGATTGGTTATATCGCTAGTTTATTGTCAAGAGCCAAATATGTTCCCATCAGGTTAGTCATTTTTCTTTTATTTCAGGTTTACTTTTACGATTTGTAAAGTAATTTTGTCTAGGAAAACCTAAATTATTTATGCTTTTAAATTTCTATTACAGCTGAAGAAAAGAATTTTCTAAATTGTTTTATAATTTTAATAATAATTAAAATTTTAAATTTATAATTTTATAATGCCAAAAATTGTATAATTTGTAATAAATTTACATTTATTATTATAAAATTTATTCTCAAAACTGATAAAATGTTGTTATTTTGGTGTAGCCTTCTTAGGCTTGAGAAATAGATTTTATTAAAAATCTTTATCCTCTTTGGCCATGTGAATTCAAATTTCCAAAGTGAGTGCTTGGTGTTTCAGTTTTGAAAACTACTAGTGTTTGAAAGTTTAAGTTGATGTATTCATTTAAATAAATTGAATTTACCATCTTTTTTATGAGAAATAGGTTCTTACTTAAACTAATACTACTGTGCTTTATTAATGGTGTTATACAGCCTAAATTAACAAATATAATATGTTACTTTAAAAATACAAACACAAGCTGCTGCTATTATACTTTTTTTCTAAAGGTGAATGATTTATATTTGGGGCCTTTATGTTTAGGGCCTAAAGGTGATAATTCATGGAGTGTTTTCTTTGCCCAAAAATGTGATTAAAGTTTACAGGAACACTTCTTATCCCAGCTGATATGTTGTTTTATGTTTGTTTTTTAGTGCTGTAAAAGACACGCTCACCCAACTCAGTTCGTGGATCCATGGGTACATTTCTAACTGCGATGCCCAGGCCACATTTGATCCTAGGATGCATGCAGTTTTCTATTCTGCCTGTCAAGCGCTATTCTACTTGATAGCCTTCAGACACAAAGAGATAGTGCTGAACAGTCCCAAAGGTAAACATTATGGAAGTAAATTAATGTAAGATAGTTTTTAGATAAATTAGGCTTAATGGTTGTCTCTTGAAACATGCTTTGCTAACTCATTTTGCTGAAATAAATTTTCAAAATTATGGAACCATACACTATGAATTGAATTCTTCCAGTTATTCTTGACTTTAAGGGTCCTGTTAATTTAAAAATTTAATTTGAATGCTTGTGGCGTGATTATAGACTTTGGATCAGGTTTATAATAACTTAAACGAAAAGGTTAATTCTTAATTTAATTTACATATGATTTTGTAAATTATATGATTGTAAAATTTAACATTGTTTTTGTTTTTAAAATATACAAATTTTTGTGAACATGAAATAGTGGTCTTATTTATCTATGTCATTTTAAATTTAACTTTTGTTGGACTTAAGTATGAAGTCCTGGTCCTTTGACATAATACAATTGTTTTTCTTTCTATTGAACAGCCATATAGAATACCATTGATGGCAACCTTGAGTTAAGTGAGCTATGATAGAGGTTTGTCACAGGGTTACAGTTCCTGCAAGGGTTGAACCTGGCCAAGGTGGTGTTCAGTCAGCTAAACCCGCTGAGGGTCTGTCTGGCAGCTGTGACACACAACTTCGCCTCGGTCGCTCGCCACTACCAGCTGGTCTACTGCTTCAGCATCATCGAGCACAACAGACGCAACACCATCCCCGTCGTCTACCAGGACACTTCCTCCACAGAGCAGATCCAGCTGGATTCATTCTTCCCTTTCGATCCCTACGTGCTCACCAGGTATGTTCATAGTTCCTAGTCCAATTATTTTTATTTTAACTCTTACGGTATGAAATGGCATTGAGGGAAATGTAATAACTGTGCTGATGTGGTAGATCAGGGGAATTTGTTGACCCAGTCAAAGTGCCTAGATTGAAACCAGGGGATTGCAGGGGATTCTTGTTAGATGGTGAGTGCTTATCTCTGGCTAGTCGGCTATATGTGAGCTGTGTATGAGCACAGCACAGCACAACAGTAGTGCACTGCTCAAGATATAAACCTATGGCTAAGCAATTAAACAAAAATGAATTAAAAGAGTGTAGAAAGAGGATTCATAATTTTTTATTCTTTATGAAATTTGTACTGAAGAGAAAAAGGTAATAACACATTAGATTAAATAGAAATATTATTTTATGCCAAACTTAATAAACCATGTATAATAACATCAGTTTGAACTGCATTGAAATGAGATAGTTTTCGAATGAGAAAGGTATTGGTTTTCATTTTATACAACATTTCATTTTAAACGACTTTTGGACATTGCAGCTGCAATTAAAATTTTATAAAACATTTAGCTAAGCGTTTTATAAAATTTTAATCAATAGCATGGTTATACTAATTTTACATTGCCGTGTATACAATTTTAATAATATACAATAACTTAATTTTTGGAACATAAGTATTCAATTATCGTCTTTTGACGTAATAAAGAAATCCTGTTAGCCAAATTGTGTCAGTGTCTCAAAACATAAACATCAAGCATTGAATATAGCAGTACGGTGGTGGGGCGGTTGCTGATGTGAGTGTATGTGCTTGAGTGTAAGTTTTGTAATAAAAACAATCTATTTATTTTTTATTTTGTATATTCTATGTTTTATTAAGTATATTTTGTTTGTAATCTATGATAAGTTTATTTTTATGTTCATATTTTTATGTTTTAATGCAGGTTAAGTGTAAGAAAGGGCCATGTGGCCCTAACTTTGCCTGTTAAAATAAAGAATTTTTCATTTCATTTTCATTTACGGTACACGGTTGCTTGAGATGCCGTAGGGTGATGTCTAGCCCACTCATAGTACACATCACAATAGATTCGATTCCCACGGTCCGACTCTATATCATCTCTTTTCAGCGAACTACTTTTTGAACATTTGAGTTCATCTCCAGCAATGACTGCAATCACGTAAAAAGTAGGCCTACAACCAGCACTGTTTTATCAATGTTCGTTTAGTTTTTATCTGTCAATGTGTGTCGTGTTTTTTATTTCAAATGATGGGCTCATAACGGATAGAACGTATCTGCAGGAACACTTGATGCCGTTCAGGCAAAACATGTAGTGGAAAAACTTATGTGAACTATGACAAGATGTAAGTTAATTGCTGTAAATACATCTTTCGGGTCTGAAATAATGGTCTTTATTAGTACTTTTAATGAACTTTACACTGTACTTCCGGATAATCCGAACCCGTCGGTAATCCAAACAGGGTTTGGTCCCAATTAGTTCGCATTATCGGGACTCTGGTGTATCATATAATTTAGCAAATGAGTTAAAATTTGTACGTATGGAAAGTTAAAAAATAACTTTATAGGTTCCTAAAGTGTCCAAGAGCCAGCAGGAACAACCAACCAAAATCACAACCCAACCTTAATAAGTTACCAAGGACCTTATGAGTAAATCTGTGATCAGCTCAGTGCTGTGTTTAGACATGCAGGAACTCCAATCTGAAGCATTCAACTATGAAGTTTCTTATAGAAAATTAAAGCAATTTGGAATTACTTCCTTGATATTGTCTGGTTTATACAAAATTATTATTAAAATAGATTTTCTCTTGTGTTTTCCCAGAACAAAGAAGTACATCGTCGAGTGGTATCGAGAGTACGACAACTCGCTGCCAGAGGAGGTGGGGAGAGAGGGCGGTGAGGACGAAGACGACTTCCTCATGGAGCAGTCCCCGGTCAACAGCCCGCTCTTCACTTACGGAACCTCCCCCGGGTTCAAAATGTGATATTGTTACTGTTAATTTTATTTAAATTAATAAACCGGAAAAAAAATTGTGTCTCGTTAAAACACCTTTGATGTATATTTTTAACAATTATCTACAGTTATTCAGAAAGCTAGGCTTTTCTAAAGACTTGAAAAATGTTGTTGAAAATCTGATATCTAGGAATAATTTGAGATTAAAAGACAGGGGAAAATTACCCTAGAACATCACTATACAAAATATATAGTGCACACAAAAAGACTTTATCCCTGTGTCCCTTTGTGTGGGAGGAAATTTGTATGTGAAAGTAGCTAATTTAAGTGAGGAAACTATTTTGACTATTGATTGGATTTATTTAAATTAAACTCTTTTATGTATAGACAAACAATCTAATGTACCTGTTATCAAATCTTAAACCCTAATTGCCTGTCACACAGTGCTCAATTTTAAATAATAAACTGCCACATTAGATTAAAATTTTATTTTTTTAAAACAACTATTTCAAACTCGAACTTAAAACATTTTTATTCCAAAATTTAAATTAACAATATGACAATAAAGATACTTTTTTTTACAACTTATACTATAATACAGTAGAGTCTCGCAAACTCGGCCTAATGTGGACCCAATGGCGGCCAAGTCAGCGAAATGCCGAGTTATCGGGAAAAGTAGGTTTAAATGAATAAAAGTCTTTGATAGGTTATATGTACTGTATCATGTTGTTATTTGTCAAATACACCACAGAAGGCATTACATTTGAAGTTAAATCGATTTAAACACTACATAGGAACATTGCAAACATAATACGAAAAACAAATACAGTTCTGTACCCTGTAAATTATTGTTTTGTAAAAAAGTTGGTTATTGTTTTTTGTTTTTCGCACCTGGCTAACAACAGTACATAAACGTTGTGCGACGCACTGACTTGTATGTAGCAGACCACTGTGATATGCGCTCTACACTGGTTTGCGCTCGACTGAGGACTGGACTGGACTGAGAATGCACGACCGAGACCGACTCAGGAATATGGCGGCCGGCAGCCCGCTCGCACGGAGAATACCCTCGTAGATTCAATATTATTGCATTCGTCTAGTATTTTGGTTGTACAAGGTCAAAATAATTTAATTTTTAACATTAAAATTTTTTCCATTTTAATCCTCTGTGTGGCCGGGTTATCCGGACTGCCGAGTTATCGAGGGCCGAGTTTGAAAGACTCTACTGTATTAAAATTTATATTACTGCTTATTTAATTTTCTTTTAATGAAAAGCCTTTTTTTACAAAAACATATTGGAATGTGTCTACATAGGCTGGTTGCCTGTGTGTAGGCACAAGCCGCTATCGTTTATAAGCCACCTAGCAATGAAAAAATTAATACAAGTAATTTCTTAGTGAGGTAAAAATTATTTTGCTTCTCCCACCATCTATAATATTGAAGACCCTGGATTAATAAAAAATGTATAAATTTACAGTAAAGTTAAATTTATAGCAGATAATTGATGAGAAATTAAACTGTTAACTATTGTGTTACTAGATTTTCTTGACATTATATCAAAATGGTTTTGGATAGAATTAAAACTACCCATTTATATTTATTTCATGGAGTTTTGGTTGTCAAATTTAATTAATTAATTATGTTTTCAATAAGCTCCTTCCTTATACAACGTTTGATACAGCTTGAAGAAACATACAAATATAATACGATAGCTTGCTTTATTCAACTTAAAATTTTTAGTATGCTAGATTTAGCAACAGATTTTTTAACGTTCTTATTGAACGTAAGGCCACAATTTTGGAAGTGTAGTCTTCATTAGAGCTTAAATTAATAAGAAAAAGGGCTGAAAATCAATATTTGTAAAACTTTATTTTCATGGATAGTATGAAAATACTGACATTTTGGTAAAACACATTACTTTATTAAATGAGAGCAAACATTTTCTGTACAAATTAATGTCTTGATATTTGGTGTGATTTTTGTGATATCCAATGTTTAAATTGTACATTCAAGTTATATCTTAAATAAGTTAAATCTCATTAGAAGTTGCAAGCTTCACAGTACACACGAAAAAAACATAGTCCATTTCTGACACATCTAACATTAAAACTAACTTATTTATAATGTATGAAACTGTTGCAAAAAAGTAACTAAGTCTTTTCATAAACTATGTGAGATCTTAGTGGGGTTGGATCACAGAAAAGGTTGTGGTTTCGGAATGCATATAATCATAACTATTTTGGTTACAATAGTTAGATATGGAAGCTTGGGCACATCTATTTGTGAATAGCTACTTTGACAAATACTAATAATATAATTTTACGTAAATTTTAAGTAGCGGTACTATGGGTATTATTGGTGTCATTTCGTACAAGTTTCTACTTTGATTCCTCTGTTTCAGAATATTATTTACAAATGCCAATATAATTATAAACAATAGCCACTGCAGGTAAATCTGTGTGGAACTTGCTGCTCCCTTGCGGTTGTTTTAGGAACTACTACCTAGCGTGTTTCTTGAAAACTACGTTTCCTCTTAACCCTCCGAGTGACAGACTGACATGTCGATTGAAGGCTGTTGTGGGAAGTGGTCGGTGACATAAAATGCCGATTGATGTAACATTTATTTCTATCACATGTTAACCGTTCTAAACTCTGATGATTGTAATTATTTACAAGCAGTGTGCCCTGGCCTCTATAAGTGACCTAACAAATAATTATATACATACCAAATTCACACTATTTCATGACCCCATCACATTACAGGAGCTTTAGGATATCTATATTCAATCAAAGTTCCTCATTTTGAGCATTAATCCTCCTGTCGTAGTGAGAAAGGGTCAATATTGAGATTTTGAATGTTGATGGTTAAGTTGGAGAGTGTTAACGGTGCCGGAGCCTTTTTCAGCGTGAGGGGTGGCGATGTGACCGTCACTTCCGTGACTGTTGGCCCGTACACATCCGACATGAATGTTCGATGTCCTGACATCACTGGACTTCGGTAGTTGTTTCTCGCAGCGCTCACCAATAACGTCTCCAAAGCTGAGACTCCTCCTGAACAAAAGGAAATGGATAAGATTATGGAGCGTTTTTGAAGCCTATAAAAGTTGAATCATTTGCCTCGCTAAGTTTAAATGATACTATTTAAAAAATAGGGAAAATGAAGAATTCTAAAAATTAATTATTTCATTTTCAACCATGGAGGGAGATATTAACTGTATTCCTAGTGTTTCACGTGAAAAACTGATTAACTTTACCAAAACTATGGATGCAATAACACACTTACCCATTTTTTTCACTAATGAAATTAGTTGGAACAATACATTGAGGTCATCCTTGGTCAGTTGCCTCAGTGTGTCTAAGCCTGGATCTCGGGTCTCAGCTGTGTCGATCGAAGGGTATAATTTGATCAGACCTGTAATAATGAGTAAATAGCTTAATTATTTTGTGTATCAGTAATTAGTTACTGAGACTCTGGATGTAGTGTAAAAAGAGAATTTTCAAAGAAAAATTTAAGAACAACAAAGGAGTGTTTTTGTTTGGCATAATAAATACATTTAATTCAAATAGTTGGAACTTTTATGTCAATACTGCTTATTTATATAATCTACTTGTAATGGAGTTGTTTGACAACAGCATAAGGTAGTAATAAAAATTGAGTGGACCATTTAAAAACGTTATGAAATACAACTGATGTTGAAAATACATACAACATGTTAAAGATGTAAATTGCCAATTAACAATCACTGGTGAATAAAGAAATGAAACCAAACTAAACTAAATCTTTAAAGTTTATTCTGTAGTCTAAAAGTATTAAAAATAATTAGTTTGTGTTAAAGATGTACAATACAACTAAAAGTATAATACGTCAACACTAAAACTACAAATTTACTAGGAAAATTAATATTTAGTAAAACCTTAAAACTTGATTATTCAATATATAGCTGATTTATTACATTTTAGCTCACACATATTCAATACTAGTGGCTGGGTAGTTTATAGGTAGGCTTAACATTCATACTTTGTAATGCAAGAGTCTCCGGTTTGATTCCGAAGTCAGCAGTCGCCATTTGTAGTGAGGCTAGACCAGTTTGTAATTCAGAGGCAAAAACAGTTCGGATCAACAGGTCGATGTCTTAGATGCCATCGGCTGTTGGGCTATTAATTAACAGTTCTGTCTAAGGAATATGTCAGCTTTAGCCAGTAACAGGACTACAAGATCGCGTCACAATCATCTTACACTTATTTCTCATAGGTAGGTATTTTAAGCCAAGTATGAATGAGGATTATTATGTAGAATTCATACTTAGCTTAAAATACCCACCGGGTTGGGTCGTCATTTCAAAAGGGGGTTTAAATGCTTACTGCACACTTGCAGCTAACGCGAGTATGCGACTTGCACCCAAACTCAATTTCATATGGTAATAATAGTAATGATCAATTAATTTTCTAACAGGTGATTTGGCAGTAACAAGATCAGGGTTTTGACTGTTCCCCATCAAATGTGAAAATGCCACTAGTTTTAAAAACAGAAATTAAATTGAAAAAAATTATTCCTCACTTTACATTTTTCTAGGTAATCCTAAATGATTTAAAACTAATTACTTGAGTATTACAATGGACTTAAGTGTGGATAATGGCTGTAATAGGAAACTTAATACATGTGACGTGATTGATTATAACAGTAACAACACACCATTAATCATACAGGAAGACATGGACTCCTTGTCTCCTTGACCCCTCCATGCATGTTATGATGATACTCGTATACTGTAATGCTGAAGGCCTCCATAGCTATGTTTCCCAGACCAGTTGGCCTTGGGGCTTCAGATGCTTCTTCCTTCTTCTGATTACCCAGGTCATTAACTCTAATGGGTTCATAGGCTCCCTTTTTAACTAATTTTGGAAAAGTAAGACCATTTTATCATGATATTCCTTTTTTATTTTGGTTAAATATTATTCCAAATAAATTAATACATAAATTATTTCTAAATTGTTAGTTTAAATATGTGTTTTTAAAGTTTATCAGATTAAATATGTACAAATATTGTTATTACATTATAAATCATTTTAAACACAGTACTCTTTTTTATTTAAGCCCGAAATGTTTCATCGAAAAATATTGATCTTAAATAAAATATCTAAAACTAATATTCCCAGCCCTACAGGGTGTGATGAAACTTCTTTAACTAGGTATTGTTCTAGTATCCAGATCAATTTTATTTTTCTAATAATCCTTAATATTATAAGGAAGAGGTGGTTTCTGGAAAATACTGAACCGACCGGCTTGAAAATTGACTCAAAGGTAGATCTTAAACTCATGCAACTCATAGGCTTATTCATTTCCTTAAAATGTTTTCTCCCGATCCCTGTCTCTTTTATGTTATTCCTTACCCTTGCCCAATATTACTTAATTGGTGGTACTTAACTTTGTCATGTTGTAGACACTCGTGTTTATACATTTTTGAGATCGTGTTTAGTATTAAATACTATTGGTGTATACCTCTTTTAACCTTTAAACAGTAAAGTGGGTTGTGACGCACCCCAGCAGTGTTTTTTGTTTGGTATTTAGTATTGGAAAGAAGAGGTGGAGGTTCACAAGGCCACCTAAATTCAGCCTGGTTTTAGATCTTCGCTAGGGAGGACTGGCGGTGTCTATTTGCCCACTGCAGGTAAATTTCCCTTGTTTATTTCAATGCCTATATTTTGTGGGGTGTGCAATACCTCACTCTACCATATTTTTTACGTTTAAACGCCAAACTAACTTTATTTAGTTTTTGAACTAACTAACTTCTTTTTTTATGTTCACTTAATGTTTCTGTTCTTTTTATTAATCAGGACCATTTTGTGTAACATTGATTTTATGTTTTCAAGTATCATTATGAAATAAAATAAAATGTTGATTGGTATGTTGTTTCATTTCGGTTGGAATGGCGGACAATCTTACAGACTACCAGATCATCTCATTTAGAGTGAGAATGAAGAAGACTCTGATTGTTTGGATGAAAATAAGCCTCCTGATATCATGGAAGAACAAACTGATGACGGGCAACTACCTGAAGTACAGGTCATGGTTCATGAATCTGTTGAACCAGGGGAAGATTGAGTTACACTGTGCAGTGTGCAGAGTAGAACTGTCTTATTAGTAAAAACTGTGATTGTTTATTTTGTATATATGTTTAAAACGTATCACCACTACTAAACATCTTTATTTAATCCCATATTTTTTGTAATAATAGTAAAATAGTATTACAGTATAAAAGTTCATTTTCCCGAATAACAGAAGTATTATACCGTACTCATATTATAACATAATGTAGGAATTACACAAATTAACAATTAAAATATCATGGTTTTTATTTGGGGTGTATAATACCCCACAATACCATATTTGTCAAGATTCTTCACCTTACCATTTAAACATTAACGTGAATAGTATTTTACCTCAAATAAAGCATTTTTCTCAATCAAATTTTCATATTTGTAGGGTTTGTTTCGTTGTCTGTGTACATGCATTATACATTGTGTACTGATAAAAACAATAATCACCTGCAATAGAATGACTGAAGAACATTAGGCAAATCAGGAAAATCACTTGCCTCATCTGAAATCATTACAAATGAATGGTACAAATTTGAAATTTTAATAGAAATAAGTTTTTAAAATTTAAAAAAATCCTTAACATTGAACCTATTTATTTATTGTTCAAATTTATGTTTCGAACTTTCTTATCCCTAGAAGTATTCTTTTGTCCTCGATCCATGACAGCGTTATTTATTAGATTCTTTGTATTGTTTTGTCAGACCTTGAATTCCAAAACATACATGCTCAGTTTTCCATTCTGGAATGCTTTGTTTCAACATTCTATTCAATACATTCAAAGACATTACTACATAACTCTATTACCTTTATAAATTATTTTTTCATTGACATTGTTGCTTTCATTTCTTATGTTATAGTAGGGAAATGTCACTGATATATCTTGATAATTTAAAACACTGTTGTGAGGTTTGTAATTTTTTACATTACTGGTGCCAATACTAATGTTAAATCAGATAAACCCGGAAAATAATGGAAAAAAATAAAACAATACTTTCACAATAATTCATTTACGCTGTTATCTTTACAATAAGGAATAAAATGTCTTAGAGATTACATAACATTATGGGAACGTGGGGTATATATACGTGAAATTTAACAGTTATAGCTTAAAATAGAATTTTTAAAGTCTGCAGTGCTAAATTATAACTGACCAGTACTTGCTATAATAAAGATGAGATATTAATTTATAAATGAAGTTTCAGTTTGAAGATACAGAAACACATTTCTAAACCTCTAGCATTACAGTATCAGTCAAGGTAGATATGATTAACACAATGCTACAAACCACAATTGTATGAAATTATAATTTCTTAAAAAACAATCTTCTAAAGTATTGTACATTATGGGAATTCATATTAATTTAATGCTACATAATTAAATTACATGATACAAATAATGCTTTACCTTGCTTTAGTTTTCTTTCTCCTTTTCAAAACCCACATTTATGAAACCACACTGAAAGAACCGAAACACGCATTGCGAACACAATGGCAAACGTAGTTCATTTACACTCGTACATTGCCGGCTGAGGATGGAACAGTTTTTGAATCCGCAGGTTCCCACCAGAGTGCGGTCGCATCGGTCAGTTCCCCGCGCCCCGCGCGCCATCTATCGGGGAAGGTCATCAACTTGTGAATTTTACAGCTCCCGGTCAAGATAAGCGTGACGCTCGCCGAAGCAACACGCATGCGCACTTGTTTTTCGCTTCCTCGCATATCGCACGGTAACGCAACAATCGACAGAATTGGGAAAGTAGATTTTTATTATAAAGTGTTTGGTTTTAGTATTTACAAAAGTTTACAGGATTAATTCTCAAGTTTTTTTATTGATTAGTTGTGTATAATAGTAGTCTACTAAAGCCCTAATGGGCTCTCTGAGTGGTTATTACTAGTTTAGATTAGATTATTGAAATGGCGACCGTACCACAAGGTAGGTATTTTAAGCCAAGTATGAATGAGAAACGAGTGTAGGATGATTGTGACGCGTTCTTGTATCTTATTACTGACTAAGGCTGACATGTTCCTTAGACAGAACTGTTAATTAACAGCATATCTAAGAGACCTACAGTTTAACGTGGAATCGGAACCACTGCCTCTGAATTACGAACTGGGCTAATTATGAGGATGGTCTTACATTACAACCACTACACCCAACTCGCTCACAACAATTCGTGACCTCCAATTAGCTGGATCACAGGACGACGCCACCGTCCCAGTCCGGAAATCGAAATTGGAAACATAAAAAAAGTTGAACAATTGCTAATAAAGTGGAAGTTGATTATAACGTCATTGAAGGAACCACACAATTAATGACGCTATATCAGAGTGACACTATAAAAGAGGTTTCATAATTTTAATTTAAAACTGAGGAAAAATAGAAAAACACATTTTTTGTACATTAAATTAACACTTTTAATGAAGGTAATTTGAAATACACATAAAAGTTTATGACTGACTGAACTAGTCTATACTGTATAAAGTATCGAGTTTAAAAATATCGCAATGAAGTTCGGCTTGGTGAATTCAACTGTTGGTTCGATTAAAAAACAAGTCCGAACACACGTCTGCTATCTTACGTCCCTCTTCACTTGCTCTTATAACTCACACTTTATCTTAAATCGGCAAAACCTTTCTCTTAACACTTACCATTATTTTTCAATACTGTATTCGTAAATTAAAATATCGAAAAACAATTTACAGCTTTTTTATATATAGACGTACACTGAACTAACGATAGCTGCACGAACTGTAGGTACGTACGCACGGTATCACAGTGCTTTGGTGCGACGTGAGTCACTGACACTGGCCTATGACGGTGACAGCGGATATAGAGTAGGGGGTGGGGGTTGGGGTGGTTAGCGGTAAGACAGCGATAAAATACCGTTTCTAAAAATAGAATGGGGTATCTAGCTAAACAATAGCCGCGGCCCTCACGTTGCACTACCGACCGAAATTTCTTTCTTTAGCTATAAGTTGCCTTCATCCCGGCCCGATTTTCTTTACGTTATATACGAGGTTTTAGAATTTACAGACGATACATCCGAGGTTTTACTTATGTAAATACCTATAGTTTGGCAGGTCCTAAAAATAAATTACGTTATATCCGAGTTGACGTTACAGCCGAGGCCGCAATAACCAAGTTGCACAGTAATTCCTGCAGCTATTGTCACGGATTCCTTATTACCTTGGTTCCATCTTGTCGCTCCGGGGGCCCTGAACACCCAGTTCGCGGAGTACCTTCTGGATGTTTACTCGGCGGGGATGTATTGACCCTTGGGGTAGTCCACCTCCATGACCCGGGGGCTTAAGGAGTTGTTATGAATCATCTTACGGTGTTTCCCGAATTGAGTTGGTTTGGATACTCTTCCGAGTTCTCTTGGAATCAGGTAGACGACCATATCCAACCTTTCGCGACATTGTGAATCTCTTCCCTCTGGTGAATTTACAATCTAGACCTACTCAGAAGACCATCTCAGCCCATCCAGTAGTCCTAGCTGACTAGGACCTCCTAATGCTGCCGGTGGCTCTGGTTAGTAACTTACTACAGTAACATGATTCCACCTAATTTTCAACAATGAGGCAACATCGGCTTCGATGGGGTTACAGGACATACTGAAAATATTTTACGTTAGTTTCAAAGGGAAAAGCAAGAAATAATCAAAATTTGTTTACTAGCTGACAATTTTTACTACGAAATAAAAAATCTGTAACCGTTTTGGTAATGTGTTTTGTATACAAACGAGATCGCACGCAGGACGCTGGCTTGAGTAGAGCGAATTCCAGAGAACTTCTATTATTCCCATCATAGTAATCGAATAGTACTGAGTATGTAGGTTTGCTGCAATAAGGGTTGTTTTAAATGGTACATATAAAGGCTAGTAACTAAGGAAAAATAAATATATTGAAATTATGTCGATAATACTTAAGCTAGTTATAACAATTATCTATTTTCCAAAAGAATCAAATGAGGAATGAGAACGTAAGGTTTGTGTAAGAAACATTAGATTTTGAGTTTTATGGATTTAATTATAAAACTTAACTATATGGACTTGCATAAAAAGTTTTGGAAGAATATTTAAGTAAATAAGTGAGTTGTTCGTTTTTAGTTATTATTAAATTAACAATTAGTTGGACTTTTCCAACTTGTCTTGTGTTTAAAATCTACACAACGTTTCGAGAGTTGGATTAACAACTCCCGTTTTCAAGTGCCTAACAATATTTACATTTATACAAACAAAAAGTTTTATACAACGTTTTTTATTTATACAAACCTTTTTGACCGCTTTCTTTTTTATATATAGAAATAACCTTTTGTTTGTATAGATGTAAATATCGTTAGGCACTTGAAAACGGGAATAGTTTATCCAACTCTCGAAACGTTGTGTAGATTTTAAACACAAGACGCGTTGGAAAAGTCCAACTAAGTTAATTTAATAATTAATAACCAACGCTATAATGAATTTTCAAAAATCTGTTTTAGTCATTGTCAATAAGATTAAAAATAGACAACGTACTGTGTTACCATTATGATTATATCAGTAACCAATTGACCTCGAGTCATGATTCATATACTGAATTGTGTGTTTTATCCTGTCGTTTCCCATAGACGAAGTGGCTATCTATCTAATCTACCACGAAGTTATATCAATCCATGTAAAAGATGAATTGATCAAACAAATCGATACATATTTGTGACATATGTGGGTGTCTGACGACCGATATACCGTGTTTCTGTGCATACATAAATTAATTTTAAATACAAGCCTTCCCTCTTTCTTAGCGACGAAACTAAGTTGTCAACTTTGGTTTGAGGAAGGCTTCTGTCTAGTAATAATTAATTACTAGCGAGAGTTCCTCAATAATCTCTAATTAGCACCGAGATGACTACGCCCTATACTCCCACGGCGCCAGGTATTGCCTTGTTCATTAATGTTCCTGCTCCCCGCTTCGGTTTCGGGTTTTATTAAAGATCTCAATAACCTTCCGTGTATAACTTCACGAAGTGAAAATTCTTAATTGATGGGTAAGTGAAGTCCATAGACAAGTAAATTTATTTTCAGCATAAACTTTACGAAGTGAAAATTCTTAAGTAAAGTCCATAGACAATTAAATTTATTTTCAGCATAAATGAGAACAAATTGAATGCGGTAGAAAATCTGAAAATGTTGCAGTATAATTAAATTTTGACTAACAAAAAGACGAGGTTCATAAATAGACCCGCCTTTGGCCGCTATTCTATTGTCGTCCGTTCCAAAAACTTAAACGCCGCGGCGTATTGATTGGACGACAGACGCTGTGACGTCACGGTTGTAAAAGGCCCTATTTATGCAGACGCACGACAAACGGACGCTCCCCTCCCCCAAGCCGCAGTGCAGCCAACCTACCGCTTTCGTTGTGTCAGTTTCAGTTACTTGATCACGTTCAAAGCGTATTGACGTACGACAAACGCACGTTCGTTCTCCAAGCAGCAGCAGTCTACAGCCATCTCCACCGCGTTGTTCCGTCAGACTTGTGTGCAGTTGTGTACTCGAACACAATGGAAATAATTGATTCTGAGTTATTAATTGACGAAGTGAAGAAGAGAGAAGCGATTTGGAATATTTCCTCGGATGCTTACAAGGACCGTTTACTAAAGAGGAACCAGTGGTTAGAGCTATGTTTGATTTTCTGTCCTGATTTTGAAAACCAGACTCCGAAAGAAAAAGCTTCAACATGTAAGTTAAATAGTGTCAAATAATGAAAATAACTTATATATCCAATTAAATCACTATTCAAATAATCTACAATGAATTCATTTCTCAAAGGAAATTAAAAAATCAAAAATTCTTTAATGATTGAGATAATTGCTCAAGCTGTAAAATACTTATCGACTTATAATAAAAATTTAAATAATAACTGGATTTTACTCTCTATAAAATTAAGTAATTAAAAAATATTCCACTTTAATAGGGCGGCTAACTACTACGGCAAATTTGGAATTTAACACGTTCAGTATTGTATTTATTGTTATTGTGTTGTTTTAATTTATGACAATTTCAATGTACAAGCGATGTGAAGACAATATTACCATCGGAAGTGTTTCCCAAATGACGGATTTGGAAGCACATTAAGCATACTGGAAGTCACTGCTACGGAATGCACCCTCCAAACATCGTTTCTTTGGGGTTAGTCATCTGTCAAAGGCCTGAATAATTAGTTGTATCCAACCTCCTGGAATTTGCCCCACTTAAAGGCCAACGCACATATGCAGATGTCTGGAGAAAAATCGCATACCATGTGATTAAATATAAACATGTGCATGCAGACATCTGTATGTCTGCTGACGTCTGCATGCAGATGTTTACTGTTGTTGTGTGGCCTTATCTGTACAATACAATAAAAGTTCAGTTGAGAGATACGACGTCACTCGAGCAACCACCGGAAACAGTTCCACCAACCTACCGTGGGAAACAAATAATTCTCTGTTCTGGGACACGCACGTGGTCGTCGTGTGTGATTGTTTTTGTGTAGGTACGTCTCACCGCCCCAAAGTTCCCGGCACTACTTATCGCTATGTAGATTTTATGGTTCTGACGTAAAAAATCTATAAATAAAATTAGTGTCTTGTCTATACATTGCTTGGAATTATAATATTTTTGGTTATTTCTATGTTTTAATAACGCCGAAAAGGGTCTCATATCCAATAATATAATACGAGCAAGGTTTGTATATATACGAGCAAACGGATCTCGAAAACGACTCTAACAATTTTCTTTAAATTTTTCGAAATAACTAATTTCTGAGTAGAACATAAGTTCTAGATAGGTCTAATGTCCAAGAAAATTCCGGTTTCCTTGTAATATTAAGTTTAAAATCTGAAAAATTAAAATTACGCTTATTGAGAATCAAAATGTTAACAATGCAAATAAAAAAATCTGTTTATAACCGTTTGACAGTTGTTGATTGAAGATGGTGGTGAACAATATGTGAATAGAGGTTTTGCATACATATTTATTTTATGTATAAATGAAAAATTATCAAATTACTAAACAATTTGTAAAAACTAAAGGGTAAAATAACTGTGCGAAATAAAAGCAGAGAAAGGTATTTCCAAAATCTTTCGTGTTTTGATAGAAAAGTATTCATTATATTGCTTGAAGCCACTATAACAAACCAATTAATTGGTGTAAATTTCTCTTTTGCTTTTCAATCCTCATTCCTTTTCTAACAAAATCAGTTGATCACAGGCTAATAATAACTTTATGGATAATTAAATACAGTATAAGATCAGCTAAAACAATTGAGGTTGGCCAAAAACCCTTAAACGACGGCCCTGATTTGGCCAACGCCATAGCTCTCCTAGCGCTTAGGCTTCGTGTGCCGAAGGATGTGAGATTGATCCCCATCCGGGGCATTACATTTTTGTTTAGTGTTTATGCTATAATTAAGGTGTATTAAATCGGTTCTATTTAAACCACATAAATGTTTTCATTCAATGGGTTTAAATTTTGGTAATTAACTTGTATAATACATGACTTATTCTATCCGAGCAAAGCTCGGTCACCAGGTACTTAATTATTGTCTTTATGTAACTCAAAACAAAGCATTTGCGTTCATCTTAGTGAAAACGAGACCACCCAGCACAGTTATCAAACTTATTTTTCACATTCTATACCTTTTGGAGAGGGTTTTGGTTACTTAAACCTGACCCTTGTATTGTGAAAATAATATAACAAGCTCTCAAAAACCCAGTTTTAGCTATATTGGACATAAAGAGTTGTCTGTTACGTCCGTCACCAAACTTCATGATGTGGTTATTTGTGCCAAAATATCAATAAAGGTCCTATGGGGTGTATCCTAAAATCCATACTTTTCCGGATATACATCCTTTTTTTATAAAATATTTAATACCTCACTCATATTTCAATCGATTATCTTGAAACTTTTGGCATGTATCAATGTGATTAAATATTTAATTTCAAAATGGCGGCTATTTAAACATTTTAAATTAAAGTAACCTAAAAAGAGTTGATTGTTTTGAAAATTATTAAGAAAAAAAATTAGCAAGTTAGGAATGATGGTTAAATTTGTGAGGTTCTGCGGAGCAAAGAAATGGAAATAATAAAAGACAAAATTGCAAAATACTTACTCCGAGAATTGTTTGAAAAAGAGCTTCTCTTTTGAGTTGCTCTTTATAGATAAACTCATATTCTCACGGAAACCACTTAAATTGTCAACATGTCATGTGAATTGGTAATCTTCCTCAGTTATATATTCCATTTATTTTCTAATGAGACGCCCTTGTTACCAATGTGGGTGCAACACATTTTTCAGGATGTTCTCTGCAGTTTGATATCAATATTGAGGCGTACAATTTGGGAAACTGCAGTCTTGAGACAAAAATTGCGAAGCAATTAAGCTTTCTGTTGGTACTCCAAAATGAACAAGTTGCGTAAGTGTGCAGTGTAAAGTAGGCAGCCTGTGTTAATAGTCAAGTCGTCATCTTGGGGTACAAAAATTGGTATAAAAACTAGTGTTGACTGATGTTGGTCTCGTCAAAGGTAAAAAGTTTTAAAAACATGTACATAAACATTTTCTACACATAAGAACATAAAATAAAAAAAACATAACAAATAACATGTATCCTATTAATACAAGCGTTCTTTCTAGGCAAAGACCTTCAGTTGAAGTGGAGGAGTATTAGAGACGCCTATGTTCGTTCTTGTCGTATAAAAAAAGCTAAATCCGGCCAAGGCTGCAAGAACATTAAAAATTATATTTATGCGAAGAATCTTGAATTTATGAACCACACTGTCAACTCGGATCGAACGGAATATCTTAATGAGGAAGACAATGAAAACGACGAAGAACGTGTCCGTGATGTCCATGATTATAGTTTCAATCAATCAGAAGCGGAAGTTATTACTCTGAGTAGTTCTAGTAGTACAATGTCCAGAAAAAGAAGAGCAAATTTGGAGGAGAATGTAGAAAAATACATTGATATCTCAGCCAAACGTACATGTTGTTCGTGTGAAAATAATTCAGATGACATGGATTTCTTCAGGTCGTTATTACCAATTTTAAATGTAATGCCTATACAAGATAAAATCAAGTTTCGAAGGGACGTTTTGAACACTTTGATTGGCTACACCCAACCACAGCCACCATTTATGTCTGGTTCGCAATGACTACCATTAGTTTAAACTGATTACTGTATGTTTTTTATAGTTTTTGATGTAAATAACTGTTTGTATATTATTTTTAAAAGTTCCTTTTTATTTCTTAACATAAAACATCTGAACGGTTAGTTACCTCAGGAGTATTCCAATGTAAGCAAATTTCGTAAAATTTATTTTTTTAACAAAAATTTAATAGTCTTATTTTCCAGTTGTCTCGTTGGAACCTGGCACTCGATATTTGCACACTGTGTAGTTTGGCAACACAGCCCCAACCGTCTCTGGACACCTGTGTTCTTTATGTCCACAATTTTTATCAAATAAATTTAAATAAGAACAACAGATTTTCTTTAAAAATAGCTTTGGGTTTCTTCTTGTTAACTATATAATATAGAAAGCGTGTCCTTTACTATGATTATCATCTAATTATATTTTTGATGACGTAATAAATAGTTCAAAATAAGAAAGGAAACTGACTATTAAAAACAAAATGTTAAATAATATAGTAATTAAAGCTTCCTCAAAATTTCAATCATTGTAATTATTTCTTGTTTTTATTATCAGAAAAATATGATCAACAACAAATGAGAATTAAAGGCCCCCGTGTGTGCTGTGAGGTAGCCGATGTAAATTTTGATGGAATTTCAAAATGTCCTGATTGCCAGGTTACAACATAAGTACGGGTTCATCCCAAAGACAGTACAAAGTAGTTTTTAAAGAAAACAACAGTCATTTATTATATTATGAACAGTCATTTTCGATATAAGATATACAAGAAACAAATGCGTAACATATATTTTGACATATATTTGGTTATCTTATCACTGTAAGACTAGAATGAGTTATATGTAACATCAAAACTATTAGCAAGACCTGACTCCTGCCAAACACACCATTTGTCGATAATCATGCACCTCTAAGTAAATAAATGCATATTGTAAGTGGTAACAAAATATATTGTTGTTAGTAAGTAAGTAACATTTGTGCTCGTATCAAAAGACCTTCCTAATAAAACATTCAATTAAATAATAATACCCAAAAATACTTTAAAATGTTAGTCCACCATTTTCAGTCTCAGATACAAATAGCTTTTATACATAACTGTATAGTATTTGTTATCTTGGAAAATAACTAGAAAATACTTTAAAATGTGGTTCAGTCATAGTATTTATTGAAACCATGATTGAAAAATTGAGTGATTGTTTTAGATATAAATTTTCAGAGAAAAATATGAAATACTAAAATAGATTTCAAGCTAATTGTAAATGATTTCATAGATTATTAAAGAAGTATACAAAACAATTTTCGTTGTGTGTATCCTTTCCCATGTGTGCAACACTAAAATAGATCGTCAAATATATTAGGAACTAAACAATAAATGCTAAATTCTAAAAGTAATTTATACCATACCCAGCCAAACAAAGGAATCTAAATTAAATGGTGTCTTAACGTAAGATAACTATTCGGGGAGAAACATATTCTCCCTAAAAATTAAGTAACTTTAGAGCACGATTACAATCAATGACAATACCTAGTATACGTATTAAATAAACTAAAATATAACAATTCATAATGTGAAGGGTTCTTGTTAGAATTAAAATCCCTAATTCTGAATCATAACTGAGATCTGGAATAGCATAATAGGTTTTAGTTTAAAAAAATATCAATAGATATTTTTGAAAAAATACAACAAAATCTGCGAAAAATTCAATCGTAGCTCACTGAAAATTTTATAAAATATGGGAACCCCTACAAGAAAAACCAAGCAAAACTTAAAAATGTATGATCTCTGGTTAGAGAACTTAGATGGCAATTGACGTTTATGCCTGAGTTGGAATCTAAAAGTATTCAATACAGTATTGGTAAATTTTTTATATTACTAGACAAATTCCAGAAATAATGCTTACCATGGATTAAATGTAAGTATGTTAATTATTAGAGAACTTTCAAAAGATGGAAAAATAAAATCTATTTTACTGATCTAGAGTAAAAAATAGATCAACATCTTTATTACCTAAATGTATAGACTAATATCACATTCAAGTTCAGCGGAGATGACAATAATGAGCTATTAGTTAGAGGCTTGGCAGGGAGGGAGTGCACACCTCATCCTCAGGGAAATGAGTCACAGGGAACACCAGGGGAGATCCTGCATCACCAATGGAGGTGTGGTGTTGAGGTGATGATGAGTAAGCTCTCAGTTGGTGACTTGGTAGCAAGGGAGTGCACACCTCATCCTCAGGGAAATGACTCACAGGGAGCACCAGGGGAGATCCTGCATCACCAGGGGAGTTGTGGTGTTGAGGTGATGATGAGTAAGCTCTCAGTTGGTGACTTGGTAGCAAGGGAGTGCACACCTCATCCTCAGGGAAATGACTCACAGGGAGCACCAGGGGAGATCCTGCATCACCAGGGGAGTTGTGGTGTTGAGGTGATGATGAGTACCGTAAGCTCTCAGTTGGTGACTTGGTAGCAAGGGAGTGCACACCTCATCCTCAGGGAAATGACTCACAGGGAGCACCAGGGGAGGTGTGGTGTTGAGGTGATGATGAGTAAGCTCTCAGTTGGTGACTTGGTAGCAAGGGAGTGTGCCCTTCATCTGTAGGTGAGCGAGTCACGGAGAGAATCAAGGGAGATCCTTCGTCGCTAGAGAGGATTGGTGTGGGGATGATGATCAGTGAGCTCTCAGTTGGTTGCTTGGTAGCAAGGGCGTATGCACTTCATCTGTAGGTGAGCGATTCACTGTGAGCATTAGGGTGGATTCTACGTCACTAGGGGAGACCGGTGCAGAAGCGCAGAGTGTTGGCTCACTGTTGGATCCACTCTCCCCCATAGTGAGAGGTGGGAGATTACCTGAAGGTGGGGAGAAATTCTCTATACAAGGACAAGATGCACTTAGATGGTTGACACAATAATTATCTCCAACCTCACTCCCATTTTGAGACGACGTCCTTTTACTTGGACTATTATCTTTGATTACTTCAAGTAGGGGATCTCTGCTACATTTTTGGTAAGGGTGTGGGTTTGTGAATTCCAGAGTGTGATTACTTGCAAATCTTAACTTTTTAGGAGATTCTAGACTGGAACATCTTGACAAGTTTCTCGGACTCGGTGTCAGTGTAATGTTTCGGTTCTTCAGAGAGCTCCTTGGCACTCCTGCACAGCCGTTGGAGTCTTGTAGGCCCTTTAACCCCTTTTTTGTAGAATGTCGACTCGCTTGTTCTGCTCGCCTTTTCTCCCTGTCTTCAGTCCTCTTTATTTGGTGCTCGTGTTCCTCCCCCAAAAGCCAGTAGGTGAGCATCTCTCCCTTGCCTTTCATGTCCACCGTCCCTCGCTCTACGAGCTGGTACCCCTTCAACCGGTCGAGCAAAGCCTTGCACGCAGAGCTGCAGTGGATCCTCAGAGCTGCAAAAACATATTCAATCTCATAATTCTGTTAGAAACTCCATCAATATAGTTTGTAAATGAAAAAAATAACTATACTTCTCAAAATTTTCTTGTTTGAGTAAACTTTGATCGAGAAGGATTAAGATGGCCCAAGTAAATCAGGATAGTAAAACGAGGTATCAAGTAGGATAGGATAGTAAAAAGGTCCACCCTAAAAGGTTTCATCCTTTTTCACGTAATTACCACTTGAATCCATGGGAACAGCAGACTTATCTCACTCATTCAGCACTCAATCTTGAATCCAGAGAAGATCCCACTTCTCTACAGTCTACAGTCTACTGAAAGGTCTTGCTACTGGGAACCCTTACTCTTAGGTGAGAGATTTACTACTTTACCTTTCATCTTGTTGTTCCCAGGATAAATAACCATGCACTGAGATACTTAGTTACTACAATCAGAGATAAGAGTTAAGAGCCTCACCGGTGCCGGAGGACTCCATGCGGCTGGCGGTGTTGACGGTGTCGCCGAAGAGACAGTAGCGCGGCATCTTGAGGCCGACCACGCCTGCGCACACGGGCCCGCTGTGTATGCCGATGCGCAGTTGGAGACTGTCGTTGGGCCGGTGCCTGATGTGGAACCTGCGCACTGCCTCGAGCAGGTGTAACGACATGGTGGCAATCTCCCCCGCGTGCTGGTCTCCGTTGCGCACCGGCAGCCCGCTCACCTGCACCGACACAGACGAGGAATGATTCTAAGAGCATAGACAGCTTTCTGATTGGTTACTCGTTCAAAGATTATAATTGGGTACATCAAAAAGAAGCTGTCCAATTACTGCTAAATCCTATGGCTATCAAGATGATGGACTTTCCTGTTACTTTGGTACATTCTTGTCTCTTTTGTCTCTTCATTAACTCCCGACTGAGCTAGAAAACTTACTCAGACCAGAGATCACGACTCGATCAACTTACACTCATTTCTCATTAATACCTATCTTCTTTTGTGAATCTGTCAGACTGACAGGTTTCAATCAGAAAGTAATTTTTCTCTGTCCTGAGAATCTTCCTTCAGTTGCTAATCTCCTTCCTTTCTTAATAGAGTTTCCAATCCTTCTTCTTTATAGACTTTTATCAAAATCCTTGCTTGAGACAATTCTTAGTATGTGTAACCAACATGCTTTTCTATGTAAGGATAAGCTAATTTCCTAATTTTATTTAATACATCTTCATTTCTCATTCTATCCGTCCACTTCACCTTCAGCATCCTTCTCCACAACCACATCTCAAAGCTCTCCAGGTAATTACTAGATTAATACCTAGAAATACTTTAAAATGTCTATGTGAGCAGGTTACCATATCAGAAAGATAATAAAGGATAAGTAATGAGAATTATGTTCAAATGTTTCTAAGATAGAGTTTCGAGTCTCATCCTTATAGACTTTATCACTGTGAGTGGAATCTTTTAACTCAGTACATGTAAAACCTATGTAGTTTTATAAGCTAAAATCCTTTTTTTTATTAATTTTGGCAACAAGGTCAGATGTAATTTGTGGAAGGCGAGGGGTTGGCGATCCCAGCTGTGCAAATGGTGAAACGATACTCTTCATTCGAGCAGGGTCTTTCCTATCTACCCATGTTTCTTCTACCCTCCAATGCATGGATATACTGTCTTCATCTATCTGTAAACACAGTCTTATCTTCTTCCACCACTCCCCCCTTGTTTTTCTTCTCTGTTTCAGGCCAACTCAAGGTGTGATGTGGATTGTGCCGAGGAGTGGATGACACCAAGCTGTGCAAATGGTGAACGATACCTGCAGGATACTAGGCAACCTCCTGCAGTATGTAGCCTTAAGAGGGGCATTTTGACTTTAGCTACTTGTATAATATGGAAGAGACTAAGACAATCAGGGCAGAACAACTGCTTAGTAGCAAATATAGGACTGATGTGTTTTAAAGAGCCTCTGAATAACAATTTCAAAACTACTCTTAAGCAAAAACTTACTCAAAGGTGAAATTCTGTTTTCTTAGCCTAACTATACTGTTTTTTAGATGAGTGAATCAGATGGAAGGTGAAATAAAGAACCGAACCAAATCAATGTGGAACAGAAAACATATTAATTTTCCAGAAATGAAAAGGCAAAGAACAGACAATAGGATTTCATCAAGATTCAAGATATGAGAAAGGGGGTCGCTTACTTGACAATGTTAAAAAAGATGGATTATTGGTGACAGCAATAATTTAATGTTTTTGGTGAGGACATTGGAAGTGATTCGATCACAAAAACAATTGAATAACAACAGTTGTAAAAAGAAAAAAATTAAAAACAAACCAAGAGATAACATTAAATATTGATATTTGGAGGTTGCAAGCGTTCAAATGAAATCAGAGAAGTGCTTTTTGTTAGAATACAATGGAATCTTTGATCTTTGGAATCTTTTTGATGGTTTCGATTAGATTTGGATTAATATATAAATTAAGTTGATTTATTTTATGTGTGTTATTCATGAATTAATTTAGTCTGAACTTGTTCTACTAAAGTGGAAGTAATTTCAGGAAATCAATAAGTAAGCTAGTAAGGTATCAATATGAAGGTTAAATAATGAACTTATATTCATAATTTAAATTTGAATAGTAAATTTGGTGAAACCAAAGTAGACAATGAAAAACCCATACTATTAATATTAATATAATAATAACCTAACATAGGCCTATGAGGTGTGTTCTACATAGTTACGTTTTGGCTCTAATGATTGTTATGAATTAGTGGTTGAACGAATAAAAAGGAATATATATAACAAACCAGTTTAATTTGTTATGTTATAATAGTGAGTATAATAATAATTTAATAATCAATAAATAATTAATAACTAATAATCAATTTTCTGACTGAATGTATTAATTAATCAATATTTCCAGTTATTCAGTCAATATACTGTAGTATTTAATTACAAATCTTCATTTACCACCATATATGCATCTCCAATGGTCTCCACTTTGTACACGTCAAAGTTTTCTATTGTTGAGTCGAAGCAGGTGTACAGGTCATTTAAAAAGTCGACCACCTTAAACACACAGTAAAAATAAATTAAAACCTTAAAAAATTAAATTAAATTAAATATGGATAAACATTATTAGTGTGACTGACGTGATATTCTCTAGAGGAAAAAAAGACTTGAATTATTGTTATCTATTCGTAACAAAAAAGCATTGTTAAAAAAAATCATAATTTATTTTACTCACACCTCTTTAAATAAGTTATATAAATAAGTTTTTCATAGAGAACCCAACCTTCTTCCTACGTGTTAAAATAAAATTTTGGGTAGTTTTGGGGTTTTATTTGGTTGGTGAATTGACTATTTTAAGCTGGATTTTTAATTTTTTAATTGAAAAATAAAATGCGACCGGGTTATTTTAAGCTTAACGACCTTTGATAGATAAGAAATTAATATCCTTGTACGGCTGATAAAGGCCTAGTGAAATTGGTTGAAAACAAGTTGCGACTGCGACAACTACAGATGCGGTTTCTGCAGATACTTGAACCATATTGTGAAATTGTATTTTTTTGCGAGAGCAACAACTTTTTTCAGATAATTCGCTCTATTTACATTGTTTACATTTGATGATATACATGCATTTCGGTGGGTGTTGGCTAACCTGGAGTGGGGTGCTCTCAGCTGACATCTGAGTAAAACCAACGATGTCGCTGAAGTAGATGGTAACACAGTCAAAGCTCTCAGCCTGAACCTTGTGACCTCTCTTGAGCTGTTCGGCTACATACCTGGGCAGCATCTCGTACAACAGGGCCTCTGTAGACATCAAGATGACAAAGATGTTATGACCAGACACAGGTGTGTGTAAACGCACGTTCTGTGACCAACGCTATTTCAGAGAAGAAATTGTTCAGGGTCTGCAGCACTTGAGCTTTTTTTACTTATAAAAACAATGTATAGTTCAAAAAATCTACTTGGCGTTGAGTTGCACAAGAAACTTTGTACTAAGTGGAATTTGAAAAGGTATCAAAATACCAAGCGATCTACCGGAATGGAATTAAAATTTTTGTCATGGATATGTCCAAGCCTGTGGGGGGGTGGTTAGAAATTGAGAAACATAAAAAGTGTCACGGTAGCGACACCATATGTTTTGAGATCACTGATAAAAATATTTTGATTTTAAGAAAATCTAATGTCTTAAATTTAAAATCCTCGCTTAAAAAGTAACACGTTTTAGTTGCTTTTAACGGACAAAAAATACAATGTGGTGAAGGTACTGCAGCCTGCGTAAACCAAAACATTTATACTTGCCATTATTCATTATCTATTTTGTATTATGTATTCAATATTTATATATGTATTGATCGAATAAAAAAATAACATTGTAAAGATTTGCAGAAAATTTTTGTGGTTCGAATTGAGGGTGTCAAGTAATATATACGTACGTGGCTGCCATAAGAAAATAACTATACGTACGTGGCTGCCATAAGAAAATAACTATATGTATGTGGCTGCCATTAGAAAATAACTTTGGCTATTTAAAATACTTGTATAGTGTCGGGGTGTTTTGATCTATGTTAAAAAATTGGAGCAATTATGCAGAAGTCTAGACATTTTTGTCACATAAGAAACACCAGATGTGTCGGCAGCAGGTAAGTTACGGTTCTTTTTTAACAATAGAATGCACGACAGAAAAGTCATGGCAAAGAGTAGCTTAGAGGAACGTCTGTTTCAGCTAAAGTGTTTGCGCGACACATCAAGATGGATAAACCCAACCTTGCCAATACATACCTGTTTTCTTTTTCTCCTCAACCAGTTGGTCAGTCCTTTCGTCCACCAATGCTTCCAAGTTATTCGCATACTTCTCCATCATTGCTATCATATTGTCAAAGATGTTGGGTTTCCTGAAAATAGAAATTGAACATTGCATTATGTTAACCATGGTAAGGGGGAATTGAGTTATGTTTTATTTAAATTATTCCAATTTCAAACAAAACACACCAAAAAAGGTCAGTAAGGTCAAACAATGAAAGTTAAATGATTTATTTACTCTTCAACTGAGTGTGCAGGAATAACATTTTACACCAATTACTGTAAGTAAATACGTTTGGCAATTGCAGATACTTACATTCCTTTTCTCATTGGGCGCAGCTTGGCTCTGACAGTTTTGATTTCCGGTCTGTCCTCCGGGTTTTCCTGCCAGCAATCTTTGAGACAGTCGCGGACAAAGTCAAAGCTGTTCTCCAGCAGCTCCAGAGGAGGTCTTTACATTACACAGGTTGTCAAACTTTGTCCAATACCATGATACCAACATGATAGAACAAAATGTCTACGATATTTAGCTTTTATCGGACATAACCAACAAAATCTAGTTCAGAGTTATTTCACAAAGAATTTTGATGTAGAACAATAATTAAATTATTATTAGAGGTGTAATACCCTAAAGACCCTAAAAAAGAGAGAGCAGTTTATTTAAATTATGTCTGCATATTTTTTAATAGTTCTTGCCTTATATACACAAGTTGGTGTTGTACTATATGAATGTGTTTTATTAATATATCTATTCTGTTTTAACAAACATAGTGGCTGGACGGTTTCCAAATTATTCTCCACATAGTGTGTTGGTTTTTATGAAGTAGGCTATAATAATTAAGTTCTAATTGTAAATATCAAAACTTAAAATATTCCATAGTAATTTGAAAGGATTTAATAGGCAGAAGCTTATAAAGTGCATTCTTTTTCAATGACCCAAAACCATTGTAAATGTGAAAAGTCCCAAGAGGGAAAAAGGAGCATCACCGGAACGACGGCCCTTGGCCGTTGTAGTGGATGACCCTCCTCAGGATCTCTGCGGTGCTGAGGCCCGTTGTGTCGCCAAACGGCCCTTTCCGACTGTGCAGCTCGTACAGGATAATGCCGAAGGAATAGACGTCCCCCTTCTGGGACCCAGGGCCTGGGCTGGAGGTGGTGATCCGGAGAAGTTCCGGAGCACGGTACAGCAAACCTGTCATCACGAGAGACCATCTCTAACAGTTATTATTGTTCATAATGATTTCTTCATGAGGATTTTGAGGCCCTGATCTTACTCAAATCCACAGGAAAGGTTATTACGGGTCCACATCAACCGAGCCTTATTGAAAGTGAGCGCTCCCATTGTCGCCATGCTACATAGTGCGAGTACAACAATATAGTGAGATAGAAAGACAAGGATGTTCAATGTGGCTCACCAATCTCACCAAGTCAAGAGGAAGGCCCCTGCTCCCTGGGGGTCTAATGTCTCCAGTTGGCATTAGTAACCTTGCAGTACCCTGCATGTGGAGAAACTGCATTTGTAAGGAATAAATTATGTTTAATTTGAGTAATGAAATAACACTGTCTCCATTATCAACATTATTATTTCATGTATCCAGCATTGATTTCAAGACTTATAAAAGCCAATGACATTCAGTCATATTGTTGATTGTCATATTCAGTTGATGGTTGTCTACTGGTGCAAGGTGACTGTAAATGGGACAGCCTTTAGAATCTCTTGAATTCAGGCTGGCAATTCATATATGGACAACTATCATATTTACCCAAAAGCAATAGCAGTGTATGTCAAATTCAACGGAGTCCTAGATCTAACATAACCGAACTAGAAACGGTCTACTTTCTGAGCTTCAGTGGCATGCAGTTGCGCCATTTTTATGCTCCTTTACTACTTGTTATTTTTGTGTATTTAATTTTTTTGCTTAAATTATTTTGTTTACAACTTTGTGCTGACTTAGATAGAATTATGTACACTAATCCTGTTATATTGTTAGAGGCTCCTCACCTGAGGACAGTGTCAGATTTCAGACCCCGAAACGTCGTGAAACTTTGTTTTACAATACCTGAACGGAAATGGCCACAATAAAAATTTAAATAAGGTCTACCTTCGCACTTGCAGTGGCACGCCTCGTCCTGGGGCGAGTAGAAGGTGTGCTGCAGGTAGTGGTGGTGCGTCTCCTCATCACCCTTGAGCTGCGACAGACCAAAGTCCGCCAGCTTCACCACCCACCGGGAGTCCACGAGGCAGTTGGACGACTTGAGGTTCCCGTGGTAGTGCAGTGGCGAGTCTTGCAAGTATATCAGTCCCTGGAAAACATGCGCTACATAATATACGGTTATATCGTTGGTAGTTCCTTGAGTTGGTATTGGACGCTTCAAAAATGTGGCTAGACACTGCGACCCCTTGACCCTGTACACCCCTACCCAATACCTCTGTAGCTATTTTATTTTATGTGGTACGGGGGGATACTGGAATAAAGAAGAGGAAAAGGAAACGTTTTAACTCCATTAAGATTCTAGCTTTAAATCATGCATTCAGAATTCACGAATACAGGAATTATGAAAACAAAAATAAGACACCAACACATCTAAAGATGGAAACCGTAAGAGTTTGGTTCAAATTATATAGTACAAGAAAGAGGGAAATAAGGACACTAAGTATTAAGCTTATGCTGTTGAGTGACAGTGTTCGAGTCAATTTACGACAGTGAAAACAAAATTAAATAGAAAAAATCCTTACTGTATATTGTTCAGTTACATGAATGAAAGTAGTTCTAATTATGGTAAAAATGTTTTCAAACTTACCCTGATAATATCTGCCACGAGAGACGCTATGAACATATTATCCAGTTTTACATCTTCATTCTCCAAAATGTCCTGAAATATAAAACAATAATAAAGGTTCATATTGATGAAATTAGAATGTTTTTAAAGTAAGTACCAATAGGCAATAACCGCAATACTCTGGGGTAAAGTGACGACTTTCTTACCTGACTTCAAGATAGGACAAAAAGAGAGAGGTGTGATCAGTCTTCTCCAGTCTACGGTAGTCTAGGGTGCTGATTGAACCATTCAGGTAGAGCTGCCTATTGCTGGGGCTTCTGACAGGACTCGGCCCACGGAAGAAATATCTCAAGATCATCAGACTCACAAAGATGGACTCCTGCCAATTATTTGAGGAGGACGTCGATTGTGCTAAAAATTTTTTCTTTCTCGACTGCCCGCCACAGAGTCAGAGAAGTTTAAAAATGATTGGGAGTGTCTTTACGGACCCAAAATAATTTAAGGAGCTGTTGGACTTTGAAAAAGTCCTAGAGCTGTGTGACTAAAGCAATCAGGGTGTTACAGAAGATTTTCAAGTCGAGGTAGCATTGGGTAGCTAGCCCTGTTACTAAACAAAAAATATTTTCTAGCAACAGTACAGTTGTCTTTACCTTGAGGCTGCCTCTGGTGCAGTACTCAGTTACGATACAGATATGGGGTGGCTCAGTGCAGGCTCCGATGAACGCATTCAAGTTATCGTGCCTCAGGTCTCTCAACTGAAAGACAAAACAGTTTAATATCAATAGCATATTCATTTGTTATAGATTTCTACTAATTATGGTTTCAGGATAGGGTCAGTTTATAGACTCACAGTTTTAAGCTCCTTCTTCATGGTCCTGGTGATATCGACAGTTTTTTTAGCCACAGTTTTGACGGCGAGCACTCTTCCCCTGTAGACGCCAATCTGACAGTAGATGGAGGAGTAGCGGAAGTCAGCGTCAGGGTTGGAGCTCAGAGACACCTGACTTGTGCGGATCAAGGGGTGCGTGGCCTGCGGGTCAGGGAAGCACATTGATTAGGGTTATAAGAGTCAAAGTATGTTAAGTATATCAAACCCCATTTAAATTCAATACGATCTAAGCCTAACTATTTTAAATCTTATTTTACTCTTAAAAATGCATTAAAATATGGGATTTCAAAACCTTTTATTGTAAATAGTTTTGAAAATACCAGTAATGATGGATTTCCTTATTGATCTATCAATCAAAGTACCACAAAGGACTAAAGGTGGTAACCATGACACTGTCATGATTACCAATGACATTACCTGTTATGTATGTGGTCTGACTTGACTGCGAAGTCTTAGAAGTCTTAGAATTTTTACTAATTTCATAATTGGATAACTCATATGTAATTAGAATAAATACAAACCGTTTAGTGATGTATACATTAAAATAACATAAAACACAAACTGTAGCAGTTACTAACACGATTGATCTTATTGTTGGATTGCTCATCGTTCATTTGTATGTCCTTGTAGTCGACTTTCCACAGTAAACTGTCTAGCTCCTGTTCGTAGCGCCAGTTGCGGTACAACAACAACAACACAATCGTCATGATTGCCAACACTCCACCAACAACTCCTCCCAGGATCTCCATCGTATGGGCTGCAACAGAGGATCTGTGACAGTGTATATACTCATAGTCAACTTTTCACAGTAGACTGTCTAAATCCTGCTTGAAGCGCCAGTTTTGGTACAACAACAACAACAACACGATCGTCATGATTGCCAAAACTCCACCAACAACTCCTCCCAGGATCTCCATCGTATGGGCTGCAACAGAGGATCTGTGACAGTGTATATGCTTGTAGTCAACTTTCCACAGTAGACTGTCTATTGTGACTCCACAATCTGATTCCACAGTAGACTCCTAAAATCCATTGTGTGAGCTGCAACATATGACATAAAACCATGTGTGACATTGTATGACCATTGTACCTTAATCGTGTGGGCTATAAGAGAAGACTAATAATGTATGACTATGGCAACTCCATCCTGTGGACTGCAACAGAGGACCTCTGTCAGTGGATGGACTCATCTTGTAGTCGATCTTGTACTAGGCATTGTCATTGTATAATATCATTATTGTATTTTATTATTATTAATTGTTATATTGTATATTCTAAAATATTTTATTATAAGTTTGCATACATTCATAGGCCAACGTCTGGCTAATGGAAACCCTAGTAAAAAAAGAAAAACGTTTATATTATACAGAAGGTTTTTAGTTATATTTAATGTAGTTAAGAAATAACAAAGAAAACGACAAGAAATGGAATTTAGTTAGTAACAAACAAATAAGACAATTTTTACTATAAAAGCATTTCTCCGTTGGATTTGATTATTTGAAGTAAAAATTTACAGTTTTACCACAGACATGAAATGTAGTTTCAATTTAATTTCATTGGTTTGAGATTAAAGTAATAAACACTGGATTAGATTAAGCTATAAATTTGTACAGTGTATTAAATGTTCAATAAGTTGAATAATTGTTTTTATATGTTTTAATATGTCATAAGTTTATGGTCATAACAAAATTCATAAACAAGATTATTACTCAATATTAAAATGGAATGTACCGGGTATGAATTAATAAAAATTAATGAAAGCGGTAAAGGAAAAAAATCAGTAAAAGTAACAAAAGTGGACCTAAACCCGAAACAAAGAATCGGTAGTAAAAAAGGAAAACATTGATCATAAAGACGTGGCTAAGAGATTCTCTACGCCAATATATCAGTAAAAGAGTCAGTCATAAAGTTTGATTGTTGTCTTAGGTCCAGGTCAGCCACCTCATATATCCTTCCAAGGGCTCACAAATCTTCGATAATATCTTTAACTCCCCCAGTCGAACATTCCTCGGTACGTCTTATTAAAGCGAACTTTTCCTATTAAAGTTTAACAGAAGTTTTTATTTGGGCCAAACTTATCTACCTCAAAGTGAGATTTCAAAACCTATCTTACATTCATTTAGCATAATTCGGTGAGTAGTGGTAATTCCATATGTAACCCTGAGTTTTATAAGTTGTTACAATCCAAGATACATATTTGTAAAATAATTATCTAAAATATCGAAATTAGAAACAAATTAAGTAACTTGAAGAGGAGCAACTTGAGCTCATTAAAAGATACTTAATGATGTTACTTTCCAAAACAAACACCTAAGCCTATTATGACTATTCAACTCAGAAACAACAGATCTCTTAAATTATAATTGGCATGTTTTGAATATTCCATAAAAGACTACAACTTTATACGTGGAAAGTTTGTAATTTGCAAAAAGTAAGCTTGTTTTCATTGACATATTAAATCAAAGGGTTACTTTTTCAAATGCAAAAATTGTAATTAATAAGGAAAATAATATTTTTTTATCAATTAGCATGCTAATTAAAGCTGACAGAAAAGCTAATTAATAAATCACCAGCTTATAATGAAGTACTCAATTTTACTGTGTTTCAGGTTAAAAGTATGTTTCCCTTGAATTTGACGATGTAGCTCAACTTTACATAATTATTCCCACGAGAAAAAAAATTGGGAAATAGTGAATAAAATAACTCTCAAGAAAAACAAAGTAAGATATCAGATAAACTAGTGTAAGAGAAGTACATTAAGGTTTTCATGTACTCACTAATGCATTTCTCCCCCCTAAAGCCGCAGGGGGGCTCGGCGATGGGCGGACAACCCCTCACCCCCCAGTCCATGTCCTGCAACAGCTTCACTTCCTGTGGACACCAGCAATCAGCATCAAGAGATAGAGCAAAAAACCATCTTGTATCCGAAAAATATGCTTCAATTGTGTTAAAATATTATACACATTACATACGATATAATTGTAGAGTAAATCAAATTTACAAGCATATATGATAAAATATCCCAGAAAGCTGGATATGATATCTTCATATGAAATATTGTACACTGCTGGGATTTCATTGGGCTTAGGAAGATAGATTATCAACAAATTACCAAATTCTTTGAGGTTCCAAAATTAGGAGGTTGGAGGTTGGTTGGAGGTGGTTTGGTCGCACCCTACAACCTATTTACTGATAATGACGAGCTGATTCATGGTCATTGTCATGGGCTAGGGCCATTATTGTATGCACATAAAATGCAGCAGTACTTTACACAACAGTTTGTGGGTCACTACTGGACTACCAGAATTGACACATAAAATTATATAAACAACCATTTATCTCCGAGGAACTGTTATTGATACTTTTTTTTTAGTTTTACTCTTTGAAAATCATGTGTATTATGTACAGTGTATGGGCTACTGAAGCAAAAAAAATTATGAAAAAATGTAAAGCACTAATAGTAAAAACGAAAAATACTGAATAAGTTTAATTAATTCATTTGTTAAATTTAAGTCAATAAATTTATTGTTTCCTGAGATTTATGAATATGTTACCATGCACATGTCTTATGTACATACATAAGCATACTGGTCAGTAAAATAAATTTAAAAAAACATTTTTAAATTCCATTCATTTTAGTTTGCTTTAGAGAGTAACAAAATATCCTGCCTAAGTAGATATAGACGATAACAAACGATTTGTATAATAATACTTCAACTAATATCTCTACCTCTCTAAAGATCGTCCTTAACAAGAAGCTTCTAAATTGGGCATCACGATTCCTGGAACACAAATTTGAGTTTCCCCAGGGGATAATGCGACTTGAAATCTGTTTTGGCCCAACAGGAAGTTATATAACAACCGTTTTGACTGTTACTTCCCATTTAAACTTTGCCAATGACCTGAAATACCGCACTTTCTTTTGGAACAATAACATTTTCCAAACATTACGCTTTTAGAAGGGTGATGGGCTTGAATACCACACTTAATATTATTAACTAGAAATTTAATCAATTAAATTATATGATGAAATTTATAGCACATGTATATTTAGGTGTTTATAAAATGTGTAAAGTTGTTTGAACAAGTTAAAAAATCAATTAAATAATCCTTTAGTACAGACAAAGAATGAATTTATTTGAAGTTTCGCAATTAACGCGGACAGCCAATTATTTCAAATCTAACAAACCGTAAGATCTTTGACTTAAAAAGGTTTTACTGTTTTTTTATTAAATAATTATATTTACAATCAGTAACTAACTACAAATTAAGGTATTGTTTTCTGCAAGTTTAATTGAATAACTGTAAACAAGTATTTGAAAATGAAAATAATTTGAAAAATAAGACTTCTCTTTGACAACATAAACAATGATAAATAATTTTCCTCTCTTATAATTTCAAAATAATGAAATCTGCATCAATGAACTGACACATATTGTATCCTTTTAAAAGTAAACTTTAAAAATTACGACTTTTAATAAAACAATTTTATTCTTAAATTTAACATCTAAAACATTTATTATATCTTTATACCCCATAACACACCCATTTTCTGCAAATGAAAAGTTTTGGGATAACTGTCTCCCCTCGTGTATTAAGAAACGTTTTACGTCTGGGTTTTGTAAGGTGATGTTGCCTAAGGTTTGAGAGATGCTCCCTTTACCAAATTTCTTATACAAATTGTACAGATTTTGTAAAAAAATATATATGTGTAAATATTAGCATGCACCTTATGTAACTAGAAGTAGTATTTTAGTTTGTCATGTTGGTACACTGAGTAGAATACATTTAAAATTGAGAAAGTTCTAAAACTGAAAAGTCGTTGATTGAAGGGTAGCACTAAAATATACATGAACTCATTAGAACGTAAGTTGATTAAATCAAATAATTTGTAAAATACACAGTAATATATCAGAGCATTTTGAATATTGATTGTATATGTCCAATTGTAAGAATAAATACTAAATCAAATATAATTTCTGTTTGGGTGGAGTTTAAAAGTTCTTGGGCGTCCAAATTGACAGTAGTCTAAAATTTTATGCTCATATTGATTTTGTCTGTCAAAAGCTCTCTTCCGGAATTTTCGTTTTAAAAACACTTTCTAAATTTTCAGATACACATTTGTTGCTCACAATGTACTATGGCATTATTTATCCTTTCTTAACCTATGCCGTTGCTGTTTGGGGCATGAGTCTCAAAGAACAAAATTTGTCTTTAAATTACAAAAAAAGCCATCCGAGTAATTTTCAGAAAACCACGCAGGTACTCTTAAAAGTCACTTTTCAAAACCAATAAAATTTTAACTTTTTCTTCAATTTATATCTTAAATACAATAACCTTTTTTCTTACCAAACATTACAAATTTTCTCCACAATTAGCTTCAAATTATAATTTAAGAAAAACTTTTAATGCAAGAGTACCTAAACATAAAACCAGTTTTTTTCAAAATCATTTTTCTTACAATGGAGTTTCACTTTTTAATGCTCTTCCAAACTCCATTAAGGCAAAGGCAAACTGCACCAAAATGGTTAAAAAATTTTTAATTGTAAAATGTTTTTATAATGTTAAGGATTTTATTGGTTATAATGACAAATTCTAGTTATTTTAAACAGAAAGAAATATTTTGCTTCATTATTATACATAGTTTACTATGACTACTTACTAATTTTATTGACACTATTATGCAGTTTTTGTTAACAACTGTCAAAATAAAGCAATCTGAATCTGAATCTGTTTGTTTTTTTGTAAATTGTCTGTAGTTTCCCATTGTATATACCTGTTCTTTCATTTGCTTTTACTTAACAAACTTTAATAGAATTTTGTATAATTTAATTTGTGTTTGGCTATTTCAGACGAGTTGCAGTGTTACAAAGAAATACAATTTGAGCTGTACCCCTTCAGACGAGGTATATTTAATTTAGTTGAGAATAACTATAAAACTGTACCTAATTGTATCCAGAAAATGTGATAAATATACTTTTCACTTGAAGTTAATGGTTTCATTAAAATCCCTACTCACTACCATGCAACCGCCTCGATAGGTATTTAAGGGATAACCCCATTCACTATAAACATTTCTTATGTTTGTACTTCTATTGGCCCCTGAGGGTACAAAATCTGACACAGTGGTTTGGTATCGGGCTCGATACACATACAGACCGACCGATGGCCACAGAGACAGCCTTCAGTCACAATACTACATCTTTGGTTCAGAGACCTCAAACGGATATTTTCACTCTAATTACAACTGAAATTCGAAGATTTTTTTACAAACAAAATATCTTCTCCATAAGCTATTTATAGGGGGAAAATAAAAAATTATCAAATGAAAAATTAATAAATTCAGCTTTATTAAAATTGAGCTGAGTTAATGATTATGGCTTGATAATCCATCCTGAGGTGTTGCCGGGCTAGTGATCTGAGCGAAAAGGTTAAGGGAACTTCCGAAAATGATTTCCATAAAGGCGTATTTCTACAGAACATTTGTAAGATAAAAATATACAGCAATGAACGACACATTTTTGACTCAAATAACCTAAATGTGTGTAAACATATGTTTGAGACATGACATCCAACTGTACAGCACCAGATGGTTACTGTCAGTTATAGCTTTTCAACAGTTCAGTACTACGATGGGTCTTGTTGGGAACAGTTTTTATATTTTACTACTTACCTGTTTTGTCGTAACATCTCACTCCGTTTGCAGAGACAGCCCTTTTGGTAAAAGATCTACTGAAAATTATTGCAGGAACAAATTCCGAGGTGTAATCAAATGTTGGAATCAAACACCGCCGCCTTGTGAATGGGAAAACTGGAAGAATTACCTGGTGAAAGAGTGGTCCAACCCTAAGCAACCCAGATTTCTTCTCAAGTGTTTCGAATTACCTCAGCAAGAAGGCCAGAGCGTGTTGAGAGCTGATCTCACATTCAAAGCAGATTATTTCTGCGGTGTGGTGAGGTCGATGGAAGTAACTAGTTGTGAAGATTCTGCGATTCTACCATCAATAACAGTCATATCTGGCGACATGACTTCAGTTGTTTACCATGACACGGACGGCTGTTGTATAAGGGACGAGTACGACCATCTAAACTCACAGCTGAACCGAGCCTGGACACCTTGCACTATGTTGATGCAAAGGGGATCGCAAAAGAATGATGATGGCTATATCAACAACTGGATTGTAACAGAGGAGGTCCATGATTGATTTTTCACATGTAAGTGATATGTTTTCTGGAAGTAAAATGTTTTATTGTAAAAGTGACTCTTGATTTCTGGGGTGAACTCACCGGGGTGGTGCCTGCTAAGGTGAACAGCCCCACGGGGTACAGGCCGTGCTCGCCGGGTGTCTGGTGGTGGGGGCGGCGGCCAATGATGGTGTAGTTGCCGGCTGCGTCACCGTTCTCATCCATGTACACCATGTACCTTGCACCACCAACATACAACTCAATTAGAGAAATATTTTTAATCAAAGAGTTTAAATAGTTTCATAGTTTAGGTAAGTTCCGATTATTTACCTTGGAAATGGGGCGTTGAACTAAGGAAAGTCTACCGAGTTCCAATCTCACAAATCATCTTTGGCTTTTCTCTATGTGATAATGTCACTCGTAACTATAATACGTGTTGTGATTTGAAAATAACACAGAATATAATAAAAATTTAAATAAATTCTGATATTTTTTTACTGACTTATATTTAAATATTGTGTGCAAAATGGGATTAAAGTCCTGTGTGTTTCTAAGAAAAATATAAGTTTCACACAAACAATAGTTTACCTTGTTGCAATAATAACTATCAAAATAAAACCCTTTACATTTTAAAAATATGAATAAATCGGTAAAATCATTCAAAACAGATAGAGGTACTATCACTTTTAGAAACTTAAAAAACGATCTTAATAATCGGGGAAATTTGGTTTTAATAGTTTTTTTTGTTATTAGGAGGGAACTCAGGTTTTTACTAGGTTGAACTTTGCTCCCTCTGTTTCCTTTTTAAAAATCTAAAAAAATCTTCAAAACCATCATGTAACTTCAGACTAACAATTTTGATTTTGTTCAATAGTTCAGACTCTCACATGAAAAAATGTGTACATTCACCAACAAGCCCGTTTTATAAAATGGTACGGCTAAACTAATACAACACATTAAATTGTTAATAGGGATACCAAACACTTTGTTCGACTTCTCTCATATTAATTTTAAAATAAGCTCTAGGTATTATCATGAGTATTTTGAATACGAAAAGTGGGCGGAATGGGATTTTTTAGGGGTTTAACACAGACAAACAGACGGGTATATGATCGAAAACCACTTTTGGGTTCAGGTAGATTCAAAACGGATATTTTTTAAAACTCAACTCAAATTAATAATTTTTAACGAATAGGGATGAGAAAGTAAAATAATCAAATTAGTAGCGAGGTAAAGTTTACCCTACCCCATGGCGCTGTGGTAGTGCCTGCCCTTGACATGGTTGATGACGTCAGTGCCATTGTACGGGTTACCACCCTCCTGCAGGATCTCGAGCACGGCCTTGGCGTACAGCTGCACAGCGTCGTACAGGTAGGCGGCCTCTGCCGTGATCTGCGAAACGAACCAATCAGGAACATCTTGGATGTCATATTGAATTATGTTACAGTAAATATAAAGGAAAAATGGATTCATAAAGATAGAAAATGCTCGGGCCACATAATTCCTAAACCACTCCAGATTAATGTTAGGCCTTAATTTGGGTAACATCCCAAAAGGGTTGATGCTCCAGCTCAACGGCATGAGTTAAAACATAAAGTTAAAGTTAAGAGTCAGACCCAATCTACCCTAAAACTTAAGGGGTTTCGGTAGCAAATCCACTTAAAAATAAAATGTTAAAAAAATCACCTGCATTTTTGGGGTGTTTGTACATATCAAATGTTCTCAAAATTGAACTAGTGGTATCATCATCACGCAGGTGACAAAAAAAACGCTCACTGTAAACTCAAATTAAAAATCTCCTATGACATAGGTTTTAGAAAGTAAAATGTATACATGTATATTACCTGAGACTATAGACTATAGAGACTGAGACTTAGCTCGGAAATAATCCTTCTACAAGACTTAAACTTTCGATTGTATCTCTTGACATTGTTTATTGTATAGGTTTGTTGTTTCAATGTAGTTGTCGTGACTAATGTCAGCTCACCCTCTTGACGCCGCCCACGATGTCCACGGGGTTGGGGAAGTTGAAGGGCGGGCGCTCCATGTAGGCGTTGACGAGGAGACTGAAGTTGTCGTACCCGCGTGGAGGCGAGGGCACCACCCCCAGGTAGGAGCGGAACCCTCGCACTGCCTGGGGGTCGGCGTGGTCCCGCAGCAGTCCGCGGACGTACTTCTCCGGGGCGTCGCCGTCGTACTGCTCTATGTCGGCGCCCACCACCCAGTACTCGCCTGCCACATCCACATTGCTCTCTCATATACAGTATAAAAGACTCACTCTGGTGCAGAGTGAGTGAGTGAGAGAGTGCATTTACTGACACATGTGTAACTTAGTAAAAGACAAACACTAGTTGATCTAAATGTACCAAAATGTAGATGTGATTTGCTAAAGGTCTATGACGTCACTGCAGATAGATAATTGTAACATCAATTTTGTAGACAACGAGATTGTTCTAAAATTGATTTAGAAAAAGAAATTTAATCGTCAGATAGGAGTTGGTTTTATCTTGATATATCACATCAAACACAAAAACACCCAATACACAAACATTACTCGACACAAATCGATAACCTAACTCTTGTCAACTCACGAAATTGTTTTTCCCTTTGTTGTTTATTCATAGGACGAAGTAAAAATTCACGTCTTTCAACACTGCTTAATACATTTACTCTTATATTGTAATTATATACAAAAGGTGTTAAATTGGCGATCGATTCCGTCCGGTGTGACTGGACAATATAAATAAATATATTAATTAGTGTAGGAAGATGTGAGATTTTTACTTCATTCTATAATAAGACCAACACGTATAATGCTAATGAAAAGTTAATCATGTTTTTTCATGAGTTATTATGATTTGGTGTTTAATTATTACATAATTGGTTTACTTTTTAATAATTTTGAATTATATACAATTGTATATGGTTTGTTACCATTTCTATTTTACTTAAATAGCAAGGACTTTTTTGCTGGGTGTGGATGAAATACTCATACATACTTGGTTTAAAATACCTACCTGGGTAGTTTGCCATCTCAATAGGTAATCTAATCTAATAGGGGAACTACTGGAACAAATATCACTAATCACTAATTCTCCAAAATGATGATTTGACAAATCAATAGATTCGATCTTGGAAACCGTATTAATATTATAATTATTTTATGTGCAAATTTATTCATGGAACCATTTTAAAACATTTGTTTCTTATGACCTCTCATTTATGGGAAGTTTATTTTTAAATTTACTAAAAATAATACTTTCAAGATTATTTTTACCATCCTGTAAACTTTTTGTGTAATATTTAGTTTCATTCAAAGGAATATAAATTAACTGCATTGTTTCAAATATTTCTCCTTGAGGCTGTTTTGCCGGATAGCTGATGGGACGCTGTAGTTCATAAAATTCAACATTTTGATGTTATTAATAAAAATAAAATGACAAAAGTCAGGACTGCCCTTTCGAAAAAGTTCAGTATTATTATATTCAATAAGAACACATGTTTCTTATCACAAAGAAAGTGATACATATGTAAAGCTTTACCGTTGTCAAAGAGCTTGAGCTGTTCCATGGCAACGATGAGGCCGATGTGTTCGAACGTGTAGCCCAGGATCAGGTAAACTGGAACAAAAACATACAGGCTGTCTCAGAAGATCCTCTTAAAATTAGAAAAAAGTAACGAAAAAGATGTGTGGGTGAGTTTTGGTCAGGCCTCATTCAGTAACTTATACAGGCGTTTAATATTTTAATACATTCCAAAGTGGCCAATTTGGTTTTTGAATCTAAATATATAACCTTTTTTAATAATTATTCAATATATTCACGTAAGAGCTTAAAACAGAAATAAAATTGAAAATATTGCATGAATGCTATCAGTACAATGTGTATTTAATATGTATGTTAATGTATTTCACATTAACTCTTGAGAATTTCAATTCTTCGTTCAATATTCCTTGTGACTTTAATTAATATTTCAAACCTTAAAACTGAGTTCATCTTAGGCACTTTCTCAATAATTGTTGATACATTAAAACAGCTCAGAAACTAAAACTATAGGACTTTGGATTATACGAGACATATTTAGGGTTTGAAAATATTGTGACAAGTATTTTGAACAGCGAAAACTTTTTAATCGTGAAAATAATTACTAAATTAAATTCCTAGCTGGATCTTTGACTACATGTCACTGAATATTCCGGACGAAAAAAGTTAAAATTACCATTTCCATTAAACACCTTAAGCTGTCAAATGGCAACCAATATTATTCCAATAGGGAATACTTTTCTTTCTTATTTTAAAAGATACGTAGGATTATTGTGATGAACATGTGTAAGGTTTTAAAAAAGGAATATATTTTGTGTATGACACATCTACAACTGAGTTATTCATACTAAGATAATTTAACATTGGGAAATATGTGTATGTTCACTGATACCAGTTTATTTAATTTTAACGTAATTTTATAAAAATAATATCTTAATTTATACATCTCAATATAAAACAAAGTCATGTTAGTTACACCATTTATAACTCGAGAACGGCTGGACCGATGTTAATGATCTGTGATTTTTTATTCATCTCTACTCCTAGTAAATAAACGTTAGATTAAGCGAGAATTATTATAAACTTCACGACATACCCATAATGCTATTCGACATCGCAACATTGCGAAGAAGAACCGAAGAATTGCACGAAAACAGCACTGTGGCGGTTCGACCCGACTTCGTTGAAACATAATGAAATTAAATTTATTAAAAAAATAATATCCAATTAAGTTAATCTAAATGTTAACAAGACATGCATTACTGTTAGGCCGTACAAAGTTCGCCGGGTCAGCTGGTAATATATATAATAATAACAATCACACCTCTTCCTGTTGAAATGAACTTCGAGAGGATTAATTATTCAAATTATTGACTTATAATTCAAAATGACGCATTAGTTTATGTATTAATTTGATAACCCGGCTGAGCGAAAGCAGCAGACCAAGTCTGGCAGACCAAGATAAGCGACTTAACTCTAACAAGCTCGCTATCTGAAGCGGCGATCCTGTTCTATGTTTATGTGTATCACAACGTCTGCTCTACAGAGATCTTTGTTGCCAATTGAAAACGTATAATAAAATATCTCTTAGTTAAAAAATTTCAATTTAATTCTCTTTAAATTTAAAATTTAGTTAAAATGAAAATTTTGAAAGAGAAGTAACAAAGTATAGGTCTATATTGAACATACCTTTTTCTACTCCGTTGTGATTGATAGATAGATGATTCTTTAGATACACTTGATTGAAAAAGAAATTATTCACCAATAACAGTATATATTTTTTAATTTAATATTTTTTTAAGTGAAGCAATTAATAATATCACTCTTCTGTTCTTTAACACAACTTATTCTCTTACTCCCTTGATATATATTAACTTATTTCCTTCATAGAGGTATTGTTGGCTCACTTCGGGAGTCGCGGTAGGTCTGCTGCACCAGGCTGTGGAAAGGGTTGTCCGTGTATCCGTGGTGGTACTGCGTGGACCACGTCTTGGTGAACAGCACCTTCACGCCAGACTGCTCCAGGACCGTCAGGATGGTGGACGCGATCTTAGTGAACACCTCTTGATCCTCGTTGTTGAAGTAGAGGAACGTCACCTGTGGGAAATAGGTTAGATCATGGATATGTCTGAAGGGAATGCTCTCAGTTCATCTAAACAGCTGTCATGTTGAACAGCTGTTCAAATTTCCAACAGCCTTCCAGAGCTGAGACATAACCATGTTAAAAATAGTTTCAGTCAACTGACGCTATCTTAGTGAGCACCTTCTGGTCCTTACTTTTCAAATAATCGGGATCACACTAAAATTTTAAAAGTAAGTTAAATAAAATTTCGTAGATAGTCCATTACTTGACATGAATCAACCGATCCGACATTTAAACGGTATAAAAATAAAGCACACTGCCATTGGTTACTTAACATTTGATTGATAATTATTAATTGCCATTGATGTTTTATGGTACAACATGTACGATCAAGATCACAGAATGTTCATACCATTTCATGAATTTATTTTCACGGGTTTTAATAGTAAACAGTTTTTAGTTTGAACCACCCCGGCCCTAGGGGTGGTTTTATACCGAACCAATTTAAATCAAACAATCCATAAAATTGATCGTAATTATTCACTAATCATCCTACACATTGTGCTCACATTGTGAAGTGTGAAGAATTAAAGTGGATATCGTTTCGTCTCTCCCATAGGAATGACAGTATATTTTTACTTTTTACATGGATTTGTCATAGCTCTGGTGGGAGGGGTGTTGGAAATCCGTTAGAAAAAAATTGAAACGGAAGTACTGTACGTCATAGATTACTTTGACATGGATATGTCTAAGCTCTGGAGGCGTCATATAATACAGTGAAATAATTCTCTTCAGACATATCCATGATCTAACCTAAGAGTATTTTCCGCAGGGAAGTAAATACAGTACTTAATTTTTTTCCATTTTAGATCTACAGAACTTTATTTCAAATCCATTAGCGTATCCCTTACTTACTAAATTTAAAAACTCTAAGCTTTATGCTAAAATAGAATCTAATATATGATTTTACTGAAATATAAATTGAAATAATTATTAAATCCGAACGAAAAATATTAAATTTGTTCTCAAAAGTTCACCGTCTTTTATGGAATAGATTGCTAAAGTATCTCGTAATCGGATTCAATGCACACGGAGCGCTGAAAGATCCATTGTTTCCTGCCACTTGGAGTGCAGCAAGCAGCAGGCACGTCTTCCCTATCAGAACCTTCTATTGATAAGAATTCTTTTTCCTTTAACTGCCCACCCGATGTTTAGGATTACATTTAACGGTTTGTGGACATTTATATAATCCTAATTGTAATCAAACGGAATCACTGAACTAAAACATTCTAGTTTCCTTCAAAATTAAATTTGCATACTTAAAAGCATGCAGTTTTCGTGCTTTTCGTGAAAAACGGCTGAGAATTAAGGAAGAATGGATTTGTTAAAAGAAATATGACTTTTATTAATATCATTTTTCGGAAAAGGTGTAATAAAAGGTTGCAAAACTTTTATTGTAACTATTTGAGCAGGTTAAAACAAATGTTTCAGACAGAAAAAAACATATGTAACTCTTGATCAATTCTCAGTAAAATTTATCACACTGTATCACATTTATTTACATTGAAGTCTACGTTTAACGGACGGTAGTAAAAGTATTTTTCGAGAGCTTGAATGTTTTCTAATTTAACGATCAACAAAACAAGACAAAACGTTTAAATGGTCTACTTCCGTTGATAATTGCTGTAAATCATGGATGCTTCAGTACTCTGATATATTTTCAATGATTTCCCTCTTTTTTAGAACTGATGAGAGAAGTGTGAAGAAAATGCAGCGGAATTTCGATTGAAGGATAACAATTACCACTGTTTGTACATGAAAACTCGGTTGCTCATATTCCAGGATAGTTAAAGAAAGTCAATATTATTGTCTTTTTTTCATAAATACAACACTTGAAATAAATTTATGTTGTTGACAATACTTACTTACTTTATAATTTTAACTGAAATGGTTATTTTACCCACCACAAGGTAGGTATTTTAAGCCAAGTACGAATGAGAAATGAGTGTAGGATGATTGTGGCGCGGTCTTGTAGTCTCGTGACTGACTAAGGACTTCTAAGGCTTATTAGACCTTCTCCAACCATGACACCTGCTTACCTGACATCTCACTATTGTTAATATATTTTTTCACTATGCAGGGTGTCGCAAAAATCGTCGACTGGCTAATCAGCTCATTGGTTGGTGGATATAGCCCCCCCGGTATATGGTGTTTACAGCAACACAATATAAACCTATAGCGTTGGTATCCAACATGTGCTAGTGTTGTAGTGTCTACCTGTGTCCAGTTGAACGCGAGGAGGACGGATGCGACGCTCTTGGAGATCTGCGTGTCCGGGGGTCGGGTCCGCGCGAACGTGGGGAAGTTGCGCTTGTCGGTCGTCTCGTAGTCCGTGCAGTACTGCAACACATCAACACATCGGGTACAAGTATTAGTGGTGTGAGCCCTTGTTGTTGTTGGATCTATGACAGTAAGAAGATATTGCGTCCTCTCCGGGTTTACCGGTGAAGATGTACTGTGTACTGTGCAGTACCCTGAAATGTCAAGTTGGGGTTCCCTGGGGATAACATCTTTCTTGTATGGAACACTTAGGAGTCGTTGGTTGGAATATAAATAGTCTTAGGATTTGAATAGTCGGAGATGGATCTGGGTTGTTTGAGGATTTGTTTTACCTCTCTGAAAATTAAGTAGTTTGTCCATTTTCCAGTTTGATGTATGAATTTCTTTCCGCTGACGGCTGACCAATATCAAATCCCCTATAGTCTAACATCCAACACCTAGTGCTTACATTGTTAGATGTTTTTGCAATAACACAACGGATGTGAGTTATTTTAGGTTAGTTTAATCATCTGATTAAAAGTGAAAATAAAAGGCGTGTTATGTAACTATATATATTTGTAGAACGCTTTTTTGCACTTCTGAGCAAAGTTTAACCGCTCTAAAACATTGTTATGAATCCAATCAACATTAGAAATCAGGTTATGCAGATGAGATTTTGTATGTGTAAGCGGACGTCGCATCGTATTGGGCTGTGCGTATCGTACAATTTTGATTTCGATGTCAACCTGCATAATCGTACAGTGTAATGAATTATACGTGAACGAATGATTCAATGATATTGTTAGTGGACAATACAGGATGTTTTGGGATTTATGATAAATAATTCAGGGCTCTAGTCCTGGATTCAAATGAAACTTAAAACACAACACGAGATTTTTATATATTTCGTTTACGGTCAGTCTGTCTGTGTATATTTTTTAATACGTTACAGTCTTTTACTATTTTATATTTGTTGTCCCTGACTGTGGAACTCCATTTCTTCCCTTACAAGAAACTTTATTATATGATTTATCTATACAGTTTCATAAATTACCCTAAATAAAAAATTCTCAGGCTATGATAGTGTATTCCAAAATCACGTAGTAATGACGAGGGCCTTGGAGTTTCGCACGTGTTTGTGTAGCTATAACGCAACTGTGGTGAGTTAGAGGTGGAGATGGAGTGGTCAGTTCCCTCCAGCTGGTCATGTGTATACTGACGCCGCTGTGTATATGTATACACGAGTAAACATGCCGGCCACCCGTTAATCGTTCGCCGACTCTATTCCTGGCAGAGCGTGTCGGTAAATCACACCAAAATAAGCTGTAGTAGCTTTAACTCTGCCAGTGTCTGCGTCTATCCTCTTGGTAAACTCTAGGAAACTGATTTATACCTAAGAGGCGAGTTTTTATTGGCCCTGCGACTCTAGAGCATTGTTGCGTATCGTTAAGGCTTGGAGGGCTAGAGGCTAGAGGCATCTAGCCTCTGGCTTTGGAAGGAGGGCTTGGAGGCTAGAGGCCTGCTTTTCCCTTGGAGCGATACGGCTGTGTTGGGTGACCTTAAATAACAAATAAAACTGCATTTAAAGCCCATACAATTTAACATCAGGTTTTGTTTTCTATATATTCGATAACAGTTATATTTTAAGTATTATACGACTCCAGAAATTCGGTTGATGTTTTAGTATAAGGTATTTTTACTAATTTTTTACTTATTTTTTAATTGGTCTGTTTTGTATTGATCTACATCTATAAATAACACCGGTTTATCAACGTCAATGGTTTTCAAGGATTTAAAATCCTCCTAATCAGTTTAGAATTTTTAAAAGTTTTAGTTTAAATGTGCGTCAAAAGTTATTATAAGTAACAAGCGAAAAAATCGAGATTTCATACATGTGTATATTGTAAAACAAATTTATATATCGTGAAGACGGCCACGCGGAGTTTCAGCAACTCGGTTTGTTTATCTCCGCAGTAAGGAATCAGGAAATCCCTCCCCAATATCCAGATTGAATAATTAAATACTTACTTGTTAACCAATTGTTAACCAATAATTTTAATCAACATACTACACTCGCGCAACTGAACTCTAAAGCTCTAAACGAATTTGATGAACTAATGGTTTAATTAGTGGTTTCAGCTGATGGGAACTGTTTCATTTGGATGTTAAATACGCAAAGGGAATTGTTCATTTTCTGTTACTTAAACTTCTCAAATTGAATGTTCTGGAAAAAATCGTTTACAATATACTTGAGATAGTTTAGTGTTTTATAAAAAATAAAAATAGTAACAATTAAAAAATGGAGATAATTAATGTTGCAGTTACTTGGTTACTTTGAGATCTTTTAATTGGTATTAATAAAAGGTATGGCTGATAATTCAAAATATTTTAACACTTTATTGTGTATTGGAAAATATAAGCTCTAAAAGTAAAAGACCAACAGTTTAAAAGTAGAGTAGGCCCATTAGCAACAGCAAATGATGGATCTACTTCCATTACTGTGTCTACGCTCTGTTGAATCTAGGGATTGATGTAGTTTTCAAAACTAAACCTCACACCTAATTATTGCTATACGTCTATTATCTCGTAGATTTATCTGGGCTATATTTTCTTCAAATACGTACTAACATGAGAACTTTCAATACAATGACAACTTAAGCTTAGTGACGACATATTTTTACAGACATTAAACTGGAATATTTTTACAGTAGACTTATGAACTAAAATGAGGTAATACCAACCTATAACAACGGTATTTTCTACACACACAATGATCAAATTTACATAGTATACGTTTTAAAAGTTATTACATGTATGTTAATTCAGAAATGTTTTGTAATTGGTCACGTGACGCGATTGGCTGCACAATTAGCTGTAACCGCCCCAGTGAGGCATTGCCATATGGCAATGCCGCAGTAACAAGCTGGTTACCATTGTCTGATGCTAAGATGCTTGTTACAGCTGATTGGGATCTGATGCCACAACGTCAAAATGAATGCATTAACATACTCTACCCACTTATTGATTCGAATATTGTGGCCGAGTGGAGAAAACTTCAACGAATGTCACATTTAATAAACACTTAGCTAGATTAAATACTCTCATAGATATCCCCAGTATCATAGCAATAACATACAGAAGCTAATAAATATTAAACCTGATTGGTGACAAAAACAAAAATAAATCATAGCAAGTATTAAAAAACATAGGAAAATTATACACTAAAAGAAAAATTAATCAAAAAATATTGATTGATAGAAAATATGTGGAAACGTGGAGAATATAATTTTTCAGCTGTTAATTATTTTATTATTTTGATGAATAATATCTTTTAACACCATATTGTTAGTATATATTTTCAGAATTAATAATAATTACACATCTGTTGTCTGTATAAAAATTCAATTTTACAGATCTCTATAGAGCTTCCAGACCTATTTTGATAGTCTATTTTATCAATACATCTATAATATAATATATTTAGTACAACTTAAAGTGGTAAGATTTACAAACCTACAACAATTTATCAAAGTTAATATAATTTTCTACTTATGGGTTCTGAGTTTCTTCTCTTTGAAGTTTTGACTCAACTCTTATATCCACAAACAATATTGCAACTATTAAAACAGTTACAAGAGTCAAAAAACTAAACACTCTTAAAAGTTAATGATAAACCAACGAAACACGATGAAAATTATTTTTAACAATTGTGATGCTTAGTTCGAATATATAAAATATGTTTTAATCATGTACATTCTTTACAAATATTTAAGGTGTCAAAGTACCCAAAACGTTTAATTTTGCAAAGAAAAAATATTTTACTATATTTTATTAATTTATTCTTCTTAACTTATACGCAAGTTCCTTGACCTTATCCGCAATAACGTGTTTCCACAAGGGTCGGGTCGTGTGCAACCTTTCCTGTTTGGACATTCCTAGCTGAGGCTCCAGTAGGCGAAGTGCCGCTGGCTAGGGCGAAAGTGGATTTTCTCTTGTGCCTACAACTTCTGGCGGCAAAGTGCAATACATCCATGTCTGACGGGCGCGTTGCAGGCGCGTGATAATTACCGCTGAGTGAGCCAACATCCAAACGAATCCTTACGAAACTTGAAATATTACAACTTAGTTATTTCTATGTTGTGTTTTGTGGTTTATTTGAGTGATTTAGTTTTATACTTTTGATTTAGTAAAACTAGTGAAACTCTGCAACATTTAGTGAGAACCAAACCAAATTATGAAAACAACTCGGATGTAGCTGAAAATAAAATGTCCAAAGAAGTTGGATCCGTAGACCTAGACTGAAGAAAGCCAATCTCATGTATTTAAATGTTAAAAACATTTTAAATATTTATAATTATAACTTATCTTATAAATTACATTATGTATTTTCCGAAAATTAATATTTTGATACTGGTTTGAAACGGGTATTTAGTTTTATGATACTATTTTAAATTTCAGTAGTTCTAACGATACTTTCCGTGAAATTGAGATTACACTTTTTCAAATAAAATATAATTAAGACGCATTAAGAATGTAGAGTTTAGTGAAGATATTATTCGATGATGAATGAAAACCAGAATTTAGTAAGTAAGTAGATTCAATGTAGAATACAGTTACGAGTTCATTTGCTTCCACGTGTTGAAAACAAATTTGAAACAGACTTTTCCAACTCCAGACGAATCTATTCTGGGACTAATATTGTATCACTGTTTAAAGCCGCCCTTGAGACATAGAGAGCACTAAATAAGCGCAGTGTAATTTTAACTTTTTATATCTCGTAATAACCTGATCTGAAATGTGTGAGAAACTACACAAGGTGAAGAAATCACCGCGCCTATAAGTGTCATTAAACACCCATATCTACATAAGAACCACCCAAAACTACACCACCTAACTCACGTTTAACAGTTAAAATACCTAAATATTGCTTAATTTTTGAACAAAGTTGTAAAAAGGGAAAGTATTGATTTTTATTAATTATTTATACAGTAAGAAGAATATGGGATCGATTTCGATTCTAATAACCTATAATGTTAAAATAACAACTGAATTTCAATGTTGTTAGGGGTTTAATTGGTTTGTCAGTGCTGGTTATTATAAGCAAGATAATGAGTAGTGGATAGTTATTATATTCTACTAATTGAACGTCAGTTTGTACAAACAACCCAAGTAATCAATATATTCAATTAGTTGTTTCCCAATAATACTATTTTAGTTTACATGAATTTTGTGGTCACTAAAATGGCATTATTTTTTAACCTACACATTAATTATTAGCTTAATTAAATCAAATGAAACATTACCTATATTTATAACAGTTAATAATGTTTCTGATGCATTTTATGATTTGATAATAAAGATTCAGAGAGGAATTGTTGAAGCATTAACAGTTGTTTACAGTACAAAGAGAAGAGAAACGGAACAACGGGCTGTTGAGTTCCTTTCAATGTTCTCTTGTTTAAGTTTTAACATAAGAGAAATAGTGTCGATATTTTCAATTAGTGTTTAAGCTACAAACTCTTGAGTTAAAAATTATTAAGTAAAATGTTATCCAGAAAAAGTGGGAAGAGTAGAAATAAGTAAAAATTAATATTACGAATCACCCACACGAGTTACTTATAAATATAATTTGAAACATTTAATTTAAATTCCTTATCTGCTTGTCTTGACACTATCACAATCCTTTGGTACTTTCCTTTCTTTTATAACTTCGTTTCGTTTAAATAAAGAACGTCAACAACTTAAAACCCACCGGGCTTTTGAACGCGTACATCTAATCAATTCAGCTCTTGAATTTTGAAAAGGATTGAACTGGAGAGCAATTGAACCATGCTTCAATTGATAGTTTAATTTATTTTGATTGATTTACAATTCTGTAGCATCATATTGACGATTGCATATTTATAATTTAAAAATTGTTAAATGACCAGGGGACCTTAATTTAAAAGGTAAATAAGGCAAGAATGTATAAAAATATTGGATGTGATTTTTCAAATTAAACTTCGTTGAACAGTTTTACCGATTGAGCTCGATTTGAGTTTGGCTCGGTTGGCTAACGTGCTCAGCAGGTATATCCAAGGTTCGACGGTTCGATTCCGGACCCTGTTACCGCCACTGTGTGGCTATGTGGTTATAGTATTCGCTATATATTATGAACCATCGCTCGCTCGATTCTGAGAAAAATCTTGAGAAAATTTTGCGATTATTCTATGTTGGACCCAGTTGTATCTTTAGATTAGATTATTGAAATGGCGACCCTACCACAAGGTAGGTATTTTAAGCCAATTATGAATGAGGATTGAGTGTAAGATGATTGTGGTGCGTTAAGGCTGATGTTCCTTAGGCAGATCTGTTTAACAGTTTAACGAGTCCGAACCACTGCCTCTGAATTACGAACTGGTCTAATTACGAGGATGGTCCTTGTTCACTGTGATACCAATGGGTCTTTTTGAGTAACAACGCTACATTGTATCACATTCATTGCAATAATAACGCTTACCATTCAATGACATTGATTTCAAAATATCCATCTAATTGAGTCGATATCTCATACAAGAAGAATATTTTTTATTACGCTAATAATAGTCTACACATCCTAAAAATACATATCACATTAAAATTAAATATCTAAAAATGTCAATGTTGGGTAGTAGCAAAACAAGGGGTTGAATCATATTATAACGTTAAAAATGTCAACAAGAAAACAATCTTTAAATTGACGATTAAGTAAGTGCAATGCACGGAAACAAATTATAACTTCTCTTGTTGACTTTTGTTGTCTCTTGTAATGTTTCTACAACATTAATCGTCGTTGAGTAGCTTCCAAGGAGAAAACTTCAAGAGAGGAACGTAACTGCGAGACAGGAGGTTAATGAACCTCGCTAAACTTGAGAACTCGCGGTAACTCGCGAGAAAACGAGCTGCACGTCGCACATGCTGCCATTTGTCACTGCGAAGTGGGCAACCTCGGCGTCGTCTTGATGAAGAGGCTTCAAACTTTAGACTCTTTAACCACAAAGTTTAAAACACTGAAACTACAAGTAATTATAGTCATAAATTGTAGGTAATTTAACGGTGTGCGTGATAAAAATTTGTATTGACGAAACACCGACTCGTCCTTGAGTATGTTTTAAGGTGAATGTGAACGGATTTTATCATGGTGGATTTTATGACTTGTATTTTTTTGTAACAAGTAAAACATGACTCATTTGCTACAATTAGCCAATTAGCAATTAAAATTATTGTGCTACAAAAAGCCATTATCAGAGTTATAGCCAAAGTAGCAAAAAAGTCACACTCATGGCCTAATTTTCGAGCTTTTCAGATTTTACCTTTGCGTCACTTATACATTTATAAAGTTTTAAGATTATTTTTTATTAGAAGTAATAACACTTTTCAGCTATCGGTTAGTAGATATGATTTGAGAAAACAGTTGTCGGCACCAGTTCCTCGATCAAAGCTAAGAATCCATCAACAGTTCTACACTTGCAGTGCTCAGAGACTTTTTAATATGATAGGTTTTAGAATAATTAAAAAACAGAATTTAAAAACCTTCGGATTTTACTTAAAGAAATTTCTTATGAACTATAAATGTGTTGAGGAGTTCTTTGTTATTATAGTTTGAAATCGTATAATAAATCTATCGGCAATAAATAGTTTAATAATATGTAGTAACGCATAGAGTGGTAGATCTGTGAAATGAGTACTGTAATGCTTGTCTTTTTGGACTTTATTCATTAAATGAGTTCTTATCTGTAATTTTTGTTATACTGTTAAGTTGAATTTCAAAATTAAGGAGGGATTTTGTTACACATGACTCTCAGTTAAATTTGATGTGAGGGAGGTTCCATCTCAGGTTCTCCTAAGGAACCCCTACATTTTTCATTGGATATATAATCTATTCATTTATATAGTTTGTTTAACAGAGTAAATTGTTTTCTAGTTATTGTAAAATATGTTCAATGGTATTGTTAAGCGTATTGTACTCATGTATTATCCGATGAGAAATAAAGAATTTATTTATTATTGTTTATATTTAAATTATTAAATTAGCAATTTAACCTTATGAAATAACATTTAGGTCTAGTATTGAACCGTCAGAAAATCATGTTAATATTTACTCAGTTCGAACAGTCATTTCAGATTTAAAAGCTGTATAGATTATGGCAGGAGTGGTTATGAAAATTATTTCATTGAAGCACTCAACCCTTTATAGTGACTTTTGTTTGTACTCATTTCTAAAAAATAACTATAAGTTATATTTTATAATTTTTTTATGGACGGTGATCTAACATAGTAGCACACAAAAATTCTTAATTAACATATTATTAAACGGTTCCAGGTTAGAATCCTAAATAGTAGAGGAGGTTTTTTTAGTGGGTAACCCCGCTTCTTAAGGGAGTCCCACACTACAGGCTGGCCACCTGTGTGCATAAATAATTTATTCATCCTCTCCCTAAAAAAATTAACATATTATTAGTTTACCTTTTCTCAAAACTGAAATTGCTTATCCAATCTCATGAGGATTGTAATTAATGTTTTTTATTTATTTTGTACGTTTTCTTATGTACGATTAATTTTAGGTAAATACTGTTTTGCATATTTTTAAATGATATTCGTTTATAAACGTTACAAAAAAATCTGCAAACGTTTCAGAAACGTTCAGTTATGGACAGTAAACGGACATTGCAAAGTCCAATAAGTCATTAGTAAATTATTGATGACCAAAGTTGTTCGATACAGTGTACCTATATTTTTAAATCGTCAATTTTACTCCGTACACATCGGTGAACTATTTTCACTGAATGAGAACCCACTGTGGGTGGCGAAGAAACAAAATTGAAAACAAGAGTTAGGTTCAGGGACGGGGTTGATGTGTTTTCCGTGTTCTCAGCGACGTGTCTGTGTGTTTATTTTGATACATGTTAACACGGGGTCAACGCTTTAACAACACCCGGCCGCTATTCTAGGAGAAGAACAGATTTGTTAACAAATAAAACACATTCCTTCTTGAGCTCAGAGGTGTTTGAGATTTATCTCCGGGTAAATAAATCGGAACAATGTTTATTTTTAAATTTAAGAAGCACAACATATTGTTAAAAAACATAACCTATAATGTTTTAAAAATTATCTTTATGGTTTTAACATTTTTACATTATTAGCAAAATAAAAAGCTTCGTAAAATATGAGCATAATATTTAAAGGAATGTAACGAATGTAGAAATGTAAAAATTATTGGTAATTTATAGTCTTTAATTTGATTTGTTTCATTCCTTTAATTAATATTAATAACATTAGTAAATTCCATTTCTACTTCATACATAAATTAGTTCTACTTACTATTACCAAGTACTGCTAAATCCTTATTAGTTTGTTGCGGTACTTCAATATTCGTAATCCAACATAATACGATTATACTCCTGAGAAACTATTATTTTATAAAAAGTTTTTATTGTATTTTGATATTTCCCTCGTTAGTTGGAATAAGTTTAAGAAAAGTAATAAAGGCTTCCTATAACCTATAATTAGTAACGCTGGAACATCAAAGGATCTTTTGTTACTAGAACGTCGTTACTAAGTAATGTTTTAATTGAAGAAGGATTTTAATCAGCATATATTTTCAATAATACATTTTATGATTACATAAGTATGAGCCAACTAGCTTGAACAAAAATATAGAACAATATAAATTATATTAAAAAAATAATGTAAGAAGATTGGGTAACGTACAACGGAAGGATTCTCCACAAAACAAATTTAGCTTATACCTAAACAACAGAAAATGTAATTTTATAATAAAACTAGATATTAGCTATATTATGAAAATATATTTAGGTTATAAGATTTTTATTGGATTATAAAAAAATAGGCCAGTTAGTTACATAAGGAAAACGCAAGGATAGTCGCTGTAACAAAATTGAAAGTAAAAATATAGTTAGAAATAAAAATAACGGATTAGAAATGGAATCCACAAGTTAAGTAAATAAAACCGCCAGAGCATCTTTTAACTGCGAATTTTTAACCGAGAATGATAGAAGTGAAATACCTGAACTCATTACCTCAGTGCATTTCTCAGTGAGATGTAGACGGTAGACTCATCTTCTCACATTCTGGCCAACACTCAACTGTACTGAATCCAACTAAAATAACCCAAACATAACCGTCACTCCACTCTCATCTAAGGCATTCTCGGTTCATTCGAAATGAAATTGTTTATTCGATCAATGAACAGAGAGGTTTTTGTATTTTACCCCAAATAGTTTCTAACTATATTCACTGGAAAATTATTAATTTGTAGTTATTAAAGAATGTAATAAAGAGATGTGTTTGTGTAATTAGTTCGATTGATTTATTTACTATTTTAAGATTTTTTCCATTATAACACCATTATGAAATAGTATTCTTTTTTACCATGGTTAATACATACTCTGGCAATTGTGAAAACACAGCAAATATTTTAATAATCTATTTGATTTTATTATTGTAACCGCAATGCATAAACAACGTAATCACATTGTTTATCCATCGATAACCACCCCGTTATACTAAAGACAAAATATTTGTTGATATGACGTGATACACGTATATAATGATAGATAGGTCGGATAGCAAAAAAAATTAAATTTTTCAAAAATATTAGGTAATAACTTACTATTAGCTTCTGCTTTATTGGGTAAATATACAGATTAAGTTCTTTACGTTTATTCGAGTTCTAAGAATTCAAAACTAGAACGACACACAGTCACTAAAAAGGATTTTCCCACGAAAGTAACCTAAACAAGTTTACTAAGAGAATGGCAAAAGTTTCAAGGAGCATATTTCCAAACAAATTAATAGTTAGAGTTAAATTGAAATTGACACTTGGAAACAGTTAAGGAAGTTTTGAAAGGAAGTCTCTTAAGAATTCACTTAAGATCCCTGTTCGTTAAATCTTTTACAAATAAATCCATTTCAATTTTTTTTTAACTATTATTTTTGCACAAACTGTAAAAGATATAACTAGGTATACTGAAAAGAAAGCATTATAATAGAAAGCTGTGTAATTAACAGTTATCGCCTTTACAGTTTAAAACCTTTTATAAAATCTATAAAAGAAGTTCTTCTTATGTCTTCTATACGTTTGTAACTAAATTGCTTACGTTTGATTTGATGATAAAATAATCAAAATATGTGTAAATTCGAAGCCAATTCAATATAGCTAGTCATTAGTGATAGTTCAAGCAAGTAGGTCCTTTCTGAGGGCAAGCAATTCAACCAATCACCATATTTTATGTATATATTTTGAATTAATCCATTATTATTATATTACTTAAGTTATATTTAACAATAATGATTTGAATATTAAATACATAGTAAATATTTTTATGGTTTGCCAGCTTATGGAAAATGTAGCAGCTAAGGGTTTCCTCCCCTGCAATTCGTTTACAGTTTACCTTTACTAATATTTTGTCATCCTTCCCTACATAACTATTTGGTTGTAATTAATTGTGTACTATTTTAAGCAGCCTGTAACAGAAGGAAAATGTTACATATTATTATTGTAAAATTTATTAATCTATACTATTCCACGTATCAAACATTAGATAGTGACTGTAAATAATTATGCATATAAAACCGAAGCCGACAAACAAAACAAATTCAATAAAAGTATGTCTAGCTGCATTAAAATGTAAATATGTTTGGAAAAGTAGAATTTGAATGGTTTCAGAGCTGTTAGGCGCGACACGAGGGAAAATTTGAGATGCAGAGACATTCGGCTACACCTATAAACGTGTCATCATATTTCATGTAAACAAAATTATATTTCCATTATATGTTAATATGAGACTTTTGTGCCTCAGGGAAGGAAAACTTTGGAGTAAACAGAACTCCTACCCTTGCTCTATTAAGTTTTGACAAATAAACTATCCTCAAAGCTTATCTGACCAAAATACTGAACCAAAATAGACCAAAATAGTACAATACCAAGTACTTAATGAAGTTGGTAAGATGATTGTTCCAGTAAAATGTTCCCTTAGTATTCGCCTTATGTTGACTGCAAAGTCTGTCTTTTTCTATAAACATCCTTTTGAAACTCGCCCTTTGTTCAGATGAACAGATGTTTGCTGAGCTCTTGGATGTCGCGAACTATCATAGATAATATCTATTGACAAATATTTAGAAACAGAGTTTATTCTTGACTTCGAAAAACTGTTTCCAGATGCCTATTTTTATTTTGATGAAAACATTGTTTTGGATTTAATGTTTTCTCATTAAATCCATTTGCTACATTCATTTTCATGCCTTACTAAACAAGCATACTCAACAGCCCAGTCGCGCTAGGGTATAAAAAGGTTTATAGGAGTCCTAATAAATTAGGAAAAACTAATTTTTACATATTTTACCATATTAACTGCAATAACTTTATTAATCATATATGACATATAATAGTTTTTTAACCTATGATTTGCAAACATTTTTAGTAATAGATGTATCTTTTTTATTTTAGTGTGTAAAAATGTGTGTTACAATCGAATGAATCATAGAAAAACTACTATTTTTAATCTATGATTTACAAACATTTTTAGTAATATATTCTGTCGAATAAGTTTCATTTGGAAATCGGATGAATTGAAGCGAATAATGTTAAACAAACCGTTAAAGTCACTTTTAAAGGAAGTAGCCTGACAACAATAGCTTTATACAGTTGGACAAGTACTTTGTAAAAATAAAGATACATTTTCTTCTACCTTTCTTTTAACATACCAATAGTGTAATGAATGATTAAGTAATCCTTAAATATAAAATTGTTCTGTACTAGTACGCAATGTAAGAATTGTATAGATTCAAATAATATTAAACTAAAAAAATTATATCCCTCGTTAGTGTATAAGTAATAAATAATTATAATAATAAAATACAAATAAAATATCAATGACATATTTTTCGTTATATATGGTTGTAAATAATATAATATTGTGGAAGCATATATTGGATATGTACATAATAATACAAGTATATAAATATACTTCTATTTCCTACTTCCAGGCCCAGCGAGGAATCGGTCTCTCATATGACCAAACGACCCGTTGGAATAGTTCGCCATGTTATGCCTATTATTGATACATAATATTTTATACATGTGACATGCGGTCGATTATCACATGTCCCTTGCTATTCCCTTGCTATTTTCGGTACCTTAAAATCTAAACAAGCCTTCGTAACCCTAGAAAGTAAGGAAACTACTTTACTAATAAAAAATGTATTTATTTTATGAATACATAAGGCTAAAATTAGCAATATATTTATGGCGTAAAGGCTATATTATGAAAAGTATAGATATGATAATATATGTAAAAAAATAATTACGGAATGAAATAGGATGAAAAATAATGGTATACCTAATTAATGAAGAAATTATTTTAATATGAACCCTAAAAGTGGGAAGAAGTCGTATTCCCAAAGCACTTGGGTTCAATCATTAATAAACTGTTTTTATTAACTCAAACCTACGAAGTAATAAACACCGATCCCGCTGAGCTAAGTCAGGACAAATTAAGTGGGTATTAAGCTTAGTCTTAGCAAAAAGATTAAGAAAAACAATGCTGATTTCCTATGGGAACAGTTAATCTCTTATCTCTTCCAAGATCACTCAACAATGGCTTTGTCCAGATCAGAGGGAAAATAGTAAGTAGAGTTCTCCCTCTACTTATACATTGTTTAGACATAATGAGTGCAAACAGTTTTACGCGTATATAATGTAATAGATTCATCTTTTTTATTTTAGTGTGTAAAAATGTGTGTTACAATCGAATGAATCCTAGAAAACTACAGTTTTTAAAAACAGTTCATTAGAAAAAAATAGAAAATGGTCTAAAGGATTCCTATTTTTACATCTAAATATATAAAACAAAGTCGTGTTAGTTACGCTCATTATAACTCGAGAACGGCTGGACCGATTTTAATGATCTTTGATTTTTCGGATTCGTCTCTGCTCTGGTCATGCTTTAGGCATATTCAGTTTCCATAAATTCAATTAGTTTCCATTTTATAGCGTTTTAAATTTCTAATGTTAACCTTATAGGGATTAAGTTTTTTTACAAAAATTTCTAAAACCAAAACATTTGATTTCTTAAAACAGCTGTTGGTTTACTCTCCGTTAGCAATATGCTTTACTATCCCATGTCATATGAATAATTCATTAATGTAAAACTATGAAGTAAATATGTGCTGTACAAAATGAACAGCATTATTCGCCACGTTAATAGTTTACGGTTTTTGGGAATTATGTACTGTATTTATATTTTTTTTATTTTCTGTGTGATTTAAAGTCACGTGTTTATATGTTTGCCAAATAAAATAATTACAATGTTTATACATATTAGGTTTATTATAATAATCAGCTGTTGAATATTTAAAGCTTTCACAACGAAGCCGCAATGCTATTTGACTTCAGAACATGGCCAATCTTAAAGTTAACATGTATTTACTGTTAGGCGTTACGAAGTTCGCCGGGTCAGCTAGTAACTTAATAAAAATTAATTACTGTTTTGTTGCACTTGTTATGAAAATATTAATCGGTTTGAGAATAGCCTCATTGTCGGCTATTCACAACATTGAATAGTCGGTGCCGTAGATTGCAGCGAGACGGACTGTGAACCTTTAGTCAGTGATGATCCTGCTTCGGATTCCGGAGATTCCAATCAATTTTTACTATCAGTTTCAGTAAAAATTGCACACAAGCGATGACCACCGATTTCAAATTCTCCTCCACGCGCGTAACTTTCAGCCTCTAAACTTAGCTATATGAGGTACTCTCAGATCATATTATACGAAATATTATTTTGAAATTTGCACAAAACTATTAGGCTAGGAGCAAATGGTGGAGTAAGTACTCACGTATGAGATGATGGGCAGGTTGAAGGCGGCGGCCATGCGTCCCTCATGCACGCACGTCTCTTGCGGACCGATATATGCGGACACGTTCCTGGTCCACAGTGCCGCTACCTGACGGATGGAGCTCGTCTCCTCGCCGAACGTCTCCGCCACCGTGAAGTCAAGGCGGTGCCCCAGAGCTCCCAGCTGGCCTTTGTTCACCTCATCCACCGCCAAGCTTATCGCTCCTATGGAAACAGTGACGTAGACTGTCGGCCTCACTTTCGTATGTGGAAATAACTATATCATAAGAATACATCTAGTCGGATTTAATTCCCAAGTGTAGGTACTATTACTAGGGTACAGGTTAGTGCTTGAGTTTCCAGTTATAGTGTTTAGGGCTTAAGGCATAGCTTGAGACTCTAGAACCCTAGAAGCCTGGTTGGACTAGAGCTCTTCCTTTCGACTTGGTCTGTTCACGGACCGAGTCCGTTCTCACCTCTAACACATACTATTAGATTAGATTATATTAGATTATTGTAATGGGGTAGGGTCGCCATTTCATAAGGTAGGTAATTTAAGCCAAGTATGAATGACGATTGAATGTAAAGTGATCTTTTAGTCTTGTTACTGATTAAGGCTGACATGTCCCTTAGACAGGACTGTCAATTAATAGCCCAACAACATCCGTTGGCACCTAAGGGACATACAGTTTAACGTGGAGTCATCTGAATTACGAACTGGTCTAATTATGAATCTGGTCTTTGCGGATTAACGTAGTATTGAATAGTGTGGACCTTAATCCACACAAGAGAACACTACGCCCACCGACCATCGCTCACACCATCCAAGTAGCTGGATACAGGACACACCAAGATTTCAGTTATCTTCAGATGTCACTCCTATTATGCCACGTGTATTGGTGTCATGTAATTAATAGCAGTGCTCTCTTTCATTCAATTGGCTGGAACAATAATGTTGACGTGCTTTTACGTGGAGTTTCCTATCTTATTCCTTCGTACTCGCCACATTAAACAGACGTACCTGAGATGGTGAGGCCGGGCCGCTGGTACTCCCTGTCCCCAGGGCGGCGCTGAGACCCCGTCAGATAGCCAAGCAGGAACCGATCACTCAGCGCTGGCGCCAACAACAGGAGCAGAACCACCAGCAACATCCTGGGATCAGACAATAGCGGTCACCTCCTTTCTCCAGAAATCCATGAAGAAAATCCTGCCGAGAACACATGTTAGCAATCAGATCCTTACTCCAGAAACCCTTCAAGAACGTCCTCCTGACAACACATGATAGCGATAAGACGTTTACTCCAGGATACATATAAATACTAGGAATTTCAAGAACCCTCCTTGAAGCATATTTATAGTTTAATCGCATGTTTTGAAATTTACCAAAAATATATTTAGTGGTAACACACAATACCGTAGAGACCATGACATAATATTTGCATTGCATTGTTCTTAGGAGAAGTACGTGAAAAAGACGCAGTGCTTGATAGCATGCAGTACTGCTATAAAGTTATTTTAAAACTATTGCAACATTTTTCCATTTTCATTTCAGGAGTAAAGACTCCAGAAATATTTTTTGAAGAATTATGTGTTTAGACTAGGAATCAAATACTTCCAATAATGTATTTTCATCGAAAACTTTATTACATTAACACGATTTTGCACCATAAACTAGGTGTTTACAACAATAGTTAAATGTTAGTTCTAAACATAGTCTCTTGTGATGTTTTATTTTTGATATGTTCCACACCAAAGCATTTTTTACGACAGACCTGAATGTTTGAGAGAAATAATCTGACCTTTGACTTCAAAGGTGCAAATAGTTTGAACATGTTATTTTAACTTGATGGGAGGTCCGACGTGTAATACAAAGTAGTGTCACCATTTACTGTCTGAGACAAAGCTACAGTGTATTGATTATAGGACCATTCAAAGAACTGCGAACGTTAAAACCAACTAAACTTTCGCACATAATACATCATCGTTTATTCCTGAAAGTAAATTTTCAGTAGACATTTACTTTACCATGAAATTTACATAAAACATATTAATACAAATGATTATGATTCTTATTTATCAGAAATTTTGTTGTGTTTTTCTTATGTTGTTTTTAAATTTAGATATAACTAGTGCTAACTATCGCGCGTTGCAGCGACGTAAAAAACAGATTAATTAGGCTTAGATTAAATATAAAACACAATATAATTATTATTACCTTTCTGAATTTTTGGTCTATCCAGGTATTTTAAACAAAAATATTTGTAGAAATGAATGTATTCATGTGGAATTGAAACATTAAAACATATATGAAAAGTTGAAACGGACTATATCATCTTACACCAGGATACCTTCGATAATTTTACAGCCTGGTAAATACACCCTCTCGCACACACACACACACACACACACACACACACACACACACACACACACACACAATAAAATATTCGATAATAATACACAATATTAATTAACCATTTATATCTTAGATAGCGAAAGGAAAATATGAAAAATATACAACGGCTAATTATTATAATAAACGTAATCCCAAAAATCTTTACTGAGAAAAATTCGTTTTTATCCAGTAATTAGATACCATTGAGTACTATTTTATGCTTGCTTCTTTGGCTTGCTCAATGGTTCAAATAAAAACAGCTGCTGTTTATATCTTAAAAGGTAACATACATATGTTGGAATCCAAAACAAAATTATTTCCCCATAAGATTAACATGGGAACTTTCAAGGCGTCTAGGGTAGAGATTTATGGGAAAATCGTCACAAAACCTATTAGACTTTCCTATTTTAGGCCTAAAGAACCTGAATACCAAATCTCGGCCTCCTAGGTAAACGGGAAGTGGGAGAATTAGTGATGAGTGAGTGAGTGAGGGCTTTGAATTTTATATATACAGATATTCGATAAGCAATTTTGATGGATTCTTGTAAAAGACTGGCATTTAAAACAACCCATGTGAAGCTTATGAATAGATAGCCTGATGGAGTATCTTCGCAGTTTTCAACTTTTACACCCGTAAGAGTAATGTTTGAAGACTCTGAACCACGCCTCCTTCAAATCGGAATTTTAAAATAACGAGACATTGGGTTTGTTTAAAATGAAAACATTTTTTCTATAAAAAAGAACTATCATTGATTGTCTGATTAAATTTTAAAAACATTTTCGTAATAAGTCAATAATATTTTTAAATAATATAGTTTATCTGTAGAGCTATTTTTTATTTCATTCGTTTAGGCATCCACTCGTAAACGTGAAACTGAAATGTTAATGAAAAAGATTGATAAACTTTAAAATTACACCAAGTATAAGGTTTTGGGTTAAAACCCCTTATGACGATTGTGTAAATTTAACTTAGTTCTTGTGAGAATTAAGTGAAACGACGCTGGTACTACAGGCTCTAAATATATTTAACTAACTATTGCAGCTTTTTCTAATCCAATTCGTTTGTCAAACACTGTCAAATCTAATATCCACTGAGATGTCGACAATTTCGTTAATAAAATCGCGATCACATCATGGCATGAGCGAACTGAAGCGTGGAAATGAATTTGACAAAAGCGGATAGCGAATTGTGCACATCCTGGTGCACACGTAATATATTTATCTCTCATCGTATTATTAGACTTCATTCATGATGAATGATGCATAATTCAATACTAAAATGTAGGGTAATAAGAGCACATGATAAGCTATAATCAAACGTGCTATATATATTTGTCAATTCCCCACGGATTGACGTAACATCCTTCAACCGGAAATATGCCATCCTGCATGAATGGCTTTTAGAGTATAAGCAAATACTAAGAATGGGGTTTTAATACTTGGAAATTTAAAAGGTTTTGGTGAGAGAGGGTTGAAGTTTAGTAAATATTTAGTTTCGTTCCGAACTGGGTAGATAAAGTAGTAACTAAGGACTAAGTATGTCCGGGTTTGTATTAAGTAGAGGAAAAAGCAATTATAAAACCAAGGCATTTGGAATAAATAATCTGTATAAGAAAAGATGGAAACTTTTCTAGATAACAGTAAGCGGTTAAAGAGAAATTACAATTTTAATTTTAATTCCTTTGATTTCACAGTTTAAGAAGAAAAGAAGTAAACACGACTGCAAAGACTTTAGGAATTGGCGATATTTAATTTCCTCATCTAACTCAGCTTTTACATAAAGAACGAAGGTTCACCCCTTCCTTTAAGGTTAAAAATGAAAAGACCCAAAGAAACTTAAATGGATTTTCCTTGTTAACATTATTTACGTAAAATGTTTGAATGCATTTTATTGTTATCTTTTTATTAAAGTCGTAAATCACTAGAGAATGGCAACACATCACATTACATGAGATACATAATTCATTTTTATATATAGAGAGATTAAATCTTAACTTCTTATTCACTTAGTTCCAGCTTTCATTTAGTCATAGTGGGTTAAATTAATAATTTATAGATTTTAAAATTTATTTAAATTAGATTATTTATTGATTTGGATTATGAAATTTATTTGAATCAATGCCTTTTTATGTAGCATTTGTTGATAAATCAGATATAGTGTATTACTATTGATATGTTCAGCATACATGGATATTCATAATCCATTTTATTAATTTATTTATTAGTGTATAGAGAAATAATAATTGAGCTTCTGATTGAAAATATCCCCACTAAGTATTTTTAATGTGGCGGAGAATGTTGTATGGGAAAATATCGAAAGCTGTGTTTGGCAGCATTTTAGGTTTACGAGGCGATCGAGTCAGCTTTAATCCTATCATGTCCCAGCCCGGAGTTAAATTTTATTTGTATCGTACACACAACAGAATCGGCGATATGCAAATTTCTTAAATGTCTGGCTGTCAAGTTGTCTTAGAGAAACAAAAATATTCTTTGATTTATCTGAGTGATTTTAGATTGATAATAGCTTTTTAAACAAGTTAAGAAAAAGTAAATACTACTTTTATTTCAAAAGGCTTAATAGTCCGCAACAGTTTGAATTGAAAAACAGCTTACGTCACTTACATTAATAACCTTAATACTAATTGATCAAAAACTGTAATATTATTTATTGAACATGCAGTTTATTTTGGAGACGGAAAGTATACAGGTAACAAAAATGGCATTTCAACTCCTTCCATGAAAAGAATATAAAACAATATAAAAAATATACACACACAATATATACATTTTTGGAACCATATATACTATATAAATTGTTGTATAGGTATGCTGGATCTTTCATTTAAAAAGTACATTGCATACAGCTTTATAAGCAATATTAAATACATTATTTCAGTGCTATTTTTTGGATCTGACAATAATTATCACCTAAGCTACACTTTGGTGTTAGTTAATGTGAAACCTTCCCTCCCCTTAATACGGATTGTTAGGGGTAGTATTTATTTTTGGTATCAACAAATTAAGTTGCTTATAATTTTTAAGAGGTTACAAATTAATGCACAAACCAGAAGTCTCAATGTTGATTTAAACTAATTTAAGTTATGTTAACAATGTGTAGTTAAAAATAATTACTTAAAACAATCTTGGAAATCACAAATGTTTGAAGTGTATGTGTTGTTTCTTGTTAAAACTATACTTCATGATAAAGAATGTAAAGTACGTTACGTGAGAAAACATTCCGATGAACAAATTTATTAGTAAGTGAAATCCTTAGAACTATTAATGCTTGAAGCAAATGTATTAGTAGTATATGATTTAATAAATTTGCTACAAAACCAAAGATTTAATTTTAAACTCACCTCAGACGGAGCCTTTAAAATAAAATGATAAAACAAACTATCTGTTTACATCAAATATACCTTAATAACCACTTAAAAACTCTTTTAGTAAAATAAACAAACCCGATGAAGGTATTAAGATAAAAACGTTGTCATCCATATTTCTATTTCAAAATCACAGATACTAAAATACATATTAATCAAAGTTGCATGTGATTACCAGCTGTTTTGTAGTGCCGAGATTTGGAGGGAATATTAATGAGCTTGTGACAGCTGTGTGCTTCAGTCACAGGTTAAAACAATGGGACAATGGAAATTCTGCTTACATTGGCCTAGGTAAGGGTTAACATTGAACCTCCAAACAATACAGTGCTCTACACCTTGTTATAATAAAACTAACTAGTAAAAAGTCTTTGTAGCATCATTAGTTTAAGATATAATATTTTTAATTTATGTTTTGGAGAGAAATGTGAATTATTCAAACATGATCTCAAAAATATGGGTTTATTTTTCTAACTTTGTTAATAACATTAAGTAAGGAAATATAAGACTGATTAATGATTTTAAAAACCTTTTAAAATCCTTTATAGTAAAACTTTATAGTAGTCTTTATAGTAAAAACCTTTATAATATAAAAAATAGCAAGAGGTTTGGGTACATATCTTGGGATGACTGTACGGATTTGGACTGCTTTCCAAGAAACGATTAAGCCCTATAATAAACATTGACTAAATAAAATGTCTCTGTCAGAACAAAATTAAAAAATCAAATGTTTTGTTTCCATAAGCATACAATGATACGGAAATTTTCAAACGATTTTAATGTTGATTTATACATTATGTAAGTGATAAAATAATATGTTGTTTAACAAAAATATTAAATTTAAGTAACCATCAGCGTTAAAAAGCTTTCTACGGCACAAATCATATTCTCATATTTATATTTAATTTATTTTAACTTGTGAGTATTAAAGTACAAGTTTTTATCCCACAGTCAACATAGTTAACACACAATTAATAGCAAGCTCGATCTGAAGATACTAAGATAGGTTAAGTAATCTCCAACAACAAGATTAATGACTGAGAAGCTGATATTCACTTCATTATGCCAAGATACGGCGCCCATATTCCGTGAGGGAAATTCGATTTCATCGTAACAGGCGATGAAACTAAGTTATAGCCAAGTTATAGGAATGAATCAGCTGGTATTTGTCAGTTATGTAGCTACACGCTACATGTCATGATACTACACTCATCACCTATCTACCCTAACCTAGCAGAGTGGGTATTTTATAAATAAGAGTCAACAGTATAGATACAATAATACAATGACACAACTCTAAATGAAACATCCTATTTCAAAACATATTGCGATCGTGGTATCGATAACAATGTAAAGTTTTAATACATCTTTACAAATTCCGAACAAAAGTTTTCTAACTTGGAAAGTTATCATAACCTTCTTGTATTGTTTGCTGGCCTGGTTATGTCCTGGTTACAACATATCTGTTACCTGAAGAATTCTATTATATATTTTTAATTTAGTAGTTTAATTATTTGTTCCGTAATAATGTTGTGCTTTTATTGGAGAAATTTAATACATTTATTAGTTATTAGTCGGAATAAATAAACAATTAATGGTCTTCCTACCTGAATGACAACCGTTATTTAAATTATTTGATCTTACATGTAGATTTAATAACACTATTATATTTTACTATTATTAACAATAGTCCGATAATACATAAAAAGTTTATACATACTCTGCAGCATAGTCTTAACTTAATAATAAATATGAACCCGTTCAACATCTATTAACCGTGCCAGATTTAAAATAACTCAGAGTAGATAACGGCTAGTATTTCATTTCAGGAGGTGGAAAATAAGTGACAAATTGCCAGAATATCTATACTGTATTTTTGAACTTTATAGAACCAAAAAGAGATTCTATACGTTGGTTTATCAGTTAAAATAAAAAACTGGATGTAAATTCGTACAAATCTGCACTTAAGGTGAACGAACTGAAAGATTTTGGGAAAAGAACTGAGTTAGCTTATTTTCTCTTAGTTTAGTTTTTCTTTAGTTAGTTTCTTTAGTTCTTTCTTTAGTTAAGTCTATTTGTCTGAGTTAGCCAATTAATCAAATGTAGGAAACATGTTCAATGAGAGTTGATCAACCTACAATGTGGTTATCGGTTATTAGAGTAGACACGACGCGAGTAGCGTCAAATTGCCACCAACAACATGAACAACAGCATAATCAGCTGTGTTGATAGGCCCGTGCAATTTTCATCAATATTTATGAGCTGCTGTGGTTTATGATGTGTTACACCATGTGGGCTGAAATTTAATACAGCTCGTCAGGTTTGGCAGGCATTTGACTTCAGCTGCTCAGTGATGGGGAATTCGTTATTATTGTTCTTAATTGGAATGCCTCTCACGTCATGATGCAGCCTCTCACGTCATACCGCAGCCTATCATGTCATGTCGTAGCATTTCACGTCATTTCGCAGCCTCTCACGTAATGCGACAGTCTCTCATGTCATACCCCAGTCTTGCACGTTTTTTCGCAGCCTCACACGTCAATTCGCACTCTCTCACGTCATGCCACAGCCTCTCACGTCAATTCGCACTCTCTCACGTTATGCCGCAGCCTCTCACGTCATTTCGAAGCCTCTCACATTATGCCGCAGCCTCACACGTCACTTCGCAGCCTCTCACGTTCCACGTCACTGAGCGCGAGATTACTCAACCCGCGCCAGGCTGGGACGTGGAGACGGCATTTCTCACCTCACCGCCCTCGCCGCCGTGGAGCCTTCCTTGAATTTTCAATCCGATGCCTCGCTTAAATCATTACAAATCGACGAAAACAAGTCCCTATCACCTATTACGGATTTTCATTCATTTATAACTTTTCTTCAATTCAAATTTTTTACCTCTACTTTACCGACCACGTAGTCTATGGATCTGCACGTGAAACGTATTAAACATAAATAACTAGCTCTGATAAAAATGGCAACTCTGTGATCCAAGCCAGGGCATCAGTAACTTAGGTATGAAGTCTATCATGCTACCCACTACACCACGGAATCAGCTGAAACTATTTAAAATCTATTCTACAAATTACCATGATGCAACAACCTAGCCATCGGGCATCTGCTAGCCTAGCGGTTAGCGTCTTGGACTTCGGTGCAAGAGGTGACGGGTTCGATCCCCTCGGATGGCCAAAAAATTTAGATGGGAAAATCCATAAAACCAGTGTACTTCGAGGCTGCATAGCTTAAGCTAAACCTGCCAATGGCAAAACAGAATAAAAAAAAACCTAGCCATCGGTATATTTGACTTGAACTGAATAACATTATTCCTAACCCTGCATCGTATAATTTAAAGCACTGTATTTCCAGCAGTACACGAATAAATAAAGATTAAAAGTTTAATCTTTTTTAATAATTATTTATGTAAAACACCATCAGTTATTAATAAAAAAACTGACAAAACTTCCATTTTTCGCTTGAAACAAAAATTAACAGTTTAAATTTAACACAATCCTGTTAACTATAAGTAATTAATTGCTGTGGGCAGTGTAAGACATCGAACGTACAAAAAATTGAGATTTTAACCTCTAGAAAGTAATTTTGGCATCACTGAATAGAAGCGACCGAGGAAACTAGGTTGTGCACACTGAAAATGTTATGATTGCAGCCTTGAAAAGAATAGGTTGGCGCCACTGTACAGTAAAATGTTATGTTTTTCACAGCTGTGAAAATAGAATAACATCTTGTTTATGACTCAACATTTTTTTGACGGTTTTGGAAAAATAGTTTTTAAATTTAAAAGATATGTAATAAATTAAAACTAATAACATTTAAATCTAAAGTTAAAAGGTACGATTTTTTGTTTTTATTGAAAATTATAAATTCATAACAAGCAATAAGATGACAATAGTTTATTATTTTAAACCTACCGGATAAATATTATTTATTTTATTTGATAAAATACTTTTATGAACGTAATACTTCAGGAATCGATAATCAGTTCGCAGCTGATGCTACTGGAAATTAATCTCGTAAAATAGTAAAATTATAATATTTTAAATCAAGTTTTATATTACTTATATTTAACAAAAGGCCCCTTACAATTTTTTGTCTTACATGTGCAAGCATTCGCACTTCGTACTTTTACCTCAGAATATTTCCTGAAATATGCTGCAGGTGCAATAACTTGCTGGTTCTGTTTATTTTTAATCCGTGGTTGAAGCTTCCACGGAAAGTCATTATGAAGGGATTTATATCAATGTTCATTTACCTGAAAAGTGTATAAGATAAATTAGATATGATTACCGGGAGAAGGTCGGAGCTGAGGGGTGAAATTGGCTGCGGGGAAGCGAAGATGCGGCGCTTCAACCGTCAGAGCCTATCAAGGTTTTATATTTGATTTTCTAAACTGATAACACTGCTCAGGTTCTTCATCACTGCTTCAAACTGCTTCATCATCGATGAGTATGTGCTGATTTTTATTCGAATTTTTTTACGTGTTTAATTTTGCTATTCACACAAATGACGTTTTTAAGTTTGAATATAAGTTTCGATTTTTGCATTTTTATGGGCGTGTTTTGACTTTTAAATCACGTTTAAATTGAGTATTCTTCAACAGTTTGATTGCAAATTGGTAACATAACGGTAGGCCTGAATTGGATAAAATATAGAGAAATCAATAGCGATCAGACATTTTTGAAGCTGAAAAATTGTTGTCTAAAATCAACAAAATTGGAATCCTTAATATAACTGAATAAAACTAAGTATTTTATAGGACCACCAATTTTAATTTCTTGTATGATTGATATGATGGATTTACCATCAGTACTGTATTTGTCCACTTACATATTCATACATTATTGAGCTGTGATAAGTGTGAAATTATATGGCTACTGTAAATAAATATCAAATCATTGAAATGTCTAAACTACATTCACTGACTATTTGAAAATGAAGAATGCTGCTGAAATGTCACTAAAAATAATCAACGAAGAGAGATCAATGAAAACATCTGATTACATCTTCCTTTACAGGAACAAATGCTTCATTTCCGCCCACATTCAGCAAATGAAGCAATGTATTGAGCTGAGCACTGGATATAGGGTACTAAAATATTTACCTGAATAGAAAATATTCATTACTATTGCCAATTGGACAGAAAGTTGGTGGAATAGTGATTTCATGAACAGTATTGAAGCTGTTATTGGCCTATCGCTATGTTTATATATCTTTTTAGATTTTTATCTTAAGTTTGTTTGTAAAATTAAAAACTACATATTATATAAATGTGCATAGCAAATGTTTGGCTGAAGTTAATCACTTTGATGTCTGATCTGTCTCTGGTAAAGGGGCCAGCCACAGCTCGGTGAAGGGTCTAAATATTAAATGGCAATATTGCTAATGCATCGTGTGCACAGTGACGTCACAGACTACGTATTGCTCCAATGTGACGTCATGAAAACAGTTAAGAACATGTTTCAAAGAAAAACAAGCGGAATGTATGACACTTGAAATTAATTGCACCAAGTTTTGAGAGTTTTCACTTCAAACCTCCAACAACAAGAGCTTTAAATCTTCTACGAGAGAAAATTTACCGCTAGGATAAAACTTGTGAAATATTAGTGATATTGTAATAATTCAATAAAGTGAGTTATTTATGATAAGGAAATTTTGCTTAGAGAATTTCATCATCTATTGTCACTAACGTTTGATAATGAGCGATAGTGTTAATAAACACTAGATGAGCTTTTTTTTTAAATAAGCGTGAATCTAATAGAATTTATTCCTTCGATTCAAAACAAAAAAGATAAACTTTAAACCTTATCGTAGCTCCATATTTACAGTCATGTAGCAATGATAAAACAAAGCCATCACGAAGTTTCGAAGTTCCAATGTATTATGTAACCTCTGGAATAAGTTATGGAGTTTATGCCACGAAGTTTTATAATTAAGAATTAAACGTCTTAAGAGACTGTTAAGATCACCGGCACCAAAGCTCCTTGTCAAACAACCCGACGACTATGTAAGAATAAAGTTAATAAACCGTTCTTGTCAAATGATTCTTAAATTCCATTTCATTACTACAGATACTTCCATAATTATTGCTTTTCTTCCACGGCTATTTTACAGTTAGCTATTTATGAAACATTCCACCTTTAAATTAAGTTTATAATTATTATTAATTAACTGTAACTGTACACGCTACATATTTTCGTTTGTAAATTCAATACAACACTAAAAAATATGAAGGATTTTATAAGAAGAAACGAACGTACAGGCTTAGTAAATATGAAAAGAAATGTCGAGGTATAAAATATATCGGCTCAAACACAACTGTTCAGACCAGTTTTGGTTCGGGGCACATTTTTTAACAACTTTCACTTCGAATACTCTGATTTATGTAAAGAGTAAAACAAAAAAAAACAGAAATGTAAAAATATAGTATGTGGAACACTGTACATGTGGCTTTGTAGTATAATAGTATTAGTATAAGTTGGCTACAGTATTATACCTACAAACCACAGCATCAGATTCCAGATTCATAAAAATATCAAGGATTGACAAAATAAAATCTTTAAATACTAAAACGTACTTATGACGAACGAGTACTAGTGATTACAACAGTCGGAGAAAAAACTTAAACCTTTGACACCATTTATTATTGGGCTATGAAGAAACCAATAAAAAACATCAAAAGCAGGGTTTTGACCGTCCCTTATTCAAACCATAAAATCAAAACTAGCGTAAAATACAAACACATTGTACAGATTTATTTATGAAAAAAAGACAAAGGAATTGGACTTATAGGAAGCTTATGTGATACCATTACATTTTACACGAAAACAATATAGACATATTACCTTTCTGAGAAGACGGGTATTGCATTCCACAGGGAGTTATTTGGACAGAATATCAGAAGCGAAATGTTACAGCTTGAATATGAATATGATGAATGGCTTTCAATAAATTTGGAATTTCGTTGATCAGAGTATTCTTTTTGTATTGACTTTACGTATGAATTGAATTCTTTTCACACATCTAAACAATTACAATTTAATTTAAATCTAAACATAATTAATGTTTATTAAAAGTGAGCTAAACATTTAATTAAATATTCAGTTCGTTATAGTGCATGTTTCGTTAATAATTATTTTCCTTCTTTTGGTTTATGATAATAATAAATAAACCAAATATAGTTTGTTATATTCCGCTTTTTATCACTGCATGAATGGAACTAACGAACTGGAATATAATAATAGCAGGTTTGAAATATTTTCAGGATTAAATCTCTATATATAAAATTGAATGTATGTCTGTATGTATGTATGTATGTCCTTTATGCGTTGCCAAACTACTCATCCGATCGCCATGAAATTTTAGGAAGTTGCTCTATATGTGTCCGGGAAGGTTTTAGTGAAAAAATATTTTCGAAAACCCCATAAGTTTCCATTTTATGGCGTTTTAAATTTCTAATGTTAACCTTATGGAGAGTAAGTTTGTTTACAAATTGTCGACAATGAAAACATTTGATTTCTTAACTACAGCTGATTGGTTTACTTTCCATTAGCAATACCGTGCTTTACTATCCAATGCCATCTGAATCATTCATTAATGTTAAACTATGAAGTAAATGTGTACTGTAAAAAATGAAAAGCTTTATTCACCACGTTAATAGTTTACGGTTTTGGGGGATTATGTATTTATATTTTTATTTTCTGTCTGATTAAAGTCACGTGTTTATATGATAATTATAATGTTTATATTATTACGTTTATTATAATAATCAGCTGTTGTATATCTTTCCTATAAAAGCCGTATTACAGTTAGGTTTCGTTTGGGTTTGGATTGGATTTGAAAATTGTGAATTAATCCACTCAGATTTATCTGTTTTATGGGAATGTTATTAATATGTTTTATCGTTTCAGTATTGTTATTCACTATGCAGCGACCCAGAATATATAGCCTTTCACAATGAAGCCGTATTGCTATTCGACTTCAGAACATGGCCAATCTTAAAGTTACCATGTGTTTACTGTGAGGTGTTACGAAGTTCGCCGGGTCAGCTAGTGCTAAATAAATAGATAGATAACAGTTTAAATAATATAAAAATTCAACACTTCTGTCAAGTATCTTAAGCATATTTAGAGGAGAGGGGAGAAGGGGGATGGGTAAATAATTTTCACCCTTACCGCATCAAGTAAACTACCCCTATCCATCAACTCTTATCTTCTGCACCCTTATATTGGTGCATTCATCCAATGCCGGTGTGATCGATTGAAGGCTCAAAAATCTTGACAAGATGAATGCACGGATCCAACTTCCATATTCAATAATAATACAGTTAAAGATAGTATTTTTTATAGACAGGGTGAAATAAAACTCTTTTTATATACTTTATTTATCGGTGTACTTTTAGTATGGATTATTAGTATGATGAGCTTAATTTATTTATGATTATTTTACTGGTATGTTATTAAACATAAGTAAATATATGTTGACATTTACAAAATTTAATTGACGAAATCAATTCATATTATTTGAATATACTATAATTTTAGCTTTGAACGGTTTTACATTAGTAGTAAGTCCTTTGACTCTCAATGTAACTTCCTTATCACCTCAGTTACTTGTTGGACTGAGCTTAATCAACCCTCTGCCTCGAACTTGTGGGAGGGTGGGATGTGGTGCCCAGAAGCATGGTGGTTGGTGTGCTCCAAGATCACGTTTTGAAGTGAGGTGAATTTCAGGGCGTGATTCTAACACAAAGTGTGATGATTTTCTGAGGGAATTCATTACAACCATGCTTTGTATGTTGGGCTCCTTGGATTTTCGGGTAAGACATTAGTATTTCAGTGGATTAAATCTGGATTACCGAAATGGATTCTTGATTGGAATGTTCCACAAGAAGACCTAGTTGGACTTAACTTTAGATGTATTTCATAATCCAAAAACCCTAAAACTCTAATAGGATTTACTTTGTTGATTTGAGTAAGTTTAATATATATCAAAAATATTTTGATGTGGTTCATAAAAAAAGGAGAACATTTTTTCTTGACTTTGATATAAACAAAAGTAGAGAAAGTGACTGATCCCGCAAGGTAGAGACGTCGATGTTGGCGGGGAGCCAACATTCATTGCCCTGTTACGCTGTTCGAGGTTGGGCTTTATTATTTTATGGTTTCTAGCTTCTTCTTTATTGAAATATTCATTTACATACAACGAATTTTATTTTTTTCAACTAGCAGGGCGTTCTTTTTACGGGTTGAATGATTAATTTTCTTTTCAAAAGCTTTAATTTGAGTAATTATAAAACTTCTATCGTATAAATATATGGGAAAGGAATCATACTTTTAAATGAACACGTTAGACCTAAAGGAGTGTTTTAAACATGAAGCATAATCCCGACGGCCATATTCGTGCGTGTTTGAGCTGCATGATACATGACATACTCGTATGTTGGCAATCGTGTTCCTTCGCAGCCGTCTACGACATTTTTGTGTAAAAATAATCTTCGTTTTGTATTCTACACTCATCTTTCATTCATACTTGACTTTAAAATACACCAAACTGCGACGTGTAAATACCATCTTCTGAAAACTGTTTACTGTACGAACTACTTGAACAAATATTTTTAGTAATTAGATGTGTTGATTTTGGTACTGTTTTAAACCATGTGTTTATTTAGTTAGGTTTAATTTTAACGATTTTCGATTGAGATCTCAAAGTTTACTTTCTAAAAAGTTGATCGTCAAGTTTAAATTCGTATGGATAAATTAAAAAAACCAGACCCTCAGTAATGAAACGAAAATTATACATTTTAGCTTGTATAGTTAAAAAAATAATATTTTGTTGACAGAGGAATAGAACATTATTTTTTGTTCCTACTATATAATACTACTATACTATACTATATTATCAGGAAACAACTGTTGTAATTTTAAAGTATGTAAAAACTGTTTGTTAATGTAATAAATGTAGTATCCAACATTATTTAATTATAATTTCATTATTTGTTTATAAATCACGTAAACACGATGTTTTTGAATTTATCTAATAGTTTGGTGTTTTATGGTATGAGTAATGGATGAATGTATTGGATCTAATAGCTTACAGTTTTGTTACTGGATGACAAATCAACCGTGTTCAAAATCGAGCTGTCACAAAATCGTGCCATAAATTAGATCAGAATCGAAATGGTGACCTTCATATTACATCCACTGAAACACCTCTGAGCCTCAAATTGTTTTTAGTGGACCAATAAGTACAATCTCATTAACAATTTTATATGAATCATTCTTTGGTATGGTAAATAGATAAATTGAAATTGTGTATTGTTCAAATTACGATATCAATCTCATTAGTATCAGTGTCAATACTATCTGTACTCTGTGAAGGAATTGTATTAATGATTTGTTTCTTCAAAATAAAAAGTGTTTATGTATACAACGGGGGGTTAAAAATTAACGTGTAATCTTGCGTTAATTAAAAGTGTGAAATGTATTTTTCTGCTGATTTAGTTTACAAAATATACCGAGTTTATAATTTATAAAACCGGGCTTCCTGTAGAGAAGATGCACGTTTCGTTGTTATGAAATTCGCCGTGGCAGCAGACAATCTCATACCCGCTCCTTAATACTATTTAAACTTGTAATACTGCTCTAGATTTTCTAAACTAGGATTTTCTAAAAATGTTATGATTCAATAGTGGTTATATATAAATCTGTCACATTGCAATCCTTCATAACGTCAGTAGACAACAAAGTGCATTATTCGAGACATTATTTTACACGTGATTGATTTTATATGTGCAATCCTTCAGAATCTGTTTACTTTAAAAAATGATAGTGCCCTTATTAATATATGCATATTTTGGTATTAGTATATTTTAGCACCTTATAATTTTCATTATAAATCATTACATAATTTATTATTTTGTACTTGGTTAGTTTAAAGTTACTACCTACCTAGTCCTAGACCTAGTTACCTAGACGTATTAAAAAAGATATTAAATTAAATAATATTCTTTCTATTTGTACACTTCTTTCTATTCTACACATAAACAAAGAGACACACAATATTGACTACCGTCCGAAGGGAAGGGCTGTTTGGGTCTTATGGTAAATAAGGAAATATATTGAAAATTCAAGATTTATAAACTTATCATAAGAATAAACCTTTGCAATCTGTGTCAAACGGATTTTTGACGTTTTATTTAAAGGAAAAAGCAAACCGTATGGATGATAATGAAGTCAAAAAGTTTCTAAATAATACTTAGTTCATTAAACGACAATGAATTGAACGAGGACCGGAAATAATTTAAAGACCCACGAATGCAAATGCTCATGAAATGCAGCAGTAATTTTTTCTTTATTAAATTAACTATTTAATTAAATGTTTACTATCCTAAAAAGTAGTTTATTGTGGTATTTAAACTAAAGATATTAGTAATCTACTTCTTGCCACCAGCTCGGTCGGGCTGAAGCTAAATCGACTGAGAATAATTCTTGGAGAATTGCCTTTGATTCTACCGGGCCACTGCTGCTGAAGTTGGGCCTTTTGTGGAAAATTAATATCGTACTAGTGTCAATACTAAGAAGTCCTTTTGTAATTCAGTATTGCAGTTTGGAATTACAGAAATAAATAAATGTAGCAAAATAAGTACTTACTCAGTTAACTTTGTTTGTTGTGGATAATATTCCATATATGTCAGTAAAGAGATCTGGAACACAACGAAAGCATTAGAGTACTTTAAACATTGAAATATATTCAGTTTTTAGTTAATCTAAACAGCTGTTCGTATAACCAAACTATGGTGTCACTAACCAAATGATGACACTGTTTCAAATTTTGGTCGCTCAAATTACTAACACCCCCCAGAGCTAAGACGTATCCATGTCAAAAACCGTAAATCAACACAGTTGCTTGGTGATTTGTAGCCTATGGACTTTTTCAGGGGTTGTAGTATTTTACTTATGAAACTCCAGGATTCGAACTAGGATCCGGACTAGTCACTGACCCGCCACCTACTGAGCCAAACACACCTGAAGTAGTGACGTCACTGATTTGTGTTCCGGTGTTACCATTCAGTACTCTTACTGTGTCTGCTAACCCCACACAGATCTGTGGTCCATGAGGGCTGCCAAAGTATTGGTAAACGCTAAACGAGTCTTACTGCAAAAGGAAAAAATGCATAAAGGGCCAAATGTTTTGTCCGTTAATAAAACAAACCACCCACGTGTGGAAGTGATACGACGCTACCTTTGCACGTTCTCCCACCCTTTGACACTTTAACACACTTTGATCTATAGAACAAATATTATTTCCATTTTCACTAGTTGTATAAGGATCCTTTTAGAACTAGTTTGTATCCAGTGTACTGTGTGGTATCTACCGAAAAAGCAAAGAGGTGAGTTGACACAAACAAATACATTTCTAGGATGTTATTTTTAGTCACATGTTTGTTGAATGTATTGTGTAAAGGTCTTGTGGATATTGATTTTTAAATCTAAATATATAAAACAAAGTCGTGTTAGTTACACGCATTATAATTCGAGAACGGCTGGACCGATTTTAATGATCTTTGATTTTTCGGTTTCGTCTCTGCTCCGGTCATGCTATAGGCATATTCAGTTTCCATAAATTCAATTAGTTTTCATTTTATAGCGTTTTAATTTTCTAACGTTAACCTTATGGGGAATAAGTTTGTTTACAAATTATCTACAATTAAAACATTTGATTTCTTAAACCAGCTGTTTGTTCACTGTCCGTTAGCAATATGCTTTACTATCCAATGCCACCTGAATCATTCATTAATGTAAAACTATGAAGTAAATATGTGCTGTACAAAATGAACAGCATTATTCGCCACGTTAATAGTTTACGGTTTTTGGGAATTATGTACTGTATTTATATTTCTTTATTTTCTGTATAATTAAAAGTCACGTGTTTATATGTTTGCCAAATAAAAAATAATTACGATGTTTATACATATTGAGCTTATTATAATAATCAGCTGTTGTATATTTAAAGCTTTCACAACAAAGCTGCAATGCTAATTGATTTCAGGTCATGGCCAATCTTAAAGTTAACATGTATTTACTGTTAGGCGATACGAAGTTTGCCGGGTCAGCTAGTTGTTCATAAATTTGTTTTTTAAATAAAATAAACCAACTTCTGAGTCCTAACATTATTAAATTTGCTATTTAATCAATAGAAAGTAGTTAGTGAATGTTTTTAATTCTGTTATGTCATGTTGTTCATGGAGCTGCGTAAGTCTGTTGTAATAGTATTCATCGGTCCAATCAAAATTATGTGGGTTGAATTTTTGTATATCCTCTCTCAATAGTCATAAAAAGAAAGTTGTAATGTTAATTAACGTAACCGTGGTCATATTGATAAGTTACATTTTAATGTTATCAGTTTCTTTCCAGAAAAAATTCAAAGGTTAAATAGTTAATTTTTATGATATTTAAGAATGTAACTGTAATTTCACTGAACCTTGTAAGTTGACGCAATCACCATTTGTAAATGGGCTATTACCTTTCTTATTCTTACGTAGGGTAGGGTCATTTGGCCAGTTTCCAATCAATACTAATAATATACTATCAGCTTTGATAAACATAACAAATAAATCTTACCAACATAAATCGTGTCACCTCAACTATCATTTTACAAATATATAGTGATCGATGTTGTCATCAAATGAACTTTGAGTCTATAGAGCTACAACCCGATATGTCACTAATATTACTCTTAAGAACCATGTTAACCAACTTCCTCCAAAGTAAAAAGCTAAATTTCCCGACCACACCAAACGTCGCCCTAGAGAGTCTCAAGTAGCCTCGTTGGGGCTTTGCCAGAGTTCTGTCACCGACAACCTCCATTGTGCGAGGTTAGGGACATACATTTTCCTCCGTTGGCACGAAAGAGGTTTTAAAAACAAAATACTTCATAGGCTCTGTCTGTCATTTTGTACCTGCATCCTAGAAAATATTTATAAAATTGCTACGGAGTGAAATTTAATCTATCGTTATCTGATTTTACACTTGGAATTTTGTCTAAAGTTTTCTAATTTTACACTAATAATTTTATTTTTTAATAGAAAAGGCTACTAAAGAAAAGTTACAAGATCTTTTGATTAAATTGTTACAAATTTACGATAATATCAAAGCACAAGAATTGCATCAAAGTTGATCTTTGAAGTATCACCCGAGGCTGGATGGTGCCTCCAAGACATCTTCTCAATTCCTTTTTATAACGATGTCTAGTTAATTTATTTTATGAAAATAAAAAAAATGACTATGAAAATGTAATGTAAAATTTAAACTTTTCTGCATGCCCTATAAAAAAGACATTGGCAATAAAATGCCCTGCTTTCTTATAACAGGTCTGTCTAGGATATCAAGTTCCACCATATTGAATAAATATTTTATGGGGTTATACCTTGTTAGTTATATAATTATGAAGTCGTGTAAAACCATTTGGAACAGCGAGATTTGAACCCAGAATCTCCATACTGAAGTCCCTAGACCATCGTTATTGACAATAAATGAAAACCTAATTTATATTATATTGGAGGCAGAATCGTTTATAAATATTTTTAACAGTTCTTTATCCTCGTAACTTTAATTCGTTGTTTCAAACCTATAGAATTCCAAGAACGACCAAGTTTAAAAACTACTTAATTATTTGGTGAATATGAACAAAAGAAGTAATTAAATAACAGACCGCGTCTCAAGCGGCTCGTCTCGACTTGTTTCAACTGTTAAGTATTCTTAAAGAAACTACTCTATTTTGTTTTTCCTGGGTGTTTCCAATTGGGTGTGGTGAACACCTTTCGCACAAGCTAAAAATTAATTAAAAACGTCTTTTAGCCGAAGTGAGTACAATTTTTCTTCGTTGTACTGTTAAAGTTTTAACTCGTACCAAAATGTTTGCCTTTTCAACGTTTTCTCAAGCTGTAAATATTTTCTGATTTTACTTCTGATTTAATGTCACACAAAAATAAAAGTTAAGAAACATGCTAAGTTAAGTTTAATAATAACATATTTTATTGTTTAACCACAAATACGTTGTAAATTATAATACAGACCTAAAAAATTGACCAGCTCCAGATACGTCTTTAAAAGAGAAGAAAATGTAATGTGTGGAATATAGATCACATTGAGGCTCAATTTCATTCCCTTGAAATTGGTTTACATTTCAATGATATTGAAAAATTAAAGAACGTCGCTGAAACAGAGTGCATAGGCGACCATGGATGCAACTCGAACATCTCTTTAATAGAATATTTCAAGATGGAAAGCGATTTTCTTACTTTAAAACCCTACTCATAATGATACTTTTTTATTTTTGTAGCATGTCAGATCTTCATGTTCATCTATTTAATGAAGTGAATTCTCACAAAAATATAGTAATACTGGAATAATAAAGTGAACTCACATTTTTACAAGTTAACAAAAATAAGAGTATATTTTACGTAAATGTTGATGCTGGGTAGCTCCGAGCCCGGTCACCATTTTTAATATGTCTTAAAATTAATAATTATTACCCATAAAAAATGTTGGTTTTAGAAACAAGACCAGGATTTCGACCATTTCCTATCAAAATGTAAGAAATGTCTCTGGTTTTGATAAACTCAAGGAATAAAATAAAGCACAGGCAAACTGTAAACAAACAAATTATAATTTCACCAAGATTATTTTATAGCTGGTGACTGACAAGTGTTGAACAACAAGTCCTTGAGTTGTCTATATAGAGCAGGTATTGTACAGTAGCATGTCGGGAATGTAGGTTAGTCCAACAATGAAGAGGCATGCATGTGGGCAGATACACGGCTGGGCTGGGGGCTCGAGGACACAGGTCTGGTGGTAAAGCATGGCCATGCAGGGGTTGACAAACAAGACTGAATTGGGAGCAGCATCCACACTATATTCGTTAGTAGCCAGTTTTCATCAACTGTGGAGAAAGAACTATTGATACCTTCCTTGCAATTTTATGCTAAATTCAGAATAAAGAGGTAAAAACAGTATGGGAACGAAATTTAGTAGTGTTACTTAAGACAGACAATGTCCTAAAAGGAATGTAATATAGAACTATAAAGAGCTAAAAGAGCTTAAAAGCTTAATAGCTAATTAGTATTTTGGTCAGTACTGTGGTGCGTTCACAGTAATATGCACTGAGTACGTACTAAAGGCTAGTGTAATATCGCATTCGTAAGAATTTTAGAGTTAAGTAAATTTACGAAATATTCTCTAAACTTGCCACAACATGTATAGAATAATTGAACAAATTGAGTCATTTAATTAGCCCAAACATTAACTTAATCTTTTAGGAAACATTTTTAATAAATATATTTATGAATACTAAAAAAACTTTAGTGGTGAAACACCGAAAAGATTTCAACAGTACTTAGGAAAATATTTCTATGTAAACGAACTGATAGAAGTACGATAAAAATGGTCAAAAACTTCAAAGAAAAATGAATTTAACTAATCATGAATTGAAGTTCGAGATTCCAATACTAATTCTACACTAAACTAGATTCTAATATATCGATTTTAGTATATAGTATATACTCGAGATTCTATACTGAACTGGGAGTTCAATAAGAACTCCCAGTTTGGGGTTGTTTTTACGTTAAATAAAAAAAACAATATATTACTACAAAAATTAAGGAATTTTTTGAACAAATTATAATTGTGTTTAGCAATTACAGCTTTTTACGCAAACGGTGAAAAAGTTTGAGTTGCATTAAACTGTGAATACAACCACAGCGAAATAGGGGCCAAGTTTGATCCAAAAGACAGCTGGCTGGACGCCGCACGCGACATCTGGTGTCGGCTGACCTGCATCACAAGTGTTGGGGAATCATCCTCATCCTCTTATTTTATAACTGTGTAATCTTTTACACTGTTAAAAACTCATTTGAACTGTTAAAAATCTATAGAAACTTGTTTTATAAATAAATCAATGCAATTAATGTTATGACGCGGTTTTTCAACAATAGATTAATTTTCACAGACTTTTTAATAGGAGGTACACTTTAGAAAACTTGCATGTGTACTATCTGCGAGTCAGGAGAATGCCTTTACAAATTGCATAGTTAAGAATTACAGGTACTTTTTATTTATGTTCAACTCTCAATGACTGAAGTAATCATATGCTGGCTTTTCAATATATTAGTGTATAACTGATTTGATTAAAAGTGTGAACCAACTAATTAGTGGTTTTTGTTTGAGGCTATTTTGTAGACAAGCAGTAGTATAGTATTAGTTCATGTTCAATATGTTATATTAGTTCCAGGATCATTTCACATTTAGTTTTATATAAATTCTCCATAACATAAATTCAATAATCTTGAAATGAACCTTATTAATCTTAGACGCCAAACGAATCTTGGAAAGTATAAGGAAAATATGGATGAGGAGTGAGTGTAATGGACTTGATGACAAGCCCAGCTTTGTTACTGACTGGCACCAGATGATTAATTCGTCATGAGCATTAGCTAAAATCCCAAAGCACAGAGGCTTCGTCCAGAGCTGACCGTCACAAAATTGTGTTAGTGTTGGCTAAGGGTCTAATTGACTGACGATCTTCAAAATATTCAATGTAAGATTATATTAAAAACCTTTACATACACGTTATCTAGGATATGTTTCCAGTTAATGTAAAATCTATTATTGTTTAGTAATATTTAAATATTTTGCAAACATGCAATCTTTTCAGCACAGCCGTCAAACGTAAAAAACCAAAATATATTAACATCTACTAGATTATGAAAGAACTGTTTGATTACGTCATCATAGGTTTTATTGAAAAAAGACAATTCCTGTATAAATACATTTGACACTTCAATAAGGAAGCACTAGAAAGCGCACGTTAAAGTAGGTTAATGTGCCTCACTCTGTCACGATAATTTACTTTTGTGTTGTATGCAAATCACCCACGAACTCGCATCCTGCTATTCTTCACCTCTATCAGAGTTTTCAACTTTCATGATAAGTTTGATACATATTTAATCAATACAATATGGGCATTTTCATATGCATAATTTTAGTACCCTTACTAATTTGAAAGTTATATATAGGTAAATATTTTATAAAAAACTGAGCTAAAAATCTATTAGTGAGCTGGTACAAACAGTTTTCCTTTTGAAAGGTTGGTACATTTAACGATATCTCATTTTCTATGTCGTTCAAAAAGTACTCATCCATTTTTTTATTTTTGAGAGATCCTCATGATATAAACCCCTGTAAACTGTTTTATATATCTACATAACTTACTTATTTTCCATGTTAGTCTTTTGGTGAATAAGTAAACTGATATATTAGTATGAGTTAGTGCCATCGATGCTCGAACTCCTAAATCGATCAAATTAGCAGAGTCCACAGACACACCCCCATTGGGGTATTTATTATATAGGTTAACATATTCGATATTACCCAATATTGAAATCGTTGAGTAAAGTCAATGACACGCGAACCTTCGTTAATATGAAGTCATAGGGCAAAGTTCAACAATGTTTTGTCTGGGCTTTCAATACCTGCTACAACTTTGACATCTTTCCAGGAAAACGAGATGGTTGCTACAGTTTACCCTGCTGTACGGTCAAGATTGAAATATTCACGCTGAAATTATTAGTGCTAACATTTAAATAACTTATTGATTCATATCGTTGAAGGAAACAAATTCACATCACGAACATGGGTATCTATATGTAAACTAAGAAATAATAACATATACGCTATTTTAGATGACATGTGTATGGAGATACCTTATCACTTGAAGAATTTATTTTACCTTATTTAGGTAATACTTTTGAGGGTACATATAAGCGATTTTTTTTATATAAAACCACATTATAAAGAGTTTATAATGCAAAAATATAATTACTAAGGTGAAAATATTTTTATCCAATATAGGAAATTTTAGAAAATATAATATAAAAATCTCACATGTTAAACAATCACATCTAAAAATCGAAAACATGTATCGAGTTTCTTCTACTGTAATATAAATAATTTTCTCTAAAGGAAACGTCGGGCAGAATGAACAGCTGAATTTCGGTGAAAGGTCATAAATAAGCTACATAAAACATTTTTCCATCAGGACAGGAGTATAAAACCAGTCCTCATAAGTACATGAGAGGTATAAATAATGTTACATGCAAGTCGCTCCGTTCGCCTTCAACTGAAACTCGACTCACGCTGGCTGAACTCATATGGGAAGAGTAGTTTGTCTACTGTTTATTTAAACTTTAAATAACAGGTATTTTTAAATAGCTTTGTCGACTTTATACACCGTACTCTTCTGAATATACATAAATTGTGCCTGTTAAACAAGTTTAAACAACAAATAAACCTTTGTTTGTTTGATACCTCCCACTCACAGATTCTATGTTGAAGGACAATAATGCTGTCGTCTTAAACAATTTTTTGATTGTTTGGTTATTTTTCACCGTGTATTTTATTTGTGACAACCTACACCTTTAATATTTTAGATTTATATTTTTTAATACATGTTTAATATTTGATGACAATATTTTTAAAACATGGAAGTGCGGTGAAAAAAAATATCATATGGTCACGTGGTTCAGTTACGCTTTTGAAATTTATAATTATCTCCTTGTGGATCTTCGTATGGATTTTCAAAGATCTTTTTCAATTTCCTTTATCGTATTCTGTAACCTAGTTTTTCCTGATTTCCATTGTTTTCCCAGATCAGGTTAGGCTTGTCATATATTATTATTGTTATATTATTCATTTGGAAATTCACTGTGTGCGCGGGTCCGCTGCGACGGGAGTACTATTTTGATACGGTTATTTTTAATAGCCTTATTTTTTCTTGCCATCTTTTTTCTTTATCTTGTTACCATTTCAACATTTATTAAGTGGTTCTCATATGTCTAAAACCAAGAACACATGTTGAATGAAACAAATTTATAAGTCCGTTATATTGATTTTCCGTGTATTAATTTTGGATACCTTAATACTTATAACAGTTTTGTATGGAAATCGTAAAACACTAGATGAAATACATTTATGTTGTAATTCATATTAACTATGAATGTAAAAATGTTACTTTGCTTGAACTTTACTCGTTTTATTGCCACTTTAGTAGACGAGCCAGCTAAGCCGACATTAATTAAATCAAATTGTGGAACATAGAAGACTCCATTAACGGAGAGTTTGCTTCGTAAAGCAGGACCACCACAGCTGTGCTTGTCCAGTGTCCACCACAGCTGTAAAGCGCCCGAGATGTTACAAGGATCAGGATGGTTTACTACAGTAACTGTTGTAGCAAATAGCAAAAGTTGGAAAATATTTTTGTAAAACCGAATTTTGAGCTCATAAGTAACCTTGCTCATTGATGACATCTCTCAACATAACTATATTTAAACTAATTTCATTACGTAATATAGTTTTAAATGATTTGGCTCTTAGGGGTGTGGTTCATAATAGCTGTTTAGGGAGCTCTTTCAATTGGCATGAAAAAAAATCACAATCTAAATTATAATTCACTGTAAACACCTGAACAAAGATAAACTTAAGAAGAAAGTACTGATCAACGGAAAAAGTTAATAATTTAATATTCTTGAATAATTTTTTAGGTAAATATAGACATACTTACTTCATCACAATCAAAGCAAAAACTGCTTCCCGATATTTTAGGGATCAAAAATACAATAATTTTTCCGATGATAAATTCCGTGATTTAGGAAAATTTCCCTTAGGAATTATATAAATATTTAATTTTCATGATTTTACATTAAAGTCTTTTTCCACCACGTCACTTATAACTTCATAAATGAGCCACTTAGTAATATAAAATCTAATCCATCAAAAATATTTAAATCGTATTTGCTTCGTATATGACTGGTGGGGTTGACTAAGACCAGCTACGTCGATGGGTGTAGTGTTCTCTTCTGTGTATTGAATACTACCTCAACCCACAAAGACCATCCTCATAATTAGAACAATTCGTAATTCAGAGGCCGTGGTTCGGATCCCACGTTAAACTGTAGGTTTCTTAGTTGTTGCTATCGACTTTTGGGCTATTAATTAACAGTTCTGTCTAAGGAACATGTTAGCCTTAGTCAGTAACAAGACTACAGGATCGCGTCAAAATCTTCTTACACTCAAGCCTCATTAATACTTTGCTTAAAATACCTACCTTGTGGTATGGTCGCCATTTCAATAATCTAATCTAATTTTTAAATAAGTTAGATATACGTATGTATACATATTCAAATTTGTTACACTATTATCCCTTCCTTTGCGTGTTATGACTTTTTTCAACCGTTCCGGCATTTTCCTAAACGATAAAAAAAAGCTTGAAAAACTCATTCCAGTTCACCTCCGAAGGTGAGGTGCGATTTTGAAATGATTGTTCCCACTCCACACGAGCCAAATGTCCACAGTTCACCTCACGCTAATTGTGGTAGAATCAGCCGTTGGGGTAATTTAATTAACTTTCCCCTGATTCGTAAAACATCGGTGCGATAGACGCTTCGCTGGATGCGGTTCCAATCCTACGTTCCCGTGAATCTGACACTCGAGTTATATGGAACACGTGTTATGCAACTGTCGGTTTTGCGGATGGAAATGTCATGTTGGAAATTTTTTAATCTTTCCGTCATAGAAGGTTGCAATTTACAAATGGTTTAGTTCAATGAAAGACAGTTGAATTTTTTTTAACTTGTTCAGAAGGAACAACTATAACACACTCTTGTTATTTCTTAACGGGTCGTCGATCTGTAGTTAAAGTTCGAGTACTACTTAGTCAACCAATAAAAACTTTAATTATCACTTAACAACCTAACCATGGGTTTACAGTTCTATGTATGAATTATTATATTAACTACGAATATCAGGTTAACACAGAATTGAAGTATACAATTTTACCTCGTGACTTTGTTCAGATAAAAACTATAAAACTAATAAACATAACTGCAAAATAATCTTGAAGGGGTTTCAGGGTTGAAATACATATATATTTCGATGGATTTTATTTCCATTGAAGTTATTTTCTTCTTGACGGTACTTTCTACAAGATTTTATTTTTTCAGTAAAGATACTTTACTGGCTAAACAATTACAGAGCAAATAATTGTAAATATCTCACACATGTTATAGTTAACAAAGTGTCTATCACCATCATAAAATTTATAAATATTATCGTAAAGTAATTTATGATATGATCTTCTTTTGTAACTCGGTGTTCGAAGATATTAATGGTGGTATAGAAAACCAATGCCTCTATTTAGAAATCGATTTATAACAATATCACTTAGGAAATTAATTATAATTTTACAGGTAAGCATTTTTTTAATTGCTTTCATAGTAAAAGTTTTTCACAGATCAATTGAGCACTTGTTCCCTGTTCAAGTGTTCGTTACAATAGACAATACCTACTATTGTATTGGCACTTGGTAGCAGCAACTAGGCCAATGCATTCCAACTGCAACTGCATGTCCGTTACAAAATAATGACGATTCATTTGTTTCCTGGGGCAAATTAGTTTGTTCGTCGTATCTCATTCGAACGAAGTAGAACACAGAGACGAAGTGTGCGGAAGTATCAGTATAAAGAAAGATACAAAGAAGACAGGACACAAAGGATTGGATGGGAAAAGTTAATTTATCTTTCATTTCAACTATAAAGCTACTATTTTAAACTAGCCAAAGTACCCGTTCTTCGCACGGATTAAAAAGGCTGAAAGGTGTAGGCTCTACTGATACATTTAAGTTATTGTTAATTAATTCTTCATTGTTTACAAAATGACAAAACACGAGTGTCTACAACATTTCAAAGTAACATCTGTCAAATATTGGGAGAGGATAAGGATTAATGTAATAGAGACAGTCGTCGGAAAAAAACTTAAAATCTACCATTCCGCTATTTCAAATAATTCACTAATTTCGATCCAGCAGTTTATCTGAAAAATCAACTTTATTTCTTCTTCTTCCCGAACTGTCAAAATATAGTGCAAACGGATGTTGGCATTAGAAAATGTAAACATTGAAACCTAGGACGGTCACGGCAGCTCTTTCTTCTTCTTCTTCTTCTTCCTGAACTGTCAAATTTTAGTGTTCACAGCTGTTGACATTCAAGTAATTTTATGTTTTCATTCTTTGAAAATGTAAACATTGAAATTTAGGACGTTCATGGGGCGTAGCCCGAGGGGATTTTAAGGGAACTAATATGCCTATGTGTTGCATGAGCTTAAGATCTACCTTTCTGTAAAATTTCAAACTGTTTGGTTCAGTATTTTTGCATTTACTTGCCACAACAAACCCACATACCCACAAACAAACCCACAAACAAACATACAGAAACCACCTCTTCTTTATAATATTATAGATTAATTAGATCTATCATTAGAAAGACGGTTTTTTCATTACACTGTGTCATTGATACGTGGAGAGTTATCGTCAAATTAAAAATTACTGACTCTATCACATGTCAGAATTATAAACACGACCGCCTTTGTCGCCTAACCGTAACCATAATGGGTCAGGGTTAAGGAGCAGACAAGAAGTCAGGAAGTTTACTTTGCATGTATCTAGGTTACCTTTATCACCACCTCATTGTTATAGGCTTTCGCTTGTTATTTTACTGCCATGAACTGCTTGTCAAATCACACGAATTAATTTTAATTTCCAATACGTTATTTAGCTTTATTAGCTAATATAGTTATCCTCATTCCTTTTACTAACAAAATCAGTTGATCACAGGCTAATAATAACTTTATGGATAATTAAATACAGTACAAGATCGGCTAAAACAATTGAGGTTGGCCAAAAACCCTTAAACCTTCAGTGGTAGCACAACGGTTTCATAATCCCGAGGATGTGAGATCGATCTCCACCCGGGGACCATATTTTTGTTTAGTGTTTATGTTATATTAATTAAGAGTCAGCATCAGTGGTAGCCATCTTGAATTTTAGTCCTGTAAGAGCAATGTTAAATTCTGGCGGAACATACCTTCACTTTGGCGTCTGTAGTGGCGTTAATTATCAAAGTATCAATGTAAAACTTTGGAAGTACATTGATGAGATGTGTCTCAAGGGCCATGACCTTTTAATATGTTCAAACATTTAACTTGATATAAAAACAAAAATCCAGGAATATTTTACAAAATAAATCATTATTATTTTTTTATTGAGAGCGAAGAAGTTCTGTAAGGTGGTGCCCTGGAGGACTGTAATACCTTTAATTTGACACCTCTTCCGTTAATTTATGACAATAGGTCAAGGAGATATAGGTGCCAGAATTACACTGCTCTTACGGGACTAAAATCCAAGATGGCTACCACTGATGCAGACTCTTATGGTGTATGAAATCGGTTTTATATAAACCATATAAATGTTTTCATTGAGTAATAAATGTGTTTTAATTTTGCTAATAAACTTGTAAAATAAATGTCATATTCTATCCGAGTAAAGCTCGGTCACCAGGTACTTATTATTCAGTAAGTCAGTTTATAAAAAACATTCATTTATAAATAAAAATTTACACAATAACTACATTAAGGAAAGAGTAATGAATTCAATCTATCAATGTTTGTAGCTTGAAAAGCTGTGGATTTTAAAACTGATTGATTGTTTGTTATGGCCTGTGTGACTATTTCAACATCCAATGCGGTATTTAGATTTGGAGCATATCTTCAAAAGCTTTGTTAGTGTTTAGAGGCCAAAAAAAACATTTACGGTCTTTGACTATTTCGTCTCCACGGATATCTTGCAAACCTCTTTCTGATTTACAAATCTTTACTTTACCCTGTTTATACATCTTTAAAGTTTTGATTTATGCTACCCTTTAAGAAAGTCCCTCCAATATAAGAGTATAATATTATTGCGATACGAATTTAAACTAGTCTCTGACATCCAAAATTCTGGTAAAGAATAAAACAAAATCTTTCTTACTTTCTAAGGTTTATTACTCTGCTAACAAGACGTCATGTTTTGGTTTATTAAATGTACATACTACATATTCACCGGTTACATATCTGAATTAGATTGAAAATCATAATTTATATAAAATCATGTATTTAATTCTTGATTCTATTGAGTAACTTATAGAGGTTAAATTTGTATTGCCTTATAAGGTAGGCAAAACAAGTCATTTGGCATACTAAATTTTTATCTTTAAAATATTTCTCTCTAAGATGCTCCTAAAACTGTCAGTTTGATATGAAATAAAGTAATGTAAAAAACACAAATAATCATTCCCTCCTAAATAAAAAAGTTCGTTTTAAAATGTAATGTAAATTATTTTGGGAATATTCTTTGATGATTTGTTTGGTGAGCAAATAAGTAATTATTTACTGTTACAAGCAAATCATACATATCGTCTTGAACTAACCTTAAAACAAACTAAATTTTTGCCTACATTGTAAAATCATATGTGTCACCAAATGCAGCGAACTGTTGGTTCATATAATGTTACTTAAAAAAAAGAAGAAGCAAAATGTGTTCCATCAGAGCAATGATTCCGGCCTTCTTGTTGTCGTACAACTCAAAACAATTCCACCAATTCAATACATCAGTTCCAATGACTGTCGGACATTAAATTAGTCGTCTTACCTTTACAACATGAGTTGGCGGTGTGTCTGTAACAAAACAATATATTTTATCAGTTTAATGTAAAAAAATAAAAATTGAAAAGGTACTAAAAATTTATATTGTAAATGTATTAACTTTCATAGTTTTAAACTATTTACATCTTTTATAGTTTTACTACCATTATTTTTCTCAACATAATAATGTATATTTGTAATGGTGTTTTTTAAAGTTCCGATGAAAATATATAAATTGATTTTAAAATATCCAAAACCGGAGTCTAATGAAATGATTTATCATAACTCCCCCAAGCTATTACTCTTGGCTGGTATAATGAAACAGACGCTGTTTTGATTACATGAATATAATTAGAATGTCGTAGCCTCAGAGAATAATGGAAAGAAACATAATTTATAACTTTTGAGGAAATCAGAACTAAAAACAACTTATAAACTAAATTTCAATGATACCATGTATATACTTTAATATTTTTCACATCATTAGTTAACCTCACTGTATTAGAATTTAGCCTAAGTTCTAACTCCGATATTAATGTTTTAATTAAAATTCCTTCTACCTCTTAAGAGGTTAATTAAATAAGTTTATGACGAAAAAACTAATTAAGATTCTCATCAAATGTTTCCTGTTATAAGCTATTTTTCGAAGACTACTGAAACATTTGTACTTATTACTCAAGAAGTAAAATCAATTTTCTAACTAAAATAATGTAGATTTGATTATTAAACTACAACTAAGGATGGTAAATAGTTTTATCTTTCTTTTACGCATTTGAAAATGTATAAGAATACAATTTTTTAAATTGGTATCTTTAAACAGTCTAATTTAATAATAAAGGCTATATTCCTCCTTAGTGTTACTAAAAAATCGTTTTTACATAATCATAAATTTTTGTGATATCTTTTAGAGAGAAAACCCCTATGATTACACCCTCTATCACAGAAAAACTAGGGTTTATGCGAAAAATGAGATATTTTTTGGAAATTAAACCCCTAGACGCGGTCGACGCGGCATGGCATTGTTGCACGACAAGCGTTGACCCTCATAACACCTCACATGTCAACCAAGTGTCGTCGTTCATCTCTATACGTTTATTCCAGTGTAGGCGACAAAACAATCCAGCGATGCTGATGGGCTACTAGACGTCCAACACCAACGACGTCAACTCAGGTTCACGTCTCGTCCTCTTCTGACCATGAAGCTCACTGTTATCAGCTTCACAGGCATGAACAGCCTAGTTCACGCAATGCTCGTGGCTGTTGGGCACAATGTCGGCGCGCGTTCCGACATTAAAATGTCAAATTATGATCATGTAGGTTGATCAGGCCTACACGTCATGGCCCGGAATGCACAGGAATTTACGCATGTCACAGGGCACAGGTTTAGTCATCTCAACCTGGAAAACTCTAAAGCTCACAGAAGCTGTGTCTACGTCTGCTCACGTCTTTTTAGATTTTATACTTAAATTATATTTTATATCCGCAAAAATATTTCCTGTATAACAAATATAACATAAAATAAATTCATAACACAGAAATAACCAATAATAAAGAATAATCTAACTATAATAACATTATACAGAGTAATCTAAAACAATTCCAATAAAACATTTCACATAACACAGGTCTGACAAACAAACTGAAAAGTTGAAACCAGGGATACTACAATGAAAAAAATAACTTGGTTAAAAATTATTGTTCTTGGATAATTTGGTTACATAGATAACAGATGATTTTTTAAATTCGGATATTTTTTCACGTCAACTCTTTTAGATTAAAATTTTTTTAGTGTACTCTACAGAATTCTTTGTAGTGATTTAATTTGTATTTTAATTACCTCAGTAAATGGTTTAATGTCCTCAATAAAGACATGTGATTGACCAGTGCATGCTCGCTCCCCTGCTACTGCCTTACTATGTAGTTATTATCATAGATGAACGGATTCCCAGCTCAACTTTAACCCGGCCATTTCTGATGTAAACCCAGCTGATCAAACAGCTGATCTCTCCTTTAATGGTTAATTGAGTTTCATTTCTAAAAATGTTCAATATAAGCACATTAAATAGAATGCCATGAGATGAATATGTTTACAAATTATTTTAGAATTCGATTATAATAATTACTGTAATTTATCTAACTGTTAATTAACTAATAATTCTAATATAAACGTTTGTGGTAAAAAAATACTAGGGATATTTTAAATTTAACATTGTAAATTTAAAGAAAAGTCACCAGTACTCCAGGGGGATGTGAGTACGTTGAGGGGAGTGCTCAATGATTATGATAAGTGAATAAGAGAGCGAGTGAAAGAATTCAGCTTTATATAAGGCATTAATAAAAATGCCATTGATAAATAATTTAGAAGAATGAATCCAGAGGTCCGTTTCTTGAGCCATGCCACTGTTCCAGTGTTCCAGTGTTCCAGTATTGATGCAAGCTCAGAACGTGAGATAACTCACTTGCCCTCTCTTGCACAAACAATCCCTGATCTCCTTCGACGAGCACGAAATATTATTTGGAATCCATTAGAATACACATTCATTTATAATTAGAAAATAACTCTCCGATATTATTAATTATGAATAGGTATTATTGTTTGAAATTTCGTGAAATGTACAAAACATAAGAAAATTGGATAGTCATTAATCGATTATCTAACCTAATTTGGTATCACAATTCAAGATGGCGGTTTACCCCACGGAAAAATCCGCCTTGATGCTACTGCATAATTGATAAAATAGTAAAATCGAGCGTTGCAGAGGTTTCAAATAATATTTTTTAAACTCATTAATTAAGTTAGAAAAGCACAGGAAACAGTATTCGATAAAGGATAAAAAGTTGTACTCATGCTAGCGAATCCCGTTTCAACTCTAACATTTGAGTTGAACCTGCAACTTTAAAGAACCACTTATGAATTCAACCGAATATTTTTAAAATGTTTTGTCTATAGTTTGAGCGCATAATAAGCCAGAGTGAGTAAATGAAACCTCTATCTTCTATCTTCTATCTCTATCTTCTATTCTCCATCATATTCTGTTTACATTTATTACTAATACAATTAACGCATCTAAACAACACCTTTCTAAATCCTTGTTTACACTCTCGCGACTGGAGTAGATCAACACCGAGATTCGTAACTCTGAATCTCGTATATTCAAACTCGTATAACACCAGATTAATGCTTATGCTCATTAACACAGTATGATTATCCTTATGCGTTTTTACAATCACAATACGCCAAGTGGTTTCTGGAAACGTATAAAGAGGATTAAGTTAATACAATGACAAATGTAATGTTTAATTACATGAAACAACGTACTGATATGAAATCAATTAATTATAATCTATATAATCAATTATAAAGTATTTAAAGCAATTAAATTAAGTATCCAGACAGTGTGTATTCATTTTACAATATATTATTTTTTAGTTAATAACTACTAATAAAAAAATTGTCATATTTTTCAGTGTTTTACGAATAAAAAAAACATTAAACGTCATTATACCTAAATTATAGTTTTAAAATAGCTTCCCTCCACAACTCGTATGAAGGTTTTACACTACATGGAATGAAATTTGTTGTATTAATGTCTTTCAATCAATATTTTTCAAGAAATTTTTACTGTTAATTATATTTTTTGTAATTGTGCGTATTAATTAACGCTACCCTTTTATCTTGTACATATATATTACCTCTATGGATTATACATTCAAATTATTAATTTTGGAGACAAACATCTAATCCTTTCAGAGTACAATTATTTTCATTTTATGATTAAGGAAAAATATAATTTTAGGTAGTTTTAGGTATATTGACGGTTCTATAAAATGTAGTAAAACTTGAGTAATCATAGAAAGAAAGCTACAATGTGATAATTATAAACAAGTGTAATCAGAAACATCAACACAGCTGTGTGTTCTGATATTGACAGTAATGGCGGTTGAAAACAATCAGAACATGTAACTCTAGTATGGTTGTCAAAGCCACACATAGTTTTCCCAGAATTTTAATTTCTTCACATAATATCTATTCATAAATAATACACTGAAAGATCTGACTCACTAAATTCGCAAAAATTCTACAATTTAAATTTTTATTCGACGAATGGTTTCGATGAAAATTATGAACACAAACTACGAAGCCTATGTAATATTACACAATAGTTTATTAAATACCAAAAATATTAACAACCTAAAACAATTAGAGTTGTTTAGTTTTGTTTCCATTATTTCAAATTAGATTAAATTACTTTTATATTGTATTGAATTTAATATTATGAATATCGTTATAAAGAACCTTCCTGGAAGCAATTTACAACGATGACAATGTTCATGCTGTGATTAAAAACTAAACTATTCACTTCTTCTTTGAATTCATAGAATTATTTAATGAAACTGTCATATGAAGGTTTAATTTTATCAATCATCACAAGTACTTTCAACTTGAAAATACATATCCATATTGCTGGTTGTGAAAAGACAACATAAAACTATTTCCCCCGCGGGCAACCTTCATCTCAGTTTTCTTATTTGTAAAGCAATCTTGATATGGCCACATTATTTGGTCGGGTTAGCAAGATCCAATCTGCTAGATATTACACCGGACGACAGGAGACGTTATGTCCGGGTACAAAACATTCTGTTTCAATATTTCTTGTCGACAACGTCATTCAAAATCGTTCATTGGAAACATTATAGCTAACGCAATGTACCAACATAGAGCAATGATAAAAACATTAAACAGAGTACGATATGTTTGTGTGAACGAAACACCTTAAAAATATAATAAGTTGTAGCCTATATTCGTCATTGGGAGTGAAAAATGTCACTTTTTAATGCGGTCTTTAGTTACGAACTGTATTTTTCGTCTCCCTGCGCATTATATCAAACTCAATACTGCAACACACGAACATTTCACAGTGTATTATTTACTTTACAACCTAGTTCAAAAATGGCTTCAATTTAAAACGAACAGCTGGTACAGATTTATTTATTGTTTCCCTGTGCCTCATATATTATCTAAAACTTAGCTGATTTCTTTTTCGTCCTGAGACGGAGATTAAATCTTTTTTTACAACATTGCACGTATAGAGAACAGCTGTTTTCTAAGCAGTAAGACGAAAATTAAGTTTTATCCTACCTCTCTTTTACCAACATTTTATACACTGTTTTCCAAATTTAATATTTTCTATATTAAACTATAGCTACAAATGAGGAACCAAAATATAGTTCGGTGGCACCAAAAACATAATTAAAAAATACATAATTGTGCAATATTTTTGTTACGACTTACCCACGATTTGATTGTTTGGTTAGTCTATATATAGAAGATCTGTAATAATTATATTAGTTTACTACAGATAAAATAAGTGAATAATGGTGATGTGCAACCTAAAACGAAATTTTCCAATCACATAAGCTATAACAGAACAAATATACTGTAGGTAATTTCAGTTTGATTAATTAAATAAATTATTTTGTACGATAAAAGTAAGCAATTTAAGTTGTTACAAACAACATTGTAAATGTTTTTGAATTGTAAATCAAGATATTTTCCTTGCGGCCTTTTCCAATACATTCTTATTAAATTCTTTTACGTTAATATTGGAGTTTTAGGAAATAATAATACAGATATTTGGGAACATTCGACTCTGTCCCCAATTAGGAAATTTCATTAAACACTACAAACCGTAATTAGTATTATTCATTAAAACGAATTAAACCTGCATTCGTTAATTTGAATACCACCGTTGTAATTTGTCAACTTAACTTTAATTAAAGAACTTGCTACACTTCAGCAGTTTTCCTTTTTCCCTAAATTCATTGGACCTCTCGTTTTTACCATTAAAATGCCAATTTCATTCACTGTTACTTAATTTTACTAGGATATCTTTTAATTAGTGATCTTGTTCTTTATTAGGTGTTTTTGGGGCCGGTATCTTATACCAAGCTAGAGAAAAATTTCCTGTGGATGGACGTCAACTGCGGCTTATTTGCCAGCCTAGGAATGTGGGGACACTTCCACCATCACCGTACTATCACTAGAGCTCGCTAGTAATAGTAGGAGTGGTTAAGAGTCTGCATCAGTGGTAGCCATCTTGGATTTTAGTCCCGTAAGAGCGATGTTAAATTCTGGCGGAACATACCTTCACTTTGGCGTCTGTAGTGGCGTTAATTATCAAAGTATCAATGTAAAACTTTGGAAGTACATTGATGAGATGTGGCTCAAGGGCATGACCTTTTAATATGTTCAAAAATTTAACTTGATATAGAAACAAAAATACAGGAATATTTTACAAAATAAATCATTATTATTTTTTTATTAAGAGCGAAAATAATAAGTTCTGTAAGGTGGTGCCCTGGAGGACTGTAATACCTTTAATTTGACACCTCTTCCGTTAATTTATGACCATAGGTCAAGGAGATATAGGCGCCAGAATTTAACATTGCTCTTACGGGACTAAAATCCAAGATGGCTAAAACTGATGCAGACTCTTAAGGAAGAAGTCTTGTAGCTTGGAAGGGTTGAGGTCTGTGAGCTGACCACGCCTAGTCTAGAGGTAGACAAGAGATAAATGTACAGTATAGCGATTGTGCTTTAGCGAGTCTGGAGGCTTTGGAAAATAAATTACTTGAACTTGTTATCCTCACACTAACCCTTCTTGTGAGGATCAAAAAATAATATTTACTTTGAGTAAAAGTATGTAGTCGTCAGCCCTTTTTAACTAAGTATTAGCATCCACCAGGAAATTAGTGATTAATGAGTACCTCTAATACTTTTTGTCACAACTGTCGTATCATCAGGGAATGCGTTGGAGTCACAACTCTCCATGTGGAGGAATAGAGACATCTAATAGGTAATGAAAATTAATTTAATATTTAAAGTTTTTGCTACTGAGAAATAATTACGAGCAGTAATGACTAGTGATGATTATTCTGAAATGCACTGATGACGTGATTACTACTTGTATGTCGCCGTTCGCTCATTACACTCCAACGTTAATTAACAATTAATCATACAAACCACAGCTAAATATAGTTCAAGCATATTAATATATAAACCTAATCAAGATCATAGTTTATGAATCTTCTCGTCATATTTTATGGTATTTTTACGGCTTCGTGCTCGTATTTTTCATTAATGGTAAAATACGTTTAATGAGCTTTGGTAAGTGAATTAACGAAAAGATAACAATCAAAGGCCGCATTTTAGAGAAATATTTGACTGAAAAAACACGATATTAAAGGTTAATATTCACCCTGAATATTAGGATATCAATATAATTTTGGGACTATTGAAATATTCTACCCTAGCCTCTGATAGATTAGATTAGATTATTTGAAATGGCGACCATACTAAAAGGTAGGTATTTTAAACCAAGTATGAATGAGGACTGAGTGTAGAATGATTGTGGTGCGATGTTGTAGTCTTGTTACTGACCAAGGCTGACGTGTTCCTTAGACATGACTGCTAATTAATAGCCCAATAGCCGATGGTAATTAATGGACCTACAGTTTAACGTGGAATCCGAACTACGGCCTCTGAATTACGAATTGGTCCTAATCCTGAGGATGGTCTTTGCGGATTAACGTAGTATTCAATAGTGCGGACGATAATCCACACAAGAGAACACTACACCCACCGACCATCACTCGTAACTATCCACAATTCGTGACCTCCAAGTAGCTGGATTACAGGATGACGCCACCATCCCAGTCAAATGACAGGTCTTGTGACCAGCGTTACTTTTGATTATTATGTAAATAATTAACAACACTGATCCAGTAGCTAACCAGTGAATTTGTTTGAAAATGCTGCTAATATTTGCAGGTTCCAGGTTTGGTTATTTTGTACAAACAGTACACGAGAGAGTTACGATATTGCACCTGTCTAGACGCCCAAAGCAGAATATTCTCGCTCGCTCAACCTCGTCACAGCAATGCATCAAAAACGGAATTTTATAACATTTCTACAAAATAATTTATTAAAGCTCTATAAACTTATACTTTCACAATTTAATATTTACCTTATGCCATAATACGTGTGATGGTTAATATATTTTCTCAATATTAATAGGTATAACTCTTCATTTCATAGTAAAATATATTTTGATTTTAATTTGAATAAGTGTTGTCGTTATGTATTTTGAAATTAATTAATTATTTTTTCCCTAGTTTGTTAGAACAAACTAGGTACATGTATCTCGGTTCAATAGATTGAATTACACAGCACATCATTTTTAAACTGTGCGATAAATATTTAATGTCATGTCTACACAGCACTTCTTAAAGAGGATACAATGTATGTAGAAGTGTTAGAAAATGTGTTTAAATTTTTAAAAAGTAGTTTATTTATCTTGACATAGACACGTCTAAGTTTTATGGGGGGGTAGTAATTCGCCTTACGAAAAATTGTAACGAAATTTATGTCATATTGATGTCATAGGGACAGCTGCTTAGAGTTACTAAGATCATCCCTGTTCGAAATATAGATGATCTAATATCACCTAATATAACTGTCAATTATTGACGATTGAGATATATGTTGTATATATTTGGCCCAGAATAAAGGATCTCTATGTCTAAGCTATTTGCCAAAGGGAATTAAATATATTACATTTTTCTATCATAAATGTGTACAATACAAAGCATAATATCCTATGTTTATATATTCTGGAGAATAAAAAAATATTGTTGGTTTCATTTTTAATTTGTCAAAACATAAAATGGTTACAACAAATTAAATTGATTTAGAAATAAGATTGCTAACACAGATGATGGCAACATTGGAGGAGTAATTTATTTTTCTTTCCTCCGATGATTGGGAAGTAATTATTTTCTAAATTGAAAAGGGATTATGTAACATAGGCTAGAAGAGTGATGTTATATTGTTTAATGAATTGTACTTCAAAAACATGGTTTAAGTTTGTTAAATAATCTACACCTACAGAGTGATCAATTATATAAAAGAAAAAAAATACATTATCATATATGTGAAATTCAAGTTTGAGGGAGCAAAATAGTTGTGTTTAGCAAATTATCAAAGTCGTAAGTAAACTCATTGATGGAAGGCATTTTCGTAGTCAATTTGCATTACCAAACAACCTGTTCATTAGACAATCTAGCTACAATAATGAGGGTGTATGGTAATGGCAGCCATACAGCTCCCAGCGCTACCTGGTAGTCAGTGCTGTAAACACTAACTGCCCAATATCCGTTCCAGATGTGACAGTCTCAGTGTTGACAATGTACAGTAGGCCTAATGGTCACCATACACGGCCGTACAGTGACAGAGCGTACCTGGTAGTCAGTGCTGTAAACACTAACTGCCCAATATCCGTTCCAGATGTGACAGTCTCAGTGTTGACAATGTACAGTAGGCCTAATGGTCACCATACACGGCCGTACAGTGACAGCTCCCAGCGCTACCTGGTAGTCAGTGCTGTAAACACTAACTGCCCAATATCCGTTCCAGATGTGACAGTCTCAGTGTTGACAATGTACAGTAGGCCTAATGGTCACCATACACGGCCGTACAGTGACAGCTCCCAGCGCTACCTGGTAGTCAGTGCTGTAAACACTAACTGCCCAATATCCGTTCCAGATGTGACAGTCTCAGTGTTGACAATGTACAGTAGGCCTAATGGTCACCATACACGGCCGTACAGTGACAGCTCCCAGCGCTACCTGGTAGTCAGTGCTGTAAACACTAACTGCCCAATATCCGTTCCAGATGTGACAGTCTCAGTGTTGACAATGTACAGTAGGCCTAATGGTCACCATACACGGCCGTACAGTGACAGCTCCCAGCGCTACCTGGTAGTCAGTGCCGTAAACACTAACTGCCCAATATCCGTTCCAGATGTGACAGTCTCAGTGTTGACAATGTACAGTAGGCCTAATGGTCACCATACACGGCCGTACAGTGACAGCTCCCAGCGCTACCTGGTAGTCAGTGCTGTAAACACTAACTGCCCAATATCCGTTCCAGATGTGACAGTCTCAGTGTTGACAATGTACAGTAGGCCTAATGGTCACCATACACGGCCGTACAGTGACAGCTCCCAGCGCTACCTGGTAGTCAGTGCTGTAAACACTAACTGCCCAATATCCGTTCCAGATGTGACAGTCTCAGTGTTGACAATGTACAGTAGGCCTAATGGTCACCATACACGGCCGTACAGTGACAGCTCCCAGCGCTACCTGGTAGTCAGTGCTGTAAACACTAACTGCCCAATATCCGTTCCAGATGTGACAGTCTCAGTGTTGACAATGTACAGTAGGCCTAATGGTCACCATACACGGCCGTACAGTGACAGCTCCCAGCGCTACCTGGTAGTCAGTGCTGTAAACACTAACTGCCCAATATCCGTTCCAGATGTGACAGTCTCAGTGTTGACAATGTACAGTAGGCCTAATGGTCACCATAAACGGCCGTACAGTGACAGCTCCCAGCGCTACCTGGTAGCGATTGCTGTAATCATCAGCTACTTACAATTCCGACTGCGCCACCACCGATTTTATCACCCATTCTTCCAACTGAGTTGGACATTCCGAACTTTCTCTTTGGATTCGTCACCACACCTGTTCATTGCCAATCTACAGGTGTGAATTTATTGTATCAGTCTGTCGTTGCAAGCCAAAACTTACATTGGACTAAATTTATTAATGCATTTTTTCTTTTGCATAATTCTTATTCTTTACAGTGAATTTTCAAAAAGATATGGATACAAGCCAATAAAATTAACAATTTTAAAAAGGAAAATTGATAATACAACCTAAGGAGGCTAACATACTAGCTAGGAATGGACTGGTAAGAAAAAAAAATTAACAGCTTGGACACGTTTCTCACTTACATTTTAGCAAAATTTTGATATAAAATCATTGAATATTTAACTACTATTTTTTATATTTAAGACACAGAATAAACCTTTTGCTAAAATATTAATATTATTTGAATATAACGTTTGTTGAGTATTAGTAAAATGTAAGTTAAATGGACTTGATGACATTTGTAGCTTTGAATTTAAATTAAAAATTACTTTATTTTTTCGTACGAACACGAAACACGACAACGTAGCTAGGGTTAAGAGTTCGGTAGTTGTACCAATATAATAACGGATCACTTGGTAACTCAAACCTTTTCATTGATTTGGAAACTTCAAAACAATGGCAAATAAACTTTAAGCTTGGAAACAGCCCGAGGATGTAGTCAACCAAAGACCAAGGACTTTTGTTGGTATCGGCGTCGGTCAACGTGCTTTGACAACTTTGGCCGTTCGTGAAGGTCTTCCTTCCTATCAACAATCACAGTTCATCTGTCATTGTTTCCCATTACCTCTTCTTGAACGTTAGTTATACAAATGCGAAATATCCATCACATCGGGTAGGTAGATAGCTTGTTTTAAATTTGAGGCATATATTCCATATTTCTGTCATAATGGGTACAGTTCACCTTAATTATTACGGGAACTAGTAAAAATCAGGCACGTGTTGTGTCAGCTTTTTACGAGTTCCACAAAAATTATTCCTTCCACACTCCGACGTTTCGCGGGACCAAAATGTTCCGCGTCTTAAAAGTTTAATAAATCTTTTCCGCACGAAAGCTGAACACCTAACCATAACTGAAAAGAAAAGGAAGAGGCCATTAATAACCACTGAAGACATGAGACGTAGTTACTCCCTGGTTGTTATTATTTTCTTTAAGTTTTAAATTTTAATATTTTAATGTTTGTTGACGCTTGTTATACAAATGTTCATTTTGTAACCAAACGTCGTATTACTGAAATCGTACCTTTATACAAGGAAAATATAGTTTAACTTATCTTAAGGAGTATAAAGTTTAATTTGAGTAGCATTGTAATTAATTTAGAAATTGTAGTTTATTGAGAGTGAATGCATTGCTCAATGAGAGCTTGCTTAAGACTTTAGATTGTTCTTAAGATGGCTTTAATGTCATGTCACAAAACGTCAAGAGTCTGCAATACCTGCACTTTTCTGTACTCGCATAACAGCATTGTTGGATTCAAATAATCACTGAGACATATTTTGCACCAAAAACCCCACTTGAAAGGAGGTTGTAGTAATATCTATAAACCAAGCAGATTCAATTTTTTTACTAAGTAGATACATCAAAAACTAGTCAAATCAAAATGTCATTCATTCCAAAAAATATATAAATGCAAAGTGTTGATTTAAATTAATAAACTGATATAGAAAAAACATAATACATAAATATTGTGAATAAAATAATTCTTGCAAGAGGAACTACTCCCTAGTGCCAAAATGAGCCCATTTATTACTATGAATAAAAAATTTGACACACTAACTTTGGTAAAAGTACACGACAAAGTATTGGTAAAATTCAGATTTACAAAAATTGTATTGATAGATCCAAAAAAGCTTTTTATTTATTTTAATCACATAGACTCTAATTATATCATTGTACTTGTAATAACAGGGAACTTTCCATTATTTTAGATTAAATTTTCTACTACTCCTTCATTTGCTCCCTGTAGAATATCAAGTCCCTCTAGTCAATCATATACTAGATAGATAGCAAAGACATCCTCAATCAAATGGGCTCGGTTAGACTAGTTATTTAAAGTTTTTTTTTATTATTCAGTCAAGAGAAGTATTAACAAATAAAGCATACGAATACAGAATAAAGAATATTTAAGCGTCACGTGAAAATTAAAACGGAAGTGACGTCGTATCGTTATAAGCACAGCTGTTTAGAGGAACTGAAAACATCCCCTTTATACTTATCCTTGATCTAAGCTCTTTCCTCAAGGGAAGTAAATATATTTTTAGTATCCAGTAAAACACTTTACTCCCTCCTCGTTAATTGGTTCAATAAACGTTTTAGGGGAGGGCTTCACTTTACACCCTAAATAAATTATACGAAACATGACATATTTATATAAATAAAATTAGAGTTTTGTCTGTACATTGCTCAGAATTATTCATTTTTAAGTTATTTTTACTTTTCGTGCGTTAGAGAAGCCGAAACCGGTCTTATCTCAATTTTTGTCTGTTTGTCGGTTTGTCTGTGATGCTCCAGGAGACATTTTACGCCGTCTTCTCCAAAAAACCGGGAGAACTGATAACAATGAAACTTATTTCATACATTCTCTACATTCCAGAGAAGGTTTTTAAAGGCTTAACAGTGTCCGCCGACCCGAAAAGTAAAAACGAGCATTTAAAAGCCCACTTTTTACGCTATATTGGTTGCATTTTGCTTCAGTTTTAAATGAATAACCTACTGGCAATAATAGCTGTCTTGGTAGTTTAAAGATTTAATAGAAATAAAAACAAACAGCTGTTGAATCAATATAGTTAGTTTATATTTGTCATTGATTTAAACCAGAGAGGAACGTTTAAACCCATTTCGAAATCATACCATATTAAAAGGTTTTTAACGTATAACTAATAATAATAATGGTATAAAGTTTCTAATCTATTTAATTGTAAAGTAATGCTAAATAATAAAGCTAGGTATTGATTTATTTTCTTTGCATTGATTTGTTTAGGATTTCAGGTTTACATACCTACAACCCGTACAAAGGACGGGCTTACTGCTAGTATTTATATAATTTTAAAAATCATATGGAAATATGTCTTTTGACTATTTTAAGCTGCTCAGACAATCAAGCTCATATTACGATACAAAACTCAAATTTGTTGGAAACTAAACATACGTAGAGTTTACGCTGGCTTGGTCCATCAAGGCCGGTGTAAATATTCAAGAAGTTAGTGGACTGTCTACTTTATCTTTTTGCGTTGGTTTTAACTGTGTTAATTCCCACTAGGAGAAAATAAGATACACGATACGGCAAACTGAAGTTCTGATGTTCATGGAAAGGTGTAAATATTTATTTAAGAGGACTTCCATTACTCTTATAATCACTTTTAAAACTAATCTCCATGTTTTCAGTTTTCTGGCGAAACGCAAATTGGATCTTCACACAAAATAGTTACTGAATGGAACATATTAAATTGAATAAACATCTTTTACTATATTATTTTTTACATGTACAATAAGGACATAATAAACGATAAGTCCAAATTTTAAGTTATATATATTTTTATTCGTTGATTTTTAAAAATCTATAATATTATAAAGAAGAGGTGGTTTCTGTATGTTTGTTTGTGGGTTTGTGTGTTTGTGGGTTTGTGGGTTTGTGTGTTTGTGGGTTTGTTGTGGCAAGTGAACGCAAAAAATACTGAACCAAAAAGTTTGAAATTTTACACAAAGACAGATATTAAACTCATGCAACACATAGGCATACTCATTTCCTTAAAATCCTCTCGGGCTACGCCCTGTGAACGTCCTAAGTTTCAATGTTTACATTTTTAGAAAATGAAATGTCAACAGCTGTGAACACTAAAATTTGACAGTTCGAGAAGCAGAAGACATGGTTGCTGTAAATACCCTGGGATTCAATGTTTACAGTTTTTAATGTCAACATCCGTTTACTTTACATTTTGACAGTTCAGGAAGAAAAAGAAATAAAGTTAATTTTTACAATTAGTGAATTATTAGTTCGAAATAGTGGAATGGTAGATTTTTAATTTTCCCACGATGCCTGCCAATATTACGTTAATGCTTATCCTCTCCCAATATTTGACATATGTTACTTTGTCATGTTTAGATATATACTTAGACACGTGTTTTGTCATTTTGTAAACAATAAAGAATTAATTATCAATAACTTAAATGTATCTGTAGAGCCTACACCTCTCAGCCTTTTTTACCCGAGCGAAGAACGTGTACTTTGGCTAGTACATCATAAAATTTCGATAACATTGAATGGATTTTTGACATTCCGTTTGTAATCCAACAAGAAATCAGTACAGTTTTATAGTTTTTAATAATGATATTTTATTGTATAAATATTTTCGTAGGAATTTGCTGAGTGAACGTAAGTCATTACAGTTTATGGATATTGTAGCAGTGTAAGTGTTGGGATTTCCACTGGAGCAAAAAAGTTTAAAAACTTTATCACCAAAAATCTTTTCAACTTATACATGTAGAGTTACAATCTTATAGCATTTTAAGAGTCTAAATGGTTATTAAAAAGTTACAAGGATGGATTGCGAAACATAAAAACTGTGGTTTTATATTTTTTAAATATTCAGTGATATAGAATTTCAATGCATATCACTAGTGGTTTATCCAAGGAATGATTCGGTGTAGGAAGTTAGCCTGGGGTTGGTCATTAAAGATGCAGTCCCAACATTCCCTCGGGGTCCTCTAACACGTTTACAGCTACAAGACTGCACCACTTTGAAAAACACTCGACTGCTTCCCTTAAAACTCATGTTTATGTATACGAATAAACTTAGATTTTTGCTTGTACATAGCTTGAATCGGTATTTGTTGTACTTTTATGTTTGATAAGTCAATAAACTCTAAACTTAACTCATTAGTTATTCTCTCCGTCAAATGTGATACCGTTACTACAACCGAGGTAAACAAATCAGTAACAACTCAAAATCATGAAAGTAGTTTTTATAGGAAGCAAATTGGTACAATTTTCAATATTCCACCATTTCGTTTCTACGAAGGTTAGGGAGCTGAAATTTTCCCAGAACATTTTTAGAACCTACTTTGTAAACTGTGTAAAGTTTAAACAAGTTCGGTGCATGAATGGGCACGTAATATGAAATTAAACATTTAAACCTCTTCGTTGGACATTGTGTATAGTAAAGAAGTAACAATGAAATATAACTATAGTAAAGAGAGAGAGAGGAACAATTGCACCGCAATCCGTAGATTTTGTCATTTAAACCTATGTTTCTTTTTTAGACTGGGAATTATACTAACAAGTAATTATATTGCTAAACATAAGAACAAACACAACCACTTTTTGCTCATTTAAAATGAAGATCAAATAGTTTAATCAATCACATACATTAGGTTCTTATCAATATCGTTTTTCAAAAATTGTATAACTATTTTCGATACTAAATATTTGCGTTATGTGCTACTAAAACTACATTTTCGTCGGTCGCAAACTGTGAGGGAGAGAATCTGCGAAAGTAATGAGGATTATGTAAATATGCGGAATAAGTGAACAGAAAGGGTTGTAAACCGAGGACTAAAGTGCTGTTAAATCATAACAAACAGTTTAATGCAGAACAATATCGATATAAAATTTAAATAATGCTTCATCGTCTTTTTAATGTTGAGGAAAACATCTTTATTTTCAACTCTGGACAATTCCGCTATACTGTCAACTATATTATTAAATTATTGACGTAACAATAATAATAACATGGCTAAAATTTTTACTGTCTGTAATTATTCAGTTATAAGTTTAATTATTTCAGTGCACCAATAAATAAAATTATTATGTTTTGGAAGATGTGATTTATAAGCACCTACCTTTTTCATTTCTATCTAGATATATTTAATTTAGATCTAATGTGTTTCTATAAACTGCTTTATTTTAAACAAGTATATTTATTTGAAGTACTAAAATTGTGCGTGTTCTATTTGTTTGTACTTTTTGGTTTTTAGTACATTCATTTCAATACCACTTACAAACATATTAGAATTTCGCTATCACAGGAATATAGTAATGCCATATATGTAGTCTTGAACCAATAAAGACACGTTATTATTGTACAGGCCTTTTGATTACTAAAATATTTAAGCTTCATAACATTATTTTATTTAAATTTATTTTAAATTATTTAAAACTATTTTTATTTAATTTTTTATCTATTTATTTTATAATTAATCTATGTTATTTATCTAAACCCAAAATTGTTTAAGTTTTATATAAACATAAATGTCATAAACAAGTATTTAAATATTCATAAGCCAAGTACACAGTACTATTTTCATTCACGAATACGTAAATTAAAGCATGCATATCAAAGATATATGAAAGTGCCATTGATGTAAACAAAGGCAAATTTCTTGATTAATGAACATTTTTGTTCTTCCTTTACCGAAAACTAAGTTTATGAATTTTAATGCAACGTATTTTTGGATATAATAAATATATCACAGTTCTAACTACTTATACCAGTTTTAGCAATTCGTACCAACAATTTTTGGCATGTTTTTAAATTTAAAAAAATTATCTACGAAAAACAATTATAGGCCTATCTCATGAAAGGTGGTAAATAATCCGTTAAAAATATTAGTATAAGTCTTATAGTTTCTGAGAAAATTTAAGTTAAATATGGTTAACATATAGTATATATGGGATAGGTCCCCTTAAATATAACTGTACACACGTTTTAATATGGAAATCGTAAACTATTTAGGTATTAAAAACTAATTGTTCCATAACCATATAACGACAATTTTAAGTTTGTCTTTCATTGTGTTGTACGTTGCTTAAAAACTTACTTTAATTAAACGCAAATTGGTGAAAAGCGTTTAAATACTTCCGAAACTAACTCACCGAATTTCTCCGAAGAAAACAAATGGAACAGACACATAAAATACGGCCGTAAAATATGTAGGTTAGTGTCGCACCGTAGCGCTACATGTGGGCAGAAACACAGCAACAGCTGGCGCGAGGGCAACCAACCGACCGTCTCGGGACCGCGACCCACACTGACTACGCACACCGCACAGCTCATCAGCTGGTCGCATTGTTGCGTTGCCATGGCTACCGGTCAGCTGCTCACAGCCACCGTCTCGTGCTACCAAATCGATCAGCTGTTTAATTAATCCTCCTTCCCCGTCTTCTTTTACCTTTACAGTTATTTGAATTACACAAAGGGGTGGAACTGTGTTTCTTCAGCACGTCAGTAATGTGGATTATTGCGCACCCCTGTAATGGCAGTCTCATGGTCCTTCCAGATTTATAAGCCTGGAAACTGCAGTAGTCTCCTCCCTCTCCATGACGCCAAGTGTCAGCCATTACCTCAGTAAGCCCAGTGCAGTCATACAGCAGATTATCCGAAGTCTCCTCGGACTGCCCGCACTCCCTGCATACTGGGTGGGTCTCCAGTGAAGAGTCCCATGCGAACAAGATGTTTCCTCATATATCCTTGTCCCGTGTTCTGACCTACCTAACCGTAGAAGGTCCTCTGCGATCTTCGAGAAGGGAGAGCTGATGGATAGTTCGATGACTCTCAGGAGGGGAAGCTCCGCCCATCTTATGCGGTGACTCTCACGTGCCCACATGTGCCCTGGAGACACCACAAAAGGGGTTTAGACCCATGAATGGGGTTGAAGCACCGTCATTCCCAATACGATCCGCTATTTTATTACCGATGATTCCTGAGTGTCCTGGAACCAAGCATAGGCTAACATAGTTGTGGCAACTACCAAGAGAGGACTCCGCGTTGCGGCAGTCCCACACTGGAGTCGAAGGTACCTTTACAGTTTTCTGAGAACTGTTTTTATAACACTTAATCAATAATCATCGAACTGTATTGTACGGTTTCCACATATATAACCACTACACCACCCAGCCAGTAATGAAGGCAATGAAGGTATAGGCAAATTCTGGACTTGTGGATGCAATCAAACCAACTTACCCGAACGGATAGACAGCCCTTTCAAACTTTAGTCAAACTACGGTACATCGAAGTTAGACTTAAGTGTTAAGTTACTTTTAGGTCTATGTCAATAGCGATGACGTTTGTTCCAAATATATGCGAGGGAACAGTTTTTGATATTGTTCATGTTTATACGCAACGTAAAATAAAGTTTAAGTTGAAATTATTTGTGTCTAGGTTAATTTATCTCATTCTTATTTCTACATAAAATTAAAATTGCTTAAGTAACACCGCAACTTCTTTCTTCCGCAGTTCTTTATTAGTTTTATTAGTGAGTGATTTTGCAACGTTTCGATCTGGATTTAATGAAACTGTGTTAGAAAACCTCTTATCATATTGCATTATCTGACAGCAATAAGCGTTCCTTGTTGCTAAGTTCTTTCGTTTACTAAAACATATGCTAGCACTGTATTTTGTATGGTTTTGATTGTTTTCATTGTTCAAGTAATCTTCAATTTAAACACTCAATATAACTCAAACTCAATACTCAATATGAAATTCATCAGTTATATTTAATTTAAATACATCTTAATCATTTATAATCTCGATGACTTAAATTTTTTCAAGTTTTTAAAAATGTTTTTGGTCATCCGAATATTTAAATTGTAATTCATAATAATTACTTTAATTTAGATACTTTATTTTTCCCTAATAACGAAGGAATAAGATTGCCGACAAAAAATAAAAATAATTAAAATGAGAAAGCGAATTCAGTCTACTCTGAATTTTAGTTGCAGCTGGAACAAAACCAATTGAAAGTTGAAAGATTTTAAATAACTTCGGGTTTCTACCTGTAAGTCACCCACATGCACTACTAGGCGGCCGCTACTGTTGGAGATACAGTAATTATTCTATTTTGGGGGACCAGTTCGTCATTCATTGAAGCCACTAGTAATTTATATAAGTAGATCACCGGTTTAAATAAATAATGAATAAATTATAGAGTCCGGGTGACAGCTGTTGACAGTTGACCCGTATCTCCAGGAATACCAGCTGGCCTGGGGCCGCGCCGGCGCGACGAGCACAGTGAGACATGACAGTAATCAGTTGTTCAACAATGGTTTAGGTTTTATCCTTTTGTTTACAATGTTTAATTCAGCCATACTCACCAGTAACACCAATTGGTAACATAAGGTTGAGTAATGTTCCACAGTTAGACCGTTTGGATTTTATGTGTAGATTTACAATTCACGGAATAATTTCAGCGGTTCATTTTGTTTTTTTCTTACTGAAATGTAAAATTTAAAATGTTTAAATGTTGACGTTACTAAAGTAATATTTTCCACTCTTGGCAACAGCAATGAAGTGCAAACAAGGGCAACAAATGCCACAAGGCAAACGTGGAGTTGGTCTGATGATGTCAGGTGTTCAGTTCTTGGAATTTCAACCGCATGCAACTGGGGGCTTACGTTTCCTCTCTTTGAGATTCTAAAAGAAGATAAAAATTGTCAAGGATTGTATTTAAATATTTTAGAAAAAGTATTTTGTTTAGACTAAATTTAATACCCTTGATATTTTTTTATATATCTGTTAGGATGGTTTCTGTAAGTTTATAAGCTGTATAAAGCTACAAATATCTCAGTTTGGGTACATTTCTCGCAATATATCTCCGGTTATGATCAAGTCATAAGTCATATGGGTCGTACGACGTGTCTCCTCAAGGCAACACCTTACTAACAACACAAAACATTCAAATAATGTCTGTTGGAAAACACAATCTATTATTTATTTGATTACCAACTAAAACATAACATTATTTGTTTCATTCATTGGACGAAGATATATCGCGGTATGGGAAAAACACGCTTCCTTTTCTTGAAATGTTTTATTTGAATTTTCGTTTTCATTTTAGTTTTATATTATTTCCATAAAATTGATTAATAAAGTATTTGATTTAAGTTTAAAAATATAAATAAAAAAGAATAGGTATGAAATATATAAGTACATTAGCGCCCACTATAGTCCCACAGGTGCCTAAGCTCATATTTGGATCGGGTATTAAAATAAAGGCGCATAAAAATAACACCCACTCAAAAATGAATTAAAAAGTGATTGTTCAATTCACTTTTATTGTTATGGACACTTGTGTTATAGTTGTTTAATGAATTTAAATTTAGTAAAAAGGGGTAAATCTAGATAACCAAATATTTCATAATGCTGTATTGTAAATTATGAGTATTATCAACACTTGAGGAATTATTTTACGTTTCATTATGGATCTGTCTAAACTCTGGTCTTTTTCAACCTAAATTTTACGTTTTGGTTTAAAAAAATGGCGACTTTGTCCAGAATGAAGCTGGTTACTTTCGGATTACGAGATTTGTGTTACCACTACAACAATTTAACGTTTAACAACTGTACTCAAATTTTTACAATTAATTAATTCTTTTGAAAACAAACACAAAGGCGTTCTGCATATGGGTCCAAACGTAAGTGTTTTGAAAAATTGTTAAGTACTTGAGAGTCCAAAATAAAATTATAGCTCAATTCATTTAATTGTTCGTTAGTAAACAGCGAATACAGCCACTGTTAACCAACATTCACCCAGTAATAAGGTACTACACTTCACTGAAATGACTACCCAAATGACCGTATTTTACGGCGAGTGTAAATTTTAGATGAGCGTAGGATGAGTGGATGAATTACAGTATGTGGCTTTGTTGTTCACAATAAACAGCTTATACGTACGTTAAAATTAATTTAGAGTTTGAGAACATTCTAACTCTTTTAGACGCAAAAGGAAGTTGACGGCACGTTGTTCAGGTTATTAGTATTATTATTATTACCTTTCTGATTTGGCGAGCAACACCAGTAGGTATTGAAAACCAATTATGAATGAGAAATGAGTGTAAGAAGATTGTGGTGTGATCTTATAATCTTGTTACTGACTAAGGACATGTTTCTAAACTTATGAGGGTATGCGGGTGCGGGTCATATACTTGTGGATGTTTCGAAACTGATGAGGGTATGCGGGTGCGGGTCATATACTTGTGAATGTTTCGAAACTGATGAGGGTATGCGGGTGCGGGTCATATACTTGTGAATGTTTCGAAACTGATGAGGGTATGCGGGTGCGGGTCATATACTTGTGAATGTTTCGAAACTGATGAGGGTATGCGGGTGCGGGTCAAATACTTTGAAAGTTTCTGATCAGTAGAACGCAATTCGATGAGACCGACTTTTCTAATTAAAGAATACTGTCTGGTAAAAAGTCAGGTCTCTTCGTTTACTCTCTATATGTCTGTAATTTCATATCCTACCAGAAATCTAAAAGAATAACCCAACTATAACATTTAGTTTACCAACCTATATTATTTGTTACAATTATTAGTAAGAATATTACGAGCCAAAGTAATATAAGTACAGTAGGTCATTAACCTGAAATAGCTCACTAAAATTTATAGAGAAAACAAACTAAACGTAAATTCACAACATAGACTCTCCTGTGATAAATGTTTAGTAAATCAGAGAGAATAGATGATGTTTAAGGTCAAACAATACGACAAGTTTTTGAAAATTTACAAGTATATCTAGTAACCAGTTCAACAATAGGTAGTGAAATTTTAATATTGAATATTGGTAATAATTATCAGATATTGGATTTTTTATTTTAAATTAAATGTTAAGATATTAATTAAATATTAATAAAAGTATATTAACTCCCACTCCATGTAAAGAGTTACGTTCATAAAGGAATGCCGACGAGTAGGCCTCTAGAAACAATTTTGTTCGTCCAGTTACAAAGGAAAGTGAAGCTGTGAAGCGTGTATAAGGCCGTTTGTGTGTTATTTAATTTATTCTCCGTAACAGCTGGTAGGCCTACATAATAGCTCTGTGAGGTTGAACAATAATTTCATGGGGACCTAAAACATACTTATGAAAAACGTTGTAAATGTTATATACTGCATATCAAGACTCGCTAATTCTCATCTCTAACAGAAAATACAACGTATTATAATTTTTAAATATTTGGACTATCGATCCATAGAAACGAATAACTAAATAAAAATTTGTCAATTAATATAGGGATATTTTAACATTATAGACATTCTTTTCCAGTAAATCCAATTGTTTACCTTTCTCTTAACATATTTTGGATTAGGTTTAGATTGTGAGAACATTCTAATCTATTTCATATTTCTTGAATTATTTTATGTTTTTAATTTCTAAATGTTTTGACTTTCATGTATTAATTGAATAGATTATATTTCGAATTCAAGTTTTTTAGAGTTATTTCTTTATAAAGCAGAACTAAACACAAACCACCAAACTGCGAAATTGAACCAAGTCCTATTTAATTCGTTGGATCGATATTATCGAAGTTTATCTGAGACGCATGACCGAACACAATGATTATCTGTTTCTATCCAGTAGTTCATTTTGTGAGTCACACTAATGCCATTTTATTTTAAAACTACATTGTTGGTATTGAGATAAAATAAAAGTAATAGGTATACATTTTATATTTTTTAGTTACAGAAATAATTACTAGGAGGAATAAAACTGTTAATTGCTTTCTAGTGTCCAATGTCCAATGGTGATAACTAAGAAATTTCATCATTATTTGTCTACTATTTTTCATGAAACTTCATGATAACTTTTTATATGCAGCGTAAGGTCATATCACCCTTTCAAAAAATTTGTATTACCTTGAGGGCGGGTTTGGCAAATCTCCAAAAATATAAGATATTTCATCTTTTAGTAATGGCGTGTTTATATTTATTATTTAAGCGAGAAAGTATTTGTCAGTTCACCGATATCGTTTATATGTTAAATGTCAATCTGAAACACAAATATTGCTCCAATCAAACAATTGAATTTTGAATATACAGGTATAACAATTTTTGTAAGTTTTTACAATTAACTGAATACCTATTATACTATACCCAATTATTTTTGTGTCTGATAAGTTATTAAAAAACTTTTACCAAAATGTTTGTGCTTATACTACAGTTTACGGAAGCTACAACATGCAAGATTTTATAGCATTGTAAAACAGCGTAATACGTTGGAACATATGAGATGGTTGTCATGGCAACGCGACAATGGTCCTTTGATCAGCTGATCATCTGCATCGGACTGCTATTATGTGCGGACAGCTGATTACTCTAGCTTATCGTGTGAAACGTGACTTGGTTTTTTGTCATCAAACGAAAAATGATTACTCCAGTAATCACTCTACAGTAAATGCTTTATTGAATAATTATTATATATCTGTTGTTCTTAACATTTGGAGAGATTTGCAGGTCAGGATCACAAACGAGGCTTGTGACTGAGCACTCCTAATGTGAGCTTAATATAATAGGAGTGAATCGATAATCGATAACAGGAAGAAAACAATTGGTAGGGTGTTAGTTATATATCTATTTTCATTAACATAAAAAATGGCGACGACTATTTATTATGGTATAATAATTATAGATTTATTTCATTTTATTGTCTATAGTGCATAAATGAACACAATTGTTTTAACATTTTAAAGCGGGAAATATAAATTTTCTCTAATTTACTTAAAATAATCGCCCAATTAAGAGACACAATTGCACAATTAATTTTAATTCCCAACGAAGTTTAAGAACAAGTAATCAGTGTTTAATACTGTTAAATAAACAGGTTGTGGAGTGTTTGCGTCAGATATAATTGCGTACAGCGGAGTGAAGCTTTTCTGTTTGGCTTGGTTGGATCTTCCCTCCGCCTACTTGGGTTTCCTTTATTTTTATTTGATCGCTATTTTCCTACTTGACTTTTTACTATTAGCTGTTAAACTATTAAGTACAGTCTTTGATTATATACTAAAAAAAAATAAAAAGCTTAGTAGAAAAGTTGAAACATAATAAAGTGTAGTTCGTCGGTTGTTATGCCAGAGCGCAGCACTAGTCAGTGTTTGGTAAAAATTAAATTCATTATTAGGGCCAATAACATCTCGTGCTTGATAATCAATTCATCTTGTGATAAATTCATTGTCATGATTGAATACTTTTTTGATTACGGTCTTCACTTTAAATAACGTTCTTACTTTGAACAAAGTTTAAAATTAATTATAATGCCCGAAACCTCCTAGAGGTTTATCAACTATATATTATGGTTGATCTAAATGATTTTCTTTTGGTCAATACAATATTATGGTCAGCTGGTTTCTTGTGGTCCAGGGTAATGTGAAAGAGTATGTACTGCTAAGGGCGTGATTTGGATGGGCTCCAATATATTGGACTCGGGCTGCCAAAACCTATATATTCACACTTCAGAATTTCATGTTTTATACAGCTAACACTTTTATGAAAACCATAAAACCCTTATAACATTAAATTCACTCGTCTGAAGTGTTATTGTATCTATTTACTTTAAAACTATAAAAAACTAATCATGACACAAAGACTAAATTAATTCATCCGCGAAATATTATATACTGTAATTTTCCTTTATATTGTATTCACGAAATATCTGCACATTGAAATTTTTTTAAATAAAGGAAGAGGGCTAACATGGCCTTGACCCAGAGATCGAAGAAATATTTGGATTATATTCTCTCCATAACTTATCAAATTCAACTAATGATACAAATTTCCTAATTTATTCAAACTTGATCGCTTTTCTTTTTTTCTAAGCTAAGATTTCCTTTTTATTTTTACTTATTTGGTTACGATTTCAAGTTACTATTCTTTCGTAGTACAATTTTATTAATACGAACTCATATAACCTGTAATTAGTGGATTTACTGCTTGTAAATTACAATAATACACCTATAAAGTTTACACTGGTTCCTCCCCTGTCGACAACGAAATATTTAGTAATCAAACTGTAGGACTGGAACGGTTCTATAACTAGTTTGTTGTAGAATAGTTTCCCGAGCAGAGCACCGAACACCGAAGCCTCTCATGGCTCATGGCTGGTTTTAGCTGTAAGCTGTCTAGGCATAGACAGCTGGACGCTGAAGCAGCGCTTCACAAGTCTTGTTGCATAACCATCGATCACGTCATCACATTGAGACCGTAGATGATTATAAACTCTATAATATATCATTTATTAGTATAGATGATTCCTTACAATTTTTATACTATCCTAAGTTAATTCTAGAAGTGTTTTTAAGAACGTGGCCTATTTTATCTGTACTTTGCCTATGCACACGGAATACAGAGACGTGGACAAATCAAGCAAAGATAAAGTGATCCGACATATTACTAGGTGGAAAGTATTGATCCAATCAATACCATCGGAGTCCGTCAAGCTCCCAACTTCGCTACCAACTTGCTTGCAAACAGTTAAATAACAGTCAGTGTCCTCAATACCAGTTAAACTCAGATACAGTTCCAATTACAGGTTCCAGTTTACTTAAGGTTACTAGGGTCATCTCATAGTAGCTGTTTCAAGAGCTCGTCCGAAATTATGTTTAGGTGCGTTTTGCGTAACACGTTTTTTGTTTCGGTACTTTTACAAATTGAAGAGTTTACAAATCCTTCCCTGCATAATATTTAAATACCATAATTTATTTTTATTCACTAGCTGTGCTTAAGATATATTGGGATTAGATTTGGCTTCCCCGAATATGAATATTAGTTTATATTCATAACGACTCATTCCGGTGGGTAGTGTTACCCAACAATTACCCACGTTTACCGAGGTGCCTCTATGATCTTTAAGAGTCTGCATCAGTGGTAGCCATCTTGGATTTTAGTCCCGTAAGAGCAATGTTAAATTCTGGCGCCTATATCTCCTTGACCTATTGTCATAAATTAACGGAAAAGTCAAATTAAAGGTATTACAGTCCTCTAGGACACCACCTTACAGAACTTCTTACTTTCGCTCTCAATAAAAAAATAATAATGATTTATTTTGTAAAATATTCCTGGATTTTGTTTTTATATCAAGTTAAATTTTTGAACATATGGAAGATATTGAAAAGGTCATGCCCTTGAGCCACATCCTATCAATGTACTTCCAAAGTTTTACATTGATACTTTGATAATTAACGCCACTACAGACGCCAAAGTGAAGGTATGTTATAAAAAGTTATTTTATCCTTATTATACTTAGACAAAAGTATAATTTCAGTAGTAAACTTTTATCTGTGAAAAATTACGTTCTATAAAAATAAAAAATATCATTAATTATGTATTATTCACAGCAAGTGCAGCAGAAACGTATGCTTTACTGTCCTTAATTCACTCCTATTCGCCTTTCTTAACAAACTATTTCCCAATCTCAATAATCCTATGGAATGAAACGTACTTTAAGAATTTGAGTCTTTCAGAGTAAAAATAAAACCATTATACTCAACTAGACATAAATAAAACGTCGACCTTGGGGTAACGAAGCTGGAATCGTTTTGCCCTTTGAGCCTAAGGCAGCAACCGGCAGGTTATCAGCTGATATCAGTCTCCTGGCAGATCTCTAGCTGGCCTCTATGACTGTCTCAGCTACGGCACTGTGCTGCTTTACATCGACCGCACCAGCCATCGATAGCAGGTATTTGAGGTTAAAAAACAAACGTTTTCAGTATTGTTGACCATTCTGTGTTAAATGTTACTAGGAACCCTTATGTGACATAATTTTATGATTTACACAGTCTCTAGGAGCAATTTGCATTGCTACTCATATTGAACTAATTCTCTTTGAATATATTTAACTCTGTTAAATGTTTAATTAATGCAAGAGAACTGTCATTAGTCTTCGTCGCTTTAGAGGTGGTTTCATAGAGAGAATGTCTCCGGGAAAATGTAATGTTAAACACTCCAATTGTAATTATGTTTGACTTCCAAAACATTCGAGTAACTAGCGAATAAAAATGTACGTAAAATAAACGAATCTGACATTTGAACACGCCGTAATTAAATGCTCTTCTAAACAAATATCTGCCCAGTTTCTTCCGAGTAGACGTGCCTACGCATTTAAAAGTGTGTGACTTCCGGTCGTGTGGAACTTCCGGTCAATCCTCATGTGGTTGATTTGTTCTAATTAAGTTAAGTTTTGACGTACCCGTACTGAAAGTTACGTTGTTAGGGGCTAGGGTTGTTCTAACCTCGAAGATTGCTATAAACTTTTACTCTGTTTAATATTAATATTATTCATATTTTGTATTAAGAATTGTATTAGTAACTGTATGGATTCATAAGGTAATTGAGTTTTCGACGTTTTATTAAGAAACTTTTAATCGGTTTTACACTAAGGTTGAAATAGTATAATTTATGAACGTTTATACCCAATAAACTACTATCAGAATTGGCAGTAACTTCGTCCACGTTCAGCCAGGCCAACTGGTTCACTAATGTTGGTACTGTATTAGTAATTTAAAATTTAGGAGACAGCAGTTTTAAAGATTACCTAATGATTGAATTCCTTAAAGCAATGATACCTTCTTAAAAATAAAAACATATTTTTTCCTGGTAATTCAAATATATATGAATTCATGATCAAAATTAGGTACCTAAAGTATGCATTGGGGCCTACTAGTACAGAAAAGTATTACAGTAATATTAACTATCTCATATATGTTAGAGTTAATGGTGAGTTTATATAAGTATTAAGTCAATAGTTTTCTGATACAATAAGAGGTTTTTTCTATAAATATTTAAAAATTTATTTCGGGAAGTAATTCTTGGATTTCATTTTATAACATCCTTCCTGCGAACTTCAACCTATAATTTACGACCGTGATTCGTCAACTGTCAAATAAAGGCTCCATCGTTTAACCTTCAGGCTGATAAAATGGTGTGGAATAGTAGCTTTTTCGACGGAAGATGAGCCGTGAGCTATCTGTACTATTTAGGAGAGGAGTACCAACTCTCTGTACACTTTAACACACTTACACAAAGCTGGAGTAAATTGAGCTTGGTGAAATACTTCCGCCACACATAATTGTTTGAATATTTATTTCATTTCATCAATTAAAAATCTAGAATTCAAAATATCCTTCGTTATAATCTATTAAAGAAATAATGGAATAAGAAGATTGAAAAGTAGAAAATTTATTAAATAAATTTTAAAATTCCAGTGGTATTCCATTCAGATTCCAGTAGTATTGTTTATAACTGTTCGTAGAAAATAAACTTACCCTCGTTATAATACCTTTCTCGTGAATTTTAAAATAGAAAATGTTGACAAAGAAATTCGCTGAAAATTTAATAATTAATTATTGTTGCATGACCTTTAATATTTTAATTTAAGTACTAATGTAGTACGTATTTACTAAGATATAAACATAGTTCATTACATAAATATATTTAAATATGGAACAGAGTATGACAGAATTGTCTCCTAGCCGTTCGCATAGCGATTTATTGATCTAACCTATCTACTTATTTCTCTTGTCATTTTATTGGAGCATGATGAAGTTTAGATTAAACAATCTTAATTAATTCATGCTGCTACGGGATTGTTAGTTCGTTTAATTCAATTTCTTAGTTTTCAAATTAAACTCTGTTTAGAGAAACTCTTTTCCAGTTTTCAAACGGATAATGTTTTACCGTCGAGAACCACTTATCATTGGAGTATTTAGACAGGCTAACTGAATATATTAAGTAGATAGGAACATCCTCCATCTCTCTCCTTATGTGAACAAAAAAGATGACGCGTCAGACTTTAGTTCACAAAGATAGAAAATTGTAATTTGACCTGAAAAAACCACTAAAAATACACATAGTAGCCTAGTAAAATTGTTTTTCATATTTGCCAGAACATGTACAATCCAAAATTCAGTTTTGTCTGATAAACTTGTGTTGCCAGAAGCAAATCTTTTGTACAGCAGGAACTCTGATTGCCTTCACCTGATGCAACACTTGCATGTTGTCTAACTGTATTGAATATGTGTCACATGTGACTTCATGACAATGAGCATATGTTTCTTCTTGCCAGCTGTTTGCTATATCATTGATCTAATCCGAAACTGTCTTTTATGTTTTGTTACAAGTCATGGTGGCATTACAACTGCAATACTTAATATTATTACTCATTATTACTGAGATCACTTCTTCAATACTACCGGTAAGATAGTGTTCTTTTTGTAATAATTAGCAAACCAGCACTTTTTTAATAAAAACCTAATAAAATCAACATTAATTAGTTGACTTGATTGTATCTTTATGTCAGGTAGCTAAATATCCTAAATTACTCCCTAAAACATGTTCAAATTCAAGTTTTCCTTGAATACAGTAACTGTCTTCCGCTGTGAAACTCCACATGAACAGTGACGATGTGGTGAGATTAATATCTCTTACAGCTAATTTCAAGGATGTACTGTGGAAACACTTGATTTATACTTACGAGTAGATTCCATTTGAAACATAAAAGATACAGAGGTATTGGAACAAACACTACCTGAATCGAAATTGTTATAGCAGTTTTAGAGGAATTGAGCTTAAAAGCTTATACTTTGCAAGACTACCTATTCGATGTGAGATTACTTTATATTTTAGATTTACATAAACAATTTTTTTGAATAGCAAAATTAATCTGTTTCAACTTTTTTACACAGCAAGAGCTTAAAGAACCATCTGTTGAAAACAACGATAGTGAAAATCTTCAGAGTGAGGAAACCCTTAGTGAAGAACATGAAGACGACGATGACTTTGAAGATGACATTGATTACCTGGAAGGAGAAATTGACGTGGACGTTGAAAGGAAGGAGTTTGAACAACAGTTTAGAAAAGCGGAACGCTACGAAGCTCTGCTGAGGCCGCAGCTGACGGTTGGCGTTTCGCTAGTCAAGTTGACACCGGTAGCTGCGGAAAACAATCAGCACCTGAAGGTTCAGCAGAAGAGCCAAGGATCTTACGCCCTGAGCTACACCACCATCGCTGCAGACAGGCTGGGGAAGTGGTTGGGCTTCTAACTACGACAAGTAGGCCTTCACCGTTGTACTCGCTCCAGTCTCCATAAAAAACTATATGTTAAACTTTAAAATTACGTGAGTTTTTTGTGGTTCTACCTTATACTTATACCTTTTTATACTTTTTAGTTGAGTGGTGACCTACCCAGGTAAGTATTTTAAGTCAAGTATGAATGAGGAATGAATGTAGGATGATAGTGGCGCGATCTTGTAGTCTTGTTACTGACTAAGGCTGACATGTTCCTTAGACAGGAGACTGTTAATTAATAGCCCAACAGACAATGGCAACTAATGAACCTACAGTTTAACGAGGAATCCGAACCACGGACTCTGAATTACGAATTGGTCTAATTATGAGGATGGTCTTTGTGGATTAACGTAGTAATCCACAAAGACCACAAAGAGATAAAGCGGGCGTTAGTCCACACAAGAGAACACTACATCCACCGACCATCTCTCACAACTATCCACAATTCGTCACCTCCAAGTAGCTGTATTACAGGACGTCGCCACCGTCCCAGTCATAACCTGATATAGTTCCCAAAACCGTTAGATTTTATCTACCTAAAAAAACATAGCGGCACTACAGTGAGTAAGCAGAGGCTATAATTTGTTTGTGCATCGAGTTCAAAACACAAAACACAACGTCTTTTACAGGAAAATCTGTACACAATCACATCTTGTTTTAGTTTCTTAGACTAAGAATTAGTGCGTTTGAAAACATCCCCATCACCTTTTTGATAATCTACTTTCTTCAGTCTATCTGCACGTGACCCTGGAGTCAGAATATTATGTACATAGATGTCAGGATATTTTGAAACTATGCAAATAAAAAATGAAAACCATACTCAATATGTCTTGGCGCTTATAATCTATATCATCACAGTTACTGAAACTTCTTGTCCGTATTTTAAATTTTTACAATAATGGGCTGTATTCTCTCTAATTTACCCTCTAAGAGGGGGTGAAAAACATTATTTACCGAGAAACCCTCAGAAAGAATGTTTTTAAAACTTTCAGTAGAAAGTTTTCGGATCATTACATTATATGTCTCTTATGAGGGTAAAACCATGGCTTCCTTCCAGTAGAAATGCATTAGGTCAGTAAATGGGTCTGATTTAGTATTTTTGTTATTTTTTGTTTAATTAATTAATTAAAGTAATAACAGGTGTTCAAGTAGTAATCATGAACAAGGGACACATTTATGAGATCATTAAATATTATTGTTAAATTATACTTTCAAGTTTTATATAAATCAGTACATTGTATATACAGTACTTATGAGTCTATACCATTGTCTACCTTAATTCTTCTGCAACAGTTTTCATTGATTTATTTTACAATTTAATATTCTTCTATGTGTAATAGGTATATGAATACAGTGTTAAATATCTTTCTCCTTACTGGCTGTAATTTTTTTTAAATCCTGTATTATGTTAACAAAACAGGCAACATCAAATAATTAATATTTTGTTTAGACATGTGGAAAATATAGACGAAGATACTCAATGCATTTCTTAGAAATCAATACAAATAACTGTGAAATAAATAAATATATTTTTCTCTAATTGGTGTAACATAAAACAATTTAAGAGCTTAAAGCTTTTGGCATCTTAGTTACCAATACACCCAGAGCGATGATTTGAAATTCTATAATTTTTTAAGCCCCATCCAACAGCAAAATTTAAACATACTAATATTGATCTTCGGCAATGTCAAGGCATGCTGTACTTGTAAGTCATGGGTCACACAACATGATTTTATTAAAAATACTTTAGCTTACTTTTTAATAGCTTTTTGCAACCTAGTGTAGTGCTAAAAAGTATTAAAGAAATAGAAATTCACTGTGCTCGGAGGTCTGCAGAGGGGTGTTTATTGATGTTCCGTGTTTTCCACTTAGAAATTACTAGGCGAAAAATATTCTATTAGTTTGAGATAAATAAATAAAGTGATACGCAGAAAAAAATAGTTATAATTTAGTAGTATTGATACGTATAAATATTAAAAATATAACAGACATCTGTAGCAATACAAGCTCTTTAAATGTCGGAAAGTGAATGAAAAGCAATGTTGAGGCATTGACTGAGGATCAATATACGACAATCTCTGCTACAACTAGGACAGACTTGATCTGGGTGACAGTCACAGCAAGTAGTTCATTTTCAGCAAAGGGTTCGTCCCTTTAGACATTGGTTTACTCCTCAACCCAATAGTGGAGCTGCCTAAATAGCTGGCTTTGTTCTGTGGTTACTGTGCCATAAACTGAATGTCGTATTTGAACTGGTTCAAATTTAAGACAGTAAATAGGCTGACGGCTCGACACTACACCCAGCTGATTTATATTAAATGAATCAGCTGGTTATTGTCAATAAGGAAGCTAAATCCTAACCCTTCACTCCTTTATCTTTAAATACTATTGAGTGAATATTTTGAATCTTTTTGAAAATCTTCCAACACTTATACTAAAAAAGACTATTTTGTTTGAGTACCTTAACTTACTCATTTGCTTACTTATTTATTTTAAAACTACCTTTTTACTTCTAACTAGCAGTAAGCCCGTCCTTTGTACAGGTTGTAGGATTCAGTTAAAAGAAGAAATATCATCATACCGAAATGTAAACCTGAAATTCTAAACAAATCAATACAAAGAAAACCCTGCTTTATTATTTAGCATTACTTTACAGTTAAATAGATTAGAACATTTATACCATTATTATTATTAGTTATACTTTAAAATAACTTTTTAATATGGTATGATTTCGAAATGGGTTTAAAATCAATGACCAATATAAACTAACTAATATTGATTTGACAGCTGTTTGTTTTTATTTCTAATTAATATTTAAACTACAAAGACAGCTGAATCACTGAAAACTGAATCAAAATGCGAGTAATATCGCGTAAAAAGTGGGGTTTTTAATGCACGTGATTTACTTTTCAAGGGGCGGCGGGCGATTTCAAGCATTTACAAACCTTCTCTGGAATGTAGAGAATGCATGAAATAAGTTTCATTGTAATCAGTTCTCCCCTTTTTCGGAGAAGACGACGTAAAATACCTCCTGGAGCGCCACAGGCAAACAGACAGACCGAAAAACATACAAAAATTGAGATAAGACCGGTTTCGGCTTCTCTAACGCACGAAAAGTAAAAATAACTACAAAATGAAAAATTCTGACCAATGTACCGACAAAACTCTAATTTTATTTATATAGATTTACTTGATTCGTAATCTGAAGGGTTCCGCTTCGAGTCCACTCTTATTACTAATTTGAATTGACCTTAGTTGGATTATTTATTGATCTATTACATGTACCTCTTGAAAAATAAGTCAATAATAAGACCAGAGTTTGGATTTGTTCCCTATTCAAAGAAAAATATTTTGTAGAATAGTATTTTGTTTTTGAACAAAATTATTTTTCCTTATTTAGGTGATTAAGTTGATATAGCTTCATGTAAGCTCACCGATTTAAAAAAATCGTTCATATAAGAACTTTGTTATATGAACGATTTTTTTCATGGGTTACCGGTTACCGGTATGAGTCACCGGTTCGGTCCAGAGCAAAACTTTGACACAAATTGGTGATGGTTCGAACCTAAGCCCTGCCTACTTGTCATTATTGATCTTTGAAAATGCGTCAGCTGATCTAACAACAACAATACTCCTGCTAATATTCATTAACTATGATTAAAGTTCCGTCAAGACTTAAGAACCGTATTAAAATGCACGTGGTATTCAAACCGTCAATTAGTTTGATATCATTAGGAACCACTAATTAACATTCAGCTTTGGAAAGTTATGTAACATAGCATTGCAGTGACAACCATAAATTAATGGGTTAGGGACACAATATGTGTTGAATCAATATAATTATTAATTTTATATTATTGCTTTCTGAACTATTCCTTGGCTATTATAGCTATATTAAGATAAACTATTAAGTCACATGCACACATGATGTATTCGTTGATACTCAAAATGTTCATAATAGGATATTTGACCAATAGTTTCCACTTTACAGCTGGTGATACAATTGGATACTCAATACCAATAACCCTGACACCCATGAATACGTTAACTTTATAACCAATATTCATGCATATCAAGTAACAATTACGTTATTTTAGTACCAAAAGTAGCCCGTCTCTTATAAACCACCTACATTTTGTACTTCAGAAATAAAAATAAATTATCTTTATGTAACTAATAAAGATAACTTAATTTTTTAATTTTAAATTTTTGTAGAAAGTCTCTTATATCCCTAGGTTTCTTGTTGCAAATTTTGGTGCCATTTTTTCGTCATACGGGATGTAGTGAGTTAACTGTACAAATTTATTATATTATTTGCGTGTGATATTGTGACAAACAATATTGTAACAATTGTAATATGTAAATACTTATTCCTAACTGTCCTAATTGAATTTGTGAATAAATATAATTTTTGTGTCTCTTGAAAACTTCCTCATATTGGAAACGGAGGCACAAAATTAAGATACATTAATCCATAGTATTTATGAGATAGAACATTAATCTTAGTGACATGCTTTATATCGCGGTGAGGACAGGGCCACACAGGAGTTGTGATTTTATACGCAGGACGATGCAATTACCGGAGGTCTCCGGTGCGATATTGCCTGTTACGTCACACCAGGACATTGGTCTACGTGTCCTGCCTCATTGTTTTATGTGAATACAGACAGCTTTAAAATTTTTACAATTTCTGTCAGATTTTCACTGATGATAGAAAAAATACCCCAGTAGCAGACCTGTGTGATCAGAGGTATTTCCATTTATTTAGTTGTTACTTGTATTGACACAAACTAAGGTTAGTTATTGGTTAGGACACAAAATTAAGTTAAATCAATCTATATTCTCTTTGAAAGAATGACACGGATATTGAGTTAGCAAGCTCGCTGTCAAGAAACATGAAAATTGACTTTCACGTAACACTTTTAGTAAACCTTAACTAAACGAAATAAACAGTACTAGGTTTTTTTATGACATTCAAAATAATCACGAAGTTAATACACTTGTTCTATATTAGAATATCATGGAAAATGAGTAAGTAGGTTTTCTGTAATGAAGAACAAAAGATTTAGACAAATAAAGCTACATTATAAAATTTATACTATAATAAGTGCCATTTCATTTGTAAATACCTAAAGAAATATTCGTTGTTTTATTTTTTCCATAAAGTAACCATTAGTGCTCCAAAAAACAACGTACTATTTTACTAATTTATATATCTCAGTAATCGATTGACATTGGGCAAAGATTTAATGACCTAAATTGTTTATGTGTTTCCAATTGTGTTTATAAAAATGAAATTATAATAAAAACATGTAAGAAAACTTCAAAAACGTATTTTACATGTGTTAAATATCCAATAAAACTGTGTTTCAAACTAAAATTGATTCTCGTTTTACTATTTTACATGTTATAATAATTTTTATCTTTTTGACAAGGAAAACAGTATGTAGGTAACATAAATCAATGCCTAATTTTTTTAATAAAAATGTTGGGGAAGGGGGATATGCATATACTAAATCAGATAAAAGAACTCTAAACTGTTTACCTCCTATAAACGAGTGATTGGAACTTAATAATTTGTTGCCACGTAAATAGAAGCCTTCTGTCTGAAGCTGAGATGATGAGAGAAAGAACAAAGAGAGCCTCAGTCAACACGGGTTATAATCTGCTTAATAGCTGGAGGCTGAAGGCTCCCTCTTGCCGTCTCTTGCAAACTGAAAACTTTACGTATTAAATTTAACCTCTTGAAATCAACCCAGTTTCACTCATGCAGAGTGCCCCGAAACGATCTGGACAAACTTATCTGAGTCAAGATATGAATAGACACAGAGGTAACAATGCCAAGGCTGGGGTACTCTATGTATATGTACTCTGTGTCAGACGTATATCTTCTATTTTTACTTTCTCCCCTTATACATAGTATGTGGAAAAAGTATTGTTTTCGTCAAAATTTTCGAATTTGAGTAGAGAGTGGATATATCCGTTCCCTGAATCCAAAAAAGTGGGTTTCGACGTGATGTCTGTCCGTCCGTGTGTCTGTCTGTCTGTGTGTGTGTGGATGTGTACAGTCACAGACTACCCCGTTGGTCCAATTAAGATGAAATTTGGCATGTGTGCGTTTATTCACCGTATCTCCAGGTGGTTTTTTCATTATTTTGAATTTTTGATTTTTAAGGGTAGTTCACGCCTAAAACCCCTTAAAAACGTGAAAAATCCAAATTTCTCAAAAACTGCTCTAACGTCAAAGGTTATGGGCTTTTGTCGAAAAATCCAATTTTTAAATTTGATTAAAAAGCAAAAACAATAAAATCAAAGTATAAAATGACCGGCACCATTGAAACCAGCATAAAAAACTAAACACATTAGTAATTTGAATTATTTGTCTACGACTAAAGGTTCCAGAGAAAAGTTAAATGTACTGTCCATGATAAACGCAGTACGTTGTCTGAAAGCGCCCAATGTTATTCTTACGGAGAATATTAAAAAATCAATTTCTTCCTTATTTTCCAACCGTTTTCCATGAAACTTGGTATGAAGCGTAAAGTCAAATCACCAAACAAAACCGTCTCAAAAAAGCTTGGTATTGTCGGGGGGGGGGGGTACCCCATACAAATCTAAGAACATGATAGTTTTATTACAGATTGTCGTTTTTAAATTTACTTAAGGGAGAAGGTATGTGTCAGTCCACTGATACCGTTTATTTATTTTATTATAACCTACTGATCAACAATAAAAAAACAACAATCTATAAAACTTTATTTCATTATTTTCTGTAGTTCAAACGGTGTGTCGATTCCTTTTCGCCACAACCACAAAAATGTGTCCTCTGGTTATTTTCTTCTTTGAACTGGAAACTATTCTTTAAGCCCTCCACAGGCGATCAGTTTTAACTGTCCGTTCTGTCACTTAAAAATGATCGTCTATATTCAAGATTTGGAAAACTAGACAAAATTAATTTGTCAAATGAATTAATATCAGACAAAACTGACCGTGTGGAGGCGATCGAAACCTGCAGTTATAAAGGCCATGTCAAAAAGCTATTTTGTACTATTTACAGAATATATTGCAACCACAGAAATATAATGATCAATAAATATCTGGAACATTATTTTTCTACGGCTCGAATTGTATGTTTCCAAATATTTACACGCACTTCCTGTCTTAAAAAGCGACATCTGGTTGTTTCTTCTCTGCAGACTAACTAAGAAAGATTACTCTAGAATCCTGACAAATATCTCTGAAAGAAGCGATCGAGAAGCTGTTAGTTATCTAGCTCAGCACTTAGCCTTGATAAGAAACGGACTGATGAATCGGCTTCATTTTATTAAAACTTCCATTACACTCCAGCTGATCTAATCCGAACTTGTTTTCGTTCTAAAAATTTTGCAAACAGTCTTTTTCAACACATTTTTTCCTTATCAACTTTTACAGGCAGTTGTTTTAAAATGCATCTCAAATCCATCAAAGGTCAACAAAAAATAAATGGTAGGCATAAGATTGATTTCTTATAAAAGTAAATTTGAGCCTTCATTAAAAAATATTAGAAAATCTATAAATAAATCTTTCCCAGTCCTCAAATCAATATTTTATGTGCATACAGTAATACGATAAGGAAAACCCATAGTTTATAGCACAATTGTAGAAGGAAAACATTTACAAGTTTGAAATGTTGACCAAATCTATAAAAAGCTATCACACAAATTAAAACATTTAGGTGATTCAAATTTTAAACAATTTCAATAATTATTTCTTACAATCACTTATATGAAATATTTTTTGAAAGAATTTTAGGTTGAAAGAATGTGTAATGCCTGAACGAGTTGGAAGACGTCATGTGCTGAGCAAATGTTTTCCGTCAGTAAATGTATAGAATCTTTGATCTCATCCTCCTTTTTTTAATAATCTTTCCATTGAAATAATCATTTGATTAACAGCTTAAAACTATGAAATTATGTTAATGAAAATCCTTATATAAAAATGAACCGAAGAAAACTGACCTTGCTGCCAAACAATATTGTTTTATTACATTTCATTCACATAAACCTTCTATTGTCTAATTCTATTTTTAACTCTAATTTACTATAACGTACTTTATAAAACCACATATATTCCTTTTTCACACGATAGCATAGCACGAATGTTTTCATAATATAGTTTCCAAGCCCGATTTGCTAGTTATATTGTCATGGATATGTCTTAGCTCTGTAAGTTGTTAGGATTTGTAAAACAAAAATTTGAAACACGAGAACAGCTGTTTAGATGAACTGAAAACATTCCCTTTAGACACATCCATGATCTAACCTATTTCCCACAGGGAAGTAAAAACAAATATTTTCTCTTTATCAGTTAATTAAGTGAATTATGCGACGCTGAAGTTTTTTGTAAACATTAAATGCAGTTGTAGTAATGGAAATATAAAAAACAAACAGTCATTCATTTCTATCTCTTTAATTTGGTTTATTGTTTTTAATATTCATAAAAAATAACGTCTGCATTCTCTCCCACGTCGGGGGGTTTCTAGCAATATTTTCCGGGGGTTTAAAACCAATCCACTCTGATGGGTATTTTAAGTCCTATACACTTTATAAAATTGTATTAAATTTTTCCTGATGTGTAAACAATTAAGAAATTAAGTTTTTTATTATCGTGAAAAAAACTGAACTTGATGAAAAGCCATTAGGGTAAATGAGGAAAGTTGAGTGTTGACGGGCCACGAGCCGGCCTAGTCGTATTATCAGGTTAATGGACTCTCAAGTTGCAAACAAGAAATTTAAACAGCTGACAAGTTTCAACGGAGTAAAAAATATATTTTTGTGACTAAACGATTTTTATTTGGAACTAGCTGACCCGGCGAACCTCGTAACGCCTGACAGAAAATACATGTTAACTTTAAGATTTGCCATTTTGCAAAGTCAAATAGCATTGCGGCTTAGTTGTGAAAGCTTTAAATATTCAACAGCTGATTATTATAATAAACCTAATATGTATAAATATTGTGATTATTTTATTTGGAAAACATATAATCACGTTACTTTTAATCATACAGAAAATAAAAAATATATAACATAATAGTACATTAATCCCAAAACCGTAAACTATTATAATACGTGGCGAATAATGCTGTTCATTTTGTACAGCACATATTTACTTCATAGTTTTACATTAATGAATGATTCATATGGCATTGGATAGTAAACCATATTCATATTGCTAACGGAGAGTAAACCAACAGCTGTTTTAAGAAATCAAATGTTTTGATTTTAGAAAATTTGTAAACAAACTTATTCCCCATAAGGTTAACATTAGAAATTTAAAACGCTATAAAATGGAAACTAATTGAATTTATGGAAACTGAATATGCCTAAAGCATGACCGGAGCAGAGACGAATCCGAAAAATCAAAGATCATTAAAATCGGTCCAGCCGTTCTCGAGTTATAATGAGCGTAACTAACACGACTTCGTTTTATATATTTAGATAAAGTTAGGGATTTTCCAATACATTATATCGTTGTCAGAGAATATCGGTATCCTTACTTCAATATTTTATCTGCTCTGAAATACCAAACTATAGGATATTGAAACATATTCGCAGATGATGGCTTCAGATGTCACACTTTTTATAAGCTAGCTGTATAAATTCCGTTTTTAATCCCAATATAGCAGACTCCCGATTATCCGCGAGCGGATTAACCATGTTGCGTCTATAAGTTTAATTAGTAACATAAATCATATTTAATTTGATTTAATTAGTTTAATTTAATTAAACAGGTTTCATTCCAATTAATTGAAATGGCCGTCACAAACCAGAAGTGCGCTTTCAAGCAGGATTAACAAGGTGTTTAAAGTGAAATAATTCACAAATTAATTCGCATTCAGGTTTGCCCATGGTAAAATAATTTATAATTCTTCTTACAAATAGAAATTAGATGTATTTGTGTATTTTGCAATTTATATTGTGATGATTTTAAAGGCAATATACGAGTATTTTCATATTTGGTACCTCTTTCACGGATATAGTTATTTGAAGTTCTGTTACGTGTGGAGTTAGTTCAATCAATAAATTTTTAAAAATAAAACCTTTCTTCGGATTGCTTCAAAGTTCATATGAAACTGGTAATTATACAATATAATAAAGCCACGTGTTGATTTGAAATTCTGTTGTGGTTTTTTCCTTATAAACAGAAATCTAGTTCAATAAGGTAATCAATATTTTAATTATATTTGTGTACAGTATTATAGCATAAAACCAACTTGTACATTCAGAAGATTTTGTCATAATTTTGATTTTTATTTTCAACTCATTATTCATTCTCATTCATCGAATTGACTTATCTTCTGCTCACTCAATGTACAGCAGAGAATAGACAAGAAGATGGCTGTTAGGCTATATGAATAAAGCACATGCCAGTCTTTAACAATAGCATGTAACAAATACCAATTCCAGTACTATCACATACCTCACAAAGGGAGTGGTAGAACGGTGTTTTAAATTCTAGGAATTCAATATTTTTGCTTCCATAAAAACCTTTCTAATTGGTACTCGACACATATTGTATTTTAAACCGTTTCACATTTAAAGGGATTATATGGATACTACAAGTTTTATTTTTACTTAGCCAATATGAGATTATTTCAAACCACAGTTTTTGCTACTTTTACTGAAAGTTCGAAGCGATAAAGGTAAAAAACCACTTATATTTTTTCTATGTATTTTAAGGGTTCAAACTAAAAACACTTGTAGAGGTATAGGGATTTAAGTTTTGTTTTGCATTAAAAAAGTGTTCTAATAGAACGCTGCGTAATAATGTTTTATCATTTAATTTTTAACATTTTTATTATTATGTTTTGGACAGTTATTTTTTAAAGTGATGAACTACCTTAACCATAGAGAAATACAGTCAGTGAGGGAAACTAAAAATCAAAAAGGTTTATGAGGTGAATTATTTTAATGGAAAGCTCATTGGGATGAAAAAAAGTAAACTCAAATGTACAGAAAACGGTAAATTTTAAATTAAGTATAAAATTCCATTTTCAGGGTCCGGTTCAATTTAAAACTTTTTCGTTCAAACATCTTTTGAAACTAATAATATTTATAAAACACTAGCAAAGCGGAAGTTTACAATCAACACTTCTCACTAAAAATACAGAATGACACCAAAATAAAAGATCAGCTGCTGATCACGTGACTAATCACGCTGTGATGGAAGGGATTGTATTTTGCAAGATTTGCTTTTCATATCTAAGAAAATGAACTTGGATTTTGCATAATTCGCATTCAAAGTAAGTTTAAATTTGAATTTTTCCATGCTGTTGTAAAATTTTGATCATGCAATCAAATTTTTACCTTGTAAAAAATTAGAAATTGCAGTTTTTCTTCCTGTTTTTGACGCTCTACTATTACAGGGATTTGTTGTAAGTTAGTTCCAAAAACTGAAGGAGCAGTTGAACGCTTGAAGGCCTGTCACTTGTGTCTGACTGTCAATATCTCAATATGTCACAGTGTCTCTAGTTTCTCTTCGTGACGACTTTGAATACACATAAATAATTTTGTTATTTTTCTCCAATTTTGAAAAAACTGTATTTAAATTTCCATAGGCCTACTTGTCCTCAAAAAATACCCCAGGTTTGAAAACTACCACAATTAAAGGAGAAGGGATAAGTTACAGTTTCGATTCGTTGGTGAAAAAATAAATAGTTTAACAATCATACATAACGTCAAATTTTTTCTACAATAAATTAATAACAATTTATTTGCTAAACTTTTTTTATTGTTCCGTTTTAAAGCATTCTCGTGTTTTAGATTAAACTTTCCAAGTTTGATTTGCATACTCTCAAGCGAGAGGGGACTTAATCACTTTACCTTTTCTCTTAAGAATCCATCACATGAATCAACATAGTACCTAACTCACTGATAATGGACATACTTTCAGAATTTTATCGTAAATATAGATTTTAATTACTAATATATGTTTTATATACAAGGATATTAGTGTGCACGTTTATTTCCCATAAAACTTTAAAATTTATCACACATTAGTAACAAAAATAAACTAATATATTGCAATCCATATAGGCCTATGTTAAGCTGTCTTTACGAAAAATTGACAAAATATTTTACCATCCAATAGTACAAAATATAAGTCAAATTTGTGACGTGATACAACCTAGGATTAAATTTTGTAAAGCTTATTGTGATTTTATAGGCTAACATGTTAAACTATATAGCCAATGTATTATTTATTAAAATCAGATAAAAGCCTATTCATATTAAAATAGGTATTCATTTTTATGTTTTATTTCAAAATTACACCAAAACCAAACTTGTCAGATGCGCGAAGAGGCTTGTAAATGTTTAAAAACGCCAATTATATACGTGATAATCAGTCAATTTGATTGCAATTCAAATAACACTTACATTATCATCAAGCCACACTCGCTGTCTATTGTTCTAGTGTTGAACATCCCATTTGAATGCAGCTTGCAGGACTACAATGTGGAATCAGCATTAGCAGTTGGCTTGGGTTCTAAAAGCTGTTGTTCATGAACTACTGAATTTTACAATCAATCAATATTTACAGAACCAATATTTAAAGTATCTATATTCATAATATATGCTAGCTTATTAAGTATACATAAATAAAATTAAAGTTGTTTCGTAATATTTTATACAGTATTTTTATAATTTTTAAGTTTTTTATTGAATGTAAACCGAAATACCCCCGTCGCAGCAGACCTGCGTACTCAGCGAATTTCCAAATCAATAACATAATAATAATAATAATATATGACTAGTTTGATCATTATCTGTCAATAAATATGAGTATTATTTGCCTACTCTCCATAGATTAACATGGGAAAGAGTATGCAGGTTTGCTGCTGTGAGGAACGCTGAAAGTAGGTGTTTCTAGCATAAACAATTAATTTTTTTAACATTTATATCAACTTTCATCAACATCTGTCCATAAATAAAGGAGTTTGCCTATTCCCTATATGATTAATATGGGAAAAGAGTATGCAGGTTTGCTACCTTGATAAACACATATACTATGATTTTTAAGCATAAATGGATATATCTCAACTACATGAAGCTATGAAGCATGAGACCTACGGTAATAGCTTCTTCCCTATGTATTATTCTATACCGTAATTTACCCTTAAAACTCCGTCTTCCACGAAAATTATTTTAGTATATAACTTGATAAGTGACATGTTGTTAATAGTAGGGAAAAGATAATTTACTAAGAAAAATTGCGTATAATTTAAAACTTTACTTTTTGTTAGCACGAGTCTCGAAAGTGTCTAATTTGCACAAAGTTGCCATTTCGTCATTAGTCGATTAATTAATTAATTTTCCTAATAACAGGTTGACATTAGGTAATTCCACATCAACAAGGAGTAAACAATGTCTAAAGGCGTAGAAAAACGCACAATAAAAAACTGAAGTTTGTTAAACTTACTAATATTTACAACTGTGATTAACCGTAATGCTAATACAAAAATATACTAGCGACTCCTTCATAAACGTGGATACGATTCAAAACGCGTTTGCGTTGTGCGTGAAGCCGCAGGAACGTTGCAGGCGCTACGTTGCTGTATGAATGAACCGCCGGCGGGGGGGGAGGTAGCGGCCTTCGGGCGACCTTGCCTCTCGTACTCGCGGCGGCCATCATGCTTCTTCCAGGAATCGAGCGTTATCTTCTCTCTAGGAATTTAATTCATTTCAGATTTCCTCTATTCATTCACAGTTATACGCGCTGTCATTGATCTTTTAACGCTTAAGAATACATGTGTTTCGTCTACTCCTTAATAAAAAAATTCCCGCTGAATTGAAAACTTGTTAACCTAATTCTTTACGTTTAGGTGAAGGTTTTTAAACTATTTAATCAGACTCGCGCACTGTTTAAAAAACTAAGTAACGTGCTCCCAAAAGTCCATTTTTACTAAACGGATTGTCAGCTGGTACTTATTGGTGGAGTCTGTGTGTTTCTTCGTAAATAATTAATTAATTGTTGTAAGGCGTTCGCTAGAGTAAATTACTGATAAAACTTTAAATATCCCCTAATTTATTTTAATTGATTACTAGCAATTGTATTTGCTGACTGGCAGTAAGTAGTGTACTGAGCTCCTTCTATAAACCTTGTACACATCCGATATCTTGTACATCCAAATGTCAGTGTTGCGACTTTTGCTGATGATACGGCAATAACAGCTTCTCACCAAGAACCAGAAACAGCCTCTGTAATGCTACAATCCGGATTGGATGAAATTTCAGATTGGCTAAAAAATTGAGAATCCAAATCAACGAAAGCAAGTCAACCCATACGACATTCACCTCAAGACTAGGAAGATGTCCCCCAGAAACTGTAAACCACATTCGGACTGGCCAAACCAGCGAGGTGAAGTATTTTGGAACTACGCTACATATCTAGAAAAAAAGACTCATTTAATTTGAATTTCAGAAATCTGTCTTGGCTTTTAAATCGTAATTCAAAATGTTCAACAGAAAACCAACTTTTATTATATAAAACCAGTGTACACCTTCGGACTATCTCTCCAAACTAGGTTCTTATACATCGTTACTTTATTACGATACGTTGTGGGTTAGTGTGAAGTAAAAAAAACTTGCTCCAAAAAGCTTATAGAATAATAAAAAAATGTTTTATCAAAGTGGGGGGGAATGTATTTGGTTATTAAAAAACTTGGTTTGAGATTTTACAATGACATTTACCAAACTTTAAATAAGAAAAGAAACGCTGAAATAACTTAAAAACCAGAAGTATTATTATAAAATAACATGACGGTAATCAAATATAATCTCATACTTTCAATTTTTCTCTCCCCAGATGTCACATTTCTCCGCATTAGCCATATTGTCGGTTTTTCCGCAATTAAAAACTTCGCTAAATTTCGGAAAGCTCTTCAAGCTGTAGTTCAAAGTGAAGTTGGTGGAGACTCTGGCCGTGTCTTTGTTGGTCTTGTACGGTTTGCCGGGGCCATAGTAGCGACAGAAGGAGGAGGCATACTTGATGAAGAATATCTGGTCCACGGAGAAGCTGGTCAGGTAGGGAATCCTCGCCTCCACGAAGAACCGCATCCTGGTCTGCTCCTTGTACGCGTAGTAAGCCGCCTCCACGGCCGCCGAGTAGTAGATGGCGTCCTCCACACAGTTCGCATCGTCACATGACACATGGAAGGGTTTCAGGAACTTGTTGTACTCGCGCAATGCGCATTCCCTTTTATGTAAGTAGTTGGCGATCGTCTGGGAGTCGAACCACGGGTCGGGTGGGGGCGGCATGGGCTCGCCTTCTCCGTGCGGCATCGGAGGAGGATGGACCACGTTCTCGTAGCTCAGAGTCTTGATGATTTGGTGCGCGATCCAGACAGCGACGCCTCCGAAGCTCAGGTACTTAGGCCACAGCGAGTCCAGCGACGGATAGTACAAGTACTCGATCGGCAGCACTATACTGTTGCTGTTCTGTTGGAAGTAGATTGACGAAGCGAAAATGTCGTAATCCTCGTGGAATATCGTGAGCGGGAACGGATCTCCAATCTCGCTCCTCGTGTTCAGCGATTGGGCGTTCCTGATCCTCTCCACGGACCTAACGGTTAAATACGACTCTAGAGTACTGTCGTCGTACGTGCACAGAATCAGATAAAACAGCTCGAACGCAGTTCTGTTCGACATCAAGTATAATATGTCGGGAGGGAGGGGCGAGACGACTTTGAGTCTGTTGGCGATTTGGTTTATCTTCCACTTGTTTCGTTTACTGGGCCACTTGATCCTCCTCAGTATTCCCCTGACTTGGTCCAGCAGCTCGTTGACGATGGGCTGCAGCAAGGCGATGCCGTCCGGAGGCGTCGGGTGCTTGCTGAGATACTCCACCGATATCGCCGTCGCCATCGCGTCCTTCACGCACTTCGCACACAGCATCTTCCTGTCTGAGAGCACGTAGTCGTGTCTCTCTCTGTCGGACTTTAAGTATTTATCGTATAATTCTCTATACTGAGGCGGTAGAAAGTGAGTGACCTGATACAACGCCTCTACACCCATGAATATAGCTAAAACTCTTTTCGATACGCCTTTCAATAGCTCGTTGACGTTGTCGATGTACTTATCGAAGTGTGGCGTCAGCAGTACGTAGTCCAGGCTGAGCTCCCCTGGCTGGGATTTTATCGTCACATACACTTGCAACGGTCGACCGACTCTTTCCTCATCTGGGTTCCACCAACCGAAGCCCTTCGTGTAGTCCGTCTCTACAAATTTAAAAGGCTGTTCACTGCAATCTCTTGTTCTGTCTATTAATTTTAACATTTTAACTTTGAAGTCATAAGCCGCTAGTATTTCTTTCTTTTCATTCTCCGATATCGTTTTGTTGGTGGCTATATCCTGCTTGAACAGTTCGTTGAACTCCAGGCAGTACTTGAGGTAGTTCTCGCGGGTCGGAGCCATGTCCGTGTAGTAGTGCGGCGGTATGGCGTACACGAAGTACATCTTTTCTTTTTTCTCATCGTTAGTTTCATTCTTCGGATTTATAGCCGGATTATATTTGACTTTCATGACTCTGTTTTTCACAAAAACTGAATTCAAACCGTTGAAGAAGTGCTTCAAGTCTGTGTCGACGACGCCGAACTCCGCTTTTCGCTGGTAGTCCCAGAGCGGCTCCAGGAAGGGAAGCCCGCCTATGTTCATGATGACCCTCTCCAGAGGTTTGAGACCTTCGTGGATAAGTTGAGAATCGTTCATACAACTTTGGTATAACGTTTTGGCCGTATGTTCCGCTTTTGTGTCTTTATCCCAGTCAGCGGGAACCGCCAAAAATTGAATCAGTCGTTTAAACTGCCTTTTTTCAATCTCGTCGAATATCAATGTGCCGTACTTTGGAAACTTGGCACAAACGAAATTATAGAAATTATCGCAAGGTTCTGAGTTTTTGTCCATTCCTCGGTGTATGAACTTGGCTTGGCCCACACACTGCCTCGACAGACAAGCTTTCTCGCCAATGAAGGCTATCAAAATGCCGATCCCTGCCAATATTAGAGCACAGATTAGCAGCAACACGTAGCTGAAAAACACTGCCATTTTACAATCGTTTTGCCGATCTAAAATTGATTATATTTATCACCACAGAGTATTTAAAATAAATCAATTAAATATGTACTTTCATTTACAATATACGAGATCAAACACAGATAAACAGAAAGAATATAAAGGTTAGACAGTTTATATCTTACAGCTGTCTAGATTAATTACTACACATTTCAACAATCTTAATAGCATCTATCAGCTGATGGTATTTGTTATTTAGTCAGCCATGACACAATTTTCAAAGTATAAATCGTTGATAGTAAAAACAATTTTATGAAATAAAATCTTGGGTCATACAGAATAGTAAATTGAAGACCATAAAGTAGATGGTGGTCGCAGATTGATTGACAGGCCGTAGATTGATTGGGAAGCCGTAGATTGATGGAAAAGCCGTAGATGATTGAATATCCATGGACTGATTGTTAAGGCGTAGACCGATTGGCATTCCGTAGATTGATTGAGAAGCTTTAGATGATTGGAAATCCATATACTGATTGGAAAGCGGTGGACTGGTTGGAGAGTCGTAGGTTGATTGGCCAGCCGTTTTAAAGTGATTGGGCCCTCCAAATCACTCTGTCACTTAACTTCTCTGACACCTGTCAGAGTAATCGGTGCCGTAGAGTGATCACAGGCCAGAGTGCAGAGTGCATTAAAGATCGCAGATTAATTAATTGTAAGCAATAGGGGCCCAGGACAGCTACCGTGTTCAATGAAGCAAATTATAACTCGATGGTTTAGAGGAGAGAGAATTCCAAATCCCTCTGTTAATCACACTTTTATGGGTTAATAAAGATGGTAAAAATTCTAATTTACTCGAAAGAGTCAAGTCTTTCGAATAAATTGACGCGACACTTTGACACTGTGGCACTGTGACACTGCGACACTGCGACACTGCGACACTGCGACACTGCGACACGGTGACACTTCGACACTGCGACACTGTGACACTGCGACAATTCGACACTGTGACACTGCAACACTGCGACAATTCGACACTGCGACACTGTGACACTGCGCCACTGTGACACTGCGACACTGTGACACTGCGACACTGCGCCACTGCGACACTGCGACACTGTGACACTGCGACACTGCGACACTGCGACACTGCGACACTGTGACACTGTGACACTGTGACACTGCGACGCTGCGACACTCCGGGGAAAACTGTGACAAATGGGTGTTCAAGTTTGTTTTAATGAGTTAAGTAAAACACAGTTTCCCCTTCACTGGCGAGATTGTCTAGACAAGAGTTACGGTTGACCTGTTGTTTAGTTGTTGAGCCTGGCAGGCGCTCAACAACACAAGTCACTAGCTGCGTCATTACTCAAGAAAACGCCCGTACTTTCCTTTCTCTTAATCTTTTACTAACTGTTTTACACCATGAAAATAAACTCTTTCATTCTACACAATTGTAGTTTGAAACATCTTCTAAGGCAACAATAACATTGGTTTTGGGACAATGGTGTTATTTTTATGTTCACCCAGCAGCGGGAACCTCGAAATGGAAATCTCAATTCATGTGTCTGTCTGTATCTAATACTACAGAAGGTATTTTTGCGTCATCCAGGAAAACCATCATCAATAATGAAAAATCTTCTTCAGTATTATTTGGATTTTGGAAAGGATTTTTATAAATTTTAAACTTGCCTACGAATTCTGTAAATAACGAGCTCTCAAACACCCAGACTTTTTAAGTTATTATAGTTATTATTACATTTTATTGATCATGTAATAGTTACGATACTTTGACATAAATATTCATGGTAGGTTTCCCCCCAAGATGAATTTGATGACGGTTCAAAATCTAAAAGTAATTCTACAAAACAATTAAAATTAGAAAAGGGTTTCGAGTTTCGTGACAATCATTTGTATGGATACTATTTTACAGCAGTTTCATAAAATAAATGAAATAAAAATGTTCAGAACGTATTTTATGTTAATCAAGCTAAAAAAGAACTAATAATTGTTATGTAATTCAATTATCTTAAATGATTTGACTAATTTTTTCTCAGTTCTTTTTTATATACAAAATTTAACTTTATATCGACCGATGATTCTTGAAGAAAATGAGGTCATGGCGATTTTAATGTCCACTGGAGTGGATCCCTTGAACGTGAAATTATGAAAACTTAAGAAGAAACGAGATCATTACTCTTAATGTGGCATATAAATGAAGTGGCAATGTGTTTGTATTAAGTCTTAATTTTCAATATGTAATTTTGTATATGTGTTTATTTAATGTTTTTTAGTCTTATCTCTTGTGAAGTACTATTAGCCTATTACCTTCATAATAGAAATGAATTACTAGTTGAAAGTTGTCGTAGAAAGTACTACAGAGTATTCTACTGAAATAAAAATAGGACAGTAGGCTCCAAATGAAAAGTATTTTACTTAAAATCAAATCAAATTATTTGCAAAAAAATAGGTATAACTTTTTTGTTTGTTATTTAGAACATTTTTAATAGCTCATGCAGTTTTCAATAACTATATTTGCACGAGCAATATTATATTACAACTTATATAAAGTTATTACACGCAACTCAATGCGCATCGTCGGACAAAGCCACCAGCTATCGTGTGATTTTTACAGTTCACAATTGTTGAAGGGAATATTTCAAAAGGTGAGCTCAGAGAGATAACATGTAATATATTAAGCTTATCAACTCTCCCCGGCTCGATGCCCCTCATCTGCAAATCTCAGTTACAGTCCATGTTTATGACTGGATCTGGGACAGTTTGTATCATAAAAAATCTGAAAGTGAAAATTTCCATCATTTAAATCGAGCCTTTGGGCTATAAGATAGTTGCAAATATTTGACAAGTACTTTTCTTAATAGTGCGATGGAAAACATTCCTCCATTAACTTAACTCGGACCTCTTAAAAACAGTTAAAAATTAGGAACAGCTGACCGCTGGGTAGTTGAGAGGTCGCCATTTTGTAATTAGGCTATTAATTTATTACATATCTGGCAATAGGTCGTCATTTGGTGGTAATGAAACGAGGGATTGGTCCGTTCTCTTTGAAAATGTTAAAAATAATAAACAAAATTAAACAGTTTACTTGAGTTTTGTGTTTTAACCAGATTTAAGACTCATCTTCATAAAGAGCCTTAGAGAAACTAATAATTCTCAACAAAGAGAAATATAAGGAAGTATATTGCTTGGGTAATGTAACGAGGTTAGGAAGGGTTGCGCGTCGCAGCAGGGGATTGTGGGTAATAACCGCCCGTGGCGCCCCTGGGGGGCAGTGGGCTTACCACTGGGTATAAGTGACTGACACATAGGCCTACTTTCTCCCAATAAAGGTTAACCGAAAAAAGATTTTAATGATTAAAAATTTCTTGTTTAAAAAATCCTAGATTTTAGTCTGTGATTAATTGGTGATATTGGGTCGAATTATCCCCATATAACATTGGTCGAATGAATCTGAATACAAAATTGCTTAAAGCAGTCAAAAAATTTAGAAAAACACCATGCAACAAAAATAACCCACACAAGAAACAAAGTAGCCTACGTCCACACGTCACAAGGTCTCAAGAAAGACTAGTTTGTTGGTTCGGATTTTGTACTAATCTTGTCTTGTTATAAGTTCCACCTCAACTGAGGACGGGTTTAGATCCCAAATCCCGACAATCTAAATAACATACACCCACCGTCATCGACAAATCATTTTCAAACAAAGAATTTCTATATAAACGATGCCTATGTATGTGTGGAAGAAATTAAAAAAACAATTACTGTTTCTATTAAATATAAAAGTTGAAGGTTATTTTATAATGATAAAATAATTGAAGCTATAACTCTTTTAGATAAAGGTTTTCAAAGGAGGTGTAAGAAATCCCCTACTTTAAAAATCTACCCACCCGTTCTGTTTTTATAAATTTATACGTTAAAATTTCTTGGAAGTTCTAAGAGAAATATTGAAATAAAATTATAAAACACTTTGAAGTTGAATACTTTAGATCATTTAATATGGTTTATGACAAGCAGCGAGTTGTTGTTGAAGTACTCTAAGCGATTCACAAACCACTCTGGAAATTTCATTCCAAGAAAATATATTCCCTTTATGTTAGTGTCTTTATTATTTAGAGTTTAAATAAAAGTTATTTTTATTTCCGGACAATTAATTTGATTCCACGATCGTAAAGCCATTGGGATGAAATGAGATATGTATGCCTAGGTCCAGGCATACAATAACCTACTCTTACAAAAAAACTTCAATAGCCTATAACAGCAGACCTACAAACTCAGTAAATTTCAATTAATTCCAATTCTCTGAAGCTCAAGGTCTCTCACTGCACAAATTTATTCTCATAAGAAATACAACCAAATGTCCTCCCTTTATGATTGCAACTTGGCACGTACTACTGGGTAGTTTAGCAAATTCAACAACTTTAAATGTGATTTTCTTCAGGGAAGACGGGGACAATTTGGGCTTCCTGTAAACATTTTAAAACTTGTAAAATAATTTCGTGCGAAATGTAATTAGCGAATATGTTTGAAACAATGACGGACAACAAGGAAAAACAAAACAATGAACATGATAGTATAATACAAACTAGTTGTACAAATTCACAAAAACAGGATTAATAGCTTGTTTATATGAGAATGTTCCGTTATACCTTATAACGGATCATTATTGACAGAACCGACCGGATGAGTTCAACAATGCCTCGAGATAATCACTTCCGTGTTCATCCCGTTCAGCATCCGGCGACGGTTTCCGGACTTCTCACGTTTATTTGTTTTACAACCATCAACATTTAGTTTTCCTTATGTGGATCTAAAGCCTAGTAAAAGTAATTTCACGTCCTACCTCTTTAGTGGCTGGATGGATACATCATAATAAAATGTAAAAAATGAAAATGAAAATGTAAAAACAAGCTTACACTATATTAAATTTATAAAATCGAAGTGATAACATCTTTAGCAAATTTCCTATAGGGAAAAGCTATTACCCTAGGTCTCATGGCAAAACTTAAGCCTGGGGCCATGTTACTTTATCGTTTTAAGGTGCCTACAGGCTAAAAACAATAGTCGTTAAAATGCTATATATTTCAGTGTTTCTCACAGCAGCAAACCTGCGTACTCTTGCCCATGTTAAAATTATGGAGAATAGGCAAACTCTCATATTTATCAACAGATTTACCCTAATTTTACAAGGAGTTTTGTATTGTAGGCATTTTTATGATAAATCAATCTGCTAAAACCGGAGATGAAATTCCCAAAGTAAGTTGACTGGGACGGTGGCGACGTCCTGTAATCCAGCTACTTGGAGATCACGAATTGTGGATAGTTGTGAGAGATGGTCGGTCTGTTGGGCCGTATTAACAGTCCTGTATAAGGAACCTGTCAGCCTTAGTCAGTAACAAGATTACAAGATCGCGCCACAATCATTCTACACTCAATCCTAATTTATACTTGGCTTAAAATACCTACATTGTAGTATGGTTGCCATTTCTATGATCTAATATGATCTAAAAAAACCCTGTTTTTTAGTTTAGAATTTAGCAGTGGGTTATCCACGAAATGGAAGGCATTGTTAAGTCAGCGAAACACCCACTTACTGACTCACCCTCCTCAACCGCGTCCAAGCATCGACTGATAAAATCTATTAAGTCTAATTTTGTCGACTTTTGTTGATGTATACATAAAGAGTCTGCAGTACTTCTGCCATTTTGTATTTTTAGTCCCGTAGGTAACGTAAATGTAACTAGCAGTACCTAAGCACGTCCTTTGTGCGAATACACACAACATGCCATGTTGGTTGTTGTGACCAAATATTGACTGGAAATCCTAGATAAATAACCAAAGAGAAAACAAAAAATACGTAGCTTAATAATTATTATGTGATACCTTTAAATTATAAAATTACTTACTGATTACACAGTAGGATTTAGTAACATTTTTGTTATATGTTAAGGTAACATTTTAGAAAAGTATAATTATAAAATAGGTTTAAACTCAGTTACAAATAGTGTAATGTAGTGATGATACAACAATAACACTTCGGGGTGGCTCAGCGTGTAGAGCCCTGGTGCAGGTAGCTGCAGCGATGGTACAACGATAACACTTCGGGGTGGCTCATCGAGTAGAGCCCTGGTGCAGGTAGCTGCAGCGATGGTACAACGATAACACTTCGGGGTGGCTCAGCGTGTAGAGCCCTGGTGCAGGTAGCTGCAGCGATGGTACAACGATAACACTTCGGGGTGGCTCATCGAGTAGAGCTCTGGTGCAGGTAGCTGCAGCGATGGTACAACGATAACACTTCGGGGTGGCTCATCGAGTAGAGCCCTGGTGCAGGTAGCTGTAGCAATGATACATCGATAACACTACGGGGTGGCTCATCGAGTAGAGCTCTGGTGCAGGTAGCTGTAGCAATGATACATCGATAACACTACGGGGTGGCTCATCGAGTAGAGCCCTGGTGCAGGTAGCTGTAGCAATGATACATCGATAACACTACGGGGTGGCTCATCGAGTAGAGCTCTGGTGCAGGTAGCTGCAGCGATGGTACAACGATAACACTTCGGGGTGGCTCATCGAGTAGAGCCCTGGTGCAGGTAGCTGTAGCAATGATACAACGATAACACTTCGGGGTGGCTCATCGAGTAGAGCCCTGGTGCAGGTAGCTGCAGCGATGGTACAACGATAACACTTCGGGGTGGCTCATCGAGTAGAGCTCTGGTGCAGGTAGCTGCAGCGATGGTACAACGATAACACTTCGGTGGCTCAGAAGCTGAGCCCTGAGCCCTGGTGCAGGTAGCTTGCAGCAATGATACAACGATAACACTTCGGGGTGGCTCAGTCGAGTGTAGAGCCCTGGTGCAGGTAGTAGCGATGGTACAACGATAAACACATTCGGGGTGGCTCAGCGAGTAGAGCACTCTGGTGCATGGTAGCTGTTAGCGATGGTTATCAACGATAATAACACTTCGGGGTTGGCTCAGCGTGTAGAGCCCTGGTAGGCAGGTAGCTGCTAGCGAATGATACAACGAAAACACATTCGGGGGGTGGATCCATCAGAGTAGTGAGCCCTCCTGGTGCAGGTAGCTGTAGGCAGCAATTGATACAAACAATAACACTACGGGGTGGCTCAGCGTTGTAGAGCCCTGGTGCAGGTAGCTGTAGCAATGATACATCGATAACACTTCGGGGTGGCTCAGCGTGTAGAGCCCTGGTGCAGGTAGCTGTAGCAATGATACAACGATAACACTTCGGGGTGGCTCATCGAGTAGAGCTCTGGTGCAGGTAGCTGCAGCGATGGTACAACGATAACACTTCGGGGTGGCTCATCGAGTAGAGCCCTGGTGCAGGTAGCTGCAGCGATGGTACAACGATAACACTTCGGGGTGGCTCATCGAGTAGAGCCCTGGTGCAGGTAGCTGCAGCGATGGTACAACGATAACACTTCGGGGTGGCTCATCGAGTAGAGCCCTGGTGCAGGTAGCTGTAGCAATGATACATCGATAACACTACGGGGTGGCTCATCGAGTAGAGCTCTGGTGCAGGTAGCTGCAGCGATGGTACAACGATAACACTTCGGGGTGGCTCATCGAGTAGAGCTCTGGTGCAGGTAGCTGCAGCGATGGTACAACGATAACACTTCGGGGTGGCTCATCGAGTAGAGCTCTGGTGCAGGTAGCTGCAGCGATGGTACAACGATAACACTTCGGGGTGGCTCATCGAGTAGAGCCCTGGTGCAGGTAGCTGTAGCAATGATACATCGATAACACTACGGGGTGGCTCATCGAGTAGAGCTCTGGTGCAGGTAGCTGCAGCGATGGTACAACGATAACACTTCGGGGTGGCTCATCGAGTAGAGCTCTGGTGCAGGTAGCTGTAGCAATGATACAACGATAACACTTCGGGGTGGCTCAGCGTGTAGAGCCCTGGTGCAGGTAGCTGCAGCGATGATACAACAATAGCACATCTGGGTGAAACAGCGTGTAAAGCCCTGGTGCAGGTAGCTGCAGCGATGGTACAACGATAACACTTCGGGGTGGCTCAGCGTGTAGAGCCCTGGTGCAGGTAGCTGCAGCGATGATACAACGATAACACTTCGGGGTGGCTCAGCGTGTAAAGCCCTGGTGCAGGTAGCTGCAGCGATGGTACAACGATAACACTTCGGGGTGGCTCAGCGTGTAGAGCCCTGGTGCAGGTAGCTGCAGCGATGATACAACAATAGCACATCTGGGTGAAACAGCGTGTAAAGCCCTGGTGCAGGTAGCTGCAGCGATGGTACAACGATAACACTTCGGGGTGGCTCATCGAGTAGAGCTCTGGTGCAGGTAGCTGTAGCAATGATACAACGATAACACTTCGGGGTGGCTCATCGAGTAGAGCCCTGGTGCAGGTAGCTGTAGCAATGATACTACGATAACACTTCGGGGTGGTTCACCGAGTAAAGCTTTGGTGCAGATAGCTGCAGCAATGATATAATGATTCAATGATTTCGCCTTCTTAAAACGCATCGACAGTCAGGTAGTAAACAAACCTCATTATACTCGGTATATATGTGTTGTAGAATCCCATTTAAATTTGAAAATCTTACATGTTAAAGGTACCATAGTGTTCATTAGAGCCACGCCTACTAAACTACATGTTTTAATGCTTTGCCTGTGGTTCCCTGCTGGCACAAAAGCCCAAAAAAAGAATTTTTTGACCATGTAGTTCACATAGGTATCGTGACCAAAAATACAGTGAAACATAATATTTGGCTCTAATGCCAGACAATGTGTTCAATCAAGCTTGCTTACAGTCTCTGCTTGTCGTATGTAATTATACGATGATAACTGCAGTAAATATTGTTTTTTAACTTATACGAAACCTTCGTTATGATTACGGGTGCTGTGTATTGTTTTGCTCCTCGTGACACTGGGAGCCGGTACACGCGATCAACCTAAGGTAGATTGTTTCAGCAACATGAGCAATGCTTTATACAAGAAAAGAACGGAGTGTGACAAATACTTAGTTGAGGAACAATATGGAGGAGTAGGCGCAGAAGAGGCCCAAGAAAGGATGGACAACCGTTATCGCAGCTGTATACAGGACGTAGAAGCTCTAGTTATTGATTATCTCGATGCAAAAGCAAAGCACGAAGGGAAAACAGTAAAAGATTGGCTGTCAGACAAGTCCAAGAATGTTTCTTCAAACAAAGAAGTTGAATACGATAAGGACCACGGATACACCATAAGGGTAATAGGACCCAGACTTGTTCAAACTTATGTTCAAGTGCCAAAAATGTACAATCCAAATTAGGCGCCTCCTGAAAGATCCTTGATGCTTTAGCCACGGAAAGTATTCAGTGAGTCTGAACCACCGAAAAGAAATTTGTTTAGGAAACCTCTAGCTGCTGGTGGTGTAAAAAAACTGTTTAATTGGTTTACAAAATTATTTTTGAAGTAATTCCCGTCTTAAGTGGGTGAGAATTACAATTTATCCAACTTGGTTGGATATTAAGAAGTAAACTATTGCAAAAGTTCCATTTCCTCTCCATATCAGCTGTTTAATTTCATTTATCAAACGCTCGACTATGTTAAAAACTTCACTTATCATTTTTTTAACTTGTATTAAAATTACGATTATGGACTATACATCGGGATAAACATGAATAAATAATAAAATACGAACGAATATGGTTATTTTCTTGTGGTTTCGTTTTCCATTTCTTTCAACGTTTTAGTTTTTAGAGGTATTTGAGTCGCCTTGTTTAAGACCCGAACATTGGCCTTTTAGCAAATTTCCCATAGGGAAGAAGCTATTACCGTAGGTCTCATGGTAAGACTTAAGCCCAGGACCATGTTATTTTTTCGTCTTTAAGTGCCCAGAGTCCAAAAACAATAGTCGTTAAAATTTATATATATATATTAAGATAAAAATGGTATAAATTATGGTATAAATGTTAATATAAAAATTATTTATGGTAGAAATGACTACTTTCAATGTTCCTCACAGCAGCTAACCTGCACACTCTTTCCCATGTTAATCTTATGTAGAATAGGCATATAATTCGCATGTTTATGGACAGATATTTATAAAACTTGTCATACACTATTATTATATTATTGATTTGGAAATTCACTGAGTACGCAGGTCTGCTGCGACGGGGGTATCATTTTAAAACCCCCGAAATGGATAGTATCTCTATCTATTTATTTTGTGTGTCAGTAAAACAACAATTCCCCCGTCGCAGCATGTGGCAAAAAATGCGTCGGGTTGCTGATTGGAAGGAAAAACTCATATTTAATTGTTATTAAATAAACAGACCAACGGAACTAATCAGTGATTACATTGGTCGTTTCTAATGAAAAATACTTTGATTAGTGACAGAATTTAGCACTTGTCAGACGAAGACAAATGTTGTCTGTGATAAAATAAACGGTGACAGAACAATGCGAGAAAATTCCTCGATCATTAATCTCTTGGTAAACATCTCAATGTGGCTTGGGCTTCGGTGTTTCTTGTTAAAGCTTAGAGTTACTTCAATTATTCATCTTAATACCCAGGCAAAATATAACTGTGTTTACGATTAGGTCTAACCAACACATAATTATAAAATTCCAAAAAAAGGTATGAGACCTAAAATACACCAAATTTATTCTTATCTAGAAGATGGTATATTAAATATTCCAACAAAGACTCTAAATCCAAGACTTTTGCTCAAAATAACATCTAAATATAATACGCTATTGCACATTTTTTGACAAAATTTACTTTTAATGGAAAATTTATTTTTATTAGAAGAGTATTTTAGGTTCCATAACTAAATAATGGTATGGCCTAAACATAACAATTCTTTACATTGTTAAACATTATTTAAACAAAGTAATGTTTAATAATTGGTCAACATTACCTGTGTAAACTATATTTCGTCATTATTTTAAACTGCAAAAAAACTGCAACGAGGCTGAGTGCAGTGTTGCCACTTACAGGGTAATTTCCTTCTTAGGATAATTTACTATTCCAAGGGTAAATTTTAGTGTAAATTTAGGATAATTGTAAGTAAGTAAGTATATGAACGTTTGGAAGTTTTGAATGTTTTATATTGAATTTAGCATGTTTGTGTCTAGTCATAGAGTGTTACATACTGTACCATCTATGTGATAATATGATCATAGATTTTTCAGTGGGCAATATCATCAATATTCATCTTTTTGGTGATTTAATTTGCCAGCAAGCGAAATTTGGAACAGATTCCCTACTTTTAGAAGTACTGTATTTTTCTAAGGGGTAAAATTTGACCCTTGCTTGCTTTGTGGGTGTATTTGGTAGATTTGACTGGTGAGATTACTTAGTTCGGAAGTTGTTTTAATTTCAATTTTCATCTCGTAATTCATTATGTAAAGTATAACTACTACTAACTTAGTACTTAGTGCGTATTACTTAGTAACTTAGAGTACTAACTTAGTAAACTAAGTTAAATTAACAATTAATTTACCTAAGGCCTACTCTATAAAAATTGTGTTAAAAATTTATTTAAATTCCTTCGGGAATAGCTAATAACGTAAATAGTTGTACGAAAGTTAGACGAGTTGTTGAAATATTTTGTGAAACGATTTGACTGTCTACCTCTTAATCAAATTTAAAATATGCTATTGCTGGAATGTTTTTGATTTATGGTATGCAGATTATTTTCTATTGATTTGTGAAGATACAGGCTGCAGGCAACATATACAGGCAACAGGCGCTGTGTAGCCAAATTGTGACTGGCTAGAAGGTATGTACCGGGGGGGGGCTGTATTGAAATATTATATCACTATAGATGATGTAAGACTTCTTTAATTAATAAACAATGTAATTAATAATTAATAAATTAATGTAATTTAATTAATAAACCTTCCCGAAATCCTAAATATAAATACTAATGTATGTGAATATATATTTAAATGTGTATATACATGTATATACACTACAGATATGAATACATAGCTTCTTTTAATACTGTACATATAGTTTTCATTAATAAACGTTTCACTTATATTTTCGTACCAGTTCCAACTTTCTGTTGTAATTTTACATTTTTCCAAACATTAACGTCCAATATTTGCTTAATGCAATAATGCATAGATTGCGATAGAGAAAACGCACAGGACATTGTAAAAACCTGGGTACTTGGTCCACGGTATGTTATTCCGTTGTCCGTGGTTCTTTACTTCTAACGTTCCTGTTCAATAGCAGCTAAAACTAAAACAGGCTTTCGCTGAGTGAGGAGCAGAGGAAGCGATGTCATAACCTTCGAGAAGTCGTAGTTTTGATTCGATACGCTAGCGGTTCGGTTCGGCACTTAGCGGGAGATTTGAATAAAGCGATTTTACTGTCAACCGCGGTAGCATGAAACATTAATTATAGATAACTCCATTGCAAATTAGTGGATATAAACTAGACGAATGACTTTATTTATTCCAATAATATAGCTATACAATTATATTACTGAATTAAAATGGAGTTAAAATTCTTTCAACACACTTGGGCTAGCCTAGAAGCCTATTTCTGTTAATTCTCGGCCCTTCCAAGTCCAATGGTGCCCACCAATAAATATTTATAACTTTTTAAAATCAAAACATGATATTTAACCCCAACCCCATTCCACAAGTAGATAGCAGATACTTATGAATGTACTGTCTTTAATTAATCAGGTCGAAGAAGCTGATTGAATTCTGTCATTATAAGTCTTGGTGTGTATGCTCGGTAAAATAGCTTATGCAGGCCCTATTGGTATTTTGAAAGTAGGCTATTCATTTTCATTTACTTGTAGTCCTATCACCTTTATAAATAGGTTAATAAAACTAAGAGAACAAGTTTATTTTAACAATATTTTATACGTAGGGTAAACACATACTTACTGCAGGCTTTTGGGGAGATGAGTGACTATCCCTACCAGTGGATATTTTACTGCTACAGTAAACTGATAGAATAGGTACACTTTGATTTGCTTAAACAAAATACTTTAAGACAACCCCTTTCATGATAATAATAATAATATCAACTTTAAGACTAATAAATCAATCTATCAGAAATGCAGTACTATGCAGTAATATCATCATAATAGATAAAGATCAGCATTTATTGGTAACATATATAACTTCAACTATATTATTTAACTTACTACAGAAGACAGTATAACGTTCAGTGAACATAACATAATATAATTTGAGTTCAACTGCAATTGGATTTAAATGTATTGACGTTGCAATCGAAACACACTAGTAGTTCAGTTATAGACGAAAGTCGAAACTAGCTTCTGCTCCTCACTCGGCGAAAGCCTGTTTTTAGTTGTTAGTATTCCAGTTCCCCCTCCCGCTCTTCAGCAGTGTTGTCACTTCTAGGGATATGTCCCGTTTCTAGGGACATTTTTGACCTTAAAGGGATTTTCTAGGGACATAATATATTCTAGGGATTTCTAGGAACAAACCCTGATGAATCCAAAACAGGGAATTTTATTGCTTCTGGGTTAGTTTAGGTCAAATAAAAAGATAATTATGAATCAGCTGAACTTCCAAACAGTATTTATTTATTTACTCAAATTCTGTTGTCAATGAAATATATACCTATTTAATTAATATAAATACTTCTACCAAAACAAAGTTAAGTTACAAAAGAGAGTTATAAAATTATTCTGTTGTCAATGAAATATATACCTATTTAATTAATATAAATACTTCTTCTACCAAAACAAAGTTAAGTTACAAAAGAGAGTTATAAAACTATTCTGTTTAAGACTGACTCATTCCTTTAGATTTGTAATAACAACAACAACAATTTATATGGGCCTACCTAAACTAAAAACATTTGGTACATGAGTTAAAATTACTTTATTATATTATATGTAATATAAATTAACTAGGGTACCTGGCGCACGAAATCGTGCGCTGTCAAGGAGACAAACTGTCCACCAATAACTATTATTAGAAACTAAGTTTAGATTTTCCAACAGATTTTCATTTTGGCTATGTTTTGGTTTTATGCAAATAAAAACTGGTGTTTTATTGCCAGCTGTACGATGATGTCTTCATTAAACGAAAAAAGAAAGAGCCATGTTTAACTGTCAGATTGATTTGTTTTATTTAACCACTTCCTTAAATAAACAGCTGATTTCTCGATCGTCGGTGTTTAGTTACATATTAAGTTTATGGGGAAAATCGCGAATTTGACCCCATTATTTCCATGACCACGGTGAATAATTTTTTTATGATGGCAAAATCGCGATTTGACCACATTGATTTTCACCACCGCTCCAAAACAATTATCACTAGTAGTGTATTATATATATCAAGATTTAATATTCATATAAAATAAAATATTATCGAAGAAAACTAATGTTATAAAATATTTATTAATATTTTTATGTAGACAGAGATTAAATTTAGTTTGTAGCATGCATATAACCACAAATGTATTCCAAAACTAGGCCTTGGGTTATAATCAATGATATTTAACTAAATGAAGCCTAACAATGTAATAGATATCAATTACAAAATATAACAGCATTTAATTTTTATAATAAATTACTTTAGAAAAAATTATCAATAACACTTGTGTATTTAAAAGGATCTTGTGTCTGCTTTAAAAGTTTGAAATAGAAACATATAAAGAAATAGCTAATTTCGTTAGAGAAATTAAAAGACAAATCTAAAGAAAAACGCAAAATGAGAATCCTAATAATTTTTGAAGCAATCACAAAATAGAGAACTGCGAGGCTGCATGGTTTTTTTAAGACCCTAGCCAAGAAAAAAGAAAAAAAACAATACCGCGAGGACTTTCTAGCGGGGACACTAATATTTTAATTAACAGGTTACTAACCTTACTCCGTCAATCAAATTCTTTCCTGTATTTTTGACAGGAAAGAATTGGATTGACTGAGTATAAGGTTAGTAACCTGTTATTTAATATATCTACCAATTCAGGAGTTTTATAAATAAAAATGAATAATATTTAAAGTGTATAGATATGTAAAAACAAAAACCTATTTGATATAATTATCATAAATGATAATATTTGAACAAAATTACTAAAATTGTGGGTTTAGGGATTTTTTTAGGGACATTTCATAGAAATCTAGGGATTTATAGGGACAAAAAATGTGGGTTCTAGGGACTTTTTGTTTGATGTTGGTGACAACACTGCTCTTCAGCATCATCACACCGACACCGAGGAGTGAGGCCCCTCGGTGTCTTCTGCCTTCGTATACATTTGCTTGGGAAAACGTGTTAAAAGTGTTCAAGTAACATTTGCTTCTGCTCTGACGAAAAAATTAGTTATTGTTAATAAATCATGAGTACTATACTTGAAAAAATTGCAGCCATTGAGGCCGAGGTATTGATTTGACCTACTTACAAAATAAAATATGAACTAATTTTTAGGTTAGGTTAGGTTCAGTCTCAATAGAATACAATGAGTTCACCTGAACTATAATTTTGTATTTTAAGTAAAAGTCTAGTGAATACAAATGCTTATTTAAGCCCTCATGTCCCAAAAAAACAAGTACTCTTTTATGCTAAGGCTCATGAGAGAAATATTAGACAAAAGTATTAAATAATTATGGGCCCTCCATAGCCTATGCCATATCATTTTGTTTAAGGCATTACATCATTACCATCTAATGATCATTGCCGAACATCAATAATATGAACCCCTGTTACCAAATAATATGAATCTATTACCAATAATTATGAAAATAGTCAAGTGCTTGTGTTGGTGGAGGTGGTGTTTCCCACAAGGAAGTAAGTTAAATACAAAAAAAATTCTTTTAATTTGGTTTGAAAATCGTAAATCACCATTTTGCTCCAGGGAAATTTGAATGAGGATTAATTGGCTTTACCTACCACATATAGGGCCTAGGCCCTATATATGTAGGCTACCGGTATGTACAATTATTACTTTTTTTGGCTGAGAATTTTTTTACTTTGCCAGGGCAAAAATTACATCATTTTCATTTACATGGGGAAATTTTAATAATTGATTTTATTCTTTCAGATGGCTAGGACCCAAAAAAACAAAGCGACAGCAGGACATCTTGGATTGCTTAAAGCTCGGTTGGCAAAACTTAGACGTGAATTGATCACTCCGAAAGGAGGTGGCGGTGCAACTGTTGAAGGGTTTGAAGTCGCTAAAACTGGAGATGCCCGCATTGGATTTGTTGGTAAAATATATAGTATTACTGGTACTTACTCCTGATAACATTGTTACAAAGCAACACGAGAGGTGTCTTGCTAGGCTAGTGGTTTGCGTCTTGGACTTCGGTGCAAGAGGTCACATTTTCAAATCCCGGTATGCCCATTTGGGTTTGGACCGCTTTCCCAAAAAGTGATTGTATAAAATCTCTCTCTGACTCGAATACAAAATGCTTCTGGCGTAGAAAGTATAAAATAAAGGCTCCAAGTGCCACTAGATCAACTTCAAAATACTTTTATCTTCTTCAAAAAAACCATACGATTTGATTTAATAACTCAGAGAAAGTAGGTTAATTAAGTAACAACAACTTGGTGCTTAGTATAAGATTGTGTCCTATGGAATTGCTTCTTTTTAGTTGGTCTTGTACACACCATGTGTAGAAATATTGCACCAAATAATTCTACTGTTTTTCTCATTGACAATACTGTTTACCAAAGAAACACACTAGTCATTGCTTTGTTTATTTTGATTATTGATGTTTCTTTAAACTTAAGTGAACCTATTTTTTTAAATTTTAAACACTTACAGGTTTCCCATCAGTAGGAAAGTCTACATTGCTGACAACACTGGCGGGAGTTTACTCTGAAGTCGCTGCTTACGAATTCACTACTCTAACTACTGTTCCGGGCTGTATCAAGTATAAAGGAGCTAAAATACAGGTTTACTGAGAATTTTAATTTGCATATAGGCCTTCACTAATTCAAACTCAAATGTTGATAGATTTTTACCTTAGGTCCATATGTTTTGACGAATCATGTGTTTTCAAAATAATTTATTCCCATTATTATGTGGTTTCATCCGGACAATGTGGTAGTAGTTTTTATTTTTTTTTAATTTTTCTGTTGTATTTAGTTTAAATTTGAGATTGCTGAAAATTTTCAATACAAAAATTATAAATTTTAATGTATACAAACTACATCAGAGTCCCGGTAATCCGAACCCCAATAATCTGAACGTCTTGCCAATCTTAACAACCTGATGGAGAAAAGGGTTACTGAGTTTAAATTAAAAACAAAGCAATGCGATCTCAATTATAACATTTTAACCTACAGCATGGTTACACTAATTTTACATTACCACATACACGTTAATAATATACAATAACTTACTTTTTGAAACATAAGAATTCAATTATCGTCTTTTGGCGTAACAAAGAAATCCTGTTAGCCAAGTTGCGCCATTGCCTCATAACATAAACATCAAGCATTCGGATTTAGTAGTACACTGTTGCTCGAGATTAAATGGGGCGATATCTAGCTACATTCACAGTACATCGCAATAGATTCAATTCTCACGGTCAGACTTTACTATCGCTTTTTGGCGAATTACTTTTTGAACATTTGAGTTCATCTCCAGCAACTATCACCTTCACGTAAAACATAGGCCTACAGACGGCACCGTTTTATCTTGTTTGTTGTTTGTTTATGTTGTTTGTTGTCGTTTTGTTTGTTTTTTGTGTGTCAATGTGTGTGACGTGTTTTATATTTACAATGACGAGTACATAACGGTTAGAACGTCTCTGCAGGATCACTTGATGCCGTTCAGGTAAAATGTAGTCGACAAACCTATATGTGAACTGTGATAAGACGTAAGTTAAATGCTCTAAATACACAGTTCGGGTCTAAAATAATGGACTTCATTAGTACTTTTAATGAACTTTACAACATTGCACTTCCAGATAATCCGAACTACTCGGTTATCCGAACAGGGTTCAGTTCCTATTATTTTGGGTTACTGAACTCTGGTTTATCCTAAAAAATTTCTCGTGAATTTTTTTCTAAAATTGTGTTAGATTACTTTTATATAAAGTAAATACATCAAAACTGATTGGTTTTTAATTTCAGCTTCTTGACCTTCCTGGAATCATCGAGGGTGCCAAGGATGGCAAAGGTCGTGGTCGACAAGTCATCGCAGTTGCTAGAACCTGCAGTCTCATATTCATCGTGTTGGATGTCCTGAAGCCTCTCGGACACAAGAAACTGATAGAGCATGAGTTGGAGGGCTTTGGACTCCGGCTGAACAAGCAACCGCCAAATATTGGCTTCCGCAAGAAAGACAAGGGAGGAATTAACCTACAAACACTAGTAAGTGAAATAAAGATTGTTCTGCTCACTATTTTTTTTTATCTTCATTAGGTCTACTTATCACTTGACACACAACTTATATAAGTTACCAGCTAAGCTTTCAAGAATTAGATATATGTTAGTGTCCAAATTTTTAAACTTTGGTAATTTTATCTGGTTTGTGCTACAGCCTCTTCTTCATGTTTGACAGTGCAGGGTTCCTTCTCTAGTTTTGTTCGACTGGTCAGTGGTCCTTTTGTCTCAACTGAAGTTCAAACAGGATTTTGCAAAATTTTAGAAAGGGCTAAAGTTTTGATAAACAGAACCTTCTACAGCATCTGTTATTAGGCTACCTTGGTGGCCAATCTCGATGACTCAAATGACAAAAAGCAATAGGGCCTAATTGTTAATAATAAATTCATAATTAATTCAAATTTAATGTGTGCTAGGTCCCACAATCAGAATTGGACTTGGACACTGTGAAAACCATTTTGTCAGAGTACAGGATCCACAACGCTGACATCACGCTGAGGTACGATGCGACCAGTGATGACCTCATAGATGTCATTGAGGGAAACCGAATATACATCCCCTGCATCTATCTACTCAACAAAATTGGTAACTACGAACTGCTGATGTAAATTTTACTCACTCTGCTACTCAGACTTACCACCGGGTGACATAGCATGTTCCTTACAAAAATGTTTCTAACTTTATTCTCCTGGAAATATATAGAGAAAAAATAGTTTGCCTTATAGAATTTTTCTATTGTATTTTAGTAATACTGAATAATTTGATAAGTATTCAACCAGTTGGTGTCTATAAATTCATTCCATAGAACTAAATAGGCTAACACTGTCCTGTTTAACCATTCTAGAACGGTCAGACTTTACTATCGCTTTTTGGCGAATTACTTTTTGAACATTTGAGTTCATCTCCAGCAACTATCACCTTCACGTAAAACATAGGCCTACAGACGGCACCGTTTTATCATTGTTTGTTTTTTATGTGTCAATGTGTGTGACGTGTTTTATATTTACAATGACGAGTACATAACGGTTAGAACGTCTCTGCAGGATCACTTGATGCCGTTCAGGTAAAATGTAGTCGACAAACCTATATGTGAACTGTGATAAGACGTAAGTTAAATGCTCTAAATACACAGTTCGGGTCTAAAATAATGGACTTCATTAGTACTTTTAATGAACTTTACAACATTGCACTTCCAGATAATCCGAACTACTCGGTTATCCGAACAGGGTTCAGTTCCTATTATTTTGGGTTACTGAACTCTGGTTTATCCTAAAAAATTTCTCGTGAATTTTTTTCTAAAATTGTGTTAGATTACTTTTATATAAAGTAAATAAACTGATTGGTTTTTAATTTCAGCTTCTTGACCTTCCTGGAATCATCGAGGGTGCCAAGGATGGCAAAGGTCGTGGTCGACAAGTCATCGCAGTTGCTAGAACCTGCAGTCTCATATTCATCGTGTTGGATGTCCTGAAGCCTCTCGGACACAAGAAACTGATAGAGCATGAGTTGGAGGGCTTTGGACTCCGGCTGAACAAGCAACCGCCAAATATTGGCTTCCGCAAGAAAGACAAGGGAGGAATTAACCTACAAACACTAGTAAGTGAAATAAAGATTGTTCTGCTCACTATTTTTTTTTATCTTCATTAGGTCTACTTATCACTTGACACACAACTTATATAAGTTACCAGCTAAGCTTTCAAGAATTAGATATATGTTAGTGTCCAAATTTTTAAACTTTGGTAATTTTATCTGGTTTGTGCTACAGCCTCTTCTTCATGTTTGACAGTGCAGGGTTCCTTCTCTAGTTTTGTTCGACTGGTCAGTGGTCCTTTTGTCTCAACTGAAGTTCAAACAGGATTTTGCAAAATTTTAGAAAGGGCTAAAGTTTTGATAAACAGAACCTTCTACAGCATCTGTTATTAGGCTACCTTGGTGGCCAATCTCGATGACTCAAATGACAAAAAGCAATAGGGCCTAATTGTTAATAATAAATTCATAATTAATTCAAATTTAATGTGTGCTAGGTCCCACAATCAGAATTGGACTTGGACACTGTGAAAACCATTTTGTCAGAGTACAGGATCCACAACGCTGACATCACGCTGAGGTACGATGCGACCAGTGATGACCTCATAGATGTCATTGAGGGAAACCGAATATACATCCCCTGCATCTATCTACTCAACAAAATTGGTAACTACGAACTGCTGATGTAAATTTTACTCACTCTGCTACTCAGACTTACCACCGGGTGACATAGCATGTTCCTTACAAAAATGTTTCTAACTTTATTCTCCTGGAAATATAGAGAAAAAATAGTTTGCCTTATAGAATTTTTTTCTATTGTATTTTAGTAATACTGAATAATTTGATAAGTATTCAACCAGTTGGTGTCTATAAATTCATTCCATAGAACTAAATAGGCTAACACTGTCCTGTTTAACCATTCTAGAACACATAATTTTTCTTTAACACATGACGTACGAGTATTGCAATTGCAAAATTTCCCAAAAACAACCTATAATAAAATTGAAAACAATTGAATTAATCGTGAGTGCAAGCTTTTCGGGTTAAAATATTTGCAGCATCCCCCTCTGTAGACAGATGGTGCGATGAAGTTCATCCAGTCAAAGTTAAATTAATGTAAATTTATGTGATGTAACAAATTATTCATGTTTTAATAAAACCACTTTATACATTATTGTATTCTCGATGACTCAAATGACAAAAAGCAATAGGGCCTAATTGTTAATAATAAATTCATAATTAATTCAAATTTAATGTGTGCTAGGTCCCACAATCAGAATTGGACTTGGACACTGTGAAAACCATTTTGTCAGAGTACAGGATCCACAACGCTGACATCACGCTGAGGTACGATGCGACCAGTGATGACCTCATAGATGTCATTGAGGGAAACCGAATATACATCCCCTGCATCTATCTACTCAACAAAATTGGTAACTACGAACTGCTGATGTAAATTTTACTCACTCTGCTACTCAGACTTACCACCGGGTGACATAGCATGTTCCTTACAAAAATGTTTCTAACTTTATTCTCCTGGAAATATATAGAGAAAAAATAGTTTGCCTTATAGAATTTTTCTATTGTATTTTAGTAATACTGAATAATTTGATAAGTATTCAACCAGTTGGTGTCTATAAATTCATTCCATAGAACTAAATAGGCTAACACTGTCCTGTTTAACCATTCTAGAACACATAATTTTTCTTTAACACATGACGTACGAGTATTGCAATTGCAAAATTTCCCAAAAACAACCTATAATAAAATTGAAAACAATTGAATTAATCGTGAGTGCAAGCTTTTCGGGTTAAAATATTTGCAGCATCCCCCTCTGTAGACAGATGGTGCGATGAAGTTCATCCAGTCAAAGTTAAATTAATGTAAATTTATGTGATGTGAACAAATTATTCATGTTTTAATAAAACCACTTTATACATTATTGTATACAAATTTTATTTCCTGGTCAGATAAAGATACCAGTAGTGTCTAAGTCTTCTGATCACAATAGTTAATGGCCTCTTATGTGCAATTTTTCTATTTTATTTATTATATGTGAGGTTCATTTGGTGAAACTTTTACAATCAGATTTTTTTATTTAGTTATTGAAGGTTATATTTTCAAAGTACTAATTTATCCTCCCACAGACCAGATTAGCATTGAAGAACTTGACATCATTTACAAGATTCCGCATTGTGTTCCAATATCTGCTCATCACAAATGGAATTTCGATGATCTGCTTGAAAAGATGTGGGATTACCTGAAGCTAGTCAGAATGTAAGTGATTGAACTGATGTATTTTTAATTTGGGATTATTTTGATCTTTATACAAACTGGTCATCTCTTTGACTACAGTAGGATAAACTAGTTTTATAATTATTTAGGACGTCATTTTTAAATTTTTTCTTATTCAATCGCCTTTTGAACATTATTTGTAGGGTAAAAAAATAATAACAATTTATACGCCTAATGAAATTATTAGTTTTTTTTCTAATTAATTACACTACTTGTTCCTTTACTTTTCCAGTGAACTATTCGTTCAATGAAATTGATTATAAATGTCACTAACTTCATTCGTTCAATGGAATTGAATATAAATGTCACTAACTTCATGATAATGTGAACTATAGTATAACACATGTATGAAACTCAATATTATTTCTGACAATCCTCATCGGAAAATAAAATATACAGTTACGTTACAATTAAAGTTTTATGTTTTAAGCTCGGTTTTACGCTGAGTCGGAGAAGAACCAAAGGTTATGTGAGTATCATAAATAGGTTTAGCAAAGAAAAATACGGAAACAAAATGATATTTTTCATCTATCTGTCTCTGTTTCAATTTTCATAATTTATTTCAGATACACAAAGCCTAAAGGACAGCTCCCTGACTACGGATCTCCAGTTGTACTCCATTTTGAGAAAAGATCTGTCGAGGACTTCTGCAACAAGCTGCATAGATCCATTGCTAAGGAATTCAAATAGTTAGTACTAGACTAGACCTATACAGGTTATAGACTGTTGTTCCAATGGGATATAAAATATTCACGTTAGTCTTTGTCCATGTCTACCGATGATAGTCATTGACTATTCAAGAAAGAGGAAGTAACTTGAGTCATGTTCTGTTGGTAGTGGTGGATATATCCATTGGAAATTATAATTTGATAATTTAAACGAGAACAATAGATTCTAACTACTAATGTCACCAAATAATGTAATATCAAGTTTTACTCATTACAGGGTGTCTACCAAATCTCACACTTCAAATTCCCGACTTTTCAAGTCAACGAATAATGAGTAACCACTGTGATTGTAGAAACCTCGTATTTATTTTGCAACATTCCATTGATAGAAACATATTGTTTTTAAATCTTACATAGTTACAGAACTATTAAAAATAGAACACAATATAATCATGAAAAATAAAACTACAAATAACGCATGTTGGTTGTCCACGAATATCACTTATTTTTAACAAAGTAAAATCGTAATTATAAAAATGGTTTTAACTTAGTCAGTCTTGCAGACTAGGCTGTACACAGATGGTTCGAGTTATTTACCAATAAGAGGACAAACCTCCTGCTCCAATGGTAACGTCTGTTGGTGAATCAATCTTCAAACTCAACTACGCTGATCAAATTTAAGTATTTGAAATAGTTCTTAGCTTTTGTTTTTGCTCTAAAACTTTTTTTTAAAGTCAACAAAATTTTGGGTTGGAATAATGAAAATAAATACATTAATACTTACTTAATTTTTGAGTTTGACTAGGATTTTTAAAAATTTTCAAGACCAAATCGGCAATTTCCCGACTTTTCCCAACCGGTAGACATCCTGCAACCAATAACTAAAATATAGTTGTAACTTTTAAATATTTGTTTCTCCATTTCAGTGCTCTGGTCTGGGGTTCGTCCGTGAAGCATCAGCCACAGAAAGTGGGCAAGGACCACATCCTCAACGACGAAGATGTCGTGCAGATCGTCAAGAAAGTCTAACTAATCGCACAAGTTGTGTTTCCATCTCGCAAGCAATACTGTGTATTGCTAATGTGGCACGAACAGAAATCAGCAGCTCATGTTACTAACGTTGTAAAGATTTTCTAATGGCTGGAACCCAAAAAGAACATTAACATTCTATTGCATGATTGCATGTTAACACGGCATTTTTATTTATGGGTTTTTATTTTTATTTCAATATATTGATACTTAGAGATTAAATAATTTTATACTGTATTGATTTTAAAAAGTAGACTATATTTATTTTCATTTCCAAACTCTGCTCTGATTTCTGTTAATAAATATGCAAAAAATGCCACATTTCTCGGTCCTAATTTCAAACTGTACATAAAGATCATTATTAATAAAAGATTGAGTTATATTTCCCTATTTATTTGTTTAATGTTGATCAACACCAGTCATATTTTTAATAGGTCAAAAGGGACCAGTCCAAACCCGGTCTTGTTACTATCTAAACGTTCTTAGATCAAAGACAAAAGATTTCCTTGTCAAGCCTAATAACATAACTGTGAAATTACACCAGATTTGCAACCCGATTTCCGCATCGACTGTATGTTGTAGTGCGTTACGAGACGGGCGACTGCTCGAGGAGCAGTCATTCCCGCACCACTCAGTGAGGTAGAAATGTTTTTGGTAGAATTATTTTCGTCTGTTGTTCAGTTTGTTTCTGATGGTATTATTTGTGTTTGTATTTTTTCTGTAATCCCCCACTCTATGTCCAATCATGTTAAGTTTTTTAACGTTTGAGGACAAACAATTAACCCTTGAAGCAATACTGAAAATCATGGTCCCTCCTCATTTAGGTTAAAAAAAATTAAAATGTTATTTTCCCAATGTTGTTTTTGAAGTGAGGTAGCTTGAATAAAGTATAAACCAAAATTTGCCTCATTGGTAATTATTGAAGATTTTAAGGCTATTTTTAGGTATTAAAAAAAGTATTTTTAACGTCTGGATGAGCAATTTCAGTTAATAATGATTAGTTAATAAATCCTATTCAGTAAAAACATTCACACAATATACACTCTTTACTGCTACAGTAGAACTTGGATAATTCGAACCTCAAGGGACCAGAAAAAAAATTCGAATTATCCAAAAATTCGAATTAGAAAAGTTTATGCAAGTGGTTGAAATAAACAATCAAACATCATGTTTTAACATTGTATATTAAAAAAGTTAGGTTAATGAAGTTATTATTGATTAAAAATCCTAATTTTTGTTAAATGTCAATAATGTGTTTGGAGGGATCCCAAAACTAGCTATTACAAACTTTTTAAATCCCTTCTCTACCTCCTTGATCGCCGCTATTTATTCTTGCAACGTCAGAGATTTGTAGGTTCGCTTTGACGAAACCATCATACACACGACGTGTTAACATGAAAGCAGACGACGAATATCGGAACAAACCACCACAGATGATACACACAGATGTCAATGTTGTGATTTATGAGCAGTAGTGGACTAGTGAGTGGGGTGAGCGTGGGGGAAGCCCGAACCGTTTCCTGGAAAATCGCACACAATGACTTGTTCACTTATACACACACTATAGATTTCCGCTGTAAAAACTTCGAATTATCCAAAATATTATTCAAATTAACCAAGATATTTTAACATTGTTTTTATATAAAACTCTAGGGACCAAGACAAAATTTCGAAATAAAGAAGTTTTCGAATTACAGAAGTTCGAATTATCCAAGTTCCACTGTATAACGGAATGAAAATAAACATACATCAAAAAACAAGGTTAGCGAAAGTGATAAGAGCTGGCCGTAGTGACTCGCGAGTTTTCTCGTTAAAAGCAGTACGGGAGCACACGAATACTGGCCAAAGTGGTATAACAACTAATTTCAGTCACTAAATATTTAAAAAAGCTGCCATATTGGTTTTGTGAGTGCTTAGAGGCTAAAGCAACATAAACATGCACTCTATCAGTTGTTCCGTGAACTACAGCGCAGTAAATGTGGCAAAATGATTGATAGCGAGTAAACTTACTGCACCATTCATCCCTACTGTGCTGCGACAAAAGTCGTCAGCCGCCCGGTAAGGGTTAAATGATAATAATATCTAAGTAAGACTGATCTAGTAAAATAAAAGTTCTTCGTTAGATATGTTTATCATTTCTTTTTATTGTTAAATATTTTATCTCCTGTTATTCTATATTTATTATTAAGTTTTGATTTTTATTGTTGAATTTTATAGCATGTTAGTTAAAGATTTAAATTAAATAGTTAAGTGAGAAATCCCCTAGAAAATTACAGAGAACTTAATTTCGGAGTAAATTTAGCAGGAACATTTAGCTAACGAAGCACCTGTATATCATGTAAAACTATACTTTTTGTCCCAATAAAATACCTTATGTCTTAATAACAATACTGTTCGCCTTAAACTCTCAACAGTCAAAAGTTGAACAGGATGTCCCTGTGTGTCCACTGCCCATGATATGGCAAAGCTTTATGCTACAGCTCGTTAAGTTCATCCTAATCTAATGGCACAGCCTGAGAATCAAAATGTATAGGATGTGACTCACATGATAAGAACTAATGAGTAATAAGGGTGAATAAAGAAGAAAAAACATTCGTTCTTAAATATGCATACAAATTTTAAAATGGAAGAAACTTTATTGAAAGCACCAACATCACAGATTGATAGTCTTAATATATGTAAGGCAGTAGTTAAACACCTGAAAGTCTAAAAAATTCCTTTATAGTGGCAGAGTTTATTATTTAATCATTTTGGAACTTGGTATTTCAATATGTCCAAATAAAAGTACTGTAAATAAAATTGATCACGTGAGATCAGTGACACAAAATTGAATGTTGTACAAAAAATGTCTGGATTTTATCAAATGTACTCTTCCAGTGGAATGGTTTGTTCACGTATAATAGATTACTGTTCTCTCCTTGGAGTCAAATAGAACGTAATATTTTCTGAAGGAACTGGCACAAGCATCAGTACCATGTCCACTTCATTCTTCACCTTCACGTGAAATCGAGACAGTATCTGGGGACAAAACAATAGTCGTTGGATTATAACCAAAACAGAAATAAATATCATGATTTCAATATATTACTAAAAACTTCTTTTATAAAGTTGGACATCACAACGATTGCGATGTTGCAAAATCATTTTTTGGTTCTCAATAAGATAAAGAATAAAAACTATTATTTTTTTAAATATATATAGGATTATTTTTTTCATTTGATGATATCCTATCACACAAAGAAAGTTCCTGTTAAGACCAGCAGCTTAAATTGTTTAATAACTCATAAATTATTGTGACCTTATTTGCCAAAAAATCTCTTATTTTGTGATATTTCTGTTCTTATTACATATTTTATTAAAATAAAACCAGATGATATTTACATATATATAGGTGTGTCTGTTAACATGATAACTCTAGTAAAAATGGTACGATCGAGACCAAATTTGGTAGACGTATATTCCTACAATTACTTGGACGACCTACCAGTAATGGTAATGTCTGGTTTACTCGTACGTATACCAGACATATCTGTCAAACAGAACGAGTAGTTTGGGGATGGGGTTTTTGGCGTTTTATTTTATCTTTTCTTTATAAGTTGTAATCTGCAAGTTTCATACCTCAGAGAGCGTGAGACATATCTGGGCCTTGGCCACCCTGCGGCCCACACAGGCTCGACCACCAATAGAGAACGGCAGAGACGCTGACTTCTCCTTCACCCCTTGGAAACGTCCGTTCTCATCCCTGAACCACCGGGAAGGCCAGAACTTCTCTGGTGAGGGGAAATACTCCTCTGAATGCCCACTAGTGTACAAGGACATGATAACCATAGTCTGAAAGTGTCAAAATACAATCATATTATATTTCCTGAACTGTCAAATTGCACTGAAATAGTTTATATTTTAACTCCCCCCCAATTAACAATCTAGGCCTCAATATTTTTTCTTTCCACAATAACTAAACATAATTAATAGATATTTGACAAAAAATGAGCAAACGTTAGTTGAAAAGAAAGGTTGACCACATCGTAAAAGATATGTTGGCCTACTTAGGTTAATTTGTGTTTCAATAACATGGAGGTTCGTTTAACTTACAGTAACCATTTGTTATTGAGGTTTAGTTACTGGCCAAAATACTTCCTATAGTGCATTTAGTTCGAAAAAAGCTGTGATATTTTAGAATAAATTCAAAATACGTTCGTCGCAGTAGACCTGCGTAAACAGCGAATTTCCAAATCAATAATAATATATAACAGGTTTGATCAATGTCCGCAATAAATAAATAAGTTTTCCATTGTGGATCCTATGTTAAACTGTAGGTCCTTCAGATGCCAATCGGCTGTTGGCCTCGTCCTGTCTTAGGAACAGGTCAGCCTTAGTCAGTAACAAGACTACAAGATCGTGCCACAATCATCTTACCCTCATTTCTCATTCATACTTGGCTTCAAATACTACAGGCTAGGTCGCCATTTCAAGAGGTAATCTAATCTACTCACTTTCTCTCTCTTATATGATAAGCTCATATTTAGTGATTTGATAAAGAAAAAGTTTTGAAAAGGTGGATTTAGGGAGTTGTATCTTACTCCAGCAGGTATATTGTATCCACTCATATCACAGTCACAGGCAAGCTCTCGGGTGATGAAAGGCGCGGCTGGGTACAACCTCAATGTTTCCTGCATTACAGCTCGTACCTGGGGAGAAATACTGCATGTACGCTCAGGAGAAACATAAAAAAACAGCAAAATTATCTATTTTACATATGATTGTCTATTGTTAACTTGATAAGCGAGTAGTAGATATCAACGAACTATTAATACTGCTGGAATGTGTGCTACCTATAAGCCCTCAGTTGAGGTTGCGGGAGTATTCCTGGCCACGCAGGCACCCCAAGTGAGCAAGAACTTAGCAGCACTATGCTAATATACTTATTCACGTGCCCCACTTATTCAGTGAGCAAGAACTTATCAGCACTATGCTAATATACTTATTCACGTGCCCCACTTATTCATTGCCCCATTTTACCCCAGTCCGGGGCCCCCTGACACTGACGGTCAGGTCCTCTTATACAGAGGGATTCAGAGATTGTCTAGACAAAACAAATAAATAATGTCAAAGAAAAAACTGCTTAAAGTAAATCAACGTTTTACTAGAGAACTGCTTTTAGTAATACATTTAAACTAAAAGGAAGCCAAACATAAGAAGTAAACAATGTGGTTGCTATGCAGCAAGAACAGCTGGTAATATATATTTGCAATATACTACAAAAAGATATCCCGAAGATGAGTTTGAATCTGATGAAACGGCGTTCAAAGTGATAGTTTAGTAATGGACTTGTTAATGACTACCATAAAATCGTTAGATGAACTAATGGTATAAGTAAACTCTTTATTTCACCTTTGATAGAACCATTTTTTTCCAAAGACTCAAATAAGGAAGCAGATTTAATATCAACAGAGTCCTAGCCCGAAGAAGAGTTTTTTCTTAGAAGCGCAAAGGTAGGACTAAGCGTTCAGGAATAACAATTTCAACACGATGACATTTACTTAAATACATGATAGACATACATAACTGTTTGAATTTGTAAATGCTTGTATAGGCCTACTGATATAAGACAACCTACTTTCTTACCGATTCATTGTATAGACATTTTTCTGGATCTCCTGCTTCCTTTTGAATGTCCGCGACTACTTGGTTTTGTACATCAGGATTCCGAGCAAGAAGGTATAAGGCCCACATCATTGTATATGGAGTCTGGAACATTCAACATGGCGCAGTGTAACAATAACATGTTTTTGCACAATACGGTACTGGTCTCATTGAAAAGTTGTATCCATAGCAGAAACTAAAGTTTTTTTCAAATTTAATAAAGGACTTTAAATTAAAAAACAAGAAAAAGGTGTTTAATACTCTCCTAAGATTACTTCATATGTATTTGGAGAGCAAAGGTTATGATTAGAAGGGGCCAACCCCCTTAAAAATCAATTTCGTCTTAGGCGTGTCTTTAGAAGGTGATGATGACCTTCCTGTTCCCTTTCAACTACAGCCTTGATAAAAGGACTGTGCTATCGTAATACAAAGAAAAAAAATTATAACATTTTTTTAATATTACACCCGAACAAGGTTAAAAAATAGAAAAAGAAACATGGAAAAAGTCAGAGATCTGGCACTGAGTACCTATTTGTCTGGAATACTGAATTAATTAGAAACCATCTGGAAAATAAAAAAAATCAAGTGAAAATTTAAAATAGAAATAATCAATAATATATAATATGGTTTGACATTTTATTGAAAACATGAGAATTATTTGACTTTTTCCATAATTTAACATAAAGATTATTTGCTGCTGTGAGGAACACATGTAGACTTTTTACCATATAATCAAATTATACCAACTTTCATCAACATCTGTCCATAAATAAAGGAGTTTGCCTATTCCCTATGATTATTATGGGAAAAGAGTATGCAGGTTTGCTGCCATGATAAACACATAAACTATGATTTTTAAGCATAAATGGGAAGATCTCAACCACATGAAGCTAAATATCAAGTTTTATCCAAAAATATTCATTAATATGGGAAATATTAATTTTTCCCTATCCTCCATAAGATTAACATTGGAGCCCCACAATACAACGTACTGTGTTTATTTTTTTTAATATCTCGGTAACCGTTGGAGATAGAGAAAAACTTTAAGGAACTTAATTGTGTAGTTTTTTAAGCTGATTCCAATGGTGAAATATAAAATTAGAAATTTTTAAAAACTACATGTGAAAAACGCAAAAAAACCCCATTTTGGGGTACAAAACCCCCCCAAACTACCCGTTCCCATTGACCGATATGTCTGGTTAACGAACTCGTCCGAGCAATTGTAGGAATACACGTCTCTACCAAATTTGGTCTTGATTGGACCATTTTTACGAGAGTTATCGTGCTAACAGACAAAATATAATATATATATACATATACATATATATATATAAATAATTTTAACGACTATTGTTTTTTGGACTCTCACCTAAAGAAGAAAAAATAACAGTAGTCTGCATGAGACCTAGAATACCTTCCCTATGAATTAAAATCAAGTGATCAAGAGTAAAATAGACTATCAAAGTCTTGGTTTATTTTACCCTGATCAAGTAATTATTTTGTTAAATTTGGACTGTCTTTTAACTAATGATTTTAGTCAAATGTTGACCAGTGTTGACTATTTTAGGCTAACATTTAAAATCTAGTAAAAAAAGTATTCGGCATTTTGGAAAATCGATCAGAATACTTACAGTATCAGCAGCTGCAAGAACCAAGTCAACAACAATGTTAACTATTTTGTCACGGGTAATACCTTCTCTTTCCATTTGCGGGAGGATTCCATCTTCAGCTGCCAAAGGAAAGGCTTGGTTCACTATGTGTTCCGCTGCATAAAACAAAAAGACACATTGTGACGACAAGATCGGTCTTTCTCTCTACAATACTTTATTCTAATCTTAACACATTGGAAACAGTATCAAAGCGTCCGGTCATCTCTAGATTTGGCAATGACAACGTGAATGTCAATTATTTTATAAATAATTGTTTCTATTTCATTTTGCTTTACATTACTTCTGATTACATTTAACCCTCTGACAGTATATTTCCATGTATATTACCCAGGAACCTTTTGTGACATTTTATATAAACAACTGTAATCATTTCTAAGCTAACACAATCTATAACATGTTATATGCCATTTTATTCAGTATAAAATCTTCTCTAAGAAAATGGTATTGATGTTCTATTCACTTTAAGCTGTTATGAACGTGTTGGCTTCAAAAAATCTAATGTAAAAAAATAAAACGATAATATGAATTTGCTCTCAACCAAAACACACTAAATGGAGTTCTTCAGTTTTCAAAATAGCCTTTTTCAAAATAATTTTATAAGGAACAAGAATATATATATACTTTTATGCCCTAAAATTAAAATCAAAAATACTTACAGCGACTCTATAACAACGAATTTGCATCGTCTGCCCCATGTTTTCACATACGTCTCAGAGCTGTCAAAACTTTAAAACATCTAGTGACAGATATCGGACGGAAGATCAGTCTCTACCATTTAGACTGATACCAATTTCAATCTAATTGCACTACAATTGGAGTGAACAGGAGCGAAATGTGTACCGACTGTGACATTAATTCGGGCGAGTTGATTGGCAGTCACGGTGGTGGAAGCATCAACTCGGCCGAGTCAATGCGTTTACCACAAAATTTTTTCTGTTTAGTTATTTTTTAGGTTATATAACCTCATTCTCTTTGACCTTTTTTATTATAATAAAATATAAAGGAACAGGGAGAGTTATTAGGGTAAGGTCAACCAGCGACCTTTAGCCAGTAAGTTATTCAGGGCCAGGAAAGAATATTTCAAGGTTATGTGTTGCCAAAAATAAATTTGGTTGATTTGTTTCACTGACCACTCTATATTAGCAGACATAATTCATCTAGTCTTATCAAATAAGATACAAGATAACATTAAATACCTAGGATTAAGATTTCAAAATTACATAAATTATTTATCAACAAGTAAAAAGTCTGCTTTAGTTTAAACATTAAGTCTGAATAACTAATTGAATAGTTGTTTTATTTTTGTATTTTTTACTATTCAAACACATGAATTGGTCATTATATTTTTAAACTACTCGGTTTACAATGTTTTAATTGTAATTATTGATCAGAAAAATATTAAAAGTATTTTTTGGAAATTACTGAAAACCGATATAGGTATATTGTTGCATAAACCAAACTCAATTGATACTAATGCAATTAGTTTTTTTAGCTTATGAAAAGAAAAATCTTTTCCACAAAAAATTCACTCAGAATTTTTTAATAAGATCTTATTGTAATTCAAATAGTTTGAGAAATACATTAGTTTATTGACCAAATGTAAAATATTTGATTTATCAGATGGAACATGAAATTTTGAATCATCTTGATATTGTAAGTACCTGAGGATAAAGTCGTGTCAACGGCTTTGACAAATCTCCGCCACACAGGAAGCCTCAGTTTGGCAGCCATCTTGACTGGGAGCAGGTTAAGTTTGGTGCTTTCTTCAAATATCTTGTGAACGATAGTTGATAGGTGCTCAATGCCAGGCCTAAATTTTTCTCGATGTTCAGGATATGAGGATCCGAGCATAGTAGCAATAACATCTGTTACACGGACAACATATTGGTTATGGTCCCTTCCTAAACTAGGTTGAAATGGTCTATAAATATACCTAATTAGGCTTACATGCACACAAAAATTAAGGTGTAAATAAATATTATGAAGCATACACAATTTACCATATGGATAAGAGATCATATGAATAAAACACGTTACCACAATAACATGTAGCCTATAAAGCCTAATTATTGGTAGGCAGTAAAATGAGTTTTCCTATTGACAGAAATTGATTAAATTTGAGACAAAATCAGCTTCTACCTGTTCACTCTTAATGTCTGAATACAATTATTTTGGATATTAAATTTTCCTAGGGAGCTCTTTGATACAGTTTAGGATTCAACAGAAAGTGGTATTGAAGTCATTTGTGTATACAAACTGAACAGTTTTCCTTAACCCTTCAACGCAGGACCTTTTATTGCATGACTGTCCCCTCATGCCCTCTTTTCTTTTGCAAGTTAGGCCCTAATCTTGCAATACCTTACCAAAAATTTTATAAGTCTGGTTCTATCTATGCTAACTACATATTATGTAAACATTCTACAGTAAAACTGATAAATATTAGGAGCTAAACAAGCTAAAAAAGCCATAAGTATTCCGAACAACTCCAATTAACTAACCAAATACGAAACTTCTACGAGTTTGTAATCAATATTCTCTATCTCTCTCACACACATTTATCGATCTGAAACATTGACCAACTCATAGAAAAATCACTGAATATAATCCTGAGTTTAACAAGTTCGTAAAATCGCCTCCAGACTTCACTACGTAACGGACTGTCGTCATGCATTGTGACAACAGCAAAACACATTCGAAGATGTTTCCTATGTACGTTGTCACAATGCTGAAGGGCTAAACCTACTTGACCTTAAGGCTCACTACAGAACCCGCATGGATTTACAACAGTAAAGATTGGCTTCTACTTCGTGATTTTCCAATAACCTGGTGATCAGGCATGACACGATGTTCTGGAATAGAATGAGCTTTTGATGGTTCCCCATCCCTCACCGAGTGACCCACACTGCCCTCTCCTGTCTTACCCCTTCCTTTGGTATTACAGAAGATCACAGTGTCAGGCAGATTTCCTAGAGCCACGTAATCCTATTTAGACATCAGGGTCATCCCAAGAGGGGCAACCAGGAGAAGCCAAATAAATACCATGCCACTGCCATATAAAATTGTTTGTATTATTTTATGATTCTCACTATTTTTAGCTCTGTGGTAACCAAATTTTATTTCTAGGAGGAAAAATTACACTCACAAGTAATAGACAACTTGTACATATCGCGGACAGCATTTTCAATGGGATTGATACCATTTTTGCCCCAATCTTCAGCCAGGTCTGAGGTTGCAACTTTGTATGAGTTTACTAATCCTTTTGTTCTTTCATTTTTGAACAATAATTTGTTCATGATATGCCGGTACTTCAGCCACTCGGGGCCGTGCCTGCAACAAAATAAGCGTATGAATAATATGTCAGATTTATTTTAAATCAACCTCTAAAATATCATAAAAACATCATAAGTTACCCATTATTGCAGACAAAAAAGTTATTCATTGTATAATAATAATAAGGTATATGTAACAGTTAACAGGTTTTTTCAAGAAAAGTTTTTGTGGAGAAAAATAAGGAAACACGTTAAAGAGGTTGGATAATACCTGATGACAGGCAAAAGATGTTGTAAAAGAACAAAAAAAACTGAGTGACTGAGGTTTCATGTCCACCCATGACTATCTTTGTCTTTTTCAAACAATATTTTTTTTATCACAGAATAATTGATCCACTCACATATCCATATTTGATGTTTGAAATCAGTCAATCTCCACAACTAATTAGACTTTAATACTCAATATTTAAGGTATATAAAAATAATATATATAGTTGTAAAACAACCAACAACTATTTAACTTACATGAAGAACAAACCTCTTTCTTTTCCATAGAGGTTGTTGTAGAGAACCCAAGCATCAGGCAGTAAATGTATTGGGTATTTCCCTTCGCTGACAAATGCCCGCCGCATGTCACTCGGATTGGAAATAAAAACAGCACTGACAGGACCAAGTGTTTCATAGAATACCGGACCAAGTTCACGGTGCCTCATATCCACATAGAGATGCAGTTTAGGCCCACCTAAACAGACAGGGTGTTAAACAAAGTTTTCAAATAACTCCCTAACATAATTCCAAACCAAACGTACAGCAAAAGTTTTCCAATTTGAACAACATCAAGCCTATACCTTAAGTGGTAAATATTCCGAATACAGTATTCCACCAATCTATATCAAATCGATCTTAGACTTACTTTTTGCACCTTCAAACAACCTTTTAATAATGTTACTGTCCGTGGAAGAATATAATTTTGACGTTTCGTACGATTTTAGGCTGCATTATGACACTCTCAAACCATACCGTCTAGCTAGGGAATCTGGGTTCTGGGCTGGGGAAAAAATCACTCAAATACACTTATTTCATTCTCTAATAACAAAATTAAGAATAAAGACATAACAAGAACGTAAGAATAAAAACGTCAAAATTGGATTCTTCCGCGGACAGAAACATTGTTCAAAGGTTGTAAGAAAGTGCAAAAAGTAAGTCTAAGATCAATTTGATATAGATTGATAGAATACTGTGTTCGAAATATTCACCCCTTAAGTTTTTTTTTTAGTTACATATAGGTTATTAATTCATAATATTGGTAAGTTATTTTATAAATATTTACCTCCAGCTCTGATTAGATCAAGTGTTGTGCCAATAACAGGCAAAGTTCTAGGTTGGGGAATGTGAGCTAGAGCCTCCACAGAGTATTTTCTTACAGAAAAACCAACAAGCCGGAGTATCTGCTTCATCTTTAGATGTATCGAAGAGTCTGAAAAAGTAAGAAAAGATGTAAAATCAAACTGACTTCCAAACCAGCATTCAAATTTTACTACCAAAACAGTGTATAAAATATTTATGACATTTAGATCACTACTTTGTTATTCACTATTTTTTATGCAGAACCAAAACGTAACCTATCATCTGCACAGATTCCATAAAAACGAAATACATTTATTTATATCTACATTCAGTTAAAGCTAAATCTAGAATATAAGCACAACCATTGACATATAATTTCTATAAAATAAATACATATAACTGTGGACAGTGTAGGAATATAAAATGCAATTTCACTTTAGTCATAAAGTTAGTACCAACTATTTTAGTATATTAATGTTCATAACTACATATAAACCATAGGCTACCGTGATTAAATTATTGTAATATAATTTTAATTTAAAGTCCTTAACCAAGTAATATTCCGAGAGAGCTCTCCTTACTTTTGTCAAATTCTGTATTCTAAGTTAAACAAAGTGTTATCATAGCCTATCATGTAAAGACAAACAAATGCAATCAACTAACGAAACTAACTTTTTAACTTATTTTTGTAAATTTCGTCTGCTTCCACTTCCACCAACTACCGGACACCGGATTCTCATTTCGTACATTGTTGCCACTACAAATCATTAAATTGGTTTGTATTATCTTAATTTTATATAGATATCGTATGGAAATTTTAACCCGAATTATTATTGAATTATTATTTTGTATGTTTGTTTAAAAATTTGCTTCTTCAGAAACCAGTATTCATACATTTTTAAGATGTGGCTGCATCTTTGCAGCAATCGTTTTTAAGTTAGCTCTGGAAGGCAGTTTGGCACAACTTTACATTTTCACTTTAGCCTGGTTTAAGTGTGATTGTAATTCTGTTTTCTTTTTGCATTTACTCTTTTAAAGTTTCATTTTTACTTAAAAAGTATTAAGTACCTATCGAAGTCACTGGAAATGTTTTTTCCAAATGAAATGTATAGTATAAAAATGTATGAATATATAATTGCCATTGTTTAAAAACAATGATGTCACAACAATTGTTGTTATGTCTACAAAACAACGATAAAGTACCTATAATTTTATAAATATTTCCCCAAAAATATATTAAAACTTTTAACACATGTCAGTAATGATGTTTAGAATTAAAAACATGTTTCCCACGTTAAAATATAAATTATTTCCAATTTTTAATTTCTTCTTGCATATTAGTTTAAAACAATTAATTCCTGACAGTCTGGTGAAAAAATCATATTGCTAGTGCGAAAACTGGGGAAGTTACATTTTTCGATCCTTTACAAAACAGCCTTTTTTGCTTGAGCAGTTTTTGGAGACTCAAACAAAAAATTGGGTATCATATTTTGGACATACTTTTTCGTCCGGTCCTCAAAGGGTTAACACAAACTCTTGTTTGGTGAAACAATTTCCATCCTAACACGAAGGTAAACAAAATCTTTAGAGGTAAAAACTTCCTATAATTAATTTCATTTTCATGGTTCATTCGTGTCATTAAAACGTCGGTATGTCTCAATCCACAGCCGCCCCTCGGCTGATACCTTAATCGGGGATCTCTAGAATCTCCTCCACTCCATAACTCCTCTAACTCCGATCCCACCTTAATAGTAGTAGCATAGATGAACGGATACTCCGTTCCTCTCTGGTAGTAGTCTATAGTCTAAATCGTAAAATTTACTTGTACTATCTCACATGTTTCTGTAAATAGCGTTTAGCTAATTTAACCATATACCAAATTTTACTGTATGGTTTGTATACAGTATGAAAATATTAAACTCCTTACTTACTTAAGATTTTATTTTTTTATTTTTTATTTATTCAACCAACGGTTTGACCACTTTATAGTGTGTATAACATATCCCATCAATATGCAATGATTGCATTAAGATTGTTGATTTAAATAATTCTTATACCAAGACATTGACCAACCAAAGTACTTTAGTCAGTCTATTACAGAGATTTTTTGATACTACAATTTCTGGAATACATTCGACAACTTGAGAGAATTTATAGGAATTCCATGATCTATAAACTCTTGGTAGTGGGTATGTGTTGGCGATACTGATAGAAAAATTGTTTGTAAAATTGTATGTTTACAGTTTTGTATAATGACTAATGTTAGGTTATATTTCATAATATTTATAAAATGGTAGTTAATAGTGCAGTACTGATTGGGATATTGTTTTTAGTCGTTGTTTGTTTCTCTGAGGAGTCTAAAAAAATATGTGAGTAGGCAATAATATCAACTGAAAAAATTCAACAGAAAGTCTCATCTTACCCAAGGTTTTCTACATAGGTCATCCGAGAACGATCACTCATACTTATCTTGAATATTTTACTTATTTGATTTGATTTATCCGTTTAGATATTTGTGTATGGGTGTCAGGGTCATTACAGAATATTCTTTGTGCCATTGGCTAATTTTTTTTAAAATTAACTGTTGAAACTTTACTTCCAAACTTCTTATACATCCCTGAAGATGCACTTGACTTCATATACTACATCAGCCATTTACCTCTATACCTTTGAGTTCAAATTTTGTTTGAACTTGAAGACGTAATAACTAACTGAATTTAATTATGTTTTTATTTTACACATTATTGGTAATCTACCCTTTGACAATCAGAACATAAACCAGTAAAACAAGGAGCATATTTTGGATGTTTAGTTAGTCATAAGCCAGATGATTAATCATTACAACTTGACATCATTACGTTATTAATCATGTTTATGTTTTGATGTTTCTATGAATTTCTGGAGGAGCTCTTTATAAATTAGTAGGCCTAAGTTATATTCATCCCAAACACTTAAGTAAACAAAAAGATCTAGGCTACTTTTGATTATACTCATCATTCGCATTACAGAAACCTTAAAACAGGATAGTTCTTATTGTGTATTATAATAATAGTGAAGCTGATTTTAAGAATAATTTACCTAGACCAATGATAGTTTAAAGTTATAATACTAATAATAGTATACATATTTTATTAGGCCTACATTTTTTCATGTACAGTAGAACGTGGAAAATCTGCATGTTAAAAATCTGGAGCGTCAAAAATCCGAACCATTCCACAGATTTTTGCAGCATCGTATTTTAAAATTTTGCGGTAGAAACTGCCTTCACAGGGCAGGGGATGAGTGCCGCGCTGAGTCAGGTGAATGACCTTCAGCATGTCTATTTTTAACTTGGTGACGCAGCCTTACCCCTTACCCATCGCAACCAATATTATTGAGCCACCACCTGTCTCTACCAGTGGCCAGTAGCGTTCAGTTATCAATGTGGTAAATAGCGTTCAGTTACGTCTTGTAGTTTGATTGGCTTACTGTGCGTTTGTTTACATTATGGCCTCCTTATCTAGTACACTGAAAAGTAAACATAGGCTACATTTTTTTAGGCATTCGTAGGTTATGTTCGAAAATTCAAATGAATCAATAATCCGAACTACCTATGGTCCCAATTGGTTTGGATTTTCGATGCTCTACTTTATGTATTTTTAATGTCAGGGACACTTTTTAATAGGAAATGATCTACACCCTACTACTTGTTACAATCAAATTTTAATTTGTTATTAGGAAAATAATTTATTAATTTCACAATTACAAATACTTTTATGGTGACTAAGTCTTGATTAGAACCTTTTTTGATTAGGCCTACTATTATTTCATACAAATTTTTCCACTACGCAGTCAGTTCCAGGGTTTAGCTTGGATATAATGTTAGCATCGATTGTTTTTAGGAATATCAAAAAATCTCTCTTTAATTATTTAGAATTTGATTGAATAGGTCTATAATTAATTTACTCTAACTTTATTTTTATTTCAGATAATATTGAGAGTGACAAGGTGTGTTCACTCTACGAGCGTGTTGTCAGACGTCTTAATGCAGGATATTATGGAATTATTGTGCGTGAAACTTTATACTTTGATAATCTCTCAGGAAAACATAGTTTTAAATGTAGGTTTGAAGTGGAGACAGGATCTGAGGGCACATATCCTGGATTGTTTGTGGTTATGCAAAATCTGCATTTGAGACGAGATCCAAACACCGGAGAATGTATAGATTATGTAAAGGCAAGTGACTCAGTTTTAATTTTTGCTGTTTTGATTTTAGAAGGTTTTAAATTTTATTCTAGAATCACAATGACTCGAAAATATTCTTGTACTTTGTACTTTTCTTCCTTAATAACTGAATGAAAAAGTAAACTTTTCTCATCTTGTTTTGGGAGTGTAGTTTCTTCAGAAAAAGGTAAGGATTTAGGCTAGGTGGGGTGTTGGTTTGGTCCTAAAGAAAAAAATAATAATTTAGACTGTTCCTTAGCCTGTCAATACCAGCGGCATTTTTACAAGAGAATACACTAACGCTTTTAACACGTTCGCGACGCAAGTGAAAATGCCAACCTTTTTACTTGGCAGAGCCAATATATAAAAAATGACTAAAATTCGTACTTAGGGTTTTTAAACATTTCACTTTGTTTTGATGAAAAAAGTATGTTGTTATCATTGTTTTCGTCTCAAATATTTTTATCATATTTTTATAGGCTATATTTTTTTAAGTGTACCCAATATTTGTGTTTTTTTCCTTTTTATGCCTCAAATTTATGCGAACAAGTACGTGATCGGGTACACACTTAATAAAGGTCTTCTGCTAGGGGCGGAAACACATTTCAACTATATTTAGTGTGACCCAGTCGGTCATCAACGGCATTAGAATACACAGTGAGTGTACCCGGTCGGGCGCACCGAGCGCTTTAGTAATGTACTGAGTGGACCCCATCGGGTACACTGCCGCCAATGAAAAAAGCACCCGTGTACCCGATCGAGCGCACTACGTCGCGAAAGTGTTAAGGGAAAGTGGTCCAAACATGTAAAATATTTGTAGACATCCTGGGTATCTATCCCGTGACTTCTTACCCCAAACGCTAACCATTGGAACAGCAAGATGCCCAACTGTTGACTGTTGAAACTGAACTTGAACTGTTGGAACAGTTCTCTTTGAAAAAGGGAAAAGGGTTAAAAGTTTAGCACTCTCTAATATCTATAATTCATTTAATCATCAAACTTTCATTTATTTTGATCTCAAATTAAGAAGAACTGCTCTTTCGAGGAATAATTTTTTAACTTTCTTTCTTTTTTGACTGAAAAACTACACTAAGACTATCCAGTCTGGAATTAGTGAGCTGGGAGATCAGGGGATAAAATTTATTCAATTAAACTTTAATACACACATTACACTGTTTAATAAATGAACAAGACATTTTCTAATGACAACTGTTTTTTAAATATTTTAATAAAAATATGATACTCTGAAATATGATACTATATACAAGATTGGCAAGAATTAAGGTTTAACTTGCTGTTGTTGTTGTAGTGTTACTGTGCCAGAATGTTGCCTCGAGCTATTGCACCGTTAATAAATTATTAATTTAAACTTTATCAATTCTAATAAATTTAGTTTGGAATTTACCTACATTTTTTATATATATTTTTTTAACCGAACTTGAGTGAATCAGATAGTGTTAGAAAAAGAATCAAGAAAAAACTACGAAAGCTAAATCTTGTCTCTTGTGATACAGATTTTTTCATTTACTAGTAAAATAAGAGTCAATATATACAACTAATTTTACTATAATAGAAACTCAAACTAATTTTGAAACTAAACATTTTAATGTGGTCCTAATAACTATAAGTATTAATGATCTGTTCATTTTTCAGCTAAGACAGCTTGTCAAAAAAGATTTCATAAGTGAAAACCTATCCATTAATTTAAACTTAAAGAGGAACTCAATGCCTTGGGTAATATTCTGCGGTGATTCAAAAGCAAAACGAGACGGTAATGTAGAAAATGAGCGGTCAAAGGAGCTTGCTGTAACCGGTTTCGTGAGTGACTACTATGCTGTCGAGGTGGAGATTTTTATCAGCAAACTTCCTATTCTCAATGAAAGTATTGAACTGGAAATGGTCTTCACTCCATATTTAAGTAAGTTCACTATTATGTACAGAAGCTGTTAAGGAGTATTTTCCTACCTCCACGCTTTGTGCTCCGTGTTCCGCAATTGCTGAGACTGCTGGTTGCATTGAGAGCAAACGAGACTGTCTTCCTACATTCGCAGTATGTGACTAGCCGCTTCGAGAGCAGTCTACTGTGCGAGACAGACTGGCTAGGCCCTTATCACTAACAGGGTTGATTCGTAAACCTAAAGTGCTCTTTGAATTTGACTTTATTATCAACCAGGTGTTTTGACAATCATAAGCCCCTACACTTTTTTATCTCTTAAACATGTCATTAAAAGAATGGCAACCGTCAATAAAGCAATGGCTATATCTTCATTCTCTTTATCTTGTAACAATACACACCTATTTAATTAAAAGGGTGACCTCTCAAAAACCCAGTTTTAGCAATATTACACATATTTTCTGAAAATGTGATCTACAAAAATGGTTTGAGAGAAATAAATAACCAGGTTCAAATTAAAACCAATTGTTATCTTAACGTGTACAGTCAAAGTTTGTTAAAAATGATACAAATTATCTAGTTTAAACTAATTTAAAATTAATAATAATAAATTAAGATGAGAACCTATGTTACAAGGAGCAAGCTTTCTGTTAGCTATGAAATTTTTTGATTTTGTTAGTTTACTTGTAATAAAGTTTTTATCAGTAAGAAATAATGTTTTTCAGGCTGCAAGAACAGTTGGAGTGATCATCAAGATTGCGGAATGAATAAATGTATCAAAAAACAAAACTTCAAGGATGGATGGGTGAATTGCCCGTTCCTCAACTGTCCGGACGAAGGAGGTTGTTCAAACAGCTCCTCAGGTTAGCCTGAAACAACTTCAAATTATTTTTTAATGTATCCTTTTATTGACACAGTCCTAACAACTATACTAATTTCCTTCCATACTAGTCAATATTTGAGGGGGGGTGTAAAGAGGTAGTTGTAACGGTAATACCAAGGAAGGCCATATAGTTCAAAATCTAGTTTTATTAATCCTAATAATAATCATCCTATATTTTACTCATACTGATTGAAGCGGCGGCCACTGTTCAGGAATATTTTAGTGTCAAATATTGATCTATGCTTTTAGAAGTGGTGGAACCATATTAAGTGTCTTGAGTGTAGATAGTCGAATAATCAAACTGTACTTTCAATACAGAGATTAGTATTGCGGAGTACCATCAATTACATAGTGCTTGAACATGTTATATTTGGTCAATTTTGTCTTAGAATGTTTATCTATCAAAATGGAACTTGTGAACCTTGCCACAACACCAAATAATCTATACTGATATATGTCCCATAATAATTACGTGGGTTGTCCGTAAAATAAGGTTCAGTCAGTCGAATGCGCTGACAGTCGTGAAATGCGCTGTTACGGTGGATCCCGGGCTGCAGTTTACCTTGGTTCTCCCACTCCAAATCCCTTCCTAGCGAGCCATCTACGGAGCTCAGTCTTGGCTTGGCAGCCGTACGTGAAGGAGCTGTCTCTCGCTTCGCCCGCCAGGTGGAGATTTGGAGGGGGGAACCAAGGTACACTGCAAAATCTCGGGATCCACCATAACAGCGCTTTTCACGACTGTAGTGCCATGGAAACCTTACTTTACGGACAACCCTTGTATTAACGAAAGTTTACAATAATACATTTAACAGTGTTGCAGGAAAAAAATTGTTAGAAATAAAGTTTTCAACTCACAAATCGTGGTTTCAGGGGATCGCCACCCTGCAGAATTGCAGAAATTGACACTGACTGCGGTGACATCAATTTTCTGCTCGTTTTTTCTGTTCCTCCTGTTAATCTGGTGTTGCCGCTACTTTGAACTGTTGTGCTGGGGTGCTAACACCCTCCTAGGACATCCCACCCCTGTAGAGCTGAGTCCTATGACACAGCGAGCCCCCAGCCCCACCGCGCCCCCGCCAGACACACCCGCCAAGGACCTCCCACCCGCATACGAGACATTGTTCCCAGACAGGTAACTCACAGCTCTCGACCAGAAAACAAGAGTCTTGTGATTGTTATTATTTTCTTTAATATATTATTTTTATTTAAGTATAGCCCGTTTGTTTGGAGAATTATTAGTTACTATCACATCACTGCAGCATTAGTTGAGGTGTCTGCCTCTCAATAGTGTAGCTATGAAATAATGCTATGGAACCTGACAGCCTAGTATTGAGTTACACTCATAATTTCTTATTAATTATTTAATAAATGTGCTGAGATGATTTATTATTTAAAAACTAGTTTTTGCATCACAAAATTTATAATTGGAAGAGCAATTAGAAGTTAAAGGCCCAGTATGGATCGCGTTTGGTTATTTTTGTCAAATACCGGCGCTGGTTAGGTTTGACCACAAAAAAATAATTTTAGTTGGTCAAATATTTTCTGATATTAGTAATAAATAATTATGGTAGGCAGTTTTAATACATAGGCCTAAATGTATTGCTGATTTCATTATAAATAACATTGAATTTTATTAAAGTTAGTGCACATGTTTCAGTTTATTTCTAAAACTAAAAATTACAGTGTTTTATTTTGAAAGCATTATTACTAATTTAAATTTTGAGTCTTCTCTTCCAATTGATTTTTTTACAGGCATCTCTAGTCACCAATCGAACAATACTGTATTATTTATGAACATTAATAATATTTATTTCAAGTTTTTGAACATGCTATTAATATTTTAACTTGGTTAAAATAAATTTATAAGTAGCAAGTTTAAAATAATTGTACAGTTTTATGAATATTGTATTTCAGGTAAAGCTCAAAATTGAACAAACAATATTTGCAGCAATGTATATCCAAAATTGGTTTAAAGATAAACCGAAGTTTGTATAAATTCCTAACCAAGAGTGCTACAAGGTCTTCATTATTAGTTTAGTCGCTTGAGAAACTTATAAGTAACATATTTTATATAGGCCTATTTTGTCTTTTACATTCATTCCCTTATAAAGGTTTAGCAAACATTTTTGAACACAGGAAGACATTAGAGTCTACATATTTTTACACAGATAGGTTAAGGTGGTTTTGTTTTCATTAAAATATCCGTTCTAAAATTTTACAAAAACAAGAAATTGAAGAAGTAAAATTCAATGCATTTTCAAATCTTTACTGAGCCTACATTTTCAACCCAATTTAACTGTCTCTGTTAATACTTAAGAAATTGCACTTTTAATATGAAATGATAATATTAAGTGTTCATTCATATGTGATATTTTTAGATATAATATATAATAATTGTTGTTGTACGTTTTCTCATCTATATTCTTATAAGAGATAAGAATTTTCGTAATATTGATATTAACTATCAAATAGGTCACTTATATATTGCAATATGATATGTGCTTTTTGACCCTAATTTAGGGGTTTTTATCAATATGTTACACTTGCATCCGATAAAAATTGTGTATACCATAAAAAGGCAGGGTGTAGATTATAAATGGTTTCCATAGAACTATTTTTCTAATACAATATTTATATTCCATAAAATGTGTATTCGTATCTTTTTTTGTTCCAAGTTCATGCGCATTATTGAACATTTATACCTATTTTGTATTATCAGAGTAGTCTAGTTGAAACAGTATGATTTATTTTGATAGTGATTATTAGTATATTGTTTATAAATAAAGAAGTATGATAATTTTAATTTACAATCACACACATGATATATTCCGCACTAAAATGTAACTAATAGTATTATAGTTTGTATCTTACCGATGTTCTGTACAACCCTCCGGTAAGGCTATTTAGTCCTCCAATTTTAACATTAACACAATAGAATATCACTAAAAATATATTTTCTTACTAAAGCAGTTTTTACAATGCCATAACCCAATGTATTCAGTATTGGTATAGGGTATGTTGGTATATGGAAAATCATTCTCACTCAAAATGTTTTTTTTTAATTACTAAGGAATTGTTTCTATAAAGTCACCAATTTATATTTTTCCGCTTTTTTCACTAGTGTGTTTTTTTTTAATCTGTCATAGATGTAAAGTGTTTACAGTTTATTTAGTTAGTAGAAATTTGACTTTTCATTCATCTATGATTCTCAGTAAGGAACAAACTTAGTTTAGATTTTTAAATATAATGGTTATTTTCAAGATATTATTTATTTTATAGTTTGTATATAACATTTACTAGAGTGAAAAAAATCATAAATTTTTCTCTCAAATTTACTATTAGACATCGCTATCGTATAATCACAATGATCAACACAAAGATACTGAGAATGTTATTGATTGTATTATTATTGTTTCTAACAATTTAAGAACTGATTTTTTACTAGATTGTAATGTTTATTAATTACTTACTTATTAAACTAGCTGTGAAAAAAGAGCTAGCTGTCATTAGTCAAAAGAGATCTGCACAAAATTATTTATTCCAAACTCGGGTAGTTATGATCCATAACGATTGGATGAAATATTACTATTAATATTTGAAACCGCAACCTATCCAAGTACAGTAAACCCTCTCATATCCGGACATGACTTTGAAAGAATACAAAAAATTAAACATAAAGTAGGAGGCCAATGTTTGTGAGCCCAGTAGTCGTGAACTATGTTTGTAGGCCGGTTAGTAGCGCGCCGGTCCCTAACGCGGGGTTGAAGCCATGTGGCCAGCGGTAATGTTCATAAGCGGATAAGGGGAACAATGAGTCACTCTAGTCCTGAGCGCTCTCTCTGTGTATTCATGCTGATTCTATCTGATGAAAGGTCACTGACTCACAAAACAATAAACCTCCCCACCCCACCTGTCCTAACCCACGCCAATAGCCAACGCATAACATGTACTGTAGTGACAACATCCGCATCAGTGGTCAGTGTCGCCTTTGTTTTGATTGAGTGACCTAGCCTTTCTTGCAACTGTTCGTTTACTCTACGTACTGTACCGCTTTGTATTGTATTACGTAATTTTTTAAGTTTTGATGCTATTCAAGTGTTAGTATTGCAACCAAAATTATGTTTTTATTTAATATCCGGATGTTTTATTCCCCTCTCATATTGGGATTTTTCACTATCCAGATCGGCTGTCGCCACATTAGTCCAGATATGAGAGAGTTTACTGTAGTTATTTTATGACAAGTAGAAATGACAAATGGGTGTAAGATGATTGTGGCGAAATCTTGTAGTCTTTTTACTTACTAAGGCTGAAATGTTCCTTAAACAGGAACAATGGCTATTGATTAATAGCTAAAACCCCCATTGACATCTAAGGGACCTACTGCTTATTGTTGGATTCAAAACACTTGCCTTTGAATTACGAACTGGTCTAATTATAAGGATGGTCTATGCGAATGAACGTAGTAATCAATAGTGTGGATGTTGATTCGCACAAGAGAATATCACACCCACCGACCACCACTCACAACTATATACAATTCGTGACCTCTAAGTAGTTGGAATACAGGACACGCTACCATCGCCAACCCAGTCAATAGAACTGATCATCTACTGCACTGTGTGAAGTATCGATAATCACTGGTATACAAATAGTGTATGTCCCCATTTGCTGTATGAACATAGTTTTGTGTTAAAGAGTTTTCTTCACCCCAAGATCGAGCAGTCGTAATAAAGCCCTTGTTTCCGACAACCTTGAATTATATTACCAAACTATTGTGAAAACTATTTTTAAAGTCAATATATCTTGTTTAATAATAATTGTAAACTAAAAAACTGGAAGTAAAGTCCAGAAAATATTTTCAACCAATCAAAATAACCTGAGCTAACAAATGCAGAATTTAAGTCAATAGTATTGGAGACTCCTGTCAGATCTTGAGCTATCACCTCTGCTGCCATGGGCAGTTGAATAAAAAACCCCCTTACCTTTTTTTCCAATTCTGACACAGATATTTAAGTTTAATTTCTCTTTATTCAGATCACTACTATATACACCAAATTTATACACAGATTCTCCTTCGTCAATGTGTTTGCTCACAAAGTTTTTTGTTACAATTTCCCTATATTTTGTGTTATTTTTAATGTTTTAAAAGCACCACTTTGTAGTATTTTTAAAGCACCATACTGTAATATTTTAACAGACGAAAACAGTTGTAATTGTTCATTCAAACTGATTAATTAACTATTTTCCATATCTTTCTGTACTTTTAAGTTTAAAAGAGTACATGAGGTAAAAACTAATCAAAATTCTAATTATATAAATTTCAAGAAAAAAATCAATGTTTCTGTCACCTGTACCAATATTTTTACATAGATACACCCTACCCTGGCTCCCTTCAAATCTTACATAGAACCAAACGAGAAATATTTGTTTTACAGATTTATTACAAGATTCTGCATTTGTTCCCATTTCAACTGGTATTAAATATTAATGTAGTCAGTATTCTAAACCTTTGTAATGTGCTTTCTCTTAATAATTGTTCCATTTTAGTCATTTTTTGTCGTTTAGCTCAGAATGTTATTCATTAATATGATAACACCGATATTAAAATATCTTGCGTTATCTTCTCATCAAGTATCGGTTAAATACTAGCTAGTAACAAATACATAATGCTCAATGGTTCGTGTTTCATGTCCTAATAATGTTATGAAAGTTGAAGCCTTTAAATATTTTCTATCCTTTTATTAGCTAGTATATGACAAGAATAAAAAATTCAAATACAATTTTATTAAATAGGAAAATTGAATACAGAACATTTCCCAACAATATTTTACTTTTAATGTCTGAGGTAGTTTGTGTGTTTTAGATGATCAAGAGTTTATTATGGCTCATAATATGGTTAATTTAATAGAAATGTTTAAAACACATTCGTAATTAAAGACTGAGGAAAACCTTTTTCAAATCCATTCCAGAATTTTTTCAATTTGGGGATATAGGATAAATTGTGACTTCTTGAAATAAAAAAAGTCTGCAGTCGCAATCTACTGCAATGTAAATATGTAGGTTTTTTATAAATTTGATATTTTTGTAATGTGTGAAAAAGTATTTTGTCGTATTTTACGTTATGTATATAATATTGTTATATATTTTGTATTGTATTTATATATGTATTTTAACTAATTTAATGAGATATTATTGTACTCGAAAGACTTAATAAACAATATTGTGTAATTGTTACGTGTCATTTTCCTGAATATATTTCAGTTCACTTGCGGTAACAAACGCACATCTACAGTACTATAGTAAATGATGCATTAACAATTCAGATACTGGTAAACATTACCATCATTGCTGTATAGCTACCATGTTGTTGAAACGTGCAAATTATTGGATTATTATTTATTTTTTTTATTGAAGACAAAATACTAAATAACTTCTTGATTAGCATTATACATGTTGGTTTTACTATAGGATAAAGTAAAAACTCACTTCTTCCAACACTACTTAATATATTTACCCTTATATTGTAATTATATACAACGGTAAGTATATAAATAAGTTGTTAAATCGATCGCCAATTTAACAACTTTTTTATATACTTACTGTTGTATACAATTATAATATAAGTGTAAATATATTAAGTAGTGTTGGAAGACGTGAGTTTTTATTTTATCCTAAAAAATACTAATATCTTAAAATATATTGTTGCACATAATGAATTATTTACATATTTCAAAGTTGGATAAAGATGTAAGTACATGAATGTAATTAAAGTTATGTAGGTATTAAAGTTCTCATTTTTATTATCATTATAATCAAGCCATTTATTTATCTCATTTTACTTCTGTGATGGCTAGAGTCTCTTTAAGTAGGAGTTTCCAAACACTTTTTTCCATATTTTTTAATTTTATAACTAAAAGTATGAGTAACCCTAGTGTAGTAACTCGTATGTTCTAAAAATCTACAATCTTTTTACCTGAAAAACCCTAAAATGTCTGCTTTTCCGCCATCCCCTCCTGACAAAGGGAGCAATGTATTTTAGAAATCTGCAAACTGAGTTTCATACTCTACCCGGTCAGCCACTTGGAGTGATCTGAACTCGTATTCTCTGAAGTGTCTGGTGTCCGCCGGACCTCCGCATTCTGGTAAATACGAAGGAGTCGCTTTTCTACAAACCAAAGCTTGCCAGTTCAGAGTTTTAAACCATTTGTGATTTTTGAAATCGTTGACTCCATTCTTCAAGTTCCCGTACCGCCGAGACAGATCTCTCTGCAGTGTCTGCGTGATGAGGTTCTTCAGTTCCAGACTCATGTGTGGCGGGAATGAGTATTTCATACGCACTATTCTCTTCAACTTCTTGGTGTCACTTTTATCCTTGAACGGTGGGTTTCCGGATGCCAATTCGTAAGCGAGGACTCCCACTCCCCACCAATCCACCGCTTTGCCATAACCTTCGCTTAACACTATTTCCGGTGCTAAATAATCGAGCGTTCCACAAAATGTGTAAGTCCTGCCGGTCCTCAGGTGTTTGCAAAACCCAAAGTCGGTCAGTTTGATGTATCCTGTGTGGTCGAGTAGAATGTTTTCCGGCTTCAAGTCTCTGTAGACGATGTCTAAGAAGTGGAGATACTCCAGAGCGAGGATGACTTGCGCGACGTAGAACATGGCTGTTATCTCCTTGAACTTGCCGAACATCAGGAGGTGCTGGTACAGCTCTCCGCCTTGGATGAAGGGCACGACGAAGTACAAGTAGCTGTTGTCCCTGAAGAAGTAGTCGAGCCTCAGTGTGAACGGACAGGTGGAGCATTGCAACACCAGCTTCTCAGTCCTCGTGTTCTCCAGCTGCTTCATGACGATCACTGTCTTTTTAGCAATACATTTCATTGCGTGATGATTACCTGTTTTTTCATTCAGTACAAGATAAACTTGACCGAAAGAGCCAGTCCCAATCAGTTTCTGCTTCTTAAAATCTGTCAAATAATAATTTTTGTCCTTTAATTTGACAGCTTCTTCTTTCCCCTTGCCTTTTAATGAGATCCATCTTTTGTAAAAAGTTGATTTGGACTGTTCCAAAAATTTCCTGTAGTCTGGGATGTCCACCGGTCCAAAATCAGGAAGTTGACTACCATCTTCATCTTCAAACTCCCCAGCTTGCTCGGTGAACTTTCCTAACAAGTCAATAAAACGATTCATTTGAAAGAATGAATGTTTTGAGTATGAGATTTTGGAAGTTTCAAACATATATAATTATTTTACATTCAGTATTAACATCATAAGATAACATTGTTTATCATAAACAATAGTAGAACTGTCCTAGAACAATAATTTCATTAGTCCTTTTTCATCAGATAAAGGTTAAGTATAGTCATTTATTTTTGTTTATATCAACAAACCTTAGAGTAAATAATAAACATCTGTATTTTTATATCTGATCAGAGACCATGAAGACCATGAGAATAAAACTATTTGTGGGATAGAGTACTTAGGTAAATTTAAAATACCCCCGTTGCAGCAGACCTGCGTACTCAGCGAATTTCCAAATCAACAACATAATAATAATAATATATGACAAGTTTTATAATTATCTGTTAATAAATATGAGTATTATTTGCCTACTCTCCATAAGATTGACATGGGAAAGAGTATGCAGGTTTGCTGCTGTGAAGAACGCTGAAAGTAGGTGTTTCTAGCGTAAAAATTTATATTTTGACCATTTATATCAAGTTTCATCAACATCTGTACATAAATAAAAGAGTTTACCCAAACTCTATATGATTAACATGGGAAAAGAGTATGCAGGTTAGCTGCCATGATAAACACATAAACTATGATTTTTAAGCATAAATGTATAGATCTCAACCACATGAAGCTAAATATCAAGTTTCATCCAAAAATATTAGATAATAAGTGAAACATTAATTTTTACCTATCCTCCATAAGATTAACATTGGAGCCCCAAAATACAACGTACTGTGTTTAGATTTTTTAATATCTCGGTAACCGTTGGAGATAGAGAAAAACTTTAAGAAACATAATTGTGCAGTTTCTTAAGCTGATTCTAATGGTGAAAGATAAAATTTGAAATTTTTAAAAATTACATGGGAAAAATACAAAATATATATGTCTGGATTACGAACTCGTCCGAGCAAATTCAGGAATACATGTCTCTACCAAACTTGGCATCAATCGGACCATTTTTACGAGAGTAAAAATATATATATAATTTTAGCTTTTTTTTACCTATGTATATATATATATATATATATACAGTGTGTATATATATATATATATATATATATATATATATATATACAGTATATAAATTTAAACAACTTGTTTTTGGTCTCTGGGCACCTAAAGAAGAAAAAATAACATGGTCCCGGGCTTAAGTCTCGCCATGAGACCTACGGTAATATCTTCTTCCCTTTGGGAAATTCGCTAAAACTACCTATATATTGGCATAATAAAACTATTCTATTTTCAAATGCTCATTTAAAGCCATTAAAAAACTTTATACGCTGTAAGTTATGCTATAAAGCTGATTTTAATAGTTTAATTTATTGAAACTCTTACATGGGTCATTCCGTTCTTAATACTAATGTTAGTGTAATGATAATTTATTGTATTCTGCCTATAAATTGATTTTGAAAGATTTATGTTCTCTTAGCTTTTGGCAGTTATTTTACAGGCGAGCAGGTTGTATCATATTATTTATAATCATGAAATTTCATTGCTCCAGAATGGGATGAAATTTTAAACAAAAAGAAATAATTGTAAACAATTTAACCCGGAAGAGTGCTTATTCTATATCTAATCGTTTGCTCTCGATGTAATGCTTTATCATTGTCAGCAGAGGTTCCACCGCCATCACGCCATCATGTGATTGAGTGCAGAACTGACTTACTGAAATCTCAAATGTTTACACTTAATGTTACAAAAGTAGGGGCATATCCAGGTCGGTTCATCAGGGGGACCGGGGAGTCTGGGGGCCTTCCTGCGGAAAATTTCCAAAGTTTAAGTCTAAATGCTGTCTTTTTATGCTGTCTTTTCTACAGGCAAACGACTTTAGTTTAGCTCCATAATTTGACCACAAAATAAAATGTTTTTGAGCCATTAGAATGTTTTTTTTTTCAATAACATATATTTATTTGACGATAAATAGTGTCTATGTTGAAACCTATTCTCTTTCTTTTTAAGTATACATACTTTCCCGTGTAAATTGGTTGGTGAAAATGAATACATCGGCAAGAAAATTAGACTCGATTAGTTTAATACTTCACATAATTATATACAAATACAAATATGCTTTATTTTCAAAATACATCAAGTATTGAAATGGCGTCTGAGTATAACTTTGTTATGACTGTACGTTTATTTGAGGCAAGTTTGTAAGGATATTGGATGTTACTTTTCTGTCCAAATTGGACGTCAATTGGCATAATAAAACTATTCTATTTTCAAATGCTCATTTAAAGCCATTAAAAAGCTTTATACGCTGTAAGTTATGCTATTGAGCTGATTTTAATAGTTTAATTTATTGAAACTCTTACATGGGTCATTCCCTTCTTAATACTAATGTTAGTGTAATGATAATTTATTGTATTCTGCCTATAAATTGATTTTGAAAGATTTATGTTCTCTTAGCTTTTGGCAGTTATTTTACAGGCGAGCAGGTTGTATCATATTATTTATAATCATGAAATTTCATTGCTCCAGAATGGGATGAAATTTTAAACAAAAAGAAATAATTGTAAACAATTTAACCCGGAAGAGTGCTTATTCTATATCTAATCGTTTGCTCTCGATGTAATGCTTTATCATTGTCAGCAGAGGTTCCACCGCCATCACGCCATCATGTGATTGAGTGCAGAACTGACTTACTGAAATCTCAAATGTTTACACTTAATGTTACAAAAGTAGGGGCATATCCAGGTCGGTTCATCAGGGGGACCGGGGAGTCTGGGGGCCTTCCTGCGGAAAATTTCCAAAGTTTAAGTCTAAATGCTGTCTTTTTATGCTGTCTTTTCTACAGGCAAACGACTTTAGTTTAGCTCCATAATTTGACCACAAAATAAAATGTTTTTGAGCCATTAGAATGTTTTTTTTTCAATAACATATATTTATTTGACGATAAATAGTGTCTATGTTGAAACCTATTCTCTTTCTTTTTAAGTATACATACTTTCCCGTGTAAATTGGTTGGTGAAAATGAATACATCGGCAAGAAAATTAGACTCGATTAGTTTAATACTTCACATAATTATATACAAATACAAATATGCTTTATTTTCAAAATATGTTTTTCTACAGGCAAACGACTTTAGTTTAGCTCCATAATTTGACCACAAAATTAAAATGTTTTTGAGCCATTAGAATGTCACTCTTTTTTTTCAATAACATATATTTATTTGACGATAAATAGTGTCTATGTTGAACCTATTCTCTTTCTTTTTAAGTATACATACTTTCCCGTGTAAATTGGTTGGTGAAAATGAATACATCGGCAAGAAAATTAGACTCGATTAGTTTAATACTTCACATAATTATATACAAATACAAATATGCTTTATTTTCAAAATACATCAAGTATTGAAATGGCGTCTGAGTATAACTTTGTTATGACTGTACGTTTATTTGAGGCAAGTTTGTAAGGATATTGGATGTTACTTTTCTGTCCAAATTGGACGTCATATGACATCCATACTCTTTAAAGGGTTAATGTAATTATTTTGATAATTAGCTAAAACTTAGCTCATTTGGGTTTAGTCCATGGCATTTTATTCAATTGGGTAGATAAAACTCAATTTACTTTTATTTTTCTTACTTGCTCTAAGAGATTGTAAGTTAGAATTATTATTTTGAAATTGAACTAAAAAACTCTAATTTGATCTAATCCACTTTGAAAGACGTTACTAGTCGGTCAGTTCAATCTCTGATATTTCTTTGAGAAGCTTTTTCTCACAAGTTTTTCTACATGCATCCAGTTTTATTGCAGTAATAATAAACTGTCAAGAAAATTTTCATCATTTATTTTTTAATATGTTTATATTTACTGTAAATTTATTCAAAAGAAATACAGTTGAATAGTTTTTGACTTTCTAATAAAGAAAAATGTGTAAAATAATATTATTAAACGTTTATCCCACCGTAGTGTATTCAGAATCGTATTGTAATGGCCATGGACAATTCATAATCTTTGGACGATGACTTTGGTGTCGGCTTGCCGGCAAACAGAACAATTTAACCAATAAGAGTCAACGATCGGTTAGCCTCTATCAATGTCACTCTCTTTCTACCCCTTAGCCTCACCGTAAATGAAATATAAGTTATGAAAAATAACTTGAGTGAACATTAATTAATAGCGTTAGTTAGTAGCTTCTACCTCTTCCTAGGAGGAATGCTATACTGTATCAGATTGCCAACACCCTCCCCAGAACTGAGACATAACTTATGTCAAAAAGTGATTTATAAAGATAGGAAACGAATTTGCATTATTAACTCGTGTGACATTCTGCAGTTAGGAACTTAATTTTTTCTATATAATTAATGGCCACCCTGGCTTCCCTTTTTAACAATCTTCCCTGTTTAAGTCTTTGGTTCTACAATGATGGAATTTGTTTGATTTATAAATATTTTACCAATATAAATGCATGTACTCGTGATATTTAGTGTCAAGGTGGAGACAAGTTTACTCCCAAGTAAGAGCTGGAGTAAATAAAACCTAAAACTGAGTTAATACATTAGGTTGGTGTTGAGAGATTATGCCAACTTGTCCTAGAAACCTTGAGGTGGACCAAGTGCTCTGGTTGCTATGCGGAAACTCTTGGTCATAAACCCATCTAATCTAACTGCAACACTATCAGAACCAATAAGGGTAAACTATTAGTTGAGATAAGTTAATCTTGTTTTCGGCGACTGAGCTGTGTGTACGGCTGCAATCTCGAGTGCTCGCCTCGCTAAATTGGATAGAAAATTCCATCAGAAAAGCCAACTCGAGTGTTTACTAGTGGTTACCAGTATTTGATTTGTTTAACCGTACACGGAGAGAGTTAAATACACAGGAATGAGTCCAGGTTGAGGACCCAGTATAACATATACGCAAAGAATGAGCAAGTAGAGGAACACTTGGAAAATTGGATATTAAAAATTAAATTGATAATAAAATGAAAAATTAGGAATTGAGGTATATTTTCTCATATGATATAAAACAGTATAAATTCCTATGTTTTAACTTGTAAAAAACAGAAAAAAATATATTTTAATTTTTATGTTAGATGTAACAAATAATATAAAATTTAAAAATTTTGTTTGAGTTATTTATTTTATTTTTTAAGTCTGAAAAAATTATTTAATTTTGTAATTATGTATTGAGACTGTTTATTTTATCATTGTTAACCATTTTTATGGAAAAATAAAACCATTCTTATCATTCTAATTATAAAATTATGCTGATAACAAAAACTAGACTGTCATAATATTGATATAGAAACGTGTTGTTTTCGTTTGAAACCTTTAGAACACACTAGTAGCATAACAAATTTTTGAAATATTTTAGACATAAAATTATGTAATACAGATTCAGATATAATTCACTTTGTCTGTAATAGAAGAAACTTTTAATTTTTAAAATGAATATATATCAAATTATAAATTAATTATAATTATTTAGGTAATAGACGGGTCTAGTACTCCATGAGAATGGTCAATGGAATAAATATTAAACCACCATATTGGACTATTAATTAATCGTCTATCTAATAATTTATGTAGTTACAAAACCAGGAAGTTGGGTTTTTTATGTAAAACACCTTGTAAGACATTATGCCATTCACATTTATCAGGGTAGGATTTATGCCTTTCTAGCCCTAGCTAATACAGTATTATCAAACGTGTTTTCTCATAGAGCAATCCTACTTTAGACGTGACGAGCAGTTAACAGAATTTGAAAATGTAGTGTAAATTAATAGTTTGTTGAGACGATGTCGGGCCCCTTAGATTCTTCATCAGGCAATATAGATACAGGGTTTGTATTGCGTTTACTGTTTCGCAGGCGCTCGCCGTTCGCCATCGTTTTAGCCCCATGAAAACATGTTAATTTCGTGACAGTACGATACTGGCTGGCTACACGATGGTTGAGGTGTCGTATTAAAGTTAAAGTAGTTATCTAGGAAATATCATTATCACGCGATTATATCTAATAATTAACAAAAAAATATAATCTCTTATAAATAAAATTAGAGTTTTTTCTGTACATTGCTCAGAGTTATTCATGTTTTAGTTATTTTTACGTTTCGTGCATTAGAGAAGTCAAAACAAGTCTTATCTTAATTTGTGTCTGTCTGACTTGTTTGTCCGTCTCTTTGTCTGTGACGCTCCAGGAGGCATTTTACGCCGACTTCTCCGAAAAAACTGGATAACTGTTAACAATTAAACTTATTTCATGCATTCTTTACACTCCAGAGAAGGTGTTTCAATGCTTGAAATTGTCCGTCACCCCCTTTAAGGCATTTAAAACCACAATTTTACGCGATATTAGTCGCATTTTGCTTTCACTTTATAATGAATCACCTACTGGTAATAATCAGATGTTTTTTGTAGTTTAATGATTTAATAGAAAGAAAAACAAACAGCTGTCAAATCAAAATCAATATTAGTAGTTTATATCGGTCACTGATTTAAAACCCATTTCAAAAAACCATACTACTTTAAAAAGTTATTTTAACGTATAACTAATTGTAATAATGGTATAAATGTTCTAATCTATTTAATTGTAAAGAAATGCTAAATAATAAAGCTGGGTATTGATTTAGTTTTTTTATACTGATTTGTTTAGGATTTCAGGTTTATGATAACCTTTTTCCTTTAAACTCAATCCTACAACACGTACTAAGGACGGGCTTACCGCTAGTGTTTATAATAGAGGAATTAAAAGAATGTAAAATTGAATTCTCTCGCCAATCACTTCAAATTATCATACGGCTGTCACAAAATTAACATTATCTTATTCTTACGGGACTGAAATCCAAGATGGCGGGGGTAGCGCAGACTCTAAAGTATGTTTTATCTTTGACTATCCATTGGTTTTATCTTCTAACGAGTTCAGTGTTAATCCTAAATGTAAGCCTTACTTTTCAATGTCTACAAACGATAGGCACTAAGTAATGAATTTATAGTAGTATATTTATATAGTAATAACTCAGCACTAGCTGCGCCTTATTTACTCACTCCCCATAAGAATAATGTTAAATTCAAACAATCAACTATATAATGAACAACAACCATTTCAAATATATTTGACTGAGAAACAGTGTTGCCACTTGCACCAAGGCAGTTAACATTTTTTGTCAGCTGTTAAATTTTCGAAGTAAAATATATCTACTACAGTAACATTTTAAACATCTGTCACCTGATCACGTAGAATGATGTCGGTTGACACTGGAAGTAATTATTATCAGATTGTTCTGATCTAAATGTATTCTCAATCTTGTAACAGCCCATAATGAACTATTTCTGGTGATGACGAGTGCTACAATTTATTAATATATTAAAAATAATAGTTTTTATGAATTTTACTTTTACTTAGTGTTCATCGATTCCAGTAGCATTTTTAATTTTTGATAAGGAACAATCCGAACCCTAGTCCTGTATGTTTACGTCGACCTGTTGTTATGTTGGTAAGTAATTATATATTACAAATAATGTATTAGCTCCAAACTGTTGGCCTATAAGATAGTTCTATCTTGAACCTTTCATAGATTACGTATTTTTTACATTTTGTAACGTACACCGTATGCGACACATCTCAATGTCTGTATCATCACCTTCATTTTATGTCAGACGCCATAGTTTACGTTGGTGTACAACATATTGCGTCTAAATTTTGAAGGCAATCTTCGGTAGTTGATTAATTTATTCTGTTTTACTGACAGTAGGCCCTAACGTATTATTGGTGGAAACATTTTTACAACATTATTGTTGTGGGTTGAAGTTACTTTAGTAGAGAAGTATAAAAGTTCTAATGATAAGTTTTCATTCTCTCAGAATAAAGTCGAATAGATCACACCTAACTTATTCTCTACTGCCACTGTTGACAGATCTTATCTCTCAAAAAACAAATTATTTATGAGATATACATTATATACATGTTAAGTAAATAAATATAGAAATGTTATTATAGAGTATTAAAGGTTGTACAATTTTTTTAATTTTTATTATTTATTTATATATCTTTTTCGTATTACTTAAAAAATTAAAGAATTAGTGAAGTAGGTTTAATACGTCGACTTTTATTAATTAATTGTCTAGCAACTTGACCCTGGAGAACCCTCGTGTTGAATGCACATTGTTAGGTTTTCATAAAATCCTGTCCTAGTATTTCATGCCGTCAAAATCTTTAGAGCAAGATAATCTAAAATATGTTTTAAATATGCTTCTTTTAATTTTTTCAACGTTGAAATTTTGTAATTAATAATTGAGATTGAGAATAAAATTTCTTGTGTCTCGGTGGGTCAGAAAATTATTAATAAAGAAGATTATTGGTAATTTCTGTTTGACAAAAAAGATGTAGCTACGCGTCTTATGATTTTTATATGATACTTTAAAAATACATTTCTGTTGCGGATTGTATGGCAACAGCAGGATTAACGAAAACCGAGTTAACCGCTATCGGCAGCCGAGATAGCAGATATCAGATGTACTTCTTATTTGGAGTGTTTACCGCAGTCTTTTGTGGCTTCTTATCTCCCGATGTTGACAGCAGACTCGCGAAACGTTAAGGTGTAGTGGCTCACGCCTAATTTGGCCAGATCTCAGCTGATGTTGTGATAAGAATGGAGTGCCGGAGTACGAGACTGATATCGCGAGACTGATTACGTCAATAACAACCGAATACTACGGGTTCCCAGAATAATGAGTATGTGGTGTGAGACCTATCATTTGAAGAAAAGGCAATCAAGTAAAGTACAACTTGAATCAGAGAAATTTGTCATTTAATCGTTAGGATTTCAAAGAAGGGTGTTAGAAAACGGTATGCAGTTCGGGTAACGAAAACAATCTTCCAATATTCATAACATGTAACTTTAATCTTATTTGGAGATTAATAAAAAAATTGTGCATCTGGAAAGAGAGCAAAAGATTCATTCGAATAGACATTATATTGTTTATTATTTAGAATATGTAACCACAATTCTTTCGAATAATTTCTGAGATTTTCTGATTTTGTTATATTTTTATTGTGTATATTGTATACCTGCGTAAGATTTACACATTGTATTGGTTATGAGGTGTATTGGATGAGTCGTTGGCCCAGTTGCTAGCGTGACGGTAGCGATGACCCTCAAGGTGATGGTTCGCCCCTATCTCACCTGACGTCACACGCATGATCTGTGGTCCAGGTGAGCGGACAAAGTAAATGTAAACAGGCTACCACACTCATATCAAAAATATATTTTAGGAAATTCCTAAGACGATGTTTTCCCCAACGAGTCATCTAAGGGAAGAACGTAAAGCATTTACCTCCCGTACGAGAGGCTGGGCGAGTACGACGAAACGTCATCAGCTGATTAATAATTCACAGACGTTTAAATATGGCGAATGACGAGATGTGATTTCCAGTTGCGAAATCGAGTGAGTTAAAGGAGTGACGCATATAATAGGAGCAGGAAGGCTGTCGAGGATTCAGAGAACGGATCAAGGTGAGAAGAAGAACCAAGCGACGCCGGCGATCAGCTGTTCAGCTGATAGGCCCGTAACCTACATCTGTCACGTGTTACGTCACTCGTCCGAGTGCGTGACTGCTGTAGAAATATCTGGCGGGCTGTTGCGTCGAGACCGGTCCAGTTATAAAACATTGACACTCGCCTGGTTTAGGAAACCACATTGCTGATAACGCGACTACTGATATCTTGGAAGACGAATGTGGTAAATTTTGAAGAACCTTATTGTACACTTTGTGTCAAAGAAATTGATTTTTATGTGTAACTAATCGAACTGACAGTTAAAAATATTAACATTATGTGGGCGATTATAAGTATTTTATCAAGGAGGAGTATTTATGGACTTTCAGATTTGTGATTCTCCAACACCAATAACGTGTTTTTGTAAGGTACAGCCCGAACCCAGGTCTTGTTACGACCCAACGTCAATGTTGCACAGTTTGGATTGGGTGGTTCACGGGAGATCATACGCGGGTGCTCTAACTGATCTACCCAGCCAATACCTTTATTTGTACTGTATACTGGGACCCCTGACGAACTTGCAGGAGAATAATGAACTTAAGCACACCAAACAGATGTGTCATATGCATGTATAAGTCACGTAAAGAATGGAACTTTACAGAGGAGAATGTTATTGTTTGGCAACAATGCGACTGACCAGTGACTAAGAGCCATGAGGCAGGTCTGCTGTGACAGTCCGGTACAGTGACCTCTGCATAGCGAACAGCTGATTATTAATCAGTGTTCGAGCAGTGGACACTCATTGTTGACAGTGCAGCTGGGTCCATACGTATCGTCCGGAGGTACTGTACTCGTGAGTTGGAAACTATAAATATTTGACTAATCTATATATTTCAGGACATATTCGTCTACATGGGTTATTTGTCAAGTAGCTGTAGAGATAATCATTAAAAAAGTAATCAACGTCATATAAAATCTCTCATGACGAATGGTTGAATCCCCTTTTTTCGACCTTTTTCTTTCAATATTTTGTTAGGGGAAAACTGCCAAAACTCAAACGGCTATGCCAGGATTTGAATCCGCGACCACGCCGAAATCTTGAGATGATAACTATAACATAGTAACAGAAAAATGCCACGATTTTTACTTCTTTGAAAAATAATTATCTGAAAAAATACGTTCCGTGGTTTATATACTTTCACAGATTTTGAAATTTGTCTTAAATATTAAGTTTTTGAGGGAAATTTTAAAAAATGTCGAAATGTTTATATCTATCAGTAGTATAAAGGCGTCTTGTGTAAAAAAAGTATTTTTGCTCCGGCTAGATAGCAAATTTGACAAGGACGGCGGCACATCTTGGAATCCTGCTTCTTGGAGGTCATGTCTAGTGGGTAGTTATAAGTGATGGCCAGTGGATGTGATATTTTTTGGTATTAAACGATTCCACTAGGCTGATAGTACGCTCATCTTTTGCGGTCTAATTCCGAAGCAAAATTGTAGTTAGTATCCTAAGTTGAACCATAAGTCCCTTAGATGTCATTAGATGTTGGGATATTAATTTGTACTCCTATCTAAGAAACATTTCAGCCTTAGTCAGTTACGAGAGTTCAAAATAGTGCCACAATCATCTTACGAGCTCCTTCCTCATTCAAACTTGGTTTAAAATACCTACCTGGGTAGGTCGAAATTTGAGCGAAAAGTATCAACTACATGTATATTGGCAAGATCAGTTCTGGAACTTGTTCATTGCACAATTAATTATTTTTACCAATTTTTTATGGACTAAAATTGATCAAAACGGAACACTGAAACGGGTCCTGTTAAACGTTCTTCAATATTGTCCAAAGCGGTGCTCGGGTAATTTGTACGAACATAGTAAACACAAAGACATAGTAGAAAATATTGATTTTGACTACTGTACTAGTGTTTTTCTCTTACAGTTCAACACTAAGATATGAAATTCATATACAGTACAGAGAGGTCATATACGGCCGAGAGGTGTACGTGCCTCCGTTGCGCGCCGCCGCCCCGGGGCTCTGCCCCACCGGACCCGGTGACCCTGGGCCTACGTGAGGTCGCAGGCCCGCGCTGTGGAGGCAGACGCAACGCTCACACTGCGTTCTGCGCCTTTCTCCGTTCTTGATCTCAATTTCAGCCTCTCGCCATTATACTTCGCGGAATCCATAATTTTGAAAACACTTCTGTACTGGACGAGTTGTGATATTTCATACTGTTCAATTCGGAACAGATTAGAAGTCGCCAAACAAAGAAAAGCGCGACAACCTTGTTGGAATACTGTTCAGTTGTAGGTGGTTTGGATCCCCAAAGTCAATAATCTCAAAACATGTTTAGAGTAGACCTCGAGCCGAGGAGCACTCAAAATAAAAATGGTTATGGCAAAAATGCCGACTTTCAGTCCTATTGGTGTAGGGTCTATATGTTTATCAAAGGATAATATATTATTTGAGCATGTTACTCTACGTAAGACGTGACCACGCGTGCTCGCCGATAGCACTGAACACGCAAACAAACCGATAAATACGACAACTTGCGTCACGTCGACGGAGTAAACAGGTGATTAATTACAGTATAATTACAAGAGGCGACGCGATACAGTCAGCCGTGGCCGTGGTGCCAGCTCCAGCCAGGATCGCGGCGTAGTTTCCAGCGATGACGTATTGGCGGGAAACGATTATATAACCTCCAGGAGGCTCGTCGCTATCGTGCACTCTGATTGGCGCGAGAAAAAGTTCAAGGTTGAGGTGAAGGTCACCCGCGTAGAGTATGGGGAACACGCCATAGAGTGTCGGTCATCGCGGGTGTGTCGAGGAAAAACTGGTTGTTTTTGCGCCGCTGTCAGGGGATTCTCGACTTGTTTGTTGCCGCGACCAACTCTCGCGGGGCGGAGACCTTGAATTGAGTGTTCAGGGCGGATTAAGTGTTTGGTCAGCGCGCCGGAGAACAATAGCTCTTACTTGGCGGTTATTTGAGCGGTTATATCTGGCTCTGCGTCCTGACACACCTGCCGCCTGTTGCCTGCCGCCTGCTGGTGGTCTCACAGCTGCACTCGTGGAACTTGCAACGGGACTTATTGCTGTTTCCTCCCGTAATTTCACATAATTAATAGCAACCGTACGGCTTTGAAAATAAAAGTACGAAAAACTTTTTCGTAAAAACTACACATAAAGTCTTTTCTGACACTTTAGTTATTAAAAACTGTCCTATAATAACTGAGGTATTTCGTTCATAAGAAACGGACTGTAATACTCGTACCGTGGATCAAAAACTTATCGTAATTTAAGCGAAAATTCGTAGTTGTATACAACGAAACCAACTCAAATATAATTCACCTTGCAAACGAGGATTGTTTGCCTTAAACAAGAAATAACCTATTTAGAATAAGTTTCGGTAATGTGATTAGTAATAATAACAAGTCATCTTGATGAACACAAAAGAAAATTTCTAAATTTGATGTACTCGTACATACAATTTTAACTTTGAAATCGATAAAAATGACTTTTAAAACCTCCTGCAATTTATGAGTTTTTATTACTGAAATCTTCGTAAGATTATAAAAGGTGCAAAGACAAATAATCTAATTGTATTGTAAACGGGAGAGGCTTCAAGATCGATCATTATGTAAGACCGTCGCGCGACTCGCACGTGTCTTCGTGACAAGGGTGTTAACACCCGCCTAATGTGAATTTAGATGCGTTGATTTCTTTATTACAGAGACCAGATACTTTGTTTTATAAGACCACATTTGCACCAGCATCATACAACACAATGGCCAAAGGTAACTTACACTATAGTAAGATCTTTGCGAATTTCGTTTAGTTTCATTCTTATGAAATCGATCTGGCGACTTATGTACTGTGGAGAAATCGTCACAATTATTAACTTCTGAACCAACAAACTAATGTAAACCCCTTCTCCCCGAAGCAGAAAAATTGTGTACTCAGTGGATTTACATCCATTTATGAATTACTTGAAATGATACAAACTAAGCTTCATCAAAGAAGCTTCATACCAAAACGGTATCGCAGTACGTTTATAAATAGGTCATATCAATTTACGTAGCTTAAACTCGATTATTAGAACGCCAAGCTAGAATCTGATAAACGAAGCTCTACGCCAAATTGTATAACTATATTTCGAACAATAAGTGAGTTATCAATTTTTACCTTTCCCCGTTAGAGTAACACGGAGCTCCGAAAGTCAACGCGCTGTGTTAACCCAATATCCTCGGTTATTACTCGAATAAAACATCAAGATGTAAAAAGTATTAATTGTTTCTCTAGTGTTTCAATCCACGAGTGAAAGTTGGCGATTTGCTCCATCGATTCGGATACAGTTAATAAAGTAATTGTAGAACAGCCGAGGTTCATTTCCTGTAGTGGACCACTTCCGTGTGAGGCTGCCCGAACCTCTAGTCGAGCGTTTTGTTCTAATAGGGTTACATAATATGGGTGATTTTTATGCAAAAGGAGTAGACTAAATTATGAACTAATTTGGCATGCGTGAGGGGATTAGGTTAGATAATGGTCGTATAGCTTCTCGACCAGGTCCGCTGATGAAGAGATCGGTATTAATACATACAGGTAAACAAAGGTAATCAAATAATGCTTGTAAAAGGTGTTCAAGTCATCAAAATATCGTACAGAGAAAGGTATAAATAAGAAGAATTACAAAATTATGTTATGGTAATGATCTAACACACGACAGGATTAGAGTTCACGCCTCCAAATGTTTGTGTTAGATCTAAAAGGAAACATAAATAACTTTTCTTCAATCAAACCCGATTTTTAAACGATTCGTCTATAATATTGGAATGTAACATATACATTTTTTTTAAATTTACCATCCTCTGGGGTAAGGTTTGTTCAAAGCCTATCCTGTAACACTGGATCCGGTGTAACGTCCGAGCATGTTTGAATGTGTGAGTGGCTGAAGTTTGTTTTTGTTTTTATAACTACTTTGTTTTTATAACTATTTTGTTACTGAATATTCATTGACGTTTGTTATGCAATGTAATCATTGTCGACACAATAAAATATATTATTATTATTATTTTTATAATAAAACAGCAATTTGTAAAAAAAGCACACGATCTCGAAAACGGCGCCGAGAATTTTCTTTAAATTTTGGAAATACTAATTTCCGAGTAGAAAATAAGTTCTAGATAGGTCTAATGTCCAGGAAAATTCGTGTTTTCTTGTAATATTAAGTTTAAAATCTAAAAATTTAACATTACGCTTATGGAGAATCAAATGTAAATTTGCACACGGATCTCGAAAACGGCGCCGAGGATTTTCTTTAAATTTTGGAAATAACTAATTTCCGAGTAGAAAATAAGTTCTAGATAGGTCTAATGTCCAGGAAAATTCGTGTTTTCTTGTAATATTAAGTTTAAAATCTAAATATTTAACATTACGCTTATGGAGAATCAAATGTAAACAATGCAAACCAAAACAGCTGTTTATAAACGTTTGACAGTTCTTGATTGAAGACGGCAAAGAACAATATGTGAATAGAGGTTTTTCATAAATATTTATTTTATGTATGTAATAAATGTAAAATTATCAGATTACTAAACAATTTGTAAAAACTTAAGGATAACATAGCTGTGCGAAATAAAAGCAGGAAAGAGTATTTCCAAAAATCTTCCGTGTTTTGATAGAAAACGTATTCGTTGTATTGCTTGAAGCCACTGTAACAAACCAATTAATTGATGTAAATTAAATCTCTCTTTTGCTTTTCAATCATTCCGTTTATAAAAAATCAGTTGATCACAGGCTAATAATAACGGTATGGATAATTTAACAGTAAATCATCGGCTTTGGCTAAAAGACGTTAAACGACATCGTTCAATTGACTAACCTCGTAGCCGAGTTGTAGCATGTCGTAGAACTATTTTTACATAATGTTTTCATTGAGTAATAAATGTGTTTTAATTTTTTTAATTAATTTTTATAATAAATGTTTATAAACAAAATTAGGTATTATTATTATTAGCTTTGTCTTACTGAATAAATTGAAGGAGTTAGCACTCTCCAAGAGCACATCCTTGGTGTCTAAGCTTGAAGAATGTGGAGATAAAAAGCAAAATGAAAAACGAAAGGTGCAAGGTACTCGTGTACGAGTATTAAATATGAAGTAACAGAACGAACCTCGTGTTTATAAAGGCTTACCAAATGTAAATAGGCAATTTATTAAATTCATAATCCGTATTGAAAGGTTGATACCCAGACCTAAACAAATACCAGATTACCATATCGCTTTGTCGAAGATATCGTGTCCGAGGATTTAGATGTCAGCGCGAGCTAAGTGATTAATTAAAGCGATAATTTTTGAATCTAAATTTGGACAGTTTAATTATTATACTTTAAAGTATGATAAGATTTTTAATATGTTAAATAATGTTTGATAGTTTTCTATATAAAGTAATATTCGTGAGCCGTGAGCAAAATTCTTTGGATATTTCATGAGGGTTCATTTGAAAAACATATGAGTCATCTGGTTCATCGAAATTCTAACTCAACAATACAGTATATTCCCCTTTAAATATTAGTTTGGGTAAAGTATTAGTTAAATACAACATTAATCTTGTAAAAACTGATAACTCTTCTTAGCTTCTGTTTAAAAAGCAATTTTAATTTTTTCACTTCATGAAACTAGACCAGCTCAGAAACTGATCTATTGATTAATTCGTTGACACAAATTCCCTAGAAATCAGTCCTTGAAAATGGATTTTTCAAACCCTTTTTATAATTTATTTTTAGAATCTGTTCAAATTCTGTAAAAAAATTTATAGTATTTTACCTACTTCTACCAATTATACATTCGTGGCTGGGGTTTGGATTCATTGGATTTCGTGTCAAAGTTAAGTTAGCTAAGTTTAAGATTTTTCATTTGAAATACAGATTTTGCATTTGAATTTTTCTTGCTGTAATATTATATTGACTAATCAAAATCACATAAAAATCATAAGTCGTTTTATACTGGAAATAATTTTGTTTCTTCAGTAAATATTGTTAAAACAAAATTGTAAGAGGTTGTCATATTGTAATTTGCTGGTTAATTGCTTATATTTGTACCACGAGAGAAAAAATAAAGCTCATTCTGACGTGGACAACGGCCCAGACAATAATAAGTCCCAGGAAAATGCGCAACGTAGCAATTTACATTCCACGAAGACTTGCCTGCAGATGCGTAAATGCTAAGTGTAAAAAATATTTATGAAGCGGAAAACAGGCTGGGAAGTCTACATTACGTGTTGCCTATGTACTTTACGATTACCACTGCATTACTGAGAAAGCATTGTAAAACTGAAATATCGTGTCAAATTTGATTTTTCACGGGTTTTAAGTTTAATTTTACCATTGTCTCGCAATGCATTTTAACGAGTTTAAGGAAATGTAAAGAATATTTCTAATAATCAAACTTCATTTGAGAAATTTTTAAAATTTTATTTAAAGTTTGGTCTACTCGTAGATCCACTTCTTGTCCTGGGATTAGGGAGTTTTTGAGCTGAGAATGAATCTTAGGTTGTTCTTAAGAGCATCGTAAATCTGGATTGGTTTGGAAGTTCTTTTACTTTTCAGAGAATTAGGAATATGTTCCATCCTATCAATATAACTCCCTTCTTATATCGGAGGAAGACGTCGATGGATAGTGAGTTTCAATTATTGGCAACTGGGAACACATTTTAAAAACTGTCGAGTGTTGATTTGTTTCAAAAGAAGGTTTTATAGGAACCTTTTGACTAGGCTCACGATCCGCAATGAGGTTTCCTTGACACTGAAACGAATGCATTATTATGCTCGTCAGCCGTCAGTCCAGGTGCTAACAGTTTTGTTTGTTCACATGGTTTTGTCAATGAAGTTATCGTTACAGGTACATCTTATATGTTACCAACAGAGGTCTTTTCTGTTCTTTGGTAGCTTAAAGGTCAAACTTTCTATACATCTTCAGAAAAAATTGTAGAGAAATTTTGCATGTAATTATTTTTTGATGCGTTTTAGCATTCAAAGTGTTATGTAACAGACCAAAGTCTCTCAAGCTATACCTAATGATCTTGCTAAATTTCATCAAAAGAGTTATTAGTTTTTCCTAGTTATGTTTGGTCCAGTTTTAATGTCTAAAAATTCACTTTATCACTGTTTCCACATCATTGGAGACTGAACATCACACAACAAATGTTTTAACTTCGTTTGAATAGAAGATTTAGAATGGTAGCTATGTTATGTGTAAATTTATTAAATAAAAAAATAAAAATTTTGTACCAAACACCCTTAAGCTTTCAGTCACCTTTACCCCAGACATGGTGATTATTTCTTCTGCAGAATGAAGCTGACTTGACGAACATTTACGAAACAAACAATACGACTAAGGTAATTGACATAATAGATCTCTATGTCCATAAACGACTAATTCCTTCTTTGTTCGTCGATGCAACTGATGAATCACTGTTGGCTCTAGAAGGCAGTGGCGGCACGGCATTCATATCAACACACTGTCAAGGCTAACCGTCTGTCCGCAGATGGCTTCGCTCAGCTGATCGCTGTTCGAATCTCCTACCACGTTTTGTCCAAATTACAGACCCAGCTGTTCTGCACAGTCAAATTACATGGTCGGCTTGATATATAGAGGTTCGCTGCCTTCAAGCCCTCCGAGAAAGGAATTATCGTAGTAATCTGTTCGCGAAATCATTAACGATGTTATGTAACTTGAGGTCATTCCCTTTTCGGAATCGACCAGAAGCTTTTCAATTAGAAGCTCATAGCTTATAGACACTGACCCAACCTCGAAGTGAGTGTGGTGGATTCAATTACATATAGCTGTGTTACTGACCAAGATCAGCTGATTTATTTGCCAGAATAATTAATTGATTGCCTAAAGAACAAAGAAAAGTGGGTCCAGTTTCTCTGGCTCAGATCGAACCGGCGACCTTCCGATTACGAGATGGTCGGTAAATAATACCGTAACTACTGTATTCAGTTTAATTTTGTAAAAACCTAAGGCGCGATTTCTAGAATAATTATATCAAGTTTCTCAATTATTGCCCTCCTTGTATATTGATAAAGACGTTTACAGTACAATATCAGTCGTATTGTAATAAGTGTGATTATAATTATTTTGATGACTTCGTTGTTAAGAGTACAATGCAACAGTAAGGTAATTTACGAAATTAACAAATTTAAAAAAATATGTTTTTATTAAAATAAACTTTTTCCGAGAAAATTTAACACTTGACTAAAATATGCTGTTATCAGAGATTACAGCTATCACGTGTAAAGTGAAGGCTAAACATCTGAATGTATCAGGACTATACAATTTTATCGTTATCTATTACTGGACCCAGCTGTTCGTTTTGGGCTATCAATCCGTATATATACTCAGCTGATCTTAGTGAAGTAACAAACCTTATTGCGGGATTGATCCATCGTATCCACTTTTTGCCCGGCGAATGAGAGTCTGCAATAACAGGGCAGATTTACTAAATTTATGTAAGAATAATGTGGAATTCAAATAGTAGTTTTGACGTTTTATACTATTTATCATTGTACTTCATCATTTGAAATGATATTAAGCCTAAAATGTCTATTGATTTATCTGATTAGAATTTCATTTCGTTCGTTTAGTCAGTGGATACTTCTTAAACTAAGGCTAAAAGATAACCTTTTAAAAAATAGTATTGACACCCTTCTAAAAGGTTTATTACCATTTTAACCGCATAGATTGCTTATTAATATTTTTAATTACATATTCATATTTCAAAGTGATGAATGAGTTTTTAACTTGCTCTTGGGGAGAAAAACGTCAATATGGTGGGGTTACTGCAGACCCAAATCTTGTGTGTATATATAAAATTCAAAGCCCTCACTCACTCACTCATCACTAATTCTCCCACTTCCCGATTACCTAGGAGGCTGAAATTTGGTATACTGGTTCTTCAGGCCTAAAATAGGAAAGTCTAATAGTTTTTGTGACGATTTTCCCATAAATCTCTACCCTATACATCTTCAAAGTTCCCATGTTAATCTTATGGAGAAATAATTTTGTTTTGGATTCCAACATATGTGTCTTACCTTTTAAGATGTAAACAGCAGCTGTTTTTATTTGAACCATTGAGGAAGCCAAAGAAGCATGTATAAAATAGTAAATACTCAATGGTATTTAATTACTGCATGAATATAATATTTCTCAGAGGGAATTTTTGTGATTATGTTTTATAGTTAAAAATCAAATGTTTATTATTATCGGTACGAAGGTCGCCGGGTCAGCTAGTGAATATATAAATATAGACGATGCTGTAATGTAGTTGTACTGTAAACATCCCTATTAGAACAATCAGCTGATAATGCACAGACCATAATCCCTTATCTTATCTAATCAGGATGACAAGAGTGACGCAATGGCTTGGAACACCATGTCGCAACCGCGGCAGCCAGTTGCTGTGTCGCCGGGCGGACTTTGACCTAGAGATAAGGACGGATGAGCCGTAAATAATCTGTTGAGCTGTTGATAATCCAAATACTGGAAAATTAACTACCTTATGGGGAAAGTAATCTATGGGAGTGATTTGTACCAAACACCAAAAGATTTGTTCCGGGCGACCACGAGGTCTCACCAGCGTGTCGTGCTAAAACCACCAAATTCCACGAATCGATGGCCATCTACAGCGCCCGCTTGACAGGTATACATCCCCTCAACTGAACCCACGGGGCCACGTAGTGTTGTCTTACAGCCTGTGTAGTCAGGAACTGAAGTCAAAAGTTCAAACCCAGATTGAAGAATAGGAGCGAATTCTTCATCACATATCTGAAATAATATACGTATCATTTCACGAGAATTGAATAAATCTGGAATGGGTCATGTAAACCACAAATTATGTGATTTGACCTGCCAATAACAGCATAAAAGGCATGGGAAATTAAATGATGTTTTTAAGCATACATTGACGGATATCAGCCAGATGTAGTCAAATATAAAATAAAAATATATAAAAATAAAAGAGTTAATGGCTATTGTTTTTGGTCCCTAGGAACCTCAAAACGGAAAAGTAACATGGTCCCGGTCTTAAGTCTTGCCATGAGACAGACCTACGGTAATAGCTTTGACTATACATTATTAAAATAGCTTCTATCCTATGGGAAATTCGCTGAAAGAGAAGCAAACCCAGAATAAAAACTGAGTATTAACTCTTACCATGCTGCCTACGGTAATTATATAACTTATTCCCTATGGAAAATTCGATAAAATGAATAATATTTGGAAATATTTTGTGGACCTAGTAAGTAGGAGGGGTAGATAATCCCGCATGCGCCCGGTCCGGTTGCACTATCACAGGTTAGGCACATCCCGACTACCTGCTCTACAACCCTGAACCCTCGTCAAACACCTCATTATCGTGTGCAATCATCCGTAAATTCTGTTGGTGATTTTGAACTGTTTTTCTAAGAATTAAGGATTTGGTGATTTTGATTTTGGTGATTTTGGCACGGAACCCTCACCAGGTCCTCGGGTAATTCATTCGGATACTTCCCCTAAACCCTTCGTAATTATCCCTTAGGAAAATGCACTGGCGAGAGGAGCTCAGTTATATATCCCAGGTCCTGGGTGTCCTGCTACACCTGTTGGGCGATAATCTCTTACTGATCACTGCCTTATATCGGTTAGGGAAACTCCCTTACAGCCTCCAAACCAACTCGACCGGTCTGTGTGAGAGCCTGCGAGGTATTGTAGTGGCGTGAGTCACAAGGCTAGCCAGAGGTGACCGCTCATGATCTGGCAGGAGGCGCCCGTCACCAGTTTAGATCCATTAACGTTTGACCTCTAGGTCAGTTCAGAAGTCACCGCTTCGGTAATATGTAAGGATCATTGATACCCCAATTATTTTTATAGTAATCATATAAATTTATACTGTAATTACACTCTTAGCATTACACAAAGCTGTAATTACACTGGGATGGTGGCGACATCCTGTAATCCAGCTACTTGGAGGTCACGAATTGTGGATAGTTGTGAGAGATGGGCGGTGGGTGTAGTGTTCTCTTGTGTGGATTAACGTCCGCACTATTGAATACTGCGTTAATCCGCAAAGACCATCCACATAATTAGACCAATTCGTAATTCAGAGGCTGTGGTTCGGATTCCACTTTAAACTGTAGGTCCCTTAGTTGCCATCGGCTGTTGGGCTATTAATTAACAGTCCTGTCTAAGGAAGATGTAGCCTTAGTCAGTAACAAGACTACAAGATCGCGCCACAATCATCTTACACTCAATTCTCATTCATACTTGGCTTAAAATATCTACCTTGTGGTATGGTCGCCATTTCATTAATCTAATCTAATCTAATCATATTAATCTCATTCTTAGTTGAAAACAAAGACGTAACCCAAACAGAAAACGAGTAAACACTAAACACTAAACATAAACCTTGGGAAAACATCTGGAAAGTATCTTTATTAACTCCTTCTTCCTCTCACCTTAGAATCCTGTACTGAAGGAAGGAGGAAAAAAGGCAATAGGTTTGATTGCAGTGATGGTTGTGTCATACTATCCTTCTGAAAGTTACTAGAAGGCAATTTTAGTAACCTTGTCCTTTCCTTTCTTATTTCTATTCGTTAGTTTATTTTAAACCACAAAACATTCTCAAACATATGGTACTGTGAATAACTACCAGAAAATGCATTTTTGTTAGTGCTTTTTTACAGAATACCTTAAAAGGCTTTTCCCTAAATCCCTTATCTATCTTGGAGCGCTTTTAACGATTTAGCGTTTAAGGACTAATGAGCTATATATTAATGACCCTCGAGGTCATCAATCATATCCTGAGTAGCGAGTACAGCTGTGCAAAACATCCGCCAAGGTCAAGAAGACATGTGTGGAGTTGTGTTATTGTTATGAGCTATAAATAGCTAGCATGCTGACGAGAAAGGTAAGGCGTAGTAACAATGACAATCACACATAAACAATGACGGTGTGGGCCGAGACTTGGGAAAGAGGGAAGCTAAAATGGTGTCAGGGAAAATACTGTACATTGGGTTGATTGTATTATGATATGTAAGAATATGCAGATAATAAGGAGTCCCTGCACGCGGAATCAGAACTGTGTAAAATATTCTCGATCTGTTTGAGTAGTCACAGGGAAGAATGTCCTTAAAAATATAAATTAAGGATCAGTCAGGGTGCCCCGAGAGGATTCCGAAGACTTCCAACCCTTTAGTATCCGATGGTGTTCCCTGGCTGGGTACAGCTGCCTCTCATCCTTGGGCTATTATCCATTAGTTGATGATCCTGTAACGAAGATACAACATTTCAACAAACTCATCAAACGCTCATACGCATCCAGCACTCTTATTCAGGTTAAAATACCCTGAAATATTTAGTCTCAAGAATTGATTTGTATTCATTTGATTTGATTTTAATTCAAGAATTGAATTGAAAGGAATTAGCAGCTTGCGAAACACTGTTAGAAAACCAATCTCATTTGCAAATGTCCACTTCAAACTATGTTCCTAACTGCTAAAAGTAATATATCATGAAACTCTATACAATTACAGATTTCCTTGTTTTAGAACAAGAACAAAATAACTTTATCCACTTCCTCTATCCTTGCCTTTTCTTCCTCAATTATAAATCTCAATAAAGTTTAATATACTGAGCCTGCGAAGAGGGTTTCTATTGTAAATGTAATTAGTTTTAGCCGACGGAGATTGCATCATTTGTTCTACTTCACATTGAACCCGGTTCAACCGCACGTGTTGAGCCTCGCTTGTATCTTATCGGCGGCCTACTCGACGCACATACGAGTATATCACTGGGGGATTGATCATCTGTCACGTTTAATTTCACTATGTCACAGAGTCTATTCGCAGACGCTTTACTGTTTGCTACTCCATGTGAAAACGCTCTTTAGATTAGATTGGATTAGATTATTGAAATAGCAACCTACCCAGGTATGAGTGAGAAATGGGTGTGGGATGATTGTGGCGCGATCTTGTAGTCTTGTCACTGACTAAGGCTGACATAATAGTAGTTAACTTATTTACTCATTCCCCATGTTATTCTAAGGTTACTTACACAGTGTTTATACGAAAACTTTAATTATTTCACACATAGTGGAAGTAGTTTCCCCGTTCGTTCATAACAACATCCGGTCGTCTCGGACCAGTTCACAATCAGTCCATGGATCATGAACTGAGGGACGGGTCACATGAGGACCGCCATCGCGCTCTGGTGAACACAATACGGAACTTCAGATTTGCACATTCTAAACTAAATCGCCAGAGCCTATATTGTTCTTGATACTGTTCTCTCACAATCTCAGTGTCTTCGGTCAATCACAGATTTATCTTTTAATTTAATTCGATATTTGTATCCGTATTATTCAAGTGAATAAATATAGTGATATAGAAATACATAAATTTAGGGTTCCATATTTTTATATGTGGCTCACTTCAGTCAATATATAGGGGCTAACCTGACATGACAGTCCGTGAGGACAGTACATGTCACATAGGCCTAGGAGAGGTACCAAAATATCGTATTCATCCTTGCGACAGCATGGTTATCTACGTCGAATAGTTAAAGTTGATCTGTAATGACGCTGAACACTTCCATCGTTTTCCAGTATTGCTTGAGACCCCTATAGAGTAGTATTGTCGTAAGAGGTAGCGGTCTCAGGGCTTAACCCGATATGATCCTTCTACACCGCTCCCAAAAACACACGATCACCTCTACAGCACTAATGTGTTCAGGGACTTCATTTTCGCCTCTCCTTGACACATATGTTCTTTGATATTTTCTATTTTCACTTCGTATCGTATTTTTATGTAAACAAACGGAAACGACTCCGGTAAAAGAGAAAATTGAACAGTGCTGATAAGCTCGGAGGGAAGTGATTTGCAAGTTTCCGCCCCGCTGGAAGTGGTTCGGATCGTCTACAGGTAGTGGGTCACTTCCGCCACCGCCACACTCTGTACACTTTCCTCTATCCACGAAAATGACAAAGACTTCAAACTAGATTGGTATTTAAAAAAATACAAACTATTTTGATATAGAGTGGTATTTAAAAAATATCAATTTTCGCTATAGATTATTCCGGGTGAATGACCAGTAACCTTAAATATTTTTCAATATTTATTTAGGAGACTTTGTGGAATAGAGCTTCATACATTGAGGAGTAGTGGATTTTATAACTTACCTGCCAGGATGAAGTGGAACTTTTTACTCATCCACCTGAACGAAGTGAGTGTCCTCACATATCAACTTTGAAGAAGTGGGTTTATCCTCCCAGATTAAATGTGTCTAATTAATTACTCTCTTTGATTAGTTGGATAATTTGTGGGGATCAATATCCTTTTCACAAAAAATACACTCCTCCTAAAATCTTGATTTCTTACTGATCCAGAATTATTTACCTAAATATTCCGTTTTTTAATGACTATTTTATGTGTAATCTAGTCTCGGCATTGAATATGTTGTTTATGAGACCAAAGGGAGCTCCTTTGGTCTAAAAATAATTATTGTTTTACACTAAAAACGTCAATTAGTCAGGTAAATGAATAGTTGCAGGATTGGACAAACCAGTTAAACTAGTTAAGTCGGGTTCAAAGCGGGCTTTTCCAATGTGCTAAAAATTTGTTTACTTAATGAAAACAGATAACGAACGATAATGATGAGTGACCGTTGAAGAAGTTATCTTTACTGTCTCGTTAATGGCTTGTTTACGGCCGGAATCCCGATGAGTTTAATACTAGCGGATGAGTTTTGAGTTGCTTAGAATTCAGCTGATTACTGTATATGTGATAATTCCTTAGAAGCCCTTATCGACATTTGTTTCTAATTATTTATGTGGCTCATTGTATTAACAAATAGTCATACAATAAAACTTAAAAGGTTTTATATTAAGGCAGCTACATGCTTATCTCACAGTGTGGAGGACGCCGGTTCCATTCTGGACTTTGTCACTTTGTAATAATTGCGATTGGGCTATTGATTAATTTACTATAACAAAGATAGTAAAACACTAGGTTTTGGACGATTCCCTTTAAAAATTTCTGTTTAAAAAAGCAAAATTGATTATTGATTAAACAAAATTATTTTAATAAATGAGGATTTTGAAATGTGGCGCGTCCTCGACGTTTACGCCTATCATTTTGGCGTCTTCAGAGGATGGACTAACTATCATTTAACGTGGAATCCGAACCACTGCCGCGGAAGCTTACGTGTGTATATCGATTTATTACTATTTAAAAAGAATATATAATCTAAAATGAAAGTGCGATTACTTAACTCAAAAAACCAAACCAGGTTTCAAACTTCAACAAAATGTGTATTTTGATTATGACAAAGGAAAAACCCCATCTAACATTATACATATAGCAAAAAAACTATTAATAAGAATGACCACTTCCAATTTTATTTGCTCTTTATTTGTTAAAGTATTACATACACATAAATAACAGTATTCAATCAACGTCAGACTCTAAGCCATGTCATAAATTATTGCATTCAATATAGAAACAAAAGGATTCTTCACAAATTCAACCTTCACTTTCATAAACAGATCAATTTTCAAGTGACACGTTTTCGATATGTGTTTTGCACTGAAACTGGGTCAAAACTGACTCTCAAGGCTTGCAGATATCGATTGCAATATAAGAGACTGTGGCTTATCTCTGTGCCAATTTATTACACTGGCAACTTTACTTTTGAACTGGCAATTTTAACTTAGTATAACATTGAGTTGAATAAATTAGTCCTTTTGGCGAACCTCCATAGAGAAGATACTATTACCGTAAGTTCAGACCTAAGTCACCGATAAATCATATACAGAATAAGTAAATTTATATCACTTTATAATTTAACCTACGTTTAATTCCTAATAGAAATGTGCTTGCAGGACTGCTGTCATGAGGGTATTTTATGTCTAATTATATGCAAGATTTTGCATTTTGCGTCAGTCAGTGGTATTTTAATGTTTTGACAGGAAACTTATTATCGTAAACTATTGTTTACGATAATAAGTCTATTCTAAAAAAAGACATAATACATTTCTTACTCACGAAAGTATGAAAATTATCACGTATTTATGTCAGTGAATTATATAAAAACACAAGGGCCGGTAGTAGGCCTACGAGTGAGTCTCGCGAAGCTATAAATAGATCCAGTTTATATAAATCAACTACGTTCCAGTTCATAACGCTTTGCATAACACTAAATAAAGACTGATGCGCTGTAACACGTTATGTAAACATATGATCACTACACATTATCATAGCGCTGGTCTAGTATACCAACTATCCGCGTGGACACAAAAATGTTTAACAAATGCAGTAGTACAAATTATAATAAATATAGCTCCATTCCAAATGTATGCTATCGAAGTAACATGTTGTGACATTTTTGTTTGTCCAAGGGTCTTTTCGTGTTTCGCAATCAGAATGTTATAATAGAGAGTGTTTATAAACTACGTTAGATGGTGGTACACTAACACAATCCTCTTGATTACCATTATACGTGTTGCTTTTACTATAGGATAAATTAAAAACTCACGTCTTCCAACACTACTTAATATTTAATTATATTGTAATTATATACAACGGTAAATATATACAAAAGCTGTTAAATTGGCGATCGATTTCGTCCAGTTACACCGAGTCTCCATTTGGGCCTGATGATGTTCGGTGTAACTGGACGAAATCGATCGCCAATTTAACAGCTTTTGTATATATTTACCGTTGTATATAATTACAATATAAGTGTAAATATATTAAGTAGTGTTGGAAGACGTGAGTTTTTAATTATCCTATAACACAATCTATATAAATTACATCGAAAATATAATAAACAACTGATTCTTTAGCGTCTGCGTTTTATTTATCGTGTATATAGTTAAATAGTTCAAACAAATATTTCGCAAATAGTTAAATTATCCGTATTATTTTAAGTATTGTGATACAATTTGGTATACAGCTTCGATAAGGTCAAATAAACCACTGTATGTGGAAAAATCTAATTTTTTATCCTAGTGGTAGCAAACTTAGATTCCCCATTTTATTCTAATGGAGATAAATTTAATTTATATAACTCCTTTATGTCGCTTAACCTATGATTAAGCTTAGTTTTTATCCCCTCATTGAACTCCTAAATCAATGTGATTCGCTTTGTATGCAGGTCAGCTGCCACCGGGGCCAATCAGCGAAGTAGAGGCATTTGAGGTAATTACTGAGTTGGGGTTATTTATAGCTCACGTGGAAGAGGTAATGGTCCTGTTTACGGCAGAGGTTAGTTCATTGTACGTCTTGTTGGGTCGTTGACTGTGTGGAAGTAATCAGAGCAACCTCAGAAATCAACTGAAAAACATAAACTGACGCTACAAAATCATTAAACATCAGCGTTACTGAAGACTTTATTAATTTCACTTGTTATTCGGGGCGTAAGCTTGCGTATACCTGGTAGGCAAATCTTAAGGAAAACTATTCTTCTAAACCAAATGCTACTTTTACGCTTGTAGCATCTTAAAAAGTTCAACAAATTTTACGGGAATTCTATATTTTTCCTTTTTAGCTTTGCGTTAAACTTTTCGTCAAATTGCTTCGTAGTCTTTAGTGACAATTCCACCAGCCAAAAAAGGCACCAGGAAAGTGCGCGGGCTGTTTATATACGAGCTTGATGTTGTTTGATCGGTTTTTAGAATAAAGAGTATTATTATCACGGATAGTGAAATATTTATGGAAAATATAGGATAATCAGAATAGTAAACACCATTGCTGTTAAATGTTACACGTATAAACTTATGTTGCTATTTTTTGTTGCAAAACAGTATTAAGGTTATCTACAAACAATGTGATTGTACGCTAGTAGTAAAACGTTATCAACGGAACAGTTACGTTTGATTTAAACAGGCCAGCTGGTCGATAAGATAAAAGCTTATTGGTGTTTTCGCTTTGAAAACAATTTACTCGTCGCAAGCGAAAGTACCAATGCGATTTTAACCAATATTGTTTACAAAATATCATCCCAAAATTCCTCAATTTGACCATTCAAACTGACTTATAGTTGTTTCAGAATAAGTTTTAAGTTGTTTAGTTGTAGCTTTTGAGAGAGTTCATAAGATCTTTCAGTTCTGCTCTAATTTTAATACAAGGATTTTCAACCTGATGACATTTATGAACGGAAAAGATCGCCTTTTCACGACAACATTTAAAACTGCTTCCTGAAAAAGACTTATACACTATGGTAATAATAATAGGAATAGTGTTTTTAATTTGTCCCCTCCTGTGAAGGATTTAATGTTAGTTTTTTATAAACATTTTTATATAACACGTACAAGAAATAAAAAATAAAATTACAAGTCCATTCAGATATTTTAGGACGTTCAAATCAATCATTTGACAGAGAGAGGTTCTATTTATAACAACATCCTTGACTCGTGTTAACTAAGGTTAAATGGAAACTAATGTTAGAATTCCACCCACATGTTTACTGTTTACTCCTGTCATTGGAGTAACCTCCAATGACAGATGGGAGTCGTCCCTGGCCCCTGACCCCAGCTGATCCTAGGCCTGCCTGCTTCAGCTGATCGTGGCACATGTCGAGATCACTCAAAATATCAGCTGACACTTTGCTGTTAATAATTAAACTCGTGAAAGGTAATATCATGAAGAAGGTACTTTTCCAATATAGAAATCGTAAAAGCAGGTTTTCCCCAGGGCTCCACTCTTAAACCTCTTTTTTCATGGAGCCAAGCTCCACAGCTACAATTCGACTTCGCATTTATGTTTCTTTTCTGTTGTCACTTCAATAATTATTTTGGACTCTAGTCCAGATAAAATGGAGGTGAATACATTTCTTGATTTAAATTCTTTGTCAAATAGTTTTCGGAAGATGAAAATGACTGGGATGGTGGCGTCATCCTGTAATCTCTAGCTACTTGGAGGTCACGAATTGTGGATAGTTGTGAGTGATGGTCGGTGGGTATAGTGTTCTCTTGTGTGGATTAACGTCCGCACTATTGAATACTACATTAATCCGTAAAGACCATCCTCATAATTAGACCAATTCGTAATTCAGAGGCCGTGGTTCGGATTCCACGTTAAACTGTAGGTTCCTTAGTTGCCATCGGCTGTTGGGCTATTAATCAACAGTCCTGTCTAAGGAACATGTCAGCCTTAGTCAGTAACAAGACTACAAGATCGCGCCACATTCATCTTACAATCAACCCTCATTCATACTTGGCTTAAAATACCTACCTTGTAGTATGGTCGCCATTTCAATAACCTAATCTAATCTCGGTGATGTGGTTTGCGCTGAGCATGAAGTCAAAATTTTCTTCAATATTTTATTTAAGATGTTCCTCATAAGAATAAATGTTTTCCCTAGGCTTTCATCTTTCATAGTCACTCATGTACTTTTTACAGTATTTCATATTTTCTACACTAAATTCACCCTCTTCTTACGTGGTTGCCATATGGGGTTCTTAAAACTCCAGTACTTATACCTTTTTACAGAAGAAGGTTAAAAAACTTATTTCTGGCATTCGTGAGGATGTAACTTGCAATAGCCTATATGTCTTAAATGACAAAAAATTCTCATGTATTTATAAATTTAATTATTTTATTTATTAATTTTTATGCATTTATAAGTCAAACATATTGTTCGTTTTAAAACACCACAGTTAAGTCCCGATTCTTGTTCAGGCTGCAGTCTGAGTAAAAAAAAATATTTCTAACCACGCTACTGCCACAACACACTATATTGCTTAAAATTTAAAATTGCTTAATACCTTAAAATTTAAAAAGAATTTCAGTGTTTTTAAAAGAAAGTTTAGCACCTTTCTAAATGAAAGTAGTTTTTTTATAGTACCGTGACTGTAAATGGCATAAATGTATTAAATTCATATTACGAGGTAATACGGTGTTATTCAACTCGTTTTACAGACCCTTACTTCGCCAATGATTGGTTTCCTCAACAGTCAATTTGATGAGTAGCAGTTCTTACTCTAACAGCTGACTTCCTTGAAACTTGAAACTCGTGAGTCAGAACTACTCTGAGTAACATGAGCTGATGCAATTTATAAAGAGGCTGTAAATGTTTATTAATTCCGACAACAGTAAGTTTGTAGTACAAAGTTAGTATAGTTCTTACAAATTAAACTTCTAGTGAAAAAGGAGTCGAATAACTTTAAAAGCAGCGTATCAAGATTATTACAGACCCTTAGTTATAGCATGTGTTTACGTATTTGAAAAATCATATACAGTATATTGCAATAATAATGGTAAGTTTGACATACTTATCGCAGCGGCAAAACAACATTACCATAAATCGTGTTACTTTCTCAACAGCGTACGCAAACAAAAACAAAGTATAATATCAAAACATGACTCGATTGCGCAGTAGAAACTAACAACCTCCGGGTACGTCGATAACCTACAGGGGTTACAATAATACAAAATCGTCAAGTTGGTGAGAAAAGAAAAAAACACAAAACAAGTTTTCCCCTCCACCAGCTGGTTACATCAGTTTTCTGGTTTGGCCGCGTGGCGTCGCTCCAGTCTCGCTTCGACGCCTTCCTCCATGTTCAGATCAGTTCAGTTCAGTTCAGTCAGTGCTCACGGCTCACAGCTGTTAGCTTAGTGGTGGCAACAGATCAGATCAGTCCCAGTGTCCAGTGTAGCCGGTTCCTAGATCAGCTGTTCTTGCCTACGTGACTACTTCCATGCGAACAGCTGTTGTCAGGTCAGTGTTCTCTGTTATTGGAATCTTTGCTGATTATTCTGTATTGTGTTAGTGAACATTTTTAGTGCGAGGCTGAACACTACACGAGGAAAAAGTGTTTCAGTGTTGTAAAGTAGCCCTGAATTTTTTCGCGGATCTTTTATTTAGTGCCTCTTAGATCCACTGATTCTACAGGTATAAAATAATTCTAGATGCCCTTTTTCTTTTAACATCATAACCATTAGACCTCCACTTGTTATTTAATGCCCATCTAAAACAGTTCGATGTTAGAAGTAATAAAATCAGTGTTTGGACATCAAAACGTTGAATATGTCACTTCTGTTGCAATTATAGTAAAAGGTTCGAGAAAATTAAAGATTTGTATTACTGTATTGATGGTATGAGTTACACTCATTTAATTTCTTAATAAGTTATCTTTTACTCCACAAAGCTTAGAGATAAGAGCTATTTCTTCCAATAATTTATTGACTATTATTACAAAAACATTATCCAACCGAATTAAAATTTTAATTAAAACATTTATCATATTCGATTTAGAATGATTAATTATAATCTTACAAACAGTAACCACACATTTAAAAATAATTTTAACTGTTTTAAAAGTCGTCAGCTTTGATTAGAACCCGGAGCAGAGTATCTTAAATTTTGTTTTCAAAATATAAGTTAACGAGATCAACAAACGGTCGGTCAATATGATAGAGCCAACTGATAAGACTTGTTATCGTTCACTGTTTCGCCTGGTTCAAGGTCGTCCGTCGCGACGCCGGTTATCTTAGCTTTGATTACGCTGACCCTCTTGAAGTGACAAGTAAACCGCCGGCGATTACGTGTATTTTAAAAACAGACTTTTCGCAAAATGAAAAAGTGGTTTAGGGAGGTCTCTTTGTATCCAATAAACTTAAAACACTCGGTCGGTGATGAAACTGATGATGCTGAATATTGGACAACTCCGGGAGGTAGGAAACTGCTCTAACTCGATTATAGAACTCAAAGTTAGTTAAAAACTTTCTAGGGACTTTACATACACTATTTCGAATAGTCTCCGAGGTGAGGAACATCTATGATCTGGCATGTCATATAATCTCAATAAATTATTTAAATGAACTTTATCCTATTTCTTCTATTATATAGAATGAAGTGTCTATGCGTACATTTGACAGAGAAAATTTTAGGTGGGAAGCCTAGTACAAGTTACGTTAAGTTGAAGATGACGAGATGTTTCTGTGGGTAAATTTTGAAAGTTTCCTCCCTATATAAGATTGGTAAGATAGGGAAAACGAGCGTTTCATAGGAATATTCCTGTTTTATCGGTTTTAATCTGTAGGTCCTTTAGACGCCATCGGCTATTGGCTATTAATTGACAATCCTGTCGAAGGAATATGCCAGCCTTAGACAGTAACAAGACTGCAAGATCGCGCCACGATCATCTTACACTCATTTTTAATTAGTAAAAGAAGAAGGAAGAGTGAGTATTATATTCGTACTTGCAATAAACCCTTTAGACGATAAAACATTCGTAATTAAGAAAAGGTGTTTGAATAAGCGCCTGCAAAACGGTAAATGCAATTGAAACTCTGTATCTAAATTGCCTGAGGTATACTGTACGGCGCCCGAAATCGTCAGGCATCCTCACTTCGCTGCCCTCGTACGTTTAGGGAATAAAAATAAAATTTATAGTTACTGTATTTAAAAAATTACAAAAATACTGCATAAATATAAATTATAATTCCTAATATAGTTTAAAGACATTTCCAACGTTTTTATATTTTTTTCTATCTATTACGTTTTACGCTTTTATTTTCGAAGAAATTTCTCCGGGCGAGGACCCGTGGCCTCCCCTTTCTACTCAGGGATCTCTCATGCTCCCGGAGGTGTACCCACCGTAACTCCCTCCAAAAGCAACCGCGAGCCGCCACCGCTTGCGGCCCTGGGGAAGGTTTTATATAAACCAATCAGCTCTCTGAGCAACCCTGGTCTGAGCTATAATTTACTCTACAATTTTTCTATAAAATCCTGTTTACTGCGCATTGCTAACGCGTTATAAGTCAGGATTGTTCAAGAGAAATAATATTTCAAAGGGTTGGCAGTTTGCCATCGGACCGGGGTTCCATCAGATTCGACAGAAACGACAGCTAACTTCAGGGCGGTGCAGTTAAAGGAGTGCCTAAGAAGGCATAAACCCGACCATGGTGGAGTAGCGAGTACGCAGGACAGATGTAGATCGGTGGCGCGGTGGGCGGCTGACTGGCAACGTTGTGGGTCAAGGCGCGATCGCGGTGGCCGTGAAAGAAACCAGTTCAAGCATCGCGTCGTCGTCTACACGTGCCGTGAGTCCACCCAGGGAAACACTATATCCCAGGCTCCAGCCACTGTGGCCATAGTTGATATTTTGTACAGCAAATGGAAATAAATGATTGATAAAGATAAGGAAAATGTTTCATTGACCTCTTACATTTGGATTAAACCATAAACAGCTCAAACATAATGTTTTTTTCTAAACGCCTTGCAATGTAAACCAAATCAAATCGTTTATTCGCCATTAAGTCAACATGGCCATTAGTTAAATGCAAATAAAGTTAATACACAACAATAACTTTAAAATTAGGAAAATTTAAAATTTTAGGAATGAATACATCTTGTAAACATAATAAAGCTACCTTTATGGACCCTTCTCTACCTCTATGGAGCCACCCCTACCTCTATGGAGTCTCACCTACCTCTATGAGGTTTCACCTACCTCTATGGTGTCTCCTCTACCTCTATGGAACCTCCTTTAGTTCTATGGAGCTTCCTCTACCTCTATGGAGACTCCTTTACCTCTATGGAGCCTCCTCTACCTCTATGGAGCCTCCTCTACCTCTATGGAGCCTCCTCTACCTCTATGGAGCCTCCTCTACCTCTATGGAGCCTCCTCTACCTCTATGGAGCTTCCTCTACGATATGCCTCTTATCGAGCATCCTCTACCTCTATGGAGCCTCCTCTACCTCTATAGAGCCTCCTCTACCTCTATGGAGCCTCTGCCTCCTCTACCTCTATGGAGCCTCTTCTACCTCTATGGAGCCTCCCCTATCCCTATGGAGTCTCCCCTTTAATTATACGGAGCCTCGTCTACCTCTATGGAGTCCCCTTTAACTCTACGGAGCCTCCTCTACCTCTATGGAGCCTCCTCTACCTCTATGGAGCCTCCTCTACCTCTATGGAGCCTCCTCTACCTCTATGGAGCCTCCTCTACCTCTATGGAGCCTCCTCTACCTCTATGGAGCCTCCTCTACCTCTATGGAGCCTCCTCTACCTCTATGGAGCCTCCTCTACCTCTATGGAGCCTCCTCTACCTCTATGGAGTCTCCCCTACCCCTATGGAGTCTCCCCTTTAATTATACGGAGCCTCGTCTACCTCTATGGAGCCTCCTCTACCTCTATGGAGCCTCCTCTACCTCTATGGAGCCTCCTCTACCTCTATGGAGCCTCCTCTACCTCTATGGAGCCTCCTCTACCTCTATGGAGCCTCCTCTACCTCTATGGAGCCTCCTCTACCTCTATGGAGCCTCCTCTACCTCTATGGAGCCTCCTCTACCTCTATGGAGCCTCCTCTACCTCTATGGAGCCTCCTCTACCTCTATGGAGCCTCCTCTACCTCTATGGAGCCTCCTCTACCTCTATGGAGCCTCCTCTACCTCTATGGAGCCTCCTCTACCTCTATGGAGCCTCCTCTACCTCTATGGAGCCTCCTCTACCTCTATGGAGCCTCCTCTACCTCTATGGAGCCTCCTCTACCTCTATGGAGCCTCCTCTACCTCTATGGAGCCTCCCCTACCTCTACAGACTCTGTCTCTGATACCCAATGCCAGTCAGTGTAGGATTAACACGATTACGTATGCAAATCGCTAACGCTTTAAATTTCTATTCCAAGGCTCGCAACCCGGAAATTCCGGCTATTTCCTGTGATCTGAAATACAAACAAAGCTATTAACGAATATAGCTTCAAAATTATTGTGTAGGGGCCTACTAAGTTTTCTAAATTAATATTATGTTGTTAGTTTTTAAGATTGCTATTTGAAGTAGATTAAACCTTAAAAACCAACAAAACCATAGTTTCTATTTTACTTTCTTAGAGTTATTTCCCAAGTACGATGGGTTGTTTTAAGATCATAATTTTAAGCATTTTCAGTTTAGAAGGTAAAAACATAATTAAAAAGGTAGGAGCTAGGCCGAATTCCGACCCAACAGTGAGTTGTGACTCGGTTACTCGCCATTGTTGAAATATAACTCAAACTCAGAACTCGGTGCGAACAAAGACAATGGTACGAACAACTCGTCGGCGTTATCGCTACGTTTAGCCTAGAAACGTATCTTTACGGGACAACTTTCTAAAACATTTTTTTGCGATTACTAATGTTAGCTAATGTGGGAACCGACTGTATTATTAGTTACTATGTTAATTTTCACGTGTTATAGGTTGTCGCAGAAGAGACGGAATAGTCTTATCTCAATTTGTGTCTGTTTGTCTGTAACGCTAATTAAGGTAAAACTGTGTTCGCCTTCTCCATGAAAATTAGAGCACTCTACGTTTTTTCCATTCCTTTCCATCTTTTCTGGTAACACTTTATTTATTTATTATTCTTAATGTACTAGAAATATGTGTTTTATTACAGAGTAAAACATTCATCTCCAAGGTTAGCAGCCTATCTACCGTATCGATTTTATCCAACCCAACTCTATCAAGCGCGGTCGGATAGGTAGAGCTTTAGTTAATTTACGTTTACGTAGTAGGCAAGCTGTTTACTTGTTTATGTCGTCATCAATTTAATGGGTGTACTTCTAGCGGCTGACGTCGATACTACGCAAATGATGACTAAGCCTTATACTCTTCAAATATGTGTCATTGAGAGTACAGTTTTTCAAATAAAAAAGCCAAATAAGGGATTAAAATTCATTACTGACAATCGTTAATTGTTAGCTCTGTATTTTTATGGATTTTAAATAAAATATATTTAATAAATATTTTTTTCACACGGATCCGAATCACCTATCTTAAATTTTGATAACTAATTTATTAAAAATAAGCTAATATTTATCGAAAACGTGGTTATACGTAATATTAAATTTAAAATTAAAAAACATTTTTGAGAACGTTAAACAATAAAAATCTGTTTTATTAATTTTAATTCGTTTAAGCGCAAGTCTATGGGAATAGCTAAATATTTATTTTATGTTTGTAATAATGTAAAATTTTGCTACAATTTGTAAAAATGTCATTTGTGCGAAATGCAGGAAAATATTTCATCTTTGTTTTATAGAAAACTATTCGTTTATTGTTAACCTGTACTCCAAATATGTGTATTATTTTATCTTTTTTTTATTTATTCTTTTACAATTATCACAGGTAATTACACAGTAAAAATAATTCATATAAGGTTAGTACATTATTATTCCAAAAACTCTAACGCGCGGATAGTAGGTAGCTTTAGTTAATTAGTAGCGCTGTGTCGTAAGGCATATTTTTACTATTTATGCCATTTAATGGATTACGGTTTTATTTAAACAAAAAAGTTTTTCATTGAATAAGGTTTTAAATCATACTAAAATCGTTAATTCTACAATCGTGTATTAATTAGAAATAAACTGATCGGCAAAAAACACACAGATTACAAGAAACATTTTACTTGAAACTCTGCCAGAGTAGTTCAGGAACTCATCCTCCGACGAGTGCGCGTGTCACTAAAACGCGTCTTGATTTCGAATTTAGTTTTGGTTTAAAATTTTCGAATTCAATATCCTTCGGGATCCCGTTCAATAAACAGTCCACCAATGAGGGAAGGAGCTTTATGACATCACTCCACGCAAACACAACCAACAAATACCTCTTTCGCGTTTACACCTTAATCGTTAATTATTGTGTTTAATTTAGTTGCAATGTCATTGGTATATACGAAGGGGTAGTTATAAAACAGTTAAAAATAGTACGTTAGGTAACTAAATAACATCTAGCCTTTGCTATTTGTGATTGAGTACGTTGTAGACTTAATATCACAAACTAATGGACTAAATAATCAATCAGTATAATATGTTGAAGCAACAACGGTAGGCCTATAACATGACAAACAGTCCAAGGTGTATTATTACCACAAGGTAAATTACAGTTGCCGTACTATAAACTATAGTTTACTTCGTCAATGGTTAGATTTTAGACTACCTCTCGTAGTCTGCACCTTTAACCTTAAAGGTATATAGGGCCTACAGTACTACGAGAGAGGAATCATAGCAAGATCTGATAGTTTATGATATTACGTCCTTATTTACCAAGATGAGGCACAAAAAACAATACTCAGTACATTGGCAATGGGCTTGGTGTACTTTGGTTAGTCTGTGGTTCCATCTGCGGAAGCGTAGGCGTACTTTACTGTACTGTCACAGTGTTGTGATTGTTCGATACTGGGATGTGGGAATCAGCTGTCTTTGATCGTTGGATTATTAACTAAAGATCCAGGCGAATGAAAGTTTTAAGTAAACTATCTCTGATTATTAATTGTACTTAATTTCTTTGCAATATCAACACCGTTCAAAATAGAACTAGAAAATAAATATAAAACTTAATTACAAGAGAAGCAATGTGAAGTTTGTACGAATGAGATGAGAGGCGGAGTGATACAAGTGTAGTTTCTGTTTCAGCAGCTAGATGGGGCTGTAGCAGCGCTCGACGCTCGAGTCTCGAGTACACAGAGCACGTGGCGTGCGCAGTCATCTGTATAAGAGAGTCCCAGGCTCCGAGTACGTCATACTCTGTGGTGACGCCAGTCAGTGAACATGTCCACCAGTTCACACGTCCGCCCCCTGTGTCTCTGTGCCATCCTCAACCTGGCTTCTGCAGCCCCGTTCATGTCTGCGGGCCTCAGGCAAAGTGAGTGACATTTATTTATTTCAATTATGTCTCTGTAGAAATTGTAATAAAATATAAAAAAATCTTTTCATTTCTTGCAAAACTTGTTGTTACAACTGAAATTTTCGGAAAACATACTAATCATCCAATCTTTTGATTATAGCTTGATATTTCAAAACCACAAACAATTTAGGGATTAAAATAAAATAATTGAGCCAAATAACTGTATATTTGAAAAAATTGCCTGATTTTTTAAAATTAATCTTAATATAATTTAAATAGTCTATTTAATGTTTTAATTTTAATTTTAAAGTAGTTATCTTAAACTATATGCTAGGAGTAATGTTTTGTTCATTCAACTTTATAGAAAACTATTTTCTTACTAAACGTACCTTTAACCATTTCCGACTAAAAGATTAGACTTAGTAAAATTTAAAAAAAACATCTTGAATCAACAAAATGCATTTTTATAAATTTATACGCACGCCTCCAAATATTTGAAATGACTCGCAGTGCATAACTGCACTGCACGCAACGTTGCAAAATTGGGGTAGCAATAATATCAATATATACACATAATTATTTTAAATCGATTTAATTTTTACGATACGTTTTATATTATTGTGACATTATTTAGATATTATCGTATTATTTTAATTATTATTTGATATAGTAGTGAGTCCGAAAGTTGAATGAAACATATTAATATAATATCATTAATAAAAAAATGAGACAGGTATTGTTTATAACGTTTATAAGTACATAATACATTTTATCAAGTTTTTTCATAATATTTAATTCATAATCTCACAGATATGTACAACCGAATATCATTATGTTATTTTTATTTTTTAAATAAATTTCTGTAAAACAATTACACATTATATATTTTGTTGGCGAATGGAATTAAAATAAATTTTTGGCAAAGCAGTAAAATAAAATATATTATTGAATTATAAAGTCTTATCGAGCACAACATTTGCTAATGAAATAAGCAATAGCATGATCTATTCCGAGTTTAGAACCTCCTTGGATATTTTAGAAATTTCATTTGGGATAATTTAGGTAAATAAGGCTGATAGACAATTGCCATTTAAATTTATCCGTCCAAGAACTTGCCTCAGTCTCAGTTGAATAAAGAATAATTTAATTGCACTTGAGTAATAATCGCAATATAAATCAACTACAGGGGGAAATTATGTAAACCAAGTATTTTATTATCTGCCAAACTTTTTATCTAAAGTGTTCTATTGTTTTGTATTGGGTAACAACAACTTTATATACTTTCCGATTTGCTCAGATAACTTGTGAGTGATCTCACTCAGAACATTAATATTATTGTAATACTCTTCCAATATGCACAATTCAAAAACTATACTTTTAATACTTCTATAATAATATTTATAAGATGTTTAATATCAAACAACAACACAAAAACAAGACAAGTACCCAAAAATACTATTTTGACATTATTTTCATGGATACCTAGATTAGTGAAGTGAGGAAAGAACTTTTCCATTAACACAATATTAAGTAACTGACCTATTAAACACTTTTATTGGTTTAAAATTTCAATTTATATTGATAAGTCACTCTTATACTGTCAATAACAGTCAAATTACATTTGATTTGCTTTATAGGACTGCATGTATTCTAAAACCATCTAGCTGAGAATCTATACATTTTCAATTCAAAATAAATAAATATTTTGATCACCTGAATTAAATCTAATTTAAGTTATTTTTCAGGTTTGTTGAAAACTACAAACGAAACCGCAGAAGCCAGTAGTAACTCTTGGAATGTTTTAGAAGAAAGTAGAAATTTAAACACAACAGGTAAATTGTGGAAGTTTTCACAACATATCCTATAAATTAGATGAAAGCTCTGTACATGTTTTGGAGATAGTAAATTCATATTAATTTTTCTCTTGTAAAACAAAATATTAACTAATCATTACTTAAGTTTCAAAAATCTATTCATATCCTGATTTTGAATTATTTTTCAATTTATTGTCATTCAAAGCTAGTATTTATACACATCAGATACATTTCTCTCATTTGAAGTTATTTTTAATCGTTTCACCTTAACTCCAGTTGATTTAAATTAACTAGTTTTCAGCTTTGTTTGAGAGCTAAATAGATTTAATATCTCCAAAACCTGCTTACTATCCTGTATATTTAAAAATGAAACTTTAAATATTTAATTGAGAAACATATGCCAAAAAATTACAACTATGTTCGTAAGTATTAAAATCTTTATCAAAGCACCTATATAATAGAACAAAATCAAAGGTAAGTATTTAAAATATTTTGAAAATATGGATATTTTTTAAATATTTCATAGATTTGTGTTAAAACTATCAAGGTAGTTACTGAAGTATACTAAAAAAATCATATTTGAACCTAATTCATGACAGTTATATAAAATAATCCTTAGATAGTAAATTCTAAATTTTTATCCTCAAAAAAGCTCTCTAAAAGGGTAAAAACCATTACTCTACAAACATTATTGTTTTTCCCCTTAAAACATAATTTTTTAATCTTTGATCTCGTGCATGCAAATAATCCTTAAATGTCTCTCCCTGAGGGGCTCGCAACTCTTGTATTCTAACAATATTTTTTTAAATCCAGCTCCCCGAGGAAGGACAGACGCTTCCAAGGACCTCGCCTTCGATTAAGGTTTTAATATTTATACTCAGAGCTTTCACAACAGCTGCGTGGTTAGTTTATCTCTTGAGTGAATATTAATCATGATTTGTAAGTACAATTGAAAATTGACTCTGATGATTAGTCAAAATAGCCAATTCTCCATCAGTTAATCTTTTCATCGAGAGGTCAGCTATCCACAAATGTTGCTGCAGTTATCTATCGCTTTATAGAATAGTTGAATCCTTATCTTTGGTAAATTGTTTAAGTTTCATTAAAGCTTGCATGAATCAATTCAATTTGCTGCATGGCATGTATAATAATTTATAACAGTAGACCTGAAAAAGAAAGCTCCAAACTCATTTAGTAATTATTCTTGTCACAAAGTAAATTTTTCCCAACCGGATAGAAGAGTCCTTCCTAATACCTGTTGACACATAAATCACTTGGTCTGACTACTTGTATAAATGTTTATATAATGACTATAAACAAACTCCTAAACTGTTGGTCATATTAAGTCATAGAAATGTGATTTATGTGTTGGTACACACATCTATGTGAGTTGAAAAGTTTTGAACAGTGATTTTATAATGTAAGCCAAATGTATCAAATAATAGTTGGTGGGGAAGTTTTTTAGTAGTGACCAAACGTCTGGTCTGTCTCTTGGCTGTCCTTGATAATATCATTGTGAACAGGAAGGTACTCAACATTGAAGGTCGCCAACTTTGAATAGTGTCTTCACAATCAAAAAAAGATTTTCCTTGGTTAAATTCGTTGTGTAGTAAATTTAAATAAATTACTCTCGAACAAAATTCACAAAAGTCTGTTTATCTGTTACAGATGCTGCGACAGTGCACGAGGTCGTGGACATGTGGTCCGTCATGTGGTACCTCGGAGCGTTCGGAGGTCTCGTTACTTTCTTCCTCATTGTCACCTGTTCGGAGTGGTGTTTCGGCAACCACATGTACACGAGGCATGGAATCAACGAGCTCTACATCAACGCATACCAGACAAACTTCCACGAGCAGAGAAGAGTGTCGGACTCGCCACCGCCTCCTTACGACCTCTTCGCCCCGCCGAGCTACTCCGACCTCTTCGGCAAGGTTCAAGAGACCAGAAGAAAAAGCAAGATCAGTGTGTTCATCATTCCCATTCACAGAAGACAGAGTGCGCCAGCTGTTTAGCTGTTTAGACCAGCTGATCCTTAGTGTGTGAACGGAGCGAGTGTGAATGTGAACGTAAGGAGCCACGTGTATTCTAGTCCTGCATCTGTGTGAAAAGTGGCAATAGCAATAACTTAGTAGGGTATTTAAACTCGAGGGTTTCCTCAAGGTTTAAAGTTCCTTATATTCCGAAATACAAAATATAAAACAATGTGTGTATAATTTAAAAGAGAATTTAGCTCAAAACCATTAATTTACTATTAATATAAGAACATATTTTCAGCTAACCTATTTGAAACCAAAGATAATAGAGTAATGGATTTGTTTGTCTATGATCAATTTTTGAAAGCTGTTTTAATTAAAGTATTGGAGTATTAAGCTCTTAATGAGGTTACAAAAAAGTTGTCTTTTGTTTCAAAATATTGACAAAAATTAAATGAAACCTTTTAAATATTAGAAATAATAGTACATTTATTATGAATATTTAAATATCAAACTTTTTGTTTTATAACTAGTTTGTTTTAAATTAGTTAACAGAAAAGTAACCTAACAATTATTCCTTTTACATGGAATACTGTATAGCCATTTTCTTGAAAAAAGACTTAATTGTAAATATATACAATTACATTCTCTTTTAAATTAATGTAATTAAAACCTATTTATTTACCATAGTAGTATTAGGGTCATATTATACAAATTTACTTCTAATTATTACTTTTTACCAAAAATGTTGTCTACAGTAATATACAGAAAATATTTTCACTAAACTTGTTTCTAGGGTATATAGAAATATGAAACTGTTAGGATTTAATTAGAAAATTGTATTTTTTGGGGGGGAAATATTTTTGTGATACAAATAATATTGCTCAAATAATCTTAAAAATTTTGATTTTTCATATATAAATTTTAAAATTTGATCCATCTATATATTACTTATATTGGTATTTATGTTTCAAATTAAGATAAAAGGATGTTCTATTCCAACTTAAATGTAATAATATAGGAGAACTGTTAGTATTGTATAATATTTAAATGAGGTTTTCTTTTTATAAGCTTTACATTCTATTAGTTTCATACACAATGAGAACATTTATATTCCTGTACATTAAAATTATGTAACATTATGTTTTATTAGTTATTTTATTGGATTGATTATTCAAATCATGTCAGCTTTAGATGAAACTATTTATAATTAATTTATTTGTTTAATCATACTGTTATAGTACAATTTATTAAACTTGAATGTTCTTACATAAAAACCTAACAAATAAAGTTCTCCTTTCGATAAAATTGATTTGAAAAAATGTTACTTTCAAAACATTCCTGTCTTTATAATTAATTGGTGGTGGTGTTTAGTTTCTAATATTTTTATATTTTATACAAAAATTAGTTTTAACAAATAAAGAGTAGCCTATATTAGGCGTTTTTTACATAAATTTATGACTTATTATTTACTGTATCCTTTACGATGACAACAATATTAAGAAACTCTTCACGGTGGCATTGTCCTATTCAACTAAGTAAGATACTTGATATCAATAATAAGATACTTGAGGTCACAACTTGTAACGCAAGCTATCCGACCATGTCGGTCATGGATGCAGGCAACAAGTATTCAAGTAAGTATACCTTGTGGATAGTTATGAGCGATGGTCTGGGAATGTAATATTCTCTGGTGTGGATTAATGTTCGCACTATTATATACTATGTTAATACAAGACCATCCTCATAAATTAGACCAGTTCGTAGTTCAGAGGCAGTGGTTCGGATTCCACGTCAAACTGTTGGTCCCTTAGTTGCCATTGACTGTTGGACTATTAATTAACTGTCCTGTCTAAAGAACATATCAACCTTAATCGGTAACAAGACTACAAGATCACACTCTTAAAGTCAATCATCTTACACTCAATCCTCATTCATACTTGGCTTAAAATACCTATTAGGTACCTAGATTTTAGTATGGTTGCCATTTCAATAATCTAATCTAAATTACACTGTTGGGGTTGATTACACTGACATCTATTAGCATTACTGTGATACGAATCCTCCTAAAAATTATTGTAATGGATGAAAGCAACAGCTTATATCTTATTATTCATTATATCTTGAAACCTTACTTCCTAAAGAATACTGTACTTCAGCCCCGTATCAAGATAAACAAACTGCATGACAGTTACTCAAGCCATTAATCACCTTTATATCATTTACCAAAAATATAATTTACCATGATAAATAGACCATGGTTGTAAACAACAAATTTAATTCAAAAATAAAATTACCCAGCCATTCTCATATGACTTACACTCAGCAAATGAGGTTGAAAGAAAGTCTTGATATGTGAATTGCTCCAGACAGAATGGGAATAAACTATAAATGAAACTCACTAAGCCGTGGGGATTCGGTCTAAGGGTAGAAGGCAAATTCCTAATGATAAAGATTAGTGTCTTCTTTGACTACTGTTAGAGGGGTCAATTCCCAGTATGTACTCAAAAGTTTGAATTTCTGGACCACTATCACTTAAAATTGTTCCCGACTCATTAGTGATAATGCCATTTTGCATTAGAAGAAGAAAAACCAACCTGACTGAGGAAGGTGTTAAGTTATTGTCTTAAAGGCCTTGTTACAGTTATTTTCCACTTCAAAAAATGAGTGAGTCAATTAAGTTCATACAAGATATTAGAAGCAAAGGAAATTTTTAATCTCAAATAATTTTGAACTAGACATATTTATTGAAGCTTATCAGCAGCTAAAGACAAGAACCACAAAATTCAATGTCTTAATTTCAAAAATAATGTCAATACAAAAACAAAGCAATTAAAAGTTAAATGCTGACACTTCAGATAATTTTATGGTTTTTTTATCAACTTTAATTCACATACTGATATATACATATCATTTGTATTTCAAGAAGAGTGAAAAAATCCCCCTGGAAATAAATAGTCAGACCAATTACTAAATAATTGTTCAAAAACTTTAAATTTTTCAACACTTCTCTTAACTTTAATTTTTTTAAGAATATGATGTAAAAATTGTATTCCCACCATAAGATATTTTTTCCATATAATTTTAAATCGTGTAGTCGAGACGAGAAATTGTACTTTAATTTTTTCCTTGTATGGGAACGTGTATAAGCAGAGTAAATGGTTCTTGATGTTTATAGTTTGCAATAACGTGACACTTTAGTCTGAGGATTTATTGTTTCAGTTGGTTTCATTTACATAATGTACGATGAAGAATGTAATATACTAATACATCGTATTTCCACTTTATAACATTTTAATGGTCTTTGGATCTATTGTGCAGTTTACAGAAATCAGCTGTTCAATGAATGCATTTGTCATCATGTTATGACAGCTGACAGCTGCAAGCAAGGCAAGCATAAGCCATCGGCTGTCTGCTGTGCTGTTGTGTTATGTGGTTAGTTATCGTACTTTATGTGGGTGTTAGTTTAGCGTGTTAAGCTTATTAATTTATTTTTGAATATGGGAAATACAGATACTAAACTGAACTTTAGAAAAGCAGTTGTACAGTTAACATCCAAAACACAGGTATGAACGTAACGGTTTGTATATAAACCAAAAGCAACTTATAGGCCTATATACTATCAATGAGTGTTGGTGTTGTCTATTTCAGATTAATCTTCACATTATCCCCAACTTTCAGAAGAGAGATCTAAATTTTATTTCCCATATTAAAATTAGTAACAACTAAGTTCAAACAAAAACCATAAGCTGAGGTCAAAATGTTGGTTTTAGAGCATATGTTTTCATATTATCAATATAATTGTTTATCTAAGCTACAACAAACCTCAACTGAGATTTGTGAAAACAATCAATAATGAATTTTTAAGGCCTCACTGTTAACATTTCCCTAGAAAACGAATCAGTTATAAACTAAAGTCACAATTTGATTATTACTAAACAATATGTTTTACACATAGCCTAATTAAATAAGATATCTTATAAATACAACATTCAGACACTAAAGTAATCGAATAAATACCGTATATACCGTACTATTTTCTCATTCAATTTTGGAAGCATCAAGTGACAAGGAAGAATTGAAGTATACTTCCATAACTAGAGTGGGAATTGGCTGTTTCTGGGTAGAGATAAAGTTTACAAGATAATTCGACCAAGGCACAGTATAACACTTTTCTCTTCTTGTTAGGAACAAAATTATTCATCATACTGATGGTTAATTACGTATTTATTACTTATTAATATCAATTAACTAAATAGTATCAGTTTAAGAAATAACTAGTAGATGCTTAACATTTTGATTGCTGTGAATTAGTAATGTTTTTATGTTGCTAATCAGTTGCTAAACACCGAAAAAATACTAAACATGCCCCTCCCTCCTCCACAATAAAATAGGGGAAAAAGCAAAACGGGTGACCCCACAGACGTGTGTTGGGAACTGCATTCCCAACTAAACCTACAAATGCTATCAACTTCTGCCCAAGCTGGTCATTGTTTACTTAAGTAGTACACTCCTACCACTGTACCACATATTTGCAAGCCAAATTGGGATTGCTTATGGTCAGGATTCGAACCAGAATGGAATCCAACGTTTCACTCATCAGTGAATGCATTAACTAACTATACTGGACCACAGTAGGCCTATACCAAGTTATAAGGTACTTTATTGGTGAAGCTTTTCTAGTGCCAAAACAATGAGCTTCATAGATCAGCTCATAGATGGAAACACGTCTGCTAAAGGGATGATCAAGAATATCGGTAATTAGTCATAGTAGTAATTGGGCGAGTCATTCAATGTGCAGATAACACGACTCTCTACTTTGAATCAGATTCCCATAAATCGCTCGAAATTGAATCATTCATCAACCTGAACACATGTGTCCAAAAATTTCAATCCGAGAATTTGGATACGAATCACTCCAAAACAATTTTTTTTAATTTTGCTTCGTGTCACCGTAATACTGAGTCTACACCAACTTTAATGGTAGACGATATTACACTTGAAGAGGTTGAATCTACCAAATTTCTAGGGATGTACCTGGACCAAGTGCTGAACAGGCAGGAACATGCTAATGGCGTGAGAGTTCCAAGATTTCCTCTGGTATTTTTGCTCTTCGAAATTTGAAAAAGTTTTGCACCACTTAAGTTTTGATCACGACCTATTACGGCCTAATTCACCCCCATCCTTCTTATGGGATACGGCTGTGGGGAAGCTGTTCTAAAAGAGAGTTTGAAAGGATGTTTAGACTAAAAAAACCATCAGAATTATTTCAAATCTACAATATAGAGAGTCCTGTAGGACCACTTTCAGGGAACTAGGCATCCTGACCCTCTACTCCCTTTATGTACTGGAGACTACTGTATATTGCCGCTACTACAGCCAGCCTATGTGCAGCAATGCAATACACAGTTACAACACTAGAGAAAGGGATGGCTTATGTGTTAGCTAGCACAGAACCACAGTATTTGAACGCCTCCCTTCTCATGTGGGGGTCAAGTTATTTAACACCCTCCCTGAAAGCCTGACAACTGATTTTCTGCACTATAGCAGGAAATATTATTTTCTGTGGTCACAGATGATGTTAAAATTAGCTGTCATTCTTACAGCATGCTGAAAAGCAAATTTATGGTATAAACACTCTATTCATCATGAAAGTAAATATATCTGTTCATATGTGCTCTAAAATGCTACACAAGCCATATTATAAACAGCTACCATTCCAATCTTTGAATTCTATTTGTTGGTTACTTAATTATCCTTTTTTCAGCCCATTGATGCATCTGATGATAGTTTCTGGGATCAGTTCTGGTCAGAAAATGTGACAAATGTCCAAGATGTATTTACTTTAGTGCCTGCACCAGAAATAAGAGCATTGCGTGAGGAAGCGCCTTCCAATCTTGCCACTCTCTGTTACAAGGCAGTGGAGAAGCTTGTGAAAGCAGTTGACAGCAGTTGTAGAACTCAACATGAACAGCAAACTGGTAAACATTATTGAGTTATTTTTTATTCTACTCTACTAATAAAAAATCTCTTAGTACTATCTGTTATAAAATGTAGAGCCTATTAACTTCACGTTTTACCCTAGAGTTTCTGTATCATGTAAATTAGGCTTTTTGGTGGTTTTCATTCCATTTTGCATTCATGAGATTCCTTGTTAATTCTTATGAATATTCAGCTTGCCAGATGATAAAACTAAAGGCTTTTGAAAACAGCCCTTGGTAGAAAATATGAAACATGGTTTTATTCTTTTGACATTTTTGTTTTCAGCATAGTTTAGACTCATTAAAAGTACTGAAATATACATATTTTCTATTAAACGCTGAAAATCAATCAGGACTTTGGCCAAGTCACTGGTTGTAGTTTGGGATACACAGTGGTAAATCATTAAGAAGTTCGTGACAGATAAAGATTTTTTGTTTTTCACCGCTACGGACTGTATTTGCAGTTCTCAACTGTGCCCGGCTACTCACTAGAGTTTTGCCATACATCTTTGAAGACCCAGAATGGAGAGGGTTTTTCTGGTCCAGCCTTCCTGACCAATCTCAAGGCGAAGACAGAGAAGAGTCTCTTCCACTTGCCCATTCTCTACTCAACGCAATCTGTGTAAGTGACTTAATAAGATAAACTTTAAAAAATAAGTAAACGAAAACTTTATGAAGCCAAGTATATAATCGCTTGGTGGCTGTTCAATTCATAATTTTGTTTGAGAATACATTAATGTAATACCGCCTCATTCAATACCTAGGATCAAAAATCCACCAAATATAATAAAGTTTTAAGGTTATGCCTATGGTTTCCAAAATTCCTGATGTGCTAATTTGCAATTTATTGCAAGTTTACCTTGCAATAAGTGTAGTTTATTGAGTCAAAATTGTTTTGCTATTTTAAAATATGGTGTGAAAATCGTTACATTGATGTGGGGGAAAGTAATTTCCCCATTTATTACTAAGGGTGTAAACATATGCTGAGCCCAGAATAAATTCTCTGTTTACATTATAGGTTGTGTCATTACATTATAGGTTGTGTCATTTTTTATTTAGATTAAAAGGCCTCCTCAAGGCCTTGCTTAAAGAATATATGTGTTGGTGTAGCTAACCTTGTACTTCAAATTCATTCAAAATTTTACATAAAACAAAAAATGACCTAACTTGTTCTATATTTCATATGAACGGGCATTTTTAGTAAATAAAATCCTCCTTGATTAAACTAAGCACTAGAACGATGTTTTTTTAGATATAAGCTTTAATATTATTTTTTTCTGCAGCCTGTAACAATAGTAAGGAGTCTTTTATGTAGGCCTACATACGAGGACCACCAGTAATATTACAGTAACAACAGCCAGTAACAATTCTTTTATATAGGCCTACCTTTATTCCTGATACTGTTTAATAGTAATAATTTTTTTATGTGCTGAATATGTTTTCAGGATCTCCTTTTCTGTCCAGATTTTACAGTTGCCGCAAATAAAAAATCTGGACCAGTAAGTACTTTATCATCAATTTTTTGTTTCTTACAATTTCATCAGTTAATGATATATTGATTATCTTATGATCTAAGTAATACAAAAAACAAAGGAAATAAATATTACAGTAATACAGAAATTTGAATTTAAAATAAGGCAATCTTGGTTTGAAATAAAAAAACATTCATATATCCCTCTAGGTCATCATTTTAGCTCAAATAATAATAATAATTCGATGGCATTCTCATGGTTTCTGAACAATACAGTTTTGTTTTGAAACCGTTCTTTTCTCTTAAGGTTAGTTGAACACATCGTCATCTTCAATACGCAAAAAGCACATGTCATACAGTAGACATAAGTAATGTTAAAAACATGTAAGCAACTGTGCCATAACATGAAACTACAACATGTCAATCCTTCAAATCAATAGGAAGTTAAATAGTTCCAATCAAACTAATAGTCATTAGTACCAAGAACATCTGGTCCCAAGAGAATCCTTACATAAAACCTGTAGGATTTAAAATCACACCCACTGACAATCTGGTGTGCAGGACAAGGCGGAGGACTTGCAGGCGATAGACAGCTGCGAGTACATCTGGGAAGCAGGGGTGGGGTTCGCCCACTCGCCCCCGCATTACCCTCAGCATGACTCGGCTCGCACAGAGTTACTCAAACTTCTGCTGACGTGTTTTAGTGAAACCATGTATCAACCTCCCGTTGGTGAGTGTAGTACCTTGTAATATTTTTTTTACTTATATTTATTTATGTTTATCACAAGAGGAATTTTTAACCATTTTCTCTCGTTTTAAGGAGATGTTTTGTTGAATCTTGTTTTATCCTTTGACAACAAGTTTCTATCATTTCCTCATGGTTTTATTAATTTTTTTTCATTTCCAAGATGCTACATATCTGTGAGAGGTTTGCCATATTATTGTTTTCCTTGCTGTCCCAAAAGTTATCCCTGTTGCAACATTATCACTGGTTTGTTCCTAAGCAAATTCCCAACAAAATTTTGTAAACCTTTGAAACTGAACTCAGTTGTTTTTTTTATTGGGCTATTGGTTAGCAAATGAATCCAGCTGTTCTTTGTCGTACACGTACATCATCAACTCATCACACTCACCTTTCATTCATTCACCTCAAAATACCCACTAAGAGAGCAGTACACACACACACTGTATCGACACAGTGTTGTGAAGCAAACTAGCCATATATTCTGACTAGACTGTGTTAGTAAAAAATTCGTCATAGTGTACATTAATAAGAAGCTGTTACAGAATTGGTTATTGTTTTATTACCAGTGTGACACACCTCTCATCTCTCTGGAGCTTGACTTCTGGCTAAACAGATTTTTTGAAATGCTCCTCATCAGCATGAGTAGATGGTCTTAGCTCATGGATATGACTTTTACTCGAAAGATTGGAGCTTTAAAAGAAAGAAAGCAACTGCCCATCACCATCACTAATGCCAATCTGGTGAATTAAAGACAGAGAGGTACATTAGGAGTCACATAGGCTAGCCAGAGAAAACCTCTCATGATCTGATGGGGGTTTACTGCCACTGGTTTTGATCTAGCTAAGGTAAAACTTAACACATTGAGTGTGCAGAGCAAATATATCCTCCCCGCGGTTACGGCACCACTGCCGCCGGGCAAGAAATATCGCCCTTGAGTGGTGTAAACAACCTGGTGTCAGTTTGAGCTCAGCCTGTTGATCTGATTGCCGCGTTTTATGTGTGTTCTGCCACAAATTTTGGTGCTCTTCATCTCTGTGGCAGCCATTTTGTGTTTCGATGATGCTTTCGTGTTTTTGCTTCGTGCTAAACGTCACACTTTCGCAATACATGCTAACATTTTTACCAGCACTGAACGTATTAACTGAACTAGCGGCTGAGCTATTGCTTCGGTACCGCTTTGTCTTTGTTCATTCAAGGTTAGGGACTAGGGATAACTTTGGTTGTGATATTTTTTTGTTCCTGTTAAGCCTTTTTACAATAATAGCTCTTTAGTTTCTCTTCTAAATTCCACTTTGCATGGGCACAATAATCTAAAGGAAGAAATGGGTATCTATGATATCTGACGTGTCCTATTCTGTAAATCTCATATCTGACATTGGTTGGATGGAATTTTCAACTTATTTTTAGTATATCATTACTTTGATTTTTTTTCTTATTCAGCCTTGTTAAAAGTTGATAAAATCAATTGGTACATTGTGGCGCAGACTTGCACACGGCACCCAACAAGTGGATCCAGTATTTGACATCGGCGGAGAACCGTCACGCGCTGCCGATGTTCACATCGCTGCTCAACACGGTGTGTGCATATGATCCTGTGGGGCTCGGAGTGCCGTACAACCACTTGCTGTTCGCCGATGCTCGCGAGCCTCTCGTTGACACGGCTCTGCAGATACTGATTGTCACGCTCGACCACGACACCAGTCAGGGCGACGATGTAAGTACCAAAGTTTCCGAAACTTAAGCTCTTTCTTACCAATCTCTTACCTCATGGTTTTGTAATCTATTTTATCCCCTATAATCTTGTACGGGGAGGAATGTTTAAGACTATTCAACATAGAAATCACACTATTTTAAAGACATTTAAATTATGTTCAGTGTGGGCAGAAAGCCAATTTAGTGACATGGAACAAAATGTTCCATCCCTTTGTAATTGTAATTAACTCAAGGGCCTGTATAATAAATGAAAAATATCAAAGTGCAATAAGGAAACTTAACAGTTTTCTCCCCTGTTATGATTGCTCATTATGTGAGGAGTTTTTATAGCTTTTAACCTGAAACCTGTGGTGTGTTTGGAATTAGTATATCATAGTATTGTCTTTCCTTTTTAACTGCCACAGTGACTTGTGTGATCTTTTTTCACATCCAATAAATTACTCATTACAAACCATGCTACTGTCAAGGTGACTGATTGGGATGGTGGCGACATCCTGTAATCCAGCTACTTGGAGGTCACGAATTGTGGATATTTGTGAGTGATGGTCGGTGGATGTAGTGTTCTGTTGTGTGGATTAACGTCCGCACTATTGAATACTGTGTTAATCCGCAAAGACCATCTACATAATTAGACCAATTCGTAATTCTGAGGCCGTGGTTCGGATTCCACGTTAAACTGTAGGTCCCCTAGTTGCCATCGGCTGTTGGGCTATTAATTAACAGTCCTGTTTAAGGAACATATCAGCCTTAGTCAGTAACAAGACTACAAGATCGCGCCACAATCATCTTACACTCAATTCTCATTCATACTTGGCTTAAAATACCTACATTGTAGTATGGTCGCCATTTCAATAATCTAATCTAATCTAATCTAATGGTAAGTACGCCCTATACATATGGGGTTTTCAGTTTTTTAACAAAAGATACTATGCATTCTCTGTGTGCTTACCTGTATTTAGGACTTACATTCAATGTAAGACACAATTTATGGGAGGAAGTGGCAGAGCAATAGCCAAACACACAATAAACCAGGGTTTGATTATTGGTCTTGACGCATGTAATATTTGTTGCTCAGACTACCATCGTGCTTTGGAAGGCTTGTTAAACCTTTGGTCTTGGTTACAAGAAGTCGATAGGTCATGTCAGAGCCACTAGTGCGGCCTGAAAACTCTCACACTACACTTTGGCCAGAAGGTTACCTTTACTTTTACGGAGTTACTCATCGAATAACTTTTCGTTCTGTTGTCATACACTTACCTAAAAAATGTTGATCTCATTGCAACATGGCCTATAGAAATGTGTGCTCTCAGCTCAGCACTAACCAACCCTGTTGTGGCCTAACTTCCTGCATAGTTCATGTACTCAACATTTATTTTTGATTAAAGCTTATATTTAAATCTTTTTATATTCTAACAACAATTGACCTTGCGTAGAAACAGGTAGTCATATAACACCATTTTATCGATGTTTGCAGACGACAGCACCTGACAATCTGTTCATCAACTATTTGTCCCGTATACACCGTGATGAAGATTTTGCATTCGTCCTGCGAGGTTTTACCCGTCTCCTCAACAACCCTCTGGTGCAGACCTACCTCCCCAACTCCACCAAGAAGGTGCAGTTCCACCAGGAATTGCTAGTTTTCTTCTGGAAAATGTGTGACTATAATAAAGTAAGTTTTACAATTAGTGTTTTTTTAATTAGTTTAGGCCTAGGCCATCATGCCTGTTAGATTAAGGGTTATTGTTTCTGATTAATCAGAAGCTCTCATAAGCATTTTTAGCGTTTTGAGTTTAAATTTAGGTTTCTCTTTGTTGCGAAATTACTAAATTTTCATGAAATAAGATTTATAGCTTTTAAACCTAAAATTTCTGTAGGCCTACAAGTAAATATGTAATACCGTTGAGTGTTAAAATTTGAATGTCAAAACTTTGAAACGTCAAAAATCTGAACCATTCCCCACAGGTTTTTTAAAATAAATTATATATTAAATTATCACTGATATAACAGATGTTTTAATTCCACGGGAGAAACTTCCACTCACAGGTCCTGGATAACCATGAAATCGCTACCTTAATTTAAAGGCCAAAAGATAATGAAGGTTGTGACAGTGATGTAGAAGATCCAGCAGACGACGACTTAGTCCCTTCACATTGTAAAGCTTTGTGCTTATAACACCTCGCTTTTACGTTGTTAGGGTCAGCTAGGTACGAAACAGCCTAATAACTCAGCCTAGTAGTAACTAACTTTTGAGGCCCTAGATTTCTCGAATATGTTTTATATTCCACAAGAAGAGAATTAATTAAAGGTACTGTATATTGTTTAAAGTAATAATGTAAAAGCTAATTTAAAGTCATTCATCTATGCAAAATATTGTATTGAAATTGTAATTGTAAAATTGTAACAATAATGTATTTGAAGAAATAAAAATACTTACTTACTTTTGAAAGACATGTTTCTCTTTATGGGGGTTGTCTGACGATTCCCGTTGGAAAAAGTATGAAAAAGGGTGAGAGTACCCTAATAATTTTTTATCACAAAACTTCCTTTGTTATTCAGATTTTTTGGCTTTTTAGTACAACTGTAATCATGGGCTGAAAATCCATAGAAGAACGTATTATAAATTGGCTACACTAAAAACAATGAAGTAAAAAAAAACTCATTATTCTGTAATGAAATAAAACTGTGTTCTTTCTATCTCAAGACACTGAGAAGTGGATTTTCACGTTTGTTGCAGAAGTTCCTCTACTACGTGCTGAAGAGCAGTGATGTCCTGGATATTTTAGTTCCAATTTTGTTCCACCTCAATGACTCGAGAGCTGACCAATGTAAGTGGTTATGTTAATTAGGTGCATTATTTAGAGTTGCGTCAGATGGGCACATTTAAGCTAACTATGATTGAAACATTAGTTTAAAATAATTGAGTAGATTTTTGTAACTTTATAAAAAGAATAATGATTTGTATGTCAGTGTTATTTATTAATAATTATTGAATAGAAGTTTCAGAATCAAATTTTCAATTATACAATGTTTTATCACTTTGGATTATGATGCAGACATAATACCACTCAGCCATAATGAAACATATCTTTTATTACATTATAATATTGTTTTTAACAAAATGTATAAAACTACAACCTACATTCATATGTTATGGTATAAAGGTTAATGAAAATATTATATTTCTGTAAAAAGATTATCACAGTAGTTTCCCAACATGTAAATAAATTTAAAAAGTTTTAATTTTTTTTCTTAAATCCATATGATAAAAATCTTCTGGATGGAAAAATTAGTTATTGTTTTATGTTGCGGGGTAAAGTTTACTTTGGATATATTTGTTGACAGCTCGCGTAGGACTGATGCACATCGGAGTTTTTATTCTTCTTCTTCTCAGCGGTGAGAGAAACTTTGGCGTTCGTCTCAACAAACCTTACACAGCCACCATTCCTATGGATATTCCAGTGTTTACAGGTTTGTGTTTTCAACATTTCCAACAATCAGAATTACTGTAACCACAGGGTTCTCGCTGGGGTTTGCCCTTGTTAGGGCACCTTTGAGAAAATTTTCACTTTACATTTCCTAACCAAAAATATTTGTATTTTTTTTTTAAGTTGTTATTATTAGTTATTGATTTTCTATTGAGATGTAGGAAACTATAATAAGTTTAGGAGGGAATAAATAAACATGATTACGAGTGTTACATGTAAATACATTTGTATTATTTAAGACTATTAAAAGTTAACAAATCCCAAACTTCAAAGTCCACATTCTTTCGTATCTAAAAATGTCTACTGTACAATGAATACAATTTTAGTATCCTGAAAGATGTATTGAATTTTATTTTTTGTATAAATCTTGTAACTTTTGAAGGCTGAAAATAGATCAGGGAAAATATGCAATTTGATTTAAAAGTTACAGTTGAAATAAACAACCAAACTGCAACCGCTTTTTTAACATTGTCAAAATTGTGTAATGAAAATATATGATAACATAAAAAACTATTTTTGTTAAAAAAACAGTTTCAGGGTCAGTGCTATTACAAACAAATTATCCATGATTTGGGATTAATATCAACGTCAAGTTTGTAGTCAAGAGTGATAAACACACTGTAACATGAAAGCAACGACAATAACCGGAACAAAAACCGATGATGTACATAGATAGTCAATGTGTGATTTATACATATTACTATATTATGTACAGAAAAATAGTTGAACAAAAAGTATTTGAAAATAAAAATATGTTACTTATACAAAAATAATTTCCGCTGTAAAAACTCGAATTATCAAATATTATTCGATTAACCGTCATTTTAACAATGTCTTTTATATAAAATTCTAGCACAAAAAAATTTCAGTAAGAGGTTTTGTTCAGAAGTGAATTATAGATACTGGTAAGTCTTGTCTCGCTATAACTGTTAATTTAAAATCTTCTCATTTCTACGATGTTATGGTTTAAAATGTGTTACAGGAACACATGCTGACTGTAATAACGTGTTTTACTGCATACAAGTTGCGGAAGGGCTGTAACCGTTGTTTTGCTGTTAGCAAAAACAAACTGTAGTTGGACCGACAACATAAAAACAGTGTGGGCTATTACGTCCAATTGATATGAAAAAACAACAATAGTGTAAGTCAGTTGTTATGGGAGAAAACTAAATATTAATGTTTGGAATTAGATTAACGTAGAATTATTAAGCATTGTGAGTCAATAAAAAAAATATTAGCAAGTAGATTAGGTACTTAATATTTAATTAAAATTATAAATTAATAGAATGAATTCAATGTTCAAAAAATTGTATTTTGTACACATAGTTGTATGTACGCTTATTATTCTGTTAAAATCTATTCTGTTATGCCCTCGGTTAAATCGAATCTACTGTAATGCCTTGTTGCATTATGATGTAGTGTAATGATGCTAGTCCTTGTATTTCCACCTGTTCTCACTCTAAAAACCCATTTTTATAGTTGGAGTCCTACTATAGGTTTTTACATGAACTAGAACTCAGTCGAGATGATGTGGTACCTATGGATGATAATAGTTGCCGCCAGCGGTACTGCCATTTAATGTTCGTAAGAATATTGGTGGTGCTGGTAATATTTCTACTCAGTTTGACATCTAGGGTTACGTCAGCTAACGTTACGATTGTCTGCCCCACAGTGTCGCCATATCTGAAGACCCTCAGCATGGTGGCCAGCACCAAACTGCTGCACTTGCTGTCTGGTAATATTTCTACTCTTTCTAACCAAATCTCAACGTGTTTCTTCTCTGGTAATATTTCTACCTCAGTTCAATTCAGCATGGTGGTACAAAGGTTCAAACAGCATGTCTGGATATTTGCACTTTGACATTCTTCAATATTAATTACGTTACAAACAGATCAAACTATTGATTGTCTCAGTGTCGCCAATCATCAAACAATCAACCAATTTGTATATTGCAGTTGTATAGGTTTGACATCTAGGTTACAGCCTAAAAATATTTGTTGTTTTAGTGTCCAGAAGATTCATAAGCTTCCGCAAAGCCAAACACTGCACTTGCTCTGGTAATATTTCTCAGTGACATTAATAGGGTTACAGCGTTTTATTATTGTCTGATATCAGAAGATTGTCGAGATACAATTTGTGTACTTGAGTGATGTCTTGTTTGAAATTTACTTGTAAAATGATCTAAATCTGTTTCTGTATATACGTTAATAATATTATAGACTTGATTACAGTGTGCAATTGAGTCAGCTAGCTACTAACCAAACCTTGCTCCATCTGGTAACTCGAATGTGTACACGTATTATCCGCAAAATAGATTGTTTTCCCTCGTGGCCATCAAGACTACGGGCCAGCACCAATGCCTGACGAATGGTCGAGGAAACAGTGCCGTCGACGACGGACTCGCAACGGCCACAGAGAGCCATATGGAAGGCAGTCGGCCGGCACTATGCGGAACCTGGCACTCTCAGTCACTCTTTGGTCCTCATTCTCCAGAAGAAAAGGATTTGACATTTTGCATATATTTTAATTTTGAATGCTATATGTTGCATACAATTTTAAAACTGACAATCGATTCTGATCAATCTTGTGAATATGGAGCAGTTTATGGCTATAAACAAACAAAAATTGTATATTCGCACTATGAAAATATACTTGTTTGGTGTCTAGTAAGAAACAATAAAGCTTTCTTTTTCAAGTAGAAGAAAATTCATAAAACTGCTAATCTGCAGCTGATGTATAAATTGAATATCAAAGAAATTCAAGGTTAAGGACATAGGGTCACGACTGTATGATAGCAAAAAAAGGTTTTAAGAGGTCAATTAGTCAAAACACAAGTTTTAACTTCCACAGTAATTAATTGTTCGGGAAGTGTACTATACATCTAGGAACTTAATTCTCATTTATACCTGAATCAAGTGACACCTAATAAGATAATGTTGGTTAATTTGACACAAAGAGACTTATCCCAATCTTTACTTATGTATATATTACAACTCAAGTGTATTAATTATATGACCACGGACTATTAACTCAATAAATACATTACTCAACAATTATAGAGGCAGTTATTGGCACTTCTGTGAAGAAATATTTTCTTTGTCTGCTACTCCAGAAACAACTTGATATCATGTTATAATACTCTAATATGTACAACATGTGTCATATTTTTTAAGCATAAATCATGACTATCATACAAAAATGAAAAAATCGTCATATGTCAAAAAGAAAACATTAATGAATATACTGTTCATTTTTGGTAAAACAAATACTGTTTTCAAATCAGATCAGGTGCATTATGTAAAGTATGTCAGCAAAAAAAGGTTCTGATCAGTAGTAAAAAAAAAGTTTTCAAAAAACTTCAGTAATTAATTGTTCGGAATTTATACATCTAGGAACTTAATTCCATCCATACCTGAATCAGACACGATAAAACATAAAAGATTTGAATATAGTTTTAATGCTGATAAATATTTGTTTTATTAATTATTATTAATTTTTCCATTATATTTATTTTCCTCTCATGAAATAGATGAGATTTTTTATTTTTATACAATTATAATCCAAATTCATACATTCAAGTAAATCTGATTTGCTAATTCAATATGCCACTGAACTACCAGACTCTTATCCATTTGTCTCAATACTTTCCCCATTAATACTGTAAGACATCTCATGTGGACCATATTTTCCTAGGCAACTCTCCCAGACACGCCCGGGATAGAGAAGATGACTGGACAAGAGTCCGGTCATGTGATGGGGGACCCTGACTCTCCTGAAGATGTAGAGAACAGTGTTGCCACCACTGTCAACGGAAGTGCCGACACGGAGATCAGCAGTACTACCGCGGCAGGTTCTGCTCAAGTAAACAGCTCCAGCAAACCGCTCAAGTCGGCTCCTCAGAGTCCTATCAAGAGCAAAGCGCCTTCTGTACATCGGTCTCCTTCCCTGGTAAGTTTCTTCGTAAATTTGCAACATTTATTGCACATTTAAAAGTCCTTACATTCACAGCTTAGTGCCAATATGATGATTACACTATAACAGAATGCACAAAAATTGAAAAAACATATATTTTTATTAAGGAATGATTACCTGAGACAATTTCTAATAGTGAGCTAACATGTACACATATTTGCCAGCACAGCAACGGTCGGAGCCATTGAGTGCTGACCACAGAGTGGAGGTTCATGCTGCTTCTACGGAACATCACGAGGCTACCGTAGGTCCTGGTACCACAGGTGGAGAAGTTATGTATCGAAACACCAATAATTTCTTTTGTGTTTTTTGCGACAGCCGAACAGCGGCGGGGGCCAGTGGGTACCGACATCGGAGTGGGTGGCCTCGTGGAAGTCCAAGCTGCCTCTGCAGACCATCATGAGGCTGCTGCAGGTTCTGGTACCACAGGTGGAGAAGATATGTATCGACAAGTCAGTAACACCTTGTGTTTTATGTTTTAAAGTATTCTCAAATCAAAATTGTACAGATTATGTCTTATTTACCTTTTAGAACTATATTTTTAAAATTACAAATTCATGATATTTAAAATTCTATGGATCAAGAGTAAGAATTATCCAAGTTCCACTGCAATTAGTTGTAATTGTATGGTTTTAGGGGGCTAACAGATGAAAGTGAAATCCTCAAGTTCCTACAGCACGGAACGTTGGTCGGGCTGTTGCCGGTGCCACATCCCATTCTGATACGCAAGTACCAGGCCAACTCGGGCACCACCACGTGGTTCCGCACCTACATGTGGGGCGTCATCTACCTTAGGTGAGTCACAATAGAGGTGTGTGGTTATACAAAAAGTCTGATAAATATCCAAACTTTTGCATGGACACTATAAAATGAGCATTAAATGTGAAATATAAAAACCAAATTTTCTCTTTAAGATGATTTTGCTAGCTCGGAACAGCTTTGATCGAACGAAAATGTTGAAGCAGATGACAGATAATGTTAATTATATACCGTAAACTTATCATTACCTGTATATAATTAACTTTTAAAACCTGTTAATTTAATTTATTGACGAATTATAAGGTTTTTGTTGATTTCATTCTTGTATTACACCCTCCGAAAATTAATGTTACTTTTAAATAACCTATGTGCTGCTGAACTTCTCTTAACGCTGCTTCAGTACCTTGCTGTCTTATATAGTTTTATAGTTGAACACAGACTAAGTCCATGGTCCATGGTGGTGAGTAGTAAAAAGGTTTCTATAACAAATTTTTCGTTAAAAGAGGAATGATAAAATTGGGGGTGAGAATTTTTTTATGAACAGCTAATTCACTTTTCTGGCCCATTATCTTGTTGTTTATCAGTGTGAGAAACATTTCCAAATGTTACTCACACTGGTCTCGTTACTACCTAATTTCTACCATTTCTGAGATAGATAATTTAATAGTCTAATCACAAATGGTCCAGAATTGAACTGGTAAATTTAACTTGGAAAATTTGGTAAAATAAAAGAAGAGGTTACCATGTTACTTCTGACCCGAGCAATTTGAATCCAATTGAAAGCCTAGTGAGAAAATTTTAAAAAATCAGGTCCAAAATTGAACATTCACAAAAAGAATATTAATCAACAACTGTTACTGCCATTTCAGTAGTGGTTCTCAGCCAGATCCGACTTCCCTTTGATTCCTCTAACCTTTATTGTTATCACACCTAGGCCTATATAGTGTACGTATTATGTAACACCTAGCATTGTTTACGATAATGAACATTTTTATTCCTCCCTGAGGCTCTCTCTAGTTCCTTGTATTTTTCACAGAAATGTCGATCCTCCGATTTGGTACGATACAGATGTAAAACTGTTCGAGATACAACGAGTGTAATATCGGAGCTTTCTCACGTCAGTCAAGTTACCGATATGTTTACAGCGAAGCCAGGATTTAATCTTCAGTAAGCTTTTCAGAATAGAGCTTTTAAGTTATTATCCTTTCTCCATTTTCATGTAGTAAGTAAAGAATGATTTGTTGTTCGATTCGATTTGTAAGAAGGTGAAGGTGATAATACAATTTTTTATCATTCTCGTTCTCGAATATATATGATTTAAGAGCAATTTTTGATTCTATTAGGTAATGTTCAAAACGGCTCACTCGTGGATCTTTATCACCCCTTCCCTTCCACACTTATAAATCCATCACTAAGTTTATACATAGTATTTTACTTTGTATTACTAAAAATCAATCAGTGAATGTTTGTAAAAAAATCTGAAGACCTATTTTCATATAGTAGAGCTTAAGGTTTTGTAACAGAAAAGTTTTGGGGTATTTCAAACCAAACTTAATACTTATGTTTTTAATTTATTTTATTTTTATAGTTTACCTCTATGCTTTGGTTATTTATTTACTATTCATGTAAATATTTTTTCTTTAAAAAAAAAGTCATTTTTGTGTAACAAAAAGCTATTTTAACAATTCAATATTGCATCTGAAAAATTGTAATTAAGAAATTACATTTGTAGTATTTAGTTTATACTTAAATAACAATGCTTTGGATCTTAATAGATTATTTCATAAAATTACAGTATTATTAAATAGTGTTTACTCAATGAATCAATGTAATTATATATTCAGCTTACATAACTGAGCAAATATTTTTATATTTATTTACCCTATACTGGATTGACATTCCATTTCTTTTATGTGATTCTTTCATCATATAAATCTTAGTTGGATCTCAAATATTTCACTCAATAACACTAAACATTTTATTTGGTGTCCGTTTAAAACTGAACAATCCAACTGTAGTGTTCATTTTGGACCCTCCCTAGAATGCCGAGACAATAATTTAATTTTTATTACAAAATGTTTATCTTTATATTTCCATTTCGTATATGAGAGTTTCTTTAATATTTTTTTGATATTTCCCACCACCAAATGATTAATTATAGTTTTCTTATATGAAAATTATTACAGTAGAGGCTCTTTTAAACGACCTACTGAATTGGACCTTTGTCGAATTACAAAAAGGGTTTGTTGTACTGAATAATCCCAGGAACTGGTGTCAGTCAAAAAAGTGAAAAATGTTAAAACATTTTCCTAAATGTTAAAAAATAACAATTTTTATGATTTGTCATTATTTACACAGAATTCCCTCAGTCCTTCTCATCCCTTGTTAGACACAATTAGACACAGTGATATGTTTAATAAAAAGAAGTAGCATGAATTAAACTCATTTTAATACGCAGGCACTCACAAAATTTTGTAAACACTATGAGAGTATGCAACCTTCGTGAATACCTTGGGAGTATCTGACCTAATTTGTCTTTCTGATTCGCTTCAAACAAATGATCAACATGTTCTAAAATGAAAGTATTTTGGATAATTATTACAATATCGGCTGCTGCATTGGAAATTTATTTATTCTTGTAAATACTGCCGGTTCATCTGAGGCCGGTTAAGAGAGCTTCCACTTCCAATACCATACTGTATGAGTTCAATAATATTTTGCTTCAATTGCAATTTTATAGTGTTTACAAGTATATTTTAAGTGTAAATAAGCCAATTGTAATACAGCATCAATAAGAGCAAGTTTTACGGATTTTGTTTATCTGTCTATGTTTGTGTAAGTCTTTACAGCTATAAAGCTCAAAGCTTGATGCAATGTGCCTCTTTTGTCTGTACAATACTATCCTTATTCCTAAGTTGTTTATATATTATTTGTAACCTACAGCCGCTCTTATGGTTTTTAAAAATATTCTTATCAAAAAGCAAACTTAATTTGTTCATAAATTAACTTTCTTTATAGAATTCTTAATTTGAAGTCTACAAAATATTTTATTGAATTATTTATTCAGCACGAGTCTGTTATTTTCTTTTACATGTGGTTTGTTAGAGTTAGTGTATATCGTTTGGATGTTGGTTAAATTGAGAAAAGGTACAGCTGTGAACACTTAATAAGAAAGCATTGACAGAAGAATATTCTCAAAGTGAATTGGCTGTAGTATTTTTCTCAACTTAAACAGTCATCAATTTGCATGATCTTTCTAGATTTTGTAATGTCAGTAACATATCAATAAATTGATACTACGTTTGTCATAGTCTGTTAACTAGGACATTTGCTGTTTAGTTTTGTAACTTTAATAAAATTGCAATTTATAGGCATGAATAATAACTTTAATTCCTTATTGTAATTGCATGAGTACAAAGCCCAAAACAATGTTAATCTTAGTTGAATCTTATGAATTCAATTATACTAGATTCAGGTGAATATAAAAACAAATAAAGAACTCAAGATTGATTGTTTAAAATATATATTTATCATCTCTATTTAATGTGCCAGATCAACTGTAATGACGATTCGGTTTAGATTAACTGACTGAGAATAGAAATATTGTGATACATATTTACCTTATGTATGTCTGGGAAATGGGATAACTCTGCATTTATTTTGAATGGACGTTTTTACCAAAGATTTGTTGTCTATATTGTTAAATTAAATTCTGTGTACTTACTTAACACTTATTATAATTTTCCCTATGTTTAAGCATATTGTTGTAAAATAGCTAAAGTGTGTGTGAATGTAAAATAAAGCATAATGAACTTGTACTTCATATGTGTTTCTTCACCTAAATATTTATTTTATTACTTACTTAATTGACAGTAATAAACCACCCTTACCTTTAATCTCTACCCTTTTTATACTGTCAATTGTGAACATATCAGTGTGTTAACCCTTTGACACGTTCGCTGCGGACCACTCAGATCTGATTCGTACTAGTCCCGGCGCATAGCGGACCACTTGGATATGAGTCGTACTGGTCCAGGCGCACGGAGCGGATCACTCGGATATGAGTTGTACTGGTCCAGGCGCACGGAGCGGATTACTGTGATGTTTTAAAACGTCATTACTCTTTAAAGGCTTAGGCCATTCTCAGGATAACCCTTCAGAGAGTGGCCTCCGGTTCTGAGTAGTACAAGGTTACTATCTGGTCGCAGGTCATCAGGTACCAGGTATCGCAAGCATGATGAGGAAACAATTCCTTCTGGAATCTGGATCCAGACAAACACTGTCATGAAAGTTACAAGGCTCTAGTCTCTTTAATTCATAATATTTAGGAAAATAATAGACAAAATAATGGTTTCAAAAGTTTATTTTTACATGTTACAATATGATAACAAATTTTAATTAAAATACAACTGCCAACAATAATCTTAAACTTCAAATTTGAAAATAAATTTTAACATTCGTAAAAGATTCATAAATTTATTTCTTACTATCCATACATTTTGATTTTATATTTTTTATAACTCATACATATTTCCTTAAATAAAACAGTAAAGAATTCAATAATGAATTTAAAATCAAACACTTAATCTTCTTGTTAAAATTTGAAAACCTTAAAAAATGTGTATGTTGGCATACGTTTAAGTATAAAGTTCAGTTTGAATAGATAATAGAGAGTTTGAAGTTAATTAACATTTTAATTTTAACTTCAAGCTCAAGACAATTTCAAGGCTTTTTGGGGTAACTTTTAGAGCTTATTTAGTTCATGTTATAGCTCAATTATTTACTTCAACTACAAAATATTTGAATCATCAATGGAAAACACATTTCTAAGCTTAATATCAAAGATTTACCTCATTGAATGAAATTAAACTATTCCGATCACTGACAAGTTTTAAAAATGGAATAAGATACAAAAGTAATTTGCATCATAAATAAAATTATACTTTATAACTGATTGTTGCCCCAAAACTAAATAAGATTAAACACCCCCGTCGCAGCAGACCTCCTTACTCAGCAAGTTTCCAAATCAATAATATAATGATATATGATAAGTTTTATCATATCTGTCCATAAATAACAGAGTTATTTGCCTATTCTCCATAAGATTAACATAGGGAAAAGTTTGCAGGTTTGCTTCTGTAAGAAACATTGAAAATAGGCATTTCTAGCATAAAAAAATTTTTTTGTCCATTAATACCAAGTTTCATAAACATTTGTCCATAAATAAAGGAGTTTGCCTTTATTAGATTAGATTAGATTATTTGAAATGGCGACCATACTACAAGGTAGGTATTTTAATCCAAGTACGTATGAGGATTGAGTATAAGATGATTATGGCGCGATCTCGTAGTCTTGTTACTGACTAAGGCTGACATGTTCCATAGACAGGACTGTTAATTAATAGCCCAACAGTTTAACGTGGAATCTGAACCACATCTTGCCATGAGACCTACGGTAATAGCTTCTTCCCTATGAGAAATTTGCTAAAATGATACTGATGTGTTGTGCATATATGTCATTAGTCATTGTCATTAATCATTAGATAATAATTAGTGGGGCAACTGCTCTAGCTCAGTACCTAAATATGAAATAGAAAATTATACAAGAGCATGATATGAACATTTCTTCAAAATTATCACCTGTCATAATTCTATACAAAATTAAATCAAATCAATAAAATTGTTTCATAAGTACAAAATATAAGACTAACACAAAAATAATTTTTCCTACAGAAAAATTGTATTTATCTTAAAGTACGTCCTCTAGCTTCTAATAATACCTACGATCCTGGGAAATGAAGAGACTACTTGCTAAAATACAAAAGACAGCACGTAGAAATTATGGAAGGCTTAGAAGTATCAACAATACTGACTAGAATTCCTCGTTAACCTACATGCTTCCTCGTATATGGACCAGTGACTGGATGGGCCTGGTGAATAATGTATACTTGTAAAAAAATCAAGGTGCCCTGTGTCTAACCTTTTGTCTGTAAACGCTTATTCCTTCAACACATTGGCTCCTAAAAAAATATGAAATCACAGGTTTTTGTTTACCAATTTTCCAATATGTAAATATAAGTATTTGTATTATTTTCTTGTAAAATTAGTAATTAGTTGATTTTAAGGAACATATCAATGCCAGTAGTATTTATTCTCTCTTCTATATCTCCAACTGTAAGAATTGGTGACAATTTTAATTTGAGTTTAAAATATAAAACTTTAGGAGGGAGAGAGAGAGATAGAGATAGCATATTGTGTGAGGCTCTGAGGCTTCTATGGTGGCATGATCTTGAAATGCTATGTACATTCTAAATTAGTTATGCATCTTGCAATAGAATTCGATTTCGGTAGTGTTTTACAGAGGTAAAACTAAGTGTGGACTGGAGAGCCAGTCACCGCCGTGTTTTAAAAACCTTGGACAAAATAACTTGCCTGCGGTTCTCGCATCTCCTCAGCTATAAGGCTTTGTTCTTAGTCTTATTTACTTATTCCTTCCAATATTTAACACTTACAAACATTCATTCACTACTAAACATACACTTTGTCTCAATACATTTTCTCCTGTGAAAAGTGTCTTAAAGTGTTCTTCCAGAACTTCAAAGTACGGTCTACCGAGGCAGTTGATGGACTTAGCGCTTTCCGTTTACGGCTTCCACGATCGCTGAAGTACCCATCCATAAACAGACTTTGCGTGGAAAATTATCGACCTCCACTTCAAGACTAAGGACAGTGACTAGTGCCGTTTGGATACTGACGAAGTGTGAACCGCTTTCCGCTCACCCATCGCCTCTGTGCCATCTCACCCAGTGGATAAACTCATGGTTAGTGACTATTTATAACCACATTCTCTGAGTTAATCTTTCATTATCTTTAAATATTTAAACAAACAGTAAAATTAGAAACCTCAAAATTATATCAATCCCCTAACCAGCCAACCAGTAATTCTCGTTGTTATTGTTTCTCATTGTTATCAACTTTAAGGAGTGGCGAACAGCACAGATAGCTGAGGTGCTTGAGGCACGCTGAGGTCATGACACAACAATGGAAGGTTTGAATTTCAACCTTGATTGACGATACAGTTGATAACAGTGGTGCTAACAGCATGCTATTTCTGCAATTAATTAAATTGTTTAAAGACAAAGTTTTATAGGGCAGAGGACACCCTAAGATAAAATATACACTCATTCATTGTATGGGACCAAGTGAATGGTTGTGATTTAAACTGGTAAGCAGATTTACTTAGATTTATGTTCACTGTTTTTGTTGTTGTATATGTGGTTGAACTTGTTGTAAAATGTTATAAAAAGAATGTAAAATATGTTTGTTCAAAGGTAGGTTTACCAAATAGGTTAGACACAGTAAAAAAAAATCCTGTACTAAAATACTGTGAACACCATCACTGCGGACGGTTGTCATAATGTCGAGATAAGCAATTGTCCGCAGCAAATAACAACAGAAATAGTGACCTGACCGTCAACCTCTATAAGTTAGACAACTGAATTCCTCAGTACCATTCATACTGAGGAAATTACAACAGTACAGTTTGAATGTGTTTGTTACGTTTGTTACAAACTCGTTTGATAAACTACTTAGTTTACCAATTAGTATAGTTTATTTTGTGTATTTAAAATAAATTGGTGGAAAAAGTTCTTTAAAGGATTTCAACTGCATTTCAGGGTGGGTATATTAGAATAAAAAAAATCTGTCATAATTTTACAATATATTAGCTAAGTTTAATTTTTAAAATGGAGATGTTGTGTTAGGTAGATTAGTTTTATACTTTGCTTTTCTACTTAATCCAAACATTTCAAGGGCTGAACCACATAATTTTGGATGCATATATAACTTTTGTTTCCTAGTTCAAATTTACTTCTCATCTGTATAATACACACTTTTGTACACAGAATAAATTTGTATTAAAAAGAAAAACTTCCAATGGCCGACAACAGATTCTAATGGAACTTCAAAGGTCAGCTTTAAAACAAAAATTAAAGAATGGAATTGTTTCAATATTGGAGTTTATATCCAACCGGTTACCAATTTCAAAGATTACAATTAGGGCCTATCAAAAACATAGTGCATAAGACCCCTTGATATTTGAATTAAGTAATTCTAGACCATAAACCTTTTTAGCGGAAAAATCTAGAGAATAAACCAAAACTAGTTTTAAATCTTATTTTCTATCTGTTAAATAACTTGTATCGCTTATGAATAATTAAATTGGGAGCCACATAGTAAAAATGAGTGGAAATTTTAAAAATAATATAAACCCTGAAACGCAGCTAAGAATAGTTCCTTATGAAGGAGTTGACTGTCAGTCGTAAAATACAAATGATAGCTATTGTTAAAAGTCCTTTGTTAAAAATCATTGCATGAATTTTGATTTGACTTAAAGTGATTCAAAGTCTATAATTAATCAAGAAACATGCAATTGTTAGGTCGGTTATTCGGTCAGATCAGTTAAACAAGTATAGCTGATACAGTAAATACTTATACAAATAGGACTCAACATCGTGCATGAGTTATAAACGTGTATATTTATAAAAAATACCAAACTAACATAAATTAAATACAGTAACACTTAATTGCACCATGTCAACGAAAGAGTAAAGTGTATATAAAAAGGTCTTACAAATATTGAATATTGTACAAAACACACTGCTCCCATTTCTCAGTCTGTCTGACTCTAGGCTACGGACACAATTAGATGCGATTATAAAACCTAAACAAATCTACTTCATCGCGAAAGTCATCTTGGAAGCAAACAACAAGAAATGTAAAAAATTGAAATGTGATAAATATTTGCCACATTTGGAAATTCATCGATACGTTATGTACAGTGTTGCGTGAGGCAAATTCCAATACAATAATATTAAAACTCGCCTGTTAGACGTAATATTCAGTTTTGCATGAAACCCATGAATTATTTGAAATGTGATATGCCTAATCCAACAACCACTTTTATCTTGTTCTCTGTAAAAGTTAATATTTATTAGATGTATTTACTGTTAAAACTGATTATACGAAAGTGGGACTCAAATGTATGCATATCTTCAATGTTACATTCCTTTTAAATCAATTTGTTATTTGTGTATTATGAAGTTATTACAACGAGCTTAAATTTAAAAAGCTATAATGTGGTTTCTTGTCATACAACTATATAAAAAATAACCAAACAATAAAAAATAATTAAAATTGTAACTAAAACTCAATGTTACAGAAAAACAGAAAATAAATAAATTATAAAAAATATTAAAATTAAAATTTGCTAAAAGCAATAAGATGTTGCAAAGGCGTGGGTGTGTCACTTGACTAAGCTCATTTTTGCCGGTCTTTACTCAGAAGGGACAAGGGTGAAGAACAATGAACTCGCTACAATGGTCACCAACCACCCTTCTATTCTAACTTAATCTTGAGAGATGCTTTTGTTCTATATTTCATTCTTTCTCAGGTAATAAAATAAATCATGTGCGTGTTTATTTTTTACTTTTTTGAAGAAATTTAAGTTTAAATCATAACTATTGATGTCGAAAATTATAATTTTCAAAACTATTCTTGTTATTCTGTATAATTTTGCAATCTTAATGATAACTATTTGAAAATAAATTGTGTTCATTGTGAATCAATAATTCTTTTATAATTTTAAACAATTAGTTGACCTAATCTTTGAATCTATTCTGTCGTCAAGATTTCAACTACATCATAGACATATTACTTATTTTCTTAAATCCAAACTTATTAAAGAATAATATTTTCTAGTTTTTATTACTTTTAAGTGTTTTTAAAAATCCATTTCTATTATTTTTCCAAGAAAATATGCACACATTTTTTGGTGAATAATACTTATCGATAATACTGCTTGAAAATAACAATTGAAGACGGTTTAAAACTAACTGATAGCTTTGTCGTAGGAGGGAGGAGGCATTTCCTCTGCGCTGATTTGCTGAGGAAGGAGGATAGCAATGTGGTAGGGAGGCGGGGGCGGCTCAGTTGGAGGCTGGGCGGGGGGTGGGGGCTCAGGCGGGGCTGGTTGGATCACCTGCAGGGTGGGCGGGGTCGGACCGTAGGCTGCCGAGGCGGTCACAGCTGCTGATAACAAGTCCCGTGTCGCCTTTGATCGACACAACGAGATCGTACACCCGGCGAGTAAGAAAACTATCATGAGAGCAGCGAAAATCAGTACCTCCAAGGCAGTTTCCTAAAAATAATGTAATTTCAATTTTAGTGTTTTTTTTTGTTGAATAATTACACTTTCTTGTTCAATTAAATAGCTAAAGCTAAATTTTAAAATTGTAAAAAGAACTAAACATTGGGAAGGTCTAGTTTTCATCATGCTATTCATTTCAACCAACTCATGTTATGGCGTTTTCAGTTTTGAAAAATAGCCTTACTGTTTAGTAAAACTAGAGTATGAAAGAAATTAAGGAAAATCTAAACTTAAAAATATATTAAAATATATTATATTATTATAATATATATATTAAATTAATATATATACTTAAAAAATATATTATAATAATATAGCTGTCCTTATAACCAAAAGGACAAATCCGTTTCAAATTCTGGTCTGACAGATTGCTAATACCCCCTGCCCCAGAGCTAAGACCATTTCATGCGCTATTGTATGCTAGATATTCTACTTTAAATCTGTTAACAAATACAGATACTTATCACTTATTTCACCTGATTGTTAAAGTAGAACTTGGCTGCAACAATAAGCACTGTTGCCAATGCGAAAGACGTCCACATGCCACACTTGAGCTTCCCCACGGGCTCCAAGTCGGGCAACACGACATGCGTTTGGTCCTCAGTGGTGCCATCTAGTGGGAGGTCGAGGAACACTGAGCTGTCCAACTCGACAGCATGAGCTCGTACTGGCAGCTCTGTGGCTACACTGATGCTGTCCAGCCTGGCGACATGTTAGTCATTAACATGTTACCTGATAGCTCTGTGACGCAGAGGAAATGATATGTTGTGTCCCCACTTGTGGTGACAGTGTCCATTTGACCAGCATAAGCTATAAAATTTATATATTTTTTCTTAAGTCCGCCCTACCTGATGAGATTTACAATTTTTGCTGTCCGTGAGTCATGAGAAGATTCCCCAGAAATTGCTTAGCCAAGAAGCAGGCGCCTTCTCTGTATTCATACTTATTGGTATTTGTGAGACACTGACCCAACTCAAGGTGAACACAAATGAAGCGTGCGTGTGATGAATGTAATGGATTTGATGATCTCCAGCTTTGTTACCGACAAAGACCATTTCATTAATTTACCAGGATGATGAATTAATATCTCTATGAACAAAGAAAACTAGATCCAGTATCGAACCATCACAAAACTGTGTACAATTTTATTTAGGATTGAACCAGTGACCTTCAGATCATGAAGAAGTACCACTTCCACTTGGAGGTATGACCTCTGAACCACCCAACTAGTTTTTGTTTGTCTAATGAATGAAATGATCATCCGGCGGTTTATATAGCGTATTAAAGCGCTTTAAAGTGCAAAAAAACTTATTTTTTGGTTTTCATTAGGGTTTTTTTATACACACAGATTATCAATGTTAGTTCATGTGAGTTTCAGTTCAATATTTTACTAGGAGTGCTCAAATAAAAACAAACATTTGTCAATGTTCAAATCAAATAAACAAACATTGTTGTTGCTAGGACAAACAGCTGTTTAACAAGTCGTCTAATTTAGAATATCTATGATACTGAAATAAAAATGGATGTATTGTTGTTTTGGCTGAGGGGTCGGAGCTCTTGTCGACGGTTAGTGTTCTTGTAGAGGCTCACTCCGCTTCCCATTTCAGTATCAAAGTACGAATGAGAAACGAGTGTAGAATGATTGTGGCGCGATCCTGTAGTTTTGTTACTGACTAAGGCTGACAGGACTGTAAAACAAAATGTATGCCGATAGCATTACGCCCTGTGAGTGAGCCGCCTGCGGACCTCGGACTGGTCCTGCACAGCTGCAGTGGAGCCGACACTGGCAGTTGTAATTGTCAGATTATTGAAAGGGTCAAGCAGTATAAATATCTTGGGGTAGTATTCGATTCAAAATTAAAGTGGGAAAATCACGTAAATATAATTAAATCAAAAATTAGGAAAATGACTTTTATTTCAAAAATGCAGGGACCCCTTGGTGGTTACAAAAGAATTGTGGTGATCTGGCGATCTGCGGAGATCGATCCGGTTATCGCGGAGTCGCTTATAGCCCCAGAATATCAACTGTGACAATGGTTCTAAACACTCTCCCAACAACACAGTTCACCCAGCTTCTTGTGAATAAGTTTTTTTCAATTTATACCGAATATATGGTTTAGAGATTTTTTTACATTTTATCTTAGAAGTAGCACTTATAATTAATTATATTTGATTGTAATTATTTAAGGTTAATTCTATTTTGTAAGGTTTTCATATTGTGGATTAGTTTGATTTAATTGCTAATATTTTTAGTTTTGTTATTATTTTTTGGCAAGATTTTAAATTTGTAATTTTATTTATTTTTTATAATTATTTTGTAAGCAGCCAGGGCGGAACACAACCCATGCACAGGTTTTTTACCCATGTGAGGTTTTATTAAATACTCTTTTGTACTGCAATATGTGTGTTTTTCAATAAAAAATTGTTTTATTTGATTTGATTTGATTTTGACTATTAATTGATAGGCCAATAGTCAATGGCATACCTAAGGGACCTACAGTTTAAAGTGGAAGCCGAACTACTGCCTCTGAATTACAAATTGATCTAATTATGAGGATGGTCTTTGCGGATTAACATAGTATTCAATAGTGCAGACTTTAACAAGAGACTCTACACAAGAGAACACTACACCCACCGACCATCGCTCTAACTATTCACAATTCTTGAACTCCCAAGTAGCTGGATTACAGGACAACGCCACCATCCTAGTCACAAAGGGCCACAACCTCTCACTAATCATCCACTTTTTCCACTTAGCATGTTAATGTTCCACACAATGGACAGAGTTGATCACTTGTGAGCTTACCCTGACTATAACAGCAATACCTTACATCCATGTATCGCTTGCAACAGTTGAAGAACATTCAACTTCTATGGCATATAATTCTGCCTGAAAAATACTACAGATATGTTCCAGAAGTTCAGGGAACCACCTAATAGTATGTTACTTATAATAATGTAATTAACCACATCAGGTTTCATTACCAATTTGTTTTCAGTTTCCCGCAATTGCAAGACCATATTTTCCTCAATTATGAAACTTGCACCTTCATTCACAAACCTGTAAGACGGTTGGGAGGAGCAGCCGTGGCGGTTGGGCCGGCGCATGTGCGGGTGCCCGGCGACACACTCCACCGGTTGGAAGCGGTGGACCGGAGTCACCATGGGTTTGGCGCGCCACCGCCGGCCCCCACCTGCAACTGACCCAATAACTACACTACACATAACTCGCCTCTAGAATACTCTATCGTTCCAATTTAAAGATGAATTACCTTCAATTTTCTGAAAGTTATTTACAATTTTTTGACCAATATTTTACCCACCCATATAGACTATGGAACTTTGACAAATGAACTGTGTTTTACTGACAAAATCAGTTAATTTTTATTCACATATCTAGCTTTGAGTTGCTACCCCAAGTCCCTCATTATCTTGTTTTTCCCAAGTCACCTTTGCTGATCCTAAACATGTATAATGTAAATGCTTCAGTTTCCACTTAGCAGATGACAGATGATTTACAATAATGATCGAAAATGTATGACAATCCAATGTGGGTGATAAATTTAATCAAAATCCTCCAAGAACCAATGTTTGAAAGGACTGTAACCCAGAGAATGACATCCTGTCTGATAACCTCTCTCAAGGCCATATCAGGGGTCTTCATGAAACCTTTAGATATTATAAAGTTAAAATAACTCAGGAAAGTGAATAACTTTTTTTGTTGCAGCAAACATCCCACTCTATTATCTATAATAAATTAATGATATAAATTTTTCAAGAACAAAACATTCGGTTTTCTCTATAAATTTTTTCACATTTAGTCTCATTTTTCGCTCATAACTAACAAAAGCCATTGTGGTTTTTGATCTTTTTAATGTAGTGTATAATTTATCCTATTTATCATATTTCAGGATAATGCATTAAAAATAACTACAGTTTTATGATTTTACTTTATACAGTTAACATAAGAGCAGAGTGGTGACACAATTTAATCATTGCATTGGTTAAACAATCAATGACAATTAAACACTATAAACTTGTTTTTGGTAAAATTTTATGACAAGAAAATCTAAAATATTTTGACCAAGTGAGATAATTTTCCCTTAAACATCTCTAACCTTGTTGAATATATTACACAAACACAAACACAACTAACTAAACCTAGCTGCTAAATTTAAACTAAGTTTCTAGCGTTCATCCAAATTGAGCACACATCCTATTCTTTCTTATAAAATAATTTTTACGGTTCAACCATTTTTATATGAATAATCAAATTTATAAAATTAGATTAGATTATTGAAATGGCGACTGTACCACAAGGTAGGTATTTTAAGCGAAGTATGAATGAGGATTGAGTGTAAGATGATTGTGGCGCTATCTGGTAGTCTTGTTATTGACTAAGGCTGACATGTTCCTTAGACAGGACTGTTAATTAATTTATAATAGCCCAACAGTCAATGATGTTTAAGGGTGTTTAAATATGCTTATAGCCTGATTACAACTATACCCATAGATAACCATAGTGAATAATAAATTCTTGATTGCAGACTCAGTTTATTGTGTTAAAAACCTTTAGGGAATCAAGTTAACTAAAAGTGAATACTACTTGAATATAGTGCTACACAAAGAGAATATTAAAGCAGTTTATTGAAAAATATATCTCCACTATTCTATAAAGTAAATATTAATTAGTTGTACCTTGACAAAAATTAGTTTGTAAACCAAACATTCCTGTGATGAAAAATGTTCGTTTAAGTTCTTAAAATGTATAGTGAACAAATGTAATAACATTTGTTCACTATACATTTGATTTACTTTACATATTTTACTCCTAATCAATAGATTAGGAGTAAAATAAATGAAATTTCAATGTTTCAATCCAAAATAAAACAAAAATTAAAACAACTATAGTTTGGATTAAAATAATATAGGAATTTATCATTTATAATTATAAATGGTGACTGGATGGGTCCAGAACCGAGCAGTCTATCTAACATGGGTCAATGACAACTTTGTTGCCAATTTGGATGGACGCAGACAGTGATGCATGACACAGATACGTATGAGATGCGGAGTGTAGTACAGTAAAGTATTTTGAGGCCGTGCCTAGAGACGTGGGCACACGATGTCGGCCGCTGAAGCCGCACGTTTGACTACGCTTGTCGATCCAGAAATGCATCGGAGCTGTTTCTCTCACGGTCCACCGACCGCGTCTTTCTGGAACAGCAAATAAAATCCCATGAACATCAAGAACTGTATACCATGTTTGAATACATAAATTAAATCTATGAAGCTAAACCCTAATTGGCTCACTGACTGGTTTTTACTAGATCAGAGACTGAAATTGGGTATATTAAAAAGTAGCTGTCCAATAACTGGTTAGTCCAGTGTCATCACATTGTTTCTTATTGACTCTTAGCTGAGACTACACGCCCAGTCTGACCAGCGCTCTCAGAGGCATTGTAACAGAACCCTGATGCATTGAGGTTTTCGCGAGAGGCTTAAGCCTATTATGCTACGTCCTTGGCGGAGGCACCTCATTCGGTGGAGGGGTGGCGGTTGCCCCCTACCACCACGGATGTCCGTCTGCTCGGTTTCACCCTCCCAGTCGTTACCCAGCCTACCGACCAGTTGTGGTTATCGATGCCACCCCGACCCACCGGCATATAGCCACCGGGGTATAGCCCACCGGCAAGCATCTCCCCCCTGCCCCCCGATTTCACCGGTCAAGACCGGCTATCCGCCCTCGGCGGCCCAGAGACAAGCGACACCGTACCATTGGCAAGCCTCACTCTGGAAGGAACAGGGGTTCGACTAGCGCATTTCAGCACCAACCACGGCCACTATAAATCCAAACCCAGGAGGGAGTGAAGCCCCCTCCAGCCCGTAGTACCGTCACCTTTTTAAGCTGGAACGGTGTTAGGCCGAGATCTTGTCTCTACCCATTCGGAGGCCAAAACCACCTCCATCCCTGGGTTACGGGATTTGGCTAGAGGTCCGCGTGGTCGCCTTCCACGTCCCACACGTATGTGAGCCCCTGCGGGAGCTCTCGGAGGCAGTGGATTATCTCTTGTCCACCTTGGAGGAAGGAAGCGTCCTGCCTCCAACCACTCCACTCCCCTTGGTGTGCTCTCAGTATTGCCGGGCAGGGAGATGTACATTCAGTCTACAAGGGTGTTTACTCAAATGAACATTTGAGAGCTCCCTTGGGGAAACCCTGTCCTTGTCCAGGAGACTTCAGAGTTTTTGAGCTGAGTATGAATCGTTGTACGGTGTTTCATGGTTTGAGCCCAAGCCCAGATCTGGATTGTTTTGGAGATGCTTTTACTTTTCTGAAAATTAGGTCTCTATATCCTACCTTTTTAATTTTTTAGAGCTATTCAATGAAGTCTACAATTTTTTTTTAGTATTATTCATAATTATTGTTTCCATTCTACTCGTATTATCCCATTATCAATTAAAGGACGCCATTCTAATTTGTTTTTAGTCAATGACATGGAATGACTATCATACAGTTACTCGTTACAAAAACCTTTCCTTTAATTCTTTTTCAGCACAAATTAACATCAGTACCAACTGTTTTTGATATTTTTATTTTATTTTAAACACTACATAAACCACAACACCACAACCACAACATAGGTAATATATATCTACACTAGATAACCCCAAGTATTCCAGAGAATTATTACCAAAATTCTTATTGTATGACTACAGTACTACTACTAAGTATAGTAGTTAAAAAATATGTCATCTAGTTTGCTAATGGTTTTTTTTCTTAAAAAAATTACTAAGGATATACATTGGTTTGATTCTCTCTTTAATAGAAAAAAATTACACAGTTACATCGGTAAAAATACAACTCATTTCCTCACACAGGATTTTCCTATTTGGAAAATAATTTTGCATAAGTTTTTTTCAACCTACTATTTTAATGCAGTTATTGTGACTTTTTTTCTTTTTTGAACAGTAGGTGAAGATTACTTACTTTCTGTAAAAACTGCACATGTTGTCGCGAAGTAAATAAATTTTTGATTTGATTGAATATTTCTGTTTCATAGGACAGTCATCAACTTCGTAAAAAATATCAAAGTCACCTCGTACTTAATAAGTGTTAATTAAAACCCCACATTATAGCGTGTTTTAATTTGTAAATTTACTTAAATAACGTATATGTTTTTTTTATTTATGTTTTCCTAGTTTCAAGGACAATTACCTTTGTTTGTTACCTATGTTCTTGATTTGTTGGATGTATTGATGTACATTTCGCCACCTTTGTGGCATCATCAGAAGAAAATTTAAAAACTTTAAATGTTAAATGTTTTATTTTGACTTTTCGTAAATTTTAAACCCCTACATAAAACATAAATACTCACTACATGAAATATTATTAATTTTACAATCAGCCAAATTTTTGTGAGGGACCAACTCGGTTTGTCAAACTTTGAGTAAACTTGTTCCAGTAAGTAATGTGCTGGTCATTTTGTTAACTGTTGTAGGAAGAACTTGTAGGGGAAAATTAAACATGGGGCAGATATTTATTGCATTGCCCAAACAATAATTGGTACAAGAAGTTCTATGTTAACAATTCAAAGAATATATCAGAAAATCACCTTGTACCTAATAGTAAAAAAAACTATGTATGCCACTTGATGTGCAAATTAAATTATAAAACAAAATCTAAACTTGATACATAAACTGATTAATAGTAGTGAATTTAAATGGCACAATCAATTAAACCAGGTTTGACTACATATTAAATAAAAGCAAATAATCATAAATTAGACACTACTGGTATATAATTGCAAATGAGGATTCAATTCAATAATTAGCAATGCTTATTATTAATTTGCTACTAATATTTAGAAAACAAACAGAAAACTTATTTGAATTTAAATAAAAACCATGATAGCTTTAAGTTATTAAATATAATTCCATATCATGTCCTATTTTTTCATAAACATGAGTGATTTATTCTAAAAAGAGGGTTTGCATTAGTGTCAATTTGAGGTTACGTTCTGATTTGTATAATGAGACAGCTTATTGATCCAATCTCGTTATCTATTATCTCAGCTGATTACATAATCAGAGACGAGAGACCGCATCGATCCGTAATCCGTTAAGCTGTGGGATCACATTCACAGGGATCATTAACACAGAGTAAGGGGAGAAGTTCAGACGATATACAGTAGCAAACCTGCGTATCGCCACGTTTATTGCAGTAACTCTTGTCATTCAACGTAAGAATAACACAGTGCCTTCCGTAAAACTGTAATTCCGAACCATCGCGCCTCCGGTGCATGTTTGTAACTTACGAACCAACGCGCCTCCGGTGCATGTTTGTAACTTACGAACCAACGCGCCTCCGGTGCATGTTTGTAACTTACGAACCAACGCGCCTCCGGTGCATGTTTGGAACTTACGAATGCATTGCACCTCCGGTGCATGTTTGTAACTTACGAACCATCGCGCCTCCGGTGCATGTTTGTAACATAAATTATCTTAGTCTACGTTTCATATTTGTATCTTACGCACTTCTGTGCTTCTGGTACTTGTTTTTAGCTTACTTATCACCGATTCTAGATTTTCTCTTTAAGATCTTCTTCTAGATCAAATTATTTGTTTCGCTTATAAATTATTTTAGATGTGTTTACTTCAACCAACTATAATAACACTCTGGACAGATTTATTCTTTTTTTTTAAATTCAGATATGCGTTTCAGCGTGAGTATATCGTCCGGCTGTTTACCTCTCATGTACCAACGTTTGATATTCTTGTTCTAAAGCATATTAAATTGTATGCACAGTGGACAGCATTTTTAGAGTATAGAAAATAAAAAAATCCTGTTGTAGTTGACGAAAATATTTTTATTTATTTTGGCTTGTACGCTTAGCTAAAATGTTATTCAATCGGGACAGGCCAGCGTAGTAAGGTACTGTTTTATACTTTCAAATCCCGTTTTCTGCTCATTTCTCTCACAATAATGCGATCTTAATCAGGTTTTTGCCGTGGGGTACCTCCGCCAGCAGCCCAACAACAAATGGCGACAAAGCCCGGAATCGAACCGAAGACTCTCAGGCTACATTCTGAGCGCGGTGCCCAGTTGTTGTTATATCATTCATGGTCATTTACCATGAGTGATATTTTTAGAATCCACGAAAAAGGTTTCCGAAAATAATTGTGATTTTTTTCTCGGCTGAGGGAAAATACGTCCTTGTTCGATCAAAGCGATCAGTTATTGTGCCAATTATTGCGGTGGATTCTGCGTCATCTCTGAATTGAGAAGGGAATGTCTCGCGCGTCGCAGCCGTCAGAGGTTATTTAAGATCAAAAGGCAATTCTCTTTAGCGTTGAATCCATTGACCTTTATTCTAGTAAACTGTAAACTTCTGCTGTTTTATACGTATTTGTAACAAACTGGTTAATCTATTGTAAAATGGAACAATTAAAACTATCTGGTTTATTTTGAAAAGCAATGGTGCTTACATTAAGTTTTTACACCAGATAACTTATTCGCATAAAAATATTTGCATACTTTGCACGATACAAAAATAATTGTAAAAAAATAATAAAATATACATTTCTGATTCAAATTATACAAAATGATTACTTATATTTATGAAAATAATTAAATGAACCCACACTCTCTAGTCCTTATTATATATCAATAGATTATTTTTAAAGAATACTATTTTTTTCTACCACTAATGCTTTAGCGCATTCTAAGGAAACATTCAGCTTTCCTTATGCGCACGCAATGTTTTAATGAACTCTTAACCATCTAGTTTTTGTTAAATGTTATCTACACTAACACCATCTATGGGAACTTTGATTGAGGTCGTGGTATTACGGAAATAAATACAAAAAAATCAAATTGTTCATAATGTTTGACTAAAATAACTTTAGAAATAATGGTATATTATAAATAGGGCGTTAGAGAAGCATGCGATTAAATTTAAAAAAACAAATATTGTTGTTTATTAAAGCGGAATAAATATCCTGAAAATGTTTAGATATAGGATTTTTAAATGCTCTTAGAATCAAGTGGAGTGTGCAACATAGGACGTAGGTAGTTAGAGAGAAAACAAAAATTGAATAAACATTCAGAACGCGGTGGTTAGTGAATGAGTTTACCTCAGAGTCGAGAATCCGACACCCCATCAGCCCATGAGCTCCTGGACACGGCGTCACAACTGGTCACCTGGTCCGCTGACAGATCACAGATCACAGATATTGTGCCATCGGGAGATTAATGCCTTGCATCGCCGAAGACGTCTCCGCGCGCAGCCGCGGGGTCGCTATATCGATCGTCCGGAGCTGCATTGTGGGCTGCACCGTATATCGATATATCGTATCGCGTTCTATATCGATACCACTATCGATGGGTTATTGCCTTATTTGATATTTAAATTGTGTAATGAACGACTACGACTTTGCCAACATTTGAATTTTCATCAATTATTCATCATTGTTCGTGTAGATTGCTTCTTCCTTTCGTCGTAGTCAGTACGGTGCGTATACTTTACATGATATTGTAAGGAATGAAGACGGACTTTTGCACCTACACTCGGCTGGTATATACGTAATATCATAAACTATGGGATATTATTGTAATTTATCTCTGGTAATGAACCTTGAACCTCCAAGCTAGATGATGTTATACTTTTTTACACCCACGTCGCCCCCGAGTGGTTGAGGTACACAACCTAGTCCTCAACCCTTAAAATAGCATGATAAGTCTACGTCCGTTTTAATTATAGTTTTTAGACATATAAAAAACATATAAGCTCTTTTAGCATTTTCTTTCCAGTATATGCCTTTTTTATTTGCATAATAAATGCGCGGACATTGCCGTTATCAAGAAATTCTTGATCAATTATTTCATTTAATAGATTATTTTAGAGCATGTCACTTTTGTGAACATACTATTCAAATGAGGCGTGAATATATGAAGGAGAAATATGAATTTCCTGGGTTTTCTTCATCCCGGCGAACCTTTAAGATTTTATAGGAAGAACCTTCACGTTTGTGTTTTTACAGAATAAAGCGTTTAAACCCAGAAAGATTTGACAATAATTTATTTTTTGTTCCTTACGTACCCAAAAAAATATAGTTATACTGTACTAAAAGATTTATGAAAATAATATTAAATTTTAGTGTAGCCTACTTTATCAGTTAATATTATTTTACAATTAATTATTTATTCAAGTCATTTTCTACCACTCAGGGTATCAGGTTTTGAACTCATCAGTTTTTGATTCTTCGGAACCCATTTTGTGTCTTTTAGTTTAATAAAAGTATTCTATAAATCCAGTTTACTTTTTAGTGATTAAAATAACTATAAGAGCTATATATTTAATGAAATAAAACATTCAAACAAATCTCAAAATCAAGCGTCACTAAATAGAGTTTAAACTTCGATATATTGTTCATATCGATGAGTATTTTTCATACACCGAATATGTATCACTTTTTGCTGCAGTCGTATCGTGATGTTATCTCGGGACGGATGTTTTGCCTGGGGATAACAAACAATAATATTCACATGAGATGTTGTATTTATGTTGTTTAATTAGAAATACGATGAATAATATTTTGTTTGAACAGTTTAAATGATTTAATTTTGTTCTGAAGAGAAAATTACACTCGAATGTTGATATAGCAAATTAATTTTACTTTCATATTCAACATCGTGTAAGATAACCAGATATGCTATTTATGTCACTAATGATGACAAAAATGAATTAGAATTCAGCCATAAGGTCTCTCTCTGTATTTCTTACTCATTTTGTCAAAAATGTAGTTTTATACTTTTACAAAGTGAGTGCTAAAAACAACTGCACACATGAATATTTCTAATATTCAACCTCGAATGTAAAAAATTAGTTATAAAATGTCATTTTTTATTTTTCATTAGAACAATATTGCATCACAAAAACATTGGAACGTGATCTACGATGGAAAATATCCGCAAATAGGACTATATAGGATTGGGGATACAGTTTATACGTTTTAGACAAAGAGTAGATCGTTTGGAAAGTATCTTATAATGGGATTATTAATAAATAAACCGGCCAATAACAACCATCCAGCCACCACGATGGTTATTTGGGCAAAAATAACGACACTTTATAACATAGAGAGCGCGATCAAATGTTAGTTGAGTTCAATGAGTATGACTTTAAAAAGTACATGACTTCGTATGAGAGAAACAGATACAATTTATTGTCAAATTGACGGCTGTGATTGATCAACAATTAAATTTAGACACTTTGAAAAATAAAAAAGTCTTAAAACACATACATTTTAACCTTTTTTTACGTGATCACTGTGAAAGGCAAAACGTGCATACAAATGTTTGGCCTTTCACCAGTGATCGTTAATTCTGTTTCAGAAAATTCCTGAATACAAATATTTTCAACTGAATAATCGCAATTAATGATGACCAAGCTAAATACTATTTCAAGAGAAACTGGATTAGGCCATATGTAAAGCTTTTATAAACTTAGTAGGTTTAATAAAATCCGTAGGAATTTTAAATATCTTTTTATTAAATTATCTTTTCATTATCTGTTACATCTTCAATAATATATGTGATGAAAACTTTGTTATAATTATCATTATAATTTTTATTACTCTGCACGCCAAAGTAAAATGGGTGGAAACATATGGATCTACACTAACATGTCTTAAGAGTTTTAAATTCTATTATGTTGCTCCATACTCTACGAGTACTACGGTGTTAGTAGCCGTTACTCTATGGAAATATTAGTCAGCTGTTATAAGCATACAAATTTTGAGAATAGCACAAGACAACATATGACGACTTTGTTTTAGATTTCATTCAATGGGAACGAGATAGATAAACGGATATTTTTGTTGTTATTTCATTATTTGTGTGTCTCTTAGGGTTTGCTGTCATTAGAATTAAGTTTTAACACACCTTATTGTGATAGTTTTCATTGATATTTTGTGATTGTGCTCTGCATAAATTGCAAGTGATTAGTTCTGTTATTCAAACAACTTTGAAGCCAATAATCAATATCAGAATAAAATTCGTAAGTTTGTTATTATTTTTTCTTTAGCTACCCATTAAACTTTTCATCCATTACAATTACCTCATAATGTAATAGTAGTGAATAGAAAATTGTGCAGTTTAGCATGAGTATCTGGATCTATAGAAATCTATAAAAATAGGTACATATTTTTATTAGGGAACCAATTTGCTTTTAATATAGGCCTAATTAAGATGTAACACAATTATAATATTATGTTTTATCAGGCACCCAAATGGAATTTACCTGTGAATGTTTCATTAAAAATTAATATTTGTTCATTTGTGTTTAAAGTAGTTGAAAAACAATCTAATAACTCTGGAAAACATTTTCCATCTGTTTTAAGTTTGAATACTCTGGAAAACATTTTCCATCTGTTTTAAGTTTGAATAAGACTTAGAAAAGCTACAAAAAGGTCTAAGATCCTCGACGACAGCTAGAAGAATCTCTTATAAAGATATAACCATTGAAGGCAAATTTGTGGTAAAAAATATGCAAAGAATTAGATGTGGGGAAAAGAATGGTTATTTTCTGGCGTCAAAAACAAAATACTTTAATTGACTTTTGTAGAGATTACAGAGTGAAAAAGTTTTATCTGAGTGACTATACCTACTTTAGAAAACCGTCCAATGAGATAGTTGATGACGCTTCGTATTGATTTTATAAACATGTTTTTTCCTATAACAATCACGGAAGAAACTCTTAAGGCGATGTGAGCAAAAAATCGACTAGGCCTAAACTTAACTTAAAAGAACATAAATTATTGAACGTTTGAATGCATTATAAATATCCCTTAGCAACGCTTTTTCATTTTTTAGTGAAAACTTTAAGGGAGAGTGTCAGGGTGATTAGGCTAATTAAGTAATTTGGCGTTTCATTCAAGTAGTGTAGGAAAATTACTTATGCTGTCGAGCTGAAATTTTGGGAACATGGATAGATTATAGACCTGGTTCACTAACGTAGCCTATGAGAAATTTTAAAATAAGAAAATAAATTAGTATACTCTACAAAATGATTTTTAAAGCCACATTTTTTATCCGATTATATTATAAAATATAAAATTTTGGAGGTCTAAAAGTGCTTAAAAAATGTAGGCATGAAAACAGAATTTTTATCTTTAAAAGGTAACGCTTAAAAAACTTTCATAAAACAATCTCTCATATCCATAGTGATTAAGCGACACTAGTGCCAACCTAGCATTTCAGATGTGCATGACGCCATTTGTACCGTCCTAATGAATGGGTGACATAGTTTTTATGTTGGGTTTTGCCAGATGAGGGTAAAACTTGAAGAAGGCCAAACTGAAATGGTACCATATATCAATGATCTGTTATTTTAGGATGGTTTAGCAGCTAAGACAATCCCGGAAAAATACTTATCAACAAGTTTATTTACAATGATAAGTTAACTCTGCAGAACACTGACTTTATATGGTATTCAATTGTGTAATATGCCTGTTACTACTTGATAATTTATTAGTTGTAGGCCTAGTTACGTTAGAATTACAAACTTCATTAGAAAATAATTTATTAGTTATTAGGATATTATTCTTGTACTGTTATTGTACAATCTAGACCCAACTGTAAGAACACAAACTATATATCCATAGTCCTTTTAAAAATCAGAGAAAATACTAAAAAGACTATTTTAAGTTTAAATTATCACCCTTTTGTACTGTTTAGGTAAAATCTCATGTTGAAGTCTCAGCCGCCCTGTGGTTCCCGTGAAGAAGCAGATAATAAAGAACTTCCTCTTCTCAACTATTCGGACATGTAAGTACAAAATTTGTATTCATTTAAAGAACTTTATTAAGCTAAAGCGTTTACCTAAAAAAGAAATATGAAAGTTACAGTTGATATGCTATGTAAGTATAATATCTCACTCCATACTAAATATCAATACCATGTATTTTTAACTGATTATGATTAATAAGATCTAAGTTCTTAGTGATACTGGTAAAAAAATTTTGTGTAATATTAGATTTTAAAAATAAAATAACTGGTTGTGGTTGACAATAAATGGATTTTCATGGACCGATGGGGTTTTGAATAGAAATATTTTACCTTTCTGTTGTTACCTTCTGTGTTGTTTTAGACTATGTCTAAGGTATGTGCAACCTCACTATTATTTTAGTTGGTTAAGTCAGCAACTATTGACATAGATGTAGTACGTGATAATGTTTGAAATATGAAATAACAAATTCTTTTCTCATGTTATGAGATATTTTTCACATTAAAATTATATGCTTAAAGCTGGCCAAAGTAAACATAATATTTCCATGGCTTATTTCTGTTATTGGTTAGCGACACTATATTTTATAATTCGTTTATATTTAGTTTAATTGCCTACGTAAGATATATAGCCTATGGTTTTAAAATCCTTTCCAGTCCAACCGACACGTAAACAGTGATAAATTAATATATTTTACCTAGTTTTTTTTAATCACAACAATAGGCCCTACTAATTTAATATTTTATGAAATTAAATTATTCATAATTTTTACTGCTCTGGTTACATGCTCACTGGTTTGCGATGGTAATAAAATGATGAAAATAAATAATGGTTGAAAAGGATTCTTTTTATATGAAAACTGGCTCTCAAAATGATTGTGACTTCAAATAAAAATTTTGTTCTTCTACTTTAGGGTTGCTTTTATCCTTCATAGCTTTTTACAATTTTGAAATTTTTACCACACTTGACTTAATTTCTCAATTTAGTTTTAGTTTTTATTTAATTTTTGCTGGAGTGTTCTTGTTATGTAGCCTATAATAAGCTCAAAATGACCCCTAGTTATCTATAATGTTATCAGTCAGCTGGCAGTAATCATTATTTCTGTTATAGAATATTGTAACGATAAACTATCATTCACAGTTTTCAGTTCAATAAGCTTTACATTGAATGGAATAATTGAGCCATGTAATTTTTAGATGAATGTCCTAGGCCTGATTCCGCCGGAAGCTTAGACTTGTTCACAAAGGCACAAGTCACAATATTAGTGCTTAATGCAATTTGTCTATTGTTTTTACCTAGGCTTGTGATTTAGTTCTTAGGAAACTACATCTCTGTCGGTTTAACAGCTCTTATTATTGCAGTTTTTACAATATTCTAAATCTTAATCAAATATATTACCGGAATTTATTTAATTGATATTCTCTCTTGAATTTTTTATTACTAAATTATTGTATCAAAGCTTTCTATTAATGTTGAAGATGAAAGATTCTGAACTAAAGGACTACATTCATTGAATATAAAATTGGTAAAAAAATAACATTCTGTATATCTGATCATGATGAACAGAAATCACAGTACAAAAATTAATAGATAAGACATCGACCAAAAGATTGGATCACATATACAGCTCTGTTACTGACAAAAGACTACCTGATTTATTCTCCAGGTTCATTAATTCACTCGTCCAGACTGATAGGTACCACCCGTGGCACACGTTAGGATTTTTTAACTGATTAAAATTATGTTGCAATAAAACATAACGACCAAAAATGTGTACATGGTCCCGGGCTAAGGTCTTGCCATGAGACCTATGGTAATAGCTTTTTCCCTAATCAAAAATTTTATTTTTCAAGAATATAGTAGAGCGTCGATTATACATACTAATACGTCGATTATCCATATACTAATTGATGCATGACAGTGTCCGGATAACCGATTTAAACTTAATTTTACCTAGCTCTAAAGTGTATACATAATTAAAACTTTGAATTTAGGCCTACAGAGTTCAGTAGTATGGTTTATATGTAACATGAATTGTATACACTTATCTTTCATTCACATTCTAGTTAAAGTACAGACTGTGCTGTGTAATTCAATTTGTACAGTAACTCAAATCCTTTACTCGTTAAAATATCGTACTGTACCTTGATTGTGGTTGACCAATTAACCACTTGAAGTACAGATTAGGTCAGAATAGCTTGATTCACCGACAGGTAGCAGAACAAATCAGCCAATAGTAGAAAACAGCATAGTATTACCAAAGAACATGGATAAAATTTCTTTGGTGATACCAACCAGAGGAAGAAATTAAAAAACCATGAAATTGTACACAAAACTTTAAATATGTAAATTTTAGCTGTACAGTTCTGCACATTGACTAAAAGATTAAGGATTCTGATAAAAGAAATGAGATATTTTTTCTGCTTGAGACCACTGACGTGTTTTTTGCGGCTAAATCTTTTAGTCTGTTTAATTACAAGAACTGAATTGTGTCACATTCAGCTAGACGCTCCAGTAAGTTGGGCATGCGCGAACATACCACACGGGAAATTTTATTAAATATTGAATCCTCGTACACGTACATGTTTTTTTAATATTATTACAGTATTTCACCCACCAGACGTCCGGATAATCAATGCTCTACTGTATATACAAAAGTTAGTTTAAATTATATCACAAATGTCCTTTAATGGGGATTTGGATAATAAACTGACATTAGTTTGGAAGCAGTGCACACAGAAGCTACTTCCAGTCCCAGACAAAACAAAACAAAGCTAATGAATAGAAAGTGGAAGGGGTGAGTTTTGACCTGTTCTCGATTCTAGGATTGAGGTACAGGAACGCTTAAGGTACAGTGTGGCTCACAGTGCTGCCAACAACCATAAAGTATAATCGTGGAAAATAAAACCACCCTGGAGTTTACTTTCTTGGAATGTCCTCTGGAAGTATATATCTATAGAGCATTGACAAGGTTGGTTACATGAGTCAGTGCTGGCTTTTTGAATAGACTATGATCTTTCAAAAGATATTACACATGTAAACTTATTGTACACTAATACAGTCTAACTCCCATAATTTATGATTTATTTATATATTTTCTCAAATTATTTTAATTACTCTTTCACTTTATAATAAATTATATCGTTTTTAGATGCTAATGCAGATTGAAGATCAGAAAATTTTCCGGTAATCCTCCCTTATCCCTATAATTAAAACATAAAATATAAATGCAGTTTTAACTAAATTATCTAAAATACTTATTTAAAGACATTAAATCATTCATTTTAAAATATGGACTGACCGCAATCTACACAGTACGTTGTTTCCTAGTCATAGCTTATCGGTAGCTCAGCATGAATATATTTTTACCATTGGCCTTTAATTGAATGTTTAGTTGGTTTCAATAAAAATGCATAGTTTTAACTTAACTGATTTTTAACTCACTTGTGGAAATCAGGCAGAATCACATATCTGAATACATACTTAGCATATAAAAGTTTAAAAATCGTCACAATTTAAGGTAATGTAAACTGAATACATGTTCCTTAAAAATTCATAGAAATGTGAGAGTAATTAATTATTGTTTGATGAAAAACTGTGAATATCCTTTTAAACTATCTATTTTAGTAGAGTGTGTATTTAGTTCTAATTCAGAAGTTAGATACCTACTGTTTATTCTAAATAAATTATATATTTTATAAACTGATATTAAACCTACGTTAAACCTTTTAATGAATTAAAAAAATTGCATTGCAGTAATGGCCTGCATGTGAGAAATACAGCTTGCAACTCTCTGCAGTAATGCAGGTTGCTGCCCGATTGTAGAAGGGGCTGGAAAATTCCTTGTATGATGATTTTTACTATGTGTTCTATTTTTAAATAATTGCATCTGTGTTCAGCTGCATCTTCCAATTTGTCTTGGTAGTATTAAGATTTATATCATTGCAAAACATTATAATTTAATTGTCTTTAATTAAGATAATGTCCACTAATGTTTTTTTAAAATTATTTATAAGTAGTGTAACATGTAATGTGGTAATACGGTAGTGTTTGATGTTCTAAATTTTTGTGTTATATTCAAAGAGATCGATTCTTAACACAATAACCAATATGAAATATTGTGTTATATCTTTATGAATCGTAAAGTTTTTTAGTTATTGACTTATTTATTATAAATTGATGATAGCCCAATACATATACATGTCTCTGTGTATATAGATACAGAAATTATTGTACTAAATTAAAAAAAAATGTTTTAGATTACATAAACTAAAATGTTTTTTAAATATGGTATTTCATATTAGTCCATGGGAAATTTTCAAATAATACAAGCCTGAAAAAGCAACTTCCTTTATATTGTTACTTTTATTGGTTATAAAGTCGTTTTGTACTGAAAGATACTATTAACACTCATTTAATTTATCATTCAATCGTCATTATCATTCAGCCCATCATTTAATTTACCATTCATTCGTCATTATCATTCAGCCCATCATTTAATTTATTTTCCTCTACGCCAATTCAGAACATTGCAAATTATCAAGCAATTATCAAATAAAGAAAAAATTGAGTTGGATTCTTCCTGTCACCAATTTATTTTAGTGCAATTTTATGGTTTATGTCGTGTAAGAGATACAATTACACTACTTTTAGGCCATATATATACAGCACCAAGTTATTTTTTAATTCCTGCAGTAAAACATATAAGATAATTTATTTTGGATCCCGTCTGTGGATTGACTGTATTTGACTATGAATTGTGTTTTCTTTCTTATCTTGTTCGTTCATGCCTTTGTGAATTTGCATCATTGCTCGTAAGGAATAAATGTTGCACTGTGCGTCACTTCTCATCCAGGCGAGAGAACTTGAACATAGTTATTTTCGCAAAGTAATCGTTTCTACAACAAGTGATTAGGTTCTACGTCACATGCCGATATTATTGTCACTACAGTGTGAGAGGTCGTATGTAGTGTTGAGTAGGCCGGCACCCGTTGAACACTTCAACATGAACGTGTTGATCACGAGACTTCGGCGATTCCTGGCAAAGGTATTCCACTGGTCACTGCTCTTATCTTAGATTAGCTGATAAGGTGATAAGGAACCTCTTAGTCAGTGTCCTTGGCCAGTCTGCCTCATGGATGTCTGGAGGTTATTTGTGAGTATAGAATCGTTTTCATTCCCTGTGTACTCTTCAATTTTGTTTCACAACTATTTGAGGTTGAAATCCGAGGTTTTTTTTATTTAAAATGGAATATGTACCATACATTTGAATATCAAGCTAGCTTATACATTATCCAATTCATTTCACATCATCTAATATTTACAATAGTATATTTCATTTGTTTGCAGACGATTTTATTTTTAATTGGCACACTTATACTGATTATATTTAGGAGTTTTTTAAAGGAATTTTATCAATTTTTATTCATACAGATTTAAAGTCAATAAAATATTCTTAATAATAGGCTATATAAATGCAATATTCTTTTATGAATGAATATAATTAAATTGTTTTGTTATCATGTTAGCGTAATAATTTACTCATATTAACTTTGGGGTTTCTTCTCAAAAATCAAAAAATAAAGATTGTTTACGCATAAAATAAATTGAATTATTATTACTTGCCTGTTGAAATGTTTAGTTAGCAATGTTATTTAAACAATTTACAAATCAATAAATGTTATTTGAGGATTAATAAGTGTTCTGGAAGTATAAGAAAGTTTTTTTTAGATTTTCGTGTTGAGTAAGTTCTCCTCCTTAATTCAAATATTGTGGTGTATCTCTGTTGCTAGTTCAGTTTACAATTTATTTAAAATATTCTGACGTACAAGCTTTCTCGCTCTAAATCTCCTGGACAACAATCAATGCAGATCGAACAGACGTCCAGAAACAATATTTTAGATTTGTCATTCATGCAGTGGAAAGATTGACAGTTAAGTTTCCCATTTGTTGCCATTTATAATACTTCATCACCACAGTTTGTCAGTAGGCCTACTTTTGGTTACTGAAATTCTATTAACTGATTGTTAATAAAAGTTGTTAAAAGAAGAAAATATGGGGTATATTTTAAAAGGGGGGTTTTATGAGGTTATTTTTAAGTGTTTAATTTTAATAATATTTTTTTCCTATGGAAACTAGTTTCATAAATATTTAGTAGTTTGGTAATTTAAATCTCCATTTTAACTTTATTTTCATGTGTAAATCCAGTCTTAAGATGCTAAATGGACTTTCAATTTCAAAAATTAATATTAATTGAATTGAACAGGACTTTCAAGCAGATATGCAGAAGTTTTTTTCAATACATATGTGAATTTAATTAAGGATTTTGATTCTTAACTATAGGGCTTATTTCAATCTGTTTCCAACATCTTAATATTCATGTAATTTATTTTTGTCTGGTCTGAGAAGCAACTAAAGGCACCACGTATGTTTTTGCATCAATGTCCTACTGATGAAGATTAGCTTTTTTGTAATTTCTTATTCAGTGGTATAATCAAGGAAGTATTTACAATGTGAAAATATCGTTGCTGAAAAGATGATAAGGAATAAGATGAGGAAAGGAGAGATTGAGAGATAAGGTTAAATGAAAGGGGAAAATGAATGAAAGCAAAGAGAAATACAGGGGTAGGGAAGTTGTATTTTTGTTAAAATATTGTCAATCTATAACATAGTTGAGTGAGCTATTAACTATTTTCTTAAAACGTGTGAGAAATTTTCGATTTTTTAAAACTGATTTGGAATTTGTGTGTTTCAACGTTATAAATGGTGTATTGTAATATTGTAAAGAGCAGTGTCAGCTGTTTGGTTGACCAACTCACCCCACCTGGACATGGTTGAGTAAGGTCAGTCAGCATTCCTCTGTTCCTCTGTTGAGGTTGTTCAGTGTAACTGTGTCAGTTATGGGATGTGTAATAGGTTGCTATTATTTTTATTTCATATAGTTTTATTCCAATAAGGGTATTATCATTTTCAAAGGAAATTAACAAAAATCCTGGTCTTCATTTCTACGGTCAGTAATTTTTTATGTATCTTGAAATAAATTGAATGATTTTTTTAGTTATTATTTTTCATGTCATACATAATTTGAAATGTGAACTTATACCATATTTACGTATAGGACGGTAAACAAGTGATTATTTATTTCTGTTTAATTTCACATGTTCTGTATAACGTAGGAAAAACTTGTCTAATATCACTTAAAACTTGTTTTTGAGAGGTAATGACTTTATTTTAATATAGTGTGGGTCAGTTTAAAGTGAACAAAAATCTTGTCCAAGAGATACGGAGTAATGGTACAAGGCTTCATCGCTGTGGCTGATCTTGTCTTTTCTGAGAAGACGAGCAAGAATGCGTTATTTGGCGTTACAGAAAGCCAGACAAGCATGAATTGAGACAAGACCTGTTTCGGCTCTCCTGAGTGAGCGACGTGAAAATAACCAAAAGAATCATAATGCTAAGCAATTTGCAGACAAAACTCTAAGTTTATTTAAATTTATATTTGCAAGCCTGGTTTTGATTTTGTTTAACATTCTATGAATGAATAAATATCTACCGCCGCGCCGCTAGACGCGAGGAGGTGAAATAGATACAGCTGTGTATTGCTTAAAGCAGCGCAACTTGTGCAGGCGCTAGCGCAAACATTGATGTGCTTGCTTATGGACGCTTAACGAAATATTTATTTCGTTTATCGTCATAAATACTACACCAGTCCAAATACAGTTGCAATACGGATCAAAAGTAGTAAGAGTACTGAAAGAATGAATTGTTCATGTCAAATATTATGAAAAAATCAACTGAAGTAATACATTCTATTCCAGTCCATCCCAAGAGCCAACCAAAAATCATGAATACTAATCAGGACTGTAACCGTTGTACTTTTCAAAAATCCAAATCTCCTAATCTTCTTTCAGTAGACTAATAGCTACAATAACGGAAATTAGGATTTATTTCAGTTGTTGTAGCTATTATTGAAACAGTATTTTTGGAGATTTGGATTTTTGTAAAGGTAAACGGTTTTATCGAAAAGATGTTGAGTTGAAAGAGCAAAAAGTTAAATCAATATTTAGGTTGTATTTTGTTCAGCCGATAGTATTTGTTTATACAGCCTGCTTTTGGATTAGTGTGCTTTGCTTGTCATGAATGAGCTTCTAGCCGCTAGAGGCGAAATAGATACAGCTGTGTATTGCTTAAAGCAGCGACTGTGCAGTAGCGCACATTGATGTGCTTGCTTATGGACGCTTAAAATTTATTTTTTCGTTATACACCATAATACACTCAAAAGAATTACTGAATAGAACAACCATATGAAAAAATCAACTGAAGTAATACATTCTATTCCAGTCCATCCCAAGAGCCAACCAAAAATCATGAATACTAATCAGGATTGTAACCGTTGTACTTTTCAAAAATCCAAATCTCCTAAACTTCTTTCAGTAGACTAATAGCTACAATAACGGAAATTAGGATTTATTTCAGTTGTAGCTATTAGTACATATTTTTTTTGGATAAAGATTTTGTAAAGGTAATATCGAAAAGATGTTGAGTTGAAAGAGCAAAAAGTTAAATCAATATTTAGGTTGTATTTTTCTTCTCCATATCGTGGAGACTACACTTTTTGTGGCCAGTGTGTCTTGGTCACAAGTCCAAATAAAATATAACTGTAACAAACGCTAACAAAATTAAAATATAATTTTCGTTATCGATATAATTTAGTGGCTAAATTTTAAGTCTCTCAATAATTTAAACAAGAAAGGAAATTATGTTAAATTTATAATCTGAACGTTTCCGGTGATTAAGGGCGATTAGCTTTTCTTTCAAACTTTGAATACATTTTTAAAATAAATCAAGAATTTTCGGTTAATGGTCAGATGTAAAAAAAATTTATGAGTGATTCACTCTCTGTAGTGTTTTTTTAATTCAACTCTTGTATAATTTTGCTTCTCCTTTAAACTGTTATATTTAATCAACGGGGATGGAAAACATTATTGTGCTTCTATTTTTTCACAAATTTAAACTAATTTCACAATCGAACGTGTCTGTGTTTCACCTCGTAAGAACCTGGCCTTTGTTTTATTGTATTATGTGGACCTGTGGAAGGGATTAGTGATTGCAAATGGCCGACTCTTACGTTAGTGCATTCATACAAAATTTTGATTAAAATGAAAACTATTATGCATGCGTATATTAAATTTATGCCCGAGTATTAAAGTATAAATAGAGTGAATACATATTGTTCAAAGATCAACGAAGTAGCCTGACAACCATGTAACCAGCGGGTGGGGCGGGGTGGCAGCCATTCCCCTCCCCCTCCCACGACACTCGGGTGACTGATGATGAGCCTGGGGGGTTAGCGACATTCTGGTTAGTTCCGGCAGTTCGCCTCTGGCACATTGGCACATACCCACCATTGTGACGTAGCCGACTCGCGCTTTGCTGAATGGACTGTGTGGAAATATAACACCTAAACTCCCAGACGTCGTTTAGTTGCGTTTTAATATTTTGGCAACTTCTTTTCTATTCTCGGGTCGTTTTTCACAGGTTACTCTATTTTATGACTCGACTACACTTAATTATTCAATTTGCGAGTTCAAAAGCCTGGCACTTCTAGAACTGAGGATAATTGACAATTATGTTTGAGATTTTCTTATTAAATTTACACAAGATAAGTTAATTAATTTCCTCAAATGAATGAGGACGTCTTTATTTGAACACTCATCAAACATTTTTTCGTTTTATGAAACTTCCGCTCAGAGTATTCTCATTTCTGCCATCTGTCCCCCAGATGATTGTATCCATCCCATGGTTTCAATATCAAGTCATAGTCTGCGATTAACACTGTAGTCATCAGGTTACATCTCCCCCTCCCCTCCCACCCTATTGTTGGGGAAGCGGCGTCGGAAGTTGTTTGGGCTCGGGCCTGTAACAGCAGCACTGCCAGTCCTCACACAAAACCTCAGACTAAAATCGTAGTTTTTCATTTATTTATTTCCAAACAACTCGCCCAATACACACGTTTTAGGGGAAAGTATTGTTTTCGTTAACATTTTTTCAAATCGTTGCTGAGGTCGGAAATATCCGTTTAGTGGTTATCTGTATCAAAAGGTGGGGTTTAACTCATGTTGGACTATTTGTCTATTTCTGAACCGTACTGATGATCCTATTTTTATTATATTTAATATAAAAGTGCACTTAGCCAAGTTAGTTTAGGTTTTTAATAGGGAGAGTACTCCAAAACCCCTTAAAAATGCAAATGACTGGGACGGTGACGACGTCCTGTAATCCAGCTACTTGGAGGTCACGAATTGTGGATAGTTGTGATAGATGGTCGGTGGATGTAGTGTTCTCTTGTGTGGATTAACGTCCGCACTATTGAATACTACGTTAATCCACTAAGACCATCCTCATAATTAGACCAATTCGTAGTTCAGAGGCCGTGGTTCGGATTCCACGTTAAACTGTAGGTCCATTAATCGGCTGTTGGGCTATTAATTAACAGTCCTGTCTAAGGAACATGTCAGCCTTAGTCAGTAACAAAACTACAAGATCGCGCCACAATCATCCTACATTCATTCCTCATTCATACTTGGCTTAAAATAACCTACCTTGGTTGGTCGCCATTTCAGTTAAAAGTATAAAGTAAATTTACTGAAGACGCAATGTGATCACTCAACTTGTTCTCACTACTCTATTATTCCTTACGGAGGGGACTTTGGTATGCTTCAAATTTATCCACGCTCTGTCAAAGCGAGTTGCTGTCGAAAATTCAGTTTTAAACTATATAAGATAGATTTGTTTAAACAATTTTTTTCTAAACTAAAGCTAACAAGGCTTTTGAAAGAAGTTTTGAGTGTTAATTTCCATCTCCGCTCTGTAATAATTGCAAAACCCGACTAATCTATAACAGGATATACATAGGCATACGAGAATGTAAACAACTGTGAAGCGGACATGATGACTGACACACCGAACTGACCGTGTGTAGCCTGCTTGAGGTTGACGTCAGGTAGGATAGAAAATAAAACTAATAACCAGAATAGTAATGGATGAAGGTCTACTACCTGGAGCGTGGTCGTTCGTTGTGACACGAGCGTGATAACGTGACATTGATAACCGGCGGAGACGCGCACTGTGGTGCGGGGGGCGGGGGGGGCGAGGTGAGGAGTCGCTATTGTCGTCGTCTACAGTCGCGTCGACTCCACCGCGGGCCCACCATGGGCATCCTGGGGCGCCGGCCCTCCCGGAGCATGGAGGACATCAGGCTGCTGCGAGTGCCGCACTTCGGGTTCCGCAAGTTCCCCTCGCTGGAGTTCCTTTACCGAGGGAAGGATAAAGAGGTGACCGATGATTTTAAGTTTTTGAGAAAAAAAGGTTTGAAAATAGTGTTGTTTGATGTTGAAACTAATGTGTAGATTTCTAAAGTTTTACTATAAATTTTACACCTTTTTTTCATTGAGACATTAATAAATAATCCTGACAAATGAACAGCTCGCTAATTTGTCACTCATTATTCTTGATTATGTTCATGAAACTCACCCTTCCTTCATATTCACCTTGTAACTCATTGGTGGACCGATGGCTCATGAATATTTCTCAATGGATTCTGGACACCTCTGGGTAATATGGTTAGTTAGAGATATTGATGTAGTAGGGCTACTCTTACCAAATGTGACAAAGTATTTAAGTAAGTACAGAAGTTAAATTTGAAGCAGTTTGATGGTGGTTTGTTACAAGGGGAGAGTAGTGATCGAACCAGCTGTAGGCGGTAGGCGGTAAGTGAGACTAAGTGGTCCAGGTCCAGGGTGTTAACCTGCAATGGTAATCAGCTGCCACCGGTGCCAGTGTTACTAGTTCAGTATTCTTGCGATAATTAACACAGTTACAGATTTGCCATCTTATTGTCTATTGTTCTTAAATGTTTTTATTGAAAATTATGTAAAAAATTATTTGTTCATAATACATTTTCAGGCATTTCTTTATTGACAGAGCTACACAAAAAGATTTTTCTGTATTGCGGATGTACAGGGATTATCTGGGACGGTGGTGTGTCCTATAATCCATCTACTTGGAGGTCACGAACTGTGGATAGTTGTGAGCGATGGTCGGTGGGTTTAGTGTTCTCTTGTGTCCAAACTATTGAATACAATGTTAATCCGCAAATACCATCCTCATAACTAAACCAATTCGTTATTCAGAGGCAGTGGTTCGGATTCCACGTTAAACTGTAGGTCCCTTAGTTGTCATTGACTTTTGGGCTATTAATTAACAGTTCTGTCTAAGGGATATGTCAGCCTTAGTCAGTAAAAAGACTACAAGATCGTGCCAAAATCATCCTACACTCATATCTCATTCATAATTTGCTTAAAATACCTACCTGGGTAGGTCGCCATTTCAGTTAAAACTATAAAGTATCTGTAGTTTATGGTGTCAAATAGATTTGAAATATTTTTTAAATTATTTACTAAAAATATATATATATATATGCATATTTATATGACAATGGAGTTGCTAAAGGTGTTAAATTCAAACTTTGATAGATCAACATGAAGAGAGTCTCATTATAACATTAAGGAACATTCAGGTTTTTGATATACTGTACCATGGTTTGGTATGTTAAGATTATTTCTGGGCATCTTCCACATATTGAGGTATAGAACTAATTGTTTTGTTTGGATTATTTATAAAATGCACAAGTTGTTCTGTATAACTAACACACATACGCCCACACTCAGACAAGCACATGCATACACACACACACACACACAATTAAACTTAGCATTGAAAAAATAAACTACCATTCTAATATCAACAGAAATCAATTTTATCTTTTAGAGTAAAAATTAAATTGTGATCATGGGTATGTAGAAATATATTGAGGTATGAAATATGAAATAGTGGAAAATTAGTATGTAACATTTTTAGCAGGTTAATACTTAAAATTATACATAATTAAAGTAAACTAAATTAGAACAGTGGTGTCCTTGTGAGGCTAAAAAATGCTAAACTCAGAGAATAAGAACATTTTCAGTTTAGCTAAACCATTAGTGTTATTCTTGTCTACAATCTTTCTAAATCCTTTAGTTGACACAACACCTCTGTTTTTTATCCGTTGTTTTTCATCAGCTAACAACACAGTTGAGCCTATGTCCCAGCGATCCTATTGTTTCCACCCAGATCAGAGGTTAAAGTGGCATTTAACGATTGTCTTTACTGGCAATATATAAAACTTAATCTCTTTTAAATTGCTCCTATTTCTCAGTCAAGTTATCAAATAGTAATTTATTTTCTGTTCTAAGTTGTCTTAATAGTTTGTTTTAAATCTATGACAGAAAGAAACCTGCGTATTGGAAATTAACAGTACAATCTTTAAGATGGTATACATTTTTATTAAAGAATACTAACAATAGAAGAGTTTTTACTTGATGATTTGTAAGGTATTAAACTCAGTATGGTATACCATACTAAAGTTGGTAAAGTTATACCAGACTATATAACTTTATTATAGTCTTATTAAAGTCTGGTATAACTTTATTTCTTATATTTAGTTGAATTGTGTTTTGACCTTAGTACTACGAAAACTACCACCTTCATAGCATTACATAGAACTGGAAATTAACCAAGATAATTAGAGTACCTACTGTTCATATCTTGTTACCAAGGTTCTATAAATAAATACAGTTTGTTTCAATATTTTAATAGAGATGTCACGTTATTGAAAACTTCTTAGTTGATTCATGTATTACTCACTGTATCAGGCGGAATATTGCTTGAATGAACCCGCGTTGGCACCGAATGCATCTCAGTTATGACTATGATCTCGCTGTACTTCCGAGATGGATTATTTTCGTTCCGTGACTCGTTGTGTGATGTAAATGAACGTGTGAGCCATTGTACTCCGACATGTTTGATCAGCCGGTAAGCTACGAGCGTGATGACCAGTTGTATGTTTCCAACACATTGTCACACATTGTTTTGGCGAACGGTTATTAACAGTAAAATATGAGGCGAATCTGGAGTGTTAAGGAAGTCTAGTTTTTTGTTCTTTTGAGCTTTAATTTACGATCGTAATATGTGAAGTTTAAACTGTCTTTCAGAAGAGAGCAAGGGAAGGAAATAAAAAAAACTGATTATAATGTTTTATATTAACAGCACCAGAAAACTGTGTCAACAGACAGAGTGAATATTAACCTTTTTGTTTACTTAAAGAAATATTATAATATTTTACTTATATTCAATAAATTGGACATTCTTATTCTTAATAGCCTTATTTTCTACTTTACTATTTGTAACTGTATTTTTTTATATTTTAATATTTATATAACTCATACACATACACATCTACTAATGTATAACATGAATAAATTGTACACATAACCAATCTGAAACAAGGAAATTAATGTTGTTCACTAAGAGATGTTTATATATTATTTTGTTTTTTGTATGTTAACTTTTTTATTTTCAAATGGGTTTTATCAATATTACAAATGTTTTCTGGACACCTATTTAGTGAATACATGAAAAAAACTTTTTTGGCACTGTTACAAAAAAAATATTATTGACACATTCCAAAAAAGATTGTTCGAAATTCTGATTACATAAGTTATATCGCTAATAATAATTAATTATTTAGTATAAATAAAGTTGAAAAAACTACTGCAAAAACGGAAATGGAGAGGCAAGGATGTAGGGTGCCACCAGCAGCTGACCGGGTGTGATTTTCTTTTCCTGGAGGGATGAAAATTAACTCGTCCTCTGCTGTGCACAGCCCCGGGTAGACCTTGCTACACCTCGTGTTCACCGGACATTGGCTACAAGGCTCTCCCACCTTGTACATCGGGGATCCCAGGCTTGCGGAGGGTGCGTAGTTACAGTTGCACAGGTAGTATTGGTATTGCGGATAATACCTCACGTAAGTGATGTAGCCACAGCCCAGCTCCTCCGTCGTGGCCCACACTATCTGTGAATAGTTGTTGAGCTCAGCAGGTGATATTGTCATGTCGCCACTGTAGTACTGTTTCGAGCCATATATCTCATTGAACCATAGGCCTACTGCAAAAACGCCTAGAGTATTGTTAAAAAGGTGTTCTGTATCGGTGTCGATTCCATATACCGAGTTCTGCCCCACGGACATACCGTTCAGCATGTTCCGGCAGGTGTCGTATGCGACGCTCTCTGGACAGCTGTTGAGGAACCTCTGAGCGATGTCCTCCAACTCGAAGCTCCACCTCAGCATCATCATGTTAGCAGCCTTCGGTAGCCCCGCCATGCCCCAAGCAATTGACTGTCTCATTTCGTTGTGCATGTCCAACAGACTTTGTCTTTGTATACTAGACAAGCCTCCTATTACGTCAGGCCCGTTACATGAATCCTTAGTCGTATCTAACTCTGCAGGATATTCGCACATCGTATGAGCCGTACTCCCACAAGGCTTGTATTTGCACGTATAATTACCGTTCAGAGCACCTGTCAGAATGATTAAAATGATAAAAATATGAAAGTTTATCGTCACACAATTTATATACAGTTTTTGATAAGTCATTGTGCATGAACAATAATTTACAGTTTTGATAAACGAATATCTATTTTTTAAGAAAAGAAAAGTATAACTGATCAGTCTTTATGGCTCAGGTTTTATGGCTTTTTTACAAGACTGAAAATCCAAGATGTGGAGCTTCCATCTTGTTAAATCTCGTAGCTTAAGAGTGTTGTTTACACTCTGGAGATGGAGTGTACCTGACAAGAAGAAAATATGTCAATACTGTGTAAAATCTACTCAATACTGGTTATTTTAGATTTGATACATGTAACTAATTGAAATGGAATACTATTGAAGTGACATTACAATGTTATTTCATTAACCTTGAAAGTCCACTTCATATTTTTTTAAGAATTTTTTTATAGTTTTGTAGTTTAATGGTATTAGCTAAAAAATTAAAACACCAGCTAAGTAGAAATTAATATCTTTACACATTCCTGAAATACGATTCTAACATACTAATTGGATAACAGACGGATAGTGTATTAAAAAACGGAATCCTCCACATTCCTAACCATCTAATTTTCTATAACTTAAACAATTAGAGTCACCAGTCACCATAGTCTCAGAGATTGTGTTATTATTTTATTATATTACCCACTCTACAATGAAAGATTTAAAACCACTATCTCCCAAGAGTCAATGTTGATTCGGATCACAGCTTCGGTTCACATTGACCCAGACCCTTATCAGTGTTGATAAAGCCGAGTAAAAGTCCATTCGTAGTACGGTGCTGTGATGGACAAAAGTGGGAAATAAGTGAAAGCAGATGGATTCACCTAAATCGAGACGACAGTTTGTGATTGTGAATGACAGTGATAACCTATCAGCGCTTATCTGACCCTCCACTCACTGCAGTCAGTGTGAGTTGAGAACTTATTAGAACACTTTGCTCTTGTTTGTGGCCGTGTGGCGGCCATGTGCTTGTGAATTGTTTACAACTCTGTAGTTTTGTGCTGGGTGCAATGTGGTTATGTTGGAAACTGATGAAGTCAGTGTAGTTCAAATTGGTTTCGTTTTTATTAATTTTGATTTAGGATTTCACATTGGTGTTTGTGTACTTGCAGAGTTTGAAGTCTTGTTACTTTTTTCTCTCTAGAAACAGGCTCATTCCTAACCTTCAAGATACAGATTATGCTGAAATTTCCTTATATGTGTTTTACTGTAGTTTTTATTTTCATAGGTTTTAAAATTAGTAAGTTTTTATACCTTCCATTTAAACTTCCTTCAGGGTACAACTTAAAGTCAAAATTATTGTTAGAATGTTTATTTGGCTACTTTTTTTGTTAACTTTGCTTCTGTTATATGAATAACTGTGTTTTGTGTATTTGATTCGTGTAATATTTGGTCAAACTATAAATTTTTTCTCTTCGTGGCCTTGGATACTCAGTCTGGATTCCAGTTTTGGTTTGATTGGTGTCTGCTTCACCCAGTTACTCGGATGTGACAACGGGTCGTTTGTGATTGATCTGGGTTGTCTCTCCCAGATTGTTCTCTCCTGCAATATCAACTATCATCGCAGCCTAATAACCCTATCCTGATATTGACACATATGATGATCGAGTCTGAGATCAGATCTTCTAGCCCATCTCCATCCTTGATCTTCTGCAAAAAGTTAAGATTTTTCATGTCATATTGTAACTATTATACCGAAAGAGTCATGTTTATTCTCTCAGTATAGTAGTTATAATATAATTCAACTAATTCTTCATTTTTCCATTTGATTAGTTATAATTCTTTAAGTACCAAGGATGCATTTTAATTTAGACAATTTATTCGAGTTACAGGGCGTTTCTTTATTAACGAGATGGTGCTTGCACAATATTTTGGCAAGGTTTTGACACGTTTCTGGCACCTCATCCATCAATTACCGAATGTCTTTTGTATTCTCTAGTTAGTCCAGTCGGCCACACTGTTCATTAGTGTAATTTTAAATTATCTCTAGCTTGTTCTACAAAATTAAGGCTTCCAAATGAAGGTGTGTTTAAAATTATGAATTTATAGCATTAAAATTTCCTCTCGCCAAAAACTGAAGTAAATATTGTGATTGGATGAAAAAAGATTACTTCATAATTTTTTAATAAGACTCTTTATATTTTGTCAGTTTTCGTTCTTCATTCAGCGTTATAACTGATTTTAGACTACGAATAGAATACTTAATCCGATGGTTTTTTTTTCAAGAATAAGGCAATGGTCACTACTATTTATTTATATACTTATTGTGTTTTCACTGTATTCAGTCAGTTATAAATTATACAAAAATTGATTTATATTAAATGCAATAGAGATATTATGCTGATTATTAAAATATATCTCTGTTCATACAATTCAATTAAATATATTATCAGTTCATATTTTTCCAATACTTGTTAAAGGCAGTAACCATGATGCAGACAACATCTCAAGTGGTTTGGCTCTGAAAACACAGATCAGCCAATTGACTCCAATTAGTCAGGATGTCATTTCTCTTGGCCTACTCAGTTCTTCCAAGTTCACGGTCTAACTGGCATTTGATCATTTTGTAAAGGGTTTATCTGATTAATTTTCCTAAACAACTGTGGAAACTATCATTTCAAATTTCTCCTGTAAGATATTTTTCATTCGCACCCAACAGTGACATATATAATCTTAATATTATATTGTTTTAACATAAAGTAGGTACAGTAAAATTTAATTTTGAATGTGTTACTACTGAATAAACCAATTCAAATATTTCCAACACAGAGCGTTTTTGTTTTTAGCTTCAGTTCTACACAATTCACTTGCTATAAAAGCATCGATAATGTAATCGATTTTTGAAAAGAAATATCATGGACTTTTACCAGCTGTAATTTTGATAGCAGAGACAGTGTGTCATTTAGTTTAACTTGCATACATTAGTCATGAATGAAGCTCATTGTTTTCCGTCCAGTATGAGATAGGTCTTGGTCCACGATGGCAGTGGCGGGGAGAGATTCGTTATGTTCCAATAGTTTGTTTCTTCAGGTAACCGTTTGTTTTGTTAGTTTATTTTATTGTTTAGATTGGGTTTCTTTTGAGTTAGATGTTCCACTTTGATGGTGTTTATTCTCTGCAAGGTATTTGAGGAAATGTCTTTGAAGTTAAATTTAAATTTGCTTCACAGTTTTACGTGCTTGTATTTTCCACAAAATTATGCTTGTGCAAATATTTTGGTGTTTAATTTATTTGGGAAAAAGATTAATGTTTGTGAGGATTGTTGATATAGTTTTGTATTGAGAATAGGAAATAATAAAATTTGTAATCAGAATGAAACTTTATTTTTGTTTACGGTATATTGGGCTTTGTAGCATTTATTGTAATATTTACTGTGGATTTAAATTTCTGTAGGTTTAAAAATTTGATGAATAACTATCATGATGTTGGTTAATATTTATATTTAGAGTCTTCAATGCATAAGCAAAGTTATTGGCACAATTTGTAGCAGCCTCTAAACCTGAGGCAGCATCAGAGATGTTCATCAGAACTGTCCACCTGGCATCAAGTCAGCCCAATAATATATTGACTTCTTATGATCTATAGTCGAGATGGATTCGTCCAAGTATTGATAAATTACCAATGACTTCAAGGACATTTTTGTGAGAATCCAGAAAACATATCTAATGTTTAACTGTGCACAGTAATAGACGGCACAAGTCTGAACAAGAGCAAAGTGTTGCCGTTCAAACCGAGTGTGAACGTTGGAGACCGAGCGTATACATGGAAGTGAGAAATAAGGACACAGTGTGAGTGTAAGTGTTGGTGAATTTTGGACAAAAGTGCTGGCGCAATGAGCACTCCACCGCAGTTGCGGACGATCAGCTCGCTGGGGACGCCACAGAGTCTCCAGCGAGCAGTGTTCGGAGCCGCCAGCAACAGCCTGGTTAGCCTGGAGTCGCTTCCTCTCACCGAGGGGGGGTTCCGCCCTCGACCTAGCTACGGGAGCATCTTCAGCTACTACCACATGCTGCGGCGCGGCTCAATGCTGAGCAACACCAAGGTACGGCGCCGGACTAGTTATACCAGGGATCGATGTAATCTTTCAATTTTTTGTTTAGAAATGTTGTTAGAAATCAATAAGCTAATTTAAAATAATTTTGACGATTCCCTACGAATCTGTTATCTTCCATGACAAAATTACTTTCAGTCGGAATTACTTGGACATCTTAATGTCAAGACTCGTACTTGTGAAGAAATCGTGATGATTCCCATTTTTCACAGTTACAGGACCCAAAGCAGTAAAATCAATTTGTCATTCAAATTATTTCTTTATAAAATAATAAATAAATCCTGTGGCATTCATTCCCTATGAGAAATTACCTATATCTCTATAGCAAAATTTATCTATAAAACTATTCCATCAGAGAATATAACCTCTATGTATCTACAAAATTATATAAAATTGCCATCTCTGACTGGCTGTTGGTGATTGGTCCCTTGTCCGCTCTTGAATACTACCACAACTGATACGCCACCACATGGCTCTCATTATAACCCTCTTTACGAAAAAGCTACTCCCTACGTGCTTTTTTAATAAACCATTTTTTGGCTTGGTTTGATTAATATAAATGCTAGATGCAAACAATAAAAACACTAATGCACAAATTAAGGGCAGATTTCTTGTCAACCATTAACGAACATTTTCTTATTTACTAAGAGGTTCTCAAGGATATATCAATCAAGTGTGATATTTAAATACAAAAGACAGAGTTGATTATCTATGTGTCAATTAATTGAACACTTGAACGGTCTAAGAAAATTATGCGCAAAATTTTTTTCCACACAAAGGTATTTTAAAAGCATAATGCAATTCACGGTAAATTTTTAGTATGCTTTTTAGTTAACTAAACAATAATATTTATTAACTTTACCAATAATATTGTACTGTCATAATAAAACATTTTAATCGTACATTTCATTACATTAGTTTTGAAAGTTAAAGTAATTTTGAAAGTTAAAGTAATTTTTATGATGTACTGTATAGTTTAATTCTACTTACACCCTAGCTCTTCATATGAAAAACTCCATCTAACAGATAGCTGTGAAAAATGTTAAACAATCACCAACACACGAAATATATACTATGCTAAACATCATGTATGTTTTATTCATGCACGAGTCATTGATACGGAACACAAGCATGACAAAACAGAAACACGTTCAAGTGAGTCACTCGCGAAAATGTATTTACCTGTTTGCGAACAGTAGGCATGAACGGTCCGTTATCAGTAATTAATCGTGTGATATGTGATAAGTGTTATCACGGCAGCAGTTATCCTCAGTTTCCAAGCTCTGCTAGTCTCGGGAAGTCAGAATGGTGAAGCGCCGGCACTCGAAACAGGTTATGTAACTTTTGGTTATGAATAAGAACTTTACTTGTCGTTAACACTAAAAAAATGCATTGGTTATTATTTATATTGGTTAATTTTACCAATTATAGATTTTTTATATGGTGAGAACACAAATTTAAGTTGTATCAGGGTTTTGGTAATGTTGTTATTTCTAAATATCATTTAACAATGTTCAAGTTATAGATTTTTTCAAACGGGATTCAACAACAGGATAAAAAAATAGGTGTCTAAAACCCTTACTAGCTAGTTTTTACTTGACGATTCTGATGAAATGCCAGCTTTAGTCATCATTGTTATCTTTAATGACATGGCGGGGAACAATTACATGTGTTGGATGTTGAGGGAACATAGGGCTCATTGGAAGGGAGAATTAAATGTGTTTTAGTCCACTGGTCTGAGATATTTGAAGCAGAATGGTTCTCAGTTCTAAATCCTTGGTGTCAACTATTATTGTTATATTTAGACCTAAAAAGGTAGGAGTTTTTTTCAGTGTCATTTCTTAGTAATTTTTATTAATTCATAATTTTTTAAATAACTGTTAAGTCAACCGTGTGTTTATATTGTTTTTTTACTGTAGTTTGTGGATTTGAGTATGGACAAACAATCAATTTAGGTCGTTGATTTAGTGTATCTGTACCAATATTCAAGGAATATTTTTTATCTGTCTCTAAACTTGCTTTTCAGACAACTCTTAAACAACTACAGGAATATTTTGAGTACCTTATATAAATGATGAGCTTTATGTATGTACTACGTTACTTACTATATATTTTAAGCTACGCATTATTGCTACTGATGTTGCTTTGATGTTTTCAGCTGCCTGTTTACGACTTGCCCTAGATGGTAGAATAGTGATAGGCTGATAGGTGCTTGTCTAATTTTGATATTATCTTTTTTATGTAATTCTAATAATTTATCTTATATTTCCATGCTGTGTGGACATTTTCATTGAAAAGTTCAATGAAAATCATCTGGTTCTTCTGTTGACTTTGGGGATACTAATTTTTGTAGAAAACTCCAATAAGGCGAGTTTGAAAAGTTAGTGATTATTATTCAATTTAGTTTCAATCATTATTATTCAACAAATTACTGAAATGTGCAGGCTTGTGTGGTTTTCAGGCTTTTTAGTTGTGTTTGAATTTTTCAGTTAACATCTTATAAATACTTGTTTTTGTCCGTAATGTTTATGAAATACAATTCTATCATTCCTTTTTATACTTTACTTATAACTTTAAAAGTATGTAATCCAATATTTAAATTAGCTCTTAATTTGTACAATTTAGTATTTATTTTATTTTATGAATGACTTCTCCATTATTATAGACCCTCTCTTTGACCTCAAAATATTGAACGTACAAACAAACTGTGGTCCGCTATCATGTTCAACTTTAACAAATATAAATTAATCAAATTATGTTCGATTAAAATAATCTTAATCTGTTTAATTGATTGGAGCAATCCACACAGTATTGTGTCTGTAATGCTTAATTAACATAATTCTTCATCACATCTGTTATACATGCTCAAATTTTGTGTATAAAAGAGGTTTTATTATTAATGCATATTCATACTGCATATAAAGAACAAAGACTTACCTTTTACATAACGACCATATGAAATGCCCTATTGGTTGAATAAAATGCATTTAAAAGCTCTAGAAGTTAAAGTTTTAGCGAATTTCCCATAGGGAAGAAGCTATTACCGTAGGAATCATGGAAAGACTTAAGCCCGGGACCATGTTATTTTTTCGTCTTTAGGTGCCCAGAGTCCAAAAACAATAGTCGTTAAAATTTATATATATATGTGTCTGTGAACACGATAAATCTCTTAAAAATGGTCCGATCAAGGCCAAATTTGGTAGAGACGTGTATTCCTACAAATGCTCGAACGAGTTCGTAAACCAGATATATCTGTCAATGGGAACGGGTAGTTTGGGGGTGTTTTGTACCCCAAAATGTGGTTTTTTGCGTTATTCACGTGTAATTTTTGAAAGTTTCTAATTTTATATTTCACCATTGGAATCAGCTTAAAAAACTACACAGTCAAGTTCCTTAAAGTTTTTCTCTATCTCCAACTGTTACCGAGATATTAAAAAATCTAAACACAGTACGTTGTATTTTGTGGCTCCAATGTTAATCTTATGAAGGATAGGGAAAAATTAATATATCCCATATTAATCAATATTTTTGGATAAAACTTGATATTTAGATTCATGTGGTTGGGATCTATCCATTTATGCTTAAAAATCATAGTTTATGTGTTTATCATGGCAGCAAACCTGCATACTCTTTTTCCATATTTTATTAATCATATAGGGAATAGGCAAACTCCTTTATTTATGGACAGATGTTGATGAAAGTTGGTATAAATGTTAAGATAAAAATCATTTATGGTAGAAATGACTACTTTCAATGTTCCTCCCAGCAGCTAACCTGCACACTCTTTCCCCATGTTAATCTTATGGAGAAAAGGCAAATAATTCTCATGTTTATGGACAGATTTTTATAAAACTTGTCATATATTATTATTATATTATTGTTATGGAAATTCGCTGAGTATGCAGGTCTGCTGCAACGGGGGTATTTAGTTGTACGAGAAAAACTTGTATCATATATGAGCATTTAAATAAGATCTTGTAAATAAACTGAATAGCAATTTGAAATGGTGAAAAAAGAATCTAATATTTGAATTTCTCAATTTTATTTTTACTTGGACTACCATTTGGGTAGGCAAATTTTTCTTTATTTTTGGTACTGAGCTCTTGTGTAACTAACTGGTTGCACACTGTAGCCCCGCCACAGTCGCGGGGATGCCTCGCAGGTGACCCACGATGACCACGATGCCCCCAACCCCCCGCCGACGGGGCTTCTCTCTGGTCCACTTCAACATTCCGGGCGGGGGATGGAACTTCGCCCCCTCCCTAGTCTCTGCCCCCGCCGTATCCGTCACCCCCGCCTCGCCTCATGAGCCCCGCAAGTTCAGCTTTGCCAGCCTGCGCAAGCTGTCGTCCTCGGTCAGTCTGTGTGCAGTTCTAACACAGAACGTAGTAGCGCGACTAACGCCCACCCCTCTGTAGACAGTTGTTTCCCCAAGGGTGTCTACCTGCATAACAACCGATTCAAAAGCTTAGTCTATGAAAGTTTAATATTTATTATGCGTCATAATTGGTTTTGTTCTATATCTCAACCAAACTTTTATGAATTTTTCACTATCTGTGTATAGTGAGAACTAAATAAAGTATAACTAGCTGAAAATTTTATTTCAATGAGAAACTAACTGTATAATACTGAAAGAATCTTGTATTATACTTGTACTTATACCTTTAAAAAATTAGAGGTAGACACCCTGATAATTTGGCTGAGTGAGATTTTGTTTAGAATTATTACATTTTGCTTTGCTACACTGTTGAAATGCTTTAATGAAGCTTGTAGGAATCATAGAGATCTTGCTTACATCACAATTAGCTAGTATTTAATAAAAATATTATATAATTGTCGTGGAAAACAATTGTAAAACTAGTGGAAATTAATCTTTCCTCATGTAGTTGTATGTATGGAACAATATTTGTGTTCTGTTATGTTTTTTTAAAAGAAACTATTCTAACGTGTTCAGTATATGTTGTATAATCACTGTTTAAAAACGGGTGTCAACTATCAGTATTGTTTAGCAAATTAATTTATATAAATAATTGTGCTTTTTGTCATTATTCATTTAAGTTATTAAAGGAATTTTAAAACTACTATTTTAATAAACAATACAAATGAACGTATTTACTCTAACTTTAGATGGATATTTTGTATTTTAATGAATCAATATTTTTTTAGCCAAATTGTAATATTTTGTAATAGAGACAAAATTAAAACTCAGATGTTATGCTGGACTTAGAGAATTAATATTGTGTTAATCTATAATAATTCCTCAAATATCTGCACAAATGCTTCTGTTATATAGCCCACTAAAAGAACCATGCTCATCTATTACATATTTTTCTATTCAAGGATAAATATTTTTAATTCATTTTTGGCATGAAATCATCTTAATTTCTGCACTTCTTGTTTTTCATTCCTACAAAATATTTGCTTCGAATGCAACTTTTACCTAAGACGTTCTTCTAGTACTAAAATATATAATTTGTTAAGCAATAAGTTGTATGTCGACTTGATTTGTTTATTTTGTCATATATTTTTGCTTTGAAATTGAAAGTTTGGTTGCAAAACATTTTGTTACAACAAATTTAAAAAGAGTTATTCTAATTTTATGTTTAGGAGAGAATTATTGTGATAAATACAGTAAATATACTAAATAATAAATTATAATTATCATACTGATGTGTGTATGATCTATTGTAACCATCCCATACAATATTAATAAATAAGGTTTTATATTGCTGCAGAGCTTTGACGGATTTAGCGTTGACGACTCAACTATCAAACTCTCCCATGCCCGTGGGGTTCCCTTCGTTAATTTAGTCATAGCCAAAGACAAGGAGTTTGGTTTAAAACCAAATTCATGACCCTTGATTATAATTTTTAATTTCAGTATTATTTTTACGATCCATATTGATAAATGATTATTCCTTTAAAGAACAAATTAATTTTTCCAGTACTATGTTTCACAGAAAGAGAGATATTTTATTGAAAGTTAATAAGTCTTCAATAATTTTAAATGCAGGCCCAAAACAATGATCAGCTGATGTTGTGATAAGTTAGATTGTGTTCAAGATTAGATGTATCAGATGTTTGAGAAAGGTCACCAATCATTTTGTTGCACCATGTCTTCCAGGTCATTACATATGATTAGCAGACGATCTTTGATCGTTCAGAATGTTAAGTGTTTAGTACAGGACAATATTAATAACATGTTATTCGTAAGTGTGTCCAGTATAGCATCGCTGCGTTCGCTTGTTGTAAGTTTTAATGTGAAATACTGTTAGATAAATTGTGAAAATAGCCTTATACATAATACAAAATATTATAAGGTTAAGTTTGTTTGGTTGGCAGGACAACCCGAGATGGAGCCGTATAGTTTATAGTAACTTTTTATGTTATGTTATTTCTTAGTGTTCTGCGCCTTGTGATAGTGTAGAGTACGGCTACCTACCCTTTGGCAGAAGACATTTTTCAAAATTGTAAGAAGAAGTTAACAAGTTTTATTGGAGTATAATTTCACTTCAAAAATATTTTATTTAATAGTGCACTTTTTCCACTAAAAATGAGATATTAAAAAAATTATTAAATTTTTACTAATTATTTAAAGTAAAATTATTTATTTAAATTTAAGATTTGTGAATAAAAGTATTATGAAGCCCAATTAAACAATTTACAATCCTTTCATAGAGAACAATCAGATTAAATTAAGTGATTAGGGTATACAAAATTTAAATATATTTTTTAAGGATGCGCCTATTTTGAAAAATAGGCGTACATGAACGTCTGGAATATGACTGGCATAGATTGAATCCAAAGTAAGATAAGTTTTGGACATTTCAAGGCTGATGTAAGTTAATTTTAAAATATAAGTAGAATATTTTGTTTACGGATATTTAAAAAACCATTGTATGTTTGAATTTGTAAATTTAACACATTTTGAATGGTGAAACAGTTGAATAATTAGTTTTATAATCAGAAAATGAATAATCACAATTTATTATTCAATTACAATTTTCAGTATTTCAATAAAATGAGTACTTCCTGTATAGCCATAAGGTTTAACTTAGTTTGATGTTCTACACTCTCTAAACACTTCCTAAACACGTACAATGTAATAATTATGAAAATAATTTAAGAATAATGTCCATTTAAGTGCTAAAATTAGAAACAACCTTGCAACTAGATCTATATTTAAAGTCTCTATCGCGTTATAATGTTATTCTTGTTATAGTACTGGTAATTACAGTAGTTTGTTTTTAATTACTATGATTTTGTTTTTTAGTTGAGGGCTTAATTTAAAAATGTTGGTTGGAAGTTAACTCAGTAAAATAGTATAATAAATAATATACTATTATAACTAATATTTAAAATAGATATATTTAAACTTAATCAATTGACGTTTACAAAAATCGTTTTTGTATTTAACCACCAGTTTTGATGTTTAATATACTTAAAAGTGGTTAGTAAAATTCCTTCCTTAGTTAAAAGGGAAAATTAGTTTATGTATTATCCCAAAATAAATTAATTGTTATTTATTTTTTATTAAAACCTATTCCTCAAATTGATGGTGAAGGAGGAACGGTGTGGCAGACAATTGGCAGACTAGAGGTAACGTAATGTATGCGTGTGGTTCTACTCAACCAATAGTTTTGTTTTGGTAACAGTCACATGTTTGAAAGAGTGGACCCCTCCCTGCACCTTGAACACTCTATATTAACCATTCGTTTGACCTGATTTGCGACTAGTAAATTGTAGTACTAACTCTTATTAGCTTAATAGTGAATATCTATGGATCAAAACTATGAAGACCCTTCAAGTAATTCTGTTTATCATTTTAACATATTGGATACTCATATTTTTTTCAGTTTTACAAATTAAAAATTTATTTATTTAATTCGTTTCTAGTTTAACACATTTACCTCATTGTAATATTTGGAAATAATCTAAATCAATTGTTCTATGATTTGTTAAATTCCTTAACTGTACTTAACCTGGATCTCTGTATAGTAAATACACAACCTTTCTAATAAAAATTGTTTCCTTCACATAATTTTATCTCTGTTGTTTTCCATAATGACACGTCATGTACACCCATTCATTTATTCATTTTAGATTTTTCTGGTATCTATGTAAAAATGTCTGGGTCGAGGGACTTGTGAGTTATGTCTTATAAGTGTGAGATAAACATACCTAGTCGGAATCCTTGTGGCAAATGACGACGCTTCTGTGGTACCTCACTGTCTACGGCTTCGTATATTTTGTTTTATCAACTGACCCGTTTCCTCGCCTGTTGCAGACCCTCCACAGAAGTGACTCCATGGTATCACTTTGCTACCGGAGCCTCCTCCAGTACATCACTGATGACAACTTGCCGGGTCTTCAGAACTTTTTGGATAACAAGCGAGTCATAGTCGATGACAGAGATGAGGTAAGTTCCTAATACCTGTCTTTAGCGGTCTTGTATATTTTAATTATCACTTCTGCTGTTTTTTACTGTTTACAAACATATCATCAGTTGAAGTAAATGTGGTAATTCGGAATAATTGGTTTTATTCATATCCCAGATGCCTAAGCTGTATTTTTTACAGTAATTTGGTTGTTTGCATGTATGGTAGAGGGGTTGGTTTGCACCCCAAAAGGGTTCGTCGGAGGTTTTTAAATACAATTTATTTTTAAATTAAATTTTTATTTGTACCATCGGCTCAAAAAACAATTAGGTGTTTTGAATCTATAATCTACGTCATTTCGCAACTGAAATATAGAAATCAGTAAACATATTACTATGTCAGTAGGAACCCTAATCTTAAACTTATTGGGGAAAAGGTAAAAATTTTTATGTCACTTATTATTTGAAATATTATAATAAAACTTAATGTTTAACTTGATACGGTTATGTTAATTATATCTGTTGAATAACTAGATTCTTGTGTTTCTCATGGTAGCCAGCCTACTTACTCATCCCATGTTATCTTTTGGATAATACCGTATTTAAATTTATATGTAACTTTCTCAATCAACTTTATTTGTATCATCTCTTGTAATTCCTAATTCAGTGGGAATCAGCCTAGTGTGTAGGTGTGCTGCTTTAAGGGCATTATATAATCACAGACTAACAGCTATTTTTTCCACTATCAATGTAATAAAATCAGAGTAATATAAAAACATTTCAAAGACATTCATAACTTATCCAACAACTATAAGAACAAGTCAGGTGGTTGAGCCTACAGATTAGATAAATGAGCTAATCAATGGACAACCTCATCTAATTAAAAATATTTTGTAAAACAACTTTTCATTAGGTTTATACTTTAGTTTATAATTTGTTTTCAGAACGGAGCCACAGTTTTGCATTATGCTGCATCTAGAGGAAAGTTGTCTTTTGTCCGGGAACTCATCAACCATGGATCTGATGTCAATATTGACGACAATGTTTGTACACTTTATTTTATATAAATTCTCTTGTGTTATCTTATCGCTTGATGAATTTTATTAAATTGTATTTTTTATGCATTCGTAATTATGTGCTTAAAATAGTCTATCACTAGATTTAAACATTAGGTTTATCATGCCCGGGAAATCAATATTGCCTGTAGTATTTAAAACAACTAATCATTTTATCGTACTCAACATTTATTTTTGACGAATGACTGTGTTTGATTCTTTCAAAGTAGAAAGCACAAAAACAAGACAGTGGAGTGTTTACTCAGCAGGTAGCTTGACGGACCGAACCTGAGTAAGCGGTTAAGATATCGGAGTTGCACAAAGTCTTCGCAGGAAAGTATAAGTAAAAGAGTTTGCCATCCTTTTAAAAACACGTCCAAGCAAGTTCAAAATGTTCCTCCTCATTAATCTGTATTATATTTGGTTTTTTACTTTCATTCAACAACCTAACACTTTCAACTAAAGTTTTTTCCTGCTGTTCCCGTTCAATTCTACTATTTTTCCCCAGTATGGCAAAATAAAAGTTTCACAAAACATTTTGCCCATATCTGACATTTACTGGAAATTTTAACTCGCAATCATGTGGCGCATCCTGGTGGGAAAGTTAGCACTAACATTGAATATGCTATGATGACCTCACATATACTGGAAATATACTAGAATGGACAGCGGAACATTAATGTTTGACAGCTGATGTGGTTGTTGTGTTATGTGACAGGACAACTGGACAGCGTTGTTGTGTGCAGCCAAGGAGGGCCACACGCAGGTGTGTGTGGAGTTGCTGGATCACGGAGCCAACATAGAACACCGAGATATAGTGAGTAGCCAAGGGGTCCAGGAACCATTCTACCTACCTTATTCATCTGTCGAGTAATATGTTACCTTACTAACACGTTCGCTGTGGAATATGAATGATAAGCCTATCCTTACCTCTAAAAAATTGTGTAATGTAAATGCATTCTTTGTATCAGAATGCTTGTAGAAGAGGTTTCCTTTGTTTTTAGCAAAGTTTTTTGACTTTCCATTTTGAAATAGAGCGCCACATGGCACCGTCCACACCCAGCCGCCTCCTCCGTGAAGCCGATACTTCCAAGTCTGTCAATTAGTTCATATTTTCATAGTCACACATGTGTTATGGTAATTGCTGTCTAACAATACTAGAAAAAAATTTTCAATAATTCAAAATTTCGATTCAGCATACAAAAAGCCCTACTGATTCATTTCACTTCACATGGCACACCACCAGTCGTTCTAAAGTTTATCTTTTCATTTTCACATAAATTAAAAAAGTTAATACAAACTAATAAAATAAAAATATAATACATCAACAAATATTTACCAAAGAACTTTTATTTTATTAACAATGGTAAAATGTGTCGGAATATTCACCGGGACAGAGATCCAGGGCAAGCAGTAGGACTATTTGTATTGTGAAAAATCGGTTTTAAAGCATTATACTTAACTCAGTACAGAGATTATAACATAAAAAATACCCCCGTCGCAGCAGACCTGCGTACTCAGCGAATTTCCAAATCAATAACATAATAATAATAATAATACATGACTAGTTTGATCATTATCTGTCAATAAATATGAGTATTATTTGCCTACTCTCCATAGATTAACATGGGAAAGAGTATGCAGGTTTGCTGCTGTGAGGAACGCTGAAAGTAGGTGTTTCTAGCATAAACAATTAATTTTTTTAACATTTATATCAACTTTCATCAACATCTGTCCATAAATAAAGGAGTTTGCCTATTCCCTATATGATTAATATGGGAAAAGAGTATGCAGGTTTGCTGCCATGATAAACACATAAACTATGATTTTTAAGCATAAATGGATAGATCTCAACCACATGAAGCTAAATATCAAGTTTTATCCAAAAATATTGATTAATATGGGAAATATTAATTTTTCCCTATCCTCCATAAGATTAACATTGGAGCCCCACGACAACGTACTGTGTTTAGATTTTTTAATATCTCGGTAACCGTTGGAGATAGAGAAAAACTTTAAGAAACTTAATTGTGTAGTTTTTAAAGCTGATTCCAATGGTGAAATATAAAATTAGAAATTTTTAAAAATTACATGTGAAAAACACAAAAAACCCCATTTTGGGGTACAAAACCCCCCCAAACTACCCGTTCCCATTGACCGATATGTCTGGTTTACAAACTCGTCCGAGCATTTGTAGGAATACACGTCTCTACCAAATTTGGTCTCGATCGGACCATTTTTACGAGAGTTATCGTGTTCACAGACACACACACACATATATATATATATATATATATATATATATATATATATTTGAGTTGGTAAATGAGGGCTACTATTAATATTAAATAATTATGCATAACTTAGTACCCTTTTTTTGTGTGAGAAATTATTTTATTTAAAAAATTCACAACATGTTTCAGAACTCAGTCCATTATCACCACTTGATAATGGACTGAGTTCTGAAACATGTTGTGAATTTTTTAAATAAAATAATTTCTCACACAAAAAAAGGGTACTAAGTTATGCATAATTATTTAATATATATATAAATTTTAACGACTATTGTTTTTGGACTCTGGGCACCTAAAGAAGAAAAAATAACATGGTCCCGGGCTTAAGTCTCGCCATGAGACCTACGGTAATAGCTTCTTCCCTATGGGAAATTCGCTAATAAGCTCACGAATCACTACAATGTATCTTGAAAACGAAAACCAATGTTCGTTCCAATGTTCCAAAACTGATTGCACAGTGAGACAGTCCATACCATAGCTTAAACGCAGATACCAACAACGACGATCTTACTGTAGCGCTAACACAAAAATATCTAGCATAGCCAAAAGCTTTCACCGAGTGCCTTACATATGGCATGCTTCAGGCTCGGCATAGTTCGAGTAAGCGCCATATTGCGCAAACATTTTAAAGGAATCTATAACTGGTAGATTGAAATATGCTGAGTCCTCTCTGAAATACTCTTCAGTCGTGTTCTAAATACCTATACAATCGTTTGGGGTATCCATGTCAGGGGCATTTTGATTGAGGCATCTAGAAGTGCTTTTTGGGAAAGAGGTCCAAACCCAAATAGAAACTTACGAAACCATGACCAAATCATTGCACCAAAGGCCTAGACGCAAACCACTAAGCTTGCAAGACTCCCAAATTATCAGTATCAGTATCAGAGTATGTAGAGTATTAGTAGAACCACTACCACTAAATGAAGGCATTGATTGTTGTTGCAGGGTGGCTGGTCAGCACTCATGTGGGCCACGTACAAGGGCCACACGGACACGGTGCAGATGCTGCTGGAGCGCAACGCCGACGTCAACGCGCACGGCAACTTCCACATCTCCTCTCTGCTGTGGGCTGCGGGCCGGGCACACACCGAGATCCTGCGCATGCTGGTGCGCCGCGGCGCCAAGGTGAACAAGTCAAGACTTTGAGATTGTTGAATGATTACATTTGCAGTGGTAATCTATGGTGATTGAAAGAAAGCTTATGAAAATATAGAGTGAAGAAATACACGTCTTTACACACTAGTTGAATATAGAAGACTATGAGACAGCACCCCCCCTCCAACCGATATTCTAATCAGCTGCCTGAGATTGTTTTTCCTTAGTCAAATTTAATGAGCAGGAAATTAAAGTTTACAACTGTATTGAGATGTTATTAATAGATTTATGAATAAAGTGAAGTATTATCTTTGCCAATCCAACGGTGCGTTGGATGCACTGTAGTGTAGTATTTTCACAGGTTTGACAATGTGGTCAGCTTTCTTTGTCACTAGCCTGAGTGAGGTTGTGATGGTTAAGTTTGAAAGTTCCTACTGTAGATACATATCTCAATGAAGTTATATTAGAATACCTACCAGTCTGGTAAACTAGTAATACAGGGAATTTTCCCTAACTGGAAAATTTAGTGAATTTTAGAAAATTTAGGAAAGTGTTGTTTACATAGAATTTTTTTTTCTTTTAAATTGCATATCTAGCTCAGGAGCAGAGTCAAATCAGTTTATATTTAGAGTCACACCTACCGACATACTGGTAAACAAAACGTTTCATATCTATAATTTTGTTGCAAAATATTGACAGCCTACACTGTCTAAGAGAATCCCTGTTGGAATTGGATTCAAAAACACCTCAAATAAAAAAAATTGTATTTAGGTGTAAAATAAAGCAATAATCAACATAATTTGAGTCGGTACTTTTTTTATTTTTAAAAATAAAAAATTACAGGTGAATGTGGGAGACAAGTATGGAACTTCTGCACTAGTCTGGGCGTGTCGCAAGGGGAACGCCGAGATTGTAGATTGTCTGCTGAAGGCTGGCGCCAACGTAGACACCGCCGGAATGGTGAGTAGACTCTCCGCAACGCACAGTTCTTTTTTCGATGACTTATGAGTATTCTTATTGAGTTCAAAGTTTATTAAGTTCCCTTAATAACTCGGAGTGTGATTTGTGTTTTAAATTTATTTTTAATCAACAGCCGTGTTCACTTAACAGTTGTTTTTGTAAAAAATAATAAATTAGATTCCATAATGATCCATTTAAAATGAATTAATTATTTTAAACTTTTAAAAACGCATGTCTTAATTAAGTTGGGCTAGGTAGAGGAAGTTTATGGGCTTACGTCTTTGTTGTTAAAATGTCTGTAGTCGGTGAAATAAGGAAAATGTTGAAAACAAAGCTATATCTGTAATATAAATAAGTTTGCCATTATACACTTAACTTGAAATGACTTCTAAACTCTGTAGATTGGATATGAAAAGCTTGCATTCAATATGAAAAAATATCATAGAATCCCAGGACTGATGCTGAAGTGTTGAGAAAGCCAAACCATTGAAACAGTATTGTTGCCTTTGACTATAATTTATTTCAGTCCTAACCCATGTATTGGACAAAATGAACTAATGAATTAAGTGAATACAGATAATTGAGATAATGAATTTAACTCGAGCAGAGGTTAGTGATGTACACAAAAATGCCAATGTTGCGCAGTACTCGTGGACACCTCTGCTGGTAGCAACGATGGGGAACCATGTTGAGGTGGTGAACCTGCTGTTGGAGTTCAAACCCAACGTGAACGCGCTCGACAAGGACGGCTGCACAGCGCTCACCATCGCCTGCAAGGAGGGCTACCACGAGATCGCCGTCGCACTCCTCAACAGCGGTGCCTACATCAACATCCAGGTCTGTTCCTCCACCTTCACATGGTGTGTGTCTTGAATTATAGGGACACTCATCCACAAAACATATATCAAGTACATCAAATATATTTTTAGTTTTTTTTTTCACTCGTAGTAATATTTAGAAAGAAATTTGATGATTATTTTTGAATTGTGAGATTTTGTATATACTATTTTAATAAGCATTAAATAGTGTGATAATTAATGGTGAGAAATATTTAGTTCTGTGTCAGTTCCCTGATACCGTTTATTTTTAGCGGGGTTGATTATTTACTGGAAGTGAACAGCTGGTGTTTTGCTGATGTTATTTGGTGTTGTGGCAGGACCGTAGCGCAGACACCAACCTGATACATGCCGTCAAAGGCGCACATCGCAGTGTCGTCGAGGCCTTGCTCAAGAAGTATGCTGACATCGACATTCCTGGAAAGGTACTTTACTTTTATCGTGAAATAATTTGTTATCTTAATATTTAATTAAGAGTTTTTTGCACTTTTAGCTATACACTTTTCTTGACACTATTTAAAATGTTATTGTTGGTACAGTTTATGAATTATGTTTTGAATGAAATTTTGTTTCATAGACAGGCCGTAATTTCTATTTTAAAAATATATTTTAATTTCCAATACGATAAATTTCCTGTAAGCGTAATGAAACAAGTTTTTTTAATCAATTTTCTTGAGATATTGCAATAACCTAATTTTTATTTAATTTAATTATATAAATTTAGTATATTTTTAAAATGTTATTACCTCATATTATGAAGACACGCTTGTATGATGGGTATGATTTAAGTTACATAAAAAATGACACTTCTCTTTGTATATATGTCTAGAGTCTTCCCTATTGAAAAATAATCTCAACTTTGTTTATTTTCAAATCTGATCCTAGTAATCTTTTTGGTGTTGTTTCATTTTTACCATTTACAATTAATTTCATTCAGCTAGTATATATGTGTATTATTTTGTCTTAGGAACGCAAGACAGCGATGTACACGGCTGTGGAGAAGGGTAACCTGCCTATAATGAAGCTGCTGTTGTCGGCTAATCCTGATCTGGAGATCGCAACCAAGGTGTGTGGGCAACTCTCTTACTTGCTTTGACCGAATAAATATGTAGCAACACTCAAAATCTAACTCAATATGATTTTGTATCAGTAAAAGTGATATTAGCTGACGGGAAGGTGAAGTGATTTGTCTGACTTATTTGAGTTTGAACATTTCTACAGTATCCATATTAAAAGTAAAATTCTTCAAACTTGCGTTTAAAAAAATACTCGAAACATATTTAATATTAACTTATGTACTTATACTTCCATTCTCTTCTAAATTAACAAGACAAATTTGTGAAATTTGTGCAAGTTATTGTGAAAATCCAAGTATACATCAGATTACAAGTATGCATAAATGGGCTCATCACATACTTTCCAGGACTTAGTAAAAACCTGTGGTGTAGTGGTGCGGCGTGGGAACAGTGTTCCCGCACTGGTTTTGAATAGTGAAAAATTTGAAATTTATTGATAGATACATTGATTTAATATGAAATGATTGTTGTACAGCCAACTATAAAACAATACTTAGGAAACATTTGTAAACTCTACTGATGTTTATCTTAAATGGTGTTATGAATTTGCATTGTAAACTGATTTAAACATAACCTTGCTTGCTCTTTGTACTATGCATAGGTCATTGTAGACTGCTATTCAGGAGTTTTCCAGGCTAACGGTGACGGCCGGTCGGTAGTTTGGAGCTACCAAAATACGGAATATTATACTAAAAAGCTGTTTTCCATTGGTAATAAAAATTAAGTGTCAATGTCATCCTGGATTTAGTATATTTTCATCATCTGTGGTACATATTTATAGAGAACAGTTATTACTTGTTTTTAACACATTAGGTTATGAATTGAAAATTACAACTAGTTCATAAATCAAAGAAGCGACCCTCATAGTTGTAAGATTAACACATAACCCACCGAGCCATTAATTTAATCCACCAGTGTTGGAGAATTGTTATTGTGTATTGAAACTGTTGCCACAGGACGGTGACACTTGTCTGCTGAGAGCCGTCAGGTCTCGTAATGTGGAAGCTGTTCAACTGCTGCTGGAGAAGAAGGCCAAGGTCTCGGCTTGCGACAAACGCGGGGACACTGCTCTACACATAGCCATGCGGGCCAGGTCAGAGGAATACTGAACACTATATTAAAGTCCTCCAGACTAAAGCAATTTAGAATTTATTATTTTGTATTTATCCAAATTTTAGAGATTTTGTTTTAATTAGTTTTTGCTATACTTATATTTTATCAGTTAGAAGAAGTGTTATATATTTAGCTAAGTTTATTTAGGCTTAGACTTATTAGAGATTAATTTTTTTTATGGTTTTTATCAATTCTATTGAAACACGAAACTTCTCAGTTCTTACAGGAGGGTTTTAAAAATAGAATAGCCGTAAATCTAAATTGGATGCCAAATTCAACAGATAACATAGAATTAGAAAGGTGAAAATTAACTTTGTTGTGTTATTGTTCGTCATTATTGAATGAAAAAATATTTTTTTGTGCTCTGTGGTACTTTATTTATTTTTTTATCTCAACCACCCACTGACCTTATGCCTTGAGCCTGTGAGGAGCAGTGAGCAATCATAGTTGTGTTGATCTCAGAGACTAGCCAAAAGTGAACCACTCATCGTGGTTTTGATGGGTCTAGATCAAGAATGGGTTGTACTTATTAAATCAATGACCATATGACTGACAATGTGTTCGGTGTAGGTCAAAAGCCATTGTAGAGGTGTTACTGCGGAACCCCAAGAACAGTCAGCTGTTATACCGGCCGAACCGCGCCGGTGAAACGCCTTACAATATCGACATGAGCCATCAGAAGACTATCCTTGGACAAATATTCGGAGCAAGTGAGTTCAAAGTTTTGGATGGGATGGGTACATTGAACTAAATGTTTATATCATTTATTTTTTCGCCTACTGCGAAAATTTTCGCTTACTTAAAATAAATTAAAACAGGGTGGTTTTCATGTACAATAAGCCATGATAGTAAGAGATATCATGTTTTGTAAATTATCAAAACTATGAATTGTTACCCAATAAAAAAAATTTGAATGTCCCAGGCTCTCAAACATGATAGATTCTTTATAGTGTGACTTTCTTCAGTCCTACATGTTTTAAAAACAGGCAAGGACTGTGACCTATTGATTACTTTTGTAGCTGGGTCCAACGTTTTAGTGAACCTTACAAAGCAGGTAGCAGTCTGAGATAAAATACGTCCTATTTGGTATGATCGTGAATTGAACCAGGGTCTATTAGTTAGCAGGCCAGTACTCTACTCACTCAGCTGTGATTGTCAGAGGAGGTTAATGTACTAAAGTAAATAAATTTCATCCTAAAATATTTTACTGTGTGTCAAATGATCGATGTTGTGTGACAGGAAGACTGAACACCAACGAGGACAACGAGAAGCTGCTGGGCTACGACTTGTACAGCAGCGCGCTGGCGGACATGGTGTCTGAGCCATCGTTGTCCATGCCCATAACCGTGGGACTGTATGCCAAGTGGGGCAGCGGCAAGTCCTTCCTCCTCAACAAGCTCAGAGGTAGGCCTACGTTGCATCCAAAATCAGTGTACAATTTTGAACAATGTCAGTAGTATTATTGAATGTTTTGATAGAGAACGGCCCAAACCTTGGTCTTGTTAGTATTTGGCGTCAACATGTTATTAGATAGCAACAACCCACAGACTATGAAAGGAGTGAATATGGGATTTTATTTGATAAAATATAAGTTTTAAATGCAGCGAGCACATGCTTAGGTTCAGAATCTTATAGTATTTTGGGTTAATGTCAGTGATGTTTATATAATTTGAAACTGAATAAATTGTTATCCTTAGAGCATTTTTGTGCAGCAAGATTGAGGCTTTTTGATTATTTATTTCTCACCAAATATTTCCTTTTGTTTGAGTTTATTAACCTTGACTTTATTATTGGATAGATTTGTGTAAAATTAAACTTAAATATGATTTATCAGTTAAGTCTTTCGTAATGTCTTATCTTTACTATATCCTTTAAACGGTTTTTGCTTTTTTGCAGAGGAAATGAAGAATTTCGCCCGCCAATGGGTTGATCCGACATTCCAGTTCTCGTGGCTTTTGCTGATTTTGGTAAGATGATGAATATAACAACAACGTGAAACTGAAAATAAAAAAAAATATTGGGTGAATTACCATCGGTACTGTTAATGGTCCTTATTGATATGTGTGATTACATATTAAGGAACCTCAGATATTTTGCTGCTTTACGATTCTAAAAATCTGAATTACAATTGGAATTAAACCATAACAAAACACTAGAACAGTTATAAACTATTAAATATTAAGGAAACTTACAAGGTTTATTGCTAAAATTGTGTAAATTAGTGATAAAACAACACACACAACAATTGAACATAAAAGATAGAACTATCACTCATTCAAAGTATAGGGCACATTGTAAACCTTTATTTATTAGAGAAAACTTACTGCGTTCAATCCTTATATCTTTAAGTGCCTAGTAAATGTAAAAAAAATCCAAATTGCACCTACAAGAAGTAACACCCATTCCCATCCTACCAGATATAGGTATAAGTTAGATCTACCCCAGGTTAGGCTAGCAGAGTCACAGGAATCTTTTTCATTAATTGGTTTGAAAATATTTACTATGTTACCTCTCCAAGCACATAGTCAATCAAAGATTTTTGAGTGGTTGTTAAACAACTCTTTCTAAGACACTTATGAGCTTTTTGATCAACCCAGTTTTAACATTGTTTTTTTATTGTAGGTAATTTTTAATTTTCAATTGTAATGTTAACACAGTAAATTTTAATCCTTGTTATATATTTTTCCAAAGGTTTTAGTATCCGGATGTACCTTATCCATTTAAAATCATTCCATGTTAAATTATGAGGACCTATTCATTTTAAATTACTCAATATTAAATTATTATATGTTCATTTATTTGAGTTAGTTTTGTTATATACTTTTAGTAATTTGTTTTGTTATATTTTGTAACTGTTAATTGACACATGATGTCATAGTTGTTAAAAACTTGACGTGAACTATACAAGACTCACACAATTGTCCCTGTTGAAATAAATTCTTGATTCTTATAATTGAATAAGAACAAACTGTGCTAATATTGGCTTGTATGGTATCCCAAGGTAGACAGTTTGATTGTGTTGGCAGGTGTGTCATCTGGCAGTCCTGATAGGGGTGGTGACAGCCATCATCACCTACCACTGGCTCCCTGGGGTGGTTGTCATTCTCACCCTCTTCATCCTCACCTACACGTCGTTGGCGGTCATCTGGTATGGTAGTAACAGGTATTTTAATTTATATTTAGATTAACATATTTACTAGCCATAAATTTGTCTAGCTTACTAACTAATCTAGCTGTCTAGATTAATTTTTTTGCCTTAACAAAACTACCAAACAACAAAATCCTGGGGTTTGCAAAACCCTAAAGTGGCTGAAATGCCTTTGGACCTCTGACGGATATTATAAATCAAAATAACAATCAAATAACAAAAATTATAAATCATTTTCTGTATTTGAAATTTTTTATTATTTTTCCATGGATTTTTATAAACTTAACAATTTAAGCTCTTTGTTTTCAAGTTACATTGCTTTTCAACCTAAAAATATATTTTGAAAATTAGGTAAAATTAAGAAGATCAATGTTTGTAATTATTTTTTTTTATCCTGATAAAACAAAAATTAGTAGCTCACCATTGTAAAAACCACTATTAGATTATAAAATTGTTTTATTACAATACATTGAACTTGAATTTAAAAAAAAACTTAATAAATTAAGTTTCTTAAATAAAAACAAACATTGAATTCTTGGACCAGTGAGATTGTATTGTTCGGCTCTCGGCAGGTACACGTGGGACTGGCCGTACAACCTGAACCTGTACCTAACACGCAAGATGAACGCCATCAAGGTGGTGTTGCACGTCATGTTCTGCCACCCTCCCGGCGCACAGTGGAGCGACTCCTTCACTGCACAGCCAATCAGGTGATGAGTGGTCTGTCATCGCTTTTCTCTCCTTTCTTTCTATAGGCTAACCGTGCACCTTTACATTTGAATGAAACAACAAACACAATGAAATAATTCGCTTGCTTTACACATAGGGAAAAATTGTGTCATTTAAAATTCTCTTTGCCTGAAGTGTGTAAGGATTTTTGTATCTTTAGAAAGTTATTTTTTAATACAATTGCAATTGAAAGATTTGTTGTTCGTTATTTTTAAAGAGAAGTAAACAATACAGGATGTACAAGTATATGCAGAAAATTCACTTTCGTATTCAATAAATTATTAGAAATTTTATCTTTGCAAACTTTTGCAAGTTTTTGTTCATTCCTATTGGTTGATGTGTCAAAAAAATGATGCAACAAGTATTTATTGGATAAATTATCAAATGAAGCTGACAACTGGAACTCGGTTAAATAAGACGGTTTAAATTTATGCTTGTTTTTCTCTCACTTCTTAGTGGTTATTATTACTGAATGTTATTTCCCGTACAATGAATAGTCTTCTCAGAAAAAGAATCATCTCCTTTTTTTTAAAGTTTACCTGCAATGAATTTATTTTTGTTCATTTGGTGTCCCGTTGTAAATCTTCCTATTTCTCAACAGGTTGTAATCCGTAAATACTGTTTCGCTGTCTTATAAAGTAGTTGTTTTGTTGTGAATTTTCTTTTACCAACAATATGATGTTCCAGGTTCTACTTTACTGACCAGACTCGAGTGAGCAGTTCGGCTGCTGGTGAGAACTCAGTTGTTCAGATGATCGGCTCTCTGTACGACTCGATCGAGAACGATTACGGCTCCCTGTCCACTAGGCTGTATCGAGCGTTCAGGCCCAAGTGTTGTAAGTTTGTGATTCGCTTATAATGAGAACATATAAACTTTTAGTTTAGTCAGGATAACAGTGTGCAAGTACTCTTGTTGTTCAAGTATTGGTCTGGTTCTCCCCTTTCTTTACTAAGTGATTCGATCGTACAGTAACAGCTCTCCCATTTCTTATGACATGCTCAGATCCATAATTATTATTTAAGTATGAGTAAATTATTTTATAGATTATTTTTTAACCCTTATTACTACCTAATTATTTTCTACCTTAAAAGTGTGTTATTTTAAAGTTTACATCATATTGAAATTTGGGTTTCGTCCCAGGTTCCCTTCCTTTTCGCTGTGAACCAGTTTTGTGTCAATAAATTAGGGGTTGGGAACATGAGCAGATTTCATATTATTATGACATTGATATGTTTAACTCGTTCACTAGGTTCAAAGAAATTTTCAGATTTTACTATGGTGTGTTACGAGGCCCTGATTTCTCGCTGCGCAGAATTTTATAAAAAAATACTACGTTATTGTTAAACATTGCCTTTGGATATATACATAATCTAATCTATTTCCCACAAGGAAATAAATATTTTCATTATGGACATATATTAGGGTTGTAAAAAAATAAAACACCTACCTAAATGAAGGGAGATAAATTTAGTAGCTCAATGGATCTATTGGCACTAATAGTGGAATTTTGTTTTATTAACTATTAGAAATTCATTTAGAAAATGTGCATGGTAAATAATGTGATTCCTTTCTCTGCAGGTTTTCAGACCAGTCTTGTAGAGGAGTTTAAAAATCCCTGGCTTAGTAAATGACAGTAATTTTAATTAAAATATACTGTGGAAAGATGAGTTAATGTATTTCTTCAATGAACAAAATCACAACTTAATAATAAAACATATTTATCTAAGCATGTGAAAATCCATGCTCATTGCCAACAACAATGTTAGTTGCAATGCAGTTTGGGTAAAAGTAAAGGGTTTTAATTTTTTACAGTGAAATCCACCTCATCAATGCGGTGGAGGAAGCTTTGCTGCTTGCCCAACTTAATATTGTTCGAACTGTGCTACGCCGCCATCTTGGTCGGAGGCACTGTTCTCGTCATATACGTTCTTGAAGCTGACACTCCAAGGTACAATGTACAGTAAATCTGAACTAAGTTAGTAGTATTTTTATCCTACAGATTGAAAGTATATAATAAATTAGGCTTATCACAATTGGTTTGTTCCTTAATTCTTCAAATTTTTCATATAAGGAACGTAAACCGTTACCAAGTTATTATTTATTAAGGGTAATGTGTTGAACCGTACTGTAAGAGTACATTTAGCGAATTATAATATTCAATAGTCAAGATTAATTGGAACGAATTGTAATATTTAAAGATACATTTTTTGAAATAAGTTTCATTAAAAATGTTAACTTTATACAAAAACTCGAATTAAAGTACTTTGATCATGAAATAATTTAAACTATTTTGCAATTGATTAGCAATCACACACTGACTGAGTATTCTGTTTGATCGTTCGGCAGTGAGAAGAAAACAATGGAGGAGATGACATGCCAGATCGTGTTGGCAGTATGTGCACTGGTGGTGGCATTGCTGGTGGTGGCCAACCTGTACACACTGGGTTGTGTCGTCCAATCGCTTGTGTTCAGTCAGCGGAGACAGTTGCAACGAGCAATTGCAAAGCTCGAGACGCTCAAGAGTGAAGGGTTCCTACAGGCGCTCCGGACGGAGGTCAACCTCATGACGGAAATGGTAAATTAAATACAACCATGTGGATAGTAGAAGTTTAGATGTTAGATTCTCTAGGAATAGGAGACCATAGAAAACTGGCTAGGTGGTTCATGGTAGTTTACCTAATTCTTAGAGAAAAGAACCTCGAAAAGAATCAGATTTTAGCTTGGGCCATACAACGCCCTAAGAAGATTCATATTGCAACCGACATGGTAGCTCGATTGAAACCAGCGGCCTCAATGTTAGATCGTGTTAGATATCAGCAGTCACCTCTGGCTGGTCCACAGATGACTATTGCTGCTATGGTGATGGGCAGTTAAAGTTTTTTTATACTACCCTACCCAGCAAAACCTCTGAGAGCATGCCAAGTAGGCATCCCTTCCTCCAGGACACCTATCGTGGGTAGACAGGAAGGAGACATGCATCTCCCTAAGAATTATAGTTAGACTGGACTGGGTATTCAAAATCTGTGTGTTGCAGGTCAAGTGTCTGGATGCGTTCACCCAGCAACAGACCAGGCTGGTGATCATAGTGGACGGGCTGGACAGCTGTGAGCAGGACAAGGTCTTGCTGGTGCTAGATGCTGTTCATGTTCTGTTTTCCGAACCGAACACACCCTTCATCATCATATTAGCCATAGACCCCCACGTAATTTCTAAGGTAATCAGGTGATATTTGTTTGCATTGAAAACAAATGTCTGGCAATTGTGAATAATTTATACTTTATTCACTCTGGGATTCCAGATACTATTGGGAAGAAGAGATAACGTTGATAACAATTGGTATTTCATACCCAGTATTGAGCTACTAACATTTTAAGTACAGTGGTTTTATTTTTACCTATATGTCCCTATTCAAAAGCAGCTGTTGACTACAACCATGATTCCAAGACTGCTTGCATCATGTTCACATATACAAGGGGGTACCCAAAATTAACCGGAGTTACACTGCCGAAGGCGTGGCCTGTGTAGTACGCATGTCTGCTGTTACGTGTGTGTAGCGCAGCTCATCCAGAGTTCAGTGCCGTCGCCGTGGGTGGACGTGTTCATCTGCAGTGAGTTTTTTAGTGAACACCGTTACGCAATTTCATAGTTTTTTCCATTTTGGCGGACGTAACAGTGTGCAGCTCTGAAGTGTTTGATTCTTGTTAGGGAAGAGTGCTGCTGATACAATTGTTATGTTGAAAACTGCTTACAAAGGTGAAGCTTTAAGTAAAACTCAAGCATACGAGTGGTTTTCACGTTTTAAAAATGGCGACATGTCAATTGTTGACAAACCCTGTGAAGGACGTCCGTTGACTGCCAAAACTGACAAAGATTTTTTTGGCTGATGACATTTTTAATTGCCTGGACTGTTGCCTGGTTCCAGGGTCATAGCCATAACACCACTATTTCTCACCAGTAATGATCTTAGAAAAAAATATGGATACATTGTTCTAGTCTACGACTAATATGTAAATGGGTCATAAAGGTAAAAAGAAAACCTCTATTATTTTTCTTGCTAGTTAAAAGGCATCCCAAAATTTTCTTTTCTTTTAAGTGATGCCGTAGCTCAGGAGTCGCTGCTCAAGTAAGTCAAATGTTGTTGGATCTAAACCAGTAGTGTGCAACTCCTATCAGGTCAAGAGCGGGTCACCCCCGGCTAGCCATCAATGATCAATGATCATTTAGTTCATGAATTTTTATGTGGCATTCCACAGCCATCTTATGACAGTTGGAAAAATACAAATAAATCCAATGATAACTGGGATGGATGTCGGACAATCCTGATAGGAGCCAAAGTGTTTGTTGGATTTCATGTTGTCTATGCGATCGCTGGGGAACAGAGGTAATATCTATTCCCAGCTTAAATGTTACATACCACTAATATTTAATTAGCTGTTAATAGTAATTTTTCTCCGAGTCTATAACAAATGATTTTCACCATTCACCAGGCTGTAGAGGTTAACAGTCGGAGGCTGTTGAGTGAGTCCAACATCGGCGGCCACGACTACCTGCGCAACATGGTACATCTGCCGTTCTACCTACAGAACTCGGGTCTGCGTAAGATAAAGACTGCACAGAAATGTGCGCAGAGCCATCGCAAGAGCATTGTGCAAACTTATGATCAGTCGGAGCAGAATCTTGTTACATCGGTAGGAAAATATAGTAATAATAATAATAATCTTTATTGCAGTTGACAATATAAATTGCATTACAAAAGTCATAGTAAAATTTTCATTAACATTATCAATAAATTTGTTGAATTTAAAACAAAACACGGTTTGCACCAGTGCTGTAATTTAATTCGCTGAAATCCCTAAAATTTAGTTTTCCCAGCGGTTCATTGTGAATTCATTAACAGAGTACACAACTTTAGACACCAAGAGGCATTTCAAACGAGCTTTGAATTTAATTTGGTTGCCAGACTGCTTTATGACTTCAGGAAGCTTATTAAGGAATTTTATCCCTAGCTGGGATGGCAATTGCTCAAAAGCTACAGTTCTGTGTTGCCGGGGTCGATAATTATCCCTTCCCCCCGTTTCATACTGATGAATTTGGTTGCCTTGGACAAGGGGGCATCTATTTACAGTAGATGGTTACCTCCATAATATAGAGACTGGGTACTGTAAGCAAACCAAGCTCTCTGAAGGCGTTCCTACAAGATTCTCTGGCCTGCAATTTTTAAATTATTCTGACTGCTTTTTTTGCAGTCTAAAAACCCTTTCCTGTCTAAATTATGCACAACTACCCCAAAGTCTTATTCCATAGGAAATGTGAGGGTAGATTAGGCCAAAATAGGCCATTAAAAGTACTTCTCTGGAACAGAATTTTGAGAGGTTACGTAATGCGAAAATTCCAGAAAACTATATTAAATAAAGAATAACATTTTGAAATAATTGGTCTAAGATGAAAAATAATTTTAATGATTGGAATAACTTCAGAATATTTTTCTACGCTGGTACTTGAAGCTGTTGGGTTCGACTCATGGATGTATACAAAATCATGCATTCAAAATCTGTATAACACAGATTTAGTAGATTTGGTTTAAGAAAATCCCTCTTTGTAAGCTGTGGAGGTAATGAACACATAACCACTTCCACTAACTGTTGTGAACTAAATTTATGTCTTCAACACAAAAATATATTTTTTTCGGAATTTAATGCATTTTTTACCTGTAATATTCATCAATCATTAATAAAAATGTTAGTGTAGTGAATCTACTTTAGATGAAATATTGATTCAATGTAAAGAGTCCACTAACATAGTTTAGACAGTTTGGCTTGTTGGCTATCAAGCTCATAGTTTTAAGTAAATGTATATTCGTATGCCATAGGCCTCTTCACGCCGTCTGTCTACCGAGTCTGGAGGTCTCAGTTCACAGGAGAAACTCAAGCTGCCGGGAAGTTCTCTGAGTGTCGGCCGAAAAGTAGGATAACAGAAAATTATTTGTGAGACATACAACACCATAACATTTTGAAGTGTGCATTTTTCAATTTAGAAATTTAATTTACAATTATTTACGATCCCGTTCGTAGTAATTGAAAAAATTATGTTTTCTTAGATTAAATTGATTACACTATTCAATAATGACAAGTTTATAACTAATTAGTTAGATATTAGCTAGTTTGTTATTAGCTTAAAAGTTAGCCCAAGGATATGGCACTCGCATGTGGGAATAGACTGATTGCTCAACAACGTGACGTTGATGTCGCTGCAACTGTTGTTTATAATTGTGATATCCAAGATTAAAATTCACTGATAAAATGCACACAGATAATCCAAGCGCTTCTCAGCATAAATACGTATGTGCTTAAACTAAATAACAACAAAACATGTTCACATTAGGTGCTGTGCCATTTCGCCAAATTTATTCGTACTGTTAGGCCTGGACAGGTATTATGCTAAGCAATCCACAATGGCTTTAACTAATTTTAGTGGTCTAGAAACTATTCAAATATAATTAGTTTTTCAGCTAGAAATTTTTTTTATAACTCTGGGACTGGTCATTTTTTGACTTTATTCTTGCCTATAAATTTAAAATTATTTTACCTATTTCACTTTCAAATTTTTTGTTGAAATTTACCACGTCCCTGCCATCAGTATGCATTAAACTTATTTCCATGATAATCAAATTTCAAAAGTAATTATGCGGAACAATAAGAACTAATGTTTAGCATATTGAATATGCAACTACACTTACAACCATACATATGACTATGACTACAACTACTTTGTTTCAAGCTAAGTCTAAAAGTAAAAGTAGTAAGAGTACTGCCAGAGTAACATGTCAAGTTGTGTTTGTACGTGGCAGGGGTCACGTAAACTGAAGCTCAGCGAGAGCATCGCGAGCAGCTTGGGGTCGAATCTGAACCGAGCGGGCGGAGCTCAGGATCTGACCAAGATGCTGCTAACCGACGACTACTTCAGCGACGTCAACCCTCGTAGCATGCGTAGGCTCATGAATGTCGTCTACATAACAGGTATTGTGTAACTTCTTGACTGATTTGTTTAAAAATTTGGATTTACAAATGTTTCTTCAGACATATTTAGTTTAATTTTTTCATCAAGGCCTTAGTGGAAATTTTGCTAGAATGGGAAATATCTCTCTATTATACAGTTTCTGTTTATTTAATCTTAATAAATTTGTTATTTTTATTTTACTGCTGTCAGTTAGATAATCAATTTTTTTTTTATTAAATTAACAATTAGTTGGACTTTTCCAACTAATTAGTTCCAACTTTTGTGTTTAAAATCTACACTACGTTTCGAGAGTTGGTTGAACTTCTCCCGTTTTCAAGTGCCTAACTATATTTACATTTATACAAACAAAGGGTTATTTCTATATATAAAAGAAACCGGTCAAAAAACACAAAAAAATATAGTATTAAATAGTAAACAAAACACTCAAATTAGCCTATTTTATACATTCGGAAAATTAAAATCCAACGACACTAATGCTCCGCCTCAGATCTAGCGGACATAAAAACAAGTAGGACCGCACGACACGAATACTGGTCTGACCACCAGCATTATATACCACCATTATTATATTATTCACCATTATTATATTATTATATACCACCAGAAAGTCGCCTATTACAAGAAGCGTTGGTAAAGTCCAACTAATTGTTAATTTAATAATTAATAACCAACGCTATCATGAATTTTCAAAAGCAATTTTTTTATGTTTAACACTCAATTGAATGCTTTGTGATGAATTTTAATTTTTTTTAGGAAAGAGAAATTTAAATAATTATAGAATACCTCTGTTCTGTTTAATTGTTTTAATTCTATTTTATTTACAGTTTTTTTCCACATTCACACTCAAAATTCATTAGTAAATATGAATAAACTGAATTAATTCTCTACCATTTGCAAAAGGATAAACATTAAGGAAAAATTAAGTTTATTTAAAAAATTGTTACATACAAGTTTTAGTTTATTTTTTCCTACAAATCTGGTAGGTTTACAGGTATCCATCGCAGTACTGTCACATATTTCTGATTTGCTGACAGGTCGGCTGCTGAAGGCGTTCCAGATAGACTTCAACTGGTACCACCTGGCCAGCTGGGTGAACATCACAGAGCAGTGGCCGTTCCGCACGTCATGGCTGATACTGTCGCACGACGCGGCCGAGGACTCCCTCGACGACAACACCTCCCTCAAAACTCTCTACGACAAGTGAGTCCTGATAGAGTTTCTACACTGGTTTTTACTATGGTGGACAGTTCTAAGAGTTACTAATCTGAAATAGATATTTTTCCAAAACTCAACCACTATCACCATAAGCCTACAAATGGTGAATTAACGACAGCATGGTACTGTAAGGGCATTAGTCACATAGGGTAACTAGATATGACAGTTGATAATCTGACAGGTTCCACAGATTGAGTCTGCAGCGTCCAAAAACTGTGTGTTTATAAAATGTTTAGTTAAGGCGGTTTTAATTATTATATTTCATGTTTTTAATCTTTAACTGCCTCCAGTTCTTAGCTGTGTTTTAAAAATTAACATTTTAAGGGAGTGGGTCATTACAAAGAGATAATTTGGCAAACAACTTACTGTTAAAGTAAATTCCTAAAGCTTTTTAACCCCTTAACTGCGACGCGCGAGTTTACTTGTGCAATGCTCTTGTACGGCAACCGCGACGCCCGAGTTTGACATTCTCAGCTGATTCTCTCATGAATACGAGTCGTCTGCTGCTAGTTTTTTTTCAGGTTATGACTGTAACATTGACCATGATTGAGAAGTGACATACCATTTAGTGCTGTATTCTAATGGATTTTTATGAAACTACGTCCATGCCAAATGTTCTAAAGTATCAAGTGTGCGAGGCTGCAAAACCCCCACCCCCCTGCTACTGATCAGTGGTGTGTCAACTTACACCACGGTTAAAGGGTTAAAATATTTTCAATGTGGTATTTTGAATAAACATTTAAGAGCTTACCTTACCGCTGTGGCCATTCAAACCGAAGTAGGTTTTTGGCCTCCGCAACAATTCGTCTCCATTCTTCTCGGTCTTCGGCTTGCTCCCAAGTCACTCCTAGCCTCCTGAGGTCTTTTGCCACTTGGTCTTTCCACCTTAGTTTAGGTCTTCCTAGTGGTCTAGTGCCTGCAGGTCTCCCCACAAATACTTCCTTGATCAGGGTGTTTTCGGGTCTCCTCACTACGTGACCTGCCCATCTTAATCTTCTACTTTTGATAATAGCTACTATGTCCGGATGTTGGTAGAGGTTTCTCAATTCTTGATTACTTCTGATTCTCCATTCGCCATTATCATTTATTGGTCCATATATCCTTCGCAATACTTGATTTTCAAAAATTATAAATTTATTATCTGATTTCTTGCTCAAAGCTAAATTTTCTGTTCCATAAAGTAATACTGGTTGAATAAGTGTTTGATATATTCTTAATTTAGTTGTTTTTGATATTTGTTTGGAACTTAACAATTTAGATAATGAATAGAAACTTTTCCTTCCAGCTATCAGTCTGCTTTCTACTTCCCCTTCTTCTTTGTTATTCTGGGAAAATTTTACCCCTAAGTATTTAAATTCTCTTTCTCTAGTGAATTCTACATCATCAACTTCAAGATTATTGTTTTGACCCTAGATACCCTAGATATATGGAAAAACTATTTTAATGATCTATTGAATGTAAATATAGAAGAACCTATCATAGATAATGAAGAAGATACCTCAAATTATAATGTAGAACCACTAGTAGAGGAACCTACTCTACAAGAAATCAAAGATATAATTAAGAGCCTCAAAAAGGGTAAAGCGGCAGGTTCCGATGGAATTGGAGCAGAACTGCTAAAAGCTGGGGACGAATCTTTACACCAAAGAATACACAAGCTTATACAGCAAGTATGGAGAGAACAAGAGTTACCAAATGACTGGAAAAAGGCTGTGATAGTACCAATACATAAGAAAGGGAATAAATGAATGTAAAAACTATAGAGGTATTGCACTATTAAATACAATTTATAAAGTTTTCTCGAAAGTACTATTAAACAGACTCAAAATATATGCTGAAGAGATCATCAAAGATCAACAAGCAGGATTCATCAGTAACAGATCAACTACAGACCAAATATTTATCTTAAAACAAACATTTAAGAGCAAAATTGTTAAAAGATATCTAATTTACTAACTGCTATTTGAGCGTTTTTATCGATCATAAATATGTAAACAAGGTAAATTTATAACGAATAATTAAGTATAAATTATTTACCTTTATTGACAAGTGAAAGTTAACACTTCCTATCAGTAAAATAAAAATATTATATTATTAATTATTTATTTTAATATGTGTTTTTATTTTTAATAAGAGGTTTCTAAAGTTTTATAAGAGTGGTCTTCAAATTAATTTCCACTAATTAGGTTTATTAGCCACTGACCGGATAAATTCACACATTCCACAGGTTGAGTCTGCTGTAACATTGTGTTTTGTCACAGGGTGCGACCACAGATCCCCACATCCAAGGAGGTAGAGCCGCTGCTGGAGCTGGACCGGGACGAGCGCAAGTTCGACATCTTCCTCACATTCCACAGGTCCAGCCTCCTCATGGCTGACCTCCGCATCTTCCTACCCTTCACCATCAACCTTGACCCATACATCAAGAAGGTCATCAAAGGTAATCCAGAGAAATGCTTTTTAAATATTCCTTAAATAGGTCTTGTCATGATGACCACAGTAATAGCTTGATTTACTCTGTAGGAAATTTGCAAAAAATTTATAATAAAGTGTTAAGTATTATATGAAAAAAGAAAGCATTGTTCAATAATAATAGATGTGTCCACCCTCTTCAAAAATTAAATACAACTGGATTACAGCACAATGACATGACTGTTTCTGTGATCAGAGGACATGCAGCAGCTGGAGGAGTCGGGGCTGTTGTCGGCAGCGGGGATGGCGGGTGTCTGGTCCCCAGCCGGCCCCGCTGAGCCTGCCTCCAACAACACCTCTGCCATGGGACTCACTAAGCGGCAGGGCCTACTGCGGCGACAGGTAGCGTAAAATCTAACCTGTTACATAATAGAGAAACTGATGCAATCGGGCACATTTTTATGGTGAAAATGATTGATTGGTAAGGGTGGATTTTACAATACAGTAGAACCTCGATTATCCAGGGGCGGATCAACCGGGCGGCGGGTTAACCGGAGTCCAAAACTGGCAAAAATTTATTATTTAAAAAAAAGTTTTTCACTGTCAACTTTCTCATGAAACCTTTTTTATCTAAAATACGTGATAATAATACTCTATACTGACGTAAAATTATTTTTGAAACAAACTGAACATTATTATAATAATTTTACTGAAAATATTCTGGTTATCAACTAAAGAGTAGATGAACACGAACTTCATTGAAAAATAAAATATCGATCAACATTCTAACGGAATAAGCAAGCGGCAGACTATCAATATTTCTTCATTACATGGCTCAACACGTGCGACAACGCAACTCATTATCTGATTGGCCCGTGGCCAAGATGACACATGACTGGGATGGTGGCGACGTCCTGTAATCCAGCTACTTGGCGGTCACGAATTGTGGATAGTTGTGAGAGTTGGTCGGTGGATGTATGTCCTCTTGTGTGGATTAACGTCCTCACTATTGAATACTACGTTAATCCGCAAAGACCATCCTCATAATTAGACCAATTCGTAATTCAGAGGCTGTGGTTCTGATTCCAAGTTAAACTGTAGGTCCCTTAGTTGCCATCGGCTGTTGGCCTATAAATTAACAGTCTTGTCTAAGGAACACGTCAGCCTTAGTCAGTAACAAAACTACAAGATCGTGCCACAATCATCTTACACTCAATCCTCATTCATACTTGGCTTAAAATATATACATTGTAGTAAGGTTGCCATTTCAATGATCTAATCTAATCTAATTTAGATTGCGCAATAGATACTGCGCATGTGTGTGGGAGGGGAGAGAGAAGACTGACAAAGAGAGATAAGGAAGGAGACTGCCAGAAGTTGATGAGTCATCACCCCTCCCCTTAGCTGTGTTTTGTTTGAACAACAGCTCAGCTGACTTGATTTTTTAGTTGTCATTTTTGATTATTCTGTCGATGAGTTACAGTTTTGAACTAGTGTTTCAATTTATTTCATTAAATCTATTGTTTTAATTTAACTGTTTGTTTTTCCGTATATTGTTAATATTTTTAATTAAATTCGTCCCAAGTTGTGTATAATCTTTGTAAAAATGTCAGATAGTGGTTGCATGCGATAACAAACTGCCCGCATTCGAAATTATCAGTGACGAAGATCTGTTTAAAGCGTGCTGACAACTAACTATGTATTAATAAACTAGGGTGGTTTTTACATGAATACTTTGAATTATTTTCTTCATTCCGATTAACCGTTTTTTCAGTTATCCGTGCCACCTCTCCCGCAGATTACCCCAGATAATCAAGGTTCTACTGTATTTAATTTTTATCAATAAAACTACTTTAAAAGTAAAAAACTTTAAAGTTAAGTTAACTTAAGTTTACTTAAGTTTTAATAAAAAACTTTCATTATAAAACTAACTACTTGGTTGATTTCTCAGGTTTTTAATAAATATCAAACCATTAAAGAATTAATTGTCTCTGTGTATTGTTCAATTTGATGTAATTTTACCGAATGTTTGTTTTGGTTTTTTGGAAAGGTCCATTTTCAAATTTAGATTTGCTAGTCAATGGGTTTACCTAAGTGAATATTCACAGATATTGTAAAATTTCAACAAAATAAGTATAATATTTTATATTGAAATTGTGGAGTAATTTCAACAAAATTGTAATGCAATAATTTTTTACAAGTTATTGAAATACCACAATTCAATCTGGTGATGTTAAAAGAAATCAAACTTCTAGGTTAAATTTAAAGTTCAAGAATACTTAGTTCATCTAAAAAGTTAGGATTTTAATTTAAAATCATGTCATACGTTTACGACCTTACACAGTAATATGTCAAGAATTAATTGTTTGTTTAGAAGTCACTACACAAAGCTCCGCCAATGGCACCTGTTGTGTCGACTTTCCCCGCCTACCCCACAGCGGGGCACTGGCCTCATGCCCCCACAACGTGGGCTCCTCCACCACCAGTCCTCAAGCCTGCGGGGGTCTCCACCACTTTGCCTGTAAGTTCTAATCTATATACCCTTTGTTTTATTGTTCTCCTATTTTTTATAATACATTAAATTGAGGTTTATTTTATGAGATTAAAATTTGGTAAAATTAAAGTGTGTTGGGAATTGGCTTCCCCAAGAATAAGCAGCAGATAAAAGTCTAACAAAACAATATATTCTCTTTTGAGGATGCGTCATAATCTGAGAGAGAAAGAGTTCAATTTTGTTTTGTGACGTTAGACAAAGTAATTTGCGTATTACTATACATTAGATGTGGCTAGTAAAGTATATTTTGATTACAGCCAGAACTGTTGGACGTTCGGTTGTCTACATTGTCCACCGACGGAGTCTGTCAGCTGCTCTCCAAGGTCGACGAGTCACAAGGATCTCAAGTGGTCAAATATGCCAAGGTTTTTGAATCCAACAATATCAACGGAAAAGTCCTTCTTCACTGTGATCTTGATGAACTTAAGCCGGTCAGTATAGGCCTCACACTTTCCTTGGTAAAATGTTGCTTCATGCTCCACCAATAACTGTTTCTAAATTCATTAGTTCCTTATTGTAGTAAACTTACTCTTCAATTTTGTTCTTATGGAGGATAATTAAAATGATTTAACTTTTTTATTCAACCTTTAATTATGCTTGGTTAGAATCATTAAAATGAATTCCTTAATTTAATTGAAATTCATTTTGTAAGCAGGCCTGTTGCTACAGGTGTATTAATTAAATTTATTTTTAGCAAGATTTTGCATTTGATGCTTCGCTGACTTTTCGTGTTTCACATTCTCCTGCCAGGTCGTGCGCATGGGATTCGGAGACTGGGAAATGTTTCGAATGGTGATTGCCTCGTTGCGCGAACATGAGATGTCGAACATCATGCAACTGGAGGAAACTGCAGCCAACAGGAATGTTCGATTTGCCCACAACTCCTCTCAAGTTTCACAAGACCGCTCGAAAAGTAAGTAATAAACGATACAGTTGAGTTGGTTGCACATTTTTTTATAACATAAACTTTTAATTTATATTTTCTGAAGGATTAAAGTTACTGTGAGAATAATTTTCAGAGTCTTGAAAGGGATTCAATATTGTATTTTATATTGTTTTCATTCAGTAATACACTTTTAGAAACCTGTGTAAAAATTGGATATCACATATTATCTTTTTATAAGTTTTCAATGTCAGTGGCATTATTCGATCTGTTGTTCAATAGGTAATTAAATAATAACCTAATTAAATGTATGTATGTGTTTGAAGGTACCACAATCACAAGACACATTATAAAACTTCTTAGGATGTTTTGTAATTTTTTTAAATAATGTATATTTTCTGTCCTAGAAAGGTAATATTAGACCATCAGATCAAAAACATAATACAAATTCTATTTCCAATTAACATTAAAATATTCCACCAGTATTTGTTATCATCTGTGATCCGACATTACACTGTTAACATTTACAACTTGTGATCATTCCCTATTGCATGTGTTGTTTTGAGGACTTAATCCATCTCTCTGTACTCTGGTGAGTCTGACGTAAGCTGTGTGTGTGTGTTTCCTAAAGGACTGAGGCTATGACATCTGACTGACGGGGGTCGTTTGAGTATGTATATGTATGAAACCTGTATTTGATACCATTTACTTGCTTTTATAAATGTTTTAAAATATAACTATCGTTTTGGTTGGTGTTTAGTAATTGTTTATCAATTCTAGTTTCGAAAGAAATCAGATTTAGCACTACCAACTAATATTGGAAATACAGTGAAACCCCTCAAATCCGAACTAATTGAGGTTGAAGCCTGTTCAGATTTGGCGAGATATTATATTAAGCACTTATTTTGTCACTGTAATCAAGGTTAGCAACGAGAGATGCCCAGATTGGGGTTATACAGGCTTGTTGACTCTTACTCAGTGTTCGAAAGGGGTGTAAGTCGGGTGACATGACATTGTTGATTGGCGAGCTTATGTTAAAAATAAATCACTCTCCCCCCTAACGCCCCCCTTACTGGGAGGGAGGTCTTGCGCCTTTCTCCTGTCTAGAGGTTTTTGCAGTTAATTCAATACCTAATCATTCATTCGTATAAATTGTTTGTTGTACTTTACTAAGTTCATTGACATTTTAAAGGTGATGGCTGAGTCATGGAAACGTAAACATAGTTAATGTACTGTTGAACTCAAGTTAAAATTCTTAAAACTATTAGAAGACGGTGAAAGTGTTACAAAACAGTTAAGGATAACAGACTTTAAGTGAAAAAATTGTGTTTGTTTAATCTTGTATTGTAATTTTTTGGTTTTAAACATTAAGAAATGAATTTGTGTGATTGAATATATTTTATAACATTTCCGGTTATTAATTGTTTACCCGAGATTGTGTTCAGATTTACCAGGATTTCGGATTTGAGGGATTTCACTGTACTTATATTTAACTGTAGTGATGCAACCTTATTCTAAAGTGTTATTTCCATAGCATGGATTTTTAGTTTAATCAACTCATGTCATATTTGTTTGATTTTTCATTTCTTTTCTCGACTATCGAACACCAATTTGTTTCAAAACCCAACACAGTTTATAAAACTCAAATGGCACAACCCCAAATGGTATATGGCATGTTTTAAAATTTAAAATATTTAATTATGATTAGTGAAATCTTTTAATTTAATTTAATTTAAAATTAGATCAATACATTCTCAAAATATTTATTATTTTTTAAATATTTTGGATGGATTAGATTTTTTGCTGGCCAGATTCTTGTTTTATGAAAGTAGCTGTGGTAATTTATACACCTTTTCTGTCGTTCGTATAATATTTTCACAGGAAATTGTTTGTAGTTGGGTGGACTAAATAAAGTGGAGGTGTGTAAATATATTTTCTGGTTAATTTTTTTTTTGTTCTGCTACAAGTAATGTGTCAAATCCAAGATAATCTACTATATTTAACCAACTTATCACTTTCATCTCCAATATTGAGTGAAACACCAGATCTGATCTTTTTCAGGTTCGGGACCCCCCTCCAGTAGCCAGCAAAATGACAAGGAACGAGTCGCAGCCAAACAAACAGTTATGGAAAAGCAGGTTTGTAATAAACAAATAACAAATAAAAATCTGTAAAATTCAGCATTAAGAAACATAAGTGATTAATGATTTTATGGTTTTCCAATTGTAATTTCAAAAGACTTTTTTGGGAAATTTCACAAAATTATTTTTCCCCTCCAAGTAATGTTAAAAAATGCTAATCTTCTTATATAGTTTTTTTATAATATTGAAATGATTTTGAATATACAGAGATTAATAAACTTTCTGAACTAATTTTGTTTGTTAAATTTGTTGCACTTTGGGGCTTTTTATTTCTTCTGAGCTATCTATAAAAGTTCTATTAAAAAGATTTAATCTTCAAAACCAAATTAACGTAAAGGACAAAAATTATTGCTCAGTTTGTTGTTGTTTTGCAGTGGTTGACAAATCTCTTAATGTTTGATTAACAAACTTCAGAAAATGACAGCAAAAAAAATCAATAAATGAAAATCAATCACCTGGTATATTGATTGAGGTTTGCAAAGTTTTTTTTTCAAATTATAAGTTCAGAAAGATAGTGTATGACTTGCTTACTCTTATGGGAATACAAACGTGTCACAGATCACAGATATTTAAGGAGCATGTAAATTGACGTAAAATAAATTTTAGCGATGTACCTTCTTCACATATTCCAATGGAATTAAGTTAATATTTTTATCTGTTATTAAGGAATATTGTTAGAAAAATTATTGTGAAATCATGTATAATTTTTTGTTGCATTCATAAAAATGAATACATATTCTGAATTGTTCATTTTTTATATATAGAGTTTTGATCAGTGGGGCATATTGGATTTGAGTCTTTTTTTTAAATCTTGAAAGACAAAATTGTTAACACAACAAGCTAGACCAATTTTTGCTTACACAGTAGACCCTCATACTAAATATTTATCTTACGTTTTTGTTTCACCCATTGAGCTAAGTTAACCTTTGTAATTAATATTCAAACATAATATCTAAATTTCTTCGTTTTCCTTCTTTCAAGACTCCAAAATCCCTGAGAACCCTAAAATATATTTACCTTAGAAAAGAAAATAACTGAAGATGTAAGGGGTCGAATGATGTAATTCATTGGTGGCTTCAAGCTTTAGATCTGTAAGTAATTTTTTATTACATTTTTAATATGATATTTAAAAAATTTTCAAGTGGTGATAACATGATGTCGATTAAAGTTAAAATTTTAAGTAAAACATTTGAAAACATTATTCAATTTAAATTTTTTTTTAATTGGAATAATTTGTAATGGTCTGTTATTTCTTGCGGCCTGGGTAGTACCAGGTAAGATGATGTTGGAATATAAGCTGTATTTTCACATCATCATCATCATCATCATCACCTCATCATCGTAATGATTATTATCATATCAAACTTCATCATTGCTCTACAAGAGATATAAGAAGACAAACTATATCTTATTTATCATTAGCAAACATTGTATTTTAAAGGGAAGGTTGTTTTAAAAATAAATTGATGTACAACAAAATCATATCCTTTTCCAATCACATTTTTTTGTTTCGAGAGAGTTTTGAAGAATAACGTAAAACTGCATGCCTTCTTTAAACAACAGTAATAATGAACTGTTTTCTTAACAACTTCTGTAAATTTGTTTATATTTTTTCCAAAAAATAGAATAGCTTCAAAATCATTCTAATTCACAAACAAATTATAAAATCCTGATTCTTCCAAAGTGATTCCAAGTGGTATTCAGATTATAATAGTTTGAACCTCACGAGTTGATTATCAAGTCTCAAAATGTCTCCCATAGAGAGTAGACGTCACGGTCTGTTCTGTGGTCTGCAAGTGTTTGTGAATATGATGACTTCTCTCTGAAGAAGAACAAAAATAGCTTGATGTTTTGAGACTTGATAATGAACCACTGAGGTTGTAAGCCAAGATTTTTATTCTTCTTAGGTTATAGTAAATACATATTAATATAAAGTTAGAGTTCTGTTTTTTCGTACTGTAAAATGATTTTACTGACTGCTCGCTCATGCGATAAATGCTGGTTCATCGAACTTCAAAGTCAAACAGTTACGATTTGACAGTTTTGTATTGAAGTTTCAAAGAGTGACCGCTCCTGTATGCGCTAAGTGCTCGTAGTGCTCCGCTTCGAAATACTCAAATGTATAGAGTGTGCGTTTATCATAATTAAGCATTCATCGTTTATAACACTTTCCTCGTCCAGCAATGTACTACAGTTGCGTTTTTGAACTATTTTAGAAATTTTGTAGAATCTTGAGATAAAATTCACATTTAACTGTTATTTATATATTTTTTTCAAAACCAGATCTAGATGATCTGTAAACCGGACTTTACTGTATTTCTTTAATTTAAAGTTTTTGTTAGTTCAAATCTTTTACTGGTGTCTTGAGGTGTATATTATTGACATGCACATTGACGTCTGTGTCTGTGTCAACAGGTGACCCTGGAGGAGCAGATGATCTGCGGAGCGCTGCAGACTCTCAACGAGGAGGCTGCAGAGGATGTCCTGGAGGAGGTACAAGACCCGACCTCGCTACATGTCCCAGAGTCAGGTCAGTTTGTTGTAGACCTCCCCTCAGACTACGAGTCCTCGTGACCGTAGAGTTAGTCCAGTCTACTTTAGACCTATTGCATAATGAGTCTTTAAACCTGTATAGTCAGCACAATTTAGTATAGACTTCTCATATTACGATTGTCTGTAACTGCTGATGGGGCTTTCTAATTAGACCTCCCCTTGGATGTCTCTTAATATCAATTTCGTCAGGACAGTTCAGTGTAAACCACTTTTACAATAAGAGTCCTTGTTACCAGGCTTTTAAAACAAAAAACCTTTTTAGTGTTAAACCTTTTTTTAGGTTTTCATCAAAATCTATTTCCAAGAATGTGTTTTAACCATGTATTTCTAGCTCGTTACCTTGAAGAGGTGTTGAATTATTCAGATGTCATGCTGTACCATTGTTCCTTATACTATTCAGGGATTATTTATTTGTTATGTTAAAATTCTTGTTAATTTATTTCCGTAATTTTTGTGCTACACTTTTGAACTGGGAAGAGTACTCAATTTTAATGTAAACGTTAAATTTCAATGTTGAAAGCTTAAAAACTAAGATGGTAGTTTCATAAACTATTTTTGTTTATTGTATTATAAGTTTATTATTGTTCAAGAAAAGTCAAGTAAAAGTAATAAAACTAGAAAAGTCTAATACTAGTATTAGAAGTAAAATATAATTAAAATAAGTTCTTAATAAAATTGTAGCAGTGTCATTAAATGTTTGAAATACTTCCAAAACAGCTATAAATTCTAAGGATTTAACTGTTTACCAGTAATTTTAAGGAGCTGTAATTTTAAATCTTGTTTATTTGTATTTATTTATTTACTATATGTGTCAGTTCGTCTTGTTTTGTGTTATTTCTCTTACCAATGAAACTTCGGAAAACTATTAAAAAGTTACCTGTACCCACCAGTATTCTAAGACCTCCAACTCTTATAATTTCGTACAATAATGTAGGCCTTTGTACAATCTACAAAATGATATCATACGATAATTCTCACATACTTTGAGCTTAACTACCTATTTTACTTACTGAAAATAAAACAAAACATTAAAAATCTTCTTTTGTAAATGCTTCGCTCAATCCTAAAAATGTGGATATTTATAAACTATATTATAACACTCAAGAAAGACCCCTCAAATTAACCAGTAACCCAATAGTAAAGTAATATTAGAGTATGTAAAATGTTCTTGGAACCTGAAGGTAAAGTCTTTGACTTTAAAACTGTGTGCAAGTCATTAATAATATCACTGTTTTTGGTTCACTTGGTGAAAAAAAACATAGAATACACCTTCCTTTTTCAGATTTAGTATTCCACAATAAATAAGATTTATATGGTTCTATTTTAAAGTACAGTAATAGCCAATTAATGTAATTATTTATAGTAGTTACATTTTTTGTTAACATTTCCAAGAATTGCATTACATTTTTATATACATTTTACAAACTCATAAAAATTATACTACTTTTAAAAAAAAGTGTGGCTTTTAAAGTAACCAGAATCAGAAATCATTTATTAATCATATTTCATTAGAATAGGTTAAAAGTTAAAAAAAGAAATAAAATATGTAGCAAAATGATTTACTTTTATAGTGATGTTATGATAATTATTATGGTAGCATTTAACCATTGAATTAAACCCTTCTTTGTACTTATTTGTTAGATATTTAATGTTAATTTTGTTTTTCGACCTACATTAAAAAATTATTCAAACTGTAAGAGAATTTTGACCACAATACGTTAATTATTGATTTCTAGTTGCTCTAGAAACATTGTATTCCACAGTATCAAGACTAATTTTACTCTGTATTAGTACATTTATTTAAAAATAAAATAGTTTTACAACTGTAGTTAATCTTGTAAATTCGTTGTATATAGCTTTATTTTATACTAGTTAATTTAATGAAGCTGCATTTAGATAGTGTAAACATAATTAATAAACATGTTAATTTCTGTTAGTTTTGTCCTGTCTTTGAACCTGTTAATTTATGTCTTTGATGAGAAATATTTTGTTATATGACCACACCAGTCATGTGTTTAAGTTTGAACTTCTGTAATCTAAACAGTTACTAAAGAAGAAAACCCAGATATAGAATTTAGCTTATTATACATCATGAACTTACTTTGCGATATGTAAAACATTTATTGCCATTCCTTACATTGTCGCCGTTCACTTTGCTGGCCAGAAGTCAAATGTGACTATTCAGGTGGGGGGTTTATGAATGAACAAAGGTTATGTTTATAAATTCATTATAACAATTGATTCTTTAATTATATATTTGATATTTTATTGGACTTTTCCTATCGCTCTTGTGTTTCGAACTACACAACCTTTCAGGAAGTGGAGAAACTCCTCCTGTTTTCAAGTTATTACCTAATAATTTACATTAAATATTGTAAGTTTAAGTTACAGGCATTAATTATATCATGTTGTCCATAATACTATACCTACCTATCATGCACAACTCAAAAACACTCACCTCCGGTTATTTGTTTCTTTATGAATACACGAGTGTTTTTGTGTTGTGCATGATATGTAAGTATAGTATTATTGACAACATGATATAATTAATATCTGTAACTTGAACATTCAATTTTTTAATGTAAATTATTAGGTAACCACTTGAAAACGGGAGGAGTTTCTCCACCTCAAGAACTGTCGTGTAGTTTAAAACACACAAATGATGGGAAAAGTCCAATTAAATGTGAAATAAATAATAAAGGTTACTTGGTTTTTATCTTTATTTTTTGTATAAATCTATTGAAATCCCATATATTGTAATATATTATTGTAATTAATGTATAATCCTGCATCTTAACTATTACTACTATGGTCGCTAAGAGGTAGTCGACAAAGTTGGTGTTCCCTACGAGTTCAGACTGTCTAAACTTAATGCTTGTTTTCCAACTTTCTGTTGAATGACCTCATTCACATCAGGACAGGATCAGTTGCTAGAATCAGTTTTTCTCAAATTAAAATAATATATATTCATGCTAAAAGGCTTATCTCAGTAGAGTAACACAATTTTAGTTTTCTTGTCCTTATCGGGAACAGTAGAAACTGAGTACTGTGGATATTGGTTTAGATATCTATCATAGTTCAAACCCCCAACAGTATTGTAGTCTTGAACGTTAATAGTGAATGAGTGATTTTCATAATAATGGGTAGTCACCAAACAAATAGACAATTGCTAGACAAGATCACTGAACTGTCAAGTCAGGGGGAAGGGAAAGTGAGCGAACAGCACTGTAGACCTATGCAGATTAGTTTTCACTATCAGCTACAATACTGTCAGACCTGGCACCAATTGCAAATAATATGGTGTGGTTTATTTTGATATTTTGGGGTTTGATTTGAATTGGCTTTTTTACACAGAAAAGTTTGAATTCTTTAAAATTTTGTTAAAACCACAATATTTTAACATTAATAATTTTAAATAATTAATTGTAATTCAAATCAAAGAAGAATGCAAATTATGTAAATTCAAATTAACTAAGTTGTTTGTACTATGAATATCGTTGACTACCACGTTTTCATCCAATCTAGTTTTTCTCCTTTGCCAAAGCACAAAGATAGTAACTGTCTAATTATAGTTTATCGGAGTGTAAAAAGTCAACCGATTCGTATAACATCCATTTCAGTTCTGCGGAAAGTAAAATGTGGCAAATTAGGCACACATCATTCATGCTTTTCAAAACAAAAGTGTTAAAATGGACAGACAATTGTTCAATCGAAAATCATGCTACCTTGCCCACTGAGCCTTATTCACCTAAATAGCTATTTATGCAGTTGAAATCTGTGTTCAGTAAAACTGCCATTAACCAAATGTTAATTGTCCTAATCGTTTTTTTGAGAGCGTGAACGGAGGGAAATGACTTTAAGCATATTCAGTTAAAAAAATTGATTTGATTATTTCCAATTCCTCTAAAACTTGTAAAAGTCCTCCGCTGTGCTTCCTCTTACCCCTGGTAGTCACCCATAATTACTGTCGGGATTGTACTGATCGGTTGATGTCGTTCAGATTGTATCAGTATTGCTCACTCAGTATTGTTGAGGCAAACGATACGTCCCATCGAGATCTGTTATTAGATAAGGGTTGGCACCCTCTTTTCATAGACAAAAAATACAGTTTATTACCTTCATCTGAACCATACTCTCTTATCCTACCTTAACTTTTTTTAATAGTTTATCTTTTACCTATTATTTTTTCAACCCCTTAACCGCGACGCACGTGTTGATCTGTGCAACACCCTTGCCACAGCAACATGTTTACAAGTTCTCGACGATTTGATGTTCTCAGCTGATTCTCTCATGAATAAAAGTCATCTGCTAGTTTTTTCTTAAGCTATGACTGTTACATTAACTGTGAGAAGTGACAGACCATTTAGTGCTGCATTCTAGTGGATTTTGACAAGGGCAACAGTGTCGCACGTGTTTTACTCAGTAGACGAGTTCATGATGCATTTTCGGGGGAAAACACCAGCTTGAGATCTCAGTTTTTTTATCAGTTTTTTTTTATGAAACCCGGCTGGTAATAATTTATTAATTTATTTAATTTATTTTTTTGCTGTTATTGTTTTTATTTTCAAATGTTTATTGTAATTAAATGTATGAAATTGTGACTATTACATTATGACGATTGCTATGCAAATGTTATTTTGTCAACAGCAATAAAAATTATTATTTTTATTATTTTTATGAAAGTACGTCCATGCCACATGATCTGCTGTAGGTATCAAATGTGCGATGCTGCGAAAAAAAACTTGTTCTGTCAGTCAGCTAATTTTTATGATTAATTTTTGGGTGAATGATTTTTAACTACAATCAAAACATAAATTTGTTAAAGGCTTTTGATGTTCATCTTTTGAACCTTCTTCAAAGACATTTTGAACTTATCTTAAAATTTTATGCTGAAAAAGTATAAAACATAAAATATGCTTTCAGCATCTTTTAAGAGTCCGTATCTAAATTTAAGCTTGAATATATGGTTAAATTTTGTTTAATATAATTCTCAAATTTGAACTTATCTTAAGATACAAATAATTACTCTCTCTGTTAAACCTTTCTGGTAATTATTCAATTTATGTTAGAATGGCAAAATCATGATCAAGGATAGCTTGAAATTAAATCATTTAACTTTAATTAAGTAAACTAACTTTATAATATTTACAGTAGTGTGTCATCCTGTAAAGAAGCATAACCTTCCGTAATTATTTAATTATATTAACTGTTAGTTTTCTGCTGATAAGAGTACATTACTGTGGCTGTAAGTTCTGATAAACGGTTATATAACTTGTTAATGACATTGTACCGTGTGGTTGTCAGATAAGAGAACCATAAGTTTTATATTTTAAGCTGCAAGGTTTTTAAACACCCACATTCAAATACACACACACACACAAGTAATTAATATTTTATAAAATATTTTTCTTTTGAAACTTCCATTTATTTTATAAAAATTTACTGTACTACCATACAAAAATAACTTTATAAAAAATTAATCTCTTAGGTATCTTATTATTTTGATTAAATTTGAAATTGTAAGGTTTTTGCAAAACATGATGATGAGAATAAGCTCTTGATCTCAGAGCCTTGGGAAAATGTAATGTTCTTAAAACTTTTCGCAATCAAGAAATTTTATTTTAACATTTACCATTATTAAAATAACAAAATTGCTTTTATGTACCTTTTATATGTCACCACTTCAAAATTGGACCTAGGATACTGCAAATTTGTGCTAAGATCAGGCTGTCAGTTTATTGAAGTATTTGTACACTATTAATCCAGAGAACGAAGTCATTTGTTAACAAAACATTCTTATTCTTATAAATTTCGACCCAAACTACTTCCAAACATTGCACCCATGTCACAAATAGACACATGTAAAAACAAAAACCCAAGGATTGAAAAACATCTTCTTTGTTTATTTTTTACAATTTTACATTAAAATGCCTAGTGACATATATAAAAAGTTTCAAAGTTTACTATATATGTCTCAAATACGCTGTCCGCTTATAACCGTTGGAAGCTACTAGTTGGGGATTATTGATATTATAAAGTTTTAAAAATAATAACCTATTAGTTTTGCACATACACTTATAGATTTTTCATGGAGAAGTAAATATGAAGAGGTTTTAAAATAAAACACTGACAAAAAGTGTAAGTTTAATAGTCAATCAACCTAAACAACGTCAGATAGAATTATTTTAAGCTGAAGTGTTTTCTTTGATGTCATCACAGCAATGTGTTCTGAAATGGAATAGGTTATATAAGAAATTAATAGGTAGTGTTTTAGTTTTGAGTAGTTGAGTATCATATCTACTAAAAGTAGTAGTATAGGTATTTATGATGTAAAAAATGTCTTCAACAAAATACTGTATTTTTCAGTTCTGTATCCTAGCCGATAAGAATGAAAATCATATTGTTCTTCATTACAAGCCCAGATTTCACCAATTTGTTCTGAAATGCAATACAGTATCAATTAGGAAAAATGGAAATCGTAGTTCTTCTAAATATTGCATTCAGAATTATCAGTAAATGTCAACATCAAGTTTTCATAAAACAAGCTTAAAGTGTGTTCGTTAAATAATAATAATAATATTGTGAAATCCAGCCGAAATATTTAATATGCCACTGCGGTGTTCCATGATAACAGCTTTGCTTTGCATCAAGATAATTTTTAACACCTGCTAGTTATGTGCAAACAAATCAAAAAGTGTGTTAAATATTGATGAGAAATGTATGACAGAATCAGTCTGATTATAAATTTGAGCTAAATTACATTTTTTATGCTATCCAAATATTTGGTACTGTCATTTTTAGTAAAGTTTTGTAAAAGTTTATTTTTTTTATTGTTTTTCTGAAAAATTTTATCTCATAAACCATGTTAATATGTAAAAATGGTAAAAATTTACCACTTTTCTGTTTTCTTTTAACTTCATTATCAATGCAGGTGTAAGTAAAAGTTTTCAAAGTTGGATATACAACATATTATATTTTCCTACTGCTTTCTTTTATCTTCTGTACAGTTATTTTCATGAGTTGTAGAAAGTATAATGGAAAGAATATCGCTGGATGACCAGTTTGTCGGTGAGTTTCTGTAAGTGTGATGTGGCAAATAACAGTTTAGTCCCGAGTGTTACCTAACAATAATTCTAATCCAGAGTGTCGAATAATTTGTTATTTTTCCTCCCTTTTTTCATACTTAAGAAATTAACATAACTTTTTACTCTTTACTGTTGTTTAGACTCTTCATTCTAAGGCAATACAATATTTTTAGTCTTGTAATTTAAACATTTTTACTGAGGCACACCACCGTTAAATTAATTAAATCTAATTTATTAAAATGGTTTTTTGTTGTTAACCTTTATACTATTATAAATTTACGATTTTAATATGAACATAAAATGTATGTATGAGTAAATAAACCTTAGAAATTAACTTTTCAATATTTTAACATTGTAAACATCCCTTATATTACAATAATACTGTTCTTCAAAATTACACAGTAAATTGGTATTGAATACCACCCTAATAGCCTCTTTCAAATGAAAGCGTTCTTTCAGTCTCAATTAAATTAACACCGATATTTCATTCTATAAAATATTTTCGAAAATCATTTTAGTTATTATTTTGGTAAGCTTAAAATGTTTATACATCCACTGTCTAACACATTGTGTGTTTATTTTTATGTGTTATAATTTTTTAAAGGTTTTTTCAACCATACTGGGTTTTGTACGAGCTTCCTGTATTTTTTATAAGTATTTTATATATAAATAATTATAAAATAAACATTTCAACAAATAAATCAATAATTTTCAACTAAGTAAATATTTTTTTTTAAACCACTTTATGGCACGATATTTTTTACTGAAAAAAACATAAATTTGTAAATAGTAATTGTAAACAAGTATAGACAAAGTGTGTTTTATTCTCATTAGTATTTATTAAATGTTTTAAGATCACATTTAATGGATTTAAATAATAGTATTGTGTTTAATATTTTTAATATATCATATTTTTTAATTGAATCTTAGCTATTAAACTATAAAATTTAAAATATCTAAAAGTATTTTTACTTTTGATACTGTACTTTAACTCATATTACTTACATTGAGTTTGTGAGGCACCACGTGTTGTGTTCTTTCAAGGCCTGGTGGGAATGAGTCGTCTGCCTCATTGTTGTGGGGAGGGGTGGGGGTGTTGGAGGGGAAGGTGGCGTCATTATCCTCAGCTCTAACATTCTCTTTCATGTTCTTACTAGGTGACATTTCCAAAACATCACAGTCTACCCATAACCTAAACTTACATAACTTAATTATATAACTTAATCTCGTAAATTTACTGTAATAAATGGTAAAAGTTTGAGTAATATTTTTTACAATATGTAATATGTGTAGTGTTTTATGTACTTTTTTATTATGTATTCTTTAGTGTAATCAACCAATTTTACCAAGGTTTTATTATATTTTTGGTAGAAATATCTTTTAGGTTTTAATTTTTATTAACAACTAATTTTGTTTAATGTTTATGTATTTGTGTACAGTGATTGAAGTGTATTTATCAAACCACTTGACTTGCTATAATTAGCACATAATAATTCCAAGAACAGTTCAGCTTCTTCTAGAATTGCATATATTACGTAACGATTAACTATACAGCAATCACAGGCGTTACTTGCGGAATGTAGATATGAGTCTAAACAAAAACTAATAGTACCCTGTTCGTTTCCCTTGTGTTTTATTGTTTATGTTAATATTTAAACTTCAGATTAGGTTGTTGTAACCAATTGTTGATTTGTTTAATACTAACCAATATTGATAACAAATGTTTCTTTTTGTATTATTATATTTATAAATACTAACTTAAAAACTAATAATAATTAACAAAATAATCACTCTAAAATAGATTAACTTACTGGCTGCAATATATATAACGTTCATGGAAACTATATATTTTTTACTGTCCATGCTATCAGTTATAGATTCTCTTAAATTAAATCAGTTTCTGCTTTTTATGATAGATCTGATTCCATGTTAATAATTTTCCTCAATTTAATGATTTTTCCAATTGTTTGTATTTTTTTTCAAATTTACTTAACAATTTTTATACAATTTTCTAAGAAGGATTGATGCAATGCAGTTTCTCAGTTTGTATTCTTTCTCATTTTTAAATAGTTTTCTTTTCGACTTTACAGTGTTCTCTGACTGTAGATTTTTGCTAGAATTGAGCTTATATTTCAGCATAAGTTGATTTTAGATTATAAAGTATCAAGGCTTAGTTGCTAAGTGGATTATTGTATGACATGCTACAATGTGTGGTGGTGGAGCAGGTGAGTGCGGGACACGCCCTCGGACTCTGAGCCAGAGCAGTTACTCGGAGGCAAACGAAACCAACGTGCTGGTGTTGCAGCAGGGCTCGCCCTTGCATCCGCCCTACTGGACACCCGGCGAGTCGGCCGCCAGCTCTGTCGCCAACACTCCAGTGCTGCAACGGAAGCGCAGGGACTCCAAGGTATCTTTGTAACTCCTTACTCTGTTTTTCCTGCATTTTACTTTACGTGTGGCAGTCATAGCTTAGTGGGTAGAGTACTGGCCTACCACCCAAAAAACCCGGGTCCAATTCCCGGTCATGACACATGAAATTTAATTTCTCAGACTGCCACCGTGCTTCGGAAGGCACGTTAAGCTGTTGGTCCTGGCTACATAAGTAGTCGTTAGGTCACGTTAGAGGCAGTAGTGCGACCTGAAAACTCTTAACATTAGACCTTGTCCAGAAGGTTACGTGGAACTTTATGTGAAGTATTTTTATCGGTGTTTGTACTCATGGATCATGAAAATTATTTGTGCAAGTTAATGTAAAGTAAACAATAAAAGTACCTGTATTCGTCCATTGGTTGTGGTTACACCAGCATAGTTTAAAACACAAATTAAGGATAATTTAAAATCATGTTTTGATGTTTTCATTTACAGCATGGACAAAAAGTCACTTTACACTGAAAATAGTTTTATTATGTAACAATAAGACTCATGCAAATTTATTAGTCCAAAACATCAGTATGTATACCTCCATTGTAACGGCAGAGCTTGATTCGTAGTCATGTCGTTTGCTCATTCGTTTCAGCTTTTCAAGCGTAACTTCGGAAAACGCTGCTGTAACTCCAACTCCAGCTCTCAGTTCTTCATTTGTAACACACCGTATTTTGCATACCTCTTCCTTCATGAAACCCCAAAGCACTTTGTCTGCCGTTGTCAAATCTGGGCTTCTTGGAGTCCAAGGCATTGGGGCAAAACAGTTTGGAGATCCCTGTCCAATACAACTGTCTGGAAACAGTTAATTCAGGCGTCTGCGGACGCTCAGAGCAAAGTGTGGCAGAGCACCATCTTGCTGCAAAATAACTGTATCCAGTATTCCCTAAGCTGTCAGTTCAGGTACCAACCATTCGTTGGTCATCTGGAGGTAACTGTCTTGATTGACGGAGCTTCCACTTCCAAATTTCTTCATGTTATTCTCAATAAAATATTTAATTCAGTTCATAAGCACAGTAAGTCTTGCAGATAAAGTCGTTTCACATTTAAAATTAAAACAAAAGTTAGGTAGATTGACAAACGAAAAAGCAATAACAAGAATCTTATAAAGATTTTTTTCAATCTGTAATCAAGTATTGAAAACGTTAGGTATATCTGTAAAAAAATATTAGGCCAATATGAGTTTAGTGGTGGTTGAACTACATGAAGGTTTTGTTTTTCTAACAGCAATCAATGGGAAGATCGCAACCCAACTCTAGGCCGGTGTCGTTGTTGGTGGCTGTTTCTGGGGAGGAGGACGCCTTGCTGCCAGACGACGTTCACCCACAGGTGAGCTACAGAGCTTGCAAAAGTAGCTGTTTTGCTAAAATTGTAAATTGATTTTTGGTACATTTTAAACTCTTGATATATAACTTGAGATATTTAAATATGAAATTCGATGTTATTTGTTAAAGAATAAACTTTACAGCATAAACATCTCTCCTGAGTGTGCGGAACTAAACTTGTAATGCGTAACCCTAGTAAAATTATCTTACTTATGTCGTGTTGTGTGATAAATTATTAAGCCTGGTTGTAAAATATAAGCTGACGACAAAAGATAACAAAACCACTACCGAGAGATGATAAGTAATGCTTTGGAAAGTGCAACTTGACGCAATAAATACTAAACGCTAAACCCCCAAAAAACTATCAAAATATTAAATCACATGAACCTGTAATAAATTATGGCATGCAAGAAATTGAAATTAAAAACAATAATAATTTTTTAGGGTTAACAATTGATCAGAATTTTAGTTAAGATAAACACGTGGAAAAGGTTGTTTCTAAGTTGAGCTCGGGACTTTATTCTCTTTACAGGATGTCATCTTTTTGTAAAAAAAACCCCTAAGGGACATATATTTTGCTAATATTCATTCACATTTGTTATTTGGTATTTGTTTTTACTGCTCAACCTCAAAAGCTAACATGGATAGAATCCTTAAACAACAAAAAAAGCCATTCGAATCATAATGAAATTAGATTACCAAGAAAGTGTAAAAAGCAAATTTAAAGACTAAAATATTTTAACTGTATATTGGCAATACATTTTCGACACCATCCTAATAGCTAAAAATAATACTAACAACCCCCCATTGTCAGTTATCCACCCATATAATACAAAAAAACCATCATATGTCGGATTTAAGTGCCTCGAACAATTACCAACTCATATAAGAGATGAAAAAATTTAAATAAATTCAAAGTTAAACTTAAATAGAAAGGTCCCTATATTCTCTGGAGGAGTTTTTCTCTACCTCCTCTTGGGTAGTGTATTAGGTATATTTTAATACTGTACGTAATACTTAAGTATTACTACTAAAGTATTATTTTCATAATTTTATAAAGAAATTGTCATGTAAATTTGCTAAGGAAAAAATATGACACTATTCAGATGTATTTGTATGTACAGTGGAACTTGGTTATAACGTCATTGAAGGGACCACACAATTAATGACGCTATATCAGAGTGACACTATAAAAGAGGTTTCATAATTTTAATTTAAAACTGAGGAAAAATAGAAAAACACATTTTTTTTACATGAAATTAAAACTTTTAATGAAGGTAATTTGAAATACACATAAAGGTTTATATTTATTACTGACTGAACTACTCTATACTGTATAAAAAATCAAGTTTAAAAATATCGCAATGAAGTTTGGCTTGGTGAATTCAATTGTTGGTTCGATTTTAAAAAACAAATCCGACACACACATCTGCTATCTTACGTCCCTCCTCACACGCTCTTATAACTCACACTTTTCTTTAATCGGCAAAACCTTTCTCTTTACACTTGCCATTATGTTTCAATACTGTATTCATAAATTAAAATAACAAAAACAAACTGTAAAAGACGTACACTGAACTAACGATAGCTGCACGAACTGTGGGTAAGAATGGTATCACTGTGCTTTGATGCGACGTAAGTCACTGACACTGGCCTTGATGGCGGTGACAGCGGATATAGGGTAGGGGGAGGGGGTTGGGGTGGTTAGCGGTAAGACAGGAATAAAATGCCGTTTCTAAAAATAGAAAGGGGTATCTAGCTAAACAATAGCCGCAGCCCTCACCTTGCACTACTGACCGAAATTTCTCTCTTTAGCTATACGTTGCCTTCATCTCGGCCCGATTTTCTTGACGTTATATACAAGGTTTTAGAATTTACTGACGATACATCCGAGATTTTACCTATGTAAATACCTATAGTTTTGAGGGACCTAAAAATAAATTACATTATATCCTAGTTGACGTTACGGCCGAGGCCGCAATAACCAAGTTGCACTGTATATTTAATGAATAAAGATATTGATTGATTGATTGAATACTGTGTGAGAAAAGTACTATGCCAAATGTTATGACTTGATTTAACAAGATAGTGCTTTTAAATGATGATATTAGTTTTAATTCAGCAGAATGTTGTATAATCAAAAAAAGTAGTATATGTTGGTTAAAAATGTTTCCAGAACTTCGTATGTGCTTAACCCGTTTGTGGTCAAAGACCTTGTCAAACACATACGATATAGCCAAATTACGAGTAAATATAGCTGTCCTCACTTTTGTAAAATAATCTGAATTTTTTTATTGTATTGTGTTTTCCAAAACCACTTAGAACACTCAATTGAATGTTAGAAAAAAGAACATGTAACTCTAGTGGTTGTCTGTTTTGTTTTTATTGTTGAACTATGGCTAAGCTTGCTTGTGATAATTATTTCAAAATAAATTGTCTCTCTCTGGGAAACTTAGGATAAAAAATAATAATCCTCAGTATGGTAAGGTCAAATCAATGAAAATGTTTCCAAAATCATTATGTTTACCTAAATTAAAAACATTGCTTATCATTAGACTGTGAAGCAGCCATCCAACTCGACGCTTAGCAAGGTAGCGACATCGCTTCTGGGTGCACGTCGTTCGACGGCTCCGGCCCTGACCATCACGCCCGCAGGCAGTGTGGAGGCGAGTGATGATGAGAGCACACCCCTCATGAGTGAGATGTCCTCACCCACACACACGCCCGGCCATGCCTCCCAGAACCAGGTGAGACTCAAAGAAATAGTTTTATTTCTTAAGTTGTCCTATAAATTCACATAAAATAATAATAATAATAATAAACTCTTTATTGCCGTAGACAATACAAATATTGCATAGCATGCGTCAAACAATTAAAAGAACTCTCTAAATTTGAGTTTTATAAAATACAATTAACAATAACAACATTAACATTGACAATTAACAATAGAACAATTAAAGATAGGCACAACCAGGTAACAGTAAAATTTCAGGAGACGTTGAATTTTTTGGCATTAAAAATGAAAACTCAAGCCCTTGATGTGTAATCTATGAACTAATGAACTAATCTATGAAAATAAAAAGTATTTTGAAAAATAAATTAATATTTTGGGAGTTCATGCCTTAGATTGATCATTCATGACCCAACGATTAGTTGTATGACACAATAGGCCTAAACTGTCATTGATTGTCTGATTGTTGATAGGGGTTCGGGTCTCCGCCCAGCTCCGACCTGTCGCCCGCCTCCGTCAAGAGCACTCCGACCCATGACGGGCCTCTGGACTACGCCAGCATCCCTCTCTACTCCACCACACAGGAGGTACACCCTACCAGTGAGAATACAGCTGCTCTCTGTAGGAAACCTATCATTTGTCACAACTGGAGGCTGTGCTGTAGTATAGCTGTACTCCAAGTAAACGTTATTTATCCCCCACCAGGGGAGACATTCCTGGTTCGAGTAGTTACTGCTCGAAGCCTAGCAGGTCTAGGGTCTACCTCTCAACTTGGTGTGGTTAGCTGACATAACCTATCCTCCCACACCTAACCTACGCTTTTCACATTATTTCGCTCCTATTATCGTATGTTGAGTTGGAGGCATGGCAATAATAGAAATGCTCTTTCTCCTTCCAGTGGCTAGCTTGCGTAAGATTTTCCCTGTAAGATGGGGTAAGATCCGGGCCTCCTAATCATTTGTTTACATTTAATTTTTTTAATGACATCATTTACATTACATTTTTTTTTTAATTAACAACAATCATCAACTTTCATTATAGAAAACCCCATATAAAGGCCTCTATCCTCATTTTATCTACTTTTTATCTTGGAAGTCAGATTATGTTTTAAATTGCGATTCTCTTGATGCATCTGATTCCATTCTAATGTGTACTGCTTTAATTCAGTTGAGCTAGTTGGCTTCAGACAAGTTATAGTACACTTTCATAAAAGTGGAATTGTTTTTGTCCAGTATTTTAGTATTCTTTTAGAGTATTTATTGTATTTGTCCAGTGTACTGAACATGAATCATAAAATAGTTTGTCAACATCGAAACAAAAATTAACTTGTGGCAGTGGAAATTAACGTGAATGCATTTATGAAGATGCTTCCGCTAGCAAGATATTTAATGCAGAGGATATTTATAAAAGTACAAGATTAATTGGTTTTAATTTTAACTAGTCCAACCCTAAGTCTGACTTGGGGATATGAGGGGTTTACTTCTTTCAAATCTAACAGAAACAATCAACTACGTAAATGTGTCACGTATTTTGTACCGTTCTTAAACTTAAACTGTATCCGAAGAGAGAAGTAACAATTTTAGATAATTGTGTATGATAATTTTTTTCTTTAATTAGTTATATGCAGTGTATATATAATACATTTTGTTGATGTATAATGTTTCTGATTCTTTAATCAGGTTCAGTTAACGAGTCGACTCTCCCGGCAGAACGCAACAGAAGCGGAAGAAAACTTTACATCTTCATGGGGTGACCCAGAAACTACAGTGTAGTTGTTCTTGGACAGTTATTTTATTTACTTAAGTAATTGTACTTATGAGTAAAAATATAATTTTAACAGTCGATAGTATTTTCTCCCTGATTATTTATGTGATAACAATAATTTTTGTGAATTTATAGTTATAAACTATTACTATTTTAAGTTTATTTTCTTTATATTAAGTAAACTCTAAGAGTGTATACAAGTATTTTTTCCACCTTTGATTTAGTTATTAGGTTGTTTTATAATGTTTTTATTGTAATAGCCGTAGAAAATTGTAATGCTTAGGAGAAAGTCCCTTCGATATTGTGAAGTCTATTTTTCTACTTGAAGTTTTTGAAATATAATGGTTGCAACCGGAAAAATTTGGTATTTTGGTTTTTATTTTTTTATTTATTGGTACAACCAGTTTACACATTATTACGACTTAAATCGGTCTGAGACAAATGGTGTATACCATTGTTTTCTCTTGTAAAACACATTGAAAAACGTAAACTTGTACTTAAAACCTTTAAATATGTATCTTTTAAGTTATACATTTTTTAAATCTTCAAATAATTCTTTAACCTGTAAATATTTCTCTTTAATCCTTAGATTACAATCTTTGCCAACACTTAAGAATAACAATTTTGTTGCTTCAGCAATGAGAAAACCTTAAAATATTGTATTCGTGATTGAAAGTGCCTTGAAGCATTTTGGCATTTTGGGTTCAGTTACAGCTTAGGAGGCATTTGTAATAAGATTAATGTTTAAGTCAAAAGAATTTCATTCAAGTTGTCCTGTCAGAGTTTTTTTTTTATATTAAATTAGTTGGACAAATAATACAGTTGTATGTTCGATTATCCTCGCCCATGTGGTTCAAGTTCAAGAAGGAACTTGAACTACATAAAGGAGTTAAGAAAATTAAATGATCACTTATATGTTCCTCATCTTGAAATCCAAATCTTCATGTACTGTTTATTTCAGTTTTTGAAAACAATGTATGTTGTGAAATTTTAATTTAAGAGTATTTTTTGTTTGATAAATTTTACTTAGTTGGAATAAATATTACTTACATGGATAAATTTTAACGTATAAAGTTTTAAGGTGCTAAACCTGTTCAGAATATACAATTATTGAATAATTATTATTTAATAGTTAAATAAATTTTTATTTATTAATTATAGTTAATAATTAATTTAATTATTGAATAATTATATTATTTAATATAGTATATAGTTTAATTACTACTTGATTTATTACCCTGTGATATCTTGTGAGGTGATAATGGTTCCACTGTAAATAAAGTTGTGTGAACGAAAGATAGCTTCTTGAATTTATTGTGATAATTGCATTATTTAGTAAAAGTTTATGATTTACATGGAATAATGAAAAATGGATGAATGGATGTGGTTTTGCACATGTTTTTATTTTAATAGATATTTTTAGTCTGTAGACTGTGGGTCTCCACCGTGCAGCCTTTGCATTTACTTGTAGCCAGATAAACTACATTTCTTTGTACTGAACAAAAATAGTTGTCTTGGATTGGGTACAGTAGAATTCTGATAACTTGGTGTGTAAATTTTCAAAATCTATTCCACCACAGCACTTAGGCCCTTATATATGTTTAAAATTCCATCTATTCTGAACAATTTGTTTGTGTTTTTTACACAGTGTAGGTATATATTTCTCCTTCACCATGATTACCCCTTATCAAAGAAATTCCTGCATTGTTTGTGTTTATACTCACCAAACTCAACTTTTCCCACATTGTGTCAAGTGATCGGAACTCTACTGTACTTATTGTCAGTTTAGGTGTACTCTTCCTTATAACTAAACTTAAAACATTTTTCTGCTTCATATCAGTCCATTAAAATATCCTCATATTTTTCGAATTATAAAATCTTAGGTGTTCTTATCGTTTTTTTTTACTCTAGCATCATTTCTTTGCTACGATAGGTATTTGGCCTCATCAGCTGAGACAACCAGACGCGCCACCGGAGGCATATCTGGTCACCTTGTCTAATAAGGCCCCTTTTGGTCCAGGCAAGCAGACACTGCACCGGTGGCGGACCTCCGAACACAGACGGAAAATTGTGTAAAAAACTATGTAAGTTTATGCGTCAAATGAATATACGGATAAATAAACAAGCAACTACAAATGTATAGATAAATTAGAAAACATATTTAAATATTTTTAAGTTACTTTCAATCGCCCTTAGGAGGTATTCTGAGCAGATATAGACTATTTTTCCTACAAGAAATTTCTTCATAAATTTTTTCATTTAACTTCTAATTTTTTCTGAATCCACCCATCACAACAACTAAACACTTAAGACTGTGAACTGATATTGTGTGCTTTCTGGACCGTTGCTGTCAGGTTAGGACATAAAATATTATGTGAACGCATCCAATCACAGACACCAGTAGCACATCAGGACACCAGATTTTTTCCAATGCCCCGGAACTTTGCTGAGCAATCCAAAAGGAAGGCGCGGTTGCGGGGCTCAGTCAACCGGTTTTGGTGGAATGTCTGGTTGCGTATCTGGATGAAACAGATAATAGGACTCATTAGATTCCCCACTACATTTGATTTGATTCCCCACAACTGACAAGTTCCACTGGTGGAAGGCTCGGTGAGCTTCTGGTTGTCTCGGCTAAGAGACCTTTAAAGCCAAACCAAGTGTGTTAAAATCAATTGTTTTACAGTAGAAATTATCAGTAGTTTTAATGGTAGTGTAAATACATCCAAACATTTGGCACCATCTGTAGCATTGGTCATTTCTTAAATTATTTATGAAATGTGTCTGTCTGTTTATTTTCCTATCCTCTATCCTAATTATTTCATTTCAAATTATTAATAAACTACAGAGTGTTGCATTAGAGAGCTTGGAATTTATGTACTCCAAACTACCAAACTTGGTAGGTTATGGTCACTAAGTTGACCAACAAAATCTAGTAAGCCTTACTTATGGGATCCTTTTCTCCGCAGTCATCACAGACCAGGAAACCGTCACTTTGATTTTTTTAAGTATGTGTAAGTTTTAGTGTGTTTTGTTGGTGATAGTCTTTAGTCGTCTTATCTTATCACATCAAGTATTGGTGACAGTTTTTGTTCAAGCTGTTGGTGTTGCCAAGAGAGGTTTTCCTCAAGGATGATTTCTAGGAATTTTGATGTTGCAAAAGTTAGTATTGTGGCTGATACTGAATTTAATTTTTGGTGTGGTGGTCTGTTTGATGCTGAGAAGTTTAGTTGATAGTTTTATTCCTATTATAGCCTAGGGTTGAACATGTTCCTGTAGCCAACATAGAAACAACATAGTAGTAGAAAGAGGTATAGCCAAAATTAAGAAATGGTTTGACCAAAATCTTCTTACTTTAAATATTAAAAAACTAAGTTCATGCCAATATCCCTGCGTGCACAAGGTGGCCCACTCAACAATGAATTGAAAATTCACTCTTGCAGATCTTTCCAGAACAACGCGTGCAACTGCCAGGCTATTGCTGCAGTTGAGAAGTATAAATATCTTGGTGTGATCATGGACGCCAGGCTTTCCTGGGCGGACCATGTGTCCTACATAAATAAAAAATTGAGAAAATGCATATTTGCGTTTCATCAACTAAAGCAGGTTCTCCAATTGGACGAAATTAGAATTGCATATTTTGCTTTCGTGCAGTCGCTTATTGAGGGGGGAATTATTGCCTGGGGTGGCGCTTGCAACAGCATACTGCAACCCCTTGTGGTTACGCAGAAGGCGATATTGAAAGCAGCCCTAGGTAGAGGTCGACGATATCCTTCGGATGCCTTGTTTAGTGAGATGAATGTACTCGACATAAAACAACTTTTCGTCCGAACACTGGCAATTCATATCTTCAAACACTCTGGTGACATATTTGAACGCACGCTACATGACTATAGGACAAGATGTACGCACTGGACGAGGGAATTCAAGTGCCGAGACTAAATAGGACTTTTTCTACAACCCATTGTTACTATCTGGCCCACACTTTATACAATAATCTGCCACAAAATCTACGAAATTTTGACATATCCCTGGAATTATACAAGAAGCATCTCTTACAGTGGTTTAGGGTGATTGGACGAGACGGTGTCTATACAGTTTTACATTCAACTTACAGACCGAACTAGCTGACTCAGTGTGCGAGTATGTTTTTGGTGATGAGTGTGTTATACGGTCAGTCGACGTTGGTTTCCAAATGTCCGACTGGCTAAGGACGTCTCGTTGCTGGGCCATTCAGGGACAGAGCTTTGACGACCCTGTTTAGCAGGGCTACCAGCCGCCTGATGGTCTCGGTGCGAGGTAGCGTCGATCCCGGAAGCATCGCTATCTGGGATCAAGGGTCCGGTGTGTGAGAGCTGTGTGATTGTGTGCATGGATGTTGTGGTGTTGTTTGAGTGTCGAATGAAGGGCTGTAGGTCCTAAAAGGTATTCCAGCGTGGGGGGTAGGGTAGGAGGGGATGATGGTGGGGTGGGTATATTCGTCCTCTTTGCGGTTCGCTAGTCTCTGCCTAGCCATGTCAACACGTTATCTAGTTTGCTTTTTTTTCTCTTCGGTGACAAATACGACTCATTTCCACACACAGGATTTTCCTATGTGGAAATTAATTTCGCGTACGTTTTTGTTTTTTTAACCTACTATTTTTTATGCAGTTTTTGTGGTTTATTTTTCTTTCTTATTTGTACAGTAGGTTAAGATTACTAACTTTTTGTAAAAACTGTATATGTATATTTTTTTGCGATAAATAAAAATTTTTGATTTGATTTGATTTGAGCTTGCAGTAGGGTTTCTTCTACAGCCTGTTAATTTGTAGAGTTGGGAGTAGAAGGGTTGTGTCATCCTCAGCAAACACTATTGCCTGGTTTAAGACCATTAGGTGGGCCACTCCTGTTAGCCCATGAATATTCCTAATTTAACTAACACTTTTACCCTTTGCCTCACAGTCTTTTAACTGTACGGTACAGCTCAGGCAGTAGGTACATGGTGTTTGGAAGTTGATGAAAATTTTAAAATTAAATAGGTGTTACCTAATTTCAATTAGTGCATTAATTATATATTTTTATAATTAATTATAAGCATAAATTATATGGTATGCTTTCTACATATAAACTTATTACAATGCTTTTTTTGTTTTAATTTTTTGCATTGTAATTTCAAGGTCTATTGCAAATTTGTTGCTAGAAAAAATCTTACCAAACTATTATCTAACATTTCTAAATCCATTTTAGATAGCTGCACTTAATTATGGCATTTTATTAAAAACCCAATTAATTTATTAAACCTGAAAATATATTTTCACTTATAAAGTTACTTAGTTCCTAAACCTTGCCTTACTCTTTTACATGTATAAATGATTAGCCGTTTGAAAAAATAAACTTATTATATTAATACAATAAAATTATTAATCATAATTGGTTATTCCGAAGTGTTAAATGTTTCTTTGTATGAAAATAAATTAATATTATTATGTCACAGTTTATTTTTTTATATTATACTGTCCCTAGATTCCGATGTTCTCTCTCTTCTTTTTTCGTTTATTTTCAAGTCAATGTCAACTGAATTGGCGAAGTAAGGTTAGTTGTTTATTTTTGGTTTCTCGCAAGAACTTTGTGCGCCGACAAAATAATTCACATTATAAAATTAAAATTTCCTTTGAGTTAGGTTAATATTAAAGTCTATTGGATGCATCCGTATGAGATTTATTGACATTTTCACACTTTTATTCTTTTATTCTTACAATCACAGTAGCCATAAGTTTAATTGTGACGAAACATAAATATTTTATGATATAAGATTTTAGTTTACAATATTTATCGAATATTAAGCCAGATGAGTATTTTACTCTCAAGATTCATTAGGCCTAATGTACAGCTTTATAGAAGTATATGCCAGGAAACAATACTTTGCACTGGAACTGTTAGAAAAAGGGACATAAGATCGGACTTTGCCAAACAACATAAACTGCAGCATCCTGGTTTTTTTAGCACAAGTAGTGTTATCGAAAAATCATTCAGTGAGAAGATAAAACAGGAACTGTCAGTCATTAAAAATGTGGACTTGGGTCAGTTGAAACATGCCCCACTTCCTGCCACTTTGTATGGTTTCGGGGGAATAATTCCATTTGTATATCCCCCTCTATGTTTTATCTTGGGTTCTTACAGCCCTTTCTTGGCTACAGCTCAATTAATGTATGGTGCTACTATTTTAGCTTTTATTGGAGGTGTTAAATGGGGCAATGCTCTAGCTAAAGATAACATCTCTCATGAACAGATTGGTGTTAGTACGGTACCATCCCTTGTAGCTTGGGTATCATTGTTATTCCCTGAACCCGTAGGCCTTTTGATTGTGTCTTCAGGACTATGTGGCGCCCTGTACATTGATCTTGTCTCAAGTAAATATCCTCCTTGGTTCTGTGCCATGAGACTCGCCTTAACAAGTATAGCTACAGTGTCTTTGTTGACGACCTTTTTGTTCCACATTTTCCATTGAAATCAAGAAAGAAGTTCTATGGACCAGTTTTATTTATTAGCCTACTAACTTTTTATTTTCTCTTGTAGCTATACAGAGCATTTACCAACTTCATGTTATTTAAGAGGTAAATATTAGAGTGTAGTTTTTTAAGTTATGTTAGTAGGTAAATAAATTTAGTGATCAACATTAGACTAAACACTGTAGATACTACTTGACTGAGCAAAGGATAGGCTAAGAATATTCTCATTACCTACCAATTTGATTAAAATTATCCAATTAGCTTTAATCTTAAGCTATCCATATATTAAGATACCATAATATTTTAAGGAAAGTATGGACAAAGAATGAGTGTGTTTGATGACATGTAGCCTTTTTACGTACTAGCAGCTTATTCAATTGCCGGTATCTCTAATCAATAGACCCATGAACGAAGGCAGTCATATGCTATGATTTTTGAGGAGAGAGAGTAACTCAGGATTAAAAGGGAAGATGGTGTTAGATAGAAGCCTTTTTGATTATTATTCTACCATAAAAGCCCATCAATTTTATAATATATATATATATATATATGTATATAAGTATAAAACAACCAATGTATGTAAAAATAAAGAGAGGCATGGGTCAACTTTGAGCCAAGCATATGGTAGTTGCTTGGCTCGATATAGTAGACACCAGTTATGTATTCGTTTAATTGTGTTAAAAACTGAATAAATTAATCATTAACATTCTTGTCACCATTAATTTTGTATTTGTTATCTTGGTCACAACCACGTCTCTGCTGTTGAAAGGAGACAAAAGTCTAGCTAAGAGCATTCAAAAAGTCCCTTAACCCGCAGGTGGTTGAGGATTGAGTGCTGCGCTCACTTTTCATTTTAACTTTCTACAAAACAAAGAGTTCGTAATATATCAGCCTGAAATTTGGTATATCGGGTTTTTTGGGGTTTATTAGTTGAGGGGATACAGTGGTGGAGGTTAGGTGACTTTCAGTCTGTCTCGCGACGAGTTACAGTGGTGTAAGCACAACTTGCACAACTCAAAAGACCTTTTATTTAGTAATAAATTATGTGCTTTGTATATTATTTATTTTGGTGTAGTTATAATACAATAAGTATTAGAATAATGTATTTTTAATAGCGTCCTGTTTTCCAATCAATAATTTAAAAAAAGTTTAAATTAATTTATAACAATGTCTATAGTTTGAGTTTTTTATATTATGAAGTTAGTTGTTTTTATTTTTATATAGCCTATTATTAAAGGTTACAAAATAGCTAAACAAAAGTGGTAGGTATAATATAATTTGTTCGATATTCATGAAATATAATTCGTTAACAAGGCAAGGAAAAGCGAGGCGCTCACACCTCGACCGTTCGCATAACACAAGTGACCTTGACCAGTGGTGGGTAAAGTCAAATCCAGTGCTTCCCTTACAAAAAATCACATTTACTTACCCCCATCATAAAAAAATCTGGTTATTGAGGTTTTTCACCTGAAGCTTCATCAGGTTCCAGGTACTAAGGTAGGTATATTTAGTGTCAAAATGTTATGAACTGAACGATATAAGCTATTGACTGGAACGGTGGCGTCGTCCTGTAATCCAGCTACTTGAAGGAAACTAATTGTGGATGATGGTGGTGGGTGTAGTGTTCTCTTGTGTGGATTAATGTCCGCACTATTGAATACTACAATAATCAACAAACACCATTCTCATAATTAGACCAGTTCGTAATTCAGAAGCTGTGGTTCGGATTCCACGTTAAACTGTAGGTCCCTTAGATTTGCCATTGACTGTTGGGCTATTAATTAACAGTTCTGTCTAAGGGAGATATCAGCTTTGGTCAGTAAGAAGACTACAAAATCGTGCCACAATCATCTTACTCTCATTCCTCATTCATACTTGGCTTAAAATACCTTCCTTGTGGTACGGTTGCCATTTCAATAATTAATCTAATCTATTCTAAAAATGTTTTGGTAAAACCGCAGCTTTACACAAACCAAAACAATCAAATAAAATGTGTATATATTCTCACAAATTTGCATCAAAGAAATCTACAGTGTTAACTGTTGATATTGAAATTGTTTTAAATCTATATAAATTAAATTAGAGTTTTGCCTGTAATTTTTTAGTTATTTTTTATTTTCGTACGTTAGAGAAGCCGAAACCGGTCTTATTTCAATTTTTGTCTGTTTGTCTGTGACGCTCCAGGAGGCATTTTACACTGTCTTCTCTGAAAAAACGGGAGAATTGATTACAATGAAACTTATTTCATGTAATCTACATTCCAGAGAAGGGTTGTAAATGCTTGAAATCGCCCGCCGCTCCTTGAAAAGTACTTGACGAGCATTTAAAAACCCACTTTTACGCAATATTGGTCCCATTTTGATACAGTTTTCAATGAATAACCTACTGGCAATAATCAGCTGTATTTGTAGTTTAAAGATTTAATTTAAAGAAAAACATACAGCTGTCAAATCAATATTAGTTCGTTTATATTGGTCATTGATTTTAAACCCATTTAGAAATCATACTATAGTAAATAATAAAGCTGGGTATTGATTTATTTTCTTTGTACTGATATGTTTAGGATTTCAGGTTTACATTTTGGTATGATAATCTTTCTTCTTTAAACTAAAACCTACAAATTTATCAAGGACGGGCTTACTGCTAGTTAAAGAATAAACTTGGTAAAACATTTAGGCTTGTTTAAACTTTTATATGTTTTTGTGAATTTTATGCTCCAAAAAATATATATTATAGATCTTTGAATTCTCTGTTTGTAAAATTATATTCTGGATCTTTTAAAGTGTACCTACCGGTTTATTTTTTTCAGATGTAATTATTTCAGTTTTCACGTATAATGCTGGTGGACATGGATTCATCTGCAGAGGCGAATCATGTATCTAATGATAGTAATGGTGTTGGTGAATGTGATAAATTTGTGAGTAGCAAAATAAATGTAGACTGCTCTGTTGAAGAAATGCTGCACAAAAATAGCATTGAAGAAGAAAATAAAGACAGTACATATCGTTTATCAGTAAGAAAATCAATTGTTGACCATCTATCTGGAAATGATCAAGTTTTTTTTAGAAATTTGAAAGAAAATGAAGATGAGCTCAGTAAAGAAAACAAAATTGAGATAGTCCAGGAGATGTTGGATCGTAATTATGGACTTTTTTTGGCAAAATTTGGAAATCACTTGCTGAAAGAACATCTTTGTTACTTTGAAAATCGGAGTGAAGAGGAAAGTGTTATTGTTGATCTTCATTTGACGCAACTGAAGAAAGCTTTAGATAAAAGAAGTGCAACCAAGAAATCGTCATCAAAAATTGTAAGTCAAAGAAAGCTATAACTCCATTATGAAATTGTTAATAAAGTTATTTAGGCCTGTGTATCATATAATATAGGATCACAGTTTAGTTTTAAATCAAGCTTATGTGGAATTTAATGTTGTTAATATTAAGCGGAATCAACAAATTTGTTTTTGAGGAGTTCTTACATTGAAGCAACTGTCTTGATTCTTTTAATGTTTCTGGAACAAAGAAATTTTATGGTTGGGATTGCTTTGTTCTGGATTTGTGCCAGATTTTATAATGACTAAAAAAACAATGCATCATCTGAACCACTACCAAAACTGCACTGAAAGCAGTTTAACTTTTCAAAATATTTTCAAGTTTTATCATTTAAAATTTATATTCTTTGTTACCAGGTGGAACCTGTAACTGAGGAAATGGAAATTGCTTTTGAACTAAGCCCCCACGACAAAAATCGATTGGATCTTCGAAATAGGCTTCTGGATCACCTTTCACAAAGCGATGAAGCTCATTTTAAGAGTCAGCAGGTTGGGGAGCCTGATCTAAACCAAGGAGAAAAGCGTGAAATCGCTGAAGAAGTTTTGGATCGCAGTGCTAGTCTTTTTTTGGCTAGGTTTGGAACACACCTGCTGGAAGAGCATTTAGTCTATTTTGACTCGGGAATATCTCCTGAAGAAAGCTACGAGGTCTCGTATCATTTAAAAAATCTGAGAAAGAATCATTGCAAACTAGTTTCTGAGGTAATTTATCAGGGTTGTTACCAGCAGAAGTTACTTTAATTAGAACTTATTTACACATGGTAGGAGAATGATGGTTGGAGGACAATTTTACTAATTTAAACTTTTAATATTTATAGTTATCACATCATTTTTTCAAGCTAAGTATTCATATTTAAAAATTAAATAATCTATTTAAAATTTATTAACTTAGTTCTACATTAATATTTTAGTAATCCTAGTATGATTTTAAAGGAAATGTTATTACAGGTTGGTATTAAGAATAGAAGATTTGAAGCATTAAAGAAGATGGTAGAAGAAGGCTCATATTTTTGTGAGAGTGAGATGCGTAATCGAAACCCTTTGCTTTACGAACAGTTAGTTGGAAGGTTTCTGACTCCTGATGAACGGAAAGAACGTATCAATAACATTGATACAACTAATATAACGTAAGAAAATTTTATTTTAAAATCTTATCTTGGTTTTTCTCATAATCTGCAAGTATTCACATACAATATTTTTACAATAATTTTGTTGAATTTCAGAAATCCAAATAAATTTTATAGTTTTATAATTCTTGATATTTTAATTTCTATGAGTTATTTGTAGTACAGCACCAAAATTAATAGTTTCCTTAACACGTGTGAAAAGCGAACGGTGGCCGAGCGGTGTTCGGTTATGTGTGCGGCGGACGCCGATCGGCGTCTCGCGCAACATTACATTTGGCACTAAAATATAAGCTAATAGTTAATTTCATGTGTTTTTCTGCTAAAGTGTGTTGTTGTTGATGAGTTCGGTTATGTTTTGGTGGTGATTGCTCATAGTTTTGCGTGTGTTTGTAAAAATTATGGATGAAAGTCCAGGACCTTTAAACAGTAAAAAACGAAAAGGTGACGGTGATTACATAAAATTTATACAACTTTTAATACAATACAGTTATAATACTGGTGGTGCGATCTAATAATATTATAACTCTGATGAAGATTATGTCTCATCCCATGAGGATGCTTTTGAAGGTGGTGGTGATGGTGATTATATCCCACAAACTGATTGTGATTTTTATACAGTATATACTTTTAATTTTGCAGTGTTACCTTTTATTTTTGTTTTTCCTAATTGTATATGTTTCACTATTCATTCTGAAACATATTCAGGTCTTTAAAGCAATTGATTTATGCAAGGACGACTATGGTCGCCAAAACCAAAACCACCATTCATCACCAAAACTTAAAATTTATTGCTGGAGGCTGTGGACGCACATAGATGTACATACATAATTTATACATACAGACTATATTTTTTACTTAGACTAAAGATGAAGCACAAATAAACTTAATTTTAAATGCATTAAAAAAATAATAATGCAGCTCTTGGGCAAGGATTGTGTAAAAATCCAAAAACCTCTTTCATTTTCTAGGTTTGTCAATCTACTGCTGGAACAAATGGACCGAGAAAGTGTTAAGAAGTTGAGAAAAGAACAAGAAGATGAAGAAAATCAAGAAATGGAAGAAAAAGATGACTCTGAAGAGGGAATGGAAGCAGAAGATGATAGCGATTCTGAGGAAGATAATCATTTGGACAAGACTTTATGGGGGGAACAACTGACTGATGGTGAACCTAATGCATCAAAATATTTAGGGGGAAAAAATGCTAAGAAATTGCAAGAGTGTCAGAATGAGGAGATTGAAGAGATTTCTGATGCTGAAAAGAAACTACTTCTGGATGAGTTCCGATCCAATATGTTTTCAAGCTTTTTGCAAGGGAAAGATATCGATTTTGACTACAGGTACAATTACATTGATGTTGTGTGAAATAGGTACTTAGTAAAATAAAAATCTTGTTATGAAAGTAAGTTTTAATATGGCTAGAAAAGAGTAGGGTAATTTTGAATTGAGTGGAAACAGCATTGATTAAATTCAGTGGAAAATCCATATCGATGCCACTAATAGAGACAAATAGAGTCTATTTTGATACCTGATAACTCCAATGTTAAATGTGATTACCTGTGGTAATCAACGTTAAACTGTAGGTCCCTTAGTTGCCATCAGCTGTTGGGCTATTAATAATTAATAGGACTGTTAATTATTAACAGTCCTATCTAGGAATATGTCAGCCTTAGTCAGTAACAAGACTACAAGATCACACCACAATCATCTTACACTCTATCCTTATTCATACTTGGCTTAAAATAACTACCTTGTGGTAAGGTTGCCATATTAATAATCCAATCTAATCTAATCAACAATTTATATGCCAAAGTAATTAATAGTTTGAAAAAAATAAATTCATCAATGTGATTACTTTCAGTTATCCTAATCAGCAGTAACTTCCCCTATTGTCATACATTATAATAAATTTTGGCAACAAAATTGACATGGTAGCTCAAGGGTTACCTGCTGTTGCATTAAGTGGCTGGATCGTAACCAGGGGCGGGCGACTCCTGTCAGATCATGAGCTTTAGCTAGCCTGTGACTCACACCTCTACGGTAACTCGCTGTCTTTAATTCACCGCAGAGCCATGGTTACGTAACTGACAGCAGCGATAGTCAACCAGATACAAGTGACATAAAACAAGTAATTATCCATGTTGTTAAAGACGTAAATATGTTCTTTGAAGTAACCATTTTTTAAATGTTCTATTTCTCATTATTTTCTCTGTGCAAATTGAACACAATTCTCAAAAAATTTCTATAGCTTTCATCTTTGATAGAAAAATTATTATGTAGAAAAGTTGATTTTTTATGGCAAAATGATATAGTTCAGAGTTTAACAGATACCTGTGGTATCTGGTGGTTGTTTTTATTTAAGAAGAGGTTGAATAAAAATATGCATATTTAACCCTTTTAAGAGCACTGTATTTTGCGTCAAAATAGAATTGACGTTTTAAAACGTCGTATTTATGGTTCCATAAAAAGGAGTAGCGATGTTTGAAAACGTCATTTGACAAAATTTGTTCAAATACATATATAATATATATATACAAATATACAATATATACATATACAAATATATATATATATACATATAACCTGACATAGATTGATTCATAAGCTATAAATCGATAATTAAAGCAGTAGAGACGCGGAACATCTACTTATGTATTTTCGGTAGGTTGCAGGTAATCTGCGGAGGGTTTCTTAGGTGGTGTGGTCGCGGCGGGAAGTTTCGGCGGAAAAAGTGGAGGTGCGGTATGAAGTTTTATTAGACCTGTTATTTATTCGCACTGAATTAAAGTGAAAGCGTTATACACTCCCCTATTATTGACGCCTGCATCTCTATAGCTGAGAGTTTTATTCGTTTGCTAAACATCACTCAGTGCTTTCTTTAGCTACTTAATTGAAAAATTGATTGAAAAAGTTCTAAAATGTTTATTTTAGGGAATTTTGAACCTAAAACACGTTTCTAACTATATTTACTCCATGTTGGAATGTATTTTAGTGAAAATTAAAAAAAATTTATTCTTTTGACGTGTTTTTTGAGTTTTTACCCTTACTCCTTAACAGCTCTCAAATAATGCGTCTTAAAATGTCGTTACTCCTTAAAGGGTTAAATTGTAATGCAGAAAAAGGACTAGATAATTCTTTTGTTTATTAATATTGACGCTCAAGAATGGGTTACCTTCAAAAGTACTGATAAAAAAATCATATATGGAGTGTACTTATCTCTCTATTGCACTTAGTGTTTGAACAAAATTTCAATTTCAATATTGTTTGTAGGCTTTATTAAATTAGTTTTAGTTTGGTAAAATAATATTCTATTTCTGTTTTTTCTTAGTAAAGTCGATTATAACTCAGATTATGATGACCTTGAGGCAAGAGGTCAGGATGAGGAGGAAAAATACTTTGACGAAGAAAGTCCAGAAGATGCTGTGTCCGAAAAAATGTCAGACGAAGAGGATGTGCTAGATCAGTTTATGGACAATCTGATACCTGAACCCACAACTCAACAACTGACCGACAAAATGAGCAACCTAAGTCATAAAGAAACGTGAGATATTATTTAAATCTTCTACATTACCTGATGTCAAGCCGATTTCGATTGATACCATTAAATAACTCTTTTTAATCAATTGCCACATAAGATGACTTTAGAGTAATCCATTATTCTGTTGCGTGCCTATTTTTTTTACAAGTTAACGTAGTGGACATAAAAGGTGATTTATTGTAATTAATTAAGATGTAATAATCTTAAAATTTTATAAGTATGTCACTTTACAAGAACCCTCATAGCTCCACGATCTTTAGGGTGCCTTAAAGTACATATTACCTCAAGGAATGTAAAACATTGTTAGCGTCTTTAGGAATGTTGGCACTTGATTACGCTTTATCAATCCTGTTCTGTGAGATTAGTCCAATTATTTTTCACATGGCCTGCTTGACAAAACATACCTATTTTGAAAATTTTTTTAGTACTAACTAAGGTACTAAATTTAAAGTTCTAAAAGAGATTCTTCAGTAATGTAAGTTATGTTGTATAATAATTGTATATTAAAGCCTTTTTATCTTCTGTTCATTTTTAGTAGTACAATATTTCATTATCAGTTCCCACACAGTTATAATCATAAGGTGAGGTTAGAATACGTGGAGAAGATTAAGATTGCATTTACCGAGTTATTTGGCTTAAATCTGTGACAAGGTGTCAACAGAAGCACGAAGTACTTCAAGTAAAATAAATTATTTCTGGCTTAATTTGCACCTTGCATTACATAACTACCCTAATCTATAATATTATAAAGAAGAGGTGGTTTCTGTATGTTTGTTTGTGGGTTTGTTGTGGCAAGTAAACGCAAAAAATACTGAACCAAACAGTTTGAAATTTTACACAAAGGTAGATCTTAAACTCATGCAACACATAGGCATACTCATTTCCTTAAAATCCTCACGGGCTACGCCCTGTGAACGTCCTAAGTTTCAATGTTTACATTTTTATAGAATGAAAACATAAAATTACTTGAATGTCAACAGCTGTGAACACTAAAATTTGACAGTTCGGGAAGAAGAAGAAAGAGCTGCCGTGACCGTCCTAGGTTAAATGTTTACATTTTCTAATGGCAACATCCGTTTGCACTATATTTTGACAGTTCGGGAAGAAGAAGAAATAAAGTTGATTTTTCAGATAAACTGCTGGATCGAAATTATTGAATTATTTGAAATAGCGGAACGGTAGATTTTAAGTTTTTTCCGACGACTGTCTCTATTACATTAATCCTTATCCTCTCCCAATATTTGACAGATGTTACTTTGAAATGTTGTAGACACTCGTGTTTTGTCATTTTGTAAACAATGAAGAATTAATTAACAATAACAAATGTATCGTAGAGCCTACACCTTTCATCCTTTTTAACCCGTGCGAAGAACGGGTACTTTGGCTAGTTTCCTATAAGAAGTTCGCTGAAATGAAAAATGAAAGTGTTGCAAACTTCTCAGGAAAAGATGCAACAGGGTATCATGTAGAAAACAGTAGGTAAATATAGTGATGAATGTGTATTTTTATTGTATAAACATCAAAAATTATATAATTGCTTAACATTTCACTCTGGCCCTTCTTATAGCCTTTCTAATTCTTGGAGTTTTACAAACTGAAAATCAACAATAACAATGAGGTTTTACGATAATATCAAACAATGTATAGAAATACTACATATTTTAACCCTAATCTAACTTAATAAGTAATGATCAGTATTTTTAATACAATTACGATTCATAATAAAAATAATTAGTTGATTTATTAACATGTGAAAAACATTAAACTTACACCAGGCTTGCAGTGTTGTTTAGTTTTCAAACCAATCTAATATTTTTTATGGTTGATTCAATTAATATTTTGTGTAGGAAAAGGGATTTTTTTGACTTAATTGGTCACTATTGCCCGGTTTGTAACTCACATTATCACTTGTAGCACAAGCACAACTATCCGATGTTGCAACATATTCTGTTTTTAACATTCATCCAGGTATTTTTCCACTATATACTTTAGTCAGTGAAAAGAAGACTGAACAACTAAATGCGTTATGCAGAACATTGTTGAAAATGTGTTGTTTAAATTTTCTTTCAAATTTCAAGATAACTGAAGTTTATAATATAAAGATAAACTTTTTATAATATAAGATAAAGATAACTTTAAGTTTTTATCATAAAGAGTACATTTTGGTATAATTATAGTTTGATGGTTTTTTTAGGTGTCTTACAACTAAGTACATATTCTTTTAACTTTACTTGATAATTAATTAAACCATATAACCAAACATAGCTTAGCCCTTTAATGTAATTAGATAGTACAATCTATTTTGGAACATTAATAACACAATTTTTTTAAACGCTAAGAGAAACATAAGGTCAATTTGACTGTTACTGTGTTTTATTGGTGTTTAGTGTGTTTATTATTGTTTTTATATATCACTTGGCAATCACATGAGTAACAAATAATGTTTTACAACATTTTATGACAAATCATATTTATTACGCAAAAATCATGTGACAGGAAAAAAATGAAACTCCATGCTCCAAGACGACCAGCTCTGGCCTTGGGCAAAAATCCGTATAGGATTGTTGCCTAAGGTCAGAGCTGGTGGTCTCATAGCGCATAATCTAGCTGTTATTTTATTTCTAGCAGGTGTTATTTTGTTTGTTGTGTTTCACCACAACCTTTTACCGATATTCAAGGTATATTTGACCGACGATTGCCAGCCGGTAAGCGAAACAAGCGGTAAATCTGACCGACCTTATTTACACAATGCATCTAATAATACCTATGACAACGTTGCGCCTACTAGTTGTAAATGACCAAATATTACGGAGAGGGGTTTGGGGGGAAGGTACTGGGGATGACAGCCATCAAGGTCAAATAGTTTAGCCACTATTACATAGTAAAATTATCAATCGGTCAATTTAACCGATGTTTCGTTTTAAGTGTTAAAAAATAGATGCTGTTAGGAAGCAAAAGAGATGCATACATAGTATTAGAGTAAAAATATTTACTTAGTTTTTATATCTTTACCGAGAGTTATTATTGATCATTATTAATAATCTTAAATTAATAAAAAACAATAAGAAATAAGAGATTGTTAGAGGTAGCATTCTTAAAGATGTTATCCTGAAATTATTGCTTTGTGGTCAATAAAATGAAGTCTTCACTGTACCTTGTTACCAAAGTAAAAAACATTGTTATTCTACAGATAATCTACCAAAAAACTGTTAAAATCCTACAATAAAATTTTCAAAGAATGCTTAACTTACAATGATTACAAAACAGCCTACTATAATGAAACTAAGTTTAACTAAACTAAAGAAAACAAGTTTTAACAAAATTATCATCTCTGGCCTTTAACTTAATATCGCCAGAAGTTACTTCAAAATCGATGATCTTTCATATATCTTTTAAATTTGATCACTTTTTCCAAAACGGGTTTTTACCTGGAAGTTCCACTGGTGTTTTAGAATCAAATAAAACCATCGGAGAACTCTGTTTAGCATCAACAGACTCATTTGCAATAAAATTTGTCTTAAACAGATGAAATGAATCTTCTTTGGAGGATGATTCAGCTTTGTTCGCTTGAGTTTCAACTGATTGATCTTCTGATTCGAGTACACAATCAGGCTTGGCTTCAAACCCAAATTCGTACACCAAGTTTTTCTTCTTCCCTAAGTTTATTTCTAAATATTCAGTAATGTCATTATACATCTTCAACTCACTGTTAGCTGGCACTTCATGCGAATGGTACTCAGTTGATGAAATTGAAGCTTTTTTTGAGTTCGAACACTCTCCAAATGTTTCATTAACATCAGATTTTTCAACAATAACAAATTCCTCCTCATCATTTATAATTTCTTCACCAACCATTTGGTTTGAACAGTCGGGGTTGATGGGAGAATTGATTTTTTCAGTTACACTAAGAAGGACATTTGTTATTTTTCCACTTTTAGCATCCTCTTCAAAAGAATTTCTTTGTTCAGGTTCTTGTTCTAGCTTGTTTTCCTCAAGTAACCCTGCAGTATCAATACATCTAATTAAACTGGTTTCAAGAGGTTCATCACTGCTCCTTTTTCTCGCATTGTTCAGCTTTGCAGAAACTAATGCAACCGGTTCTGAACAGCTGATTTTAGATGATTCTTTTTCAGTACTTAAGTTTTCCATAAAAAATGGTTCTGAAGGCAATGAGTTTGACTTGAAATCTGTCATTTCAATTGTAGCATTTTCATCCATAATATTTGATGAAGAATCAGACAGTGAGCTGTGACCAAGTGAACTGAATGTGTTCAATCTTTTTCTTCTTTCCATCGTTACATCAGTGCAAGAAATACTTCTAACAAAATCTGAGATATTTATGTCTGATGTTTCAATGGTGCATGAGGATTTCCCAACATTACTTTTTGGTGTTGCTGATTTTTCAACTGTGAGTGGATGTAGAGTTTCATCTACTGATTCGGGTGATGGCCTATTGACTTTGTTTTCTGAAATCCTTTTTTCTGATGGCATGCTTTTTTTGAGGTGAATGTTATCAGCTTTATCTCCCCTGTTTAGTTCTTCTTTTGGCAAAGGCTCAAACTTAGTAGGAGATGGTGTTTCTAAAACAGCTAATCTGGTTTCCAACTCCTGCCACTTTTTATCAAACCTCTGCATAGTTATGAACATGTCCACGGCAGACAATCGTGAGTCCATCATACTTACCCGAGAACTAACGTTGGAAATATTAGAGTCCATTTTCAACAATTGATCACTTATTGAAGACATTTTTTCACCCATCTTCATGATTTCTGATAGCAGCTGGCTTGGAAAATGTTCATCTTCGTTCAAAGTTCCAACATCTGAATAATCCTTGGTTTTTCTTTTACCTTTGAAGCTGGAAGTGGTTACAGTTTTGTTCTGTGTAGCTTCACATTTGGTATCTTTTGTCACATCTGATGTGCTAGGAGAATCCTAAACCAACAACATAAAAAAATAAATAACCTTCTATATGCATCAAAAGTTTGAATAAGGGTACAGCCGTGATTTGGATAAAATGAAGATACAATGATTAATCTAAATACAATAAGAAGTTCAATGCAAATATTTTAAGTTTTCTCTAGAAAAAAATATGAATAATTATTCATAAAATTAGAAATATAAACATGAATTGTTTTAGCAAATAATTAGTGGAGCATCGAAGAACTTAATATAGTACCTAATATAGTTAAAAGAAATAGGCTCGAGGATCCAAGGGTCGCCGGTCTATGTCACAGTGCGCAACTACGCATGCGCATGGAGTGGTGTGGACCGGCGGTCACTGTAGGGACGGAGACATCGCCGTGGACCCATACCGTTAACCATCATGATGGAGTGAGTAATAAATTTAAGGGGGGGGACTTCGGGAGCTGAGGGATTGGGCTAAGGGAATAACCGTGATCTAAATCATGGGTTTATTTTTTCGAAATTGGGGTAGATACAACAAGATTAAGCTTAATGGGTTATTTAGAATATTTCAGAACATTACTTAAAAGAGGAAAACAGAGATCGATGGGAAAAATGTTATAAAATAATGAGGGTTACGGTGATTTATTTAAATAAATTCATTTGGTAGGAAAAAACAGCCATCAAAGCTGGCGTACTCGTAATACTCAGGAACGGGCATTATATTGCAAGATCCAGGGTAGAAACCTCGGGGTTAAATCGGGTATCGTCGCAATCCTGTGATAGTATATTCAGATTATCTGGATTTTCGGGCATACGGACTTGGCTACATTAATCCGGATGAACCAGACTTTACTGTACAAATCAAATAGTTGTGAAATTGAGTAGGCAATTAAAACTTTAAAAGTAACGGCTATACTACCTTATTTGTTGCCAATGAGTTTGGCTTTGTAATACACAAATCACTCCTGACAGTTGGGGGGCCGAATGGCCATGGCGCCTTCGGTGCTTTCGGTGTCAAATACCATGGAATTATGAAAGAACTTTGAAGAACGCCATCATTAGATACAGCTGGAAAAGCAATTTCATACATCAAGATATATTATTTTTATCACACTAATTACACATCTTATGTTAGTCATTCGCCAACTATTTGTAAATACAGTGGAACTTGGATAATTCGAACTTCTGTAATTCAAAAACTTCTTTATTTCGAAGTTTTGTCTTGGTCCCTAGAATTTTATATAAAAACAATGTTAAAATATCTTGGTTAATTCGAATAATATTTTGGATAATTCGAAGTTTTTACAGCGGAAATCTATAGTGTGTGTATAAGTGAACAAGTCATTGTGTGCGATTTTCCAGGAAACGACGTTCGGGCTTCCTGTCCTCAGACTATTTTTAGCTAGATCAACGCGCCCACCCCATTCACTAGTCCACTACTGCTCATAAATCACAACATTGACATCTGTGTGAATCATCGGTGGTGGTTTGTTCCGATATTCGTCGTCTGCTTTCATGTTAACACGTCGTGTGTATGATGGCTTCGTCAAAGCGAACCTACAAATCTCTGACGTTGCAAGAATAAATAGTGGCGATCAAGGAGGTAGAGAAGGGATTTGAAAAAGTTTGTAATAGCTAGTTTCGGGATCCCTCCAAACACATTATTGACATTTAACAAAAATTAGGATTTTTAATCAATAATATCTTCATTAACCTAACTTTTTTAATATACAATGTTAAAAAATGATGTTTGATTGTTTATTTCAACCACTTGCATAAACTTTTCTAATTCGAATTTTTGGATAATTCGAATTTTTTCTGGTCCCTTGAGGTTCGAATTATCCAAGTTCTACTGTAACACATAATAACATTTGATATTGAGGAATGATGTTTTTACACTTTAAACTTTTTATTTTTATACTTAAACTTTTTATGTTTTAATCTGACATATGTGATTATTTTTCTATTGTGCACAATTAGGGAGAAAAAAAGCACACTCCCTGGTATGTGGAACCCACATACCCCCTCCTCAGACTGATTCCCACCTTGGGAAAACCTATTAAGATAGAGACTCGTGTATATGATGCCAAAACTGCTACAGCTTCTCCTGGGGGAGGATTAAATATGGTCATGATCTTCTATTTTCTTTTTTTGCGAGAAGTTCTCAAACGAAATGGGCCCCACCTCCAATTCCAAAACATTTTCTTGTCTGCCCATATAAAAAACGTCTAGTGAGCATCATCCCAGGGAGAGTCCCCGTGTCGAAGAGATGCACACAATCGATTTTGGTAGGTCCAGTGAGGAGCTGCTTGGTGAGGAAGTTGACTTCACTGAACCTGCGCTCGAGCCTGCTCGACAGTACCAGGAAAATCTGACACATCCCAGCAACGCTCACCTCAATAATAGCTTCTCTGGTCACCTGTGCCACTTCCCGGACAGAAAGAGGTATTTGGTATTGATTGGTAACGGGTATACAATACCAGTTTTCATTCCAGGGGAGGTCAATTGCAACTGCTTCCACAACAACCAACACTACTGGTTGCATTGCAACCATAGCAATGATAGCAATGATCAATATGCATTTCATAGCATATATTTTAATTTTTTACAATTTGCAAACAAAATTTGGACTTATTTTGATACTCATACAAGAGGTTCTGAAATTTCAAATGATTACGGTATCTAAAATTAATTATTGTGTATTTTAGCAGTAAAATAACATTTGTTAATCAAGCATACCTGGACTTTTTCTTTCAACAGGCTTCCAGTTCTTTTGTGTAAAAGAAAAAATGTTTCTCTCTGTTCTTAAAGATCTTAATTTGGCATCCTTATATCTCTGGATCTAAACAGTAAATTCATGTGAATGACAAGACTTTTAACATCATTGATTATATTAGTAACGTAGGCTCAAACAAAGGCTTTCGCGGCTAGTTTCAATAATGTCAAGTTGATTTTAGTAAAATGTTAAATTTGTCACATAGGATAAGAATTTCAACATATACGCATGATAAAGATGTTGATAACGACTTGTACTGAATTTGTTTAGGATTTCAGGTTTACATTTTGGTATGATAATCTTTCTTCTTTAAACTGAATCCTACAACCCTTACAAAGGACGTGCTTACTGCTAGAACTAGTTAAAGATGCTAGACCACAGCAGTTTTCATTCATCATTTTTTAGCCAGTCTATTCTGGTATGAACATAACTTAGACCAAGTTAGTTTAGGCATAGTTTTGGCTGTCAAAAAAAGTTATTTATTTGTTCTCTAATAATTTTAGATTCATAGTTCACACACTTATTTTATGTTGGATTTCTCTGACTTCCTTCCTTCCTTCTCACTTCCTTTTGGCATTCATTGGCCATCAAAGATTTATTCCAGACCCATACACACTATTTTTCACAAGTGGGAAGTGTTTTACATTTCTACTATTATTATTAAAGTGATATTCGTGTTTAGAAGAGATTCATGATTGAATAAGCTATAGCAATCAAAAACTTTTTTTCTGGACTCTTTTCTTATATTTTATTCATTTACATCATTTTTTTCATTAAAATATTTTTATTTAGGCCTATATCATAATTTATCGCTACTTTCCTCTAACCTTTTAAAGTTCCTGACTTTTCAGGAGGAGTGGACAAGGCAAATCCTCGTAAATCACATTATAAAATCCACAAATATCTACAATCATATAATTCCTAATTAAAATTTCTTTCAAATAAAATATATCTTAATTTTAACAAACTTAATAATGTGTTCAGAAACATAATTGCATAAAAAACTCCAAGACTGATAGGCTACCTGATTTGAAAATCCAATTCCTTTCAGAACATAGTCTTCATGACGTAATTCTTCAAACGATTTTTCATTCATAGCATAGTTGGGCATACAAGTGATGCTATTGTACCTCACTGCTTTTTTTGCTTGAAAGTCGTAGTCCCAAGTACTTTCATAGCGGGGTCGCTCACCTGAAATTTGATTTCACTATGGAAAGCCCAATATCCTACTAAATAATCTAGAATAAACACAATATAAAGTAAAATCCGGACTATATGGATAAAGTTATGAGAAATCGGAATTTACTAGAAATTGATTTGTTAACAATAGGCTAAACAAGCTATAGACCAAAAATGTAGATGTAACATTTTATAATTAGAATTAGAAACTCTTTTATTAAAATTTCATAGAGAAATGTACAATAATTTAATAATTTACAGAACAATATTTAAAATAAGTATTGGTAATCAGGTAACTTATAGGGGTAATTTAAAAACGTTTAAGTTTGAAAAACTTACCAATTGGAGCAAATGGAATCATATCCATTGACATTGTATTTTCTTTTCTTGAAAATCCTGAAAATCATAAGTAACATAATTGGTCAATAATAGATGTTTACCGATTAATATGATAGGCCCTATACGAATTCCTAAATCATTATAATAAAAATTCATAAATTTATTTTGCCAACAGAATTAATTATTACTATCGTACATACTTACTGAAAGTAAATGTTATTTATAGTATCTGATCCAGCAAGTTAATGATAAATAGAGCTAAAATTTCACTTAGAATTTTGTATAATATGTAAACTCACCCTGCATAAAAGCAAATGGGTCTGGTGGTCTGGAAGACGTAAATTCTGATAGTTTCTTTGTAGCTTCATCTAACTGCTCCTTGAGTATGCAAACTTCCATTTTAAGACTTTTCAGTTCGTTTTCAACAGCACTTTTCCATTTTTTCTTTGATTTAGGCATTTCTTCTTTTGGTAGACCGTACCTCATTTTATAATAGTCAACTTTTTTACCTAGACAAAACAAAAATATTTTATATTTGTTTATATATTCATTAATACTTTGTAGTGCCTACATTAGTGAGCAAGTACTTATTAAATTATTCATTCTATTTGTATGCGATTTGTTTTATCCAGTTCATCCAACGACATCCTAATTATAAAAATTATTAATAACTTAGATAAGTAAGTTAAGCACTTTTGTGGTCATACAGAATGTTGGTTCAGTCACAAGCATAATACTGAAAAAATATGTGGCGGACTACCAGGAATGTGTATTCGACTGCCACTGGCATTTCCATATTTAAGGTGATTATGAGTGATGAGCGAGTGTGATGAATGTAATGGATGCTAGAAATGTGCTAGCTTAGCAGCACAGTGAACTAGGCCTAAGTATCTGAATAGTTTGAATCATCAAACCATTGGGCCTACTATACAACTCAAGAGGCCAACATGCTTAAGTTTGATCCCACCCAACAAATTAAATGTATGGACTCAACACTCTTGCCTACCTTCAACACCAGTTTTCAATGTGTTTGAACTTAAGTGTTTGGAATACGAAATATTCTCAATAAACAATTTCTCTTATTTATGTAAAAATAAGTAAATAAATAAGCCTGTTTGTAAAATTTAAATTAATTCGTCATAGGTTAAATTACCTTGATATTATGGTATAATAAAAGTTGTAGTTTTAAGTTAAATTAATCTAAATAACGAAACTTCGGGTATAAAACCACCCCTAACTATTTATGTTTCACAATAACAATAAACAATAAATTATTACGAGTGTTTACAAGTGTATGGTATGACCTAAATTGACTTTACGTCAACAAAATGTAAATGACACTCAATGTTGCCAAAACAACCCTCTCGACCTCTCCTCTACGAAGTATTGGTATAAACTACTTCCCCACCATGTTTTTATGTTGTTATAGTTAAAGTTTCTGTTGGAAATGGTATGCCCAAAAGTGTTATCTGCTGGCAATATCGTAATAATTAACACCATACTGTTTTTGGATAGGTAATTAATTAATAGCCCATTTAAAATGAAGATTGGGTCTGGAATCGAACCGAGGACCTTCTATTAACATATAACAGTACTATGGTACAACTACGAGGTGATATCTACATCAAAGCGATAAACTTTCTTACTTCGCATATATTATTTTATATAGTATAACATATTAACGATTTTTTTTATTAAAAGCGGTTACTCTGTATTGTGGTTTCGCGGGAAGTGATAGAGAACATCGACATGGAGTTGATTTCTTATTCGTATTTTCTAACCTAACCTCTTCACTAGTTCACTTGCACCCTATGCACCGATTAGGTCCAAACGTCCACTAGTAAGTAAGTTGTGGACTAAACGATTCTCTGTATTGTCATACATTTACAGATCTTTTACGGAGGAATTTAATTCACTCAATTAATTTTTTCTGCTAATCTTATTTGTCATCAATATTGGTTTTGTGTCTAACCTAAGGAGGATCTTTTAGATCTTCAGCATCATAATGGGTGAATTGGAATTTTCAGATATCTCAGCAGAAACAAAAGGCTCTTTGGTATGTATATATATTTTCAGCATATGTTTCCAATTCAATATACCCGACTCCTTATAATATCAATGATATATGTCTCTTATCTTGAGTTGCCCAAAAATCTTGGGGCTTTACAATTTGCATTACAATGTTTCAGGAAACAGCAACTGACAATGGCGCTGAAACCCTAGAGAATAAAAGTAATCTTGGCTAAGGTTCATCTAATATAACAAGGGGCCAAGCTAAAATCTGTTAAATGAGTTTACAGTCATATGTTTTAGATGACGCGACACAATAAGTTATAAGTTATACATTAGCTCTTAGGATATGTACTGACCGGGTATACTACTACTCTTTAGTACATCCTCAGAGCTTACACACATTCCATGACAGCGGTATACACACATAAGTTAGTAATAATTTGAAAGTATTGAAATAATTTGTATCTAGCTTAACAATAGTTAAAAACTATATGGTTTTATTTAGTGTATAATTTGTATTCTCCCTGTTTTCAGACACCAGGGAAGCTGAAGCTGACAGATCAAGTTATAAGCTTTAAAAACAGTAAAACAGGGAAAGTTGAACAAATTTCAGCTTCAGATCTTGAATTCGTAAACTGGCAAAAGTTAGTTGGCAACTGGGGTCTTCGTTTGTTCCTCAAAAATGGATCTTTGCACAGATTTTTTGGTTTCAGAGAGTCGGTAAGTAGGCCTAACCTATAAGGGTCTTGAAGTGATTAATGTGATGACACCAAGGAATAGACAAGAATATATATTCGAATTGATACTAAGCAGACTTAACATTACCATCATATTACCCCATGGTTTTTGATGTCCAAAAAATAAGGAATATATATATATATCAATTTGGTTCAAGAAAAGTAATAGCCTATTTATTCATGATATGATGTTAAAAATGTATAGGCTATGTAAAGTTCTTTCCTCTTCTAAAAAAAATTAGTAACCTATGCCTAAATATATTTTAATTATTAACCCTCCATCAGATATTTACAGAAGTTACCTCCAGGCCATCAGTTTCTTTGTTGTTTTTTTATGGGGTGATTGGGATAATTTCTTATCGTTATTAATTTATTTGATATAAACCATGTTTGATCGTGTTTTTTATGGTTACCAATGCTTTTCACATTATTCAACATTTTTCTATCATATTTGGACTGTTTTTGCATACCCTGAGGTAAGTGCTGTGAACACCTTTTATATTTTAAAAATCAATGGAGGGTTAAACATTTATTTAAATGAAAGTTATCACTATTAGGTTTTGGCCATGGCTTGAACATTCAACTTGGTTATAAATCGGTTTATCATAAGACAGATTAGTGAAATCATGTTAAAATAGATTGTAAAAATTTCCCATTAATTTAATTTCTTCTCTGCAAGCTTCTCCCTATATAAAAAATAATTATTTTCTTCATAGATAGCATGTGCCACTTTGCCAACCAATCAAGATACTTCAATTTGTTGTAATTAAGTTACGGATTGGTTTCTTGATTGTTGAAATCTGTACATTCTTTTACATGCCTAGGTAACATTTAGTATTATTTATACAGGAACAAGATAAAATTGCAAAGTTTTTCAAAACAAACTACGATTTGGACATGTTAGAGAAGGAACTAAGTGTCAAGGGATGGAACTGGGGTACAGCCAAGTTTGCTGGCTCAGTCCTTAGTTTTGAAGTTGGAAACCTCTCTGCTTTTGAAATACCTTTGCATAATGTCTCTCAATGCACAACTGGCAAGAATGAAGTCACCATCGAATTTCACCAGGTTTGTATTCTAGAGAAGAAAAAGTCTAATCAGTTGTGTATATACAGTAGAACTCCAATTATCCGAACTCCAACTATCCGAATCGCCGATTATCCGAATCACTTTCAGAAAAAAATTTGTCCAAAAAAGTCTAAGTGCGCTATTATTCTTCCCCCCGCGAAGCCAGTGTTTGCGTGTATAATGTAAGTACATTTTATTTAAATTTAAAACATGTGAAAATATTATGTTTCTTACATTTAATTCAATAAAAAAATAGTGCAATATCAAAACGTAGCTTTTTTTCTCTCTAATGGCAATTTTAAAAAAAACTCCGATTATCCGAATATTTGATTATCCGAATGGGTCCCGGTCCCCATTAATTCGAATAATTGGAGTTCTACTGTATGTGTTGGTCAGATTAATTAAAATCAATACATCAGTATAATGTTTAAACTACACTCATTTGTGACTGCTCAAAACAAGCAGTTCAGCATTTTTTGCATTTCTTAAATATATTTATATTCATTTAGCTTTCATATATGTTAAAGGGTATTGCTCATCCAAATATCAAATCAAAGTTTTAGATTTCAGATCTTAATTCTGCAATAATCATCTCCAAAAATGTAACTCACCTTACATGTTGACCATTGCAGAACGACGATGCTCCCGTAGGCCTGATGGAGATGAGGTTCCACATCCCGGTGTCAGAGTTGGCAGGTGATGTGGACCCCGTGGATGCGTTCCATAAGCAGGTCATGGATCAGGCCAGCGTCATATCGGTCAGTGGTGATGCCATCGCCATCTTCCGAGAGATACAGTGTCTCACTCCCAGGTTTGTGGCGACTCATGTGGATGAGATTAATTTATAAGGGGGTTCAATTTTGTGAATCAGACTTCCAATCTTGCCTTACCTTTATGTTTCTAATATGTTGATCTACCGCGGTAGGTATTTTTAGCCAAGTATGAATTCCTTCCTTAGGCCTATTTGAATATGATATATTTAACATACAGTATCAGATAAAGGAAAAAACAATTGAAGTACTGATGTTTAAGATTAATTTTAAGGCGATTAGACCTAAAAGGGAAAAATAAGATGGCTATTCTCCAACTTTACTTATAGTAGTCTAAGGGCTGTAGTTTGTGTCGTAGAGCCAACTTGACAGCTATGTCCAAAAATATAGGTTATAGTAGTCCTGTGACATGTAATTACCGTACAGCCATCTTTACATTTAAGTTATAATTTCAAGGTTATAGGTCCTGATTAAACTATTGAAATTATATCTCCCCTTTTGCGATGATTTTTGTTCTAATCTGTCCACTATATGTGTTAATATATATATATATATTTGATTATGTAGTTCACAAGTAAGGGCAGCTAATATAGTTATTATTAAATTAAAAGAACTTGTACTCCCTTTAAATATTTAAAGGGAGCACAAGTTCTTTTAATTTAATAATATACATATATAATATATATTTGTTAGTCACAGCAGCTCTTGAAGAACTGCACCTAACCAGGGCTTGAGTAAAGATTTGCAATAATTTATAAAATCCACAGAATCAAATTAACATTGTAAAAAAAAAGAATTATATTTTAATGTCACAATGTTATAAATTGATAAAGAAATCTACAAAGTTTTGTTTTTTATACATATTTATAGATAAGGTCCAAAAGGTCCCATTAATTTAATTTGTTTTCAGACATTTTTGTTGCTCTTCAGGATTTTACTGTTTAAAATTATCATTATCATTTATCTGAATCTACTCATATAGGTATTTTAAGCCAAGTATGAATGAGAAATTGGTGTAAATGATTATGGTGCGATCTTGTAGTCTTGTTACTGGCTAAGGCTGGTATGTCTCTTACACAGGACTGTTAATTAATATCCCAACAGCGAATTGCATCTAAGCAACGTACAGTTAGACGTGGGATCTGAACCACAAGTTTGTTTCTGAATTACTTATCTACTTAAATCACCACTTATTTTATGTTCCTATTCTTCCAGGGGTCGTTACGATATCAAAGTTTTCAACACCTTCTTCCAGCTTCATGGTAAAACCTTTGACTACAAGATCCCGATGTCGACTGTGCTACGACTGTTTGCCCTTCCTCACAAAGATGGCAGGCAAAATTTCTTTGTCGTAAGTACCAGGAGTTTTTATTTTACTTAACTTTGCAAATTTCATAAAGTCAGACGATATTTAGAAATGAAATGGTTGGACATTGATGTGAGATTTAAATGTTCCTATTTTTCAGTGATAAATGTTTTAGATAGGCCTACTACAGATTTCAGTCTTTGAAGCATTTATTTCAAAACAGTGTTAAGTTAAGTTGTTAAGTTTTCATTTTTTATGAACATTTTTCTATAGACAAGCTGGTGGTTCTGTGCCTACTGTATTTTTGTTGCCTTTAGTAAATGTGAAATGAAATAAACAATTTTTTTCTAGGTGAGTTTGGATCCTCCAATCAAACAAGGTCAGACTAGATATCACTTCTTAGTCTTTCTGTTTGGCCAAGATGATGAGACTTCCATAGAACTTCCTTTTTCAGAGTGAGTTTTTAATATTTTATCACAATTTCTACAAAGTATGCTCATTATAAACTTTAAATCAAAACTAAATTTTAATTTTTCATATATTTTACCATTAGTGGGCAATGTATGGATAGAATTGTGGTTTACTCAATTGGATGAATACCATTTTAAGTAAAATGTACACATGTTACATAGTACACATGTTAACTAAAAATTTCTTGTTGCACTACAGCTAAAGCTATTTTCAGGAATCTGAAGCTTCTTATATCATGTATGTAGTTGCTTCATACAAGTCGTTAAAATACACATTTACATTATGCATACACAAAATTTATAATTAAATGTGTATTTTAACGACTTAAGTGAAACAACTATATACATGACATTAGAAGCTTGATATTGGGAATATAACATTACTGCAATTAGTCACTTCTTGACTAAATAATTTTATGTCATAATTGTTTCCAAATATATAAGTAATCCAATAAGTAATTGCCTGAGTACTGACCTTGAAGAAATAAGTTAAAATTGTATACAATTTAATTTAGTTCTTGTATTGTCAGTTAGCTAATACTATTAATATACTTTCACGATATTTAAATGTATTTTGTAGCGAAGAGCTGAAGGAGAAGTACGAGGACAAACTGTCCAAGGAGCTGTCTGGGCCAACATGGGAGGTGCTGGGCAAGGTGATGCGGGCGATCGTTAACCGCAAGATCACCACACCGGGAGGGTTTATCGGGTGAGCTTTTACGACATTTTACTTCTGCTGGTAGAGATCTGTGACCTTGAAAACTCTAGGCCAATTTGAGCACCACATTCTCCTTTCTTCCTAACTATATTCAGGCTATTTTATTATTTTTTTAACACACAAAACATTAAAAACATTTACCAAATTTTTTTGGCAAATTATATTACTGACTATTCCGTCATCCTGTAGGTCACCGACAACTAGAGTGGCTTGGACGTTGAATTGCTGAAATAAAAAAATTAAACCTTTTTAATGTATTGACAGAGATTGGACTGATTTAAATAGGGTTTTTGTCACAACCAATTGAATTTCAGCTACAATATAACTCCTAATATCTATATTTTTTCTATTTTAACTGTTAAAAAAAGTAGAAATATGATTATAAAATAAGTTAACTACTCAATAACCTTCAAGTAGCTTTTAGAACATCAAGAAATGACTTAAGTTTCATTTTTTGTGCTCAGTCACACTGGGACACCAGCCATCGGATGCTCGTACAAGGCGGCTGCAGGTTTCCTCTATCCCCTGGAGCGAGGGTTCATCTTTATCCACAAGCCCCCGATTCACATCCGATTTGAAGAGATTTCCAGCGTCAACTTTGCCCGAAGTGGTGGCAGCACCAGGTCAGTATTATTTTGTTCTATTTACTATAGGCCTAGTTTATTTATTATTCAGTTTTTAGTGTAAAAATAGTTTTAAAAAAATCATTTGAAATACTATCCTATCTTTTGAAATTCATAATTGTATTGGTTATTGATTACTAGTTTTATCTTTCTGGACTTTTCCCATTTGTCTGTGTTTCTGGAGGTGATGAAACTCCTCCTGTTTTCAAGTAACGATCTAATAATTTAATTTAACTATAGTTTCATAGGTTACTTATAGTAATCCTACCTTATTAGTATTATTAGGTCTATTAGATAACATAGATCTTATTATTAGTATTATGGTCATATCTATATAAATAAAATTAGAGTTTTGTCTGTACATAGTTCAGAATTATTCTTTTTTTAGTTATTTTTAATTTTCGTGCGTTTGAGAAGCCGAAACCGGTCTTATCTCAATTTTTGTCAGTTTGTCTGTGATGCTCCAGGAGGAATTTTACGCCGTCTTTTCCAATAAAACGGGAGAACTGATTACAATGAAACTTATTTCATGTATTCTCTACATTCCAGAGGAGGTTTGTAAATGCTTAAAATCGCCCGCCGCCCCTTGAAAAGTAAATAACAAGCTTTTAAAAACCCACTTTTACGTGATATCACTCACATTTTGATTCAGTTTTCAATAAATAACCAACTGTTAATAATCAGCTGTCTTTGTAGTTTAAAGATTTAATAGAAATAAAAACAAACAGCTGTCAAATATGTCAAACTAGCTGACCTGGCGAACTTCGTAACGCCTAACAGAAAATACATGTTAAATTTAAGATTTGCCATTTTCTGAAGTCTAATAGCATTGCGGCTTCGTTGTGAAAGCTGTAAATATTCAACAGCTGATTATTATAATAAACCTAATATGTATAAACATTTTGATCATTTTATTTGGCAAACATATAAACACGTTACTTTTAATCACACAGAAAATAAAAAATATATAAATACAGTACATAATTCCCAAAAATCGTAAACTAATAACGTGGCGAATAATGCTATTCATTTTGTACAGCACATATTTCCTTCATAGTTTTACATTAATGAATGATTCATATGGCACTGGATAGTAAAGCATATTGCTAACGAGGAGTAAACCAACAGCTGTTTTAAGAAATCAAATGTTTTGATTTTAGAAAATTTGTATACAAACTTATTCTCCATAAGGTTAACATTAGAAATTTAAAACGCTATAAAATGGAAACTAATTGAATTTATGGAAGCTGAATATGCCTAAAGCATGACCGGAGCCGAGACGAATCCAAAAAATCAAAGATCATTAAAATCGGTCCAGCCGCTCTCGAGTTATAATGCGTGTAACTAACACGACTTTGTTTTATATATTTAGATATTAGGTAGTTTATATTGGTCATTGATTTTAGACCCATTTTGAAATCATACTATATTAAAAAGTTATTTTAATGTATAACTAATTATAATAATGGTATAAATGTTCTAATGTATTTAATTGTAAAGTAATGCTAAATAATAAAGCTGGGTATTGATTTATTTTCATTGTACTGCTTTGTTTAGGATTTCAGGTTTACATTTTGATATGATATAATGTTTCTTTTTTAAACTAAATCCTACAACCCTTACAGAGGACAGGCTTACTGCTAGTCTTAAGTTTTCATAAATTATATGTTAAATTTTGCGCATTCAATCTTACTACTTCAGCTGATTTTAAATTGGTTTTAAATTTCTTACATAGTATAGTTTTAGTATTAAAACTATACTATGTAAGAAATTTAGGCAATTAGACATCATTTGTCATCATTACAAATACACCGTTTAATCAAAATACTATTTCGTGCACTTGAATTGGAACAGGAAATGAAACTTCCAAGGGTAATGCATCTTTGAAGACGTGCATGATTTATTTATTACTCAACTGTGCATTGGACTCATAGGTTAAACAAGTTTCTATTCCACATTTTGACCAGTTATAGAAAATGATTCCAAATCGTAGATCGAATCCACAAGAAAACTATGTTGAGCAATCATTTCCATGGTGCACATTGTTAACATTAACATTAATTTGTTAGAGTATTTTTGAAACAAAATTTTTTTTCGCAGGTCATTTGATTTTGAAGTGGAGCTCAAGTCGTCAGTTGTCCACACATTCAGCAGCATCGAAAAAGAGGAATACACAAAACTCTTTGACTTCATAGCATCCAAGAAACTCAGGGTCAAGAACCGTGGCAAAAATGTAAGTCCTAAGATTTTGGGTCATCCTCGTTTGTATGCACGCTTAAAACCTTTCAAAACAATTTTTGTCTATAATTCCTTTGAGTTCAATTAGGTAATGATAAAATATTGTAGTAATACTAAAGAGATAGTATAGGCAAATATTCAAGGCCTGTAGAGAAGACCAATTCATTGTGTTGTTTTTGTGGAATACTATTCTTACTTTATAGCCTAAAAGTAAAATGCTAGCCCAATAAGTCAAACATGTTCGTTTAAAATCCAGATGCAGCATCCAAGCTTATCCTTATCCATGCTCCTACCAGACCACAGGTCTCATCTGGTAGGCTATGAATGCTGCTGCTGCCTTTTCTGGTTCTCACTGGTTTTGACAGTTATTGGTTTACAGTTTGTTTGTTGGTTTTGTATAATTAATATCTCTTGAAAAAATTCTATGAGACTTGGAAAATAAATCTATTTGCTGCGGAAACCACATTTGAAAAACTATCAGTTATGGAGTTCCGGACTGATTAGTGTCTTCGGTACTTCGCTAGTGCTGTAAAAGCTATCTTAAAAACTCTGAAACATGCTTTTTGTTTCATAAAAAAATTTTAATTAAGACACGTTGAATTGGTTTGAAATTAGAATAGGCTCCCTATGCTTATCTTAAAAATATTTACCATAGTGATCTATGTGACATCAATTTTAATACACCTTTGGATTGTGTCAATACAATTTTGTTGGAGCTGAATCGAGTGAATTCCAAATCAAATGAATTTATTCAGACCACAAAAGTGCAAGGTGTTTTTTTGCACAACACACATTGTTGAAAAAGGTAATACAGTGACGTTTGAATTGAATATTGTAGCGAGTATGGAGTGCAGGTATTATTCCAGTGTTTGTGTGTTGTAGGACAAACCGAGCTACGCGGATGACTTTGGCGACAGTGACCAGGAAGGAGCTCCGGACGCTTACCTGGCCAGGGTCAAGCGGGAGGCAGAGGAACGGGACGAGGATGACGGAGGCAGCGAGGATGATGAAAGCACAGATGAAGATTTCAACCCCAACATGGCGGAGAGTGACGTGGCCGAAGAGTGAGTAAACAAACAGTGTAGCAAAATCAATGTTCTTAATCCCTTAACCGCAACACAAGTTATTCCGTGGTAGTATTCTGTACTCGCTATCGCGACACATGTGAATATCATGTGAAAGGACCTCAATGCGTTCACCGCGAAATCTGAGTTTAAATGTATTTGACATTCTCAATTGATTCATTTTGTTGATACAAATTGTCTGCTAGTTTTTTCCCAAGCTATGACTGTCAAATTGGCCTTGAGAAGCGACAGGTGCTGCAATCTAGTGAATTGCTCTGAAACTACCTTTACGCCACATGCTCTGCAGTATCAAATGTCCTGCTTGTAGTAGTTTATGTTGCGTTGCAACCATGCTAGTTGTGAAATCCTCCGCGGTGGGCCATTGGCAAGCATAATTAAGCCCTGCGCCTCTGGTCGCGTCTAAACTGCTGCATGCTAACTTACGCTGTAGTTAACGGTTAAAGGAAGATGAGCATTTTCCATGAGAAGCATTTTTTTAGAACTTTTTATACTTATTTCGGTCATGATAATAGCAAATATACTAAACTGCTTAAATTTATTTTAGTTAATTCTGTTTTAACAGTTCTCCTTTTAACTTAGTTTTGTACATTGCCATAAGCGCAATAACAAAGACAGGAACCAGAGAAGTGTTAGCAGCTCGGTGACGTATTTAAGCAATAATGGAATGGCAATGATCGTTGCCACACGCACCTGGGGAGAGGTCGGTGCAGCAGCGATCATTGCTGCCCGCAGCGAACGTGTTAAGGGAACACAGTTCAAATCCATCAGATTTTTTATCTGAAGGATTAATCTGTATTTCTTGGATCAGGTAAAATTTGGTTGGCTATTGACAATCTAATTCCGTAAAAATCTTTATTTGGTAGTTTGGTGATCCAGGTTTTGAAGTGTCTGGATATTTTATAAAAGTGATTTGGGGTTGAATTTGACCCGAAACAAATATTAACAAATATTTCATATTCCCAATTATTGGTCGAGTATTCTCTGCAATACAAATTTCAGCCGCCATCCTGAAGAGGGGCATACCGAAATCACAAAAAAAACATAAGTCAGTGTGAGCTTTTTGCGCACCTGTGCAATTAAGGTTCTAGGTCATATAAAAAATGTGGAAAAATGTTATGCCCCACCCAAACATCCTGGGCTTTTCAAAAAAATCTTCCATTTTTTAGTCTTAAAGTATCATGGATTATAAACATTGCCTTACACTGTATTTATTTATGGACTATGATTCAACTTGTATATCACTTATCCAAATAGGTTTGACTCAAATCCTGAGCCTACAGACTCCGATGATGATTCTGATGGATCTGGAGGTGGCAGTGGCAGCGAAAAGAAAGAGAAGAAAAAGAAGAAGGAGAAAAAGGAAAAGAAGTCCAAATCAGCCAAGACAATAGTGAGTAGACCATACTCATGAGACCTATTATTTTCGTTCATTCTGATTCACACTAAAATATATTTTAGAATTTTTATTAATATTTCAATTCAATATTTAGGGTTACTTAAGCTTATTAGAAAGTGGCATTTAAGAAACTTTAAATTTATTAATGTTAAGTTCATTTTTGTAACAGTCTGAAAAGCCTCGAAAACCAAGGAAGAGTAAAAAGGGGAAAGATGCCAATGCTCCTAAACGTCCACCTACAGCCTTTATGTGTTTCCTTAACGAAAACCGAGAGAAGATTAAGAGGGATAACCCTGGCATTGCGTTCCTGGACATCAGCAAGAAGGCGGGGGAAATGTGGAAGACCTTGGATAACAAGAAGGTGAGTTGCTATATTGTTAAGGAATAGTGGAATAATAATCTGGTCTCGGGTAACCTAATAATTGGATCACACCAAGAACAGTAAAAAAAACTCTTGCAAAGTGTTATTATAATCTTTTCTTGGTTTTCAATAGCCTTTTTATAATTTTTTGACATGTTTTGATGGCCCAGCCCTTTTTTTCAAACTTGACCACACTTTAATCTTATTCAGATATGTCTGGGGAAACCAGGGCAATGCAGGAGAAGAACATATTACATGAAAAGTCTGTCTAAGAAATTTTGATTTAGTTTAATTTATTTTCAAATGTCTTAAAGGAATACGAGGACAAAGTGGCTAAGATGAAAGAAGAATACCAAGAGGCGATGAAGGAGTACAAGGCAAGTGGGGGTGGAGCAGAGTCTTCCCCGTCAGAGTCTAAGAAGAAGAAGCCAAAGTCATCACCTAGGAAGTCGTCTGCTTCAACAACTGATATGGGTAGTGGCTCAAAATACATCAGTAAAGAGTTCATCGAGAGTGATAGCAGTGACAGTGACTCTGGCAAGAAATCCAAGGTCAGTACACTTGATCAAACTGGAACATCTAATTTAGTACAAGTAATAATTATATTATAACTATAGCAATAATTACTATTAATTATAGTAAATTATATAAAATTATAATATAATAAATTAGTAAATTATAGTAATAATTAGAGGTGTGCGGATAGTGAATTTTTTTTCGGATTCAGATACTTGTAATAACACAGTATAATCCACTTATCTAAGAATAAATGAGAAAAAATTGATACAATGTTATCAGTTATTAGATTGGACATAAAAAAATCATAAATTCGTCATAGGCTGAACAACAAAACTAAAACTTTTACTTCACTGCATTGAAAAGTAACAAATTTTAATATACGCCATATTATTCACGGAATGAAATCAACAGAAACCTTATAATTCACCAATAAATTACATAAACAGTTCTTAGAGTTAGTTATATAAAACTATGGATAGATTGATAATTAATAATTCTCTTTCTTATTTGGCTTAGGGAAGATGTATTAGATTTGATAGAGCAGGGCTTAATTGGAGTACCCTGGTCCAAACTCCTGCAAGTCTAACTAGTTTGGACTCTTGCTAGTTCGGATTAGCCTAGTCAAGCCCAGCTAGTCTGGATAAGTCTAGTTTGATCTGCTGCTGGTCTGGATCAGTCTAGTTTGATATCCTGCTAGTTTGGATCAGTCTAGATTGATATCCTGCTAGTCTGGATAAGTCTAGTTTGATCTCCTGCTAGTCTGGACAAGTCTAGTTTGATTTCCTGCTGGTCTGGATCAGTCTAGTTTGATCTGCTAGTCTAGACCAGCTTAGTTTTTGCTCTTGTTTATTAACGCTTGTATTGACTCTAGGTCATCACTATCCTGACGCAGAATGATAATTTTACATTACTCATTTCAGAAAGCAGAAAGCAAAGACTCAGCTAAGGGGAAGAAAGCAAAAAGCGATAGTAGTGGAGACGATGAGTCGGAAGAGGAAAAAAAGCCGGCAAAGAAAGAAATTAAGAAAGATGAGAAAGAAAAGAGCAAGAAGGCTGATAGTGACGATGAAATTGACGAGCCGGAGGAAAGCACGCCTCCAACGAGTGAGGAAGAGTCCGGCGGAGGATCGGACAGTGATTGAGGCAGTGAATGTTGTAGAAAACACATTCCTACTGTTCCTTCCGTACCGAAAAACTTTGCATGATTCCATTTATACATCATTTAACGTAATTTCAAGCCATTTAAAATTAGTTTCTTATACAAGTATTGTCGTTTATAATTATAGAAACGGAACTTTGAATTTTATAGCACATCCAAAAAATACCCAGCTAAAGATGAATTATAAGTACTATTTACATAACTAATTTACCCTCTAATGGTTTTTTTCTAATGTTTTCTTAAAATTTTTAATTTTTTCCATTTTCTGGATTCACTAAATTATGCTATTGATTGTTAATTATTTAAAGGAGTGAATTTGAAGTTTGAATAATTGCAATTAGCCTTAATTTAATAGTAAGGAGTAGGGAGGGCCTAATCAAAATTATATATAATTCTTTTGTTTACATGTAAAATGTCAGAATATTTGTATTTTTAATAATTAATTTTGTATAGATAGTCGTAAGATAAATTAAACTTTTTTATGAAAACTTCATTTTATTATTTCCAGGGATACTTAGCTCATTACTTTTAATTATTCAAACACTTATTTAAGTGGTTAAGTCTTTCTATAAATTTGAATCACTAACTGAATTCGTCATTTGCATCGTGGCCTATTGCAGCAGATTTACAATAGAAAAGATTTAGTCAATGACGATGCGATTGTGTAACTGTACGCAGAAAGCCGGGCCTTCAATCACACTGAACCGTGTGGCTCTGTGACTAAAGCCAAGGACTGAAAAAGAATTCAAATCTCGGAAAACAGTTTGGTAGATCAGAGTCATCTTGAGTAAACATTTTTTAAATTCTGATATTACCTGATGATGTAACATTTGGTTTGGAGGAGGGTAAGAGATAAGAGTTTAAATAACTGTAAAGTAAACAAAAATTCATTTATTTAAATATATAATTCTTATAAAATATTTATAACAAAACTACAAAGCGTGTTCGTTAAACTGTGCCCAAATTAAACTAAGACACTAAAAAATTGGTAGATTTTTTTAGGAATTAATTATTTCTAACTTCCGATAATGTATGCACCAATGTATGCACAAGCTTTCAAAGTCACCCTTCAAACATAGTGATAACTGTAATTGTCGCTGTATACTGCTGTAGTAAGGAAGCAACAAAAATAATAGGATAACAAAAAGATGTCCACAAAACGTTGACGGTTCAGACAATCTTGGCCAGCAGTACGGCTCGTCTGTCGGATATCTGGAACAAGGCCCTGATGAGATGGCGCACTTGGTCAGCTGTGAACTCCTGGGCTAGTGGACCCTGTAACACACAATTTTTGTTAAAATCTTCAAAATTAATATTTATATTGTAGTTTTGAGGAAGAAGAAGATTTAACCCTAACCAAGCGGCTGCCACTACGTGAAAAATATTTTAGTTACGGTAAGTAAAAAATAAATTTTTATGTTTCTCCACTTCTATCTGATAGTTGACGTTGATTATACAAACTTTGTTTCACAAAAATAATTTTTTACATGTTTTATGACCATATCAACAATTCTACTCCGTTTGACGTACTGTGTACGCGCTGCCAATGATGGGTCTATCTTGGGATCTATCTTGACCATAGATCACTTTCCAAAAAACGCTTGCGAAGAGTGAATGACAGCAATTTTGCAACTCAAAATCTTGACAACATAAACTGTTAGCAAATGCCTTGCAAAGTGGAAGGAAGAAGGACAGAGTATTGGAGGGAAAGCAAACATGTGTTAAGATAGCATAGTGAACAGCTGTGGCGCTTAAAAACAAAAATCCGAGACCTGTTCACAATTACCCCAAATTTACAATCACCCCACGTGACCCTACCTGAGAACAATTGATTTAGAGTAATTTAGCTCAAGAATTTTGTTTGCTAAATTTGGCAGATGAAAAATTATGGTAAGCAAATTAAAATCAGGTTGTAGGGAAAGCCCTTGCTCCTGGTAAAGTACCTAATCCCCCAATTTTACACCTTGAAGTTTACATTAATCTTTAAAGTGGAATTTTTATGTATAAGTGAATAGACAGAATAAAATTAACCAGAGTGGTAGGTAGTAAATAAATGGCAACGATCATTAGTGATACTATTGTACTAAATTCTCGTTAACCTTTCCATCAGCCCAGCGTTGATCCAAATCTTGCAGACTTGCCCCCAACACCAGCTGCAGTTCACAAAACTTGCTCCATTTCTTGACATGACGGTGGATTTCCAATGGTTCCTACAACATATTTTATACTTTTTAATGTCAGATATCAGTTATGTGATCTAAACACAAACAGTTAATTAACAATTGAAATCAAGGTCTCTTAAAATTGATTCATGTACTTTTGAGATGGATACGTCTTATCTCTGGGAGGGGGGTTAACAATTTGAACGACCAAAATTTGAAACATAAGAACTGAACTGTTACGATGAACTGAAAACATTCCCTTTAGACATATCCATGATCTAACCTATTTCACACAGGGAAGTAAATACAAAGATTTTTAAGTTTTGAGATTGCCTTTAGAGGTAATTTTAACATTCAATAATGAACCATTGCACAGTAAGATATTGAAGAATTTTGTTGTTTCATAAAAATTACATCAAACATGTTCATTTTTTCATCAAATTCAAAATTAGTAGAATGTTATATTGCTTTGCAAAATAAGATCTACATCAACATCATGGTCCCACGTAGTTTGTTTTCATTTAAAATTAACTAGGTTATACAATAAAATTTAAATGTGAAATTTCATGGGTCTTCTCGTGACTCATTGGCAACACTGACAATACCGACTACTGGGCAGGCCTAGAGAAACATTCATTTTAGGGAGTAGGAAGGGTTAACTAATTTTTTTACATCTTTAGTTTTTAATGTAGTTTTAAAGGATATATCTTCCTCTTTCAGGAACTGGTCTCAGAATGTATCTAAGTAGTTTTTTTTTAAATAAACTAATATAGCATGTCTAGAGTCCAATGTTTGATGGTAATAGCGCTTTATGGCTCATTTACCGATAATTGATTTTTTTTTACAAAGATACACTTTTCTCAGGAACTATAAGAGATAGGGATTTAAAATTTTCTATGTATGTACAACTATATAATACCAAACTACAATACTAGAATTATTTCATTAAAAACATTAAATATTATGCAGAAAATCTGAAGAAAAATATTGGTTAAAAAAATTAATTTTTCAGCAATTAAAAATGATAGTAAAAGCTGTATGTTAACAATACATAAGAAATACGCATATAAAACTTCAACTCCAAATCTTTTATAGTTTCTGAGAAAAGTGTATCTAAAGTTGACAAATTTAAATTGGTGGAGCTAGGACCTTCACACTCCCTTTGATGTAATGACAAAGTTAACTTACCGGGAACACGTTGGGAGCCTTTTGTTGGACCAAGCTGAAGACGACGACCAGCTGAGTGGCTGTGTCGGTCGAGATGTCCTCCAAAGCAATCACTTTGGAGATTAACTCCTCAACGAAAGCATTGCATAACAGTCCTGCAATCATGCGCTATCCGATCATAACCACATACTTTTTATGCATCAAGCTAAATTTTAAAGAACATGCCGCCAGCTTCTATCTCAAATCTTTATGTTCATGTTGTAAAATATTCATCTTTATTCAATCAATTTTGCTTGTCACAGCCCTTAACCCTAGAAATGATAAAGTCGTAATTTACGACGCATTTACATATTCAATAAGAATTGGCAGGTGGAGGCATCTGTCGTCAGTTTTGTGGAATTGTTAGACACTATCGCCTACGCGACCGTGTTTCCCTCTGGGGGCCAACAACCGAAACTGCTCTTTTAGTACACGAGCCTGCCACCGGGCAGGTCTATAACCAAGTAAGCGCTTTCTTTTCCTAGGCACTGGATGGCCGTGGTGGCTAAAGCGCTGCGCTGACGAACGTAACGTTCTAGCCATTCGGAAGTGCTAGGGTTCGAATCCCGACCATGAGCTTGCAAATGTGTGGTGTAGCGGAGTGGAGGGCCCACCTTAAATAAACGGTGACCGGCTTGGGTGGAAGTTGACGGCATTTGTAGGCTTAATTGGGATTGCAGTGGACATCTGTTTTGCTTTTGTGGTTAGTGGTTATAAGGGGGGGGCATGTTTTAAGCTTTTTTTGTTTAAACTTTGATATTTCAAGAAGATATTAGTAATTATTTTTATGTTACAGTTAAGAGTAAAAAGCTTATCACTTCTAGGGTTAATATATAACAATCTTCTGTACGTGTGGTTTGTAAGTGTATGTTCTAAACAGCTGGATTGATTTTAACAAAGTTTTTTGCGTGTAGTCAGGGAGGTTTGGGAATGGTTTAGATTCTTAATCTGTGCAAATTCATCCAAAGGGTTCCGAACCACAGGGTATAAAAGGATGCATTTTCAAGTTTGATAAATTGCTTAAAAAATTAACAGCAGCACTATTTTTACTATTATTTATTATTCAAAATTCAGGTAGCTTATTTTATGTTTATTTAATCATGGTTACAGTATGTGCTGTGGGCTGTACAGTTTGATGACACAATTTTAAAAAGAATTTGCCTTTGAACTTTTCAGTATTGAATTCAGTAAGTGCAATAGTATATTGTTGTATTTTCAATTTGTACAGTTAACACTAGATGGTATTTGTGTAGCACGACAGACTGTAATAATAATTGTGCGGATATCCGAAAATTCGGTTCGGATTCGGATCGGATATCCGAAACCGATCCGAATGTATTTAAGATATCCGGTAATATCCGATAAATATCCGAATTTTCGGATAGACTGTATACTTCAGCAATTTAAACAAAAAGAACGAGATTTTCGTCGAGTTAATACCCGCGAAGCCGGAATAATTTTTGCTTAAACCTTGATAAGACGACGAAATTACGTAGTCTTTCATCAAAACAATGTTGTTGACTGGTAGATGCGATACACTTATAGCGATTCGAATCGCTAAGCATTATGACAACGTGAAATATAAAAATATGTGTTCTTTAAGAGTGAATCTATAATTACACTAAACGGTATATTTAGAAGTTTGGAAAGATCAGGATTTTGAATGATTTTAATTGGTTTAGATATTAAAATTAAATTTCAAATCATTATTCTGAATTAACTAATCGATAATAAACAATGAAATAGTGAATGAAACAATCGAATGTAGCAACAACCAAACCAAAGTAAGGTTACGGCTTCCTGGTTTTTGTAATGCGTAGTAGACGCTAATAATGGCAAAATGCCAGCGCTGCTGTGTCCTTTAGTGCACGATAACTAAATGTCGTATTTCTATTGTGACTACATATTATTAGTAGGTACTCCTTTACATTTATCACGGATATATTTAAGGATGATACGTCCTTGAGGTATCAAATAATTATTTTTAATGAGTTTTAATAATGTTTTAATCGGTATAAATAAATAAGATAATACGACTTTTACCGGTACCTACTATGACTAAAGTAGTACATCGCTATGCACGACAATTTTGGGGGTTAAAATCCAGGTGACTATAATTTCAACTCTGTGATCACGATCACACTGCTGTGGAAAAAAAATGTAAAGACTGATTGGTTATCACCGGCTACTGTTGGGATATTTAAATATTTCAAAGTTCTTCTGTTAAATGAATCATGGAATCTATAAAGAAAAGGAGTTCCATTTGGAAGTTTTTCTTAAAGAGAGGCTGAGTGTATACAATGCAAGCTTGTCCTAAAGGTAATGAATTATAAAACTGTAATAATAAATATTTATTTGAAATATATAGAACTATAGGCGTTTCGAAGGATTCTACTTGTTATTATTAGAAAATGGCTACTAGAGGTGTGCGGATATCCGAAAAGTCGGATCGGTTTCGGATTGCAAAATAAGTATCCGGTAAAGTCCAATAAATATCCGAACTTTCGGATAGACCGTATAAAATGAGCATTAAAACCAAAAGCAAAACTTTCCGTTTGAGAAGTCGGCAATACGGAACATCTGATCGAACGAAAATGTTGAAGCAGATGACAAAATTACGCAATTCATATCCAATCGGAATGTAAGAACGTCAATGGACGGTCCGAGGATGCGGTATAATTATTCGATTCTTCAACTACGCATTTAAGTAACCGTAAGTTGAACACGATATTGCATTTTGAAATACAAAGCATAGCGTCATCGATAGTTGCACCGAGTATCAGATTGCGGTTTGATATTGTTCCGTATAAAATTTCATTTCGGGTATGAAAAAACTTGAATTGTTGATTTAATGTTATTGGTAACAAACCATCATAATAGCTCGTTTTGCGACGGGGTTTCCAGCAAAAATAACACTACTTCATTCTGATCGTCTACGTAGACGATCAATTGTTTAGTTATCACATTCTCAACTACTCCGCGTTTGAACAATAAATTTGGCAAGTCAATTTAACCAATTTAATAAGTAAATTTACATTTGGCCTATTTCGTCGTTCGGTGTTCACATAACCAACAAATTTTCCACTTGTTTTCAATCTACATTTTCTCTTTGTTAAATGAATTTAAGCGTTATTACTTTTACATTTTTAGATAATTTTAAGATGAATAACTAACTAGATTACGACGAGGTACCATAATTTCATGGGTTTCAATATTGTTACACAGCCGATCGGGGTATTTTATCTGCCAAATATTCCAACTCTGCGCCTGCGCACAGGCCTCTGTTTGATAGCAGCTGCACTGTCACTGCCCCTGCCGATACGCAGATAGCCGATGGCATCGAGCCAACGTCGTCTGTCAAATCTTGATTCTTTGTTAATGGTGATTTGTTTTTATCATTGTAATAAATAAAATAATTGAATCGTGAAATAAAATTGAGAATTAGTTGATGATTAGTAGAATGAATTGATGAATTAGTAGAAAGTTGATGTCATTTAATGGCGAATTATAAGGTTTCTGTTGATTTAATTTGTGAATTACGCCATATTAAAATTTGTTACTGGCACTTTTAAATGCAGTGAAGTAAAAATTTAAGTTTTGTTGTTCATCCTATGAAGAATTTATGATTTTTTATGTACTGGTACCATTTAATAATTTTGATAACATTTTATTGATTTTTTCCTAATTTTCTTAGATAAGTCTGATTTCACTTTGTTATTGCGAGTATCCGAATCCGAAAACTATCCGATCCGAACCCAAACTATCCGATCCGGATTTGAGCTATCCGATCCGAAAAAATAATTCACTATCCGCACACCTCTAATAATAATAATAAATCTTTATTCACCAAAAATAGAAAAAAGTCAGGGGTATGACTGACTGAGTGGATGTATCGTCATTCCCTACAATAGCATAAAAACTTTTACAATTCGGTTGATAATGAACATCATTGGGTAGGCCCTATTCATTATTTATCTTGATAAATATGAATATATTCGTAACTAAGCAACATGTCATATCCATTAGCCTCACCTTTTCTCAAATTAAAATTAACATTTAAATACCCACCTGGAGCTAGGCATATAAGACATAGACATATAAGTAAATATATGTACGACTCGACTATAGTGCCTGTGTAAGTGAATAAGTGTTACCGAGAGTTTTGCAGTATGTGTTGATAGGCAGGACATCCAGCCACACAGTCTGCAGCAGGGCCAGTTGTCGCAGACACTGTCTGATAGCCTTCTCCACGCCCTCAGGAAACTTGGGGCTGTCACTCAGCGTCACCAGTCCTTCAACGATCACAGAAATCCAAATTTTTTCCTTATTACATTTTAAACGGTTAGTTTATCCTGCCTTCTTGGGTTCAATATTGTATGGTAACATTTTTTGATGATTTACCCCATTTCTTTCACTGAAGTTGTTAGCTCACTTCTTGTGTGTATCTCTCAGTGTGATCTTTAATGAAATCAGCTGTTGTAAAATAGCCTATCATAAGGTATTATGGACTACTTCAATGTTCTGTAAATTTATTACTGTTGGTTATGGATTACATGTATTTTGTAGAACTGCAAGCCTTTAAGAAGGTTAATTAAATTAAGGAAGTTGACAGTCTTTTAATCAGTATTGGATTAGGAAACATACTTCTGTTTATTTTAAACTATCTGACCCGGCGAACTTCCTAATGCCCAACAGTAAATACATGTTAACTTTAAGATTAGCCATGTTCTGAAATTGAATAGCGTTACGGCTTCGATGTGAAAGATTAAATATCCTGGGGGCATAGTTAATAACAATATCTTAGGTGAATACTGATACGATAAGACATATTAATAAAGTATTCACATTATTGATGTATGTTTATGATCAAAATGCATCACATCTTTTCCTCATAAGCTTAACATATGCAAACTTTACAGACCAGTGGGGCTTAGCCCTTAGGTTATATATAAAACTGAATATGCCTAAAGCCTACTCCGAGCAGAGACGAATCCAAAAAAATTAAACATTATTAAAATCGGTCCAGACGTTCTCAAGTTATGAATGTTGTGTAACACGAATTTGTTTGATATGTTTAGATTGTTTGAATTAATAGTACTATTGTTGGAATTTATTTTTTTCACCCAGTTTTTATCATAATAAACGGTTTTGTAGAACCAAGTTGGTTGTAAAAACAGATAATATACTTCCATATCCTACTATGAAATATTATAAAAAACTAAATTTCAAAACTTGACTTGAATAAAAAACACTACTTGCCCGTCCCTATCACATACCCTGTCCCTAGTAATGTTGGTCGTTGTCAGGTTTTCAGAGTCTCGCAGTCCATTTTCAACGGTTCCTTCCTCCTTCTGGTCACATCAAAACTGATCTTGAAAAATTAAAAATGAGCAACACTCTATCAAATGAGCAGATGCATGTAGTAAAATCACCATCTCACTCACATACACTTGGATTGAAAACAAATATTTTGCCAAAAAAAACCTACATGCATTTTGTTAGCTTGCACCAACACTCCATCACATTTACTACTAAAGTGGTTGAAAACTTCTAAATATTTTGCCAAAAACCAATGTTTGAGTAAAGGAATATACTAATTTTCATAGACTGATTAGTTAAATATTTGTACATGATGCCAGTGATTTTATTAATTTAAATATAATACAAATGGGAAATTACTTTTACATCATACAGTAAAGACTATTATTATTTTAATTTTCAGTAGACTGACTTGACTAGTCGGGACTACTGTCCACATTTTGATGCCAGACTTTGAAGAGAATTTAAGGTCCTTTTACGTCCAGCAACATATTTCAATTACTTTTAAAGCATGCACTGTAAACAACTTCTTAATGAAGGATTACCTGACTGCTGAGGGATAGAGTCCAACAGCCGGCTGTGGTAGGTAGGCACGATGTCACAGTACAGTGAGAAGATGTTGCGCGCAGTGTAGAACAGCTGAGCAGCGCAAGTGTCGGTGTTGTGCACCACTTCTACTAGCGCCTCTTCCACCAGCTCTAACAGCTCGTCCGTGCTCTTGCTGTGGTTAATGGAGAGTTCAGAGATCAACTTACCAGTATTGTTAGAGTAACTATAGTATTTACTTTAGGCAAGTAAAACGATCAGAATCGTTTGGATCGTTCCCTTTTCCAATGATAAAAAATACCTTGAAGTAAAAACTTTTAAACAAATTAATGGTCCAGTATATCCATTGCCTGGTAGGCAATCCAATGATAGGCTTCGACACGATAGTGTCAAAAATTCTATTTACAGTTTTGTGAATACTAAATTACTATTTTCGAAAATCAGCCAGAAATAAAAAATAAACGAAAATGTCTGATCTAAACTTACAAAAACTTTATAAAAAACAACTGGAAACAGATTAATTGGCAAAGAAGTATATAACTCAAGACATTTTACAACTGTTGAATAAGAACGAAGGAAAGAAACTTGTTTGTAGGGATGGGTTTTAATATATCAATTAAAATGAACATATAAAAGTGAAAAGTGCAGTGCCAAGACATACCTAATCTGACAGGTGGGAAACTGAAAGGTGTGAGGACTGAGTGTGTTGAGGTGAGTCGACACATCCAAGTCTGTCGGGGCATTGCCCTTTACCTGTAAAAATAAAGCAGGAAGACTTTTATATATCCATGTTAGAACAAAATTTATTTTTTTCTAAGGCGTAAAGTAGACACATTAATTTACAATAGTGATCTATTTAGGTGTACTTAGAACCAAGTGAATGAAAGATGTTAATGGATGGATGATAATGAAGTGTGTGACTTATTTTGCCGTGTTACTCTGAGAAAAGATGATTCGTTTAGGCCTACCAGGATCATAAATTAATATTATAATGAACAAAGTCGACCTTCAAAAAGGTTTTCATAAATGATCTGACCAACTTAAGAGTAGTCATTCTTTTAATATAACCTCCCTAAATTAAATTCTCTAATTTATCTTACCACTCCAACTTGTTTTATGTCGTGAAGGTCTTTTTTCATGATATTCCTGGCAGCTGCAAGGAATGTTTCACAAGTTTTCTTAGCAAAGAGTTCATTTATGTTTGACGAATATTCGGCTAACGTTTTGTTGTTTTCATCGATGAATCCTGTACAGAAAATGAATATAGAGACCTAAAGTTTTAACTTTATACTAGGTGAAAACAATATGATGTTTATGTCACTTGTATTTCTAAGTTTGTGGAGCCACAAAGTTTTTCACACACCATAAAATAGTTAACAGAAGTCAGAGGTTCTATTCTAGTAACAACTTTCTGCTTGCGTGATTAAGAATTTGAAATTCCAAGCAAATATATTATGCAAATAATAATTCTAGAGACTGGTTTAATAGCTGCTGTACATTCTTACCTATTTCTTTCAATAGTAAATCGAAAGAAGTGATCTCCTCAACAAGGGCTTGGTACGCTTTAAGTTCATCTCGTCTTTTTGGAACATTTAGTGACAGACAGTTTTTAATCAAATAATAACAAAAATCATCACTGATGTGCTTTTTAACTTCAGAAATAAAACTGACATCATTGTCAGCTTTGAAGTTGAGGTGACAATTGAAAATGTTAAAGATGACCGTTAAGTTGTTCAGTACATCCATACAAGTAGGTTTTTTCCCTTGCAAATCAATTTTTACGAGCAATCCACCGTGACCTTCTATATCCACTTTAGTAACATTTGAAATGATTGGACAAAGCACATCTTTATACAGCTTCTCACTGAATTCACTCATCTCAAAAGACAAAAGTTCATAGTAGTATAATGCTTTAAACAGTTCGTCCATATCGATGTCCCTTGTCATAACCAGCTTGACAATTTTATGGTGATTTTGGGTAACAGACTCGCTCCACGTGAAAGACTGGGACCAAAGTTTCACTGTATTGTAGCTGTGTTTGCGCTGGTGAAATTCAAGTTCCGACTGCAGGTTCTCAAAAATGTCAAGATTCTTTAGTCCGAGCCTATCACTTTTAAATTCATCTTCAACTTCTTTTAGTTGCTGAGCTGTCTCTAGAAACTTGCTATTATTTTTTACATCTAAAGATGCTTCGAAAATTACATGGATCTTCAAAAGGCTGCTGACCAGTTCATACATTAGAAATGATTCTTCTAATGAGCTATTTAATAACACAAGTTCCTCTTTAGACGACTGTAACTCTTTTTTTATCTGTAACAAATATTTATTCATAAACTCTGCAACTAAATTATTAAAAAATGCTTCTTAAGTAACGCAATAACAACACTACAATTTGATTTTTAGCAAACAGGCAGAGATTTGATTCTATAGCTGTAAATCCTAATTTTCACAAATTACTAACATGGTCAAAATTGATACACATAACCCATAGCAGACTTAGGTGGAATGTTTATTGCTTTTTAGGAATAAAATATGATAAATCCTAGTATCATAACAGGCTATTAAAAAATATATACAGTTCATTTTACCATTAGCCTATGTTATACTAGTAAAGCATATTTTGACATACAGTAGTTTACAGGATTAATTTGGATATCAATATGTCTATACTATTAATAACATTTTATACTGTCAAAAACTAACCGAACTTTACCCTCGAGTGCTGTTTGTCAGTGATGAACATTAGGCTATGATGTTGCATCATTATGCAAATAACAAACATGAACTGTTTTATACTAAAACACAAACATCACAAATGTAACATGCATGCAACTTTAGCCTTGCATTATTTATATAATGTGTTTAATACATTTATTGGGGGGGTGTCGATCTAATGTGAAACTAACCAATTTGTATTTAATATTACTGTTCATATTTTATTTTGCATAAAACCCAAAAGAAATTATTAGTTTTAAGGCAATAATACTGTTACACGTTTCAATATATTAAGATTTCCTGCATGGAGAACTACAATATATTCACTACTAGGAAACAAACTAACAATTAGCACTCAAGTTATACCTTATTAAGATATTTTTTATTTATATGCTATAAAAATTTACCAAAAATTTAGTGTCCTAAATTTTAGTTAAATTTTAGTGTCCTTTAGGACACTCATGACAATCATGACAATCGTAACCCTTACCTGATCATCAATACGTTCTTTTACATCATTTATTTTATTCTGAAGGTTTCTTGTTTTGTTCAACAAATGATTAGTATCATCTAGGGCACAAGTGTAATTTACATAAATATCCTCCATAGACAATATAACTTCTTCTTTAAAACGATTCACTTCCTTGTTAATTTCTTGAATTTTCCCATTTAGTTCTTCCATATCTGCTTCCCCTGAAATTTTTTGGATTTAGAACATTTTTATGATTAAACCTGATTAATTACCATCAGCGACTGAACTGAAAATATAATAGGAAAAAAACTAATGGTGTAGTTTTAATTTACTTAAAAAGGTCTACATGTAGCATTTCTCAGCTTTACAAATAATTTTTATGGCTTTTTTTATTCACGTTAAACGTCGCTAACTCTGTGGGAACTATCCCAAAAAATGATACCATAATTAATGACAGATTGAAATATAGCAAAATAATTAGAACAAACATAATCTTACACACAGGTACACAGGAAATTAATCTTAAAAGTAAAAAATTTATTCTAGATAGCCTAATTAAGAAATTGTCTATGTGTGGAGCCCATAAAAAAGTCTTATCAACAACTACACCTAAAACTAATGTTGATTCTTGGTTTCACTCTCTTCCTTAAACTAAAAATCATAGACTGGGTTTTGTTCTCATTTAACAATAAATAATTAGCTGAAACCCAATTGGAGATTGAAAGATTGATACTTTGGCACTTTCATCACCTGAGGCAAGATCGTTACCTGTATTTACAAAGGTTGTGTCATCAGCATATATGGAAGAGGTAGCACAAACATTAAAAGGCAAATCATTGATTGAGATTAAAAACAACAGACATCCATTTGGATGTCCATATGACCATTTACAGTCGCAACAGAATTTTTAATGGAACTTAAGAGTGCATTTTCAGATAATCTACATTCAAGTTAATTGTTTCCTTACACCCTGATGCATCATTTGACCTGAAGCAAGTGTTGTGAGGCACAATGTTTCGCTGGGTACTAGCGCCACGTGTATTTCAATGGAAACTTGCACACTCATCAAGCTAACGTTGCGAGACACCTCGCATTGAAATACACGGGACGTTAGTGTCCAGCAAAACATCACACAACACTTGTTTCAGGTGAAATGCATCAGTGTGCGGCCAGCCATAAAAACATGTGTCTATATACTTTACAGTCTATTATCATAGAGATGCTAACTGGAGTTAAATAAAATACATGTACAACCTACCTTGAGAAGCTAAAATTTCGGCAAGAAAACTCATTTTCGTGGCTTAAGTCAATTCAATTCAAAATTCTTTGTTAAATCTACCAAAAATCTAAAAACTGTACCTAACCAACCGACACTGTAAGCTGTCTCACTTCGCACACTGATAAATGTGTAAAAGCAAGGTTATCAATTAATCAGTTTAATCATTCATCTAGTTCATCCTGTAATCAATCGTTCAATCGCTATTCCTGTTTGAAATTGGTTTGACAAACTGGCAGGTTATGTTGATCATTGTAAATAATTGTAAACTGAAAACATTGAAAAATTATTGGCGGCAGCTATAGCAGTTTTGCCACTCTATGGATTTTTCCATTCACTAATAAGTATCCGTTTAGTATCCGTTCATCTATGCTAATACGAGACGCCCTCCAGGTGGACCTCCCTGGCCATTGAATTTATTTTAACGGACAATAAGTAATGACATTTACAAAAGTGATAGTGGGTATATAGTAAGATATATACATTCGATATAAGACACATGATAAATCTTAAAATCTACTAAAAAACAGATTGTGCATCTTATTATACTTTCTATATTCCGTGACCTTCCAGTTATATAATATTATGAATATATTTTCCATGGCCCAACTCCATATCTTTGCTTAATGTTGGTGTTTGGTAATAGATTGATAGCGACAGTTAAACATGTAGCACACAGTTTGATTGTGTCGATGATAGTGTATGCTTTCAATTCACCTTTCAACACGAGGGGTTGATGATTCTCTCTCTCTCTCTCTCTCTCTCTCTCTCTCTCTCTCTCTCTCTCTCTCCCTCTCCCTCCCTCCCTCCCTCCATCCCTCCCTCTTCCTCTCTCATCGTATAGCCATAGATAGTAAATAGTTAATATAGTACTTTTGATATAGTATCTTATAATTCTTTCCTCTCTGGTATAGCTTAGTATCAACAACAGCTGTTAGATTCGTGACGTTCCCTACGTCATTCATAACGTCAATGACAGCTGGAGCTGTGAACTGTTCAGTCACCGTCTGCTGTAAGTAGTACATCAATAATTTTTCCGGCTGTCAATAAACTGTAAATTTTTCGTAATTTTTGAAGTTTAAAATACTATTAAAATTGTACCCCAAATTTAAAAAATGTAGTTTTCTCCGATTGCTTTCTAACACAACCAATTCACTAATTAGTGCAATGTTGCCTAATTCCTAGGATTCAGAAGTGACCAGAAGAACATCATTATGAGTTTTTAGTTCTGTAAACATGCATTATTTTAAACCCATGCAATGGCAATTCATTAACTTCAAAACTATAAATCTTAAAAGAAATTAGTAAAGAAAGACTAAATCCCTTATTTTTGTTCATGTTTTTTTATATAAGTTTAACTTGTCTATCTCAGTGGTTAGATCAAACTGATTTTTTCGTTTATATTCTTCTTTTTTTTATTGCTTTACCTTTCTGAAATAGCAACCTTCACAGGTATTTTAGGCCAAGTTATGACTGAGAAATGATTGCAAGATGATGATTCAGATGTAAGATATTTTACTCTAGTTACCAACTAAGACTAACCCTGTGCTGATATTTTTTCAGAAGAATGTATGGTATCAAAGGCACCAACAGGCCAGATTTAAAATGTAAAAGTGGCTGTGACTATTATGGAAATGTCCAATGGGATGGATACTGCTCAAAATGTCACAGGGAGCAGATCCAGCAGAAAAAACTTAGGTCGAGCAGTCTTCGGGCTGATAGGTGAGTCCTTGCACCCTCCTGTTAGGACTGAGCTAAATTGTAGATGAAAGTGTATTGCAATAAAATTACACATTTCTATGAACCCTTCGAAAAGTATTTTATTGTTTTATATTAAGAATAACCTAATCTTCTAGCCTAACCTAACCTAGTAACCCCATAGGTACCCTTAGTAACCTAACCCAAATGGATATAAGAACGTGCGTCAAAAAAAACTATGGAGTAAGTGAGCTAGTGTTTGAATATGTTTTACATACTACAATTGTAATTTATATTTGATAATTAACAAATTGTAAATGTAGTTATATTTATCGATTAGTTTGATGGGTTGATTATCAAACTATTAATCATTATTAATGATACTGCGATGGAGTGTTATTGTATAACTTGTTATTTTAAAATTTTAATTGTTATTGTACAACGTTTAGGCGCATAATATCTGTTGAAACTGTAGAAGTAAATTAATAAACTAAAGTGTCTTGATAACGTAATGGTTAGCATCTTGAATTTTGGTGCAAGAGGTCATGGTATCCTGGGTTGCCCATTTGGTTTTTAGACCGCTTTCTCAAAAAGTGTTTAGGCCTATATAAAATCACTACTCCAGGAAAACTTGACTAAAACTAACTCTAATAAAACTCTAATAATAACTCTAGTAAAACTACTCTAATAACAAAGTATTGATTAATTTTTCAGGGATAGTAGTGATAAAACACAAAAGTCACCTATCACAGGATTCTCAAAGTTTGAAGAGAAAAAACGACAACAAACTGATAAGAAGAAAACGCTCCTTAAATTAAATGTATTTAGAAAATCTACTGCATCTAAGGGTAAGTTTATTTTTTTTAACTAATCATGAACATGCACAGTCTATTAAAGTGATTTAGTTAGGGCTAGTACTTTTTATTATCGTAAGTCAAAATAGGTAAATTCAATAATAGTTAAGCTATCCATTGAATATTGTGGCCAAGAAAATGATGGACTAAGGGTAAAGAGACATATTCCATGTAAAAATCAAGGATGAATCAAGCTTTGTACTTGATAATGAATTAATAAAGTAGGGGCCTACTCACTTTGTTATAGATTTTGATAAAGGAATATGTTGAGACAGATAACAGTAGGATAATAACTAAAATTATTTTTTATAAAAAGGTGATGACTCTTCATGTAGTAGTCCACCTATCAATACTTGGGTATATTCGAAAAGTAGTTCCATTTGGACACAGTACTATAGCTGTGCTCCAAGTGAATGTCATTTGTTCTCCACCATGGGAGATCAGTTCAGGAGTACTAAGTTCAAGTGGACAGGGCTCTAGACCTATCTGAAGAACCCCAGACTGCCTAGAAGTCGAGGATCTGGCTGGGCGAGGGGTCTACTTCTCGACTTGTATGCCGACAACGTATGTCCTAACCCACCTAACCAATCCCTATCTTACTTCTAGTATTGTAAGTGAATTTTGAGAACTATATTTTGGGATAATGAGAGCTGACTTTCCTTCCGGTCTCTAATACAATAAGGCTAAGTTGACAAGCACTGCAGGACATTTTCTTGTGGGTTAATATCCTAGCCTCCATAACTCCTGAAACAACAACACCAACAGCATGTATAATGTCTTTACATGATCTGATTGAACTAGAAGGGCAGGCGGTGGAGGTGGGCCGGTCGTACGGGCCAGCCACAGTGGAGATGGAGAGGCTGCGACAGGAGCACGCTGAGCTCCTGGCCCAGGTCGGTTCGGCTGTGGAGCACGATGTGCACAAGTGCGTGACCTCGCTGTATACCAAGCTGAGCGGCGAGGCCGAAGACCTGTCCATACCCATTGATGACGTCTCTGAACGCACACAGAACTTCTACCAAGTATTCGCCAAGCGCATGGACGCCCACATGGTCTACCAGAGTGAGTGAAAATCCAGACTGTTAGGGAGGATAAATTGTACATATAGTTTAAAATAAGTAAAATTGAACTTCATTTGTATTTTAATAACGTTTAATTACATCGTTTGGTTCAATATAAAATACAATAAAACCTAATACTTTAACAGTAATAATGCTTAAACAATATTTCTGTCTAGAATTATCATGAGTAAATGTGCCATGTCACTAAATACATGGCTATGAGTTAAAAACATTTTCCATTTAATTTTTCAAGAGAACTTTCAATGTTTTAAAATTTGTTATATTCATCATCATCCGAAGGCATGACTGACACCCCCCCCCCTGTTATTGAAAAATAATAGCCTGAGTCAGTTATCAGTTTTTTAAAATTGTTTTTATGGTTTTTTCTTGTCCCTGAGAAATGTATTGCTATAGACATGGCAGATTTTCTTAGTGTATGACAGAAGTTAATTAAGGGAATTTTTCTTAGAATTTGAACATTTTCAAACTCCGTAATATCAATGTAGAATTCCAATTTCAGGTAATTAAATTCATTTGATTTCTTACCTTCACAGTTAGTAAATTTATTTATATTTTTTTCATAGATGTAAACCAAGAAACCAAAGAGCAGTTGTTGGACTATTTGGAAAAGTATGCAATGACTTGTCTCTACCGAGTACTTTTCTGCCCTCAGTCCACTGACGATGAGGAAAAAGATCTTCAGATTCAGAAGAGGTAGGAGATCAATTCTTGAAAAAAAATACCAATTTTGTACTTGTATTTTGTTTTTATCGAGGCTGAAGTGACGTAAAAACAGCGACATAGCTGCCCTGACTAAAGGTTGAGAGCTGGAAACAATACCAACCTTCATTTCTTAAAGGTAGTTTTGTGAATAGCTTTTAAAAGCAATGCCACAATTTTGCGAACCATTCTACCATTTTTACCCCTTGACCAAGCTTAGTAAATAAATTAGTAGCATATCTCAGTTACGGGATCAACCATCTATGGGAGGTTTCTTCTCATTTACGGTTAAAATATCAAAGCGAGTTTGGACTGTAGACTTTGAAGACCAAGAGTGCTTAATCCTTGATTAGAGAACTAGAAACAACTGTCAATTAGAGTCTTGGACGGATTATGTAGTGAAATATTGTATCTGCACTTGGACAAAAGAGTTGTTGGGGTCGCAAAAGAACGGGAAGGCATCTGACTGTACTACATCCAGCATAAAATTATTATTAAAGTCAAATTTGCTGTAAGTGACTGATTCTATAATCTGTGTTACAGGATAAGGCAGCTGAACTGGGTGAGTGCGGCGCACGTGGACTGTGCGATCAATGAGTCCGACCCGGAGGTTCAAGATCACGTCTACACAGCCATTACTGGTGAATCAGCTACATATTATGGGTTTTTGAAAACTACTTAAGGCTTATGCAGCTGCAATCACAATAACGGAGAAACTATAAATACTTGGTTAAAAGGACATCATCATGTGGATGGAGTTTGAGGAATGAATATTGTGTTAGTCACTGTAAACTACTGAATTACCAATCACAGAAAAGTTTCAATAATTTTTAAGCAACGACTGCTGATTAATTTACCGAAAATATAAGACACAAGTCAAAAACAAAAAACATTTATTAAGTGTAACATTGTTGTATTGAGATTTCGTTTAATTAGTGAATTAGATAATTAGTTTTAGATTTTGATTAATTAATTAGTTTATATTCTTATTGGAGTTATTATTTCAATTAGGTACAGTAGAATCTAAATGAAATGGATTTTCATTATTGATTTTGTCGGCCTGAATGTAGATGTTAGTAGCAGAAATGCTGTGATGCAATGCGAAGTGAAAGCGAAAGCTTTGATATAATATAAGGATATGTAGCGTTGTCTTTGCTATATTATTATTGCTATTATTATTATATTAATAATATTTGTGGCAGTCACAGCGGAGTGGATAAAGTACTGGCCTACTACCTAATTGACCGAGATTGATTCCCAGATATTACAAAAATGAAATTTGTATCCTAGACTGCAAACATTCTTTGAAAGGCATGTTAAAGTTTTTTGTTTATAGCTAATGTATAAAAATTTATCTGAATTTTTCAAAATCCAAGTCAACCTTAGTCCCATTTAATTTGGACATTCAAAAGGGTAGAGTTAAAAAACACGCATCTAAATATTAGATTTGTTTTAAATCCATACCATTATTTTTATGAATTAGTTGTTCTTACGTAATATTGTTATCTTGTTTAACCCTAAACAAGTACCAGGAGGTGTACTTTGACTTTCAAAAATTAGCAGCTCTGATTTACTAGATAGTTTTTTAATATTGCAGAACTGTTAGGACTGGACTCGACCAAAGCACCTCAAGACAAGTTGGCTTGTGTGGTTCGGTGTTGTCGCAACATTTTCACTCTGCTGCAAACGGTTGGCGGCCCTGCTTCGGCGGACGAGTTCCTTCCCGCTCTCATACTGGTCGTGCTCAAAACGAACCCTGCGAGATTGAAGAGTAACATCAACTACATCACGAGGTTCTGCAATGCCAGCCGCCTGATGAGCGGAGAGGGAGGGTACTGCTTCACGAACTTAGTAAGTAGGCAACCTTTGAGGCCACTACCACTATCAGACTCTTAAATGGTTGTTACAAGTCGCAGTTGCATCCGGCAACTATTATAACTCTTTTTGTTCATTTTTTTCAATGCTTTATTTCAAAAGAGGAAATATGCTTGCCCAAATTTAATCAAAGATTTAATCGGGTTGAATTTGGAAACGCCAAACGCTAGATGAAGAATTAATAATTGGCAGAACATTTCGTATTCCTGCTCTAACCCAATGTGTATTGAAAAAAAAGATTACAGCAGAGCGGTGTTTAGGCACTGTGTTTATTTAATTTAAATACTACTTTTTATGTTGCAAGATTAACTTTTGGCTAACTTTCAGTGTTGTGCTGTTTCCTTCATTGAGAATTTGACGGCGGAAAGCCTCAATATGAACAAGGATGAGTTTGATCAGTACATGAGCGGACAAATCCTGGCTCCGAGCACGTGGGAGACGGCCTTGATCATGTGTGAGGTAATGCAGAATGTCCCTACTTGAGTAAGTTTCGTTACACCTTGAGTTTGAGCTCAAATATCTCAGAAATATACTGTCATAATAAAGGTGTAATTAAAAATTCGAATAAATGTAATCTCAATTGATCTTAGACTACAAAATATCTCTATTGAAAAATTCAGGGAGTAGAATGGAAGGTTTTGACGCTCTTGAAAGTCTACATTAATTGAACGATAAAAAATAATGTAAGACATCAGTACTAATTGTGGAAATAAATGAATTGGAAATGGAAATATTGCTTGACATTAAATCATAATAAAATTCTTCCAATGGTTGTTATTGTTACGGGAAAGGATTTGGAGGCAGGGATATTTTTTGAATACCTGTCAACTTATTAATTTGTTCACTGAGACCTATTGTGCTAGTTTCCAGAAGGAAAGTGAGCGTCCAGTGCACGTTGGGTTATTAATACGTTACGTTGGGTAATAACCCAACGTGCACTGGACGCTCACTTATTTCACTCCTATTGAATGAAATATGAAAAAGAGTATGGGTGAGAATGAGTTCACGGCCCTTGACCATTAGCGAATCCCAGGTCATAGTTACGACTCAAGCCAAAACCTCCCATATTTTATATTCCTGCATAAACCCCCACTTGTTGGACCTAAACAATATTCACTTCGGATTAAATTTACATAACTGTCTCTGGTTGAGACTACATCATTTGTAGTGTCCCCATCTGGGACAGCTATAATCCCTCTGGGTTATTCCGATGGTTAGTATGTAGACTTAGTTAATAATTGTTGTTGGTTTTATCTATTGCTCTTATATATCCAGATGCTCTTAATGTGATCCTATAACAGCTCTTTTGGTTCAGGGTAAACACCTGATGAACGAACACAAAGCTATTTTCAAGGATCTTCATCACAGATCAGACGTCTTCATGGAGGACATCAACCAACTCAGAGAAGAAATGCACCAATTTGAGGTCGGTTTTTTTTATTTAACAAAGACAAAAAAGATCTTGAAACTTAATTAAGATAAGATCACTTATCACCTTAATTATTAAAATAAATACCTTATAAAAAAATCTTTTAAGTCTCAGTAAAAGCTCATTTTTATCAAACGAGTTATTAAACTTTATATAGTTTTAAAATTATTTGTAATAATGATCGTAAAGTCTGACTTTCTCTCGGAGCAATGATTAAAAAAACTTAGCTAAAATGGCAAACTACCTAGTTATAACTACACTACTAATGTTAACATTAGTAACACATAGTTAACATTAATTAACTATTAATGTTATAACTACAACAATTTTATTTACATACAACAATAAATAAAATATATTGTTGTACAATAAGTCTAATACTTTTTACTAAAATAAATATTTTGCTATTATTACAAATCTTATTTCCTATCAAATAAATAATTGTTTTCATGAAAATGAATTATTGAATTCCCTGGTGTACAGATGTACCAATGCCTGGCAGTGCAAGTGAAGAATACGTTATTCCAAATACGTGATACTCTGCACCAGCCTAAAATCGGTGTTAACTTGTTCTGCAGGAGATGGTGAAGAAGCGAGTGAATGACATGATAGTCCAGTTCCCTCTGGTCGTCCGCCCCAGGAAGACAGTACTGAACCCTCTGACATTGCGAAATGGAGGCACACCCGTGACGTTGGACGAGGAGGATCCAGCCATCACCCAGCTCCCGCCTCCCATCACGCCTCAGGTCGGTGACCACTTTAGCATCCAGACTAGTGATATGCATGTTGTGTGTTATGCTAATCAAGATTCATTCCCACATCTACCAACTACGCTTTGTTTAACCAACTATTGTTCATACACCTAATGGTTACTTTAAGGGGGATTCCCTTAACATTTGTTACCAAATAATCAAATGCATGCTTGTGAGTTAATGAGTTACAGTTAATTTATTAAAGGCTTTGTTAGTTTATTTCTGAATATTGTTGGTACTTTTACTTGGTGTATCAATTCTCATTTTCGTTAAGGACTGATTTTGTTTCAGGTAATTACCAAACCTGAAACTCTAGAATCTCCGATGAAGTTTTCTACACTTCTCTCTCCTATTTCCCCAGAGCCAAGGATCGCTGTGACGCCCGACACGACTCTTAACATGATCAATTATGATTTTGACCTCTCAGACTTCAGTGCTGACAACAGCACTGCCGATGAGATGTGAGTCAGATGTAGTTTGTTTTAAGTTACATAGATTTACTCAATACAGCAAAATCTTTGTAATATGTTTTGTTGTTAAACTTTTTTGTTATTTCTGATAAGTTTGTTTAATTTTTTCTCCTTGATCAATAAAATGACAATGTGTGTGACCAATGCATAATTATAAGTACACTTAAATATTCATGTAATGAGATGGACAGAACCTTTATTTGTTAAACAAATTATATATACTTGTGATGTTTGATCTCAGGTTTCCACCATTAAACAAAGTTGAAACTGTGCATGAAATCTAATTTTAAAATTACATCTTATAAAGATATGTTCATATGTTTTAAGAATCCAATTGTATAGCCAAAATATTTTTTTAAGAGTGTGGCAGGTCCTTACGTATGCTCTGCCTGCCTAGATGGATTCCAGATCTACTTTGTACACATCTGATGGGATGTTTGAGATAAGGTTGAGCTGACACTACACAGTACCAGGATTTGAATTAGTGGCATCTTTGCCTCAGATTCACAGTCCTACCAACTGAGCTACTAACTTACCAAAAAGTCCCACCAGTGTGATGCTCACCATTTATTTTCATGTTAGTGTAAAAGTATTTTTTTACGATTGTAAGATTAAGTTTTTCTCAGAAACATATGAGACTTGTTATTTTTCAGAGGTGAGTTCCAGCCGACAGGTTTACATTCAGTGGAGACAGCTTCGCTCCAGTCGCTGGACTTTTACACATATCATCCCACCGAGCCCCCGGCCTCGTCCTCCAGCAGCGAGGGAAAAGCCAGGTTAGTATGTAGTAGTTCCCTTGTTCCAGAAACTTACAATAAATCCCTTCAAAGTGTACTGACTGGGAAAGGGTAGGGAAAGTTAAGGTCTTCCTGGTGTAGAACCTTGCTTCGTACAGTGGACAAGTTTTTTGGGTTGGACTCCTCTTAACATAAAGTTAACTAAATCCTCCTATCACATCCTGTGGTCTTGAATGGTTGCAGGTTTCTGGTTTCTCCAACAAACATAGACATATTGATTAATATATATGTCCTATCTTTTCTATTCTTATGACTCATTTTTACAGGAGCTGTAACAACATTCAACAGGGAGATTCGTCTCGATACCTCTTGGGGTGCCTCATTATCCTGCATAATTTAATAAAATCTGGTTTTGGGGATAACACTGGATTTAGGTTGGGATCTGGATTTTTGGAGTCATTCCTTCTTCGAGCCAGATGACACAAATGATCCATTCTTTTGGATTTAATAAACCCTATGACATTCACATTCTAGTACAGGAATTTTGCTGGCTAGCCATTCAGATACAGTTAACATTTTATCTATGAATGTTGATTAATAGTATTAGTGTTTGTATTGAGGAGGTATAGCTTAGTGGAGAAATTAGCAAGTGGATAGTACTGGACAATTTAACTTGAGAAATGGCGCGCTATAGGCATCACTGAGAGAGAGAGGGAGTCACGCGGACGACACTGATGTGAACACTCAAATTAAAGATGTTGTGACTCACCAGGGTTTAGGGGTTGACATAGAGAATCCCAGCGTAGACCATGGACCTGGATAGATGTGGGCTGCCAGCAACGGAGGTCTCAGGACGTCTATGGGTTGGCGGCTGGACCGGATGTCGGCAGTGATGAGGGACGCTGGGGGAGGTGTGCGCACACCAGGGGGTGTCACTGACCACAAGGGGGTAAAGGGTCACCAGGGAGATTGTTGGACATGATGCAGCACTGAAGAGGAATCGGTGGCGGCACGTGAGAGTCGACGCGCACGAGTAACGCACTGTTCACGACGAGACAGTTATGAGAGTGGGCAATTAAAAGCACTGTTAATTGATTGTTGAGATACTTTGAGACAAATAACTTGAGAGAGGGATCGCACTGTTACGCGAGATAAGTGAGAGAGGTTAAGAGTGTAAAAGTAATATATTACGAGCGACGGCTTAGTCGCACGTCACACGGAGCGCGTTCGAAGGCTACTAACGTGGGCTGGTAGAGGGGATAGCGTCGGTAACTGACCATTGGTGCCTATAGGGGTACATTAAATTGAAGATAGAAATAGTCACGCCATATTTTATGGCCAATCAGATCGAAGCGTCAACCCCTCCACTTGCCATGTATGGGTGTTTGTGTAAACGTTTTGTTAAGAATATCTGAATTGATTTGAATCTCAGATTATTCTATTTTGACTCTGTACATACAAAGGGTATTTGATATTGAATTATTTCTTTGAAAAATACATGATAAATGTGGAATGTCTCTTATTGTTAAAAAATGATTATTAAACTAAAATTATGCTTAAATACTAAACAAATGTTATTTTTCATAACTTGATGGACACATTTGTATTCCTCTGTTAAATGGTAAGTTTTGAATGTCACAGTGTTCCTATCCTGCTGCCAGTCGCTGACTGCGCTGCTGGCAACACCTCCCTGCTGGACACGAGTGAGTCACCGTCCGAGCCTCTCACCCTCCCCTCCCCACTCAAGCCGGTCCCGGCCACCTCGGAGTACCAGGTTAGACAACAACCTGTTGTCATTTAATAGTGTTTTCCTTTTTCTTTTACTTTTTTTTGCTTTTTGGTTAAGCCATAAGGTTACATTGGCATTTAGTGGTGTTACAATTTCCTAAGTTACTCTTGTATTGTATAATAAAAAATTTCAGGTTGTTCAAGATTATATATTATCAAAAAAGGGAAGGTTTTCTTTAAACATTCATACAGTTTAACACAAAAAAATTCTAGGTTACTGTAACTGAAAAATGAGTTAACCTAGATGTTTATTGCAAAAAGACCTCACCAAAAAAAGTAAAGTTTTATTAATTCACCATTTATAAATCATTAATCTCAAATATACAAACATAATTTTTGTGTCATTTTATTTGTAATAAAGTGCTTTGAAATAAAGTACTTTAAGAAAATTTTAGTTTTTTAGACAAGCACATTAAAAATAGTGACATTTTTAATTTGGCCTAAATCAAATGTTTAATTTGATTTTTAATCTTAAAACATAGTTCCCAAAATCTGTACTGAGAAAAATTCTATTTATACAGTAATTATATTCAATTGATAACTATTTTATGCTCGCTTCTTTGGCTTGCTCAGTGGTGAAAAAAACAGCTGCTGTTTATACCTCAAAGAGTTAAGACAACATATGTTGGAATCCAAAACAAAATTATTTCACCATAAGATTAACACGGGAACTTTGAAGGCGTATAGGATATATATTTTGAGAAAATCATCACAAAAACTATTAGACTTTCCTATTTTCGGCCTAAAGAATCATTATACCAAATTTCAGCCACCTAAGTAAATACTTAGGAGGCTTCCCACCAAATGGCTTCGCACTTCCCAAATGGGAAGTGCGAGAATTAGTGATGAGTGAGTGAGGGCTTTGATAATGATTAGGCTATGCTAAAATATAGTTTTGGTATCAGGGACAAAATGAGCAGGTAAGTAGCATGGTGACCACTGGCCAGACACATTTCCATGATATAGGGAGGAACTAGTTCCTCCGTTGAAGAATACAGAGTAATAAAGTATTGAATGACAAAGTTTCAAAGGTCAACTGTACTATTGTAAGTACACTGACTGAGTTCTGTGTAAGTGAATTAAATGAAGTGACAGTGGTGATATTTCAGGGTTTTTCAACGCAGGGCTGGCAGATCCCGAGCATCCCATGTGAGACGGGCGTCGCCCCAGGCCCCGCCCTGCCACCGCCCAAGTCCAAGTCCAACGATAAGCTCGTCAAAGCTCTTGGAGGGTTAATGGACACATTTGACAATCTCCTGTAACTGACCTAACACTTGTCTGTGATCGTTATTTACCAAATACGCAGTATATCAATCTGTGAGTAAAGCAAGGTTTTAAAATAGTTACCTGAGAAACTTTCAGAAAATTCATTCCTTTATGTATTAAAATGATAGTGTATTTGTGTTCTTTGAGATTTGATTACTTTGAGTGACACATTTTACAAAGATTTATGATGTGAAGTCTAATACATTGCAGGTAGGAAGGATCTAGAATATCATACACGATAATGGATGCTAATCCATGTGTTCCAAGTTCCTGATCATCTGAAGAGGGATTGTGTGACTATTTTGTTAGCTTTATGATTTGTATCTTGAAAATAAAGAAATTTGAATTTCATTGTATTCTCTTAAAAACCTGTTCAAGGCTATATAATATTTATATAATCTACCTGGATTATCACAAACTTTTTGGTTTGAAATTTATATAAACTACCTCATATAAAAATATACATTATTTTAAATCACCATTCATGTGGTATTAATATTCATGTAAAATTCTTCATGAATTAGAAATTATGAATCATGAATTCACGTTCAGAATTTAATATTTACAAGATAAATAACTCAAAAATACATTTACATTGATTTATAGGACTTCAAGGTTTCCATTTGTTATCAAAACTTAATAATATGAATAAATAGAAATTTAGTAAAATTCGTCTTTACATATTGTATATAAAGATTGTAGGGATAAAAAATAACCACCTGGGTTTTGGGAAGCTCAGTTGTAATAAGCTTGAACTTATTTCGTAATTCAAAGGTTGCCAGTTCAAATCCAGGTCCATTATTTGTCATTTTTACTTGGACCACCACTAACCTATCAAGCAACTGGTCGCCTTCAGGTTGCAAGCAAGCTTAGTCTGGATATGGTATTGAAAATTATCAAAATACAAAAGAGCAACTAACTAACCTTGAACTCAATAGGATGTGGAATGCATACAAAATATTGCAGGAAAAAAATCCTAAATAATTTTGTTTTTATTATAAAAATTATTGTATAAAAGTGTTGTCCACAGTCACTGATAACCCTTGAAGTGGCGGTAGGCGTGGTATGCGTCCAGGCCGTACAGGGCTGTCAGCACGAATCCCAGCATCTAAAACAAGTTTTTCTCATTGGTTCTTCTCAAAAATTTATCATATTTTTAAATATTTTTAGTGAAGATTTAGAAAAAACAAATTTTGATTGTTACACTAATCATCACTAGAAAGAATAAACAGTATAATATAGTGAACATAGGTAGTATTGGGTTTTCTTTGACCATTGATATTTTATGCATAAAACTTTTGTATAGGGTACAGAATAATCAAACAATAGTTTTATAAAGATTTTAAAAATACATGTATTTACTTCACTTAGGGAAATAGCTTAGGTCATGGGTATTTCTAAAGGAATGTTTTCAGTTCTTCTAAACAGCTGCTGGCCTTTTAACCATATGATGTAACTTCCGTTTTGAATTTTGGTTTGACGGATTGCCAATACCTCCCTGCCAGAGCTAAGACATGTCCATGTATTACAATTATTGTTTATCACTGTAATCTCAAAAACTTTTATGCTTTAATATAGCAAGCTTGGCAAGATGGTACTGAAAAGGGTTATGCCAAGAAGTGTTAACTAAACTTAAGAGTTAAGAATTAGAGAAAAAATTCCAAAAGAATTTTGTAAATTAAATATTTTACGATAAAGTGGTCTTCACACCTAAACATTTTGTGAATTAGAGATCCTGGGGACATAGACTAGCTGCATGCCTAAAATTGGCAAAGTAGAGATATAAGAAGCCTAAGATATTTAGAGGTATAAGACTATAAGATATATGTACAATATACGATAAGATATAGATATACGTATTTTTAAGGGGCTAGCTGGGTAGCTTCCAGCTACCCTCTCAAAAATACGAATACGAGTATATTCACACTGCATCATACATCACATGTAAGTTAGATGGAGCCACTGAGCAAGGTAAGGCTGCAATCACACTGAACGAAAATTCACAATGATTAAGTTAGATGGAGCCACTGAGCAAGTATAAGGCTGCAATCACACTGAACTTTGGCTCATACAAATTCACAATGATTAAGTTAGATGGAGCCACTGAGCAAGGATAAGGCTGCAATCACACTGAACATCGGCTCCTACACATTCACAATGATTAAGTTAGATGGAGCCACTGAGCAAGTATAAGGCTGCAATCACACTGAACTTTGGCTCCTACACATTCACAATGATTAAGTTAGATGGAGCCACTGAGCAAGTATAAGGCTGCAATCACACTGAACTTTGGCTCATACATATTCACAATGATTAAGTTAGATGGAGCCACTGAGCAAGTATAAGGCTGCAATCACACTGAACTTTGGCTCATACACATTCACAATGATTAATGTAGATGGAGCCACTGAGCAAGGATAAGGCTGCAATCACACTGAACATCGGCTCCTACACATTCACAATGATTAATGTAGATGGAGCCACTGAGCAACTAGGGCTTCAGGTTGGCAAGCTCGGATAGTTGAGGTATGAAGCCTGTTTCTGAAGTAAATATTCACAATTATTTAACTATTTGAGACTCATGTACCCACTAATTAATTTAAAATTGATCTGAGTAATGAAAAAAAATCAGTCTTCTTAGGTTATCACCTTTATGATAAGACCATTATAATGAGAATAGACATCAGGAGATAGACATTTCCTACATCATTATATATATAATTTTGGGTCTTATTCTTACATAATGATAATGTATATAAGCAAACATTAAACATAAGTCAAGTAGAGCAGGTACACTGTACAGTCTGCTTAAATACTGAGAAAGCGTAAACAGTTTGCACATAAATACTGGTCAAGGATTGAGCCATTGAAAATCTTACTCAAATACAAAGATTTTGTGTGTTATTTCCAAAAAATAGTAGTCCCAAACCCCAGCAGTGAGCAGATTCCTTATTTCAGTCCACCCATTTATCCAAGCAGACCTACAGAGTAATTGGAAAAAATTTCCCTTCAAGTGCAAAACTGTCATACATTCAAGCGTTTGAGAAGACATGTCTCTACGCTCTGCCAGATATTGAACCCGAACCCAAGTAGATGCTTGAATGGCTCCACTAGTTGGTGGTCCACAGGTTGTATCAATTGTAATGGTGAATTCTCTGGAACTTTCCTATACATTACCCATTATCTATGTTAAAATTTATATAAGTCAACTCACCAGCAAGGAAGACCTGATGAGACCGTAGGAGTTGAGGGAGAGGATGTAGCAAGCCATGAGTAGTGTCGTGGTCCAGATGCAGCTGGACACTGTGTTGAGGAATGTGACATACGCTGGACCGATTACGGACGAATACGAGAGGCCGTACGTCACCAGCAGCGTCTCACACAGGCTGCCAATCATCTGTGGCAAGGTGAGTAAACTTGTTAGAGAAATTCAAGGTCCTTGATCTCTTTGGTAAACCAAGAAAGAGAGAGTATGAAAATCACAATAGCCAAAGCTAAAAATCCTGTAACCAAAAGTAGGATGGTAGGATGAGAATAATAGGGAACATTGTTAATGAAGTCACAAAGAAGAAAATTCGAAAAGGTGGAAAACCAGAAGAAGAAAGTCGAAGGACTAGGTGGGAAAGGATTTGAGGAGTACACAAGGCACTGGAAATGATGTGGGTAATCAACGTATCTATGGAGGTGATTTACACAATAAATGGTGGGGGTAAATCAAGATAACATTTGGTTACCTACGGAGTAGCTCCAAACCAACCTGGGGCCTACCTTGGTTTACTACCTACCTGGTAGTAAATTGTCAAGACAACTAGCCACCATAAAAATATTCATTATAGAATGAGGCAGCTTTCTTTTTTTTTGTCCCTCCCTTTAAAATGAATCCCATTTATCTAATTACAAAAATAGTCAGTTCAGGAAGACAAGTAAAATTGTTGGAGACTTCTATCCCTGTATTAGTATTATCCATATTTCTTCAAAATTGTTCCTGAATTAAAAACATTACACTTGTGTTACTGACCAGCTGGGCCAGCTTGAGTGTTCCCGGCACTGTCTGCAGGAACCGCAGGTGGAGACAGCAGCAAGTGGTGGGAGAACTGCGAGACACGACCACCGTCGGCAACCCCCTGCTGCCCATCTCTGTAACCGCAACCTCATAGCATTTGGTGTGTATACCGTATTATATTGGAGCACAATGAATTAATTAATCAAATCCGTTCAGTTATTCAACTGTCCAAGATATGTAGCAAATACTTCAGTCAAGTAAAATCAAGAATGATATACGGTTAAAGAAAATACAGTTATAATCATATATATGACATTGAGCTGGGTCGAGGATCATGGAAGAGAGTGGAAGAGCTGATCAGCTGGCCAAAGAAGAGGCTTGTAGACCCTTAATGAAAATGTAAATGTAATTATTTTTATTAAAATCCATCTGTAAAATTAAAAATATTTTATTTTTGTAGTTCTCAATACATTTATTCTAGTTAAAATTCATGAGATATGATAGTTTTAATATTTATTAGTTTAATATTAAAACTTTTTTATATTTTATTAATACATAGTAAAATGAAAATGTTTAAGTTAATTTGAGAACATTTTAATTTAGAATTACATTAATGTAGAACAAAGACATTTAATACAATTCCACTTTACATGATGAAAGTAATATAATTTTTAACATTTCAAATACTCACCATTAGTATTATACTAAACTTTTATAAATCACCAATATCCAACTGTTTTCACTAATGTTTTTGTTATGAATTACACAACATTTACATTAAATATGAGAACAAAAAACATTAACATGCACATAAGTGAAGAGTACAAATTCTAATAAATACACCTTGAACCCTACCTGAGGTGAAAAATTAAAACTTTTGTAACAAAATAAATCTATGGGAATTGTTTTCACTCTCCAAACTGTATATAAGGACTGGACAAGGGACAACTGTAGAGGAAGTGTCTTAACATCAACATGATCAGAGGACAACAAATGTAACATGACAGAACAAGTTCATAAATTACATGGAATGTCTACATCCTGGGCTTGATCACATTATCTGATCATTATCAATTGTTAACAATCTGGAGGAGACTGAAGACCAAATATGGTACAATATCAGCATATTTAAATTGCTGGTTTCGTTTTTTTACAGAATGAATATTCTAAATATGACTTATAATTATGGAAGATCTATTGATGCTCTGGATATTATGTACTATATAACATACATAAAATAAATAATCTCAATAAATCCGTTATATTTTTTAAATTTATAAAGAAGCTAATTATAGTATAAATTAAGAGACCATGTTATTTTTTCGTCTTTAGCAAACAAAACAATAGTCATAATTTTTATATATTTAAACTATATATATATATATATGTGTCTTTAAACATTATAAAAATGAGCTCGAACAATTTGGTAAAACTGTATAATAAATCTACGAGTTCGTAAACCAGACATATCGTAATGGGAACGGATAGTTTGGGTTTTGTACCCCAAAATCAGGGCTTTTCTACATGTAATTTAAAAATAATTTATATTCACCATTGAATCACTAAAAACTACACTTAGTTCCGAAGTTTTGTATCTCCAAGGTTACCGAATATTAAAAAATCTACACACAGTACATGTATTGTGGGCTCCAATTTAATTATGGAATAGTTAAAATTAATATTTCCCATATTAATCAATTGTTTTTGTATAAAACGTATTTACTTCGCCAATAATATCTTAAAAATCATAGTTTAGGTTTTATCATTAGCAAACAATACTCTTTTTGTTAATCATATAGGGATAGAGGCAAAGTTTTAAGTGACAGATGTTGATGAAAGGTATAAATATTTAGATAAAAATAGTTCGGGTAAAATGACTTATGCAGTGCTCACAGCGCTAACCCTCACACTCCTAGTTCCTATGATCTTATGGAGAATGGCAAATTTGCCTCATGTTTATGACATTTTTTTTAAAGACATATTAAATTATTGATTTGGTTCGCTGAGTACGCAGTCTGCGCGAGATTATTATTATATATTACCGTTACTGATTTGTATTAAAATCGTGAGGAAAAAGCACGTGATACCTACAATCGCACATCCGATAAGAATAAAACAAACAATACTTTTCTTAAATTTTATAGTTAAAAGTAAAAACAATAAAATACAAAAATCAATCTCAGTTGGAAATATATAACTGTAATGAAACTAAAGTTAACATTAATTGTAGGCTGTATACCTGAAGCTTAGTTGAGCGGTTTAGTTCTAACCAAGTTGTATTATATACTGTGGATTTCACTCACAAAACAGTAACAGCTCACTTGCGGTCTCAGGGACTTTGTGAAGGGTTCTGAAGTGTGGATGTTTAAAATAACCCGCCCCATGGAGCGGCCGAAATGACTTCCTGGCTATATTTGAATTTGAATGACAAGATGGATTTTTGGCGTCACCTGACGGATGACGTGATTGTCAAAAGGGTTCCTTTCTGGTTCGTTTACAGTTCGCGCAACATACGGTAATAACAATAATAATTAAAAAAGCTGTTGTATTGCAGTAATTATTGTCAATTTTTAATTTACTTTGATAATACCATAGATGAACGGATAGTAAAGTAGATAGTGCAAGCCCATGTTAAGGGTGAAGACGGTACATCGTACCGCCAATTGACGTAGTAGATACTGCCATCCTCAGATAGCGCTAGTGTCGCAAATGACACTAAATGACAAATGACACACCTGACGGCGTCACAGAGGCCTAGTTCACCGCTAGATCCGACAGATGGCAACACTTGTCCTGAGATTTTATCGTCTTCACTAAGTCCCATAAGGTGCCTCCTCTCCTTATAATCCGTTCCTCTCTGATAATACTCAGATTGTTTCTATTAACCGATATTGGTTTCGGTCTGAAAAAGCACGCACCTACAATCGCACATCCGATAAGAATAAACGACTTCCGGTGTGATTTTATAGTTAAAATAAATAATCATGTTAGCTAACACCGTAAGAAGCGTAGGGGAGGGTAGATTTGAACGCATAAGGTGCGTAGGGGAGGGGAGATTTGAACGTATGAGGTGCTTAGGGGAAGGGAAATTTGACGTATGGGGTGCGTAGGGGAGGGGAGATTTGAACGTATGAGGTGCGTAGGGGAGGGGAGATTTGAACGTATGAGGTGCGTAGGGGAGGGGAGATTTGAACGTATGAGGTGCGTAGGGGAGGGGAGATTTGAACGTATGAGGTGCGTAGGGGAGGGGAGATTTTAACGTATGAGGTGCGTAGGGGAGGGGAGATTTGAACGTATGAGGTGCGTAGGGGAGGGGAGATTTTAACGTATGAGGTGCGTAGGGGAGGGGAGATTTGAACACATTAATTATGTTAGAAATAGCGGTAAACGTGACTTGATAGGTGTAAGACAATACTACTCACTCTGATCTGACCCGTTTCAATTAAACAAGTTAAAATTACACGCGTTTTCCTTAAATACAGTACAACCGATTATTTTAAAATATTTTGTCCATAATACTAGAAACTAAACCTCATCCATAGGCCTACCATAAACAAACAACTTGTAATCTTAATAAAAATTATCATTTATTATATTATAATTATCATTAAAAACTCTAAAAGGAATGTTTTCAGTTCATCTATACAGCTGTTCTTATAACCAAACTTCGACGTCACTAACCAAAAATGACGTTACTGTTTCAAATTTCGGTCGCGCAAATTGCTAACCCCTACCCAGAGCTAACTTATATCCATGTCAAAAGATTTATAGATTATTATTTGATATATTTTTACAAAAATTTAGACACAGAAACATAAAGTCAGGGTTAACTAAATAATTTACGCCATAAATCTCAATTACCTCTTTTCTCATGACACGAGAACTTACTTAATCATGTGCCATGTTATTCTTGATCATTATTAATTTATTAATGGGTTATGTTAGTTTCTATCTACTATTTTCAGTTTCATTACATAATATATTTAATAATGTAAGTGACCTGACTCAGAGGAAGGTTACAAGTTACACGTAATTTCAACGTCATTATTGCCTTTCATCAGCAACTTGATATGATATCTGATGAGTCATTTGTGTACAAGGCGTGGTTTTGTGGAATAGAACAGCTCACAGATGATCAACTTGACACCTAGCCTAATCTAACATTGTTCAATTTAATATAGGTAAAAATGGCAAATATCAGTGCAATAGTCACAAGTACTGTAACTGGGTCCAGTAAAGAACCAACAATTTTGTCAATATTTTGATCAGGATCAAACCGGGGACCTTTGTGTCCTAAATCATTGTTTTAGATAGATTTTAATCTTAGATATAGGATACAGTGGTGAGTTCGATATGTAAATTTTTATTCTACGCAACTCATAACAAATTTGAATTGGAAATATAAATTTCTTTAAGTAATTGCATCGATATGACTAAACATTCTTGCCTACAGAATTTATAATGGACTAAAAATAGGTTGCAATACCTGACGAATTGAAGGACGAAGTTATTGTAACCCATTTGTAGTTTATGACTTCACAGTTCTCACTGGTTTCAAAAGTCAGTGGCTATGTTTACAACGGTTCAGCACCCTTAAGTCCATCGAGTTGTTGTGTGCTGGATAAAACTAGCGCCTTTAAAAATGTGTCTCTGTTCGAAGAAGAAATTCAAAATTGAAGACACGTGGGATTCGTTTGCAATCAGAATATTGTAGACTCTGACCTTCAAAAATTAATTACAAACAGTATCTTGCAATTCGAAAAAATTATCCCATCTTTTGAGAATGTAACCAGTATGCTTGAAATTAATACAAAACAAATTTAATAAAATTTCTGAATCCACTGGAGTACAGATCGTCTGAGAGGAGACTCTATACCAAGCTTTTCCTAACCTAGAGAAATTAAATAGATCACATGTAAAAATTGAAATTAGTTTCTTAATGCTGCGCGTTTGTTTATGGAATATTATAGATTTACTTATTTATTTATACAAATTCCCTTTTTGAATAATTAAAACACAATTAATCAATTATTTAATTTGGTTACATTAGTTTTGTGACTTTGTTAAAACCTTTCTTGACATTCAGGACGTTTTATTTGGGCAAGCAATGTTTACTAACATTCGAAATTGGATTATTCCACAATCGAATGTTTCGCAGGTAGCCAACTGGACCAGAAACGGAGAGTGGTGATAATCTCTGTACCATGTGACCTCGCCTTTGGCTTCTCCCGCCACTCCGCGCCACCAACCAGCCAACCAACCAACCGTCAGCGTCTCTAGCGTCAGTCGTCACTCGTCAGTAGGCCCACACGGTCGGTATCATTCGCATTGTTGCTCCAGGTGTGTTTGTGCTTCGTCTTCACTCCTCACTTCAACAGCCATGGGTTGCGCTTCTGAGTCAGTTCGTTACATCCTCTTTTTCTTCAACTTCCTTCTGGCGGTGAGTTCGTATTGAAACATAAACAGTTTCCTAAAATACCTTTTTCATTTATTGTTCCAACATGTAGGTGCGTCCTGTTCATGATTTACGTACAAGAATACGTTAGATTTGAATGTGGGAAGGAACCAATGTTTAGTTTATGCTTTGTTTAATCGAGCATTGCTGTATTTTAACAATGAATTGAGCAATGAGGATTGTGATGAATAATGTTATCATAATAAAAAATCTCTATATATAAAAATGAATGTATGTATGTACGTCCTTTAATGCGTTGCCTACTCATCTACTGATCCGATCGCCATGAAATTTTAGGAAGTTTCTCTATACGTGTCCGGGAAGGTTTTAATGAAAAAAATTTCGAAATTTCCATAAGTTTCCATTTTATGGAGTTTTAAAATCCTAACATTAACCTTAAAGGTAGTAAGTTTGTTTACAAATTTTCTACAATAAAAAATTTTGATTTCTTAAGCTACAGCTGTTTGGTTTACTTTACATTAGCAATATGCTTTACTATCCAATGCCATCTGAATAATTCATTAATGTAAAACTATAAAGTAAATATGTGCTGTACAAAATGAACGGCTTTATTCAGCAGCTTATTTGAATGTAAAAAATAAAAATAGGTTGGCAACAATGGAATATTGAGATAATATCATAATACATAATGTGCTTGTGACATAATGACCACTTGTGGCTGAATAAAATATGGTATAATAATAGCTGAACAAACAACGAGGTGTAACGAGTAAAAATAACAGAATACCAAACATTAAATTACTGTGATAAAAACAGTATATATTACTACAGTAATATAATATGTTCAGTAAATTGTTATCTATTATAATTGGAGTAAAAGGCAATAAACTTTCACGATTGCAACACCACGATCACTTTAAACCGATAACAATATCAAGCAAAAGAGTGCAAAAAGTGGACACTTTGGTTAGTTAATTATTAATATTGACCTAAATATTCGTGGCATATATTTCCTCTTTCTGTTATAAGTGTGGTGAAAAATGTTTGAATTGATACAGTACAAAATAAGACTCAAAAATAGTATTCAATAAAGTCATGTGTTACATGTATTGGTAGAGTCTGTTTAGAGATAAAAGACAAGGACTGGGCCTTAGAATACGTTAAAATTGTCACTGACATTTAAAATACAAAAGGTTTGTAATATGGGAATAAATAGAAACTTTTTTTGTTTTCAACAATACACAAATATGATCGATGACAACGTCAAGCCACTCGCTGCAGTGGAAGTGCTTACGGTCAGAATATAGTTATTTGATTTTATTCCAGAAGTTAAAATTATGAAACAAACTAGGGAGCAATTTTGTTTAGAAACATCGCACAATGTACAATGTTCATTCATAAACCATAGTAAGTCATGGTTATCAAGTGAGAAGACAGTGGAAAACCTAACTTGAACACTAATTAACACTACAATCATTCAAAGTAGTTTTGTTTTAAAGCGATAACAATGGACAAACGTTTACCTTCGGGTGAAGTCATCAGGAAATAAAGGGAAATTGTCAAGGTAATGCTTATTGTCAGTGCAACCTGTTGATAAGGCAACGAAACAGCTACGGTTTATACTGTATTAACTTGAGCTCCACAAAATCAGTATCATTCGTTGTGAACTGCTTAAAGAAAGTTGTCAAATTCGTCTGTATAATCATCTAACGTATTCGTGGAACGGGTTAACATGAGTTCATATTCATTTTGATGAAACTGACGCATCTGCGCGTGACGAGTTCGCGTCCCCAAGCCACGATAAGACCCTTGGGCCAACAACAATACACTCATGTGTTGGATGGTATCTTGCATTTTGAAGGCTGTAATATTATTCCTTATTTTATCGGCCCTACAGTACTGGTTAAATAATTGTTTTCCCTTACAACGAACATTTTTTAGCCAAAGCTTCCAGCTGCATTTATGATTGTTGGTATGCAATTTGAGTTTAGTATTTTAGTTTGTTGTCTAGTTGTTTAGTATTTTAGTTGCGTTATAGGCTTCCCTACTGTCAATTTGGTGGTGATTGTTTTGACAGGATCATTATTCAACAGCATAACAAAAACATTTGTATGTATCATTAAATTGTACAAAACTAAGGGGTGGCTTCCTATGGTACCTAAAGTACGTTAACAGTCTAATACAACCTCGTATTTATAGAATACACGTAGAGAAGCTGGCTTTGAGGTAGATCATTTTCTAATAATAACCTGTAAAAGACTTTTAGAAAAAGTTAGAACCATGCGTTTTCCCCAATACTAATGCATTTAAGAAGAAGAAGAATTAAATTTGAACGTCACATTTAATTTCCGGGTAGCGTTTTGCAAAGCACCTCCCATCATCACGGAAACCCCTCGTCCGTCATTGTAGGACATCATTGTAGTCTGCTGTACCCAGTTATTCCGTTTGACTGATTTAACGCAATTTATCAAAGATATAGATTAGATGATCCTTTCAATGATTCACATGGTAAACTGATTACACAAACATTGGTCGGATGAAAGCTGAATATACAGGTTATGCCATCGTTGTTTATGACAAGGCTTACTCAGATAAGCTGAGAGGCCCATCGCTCAAACATGGCAGTTCGATTAAATCATAAACTTGCTTGTTAAACTGTAACCGTTGCGTGGAGGTTATTATTGTACGTGTTGTTGATTGGTGAATCTCCCCAACAGCAGTAAAGTTCAATGTGGATGTACGGCTCCGAGGAATATTGTGTTGTCATTAGAAGGACAATGGCGTGTGTGAGGACGGGCTAGATGAGTGTAGGCCTCCGCCCTGCTAGGTCCTTGACTTCTACGGAGTCTGTGGGTACTCCTCAGAGGGGAACTCCAGGTAGACCTCGAGCCCAAACATTCTTGAACTAACCTTTCCTTATGGGGACAACTGATGTTCACCTACCCAATCCTATATTATATAATTAAAATATTTTATTTTTAAATAAACAATTATTTAGTGAAGAGTTTGCAGTTTATGCGCCTCGTTTACGCACTTCCCATAAGAACAATTTAAATTCAAACAGTCACTGTGACGTTCGAAACAGAAAATATTGAGTTTGGTGCTTGGTGACTAATGACTATTTACTTACTGGACACCATAAACCATCGGTAAATTCACATCTAAAACATTTATAACACATTCCAAAAGGGTTTATCAACATTTCAATCACACTCGCTGTTAAGGATCTTTATGATAAACAAAATATCCGTGTTTGGAATATAATTATTAGAATTTTTAATGTGGAGAGAGGTAGGCTGTGTCAGAGTTTTTAATATTGCTCTTACGGGATTAAACATCTAAAACGCAGCAGACTCTGATAGTGCTGAGGTGTAAGTTACACTCTACGTGTGATTTCCACACGGCAGTGGCCTACGTGTCCATTGTTTGCACGTTGTGTAAGTGTTTACCATAAACAAATTTAAATACAGCAACCGCGTGGAACAACATGCCCCCCCCGCGTTCTGGAGGCGCGAAGATGACAAAAGAGGCTGAACAAAACCCGTCATGGATCATTTGCAAGGTCAAGGCCCTGGGGGGGGGGAAGAGGCAAACCCCCAAAACTGTTTTCGCTCCGGATAAAAATGTCGCTATGTCAGATGCGAGAGAAATTTAAACGTTCCAGTTTTCTCTTTCGTTTGCAACAGCGGCTGTGGCGATGTGAGATGTGAATGTGAGCTAATGACGTGACACAATCCGTCGTCTGTTTCATTCATTGTCAAAAAACACATGTAAGGAATGGGAAAGCGATGTTATTGTAATGGGATTGGGCTTTGGTTAGTCGTCCAGACGCACAATGGATCTGGTGTGTGATTTAAAATGAATAAGGACTTTTTGCACTTGAATTTTCTCGACCTAGGGTGTCATTCATCTCAATTTTACTCTGGTTTAGTAAATAAAAATATATTTTACATTACAAAATTTAATTTGGTTGTTAAATATTAATTTTCCTGTATCACTAAAAATAATTTAAGCCCATGTTATAATTTTACATTGTAAGAATGTGCAATTTTAATGTTACTACTCGTATTTTATAGGTTCTGTATATTATTGTTACAGTATTTATTCTAGATGTTTAAGTGTGTTGTGTGCCCCGAGGATTTTGCGGTTTGCTGCTATTTTACGTCTTTCAATTAACGCTAGACTGCAAAAAAGCATTGTGCAATACCACATCTCACCATTTTTCGATCATAATTTTTGTAGATTACTCCTGGACAACGCGGCCAGTCAATTTTTTAACATTTTTAAATCGTGTGATGGTTGTGTTACTGTATTGATTAAATGTATAATTAAATTATACATTGATTGAATGTATTGATTAAATGTATTCATATCTGAAAAGAGCACAAATTAAAATAACGGTACAGCGATAACATGAAATTTAATCTCAAAAAAGTTGAGAAGAACCACCGCAAAGGAGGTTTTGCACCCTTATCGAAAATTTCAAGGCCAACCATCTAGTACTCTCCCCCCTCTCTCTCTATCTAGGGCGACTTTGTTTCTACACAACGTTACGGTGTGACTCATGCGGATGGGTCGGTACTAATGTTTTCTTATCAGTTGTATGGAGTGCATGAGTGCTCGCTTGATAACCAACTCCAAACAGGTGTGTCCCCTCCCACCACCCACACGACACGTCATGTGTGGCCCGCGCTCGCGCGTGCGTGTGTGTGATGTTCTAACTTTTAATTGTATGGTATCCACAACCAGCTCTGAAGCGAATGATATTTTAAAAACTTGTACAAAAATATTATTCCCCTGGAATCAATGTGTTGTTGGAATACCTTGCGAAGAAGAAAAAGGTGTAACTCCTTATTATATTAGCACAAGAGTGCAATACTCAGCGATAAGAGTTGTAGGAATTGAGAATTTGGAGAAGGTAAATGATCAAGGAGAGAGGACGGAGGAAGGAGATGTAAGGTGCAGGATCAAAGATCAATGATCAAGGAGAGAGAGCGGAGAAAGGAGACGTAAGGTGCAAGTGTGCAGGATCGAATATTTAATGGATTTCGAAGGGCTCAGAAAACCTAGATCAGAAGCATTTTGGTTACTGCTGATATAGGGCCTACAGGAAATCATCAGGAAGAAAGATTCGTAGGGTTGGATGGGGATAGAGGACATCCTGGATGATCCGGAAAGAAGAGGAAAAATGAAAACTCCAAACCCTCCCAGCCATAGTTACATTCCCAAGGTCTGATTGGGTTCTCATTTCTCAGGTACTGAGAGATGCGGCAGCAGTTCTGGTTCTTAGTCACATGAGAATCGAAGATAGAAGTTTGAGGTACTCTTGGTAAATGTTAGGCCCAACTTAGTATTCGGTTTTTCTAGTTTCTGTGTTCTCTTCTGTTATGATTCGCGGTTATTCAGCGATATCCAGAAAAAAGCGGAAGTTGGTGCCAACTTCCGCTTTGGTCTAGCGGCAGTGCGCGGCGCGGCCTGTCCGTCACGCTGGCTGGCCGAGGTTCGGCCCGTGGCTGTCGATCTGCAAGGAGAACGTACAATTATCTCAGAAATTGAGGACTGCCTTCAATTTTAGTAATATTTATCGCGGTATACCGCTGTAGTTGGAGAGAAAAGATTAGTAGGCCAGCTCAGCCTGCAAGATATTGAGCCACTACCAGGATATTGGTCGGACCTCGGTAATAAAAGATTTGTAACATTGAGAAACTAGAACTACAGTAGTTTGACACTATGAATTGAAGAGTAAGCTGGTTTCAAAGAAATTAATTTCCATTCTCTTAGAATGGCCTACATAGATACTTGATACAAACTGTCTCGGTCGCCTAAAAGCATCGTCAAAATAATATTGGTTGACATTCGTCTCCAGCTGTGTGTAAAATGTTATTATCAGCCGAAACCAATTAGCAATTCAATAGTTCAACGAGGATGTTCTATGTGAAGAGTCATCTAGTGGACTTGGTTATCGAGCACAAGAACCGGACTTTGCATATTCTGGATAGAATAGGTGTTTAAGTTCAATGAGAGTTTGATTGACGTAATACTACGGTGTGCCGCCAGAAACCGCTAGTAGTTCTCCTGTATAAATTCATGGGAATTGTGTATCGGTAAGGAAAACATCCATGATTCGCCCGCGTGCCCACTCAACACGCATTGCGTGCAACGATGAAGTCGTCAATTGTTAATGAAACGACGGGTTAAATATTTAATTAGTATCGAACGGAATTTGTTAAATTCCACCACAAGACGGAACGTGGCATCTGGCCGGGCCTGGCGCGTGTGCGTGCGGTATGAACGCATCGCCATGGAATACATTACCATACATCACGGATTTGGAGCGGTGTCGTCGACCTGTCAGAGCGGAGACTGGTGATGCTGCATCTATGGAGCATTTCCAACCGTAGGTTGAACGTCAGCACGGAGAGGTAGATATGTGACGTAATTCTGGCCACGGATACTTTCAGTCGAACTTTCTCATAATAAGCAAAGCTGGTTCAGCAAGTCTGGCGTTCCTGATGACACGAAGCCCGCGGTGGGATAGGGAACGCTCGGAATCGCTCTACAAATTACAACTTGGTCTGCTGTCTCTGGTAGGTGGACTCAGACAAAGAGATGCCAAAAGATGTTGGGGTGAGGGAAACAGCACTGTGTGTGTCTCTGAACTGAGTGCGAAGAAATTAAACATAGATCGGAAGATAAGAACTACAACCTAGTTTTCCATATCCGGAATGAAGTGAGCCAAGAGGAGATGCATAAATGAAAGTCCCAGCTTGAAGAAAAATTTAATAAACAGTTTCCAGGTTGGTCCGAAAGAGAAAGGGAAGAGTTTGATGGTATCTAAGTTTGGCTTTGTCACACAACGTAAAAGGGGAATCCCACAAAACACAGTTAATGAAATTTATATACAGAAAATCTCCGTATATTCTGGGTAAAAAGACATAGGCCTACACTAAGAGTTAAAATTTATTATAGTTCTGACAGTTATTGAACAACGTGCACTATTGAAGCCATGCAGTATTTTTATTACAGCAGTGAAGTTTATTTATTTATTTCCTTACTCCAATAAAGTTTAAACCAATTATAAAGTAGCACCATCTAATATAACAGTCAATTTGGAAGTACAATATTGAGGAGATTCAGGAGATGTTCACTTCAATCAATTTATAATTTTGAGTTAAGTAAAATATAAATTTTACTCTAAACCTGTCTGGTTTAGAGTTAATTGTGAAATTTTAACATAATTTAGGAGATGTATGGCCAATAATAAACCATAGAATCACAAATAACAATCATAAATAATCCAATACTATAATACGAGCAAGGTTTTGTTTCACTCTGCAGCATATAGATCAGGGACCATAAGAACACTCCAAAGCACCCAACATGATTCGGAACAGAACTCAAAATCGATATTGGCTCAAGAGTGGTTATTTTTTGGTAAATTAATTATTTTACTGTAGTTTTTGTTCTCAGATATGATGTAACGGTGTTTTATGTTTAAATTTAACCAAAACTTAATTATTGATGGTACACTTTATGCAGATTATGAGTTACCTATAAGCCTACAGTATGTTCCCCGTCCGTGGCGCACGTCCGTTCCACTGATTAGTGAACCGCCTACCTGTCTGGCTAGTTAAAGCTCCAGACGAATATTTCTGTGAATTGTGCAATACGACATTCATTTCAAGAACTTAAGTTTGAATTACGTATTCCCCTTTCTGTCCAACAAGCAATACGACAGTATTATGTCTCAAAGCAGTATTTAAAGACAGGACGAAACGGGTTTTGAATGAATATTATCCAAATACTTTTAAATTATTTATAATAAGAGCAAATATTATTTTCCCAACGATCGTGGATGAGAGTACCTATAACTACCCGTTTTTTGTTCGTAAGGTCTTCGTAGCATTTTGGAAACTAGAAAACGTATGACGCATGGATGCGTCATACGAAAAAAAAGTGACGTCATATGATTATAAGAACAGTTGAACTGAAAACATTTCCTTCAGATGTATCCATGATACATTGTTATCCGTATCCATTCTTCACAGGGAAGTAAATACTGTACATTTTCCCTGGGATAGTTTACTTAAAAGACATATTAGTACAAAATAGGATTTTGCCTTTACTCTGTTAAGTTTCTCATTGCAATGAATAAGCAGTTAGCTTGATCCTCTAGGATACCTGCAAGGTATAATTTCGTCTTCATATATGCTTTTCGTACAAACCCCACTGTTTCCGGTAACCCACACAACATGTTAGTCGCAAGGACAATCACCAATGACAATCAGTATAGTGATTCACCGGAAGTCACTGCCAAGGTGATCTCTTCGTCAAGTCCCACGGTCGAAGGCACGGCCGGTGTGGTGCAATTCACGTGTATTTTAGTGACGTCACCGCCAAGCTGAGCCTGGCCGCAGCATAACAGCCAATCAGCCAATATTGCCCTAGTACACCAGATAACACGTGACCTTTTATGTCTTACTGATAAATGACCAATTAGTAATATCGGGATATATTATTTATACTATACTCTATTTACAATGAAAAATGGTCTAGGCCTATTTTGTGTAGACATATTTTGATGGTTCTCAAACACATTCCCCATCAATTTCACCTTTACTTGCTTGTTTGGCTGGGACTTGCAACAAACTAGTTTATCTCTTGAGTGCTCTAGCATGAGTAGAAGTAAGTCGAGGATGGTCTTCTGGGTTGGACAAAGAACTGATTTGTGATTAAATTTAATGTTTTGTTATCATTTGAACATTGTTTGTTCAGTTCTTTGTTGTGTTCACTTTTACATTATACCTGATGCATAAAATACCTATTTTTGATAATGTAATCAATGATATACTTTAATTGGGGAGCTCTCTAGTTCATGTTACCTATATCAACTGTAAATGACACCACCAAATTATATGTTTATTGTTTTGAGACTGACATAAACAGCTAGTGGAAGAGGATGACAATTAGTGGGAGTAGGGTTTCTTAAAAGCAGGTCAATTTATTCACAGCATGGAAGATAGTAGGATTAGAGCATTTACAGTTAAACTTGAAATGAATAATACTTACACCAGTCATAGAACCTTTTGGGTTTGTTATGGTTGATGGTAAAATAATTATATAAAACATGATAGAAAATGTATTACGCTATTCAATTATAGGACGTATAAAATGGAGTTGTGACTGTAATTGCAGGAAAAACAAAAAAATTAATTACTGTTTAAAACTAATGTTTAAGTTTAATCCAAAAAGTATGGAAATACTGCACATGTAAATTGTTTATAGAAAAATCTTATGAACAAGTAAGTGTTAGTCATGAACTGATCAGCTGGCTATGTCTGGATTTAGGATCTTTGTTTAGCCAGCTGTAAGGCCTACCACACATTCACAACAGACCTTAGTGAACAAACAAAGTAGCTCAGTGCATAAAACCTGGCTACAGATTTCATTGGGACAAACATTGTGTTATTTCTGATAAAACGGATGTAGTAAAAAAAAATTAAACTACCGAATTGATTGGATGCAAAATAATTATCATGAAAAGAATTGAATTTTTATTTAATCTAGTTATCACAATAAAGATTCTTCCTGATGTATAAATTTTATTAATAAAAATACAATATCTATGTAAGACAGTCATGTTTTGAGCTAATATGTTTAATTCATTAAGTACTTATACTGCATCATCAATGGCAGGACCCACCTGACCAGTCTCTGATTTAAAAATACAAAGCCTAATCTCAGGTACAAAGACAAGTGCATAACAAAATTTGATGTTTGACAGTTGGCTGGCCTTGGTATCCTGGTTCTCGGCATCGTCACAGCCCGCTCAGAAGGAACTACCCTCAATGACGTGACTCAGGGTCACATGACCACCCCTGCCATCATGTTCAGCATCGTGGGAGGGTGTGTCTTCGTCTTCGCTTTCTTTGGCTGCTGCGGAGCCCTCAGGGAGGACCATTGCATGATTTGCACCGTGAGTTTGATTTATAGAATTTTATCACAGGTTGAAACATTTTTAAAGAGAATTATTTTTTTCTCCATAGATTTACTTAGTTACTAGATTACCATTTGAACAGTGGTGGCAATAGTGGCCCGCAGTACGGGGGGCCCGTGGTGCGGTGGGGCCAAGGTGCTGTGGGGATCCCACGAGCTTGAGAGGCCCGGTAGCCTTGACCGGGATTTTTCAGAAACATTTTCCGGGATCCAGAGCCACGACATTCAGCCACCTACATGTTGTACTTCGCTGGGATAAAAATTAAATTATTTATTTGATGATAATGTACTTCTTGGACGTCAAATAGAACATTAAGCGTTTTAAGCGCTGGCAATAATGTCTCAAACAATCATATAAGCTGGTCAGCGTCTACGAAATGCATTGGGAAACCGGCATCCGCTTTGTCCATGAACGCATCCGTTTAAAACCATGTAAACTTTAATTGTTGCCGACTTGGCCTTATCTGAGCCTGCCCACGCTTGTAACCAACGTCCGCTTGAACATACCCTGAGTACCGACATAGCCCTGAACACCGGCGCTGGCCAAGTTCGTCTGGAGTTTTCCTGGGAATAAGAAAACTTATCTCTAATAGTTATTAAGTGTAGGTGAAAAAACCTATGATGGTGGTTTTAAAGATTATTGGATTAAGAGGGCCTGGTGAAGAAAATTGCAGGGGGGCCCATGGGTTCTTCCTGCCGCCACTTTATTTGAAATAGAGACCTACTGAGGTAGGTATTTTAAGCCAAGTATGAATGAGAAATGAGTGTAAGATAATTGTGGCACGATCTTGTAGTCTTGTTTGTGTCTAAGGCTGACATGTTCCTTAGACAAAACTGTTAATTAATATCCTAACAGTCAATGGCAAATCTAAGGGACCTACAGTTAAATGTGGAGTCTAAACCACTGCCTCTGAATTACAAACTGGTCTAATTACGAGAACAGTCTTTGTGGATTAATGTAATATTCAATAGTGTGGATGTTAATCCACATAAGAGAACACTACACCCACTAAATATCGCTCCCAACTATCCACAATTTGTGACCTCAAAGTAGCTGGGTTTCAGGACATGCCACGGTCTCAGTCATTCAAAACCTGAAAGTAAATAAGGAATTTTTAGCTAATTTCTGGAAGGGAAGACGCTGTTGTCATAAGCGGCTTTATAAGACATAGGCTATAGGTCTTGATAACTTATTGTCGTGAGAGTTATTAAAAATACCATTTATATGAAATCTAAGATATTTGTTTCAGAGTGGAATTAGTATTATGTTATTTGAGGGTACCAATGTCACTGTGGATCTTATTGTTGAAATGGAAAATAGAAATATTTTGTTACTCACTCTGTACGCTCTGTCTGTTGGCAGTACGCAGTTTTGTTACTCACACTGTTCCTGCTCCAAGTGGCAGTTGCTGTGTTTGTGTACGTGTACAAGGGCCAGGCTGAGGAGCTAGTCAACACGGCATTGCAGGAGCGTTTCCAGAAGTACAAAACTGACAACGAGACTCAGAAATGGGTTGACTCCTTACAGCAACAGGTAAATTAAAGAACAACAATATTTTTCTGTTTCAATATTTTTACTGGGGAAAACTTAAGGGTACCTGGTAATAGATTTCAAATAATACAAAGTATATTATAATAATATATTACATATATACATTTGTATATATGTTATATTATTATCATATATATATTTTGTACATACATATATGCTATACCCTACACGAATATATTTTATATATTTGCATGTTCATTTATATTTCCTTTTCTGAATATTTACTACATCAACTACATGGTCACTATTTAACTTGTTCAACTGTGCAGCAGGAAAGTGCTTAAACTTTTAATTAGCACTATACTAATAACTAAAAACTAATAATTATTTTCTCTGGAGACTTCCTCGATGGAAAGATAAATAATAAAGAAGGAGTCACATCTAGATCTAGCCTTCAAAAAGTGCTATCAATACTCTGGTATTTATTTTAAAAGATTACCTTTAGTCACATGATCAGAGATGCGAAGAGGTATCCACAGAGTAAAGAAAGAATGATCTGCTGAGTTATGTTAATGGGTAAAATTAAAGCAAAAATCGCAGAAGGATTTGCCATACTACCCAATCCTTCCATTGCTCGTAAAGCACCAAAGCCCTTACGAAGGGTTATAAATTATAAATGTTCCCTTCTTGATTTTGGAAAATGAATCAGCTTCACTATCTGTTGGTAATATCAATAGCAGAATAGGGTTAGAAAACCCCAGAAAAGCTGGACAGGTACTGCGACCATAAAATTTTATCAATGCCAAAAGTACAAAAAAGGCTCTGGAAAAAAGATCACGGTCTGAATCATCCAGGGAGGCAGAGCCAATGACTCCAAGCCCACACAGCTCCCAGGACCCAAAGCCAGAGTACGAGAATATCAAACAACAAATCCATCTTGGAGTCCAACAAGCTGGGTGGGTGAGTGGTCATAGTGTCCACCTTCAAAGCTAAAGGAAATCCTGCAAGGGTTGAATCTGGACTCTGTTACAATTTTGTCATTGGGTTACTAATTAATTAGTGATGCTTTATAGCAGATTTATGTTCAGTAGACTGAGATTTGGACCATTCGCCGTCAATTGTCAAAAAAATTCCTAAAGGTGTAAAAAAAAACACAAACAAAAACACTAGAAACACTGATATCTGTTCAAAGAGTGACATGCCCCAAAGGGAAAAGGAGGCACAAGGGAAAGCTGTTCACTTTGAATACCTATAAGACTACCAGTTTTACAAAAACGAGAAACCAAATTTTCAAATGAGTTAAAACCATAGCAAATTATCTCAAGAACACTAGCTTAATTAACAAGTTTCTAAGTAAACTATCAGTGAATTCTCTGTTTACAGTTCAAGTGCTGTGGATCTACAGACAAGAACACCCCATGGAATCAGTCAGGTTTTGTTACTCCATCATCCTGTTATCCAAGCAATGACACCAGCAAGTCCAAGTTCGACTCTGGCTGCATTCCTTCCATGAAAGCGATTGTAGAAGACAGCCTCTCGGACATCTTCAAAGTTGCTATTGTTGTCGCCATTATCCAGGTTAGTTCAATACAAGCTCTGTTACATTTGAACTAAGAGGATTCACCACTAAAAATGGTGAAAATCACCAAATTAAGGAAAGTTTTTTGTCATTGAGAACATACAGAACAAGAATATAATACCATAAGACCTATATTGTAACTCTAAGTATGAAAAAAATAATTTTTTTCCTTATTTCAATGGCCAAAAATTCATATCATTTTTATTGAACACTGAAATGTTAATGTAATCTGATATTTATGTTATTTTAAATTTACTCAACAGCCATAAACTAAAAAGTATATTATGTGAGATTTTATTGTTGAACACATGTTTACTTTCAAACCCAGTTTTCGGAACATTGGATTTTGACAAATTTTTCTGAGAAAAAACTATATATTTTGAGAACCAATTGAGATAGTTCATATTTTCATCACATATTTATTATAACTTCTACTAAATATTTAGGTAGATTTAGATTTTTAGGTAAATATGTTGCTTAGAAACATAATTTTATGTATATATATATATATATATGCATGTTTTTTGAAAAATAAAATTATGATATCATAATAAATTCACCTAATTATTTAGATTCGATCATTATGTTAAAAACGAGACCATGAGCAGAACTGTTTCATGTATCATTATGATATATGGTCTGCAAATGCTTAAAAAAGGTTTTAACCTATTACACACAAAAAAATAGTTAAACCATTTTATTGTGAATTTTAAAAATTTTAGTGGTGAATTCACTTAAATTGAAATTAAACTCATATCTTTGCATTGTATGCTTGTGAGGTTTATATATAAAAAATGATTTCAAGAGAAACATTTTCTTTGTTTTAAAAATATTTACGATTGAAGGCTTGTAGGCATGCATATACAGGATGTCAATTAAGTCTGGAACTTCTCTTTAATTTTTAAACCACATTATAAAAAATACCAAAGTTCACAAGAGCTTACTGATGAAAACCAAAAATTTCTAAAATTATATAAAAACTATATACCAAGAATAACAGATATTGTCCATCTACATCATAATTAAATAGTCAAAGGTTTAAAAATTGTGTGAATGATTTAAAATTGAACTAGAAATAAATATTTTTAATAAAATCTCTTGTAAAATCCTGGGTACTTGGTCCACGGTATGTTTTCCCTTTGTCCGTGGTTCTTAACTTGTGAAGTTCCTCGTCACTAGCAGCCAACAGCTGGAGCGGCTGTCGCTGAGTGAGGAGCAGGGAAGCGATGTCATAACCTTCGAGCGGTCGTAGTTTTGATTCGATATGCTGGCGATTCGGTAGTGGGCTTTTAGCGGGATTTAAAAAATTGTAGCGTTTTTACTGTTAACTGTAATAGTATGAAACATTAATAATAATTATAGATTACTCAATCGCAAATTGGTGGATAGAAACTAGATGAATGAATTTATTAATTTCAATAATATAACTATACAATTACATTACTGAATTAAAATTCTTCCGACACACTTAGGCTAGCCTAAAAGCCTATTTGGCACTTTTCAGGTTGCTGTATACTATCTTAAAATGTTACACATTAATAGAAACAAATTTGTCTGGAGTAATTATAATTTATTCCTTTATTTTAGTGAATTAAAGAAGCTATTACCATAGGTCTTATGGTAAGACTAAAGCCCGGGACCATGTTATGTTTCATTTTTAGGTGCCCAAAGGCCAAAAAATTACATATATATATATATATATATATATGTGTGTGTGTGTGTGTGTGAGTGTGTGTGCCTGTGCATACTATAACTCTCATTAAAATGGTCTGATAGAGACAAAATTTGGCAGAGACGTGTATTCCTACATTTGCCCAGACGAGTTCGTAATCCAGACATATTGGTCAATCGGAACGGGTAGTATGGGAGGTTTTGTACTCAAAAATGTTTTTTTTTAATTTTTCATATGTAATTTAAAAAATTGAATTTTATCTTTCACCATTAGAATCAGTTTAAAAATCTACACAATTTAGTTCCTTAAAGTTTTTCTCTATCTCCAACGGTTACCGAGATATTAAAAAATCTAAACACAGTACGTTGTATTTTCGGGCTCCACTATTATTTTTTTGTAGAATAAAGAAAAATTAATATTTCACTTACTTATCAATATTTTTGGATGGAATTTGGTATTTACCTTCCTGTGGTTGAGATCGTATGCTTAAAATGCTTAAAAACCATAGTTTATGTGTTTATCCCAGTCATAGTTTATGACTGGGACAGTGGCGACGTCCTGTAATTCAGCTACTTGAAGATTAAAATAAAAATCTTTTATGATAGAAATAATGCCTACTTTCAATGTTTTTCAGAGCAGCAAACCTGCATACTCTTTCCCATGTTAATCTTATGGAGAATATGCAAATAACTCATAATTATCAACAGATATTGATGAAACTTGTCACATATTATTATATTATTGATTTGGAAATTTGCTGAGTACGCAGGTCTGCTACGACAGGGGTATTTTACCTACCTGTACCCACCTACCGAGAGCGCAGATCTGTGCACGTATGTATCAAGCAAAGATAGCGATGAGCCGACACAGTGCTAGGAGGTGTACAGTATTAATACATAAATCCAGGATCCTATAACCATGGCCACAATCTTGTTTGAAAACTTCCATGAGATTCCAATAAGCTTTGGTCTAGTCTCGACAATACTGACCAGTGTTCTATTACAATACTGCTGACCAGTGAAAGCTATCCCTGATCAAGATTTAACAATCCAGGATTTATCCAGACATAACCAGTACCAGTAATGACCAGTTCTGTTCTGGTAGTGGACTTTTTTTAAATTAATTTTTTTTAATCCTCCTTAAGTCTTACATGTTCATTCGCTGATAACTGGCTCGTATAAGTCTTTGTAATTCACTATCCATTGTTTTTCTCTGTGATTGCTTTGACAGATAAATTCTTACACAGATTATGGAAAATGGACATAGGAAAAATTCATAATTGTGTTTTCTTTGCAGGTGGTCGGTATCGTGTTCTCTTTATGTTTGGCCAACTCGATACGGCGAAGTGAGCTGCGGGGCTATGCCTAACCTTGAACTTCGAGAAGAATTGCACAAATAAAGAATTCCTATTTTATTTATTATGGATTTAATTTTTATGATAATTTTTGTACCTTGATTATTAGATGAAAAAAGTTTATCGATAAAAAACATTACGTATGTTTTAATTTTTAAATGTATCTCATGCAAAATTGTCTCTAAATGTTTAGAGAATCACTGACTGATTTTAAGTGTTTAGTACAAAGCAGTTTAAATAAATAATAATGGTGGTTTTATTGTTGATGGCTGTAGTAATATGAACCTGTTTCTCTTACAGAAGATGTAATGAATGCTTACACCCACACAAATAATTCTAGTCAACTTACTAGCTCAGTTGAGTAGCTTTCTCATTGCCGGTTCAATTTTGGACCCTCAGTTAGAACCTTTATAACCCTGACAAGTTCAATGCTGGATGAGTGGTTTAGAAGCTACAGCACCCAATCAGTTTGATCTTGAGCAAATTTTTGTGATGATTTGGCACTGGACTCGGCTGCCTTTCTTCATTTATGTCCCTAGAAAATGAATAAACTGGTAATTGTGAGTAATTATGACACCAAATCCATCAGACTTATCACATTCACCCTTAATTGGTATGTTCACCATAAAATATCCACCACAGGGGGTGCATGTATAACGTGAATAATGATTATAAATGAATGAAATTAATTGGGCTATGAAACTAGTTATTATTAACTAGCATATTAGTGATTGAAAAAGTGAATTTACATGTATTGTAAGTTCACCGGCCAAGGTGTGCCCATATAACATTGGGTTGTTGTTATGTAATAATACTAGGTATTATACCACTCCATGCCAACACTGGATGGAAAGGTTTATGTGTACCGAAATCACCTCTGTTCGAACTATCAAATAAATTAATGAAACTTAGAACGAGGAAATATGGTACTAATAAATTTACAATTCAAAAAACAAAAAAATATACTATACATTCTGTTGTAAATGACAAAACATGTATGCATGGTCAGTAAAACAATTTCTGTTAAAAAATTATATTTAAGTATATATATTTTAAACACAAGTGTTATATTTTTTAATGTTTTCATACGAAAACTAGCCAAACTCTTATCTTGCTTCTATCCTATACAATTTCAATATTTTTAACTGAAATATAGACCTAACAAGTTAGGTATTTTGAACAAAGTATGAATGAGAAATGAGTGTAAGATGATTATGGCGCGATGTTATAGACAATAGACAAATTTGTATTAACACATATTATTTATTTACAATAATGCTTACAAATTTGGTGTTTAGGCAAAATGTTTTAAACTAAATAGCTATGAACTAAATCTGAAATAAAACTCAATAAGTTCCGAAAACAAGAATAAAAATCTCAAAACTCAGTACAGTAAGTTGTCTCACACATTTAAAAAACTCCTTTATCGAATAAAAAGGGTTCTCAATTAGATATAACTTTAAAGATTTCCTAAAACAAGAGAGTTTATTTTGGCTGGAAATATATATAGGTAAGTTGTTAAACATCTTTATTCCTGCATATAAAGGACTCTTTTCGAAAGCTGCTGTCTTGTGTTTTGGAAAGGAAAACTGATCTCTATGTCTCGTATTGTGACTATGACAATCTCCAGTTTTTGAAAATTTTTGGAATTTTTGTAAGTTAATGTCAGAAGTTCTAGCAGGTAAAGAGATGGAGCAGTCATGATTTGGTTTTCTTTAAAAAGCTGTTTACATGAGTGCCGAGAAGGAACTGAGAAGATGACTCTCAATATCTTTTTTTTGACTATTTTATACTGACTATTATATACTCTTGTTACTGACTAAGGCTGACATGTTCCTTAGACAGGACTGTTAGTAAGAAGCCCAATATCCACTGTCATCCAAGGGATCTACATCCTGTGGAAACCCAAAGTAAGGTATCTGGGAATTGTTCTTGACAAACCTATGACACTTCCGCCGCTCGTTGATTGCTTGTGCAGCTTGGCTTTGAAGGGTCTTAGTAGCATTGGCCTCCTCCTTCGGTTGAAAAAATTGACAGCTGCTACAAGGGTTAGGCTTTCCACAGCTCTCCTCGCGCAATTGATTACATTTACCGACCCTGTATGGTATCCCCTGACCTGCAAGACTGCCAGAAAGGAACTGCCTGCTGTCCAAAGCTGATTTCTTTGGCGGGCACCGGGGTATCCCTTTTATGAGAAATTCCGTGGTAAGAACTTCGGCCAGTGTCCCTACTTACCTAGTGATAGTGAGCCTAGTCACCTAGTCAGTCTTGTGAGCCTTTGTCCATAGACTGACCAAGAGACTCAAATATGGTACATATCTCTGTGGGACTACATTTGTCATCTTTATTGCCCAAGAGTTGATAACTTCGACCTCAGATCTGACTGAAGCTATTGTGCTACTGATCTTACTGACATTGACTGCTATAACTATAGGTAGGTTTAACTACTGGGGTGCTAGGCCCTCATGACAACCAGTAAATGCCTCTTACGAGCAGACACTAGTCTGAAATATTCTATACATATTTTCAGTCCAGAAATACTACTGTGATAGTAATGTAATTTCTGATATTTTTATCTACACTGTCTATTGTATGATTTGTGAGTGTAGTTTATCTATCTGTATATTTACTGTACAGTACACTGGACTTTTTTAAAAACTATTACTGTAGATCCCTAATTGCCACTGGCTAAGTCTGACATGTTCCTAAGACAGACTACAACCTCCTCAGGCAGAAGGTTGTAGAACTTGGTCCCAGCGTAGGCTGGTTTCTTTTCGAAAAATTTTCTGCGATGAGGGGGTAGATTAAGGTCTCCTGCACACTTAGTGTTGTATGTATGGAGTGGAGATGGCTATTTCTCGGGAGGCTTCTAGTAAAGCACACGGAGTCCACAGCTTCCAGGATCTATACACCAACCACCGTAAAGTATTCTCCACTCCCTAAAGGTTGCTTTGTAGCTATCCCGCCAACCCAGTTTAGCCATAATACGTATGGCTTTCTTATGGAGCAATAAGATCCTTTCCAGATTAGCACAGGATGAGCCGGCCCAGAGGGCAATGGCATACTTCATGTGGCTCTTAAACAGGGCATGGTAAGCAGCTCTTTCTGTCGTTAATCCACACAAGAGAACACTACAACCACCAACCATCTCTCACAACTATCCACAATTCTTGACCTCCAAGTAGCTGGATTACAGGATGTCGCCATCATTAATTTTGAGTGGTGTGATATGTATGTTAATTTTTTACATTTTGGTCTTTGATTTGAATCCTATTTCAAAATTATACACTTCATTAGTCTGTAAACAATTTAATGTGACACATTTTATAGACAATAAAGAAAATCTAATTAACCATAGAAAAACGAGCTGAGTTTTTATTTACTTTTTTACGATATCAAGTTCATATTTAGTCATAATAATTATTTTTTCTTAAATCCACCTATATACGATAGTATAAGTAGAAAAAGTTATTTGGTTGATCATCGACTGTAAGTTGCATACAAGAACATGTATTAGCTTACCGTGAATAATTTTCAATTTCAAAACAAGAGATATTTAATTTTTTTTGTTTGGTCACTATGGACAGTGTTGGGTACAAAAAAAGTCCATTCTCCCGTTCCCCATTCTCATTCCTTGTCTGTCATTAGTCAATGTCAACCTCAATCTCTCACAGGGATTGTCGCCGTCGTACTGACTTGTGTGTAATATAGGTTGTAGAATAGTTGGTTGTGTTTAATTATTTGTATTGTTTTGTTTTGAAATTTTCTGTGTTCGGAGTTTAAAATGGGGCTTAATTTTGTTCATTAGTTGGTAAAATACCTTATTTCCATGTAAGAACATGCTGTGAATCAAGTGAAGTGTCAAAAATAATATGCATTCAATTGTTTGGACTGGAAGAATCCTATCACGTGCTTTGTGGAATAGTATAACAAATTATTCTAACAACTGCGCTGATGCCAAAACGCACAATCAGGCGCTGTTAAGGCCAAAACGTGAACCATATTTATTATCTGCAGTATGTGGGTTTCCCAAAGACTTTAAACACACAAGGCTTAGGAAAGGACAATTTGGGGATGACGCTTGGTTCTTCACCAAATGTAAGACTGCAGAAGTTTTTGGTGAGTCACATTTCCTTTATTCAACTAGGTGTAATGGCTCTTTTGGCCTTTAATTTATTTTATATTACAGTACTAGTATAGTCCCACATGTGGACTAGACAGAAAATGCATCAAATCAAAACCCTAGTGATCAAGGGACAAATCCTTATGTAACTTAATATTGGCTTGACTTCTTTTACTGTTATATGGTTACAGGGGAGCATGTTTTGTATTTTCTTGGTTTATAGGCCAAGGCCTACTCATTATTAAAAGAAGAGTTGCTTGATGATTTTATCATTCAGTTAAGGCTAAAACACCCATTAGTTGTTGGGTTAAAGAAAACATATACCGGTACCTAAGTTCTTCATATCCTCCATAATTGAATGTAAAAGCATTTTATTATTCTTATGTACTATGTATATCAATCAATTAAACCTCAAAAGGTTTACCGTCGATTAATCGACGCCAACACCTAATCGTCGAAGGTTTACTGTTCATCAATAGACAGTAGGTAAGCTTTTACAAAAAGCAATGTTGGAAATACATTTTCGGTTGAAACTATATTGAGTATTGTATCGTTGTACTCTACAGATTATACGCTTTCTGCCAATGTCTGTCTCGTGTGGCTTACTATTTGCGTCAGAGTTCTGTGTGACTTAAATTAGCCTATCTGTCTTCTGTTGCGCGGTAATGTCGCTTTGTTGTTGACAGTGGTTGCGTTACACGTTTTTGTCTCGTTTGTATGGTGTTCTGATGTTAATTTCACAGTTTTAAATGGATAGCGGTGACTTAAGCATGTAAAACTATATATTTTTATTTTCCTCATGAAATTTTTAAAAACTTTGCTATATTCAATTCATGACTGGTTTTATTTTCTGTGCTTTGTGGGGGAGCGAACTTTGAGAAATTGTTTGAAAATTTTTTTATCAATATCAAGTGCATACACCCATCAAAACCAAAATAAAGATAAAACATTATTTTCTTACAGATAATTTAATGTAGATTAAAATGGTATATAATATGTTATAGTTACGGTTTTTTTAGTAGTTTATGTGAATTTTTTAATAAAAGTATGCAACAGTGCCAAAAAATTGTGAACCTCAAGGGTTTCAATAGTGAACCGTTGGAGGGTTAAAATTTCACAGTTGTGTGATAGACTATAGTAGCCTATAGTTCAAATATTTATAGTTTGTCATCGTGTCCAATCCTATTAACTTAACCTGTTTTGTGAAATAAGGTTTTATTAGATAATTTGCAATTGATATGTTTTAAAATTAATAATAGGCTACATGAGCTGGAACAATTGGCGTTATAATACATTTTAACAAAAGATTATTAAAACTCAAAAATGTTTAATTGCGAAAAATGATCAAACTATTTCATTAACAACTAATTTCATTTTAGAATTTATTTATTAGAATTTTAAAAATGGAATAGTGATGTCTGTATGAAAAATATTATTTTGATTATATTAGGCAGTAAACTTAGGCTATGTGTAGAGAATCACTTTTTTAGTTCTTTGAGTTTTCATTTCTTTTAGGTTAGTTAATTTTCATTGACATTATTTATTATTAGGCAGCATAGATTGTTCATAAAAATTACTGTACATTAATTAGAAAAATTTTGCCAAGGAATTACTCATTATTAACGGTCAAGTCCGCTCTTTGAATCACAAAAAAGATGATGATTCTGCTGTAGTTTTTTTGTAGATAATAAGTTGAAATTATTTGACCGATAATTGGTCAACTTAAGGATTTATTTTGTTTATCAAAGCCTTAATAGAAATGGTGTTCAAGGTATAAATGATAGGTATCAAGAATATTTAGGAACTCATGGGTTGAGATGATAACATCACTCTAAATGTTTATTTCCTTTTGATTATTTATTTCTTATGTAAATTGGCCTAGTAAATAATTATTGTTAGGTTTGTTATGTGAAACTTATAAAACATTTAACATAGAGCATCTTATTATGGATGGTTCACCGATATAGTATTAAATACTTATATTGATGGTATTAGGTCAGTTACTAGACTCATTATACTACAGAGAAAATCAGGGGACAATAAAGTTAAAATATAAGTTAAAGAACAATTGGAAAAGACAAGTGTCTGGGGAGACAAAATCATTCTAAAAAATAAGACAAATTGACCAGGTGAAAAATAAACAAAATGAAGTTTTGATTGCTCTCTGAAATTTACTTCTTTCTATAAATTAGGTTCGCTTAGACTATGAACAAATGAATAAGCCACACCTTTTTATTTTATCAGTATAAATATTTTAATTGGGTAATAAATTGAAGACATAAAGATGTGCTTGTCATGTTTTCCATACTCTGGTTGAGTTGTCTTGGATTATTGTGTTTGGTTGTCATAGTTAAAATATGCCTTGATATTCTTGTTTTATAGCTGTTTTTAAAATTATATTAATTTTAATCAAACGTGTCAAGATCATAGTCAAAATTCATAGAGTAAGTGAATAAAAGCAACAAGGAACTATTTAACCTGAATAGTTTTGGTTTATTTAATTGAGAATAGAATAATAGGTTTATCTGTGAACGAGTCAGATTGCTTCAAATTTAGAATACATTTGAAATTACATCGTGAAATTTGACTCAGGTTGATTTACTGTTGTTGGAAGATCTCCTTGTAATATTTTCACTTGATTTAGAACTGTTATTTTTCCCCGTTGTAGTACATCTGCAATTATTTAAAGAAATAATTTAAAATTCACTACATTGATGGTTTGTTACTTGAGGAACGTCTTAATTATAGGTTAACTAACCAACTCTCTCTGTATTTCACTCGGTCGTGTGCCACCAATATCAGCAACTTTCATCAGTAGGCTACAACTTGCATGTCAGGAATGACCATTGACCACTGAGAGGTGGATATTAGCAGTAGGAGAAAAGAAAGCCGTGTATCAGTGTTGCTTTGATTTCTACTTACTGCTGATTGGTCTGATTAAATTCAGATCTTTCCCCCAGTCGGATATAGCTCCCCAGGCTAGTGGCTTTCTAATAGTCACCATGCTCTACCTCACTAGGTGAACTGTACCAGGGAAGTCTGACCTTTCAAACCTTGAATGAAAATAGTTGAGCTTCTTGTAGTGAAAAGTCTGTAGAATCAAGGACAGTTTTATTCTAATAATAATTTTTAAATTTTTTTATTTTTCTAGTAATTGAAATATAAATTGTCTTTGGTAGAATGTAATGAAGCTTATTTCCGAATGATTAGCTGTGATGGACAGAAGTGGTGTGATTTTCAAGGACATCAGTTGCGAGTTTGTAAATAAACACAGAGTTGTAATAAAATGGTTGATAAGTCTGACGTTGACCTTGATGCCCCACTATCTTTGGGTTTCCAATTGTAACACAGGTCATTATTTTATATTTGGAGAGAATACATATAATAAGACACAAAACCTTTAGAAGAAAAACTAATTTTTTTTCACCATCTCAAGATTATTAATTAAAATTGTTTCACTTAAACAGCAACAACTTCATATAGGTGGTTTCTTTCATCCTTATACAAATACTAATATTGAATACTAATATTGAGTATAAATTTTAATGAAATTCAATATCCTTATTTTGGATGTTTTATTTTCGTTCTAACATCTTTTAAAATACCCTACCGTATTTAGGTCCCTATTTTCCAGTTGCATATCATACAAAGTTCAAAATAATACCAGTGCCTGTTACCCAATGATATTTAATTTAACAGTTTTCACGGATTTTAGGATTATACAGCACACTACAACAACAACACTAAACAATTTAAGGGTTAAGTAGGTCTACAACAGTTTTTAAAATGAAAAGTTAATGTTATGATGTTTTTATCATAATAGACTATTAGTTATTAATTTCAACATTTTCCAAGTCTTTTTGTTCAAATAAACATTTTTAGAATTCAAACCTCAGGCCCTGAATATTTCAGCATCGACGACCTTGAGGAATTTTTAATCAGTCCACCTAAATTTAAAATGTTGCCTGTTTACCTCTGAATGTTGTGTGTAATTATTAACTAACAGATCCTCCCATTTATTGACTCCCAACGTCAGTTTTGTTAATAGTAATATTATATATTAGATTCCATTCACAAAATATTAATATTGGAAGACTGCTCTTAAAAAAGTTAACATTTTAGTTTTTAAAGAACAACTTAGATTTTGAAAAGGTTTTTTTAATAAGGTTAGAAATTTCTGAAATGATGAATTAAAAACAAAACAAAATCATCATGAGTTGATATTATTTAATATGGATTTAATTAGATCTTACAAATGAAATATAAAGAAGAATAAAACATAAAAACTTAACATCAGTTAAACAAAAACAGTTAAACAGTTCCCAGATTTGGGCTTACTTTTGTCTTCCCTATCACTATCAGTAAAATGTTGATGATTTCTAGGCCATGAAATAGAAATATAATAACAGTTACGCGCTAAAAAGCTAATAAAATCGTATACACGCTACACAATTCTTGTAAACCAAAAGAATTTTCTAATTACTAAAGCATTTATTTATGAAACGTGATCAAGTGACCTTGACAGCCACGTTATCAGGGCACAAACGGAGGTTACCTCTACACACTGACATTAACTCAACCCCACACCAATCTAGAAAGACAAAGCGGGTCAAACCGGACATTTCTTGGTTCTTATAAAGAGGTGTGTCGGGTACAGTCAACCACCGACTTCAAAACAAACGTTTTCCACATTTTAAAGCAAAATATTTGTGCAAGTGCGGTAATCTTCGCTCTGCGCCCGATAGAGGGTTATCCTATTTGTCACAGGGAATCAAATACAATCATTATTCGCATTGTGTAGTCTTAAGAATCAACAAAAATGATGAAAAAATTCTTGTAATTCTATGATGTTGTGCCATGCTTTAAATAAACTAAAAAATATCGCTTGGTTGGTCTAAAAATTCTTTTGTACAGGTCTACAGTTATCCACCAGAGACAAGCAAGTAGGTTTTTCATCCAGTAATCTGATACACTTGGATATAAGCTAGCTTCATTCAATTCTTGTTATCACCCCCTTGATGATATGATTGATGAGTAACCAACCACCTCCTTGTATTGAAGTTTATGTCTCTGTCAGGACTTTGATACATTGCTTATTGATATAAATGAGTTTAAATATTGATACAAAGATTGTATTATCCACCTTGTAGTTAAAAATCCTAATGCTTTTAATTAAAATTAATTTATATGTATATAGTTACCTTCTTATTTAAGGCAAGGAGGGCTACTATTATAATTGTTACTAAGTTTAAAAACATTTAAATTTTTTTTATTTATTAAACTGACATGTTTTATCACTTAACCTTCTTAGAACTTATAAAAATGTCCTTATGTTATGGTACGAAACATGTCAGTTTAATAAATTAAAAAAAGGGTACTGTGTTTTTTAAAGGTTTTTAAACTTAGTAACATATATATATCTTGATATTTATTAATGATTGATTGGGACTTATATTATACTTTATACTTTAAAAGTATAAAGTATAACATTAAAACACATAACATAAAATAATGATAAATATTGTATGCTTGTCAAAGAGTGGCAGTGTGTTAACTGTCAAGTTTCAGCAATGTAGGAGTACAATTTAATAAACTTAAAAAACTTTGTAAAGATTTAAACATTGTAATTATTTTAACAAAACCACCAGGATGTTAGTGAATGTTGGCTTCTTATTTGGATGAAGTAACTTTGAATTTACCTCCTATACTTCATGAGAGAAGTCTTAAATAGTCAATTGCTTGTGTTTGTCCGTTGGATTGGAACAGTTTCGTACAATCAAAATAGCAGAGTTCTTAAAATAGTTCAGTGGAGCCCCACCAACACAAGCAGTAATTTGTTATTTAGTCACTGTACCCGAATTGTCTGGCTTCTCTGTTGTAAACTATACTGATTACTTGAGTTTTAGTTTTTTTTATAGTCAATAATTCACTCTCAATAATTAATTTGTAATAATCACCTGAAAAGTCAATTCATCCAAACCATAAATTATTTTATGCACTCCCTATGTCTAAAATATTAATAGATTCATGATGAACATCATTAAGCATACAACACACAATAGTATGTTTAATTGTTTTCCAGTCAATGTGTGTCTCCTCGGAACATTCCCCTTAAAAGTTTTTTATTTTATTGTCACCCCCAGACTACATCTGGTATTCACAAAAATATATTTATTAATCTCCTTAGAACTATAAAACGAAGCTATGACAGTAAATAATGTAGTAGGCATATTTTATTAAGTCTAGCAAAATTGGGTGGAGAGAAAATTTTAATTGTTGTGCAGAACAAAGTTTATTCTCATATAGTAACGTGATTATAAAATGGATTACTTTTACATTTCTCGCTTTATATTTTTATATGAAGAAATCTTGCACTACAGGTGTAGTTTTAAAAGTTTTTTATGTGAAATAAAATTTTTCTAAACTTGCAAGTGTGAGGAATATTACTACAATTATTCATGGTAAAATTCATAAAATTGATCCACTACTAGAAAGAGAACGTTTGTTTTCATATAGTGATACCATTTATTTCAATTTGAACCAACCACAAGAGCTGTGGCCGTGGTTGTAAGTGACACTTTGGCCAGCCACGAACTGGTGGTAACTGGTTCCCAACAGCGCCTGAAGCCTGTAGGCAGGACCAGCCTCTAGATTAGATAATACTTTATGAATCTAATAACCAGTATTACACACCGGTATTTATTAGGAGTTATCCATAAAATGGCAAAGCCCTCTGGGATTTCTTCAGTCGATAAGATCATGTTTAACTCCTTTATATGCTGGAGCTCAGGTTCTGTAATAATTGTCATGTTGAGCCTCAACTCTTACAATGTAAAAATTATGATTGTCTTTGTTTTAATTAATGTTTTAATTATCAATTACAGCATTTAATACACACCCAACTAATAAAGTCACCGTCGATTGCTCGAGCTATCCAAACAAATCCAGAAAGCGTAACAAAATTACAATAAAAACCCAATTGTGAAAAATAGTTGAGTATAGGCTTGGTTTCCAGGCTAGTTCAGTTGATTTATAAAATAAGTTAATCAATTTACGTGATTTTAACATTTTATATTGCGCCCGGTCTGTTATGAGTGTTATGACTAATACAGTGGTTTTATATTAACTGTCTTATCTGTCCAAATTTGTGTTATTCACTTCTGCAGTTTCAGTGCCTTTTGCACCATTATCAAAGGGTCGTCAGGTAATCACGACTGTGCTCGTGGTCGTATTAGTCATTTTACATTCTGTATTCAGTACATTGACAGCGTTTTTCACCTTGAGATTCTTATTTTCACTATTCAACTACAACTTGTGCCAATATAGTTTGTCGTCTTGCCCAAGTGGCTGCATGTCAAAAACCTGATAAATATCTAAAAGTAGACTTTGTGGACATTCATTTTATCTTATTTTAGTAAGCAGCTGCAATGAAAAAAAATCTGGAAATTGTAACTTAGTGGTATGCGATGACAACTAGACACATTCTTTAATTTGGTATTTTCTGCTAGAAAATCTTTTATTTATTTAATTTATTAATTAACATGCGTGTCAAGTTCGAAGACTGGCGACTTAAAAAAATTACCACTGGTAGATCAGAGAATAATATCTTAAGTAAAATTAATAAGTTAATAAAAATTACGGAATTCATATGAAGTAGTTTAAGTCAATCTTTTGATCAATCTAAAAACTTAGGTATTGGGGATTGATTTGTGATTATTTTATTCATAGTAATTATTGTCATCAGATCCATCATTATAAAGGTTAACAAATTATAAAGTCTAGATCTGAAAAAAATAAAAGAATATAAGTTAATATGAAAGAATGTAAAGAAACAACTCCAAATTAATCATAAACCAACTCCTTGTGTCTTGACCTGACACTCAGATGGTCTGATCTATAATTACTCTCATTAAAGCTCTTTCATGAACACTCTCGTTCACTCTAGCCCAGTGACTTTTCCAGTAATTGATTTTCAAATGTAAACAATAATTAACCTCCTTACAAATTATGTTCTCCAACCAGTTAATGTTGCATTAAAATAAGAGAAAATTATACTAACACATTTTCCGCGACCTTAAATTTCTCAATTTACTTTTGGTTGCAAGTTATCATAATTAAAATTATTTACTGACTCTAAAATCCAGCAGTTAAGGTTTCCTTTAGTAAAATAAATAAGAAATAAAATATTAAACTTTTATTAATAAATATTTTATAGTTTAAGTTATAAAAATGAATGAACATAAAGTTCATGTTTTTGTGTACTATACAGCAAATGAATTAATCTTGAAATTAATTAAAGTGTTAGTATATAATTCACAAGTCTGTCTGACTCTCATAACGGCTGCATGTTTTATTTGAACATTGGAGAGCTGTCAGGTTAAGTTTGGCACACCGGTCTCACTCTCGGGTCATGATTCAACCAAGCCAAGAGTATTTCTGGCAGTCACAGGGCTGGTCACATGGTTATCTTTCAAAACAATGTCACATGGCAGCTGTGATCTCGTGACTCTAGTATGATGTCACAATAGCCAAGTGGGAGTTTCTGCAATCTTTTGTGTCTCTCAATTAACTATTGTATGAAGTTTAATTTTTCCTTCCGTTATGGTATTTTAATATGTTTTGTAATATTGTTCAATGAAAACAATCTACTCAAGTTATTAACTCAAGTAATTAAGTTAAGTTCTCTAATGTGAAAAGAATGAAACTTATCAATTAAATGTGGTCTTGAGTAAAATATTGTAATATTACTCTAACAATCAATGTTTTCAAATGTAAAAGTTCATATAAACTTTTACCATTCATTCTTTTTACTTTTTAGGCACATGTCTAGCATCTAGATATTATATAATATCACATAGTTATTACTTGTTGTAGATTAAAATTCAAATGAGTTTATTATCTTATAGGAATACATGCATTGGTTATAACTAAGAAAAAATTAAAATTCAATAATTTCAGTATAATAATACATACAAAAGTCTTAAATAGAAAAAGTTCATGGTTTAACATAAGGTTAAAAACTTAACAGACCGACTTCACAATATCACAGGCCAAATAATCATCGGCAATATAAAAAGCCTTCTCTAAAAACCACTCTTCCAAAACAATTTCAAATCCAATAAAACAATTCAACATTTTTAATCTCGACAGATTTTCAGCCTACCTGGCAACCTAAATTAGCCCATCTTTTTATTTGCTGAGCATACCACCAGCTTTCAAGTTGCTCAATTTACTCCATAACCCTGGTGGGTTTCAAATGGACTCAATTAAGGGTTGGGTCATTCTGAGGAAAACACTTTGTAACACTCAAAACTGTCAACCAACTTTCTGTTTGGCCTTAACATTATCAGTGAGTATAAATTCCAAGTGACCCCCCTTCCCTTTATCTCTCTTGCTAAAGATAATAAAACTGTAAATAGCACATTCAACCAATCTGAACTTTGCTCTTATTTTTCAAGTATAAATTATTGTGCAGCTATATTAACAAAAAACTTGTTCATGGTGTCTTAATTTATTATGTCTTATGTTAAAGAGAACTTGGTCTTGCAAACATCCCTTGAGCTTAATGTTTTGTAACAAACAAATACATATTTCATTTTATGTGTTTTCAATGTTTACCATTTTTAATCCTTATGGTTGTGGAAACTGTCCAAACTGGTCTTGTTACCATCTTGGCCAAGACCTGTAATCGTTTTGGTAAATAGCCCAATGTAACTATTGGTCCAATTAATTTTTTGGGTGGATGATGGCGCTAGATGTCAAACGAGGCGACTTAACCTTACATGGTCATCGTTCTCTTCTTAATACTAATGTCACTATAATAATGGTTTTGTCCAAGCCGGATAAAATGTTTTAGGTACAAATGTTCATACTTCAAAAAATTGGAAATAAAGTTCATTTTGATTTGAACCCTAACTTTCCTATAATTAAATGACTTGTTATAAATTTGCAAACATTTCTAGTTGTGGTAATGTTTATAATGTATCTGTGCTAAATTTATATTAGCCATAATGTGTGGTTATCTTTTTTAGGTATTCAGAACAAAATATATGCCATGCTGAATTTTAAAACTACAGTAAAAAATTTATTGTATGTTGTCATAAAAAGTATTATTAAGTAATGTAATATTTTGATTATCAGAAAACCAAGGCTAATGTGAGAAAGTTTATTTAAGTGTGAAAAGGTGACAATTTTGGATTTCTTATTTGAATCCTTGATCAATTAATCCACGTTATCACTCAAGATAACACTATTATTTTTGCAAGAGTGTTTTAAATATTATGGGACATAATAAAAGTAAGGCAACAACAATTTAAAAATTTAATACTGTATAATGTTTTGTGATAACATTAGCAAAGTTGCAGAGGTGAAACTTTTGCCCTAGGCAATGTTCTTGAGTTGAGCCTATTTACAGCAGCTGTTGCATAAGGAGTCCCAGTTTTCTCTATTTTACTTGTAACCGCTGAATTCTCAATCGATGCTGGTTGTGTAAACAGAGTCTAATATGGCACTTAAGGAATAGTTTGTTCTGAAACATTTATTGAACTGAATTGTCTATCAATGATTGAACTTCTAAGATCTGTAACCTTGTAAGTTTCATCCTTCCTATGTTATGTTTGGTTCAATTTAAATTTGTTGTGCATTGTTATATGATTCCTTCATTTCTCATTCCTATAACTACCGTTATCATTTTTAAAAATCACAATGAACACTATTTTATAAAATAAAATTAGTGAAAAGTTTTTTAGAGTGAAAGCTTTAAATCAATTTTTTGCATATTTTATATGGAAAGTGTACATTAAACTATTCTTGATTACAGGACAAGCAGTAGGATAATCAAATATGTGTCAATATCTCTATGTATATCTATGCACATTTCAGAAATACACTCTCCTTTTTTCCTGAATTGCTGTGGTGAAAATAGGCTATTTTAAGAATGAACCTTTATCACTATCACTTTGTTAAGTATTTTAAAAGTACTTTCATATTTTTTTCAATTCCTTAAATATGAAGATCAATATTTGCATTGACAGAGTATAAGAATGTGTGAGATATGCACAAAAAACTAGATGTAAAATGAAGAGTTGAAGAGTTAAAATTTTGACTGTATAAGTAGGCCTATATTATTTGTCATTAATTAGAGACTGTAGGACAAGGTTTAGATTTTTCTAGGAAGGAAAAATATTGGATGAAGAGCTGCATTATCTGTGAAAATGTTGAGGTAGGCCGTAGGAAGATTTAATGGAAACACATATCTTGATACACAATATTTCATCTCTCATTCAGGTGTGGCCTACCATTTTCTGTAGTAAATATGCAATTTTTATTCTAAATTACCTATGTTTGTGATTGATCAGTGGTGTCTTGTTGCAGGAGTGGCGGACGGCGTGGGAGGGTGGCGGAGGTACGGGATAGACCCCGGCGAGTTCTCGAGTTTCCTGATGCGCACGTGTGATCGGCTCGTAGCGACAGGGCGCTTCAGCCACACGGAACCTGCCAGCCTCCTAGCCCGTAGCTATTATGAACTGCTGGAAAATAAACAGCCCATATTGGGTGGGTCTTCTTGCTCTTATAGTATCAATTAAATCGATAATTTTTTAATTTCACATTGAATTCCAGCATTGTGAAAAAATTGCTAGAAAGAAATGAGGTCCAATACTTATTATACGGTTATTTTCCCTCAATGTCCTTAGATTTAAAAATAAATTAATGTATCGTTCAGCTTGGGCATCTGTAACGCAACAGCCAAACTAAATAATTTTCTCAAAAGAATTTTAAGATTTTAACTAAAGTATATGCTAATTTAAATAGATGCAGGAATCATATCCAATAAATTTAAGAAAAACAATTTGTTCACATGTAAAATAATACAATGACAATGACTGTTTTGTAATGTGATCAATGTAATAACAAATTTGATTTATGTTTTGAGACTAAATTGGCTCAATAAGTTTGTTAGTAACAGTGAGATGTTACTCTGTTGGTTGTCCGTGACATTGGCTCAAGTCTCTCTAATTGCTCCTAATTGCTGAGCTCGCACTTGTCCTGGTAATGTGCCGTTGTCACTTACATTATTGCCACTCTTGTCATGTGCTTTGAATTCACATGACCATAGCGGTCCACACGGTCATAGCCTGGGACCATGATAAAAGTTCATAATTCAACCCCCTGAACACGTTTTGGGGCATCATTCTCAATTTCATATTGGTATATATAAGCATTGTTATTAGAAAATTAAATAAGATTCAAGATGTTTATTTCCGTGATAAAAAAGTACAATTTTGTCATAACATTAAGCGTGTAAATAAACTTTGAAATTATAAACTTGAGTTATACTAGCAAATATGTGTGTCACGATGATAACGGCCACAATTAGTTATTGTCTGATTATTATAAAATTCTGTAGAGTTGTTCCTTTCTGCAATATCTTGGACAAGTTCGTTTGGCAACACAATCAAACTAAATTTACTACTTTGGTGGGGTTTCCGATTTTGTAAAAATATAATTGTATAATTTTTAAAAACCGACTTAATTTTTATTTTTACCATTGGATTCAGCTAAAAAATACACACAATTTAGTATTTTTATTGTTGACACTAGGCTAATCAGTTACTGAGATGGGATTCTGGGATGGACTGAGATTCAAAATTCTATTCACAGTATGTTGTCTCTGTGCTAATCTTATGGAGGATAACTAAATTTCAATAACTCACTTATTTACTTAAATATTCCATCAAAATTTGGTATGCAAATCCACCTAGTTAAGTATTATCAGTACACCCATAAAAAACCCAAATTTAATGTTTATTATGGCAGCAGACCTACGTACTTATTGCTCATGTAATTCCTATAGATAATAGATGAATTGGTAGATAATAATGGGTAAATTGGCTTAATTGTTGAAAATTTGTTATGAGTTTTTACTTAGTTAACAGCCTCATAATAAGCATATTACCATATTAAGCAACCCTTATTGCAGAAAACTTGCATACTCAGAACTATTCAATTACTATGATGGGAATAACATAAGTTATATGAATATATGTATTATTCCTGTGTCTGTGTGTTGCAGGTAGCAGCACGGCGTGTGTGATGGTGCTACACAGAGCCACCAGCACAATCTACACGGCCAACATCGGCGACAGCGGGTTTGTGATCGTGAGGCACGGCGAGGTGGTTCACCGCAGTGAAGAGCAGCAACACTACTTCAACACTCCGTTCCAGCTGAGCCTGCCTCCGCCCGACCATACTGGTTCCGTGCTCTCTGACAGGTATTAATCTATGGTTTTTTGTTCTGTCTGGGTTGTAACACCCTTGGACACCAGTGTGATCATAGAGTTGGTAGTGTGACAGACTCTGAACCTGAGACAGCTATAGCCTTGGTTCAAATGCTCAATTGCCAATCAGTTTTTATCAATATTCTCCATCTAGTGCTGTGGTGGCTTAAGAGTCTGCATCAGTGGTAGCCATCTTGGATTTTAGTCCCATAAGAGCAATGTTAAATTCTGGCGCCTATATCTCCTGGACCTATTGTCATAAATTAACAGAAGAGGTGTCAAATTAAAGGTATTACATTTCTCAAGGGCACCACCTTACAGAACTTCTTATTTTCGCTCTCAATAAAAAAATAATAATGATTTATTTTGTAAAATATTCCTGGATTTTTGTTTTTATATCAAGTTAAATTTTTGAACACATTAAAAGGTCCCTTGAGCCAGATCTCATCAATGTACTTCCAAAGGTTTACATTGATACTTTGATAATTAACGCCACTACAGATGCCAAAGTGAAGGAATGTTCCGCCAGAATTTAACATTGCTCTTACAGGACTAAAATTGAAGATGGCTACCACTGATGCAGACTCTTAATACAAGTAAATAGTTCCACTTACAGTCCAATAGTCTTTGTAGTTGGGCAAAGTACAGGTAAGATACAAAACTCTCTTTAACCCTAGAAGTGGCAGTTAACCTAAACTGTAACATAAAAATCGTTATGCAAAATGAGTTATTTAATTAATGTAAAATAAGTGTCTTCGACCTTGTTGGCTCAATGTGTTAGTATCAAAAAATCTCCGAGGCTTAAAACTTTAATGGTTTAACTCATATCAAAACCCATAAAAAATTCAAATACAAATGATGTTCCTCAGTTCTGCCCAAGCGCATGAAAACAGTTGTGTTGATCATTTAACTATCTTGAACATCAAAATAATGGTAAGTAACATAAATAAAATTCTGGCATTCAATTTTATCTTGATTAAAAATGTAAAAGTTTGTGATAAAATTAGGTATTGAAAACGAAAAAATAAGCTTTAGTTAGATTGCGACAATATGATCGAGGGATATTTAATACTAATATAATATTTGTTATATCTGAGAATAGTACATAGCCAAGTTGTGATGTTCCAAGGCATAACCTTCTCAAGACAATTAAAAATAATTGATCAATTATAATTTACTAATAAATTACTATTAATTATTACCATCAACATGGTTTCAGGTTTTTTCCACAGCGATCAAACATATCCTGAAATGAAAAAACCATTCCCAATTTATTTATTGATGATCAAGTTTACATTTACTTTCCCTTTTAAAGATTGTTGAACACCATCGTCTCTTTGGACCACAGAGGTTTTCTCAATACAATCTAATATCAACCCCGTACAAATATAATAATTATATGCCAGTGATGACTGTGCATTTTCCAATTTTTTTAACGCCATTGAACTTTGTGACACATTGACACATCTGGTCGACTGCAGTGTCATTGTTATCACAGTTATCTCTGGGTTCAGAGTCTTCCTCACGCCCACACTCCGTCAGAAATGCAAGTCCATGTTGATTCAGCCTAACGGTTGTTGAGTAACTAGGAAGTTACTATTTTTTTGTTCAAAGGTGGCAGTTACGCAAATTGAAATTGATTAGTGATATTGTTTGGTATTTTCTTGTGATGAAATTCTTACGACGTCTTTTCGTCGTTTCTAAAATTTATAAAATATTTAAAAAATATTTTAGTAAGACTGTAATGAATATAGATACGTTTTATTGAACCCCACAGTCAGTGAACAGTTACTGTAGGTTAATTAATTTACAAGAAAATTCAAGTTTTAATGTAATTCCAGTGTCTAATTTAATAGTTTTTAACATCATTCTCCAATATCCTTGCAGTCCTACAGTTTATTGTGTAAAGTTTTCTTTATCAAACCCCAAACAAAAAAATCTGGAAGTAAAAAATAAAAAAAACAACAATCAACAGATTAACCAAGTTTGCCTGCAAATATTGGTAACACTATTGTAGTGTAATCTGTGTAATAATTAGTTATTGAGATCTTTAACTAATTTAAAAAGTATATAAAGATTTATGACAATTATTCAGGATTCCTCTAAGTAATATCATTTTGTAAATGATTTTTTTCCTGGCATCACTTTATATTACGTTTATTATCATAATCAGCTGTTGTATATCTTTCCTATAAAAGCCGTTTTACAGTTAGGTTTGGCTTGGATTTGAAAATTGCGAATCAATCTTCTCAGATTGATTTGTTTTATAGGAATGTTATTATTATGTCTTATCGTTTCAGTATTGTTATTCATTATGCCGCGACCCAGAATATCACACAATGAACCCCTTTCACAATGAAGCCGTAATGGTATTCGACTTCAGAACATGGCCAATCTTAAAGTTAACATGTATTTACTCTCAGGCGTTACGAAGTTCGCCGGGTCAGCTAGTAGATTTATAAAATTTGTTTTCATAAGAGAAACGGTTAACAATATTTTGTGTTGTAGGCCTGAGGCCGCAGACACCTCAAATTTCCCAGTTGAAGACGGTGACGTGATCCTGGTGGCCACGGACGGAGTGTTTGACAATGTACCTGATCAGGTTAGTTGCATATTACGGCTCTAAAAATGTCTCCTGTTTCTATAGAATAGCTTTTTACTTTCTCCCAACTTATAAGTGGAAAGTACAAGGAGGAAAGTATGGTTTTCATCAACAATTGTGAATTTGAGTTGTCAGTGAACTTACCCATTTTGAGGTCATATCAACCCCAAAAAATAAATGGTTTTTTGAAGTGATGTCTGTGTGTGTGTATTGAGGTGTAGCACATACCGGGTTATAGGTATAATTTGGAACACATGTACTGTATCTCCGGATTTTTTCCATTTTTAGAATTTTTTTGTGTGTGTTGCTCTTCTGTTATGGCTGAGAAAGTTAGAGTACAGTATGTACATGTATATTTGATGTTTTATTGATTTCTTAGTACAGTTGAACCTCTCAAACTAGACACAATGTAAACTTAAAGCTTGTTGGGTTTTGAGGATGTTGAGTTTTAAGGAACTTATATGAAAAAAAACTAAGGGTTGAATAAACACGTTCACTGGTGAAATTCTTGCAATAGAGTGGTATAGGTCTATGCTAAAAAACATTTTTACGTTTTTACTCCCCATTTGATGGGAAAATAGTGAAGAAATACCATCCGGATAAAAAAAACTTCATTTACGGCCAATTTTTTGCGGCAATGACTGTTATCGCCCGCGTCTGGGGGACGTTCAAAAGAATGTCCGCAGCAGCAATCCTAATTTTGTTTTTCTCTTTTAAATTCATTTCACATTAAGTACTGTGCAGAAATCATGACAATTAGGACTTACAATGGCGCTGTTATAACATACAAGGCAGTGAATTGTGATGCCAAACACTGTCTAGGTGTTAAGTTGTAGCGGCGCTATTATTATTTCTGTTCCGCCTATTCGATTATCCACCATGGCCCGGTGCTGCAGGTGACGGTTAATTGAGGTTCTACTGTATGTGATTATTTTTAACCTGTGAACTGAGCCATGCAACCAGTTGACCTGTTAGTATGATGTTGGTTAGGTGTTGGTGAGCGAGCTGTGTGCGCTGCAAGGTGAACGAGACCCCGTCAAGATACAGAAGGTGGCCAACTCCATAGCGTGGATGGCGAGGAATCTGGCTTTTGACGACGAGTTCCTTTCCCCCTTTGCCAAGTCTGCCATGGCCAACGGAATAGACACCATAGGTAATATCCCAATTATAAGTATTGTACATACTTGCCATTACTGGAGCTTAATGCTCAATCATTTTTGCAGAGTGGTTAAATTTTACTTTGCTAGTGATAAAAATAGGTTTTTACCAATACTTTTAAATTTATAAATTTTTATGGGGTTTTCTATTTCTTTAATTTAAGCCTCACGGGAAAGTTGTTTAATTTTACTTGACAAATCTCTTTGAAATACGGGAATTAATGGTTTTTTTATGAAGTATAACTTTAAACTGCTAAAAACCATAGACAATATTATCCGACCAATACATACATATATGTATATATTTTAATGTCCTTTTCTTCGTCCCAAGAAAATTTTACTGTGAGGATTAAGTATTTTAATTTTGAAGGAAGTTTCTGGCTTCTTCCTTACCTTCTGCATTCCTATCAGGAAGTCTATATTGAAAAATTCTGTATATCACCTTCTGTTCTGAATCAGGTTTGTAATACAAAGAACAAAAAGTATATATTTTATAAATTTGGATTGTTCTGAAACACTATGTATTTCTAGTCACTAAATAAGTATTACTCTCTTGAGATTTCGGCTGTATCAGTATAAATGACCAAAATTTACTAAAACAAGCAAACTGTTCCTTTTACTAAGTACGTTATTTTTCTGTTGTAGGTGGCAAGCCGGATGACATAACGGTACTACTAGCGACGGTGGTAGGTTAGGTCCGGCTTACGAGTTCATTGTATTATAGTTTCATTTGTCATCTTCATTTCTTGTAAATTATTTTTTTAATGTCATTTTATTTTTATAAGGTCGTTCACTGTTCGAGTTCCCAAATCGGATAGCAAATTTAGGTATAAGACAGAAGACGCAAAAGTACATCACCTTTTTTCGTTTCATCTTTATTTATTTCTGTCTCGCACCCGTTTTGATCTTCTTTACGTTTCTCAATGACTGTTCTTTATTTAGAAAAGAACAAACGAACTGGCATTAAGTTATTCGTAGAACAAAATGGAACACCTAGGTTCAATGATAGTCAGCTGATATGTGATAGATTGTGATGATTTTCTTTAATTTAGGTGTTTTCTAGTTGTTAAGAGTTGGAAATCAAATTTGAAGATTTGCAATTTTGTAACAACGGAACTGAGTAGTCGCGAGATAGATGTCGGTGCTATCGCTAGTCACCGATCGTCAATAAATTGATTCCATTTCTTTTCTTGTTTATATTTTTTACCCTTGCTCCAAATGAATAGTGTGACTTCAAAAAGGTTTTGCGTCTCTTTCTAACCTTCATATAAACTATTTGGCCTTATTATAAACTATTTGGCTTGATAATAAATGTTGAATTGTTTATTCCTTATGGTACAGAATGTTTTATTATATAAACTTATTTAGACTGATATTTTACTAAGTTAAAGTTAAGTTACTAAGTTAAGTGGACTAAGTTATGTTTAAATATGTACTTGTATCTTTAATTAATATAGATATATTAGTTTTTACCTTCCCAAAAAGATTCTGGAAAAATCTGCAAGCCCAAATTAAGGTTAAAACGTAGGAGTCTGGCAGTAGTATTGTTTAGTTATAGCATTCAACGTAAACTGTAGTTTTTCAGAGGTCTGCTAAAACTAAGGGTTCAGTTCAGTATTTGTCTCCATGGACATAGGCGAAAAGGGTGGAGGAGGGATTTAATTTGACTGGCAAGTGGAATTTTTCTTCCAGAATATCAGTCTAGTGCACATTCTGGTTATATGTGGACTTACTTAATTTTTGATAAAAGTATTGTTTATTAATTTTTTTCTTAAAGCTCAGTAGAATGTATTCCTTACAAATATCATATACTGGTGATTGTAATTTGGTGTTTCAAAAGCATAGAAAAAATAATTACACTGTTGGTGGTAGATATGGTTATATTTTGCCGAATGGAAAATTTTAAGGCTTAGAGACATTATTTTTATCTCTTTCATTCAACAAAGAATCATAATAGTTTTATTTTCTCAAATCCAACAATGGATAACAGGTCTTTTTTAATTGTGGAATGTTAATTTAAAATAAGATCCCACATGAAGGTAAAATGAATGACAACAGATGATTGAAAAAATCTTATAATAATTTATTTATATTTTACAATAATAAATCTTAGTTCTGGTGGGTACATACATGTTGTGCACAGTACTTGAGAAATGAGAAACTTTGGTATCACAATCACTGGGGGGGTGGGGGAGGGGCCCCAGCAGCACCCCACACGAAGCCTCCGGGACGGTCCTCTGGCATAGGAATATAGTCAGAGTCATCAGCAGGAGCGTCAAACAACGTCTTCCTGAAAGCACCAAGTTATTCCAAAATTCAAAAGACTAATTCAACCACAATAAGGTTACGAATTTCCCCAATGAATAATTCTGTTATATTACAACAGCAAAATTAAAACCCAATGCAGAAAAACTATACAGCAATAAATTCGTACTTAACCCAAGATGTTTTCTACATCAATATTACATCAGTTGAGAAAAGTTTTTCTGCATAAATTAACCTCATTAAATATGTAAAAGAGTAAATATGATCATATAGTTACTTAATCTTGCTACCCTAAAGCTAAAGAAACAACTTCTTTTTATTATACTGTCTATAATCAAATCTGGTCCAGATAGTAATGACAATTATTGGGAAACTGTAAAAGTTAAAAAAAATAAACCACGGAATACGCCCATGCACAAATTAATGGTGTTCCTACTACACAGACAGATTAAATACTTACAAAAATTGTGGAGTTTTGAGAATTCTGAACCCTCCATTTTGATGGGGGAAAACGTCCTCTAAAAAGTAATAACAATGTCCGACGACCATTCCCATGACATCTACCCAGATGGGGTTGCCAAGCAGCACCGAGAAGCCAAGGAGCACCCACGGCAGGTATGGGGCCTGGTGGACAATATAAACAGCAACTGTATTATTGGGTACAACCTACTTGTCACAAAAACAATCAATTTCTCTTAATTTAATTCAACATTTCTTATGTTACTGTATCTCCAGAAGATTTCTCCAAATGAGTTGGTAGGATGGTCGACTTATAACCCCCTGGAGGTTAGTAACACCCCTGGTTCAGATCTGGAGTTGCCTTTTTATTAGTACTTTGTCCACTTTGTACTGTCAGCTTGAACCAAACTTTGCTTGACACAACTCAAGTACAGATAGATCTGTGGCATATTTGGGTGGGTAAAGTATAGGTTAAAGAGGAATAAACTGGTGCATATAGTTGATGCATGAAGAGAAAACATGTTCAAAATAATAAAAATTACAATATAAAATACAGAGATAGCAATCCTGTTGAAATCAGCATATGAGATAGGTCTTGCCATATAATAATTATAAGAAAAATAGTCCTAGCATTTTCATACTACTAAGGTTAAAAATTGTACTCACATTAAAGTTGAGGATTCCAAAGAAGCTCATCCTCGTGAAGGGATTTCTTCGAGACCAAATGTATACCAGCATTATCGTGAACGCTTGGCCGAGGAATAACAAGTTGATAAAAAAAGCAAAAATATGTGAAATGTTAAGGCAATATTTATTTAGAGATAAATATTACTTTTGACATGGATATTGTTTTAGCTCTGGGGAGGGGGGTGTATTGGCACTCCGACTGACTAAAATTTGAATCAAAAGTGAGTCATATGGTTACAGGGACAGCTGTTCAGAGGAACTGAAAGTATTCCTTTTAGACATATCCATGATATAAGGTATTCCTCAAAGGGAAGTAAATAACTTCACATTTTTTATGGGGAATCGATCTTCTTAGAAATTTGTATGATACATTTTCAACATCAGTTTAATAATCTACTGTTTGGAAAAACTTCCAACTTAAATTTTCTTAGCAGGCCAAAAAAGCCCTGTTAAGTTCAAGATTTTATTTTCTAATTTATTTTTTTTCTACACTTCGTAGGTTAGAAATTTGTCTAAAACAACTTTCTTATAATACGAGCTCTGCTTTCCAATCCACTTTATATAAAAGGTGATTTATATTTATATCATATACTGTTGCCTTGTGATTTAATTTATTTTTGCTAGGCCTAAATGAAAATATGCTTAGCGTATAGGGTTAAAGAGGAATAAACTGGTGCATATAGTTGATGCATGAAGAGAAAACATGTTCAAAATAATAAAAATACAATATAAAATACAGAGATAGCAATCCTGTTGAAATCAGCATATGAGATAGGTCTTGATATAATAAATAAGAAAAATAGTCCTAGCATTTTCATACTACTAAGGTTAAAAATTGTACTCACATTAAAGTTGAGGATTCCAAAGAAGCTCATCCTCGTGAAGGATTTCTTCGAGACCAAATGTATACCAGCATTATCGTGAACGCTTGGCCGAGGAATAACAAGTTGATAAAAAAAGCAAAATATGTGAAATGTTAAGGCAATATTTATTTAGAGATAAATATTACTTTTGACATGGATATTGTTTTAGCTCTGGGGAGGGGGGTGTATTGGCACTCCGACTGACTAAAATTTGAATCAAAAGTGAGTCATATGGTTACAGGGACAGCTGTTCAGAGGAACTGAAAGTATTCCTTTTAGACATGTCCATGATGTAAGGTATTTCTCAAAGGGAAGTAAATAACTTCACATTTTTTATGAATCGATCTTCTTAGAAATTGTAAATACATTTCAACATCAGTTTAATAATCTACTGTTTGGAAAAACTTCCAACTTAAATTTTCTTAGCAGGCCAAAAAAGCCCTGTTAAGTTCAAGATTTTATTTTCTAATTTATTTTATATCATATACTGTTGCCTTGTGATTTAATTTATTTTTGCTAGGCCTAAATGAAAATATGCTTAGCAAATTTGATTTATTTATGAACTAGTTCTTTGCGAAATCTGCTTGGATTAAATTTTTTTAACATATGAAATTGTTTGATTGAAATTGGTGTTTTATTACAGTAACGCTTGTGATTTAAAATTTAAAATCAATCTGGAACCAACTCGTATAGCCTAAATCCATTTGTCCACAAATGGAAGGTGTACTAATAAAACGTTTTGTAAAATAGTAAATTTTCCGGTTTTTTGTATAGACTGAACTGAGTTTTACCATAGATGAAAGCTTATAAACACAATGGTTTTACTTTCCTTAATTTTACTCACCAAGCAATAACGCAAAAGCCATAATTTAAAATAGTTAATATCTGAAATAATTTTGTTCAAGAAAAGGATACTATCATGCATACACCACCAAATAAGAACATGAGTACAAAGTCAGCTGTTTTCCCTCTGAAAGATCCTTCTTCCAGCATTCGACAGTAACGATAAGTGAATATCATGTTGAAAATGAAGTTGAAACCAATGGTCCCGAAGAACAGGAATGTTGTTACAAGCCTCCAAACCTGTGGCACAATATTATGAACGTGTATTAATAAATAAATACGTTCTCAATAACAATAATATGGTTCGATAAAAAAATTACATCATGGTAGTAAAATTTTGTTTGGTAGCGATATTATTTGTTCTGTATTTATAAAATTAAAATCACCTATTTCAAAGCTCATTGAAATTGTGATTATTTAGGGTGGCAAAAAATGTTTAAAGATTTCACTTTAAATACCATTACGGGCCAAATAAAAATTTATAGAAGCAAATAATTGTATTTGATTTTTAAAAAATCAATAGGGTCTAGGTGATGATGGCAATAAAACTACAATACATTCAAATTCCAATTAATCATGTGAGGTATGTATGATAATTCCTAATTACTTAAGGTACAAAATGTTTCTTTACTTAATTTAATTGACTTAGGTAGGCTATATTGAATTCCTTGTATTGTTTATTTTAATGATAATGTAATTTATTTTCTCATGCTTTATTTTGTAACCCTTGTGATCATTTGTGATTCATACTATTACTCCTGTCTATTTTAGACCCAAGATAAACTAGAGAGTAAAAACAAATATGCAGAATTTAAGTACACACAAAATGTTAAACAAAGGGGTTTCCTCTATTATTTTTCTTTTAAAAACCAGAATAAATAATTTTACTAACTAAAATTTTTTATTAACACGTTCAGTGGGATGGACGGTGTACAATCGCGTATTCTGCAGACGTCGTTCGACGTCTAGCGTAATATCAAATTTGGCGCTAAAATATCAGGTGATTGTTCATTTGATTAGTTTTCCCGCTACAGTGTATTGTTGTTGATGAGTTTGGTTATGTTATGGTGGTAATCGTTCGTAATGATAAATGAAAAAAAATTAAAATAAATAGATATAGCTCCTAGGGGGAAGGATTGCGAAATCTTTCATAGCAGTAAAAGTGTTAAGAATCATACAATAACTTTAGTTACTTTAATAAAGTATTAATTCTTTATGTGATCTACCATTCAGCATTAAGATTGTAAATATATAATAATCTAGATAATTCATGTGGCCCATAATAATTTTACAGAAGATGTCTGGTAGGAGATCTAAAGACAGTCTTAATTTTTACTTTTGTTGTACATAAATCCAAAATATTGAACACACAGAAACCAATGAAAATGTTATATATAACTGAATCACTCACCTGCCATTGTTTGATTATTAATATAGGATTGAAATAAAGCTGAAAAGGTGACACCAGGTCCAATTGCTAAAACAAGAACAAATAACTTAATTCATAATAATATTTTAGTAAGCCAGTACTTCACTACTATCCGAAGATGTAAGAATCATTATTTTTTGTAATGTCTGAGTTCATATTGGAGAGTATAGAGACTTTAGGATGGATCTTTCAGAAGGTTGTTTCCCAGGTAAGGCTTCTAAAGAATTTAAAAAAATCCACTATAGGCCTACTATTGTTAATTTAATGCTAAAACACCATAATTACACAATTGTATAAACGATAATATTTTTCATAACTTCTTTGGTCTAAAATATATTGAAACAAAAAGTGGTCACATCTAAACTGCGGATATTGACTACCAAGTTAGAGCAAAGGCCCTTAAAGAAGGGCTTCTTAGTTAGTTATTTAGATTTCCAATTGGCCAATTATTAGAGTCAAAACGTTAAGGCAAACAAGATACTCTAAGACTTTAAATTAAAAATTGAGTTAAGAGTAATTGTTTTAACCACTGCTCTTGTAGATGTTACCAGTTGTCTACATCTGTTACAGGTGTCTTCAAGTCAGAGTTAGAATTTTTCAATCAGAGATTGTTTGTATATATTCTAACCTTCTATTCTACACATATCTATTCTTAATTTACTCTAGAAAAATATTGTAACTGAAATTTGACTTCTAGAGAATATCTCAGCAAAGATCAAAGAATGATACTTAATCTATTTTACACTAGGCTAAATTTATAAAAAGATTTCAGTGCACCAATCGCTATGGCTCTTTCCTACCAGAAAACCTTGTACTTCCTAGCATTTGAAAAAAGGGTTTAACTTGTTAGCTACCATAATGTTTAAAAAAAATTGTAACTACGGTTTTGAGGCAGGCAACTTCTACTCCAAGCTCAGAGCCGTAGATCTGCGTTGGTTCGGCTCCTTAAAATAAACTGCCGCCACAGTTTTGCGGCAATGGTTCCTTGATACTAAATACGAAATTTCTTGGGACAGTCTATTTTAAAGGTTAGATCTTTTAGGCACGGTCTACAGGATTACGCATGTGTACGGCACTTGGTCTGTGGCTAGGACCGATCACTGATGTCATGGGACAGTTGACAGAACACTGACAGTATCAAGAGGTTACACCATTCGTGGTCTGTGGCATAGGTCACAACCACTAGGACTGGTCTACGAGGAGATTCATGATTTTGTATGTAGGCTGAGGGAGTGGCCTGACAGCCATATATGTGCAGCAACTGGTAGCAAATGTGTTACATTGTTATTAACTATTTATCAGATTGGAATTACATATTTTCATTTTTTTAAGCGGTGGGATAATGAATAGCAATTGCCTGAATTGATAAATGAATAATGGTTAAAATGGTTGACAAATTTCACAGAATGTTATTATTATTGTAATAAAAATTTAAAATTCGTCAGATTTGTTTTATTAATTTGAAAATTTTCTGTTTGGAAATTCCAGATTTATGTTTTTGTGATTTTAATGTTGCTTTTTACAGGACTAAAACTCCTATACTGTATTGACCTAAACTCTAGTTCAAGCACAAACTTCATTCATAACAAGATACTTACAACTGCCAAGGTTGTTATTACACATGCAGTTGTGTAGGCTCTAGTTACAACTGGTATTTGTAAATACTCTTGTCGAATAAATGTATGATAATCCATGTTTATGAAGATTAACTAACATCACACAAGTTACACAAACATTTACTAATCGAAAATCAACATAAGTAAGGAGGTTAAAAATGTTTCCTTCAAAGCAAACAGGATTTTCTTGACATAGCTTGACCAAAAAACCAAGTATCAATAAATCTTCAATATATCTGTGTATCAGTAAAAAATCAAACTAAGCTTAATTATTTTATTAACGAAAAAACACAATTTAGCACACGAGTTCTTCCACCAGCCCGATGGTTGACATTTCTCATTCTTTCCTTCGTGAACCCATAATCAAAACCAAAACATTAAAACGCTCAAGAGCCAATTGTTGACAGCTGATTGGTTCAAGCAAACCAAAGTATTTAGAAATATTGTTAATTTCAAATATACTGTGGAAATTAGTACATCTTAGGTGTGTATGCATATAAGAAATTATAATACAGCATATGAAACACGTCCATACCGAGAACACGGAATCATCTTTTCTTGGATTGTCCCCATGAAAGAATGCGTTACTGACTGTGTAATATGTACATATGTCAAAAACAATAGTCGTTAAAATTTATTTATTTATATAAATATGTATAAAACGTATTGATTCATTGATCAATCTTGTCATATACTTGTATTATTATTGATTTTCTTGATATTCTTTTATTTTTTTTTATTTTGATGGAAATTTGCTGAGTACGCAGGTCTACTGCGACGGGGTATTACTTTGGTTATGATAAAACTTGGCTGTCTTATTCCTTTTTATTTATGAGACGCGGATAAGTGAGCGTTCTTTAATGCAAAAGGGTAAAAGGTATGGTTTTAATTGATTTAATAATATGTAGCTTATTTGATACTGACAAATTGTTTTTATTCCCTCTGGGCAACAGAGCTTAGACCATGGACGTGTCTGAACGGGATAATTTCTATCCCTTTAAAAACACTACTCATAAACCATTTGATGTCACTTCCGTTACAATTTTGGCGTCTCACAAATAGCTAACACTCACCACAGAGCTTTGACACATCCATGTCAAAAGACTAGGCCCACTCATATTCATCTTAAAACACCTGCACATGTTGGGGTGAATAATAATAAGTGTGCATAGATTTTACTTTTGCTTTGGGGATGAATTAATTTGGTAGTGTAGTAATTTGGTCATGTCATGTCTGTAGTGTAGCAACGTTTTTTTCAGTTGTATGAAAGTCAGACGAGTTGTTGAAATATTTAGTGAAACGATTTCACTACGATTGTCTACTTCTTAATCAAATTAAAATATGTTATTGCTGTAATGTTTTTTGATTTATGGTACGTAGATTATTTTCTATTGATTTGTAAGATACAGGCGCTGTGTAACCAAGGTGTGACTGTCTAGACGGAGGGTGTGTACAGGAGGGTGTTTATTGAAATATTATATCACCATAGATGATGTAAGACTTCTATATAATAAGAATGTTATCATGCACTCTCCTGAAAACCTAAAAATAAATCATAATGTATGTAAATATATATTTATAAGGTCTATTCATGTATACACTCTTCAAATATGAATATTACAAATATGAACTTACAAATGTCATAATATCATTAATATGATAATATTAATGATATTATTACATGGGTTTTCACAAATTTCACCTTAAAAATCCAAATAATCGCTGCTAATGCAATAATTCATAGAATACTATAAAGGATATGAATAGAACCAGTGTTTATTAATAGAAGTTAATAATAATTTTTATAATTATCGATAAATAAGTTTATGATCTATGCAGGACATTTGTAAAATCCTGGGTACTTGGTCCAGTGTATGGTGTTCCCTTGTCCGTGGTTCTTAACTTGTGACGTTCCTATTTACCAGCAGCCAAAACTAAAAAAGTCATCTATGCTAAAAAGCTTTTAGCATTTAAATTCAATTAATATATAATAAATGACTTTGAAAATTTATAAAAGAGTTTTTGACATCTAATAATTATAAAAAGACGATCGGTATGTCTATGATCATGGTAGTACTTATATTTTTTATTTTTTAATTTTGTTTATAAATGTTTTAAATGGATTCATTTATGTTCATGTAAAAAAGACATTTTCTATAGTAAAATCTAGTTTTTAGAATAATTAGTATAGTCTCAAACCGGAATAGATATCAGTTTTATATTATTTATGAAATATTAATTTTTTTTTCTTTATTAAAATCATTAACTTTAAAGTTTATGTTTTTAAATTTATATAAGATTGTTATTTTCATGTTTACTATAAATGTTAATAGTGATAATACAAAATTAATAAAAAATTAAACCAACTTAAAAATAAAAGCATCTGAATGTATAATATTTAAGTCTGAGAATTAAAATTTAAGACACTTTTTTAATTCTATAAATAGATTTCTATAAATTTTTGCTTTGTTTTTGGATCTGAAGTTTGGTGTTCCCTTGTTGGTTTCTTTTATTGAGTTTGCTACGTCCTTTATGAAAGAAAAGATTATGCTTTCGCTTTAGAGTTTAAATTATAGCTTTCGAGAGGTCTTAATTTTGATTTGATACGCTAGCGATTCGGTAGTGCTAGAGCACTTAGCGGGATGTGAATAATTATAGCGATTTTACTGTCAACCGTGCCAGTATGACCATTAATGATCAATAAAACAAGACGATGTTCTTCTATGATCTATGGTATGACACATTATTTTTCTTTCTGATTTTAGGCTAAGGTATCAAAAGACCATGCAGCTTCGTAGTTTCTATTTTGTGGTTGTTTTAAGTAATTTTGGGGTTTTCATTTTTGTACATGCAGGAGGATTAGTCTAAAATAACAAGCCATAGTAGACTAGCTTAGAAAGAGATGCTGCCGTAAGCTCTCATGTCTCAGGATTAAAATGTTTAACACTCTTCCACCAAACCTGAAAAGAGAGGCTGATGTTGGTAGATTCAGGAGAAATTTGAAACTGCTTCTTATTAAAAAAGAATATTATAGTGTTCAAGATTTTTTAAGTGATAAGTTCATCTTTTATTTATGTGTAGTGTCTTTAAGTATTATTCATGTTGTTACTAGTAAGAAGTAATTGTTTAACCGATTGTCCATGCTTCTTTATAAAAGTTTATGACAATAAATGATTTTGATAAAGAGTCTTGTTGCAAGTGATCCCTACAACTTAGCAAGCTGGCCTGCCCATTCCAGCCCATCGTCCCTCTCCAATCTCTTTCCTAAGAAGTCTGCAGAATTTAAGCTTCTTCCTCTCCTTTTAATATGTTCGGAGATATAGATAATTTTTAGAATTTTGCCTTTGAGAAGTCTGGAAGACAAGAAATTTTGCTTTTTGTGAATTAAAGTTCAATTTGTTGTTTGAGAAAGATTTTGAAAGTTTTTTTGTCTCGGTTCCTTATTTATTGTATCTGAAAGAAAGGCTTCATTGAAGTTGTGGTTGTCTCGTTATTCACCAGAGAGATGGGGTGCTTTTTATTGGTTTCCTTTTTTTACAGTAGTTTGTTAAGATTGGTTAAAAAAGATGTTATAAAGGAAAAGAAAAATTTTTTCCATGTAATTAACCTAGGCATATGTATTTTATTACAAGACCATAAGATCGTGCCACAATCATCTGACACTCAATCCTCATTCATACTTGGCTTAAAATACCTACCTTGTAGTATGGTTGCCATTTAAATAATCTAATCTAATATGCCTACATAGTGGAGTCATTATTTTAGATCAACGAAGCTACTTTTACAAGATTTCTTACTGTTCAGTCCTGCTATGCAATGAATGCAACGAGATTCTTAACAAAATTTTATTGAAGGATGAAAGGATATTTTTGGGCTAAAGTGTAGCTAGTAGTCTTTCGCCTAGTGATCGTAAAATTCTCATCATTATTTTTTATAACAGCCCTATGCTTCTACAGGACTAGAGGTCAAGTAAATCATATTCATAATGAATCAAATAGTTTCAATAAAAAATGGTTAAACTGGCTTTGAGGTTAATCAGTAGTTATTGTAGGCCTACTCTTCAGTACTGGAACTACTGTTCTGTACTGTGGGCTGTATCATTGATTATGAATAGAAGTTCTATCATCTATGGCTGTATCCTCAGAGCTTATAACTTTATGCTTACGGGTTAGAACCTCAGAAAATCCTGAGACAATTTCATAATTTATTTATAGATGTAAAACACCAGTTTACAGAAATTATAATTAACAATACTGTAATAGATACACAATACATAAATAGATAACATATAAGTTATAAGAAACAAAATTTTATTCAATCAATGTGTATACCATATTATGTATGTGGTACCCTATAAGAAAAAGAGAATTTTTGATAGAGAGATCAATTAAATCAGATGAACAATACTTTTTCCATGTAATAAATTGACCAGAAGTTAAATTTTAGGCGTTAACAGCTTTCACAGAAAATATGTTAAAATGGAGATCAAGTTGCTAGGTCGAATCAGCTTTGGTATATCACTGCTGAGCTCATATTCAGTAGAGCACAGTTTATTTCTGAAAATGGCAGATGATCCAAGTTCTAGAGAGAATGCAGGCTAGAAGTTGCAACAACTCAGGGTAAATCACATCACCACACATAATATGGTGTAGAGACACCAAATAATGTCGATTTCATCTCCAAAGTAAGGCCCACAATACAGTAATATTGTCTTCAGCTCTAAGTGGCGTGGTGAGATATTCAAACCCAAAATCTCTTTCCAATCACTCCTAGAAACCAATCCTGTGACCTTTGGAGAAATAAAATGTAGCTAAATTGATGTATAAGGACTATGTACGAGTACAGGCAAACACAAAAATTGATCTGATCCTTGTAGACATAGAGCTTGGGCTGTGTTGCAAATAGTAGGACTGATGTGGTTTTAAGTCGAGATTATAGGACAGATTGATCTCCTAGTCAGACACTGACAATTCTTGCCTCAATGTGAACAAGTTCATCTACATTTATAGTGATTGCTCTATTCTAAACCCAGCAGTCTGTAATACTCAATTAAATTATATAATTTTTGATTTTTACAGGTTTGGAATTGTTAACATTCAATGGAGCCTCCAAGGAAGTTGCTAGGTCGAATCAGCTTCGGTATATCACTGCTGAGCTCATATTCAGTAGAGCACAGTTTATTTCTGAAAATGGCAGATGATCCAAGTTCTAGAGAGAATGCAGGCTAGAAGTTGCAACAACTCAGGGTAAATCACATCACCACACATAATAGGTGTCGGAACACCAAATAATGTCGATTTCATCTCCAAAGTAAGGCCCACAATACAGTAATATCGTCTTCAGCTCTAAGTGGCGTTGTGAGATATTCAAACCCAAATTCTCTTTCCAATCACTCTTAGAAACCAATCCTGTGACCTTTGGAGACATAAAATGTAGCTAAATTGATGTATAAGGACTATGTATGAGTACAGGCAAACACAAAAATACATCTGATCCTTGTAGACATAGAGCTTGGGCTGTGTTGCAAATAATAACACTGTTTTCAAGTTGAGATTATAGGACAGATTGATCTCCTAGTCAGACACCGACAATTCTTGCCTCAATGTGAACAAGTTCATCTATATTTATAGTGATTCCTGTATTCTAAACCCAGCAGTCTGTAATACTCAATTAAATTATATAAATTTCAATTTTTTACAGGTAATAAATAATAAATAAATAAATTGCTAACATTCAATGGAGCCTCCAAGGAAAAAATCTAAGCTCCCGTGGAAGAAAATTTTAGAGGAAGGCCTAGATTTGGACTTCTGCGAAAATTTCCTCTCAAAGATTGAAGCTGACGGATTATTAGAGTGGTGTGAAAAAAATGTGGTTTACTTTTCCGGCAATCTTGCACAAGTTAAAGTGTATGGGAAATGGCATAAAATTCCCCGCAGACAGGTTTGTTAACTGTGATAAATTCATCTTATTTAATAAGATTTTTTTATAGAATTGATAATTATAAAACTATCTTAGTTACCTAGGTTAAATTTATGCAAAACAACCGAGTGCATACTTTACAAATAAAAAAGAAAATAGGCCTACTGATGCTTTAAGAACAAACTAAATACCTACTTTTAATAGATTATCATGAAATAAAATCTAGCCATACAGTATACTAAATTTAATAAGTGAGCCTACATATTACTTATTATGTGGAAAATAGGAATTAATAAGGCTATAGTAGGCTAACGTATGTAAAGTTTGTTCAGATACTGTCTTTGTTTAAGACCCATTGCCTAAATATATCGTTTGATTTAATCCTGTGACTATTACGGTAACTTATCTTTACGGTAACTTATTTCTAACTCATCTCTAAAACCTCTGTTTCCCAGTCATAACCAGTTAATATTTTAAAATTTAGACTGGGGTGGTGGCATGTCCAATCCAGCTACTTGGAGGACGCGAATTGTGGATAGTTGTGAGCGATGAACGGTGGGTGTACTCTTGTGTGGATTAACGTCTGCACGATCGAAAACTACATTAATCCGCTAAGACCAATCTCATGACTAAATCAATTCGTAATTCAGGGGCCATGGTTCGGATGCCTCGTTAAACTGTAGGTCCCTTAGTTGCCATTGTCTGTTGGGCTATTAGTTAACAGTCCGGAACATGTAACTCTAAGGAACATGTCAGCCTTAGTCAGTAACAAGATATAAGATCGCGCCACAATTATCCTACACTCATTTCTAATTCATACTTGGCTTAAGTTAGAGGTTACTTGTTGGGGGAGGGGCATGGAGTTAATTTCCTACTTTTTGTCACAATATAGTCTAAAAATAGAGAAAAATAAACATTTGCCATAGTAAGAACTCATCAAATTATCTGTTTCAAATAAAAAATTACAATAGAACTGTTAATATTGGTAATACAAATCGTAGGATTATTTCTGATTGATCACGATCTCAGAAAGCATTCTGCCATAGAGGAAGATGCATAAAAATAAAGCATATAAACATTTGATTTTCTGTGAGTCTCGGAGCGAGATACTGGCATTTCTCGCTCAGGCATGACAGTCTCGGATTGAGACGCTCGGCACTCAAAGTTGCCCAACGAACTCATCCAAGATATTACAGAGTGGAACAACTCCACCAAATTTTATAATAATCAGACACTAAATGCGGCCGTTATTGTAGTGACATATATATATATATTATTTATAACATTTTGAACGACCCCCAAAATGTGTTCAGGAGTTTGAGTTATGAACTATCGTGGTCCCGGACTTAACTGTCACCATGGGGGTCATGTGAATAGCTAACTTTTTCATAGGAAGTTTACTAACGATAATTAAATATGACTATGATGATATTTTTATAGGTTTCTTTTGGAGAAGAAGGTCTTTCGTACAAATTTTCTGGTAATACTGTCCCTGCTCTTCCTTGGCCTGATCAACTAGTTAAACTTAGAGATTGGTTGAATGAAGTAACCTCCAATAACTTTAACTTCGTTTTGGTCAATAGGTAGGTTTATACATTTTAAAAGTTGATTTAGCTGCAGTAAAGTATATAGAATTTCGGGAGTCAATTATCCGAAGCCTGGTCATCCGAAAAGCTGGTTAAACGAAAGCACAGGAAAACATAAAAAAATGAAACCGTGTGCCGAACGTAAGTTCAACCATTGGTGTTAATAGCAGTTCAGTGCTGCCGATGCGACTAAACTCTTGTTTGCGTACCGAATTGATGTTCAACTAACTGTTTTAAAGTTCATAATGTTTTTGTTCTATTAAGTTTTGTTTCTTTTGTGAGTTCATTATATCTATAAAAGTAAATAAAAAAATTATTTACTCTTCATTATGTACATTGAACATCATTTTTCTTGGCTGTGATTCAGTCATCCGAATACACATAATCCCCTATTGTTTCGGATAATCGACTTTCTACTGTATTTGTTTACAGTCACTTGAACAGCAAGTTAAGGAAATGAAAATGATAAAATCCTGCAACAAATTAATTGTTTAATATACAAACGTGGTGTCAAAACTGTTCACGGATCCACTTTCACATTGTGATTGTTATTTTAAGCTCACCATCCCTACCTTACTTTAGTTCTTTAATTTTTTAGTTCATACAGCAGGATAAACTTATTCTACCTTTCTATAACACCACTATAATTAATTAGCTTGCAAGATTAGTTTCAGCTTGTGTTGTTGATAATATGCTTGTGTAACAGCCTGTTTGTCTCAAACACAATTTCTAAAGCAATTATATATTACTTAAACCAAGTAGTTTGAGGACTTATGGGAGAATAAAATCTACACCGGCTCATTTTGGTTGCTATCACATAAATAGCACGACTACAGGACTACATAGTACATGCTCAAACTTTGTAAGAGGAAATACATATAATTTAACTTGTGTACAAAGTTTTCTTTCAATAAAAAACTGCTTGCCTTATATAATTGCAGTATAGTTAATATTCCTATAATAACATCACCATGTTCGTGTCATGTGAATATTGTCAGATTGGTTCTAAGTAAAAACACGAGAAATATTTGATTATTTTATTAAACTGGGTACAAACCCAGTTTAATTTGCTCATTAGACTAATAAGGTGCAATTAAAAAGGTGATATATGAAGGCTGCTCTGGCCAAGGTCTATTGTTAGAGTTTTGAGGCGGCTTTAGTGCCTCTGAAGGTGTTTTTCATAACTAAGTGCCTTCTGAAGCACGGTGGCAGTCTGAGATTTATTTATGTAATGACTGGGAGTCGAACCCGCGTCTATCGGGTCTCTCTGGTGGAGGCTACTTCTCTACCCACTTGCCTGTGCCTCTGTGAAGTTTACTTGTAAAGTAATGTAATGTATGTTATGTTCTCTACTGTAGCAGTAAGACTTTCTGTTCCAGGTACAAAGATGGCAATGATCACATGGGCTATCACAGGGACGATGAACATGAGCTAGACCCCTCAGCGCCAATCGCATCCATTTCGCTTGGCCAAGCAAGGGACTTTGTGTTCAAGCATGCTGACACGCGTCGCTCTGGTACACTTTTCTAATTAATTGAAAATACTTAATTTCAGTAATGTTCTCCAATCTTATTTTGGTAGTCTGGGAAAAAGTAATGCTTCTTGCTATTTGACTAAACTTCATTCATTGAGTATGTTAACCCTTGAGCGGACGCTTCTCTGGTGAAACGTGAGAGCTAAATCGCATGAATTCAACCCATCTTACTTGTTTTTAATAACATAGTATTGTATTTACATGTCAAATAAATTGATAAAATTCAAAGTTCCATCATTAATTAAATTAATTAATTACTAAATTTGAGTAAACATAGTAATCTTCTAGTATAAGAATGGTGTTAAGGAAAAGGGCTTATGCGGAGAATTGTTCCGCAATATTAAAATTGAACATCGATGCAAACCAAATATATTAAATGACAGTATTATGAATTAAATACAAACAAAATTGTATTTTAGTTCACACACACGTTCATAAGTGTATTCAGTTTAGAGAAAGCCTCCACAAACTGACATAGCTTCACTGTATTGCAACTCACAAGGAAACAATGGGAGTGTGGGTGTTGTAAATAGTTTTGGGGGATTCATGGAATGAGGCGCGTGAGGTACGAAGCCTTACACGGCTGCCGATACCCGATATGCGTATTTATTTTAACAAAAACTACACATGTGGAGGAAAACTCCACAAGCGACCTCTCGAGGGTTAAGTGAAATTTCTATCCAAAACCCATCCATCCTTTTCACTAATTTTTTAGACTTGCCTTACCTCCATGGCCAACTATACCTCTGCATTCCTTCTCTATTTCCGGCTACCTTGGGGTTGGTACCTAATATAGTTAAATATTTCAGCACCTGGCTTTTCCATCTGATTGTCGGAGCCTGCTGAGTGATCTCCTGCCTTCTGGGTCACACTGGTCAACAGTTTTAATAATGGATGTATCTTCTCACCTCCACACTTGGCCTGTCCATCTTAGTCTTTTGCTTTTTCAATTCAATATTTGGGTGGGTAGTGGTAAATGTCACTAAGTTCTTTGTACTTCTGGATTCTCTCTTTCTTATAGAGATAAGAAAAAAACATTCAGAACTTAACCGAACCCAGAACTTAATTCATCTTGTGGTAGTCCTTAAATTTTTCTCAGTATCAGTATTGGAAGTGGGTACCTTGTTCAAGTGATGAGATATGTTTTGCTTAGATTGTTCATGCTTATGAGCATTATTGTGAAGCCCACGATAAGGTCAAGGACCCATTACTAAGCACAAAAATATTTCCTTCAACAAAGACTGGGCAGCGGTTAGCGACAACACTGTCACTGTTGAGGGAGTTCTCTTATCCTTGATCATACTAGCCATATCTTTATGGACGGATAAGATGGCAAGATGGTTTAACCTTTTCTGATTGTGGTATGAAGCCTCACATCTTAAATTATCGGAGGCAGGAAAACGTTGTTTCACCTGTTGCTGCAGAAGCTGGCAAGACTTATCAGCACCTAAACAATATTTACGATTTCTGATGAAATTTTTTTGGTTTTTTTTCAGGTTGACTATTTAACACAACAACCAATGTAGGGATGCTTTTCACTAGTAAATCGAATCAGTATTATTTCTCAGAACGATGAAAGAAATATTTACTTCAATGTTTCTTTAACCCCCCTGGACCTAACCTGCAATTTTCAGGGGGTCAGCTTCTGCCGCCAATGTACTCAAGTCACAGTATAATCCTTATGCAAAACTGCCATATTTTCTAAGATTACCAGATTAAAATGTTACAGGTTCAGTCAAGAGGAATATTCCCCCGGTGAAGATCTTACTGACACACGGCAGCTTGTTAATGATGAATGCCCCCACCAACCGGTTCTGGTATCACGCTTTGCCCAAGAGAAAAAACTGTCCCGGAGTTAGAATCAACTTTACTTTTCGGACCATGAATGCCAAGAAGGAAAGGTAGTGGCAACCGTGAATTACAGGATGTTAATTGAAGTACAAATTTTTTTTTGGAAAGGTTTAAAAATAGGCTATTCCTTGTACGATAATTTACTAAAACCAATTATTAATTAATAGTTACATTCTTCTCAAATAAGATAGAAGGAATTTTTTTAGTATTTTCCATTAGAATAACCTTTGAATGACTTGTGTTTACCACATACAGTTTATACATACAGTTAATTCAACTTTTCTCTGGAACCATTAGCAGTAGACTAATAATAACTTTTAGTGGGGGTAGTCAAACTGTTTTACAAAGTTATTGCTTTGCCAAAATTCTAACAAAATAATTTTTGGCATTTAAAAGCCTAAAACTTTTGAACCTTCATTTTAATAGACATGCGAGTGGCGTAATATTATTTGGAATCTTATAAACTACAATAAACTTATTCAAAATTTGGCTTTTTTGTGTTTTTAATGGCTTTTAGAGGTTTAGTACTCTAAAAAAGGACCTGGAGATATGGTGGATGTGTATATACATTACATACTGGCTTTGGCTTTGTAAACATCAATTATCCCCCTAACCACACACAGACATCACTTTGCAAACCACATTTTTGTATTCTGGGATGACTATATCCACTAATAACTCAAACTAGAAATTTTTACAAAAAAAATTGTTGATTTCATCAACCCTCTTAAAAGCTTTTTATAAAAAAAATGGTAATAGCTTTATACATATGCGTTAAGTAGTAAAATATCGATAATATTTGTGATATTAGGTTAAGTGTTTTTATATTAAAATATGATAATGTTCCATTAAAATTATTAAACTCTGATATTATGTTTTATTTCTTATTTTAGGAACCTATATAGGCCTATAAAGTCGTTATTATTAAGCAGGGGCTTGGGGGACAATTGGTTCCAACAAGACCGCAAGAACATTGATGGCTGTTTTGTGGGAGAACAATTTCCCAGAACGCCTTGTCTCTAACAGTGGCTGTCCTAATCTCCCGATTTGCCCCCTTGTAATTTTTTTCTGTGGGGTTTTCTGAAATCCTGTGTTTACGTGAACCATCCAAGGACCCTACAAGATTTAAAGAGCAAAATCCAGAATGAAATTGCCAGCATAGCTGCTGCACTTGAAAAGCTAAAATACCTGAAATTCAGTACACTCAATGTTTTGAGAATAGAGGATGTCATCTACATGATTTCATATTCAAGACAATTTAAAACCAAACTCATACACCTACAGTACTAAAGGTATGCATCTAAAAAAAATAAAAAATTCTGGCTCATAATCTGTTTTATTAAGTTAAAATACCCCCGTCGCAGCAGACCTGCGTACTCAGCGAATTTCCAAATCAATAATATAATAAACGTTTGTAGCTTAATCTAGTTAAGATGTGCATATTTATTGAAAAATCCCAATTTTAATATTTCTAATCGCAGGAAATGTACCTACTCATTTCCATCGTCTTGCTTAGGAAACATAAGCAAACTGACATAGCTTCTTGTATATACATATAAAACCCAAATCTGGCTCACTGACTGACTGATCACAGTTCTAAAAAACTGCAAGGCTGTGGAAGCTTCAAAATTGATACACAGATTGTATTTAAGGTCTAGATGCGTACTAAGAAAAGATTTTTCGTACCTCCCAAAGGACTCTGTCTTAAAGAGGGTCAAAGTCCCCGTGTCAACCTTATGGGGAGTAAATTTGTTTACTAATTTTCTACAATCAAAACATTTGATTTTTAAAGCTACAGCTGTTGGTTTACTTTCCATTAGCAATGTGAATTTCTATTGAATGCTTTCTGTATCAATCGTCAATTTAAAATTATAGACCAAAAAACCGTCCAAAATGAACAGTTTTACTTGCCACGTTGATATTTCACAGCGGTTAATGTACCTATTTTTTTATTTTGTATCTAATTAAATGTCATAGTATTGTATATTGATTGACCTATATTTATTATCTATTTAAATAATAAAACAAAGTCGTGTTAGTTACACCATTCATAAATTGACAATGGCTCATAACTATACCGCGACCCAGAATATCTAAATCTTTAAAAACAAAGCCGTAATGCTATTTGACTTTAGAACATGGCCAATCTTAAAATTAACACATATTAACTGTTTGGCGTTACAACGTTTGCCGGGTCAGCTAGTTATTTAAAAAATACTGTGATAATACTATTGGTATGTGAGTAGCCCATGGATATGGATGTGACCTATGTTTTGTTTTTTGTTTTTTATTGTTTGTTGTTTGAAGGTTAGTTTGTATCATCTCAAGAGTACCCAGATTTACCAACTAATGGGATATTGTTGAGTATGGGAGTATATTTTATTTTTTACTTAATGTTTATCTCTTAAGGATTATGTCTATCTTATTATAGTGCAGGAAAATAGCAACAATAAAATTCAAGATAGTAAAAATTTTAACATAAATCCATAGACAGATCTGGGGGTAGAATGTAATATAATAAAAAAAATAAAGTAAGAGTTGTAAATTGTTTAATAAGGAAAATACTGTTCAGCTATTCCTTTATTAAAAACATATCTTATTTAAATTTATGATCTATTGTCATTATAAATTAGAATTAAATAATTATATTATCAAACTCTGTTTAACAAAATTTATTTTAGAAAAATAAGGCTATTCCAGTGGTTCTCATGACAAAACCAAGACCTAGGACAGATTTTTTTGTCTTGATGACCCAAAACGTCAAAACATCTTCATTTAAAACTGTATACTCCGTAAAATAATAGGATCCTTCAGAATTTCCACGAAAGTTTTACGCTAGTACAGCTGGCGTGGTCCGGCCGATGTTTAAACACCTCAGCCATCTTGGATCTTTAGTCCTGTAAGAGCAATGTTAATAACTCCCTTCAAATACAAACTTTCTAACTAAGACACATTAGATTAGTTTGAAATTAATTTTGTTAGGATATTTGTCATTGATCTCGGTGATTTTTTAAAATTAATGTTTCCAATATAAATGCAGATGAAAAGTTATTGTATAATTTTAAAAATTTTCTTTGCATGAATTATTTTTTATTTTTTTGAAAACTGTCCTGAACGAATTTTTTTGCAAAATAAATATACTTGTTGTTCCTTTTGATGAATTGCCCCATTTTGGTACCACATATAACAAATGTCAATACATAATATACATTTATCAGGATGTTAATCTAACATACATTTGATAATCCTTTTATAACGAGTATTCCACTGGATATTTTATTAAATACTATTTCTACATGCATTTCAAATGACAAATTTTTATCAATCATAATTCCTAAACATTTTGTAGATTCAGTTTTGTCTACTTTGGAATTATTTATTAAGCCCGCCATTTCATCACCTTTAAGTAATCTCTTGTGCGAGGAGCTTATACATTTTGTCTTGTTAACTTCCAAGTCATTTCTTTTAAACCACTCAATTGGGTTTAAATTTACATTTTATAGATGGTTGAGGTGTTTTAGATTTAGATTATTGAAATGGCAACCTACCCAGGTAGGTATTTTAAACCAAGTATGAATGAGAAATGAGTGTAGGATGATTGTGGCGCGATCTTGTAGTCTTGTTACTGACTAAGGCTGACATGTTCCTTAGACAGGACTGTTAATTAATAGCCCAACAGCCGATGGCAACTAAGGGACCTACAGTTTAACGTGGAATCCGAACCACGGCCTTTGAATTACGAACTAGTCTAATTATGAGGATGGTCTTTGCGGATTAACGTAGTATTCAATAGTGCGGACTTTAATCCACACAAGAGAACACTACACCCACCGACCATCGCTCATAACTATCCACAATTCATGACCTCCAAGTAGCTGGATTACAGGATGACGCCACCATCCCAGTGTTAAATTAAAGGTTAGTGCTTACATATTTTTAATCAATTAATCTAATTTTGTAGTAATTCAATTTTTTAGAAATAAATTTTCTTTTTAATATTCATTTCGCTTGATGGCACTACCTACTAACTAACCATATTTTTACGACTATCAAGTGACCAGCAATACTGTCAAAAACTAACGTTGTTCTACTAAATGAAACACGTCGCCGATGACGACGACTCCATCACTCCATCTCCGACGTAGCCAGTCCGGAGCGGACGATTACGGCGGTATTTTGGTTTTCGCTGGTGAGGAGAAACCGAGCTGAGTGGAGGGGCGTAGTCCGTCGGTCGTCGGTTGTCGGTCAGTCCGTCTGCGAGCGCCGTGCCACAAACACGCGTGTCACTGTAACCTACTACCTGTGGCCCTAGACGACGTGTTCCGTGGAGTTTTCTTATTTTTCTAGAGTGAATATTTACTTGTTTGTTTGAACGTGTCTGTGCTTCGCCGTATCTGACCTTGTAGCCATGCCGGAGACGGTAGTCCACATCCCTCCTGCGGAAGCCAAGGCGGAGTCCACCACCGACTCCTTGTTCTCATGGATTACCATCAATTACGGCTACTTCCGGACGCTGCCGGGGATGCTGAAAATCGCCCAGGCTGTAAGTCCGTCTTTACAAACTGTTACTGTTGCAATTGTCTGCTAATGTTCCCCCGTGTCGACCGTTCTAGTCTAGGAATCGTTTATAACCCACACTGGAAAACACTTAGAATTATATGTTTTAGATAAAAATTAATTTGGGAAACGTTAACGTGTTAAACTCGTATTTTGATGAATTGCTGGTTCGATCCTAGGCCTGGTTCTCAGTTTTGATTGGTGTACCCCCTAGGTGTATACCATAAGACGTAAAACATGACTACAGTAGAGATTGCATACACACCTCATACGTAACCTATGTTAACATTTATTTAACCTAAAACTTATAAACCCTCCCATACTTCAGTAGGCTACAGTGTAACTTACAGTCTCTTAATGCTATCTCCTTTGATAATTGTGTTAAAATAAACATACTGTATTGTATTAAAGAGTATTAAATTCCATATTCATACGGAGCTCAACTGATACTTTCCTTTACAGGACCGGTCCACTACAGCCGCGCTACACAACCGTCAAATAAGGGTTTGAATAATAATCCAGTTTCAGGACGCAGGATGTTGTAGATGATAAACATTGTTTGTTATAGTCCGATATTAGAGACGAGTATTAAAATTCTCGGATGTCATTTAATTTATACCTGCCGGCCAAACTCAAATGTTTGATATGGACACGACACGCCGGAATGAGGACAACTTTCTGTCGTCTATCGAATCCCGTTCACTGGACATTCCTAACTAATGAACGCGTTCAAAGTTAGGATTCGTCGAAACCTCTGCTAGTTCTTCTGTATCATAGCGACGTCATATCATATCGCCGAGGCTGGTTTTGCCGTGGGGCAGACCGCAATGTTAACATTTTGTTGTGATAGTTATGGTGAAATTTTAGACTGTATAACTTCGTGTAGTATTGTTCTAAATACTTCAATTTCAAGGAAGCATTAGATTGAACAATAATTTGGTAACGGAGTAGTTAAAATTTAAAAAATAAACATGATGACATTGACTAAATAGCAGATATTATTATAAAAGCATTTTTTATTAGGTCTTATGAATCGGAGTCACCTTCGAAGGTGGAATTAAAAAAACGGACGGATATTCTCGTCTACTGCGTCTTCCATCACAGCCCCAATATTCGTTTTCAATGTCTATTATATGTTCACAATATGTCTTCCATAAAGATGGAGTCACAGAGTTCAGGGCTTCCGTTGCCAACTCGGTAAAAACGCTTAGTGACAAATTACCTGGTTAAAAATAATAATGACCGTCGAATGGTTCGATCACATCATTTTATCTTTCACTATTAGAATAAGCTAAAAACTACACAATTTAGTTCTTTAACGTTTTTCTCTATCTCCAACCGTTACCGAGATATCAAAAAATCTAAACACAGTACGTTGTATTTTGGGGCTCCAATGTTAATCTTATGGAGGATAAGGAAAAATTAATGTTTCACTTATTATCTAATATTTTTGGATGAAACTTGATATTTAGCTTCATGTGATTGAGATCCATATATTTATGCTTAAAAATCATAGTTTATGTGTTTATCATGGCAGCTAACCTGCATACTCTTTTCCCACGTTAATCATATAGAGTTTGGGTAAACTCCTTTATTTATGGACAGATTTTGATGAAACTTGATATAAATGGTCAAAATATAAATTGTTTACGCTAGATACACCTACTTTCAGCGTTCCTCACAGCAGCAAACCTGCATACTCTTTCCCATGTTAAACTTAAGGAGAGTGGGCAAATAATACTCATATTTATTGTCAGATAATGTCAAATAAAACTTGTCATATATTATTATTATTATGTTATTGATTTGGAAATTCGCTGAGTATGCAGGTCTGCTGCGACGGGGTTATTTTCCTTTACCCTCTTCTTTCCCGCCGATCTCAGTTCATCTTTTGCCTCTTAGCGTATGCGTTTGATACTTTACAGTTGTTGGCCGCACATTCGCTTTTACATCTGGCGATGAATACGTTTTATCTTTCGCTTCCTTGTCACACACTTCTATAAACATTTCTTATTAGTTCCCTTCAGTACTAAGATTCGTCGCTCCTAACTCCTAACCATATCAATCCAAATAGCTAATTTACAAATCGAATAATATATATTAAAGTCACGAATATTCGTAGCTTGTTGCTGACACTTGTAAAAAAAACACTCGTGTTAGCCACGTCTTTAAAAATCCATCCCAAAAACTATATAACATTTAATTTTAAAAGCCTGCAAAACGTATGTATACTTCCCGCAATACATCAATATAATGCGTTTAGACCCTGGGGGCCCTTTCCTCTCGCCGACAGTTGAGATATTAGACGAGTACACCGCGCTTATAACTTATTGTGAGATTTCCTGTCGGGTAGATTTGAGAGCAATAATTACAGTTGCTGTGTCACTAATGTAGTCAGAAAATTATTGCAGATAAAATATTTAGTGACATACCCAAATTATTTCCACCCAGTTGCTAGTTTTATTTGGGCTATCGGAAGAGTGCGTTACCTGCGTATTTTTAACTCACTTCCCTCGGGAACAAACAATCGTCGACATTGATACCTTTGTACTTTAAAGGACGTTATAATGTCTAGCGGTCGATCTGATTATAATTGAAATAATGACTTCATTCCCCAATAAACATAATGTAATACATCACTTGTTAAAATCACCTTGGAATTACGTTGTCACAGTCTCCAGTAGTTGTGACGTTAGAAAAAATAATAATAACACACAAATTAATTAATACTATAATTTAAATTTTCGTTTCCTTTTTTGGATTCTTCAGAAATTATTAAAAAATATATCTACAAAATACTATCCACAACTTTTAAAATTCGTGTGAAGGTATGTTTCAGAGTTTTAAATATAATTTTCAATGATTTATCTTGTGGAGCTATGGCGGAGGTACTACAGTGTCTCTAACATGAGGACAGTCGTTGATTGTACACAAGTGAAATCTATTATAGTTTGTAAAGATAAGCTGTTGACATAATGTAATAACTATTTTTCACTGTGTAGTATCTCAACATATCCTTCATATAGTATTGATAGTAGTCTAATCAAAGGTTATTTTAGTTTTCGATCGTCAAACCAAATCTAGGACGCTCTAAAAATGAGACCTACTTAAACGTATTTATGGAACCTCTGTAGGTCAACAGTTATGTCTGGGAACGTGAGGTACTTGTGTGATTATGACAAACGCCAACCTGTTCCGACGAACCTGTTACACACTTGCAGCGGAAATAACGGGTTGACGCCAAGAATAACGGAACCGGAACTTGAAGACAGGTGATAAACCGGAACTATGCTGTAGATAGCCGTGAAGATAAAAACGAAACGGGGCCATCGTTTGTCTGGAAAGTGCACTATGCATAGCGCGGTTAAGAGTTTGTTGCTTGAGGCATAAAATAAATTAATTTCATTTCAGATACATTTTAATTTTTGTTTACCTTAACGTCTAATACTACAACACGTCGTATCAAGTTTACAACACTTTTGGAACATTTTCTTTGTTGTCGTTTTCAGACGAGAAACCGTGCATTTCTTCAAATCATTGGTCTAAATTAGGTACAGAGAGAGAAAGTAGTCTAGGTGTCAACCAACTGATGCAGTTTAGCGTCGCGTTCACAGTTGACTTTCGTTAGACAGGACTCTGGTAGCGGACTTATTTAGTTGGAGGATGTGAAATCCTCGATCTCACAAACTTTCGTCGCCCCCCACCTCCGGCCACCGGTCCAGACCCCAGCTGTCCACTTTCTTCTCACAGATGCGTCGATGTCACTCCAGGCGATGGCGGTGGACGACTTACACTCGATTATCTATCCAATCTTGAGTCGCGATATGACGATGCGATACATATCGCAAATATGATATTTGTATTGGCGTATACGTATATTGACAGGCGTATGGGTTTGGTAAACTATTCGTAAACTGGGGCCAGTCTTACCAACCGCAACGGCGTAAAACAAAGTTTCGAAGAGTCCCGTTTTGGAACGCATTAATTAATCTTAACATCTGCAACGATGGGGAAATCGAGCATAGCAGCCTTGAGTGGGTGGCGTCATCTTGGAGCTCTAAAGTCAAATATAAGAGAAGAAATTAATTTCGCGTATTGTCATCAATCGTGATTCGTAACCAGCAAATAGCGATGGATGCATTTACTTCAAAGTCGAGATTTTAAAACAGCACTTAACTTACTCACAGCGCAGTCGTTGCAGTCTGATTGGTTGTTTGTTGTGGATGATTTTTGTAGGATGTGTGAAAACAAATAGCCAAAAGATTAATAATTCAAAAATAAGTTATTTTCTCTAAGGACAACAACCATTAATTGCTTCGAGTTAAAATGTTGTTGCCTCACGAAACACAGTGACGAAAAATTGTAAACAATTAATTGTCGGGTACGAATAAAAATAAAAGGAGGTTATAATTTTACGTCAACACATGATTTTGACTGGATGCATTTATTGTTTACGTAAGGTTATGTTTGTTTTGTTTTTACATATAAATGACTCGAGAGTGATTTCGAACCAACATTAAAATTACAGTGGACTTGTTGATCGTTGCGCATGGATGAGCTGATCGATACGATCAACCAGCTGCAGGACGTGTTCCTGGCCAGCGGGCAGGGCTTGGACCTGCCGCAGGTCGTGGTGGTGGGCGCCCAGAGCGCCGGCAAGAGCTCCGTCCTCGAGCACCTGGTGGGCAAGTCGTTCCTGCCCAGGGGTCCGGGGGTCGTCACCCGGTGTCCGTTGATCCTTCAACTCCAACACGCCCCCAACGCCATCGCCGACGAGTACGTAATCTTCCAACACGATCAGACCAAGGTCTTCACGGACTTCAACCTCATCTGTAGAGAAATACAGGATCAGACCGTTAGACTGGCTGGAAGAAACAAAGGGATCTGCCAAACACCGATCGGGTTGAAGATTTACTCTACTTCTTTTCTGAATCTCACTTTAGTGGATCTCCCCGGTCTGACGAAGGTGCCTGTGGGCGACCAGCCCGAAGACATTGAGAAACAGACGAGAGACCTGGCGCTCCGGTATATTAGAAACCCGAACAGTATAATCCTAGCGGTGACCCCCGCCAACGCGGACATGGCGACCAGCGAGAGTTTGGCGCTAGCGAGGGAGGTAGACCCGGAGGGGGCGAGGACCCTGGCGGTCATCACCAAGCTGGACCTGATGGACGAGGGGACCGACGCCTGGGACGTGCTCACCGGGAGAGTCATCCCCGTCAAGCTGGGGATCATCGGCGTTGTGAATCGCTCGCAGAGAGACATCATGGAGAGAAAGTCCATGAGGAAGGCGCTCATAGAAGAAGCCGAGTTTTTCCACAAGAATTACAGAAAAATCGAACTTTACCACGGTATTCCTTACTTGACGAAAACAGTCCAAGGGATTTTGATCGATCACATCAAAGTGTGCTTGCCCAAACTGAAAGAGAACATTCAAGACAAACTGATAAAGAAAAGGGCCGAGTTCCAAGCTTTGGGAGAGGTGAAGTTGGATAAACCTACACTTTTGATCAATCTGATGTCCAAATTTTCGAAAATGTATTGTTCCGCTATACGAGGTGATTCGACGAACATTCAGACGAGTGAGTTGTCGGGAGGTGCGAGGATCAACTATGTGTTCCAGGAGTCTCTGTCGCACGCGCTGCGCTCCGTAGACGCGCTCGCCGGCTTGTCCAAGGGCGCCATCCTAACCGCCACCCAGAACGCGTCCGGCGCCAGTCCCGCCCTCTTCGTGCCGGAAGTCGCGTTCGAGTTGCTCGTGAAGCGACAAATACAACGCCTCCGAGCCCCTTGCCTGCAGTGCGTCGACATAATACACGAGGAGCTATGCAGGATCGTCCACAGCTGCACGGAGGACCCCGACATAGGGTTGCAACGGTATCCGAATCTCCAGAGGGAAATCAGTCGTGTCATCAGCGAGCTGCTGCGAGGTCGGTTGCCCATCACGAACGAGATGATCGAGCACTTCATGGACGTGCAGCTGGCCTACATCAACACCGCACACCCGGACTTCCTCCCCAACTGTGGGAGGAGTCACGTCCCTGCACCCGTCGCCGGCGGCGAGCTGTGTGTCACCCGCGCGCCGACCATCAGGCTCTCCCAGGAAGCGATCGCTACCCCGGGCAGAGACAACGACAAACCGAACAGAGACTGCACTCTCATCCAAGAGCTGATCCAGAGCTACTTCTCCATCGTAAGGAAATCGGTGCAAGACACGATACCTAAGATTATAATGCACTTCTTAGTGAACTTCGTGATAGATCGACTCCAGAGCGAGCTAGTGTCGCGACTCTACAACGGAAACATCCAGGAGCTACTCCAGGAGTCGAAGGAGTTCCTGGACAAGCGGCTGGAGTTGGAACATTCCGTCGCCCAGCTGGAGGAGGCCTCCAAGATACTCAACTCGTTGAAATCCAGCTCCAAACCGGCCCTGTTCGAATGCTGCATCGGACACAATTTGTAACTAAATTATTTTAATTACAGCGGTCGATGTTATATTCAAAATCGTTGTATAGATAAAGCCTATTCTATAGTTTTGATTAAAAACTATGTTTTCATCATATTGGAAAGTCATTCAATGAAATATTGTACAGTATTAATGATCTGACCACTCTTAACTTTGTGCAACGCTCGTTTTATTCATATAATAACAAATACTCGTTTTATTCAAATGTCTTTATTCTTATAATGTCATTGTTGACCAACTACGAGAAGTGTCTGTGTCTAGTCTAATGGCGCTGCTGTGTCTGACCTTGTTGGGACTGTGCCATGGGTCGCTGTGTCGCTATGACGCTAGGTCGCGCTAGTAGTCGACATCGACGCAGTCTGGCCAAAACAATCCGTCAAAGTAATCCGATAGCTTTATTGTGTTGGCCTAGTCCGCTCGTAAGCGCAAACTCAATAAATTATTTTTGACGTATGTTTGAACTCGATCTTTATATCCGATTACGGGATACACATTTCAGTCTTAGTTCTGTAGTAGTCTAATTTTTTCGTAATGACTAAGATTTCAATTAAGCTGATCTATTTTAGGCATTGCATACTCATCGGCAGAGGCAATATTCAATAGTTTGACATTTCCGGTTTTTTACGATAACTACCGGTCTCACAAAATACACAATTGATGATGATGATAAAATTGACGTTACCACAATTTAATGATAATTATCAATCCATACAGACAAACTATATAAAAAAACTTAAATTCCTCAAACACAATTTTGGTCCTTTCGCTGGTGTTAAAAAATGCTGTCGTATCCATACAAAGTTCCTTGTCGTCGATGTAAATTGGACTTTTAAATATTTTTTTGTGTATTACTATTAAATTTTTATTCTACAGTTCGTATAACTCAGACCTCCTTTTTATTTTTTCACTTACATCCTACACACTTTATAAATTATTACAATCAAACTTTCCGGCCTGCCAAATACAATTAAATATTGAATTTGAAAACTTTAAGTGTCAGTACACTATGGTAGACTTCTATCCTGTATCGAAATAAAATATAAAATTATTGTATATATTTGTTCCAAATAATGGTAGATTTTTTAGTAAGTTTTGTTATCCCACAACAGTTTGAAGACTCGGTTCAGAGTCTGGGGCTTTGCATCACAATGGCAACCTTCTACGTCACAAGGCCGGCCATATAAGGCAGGCGCGGCATACTAACGTAATGAGCCGGCCCACTCGCGCCTGCCTACTGCCTACACCGCCAACTGGTTCGCCTACCAGGGTGACTGTGTTTACCAACAACAGGGTGAGTCGCCTCCCATCCTCCATGATGGACGTCAGACGAGTGGGAACAACGTGTCATACCTCGCGACCTTTAGAGACAATGCGTTTTGTTGTTACGCTTACATTAACCAACGTCAGTTTTGAGTATTCGATCAGGAAAAGTTTGAAAGTTTGTTCGTTAAACACGATTCAATCACAACACACTACAGCGTCCATATAGAGCGCATATTACCTGAAAAATTAAGTCTAACTGATGAACATAAAAAAAATGTTTGCGTACTGAACATACAATAAAACTAAAGCTTTTATTAACCTTTCGACCTCGCAACACTCTGAATAAATTTTTATATTTTACGAGTTTGGCTTGCGGAATAGTGTTGCGTAACATTGTACTTATTATAGTTAGAATTTTATGTACCGGTATCAGGTTTTAAATAACTTGTGATAAACATATTCTCAAATCGGTGGCTTAGCAGACTAAAATAAAATTACTTTCATCAGCTGGACACGTCAGCTGTTGAAGGCGAGAGATGCACGTGATGAAGACAAAGCATAAAACGGAAACTGTGCCTGCCGTTGTGCTGTAGCACGGAGGAAGGTGTGAAGGAACGGAAACGGAAGAACAAGTCGATCACCGACCACCGTTACGGAAGTGAACCGTTGTGGAACGGGACAGACGACAGACAGGATCGCCTCGCCATAACCATCGTTGACACGTGAGAGAAGTGTCATTATAAACAAACTACATCCTACATCTAGCGTACCCTTTATAGGAGGTGATGATCAATATATTGTGATAATTACTAATATTATCTCTTTGGACTTTTCCAACGCGTCTGTGTTTTTAGCTGCATAATGTTTCTGGAGTTTGTGGAGAAACTCCTCCCGTTTTCACCTGACGACCTTCAGTGGAAAACAGCTGTTCTTGTTCTTTTAAATTAAAAATTCAATACAATAGCTCTGGTAGTTTCTATGGAAACCTGTTACATATTTTCTATCTTAAAAATCACTAACACCCCCCACCCAGAGCTAAGACATATTCATGTCAAAATCTTAAAAATAAAATAAATAAAATCTTTACGTTTTCGTCCCTTGGTGGACAGGTTGTAGGACACTATCTTACGGAGAAAAACAAAAAATCTACAGTCTAAACCCGTACTCCATCGGACCTCTGACTCTAGAACCCTCGAGGAGCGTCAGTATTGTGATGTGTTAGGGTCTACACACCCTCTAGGGACCCATACAGTTTAACCCATACAGACCTATAGAACCCGTAGAGTCCAATCAAGAAGTAGCCACACGAGTTAGTCACGCTTGAGAGTATGTAATAAAAAATAAAATAATAAAATTACAATTATTAAATTTATCACTAACTTTATTTTTGTTTTGTTTTGTAACTTGGTTTTGGTAGACCTGCAAGATAGGTTGAAAGGTGTGTAATCAATTAATGTCAAGGATAAAATGTTTAAAGCTGAGAAGTTTTCAGGTCTCCATTGTCTGCAATGACGTCGTAATTGTCTCTTGTTTGAAACAGTTTTAAAAATGCCATAACGGCGTAGAGTAATTTTATAAAACAAATTGTGTTGTGTTATATACATCAATATATATCATTGTCAAATATGTTTTAATGGTGTGGTTTTTATCTTTCTGTGTTTTATTATTTCAGGCCTCGATTAAATATTAAAAAAACGCTATATCTATGAAAATAAGGGCGATTTATTCTCATTATCTACGCTCCATTAGGCAAATTTGCCAGTCCAATTCCAGTAGTCTTTGATAATGATTGGGCTATTAATTAATGCCCTCGTAATGACCAAATTAAACTCTAAACGCTGGTCTTTGTCAGTGACGTCATCATCGTTATCCTTCACTCATATTCAGGTCAACACTTTCCATAAATCAATTTGACACAGAAACACTGTCGCATCGTTTTGTACCAGAATACCTTGCAGACCACTTGGGGATAGTATTATACAGCGAACTGTTTGAGTATTGTTTCAATTTTTCTATTTACTTCATTACCACACTTCATTACTTTCTATTTACCATTCATTATTCACTATTCAGTGAATAATGAATGGTAATAAATTTGAATACAGTACTTAAAAATGTAGTAGGCCCTACTTTAATAACGGTTCTAACAAAGTATTATAATAAACGTTTCATGGGGTGCCATTGAAGCTTGTGTCCCCATAATGATATATAGGACACGAGCGATGAGGTGAGAGACCTTTGAGTGGAGGGCGGGTGGGCGGCATCTAGGTCATCTGGGGGGCGGCTCGTCATAGAAGAGCTGTTAAAAATATTCACTCGTACGTGATTTATGGATAAAATAAAATATAAAAGAATAAAAAAAGATTTCTAGTAAGTGAGGCTTTTATAATGACAAGACAACGTGGAACTTTATTGTCAGGTCATTAACGTTAAAAGATCTTTCTCAGTTACTTTTTTTAATTGACTTACTGTGTTTCGTAACTAAGCGGCACCTTTAATTGGGGTGGATGCGCCTTCAGTGATTAGTAGGCTACCCTGCACTACTCTACTGTACTGCTAGCCAACGACCAGATTTCTGCAGGGGTTGTGAAAATGACCAAGCAAATGACAAGTCGGATGCGCGGAAATTTAATTCGCGAAGTAAATACAGAGCTTGTCAATTTAAAAGGTGACTTGGTTAACGATGAAGATATCGATTTTGCTTTACGCCTCCGAGGAACCCTCACAAATATTTCAGAGAAATACACAAATGATGCCATCGTCGATTCCAGACACAACTGGAGTTTTAAAGATAACTTTCAAGTGTGTCGTGAAATTGACCTAGGGCAATGTTCATTACGAAAACTATTGGCCGTGACACATTTCCAATAACTGCAGCTCGGTGGGAGGTTGTGATTAATCACATGTTGATGTTCTTGGTAATGTGTGTAGGCCGAAGCAGTTCCATCCACTATGCCCACGCGCGTCGTGGCGAGCTCTGCATCGATTTGCCGTCAACTGTTGACGCTGTTCCGAACTGAATGAAATTCGCGGTATACGCGCAATTTCGTGACCTGGAAATCGCATGTGATTATACTTAATTGTACTTTGTCGAATAGTATATAGTTTGCTGATAAATATCTTTATGGTAATCATATCCTGATTTCAAACTGATATTGTGTTTCACGTCGCTCTTAAGGTACTGAATCCAAAATGGTGCAAGTACTGCACTTTCTGAAGGGGATGAAAATATAATAGAAATAGGTAGATCAACAACCAATTTATGCTAAGGTTTCTTATTTTAACCCTTGCATAAAACCATAATAATATAATTTTGTTCATTAAGTTATCAATTGCGCAATATTGACTGCTGTTTCCTGACTTTACTCAATGGAAGTTAAAAATAGACGTCGATCAGTCTGAACCGCAAACCGACTGTTGCACTCGAGCAAGACGCAACTGCGCAGATGGTTATCGTTTCTGACAACAATAACCTTGTGTACAAATGCATCGGCGTCCACACGCGGTGTGACTCATTATTGTGTGGGTGTGAAACAGACACACATACACACTCGCATGCACGCTTAATAACCTAACTTCGTTCTCGCCTTAGTTCGGAGTATTTTCAGATACCAAAGTTAAACTCAATGACAAAGCTGGCAACGCAATCTACGTAGTTACGTAGATGGAGTCGTCGCGTAGAATATATTCGAGGCAGTTTTTCCTACTGTCCCCGCCTCTCATCCCTGGACTTAGTTTTGACAACTACTTCAGGCTAGACCTTATCAGGTTGCGACTTTATCACTTAGCGAAAAGCCATTGGTGATTGACGGGATTTGAACCCGAGACTCTGGCACGTGAAAGTCCTGCGCTCCCCAGACTTGAGTATTAGATTAGATTAGATTATTGAAATGGCGACCGTACTACAAGGTAGGTATTTTAAGCCAAGTATGAATGAGAATTGATTGTAAGATGATTGTGACGTGATCTTGTCTTGTTACTGACTAAGGCTGACATGTTCCTTAGACAGGACTGCAACTAAGGGACCTATAGTTTAACGTGGAATCCGAACCACGCTCTCTGAATTACGAATTGGTCTAATTATGTGAATGGTCTTTGCGGATGCGGATTAACGTTATTCAATAGTGCGGACGTTAATCCACACAAGAGAACACTACATCCACCGACCATCGCTCACAACTATCCACAATTCCAAGTACCAAGTAGCTGGATTACAGGACGTCGCCACCATCCCAGTCTAGTAGTACTATGCGTGGTAAAAAGGAATTGAAAGGGAAAAGAAAATTTTACATATGTTGTAAATGACAATAAGTAACTTATTATTTATTTTAAACTTGTAGGCCTAACTTTATTTTATCAACAGGATATGCCAGCGTGAGTACAGTTTACTATTTTATATCAAATCCCACCCTCTGCGCAATACTAACACAATTACTTCGCAACACCAGCTGCAACGCTCGTTTTCCTTGTCTTGGCAATGTTGATTCGTAGAAGGGAAAACCGCCGCCCCAACCAACTACTGAAATGTCAATCCAGAACTAAGACTGGGGTCAGTAACAATACTTGGATGCTAGACAGTCTAACTTGAAGGTCATCTATGGAACTTACACGACTAGGACAGAAATAGTAATCCAGTGACACCAATCTGGACATAATTTTTTCTATACGTTTATTTTATAACAATACGTTTGTTTCATTTGATGTAACAGTGAACAAAAAAATACATTCACTGTACATATACAAAGTCTGCCACAAACTTTAGTCGCATGCCTTGACATGCACTGCAACTAAGCTCTAGCGGTCACCTATCACTAATGCTGCCATATCTCAGTTAATATTTGTCTAATTTAAAACAATTTGGTGTCAATCAATTTGTAGTTAAATTACCTAAAAAAGGTTATTCTTGTAAATTTTCTGTTAAATCAACGGTTCACGAGTTATTTGAGAAACAAAATTTTAAATGGCTGCCATTTTGTTTTTTTGAATTTGAGAAATTGTAGTTTTGTCTAGATGTCATAAATGTTTGTGCAAAGTTTCATTTCCGTACGTTTAACCATTATTCAGAAAAAAATTATAAGTGAAAAAACAAAATGGAGGCTGTGTGAGTAACTAAGGACTTCCGGACAATTTAAATATGATATTTAGATATGTTTCTTACCCAGGCACAAAGCCCTAGAGTATTGGTAGGGAATTCTGAAATACTCTGTATATATCGCATACATATACAGTAGTAATTGCGTGGTATTTATATTTTTCCGGAAAATAAAATAATAAATGTAATCATGTAATTCCCTAGAAATCCACTTCACCTTGAATTTGAAACTTCAACCATCTTTTAATATTATCGTGTGCTCAGTAATCCGGTCTCGGGCCACAACGAAATGTTTCGCCACTGAGGCAGGCTCCCGAGTGGCGTATAGAGCCTTGTGGGGGTTAACTAGTGTTTTTGACTTGAAAGTTGTAATGCATTTCTATTGAAGACTCACTCTTTGTTGAACATAACCTCATCTAACATTTCTAGTGATATGACTCACAGCCACAGGTAGAGGTGCAGCGGTTGAAGTAACTCATGACCTCACCGCCAGGCAGCTCCCACGTCACGCTCCGTGCATCGCATTACATTTAGTTATCGACCTCGCGTCCAAACAACTACGTCACCTTTTAATTTAGATTATTTTTGCAACACAAGGGAAAAATTTAATGGTGCTATTTTTTAATCAGTAGCCAATTTTGGGCCGTATGATGATCTATATTTTTCGTCATACTGCAAATAAAATTAAACAAATTCGTAAAACATAAATTTTTACCTGATTTAGTATCAATAGTAACTGTAACGGAATTGACGTCAGAAAAACAGCTGTTTAGAGGAACTGAAAAATTTAGTCATCAACATGATCTAAGCTATTCACCAAAAATGGAAGTAAAAACATTTCATTTCCTTCATTTCATGTCCTGGTGTTGTTATTTAACGTCGAACTTTTGCTGTATAAATAATTCAAATTGTATATGGTGATCAAAAAATATTTGTTTAATTAACAGTTAATAATCACATTACTTGGTTGTTTTAATTAATGGTAACATAAGTAGATTAAGTCGTTAAGCTTGATGTTGATTTTTTAAATCCTTAAAACATCTGTTTTAAATTCAAGTCAATTTAAGTGTAAAACATAAACATCTACAAGATTAACAAAAAATAAAAACTGTGACCGGTCAGACCCTATAAATAGTAACACGATTATTCTTCTCGTTTCCCATAATCCATTCGGCGCAGCAGCTAATCACGTTGTCCCGAACCAACAATGTTACGTCACGTCAAATAGGTTTCATTTCATTCAGGGGATGATTCAATGGTTACAATACAATTACATTTACCTGACCGGTTATTGGTCATGGATATTATGGAATGAATGATGTAATCGTTTCTATTGTGAAGCAAAATATATTCATTTTAACATCATCATATGTTGCGCGATTGTTGTAAATTGTAAATGCAATTAATTATTATTAATTATTTAGTGTCTCGTTGGGTTAAAAGTATTTTACTCGTTAAGATATGCTTCCAGAATTGTTAATGACTAAATAATATACCTTTCAGTTTCAGTTCAAATATTGTTGTTATTATTAAAAATACTAACCTCCAGGTTAATTTCCTACACGTTTCGGAGTCATATGTCTGTGTCATCAGCAGGGAATATAAAATACAAAAATGTAAATTTTAATCACGGACACGAGTAATATGTTCAAAGATAATTTAAATGCTGCATGTTGTGTTTATGCGTATTCCTGATAAGTACAATAATACGCGTGAATGTACTAGATTTATAACACACAACATTTGTAATTATTAAATGTATATTAGCACATAAAAAATGTTTTTGAGATTGAAATTATGAATTTTATGATTAAAATTTAGGTATAGTATACCCTGAAGATGTGACAAAAATATATGGCTATGAAACATAAAGTTTTAGAACTGAGACTGGAAGGGTTTGTAATCGAGGTTATTTGTTAAACACAAAAAATAAAAACTGTGACCGGTCAGACCCTATAAATAGTAACACGATTATTCTTCTTCTTTTCCCATAATCCATTCGGCGCAGCAGCTAATCACGTTGTCCCGAACCAACAATGTTACGTCACGTCAAATAGGTTTCATTTCATTCAGGGGATGATTCGATGGTTACAATACAATTACATTTACCTGACCGGTTATTTGGTCATGGATATTATGGAATGAATGATGTAATCGTTTCTATTGTGAAGCAAAATATATTCATTTTAACATCATCATATGTTGCGCGATTGTTGTAGATTGTAAATGCAATGAATTATTAAATTATTTAGTGTCTCGTTGGGTTAAACTATTTTACTCGTTAAGATATACTTCCAGAACTGTTAATGACTAAATAATATACCTTTCAGTTTCAGTTCAAATATTGTTCTTATTATTAAAAATACTAACGTTTAGGTAAATTTCCTACACGTTTCGGAGTCATATGTCTGTGTCATCAGCAGGGAATATAAAATACAAAAATGTAAATTTTAATCACGGACACGAATAATATGTTAAAAGATAATTTAAATGCTGTATGTTGTGTTTCTGCGTATTCCTGATGAGTACAATAATACGTGTGAATGTACTAGATTTACAACACACAACATTTGTAATTATTAAATGTATATTAGCACATAAAAAATGTTTTTGAGATTGAAATTATGAATTTTATGATTAAAATTTAGGTATAATATACCCTGAAGATGTGACAAAAATATATGGCTATGAAACATATAGTTTTAGAACTGAGACTGGTTATATAAATCATAGTTAGTTAGTAAATGCCCTCTCACATAACATGCATAACATATTGTCTTCACTTTATTTTTGTAAAGAGTATTTCACATTTAAAAGATTTTGGTTATTTTTTCCGAAGCTTTAATGTTTATGTGTGGTTTTATGAACTCCAGTGGCATTTTTAAACGTTTTATCGGTAGAGTCAAACTCGGGTCTTGTCATCAAATAATGTGGACCTATTGATTAGACAGTGGTCCAATAATAAATGGACGAAAACAAAAGCTGATACGAGCAAGGTAACGGCAGCAAAGTTTGACTCCGAACTTACCATTTGTTTAATTACCATTCACATTTGTAGGCAGGCTAGTCAGCCAACCATCGCTCACAATGCCCTTGTTGTAGTTCGATTGTTGCCATTTTGATAGTGATAGCTTGTTGTTACTGTATGTATACTCTTAGACATCCTTCCCAACACCTTTCACAATTTAGCTGATGAAAAAGATCTTAAGCTTAAGTTTTCACTGAACCTTGTCTCGGTGAAATAGAACAAAATGAGACCTATTGTACGAGTGTTAGCATGTCTCCAGCTGATACTGGATCCGATCACGAGATAAGCCATAATGTCGGCTGTTATTGACCGATGACCTGTTTGTAGGATTAATGTTGGCAGCCCTGTCCTCATTTCGCATCTTTGCATTTCACCTTGACACATTTTGCTCTCACGTTCTGTCAACATTAACATGGAAAGTACAAACTCTCTTGTCGTTAGGACTTCACAGTTAAACTATAAAGGAAATACTTTTAGGACGCATATTAGGAATGTAAGAATGAAAAGAAAAAATACGATACATTAAATTATATTTTCATGTTGGCAAAACCTTAAATTGCTTAACAATCACACTATTGTACATTTTGTCAATAGAAGAACACATATGATTAACATTAGTTGAACTTATGAAGCACTGTTGAATACTGCGTTAATTTAAGACCATCCTTATAATAAACCAGTTCAGAATTCAGAGGCAGTGGTTCGGACTACACGTTAAACTTTAGGTCCCTTAGATATACCATTGACTGTTTGGCTATTAATTAACAGTCCTGTCTAAGGAACATGTCAGCCTTAGTCCTTAGTAATAATTAGTATACAAGATCGCGCCACAATCATCTTACACTACTTTCTCATTCACAATTGACTTGAAATGCCTACCTGGGTAGGTTGCCATTTTAGTTAAAAGTATAAAGCAGTTATAAAGATAGCTTTTTAGATAGAGGAAGACGGAAACATTCCCTTTAGACATATCCAAATACAATATATTTCTGTTCCTATTTCAATTGACACGAAAAGGATGATTTTGCAGACGATTTAAACAACTGAAAACGACTGTTTTATAGGCAGTACCGTATGATGGAGATTAAATAATACTGTCTTCGAAGTGTGTGATAACAGTAGAACACATGGGTGTAGGTGATTGTTGACTGTCCCTCGGGCACGCCCACTCTGCCGGATGTCTCGTTACTCAGCCGTCGTCGTCCGGATGCTCGCCTCACTTGACCCTTGACACGTGCCCTGTCCCGGGGTCAGAGGTCAACCAGTGACCAGTGACTCACCTAACGCCACCTCCCCCAGCGATGACCTACTTACCACAATGAACAAGTGTTTTATTTTGTTTTTCTAGCTCTGTTACAGGAATAAACACAGTACGTTGTCTTATGGAGCCCTATTATTAATTTTATTCATAAAAGGAGAATAATAATATCTCTTTTATTTTTTTAAATACTGTGATAAAACTTGGTGTACAGAAATTTTGTAAATTGACAAGTTCTAATAATGAATGCTGAATAAAAAATAATCCTCGTGACAGCAAACCTGCGTACTTATTCCCAAGCTATTTTTAAGGAGGATAAAATATAGCTTCCTTCTTATTTCAAATATTGTGATACACCTTCGACTTCGTATACGGTGTTATCTAGCTATTTATACATTTCAAAATCCTAGATTTAACATTTCATTTGACAGCAAACGTATTTACTCATTTCCAGTGTTATTATTTAGGACTTTAAGTAAATTGTATTTATAAACATATTTTGATAGCAATTGGTATATGTCTAAACATATCATAAAGCTTTGTTTGTATTATCTTAAGTGATTTATTCATGAAAGACAAGTCACTGAGTACGCAGGTATGCTGTTAAGGGGTGTTTTAAAGTTTAGTACTGTACGGCGTTTCAGTTTTTTTGTATAGTTCGTTAGTTCTTATTATTAGGTTATTAGCTAGAACTTCTAACTGTGAATATTTTGAGCAGGATATCAGCTGATGTGTTATTGTTGTACAGCTGATCGGCGTGGTGTGCCTGGCGCTCGCTACCCCAGCTGTGCTCGCCGGCACGTCGTGGTTCCTGTTCGTCGTCGTGCTCAGCTTCGTCGCCACCCTGGTGTGGATCGCCATCTACCTGATAGGCGTGCGCGAGGCGCTCAACCTGCCCATCAACTGGATCCTGACTGTGAGTATTACGTCAGCGTCATAGCTATCAGCTGATAACTTGTACTCGGCCGGTATCATAAAATATTACACACACATTATTATAAAGCACCTTCCACTTTTATGGGTATTTGATTAGCAACGGTACAGCATGACAGACAGTCCAAGCTGCGTTTACACCAGTCTATGCTGTAATTACTGTTTTTGTTTTTGTTGTCCTCAGGAGCTGCTCAACACCAGCCTCGTGACCGTGCTGTACCTGGTCGCCGTCCTCGTCCAGCTGTCCGCCTGGTCCACGCCCTACAGCTCGCGCTACCGGAGCTCCAACATCGCCGCCGGTGTGAGTACTGACAACCTGTAACTATTTATATTGTGTCCGAGTCCCAATTACAATCTTCACATACTCTTCCTTACCCCCATATTCATCACTTTCCTTATTCCCATCTTCATCACTATCTTTATCCTCATCCACATCCTCATAAGTACCCTCATCCTCCTTCCTATCTTCATCAATATCCTATCTTAATTCCCATGTTCATCAATAGTGATGAATACTGATCTTGATCCTCGTCCTCATCCTCATTCTTATATTCATCCGTATCCTCATCCTCATTCTCATGTTCATCCGTATCCTCATCCTCATTCTCATATTCATCTGTATCCTCATCCTCATTCTCATATTCATCCGTATCATCAACCTCATTCTCCTATTCATCCGTATCCTCATCCTCATTCTCATATTCATCCTCATCCTCATTCTCATTTTCATCCGTATCCTCATTCTCATTCTCATATTCATCCGTATCCTCATTCTCCTATTCTTCCGTATCCCCATTCTCATTCTCATATTCATCCGTATCCTCATCTTCATTCTCATATTCATCCTCATCCTCATTCTCATATTCGTCCGCATCCTCATTCTCATTTTCATATCCATCCGTATCCTCATCCTCATTCTCCTATTCATCCGTATCCTCATTCTCATATTCATCCGTATCCTCATCCTCATTCTCATATTCATCCGTATCCTCATCTTCATTCTCATATTCATCCGTATCCTATACATATATCCTACACACATATATCACATATCATACATATATCCTATACATATATCCTCATTCTAATATTCATCCGTAACCTCATCCTCATTCTCCTATTCTTCCGTATCCTCATTCTCATTATCATATTCATCCGTATCCTTACCTCATTATCATATTCATCCGTATCCTCATCCTCATTATCATATTCATCCGTATCCTCATCCTCAACCCCATTTTCATCACTATCCTAATCTCATGCGTAACCCTTCCCTAATTCGGAATCCTCGCCTCCGTTTCCTCGTGTTTCTATTCCTCCCCATCAAGCATACACTATTACAATATATTGGATTAATATGGACCATAAACTATGACATAGTTATAAAAATTTCAATTTGTTGTCATAAAAAAGTTATGGGAATTTTGAAGACTATAGTAAATTTAATTATGTTTGTTAATCTGTTTGTAAATATTGTTTAACATTATATTATTTTATGCAATTTTTTAAAATTCTTGGTCTTATAACATTGATGATACAGAATTTGTAGTTTGTTTCATATCAATAAAAAATATTGTTATTATGTTGACGATGATGACGATGATGGATGATGGTCCATCATCGTCATCATCATCATCTCATTCCTATATTCATCCATCCTAACCTTCATCCATACTCTTTAAGTTAAGTTACGTATTTCCTGCAGTACCTGCGCTTCTTTTTAGCTGTGCAAACGAAGTTAAATCTAAAATAAATGCTATGACTTGATTTTACAAGACAACCTTGTACTTGGTGCCTTTGGAACGGATTTGAGATTATAACGAGTGCTACATATTTTCTCCACAAAAATATTAATGACTTCAAAAAGGTTTAATAACATTTCATTCGTATAGATCACTGATGAATATTTTTATAATCTTATACGCTATTATTTTAATCAATTTTATTCATATCTACATAAAGTACACGGAGGAGTTTAGGTTGGTCTCTTTCTCTCACACAGTATTTATCTTTTCGCTTACTATTTGGTTCACTTTACTCTAAGTTATTTTCGTATTCGCGATTCTGTGTTGTGTATTGTTGCCAACTGGGTTTCCAAAACAATATGTTTGCGCTTGAATTATTTTCGGATCTCACGGTTTGTGTGGTTTATGCTTTTTACCAGACCAAACCTCTTGCCGGCCCAGTGTGCGGTCGGTTTTGACTTGGAAAGACTGACAATTATTACCTTCTTTTGTGTTTCTACACTAATTTAAGTTGCTGCAGTTAAATTCTTACACAATATGGCTTTATAGTCTGATATTGTGAACGGAAATCTTTAACAAACTATGTTATAAATTTGCAGCCTTCAGGGCTTTAAATATTATTATTTAATTTTTTGGTAATAAAGAATTACATTCTATAGAACACACCCAACTTTAGTGTACATAAATTGTAATAAACGGTAAACGGTACAGTAGACTGACACATACTTTCTTCTTAAGTAAATTTAAAAACGATAATCTTTAAGATTAGATTAGATCATTGAAATGGCAACCATACTACAATGTAGGTATTTTAAGCCAAGTATGAATGAGGATTGAGTGTAAGATGATTGTGGCGCGATCTTGTAGTCTTGTTACTGACTAAGGCTGACATGTTCCTTAGACAGGACTATTAATTAATAGCCCAACTGCCGATGGCAACTAATGGACCTACAGTTTAACGTGGAATCCGAACCACAGCCTCTGAATTACGAATTGGTCTAATTATGAGGATGGTCTTTGCGGATTAACGCAGTATTCAATAGTGCGGATGTTAATCCACACAAGAGAACACCACATCCACCGACCATTGCTCATAACTATCCACAATTCGTGACCTCCAAGTAGCTAGATTACAGGACGTCGCCACCGTCCCAGTCATATTCTTAAAACTATAGTCATATTAAAACTATCATATTCTTTAAAGTTAACTAACTTCTTTAAAGTTTGTTGGATTCAGGGGACCGCAAAACGGATATATCCACTCTCAAATCAAGTTTGATAATTTTGACAACAATACTTTCTCCATATACTATCGTATAAGGGGAGAAATTAAAAATATAAAACGTTACGTAAAACATGCGAAGTTTTCATAAAAATATTCCAAGTTGCATAAGTGAATAAATAAATCCACGAAAATCCGTACTTTTCCAGCCACATCGATTATGTAGATATTAAAATTATAGTGGATAAAAATGTCTTATTCACATCGGGACGATTAAATGAGAGATTGAGAAATAAACTATGGATGAAGCAACAGTAAAATGGAGAGAGCGGTAAAATATTTTACGGCCCAAAGGTCTGGCACATAAACAGGAGAGCGAGGGACCACTTGTTGAAAGGGCCCACCTGTTAGTGTCTTAAACATGTTCCTGGATGTTCATAGAATAAAAGATTTAACATACAATTATATATAGCGAAATACACTTCGCCAGTTGAACCCTAAACACCAAACATCGTAAATTATGTTAAACATTAAATGTCAATTAAATGCTAGACATTTATTATGTACTATAGCTTATAAACTTATTGTAGATTAGGCCGGAGGTTTTGTTTGTAGACTGGGACGGTGGCGTCGTCCTGTAATCCAGCTACTTGGAGGCCACGAATTGTGGATAGTTGTGAGCGATGGTCGGTGGATGTGGTGTTCTCTTGTGTGGATTAACGTCCGCACTATTGAATACTACGTTAATCCGCAAAAACCATACTAAAAATTAGAACAATTCGTAATTCAGAGGCCGTGGTTCGGATTCCACTCTAAACTGTAGGTCACCTATATGCCATCGGCTGTTGTGCAATTAATTAACAGTCCTGTCTAAGAAACGTGACAACCTTAGTCAGTAACAAGACTACAAGATCGCGCCACAATCATCATTCAATCCTCATTCATACTTGGCTTACAATACCTACCTTGTGGTATGGTTGCCATTTCAATAATCTATTCTAATTAATCCTCCCAGGATACCTTGACCCCAAGCCCGGATCTGGATTGTTTTGGAAGGTTCTCCTCACTTCTCTGGGAGTCACGAAGAGTTCCCGAGTCCTTCCATTCCCATCCTTTGAATCCCTGCCCTGGGGCTGCTGGATGACGGGCCTACCCGGATGTGCTCGTGGCTCCTAATGTTTGACAGGGAGTTTATAATTTTACAGCTAATATAGTTCTATGGCACGGACAAAACCGTATTTTTTCCTCTATGGACGGTTGACATTGCAGGTGTTCGGACTGGTGAACACGGTGGTCTACGCGGCCGGCTGCTACCTCCTCTACGGCGACTGGCGGGCGACCCGGACAAGCCAGTGAACTACACCACAGTACCGCAGAACATACAGCGAATAGATGTCAAACCGAACTGGTGTTTATGAGAGCTAAAGTTGACGTAATACTGTCGCGTACCACCAGATACCGCCACCAGTATCCCATGTATTTTATAAGCCTGGTGGCGCTGACTGACGACTGACGCCAGGACTACGTTAATTTTTGAGCTCAACGTATTTTAAGAAATTAGAACATCCATTCTAAAAGGATCAAACAAGATTCTTAAAAACATTTCAGGTATTTTTCTATCTTTCGTGCATAGTGTTCATTTTATCTTGTACAAAATTTTACGTGACAATAATATAGTGTAGAATAACAAGATGAAAAAATTATTTTAACTTTTTTAGTTATGTTGTGTTGGTTTTTAATTGTCTGTCAAAATATGAAATCGCGTAATTCGTGAGATAACTTTTCCAGATGCCTATTCTGTAAAATACTAAACAATTCAGATTTACCCACAGAAAAAAAGTTATTTAGAGCCTAATTTTACTTAGTGTAGTGTTTTGATCAATTTGATAAAGTATCTAAAGTCAACTATTTAATGAAGAAAATATCGAAGATTCAATAAATAGACGGTTTTTATAGTTCATGTATAATTTGTTGGTTATTTGACCAGTTATGTGTTTAAAAGCATGAAATTTTTACAATTAGTTGTTGTCTGTTTAATTGTTTAAGTTTTTATCCGAGTTTTAATTTTAATTTATCTTAATAATCACCTTAAAGTTGTTTAAAGGTTGAACGTTATGCCTTATTCTAACGTATATTTTTGTGTTAACTTATTTTCATACATTAAGAAGCTTATATCCAAAGCCTTGTTAGCTGTTAAGTATTGTATATATTAGGTTATAGGATATAGTATGTATTTTTATATTAACGAAAAATCTGTATTTTGGTCACTAAAATTAAACAGTGTGAAAGAAAATTGTTACCTGTGAGTGAAAAACAAATATGCCACTGACTGAATCATGTATATATAAGTCATATTAAAACCATATATTTCGAAATGATAATAAAGCCAATGTAATAATTTCGGATATTCTAAAAGTAAATTATTAAAAAAGACAGACAATTTTCCGTGTAGCTAAAATAGCTCTTTGAAGCAATCCGATTGTGGCTTCGTGGGTTGCAGAAGCAACCTTGTGAAACTTAATGAAGCATTTAATTCTAAAATAAAAATTGTGTAAACATATTTTAAATATAAAGTACAAACTAACCAGTAAAGCAATTAGTGGCACAACAGTTTTTAAAGTTAATATTTGTAATTATGTATTTATTTAATAAAGCGTTTTACTATTTCTTGAGAATGTTTTCAGAACCTTTTTCCTGTGTTGTGGGAGAAGTCTATGAATTACTCATGGGGTTTCCCTTTGTAAACGTTTCATGGACTTCTACGGTTCACGTGGTTCTCATTGAAGTTATGTTAATACCTTTGTAACAGAACCACGCGGAGAAGTCTTAACAAAACATTCAAAAGGAAACAATGAAACAAATTTACGTTACCAGGTAAATGTTTTATGACTTGGATATTTTTTACATTTAAAAAAGTCATTTTGACACGGATATGTCTTAGCTCTGGGGGCGTGTTGGCAATTTTAAGATGGAAAATATGTAACAGGTTTCCATAGAAACTACCAGAGCTATTTTATTGAATTTTTAATATAAAAATGTAAGAACAGCTGTTTAGATAAAGTGAAAACATTTCCTTTAGACATATCCATGATCTAAACTTTTCCCACAGGGAAGTAAATACACAAATTTTACTTATGTTTGTGTTTATCGTTAAATTAATTCTGTTATTACTGAAACTATTTCAATTTTCAGACATCGGCTAATTGATGTTTAAAAATAATCATAATTAGATAAACACAAATATTAGTGCAATGGTATCAAAAATAGGTTATACATTTTGTGATACATGTTTTTTAATTTTAATTTGATTTACAAGGAACTTTCTCTTTTGAAATCCTGTTAGAAATAAACAGAATGAACTGATTTTATAAAAAAATTGCCTCATCGATTAATCTCAATTTTATTTTATTTGGGAGTAGCCAAAGTACACGTTCTTCGCACGGGCTAAAAAGGCTGAAAGGTGTAGGCTCTACTGATACATTTAAGGTATTGTTAATTAATTCTTCATTGTTTAAAAATGACAAAAAGGAGTGTCTGCAACATTTCGTAACATATGTAATATTAAGCGGATAAGGATTAATGTAAAAGAACAGTCGTCAAAAAAACTTAAAATCTACCATTCCACTATTTCAAATAATTCACTAATTTCGATCCAGCAGTTTATCTGAAAAATCAACTTTATTTCTTCTTCTTCCCGAACTGTCAAAATATAGTGCAAACGGATGTTGTCATTAGAAAATGTAAACATTGAAACCTAGGACGGTCACGGCAGCTCTGTCTTCCCGAACTGTCAAATTTTAGTGTTCACAGCTGTTGACATTCAAGTAATTTTATGTTTTCATTCTCTAAAAAATTAAAATTGAAAAATTAGGACGTACAGGGCGTATTCAAAATTTTTAAGGAAATGAGTACGCCTATGTTTGCATGGTTTAAGATCTTTTGATAAATTTTTGGTTCTATTTTTGACTTTTCCTTACAAAAAAAGCAAACATTTTACAGAAAATTTCTTTATAATATTTTATTTACTTTGTAGGATATGAGTGATAATAAATCCCTTCCTCAGTTGTCTAATGACTAATTGGTAAATTAAATCGATTTAAACTAATGAAAGTCTGCATTGGTCATCGGAACATTATTGTTAATTAAACAGATGCGATTGCTCATCGAGTAATTTAGGAATGGTGCTACAATGAACGCCTGCAAAACGGTAAACGCAATATGAACTCTGTATATAAATTGCCTGCTGTTTACTCTACGGCGCTCGGTATCGTCCTGTATTAATAATTTAAAACTTTTTCTACAAATCCCTGTGTACTGCGAATCGGTAACAATTTCTAAAACAGATTTATTATAGAGAAAATATATTTTATTTTTTTAACACGTTTTGTCAGAGAGTGCTTAAGGGAGAAAAGAGAAATGTCCTTGTCCCTGCTCCAACCTGACCCGCGCTCTATAAAAGTGATGAGCCCTGAAAACCTAGTTTCAAGCGATATTACACTTAAAATTAATATAATTTTTTAGGTTTTACAGAATGGGTGTGATTAAAAATTATTTTACTGTAAGAAGTAGTCAACTTCATGTTTTGATGCTTCTAAAAATCAATATTAATTTTGACGTTTTATTGTTTACTTTTATCCGTTAACTAGAAGCAGGCCTGTTCTTATAACGGGATTAATGATACAGCAAGGGACTTATTATTATTTCAAAATATAAACCTGAAATCTCAAACACAAAGAGCAAATACATTGCCAGCTTGATTATTAAAATTTGTTATACGTCAAGAAAACATTTTAATATATTACAATTTTGAAATAGGTTTAAAATCAATGATAAATTTAAACAAACTGATTGATTTTAGTTTTTTCATATCTTTACAGAAATTAAGGTAAGACCTCTCTCGGCTTGTCTTGGCTATAAAACGGAAAAATATAACAACTTGAAGGAATTTACAGACAAAAGTCTAATTTTATTTACATAGATATTTGCACACTCCATAGAGCGTTGCCTCACTCAATTTGCAGCTTTAAGCACATATTTATCTTTTCCCAGTGAAGCAGATAACACAGATCACAAGTCCACACCAGCCTTGTAGCCGGGTTGGAGAGGACGATAATGTTTTTGAAAACGGCGTCGATTATCGACCCGTCGTAAATAGCCCGACCGACAATGAGGTCAACATCCTTTCGATTTCATTCTTTCTGAAAAATAATATCCGAAATTTTTTCACCAACGTGTTAAAAATAGTTTATATTACTTAATTTAGATTTACTTAAATCTTTGGAAGTGTAATCAATATAATTTATAAATAATTTTTGTTATGTTTTAGCGAATTTCCCATAATATTAGTAGGTCTCCAAGTTAAGCCCGGGAATGTTATTTTTTCTTCTTAAGAGACAAAAAAACAATAGTCTAAAATTTATATATTTTATATATATATAAATATATGTAAAATGTGTCTGTTAGCACGATAACTCGCTTAATGGTCCGATCAAGACCAAATTTGGTAAGAATATTATACAAATGCTCGGACGTGTTCGTAAACCAGACATATCGGTCCATGAATTGTTTGTTTTGTAAAAATTTTTTTGCGTTTTTCACATGTAATTTAAAATTTTTAATTTATATTTTTAAATCAGCTTAAAAAACTACACAATTAGTTCCTTCTATCTAATACGAGATATTAAAAAAATCTAAATAGTTTGTATTTTGGGCTAATGTAATCTTATGGAGGAAGGAAAAATTATTTTTTAATATTAATATTTTTGGATAACAACATATTGCTTCATGTGGTTAGACATACTTTTAAAAAATCATAGTTTTGTGTTTATCATGGCAGAAAGCATATTTTCCATAATCATATAATAGGCAAACTCTATTGGACGTTGTTGATTAATTGGTAAAAATGTTAAAAATAAAATCCTTTATTAATGATTTAGTGTTCCTCACAGCAGCAAATATCTTTATGTTAATCTTATGGAGAAAACAAATATCATGTTTATACAGATAAAATTTATATATTTTTATAATTGATTTAAATTTGAGTACGCAGATTTTGCGAAGGTTTGTATACTCTCAGAGGACAATTAAAACTGTTATGCGTAAAGATGACGTAGCAAGAATCTACTTAAAATTATAATTACGAGCAAATTTACAACATGTAGTGAAATGCCCGGACGAGCATTAAGATGTGTAAATGCAAGTGGATACATGTAGTAGAACCTGTGAGCCAGAGTATGACGTATTTATCAAGTCTTTATTTTGAGAAAATATCAACCAAATAAATTTAATACACTGTAAACATAAAAAAATAATACCCTTTGTGTTGAAATTGTCTGTTTAGTTTACAAGTCCTCTTATTCTAGAGAGGTTGAGTCAAGCATTGGGAAGATCAATTTGTTATATAAATAATAAATGTAAATCAACAATTTGACCTCTCCAGCGAAGAGGTTTACTTTAAATGCCTTTTATAAATTGGATTGTAAGAATGTCGAGATATCACTCCAAATAATTAATAATTCCCCACAGTTTTCTGTATGAAAGTGAAACATGGGTAGGGTCTACAGCTCATATAAAATGAAAATGAAAAAGGCTCTTTTTTTAGAATTAAGTATTAAGAAAAATCTTTGGACCCGTCCATGCCGGGAGGGAGAAGAATAGAAAATAAGATAGAACATAGAGAATGAAGAAGGCTAGCTAAATTAAATGTGGAGAGCAAAATACGGGAGGGCAACATTGAGAGGATCAGGAACTGCAGGACATCAGGACTCCAGAAGCAGACATCAACCGAGTAAGTACAACCACTAGTCAACAAATACAATAAAAACACTTCCCTATTCTGCTATATTTTATTTTACCCACTTTGGTGGGTAATTCAAGATGGATATGAGAGAAGGGAGAGTGTGATTGACAAACACCAGACCAATTTAGTAATTTATCCGAAACATCATTAACACGATCAAACAAGACAGTTATAAAGGGTTTTCGAGTTTTTTCAGATTTTTCGTAGTGATTTTTGGAACTGTGTAAACATGTGTGCTTAATATGTTTGACTAACTGCCACGGAATATCGACTATAAATATATAATATTTAAATGCAATATTTAATCTGTTACCGTCCTCTGGTAGGACGAAAATTCAGTTTTCCCTCAATTTAAATACTATTTTCAATATAATCCTTATGGTTTTGGGAGAACGAATTTTTAATTCTGTTATCGAAAAAGACCTCAAAAAGATGATTCTGTACTTTCTGTGAACTACCCTTTAAACGTAAAATAATTTTAGACATTATATCTAGGGAACAATTTCAAATTTTCAAATTGTAAAACTTACAACCTGTACGCCTTACAGTTTTGTTCAAGACTATACAGCTCTTGACGTAATCACAGTGTACGAGGTGATTTTATCGGCCCGAGGGTAATTTAGTTCTAAACTTAGCTGATAATGAAAACGTCTGGTTGCATGTTGGCCTAGATGGTGTGTAAGGGTAAGGGTGGAATGGGGTGGTTTGAGCCAGGGCGGTGGTCGATACCCCTAACTGTGAGCGGGGGCAGGTCTGACACTTACCTGCCTTCACTGTAAACATCTACGAGAAATGGGGATTGGGGAGGCGTCGGTTGAATTTTATAGCTTCTTTTATTTTACTATGTAATTAACATTAATTAACTTAATAGGATAATAGTTCGAATACATCCTCAATCTTGACCCTGGAGAATCCTGTTGTGGAAGGGAACACAATAAAACAGAAATAAGTAAAATATTACACTTAAATAAATGACTCACTTTCAATAGTATACTGTTACATAATAACTAAATTGGTTGTCATTATTAATCATTTGGGAAACATACGTTAGGCGCATTCATAACATGGTAAGCACTCTTAACTCAAGATTGAATAATGAATAGTACACATTTAAAATCAGTTATTCACAGGAAATATGTTTGCACTTACTTCCCTGTGGGAAATAAGTTAGATCACGCATATGTCTAAAGGGAATTTTTTCAGTTTATCTAAACAGCTGTTCTTATGTTTCAAATTTTTGTCTTACAAAATGCTAACACCCCCCCAGAGCTAAGGCATATTCATGTCAAAACCTTTAAAGGGTTTGTGTAATGGAGGTGTATATAAAACCACAAGTCATTTTACAGTAATAATATATATTTTTTATTTTAAATGTGATACATAATTTGGCGCAAACGCTACACGAATAAAACATCTTCACACTTATCGTACAAGCTAGGCTACAATTACAATACAGTTACTCTTTGCCGGAATGTAGTAAATGTATTTAATTATTTCTTCATTATGAGCAATCCTTAACTAAAAACGTTAAAAAATCTTCAATACAAATTCTAAATAAAGTTACAATCTATAACATCGATTGTTTTAAATTGCATAGTTCTACAATAATTAAAAATAGAGTATATTGAATACATTTTATGACTAATGCATTAAAATTTTTTGAGTATTAATCTGGTTTGTCTAATATTTTCATCAGTGACCATATTATGTAATAAGCAGAAATTCGTGTGAAAGTAACAAAAATTATTCATTAAGTTTGAGTGTAAAAATAACTATAAACAATATTTAGTCATAGTTTCGGTGAGATGAAAGACTGCGTACAACTTAGCACAATAGTTAAATACAAGTTATGACTGATTGTCGATAACTACGTATACAGTAAACTCAATATTCCAATGGCATGGTCGTATTATAATTAAATTCTATATAGTATAGTTCAAATTGATAGCTAGGGATGGATTTCAGTACTCTATGGATGGCGATTAACGATGAACTATACTCTATGTATGACGGGTTCCGGGTGTATCTACTCTATGGATGAAGTGAATAAAGCTAACAGCTTAGGCCTGACACTGTGTTGGTAAATGCTTCTTCTTGATTTGCTGGCTCAGTCACTCCCACTCCCCCCTCCACCCCTCCAATCACAACATCCCAACTGCTATTTCTCCTTAGTCTCCGATTTTGTTTCTGAAACATACAAACTAAGTATCATTCTATTCAGTATTTACTTTGTATTTTACTTTTGAAAGACATGTTTTTTCTTTATGGTGAGGTGGAAATTATGATAAAAAATGTTAGGGTACTCTCACCTTGTTTTGTAGTTTTTTTCCAACGAGGATTGTTATTAAAAAATACCTAAAGCACCCCAGGAATCCTCTTGAGGCGCGTGCAACAATAGGACCTCCTCCCTGGGGAAGCAGGACGTTTCTTTTGGTCCTGCGAAACGTAGGAGGATTCCTGGGGTGCTTTAGGTAATTTTTAATGACGATCCCCGTTGGAAAAAAACAAAACAAGGTGAGAGTACCGTAATAATTGTTATCATATTTATTTTGTAATTATTACTCAATGTATTTCCAACTCCGTACTGCAAAGAGCATCCCATTATTTTGACTAAAATAATAATAGCTAATTGAAATAATAGCTTTTAATGGGAAATACTTTCTCATTAGACCGAAAAAACCACTGTACCTGGACTACCACGAACTTACCGTGGTTTTGACTAGTATATACAGAAAATTTACTCTCTGTAATTTGACAAAAGTATATTCAATTGTTGTACTGTGTCCAAACCTCGTGTGTTAGTTTGTCTTGTGGGAATATTCAAATACGTTACAACCAGTGGTCATAAAACTGACGATGTGCAACATTCACGAAAATCGTTTATTATACCATAAAAAATAAACATTGGTCATAGTATATTCATCACTGAAATAAAAATGGGTGGTTTTTATCAGTATATGATTTTTTTCAACAATCTAACAGATGTTATTGACGTAGTATTTTTATAAGTCTTTGTTTTGATTGGCTGTCAATTCGTGTCTGAGGTAAACACATTGTTGGCCATTACTTGTGTTGTTAATAGTGCTTTTAGCTCTGAACCTATTTTACGAGTAATATTTTGTTTAGCTAAGATATTTTTTAACTAGTCAACATATATTATCATAGTCAACAGTTTTCTTTTTAGGTATATTTTTACTGTGTTTTACTGTGCTACGGAGCGGGAATAGCTTAAAAGGTATTGTTTTGATTTTTTACAACTATTTATCTCTGGTTGGATTTTACATTCTTCACAGAATTATTATTTACATGACCCAGTATTTTACCATATTTGATTGGGCACTTGAGACCACTAAGGCCTTGGACAGTTTTGTTGTAACTTTTGAGTTGATACCCATAATATATATAGGCCTATCAATAAAAACCCCCATTAATATATATTTTGTTAATGTAGATAGTTTTTCCCTATCTGTTGGCTATCTTGAAATTTTATAATATTAATATATAATCTAATTTTAATAGCATGGTGCTGGCTAAAAATAAAAAAAAAATTTATTTTATAATTTATGTGCTTTGATAAAACAATCGTTGTCATAGAGTATTAATATATTTTATTGTTCTATATATCTTGCTGAAATAAAAAAATACCTCCGTCGCTGCAGACCCGTGTACTCAGCAGATAAAAAAAATTACAATAACGATCTATATATATAAAAGAGGATGTTTGTTGTTGAAGTTTTATAGTTTTTAGTTTTATTTGTTATCGCTCGGACACCGTTAAAGGATTTGCCATGAAATTGGTACACTTAGGTAAAATTTCATGGAAAAGGTTTGTGGATCATCAATTAATTTTGTTGTAGATCAATTGGGTTTCTCCCTAGAAGCGCAAAAAGGATGCCATACTTAGGAACAGGATGTTTGTTTACATTATAACTATTTTCTTTTCAACAGATGTTTGTTTTACTTACTATATCTGTTAGTTGAAGATGTACTCGACAGATTGAATCACTTTCATGTTTATGTTTTTTATTTTGTTTACATTTTGGTACGCAGGTTTTGACTACATATCAAGTTTTATCAACATCTGTCTATAAATAAAGGTTTGCCTATTCTCTGTATGGGAATAGAGTATGTAGGTTAGCTGCCGTGATAAACAGTTACTGTCTAACGTTAGCATAATCCTTAGATAGGACAGTTAAGTAATCTATATAAATAAAATTAGAGTTTTGTCTGTACATTGCTCAGAATTATTCATTTTTTTGTTATTTTTACTTAACGTGCGTTAGAGAAGCCGAAACCGGTCTTATCGCTATTTTTGTCAGTTTGTCTGAGACGCTCCAGGAGGCATTTTACGCCGTCTTCTCCGAAAAGAAAACGGGAGAACTGATTACAATGTATTCCTTACCTTCCAGAGAAGGTTTATAAATGCTTGAAATCGCCCGCCGCCTTTTGAAATGTAAATAACGAGCATTTAAAAACCCACTTTTACGCAATATTACTCGCATTTTGATTCGGTTTTCAATGAATAACCTACTGGTAATAATCAGCTGTCTTTGTAGTTTGAAGATTTAATAGAAATAAAAACAAACAGCTGTCAAATCAATATTAGTTAGTTTATATTGGTCATTGATTCTAAACCCATTTTGAAATCGTACTATATTAAAAAGTTAGTTTAACGTATAACTAATTATAATAATTGTATAAATGTTCTAATCTATTTAATTGTAAAGTAATACTAAATAATAAAGCTGGGTATTGATTTATTTTCTTTGTATTGATTTGTTTAGGATTTCAGGTATACATTTTGGTATCTTTCTTCATTAAACTGAATCTTACAACCCGTACAAAGGACGGGCTTACTGCTAGTAGCATATAAGGGACCTACAGTTAAAAATTGGGATACGAACCACATTTTCCACCTGAATGATTCCTAACCGCTCTAATTATGAGGGTGATCTTTGCGGATGAGAAAATGCCAAAAAGAAAAGAAAAGAGAAAGTCAAAAGTTTAAAAAATAAACAACAGAACACTAATGATTATTTACAGATATACTGACCCTTTTCCTTTTCGGACGTTTTGCTGTGTTTTGGCTGTTTCACTTTCTCCATGTGGAACTGAGGGTGCTGTGGGTGCTGGTGCTGAGGGTGCTGGGGTGGAACTGGGGGTTTTTCCGTGTCCGGACTGTCCTTGCTCTCCGATCTGCCTGTGAAACATTTCTTTCTATTAACAAATGATGAACACACAATTAAATACCCACATATAAAATATCTGTAATTACGTTATGTGACTTCATTTTCGTCAATATTTCAGATGAACCTAAAATATTTTCCCAAAACCTAACCTATAAGGTTCTGGTTTGTTTAGGTATAACGTTTTTCGCAACTTTTTTCTATCGTTATACTTGTTTAGGCATACGTGCAAATGTTTGATATTTTGAATTACTATTTTCCTGTATTTTAAATATAGGGAAATTATTTTAAGTAAATGATTATTTAAAGTTTCACCTAGGACGTCAACTCACTTTCTTGATTTGTTGCCTAGTTGTAAGTTGCTGTAGTTTAATTCCCCTATTGTCTATAAAATTAGAGTTTTGTATGTACATTGCTCAGAATTATTCATTTTTTAGTTATTTTTACTTTTTGTGCGTTAAAGAAGCCGAAACCAGTCTTATATCAATTAATTTTTGTCTGTTTGTCTGTGACGCTCCAGGAGGCATTTTACGCCGTCTTCTCCGAAAAAACGGGAGAACTGATTACAATGAAACATATCAGTAATTTTATAGTTCAGTTGTCTTTGTAGTTTGAAGATTTAATAGAAATAAAAATAAACAGCTGTCAAATCAATGTCAGTTATTTTATATTGGTCATTAATTTTAACCCATTTCGAAATCATACTATTTTAAAAAGTTATTTTAACATATAACTAATAATAATAGTGGTAAAATGTTCTAATCTATTTCACCTTTAATTATTTAATTCTAATTTACTTTTAAGCTGAATATTGATTTATTTTCTTTGAATTGATTTGTTTAGGATTTCAGGTTAACATTTTGGTATAATGATCTTTCTTATTTACTAATCCTTCTTAACTGAATCCTACAACCCGTACAAAGGACGGGCTTACTGCTAGTACATACTACAACTATCAAGTTTGTACAAGTTATTTCGTAGTAAATTTATTAAAAAATACCCCCGTCGCAGCAGACCTGCTTACTCAGCGAATTTCCAAATCAATAATATAATAATAATAAAAATAATATGACAAGTTTTATAAAAATCTATCCATAAACATGAGAATTATTTGCCTATTCTCCATAAGATTAACATGGGAAAGAGTGTGCAGCTTAGCTGCTGTGAGGAACACTGAAAGTAGTCATTTCTATCATAAATAATTTTTATCTTAACATTCATACCAACTTTCATCAACATCTGTCCATAAATAAAGGAGTTTGCCTATTTCCCTATATGATTAATATGGGAAAAGAGTATGCAGGTTTGCTGCCATGATAAACACATAAACTATGATTTTTAAGCATAAAAGGATAGATCTCAACCACATGAAGCTAAATATCAAGTTTCATAAAAAAATATTGATTAACATGGGAAATATTAATTTTTCCCTATCCTCCATTAGATTAACATTGGAGCCCCACAATACAACGTACTGTGTTTAGATTTTTTAATATCTCAGTAACCGTTAGAGATAGAGAAAAACTTTAAGGAACTTAATTGTGTAGTTTTTTAAGCTGATTCCAATGGTGAAATATAAAATTAGAAATTTTTAAAAATTACATGTGAAAAACGCAAAAAACCCCATTTTGGGGTACAAAACCCCCCCAAACTACCTGTTCCTATTGACCGATATGTCTGGTTTACGAACTCGTCCGAGCATTTGTAGGAATACACGTCTCTACCAAATTTGGTCTCGATCGGACCATTTTTACGAGAGTTATCGTGCTAACAGACACACACACACACACACACACACACACACACACACACACACACACATATATATATATATATATATATAAATTTTAACGACTATTGTTTTCGGACTCTGGGCACCTAAAGACGAAAAAATAACATGGTCTCGGGCTTAAGTCTCACCATGAGACCTACGGTAATAGCTTCTTCCCTATGGGAAATTCGCTAAAAACAATCATACTCGGAATCTCTCAGCTTTTGTTTTGACAATGTGAACTTAACAAATTTGACCAGATTCTGGACAAGTAGTTTAAAAATAATGCATGACTACGCTTTAAAAATTTATTATATACTCAACAAATTAACAAATTATTTCGCTTTGCAAATAAAGATTTACAAAATATAATTAATATATACAAATAATTATTTCCTAATGGTAAAACAAATTTATAAACTATAAAAACCAAAATTTATGTGTCATTATAGTTATTATTGAAGTAAATTCAGAAAATTTTTAGAGGTACTTTAAACTGTTCCACATCAACGCATATTACATTTATAGCTTTTTTAAAAGATCAAAACACCGTTATTTTAACGAATACTTGAGTGTTTAAATATTTTAATTATTCCATTATAAATGATTTCTTTTGTTTTTATTCAACCTATTAACAGTTTTGATGAATAAACAAAACTATGCATTTAGAGTTTAGGCCAATAACGTATAGTTAACACTGTGCGGCCTATATTATAACAGTTAAGACTGCTTGTGGACTGTCGCATGGTATCGAGCACTGAGGGAGACTAACCACCCTTCACATTCAAAGGAAAGTGGGTTGTGAGAATTAGGCCAACGAGTATTCTAGCCACTTCACGACCGGTCTAGTTAAAAACTAATTTACACTAAGTGGTAGTTTGCCTTTGACTAAAAATTGTAAATTTCTTTGACCCAAATTGATGGAACAGAAACTTTTAAAAGAAGACGGAACTAATACTCGTACAATGGACTTGTCTAAAACTCAAACGAATTTTTTATACGTAATGAGTATGAAATTATAGAATTCATAAAGGATTTCAGGATTGGAATTTAAGTTTTTTATTTAGGTAAAATTTTAAATTAAATTTAAAAATTTAGGTACATATAAATTTTAAACTGCATTTAGAATACTCATAGCAATATCAGCTAATTTAGCACACTTGATCGAGCTTAAACTTAAGAAAGAATATCGTTGCTAAAAAGCAACGATATTTTTTGCCCTTTAGGTACAAATCGCGGGATACCCATTTTGGGTGTGTACAACTTTTTCAAAAAACGTTTGTTTAATTTCACTGCTTCACCAGGGAAACATTCTTCGTAGTATCTACACCATTTCATAGATTTACATTTATATTGCTAGTATCTACAAATAATAAAAAATAAAAAGTCGTATCATCTGCTTTAAAATTAGAGGGTCGGTTCTTTTGTAATTCTAGGAAATCTCTTACTAATGAACCGATTGAAACATTCTGATTTCGGTCAAACACTTTGGTGGCGAAGCCTCTTTTGTCTTGTGTCCAATATATAACAGTGTAACCTCCAGTTTCTCTAGGTAACGGTGCAGTTTGCTGGAGTTTTCACTTTCAGACATTAAAGCGGACTTGCGTTCTTTAAGCTCTAAATGACACCTCCTCTACCCCAGATGCAAAATCACCGGTCATGTTGACGAGACATAATGTGTATCCATGTCACTAGGTATAGGCATAGAAAGTGGTAAAATACTTACTCCTAGAGTTCTGGTGGAGCATCTTCTTAGTGCGATCCTTCTGGTCGTGAGCGGCGGCCCGAGGGTCGTGGCTGTGTAGTTCCAGGGTGGGGAACACGGCTGCAACACAACACACGTATGAGTCACCCGGAACGGAACGGATGTGAGGTTTCAGTGGGCTGAAGGCCCACTGCGGCTGTTATAGGACTATGTCCTCTTCAGCCAAGGATAGGTTTCGAGGTTAGGTTTTGGTTGCGGGTACTGTGGTTATGGTTAGCGAATGATGGATGGTTTCGGTTTGGGAACAAAGACCAGAGCTAAGCCGAGGGCAGGTTGCGCTCGACCGAACGAGTGTCTGGCTTTGGTTGTTGTGTTGAATGGAATAGGGTTTAGGGTGGATTCGTTTATTTATTTATTATCTGTAGGTTTGGGTAGAAGGGGATCGGTATCAAAGACCAGAAGAAAGCAGGGATTTGCATCCCATGCCCAAACGAAAATCTGGCTTTGATTTTTGTGTTGGGAGTGTCTATTGGGTTTAGGAGGTCTATGTTTATTTAAATTAATTTCTGCTGGGTGCGGTTGGGGGGATGATGTCAAAGACCAGAAGAAAGCGGGGATCTGTGTCCCACGCCCAAACGAATATCTGGCTTTGTTTTATAGGAGGTTTTTAGGTGATAGAAGAGCGGGAGTAGGGAATAGTGGAACCACAGTCATAGACTAGGCCGGACATGTGTGTCCTAACCCGAACGATCGTCAAGACTGTGGTCAGTTGGTGGATAGGGTGGGTTGGACTATGGGTTTTAGGGATATTACCAATTGTATCTGAAACATTAAAAACATTAATACATTCAACACAAGGTGGTAGGGTTCGGTTAGGCGATAAACTGTAGGCGATACACAACGGCTGCTCAGTAGAACTGATGAGTCACCCCTGGAGGACAACCACCATCTGGGTAGTGTGGGACTCTCATCTACTAAACCCTCCCCTCCTTATCTCCTACCACTAGCCTTGAACTTTTTTCAGTCAAGTCGTGCTCGAACTTTGTTTATTACGCCACTAGGGCTTTCCTCATCGGAGTTATCATAGTGCTAAAGCCGATCGAGATCGACCTTTTTCGCTCGAAGTATGGATTGACGCGAATCCTTGGTTCCAGATATTCTCACCCTGGAGAGGTACGCCCGTACCCTCTGTTTGTACTCAGTTGTTACAGTGGTACGAAGGTGTCTCTAATAGATTACGCACGAAATGATGGAATAGAAGGTTGAAAGAGTGTACCCATTAAAAGCTAAAAAATAAATTAAATTAAAAAGTCACATGAACATTTCAAAAATTAATTGAAGATCAATTAATCTCTTAAATCATGGTAATCTACATAACTAAAAATATCAAATAATGCTAAAATATTTTTTTAATTATCTGCAAAAATAATAGTGCTTTATAACAATTTGGTTGTCGAATATTTATATTAGTTTAGTGTTCTATTAATATTAATATACTGAAGGAGTTCCACAACACACTACAATATCTAATCTGTAAACAGAAATGCAATTCGGCATTACCAAAATTTATAATTCCATTAAAAAATTCGAAAATAAATTAGCTTTTTTATTATTTTTTCCATTTGTATCCAAAGTATTACCCGACCCATTAACACTAAACGTTAGTAATATTTAATTTTTCACTCTGGTCCGTCACCTCATCTGATTTAATTTTGAATTTTAACATGGACATGTCTTAGCTCTGGGGGTGTTGGCGAATTTCGCGGCCAAAATTTGAAACCGTGACATCATATGGTTAGTGACGTTGTTAAAAGTACAGCTATTTAGAGGAACTGAAAACATTCCGTTTAGACATATCCATGATCTAACCTATTTCCCATAAGGAAGTAAATACAAAACGTTTCTCAATGTGATTGTAATCAAGTAGTTCCACTAGAAACAAATGTAAAATTACATTACTTTCCCGATACATTTTTCCAAACTGTATGTATTCCAATGCATTGCATACATGTTAAAATCATTTCTCCCCTTCGAGATTACTTAACTTACAAACTAGTTACTTTTAATGAGGCTGTTTTCTTAACCCTAGCGAATTAATTTTATTAAATTAATTCGCTACGTTTTACTTTTAGTTTACTTCGTAGATATATTTTAGATTATAAAGTTTTAATTTATGTACAACATTTTTCCATTAAGAGTCTGCATCAGTGGTAGGCATCTTGAATTTTAGTCCCGTAAGAGCAATGTTAAATTCTGGCGGAACACACCTTCACTTTGGCGTGTGTAGTGGCGTTAATTATCAAAGTACCAATGTAAAACTTTGGAAGTACATTGATAAGATGTGGCTCAAGGGCATGACTTTTTCAATATGTTCAAAAATTTAACTTGATATAAAAACAAAACAAACAAACAAAATATTCAAAAACAAAATATTCCTGGATTTTTTTATATCAAGTTAAACTTTTGAACATATTGGACATATTGAAAAGGTCATGCCCTTGAGCCACATCTCATCAATGTACTTCCAAAGTTTTACATCGATACTTTGATAATTAACACCACTACAGACGCCAAAGTGAAGGTATGTTCCGCCAGATTTTAACACTGCTCTTACGTGACTAAAACCCAAGATGGCTACCTCTGATGCAGACTCTTAAGTGTATTTTTGGTCAAAATAATAGATAAGTGTCAGCCAATGTCAAGTGCTCGCGAGTGGCGAGTGGCGCTGATAACTGAGGCAGTAGCCTACACTTCACGTCACTATTACGATTTGTTGGGCAGAAATACTAGTAAGCTTTATCTAAATGTGTTACCATAGTTGGAAGTAATACGAATGCAAATATGAAGGTGCACTATTATTCATATTGACTTCACCACACTTTGAACACTTTCAAAATATTTCTCCTGTAAATTCAGAGATGAGAGAATATTAACTAAACCAGTGTTAAGTTCTTCTACAATAGAAATGAGCGTTTGTTGTTTCAAGTAATAGATCAGATTAAGGAGCACTCTTGGCTTATCGTAATTAATGGGTGTGGGGAGTTAGATGGAGAGGTATTCAGTCAGCCCCCACAAACAACCTCCAACCCCTCAACGATACACACTCTCTCACTCGTACAGCACAAGCGGGGATATGCCTAGTCAAATTGTGATAATAAAATGGAGGGGGGATGTTGTGTTCGAATAAATAAGAACATATTTTGAGCCTGTTACTACCTTGTATGACTACCCCCGGAAGAAGAAGTTAATTTAAACTCAATACAGTAATACATTGTTATTCATTACAGGAGACCGAGCTTGGTTCGGCTCTGTTGAAATCATTATAACTCGAGAACGGCTGGACCGATTTTAATGATCTTTGATTTTTTGGATTCGTCTCTGCTCAGGTCATGCTTTAGACATATTCAGTTTCCATAAATTCAATTAGTTTCCATTTTATAGCGTTTTAAATTTCTAATGTTAACCTTATGGGGACTAAGTTTGTTTACAAATGTTGTACAATAAAAACATTTGATTTCTTAAGCTACAGCTGTTGTATTACTTTCCATTAGCAATATGCTTTACTATCCAATGCAATCTGAATTATTCATTAATGTAAAACTATGAAGTAAATGTGTACTATACAAACTGAACAGATTTATTCACCACGTTAATAGTTAATGTTCTGTCTGATTAAAAGTCACGTGTTTATAATTATTTCGGCCAAATAAAAAATAATAATATTTTCTCCCTTTATAGTATATATTAAATTTAAAAAAGACAATCTGTAATAAAACTATCATGTTCTACAAAGTAATTCTAAATATCTTTAATAATTTATTGTTCAAATTATAGGGGGAACCCCCCCCCCCGGTAATACCAAGTTTTTTGAGCTGGTTTTGTTCGGTGATTTGACCTTACACTTCATACCAAGTTTCATGGAAAACGGATGGAAAATAAGGAAGAAATTGATTTTTTTATATTTTCCATAAGAATAACATTGGGCGCTTTCAGACAACGTACTGCATTTATCTTGGACACTAAATTTAACTTTTCTCTGGAACCGTTAGTCGTAGACAAATAATTCAAAATACTAATTTGTTTAGTTTTTTAAGCTGGTTTCAATGGTACCAGTCAAGTTATACTTTACTTTTATTGTTTTCGCTGAAAATTTAAAAAATGATTTTTTTGACATTTAAAAGCCCATAACTTTTGAACCGTCATTTTTACAGACATGCGGGTGGTGTCAAATTATTTAGTGTTCTGTGCACTATAAACTATCAAATTTTAATCAAAATCGTTAGAGCCGTTTTTGAGAAAATTGGATTTTTCACGTTTTTTAAGGGTTTTTAGGGGTGAACTACCCTTAAAAATCAAAAATTCAAAAAAATGAAAAAGACGCCTGGAGATACGGTGACTATATATATACATGCCAAATTTCATCTAAATCGGACCAACGGGGTAGGCTGTGGCACTGTACACATCCAGACACACACACACACAACACTACACACACAAACGACGGACAGACATCACGAAAACCCACTTTTTGATTCAGGGGACCCTAAAACGGATATAAAACTCAAATTCGAAAATTTTGACGAAAACATATACATAAAATTTATTTAAAACAATATAAATAAAAATAATTATGTTTATACATTATTGTTAAAATTACTGTTGTATATATTTCCTTTAAAAGCCGTATTACAGTTAGGTTTTGGGTTGGATTAGAAAAATTGTGAATCAATCCACTCAGATTTATTTGTTTTGTGGGAATGTTATTAATATGTCTTATCGTTTCAGTATTGTTATTAACTATGCCGCGACCCAGAATATATAATTTTTCACAACGAAGTCGTATTGCTATTCGACTTCAGAACATGGACAATCTGAAAGTTAACACGTATTTACTGTTAGGCGGTACGAAGTTCGCCGGGTCAGCTAGTAAGAACTAAAAAACAAAAATGATAGTTGTTCATTTAATAATTAGCATAAACATTTTATTCAAACTTGCATAAAATTTAAACAAAAAGGTTTGTATTTACATCCCAGTGAAGGAATTATTTTCTTCAATTGATATGGATAAATTTGTTATTTTTCTCAATCACATTTAGCCAATTTATATTGATGTTTATTTTTCCTATTCCCCATGAACGTGAACACTAAGTATATTCACAAAAAGGTTCTTACTAACAGTCATTATTTTTATTCACCAACATATAGGTAGGAGACACAACACTCGTACGCGCAGGCGCGGCATAACGAGTATTTTAAGGGGATTAACTACTGTAGGTACTAAATTTTATTTAAGACTAATGATTTAAAATAAGTAATAGTTTGAATAAATTTACTTTCAAACCAATCTGTTTGAGAAAATGATTGTGTTATTAACCAACTAAGCCTAAACTTGTAGGCTACTATTACGTAATGGATGGTCGTTGTTTGATCATTATTTAAACTGATATTTTGAAATCTCAACAAAGTTTCATTTATACATAATCTCGAGGCAAATTTTAAAAATACAGTATTAATTAAAATCGACGTAAAACTAGTTGTCTTCTACTCATTTAATATGTCTTTAAAGCAAAGTTGGTAGCAAGTTGATAACGTTTATACTTGCAATTTACTTATAAAATATATATTTATAGAAGGGATTATTCTGTCACAAAATTACAAATGAACCAATTAAAAATACCAAAATATTTTAGTGTTTATTATGAGCAACTTGCAATGTAATTTCAATTATCTAGTAGCTTTAATAAAACATTAGAATCTAAAAGAGCAAAATAAAACTATATCAAGAACCGTAACGTTTCTTGTTACGTTTAAGTGAAAGCAACTTAAACATCAATATGGCTCAGTCCACCTGGCATTCAATATTTCGTCTTCCGTTTAGTTATTGGCTCGTCAGTGTTGTAACACAAGTTACTGTAGAGAGCTGTGTTGTTTACCAGACAGGGAAGCTGTTCAACAATGGCGTCACCCTTCACACATCTTCACTTCTCCTGACATATTGCCATTTATTATTCTTGAAAAATCAATTTTTCAAAATGTTTACACAATATACACTTTGCGTTTTTCGACACGTACACGTAGGCTAGAAGTATGAAATCTATGATAGTTAGGAGTAACAATTAGAAGTTGGGATACTTAAAAATTGTTTTTATAGGACAAACTGTGTATATTTACCCTTTTTTCCTCCATTTGGCATGACATAGCTAGGCCGTGCCGTAGGAGTGGACGTGCTAAGCCAGCAGTAAATGGTGGCGGTTGTGGGAACAGGCGAGGTAGAACACGAACCGTCTGCTACGGCGAGACTGAGCGTCAGCGACCAGCGACCACCCCCAGGGGGTGGTGGGATGGTGGGAGAAATACGCGGTCGGCGGTGGGTAGTTGTTTTGGAGGCTGGTCCTTCTGGTTCACATCACTCGTCAAACGAGGCTCAATATTGCGTTTTTGTACTGGTCACCGGAAGGGAAACGTACACTCCTATTATAGTACTGGTCACCAAAAGGGAAGTGTAAACTCCCATTACTGTACTGCTCACCGGAAGGGAAGTGTAAACTCCCATTACTGTACTGGTCACCGGAAGGGAAGTGTGCACTCTCATTATTGGGCTGGTCACCGGAAGGGAAGTGTGCACTCCCATTATTGTGCTGGTCACCGGAAGGGAAGTGTGCACTCCCATTATTGTGCTGGTCACCGAAAGGGAAGTGTGCACTCTCATTATTGTGCTGGTCACCGAAAGAGAAGTGTGCACTCCCAATACTGTGCTGGTCACCAGAATAGAAGTGTGCTCTCTCATTATTGTGCTGGTCACCGGAAGGGAAGTGTGCACTCTCATTATTGGGCTGGTCACCGGAAGGGAAGTGTGCACTCTCATTATTGTGCTGGTCATCAAAAGGGAAGTGTGCACTCTCATTATTGGGCTGGTCACCAGAAGGGAAGTGTGCACTCTCATTATTGGGCTGGTCACCAGAAGGGAAGTGTGCACTCTCATTATTGTGCTGGTCACCGGAAGGGAAGTGTGCACTCTCATTATTGTGCTGGTCACCAGAAGGGAAGTGTGCACTCTCATTATTGGGCTGGTCACCGGAAGGGAAGTGTGCACTCCCATTATTGGGCTGGTCACCAGAAGGGATGTGTGCACTCTCATTATAGGGCTGGTCACCGGAAGGGAAGTGTGCACTCCCATTATTGGGCTGGTCACCAGAAGGGATGTGTGCACTCTCATTATAGGGCTGGTCACCGAAAGGGAAGTGTGCACTCTCATTATTGTGCTTGGTCAACCAGAAGGGAAGTGTGCACTCTCATTATTGTGCTGGTCACCGGAAGGGAAGTGTGCACTCTCATTATTGGGCTGGTCACCGGAAGGGAAGTGTGCACTCTCATTATTGTGCTGGTCATCAAAAGGGAAGTGTGCACTCTCATTATTGTGCTGGTCACCAGAAGGGAAGTGTGCACTCTCATTATAGGGCTGGTCACCGGAAGGGAAGTGTGCACTCCCATTATTGGGCTGGTCACCAGAAGGGATGTGTGCACTCTCATTATAGGGCTGGTCACCGGAAGGGAAGTTTACACTCCCATTATTGGGCTGGTCACCAGAAGGGATGTGTGCACTCTCATTATAGGGCTGGTCACCGGAAGGGAAGTTTACACTCCCATTATTGTGCTGGTCACCGGAAGGGAAGTGTGCAATCTCATTATAGGGCTGGTCACCGGAAGGGAAGTTTACACTCCCATTATTGTGCTGGTCACCAAAAGAGAAGTGTGCACTTTCATTACCTCCACGTGCATTAATATGAGTGATATAGGAAGTACAGCATGGTTTAGATGGGCGAGGATGGGCTAGAGAGGTAAGCCCTAGACTCGTCTAGGTTTTGCAGTTAGGCCTTGAACCCTAACTACTGAAACGATACTCCTGCACTAACCTCTCCCGGTGGGAATTAAATAATCAATTAGACCAAACATATAAAACTATCGCCTATTGTGGAAAGATTCTTTAATATATTACCCCAGTAACAGTTGAGAAAAAAAGACCAGCTAGAAATCCACTGGAGGAAATGGATTAGTATTCTAGAATATGAAAATCCGTGAACAATTCATGGAAAATCGACGAAAATCATGAAAAACCATGAACTATATGGAAAATCATGAAACACAATAACTATATGGAAAATCGATGAAAACAGCTATAGTTAATTCCATGAACTATAGTTCATTGTTTTTCATCGATTTTCCTTGAACTATAGTTCATGTTTTTTCATGATTTTCATCGATTTTCCATGAACTATAGTTCATTGTTTTTCATCGATTTTCCTTGAACTATTGTTCATGGTTTTTCATGATTTTCCTTGAACTATTGTTCATGGTTTTTCATGATTTTCAATGAACTACAGTTCAATGTTTTTCATGATTCTCCAGGAACTATAGTTAATTGTTTTTCATGATTTTCCGTGAACTGTAGTTAATTGTTTTTTATGATTTTCCGTGAACTATGGTTAATTGTTTTTCATGATTTTCCGTGAACTACAGTTCATTGTTTTCATGATTTTCCATGAACTATAGTTCATTGTTTTTCATCGATTTTCCTTGAACTATTGTTCATGGTTTTTCATGATTTTCAATGAACTACAGTTCAATGTTTTTCATGATTCTCCAGGAACTATAGTTAATTGTTTTTCATGATTTTCCGTGAACTGTAGTTAATTGTTTTTCATGATTTTCCATGAACTATAGTTCATTGTTTTTCATGATTTTCCATGAACTATAGTTCATGGTTTTCCATGAACTATAGTTCATTATTTTAAATGATTTTTTATAGTTCATGGTTTTTCATGATTTTCATCGATTTTCCATGAACTATAGTTCAATGTTTTTCATGATTTTCCATGAACTATAGTTCATTGTTTTTCATGATTTTCCATGAACTATAGTTCATTGTTTTTCATCGATTTTCCATGAACTATAGTTCATAGTTTTCCATGATTTTCAATGAACTATAGTTAATGGAAAATCATGATTTTCCATGAACTATAGTTCATTGTTTTTCATCGATTTTCCTTGAACTATAGTTCATGGTTTTTCATGATTTTCCATGAACTATAGTTCATTGTTTTTCATGATTTTCCATGAACTATAGTTCAATGTTTTTCATCGATTTTCCTTGAACTATAGTTCATGGTTTTTCATGATTTTCAATGAACTATAGTTCATTGTTTTTCATGATTTTCCATGAACTATAGTTCATTGTTTTTAATGATTTTTTATAGTCCATGATTTTTCATGATTTTCATAGATTTTTCGATGAATCGATGAAATCATGAAAAACCATGGACTATAGTTCATGGAAATCGATGAAAATCATGAAAAACAATGAAAGTTCATAAAAAATAGATGAAAATCATGAAAACCCATGAACTATAGTTCATGGTAATCGATGAAAATCCATGAATCAGTTCATGGAAATAGTTCATGGAAAATCGATGAAAATCATGAAAAACCGTGAATTCCGTATAGTTCTTGAAAAATAGATAAACATCATAAAAAAACATGAATTTTAGTTCATGGAAAATCGATGATCATACAAAATACGATGATCATACGATCAAACAAAGTTATGGCATTTTCAGAATCAGCATTTAAAATCATGAAAAACCATGAATTTATGGAAATCATGTAAAACCATGAATTATAAATCATGGAAAATCATGAAAAACCATGAATAATGAAAATCATTAAAACTTATGAATAACAATTCATGGAAACTTGACTTGGATAAAAATCATGACAAACCATTAAAATTCATTGAACATTGACCAAAATCATGAAAATCAATGATAATAATGAAAACTCATGAATTAATAATTCATGGAAAATTGATGAAAATCATGAAAAAACATGAATTATAGTTTATGGAAAATTTATGATAGATGACATTATATGGTAGGATGTATAATGTGCGAGATATCAAGCTTTTAGTAGTTTATAAAAATATTATCGATCGAAAAATGACATTATTACAGCATCATAATAATTTTACGTAAGAATAATGTATAATTGGTTATATTTTAGAAATAAAGTTTTCTGGTTTATTTTCCATACTACCCCCTTAGTTATTTAATAAAACTTTTTGTTTTGAAAATGAATTTGAATCATTTAATACTATGTAAAATTGAATCCCGATTCTAAAAATGCCAGCAATTTGTATGGTAGGACGTATAATGTGCGAGATATTAAGCTTTTAGTATTTTATAAAAAATATTATCGATAAAATACTCGAAAAATAATTTTATGACACTATCATAGCGTCATTAATGTTATTTTTAGAATCAGTATGACATTTTACGTAAGAATAATGTATAATTTATTATATTTAGGTAATACAATTTTTTGTGAAATTTTTAATACCACCCCCCTTAGGAGTTTTTTGTAAAAACTTATTGTTTTGAAAATGAATTTGAATCATATATTTCTATGTAAAATTGAATGCTGATTCTGAAAATTCCATCATTTGACGTATAATGTGCTAGATATCAAGCTTCCAGTATTTTATAAAAAATAGTTCTTTTGAAAGACTTCACTGACCATATAATCTCCAATAATTTGGAGACATTGAGATTACTCAGGTTCATCAAAACGCAGCAAATTAAAATAAAATACTTTAATTTAAAAAAATAACACTTTTTAAAGTTAACATAACTTTTAGACTATAAGGACAGGATGTATCTGAAATACACCGAAAACCTTTGGGGTGTTGTTTCTGAGGTCAAAACAAACAAAAAAGTCCTGTAAACATATAGCTTATCTCGCTCCACTTTTTATCTCTCGGTGTGTATACGTTTTTTACATAACTTGCTATAACTTTATAGCGACATGAGGCACGTACCAACTTCAAACTTGGTATGTGTATGAGTACTAATATGACCTATGTTTGTGCATGGAATTAAATTTCTACTTAGTGCCATTTTGAAATAGTAAAAAGTATAAATTTGATAATACACTAAAACATCGTTTATACGAAACTCGCTTATCCAAAATTCGAGTGGTTCCTCCAAGAAAGGGACCGTGGTGTTCCGATTTCAGGCCCACTTCTACAGGAAAAAGCACTCAGCTTGAATAAAAAGTTGAATGGCGATCCATCGTTTACCGCAAGCTCTGGATGGTTCATGAGATAGAAAGATAGACACGGTATCCGTCAATTGACTGTCACGGGCGAGGTTTTATCGGCTGACATTGAAGAAAGTGAAAATTTAAAAAAATGTCAGTCTCATATGTCTTGTCTCTTTCACAAATTTATAATGCAGATGAGACGGGGCTTTTTTATAAAATTTTACTTGCAAAGTCATTAGCTCCAAACTTGACAAAGCCAAAGGCCAACGTCAATGTTTGAAAAGCTCGTGACTTATTAAGAGCGATAAGGAGACACCAGCCCGGCAGAGCTACTAATAATGAAGCGGCTTAAAGATCGTTCCGACCAAAAAAGATCTTTGGCAGTGAAACAACAAAACTTGATGAAATTTTTTAAGAAACTGTAAATTATGTTTTATGTTTGAGCAATGTTGTATCAACTGTATTTTTTGCACATTTCTGAACTGTATATTTTTATTATAATAAATCTGTGATATATATTTATTTAACAACAATGTGTTTTTATTTGTCCTTCAAACTTTTAAAATATGTAAACAAATATAGGACTTAAGTAAAAATTAAATTTAAAATTTAAAAAAAGCGAAATTTTGCTTATCCGAAATGACCATGGTCCCATAAAAACAGGATAAACGAGGTTTTAGTGTAGTATCAAGTTTCTTTGTGCCTATGTTTGTGCATAAGCACAAACATAGGTCCTATTAGTACTGATACAATTACCAAGTTTGAAGTTAATACTTAAAGTGGTTCCAAAGTTATAGCAAGTTATGTAAAAAACACATACACACCGACAGACGGAAAACGGAGCGAGATACGCCATATGTTCACTTGACATATTTTGTTTGTTTTGACCTTAGAAACAATATCCCAAAGTTTTTCGGTGTTTGTCAGATACACTCTGTATAAAAAATAAACACAGATGTTTGTCTTATGAGAGGTTTTTAATTTTATGCTTCAATGATTTTTAAATAAATATGCAACTAACATTTAAGCAAAAGCTCAGTCTTGTTCTCGTTTTCGAAATAAAAATTAGCTATTTTAATATGCATTGATTTACCGGTACATTATTACTATTATTACTAAGACATAATTCAAAATGACTAAAATGAGTATTCATGAATACGAAACATTAATTATTTTCCTTCACTTAACCAATATAATTTACAAATAAAAAAAACACTTAAATCTAAGTAAACAACCTTAATTCAAGAGGGGAATAAACAAAACACACCTACTGATACAAACAAATCACAGATGCATTGCAGACCTTGACAGCATCTCTCAATACTCCATGGGCTCTGTATTTTACTCTGTATTTTGTATTATTTTGGGCTCTGTACTCTGTATTTTATAAATGTTTTGATGTGTATTTTTGGTTACAGAATCAAGTTCTAACTTTATGGCCTTGCCAAAAGTAAGCTAGCATTAGAAATCGCAAAATAATTGTGTTGATCTTTTGGTTTTTCTTTTGTAACTCAATATGAACAATGCTTTCTTTGTCAAATTGGATAAAATTTCCTATCTTTTACATATAGCAGTAGTGTTTCTAGGATTGTTACATCATACAAGGTGTCAAAAATGAACTGTTACAGTGTTACACAGCTTTTAAAAAGATGTTTTCATTTTTTTTATTTGTACTCCTTTGAGATATCCAACTGAGTATTTTGACATGGGTATGTCTTAGCTCTGGAGAGGTGTTGGTGATTTTTAAGATGGAAAACATGTAACAGATTTCCATGGAAACTATCAGAACGATTGTATTGAATTTTAAATATAAAAGAATAAGGGCAGCTGTCTATATCAACTTAAAACATTCCCTATAGACATATCCACGATCTAAGGCTTGTCACACACTGCATCTCAATGCATAACATAGTTAATTTAACCATGGAGCACGCTGCACAACATTCTACGGAGGTGGGAAAACGCCCCTTTTACTAAGCTGAAATAAAAAAATTACCAAGTACATTTTTACTTATTTCTATACATACGTCTGGTGCTGCAAAGCATGATACACATTTTTTGACACAGTGTATATTGTTATATGTTCAGCTTTATAAAAATATGCACCATGATTAAACTTAAAACCTGGTTAAACTCTGTTTCCTCATTGACGTGTGAGGAAAAAGTGTTTGTATTTGTTTCCCTGTGGGAAATAGGTTAGATCATGGATATGTCTAAAGGGAATGTTTTCAGTTCATCTAAACAGCTGTTCTTATTCTTTTATATTTAAAATTCAATACAATAGTTCTGGTAGTTTCTTTGGAAACCTGTTACATGTTTTCCATCTTAAAAATCACCAATACCCTCCCAAAGCTAAGACATATCCATGTCAAAAGGTAGCTTGATAGCTCTCTATAATTCAAGAGCAATGAAATAGGCATTAACATTTTTTTGATTATCCAAACGAGAAATCCGCTCTAATATCGCTAACATCATGAACGGTGACAATCGGAACAAGAGGAGCTTTTCCTGTCAACCATCTAAAGAACATGAATACTACCCAGATGAACAACACAAATATGGCAACCACAGTGAGCGGGAACCCCGTGGCGTATGACAGTATAACAAGGAATAGACCAAGATAGACGAGGAAGTGATAGTTGGCGAGAATACGTAGAGAAAGTCTGGGTGGGAGAGAGGTAGACACTCGCGCGGGCATGTTGGGAACACTCTTGTCGAAGTAGTAGACGACCTGCGGGCCAGCCAACAGCTGACGGGCGATGCCACCAACCACGTCCCTCCTCATGTACAAGGAGATCAGCTGATGTGAGTACTGTCAACAAGGCGAAGAAGAATAATGAAACACAGCAAACTTATCCAGTAAATTTTTAATTTTAGAATTGTTTTTAATTTCCTATAGAAAAAAAGAGTCATTACCAATAGTCCTCATAGAAAGACCTAGGCAGGAGACCACAGTTTTTCTTTTTGGGATCCCTAGATACCAAAAATAATATATTGGTCCGAAGCTGTATATATACATCACTTTATATATCTACATATAAAATGGCACAATAACTCTCATAAAAATGGTCCTTACTTTATTCGAGCTACCTAAATCCAAAACGAACATTGGGAAAATGATATCTTGACTTGTTTACACTAAATGAGCAGTGACTGTTATTTACAGGGTAGAACATTAAGGGTTAAGGGGGATTTTTACCCCAAAATAAGGAAATTGATTGTTTGATAAAACTTTCTTCATATGTGAAATATTGTTATTAGACTTGGGATGCAGCTTTGTCATACTGAAGTTTATTGTTTGTTGAAACATCTAAATTATTATGTTCCTTGCTGCTGCAAACCTGCTCACCCTTTTCCCATGTAATTTTTATGTAGGATCAGAAAACTGGAACTATTTCCTTATCTGGCTTCACCTTACCATTTTTTTTGCTGTGAGTCAAAATTTACAGTATTACGGCTAATGTGAAAATAATTTGGTTGTAATTTTAACTTAAATAAATATTTATATCTTATAATATATTGCATGTTTAAAAGAATATATTTATGCAGTATAAATAATATAAATATTACATTATTTATATAATATAATTAATAAGGCATGTGAGCGGCAATCGGCTTCATCCGCACACACCATCCTCTTAACATGACGGCGAAAGGTGTCATCCGCAGCAAATGTGTTAAAATAGTATGGATCATGACCAATAATTCCTAAATCAATTGAAATTTGCTCAGTGTGCAGGTCTGCAGCTATGTGGATACTTAAACATTTTTTAGTTATCATTATAACTGTTGAAGATGATCTATTTAATAATGTAAGTTTAATATTGTACTAATAAAATAATGGATTTTATTAGTACTGTACTTTTAATGCAACATTAACCTGTTGAGGAGTATGCCTGTCATGTGACGTGGCTAATATCTACGTGCTACGTAGAGTAGGTGTAAACAGTACCCCCGGGAGTAAGAAAAAAATTATGCATTTCTACAATAAATGGATGAAAAGCATATTAAAACACATTTTGACACTATTTTACTTCAATGTTTTCAGGTGTAATAAGCCATTATAAATTTTTAATTTATTAGTAATACTTTAACTTTAAGAAATATCAAATATCCGTCATCCCGTCTTATGACGTGGATCCTCAGGGGGGAACAAACGTCACGTGACAGGTGTACTCAAATGGGCCCATTTGTCGTTACTCCTCAACAGGTTAATGCAACTTTACACTGCATTTTTGGATAATCCGAACAACTTGGTAATCAGAACAGAGTTCGGTCCCAATTACCGGGACTCTGGTGTACTTCCATTGTTAGAGCCCACTCTTATGTTGGCCTACAATACAATCATGGAAGTTTCCAGAGTTCTCTTAACCCTAGAACTGGCAAAGTCGTAATTCATGACGCATTTACATATTCAATAAGAAGTGGCAGGTGGAGGCATCTGTCGTCAGTTTAGTGAACTTTTTAGGTACTAGCGCCTATGTGAACGTGTTGCCCTCTGGGGGCAAGCAACCGAACCTGCTCTCTTATTGCACTAGCCTGCCACCGGGCATGTCTATAACCAAGTAAGCGCTTTCTACTCCTATGCACTGAGTGGCTGAACCGGGTAACGCGCTACGCTGACGAGCGTAACGTTCTAGTCATTCGGAAGTGCTAGGGTTCGAATCCCGACCATGAGCAATCCCAATTTGGCTTGCAAATGTGTGGTATGGCGAAGAGGAGGGCCCACCTTAACTAAACGGTGGCCGGCTTGGGTGGAAGTTGACGGCATTTGTAGGCTTAATTGGGATTGCAGTGAACACCTGTTTTGCTTTTGTGGTTAGTGGTTAAAAGGGGGGGGCATGTTTTATGCTTTTTTTTGTTTAAACTTTGATATTTCAAGAAGATATTAGTAATTATTTTTATGTTACAGTAAAGAGTAAAAAGCTTGCCACTTCTAGGATTAATCCTCAAAAGTCTAACGAGCCTTACGTTGTAGTTGAGCCAGCAGCAGAGGTAGTACAGGAGTCGTACGAGGACTGCGTTTTCGTCGGAGCGGATAGGCTGCAGGTCCGGGTCCCCCTCATACCTCAATTCAGCAGCTCGCTTCTTCACTTCTGACGGAGACATCTGGAATTGGAATTCCATATCTATGTATTAAAGTAAACTTATTATTTTCTCAGATTAATTTTGACGGTTTACTCATTTATAATTCTGTTAAACATAAGTTTTTTTGTTGTTAAACATGTCAAAAAATAATGTAGGAAAGCTTCAACGTAAATAATGAACAAATAAACAATTATTTAAGATTAACAATAAAAAATTATGACTGTTTTAACATAAACAATAACATATAGGTCTTGATAACAAACATAATAAATAATTGTTATTGGATATTGTATATTTCCACATTTTATTATAAAAAACAAACAAACACAGTGTTCATCACTAACCAAACATACACACAAAGAGTTCGAGCCAAAACAAAAACATTAGTTTTACGATCACGAAAAACAAAATTTTCTGCTATTCAAAAAGGTTATAACCAAGTAAGTTACTGCAAAGTAACAAACTTTGTCATTGTGAAGAAGGAAAATTCCATTTTCTTACTTCTGCACCTGCTTTTAGAAATACTTGTGTTAAGAGCACTCTCTTGTTTTTTAGTGTATAGCATGATGAAGTGATATTTTAAAATAGATATTAAGTAAAAATTTTTTACACAGTCTGAATTTAGTTACAAAAACTTCTTATCTTGCATCAAGAAGGATCCATCTAAGTATTTACAACAAAATTCTCTTAGAATTATGTTTCAATAACCATAATAAATATTTAGATAAGTTTAAGTTTTCTGTAAAATTACAATATAAAGTTCAATCACAAAAATGCAATGAAAATTTTCACTTTTTATAAGTTAAGGTCAAAAAAAGAAACTGTTAAGGGGTTAATTAACAGCCAATCTGCCAATGGCATACATGGGACCTATAGTTTAACAAAGGGTCAGATGCATAATTTTCCCTCTAAATCACAAACTGGCCTAATTATGAGCATTATTTCACAGTAAACATGTGCTACTAACTTCACTGAAGGAAACTGGCCTAGATGAAACAGGAGTGGTGTTGAGCAATGATCTGTTCATGTTGTCAACCGAATCTTCAGAGACCTAGAAACATAGACAAAAAGCAAATGAGTAAAATAATTTAAAAATATACTAAAAAATATAATAGAAACTTATGAATTGAAATATACTTTTTGTATTTTATGCAAGCTGAGAAACGTTACGTTACCTCTCGTCGAAAGCTTAATCTAATTTTATAGTCAAATGACACAAAGATGACAGGTTTTGAGTATTGCATCGGAACAGTTTACATTATCATTAAACATTAACACGTACTCTGCTATAAATAAATTCACAAATCCTTTCCCCAAGAGCTGCCTTATTATTTTTCAAAGGCATTTAAAATTAAGTTTAACTGTGCTAAATTTTTTACTCTATGTAAAATATAGTCAATACTCAATATATATAAAAATTATGTATGATGTGCAGTGCGTCCACAGCCCATAGCAAGATATTTTAAGGTAATTAATGCTGTGGACGCCCATAGGTGTCCTTGCATGAATTGCTATAGACACCTAAATATGTTTTAGAATTAATAGTCAAAACACCTGCATTTGAGGAAAATAAAAATTATAGGTAACCATCATCTTCAAATGCATCCTCAAGACATACGACATAATCTTCATCCAAGTCATTATAGATTAGATTATATTATTGAAATGGCGACCGTACCACAAGGTAGTCGATCTGATTTTTCATCTATAATTTTTATATTACAAAAAATGTAAAACTACAAACTATCACCACTAAAACATAACCAAACTCATCAACAACAACACATTGTAGCGGTAAAATACATGAAATAAACGATCAGCTGTTATTTTAGCGCCAAATGTGTTGCGCAAGGCGCCGATCGGTTGTACCAGGCACTCATCGCATTCAGCAATGTGAATGTAGAAAATAAAAATAAATTATTCAGTTAATTCATGTTTAAATTCAACAAAAAATTAATTTAAACAATTGGAAATTAGTAATAGTAGTTGTTGTAATCGTCTTAACATTTTTAAACATACATATACTTGTAAACATACATATTTTTTGTGATTGACAAAAAGAAATGTGACCCTGAATATTATTCAATATTGATGTGTTTATGTATTTCTTTCAGTGCATTCTATATTTATGAGCCAGTGAAATTTGAAATAAAAGAAAGGGATGAATCACACTTAAAAGAACAGGATTCCACTTAAATTTAATAAAAAAGGTGTATGGTTGGTTTTTTTATTTTAATTTTTGTCTCGTTAACTTGAGCTTTGCATCTGTATTGCTGTAAAATGCAATTAAAATGTAGACCTACGTGTGAGAAAGATTAACAAAAATAAAAATAAATCGACTGATAGATTTTGTGAATATCATGGATGTGGACAAAATTTTAGGATTGTTGGAATAGTTTGGAAAACATGACAATAACCTGGAAGATGTTGATGAGATTTTTGACAGCGGCGGACAAGAAAATAGGTACGTTTCTGCGTTCATTGAGAGAGAAGACATTGGCGGAGTCGGGGCTGAAGAGGCGGTCCCACCAGCTGGTCTGACTGTCCTTGTGTGTCTCCTCCTCCAGTCTCATCACCGCCTGGCTCTCCGCCTCCTTTACTTGCCGGATGAAGCTCTGCGAAAAGGAAGTGGTGTGGTGATGAAGAGAAATAGAACAATAACTTCAGGCTAGCTATATGATGGATTCTGGAGAATTTGGAGACCCAGTAAAGCCGGCAATGGCACATGTTGCTGCGGAATATTGTATAGTCACCGGCAAGAGAGGACTCAAGAGGAAGGGTAAGGTCATAGCGGGTGTACCTGATTCCCGTAAGTAAAGAGAACCTCCAAACCAACAATGATTTGTCAGATGTTAGTTCAAAATCATTTTTAGTAATTGACTAGAAAATGTATTTTGAGATGGACAGTAATTGCTTTAAGGAGCCAAAAAATTTACACTTAGCAGAAAATTTTCTTTAAAAATAATTAAAATCAGAATGAAAGCAAGACGTTCATGTCATCTAGATTGTTATCATAAGATCGAAACTCATTAAAACTTGTTAGCTGTCTTTACATAAAGTACAGTTAAATATTTATTTATACAAGTAAAAAAAAGTTGTGACAAAATGTAATAATGTTACAGGTGCTACAGGACTGACCTCCATTCTGGAATCGATGGAGAATATCGGTTTGTACTGGAACGTCGGCCCCTCCAGGTCGAGCAGGTGAGACTGCACCCACTTGCTGTAGCCTCGGCCGTCCAGCTCGCCCAGGCTGCCCTCCACCTGGCGCAGCAGGTCGGCGAGGCTAGGCTGCGAGAACACCTGCAACATGCAACATGTCCACTCACCTCAGCTCAGCTGTTATGTTTAGCAACCTTTACAGAATGCTGGTGCTGGGTCAGCACGTCTTATCCTGTTACAGTAGAAACCCACTAATCCAACCTTGGATGGTCCATCACTCTAATTAGTCCGACCTTGCTATAACATTGTACCTGAAATAATGTACAATCTTATTTCAGGTAAGTTGGCAGACTGACTGATGACACCACTACTAGCGCCTCTAGCGAGCACACACACACACACACACACACACACACACACGTAGGTGGCCACTGCTGGGACAATAGAGAGGGCAATAGTGCTTCAACTCTTGTTCTGAGCGCTATCTTGTGTCGCCCCGCTAGCTCGAAGGCGAAGTGTTGTGGTTATTTGTTGTGTTACCAATATAGCTTTGTATTGAGCATGATAGCTAAAAATAGTTTATTTTTAATGTATACTAGCAGTAAGCCCGTCCTTTGTACGGATTGTAGGATTCAGTTTAAAAAAGAAAGATTATCATACCAAAATGTAAACCTGAAATCCTAAACAAATCAATACAAAGAAAATAAATCAATACCCAGCTTTATTATTTAGCATTACTTTACAATTAAATAGATTAGAACATTTATACTACTATTATAATTAGTTATACGTTAAAATAACTTTTTAATATAGTATGATTTCGAAATGGGTTTAAAATCAATGACCAATATAAACTAACTAATATTGATTTGAAAGCTGTTTGTTTTTATTTCTAATAAATGTTTAAACTACAAAGACAGCTGATTATTAGCAGTAGGTTATTCATTGAAAACTGGATAAAAATGTGAGTAATATCGCGTAAAAGTGGGTTTTTAAATGTTCGTTATTTACTTTTCATGGGGCGGCGGGCGAGTTCAAGCATTTATAAACTTTCCCTGGAATGTAGAGAAGTTTCATTATAATCGGTTCTCCCGTTTTTTCGGAGAAGACGGCGTAAAATGCCTCCTGGAGCGTCACAGACAAACAGACAAAAATTGAGATAATACCGGTTTCGGCTTCTCTAACGCACAAAAAGTAAGAATAACTAAAAAATGAATAATTCTGAGCAATGTACAGACAAAACTCTAATTTTATTTATATAGATTATCGGGTAATCACTTGAAAACAGGGAGTTTCTCCACCTCCAGAAACGTGTAGTTAAAAACACAGACGTGTTGGAAAAGTCCCATAAAAGTTATTGAATAATAATTAATAACCAAGGCCATTATGAATTTTAAAGATTCTGTAGATTATCAGTTTAATTTCTATGCTATATTTGCTCCGAAACAAATTCTAAGATCGGTTCAAAATAAACTTGTGATTCACCAATGCACTGAGGATTTTTATTTGGTGTCGAACAAAATTGTTACATATAATATTAGCATGTTTAATTTATTTTAATAACAATTGTTTTAAACTATTCCTTCTAAATTTACCAGATTGTATTTTTTTTAATATAGTTTAGAACCAAAATTTTAGGGAACTGCCAAGTTTTTTATAGTTTTCAGTTTGGTATTGTTATTATTTTTATTATTCTGTCATCCTTTACACTCCAGACATTTTTCTCTTAATAGCAGCAGTTTTCAGAGATTTTAAAATGTTTAGAGAGTAATTCTGTTAATGTTGATTCATAATGTAGCATTGCTATACAGTCTTGAAAATTAAGTCAATAACGGTGATGGCTACCCCGCACAGGGTTAGTCTAATTTATAGATTAATATGATAATGATAAGAATACATTACATATTATATAACATGACCGTCATTATCTTATACAACATTATATATCATACGTCACAATATTGAAAATAAATGTGTAATAAAATTAATTCCCTTTTATTTTTAATCTAAACTAAAATTCATTGTTTTTCAAAGTATTACAAAGAACTTTTTAATATCACGTAAGGAATTGTACCTTGGTGAGTCTAAACAGCATGTGAGCGTTCTTCGGGCTTGCAAGGTCAATCATCTTGAAGCGATCAACTAGCTGATGGAAGATGACAGAGTAGACGAGCAGATTCTCAGCGATGAAGGGAAGCCACCGGGCGTCAACAGCGGGAGGATCCTCTCTTGGTCTGTGATACCTGGAACATTGTCATTGTCTGAACAGGAATAAAGGAGAACTTCCCTTATCCGACCTCCTGTTCGTTAACCAACTCCTCACATATCCGACCTCCCGTTCTTTAACCAACTCCTCCCTTAACCGACCTGACGTTTGTTAACCAACTCCTTTATCCGACCTGACGTTTGTTAACCAACTCCTCCCTTATCCGACCTCCCGTTCGTTAACCAAATCCTCCTTTATTTGACCTCTCGTTTCTTAACCAACTCCTCCCGCAGTCCGACCTGGTGCCGGTCTTTCTATTTGTCATTCCCACACTCCTGCTGCTGTTGAGCCTGCTGAAATGTGAAAAGGCTTATTCCACAATTACCTTTAATTATTACCATTAATCTTGGTTTCATATCGATTCAAACATTCTTGATTCTTGTCTGGTTGGAATATATCGAAAGTCGATTCAATTCTTTGATTCGAGTTTTTTCCGCCGGACGAACGGCGAAAGAAAATTATGTATTTTCATTTTGAAACTCGGATTGTTCATCATTTTCGCCCTCATAAATCAAAATTATCGTTTATTATCGTTTTATTCAGTCGTGTCGCGTAAATAACATCTTTTATTTCAAGCAATCGCTCAAAACGAAAGTAAATACCCAGTAAAATTCAAAAATATCTTAAATCTTTAAAACATTATACATTAAAAATTAGACTTTTCATCAGATTATATCTTCAATACCTAATTTTTTAACAATAAAAATTATTGACAAACGTAAACTTTTCAACAATATAATTCAAGTCTGGTCCCTATTATAACAATTCTATTATTACCATTTTTCATATCTTGGTTGGTTCGATTCCAAACATCAATTCTCAATTCCTCCGATTCTCTGGGTTGGAATCGGAATCGAAAATGATCGCCGAAAGTCGATTCCAATTCTTTGATTCCAAGCGTTCGTTGTTCCGCCGGCGACGAACGGCGAAAGAAAGAATTATGTTAGTTTTGTCATTGTTTTGAAGAAACTCGGATCAGGAAACCAATTGTCGCCCTCCCGACTTAAAATTATCGTTCACTTTCAGTTTATTGTCGTAGCCGCGTAAATAAAAACCAATCTTTTATTTCAAAGCAATCCGGCTCCAAAACGAAAGTAACAAGTACCCAGTAAAATTCAATAAATATCCGAAATTACTTATAGACCATATACAAAATTAGCATTAACACTCAGACTTTTCGTTTCAGATTATATCGTCAATACAAAATATCTTTGCTCAAACACTAAAAAACGACGAATGACGTAAATTCGTATCTTATTTAAAATAATGCAAGAACGTCATTGGTCAGTTCAAGGTTGCAACATACATCATAATTATTCTAATTTCAGTTAGGCCTACTGATAAACTTCAATACGATATTGAATCTCGATATTGGATGTCATCGTCAATGCCGATTTAGCAGAATACTGTTAAATTATATTATTCCGCGAAATGAATTTTTCGGCAACAAAACAAGTATATTCATTTTCCATGATAATTACTAACGAGATAAGTTGTTAGAAATAATAAGCCCATTTAATACTTCAGTTTTCATACAAATAATTGGTTACAATATTTTGATATAACAGACTATTTTTTTGAATCAGATTCACAAACTACGATACGAGACTAAGGATACTAAGTAACCTACTCGACCTAGAGCCATTCTCGTCTATCCATTGATGAATTTGCTAACATGCCCATGTCGTCTGCCGCCGTCTGATCATGGATTCGTAATTAATTCTTTGTCTTTTTCGTCTGTTATCGTTGTACAAAAAAGCTGCTGTGGTGAAATACATTAATTATTATTTATTGTGTTGTCATTAAAATACGAATCATTGAAGAATGATGGATTGCAAAATTATTTTTGTCCTAAATGGCATATTCTGTCCACTGTCGTCGCGCTATTGACTGTTATTGTTGTGCAACAAATTTGTTTACAGTGTTCATATTTGTGTTCTAAATAGTTTTTAATGGCTAAATGCATTAATTAGATATTATTTATTGTTTTGTTATCGAAATAGGGTATTATTTTTGAAACAGTGATATAAGGGAATTGCTTCGACTCAAATATGAGTTTTTGTGATTTTTGCAATTTTCATGATTTTACCACTAGCAACGGTTTATATTAATTTTGTTATTCTGTTCAAACTATATATGCATAAGTATACATTTTTGGTTTCCCATTCAATTTTAAGAAAATTTTCCTTTTTAATTTTTTCACGTATGTTGTGTATATAAAGTACACAACCGTAAACCTAAACAAAAAAGATTTTCTTTTCATATATGTATACATTTATTTGTTCATGGAAATACTAAATATTTATAATTATAATTTACAAACTTTTTTAACAGTTCTTTATTCTTCATTTTAGTACTGAACAAAATTATTTACCTTAACTTCTAGAATTAATAAAGATCTTTTTTAAAGGCTGCAAATGCCTATAAACCTGGTGACACTGAAAAAAATATATAGGAAACTTCTAGGGTTAAAGTGTTATATTTGTTGACGGAGGTCAAATCAATGCCTGGAATTGGTGGAATCAGAATCGAGAATCGATTTTAAAGAATCAGAATCGAAAAAAATTGGAATCAACCCATCCCTAGTTTAAACTTATTATTTATAGGTCAAATTAAGTTGTACATAAAATACTGTATAGCTGTTTCACTGCCTGGTAAAAGTATTTTATTTCCTCCTCAAGATATCCACCTTTTTGGCCGTTCCGACCATGGTCCTGTCCCGTCATGGATTGTTCCACCGGTTCCGGGTGTGAGGCTCCAGCAAATCTGGCAGACACTGTGACCATAGTTTATCTTTTGTACAGCCCCCAGGACCCGGTGTCATGCCCGAGTACCAGATAACCAGACGAGCATGAGCAGACACCAATTCATCCCAGAGTTAATGTACCAATACTCAGTACCCATGTTCTAAGGTAGACATACCCTAAGTAACAAGTTTCTGTAAGTATCTCTAGTGCGGGTTGGGACTCACATGGTCCTCACGTCCATGTAGCGCCACGGCTGGATGTAGCTGAGCCATATCTCCAGTATCTGCTTGAAGGAAGAGTCCAAGGGCCAGTGTCGCATCGTCTGCCGGATGAAGTGGTACACCTTCCTCTGGCTCGATGGGATTATCATTCTGTTCGACACAGACATGAGTAATAAGTCTATAATTTTTCGATAAAATTATAGATTTTTCATAGCTCACTTTCAGATAAAAAATTAGACTTTAATTTTGTTACATTTAAATTTTTATTTTGTCTTTTAATTTCCGTCCATGGTCCTAAATGAGCACGGAACAGGTTAAAGTGCTGAACCATACGACCACTCTAGTTTCTTACATTACCCAGTTAATTTTTATTGTAAATATATTCAGGAGGAAAGGTTAATATCATAAAATTGCAAAGAATTATAGTTTCCAAGATGTTAAACATCAACAGGTTCAATGTGAATTAAAACATCGAATTAGGTTTTTTGTCCCACCTTTCTGTCCTAGTTACAATTACTCCACATAGCGAAATACTATTGGTAATTGGATGGATTTGAATTTTGAGGGATTGAGCTCCTTCACTGTGCAAACCCCTATACCCGATGTCATTAGAAATTGGCACGATAGATTGACTGTTACAATGATTTGATTTTATACCACGAGGGATACAAAATACAATCCAAATAGCTTTTCCAAAATTTTCAAACTTATTGGAACCGAATCCTGTTCGGATTACCGAATTGTTTGGATTATTCAAAAGTGCAGTGTAATGTTGCATTAAAAGAACTAATAAAATCCATATGCTACACCACCACCAGCTCTATTTGATCTGGAATATTCAGTAACTAATTTATAATTTTCAATCTTTAATGCATTTATTTTACTGCTTTTAACCAGGTTTCGGCCATACAAACTACGTCAGGGTTATCTCTAGTCAAAATAATCTCCCATTCTTCAACTTTCCAAAAAAACAGATCTAATGTTAATGAAATAAAAACTTAAACTAGTATCACAGATATTTGGCCCATGCTCTTTAACATGATGAGGGCCTATTTGTCATTTTTTTACCATCGGCTGTCTCATTGGCCAATGAAGGACTAGGCATAGTCCCTACATTATTAGCCTTAGGGTGTTGTTTTCTTGGTTGTAGAAATTTACAAATTAGAATTCCTTCAGGCCACATTTGACTGTCCATTAGTTTGTCAAAGTAATTATAAAGGTACACCTACCTTAAACGAAGCATACCCCTGATATTTGGTAGTCAATTTTTCACATGTGATCTGAGATTTACTAAAACTTAGGCCCAATCCGCATTATTGCTAACAGGATTTCTTTGTTACGTCAAAAGACGATAGCTGATTTCTTATGTTCCAGAAAGTAAGTTATTGTATTTAATTAACATTTGGTACGTAGTAATGTATAATTAGTGATACCGTGCTGTAGATTTAATTGTTATAATTCAGATTGTAATTGCTTTGTTTCTAATTAAAACTCAGTAACCTTTTTCCCAATCAGGTAGTTCGGATTACTGGGACTCTGGAGTACTCACTTCTTCAGTTCATCCATGGCACTGGAGTCTTCCACCAAGCTGTTTGCGAAGTAGTGCAGATGTTTGACCAACAGTCGGACGGCATGCAGATGTTCGCTGGATGGGAGTTGTTCCTCAGACCACAGCATCTGCGTCTGACACCGCAACCGTTAGTAAACAACATGGAGGAAGATAACAAAATGCAAGACTGATCAGAACAGAATAATTCAAGTAATAAATAAATAATTCCACGAACAAAATAAAAATGATTTACTCCATTCTCAAAGGATATTATATACTAAATAGTGCTGTAATATAATACAAATCATAATAAAACTGAATCGAAAAACTGTAAAACGAATTCGATACCACTAGGAAAAAAATGTCCTGTACTTTCCAAATCAGGAATTGGTTGGTAAAAATTTATCCCCTTGGTTTGAGTAGACTGATGAAACTAGTTAATCTGAATGGTATATATTCTGTATCATTATCTATATAAATAAATAGATAGAATAAATCACAAATAGATGAACATAGGTACTCTATTTTTATGTTAGTGGAACAACAAAATTTCAAAAGCAACAAATATAAGCCCCATCATAAAAAAGAAGCAAAACCAAGGTTAGGGAAGCTGCCACACTGCCAGAGGTATATTAAATTAGACATTAGTACACATAATTAAAATTAGAGCTTAGAGTCTAAAGTACGTGCTGAGCCACTTTGGAGTTTTAGCAATGTTAAAACTCTGAAACATATTAATTTTAAAATTAAATCACATCTGATAAGTTTGTAATCAGGATCATATGTTTAGCATTAGTATATTTATCAGCAATATATGTCATTAAAATTATACCAAACCTTTTTGGAATATTTCAATGATAATTTTTGTGACCTGATTATATAATTATTCTTGATTACATATTTTATATTGTATCCAATGCATTAACAAAAAAAACTAGAAATTCTAATGAGATAGCTAGACTAATATGGGAGTCGTCCACAAAGTAACCTCCATTTTGAAATCTATAATATTATAAAGAAGAGGTGGTTTCTGTATGTTTGTTTGTGGGTTTGTTGTGGCAAGTAAATCCGAAAAATACTGAACCGACCGGTTTGAAATTTTACACAAAGGTAGATCTTAAACTCATGCAACACATAGCCATACTCATTTTCTTAAAATCCTCTCGGGCTACGCCCTGTGAACGTCCTAAGTTTCAATGTTTACATTTTTAGAGAATGAAAACATAAAATTACTTGAATGTCAACAGCTGTGAATACTAAAATTTGACAGTTCGAGAAGAAGAAGAAGAAAGAGCTGCCGTGACCGTCCTAGGTTTCAATGTTTAAATTTTCTAATGACAACATCCGTTTGCACTATATTTTGACAGTTCGGGAAGAAGAAGAAATAAAGTTGATTTTTCAGATAAACTGCTGGATCGAAATTAGTGAATTATTTGAAATGGCGGAATGGTAGATTTTAAGTTTTTTTCCGACGACTGTCTCTATTACATTAATCCTTATCCTCTCCAATATTTTACATATGTTACTTTGAAATGTTGTAGACACTCCTGTTTTGTCATTTTGTAAACAATGAAGAATTAATTTACAATATCTTAAACGTATCTCAGTAGAGCCAACACCTTTCAGCCTTTTTAGCCCGTGCAAAGAACGGGTACTTTGAAGAACAGGTACTTTGGCTAGTACAAAATAAACCAGTTGAGATACATAAATTGTTTTATATACATCTTAAAACTACAAATTTTCTCTACTTGTCTACAAATTCATTGACCAAACAAATTTCACCTCTAACTCTGTGCTGTGTCGCTTTTCCACCACAAAAATCTTATAATACCATGCACTTCACACGTGGCAGGATTTTCTGTTCGGAGCTCATGTTTTAAGATTATTACTCAAGAATGTGCGATCATACAATGCTCTCTCTTGCACAGCTAGAAATGTACTGAACGGCTGTGCACGCTGATGTGGGGATGTCAACGCTAACCCCACTACTTATTGCGCCACTCCCAAACAGCGGTTACTTTGTGGAAATACCCTCGTGTATTACAGTTTTGCAGTATTGCAGACAGTTGCATAAAGTCAGAATTCAGTGTGACAAAATTTATACAAGCGTAAAGTGATTTAACCCATTAAAGAAGCGGTGTACTTGATTTTGAACAGCCCTTCAGGAGCTGCCCTTCACGAACTCCATGTTAGACTATAGGTCCCTAAGATGCAATTGGCTGTTGGGCTATTATTTAACAGCCCCATCTAAGGAACATGTCAACCTTAGTCAGTAACTAGACAACAAGATCATGCCGAAATCATCTTACACTTATTTCTCATTCATACTTGGCTTGAAATACCTACTTGGGTAGGTCACCTTTTCAACAGGTAATTTTAATTCTTTGAGTTCTATTTTTAGAACTTCGTGGGTTTTGTTCTTGTACCATAAATAATTAATAATAACTCATTAAGCCAACAACAAACAGGTTTTTAAGTATGGAGTTGTATAAAACACAAATTGCTCCATTAACTCAAAACTTGACAATCAAACACTATAATAAGAAAGCTCTGACAGTTATAAGCCTCAAAACATGGAAAAGCCCCACAAATAAAAGTTAGTACTATTAGACAATATCAAATTAGTAGCACAAGAATCTCTCGGACTTACTGAATTGGCTAGGGGCTTGTTATACGAATATGAGGCTCCCAGATAATGGTTGGGCGGATCATAGGCCCACTGAAACACCAAATATGTTCACTGCTACTTCAGTTTCAAATGTGTTTATATAATCCCAATTTTGGAGATTAGGTGTTTTATTTAGTAGCCTTAAAAAATGTTGCTTAGGGTCTATCTTAACACTATGACTGAATATGGAACGACGGCTCTACCACTAAACTTGGCAATATACTCAGTATGAGCTAAGGCTCGGCCAATGGAGAACGATATTTTTAGCTGGTGGAGACAAATACTGTAGGCCTACAGTTCTTGTAATACAATCCAACACACCTTGCCACCTGCCTGACGCCACCCTTGTTCTGACAGGGTGGTAAGAGGAATGTATATATTTGTAAATAAACATTTTGACGGAATAATCATTCATAATTAATTATACCATATTATGAATAAACTCTGAATGCACCGAAAAATAGTGACTAAGTGGCAAAGAAAACTTTGGCGGTACTCATGGGACAGCAGCATCCCTCGTGGTGAATACTCTGGGCTAATAGGTGACCGGCGTCCCTTAATTTGATGACATAATTTCTCGATGAATAGATGTTTTTATATGAATTATTGTTGCGGTTTTAGTATATTCTGGCCATATATATTGTATGTATCGTATTTAAAAATTCAGATTTCAGATTCAATATCAATGGAGTTTTTTTTAATATGTTAATTTAATAATATTATATGTCAAGTTTTATCAATATCTGTCATCTGTCGATTAATATATGAGTTAGTTATCATATTATTGATTTGGAAATTCGCTGAGTATGCAGGTCTGCTGTAACGGGGATATTATGAAACTATGTCCATGCCAAATGCTCTGTAGTATCAAATGTCCTGCTTGGTATTGTGGACTGTTTCTTCGCAATGTGATGTTAGAGTTGTTTGCGTTGAACCAGTTTTATCGGTTTTTGTTTTGTTTTATACAAAACTTTGTTTGTTGAAAACTATCACAATGTTAAATAATATAGGCCTACTCATTGTGGTTATTTTTTTAAAAATGTGTTTTAAACTAGGTTTGCTCCGAATGATAGATAAAAACACACGCGAGGCTGGGAAAAAAGCCCTGAACTACGATACTGAACCGCGGTGCGCCAACTTATGTCGCGGTTAAAGGGTTAAACTGCGGGGTTTTTTATAAAAAGGGCACTGGCTTGAGTTTCTTAAAACCTTAAAGCCTTTCCATTTTATTTACATAATCCATCACAGGTGACCAAAGATTAAAATAATTTGTAGTTTTTAAAGAAATATGTAGAATAAAAAAAGACCAAAAAAATTGTAAAAAAAGAATATGTAGGTAATCTTTTTATAATATAATCTTTTTATAATATAAAAAAAAACAAAATAGTTTCTTTACAATATTGGGAAACATGATAAATAAATAATCAAGAGCTCTGAGTGGTCTGCTATCTGCATTTGTTAACTTTTTCAAGTTATGAAATAACATGACAACGAAGGGTAGCTTAAGGGTACCTAGATGAAATTTTTGTACAAAGATAAAATTTTTAGTTTACAAGGAAATGATTCCAAACTTATTAGTAAGTCTAATGATTGGAAATGTACCGGTAGCTAACTTTGAACCTGCGCAGAATTCATAAGAGTGAAGTGGTTAAACAGATTGCTTTTTCATGTGGTTCATGAGTAAGCCTAAGTCAAAATGTCCTGTAAGTTACGGTACTTAGGTAATAATCCATCAAAATTTAATATTATATAAATGAAGCGAATTATATTTGAGCTTGTCTTGCTGGAGCTGTTATGAAGCTTACCGGACTGGATGCGTTGGGCATGCTGAGCCAGAAGTCGAGACACAGCTGTACAGCGAGCTCACTGCGCCATATACCCACGTGCGGAGAGGACTGAAGTGTGTTGGCGGCTGGACTCTGCTTCAGCATCTTCACCAGCACGTCCTGACGGAACAGCGTGGATGTCCGCATCGGCCTAGAATAGCACAACTTACACTTTATTTACCTCATTTATAGCCTGAAAATCTTGATCAGGACTTTAGACTTTTACCCTCCCCCAGCCTCTTAAGCCATTCTAACTCAGTCGTCCTTGCCTGCCACGAATTAGAAGGGCACAAAATGGACGTATTTTATTGTTGATAAAAACATCTTCGCCACCAGCGCACCACCACTAGCGCATATTCGACCTCGCCATAAATGAGAACTGACTAAAATTGTAATGCAAACAAAAAAACTGTTCACATAACAAACTGTTATATAGTGTAGGGTAGTGAACTTTTTTGATTTTTCAATAAACTTTTTGACAACCATTGAATATGCCAAACACTGTGTTGAAACGTACATAAGAGAAAAATCTACAGCCTGGATTTAGATTAAGATCAGGCTAAAAACCTAATTAACTTCATTAAAAAATATTATAATATAATAGTAATAATATAATATATAATAATGTCTTGAAATTAGATAAAACACAATTACACTCCACATACTCCAAAGGTGTACATGCAATGGAATTTAATCTTACTTCTGAGGTATGGACCGGTGAGGACTCTGTGAGATGTAGTGGTTTGGAAGCTCTGGTTGCACTGTAGACCCGTCACATGGCAGGAATGTAGCAAGATACTCCTCGGCTAGCCGCAAGTATAATGAAGAGTACACTCTCGTCTCCTGGTATGGTACTGACTTTTGACATGGGTTGACTATGTGATACATGAAGTGGAACATGAACAGCTCGAAAGGATCTGGTACAATTAATTAAGGCCTGATATTTCGTGATCTACAGTGAAACATTGCTCAGATGAATGACTGGAGTTATTTTTAAGTAGGCCTAAGCTATTTGAGAGATTTTGGGTTAAAATATGTAATTATTTACTGTACTTTATGTATTTCATACACCTGGCCTTTTTCAATTTGTAGGAAACAATTAATTTCACTTTGGCAAAAAATAAATCTGTTGCTTGGTTTCAACAGCCATGGTTTTCTAAGGAGCCTACAAAAATATCTTGAGTTACAATAAAATATTTTATGGAAAACAATTTAAAATTAAAAAGACTATTATCTGGTGTATAAATATGCATACAAAATCGACTGTAATTGACTGGTAGGGTTGTGTGTGTCCTGTAGGCTAATACAGCTAATTTGAGGAAACTGTAGGTCCCTTAGATATGCCATCAACTTTTTGGCTATTAGTTAACAGTTCTGTTTAAGGTTCATGTCAGCCTTGTCAGTAACTAGACTACAAGATTGTGCCACAATCATCTTATACTCATTTTTATTTTACTCATTTATCATTCATACTTAAAATACCTTGCCTTGGAAAGGATGCCATTCCAGTGATTAAGTAACTAACTAACTAAACCTAAATACTTAAAAAAATTAAATAATGTAAAAACACCATAAAAGGATACTCAAAGCAAGATGCAGTGGTGTACGTGTTCGAGGATCCACTTCAAGTTTGTCCATGTAAAATGGTAAAGCTGTACCTTCTTCAATCGACTGTCTTACTTTTTGCTAAAATCAAATTAAAGAAGAAATAAATATTTAACTTAATCTAAATTGGCATCGGCCAAACTTACGGCAAAGTTTTAACACTTTTTTTTAATTGATCCTACTTAAAAACTCTTCAATTTTAATTTCATTGTATCCTTTCCATTAACATAGACCAATATCTCAATTGTATACAATTGTCACATGATACTAAACAAAGGTATATACAGTATATTAAAATATGATTTTCATTTAAATGAAAGAGACTACCACTAAGGTAACCAAAATAATAACAGTAGTTAAAGAATAGTACTTACCGGCAAAAAAGAAAGTGGGAATTTATATTTAATGTAAGGGTCTGACAAGAGTTTGTAGCAAAGGCGAAACATTGGACCGTTTGGGTGTAAAAATTTGAGAAGCAAGTCATATTCTCCTGGATTTAGACTGTATTCAATATTCATCAATCCCCAACCAACACGGTTTGTGATACCAAAGATATCTTCAACTATATCAGGAAGTAAGTTTTCTAAATCCTTGTTGGTACATTCATCGACCCATCGGGCAATACTGTCACAGCGAATATGAACAGGCTGTTGAAGAACTGGTAATGTATACTGCATTCTGAAACTAATTTATTGGAAATTAAAATAATTTCAAAGTAGGGCATATCAACCAATTGTGTTATCTTTGACTAATGATGTAATATTTTATAAACTAGGCTAATCCATAAAGGTTTTCGACATGTTTTAACATAACGAAAATAAACTTGATTCATAATAATTTAGTTTAAAAATTTGAACATTTAAATTTGAAATGTCGACATTTCTGAACGGTAACATATTCTGTATATGACGCTAATAAAACTGTAAAAAGATTCAAATCGCGAAGTAACCTAACCTTGTCTTAGAAAAATCAACTTTCATCTTACAAAAAACACTCACCTATTTTCCAGCAAAAAATTGAATAATGAAGTACAAAAATAACAATTTTTATTTTTTATTCGACCTTACAAAAGTGAAAAACTGAAAATAATTGATACACTCTTGTATTTACCGCCCAAAACAGAATATAGACATAACCTTAATTCATTCAATATTTTTACATGGCTTCTTCTTTTTACGCTATTATAGTCGGCTTTAATTAGGCGTCACAAAGCTCCAGACAACTTTATATAACTATAGAATTTCTTATTTTAGTCCTTCTTTATTTGTTTGCTTTTTTACGTTAGATTTCATTTTTAAATTTTAATACAAACTCAACAAGTAAAATAACGTATCTATTTTCATGCATCTCTATTACTTTTAAATCACAATATAACGATACTTAGATTATTGAAATGGCAACCTACCTAGGTAGTTATTTTGAGCCAAGTTTGAATGAGAAATGAGTGTAAGGTGATTGTGGCGCGATCTTGTAGTCTTGTTACTGCTTAAGGCTGACATGTTCCTCAGACAGGACTGATAATTAATAGCCCAACAGCCGATGCCAACTAAGGGACCTACAGTTTAACGTGCAATCCGAACCACGGCATCTGAATTACGAATTGGTCTAATCATGAGGATGGTCTTTGCAGTTTAAAGTAGTATTCAATAGTGCGGACGTTAATCACACAAGAGAACACTACTACATCCACCGACCATCGCTGACAACTATCCACAATTCGTGACCTCCAAGTAGCTGGATGACGGGATGACGCCACCATCCCAGTCTATATTGATATAAAAAATTAAATATATTCAATGAATGGCTATATGAATGAAAAGTTTGTTTACTTATACCATAGATGATAGAAGAACTTCTATTTAAACAATGCTTATACTGTACTACCAGAGAGGAACGGATTCTATGATTGTACGATCATTCTGTGATTTTTTTTACTTTAGTGCCTGAGTGAAGTGTGATTGTTTATTTTGTCATGATACTGACAGTTTTCTTATTTGAGGTTATTTTGCGTTTTAGTTGATAAAATTAATATATCTGAGATTCGTGTCAGTAACATTTTCGTTATGAACATGACTACATTTGATAACTTTTTAGTTTATTTGTAGGTCTACAATTTTATAGAATCCATTTACTTCAGCTATCCAGGTAAGAATCAAGGTAAGATGAAGGCCAAGCACATAATTCACAATACAAAGGCATAAATCTGTGGTCATCAGCAATTTTGGTCCTCTTTAAGAAACTGATTGACATTATTTTACACCTATAGTAGGCCTGTTTTATCCATATTTTATGTTTGGCAGAGAATGGTTCTTTACCAAATAACAGACGTATTTGAAAGGGTGTCAGCATCAACTGGCTTAGTATCATGGAAAAACTTTCTCCAAATGAAAAAAATATTTTGCTTAATCCAAGATGACTGTCATTGGATTTTATATCAATGTAGTAAATCACAAGGTTCTTATTAGTAATTTAATATTTGTTTGAACCGAAAGTGAAAAGAAAACATCAATCAATTTTGGACCTTAACACTTAAAAGTTAGATGTTTGCTTATCAGGCATCCAAGGTCTAGTGTCAAAGAGTTTCAGGTCCTGACATGACCAGAGCCTAACATGATCTATCAACTGTGAATGTTGCTGGGATGAATTTGCTGGGAATGTTGCACTTAATGTGGCTTTATAGCACAATTTGATTTGTATCATGGCTGGAAATCGAACCTGGGTCTGTTTTGTTGTAGGCCAGTACTCTACCTACTCAACTATATCTGTACCCTTTTCCTAAAGAATAAACATCCAAGTAATTTTGATGGCTATGACAAACAATTCAGATTATAGCTATTTGTGTCATAAAATGTATATTTTTATTTCAGAATGTACAACCCCACCTGTTATTCAAGGCAACGCTGGACATATCCTAAAGATGAAGATAAGAATCTTGTCGCAGCTTTCTTTCATTTGTTGACTATTTTATTGATCTGCACATCGTTAGTTCAGCTACACTGGTTCCGGGTATGGGGAGGTCACTGCTCCCCTCATCTTGGCACAAGCCAGTTTTTTGGATTTGGTGAATTTTATGCCACAACACACAACCAGTACCATTTGCGGAGTGGGGGGATCTTAACACCACCAATTGGATATATAATTCACTATAACACATCCTCTGAATGTAAGAACTCTTAATCTTTATTAGTATATCTCATTAATGAGTATTTGCAGCTATGAAGTATGTATGATCCGGATTTATTTTCATGCACATTATTAAATTGTGTGGCAAAACAATTCAGCTTCACATTCTTAATATTTAAATACATATATTTTTCAAGCATCTTCAGTATCTACTTTTTAAATTAATTTTAGATCCTTCATTTACACTTTCGGGACAGTGTTCCACTCGCACTGGGAATCCTGAGAAGCATAACTGGTATATCTTGCATCAATATGTCCAAGATGCTAAGGACTAAGTAAGACAACCCATTTGAAAATATATATGTTTATGTGACATTTCTTATCCCCAAACACTCAATGAAGAAGCTGAAGAAGTTAAAACAGAAATTATGTTTATTCTTTGCTATTAATTAGTTCGGTAACTTGACAGCTTGTTATGCTTGATGTTTTATGTTGAAACTAATGATCAGTCATATAAAAGCAGGTTGTACTAGTGTCACATCTCATGGTTTTAAAATTATGACAATACGTTCTATCTTGTAAAAATAAATCTAAAAACTAGAAACTTCTAGAATGATTTGGAATTAGTCGTAAAGATTAATTGATCAACAAAAAATCAAATTTAATGTTGTATTTATAATGATTTTTTCATGATTTCCAGCTCTGGCCTGTGTAACACCTGACATTGCCAATCTCATGCACATCTTGATAATCCTATCAATTCTGGCCATATGCAGTTCTTCTGTGGGATTTTGTCTGGATATGGTAGGGCCGACCAAGCATTCCTTGAAAGTTCTAAGAAGAAATGCAATTCCAAGTATTGTAACAGGTAAAATGAATATCGGGTAGTCTTAAATAATTATTTTGACTATGAAAATTTGAGAATCTACACTCCTACATATTGCAGACGCTATTTTTGTGAACACATAAATGTAGCTATAAGCTGTTTCCAGTATATATCTATTTTTACTATATAACCTTAATGATTTTAAACAATCAATGTTAAAACATTGTTACAGTATTCATCGTCATGGCAATCATAGGAACCAGCTACTTGGTAACAAGGTCTCTCGAAGAATCACTGATGGAAATGAATATTCAGTCTGACATGCAAGTCACTTACGATTACGGGTGCTACGTTTTGACAGCTGCAGGTAATAACAATCATTAAATGACTACTATAATAAACTTAACTATAGTTGTACTTGAATTAATTGTTAAATAGTAAATCACATCAAACAGCTGAGGGGGGTTCAGCTGGTTTAATAACGCAGGACCACACATGGTCTTCTCTAGACATATAACAGTACTATATAAAACTATAGAAGAGTTGTGCTGTTGGAGCACGGTTTTGTCTCGTGCTCATATTGAAGCTGGAAAGGCACCAACAACTTTGGACAGGTCTAGCTAATCTGCGTCAATTACTCCAACTCCCTGCTCCACTGAAGCAACATTATATTGGATATATTGTGCCATACTGAAGCATATCACTTCAATCTACAGCTACATCTGCAGAGCGCTAGCCCAGATGGAAGTGAAGCACTCCTTAAAAAAAATTTATTTTTAATTACAATTTTTTATTTTTTCTGGAATTATTAAAGAATGTCCATACTACAAACATGTCTTTATTCTGTCGTATATTAATCTGCAGGTTCGTTCTCCATTCTGGTGACAGCCTGTAACCTACTGCAGCTGCAGAGTGGAGGGGGAGAGGAAACTCCCAGGCACTCCAGGCTTGTAGAGGATTGGGACGGTTTAGAGACGTTCTCCGTCGGTATGAACCATCTTCCTATCCCGCCACCACCATACACTCCGTAATGTTTCTACTTCTTGAATGGTTCCATGTTTAGTTCGCTTTAGTTTGTTTATAAAAGTCAAGCAGTGGCATTTCACATTTGTCCAGTGTTTATGAAGAACATGCCCCATCGCTTGTGAGTGTTCATTAAAACTAAGCCTTAGTTCAGGAATACCATATTAAAAGCCCCTTTGTTAGTCTAGTTTCATCTTTAGAGATAAGATTCAGTAAATCAACTTGATCCATGTTCCATCAAATGATAATTTATATTTTAAAAGCACTGCTACCGGTATAAATATTGGGTGATTGATTTTTTTCATTTTAAAATAATTTATTCATTTTAAACTACATATCTCTTATAGTTTCACTTGAATGTTAAACATATTTTACCTTTTTAATGTATGTTGGTGGAAGAAGTATGTCCTCATTTAGAAATTTTTCTTCCAGAAAATTTCGACTTAACATTCTGAGATCGATAAGGATAACATAAACATTGCTTTCTCATTAGATAGACTACTCTTATATACGGTGAACAGACTCTACAAATTAATATATTGTGGGGTTATTTACTAAAAAACCTTTAACAAGAGGCCAGCCTTCTCATATAGCCTTCGTAGGGATTTCTCAGAAGTTAAGCCTGTAAAAATAACTATAAGAATAATTGTTCGATTGTAGATGCTTGTAAAATTTAAAAATATTAATTTTAACTTCTTACCAACAAACACAATATATGTAAAAAGTTTTTAGCCTTGGGAAATTTAATGAGGCAAGAACAGATGAATTTTGTTTTTACAGAGAATCAAGTGATAAATTGTATTTAATGCAGATGAAAATAGTTTATGTTGTTTATTTATAGTTGTTTTTGTACAGTTGTTAACTTATTACCTATACTAATGTAGTTATGTATATGTATATAGCAACCCGAATGTCAATAACATCAATGTTAAAATATAATCAAACAGTCTTTCATACTTGTGTACATTCATTAATTAGCATAACTTTTTTTCCATAAAAGATTTGATGAAAAGTAACTTTTTATATTGAGTTAGGTTTAAAATTATTCTTTGTAAATTTGACTGCTTGTTTGACTTGCTTGTTTTTTACAAATTATTTCTTTGTTAACATATTCAAACTAAAGACTATCCAAAAGTAACCGATTTCAGTAAGGCAGTAGGTGTTTATGAGTTGAATCTTCGAGTTCTGTCAGTTTCTCTTTTTTTTACTTAGTAGGAGCTGAACCAATATGTAGCCTATATATTTAAAAGTGAGGATTATCAAAATTTTGTTTTTGAATATTCCTTTTTGTAGTGATAATCAATGCTTGGGCACTTTGGGTGTGAATTTTACATTTAAATAAATTATGTTTCACATTTTGCAAATAATATCAAAATTGTGGCTCCACCTCTTTAAAATGATTTGGCCTCTCCATGTCAGCTTTAATCTCAAAATTAAGTATCACTATCATAGACATGATTCTAAGGTATAAATCTTTTACCCAAGAAATAGAAATAATCAAGTGTTTGTAATCAGTCCTGCACAATGTTTAAGCAAAACTTCTTGATTTTTTTCTAGTTCTGTAGTTGATAGAATAATTTTAAGTTGTTCGTCAAATTACATTACGAGCAAAGTAAAAAACAAAAATGAAACAAGTTATACTTTTGCAGCCCATTCAAAAATATCCGAAAACTTTTTTTATAATGATTCAAAGTAAAATTTTCTATAATGAATCTTTTGTAAAAATAATTTACAAAATTAAAATACGTTCATCATTTTATTTATGCTACGATTTTGTAAAATTGTTGTAATGAAGAAAAACCCAATGTACACTTTTATGAGTGCCTTAATGGATTTAAATCAACATACTTGACAATAACAGTGCAAATCTGTTGAATACTGTAAGTTATGTGATAAATTACCAAAACGTAAATCGGTAGTTTTAAGTATTACCTGCAAGAAATATAGGATATTTTCGTCATGCTTGTTATAAATTTATTTTTTGTGGAATAGAGTCGTAAGTATAAACTGTGTTAATAAAATCCTGTATATTTTGTTGAATTATTGTCATCTTATTTAAAACTCCTTCCCAGTATCAGAAGAATCTTTAGTTTTTATGAAATCATATTTTTACCAAAAGCAACGACTTCTTTTTTTTTTTGTTTGGAAGGCAGTTTAAATTAATGATAAGTAAATTTATTTAATGACAATTAACTTTGCCTAGTATAGTCAAAGTCAAAAATAAATAACAAATCAATTTAAATATTAAATAATTATTAATATTACAGTGGAAGCTCTCTTAACCGACCTCGGATGAACCTACCGTTGGATTAACCGACTACTTCCCACATATAAACAAACTTCCACCGAAGTTCCGATGACAATTGAAATAAACTATGTTATGTTAGATAAAACAAAATAGTTTGTTTTATCTATTGTTTTATTAAATTAAAACAGAACCAATTATATATTTCGTTAACAAGTCAGATTCAGCCAGTTGCTCAATATTTCGTTCAGGCAGTGTTTACTTTAAAAATTACTAATAAGTTTCCAAAATTGTTAATACTTTTAATTTTGTAGTTTTAGCAAATTTCCCATAGGGAAGAAGCTATTACCGTAGGTCTCATGGTAAGACTTAAGCCCGGGACATGTTATTTATTCGTCTTTAGGTGCCCAGAGACCAAAAACAATAGTGGTTAAAATTTTTTATATATAGGGATATGTATGTATATATATGTAAATACTTTTAACAAAATGTAGAGTAGTTTACTGAATAAATGAGTGTCTTGTTTTGCTAATTTTCGTTTTAATACAAAACGTTTTCAAGCAATGAAAAAATAGTAACTGTGTACATGAAAACAAAACATAAATAAATTCAAAGAATTGTTTACAATACAAATTTTGAAAACATGTGGTTTTAGGTAGTTGAGTTGAATCATTTATTTATATAAGTAATTATTATTAATAAATTATCTGAGATTCAATCCTGTAGGAAATTTTGATTTTAAAACCAACTGGTGTGCCAATTCAATTCAATACTTCTTTATTTGTTTCATGTATAGCAATACAATAAATAGTGTCACAGTTTTTCTTAAATCTAACTCAGTACAATGCATTTAGGTTTTATTAGCAGTTATGTAGCATCAGCATTCACATGGGTAAATCGTACAACTCTTCAAAAGAGTAAAAAGCATTTCTGTTTAAAAAACCTTTCAGTTCACTTTTGAACTTATTTTGATTTTTTATATTAAATATTTTTTTTTGAATATGTTTCAAAACTACAGTACCGGCATAGGATGGTTTCTTTTTAAATAGCTCAGAGTTACGGAGAGGTAAGACTATTTTTTTTTTGTGTTGTAGCTATGTATGTCATCTGTTGTAAAATTGGATTTATTGATTCTGACATACATAATACATTCAAGAATATACAAACTGTAGACGGTTAAAATAATTTGGCCAATAAAATGCTCCTTCACAGATTCATCAGACTTGAGATTTAACATGACTCTTATGGCTCTTTTTTGACTAATTTTATTAAGGTTTTGTTTGGTTGTACCTCCATACACGCAAAACTCCATAAGCTATACGGGACTGCACATGGGCATAAAAAACATTTTTTAGGACTGTCAAATTACAAAGATAATACAATCTTTTCAAGGCATAAATTCCTGAGTTTATTTTTGCTAAAAATGTCAAAATGCAAGTCCCAACTAAGATGGTTATCAATATAGATTCCCAAAAATTTGGATTTATTTATCTTTTCTACTACATTATCGCCAATAAAAATATTAAAATCATTATTGTTTCTGTTTTGTTTTGTAGTAAAGTGAATGTAATTAGTCTTCTGTGAGTTTAATATTAGATTGTTTGAAGAAAAAAAATCTTGAAGTTTACCTAATTCTATGAATGAATTTATTTCCATTTCCAAGCTAGTCTTTGCAGACATAATAAGATTTGAGTCATCTGCATATAGTATAAGTTGATTTTTTACGTCCTTAAGTTTACTTAGACAATTTGGCATATCCCTAATGTAGCAAATAAATAATAAAGGTCCAAGTATTGACCCTTGTGGTACCCCATGCCTGATAGGTTGTGAGTTTGATTGATATTTTATAACTTGATTTCCTTCCGTTTTAGATATTTCTAATATAGTTTTTAAGGTAACTTTCAAACCAATTTAGATATGAGCTTTTTACACCTGTACTACTTAATTTATCAATAATATTGCTATGAGATATGTTGTCAATGGCTTTAGACAGATCCATAAAAATTCCGGTTACTATATTTTTTCATCCATTGATTCAATTAATGATTTAACAAAAGTGATTAGAGCGGTATTGACAGATTTGTCTTGTCTAAACTGTTGTTTGTTGTTCTGGGCAGAAAAGATTATTATCACTCTAATGTTTTACCAATCTTAAATACATAGCTTTTTCAAAGATTTTTTATATCGAAGGTAAAATAGAAATAGGACGATAATTTTTTATTTCTTCTCATCCCCCAATTCTGAATTTCTTAAAATAAGTTGGTTTCTTTTTTGGTTTTGATGTGGTGAAATTTTGTAGAGGGCTTTAAGTTCATAACAGCCCTCAAAATGTTGGTTGTGGTGAGCTGCGTGATTGAAAATTGGCTTTCGTAAATCTTTATGAACCACATCAAAAAGGTGGCCTGTCATTCTAACTCGTAAGGAGTTAGACGTTTGGATATTCTTTTTGACAATGTTTGCACGATAGTTGGTAAACCACATTATGGGTTTCACAAGTTGATCCACCAACTATCGTAAACTATATTTGTCACTACTTTTAAATTCAGTAGATTCACACATAATTTTTCAAATACCACATCGAGGTTTGTGGTATGGTTTACAACTGTTCTTGACATTACAAAGTTCATTAGGCCTATAGAATTTTGAATTTTGGGTCTCACCAACATATTTTTTTTAATTTTGTGGCCTTTTAAAAATAACATGAGGTGGTCTGGAAAATAAATTTTCTGTTTTCAATCATGCAGCTATATAAAAATATATATATATATATATGTGTGTGTGTGTTTGTCTGTAAACACAATTACTCCCGTAAAAATGGTCCGATCGAGACCAAATTTGGTAGAGACGTGTATTCCTACATTTGCTCGGACGATTTCGTAAACCAGAAATATCGGTCAATCGGAACGAGTAGTTTGGGGGGGGGGTTTTGTACTCAAAAATTCGGCTTTAGCATTTTTCAAATATAATTTTTAAAATTTTAACCAGACATATCCGTCAATGGGAACGGGTAGTTTGGGTGGGTTTTGTACCCCAAAAATGGGGTTTTTGTGTTTTTCCCATGTAATCTTTAAAAATTTCAAATTTTATCTTTCACTATTAGAATTAGCTTAAAAAAACTACACAATTTAGTTCCTTAAAGTTTTTCTCTATCACCAACGGTTACCGAGATATCAAAAAATCTAAACACAGTATGTTGTATTTTGGTGCTCCAATGTTTATCTTAATGGAAGGTAAGGAAAAATTAATATTTCTTTCACTTATTAACCAATATTTTTGGATGAAAATTTATATTTAACATTATGTGGTTGAGATCTTATGATTCTAATGCTTTAATACATAGTTTATGTGTTTATCATGGCAGCAAACCTGCATACTCTTTTCCCATGTTAATCATATAGAGAATAAGTAAACTCCTTTATTTGTGGACAGTTGTTAATGAATCTTGGTATAAATGGTCAAAATAAAAATTGTTTATGCTAAATACATACAATAATAAATAATAATAAAATAATGATAATAATAGTAAATAATAATAATAAATAAATAATTAAATTAGATTATATTAAATAAATAATCTATAATAATAAATAATAATATATGACAAGTTTTTTAAGTTATAAAACCTGTCATATATTATTATACACACTATATGACCGGTCTGGTTCTATAGGGTTTAAGGGTGTTAAGAGAGCTTCTACTGTATTACATTAAAGGGAAAAGGTCGGTTGAAATAGAACAATCTAAGAAAGGATTAGAATCAAGATATTGGCATGGTTTGGACATACAATGAGGATGGAAGTCGGAGGAGAGAGTGTGGTAAGAGAAGGAAATTGGCGGGAAAAGAAAAGTGGGGTGACCAAGAAAGAAATACTAACATAATAAAAGAAGGAACTCCTGCCTGTGGAGGAAGAGAACGTTTTATTAAAATAAACTCAACATTTAAATAAGGTTAAGAAGTTTTAAGTCGAATATAAAAATAAATTACAAAATTGTTTTAAACATCAATATATTTTGCAAAGAATTAAATATCACAGATGACATAATATGAATGCAGATTTAATCCTATAAAATGCAAACACTACTAAAAAATTAATAGTTTTGATAAATATTAAACGTCTCAAGCAATACACTGTCTATCGGGTCTTAAAATGTCAGAAAAACAGAGTGTTGGATAAATAAATGCTACTCGTCCACATTAAGTTTTGTTGACATGGAAGTTTGATGTGCTGGGTCAATGTGTGCGATTATTAATACATCAAATTACTGTATTTAATAGATACTAAACACCAAGTTTAGAGATGAAAATAAATTAATTGTGATTGTCCTCTGTGTCCCGATAATAGTGTTTATACAATCTTCACCCCTCAGAAGAAAATTGACAGTGGCACACCTCAAAGGCTAATTTGATCAGCAATTCTCCTTATGACTTATATTGCACAAATGTAGAAAATGTAGAATGTATCTATTATATAGATATTTAAATAAGAATAATACGAGTTTAACAAATAAATAGTATTAACAAACTTAACGAAAATACAGATCAGTCTAGGCAAAAATTGATCCCTTAGTGATTAGTTTGATTTTGACAGTATTTTTTTGTACTCGAGGCAAAGCTAAAACATTTTTCCAGAGAGTTGTTCTTTGACAGCTGCATCCCGTTTTTTGGCCTGCATGTTTATAGATGCTAAGGCTGTGCGAACGGTGGAGCTGAGAGAAGGATCTAGCTCGGCTGCTCGTTCCAAATCTTCTTTCGCTTCTTTCACGTTCCACACTGATCCATGAGCCTTACCACGTCGGAATAATGCCTTCACGTTATCTGTACGCAGATCCACATACCCTTTAATTTTTTAGTTTAATATTTGATCTAATTAAATGAGTTTAAAAAATTCTTGTTACTTTATTTTCTTTAAGTGATACAACAAGGAAGTATAACTCATTCTGTATCTTCTTTTACAGTTAATTTTCTATTCTATTAGTGGATGCAAATGAAGTCACAAAGGCTTATTATTAATATGGGTTTAGTTAAAATGGGATAAAAACAGCTCTATAAACAAACAAGGAACACTAAATTTTCATCTTGATCTAACCTAAGACTCACCAGGGTCAAACTCAAGCACAGTTGTGCAATGTTCAATGACAGCATAGTAGTCTTCCAATAGAAGCTTGCATTGAGCATAGTTTAGCAGAAGAGGAAGTTTCTTGGCATTTAACTCATTCCATTCTACATCTCGAGGTTTTTCCCTAGAAACAGAAATCACCAACTTTTTCAATCAGAAATTTCAGTTAGATCTGCTACAGACAAAACTAATGTTGGAGCTGGATAAGTACGTTTCCACTTACTTCAGCAAGAGTTGCTCAATGTACCCGATGGCTTCGGCATACTTGTCCGCCGCTGCCTGGTACTGTTTCTGTTGATAAAGTTGGTTGCCTTTCTCCCGCAGTCTCGGCACCGCATCAAGTTTCTCATCCTCCGACAACTGCCAACTCTCCCTCTCATACTCACCAGCATTCTCAACTTTCAGAAGCTCTAAATCAAATCAAATCATTTTTATTTACCATTAAGTCAATAGACAATAGGTCAATACAATTTACATAATGCTACTTAAATATTTCGTCTAAAGCAATTAAATATCCAGCTTAAAATAGTCATCTAATGAATAAGGAGCATTTTTTAAAAGGAATGAAATTAAAAAGTTCTTGAAATTCTTAAGGGGCATCTCCTTTACATGGGTTGGGAGCTTGTTAAATAGTCTGATGCCAACAGCCTTATGACTACGTTGAACCTTCTCCAATCTAGTTGCATGTAAGTTTAAGTCTTTAGTTGCAATGTCTTGTTGCATAAGAATGGGAGTCACTCCTAAGCGCATAGCCATCAATATTATTTTTAACATGTATTAAATTGTTTAAAATATATACACTTTTTAAAGTTAATATATTAAACTTAATAAAAAAAGGTTTACACGACTCAGATTGCTTAATACCTGCAATTAATCTTATGGCTTTCTTTTGTACAATAAAAACGTCTGCTGCTCCAACACTATTGCCCCACAACAAAACCCCGTAGGATATGTGGCATTGAAAGAATGCATGATATGCCATGAGAAGCATTTTATCCGATACACAATCCCTCAACTTTCGAAGGAGATATAAAACCCTTGACAGTTTATTTAAAACTTTATTTGTGTGTTCAACCCACGAGAGCTTTTCATCTAAGCTAATACCAAGCAATTTAATTGGCTTATTCAATATGTCTACTTTTTTTAGCGTAAAAAGTATCTGTTCAGTTTTTTCAAAATTGAGAGTTAAGCCATTGGAGAGGAACCAGGATTTTGCCCTTTCCACATTACTTATGGAGTCATGAAGAGCCCCTTGAATTGTGTCACTCTGTGTTATCAAAGAAGTGTCATCTGCATAGAGCACTGACTTGCAAGGCAAACTACGAGGGAGATCATTGACCATGATGATAAAGAGAGTCGGTCCTAGGACAGAGCCCTGAGTAACACCCCTCTTGATACCTCTTAAGGAGGACTCTTGGTTCTTCACCATTACAAGTTGCTCTAAAAAGCAAAACGGAACATAATCATGTTCAATAGCTAAAAAAAGTTTAACGTCAAACATGTTAGAGAAAAGAACCTCTTTAAAATTACATTTGATAAATTTGGTTATTCTACATCTATAACTTAATCCTACAAAATTACGGATTGTGTTTTATTAATTCCATTTACAGAATAGCTATTATTTTTTTATAACAAAACAATAGTATCTCACCGATTATGAACTGCAGATCCTTTGGTTCTTTGATCAGCTGGTTAAGATCTTCATGTCCAATGCCTTGGTTTTGAAGGGTTGTTCCGCAACAATGGACTCTATGAGCACTTGGTTTCCCAGCATCTCTCAGTGTCTTGGACACAAACGGGTATGAGGCCACCAGCTGAACAAATTTTACATCAATATCTCACCCATATGTTTCATTCAATATTTCAATACTATAAATAAAAAAATTAAAAGCCTTAATAATGGTAGAATTCAACACAAAACAGAGCATAGTGTCATTACTCTACTGTGTTAGATAATTTCCAAGCATATATATCACAGGGTATAAACATGTTGTTTTTCCTGCAACACATTATTAGATTATGGAATAATTTTTTGGAGCGAATACATATGAGCTGTATACAAAACCTCTATTCATACACCAAAAGTATATTTTTCAAATAAATTATTAATTTATTAATTAATATCAAATAAAAGAAGATTTGAACCATAAAACCATTTTTATCACAAAAAAATTCTCCCACTTAAATATCTCTATATCTATAAAGTTCTCAAGCTCTTTTACATTAAAAATGGAAATTTTTCACAAAAAGACAGTGAGTAAAGAAAAAAACTTAGATTTGAAAACCAGTTCATCATTCCAAAACCATCAACTACTTTTTTTACAAAAAACTTTAACTTCATTGTACCAAGAATATATTGCCACAAACCATAAAAAATTCTCAAAGTATCAGAAGGATCTTTCTGTTTAACTCTAAACTGTTGCCTAAGTTTAATGTACTTACACTTTTATCGACAGTGAATTTGGCTATCTCTCCAACAGCCATGGCTTGAACAATGGTTTCCCAAACTTCCATTTTAAATTTCTTTCCGAGAACTAATTCCATTGGTTTTCCCATTTTACGGCTGTCATCTATCAGTTTTCCTTCCTCATCACAAATTATAGTTTGAAAATGAAAGTAAACCTGGAAACAGACGAGTGAGTTTTAGATATTTCATGGTAACAAAACACGTTCTACATATTAGTATATTTTTAACAAAGCACATACTTCGTTAGGGCTTTTCTCGGGCAATCTCAGGCATGATTATCAAGTGTGTGCTAATGTTTGATTTAATAAATTTAGTAGGATAGACCAATATTTGATTCAAACTTTAATTTATTCATTCTTATGCCTCCTGAACTGTTTTTCAAAGTATTATAGGTTAATGTATGTTAAACCCGACTCTGTTATATAGCTGAGATCTATCACCGGCCGGCGTGTTTATTATTGTAAATTAGTGAAATGTATGTGTATTTTAATGTTTAATTTATGTTTGACGAATCAGTAAGAAATCATGGACCAGAAGTGGAGCTAAAGCTCTGAAATGTGCATCGTTATATAAAAAGATGGAGCAGAACAGTCAAGGGGTATAAAGCATGTAAACCTAGATAATACTCAAACTAAAGGATGCTCATATTTAATTTATGAAACCATACACAAACAAAAAAAATCAAACCAGAGACAGCATACAAAACTTTTTTTGGATATCTATTTTTAATACTTCTGAATTTTACGAAATACTTCAATCTGATCCATAACCTGACCTTAACCCGTTACCTGACCTGGAATCCTTATATCCTAGAAAAATAAACCTAGACAATCCACATATACATCAACCTAGACAGTTTCAAAGACAGTGGCGGTGAAGAGGAATGTATGTAACAAACATAGCCTAGCTATCTACTGGGATCGTAGCCTGTCCTGTAATCCAACTACTTAGAAGTCACGAATTGTGGATAGTTGTGAGCGATGGTCGGTGGGTGTAGTGTTCTCTGGTGTTGATTAACATCCGCACTGGCTGTTATTTACCCAATATTTAATCAACTTTGAGCTTAGTAAATTTATATTGTCTATAAATATAAAACACTAATAATAATAGGACTAGGCTATATGTTGAAATAATGTTTTTTAAGTTTTTTTGAGCTGCCTAAAACTATTGGTTTTAGCCAACAACTAAAACAACAATTAAAACTCAGATAAATTACCTTGGAACCATTATTGATTGACTTAAACTCCTTGCCAGCGTGAATAACTTCTTTTTTAATTTTATAATCCATGTTGGTGGTTCAATAATAACCTAAAAATTATTCTTAAACAATTTGTTTACATGAGTGATATGGGGGCAGTTAAATCATCTCATAGATTAAATCCCTTTCATTGAGTTATAAGTTTTAATCACTAGTTAAACATTAGAAATCTTTATTGTAAATAAAAAATAAACTAACAGATCCAAGGTTAGCAGACGATACACTATGAGACAACTATGACAAATGACAACGACAACTGAACTGACAAGACCAGGGTTGCCTACTCTTTTCAAAGAAACTACCATTGGCATCTGCAAAAGTACCACGTTTTTTAACATATACTATTAGTCGAAGAATAAACTTAGAACACATAATTTGTAATTGTTATATGTAATTGTTTAAAACCCTGTATTCTGTATGAATAAATTTTTCTTACATAGTATCTGTTAACATAACATAATGCGTTATGAAAAGAAACCTATTTAAATTACTATTCGTAGCTCCTCAATTCAAGAACATCTCTAATATACATCAAACTAATTTGAAAAGGCCCCTAAATAAAAAAACACTAGAAATAATTATTAAAAATTAACCTCGACGGTTTTGAATTTAAATTTTGCAAACATTAACCATGCATAGTTCTTTAAGATGATGCATGCAAAATATCCACTAGTTTAACCTTAAAATTGGTCAGGCAGATTTATATAACTGGCCATTCAATGTATACAATGTATATTTGATGGATTAAGTTTCAATTCAATTTCAATTTCAAGTTTTCAATTCAATTTAATCCAATACCAGCCCAAACTATTTGGGAAACTATTGGACCAGACATTCTGAAGAACCTCGTTGACTCCACTAGGACTCAATAGAACTCTATATAGAACCTGAACTCAAAGTAACGTTATATTTTCACTGGTGTACAGTTTTTTCTAGACAGAAAAATATATTTATATCCCTTTATGAACTTTAACAACTCTTAAAACCTGCTATACATTGTAGTTTGTAATTTTGAATAACATTTTAGCTAGTTATAAATTGTTAGCAAAAATGTTTAGAACATTTGATGTTATTGTTTTGTAACATCAGTGTAAATGATCCTATGAATAAAAATACAGATAAACCATCAATAAAATTTGCCATTCCTTTGATTAATTATTTGATATTGAATTATATAGGCAAGGTGATAGCCTCATATGAAAGGTCAAGGAAAGCAAAGAATCAATGTCAATTAGAAGGTTTTATCCTAAAAATAGTTGATTTCGAAAAGGGCAACTAGAATGAGGGGATACTGCCCAAATCACCAAACGTGCCAAAGTCTATCTTAAAATCAACATCATTTGCTTCAAACCACCTCAAGACTTCATCAGTTGTCGGTTTCCTGTGTTCTGTGCTTGTCAACAGCGATGGCTGTAAGATAATCAATATTTTCTATAATTCATCGTATTTTACAGTTGATATTAATGTTTTTTAATTTTTTATTGAAAGTTTTACTTGATAATTTATACTTTCCTCGTTTTTATTTAAATCCTAATTTTTAATTTAATTTAATTTAATTCCTAATTTTTATTTAAATCAATGAATGTGTTTTAACAGTCTGTTCTAGGGTGACATTTATGTAGGAAACATTCTCCTAATAATAAGAATGTCTTAAAAGTATAATTTTTAATGTTTGTTCATATCATTCATTATTATTATTATTCATTATTATTAGGTAATACATGAAGTTTAATTTAAAGTAATTAAAACGAAATTATATCAGTAAATTTACCACAGCGTTTGAAAAATTATTCTGAATAATTTTTACTATTGAGTTTTAGTTTTTGGCTACCCTAATGAATGAAATTATTTTATAAACAATAAGTTTTATATGTAAATATTTATTAAAATATACACAAACTAAAAACTGGTTTTGAATTACAAAAATATCAATAAAATAAAATATGATATATATTTTACGAGACTTCTGAGTGAGTACAAACTGTACTCATTTAAAAAAGTGAAATATTCAAATTTGTTAGTTTGAATAGATATCCATTTTTTCATGTAAATAAAAACATTTAATTTACAATTTATGCATTATTCTCGTCAAAAACAGAACTAAAAATCCCATGGTCAGGATAAGAAAAATTTTAGTTATAGAATCATCTTTAAAGTAAGAGACTATAATATATGTTAAATTGAGGATGACCAACAAGGTTGAACAAGTAAATTAACAATATTAAATTATAAATTACAAACTAACAATAACAAGTCAAGATTTTAATACTGTAAATTGTATGTATTTAAAATTTCAGGATGAGGACGAAGTTCTAACTGAGGAACAAATTACATGTAAGTAATTTAAATTATGAAAATAATATGACCAGCGCTCAATTTTTTAAAATATTTCAATAATAGTGTAAACAAACCAATCCTTGTATCTCCTCCCTCTTACAAAATAAAATCTAAACACAAAAATGTCGCTCCCAGGACAGGTTGGTGTATCAAGAATCATTTGGATATGAATTGTTTTTCGATTTCATAATCCTCAGGGAACTTTAAAAAAATAAAAGTAACGTAGACAAAACTGTATGAATTTTTAATAATTCAAAACACAATTTTAACTTTAAAAGATATTAAAATTCATCTTAAAAGACTTGAACTGTACTTGGTACCTGGCGGAGTAAAGCTAGTGACAGGTGATTATTTTACTTAGTATTTATTATGTAATGTGTTGTATAGATTATGTAGGTTTTATCGTTTGAAAATGTACAGAATTTCCCGAAACATGTAACAAAAAATTAAATATTGAACTGCACAATGACTAAGGTATATATTATCTCTTTATTTTAAAAAGATATCCTACACCATCAATCAAATTAAAAATAACAAGCCGGTTATGTACCCAGTACAGCAATCACCTTGGATTGGTTTATGACTTAATTAATATTAGATTAATAGATATTATACCAATTTCATTTTTAATAGCCTAAATATATTCATAAGTTATGTAGACACCATACTTTTCAACACATTTCACAGCAAACTATTTATATTTTTGCAAATGTTTTAAAGTTTTCTGAAAAGAAACAGTGGTTTTTGTGTCTCATATTTTTTTAAAAACTTATTTATAGATCCTGGAATTTTTAAACCTCTCAAAAAAAGTAGATCTTAAATTTAATGGTGACAAAATTAAATTTTGTAATTTAACAACCAATTCAGTTACTGATGAATTTGGAATGGTTTTCCTTGTGTTGTAGTACTAAAGAGCGCATTCAATGCTTTCGACCAGGAGGGTATAGGCAGTATCAGCATGGAGATGGTGGGGACCATCTTGGAGTTGATGGGCTGGAGTATGACGCCGGCGGAGCTCAAGGAGGTGGTGGACGAGGTCGACGCCGACGGTGAGTGGAACATCGGAGAACACTACGTACATATCGGTGGAGTGTCCTGTAATCCACCTACTTGGAGGTTACGAATTGTAGATAGTTTTGTGTGGATTAAAGTCTGTACTATTGAATACTACGTTAATCTGCAAAGATCTCCTAATTAGTCCAGTTCAGAATTCAGAGGCAGTGGTTCGGACTCCACATCAAACGGTAGGTCCCTTAGTTGTCATAGGCTGATGGGCTATTAACTATCAGTCCTGTCTAGGGAACATTGTCAACCTTAGTCAGTAACAAGACTACAAGATCGCGCCACAATCATCTTATACTCATGTCTCATTCATACTTGGCTTAAAATACCTGTTCCTGGACAGGTTGCCAATTCATTAACTAACTATTATATATGAACGTGAGCATAATTTTTAAACATAATAGCAGGTGTTTTACAAAAAAGTCAAGAAGATATAACATATTACAAGATAAACAATACTAAATTACAGTTAAAACAAAAATTACTTAACTACGAATACTATCATTTTACACTGACTGGTGAACCGCAAACGAGACATCTACAGCAACTTCAGCAACTCCAGCAGAGCATTTTGCCAGTAGTTTGAAATCGAACTTAGATCAGGGTTTAGCTTGGCCTTTAAATACTCAGGCTTACTTGTGGTCAAAACTTTGTGGACTTCCATTGTTGTACGAAGAGAGAAAACACCAGAAATGACTAATAATCCCAACTTTAAATTTGCCCTTGAGACATGGTCGTTTTCTAAGACCACAGGCAAATTTGAAAAACATATTCTACAGCCTCTGCATTTTCTCCATTTCCCCTGCTATATTAACCAAGATTACCAAAGGGTCAGTAATAAACACGGAGAGTGTGAGAGCCTGGATTAGATGAAACTTGGCTGCCTGTGGGAACAAATGTTTTTCTGTTCAACATACATTTTGAGGAAGGATACAGCTTTTCTCCACATGGAAAAATTGAGACCGTTATGTTATTAAAAACTACACCTTTTTTCAAAGCTGCCCCTCCATTAGAAATCAGTTCTAATGGAGGAAGGTACAAAATATAACATGGTAAAAAAATTATTTGAAAAAAATAGTTATTTTAGATTTTTTTCTATATCCGACTTTTTATCTTTACTAATGATTTCATGAAAACGTATAAATTTAATTAAAAATTGAATTTAATGATCAAACTAAAATAAAAGACCTTGGAGTGCCAATAAAGCACACTATCTTTAAATCCACTAACAGCATTCTTTGCTCATATTTTTTCATGGTGGATGTGAATCACACATTCAACTTTAAAAAATCCTAATCAATACAAATATAGTGATATTTACTATAAATTATTTTAAGATTGGTAGTCATCAACAAGCTATATATTGTTCATTTCATCTTCTTGACTACACTACTTAATTCATGGCTGTAAAAAGTTTAAATTTCTTCAAAGCAGTTTCAAAAATTATTTTCTTAAGTGATTACAGTACTTTAAAAACCAATGAAGTAGGTTACTGTATCAAAATATTAACATGGTAATAGTTTCTGATTGGTATTCATTTTGAAATAAAAGTGATAATTTTCTTACAAGCAGAAAGTTTTATTTGAGAAAAGGAGAAGATACTAAAAATAGAATGGTGTGCCACTAGCCAAATAGGCACTCTTTTGGTTAATGAAAGCAATTTAGATAAACTTGGCAGTCACTCTGCTCCTTAACATCAAATTGACCTTTAGACAACAACTAATGTATGTAGGGTACAGCAATTAAACTTTCAGATTCACAGTCAAATAATGAAAATAATTGTTGTCTTTAAAAGTTAAAATGTCAAATAAATATGTTTGATTCCAAAATTTATGCTAGGAAATTTATGATGGATTACATTTTTGTTGTAAAATATGAAAATGTTTGTATTTACTTCCCTGCTGGAAATAGGTTAGATGGATATGTAAAGGGAATGTTTTCAGTTCTTCTAAACAGCTGTTTTTATTCTTATATTAAAAATTTAATACACTAGTAGCTCTAGTAGTTTCTATGGAAACCTGTTACAAATTTTCATATTACAAATTGCCAACACCCCCCACCCAGAGCTAAGACAAAAATAGTGTTTGTGTTAGATCATGTGTTAAATACTTATGTGTTAATTTGTAAGAACACTGGAAAAATGTTTTATTTATCATCTCAGTTCAGATTACATTTGTCTATTTATCTACGACCATTGCAAAAAGTACCAATATAGATACTGAAATTAACATCATTAGGAGGCTCATTATTAAACAGAAATTGAAAATCGTTGCATTATGAGTTCAGAACGACACAGATTTTTCATAACGATACAGGTTCTAGACCAATCAAAGCTCAGCATTTTACTAAAGTAATGTCATTATGAATATAATGAAAATGCTAAATCAGCTGATTTATCCATAAAGATGGAGTCTAACTTACAGCTCACTTGTGGCTTTAAGGCATTCACAATACAATCGTTGCATTAACTATTAAAAAGAGAACAGTAATTACATTTTTCTAAATATTGGAATAAAAATCAAACAGCTTTGAGTAAATGTATTTAATTCTACTAGGAATTCAATTCTTTAGTCCTAATTGAACAAAAGTAAAAACATTGGAAATAGTCCCAATCCATGTAAAAGGTCATTCACAGGGTTCAATGTCATTAGTCAAAACATTGAAAATTTATTTGTGCTGAATCTTCACGCAAACTGAGGAATATAATGAACAGACGTTATAATAATTGTCTGCAGGGTCTGGGTGGCTGGAGTTTGAGGAGTTTTGTGCGCTGGCGTCCAAATTTGTAGCTGAAGACGAGGATGGAGATAATGTGGAGCAGGAATTAAGGGAGGCCTTCAGACTCTACGACAAGGAAGGTGAGAATCAAAATGTATTGTCAAACGTATAGTTATACAATGAAAACATCAATTTATCAAATACATCCCCAAACAAAGTTAAAACCTTCTAATAATTTCAATATTACTGGTACGGTAGCTCAGGGGCCAAGCCCAAATCTAAAAAAATCTAACAATGTATTGAGACAAACCAATGTATTTATGTAAATATCTACTGGCGAATAAAGAGTTCTGAGTTCAAGTACATTCTGGCCTAGTAAGTCAAAGGTTGCTGGATCGAAACCAGAAGCCGGCAACTCCTGTCAGACCATGAGCGGTCACCTCTGGTCAGCCCATGTGACTAATGCCGCTACTGGGCCTTTCTGTATTTAATTTTCGCACATTCCATGGTGATGGTATGGGTAGTTTAGGTTAAAAAAATGTCTCTCTTTTTCTAAAAATGAAACCTCAACTGCCCATCACCATGGGTTTAGGACCTGTGCGATGAAGATATAAGGCATAAGTCATATAGGTCGGCCAGAGGAGTCGCAAGAGACTGGTTTTCATCCAGCAACCTTTGACTTTTGTGTCCATTGCTGAGTGCCGTCTTCAAAGCAGCCATATTACAAAATATTTTTTAAATTTTTTATCCCAAGAGGTACCGGTACGGCGTACCGGCATAAAAACCCACAACTTGTGCTCAAGTTGAATCCTACAATGTAAAAAAAGTAGATGGAATTGTGTATCTGTATCACCATGCTGAAAGTAGATAAGAAACCAGTGCATTATTTTTGTAGTGGAATAACCAGCGCATACAATTTGTTATTTATTTTAATCAATTCTTGATCTTTTGTTTTGTTTGATTAAGCCAATAAGAGAAACAATCGTCTTATCAGTATCCCTTCAACTGATCAAAAGAAGTTTTCAATAAGGTGTAGTAAATCACTAATTATAGGGCCCAAAGGAGTAACAACATACCGGTACTTTTTGTTACATAACATGAATTACATTTTTTTTCATTCAGAACGATGGAAAGATGTATGTAATGGATGGTTTGTGATCGGGGATGTCTGGGGACGTGTGGAATAGGTTAAACCTCATCACAGCTGATTTGGTAAAACAGGGAGGAGTGTGTATTTGATTTGAAGTTTGTGGCATATCTGTCAATCAGATCACTGTAATCACAGATTTACTGTGCAAATATTTTACTTTCACCGCTGTAGTAGAGGGTATGCAAATCAGTTATAATCAGTCAATTACCATTACACACATGGAATTTACATTTATATAGATGTAGTAGTACCTGGTGACTGAGCTTTGTTCATATAGAATAAGACATGTATTATAAAAATTAATTAGAACAACTAAAACACATTTATTACTCAATGAAAACATTTATGTGGTTTAAATAAAACCGATTTAATACACCATAATTAATATAACACTGAACAAAAAGTATTGCCCCTGACAGGGATTTAACTCGCCACATTCGTTTTACGAGGCCAACACGCTACCGCTGGACCACGTCGTATGCCAATTGTGCGATGCCGTTTTAGGTCTTTTAGACAATCTCAATCGTTTTAGCTGTCATTTAATGTTGAAAATTATCCATACAGTTATTATTAGCCTATGATCAACTGATTTTGTTAGAAACGGAATGAAGATTGAAAAGCAAAAGAGAAATTTAATTTACACCAGTTAATTGGTTTGTTACAGTGGCTTCAAGCAATAGAATGAATACGTTTTCTTTCAAAATACAAAAGATTTTGGAAATAATTTTCTCTGCTTTTATTTCGCACAGTTATTTTACCCTGTAGTTTTTACAAATTGTTTAGTAATTTGATAATTTTTCATTTATTACATACATAAAATAAATATTAATGCAAAACCTCTATTCACATATTGTTCGCCACCATCTTCAATCAACAACTGTCAAACGGTTACAAACAGATGTTTTGATTTGTATTGTTTACATTTTGATTCTCCATAAGCGTAATGTTAATTTTTTATATTTTTAACTTAATATTACAAGAAAACCGGAATTTTCCTGGACATTAGACCTATTTACTACTTATTTAAACTTATTTTCTTCTGAGAAATTAGTTATTTTCAAAATTTCCTTAGTGCTGAAAAAAAGAAAAATCCTTAGAGCTGTTTTTGAGATCCGTGTGCATATATATATATATATATACAACTCTTGCTCGTATTATAGTATTGGATTACGCACACAGATATACACAAATATGTGAGTTATTAGATCTGAATCTAATAACTCCCAAAAACTGTGTTTCACAGGTCAAGGCTATATAACAACTGAAGTGCTTAAAGAGATTTTCCGAGAACTGGACAGGTCCATTACAGAAGAGGACTTAGACAACATGATAGAAGAGATAGACGCTGACGGTTCAGGCACAGTCGACTTTGAGGGTAACATATGGTTCTGAATTTAAAATATTGTGAATCATCTTTCAGAAAAATGTATTTACTTCCCCTTGGGAAATAGATATTTGATATCATGGATAGTTCTGAAGGGAATGTTTTCAGTTTCACTAAAATGCTGTACTTTTAATCATATGTACTTTCGTTTTAAATTTTGGTCTGATCGATTGCCAATACCCCCTCCCCCAGAGCTAAGGCGAATTAATGTCAATACAATATAAACAGTACTAACCTGACCACTTGCTACAACCTGACGTGAACCTTGACCTTGTTTACAACTCCTCACTCTGATTAAATATTTATTTTTACGTTACAGACATCCATATTTAGTGAATTCACCTAAAAGAGATGAATCACACAAAATTATTTTCCATTACAAAAAAACCCATAGTACAATCATACATTTACACAATATTAACAGAAACAATATTTCATTGGATTGCAACAAATCAATAACAAATAAAAATGCTAGTTTGAAACTATAAAAACAAGTATATGATTCAGGGAAAAAAGCCAAAGGTAAGAAAAGTTAAAAAATAAACTGCTACCCTGGTTTCCCGGCTCACCATATTCAGTTTTTACTTCCAGACACTCCTTATATCCATGATTAGCCTGCTATTTTATAATCTGTGTTGTTCCAGAGTTTATGGAAGTAATGACAGGAGAATGACTTCACTGCTGCAAACCAAAAAAAGATGAAATTCCCTTCTGTCCATTCTCCTTTACCTTTTACTTGTAAATCGAATCCTTCCTCTCCGTTTTGTTACGACAATAGTCTGTTTTATATACAATTTTATATGTGATCAATGTAAATAAACTTGAAGTTATTAATCTTTAAAATGTGTTGCTTTTATATATCAGTTGCACCTTTGACTTTCTACTTCTACAATTCAAATAAAAACATTTGAGAATTTTAGGTAAATATTTTTGAAGTTGCATAAAGTGTATCTTGAACTTACAAAAATGACTAATTCATTGCAGTTTAAATTCAGGTAAAATGTATTAACCTATCCCAAGACTGTGTTGTTATACTGAACCTCTACCAAGTCAACTTTCAAGGAGAGATAATAGATAAAAATAGAGGAAATAACGGAGCTTCAAATAAGATATTGGAAGTATTGGAAAACATAAACAATACAATGCAAAAAAGTATATAAATGCATCTGTACTCTTTAATATCGAATATAAATTCTTATTATAAAATTACAAGACAACTTCCATTCTGGAATGTTCTACCTAGGAGTCTACATCAACAAATTAAAAATAACAACTATAAAGCCAAATAAATAAAATAATACAAGTAGTAAGCCTTGAGGCAAAACTAATATCGGACGATCGCACCCGGACTACCCTAGGCATTCTTAGACAAACTATTTATAAAAATAACAATGAGAATTAACACTAAGTATAAAACAACTTGACACTACGTTCATCACGCCCTCAGTCACACAATAAATACGTCACTCGACCTCTCGACCTCACGCCCCACCAACGAAGTCGGATCAGTTCTCAACAATTAATTATGTTTACCGGTAAAAAGCGTAAGTATGGAAAGCCGATTCCATCAAACAAGAACGCCTTTTGAAAGACGAAGAGAGTTAACTTGCACGTTTGGTGTGTCAGTGCTGTGTTTCTTGTGTCGATGGTTTAGTTTTCCTCGGCTTGTCAGTGGCAGGGTTGTCCCACGGCTGTCGCACGCCAGAGCCGAAGATGAGGTAAACGGTGCTGCAGGCGAAGTAAACGCCTGCCGAGATGAAGAACACCTCCCTCCACGCTTGTTGCGTTGGCTGAAACAAACCACATGTAAAAGACGGATATAGCTGATCCTCCGGTAAAGTGTAACACGACTACATGCGCACGGAGTGGTACTCCGCGTAAGGACTATGCTTTAGAAACACACTGAGAAACTTTAAGATTTAAGGGTAATTAATAAAACCAAACCTCGTTTCAATATTTCATTATTAAAAATGAGCCTTAAAGCACAAAAAATCAGTCAAAAAAGCTTGGAGTCACAATCCACTGTCAAGTCCAAGGCCAACTGAAGCTAAGAAAACAATAAGCATGCCACAAAGTCAAAGGAGGTAGTGGGGGAAGGTGCATCGACGCTCAGATCCTAGATACACAGACTTCCGGTCTACAACGCCATTCCAAAAAAATGTGGAGTCTTACTCCACAGCGCGTGTACTGGAGGGTTAAAAAAATTATATGACGATACCACTCATCCGCATTTTTGTAAAAAAACTGAAATCCTATATAATCTTGTGTGTTTCAATATCAATCTGGACATTTTAATTATATATTTAATAGTCTGTGGAGTATAACTTTCAATTTTCACAGTCCTTTGTCTTATGATTATTATCGTGAAGTTACGATAGCTAACCTTAGTGATATAAGAGACTTCGACCCACATTCTTGTGCAAAACCTACTACAATTAGGGGCTATGACAGCTGTGTAGAATAATTCACTGGTCTACCGAGCCCAGAGAAGTTATGTGATCAAATCTCACTCTTAGTAGTTGATAAAAAAATTTCCTCTAGGGCAATATTCCCTTAATAGACTGTAGTACTGCCACTATCTTGGGTTATTTGTCCCATAAGAGCAATTTTAAAATTTCTGAAACTTGTTCTCTTATACAGAGGAACGTGGGTAATTCAAACTTCTGTAATTCGAAAACTTCTTTATTTCAAAGTTTTGACTTGGTCCCTAGAATTTTATATAAAAACAATGTTAAAATATCCTGGTTAATTCGAATAATCATTTGGATAGTTTGAATTTTTTGTAGCGTAAATCTATTAAGAGAACAAGTCATTGTGTGCGATTTTCTAGGAAACGACGTTCGGGCTTCCTGTCCGTAGACTATTTTTAGCTAGGCTAGATGAACGTGCGCACCCCCCGCCAACCCCTCACAGCACGTCCACCTGCTGTTGACTGGTCATATGATACCCCTTCTCCTTACCAGTCCACTACTGCTCATAAATCACAACATTGACATGACATCTCTAGTCTGTCACTACACGGCGCCGGCGCAGTTCAGTACCGTGTATATCATTGATGGTATTTTGTTCCGATATTTGTTGTCTTTGTTCTTTGTTGGCATTTGTGACTTTGTCTGCGTTCATGTTAACATGTCGTGTGTATGAACTGGTTTGCTTCGTCAAAGCGAACAAATTCTCTGACGTTGCAAGAATAAATAGCGGCAATCAAGGAGGTAGAGAAGGGATTTAAGAAAAAGTTTGAAATAGCAAAAGTTTTGGGATCCCACCAAAGACATTATCGACGTTTAACAAAAATTAGGATTTTTAATCAATAATATCTTCATTAACCTAACTTTTTTAATATTCAATGTTAAAACATGATGTTTGACTGTTTATTTCAACCACTTGCAAAAACTTTTCTAATTCGAATTTTTGGATAATTCGAATTTTTTTCTGGTCCCTTGAGGTTCGAATTATCCAAGTTCTACTGTAAAAATTTCATAACTAAGACATGTTGGATTAGTTTGAAATCAGAATATGTCGATCACAAAAATATGTATCAGCGTATCATGAGATTAAAATGTTAATAAACCGTAAAATAAGTCAATAACAATTTTTTTGTGGAGCTCATTCTTTAACAACACTAACAATGTGGCTTCTAAATAAGTGAAAAAATTGAAATTCTGATCAGATAGATTGCTAGACATTGTAATGTTCTTTCAAATGAAACCAAGATCTGGTACATCATCACATGTCATCAAATGACATCACGATTGTTTGAATTGCACTTTGCACCTTTGGGAGGTAAGTAAATAAAAGGTGCACATTCTGCAGGCTCTTATGGGACTCATGTGTGATATCAACATGGCATGTAGTCATCTGGAACACTCACCCTTCCTTGGATGATGTAGCCGGCGATGATAGGAGCCAGCAGTCCGGCGAGGTTGCCCATGCAGTTGGTGAAGGACATGAGGATGCCTGCGAACCGAGGGCTGATGTCCAGGTGATTCACCTTGAACCCGGAGTAGATGCCTCCGTTGAGACCGACTCCCAGCGTGAGGATGGCGACCGTCAGGTAGGGGTTGCAACCCGTGTAGGAGGCAGCGATCAGCGCGACACCCGGGCCGTACTGGCCTACAAGCAGTCAGAGCAGGTTAGGTTAGGTACAGACCAGACAAAGGTCGGATTACGAGAATACTTTGTTGAATCGATTATTACCAGCATGTTAAAATCCATCAAACAAGTGAAAATTGTTACAAATTGATCCAAAAACACCACAATCCAACAATATTCATCTAGTATTCCTCACCAGACAGAATCCTCAAACCTCAAGAATTACTGTTAATCAACTCCAAATAAACACTGTTCCATTATTGTCTGAACTTTTATTCAGTTAAACAAAGTAAATGAGTAGCTTAATTGAAGATGAATCTTCAATTTTTTTTGTGAGCTAAAGATGTTTTATCCTCACATTATTCCATAATTCTTTAACCTTTTCATATTCACGCTTTTTCTTATTCCTGAGACATCAACCCAAACTAAGTGGGTATTTTAAGGTGGATATGAGTGGAAAGGCGCGTTTACATTAGTTCGAGTTCGCATTCGAGCTTGAATTAATGTTAACGCGCCTTAAGGGTGAGTGAATGAATTTAATGAATGCAATGGATTTAATGATATATGCAGCTTTGTTACTGACCCTTGCTCGGCTGATTCATTTGCCAGCATCATTACCTAATTTTAATGTTAACAAATTTATAATAAATACTTACCTATGCCATTAGCGATTTTTCTCACGATGGTATGAGAAAACCAGCCATTCTGGATCATGGAATCGGCACAAAAACTGATTACGATGGACAACATCCACATTGCGAGGTAAGGCAATGAGGACATGATTCCATTCTGAAAAAATGTACATTAGGCTTCAAGATCAAACAAAATAGAGCAAATTGACAGTTATAGTATCAAACTCACCTTAAGCAAGTGTTGCGAGGCCAAATTTTTTGCTGGATACTAGCACCCCGAGTATTACAATGCGAGGGGTCTCGCAATGTTTGCTTGATGAGGTGGGTTCTCATTGAAATACACGGGGCGCTAGTACCCAGCGAAACATTTTGCCCTGCAACACTTGCTTCAGGTGAAATGCTGCATCAGCGTGCGGCCGGCCTAACTCCTCATGTAACAGAGTGCAAGACAGACTGAAGATCACTTAACGTCCCCCACCGTACCCCCTCCACTACTCTCACCCCAAACAACAGGTACTCAGAGTTTCAGGCCGATATATTACAAACTCCAATGTTTTTTAAAAACTTAAAATAAAAAGTGAGCGCTGCGCTCACCCCATCCACCGGTTAAAAAAGAAAAACAGCTGGATATGGTTACAATTGCCTTGATGATGCTGACAAAAAAAAAGGAATTCAAAGAGTGGGAAAGGACATGTGCAGTCTGCTAAACTCTTGTGTGAAATTTAACAACCCTAAACCAAATCAGATAGCAAATCCTCTGTGCTCAGCCCATAAAATGATATAGGGTGACATGTAGGCAATAGCGTTAACTGTACAGCCTATAGCTAGTGGACCTCTTGAGTCAAAGCCAAAGCCAGTAGTCTTCATTAGATAAAAACACACAGCTCATCACATAAGATTACATTCACAGTGGAATAGAAGGCTCTTTCGCTGAATAACCCTTCAAGATAACAGCGATGACTCATAAGATAATGTCTTAGTAGAAGTAGTAGTAAAGTTACCTCTTTGATGTTGAAGTGAAGTATCTGGTTCATGAAAGTTGGCAACTCGGTCATGAGCGTCTCGTAGCCGTAGTTCTGCCCCATGTGCGAGATGAGGATCGCCCAGAAAGGCATAGACTTGAGGATGGATATCCACGGCACTGGAGGGTACTGCAACAATTACAAATAATGAGCAACAATGTTGAAACTAATCATTCAAGAATCAAGAATCTTGCAATATGTTATATCTTCTTGACTTTTTCGTAAAACAACTGCTATTATGTTTAAAAATGATGCTCCTGTTCATATATAATAGTTAGTTAATGAATTGGCAACCTGTCCAGGAACAGGTATTTTAAGCCAAGTATGAATGAGAGATGAGTGTAAGATGATTGTGGCGCGATCTCGTAGTCTTGTTACTGACTAAGTCTAACATATTCCTTAGACAGGACTGTTAATTAACCCAACAGCCAATGGCCTCTAAGGGATCTACAGATTAACGTGGAATCCAAACCACTTTTGGCTATAAATATCCCAAAATAACCCATCCGCCTAGTTTGATGGTGATGATTTCATTTTGTTGGGTAAGAAAAGAATTTCAACTAACCGAAACGCCAGCCGAGCCCCACACACTGCTGATGATGTACTTCCTCTCGTCCTCGTTGATCTTACAGCTGGTCTCAGGATCCTCTTCCACTATGAACAGAAAGGCGAGGGACCAGATGGCACCGACGAGGCCGAAGCAGTAGAAGATGGAGGGCCAGCCTCCGTCGAACCCATGGTCAGCCAGGTAACCGCTAACTGGCATCGAGATCACGGTGCCGAACTGCGCTCCTGTGTGGAGGAAATTTTTGCTTAAGTAAAATCACCAGGTATAAATCTCCCCGTAATTCCTACAAATAAAAATGTTTGTAATTTGTTACTTTCCATTTTAGTGATCTATTATTGTTGCTTTTATCATCTGAACTACTATGAGCAATTTATGGACAGGATAGTGACATTTAACAAAAGTAAACATTTTTTCAGATTATCTAATGCATAAAAAATTCATCTCGTTAAGACTATACCCTTAAAAGAATCCCTTCTTGGTTACAGGTGTAATATTAATACTCAACTATAATATACTAGCGCAGAAAGGTATAGAAGTTAAACGCCAAACAATCACTCTAAATGTCTCATATTATTACAAGCTTTTTAAATCTTAGCCATCTCTCAATACTAATAACTGATGCTTTTGACATTTTCATTAATTTCATAAACTACTACAGTAGATCCTCACCAACTCGACAGTCAACAGCTGACAACACCTTTATATTAAGATACTAGTAAATTCAAATTTTAAGGGTCACGGGTCGGGCCGAGATGGGACAGTTGATCTATTACTCGCCTTTTAAACTGTTTCAAGGTCAAAGACCCAGGCGGGGTTGGGGTGGGTGAGATTGCTATGCTTTACTTACTCAAGGAAGAATGTTGAATCTTTGGAAGAAAAAAATTATCAATTAAGCATTCTTTCAGATCATATATTTTTAATACTTGAAATTTACAATAGTAAATTTATATGTGAAACTCGAGTCTGTTATGTATTAATTAATTAAAATTCATGAAAAATTGCAATGTTCTGGATAACTTGACTACACCCTAACTCGACAAACTCTGGGTCTACAAAGTGTCGAGTTGGTGAGGTTGTACTGTACTAACGTATTTGTTGAAAATACAAAATCAGGACAATATATCAAACAATTCTTTGATAAATCGAATTAAATGGTAACTCACCAAGTCAAGAATAAAAGAGAAGTTCTGGTTAAACAAAAATTGCCTCTGACACTAACAATGAGCAGCTGCTTAATTTGTCACGATCATAATTGATCAATCCCAATACACAAATGATTTATTTACCTGCGTAAACAAAAGCTCCCATCCTGCTGCGCTCATTGGGTGGGACCCACTTGGCCAACATGGCATGAGTGCATGGAACGATGGGGCCCTGCAACATCAACACAATAGTTACAAAATACTCTGCCCTCATTGGGTGGGAATCACTTGGCCAACATGGCATGAGTGCATGGAACGATGGGGCCCTGCAACAACAACACAACAGTTACAAAATACTCTGCCCTCATTGGGTGGGAATCACTTGGCCAACATGGCATGAGTGCATGGAACGATGGGGCCCTGCAACAACAACACAACAGTTACAAAATACTCTGCCCTCATTGGGTGGGACCCACTTGGCCAACATGGCATGAGTGCATGGAACGATGGGGCCCTGCAACATCAACACAACAGTTACAAAATACTCTACACTAATTGGGTGTTACCCACTTGGCCAACGTGGCATAGATAACAAATAAAGAATAATTTTACCAAGGGGAACACATTTAAATTATTACCTATATATTAGAGAGTGTGTACAAACTTTCATGGGATTTTGACCAAGAATAAAAATCTTATCATAGGAAATGTTGATACAACATATGTTGTTTTCGTTCACAACAGTAAACAAACAGATGATCAAACAAACACATTATATTTATTTCTGGCTATAGCTACAACAAAAAACATTTAGACAGTAAAATAAGAAACCAAATACATCTAAAATGAAATGAGTAAGATTGAAATGTACTATAGAGCATATATTATATGAAAAACTACTGGTACAGTAAAGTAACTACTAGTAGTACAGTACAAGCTACTGATGATACATCGTCAGTGCGGTCATTTTCGTACTGACGAAATATCGTCAGTCAGTCCTCAAAGGGTTAACTGAGAGGAACATAAAGATTGATATTCCTGACCAACATAAAACTGAATCCCTCTCACCTCTCCTAAGCCTTGGATAAAGCGCACGAGTATGAGCCAGAAGACCCCGTGCCGAGCCGCTACGGGGACGAGGAAGCCGAATACGGAGTTGACCAGCATTCCCACTCCGAGAAACACGCGGGCTCCGTACTTCTTGGACAAGATGCCGAAGGGGATCTGTGTGAGGACGTAGCCGTAGAAGAAGGAGCTGAGGATGTAGCCTTGGAGACTTGTGTCCCAGACAAACTCTCCCTCATGCAGGGTCTGTGACTGCAACACCAGTTAACATTGTACAGCTACCGTTGTAGACAGTCCAAACCAAAAATAGGGGTCGATAGTCGTGTTACAAAAAAAGTTTTATGAACAAATATTAAAATACAGTAGAGTCGATTATCCGAAACTATAAGGGATTAAGTGTGTTCGGATAACTTTAATTTTTGGATAATCGGCCACAAATGGGAAATGATATTGAGTGTACATGATGAAGAGAAAGATTTTTTAATTTACCTTTTATAATATGATACTCACTAAAGATACAAATTACACTTTATAAGGTACCGGTACAAAAAAACTTTGAACTTAAAAAAAATAAAAAAAAGCTTAGAAAAGGATCGTTGAACATAAATTTGGCGCGCAAATGCCAGTTTAGTCACATTGTCAGCGCTGGTTAATTTTCTTCGCAACTACTGCCTACTAAATGTAAACTTATGTTATTTACTACTGTGGATTTTTTTAAATTTATAGTCAACGATAGGCTGTAATAATCAATTGATTTTGTTCCGAGTGATTTCTTTAATTATCGTGAACGGCAGGACTCTGTCCTAGAGTCCTCATGGGCCAGCCGTCATTGTACAGTTAGTTAGGAGTCATACAGTTTTCTCTTGTTCCTTTTAACACCCATTTTTTCCCAAATGAATTGAAATTTACGATTAAATTATTTTTCATGTAAATAAAAGTTAACACTCCATGTTTGTCATACAATAATGTCACCTGAATTGATTATCTAGGAAAATAAAAGTGTGGAAATTGGATTAAAATTTGTATATTCAGTCTACTTCCCTTCACGAACCTTAGGTCTTATGGGAATAAGTCTCTTGTATGTATTTGATGGAACAAATAGATCATACGATTTTTTATTTCATTCAATAGTAAATTACAGTAGTAGGTTATTTGATTAAAACTATTTTAAAAGGTAGTCATTATATAGCTTTTCCTTTACTTATTCAAAATGTTTTGTAATATAAATGAAATATTTTATTTGGATAGAGTTTAATACTGTTAGTTCAATGAGTTGTGTATTTACAGTGATAAGGAAACCTCAAACACATATCACTCAACGGGCCACCTAATTTGTACAACTGAGATAAAGAGTTCAAAAAAACATAGTCCTAGAAACAAATTGGCACAGTAATGGAGCTGTTTTGTTAAGTCTAAAGAGAAAGTTCTTATTCCTGAAAATTATGAAAGCATTTAGTTAATAGCTACTGAAATGGCAACCTACCCAGGTAGGTATTTTAAGCCAAGTATGAATGGGAAATGAGTGCAAGACGATTGTGACACGATCTTGTAGTCTTGTTACTGACTAAGGCTGACACGTTCCTTAGACAGAACTGTAAATTTAAAGCCCAACAGTCAATCACTTATCTAAGGGACCTACAGTTTAACATGAAGTCCGAACCACTAACTTTGAATTACAATCTGGTCTAATTATGAGAATAGCATTTGCGGATGAACTTTGTATTCAATCGTGCAGACGTTAATTCACACCAGAGAATATCCCGTCCACCGATCATCGCTCAAAAATATCCACAATTCGTGACCTCCAAGCAGCTGGATTACAGGACATGCTACCCCTACCGTCCCATTATTATTGTTGTTGCTTATTGTTCTCCATTAACATGTAATACCCACACTTGCAAAGGAAATAGTAACTGAATTGTATCAGTGAACTTACACTAACGCTCAGCTGCCAACTATGGTGAGCAACTTCACCACACAGCTGTGACAATCAGCCGACATCTGATTTGGGGTTTATTAGGGTTATATATTTGATATTGAGTCAATATGTCGACTTACCGCATGGTGCGAGCCGTTGTTGAAGGTCGAGCCAGAACCACAGTCGTCCACGACGATGGCCGGGTCCTTGGGCAGGGCAGTGTGGTTGACCATGGCCACGATGGCTACGCTCATGTTGGTCCGCATGACGTAGGCGTTGGCCATGCCCAGGAACAGCATCACCGTCACCATGTGTCGCAAGCCCATGCATCCTGAAACATTACCATTGAACATTCAATACTAGTAGTACGGTAGTGTCAAAGAATCAAGATTCAACAAGTGTTCTCCTGATTTCCACTACTCGATTGGCACGTGGTATAAAGGTAGACATCTTTAATGAAACAATAACCTAGAAATTCAAACAAACTTGTATGAAAATCTTTTGAGACATATCTTTCCTTCAATTCCTTCACAAACACCTGCAGACCAGAAGGTAACAGAAAATTCGCTTGAACCTCTATGAGGATAATTGTATTTTTTATCCAGTTTAGTAACCTATTTATTACAGAGTAGTTTTAATTTACTGCTCAGTATTAATATATGTACAGTGACATCAAATCAGAATTAAATCATGACATGGAATAATTTATTCGTCAGATTTATGCAAAGAATGTGTCTTTGAAGCTGTGCTGAACATTAAAAAAGATGATAATTCTTAGGTTAAATAAAACTAATTTAGTTTAAGTTACTGTCTCCAAAATAGATTTTTTAGAAGATAGATTTGTCTGACCGATACTCAATCCCAAGATGGACGTATATGAGGACTCTAAAGCCACAAGGGGACATTAAAAGCATAAACATAGCCCAAAGTCTAATTTGTTTGACAAACGTACTCTGCCTACCTGGATGTAAACACACCTCACTAACCAACTCAGATAGTCCTAAAAAGCGCTCTATTGGATCTATTACTATTTAGTAATTTATGGATTAAATTGAGTACATTAAAAGGATCTACCACTATACTTTGGGCGTCACGAGACAGGATTATATTTGGAGCTAAAAGTACAATCTAGCTGCCTGGATATTTTAACTTTCTCTACACTAAACACACCCGTCAAACACAAAATCATCTCTTCCTCTTATTAATGTATGACTTGGGATAATCCAAATTTCTAAATCCTGATCAAAACTGAATTTTAAAGTAAGTGAACTAATTATGCAGGAATAAGTTCACGGCTTTATATTCTACTCAAAAACTCCACATCCTGATTTATGATAACGCTGCATATGATATGTTTGGGGTGCTTACTAAAAAACCATTGCGGACCTGAATATACGAACTTGATCGCTTTCACAACACTTGACACAAGCCATGGAGAGAACGACACAACCTGCGAGACAAAACAATAACTGTGTTCAACCCAGATAGTATACAGTATTACCACAGATCCATAATGTACGGTGAGCACGGAGGAGATTAAGGAGGAAATTAGAAATAATGAAATTCAAACTTAATTCCTCAAAGTTATTGTATTTGGCACTATTATGATTTAAAACAGAAATTTGGGTAAAAAAAACAATAATTTTAATTACTACAATATTTATTTTAATCAGCTGATATTACCTCAATAACTTCACAAAGGTATATCCCTACCTTAGACTAAGGCAGGAACAGTCATCACCAGAAAACACTGATTTTTATTCATTTATTATATTGTTCACATAACCGAGAAACATTTAATGTTAAATCATTTGTTATCAACCCTTTATTATTATTATTATTTATATATGACCCCACCTTATGATATGAACCAAATGAACATAAATCCTCAGAACTCAAAGAAAAAGGAAAAAAATGTTAAAATACAAGTTGTGTTCTAAATGCTAAAATTTCTAATACTTGTTTATGTATGGTTTATATATACAATATATAATTTTAATAATAAATCGTTGTATCTTACTATGTGATTAATAAACTTCAGTTTTAATTTAATTACTAATACATTCTCTTTAAAATGAATGTAAAAAAATAAATTTATTAATTAACTGTATGTATTTTAAATAAATAAACAAAGATTTAAGAATGTCAGAAATGTTTATCATTAATATTTATTTATATCATTTTGTAAAAAGATAAATTATGTGATCTAAGTATAAAAAAACAAGTACAAAGATCCACCGGTACCCCAAAGGTGTTACCAGTTACGTAATAATACCCCCCTCCCCCCCTCGGTAAGGTATAACATGTATTCTGAAATGGAATAAAAATAATAAGTTCTAAGTGGGTAGTGACTCGATGGCCATCCACAACAAAGCTTGTTTACATGTTTTCCGTGGTTTAGAAGTCAAGAGATAAAATACACATAAACTTGTTAATGAAACAACTAACAATGAAATGTCATGTTTATAATTTTCCAGCTTCATTGAAAATCATAAACCATTTCTACGAAAGGTTTAAAGTGCTGATAAGTAAAATAAGATAACAGATGCAAATGTTCTCGGTCACAGTTAATTAGAGAATATCAAAGCATTTTTATTTTCATGTACTAACGAAATGATATTATATCAGTTAATCTATTAGTATGTTTGGTTAAAAACCACTTTGGGTTTTTTATTTGGAAATTTATTTGATGTTTTGAATTTTCTTTGGCAATTCGTAACAAAGATTTTTCACAGAACAGGGTTTTTAGCCCTGAGTTCAACCCGCAACCTGGAGGGCCAGGGTATCCCTTCTCGTAATAATCTAACAATAAATATAAATGTTAAACAGGTAAACAAAGGTAGACCCAATAGTAGACCCGTGAGAAGGCAGAGATCTCGGTGGAGAGACCAAGTCCTAGAGGACGTGAGAAAGCTGGGAGCAAGAGAAGAATGGAGGCAGATTGTTCATCTTGGGTTTATATGGCCTCCGGAAGAAGAGTAAGTTTGGGATTTTAAAACAGTTGGGCCGGGCATAAAATCCCAAATTAGCCTATTGTCAAAAAATGCACAATTTTTGATATTGAAATTATGTTTTTCTCTTAATTATCTGGATTAGTTAACCAAAAAAAGTCATAGAAATCATTGAGAATGATTATTTTAATAACTTTCTCCCCCACAAAAAATGCTTGTATATAAATAATCTTAATTACAATGACTCAACAATTACTACAATAAAAATATAAATAGTTCGACTAAAAAGTACTAAATATAAATTTCTGCAAGAAATAAAAAAATGCAACTAAACGTACTATAACTGTCAAATATAAGCTCTATTGTGATCTTTCAATTTGAATTTAACTAATCTACCGTACATTTAGTACAAATAAAATGAAATTGTAACATGCGATTTCAAACATAAGATGGCGGTGAAGCTGGTTTGAAGTACTTACAGTCTCAAACTAACTCCTCCGCGAAATGTTGTCCATCGTATGCTGTACCTTGTACCGAACTCGGTACCGAGGTACCGTCCTAGGAAAATAAAAAGGCAATCATGAGATACAATAGTACTTGAATGAAAACAGGTTTTTGTTGTTTCTTTTGGAAATCTTTCCTGATAAACACATGTTTAGGCCTAGTTAGTTAATTTTTACCCAAGATAATTAGGTAAGGTTCGCATAACCTTCTGGGCAAGGTCTCTGATATCCTATAACTGGAACCAATGAGTGGTGTGAATAAAACCTAGCATTTGCTACCAAACATTATCTACTAGTTTTAGTTTGGTTGATATCAATGTGAACAAATAAAAAAATTAAAATTTTAAGCGAACACTAGGCCTAGGGTAGAAAAAGCTAGGCACTAGTGGTTTCTTACATAATGCTAGGGACCTCTCGCAAGTTGTTCCCTACATTGGAGTGGAACCTTGTATCACCAATGAAGTTTAAAACTATTTCCATTAGTTTCCGTATAGAGACTCCACCGTTACGATTGTTAGTTAAAACCAGAGATTCATTTGCTGAGAAATTAATACAGTCGCATTAAAATCGAAGAAGCTCTTTGGAACTGTGCACAAAAACATCTCTTCTGACATTGTAGATCATCCCCTGTCCTAATGGTATGAACTCTTCCATGGCTGCATCACGACTGAAAGAGAGCTAATAAGTGCTCGGCGAAGTCAAGAGTGCCCCTGACCACACTTTCCGAACCATTAACAAGATCAGACTAGGGAGTATTTTTAATGAGAGAAAGATGCTATGAAACCAGTTAATAATTTTGACGATTTTGGCATTTACACTATCTGTTATCGAGTAGGAGGTTCGCTAACTTAAAACCTAACATGTACTTATACAGGGTGGTTATAACGTCCCCTCCTCCCTATTATTTTTTTATTTGTTATAATAAATAAAAAATCTTTTGGAAACCACACAAACTTAACCCAAAGTATCTTTTGAAGTTATCGAAAAATTTTAGTGCCCCTGAAAAATTGGGGATTTTGGGGGCAACTTAAAATTTTCAAATGTAAAGCCCTATCGAGATGTACCTCATTTTAAAGGTCTATAACTTTAAAGACAATTGGCGAAAATTTAGGGTCTCTACCTCAACCCAGTACAAAATGGCGGCATTTCGAAAATTATGACCCTGGGGTTTTTAAGTCCCTTCCCAGTTGGTTTTTGCTACTATTTACATTTAAAGTGATTTTCAATTATGGGATTCATTTTAATAGGTACATATTCTAACTTTTATAGTAATTAAAAATGTTGGGAGGTGCCTAAGGTTTAACATGTAGAGTCAACTTCCGAATTCCTTATGAGAAGCTAGTCGTGTGACATGTCAAATAGCACTCAAAAGGAATTCGGAAGTTGACTCTTACATCTGAATGTAGCAGTCAACTTCATCAATTTGACAAAATAAAATATTTATCTAGCCAGGAGCATTCACTTCTTAAAAAAATATACACATTAATTATAAAATTAAGTCTTTAAGGCATGAAATAATTAAAAATTCAAGCACACAGACCCGTAGATTATAACAGGATATGGGAGATAACAGGGCAAAATTAATTTAAGACGATAAACCTCTTACTTAGCTGCTGATAAAGAACCACTTGAATTTGTCCATAGGTTTATAGAACAATATAATTTTATCACGAGCCAATATGTTAGTAAAAACACAAATATAAATAACTTTTCCAGCCTCTTTTAACACCACATATTATTCTATTCTAGATTCACTTTTTCCCTTTTTCTATTTTCTGTTTCCTTTATTTATTTTTATTTAATTATAGTAGATGTTTTGTCATTTTTGTAAAGGTGTACAGGCTAGTATATATTTATGTATTTTAGTACAATAATAGGCATTTAATTTCTTTTTTTTTCAAAAAGCGTTAATATCTATTGTGTTAACGTTTTATCTATTGTGTAGTGTATAGAGTGACTGCCTACCCAAACACAAGTATTTGCCCATTTTGGGAAGGTTTGCTTCATTATATTTGTTGTATTTACTGTATATTTTTATTGACTTTTTCAAGGACTTAAGGTCAAACAGTATTTAATTCTCAACAAAAATTCATCTAATTGTTATTTCTATTTGGTATGGAGCAGTTTTAGTTCTGCTACAACGTGAAAAAGTGAAACAAAAATTAACTACAGCCAATGGATATTTTTCTTTAAGATATGAACTACATTTAAAATATTGTAATCTACTTTATATTATAATTTTTTTAAAGGTTCCATGAACTTTAAGTATTATAACATTATTTTCCCGGTGTTTATTTGATAGTAAAAATAGTAATATTTCTCAGTCTGCGGACTGAATTACTGAGTAAATTAAATTCAAGTTTTCATACCCGGATAAATGTTAAATTTAGTTTGTATTTTTTCTGGTATACGGTACTAAAAAAGTTGACAATGTTAAAAAGACTTAACTGGAAACTGTTTTATAAAAAAAAGTTAACAGTCGGTATTATTTCGATTGAAGTACATACGGATTGCAGTTATCTACGCCGAGTGCAATTATCTATTTCGCAATCTGAATAATTCATTGTTTTGCGATCGCGTCATTTGTCAAGCGTGAAGAGCGATCGCCGGAAATGCGAATCCACCGCAGCCCGCGCACTTCCGGTGCTAACACACAGAGTAACGCTGGCTAATGTCGCTAAATTGGTGTGGCAATCGCCCGTTTACCCGTTATGTTAAGTCAGTCATTAGAGGTGAGTTCTATCTAGTGCGCAAAACGTCCACCTATGTTCGACGTTTTTGTAGGCGCCAGAAGTCATATTTACGTAATTTGAAAGTATATCCGCGATTTTTTAAATATAGGTTATTTGTGCGTTTTTACTTCCTCCCACTTAGACGATAGTATGTGGAGGAATACTTGTTTAAGTTTAATGAATTTAAATGAATATATACGTTTTGGGGTTCCCAAAATCCTAAAATAAGTGGGGTTCCCCTGTCTCACATTCTCGAAACAGCTACGCACTGTTTTTTAAATGTTTTTTGATTCGGGGCAGAGACATTCATAATTACAACACAAGAGGCAGGGGGGATCTCCGAACTGGACAGCATAGAACGGCCGTCTTTGGACACCTACCATTACAGCAGGTGTACATTTGGTCAACACATTGCCAGACTCATTAAAAAATACACTTATGCCAAAGGCATTCAAATCTCGCCTAAAACAATTCCTTGTCTCAAAAGCTTTCTATAGCATAGGCGAGTATTTATCTTATGACTGGGAGACCACCATTTCAGATCAAAATTAACACCCGGTCCTGAGGGGCAGATTAATTGGCGAGTGGTTGGTGAATGAATGAACAAATTTGTATGTCTGACTGGCTGAATGAATGGAAAATTTTAGTTTAAACGATGTAAAAAACTAATGACTTTTGCAATACAGTTCATGTAATTGTCTACTGCAATAAAGATTTATTATTATTATTGTTTCGACGTGATGTCTGTCTGCGTACGTGCGTGCGCCCGCGCGCGCGCGCGCGCGTGTGTGTGTGTGTCCAAGTGTGTACAGACAGACCCACAGCCTACCCCGTTGGTCCGATTTATATTAAATTTGGTAAGTATGTACCAAATTTATGTTTGGTAGGTGTGTATGTAATGTTTTGTATGTGGTAAATATTCACCGTATCTCCAGGATTTTTTCATTTTGTTTGAACTTTTGATTTTTAAGGGTAGTCCATTCTTAAAAACATGAAACATACAAATTTCACAAAAATGGCTCAAACGATTTTGAATAAAATTTAGTAGTTTACATTACATAGAGTACTAAATGATATGAAGCCACCTGCATGCCTGTAAAAACTACGTTTCAACGGTTATGGGCTTTCAAATGTCGACAAAATAGTTTTTTAAGTTTTCCGCAAAAACATTAAAGGTAAAGTATAATTTGTCGTTACCATTAAAACTAGATTAAAAACTAAACAAATTAGTGTTTTGATTTATTTGTCTACTAATAACGGTTCCAGAGAAAAGTTAAATTTACTTTTCTGGGTAAACATAGTACGTTGTCTGAGAGTGCCCAATGTTATTCTTATATTAAAAAAATCTTCTATTAATTATTAATTAATCTATTAAATTTTCTCTTTATTTCCCAACTGTTTTCCACAAAATGCAGTGTAAAATCACATCATCCAAAAAAATTAACACAAAAAAGTTTGGTACTGTATTACGGTGGGAGCTAACTCCCCCCACCAAATGTCTAACAATTAATTTAACTTGTTTTCTTTTGTCGTTAGTTTAATAAATTGGATGATAGTTTTTGAGAAAGTCAGTCCACTGATACAGTTTTTTTAATCTCGGAACGTCAAGCCAAAGCTTTAACGTTTTCCACAAAAAGACATTCAAAAAACAACGTTAAGCCCCCTGCAGACGACCAGTTTGAATTGAACTGTCAGGTGCAAACTGAAGGCTCCAATCGCCACACGGAGTCCGACTCTTGTATTACAGACGACCGGAGTCATGTTGGAGCTTTGCAAAACAAACTATTGAATATATTGAATGAAGACATATCCATGTCGGAAACTATGCTTAACTAGTATGTTTCGTAACATCAGTTCCAAAACAAACACAGCCCCAACAACGACGCCTTCATGAAAGGGATTTTGAACCCCGGAATCGCTTCTAGCCGCCATTATCACAGCCGAGTTATCTACATTACTCGATGAGCCCATTTACCGATATCACAACCTCTCCAAAACTTCCACTTGAGCAACCGACTCGTCTGACTGCGAGCGACGCTGCAACAATGCGTTACAACCGTTGATCACAGACGTCAATCGATGATTCTGCTCCAAAGAGTAATAAACAGCATGTATGACTGAATATAATGTATTTTTATTCCGAATTCCATCCACATTACATAACTCTGTGACAGTGAAGCTACATAAGTGAGCCTAAAAGTTGTTTGTTTACATATACATTTGCGTGGTGTTGTCGCGGTTAGGCGACATAATGTTTGTTATCTCAGAGTGTGAACACACCGAAATCTTCAGTCGCAGTTTTGTGACACCGTATCGTACGATTACAGGTGTCCAAGCGGTTAATTGGAACGCCTTGTACGGAATATCCAGATTTAATTAACGCAACAAAGAAGTGCTGTCTGCCTTCAGTATCTGTAATTAGATATTATCCATAATTTCAAGATAAGCCAGTCAGAGCCAGAGCCGTGAGTCACTTCCGTACTGATATTGTGACTCGCCTCTAATTGGCTGGAGCCATGATTTCATTATTTGGTTTTAATTTAAAGTATTTTTAAGTAAAATAGAGCCCTATATTTCCAAAAAATGTTTTTTCTAAGATGACGACTCCCCGGTCTTGATGACTGCGGTGAATAGGGGCATAAGGTAAGTAAGGAAATAAGAGCCAGCTGAGTCAAAATAACGAACACGAGTGTTGCCACCTCTAAAAAAATAATATACCACGTTGGGATTAAGAAATCCCTAATTTCAACTCACTATCGTACGCATGAGCCAATTTATCTCGTAAATTATTGTTTTAAATTTTTGTATTAATAAATGTATTTTTTTAGTTTCACTATTTTGTAACCTAGAGACGTCAGTTTCAAAACGACATTTCTCTTATAAACTACTTACTGAGTCCTGTTTACTAAACCTGTTTGTAGTTTTTTTTATGAAGTTTTCATTGATATATTGTAGTGACGTGTTCAAACCTGTACACTTTTGGGCTAATACATAATTGATATATGACACGAAAATTAAATAATATTTTAATACTATGCCAAAAACGGTAATTTATTTTACTTAGCCAGTTTTAAAATATATAGTAATTTTACATAAAGCAGTCTAAAAAGCACTTTTAAAAAGAGAAATAACTAAAAACAACACTAGGAATGTAGGGCTCGACGCTAGTTTAGATAAACCTCTAGTGACCTTGAAGACAGAGCTGATAAAATCCCTGTGATAAGAGCTTCTCATCTTTATCACTGCATTTGATGAGACGAGCTTCAGGTATCAATCAGCTGTAAACTATTAATTTTCATTTTAGTAAATTGACCTAAAAAGCGCCGTGTGCAGATGGATTACATACAAAAAATTCTGGTTTTACAGCATCTCTGGTACTACATTTAACCTTAAAACAACTTTCAAAACCATTCACTTCTGTGTTATGCCGATTATGCCGACATGATGTAAACTAATATTTAAACCAATGGTTCGGACATTACTGCCAAGATCAACATAACAATCGGCTGCGATGTCAACAACGCCGGCTTCCGTCGAACACAGAGCTAATTACTTCCGTTGGCGCCTTGGAGCTAAATTGCGCGGAGTATAAATAAGAGAGTACTACACAGAGTATAAAATAAATGTGTGAACATATTACAAAATTAAATACGTAGTAGTAGGAACGAATATATAAAACCGTATTTTTATACTTCAGTAGAATTAATAATCACAAAGAACAAAGAGAATAAAATCACGGTTTACACAGAGTATTAAATTGAGCCTTTAACATTCAAACAATATCTCTTTCAAATGATTTGGTGTTAAAATTTATTTAATTTGTGGAATATAAACGGTTCTAACTTGTTCTGTAGTGAGATAGATTGAAAATACTGTAAACTAAAACAACGATCCTTAACTATTCTGGTTCTATTGCAATCCAGTTGGAAGATTTTTTGAATTAATTATGGAACATATCTGTTAACAAAACAATTCGGCATGTCAGTGGCGCTAAACTTGACAATATTGTAATTATCTTTTATTCTTGTATTTTATTTGCTCTTAATATAATATTTTTTAAACTACAGTACAACAGTTTGTTAAGAAAATTCTTAAAAAAATAACTTAGTTTTGGTAGTTTAACACATCAATATGTTGATAAGGACCTATAAAATACTCTGTATTTGGTATTTTGTTTTTAATAAATTTCCTTTACGAGCGAATAAAAGATAATTAAACCCATCCCATGTCAAGCGTGTGAGCGCCTGGACTGACTCCTGCCGCCTCTTAAGTGTTTTCATGTCTAATGAAATATTTCATTAATTACCTTAACTTAATTACACACTTAATTAACTAATTAACTAATTTTACTAATTTATTTATTTATTTATAATTTTACTAATTAACTAATTACTTAATTACACACAACTTGTGCTTAATTACACAACTCATCGTCAAAAATATGTTTCATTCGATTAATGGCAAATATATCCTCTACACAAAATATACATAAACAACTTAACCTATAATTGTTTAAAATAAGTGAGTGCGAATAGAGGAACACTGAGTAAATAATAAAGCACAAATTGTAACATCATATTGCAAGAGCTAAGTGAGGTATAGATTACTCAAAGACCCCTGAAGTCGAAACCCCGACATTTACACAGAGAAATATTGCAGTTTCCAAGATTTCATTGACACGGAGGTTACGAAACGGACATTGAAGGTGGGTATCAATTAAGAATGACACAGCACAACCTGCGGCACGTGTGGCGGACCCTGCAACACTGTACTTTGGATGTGCCCATAACCTCCTAACTAGCAAGTCATGGGCTACTTTTAAACCATGTATAACCACTTCAGGACTTCTTATTTTGAAGCGCCGAGTCTACTTGGAATGTGATTTAAAGAACTTTTTATCAAAAAATATATTTACTGCTCTTTGGGAAGTAGCTTGGATCATGGATATGTCTAAAAAATGTTTTCAGTTCCTCTTAATAGCTGCCCTTAAAATCATATGACGTCACTTCCCTTTCAAATATTGCTCTAACGGATTGCCAACACCCCCCTAGAGCTAAGACATATCCATGTCAAAATTACTTTTCATTATTCCACTTAAATAAAAGTTAAACTTTCAATACAACACTTTTATCTGTGCGCAGCGACCCATAAATGACAGTACGGTTGTAATTTTTTAGTATCACGAACAATATTTTTCGTCCAAATACGTAAAATATTGAACTAACTACTTCACAAACCAAAGATTTTACAGATTAAAGTATTCCTTCCATACACACTTTCTGTTTACTCATTTTTTGTTTGAAATATTCTTTATTAGCGATTGTTGATTTATGATATTTAGTTTTTTATTTCGGATATTTTTCTATCACGATTTTAAGTAAAGCAAAGATGCTTGACGTTACAGGATCTGGAATCTGATCCCGTCCTCAGGCGAGCTAGTACCTAGACATAACACAATTAGTGCATAATCCTGATTAAGCGTCACAAAGACTCAAATCAACTCTTGGAGTTATCTTTGAGTCTTTTTGACGAGTGGACGTGTTTTGTTTTTTGTGTGCGTAATTGTTAGTGAATGTTATTATTTGTAAGTTTTTTTTGACGTCTTTAAACTTTTTGTTTTCAGATGTCAGACGTGTGTATGTTCAGATGTTGTGTGTGTGTCTTAATATGTTTTAGGTAGAAGCTCGCCTGATGACGGGATCAGATTCCAGATCTCGAAACGTCGTGAAACTTTGTTTAACTTAAAATTGTTCTTGTACTGTAATTGTAAACTTTCAGCTGGCTCTGTCAATACTAATAATCGATTATAGCTTTAGATTATACTGTATAAATAACTCACCATTGACATGAACGTATTTTACTACATTGGAATAACGGTCTGATCGACATCGACATCAGCTGACTTTTCCTCCCTAGGGAGAGAAGGGATTACTTTCGACCCGCAAAGCATGGGCAAGGCACAATAGTACCTTTCAACTAAACAAAAAAATGTAAGGTATTCTAACAATAATGAATAATGAAAAATATCACTTTGGGGGGATTGGAACTGATTTATGTTTCCAGCTATAACATATAATTCCTTTAAGCCGTTTGTTTAAACTAGTATGTGCTTAATAAACGAACTCTGAGCAAAAGTTGATATAAAGGGGAAAAGTTTTTGCAAAACTACAAACGGAGACTATTTTGTAACAATGTGTAATATGAAGTACTTACTGGGCACACCTTTGCAAAGGTGTGTAACCAAAGACAGTATTCCAAGTAAAGTTGGTTACGGTAAAGATAACGGATACGGAAGTCACTCATCTGCGGGGTTGTTATCTAATCGCGTGATCCGCCCGTGAATGATGCGTCCACCTAGCACAGGGCACGCAACAGGTGTAATAGGGTACTGCTTGGAAATAGTCACTTACTAGTTTAAGTAATTGCAAAAGTTACGTCACGCCTCCAAAATCCGATATGTGAATACATTCGACAAACGCCGTGACAGATAATCACTTGCGCCGCGAGGCCAACATGTTTCTCAACCAAAGTACACTCTGTAAATGTGCAAAAATGGAATAGTAGGGGTAAACATATGTCACAATTAATTAATGTATTACGCAATAAACATTAAAGTTTCCTCTTCGAAAAGCCAAAGGCTTGGTTCAGCTCCTAAATTTTAAATTTTGTAGTAAACTTTTGGACTTAATACACTTAAAAAATAGAAATTAAAACCTAAATTAATCGTAAATTAAAAGTTGTGAATTAATTATTCTGTAGGTTTTGCAGGTTTAGATTTAATTGATTTATATTAATCTGTAATTTTATTTTACAAAAACTTTTAGTTTGTAGGATAATATTCTGGTCCAAATGTGCGCGAAAGAGAAATTTGGCCAAGGTAAAAGATACGATAATTTAACACCACGACGTTGGCAGCGTTGGCTGGCGTTAAGCTTGTTAAGTTGGTACTCATTATCACAAGTCAGCTGTTGACTCTGCTCGAGATTGTGCAATTGCAATTCAATGCTATCTCACTGCACACTTACACTGATATTTCATGATATTTATACACTTAAAAATTATGTTACCACAAATAATTAGATGAAACCTTTAACTTCAACAGTAGACATTTTGTCGGCAATTCGGGAGCAGAAAGAAAAAGAAAATCGGTATTTTATGATGTAGATAAGCAATGATGGAGATGTCACAGATAATACCTTAACTTAAACCTGAATTACAAGCACATAAATATCTAAAATATAAATCGATGGATCAAACACTTCCAAATGTACTCAATTTAATAAAATTACGCTGCAAAATGACAACAGCGACAATGTTACATCAAACAAAATATTGCAGTTGGCGTCGGGACAGTCAAAGGGCCGCGGACACGAACCCGTGACCTCCGGTGATAGCAGGCGACAGATAAGCTTATGGGGCAGTTAACAGACTAATTTACAGATTAGGCCTACAGAGTCGCCGCGCCGTCAATGTTTGGTGTTTACGAGCCAGAGTGGTTGGCCGCAGATGAATGGAGTTTCTCGCCACTCATTCAATTTTTACCTGATCGTATTGTATTTTTGTAAAGGTTAAACTCAAGGTGAAACATCTTGTCTTGCTAGCCTAGTTGTTAGTATCATCATCCTAGTTGCAAGGTGTCACAGATTCAAACCTACAATGAACCAAACTGCAGAATATGAGCCTTTTTAAATCAGTTCCCTTATTTATTTACTTAAACGATTCAGAGGCAACGACGGCAACGTTGTGGTGAGGATCTCGTCAAAACTGAAGGTCCCTCATGTGCCATCGACTATTGGTTACGTGTGTGGGAAAATTAAGTAAAATTTCTTCCAAATTTGTTTACGTTTTTTATTAAAACTTCGAAGCAAAAGCGAACCTACTGTGGACTTCGAACGCAGTGTCCAGTTATGCAACTGAAACACAAAGACGCTGTAGGCCTGCTCTGTGCGGAAATTTGAGGAAAAGAAAAGACAATACTAGTGCTGCATCGACAGCTGACTCGGTAACAACGCGAACTATTGTACACGCGCCGGCCCGGCCATAGCCACAGTACACGTTGTATGACTCTGTATTTAGAGGAAATGACTTCTTTATGACAAAAGATTTTTGTATTTACTTCCCTGTGTGAAACAGGTTCGATCATAGATATGTCTAAAGGGAATATTTTCAGTTCCATTAATCAGCTGCCCTTATAACCAAATGACGTCACAAACTTTATGACGTCACTGTTTCAAATTTTGGTCGCGCAAATTGCCAACACCCCAGTATATATAACTGTAGTATTCAGTATATTATCATTTTGAAATCGGTAAAACCAATGCTCAATCTAAATGAGATCACATGCAGCACGCTGCCGTGAGGGGAGCGAATTTAATAAAACTTAGATTAATCCCATCATAATAATCGAATCGTAGAGTCTACTAAGTGTGCAGGTTTGCTACAACCCTTAGTTTCACATGGTAATGTGCTTATATTAAGGAAATTGTATCAAATTATGATACCAATTCATCTATTCTCCGTAAGTATTACATGGACAATGAATACGTAGGTTTGCTGCCGTAAGAATAGTTTAATTTGGGGGTTTTATGGCTGCATTGATAAAACTTGATTAGATGGATTTGCAAACTAAATTTTGGAAGTATATTCAAGTAAATAAGTGAGTTATTGATTTTTAGCTGTTTTCCATATCATAACATTGATGTTATAAATAATACAAACGTTAATATTTACTTTCACATAGTTTTACAAGGTGTTCCTAAAACCTTTATTTTTCAACCGTTAAAAAACAAAATATATTTCTCAGCATTTTGAAACAATAAACGTCCCGAAGACATCTGAGAAGTTCCAGAAATGAGACGGAAGGTGAAATAAAAATAGAACACGCTCGCCGGGAGAGAATACGTGTCTAGTAGTCACTGTCTCTAGTCATAATTCTTTACATTTGTTTATTTACTGTTACACCCTCAGGACGGCTCGGTTCCAGTGTTCCAGTGTTCAGATAGAGAGGAGGGAGGGCTTTGTTCTCCGACGGGAATTAAAAGATTAGAACCAAGTTCTCAGAAGTGCCTTCTCGGGACCGGTCCTAGGAAAGGTTTGTGTTTTTATGTGCGCGGCAGGCCTTTACAGCAGGGGAGGGAGACGGTTGAATGGCAGACAAGCGGCCAGCGGAGAAGAAGAACATTGCAGTTGTGCGTATAGTGGCTCTACCACGTGGACCACGTGGTCGGCCTGTAAACCTTCACACTTCACACCTCACACTTGCCTCGCGGAGGACTCGGGAGTCAACAGTTAGGAGATAACGTGAAGATAAGTGGTTGGAAATCGCGGTCCCTTTACGCAACTCGAGTTTTCCGTTGTGAAATGGGTGCGGTATTTACGAACATTGGAATACCACTTTAAAAATAAAATTTATCACACGTTCCCTAATTCTCATCTGCAAACATTCAATCATATTTTTCAAGGTTCTACAAAAGAAACAACGAAGTCAATATTTGTTTTAATTTAAAATTTTGTCTACTTTATAGGTTTTTTTAATTTTTGATTGATTTTTTATAAAGGTAATCGTTTCGAATCCACATAATATTCAACTTAAACAAATTTAGAAATTCGAACTAAACTAACTTAACGCTGAATTGGGGAAAGTATTTATTTTTATCTCTACAAAATTTTATTTGAAAATTACAGTAAAAAACGTATTACAAGTGCAACACCAACCAAAGATCAAGGCCTAAAGGGCTAATTATCAAGGATTAAATTAATACAGTGTTAAAAATATACAGGCCTAAATTATTGTGCCTTGATGAATAACTTCAAGATCCACCTGATTGATGAAATCAATTCAAACCTCAGCTGATTGTCTGATTAGGATACAATAGACACCAGACTACAACAAACGTCAATTGAGATTCCAACAACTTAAAGTGACTTGGTAATAAAAGAGTGACGTTACAAGTCGATGAAAATGTATTAAGTGAAAAATTCGGCGTAAACTAAAAATGTTTTGGAATGTCACTTAGTTCCACAGAAAGACAGAAGATTGACACATGCTGAGAACTGAGAACAATACCACGTGAAGGCAAGGCTCATTGAAGCGTTGGAGCGTTGGAGCACGACTACACGAGTGATAAGTCGGAAAGATCAAAGATACCGCCGCTGTTATCAATGTTAGCGGACGTGTTGCTAAAACTGGGGGGAAAGTGGAACACAATATTACATGACGAATCTCCGAGGTTCTCAAAAAATTGAAATAGGTTAAAGTGAGCGAAGGGACTGATTACATCCGGATGGCGAAGTTTCTATGAATAAAGAACTGGACTTACCTTCCGGCGCAGTCGGGACGGCGTTGGCTCGCTTGTCCTCCGGGTCCAAGTCTATCTGGTTCCACACCAAGACATGCTTCCCCCCTGACTCTCCGTTCACACGCACGTTCGCCGGCATCTTAACACGACTAACCTAAGCCTAACCTACTCGACGGAGACTTGCACTCGTTTATTAACGCCATGTCGGCCTTCGTTCACTGAATTGGCGCCGCGACAGATAGTTCTCGGGCTGGCCGCTGCCGACACGGAGCGCCACCTGCCGGCGCCGACTCAATGCAGACGATTACGTTAGTTAACATAACCTCAAAGTGAGTGCAATTCTACGTTCAATTTGACCTTCACGTTTTACCACGCGAAGGGCTAATGGAGCCGAAATAAAAAATGGGTTTAGTGACGTCACAGCGTGTGTTTAAAAATGACAAAATGTGCAACGATATTGCTAAGATGAGAGAAGGCTGGAATTGTAAAAGTTAAAAAATCCCATTTTATAACGCTGGTGTCAGCGATGCGCAATAAACGGAATTTTCATGGAGGATAGAAAATTTCATGTTGGTGTGTCCAGTTGCAATAAAAAATGTTAGTTCAATCTAAAAATAAAATACAAGGTAACAAAAAAATTTTGTCAATTGCAACTGAACCTTTAAAATGTTTACTCCATAACATCAAAATATACCAGTATAGTACAATAATTTTGACCATCTATCAAATCCCGTTTACTGGATATTGCTAATACACTAATGTGCACTAAAACAGGTTTAATCAATACCTTGTTTTACCTTAGGGAATGTTTCCAGTTCATCTAAACAACTGTTATTCTTTTATATTAAAAATTCAATACAATAGCTCTGGTGGTTTCTATGGAAACCTGTTCTATATTTTCCATCTTCCAAATCGCCAACACCCCCTCCCCAGAACTAAGACATATCCATCTCAAAATTACTCATAATAAATAGACAGATGTAACTTCTAAATGTTGCGTTTTTTGTGTGTCACGCGATGCTGAGGAAGAATCGAGCCAAATATTTATTTTATCATTTTTATTCAATATTTATACACGTTTTGCTTCGCCAAAGAAATTGAATGTCAATAAATCTGTATAACATTATTTTATGAGGTTCAAATTGTGTAACGTTTTCAGCACACGCCATTGTTGGGCAATTTAGATTATTTGCATATATAAAAATAAAAAAAGTAAACTAATTTTATTAAATTACTTACATACTTACTTTGGTACTTACTTATTAGTAAGTACCAAAGAATTGAGTGTTGCTCTATGTAAAATATGTAAACGTGAATATTAAAATAATGAAAGTTAGATGTATAGTTTATACATTACTTGATATAACTACGTTTTCCACTATTTGATAGCGCCTGATAGTTGAACGATGCATTATATTTTCAGGACTGTCGTGGTATTGCAGAAACAGGCTGTAAGGCGCTGAACATCAACCGGAAGAGGCGAAGCCAGGACAATCCAGTATCGATAAAATAAAAGCAGCTCAATTTTGATCAATTCATCAACATATTAATAGTGAAATTAATACTAGAAGATACATTTATAATATATAATTAAAATGCTGTGTCTAACTCACACATTCACGAAAACACCAGTTTCAGTACCTGGAACAAAAATATTTTATTTTAAAGAACAAATTAATTTTATTTTCCATATGAGTATTCTTAAAACATAAACATTATTCTCATTCATCACAGATTGAAGTAGTGAGCAATATACTGTCGACAGTCCTTAAAAAATCCTTAAAATAACAAAATTACGTGTCCACCATCTCTAAAACCTATTCCACCAACTGTTACGTCTAAGATTTTATATATTACGAATTAATGTCGAAACAAGAAAAATAATGGAGATTTCATAACTATGTAAACCATATTGTACACCAAATGGTCAGCTTTTAAAGCTATTCACCGTTAAAGAAAAGCGATTCGTAGCGTGTGGATAATATTTGTGTTTCACGTTACGTGGTCAAGAGTGTTTTCTTCACTTCAAAGAAGCTAGATTTACGACGTTATACGCCAAAATAGCTTTCTGACTGCGCAAACTACTTTAGACTCGCGATTATCCGGTGTCAAGGTCGTTCCGGATGCGGTACAACTCGGATAATGCGAAGGTTGAAATTCCTTGAAAGGTTCAAGAGTCTACAGCGCCTGTGCATTATTTTACTCCTTCCTTATATAAACAATAGATCGTCCCTATCTATATAGATAATATTTATGATAATATATGAGGTTTCTACATATGATTAACATTAGAAACTGTATATAGGTTTGCTACTGTCAGCCAAAAATATAGATTAACAAGTGAAATATTAATTTTTCCTTATCCTCCACAAGATTATCTTTAGAGCCCTAAAATACAACGTACTGTATTTAGATTTTTAATATCTTGGTAACTGTAGGAGGAGAGGAAAACGTAAAAACCCCATTTTGGGGTACAAAATCCCCCCAAAAAACTACCAGTTTAGTATTTAACGACTATTTTTTCAGCTTCTAGGCACCTCAGAACGAAAAAGTAACATTGTCACGGGCTTAAATCTTGTCATGAAACCTACGGTAATAGCTTCTTCACTACGGGAAATTCGCTAACAGGTTGAATAAAACTTGATTAAAAACTAATCGAACGTGTCTTTGTTTGTTTTTTGTTTGAAGTAAGGTGTTTTAGTTTTACGAGACTAAAACTCTGAGATGGCGGAGGCACTGTGGACTCTTAAACAAAATATTTTAGCTGGTTTATAATTAACAGAACATAAGTTAAGTAAGGTTGAGTCTAGGTCCGACAATCTTACAACGCAGAAGAGAGTTCCACGACAATCTCTCTTTCAATGACGCTCTTCATTGAGACCTGACGAATGACCTAGATCACAACTTTTACCGCCTCCAGGTGACTTTGTTGACCAATCAAGATGTGCGGACGGTTCTAGAGAACAAATCTAATCTGGATTGTCTATCCAACAAGGTCTATATGAGATGTCACAAAAAACTACGCAATGTTAGGATAGTCCACGTCACCAAAGTGAATGAATCCCGTACGAATTTATTCCTCATAAACACTATGAATGAACACTGTTTATTCATTGCTCGTCCATTTTACACGATATTCGAGAGGAGTGGCAAGTAGTTTGGGGAACGGTGAATAAAGAAAACATGGTATTATAATTGAAATATTAATAAATCATACATTTGTCGGTACAATTTTAAGTTGATTGTGAGTGAAATCTTCAGTGTGACACATTTGAATACTTTCGTATGTAGCTTAGTTATTTTTACAGGCTAGCTGATTTTCCAGAATGTACTGTATATAAGCTCACTTGTCCTCCTTTTTGTACAGCTTAGTTTTGTTTAATTTTTATTTATGCCCCTAAAGATAAGTAAATGACTGGGACGGTGGCTACATCCTGTAATCCAGCAACTTGGAGGTCACGAATTGTGGATAGTTATGAGTGATGGTCGGTGGGTGTGGTGTTCTCTTGTGTGGATTAACGTCCGCACTGTTGAATACTACGTTAATCCACAAAGACCATCTTCATAATTAGTCCAATTCGTAATTCAGAGGCCGTGATTCGAGTTCAACGTTAAACTGTAGGTCCCTTAGTTGCCATTAACTGTTGGGCTATTTATTAACAGTCCTGTCTAAAGAACATGACAGCATTAGTCTAAGTATTCACTATTCACTAGGTAAAAAAATACATGCTATCAAATTATGTCAATACTTAAGCGCGTTATACCGATTTATCTATTCTACGTAAAAATAATATTAGCTCCTTAAGAATTGCATTGCACAATGTACTGTGTTTACCATTTTAAGTATCTCAGTAACTAATTGGCCTAGAGCCATGATTCAAGATACTAAATTGTGTGTTTTTGAGTTGAATCTAATGGTAAAAAGTAAAGGAAGATTTAAAAAAATTATACTTAAATAAATTGAAAATCCCATTTTTGGGGTACAAAAACCCTCCAAAAGTGGAGTTAATGTTGTCAGATTACATTGTCCAACGAACACATCCAAGATATTACAGAAAGAAACAACTCCACCTTTACCAAATGGCTGCTACGTGGGTTATCTTCTATAGAATAAGTATAAAATCTCTTCTTTCTATATTGTTTTCACAAGTCACCATGTTCTTGATAAGACACGACCATCCACTTATTTTCTCTCGTGCAGACAGTCGGTGTGCATACAATAGAATCGGCATTCAACAAGGGTGCTTCTTGACGCCAGTTCTGTTCAAAATTTCCAAGTGATTTAGTTACTTGTGTAGTAGTATAGTGTATGGTAGCAAATGACAGAAATAAAGACATATCTCTAAGCCTTTTTCCTCCTCCACACGGATGAAAGTCCAGAATGAATGTGATGATATACCAGGTAGATAAGTTGGTTTGTTACCATCGTAGACTAGTTGATTAATTGGCCAAGATCATTAATTATCGCGTTGTAACAGCAGCCAGGTTCAGAATAGAACGATCACAGAGTTTTCTCAGAATTTAGTTTTGTCAAATTACGCCTTGGCTCCTATTAGCCATCTAAATATTTGAATAAATACACATTTTCAAGGAAATGCTTATTCTCAGCATACGTAGAAAATTAACAATAAATCCGTTGACTTTACTTATCAACCACAAGTATTCGCACAGGCATTGTTGTAAGCTTTTAGAGAACAGCTGATCGGCCGCAAACCAGCTGATTTGGATCCCCGCCATGGAGTAAGGCCAACCATAACTCATCCAGGGAGTAATAAAACACGCCAAGTGTTCTGTTTTTACTCAGGCGGGCGCTGGCGGTGGAATAATATCACTTACTCTGCAAAAGATTCACGTTTTTTTATAAAAAGGAATGTTTGTGAAACAAACTCTTCTAAATAGTCACGTATAGAACGAATCAGAGCGAAAACGAAGCTCCGTTATCACCACATCGGTGAGGAACTTGACCAGCGTCGCTATCTGAGCAATGACGGGTCGTTCGGCTCTACTTGTCACATCCAGTTGTGTTGTGTGGCTTTGTCCCTACACTAGGACACGAGTGTGTTCCGACAATTAGTTGTGGTTACTAGTTTACGATGTAGGCGGTAAGCTATGGACCGCACACAATTTACATAAGCAAGACCAAGTTGACTAAGAGATTGTGACATTGTGTAAACAAAATAAGCTGTCAAATTATTGGAAAGTCCTTGAGTAATCCAAAATGGCGGGCTTCTCTATCACGTTGGTTCCTTCTCGTCTCTCCCGAAAGCTTGATTGACCTCCTGGCTCAGCGTAACCACCCTGTCTGGCCAGAATCTTCGAGGAGTATGTATGTATTACTGTCCACCTGGATGAAGAATATTCCATCCTTCACAGTTATCCTCTGATAAAACGTTATAGACTTCTTGTTGTAGACCTTTTCCTTCTATTGGGAACTTTGGAGTTGTTGCGTTGAAGTGTGTTGCGGACCTAGGCCATGATCCGGATTAGTTTTGAGGTTCTTTATGATCCCACTGAGAATTAGCTAAACTGTCCTTGTCACCTCTCCCTACTTCCTGGTGGCTCTACAATATTCCGCAGAAAGACTTTTCTATTCGGCGAAGTGGATACATCCAATCCTCCAGAATCTAACATCTACAAGTGGCCAGCTGACGTGCACTATACGGTTCTACTGTTCTAGACTTCTTATCTGACATAAATGTACGCATTAACGGAACAACAATCCACAACGTTACATTGGTTTGGGGGATTATTGCATACTCGAACATGTAATGTGACCCATACATTGCAACACCCAGTCACCTGAGGAGCACCTGACACCTGTTGGGCAAGACCACGTGGTCGTACAATTGGCGCGAACGTCCGTCCGCCATCTTGGAATCGCCTACGGCTATTTTCATCCCCGCCGACACGTCGGGCGTATTTCTGTCGCGTGTTTTATTCTTTCGAACTGTTTGTCAAAGTTTGGGCCGAGTCTTCCTGGTCTTCATATGTTTAAAATGATAACTGATTGATGAAAATGGTGAATGAGATTTTTTTAATATAAAATATTCTACTGGTTGTGATGCCCATTAACGTATTGTAGGCTGAAATTGAAATAAATTACTGACAACAACAAGTAATAGTGTAACACGTAGGAAACGAATCGGTTTCAAGGTCTCTTATCAAGCCTCAAAAACGTAAAACTATCACCAAAAAGTATCAACCATGAAAACTAAAATATTTCTTTAAAAAAAAATCAAGCCCGAAAAAATATTCACTTAAAACACGAAAACACACGGACCAAGGATGAACAGTAAAACGTGGGAACACAGATTTCATGGTAACTTTTATTTTGAAAAGTATTCCACTATCACAAACTTTTTACAACATCCAGTAATTTTACTTTATTTTAAATAATGACTAATAACATTTTTAATGTGGTCAAATAGAAAAAAGTGCAAAGATCAAGTTCTAAACTAATTTCTATTTTTTATTTCTTTGTCCATGTTTATTTATATTCCTAATGTTAATTAGAAATTAAGATTATTTTCATGTTGAGTCTGGTACTGTGAAATTTTTATTTTTAGGCCAAAGTATTTTTTTCATATGTTAATAAATATATGTACACTTAATTAATTAAAATGATTAATCAAAAATAAATATTGTTAAATAATTTTGATAGTCAACACATTACTAACATTACAAATCACATCAACACCAAAATACGAAACACTATATTTTCATGCGACAAAAATATTTCAATTTTATCTATTTCCAAAACAAGTAAAATAAAACTTGTAAAATTTTTTTATATAAAAAATGATACTTAACTAATAAAAAAAATTTTATAAAAAATCAAACCGGTAAACTAAAAAAACTAATGAAATAAGACATTTTATCAAATTTAAAACTAGAAATGTAATTTTTATCTATGAAAGTAAAAACTCAAACATTTTATTTAACATATAAAATCAATCATATTTTTATATGAAAATAAGATCACAAATTTGCAAATTAATTTTATTTAATATTTTTTTTTTTTCCATTTTTATTTCTAATGATTTAATAATTAAATTATTATATTCATAAATCTGTATAAATGATATAAGAGTTTTTTATTGTTATTTTTATGCCCTAAAAAGTAAAAATTGGTATTTTCTCAATGTTAATAACCGTAATAAAGTGTCCCACTCTTAACACTAAGTCATACAAAGCTATTAAAATAAACAAAACAATCACAGATAATTGGCCAAACAGTCGAAACATCCTCATCATTGTCTATAGTCGCACATTTATATTCTACAGTTGTATTTATATCTGACCTCCCAACTTCCTGTGTAATTTTCTAATGTCGGCAACGCACAATCGCTTCACAATGTAATTAATCCCTAAACAATAAAACTACCACATCACCCTTATCTCGTGGTAAATGTTCACGGAAAAAAATATCTTATGTACTTTACTTATTAGAAGTTTTTAACTATTCAAATTTTTGTCCGCAAACGCGATTTTCAACAAAATTATTTGCTATTGATTGATAGTTAACTAATTTAATTGCTGTATTTTTTCTAAAAATATTTTATAACAAAAAAAACGATAAGGAATATTACTAAAGGAATTAATTAATTGTAAAATATGGAACGCAGGTCTGCTGCAACGGGGTAGTTTAAATCTCTAGTTATCGTCTAATAAATACGCGCGTGTGTGTACAGGAGTACTGTGGCTGTGATACAGACGAAGTCCTCTAGCGTCACTGATAAGGGTGATAACAGTTCAGTCAGGGGTCACATGGCCAATGGCCAGAGCCTCGGTCTGGGGTACTTACATCATACTGATTCGCCGTTTATAATTGGGCTAGAAACTATTTTATTATCTAACAAAAGGATTATTTAGTAACAAATCTAGATTTTGGACTGAACTACGTCAACTACACTTTTGGGGGTATTTTGAACCCCCCAAAAAGGGGGTTTCAAAATTTATTGATGTATATTTTTTGAATTTTTATCTTTTTACCATTTGATTCAGCTAAAACCCAACTATTTAGTATTTTAAATCATGACTCTAGGTCAATTGGTAACTGAGATATTCAAAATGGTAAACACAGTACGTTGTCAAAAACAAAAACTCACTTACTAAATATTCTTCCAAAATTCGGTATAGAAGTCCATCTAGTTAAGTTTTATCAATAAATCCATAAAATCCCTAAATTTAATGTTTCTTACGGCAGCAAACCTTTTGTTGTATGCGTTTTTACTTAAAGCACATAACCTTGTAAAAAACCATGAAACAACCCAAGTTGAGTTATTCAAACATAACTGTTTCAAATTTGAAAGTTTTAAAAGTCTTGTGGTCGAATATTCAAAGACTATTTAAAGCATAAAATTTATTGTATTTGTACATGCCTTTTTACATAGGTTTTTCGTGTACCATAATCGTTTTAGTTGTGCTACACCTGAATTGTACAACTTCCGGTATTTGCATTGTCAGTTTACAAGTTAACAGCTGTTTTTTAATCGTTCACTACAATAGTTTGCATTACTTACACCAGAAGGCGTCTGTCGATCTGATTTATTGTTTGGACCAAGAAGGTTACGCTGAAGCCACAACAAGCGTGAATAAACGAAGGTCGACCAGGACAAATGGAAACAGTTTAAACGATGATGAAAGTTTAATCCAACCGGAGAATTATTGGTTTGCGCCAAAGTGGAGCATTTTCGTCCACTAAACAACCGGTGTTTCTTATTGCCGCGTCCAGTGTACATTATTGCGAGTAAAATTAGACACAACGACACAAGGAACTGCGCGGCTCCCAAGACCCACAACACACGACACGGCTGCGGTAAACATGCTTGGCTACTGTAGAGATAATACAGGTCCAGGTCATGTTTATACTGCTTAAAAAACTTAATAATTAATACTTAAAATAAAGAGTCTCCATCGATGTTTTAGAAATTTTAATTTTGTCCAACCGCACGATAGTCGTTACGAGTTGGAAGTTAAAGTAGTTCTCCAAAGAATTATTTAGTTAATCTTTATGCTATAAAGTATAATTAAGTATATTTTTATGGGGGGAAATAATTGTTAATGTCCCTATATGATTTCTAATACTTTGGTTTGTCACCACATCGTGTGGCCAGTTAACACTGTCCAAAAACTAGCATTGGTCTTAAGTGTCTAAAAGTCAATAATGCGGCTCTATGAACTTCGCTACTTTGTTTTTGAACTATATTCTCCAAAATCATATAAATTGCTCAAAACCGTTTTGAACTATAAGGTACATATATCGTTAAGAGTTAAATAATAACGATTTATCAATTGAGTTATAATGATTTACCAATTGAGTTATAATGATTGAGATGTTGAATGATAACGATCGAGATGTTGAATGATAATGATCATGTTGAATGATAATGATCGAGATGTTCAATGTTAATGATCGAGATGTTGAATGGTAACGATCGATATGTTCAATGATATCGGTTGAAATGTTGAATGATAACGATCGAGATGTTCAATGATAATGATCGAGACGTTGAACGATAACGATTGAGATGTTCAATGATAATGATCGAGATGTTGAATGATAGCGATCGGGATGTTGAATGATAACGAATGAAATGTTGAATGATAACGATCGAGACGTTGAACGATAACGATCGAGATGTTCAATGATAATGATCGAGATGTTGAATGGTAATGATTGAGATGTTTAATGATAACGATCGAATTGTTGAATGATAATGATCGAGATGTTGAATGATAACGATCGAATTGTTGAATGAAAATGATCGAGATGTTGAATGATAACGATTGAAATGTTGAATGATAACGATCGAGATTTTGAATAAATACGATATTAATCGATGTTTCGACGAATTGCTTCTTCTAAGGCACCTCCAGTCGCAACGAGTACTTACATTATTCATAACAACAATTAAGCCCGACCAAAAATTAGATAAGAGGTATAAATACAACAATATTAGTACGGGGAGAAAAAGTTAATCGAAGTAAATACCTCTTATGATGTTGTGAATAAATTAAAGAAGTAAATAAGATTGCTCCCGTTAACTGTATAGCTATAACGACCAGCCCTCCCCCACCTCTCCTCCCTTCACCATTCTTGGTACTCGTAATTTAATTTCCCCGCCAGGGCGCGTGCGTGTCGGCTCGCATTAACGTCACTTTGTTGTCCAACCGGCGACCTTAGAGAACGAAAACAGGAAATTGATTAACCAATTCGCGCAGAAAGTAATTTGTATTTAAACTAGCGGTTTGTCCCTAATCACGTAGCTTTGGTTCAAACTGATGAAGAAATCTAAAATATAGATGGCTCAATAGCATCATAGTTTGTTGCTAATTTTCTGTGTTATTACAAGAACAACTTAATAACTTGTACAATTTTGTGACGATTCAAACGTGTTTCCACAGTTGTCTATTAATGATTTTCGTATCATCTTGACTGGGACCGTGGCGTCATCCTGTAATCCAGCTACTCGGAGGACATGAATAGTCCTCCATAGCGATGGTCGGTGGATGTAGTGTTCTCTTGTGTGGATTAACGTCCGCACTATTGAATACTACGTTAATCCACAAAGACCATCCTCATAATTAGACCAGTTCGTAATTCAGAGGCAGTGGTTCGGACTCCACGTTAAACTGTAGGTCCCTTAGATATGCCATTGACTGTTGGGCTATTAATTAACAGTTCTGTCTTAAGGAACATGTCAGCCTTAGTCAGTAACCTGGGTAGGTCACAATTTCACTAACTAATTAACGGGTGCATCCAAAGTAATGATTAAAATCTGTAAATAGTATATTCAATTTGATATTCAAACCTTTCTCTGTTACACTAGTACGGCTGATTATCACGTTTATAGCCTATAAACTATAGGCCTATTCTCATATGTGGACACATTTCCTATCAACACCAGTCATGCTGTTTAGGCATATCAGGAGTCGTTATCAACCTGTGAGATATAACGGCCACAACTCACTAACAGGGTTGATAGGTGCAGTATTGTTACAAAATAGTAAGACTACATCAATTTGGAAGTTTCCAGTCTACTGTTTCCCTAAGGCTCTGTTTACTTGGTGACAATATTCGTAGGGTTAAAATTAATGAAACACCTTGTATACATATAATTGTTTCTATATTATATTAGATTAGATTATTGTAGGATAAGGTAGGTATTTTAAGCCAAGTAAGAATGAGGGTTGATTGTAAGATGATTGTGGTGCGATCTTGTAGTCTTGTTACTGACTAAGGCTGACATGTTTCTTAGACAGGACTGTTAATTAATAGCCCAACAGCCGATGGCAACTAAGGGACCTACAGTTTAACGTGGAATCCGAACCACGACCCCTGAATTACGAATTGGTCTAATTAAGAGGATGGTCTTGGCGGATTAACGTAGTATTCAATAGTGCGGACGTTAATCCACACAAGAGAACACTACACCCACCGACCATCGCTCACAACTATCCACAATTCGTAACCTCCAAGTAGCTGGATTACAGGATGACGCCACCATCCCAGTCAGTTATTATACCTACAAGTGTCAATTCAATGTAATGTTGTTTTCAAGCCTAATGTGTTGTACCGTACAACTTTAACGAAATCAATTGTAACTGCTGGAAACACCAAATGATCTACGAAATTGTTAGTTAGTGAAATGGTGACCTACCCAGGTAGGTATTTCAAGCTAAGCATAAATGAGTGTAAGATGATTGTGGCTCGATCTTGTAGTCTTGTTACTGACGAAGGCAGACATGTTCCTTGGACAGAACTAAAGTGTCATAGAGTTAAACTACTTTGTCTACTGTGCTGTAGACATACTTATGCGTTTCTATCGTTCCATGTGTCATTGGAAATGTTTGTTGGAAAGGTTTAAAACAACGAATGTCAGCTGACGATACTCATTGTTGCATATAATTTAAAACCAGTATCACTAGACACACAGCCTATAAACGTGCATGTTTATTCTTGAGCATTCTATAAGGTTCCTAGACTATGATAACCTCCAAGACCTGTTGGTGAGTCACCAGGAACTGCGTAGTCAGGCCTAGGCCTACGTGATGAAACCTTCATAGACGGTGGAGCTTGTTTACTAACTACTTTCTACTCGTAGTTCAACGGTCTCGTGTTCGAGTTCCACCGTAATCCCCATGATGTGTTCTCTGAAGTAAAAAAAACAACTTCTTACAGATTTCCTTAGTCTAGACTACAAGATCAAGAAAACTACAACACAACTGTATCATCTCGTGGTCAGTGTGTTTGTTTCGTACGTAGGTTGCCATTAAATTACTTCAATCGTTTGCAGAATTTTTATAGATTATCCGTTTTGATTTTTACCGAATCCAAAAAATACACACCTGTTTCTCTTCAATGTTAAAATACTTCTAGCAAACTTCTATATGTTTAAGAGTAAACCAGTATGAGTCTGCTGAAAATTTATCGGATGAAAAAACCGCAATATAAAAAAATATTAATAGTTGTGAATTTGTGAAATCTCACTTTGTAAGGTACATGTTCTGAAGGTAGGGGATGAATCAAACCCAGATACAGTGGTTAAATACCAAAGATTGAGCCTTGGGTTCGACTATAAGACCAAAACAGCCATACAGACGTCATGTTTAACTTATCCACTCGGCGATGTGACCAAAAAATATTCCACTACGGCATGTGATTCCACGGCCTCTGTTGCAGATTGTGGACCGTGGACCGCAGAGTAGGCTACAGCAGAGGCGGTGAAGGCAGGTCACGTGACCTCTGCAGCTCGTTCGCCGTTGGCTGGTCATGTTCATTGTTGTGGCCAGTTCAAGGTTGTCTTGTCCCTGTGTTCAGTGTGCACGACTCGCGATTCTCTCAGTGCGCGAGAGAACGTCCATTTGGGCCATAACAGCAATGAGAAATACAAATAATGCTGATGGAACCGACGTTTGCTATATAGTGCTTACAATTACCTGTTTGCACATTTCAAGGTGGAATACGAGCTAAATTAGATAGTTATTCTTGAGTTATTTAAATGCTCAATGGGCTTTGTCGGTGAAAAACAACATAACAACACGCATCCATCATCATCAGGGATGGTGGCGACATCCTGTAATCCAGCTACTTAGAGATCACGAATTGTGGATAGTTGTGAGCGATGGTCGGTGGGTGTAGTGTTCTCTTGTGTAGATTAACTATTGAATACTGCGTTAATCCGCAAAGACCATCCACATAACTAGACCAATTCGTAATTCAGAGGACGTGGTTCGGATTCCACGTTAAACTGTAGGACCCTTAGTTGCCATCGGCTGTTGGGCTATTAATTAACAGTCCTGTCTAAGAAACATGTCAGCTTTAGTCAGTAACAAGACCACAAGATCGCGCCACAATCATCTTACACTCAATCCTCATTCATACTCGGCTTAAAATACCTACCTTGTAGTATGGTCGCCATTTCAACAATCTAATCTAATCAGGTTACAACCCCTACAGTTTCGGTCTATGTTAAAAATTAGTAAAGAAACTATTTTAATCTAAAGCCTTACGATGTCACATGAAACTGGATAACTGAGACACCAATTAACTCCAGTACAGAAGCCTAGTGTTTAAAAAATAAAAATCAGTATCCAAAAATCTTCGAAAATAAATAATAAGATAGGCTTACCAGATTATTATAGAATACAGAGAATGTTGGAGATACACAATGATTCCAAGAACCTGTGCCAAATGCAAATGTCTTCGGGTTCATCGCCAGTTCAACGGCCATTTGACTCTTGGCTATTCACGGTGATATGATTTGGCAGCCTTTGACAATGCAATCATTTCATTTGTACCAGTGTCCTCATCCGGCGACTGATCAAGACTTCCTGTCGGCTAGGCCTACTTCTTCTATCAGTCCAGATTTCGAAAAGGATTCGCGAAGAATATATATAGATCAAGTCTGTTCTCTACTAAAAGATTAATTAACGGCCAATATCTTTTATAAGGCCTGATATGGAATATTAAGTTGAGGACTTAAGTGAAACGATCTTTAGACTCTTTGACGCCGATAAGTTGATTAGATTAGATTAGATTAGATTATTTGAAATGGCGACCATACTACAAGGTAGGTATTTTAAGCCAAGTATGAATGAGGATTGAATGTAAGATGATTGTGGCGCGATCTTGTAGTCTTGTTACTGACTAAGGCTGACATGTTCCTTAGACAGGACTGTTAATTAATAGCCCAACAGCCGATGGCAACCAAGGGACCTACAGTTTAACGTGGAATCCGAACCACGTCCTCTGAATTACGAATTGGTCTAATTATGAGGATAGTCGTTTGTGGATTAACGTAGTATTCAATAGTGCGGACGTTAATCCACACAAGAGAACACTACATCCACCGACCATCGCTCACAACTATCCACAATTCGTGACCTCCAAGTAGCTGGATTACAGGATGTCGCCACCATCCCAGTCTTGGTTTTTTTGGCTATCGTCTAGTCTTGGTTTTCAGTCAAGAACTAGATTGACGCTAAATTGCACTCTCGTAATAACATTTAAAGCTACATTATTATACATTATTGAGTATTATACGTTAGTTGCCTGACACCTTGATGAAATAGTTGATTGGCGAAGAACAAATGGCAGAGCAACCGCAACTATACTCAAGACCGACAACACGAGACCAGCCTACGATAACAAAAGACACGACCGAGACCTTGAGGCCGTTGGAAGCCGGTTGTAAAATGTAAGTTGCTGATAAAGTTACAACACATCGTAGAGAAATTATCACACTGTCCTCTAAACTTCTAACAATGCTAGTTGTATCAAACCCTCAGATAGCGAAGACCTCGGCTGTCGCATGATCAAGGACACACCACAGGATCAAGTCGTCATCATCGAAATTAGTTTTGATATATGGATCTGTGTCAAAGGTGAAAGGAAAAATTTTATTTCAAGGTTTAAAATTCAAAGATATTGGTGTTGAAATATCACAAGCAAATTTATAATTCTTTTAATAGAAATTTTAACATCACGTAATTACATTTCAGTCTCTCGAATTTAAAACTAAAAATTCGTAGTGAGAAAATATTCTATCGTTCTATCCAATAGGCTATCGTCTAGTCTTGGGTTTTGTCAAGAACTAGATTGACGCTAAGTTGCACTATCGTAATTATATTTAAAGCTTCATTATTATATTGATCTTGGTGACTAGAACTTTGGTGTACTTGATGTCTTAATTACCAAACAAAAGTGCCTTTGCAAAATATTTTGCTTACATGTACTTTTTAATTCAACGTAAAAAAATCACGCTGAATGAAATATACAAAGCTACCAACACAATCAAATGATGTCATTAAACCTTTAGAATTCGTGTGAGATGAAGACGCGCATTATTCTACACATCAAAGCCATTTTCAATTCCAGGAGGTCAAGGTGAATAGCTAGCGGCCAGGCAGAGGTATTATGTTATATAATGCGATTTCACACCACACAGGACGGGTTCCTCTTTGTACTCCGCCGATTCCCTGTCCCCAGATGGGTTCCGGTTAACCAATAGCCTACAACCGGATCGCGTCGCCTAGGCGTGAGGGCGGTCGCATCTGCAGAATTCTTAGGTTTTCTGTAACCCATATTGTAATGATTAAATGTTAATAAAATATTCCCAAAAAACATCCGAAACGGTTAATGATGAATGCAAAATGTTTTATCAATCGACAAATTAAAAATTACATTTTCTTTTAGAACGATTGTGTACCCAATAAAACCATAGTCGTAAGACAAAGATTTAGAAGTTAAAAAATAATTTTTAAAACTACAAAATAGATCTTTGTGGTAATAATTATCACTTTTTGATGAGAATGAAATCAATTTGCACACAATATAAAAACTAAATAATTTACATTTACATTAGTATAAGACACTTTTCCTCTACATACTATTGACTTACAATAACTGCCTCCCATCTTGGACACAGAATCTCTCAATTACCTGCAACAAAATTGTTTTCTTTGTAGTTTCGGAATCGTGACGTAATACAAGTTAACAATAGCCAGTAGTAAAAGAACTGTGTATAATTTAAACAGCTGACACATTCAGACAACGTTTCTAGGGATATAAACAGTTATACACAGTAGACCTACAGTCACCTACAACCTTATAGGTTAGGTTAGGCGGTTTTCCATATTAGGCCTGCTTCTTATATTATTCAAATATTACTATACTAAAAAGGGTTTCACTTTTCATTCATATGCAGAACATTAATTGTAATTTCCCGTCAGGGAATTATTATAATCATATAGAGCTATTAATTGTTTCTAAGCCTAAAGAATTGAAACGTTTTATTGTTTTAGCGTGATTTTCACATAAACATGATTCCAGAAAATTGTAAAACTGAACACAGTATTTCAAACTTATTGTTACACGAACCTAACTTAAAAATTGCACATTTGAATAGTTGAACATGAAGAAGAGATACAGTATTTTCTACACGCTTTGTTAATAAAATACTGTACTATAGTCCTACCATTGCCATTGTTAGTTTCATAATGTCGTTCCACCATGTCGACTGAAGACTGTTAAATGAATATTAATGACTCATACGGATGTCAACCATGTCAATAACGAGAGGTTGATGGAGTGTAAAGAAGTATAATTAGTCATTTTAATCTCAGACTTGATTATTATAATATCATAGTACATTATGTATAATATACTATTATGATATCATTTACTATCATTATAATATCCCTGTATATACACATACAGCAAAGAATAAATTGTTACATGAAGCCAATAAATTTCTTGGGATTTACAATTATAATTGCCTAGATGAATTGCAAATTTTTCAAAGAAAATATTTCTTAAGAGTCTGCATCAGTGGTGGCCATCTTGGATTTTAGTCCCGTAAGAGCAATGTTAAATTCTGGCGCCTATATCTCCTTGACCTATTGTCATAAATTAACGGAAGAGGTGTCAAATTAAAGGTATTACAGTCCTCCAGGGCACCACCTTACAGAACTTCTTATTTTCGCTCTCAATAAAAAAATAATAATGATTTATTTTGTAAAATATTCCTGGATTTTTGTTTTTATATCAAGTTAAATTTTTTAACATATTGAACATATTGAAAAGGTCATGCCCTTGAGCCACATCTCATCAATGTACTTCCAGAGTTTTACTTATTATACTTTATTATACTTTGATAATTAACGCCACTACACACGCCAAAGTGAAGGTATGTTCCGCTAGAATTGAAATTGCCTTTACGGGACTAAAATTCAAGATGCCTACCACTGATGCAGACTCTTAATGTAAAAAGATAGACATAATTTTGTGAATAATCCAGTATTATGGCATCTTCTTAACACGGTGTACAGGGAGTCTTCAGGGTACAATCAGGGAGTTTTAATCTGAATATAAGCTATACCATGATATTAGTAGCTTTGTTGCTGCCAAAAGACCAGCACTTCATTGGCCAAGATCAAAGGTTAATAGCCTGATAGCCATATTCACTTATTTGTGAGATTTTCAATACCTAAAACAATTAATTTATTCATCTGAAACGTATTCATAGTAGATTCATTCTCTAATATATTTTTAGCTTATTTTACTCAAATTAATTTTACTCTTAAATTAGATTTTTTTTATTAACATAAATAAATTCTAAACCCCATTTTTGGGGTACAAACCCCCTTAAAAGTATTGTTAATGTATTCCGATTGCTTTGTCCAACATACTCGTCCAACAAATTGTATAGTAATAATCAGACATTAATTGCGACAGTTATCCTATTGACACCTATATATTTTCTTATATATGTAACATTTTGAATGACCCCCAAAAACGTGTTTAGGGGTTGAGTTATGAACGTCTATCATGGTCCCGGGCTTAACTGTTGCCATGCGGGTCATGTGGATAGCTCACTTTTTCGTAGGAAATTCGCTAATGGCAATGTTCTAAAAAAACCTTTATAAGTTTACGTCTCTTCAGCCATATTTGGCAACGTCGCGAAATCACCCACCACTAAATTTCGTGGCCACTACTTTAGTGCGGTATGCGAAGCGTAGGTTGGCCTCAAGTTGTTGCGAATGATCTATTGAAATGCCAAAATGGCCGCCACATCAAAGAGCCTCACACCAGCTGGTTGAAAACCAGCTGATTGTCTCGCAACAATTAACTGATCACCTGGGCAGAGATTGATGACTTGGTGGTCTTGTTTGGCAAAACACGCGCGTTGTTAGTTAAGGTGTGTTTACGCTACAATTGGCAACACTTGTTGGCTAACAAACTTCAATGTGATTTAAACGGGTTTTTAAATGTATCTTCTCAAGTAATGAGTATTAAAATAGCCTAAGATTAAAACGATCAGTAATTACGTTCCTAGTTAAAGTTTCTTAAGGGAAGAAGGACGTTCCTATTCTTCCCATGTTAATCTTAAGGTACATTTATTTCAGAAACAATAAAAGCTACAACCCTATTTTTTATATTCAACATTATAAATTTGTGGACATACCTTACCATCTCTATAAAGATATCTCAACTAAAAGTATTTTAGGTAATTAAAATATTTCATTTAGATAAATATTTATTTTAAATATAACTTGTTATAAAGAAAGATCAGTATAAATAATTGTACTATTATTTTAATATACTGACCTCTACACTCACAAAATTTCAGTACTCCACCATTTTCAGTTTGCAAGATCCAATATCAAGGTTTCCAATAGTCAAACACTAGTGGACATGCGACGTTTGTGAATTTATTTGCTAAAATTAGAAGTAAATCTGGACCGAATATCTAATATTAAAAAAACGTTTTAATCTATGATTAGATGTTAAGTTTCTTTGGGAAGTTGTCAGTCCAGACGTTCATGTCGTCAATATTTTATTAAATTAATAAAATAGAGTTACAAGTTTTATGATGTCTGAAATAAGTTAAACATTCGCCAGGTGGTGATTATCCCAGAAAGGAAACCTCTAACCGCCAGCTAGTCTAAGGTGCCTAACTAATGATGTTTGTATAATCGAACTTGCCATCTAAACCTCTTCGTGGAAGATTCCAACAGTCCAGGAGCTAAATTACGCTCCCTAGAAAGACGTGGCTCCCTCGTAACTATCTGAGGTGAAATGTTGTCTTCATCATTCAACATTTTTAACGAAGAATGGATATTTTGTGGAATACGTTTCTACTATTATAAATTAATTACTTTGAGACCATATATTTTGCTTTACCCTTTTTGTGTTTTATTTCCTAAAATGCCAACCAACCCAATTAGGTTTTTAAAGCCAATTATGAACGAGTGTAAGATGATTGTGGCGCGATCTTGTAGTCTTGTTACTAAGGCTGACATGTTCCTTAGACAGGACTGTTCATTAACATCCCACCAGCCGAGGAAATCTAAGGGAATATTAAAATCATTGGGAAGTATCGTAGACGTATGCCATTATAAGTTAGTGAGTTTAAAATTATAGTAATTTTAAACTGAGCAAATATAAAAACTCTTTAGTTACCAAGGTCCACCATTGTCGTAGTGGTTTCCAGGATGCATTGTTATTTTAGAGACAAGTTCCTAGATTTACAACGTTTATCGGCGTACAGTACAACAGTACAACTGTACAGTACTTAACTCACCCGTCACCCAATTACTTAGACTATAAACGAGTTTTCCTTATCGCCGGAGCTCGCTTACTCTTTAATTGCTTGTCTTCAGTTGAATAAAGACTATCTGGTCCAACTTACTTGACGTGTGTAAACATGTAATAAAACACCCACGTCTATGGGATTGCTTTAAGTTTTTAATTTTAAGTTTCTAAAGGTATATGAATATAAGTTTACAAAATAAACTAAAGACAGTGGTAGAAGAGCAATTGTAATATTTTTAATTATGAAGCAACAATTCACCCTGGCCAATAAACAGCTTAAACAAGGATCTATCGATGATATTTGCTCATGGTGAATTTATATTTTACCTTATTTATCATTGACAAAGTTCTATTAACACTTTAAAACCACACTTAAACAATTTCTATTTTCGTATTTCCATCAATAATTGTGATGTAATCTTTCATACTGTCATGATTATTAAACAGTCATTGCAAACTTTCTATCACGTTGCTGAAGGCCTCTTATGATTTATAGTAGTTGTGACTCACGAGTAAAGACAGTTTTGTGTTTAGCAGATGACTGGAATACTGAACGACATTTTACAATGCAAATCTGCAACATCTGTAACTGCATACCAACTGGAGACCTAGCACTCCTTTCAACACATGCAAAACAGTTTGTAAAAATCAGCCTTCATTAGAAAAACATGGCTCTATGTTTATCGTTTATCGTGTTCAACCATTTACAAACTTTGCTGTTTTTAAAATTTACGTCCTCTTAAAACTTAAATACTACTTCACACAAGAGAATGGAAGGAGAGACGTTTGTAGAGACAATTTTGTGGTTATGTGGGTGTTAGCGATTCGCGCCACGCGAAAATTATAACGATAATGACGTCATATGGTTTTAACGACAGCTGTTCAGCGAAACTGAAAACATTTCCTTTAGACATATCCATGGTATAACCTAATTCCCACAGGGAAGTAAATACAAACATTTTCTATCTACGAATGAATTACTGGTGAATAAATAATTGTAAGACAGATGTAGATTAGTTATTGACAAAGAGCAGCTGATACATTGTTGAATGCACGAGCGGCAACAAACATCTGTACAATCGGCTTGATGGAGGAGGCTTTGGCAAAAATAGGCCTCGATGGTTGTATTGTATGTGCCGGTGGTATGCGACGAGCGGTTTTGTAGTTGTGCGATACTTATCGAATCGAATGGAAATATCGCGATGCAGGAACGATGCGATATTATGAAAATAAATAAACACAATATATCGCCAAAAATGATTAATGAATTTTATTTTGAGGCTTTTTGTACAATTAGGCTATACACACCCACGATGTAAAATTTGAAACAAATCGGTTAATGCATGTGAACCGATATGCATATCGCGATATCCATTTACGATACGATACTTGGCTCAGACACATATCGTATAGTCATTATCGCTACAGGCTAGGTAGGCTTCGGGTTTCACTTCACTTTACACTAGGCGCCATCCATTTAACAGTTTCTATTTGGCAACCGCAAACCGGTTTTATTCAGCCGCTAACGACATTGTTTGCTTGAGAGGGTCAATAACAGCAGAAATAACTGTGGAATTTAGGAAGCGACTCGTCGCACGGCAAATCGGAATCTTTTGGTCTGAAATTTGTCAAAATTATGACAAATAATTATAATTTTAAACAATAAGCCTACATATCGTATGACAATTGGTAGGGCCTATGCAAAAAACTATGTTTTTTATACTTTATTATTCACATATAGATCAGAAACAAAAATGTACAGTATTTATTCCCCTGTTGGAAATACGTATCATGAGTATGTCTGAAGTGAATGTTTTCAGTTCCTCTAAATAGTTGTTCTCATAACTAGGTGACGGTACTTTGGTAACATTTTTGCGTCCCGCGAATTGCTAACCCCCCTAAAGACCTTAGACATAGCCATGTCAAAATTTAACATAGAAACATCATGGGTTCTATGACCGAACTTTGGGTTATTCCAAATTTAATTTAAACAAACTAACTTGATGACTAACTTAATTATCTAGCGAATAATACTACCTAACTTAACTATACAAACATGGCACGCAATATTAAAATTGATTATACAAATGGTAAGTGACCTTAAAGAATCAAAAACACGATGTTGACTCGTAAATTTTGGACGTCAAGGTCGGTCGTGCAGTGATCCGCGATTCCTCTACAACGCTTCCTAGATGGACCCTTGGCCTACTGACTGAGGATGACCGAGGTCATTACATCGACAGTCGACACCTTCAAGGCGACGGAGCTACGACGTAACCGTCTAGAGTCTAGACGCCGTATTCTCTTCAACTAGAAATATTTAAAAAAGTCAACACAGAAACACAAAAATTCGATTCTAAAATAATTCATAGCTTGAACTACCCACTGTGTTAAATTTCATCTCCCTTCACAGCGTGATCAACATTTTAAGATTTAATGATTTACATGGGATAAATCTGAAGCGGATTTGAAATAAGGGAACCAAACTGGACGTTGCACAAGCTATACAACTGCCAGGGAGAAACTAGTATTGGCATGGATATGTCTTAGCTCTAGGGGGAGGTATTGTCCGTCAGACCAAAATTTGAAACTGGTAACGATATGTAGTTATAATCGCAGGAGTTTGGAGGAGGTGAAAACATCCCCTTTAGACATATCCATGATCTAAGCTATTTCCCAAACTAAATACACCTTTTTGTACAAAGCGTCAGTGAGAACTGCAATAACTAATCCATTATCATAGTTTTATTTTCTATTGTTTGTTGCAAATCATTAGTATTGTGTGTTTCTATTCAGACAAAAGTTCAGGATAAAAAATCAAACTAATCAGATAGTAAAAAGATATGGTTTTAAATGTAAAACCAAAATCTGTACTAATAGTACACTTTTACTTTCTCCCATGTATACTGAATGTATGTATACTGGATGTGTACAGAGCCACAGTCTGCATAGTTGGTGCGATTTAAGGAGAAGTTCACTGTATGTCCAGATGTTTTTTAATTTTTGAATTTTACGGGTAGTTCACCCGGAAACACCTTATAAACGTGAAAATCCAAATTTATCAAAAATGACTCGAACGATTTTGATTAAAAAAGGTCACATCACCCAACAAAACCCACTCAAAAAGGCCCCCCCATTTGTGCAATTTTTGTCCCCCATAAAATTCCGACAATTAATTGAACTTTTTTCTCTTGTTTTTATGTTCAGAAATTTGATGATTATTTTGAAACAATAAATTATTAAATGACATTTAATACACTTTAAAGAATATGATAGTTTTATTCATGATTGTCGTTTTTCAATTTACTTAAGAGTCTGCATCAGTGGTAGCTATCTTGGATTTTTAGTCCCGTAAGAGCAATGTTAAATTCTGGCGGAACATACCTTCACTTTGGTGTGTGTAGTGGCGTTAATTATCAAAGTATCAATGTAAAACTTTGGAAGTACATTGATGAGATGTGGCTCAAGGGCATGACCTTTTCAATATGTTCAAAAATTTAACTTGATATAAAAACAAAAATCCAGGAATATTTTGATTTGAATATTTTGTTTGTTTGGTATTTATGTCAAGTTAAATTTTTGAACATATTGAAAAGGTCATGCCCTTGAGCCACATCTCATAAATGCACTTCCAAAGTTTTACATTGATACTTTGATAATTAACGCCACTACACACGCCAAAGTGAAGGTAAGTTCCGCCAGAATTTAACATTGCCCTTACAGGACTAAAAGTCAAGATGCCTACCACTGATGCAGACTCTTAAAAGAGAAAGTATGTGACAGTCAACTGATACAGTTTATTTTCTAAAGTATTTACAACAACACACAGAAATGAGTATACATTTTAAAATACGTTAAATCGATTATTTCTTTCTTCGATTAGTTATCGGCTTAATGCCAGCGTACTTTGCTCCCTTATCCGCCGGGACATGTTTGTATTGGGGGGCATGCTTCATTTGCAACTCAGCTGATAGTGAGTTGCGTAAGTGGTCAGTCAGTTACGTAGTCAGTAGTCAGTGTCTGCGCCTCGTCAGGCCAAGGTCAAGGTCATCGCAGGTTCAATATCGCTGATATCAATTACTTACTGTTACATCAATAACGCACTGTGTTGCCAACCTAACGCGATAAATATTTTGGCAGCAACGACACAGCCAACAACATTAGCACTCGTAATCATGGATTTCCGAAACTTAAATGTAAAATAAAATGGAACAACTTGTGTTATAAAGTGTACGTGGTACCGGCATATATTCTAGACACTATTAAGACTGTGACCGTGACGTGTCCTGTAATCCAGCTACTAAGAGGTCACTAATTGTGGATAGTTGTGAGCGATGGTCGGTGGGTGTGTTGTTCTCTTATGTGGAATTAGCCAAAGTACCCGTTCTTCGCACGGGTTAAAAAGGCTGAAAGGTGTAGGCTCTACTGATACATTTAAGTTATTGTTAATTAATTCTTCATTGTTTAAAAAATGACAAAACACGAGTGTCTACAACATTTCAAAGTAACATCTGTCAAATATTGGGAGAGGATAAGGATTAATGTAATAGACAGTCGTCGGATAAAACTTAAAATCTACCATTCTGTTATTTTAAATAATTCACTAATTTCGATCCAGCAGTTTATCTGAAAAATCAACTTTATTTCTTCTTCTTCCCGAACTGTCAAAATATAGTGCAAACGGATGTTGTCATTAGAGAATGTAAACATTGAAACCTAGGACGGTCACGGGAGCTCTTTCTTCTTCTTCTTCCTGAACTGTCAAATTTTAGTATTCACAGCTGTTGACATTCAAGTAATTTTAGGTTTTCATTCTCTAAAAATGTAAACATTGAAACTTAGGACGTTCACAGGGCGTAGCCCGAGAGGATTTTAAGGGAACTAATATGCCTACGTGTTGCATGAGTTTAAGAGCTGCCTTTCTGTAAAATTTCAAACCGGTCGATTCAGTATTTTTCGCATTTACTTGCCACAACAAACACACAAACAAACATACAGAAACCACCTCTTCTTTATAATATTATAGATAACTTCCGCACTATTGAACACTACGTTAAGCCACAAAGACCATCCTCATAATTAGACTAGTTCGTAATTAAGAGGCAGTGGTTCGGACTTCACGTTAAACGATAAATCCCTTAGATATACCATTGACTGTTGGGCTATTAATTAACAGTCCTGTCAGTCTTAGTCAGTAAGAAGACTACAAGATAGCGCCACAATCATCTTGTACTCATTTCTCATTCACAATTGGCTGAAAATATCTACCTGGGTAGGTTGCCATTTCAGTAATTAACTAGGACCAGATAAGTAATGTATCGTTGGGTTTCCCAATGTATATGGGCTTCACGCACATGAACATTGGCAAACGTAAACACGGTGAGGAAATATTTCGAGGAAAACCGAGACAAAGATGCCATTAAGGCGTTTTCCTTGAGGACGTTGATGCATAATTCATGCCAGGGCATAGTGTCGGGTCGTAGGTCTGAGGCCTGCGGGTGGCGGAGGTTGCCAACTGGGAATCCCAGCCGAGAGTCCCTGGATAGCTGGCTCAAGCCAGAAGCGAGGTCGGGTCAGGCTTCGTAATCAGAGTTCGTAGACACTATATGATCTTGGCACATGAAACATCTTGTCTTTCTTAGTAAAAAACTTATTGTTATAAATCCCCTTTCATTCATCGCTTCCAGTCATCAATAACCCCCCATCAACACAGCATCCTCCACCAACGCAGCACCCCCCATCAACGCAGCACCCTCCATCAACACAGTAACCTCCATCAACACAGCAACCTCAATCAACACAGCACCCTCCATCGACGCAGCACCCTCCATCATCACAACACCCTCGATCAACACAGCACCCTCGGTCTTCCCCGTTCGGTCAAAACAGTGCTGTGTGAAAGGGGCGAAACATTTCTTTAACACACCAGAATATGTGTTCCAAATGTGGATTTCGCACTTAGTTAGATTACCTTTTGAAATGGAGACCTAGTCAGGTAGGTCTTTAAGCCAAATATCAATAAGAAATTAAAAAAAAACTATTCATCAGATCGATTATTTCAAATGTGGGGTAGCGCTGATTAAAGATACCTTTTCATTTCGAAATACTTGTTTTGCTATATTGCAAACGTAGTTGGACTTCCTGACAGGTTCACCTTTGACTTTTCCTGTAGAGGATCATAATTACTTCAGATTTCCCCACAGAATTCCCTGCTATAAAACGTCATTAAACCACGAACCTGTTTGAGCGGCTCAAGCCGGCAGACGTGGAACGTCACACACGTGATCGCACATCAGTAATCGATTCTTGAAAATTGTTCAACCGAAAAAAATTACAATCTATTTTAGGAGTTAATAATGAGAAGTAAAGGTGATATAAGTAGGCGGTCTAACAGATCTAGAGTTAATTGAATGACTTGTTTGTAAATAAATTGTATCAATTGACTGGCACATACTTTCTCCCTTAAGTAAATTTAAAATCGACAATATGTAATGAATCAGATTGTAATATCATATTCATTAAAGTTTATCTAAATATCATTTAATAATTTATTGTTTCAAAAATAATCATCCAATTTCTAAAAATTACAACAAGAGAAATAAAGTTAAATTAATTGTATTAATTGTTAGAATTTTATGGGGGGATAATCCTCTACCCTCCGGTAATATTGAGCTTTTTTGAGTGGGATTTGATGGGTGATGTGACCATTCGCTGCATATCAAGTTTCATGGAAAACGGTTGGGAAATAAGGAAGAAATTGATTTTTAATATTGTCTTTTAGAATAACATTGGGTGCTCTCAGACAACGTACTGCGTTTATCATGGACAGTAAATTTAACTTTTTCCTAGAACCGTTAGTCGTAGAAAAATAATTCAGAATAGTAATTTAACCTCCGATGTTTTGAGAAATGCGGAAGGTGTCATTTTTTATCTCATAAAGGACTATAGGTAAAATAATTTTCATCAAAATCGTTAGAGCTATTTTTTACAAATTCTTTATTTTACGTGTTTTTTGGGGGAAACCTCAAAAAATTGACTGAGATACCGTGGATTGTTACCTACATACCGAATTTCATGAAAATCGGACCAATTGACGTCTTTAGGCTTCTACACATCACACACAGACAGACAGACATCACACATAAAAACACTTTTTCGATTCATGAGGCACTAAAATGGATACACCCAGAAACTGAAATTTGAAAATTCTGACGTAAATAATACTTTCTCCTTAAAAACTTTTAAGCAATTTATAAAATTATTGTATTAGTCCAATAATGCAGTTTTAACACATTTAAAATCTTCGAATAAATTAAGTGTCTATGGAAATTGGTTAGAGGAATTATTTCAAACTCTAAATGTAAGCAATCCTAAGAGCAGAGGTTTAGATAATTGTAAAGAAAGAGAAACAAAATTGAATTACACGCGAGCATGATGCAAGTAAGGGAGTTCCACAGCAATCTAGAGGCGATCTACATCTCAACTCAGACAGGAAAACCCAGACGATCGTTAGAACGTTTTCACTTCTGGTCTCGATTCAAAAAGGAGTGGTGAACCTTCCTGAGGTCCGTGCCCCGTTGTAATCAGCTGTTGGTTTTGGCGAACAGCTGAGATGTGATTAGGTACATTAACGTTATTGTAGCGACGAGACAGTTTCAGCAGGTCGTCGACCCTCCTACAGAGGCAACGTGTAAATAGACCGGCATCATCCGCATCACAACTGCTATCAAATTTCACCTGATTGTCACCTGGACGCCCATAACATCCGTTTAGGAGGTTTGAAGCCAACAAATCTTAACAATCTAAAGTAATTAAGTTGCTAGGTTTCATAGAGTACCCGGGACATAAACATTGTAAAGTTCATAGAAATAACTACTGATAAAAATAATAGAACACATTAAATTACATAGAGTAACTAGTATTGCAATAGTAAAAGGTAGAAAACACTAATTTCGCAGAATAACGTGCAAGTTAAACACTATTACTGGTTGTGGTAGAACAAAAATTACACAGCAATTATGAGTATTAATGGTTAACAACGCAAAGTTAAAACAACTGTAATTTACATCTGAGCAACTACTAATAGAAATGATAGAACACGTTTGAGAAGAGCGGTAAAGCCCTATCTTCGTCATGTTAAATTTGTGAACTTTAGGTACGCTTTTCTCAAAGAATATAAAAGATATGGAGTTGAAATTTTATATCTGTATTTCATTATGTATTGTGAACCTACAGCACTAAAATTGTTTCATTATCATTTTTAAATGCTGAAAAAAATATTTCAAACCAATACTATTCTTCAAATTTTTCTATATTAAACTTTTTTTCTCAGCAACTAGTACTACCAAAGCATTAATTTCTAGTACTTTACCTTGGTATTACTGTATATAGTTGTACATGGATAAAACATTTCAATTCCCTATCTCTCATAGATCCTGAGAAATGTGTACGTTTGTACAAAAGAAATCGATTATCGGTAAATGGGCCTTAAAGGGCTAACATCGGACAAAAAACTTGAGACATAAGTTTAAAAAAATACTTAGGATCATCATACATAAGCTCTAAGATAAGTTCCTGAAAGAGGATGATTTCTTCTAAAAAAATGTAAAAAAATACCCCCCTACTTCCCTTAATACAAATCTGAATCAAACAAAAAACAAAGGTATGTTCAAAATCAAGATTAGTAGTAACTAATTAATGTAAAAAATGTTTCTATTTACTTCCCTGTGGGAAATAGGATAGATCATGGATATGTCTAAAGGGAATGCTTTCAGTTTATCTAAACAGCTGTTCTTATTCTTTTATTTTTAAAATTCAATACAATAGTTCTAGTAGTTTCTATGGAAACCTGTTACATGTTTTCCATCTTAAAAATCACCAACACCCCCCTCCCCAGAGCTAAGACATATCCATGTCAAAAAGGGAATAGATTTTAATCTATAATATTATAAAGAAGAGGTGGTTTCTTTATGTTTAATTTGTTTTGTTTGTGTGCAAGTAAATGCATACTGAACCGACCTTGAAATTTTACAGAAAGTAAATCTTATCTCATGCAACACATACATATTGTTCCCCTTAAAATCTCGGGCTACGCTGAACGTCCAAATTTCAATGTTTTACATTTTCAAATAATGAAAACATATTACTTGAATGTCAACAGCTGACACTAAAATTTGCCAGTTCGCGAAAAGAAGAAGAAGAAGAAAGAGCTCGTGACCGTCCTAATAATTTTTACATTTCTAATGACAACATCCGTTTCACGATATTTTTTGACAGTTCAGGAAGAAGAAAAATAAAGTTGATCAATAAATTGCTGGATCGAAAATTAGTGAATTATGAAATAGCGGAATGGTAGATAAATTTTTTTCCGACGATGTCCTAATCCTATCCATCCAATATTTGACAGATGTTACTATGAAATGTTGTAGACACTCGTGTTTTGTTATTTTGTAAACAATGAAGAATTAATTAACAATAACTTAAATGTATCAGTAGAGCCTACACCTTTCAGCCTTTTTAACCCGTGCGAAGAACGGGTACTTTGGCTAGTTGGTTCTAAAACATAGATAGTAAATGTATAATCAGTACGGCAAATAACAAAAATTTGAAATTTATTCTATACTTGTGGCTTGTGACTCTACTTTAACTGTCCTTACACTGTACTGATGTACGACTATAGCCTATCGTCAGCCATAATTCATTGTTGCAGTCACATTATCTGCGCGCGAGCTATCAAATGTTGACACAACGTTGTTCAAGTTGTTCAACGAGTGTAGGTCGGTGGATCGCGTTACAGCTGTTCCTGTGTCATCAACAGCTGATTAAATGCTTGCCAATCCGAATAGCGAACAACTGATCAGATAATTGATCGTGAGAAACGCAGTTTTTATTGGAATTCGTCCAAATCGTACTCATTTCAAATCGTATCTTGTGAAAAATGTGCCACTGTACGTTTAAAGTACGCTGTTAATGACAAACATTATTAGCGAATTCCCTATGATAAAGTGAGATAATCCACATGACCCGCATGGTGACAGTTCAGCCCGGGACCATGATAGAAGTTCATAACTCAACCCCCTTAACACGGTTTGGGGGGGGGGTCTTGTATTGTTGTATATACAAATATATGTTTCGACACGATAACGGCCGCAATTATTGTCAGGTTATTACAAAACTCGATGGAGTTGTTTCTTTCTGTAATATCTTGGACGAGTTCGTTGGGCAACGCAATCGGACTACATTCACTACACTTTTGGGCGGATTTTTACCCTAAAATGGGGTTTTAAATTTATGTATAATTTTGACCTTTTCTACTATTGGATTCAGCTCAAAAAACACACAATTTAGTATTTTGAATCATGACCCTAGGTCAATTGGTTACTGATATATTTGAAATGGTAAACACAATACAATGTTAATCTTTTTTCAATAGACACATAAAACCCCCAAAATTTAACGTGTCTTACAGCAGCAAACCTACGTATTCATTGCCCATGTAATTCTCACAGAGAAGAGATAAATCGGTTCTAACTCGGTTAGTTACTGAGATAATTCGATCAAGTGAACAACTCGAGGGACATTTTCTTGGTTACGACATTGTGTTATCCGACCGCACAGTTGACCGAGTTCAATTTCACACTCGATGTAGCTACAGTCCTCGTATCTGTCGCTTCGTAGTATCGTGTTCGCTTGTGAACTGTGAACTTGACTGACAACAGATGTTCTCGCGAGTTGTTGGGATAAACTTGAAAATACGTAACGAGGGGTACAACTGGGGAGCGATAAAGATAGAAACTGTTCAACAATGTTCTATGAGTGTTGGCTGTAACGAGGCAAGGTTTAAATTTTCATTTAAGCGCTGCAAAAAACTTAAGATGTGGCTTTTGGACAAAAATGACGTAGCTCATTTAATTTGCTCCTATATATTTAGTTATATAGTTGTTGGTAAACGGCTGTAATTTAGAACTAAGGAAAACTCTCATATTATGTCACGCTACAAGGTCGGAAGTGATAATTTAAGTACGGACTGTACACATGTCCATAATTTAGATAATGTTATCATTAAGTATTCCTGGTCACAATCACTGGACAACGAGACAAGGTATTCCTTAGTATTTTTTAGTTTTAAATTGTAACTTAATTATCATTCCGCAAAGGCTATCCTCATAATTAGACCAGTTCGTAATTCAGAGGCAGTGTTCGGTCTCCACGTTAAACTGTAGGATCCATAGATATGCTACATACATTGCGTTGTCCAATATATTAGTGTAATTGACTTCAGTACCTTTCCACCTGAATAACGTCACGTCCTTACGTCACAGTTACTTTGGCGCTACATTTTACGTATGTTTTCTATCGTGAGGTTACATAAAACTCTAGAACTCTAAAAAAACTCCGCTAAAGAAAAATATTGAGTTACGAAGTTTAAAGTAACCTAAATTTTGACAATAGTTCCGCTGTAGGGTTACGTATTACAGACATGTAATCCAATTGACCCTTAGAGGGTTGACACCAGCTCGTGTGACAAACACACACCCTTCCGGCTCAACACTGACAAGAGCTCTCGTCCCTTGACTGGGTGCCACATAAACACTTGCCAAGGGTCAAGCTAAACACTCACGATATGTGTTTGACGAAACTCTAAAATGTTATTACTTTCGCGTGTGCAACTTGGGCCAGAGCGTAAATCAATTTTACAACTCAATGCAGGGAGTTTGCTTACGACATGCCAATGTTTTTATGAAGTACTTTTGCATAGAAAACGACGCTATTGTGACAAAGTTATTTTTTGCAAGACAATTTTTCTTGTGTAAAATTCTGTCAAACAGCTCAAATAAAGGTCAATATTAAAAAACGTTTAGGTGTTAAAACAGGCTCTACTTTCCATAGATACAGATATATAACAATCAAACCTGATTTAATTCTAAATCTGGAGGAAAAAATAATTGAAATAATGATTTATTCCTCCATTATCAGTTACAATATAAAGTACATATTTCTTAGTTTAGGAAGGTACTAGCCACTGTTACAAGTAGTGTGGCTAGGTTGAACAAGACAAAAAACAGCTTAAAAACTAGAAACTTATGAGTCCAGTTCTTCGAGTAAAAAAAGAACTGTAGATAAGTTGCTCCTCGCAGCGTTCTCATTGGAAATAAACAAAATTAATGCACAATTTATTGCAAAACTAAAACTAACTTTAAAAGATATAACTTATAGGGGTGTTGGCAATTTGTTAGATGATAATTTGAAACAAGTTTCCATAGAAACTACTGGAGCTATAGTATCGAATTAAAATACTGTATAGTAATAAGAACAGCTGTTTAGATGAACTGAAAACATTTCCTCAAGACATCCATGATCTATATAAATAAAATTAGAGTTTTGTCTGTACATTGCTCAGAATTATTCATTTTTTAGTTATTTTTACTTTTTGTGCGTTAGAGAAACCGAAACCGATCTTATCTCAATTTTTGTCAGTTTGTCTGTGACGCTCCAGGAGGCATATTACGCCGTCTTCTCCGAAAAAACGGGAGAACTGATTACAATGAAACTTATTTTCTGTATTCTCTACATTCCAGAGAAGGTTTATAAATGCTTAAAATAGCCCGCCGCCTCATGAAAAGTAAATAACGAGCATTTAAAAACCCAATTTTACGCGATATTACTCGCATTTTGATTCAGTTTTCAATGAACAACCTACTGATAATAATCAGCTGTCTTTGTAGTTTCAAGATTTAATAGAAAGAAAAACAATCAGCTGTCAAATCAATATTAGTTAGTTTATATTTGTCATTGATTTTAAACCCATTTCGAAATCATACTATATTAAAAAGTTATTTTAACGTATAATTAATTATAATAATTGTATAAATGTTTCTAATCTATTTAATTGTAAAGTAATGCTAAATAATAAAGCTGGGTATCGATTTATTTTCTTTGTATTGATTTGTTTAGGATTTCAGGTTTACATTTTGGTATGATTATCTTTCTTCATTAATTGAATCCTACAACCCGTACAAAGGACGGGCTTACTGCTGGTCTAACCTATTTCCCTACAACATGTTATAACCCATTCCCGGGTGACTCTCATTCGGAGCGAGCCCACTATTGTAAATTCTTATGTAAGTAATAATGTTATAACAGAAATGAAAAAAGAAGACTGCGGAAAACAAAGAGACGCCGACAAATACGTTTCGAACGTTGACGTTGTACCAGACAAATATAATTAGCCGTTATTTGGACCGTGTCGCGACACATATAAGCCGGCCAAGTCCTTGACTCAAACAATATAAAAATAACCGGCATCACCTGTGAGGCGAAACTGGGTCATGCGGTCACTTGCATATCCGGACTCCGCCGTATCCGGCCTTGCACAAGTAATAGGACGCGAATCTTTGACGCTCAACTGTGTCATCCAGCCACCTGCATATCCGGACTCCGCCGTATCCGGCCTTGCACAAGTGAATCTTTGACGCTCAACTGTGTCATCCAGCCACCTGCATATCCGGACTCCGCCGTATCCGGCCTCGCACAAGAACCCATACTGTGCACGTGGCAGTGGAGATTAAATCAGATGCAGATTGGTCCAGAGGTCATTGTTGTCATGCTAACTATGCATCTAGGCCACCCGGCGGTAAACAAACTTAATGAACTCAACGACAACGTGATCGGAGCATCCTCCTCGCGTCTCACGTTCTGACCTCCTTGTTGATGATGTAAAACTCGAAACGGACCAAAAGTTAACGGTTAAGTTCTTCAACATCGGTGCAAGGGTCGCGGGTTCAATCCCCGCGCGATTCTAGTGGTTAGGACAACACTTCTTTTAACGCGATTGTAACTATTAGAAACTTCTGAAATGTTCGAAGGGTTAAAATTAAAAAAAAACTTTCTTGGATATAAAATTATTTTTTGAAATTTGTTTGAGTAAAAAATGACAGTGAATTTACACAACTGATAATAATTATTAATTGATATTATTTGGTACGCAATCTGTAGAGGCAAAATTTAAAGACCATTTCAACGGCAATGTATTTTTTACTTTTTTACAAGGAAAGATCCAATCTTTAGTTTTTATACTACCTGAGATGGACCTATTGTTACATAGGTACTGTAATGATTAAACTAATTACAATCTGTCAGACCAAATTTTGAAACGGAAGTGACGTCATAGGTTTATTAGGACAGCTGTTTAGAGGGACTGAAAACATACCCTTTAGACAAATCCATGATCTAAGCTATTTCCCAAAGGGGAGTAAATAAATTTTTCTACTTAACAAAATCCGTGGACCAAAAATAGCTGTTTTAATAGCATTTAGTTTAAATTTTAAAATCCATAAGATTATTTTGTTTATGATACAAATTTTGAAGATTCTCAGTGAAGAGGGAAGCGTTTCGTGACCTTGACTGGCCAATGAGAAGGCAGGAGAGCGAGGTGACGTAATCGCTTCAATCAGCTGACAATTGCACCTGGCATCTGTCAATCAGCTGTCGCCGACTGGTCGCCAATTCGACTCTCTTTGACTACTACCGCGATCTAACTACAGACAATGCCTCTTGTTTTCGTATCACTATCAAACATGACCGAATACAATTGTTGTGTTCTACGACACTGGAATTGTGCACGTTTTCTTAGGGAACGGACCAAACCATGGCCTTGTTACCGCATCTAAGAAAATTTTTTGTAGACAGTAAATATTTCCAATAATTGGATTAGTATTCAAATACTTACTTTTTTACTTTTTAACTGAAATGGCGACCTACCCAGGTAGGTATTTTAAGCCAAGTATGAATGAGAAATGAGTGTAGGATGATTGTGGCGCGATCTTGTAGTCTTGTTACTGACTAAGACTGACATGTTCCTTAGACAGGGCTGATAACTAATAGCCCAACAGCCGATGGCAACTATTGGACCTACAGTTTAACGTGGAGTACGAACCACGGCCACTGAATTACGAATTGGTCTAATTATGAGTATGGTCTTTGTGGATTAACGCAGTATTCAATAGTGCGGACGTTAATCCACACAAGAGAACACTACACCCACCGACCATCTCTCACAACTATCCACAATTCGTGACCTGCAAGTAGCTGGATTACAGGACGTCGACACCGTCCCAGTCATTCTACACGGTAGTGAGAACTATAAAGAACTCAAATTTATTCCCCTAATTCTAGATACAGTATAAAGCAATTTAAAGACATTTATTTTAAAACATTTACTAGACAATATTTGTTTCAATAATACCTGAGTTTTCAACGCAAACGATATTTACATGTTTTAGCGGTAAACGGTCCAAACCTGATATTGTCAATAAGTAAATTGACTCGTGAACGCAAAAAGGAACTATAACAAATAACTATTCAGGATTGTTATTCAGGTTCAACTGTAATGAGTCAGCTCTGGTGACAGGCAAAAGTTTTGACACAGACAGCACGTGACACTTTGACACTTGACACAAGCATAGTCAACATACTCGTGGTGCGTACAACAGGCTATGACATTACAGCACTACTCAAACTCAGTGAAAGAGGATAGACCCTAGCGTAGCGTCACACTTCAGATAATGGTCTGGACCTTGCTTAAATAACACCTCATTACAGGTGCAGTTTTAAATTACTTCACTTCCAGTACAGATTTATACTTCACAACCCTCCTCGGAGGCTATACCATCTATTTTATCACCCTCTACGCCTGTGCTTAAGCCACGTGTAGCGTTTGGTAATTGTACGGTCGCGTTACTGGGTCAGGCCTACCAATCGCGTGTTCGCACAATAAGGCCATTGTTGCCCAGCTGTGTCGGTGTGAGTGCTGATAGGATCCGGAAATAAACTCAGATCACCGGAAACTCTCCCACCGGTACATTGTCACGCCTTTCCGTCAGCGTTTACACGCATTTCAACAATCAACAGTACTGTGTAATCAAAGGGAAAATTTTGGTATTTTTACGTTTACTGTTACATTGGTTTATAAGAAATTCGTCTTGATCAAGGTAACTGACGTGCTGGGGGTCGCCCGACCTCTGCATACATGGACTGAGATGACTGGCTCCTGTCAACACACTGAAGGGATCTATTGGCACATATCAGCCCGTGAAACACAACAGGGGCACTCCCCGGACCCTCCAGTGCGTGACGGTCGAAGAAGAAAGAAAAGACATCCAGAAAGCGGGATCGAAGAGAGGAAGAGGACGGACAAGATTGGTCCAGAAAAGAGCAAAGATTGCGAGCTAGGGCCCAAAAGAGAGAAGAAAGGCCGTCGCTCTGAAAGGAGGAAGAACCGCGAACTGAAGAGACAGTCTAGCAGTTTGGCTAGGGTACCTCGGGGTTGCCAGCGTCCCCAAAAGGAGAGACCTCCCGTGTAGTCGAAAGCCGACTACCCCTGAGGGGGATATGTCGATACAAAATATTACTAGTTAAGATACAACATAAAATGGCTTCTTTAAAATAATTAATGTTACAACAAAATTATGGTTTTATTTTAAGTAATTTTACATTACTGTTACTTACGACGCGTTATTGTAAGCTCTAATTTAGTATATTTTTGTCGGATCCCACAAACAATCGCTTAACAATTTTACAATAATCCGATACATAAATCACATATAACAAAGTGTACAATTTTGATTACTACAGGCTCTTTAGCACATATTTAGTTAGTTACTGAAACGGTGACCTACCCAAGTAGGTGTTCTAAGCCAAGTATTAATGAGAAACGAGTGTAAGATGATTGTGGCGCGATCTTATAGTCTTGTTACAGACTAAGTTACTTAGTCGGAACTGTTAATTAATAACAAAACAGTTAATGGCATACGTAAGAGACCTACAATTTAATATTGTGTCCGAACCACTGCCTCTGAATTATAGTCAATAGTGCGGACGTTAATCCACGCAAGAGAACACTACACCCACCGATCAAGTGTGACCTCCAAGTAGCTGGATTACAGGACACGCCACGTTCCCTTGTTCTGTAAGCTTTACATTGTGAGGCTATATCAGTTCGTTGTTTACGCGCATTGAAAGTTTACAAGACGCCTAATGTTCCGTTGATTAACAGCGATTGGACAAGATTGTGAATTGAATCGAACACCGTCTGTAAAATGTGGGAGCACATACTGTAATGAGGAATCTATGTCAACACGGTGACATGCAAACCTAAACTGAGTCAACGCAAAGCTGAAGCTAACGTTGTTTACAAACGATGAGCAAATACAACACAACACAACCACCCATCACTCCTTCTGGACAAACATTTCGAGCCGTTTTTGCTGTAACCAGTTAACAGCTAAGGTTGTCGAATAAAACGGTGCAAATATAACCGCTCAGGTAATTTGGAACAGATCATGCAATTAAATTGTAAACCATATGTTTCTGTACATGTTCGCGCTAAGTTTGGATTCAATAATGTTAGCTATAATGAATATATTGTTCATGATTTTACTTATACGTTTACGTATTATTTCAAAGGAAATAAAACAATACTATTTTACCTATGTCACGCTATTATAAATGACAACCACCACCATAATGCAAACCGTATAAAGTATTGTATGGTGGTATGTCAAAATGACGAACCAAGCCGACAATCCTTCGTCTAAGGACTACAACTTAGGCCTATATATAGGCCTTTAGGATTAGGCCTAGAACCTACTTCTAGGGCCTAGGACATTCTGCTAGGAACATGAGATATACTGCTATGTGTCTAGTATCTAGTACTACGCCGAGGGCCTAGGGTTTCCGCAACAGCTGTTTCGGCCGCACTCCCCTTTACCGAACAATGAATCCAAACAGCTGTTAACTCTTCAACGACAACAATGAAACATTTGCAAAGCTATTCACACATGAAATTTGCAAAACTTCATTAGCATAATGCCTTCTACGAGGCGATGTTTGTATTAGAACACGTTCTGAAACGTTAGACGAGTTTAAAAATGACTGCTGCATTAGTTAGTTAGAAATTGTTAAAATCGTTCGATTTGTTAATTTTTTTAATACAATGATCTTAAAATATTTTCATAAACCCGATTTTGGGCTTTCCATGAAATCCTCTAAGGATGAATAGAACCTCTTATAATAATAAACTTCTTTGAAGCAGAAATTGAAAATAATTTTCCTAAAATCAGTGTCTAGAATCCAACAGTTTGTATGAAATTATAGACAAAAACCATGAAAACCACAGGTTAAATTTTGAAAATTACCGTTTAATCTTAAGCTTAAGCTGAGTTTACAGACGCGTGACTGGATCATCTTTTAAAATTAACCGCTTTAATAATCCCGATAAACCAAATCCTCGATGTTTCATTAAGAGATAAAAACTTAATTTCGAGGGGATTTTAAATTATTATGAGGCTCCCCTAGTCTACTTACTGTGTTTAAATTTAATTAAGTTAATGGCCCGAATTAATCTTTACAACTGTTACAATACTATCAGCAAGCGAGGTAACGCAACGGCGAACTTTCACAACGTCAATTGTCAGTGTAATTCGCTACGAGCCCTACAGATAGCGCGTGTAGGAAATACACAGTGCATACAGTACTGGTAATGTACTGCCTGTATAGTAAGAAAAATTAAAAATAAAGAAAAAAATGGACAATCAAACACAACACAACAAATCATTTCGTTTACAATTCCAGCTAATCATGTTCGCAGACGAGACATTGGGTTATTTTATCGATCATTCTTATTTTTTAAATTAAATTACAACTAGCGTACCTGGCGCACGAAATAGTGCGCTGTCAAGGAGACAATCTGTCCACCAATGCGTGTAGGCACTCAATCTTAAGTGTTGCTATTTAAAAAAACCAAGTCAATTTACTTATGATAAAAATTATTTTATTAATAAACCTTATGTAATTTCTCTATAAACAATATTGCGAGTATAAATATGGTTGTCTCGACGAAGTCGGCCTTGGTGTTTTCCATCTTTTATATAGACTTTGAGTCCATCAAATGATCGGGCTCTTCTTGCTGCGACATAAAGTTGGCGTGACAACACGATTCTGGGAGAACTACTCCAACCTTACCCATATTGGTGAGATTCGTTAATGGTCATAGCAAATGCCATAATAATCAACTGTTTGTGCTGGAGACTGAACGGTAACAGGGTATCGCCTTCCAGTCTCCATAATGTCGAACGTTTAGCTTTTTTTCATAGGTCACCAATGTGTGTTCTTTTAAAAACATCAACTCACGCAATGCTTGTCTCCGAGTGTTTCTATTTACTCATCAACTGCACAATATATAACTACATTATAATAACTATACTTAGAAACCAAGTTTAGATTTCCCAACAGATTTTCATTTTGGTTATGTTTTGGTTTTGTGTATTAAAAATAATGGTGTTTTATTGCCAGCTGTACGATGATGTCTTCATTAAACGAAAAGAGAAAGAACCATGTTTAACTGTCAGATTTAATTTGTTTATTTAACCACTTCCTTAAATAAACAGCTGATTTCTCGATCGCCGGTGTTTACTTATATATTAAGTTTATGGAGAAAATCGCGACTTTGACCCTATTATTTTCCATGTTCACGGTGAATTTTAAAAATTGTTTAAATTGATGACAAAACTACATGCTAAGACCTTTATAACGACACCTTGGACATGGTGATTGGTAGCACCACCGCTCCAAAACAATTATCACAAAAATAGGCCTAGTGTATTAAATATATAAGATTTAAAAACAATATTAAATACTAGCAGTAAGCCCGTCCTTTGTACGGGTTGTAGGATTCAGTTTAAAGAAGAAAGATCATCATACCAAAATGTAAACCTGAAATCCTAAACAAATCAATACAAAGAAAATAAATCAATACCCTGCTTTATTATTTAGCATTTCTTTACAGTTAAATAGATTAGAACATTTATACCATTATTATTATTAGTTATACGTTAAAATAACTTTTTAATATATAGTATGATTTCGAAATGGGTTTAAATCAATGACCAATATAAACTAACTAATATTGATTCAACAGCTGTTTGTTTTTCTTTCTATTAAATCTTGAAACTACAAAGACAGCTGATTATTGCCAGTAGGTTATTCATTTAAAACTGAAGCAAAATACGACCAATATCGCGTAAAAAGTGGGTTTTTAAATGCTCGTTATTTACTTTTCAAGGGTCGGCGGACAATTTTAAGCCTTTAAAAACTTTCTCTGGAATGTAGAGAATGTATGAAATAAGTTTCATTGTTATCAGTTCTCCCGTTTCTTCGGAGAAGACGGCGTAAAATGCCTCCTGGAGCGTCACAGACACAAATTGAGATAAGACTTAGTTCGGCTTCTCTGACGCACGAAACGTAAAAATAACTAAAAAAATGTATAATTCTGAGCAATGAACAGACAAAACTCTAATTTTATTTTTATAGATTTAGATTGAGTAAGAAATAAATTGACATAGACATAGAATAAATTTATTTAGACATAGAAGTTCGCTAAAACACCGTTAGCGTAGATTGGTGGATGTATTTTAATTATTATTTGTTTTTACTAGCCAAAAGAGGACACCAAAATTTACTTTATTTTGTTGTTGAAAAGTATAGAAGTGACACGCTCTGACAAAAATAATATTAAAGGCGTGCGTGTTTAAAATAGATGGGAATCAAAGACGATTAAAAATCAAATGAAGCCAGTGTTGGAATTTAAAAAAGTATTACCGTGAGGGGTTCATTAGAAATTTAGGAAGCAGTTCTTCAACACTAAATTGGTAATATTTTTGTATGATACCGAGTCCCTTCTCCACTTTCTTTGACAAGCTACAACACAAAGTGGACTTTCGCAAACCTAAACACGAGTCCTTCAATACGACGTTCCGGACCTCTAGAAAAAAATTAAACAATATATGTACAGAGTACCTAAAAATAAAAATAAAGTCTTCCGATAAAAAATTAAATATTTTAAGGTGGAAATGCTGTGAAACTGAAGATATAATAAAGTGTAAACGCTTTACACAATACTATATAATTTATTTAATACTAGCAGTAAGCCCGTCCTTTGTACGTGTTGTAAGATTCAGTTTAAAGAAGAAAGATCATCATACCAAAATGTAAACCTGAAATCCTAAACAAATCAATACAAAGAAAATAAATCAATACCTAGTTGTATTATTTAGCATAAAGGACATGCATACATTCAATTTTATATATAGAGACTAATATTGATTTGATAGCTGTTTGTTTTTATTTCTATTAAATTTTTAAACTACAAAGACAGCTGATTATTACCAGTAGGTTATTCATTGAAAACTGGATCAAAATGAGAGTAATATCGCGTAAAAGTGGGTTTTTAAATGCTCATTATTTACTTTTCAAGGGGCGGCGGACGATTTCAAGCATTTATAAACCTTCTCTGAAATGTAGAGAATACATGAAATAAGTTTCATTAAAATCAGTTTTTTCGGAGAAGACTGCGTAAAATGCCTCCTGGAGCGTCACAGACAAACAGACAAAAATTGAGATAAGACCGGTTTCGGCTTCTCTAACGCACGAAAAGTAAAAATAACTAAAAAATGAATAATTCTGAGCAATGTGCAGACAAAACTCTAATTTTATTTATATAGATAAATAAATGTTCACATTGACATAAATTGGCGTTAGCTATTAGAAAAAACACAAAAATTCTGAAATAGTGGAATATCTTACTCCAAATTAGACGTATTTTATGCCTGTAAAAGTATCTTTTATATCACTACAAAAAATAACAAACAGATAAAATTAAGGGGATGGCTTTTCCTTCGCGTATAATTGTTTTTACAAAAAACTTAAATGTCAAAAGAGTTGTTTGAAGAGAAATCAGTTTTTTTACTTGTATCAATAAACATAAAACATATCATACATAATAATCAACATTAAACTGATTAACTTCATTATAGAAAACAGGGGCGTAATTATTGCCTAATTTAAATGTGATAAAAAATCTTCATACGCACTAGGAAACAAATGATTTTTTCAGGAAAAACACATAAACAACACCCGAAACGTCGCGTTAGAAGCACGGCCAGTTCCGATTACTTGATCTAATCCGCAACAGTGTAAATATCCAATCCACATACCTTCTGGTTTCTCCGCACTCCCTTGCTTCGCGCCCTCCAAGTCGGCCGGTCGAGTTTTCCCATTTTCCACCTTGTCCTGTTTGGCGTCTGCACTCTTAGTGGTGGCTGCCATGTCGCACGCACGCACTCTCACAAGCACTGACGAATGCCGTCGCGGCACTGGCACTGGCCGGCTGGTGGGTTCACTTGGGTATTTGTTAACCCGCCAAGTTTCCTCCCCCCCTTCGCCGTCAGACATTGTTGCATACCCCTCCCCCTACCATCTATACTACAGGCATATACAGGTAGTTGGCGGCATTAGACGATCTGTAGAGACAGTCTATTGAAACTACGACATTGTCCGTCCTCATAATTCAGAGACAAAAGCCGTTCGGATCCCACTTTAAATTGCAGACCCTTAGATGCCATCGGCTGTTTGGCTATTAATTAACAGATTATATTAGATTACCTTTTGAAATGGGTACCTACCTAGGTAGGTATTTTAAACCATACACTAACTATGGTAGAGTTTCTCAAAGTTTGATTCGCCGCCCCCTTAGGGGGTTATCGGGGGGGGGGATAGGGTGTAGGATGGGGGTAATTTTAAAGGTCACCATTACATACATAATTAATTTACGGGAGTCCTGAGTAGATGAACTTTGAGAACCCCGGCACTATGGTATACAGTCCTGTGTTAGGAATATTATTCAGTAACAAGACTACAAGATCGCGCCCCATTTTTATCTTACACTCATACTTGGCTTCAAATACCTACCTGGATAGGTCGCCATTTCAAAACGTAATAGTAAATCTCTTACGATAAGACGCATTTCACAAATAGCTGTCGGGGCTAAAGAATGTTCCTTAACTTGCAACCACACATCGATAACATTTATTTTGATTTACATGAACCATAACACAACACCAGTAACACTCGAAACATGTCAATGTGACCTACCCCAGACCGCCAAAGTAAGTTAGGTTAGGTTATATTGGTGGTCAATTGTTTCAAGGTACGGTAACCTTGAATGAAGTTTTGACACATTCCTTACGTAGAATTTTATAATCAATTGCACGTCTAGACTGAACGCTTTACACACACCAAGATAAACGAATATAGTCGGGTACGATTTGAAAAGTAAAGCACTTAATACACAAATATCTAATTGTAAATGGGCTATAATAATTAATTACCAAACAATAGGTCGAAGTTAGGTTGTGTCAAGACTAGGGTCTGGCTCGTTCCCTATCAAAATGATAAAGACTAGTAAATGTAAACTTTTTGTATGTAACATAAGTTAAAAACTCACAACCACAGGTAAAGAAACTTATCTAAATACTGATTCGAAATATTTCTACCTGCTGTATGTCACTACGAACTAATAACTTCCAACACAAACACAGATGGACAACGACTCGAACAAACTCCAACACGCCCGTCTGCCATACTAGTTGAGAAAACAGCTGACTAGGGGTTTGACAGGAAGAAGATAACAGGTGATTTACAAATCACGCCGTTGTACAACCACCATCTTTGTTTTCGATTTTTTACAAATCTTATATTTTCTTTCCAACGTTAATACCTTACCTATTCAGTACCCTATCTATAATTTATTATTATAATTAAATATATTTTATAACTTAGCGTTCAATACGATAGTTACAAATTTTTTCATCTAAAGAATTAAAATTTCAAAATGCACCGAATTTCAATTATTTACATAGATTAAATATTAGTTTTGTCTGTACGATTGGAGTTATTTTGTTTTTGGTTATTTTTGCGACCCCAGAAAAGCCGAAATAGGTGTTATAGAAATTTCTGTCTGTTTTTCTGTAAAGATTAATGAGGTATTTTTGTGACGCTTCTCTTTCAAAATGGGATTACCCACTGCCGTGAAACTTGGTTTCATTATTTTATACCTTTTGAATAAGGTTTTCATTTAGTTTAAACCAATATACAACCTTATAAAATAAAGTAATGAACTCTCAATAACTTAGTTTTGAGCGATAATAGCATAATCTTTTTCAGCAAATTAGTATTTTGGTTTACTAACATGTGATCTATTATTTTTTTGTATTTAGGTGCCCAGAGAGGCCAAAAACAATAGTCGTTACAATTTATTTAAATACATATGACATTTATTTACATTAACAAATTAAGATGATCAAATTAGGTTCAAAACGACCACCAAGGTGAAAATTGGGTGCAATATTGTACCCATATTTAAATCTTAAAATTTACACTTCTTGATTATATATATATATATATATATATAATCGGGATATATATAATATATATATATAATAAATAAATATATATATATCATATTTAAACAAGTAAACCGAATACCCTTGAAAACATTTTAATTATTCCTTCAACATGTTTTGGGAATCATTTCATTATCAAGAAGTGTAAATTTTATATATAAAATTAATATATTGTTTTGTTTGTTTTTGTTATTCAGTAGAAAATTGTTATATTTTTGATAAAAAATATTTATTGTTTATTTTTGTTTTTTTTCATTTACAAGAGTATATTTTTTTAAATTTAATAAACATTTATTATAATGATTTTTTTTCATTTTTTTCTTTAATTTATCAAATATTTACATAATTAAATTACATATAATAATTATTACCTAAAAGTTTACTTTATAGATTTTTATTTTTTATTTTTCTGTATAATAAATATATTTTTTATTCAATGAAAATTATTTATTATAATAATATTTATTATATTTCCAAAAAAATGTAAGATTTTGTTTTTTTTTTATTTGAAAATTGTAATTAACATAATTAAGTTTTTATAAAGAACATTAATATTTAATATATTGACATATATTTATTTAAATTAAGATTGTTTTATCAGAAAATATATAATTATATGTTTTAATATTTAAATATATTTTTTATATATATATAATATATTTTATATATAATAAATTTTTATACTTTTAAACAAGTAAACCGAATACCCTTGAAAACATTTTGATTATTCCTTCAACATGTTTTGGGAATCATTTCATTATCAAGAAGTGTAAATTTTATATATAAATACTGTATATATATATATTTCAAAAAATTAGAAATATTTATTTTCATATTATATTTATTTAACTTTACATAACACAGAAAAAAAATATATATACAGGGTTTTCATTAAAGTCAGGGACAAACTTCGAGGGGTGAAAGTACTCATCAAAATAAACAAAAAATTCTCATAAACATATGTAAAAAAATCCTTCGTTAGCCACAAGCCACGATTTCGTATTTTATACAAAAAACCATTATATATCAAGAACTAGTATTTAAGATACAGAAACCAAACTTTTTACAAATATTTAACTATTGTAGCCTCCAGATCACTGATTTTACTAAAATTAATGGTTAGACCATGCTCTCGCCCTAAATTCATAAAATGGGCAAATTAAATGAATTTTGTGTATCGATGTTTCCGTGTGTGTAAGTGTCTTGAAGACGACTCATCACTACGTCAGTGTTGAGGATAAATTTTATTACTTGATATTAGTACTCTGACTTGATAATGGACTTTTAAGTCCAAAACCATTGGTCGTCAGCACCATAACAATTGAAGATCACCGACAGTACTGCAGGTATTTTAACCTTTAATTTTAGTACACATATTTATTCGTCTAAGAAAAAAATATTCTCAAAGTATCATTTAGTTTTATTTTATATTTTTAAATTGGTAACGGTTAAAAATCTTTTAATTAAAATAACAAAAAACCATTAACTAGATAAAATTTGTACAATAAATAAAAACTATTTTAATTTTAATTCCAAATCTAACGATAAATTTGTGTAAAACGAAAGAACAAAATCCGTCCACGGATAAGCGAGAAAATGCACTTTTAATGTTAGATTACAGGGTCCATGCGCCGGCGTGGCAAAGAATCCGCCTCTTTGCCATATTTGATAGTTTTATAAGTAACATTAACCTTGAATTTTCAGTCTCTAAGAGTGGTGGTTAATTTTTGAAGTTGAATATACAATTTTTAATTTAAAAAAATCTAAAAATCATGGATCAGACAATAAACACAAATTTATTTCATCATATATTTTATTAATATCAAATAAATAGGAAGGACGCACCTATAACCTAAATGTCTGAAGAAATGTACAGTTGAGTATCATTTGAAAAACTAAAAATATTACAAAGTATTTACAAAGGTTGATTGAAGAACCATTAGTAGAAAAATTGTGACTAGAAACTATTATTATAAAAAAATAGAAAATCCTCTTTATAATTATTTATTGAGAAGCACAAATATTCCTAAATTAAAAACAAGCTAGAAATAATTTTCTAAATCATAAATTATTAACTATATTTATTTAAACACAAATAAATAATATTATGTTTACAAAAAATTAAATAATTCATTATGTTTTAGTGATTAAAATTTTTTTTAAATATTTTGAAACAACAAATGAACGTTTCTCAATTGACACTTTAATTTCTTTTCTTTAGTCAGTTTTACTGACCATTATTTTATATAAACATATTTGGTATTCGGCCATAAAAATACTTAAATTACATCCTAAAATTAAATATTTATTACATGACGTACTGAAATAAAAATAGAACGGAATACACCAGAGTCCCGATAATCTGAAGTAATTGGCACCGAACTCTGTTCGGATTACAGGGAAGTGCTGTGTGATGTTCATTAAAAGTACTAATAAAGTCTATTATTTTAGACCCAAACGGTGTATTTAGAGCAATTAACTTTCGTCTTATTCGTTATGTACTCGTCATTATAGATATAAAACACAACACAAAAAACAAACAATGATAAAACGGTGCCGACTGTAGGCCAACTTTTTACGCGATCACAATCATTGCTGGAGATGAACTCAAATGTTCGAAAAGTAGTTGCCGAAAAGTGATGATAAAGAGTCGGACTGTGAGAACCGAAATTATTGTGTAGACATTGCTCTATGCTATCTCGAGCAACAGTGTACTGCTACACCTGAATTCTTAACATTTATGTTATGAGACGATGGCGCAACTTGGCTACCAGGATTTCTTTGTTACATCAAAAGACGATAAGTGAATTCTTAAAATATAAGTTATTGTATATTATTAACATTGTGTACGCAGTAACGTAAAATTAGTGTAACCGTGCTTTAGATTAAAATGTTATAATTGAGATTTAATTGTTTCGTTTTAAAATTTAAACCTTTTCCCATCAAGTTGTTCAAATTAGCCGGACGTACAAATTACTGGGACTCTAGTATAGATTCAAGTAGTGTGATTAGTTACCAAGGATAGGACAGGATGTGAGGTTTCAGTAAGATGGGAGCCCACTGCGGCTGCTGTAGGACCTCCTTGGTAAAGTGACATCTCAACATCACATTCACAAGAACAATAAACATTGATCTTCTAATGGGAGCCCACTGCGGCTGCTGTAGGACTATGTCCTCTTCAGCCAAGGTGTTACCAATAGCTACCTCCTTGGTAAAGTGACATCTCAACATCACATTCACAAGAACAATAAACATTGATCTTCTAATGGGAGCCCACTGCGGCTGCTGTAGGACTATGTCCTCTTCAGCCAAGGTGTTACCAATAGCTACCTCCTTGGTAAAGTGACATCTCAACATCACATCCAAAAGAACGATTAACATTGATCTTCTAACGGGAAAATCATGCAACAAACACGTTCATACCAGGTTAGTCAATCACTGCATAATTACATAAAACATTTAGTGTATGAGAAGCGTATTTCAAAAACAAAAATTAAGTCACATTTTAAAATGGAATTCAAAAGAAAACATTAGATTCATTAAATTCTTACTTGTAGAAAATATATGTATAAGAAAATGTAATATGTGTAAAATGTATTATGTAATAATTCACAGCATTATCTTGTGTCACAAAGCATAAAAATCTGACCAACTGAAAAGTAGGTGTTGGATGATGATAATCTAACATTTTTACACAATTTATTATAATAATTCACAGCGGTTCATACTTTTACAGATTATAAAATATAATTTTTTTTAAAGCTATACAAAAGGAAACCGATGTTCGGTTTCATACCTTTGGAATTTGCCGGAGTTTAGTTCATTTGCTCAAGCTCTCACCATCACATCCGTTAACATCTATTGACAGCTTGGTAAACATTTTATAGTGGTTTATATTTTACCCTTATGTCCCAATTTAAATTTGTTTGGTTACACAACCATAGTTTCAACAATGTGGTGGAAGATCACTTACAAAGAGACACAATTATTTCAACATAAAAACTTTGACTACAATTGATTCAGATTGTATCATCTCTCCTGTGACGACATAACCTGAATCAATAAATTGTAACACAGGCCTGTTTTCATGATGCAAGTTTGCATGTTTAGATGTTTGTGTTATCTTTCACCCCATAACGTCCAAAAGACCGATTTCTCATAAATTTGTTAAAATGATATTCTCCATGGCATCTAAGTGAACGGTGGCGCATCCAGTTTTGAAACCATGGTTGTAGTAATCAACCAAATTTGAACTGGGACGTGAAGGTAAAATAGAAACCGCAATAACTTGTCTTACTAATTCAGGGGCATGCCACAGCAATGAGTAAACATTTTAATACTGTTTAACATTAAGTGTTTCAACATCCAAACATCTTCAACATTTACGAGGATGTCTTCACGTCCAGAGACTATAACTCGTCGGAAGCCATTGTAGTTTTCATAGTCTGCTTCATGTGGGGGAACAAGTCGTTGACAACTTTCTCCAGGTCCACGGGGAACTTCTCCTCGCTGAGGTCGATGAACGGCGCAGGCGCGGGCTGAGTGGTGACAGGAGCGTGGCACCGCTTTACGTGTGTGTCCAAGTTGCACTTCTGTGAGAACTTCTTGGTGCACTCGGTGCATGCCCACTGCTTCTCCCCAGAGTGTACAGTGCGCACGTGTGTGTCCAGCGAGTTCTTCTGTGAGAAGTTCTTGTTGCATTCCTAGACAGGGGTTATTAAAAACTTTTAACCTATTGAGGTTCAATTATTAATTTTTTTTAAGTTCCCTTCAAGACCAATTTGTTTTGAGATTTCATCTCACTCATTGCTGTTATCAGCTCTAACCTACCTTGATTTGTCATGGGCAATACAAAAATCTGTTTGGAGGTCCTCAAGCATTTCCTCACACATTCCTTAGGCTTAACCCTCCGAGTGACGGAGCTTTTGAATTTACTTCATATTATTAATTTTTATTTTATACTATGCAGCTTTTCTTGAAATAATTAGTGTACATAAAAAACACAAAACGTGTTAGCCTCTAAACAAATATAATTGCAAAAAAGTAACAAAACAGGTGTCTACTGCTATCCCAATAAAGCCTACAAATGCCGTTAATTTCCACATTAGGCAGTCACTGTTTATTTTATGTAGACCCCACCGCTGTACCAATTATTTGAAAACCAAATTGGGGTGGTCGGGATTTGAATCCTCATACCAATTGGCTTCAAACGCTCGCCAGTGCAACGCTTTACACCAATATACCAAAGTACCACCATCCGAGAAAGTTCCCTTACTTCATGCTGTACCTGTGCATGACTCACCTTGCAGTTGAAAGGTTTTTCCCCCGTGTGGACACGCATGTGCCTTACCAAGTACGACTGCTTGCTGAACATTTTGCTGCACTCGCTGCACTGGTACTGCGTAATCTGCACTCCCGCCTGTGAACATGCCAATCACACTCATATACATTACAAACTATACCTTCTAGGTACAGTAATGTCCAGTTTGTCTTAATAAGGTTAAAATGCAGGATTCATCTTAAGCACCTTCAAAATTTCAGACGCAAACCTGCAGTACTCCCGATTTGCGTCAAATATCACTAAAAATGATTGCATAAGATATGAACGTACACCTCAAATAACTTTTCTTTTGTAATTGGGGTATTTTTTCTTGCCTAATACTAATAAAAAGTACTGCTTTGTTTTTTCAGACTTTATTATTACTTTTTAATTTTTAATCAAATTAAAATATTTTTAATTGATTGAAAGCCTGCAATATTTTATGACAATTCACTGTATGATAGTTTTATACAGTTTGCATCACTAATATTGCAGGATCATTTTCTACACAACATGGACATCTATATCCTGTTATATTGCCACATTAATCCTGATAAACTGGACATTATTGTACTGTACTTATAGCATATAATACTTCACGATCAACTACCCTTTTTCAATAATCTTTTCTTTCCTAAAAAAAAACAGGTTATTACTTAAACTTATGAAGGAGATTACTCAATGTTCTAATATAGATAGTTACAGTTAATTTCCTCAACTATTTATCACATATTATCTGCATGGACTTGCCGTATCGGAGACATCGTCAGCCGCAGACGGGTCGGTCAGAGTTACCAGCTGGGGCTGGGCGTCGCGTATGTGCAGCAACAGATGAGCCTTGCGATGTCCCGAGGTGCGGAACCGTTGGTAACACACTGGACACCGGAACGGCCGCGAACCTGCCAACACGATGAGCAAAGATTATTGCGTAAAATTCTAATTACGTAGTTATCAAAGAGATTGAGTTATCCAAGGTTAAGTTCTAGACTATTCGTTACATACGTTTCGTACATGTATAGCACTATAAAATTCCTAGATGTAAAATTATGTTTGCCATTACTATTATAAATTCGCTAAAATCTAAGTTTAAACATTGTTTCTTTATGCATATATTTCTATTGTGTGTAATACACAGTTCAAGGGGATTTTAAAATTTTCACAAATCAAGGAAATTCATTATATTGAAGCCCGTTACACCAAGGTTTGATTCTACATTATGTTTGTCTCTAACGACAGTGGTACGATTACTGACCTGTATGCAATCTCATATGGACCTTCAACGAGCCCTTGGTTGCGAAGAAGTATCCACACACATGGCAGACGCAACGCTTCTGGACGTTGTGTGTTTTTATGTGGGCGGCAAGCGTTGACTTGACGGTGAAGCACTTGGAGCAGTAGTCGCACTGGTACGGGCGCTCGCCCGTGTGCGTGCGCAGGTGTCGCACCAGGTCGCTCGGCTTGCGGAAGCTCTTCGGGCAGTACTTGCACTGGTTCGGGTGGACTGGCTCGTTTTTCAACAGTTCCGGGTCCTGAAACAAAATTTAAAAGGACTAAATGGAAAAACTCACTAGACAGCTTTCAGGCTGTTCTAATTTGGACAGTTTGGTCCATTAAAAATATGGTATAATAGTGTTATAGATGTTATTATTAGACACAGCAACCTAACGAGGTATCAACTGCGGGTATTAAACACATGAAATGTCGGCAACAAGAAGAAACTGTAGACCATCTGCTTTTTGACAGTGTGACAAATGACGACCAACTGCTCTTTGACAACGGGGCAAATGTCAGCAGCAAGAAATAACTTTCAACCCTCTGCTCTTTGGCTGGGCAAGAAATATCGGATGCGAGAAGAAACTGCTGAACAGTGCAGGACTTATGAAAGTGAGGTCAAGGGCTAGGAACGCCAAGGAAGGGTAGTGGTAAACTACTAAGCTAAAATATAAAAATGAAAAGAAAGAGAAATAAAAAGTGGGGTTTCGGTAGTTCATAAAAAAGTTAATAATAATTAACAATACTAACAATTAATAACATAATATTATATTAGTATTATTTTTACTAATTAGATAACGAGGTTTTACATAAAACTGTAATAGTTAATAGTTGATCTTAAACATGAACCTGGTCTTTCATTCACCAGGTTCATTCATTCAAGTCCAGGAAGGGAAGTTTGTTAATCAAAAAATACACAAAAAACTGTAATTATTGAGAGAGACAACAACAAATGAAAAGGATTAAAGAACTGTTAATTAAGGTTTAGAGAGTCAAGGGAGAGGGAATCTTTCTTCTATTTAGAAATGACAGGATGACTTCTTTTTTGGATTGATCAATCACAGCACAGAATTAGGGGGTAATACTGACAAGCTGGAGGAAATTGAACTCAACTGACTTTAAATTTTAATTATTTTAAGTAATATATTTATAGATAAAGTATTGAGCAAAAGGTGTCAGTTATGACGCTTCCTGATGGGTTTTTTGACAGGAATAAGTTCGCCCCTGACAAATAAAAAACAATCTAAAATAAATACTAATACGTTACCTTGACGTCGCTTATTCTGTCGCGCTCCGCAATGGACGCCAGCAACACTCGCTCGCTCATGCTGGTGTTCTCGGCAGCCGTGGTGGCCGCCAGCTCACTCGCCTCCTCCTCGGTCAGCTGCCGCACGTCGCCCCGCCGTCGTCTCGGTCGCACCGCCTCCGCCTCGCTATGCACCGTCACGTCGTGCACCGTCGCACAGTGTCGCCGCAGCTGACTCTCTGTGCGACATACCACTCCGCACAACGGGCACGAATGCGTCGGTCTGAGAATAGACAATTACTATTTTAAAATAACCTGTAAATGTACAATGTAACGACCGTGTGACGTCATGTCTGAAGCGAGCCCTACAACATGTTTAGCTTGATTTCATTAACATATTTGTTACCCTCTGCCATGGACCAACGTAAACTGAAGCTAACTCTAAGAGCTAAGTCTACCAATTGATATGACAACCACTCTTTTATCCACTAAAATCAACCCTCCAATGTTCTGACTGAGCTATTGAACTTACTTTGTATTTTTTATTTCTTACTTTTAATTCACCATCGTGGTTTACCAAACAGTCATAAAAACAGCAAAGCAGGAGGCTACTGCAATCTCAATTATGCTATAAATGCCATCAACTTCCACCCGAACTAGTCAGTAATCAAAATCGATGGTGAGGTGTTTGTAACCCGTAATTTCTGGGTTTGGCACTTGATAATTTATAACAAATTAGGTTATTTATTAGAAAAGTCAATTTAGCTAAAGTAAATAATTACTGGTAGATCCCTTAAAAAGTAAACTGCATATTTTTAAAACCTTAAAATGAAGGAAGTATCCTCAGAAAAATTACAATAAAACTATCAAGTATTCTTACTCCTCGCAACACCCTAATCATGTTTTTTTTGTCATGTTTTTTGTATACGAAAACATTATCTGTCACTGATGACACAACATCCATTCTGTTGTTGCTATATAATATGTTAAGTGTGCGATGATGATGTGACCTTTGTATGCCTCGCCAATAATGTTAGTATATACTATGTCACGCCAATATGATCACCTGTCATCCGAGTTGTGTATCGCCATGTGACGAATGAGGGAAGAGTGCTGTGTGAATGCCGCACCGCACTGGTCACAGTCAAACTCCTTCTCCCGGCCGTGACTCTTAATGTGTGCCTGAAACATAAATAAATATCTTGTAAAAAAAGACAATTTTTATAGCTAAACTAAATAGCTGAACTAGGTGGTCAGACAAATTACACCCTGTTAAATTTTTAGTTTACAGGTTTCAGCAAAAATTACATTTAGTAAGTTTCCTTAATCTGAAGGTTCAATCTCAGCTGTGTTTGATCAATGGGCCTGACAAATTAATCAGATGGTATTAGTGAGTAACGATGATTATATATGTTCCATTAATCAAACTCACAGTCACCTGTATTTGCAAAGAATCAGCACCAAATTAGGTTTTTTGCCTCAAATATGAAATGAGGTTAAAAAATATCTAATCTAGCAACAAATCTTAAAAACATTATTGTTGGAAAGCTAAATCTCATGTTTCACACAACCATAGTGAGAAAAGAGCTTAAAAACACTTCTTAGTTTTAAAATTATTATTTCTTTCGGCAACTGGATAAAAAGAGTAATCACCTTGTATTGGGCAGTAGTTGCAAATGTTTTCTCGCAGATATCGCAAGAGCTGTGGGTTTGCCGATGTCTGACGAGCTCCTCCGCACTTCTGGCAACTATGCTGCACACATCACACCTGCAAGAAATCGGTTAAGTGGCAGGGAATACTAGTTCACAAACTAACAAATAGACTATCAATCAATTAAACAACTCCTTTTTTCCATACATATAAACTTTTTACAAAGGAATTTAACCCAAGAGAACATTACACATAACATTTTTCCACTGTAAACCACTACAACTCACCTCAGCTCTGCGCCGCTGTCCTGTGAAAGCTCTATTCCTGAGAGATCCACTTGTGTGATTTCGTTTTCTTCCAGTTCTATCCTTGTGTCCTATAACATCCAACATTCTTAATGTTTCTTCACAAACATTCTTTACATTGAATTTTCGGTAACGTAGCGGCTCATGATTTACTTTTGTGTGGTATGTGGAGAGGGCAGAGAGAAAGAAAGCATGTGATAAAGATTCGGACTAGGTATTTTGCTTCCAATTACATGAACTCTTATTCTTATGACTTTTATGTTTTTAGCAAATTTCCCAAAGGAAACAGAACTGTCACCTTGGTCGTCATGATAAGACCTCGCCCAGCACCAAATTTTTCGTTTCGAGGTCCCCATATGCCAGAAACACTCAGTGTGTTCAGAAACAGAGTGTTTAGATAGTATTTTATATAGTACCATTAATTTAGGAAATATGAAATTTAACCCTCCAAGTGTCAATCCCCCGAATACGGGCAACCCTGCAGGCTCTACTTTACCGCTTATGTTAAGCTTTACGATTAATTAAACGGAGTTTTAATGTATAAAATCTTGTTCAAGAACTTCTAGGCCTCATGTTCATACAAAATGTATGCGGTTTCACACCTACTTTATAGGTCTGTGAGTATTTATTTACCTACAAAGCTGTTATATAATACAGTATACTCCTGATTATACACAGCAATATGTGGCTGAGCTATTGTGTATGAACATAATCATTGATAAAGCAAACCTAAGCTAAAATACACTGGTGTCTACAGTACCTACCTGGGTAGGTCGCCACTTCAGTTAAAAACAAATTAATAACGTCTAGTCTATATTACATATGCTGGCAGTGACTGACCACAAGAGTGATGGTCCTCGGCTCCGTCTGGACGCTGTCGGACAGATGTGACAGCCGGTGTGCCTCCAGGTCCTGCTCTGACTTGAGGCTGACCCCGCACTCCTCGCAGCTACGGAAGGCAAACAAGTATACTGAGAAAAACATCCATTCCTCACAGATCTCTATATATAAAAAATTAGAGTTACGCCTGATGATAGATGACATGCTATCTATACCTGACGAGCCTTAATAGCTAACGTTAAACGTTATGTATCTTCCTACAATTAGTTGAGACTGTAATATACATACCTATAACTCTTGTCGTCTTTATCACTTGCAGCCATTATACTAGCATTGTATGGGTTGCCAGGTGTCAAGCCTAGTTCCAACTGTTCACCCTGCAAAATAATGAAATATTTATATTAGATTACAGTGGCTGCTCTCTCAAACCAACTCTGATCTGCTCCTCTTCGGATTACCCGACAGTTTCTCAGGATCTTATAAACTTCCTTCACAGCAGCCAATGTATAGCTCATTCTATGGGCATACAACTTTTCTAAAATGTATTAAACTTTTGTGTTTTCTTATGACATGTATTATAGACATACTTCACCGTAAGTGATTGTTTGAGCATGACAATTTGTTATTTAGTTTGTCAATATCGGTTGTGATCTTCATTTGCAATAAATTTATTTATTTCTCATTAATTTTTAAGCCTATACAAATTGCTTTGTTACTTGTCATCAAAGACTTAAAATTAAAACTATATTTAAAAAAATTATATATTTTTGATAAATTTGATGGTAACTTTAAAACTAATTTATTGGAAATGTAAATGTGCAGCTTACTATCTTGTCCTGTAAGTTACCTAACAACATTAGCTGTAGACAGCTGACAAAATCTATTGCAATAAGAACTTAGGACTAATATTCCTGCTATCCTTGCAGTAGCTATTTAAAGACATAAATCATTAATCCGACACTGTTTAAATCCCAAAAATGTCGGGTTAGCAAGCCTTGTACAGACCTGCAGGGTGATGCTGGGGAAGACGCAGGACTCGAAGCCTTGGTCGAACAGTACGACTTGCTCCTTGTCCAGCGAGCTCAGGTCAGCTGCCGTACAGAACAGCTGCTGGTTTAGGGACTCTTCTATCTCCCGTATGCTCTCCTGGTCAACAGCAGAGGCAAACTTTAGGAAGGTGAGATTACAGCAATAAAAATATACAGCGTGCCTTATAGCTATTTACAAAACCAGGATATTGTTGCCTAATATCTGTCAAACAACAAATATTTTTTAATTACAGCGATGTACTGGAGTGGGCTGAGTCGTATAGGCTAGCCAGAGCTGACCATGATCTGCCACATCAGCAAGTATCTTTCACATAATTCATTACATCTCATGAACCACTGACAAGAATGAGTGAACAGTCCTCTGATAGAGATTTATAATAATTCTAATAAAAATTATAATTTTTTAAACCATTTTAACTTATAAAACTCACAATTGAGGTTAAAAAAATTTAGTAGTAGTACCTTAAAAAGTTTTTTTTAACTAAGGAGGTTTACAAATATTAGATATAGCATAGTACGAAATTGAGAGCTGTTTTTCTGAAAAGAAAATACTGAAGTTACGCAGTACTCGTTATGTATTGCTACCTGTGTCAACGTGTCTTGCCCAGTCAGGTTAGGGAGTGTGATCGTCCCACTGGCATCAGCATGTAGAGTCTGACTCATGCTCTCCACTGTCACAAAAAACATAGCAAATCATAAATGCAATTTACACATTACATCCTTATTCAACTCTCAACTGATACACGGCAAATGTACACCAGAGTCCCGGTAATGCAAAAAATCTCATGAGGAAAAAGGTTTCTAAATTTCAATTAATTATACAGTACTACGTACTTAATGTTGATTAATCACAATAACTTACTTTTTGGAACATAATAATGTAGTTATCGTCTTTTGATGTAACAAAGAAAACCTGTTAGACAACGCAAAGTTGCGCAATCGTCTCATAAACATCGCATATGCGGATGTAGCAGTACACTGTTGCTCGAGATAGCGTAGGGCGATGTCTAGTTACACTCACAGTACGTTACTATAGACCCAATTCTTTATCATCGCTTTTCGGCGAACTACTTTTCTCCAGCAATGACCGCAATCACATAAAAAGTAGGCCTACAGACGGCACTGTTTTATCAATGTTTGTTTATATGAGTCAATGTACGTGTCATGCTTTATATTTCTAAAAACCATAACATATAAAAACGGTAATCATAAAAAATCCATAACGGATAGAACGTCCCTACAGGAACACTTGGTGCAGTTCAGACAAAACATGTAGTGGACAAACCTATATGTGAACTGTGACAAGACGTAAGTAATTGGTCTAAATTCACAGTTTGGGTCTAAAATAATGGATTTTATTAATACTGCACTTTTAATGCAACTTTACACTGCATTTTTCCGGATAATCTGAACAACTCGGTAATCCAAACAGAGTTTGGTCCCAATCGTCCCAACCGGGACTCTGGTGTATTGTTTTTAAAATTATATAACTCGAAACAGCTAGCTGTTACTTAGTTTATGCTCTAGAGTAGTTCCAATACTAGGTTAGGCTTGTATTTTTGTTGGGTTATTTTTATATATTTTTTTGATGGGTCAGTTTTGATATTAGAAGTTATTTGAGTGACAGGTAATAGATATGTGATGTTGATGGGAGTGAAATTGATTTTACTATAGTTTTATGAATCTGACTTAAACGTATCGTTTAATTTCTGAAGTGGTCTTACTATCAAAATAGTAACATAATAAATATGTAGAGTTTTAAATGTGTTGATCACGCAGGAGTTCAGTGTGCTCGAACTCAAAGGAGAAGCTAGGTGCAGATTTTCTGTGGCAAGGTAGATGTCCAATCAAATAATCTATAAATCAATCAATATGTTTAATCGAAAAGTTGATCAGTGCTGCTATTTGTTTGAACATACAAGAACTAAATGAATAGAGAATTTTCATGTGACTATTTAGTGATTGCTTTTGACACAATGAATTTTGGTGAAATATTTAAAAGAACGTAATATGCTACATAAATACACCAGTATGAGTCAATTCACATATGCTATTTATTTACCTCTAGAGATGACAAGAGGGTTGATGTTGTTTCTGTTGACAATAAGAGCCTCGATATTCGGCATGGAGGCCTGGACCGTGGCTATCAGGTCGGACGACTGCACCACGGGAAGCTCGGAGCCCACAGGCTCTGACGTGGCTCCACTTTGGGTCTCCAGAGGCCCCGCTTTCTCGTCGGATGCTCCCGCCTCCACCACATCCTCTGTCTCCATCACCTCCTGTCCCTCATCCTCAGCCACTTCCTATCGGACCATCATTTGCTTGTCAGGGGTTTTAGCTAATAGTGAATATAAACATAATGTTTTTGTATTTTTTTTGGGAAAGAGAGATTTAGAGCAAAGCTAATTTTCTTTAGAAAAAGATGAGTGTGGCAAAACTAACACTAGACTCTTCAGAAGTATATCCGTGTCGTGTGTAAATTATACTCACAGTGACGATAATCTTGTGAGTCTTGATGTGTCTGCAACAGGCTATGTAGGACCTGTAGGTGCGTTCGCAGTACGGACACAAGTACGGGTTGCCCAGTTCGTGAGTCTGCACGTGTCGTCGCAGAGAGCCCTTGGTGCTCAGATACTTGCCGCACGTGTTGCACCGGTGCGTCTTCAGCATCGTGTGCGTCTGCATGTGGCCTTTCAGCACTCCGGCTGAGGTGAAAGACCTGTAACCGGTACAAGAAAACGCAATCAAGATTTGGCATTGCAACTGGATACAACAGCAAGACCTTTCACTGAAAACACTTGAAAACAAAAGAGCTGATCTAATTAGTTTGGAATAAATTGCTACATTTTGAGGTTTAAAATGTTTTTGATTGATGGCTTATCAACCTGTTGAGGAATAACGACAAATGAGCCCATTTGCCTCTCCCTCTCCAAATGTCCCAGACTGTAATCTCCTATCTCTTTGATCCTCATAAAAAGTATATTGGTAGCTCAGTGGTTAGCATTTTGGACTTTGGTGCAAAAGGTCACAGATGTAAATCCTGGGCTACCCATGTGGTTTTGAACTGCTTTCCCAAAAATTTGATATGTGCTATATACTATATCTTGACTAGTTAAATCAAGCAAAAAAAGGAAAGGACAGGTAAAAAGTGCAACCAAAAAAGATCCTTATCGGTTACACTCAAAACTAGATATTATTGATTAACATGAAAGTAGACCTTTCGCAGAGGTCGCATGTGAACGGGCGTTCCCCGGAGTGTGTACGCAGGTGCACCTGGAGGTGATTGCTCCTGCGGAAGCTCTGGCCGCAGACCAGACACCGGTGAGGCCTGTCTTGGCCCCAGCCTGCATCCTTCTTCACCCTCACCAACACTTGCATCACACCTGCAGAAACATCGAAACAAGTGGTTATGGTTTCTCAATAACTGAACTTTAGAAGAGTCGTTGTAGTAGATTTTATTTAAACCTCCACCGCACATAACTATAGGCCTAAGGCCTGTGCAGTGAATTACAGATAGCAAGGTACTGTAGCGGTATTAGTCACATAGACTAGCCTGAGGTGACTGCTCATGATCTGACAGAAGTCGCCGGCCGCTGGTTTCGATCCAGCAACCTTTGACTTACTGGATCAGAGCGTTACCTCTGAGCTGTCAGTTGGTAACGAAGTCAGGAGTCAACCACGTGATCCACTCCACTACTGGGTCAGTGATGGTTCTGGTTTGTATCCTGCGGTTGCAAATATATTTTATCAGTATGCTGGAAAAATGAGTAAAGAGAAGCTACTTAAGTTTACAAATTGCGTTTACTTACACATATTTAAACACCAATAAAGTTAGGCTGGAGATAATGTTAACAGACGAAAAAGGAAAAAAATCAAGGTTTCAAAATCTAAAAACGGATTTAGCTCATTCTAATATTATGGAAGTCTGTTGATGCAGTTTAAAGTGCAATAAGATTGAGAAAAAAGCACCAGCCGGATGAAAATTCTCTTTTCTTGAAACGGAACTGTACTGTACCTTGGTCAGTGATGACAAGAGGCTGTTGGTAATCCGTGGGCAGCGGCATCACAGTCAACTGCTTTCTACCGACGTCTGTGACCTCTGCATTCGGCTGGCTGTTGTTGTCGGCTTCCCCTTCATCCAAGACTGCCTCTCCCTCCACTACAGTCTCTCCTTCTTCCGCTTCCTCCTGCTTCTCACCATCCTCTTCCACATTACTGCTGCCAATGCCGTGCTGCGTCCTGCAACATATAATTTAGGTGAAAATATGAAAGGAATTCAGTAATACATTTGACCTCTAGCTTTAAGACTCAGGATAGAAAGAGTCCTTCATACATCTAAAAATACTAATAGTTGTAAACCTCTACACTCTTGAGGTTCAAAACCCTTCACCCTTGAGGTGAAAAGGTTATGCGGTGACCAGTGAGGGAAAAATGCATAGTTACAAGACCAGACATGCAACAAACTACTTTCTGTCAACACACAAGCAAACTATAACGGAAAATGTCCAAAACTACGGTGGAACTTAGTTGTGGAATAAACTGCAAAACAAATTGAGGAAGGCAGATAAACGTTAATTTTTGGGATCAAGATGAAGAACTGGCAATGGGAAAACTTTTTACATGTTTCAAGAGTTCTATGGCTGGAAGAAAGATTTATAATAATTTTTTTATTTGCAATCCACACTACTATTAAACTTGGTGTTTCAACTATGATAATTTTCATTTCACTTTGTTTCACACTCTGTAACGATAACTTAACACTTTAATTACCACAGTTAATAATAATCATGTAGCCTTTACATTGCTTTGAAGAATTTCGTCTACTGGCAAAATGAGTGTACAATGAATTGCCCACCTTTTATGCAGTCTGAGGATACTAGGAGAGGCGAAGTCGTGGTTGCAAGAGTCACACTTGTACTCCTTGGAACTGTTGTGAGTACGCATGTGGTTGACCATCGTGGAGCGAACAGTGAATCCTCGGTTGCAATACTTGCACTGGAACAAACGATGGCATCACATCAGGTGAAACTTTCAATAACGCTTCGGAAAATGTTAGCCAATAACAAGTTGACTATTAAAATTTAGATAAGTTAATAATTTCACGTATTTGGAAGTCATCCTCACCAGTGGCAATGTTGACCAGTCTGTGATTTCTCCACATCACAGCTCAATTAATAAAGGTTAATGACCACTACTACTCAATAATTACAAACTTAGTGGGTCCAAAATATACTGCCGAAAACAAGGAACACCTAAAAAAACTTTTGAATAAACTCATACTTGGAGAAGTCTATTGCCACTGGACACTAACGAACCAAGTACATTTCACTTTCTGGGTCAGCACATACTTCCTTGTTGGTTTAGGGGTTTTATTGAGGGGCAAATGAAATATTAACTCTTAAAAGTTCACCTTGTATGGCTTTTCCTGCGTGTGAATACGGGTGTGCCTGACGAGATCCGAGGGTTTCTTGAACTCTTTGCCACAGTACGTGCACTGGTGCCACTTGATGGGCCCGACATGTCTCTGCTTCATTGTCGTGTGTCTGCAACAGAACCGAGCTTCCATCATGACAAGGGCCAAACAGTATAGTTATTCCAAAAGTAAGCTCACACATGATACTAATAAAATTAATTACAGTGGGACCCCTCGAATCCAAACTAATTGGGGTTGAAGCCTGTTCGGATTTAAGGGAGTTTGGATTTCTCGGGAAATAATATTACGCACTCATTTCATCACTGTATTTGAAATAAGCCACAGGAGACGTGGAAATTGGGGTTATACAAGCTGGGAGACTCAGTGTTTGAAAGGGCAGTGACCTTAGTGGGTTGATATACAGTACGTCCCGTAATTGTTGCTAGGGGAACGTGTGCTAAAAATAAATCACTCTCCCTCTACCTCCACTCTTACTGGGATGCGTCTCAAGCCTGTCTACTGTCTAGTGAGCTGGAGCGTTTACCTGCTGATTAGTGTATATCGCTAAGAGCCAAACGACGTGATGTTCATGCAACGTTGGCTTAGAATTGCGCCCGTGTGAAGATTTTCTTCACTTCAACAGTTAAAGATAACAGACTTTAAGTGAAAACTTGTGTTTTTTTCTATCTTGTATTTCACTGCTTAGTGTTAAACCTTAGACAAAAATTATGTGATTAAATCTTCTTTTTTAATTTACAGCTATTTAATTTTTTTTGTTTTCCCGAGAAATGGTTCGGATTAGCTAGGATTTTGGATTTCGAAATTGAGAGGTTCCACTGTAATGGAAAATTTATTAAGGACGAGTAAAAAAAAGTATTACTCGACAGATCCGTCGTCCCGTGTGTTGGAGACGGTGATGACTCGATGACTGATGCCATCCTTCTCCTCTTGGGCATCGTTTTCTGAAACAATTTATCAGAATTGTATCTAAAAAAGGTTCAGCGACATACTAAGTTAGTTTATTATGATATAAGCAATGTTACACCCATTCTCACCATCACCACATCTTGGACATGCATTCTTGAGTTTGACACTGACAATATTCTAGAATAACTGTTAACTGAATTCTTTAAGCATACTGTGGAAAGTTAAAATTATGGGTTTTTCTATGAACAAAACATTAGACTGGACGGATGCAGTATCAATATATACAAAAATGTATTTTCGCTACACTTATGTGAAAGCATCTGTTTTCAATGTACATATGTTTACCACCAGCCGAAATTCATCATTGCATTGTTTACTACATTATAAGAATTTTTACAGCCGAAGGGAAGAATGTTTACTACCGAAAATAATGTTTACTAACATTTTAGGACTTCACCAGTAAAAACAAACATTTGTTATTGTTTTAAAAGACATTACCTTATTTTCTATGTTTTTGTAAATTTATTAAAGATACATTCCAATGTCTGTTTTTTTTAATTACTAGTATTTGTAGTGTAGCAAAAAGTATTGTTCAAAACACTAGCGAAAATGGTTTGCACATTCTTGGCCATAATTGAAGCGCTTGATAAATCTCGCAAGTGCTAGTAAATGAGATCGAATATGCAATGACTCACTTTCGACTCTAGTTGTGAGATATACTATTGTGCCATTCACTGAAGTTGCAGCTGTTTTTACCCTTCCACGTTAAATTGCTATTGGTCAAATCCATATTTCCTCACTTCAGTTACTGCAACACTGTGGTGTCAATGACATAACTGTAGCTTTACAAACAAAATTACCCTTTGTCAGGATGATCGAGTTACACCTTACTACGTTCATGCTTCTCTTTTAGAACTAACCAGTTTTAGACAGATCTCCATTGTCAAAATTCCCAAAACAACAGTTTACAATCAATCCTTAACAGTTTAAGCTTGTCTTTTTGGAAGTTCCTGTTGAATGATATTAAATCTATAGAAAACTGCTCCCAGCTGACGTTGGCAAAGTTACAACCTTGACCATATGGCCAAGGCGTGGTGGGAGGGTTTGTGTTAACACCTGGCTACTGCGGGTAGGTTATGTGAACTCTTGAGTGAATGGATTTATAAATTATATTCTTGTTTTTCTTTAATTTTTAAGTTGAAACTCAGATAGCCAAGACAATAGTTACTTCAAATTTTATCAAATAAAAGTATGTTAAATCAATATCGCAATGAAATCACCTTCACATATATAAATCATATTGTCTGCCTCTTACAGACATATTAAGGTTTTATTAACTCCGAATAATGATTTGCAAGTCTATACTACACAAACAGAAAGATCAGGTCCATTTTACGATTTCTAACCTTTATCGGATGTATCTTTAGATGAACTAAGAATCGGTTCTGTTTTGGTTTTTTGCTGTGCAATCTCTTGAGTCTTCATATTCTGCTGAAATATAAAATTATCATTAGTTTTTCACTGAAAATAAAAAAAATAAATATAAACAATATTTAAGGCGGCATTGGGTGAGATTGTAGCTTGCTATCTTTGAAAATGAGGCAGCAGTTATGCCAATCAGTTTTATCAATAGTACAAAGCGATATTCACTATTCAGTTTTCCAAAGGATAAAACTTGTGATATGTCAATATTACAGCTCATGACAAAGACTGGTCTGCTTATGTCGACTTATTTTTAACTAAATTCAAACAAAACTCTCCTTCTATCTTTCTACAGTAAACCAAACAAAATGACATTCACCATCCATTCGGAACCAAACATACTGGTGTTCCTCTAATATCCCATTGCCGTAATATATACTGTATGTCATACTGTGATTCTTTAAATGTAATTTGGATACTAAAAACACCTTAAAACACTAACAATTTTGTTAGTTATGGAACAGTATTAAAATTTGAAGTCTTATTAGATTTGTATTAAAATTTCCTAAAAATCATTTGTCTTGCCATTTTATTTTAATTTAAATCTACAAAATTTTTGATAATAAGACTTTGAAAATTTCAAAAGGTTACCACATTTTGAAGTTTTAAAGCTTCATATCAAATACAAATCAAATTCAATACTTAAAGAAATTAAAATACACATAGATGCATATATATTCATACTATGCAACTAAGTTGAAATAAAAAATATGCTACTGAACATTTTGTTTTATTTTAACTTACCGTGAGCGGTTCGACGAGAGGGTGCATCCGGTTGATGTGAGCGTTGAGACTGCCGAGCTTGCGGAACACGCAGGAGCACTCGGAACACTGGTACACCGTCTCCTGGGTGTTCGGGATGGAGTGGAGCCTGACAACGTGAGCACGCAGGTTCCCTGCGGACAGTGGCAGTTATTTAAATATTAGGTTTTCTTACATAGGGGAAGAACACAACCTGTAGATTAGATTATATTACTGAAATGGCAACCATTCCACAAGGTAGGTATTTTAAGCCAAGCATTATTGAGGATTGAGTGTATGATGATTGTGGCATGATCTTGTAGTTTTGTTGCTGACTAAGGTTGATATGTTCCTTAGACAGGACTGTTAATTAATTGCACAGCAGCCGAAGGAAAATATACCCACAGTTTAACGTGGAATCCAAACCACTGCCTCCATTTAACACGTTCCCAGGCTCTAGGACAGAAATTACACAAGACATTTGCTTTAGAAAATCACTGTTTAGTGAGTTCTGTCAATGTAAGTTTTATTTTCCTGTTTGTTCATATTTATGCCTAAGGCCTCCAAAATGTTTTTATTTGACGTTAAAGTAATAGGTTACGAATTTGTGTAGCAAAATTTCACGGTGTGAGGACGTGGCTCACAATCATAGAGCTAATAGAAAATATGTTTGCAGAAAGTTAAAAATGTAAAGAATACCTTTCTGGCTGAAGGTAGCGCTGCAGAACTGGCAATGGTACGGCCTCTTGCCCTTGTGTTTGGACTCCAGGTGTATCAGTAGTGAACCTTTCTGGTTGAACGACTTCGAACACAAATCACACTGCAACAGAATGCACAGTTTACTAGGAATAAAAAATAAGGGACTGTTCGAAAAATTTAAATAACCCAACAATTATTGTTTAAGTAGTTATAAAATACCAAAAGGTTAACAAGATAACACTCAATTTTAAAAATCATTACATCATACACATTAAATCAAAATTCAAGCTAGCTCTGTTGTACAGTTACGTAGCCAGCTCCGGCATATGGTTACATAGCCTGCTCGATTGTACGGTTATGTAGCCAGCTCTGTCCTACGCTTACTTAGGATGCTCTGTTGTGTGGTTACGTAGCCAGCTCTATTTTACGGATACGTACCTTGAAAGGCTTTTCGCCTGTATGTATCCGGTTGTGTCGGATCAGCTGACTCGGCTTCTGGAAACTCTTCCCACACTCGATACAGGAGTGCAATATCCGTCCGCGACGCATGGCCCGGTTGTAGCTGTTGGCGCTTAGTGCTGCCTTCACCTGGGAATACCATGTCAGCTTACTCTCCCAACATCACACACAGACAATGTTCAGAGATGGATATTTTTACAAAATAACTGCATTAAAAGTTAAAGCTTTAAAAAATTATGTCTGAGGTAAATAAGCTGAATTTCAAAATAATACTATGAATCATACAACCTAATGTGGGATAACATTTTTGAATTACTAACATAAACTGTCAGAACCCCTGCAACAAAACTACTCATGGCGGCATAAGTCCATACTACTCATATTATTCCTCTCTTACTTATTTAATTTATATCTTTGCTTATTTAATTATAAGTTTTTCCACCTAGGAGGTTAATATTCCGTGTATAGAGGATGACAGGAAAATTTTAAGTGGTGCAATTGTTTGTAGCTATATATAAAAATTCATTTGTTTCCTATCACTAGGAAAAAAACTATAAATAAATACTGCGCTGATAAGCCTAGATGTATTAGTGAGGCTTTATGTTGTAAACATTACTGATAAAAAATTAAACCAGAAGTGGTGACAATTAAAAAAAATAGCTAAATTAGTGTTGTTATGTTGACAGGTAAACGTAGAATATGCAACCATTGTACTCTTATTGATCTACTCTTAATGAATAATTTATGATCATAAGTCGTTCTAGGGTGATTCAAATACACCTTTATTTGTCAATATACATTACGTAGCGTACATTAAAAAGTGTTGTGTAACCCTTAGGGGAGGCAAAGAGAAGGAGAGCTAGCATGGCTGCTCTTTCGGTGGTCAGGGTGCGTGAGGGGTTTTCCGCATGATTTTGGAAGTACTGGGGTCTCATACTGAAATTTCATCTTTATGTTAGGAAGAGTTAGGTTAAGAAATCTGTTACTGGAAACATAGGTTTCTCTCTACAGTCTCAACCCTTTCTCTCCTGCCTTGCACACAGCACTGCCCCTACTCGAGGACACCTTACCTTGACATGGTCCTTCATATGCTGGCGTAGCACGGAGGCGCGGGAGTACTGCTTGTCACAGCTGGGACACCGGTAGACCCTCGCCGGCGGTTTGACCCACTCCTCGGCGTGGCTCTGCATGTGTTTGTCCAGCTGCACCTGTGGACATCCAGACCCTCGGCTACATAACTCTCACTGGGATTAGGGAATTGTCTTTTCTTCCTTGGAGTTTTCTGAGTGTATGTTATAGTTTTTGTAAGCAGTTCTAGTTCAGTCTATCATAGTTATGGTCTTCAACAAAATTCTTTAAGATACCTTGATCACCTCAATTAACGCTATGGCGCCATTGACCAGTTGTGTTGGATGGACTATACCAATACTATAAAAACTTTGATTTTGTGACTTGGGCGGTGTTTAGGTTTCCCCCAAAGAACTGATCGACACTGTAAAAGGGAGACGACAAGATTCTCTGGCGCACCATTTTCTAAAAACAAGCAACCCCAGCCTGCATAACACTAATTGGCAGAGTTTTGAACAGGTGTAATGACAAAACTGGAAAACTATTCAAAAACAGGATCAACTTTTCAGTGACCGGCTGAGGAAAATAGCCTCACTGTTCTCTTCTGCAGCAGCAGAACCAGATATAGATATAGTAGGGTTTGTTGAAGTTTATTGATTTAAGACTATTCGGTCGAACATTAAGAATTACTGAACTTATTATTATTGGATTTTTGCTAGTTAAAGTATTTATTGTTGGAAATTATAGTTTGATTTATACTGTATATCATACTGTATTCATGGCAATAACTCCTTGTGAGTTTGATTTCAGGACCTTAATTGTTTCTTGGATAAAGGGAGAAAGTTAAGTAAGGTATTTATTTATGGTGAAGTGTGACTTGGAGTACTCTTTGTAATGCAGTCGTTCTATTGTCAGAACTCTCTTCTGAAGTAGTGGTAATTTGTAAGTTTGTTTGCTACTAAGCTTGAGTCTATTACACCAAATCTTGGAGTTTTTCAAGTATTAAATAGTAGGCTTATTAGGTGGTGTTTTAATTTTTGGTATTAAATATGATGTTGTAGGTGTCTTAAAATCATTGTAAATTGTAATATAAAGTCTAATCTTATTAGTCAAGACTCAAATTATAAACTCCAGAGAGTTTTCAATAGTGATTTCAATTCATTTGCAGTCTCAAGGAAGAAAAACGCTTTCACTTTGTAGCTAATATTTTAATAAGGTATGTAAGACGTAAATGCTAAGAAAACATTTTTAGGACAGGATGCCTGATTCTTCCCCTTCCTTTTCCGTACAAATCCCTAATTTTCAGGGGCCATACAATATCACATGTTTAAGTCTCTTAAATGTCCCTCAAATAGAAAAATGTAAACGGGTTTCAACCTATAAATGTAAAAAGTTAACACAAAAATATTTGCAAATTTATTATTAGCCTACCTGGTTTCCAAATTCGTCTCCACACTCGGTGCAAAACAAACTCTCTTCTCGCTCATGCAGCATGATATGAGCTTTCAAGCTGGCAACTCGACTGAACCTGAGTAAACGAGACGCAACATCATCAATATAACTAATGACAACAATTATAAATACACCTGTAGTAACAGACCTACAAATACTAACCAAATTGTTATTGATTTAAAAATTACTAAATTTTCTTGGCTGATTATAATAAAAATATTATTATAAAATTAAGGGATTTTGTTTTTTATTAACGAAAAAAGTGCAGCGGAAATGTCTATCGGAAGTGCCGTCATATGGTTAAAAGAACAGCTGTTTAGATGAACTGAAAATATGATCTAGTATATTTCCCACAGGGATGTAAATACAATCATTTAAAGTTTGACAACTTCATATTCCAGCCAAAGACCACCTAGTCAGACAGTAAATATACAAGCATGTAAGGTTTTTGTTCCTAACATTAACAATCTAATATTTTTTCTTAACTAACCTCTTAAAGCATTCAGGACATTCGAGCTGGTCCACTTGATGGGTGGCTTTGTGTAGAATTAGATTAGTCTGGAAACAATCAAATGATCAACAGAGTTGACTATGTACCAAAATATAATAACATGGTGACATACTTAAACAGTTTTTTTACACTATGCATAAATTTACGAAAATCTTTTAAATCAGAAGAATGTTTTAATGAGTTAGACATCTCCCAAAGCTGACCATTTGGTTCATTGGAGTGTTTCTACAGAAGTACCACAAAGTATGAAGTGAGTGGTAAATCATTACAAATTCATTATTAATGTAAAAATGATTAATGCGAAAATTAAAAAAATATAAGAGAAATTATCGGAATAACTTACTGGAATGTTGAACGAAGCAGGACATGAAGGACATTTGTGAGGTTTGTCTTCCAGGTGAAACTTACTGTGTTTTCTGTATTTTGAATACTGCGGAAACTCCTTGAAACAGATCTCGCATTTGAATGGTCCCTGAAAAAAATAGGTATGTTCAAAATCAAGATTAGTAATAACTATTTAATGTAACAAAAAGGGAACAAATTTTAATTGGTTCTAAAACATAGATAAAATAAATTTATAATCAGTACGGCAAATAAAAAAATTTGAAATTTATTCTATACTTGTGGTTTGTGACTCTACTTCTATATAATAAATCTTAAAATATTAAGCTGAATACAATTTTGAGTAGCAAAAAACACCTGTGATATTTCTTGTTATAATCTGTACTGTTATGTTAACTGACATATTTAAAAAACCCCTTTTTAATTAGGCCTATATAAAACGAATCAAACATTTTAAAAAAACAGCCATTCGTACACACCTTTCGTAAAGGAGGAGGAATATCTTTGCTAGTGTCTTTAGGCTTTGCAGTAGTGTTATTCGAACTGCTCTCAGAGCTACCAGCAGCTGATGGTTCTGTCGCCTGCTGCGGCAGTTGTTCTTCCTCTACTAGGTCATCTTGCTTCTGCTGAGCCCAGGATACTCCTGGACTTGATATCACCAGTTCTGCGCCTCCGGGGGATCCAGGAGAGGGTAGCGTGTCATCCAGCTGTGTCACAGGCTCCAGGAGTAAATCTTCCGTGGCAGTGAGACACGAAAGGTCCAAGGTGTTCAACCCACTAGTGGACAGTGTCAGTTCGTCTTTTGAACTGGAATTACAGGAATTTCTAAATACAGATTTTATGAAACGATAAAATTATCTATTTCATTTGATGAAAGTGAAAAGCAATACTAAGTAATAATCTAAACCTAAGCACACAAATGAATATATTTGGACTACATGGAAATCTAATGGTAAAAGCTAAAATCAAAAACTTTTAAAAACTATATGTGAAAAACACAAAAATACCTATTATAGGGGTACAAAACCCCCCCAAACTACCCGTTCCGATTGACCGATATATCTTGAATTACAAAATCTTCCACGTACATGTAGGAATACAGATCTCTACCAAATTTGCACGATCAGGCATTTTTTACGAGAGTTATCGTGTTAACAGACACATACGTATACATTATTAGATGATTACAGATAAAAAACCAAGTACCCATTATTCATTTATTTAGTTATTGACTTTAGTTTCGAAGAATTCATGCCATGATTGTCATAACCCTTAAATGATACTGATAATAGTACTAATTATTATATATAAACTTCTTACAATATTTGACTTTTTCATAGTTTTGTAGAATTTTTCTGGACCTAGGTAACTTTTAACCCATATTATTTCAGGCAGTAACTATGCCTGATGCAATTTAATAAGTACATAATGTTGAAACTTACAAAGGGTACAGTAACTTTATCAAAGCTTGTCCTAGAATATTCCTTCAAACTTACGCAGGTTTCAGGATTGATTCAGCAATAGTGGTAGTAGGAGTAACGAAAAGACTGTCTTTATCAATCAGCTGTTGATCTCCAACCGTAGTCAGTAATCCCTCATCTGTTATTAGCACTTGACCATTACTCAGGTATGTTAACTGGAACAGAAAGACAACTATTGATATGAAGCTTAACCCTGGAGAGAACTAGTGGGTTTTTAGCCTTAACTGAATGATTATGTGACTTTTGATAAACAGTAGGCTATAACCACAAAAAAGGTGGGCCCTCCCTATACTGCACCACATATTTGCATTGCTCATGGTGGGGATTCAAATCCGCGTACTTCCATTTCGCTCGTCAGCGATGCGCATCAGCCAGTTACGCTAAGTAGGCCCCTACCACTGTCCCATAATCTAGCAGTAGAGCCGCTACTGGATGCTGAGTCTGTTCCTCACACTATGCGCAGCTCACAGGCAGTGGCGAGTCAGCTAAATGGCCCAGTGACTAAAAAGTTCACAAAATTGATGACATACGGCAAAACCTGCCTGATGTTAAATGGTCGTAAAAGTGACGGTAATTAGTTGTTGGGTTAAAATAAACTAAACAATACATGTTAATCATAAATTTAAAAACTATGAGGAACTTTGTTTAATTTCAATAAACTAAATTCTTTAAGCAAATTATCGACAAGAGAAGTTATTTATTACAGTAGTTAGGATCCTAAATCTGAGATAATGATGCATTTCTATTTATAAACCCCCAAATATGATTATGTAGGGCCTATGTTAAATACCTGTATTAAAATATATCTAGGTAGTTCATGTACTCATCTATTAATATGATGATCTCCGGTTTCATTCTGGGCCAAGCCACCACTTGTAATTTGGCTAGCAATTAAATAGGCCTACCTACCTAATGACAAATGTGCATTAAGCAGTAATAGACCAGGGTTTAGTTTCTGTTAAAATACAAAAATAACCAAAGTAGAAAATACTAAACTAGCTGGTTACCTGATTCTGATCAATGTAGATGGTTGTCTCTGGGTTCAATTCTGTGACTATTTGCTGTTGTATCGTGGGCTCCTGTACAATCTGGACTGGGATACTGACAAAGCTAAGTCCCATGTCTCCAAGGTTCAGTGACTCTAAAATATTCAACAGGTTTGTGCCTTAAATATGAATAAATATACCTTAAATGTAAGTAATGATGAAAAGTATGCTTCAAGTCTCAGCCTAGGGATAAACTATTTGTAAGAGTAACAGCAATAATTACAGCAGCTCGCTCCACTATTTTATCTTAGGCCTTCAGACAAAATGCCGCTAAGATCAACCTATTGAATGAATTTAAATACAAGAGTGCTCACCTGTCCCCAGAATTGTGGTTCCATCACATGTAAACATTAGCCGATTAGAGTTAAACATGTCACTTGATAATGTAACTATTTGAGTATCCATAAGATTGATTTCCTCCAGCTTATTCTCCATATTTGAAGAGATAGTAATATTTTCACAGCTCAAGGGAATTTATTAAATTACTTTTAAAATTAACATGTTTAACACCGCAGGAATAGTTCAGTTAAATAGTTTTTGAACAATAATTTCAGTATTACTGTACATGGAAACCAACATTTTACTCAATAGACCTGAACAAAATCTAGGTTAAAACAATGGAACCACTTCATGTGCGAGAGATACCCATGACTAAATGGCAATAAATGTACGAATAGTAATTAATTGTATTTGATTTAAGAGATACAATTGATTCAAACATAATGAGAACTAATTGTAAGGTAAATTATTACAAAAGAAAATAGAGCTGACATGATTACTGACGGACGACAATAACAACAATTTACTGCTTGCAGGGTAGCCAACACGACGGCTATCTAGCTGTGCAAAGTACTATGTATGTATACAGTATAAACCAATTCATGACATTAAATCCTTTACGTGCGTTGCTTTATTTTATGTGTTTTATTGCCAAAAATATTTTGAGGTTATTAATTTATGTTCGAGGTATAAACTATTTATAACATATTGGTTTTACACACTATTTCATGCTGGTATCTCTATATGTATCTGATTGTAGCTACCAGTATTCTGGTTCTGAGGATGAACCAGTATATCTCTAATACCCCATATGCTAGGTGTTCAGAATGTTTTGTTATTTGCCTGATAAGTGCAATAAAATCAATTTTAGGCTTTGTATTGTTGTTACAATTAACTATAAAAATATGATTGTTATGTTTTACTCTAATCCAAAAATTGATATTACAAGTAATTTATAAGTCAACTGCTGATTGTTACAATTTTAGCTAGATCATTGCTGATCCGAGGAAAAAAATTAAATTCGTAAAATGCTCTTAAAAAATAAGGGGTTTATACTTTTATGTCAAGTTCTTTAAAAATAAGTATTTATTTTTAAAGAACTCCTCTAAAATAACGATATCATTACAAAAATCAACGTTTTCTTATGGAGATGGGAAAAGAGTATGGGTATATATAATGTGATGCTTATTTTATTAGGTATACTAATTTTTTACAGCCCCATGTATGATTATCTCCTACATTTTTATCGACCTACTGACCTCCCTGAAACCTGGTGTAACCAACACTATTGCATTTATGTAAACAGTAACAATTATATGAACTGTTGAAATAAGGCAACTTAGGGTAGTGCTTTTTTTATTCCAATTTTTTAGAGTAAGGTTTTAAATTTCCAACTTCTCTTCACTCCCATTCCCATATACCTCATTAACAGAGTATTAAAATCCTCTATTATTATTTTATTTTTTTAAGCTAATTTACTTTATGTAAAAGCGTTTACAACATAAATTAAATTAAGTAGCTGAATTCAAAGGGTGTGTGTTTAGCGAAAATTCAGAGGAGCTCCAAATGAAGGTTGGAGTTCAAGCAAAAAGTTTGCACTATTCAACTATTTTTGTAAAAAGTAAAAACAATTTTGTTTGAAAACCTCATTAAAACCTTTTACACAATCAATAAAAACACAAATTACCATCTGTAGTTCCCTCAAATGTGGAAACTATTGTATTACTCAACTACCAGCATGCAATTACTCGGATAGACTATGTGGGTTACATTTAACTCAGAGAGTGAGTTGTGGGGCCTAAGAGATGATCAAATCACTTTTTTCATCAAAATATAAGTTTTAAAGTTAAAATATATCAGATTTAGGATAAATAGTTAATGATTTTGTTTATTCGCTGTGTTTTTCATACTGTAATTTTCATAATTTAAAACTACAATATAATTGTAATAAACTAAAGTACTAACGACTTTTTAAATTATTATTAATAGTTAAAATAATGTTTTGGTTTATATTGGTGCACACAGTGAGTGTATGGATCGGTGTCAGTGAAGCTGTGTCTGTAATCACCAATCAGGGTCAAGTAAGAGGCATCTCACTCGAAACTGCCAAAGGAAGGGAAGTATTTGGTTTCTATAATATTCCCTATGCAAAACCTCCAATTGGCCAGTATAGATTCCAGGTACAGAGTCAATTTCACGTAAACTTATACTGTACATTGTTTTATAATCATGATGAGAAGCAACTCTAGCTAACCATGAATTGACATGCTTGAGATTTATAAATTATTTTTTATGGCACCTGAATCTGGATCAATTAATTATACTAACAAAGACAAAGATGACATGACAAAGATTGTAGTGTTCCTAAGAATAGCTAGAGATTAGTACAAAGCTGAACTGAGTTCTATCAAAAAACTACAGTTACATTTAGTGGTTTTAATTTTTGTCAAGTAATTTACTTCACTAGCTGTTCCCATCTGTTAGATATGAATATTTATAGATATGATATGAATCAACCGAAAGTGTGGCTATTTGGTGTAGTGAGGATATTTATTTAAAAAAACCTAACAGGAACCCCAACCTGCAGAAGGCTGGTCAGGAGTAAGGGATGCTACAACGCCAGGTCCAGGATGTCTTCAACACATCGCCCAATCCTTCAAGACCACAGGCGCAGAAGACTGTCTCTACCTCAACGTTTTCACACCTGTAGTAAGTTTTTTGACGATAGCAAACATAGTGAAAGAAATTTCTGTGATAATCTAGGGTATTTTATATTTTAATCTTTGTTAAGAATACATTTTTGAATGTCTAGCTAAGTAATCCCTTGTCTTTTCACTAGTTAAATATTTTTACATATTCTAAAGGCTCTTTGTAAGAATAATGCTAATTTTTTAACGGATTGAAAGCTATCAATGGATGTAAATACTGTAATTGAATTTTGTATTATATTTTCCGAAATTCGTTCTCCATAAAACCAAATACTTAATAAGTAATTATTTTTCTCAAAGTTGAAAAAATGCAATTTTTTAATTCCCTAGAAATCCACTTTACTCTTATGTTGACGCCTAAACTTATTTTTATATGGTTTAGGTATCGTGTGACCTAAACTAAAACTATATGCTGACATAATATTTCGACAATAACGACCACTTTTAAACACAAAAGGGTTCTGTACACAAAACTAGCAATAACTTAGCATGACACAATATCCCAATTTAGATTTAAACCTTGTTTCTAGCAATTTATTTACAAAATGTGCAACAACATAAGCACTTGTTGATTACAGCTTCTCAATTCAAGTTCCATTCCTCCATGGTTTGCCGTTATTGTGTTCTTCCACAACGGAGTATTCATCACAGGTGATGCCAACACGTTCCAACCGACCTACCTGTTGGACCGTGACGTCGTTCTCGTCACTGTCAACTATCGACTTGGAGTTCTCGGTAAGAAATCATTTGTTGAACCAGTTTTTACTGAATTTATTTGGTGAAACTAATTCAAATCTATGCTTTATATACCCAAGTCACAAATTTAGCATTTGATTAACATACACAAATAATAGGATAATGGATATAATGAACTAATTTCTGAACCACTTAGAAAATGTTATTTTGTAATTTATTTTAAATAAATTTGTACACAAATTACTGTTGATAAAAACTGTACATAGTATACAATTAATAAAATAACTCCATAAAAGCCGGTGTGTTGGTTCTAAACTATATTGAATTAACCCTCCAGAGGACAAACGTCAGTTGAAAAGACCGAGTTGCACCATTTTGATTGTTGCTAGTCGGAGGAATTAGTTGGAAGTTCAACCTCCCACATACTCCTCGGGGAACGGGTGAACCAAGGAATGCTGGAGGTGGGCTACTACAGTGATAACAATAAGCTAAGGTCGTTCAAATCCACCGAAGCGCCATAGTATTAAGTACAAGACTTCTTGATTTATTTTTACTTTCCGCAATTTGTATATTATAATGTAAAATTTGTTTTTACATCAGTAAAATGACTCATATTTCATGTCTTATACTCATTTTCCATCAGTTTTCTGTTTTTTTTTAGAAATTCCCATAAACTATTCTCTTAGGTTTGTAAGACTTAAGCCCGAGACCATGTTATTTTTTCTTCTTTAGGTGCCCAGAGACCAAAAACAATAGTCGTTAAAATTTTTATATATATATATATATATGTATATATATATATATATATATATATATATGTGTCTGTTAGCACGATAACTCTCGTAAAAATGGTCCGATCGAGACCAAATTTGGTAGAGACGTGTATTCCTACAAATGCTCGGACGAGTTCGTAAACCATACATATCGGTCAATGGGAACGGGTAGTTTGGGGGGGTTTTGTACCCCAAAATGGGGTTTTTTGCGTTTTTCACATGTAATTTTTAAAAATTTCAAATTTTATATTTCACCATTGGAATCAGCTTAAAAAACTACACAATTAAGTTCCTTAAAGTTTTTCTCTATCTTCAACGGTTACCGAGATATAAAAAAAAACTAAACACAGTACGTTGTATTTTAAGGCTCCAATGTTAATCTTATGGAGGATTAGGAAAAATTAATTTTTCACTTATTATCTAATATTTTTGATGAAACTTGATATTTAGCTTCATGTGGTTGAGATCCATACATTTGTGCTAAAAAATCATAGTTTATGTGTTTATCATGGCAGCAAACCTGCATACTCTTTTCCCATGTTAATCATATGGAGATTAGGCAAACTCCTTTATTTACGGACAGATGTTGATAAAAGTTGGTATAAATGTTAAAAATAAAATTTTTGATGGTATACTTTCAGTGTTCCTCACAGCAGCAAACCTACTCACTCTTTCCCATTTTAATCTTATGGAGAATAGGCAAATAATTCTCCTGTTTATGGACAGATTGAACCAAACTAGTCATATTATAATTATTAAAAGATTTAAATTCTGAGTGCATTATGGTATTTAGAAATAAACTCGCGTCCTTCAGACTGTATATTTATACTTAATTCTACATTGATACACACTGCTATTATCCTAGGTTTCCTAAGCACGGAGGATGCGGAGGTACCAGGGAACAATGGGTTGAAGGACCAGGTGGCTGCTCTGCGCTGGGTCAAGGAGAACATTGAGAGGTGAAATGTTTCCTTCAACAAGTTGCAGTATCAAGACAATTTTAGACTTTAGGGTTACATGACGGGATAGACGTTGTCTTGTCCTTGTGTAGATAGTCACGAAATAATTCCTAGCAAATGATACTTAAAGCTGTGGTCCTTGGGGGTGAGTAGTAATTCATCATATACTAATATGTTGAATTACTTAACCATTAACCAAATTATACAATTAATTATGTTAATCAATTCTGTTGAATTCAGCTTAACCATTCAGGATTGAAACTATTTCTATTATTGTCTAACTAATCTGGTCAGTGGGTGACATCTGAATTATTAATTATAAATTAATACCTATTACCTTTCTAAAATAATGTTCTACCCAGGTAGGTATTTTAAACCAATTAGATATGAATGAGAAATGAGTGTAAGATGATTGTGGCGCGATCTTGTAGTCTCTTTACTGACAACACAGACATGTTCCTTAGACAGGGTTGTTAATTATCTTACAATCTTATCTTATCTTACAAGCCAATTATTACATCTAAGGGACATACAGTTTAAGGTGGAAACCGAACCACTGCCTCTGAATTACGAATTGGTAAAGAAAGAACAATACCTGGGCTAGGAGTGTATAGTAAATTTTTCCAAACCAAAACTGCTCTAGTTAGCACAACTACATTAGTTCAATCAAAGTTTCTTGCCAATTTTATCCATCATCAGGCTACATTAAAGACCAAGGAAACAAATCTTAGAGAAACCAGACTGGCTCAGCCTGAGTATGAGGGCAGAAGCTGAAAGCTTGAAAGCACTGTCTAAAATCAAAATGGTTGGATTGACATGGATTCCAGATCACTCAGTTACTTGTATTGAAGATAATGGTGGATAGACGGGTGAGTAGCTTTGTTTGCTGGTCCAGAAACTGTGTTGTCCACACTTGCTTTGGAATAAAGGATTATCCCTAAACTAATATCTGATTCACAGGTTCGGAGGTGACGGGGACAGAGTGACGATAGCTGGCAACACTGCTGGAGCCGTCTCAGTTCATTTACACTTCCTCTCTCCCCTGTCCGGATCAGCTGGTGAATATACAGTACTTGGATCTAGTAATTAAAATATCTGTCATCAAAATTTATTATTATATTATTCAGTTCTTGTTTTAAGATTTAAAGTACAGTAAAAATTAAACTTTTAGAAAATGAAGTTCATAATAATCTTAGGGAAGTATTTTAGGAAGTTAATAGACCAACTGTAAGTCTCTTAGGTGCCATTGGTTGTTGAGCCAATGATTAAGAAGTATAATATAACAGTCTTGTCTAAGGAACGTATCAGCCTTAGTCAGCATCAAGACTACAAGATCGCGCCACAATCATCTTACACTCATTTCTCATTCATACTTAGTTCAAAATATCTACCTGGGTAGGTCACCATTTTAAAAGGTAATCTAATCTAAAAATAGGTAACTAACGCATATCTTCTGCAGGCCTATTCCAGGGAGGGATCGCCCAAAGTGGATCCGCCCTGGCACCTTGGGCCATTAGTACCAACCTGAGAAAGAAAACACAGTTCATGGCTGCCACCCTCGGCTGTCCTACTGGGGATTCTAGACAGATGGTTGACTGTCTCAGGACTTTTCCTCCAAAACAGCTCATTGTCTTCACTCAGAACTATCAGGTGAGTCAAAATTGACATTACCCATGTGAAAGCAGCAAGCGTATAATACCCTGTAAGATAGTGTGATTCTAATTTATAGGTGCATCAAAATAAAGCTGATACAAAAATACTATGAAATCGTCTCAGTTGTCATGTCCATGGATTGACCCTGGAGCACTTTTACACAAACGTCAAGGCTGGACAACCAAGGGCTAAAAATCAACGTTCCAACTTATTTGATCTGAATGGGAGTTTCAAGTCTTTTTCAGAAGTAGATTGTCCATTTCTAACATTTTGAACTTTTAAGAGTAAGAATTCATAAAGGTAGATACAGCTCTCAACAGTTATTGTACCATATTATTACACCCAGAAACATAGGTCCAACCTGTACATAAACTTTTAAACTCAAAGGGAATGATTTTATTCAGTAAATATGAATCTAGATTATGTCTTTGATTAACAACGCACCATAGTAAATAAAATCAATTGCACTATCCACCAATGTTTCAGATATTCATAAACACCCCGTTCACTCCTTTTGGTCCTTGCGTGGAGAGACAAGGAGATCGACCTTTTTTGACCGATTATCCCTTCAAATTAATTCAAAACGGCATTGGTCTTGACAGACCAATAATTTTCAGTGATTGTACCAACGAAGGGCTTTTTCCAATGGCAGGTAAATCTGAATCAACTAACTTAGACGAGAGTTTTTAACGACGTTCAAACTATAACTACTCCAGGGTTTTTGTAATCAAAAATACAAAGTAATTAAGGTATACTAAGTTCACAAAAATGGAGAAGCTCCTTAAAAGTTAGTCTATTCAATTAAATTATTGTAATTATTTTTACTGGTAGATTATATATAGTTTCATTACTCTTAGTTATTCTACCACTATTAAACTGGAGATATAGCATGAATTTATTTTTTTACTACATCTAAGTATTTTAAGTAACCTTCTAACTAAAAAGAATTTAGCTCACAGTGACCTTTTTAGGTAAAAGTATTACTTGCAATATGACAAAAAATCTTGTTTCAAGGAAAAATAAATTTTTAGTGGATTTCCTTTAATATTCTCTCACTTCCTATGAATTAGAATTTTTATAACAATTCACTCCAAACCAACTTATAACTTAATAAATTACGTTTGTTTCATACTACTGTATTGTATATTTTTTAAGACCTGAGTAAATCGTAATAATATAATGAGAGAGATGTCATTTGTAACGTTGTTACTGACATAGAGAAATTAAGTTTGATGGACAATTTGTTGACAGAGATTATAGGAAATAGGGAGCTACTGGACTTCCTGAAACGTAGGTGGACCAGTGTTGCCCCTTACCTTCTGAACTACAACGACACAACGTCAGAAGAAGCAAAAAGATTCATCACCAAATCAGTGTGGGACTATTACATTGGAAGTGCTACATCACATGATATAAGTTCTAAAATTATTAAGGTAATACAAAATAGGTAGTACAATTATTATCTATTAAACATCGTTACATTGTTATCGTACTTATGTAAATGTTTAGAAAAGCTAAAATGAATTTTTGGTACAAAAAACAAATTATTTAACATATACATGTAAAATACTGCATAGTTTGAGTAAGTCATTTGTAAGTTGAGTAATACAGTATAGTATTACAGGCAATATTTTCAGAACAAAACTAACGAATAGAAAGTGGAAGGGGTGAGTTTTGACCTTCACTCGATTCTAGGAATGAGGAACGTAAGGTACAATGTCGCTCACACTGCCGACGTCACCCAGAAAAATAAAACCATTCTGGAAGTTTTACCCTGGTACTACCTTGATGCGCCCTCTGAAAGGCTAATAATCTTTGTTTTGAGATGTTCGGGGATCGTCAGTTCCTCAGTGACACTGGCCGTGCAGCTGCACTTCAAGCCCAAGTCAACACGTTCAGTCCCGTTTACTTCTACAAGTTCACGTACAGAGGTCATCACAGTTACTCTCAATTCTACAACCCAACACACGTCGGGGATTATGGTACGAATTCGTCAAATTATTAATCCATAATTAATATTTAAGATTACACAAGCTGGTGTGATTATTAAAGTGAATATGAGTTTCGGTTGAATGTTATGAGTAACAGATCTGATAAATGTAGGGAGCTTCAACTAAAATCATACAAGACCTCTAACAACCGGAATAATTACAATCTTTTAAAAACTGCTCAAATGATTTAAAAATGTGGTTTATAGTGATTGGGGCTACAAAAAAGGACACTACCTGCAATTAAAATGCTCAAAATACATTATTCAATCAGAGAAACTAGTTGGAAGACCTCCCCTTAAAATATATATATAAACATTTGTAGAAAAGAGTTTATGAAAGGAATTTAGCGATTTCTTTTGAAAAACATGAATTTTTATGAAGAATTAAAAAACAAATGGAATTTCATACTTAAATACATATATAATACACCTGCATATGTTACGTAAGTTTTTTTAATGGGAGAAAGGATGAGTTGAAACTGATTATTTATTTTTGGCAAAAAATAAGCAATCAGTAAACTTAATTTTAAATGAAACAATAAAATATAAACTAATCAGAAAAAATAAAAAGTGGGATAATAACTTGTTTATATTTAAGTGAAATATAAAAGGTAACAAAATCCTTTGATACAATTCAAGGTAACTGTTTCTGATATTCACTGTAACAGAACTATTTTTGCGTACAGGTGCAGCCAATGGAGATGACCTAATGTACATTTTGCAAAGTAAAATTCGATTCTTCAACTCATCTTCAATCACTGAAGATTTGATTATGAGAAATCTAATGATAGAAATGTGGGCAAGTTTCGCCATAACAGGGTAAGAAGTTTGGGATATTTTGCTTTTAAACAGGAAGCCTTTGTACATAATTTAAAAAAGTTAAATTAGCAATGGTGTAAATTTTTAATTTTTCTCAATACGTAAAATTGCTATTTGTTTCAAAAAAATCTTTTCGAAACGTAACGAATACTATATTTCTAGCTAGAGTCAACAAAGTTATACTCAACTAATGCATTACAACATCACCTAATCTAAATGACATTTTATACAGTAACGTAGCAAACTACAGAACTATAAAAATAAATTAAACCAAAAGATAATTCCTTAGCAAAGTGTTTAAATCAAATTGTCATATTTATGAGATTCAGATTTCATACCATCACAGTGTAATGCCTTTGTAAGGGAAACTACAAAATGTTTGTAGTTACTCAAAATACATTATCAATCAGAGAAACTAGTTGGAAGACCTCCCTTAAAAAAATATATATATATAAACATTTGTAGAAAAGAGTTTATGAAAGGAATTTAGCGATTTCTTTTGAAAAACATGAATTTTTATGAAGAATTAAAAAACAAATGGAATTTCATACTTAAATACATATATAATAAACCTGCATATGTTACGTAAGTTTTTTTAATGGGAGAAAGGATGAGTTGAAACTGATTATTTATTTTTGGCAAAAAATAAGCAATCAGTAAACTTAATTTTAAATGAAACAATAAAATATAAACTAATCAGAAAAAATAAAAAGTGGGATAATAACTTGTTTATATTTAAGTGAAATATAAAAGGTAACAAAATCCTTTGATACAATTCAAGGTAACTGTTTCTGATACTATTTTTGCGTACAGGTGCAGCCAATGGAGATGACCTAATGTACATTTTGCAAAGTAAAATTCGATTCTTCAACTCATCTTCAACCACTGAAGATTTGATTATGAGAAATCTAATGATAGAAATGTGGGCAAGTTTCGCCATAACAGGGTAAGATGTTTGGGATATTTTGCTTTTAAACAGGAAGCCTTTGTACAAAATTTAAAAAAGTTAAATTAGCAATGGTGTAAATTTTTAATTTTTCTCAACACGTAAAATTGCTATTTGTTTCAAAAAAATCTTTTCGAAACGTAACGAATACTATATTTCTAGCTAGAGTCAACAAAGTTATACTCAACTAATGCATTACAACATCACCTAATCTAAATGACATTTTATACAGTAACGTAGCAAACTACAGAACTATAAAAATAAATTAAACCAAAAGATAATTCCTTAGCAAAGTGTTTAAATCAAATTGTCATATTTATGAGATTCAGATTTCATACCATCACAGTGTAATGCCTTTGTAAGGGAAACTACAAAATGTTTGTAGTTACACCTCACGCGAAGCGGAACCCAAAATAATCAACGTGTAAAGCAACTGCAACATAAAACTACACCTTTTATGATTTTTCACATAAAATGTAAAAAAATACTTGAAATCCATACGAGTATCGTGAAAAGGAGTAGTGCCATTCTGGAACACCATTACAATTAAGTGTTTAAATGAGTATCGCCTTTCCAGAACTTATTTTGTTTAGCATTTTTTAATATAACCTTATCAGTTATTTTAATGAAAGAAACAATATAATCCAATCAGGAAACATGTTTCTATTAAACGAAATGTAGTGTATATTGAGTGGTGAATGGGAAGGGGGGAGGGGGTTGCGCTCCACTATCACTGCGTCCCTGCAGACATCCGTTTATTGCTAGTCAGCTGGCTCCTACCTCTTTAGACTGCGGTCCGATTTTGCGCCCAAACTTTGTGCACGTAAAATTGCAAACCTAGATGCAGTGGCATTCGGTCTGCTTTTTTGGGAATTTCCATAAAAATGTTTTTATGATGAAATTGTTTAATGATTTTAACTAATAATTAAAACTACTGCATTATGACTTTAAAAATTTTTTCCTTATTCCTCTTAGACATTTTTAAGTTCAAACGGTTCCTCATTTTAACACAGCATAATCTGACATTTCAGAACATCGGTAATCCTTAAATGGTTAATAAAATTGTTTATTACACATCTTTGTTTGTCGGCAGGATTCCCGCTGCCGGTAACACATCCTGGGTTCCTGTCTCAACTCTGGATTATCACTCCGGACTACTGACCTATCTAGAAATCATATCTCCTACAACACTGTTCATGGTTAGAAGTTTTAACTTTGGAAATTCAACATTTTGGAATAGATTACCTTTTACAGAGCCGTGGAGTGGAAGGAATTCATAGTTAACTGAAAATTTATAATCTAATTGTTTTTAAGAGTTACTATAATAGATCCTAAAAGTTAATCCAATTGCATCAAAAACTAACATTGTGGTAACAGAATTATACATTATTTGATAAATTTTATTGGACTTTTCTAACGTGTCTGTGTTTTTGACCACACAACGTTTCTGGAGGTGGAGGAACTCCTCCCGTTCTAAAGTGATTACCTTATAATTTTTATTGAAAATTGAAAGTTTAAGTTACAGGTATTGATTAAATCATGTTGTCAATAATATTATACTTATCTATCATGCACACTACAAAAACTATATTGATAACAACGCAACAAATAACCACAAAACTCCGCCTCCGAACTAGCGTGGCGACACAAGTAGTACGAAAGCACTACAGTATTATTCCCATTCTGTGCGTACGCTATCTTGTGTCGCCCGTCTAACATTTAGCAAAATCTTAATGTACAGTATTGAGGTATTAAATGAATACAAAGTAGACTTTTACATTTTATTAAAATACTTCACTAATTATAAATTGGACTGACCTAGGAAGGTGGTAATTTCTGTAACCGGTGGAACAAAATAATTTAAATTTGTACTTAAGCTGTATTATCCAATAAAAGGTTACCAGGTCTTTGACAATGTTAATTCCAAATCTATTGTGCTTTCAGGTATGTAATGATAAAAAATACTTTCAGGTGTTTTGGAAGAAATTTACAAGCCATGAGGAATTTTGTACGAGTAAAAAAATTTAAATGAAAATTAATACACATTATCTAACTTTTATTTCAAAGACCTGATAACTATGCTAGATGCTATATTATGGACATATATATTATGTGCAATCAATATAAAGTTAAAGCTGTTATAGGAGATACTTAACTATTAAACCAGACCTCAACCCTTCCAAACAGACTAAAAACGCAAAATGATACTGCGGCAGTAAACCTTAAATAGTTTGACACATGGTGGATTTCACAGATTCAGACGTTTCAAATTATCAAAATGTAAAACCATGCAGAATATAAAATAAAATTATCTGGGAGAATTAATTTCAGTTTTTGTCTTCCATCCGAACATTATTGATTTGATTTGACCAATATTAAAATCATTCACAAAACTCTGTTCACACTTTCTCTGTCTATGATTTTTAAGATATCTAATTTCAAACCTGGGCTGTCTTTTTTAAAACTTGTAGTTTCATGCTTGTCACATTATATCAACTCACAGTACAGCGATGACTGTTTCACAAAACCTCTGTGGCAACTATTCACGTTCACCAAGCCTCTGATCAACAAACAACTCAGAGAGCAGAAAAGGGTAGGGAGTGTAACAAAACGATAAACTAGTTAACCGTAAACTAGCAGATGTACCATTAAAACAAAAAAAGCTAGTCCTGGTTGGTATGGCAGCTAGTAACTGAGTATATTATCAAGGACACTACTATCCAAAGTCAGTGTCGAAGTATCAAGAGTCAAACTATAAAAGGTCTACTGTTCACTGTGATTAAGGTTCTCAACTCACCTTGAGTAAAGCCACAAAATTTAGTAAATTCTCTCCAAGAAAATCAACACATAAAACCTACCAAACTCATCATTCTGAAATCTTAAATACATTTTTATACTAACATATATATAATAAGATTAAAATATTAAAGGAGGTGAAAAAATTAAAATAAATTGCCATAATTACAATGAATATAAAATCCTATGTGAAAACAGCTGAGATAAGATGAATCCTGAAGAAATGTTTACCAAAAAGAGTAATTCAGCCAATAACCACGGAGACTAAAACTACATAGAAGAACCGTGGAAAACTAACCTAGGAAGCTGGAAACAAACAAAGAGCCAGGACAGAGAAAGACGAGAAGTTTTAGTTTAACCCTTTCGCGAGTATAGACATTCCTCGACATCCAAATTTTATGCATTAAAAGGAATTTTAAAAGGTTTTCATTAGTAAAAAAAAGGAAAATTAAGCTTCTAGTAAAAATTCTAGTTAAATATCATAGTTTGAGTGAAAAATTTCGTCACTTCTAACAAGTCTCGATTCATTTTTGTTGTGCACATTAGAATTGTAAAATTAGACCGTAAAAGTACGGAATTAAAGTGTTTAGTAACAAACCAAAAGTTTTAAGTTACAACATGAGCCAAAAGCCTGCCTTGCTATCTGTTGCCGTCATTTGTTATTAAACTGGTTTCAGTCATTTAACCCTTAAAGCGCTACTGAAAATCACACTCCCTGCTTATTAATGTAAAAAAATGAAAATATTATTTTCCTAAGGTTTTTTTGGATAGGTAGCTTAAATAGAAATTTTATTCATTTTTATTTATAGAAGATCTTAAGATTATTTTTTTAGGTATTAAAAAAGTAATAGTTTGAGTCTGGATGAGCCATTTCAGTCAATAATTAGTTTATAAATCCTATACATTAAAAACATTCACATAATATACACTATTTGCTGCTAAAACACAATGTAAATAAACACACATAAAAAAATGTCAACGTACAAGGTTAGCGAAAATGAAAACAGCTGGCCGTAATGACTCGCATATACACGTTAAAAGCAGTACAGGAGCGAAAAAATACTGACCAAAGTCACCTAACAACTGATTTCAGTCACTAAATATTTCAACAAAGCCGCCATATTGGTTTTGTGAGTTAATTGAGGTTTAAGCAACATCACATGTACTCTATCGGTTGTTTTACTTTAACTACAGTGCAGTAAATGTGGCAAAATGATTGATCGCATCTAAAGATGTTAGCCGCATCGTGCGACCCTACTGTGCTGCGGTTAAGGGTTAATACAAGCTTTTAAAAGATGAACTACACAAAACCGTGTACCGATTTGAGCACATCAGGAAGGCCATACTCGTTTTACATAAAAACACCTTATACTCGTTTTACATAAAAACACCTTATACTCGTTTTACATAAAAACACCTTATACTCGTTTTACACAAAAACACCTTACTCGCAAAAGGGTCAAGAAGTTGTAATGTCTCCTACCTTTCATATCAAAGGCAAATAAAATATGTCAAACATAAGGACTGTTGTGTTAAACAGTGGTTCAAGAAGTGTAAATCAAAAAATGTTTTCCCAGAATGATGAGTTGGTAAGTATCGATGAATAGAATGATTCCAGTTTTCTTTTCTAAACATCATCGCTATAAAAATATCCACTTGGACAGAGTTCTGTGAACAAGAAATTGTTAACAACGGAAGTCTTACTGTAACAAGAATTGGTATTTTTTACATTTTATTGACTTATGTAGTAGTTAAAATCCACAGATTAATTGTAAACGTTCATCAAACAGTCCACCAAAAAGTAACCTAACTTGTATAAAAATATCCATTTCTTAAGAGGAAGTTTTTAAAATTAACTAATTACTTTGTATTAAAATATAAAATAAAAACAATAAATAATGAAACAAACAAATAATGTTTTTATTTTCTAAAATATTTACAAGTTAGTCAAAAACCACTCTCCAAAGATTTCATCTTTGATTTTAAACTCAAAAGTAAAACACACATATAGAAACCAGAAATTTATAATTAAAACTAAATACATAAAATTATAATTTGTCATTATTATTACTCATTAAAATTGTGCATTTCCAATTATAGGATATTAAAATGGAGTAATAAACTTTTCAAATAGAAAAAATATGTTGAATTTTTATTAAATAATCTGTAAAATAAAGTTTTATTCCATCCATTTTAAAGTACACCCCTGGATTTGTTCCATTCTCAGGTTTCATAAAACAAAAATTAATTAAAAATAATAAAAATCAAATACTACACATTTGAAACTGTGTAAAAATTAATACAGTATTCTATTTCTACTCCGAAAATGAAATATATCTACATTTCCTTTACTTAAGCTAAAATTAATCACTGATCCAAAAAAGGAACAATTGAAAGCTTCGAGAAACGTACAAATTGATTTAAAACACGAAAAGAACGAATAAAACTGATCTGCATTACGAACAATGCACGAAAAACAAGTAAAAACCTCACTTGGAGCTGGGACAGAGATAAATACCTTTTAAACTTGTCCACGAAGATATTATGTGTGAACAGTTCTCTCACGATACGCAGAGTCGGATCGTAATGAGGTTAGACCTTAGTGGTGGGACGTGTTGGGACTACCTGGTTCTGCTCGGTTAGGGGTTTGGACGCTGCACTTCCCCCCGATCTTCCCCTTCCTCCTCGTCGCCCCCTCGATTTCTTCCCCGACCTCTGAGGCATGTTTTCTCGCTTGTCTGCCGTTATCTCGAATGGTGAGTCAATATCTGGAGGTCCGTTTGCAGTCAGCTGTAAAATATAACTCTATTGAATAACCCCTTAATGGTTCTTTTTTAACCTTAGCCAACCCAAAAGTGCAAAATTTTTTTAATTCTTATTGTACATGTTACGAAAAGTAGATTAAAGAGTAAAATACATTTATTTAACCTATTTTAAGTTGAGTTTAGTTTGCGTTTTTTTCTATTTTTATAAATATATAATAAATTCTCAATAAACTTCAAATCGGCGGTTGCGCTAACAGAATGCCATGGAAGCTGGGGGCGGAGAGACGGTGCGAGGTGTAGAAACCCGCAACAAGTAACAAGTAACATATTTAAAAATTGATAGTTCATAGCAATCTAAACATTAACCAACAATACATCGACAAGTCCAACTAACCATATGTAAACAAATACAAGCAAGACGATAGCCTGTTCAGGGGTTTTACCGGTAAACAAAAATTTGTTTTTAAAGTCATAACTTAAATAAATTGAGTATTATGGCAAAAAATACAGTTCATCACAAAGGTTTGATCTGCTTTTTGAAATTTACTCATTATAGTATCACAGCTTGCCTCTGGTGAATCATTTTAGACCCTTGAGATGAAACATACTATTGTTCCCTGGGTGTCTTGCTAATTTAGAGGTTAGCATTTTAGACTTCGGTGTAAGAGAACACAGGTTCTCTTCCCGGCATTCCCCTTGGGTTTGGACTATTTAAAAAAAAATAGTTTACGTATAATCACATAAAATATGCCCCTGACATAAAGGTGAGTGTTATTTTTATTATTTTACTGTACACATAGGCTGCCAAGGAAAGGTTGTTTACCTACAGAAATTCAGATGCAAAAAAATAAAAACTAATTTGTAAATAAACAAACCCCTTCAAAAACAGACCTGGTGTGGCAACTGCGATGACAGCATCTTGTTCGGCTTGACCCTGGCCGTCTGGCTAGGCTGGTTGTTGGAGGGGGGGATGACTCGCAGCACATTGCCCACAGCCTTGGTCCTGCCCTCACGAAACACCATGCGCTGACCCGCACGCAGGTACTCAGGGTGCTTGATGAAGCGGAAGTGTACCACGGCCTGCGCGCACAAATTGTTACGGTCAGATATGGGTGATTGTATAATAGTCATCCATTGATAAGTTAATCCATTCCTGTCTGAATTTCAGTGAGACGCCTGAGGCCCTCCGGTCTGAGTTAAAATCGAGTCTTTTTCACTGCAATTGTGCGTCACTATTAGCTTGATAGATTTAACAGAAATTTCATAAATGATATGTTTTGATTTATTCACCCTGTAACTGTGTATACAATCACTTTTAGCAAGAAAAAGACTTAATTCTATACTTTTTCACCAGTTCCAAGCGGTAGGCTTCGACACAAGTTGGTACCGGCGCTTCATCAATACTTATTTTGTTTTCAAAAGATGCCTGTATTTCACTTGGCTCATTTATTTCCAGTTTACATGCAGTAACAAATATTTATTGACAAATCTTTAATAAAAAGAATCATTTACTGTATTCTCATAAATAAGTATAATACCTGAACAAGTCGTGTGAAAGAGATAACATTTTCCTGTCAACATCGAACATTGGACACTACACAAACACATTTTGAGTACACTGGAATAAATTTGTTAACAGATGGTGAGAGAGGTTTATTTTGGATTAAATTATAATAGGATTTTTGTAGGGAAAGGTTGTAACCTCATGTGTATTATGATGTAAAAATTACCTTATCTCCTGTCCTTAAACATTCCTCGGACATGCTCAAGATGGAAGCGGTCTGCCTGATACTACCACAGTGAACTGCAACAAGCAGAGCAATCTTCGGTGAAATTGGGAAAGGACACTTACTAAAAATGGATTCAGTATTTAAATTTACCTTCAATGATTACAGCAAAAATAAAAAATCAGTCATGTTTAACCTAAGTAATATTTAAAGAAAAGTAATTTCATTGGAATTAGGAATGATTAAACAATGAGATAACCCATTGAGGAAGACACATGAGTCTGATTCGACATCTGCATTGAGTCATAATTATTGACGTAGTTCCAAAGTTTTCCAATAGATAGTGTTACCACGCCCTTTGTGATTGTCTGAACTGACTAATAATATATTGTTTTGATCTGTTGGTTAACCTGATAATATCTTATTTCAATTATTGTAAAGTGTTATCTGTTCGATGTATGGCAGCGGTCGAAACAGCTCGCCGCGTATTGAGAGTGTGTTTTGGTTATGTTTTTTATATTTTTTATAGATATAAGGATAATATATTTTTTTAATTATTTGACATATAAAATTTAATAAATAATATGATAAGGAAGCAAAGAATATTCTATAAAAATGTGACTCGACTGCATAAATTGGCTGTAAATGATAATGATTAATTTCTATAGACATTTTGGATAGGAATACATAACCAAAAACTAGGGGAATCAGCATTTAAACAGGTAAGCTAGGACACATCCTACCTTTGCTGTAGCAGGATTACTTTCGTGGGAAAGCCAGAGTAACATCACTTTGACCGGGCTTTGGGTGTACAAGTATTCGGCTTTTCTGACTGACAAGTCACTTTCTCTACCTCCATATTACCTAACTAACGCCCGTCTCCCAGAATCTGTAATGAGTGACGATTAGTTTACCCATAGCCTGGTAGCGTGAGCTGATGGTGGTCGGGTGGTGCAGGACGAGTATCTCCCCTTCGAACTCCCAGCAGGCCTGTGGATTGAGGGCAGGGGAAACCATCACCATGCCTTTCCTGATCTGCGACCTCTTGATCTGTACCAACAAATAACACACATCACAGTACAACACTCTGAACAGACAAAATACTGTTCATGCCACATTTGTACATTTGTGAGTTGTGAGGCTATAGGGTGTCCACAGAAAATTTTTATTTCTGTGACTTTCCCTGACTATCTGATTATCCCTGACCATTTATCAATAATTTCCCTGACTTGCAAATTTTATTCAAAAATTATTTAACAACAAACACTAGAAAATATGAATGCATAAACAAGTACAGGGTGTATATCTTTTGACAATGTTGGCACGGACACATTTTTTATTAAAAAAGGTCATTGCAGGCTGGGAATTTTTAACCAGAAAAAAATAATAATAAAAATGATTCTTGAATTTACTATTTCAAAACAACAAGAGCGAAGACTTTGCCGCTGTGGTTCCTGCAGTGAGTACAGTTTTGTTGGTGTGATTATAAATTTTATACCAAAGGTCTATAAATTTATGCAGCTTGACCTCTTTCAACTCAAGTTTGTGAAATGGCTGGCTAGTTTCACTTGTTTTATGACACCCTGATGGAATTGTTTTTGTTTACACAGTTAAAGATTTATTTTAAAACTCAATTATATCCAGGTGTAAAAACACAATAAAATGAAGAAAAATAACTATATCAAAATTTTTCTTTACCTATACTTAATATCTAAGGTTAGGTGTCACCAAGTTAGGCTGTATCTAATTAATATTTTGTTACATCAGATTGGCTTCATATTGTCCATTTACAAACCACTCTAGAGACAGTATTTAGCACCACCATTTACCTTTTTGAGTGCGAAGGAAGCGGTCTGGCCCCCGCGCACCTCCCTCACTGCCATCCGCTTGCGATGGATGCTCTTGACCGCGATGGGTATGAAGTGTCCGAGAGGGTCCGGTCCGAGCATGAGGGTGTCATTCAACCGAATCACTCCCTTCAGAGTAGTTCCTGAGACTACAGTGCCAACACCCTGCGTCAAAAGCGACTCTGGTTACTTCTACAGTATTATTACCTATTAAGTTTGAAATGGTGACCAATTCAGGTCAAGGTCAAGTACGAATGAGAAACTAATGTGAAATGATTATTACGTGATCTTGTAGTCTTGTTACTGACTGAGGCTGACTCCTCAGACAGGACTGATGAACTGGATGAACGTAGTATTCAATAGTGCAGACATTAATCCACCGACCACTGCTCATAACTATCCACAATTTGTGTCCTCCAAGTAGATGGATTACAGGACATGCCACTGTCAAGTGCACGCCTTATTTAGCTGACTACTTTGAATGTTTTGACAACAGAGGCGCAAGAAATATTTGCTCTGGCTTATTAAATCTTCTTATTTCTCAACTACAGTTTACAATAAATATTTTACACTTACAACTTGGGAGTTCTCTGCCCAATGACATCAAATCCATAGAAAACCGCTCCCAGCTGACGGTAGCACTAAAAAAAATACTACCTTGACCATATGAACAAGGCATCTAGGGAGGGCTTGCGTTAGGCCTTTAATACTTTTAACTGAAATGGCGACCTACCCAGGTAGGTATTTTAAGCCAAGTATGAATGAGAAATGAGTGTAAGAAGATTGTGACTCGATGTTGTAGTCTTGTTACTGACTAATGCTGACAAGTTCCTTAGACAGAACTGTTAATCAATAGCCCAACAGGCAATCTATAGCAGGTGGTATGAATGTGTGAGTGAATTCATTTATTTATAAGGTAAATTAGTAACGTTTCTTATCATTTTGTTTTATTATTTTTTGTTTTTTAGTAAATGAATATGTTAGAGGTTAAACGTAAGAAAGGACCAAATGGTTATACTATTTTGCCTCATTAAGGAAGAATTGTTCATTTCATTTCTTTTTTAAATTTAAAAACTGAGCTTACTTTGCAAACGTTCATTATAGTACGACCAGGCAGTGGTAATTGATAATTCTATAATTCAGGCCGCGCTAATGTAACCAGGAGAGGGTTATAGAGGAAGCCAACACTATCTATCGGATTAGAATTGACCAAGCACCTCTAGCAGGAAAAAATAACTATGTCCAAATATAAGCAGACAAAACACATTATTTGCTCAGAACGTAGGTGTGTGTCATTTGGTTTCCCTGGAATAAAACTCCTTTAAACCGTTATGCTCCTAGTGTCTATCTTGACTCTTACTTAAATAGTTTTCAATAATTCTTTTGAGGATATGTTAAGAATTTTAACATTAACAAATGTTTAGGCCACTTTTTGAGGCTAGAAGACAAAATGTTGTTACTCTTACAAGGATTATAATTATGCATATTTGAATTTTTGTTGAATTTCTCTCAACCGTGAAATTTTTATTTAGATTCACTAGTTCATTCACTAGATTCATTAGTTAGGCACATGTGTCGATGATTATATGAATAAGAAATACGTACTGGGACCGAGTAAGTATCGTCTATCTGGAATTCGGCTGGGTCATTGTCATGAGAAGCCATCCTCGTAGTGAGAAGGTTGAGGAACATCTTCAGCAGGTCCAGGTTGTCTCCTGTTACATTGGACACCTGGAAGATCGGACATAACCTGCAACAGGATAATGGCATCGGTAAACAATTGTCAGATCTGTTTTGGGGTTTGTGAGAGATCCATATGCAGCTCCTACGGGCAACATGGCAACAGTCTTTCAAGCAGAGGTCACTTTCGTAGACATAAGTGCAAGGGAAGTAAGATTTTGATTAGGTGTGATGGCCAGGCTGGAGATGAACGGTGAATAGCAAGGTTGCCAGGGCATTCAGGCAATGGAAGGCGAATAAATTCCTGCATGGAGAAGCACCTCATAGGCTCCTCACTCCTGGAAGCACCTCATTCCTGTGTGGTCTTGAAATCCAGGCCTTAGGCAATCAAAATCCTTAATGAACCCTCTAATGAAGGAACGGAACAAAATTATTACCTGATACAGAAGTACTTAAGACTGCTAACAAGCATGCTGCCTGGCCATGGGCAGGTGAGGAAGCACTTCAAAGAGCTTGGTTTGTGTCATTTTGATACATTCAGGTTTTTTACACCTAAGGTTGGCCAGAATGGGCTCTCAAAGGCTCCTAGGGTTGCCTGCTACTAGGGTGGAAGAGTTCAAGAAGCTCGGCATTCTTCAACTTGTAGGATTTGTCAAACAAGTTTTTTGTCACCATTGCAAGTCATTAAGACAACTGTCGATGTGTGTTCTAAAATTGACCTGATGGGAAATGTTTTGTATTCTTGGAGAGTCGAAACAGAGCCTTTGCTTCCTGGGTACCTTGCTGAAATGTTTTGCATAGGTCTGGTATCTTTGTAAAATTCAGCTTATATTGTCAGTGACGTATTCTAAAATATCACTTTATTCCAACTGAAATCATACCATCCTAGTAAGGTTAAACTGTTAGACAGCAAATATAAATGTACCTTTCAGAAACAAAATTGGTAGCACTGATAACAACATCGTCGCTGCTCTTGACCATGACAGGGACCTTGCGGCACCCGGAACTCTTGAGTATTCGCACAAGCAGTCGCAGCGTGTCCTGAAGGACATTGGGCGGACACATGTCTATCTTGGTGACAACGACGAACACAGGAACGGACAACGCCAGGGCCAGACCGAGGTGCTCCTTAGTCATTCCCACGATACCGGCGTTGGCCCCCACCTGACACACGAAAGGAGGTCAAATGTAGTCACAGCATTAACCATTAAATTCTTTATTTTTATAATTTAAATTATTTTAGCGATTTTCCATAGAGCTATTACCGTACGTCTCAAATAACTTAAGTCCATGTTATTTTTTTCTTATTTTAACAAAACAATAGTCGTTAAAATTTTTATTTATATATTATTTTATTTGATGTTTTTTATATATATATGTGTCTGTTAGCACGATAACTCTCGTTTGGTACCGTACGAGACTTTTTAGAGACGTGTATTTCTATGCTCGGACGATGTTTTTAACCAGCCATTATCGGTCAATGGAAGATGGCTAAATTTTTTGCGCACATGTAGTTTTTTTTTCTAATTTTATTTTCACCATTTGTCGCTTATGCCAAACACAGTGGTCTTGAGGTAGCGTTCATGCCCCGCTAGGTCAATGAATGTGATCACTTTGGACGACTTCTCACAGATCTTGACCCAGTCCAAGGAGCCATGTTCTGGCTTGTTGACTACATTACCTACACAGATTCATACAAATTGTAAATAAGTACAATCTTCCTACGTTTTAACACTTAATTAACACATTAAATGAAACACTAGCCCAATCGATCGGCAAAAGCAGGTTGGAAGGATTAACTTGACAACCCAGTCCAGCTGGCAGTCAGAGATATGTTGTTTTTTACCAATTTGTGACTGGTGAAATAATAACAAAAATACAAATACTAAATCGACAAAGATATGTAACGTAACTAATCATAAAAAAAGTTGGAAAAAAGATACATACCAGTTTTGTTACAGTAAATTGTTTGTATTTGGATTCCTAGAAACGTTGGTGGTGCAATAATTTAATGTTGCATAAATATTTCCAGCTACTTGGTTACTATCAGTTATCAAATCAAATCCAATTCACCATTATTCAAATGTTGATAAACTACTTTTTTCACAGTAGTAAAAAATTTGAGCAATACTGTTTTAACAAAAATTTTGAAATTAGACTTAAGAAAGTCTTAAAAGATTATAGGAAAGTTCATAGGCCGAATTCACATAGTTACACAAAAGAGTTCAATATTGGTCGATTTTAATAATTTCAAACTCAGTGGAAAAATAAACCAAATTTTAGAATCATAAGGACTTTGTTGTTAAACTGACCTATACTGTCGAAGCCGAGGATGTCATTGCCAACAGAACTGGTACGCCCTGATTCCATTTCGTGTTTGTGCCGGAACAGCTTCAACCTAGCGTGGCCTCTACCATTGTCAAGTTCTCCGTGTGTCAAAACTCCAAGTAGAGTCGACTTGCCTGCGTCTACATTCCCCACAACGGCAACTCTACAATCAATAGTTGATATCAACCTTCTAAGAAAGGATTTTTAAAATTTTTTTAAAACAAATTTAAATAGGCCTATTCACATATTATTTCTGTGAGCGATAGGCCATACTAGAAAATATAATGAAACTTGAAATAAATGTTTGAAGTGCATGTTTTTCGCTCACTTCCTATACCAGCAATATTAAATTAAAACTGTTGCTACGACTTGTTATTATCTTAATCGCATGAATTGTTTAAGAATATTCTTATAATAAATATATTATATTTTCAAACTAATCTGATTTGGCTTAGATGGTTAAAAAGCACAAACTGAGCGAGGATCAACTCACCTGATCTCGAGAAAATCCTGCTGCACAACCCTTTTCCTCACCAGATACTGGCCCTTAGCCCTTGCTCACACTTGCTCTGGAGCAGTACGCAGTCGGCGTCCAAAGTGGCTGCGAGGGACTGAAGCGTGGCCACGGACGGCATACTCATCCTCCTTTAGTCCACTCTCGCCCTCGTCTTTTCGAGAAAAAGGGTGTCAGTTATTGTATAAAATAAACCATTGAGACAGTTATTTGTTGTTATAATTACAAAGGCGTTTAAGTACATCCTATGTAAAGTTATATACTTCATAAACGATGTACCATAATGAAACAGCTCGTTGTGAAAACTCATGAGCAATAACAACATACAACAACAAAAAACAATATGATATGTAATCCAGCTGTAAAAAACACACTATACTTATTTCTTTTCCTGCCCGAACTGTCCAAATTCGTTAAACTATGAAATAAAAATGACACAAAACACCTACACACAGTAAAAACATACGACCCATGTTTTTTCGCAAAAAGCCCGCTCATCCAACTCATCCAGCATTAAAGGGTTATCACCAGACACTTTTTTCAATGTAAACTTGAAATCACACATTCATGGGCAGGTGTTTAAAATTTTATTGCTAATGAGATCTCCTGTGTAAAACAAACGGGCTTTCAACACATCTTACCCCTCGAGTGCCATAATGGAAGAGAAATCTGAATAAATTTATCATCCTTTACATTACAAACTATCCAAGTTACATTTTCCTTAAATTGGAAAATTATTAAATTTGACTTTCCCTATAATACGAGTAGGCCCTACTGTGTTTACCAACTTTTATACCTCAGTAATCGCTAACTGAAGCAAATGAAACAAAGATTAAAAATAGTTATTATTTGGCTGAGAGGTGTAGGATCTACAGATACATTTAAGTTATTGATAATTAATTCTTTATTGTTTACAAAATGACAAAACACTCGTCTAAGTAAATGTCTAAACATGACAAAGTAACATATGTCAAATATTGGGAGAGGATAAGCATTAACGTAATAGAGGCAGGCATCGGGAGAAAATTAAAAATCTACCATTCCCCTATTCCGAACTAATAATTCACTAATTTCGATCCAGCAGTTTATGTGTAAAAAACAACTTTATTTCTTCTCCTTCCCGAACTGTCAAAATGTAAAGTAAACGGATGTTGACATTAAAAACTGTAAACATTGAATCCCAGGGTATTTACAGCAACCATGTCTTCTGCTTCTCGAACTGTCAAATTTTAGTGTTCACAGCTGTTGACATTCAAGTAATTTTACGTTTTCATTCTCTAAAAATGTAAACATTGAAATTTAGGACATTCATGGGGCGTAGCCCGAGGGGATTTTAAGGCAATGCCTATGTGTTGCATGAGTTTAAGATCTACCTTTGTGTAAAATTTCAAACTGTTTGGTTCAGTATTTTTTGCGTTTACTTGCCACAACAAACCCACAAACAAACATACAGAAACCACCTCTTCTTTATAATATTATAGATAATGATATGTGATATTTACAATTAATATTAAGTACATTTCTGCAATTTATGCAATATATGTCTGCAGTGCTTGCATGTTTTTCGCTCACTTCCTATACCAGCAATATTAAATTAAAACTGTTGCTGCAACTTGTTATTATCTTAATCGCATGGATTGTTTAAGAATATTCTTATAATAAATATATTATATTTTCAAACTAATCTGATTTGGCTTAGATGGTTAAAAAGCACAAACTGAGCAAGGATCAACTCACCTGATCTCGAGAAAATCCTGCTGCACAACCCTTTTCCTCACCAGATACTGGCCCGTTAGCCCTTGCTCACACTTGCTCTGGCGCAGCAGTACGCAGTCGGCGTCCAAAGTGGCTGCGAGGGACTGAAGCGTGGCCACGGACGCTGCATACTCATCCTCCTTTAGTCCACTCTCGCCCTCGTCTTTTCAAGAAAAAGGGTGTCAGTTATTGTATATGAATAAACCATTGAGACAGTTATTTGTTTTTATAAAGTACAGAAGGCATTTAAGTACATCCTATGTAAAGTTATATACTTCATAAACGATGTACCACATTGAAACAGGCTCGTTGTTGAAAACTCATGAGCAATAACATTGACTAACAACATACAAAACAACAATATGATATGTAATTGCAGCTTGTAATATATCAGCTGTCACACCCTATATCCTATAATGGAAGAGAAATCTGAAAAAATTTATCATCCTATACATTACAAACTATCCAAGTTACATTTTCCTTAAATTGTAAAATAATTAAATTTGACTTTCCCTATACAGTAGAACCTCGATAGTCCGACCTCCGATGGTCCGACTCCTCGGTTGGTCCGACCGTGCCCGTCGGCGAAACAGACTTCCGCTAATTCGTCCTCGGTGGCATTCTCCTCGTTTAGTCCGACCACGCTAGCGGAAATTTACAGCATTTGTTTACTTCGTAACTCCGTTCAAGTTGAAACCTGTCGATGACGTATCGACAGGTGACATCGTGAGTGTATATATGTGTGTATTTATTTAATGTTTTTAGGCTTTCTGTTGCGTTCATCAGTACAGTAGCTTTTTATAACATCTTTAAGCAATATTCTTTGTTCGAAATACAGTTTAAGTTTGTTTTTATGTTAATATACGATTTCCTCTGATAATCCGACCTTTTTTTTGTTCCGACCATACCCCCGGTCCCGTAGGTGACGGATTAGCGAGGTTCTACTGTAATACGAGTACTGTGTTTACCAACTTTTATACCTCGGTAAGCGCTAACTGAAGCAAATGAAACAAAGATTAAAAATAGTTATTATTTTTTCTATATAGTATTATTTTTTTATTAAAATGATGGAAACAAAAATTTAGTAAAAAAACTACAAAGCTTCAAAAACATGGGGTACAAACATTCCCCTAAACCTCCCTTCAGATAGACCTCGAAACCAACTGGTCTTGGATCTAGATTTGATACGATAGGCTAATATCTCTATTTTTCTATACTGCAGTATTTTTTTAAAGCTAGGATGATTAGCATAGAAGAAGAAAACAAAATAGGCCTTGCATTTATCCTAATTCAAGGTACAAAAGTATCAGTTTCGGAATAGGCCTAACTTATAGCTTGAAAAATCTTATAAAATGTTAAACTAATAAAACAGATTTAAGTGATAGCACAGTTTAAAGTTCATACAAAATATTACAGAATAAATAAGTAATGATACAAATGTCAGTTATCAGTAATCAAAATCTGATTAGCTCTACTGATTACCAAGTAACTCAACTTTTAATGACTTCCATAACCCAATCCAATTTTACTGTGGTCCATACATTAAAAAGGCATTAAGATATGTAGAGACAAGGCATGTAATCTCTAAATTTCTATTGTGGAATTCTGAGATTTTTAAATAAGACTTGATAAATTTGTTGATAAAGCAATTTGGACTTAATTATAAACTTCATTAGAAGTAACATGATTTTAAAACAATAACATTTTCTATGTAGCAAATTCATATTACTTCATCAATTAATTGACTATAAAGATAAATATTTGATTTCATAATGTTTTGTTCTCACCTACTCCAACACCTATGTCAAAAATTGTTTCCCCTCTTCCATCTTCAATTCTTTCTTTGATCTTCTTGAGTAGTAGTTCATACTGTTCTTCATTAGGACTTACAAGAGAAGTCTGTGAAAACAGAAGAAATTAGCAATTTACCTAATTCTCTCAGTATTAAGGAATGCTTAGTTTAAAATCCATTTATTCACTAAAATAAATAACACTAACAAAGTAATTCAATGTAGCACATTTCACTGGCCTATGTAATCATATAGGGCCTATTGGCATAAATAACTAAATTTAACTAACCAGATGCCATCCATTAAAGAATGAAAAGTATTATTTTTGTTTCAATTTAGGCTACTTTCGCTCCAATGTTTAATATATAAATATATTTCCAAAATCACAGACTGAAATTAATACAATCTTAATCATTGGTAAATATTATCAGTTAACACATTCGAAACCCCGTTCATCGCGCGGTGTTGAAAATGGCACGGCCGTTGGGAGACATTGTGGAGTGAAACAATACACAATTCAAAATTGTCATCTGGTATCTAAACTGTAGTCATACTTCATTTATACTTTTCCAATTACTATCTAAACTATTAACAACTGAAACTAATCTTTTGTCCAATGGTTAGTTTGTTTGACCAGCTAAGTTTAACAGTCATCTAGTGATCTAGCCTATGCTTAAACCAACATACCTTGGCCCTAATGCTAGAATAATCTGGCTGAGGACTAGGAGTTTCTTCAGAGGCTGCAAAAAGGCTTGCTGTCGTCTCTGCTGTGTTAGGGGTCTGATCAACAACCCCTGCCATATTGAACAATTATCACAGAAATTGTCTGAATAACCTAAAGCAAGTTTGCACTGCCGCAGATGAAATAGCAAACAAGTTTTCACTGACGATAAATACACAAATGATTTAAGCTAATTAATAACCCACTATGATAGAGTTTTTACATGATTACTTCCATAAAATCACTACAACCGACCAAAATCACTTGGATATGAAACAGCTTACGAACACAGTTTTACAAGGAGTCCTCAAAGTCAAATTTTTCGAATAAAAAGAAGTATGAACCTTAATAAGTTACAATAGGACTGACTATTGTAAAATAATTTACACAATTGATCACTTTGATCGAGAACGAACTACTATCATGACAGTTCTTTGTTTGTTTATAAATTAAGCTTTACCACACAACTCTATCGTCTGCAAACGTAATGTCAACCATGATAGTTCATTGCGTCATTTCAGCCAACCAACCATCTCGTTGGAAAATGATGTAAAATGGTGAAAATCATGATAGACTCAAAGACCTTTAAAACCAACCATATGGTCATTTCTCAACACTAATTACATGTAGTGAGTTTTTTGTTAAAATTGAGAGATACAATAATATATTTCCTCTTATGTAAATGTAACTGACGTTTGTTTTATATAAAATCTGTTTTTCTAAACATAAAAATGTTTAGTACAACAAATACCTCAAATGTAATATAGTGTAATTAATTATTTCCATCAGCTAACAATGATATTGGTGCAATACTTGATATCACCTTCATAAGAATAAAGTGCTAGCAACCCAGATAGTCAACGAATGCACCAGCTATGTTGAATTTGGCATCAGCTTTTTACCAAAAGGTAACTATTACTTTACACAAAATTAAAGGAGTTGAACTTGTGTCTCAAGGCATATCAGCCAGTCAGCTTAACACACCCCCTGGTTGGAGTTTAAGTACTAACTATATATTGGCCTCCAAAAATTTACTTTCACGTTATTAGGTGATAAAAATCCTCAATACGTCAGTTGAAATATTTGTATGCCAAGAATACCTACTAATAGCTTTTAGGAGTCCTAATCTCACCTAATGTGATCCTTTTTCAGTTCTGTTCCTAAATGTAACCCAATCCATATTGATCCTTATAGATATAGGCCAGAATTTTCCCAAAGATATAAAAATCAGCTTAAAAATCTCTATCAAGAAATTATTGTCCACATATTTTATCCACATTGTAAAAATGAATTAGGTAAACGATATGATGCTAATTTATGAGATGGTATCTTCGAAATAGAATAAATAGTCATCCTTCTAAAACTCATATGATTTTTTATTACAACATAATTTACAACATATAAATCTAATAAACAATTTAAAAACATAACAATAAACCCGTCGCAGCAGACCTGTACTCAGCGAATTTCCAAATCAATAAAATAATAGTATATGACAAGTTTTATCAGTATCTGTCAATAAATATGAGAGTTATTTGCCTCTTCATCTGGAAAGAGTTGAGATTTTGCTCAAACATCTTAAGAACATTAAAAAATAAATAAAATAAAAATACATTAAACTAATCACTGATCTAATTTAAACCATTCACACTAGTGGTCAAGCTGATCAGTCAGTTCACCACACTTATGGTCGCTATCAATGCCACTTGGCATAGTAGGGATGCGGCTTTAGATTCCAAACCACCTTGCGATAGTAAGCGGCTTTAGATTCCAAAAATTTTACTTGGTATAGGTAAAATATAACCTTGTTCGAGGTAACTGTGTTATCGCGGGTGAGTGCCGCCACGCTCACCTTTTTTTAAATGCCTTGTTAACAGTTTATATTTTACGAATTTCAAACAATTATATGATGCCACTTTTTTTTAGCTACTTTTCTAACTTTAATTACATACAAAACTAAAAATAACTAATTTCACAATAAAAAATTTAACTATTTTTAATTAATCATTTAAAACACATGATGTTATTAAAAAGACATTTTGCTAATACTTAATGCATTACATCAGAAATAAATAATCACTATACAAAACTTGTAATTTATTACCAAATTTAAAAGCCTTATTAGTTGTGCTCCTCGTCACCAAACAAAGGTGTGAGACAGACTGAAGATCTTAACCTCCCCTATCATAAACCCCCCACTATTACTGACCCAAACAAAAGATACTCCGAGTTTCAATATATTACAAACTCCATGTTTTGTAGAAACTTAATATGAAAAGTGAGCGCTGCGCTCACCCCTCGACCATCCACGTGCTAGACTAGACTAGACTAGATTAGACTAGATTATTGAAATGGCAACCTACCCAGGTGGGTATTTTAAGCCAAAAGAGCAATGTTCTTCCCAATTAAATACAATGTGTTGTATGGCAGTAATATTTCTAAAAAATAACTACTGAAGTCATAATTTACTATCAATATTACTTTTACTACCTTTACTATATATTACTACCTTTACTAGGGAGTATTACTACCTTTACTTTAATAAAAATAAAAATTTAAAATGTAATTAATGTTTTCCTTTAAGACAATTTAAGAAGTTTTACCTTTCACTGCACCAATACCTAATACAATCCAAGTTTGTTTGTTGTTTGTTTTGGACTCTTCTTCTACCCTTTTGTCTTCTTCTTCCTTGGGGCTGCTTGTATTGGGGATGGACTCCATATATACACCTTCACCCAGTAGTCCATGGTCATTGTCTTTATAAAACTTGTTGAAAATTGAACCAGTTGTGTCTGATATTAAAGATTTGCATTGACTGGAATCTTGATTTACGTCAGTCCATTCTATTTTACCTCTGTGACAAGAGAAATAATTAAATTAATCATAAAAAATCATTATTATACAAATACAGTTTATTTGTTTCTGACTATTAAGTCAAGTCAAGTAGAGTTTGGTACTAACCAAACTCTTTCGAAGTAGAAAATCAACTATCTTAAAAATATCTCTCATTGCTATGATTTTGATTCTACTTAATTTTTTTCTAGAATTTTGAACTTATTGGAATTTTCCTGCTCTGAAAGCTGACAGAAAATGCGGAAAACTGAATTCTTAGTTTAACTTAATTAGCTCTAACACCATACATATTGTGTAAAAAACTTATTTACTGACAGATAATGTTTAAATAATCTAGAGAAGTTTGACTTACCCATTGATGGTATACTTTCGGTGGAGGCAGTTGTTAGGTCTAAGGTTGAAGTATCCTGATGCTTCGTTTTCATTTTCTATAACCATCACGAAACCCTTCTGATATTTAATGAGATCACGATACATGGTTAGTCCTTCAACCTTACCACAAGTAGTCTTAAACCTGTCAAAGTTATAAGTTGAATATAGATAAATAAGAGTAGGTAGTTGCTGGAAGGCCCCTGATTTGATAAAGACTGCTAAAGTTCAAAGATTGAATGGGCATTACTGTACAGTGTGAGAATCCTTAATTAAATGAAGACCTGAAGTAAAATAGGATCTAAGTGCCAATTTTAAATTTTTTGAGTTATAACCGGAAATTTTATCTATGAAGCAAGCCAGTTTAGGGTAAGTGCCCCAACTAGCTGTTTCTAGTAGTTGCTATGGTCACCAACAGAATGTGTGGGCCGTATGCGCCCATGCATTTTGTTGGTGAAAAAACCTTGATATCTCAAAATGTTGCGAATTAGTTACTGATCAACCTCTAGGATATGGACTGGGTACCACATCTACTAAACCACCCAGACAGTTCAAGTCTACCGTACCTGGCTAGTTCAACATCATCCTCCTCCGAGCTTTGGCCCTGCACCATCTTGGCTACAGTGACGGACCTGATGCATGTTCGGCCACGGTGGACATCCTGCAGAACCATGACAAGCTGGTCACTGAGGTACCACAAGATTGCCTCCCTCGGCATTGCGATGTAATCATAGATATCACTCGAGTCCAGGGATAGCACTAAAATATTATGGCGGCTTAAAACAAATGATCTAACAACTAAGAGAAAGGATTTCGATGTAGATTTTTAGGACCTTTTCCGTTAATTCACCACCACTACTTTTTTTCGCTGAGGCCATTAGTTCACCACCACTTGTGATATACAGGAAACCATATCATCATGAGTATTTAAGAGTGAATAGTTCAGGTTTTATCTGCAGGATTGTAGAAAGTCTTATCGCTTAGCAATAACAGGACCGCACAGCCAGCACACCGGTCAGTCTGATTGACCAGGTTAGGTTAGGATTGCTTAGGTTAGGTTTGGTTAGGTTAAGTTCTGTTAGGTAGTTTCGTATTGTGAGTGTTTAAGAGTTCCATTTGCTGTACAAAATATATATCGTTCAATTTCTCCTAATCTTGTTTTGTATTTCCTTATTATTTTTTTCTTGTAGTCCTAAAACAATTTGTACTTCAAAATGTTTAGTATTAAACCCAATTTAAGTATAAATAGTATTGGTTGTAAATAAATGGAATATTAAGGTGGTGGAATATTAAGCTAGTGGTGGTGAATTAACGGAAAATATCTGATTTTTAAAAATTATTTAGATTTCTATTTTTATTTTTCAGAGTAGATTTTTTATTTAAAATTTATCAATAAGTTATTATTTTTATCATTATTATTATTTTATTATTTTTTCGTACTATTACTACATATATTCCTTGCTTTAAGGATTAAATGTCAGGATAATTGTATTTATTGTGTTTTTATTTATTTATTGTGCTACATTTTGTGGCACAGTAAGTGTTGGATATTATTTTGGATATAATTCTTTTAATTTTATTATAATGACTAAAGAGTTTATATTAGGAGTTACAAAATTTATTAAAAGTTAAATTTATAAGAGTAGAACAGCCTGACAAGTTATCTATTTATTTCAAGTTTATTTTAGTTTTATAATTAGGGCTCTTTTATGAATTGAATTTTAATATTGTTATCATTGTACTGTATGGAAATAAACAAGTTATTCTATTCTATTTCAAAATTAAGATTTTAGTAATCTAAATACAAGTTCTAAGGTCTAATTTCAATTTTCAATTTTCTTTTTCAACATAGAGCTAATTTTGTGCATTAAAAATTTAGGAAGATGTTAATAAAGTGAATGAAGTTTACACACGAGTAAATATATACGTTACTTACTTGTCATTGGAGGCTGCATACCCCCTCTTCCTGTAAGATTGAAATAAACCATAATCTGTACAACACAAACCAAATCCAAATCACAGTGCAGGATCAATCCATAAAACCAAGGTCAAAATACAGAGAAAGGAAATAAGATACAGTAACCAAATCATAAGACCAGTAACCATGAGTGGTGTTAATGGGGGAAACCACACCGCCAGATCTCTTAAAAGTTTTTGAATTTCTATTACCAAACTTAACAGTTCTATTATAATTTTTTATTTGGCACAGATTTTTTTATGACTTTTTAAATTAGTTTTAAGTATATATATTTATTTTTCTCTAGTTTGTAGCCTATATAGTGACAAAATTCACTGTGAAATTAACTCCGTGCCACCCTAAGGTGTAACCTCTAACTCCGCCCATGCCAGTAACCAAATGAAACATAAAATACTTAATAGGAGGCACATTTTATGTTTTTAAATTAACAAGTGAGGGGTAAAGAAATTTTTAAAGTCCATCTTACATTCGGTAATTTTTCTTCAGAGATTAGTTTCTACAAAACATCTTGTCAGGAAAGGAAAGAAAGAAGTCTATGTCTATATCATCTCTGCCCAGTTTAAAAATCAATTCCCAGTTTTTTTCTAATTAATGGTAAATTTTAATTAAATTAGACAATTTATTATTAATTGTTTCTTAATCAGTATGGCTCACCCATTCGCCTGACAGGCTGGGTTGCTTGCTCCTTCGTTGCGATGACCACTGGTCCTGCCACCCCGGTAGCTGGCCCTGTTGCTACAATTTCTCCTAAGTTTGTCTTTTGAATTGAAAGATCATGGTGTCCAGTAAAATACTGAGGTTGATATTTCACATTATTATTGTTAGATGTTTTAGAGTTCGGTTTCAAAATTTTAATTTTTGACCCAAAATTCACTTTTTTCGGTCTAATCTTATTTATTTCGGCAAAACATTCTTTCATTGTCAAAACCTCTTTCTTCCCCTTTTGCAGATTCAAACTATCACCATTAAAAATTGTCTGATGACATTCTTTCTTCAATTTTAAAATCACCTTGACCGGTTCGCTTTTCACAGCTGATACGAAGAGCATGTTCCCAATATTGATGAAGCCTAAGGTCAACTCCCGTACGGGTTTTACAAAATCATTACACCTAACTTCCATTGAGCCAAGGTCACTGTTTTCTCCAGTGACATCTCTGTTTAAAGTAATCAGCTGATACCTTCTAATCCACCAGAATCTACAAGGATATATCTTCATGAAGAGTGATGAGCCGTCACCAATATCTAATACTGGAGCCAGAGAAATACTTCTGGTCTTGAAGTCTGTATGGGAGATAGTAAAGTATCGTGAGTACACTGGACATGAAATCGTAAAGCTATCATTCGAAAAAGTGAACATCAATCCTCAAAGAGAATCAAACATAGTGGTAGAGTCTCATAAGTCTGTTAGTAAAATGTAAAGTGTTATTGTAATCTAGTATAATATTTGCAAAAGTTATTTGCAAGAATCATTCTTCATTGAGATCAAAGCGGTTTAAAGAAAACGTAGATAAATTTTTTATTAAAATGTTACTTCAGGATGATAAAATAAAGATACATTTTTTATTCTTTTTACTTTTAAAATGTGCAAACATTGTTTAGCTGACCTTTATTTCTCTTTTTTTCTTCCTTTTTTTTTCCCTTTTTTTTTTCCTTTTCTTTTTTTTTTCTTTCCTTTTTTTTTTTTTTTTTTTCTCCTCTTTTTTTTTTTTTTTTTCTTTTTTTTTTTTCATTTTTTTCTTTTTTCTTCCTTTTTTTTTTCGTGCTGATACGACATGTAAACAAATGCAATTTAATTAATCAAAATCAAACCAGAAGGAAAAAACAGGAAATGATTATAAATGAATGAGATTCTTTTAGAAAATTCAAGCAACCTTTTATATGGCTTGATGAGGATAGATAACATTACGAACTTTAAAATTGTATTAGTAAGATAAACAGTTTTAGCTTACCTCCTAACACAGGATTGAAAACCAACTAAAACAAAAGAAAGGCGATAAAAGAAATGAAAATGTTTGTAAAGGTATAAAAATAAAATGTACCTAGTTTTACATTTTGTCCTTTTCTTGGTATTAAAACAAAAATAACTCAAATCAAAAAATATAGTAAAATTTTTTCTTGTTTGTTGGGAGCTATTATTTTCTATGATATTTAGGGTGTTCAAATTATATACTGTGTGTACATACTATAGTACAAAGTAATTACAGTATGGATTTATAATTTTGGTATTTTGGTGAACATTGTAAAGGTTCTCACTCTAGTTTTGTGTTGGTAAATGTAAAAAAAACTGAAAACAATGGATATGGCTAGAAACTAAACAACTGACATTTTAATAAAGACTTAAGTTTGATAAAAGATAAAATAACAGATTAATATAAAACTTACAGAAGTAAAAACCAAGTAAATATATGGCCCTTCTACCATTATTGTAACATAACTAATGTTGGATAGAATCTGATTAATGTTTACAGTGAAGTTTGCATAATTATTATTAATTAGTCGGCAACTGCTGACCTAGATCACAGACTGTGTCATTTATCTTGTACCTAGCTGTTGTACAAGCTGTTCCAGCGCAAAATTTGCTAATGTTTTTCGACAAAGTTATTCCAGTGCAGTTGAAATTTCGGCAATCATTTTCACACTTGAATTAGGAAAAGTAAGGTTGAACGTGTAATAAAGATTAGGAACAATAATAAACAGTACACTCAGTCGGAACTAACAAGATAAAAAAATACCTCAACTGCCAAAGGACCTAGAGACTGTGCAGTGAATTAAAACTAGTGAGATACTGTAGCAGTGGCTTGAGTTGCATAAAAAGAGGTGACCGCTTGTGATTTGACAGGAGTCGCTGGCTGCTGTTTTCAATCCAGCAACCTTTGACTAACTGTGCCTCCCCTGAACTAGTGTAACAGTAAGAGAGATACAAATCTGAGCGTTCTATGTATGACTGACGTAATCAGTAGAGTTACATTTGTTTAATCTGTATCATTTACAGAAAACTGGTTTCAAACCTTATTATAGTTCATCATTGGATTTTTCATGACATGATCTTATTTTTGTAGCACTCTAACAGTGTTTGTCACAAACAATAATTTGAACCTCACTTTCATACCAACAATTTAAAAATATTACAAAACATCTATACATTTACACTAAAGAGTTTTTTAATTGAGAAGCACAAACGCTTTAAAGGGAAAGTGATCAAAATATCTCAAATCAATATGAACATCCAGAGGATCAAACTCTTGATCTCTTGCATTGAAGTTTAAGACACTAACTATTAGGCTAGTTATTATTGAAAAGGGTTATTAAAATTAAAAATGGAATTCCTAACACACTTCTAACACCATTCACAGATTTATCGTTGGTGTAGTAAGTGTTAAGTGTGTATTACATTTTTAAACTGACTGTATTATGTGAGATTTACATTATTGTTATGTCCTTAGTGGGCTATAAAAATAACACTATAAACTATGAAGAAGCTAATAATGAACTGTAATATGGGTTGAAACCAATTATTCTAAAAGAAGCAAATTAATTTCACACGATTTGGCAACGAGCAATAGTTTGTATATTATAGAGATCTACATATAAGGCATATCATGTCTTGATAATAACTTTTGAATATTAATTACTCTGTTTAATAATCTTTGAGTTTAAAAAAAACGGGTGAGGTCATTTTAACAACTAAACATCGTAATGAGAGAGACTTTATTACATGTTAGGACGCACGTAACTAGAGGGATTTCTGAGGGAGGGGATGTGTGGGGGGTGTACTAATGAACCCTAATACTCTGTACGTGCTTGTGCTTGGTGGGGAAGGGACAACCAGCCCTGAGCTGGCTACGTGTGACATGACTTACAATACGGCATTTCAACATTGTCCGTGTTTGCATCAATGCCATCATCACTCCGAAATTCAATACAAAATTAAAAGAAACAAAGTTTTCAAACTATACTGTTCTTAGCTATGCAAATTCTTTGACAAAAAATTTGACTGAGTTAATGTTTTTTTTCTGAACATAGTGTGATATTTTATATTGATTTTTAAAGTATGGTTTTAAGATATTTGTTTTTAGCGAATTTCCCATAGGGAAGTAGCTATTACCGTAGGTCTCATTGCAAGAGTTAAGCCCGGGACCATGTTATTTTTTCTTCTTTAGGTGCCCAGAGACCTAAAACAATAGTCGTTAAAATTTATATATATATGTATATATATGTGTCTGTTAGCACGATAACTCGCGTAAAAATGGTCCGATCAAGACCAAATTTGGTAGAGACGTGTATTCCTACAAATGCTCGGACGAGTTCGTAAACCAGACACATCGGTCAATGGGAACGGGTAGTTTGGGGGGGTTTTGTACCCCAAAATGGGGTTTTTTGTGTTTTTCACATGTAATTTTTAAAAATTTCTAATTTTATATTTCACCATTAGAATCAGCTTAAAAAACTACACAATTAAGTTCCTTAAAGTTTTTCTCTATCTCCAACGGTTACCGAGATATTAAAAAATCTAAACACAGTACGTTGTATTGTGGGGCTCCAATGTTAATCTTATGGAGGATAGGGAAAAAATTAATATTTCCCATATTAATGAATATTTTTGGATAAAACTTGATATTTAGCTTCATCTGGTTGAGACCTATCCATTTATGCTTAAAAATCATAGTTTATGTGTTTATCATGGCAGCAAACCTGCATACTCTTTTCCCATAATAATCATATAGGGAATAGGCTAACTCCTTTATTTATGGACAGATGTTGATGAAAGTTGGTATAAATGTTAAGATAAAAATTATTTATGGTAGAAATGCCTAATTTCAGTGTTCCTCACAGCAGCAAACCTGCACACCCTTTCCCATGTTAATCTTATGGAGAATATGCAAATAATTCTCATGTTTATGGACAGATTTTGATAAAACTTGTCATATATTATTATTGTTATTATATTATTGATTTGGAAATTCGCTGAGTACGCAGGTCTGCTGCGACGGGGGTATTATATGTTTATAGAATAAACCTGTACCATCAGTATTTATTTAAAATAAAGGAACTTTAGGTTGCTTAAATAATCTCAATTTTAAATTTCAATTATAACTAAATAAATGTAAATATTTCATTCAGTAGCCAAACATTCTCTTGGTTCGAGACATAAAATAGTATAGCCTTCTGAGATTATGAATCATTTAAATAATACTTCCAAGTCAAACCAAAAAACCTACCGAATAATAAATACATCTAAGAGTAACAGAAATAGTTTTTAATTGCATAGTTAGAAATTGGTTAATGAAATATGATGTTAAACAGGGTTGACTAAAATTATAATTGAAATGAAGATTTTATAAATCATAAGAATTATATCTTTGCCAATTAAAACTAATAAATACTGTGTATCCAAATTCTATGAAATTTTTTGGGTTTTAACTTAAAGAGATTAAAGTAATAAAACGTCGTAGGTGTTAAACAGAAATAAACATGTACTCAATTTGACATGAACTCTTTTGAAACAGTTTATTTTTCAAATAAAGTTCGGATTAAACTTGCCTTAATGGAGTACTTGTAAAGCACCCGTTGTTCAACAGCGCAGACCACAGTTGGGGAGGCAGGCACGGCTCCAGACCACGGAACGTGACTTTCCTCCCTGCCGCGACTACCTTAGGCCTCTGCCTATGTTTAAACTTTGGTTTTTCAACTTTAACAATGACTTACCAACATCGAGGGGATTGATATATATATTTTTTAATACAATAATTTCACAACTCACAGTTAACAAATGTTTACAATTTTATCTCACCTTTGGTAATCCACAGAAGTTAGACTATTTTTTAATTTTTTAATTGTTATTTTTTAATTGTTTTAATTGTGGTTTCTTATTTTTTTTAATTGAACATTCTACTATATTTTTAAACAACTGTCTTTAATAAAAGATTATCCAATATAACCAGCAGTTTATTTACCAATCAAACCAGTTTCTTTGGTATTGTCTTCATAAAAGTTTGAAAAGATATTATCATTAATGGTTTTTTACATGAAACTTTTATCTTGTGCAGGTTAAAAATTAAACAGATTACTTGATTTCAAAGATGTGTTAATCTGAGGGTTTCTTCCCCAGACCCAGTTTAACTTAGAAGTTTAAACTAGAGTTTAGAGAAATATTTACCACCGTAGAGTATAACCGAATGTCAAATGAAATTCGCTATTTTCAAATATTTTGTAGGTTATCACAATAAAAATATCCCCTTCACAGCAGACCTGCATACTTAGTGAATTTCCAAATCAATACTATGACATTAATAATGTATGACAAGTTTAATCAATATCTGTCGATAAATAAGAGAGTTTGTCTATTCTCTGTATGATTAACATGATTAGTAAATTAGTTACTGAACTAGCAACCATCCAGAACCAGGTATTTGAAGCCAAGTATGAATGAGAGATGAGTGCAAGATGATTGTGGCGCGATCTTGTAGTCTAAAAGAGTATGCAGGTTAGCTGCCATGATAAAAATATAAACTATGATTTATAACCATGTGGTTGAGATGGATCTCAACCACATGGTTATAAATCATGTGGTCAAGGTATATAATCAAGGTATAAATCATGTTATAAATCATTTTAGCTTCATGCACACATGAAGCTAAATACAAAGTTTTATCCAAAAATATAGGTAAGTGAAAATATTAATTTTTCCTTATCATCCATAAGATTAACATTGGAGCCACAATTAAAATACAAAGTACTGTGTTAGACTTAAATAGTAAAAAACCGAAAAATGTTCAGAAACTTATAAATTACATATAAAAAACGCATGAACCCCATTTTTGGGGTAAAAAACACCCCAAACATGACAGTTGAAAAAATATTTATACTAGTGTGTTCTATCATGTTTTTATTTAACAAGTTGGCCATACTCTATGCTGGTAAATATTTCTCTATGCATTAGTTATACATGTAATTAGCTTCTAAGTTAAATTAGATTTGGGGGAAAGGAGCCCTTAAGATGATAATTAGGAAAAGGTGATAAATAAAATTACAATACACAGAGTACTGATGCTAAGTAAACTAAATAGTAAAATACAATCAATGTTAGACGTGTGTTGTACATGTTTTAATACAAAAAAACAAAAAAAATAGCCGATGAAATGACTATAAAAATTAGTATGATTATCAGATTCTTAGATTTCAATACAGAAGTTTGAATCAATTTAATTAATTATTTATGTTTTCCTATTTTCAAGAACAGAAATTATATTTTTTTACCTTTGGTAGTTGCCTTATAAGTTCTTGAGTAGTTTGATGTCTTGATGCGCATTTCGCCACTCTTGTGGCATCATCAGAATATTTAAAATTTAAAATAAAAAAACACATACGGCACCTTAATTTATATTTTATTTATGTTTTATATTTATATTTTTTATCACTTAATTTATATTTGATATTATATATTTATATTTTTTATCACTTAATTAAGGTGCCGTATGTGTTTTTTATTTTAAATATTCTGATGATGCCACAAGAGTGGCGAAATGCGCATCAAGACATCAAACTACTCAAGAACTTAGGCAACTACCAAAGGTAAAAAAATTTAATTAAATTTTGAATCAACCTATTTTTATCATAACATCATTAACTGGGTATTTGTAGATGAAACACAAAACAATATTTTATGATATCCAGTTTTTTAGACCTTTATATTATATAGTAACATTTATTTACCTTTACTTGCCTGTAGATCTAAAAAAAGAATATTTAGAAATACATGCAAGTAAAAGTAAATAAATTTTACTAAACATTAATTTTCTCTTCATGGAAAAAGCTTGTGGACTGACCATTATGAACTTTTGTAAATATATTTTTGGAGGTATAAAAATGAACATAGGATACTTTTTATTTAAAAAAACCGAATATTTTTATAAAAATGAATAACATATCAATATTAAAACCCAGTTATGTGCAACATTAGACTTATATTTTCTAAGTTTTAAAGAACATATCTATAAAAGTGATTCCATATGTAGAAAGAAATAACCATCAGCTGTGTAATTGAAATAAATATTGGTTTGTTTACATTGATCATTGCTTTTAGTTCTATTTCAAATATTATACTATATAAATGTTATTTTACGGATAAAAAGGATAATAATGATACACAATTTATTATTTAATCTAATGTATCTAATTGTAAATTATTCATTATAATTTTGTTATTGTAATTATGTGGTTTATTTTTGTTATGTTTTTAAGTATGTTGCTCCTAAAAATTGAATACACAACCTGTACAAAGTACGGGCTTTCTGCATTATGTTATAAGAATAATGCATTTCAACATCAGATTATAAAGATTCCAAGATTATTTTTTGTGACAAGGAACATTTATCAAAGGAATTCCTACTGAAAGGTTTAATAAATAATAAGACATAGCATAAACATTTATGTAGATGTTAACATTTATATTTACACCAGTGTACAGGTGGGCTGGTGCATCCAGCGTGCGAAAAATAAATAACTAGCACATAACATCGGTAGCGTAACATCGTAGAAAACCTAGCGAAAACTAATATAATACAAAACAAACTTATAAGCACCGAACAAACTTTACATCCAAAATAAATACAAGACCTCTACAATGTACAATGTACAGCTAGCTGGTGAATGAAAACTTAAAAATAAACTTATTCGTAAACGATGATAAAGTATTCTATAGCTCTTGTCAACAAATAACATTTAATAATATCAGTCTAATATATTTGCAGAGTTTGTGGCTTAAATCTATTACACAATGGCACAAAATAAGGATAAATATACAGTATTTGTTACTATTTTCACATGTTATATTAGTATAAATATTGTACTTCGGACTACATGTACTACAAGATGGCTTAGATGAAATAAATAGTTTATGATGATTCGATGAAAATGTATCACTCTTTAAGCGGATAGTACGAAGTTTCATAAAATACAGACCTCCTGAAAATATTTTAACGGATACGTACAAAAGCTGATATATGACTTATTGAAAATTTATTTCCTTACATTAAGCAATGCTCAATATCCTCCATTAAGATTTTTTTAAACTATATCAAATAAAGAACTTAAAGTCCTAAATACAAAGATTCAACTCGAGTATAAATCCACCTAATTACTTATGATAAACTTTCTGCCAGGCTAGAATAAAAATAACACGAAAAATATAATCTTTCACTGTGATAAGCTTTGCGATCTTATAGGAATCAATTTTTGTTTATATATTTTATATAAAAATTACCTACATCTATTTAATACTACCTTCTGTTCTAAATGGAGGGAGTGACTTTACCGACATGTTCAATGCAACCGTTTACAAAAAGCACAATTTATTTAACAGTACCAAAGTGAGCTACGCTACAAAACTACGATATAATCTCCCTAAGATAAATTTAGACATAGACCTAATGTGAAACGAGTCTTTACCAAAGAGGATACAGTTACCATGCCGTGAGTTGTCGCCAAGACTGAAAATTTAGTTACACAATAAATGACAAACAAGGAAACACATAGAGGCGTTGTGCCTTGAAATACGTCATTGGATCACGTTCTATCATTCCATTCCAGTATTATTAGGATACTAAACTGTTAAATAGTTTTTTTTAAATTTACACAGCATGCTGGAATTTTAAAAATTTAAGATTTATCAGATGTAAAATTTATTTAATTTTAAACTATTTTATTTATGAAGGAATTATAAAATGTATGGATATTATAAAGTTTTGAATTTTATCAAGTCATGAAGTTTAACTCCCAGGTCTAGTCAGACTAGAGAGGAAAGTTCCGCCATTAGTATTTCATAACATAAATATGTAATTATTACTCCCACTTTTACTACTACAGATTACTAAATCAATGTGGGGTCAAAGTGGTCGTTAAAAGTGCTAAACAACATTCTTTGGTTTCAAACGATGGTGCAAGTAAAAGAAATTAACATGAAAACTTAAATTTAAGCTATCAATGAACCTAAAAATCCCCAATTGTATCTTCCTCTCTGATCATACAAACCAGAAATATTTCATTGCACAACACCCCGTTACATCCACACAGACTAAACATACAACACAAGAAATTTTGCACTTCCAAAAATATAAACAAGATACACCTCAGGAGTTATTTATTTATTTACAAAATCTTACAACGCAACATGTACAGGGCAGAGTATTAGACGTTCTATGCTTAGCTACAAACATAATAAAGGGATATAGCAACAAATGCCAGAGGTAGGAACAGCTATGATAAAGCACTGATATGACACGCACGTAGATAAATCTATTCACAGACAACTCATCAATAATATTTCTCTTGGTATAGTTGAGTTTCCTGGTGGGAAACTACTGACTAGAATACAGTGGTTTTGTCTTCAAACATTTTTCCTTCAATGTTTCAGAGCAGAATGTCTTATCTAGACAATGCAGTTACAAGTTTACTTGTTTTTAAAATTCATAGTTAAATCATTTTTACTTTTATAATAGTTAGAGAAAAAGTTTTAAGATTCTGGTTTAGAATGAAACTAATTTAAAATATTTTATTTTTTATCCCTTGATTACAACTTTTTTCATCTCTATCTCATAATTTCTTTCCATGCAATAACATCCAAATTAAAGTCACAGCTACTAGTTCATGCTCTATAATCCGAATATGGATTCTGTCTCTTCCTTTCTTTGAAAAAAAGTTGAATTGCCATAGGCACCATGGGCTTAAGGCTTATGAGGTGATGTTAGGACAGTGAGGTAGTGTGGCGGCCCCAGACTTGGGGGAAATCATGGCTCTCGGTGAAACAGAACAAGATTGGATCAAATAAGAATTACTGAGCCAGCTATATAATTTGAAGCCGCCATGCCCATTAAATTTTAGACTGGTGTCCAGAATAATTTATAAAATAAGAAGTCTTTCTTAATGCAGTTTCACAAAAACACAGATAATTGTAATCCTTACAAAGCTATGTAAGATATGTGTAAAGATTTCTCATTATTGTGAAATACAAAAGTACTCATACTGAAAATATAATATATGTCTATAAGATGATTCTTTCTGAAACAGATCAAGGAACCTCACACAACTCTTGAGCTCGATCTACCTTGATCCGCATCCTACTCAAGTCAAGCGTTGGACTCTTTCAGATTGTCAAAGTACTCCATTATCTGTTGATAATCCATTCCGAGATTCAGATCCTCCAGGGCTAATAGATCTTCCCTCGCTCTGTGCTCTTCGTCTGCTGAAAACATCGGGTTGCCGACGATGGTGGCTCGTTTCACCTCTCCGTTCCCGGAGGAGCTGAGTTCTACAAACGCGTCGGGAAGGTCGTCGCCTTCCTCCATGAAGTTCTGAGGCGCCCTTGTCAGGTCAGGTTCGTTCCCACGGTGCCGCCCGCCTTTGCTGCGGTGATGGTGATGATGGTGGTGATGTCGTCGCGGTCCATTCTCCGGAGTTCTCCCCCCTCGGTTGTACACGTCTCTCGGCTTATTTATCCTCTGAAGCATGTTCTCATTCAAGTTCGTGCCCGGGATCGGGGACATGCGGTGCTCGCTGTCAAGGGGTGAGGGCGAAGGTTGTCGATTAATTCGAGCTGTCACCCCCATGTTACGGTGGGGCGGGACTGGAGGGCGGTACTCAGCTTCCCCACTATCGACACAATCCAGAGGAATCCCATGTGGTGGGAGAGGGGGTGGTGTGGGTGATCTGTGGAAAATGGTTATCTCATTAACTTTCAAAACAATTTTCGAAATAACATTGCACAATAATTTCTTTATTTCTTGATAACTACATTTTAAATGTTGTGGGAATGTTACCCACTAAAACATCTGCCAAGCCATGGAGCGTAATTTGTACATTGTACAGGATACAGTCTTTTAAGACAACAAACTCACAGGTTCCATTGGTTATCAGCTGGCGGAGGGGTTCGATGATGGTGACGATCCTTGACATAGGTGGAAGAGTCCACCACCATGGGCCGAGGATAGGACCCGGGCTGGTCGTGACTAAAGGCTGGGTTCGTCGTGATTCGCATTGCTTGAGCCGAAGCTGCCGGCACTAGCATTCCTGAAATTAATATATATATTTTCAATCAGTTCCAAATGTTTAGTAAGGTTTAAAAGGTTAGTAAAAGAATCATTTCACAAATGCATTCATTCTAAAATTGTGCCAAAATGTTAAGAAAGTTGTGGGTGTTAAATCATTGTAATATACTTTCTAATGATTTCTTAAAATTTAAAGAGCTACATTCCACATTACCAGAGGCTCTCTCTAGAGTAGCTCGACCCAACCAGACCCAGTCATGGGCGTTGGTGGTCGGTTCCTGGTTGTGAGGCGGCATCTGCTGTCGTCTCGGCAACATCATTCCGTTAGGGGAGGATGTCATCATGCCGTTGGGGATACTCTTGCCTGCCATTGACATTGCCATTGGCTCTGGAAAAATGACTTATTGTTATATTTTACCATTTATACAAACCTGTTTTTCGTTTGAACAGTCTACGCAGATTATTTAAATTAGTTGCCCCCCCTCTGAGTAAACATAACTATCATTAATATTATGACAGTTGCATCAGAGTAAATTGTAGCAAATAAGTGATTGTAATGATGTAAGGTGTAACACAGACTTAAAAGTTTTAAGAATTTTTTAAAATAACGAGGAAACTAAATTTTAGATCTAGTTACAGAAATTCAATGCAACTTATACTATTGTATCATACCCTTAAATTAGCATAGTATATTTACTTAGCATAGCTATAGCTATATTAATGCTATAACACAAATTGACTATTTTCATAGTTTTAGTTCAGCTGTATTAAAAAACAGATAAAAACAGGAACAAAATCTTTAAAATGATCCTGGTCTTTTGAATCTTTTCGATAAAACTAAAGATAGAGTTGATGACGGACACTGCCCATTATCAGTCCTCTGTTTAGTTATGACGGGCCATATACGTCATTCATTGCGAATGGGTTAATGTTTGGGACTGAAATAACCTTGTGTATGTTAAGGTAAATATGAGTAAAGAGTGGGTGTGATGAGAGAAATGGATTTAACATGTAGAAATTTGCAACTGAGAAAGACTAGCTGAATAATTTACCAGGATCAGCTGGACTGTTTCAAACCACCATAAAAAGGTTTTAGATTTAGTTTACAACTGATTTAACTACCACAAATAACAAGATTTGACTGATCTGATAATGATTGACAAACCTGGAGGCAGCTCAGCAGCTAACATGTGCGGCTTGAACTTGGAAGCGTAGACGACGCAGGAGACGACAAAGACGACGATGGCAAAGCAGAACGCAGCAAGCAGAACATACATGCCGATCTCCAGAGGTGTCATATGCAGGTTGGTGTTGGTGCCATGGTGCCGCGAGCCGAGCGAGTGTGGCGCGTTGGCACCACTGGAGTGGTGTTGGCGAGCTTGCACTGTCGGCTCATGGTTGTTCTCATCTTTCAATGGAATTCCTGTTAAATTAAGTATTTTCATCAACAGAGTTTTGCAATATAGAAGGCTTATATATAAAATTTAATTTGTTGGTATTGTTTTCTTATGCTAATATATTAAATTACAATATAAATAACACTAAAAACCCACCAAGCAATATATATTTGTCAGCCTTAGTCAGTAACAAGACTACAAGATCGTGCCACAATCATCCTACACTCATCTCTCATTCATATATTTTATGGCATAAAATACCTACGTGGGTAGGTCGCCATTTCACTAACTAAATAACTAAACTTGCCCCCTTAACCTACATAATCTCTCTCCATTTAGAGTGCTGGGGGGATATTTATCCTCCTATTTTTATCCTAAAATTATAACCTTAATCAACTATTTCACTTTCTGAAGATCCATTGTTAAGGCCATTAGATTTGCAAATGATTATTGCTAGTATGAAAAAGGTTTTTAAATTTCTTTAGATGGATGAGATTTTGTCTCTGTCAATGGCTACTTCTGTCTGTTATTGTCTCTCCTAAACGTTGTTTAAGGCTTAAAAAATTCAGATATTAGTACATTTACTGACCAATCAGGATATCGTGTAGATCCACAGTCTCACGATGAGCCTTTCGATCTCTGCCTCCGTTGGCTCCTCCATCATTCTGCACAAAGTCTGGCCGATGCTGTAACATGTTGCTGGCAAAGTCCACTTCCACCTGCCAGACAAATCATGTTTTATTGCATGCTGAAGATTTTAAAACTGACTTACGACGGTTTGGATGAATAGCGTAAAGTAATTAAGTTAAAAAAGTTAAACAATCAATTTAGTCACCTGAGCAGTTGCAGAGACCAACGGAGGAGTCCTCTTTGCCGCCCCCACCCGGCACTCGTCTGGTGTCAATAGAGCTACCCGGAGCAACTCACCCCTCCCCTCACCCACAGCTATCACCCGTGGGTGGGAGAATGCATTGGGTGCGAACGCCACCACGTCGGGGCTAAGAGAGTCCACCACTAGTGAGTAGTCTGACAAGGATATGTCTCGGAGGGGAGTGGTTGACCCGTCGGAGAAGTCCACCTCCATGTCCAGCAAACCCTCCTGTAGACAATCCGTTACAGTTGTCAGGAATGGCTAGATGGATTAGCTATATCTATAATAACTAATGATATTTGATGAGACATCACAGTTGCAACGGTTGGCAATATGAGCTTAATAAGCTAGTGCTGTTTTCCGTAGTGGCTGTAAGCTAGTGACAAGGCTTATTCCCTACATCCGATCATCCAGCTGCACATTGAGCTTTGTCAAGTTTTTATTGAGTCATGCATACTTCTGAGCAAAGTGTATTTTCTATTCAAGGGCTGCCTGGACATTCCAGACATTTAGGACATGGACGGTCATATTTTCAAGCATGTATTTATTCCAAGATCAGTATAGCCATTTTTTGAGATTATTATTGGACCCATCCAATGATCTAATAACAGTCCAATAACGATTGCTTGAGGGAGGAGAGGATATTTTACACACCTCTTTGAATCTATATACTTCGTCTGAAGGATATTGATCTTTTAGGTTTTAAACTTCAGAGACAACAATCAGTCTCTTGGTATGCTTAATGCTTGATATGTAAAGTGATTACCTGGTACTGGGCCGTCAGCTTCCTGGTGACGGAAGTCTCGGCGATGTAGCCGTTGTCGATCGCAGAGTCAGGGGAGATGTTGAGCTGCAGGCCCGACACTATATTGACTCGTAGCTTGGTCACTGACACCTTGTCACTCCCGACTCGCACTTCCTTTGCTCCGATAACTCGGCCTGTGATCGCTGACAACACCTGGCAAAAATCCTATGTTATTTGAAGAAACGCAAAAAGGATTTCGCTTGTTTCAACACCCGACAAATTTCATCTGTCACAATAGCACGCAAAAGTTTTTTGGGAAAATATTCCGAACCCCACTAGGTCGTATCCAGGATTTGATCTTTAGTTGGCCTTTTTGGATCTATTAGTTCATAACATTGCCATTACTTACAATTAAGTCATCTTAAAAAATAATCCTTTTAACAATTAAACAACAACGACTTTGACAAATGGGAAAAAATTTAAGTTGATAAAATCTTGGAAATGGGCTTTAGGTAATATAGCCCAGGGGTAAAGTACATAAATAATACGCAGCTAGTCTAGTTTTCCTGGAACAAAGTGGCAGGCACTGTTGTCTAGTTATAAGCAGCTCCTCTGGCTAGCCCGATTGCCTGTTACTATAGTACCTCACTTTAATCTATCAAACATATTTTATATCTTCTGGCTTGTGCAGAGAAAATTGAAAAATGATTTATAAGATGCTGACCTGAACTTCTGTGCGCCCCACACTCCTGCCCTGAAGCGTACGTCCGTGCAGTGAGGCTATCCGAGGATCAGACACTCTGAGGAGCCCGAGAACGAGATCAGTCACTCTCAGCCAGGTCCTGCGCGACACCAAGTAACTCACCCGGCCCGAGTCATGGTCAGCTGCTAGAAACCTGGCATACACCTGCCAGTAGAAATGTAACTTGGTTAGAAATGAGTATTTTGCATTGAAAATCCTATAATTTCTGAAATCTACTTATTTAAATTTATTACTTACTTAAATATTACTAATATGTGTAGGCCATTTGTTGTGAACAAAACTCCTCTGTTATTGCTGGACATAATTTAACAATTAAGGTACCAAAATAATGGCTTTATTGTCTATTTGTTCATAACGGTTTTCTTTTTTCCGTACTTGGCTATAAGGGTTTAATGGTTTTTTGATACAGAAAAAGATGTTAATGATGATGTTAACTGAACAGCAGGTCAAACGTTCTCTAACCTCAACTGGGCTTTGTTGGTATCGCAGTCTGCAATGCGAAGGACTGAGTTTATCATCTTCGACGGTGTTGTCCACGTCCTCAGTCACCATTGCGTTGATCCCTGACCATCGACCTTTTCCATCTTCGACACTTCGCTTCTTGATCTTGTTAGAACTTCTGTAATGTGAAAGACAGAAATAGACATTTAATTAACAATCATGAATCCTAACAACCAGTTTTTTTTTAAGTCAGAAGCACTTTTTTACAATAATGCATTAGAATTCATGTGCTTTTGGCGTAGAGACCGTTGGAAAACATTGCTACAAATTGCATTTTATATTTAACATGGGTAAGTGGCATAAGTTTAGTCTTCCCAAAATACTTAAAATAATCTTTTGAAATTTGGGTGATTATTTAATCAGTTTCATAAAAAATCACAGAACAAATATTGTTTTAATTTACAGCATGTTTTGAGAACATTTCTGGAATGCTAAGAGTGTTCAATTTAAAGCTGGTTAGTAAATAATTGGCTGAGTATATAATTAAAATTAGTAAATTAGTATTAGTAAATTAGTATATAATTGGGAGGATATTTTATATGCTTTATAACTTTAAGTTTTATACTTTGATGCTAGGTAAAAACTTGAATTCTTTTAAAATTTGTATTTTATTCCAAAGATTCAAATCTTCCTAGTTAAATTACAATTTCATTAATTTTGCTTTAAATATGTACAATTTTGTCACCATTTAAAAAAATAGTGAGTATTAAAAATATTTAAAATCTTTCATATAATTTCCCAATTGAAAATTATAAAAAATATAAGTGAAATAAATACATGAATGATAAATGACCTGAGGTGTTCATCAGGGACCCGCCAGCCCTTGATCTGACTGAGGCGGAAGTCATTTACACTGACTTCTAACGGGAACTCAGGCATCCACAGAGTGAAGCGTGCCAGCCCGGTGTACGTTCCATACTTGACCAGCACGGATGCGTTCCACGAGCCTCTGATCTCGGAACCATCCACATACACAGAGCTGCATGACGACGATACCTGCAATACAAAATTGTGGATCATATCTAAGTGGGGATCTATAATTGCTTTTCAGAAGACAATCAATATGATACATTTTATACAAGTACCAGAAAGCATAAATGATAATGATCAAATTTTTATCATCACATATAGTGCTGTGTACATCTATGAAATAAAGAGTAAACATCTATATTTATGTGTTTTTTTACCTGATTAACTATAATGTATTAACTAATTAAGGTTGATACCTCAACAACTTTAATTTGATAATCAACTTTCAACTCCATTAGTGACTAATATGGCTTTTTGGTATAACAACCTTAACAAAATTTCCATTTAGATTAGATTAAATTAAATTATTGAAATTGCTGCTCTACCACAAGGTAGGTATTTTAAGCCAAGTTGAATAAGGATTGAGTGTAAGATGATTGTGGCGCAATCTTGTAGTCTTGCTACTGACTAAGGCTGACATGTTCCTTAGACAGGAGTGTTAATTAGTAGCCCAACAGCCGATGGCAACTAAGGGACTTACAGTTTATAAACACTTTGTAAAAACACCATTTTAAAATGGTAAACAGTAGAAAGTTGATAATCTATACCCAAACAGGCCTTTTAGTAGTCCATACATGGAACAAGATTAAAGTCTATAATTAGTTGTTAAGTTATTGTTGATTATGTAAAAAAAACATAGAGGGAAAAAGATAAAAACACTGTACCGTAGGATATGTGTTTAGAACTTTTTTACTCAATTTAATCTAAATATTTTATCTGTATTTTAAGTTTTTTATATTTTTAAGTATTTTAACTGTATTTTTAAGTTTGAGAACACATTTACGACTCTCTGTGATAACAATTTCAATTTACTTAAAGTTTTCACAAACTGCGAAATCAGGAATCAAAAACTAAAGTTCATGAAGACTGTAAATCTCAACGAGATGATAGTGGCTATTATATCTTTGTGCTAATTAACGAGAAAACTTTCCGTCATTACACTAAGTTAATTACCTCCATTAAAAGTTGGCCACAAGTTTGGAGCCGATTTCATCGTTATTTAACTAAGTCAAACAGAAGTTCTTTGAAAGTACGGGTATGCAAATAAGCAGTTGGCAGACCTGAATATTCATCAATGCCTTGTAACGGCCAAAATATGTTAAGTTACTTGTATAGTTTCACGGAGTTGTTGTAACAATGAAAACTATTTCTCGAGTTTCAATAAAAAAAATGAAAATTAATAACTAAAAGATTTTTTTTTATTTTCCCACTCAAAATTGCTGTCAAAGAGATATATAAAACTATAAAACTTGATACCGGTAAGTATAAATTTCACATACATCCATTGACAAACAATAGGAGCTTTATTCCAGTGGTCTCTGATATATATTTGGACGAAAGATAGCATTTATGAACGACTGGATGATTTTCTGGACAAATTGTTTCCACAGAAATTGTATAAAGGAGAAAATAATAAAAGAATTAATTGGGATATTTAAATATAAAATCACAACTGAAATAAAATAACAAAAGTAGAAGATTTTGAAGAAGTAGAAAATGAAGATGAAGAAGTGAAAGACAAATATAATTTTTTTTAAATGAATAAGGAGAGGAAGTTGGAGGTTGTGAGATATTAAATTTAACTTTTATCCAAATATCATTACAAAGAGAAAAATAGCAAGGTAATCTGTTTTTACTAAAATACCTTAAGGACGCTCTCATCTTCCGAGTGACATGACGACTGAAGCGTGACATCAGCTACCTTCCCCGCCTGGCTGACGATGAACACTTTCATCGCCTGAGAAACCTGCCGACCAGTCAGCACAGCTGTGTTGATGACTTCCCAGTTCTGCCAACCAACCGTAAACAGTATTAGTGTCAGAATAAGGCCTCTGATAGAATGAACTAATATCAATAGCATTTCTTTTTTACGTTTTCAACAAGACTACATTGAGGTGATTTTTAGAATAACTCTAAAGAAATTATATAAAAATAAATGTTTTTTTAAAGTCAAATAAATTAGTTATGCGTGGTCATAATTCAGAAGACAGCAATTTGTACACTGGCTGGAATCAGTGTGAGAGAGAGAGCTGTAGAAGAGGTTTTATAACAACTTACATATTATCATACCAACAGCTCGAGAAATGTGCAGGACTTTAACCTGACGAGGTTTCAGCGAAAGCCCACTTACACCGAAGCCAAGTTGTTTAATGTCCTGCCAAAGGAAGTGAGGAAGTGAATAGGTCCTGCCCTGATTCTATCGAATTAAGTGCCTGATTAAGTTTTATTCTGTAGTATAGTTTTTGGACTGATCAAATTTTAAAATATAGAAACATTGACTCTTTATTTTCCTTTGTATATATTTTAAAGAGCATTTTTTGTAATTGAAACCATTTTCAACCTTAACAATCGTTTAATAAAATATTTCTCTCTCTCTCTGTAAACAAAATTACAGATAGAGTACCTTTGAGATCGGCAAGACAGCTTGTATGTCATCCTTCTGGATCTCTATCTTGGCAGTGATCTTCTTGCGCTCTTCCTCCTTGTGTCCTCGGGCGTGGTGGCCCCGGCGCTCCTGGCCCTCCAGGACGTACCGGACACTCCAGACAATCCTCCCCTCGTCCCACAGCTCGGCACTGTCCTCCACCACTTCCAAAAGCCAGCTGAACACCTCCTCCACCCTATGAACAAATTCATGTTTCTTATATACCATTTTTTACTGAATCGCTTCTTTTGTGTTTTCCTTCATTTGTACACATGTATTTTAATTCTTCATTCATACTCGAATGCATTGTAAGAAATCTTTGCTCTATTGTTAAGGAAATCAATTTTACTTATTAACAAATGTTCATATATTTATTTAACTTTAGTCTCCATAAGCCGAATGTTAATTCGTTCAATTTTCAAAAATTTTCTAGAGATAGGATTAATTTAAAACTTATTTTTTATATAGAAACCACGTAATTCTAAAATTTAGAAATAATCTTCAAACTGTTTTCAAGGTCATGTAATCAAGAACGACTGTTGCTTTACTTTTAATATATCAGAAAATAAATTAATATTTAATAAGACTATAGGGTTGAAAAAAATTGTTACATACAATATTTTATGAGATTCAATCCTGAAAATATATTGAATCCATTTTGTGTTGTTTTAAATACTGGACACAGTAGTCTCTGTTCATTAGACTATTTAATAAATATCCTGGTAAATTCATCAGCTGATCTTTTAACACATCACGCTCATATTCTCCTTAAAATACACAGCTATATAGGTTGTTCTCTCATGATTAAGAATTAGAATTGAAATTAAGCAATATACGGTAAACAAGACCTCAGTGAAGGGAAGGTGAATACGGTACAGATTTACAACTCTCTTTCTATCTCTCTCTCTCTCTCACTCACACAACCGCACACCTGGTCTGGTGACTGGGAGAGATTTATGTGACCAACAATTAGTTGGCTTGGCGGTAGATCCGGCACTCAGATTAAACCTGAGATAACCAATTAACTGATATAGATATTAGCGATGCAGATTTACAACGGCTAATGAGTATAATATATCAGTGCTTAAAAGTGAACACTACTTTCCAATAACATTTCAATTTGAGAAAAATTAGAACATACTTTGCAATCCCACAAAAACAATTTCAGATAAAATTATTTAATTAAATTTTCAAGTGATTATATTTTGAAACATATTTTTTGGCTAAGGATGTAACAACTTTAAAATAATAAAATAATTTCAAATATAAATAGGATTGAAACTTATTCATAAACTGGCATACTAATACTGTATAGTGTTACTACATCATTATTAATTGTTTTCAGTTTTATCACTACAAAATTATTAATGAATAAATGTTTTTCTTTCTCTGTATATGAAAGTAGTTTGTTTCCTTACAGCTGTGATCAAAGAAAAACATAATTCTCCTAACACCAAAAGAAACAATAATCATCTGTTCCAAACATTACTTTTGAAGTGACCAAAACATTACTTTTGAAGCGACCAAAACATTACTTTTGAAGGAAACAATACTTTTTCAGGAATTTCTTTTACAAATTTTTCAGGAAGCAGGTTCCCAGAGATATTGATAGCTTTTTGTAGAATCTTTTCTGGTCTTTGAGACATTTTTTATAAATGTAAACATACCAGTGATACTTCTTATTTGTGTAGATAAACTTTTTTTCAAACTTATATAAAATTGAATCCCTTGAAAACTAGGTTGTGCTAGATCATGACAAATTATTGAATTAAATACTTTCAGATAATGTTTTAAAGAGCTTAAACTTGTTGTTTGCATTGTAAAGAAAAGTATCGTTCACTACATGTTATGAAAGTTCCATTTCGGAGCTCGATGATGTTTTTTCAATCTCGCCCCAAAATGGCTTTTATGACTAGTAGTAAAATATGCTATTTCATATGCTTATTATGATTCAAATTTAATTATTTATTTTTAAATAAAAACCCTCATGATCCGATTGGAGTCGACATCGTTAATGTTATTGTGTTTTTCATTTGTTATTATTTATCATTTTTCCTCTTCAAACTGATAGTTTTCAACGCAAACAAACTAGTAAATCAATTTGTTATTCCTTTAAGTATAATTGAACTCCTCACCTCGGTAGGGATTGTTTCTCCTGGTCATCGTTGTCGATGGCTCGTCGGAACACCGTTACCGTTGCGATCGTGTGCTTCGGGTTTATATCAAGGCTCATGTTCCAGGCGTCCCGGTCACTAACCTCTCCTCCCAACACTCGAAGTCCACTTTTCACCCGAGCTCTATAAAACAATAATTGAAACATTAAGGCGGGGTTCTACCCTTGAACTATAAAATTGTAACAACCCTGATATGAGGAAAATAATTATTGAGGTTTTATGAATCCTGTTCTAAAATTCATTGTTACATTATGAAGTAAAGATGTTTTCGTGGGTGATAAAAATTAATTGAACTCATGCCGGTATCTCCAGTTTGCTTTAAAAATTGTGTTAGACTTACAAGTTAAACTAAATCACCAGTTTTTGTCAATTACAACAGAGTATTTTACAATGTTTCCCCCACAACATCAAAACATACTAGCATTAGTCTATCTTTTATAAAATTCTCTTTACTCTGTGAGGCTGAAAAAATTAATGGGTTATAGAATAGGATTCTTGGAAACCTTGTTTTACACAATCACAGCTGGGATGGACAATGGTCCTTAAGCTTTTAAGAAAATATTGTTTTTTTTCGTCAAAGTGGTCCCCTTGACATTACTATTTTAATTTCTAGATTTTATAATTTATTTCAAATTTTAACACGATGTTTAGGACTTAGGTCTTGCCATGAGAGCTATGGCATTATATTAGCTTCTTACCTGTGGGAAATTCACTAAAATGTTTTAGTTTAGAGGATACGTAATATTTTATTTCCTTCTGAGACGATAATTGAATTTTATTTGCTATTGTAAGTTGTACAATACCGGAGTGTCCTTTGTTTGACCACAGAGTTTATGAACAATGAAGCAAGCAAATCACTCGGGGGCGGAGTTGAGATATTGTCAGATGCTAAAATATTAACTGTCTAAGGTTCCTCCACTGTTCAATAATGGATGGTCTCAGCCAAGATTAGCTCTTGTCCTTCACTCATCTCAGTTCTTCCTGTTCCAAAACACTTAGAACTTCTCCGTAAGGGTATTAAAACTCATCGGAATGCAGTAATGAAGATTTTAATATTTATAAATTTGAAATAAATTTCAGAACTTTCCTATAATAGTTTCAAAGGAAAATCACACTTAAGATATTTAGTTACAAAGAACAAATACAGTATGTATTATTATCACAACAAGAGTCTGGAACTGCAAGTTGTCTAAAAGTATTGACTGATAAAGCACAAGATTGACAAGAGCACTAAATATGATCATGACTTTCATTACAATTGTCATGAGCAGATTTAGTGTCGATTTTCATAACAAAGACGAAAGGTAGAAAGATTAAGAGCTTTATCAAAGGTTTTGTAGGATGAACTTAAAATTATACAAAATATAATCAAAGGTATAAATTTTCATGAAGAAAAGAAAAATTTTGAATTAATATGAATATCCCAACAAGTTGCTATATTATTTTGTATTTAAAAATTGGAATTTACAAATTATTAATGTACAGTATGTTTTTTATTGCTGCAGTTGTAATATTGTACATATTCAAAGGTTCTGAACGTTTTCCCAATGGGCACGAGGAAAAACAGAAGCAGTGAGGCGTAAGGTTGAACGGCCGATGCCAGATCGGTGTATTGATATTGTTATAGCCCGACGCCATCTGGCAGGTATAACACATACTAAATCAACACAACTGCTCTCGTTGGCTGTCTACTGAGCCAACTTCACGAGCTGTATTACTGGCTGTGGACATAATTATGTTTTATCTACACAAACTTTATTTTTTCCCATTTACCATAGAGAAAAAATACTTTATATTGATTTTATAATACAAAAATAAATGCAAATCAGTTGCTTAAAATGTCTGAGAAAGTTTCTGATAGTGGTTGATTTTTTTGTCAAGAGTCTGTATCAGTGCCGCCAGGTTGTATTTTATCCCTATAAGATCAATGCTGATTTTGAGACAACATTACTGGTAACATAATAGTTGTAAAACTCAAGAAGAATAATTAAAGAAATATTTATCAGCCAGGGAACATAATTAATTATCAAATTTTTTTCTGAAAAAACCGTACAATTATTCATAATACAGTAATTAACAAATAATTTAGTGTAAAGAATTTACGTGTGATTTCTCTCATGAGGGAGTATAATATGGTTGTTTTGTGACCCACAATAACGAATCAGATGCTATTTTAGAGCAAAACTCTGAAGTTTGGTTATCTTTAAAGGTTGACTGCACGTTTAAAAAATATAGTAAGGGATTTCTTCCTCTTTAATTAGGAGTATTTTGTTCTGATCAGTGTCAAAAAATAACGTCTGTATATGCTTTAGAGTCAAAGGCTCTTCACCATGAAAACTTTGAGTCTCACCTGATGATGAAACCGGTAATGGGGAAGCCTTCCTTGACCCGCAGGAACACGGGAACATGGAGCCGGGAGCGGGGGAACAGCGCGGCGTGAGGCAGCAGCAAGGCGAGGTTGTCATCACTGCGCAGCTCTCGGTAGCTGCCCCTCGCGTGGACCAGGGGAATAGAGGACAGCGGCGTGACAGGCTGGATCTGCACCCGAGGGATGCACTCCGCCAGGTCCGAACTGCGAGGTTCCAGAACAGAGTAGGACACCTGTGGAGGATGAAATTATTAGTTATTATCCATAAAGGGGTTCTTCTTTGGAAAATTTTAATTTTAATTAGTAAGTTGATAAAAATAAATAGAACAATTACAGCTTCATGATAAATTCATTGGTTAGCTCAGTGGTAATGGGCTCGTTTCATAACTCAATGTTCACCAGATCGATTCCGGATCCAGTTTAATTTATCACTGAACCATTTTAATAAGGATTGCTCTAGTGTTTAGAAACATATTTTTATACACATTGAGCTCCCCTCTTGTTCAAAACATTGTGTGTAGTCACACATTAAACACTTGTTACTGTCACGTAAAAATATCACAGTACCTTTATATAGCAATACGACACAATATATAATTCTAGACAACAATACAAAAATTCTGGCATTCCATCAGCTGTTAATTAATCTGCTAGTACATTCCCAATCAGTAAATGTTCATACAAAAAGAAAATACACATTATGTCACAAAGATTGACTTTAAGTTAAAAACTAAAACTGTTCAACCCCAATTCCAAAACAATTCAATTCAATTCCAAAACATAAATTAACTAATTCTGGTATTTGAATGTGATTTCTACCTTGACGGCTCGCTGAGGAGTCTTGACAGGTTTGCCAGGTCGGCCGTCAACATCTGGCAGCGGCAGAGGCGGCCACCACGAGGCGGGGATGGTGATCTCGGCCAGACACACGCCGTCCTCTCCATCAGGGCTGCATGCAGCGGTGAGGGCGGGGCGGTCCCCCATGGAGGCGTGCACTTGGATACACACCTGCAGAGTAGACAGAGGATGAGTACACTTACCAACTATATGTCATTACAAGATAAAATTGTGTCAAAATTTGACACAATCAGCATGATGAATCAAAATAATGATTATTGAATCATGATTCTGGCAGTTTGGTACTATGTAATTTTCCTAATAAAGAACCTCCTTCTTAATTAACATCATATTATAGGGTGTTATATCAGCACGATAGCTCAGGTAAACCAGCGCTCGGCGATTCGTTTCAGATCACGAGCAGACATCTCTAGCTAGCGTATGTGACTATTGTCGCTGCGGTACTTTGTTGTCTTTAATTCACTGCAAAGGCTCCACGCATATGGTGAAGGGCAGTTAAAGTTTATAAAAAAAAGGTGAGAGTGCCATTTCTCCAGCTCTTTCTTAAACCTCTGTTTCCAAATTTACAGCAAGTGTGTAAAATAATTGTATTCCAATGAGAGGAAAACTTTCCTTCTTCATGAATGGCAGAGAAAAAGTATCAATATGCCTGGTATTAAGGGAGTGGATCGCCCCCTCTGTGAAGCTGCTAGGATAGGTAAATGTGATACGGTATCTATTATGTTACTGATATTAAAGGGTTAGGCGATTAATAGTTGAAGACTTGTTGGATTCCTATGAATACATATGTTACTAACTGGTGCCATTGCTTAGAACGTTTACCTGCTGATGCCTGGGCAGCCTAGGATCAGCACCCGTATGGAACAGTACCCTGAGCACGGGAGAGTCTCTGGGTATCTCGGTGCGGACAATATGTGCGCTCATGTCCAGGTGATGGCCTCCACTTAGCTCCATGTCCAGAGCCAGGGTGGAGGCGTTCATGGGTAGAGGGTCCGGCACTATGTATCTGGAGGTAGAGAAACACGTTACAAGTCAAAGTGCTCTGGACTAGTATAAAGGTTACATCATAGTGAGGATATCCATTGTGATTGTGAAAGTGTGGTCATAAGAGAAATAGTAGTGACCTTAATTAATTGATCTTTTGAACATCTTCCGGATAGAAGGTATTTGGATTGGAAGAATGGTCAGTCTGGGCCTCAAGAGAAGAAAACCTGTTGTCTAATACTGGGTTACTTGCATGAGAAGGAGCAGTAACCTCCCATCAGGCATTCTTCAGACAAGGAGCAATTCTTTCTTTTTTACATTTATCGTTTTGTTTACGGTGCCTTAAAATTTTTGTATATTTTACAAAAATAAAACCTTTTATAGTTTTCTTTTGTTAAAAATATCCAAGCCATAGTATTTTTCAGTGTCAAATTAGCGTCTGATTGAAACTTTTAACTTAAAATCTTTTAAATTGAATTAAAAATCCAGTAAATATATTTGAAAAATGATAACAAGTGACGTGTGCTCGGCAATATATCACTTATTTGGGAACAATTAATTATGATTAGGTTCAAAGTAAAATGTTTATTTGCAGAGCATGTTTTGCACGGACCTGGCCGGGACCGTCTGCTTGGTTGAGAAGGGCCCGTAGGTGGCACGGACAGACATGGGCTGCGATGTCTGAAACACCGTGAAGCGGTCAACGCTGAGCACAGTGCTGCCCTCCGGCGGGGCCTCGCCCCTGTCCCGGGCCCCCGCCAGGTCCACAGCCGCCGGGTACTGGGTCCGCGCCGCATGCCGCAGGAAAAACCCTCCATCCTTGTTCTCAAAATGTACTTCTACTGTCCCAGCAACGCCTGAAACAAATCACAATTGCTTAATAGATACTTGTTGAGGTATACAAATAGTAAATAAATAAATAAAATTGTCTTATATCATCAAGCGTTTTTCAGTTACATCTGAAAAAATAGTAATAGTAATAATAAGGAATAAAAAACAGGTATGCAGGTCTTAATAATTCTATAATCTTATTTCTGACAGTTTTGCCTGCATAACCTTTAAGTTCAGAGGGGAAGTCATTGTACAATTTCAGGCTGAAATAAGAGAAACTTCCCTTCACATTTCAAGGCTAAATTTTGGGAAGTGAAGGAGCCTTCCATGGCGGGTACTACGTTGTGAGACCTCCTCCCAGGAGAATGTTGAAATAGATGCACCTTGCAGCACATCATGACCCTACAAACGGCATCAACCACCAACATCCCAGCAGCATCTCTAAATGGAGAGACGTCAAAGCGTTTCAAGCAGAACATGAACATGTTTTTGTATTCTGCTCATTCACATTAGCACTATTGTAAAGCACGCTGGTCTAAGAGTATGTTTTTAGTTCCTCTAAACAGCTGTCCTTATAAAATTAGACTATATGACATCAATGTTTTAAATTTTAGTCTAACAGATTTCCAATAGCCCCTCCAGAGCTAAGACATATCCATGTCAAAAGAAATTCTAGAACAACTGTGCCGTGTTTCTCATTAGGATGTTCTTTAGACAGGACTGTTACTAGTACAACAGCCAATGTCATGTAAGGGACTTGCAGTTTAACGTGGGAACCAAATCAAAAATTTCCCCCAAATTACAAACTGGTCAAATGGTTAGTCTGTGAATTCAGCTTGCTTTAGAAGTACATATATGGAAATTATTCCTCAAGTCTTGTGAAGTAATTATCATGTTCGTAATTTTTGAGACAAAAAAGAGCTGTACTTAAGCTTCAATAAATGATTTCTTTTGCAATAGGAGAGTCTCTTTAAAAATTGCCATTTTGCTCGCTACTCATCTAGGCTTTTCCCCATCCCAAAAAATTCAGTAATTCATAACAGTGTGAAAACACTCAACGGATGAATCTTCAGGATACAGCACTGAACAAACGACGAGTTTAGTGAATACATTAAATGTTCAAAACCTCTTTGAAACTATTTCAGCTTAGTGTGAAAGATGCGAAGTGAATCCCTACAAACGATTATTCTAATTTGAGATAAAATCTAAATAAAATTCAAAGCCAACTGGAAGTTGATATTAAGCCTAAGCCAGCAAACTACGTAGACTGTAGACACTGTAGACACGCAAGTTGGTATGAGACAAGTTCTCGACACATGTCACCAGGTGCTTGATTGACTCTCGAAACTCGTCTCTTATGTCTCGACAGATTGTCTTAATTAACTTAGTTGGTAAACCTGCCAAAACATCGGTTACCGGTTCAGCTTACCTACCCTATAATTAACAATGGTTCAAAAATAAGCTTCTTCTGTTTACAGTCAATTGTATAACTATTTAACAACACATACTCTCTTTATGAGAGTCTCTCTACCTACTCTCTGCAAGATGAACACAGAAAATAGTATGCAGGTTAGCTGCCCTAATAAACTCATAAACTATGATTTTTAGTATAAATTTATGGATCCCAACCACATGAATCTAAATACCAAGTTTCATATAAATATAGGTTAATAAGTGAAATATAAATTTTTCTTATCATCCCAGGTTAACATTTGAGCCCCAAAATACAACGTACTGTGTTTAGTTTTTTTTTAATATATCGGTAATCGGAGATAGATAAAAACTTTAAATTACTAATTTTTTAAGGTTTTTGAGCTAATTCTAATGGTGATAAAATATAACATAACACAAAAACAAATTACATAATTTTTTTGGAAATTACAAAAATATTTTAAAATTACACATAAACACCGCAACAACCCAACTTAGGGATACAAAACCCCTAACTACCCTTTCCAATTCACCAATATCGTTGGATTTTGGCCTCTGGGCACCTCAAAACGAAAAAGTAACATGGTCCCTGGCTCAAATCTTGCCATAAGACCTACGGTAATAGCTTCTTCCCTGTGGAAAATTCGCTAAAATTGCTGGCAGGGTGTGCCCAAACTTTAACTCTGAGTTAGATGCTTATTGCCATGTCTAATTATTAACTTTAAATAAAAAGAAAAATTTAAATTCAATTATTTAGTATCATTTTAGTGCTTGGTTTAACCACAGTCTAAGTAAATAAAAATAACACTTGTTTATAACATTGAATTAAATGCTAAGCTAACTTCGGTGACTCACATCGGGCATAACCTCTTGCTTTTGAAATAAGAAACATAATAATATAAATTATGTTTAATAATTTTCGCAAGGTGCATGCGCGCCGTCAATTTCCCGACTGCAAAATAGATACAGCTGTCGTTTTGCTTACACAAATTGAAGGGGTTTATTCAAAACAATGACACGGCCGGGTCCAATGTGCCATATATTTACATAAGCATACAAATATAACCGAGTATTCTCTCTCTCTCTCTCTCTCTCAGCTTGGAAACATTTTTGAAAAGTTACGCCTAACCACAAAAAGTTTTAAAGGCTGGAGTTTAAAATTAAGATGGGGTTGTAGAGGTAAATTACAAAGGTTAATTAAAACAGGCGAGGGAGCTGCTTAAGACTTGGCAATTAACCTAAATATGTTCCTCCGAGAAACAATTGGCTTTGTGTGCCTTGTGCCTTGGATCGATCCCTTTTCCTTGTCGCTGGTGTGCGTGTGCGAGCTCCGCTTGAGTGAAGGATTGAACATTGTGCATGCCATTAGCTGGAGTCTATTCAAGCCAGCTTTATACTTGATTAATAGACAAACTCTATTATGTGTCTAAAAGTTTATCACTAAGTAAAGTACCCGTCCTTTGCACAGCTAAAAAAGGTTTGAGAGAGGTTACCTTTTCTCTTCAGCATGAAATAAATATTCGAAAACATTAAAATTTGATTACGAAAAATCTTTATTTCAGGTAAAATACTACTCACATTAAAATAAGTATTTACTAATAGTATTTTATACTAAATACGATCTCAAAAATTTATTAACACGAGTGTCTACAACATGACAAAGTACCGCCTGTTAAGTAATATTAGGAAAGGATAAGGAATAACGTAATAGAGACAGGCATCGGGAGATAATGTGAAATCTACCATCTTCGGCAATATTCGTTTCGATCCAGCAGTTTATCTGTAAAAACTAACTAGAAATGCGGGCATTTTAAGGAAATGAGTAAGCCTATGAGTTGTATAAAGTTGAGATCTACCTTTGTGTAAAATTCCAAACCGGTCAGTTCAGTATTTTAGGAGTTTACTTTACAACAAACCCACAAACAAACTCACAGAAACCACATTTTTTATAATATTATAGATTATCTGTACTGTATCTATCTATAGTTTTGTACTTTCATTACTTGGAGTTATTATTTGAATTATTTTTACGTTTCATACCCCAAGAAAACCGAAATGGGGTTTCCTCAATTTCAGTCCGTCTGTAACGATGTAAAAGGATATCTGTTCTTTTCCATAGAGGGCCCACTATGAAGATACCTTTATTCCTTATTCATATGACCTTTTGTAGAGGGTTTTTGCATACTTTCTGACTTACGCCCTATTAAGATAAAGCAATGAACTCTATAAACTCCAGTTTTGAGCAATATTGTGCACACTCTTTTAAATTTAAAATTGTTATCCTCAATGTAAAAAAACTGTAAAAAATAAATTTCGGTCTTCTATTTATTGAGTAAACGATTAAAATGTTTTCACCTAGTACTTAAAAATGAACCACGATTATAAAGTGCTTATTTTCATATTGACTTTCCGTCACATGTCTTATTAAACCTGGTTCCAGAATAAAGGACAGCGACTTAAGAAACAACACATTTCAGAATGATTTTCCCGGTTCTTGGCACCATTTAGTAACGATAAAACTGGCGAGAGTAAAGTCACACATTATGAGGGGCGACTATTTTTCTCCAGAAATCATTATTTAAATTTCTTTATGAAATAAATATATCATCTTAGTGGGAAGGTTTTAGCTATCTTCTATATATTTTCACTTCTCAACAATTTCATAAAATAGCACTCCACATTTTAGTTGTTTAGTCCTATCCCAGTTAAACACAGTACTCAAATCAATTTGTTTATTACACAAAATGCAGTGGAAATTCTTAAATTATTCCTCATAACTTTTTATTTGGATCCATTGTATTTTTTGCCAGATCCTAGTTTTGCTGTTTAAGCGGATATAGTATTTCTGAATTGACCAATGCCAATTATCGTACAAAAAGCATTAAATTATCGTATTCGAGTTAAAAATCACGTGAAGTTACCTAAAAAGTTTTTTAATTTGCCAAACCAGCCATACTTATTAAATATTAAAAGAAGTATTCAAGTAACTACATCTAAAATAGACATTTCCATATCAAAATTTATACAGCGGGAAATCATGTTAGCTGTTTTTTCCAATATTTTTTCATCGTATATCTGGCAACACTGCTGGTAACATTCCATATGGAGTGTAAAGGGCAAGTGGTGGACTTATCGGTCAAGTGACGACCTAGTTTGTCCTCGTTTACGATAGTTTACGAACGGATTTAATCCCGAGACTCATCCAGTTTGATTGCTATAGACGAGGCCTTGGTCTTATTCTTCTCTCCGCCGTCTCAGAGACAGCTGATTGTTGAGTTTTATGAGACGTAAAACTTGCCGTACATGCAAAGGAAGTTTTAATAGCTGGCGAATATCGTGTTGTTCAACGTAATAAAACTCTTATTTTTGAAACAATGAAACACATTTGAAAGAATTTAATATTCGATAACGTATGACAGGACAATCATGATTTTAGTTGTTTTATGTTACATATTGAGTGGAAGGTTGACAGATGTTGATGTAACTTATATATGGTCAAAATAGAAATTGTATATGATAAAATTCTACTTTCAGTGTTCCTTACAGCAGCCAACCTGGATAATTTTTTACGTCCAGTTTAGTTTATGAAACAAGTTTACGTGATTATGTAGTAAACAATGTAATGATGGATTTTCGCAGGTGGCAAACACACAACAAAAACAGGTGATTACATAGTAGTGTGACGGAATAGAGATTTTTTTATTGTTGCCGTAGAAGTTTTCAAACAGAAACAGCTGTTTGGTTGACAGTCCCAAACGTCATATTTCGTTAAGTGCAGGAACTACGGAGCCTGGCCAAACTTTCTGCGTAACTTTTCCCCTAGGATTTGACCACTTATGTTTGAGAATGAACAAGGTCGGTCCTACGAGTTTACAATATGACATGTAGCTAACCAGACATAACCAACTCAACTACCAGAGAGCAGCACCCTCGGCACTGATAACGGTGATAACTGTTATCATATTTAACTCCCTGACAGCTACCTCATCTCACCTTGTTCTTATCTATGTTTGAAATGTCACAGCAATGTCTTTGTCAAGCCGACTACGTTTCGGGAGGTAAGGAAACTCCTCCCGTTATCAAGTGATCCTAATTATAATCTACATAACTCTAGTTAACCTACATTTTGAGAGGGAGGTTATTTTTTCTTATTATTTTTGCATACATCATCCATTGATAGATTCATACACAGGAACACACGTACAAAAACTCACACCGTTGCATATACCTCCACCATTTTGAGTTTTTAAAATACAATATCAATTAGTTGGAGGATTTTTTCTTTGAGATGGCGTCACACTCTTTTACCGCCCACACATACTGAGCCACTAACCGATCAAAGAAATATACATTTTACCCAAAGTAAATCCTGGAGACACAGGTTAAATATATTCATATTCAACACATCAAACTCTTATAATTATCATGGAGTATTGACGATGCTTCCAGTAAAACTGCAGTCAGTAATAACGGAATGTCAACAAATATAAACATGTTAGAAACTGAAGAAGACTTCCTCTTCGGAGAATGGCTTTATAATTATTTTCAATAAAATAAACATACAAATTTGTAATTTGTAATGCAAGTTTATAAGTACAGTACTAGTGTAGTGTAAGACGGTGGCGTAGTTAGTAGCATGATGGATTCGAGTATGACGTTAAAATAACGAGAAGTTTTTTGGCACCCAATTGAATTTACAAAGTTTTACTCTTCTAGATAATAAATTACTGAACCTATTCAATATGATTCAGCACCTCCAAAAATAAATTCAAGCCATCCAGGCTGCCATTTCCGACTTGGTCGTCCTTTTAAAGCACGATTTCCGGTATTTTATCCTGTTAAAACTAGCTTTATGTTTTTGTACTTCCTATGCTTATATTTATGATTTCGTACTGACTCGTGGGTCGTCCTAGTCAGTAATAAGCTAAAATATAGTATTTTAGATTCCAATTCAATCTGAAAAGATTCAATCTTGTAGGATGGTTAATATTTTAACCACCCAAGTATAAAAAATGTATACAGTATAAGTAATTTGAATTCAAAAATTACATTTTTAAAAATTTGAATCTACGTAGATTGCGTAAATACCAATAAACAATCGGGAGTAAAATACTATCAACAAAACGAGAAAGAAATTTCATTATATGCGACAAATTTAAGGTTAAAGGTCAAAGACCGCGTTTATCGTCAGATAAAATCCCTCCAATCCATCGGTTGCGTCCGACCGTGACGATCAGTCACCATAAAAACAACGGTGACGTCACTAATTGAGACCACTGTCAGTCTCGGTCAATCTTAATCTCATAATTTGTCTCTTGTAATGCATTAAATTATTCATTACTCCATGCAATCTAACATATTTTTTTCATGATTTAAGAGATCAAATCTAGTCGCACGTAACAATCTGGTATTTACTTTTTATCATAAAACTTTTTTCACAACCTCACCACATCCAATGCTTCATCAATTAATGAACAATTTTTTAAGGGCGTAACATTCAGAGTTGAACATTTTTAAACAATGAAATGTTTTTGGCATTGGTAGTAGCAAAAAAAGATAATGTTTTTTGGAGTGGTGAGTAGGGAAAGCGAGTGCGAGATAAATTTGCAAAAAAAGGATGATTGATATTTTTCTCTCTCTTCTCTCTCTCTTTTTACTGCGTTGTAAAAAAAGATTTTTATCTCTTAATGATATTCATTTATTTATAATTTAAAAATAATAAAAAGATGGAATTAAAAGTTTTCATAGCTTACTTTTTTTTAATGACAGTTTTTAGTAAAAATTTATATAAATTGGTTAGGTTATAGGGTTTTTATAATATAAAAAACAGATTTATAATTACATTTGGAGAGAAGCTAGAATACGACTGGTTACCAATCACATAGAAAATACGAGACAACAATACAAATATACATAATTGTTATCTTGAAGCGATTCACAAGGAAGATTGCGGTGAAATAAGGATACAAAAATTATTTAAAAGTAAACTTCACTTCTGGAAAATGTAAAATGAGTAAATTTTTTTTGGATTCAATAAAAATATATAACATTTATTTTAAATATATCTTTATTATATCTTTTGTATTAAAAGTAACAAAAATTTAACATACAGTATTACTAGAGATAGAAAAATAGTGGATGGGAGCAAAAAAATAAAAAATAATTGAGAGTAGTGGGTGGGGGAACGCGGCGGCAACGTAAACAAGAACAAATTCAGAATCAATAATAATTTGCTTGAATTATTTGCTTTCGATTCGACGTGTAAATTATATGTTTGTTTTTTTTTTTTTATTTGCTTTCGAATTCGATTTGTTTCAATTCACTTTGAATTTTCTTTTGTTTTTTTTTTAATTTAATAATATTTTTATAATGTATTTTTATTTAATTTTAGTTTTTACATTACCTACAAGTAGCTCTGTTACTGAAAAATAACAGAGTTACTTCTTACAGTTGTTTCTTGTTATGATCATTAATTAACAACTCAATTATCAAGGCTAGACTTGGATTGAGATTAGAAAGCGACCTCTATAGCCCAGTCAATCAACCAAGTAACCCTTATTGGACGTAACTATATTACGTGAACTATTAGTATTTTTAAAATTAAGTTTCGTGACCAGACGGAAATTAGTTTAACATTTGGGTTAAAAATTTAACTCTCATCTGTGACCAAATAAGTCACACGAAACACAGAATACATAACACGAAATATATTAACAGATTTGCATGAAATATAATCCAATACATTAAAGTAAATGCCAAGCGCTTACAACGACCAAGGGTGGAGGATTGGTACTAAAGCTAAAGCTAGCCTTGGAACAGAGCAATCCGACATTGACTTGCCTGGAACTTCCTCTTCTCAATTTAATTCCCAGCCCCGCCATTCTATCGACCAAGAGTCAGATTACTACTGTACGTTTCACGATCATGTGGCGCCAACCTTAATCCATTATTGTTGTAAACGATTACTCTACGTTTCTTGATAATGTGGCTCTATTCTCGATTTTTAAGTAAACAATAAATTACTTTACGTTTCTCTATTCGTGGCTCTATTCTCCATCGTGAAATTACTGTAGATTACTCTACGTTTCACAATCACTTGGCTATCCTTCACCAAGCATTGTCTAGTAAACAAACGATGAATAACTAAACAGGTCATGATCAGATATTTAGCTCTAAAATCGAATATTACGCCACAATATAGAAATACGGATTTAAAGAATAATGAAACCAATTACTTAAAACATAATTGTAAGAAAACAGCCTGCCTTCTTCCTGTACAAAATAACAAAATGTTTCTTTTTAATAATATATTAAAAATGTAAATACCACAATATTTTTATTTCATTCTTTGTCAACATTAAACATTTTTATACAGTCCATTTTTTATCCGGCTCGAAGGACCAAAAATGATTAAAAAATTGACTGTATAAAAAAAGGTTTAATGTTGACAAAGAATGAAATTAAAATTTTATGAAATAAAAATATCAAGATACGTATGTTTCACGTAACACAATACAGAAATAGTTAATGTTAAAAACATTTCTCGGAACCCCTTCAAAGATGGGCTTGAGCTAAAAAATTGGTTTGAAGAATTTATAACTTGAAACGCCTTCCTTGTCACTAGAAAAGTTGGAGGCCTTAAACTCGATTTATGTTCCACTCGCCTCGACCGGCCTTTGATGAGGCTTTCCAGTCTATTAAAACAGCGGAAAAGTATTACGTGTCGAAAAACACAGTTTAACTTTGCGAAGCCATTTTAAAAGATGATTTACGACCAAGATAATAGAGATATTTCACTTTTAAAACTCTGAAACTGCCCGGAGAGAGTTGTTAAGCTTCCAAAATACGTATTCAATGGCCTATACAGATTGTAAAACTACTTCATTCTTTTAATGTCAAATCAATTTTTAAAAAGGAATATCAAAAACATTTGGGAAATCGTTCTAATTTGATTGTTGTTACTACTCAAGAAAATTATTAGTGTACACAGACTATATTGGCCCAATAGTCCCTTTAAATGGTACATGCTAAAACTGAAAAGATCAGCCTAATTCTATAAATGTTCTAAATAAATTTTTTAAAAACCATAATTTTGTTTCTACTGATCACAAAATATAGTTAAAAATGTTTAAAGGTTGGGGGAAAATGATTTTTAAAGTATATGGTTTTTGTTTAAAAATAAGTTAAAATTTGAGAGGAAACCCAAAAATTCTAAAATAATTTTGAAATTCCCTGAAATAAAAAAACACGGAGAATAATTTCATTTTATCGAAATCCTATAAAATAGTTTAATGAAAACACTTAACTCTTTACAATACAATTAAAAGAGACGTTGCATGAAATTATTTAAACGAGTAAAATGTCGCGGCTTCACTAAACCATTCTGGCTTAAATCTTAAAATGGAGACCGTCCAAAAATCCTGAGATAATTAAGAGACTTAAGAAAAGAGGTCTCTTGAAATTTCCAAAGCGCCATTACTGCAACTGTGGAGTGGTTTGGCACTTGGCCACTATAGCTTGTAGCGCTGGTGTCGCGCAAAATTGGACTGCCACCCGTAGCCGGTGTATCTAGTCAAAGTTGTACTCATTTAAATTATACGTCTATTTTTTTGAAATAGGGGATAGAGTCAACGAGTTGACGAATTAAACACGATATGGTTTTTAATACTGCAGGTTGATGTACTGTTAGTTTTTGTTTTAGTCTCATAGAAATTCCTTTTTGTTATTTGTATTTTTTAAATTTAGTAACATCATTACTACTTTGATATGGAATCAAAACATAGCCTAATTTTTTTTATTTTTATTGTGATTCATCATTATTACTTTAAGTTAAAAATAAAGTGTTTATGATGTGTTCAAAACTCGTCGTAAAATATATTGACAGTGCTCAACTGAGAGAAACTTTGTGATGAAAGAAATTACATCTGTGTGTTAAGAAAAGTAAATTGTGCTCAGTTGAGAGCAAAATAATCATTTATGTTTATTTCATTAACTAATTTAATGAAAAGTCTTCAACAGTGCCGTCATATTTGGAACTATTCCTTAACAAGGAATGTTTGATTTATACCTTAAGATTAATTTTCTTCTCAGTAAAAATGTTAGCCTAACTAATTATATCGCATAGCTATTACTTGATTATTGCTAGTAACAAACACAATAACTATCTTCTTTTTATTCAAACAAAACAACGAATTTCAATTCTGTATTTGCACTATATTTTAACTTAACAGTTCGACTATTTTTTACGACAATCAGGTGACGTGAAATGTTGCCAACAAACTAAACATTTTCTTGGGCTACCAAATCTGATAAAAATATTTTACAAATTTTAATTACATTTTTAACTATTAGCTTCGATGTATAACATTTTCCATCCTTTAGTAAATCGCCAAGTGCTCAAGGCCTTTTTATTAAAAATTAACTATAGAGAAAAATCATGAAAAAATTTAAAAATAGCAATGTTTTATTCATGTGTTTAGAAAATAGCCTGAGGGAGGCATGTCAGGATGGCCGAGCGGTCTAAGGCGCCAGACTCAAGTGCAAACTTGCCGTGCTACACGGTATGGGCGTTCTGGTCCTCTATGAGGGCGTGGGTTCGAATCCCACTTCTGACATTAACTTTTGGCCACGGAAAAATAACCTAAGAAGCCTAAACTGATAGTATGAAGCTAACTGAACCACACAAATCTATGACAATACTATAATATACCAAGTTGTTTGACTAAAACCTTAATTAAAGGTAAAAAAAATTAAACGTGAAAATTTTTCATATTTGGTTGGAAAATCATAAGCAATAAACGCAACTGACACGTGAAAGACTTAGAGGATTATTAAGTATATTTATTTTTATAAAATCCAAAAGTAAATATCATACAGAAAGTATTTATACTAATAAAATACAAAACAAGCAACGTATAAAAATTCCATTTGAAATAATACTTAAAAAAAGTATAAAAATAATTTTAAAACTACATTAAATTAAAATGTAAGGTTTATATTCTTAGGAGATATAATTTAAAAAAATAACCTACGATTATATCCTAAGAAAATATTTTTAGGATATGAATTTTAAAAAAATTTCCTTAACACTCAAACTAATCAAACATTATATCGATTTAAACAGTGTTTGCAAAATAATTGAACTCATAATGTAATAGTTTTATTTGAATTTACACGGTTTTAGCTGTCCAACCATTTTTAATTCCACCTAAAACTCACAAACAATTTTTTATATTTCAGATGAGTTGACTGGGACGGTGGCGTATCCTGTAATCCAGATACTTGGAGGTAACAAATTGTGGATAGTTGTGAGCGATGCTCGGTGGATGTAGTGTTCTATTGTGTGGATTAACGTCCGCACTATTGAATACTACGTTTAAACCATCCTCATAACTAGACCAGTTCGTAGAGGCAGTGGTTCGGACTCCACGTTACACTGGAGGTCCCTTAGATATGTCATTCAGTTGGGATATTAATTAACAGTTCTGTCTAAAGGGACATGTCCGCTTTGGTCAGTAACAAGACTACAAGATCGCGCCACTACTCATTTCTCATTCATAACTCGCTTAAAATACCTACCTGAGTAGGTCGCCATTAAATGGTAATCAACAGAATAAAATCTATGTTCTATTAGTGAACTAGTTAACTTTTGAAATATTCCCGAGCACCCTTGCCCACCGATTAACCAACCAACCCTCCGCATCGCGTCACTTACCCACCCTTGCGCCACTCTATAAAGGATACATTTGTATGTAATAAGCTCATTGTGGTCAGTTAGCCCTCGGCGACATAAAGGGTTGGGACAATAGAGGGCCAGTGACGTACACCCCCCTCGCCCCACCCTCCACAACCCTCCAGCCATCCACACCCACGTTAAATTGACGTCGATTTACTACAGCTGTTCACGAACTTATTCGGCAACAAATAAACAGGTGGCTCCATTCTGTCATTGTTGTATCAGCTGTGGGGACATTCTTAGTTATCTATAAAATTAGAGTTTTGCAAGTACATAGGCCCATGTTTGGCTATTTTTACGTAACGTATCTTAAACAGTCGAATGTCTTATCTTAATTTCTGTCTTTCTGTGACGCTGAAGAACCGTGAAGACGAGAGCACCCAATGTGATGGAACTTATTTAATTATTTTAAAGCCTTTGGAAAAGTTTTTTGTACACCTTAAAATTATCCTTACCTTACTGAAATAAACTAACGAGCACTGAAAACTCGACTCTCGATTAATATTAGGCACATCTTTCTAAGTTTTACTAAAAAGAAACCTGTGGTCCATCAATTAATTAATCTGTGTCATCAGTAGAATGTTAATGTGTAAGGGAAAAATGATTTTATTTACTTATCAGTCGGTAATAGGTTAGATCATAGACATGTCTAAAGGGAATGTTTTCAGTTCATATAAACAGCTGTTCTTATTCTTTTATATTTAAAATTCAATAAAATAGCTCTGGTAGTTTCTATGTAAACCTGTTACATATTTTCCGTCTTACAAATCACCAACACCCCCCAAAGATAAGTCATATCTATGCAAATTCTATTTTTAAATTTAAAATACCAGGCATGCAAATTTAAGTAATCGAATGTCAGCTTTTACACCAATTGCTAAAGTACTTTTTACTAAACTGCCACGTTGACAATTCAAAGCAATTGGGTGTCAGGAGTCAAAGACACGAGCGATTGATTTCGCAATGGCAATTAAAGATAATCGAGCGACCCTGCTTGTTATGGATGAGATGCGAACGATCTCGACTGCTGCCAACAGTCGGTTGGCTTTGCGATAGTCGAATCGATCACATACTCGAGAGGTGAATCGTTTCGTCTCTATACTACCGAAAGTCGAAAGAGGATCTTAATCGATAAATATCTATCGCTAGCAACAGATGTTAGTGATAGTGAATAGTCGATTGTTATTACGATTATTGATTGTATACGCGAAATGTATTCATATGTAATCAAATGAACGATATTTGAAGGATTGAAACTTTGTGTTCGATTTCAGCATCGATTTCAGTTGGAATTATCGCTACCAAGCAGCCTCGATATTTAAATTATCTTATGATTTTGGAAGGTATAAGGTGAAAAACTGTCTGAGTTTATTTAAGACCATTGATGTGAGTGATCTCAAAAAGATACAGATGATATCAGTATTAACGCATGTAACTAGAATATTTAGGGAGAGGTGACATATGAGTGACGTAATGTGAAAAAAACGTTTTAATAAATATAAATTATACCCTATACTTCTTTGATACGTTAAATACGTAGGGGGAACAAAACAGCGTACAGTATACGATTTTTTTCTTGTGGGTGAAGAAAAAAAAATTACGTCACGATAATAGTTAATTCTGCTCTTTTCCCAGACTCGCTACATAAAGAAAATTATAGATTCACTACCCATGATGTAAAACTTTTGATTTAAATTTTCAAAGTTTTCATAAAAAGTATTACTCCAACTCCTCTGGTAAATCTGTTCCGGCCTGACACCGGCTCAAAGCGTGACGTAATATCTGTAAAACTATTATTCGCGATAAAGATTTTATAGAGGGTAAACAAGAAAATATCTTTCATTGTTGGTGCATTTTGTGACGTAAAAACGCTGTTAGAACGCTCTTACCCAGCGGAGGCGAGCATTAAGAGTTAACGAGATCCAGAATGCGCCGTGATGACGTCATTAGGCAGGAACAATGGACGAACATCCACACACGACGCGTCGCACCTCCGCGATCATCTCAATAACAGCAGGCCTGCGTACTCCAACTTGGCTGGATCCTGTTTGTATATCTGTTACATTGGGTACTCTCACATTGTAATCATGACTGAGCTCGTCAAAACACACTAACAGAACGGAAAACACAAAAAAATATTGTTCCTATAGACGACACACATTTTACAGAGACCTGAATAAATAACATAAAAATTATGAGTGTATTAAAGGATTAAGAAAATTAATACCATCAAGGATAAGACTGACAGAATAAACAACGACTGAGCTATCTAATGGTATATTCGGCAACTATTAAGATGAAAATGGGTCTCTTTAAATGTAAATTCATCGTTCTTAGCCAACGAGGAAACAATCGGTCGGCAATGTGCGATGCAAACGAGCGCTCGCAGCTGTAACTCTGGTTTCTTGATGTAAATCGAAAGTATTTAATAGATTTTTACTTAATAAGTTGTTGATTGCAACATGCCATTGTACGCGATTTAATATCACAGTTTAGCGAGTTTGACTTCGGTTCTCACAATCATTTGAAGTGTTCTGTAAAATCATTTGCGACTACGAAAAATCCTTCAAAAACATAAAACACATAAACTTATAGATAACATTTTACTGAAAGGGCCAAAAATATATATGTAGATTTTGTATCTGCCTAAGAACTATCGTTTTATCTATTTATTTAATTACATACATAATGACTACAGGCTAATGCCCAAAACAGCCATTTTGAAAACATAATAAACTAAAACTAAATAATGAATAATAAGAGTACAAGAATAGCAAACTTATAACTAACTGTAGTAGGCAAATACAAAAGAAAGAGTAATGTGTGTGTTTAACAAAACGAAAACAAACTTCAGGTATTAAAACTACTATGGTAATAATGCTATTAATCTAGATAGTAATAAATCTATCTAATTGGTTCACAAATAAATTATAATTATAACAAAACAAAAATATCGTCCCTATATAAACTTAATAACCTTAAAGCTTTAAAAATTGATAAATTGTAATGTTGAACAGTGTGGCAACGAGGAACGGAAAAAACTAATGAGGGTCGTAGATTACTCCTAGGAATATAAAAATTAATCTTACTTAATAAAACAGAGCTGTCAACTAAATTATGAAGTAATTTAAACAAAAACAAAAGAGCCAATTTACTTCTTGTTAAAAGAGAATCAAAAGAAAATAAATGTCTCAAGACAACAGTTGACAGTTGTCTATTGCATGGAACATTAAATCTTTTAAAACATAAATACCTTAAAAATGAATTTTGGATTATTTCCAAAGATGAAATGGTACTAATGGAAAAGGGTTCCCAAACTAACGAGCAATATTCTAGCTTGTTTCTGACAAAAGAAAAATACAACATACTGATTGAATGTATTGACCTGAAAAACTTAGAATTTCGAATTATAAAACCCAACATCCTGTAAGATTAATTATGGTATTTAGATGAATGTCAAATTGAAGAAAAGAATCAAAAATTACACCTAGATCTTTTATATGCGATACAACTTGAAGGGTTGAGCCACTAATTGAATAATTATAAGGAATAATATAAGGTTTTGTTTATATAGAGTTACTTACATTTAAGGTATATTTTCGGCACACGATATTATAGCGAATGAATAACCAAAGATCATAATCGGATAGCAAAACTACAAGTTATTTGCTCAGAAACTCGTTGTCAAGGGATAAATATAAGAAATATGAGTAATTGAGAGCTGCTCGAACCCGTGTCATGTTAATCTCTATCACACAGTTAATGTGTCAGTGTCGATTACATCCAACAATGTCCACATCCGGCGGAAGCATAACAAACGAACAATAACAACTGTTTGTCGCCAGTGTCATGTTAATATCTATCACACAGTTAATGTGTCAGAGTCAATTACATCCAACAATGTCCACATCCGGCGGAAGGATAAGTAGCGAACAATAACAGCTGTTTGTCGCCCGTGTCAGGTTAATATCTATCACACAGTTAATGTGTCAGAGTCAATTACATCCAACAATGTCCACATCCGGCGGAAGGATAAGTAGCGAACAATAACAGCTGTTTGTCGCCCGTGTCAGGTTAATATCTATCACACAGTTAATGTGTCAGTGTCGATTACATCCAACAATGTCCACATCCGGCGGAAGGATAAGTAGCGAACAATAACAGCTGTTTGTCGCCAGTGTCATGTTAATCTCCATTACACAGTTAATGTGTCAGTGTCGATTACATCCAACAATGTCCACATCCGGCGGAAGGATAAGTAGCGAACAATAACAGCTGTTTGTCGCCTGTGTCAGGTTAATCTCTATCACGCAGTTAATGTGTCAGTGTCGATTACATCCAACAATGTCCACATCCGGCGGAAGGATAAGTAGTGAACAATAACAGCTGTTTGTCGCCAGTGTCATGTTAATCTCCATTACACAGTTAAATCCGGTGGCGCCGAGCGTTGTTGCCGCTCTGTTTGTCGCTACAGTATCGTGATACATGAGTTCAGTATTCATGGTCAGGATTAACTAAACTACTCAACACGTCATACAACGATTTGTTTGAGTAATTTAGAAACTTGATCCGATAAACTTTTATGAATACGACTATGAAAAATTAAATATGTAAAATACAGATTTAGGTAAATAGGAAATTTTCAACGATTACCTTTATTCATATGATTTTTAGAGCAAATTTGTTGTTTTTCTATGTCACAGTAAAACAAACCCCAAAATGAAACTGTATTTTACGTTCATATGAAATGTGATCGTGATGCTGAGAGGGGGCGGGGGCTTCAAGCAGTGTACCAATCAGAGCTCATCAAGGAGTGAATCATAGGGGTGGGGGGCTGTGACGCGTGGCCTGCAGCATGTGACGACATTGGCAATTTATTTCCCAAAGGGATGAAAGAATCTTATTACTGTAAGTTCATTGCCAGCCTTGTTGTCTGTAATTTCTATTTGATGTTGTCCGAAGCGTTTTGTTTCTTTACTTTAAAACCAAACTCAAATGGGGAACTAGAAGCTGAACCTTTTTCCTGAACCTGATTACAAGATTCTATCCAGCAATGCGTAACGAGCCAAATATAGATCCAATTGAGTGATTATTTTAACCAGACCCATTTAAGGTAAATGAGTAATAATATGCAACTTAAACCCACACTAAGAATGCAACGAACTTAATACAGTATTCAGATTACCCCGAGAGTCACACGAAGAAGAAAGATAAGGATATCTGAAAAGCCTAACGGTTAGCGTTTTGAACTTCGCTACAAAAGGTTTTGGGCTCGACCCCGAGTATACACACCTCATGTTTAGGAGTTTGGACAGTTTTCCCTCTACAGTGTTTATGCTTCTCATGTGAATATGCCTTTGGAACTGATATAGCAAAGAGAAAAGAATATTAGAGAGGTAGAAGAAGAAGACAAGCAGAAAACAAATGTGACAAAGAAGCCAACGACTTGCTAGAAGGACGATATTTTGAACTTTGTAGACTAGACCAATCACACATTGACACATCTCCAATATTCTATTCAGGTCGAAGCTACGGTGAATCATTTAGTGAAGAGCACTCAAGAAACGTTCAACAAACACGTCAATGACGCTGCATATTTAACGCGACCGTTTGACAAATTGGACAAACGATTGCACAGCTGACAAGCAGACGGATACGAGTACACAGCTGATACTTACTGTCAGTCAGTCGCCTTGGTGACGATCAATAGCGGCCACAGAGGGCAAAGGACTGAAGGAAAGGGCTGCGTGAAGTTTATAATGTGTACTTGAGAAATTCTGATAGGCTTATGCTCCTAGATTTTTAAATCTATTACAACTTGAATTATTATAAATTATTCAAACAAGGAAGAAAGATTGTTAAGGAACAACAATCTATCCACAACCGCTATCCATGTTAAAACAAATTCTTTCTTCGTATACTATGTATAAGGGTAGAAATAAAACGTGGAAATTATCTGTCCAACTCTCATGATTCATTGTTGAAATAGGTGAGAATACAAATATTTTTTTCAACTTTAGGTTTATTTATTTTGTTATAGTACATTAATCATCGACTATCGATTGTTTATTTGTTTACTCAATTCTTCAAACCTAACCTGAAGATAACATTTATAAATGGAAACTAACATATAGAAAATACAAATTGATATAGGCCTACTTGTATATAACAGAATCTAGGAATTAAGAGGTTAAACATTTTCTGTGTCAAAGATAGAAGCAGAGACGTGTGAAAATGTGATGGGAAGAGTTTAGCTGACTAATGAGGCCCTTGAAGCCAGAGCCAGGCGTGAAGAGGTCCTTCCTCCATGTAGGCACGCACACCTCATATGGCCACATTACTCTGTGGATTGTGGAAATGTGTTGCCAACTTAAAAGAATCTAAATTTTGATAAACCATCTGTTATATTTCAATAAATGTATAAATAACCTTAAAATACCTTTAGAAGTAACGTAAAGAGTTGTAAACAATAAAATATAAATTATTAACAATATTTTTCGTCTCTTTGATGACGGTTAGAATTTTCTTTTCAATAATTGCCAGTCAGAAACATTTTAATCTCAAAAATATACCAAATTACTCTACAGTATAATAGTACACAATTGTACTCGAACATTATCCAAGTGTAAAAACTGTATAATGATGGCAATAAATGCCTTTGAATACCAGACCAGTAGAATTTTGTTACACCATTTTCGACTAGTATTACAGATAATATTTGTAATTAGGGAAAGTTTATGGAAACATTATGGAAAGTTAAAATACAACATAAACCTTTCTTTATATTTCTTGATTAAATTATCTTATTTTGATGAAAAGAAAAACGTATACATAAAATTAAAACAGCATCTGTAACTAGAAATTAAATATAGACAGTAAAATATATTCAATGGCATTTTTATAGTTGTGATACAATTTTAGAATGATTGTGTTTCAGCTCTCAACCATAATATTGAAATAGCTTTTGACCTCAGCGCCGTCCATTATCTTGAAAGGTTTTTTCCTGAATGAAACTACTTCTGTAGTAACCTGAGAATAGTGAGTGAAAAGTGGTTCTTTCAATGGAAATAATATAACTATATATTGTTTACAATATCTTAAATGATAAAACGTTTTAATTATTAAAGTTTATTAGGTAATCCCTTATGACCAAACTCCAAGAAACGGCCGATTAATTGAAAAATAAAGAAGTTTAGTGTATAGAGTTTTAATTGTAGGGGACATAATAATTAGCTATTTATCGTGTTTTTTGACATGTATATGTCTTAGTTCTGGAGGGGGGTTTTGGCAATCCGGCAGACCAAAATTTCAAACGGAAGTGACGTAATATAGTTATAAGAACAGCTGTTAAGAGGCGTTGAAAAAATTCCTTTTAAAATATCCATGATCTAAGCTTTTTCCTAAAGGGAAGTATTTTTAACCTTTCTCTCTGTGATTAACTGTGTACATCCATCACTGTTGCCAACCTAACTTATGAAAAAAATCAGCTATGAACCTAAATTACGTCACGTTTTGTCAGCACCATTTTTACCAACCTAAGTCACGTAAAACCTGATAAGTAATACATAATTGTACTCAGAGGATTGCGCGGGGAGTTGTGGAATACCCTGTACGGTGGCACAGAGCGCAGGGTAATTGGCATTCCTGGCTTGAGCATCATTTGTCCGCGTCAGTCGTAACTGCATTCTACCAACCTTCGATGGCGGAACGAAAATATCTCTCGCCGTTTCTAGACAATGTTCCATTTGTTTTGGGAACAGTATTGAGTTTTGAACTTTCACATAGAGGCCATCGACTTGTAAATAGATTTTGGTTGGATCGTTATAGTGAAATTGGAACAAAATCTTTAAGGTTTGAATGAATCTGTTTTGTACGTCGTTTTCACTTTCCTTTTTATTTCAATTCTACACACTTGGCTTGCTTGAACTAATGCTTTTATTATATCACAGCTTGTAATTGAGTACATGAATCAACGTAACAACCAGGTCAATCTGTTTTATGATTTTGAAACACTCGGCTTACAAAAAAATTGGTTCTAAAATTACGATTTCCATTATATCACTATTATCTTCCTGAAATAACAATCAACAGGAGTAATAACAAATTAATGCAAGACGAATTTCACGATTAATAACTCTGTAACCCACTAAGGCTGATATGTTCCTTATAAAGGACCGGTAATTATTGACCAACAGCCAATGAAATCTAAGTGGGTTTTCTTAAAAAAATTCCAGTTTATGAAATGAGATCATAATGCATTTTTTATGCCTTGTGTTACATTTATGGGCCATGAGGGCATATAGTCACTTAATTTTGCCCTCGCTTAACATGTGGTTTGCAAAATATATGAATATTTAAAATTCCTAATTTTTGGAAAGTACGTTTTCACTGACTGATCATTTTTAAAGTGTATTATAACTCTTATTGCGTTTTTTGGGCCACTAATATTTTGTTTAAATTACGTTTTGAGGAGCACCATGCGGTTAAATGCCGTACTATAAGTGTGAATGAATGTGGGCAAAGTATATTTTTCAGTGCGTCTATATTGCAAAAATTAGACAGTTTTATTAAAGAGTTTTTCAATGTTCAAGTTTCATCAATTGTATAACCCTAGACATTTAGTCATTGAGACGTGTTTTAATGTTTTTGAATAAAGTATTAAGTTTAGTGTACTTTTATTCGTTTTCTGTTGAGTTATATCACGTTTATGCATAGAGGAGTGCTGTATTGTAGTTTTAATTGCAGAACAAGATGCAGTATAATCACCCCCCACCCCTGCAAGGTTCACCAAGGGTGTAATATGATAAACCCTGCATTGTCCCGACACAACAAGGTTTACCGTAGCCTCGCCAGGGTGTACGACTCAAGAGTTCCTTACTAGCGAAATATTTCTACAATGTTTAGTTGCACGATTTCACATAAAGATGGTCGAGGTGTCAAACTTAAGCTAAAGTGGTTTTCCAGTGAATTACACTTTTTTTATTTTCCACCCAATAAAAATATAACCACTTTACCTTTAATTTGACACCTTAGTAGTCTAAAAAATCAAATATGGCGGAGATAATGTAGTCTCTTAATTTTGAAAAATCAATAAGAACAAGTCACAGACAGGGTCTCCATGATTTACCTTTCAATCCCACATGAAAATTATATAAATTACAAAAACATTAAAAATAATTTCGCAAAACAGTGGCATATGTCATTGCATTGGACACTACTCTGTATTTTAAATTTAATGAGTTAATATCGAATCTTTATTCGTCAGTACGAATAAAATGAGTTTAGATTTTCTTGGTTCAAATTCCCCTTAAGGTTTTAAAATCCATTCTTGATTTTCAAAACCAAATATTGAACTAAATAGTTATATTACAATATATAAACATTAGAAATCTCCAAAGCCCTGGTGACATAAGGTGTAGAATAACTGAAGAGTTCAAACGATATTCTTGAATTGATGTAGATTAAATGCTTTTTAGAAAGGTATTAAATTTACATAACATGTCTACACGTATTACTTGAATATAAACTAAGTCACACATTTGAAATATGACATTCTTCATTAATTTGACTAAACTCAAAAAATCTGAAAAATCTAGAAATACAATGTTTAAAAAACGAGATAGCTTATTTTGTTATTTTTGGAGGATCATGAGGCCCAGCAAAGCGGCTTACCTTTCCCTGAGCGGAGCATTGTACAATTTCCTGAAAGGGATGTTTTTTAAGGATGAAAATGACTTGAACCCTTCCCTATTCGTTCTAGTTTGTTGTTCATTTCGTAAAAACACAAAATACACTTTCCTATTGGATCATTGTGAGTGTGAGAATCACTGATATCTGAGTACGTAAACTGTTAAGTTTCTGGACCGAGTGTTGCTAATACAACGTATATATACTCGTAACTACATGTCAATCAATTGAATCATCAAGTGAATACAAGCTCTTCAGATGTACTGTAAATATAATTTCCAACTTTCAAACTAACAAACGCGTAATTACTAAAATTATGTTGGGTTGAATAATAAAAGTATATGAATCAATTATTATAAAATTTGATACGGTCATTAATATACGTAGTTAGTTTTACAAGTATTTGTCATATTTCGTATAATTTTATCATTTGGACGCATACTGAAGAGTGCTTGTAATGTGTTATATGATATGTAGATTTCTCAAACAAATGAATTACACTTCTGCGTCCAGTATCACACCATGAGTTTGAACTCTGTGCGCATTTTACGAATTATCCGTTGATGTAGGAGATATTTTCGAAAATGAATCTGGCGGACGCAAGCAAAACAGGAGGGCAGATGAGTAAAAACATCCGGCCAGTGATAGAGGACCAAGATTGAAACGGCGGATTTGTGTTTATTTGCCCAGACTCGCCGGGGTTCTAGGAACAGGAACATGCTGGGGTTTGGTAACCATTCCGAATTTGACGCATCTGGTATCATATTGAAATATCACTTCCAAGATTATAAAAATAATAGTTACTGTAAAAGTTATTACGAATGAAAAATGGGTTGCAGTTTGTAAAAAATTTCCACCAAAATTTTAGACATTTTTAATGTTTTTTTGTTTTGGTCGCAATGTTTCTGCGAATGTGCTAGAAAATGTACTGCATTATAATTTATTTCGTAAAAGAGTGGATAAACACGACGTGTTAATAGTGTTATTTATGCAACTAGTGAGCAAAGTGGGCGCACTCAACACTCGAGCTGCACATTATATGTTACCTACAGTTTTACATTAGATTAGATTATTGAAATGGCAACCTTACCACAAGTTAGTTATTTTAAGCCAAGTATGAATGAGGATATTGTGTAAGATGATTGTGGCGCGATCTTGTAGTTTTGTTACTGACTAAGGCTGACATGTTCCTTAGACAGGACTGTTAATTAATAGCCCAACAGCCGATGGAAACTAAGGGACCTACAGTTTAACGTGGAATCCGAACCACGGCCTCTGAATTACGAATTGGTCTAATTATGAGGATGGTCTTTGAGGATTAACCGAGTATTAAATAGTGCGGATGTTAATCCACACAAGAGAACACTACATCCACCGACCATCGCTCATAACTATCCACAATTCGTGACCTCCAAGTAGCTGGATTACAGGACGTCGCCACCATCCCAGTCAAACAGTTGCCATGAAACAGAAAATATGAAACATAGAAATTGAAAGAAATTATATTTCATAATCACACCATAAAAATATAAATTCTCAACTGTCCATAAAAGAATCCAGACTACACTACATGAATCAACATATCCATTTGAAAAAACAAATATAACATTCTCATAGAAATTTAAAGATCAATCATATCAAAATATTTTTTTTTTTTAATCCGGCAGTAGCACTAACATCACTTTTAATACCGCTATTTGTTGACCAATTAATCTCGGCAAATTAACATTCATTATTTACCTCATACTCATTTCGCACGCATTATCTGTATGTCCGTTATATTTCATTTCATGCAAATCTGAAGTGAGGTAATGGACATATGTGTAACGTATTATTTTCTAAAATTAATTGATGAAATTATTATATTTTCATTTGTATTTTTTGATGATTTATTTATAAACATAAATTTATTATTTTTTTAATCCGTTAAATCTAAGAGAGGCTGTGAGAGGGACATTGAACGGCTTTGGCAACCCAATAAATAAAATGGCCTTCTCTTGGATTACTTCTATGATGCACCCTCATCACAAATCATACCATCTCACCCCAGGTCAGTGTCCCCCCTCCCCCACCCCCTCCCGTTCGCAACTTAATGTCCCTTTACATTATGGGACGCTATGGTTCGTATCATTTCCTTTGGACCGGAACTTTCGCTAGATATGTAACTATTTTCATTTTGTATTTTTTTGGCTGGGTATTTTATATTTTCGGTGGTGACATCCTGTAATCCAGATACTTGGAGGTCACGAATTGTGGATAGTTGTGAGAGATGGTCGGTGGGTGTAGTGTTGTGTGGATTAACGTCCGCACTATTGAATACTGCGTTAATCCGCAAAGGCCATCCACATAAGTAGACCAATTCGTAATTCAGAGGCAGTGGTTCGGATTCCACGTTAAACTGTAGGTCCCTTAGTTTCCATCGGCTGTTGGGCTATTAATTAGCAGTCCTGTCTAAGGAACATGTCAGCCTTAGTACGTAACAAGACTACAAGATCGCGCCACAATCATCTTACACTCAATTCCTTGTGGTATGGTCGTCATTTCAATAATCAAATCTAATTGTTTTCATTGTAAGGTCCCTAGGAATATTCAAGTTCCAAAAAGATTGACAGAAAATAAAAGAATTAAAACAAATTGTTTTACGAGTAGCAAATCCCATTGATTAAAATTATTCTAAAATTTAATCAGCTGGCCTTGGCTAAAAATTACTCTCGACTTATATTCATCTTAAAATTTACACCAGGTTGCGTTGATATCCCTGTTATTAAATATTTTCAGAAAGAATTGCGAAATAAAACATATTTGAATGGGTCCAGTGTAGCAACATTGTATAACGTAGTTCACAGAAAATACTTTTACGTAAATGACTCAAAAGAATAACACGGTATGTTATCATTATTTTCATACTTTGGTTGCTTAATTCATTTTAAGTGCGTGGGTTTTGGTTGGCGTAAATCCTACTGAAGTGTGTGAGCAGAGGGTAAGTGGAAAATAATTTAGACTAATTACACATTATTACACGGCAACAACGGAATGTCAGACATTCTTGTTATTTATACGGAAAATATAACATTTTACCTTACTAAAGGTAGAGTGAATTTAATTAAATAATCGGTTAAATTCTCGATTTAATTAAATCGAGAATTTAACCGATTGATACACATCGGATTAGTATTAAATAAGAATATGTTGATCGTAAATATATTTTATTAAAAAAATGCTTGTATTTACTTCCCCGTGTAAAATAGGTTAGATCATGGATATGTCTAAAGGGAATGATTTTAGCTCATCTAAACAGCTCCTATTAAAACCAAACTATGACGTCACTATTTCAAAATTTGGTCGCGCAAATTGCCAACACCCCTCCCCCTAGAGCTGAGTGTGTCTATAATATTTATTGTACAGCTAATTTTGTAAACCACAGGTAGTGTATCACGTGTTAACTAAGTTAATGGAAAAATATTTTAATCAGATCTAGAAGACCTCTTCACTAGAACGTCCTTTCAAATGGCACCAATCACAAATTGTAAACGTATGCAGTAAAAACACATTCCTTGTTTCCGTCAACATACCAGCTATTTACAAAAATTGAAATGGTCGGTGGGTATAGTGTTCTTTTGGGTGGATTAACGTTAATTAGACCAGTTCGTAATTCAGAGGCAGTGGTTCGGACTCCACGTTAACCTGTAGGTCCCTTAGATAAACCATTGACTCAAATTAATTGACTGTTAATTAACAGTTCTGTCTTAGGAACATGTCAGCCTTAGTCAGTAACAAGAGTACAAGATCGCGCCACAATCATCTTACAATTATTTTTCATTCATACTTGGCTTGTAACACCTACCTGGGTAGGTCACCATTACATAACTATCAAACTAACTATCAAATTTTAAGAACAATGTACTCGTATTCATTAGCTTATGAGATTTTATCACATTAATGTCAGCTAAGTGAATTAAAAACGTTAAAATATGTTCTTGCACGATTTTATAAAAGATAAAATTGTGAGATTACTATTTCCTTAACATAATTCAAACTTTATATAGTTATCGTTTATAAAATCGTTTATTGTAACTATAATAAATACTTGGGGATAGCCCAAGTTTGAGTTCAGATTAAGAAATGCAATTGAATACCATTATGGAATTTAAAAATATCATTTTTCACCTACAAATACATGGTAGGTTTTGAAGCTAATTTTTCACGAGCTCAGAAAGCATTTGACGTGAGTATTGTGTGAACAAAATTGGATTTCCTTCGCCAAATAACAGATGTGTTGAAAGGGTTATTTTTCATCGGCAGAGTCTAGCGGAGGACAATATAATCCTCCAAGGGGTCATTCGTCATTTAAAGGTCCATTTATAAAAGATCCCCGAGAGGGTGAAACCCCATTTAATGAGAAGAGGAAGGGATGATGTGATCGGCCATCTATCAGTGAACGACAGCGCAGCCGACGCCATCTGTTGAACGGCGGCCGAACTGCTATGAACCTGGGCTGTTCATTGTTCACAGCATCCCAATAGTGCGTGTCAAGTCTTCGTCAGACGCTGGATAAACTGTTCATAGTTTCATTTGATTTTATTTTGTATGTTTTTATTCATTTTTAGACCTCCAAAATGACATATTTTATAAGATTATCGGATCAAAATGTGGTTTTAAAATAATTTTCTGTGGTATACGAAATATTTTTTTATTTAAAAATTTGACTTAGGTTACGTGAAAAAGGTGTGTTCATCTAGTTCCAAAAATTTCAGCTCATAAGATTAATTAGTTTCCCTCACTCCTTCCAAAATGTTACTTGTTGAGATGGACAAGGATTTCTGTTCATCAACACAACAACGGTGTCGCATGTCAAATCAGTTATTTTTGTAAAATTCCTCGAAACAATATTACAAAATACGCAATCGAAACACAAGGACTGTGAGCGGTTGTAATCGACCATGCAAGATTACCCTAAGCACGTGGAGGGCTTGTTTTATTTCAATGCACGAGTACAGGGGTGCGCACAATGGACGCGTTACACGGGAGTACCTTTATTGTGGGGTACCGGGGCAAATTGGGTTGATTCACAAAACATTGATATACGTGGCGTTACAGGGAGTGGTATTTGTTTGGGCAACACCCCATGCTCAATCAGAGGCTATTGTGTCCTGGAGGGGTGTCCGGGGGGAGGCAATCGTCAATGAGTCACTCGTAGGGAGAGATTTTGATCGTCAGACGATAAAAAAATATTCTTGTTGTCTATCTATATCTATAAAAGAGGATGATTGTATGTATGTATGTACATATATATTTGTATGTTTGAAGTTTATACACTCGGACACCGTTGGACGATTAGCCAAGATAAGTGGTACACTTAGGTAAAATTTCATGGGGAAGGTTTATAGATCATCAATTTTGTTGTAGCTCAATTGGGCTTCTCCCTAGAAGCCCAAAAAGAATCCCATATACTATGGAACCAGAACTTTGTTTACATTATAGCTATTTCCTTTTCTACAGCTGATTGCTTTACTATATCTGTTAGTTGAAGATATACTCGATAGATGGAAACAGTTGTTTATGTTTTTTAATGTTTACATTTTGGTTTTAGGGTTATGTGAGTGACTAAACAGTTTATATTTTTTAATTGTCACTTTTCTACTGTGCTACGTTCTTTTAGTTTATAATGTTATGAAATTTCACACGCACATTCCCTACATCACAATTGATTATATTCTAATTACTAAGGACTACCGACAACAACCACGGGGTCCTGGGGGCGGGACCCCAGCTAGCGAAGCTAGTAACTTATAAATTAGAATTGTGAGAAACACTTTTGAGATAAAAAATACTATAAAATGGGCGAATTTAAAGATCAATCAATTAAAATACCGAAACAACAAGAGTGGAAAATACATTCAGAGGTGATTACGAGCAGCGTAGTGACGTCATTAATCACGTGATAAAACATAAAACGCTTAATGCGATGTGTCTAGCAATTAGTGGGAATATACAAAGACGAGAATAATTGGCGTGGAGGCGATAAATAACGCGGCAGAACTCGCGGCAACTACAGCACTAGCTGCAGGACACCAGTTTCACCTTTTGTATTTATATTAATCAGATTATTATTTTTTCAATTTATTAGAATTGAATCTTTTTTTATTTCTCCTACATACAGTACACGATGGTATAGAGAACGTATTGTTTGCTGGGTGTATCAGTTTTGAAGCTCTATGCACCTTAAACGTAATTTTTGGACTGAATATCGTCCGTCGACCCCAAAACCACCGATGGTCCGATAATTATGAAAATTGGTAAAAGAGGGCTGAATTTTAAAAGCAGTTCATCCCCTAAAATATCTAAAAAATGAAATTCTCAAAAGCTTTCAACTAAAAAGCTGGCGATTTTGGACCCTGTTTATAGGTTTATATATTATTTGTTTATGGTTTATACGTTATTAGGGTCCATAATAATGTGATATATAAAAAAATTAGAAAATATTGAAAACTGTATGGACCTTTCACAAGACATAGTACGCACTAAGACAACGATAGCTTGTTAGTGTCGTGTTCCAAGAATTCTCTTATCTTGTCCAATTATTCAAAGGTAAAAAGAAGAAAGGATTTCTACAACGGATTAGTTTTGCTTCTGATATAAGCTGACTCTTGACTCTTATATTAAAGGAATTTATTTCGTTTGCTCATTGATCAATAGTCTATTTAAATATTTAAAGGAGATCGTTAATAGTATTATGTCAACGTTGAAGGACTTTAGTTTAGATAGAGAGTTGTATTCTTCAAGTATTAGACGGTAGGCTACAATTGACTACTCATTTCGAAGGGTTTTAAAACAAAAAATGACACATTTCTTGAACTGGTTCACAATAAACGAGCTTAAAAATAACATTATAAACCCACAAAAGTAGTTCAAATCGGTAAGCTACAATCTTCTTTATAAATACAAATACAGTTTTGTCTGGACTTGGAATTTTGAGATTTTTGCGAGTTTAACGTTTCTATCGAGCGAAACTACCGAAATAGGATATATCAAAATAATTTGTTTCACGAAAAAAAGAAAATACAATACTTTATTAATAGTATTCAACATCTTGGAGAGTTTTTATACTTTAGACTGACCCACGTCATTATAAAACAAAGTAACAAGTTTTCAAAACCCCATTTCACACGGCATTTTGTTTTTTTAAATCATATTTCAGGGTCTGTTTCGCAGCCATCCTGAACGTTTAATTGTTTTCGTAGTCGCACTTTCCAATAATATTTACTACGAAACCAATGCTACCAACTGACATATCATTATTTAAAGATATTTGGTAGCAAAAATCAACAATTGGCAACAGCTGATTTTTTACATTAATATTACGATGTCTGAAAATAGATTGTTGAAAGAAGAGTTTAATTTCACTTTAACGGTATAATCAATGATCCGGCCAATACACCGACCATTAAATACGATATGAAACGATTCGACTGTTAGGTATTAGGTTGGCAGTATTTTGCGTTATTCTCATTCTGATTATTAATTGTGAAACAATAACACAACTGCGCAGCTATTTTAAGGTGTACACGAGTGGAATGATCTATATTATTTCTCAAAGGTGCTGGGGATTGCTCCGAATGTAAACCGCTCTAACCTTTACATTAACCCTGCCAATTAAGACGCGACGGTCGCGCTGTCCCCTCTGCGGTGGGGGAAAAGTGTACTTCGGGGACCAAGGTGCTCTAACGACGGGCGTAACGCACAATGGGGCAGAAGAGCTCTCCACAACCTCCTTGGTCAACACATCCAACCCTGTCTTCGACCTGGGGCAGAGCTAGACGACAAAGTGTTGCGTGGGGTTACACACAACCTCTCCACCACTCCATTCATTATGTTCTGTATGATTTTATATTTTACTGCATATTAATTAATTAGTTAGTAACTGAAATGGCAACCTGTCCAGGTATTTTAAGACAAGTATGAATGATAAATTAGTGTAAGATGATTGTGGCGCGATCTTGTAGTCTTGTTACTAACTAAGGCTGACATGTTACTTAGACAGAACTGTTAATTAATATCCCAACAGTCAATCACGTATTTAAGGGACCTACCGTTTGACGTGGAGTCCGAACCACGGCCTCTGAATTACGAAGTGGTCTAATTATGAGGATGGTCTTTGCAGATTAACGTAGTATTCAATAGTGTGGACGTTAATCCACACTAGAGAACAGTGCACCCACCGATAGCATCTATGCGACCTAAATTTTAACATGGGATCCGAACCACTGCTGCCTCTGAATTACGGACTGGTTTAGTTATGAAGATGGTCTTTACTGATGAACCTAACATTCTGTACCTGTTTACTGTTTCTTCTTCTTTTCTTCTTCTTCTTCACACATATTGTTTCCAGAATTTTATTGTCAAAAGAGTAATAATAATTAACAAAAATACTACAGATAGTTGATACATGAGTTCATCAAAAACTAGAATCTAGATAGAACATTTGATTCTTTCCAAATTTCAAACTAGCATACCGATCTTCTTTAGTAATTTTCTGCTTTAGAATTTTCTGCTTTAAAATTGATGACACCAAAGTAATTAACGATAACCGCGTTTGTCGCAACAACAAAGATGCTTTCGTTCAACCACCAAATTGATGACGTCACATACATCTCGCCTCTGATTGGCTGAAACGGCGCATGACGTAATACACTGTGCATATTGGAAACGAGTTTATAAATTACTGGCTTTTACTCGGTGTTTGGCAGTGCTATGACACTCTCCCAGTGGAACTAAACGATAAAATTGATTGAAATTAGTTGGTATGAATGTGTTTTTGAAACACAGAATAATAAAATCTGAATTTAAAACTATTTTCAAAACGGCAAGGTTTATTACAGCCACACATTGTACTTGAAACATACTAATATTTTACTTAGAAAATGCATTAGGTAATTTTAATACTATAATAACATTTTCCTTACAGCTTTTTCCATTCCTCTAAATTTGAGTTTTACTAGATAGCAAATCATATTATTATTTATCCTGATATAATTATAGTGAGGAGAAATACCGAATTACTAATCAAAAATACAGTTTATCGTGTTATTCTTAAGCAACAGGTTCTTTATTTACATACTATACGCATTGCAAGATATATTGCTAGAGCGTTGAAACTCATCGAGTACTCAAGTTTTCTACAAATTATAATAGTAGTGAAGGTTGCAGGGGTAGACTGAGGTGGCAGCATATGATGAAGATAGGGAGGAAGTCAAGGGCTCTTCCCTCCCTTCTCCATCGTCACTAGAACACTCTAAACTGCATTCCCACACTCCCGACTACTGAATACAATGATTCAAAACTCGTAATCAAAACAAAAATGCACCGAGAGTTTCAATTTTTAAGGATGAAGAGTCCTTTTCCTAGTCCTTAAAAATCCGAACATTACAGAGAGAAGAACATTGAACAACTCTACAGGAAAATATAAGAGTTGCCACAATCCTTCGTTTGAGAAAGCCTTGCACAATATAGGGCAGCATGCCTTCGTATCACACTAACTCTCCTTAGACAAGTGTTATAATGACTAAGTCGTAAACGTTTGAGACAGAGGATTAGAAAGCCTCAGCAAAGAAACGTCTTGTTGCGGAATATGATGGACTTGGTCAATCTACCTGATTCTCAGAGAAGTAAAAAGAAAACCTAAACAAATCCAGATCTGGGTTCAGATTCCGCAGGATTCATTATACTCAACAATCACAAGTACACCGGACGAGTAAAGGTTCTACCCAGTGAGACTTCAATTTTTATTTGAGGGAACACGTCCTTGAACAGTAACCCACCACAGTGGGTGCCTTGCTGGTCTAGTGGTTAGTGTCTTGGACTGTATGAGGTCACAAGCTCAAACCCCCAGGATGTCTGTGGCGTCGTCCTGTAATCCAGCTACTTGGAGGTCACGAATTGTGGATAGTTGTGAGCGATGGTCGGTGTGTGTAGTGTTCTCTTGTGTGGATTAACGTCCGCACTATTGAATACTACGTTATTCCTCTAAAACCATCCTCATAATTAGACAAATTCGTAATTCAGAGGCCGTGGTTCGAATTCCACGTTAAAATGTTGCTTTCTTAGTTGCCATCGGCTGTTGGGCTATTAATTAACAGTCCTGTCTAAGGAATATGTCAGCCTTAGTCAGTAACAATACTACAAGATCGTGCCACAATCATCTTACAATTATTTCTCATTCATACTTGGCTTAAATTACCTACCTTTTAGTGTGGTCGCCATTTCAATAATCAAATCTAATCTAATCTGATGACCATTTGCGTTTGGAACGCTTTTTAAAAGCGTTTGCGTACAATCTCTTTCTGACTCTATTACAAAAGTAATGAAGTTACTAAAGAATCAACAATACGTATTGGAAACATCTCTTATTTAAAATTTGTAATTCTTTACGTATTTCATTAAATTTTGTGATTTTTAAGAAACCATTCTATGCGTCTAACCTAACATTCTGATTCTTCGGACTTGGTCAAGATACAAGCTATTTCCTACAGAGAAGTCGTTACTTTTTACCAAATTAAAAATGTATATTATAAAGACTTGTTTCGTAAAAAAATAAACCGTTCGATTTTTTACACGATAACCTTTTTCCTAATAACCCATTCTAAGCGTGTGACTAATCTCAAAGACAACGATGTTTGTTGCAGCGAATAAAAACGACAGGAATTAAAAATATACTTAACCAAAATATGTATATGTAAACTTAGCTAAATCACGCCCTCAAAATCCCGAAACCAGTCCAGTTATATTCTACAATAGTATCTCACGGACGCGAAACATATAACGCGCTCGCAGGAAGTGCTTCGCGTCACAGCAGACGTAATCGAACCCCGGAGATAAATGATAAGCCTCCGCCGAAGCTCAGATGTCTCCTCCGTTTTCTCTCGACGGTATTTCTTATTAAAAGTATTTTAAATATTCATGGCATTCTCGCGTTGGTAAAAACTAGTTTAAATGCACGTACTTAAATTTTAACAATTCTGTTATATTTATATATTTTTTTGTGCAATAAATAATACTGTTAAAAGTACTGATAGAGGTAAAAATATTATCTTTTTCTAACCCAACTGCTTATCGCCATAGGCCTAATTCATGCGGTGAATCAAAGACAGCGAGGTGCCACACATAAGATATACCTGAAGTAAAGACAATAGCATGATAAATCCCACATAGATTAGATTAGATTATTGAAATGGCGACCATACTACAAGGTAGGTATTTTAAGCCAAGTATGAATGAGAATTGAGAGTAAGATGATTGTGGCGCGATCTTGTAGTCTTGTTACTGACTAAGGCTGACATGTTCCTTAGACAGGACTCTTAATTAATAGCCCAACGGCTGATGGCGACTAAGGGACCTACAGTTTAACGTGGAATCCGAACCACGGCCTCTGAATTACGAATTTGTCTAATTATGAGGATGGATTTTCAGGATTAACGTAGTATTCAATAGTGCGGACGTTAATTCACACTACATCCACCGACCATCGCTCACAACTATCCACAATTCGTGACCTCCAAGTAGCTGGATTACAGGATGACGTCACCATTCCAGTCATGATATTCAATTGTTTTGAATGTCTTTGACAGAGGTGACCGCTCATGACCTGACAGGAACCCACGTCACTGGTTTCGATCCAACAACCTTTGACTTTGGGACAACACGCTGCCCCGAGATACAGTGATGATATAAACGTCTCCCTGTATACCCAAAACAAAAACACAGGTATACAGGCTAACGTTTATAGAATCTTTAAAATTCATAACGGCGTTGAGTATTGATTATTCAATATCTTTTATTGGACTTTTCCAACGCGTCTGTATTTTAAACTACACGACGTTTCTGGAGGAGAAGAAACTTCTCAATTGAAGCTATCTCTTCTTTACAATTGAATACCTAATAATTTACATTAAAAATCGAAAGTTACAGCTACATATATTAACTACCTATATTATGTTGTCAATAATACTATACTTATCTATCATGTACAATATAAAAACTATATTGATAAAGCAACAAATAACCACAACACTCCGCATCCGAGATAGCGAGGCGACACAAAATGGCGTGCGCTCCGAACAAACGTTGGACCACTATTGATACTAGGATGACTGAGTAGTGCTCCAACTCTAGGGTTTTTACATTGTGAAGGATTTAATTAATATATGTAACTTAAACTAACAATTTTTTAATTTAATCACTTGAAAATGGGAGGAGTTTCTCCACCTCCAGAAACGTCGTGTAGTTAAAAACACAGACGTGTTGGAGGGGTCCAATATATTGAGTAACGTTTATATTAAATCTATACACGTATTTCAACAAAAGTATTGAAGGTAAACAAAAGGTTTTTGAGTTCTCAAGATCGCATTTAGTAGGTTAAAAATCATCTTTGTGAAGATATGAAATATATAGGAGCATTATGAAATGAACAGTGGTATAATTATAATTTCTAAATAATACTTTTCCATCGGATTTAAATTCAATCAAGTCTTAGTCAGACTTCACTAAAGAGTTAATTATTTCAGTCTCTTGTGTATTAAAACGACAGGGGAAATTATTTACAGCGATTTGAATTTTTACAAAAGGTAATTGTAATAGTTTTAGTTCAACTGTGGATTTAGTTAAATACTTAAGCAATGATACCTATAAAGGAGGAATTTTTCAACAGAGTAACAAAAAAGTAGAATTAAGATTGAAGAACTCTTCTGGTGAAGGATACTCTAAAAAATGTTATAGTCTTTTAAGAAAAAACTATAAAAAGGTAAGCGTAGCGTAATAATTTTTTATTATAATTACCACCTCACCAAAAAAAAGATGTCGTTCAAAAGTAGAATATCAGCAATTATGAGTATAATTAAAAATAATTAGTACTGTGGTTATATAATTTTGTAGATATAGTAGCTAAACATTACACCAGAAGTACGTTTTTATGAAATTTGGTCTCTAGGTTTAGTGGCATTCCAGGAAAAACGTGTTTGTAATATGTCATATACTCATATTATACTTTAAAATATCTGTGATATAAATACCTTAAATAGATAAGGACTAAAGGGAGAGATAAGGTTCACCAATAATGTAATAATGCTTTTGATTTACAACATAAAGCTGGTATGGAAAGTTATAAAGTAACACTCGTTGGTGCTTTAATGTAAATGAATGGAATCGCATAGAAAGGCGGATGTCGTCTGGTTCTTGAGCACGCATTCAGTCGCACAAACAGCCGCTGGAGACTCCAGACGACTCCAGACTGGAGAGTGGATGATTACCTGCCTGTAAGGAGTCCTCGAGGGCTCTCCAGATCTCATGGCGTCCTAGTCACTTTTATCTCATTAAAAAAGCTCTTGAACAAATCTGATAATTGAATCACACGTCCTTTACCTTTCACAAATTTCGATTCGATTTTTGTCCACGTAAATAATATTATATAAATATTATTAAGTATTTTTTCTTCATATATCAACAATTTCGTACGTTAATGTAGTGAAAGCGTGTATATATTTTAAATAAAATGAAATAAACAATAGAATGTTTTACAACTTAAATAGTGTGAAATTTTTAATTTTATTTTTTTAAATAAAAAAATTGTTTTACATTTTTTTCGTTATTAGTTGACATTTAAAAATAAATCTTTTTGCTTTAACTAAATGAATTGAACTTGAAATAAACGAGATCATTCCCGAGTAATTTTGTATACAGTATCATAATTTTGCTCTAACGTTGACTTTGGAATATTTGACATTTTGGTAGGGAAAGGTGGAAGCCCTGAACTAGTTATAAACCATCGTTAAAAACTAGGTCAAGCACACTGCTACGCTGCAAAAGCAGTTGAGTATGTCTATTGAGAAATCCACCAAAATATTCGAATCTTTTCCAAAGTCGTAAGTGTTGTATGTAATTTTTTATAACAATTTTTTTCTACCAACAACTATAAAATTATTGCGAACTCCTAATATGATAGGAAAACGTTATAAAAGTACTGATAGTGATTGGTTTCGTATATAATTATCTAGACTAGACAGAAAATAAGATCTGTAGTTTCGGTGTATTTCTTGGTGGAAGATTCTATTGATATAGAATCATCAGGTATTTCGCGATTCCAAAGCTACGTGACGTCAGATCCATTACACTCACCCTAAATAGTATAGTCTCAGAATAAATTATGAAGCAGGAAGTCCTGAGATGTCAGGAAGGCAAGAGTTTTTAGGTGATATTGTGATGGCTCCGGATAAAGGTGATTTAAGAAAGCGAAATATAAAAAATGAGGAGCCAGCCTCATTACCAGGTTACCAATTCAACAACAATGTAACTAAACCTCTATCTCAATATGCGATGGAAGTTCTTCAATATAAAGAAATCAAAGCTAGAAATAAGTACATGATCCAACAATTTAGCTAAACATAATAAAATAATCCACCCATGATAATATGCAAGTACCATAAGTAAAAATTTATCCTTTTTACTTTACTGGTAAATAGGTAAGAAAAGAATTTGTCTGAAGGGAATGATTTCATTTCCCCTAAACGGTTGTTCTCCTAACCATATGACGTCACTTCTGAAACACATTTGCGTACCGTAAATTGCTAACATTCAGAGGTTAGGCATATCTCTGTTAAAATCTAGTGGGTCCTTGATTCAGTGAATCAACAAGGGTCAGCATTTCATCTAATGCTTCTTAGTGAAAATGCTTCCAGTTAAATCGTACTCCGTGGAAACAGCTGTTCGGCAATAGCAAGACGATGATGCTCAGGTCCTCTAACTCTTCTAAATCCGAATACATGATCCGGTATGTTAAATACACAAGCCTTAGAGTCACAACAACTTCCGGTTAGGACCTCCACAGCTTCACAGGGGTCTTGGAGGGTAACCTTAGCGGTACATTACCAGTGGCAGTCCCACACTGTTCGATATCCTCCAGGGTACACAAAACATTACTGTGTACAAAAAAATCCTAAAAGAAGAAAATAAAATATAATTCAATGGTGTTTACGCCAGAAGCAACTACACCCTGACGTCATCAGTGATGTCCACTCACCAGACTATCAGACTACCACAGGCCATGTGGCGTCTGGTCTGCCAATTGATTTATACTGCCCTCTAGTTAACACTCGGTCAATTAAGCTAAGTGAACTCACTCGCTTGTCGCTTTGAACGCGTCCACTGGCGGTCGAGTACATTTAACACAGTGCTCGAGCAAACAGGGAAACTTCACGGTATTACGGGGAAATTTATTGGAATGAAATATCCCAGCACAACGTTACACACCGATGGTGAAGTACATAATATGCGACTTATACGAATTAGAATGTGATTAAAATGTACAAATTATTTTTATAAAATCAGACCATCGGTCTAATCTCGGTCTTTTTACCACGCTTTCCCGTGAAAAAGATAAGACCCACTAATAATTAATGATAAATAATCAAGCTGAGAATACATTTTTTCTTTGTACTCGTATGTATTTGTTTCATACAACCAGTCATGAGTGTAATGTTCTTGATGTAGGTGTAGGTGTTAGTACAAACAGAGGAACCCCTGGGGGGGGGGTAGAGTATACAATGCCTTTGCCCCACTCACCCCGTCACCACCCTCGTAGGTCAGCTGCGGTCATCCATTGACTGGACATCAGTATCGGATATCACACAATACTGACAGTAGATATTTTTATGTATGAAGCTAAAATTCAATTAAAGCTATATTCAATCTAACTCAAGTTATATGCAAAATGATTGACGTATCTTTAATTATTTTAAAATTGCCGTTTTCACATATTAAATTAAGATAAGTAACAAAATTCTCTCATTAATTTTTTCAGATAAACTAACGATACATTTAAGGTATAGTTTGATTTTATTTAAATTTTCAACTTATACACATTCATTTGTAATGTTTTTACAGTTTAAATTTGTTAGTTTTTTATGGTTGTGACTTTGGGCGTGTAGAATTTTTAGCAAACAAATAAAATCACAAAAACATTATTATGGACATCGGAATTACAAAAATCTATATTGACAGATCAATCACACTAAAAAAATAAAAATAAACAACTACAAATTCATTTGGAGATGGTGAGTAAGTAATAAAGTTTATCAACAATATTCATATCGAACGTCACTTTTCTATTTTAATAAATGAAGAGATCATTTCAAGAAAGAGGAAATTTTATTAATTATAAAAATTCTTTCTTTTCGAGTAAAACGTTTTACTGTTGTTGAAATAAATTGAAAGCATTCTTGCAATATTCCTTTTTTCAAGCTCAATGGTCTTTTTGATGGAATAGTAGCACCAAAATGTATTGTATTTACTTCCCTTTGTAAAATAGCTTACATCATGGATATGTCTAAAGGGAGTGTTTTCAGTTCCTCTAAGCAGTTGTCCTTAAACCTTATGACGCCACGTTTAAAATTTTGGTCTGATCCGTATAAAAAAAGATAAACGCGAAGTTAATTTTGTGTTTATCAACAACCTACTGTATACTCCCTATTTCCTCCTGTATTCTATGTTTCCTGGATTGACCCGATGTCAGATTAGTAGTATTATTATTTGTTGCTCGCCTTATTTTGCCTCATAATATAGACATTGTCTGTGTTATTGCCAACTTGCCAACACATCTCATTGTATTGCATTTCCAAGTATCGATTGTTGTTACCAGGCGACATGAGCGTTGCCAAACAAAACCAAAATGACAGCTGTTTACTGGCTGTACATACTTCGAGAGCAATTGACATCTAATACAGTTTAAGAGCTTTATAAGCCTTTAGAATACAGAGGATGTCGACATGTTATGTTGAAGATAGTTTGAAGTAGAGTAAAAATAAATTTAATAATTTTTTTTAAATCACGAATCTCTGATTGAGTTTTCTGTACATAATTTATTCCTATTAGAATTCTTTCGCCGCGTTTTATAAACTGGCTTCACTGCTTTTATAACAGCCATAGACAATTACTTTAATGGCTTCAGTGGAAACCAATTTTGTCGTAGTTGAATTATTTGCGGGAATAACCAACTTCATTATCGGCTATTTCAAAGTAGAGGTGATTAATTCCCGAGAAGTGATTTGAATCCAACCCAACACTTATAACATTATCCGCGCCCCAATAAACCGATTCAATTTCCACTCAGCAAAACACATATTGTCGCTTTAATCACACATTGCGAGACCTACATAAAACAGCTGAGAATTCTATTTAGGTAAAAGGTTTGGTTATGGTCTACGTCATTGAAAAGGCGATTATCTTCAAGTGTACCTACTGGAATAAGTCTGAAACTTCAAAACCTTTCTGAAATAAAAGAAAATGCGAAATTGTCCTATTTTATTGCAATAAAATAAGCAAAAATGTTTACAGAGTTCATAACCAACATAGTTACCATAATGATTATTTATTTTAACCCAACTATCCTTCTAAACTATAGTCATCACGTTGAAAAATATGAAAATTGAGTAAACAATCCCAAGAGAGCTGTGAGGAAGTTGTACTGCAATATATCACATTCAGATTAAAAACAAAGGTCAAGATTAAAATGAAATAAAATTCAGACATTGAGAGTCAGCGGTACCTGAGACATTTTACTCCCTTCCCAAAAAACAATTTAAATTCAAATAATCACTGTGTCGTTGTTTTTGTACTTGAAACATTTGTTGTGAAAGGAAATCATACTGTATAGCAATCTATATGATAGGGATTTTCTATTTTTACATGTATTCAGTATATTTATTATGAAATATTAAACAACACAGAACCACAGAAATATTATTCACACCTTCAAAAAGGTTTACAGTAATACCATTGTAATCGGATGGATCGTTGATAAACATAATGATCGGATTATAACAAACACTGATTAAAAACTATTCGGTTGTTTCATAATTTTAGAATCCAAGTTTTAACTGAGAGATTTTAACATTAAAAATCCAAGTGAGGTTCGCAGACTTAGAAGAAAATTTAGTTTAGTAATATTTAAAAATACTTGTTTGACTGAAATAATTTTTCTAGGAAGTCCCTTTTGTAAATGGCGCACAAAGCTCGTGTCGGAATAGTTCCTTCTTCATTGCGTGGATGAAATATTAATGAGAATGTGGCTGTCTAATTAAACTGGGGCTTTGAACTTTCCGGCGAGTTGAGAACTGTGGGGGGCGTAGGGGGTGTAGGGGGGAGGGGGTGATGTCCCGACAAAACGTCTTCGTCATCAACCCTGTCAAATGGTTCTACTCAGAAATTCTTTAATTGGAATTGCAATTTTAAGGTGGGGTTCTCAAAGTCAGAGTCGTTTTAAATAATCATTTTTTCCATTATACTGTACAGACAGTAATTTTTAGGTGTATAATTCGTTTGCAAAATCGCCGTTTTCGGGAACAGAAAAAATCATCAAAAGACAGTAAAGAATAAATATTTGAAAAAAAATTAATTAAACATGAATTTAAGACTACTATCGTTTTATCAAATATAATCGTTTAAGTTTAGTCGAGGGTGAAAGTGTGTGTTAGTTCACTAAAGTTTACTTTAAGGTGTTCCAGTAAAAATATTTGATAAAATACAATCCGTTTCCATCCGAATGTAAATTGATGCATTGCCGATGGTTGAAATGCAGAGAGGAGCTTCCAGAGACGACTTCTGTAATAAGATTGATGAGACAATTTACTTTTTGTGAGCGTTTCAGATAACCTTCTCAGTTAGTTATTGACTCATCCATCTCTGGAAATGCGACCCTTCCAGACCACTCGGAGGCAAGGGGTGGAACCGCTACCTTTCAAAGGTTTTTTATATTTTATATTGGATGGCATATTTTAATTGGTAGATATTATAAGGTATAAAAGAATTATTTATTCATTATTAAAAAGACAACTGAATATGGTGTGGTGTAAGTACTCTCTAAAAGACCAATTTAGAAACAAATTTTGTTGAAATATGATCAAATGGGAAACGACCAGTTTATGCTATAAAATGACATTTCATTTTTCGACATGGACACTAGTTTGAAAGTGTTCAACAATATACGATATATATAGTATATATAATATACATAGTCGTGTACAATTAACTCTCTCAAAATTAAATCTTAAATACTTTCCAAACGATTTTAAAAAAATATTTGAAGTTCAAATTCGAACTGAATTTTTATTTGGGCTATTAACTTATCACCCTCCTATCATTAACTAGACGTTAGACAGCAACAAAATCAAGTTTATGATAACTTTCCTATCAAATATTTTTTAATTATACAATACTGAGAACAAAATTAAACTAGTAAAATTAGTTTTCCAAATGAAAATACAATTAATTCGTTACAGTTTTCCTTAAGCAGCAACAACAATTAAAACAATAAAATGTATTCATTAAACTTTGTTCATAATCAACAACAATTGTTAAAGAAAATCAGGTTTCCTATTTATCTGAAAATGTGGGAAAAAATACTATAGGCCTATAATTTATTTCTTACTGTTATTTCCCGGAATCTTAGTTGTGCATGTAAGGAGTATTGCGTAACAGCTGTTGCCGATATATCAGCTGTTGCACGTTATATCAGCTGTTGCTTGGCCAAGCCCGAGGTTCGATTGCGATACATTTGTGGTTCGCCGCAACGACCAGTCTCGCGGTAAGACAGGACGCCCTTTCATCGACAAGCAACATCGTCTGATAGATCCGATAGTTCCCAAACTTCTCACATTGCCATTACCAAGGTCGTTGCTCCAAAATATTCAACTACTAGTAAACTCATTTACTTAATTGAAACTGATAATTTGGTTTCGGAATATTTACGTGAATGAAATTTGGAAACTTATTGATCCTGGTTGTAGGAAAATTATCAGTTTTAGTAATCACGCATTTTATAGAATAGGTTAGAATAAAAAAGGCACCTTATCATTCCTGGGACAAAAAAGAATTTAGCTGATATTTAGGTTATCAATATTTCCTAAGAAAATAAGTATGAATCAGCTGTTTGAAGAAAACATGAACAATTTAGAAGCCAATTTAAGAGGAAAGTTGGAGAGTAAATAAATTGAAAACGTTCGTTTTTTTAATTATTTAGCATCGTCCTCTCCCACTCAGGTTAAACTTGATTTTGAACGAAAAACGTGACCTTTTAGGTCCTAGTTACATTAAAAGTTTCAGTAAATAGTATTTAACTTTCATTTACAGTACAAAAAATCGTATGTACAACTCCTATGTCACAAATCACTCAACAACCAGGGTTCGATCGACGCGGAATGTTGCCGGAGAAGATATTTGCAGTTCCAGCGAGTTTCCAGATCGGCTAGCCGCATTCAGCGAACAGCTTCATTCAGCGAACAGCTTCATTCAGCGAACAGCTTCATTCAGCGAGCAGCTTCATTCAGCGAACAGCTTCATTCAGCGAACAGCGTCATTCAGCGAGCAGCTTCATTCAGCGAACAGCGTCATTCAGCGAACAGCTTCATTCAGCGAACAGCTTCATTCAGCGAACAGCTTCATTCAGCGAACAGCTTCATTCAGCGAACAGCTTCATTCAGCGAACAGCTTCAAAGCTTGCCTCATTCAATTACGAGTCTCAACAGTGAAACCGCTGCAATTGGGTTACGGCTTGTTTACTGTACACTTCAAACAAAGATAAACGCTAAACCACCAAGCATTAAACACTGCTTCAAGTTCCAGTACACTGCACTATTTTTTATAAGTATTAGATTAGATTATTGAAATGGCGACCATACCACAAGGTAGGTATTTTAAGCCAAGTGTGAATGAGGATTGAGTGTAAGAAGATTGTGGCGCGATCTTGTAGTCTTGTTACATACCAAGGCTGACATGTTCCTTACATTAATAGCACAAAAACCGATGCAGTTTATCGTGGGATCCGAACCAAAGATTTGACTTTGAATTACGAACTGGTCTAAGTATAAGGACGATTTGTAGATTATCGTATTAATAAATGTGCGGGCGTTAATCCACACCAGAAAATATCACATCTACCAACCTTCACACATAACTATTCACAATGCCCTCCAAGTTGCTGGATTACTAAATAATTCAACGTCAAATGTATTTACTCAAATTGCAAATGCCTAAATATTTATTCATTGCAGTCCAGATATATTAGGAAATAAAATTGAAAGAGCATCTACAAAATGTACGCTTACTATGAAATAAGAATTTAAATTATGAAGGTAAACTAAAATGCTGAGAAGTTTCTAATGCATTAATTTTAACTGTGCATTGAACAGCAGCCATTCACTTGATGGCTCTTTTGATAAGTAATCAATGCTTCAATCGAACTCTCTACTTTCTCATCAGTTTCTTACTGGCAAAGTTTATTTAATCTTTTCAATTTACTTTGAGTGACATTTTAATTTCATTGGTCTAATGGAAAAACTGAGTTAAAAGTATTTTAAATATTGGTGATTACCAGAGAAAATCAGCCTTTGATCCAACTGGATGGAAAATATGACTGATACTGAAGTGAAGGTATTAAAGGTGATAAAGTAAGATAAATAAGTTAATAAGGTAAAGGTCAAGATCAAGAGTCTGTCAAGCTATCGACTACGTCACAGACTCGCCTTAATGAGGTAAATACATCCTAAGAGATTATATCCTTAGTAATAGTAATAGTTTCGTGATTTAATTTAGTTTCAAATTGAAATTACTTAAGATATAGGGGATTTTTAGCACTATGGTGACAAAATTCGTGAATTTAAAAACTTACTAGCTTTACTATCCACATAACATACTCGTTCTTCTGTTTTCAATAGTAAATTACTCAATTTATGTTTTCTTCATTATTGGTTACGGTAAATAAAAAATAATATTTTTGAATAGTTTTAACTATACACGTTTTAATTTTTAGCTTTGTAAATTTTAGAGGTTTTTTTAATGCTGAGGGTTTTGGAAATACCTAGAGACTGGTGTAACAGAAGACCCTCCATTTAAAGGGAAATATGTTAGCAATCTAGGTTTTCAACAGTAACTGTCATTGAAATTCCCAAAATATAAAACCAGGCTTTAAAATTAACACTATCTCAATTACAGTACATACAACCACGAAAACATTTTAAAATCTTCTTTTTTGTATACCCCCAAAAACAACCAGAGTGAAAATGTAGTAGTAATAACTCGTGAAACTGGCCATTATAATAATATACTGGTCTTCAAATAAAACCAAAAGCCACAAAATGCATTACCAGGTCCGCTTCCGCGGTGCCGGTGCTGCGGTCTGGCGCTTTTATTTATTACTAAAACTTGCTGCGTTAAATTCGCTACAGAACAGTTCGTTAATGTAATAGAATACGTGTGGGCATTCTCCGTCAGAGCTCGCCACATATGCTGGGAAACTGTCGGTTTATAATTTTATATAGCCCTTATTCCGTCAAGAACTACAAAAAATTCTGATGCTTCTGAAAAACTATTTTTTTTAACTTTATTTAGTCCCAAGGGAGAAAAAGTAATCCCATGGAGAAAAACGAGGAACACTCTGTAATGAACCATCATAAATAATAACAGCTGACAGTACTAGTTGATTCTTGAACGGTCAGCTGATAGTTTACATTGATTGATTTGAGGCTATGTTGACCAACTTGGAAAACCATAGATTCAGGTTAGTTTAATTGTGGGTTGTTTTGTAGCTTGCGTTACTTGTATGTGTAGGTGGAGGAAACATTTTGTATATATTAGGGGATTAGAGTCATTTTTGACTGGGTGACAACAGAATTGTCGGAAACTTCGTGGAGAAAAAGTTTCATTGTTGCACAAAATACACTTTGTAGTTGGATTTTTCCAATAAAAATTAATATTATATGATAAAAATATATGCTTTATTATTTTAACTTGTTTACATAGATGTATTCACACTGTTCATTGATTTTTCTATGAATACATTTTTCAAAACCGTTAAGCTTTTTTCAAATCAATTCTAGCTACAAGTTTTTATTTTGCATTACCTTTAACAATAAGTTATTTTAAACTAATACTAAAACGAGAAAACGATTGTAGAATTTTTGTCTAGCTTTTTAACAGTTTTTGTAAAATACTTCAAGCTAACTTTACAAAATTTTTATTTTATGATCACCAGTTCATAGAAAACATGAATGGATGAATGGAAAATGGTAAACACGTGACATAAAAGCAGTCAGCATTCGACGGTACAAAAACGAAAGGAAATGAAGTCACTAATGGCTGCTCTGAATTGTATGACACTCAGAACTAAACAGTTTTCAACCGGAAATCAGTGGCATTAACGGAAGCTCCTCAACCGGATGTTGCTTTAAGAGTTAATGCGATTTATAACCACGACTATCATGGTTTTGGGTTGCATTATCCTCAATTATGAACTGAATTAGCAATTAAATTTGTATCAAGTCCATTTCGATCCTTCAGTTTTAATGGCGTCACCGATGAAAAGCGATAATGTAACACAGAGAAACGTAGGACATCGTTTATTAAACATGAAGTTCAGATGTGGTTTATACTCACTTTTAGATAATATTACTCACTAAGCGGTCAGACTTTCATTCAGGAAAACTCACCTGGAACAAAATTAAATTGCTTAATTTATTACTTAGTAAATTTACCTAGTAAAATAATAACTTATTTTAAAAAATGCATTGAGATTTTTCGTCTCTTCCTCGTTCATGACAAAAGATTCTTAAAACACACAGTATTAGATGTAGCTTATTATAATTAATTTTAAAATTTATACTTTCGCCTCGACCACTACTATAAAAAACAGAAAAAGAAAAAGTAAATGGTGTGCAGAAACTTGAGATAACTTACATTGATTGTAGAAACATTGGAGCTTTGGTAGAGTTTGAGACATCACATAATCTGATACAGTTGAGATTGGGTTGATGAAAGCTCCGAAAAATTGTGAAAACATTGAATTAATTATCAACTACATAACCATGTAGTTGCTTGGTGTATTGCAGGCATTTCAGCCTTATTTTAGAATCTGGAGAACTAGGAGGTCCAAAAAACTGGCAGAGTTTTGTCCAATTTTGGTCAATAACTGAAAATAAGGAATAATGAAACTTGAGTATTTATCTATCTGCCCATTATCTGTGATTATGCCTAAGATTAGATTACTAAAATGGCAACCATACCACCAGTTTAATTAGACAGCCACATTCTCATGAATATTTCATCCACGCAATGAAGAAGGAACTATTCCGACACGAGCTTTGTGCGCCGTTTACAATAGGAATTTCCTAGAAAAAATAATTTAAGTCAAACAAATATTTTTAAATATTACTTAACTTTCTTCCGAATTAGATTGGATTATTGAAATGGCGACCATACTACAAGGTAGGTATTTTAAGCCAAGTATGAATGAGGATTGAGAGTAAGATGATTGTGGCGCAATCTTGTAGTCTTGTTACTGACTAAGGCTTGTTGACATGTTCCTTAGACAGGACTGTTAATTAATAGCCCAACAGCCGATGGCAACTAAGGGACCTACGGTTTAACGTGGAAAGCGAACCACGGCCTCTGAATTACGAATTGGTCCAATTATGGGGATGGTGTTTGCGGATTAACGTAGTATTTAATGGTATGGACGTTAATCCACACAAGAGAACACTACACACACAGACCGTCGCTCACAACTATCCACAATTCGTGGAAGTAAAAGGACCTTTTGGAAATAATAAGTGGAAAGTTTAAGTCGTCTCAAGCTAGGTTATATTGTTGAAACGGCACGTTTTCCTGAGAGTCAATTTTATCTCAAATTGATACAGTATTAGTTAATTTTCTTTACACAATACCTTTTAACTACATAAAAGTCTCCAATTTTCAGTATTCTCTTTCGAATAGCAAAAATACAATAAAATAGACCCAGGTACTTTTTTAAAGTTGTTTTCCAAATACCAAAAGAGTAAAAATGTAGACCTTAATAGGGATAATGAGTGAAGAGCGAGATTCAGTTATCGTGCGCCATTACACTAAGTGCATCCCAAAGTTGCGGGAATTCGATTTTCGCACCCTACAGTCTAGTTTGATAATACATCCACCCGTTACACACCAGAGTGAGCTAGTGTGCTAGCTAGGGCGGGGTGGGGGGGGGTTCATGTCAAATCCAGTTATAGTCTACGCTGAGCATGAAAATTGATGTGATTCTGTTGTATTTTCCTTTTTAATAACCTCAAGTAAAAGTTGTTTGGATTGAGTGTGCTCGAACACCGAACTCAAGAACAGTTCGTGATTGAAAAAAACAATATTTTTATGTTTTTGTTTTTATACTATACAATATTTTTTAACTACGGTATTGAAATGTTGGAACATATTTTAATATTCTATTAAATACTAGCAGTAAGCCCGTCCTTTGTACGGGTTGTAGGATTCAGTTTAATGAAGAAAGATAATCATACCAAAATGTGAACCTGAAATCCTAAACAAATCAATACAAAGAAAATAAATCGATACCCAGCTTTAATATTTAGCGTTACTTTACAATTAAATAGATTAGAACATTTATACAATTATTATAATTAGTTATACGTAAAAATAACGTTTTAATATAGTATGATTTCGAAATGGGTTTAAAATCAATGACCAATATAAACTAACTAATATTGATTTGACAGCTGATTGTTTTTATTTCTATTAAATCTTTAGACTACAAAGACAGCTGGTTATTATCAGTAGGTTATTCATTGAAAACTGAATCAAAATGCGAGTAATATCGCGTAAAAGTGGGTTTTTACATGTTCGTTATTTACTTTTCATGAGGCGGCGGGCGATTTCAAGCATTTTAAACCTTCTCTGGAATTTAGAGAATACATGAAATAAGTTTCATTGTAATCAGTTCTCCCTTTTTTCGGAGAAGACGGCGTAAAATGCCTCCTGAAGCGTCACAGACAAACAGACAAAAATTGAGATAAGACCGGTTTCGGCTTCTCTAACGCACGAAAAGTAAAAATAACAAAAAAATGAATAATTCTAAGCAATGTACAGACAAAACTCTAATTTTATTTATATAGATTTTAACAGAGCGGTAAACTCACTTCACAACACAGTGTTTTTGATAGCGAGAGAGACTCGGGCCATAATAATCTCTGTGATGGGGCTACAACCGTCATCAGCCGGCATTTACATATGTAATGAACGTAAGTTCGTTATCAGTCGGAGCTACCGCTGATGCTTTCACTGATAAGCGACACCCTGAGGTCAGTAACGGCAAGTGTGGATGTCAACCAGATACGCCCTATCGATATGTCTACGATACGCCCTATCGATACGCGAACCGTGATCGTAACGTATAATTAATTCGAATAACGCAGATCGATAGCGAAATACCGCAAAATGTAAAGTGTGGAGTTAAGAACAATCTTCGATCCGATCGGCTAGGCCTTGCTGTCTTTACCGCATATGGGTTTATAATCAAGCATATGTAGGGACATTCTCAAAAGAAATTTATGAAAAAATACAGTTCTTTACGTAGAAAAGTTTGATATATTCAATAAACCATAAATTGAAATACGTGTTTCTAAAACTGAATTACTCATATATTAGTGAACCTTCAACACGGATGTTTGTTACACTGGACATGCCTCAGGGGTCTATCCTTGGACCAATCATATTTTTACACTCCACAAATTAAACATGTTTATTTTCATACTGACATTGACGGTACAAATTCAACTTTCACCGTGATAAATAGTTAGGCATGCCGAATGGTACATAATAATAGATGGCTGTATAAAATAAGTAATGCGGTGACTACTAAGTTTGGGTTGGTTTTGCAAGAATAGTCGATTTTAAGGTTCAAATTTAATATCTCTCAAATTAAGGCGGATAGATATAAAAAAGGGAATTACATTTTCTCTCGGACACTTAGTAAAATGATTGCGGGTGATATTCGTAGTATGAAATTGCAATACAATAACAGAAGTTAAGATGTATTAATGTGAAACATTCTTTCAAAAACGTACGGTGGCTGAATCAGGTTATTGTGTAGAGAAAAATACCGCGAGGTACCAAACGATTTTTCACTGATCGAATACTTATGTAAAAATAACTCAAAACTAAATTAGAAACTGGTTACAATGGAATCGAATTACATATAGTATTGTGACAACCGGAAAGTTTAGATGCGTTGTCGGTTGTGGAAATAGTTTCGCCGGAATAGTTATTCGGTATGGAACAGTTGCGGAGTCGAACCCGACCTGCGGACCGGCGGAGTGGGGTTTGAAATATTAAACTCTGCGGCCAGTTTAATTAAACAAGCTTTGAACCCAAACGCAACATTGCTAATTGAAATTGTCATAGCGTACAAATGAGTTGAATATGAAACGATTGTAACCGATGGTTTCCGCAATGGGAAGGAAAATTCTACTTTCACTGAAATGACTTCAGAAATACGTCCTACTAAGTTATTCGTCATGATGATGAAAAAATAATGCAATAAATTGAATTAATTTCCCTTATTCGGTTATGCAAAATATTTTTGCTATTCATGATTCGCACTGCACTATATGTATTTTGTAATACAGATCTACTAGCGAGAATCTTCAGTACAACTTCATTACTGTGTACCCCTGTAGAAATATTTTGATGTAAATATGTCCTAGCTCTGGAGGGGGGTTGGCAATTTGTAAGATGAATATTTTAAACAGGGTTCCATAGAAACTACCAGAGCTATTGTATTGAATTTTTAAAATATAAGAATAAGAACAGCTGTTTAGAGGAACTGAAAACATTCCTTTTGACATATCCATGATCTAACCTATTTCCCACAGGGAAGTAAATGTACACATATTTTTACTTGACACATGTTGTCGGTGATTTTCAAGGATATAATCTAAATTGAACTGGATGTTTTTACGTAAATGCTGTGTTTTTGGAATATATTTGATCCACAATATTGCTTTCACTATATTTTGAAATCGATTATTGGTCACGAGGTCATTTTGTCCACACCCAATCGCCATTTTTAAATCGGCTATTTTGCACTCAACAACACGTTAGCACCAGAGTGCTAACATGAGTTTGGACCGTTCCTTGTCAAATCTTAAAAGAGCCACTGTTGCTGAAAATATACGAAGATTTCATTACTACAGTAACAATAACAACTTAAAATATGACTTAGGCTATAAAATGTCTCTCTACGAAAATGGATTCTACCACAAAAAATGTTACCGATGTAATGAAAAGAGCAGTTCACCTTTCACAAAAAGTAACAAACCATCAAGTAACTTACCGCCGTGATGCTGTTGCCAACTGCGACAAAGTTTGTTAAAATTCGTAAAAAGCTCGTTAGTGGCGCATTTGACAAAGAGACGTTCGTTAGAAGACGTCTGCTCGACCAGGTTCGCTCATCGACTCGTTATTTATTCCAACTCTCCGATATAATTATAAGATATTCATGTTTTGGGCCTCCTGGTTCGTCAATACTGTATTTGACCGCATCCTTTTTGGTTGGCAAGGTAAAGACAGTGTGACTTTTAGTTCACTATACCTCATTGCTCATTGCATAACTTTCTCACCCTACAGCCCCAATTTATCTAAAAGTTCGCAAAATAATTAATTTGATCTAACATTCAATCTCAGTCAGGAGATGACTTGAGTCCTGCTTCTGACAGAATTTACATCCATTCTCTTGTGCGATTCTCATTAGCTCAGGGTATAAAAATACTTCATTGTCAGTTAACAGTTTATCGAGACTAATTTTTCTACCTAAATACAGTTTTAACATAGATATGTCTTAGCTGTCCCAAAAGAATAATTTCTTTATGAGTTTAGTCGGTAAATATAATTAAAAATACAATATAATGATAAATTGTTTTAAAACTAATTCTTACAAACCCCTTAGTTTCGTCAAAATATAATTGGAATAAATTAAAATGTTTAAAGAATCTAGTCACAGAGGCAGATCATCGGCCTTACATCCGTATTGGTCAAGGCCAATTAACATATCTACGTGTCTCTTTTGCTAATGACAATTTCAGATGCAACGAGAATGAAATGTTTTAATTTTATTTGAAATTAACTGAAGAGCTACTATTAGTCTTGGAGTCAAACAATCGATTGATAATTTAAACTACAAGGCAATGCCAAAATAACAAACTGTCCTTTAAAATGATTGTAAGGCTTCTAAATTTACTGGAATTCATCAATCCTTCATAGAATCCAATCAATTGCCACAAAAGCGCTGTTCATTTTGTCATTTACTCGTTCGATTACTAAACTAAAGGTTATTAATTAATCTCTAAATTTACAACCAGAGCTTTTCCTTTTTAATTTGTAATCTGCTATTTATACAACACAGAGTGAATATTTATAGCTATAAAAACCTTAAAAAAGTAATAAATACAAGTTTGCATCCTTGTTTAGTGAAAATTTGAAAGTTTGTCTCTTTTGGTCCGAAATTACTTGACTCAGAATGCTGCTAAGAAAGGCGTTCGAAAGTGTAATTTTCTAAAATACTATCAAAGTAGTAACGCTAGTCATTCGAGTGTCGCAGGTTCGATTCCAGTCCCAGTAATTATCGTTTAAAAAGTTTGAACTTACAAATTTCAAAAATTAAGTCAGAAAATTGCACTATTACATGTATATAGCTATGTATGAGACTATCAACACTTAAAAAGGAAAAAAGGTTCGAATAAGTAAAAGGGAAAAATATTTATATGATAAGCGTGAAACTTAAGTTAATTCGATGTAGAGTGATCACGAAAAGGAAAAAATACTGTGAGAAATGAATGTCCGGAGTGAGACATAATTGGTGGGAGAAAGCAGGATTGGATGTCGTCGGTAAATCACCAGAGGGCAGCACTCGCGCCGACACGTCCACGAGAAGCTGGGGGAATGATAATCAGCTGGTCCAGAACCGTGGGATGTGCCTCAGTTAAACAGTGAAACATCGTAAAGAAGAGATTCACGATGGGTGAAAGGTAAAGAATGGCAATCCGGATTTTTCCTCGGATCTGTTTTTGATTTGATATGGTTTTGGCCTATATAAAAGTTTTTGTTAAAGGGAGATGTGGTGCGCGTCAACTGAATCTACTTGAGATATCTACCAAGAGGAAGGAGAACACTCTTAATATCGCCATGTTTCTAGTAGGTTATGATAATGTAGGAGTGAGATAGGAAACAAGGATGAGTCTGGTGGTAAGGATAAGCTTGTCCAACTGAACATACGAAATCGAGAAGTAGATTGGTGTCCTTGGCTTCGGGTCCTTAGAAGCCTTCTAAACCTACCCACTCTGGAGTACAGACAGACTTGCCAGGACCTGATCAACGGACACTTTGACTGTGCAGAGCTTCTTCAAAGAGTTCCTGCTTTTAGCACAAGGTCTAGAGCCCTCTTTTCAACTCCGCCCCTATACACGTCTTATTCAGCCAAGAATAACATGATGAGGATCCAGCGCCGGGGAAAGCTCTTACCAGACCACCTGGATTTCTTCTCAACGACTCTACTAAATGTTTATCATTATATATTTATTATTCATTTTGGTCAATTTATTATACACACTGTAAAGTGGTCGATCAGTTGGAATGATAAATAAATCAATCGTTTTATCTCTTTATATCCTGGTTTTACCCTCATTTTACCCTGGTTTTACCTCGTTTTACCCTCGTTTAACCCTGGTTTTGCCTTGTTTTACCCTGGTTTTACCTGGGTTTACCTCGTTTTACCTTGGTTTTACCCTAGTTTTACCTTGTTTTACCCCTTTTTACCCTGGTTTTACCTGGGTTTGCCTCGTTTTACCTTGGTTTTACCCTCGTTTTACCCTGGTTTTACCTCGTTTTACCCTGGTTTTACCCTCGTTTTTCCTCTCTTGGTCTCCAGCGACTCTTAGGTCCTAATAGCTCAAAATTGAAACTCCTGCACTAATCTCCCCTGGTGGGGAAAAATTACCCTCCCAAGTATAATTATGTTGTGACTAAATTCTATAATGTATCCCAGTATTAGTGTCTAAACTGACAAAGGCAAGCTACAATCCAACAATCTACAATATTTAATATAATCTTCAAGGAAGACTGCATTCGATGGATTTCCATAAAAGGAAAACACTGTATATAAAAATGGAAATCCATTGTGTACAAAAAGCTAGTCTCAAAAGCCAAGCACAGTTATTACCCTTAGGATTTTCACTCTCACCGGAAAATAAGATAACGCCTGACAGAAGGTGTAACCAGGACAGGCCAGCCAATTATTTTCAGAAAGCAGCGTGTCTTCTATAACAACAGCTTATCGGGTTGCACTCTGCCCCCAACCGGCCACTAAGGGCGAACATGTTCATCAGATAAGGTTCGTAGTGGGCCGATACACACAATAGACGACCAGACGACAGCGAACATGGAACATGGAGGCGCTTAGGCGAGAACCAATCAGTGCAGTTGAGGGCAGCTGTTGCTGGCTCGGTGACGATAAAATACTACATTATTTAGAACATATTTTTAGTTACCGCCACCGCACCACCGACAGACAACAGCTGCTTTAACGCTTTAGTTTAGAACGACTACTGTGTTCAAAACATAAATAAATCTATTTAACATGCACCATCTACCACGGTATGCTGATATATTTGTCAGTTATATAACTATATAAAACTATAAAAAATAATTTGCGGTCTATGAATAGTTTTTTAGGATCTACAAATTATTAGAAGGCTTTAAACGTATTCTTATAGTTTGTATTAGATAGTAGTTAGTTATTAGTTTGAGTTATTATTGAAATGGCGATCTACACAGGTAGGTATTTTAATCCAAGTATGAATGAGAAATGAGTGTAAGATGATTGTGGCGCAATCTTGTAGTCTTGTTACTGACTAAGGCTGGTATGTTCCTTAGATAGAACTATTTATTAATAGCCCAACAGTCATTGGCATATCTAAGGGACCTACAGTTTAACGTAAAATCCGAACTACAGCCTCTGAATTACGAATTATTGGTCTAATTATGAGGATGGTCTTTATGGATTAACGTAGTATTCAATAATGCGGACGTTAATCCACACAAGAGAACACTACATCCACTGACCATCGCTCACAACTATTCACAATTCGTGACCTCCAAGTAGCTGGATTACAGGACACGCCATGGTCTCAGTCTAAAACAGAACTTATAGTCTACAAGTTCTCTAGAATATATATAAGTGTTGTTGTTATTTCAGACTTTGACTGCTTTTAAATATCTTATTAACCAATTGAGCTGTGTTTCTTATTGTGTTTTTTTAGCTGAATCCATTGGTAAAAATGTTAGATTTTATATACATACATAAATAAATTAAAATCCCCATTTTTGGGGTTCACTATCACCCCAAAAGTGTAGTTAATGTAGTCTCATTGCGTTGCCAAACGAACTCGTCCAAGTTATTACAGAAAGGGACGACTCCATGAAATTTTATAATAATCAAACAATAATTGCAGCCGTTATCGTGTCGACACATATACTTATATATATAACAAGTCGTCGGTTCGATTCTGGATCAATCGTAAATTGTAGTGGGCTATTAAATTAATTACCTTTCTAACAAAAACAACAATATCAAGACCACGGTTAGACAGTTCTATTTCAAAACATTAAAAATGCCATTGACTTCGATAAGCATAAGAGTAAAATAAAAATAATTCTTGAGTTTTTATTTTTCTGGGGCGACAGATTGGGCATGGACGTCGTTACTCCACCACGTTTCTGGTTTTGAATCACGTCTCACATTCCCTGTCACAGCCCGACCGCTGTTTCACGCCTTGTTTCGATTTTCAATAATTATTTTCTCACTTGGTACATCGTTAAATTTAAGTTCCAAAACTCTGAAATTGGCTAAATGTAGGCGTCAACGACACATATTTGTTTGATAGATGGGGATAATTTATTTTATTAGGAATTAACATTACGTTATATATTATCAAAGAATACTTTATGCTTTACTTTATACTTTTAGCTGAAATGGCGACCTACCCAGGTAGGTATTTTAAGCCAAGTATAAATGAGGATTGAATGTTGGATGATTGTGGCGCGATCTTGTAGTCTTGTTACTGACTAAGGCTGACATGTTCCTTAGACAGGACTGTTAATTAATAGCCCAACAGCCGATGGCAGCTAATGGTCCTACAGTTTAACGTGGAATCCGAACCACGGCCTCTGAATTACGAATTGGTCTAATTATGAGGATGGTCTTTGTGGATTAACGTAGTATTCAATAGTGCGGACGTTAATCCACACAAGAGAACACTACACCCACCGACCATTTCTCACAACTATCCACAATTCGTGACCTCCAAGTAGCTGGATTACAGGACGTCGCCACCGTCCCAGTATATCATGACCTAATAGAATATTAATCGCATGACTACAAGTTAAGCTATTACGTTAGTTACCTATCAAGAAGATAGTAACTTGAATGCACAATGACAGGCGTTGTCTACTGTCTACTGTCTAGCTACTTGAGCCACGAGTGCCAGCTGTCGTCTGCAAAACCACTTCACGTCCCGGCTAAACTGTGTGTTGCGGGTGTACTCGTACACTGACACTGTACACGCTGGTAGTTTATGTTCTGGAGCCTCTTTCCCAAACCCATATCATCCTAAAAAATTTTCAATTTTTTTTATAATGTAGAAATTCTCAATAATTGTACATAACAGAGTGCGTTTACTAATTTGATTTTGTGAAGTTTTAAAATACTCCATCAGTATCACTATTGCATTTTAACACCTTTAGTTGAATACTTATTCGATACTAAATCGAACGATTACCAAATTTCGAGGTATTTAATCTGTTTAAGATTGCGCTCAGACTCCTCTTGAACGTCCTCCATCTGAGATTGATAGATTAGATTAGATTAGATTATTGAAATGGCGACCATACTATAAGGTAGGTTTTTTAAGTCAAGTATGAATGAGGATTGAATGTAAGATGAATGTGGTGAGATCTTGTAGTCTTGTTACTGACTAAGGCTGACATGTTCCTTAGACAGGACTGTTAATTAATAGCCCTACAGCCGATGGCAACTAAGGGACCTACAGTTTATCGTGGAATCCGAACCACGGCCTCTGAATTACGAATTGGTCTAATTATGATGATGGTCTTTTTTTGCGGATTAACGTAGTATTCAATAGTGCGGACGTTAATCCACACAACAGAACACCACATCCACCGACCATCTCTCACAACTATCCTCAATTCGTGACGTCCAAGTAGCTGGATTACATGATGACGCCACATTCCCAGTCGTTAATAAGCTTAAAAACAGTATTTTAGGTCTAAATTCAATTCGCAAAATATTACTCATGTAGCCGTTCCGGGACTTTTTACCCACTCCTGTATTTATCAACTACACTAATTATTAGACGAAACCCAGTTGCAATGACCAGAGTTGTTGACGATATCGCCAACACATTTCCCATACGTTGTTACAACAGCGTGTCGCCGAACCGCGGCTGTGCGAGTGTGCGCGTGTGTACGTGTGTGCGCGTGTGCAGGCCTGGCGGTGATGTTCTCGACGCCATCGTTATGGTTATCGTTATCGTTTACATCTCACTAACGACTCTCGTTACATCTGCGATACACAATCCCCGGGTAAACCGTGCATGTAACCAACCCGCGACAACCGGAATATTTTTCCCACTGCAGAGACGTTTTTTCTTCTTTTTTTAGAATCTTCATCAGTGACACTTATTGACATGGATATGTCTTAGCTCTGATGGGGGCGTGTTGGCAATTTGCGCGACCAAAATTTGAAACAGTAACCCCATTTGGTTAGTGACGTCATAACTTGATTATACGACATGTTTAGATGAACTGTCTTAGCTCTGGGGGGGGGGTGTTGGCAATTTGCGCGACCAAAATTTGAAACAGTAACCCCATTTGGTTAGTGACGTCATAACTTGATTATACTTACAGCTGTTTACATGAACTGAAAACCTTTCCCTTTAGACATATCCATGATTTAACCTATTTCTGGTGGGGGGGGTGTTGGCAATTTGCGCGACCAAAATTTGAAACAGTAACCCCATTTGGTTAGTGACGTCATAACTTGATTATACGAACAGCTGTTTAGATGAACTGAAAACCTTTCCCTTTAGACATATCCATGATCTAACCTATTTCCCACAGGGAAGTAAATACAAACATTGTTTTTAGTTTGAGTTCTTAAGAACTATGTTATTTGTTACATTAGACAACAAAAATCTCAAAATGGCGAAGGTAGCAGACATTGTAATAGATTGTGGTTCGAAGTTTTCGTTCCAAAGACTTTTTTTCGACGACTGAAATATTTTAGATGCCTAATCCACGTTTTAAAATTTCAAGCGCTATTTATTTACAAGCAAGAATTCGGCAGCTTCAAAGGCATACTGGCTGGAAGGGTCGCGACAACTTCGGACAATATAAAACAAGATTTATCTCTCCACCCGCGACTCGACCCATTGTTGGTGGATTCCGCGGAAGCTCGACCCTCGACCTCTTGGCGGGTATAACAGAGGTTTTGGCGGGAAAGTTACGACCCCGCGATCTCCGCAGCGAGTCACGTGCTAATCCTGTACTATATGATCCAGTCTCACACGCAATCAGCATACCGTAGTGTTCTTTTACAAAATACGTCTTCAGTGCAGTGGTGATCTAGAACAATGTGTTATATCTGCATGGCCAAGTGTAATTTCAAACCTTCAAAGGGATAGACGTCAGTTTCTATATGCATTCTGATTTTTGGCATGGATTTCTCTAAACACTTGGGGGGGTTGTTGGAGTAGACCGCGCCAAAATGGACCGATGAGGGTTGATGCAACGTTGCCAAATCTCTGCTGATCCCTTGCAGAATATTTTGTACGTCATTTTATAAACATAAACACACTAATCGTCGTTTTGTGTAGGATTGTAGTATTTAAAGGAGTTTATTTCTATTTCCATTAGTATTCATAGAAATTTTATAAGTTTTACTCCTTTAGTTTCCCCTTATTACATTTTATTGAAATTCATAATGTTTCACAAAGGATTTCTGAATTTTGGGTGCATATCCTTGTAATTACTGGTGAAAATATACCAAGTAAAATACACAACCAGAACTGTGTTCTGGTCCTATAATATTAACCGTTATAGGTACGACACTAGTAGATATGTATTTTTTTAAAGTGTGAAATGGACTTAGATATGTTTTTGAACATTTAAACTCACTAATATTCACTTCAACAGGTCGTGAGAAATAATAGGTGGCATGATTGTGTCAGAGAACACATTTTTACCCATCGCTCACTTATGGTATATCCCACATTCTATTGTATGCTAAGTAAATAAGTCTGATATTGAACCCTGATTTTAAATGAATAAAAAATACTGAGAAATGGATGAATACATATATTAATTGTAATGATGTTCTGTACATTATATAAATATTAATAAAATTATGTTGAAGCTTAAAACAATGACACCCTATAACAAATAACCATAGAAATTTAATATGAAAAAGCATCTCTACAAACATCACAGTCAGGCTATAGAACAATAGTTCAGTTGGCCACAAGCACCCGAATTAAAGAAACCTCTGATTAATTTTAAAATCTTTAACAACGAGTTTTAAGTGTCCATTGGCGATTTTATCGCTTCAAAAGGCTTCTACAATTTATTTAAAAATAATAAATCATTCGATTATGCATTACATTATCACTTGATTAACAGGTATAACACTACAACGAGTTTATTTGATTATCTAAACTAAATTTGTATTCTAACAAATTTAAACCCAGCAATACATTAAAACGTCAGGGACAACGAATGTCTCTTCCACGAACACATTCTCCTATAAATCAGGAGCACTGATTTCCCATATTTATCCCCGGCTTTGCGGTCACCGCTCGGATCTCGATCCAATAAACCAACCATTTAAATGTATTTATTCCATCTCTCGGCTTCCTGGATTTCTCGTTTGCCGATTCCATCACCTGTTAACAATTTAATCGAAATTGCAGCTTTTGTTGTCTTTGACGTGTTCGGGAAAACATTACAAATAAATACGACACGGTACCAGTGAACCGATACGTACTTTCTCCCGTTCAGAATAAACGAAAAAAACTATTTAAATTTCAAATAATTGTACTATATACTTTTAACTGAAATGACGACCTACCCAGATAGGTATTTTAAGCCAAGTATGAATGAGAAATGAATGTAGGATGATTTTGGCGCGATCTTGTAGTCTTGTTACTGACTAAGGCTGAAAATGTTCCTTAGACAGAACTTTTAATGAATAGCCCAACAGTCAATGGCGTATCTGCAGACCAATAGTTTTAACGTGGAGTCAGAACCACAACCTCTGAATTACGAACTGGTCTAATTACGAGGATGATCTTTGCGGATTTACGTAGTATTCAATAGTGCGGACGTTAATCCACACAAGAGAACACTACACCCACCGACCATCGCTCACTACACCTGACCTCCAAGTATTTGACCTCTTGGGTGTTTGATGGGTGAGAAATGAGAGAGAATTTTTTTGCATTTTCCCCATGAATGACATACCTGCGCTCAGAAAACATACATAATTTACCGCAGATAGTAAATTTAGCTTTTCTTTGGAACCATTAGTCGTAGAGTGTTAATTGGAAATACTAATTTGTTTAGTTTATTGAGCTAGTTTTAATGGTGATATTTTATAAATTTATTTTACCGAAAAGTTAAAACTATTTATTTGTACAATAAGGTTAGATTAGATTATTGAAATGGCGACCATACCACAAGGTAAGTATTTTAAGCCAAGTATGAATGAGAGTTGATTGTAAGATGATTGTGGCGCTATCTTGTAGTCTTGTTACTGACCAAGGCTGACATGTTCCTTCCAACAGTCAATGGCATACCTAAGGGACCTACAGTTTAACGTAAAATCCGAACTACAGCCTCTGAATTACGGATTAGTCTAATTACGAGGATGGAGGAGGTCTTTGCGGATTAACGTAGCTCTTAATAGTGCGGACGTTAATCCACACTAGAGAACACTACACCCACCGACCATCGCTCACAACTATCCACAATTCGTGACCTCTAAGTAGCTGGGTTACAGGATGACGCCACCATCCCGGTCTTTAAAGTAACTGGGATTAAAGGATTAAGGGATTAAAGTAACTGTTGGGCAAACTGTTGTCACCATATTGTAGCTTCTGACGTAGCCAAGGGCGTCAAATCAGAGCGTCAGTAATCTACATACATTTTCCCTTTGGTACTTTTCTAATTTAGTACTGACTTTTAATATTATTTATTACTGCTGTTAATTTGCAAACATACATTTTAAATTCTTAGCAAAGGTACAAGTGTTATCTATACATAAAATGGACGCATTACAAAATGTATAATATATTTAAAAGTAGAATATAGAAAGTTTACAAAGACGCGTCCCAGCATGAGTGTCCCAACAAGACTGCATTAATCCACCAGCTTAACCTCTGCTGGATTAAAGGATTAGAGGCAGAGCGTCTTAAACTCTGGATTAACTTAACATTTATTTTCTCCGCCGCGCTGTAGGATTTATTCTGTAATGAGTCGAGTACACTTTTTCTACAGGGTGTTTCAGAATTACCGCCGAGCCTTTGGGATTTTGTTCCGCTACCCGCATTTCCATATAAGAGGATTCCGGCAAACCCTACACATCTCCATTTTTATTAATGAGAAAGAAGTAAACATTGGCTGCTTCAACTCTTCCACTTATGCATTTAATTCTTTAAAACCTATTCTCCTACTCAGTGAGTCTAATTATTTTTATCTGTGAGTAAATATTTATTTTTATTTAAACCTATGTAACCATTGGGCACCCGAGGAAATATTTCTTATGCAGCTTTGATCGAGAGACTGTCACCTCATCGAGCTGAAGCTTCTTTGATCATGATGTAACCGTATTGTAATCAAATAAAAGAACTACATTCGTCGTACAAATACATCAAATTAAAAGGTGGCAAGTGTCCAAAGGGTATCAAAACTTTAATTTATATATTTGTATAACAATACTATCAGTATTGTGGTGCAAACTATCATATGGTGCAATTAAAAATATTTTTAATTGCACCATATTTTACAAAAGAAAACTGTACAAGCCTTCGTTTTGCTACCACCTTACGTCGAGTCACCAAGAAAGTATAAAATCCCAATGTAAAATGACGAAACTGGGTGTATAACCGAGGGTCGTTGTTTAAACAATGTTTAATACCAAAAATAAATGGACCCTCATTTAAAATTACTTTATTTCCTTCCAAGGCTTTTCAAAAATTAGTGAGTACTTACAGATTTGACTCATAGACATACCTGAAACAAAGAAAGCTGTATTAGTCAACAATAAATAAACTTTATATAAAAAATTTTATTTTTAATCTACAATCCATGTCAATCGGTTACGAAGGCACAAAAGTTGGTAAACACAGTACGTTGTCTTTTGGAATCCGAAAGTGAATCTTACAGAAAAATATAAAAATGAAGACTTCGTTTATTATTTGAAATATTTTAATGAAACAATAATATTCAAATTCATCTAGTTAGGTTCAATACGCTTAACATTTTCAATTATTCAAATGTTATTCTATGATTAAAAGGTAAAATTATAGATACTCCTTTTTTGCTAGTGTCTTATACTGTGAACATTTTGACAAGGATATGTTTTAGCTCTGGGGGGTGTTAGAAATTTGTATGATGAAAATTTGAAGCATAAGAACAACTGTTTAGATGAACTGGAGACATTCTATTTTCTACAGGGAAGTAAATACAGTACAAACATTTCTTACACTTAAACATTTTCACTACACTTAATTTGCACATCATGCATTAATATACGTAAGACATTGATTCCCAGAGGCGAGTATTTTATGGTGAATGTGATTGTAATAGATTTGTTGATAAATGTTTGGATAGCATTGTCACGAACCAATCTGAATCATTTTCCAATACTATTTAATAGCTCCATAGACTTGGGCAGCTGGGTACAGTATCAGTACAGTATACAAGTATTACAAGGTTATAGGATTTTTCCCAATATCTAACTGGCGACCTTCGTACTACGAAGTGGGCACTCTAACCGGCCAGTTAGAATTACAGCAAACGTAATTCCTCGTGGAAATTCACTTAGTACGCAGGTATGCTGTGAGGATTATATAAAGATGTCCTCGAGGAACGCCATTATCTCGTTTACAAAGTGACAAAGTACGTCTGGACACCGAAATAGCGTAGAAAATGCGAAAAGCAAACACTGAAGGCAAATTAGGATCTTGGCACAGCCATCGTCTAGACGAGAATCACTTTTGACAAAGTGCAGACATGACACGCTGTGTGGTCACCAAGGGGCGAAAAATACCGGATTAGATTAGACTAAACAATACATCACCGGGTGTATTTGTCTTCGGAATAATCATGTGGCGTGAAATAAATTATAACAGTTTTGTGTTGTGAATTATGTTAGTGAGGAGTGAGGATATTTTTCATCATACTGTACAGAAAATATATGTGTTACTTTTCCAGTCTAGGCTAGGAACTTGGTAGGAGATACTTCCTGAATAGTAGAACTAGAAAAACAAAAAGTTCTATCTATCAACTATCTCCAGTGGAAAAATTGCATCGATCGAATTATAGGTTCGGGAATATCTACGACAGACGAAGTTTAAGTGCAACAATAAACATTTACACATGAACCAGCCAATGCTTTATGAAGTAGGTGATGAAAACATACTTTTCCCTCGGTTAGTATAGTTCCATCTGTTAAATTGGCTATGGTAACTTCAGCATTGATGTAATTCCACTAAAAAATCAACTGAGCACCAAGTTATGAAAACTACCATAGTCCATGACTAGGTGAAAAAATTAACCACTTTTCGTAGAGACGAAAGTATAAAACAATACTTGGAGAGGCCCAGACCTCGTTTTAAAAGTAGGTTAATTAGGTATGGAACTTTAAATTGAAATATACAAGTCAAAGTTATGGAATGAATATGATAACTGAGAGAAGTGAGGTTTAAAATATTCGAAGTTAGAATAAGCTGTCTCAAACCGCCTCGCATTGGACGGATGTCGGTGCAATTTCGGACCCAATTGACATTTGAAATTAAACTAATCACCATCCTATCAATATCAAACTTTTGATCGTCTATGAGAAAAATGTCTTCCCTTGGAATAAAAATGAAACCCTTGAACTAATCTGAAAGTTCTTTACCTTGACTTTCGCGTGAGAAAAATCAAACCAACCTCAATTATGTGATAAAGTTTAAATTTTGAATATGAATATATTAGTCGTATATTTGGTTTCAGACCAATATTTAAATCACAAAACATATAAAAAGTCATATTTACTTAAGTTAATTTTATCATTTTGTTGTATTTTCGAATCCTGTTTTCACTGAATTTAAAACAATGGACCACGACCGGTAGGTAATCTGTACTGTATTTTTACATCTGGCCAAACTGGTCCGTCTGGCAGAACTTCAAGCGTTTGTCTTTTGTTGACGCCGAAATTCGAGAAATGCAGCTTTTTGTCTCTGTCCGGATTATATTCAGCATTCTCTGAAATACTTGAGAAGTTAAAGCACTGCGACTTAAAAACCTAGTTTTTTTATAAATGGTGGTTAAAATCTTAAAACTAATTAAGTTGTACAGGGTTGTCTGCACTTTTTTTAGAACTATGTTATGAACTATTTGTATAGCTAATTTTACGTTTTGAAAGCCAGGAAAGCCGGTATTTGTAGGTACTATCTCATTTTGTGTCAACAGACAGAAATCCGCTTTCTTTACACAACAATACAAAGATGGTATTATTTTGTGAAAAATTCATATCGGAAAAGGAGCTATTGCCCAAGTCGTCACGACAAGACCTAGAGATCAATTTTTTCGTTTTGAAGCCCCCAAATGCCAAAAACATTGTTATTTCGACAAGTAATAAATTTTAAGACACTGTCTTTTGGAGCCTTTAAAATATTGTGATAAAACTTACTATATGACTTCATATAGGTAATACCTAACATTGTGTGGTGTATTACCCATGATAGAGAATTTCAAATTAGCTAACGAAAAAATATACTCGACCCCGACAAACAATGGTGCTAGCAATGAAATAAGATTTAAAGTTTAGTAATATTTAAACATTACATTGCCAGTAAGAAATGTCTTTCTGAAAATTGAGATTATTTAAGCTTTTTATAAGACTACTCTTGCTACTATTGCTGTAAAATGTTGAATATTATTCAATATTTCACAGTTTTTAGTATTTCACTGTGGGGATTATGTTAGATTGCTATGGAAACTATATTTTATCTTTATTTCTTTAAAGTTTTCAAATTAAAATATACATCATCTATTTACTAGTTTTTAGATCAGTATTATATTGCGCAATTCGGCTTATTTGTGGCCTTTATGAATAGTTAGGAAAACTATAGAATATTTTATAAAGCATTCGCTATGGTTCACAGTGTTATTCCCTTTCAAGTCATTATGAAAATGGCTATTAACATTGTCTAAGATTTATTGGTCTTTGTAACAATACGTCTTGATTAAAATCACCTTTTATCTAATCTAATCTAATAATAAAAGAACTTGTAAAAAATTTCGTAATAACTCTTATATGTCCCCACAAAACGTTAATCTAGCAAAACTATTTTAGTTACTATAAATGTTAATGTGTAGTTTACAGCCTTTAAAACCTACTCAGTTCCTTATGAGTGAACACACGTTTAGGGTAATTTTAGGAATTAGTCAATTGAAAACGGAGTAGTTAAATATCCTAGAGAAACGTTATGTTTAATAAAACGTAAGATGTGCTAAAAAGTATCCAATAATGATAAATGAATATTTCGTAGTGCCGGAGTATTTAGGGACGGTGAAGACCACGGCCTAATAGATTTAAGGATTATAAATTATTGTAGAACGAGAAATGTCAGTGGTGGCAGGCAGAGAGCGTTGTGCGCGAAACGCGACACTAAACCACTCATACATTCGACAGTTCTCATCACAGCATTGGAGCACTTCTAAACAGGGCTTTCAATTACACCATTTCATCTCCGCCGACTAGTGGCTTAATTATAATTCGTTTGACGGCTTTTCTCTTACCATTATTTTATTTTATTTACGCACCCTATAACCATACTCGGCTCTCTGAGTGGGTTTTACTAGTTCATAGATCGAAATTTGGTACAATATTTAGGATAAGAGGTATGTTTGTACTACTGTTCCTTTGACTGTCCAATATAATCGGCTACCCTATCAGATTGGTTTCTTCTTGTCTCAGAATCTAGGGGCAAACATTTTCCATCACGATTTTAAGTAAAACAAATTTTCACGACGTTTCGGGATCTGGAATCTGATCCCGTCTTCAGGCGAGCTAGTACCTAAAACAACACGATAAGTACCGAACTAAGCAGATATAAAGCTGAAAACTTAAAAGATTAAAGCAGTTAAAAAACTAACAAACAACACTATTCACTAACAAATTAAGCACACAAAAAACAATACACGTCCATTCGTCACAAAAACTCAAAGACTACTCAAAGAGTTGTCTAATTGTGAGTTGTCCTAGAGCCTTCGAGACGAGTGGACGTGTTTTGTTTTTTGTGTGCGTAATTTTACTAACCGTAATGTAAGTTTAAAATAAACTATCATCAAGCTGTGAAATTGGACGTTTGAGAGTTTAAAGTAAAGTAAAGTATAAAACTTCTTCCAAAGATATAGAATAGTTAAAAACGTTCGTCATAGTGGGAGTGCTCTAGTTTACTCAGAGACGAAATAAAGTGCCTTGTATAGCGTTATAGAAATAAACTAAGTAGAAAGAAATTGAGATAAAAGCCATTTCAACGATTCTAGGATAAAAACTTAAAAATAGAATAATTCCAGACAAAACTTTAATTTGATTTATACAATCAAATCTGTACTCTTGGGATGTAAATTATTCTGATTCAGATTCAAACGGAGATCTATTAGAACAACGAAGTTGAAATGGACTTAGAGCAAAGTGGAATAACTGAGGGCTTGGAGTACAAAGGAGAATAAACGGGATTGGAATCAGTTGGTCAAACACAGCAAAGGGAGCCACAGACGGCTTACGAACACAGCAAACCTATTACCAACATAAATTTACGTACGAAGGTAAACTTCTAACAAGCTAATTGATTAACTGAAACACGGTTTAGTATTAATTCCAGGATTTTTGTGGTTCGATTCTAGCCCCAGATGGCTTTGACTTGTTCAATACGCAGTTCAGAGGTAAAAATATGGTACAATATGTCTCGTTCGTAAGCTTTTGGCTGTCCAAAGAGAATACTTTAACACTTTGGTTTCACCTATTGTTATAATATTCCACTTGAACTTGGATACCCAGTCTGGATATCCTTTTTTAAGTTAAAAATATAAAGTATAAAGTACATAAAGTGGAAATCAGAAGATTTTAACACACGACAAGAAAAAAAAGTTGAAAAAGCCACCACTGGAACTAAAATAAGAAAAACGTAATTTAAAATTTAAATAACACTATTGTGCTCGTCATACCCACTGGCCGCGTTCACGCTAATATTCATCCGATGAATATTTACGTCTGCAAATTGTTGAAATATGCAACGAGAACTTCAGTTTATTGTAAGTTTAGTTTTTAATGCTAAACATATTTTAAGTTTAATGCAGGGTTTTCCTCGATTGTGGAATACAATTATTTGTGTTCCACCTGGCTACTTGACATTCTGGTCCAAAAAAATGCAAAACATAAAAAGAGAATTTTTGAATAGAGGAATGGTTAGACAAAATTATTAAATGCATGGTTTTATTTCTATTCACACATCCAGAAAGCATAATAATAAAATACTTTATAGATCTTGGCGTAGTTAAAGAAATTATTTCTTTTTAAAGCTTTAAATCTTCAGATTAGCTCATCTGTACAAGTAAGGTTAGAAAATTTTATTCTTTTTTCTGTACATTATTTATGACATTCTTAGTTATTAAGTTTCCTAAGCTATTCAGTTGTGGCTCATTGCTCAGAGCCCGGTGAGGAGGCCTTCTAAGTTCTAAGGGCACGGTCCCCTTATTAATTCCTTGGGGTATCGACGTAATAAAATTTTTAGGAGTACTCTTTGATAGCGATAACATGTTGCAGAGTAGACGCGATGTAGGAAACAAATAAAGAATTAACGCCAGGCTTTTATTCCAACCAATCTGATTCTTCAACACTCGACCACGCTACCTACACATAACGGACTGAATTGCAAAAGAAATAGCTAACGAATTTTCAGTATTTACTTCCCTGTGGAAAATAGAGTAGATCATGGATATTTTTGCACGGAATATTTTCAGTTCCTCGAAACAGCTGTTCCTATAACCAAATGACGTCACTTCTGTAACATATTTACATCCCACAAATTGCTAACAGAGCCTAAACATATCCAAAAGAAAGACAGTAGAATAGTAAAGAACAGCCGCAGTACGAGGAAACGTGTGTCTTAACTTTATTTCCGGAGCAAAAAGATACATGACAATTGAACATGCTAATTAGCTCACAATGTAGCCACCAGGCGCCGCCACTGCTGCGGAGACGGAAATAGCTCGGAGTCGCGTTCGGTGCACGAAGGTCGTCGTTTCGTCTGATTTCGCAGACTAAAATAAGTCATTCCAACACGCACGCACGCCAGCACGCGAACAGCTGACTGAGTATCTTGTTCTGTTCATCTGTGAACAGAACGCGTTGTTGATTGAAGTGATAGTTAAATTTATTTGGTAATTAGTTTGTATTGTGCTACAACAGGTGGTAGAATGCGTATTATTCTATTTTTAACACAACGACTAATAGTAGTATAACTCTGTCACAGACGGTCTACAAGTGAGCAGCAGACAATGTTCCTCAGCGCGGGCGTCTGCGGATGATGCTGAGCCAATCTCTGGCTGTGGACGTGTCCTGATTGTGGAACGATGCTGACGCACCCGCGCTGAATCACCAATACCGCCTTGATTGCTGAATGTCAACAGCACACGCTTCGTCCACCTTCCGATACGGCAACATGTGCAAATTACTATCACAATGAATCTATTTCGGTCAGGAAACGTTGTGAATTGAAAACTGAATCGATATTCACCGACAATATTAGGGCCTAGTGTACGAAATTAAAGTTATTTTCCGACTGACCAAATTTAAAAAGAGTATTTAATAAAATCTCTCTCACATAAAGTTTTTTGGATAAAAATTGACCAAGAACCAACACCAATGAACTACTGTACACGTAATTCAGGCATAATTAAATGTTAATTTATCCTGAAACTTTACAGTGTATTCTCATAAATAATAATTTTTAGCGTTTGAGGGAAAATAAAAGACTCGGTACTGAACGGAGGTCTATCGTCGGTGCACCAGACTGTCTTGTGAACTCGCCGCTGTTTGCCGACGAGAAATACGCCGCGCCGCCTCCGAGCTTATTGAATTTGCAAACAATCGTTTTTCAAATTCCGCGAACCGCAACTGGTTCCAGCTTCTGCTCCCGTGGATCCCGCCGTTATTTACCTTTCGCTTATTGTTTCACCCCGAGTTGTTTTTTACGTAAATTCTAAATTCCTAGACGAAATGTATTTGTCTATAGAGGTGAATTATTTTTATTACTAAACCGGTATCAAAGGTCCTCCTTTTCTAACGCGCTCACTTTCCTTTCCTTTGGTACATTCTCGCCTTCAGTATGGCATTCCATAAGGGGACCTACGCAACTCACTTAAACCATTTGCAACAGCAGAAAAAAATCGTAAGAGACATCATAAGGAAAAATAGGATGGAACCTTCTTCTCCTCTTTTTAAACAAACTTTAAGAGTAAATTGGGTGGGAATGTAGAAACTAATATGAACAAAAATTAGACTAAGAAATACAATTTTAATTGTTGCAAGACCTTTTATGGAATCTTAAACAGTCTTACAACTATCTTTCTCCCAAAGTAGATAATCTTTTAGGACTAACTAGCAACGAGTTCCTCAGTTATTTACGAAGAACTGGAGGATGTCGAGGGTTTATTGATTTAAAAAAGTACAGATTTCCACTTTTATTAACTGTATTTATTTACTTATCTATTAAATGTTAGAGGGTTTCTTTTTACTACCCAATTCCCTAAGGTAGATATAGCAAACAACATTCACACCATTCTTACACAAATTACCTTGTTAATTGTTCAAATGGTTACTTTCGCTCGTCCAGCCTCTATGAAATGCCTCAAAACAGGATTTTCCTTTACATGCATTATTATTTACTCATAACATATTTAACGAGCATTATATAAATTATGTAATAGATATAATGCTCGTAAAGTATATAATCTATTTATAATTTATTTTCTTTTATTACTTATAATTTGCTAGTAGATTGATTTTACTATGTAGAAAGCAAGAACTGTGTTTTGTATCGTTTTGTAAACTCTTGTATCTCTTGGAAATAAAGATTATTCTTATTTTCTCACTATTGTTTAATTAAAACCATAGATGAAAAAATACTGTTCAGTGGCAATGAAACATTTTTAGGAGGTTCACATGGGCGCACTTTTGGGCTCATTGTCCTATGGGGTGCCGGGCTCCCTAATCTCACGCAGACTAGCTGTATGCTGTAACTGTTTACCATATTACTTAAGGATTTGCCTTTCTTGAGGTACGCCACTAGAATCTTCCTCATTATTGTAAACTACAAGGTAAGCCAAATAAAACCCAGCTTTTTCGTTTGAAGTTTAGATTCTATTTAGCGCCCACATAGCCTTTTTGAACACATTAATTATGTTAACAATACGTGCAGTAAACGTAGTTTATATAGGGGATGAACAATCGAAGTCACGCTGGTGAGTCCAAATGTGTTTGAATGCAAATTTAAGCTATGAGGAGTTATAATAAATAGCTATGTTCCGTCAACTGCAACCAAAAAACTAGTAAAGTTGTCTACACTTATTTTTGCGCTTTGCTAAGGCACCAGTTGTGCGTTCGAAAACAAGATTCTTCTAAACTACATTTTACGTCACCGTGTCTGTTGTACACCACCCCCGTAGTAAGGGCTACCAACGTTTTAAACACGAAATAACCACCTGGGTAATCCCAGAAACAAGGAGAGAATTCCCGTGGCATTAGTTCCCCAGCTCGCGTCTCCGGCTCAGCGATGTAAGCTTACATTTATGCAGACGCAAACCCACAGTAACGCGTTTCAATATTCATTAGCCAACCTCGGGGGAAGGTTGTTCAACATGTAAGGGGTTTTACAAACGAGCTAACATTTCTGTGATAAGTTAGTCAAACACCATACGACTACCGGCTGATCCATTGACTGGTATTTATCTAGTGTCGCTTTGAGAAATGGTCTCAAATTTCGAATAGTTCACGAGAAAATGTCAAAGAATTATAGAGACAATTTTAGTGGAACTATATTTTTAAGCTTGGTAATTTAGACCAAGAATAAATAATATATGAGTCACTGATTATTGCTGACATGTTTCTTAGACAAAACTGTTAATTAATAGCACAACAGCCAATGACAACTAAAGGACCTACAGTTTAACGTAGAGTCCAAACCATTGCCTCTGAATCACGAATTGGTCTTATTATGAGACTGGTCTTTGCTGATTAACGTAGTATTCAATAGTGCGGACGTTAATCCACACAAGAGAACACTACACCCACACACCATCCCTCACAACTATCCACAATTCGTGACCTCCAATTAGCTGGATTACAGGACACGCCACCGTCCCAGTCGGATATTACAGTTGTTCTTTATATCCTGTACATTTCTGGCTTGTCATGGATAGTTTTTAACCTTTGACCAAAATAAAGAAAACAAATCAGCTTCAAGGAAAGTTATTTTTTGAATGCAACATCATTAGTTTTATACATTAATGATTTATTTTTAAACCTTCTTTAGAATTATACTATTAAATTCCTTACGTGACGAATTTCACTTAAAAGATAGCTAACTAACGAAAAATCTTTATCAACCGCAGCATTGTTGACTAATCTATACTTTTTATTAAATAACTAGTAAATGTTTACGCTTACTTTTAAAGTTTATTAATTTGCTTGCGGTTTTATAGTAATATTTTATTCACAATTATAAGCATATTGCTCCTTGATGTGGGTAAATATGTATAAAGGGGCTTACTGCTAGTCACAATATTTCTTGGTTATACTAACAATATTCACATTTATATTTCACAACACGAACTCCCCTTGTTCCTAGGCCCTGCGTATTCCTGAGTATTGTGCAGTGGTTGGCATACGGCAGAGCTGAGACTAAGAATGTTCTGATTTGAATATCGAAGCTCGGCGGAGCATTGTGGGACAGAGAACGCTCGGTAAACACATGAACATGCTTTCAAGGGCTTAGGGAATTATGAGTTGTGTTCAACCTGAACGCTGGAGCTGCTCTGCTGAGAACTTCATTCCACAATAGCTGCGAACTCCTTTACGAGTAAATAATCAGTAGCTTTCGGTCCTCTCGCAAAATTATCGTTTACTGGAGATCACAAAAATAAATGATACACATAAACTAACATGCTTTGTCAATTAAAATCAATAAAGACCTAATTTAAAATATATTTCTCCGTGAACTCATTACAGAAGTGCATTATGACAACGCTCCTAAACACACGATAAGTTACCTTAAAGAATAACCTGAAATATCATGTAAAGATAACGAGAGAATTTTTATGTATAACTAGCCAACTGTTTGTTCTTTGTACAGGCTGTATGAGATAGTGTTATTAGTAGGACAAAAAATCCTGTCACCAAAATAAGTAAAACATAAAACAAAACGAAAAAATAAATTTTCAGCTGAACTTTGTTAGGCATACAGTAATTTAAAATTAGATCAATTATATTAAATTGGAAAATATGTCTCATTTGTAAAACGATTAATCGGTTGTGTTTGTTTACGAAAAACATGTACATATTTGTATATCTTTTTTCCAAAATAAACGATGTTAAAAAAAGTTTACAACCAATAACCAACGTAAACAAACTGATTTGTTTTACTTTGACAGCTGATTAATTGTCGCTCATTACTGTTTGATAGATCGTCGATCAGTCTAAAGTAAGCACAAATTCTCCAAAAGGTACAGACAGTGGGGTTTATCGCCTCCCCTCCGTGACGTATTACAACAAGACAATAATTTATTTTCATAGGGTGTCAGTCAATTTAAAGTGTAAAGAGAGTTCTTAAAAATATGTAGAATAATAGCAAAAATTAATAGTAATAGGCTCTCGTTTTTTAACAGCGTTGGAAAAAGGACAGAGATACAGGTAATATTCGCGAAGACTTTCTTGGTGTTGGTTAATGAAAGAGGAACATAACAAAGAAGAATCCCAAGCAATGTACAGAAAAAACTTATTAAAGTGGTTCAAATACCTGCAATATGTAACGATTGTGATAACGATGGAAAGCAAGAGCGAAAATCATGTGTTTCATAATGTTCCTATTCGTGTGTTTATGTAAAAAAAAATCTTTACATCGAGAAATAATACTCCCAATATACCCTTGACTGGAGCATGAAGATTATCCTATAACTGAATGATCGAAACTATTTGCATTTAGCAACAAAAAGAATTACATATTGCAGGTATTTGAACCACTATTTTAATCATCTGTAATCCTGAGGCAATAACCTGAAAAATAAAACTATTTTAAAAATAAATGATTGCTTCGTACTACTCCAAAAATAACACGTCTTTATCCCTCGCTCAGTAATCCGGTACTTCGGATTATCCGGCACTCGAGTTCCCACTCCCGTTTATCAGGCGCGCTCTATAATGACGGTTCTTGCTCCAATTTCACGCGGCAGTATCAAGCCAGCGAATAAATCTTGTCATGACATTACAATCTCAGGTTCTCCATTATCGGTTTTCCATATTTCCAATGTTCGCTTGGTTTAACCAAGAGGTAATCAATGTGAAATTTATATTTCGATAAGAAATATGCTTTAAAAATATTTAGTTATTTTCCTACACCTACTATGCAAAGTCGTACTTTACACTCTGGACTGAGTACTAAAGTAACAATTTTAGTCCCACGGGACTAAAAACCGGGAATATCCTGTAATGAACCATCAGAAATAGTAAAGGCTGACAGTAGTAATTAATTATTGAACAACCAGCTGACATTTTGCATTGATTCCTTTGAGGTTAAGCTAGCCAAGTTGAAAATTATAGTGTTCAGGTTAGTAAATTGTGGACAATTTGTAGCTTGTGTTACTTGTATGTGTAGGTGGAGAAAAGATTTTGTCATGGGATTAAAGTTTCACTTTAACCCTTTGTTGCACAATTAACTATTGGCAAAAGGCAAAAATCATAGAAATAGTACTACAAATACAAAGCGTCTGAGATAGTTAAGGGAACTAACAAATTATTTTATTTGTTGCACGAATAACTATTGCGAATCAAGGTATTAAAGTTACACTTTTTTACTCTGAAGATAATTGTTATCAATGTCAATGAAGGACAAAAAGGAGCACAGTCCTATTATGCATAGTATGTACATAGTTTTCCTTGGGACTAAAAGTAGTACTTTAGTACTTTATTTCAGAGAGTAAAATACGGCTTTAGATAGTAGATGGAGAAAAAGGTTTTTTTTAATTTTTGTAATTAATTATTTAGAAAAAAACTACTTAGGGGTAAACTAACCTTAGAAATGAAAAAAAATTGAATAGGGAATGTTCACCAGTCTACCTGATTGCATAAATATCAAACGATCAGGATGTATACACTCTCGACTCAAATTCAAAAATGTTGACGAAAACCGACACTTTCATATATTATGTGTAAGGGAAAAAAGTAAATCATACTAATTAACAAAACTACTGATAAAAAACATTAGTAACGAAATAGTTTAAATTAGGTGATGAATGACAGACAGCGGCTTAAACGGTCTAATTTGAATGAATGAAGCGAGGTGGCGCTTGTTGAAGGCAATCACTGCGCTGATTACATTGTTGCACCGACCACATGGACGGATTACTTGTATTATGTTTGCTCACTTTGTACACGTCATTAACCTGCATTTATATTAGCAGTCGACTCAGTTCACTGCACCCGCTGTATGCCTAGGTTTAACGTCAAAGGAGGGGGCATTCGCATCCGTAAGACCAATATTTGAAACGGTGACGTCATATGGTTACAAGGACAGCTGTTTAGAGGAACTGAGAACATTCCCTTTAGACATATCCGTAATCTAACATTTTTAATTTGACAGCTCGTTATTTCTTAGAAAAAATGTCACTGTGGCTCAAAAGTGCGTTTTTGAGAGTTAATTACTTTATTTATACTGGAGTAGGTCAATTTAAAAATAATAAAATAGTGGAGGTACTCCAGCCCTAAACGTTATAATGGAAATTTATCAATTTCTTTGTAGTACTAATCTTTGCGCGTAATGTGCATTTAATGTAAAATAACACTTCCAACAATCAATTCTGATACTCGTGCTTCATCAAGTCAGCTGTTTGCCCAATCAAATGTGGCGCTGACCGATGATACGAGTAATTTCCAATTTGAGAACGTGTTGTCCAATATGAAGTGATCAAAGGCAACCGAGTAGTTGTAGAAACCTCAGTACTACGAAACGCCCGTACACCACGGACCGCCAAATTAAAATGAACGCCCATTCGTCAGCGTGAGTGATGGTAATTTATATCTCCGTGACGTTAATGGAGTCCATACATGGGCCGGTGGGTTCCCGGGCTGCACTCTTCGAGAGTTATCTCTGGACCTGTCGTGGGGTGTTTAAAATGCATCTAGTGAAATCTGGTCCAAAGGTAGTTGATACGTTAAACTATACGTCCCTCAGATGCCATTTGCTGACGGACTATTAAATAACAGTCCTGTACTTTACTTTGAACCAAAATGGCAACCCATTCAAGTAACGTCTGCACTATTTAATTCTACGTTAATCCACAAACACCTCAAGAATTCCACATTAAACTGTAGGTACCTTAGTTACCATCGACTATTGGCCTATTAATTAACAGTCCTGTCTAAGGAACACGTCAGTAACAAGACTACGAGATCGCGCCACAATCGTCTTACACTCAATTCTCATTCATACTTGTCTTAAAATACCTACCTTGTTAGTAGGGTCGCCATTTCACTAATATAATATAATCTAAAGATCATTAATCGTTCAATGAGTGAGGTCAGATACTCAATCTATAATGTAAAAGTAGTTTATGGAATCAGGACAACAGGAACGAAGCGAGTGCATCAATCATTGTGAAGTGGAGAGGAGTTGATGCGACCCGGAGGAGCTGTCCCGCGTCAACTCCGTCCCTTCACTCAGTGGAAGTCCCAGTAACGATTGAATAGGACATAAGGTAATAAAGAGAAAGGATTAAATTCTGCATTACCCACTATCATAGCAGGCTCAATGATCTCTAATGCGTGGCAGCCTCTTTTATCTTATGACTGGCCAAAGTACCCGTTCGTCGCACGGGTAGAACAGGCTCAGAGGTTCAGGCTCTACTGATACATTTAAATTATATTTAATGAATTCTTTATTGTTTACAAAATGATAAAACACGAGTGTCTACAACATGACAAAGTAACATCTGTCAAATATTGGGAGAGGAATAACGTAATAGAAACAGTTATCAAGAGAAAACTTAAACAGCAGCATTGTTCTCGATCACCGGTAGAGGGCAGCAGTGGTAAGCATCCTCAGTGAGCGGTAGAAGGCAGGCGTTGTAGTCTCCTTTAGGGTGACATGTAGTAAATAGCAGTAATAGTCTCTATCAGTTACGAGAGACAACTCAACATCCAACAGAGGAAGGAGACGGCGTGGAAGCCATGTTTGTGGTCACAGACCACCGGGTCATACAAATGAACACATTAATCATGACGTCACCAGCAAAATGAACCGCGTGCAGCGTCTTCTAAAGGACCACAGAGTTATCTTGCTCAAGACCGTTATATTTTGAGAAAACCTCTTATAAAACCTTGTATTTGTTTATAGTCATTTCAACATACTACACTGGTCTAAAATTTGGCTTTTAATTCAAACTCAATCTTTTTAGAAGGGATAAAAAAGAAGCAAGCCGATAAGACCAATAACAAAATTAATCATTGGACGGAAAAATTGATTAGGAGTGTTTTTCTAATGAATAGTCGGTTTCGGGTCTAGGGTTATCGTAGAAATATATCGAGGTCACATTCTTGGAACCATCTGTTTCATGTTGCCGACCAATAGTAGCAGCTGATATATTAAACAGCTGTTGGTGTAGATCTGTTGAGGCAGCTGGTCAAGAACAATGTGCGGTATTTCATTACAATCGTAAACAATATTAAGAAAAATTATTAATTTCTAAGGAATAAAAATGAATCTAAACGTTGAAAATAACATGATCTTTTTTGTAACTTTCTAACAGTAAATATATAAAAGAATGTCACATGGTGCGAAACATTCAGTAACGGAGGAAGTTCAACTAATTCCAAAAAAAGATCCCTTTTCTGATGAGTTTCAATTTCATTGGTCAAATATTTGAAATATGAATCACCAATAATAGAGTTGAGGACGCAAATTCGTCTCAACGTTTTTCCTTTCGGACTTGCTTTTAAAAACGGGTTTACTTTGGACTTTAGTGATGTTTTATAAACCAACTCTAGTAATTCCGTTCACTTTCGTGTAATGTTTATCACTTTTGTGGCAAATCCCAGTTAGTTTTAATTTTATCAAAAATTTAGAAAAAATATACAATTGCTGATTTAATCAATTATTGTTTCAAAGAGATGAATTTTAAAAAATAGTGTTAAATCATAATCATTATGTTTGTGTACATTTTCTCATTTTTTTACTGTAAAATTAATTTAAATTTTTAATATTTGGCATTACTTCTAATTTACAGATGTGATGCGAACTTTCGTTGTCCATATTTTATATATTAATACAATTAATTATTTTCTTTTAAAACTCTGTACGCTACCAAATATCTCTGATAGTTAGCGAGAGGTTTTAACTTAAATATTTTAAGTTAAATTACCTTAATCATGGTTTTATCAGAAGGTGAAAGTTCTATATCAAAGACATATATTAGCAGAAGGAAGTCAAAGGCCCCTTCATTCAAAATGGAAAGAAAATACGACGCAGTTTTGCATCTTCAGTATTGAAATGAGATTTCTTTGCTGATGAGTTTCAATTCCATTGAGCAAATATTGAAAGTATGGAAATCCGATAATAGACTTTGAATGATATCTTTGCCCGGATGTTACGTTTTAACTCTACGCTATTTTTTATATTTTGACAAGAGGTTTTTGAAAACTTTTTCCTATTTATAGCCGATGAAGAAGAATTATTTTTAAAGAATATTATATGAAAAGTAAATTAATATTTGCAAAAACGAAACAGTTTGTTTCTATCTTAATTTGACTTTTTAAATAAGCAGCGTTGAAGATGTCAAGTCTCTTTTACTGACTAAGGCTCACATGTTCCTTAGTCTGTTCATTAATATCCCAACAAACAATTACGTATCTAAGGGACCTAGAGTTTGACAAGGAGTTCGAACCACTACCTCTGAATTAAGAACTGGTCTAATTTTGAGGATGGTGTTTGCGGATTAACGTAGAATTAAATAGTGCAGATGTTAATCCACACAACAGAACACTACACCCACCGACCATCGCTCACAACTATCCCAATTGGTGACCTCTAAGTAACTAGATTTCAGGGCGACGCCACCGTTACAGTCAAAACGTATGGATTACGAATGAATTATTTTTATGTGCCTGGAAAAAGAATTAGCGTATTTGCCAGTAATAAAGTAACAAACCAATTAATTCATTTAATTTAACTGACCCATGTACTTGGGTCGGAGTCTCACAAATAAGAATAAAAATATGATTTTGAGTAACTCATTTTTCCAATTTGTTTAAAAGCAATTTGTGGAAAAGAGACGTACCATAAACAATTAAAAATTCAAACAACAACTCTTATTATGTGTTATTTTACTATATTTCGTTATTAATTTGGCCTACACAGAGTTTGATTTAAAGTACAGAACATTTATCGCAGTTTATTTTGTAACAAATTACGATATACTTTAACAATTTAAACACAAAGACGTAGAACGTCTAGTAGCTATACGGGTTTAGTCACATTCCATTTCCATACACCCGGAGGACAGAGACGAGAGACTGTCCTCCTCCTCGGTTGTCTTCGTGTTCATCTCCTCCTGGTCCTCGACGTATGTCTTGCTCAGTCTCGCGCGGATCTTCCGCAGCCTCTTGAGCACGTAGTTGTACCTGAACTTCCCCCTCCACTCGCCGAACGGATCCAACATGGGTTTGTTACTCAGGAGCATTTTGCTCAAGGCGACAGCCACGTAGAAGTCGTACTTCTCGAGGAACACAATCTCCATGGTGTTGCGGAGGGGCTCGGGGATGTTGATGTAGTAGTCGTTGTCCAGCATCCCCACGACGCCGACCCGGAGCGTCTCGTGCTGGATGATGTCGTTGTAGCGCTCCGCCTCCCCGGGGCGCCGCTCCTTCTCGAACCCCGGCTCGTTGAAGTAGGGGTTCTCGGTCATGAGGCTCTGGATGGAGATGAGTACACTGGACAGGCTCTGTGCGGGGCTCCACCCCGGACCCGTCCACGTGCCCAGGATGCTCAGGCACACCTTACCGTCCTTGTACAGGTTCGGGTTGAACCTTACGTAGTTTCCGCCGGTGGTCATCAGCTTCACCTTGGGCGCCTTGATCGGGTAGTCCGGGGGGAACCGCAGGATGAAGTAGAAGAAGCCGCCCTCGTAAGGCGTGTTGGCGGTGCCGGTGATGAGTGCGTGGACCAGCGTCATGTCGGAGTCGTCCGCCACCACCGTGATGCCCGGCGGAGGGTCGTTGTGGATGGCGATCATGTCCCGCTTGATCCTCAGCAGGCAGCACGGCGGAGGGTTTCGCGCGTCCTGCAAACTCCTCTTACAAAACGGATCCCAATCCATTACCTTTCGCGGACAAATAACAGTTAACTTTTGGATTTAGATATCAAATATTCGCTGCTCTTGGGACACACAAAATTATACAACGTAAACTTTAGAAAATAAACTAAACATAAACAAATAATTTTATCATATGTGTTCTGTAAACATATGTTTTTTAGATGACTAAAAATTGGTTAAATAACATTTTTGGAAACTCATATATATTTAGAATTTCAGTGGGAAAGTGTTGGCGTGTCGACGAAGTTGTGAAATTGATTTCACGTTCTTAGAAGAATCCTGCACATTAACTTACTCGAAAATGTAAAATTGCTTTATTTGAGGTAAAATACCATTCACATTAAAATAGGTATTTACTAATAGTGTTTTATACTAAACATGATCTCAAAAATTTTAAATACGGGAGTATAACATGACAAAGTACCACCTGTTAAGTAATATTGGGAAATGATAAGGGATAAAGTAATAGAGACAGACATCGGGAGAAAACATAAAATCTACCATTTTCGACAATACTAATTTCGATCCAGCAGTTTATCTGTGAAAATTAACTTTATTTCTCCTTCTTCCCGAACTGTCAAAATTTAGTGTAAACGGATGTTGATATTAGAAAATTTAAACATTGAAACCCAGGACAGTCACAGCAGCTCGTTCTTCTTCTTTCCGAACTATCAAATAGTGTTTAGTGTTCACAGCTGTTCAAGTAATTTTATGTTTTTTGAAAATGTAAACATTGAAACATAGGACGTTCACGGAGCGTAGCCCGAAAGGATTTTAAGGAAATGAATATGACTATGTGTTTAATTAGCTTAAGATCTGCCTTTGTGTAAAGTTTCAAACCAGTTCAGCATTTTTCGCGTTTACTTGCCACAAAAAACACCCACAAACAAACATACAGAAAAGCCCTCTTCTTCGTAATATTGTAGATTATATTAAATTTATAATTCATACGTTTAATTGTACGTTTAAAGTATTCGAAACTTGTTTCCTCTACAGTACAGAACGCTCGTCATGGCGGTTTGGAATTTCAAAGGTTTCGGGAAGTGATAACAAAAAGCATCAATTTGACAACAATGAGGAACCTTTATGCTCCTGCAATAATCACGCTTTCGCCAGTTTTGCTTTCTCTCCTTTTACTGACGCGTTGAAGCAAGCTAGCTACCGTCTGTTACCGAAGAGATAGCAGGACTAAGCCTGCTTGCTACCTTAAAAGTAAACTTGTCAGCGAATTGCGAAGGCGAACACGCCAAGTATAAAATACTTATATAAAAGTATTGAATTAAATACTTATTAGATTAACAATTAGTTGGACTTTTCCAACGTGTCTTGTGTTTAAAATCTACACAACGTTTCGAGAGTTGGATAAACTACTTCCTTTTTCAAGTGCCTAACGATATTTACATTTATACAAACGAAAGGTTATGTCTATATATAAAAAAGGAACCGGTCAAAAAACACAACAAAAAATATAACTATAGAATTAACTTAGCCTATTTTGTACATTCGGAAAATTGCAAACCAACGACACTAACACTCCGCCTCCGAGCTAGCGGACGTAAAAACAAGTAGGACCGCACGACACGAAGGTCAGACCACTACTGAGGCACTTGAAAACGGGATTAGTTTATCCAACTCTCGAAACGTTGTGTAGATTTGAAACACAATATAAAAAATGTAAAAATATCGGAAGTATTAAATTCTCAGTATTAATTGAATTACCTAAATCAGTAGTAAAATTCTTTAATGTTTAATTTACAGTAGCTTACAACGATATGTGGTAATTTTATTAATTCTAATCACTATGTTCAGCAAACTCGTTCTAAACTGATTTGGCAGCTCATTAATCTATTTTAATAGGGCGTAGGTCAGTTTAAAGTAAACCAAAAACCTTTTACAACAGGTGTAAAACAATTTTTAAAAAAATCACTTGTTTCTCTCATTTTACGAAGTAGGCAAATACAAATACATTCTTTAACGCTACAGAAATTGAGATGATACCCAGTTTGAACTTTCTGGATAATTATACGTAAAATTACAACAATTTACATTGAAATCCATGTATGGACAAATTTCCAATTTAGAGCTCATCTATGAGAGAGTGAAATCACCATTTTAAAATTCTAGGAAGGCTTTAGTGGTTTACAAATGTCCCTTGTAATTCTAAACATACAATAAATTAACTATTTATATCATAGCTAATGTGTAAACACAGAAAAGTGTACGCTTGGATTTATTTTAACACAGAGTATATGAATAGATGGGAAACATGTGATACAACGTGTATGCGAAATGCACCCTGTCGCTTACAATGACGTATGATGTATCGCAACCCGCGCCAGGAACTGTCAACGTGGCGGATATATGCTGGAAAACACGCCGGGCGTATCATATACCTCGCGTACACAATACGCACGTTATTAGAAGGTAACAAAGATCAGGTGCTAACGAAAATAATTATAAACATTCTGTCGGGTCTCTCAGACAAATAAAATAGTTTATTAGGTATTTATAGAAATACAATAGGTCTCGTTGGTATGAAAAACTTCTTATTTTCTTGATGAGGAATCGACAACTAGAGAATAATTTAACAAAGTTGGCAATAACAATGCATAGAAATCTAGAGTAAATTTTACGTTTAATATAACAATACATAAACATTGGACAATGAACCTAAGGAAACTAAATGAATAAAAAGGAATAACAATATTTAACAAAAATAATTCTATTTAAATGTTGGAATTAAACAATTCATTTGAGAAATGCATTGTATTTCTCTGAAGCCAGTAATAATCTGTCAGACACAATACTAACCAGGGACATTGAGGGGGTTTTGTTGTACATTTTTACAGCTATAAAATTATTACCTTTACTTGAGATAAGGTGGGGCGTATAAATCGCCGATGACAATTGGTCACACCAATATTTAAAAATTCAGTTTAGTCTCAACACTCGACAGCCACAGGCGCTTTACTAGTCGTCGCCTTTTGACATTGCATTTAGACAAATATTCATTTAGACTAGTACAGCACTTATTTAACAAGACCCTTACTGTCTAATTTTGATACACAGTCCACTTAAATATACTTTTACACTTTTATACTAAAACCTTTATGTTCCTTAGACAGGATTGTTAATTAATAGCCCAACAGTCAATGTCATATCTAAGGGACATACAGTTTAACGTGGAGTCCGAACTACGGCCTCTGAATTATGAATTGGTCTAATAATGAGGAAGGTCTTTGCGGATTAACTTAGTATTTAATCACACAAGAGAACACTACATCCACTGATCATCTTGCACAACTATCCACAATTCGTGACCTCCAAGAAGCTGGATTACAGGACATCACCACCGTCGTCCACACTCAAAAATAGAAACTTAAAACAGTTAAAAAAAATAACAAAGTTCCATCACCATGGGTGTACGTGTGGGGACTGTATTGGGAATCATCCGTGAGGTGGTGTGAGTGATCTGACAAGGAGTCGCCGGCCTAATACGTCTGAGTCAACACGTTACACTTCAGCCACAGCTACCGGCAGTGCGTTTAAAGATACATATAATAAGAGTATTTAGAAAAATAAGCGGCGTAATGAATGAACCGTAGAATTTATCATGACAATTTCCCTGTTTTAAATCCACTAAATTACCTTAAATTCAATTTTAATAAACCCAAAAACATGGATCATTGTTAGACAGAAGCATGCGTCTCATGTTACATTGTGTGTGCTTCATTACCAAGAAGACATGCTGAGCGTGGGTGTGTACTGTGTTCTATGTACCGTGTACTGTGTTTGCTGTGTAAGGTTCCCATGACTTGCTAATATTTGCAACACCGGTAATGTCTTGTTACCGCGCCCTTGTCCAGACAGCCGTGGACATTGTAACACACATAATTATAACAACAAACGAGACGTAACGCTAACATGCTGGCCGTGTTCGTAAATAATGACAACATGGTCTGATTAAACTGGCCTCACAGAAGATACACGACCTGTATGTGATGTTCATAGTAACATTAGTGAGACACTGAACTCATCACCAAGGAGGTACCACTATTTTAAGGTAAAAATGAATGACAGGTAAATCTGATGAGACGAATGGGTTATATAACAGGTAGTTTTGTTACTGACAAGATAAGTTGAAATCATTTCATAATATCACCCGACAAAACCAGCCAGAATTATTCCAAATGTACCTCAATTCCTTATATCATGAAAATGTACATTAAAACCTCAGTTTTTTTATGTAAGTAAGTCCTGAATATAAGCAAGCTTTACTTAAATTATGAATAACCTGATTTAAACATAGTAAGTTTTTGATCACAAGAAAGTATTTCATTTTAAAATAACAGATTAAAAAACGATGAATCGGTTTTATATTCGACAACAAATTATTAGTTCAGGATTGTTTTTGTTAGCATTTATTTGGAATATTTTTTCTAATACTTTTACTACGGAACTGTTGATAGATTAGTTTATGTTTCCTCTACTTATACGACAAAAAATACTGGAAACGACTTAAAAGATGTTTTCAGTGTTTGAAATAGTTTTTCACAACATTCAGTTAGAGTAAAGTGTTTACCTTATGATCGGTAGAGTCGATTTTGACAGTTTCCATTGCCGTGTACCCCTCCCAGCCCCCGGGAGGTCATCTAGCATTATCCTGATGGTGGTGCGGGAGTCCATACATCACACAAGTCCCACACCACGTACATGGATGGTCTCGCCGGGGCCCTATGTACATTACGTGTACCCCCCCTCCACCCACTATACCTATTGTCTTGGTAGGGGCCAAACTAGGCCATCGTATCCCGTGGCGTATATAAGCGAGGTTTGCATACTAATAATGTGTGCGTAGTTAATGTCATTGTTTATTGTGTCATTGTGTATTATAAGCGAAACAACAAAAGACAATCCGCATTAATCGTTTAACACAGAAGGCACATGATTCTGTTAATGTGTCTGTGTGTGCGTGTATTAATTTAACCTGCAAAAAAATAATGGCAAAGACGAGTACAGTAGTCGCAACTTCCTATTATAAGGTCCAGATTTTAATCTGCTCAGATACAAAAAATTTGTTGTTAATTTCGTTGTGTAATATTAATATATTTTAGTTTTAAAATTTGATATTGCTGTGTTTCGTGCTTCTTTAAGCTTACTGAGTTCAAAAGCGTTTAATATCTGTATCATGAACATTTGTACATTTTTAAGATACTAGTTAAGTAAAGTAAGGACTTCCATCCCATTATGTGAACATCTAAGCGAATCTTAGTACATAATACAGTGCGTGTTTTATTTTTTACGTATTCTCCATTTATTAACAGTGTTCTTTACGTTTCACGTCAAAAAAAAATCGTCTCGGATCGTATTTTACTAAGTTTTAGATTTTCAAAATTATTTTTCCACTCTACATAAGACTACTAGGTAGTTATTTTTCCTCAAATAAATGTTAATTTCTCTTGCTTTTCCAGATCGCAGTTTGTAACTTTTAAGTAACAACCAAACTAATGGCTGTTCAAATTTCAAATGATCAAGGAGCTAAAATAGACGAAAATTAGCAGTTCCGCAACTTCGGTTCGTCCCATTTGACAAAGTTGAAGCTTGTTTGAGGTGAGTCAACACCGAGTGAAGTAAAACTTTACCAGACGAGAACTTTGACTGACGCAAAACTCTCGACTCAGTAAGGACGGTTAAAAAACTTGTTCAGACATTGCACGATACCTGATGTTTTATGCAGATCACAAAAATTTGAAAGTGTTAGCCAATTCAGTACAAAAAGTTAAAATTTTAAGCTTTATATGGCTGGAATATATTGTTTATTATTTAAAAACAACACAATTTAATGCTACACCCCCAAAAACTATTTTTTTATATAGTCAGAACACGTCAAAAATATTCAATCACACAAATCAGTCTATGGACCAGTAATCTATGGCATACAAGAAATTTAAATTAAAAACAATACTAAATCTTTACGTTTAAAAATCAATCAGAATATCAGTTGGGATTAACAATTGGAAATGGTTGTTTCTAAATTGAGCTCTGGTATTTATTTTCTATAGAAAATGTCATCATTTTGTAACAAAACATCCTAAGGAACATATATTTTGCTAATATTCATTCACATTTGTTGTTTGGTATTCGTTTTTACGTCTTTAACCTCAAAACAAACATGAATCCTTGGGCAACAAAAAAGCCATTTGAATCATAATGAAATTAGACTACGAAGATTTAAATACTTAGTATAGTCTACATTTTAACTGTATATGGGCAATACATTTCTGACACCATCCTAATAGCAAAAAATAATAGTAGGAACCCCCAATTATCAGATATCCATCCATAAACTATCAGAGACAAAACTATTATTACTGTACTCAAAACCATCACGGATTCAAGTTTTATGAGTTTTATTCAAGTGTTTAGCAAAGGGAAAAATTCTCCAACCGTTTTCCATGAAACTTTGTATCCGTAAGATCAAATCACCCAACAAAATCCACTAAAAAGCTTGGTATCACCGGGGTTGGTGGGGGTTCTCCCCCTATAAAACTCCTACAAATAATGTAACTTTGATTCTATTGTTATTTCCAGAAATTGGATGACTATTTTTTAAACAATAAATTATTATATGAAATTTAGGAAAAGTTTAAAGAATATAATAGTTTTATTACAGATTGTCGTTTTAAATTTACGTAAGGGAGAAAGTATCAGTCCACTTATACCGTTCATTTTATTCAAAATATGAAATCATATACGCAACTGTGTGAAAACACCAGATATGTTGCAGTAGTTGAATAGATTATAATTTCGAATATAAAAAAGTATATAGAGAGAGTTATATTCCGAGACATGTCATGTGAGGCAGAGGTGTAAAACCTTGCACAGTCTTGTGTCATCGCCTGAGGCCGTCACTTTTACACAAGTCTGACTCAGTAAACGATATAACATGACGTTATTTGTAACGATTTAGATTTACTACAAAAAAAATTTAATGTGGTAACAAAAAGGATACGCAATTTTTAGATATTGACTGACAAGTTCTCAGAGTAATTTTTGTGTCAGAAAAATATTTAAATAGATAAAAGGCACACTTACTAATGGTGACACCCAAATATTAAATTTCGCTTACCTGAAAAAAAAACAAACAAAAAGTTAGTTAAATCAATAAAACCTTAATGAACGATAAATGTTTTTGTTACTGAAGGAAAAAACGTTAACTACGATAGTGAATTACATACACATTTGGGTCAAACATGCCAAAAAAGCTGTACATCCAACAGTTTACAACCAAATCAAAACTTATTCTAGTATTAACGTTACTCATCTATTGTGTATGGCAAAAATTAGATATTTAAAAGGTGTGATTTAGTCGACTTAGTATTTTTAAGTAAATATTTGTTTTTAACTCAATATTTACCACCTGTCTGTTCAATATTCGTATCAAGACCAGACGGTTTCCACGTCTTTAGCACAACGACAATCTGAACACCTAACTGACGCGATCCTGCCTATGCCATCAAAATCGCGTTACCCCCCCCCCTAAACTCGACGGCTATTACCTTTGCGTAAATGTTGTTCCTGTATTGTGCCATAACCGTGTTTAACCTGTCGGTAGACGCGTCTTCTGTATTGTTATTACTTGAACTGCACGCTCAGCTGTTATCATAAAAGGGTTTGAGTGATTTAGCGACGGAGTGCTGAGATCCTCCTGGATGACGTCATACCGATTGTTGAGTCTAGCGCCAGGAGTGGTGTAGGAGTCATGTCTAGCTGTCTAGTTGGGCCAGATGGCGGCAGGGTATAGGGTAATTAAACGAGGCTGGGGAAGACCACAAGTGGGCGTTCTACGCCGCAGCTGCATTCTAGAACCGTGTAGAACGTAGAACACCGGTGAAAGTGTTCTTGGACAATCGGTGATCTACGATCTAATTATCTTATCTTCAAACTCGATCGAATATATTACTCGAAAACGCCAGTGTTGGGTTCGACATTAAAAAGTATAGTATTTTGTGACTTGAAGAATGATTATATTTACAACTATTTGTCTTTGTATCGGTTTGTGAGGTGATCGCTACTTAGTGTAATGTGTTGTGTGTGTAGGTTGCGTATACTTATGTAGTCAGTGGAAGGTGCATGGTTTATTGATAATGTGTGTTGCTATGTGCATGGGTTTGTGAGAGTATCGGAATAAAAACTCTGTGTTTGGTGAAAGTGTATGAGAATGCATATTATGGAAACGGTACTAATGAGTTAGGCCTATGGTGAATCTAAATGGAAGGCGTTGGGAATTTTTACGAAGAGCCCGATCGTAGCTACCAAGCCTGCTTTCATGGCGTGAAAATTGCATATATCTAGGCTAATCTATCTAGGTATTTTGTTTCTGTAACATAAATTTACTATCAAGAGACTTCGAGAGAGCTACAGATTTAAACCCATCATCACGACATGGCCGACTAGATCCCACGTCAATTGAATCGGTTTGGTACTATACGAAAGTGGCGCTAGCCGCCATGATTAGCTGAGCGTCAGTCTCAAGAATTGATAACTGATAGGTCTATGATCCCAAATCAGCTCTGATTGAGTTGCCAACGTATCCCCATCTGTTGCCCGTAGTTCGGCTTATGCTCGTCACCATTGAGTCAAAGGTTTTGTAAAGCTCTCTCACCCTTACTAAGGTTTATTTCAAAATCATTTATACCGTCGTAATTATTCATTCTGGGAGTATACGTTTAGTTTTACTTCTTGTCTTTTTCCATATCACCCCCAAATCAATCTCTGCTTGAAATTCACAGAAGGACAAAGATTGCTTGATGATTTAGAACTTGATTAATCCTTTTCTGAACTTGGAAACTATAGTATTTTACCCATTCACTCAAGTATATCTACGCTCGAGGTGTTCCTGAATTAATGTCCACCGAACAAGAGTTCATGTATACATGCGTCTAGTTCTAATTCTATTTGATATATAAACAGACGCGCTTTAAACAAATTTAAAACATAATATGGTACAAATTTAGTATGATTGATTGATTAGAAAGGTTGTGTGATTCGTAATATCCAACAAATAAAGGTATAAAGCGGATATTGTTGTGTGGGTAACCACAGGCTTACTGATATCAGACTAATGAATTTAACAGCTGATGGTAAACCTATTGTTGTCAATTATTTTTTTAAATCCTAATAATAGTGACTTATAACACATTTACTCCTATCACCTGATGAAAATGAACACACCATTTCCCCGCAGTAATATATGTACTATTATTAAGGAAGTGTCTGATCTCACCAAATGATATCGTATAAATAATGGTAAAAAACTAGTTAATTATGGGACTTTAAAACCCCTTCTTGGACGTAATATCTGGGAAATTACCACCACAATAATATGCAAAGTTGGCATTCCTGTGAAGAGAGGAATTCCATTATTGACGGAAGCAGGTGTGGCAACGTAACGAGGGAAAGCACGCCCTTGACTCCCACTCGTCAACAGGAGCCTGTTTACTAACATAGCGACACGGTTCGACGCCCTTTTGTCGTACTGCGACACAAGCACAGTACTAGAGACACTGTAGAGGCCATAAAAAGTAACAAATGACGTCAGTGAATTGAGTGTAAATATACTTTTTTTAATATTGTGTTTGACAGTTAACTGAGTAGAATCGTAAGTTGTACAATGGATTATGGACATGGCTCTAGAGAGGTGGTAGTAATTTGCGAGACAAAAATTGGTAACGGAAGTGCCGTCATTAATCATGAGACCGGTTATATTGTTGTATATGGTGTAATATATTGAATACGAAAGCAACTTTTAAAAATTGCCCCTTAGACATATTCATGATCTAAGATGTTGCTCCTGACAAAATAACCAAACACTAATGTACTTCATTACCTTATCCCATCACATCTCATTCTATTAAATACTTTTGTGTGATTTTTATACCAGTTTAATTTTTAACATTATTATAAATCCCTGGTCGTGTTAAAGCCCTAGTTTGTTACTATTGATCCTTGTCATTTGTTTAGACGAGTTTAGCTGACATGGAGAGTATGATACCAGTTCCACTGATATAAAAAAGCATACAGAATTTCAAAATTTCATTCAAACCTTCTCATACCAATTAGACACGTGCCGACGCTATTTTGTTCTCAACAAATAACGATCGTAAGGGCGAGATTAATTAGGGGTGAAACAAACAGAAAGTCTTGTTAAAACGCACATTGCAGGAGTTTTCCATTTATAGAAGTGATAAGAAATCGGATTGTAGTCGCGTGCGTTTTCCAACACGAACCCCCTGAACACAACGCACGCACAGTGCAAACATGCCTGTTGTATTGTACACTGATGTAGTACAACAATGTCCCTGCCATCTGGATCTATCGGTTGACAAATCGATATGCTTACTAACATTTCGTATGATTGTCAATCAGTCGTAACCTGAATCGGATAGTTATCGATAGTTGTAACTTTTTAAAACTAATAATCGATCATAACGATTTTATTTCGACTACGATCAGTGGAATGACTCATATTCTCTCCCTGATTTAAATTAAAAAAACTAAACCCCTTAATAAAGCTATCAAATTCTTAAAGGTTTATCTAAATATTATTTAAAAATTATTGTTTCACAAATAATTATCAAATCTATTAACTAACAAAAGAAAACCAATTTAAATTATATTTGGTAGAAATGTTTGAGGATATAACCCCCTAACAGGTAATGCTTAACATTTTGAGTGGGCTTTTTGGGACAAAATATTTTATAAAATTATTGTTTTGCCAAAAATATTTTAAAAATGAAATTTTGCCTTTCTGAAGGCAAGACACTTATGCAAGTGCATAATTCAAAGTTTGTCTTGTCTCGCCAAAATACGGCATCACACAATGGTAACAGTTGGTAACCCTGATGTACAATCTATTAGCCATCTTTTACATAATTTTTTAGCTTTTAAATCCAGATGTTTTGAGAAATGCGGGTGGTGTCATTTTGTTTGTCTCATAAAGGTCTATAAATTATACAATTTCCATTGAAATTGTTAGAGCAATTTTTGAGAAATCTTAATTTTACGTGTTTTTGGGGCTTTTAGAGGTAAAAATATCCTTAAAAAGAAAAAAGCTCACATACCGTGGATTATTACCTACATACCGAATTTCATGAAAATCGGACAAAGTCTCTAGGATTCTGCACATCCACCCTCCACACATAGCCTTTTGGACAGACAGACATCACTTTACAAACCCATTTTGTTCAGCGGCAATAAAATGGATGTATCCACTAAAAACTCAAATTCGAGAATTCTGACGAAAACAACATTTTCTCCTTATATACTATCGTATTGGGGGGAGAAAGTAAAAACAATGGGAAATTACTGTTGTATTATATTTATTCGAATCTAATCTATGTACTCATAAAGGATGGGAGTAATTCTAGCGGTGTATTACGTCATTCGTAACTTCGTAATTTCTTCCTGAAAAACTCCTAATAGACTGTTTTACCCATGTTCATACCCTATGTACAATTTCAAATTTTCTTGAGGATGAAATAACTCTACATTGAACCATTTAACATTAGAGATTAGAGATTTCTAGGGTGAAAAAGCATAATGAACTACGATGGTTTAGATGTATTGTATTGTGTAACTATAAACACGAGGACCAGTTTCGGAACGAGATCCTGTATTCTCAGGATTATCTCTTAATCTATCCAACCAGGTTTACGATAATGAGGCACGCTCATTCAGTCCTATGTTGGGTGAAGCTTGGTAAATCATTTGTCACTATCAAAGAATGATATATGTAACTGAATAAAACCTCCTCCAGCAAAAACTATAAATGATTACTGTTAGAAAAAACTTAGTAGTAAAACAAGCCAAATGACAACTAGAAGACCATTTGTCAGAGAGCAATTCATTCTAAATCCAAACCAGAGTCTATAATTAACATATACGCTGTCTGGTTGGCCGTAAAAGTCAATTGTATTTTGTTACCTCATTAAGAGGCGTGTTGAAGTGTTAAGGCGAGCAACTGCGAAGCTAACGACAGGACAAACCATTCGGCTCCGTTTACAAAATGAGCACAACACAAACACACTGCCCGCATTGCCATCACACAACGGTCAAAGGCAGCTCTTTTTACGAATCTGTTTGAAATTTCAGCAAAATTAGTTCCATTGGAACAGTTCTTTAATCATTTATACGCTGGAATAATAGCGTAATGGGACGTGTGTAAAGATTTATTTCGATTTAAAAAGGTTTGCTCGTTTTAATGTTTAAACTCAATCAATCTCTTTTGGGTCTTACATCTGCAAAATCAAGTTTATTGGGGCAATATAAATTTGAAATAATTTTTCTCAGCAAGCCTATAACATTCAGTTAAATTCGAACCTCATTATTATTACAAATTTGTTGTTAAATACACAATATTAGGCTCAGAACTATGGATTTTTATTTAAAGTCTATTTAAACTTATTCCGTTGACTTCATTTATAAATTAACCAGAACTTTTAAAATTATATCAGTATTTTTTAATAAACTGGACAAATTGAAAGTACATTACTATCCCAGTTATTTTTGACATGGATATGTCTAAGCTCTGGGGGGTGTTTGTGATTTTTAAGATAGAAAATATGTAACAGGTTTCCATAGAAACTACCAGAGCAATTGTATTGATTTTTAATATAAAAGACTAAGAACAGATGTTTAGAAAAACTGAGAACATTCCCTTTCGACATATCCATGCTCTAACCTATTTCCCACAGGGAAGTAAACGAATTTATGCATAGTTCAAATGTAGATATTGTGACTACACAATTTTAGGTGCCAATTGCTAAAAAATAAGCTAATATAAACCACTTTCATCATCCTAATAATCAACCAACAAGTTCAATCATCGGTTGTTACAGAACAACATTGCTTTTGCAAAATGTTTATCTGCAACCCTTAACTGTCAAAGCTAATCGAGTTTTTAATTTGCGATAAACGAAATACGGAATGTTAATCAACGTATGCAGAAGCTGGCGCGGTTAACCGCGTTTGTTGTGGCGCGGTTGGTAGTCCTGGTGCATAATTCAAAGTTCGTCATTGTCTCTCCAAAATACGGCATCACACAATGGTAACAGTTGGCATCCCTGATGTACAATCTATTAGCCATCTTTTACATAATTCCAAATACCACTCTGTAAAAAGTTCTGACTGGAATCACTATTGTGCAATTTAAATTTCATCTTCCATTAACAAAATTTTAAATGGCAACGTAATATTAATGTTTCACAAAACTGCAACCTATCACAATACACACAGCTGGTAAATTTGGTTTTCTTGTAAGTTTACAATGTTTCATCCATTCCGAATACAAATGGACAATGTTAGGGGACTTGAAACCACTGTTATTATTTTTATATTTCATAAACCTTGTGAAATTGCCCTAATATATAAATCGGCGAGAGGTTTGTATCCCTACCGATACGAAAACAAAAATATACTAACCATAAGCTATGCCAATAATACACCATGTGAACCTGTGAAGTTTCCCATGTTTTCAACGTCATATTCATCAATGACAGGCCTGCCACTACACATAACTCTTGTCAAATGTGGGGGCGTTTTGTAATGGAACATGTTTCGCTTGTGTAGGTTGGTACTCCTGCTGTGACAACGCGGTTTTCATAGCTGGCAGGTCCAATAAACCTCAAATTCAAACTATATCCACACCTCGTGGCGTCAAAATGTTTCGTTTAGCTAATATATTTATTAAAACTATTATCTTATAACAATAAAATTTAATAGTGAATTAAAATGAAAACTATCAGTGTGGTACCCATCGTGGTTGTGCCTAAAAGTGGGTAGTTCTTGTCAGGGATTGGTTCCGGGTATATACAGTATAGAATCAAATTATCTCATTTCAATTGTCCGAATGTCCTAAGTTACTACTTTGGTTTCAAAACAGGTAAAGGTAAAATCTTAAACTTGGACCTTAGGTTTACCTGTCAGATGATTTGGTTTGTACGAGGATGAATCGATCAGAGATGTTTAACAAAATATTTAGCAAATGATTTTACTTTTTTACTGGAGTCAAATGAATAATATTTTAAATTTTGTGGATTAAAATTTTTAATTACAATAACTATTATTTTATTTGGCTAAGCGGCCTTGAGGTTTCGTTGGACTTTGGAAAACGGGTTTGAGGCAGTTCTCAGGACACGAACATATAATAATAATAAATGAAAAAAAATCATAATTTCAAACGAAGTCTGGTAAAGTCCATAAACACTTTTGACTCTCTCTTCAAACCTCAGAGCACCATTGTAACCATCACAGTACATCAACACTATCAGTCCACAAACGGAAGTGATCGACAGAACGACAGCTGTTACAAACCGAAGTGCTTCGGGTAAGTGATTTCCCGTCCAATAAAGTTTGGAACGGAGTGTCGAGATAAAATCTGAATTTATAGTTCACAAGCAAAACAAATTTGCTGAGTTATATGAGAGTTCTTGAGAGGTTTAGTTCGAACAAGTTAATCCACTTCGAATAACATGTGAAAACTTTGGAAACCAAATGCTTGATTTGGCAGTAAAGTTTGAGGTTTTAATGGATTAAAAGTTCAAGAAATTATGAAGCTGGATTGGTGTTTTGAAGGAGATAATTTAAAATTTACCTCATAATATAGATGGAATGTGGAGCAATTTTCTCTGAGTCAACCGACAGCATTGCTTATATGGAATATTGTAACCCCAAAAAGTCACAAGATAATCATTCGTGTCAAATTAAAAAAGTGGTCTCCTAGAAAATAAATAATACTTTTTTTATTTATTTTCCAAAAAAACTATAACTACTACGCAATTACAAGATAATTATAAGTCTTATTACCTTGATTTTGTTATTCAGTAGTGAGCCACGTTGTTCAATTTGACTCATCGAGCATCTTGGCTGCCGCACAACTAACTCTCATGGTACTAAAACTAAATCTCTACAAATATTCTTATTAATTTTAACAAAGGGATACCCCTTTGTTATTGCGTATATAATAAATTTTCTGGAACAAGACCACGGGGGAGCGTGGGGGAGGATGTGCGTGTGAGAATGGCGTGACTGAGAGAGGGCGCGTTGTCGAAATGAACCCTTCTCGTTGAAAATACACGCCACTATCAAACTTCCTTGAAACGATGAAAATAAAACAAATCCATTAACCTTGGCAGTAGATGAAATCATTAGAGCCCGTTCACCGAACACGCACGCTCGTAAGATAAGTAATCGCAATTGATTGTTGATTTGTTTGATTATAACTTCATGGTTTTTAGTGGCTATGGTTTCAAAAAATTCGATATCCTCAAGTATTAAAAATGATGGTTAAAAAGAAGTGATAGACTTTTGAATTCCTTAAAAATTGGCAATCATATTAAGAGATAATGATTACCAACATTTTTTTCAAACGTGTACTATAAATTAGGTAATACTTTCAAACATCGACGTAAATTAATTTTTTTCAAAAGTACAATTATTCTGAAATAAAACACGATTAGATTAGATTAGATCATTGAAATGGTAACCATACTACAATGTAGGTATTTTAAGCCAAGTATGAGTAAGGATTGAGTGTAGGATGATTGTGGCGCGATCTTGTAGTCTTGTTACTGACTAAGGCTGACATGTTCCTTAGACAGGGCTGCTAATTATTAATAGCCCAGCTGATGGCAACTAATGGATCTACAGTTTACACGTGGAATCCGAACCACGGCCTCTGAATTACGAATTGGCCTAATTATGAGGATAGGCTTTGCGGATTAACGTAGTATGCAATAGTACGGACGTTAATCCACATCCACCGACCATCTCTCACAACTATCCACATTTCGTGACCTCCAAGTAGCTGGATTACAGGACGTCGCCACCGTCCCAGTCAAATAGACATAGCAAACAGAAAACAGATAATTCAGAACAATACAGTCCACACCAGAGGTTCTGGCGGTAGCGATATTTAACAACAGCTATTAAACAATCTGCCAATGATAAAAGCACAACTACGATGCAATCAATCGTGACAACGTCCTATCTGTGCCGCTGTGAATTAGTCCCGACAAAACCCTAATGGTTTATGGCGCGGTCGCCGGTGAAATAACAGCGCAATGTTTCAATCATTTGGATCCTATGGCATTTGGATACTTTGTCGCGCCAATCCGGAGTATTCATCTATGGGAAACAGGGGAATTTATATATTCGTTTTGAGGAACACGAATATTGGAAGATTTTTAATAGTTGTTCAAAAATCATAACAATGTAAAAACTACAAAAATGTTCTGATTGCCCACCTTACTCACATTTCATAACAGAAAATTATTGTATTATATTAAAGTGTGTTTAAACAAATATAATATGTAAAATTGTTCTAAAACGTTAGTTGAAAGTACTATTGGGTTGTCGCTAATTTGTTATCAGGAACTGGCGACCTTCAAATTGTAAAGCAGGCATTATGACCACTTAGCCTTCTAAACGAATTTGGGCTCCCAAGACAAACTGATTAAATGATAACGAAAGGTATGATTAGCTGCTATTTATATTTTAGTATTTTTTTGAAATTTATGATCACGATCACGTAGTAGAAATTGATTGTACTTTTGTTCGTTTTTTCAAATTTTAAGCATCTTTTGTAAATTATTAACACAAGTTTGTTTTTGTACATAGACACAATAGTTTTGTATTATTCTAATGCTACGTTACTCATTCTGTTTTTCAGATGTAATCAGTGGGATGTCGCTAGCACACTACACACTTCACATTTATCCCATGATAAAACCAGAAGTGACTACATATATATGTGTATACAAATGTACATGCGATGTTAAATTGTATAGTAAGCATTGTTATTGTATAACACTTACGAAAAATTAAGTGATAATTTTGTATGTATGTAAAATTGGAAATACTGATTTAAAAACCCCTTTTGCGACTCTCAAATCCAAAATTAATTTTGTCCAGAAACCCAAACTATTCCAACCATTTCGGCTACCATTAAATTTCGATGAGTCATATATTCGATCCCTTCATTCTGGAATTGTGGAATTTTTTTACTTTTTGACAATAGATTCTACTTTTTACCTTTTGAATGACCGAGGTGCCACGAATTAGTGAATGCAATTTTACAATTTGGTTATTCGTATTTACGGACACTAAAATAATGATAAATGAGAAGTTTTTTATACGTTCCTCAAGGAACTTTTTATTCTCCCCGAGCGGAAAAACACACCAGCAGTGTAAGATATTATTCACTTAAAAGGCATGTAAAACAATGTCTGTAATGGGTGTTTAGTAGCAACCCCCTTCGTTTACAAAGCTGAAAGACAAACACAAACACAAAACAGGGCACCCGCATCGTTCAGTAACTGACTCCAAATTGCCCGGTGATAAACATCAGTGGACTGGGAACTCGGGAGAGTGGACTACGACTACAGTCTACCCTCAGGGTGGGGAGGCGATGCAAGCACTATCTACCGGAGGAACTGGCGAACTAAATTCGGGATAAATTTGATAAGCCATTAACCTTGGGTTGAAATTCATTTTTGGTGATAGAGGATTTACGTTATTTAGATTTTTATTGCCGACATTTTCCAAAAAACAAAATGTAGTAAAACAAATTTTTAAGACGTTTCGGGGTCTCTGATCTGACCCCGTCTTCAGGCGAGCTAGTTAGTAACTAAGGCACAAAGACAACAAAACAAAGACTGTAGACAACTGTTATCTTTGAGTCTTTTGTGACGAGTGGACGTGTTTTGTTTCTTGTGTGCGTAATTATTAGTAAATGATATTGTTTGTAAGATTTTTTTACTTCTGAAAACTTTTTCGTTTTTAGATTTATACCGACATTGTCCGGATTATGCACTAATCTTTTTATGTTTTAGGTAATTTGACTTCGAATCTTGATTGACAATGTCTGTAATAAAAATCTAAGTAACATAACCCACTTTCCACTATTATTTTTAAAAAAAGGTACGAATGAAGGTATCAATATTAACTAGTAGACCACCTACTTATTTGGTTAAAGACAGAGCAGAATCAAAGAGGCCGGTCTACGAGGATGGAAATTAACTGAAATTTTTGGAGCTACGGCAGAAAGTGAGTGAGTAAGGAGAACATTATAGAGACTTTTACTATAATCTGTTAGGAATTGCACAATTATTGTATTCTATTTGAGTAAGATATTAAAAATGTAAAAATGACCCAAGTAATCTATATGAAAAGACGGTCAACACCTCCCCTGATAATCTGTTATTGTTATTGTTATACTATGACAAGACGGGGTAGGTAGGGGGGGTGACAAAGGGTTAGTCACCATCAATCACTATAAAAAGAGATCGATCAACAGACAGTTAGTTGCCTTTGGCTCCAAGCTGACCTCTTACAGTCAAATATACATTGTAGGATGTGATTTAATATTCTGAGACACTAACGTATTCCATTAATCCCTAATAGATTTTGTAATGCTCTTCTTTAAAATCTTTTTGGGAAAGAAACATAAATCCTTTCCTAATAAATGAGCAGAGTGTACGAAATAAACGAAAACAGGATTTGATAAAATTAACTCAATCAATATTTTATATAAATGGAGTTTAGGTTAAGTAAGAGACCCATTTATAGTTAAATGTGGTAACTAAATAATGTTGAAACCCATTTCACGTAATCAGCAACAGTTAATGTAGAGTATTCAAGTAATCAGTGGCTTGTTATGAAATATGTGTTTAATCATTAAACTCGCGCAATTAATTACTCCATGAATCAGGTGTGTATCGCAATTGTACGATTTTTACTATTACTAAAACAATTTCCCTGTATACTGAATATTAAATTATGTATGGTAAATTAAAACCTTTTTATTACCTAATGTTTTGATTACGTAGAACGAAATTAGTCTACGATATTTACTTTTCATGTCCCCAAAAAATATTTCCACCTAAGCTGTTCTTTGAGATGAAATAGTTTAAAGATGTGAGCAAAATATAAAAGAGTTTGCTTAGATAGTAAATCTAAAACTCATTTACAGAATAAAAATGATTTTCTAAATTCCAACTATATAATTTATTTTTAAAAGGTTTTCAATCATATTTATGGATGTGGTTTTTCAATCTGTTACACATTGGGAGTCATACTACTGTGCATATTTAACTATTTATCTCAGTTCAGAGGGCGGACTAAGTCGCACGATTTAAGTACAACTATCGTGATCTAAAGGTCATGAAGTAGTTGAAAGGCCAAAAGGGGAGAAGCGACTAGGGCCATAAAACACCGGAAATAGGAAGTGTTTACTTCGAGATGTTCTGCAGTCGATGGGAGTGTTCATGTTGTGGGGTTACGGAGTCACGCGAGCCTCCAAACAGCTGATCAAACTTGCACTCAATCCCGAAACATTCCGATTATAAAAGGTTGTCAGTACTGTTGTTAATTCTTTGGACATTCACGTCAGGTGAAAACTGTAAGTGACGTCATATTTGGTTGTAAGAACAGCTGATTTGAGGAGCTGAAAACAATTCCTTTCGACATATCCATATTCTAAGCTATTTCCTCAAGGTAAGTAAATTATTTTATGAATATATACAGTAGAAAAAATCACACAAGACATCTAATGGGTAGCGCGTTGGTTTAGTAACTTGTGCTGCATTGAGATCAGTGGTTGGAGTTGTAAGATAATGAGCGGTCGCCTCTGGATGTTTTTATTGTCAAAGACCACCAGCAAAATATTTGCCACATTGGTACAACATTTGGCATTTTGTTTTCGTCCATGGATATGGTTAGTTTAGGTTTAAAAATCACAGAAAACATCCGTAAGCAAAAAGGTTTTGACTACTTACCTTGGAGAAGGCCACCAGAAAGCAAATTAATGAATAAGAAGAAATTTCGCAAAACTTCTTAGTTGTTAAATGTTTTAACTTTAAAATAATTACTTTGAACAAAATATGTAATGCTTACAAGTTAAGTGTACCATGTCTGTCTACCGACCTACGCCTTTTCTATTAAAGATGATTCGTACTTATTCTAAAAACATTTTGCTGCATAAAAATCCGTCTGGAGTGATTTAATTAGATTTAACACTACAAATGATGATGTATATTTAATGTAAATACATATCACTAAAATAATTTTTATTCATGAAAACAAACGGTGCGAAATATAAAAACCTTTTAAGTTAATCACTAATTGACTAAAGTTAGTGATTGAACAATTCAATTTACTTGACAATATTTTCATTTACCGCCATGAAACATCACACAGTGAGGTTGCTCTGAAAGTCGGCTCGACAATGTGTAGAGTCAGCGGGCCGCGAGAGATAAGGCCGGAGAATGGCGGCAAACTGTTCTGCTATCGCGACTACACTCTGCATTCTGTCAGATTCATTTATACTAAATACTAATAATATACCATATACTAATATATATGTATTTATTTATATTTGAAAAATTGTGATTTTAATGCTATCACTCAGTAAAAAAAGTTGGTAATATATTTTTAAATGATCCTTTTTACTTTCCTCCCTTATAAGCCTAAGGAGAAAGTAATAATTTAGTGAAGATTTTCAAATTTGAGCAGGGAGCGGATTTTTTTGGCCCTGAATCAAAAAAAGTGGAACTTAAACATGTCTGTCTGTCAATGTACAGATACCAACACCACACTGATCGGATATACCTTCAGACAATTATTCTACAAACAAATGACAATTAAATACATTTTTAAAGCTAAACCCTAATCAAAACGAGAAACATTAAATGTGTATATCACATATGACACACATATCTCGATCGTCAACACGCTTGTGTATTAAGCATGACAGGCCAATGTGTTAAGAAGTTTATTACTTTTAGGAAATCTAATCAATACTATACTTTTTCTTTACTTGGCAGATTTATTAAAGAATGAACAGGGCTTTGGTCCAGTTTTGACGCTTCTGCGTCACAAGTCTAGTTAGAGTACAGTTAAATTAACACTCAATTCCTGTCAGATCTTTCTTCACTCGTGCAACTACACAACTGCATGTTAAAACACATAAATTGTCCTCTCTTCAGGTGTATTTTTTTATACGAACGTACATATCCGGGTTTGAAGTAAACAAAACGCGTTAAAATAATGGATGTTTATGGCAAACAACGAGAGTGACGTCAGAGTGATCTATCGTCGGTCCGCTTGTGAGTTGTGTTGTGTGCATTATTGAGTTATATCTACAATGGACGACTGCATTAAACCACATCTATGCAGACTGGACATGGCTGACGTAATGCGCTGTACATATGTTTGTGGATTTACAAGTGCAATATTAACCTTCACGTTTCTCGACACGGTACGAACCCAAGCGGAAAAATCCCCATCGATAACATGAAATTCCCAATACTGTTAGATTAGATTAGATTATTGAAATGGCGACCATACCACAAGGTAGGTATTTTAAGCCAAGTATGAATGAGAGTTGATTGTAAGATGATTGTGGCGCGATCTTGTAGTCTTGTTACTGACTAAGGCTGACATGTTCCTTAGACAGGACTGTTAATTAATAGCCCAACAGCCGATGGCAACTAATGGACCTACAGTTTAACGTGGAATCCGAACCACGACCTCTGAATTACGAATTGGTCTAATTATGAGGATGGTCTTTGCGGATTAACGTAGCTCTCTATAGTGCGGACGTTATCCACACAAGAGAACACCACACCCACTGACCATCTCTCACAAATATCCACAATTCGTGACCTCCAAATAGCTGGATTACAGGATGTCGCCACCATCCCAGTCTAGCAAATTGCAGCGAACGGACTTTCATTGGAGGATGTAAATTGTACACATTATGGCATGTCCCGTTACAATCAACCATTTGAGGTTTCGTCAACTACATTTTAAAATGTTAAAGTGGTCCGACAACGTAATATCAGAACGTAGCATTAATTAATGAATACCATTTTCTACCCCCTATTCAATACTGATAAATTCATATTACTAATAAAATGTATTTATTATGAAATAGGATTGTTCCAAACGTCGGTAGCCCAATACCTTAATCATTGACAAATTACATTATCTTTCCTTGTACAATAATAAGTATTTACTTTTCAAACACCCTATCTATGAACAAAAGATAGATATGAGATATTCCACATATAAACCAATCTTGAGAAAGATAGAAGCATAATAGGTTTATACTTTATTTGTAGACTCGAAAGAAATACTGGCAACACTCAGTGTTAAAAGCTAAAACAACATTTTAGTTTATAAATTTTTAATTATCTTCTACTGTAAACTAATGTAAAGGAACTTGTAAATTACAAGATTCTATTTATCAACAGTAAATATTACTCAAGGGGATTCGCTTCCCGTATAACCATTTTTTTCTAATTTAAAAAAATGTAATTTCAATAAAATTCAATTTAAAAAAATGATAATTTATAAAATTGATATTTTTGTATCAAATTTTAGGTATTTGGGTAAACTAAAATTCAAGTATTTTCATCATTGTGTCTAGAAAAAGGTAAAAAATATTTAAAAACTAAATTCTTTTATTTTATCTTTAATTTTCAGAAAACCGATAGTCAAATAACATTCAAAATACAAGATTTTTTAACATATTACTGTTAAAAAGCACCAAAGGTTTCATCCACCTAACTTCAACGGTTCTCTCGAAATATAAATTTGAAGTCCTTACAACATATAAAAAATAATAAACTTTCGGATAACCGACAATTCACGCTTTGACATAAGGTGAATGTAATATGTAAAGGTTTAGGAATACTTTAATTACGCCACTAAAAAATTAAGTATCACGTTGAAATGTAAATTTTCTTATTTAGAATAAAATAAAGTATATATTTCTCCCCCCAAAAAAACTGTAGAAGCGTTAATTTTGCGAAGTCATTTTATCAGAGCCATTTTTGTTACATAGGTTTCTAAGGTCGTCATGTAGTTCGAAAGTTCGGACAAGATTATTAGAGGGGAAAAACTTTTAATAACGGTTAGAGGGAACTTGGCGTCCGTGGGTCTGCGATGAAGAAAGTTGTTTCCTGACTTGGCAAAAACGGACATCATCGCGGATCCTTGATAGCTGTTAATGAACTTAATTAACAACTAAACAATTAATATAGAGTATTAAAATAAAACATTGAATAATCCTTTACAAAAATAGCCATGATATTAAAACAATTTGATTTTGGAAATTTTGGCATTACACACCTTTACTTTGAGTAACTCTATGAAACTTAACGTAACCATTAAGGGTTAATTATCTAATTTTCAAGAGAAGTCAAAAATTGAAAAGTTTTTCATTCATAACTGTCCAAAACTCACGAAATTTTTACGTTAATACAATTATATCCGGCATGAAGTACCATTTTATGTGGTTTACTCCGTAAAACTTAAAATTTTAATTAATTATTTTGTTACAAAACATATGTAATTAGGCCGTGGTTCGGTTCCAAGTTAAGCTGTTTGTCTATTACTTGCCATCGGCTGTTGGGCTATTAATTAGCAGTCCTGTCTAAGGAACATGTCAGCCTCAGTCAGTAACAAGACAACAAGATCGCGCCACAATCATCCTACATTCAATCCTCATTATTACTTGGCTTAAAATACCTTCATTGTAGTATGGTTGCCATTTCAATAATCTAACCGAATCTAATTTTAAGTAACAAGGACTTTAACTAAAATAACACTTGAAAGTGATAACTATTAAAAAAAATACAGGAACAATTTTACATCCGGCTCGAAGGACCAGGAAGTGTGTTACTGGATCAAGTTTGATTAAGTGAATGAACGATTGAAATAAGCAGTGAGTGTTTATTAAGTAATAAACATGACCATAGTCTGAATACATATGCGGTATTGACACATTTTATTCAAATCATTCCTAGTCACAACCCCCCCTCCCCACCTCCGCTGGTCGGTCAAGTCGCGTACGTCAACAATGTTTGTCAACATATCCGGGTCGTCTGTCAACATCACCTTTGTCGGCCACGTTCTATCAAAGAGCACCGAGTTAAGAGTGAGATTTTAGAGATCACTATTGAAATTTGTGACGAAATATCTTATTCCACATATAAAATTAGGCCCGAATAATTAGAAATGTTTCTGTAAACTGGCACACACACTGCCTCAACAAAAGGTTAGCGAAAAATCTCTTCCTATTATATAAATATTGTATCATTATTCATTTCAATTAGTTTTCCTTATTTGTCCTAATTCTTTTAAATCCAATTCGTGCATCCAGTTTAATAAAACATTGTCTCCACTGCAGTAGAGGGTAGAGTACTAGATTACCACTCAATACATCAGGGATAGATTACCGGCCATAGGTGAGCTTTGTATCACAGGCTATCACCGTGCTTCGGAGGACACTTTAAGCCGTTGGTCTCGGCTACATAGTCGTACTTTTATACTTTATACTTTTAACTGAAATGGCGACCTACCCAGGTATGTATTTTAAGCCAAGTATGAGAAATGAATGTAGGATGATTGTGGCGCGATCTTGTAGTCTTGTTACTGACTAAGGCTGACATGTTCCTTAGACAGAACTGTTAATTAATAGCCCAACAGCTGATGGCAACAAATGGACCTACAGTTTAACGTGGAATCCGCACCACGGCCTCTGAATTACGAATTGGTCTAATTATGAGTATGGTCTTTGTTACGTAGTCGTTTGGTCAAGTAAGAAGCACTAGTGCGACTTGAAAATTGTGCCATTAAATCTTGGTCGAAAAGCTACACGAACCTTTACTACTGTATAAGATTTTCGACTACTTTTTCGAAATCAGGTGATAAAAGATTTTGCAATAATAATTTCAAACTCAAGCAGTTCATTGGATTTTCGATGAAAATACTTATGAACGTACGCTAAATACATTTTATGAGCTTCATAAAGAATGAAACATCGACAGCCTTACTAAAGGTTAATTTACCGAAACAATAATAAGATTATTAAGTTAGTTGAGCACAGTGCAGCGCAGTGCAAGATTGCACAAACTGTGTCAAAGGGTCAATTTTCGTGCCGACACAAAATTATCCCTCATAGAGGCGCAAAAACGCTTTGAATGTCAAAGGGGTGGCTCTCTTAGGATTGGATTATGGTATGGAAATTACAAAAGACTCATTGAGTGAAGGGGGTTGTAGGGGGTTGGAGTAGGGAAGGGGGGTGGAAAAGGGAGAAGGGGGTGGAAAGGGGGAAGAGGGGTTTTGACGTCGAAGCCATTTCCCTTTCAGTGCTTTCCAATCCATTTAGCCAGCCGGAACAAATAACTATTGCCTCTCAAGGTCTGGTTCAAGTCACGGATACTGCTAATATTTCCATTTATAAAATCACTTTTATCCTCTTCAAAATCGTCAAGAAAAAAAATAAGTATTGCTATTTTATAATCCCTAAATTTATAACTTTCACGAGGCTTGATAATAAAGTAATTTATTGCTGAAATATAATGTAAAAAAATAAAATAACTCTCACTTATTTTGGTATGTACTTATTTCAACGTTTTAGGATAGTAATAGTTTAGATTATACTACACGCTTTAATGAATTAAGTATAATATTTTAAAATTTAGATTTTCTTAGTGAATTAATAATTAAATTAATTTTATGAATCTTTCAAGCTTATTCATTTTTAACCAGGTTTTCATCATTACGCACCACTGTACTACAGTAGTACTATACTGTAGTACAATACTGGGATCGTGGCGTATCCTGTAATCCCGCTACTTGGCGGTCACGAATTGTGGATAGTTGTGAGTGATGGGTGTAGTGTTCTACTGTGTGGATAAACGTCCACACTTTTCAATACTACGTTAATCCGCAAAACCATCCTCATAATTAGACCAGTTCGTAATTCAGAGGCAGTGGTTCGGATTCAACGTTAAACTGTCGGTCCCTTAGATATGCCATTGACTCTCTGTTGGGCTATTAATTTACAGTTCTGTCTTAGTCAGTAACAAGACTAACAGATCGCGCCACAATCATCCTACACTCGTTTCTCATTCATACTTGGCTTAAAATACCTACCTGGGTAGGTCCCAATTTCCGATCCTTTCTCTGCTAGACACGTCCCATGCCTGGATCTGTATACTGTATATTGTATATTGTAAATGTGGGTGAGATAAGTATACATACGAGACTTCTTTCTTCTTGAAAAGGTTCATAACATCTCATAGGCTATGCTTACTGCAACAAGTTAGTACTTTGTCCATGTTTTCCTTTACAAATCTACGTAATCACACTGTATGTTTTACCTTATACATCATCAACTCAGCACAGCAACACGAGCTTCTTACCTGAAACAAAATAACACAGTTAAAATTTATATAATCGTACGAAAAACTTAAATACGACATTCTAATCGATTAATATATCTTAATCTGTTTTGATCGCTTATGCTCCAATCAATATATTTCTAGTTTTCTGGGTCAATAAATTATTGGGGTAAGCCGCTGCACTGCGGCAATAATTTGAGCTATCCAATTTCCTCTAGATCGATAAAATAGTTTAGTACAGGTTCCTGATCTTATTACCTGTCAGATAAACTACTTAAATATTTAACTTATGGTTGGTGTCTTTGAAGCCAATTAATTAAATTGCAGGATATAACGATTAAATATTAAAGTGAATGAAATCGGTTGGATGCCCTCCAATTTTTCTACAGTGTAATACTTTCTTATACATAATTATTCTAATACTTAAAAAGTTCACATTTCAAAATATCTATTCATTATGTAGATAAACAATATTAAATGAAAAATAATTTAATAATGATATTTACCGTCAGATTTTTGAAGAAATAAAAAATCTAATGAGTGTATTATTGCTTAAATACTTTTTAGTTAATGTATCTAAATACTAAAACAATCAATGAAATTATATAAAGTCCTATAACTAAAACCAATCATGGGATTCATAGGCATACTAAGTTACCTTTAATTCAGGTATATAAGTAATCAGAGTTGTACTATTTATTAATTATTTTAATTTGCAATGTAAGAATCATCTATTTTTTATTCTTTAATAACAATTTTACTTTAACAATTTTTGTCGTCAGTATGTCAAAGCAAAAAATCAGACATCAATATTTAACAATATTATGACATTATTTCCAATATGCGATTGAATATTTGCTAAAATTTTATTATGTTGGCCAAATAATTCTGGAGTACTTGATGACAAAAAGTCCACATAATCGGTGCTGCCCAGATCTGCACGTAATCTGGTGAAAGCAAGGCGGACTCTAAAGAAGAAGAAGAGGTTGGGTACATCAGCTGGAGTGATATTGATGGTCAGTCTTGCCAACTTACGAAAACCGCAGTTCGACAATCTGGATAACCTAACACCATTAAATATTTAATGTAAATATCTGACATGTTCCTTAGACAGGACTGTTAATTAATAGTCCAACAGTCAATGGCATACCTAAGGGACCTACAGTTTAACGTGGAGTTCGAACCACTGTCTCTAAATTACAAACTTATCTAATTATGATGATGGTCTTTGCGGATTAATGTATATTCAATAGTGCGCACATTAATCCACACAAGAGAACACTACACCCACCGACCATCGCTCACAACTATCCACAATTCGTGACCTCCAAGTATCTGGATTACAGGACACGCTAAGGTCCTAGCCATATCCAATAATCAATAATCAATTATATTTTGATACAAGCACGAAAACTATTGGAAGGTATAATTTTTTTCTTAAATTGGAAATCTTTTGAAATTAGTTTAATCAAAGTATTTTCTTAAACAATTAACTAGATGACCAGATGCAAAAGGAACCTTGTAAAGAGATTCAAGTTTACCAACTGACATCAAGTAGAGATTAATGAGTTTTAAAAGTCTCTCCCAATTTAAAATAATGACACAGATCATTAGACGTATTACAGGCGCAGTTGCCGGTTTTATTCCGACGTTCCTTTACAGCTGCGGACCGGATTACGGACGCGGGAAACTTGGAATAACGAGCCATCCGGCTGGTTCCTGTTGCAATAGCATTGTTATATGAAAAAAGTTTCCATCGTAGATTAAACTTAAGTGAATACTCGGTAATGAAATGGAAGTTTGGAATTCTTATTGCGGCGATCTGCCCACGGTGAAAACCGTCTGACGCTGCGAAATAATATTGCTAAGGTATGGAAAACGAGTGTTCAGGTTTGGGTGAATTTGTTTCAAAATGTAAGAATTGTGTTAGCGATACGAAGTAAACAAGATTTAATAGAGGATAGAAAACATGTTTTTTGACATGGATATGTGTAAGCTCGGTGAGGGGGAAGGATAGATTTGTATAACGCATCTGTGCATCTGAAGGGTTTAGATCCCGTTTTTATAAAAGCTACCAGAGCCATTGTATTGCATTTTTGTTTATAAGAACAGCGCTTTAGATGGTCTGAATACATTCCCTTTAGACATATCCATGATCTAACCTATTTCCCACCTGTCAATTACAACCTTTGGTGAATTACAACCGAGTAATTTAACACGTTTGATAGATAAAATCAAAATGAAAAAAACGATTACTATCTTTTGAAATAACAACCTACCTAGGTAGCTATTTTAAAGCCAAGTTTAAATGAACATTGAGTGTAAGGTGATTGTGGCGCGATCTTGTAGTCTTGTTACTAACTAAGGCTGGCATATCTCTAAATCAGTATTGTTATTTAATAGCCCAACAACGATGATATCTATGCGGACGTTAATACACACCAGAGAACTTCGTTGATAACTATCCACAAACCACGACCTCCAAGTTTCTGGATTACAGGACCCCAGTCCCAAAGTCCGAGTCAGTGAAAAGTATTACACCCAGTACAAAATTGTGTGTACAGCGCATATTTATTTAAATTCATTCGATTATTAAATAATTTATTTTATTGATTATTTAAATTTTATTTCGTAGCAATATTATATTTATTCATATCCTTTTATTATTAAAAAATCTATAGACACAGCCACGCAGTTCCATCAGTTCGTCTTGAGTCTTCGTCGTTTCCCTTGAGGTGGTGAATGTTAAAGTGAAATTCTCTCCAATTTGAATATTTCATTTCAATAAATCCTGTATTTCTCAACTCATTTGCATCAATGAAAATTATACACACGAAAGTTAAGACATTAATTATAATAAATTAATTGTTTAGAACTAAATAGCTTTTTATTCACCTCATACAAATAGCATTTGGAAGAAGTGTTGTTTTTAAGTGTCGATTTTTATGGTATTACATACATAGGTGCACTTTGACTATATTTCCAAACAATTTTTTAATTTTTTTAAATTCTCCTCCAAAACGTGATAAATATCAAGTTCTCAAAATCCAATATAACGATTTTGATCATTATTTTACATTTTTGGGTCCAAAATAATAATTAATTGTATTAAATAATTTGATCATCACCGTTAAAACTAGTTTGAAAACTAAACAAATTAGTGTTTCGAACCATTAGTCTACGACTAATGGTTCCAGAGTTGAATAGTATCTGTGGTAAGCAAAGTACGTTGTCTTTTGTAGTTTACTAAAATTGAATTATCATATCTTATTTCTCAACCGTTTTCAAGAAACTTGGTTTTAGCTACCTGTCACGTCACACGAAAAATATTTCTTGTTACCTCTATGGAAGGGGAACTCTTTATTCAATATTTTTAAACTTATATTAAGAGAGTGTGTGAAAAACCCCAGAATTTAAAAAAATACATTCGTTTTGTTGATAAAAGAGTTTAGTCATCATAATCGTATAAATTTTTAGTCATTTTTTTTAGTTTACCTTTAGAGGGAGAAAGTTTGTGTTAGTTAACTAATATCGTAAACAATACCGGGTGTAGATAATGTATTATAAACAGTGTTAAGCAAGAGTGCTGCAGTGTGAAGTGTACGAGACCAACACGTTTGCACAATGCATCATCCAGTGTTATAGACGGCTGTTATCCAGAACCCTTGGCGAAATATTGTATTTTATGCTCCCTTTCCATGATCTCTCACGTTACTTTATGAGCTGTGAAAGGTTTTGTGCGGTAACATTATATAAATATGGTATTATTACATGTTTAATATTTTTCAGCTCGTCACTTTCAACCATGCACATATATATTCACAACTCTATATTGATCACTAAGCAGTTATCGTGACGCATGGACGTTAGGTTTAATATTATATTTTACGATTTTCTACAAAGAAAATAAACATAATCTAATGTTATGTCAAGCGGGCGAGAGGTGGAAACTCTTGCCCATTAAATTAACTTCTCGAAGAATAATTCAAAAAGAATAAATAACATTTTATCGTATTCAGCCACTACTTTAACTCAAACGTAAAACTCTGCGATGATTCATGTTATAAAAACTGTTGTCTTTAGCGAAACAGAATTTAAACGGTTTTCGTCTTTTATTCTTTCTTTATAAATACAAGTTTGCCATCGGCTGTTGGGCTATTAATTAACAGTCCTGTCTAAGGAACATGTCAGCCTTAGTCAGTAACAAGACTACAAGATCGCGCCACAATCATCCTGCATTCATTCCTCATTCATACTTGGCTTAAAATACCTACCTGGGTAGGTCGCCATTTCAGTTAAAGGTATAAAAATATAAAGTATAAAGTAAAGATGTAATTTTTAAGTAAAAAATAACTAAACATATTACACACACGTACATTTTATATTGCTTAGAATATTAAATAATCTAACTTTATCAACCGAAGAGTAAGTATATTAAGGATGACCTGAGCAACCTTCCCGTACAGATATCGATCACAGGATCGTTCTGGATTACCTCTCATCCTTCTCACAATCACGTGCCCAAACAGGGAGAAGATTGCGACCGAGGGGGAGGGGGTGGGGGGGGTCAACGGAGCAAGGATGACATCGGCTTACGCCCTGTCGAAGGGATTTGTAAGGAGAACCTCTCTCAGACATCTAAGCCGTGAAAGCGACTCCAAGAGATTGATCGGGCAAAAATCGACCTCGGTGGCTGCTTAAAGGTCCTGTCCTCTCAGAATGGGTTACTGTCGTAAAATGTTTTTCCTACGAGAAAGTGGTTGTTTTCACACTCGATATCTGTTGCAAGCTCAACAATTTCATTCTACTTTGCGCACTCCAGTGTTTCAACTTCTAATAAATTATTTGTATTACTTCCGGGGAAATTTTATTTAAGCATGACTTAAGTTGGCAACACTGGATATAAAAAACTGCCCATTTGTTGTTCCCGATCAGCATACACATAAGCTACATTTTAAACCAGCTTGAGGCGAGACTGCGATGTTGTTAGTGCTAAAAATCTATGAACAATGATAGTGATTGCAGTGATCTAAATATATACAGTGTATAATATAATACGTGCTAAAATCATAAATATTTAACATATTATATTGTATTATTTAATAAATATTTGGGAGACGTAGGAAAAATCTCTATATATAAAATTGAATGTATGTCTGTATGTATGTATGTATGTATGTCCTTTATGCGTTGCCAAACTACTCATCCGATCGCCATGAAATTTTAGGAAGTTGCTCTATATGTGTCCGGGAAGGTTTTAGTGAAAAAATATTTTCGGAAACCCCATAAGTTTCCATTTTATGGCGTTTTAAATTTCTAATGTTAACCTTATGGAGAGTAAGTTTGTTTACAAATTGTCTACAATGAAAACATTTGATTTCTTAGCTACAGCTGATTGGTTTACTTTCCATTAGCAATACCGTATGCTTTACTATCCAATGCCATCTGAATCATTCATTAAGGTTAAACTATGAAGTAAATGTGTACTGTAAAAAATGAACAGCTTTATTCACCACGTTAATAGTTAACGGTTTTGGGGGATTATGTATTTATATTTTTATTTTCTGTCTGATTAAAGTCACGTGTCTATATGATAATTACAATGTTTATATTATTAGGTTTATTATAATAATCAGCTGTTGTATATCTTTCCTATAAAAGCCGTATTACAGTTAGGTTTCGTTTGGGTTTGGATTGGATTCGAAAATTGTGAATTAATCCACTCAGATTTATTTGTTTTATGAGGATGTTATTAATATGTTTTATCGTTTTGTTATTGTTATTCACTATGCCGCGACCCAGAATAAATAACCTTTTACAATGAAGCCGTATTGCTATTCGACTTCAAACATGGCCAATCTTAAAGTTAACATGTATTTCCTGTCAGGCGTTACGAAGTTCGCCGGGTCAGCTAGTTTAATATAAAACTCGTACGCAAAGTGTCGTACTTGTGTACTCAGGAGGGACTATTGCAGACTCGACTTCGGCTCGTGTGGAAACATTTCTCTTGAGTCCTGAAAAGTGGGAGATAGCTATTTCAGAATTTTGATACGCACTGTAAAATCATTCGTATTCACCTAAATAAATCACTTAACACTTCCAAATTGGTTGGAAGTAGTGTTTAGACGACCAATTTCGGGCCTTGCAAGTTCATTATATAAATTGCAAAAATATCAAGATGGCTTTGTTTTCCTGGGGAGGGTAGCCATTATATTCAGCACTAATATACACGAAAAAACATACAACGCATTTAACAAAATGTATCAAAAATACTCTTCGCTCATTATTTACAACACACGTTAATTACGTCACTATAATGCTATTACGTAATATATATTAAACAGATATATGTCTTTAAGTGCTTTTTATTCGACCTATCATGTGTTACTGTAATTTCAAAAAAGTTAAACAGTATAAAAATATAATTTTCCAAATGTTTGCACAGCAATCAATGATGCAATATGATAATAGTATTTTTAATATCTAAAAGAGTAGCTCACCACAAGAATTATTTTCAACAAAACCGTATCGCTTTTATCAAACGCAAAGTATAAACAACGAAACTACTGCCAGATTTCATTTCGTTGTCTTTTCTAAACCCGACGTTGGCCAGAGAGTAAAAAAGTTCTGATGTTTGTCCCAAATATTGTCGGACCAAACCTTGCTCGGTGGCATTTTCAAGTAAAACAAACACACATTTAGGGCAAGTTTCTTGTCAAGTGGGAACTTTTTACACTTTAACCTAAATAACGTTAATTAAAAATTACAGAGATTTGTTAGATGATTGTTTTAATTGTATAAAAAACTATAACCATTTACTTATTTAATTAAAATGCAGTTTAAAACTCTTTCATGTTATTTAAAAATATTTTTAGACTATGTCAAAGTTAACAAAAATAAAACCCCTAAATGATAGGTTTGTATTTTTTAGTGGTGAAGCAAAAAGAAAAAATATGGAACACTATTATTCATCTCGATAAGTCAAACACGAAAAACCCGGGTTAATAAGTTAATTACCGGGGTTATGTCTCAGCTCTGGTGGGAGGGGGTATTGACAATCCATCATACCAAAATTTTTGAAGGTTGCGTCATATGGTACTGTATATAAGGCAGCTATTTAGAGGAACTGAAAACATTCCCCTCAGACAATATCCATGATCCACCCATTTTTATAACCTATTTCCCATAGGCAAGTAAATACAATAATTTTTCGTTGTTTTGTTTCGCTTTTTATCTGTCTTTGTTTACTCCTTATCACCGGCTTTAGTAATCCACTTTTTGACAATATTTTTATTGGGGGGACTTACTTAAAGAGCGTCATATGTATTTTTAGAATAGTGATACGTGAAAAGGATAAAAAGGTATGCACAGCTACTCAAAAGTCAGTCATTATAGTGTATCCAGTTATAAGGTAGATTCATATACGAAAACCTCTTTCACGTAAATAGTACCTATAGATTTGCTGAAACTACTTTTAAAACCACCTTATGCTATTTATTTTTAACTTTAGCTTATTTAGAATTTTATTTGATTAGAAGTTGAAGGAAGGGTACAGGAGGATACACATGTATCGCCGTGGGTGGGAGAGGGCAGTAGGAGGATTACAGCTTCCATCCTCTTAGAGTGGATCGGTGGGATTTGTCACCGGGATCAGGAAGGCAGAGAGTGATACTGTACTCCTTACAAGTCGGGACGGTCTCTGTGCCTCGTGTGTATGGAGTCGATAACAACTGAAGATGTTTCATAAACCGAATATTACCGATACGAACCTAACCAAAATATCGACACTACGAATTAATTGTGAATGGTTATAAGTGATTGGTGGATGCGATATTTCCTGGTGTGGATTAACATCATCCACAAAGACCATCTTCATAACTAAACTAGTTCGTAAATTGAGAGTCAAGTGTGGTTCGGATTCAACGTTTGTAGGTCCCTTACATGTCATTGGTTGCTGGGCTATTAGATAACAGTCCTAGATTGTGCCACACAATCAAGCATCTAATACTCATTCCCTGTGTACCTGGGTATGTTATGTTGGCCATGTCAGTGAAAAGTATCATAATTGTTTCGTAATTTGATACTGGACCCAGCTGTCTTATTCATTTGGCCAATAACTAATTACCCTTGCAAATAAATTAGCTGGTCTTCACAAATAATAAAGCTAAAGGTAATAACATTACAATAAACACACTCATCCTTCACTAATTCAACTTCACCTTCAAATACTTGCCAGAGGGTGACACACAAATAAGAATACCATATTCAATAATGAACAGTATAAAACAGAAAGACGAAAATCTTGTTTTATGTATATATCTGAAGTTATTGTCCACTGAATAATTAAATGCCATTCAAAGCAGAAGTGATCTCTCGAGAGCGTGTGTTGACGAGTATGATTGTCTGGCGTCCCTGGGGTTGGCAACATTGGCCACAGTCAGCTGATGATCACAGGAGTTGGCAACATTGGCCACAGTCAGCTGATGATCAACCTTTCATTTTCCTCTCGACGGTGTTTTGAAATTCATTCATCTCGTTGAAATTCAATTTTCCCGTTTTGGTTCATTCAGATTGTGCTGATAAAATCCGAACGATAATTGCATCCATTGAATGACCTCGTTCCTTCATTTATTGGTTAGGTCAATACATTTCATTTTACGTGATTAGCAGTTACAAATTACTTGCAATAAAGCTGCAATTCTTTTTCGAGGGTGACTTTTACCTCTTTCATCTGTGTTTTACAAGTCTATATACTATATACACGAAAGGAAAGGATGAGGTGAGCTGTTAAGTACCAGATAGACGGTACTGATGCAAAAATGACTGGAATGGCCGAGGTACAAACCACTGCCACAATACCAATGCATCTTAACATATAATCATTTCTCACTGAAGATTTATAACTTTAGTAGTTTCTTCAATTAAAAAACTATACAGTTACATCTGCGGAAGTAACAGTGATTGCTTACCCAGACAATGGAACTAACTCAAATTATAGTTTATCTTTAGACATTTTTTGTATACGCAACTAAAACCCATTACCGAGTAAATCTAAAAATATTTCTCAATTCCTAAATAACTCCATCGTTTCAAACTAAATTTTCGAGAGAAATACTAAACTTCATTACAAAAGCTATTAGATATAAAATATAAAAAGAGAATGAATAGGCTATTTCGGAAAATTAAAAATTGTGAGAAAGGAAAAATTAACTAACTTGGACCTAAACTCATAAAACTACTTTGTTCATTTAATACAAACTACTTTAATCTGCACAAAGACTTCAAACGGCTCATTTAGTATCAAATGATAATCCCCTTAAAAACTCAAAAACATCGGCAAAGAGCATATGTGATGCTCAACACAGAGGAACAAATTAAAAGTCTTTGCATTTTACCGAAAGATTTATCACAAAAATTCACGTTCGTGGGTCCCAGAGGAAGGCGGGTAACATGTTTTATCAACTTTGACCGCCAGCTCTCTTTGATGTAACGCAGCCAGTGCCATAATGTATGCCAGCGATATCTGCGAGTTAATAACCCCATGGACCTGTGTGTTTCAAATTAACTTTCCACCTTATCCGGTACAATTTCCAACTGAAAAATTACAACTGGTAAGCCTATATGTAAATAAATTCAATGTTTATTATGCACCGATTTGTGTATAGATTAGATTATTGAAATTGTAACCATACCACAAGGTAGGTATTTTAAGCCAAAAATGAGGATTGAGTGTAAGATGATTGTGGCACGATCTTGTAGTCTTGTTACTGACTAAGGCTGACATGTTCTATAGACAGGACTGTTAGGGTCTAATTAATATACAAACAGCCATTGGCAACTAAGAGAAGTACACTTTAACATGTGATACGAACCACAATAGTCTACTTATGAGGATGGTCTGGTTATATATCAACAGGGTATATTCAAGACATGACTTATTCCTTATAGATTATTTTATTGCTGTTCGTAGAGTTAATGGTATTGCATTTTTAAATTTGAGGGTTCTACTCACATAGTACAAGACTTAAAACTTATAGTTCTGTTGACATATTTCAGTTATAAAATCTATTGAAAGTGGGGAAGGACAAAACTTCAGTTACCGGAATCAGATATTGTAACTTTGTAGAGGCTTTAGTTGAAAACTATATTCAAAACATTTTTAAGATTAAGGATTGCTTAGATTTTTTTAACTACTACATTACCATAATAAGTATTTTCTGGGTGGTTTTAAAAATTCGACAAACTAAAATAAGCTTCTGATATAGTTGGCAAAAGAAGAGTTGGCAGGATAAAATGTTTACCAGAATAGTTTGTATGAAGGAAATGAGAACACGTAGCCACAAACAAAGTCCATGTTGACGATCCGTCATGGCGTCGCCGACCATTGTTGGGGTTTGCAAACACGGAGTTTGACAGGGGAGACTGTTGACCCCAAACTATTTACAACAGTTTAAACGTTTCTGCATAAATTTCCAATTTATTTATGTCATTTAACATCACTTTATAAGTAAACCAAGATATTAATTACGATAGTATAAACTATTACACATTTTACTAAACGTAAAATAAGTTATACTATTTAAACAACGTATTTTTATTTCCAAATTTAATAATACTAATGGCGTGAGTGAAATGGGTTACATTATTGAACTAGATTAGATAACTGAAGAAAAATGACCTGTGTAAATACTTTGTAGATTGTTTTTTACAATCATTCACACTGAACTTTCGTCAATATGTATCATGGGTAGGTACTTTTTTTGAAATCATATGATGCTTTTCTATAATATATAAAGCACTATTTAACAACAGCAAAATTTATTAACGTGCCTTAAGATCGTGTTACGTTTAATCATAATCGACACACTTGCTTCGCCATATCAAGTGAAAAAGTTAAACGCCTATTAGAGCGACGGACGAATGGAGAAATCTTAGAGGACCAATAAAGAAATTATTTATTTCATGTGGTTCATAATTCTAAAAATGGAATTCCTAATACACCAAAGGCTACAGATTATTAGATAATGTGAATTACTTAATTCCAAGACTTATTATTTAGTGGTTAAAGAATTATTTCGGAACAAAAATACATAAAATATTTAGAAATAATGATTTTCTACAACGACAGATCCTTCAGCAGCAACTTGAGAAAAATACTTGACTTGATGCATGTCCGATTCAACAGCTGCATTGGTTCGAGAGTCTTCTCGAGATAAAGCAATCCTGAGTGAGAGAACTGCTCTGAGTACGTGATAACATAAAGAGGAACATTAAAAACCGATCAATTTATTTAGCGAACAAGAAAAATCAATACTTTTTTTGTTTTTAGTGATTGTAGTTGTAGCTATAGATTTTGCTGTTTAACTTGAATTAATGAAGTTAATATAGTTTCATAAACATTCATATAAGTTAAAAGGCCTAAGACAGTTATTAATCTTGTTACATTTGAAGATAATGTATGTTCTTGAGATCTAACTGTATTAGTTATTAATATTAATAATATTTGTTAGTATTTTGAGCAATTTTTTCAAAGTTTTTTAAAAAATTTCAAGATAGAATACTGGAATAAAAGTTTTTACCCAAAATATTTTCGTAAAAAAGGGTATTTATATTGTTTTTGAACATACTATTTTATTTGAGTGGTTTTTAACCTCCAGATTACAGGGCCAAGATAATTGGATTTTTGTAAATTATCTTTTACCATTAGAATTGGCTTTAAAAACTACACAATTTAGTTCCTTAAAGTTTTTCTCTATCTCCAACGGTTACCGAGATATTAAAAAATCTAAATACAGTACGTTGTATTTTGGGGCCCCAATGTTAATCTTATGGAGGATAAGGAAAAATTAGTATTTCCCATATCAATCAATATTTTTGGATTAAACTTGGATGTTGTTGATATCCCGCTTATGCTTAAAAATCATATTTTATGTGTTTATCATGGCAGCAACCTTGCATACTCTTTTCCCATGTTAATCATATAGGGAATAGGCAAACTCCTTTATTTATGGACAGATGTTGATGAAAGTTGGTATAAATGTTAAAAATAAAAATTTTGTATGGTAGAAATGCCTACTTTCAGTGTTCCTCACAGCAGCAAACCTGTACACTCTTTCCCATGTTAATCTTATGGAGAATAGGCAAATAATTCCCGTGTTTATAGACAGATTTTAATAAAACTTGTTATATATTATTATTATTATATCATTGATTTGAAAATTCGCTGAGTACGCAGATCTGCTGCAACGAGGGTATTGATTAGTTAACAAAAGATCTTACTTAATTTGTGTTACTATTACGTTTAGATAAAGGTGACCTCCGATGTATCTTTAAACCTATTTTTGTCACACTACTACATACAAATTTATCTTTACAAACTAAAGTTAAGCTTTTGCTTTACTAAGAAAAATTGATCAGCTGATATGAACTGGTAATAAAGAAGTAAGAATGAAAATGAGTTCATTACTTAAAATTGATTTTCCAAACTTCATTTTACGAAATTACCTTGTGCATTCATTTATTTAGACCATAATAATAGCACATAATATTCAATAATATTTAAAAAAGCATATCTTAATAAATACTCAAAAGATAAAAAATATAATCAACAAGCTAAAAAAAATAGCAAAGGAGTAATACATAAAGGCAAGTACTGGCAGTAAAAATGAATTTCATAGATTAGTGTTGGTATTTTTGAGATAAAATTGTGAGGAAATAATTTTTTAAAATTGGATTAAAGAAATCTCCATCTTCATTAATGAGTAACTAAATTACTTGATTAATAAAGGCGCTTCTTGCGTCTTAAAGGGAATTTGTGAATTGATCTTCCCTGATTACAAAAAACTTTAAGCCGAAACTTAAAGCCGAAAGTTGGGAAATGTTCTCCAGATCCGGAAATTTCCAAGTTATTTGATATTAAGAATAATTTTGATTAGTTTCTTGATTTATAATTACCATCGTTTGCAGTTTTTATAATGTTGAATCTATAAAAGTATGGCAGTAGTTAGACTTTTAAACAAGTTTCATTACTTATGATTCTATAAAAGTATCGTATTCCTGTATACAATTTAGATCTTAAAAATTAAATTTAAAGATAAACTAAATACTATAATACTACATGAAAAATATTACGAATAAAATAGTATTGAGGCAGCGGTTTACTTCACGGTGAAAATTTATCTTCTATGATAAGATGGGAAAAAGATCGTTGTATATGTGTTTAAAAGAACCATGTTTCAGGACGGATTCATTATTTAGCAATAAGCAGAAATGAGGTTTCGTACAATATGGAAAAGAGTACTCAAGCCTATGTAGTTTGAAGCAATATATTTTTGGTCAAACACAACCGAGTATTTTAAAATGTTGTGTATGTTGTTGTGTTAAATGTGTATGATACCAAAACGTAACATACCAGCGTAGGTAAAATTTTGTTTGTACTTTATTAAATCCTTGTTACTGCGGATTGTTAAAACAGTTAATGCCCTCTACATCAGAATTATTCGAAAACTTGTTTTACACTAGTGGTGCATGTAGAACGGTTCCTTAAGTTAGACATCTATACTACTAAAAATTCTAACCGACTATGAAAAGTGCATAAATGCGCTTGCGAACACACGAGTTTTTCATAATAAACAGCTTTATCCAGCTTCATAAAAACAGAAGACCTACGTGAATGCAAACTCATAAAACCAAGAGCAAAAAGGAGCGGCAGGAGCTAAATAACATTTTCTCCTCTTCATAAAAGACGGACCTTGGCCCTTTGATGTGTTGAAACTTACTGCAGCAGGTTCGAGATATTGCCCGCACAGTGCTCAAGAGATTGCTGTAAATTACCTTTCAAAACTCACGGTTAACATTGCCGTACCTTGCATTAGATTAGATTAGATTATTGAAATGGCGACCATACCACAAGGTAGGTATTTTAAGCCAAGTATGAGAAACGTGTTTAGGATGATTGTGGCGCGATCTTGTAGTCTTGTTAACTGACTAAAGCTGACGTGTTCCTTAGACAGAACTATTAATTAATAGCCCATCAACCGATGTTATATCTAATGAACCTCCAGTTTACGTGGAATCCGAACCACTGCCTCTGAATTACGAATTGGTCTAATTACGAGGATGGTCTTTGCGGATTAACGTAGTATTCAATTGTGCGGACGTTAATCCACACGAAAAAACACTACAACCACTTGACCAACTTGACCTTAGCTCACACCTATCCACAATTCGTGACCTCCAAGTAGCTGGATTACACGACGTCACCATCGTCCCAGTCAAATTCATTCCTTTCTATATGTTATATTTTATAAGATAATCTGATCAAAAATCTACATTTGAAAATAAAATTCTGCAGTGTATGAATTTTCTTTTTATTTTTCAAACTATACACATGTTACGTGAAACCCCTTTATTATTAGTCAATTCAAAAAGGATTGGTGGTCTTCCAATGCAGCCAAATCTCTGAACTAATCATCTGTAAACTTGAAAGATAATCGCTCAAAACTTAACAAAACACTTAACACTGTTGGTGTTCAATTTCAGTTCGTTTGAAATGTCGAATGTTGTAAGCTATCGATTCGTAAATATCACAACAATGGACGACAATCGATTGTAAAAATCGATTACTACTCGATGCAGATGATATATCTGAGAACTTAGTGTTTCTTACTAAGTGTAAAAGAGCTAATATTGATGACTTTCTACAATTTTTTAAACATTGAAAACTCCCTTTTACAGTAGTTTATTTTGAAAAAAAAAGCATCCTGCAATGGGTTTCCAAAAGTACACACTATTGGTTTCTAAAGTATTATAAATATTGAAAACTTTCACGAATTTAAACATGTGTGTGGAAATTCAGTCTAGAGTTTTTAGATTTTAGATTAAATTTTTAAGATAATTTTATAAAATATCTGACTATCTGAGAGATCGAAGGATTTAAAAAATTGTAGTTTTATTTATTTGAGTGGAGAGGCTGTAAGAGGCGCTGGAGCTGAGCTGGTACAAGTGGAGCCACTTCAGAGTTCATTAACAAACCAATCACATCTATAAACCCCCACGAGAACTTTGACTTCTTGGTAACGTGTTAAGTAACGTGTGCATGAATAGTTTATTTTCAGTTAACAAACATGTTAAGCTATTATTCGTCAAATAATTATTTTCTCCATACAAGGTTCCCGGGCACAATCTCCTAAATATCGTCTCCTAAATGATCGTCTAAAGATGACATTTTCAAAGAACGAAATCATAGATTCACTTCAGTAAGAAGCAGTGATTTATTCATAACAATTTAGTGAATAAGTTACATGAAGATTCGATACCATAGTAAAGCCCAGACCAAAAAATTAATTAGTATACGAGTAAATTAATTACACCAACACCTTTATTTATTAATGACTATTCTTCTTTAGCCACATTATTTCAACTCTTTACGTAACGTCTTTATAAACAAACCTAACGAATCTTTTTTTATAATTTCACGAAAATGAAGCTATTTTTTCACGGGTTTACTATCTTTTATCGTAAATGAGTAAAACATTAAAATTTACAAAATCAAAATTTGTTTATAGCAAATTGTTTTAAATGTTTAATATTCCATTGACGTCAAAGAGAGAAATAAAATCATAAATAGACGTGGGATAGAACGTATGAGCAAAGGTTATCTTTACACGCTCACACGAACACCTTTCATGTTATAAATTCAATAACAGCGCCGTATAACGTCATGATAACAGAGGTGTTGTTGAAGCAGTGTAACGCTATCCAGCAGAAGGTAATCAGCTGATCAATCAACTGACAATCAGCTGATCAATCAGCTGGCGTGACGTAATAGACGGATGCCTCCACCTCCACCCTTTATCATCTCCTTCTACATCGAACAGTCTATCATGTATTGTAAAACACATTACAGGCCTGATAGTGGACTAATTTTTGAACGTCGTAATTGAAATCTATCATGTTTTTATTTTCGTATTGAACGAACCCATAAGACGCTTTTAGAGATCTTTTTTTAATTACTTAAAATTCCAAACAGGTTATACTATCACACTAACACTGAATCACCAAATATGTAAGCGGCATTTTTATACCAAGGATATTTTTTATGTTTTATGAGGCAGACTGGTTTGGCCATGTAAATCGACTCCCATGACAAGTGGCTTCTCCTTGGAGGAAGAAAAGAAGACGACCCAGACGCATTTGGCGGATGCCGACAGAGAGCTGTGGAAGCTGGAGGCGCAGAGACGGCGCGAGCTGTAGACATCCGCAACAAGTATATTTTTCATGTAAAACCCCTCAACTACTAATCACCATAGGGTTAGGGCCCGAGGTACCTTAGCGACGTTAGGCAGAGGTGACGTCATGATCGGACAGGAGTCGCTAGCCACTAGTTTTCATTTCAAACCGGGTTTCTACTTATTGGTCAAGCATTTAATATTTGTATCAATCATTTAACTATTTGTTTTCAAATAAATACATACAAAATTATTTATAGCATTATATACTAATTTATTTATATGTGCATATTGTTTATCGAAGAGGCGAAGAGGAGCTTAGATTTGTACTATCACTTTAGACTTCTTTTAATTTTTTACACACTTAATACTTTGCCAGTTATAATACTCTTGACTTGTGCTTATTTTCTGTAGTAAATTGCGAAAATATTTCAATTCATCCGCACCGAAACCACGGAAACCACACAATTCATTAAATAAAAATTAAAGTAAAATTAGTTTAGTAAAATATTTTTATCAGTTTTAAAATATTTCTCGTGTGTAAAAACCTAAATAATCTGTAAAAATATTTCCATGTAGCTTGTAATCCTATACGGCGGGCGGGAAACAAGTTCTGGCAATTATAAGTGGCGATGACACGATCATTGGATTGGGATCAGGGACACACACACACACACACACACACACACGACGGATCATCGGTCCCGTGTAAGCGATATTGGGTTTGGTTTTATTTTTATACCAAAATGTAATCCGTCCTCGAGGACAGCTTACATTACGGCAGCGAACCGTTCCATTGCTATCTCCCTGTGTCGCTATGTCACTACGTCGCTGCATTGTGTCATAGCTACATCGATATATGAATTCATCGTTAGAACACTACATAGCTACATTTCTACAAAGCTACTGTACGTCGCTTCATAAATACATCCTTGATCGTTAAATAGCTACATCGCTACATTGATTGCTGCGTAAATAATTGGTCACTGTATCATTACTACTAAACTTCCATATTTTGTTTAACCCTAGAAGTGGCAAGCTTTTTACTCTTAACTGTAACACGTTACGCTCGTCAGCGCAGCGCTTTAGCCGGTTAGCCACCAGTGCATAGGAGTTGAAAGCGCTTACTTGGTTATAAGACCTCGCGGGTGGCAGTCTAGTGCACTACGAGAGCAGGTTCGGTTGCTTGCCCCCAGAGGGCAACACGGTCACGTAGCCGCTAGTGTCTAACAAGTTCACTAAACTGACGACAGATGCCTCCACCTGCGACTTCTTATTGAATATGTAAATGCGTCGTAAATTACGACTTTGCCAGTTATAGGGTTAAATACGATTATAAAACTATAAAGTTTATTAGTTTAGAAAGCTACTAGGATTATCTACCGCCTATAACAGTGAATTATTCCCCATAATAAAGGAATTTTATGCGAGTTAAATCTGTAACAATTCAGATATTATGCTTTAAACAATTATTAATCCTCATTACACAAAATCACAAAAACAAAATCTCATTACTATTGAGCTAACATATGTTTTTCATCATTCTTTAAATATATCTGTATATTTCAGAGACTTTCATTAGTGTATTTTAATTTAGAATATAAGTTTCACCGGAATCCTTGTAACAAAAGTCAGAAAAACGTGAGTGTAAAACCATTGTTGTAGTGAAAGCACTCGATAATGGACAGAGATGTGATCTCTGTGGAGTAAATGATTACTCTGTGTAATTCAGTTCTCGCAATAACGCTAAATGGCGGGAATCATTCCCTCCGTTTTTCCTTCTGTTATACCTCGTCCTTTCTACAGTACATAAACGTGAAAAATATATAAAAGGTGAATTGTAGTATCCTGTTTTTAGAATACTATAAGAATAATTGCCTTCACATCGTTGTGTGTATACTAAAAAAATTATCGATTTTATTATTTACGGATTCAGTAAAAATATTAGTTTTTATATCGATACATACAAAACCCCCAAACCCGAGAAGAGTAAAGATTCAGTGATTTATAATCCGAAAAATCCTTGAACATTATTTGAAATAGATGAACTAAACAATTATCACAATAAGTTAGTGTGAGATGGTAAAGTTATACAACACTAATCTCAAACTTATAGGGTATGTTTCTTTATATGTTCTATAAAAATAATTTAAAAACTACTTGTTTTTTAAATGATTAAAAATCATTTTACTTTTTAGTTTTAAGCTTTGTTTAATAAATTCATATTTTACTTTCCTTATAATTTCATATAATCAATTTTTTTATATGTGACTAATATTTGATGAAACATATTTTACCAGCTGTATTTCTTCCAGGATCAGATCAATCAGCTGTTACATGACGTGATTGACGAATAGCCCCCGCCCCCGCCCCCACCCGGCCCATCCTTTATCAACCCATCTCCTTCATGGCTCCCAGCGGATATATTGGATTCTACAAAAAATCAATATAGAAAGATTCTGACGTGATGAAAACGTTACAAGAAAACATATGTTCTTTTTGAAACTGTTAATTTTTCCTAAAACAATTCAATGTGTTGCCAATCTATATATTTCTTAAAAGAAGAGAAAGATACGCCCGTAAAAACACAAAACAAAGCAAAGATTCGCCAAAATTTCACAGACAACTTCTTAATTTTTGATGGTCAGAACACGGGCAATGAAAAATGTAAGAATTTCAACGTTTACTTAGAAAGTAATAAAGAAGGCTTGAGCGGGCGGACAAAGGGAAGTGGTTGGTAAGAGGTAAGAGTGACTGTGGGCCTGCTCTCAGCGACGTCCTCAGCCCTCCACAGTTCATCAACAAATCAAACAACGCCGAGAAGCGACCGACGCGACCTCTACAGGGAAACGTTCTCAACCTCTACTTAGCCACAACATCATCATTACTGTACAGTAGATCCAGTAGGATTTTCTAAACTTATTTAAATTTCGGTTCTGAACATTTTTTAGTTTCATGCATTTAAATTTTTATCAGCAGTACTAATTCTTAAAATTTTGTCACATTAAAATGCTTTACTCAGTTTCTCGAGCATGGAGCTGTCGAATTTTATGGTACAGTGAAATTCATGTTGAAAAATGCTGTAATTTTCCTCAAAATACTCCTAATAGCGTGTTCAAATCGCTCGATAAAATCGGTGACAATACAGTTTTGTGACAATACCCACCAATGTGAAATCGTCCGGAAATGACGTCTGAACCAGCAAAACTTACAGAATTGCCCCTAGAGTGCGTGAGGATGTTTAAAAATGATCAGGGACACTATGAATGAGTGAGCTTTGTGTTTCCGACAAATTAAAATATTAAGCATTTATTTATTTTGGGGGGGTCATATATCGAGTATTTGGCTTTTATTTGTTGCTATAGTTTTAATCTTTTTCAAAACCCTGCAAGAAATTTCTCAAAACTACATCCATTAGTTATTAATTCTCAAAATCAAAAATACACAGTTTGTTGCGAAATGTAAAATAGCCATTTAATTAATATAATAATTTTTATTACAAATGAAGAAAAAATATACTTGTAATATACTAATATTCTTGCCTAAACATAATCTTATAATATTAATTGAACACATTCTACGCTCCATATTTTACTGTAAGAGGTCAGATCTGTGAACCAAAGGCAGCTGTCGGTTGATCGATCTGTTGTTATAATGATTGATAGGCCAACCCTTTGTCACCCCTACCTACTCCGTCTTGCCCTAGAATAACAGTAACAAAAACAGATTAAGAGAGGAGGTGTTGGCCGTGTTAACATGTTGACTATTTGGGCTATATATTTTTAGAGCCTTACGTTAATAGAATGCAATTCGCAATACATTAAATAGTTGGCCTACTCTCAGAATGCAGGGGTTAAAGATCTTAATTATGAGCAAAAATTAAGAAATCATATAATTAATTTTTACGGTATTTACGTATAGTTTTCGTAAGGAAATGTTAAAACAATAGTCTTGTTACTAAAACGTATACCTACTTTTAATATATAATAGATATTACAATTAAAAATATTAATTGAATCGTGGATTGGGCCAACAATCCTTTATGAGGAGAGCTCGTAACGGATATTTTATAATGGCTTATGGATTTCAAAATTTGCCTGTAGTTATTGCAAATAGCTATAAATCATTTCTTACAGAATGTATATCATATAGAAATACACTTTTTTCCCACGCTCATTGCATTAAAAATTTTCATTCGAGTTTTTCCCAAGATTAGTCGGTATTGAGATGTTAAGTGTGAAACGATTTAGTTATGCAATTAAAAATATTACATTCGTAACTAGTTTAACGTATAAAATTCTCGGTAAGAATGCTTTAATATTGCAAAATACACACAGTACAAAGTACGTGTCACGTAATTGTCCTTATTGCCTGGAATACATAAACTGTCCTGAGATAAAACCAGGACAACCACTTCTGTTCGAACATAGATGAGATGGAATGGAAGTGGGCAATATGCAAGCTAAGTATATAGGTTGGATTTGTCGGTACGCCAGACACCGGGGAAATACATGGTATAGAGGATATCCCGTGTAGCAATCCGCTTTCAGGATTGCAGTTGCTCAGTATATTACACGTTTAAAATAACTTAATTCATAATCCTGTGAGAAATCATTTCAGTAAAAACAATAAATAAAACAAACATCAAACGATTTTCGTTGTTTACCCTTTAAAAAAATTACCATTAAAATTTGTCACGGTTAAGTTCTGCAGAAAAATTTTTATTAGCTTGTACTAGGCGTACTAATTAATTTAACACGTTTTGTTAAATTTCCTGTATTTATAAATAATAATCTGGAGGCAGCCGGTTCGGTCCTAAACAAAATCTAAAAACAATTTTAGTAATGATTCAACACCGTAGCTAGGCTGGCCTTGTTGAGTCTTTGTGCAATTTTTAATTATCCTAAAAAACAATGTACTTTAACATGAACAATCCCACACAACGAGTACTTTTAACTATTCTTTTCCTTTTATCTACAAAATTTAAAAACAGTTATACGAGCTTATCTATCGTATACTTATCTACAAAACCGTTCTCAACCAAATGCGACTGGACGGTTTATACATCAAAACCTGGTAGCTTATTACCCGCAGGAACAGTGACAAGAAAACAAGCAATATGTAAAATAAACAATGAGCTAAGAGTTTTGAAAGGAAGCAACACAACTGGAAGACATTTGAATAAGCAAACAGCCCGGGTTCAACAAAGGTTTCAAGAATGAAAGGCTGAACTGTTCCCTTACAATGTTCTTTTATGATTAAAACGTCGTTCTTTTGAGGAGTACAGTTTATTTTACCATGTTTTGCTTCTACCTGAGGACTTGAGTTGACTGATTAGGGAACAATTAAAAATGTAGTTAACTTAATATTTGCAAATAATTAATATGACCTGAATCCTTCTCTTTTGTAACAAAACATTTACTATTAACACCATTAAAATATGTATTACAACCAGGCTCTGAGAAATCTTTCAAAATGAAAAAAATAGAGCGTAATAAACTGGGTCTATTTAAGTAAAATGGCGACAATTCAAGATAAGCAAACAATACATAAACAATAAAAGGCTGTGTTAATTGCATGACAAATGCTCGAAATTTGTTAAATCTTTACTCTCGAGATACGTTAAAAAATACTTTGTATGCAATACTAAGTACTAAATTAATTATTAAAATAATTTAGTAGTTAAAACTCATTTTATTGGATAAATATCACAAAATATGTACATATAACATAAAATCTTATAAAGTAAAGTAGTTATTAATATTACAAGGATCCTAACACATTTACTATTTGTAATATGGATAAAAATCCTCGAGTAAGCTACTACATAATGTTCACCTTGAAGTCAAAATTAAATGAAAAAATCGTAATTTAACTTTTAATCGACTTTCGAAACAAAAGTTAAGCGACAAAAATATCAAGATGTGGACCAGTTTGAAAACTACGAAAGAATTCCAACAACATTGAAATCACATACACATCCATCTCGATATGTATATATCTAGAAGTAAATGTAGAAGAATGTACAATAAAGTATGTCGCAGACGAAGAGTTTTCATCAGTGGTGAAAAATTTTCATTCCTGTAAGAAAAATGTTAATTTTGTGACAGTTTGAAGATTACTGGACTTAACATAGGCATAAACAGATAGTGGAGTTAAAGTTATGGGTGTTTATTTAATAATGTAACAAGATAATTACTATTTTATTATTGATATTATTGTGTAGTGTTTTAGAATTTAAAAGATAAAAGTTTTTAATTTTCCTACACGAACACACCTCAACCACCTTGTCACAAAGTGAACATAAAATCTTACGCGACTAAAATATGAAACGGTGTCACTGAAGAAGACTCTAGTGGGATCCTTTTGGTTTTGTTAAAACCACAGAGAGACCTGAGTATGAAATACGAAGAAAAAGTCTCCGGTAATGTGTATAACAAGGAAAACTTTGTAAATACCTAGCAAAGGGGCGGGCCGTCCCTCCGGGCGGCTCTCGGTCTGTCTCCAACCCTTGTCAAATCACTCCCTTTATCTTCTTAACTACAGTTAAAACTTTAACCTAGCTGTGATCTCGTCCTTTGTACAGCTTCTATGAATAATTGGAGGAGCCATGATTTTTGTTATTATCGAATTTCCTGTTGGAAAGTGAGCTATTCACATGGCTCGCGCGGTGACCATGAAGTTCATAACCCAACCACTTGAACACGTTTTGGGGGATTTTTAAAGTTATAAGTAAATGTACATATTAGGTGTATGTATAAGTATTATTGTCACGATTTTTTTTTATTTTTATTGCGGACATTTTCCATCACGATGTATAACAAAGTTTCACGACGTTTCGGGATCTGGAATCTGATCCCGTCCTCAGGTGAATTAATATCTAAAACATAACGAAATCCGGACTAAGACGGTATAAAGCCAAAAACATAAAAGTCTAAAGCAGTAAAAAACCCACAAACAAACCATTCACTAACCATTACACACGTAAGAAACAAAACACGTCCACTCGTCACGGAGACTCAAAGACAACCCCAGATCCCGAAACGTTGTGCAGCTTTGTTATACATAAAATTGTGATGGAAAATGTCCGAAATAAAAATAACATAAATCCACCATCACCAATAATGAATTTCAAACAAAGTGTTATTGTCACGTTGGAGCAATAATTTAATATAATTTAATTTAGTGAAATGTTTCGAAATCAATAATAAACATAAACAAATCAATAGTAAATGACCAACCTTGTCGACTGAATATTTATTTCTGTTAAATGGCTTTGACATGTTAGATTTCCATATTAATATTACACCTCATTTTCTTTCTCTATAGGGTATGAGTCAGTTTAAAGTATAGAAATCTTCAAAATTATGGAACATTTTTTGGAAATTTGTATAATGCTGGGTGCTTTCTATTATATGGAGAACAACGAACACAGAGACACATGGAAATTCAATAATGATCTATTTTGGATTTCCAAGCATATAAAACGTAAAAATTACATAATTCCACGAAATATACAGATAAAAGTCTAATTTTATAAGGACCAATTTAATTTCTTCTATATGCATGTTTGTTATCAAACAGTGATTAGTAGTGAGAGATAAGCATATTTGAGAGCTATATCTTTTAGTGTTTCTTTAGAATTCTTTACGTTGAAAATAAATTAAATAAAAAAAATACTGCATACAATAAAATTTCAATTTTGTTAAGTAACTTTAACCATTATTGAGACTTATATGAATCGAAAAATAATGTAATAATTGATTTACAAATGGATTTACGACTTATGAGTACTGTCTAAAAACATAAATAAATATTACTAGTTTTATATTTGAAGTCTCTATTACAGAGAGGAACAATCCAGAAGCTATATTTCCTGTAGCTATTTTCCAGGACGACAGACCACTACATCTTTGTGATTGAAAGTCGCAATGGCTCTAGGCTAGCCTTTTATTTCAAGACATTTGCTTATAAACATCATCTTCTACAGCTTCTATCGCGGGATTTTCTTTTCTAAGAATAAACAAAGTATTGTGACCTAAACGAATTAAGGTAATCTGTTACAGCTTTATAGGTATTACGTTTCGATTAATTTTTAAAATATACAAATGAATGTATGAATATTATAAAATGTACTTGCATACTTACTTAGTAGCTTGGGTACTTACTTATTTATGATATTTATTTACACTCGTCAAAGAGAAAGTTTTGCAAAAGAGTAGCGCTACATGTCCGTTACATGTAGTAATTTGCATGTAAAATTTCCGCAAACGCGAAATTCACTTCAAAAAGAGGTGAATTCAGTTTACAGTGTCACAAACAGTGTTGGCTCGAATTTAACGCAATGATAATTGGTTTGATTCATATTTATTCGAAATGTATTTATAATTTATCTTTTTATCTTTTATATCTTTATTTATATAATTTACAGTATCTTTAGCAATGTTTTCTCCTGTTCTATCTTCTCTTCCTCCTTAAGGATTAATTAAAATAAGGTCCCTTGATTACGAAAAATGATTTATAGCTTACGGGGAACTCTGCAGTAAATATAAAATGTCGGGGTTAAAATATCCCCGTTGCAGCAGACCTGAACGCTAGGTGAATTTCCATTGATTTAGGAACTAACTGTAATTTAGGAACTAATCGTAGGTTTAGGTTAAATAAGGATGCTTTATCGATTTACCTGTCCTCCTAGAGAATAACATGAGAGAGGGTTTTTAATAGAGTTGCTAAATTTCAAACATATGGTTAGGTACACCCCTGCAAAATTGATTACTAATATTTCACATAATGAGGAAGTTTATCAATTTACTTATCCTCCAAAAGTATAACACGAGAAATCAGTAAGAAGCAAGGGTAAACGAAAATGAAACTATTAATTAAAAACCTAGATCAGGTCAGTAAAATTTTCTTAAGTGGTAAAATATTTTTACTATTTGGATATTTCAATGTCTAATGTAGCAAAGTATATACATATATTTTCTCATAAGAGAAATGGAAACAATAATTCAATACTTATTGATTCACGTTTGTATTACTTACTTCCCTGTGGGAAATAGGTTAGATCATGGATATGTCTAAAGGGGATGCTTTTCAGTTCATCTAAACAGCTGTTCTTATTGTTTGTATATAAAAAATTCAATACAATAGCTCTGGTAGATTCTATGGAAATCTGTTACATATTTTCCATCTTAAAATTCACCAACACCCCTTCCCTAGAGTTAAGACATATCCATGTCAATAGGTTAAATCATGGATATGTCTAAAGGGGATGTTTTCAGTTGATCTAAACAGCTGTTATTATAACCAAAAATTTAATACAATATCTCTGATATTTTCTATGGAAACGGGATCAAAACACTTCCGCTGCACTTTTTTCAATCCACAAACTAACATCCCCAGAGCTTAGACATCCACCTCTATCAAAAAAACGTTCCATTCCACTCAATTACTGTCCTCCGTTGGATCGTCTCAACCCTTTTACATAAACCAGTTCGCCATCACTGACGTCACATGGAAATTCAGCTTTTAGAACGTGTTTACTGGACCATAAAACATCCGGCGGGCGACGCCTGTAATGGCTGTTGCGGAGAACACTAAGAGGACATAAAGTTCATGTAATGTGTAACTTGTCTTGTCAAATAAATATTTATACTGCAAAATTTTTACCATACGAATTTATTAAAGAATAAATTACGTCTTAACAATATTTAAATGCAATAGCTAATATTCGGATTGATTTCTAAACTCCGAAACTCCGAAGCGATCAATAATTTTAAAAATTCCCACAATGATGGTTTGAATATTAAATACAAAACTTTAGATTAACTTCTACAAAAATGTATTAGTGTTTTCTTCATGACAGGAGGAAAAATCAGCTTATATAAATTTCATCAGCTGTTTTTACTTACAATGAAGTAAAGCTAACACGGATAGAGAACTTCGATGATATCTTATCGATTATTAAAATTTATGAAACTTTTGGTATTTTACCCATTAATTCCGAATGATAAATCTCCGCCATATTGGATTTTTAGACTGTTAGGCGTTAATACAAAACACAAATTTTAAAATTAGACACTGTAATTAATTTGAAATCTGGATACATTCATCAGGGATCTATATTATTAAAATTTTGATAAATCTGTTTTGCAATTCGTCAATAGCATTCTTTTAGATCTCATTTTTAGCAACAGTTAAACATTTATCCACTACGTATATTAAAAATCCGAATTCAAAAGACACCGAGTACTTTGAATTGTGATTGAAAACAGCATTACAGCGATTGTTTGAATTTAAAATTTATCCTTATGGATAGTGAGTCAGTAAGTTAAGTCAAATACCTAATTTACACTATGAGTTACCAAAACGAATTGTGTTTACTGACCAATTTATGGTGTCTGATGGCGAGTACATTGTTCACAACGTGAAAGTGAAAAATAAACACACCATTGTACAAAAACACTTCGTATAAAATCACCTATCCCCCTGTCCATTCGATCGTTGAAATTAAACATTTTTCATATGAGAGTACAAACACAAACGTAACTATTGATCAGCTGTTAGTTTTATAGCACAAACAAAATGAAAATCATTTGAGAGTGATATTTTAAAGGGTATATACTCGAAACTCGAGTTAATGTCGTTGTAAAACCATTATTTTAAGCCTTTTTATGACAAATATATAGTATAAATCCGAAGAATAAAGTAAAATAATTAGTTACAAAAACATGTATAGTATAAAGTCACTCAATCACATGGTGAAGGCTATGAAATACATAATAACGGAGAACAATATTTTTTTAATTAAAAATTATTAATCTTCAGTAATTTTTAATCATGACCTGGAGTTCAGGATTTAAAATCAATATCTTGTTGGTAGACCTGTCATTATCTAGATGATTACAAAATCACAAAGGCAACTGCCAACTTAATCCAGAATCAATCCAGCAACCAATTCCATAAAAATAACTTAGTTTAATTAGTTAAATTATTTAGTTTTTGATCTAACATATTAAAGCTTTCATCATTAACAACGATTATTATATTATTATGTATGACATTTTGTAAATTGTGTTAAATATGCTGTTATTATTTTATTTTAATTTGTCAGGTAAGTCCAGGGTAACAGGGAAAGCCTCGTCCCTCCGAATGGATTCAACCGTTGTATTCGTCACCACAACGGTCTACCCACTACACCAAAAGGACTACCGTCTGAGAAAGCGCTTGTTTTGCTATACAGGCATACTCTAGCGGCAAAATAACGAACTCATACAGCAGATCAGTGAACTACAGGAGTTGTTTCATGTATTAGCTCGCAGATGGCAGCACCGTGACGGTAATTGTTGACTTCGATAGCGCTATACAATTGCACCTCGCTGACATCTCACAGTGAGATTTTAGCACTTGGAGGGTTAACATAGAGTCTAAACTACTACCTCTAAATGACGAACTGGTCTAATTATTGGTCTTTGCAGATTAACAGATTAATGTAATATTTAATAGTGCGGACGATTATAGGTTCTATGGCAGTGAATCATTTCAAAAGTGATCTCTAATATCAATAGTTCCTCCCCCTCAATGACCGACCCTTGAGGCGATCCCCTCCCCACCACATTAGAGGGCGGCCCTTATATTGTTTGTTGTACAACAATATTTTCTTATTTCCTCTCTCGCCAGATGAAGCAGATAAATCACAATCTCCAAGTTCGGCGTCTCTCGGAATTACTTCAGAGTTTTTAATACTTTCGCAGTTGAGTTCGGACAGCAAAACGGAGTTTTGAAACTTTATTGCGAATACATTTTCATTTAATGTCTTACTATTTTAAATCTTACCTTCCAAATTAAAAATTTTGTTTAATATATCCCCCTACTTTATCAGTACTTCCTACCTAGTACTGTGTTATATCAGCAGTCTGTGTGGGCAGGTGTAAAGGTAAAAGTGGCTGGACCCAATTTAGATGTTTACAAATATTTTACTTTATGATGGTAGTAGAAACTAACATCCTGCAATTCTAAAACCTCCGTTGAGAAGGTTAAACTTGTATGCACCGCGTTCCAATTTTATTTCTAATTGGTGTAATCGCTTTCAGTTTATGTAGTCTGAAACTTTAAACATCAAACAAGTTTGATTTCAAATAAGCTTCTACATACCGCGCTGAATCTTTTGCAAAACTAAGTTGCACGGCTGTTGGAGTTCCATGGACAGCTGGAATGCTCCACTCCCCATTTCACTGTCGCCTGCGTACTCTGAATGCTTTATGTCGTACTTTCAAACCTTTCTTAGCCATGAGGTTTATTATAAAACGTCTAAATCTACATAAACAGCTTTACCGCTTAAGTAATATTTTAAATCTTCTACATGAATAAAATTTAGAGTTTCGTCTGTGCATTGTTTGGAATTATGATATTTTAATAATTTTTAACACCACAGAAAATCCTCGTATCTCGAATTCTGTCTCTTTGTTTTTTTATGACGCTTTATACATTTTGGAATCCGAGCATTTATTAGTTAAAAACTGCTATCACCGTTGCAGTTTTGACGGTAAATTTAATTACTAACACATAACCTTTACCTTACTAATAATTATTTTAGTGTTGGTTAAGTTAAACCAAACTTAAATAGGTGGTTATGTAATTTTAGGAAAGATTTTAATTATTCTAGTAATTTAACGTTTCTATTTACCCATATTCCTTTATGTCAATTAATGTTTTGTTCAACTAAGGTTTGAAGAAAGGTAAACTTCTAAAGGTTGATTTTTTTTATTCGACCACAAAACGTCTTTCGCGTAAGGGAGTTTCTTTAAAGAGTCGTAGAAGATTTTTTAAATAAAATACATCGGTACTAAGAGACATTATGGTAATGACGGTGTGGAATTATATTCTGTAACGGTAGAGTCTGTCGGGCCAGAGCTGGGCGATATTTCCCCAAGGTGTTGAGAAGAGATTCTGCTTGCCGTCGCTGGAAAACATCTCCTTTGCCCGCAGAATCCAAATTAACGCAAAACCCGCGTTGGGAGATTGTTGAAGACGGTGTTAATTAATGTGCCCTATTTTCTGATGGTAATAAAATTGAAAAAAACTGCGTCTCAAACGTCTTCTGTATTTTTATAATACTGTGAACAAATTCGATTAGTTGTATCCGTAAAATATACGGTTATTTGAAAGTACAAGATTTAAAGTTCTATGTTGGATATGGTGTTGTTTGTTGGTAATTAAAGAATTCTGAATCAAATTTTAATCGTGATATGTATTTGTAAATTAATATATAATTAATCAAAACAGAGGTATCTGAATTAATTTTGGATAGATTTATACCACTTCTAGATTAAACATTTTAACAATTACATCAGAATATCAGTAAACTACTTTCATATACACTTATTCGTATTTGAAAATTTAAAGAATTGTTTTGAATAAATTTCAATTTGGAATTATATGTAAATAATACAGTAGAACATGATCCATTATGTAAAACTATCCAAAATTGTTTTATTATCATTTAAAAAATTATTGGAAAATAAGAGGGTTATTCATAATATTATAAAGTTAAATTTGAAATATAGGAGTACAATGGTTCATATCAAAATTTATAACTTTCAGTTTGAGAAGCTTTTCTTTTATATTTAGCCCCCGTCTCTTTCACTTTCCAACAAGCAACCCTTATAGCAATATTAACCCCTCCCACCACCCTTGTCGATACACTGGACGGATCGCTGCTATTGTTTGTTGTCCTACAGTACTGTAGAAAAATATCTTAACACAGTCCAATGTTAATCATATGATAAGAAAAATTAATGATTCACTTATTAATTTGTGATTTTGGATAAAACTTGGTATTTAGCTTCACGTGGTTAACATTTATTTTCATATTTATCGACAGATATTGATAAAACGTGTCATATATTATTATAATTATATTATTGCTTTGGGAATTCACTCAGTTTACATTTCTGCTGCGACGGGGGTGGTTTAGTTACTAAGCTCTTATATGTCACAATGTTTTTATTTCTCCAAAGTTCCACGTTTCAAATCAAAAAATAAATGATTCTATTACTGAGTCGCAGGTATTTTTTCTATAAAAATCCATCATTTTTATTTTGCTGTTGGGAGAGTGAATGAAGGGTTTATAGAAAAGTTTTCAATGCGAACAAAGGAACAAAAGGAAAACTGAGAACACGCCTCAAATCTGTAGCAACTTGGGTATTCTTCGAACGCACGCCGTCGCTTCTTGAATAATTCCAAAGTAAGAAAGTTATTTCCGTTTCCGTTTTACAACCCCTCTAAAATCATTAGCTGTCAGTTCAAACGGCTAAAAAAATAAGGGACGACTTCATGTACGCCATATAACAATCGTGCATGAGCCCCCTTCATTCATGTATTCACTGTTAGGCGTTACGAAGTTCGCCGGGTCAGCTAGATTTTAATATAAAAGAATAAGAACAGCTGTTTAGATGAAGTGAAAACCTATTTCCCACAGGGAAGTAAATACAACCGTTTTTGCTTTGAATTATAGCATAGTATCTCCCATTTCCATTGACATAGCAATTAAACCTAATTTAATTCTAAATCTGGGAAAAAATAGTTTTGGAATGTCTTATCGTTTTAGTGTTGTTATTGATTATGCCGCGTCCCAGAATATGCTATTAGACTTTAGAAAATGGCCGATCTTAAAGTTAACATGTATTTGCGTCTTGAGCCAATAAAAATAATCCTTAATATAATTTATCTACTTTCTCCACCTTCTTAATTTATATAGGTTAACAATAATGTATTTTTAGAGGGAAAAGGTGGAGGAATAACGAGAAAAATGCTGTCGCACGATTGTTATCGCGCGCGATTGCATGGATCCTAAAAATAAGAAAATTTTGAGAAAACTATTAATATCTACAATCAGGACTTACATAATCTGGTGTAGATTCCCACTGAAATCAGTGTATAAAAAAGTAGTACGTGTAGTTGAAAACTACTTAAAATTGAGAGAGTGAAATTAGTGGCCCAACTTTACGGTAAAAAGTCACTGTTGTGTTTAATATCAAAACCATACAAATTGTTTTCAATATTGCCCTTGTATAAAAAATCATCCTTTGAAATAAAGAAAAACCTGGATAGTTTTATATAGAAAAATACATTTGTCTAAGGTATTTTTTTATTAGTCTGTAGTAAATTTAGATAAAACAAAATTAAAAAAATTAAAGACTATTTTTACAACACTTATGTTTATTTTTAACATGTACTCATCCTGTATATTACATATAGTATCAATAATTTGAAATAAACGTAATTTTGGAAATGACCAAAAGATCAATTGAAAGAAACACCCACATGAGAGTATTACAGATAATTTAATTTCCTCTGATATTACATGGCTTCTTCCCCCAAATAATTGACCCTTGAGGCAACATCGCCGGCCTCCATCAGAGTCGACCCCCCGCCTTCCGCCCCCCTCAAGTCTGGGCTCCAAAGACAGATATTTCCTCATTTCCTGCAAAACGAATAGCAGAATGAATCTTCATCTCGGACTTGCAAACTTCCAAACAAGTCCGAAAGTATTTTACTAAGGTTGGAATGATAGCGTAGCTCATTTTGATGAGTTGACTTACAAGTTTACAAATACGAAAATCTGCACTGATAGTTGAAAAAACTGTTTTGTTGTTATTTAACAGTCATATCCATGTCAGTCTTAGTCAGTTCTTATTCATAATTGGCTTAAAATACCTACCTCGTAGGGTGCCATTTCAGAAAGATAATAATAATTATTATCATACCAATGGTGAAGAATGGAAATAATCCAGGTGGCTGGCAACGAGCTTTTTACGAAGCAGACACAATAACTCCCACTTATATTATATTATAAGAATTTATTATAATTCATAGTTAATAGCGCGTCTACTTTTTTTATTAAATCAAACTTCAGTTATTATTGGAGTCTTGATAAAATAAGAGTTAATGTGTATTTCTGTTATCACAGTGTTGTGTGAACTAAAACACAAACTGCTTAGAATGGTGTCGACAAACACTGTGACTTTTCATAGTAAAATTATTTACTGAAACAAAAATACATCGAACAATGAAAATTACCATACTGCAATGTATAGTGAACATTGTAACAAAGGAGAAAAGTGTTTTAAGATTGAGACAGTGCAAACAAACCGAGCCAACAAAGGTCCCTCGGCTGAGAGGCCAAAAGCTTCAACACAATGTTCTTTTATGATTAAAACACAGTTTCTTTTTTGTAAAAATTTATCTCTTGTGAGGTGGTTACTTAATCTTTCTGTATTTCAACATACATCTCATAAAAATGTTGAATAATTTGTCCCAAGAACTTCAAAACAGAACTTTTAAGGATCACTACCCCGAAGGACTTACAAACCACATAAAAATGTTTTCTCAATTATTCTTGGGGATTTAAAACACTGTTTTTAGATTAGATTATATTAGATCATTGAAATGGCAACCATAATACAATGTAGGTATTTTAAGCCAAGTATGAATGAGGATTGAGTGTAAGATGATTGTGGCGCGATCTTGTAGTCTTGTTACTGACTAAGGCTGACAGTTTCCTTAGACAGGACTGTTAATTAATAGCCCAACAGCCGATGGCACTTAAGGGACCTTCAGTTTAACGTGGAATCCAAACCAAGGCCTCTGAATTACGAATTGACATTAGTATAACAACAACAAATAACTGTATTCATCGTATGAATATTTACTTTACTGTCTTTAATTCTTAAAAACATGTTCAAGTAAAGGTTTATTGATTAACATTTTAATAAGTATTCACTATTTTCAATATCCAAAAGCCAATTCTTTGAAGGAAGAGAATTAAAATTTATTGTAAACGTTTATGTGCGTTGAGTTGTTTTATTACAAAGGGGAACTCGAATCCCGAACCAGTTTTTATCCTAAATTTGTTACCTGGACTTATATAATAAACCCTGGTAAGCAAACCTGTTGAAACAGAAGGCGTGACACAGTTTGGAACATTGGTGACAGTTATTGGACAACCATTCCGGGAATTTCACCGCCTACCTGTGCAGAAAACCGCGACTAAATGGGACGGACGCTTCTTGAATACTCGGCGTCGAGCCGGGAAAAGTGTTCAGCCTTTTGGCGAAACATTCCAGTCGACTTCGAGAGATTGTTTTAGACGTTTTCTGATACTACAAAAAATAAAGTTTCAAATACTTCTTGCTCATTTATTTCATTTTCATATTTCTGAGGCACCGTAGCCACTATACCACTAGGGTGTGTGGAATAAAAGTGTAGGATTTGATTACCTTTAGTTTTGCAATCGATCAATGCCAACTTGTTCATTTGACACGATAATTAATTAATAGTCAAATTAACAAAAGCAACTGGAACTAGTATCCAACCAATAATATACTGTATCAATCAACTGACGCATACTTTCTCCCTCGGTAAATTTAAAAATGACAATCCATCTATAATATTATAAAGAAGATGTTTCTGTATGGTTATTTGTTGTATGTCTGTTGTGGAAACTAATATTTATTCCCTTAAAATCCCCTCGGGCTACGTCCCGTGAACGTCCTAGGTTTCAATCTGTTTAACTGCATTTTGAAAGTTCAAGAAGAAGAAACGGCATTCATCCTTACGGATAAACTGCTGGATCGAAATTAAGGTTACCGGAAATAGCAGATTTTAAATTTTTCCCCGATGCCTGTCTCAATTACGTCATCTCTATTCTTTCGCAAAAATATTTAAAAGGTCATTACTCATTATGTATCCATACACCTCTCAGCTATTTCCACCCGTGCATCTAAATATCATCTACATATCATTTAACAATTTAATGTTTCAAAAATAATCATCAAGGTTAAATTAATCATTCGAATTTTATGATAATACCAGATATTTTTCAGTGGGCTTTGTTTTGTGATGTGACCTAACGCTACATACCAAGAGTCATGGAAAAAGGTTGGGAAATAAGGAGGAAATTGTTTTTCGAGTACCTGTTATATTATTTGAGAATAATTCAAGCCATACTGAAGATATTTATATTTAACTGGCTGAGTGGTTATAGTACCCGCCTTCAAAACTGAAGATCGCCGGATCTAATATGGACCCAGTTACCATTTGTCATTGGGATATTAATTAATGATGCTTCCTAACAAAAGGTCGACGTTTGGTAGTAACAAGACCTGGGGTTTGGACCGTTCCCCATCAAAACATTAAAAAATACCTCTGGCGTAGAAATACACAAAATAAAAAATATTAAAATGACAAACGTGGTACGATATTGGCAACTCTCCCTATTACGATCGTCTATAGGGTTGGTGTCTTAAATATGAATATGAGTATGAATATCATAAATTATCCTCAGTAATAATATCCACAGTATAAACTATTTAAACCAACTGCAAAACACTTGTAATTAAAAATGTAATTACAGTTAATAACATTTAGTTAACTTTCCATATATTTTAGACATACATTCATCACCGATAATTTAACTAAACTCATTTGATAAAACAATTCTACAAATCACGACGTTATTAATCACCTCTTAACCTTAGTTTCATTGTTATAATAAAAGCAACGAATTTACATAAATAAAATTAACGACACAGATAAATCCAAAACATTTCCACCTCTTTGTTTCCACAAAATAGTCGTTCAGCTCGCGTTAAATATAATATTCCAGAGCGAGACGCAAGAATGACGACTGTTTAATACTTTGACAGCACTTCCGGAACGCAACAAAGGCTGAATTAAAAGGGTAAAATGTTGTGCTCTCATTATACAAACGTTATCATTGTGGTGATAATAAATGTCGGCCATTCCCTGTCACTGGTCGTTAGCTCATAACCGCTCATTCTTCATGTCGTACAGTTGTGTTAAATATTCTTTATTCAATATCTTTTATTGGACTTTTCCAACGCGTCTGTGTTTCTGGAGGTGGAGAAACTCATCCCGTTTTCAAGTGATTACTTAATAATATTATTTGACTGGGACGGTGGCGACTTCCTGTAATCAAGCTACTTTAAGTTCACGAATTGTGGATAGTTGTGAAGGATGGTCGGTGGATGTGGTGTTCTCTTGTGTGGATTAACGTCCGCACTATTGAATACCACGTTAATCCGCAAAGACAATCCTCATAATTAGACCAATTCGTAATTCGGAGGCCGTGGTTCGGATTCCACGTTAAACTGTAGGTCCCTTAGTTGCCATCGGCTGTTGGGCTATTAATTAACAGTCCTGTCTAAGGAACATGTCAGCCTTAGTCAGTAACAAGACTACAAGATCGCGCCACAATCATCCTACATTCAATCCTCATTCATACTTGGCTTAAAATACCTACAGTGTAGTATGGTTGCCACTTCAATGATCTAATCTAATCTATAATTTACGTTAAAAATGATAGTTTAGTTACAGTAATTTACTTGTTCCAATAAAAGATATTAAATAATTAACAACCAACGGCATTATGAATTCAATTCTGTTTTATTCTATTACGTCCAAAATACAAATATTAACATTTTATTTGAATATGCCAATCAATATGAGAATATACCTTTTGGATGTCCAAAGAGTTTTGTTTACTTCATACTGACCCACACGCACTACGAAAATAAAATAATTTCTCCGAATCCCAGTTTTGAAAATCAAACAGTTTCACACAAATGCAAAGCTTCACTTAGAGCCTGTGAAATGAAGGGGACAATACAACATAGTACCAACATTCCCAGAACAATGTAATCCTGAACGCGAGCAGCTCGCACGTCTGCAGCCAGGCTTCCAGGAACCCACAATCCCACTCGGCCCTTTCAGCATATCCCTGACGAATCGGAGGAAGGGAAACGCCGAGTTCCGAGAAATGCTGAGTGGACACAGGTGGTGATAAGGAGCGAACACCTGGTTATCAGTCAGATGGCGAGCGAAACTCAGCACATGTGATGCAAAACTACCCTCTAAGTAATCTAGTAGAGTTTACTTTATTTGAGGTTTAAATTCTAAACTGAATTTTTCATGGTATATTACATAAATTTCATGAAAATCTTTACAACCTCACATAATAAAGCATAATTTCTTGTGGACCGTTTTATAACTCACACAATGAACCACCTCTAAAGCTAATTAATACTTATTGACAGTGTAAAATACGTAGAACCCAATATAGTTTTTGGTAATGAAATCAAACACGAAATTGAGTACGTAACATAAAGATTATTCAAAGAAATAACACGAAGTGAAATGAAAAGAGACGAAACGCAATTTAAAAAAATAAAAATAAAATTAGCAGTAAAGATCAAAATAAATGAGTCTATTATTAGTAATATTACGTGATACACACAGGGCACAGGTAAACGCAGCTAATACAACCCCCACAAAAATAAACCCTAATTCTCGTCGTTCCAAATAAAATGATGGTCTTTTAAACATTGCTACAACACATTATGGTACAAACCGTTTTAGCGGTTAAAACCTTTTAGAAGTTCTGTATACAAAAACAAATAGATTGCAACGTGGCGTCTACGAATGTAATAAAATTACGAATTTAATCCGTTACTGAGTGTTCAGCGTTATAATTAATTAAGCAATACCTAAAAGGTATTCACAATCACGGAATTTCTCGTTAACAAAGGAATCTCGTTGCGCGAGTCATGTAATGGGCGAATTACATTTCGCGAAGCACCGGAAGTTGTAAACCTCTACGTCATCAATCTGCAGTAACAGCCTTCCGCTGTAACAAGGACTTCAGATGAAAAAAATACTAAATATAAAAATGTTTAACTTTGACGAACAGTTCAAGTTGTTCGACATTAAAATGCTATTTAAACGAGATCGAGCCACAAATTAATATCGTGCTGTCTCTTGGAGATTAAACATTTTTTATTTAGTTTTACCACGGACTAACCATAGTACACATTAGATCATTGTCATGGTATGGACTGATACAGTTAGTTAGTTTGTTAGTCCGTTAGTTCCTGCCCAAAAATATGTAATTTTAAATTTTTTTATATGCGTTTTTAGTTTTTTTCGTTCAATGTTTTAAACAAACGTTTTCTATTTTTATTTTCCCACACTGATATTTTCCGTTAATATGATGCTAGTGCGATATCAACATACACAAATCTTTATTTATATATTAAGAATATCTGTAAAATTTTGAAGACAATAGCTGCAGTACTTTCGGAGCTGTAAGAACTTTTTTACAGTAAAGACCTACAAAATACGTTTTGAGAAAAACGCATTTCAAGTTCAAAAAAGTCTACAAACTTTAAACCCTCTTAGATTTGTCAGATTAGCAAAACATTTAGGAAGATGTTTACAATTAAGTACACTAAAACAAAAATACAACTTTTGGAAAATGGAAAAATTCAAAAATATTGCCCAGAGATAGTGGCGTATCCTTTTAATGACAAAACAGCTGGAACAACAATTGAACTGTTTGACAAAATGTAACACGTTCATGTATGGTGATCACTCATGGTTTATTGTAATCCCTATGAAGCTATGAAGCAGGGCTTTGATCTGTAGATTAAGACTCGGCCATGCATACACTGTTCAAAGGTTGTTTCAAATTTAAAAGCTGATTCCCCTTTGTTCGGAGTCTGCAGTCTAAATTACACTGGGTCTATTCCACACGTAATTCTACAATGTTCGTATTTCACCAGTGAAAGAATGAACTTCTTAAAGAGAATGGAAAAAAATAAATTTTGCGATTGATTTCAAATTTCTGATATGAGTGGATAAAAACTACACATGATTCATTTTACATAGTAAAAACTATTCTAAAAAATAGGTATGGAATTGATTATATTTAGGCTTACATTTCAGTGTTAACGTTGCTGTTTACCGTTAAAATTGTATTTATGTATCTAAATAAAATTATATACTAAAAAGTAATAGGTTAAAATCATAGCCAGGTTTTATAAGATAACCTTTAAAAAATCCATTGGTGGCTTAAAATAAAATGCAAAAACAAAAATAGTGAATACAAAACGTTTGCTGAAAACGAATGCTATTTCATTTGAAAGACTAATAATTCTGTCTGATACTTGAGCAAAAGCGGCTTTAAAATGTGAGTAGGAAGTAGGTTAATACCTTCACGTACTCTCGCAGGTTTATCTACAAGTGTGTTCCACGTATCGTGTCTCGATTAGGTTTACTGCGCTTTTGGGATTCTACAAACGCGGGACACTACAAAGCGCTCTCTTGCGTCGAACGCGTTTAATACAAACTTCAAAAGATGTCTGCGATCGGTGGGAGGGAATTGCACAGAAAAACCTTTTTTCACTTTAACGTGTGTTCTTTTTAGTATTTTTTGAGAACACTAATTCTTCATCTAGCCCACGTTTTTATCAACCACGGTCTCAGAGCGTTCTGAGTTGTAGTATCAAATACTTTTTCAGTATGTATGTTTAAAAGACAAATCTATTACTTAAATAGTAAATTAGACTATCCGCATTTAAAAATTTGACCAGCTCAAAAAGTCCAAATTTGTATGTTGAATTATATAAGACCACGATAAAAAGTTTCAGAGATTTACTTTCCACACCAAACTTGGTACGTTGTCTAAGCTACTTGGTAAGCACGTCTATTCCAATTCTGAAGGAAAATACAAAAATATGTATTTTATCCTTAAGGACAAAGTAATGTTCTTACAGAATTGATTTCTTAGTACTCAGCGTTTGGTTACACCGCCATTAAAATTCACTCAACACGTTTGTCACAGACTTGCCTGTGTGGAGACACGCCCACTCCAAATCTAGCAGTAAGACTGTGTATGTAAGAAATGTCATGAGTTCCAAAACAATTAACAACAGTGTTGTTTTTGAAAAGTATCTTAACTTTAATTTTAGATAAAGTTTGTAAAAATATTTAAAATTCACATATTTTTTTTAGTGGAAACTGCTTTCAGTGTGAGTAAAAGAGAAAAACCTTTCCAGCCAATCGTAGTAAGTAATTGGGTTACTGGTCAATTTCCTAAACAACAACAGGTTGATGTTCAGCGGTAACGAATCGTCAAAAACAGAAATGGCGCCGAAGTTCATACACCCACGAAAAACTGTAAAACCAAGTCCCACTGGAACAATTATTTTATCCCACTTAACAGGCAGTAAATTTGAATAGAGGAAACGATGTAATGAATCCCATGATGTTTTACGAGACAGTAATTCTCACCGTTGCATCACCAGTTGCGTCAAATCCTCTTTGTTATCAACTCCAAAACCCCTTTATTCTCGTACGATATTTTACAGTCAGAGTAAAATAGGGCTTTATCGGCTTTACTCGATCGATTTTAGAACATCAGTGACATTTGTGTTGATTCGTTTAAAAGCTACTCTCATGTACTCGGGGGAGCTAAACTGAGATTACGAGAGAAGGGATTGAAAATTAAAAAACTACTTTACACAACAAAACACCTGGGTATTAAAATTGGTTTTGTACAGTTTATAGTTCATTCTACTCTACTGTAATTACTTGAAATTTTAATAATCTTTTTTGCAAAATTAGAGGTCTAAAAATAAGGGGGGTTACGCACTGACCCAATCTGCTATTTATAACAACTTAAAGCATCTTTACGACTAACGTTTGATGAGTAATGACGTCACAAAATTGATTTTAGAAACATAAGATCTCATTTAAAACTAAAAAATACTTTTAAAAAACAATTTAAACATTTAAATTAACGTTTTACTAACTATTTCATTAACAAAATTTTTGTATCTCACAAAATTATATATATAACGTCACTTAAATTTTTATAACAATTAAATAATTTAATGTACACATTAGTACTAATAATAATTCAAAAACTATATCGTTTAAATTTGAAAAATACGATGCAGCAAGGATTAATAACTAATAACAATTCGTAAGCTAGGTAATGTTTCTGTGAATAAGCTAAACCAAAGGTTTTAGTACATAACGGTAATCATTTCGTCTAAAAATAACAAACGTTCTTTTATTCAATGACTCTAAAATTGAGTCAAGAAAATGATGTTTGTTAACATTATTAAACCTACGCATGACATTTAGGAATATCATGTCTCAAATATCAATAACCGGTCAATAACAATTAGTAGATTGATTCGACCAATTACGGTGTCGCAGGCGGAGTGAATCTGGCTGATTATGTAAATTGTAATTGGTTCATAACCCGGTGGACGGAAGGCATAGAATACATTAACCACTACACCGACCGGAAGGAGAAAATTATAGAGAGTTTGCGCCATCCGAGTGGCGAAAGAGATATTCAATCTTCTTGTTACTTTGATTGCGGTTCATTTTGTTTTTTCCCGGTCGAGTATGAATGTTCGATGGGTAAAAACTATTATGTCTGCATTCATAAAGTAAACAGTTATGCAAAAAATTTACTTAATTAATTCTAAAAGTGTTTTACTAAAACTTAAATCACATAGATAGCTGATAAATATATAAATATAAATAGCTGACTGGGACGGTGGCGACGTCCTGTAATCCAGCTACTTGGAGGTCACGAATTGTGGATAGTTGTGAGAGATGGTCGGTGGATGTGGTGTTCTCTTGTGTGGATTAACGTCCGCACTATTGAATACTACGTTAATCCACAAAGACCATCCTCATAATTAGACCAATTCGTAATTCAGATGCCGTGGTTCGGATTCCACGTTAAACTGTAGGTCATTAGTTGCCATCGGCTGCTGGGCTATTAATTAACAGTCCTGTCTAAGGAACATGTCAACCTTAGTCAGTAACAAGACTACAAGATCGCGCCACAATCATCCTACATTCATTCCTCATTCATACTTGGCTTAAAATACCTACCTGGGTAGGTCGCCATTTCAGTTAAAAAAAATAAAAAATTAAACATTTTTAGGGGAAACTTCAAAGTAATTCCATTTGTCTTCATTCAAAACTCAATGTTTGAAGGGAGAGGTATTTATCAAAGTTAGCAACTTTCCTTTTCTGTTATATTAATTCAAAACAGCGGATGAAAGTCGTGGAGGTGACTCTTGACAAACCACGAATCAATATATTCGATCACGTTGAATTTCACGCCTTCAAGCGGTTTTATTTACTGTAATCGTTTTTATTTTCTTAAATTTGGTGTCTTCGTCGTTTGAATAGTCCAGAATGACACGAAATCTTCTGTATCACCACTTTAAAATGACGTTTTATGCGAAACATGCAGTTGTCAAAACAACATTTGAACTGAAACGACTGATGTAAATTCTTAAATACTATCTTTAAACTTACTTTACGGAATCCCCTCTATGAATTGTCTGTAATTACCTGAAAACAAAATCATTTACATTAATTTATGTTTTAAAATGAGCTGTAAATGCAATATAATAATGTTAAACTTTATTGTAGCGAAATCTAAAACAAAAACAGAAGTTGCTGACGCCCTTTATAGTCTCCTACCATAAAAGTCTCCAAATAAGTGGTGGATCAAAAACATCCGAGACAGTCGTCAATAAGATTTATTCTTTAATATCCAAATATTGCCTTTCTCATTGCAAGTATTTTCTCACTTCCTTATACAAACACTGTGTAAACCTTACGTTATTAGTTTTGATTAAATTGGATTTCAATACTAGTTTTAATAATTAATGACACAGCAAAATGTGTCTCATGTTACTCAAATTAAAAACTCATAAGTGCAGTGATACGTCATTGTCCAAGTGCCTTTGTCATCGTGAGGCTCAAGCAACGTTGGCGAGCCTGGAGGCTTCGATTGGTCCAGCCCACGTCGCCCACGTCGTCTTCATTAAACCTATCACTCACTTATATCCCACACCAGCCTTCCCTGATGAGTCTAGGAGAAGACGCAAGGACAGTAGGCGATGGAGAAATACACTCCCTATGTGATACTCTCCATCGGTCAAGAAAACTTCAGACAAATGTTCGTAGTTTTAGATTGTCATTGCGGACGTTTTCCCATAAAAGGTTAGATTAGGTAAGATTCGATTGGGTTGGGTTAGGTTGGGTTAGGTTAGGTTAGGTTAGGTTAGGTTGGGTTAGGTTGGGTTGGGTTAGGTTGGGTTAGGTTAGGTTAGGTTGGGTTAGGTTGGGTTAGGTTAGGTTGGGTCAGGTTAGGTTAGGTTGGGTTAGGTTGGGTTAGGTTAGGTTGGGTCAGGTTAGGTTAGGTTGGGTCAGGTTAGGTTAGGTTGGGTCAGGTTAGGTTAGGTTGGGTTGGGTTGGGTTGGGTTAGGTTATGTTAGGTCAGGTTAGGTTAGGTCGGGTTAGGTAGTAAACAAGGTCTCCTTCGACATTATTTAACGTGTTTTTTCTAATTTCTCCTAATTTCGTTTTGTAATTTCTCATTCATTTTTTTCTGGAAGTCAATTAGTTTATACTCAAAAATGTTTAATATTAAAACTACCTTAATTATACAAAATAGTGTAGATGGTGAATAAATAGAATCCTAAGGTAAAAAGCTGGTGGTGAATGAACGGAAAAGATCCCATAGGTTCACGACGTTTCTGACCACGTCCTCAGGTGAACATCTCAAGATCAGTTCATAATCCGGACTCTTCCGAACTTGTTTCTTGTGTGCGTGCGTGACATTTGCTTGCATATTTTGAAAGTTTTTGACTACCTAAACATTTTGTTTTCAGATTTATACCTTCTCTTTTCATGTTTTAGGTTACATCTCACCTGAGGACGGAATCAGTTTCCAAATCCCAAAACGTCGTGAAACATCTTTTTACTAATCGTGATAGAAAATGTTCACAAAAATGATATAAATAACGTGAACCCACCATCACCAAAAATGAGGTTCAAATAAAAAAATGTCGTTATTTGCTACTTTGAACGCTTATTAACTTTACCAATATTAAAAACAGGCTTTTCTCATTTCAAACTATACTTAATCCTAAGTTTTAATGCAATCCCCTTGTATTTTAAACCCAGCTTAGACTTACGAACGACTATTGTAAATTAAGGAATTAAACCGCCCAGACACATAAAAAGGCGATTGCGCACACATTAATCGTGTTTTAAAAGACATTTTCTTCCTCGGCGCGCGGGATGGTTGTTTATCGTAAGCACCTGTGAAAGTAATTAAATTCACAAACTTCTCGTTCCTAATGTTCTCAGTAGGCAGCATTTTACTTTAAATTGCCGATCCAATTCTCACCAATATACAGTACGTTTCCCCGTTTCATTTAAAATACTGATTAAGTGATTAAGTTTCCTTCTTCACTCTGTTGAGTAGACATTTGAGAGGGTCTGATAAACACTGCAGTGTGAAGAGAAGAAAAACAAAACAGCGCAGGGGAGGGGACATTAAGAGTGCGCTTACTCTCCCTAACTAACTGTCGTTCAAAGAGAGGCATACCGTAAAACAAAGTGTACGAGACTCGCTTCTGTTTTTTGAACAGCCATGTAAAGAGAAGAGGAAAATCAAAGGGAGTGGAAAGGAAACACCGATACAGTTACACTTCTATTAAGGAAACAACCAAACCAACGCGTAAATATTCGTAAAATAAGACATAACATTGTAGGTCTTCTACGCAGGATCCTTTAAATATATTTGAAAGTACATCAACTTAGTACAACAAAGTACTGACGCCTGCAGAGGAAGAACAACAAAATACAATCGAAACGACACAAACAAACTTATTAGACAGGAGGAGCTTTCAAATGTACTTGAAACTTTAAAATAATAACACAATTTTATTTACAAACAATTTATCACCTCGACAAACCAACCTAAAGTGATAAAGACGTAGTAAATGGGAAGGCGTTTTCAAACGTGAGTATTTAAAAGTTACCACGAAGAGGAGAGGACCAAAAGCAGCAGACGGGGAGGTCCTTTATATGTATTTGAAAGGTATGCGCCTGTTGTATAAAACCGTCGTGTAAAGGGGAGAAGAAGACAATCAAACGTAGCGGACTGAGGCGCGTTCTACCTCTACCTTGGAGCGTGTATTTCCCGAGGGAACTGGACTGAAAACTCCTCTGACAGACGTTGATACTCTGACGACGCGACGCTAGATGTGATAACACTACTGTATCAGCTACCTCAGCCAGTTACATCAGTTTCAGTGTGTCTCGTTCCGTAAAAAAAACTGTGTTTGTGTTGTATATTTATAATGTCGAAATAAATTTGAAGCATTGTTGAATGAACATATTGCATTGAAAACATTTGTCTTTGTTTTATTATAATTAAAACAAATTCTACGTGTATTTTTCCAGCTGATTTATTTGCGAAACGAATAAGCAAAAATAAAAACTGAAGCAAGGCATTCACAATCACATAACGAGGTTTATTCATCTTTTGTCGACTCAGGATGACACAAGAGAAAGTCACAGCTCCAATTAAGTCGGATTAAAAGACCCCTCATCGTCTAGGCGTCTTGATTCACTTCTGTCACTGTGAAAAGGACGAGTGCTTGATTTATGGGCCGGTGATGACGTGAGTTGGCCAAATGTCCGAGTCACGCCAGGGTTGGATTAATTGATCCGGCACGGAGGACCAAAAACCGCTCACCATTCGAGCGGAATCGATAAACCTCGCGTCAGGTTGTTCTGAACGCGATGGCTGCAAAGTTGTCGTCTAAAGTGGGTTTTTCTCACAGCGAAACTTCCTAACACGTAGCCAATTGTGAATCATTGAAGAGGCAGTCGTAAATAATCGAGAACGAGATTCAGTAAAGCTTCAAGTGATACATTACGTCCTGTAATCCAACTACTTGGAGGTCACGAATTGTGGATAGTTATGAGAGATGGTCGGTGGATGTAGTGTTCTCTTTTATTAACGTCCGCACTATTAATACTATTATCCCAAATCATAATCATAATTGACCAATTTGTAATTCAGAGGTCGAGTTTTTAATTCCACTATTCAGATTTATTAATTTACAAAAATAAGTAAGTTAAAATTTAAGCAATGGAGATATTACATTAATACGGCGTTGGTTTAACAAGCTGTACTGAGGGATCATTCACACTCAAAAAGAAATTAATTAAACTTTATCAATGACCATCGTCTATAGAAAACCATCTGGATAACTCAAAGGTAACATGCTTGTCTTGTTATCCAACACTCGCCAATGGTTATAGGCTATTAATTAATACACAATAGCCTAATCTCTCTCGCAACATAATGACTACGTAGACACACGTCCAAAGTTAGGAACGTTCCCTTTCAAAAAATGAAAAACATATTTTATGCTTAGTACTGACGCCCTATGGTATTTTTAAAGTTTTTTAGAGAATGGTATAAATCCTGGTCTGCTACTATTAACGGCAGACTGTTTTGACATGGATATGTCTTAGCTGTGGGGGGGGGTGTTGGCGATTTGTAAGATGGAAAATATGTAACAGGTTTCCATAGAAACTACCAGAGCTATTGTATTGAATTTTTAATATAAAAGAATAAGAACATGTTTAGATGAAGTAAAAACATTACCTTAAGACATATCCATGATCTACCTATTTCCCAAAGGAAATTAAATACAAACATTTTTAAGTTAGGTAATTAATTAATAGCCTAAATATAAATTATGACTGTGACCGGAATCGAACCGGTGACATTCGAATTACGAGTTGAGCACCTCTGAGCTACACAGCAATTAAATTATGAATCAAATTAAATACCTACTAAACCATAGCCAAATGTTCAAAACACAAATACAAACTTTTCTGTGATTGGTACAGTCAGTTCTCCGCGCAATGAAATGTTCAACATTTACAATCTCCGAAGAATTATAACTCAAACGAAATTAGCCAACTTAAACATGTAGCTCTGAAGAAAGTTCGCGTCAAGTTTGAGCTTCGCCACGCAATACCAGCCCTTCCGTTGCCCGGCAACGTCGCCCCCGTGGTGGTGGTGGTGCCGTTCACCAGGCAGCGTGTGCAAACACCTTAAGAGCATAAGCCTGTAGGGCACAACCTTTGTTTGACTTACTTCCCACAACTACGTTCATTAGTATTAAGTATTTTAATCTGTTTCTTTTTTTATACGTTTAACATTATTGGTTAAAGTTTAACATCCAAATCTTTTCTAAGTTGAATCTATTAAATTTTATCCTGAACGTCTTAAAACGTTAGATTAGATTAGATTATTGAAATGGTGACCGTACCACAAGGTAGGTATTTTAAGCCAAGTATGAATGAGGATTGAGTGTAAGATGATTGTTGAGTAGTCTTGTTACTGACTAAGGCTGACATGTTCCTTAGACAGAACTATTAATTAATAGCCCAACAACAGCCGATGGAAGTTTAACATGGAATCCGAACCCTAGCCTCTGAATTACGAATTGGTCTAATTATGAGGATGGTCTTCGCGGATTAACGTAGTATTCAATAGTGCGGACGTTAATCCACAGACCATCGTTCACAACCATCCACAATTCGCGACCTCCAATTAGCTGGATTACAGGACAACTCCCATGTATAGGACCTATAATATAAGCCATTGTAGTACCTGCGAAATCCTACATTTTTAGTTTCAAAAGAATAATTTTAAACCCTCAAATGAAAATTTTAAAATTAAGATCATTCGGATCAGTTTAAAATCAAATTATATTTATCATGAAGATTTTTTAACAATCATATGTGTTTGGATAATAAATCTTTATGGAACGTTTTAAAAATAATTTATCTTTGAGTTAATGATTAAGCGTTAGATTTATTATGTATCTACTGAATCCACAATGTATTCACTTCCAAATTAAGTATCTAATAAAATATATAGCTAAACTGTACAATGCTGTACAGTAAATGTAAATTTTATATGCTTGAATTATGCTGAATATTTATTGCTTGAATATGCTTGACAATATTTTAAGTATATTTCAGATTAGTTTAAACTCCTGGCATGAGTGCTCAACATAATAAATAATAATATTTTATTATGATAAAAAGTAGTTTAAATTATATCCTCAGAGACGTATTAAAAAAATGAATTAACAATTAATAAATTAATTGTGATCTAACTTGGATTTTTACTCGACCCATAAATGTAATTATTTACGTATCATTTTACGAGAAATTAACATAAATTACTAAACAATTGCAACTACTACAAATAAAAAGGAATGGATAAAAATTGTCCTCAATAAAAACTACTTTTCTTAAAATCGAATACGAAACAAGTCAGCGATATTCGTGATATCGATTCGACTTCTCGACTCTCAGAGTATCTTATCCGGTGTCGAAATCTTGGGAGAGGAAGGCAATAAGAGTTTATTTTGCAGCGGAGCTCATAGCCAATATGCATCTGGTATTGGTAGTCGGTTGATATTGCATTGCTCAAGTGCCTCGTATCCTGCAATACTGCTCGTACAATACTGGTTTGTGGCCAACCGAATGCCATACAGTTTCGCGTATCATTACAAGATGGCACTTTGAACTTCGTAATAAATATTAGTTACATTTTGGTCGATTTGATTGGTAAAATCAAGAATTCATTGCTTAAGAGGTTTTGACATGAGGTTGGGTGGGGTTGGCAATTTGCAAGACCGAAATTTGAAACAGTGACGTCATTTGGTTACAACAACAGCTGTTTAGATGAACTGAAAACACTCCCTTCAGACATATTCATGATCTAACCTATTTTCCACAGGGTATTAATACGAACATTTTTACGTGCCTCATTTCTCCGAAAAAATATTGTGTCTTAAAACAAACGTGTTAAACGTTTTTGCAACGTGTGCCTAAGATCTGAGGGTGGTTTAGCAATTCTCGTCTCACCAAACTTGTAACGGAAATGAGATCATTATAAGGACAACTGTTTAGACGAACTGAAAACATTCCCTATAGACAAATCTATGATCTAAGCTACTTCCCAAAAGGGTGTAAATACGTTATATTTAAAACCAGAGCATTCCATAAATACTGAAAAAAATATCTGATTATTCTATTCAAAATAGGAAAAACACATCAACTTAACTCTAAATTACTTTGCCTTCGTGTGTCGGTCCTTTTGCTTAAATATGCTTGACAATATTTTAAGTATATTTCAAATTAGTTTAAACTCCTGGCATGAGTGTTCAACATAATAAATAATAATATTTAATTATGTTAAAAAGTAGTTTAAATTATATCCTCAGGGACGTATTTAAAAAAATGAATTAACAATTAATAAATTAATTGTGATCTAACTTGGATTTTTACTCAACCCATAAATAATGTAATTGTTTACGTATCATTTTACGAGAAATTAACATAAATTACTAAACAATTGCAACTACTACAAATAAAAAGGAATGGATAAAAATTGTCCTCAATAAAAACTACTTTTCTCAAAATCGAATACGAAACAAGTCAGCGATATTCGTGATATCGATTCGACTTCTCGACTCTCAGAGTATCTTATCCGGTGTCGAAATCTTGGGAGAGGAAGGCAATAAGAGTTTATTTTGCAGCGGAGCTCATAGCCAATATGCATCTGATATTGGTAGTCGGTTGATATTGCATTGCTCAAGTGCCTCGTATCCTGCAATACTGCTCGTACAATACTGGTTTGTGGCCAACCGAATGCCATACAGTTTCGCGTATCATTACAAGATGGCACTTTGAACTTCGTAATAAATATTAGTTACATATTGGTCGATTTGAAAGTTTTGTAAAATCAAGAATTTTTGCTGAGGGGGTTGTTGCAATTTGCGAGACCAAAATTTGAAACGGTGACATCATTTGGTTACAAGAATAGCTGTTCAGATGAACTGGAAACATTCCTTGAAACATCCATGATCTGTTTTTACATGTCTCATTTCTCCGAAATAATGTTGGGTATTTTGACATCATTATCAGGAACTGTTCAGACGAACTGAAAACATTCTCTATAGACATGTCTATGATCTAATATACTTCCCAAAAGGGTGTAAATACGTTATATTATAAAACAGGGCATTCCATAAATAATACTGAAATAGGTATCTGATATTCTATTCAAAAAAGGAAAAACACACCAACTTTATTCTAAATTACTTTGCCTTCGTGTGTCGGTCCTTTGAGCAATAATATTTGTATTTTTATCTAAAGATTCATTACTGTAGAAACTCCACTCACTGTTGAAAAGTAAGGGAACAATAGTAATAAATACCTAGAAAAGCAGTCTGCAGTTCACAGCGGTATTTATAAATTAATAACGTAAACTTATTAAAAACCTGTATTTTTTCAAAACCATTAGAGCATTCGTAGTTTCGTGTTTAAATCCATGATTTGACATCGATGTAGTTCTGTAATATAAAAGTGGATTTATTCCTCCATGGCAACCTGACCGGACCTGTCGAGATGGCTCCAGCTGCTGGAACAGCTGGAGTAGCCAGGCACAGCAACACTGTAGCCTACATTGTTGGTGTCTGTTATCTACACGCTGATAGCGCATTCCACCTAGCTCCGTGTCGTCGCGCTATAACACGCGCACTGCAGGTGGTCTCTGTATCCACTCAGATGAAAACAGATTCACCACATTTAAATGAAAGAAAATATCAGAGTTGTTTGGCTCCCTTTATCTTCAACTTTGTTGCATTTAAGTATATGCAGTATCTCCCTAAACCCTATTTACACACTTCACGCAGTAAAAATGTCATATTCAAACAATCCTACTTAGAGGGTATATAATCAACTATTTAACAAATCATTGTAGCACAATGTTATTGACGAACTCCGACAATTTATGAACAAGATTGTCTTTAATTGTATTGTGTAATGTCAGAAATCTGAAATGAAATTCAAATCAAAGACAGTTATTTTTTTAATCACAAGGGAATTAATAATGAAGCACTACTCAGTTGAGCTTTTAACGCAGCTTAGAGACACAAAACCGCTGCAAAACATCTCTTGAATACCACAATATGTAATATGAAAGTTTATCCAACATATTACGAGCTCAGTAAGGTTTACCAATCAAAGGTTTTGGTCATTACGGAGTTATTCAGACCATTAAATAGTTTATGCATGTAAAACAATTACTGTGCTCATGTTGGTAGGCCATACGGTGCTGCTGAAATGGACCGTTAAAGGTTTGTTGTTGGTTTAGTGAAACGCTGTTAAAACCATATTCATGAAAAGGCACGCCGCAATACACTCATATTTATTGTAGTTTTCATCTATATTATACTATAATATTCATATAATATCTCATTATAATCGTTGCTGGTACAAATTTCCACCTAAATCATTCGTTCTGACACACAGAATCCCGTATCAATTAAAACCATCATGAATATTTCAAAAGAAGAACTCTCTTTCTAATAAAGCAATACAACAAGGCCTCGTAAATCACTTGGAAATAGGGCGTCAGAACGGGAGGAGGAGCGGGGGTTGCCAAATGGGGGGAAGGCAAAGTGGACGGATTATGTAAATGACGTAACTATGTAAGGTGGGAGGGGGGCACGTGACTTCGGTGGCGGTGTTTTTCATACTTAGCATACGAAGTGGTTAGCCACCTACAGTATGTCATGCTTATAGAAATTGACCCATCAGTTTACCATAAACGCAGGAGGTGCCGTATAGCCGGTCGTTAGTCATATTAACGATATACCTGAAATGTTTATATCAGTTAATAATCCACGGAAGATTAAAATTGTTCAATTATGAGTAATAAAAACCACAAATAGAAAAGATTAAATGTGGTGACAAGGAAACTCGTATGGTTTAAAACTGGCTTCGATTAGCAACTCTTACTTATGAATTATTTCCACTGCCAGATAGTCTCTCTTATGTGCTATTAAACCATTGGTATTTAAATATAACCCCGATCTTCCTTCTACTACAAGGAAGAACCACTGTCGAAAAGTACATTTGATTAGATTAGATTGAAATGGAGACCATACCACAATGTTAGGTTTTTAGTCAAGTATTGAGTGTAAGATGATTGTGGCGCGATCTTGTAGTCTTGTTACTGACTAAGGCAGACATGTTCCTTAGACAGGACTGTTAATTAATAGCCCAACAGTCAATGGCATATCTAAGGGACCTATAGTTTAGTGTGAAGTCCGAACCACCGCCTCTGAATTACGAATTGGTCTAATTATGAGGATGGTCTTCGGGGATTAACACAGTATTCAATAGTGCGGACGTAGTGCGGACCATCTCTCACAACTATCCACAATTCGTGACCTCCAAGTAGCTAGTTTACAGGACAAGCCCACGTCCCAGTTAAATTTAAAAATTAAGGATTCATTAGGATCGGAGAGGCAGGAGACCGGTGACAGCTTGGGTCACCCGGGGAGAGAGAGCCAGCCAGCTCCATGTGGGTACCCAAGTTCAAAGAGACCAGAAGACCAGAATTATAAGATAAGTTGTTCACTTTGGACCTAGTATCCACACCCATACGACCCTTATTGGCAAAACTTCCACCAGAGTGCAATATTCGGGTAGAACGCACTGCGCTATTAATATCCGCCGCACGTGTCGTCGTTGGTGCAGCGCAAGTGATTTACAAGCGGCGATATTGCATTGCGGGACACCCTGTATGGCGCCAAGAAACTGTCCCTTGTATTTGCGGGCCCTTATATCATCACCGTTAGTAGAGACGAGAACAGTTATACAATGTTTCCATTGACTATTTCCCACTTTATTCGGGAATTCTATTTCATGCCTCCAGTAGTTAAATTCGTTCTTGGTGTCGTAAAAGTAAAAATCAAACAGGGCGTTTTCATGGTAATTAATTAATTAAAAGCAATTTTGTCCCTATTCGCCTGAAAGTATTGATTTATTGTTTTCGATATTTTTAAAAACGTAAGTTGTTTAGATAATCTTTAGTTTATTTCTGGTAAAAACCTAACGTTTACGTTAATAAGACACCAATGTCGAAAGGAGAACGCGTGCGAAGCGAAGTCTCGACATATTCTCATCTCTAAAATTCGTGAACGCTAAAAGTTAATCCTCCCATCAGCTGATTAGCATAGAGATGCACGGACGCGGGAAGCGAGATGATACGCGTGGCGGCGTAGGGGCTGTACACGTCTACACGTGGCTCGGCTTAACTACACGCACGCCATCTCGTGGGATGCTACATGACTACGTCTACGCTTAGCGCTATCTGGCAGCGCGTGTTGGCACTGTTTACACCTCCGCCTCACGCACGCCATCTCGTGGGATGCTACATGACTACGTCTACGCTTAGCGCTATCTGGCAGCGCGTGTTTGCACTGTTTACACCTGTTTGCACTGTTTACACCTCCGCCTGCTCCTCAAATTAAGATTATCATGGATTCAAACTTAGGTATATATAATAACTGATAAGGTTTTTAAAATAAACTTAGATTTTTTTAATAAATGTCTAAATTAAACTGAACCAAAAAGTACAAATTGTATCTAAAATAATTATATTTTTCGTTTTTTCCATAAATAAAAATACTTCGTTGTTTAGCAAGTCTGTGGCTCAGGATTATGTAGTAATCGTGTTATATTTTAGTTACTAGCACACCTGATGAAGGGATCAGACTCCGGATCCCGAAACGTCGTGAAACTTTGTTAAAATCGTGATGGAAAATGTCCGTAAAATCTAAATAACATATTTTTAACAATTACTAATCGATTGAAATCTATGTACAGTTACAGCTACTAGTTTATAATAGCAAAACAAGAATTACACCCGTAGAAAACGGCGTCACTTGAAACCCTCGCGATATGAAAAGGTTTTATTGAGATCTGAATACATACGATGCAGTTTATGCAGGATATGAAAAGTATATTGACGTGAGATGTGAAATACCTCTCGCAGCTAAAGGCGTGCGAGCTCCCTCATCCAGTTTTATACAATACCTTTTGCTCCTTAACGCCAATACCATCTCTCGTTTAAACCTTTGGATAATATAAAGAAAATTCAAAAACACAAATTTTTCACAAAATAATTTTTTGGGGCTACTATTTAGCATGTAATGAGAGCTTGACTGAAATGAATGATGTAACTTTTCTATAAACAATTTTTCAGTTAAATGTATCAAAAGTGTTCCACGTGTTTTTATCTTTTAAATTTACTCTCACACGTAGAAAGTAGGTGTGTATGATTGCATAACATTGAAGACATTGTAAGGAATTAAACATTTTCACGTATAGCTTTGAGGATGACGCCAAAATTTGTATGTTAAAACCTGACGATTTTGGAAATTCTAGGACTTTTTCGGCTCGGTTGATAATCGAATTAGTCATCGCAGGGGGCCATAAAAGTGGAAAAACCGGTTGGCTGGACACTAAACATCAAAAGCTCTCTTCCGTCCTCCTTGGAAGGAATTTTATGATTTTATTTGTGCAGTGGTCAGGGATGAAGGTAGGAGAGAGAGAGAGCACGCAAGAGAGGGGACAGAAATGAAATTTGGAAATTTTATATATTTCGTAAATTTGGCAATTTTGTAATTTTTTTTAATATTTTAAATTTTAATTTTGACGTTGCCAGATGGAGGTGACCAACCGTCTCGGGACTGTTCGCTGTATCTGGTTTAAGCTACGTAAAGGTGCACATGGTCTTGATTTATATTACTTATATTTATGTTATTTTCTTGCTACAACGGCCACACCCATGCATTGTGTTGCATATTCCAACATACAGCGCTCTGCGGAGCTATGTTCGGTTGGTCATTGATATTATAAACATATAACTGACCAACTCTAGTGCACAGAGCGCTTTGTGTTGTAACAAACATTCTTGACATACAGGTTCGAACATTTTGTTGTTGATCTCAACTACGATCACACAGAATATGATTGAATATACTTTGGTGTTCATAAAAAAAGTAGCGAGAAGTAGGAGAAAAGGAATAGTTTTGGGGGTAAAACCGGAACAAGTCAAGTGTCCAAATTTTAGGGACCGTAGTTAAACTTTCATTTCCCGTTTTTCGGTCACTTAGTGAAAACATATTTAGTCTAGTATTGTAATGGCTGTACAGTGTTCACTCTAAAGTGAAAGGTAGGTTAAAGAACGCTTTAAAAAATCGAAGAATGTAGACAGATAAATCAACAAGACTACTTTTATCGTTTAATCCAGAAGGAAACAGGTCATGATTGGTCCGATTAGCCCATTACCAATTACAGGCTAATGATGGACGGGTAGGCGGGGGGGAGGGGGAGGGGGGTGCTTATTATGTTAATTAACCCTGCCCACAGACGCTGGGATGACGCGACCAACACATTACCTTGGACGGCTTCAAACTGCACGCGTTCAGAAATTTTTATTATAAAAAAACAGGTTTAGATTATGAGATTTTGGAAAATTTTGGAGATTATTTTATAAAATATTAACAATTAATAATAAGGGGTAGGCGGTGAGGATCTCTATCAGGGCGTTGACTTCTAGGGAGTCTAGCACGTTGTAGACTGAGTAAAACCAATGTAATCACACCCTGGGATATACCCTTGTAATATTGAAAGCCTCTACCAAATGGTGCTAGCGTAAAAAAAGTTTCCAATTATCTTGATGAAAGAAATAACTAGATTAAGGTTATAATACCTGCATCCTGAAGTAACCTAAAGACAAACTTGAAGTACACTTGAAAATGGGAACATTGTTCCGGAAACTAGTCGTGTAAAAAACTATGGATTGAATGCTTCAGGTATTATAACCTTAATCTAGTCATTAATCAATCCGGAAGGCAAAATGTTTAAGAGAGAAATAATTTATCAAATTAGAAAATACGTAGTAATCTAAATATAGTAACATTACTCGCGATGGCTTTCTATTTCCTGATATTACAGACTATTTTAATTTGCTCGATTGTAAAAACTTGTTGTACAAAAAGGCTTAACTCTAAATTCAGAGCTGATAATATATTCAGATCGGCAAAAAAACGATGTTTAGTAGATGCAACACTGTACTCCAAACCGTAAAACCATTGAGGAGAATTTACAATACTAAATTTATAAACGTTTATAAAACAATCGTTTGCCAAACACGCAGCAACGAAACATAAAGTTAAAATATTATATAATGCACAGCAATATGAACCATAAATTGTGGTCAAATGCGTCACTTAAATTAATATTACGTGCGGTTGAGTTAATAAATCTGAAACGCCACACGACGTGTTGAGGTAGCTATGTTAGCGTGTAGGCGATGTGGTGGCGATACATCAACGTGTAATTGAAACTAACTGTTATATCGACACTGTTACGACCTTTGGTTAATGGAACGTTAATGTCGCGTCGATACACGTTAATGTATGTTAATATAATGTTAATGTAAGTTAATGTTACGATAATGTTGTTTTACGTAAGTGGGACGGTCCGAGCTCTGAATTTGTTGCTACATGAGTCGATCTGTAGGACCATTAGTGTTCTAAATAACTTCTAGTTAATTAATTAATATATTTCGTAATTATAACTATGTGCATTGATAATGTAGATGTTTAAATAGAACAGTTTTACTTAACTTTACTTTTAACTGAAATGGCGACGTACGCATGTAGGTATTTTAAACCAAGTATGAATGAGGATTAAGTGTAGGATGATTGTGGCGCGATCTTGTAGTCTTGTTACTGACTAAGGCTGACATGTTCCTTAGACAGGACTGTTAATTAATAGCCCAACAGCCGATGGCAACTAATGGACCTACAGTTTAACGTGGAATCCGAACCACGGCCTCTGAATTACGAATTGGTCTAATTATGAGGATGGTCTTTGTGGATTAACGTAGTATTCAATAGTGCGGACGTTAATCCACATAAGAGAACACTACACCCACCGACCATCTCTCACAACTATCCACAATTCGTGACCTCCAGTAGCTGGATTACAGGACGTCACCACCGTCCCAGTTTTACCTAAACCTTTTCTAGTGATCTCATTGCATATATGTATTTAAATGTCTGTAAAATGGGAGATTGTATTCTTCCCTAATTTGTAAATTTAAAATCCGAATGCAGCACTCCTCTTAAAGGTTCAACATGAAATCAACAAAAAGAACGTAACCAGCATTAAAGCCAGACAGTTCTAGACCAGCTAGTTAAATACAATACTAAAAATAAATCGCAAATAACAACATGAATATGTTTGATAATGTAAAAACGTTTATACGTTAAATATAATATTACTGTATTATTCATTTTTTATTACTATTTGTTACTATTCCAGATGTATTCCAATTTTAAACCTCTATTTAATTGCCTCTAAATTTATAGCCATAAGAATATAGATATGGTTAAAGTTTCAAAAATTGTGATTATTTCGTGGAATTAAAGAATTAATCTGTTGTTTAGACTATGGTGTGGTCAGAACTTATTAAAATTGACATTGCACGTGTAATTGATTACTAGCTGGGTGGTATCTTCAGAATCTGAAGTTCACGGGTTCTAATCTAAACAAAATGGTAAGATCACGGATATGTCTAAAAGGAATGTTTTCAGTACATCCAAACAACAGAACTGTCCTTATGTTTCAAATTTTCGTCTTACAAATTTCTAACACCCCTCCCCAAAGCTAAGACATATCCATGTCAATTATGTTATAAATAGATACTGAACGCAGCTATGCTTTAGTACATAGTTAAGACCCACGGATTTAGAAGAGACGTGTCGTCGCGCACGTCAGGGCCACCGCTGTCTCACGCAGGTGCCGCCAGGCGGCGCGCGAGACGCGAGGGAATGCGTGCGTTACCGTCAAGTATCGATGGCCGATTGTCGATTCTAACCTACAATCGATAGTATCGATTGACACATTGTACATACTATACAATACAACATGATGGAAAAGATTATTAATTATCCTTCAAGAGTAAAACTTTGCAATTCAATTCGATGCCAACAAAAATGTTGCTAACATTAACTCCAACATATTCAAAACTTGTCTAAAACCCAAATATATGAATCCGACTGCCCAATCGATTGTGGTAAACGATCGATACTATCGATAGTACAACCGGCAGATGGTCATCATTACCGCCAGGTGGCGAGCGGAGTGAGCGAGAGACTCCTCTCCACACTAAAAATCATACATTATAACAATTTACCACGAATTAAATTTTTAGACCAATCCCGATACAAGCCCTACAGAAATGCTACGTTGTTGAGACAACGGTCTATCGTATCGGATAAATTCAAGTATCAAAGAATCCTGTTTTACACTACATTAATTATTATGTTTCGCAGTAAATAAGATTTAATAGGGAATAAACAGTTTTACGCAATCTGGTATGTCCCGTTTCAGTTTATAAAATACTTTTTGTCAACTAGACTTACTTCCTTGATATGTTTCGTCTACATACCTACAAAAAACAGTTTGTGTACTCTATTGTATATCGCTGCTTCGTTTACAGTCTACAGCGTGTTCCAAAACTGGGTTCTTCGAACCAATGTTTAACATCAACACGGCTGAGATATACTGGCTCCTTGCAAGTTACCACAAATTAAAATTTTTAATCCGTTCTCAACTAAAATCTGTATAGTAATTTCATACCATCAAAGCTACCACCAATTGTTGTTTGGGCTCTATAAAACAAGGAAGATAGAAAAAAGGCATTCAAAACGGTTCTTTTCAAAGATCACCAATAGTGGATTTTTTAATTTTTTTGTCCCCTTTTCCGTCTACTTGTAGAACAATGAACGACTTTGAAAAAATATTAAAAAACGCACGTAGTAAAATAATCAATTCATCTCCACTACTAACAAGGAATAATACTTACTTTATTCATTAAATCTGGATCGAAGCAAAAGAGTCCTTACCTGGAAAAATAAATCTTCATTAGAAATGAATTACTCTTGAAAGTAGAAGAATTACAAGAGTTCCTCAAAGTAATAAAAGTAATTTTCCATTCAAGTACACTACTTGTGTGTTTATGCATTTATAGTATTTTACTCCTTAAGTTTAAGCTGATTGAATACTTATAGAGGAAAGCCGAGACGAAATCACAAACCGCAGCCGATTGTAACAGTGTAGTTGGTATTACTGTTTCCGCGGGCGATTGGCAGCAGTGGCTCCGTTTTGTGTGGCTGTATTCTCAAACGGCAAAACTACGGTCATCTTGTGACAAAAACATGCAGTAAAATTGTATAATAATAATAACCTAAATAATAGTTATCACACATTGTAAAAATATATTATGTAAAGATGCTTTATACCAAAGTTTATAAAGTAATTTCACAACAATTTTAAAACCTAAACCACTTTTAACCCTATTGGTAATGTGACAAGGATCGGTCTATGAAAGTAATTTCTTAAAGGTAATTCACAAAATGTTATTACTAAAATGTTAATACTAAATGAACCGCCGTTTTCGTAAACGTAGTAACGCTGTTTTCTTTACTTACCGACGTAATCTATTTATTATATTTATTTAGTCTGAATCAGAACGAGAAATAAACTACTTACGAGTTATTTTTCTTTAATTTTTCCTTAATTCAAAACTGTAAACTTCTCCTTTCCTGTTTATTTACTAATTAAACTTTCAAAATTGTATCCCTACAGTCACTTTACTAATTGATAACGCATTTTAAATACTAATCAATTAATTGTTGGCCAATTTTATAACTGGAGCGTGATTGGTAATTACATCGGATGTAAATATTTATTCCACATTGTATTGGAATATTCATTCCCGTCGGGCGCCATAAAGACAATACCAATATTGGGTTCGGCTCCGTTCGGCTCAACATATGGGACTAGACCGCAATGGCAATGGTCGACATGCTGGAACCATAATCCCCGCAAATCCTAATCCCTAATAAAACCATCCCTCAATACCTTTACATATCCATATCCACTGAATATCTGGTTAAATTTTACAACGCTAAAACATTTTTTTACAAACTCGAGCCGCATCTCTAAAAACAGAACATGATCGCCGAACATAATGCACAGATGAGATCACACGCAACACGCTGGCGTGAGTAGAGCGAATTTTATATTATTCCCATGTTTTACATGGAAAATGTCCTTATTTTAAGGCTATTCACTAGGTACGGCGTTTTAATAACTAACTTAGTTATACCAATTCTTCATAAAAATTAAAATGAATACGTAGGTTCTCTGTCATGAGGAACTTAAATTTGGGGTGCTACGGTCGTTCACGAATCTATTTTTCGTGTTCAAGTTAGATTATTGTTTGAAATAAACTTCGTATTTAGGCCTACATCAGAAAAATAAAAATATGGAATCTTTCAAGGCCAATTTGTGCAACAAGATAGCCACTTCAAAAACTGTCAAACCGAACATGTAACTTGCCCTTATAGACCTACACGATGTCGATATGCCTGTCCGAACTTAGATTGCAGCAATGGAAAGTAAATCTGCCACACCCTGCATATGCAAGCAGGCACTTGCATATGCAATGGAATCATGTATTGATACATTTCCTGTTTCCATTTTGAATCACACCCAATGTAATATGCACCACGAATAGATCCCATGTTCTACAAACACAAAGACATTGTTCTGACTTGTGACCTCGATACATATTGTAACATAACATCTACTACTTAAATTCTTTACTCGTCACTCATCATAGGTATTGTCTATTTTCAACAACAGCTGATTCGAGGAAACTGATCATAAAAATAATTTGTGTGGTTACGCTAGTGCTACTAATGGGTAACTAGTGAACTAATTAGTTCATCAGCTGTTTTTCACAGTTTAACAATTTAAATCCATATAAATAAAATTAGATTTTTGTCTGTACATTGCTCAGAATTATATTAGTTTTTTAGTTATTTTTACTTTTCGGGCGTTAGAGAAGCTAAAACCTGTGATGCTCCAGGAGGCATTTTTACGCCGTCTTCTCCGAAAAAAACGGGAGAACTGATTTCAATGAAACTTATTTCATGTATTCTCTACATTCCAGAGAAGGTTTTTAAATGCTTGAAATCGCCCGCCACCCCTTGAAAAGTAAATAACGAGCAATAAACCCACTATTACGCGATATTATTCGCATTTTGATTCAGTTTTCAATGAATAACCATAAAAAATGTTAATTGGTGAATAAAATGGTTTAAATTTTGCATGGTCTATTATTCTGCTGACATACTTCGCCTCACAGTAATGCAACTCACAGAGCGCACATCGGACTTTCGGTATTTGTAATGAAATACAGTATTCCAACGTTTGCCCCTGCAAGCGGTTGTTTCCTCATGAAGCACGATGCAAAACAGGTGATATTCATTTACTTTTTGCACGGTTGATTTATTCAAGAGACTAAACATTAACAGCATGCAGTATGTAATCAAAGTGAACGTCGTTTCATCAGGAATAAAGCTGGCAACACTTAGTGTAAACATCCGACCCACCGTCGTACGGTTCACGGTCAACTCGAATAAACATTTCGGACAAAAATTAGCAAACTAATTTGGTTTATGTTAGTTTAGATTATTGAAATGGTGACCATACCACAATGTAGGTATTTTAAGCCAAGTATGAATGAGGATTGTGGTGCGATCTTGTAGTCTTGTTACTGACTAAGGTTGACATGTTCCTTATACAGGACTGTTAATTAATACCCCAAAAGTTAATGACAACTAATGGACCTACAGTTTAACGTGGAATCCGAACCACTGCCTCTAAATTACAAACTGGTCTAATTATGAGGATGGTCTTTGCAGATTAACGTGGTATTCAATAGTGTGGACGTTAATCCACACAAGAGAACACTACACCCACCGACCATCGCTCACAACTATCCACAATTCGTGACCTACAAGTCGAGCATTTAAAAACCCACTATTACGCGATATTATTCGCATTTTTATTCAGTTTTCAATGAATATCCTACTGGTAATAATCAGCTGTCTTTGTAGTTTAAAGATTTAATAGAAATAAAAACAAACAGCTGTCAAATCAATATTAATTAGTTTATATTGGTCATTGATTTAAAACCCATTTCGAAATCATACTATATTAAAAGTTATTTTAACGTATAACTAATTATAATAAAGGTAAAAATGTTCTAATTTATTTCACTGTAAAGTAATGATATATAATAAAGCTGGGTATTGATTTTTTGATTTGTATTGATTTGTTTAGGATTTCAGGTTTACATTTTGGTATGATGATCTTTCTTCTTTAAACTGAATCCTACAATCCGTACAAAGGACGGGCTTACTGCTAGTGTAAACATAAATACGCACAAGAATAAATTCATTCAGGTCTGGGTTAACCCATCTTCTTTTCCATAAAAAATGTTAATTGGTGAATAAAATGGTTTAAATTTTGCATGGTCTATTATTCTGCTGACATACTTCGCCTCACAGTAATGCAACTCACAGAGCGCACATCGGACTTTCGGTATTTGTAATGAAATACAGTATTCCAACGTTTGCCCCTGCAAGCGGTTGTTTCCTCATGAAGCACGATGCAAAACAGGTGATATTCATTTACTTTTTGCACGGTTGATTTATTCAAGAGACTAAATATTAACAGCATGCAGTAATTAACCAGATTAAACGTCGTTTCATCAGGAATAAAGCTGGCAACACTTAGTGTAAACATCCGACCCACCGTCGTACGGTTCACGGTCAACTCGAATAAACATTTCGGACAAAAATTAGCAAACTAATTTGGTTTATGTTAGTTTAGATTATTGAAATGGTGACCATACCACAATGTAGGTATTTTAAGCCAAGTATGAATGAGGATTGTGGTGCGATCTTGTAGTCTTGTTACTGACTAAGGCTGACATGTTCCTTATACAGGACTGTTAATTAATAGCCCAACAGTTAATGACAACTAATGGACCTACAGTTTAACGTGGAATCTGAACCACAGCCACTGAATTTCAAACTGGTCTAATTATGAGGATGGTCTTTGCAGATTAACGTAGTATTCAATAGTGTGGACGTTAATCCACACAAGAGAACACTACATCCACCGACCATCGCTCACAACTATCCACAATTCGTGACCTCCAAGTAGCTGGATTACTATTATAGAACTAAAAAAAGTAGATCTGTTTGTTATATTACATAGGACAAAACGTTTATGCTGTGACCTATTTAACACTGTAGATATTTGCCAGACGTGTGACAAATTTAATTTGCAACTGAAGCGAAAAGTGCCTCTAATGCACTCGAACGAAACCATTACGCGCTCTCTCGTGTCCAGCAAAGTGACACTTTTGTGGCAATTGTGTTAATGTATTTTGTGATTTTTTAAATGTTTTGTAGATTAACATCTGTTATGGCTGACATAAAATTGTGATTTTTTTTTAAATCTGCTCATTAGCCTTCAGTTTATCTTTTAAACTCTAGTAAGTAACCATTAAATTGTTATAATGAACTAGTACCACAAGTCTAAATTGAACGTCGTTGTACATATATTTCAAAGAAAATGAGATATATCCATACAAATAAAGTACTCAACAAAAATTTAAAGTATTGATTTCAATTTAACTACTATAACTTTAAAATAATTCCTTAAAAATTAAGGCCTCTTTATTGTAATAGGACTATAACGATTGTAACTGTCGTAGAACTCTGACCTGAATACCAACAATCTATTCTTTTATTTTCTTCAAATACCCAACAATTTTTAAACAAAATGTATTCGTGTTGTTTATAATTAACGATAATAAGTCACTAATAGCAGTTCAAGAATTTTTATGAAAAATCTAGACCAAATAAATAGGAAAATGACTGTGAAATACCTTGATGCAAACTCCACATTCCCAACAGTAAGGGAAAATACGTACAGTTGCTACACGAAAAGATTATTTATAAAGCCAAAAACCACAAAATTGAAACCCAGTATTTTTTTGAAAATATTCATTTATTGTGTTGCAAAACACACAGTTAAAATTAGAGATAACAATAAACAAGAACCCATATCGGTGTAAACGCTTCTAAATTATCACAACAAATGGAGCCTGAAAGTGCCAGCCAATATCGCCGATACCCCCCGCCCCCCTTCGCACTACAATGTGACGTCATTTGCATAACCCCTCCCAGCCCCGATGATTAACGAGTTTCTCTGTCAAATTGCTTTTTGCGCGCTGCCGCAAAACTATTAAGGGCCGCGGTGATAAATTCATCTTACCTAATTGAAACCCGCTAAAACAGTTTTCATAAAGTGTATCTCAATTTAAAATACGAGATTGAAAATCTTTATTTAAGTTAATTTCAATTTTACGTCGTAAAAACTAAGCAGGGTTCCGCAACGGAAGGAGAAAGACCTCGTTAAGGGCGGCTCGTCAGAAGGCGGTATTAAAAACTCATTTAGTTCCTCTTGCCAATTAAAATTGTTAAAACCACTTCTATGTTTTCTCTGTAGAACATCTTTACGTTTTACTCTTTTTCTCTTTCCCTGCTGTTTTAACACAGATAAAATTCATTTTATTACCACTGAGAAAGGTCAATGGGGCAAGGAAACTCGTCAAATTAACATCAACTCTCATCTTCAAGATACGTTTATGATGAAGTCAAACCCCTTTAATACTAACTAGAGCTTGACATATACGAAACTGGCGATGGTGGCGTCATCCTGTAATCCAGCTACTTGTAGGTCACGGATTGTGGATAGTTGTGAGAGATGGTCGGTTGCTGTAGTGTTCTCGTGTGTGGATTAACGTCCGCACTATTGAAAGCTACGTTAATCCGCAAAGACCATGCTCATAATTAGAGCGATTCGTAATTCAGAGGTCGTGGTTCGGATTCCACGTTAAACTGTAGGTCCCTTAGTTGCCGTCGGCTGTTGGGCTATTAATTAACAGTCCTGTCTAAGGAACATGTCAGCCTTAGTCAGTAACAAGACTACAAGATCGCGCCACAATCATCTTACAATCAACTCTCATTCATACTTGGCTTAAAATACCTACCTTGTGGTATGGTCGCCATTTCAATAATCTAATCTAATAAAAAACGCGATAAAATACACATGAACACTCGCGTATTTCCGGACACACTACTAAGTGATTTTATATCTTATATCTCAAAATGTATTTTATGTCTTGATGAGTTCCAACCAGGTGCTTGGCGTTGGGGAAAGAGAAGACCTAAAACGTTACATAAATTCTTCTCCAAATGAACAGACACAACGTAGCCGTATTATTAATATTTAGCACAAATCTTAATGTTTTAAAACTATTTCAATTGAAAACCACGAATTGAAGCTCACCAGTATATACAAGTACTGCGTGTACTGAGTTTATTTAGAAATGATTAAATAAAAATAGCACATATTTCAAAAATATAAAAACTATAACTTTAAAATATTTTCTAAAACCAAAATTCCACGGAACATTCCTATTTCACCGCTCACACATTTCAGAGAACTTATGTTACCTCACCCTGTAATTTACAACGTAATAATGTTAAGGTTAAGTAAGTTATTAAGGGTTTCGTTTGACGAAGGAAAGCGGCGGCAATCGGAAGTTGGCCAACATTTTACGAGGGATCAGATTGAGCGGAGCGGGAGGCTAATGAAATAATAACAGCTTGCGGAACCGGTCCGAAGAGCAGGGACAGAATAAACAGTGGAACAGGGGACGTGGGGAACGGGGCCGACAATATGGTCGCTGGAACACGGTCTGAACTAACAGTGGATCGGGGAACGAGTGGAATTGGACCGACAGTGAGGTGGGTGAAACAACGAGGACCGCTGGAACACGGACAGAATAAGCAGTGGAACGGGGACCGAGTGGAATTGAACCGACAGTAAGATCGCTGGAACAATGAGGACCGCTGGAACACGGACAGAATAAATAGTGGAACGAGTGGAATTGAATCGACAGTAAGGTCACTGGAACAATGAGGACCGATGGAACACCGGTATAATAAATAGTGGAAACAACGTATTTATGGGCTACTTTTACTTTACACAAATCCTACCCACGATAAATGAAGAAAAATTAAGAAACATTCACTGACGATGCTGTGTCCTCAGTATTGAGAGATATTGTTGGAGTTGTCCATCGATTGTTACCGCAGAGGCAAACGTTCCACAACGTACAACCTAATTATCGACTATAATCACAGTCACAGTACCGCGCTCCCGACCAGGGAATTAGTCGTATCAACAAACTGCATCACGCGAGCTGAATTGTAAACAGGGGTCTTTCAAGTTCATGTTAGGCGTGTTTAAATTTATTGTTGAAATTTTAATAATCACGTTATCCATAACGAATTTTCGGAAAAACCTGTAACATGAAGTTATTTTTATCAAATTTTATCACAGTTAGGAGATTCAACCACACATGTATGATTCGTTTAATCGTTTAGATTTCACAAAACGTCCTCAAGACTTTTACGTTATGAGTTTAGAAGGATCTGGCTGCTTGTAATAAGATTTAAGTGGTCATGTGATACAAGATTTACATCAGTGGAATCAGTTTAAATAATGTTCGGACATAAACTGGCTTTGTTGACCGCTCCAAACAGGTTCCACGGTCCAGATTGTTCCAGGAACTCCAGCAGGTGTCGTATTGTAGCGCTCCCCGGGTGGCGGATAGTCCGCCGTTCCGTCTGTCCGTCCGACGACCGGCTACAATAGAGTTGTAAAGCGTGGAGCTCACTCCAGCAATGTGGCGGCTCGGGCATCGTTGGTTTGTACCATATAACACATGCCCGTAACAGAAGTGTAAATAATTTATAGTGATAACAGATCACTACAGTGAGGATTTCTGTAGCTGGAGAAACGTGCTCACCACGTTTTTAAGCCAAGTACGAGAAAAATGGGTTTAAGATGATTGTGGCGCGATCTTGTAGTGTTGTTACTGACTAAGGCTGGTATGTTATTTAGACAGGACTGTTAATTAATATCCGAACAGCCAATAACCTATTTCCCACAGGGAAGTTTCACTGTCAATTTCTAATTTAGCAAGTAATTAATTGATTTTCTTAGAAGGTAAATGATCAACAAGAAAATGTTTTAATTTACGAGCTCGAGGGAATGGACCTATTGCATCTAGGGGCCTATTTAGTTTTAACAATTAAAGTAGGAAGCCGTTCACTACCAGACAAATAATTTCCCTTGTTTACTTTTGGGTTTAGAAAGTTTGTCTAATTTTGTAATATGAATTGCGCTTATCCCTATTACAATTTTATGAAATTAAATAGAGATATGATATTAAACACTTGAACCAGCAGTTGTGTTACTTTATATAAGTACGTAGTTTTCGTGCAATTTAGTTCAAGGATGTTACGTAAAACTTTAAAGTCAATAACGTCATCAAGGATAATTGGCAGTTTGAAATATTACGATGACAAAGAGAAGACGTATCTCTCACTCACACACACACACACACACACACTCTCTCTCTCTCTCTCTCTCTCTCTCTCTCTCTCGCACTAATGACCCGACAAGTGTCGGCCGCCTACAACTGGCCAATTAATGCACGACTCCGATAAGCCACCTTTGTCGGTGATAACGCAGCCGTAAATCGTCTTTATGTTTTCCGCCGTGTTCCTCCAACAGTTAGTAAACAAATTTGTTCAATTTGTTTTTTTCGCATTTCCAACGCCAGATTCTCTTTGAACATTTTTCTAGCGTCTTCATCAGTGGTGGAAAGTTTGGTTTTCACCCCACAAGAACAATGTTAATTTTTCGTGGAAGCATCACGCATACTGTGCTATCGTCGTATCGTCTGGTCAGAGGATAGTTGTACAAGATGGACTGTGGTGCCGAGATAAAGTAATTTAACGGTACGTGACAAATACCCAAAGAAAATTGGAACATTTAGTAAATACATTCCCTTTAGACATATCAAATATCCATGGTCTAACATATTTCCCACAGGGAAGTAAATGAAAAAAAACTACACCTGGAGCTGAGATCTTTATTGGGTTCTTTATCCTCATGACGTAACACAACCGGAAATATAATTTGGAGTATAAGTATTTTTATTTACTGCCAATGTAGTAAAAGGGGAGACGAAGTGTATTCTTAATCCTTGATTTAAAATGTAGGTTTATGTGTTAAAGTTTCCACAGTAGACGTTTGAACATGTAAATAGATTCAAGAGCACTCAGCGTTATGGCCACTATAGGCGACTTAACGTTGGACAGAAGAGAGCAATATTTCTCCATACGTGAACAATAACGCGCTATAAAACACCGTGTGAACCTCATTTCCATCCCCAGAACCCTTCACAACGTTGCTCCGTCTCTGATAACACCTCTAGAGCTATGCCAGGTGAAAATACTGTTTCATTTTTCAGAAAAAAGTATCTTCCTTGTAGAAGATTATGTGAAAATGGAGAATTAAGGGATCCATACAGATATTGAGATATCATGACCCCTGCTAGAACTAGACGTTTGAGAGGGTGGGGCATGTATTGAGGAGAGACAGAGGATCATTATTAAGGGAAGTGGGAGAAGGACAGCTGAATGGAAAGACCACCAGGAAGGCCCAAGAGAAGATGGTGGAACAGTGTGAAAAAACTATAGTAAGAACAGGAGCAGAAATTGACGAGGCACAGGACAGGGAGAGATGGTGAGTAGTTGTTGGTGAGGCCAAACTTCAACTTGGGTACTAATGGCCGTAGCAGTAAGAGTAAAAGTATCTTGGAATCTGCAAGATGTCGACAGTTCATCTGTACGACGGCGCCGTTTCATCTAAAAGAGATACTAAATGATCAAAAGACTTCGTTAGTTCATACTAAACATTCAATTTTTAATGTAAATTATTACGTAATCGTACATACAATCGATACTCAACACTGAACTACAAACGAAGCGAACACACAATCTTACACCACAATTTTGTCTACAACGTAACAGCAATCAAAGCTCAACCCTCCACTTCCGTTTCTCCTCAGTGACGTCAATTGAGGGAGACATTTTCTATTTCGAAACCTTCAACGGTGGTCCATTGATCAAACAAAAATGCGTTGAAAAAAGTAATTTTCAATAGCGGCTGGGTAAACGGCGTGTAATGTGGAGACACGGCCAGTTTGACGCCGGGCCAGGAATAGCTGCGTCAACAAATGCACCGTGGAACCTTCTACCTCAACCTACTGGTCTTCTAGCGATAATGTCACTTCTACAAACAGTTCCTTTGTTTGTATCATCGGTAACTGTTGCCAGAACCGTCTATGTTGTCACCTAGTGGATTGCCACATTATGAGTATCAAACAACGAACCGATTTCAGTTGAAAGTAAATAACGCAACGTTGTGATTACAATAAATACTTTTTGAAAGGAACCCTTGGGAAGTTATAATAATCTAAAATGTGATGCTGTCATCGTCATATTCCTTGTTCGTCCTTACACAGTCAACGCACGTTCCTTCCTCACTGCGACGTATTTGGGCATGAATCCAAAAAACCGAGAGGAGGGTCTTCCTGTCAAGCCGAAAAAGGGGGGTACACATTTCAAACATTAGTCATATGATTTAAGTACAAAATTTATTTATGGATTTCATTTAACCCTAAATAGATTAGAAATATACTAATATTTAACTTCCAATGAACTACACCGATAAACTTTTAGTCTTGTATAAATCCTAAGTAACGATAAAAATACTTGTAACGAAGTCAAGTCGGTTGAAAGGATCCCACAGAGTTGTGTAACACATGTAGCAACCGTAGCAATGCCATAAAACACGTGTTGTCGACCCACAATCAGCTGATGGCCTTCCAGCTGTGACTCACGACGCAAGCGCGATGACAACGCATGGGCAAGTGTACCACCTGTCGACGCAGTGTTGCCACCGGAAACGTCTTGTAAGCCCAGATTTATAGGCTGCGTTGTGATTTCTACAGTTGGTCAATTAGTTATTTATTCAGACTCTTAATATTTATGTAATGTGAGTATTTCTATTATGTATCAAGTTTGAAACCAAGTTCTTAAAAGTTTGATTTAAATCTATAAACCAGTATTACGATTTAAAATGTGTTTCAACAAAAGTAGTTATCAACAAAATATCTGCATATTCAAAACTACAAAAAGGAAAATATATGAGGAAAATTAAATAAAAAAACTAATTAAAACTCCAAAAAACAAATACTGTATACACATTACAAATGATAATGGTAGTCTAAAAATTAATAAAATATATAGTCTGCATACACATAAACATATAGAATGATAAAGTGTTCAGTGCAATTAACAAAAATACGTTATAAACGCATTCACGTCATTCTCACCACCTGAGGCCCTATCCTCTGAATAGATCAGTACCATTTGAAAAATCATAAGGGGACTGATATAATATTTACGAAACTACAAATGAAAACTTCGATCTCGACGTCACGGTACCTCTACATCCACGACCTGCACCGTCCCAGGAGTCAGAGGCCTTGGACTGGTTTCAACTCTTTTTACATCTCCTTGCTGCTAGACCGTTTCACGTAATGAGAGGAGTCCTTTTCTACGATTTAACGGGTTCACCATATGTTCTTCCACGCTGAATCCTCCAACTTGCCGTTTATATATTCGGTTTCCTTTCAGTGAGTTGTGCAACATATGTAATTACCAACAAATGAATCAGCTGATCTCTGACGATAAACATGCCACAGATCATCATGTGTAGGCTGGATTGTTTAGTGGTTATATAACCAGTTTCATAATCTGATGGCCGCCAGTTCGAACCCGTACACAATCTGAATATTTTGATAGTTCTCTACCATACTGGATCCAGTTCTTTTGTTCATTGTTTAATCAATGCACCTGACACATTAATCAGCTGGACTTAACAATAACATCTTTGTAAAGTCAATTTATCATATGATATGGCAAAGTGAGTGGTCTCTACTATGGCAAATGTCTCTAGTGTTATTAGAACATACAATGATCAAACTATTAATTAATTTTAAGTAGTTTAAGTAGTTAATCAGAAAATATAAAAAAAAAAAAAAACACATATATATCACTATGGTGTATCAAATTTTATATATACTTATTTTGAAAATAATAAAATATATTCACTTTTGAGTATTTGCCAATTTTTAATTTTTCTATAAATCAAAAATTCACAAAAAATTAATTTTTCAAAATATTTGTATATTTCATATTACATAATGAATATACAAATTAATATTTGTAATAAAATTTATTCTGATTAATATAATATATAAAATATAATTACACATTAAGATACACTACAGGATCAGAATATTAATTGTTCGTATAATACATTAATCAGATAAGTATATAATAATGAAAATTATATCATTATACTTTAATGAAGGCATAAAAAATTTAATCCATATTACACGTAAATAAGATTAACTTTTTCAGTTTTAAAATAACCAAAAATAAAATATTCATTATAAATTAACATAGTTGTTGTTTATGAGATACAAATTTAATTCACAAAGTATTTTCATATATTCAATTTTTTCTGAAATTTTTATCACCACAAAGTAAAGCGAGTACGATAAATTAATTATTCTTGAATTCTATGTCAGATAACGAATTCGCTTGATAATACTTGACATATTAATACAGCTTAAAACAGCTGATATCATAAAATAATTTAAACCGATTAAGATATCTGTAACACTGCAGCTGAGAAGGTCAGAAGATCAGTTAACTTTAATGGCCGAGCCAGATACATTACACGAGGATAGTCAGGCTGAAAATTCAAAATTATTTTTTGTTACATAACCGCACCATTAAAAAGTGGCCATGTAAATAAGGAAGGGAACATTTCGTGTAAGGGTAGTTTATTACCACCCACCATGAACCCCTCACCCTCACCCAACTTTGGCCAAGATGGCTCTAATGAAATTATGTGCTGGATGTTTGTTTTAAAAGGGTTTACAGAACATTTAGGTACCTTTACGTCGGTGATTTTGTATTTTTTGTTTCTACTTGTTACTACCATTGGATAATTATTAGTTAATTTTGACCATAAAATTACTATAGGAGGATCGTTGGTATATTCAATGTCGAATTAGTTGTTGTCCCCACCAACTTAAAAAGTAACCAATAAAAATACTTTACCAACTTAGCCTCCCAACACAACATTAAAATCCAACAATAATATAAAATTACTATGTTAAACGCTTACTTAGATGTCTTTTGAATGCAATTATGTTTAATATAATCGAAAGTACACTACGGTCGAATTATGAAATATTTTAGGTTTATCAAGGTACAAAAGAGGAGCTTGAAAAAATCAAAACTCTTGCATTCACTTTTGCAATACTTGTAACGCCACACTTTGACCTTTATAGCCTGTGTCAGCTGTTTCGGTCCAAGACGGTTCTTTCCGGATATCAGTTTGAAGTCCTGGCGTAGAAAAAACCTACTTTTGGATAATTGACACTTCGCGGTGTGAGATTAGGTGGATGCGATTCATAAAGGTTCGGGAAAGCTTGAATTACGACACTAAACAATTAAGTACCATAGTTGAAGTGTATATTTTCTTGTTTATAATAAAATAAAATGTGTATTTAGTAGAAAATTTGTGTTTTCAATGTTTATCCCCTAAATGCATGCGTTTTTGAAGGGACGATGTAAAACGGACCTTCCTTAAAATACGTTGGATCAAATTAACATATTTATGAACCTTAGTCCGTCTTTAAAAGCTGTTTTATGTTGTCCAATGTATTTAAGAAATTCCGTCATTTTATCATACGTTTACACATGCATAAAAGGGCCCTAATTGGGAAAAGATTAAATCCAAAAAGAATAAAAAACTCATTAGGTAAAAATATGTTTCCTTGGATTTACATAACTAAGATTACAAGTGAGGTCTTGACAGATGTACTGTGTGAGTGAATTTGATAGAATAAATTTGAGTTATTGTAAAAATATCGAAACTGTAAGCCCACCCAGGAGCGTCTCCAGACCCCCGACTGGTCTCCTAGCAACCAAGACCCTCGGTCATTCCCATCCTCCCTCGCCACGAGATCCTTCCTTTAAGCGACTCTCATCCTTGAAAATCTCCTTCATTCACGCTTGCAAGGAAATCTTCACGTTTTCCTTATGAAAGTTGCAATTTCAAAAATGAAATAAACTGTATCGGTGAACTAACACACACTACCTTTTTAAATGCCTAAAGGAAATTTGCTACTCGTAAATGAATAAGAAATTTATTATAAATAAGAAAATATACACTTCAACTACAATACTTAAGTAAGTATTGTAGTAAGTAAGTACAATTAAGTATCCCCAAACCTTTACATATCACAGCCACCTAATCTCACACCGTAAAGTGTCGATTATTAAAAATTTGATTGTTTACTATGTTTTTAGGACTTCTAATATTCCGAGAGAACCGTTGAGGGTGAAACTTTTGGAATTTTATTAAAAGTGATGTATTAAAAGATTTCTTGTATTTTGAATTTTAGTTAAACTCTTGGTTTTCTGCAAATGTTTTTAATTCAAGTTTCAAAATTATATTAATTTTTTTAACAAAAAGATCAAAACACGTGCACTTTTAGGTTACTTGAATACTTACAGTTTTATACAAAAAATTATCAATTTTGAGTGAGTGGTATTTACAAAATATAAATTTAAAAAATACAATTTTTCGAGAGAAATACACATTTTGGCTATAAAAATTAAAGCAATTTTTTATCATTGTTAGGTCTTTAGGGATGCATAACTGCCAAAGATTGTTAGAAAATAAAGGAAACAAAAATTGTTTTACGACTAGCGTGTCCCTTTAATATAATTAAGTTGTATGTATGTAATACAATAACGAATTTCACCTACGTTTCATAGCTCACCAAAATTCGTTATTAAAAAAGCAATCACTGAATGCATTTAACACGTCTTTTTTCTACAAATGATAAAACCTTTTGGTTGCTTGCGATTTTCCTCTTCCTCCTCAAAAATAATGAGCTATCAACATATTTTGAGTAGTTTAGTTGGGTCCCCAAAGGTAAAAATTAAGTTTAGTTTGAAAATACGAAGAAATTTGGAGGAAATATATTTTTCGTAATGCCCAGAACAAGTGTCCTGTAATCTAATTGGAGGTCACGAATTGTGGATAGTTATAATTACACCAGTTCGTAATTCAGAGGCAGTGGTTCGTACTCCACGTTAAACTGTAGGTCCCTTAGATATTCCATTGACTGTTGGGCTATTAATTAACAATCCTCTTTCAGGAACATATCAGCTTTAATCAGTAACAAGACTACATGATCGCGCCACAATCATTTTAAACTCATTTCTCATTCATACTTGGCTTTAAAATACCTACCTCGTTAGGTCACCATTTCAAATAGTAATCTAATCTAATCTAATTACTTGTTAAGGACTGGTTTAAAGGTTCAGTGGTAACAGCTCCAAATCTGATCGTAACTGTTCTAACTTAATCAACATCTTGACACAATTTTGTGATGATTCGACCCTTGACTTTGTTCACTGGCTGTAATTAATGATAGTCTTGGAAAATGAATCAGCTGGGCTTTACCACCATATGTTATCAAATCCACTACTCTCATACCTGCTTTAAAATACCAACCATAGTCGGCATATTATCTATAAATATGAATGTGAATCCAACCCAACCCACTCAAGTCGAAACTCATCAGCCCATTGTCTCCCTCTCTCCACGCGAACATCATAAAACACGCCGACCGGAAAGTAATTTCGAAATAAACCCAAACTGTAAAACTTTATAAGGACGGGCCTGTATAGGACGCTGCGCACGCTGGGCCTGTTATAGCGCCATAAAACGGTGAATTCGGGCCGCGGAATTGGCGGCAGGGCGATTGAAGAATGAACACTCCCATAAATGAGGCTTGGAAACACTGCGCATTTACATTCCCTCCTTCGTACAATTCAATAACTGTATATAGTAATAGTATTTCAGGTTTTTTATGCCACCTTTCAGCCTAATTCAATATTTATATTTGTAGATTATTTCAAACCCAAATTTCGTCATTACCGAACGTGTTCCGATTACATTCTGTTCAATCAAGTGATCAATGTCCACCACTTAAAAGGTATATCTTACCATTGCTATGATTTTAATATTTTTACAGTTCCCCACCAGCCGCAGCAACCTTTAGTTCTGCCCCAGCCGCAGCAACCTTTAGTTCTGCCCCAGCCGCAGCAACCTTTAGTTCTGCCCCAGCCGCAGCTACCTATAGTTCTGCCCCAGCCGCAGCTACCTATAGTTCTGCCCCAGCCGCAGCGATGACACGTCCTATGCAGGACAGGTCAGGGTGGCCCCTGGCGGCGTTGCCTGCAGACTCATTAGCATAGAATGGACCCGGAGCGAATGTCTGGCCACCGGACAATGGCCACTCTCTACTCTCCTGGGAACCGATCAGGAATGTCGGCCTGGGCCACCTTTGGAACCGATTCCTCCATCCATGGAAGTTACACCAATCAGATAATAAAATACACATTACAACTTTGAAGTCAATACGTAAAATAAGAAAACTTTATTTCACAGAAATGTTTCAAAATACATTCATAAAAATTACTCTTTAAAGCAGCACCTTAAGATTGGCGTACTCTCATATGAAATTTTTATCAGCTGATTTTTATTATTTCGCAAAACAAAACGTCTGCTAAGTCATTGTCCTGACGGCTGTGTTCCGTGAACCTCCGACAGTTAACCTCCATCAAAGTGTCACTGTAAATTATTACTCTATGTCCAGTTGACCTCGCCACCGTCCTAGTGCTTCTCATGTTTTTTTGTACTCTATGTACTTTCTTTCTCATTAAAATATTTGTCATTATCAAATCCAGGTATTACTACCAAACGTTTACATTTTTGGATAGAATCGTATGTACGTAAGATTGTAACGGATTTGATGATATGTAGTTTAATTACTGTCAAAGACATGCTTATTCATTTGCCAAACATTGTAGACCCGGAATAAACCACATGAACAAGGCCCAGATGAAGATTTTGTTCATTATAGAACCAACGAGCTTTAGATTATGATGTGAATATGTTACCACCACCATTTAATTGCGAGTTGAAAAATATTTAAAACTCACCATAAAGCAAACGCTCCGAAAAAAATAAATTCATAAGAGTCGAACGGTGAAAAGTCAAAGATGCAAGTTCACGGGCAGAAAAGTGAAACCTTCACAAGGGAAAATTCACCCTTCTCAGTATAACCGGGGGTGGGGATGCTGATAAACTGCCCTTGCAGCACGAGCCACCCTCCTTATTTACGTAGCTACTTTCCAAAGGTTAATGGCGCCACTGACCTGGGCATAAAGGCAGTGTAACTCGAGCAACTGCGGTAGACGTCGTAATGTTAGTAAACCCACGCGGATCTCAAAAAGAATACATATTGAGGAAAAAGCATAGTTATAGTTAGAAAATTCCAACATTCCTTTACAACAATTATATTTCTATATTTTTTAATGGGTTAAATTTTTTGGTAATTATTTGCACAATCAATATTCAATAAGAGTACAATCAATTATTTTTGTAAAAAATTTAGATAAGGAATTATTTACAACAGTTTTATCTGCCATACGCTGGTAATTGTTGGTAAATTATATACGCATGGTAACTTAAATACGTGTATTATTATTTGCGTATATAGCATTAGTCAAACTTATTAACAAAACATTTTTATGAATCTATAAGGTAATGAGCTTTAGTGGCTTACAGCCAGTAGAAAATAGTCCTTTAAATTATTAACAAAACAATCTTTTTTGTTTACTCACAGAGTGATATTTTTATGAAAAAAAATTGTTGTATAAAAAACAATTAAAAAAACTAGATCTTATGATATTATTGTACAACTATTACTCAGAGTAAAAATATTTTCCCTAATAAAGAAAAATTTTGACAACATCACAATAAAATAATTCTTTTTCAAAATAATTCATACAATAAATTACATTATATAAATAATTATTCTTACTCAGAGTATTTTTTAACTATCAACTAAATAATCATTATAAATTTGTGTAAATATTTTTTTGGAAATTACTTTTACAACATTCATACAGCCAATAAAATGTTAAGATTTTTTCACTAAAACGTACATTTCATACACCACCCCTTGGCAAACAAACTAATTATAAAAATTACGTTACAAGTCAGACGCACCGCCTGACGAGCAAAGGAAGCACACTAGTGTCTGAACAGTAAATGCATCTTTTTTCTACTATATTTAGTGTATTACACAGTCCAAATTTTGATTTGACATTACGTATCCATGAAAGATTCGTAGTTAATGAGATTAGATATTCAAATTATCCTCCCGTTGGACTAAAAACAAACTAATTATAAAAATTACGACACAACGTCAGAAAAACACGCTGGAGCAAACAGCAAAAAAAAAACAATGGGAAGGCGAAATCCAAACGTTGTAAATAGCAACGGTATCAAAATATACTCCAAGTGTTGATTTACGAGCTCGTAAAAAAACAGTATGCAATTTAGATTTTTATCCAAGGTATAAGTATTAAAATAGTTATAAAATTTAGTCTAAATGGATTAGATTTACATGAAATGAGAGACAGTATTAGGGTGTGCTTGTAGGCAACTGTCAGTGGCATATTTAATGGGCCTACAGTTTAACGTGGAGTCCAAACCACTGCTTAAAAATTACGAACTGGTCCAACTATGAGGATGGTCTTTACTGATTAACGTAGTGTTCAATAGTGCGGACGTTAATCCACACAAGGAGGAGAGGACGTTAATCCACAATCCAAAGGAGTACGTGAGTTATTCTTAGTTACAAGCTTGACGTCAGCAGTGGTATGTTGTGTTTTGCGATGTCCACCTACAAATGACACAAGGTATTGTATGGATTCCGCTATGATACCGCTTCCCCATCTTCTGGTCCGTCAACCACCCTCCCCCCTCTCGGGTTACACCTTACAACAACCCATCTGTTGGCCGTGGGGCTCCTGGGTTTCACACAGTACTGAAATGGTTCTCAGTTCCGTAAATGTGATCAGGTGTAGATCAGATAGTAAACCTATAATGATAGTAATCATTTAGTCCATTGACAAAATATTTTTATATGGGAATATATAAGGTTAAAGTTAAAGAGTCTTCAACTGAGGCGACATGTTGTGTGTTATCCTCATAAGAACTTAATTTTTGACAGTAGTTAGGACACGATAGTCATGACAAGATGTTTGAGTTGGTAAACGGCAGTCTTAAGTTTGCTAGCAAATGTTTTTTTATAAAACAAGATAATGATTTGCTAATAATTGTCAGGTACAACAGTGTGATGTATTTTTATTACTTTGATTTGACACCTAAACCATTATTATATGATGATCGTGTGGCAAGTAAAATAATGTCCTATGACAAAATTAAAATGGTGATGGACGAAAATGCAATTAACTCCAGAGATTAATCAAGGATGAACAATGCCAGGTAGCAGGAGGACATGAATTCCCATTTTCTTCTTCTTATAATCCTCTTTTAGGGAAACATACCAGAATTATCTTGAATGTTTTAAGAAACCTCAGAAACAGCATGGGATGAATCTACATATTTTTACATGTAAGGTGAAATTTTAGGAACCAAATTCTACTGAGGTATCAAACTCAATAGTTTTGACCATTCTTCGTCAAACAATAATAAAATGTCTCGAGTCAAAAATACCTTGGATGAGTTGTTTAAAAATTATATTCCCAGACTATAATAACGAGCTTCTATTGTTTTGTACAAAATCATGATTTAATAGCACCTCTGGCCACGAGGGTTCAGGCTGGGTGGTCTGCAGACAGGCAGGAGGGTGGATCAATTTCCTTAGACGGTTGTTATTAGTATCCCAGGATAAAAAATCAGTGATCGGTGATTCAGTGGCTAAGTTGGTAGCGTAACAGACTCCCAGCCTTGGTTCTAATTCCAAAGTTTGTGATCAATATTTCACTTCTGTCAATCTAGTATTGTATCAGCTCACGCCTATATTTGCTTGATTGGCCCCATTCACACATCTGTACTGTATGTGGTCTGTAAACGTATAGATAAAAGGGGAAGCTTTCCCATTTAAATAAGGGTCTAAAAACACTAGCTTGTAGTGCATAATATGCACTGTTCATAAATAGTATAATTAATACGTCGATTCTATATGCCGGATCCCTAAAAGCTCTGAAACATGACTTTCTTCAAGCATGAATTTCTAAACTAAGACATGTCGGAATAATCTTTTTTTTTAAAGCTTCTGTTTTAATTTTTACTCAGTTGAATTTCAGCAATAGTTTATGATATTCCCAAGTAGTATATTATCAGATATTGTGTAATCAGCTTTCTGAATGGCACTACATAGTGAGTATAAGGTTTTATGGAAGAAAACATGTCACAGCAATTGCTTGAATTTAAATTTTTTCTTAGGGGGAGATAATAAAAAAGGTACAGTTCCTGCAGTCTCTAAAGACATCAGCTATTCGAACGTCAGACGTGTGCCGTTAAAACACACGTCCGTTCCACATGACGTCAAAGTACGTTCTAGTTTCATTTATTTTAGAAAAAATGTTTGTATTTCCTTCCCTGTGGGAAATAGGCTAGATCATGGATATGTCTAAAGGGAATTTTTCAGTTCATATAAACAGCTGTTATCATAACCAGTCTATGATGTCACTAACCAAATGTTTCAAATTTTAGTCGCGCAAATTGGCAACACTCCCACAGAGCTAAGACATATCGATGTCAAAACTAGTATCCAGGAACAGTAGAGGTTCATGGTATGGTTTGCCGAAATGGTTGATGGTAGCTTTTATAGTTATACAAATAATCTAACCTAACCAGAGTATCAGTATGTACATTTTGACGTGCGAATAGTCTCTGAGCCAACACCAGCGCCCCTGTCGGTCGGTGGCAGCAACGCCCGCTCCAGGCTCTATTCTATGCTAATAACAAGTCCGACCGTATCCCGACCTGCTCCACCAATGTTTGTCATTATACTTGATTTATTATTACCCTGGCCTCCTGGCGTTCCATCTAATCTAAACGTCTACGATCCCCTCGCAGGATTAACAGTTACATCCGGAATTTCACCTTTTATGTTCCTTCCTAGATCCGCGCTGATATAACTGTAGCCGGTAGTACCACACTCATTCACATCGGTACAAGTCTTCATGAGGTTGGGATTTGAACCCGTGACCTATTGCACCGCAGTCCAACGTTAACTAGGCTGACAAGGTCCAATATTGGCTAACATGGGAAGCCAATGCCCAATGGGATCAAATAGTCAGTAACAAGACTGCAAGATAGCGCAACAATCATCTTACATTCATTCCTCATTCATATTTGGCTTAAAATACCTACCTGAGTAGGTCGCATTTTAGAAAAGTAGTAATATTATTTAAAACGATTCATATCGGACTGAATCGAATATGTTGCCACTGTATTTCATTTTGTGTCCATTAACTCTATGGCATTCTTTAACGTTTTGGTAGGTATTTTTTAGTTATTATTTACTGTTCTATAGAAGCAACTGTTTATTTTTTTTGTTTTAAATAATTCAAGTGACCGTGAACATTCAGACTTTAATTTAATAGAGTTAAACATCACAGGGAGTATTTTTTTATGTTAGAGCTAGACTGAATTTTGTTAATATTTTTACTTGTTTTTAGTTTCATTTTCTTCACTGGCCACACAACTGGATTTAAGTGGCCAGTATATTTCCTGTTTATGTAATGTATATTTTATGTAATTTCTTGAAAGGAAATAAATAATTTATTATTTTATTCAGGTTTGCTGAGACAAGTTCATGTTATTTAGATTTTTATGGCGGTTTTCCATCACGATTACTAAACCAAATTTAACCACGTTTCGGTATCTGGAAGCTGATCCCGTCTTCAGGTGAGCTGGAAATTAGACCATTACAAGATCAGTACATAATCCGTAATTCAGATTTAAGCTGAAAACGAATTAGATATGTTTAAATCAGTAAAAAAACCATAAAAAATATACCAATTAACAAAATTCACGCACACAAAAAAACAAGGCTTCCACTTCCGACTGTTCCAGCTCACCTGATGACGGAATCATATTCTAGATCGCGAAACGTCGTGAATTTTTTTACGCGTGATGGAAAATGTGCACAATAACGATGTAACATAGGTAATTAATTAGCTAACAACCGGCGACTGAACCCTGAATTTCCCAAAGTCAAAGTTGGTATTTTCACAAAGGTCGTAGTCTCAGCGGCCAACAGGTCCGTTATTAGCGCTGTCAGCGGAACTTTGTAATCAAAACTTGCATTGTCGCCATTATACGCGTCACCCCTGACATTTGCCCACACAATGGTTACGAGAACCTCGCCTCCCAAACAGAGGCGGAGGCGTCTCTGTTCTCTATTAATGCTCCACTCTTGGCGAGAATTAATATTCTGACTTGTAGGATGTAATTTCAACCAATCCTACCTCAAGGAAATGCTCACCTCGGTTCTGTGGTTTTTAATACTTTTAACAAAGGACGGTAATTCTTTGTTGAATTTTAGTTCCCTGGTTGTCTTAAGTTAATTTAAAAACGACAACCTTAAATAAAACTATCATATTCTTTAAGTTGATCTAAATAACGTTTGATATTTTTATGGGGAACCCCCTCTCTCCGGATTGATTTCAGAAACAGATTTCGATAGACTTTTAACCTAAATCAGCAGTATGGATTTATGAAGACCAAACTTTGACATTTCCACACCCCTCCCCTTCCCCGCGGGAGCGTAGTTTGGGCGAGTCACGCAGTTCGTGTCGGGGACCAATCACAGAGGGCAGCACTATCAGTAACCACCGGTGGCGCTCCCATACGGTGATCCGAGGAATTACTGTCGGGGGTCAACAATGAAATGGAGTTTATCGTCGATAAAACAATCGACTTCTTCCACGACATCATTGATACAGACATTGTTACTGTATAAATAGTTACAGTTGACTGTTTTGTGGTGTCCGCCATTTTTAATTTTGGCATGGATATGTCTTAGCTCTGAGGAGGGGGTGTTGGCAATTTGCGCGACCAAAATTTGAAACAGTAGCATCATTTAGTTAGTGACGTAAAAGCTTGGTTGTAATAACAGCTGTTTAGACGAACCGAAAACATTCCGTTTAGACATATCCATGATCGAACCTATTCCCCACAGAGAAGTAAATGCAATTTATTTAATTTGGAACGGTCCAAACCCCGGTTTGGTTACTACCTAACGTCAATCTCTCGGTAGATTGCATAATTAGCTATTAACTTGATAAAAAAATGGCAATTGGGTCCATATTTTACCCTTACGGTATTCGATATTCAGCGACCTTCAGTCTCAAAGGCTGGTACTAAAAGCCACTCGGCCAGTTGAACTGATACAAAACCGTTAGTTTATTTGGGGATTCAACTACTAAAATTATCGATAACGGTCTATCGGTAAACAAATAGTCGAATATGTTCGACACACGATCCTGGTGGCTGGTAGCGGTCGGTAATGAGCTACTAAGTTCATTATAGCCAAACAGTTAATGATTACCAACAGTTAACTCGTCCTTTGTACGGGTTAAACGACTCAGTGTTGACAGAGAGACTTATTACTATGAATAAATATTTACCCAAACGCAAATCAAATAAATAAAACGAAACATATATTCCCAAGTCGATAACGTAGTATAGTTTTTAAATTAGATCAATTTAAAAAATGTGTACAATTAGACACCAACCAAATGATATTGATTTTAATAACTAAATAGTATTGATTTTAATTTAACAGCAGGTTTATTTTGTTAAATCAGTTTAATTACAGTTAAATAATAGCCCAATATCATCTGAGGGATATAATAGCTTAACGTTGGTCTGAACATGGTGTGGATGATCTTTGCGGATGAAAGTAGTATACACCAGATACCTTCACACCCAACCATCGCTCGTAACTATCCACAATTCGTAACTTCTAAATCGCTGGGTTACAGGACACGCCACCCAGTAAAACATACTCCAAGTGTTGAAAACTAATTCAGTTTACTTCAATACAGTGTATTCTCGTAAAATCTTGTTTGGTTTAGGGTGTATTAATTTTAAATTCGGTTAAATTATAGTAAGTTAAGCCCGAGTCAATATCGGTTGAATCAACATTTTTGCAACAATATCGCTGTATTCATATCGAAATACCTAATATCGAAGATTCTCGATATCGGAACATCTAAGTCGTTCTCTCTCTACACACATTAACATACGTCGTCTGCTCAGCTGATTTGAATGATAAAGACCCAAAACCTTCTTTGCCCGCTTGGAAGGTTCTCCATACAGAGCCTGATAAGCCACTGCGAGACGCCGTCAATAGAAAATATCTACGGCAGTTTATTTTTAAAATGTGTATTACTTTGAAAATACTTCGTTATCATCGATTCTTTAATTCAAAGGTAGTTAATGTGGGATTCTGATATGGTAATATATAATTCCTTGAGAAAGATATAAACGCTTTGGGTGGGTTTTGTAAGAGGCTCTATATTTCAAAACTAAGACACAATGGATTAGTTTGGAATAAAAATATGCTCAACGTGAAGGTATTTTGTGATCCATGTGATTAAAATGTTATTGAAATTGGTATAGTGTCAGTAATACATATTGTAGAGCTTATTTTTTGCTATGTTTTACTATGCATCACTTATTTCGCTCAACTTTGTAATTGTTTTTCGAATTACACATAATATTCAGGTTTTCTGGTAAATATACTTTTACCAATTTTTCGAACTAAACATTTTCCTCACTGAGACTCACTACCCGTAAAACATTTTTTATTTATTTTATTTTCAGACAATTTTTGCCAGTTTTGTATCCCTAAAGACACAATTAAAACAGTGTTTTTCTCATTTTTAATAACATAAATGTGGATTTTCTAAAAAAATTATATTTTGTAAAAACTACTCACTCAAAATTAATCATTTTGGTATCAAAACGTAGGTACACTGTATTCAAGTAAACTAAAAATACGTGTATTTTCATCAGCTTGTTTCTAATGGAAGTAAAGTAAATTTAAAAATTAAATAAAAACAAAAATTTTGGATTTTTTAATATTTAATTTACAGAAAGAATACTAATAGTCTAATAAAATTCAAAGTACAAGACATATTTCAACATATCACTGTTAATAGACAACAAAAGTATTATATATAAATTAAGTATCATATTTGAAGTGTATATTTTCTTATTTAGACGTAAATGAAATAAATTTCAATTTTTCAATTTTTACCCATTTACGAGTGGCAAATCCCTTACGAAGGAAGTGATAACAAAAATGCACAGGTACGGCAGGCTCTTAAATGCGCTGAAAATGAGAAAATATGCGCACTCGCCGTAGCAGGTAATATAAATTGTTTCCGAACCTCCCCGCTGGAGGTCGCAACTCGGAGCGGTGCTGATTTTTTAAACCACCAACTCGCGCGCGGAAGTGAAGGCTAAATAAATAATGGTTTCCACAGGAACCCGCCGCCGGAAGTGGCACTCGATTATTCTCCGACAAAACATTTCATTTGGGTTGTTTTTATTTAGTTTGGTCCTTCGGCCCGGATGACGGACCAGCCAGAAAACGGGCCGCGACCGGACTACCAAATACAACTCCCGCGTTCTAAAGCCAACTATCGTAAAAACGAGTCCTAAATTATCGTATTTTATATAAAATTATGGTGCGATATTCTGAACTGAATAAAAATTACAAATTTTAATACTTATAAGCTAAACTCATGATAACACATTGGCATTACGGAAAAATGTCAATTTTTGCAATAACAGGTTCGCTTTTTTGTCTTGTAAAATCCGAATAAAAACCATAATAAATAAATTTGCCTATAAAAACGCAAGAAACATGTTATACATACACAGACAATTTGTTCGACAAAAATTATAAATATGTTATAGAACAAATTCAGTCCAACGCATCTTGTAGGTTGGTATGCGTGGTATTGCTCAAGAGGAAATCTTTTTCATTCTAATTTACTACTAATTAGCATGTCACTAATATCTTGTGTTATATATTTTATTAATTAAACTCAATTTTAAAAATTCTTAGTTGGTCGAATCACAAATTATCGTGCAAATCAGTATTATCGTGAAATACTAATTCGTACATCGTACATTTATCGTACAAAACTACGATAATTATTGTGCAGCTGGAAACACTGATCTCTACTCTCTCTGTCGCTCCTGCTGTCTACCTCCCCCTGCCCCCTCCAGTACCACCAAATTCCATCAAAGATCACAGCTGCCGGTTCTTCTACCTGAGAATTCCCAGTTTGTAGCGCCACTACTCCCGCTTCCGCTGTAGCATAGACAATACCTTAAAACGAATTTCTCATATTTTTAAACTAGTCAAGTTGTAAATCATACACGTTTCAATTCAGTACATATTTTGCTTCACTTAAATATTTATAGCAGACAGCAAATTAGTACAAGATTAGTATAACCGAGCGTTTTCAAAAATATTCTTCCTGTTCATAAGTATTCGCTTTACTTATGTAATCGTATCTGCAAGACGTGCTGTGTTAGTTTTGGAAAACTATTGGTAAGGGGTGATTTTTAATGTTACTTTTCAGCGTACACCCTTTCATTGGGTTAAAATAAGAAAAGTGTTAATTTTTGTAAAAGGATCATGGTTAAATGGTACAAATAAATCGTATAAAAGTAGTTAATGTTTTAAATATAAAAATGTGAAAGGCATTTTAGTATAATACAAAATAATATTTTTTTAAAATATAATTTTCCATAATATTTTTTAATATTATTTTTTTATATTAGATTTATGAAACAGTTTTGTTTGAGGAATAATAAATTAGACTTTTCATTATATATTTTTTACTAAAAATTTTATAAATTTATATCGGATATTTTTGTATTATTAAAATTTTAAAAAATTTTAATTTCGCCATAAACACATAAAATATTTTTAATTCGCATAATTAGATATAAAATGAATTTCAATTTTTAACAAATATCATTCGTTTCAAAAAATTTTCCTAACCTAAATTAATGTAAATAATTTTTATTGTAATTTTTTTTTTATCAGACCGTGTTAATATAAAAATTTAAACTTTTGTGAATTTTTTTACTTGATCCAAATTGAAATTTTTTCGTTAATATTTAATTTCATGTAAAAAATACAGCAGGTCAGCAAAAAATAAAAACACTAGTTTCCCATTCATATTTTTTACAAAATCATTGACTTTTTTTTTAACTATTTGGTTTTCATCATTTTTTGAGGATGAACTTTTAAAACATTTACTTTTTAATTACATTTTTTTACAATATAATAAAATTTTATGAATATGTTTTTGTATACTTTTAAAAGAAAAAAAATCATGGTTAGGGTATTTAATTGTAAAAGTAGTTTTTTAATGTTAAAAATGTGGTTTACATTTTAGTATTTTAAATATCATTTTTTAAATCATTTTTAATATTTTTCAATTATATATTAATCTATTTATAGCTTACCGTTTTGTATTTTATATAACATACAGTTTAATATTGTTTCTTGCGTTTCATTATTTGCGACATGTGGTTATTTTTTGGTTTTATGTTTGTATAATTTCGTTTTTTGCGCCTTTTTTTTTTTAAATTTTTTTTTTTTCATAAATATTACAAAACTTTCCACAGCACATCATATTTTGTTTAATTGCTTGGTAATAATTCTGAACTCAAATTGTTGTTTTTGCTAAACATATTTTGTTTATTTTAAGTTCATACATAAATGTATTTAATTTCTTTATAAATATAAATCAGAAAAACAATTATTTTTTCCACTATCGTAGTGAAATGTGATAAAACGTAAAATAACCCAAAACGTTTTACGCTGAATATGTTTTCATCACTTGATGACGCAAAATTAGCTATGTAACTTGAAATCAATAACTTTTTACTCATCGATGTATCATCATTATCACGAACGTATCACATTCCTCTCATGCAAAGATAATCACAGCAACGGTCAGCAAATAATAAAACACGCCGGCGAAAATGTGTTTTAACCATTCATCTAATTCAAGTTTCCACACAACCATTCTGATCAAACATTAAGATGAGCATATTTAAAATTAAGTAATTGGTATAACGTTTTAAATAGTAACCGAGGAATGAAGGGGTTTTAAAACATTGTTATCTAAATAAAATTTTTTACCGATTTTGCTAAATAGGTTATGGCATACATATTTGTTAATAAATACTTTGTTTGTAAATACTTTAGGTTTCAGACAATCCTCAGTAATAATGGAAGTGGTAGTTATACGACATATTGCGAGCGTACACTGTACACTGTGCGGCACGGGGTAAGATATGCAAAACCGATGCAGATATAATATTGCCTACGCTGGTAGTAAGGCGCAATCCACGCTAAAACACCGCAACTGTTTACTCGATTATACATCATAAACTCACAGTCTACACAACAAGTGTTTTGGACAATTGATGTGGAATAATTCCAATAATTTCCGTTGCGCCTTTTAATTACTTCTTATGTTTTTTTACCAAACTAGTAATTTTTCATTCAAATATTTTCTAGGTTAAATATTTTTTTGCAAACACCACGCACATCTATTATTATTTACTGTGTACAGGAACATGAAAAACAGAATCCTTAATTGTTGAAATGAATGCCACAATACAAATAATTTGGTCCAATGAAAAATAGATAGTTTACTACCAATAATGTATTATGTACATTTTTTAAGAGAGTATACACTGTAAAAATATTCTGTTATATATTTTTCGTTAATAGTGATACAAAAAATCCTCAATTAATTCAACAACTAACATTTGTTTATGAATTTTCATTTTTTACTGTAGTATCAAGAACTACGATGTAATTTTTACAAATAACAAAGTGTACTACTATTTAAAGTTTTCCCTGAATTTTATTACCTATTCTTAGCTGTTATAAGTGCTTCAATATTAATTACTATTATGATTAGGTTTTAATTAATTCCTCAGTGGTCTCCAATTTCCTTTACAAAAATTTGAGCTCATACATTTACATTATTAGAAACAAAAAACCTTTACGAAAAAATTTATACTGTTTATATTTTTTTATTTCAATACATTTCTTAAATATAGAAAATTAACCCTAATATTTTCTCATTACCCCATTGGGTTTATGGTGAATAGCAGAACAAACAACATACAATTTATAGCAGTATAAACCAGATGGTATAACCTAGAATCAACTATAACCTAAGTTGAAACTAACCAGCAATCGAGGTGATAACCAGCAAAATCCAGACATCCATAGCCGCCTAGAGTTGTCGAAAATCCATGCCCGCGGTCGAAAACATCACAGCACTCACAAAATCTATCGGTTACACATTAGGTCAAAACACACCTGACACAATTCACTGAGATTCACATCGCCCAGCTACGACCACGCTACCTAGCGCTTGGCGCCGGCACTACTGAAGTATTGACCCGCCGCCGGCCGTTGCCAACCTCGCAACAAAAATATACCCTGACTCCTCCCTGCCATTCTAATTACTATGACAACAACCACGAGGGTTAAATTACAAAACATAAGTTGAATAAAATTCAATTGCCCTTCTGATTAATTACTAGTCCATTTAATAGTAATTAAATAAATCTAAATCCAAACTCAAACAAATATACTAACAAAACTAGCAAAATTTTTAGAGTGCAGTTTGTAAGAAAATGTAAAATACGGATAGTTTATGATATTCGATTTATGTCACCTCTTGGAAAACAAAAACTCTGAAAACAAATAACTCAAAACGGTGACGTCATTCGTCACCGGCGACGTTCCATGACCATTACTCTTCGGGGTTGGAGGCTATCAACAGAGACTGATTTCAAATTTATTTTGTCAACCTGATACCAGCTGTGATGTTACCGTCATCTAGTCACAGAGAAATAAATTACTCACGTAATTTATAGCTTACTAAGTGACAGGAATAAATTATAAACGCACACTACCTACTAACTATTAACTAACAACTTAAACTACGTATTTCCGACCAGAAATATTATGTTTGGGGATATAAATAAAACATATGCGTACTTGCGTGATTAGTATAATGCGTCATTTTAACGGGAGCTCTGAAATTCGGATGAAATTTGCTAACGAAGCATTCCCTCATGTGTATATAAACTTTTTATATTCTTTTCACTAAAAGAACACGTCCTTCAATTATTCTTTCAGTTCCTTCATGAATCTGTGTAGTGTACGCCCACAACCTTTTCAATTTTACTATCACCATTATAATCAGCTCAAAAAGTAAATAATTATTTTTAATTATTAGCTGGTTCCGGAGATATGTTAAACACAGTACGTTGTCTGAGGGCGCGCAGTGTTATTCTTATGGAAAAAACTAAAATAAATTTATTTCTTATCCTAAAATGTCACAGTGAAACATTTTAAATAATTTTAATAATATCTCTGAGCCCACCCTAGTAGTGGGGGGGTTTTGAACTCAAAGTTTTTTAGCTTGCAATACAGTGTCTGAGTTTGGTTGGTTAGTGAAAAAGTGAATGTAAGTGTGTCATTAAATTTAACTATAGTTCAGGAATACATAGCATTCACATTTTTATATAAATGTTTGTCACAGCTATTTTCTAGAAATAGGTCTAAAAAATACAAAATAAAAATAAAGAGAGAAGATAAAAATTTACCAGACTGCTGCTGTAAAATACTAGCCTACCTTAAACCGCTATCGTTATAAACGTAATAAATATTAATGTTGATGCATACAAAATGGATTTCGCCGACAAGTTATATATCTTGGCGAGTCCATGATGTTGTGAGATTCTAGTAAATAATTTTTGACATGGATATTTCTTAGCTTTGGGGGGTATTGGCAATCCGTCAGACCAAAATTTGAAACGGAAGTGACGTCATATGGTTTATAAGGACAGCTGTTTGGAGAAACTGAAAACATTCCCTTTAGACATATCTATGATCTATTTCTCAAATGGAAGCAAATACATTTTTACGCAGTATAATTTGTATTCAAATTGTGTGTAGTGATTCGTGTTCAAGTGTTGGTACAACTGTTGGAGGCCCGAGACACAGGGAGGTGCCAGCTGTGCCAGTCGCACATGATAATGCCTGTATTTGACTTGCATGCCGTCCGTCACTCGGCGCGGATCTGCATTCATCTTAGGAGGGGTGGTATTTTATTTTATTTTAAACCCTCAGTAAGCCCGTCTATCGTGCAAATTGTATGACTCAATAAAGAACCAATATCCGTTAAATATTATCAAGACAAAATATGAACCTACAATCTATATGAATAATTTGACTGGGACGGTGGCGACGCCTGTAATCCAGCTACTTGGAGGTCACGAATTGTGGATAGTTGTAAGCGATGGTCGGTGGATGTAGTGTTCTCTTGTGTGGATTAACGTCCGCACTATTGAATACTTCGTTAATCCACAAAGACAATCCCCATAGTTAGACCAATTCGTAGTTCAGAGGCCGTGGTTCGGATTCCACGTTAAACTGTAGGTCCATTAGTTGCTATGGACTGTTGGGCTATTGTTAACAGTCCTGTCTAAGGAACATGTCAGCCTTAGTCAGTAACAAGATTACAAATTCGCGTCACAATCATCTCACATTCAATCCTCATTCATAGAGTTTTGGAAATTCATGATCGTGTTGGTTATTAACTACTAAATTAACAATTAGTTGACTTTTCCAACGCGTCTTGTGTTCAAAATCTACACAACGTTTCGAGAGTTGGTCAAACTACTCCCGTTTTCAAGTGCCTAACGATATTTTCATTTATATAAAAAATGGTTATCTCTATATAGACGATTTTAAACACATACAAGATTTTAAGCCTCATTCATACTTGGGTTAAAATACCTACATTGTAGTGTGGTTGCCATTTCAATGATCTAATCTAATACTAGTGTTTGTACATTGCTTTGAATTTAAATATTGTTGGTTATTTTTACGTTTCATAACACAGAAAAGCCGAAATGAGTATTTCTCAATTTCTGTCTTTCAGTAACGTTAAACAGGGAATTTGTTGCCTGATGAGGCTCATTTCCATTATTCTATACCCTATGGAGAATGTTTTTATTTACTAAACTGACACTCGCACGCAGCACGCTGACGTGAGTAGAGCGAATTTCACAGAACTTATATTACTCCCGTTGATAAAACTTAACTACAGTAGATGGACTTGAATACCAAAATTTGGAAGAATATTAAGTAAGAGAGTTATTGATATAAATTGATATCTTGGTAACCAATTGACCAATAGTCGAAAAATTATAAATCAATAAAAATCGAAACCCCTTTTTGGGTGCAAAAGTCTCCCCCTCGCCAAAGTGTAAAGTCCGATTGCTTGCCAAACGAACTTGTCCAAGATATTACAATAAGGAAGGAATCCACCAAATTTAATAACCAGGCAATAGTTGCGGCCGTTAGGAAATTTACTGACAAGAAGTGGTATAGAGGTGAAGCTCATCAGACTATTATCCACTATCAAATTTACCATTAACATTTTTGATTGGCATTTGGCACTCCGAACTCAAATCAATTTTATTATAAAATCCGAAAATCTACTTACTTAGAACCAAATAATTACAGAAACGCACTACTTCAGCGAATTCTGTAGTATTTTCGACCACTAAAAACTTGAAGAAACCATCAACTAATAACTTGGGTTGCATTTTTAATTAGCATATTACTTCATAAACCCCAAAACAATACGTATGTAAGACAAAAAGTGCATTAAATACATTAAATTTAACGTTTTTGTATGAAAAAGTGCTATTAATGTGTGTACATTTTAAACTGCAGTGTATTTGATTTTAAACTGAGTGAATTTTGTGCTTGATTGTGTTTCTACATCTTTTAAACTTCTAAACTAATGGAAGAGTGCTGCGCTCTTGCGAGCATATTTAATTAGATAAACAAATAGAATGCCACTCATTCGAACTAGCGAAACGTCAAAACAAACCAATCAAACGCCGCAACACAAACAACCGAATGAAGTTGGGTGCACTAATCGAGCTATGTAGTTCCAAGGTTCTCCGCTAGTCGTGACAGCGCCACCGTACAGCGACACTGCAGTCAACCTAGCCTTGATACGCAGTTATAGATTCTTATCACACACTCCCAAATGTCAAGACCCACATTTGAGGAGAGAATTTCATTTTATTTCCAAGCTAGAAATAAATGAAACCAATTTAAATAACAAATTCAATTTTACTTACAATAAAATGAACAAATTTGGTAGACAAATTTCAAACCGATGGATTTTTTAGATGATTTAATAATTTACTAACCAAGTTTGAATTGAAAGCTCCAAGTTGTCATAGTTCATAATTGCACTATCTTGAAGATACAAAAATGGATCATAAATAATATTAGATATGTTTAAAATAATCTTACTAGTAAAAATGTTTGAAAAACAATAAAGATAAAAAACAGAAAAGTCGCACGACAACTAATCTGTATATATAAAATTCAAAGCCCTCACTCGCTCACTCATCACTAATTCTCCCACTTCCCGATTACCTAGGAGGCTGAAATTTGGTATACTGGTTCTTTAGGCCTAAAATGGGAAAGTCTAATAGTTTTTGAGACGTTTATCCCACAAATCTCTACCCTAAACGCCTTCAAAGCTCCCATGTTTATTTTATGGAGAAATAATTTGGTTTTGGATTCCAACACATGTATCTTACCTTTTAAGATATAAACAGCAGCTGTTTTTATTTGAACCATTGAGCAAGCCAAATAAGCAAGCATAAAATAGAAAGGACTTATGGTATCTAATAACTGTATAAATATAATTTTTCTCAGAGGGAATTTTTGTGATTATGTTTTATGATTAAAAACCAAATGTTTATTATTATTGGTACGCAGTTCGCCGGGTCAGCTAGTATTGTATAGAAAGTTTAGATTACTTGAGCAGAGGGATAAAAGCTTAAAATAGATACTTTGGAAAAATCATAAACTATAGTCTATTTAAGAGAACACTTACATCTTTTTCAATAGTATAATATTTCAATTTTAACCAAATGTAGGCATATGTAGGTTATTTACTAACACAAGTAATTGTTGAAGCTCCACCAAAACAAAGTAGAAAGTATTAAAAAAACTATTGTGTATTTCAATGAAAAGGTTCAATAATATTTTTTTATTTAGACAAAACTTATGAGTACCGGTATGCAGGATTGCTGCAATAAGGGTTATATTAAGGCTGTTCACTAAAAACAAATACAACATTCTACCGAATTATGTCAATAACTTAGCGAGTTATATACAAATTTATCTTTTCCCCGAAAGAGTTACATAGGCAACGAATACGTAGGTTTTAAAACATACGTAGGTTAAGAAACATTAAATTCGGTTGTTTTATGGATGAATTGATACAACTTGACTAGATGGACTTGCATACTAAATTTTCGAAGAATATTTAATTGAGCTTCTATTGATTTTAGCTATTCTCCATAACCTACTGTGACTACATTTTTGAATATATAAAGTAACCAATTGATCTAGAGTCATGATTCAAAATACTAAGTTTTATCAAATACTAAGTTGTGCGGAATCCAAAGGTAAAAGAGCCAATTATAAATTTAAAAAATTATAGATAAATAAATCGAAACCCGCATTTTTGGGTTACAAACGGGGGGATTTTTAACCCAAAACACCCCCAAATGACCCCCCAAAACGTGTTTAACAGGAGGTTGAGTTATGAACTTCTATCATGGTCCCGGGCTTAACTGTCACCATGCGGGTCATGTGGATAGTTCACTTTCTAATAAGGGCTTAAAAAATTAATTAATTACTGTCACGAGAAGACCTCTGGGCCAAACGATACCCATAAATAAGTTCAACCGGTATTACATTTTAAGTTACTATAAACAAAAAACTCATTAAAACCGCAATCAAAAACTGTTATCAGTAGGCCTAAACCAACAAAAAATAACAACTGGAACAATTCACTCACACAGAACCCTTGTCAAAACAAAGGAGTTTCCTGCACATCGTACAGCCTTCTACATCCGGTGGCGAACGTTGAAAACCAGCTGATTATGCAATAATAGTATTTATTGAAACAGCTGTAAAACTAATCTAGAGTAAAATTTACTAACATTTATCAATAAACTTACCAACGTCGTTTAAATATTAAGTTGAACCAGAAACCTGTACGTAAACATTTAACCGGGACAGTAAAAACAGAACTTTAACGTAAAAAGTTCACAAATGTTTTAAAGTTTAAAAAGGATTATGTTCGGAAAACACCCATTGTTTAAAATTTATTGTAGTAATTTTCACATTTCAAACAACTGATTTTTAAACACCAAAACAGTTATTCCAAGTGAACGCGTCATCTACTGAGGCTGTATTAAATAAACCCACAAAAGTCAATCAACACATAACATAAAAAATCCAAACTCTTGTTAATACAAAAATTATATCCAACAGAATTTCTAAGTTTGAAACATTCATAACATTTTGGAGAACTCAGAACTAATAGTTCTAATACGAGAAACATTTTCCATACAGAATTACCACTAAACGATTTAAATTAATTCATATTTTCATGTAAAACACTAAACGGAAGAAACAAATTTCAGACCAATAAATTCTATTTCTAGGCTAATTATGATTGTGACCTTATTTGATAATGAACAAAATAAACTCATCGTTTAGAAAAGTATAATGATCTTACAGTTTTTACAGAACCGTAATACTCACTGAAACGATTGTTTGAAACTCAAAATAACTTAAAACGATCACGGCACACACTAACACTATCACAGCACAACAGAATAATCTACGCACTGAGCTCTTGTTACAACAGGATTGTTCATTATTGTCGTCCACGGCCTCATACATTTACAAGGTCGCTCTTAATCAGCTGATCCTAAATGACGTATGATTTGTGAATACAGCTGTGGTAAATATTTAGTCGTCTGATCGTACGTTAATTAAATACTGTATAAAAATTTAGAAAAACGTACTAAATAAATAATGTATATACAGTAGCATAAAAAAGTAATGTAATTCACATTAAATAATTATTAATAGCTAGCTATATATACTCGTATTTATTTATATTTTATTATTATCTTCCTCTTCCCACTACATTCAAAGGTGCTTAAAAATATGCAATGATATACCTGATCTTAAAATTATCCAAGGATTGTTTAAAAGCTATAATAAATATATTTATAGATAAACGTCAAAGCCCTCACTCACTCACTCACCACTAAGTCTTCCACCTCCCAATTACTCAGGAGACTAAAATTTGGTATACTGGTTCTTTAGGCCTAAAATAGGAAAGTCTAATAAATTTAGTGACATTTTTCCCATAAATTATACCATAAGTTTTCAAAATGCATGTTCATCTTATGGGGAAATAATTTTGTTTTGGATTCCAACATATGTAGTCTTAACTCTTAAGGTAAAAACAGCATCTGGTGTTTTTGAACTATTGAGCAAGCCAAAGAAGCAAGCATAAAATAGTATTTAATGGCATCCAATTACCCTGTAAATAGAATTTTTCTCATTACAGATTTTGGCAATTATGTTTTATGATTAAAAATCAAAAATTTATATGTCGGCCAAATTAAAAATAAAATGTTTGTGTTTACTTCCCTGTGGGAAATAGGTTTAGATCTATATGTATATGTGGGGATATATATGTTCAGTTCATCTAAAGAACTGTTCTTATTCTTTTGTATCAAAAATTCAATACAATAGCTCTGGTAGTTTCTATGAAAACCTGTTAACATATTTTCCACCTTACAAATCACCAACACCCTCCCAGAGCTAAGACAAATCCATGTCAATTATTGCAATGTTACAAAAAATTGTTACAAAAATTAACAGCTGTGATTAAATAACTTGAAAGTTTCTTAAACTGTAATTTGTTCAAATAATGTAAATAATTAGTAATTATCTTTACTATCCAGTGCCATCTTAATCATTCATTAATGTCAAACTATGAAGCAAATATATACTGTACAAATTGAAAAGTTTAAATCAACCACTTTTTTGTTAAACTGGATTCAGTCGCATCATAATGAATTAGTTTTAAAATAAAAATACATCGAAGAGCTTTCAATTTACCCTCAATTTCAAATAAGGGTGCCAGCATTTCGACAGAACTCAAACACTGAACAACCTTCCCTGGAAAACACACTGAATCATTAAGCAGATTTCAATTAATGATATGTAAATTTATTCTAAAAAACTTTGTTTTTGTCCCTTACACAATTTTAATCAATTTATATTATTTTTTTACGATGTGGGAATAATATATTGGTTATATACTTAATGCTGTGAGTCCCCAAATCTCAGATGATTTTTTTCTCATAGACCTCCTCTTCCACCCTAATATTCTGGATTTTTTATGGATCTTGCTCCCGGAGTCCAAATGTCCTTATGCACCTGATCCTGACATCTCAATTTTGGATTTTCTAGTTTTGATCCTTCCTTTCTTCTTGCATTATATATCCGTCCCAGCATTCTTACTTTTACTGGAGCAACAATATCAGGGTCTATATCAAGCGCTATTATAACTAAATGTTTTTTTCTTATTCTTCACCCTTCACTCTCTCACTTCTTATTCTTCATGTTTTCCTTACTCTTTCACCATGGACTGGGCCGAAGATTTTTCTTAATACTTTATCCTCTATAATAACGAGTTGTTTTTAATATTCCTTGGATATTACCCATGTTTTACTCCCATATTACAGAATCAGCTGAATAATAGTTTTGTATATCTTTTTTATTATTTTCGACAATAACCATTATTATTATCGGCAAGTTCATTGCCTACATAATGATTAAATAAAGTACTAAATAAACGGTACCAGTGGACTGACACATACTTTCTCCCTTAAGTAAATTTAAAAAAGACAATTTGTAATAAAACTATCATGTTCTACAAAGTTATTCTAAATATCATTTAATAATTTATTGTTCAAATTGTATGGGGGGGAAACCCCTCCCCCGGTAATACCAAGCTTTTTTGAGCTGGTTTTGTTTGGTGATTTGACCTTACACTTTATACCAAGTTTCATAGAAAATGGTTGTAAAGTAAGGAAGAAATTGATTTTTTTATATTCTCCGTAAGAATAACATTGGGCGCTTTCAGACAACGTACTGCGTTTATCGTGGACAGTAAATTTAACTTTTCTCTGGAACCGTTAGTCGTAGACAAATAATTCAAAATACTAATTTGTTAAGCTTTTTAAGCTGGTTTCAATGGTACCAGTCAAGTTATACTTTACTTTTATTGTTTTCGCTGAAAATTTAAAAATTTGATTTTTTTGACATTTAAAAGCCCATAACTTTTGAACCGTCATTTTTACAGATATGCAGGTGGTGTCAAATTGTTTAGTACTCTGTGCACTATAAATTATTAAATTTTAATCAAAATCGTTAAAGCCGTTTTTGAGAAAATTGGATTTTTTACATTTTATAAGGGTTTTTAGGGGTGGACTACCCTTAAAAATCAAAAATTCAAAAAAATGAAAAAAACGCCTGGAGATACGGTGACTATATATGTACAAGCCAAATTTCATCTAAATCGGACCAACGGGGTAGGCTGTGGCACTGTACACATCCAGACACACACACACACACACACACACACACACACACACACACACAGACACACGGACGGACAGACATCACGTGAAAACCCACTTTTTTGGATTCAGGGGACCCTAAAACGGATATATCCACTGTCAACTCAAATTCGAAAATTTTGACGAAAACAATACTTTCTCCATATACTATGTATAAAAGGAGAAAGTAAAATGAACATATTATAATTTCACTGTGGTATATTTTCCATAACGTAATAATTATATTTTATTTTTGCATTTTTTAAGGAACTTCTAGTTTGGTAACATCAATTATATTCTATATTTTTTAACTACCGTTCTTAAGCTAACACTGGTAATTTTATACAGTTAAAATAGAAACAAATGCGGCATTAATGATTTACTTTATTTATTTAAGCAGGAACACAAATAAATTTTGTGTAAATAATTTTTAAACATATTTTTAATTCAATATAAAGTTTTCAATTACGTAAAAAACTTATTTAATATACAAATATAACTTTATTTGTATTATTATTAATAAACAGAAATTTCAAAACTGTATGTGAACACATAACATTAAAGCCGCCAAAAAGTGGGAAGTCACGCATCTGACACAAACCTCGTAAATCAAAAACTTTCTTCATAACATTGTTAGGGGCATTAGCCACAGCTAGGCTGTTACAATATTTTCATTTTATATGTTAACAATTAAAGAATACTTTTTCAAAACTTCATTTGGACACCATTCTATGGTGTTCCCATAGTAATCTATTTTATTATCAATTTGATAAGAATTTTTTCCATGAAAATAATTTTTAGGGAAATGTTCACTTGGTAAATTTTTTAGTTGTTTACTTTATTATTTACAATGGATCAGTAGTACTATATTGCATATTAAATTTGTCACACATTTAGCTTTGAAATTCTTACTGACATAACTATTTAATAATGTAATTATTGTTAACAAAGAGTATACTATGTTGTAAGCTTGATTCTTGATGTGTTAGAAATTCTTATTAAACTGTTAGTTTAGATTACCTGCTTTTGAAATGGCGACCTACCTAGGTAGGTATTTTAAGTCAAGTATGAGTAAGAAATGAGTGTAAGATGATTGTAGCGTGATATTGTAGTCTTGTTACTGACAGGCTTACCAGCTTCCAGAGGTGGAGCTGCCAGAGCATGTGCATTATCCACAGGCATGGTTTATCCCTCCTATAATGGGGTATCCACCACTACAGCGAAGGGTGTAGCGAAGGGTGTACAGCGAAGGGGGGGGGGTAAGGGTGAAAAAAAAAAAAAAAAAGAAAAAAAAAAAAAAAAAAAAAAAAAAAAAAAAAAAAAAAAAAAAAAAAAAAAAAAAAAAAAAAAAAAAAAAAAAAAAAAAAAAAGAAAAAAAAAAAAAAAAAAAAAAAAAAGTTAATTAACATACACCCCTAAGTTAGACAGTAGATTTCACCAACATGTAACTTATTTTTTCTTATACAAGGTGTATCTGAAATCCACTTTTACTTTGGGATATTGTTTCTGAGGTCAAAACAAACAAAATATGTCCAGAGAATGAATGGCTTATCTCGCTCCATTTTCCATCTATCGGTGTTTATATGTTTTTTACATAATTTGCTATAACTATAGTACCAATTGATGTACCAACTTCAAACTTAGTATGTGTGAGTACTAATAGGATCTATACCTGATCTGGCATCACCTATTACCTTGAATGGTGTCATTGAAAGGGAGGTTTTAATTCCCCCCTTCGGCATCCCTGACGTCAAGGTCAATGTTGGATACCTCAACACCATAGAGCTTCGCCAGAAGGCGGCTAGCTCCGTCTCATCATTTGTATTTGTAGTGGGTTTTATACACACCATATGTAAAAAGCACCGGTGCATCACGCAGCAAGGGGCGGCCCGGAATAGCCAGGAAAGGTTATACCCTCGGGGACAAAGCCCCTACCCCAGTTCCCCGGGGCCTGACCTCCTTTTACCCAGCACCGGAAACCTGACATGCCAGGGGTCACCCATTGCAATGCAGAGCCTGACCTCTGCATCCATACCGCACTCCCTGACTAAGGACCAAAGTGGCTGGCCTCTGTTGACAAACCGAAGACACCCATCGGCAGTGCGAGGCACACAACAGCCCCTGCAACATAACAAGGGCAATCCCAGGCGTCCCCAGTGCACGCCGGCCGGAAAGAAGAAGGAAAGACACCCACTTGGGATCGTAAGAACGAAGAGGAGGGAAGTGTAGCCCAGAAAAGATTAATGACATTGAGCTAGGACATGAAAGATTGAAGAAAGGCCCTAGCTCTAAGAAGAACTGTGAGTACAGTCCCACAGGTTGGCTCAGGTGCCCCGGGGTCGCCAGCCCCCCAAAAGGAAAGGGAGGCCTCCCGTGTAGTTGAAAGCCGACTACCCCTGAGGGAAGTGGGTGACTGGTCATAATAAAGGTAATAATGATGATGACAGTAAACAACTTGTATGTCTTGAGTGTACAACAACAGTTTTCAGTGTCCGTAGATCTATAATATGGGCTAAAAATAGCTCTAAAAGCTGCTGTTTCAAGGTTATTAATAATATAAAAGCAAAGGTTAATGTAAAAAGCAAGGGTTTTAGAGCGGATATTAATCCATACCAAGGAATATCGTATCCACAACTTCTCCAAGTAGCTGAATTACACAATAAGCCAACTTTACTCATATTTAACTTAAAATACCTTCAATGGTGTCTTATAAATGAATATGAATTTATATACAATGGTGTACCAAGAATTTTTTACAGAACGCTAAAATCTAATGTTTTGACTACAAAAAATACCACTAAATAAATCCGCTCTGGGGGGGTATAGCCCCTCGGTACACTAGGGATTACACTTTTTTTTTAAATATTCACAGCAATAGAAAAAACATAGTGCTTTACACAAAAAGTTCATAAATTAATTCTTTAAAACTTTACCAGATCTGTGAGAAACATTGTCAATTGATGCAGGTGGAACCATTTAATAAAATTTGTTTATTTACAAACAATAAACTAACCAACAATTAATCAATCTTTTATTATTAATATTAGTTCAAATCAAAATTACACTTTCTATAATTCTAAATTAACTAGGTAATGAACAAATACACAATTTATAAATAAAATCTCATTTTTATTTCGGTTAGAAGCTTAAAAGCAATGGCTACTAGCGGAGCGCAGTCTCAGTTTCTTACTAAAGCTCTTGGACTTCGCCAACTGGTATGTAAAGATATAAGCTACAACAGTAAAGATATAAGAAATAGAGTAAAAGCTCACTAACTTGACACTTTGTGCACCCAGAGGTTGTTGAGTTATCCAGAACATTGCCATTACGGAATCGAGTATCACATATAAATTTATTGCTTTACAATACTTATATGAGTATTGTTACATGAGTAAAGAGCTTTTGAAGAAATATCTAATATTCAATAATTAAAAAAGTACATGTTCTGGAAAAATGCTTAATAGGCAATTTTTATTCTTTCAATTATGCAACTTTCTTCTGCGAATAAGTAAACAATCGCTAGCTACCCCCCTCATCCAACTATGCCCGGGTCTTTGTTGACCTTGAATTAACTGTCTAAAGGAGTGCAACAGATCGACTTTCCATCTCTGCTCATTTCAGCAGCTCCGCGACCTTAAAAGTCGAACTCACTTGTACTATATTTTAAGACATTGTGTAAGCTGTTGACTTACCGGGTGTTAAGTTAGTGAGGCTTTACTGTAGTATTATCTCTAGGCATTAGGCATTTTTAAGGAGTATATAAGCCCCCCGTAACAGGAACATACATTCAAGATTTGACCAGACTCTTAAGAGGGTACTGACCCCTTGAATTCCAAAGGATACTAAGATCTATCCAGAGTGCACACTTCAGGTATAAAAAAGCCCTATAAAAACCCCAGGAACCAAAACCCAAAAAAACCAACCTTAAGGAGACACCGATCCATCCAAGAGTAGACAGAGATGGTGTCATTCCCTAAAGAGGTCAAGAGAAACCAACTATATAAGTAAAAATGTTTGCTTAGGTTACCCAATAGACGGATTATTGATACATTAATATTTGTTTTTCCCGGTTTCGATTTCAACATTCAGAAATGAAAATTGAAAAATACGTAGGGACCCAATACATTTTGTTCAATTTCGTTTCATACCCAATGATGAACTGTAGAAATTAAACAATTGTATTCACCCCACCTAGAGATAAATTCATGCAGAGTGCTAAAGTTTTGTGAGTTTTGTACATCATAAAGGCGTAGCTGAGGCAACTTCAAACTGAGCCAGGCAGACTGTTAGAGACATTTGGCAATCTCTGAAAAACTGTGTAGATTCTAAAGAGGGCTTTCTGTTAATGCAATGATTGGTGTTTAGATTCTACAGGTACATTCTGTGATAAATTATACAGAACTATTCTGTGATAGTGTTGACTTGTAATAGCATGCCGTAACATTTAAGGCATTTTAAACTGTGTAGTTTAACATAACTAATTGACTTATTTATCCATTAAATTTTAAATAGAGGCGTCTAACAGAGGCGGAAAAAAATGCAGCCCAGAGCATATGGAAAAATGTAGAAAATAACTACACCTCGTACGGGACACTTGTATTTGTTAGGTAAGTTGCAACTGCAAATAACAAATCCTCATACATATTATAAAAACAATTTTTTTCAAAATAGTTTTTTCTCTATCTCCAAAGGTTACCAAGATATTAAAAAAACTAAACACAGTACGTTGTATTTTGGGACTCCAATGTTAATCTTATGGAGGATAAGAAAAAAATAATATCTCCCTTATTAACCTATATTTTTGGATAAAACTTGGTATTCAGCTTCATGCTTAAAAATCATAGTTTATGCGTTATAGTTTATGGCAGCTAACCTGCATACTCCTTTCCTGTGTTAATCTTATAGAGAATAGGCAAACTCTTATATTTATCTACAGATATTGTCATATATTATTGATTTATAAATTCTCTGAGTATGCAGGTCTGCTGCGACAGGGGTATTTAGATTATGATCAGCATTCTCTATATTTTTACAGGCTATTTGAAATTTATCCAACATACAAAGCTTTCTTCATGGACATGACAGGGATGGAAGATCCATTTGACAACCCGAGATTCACAAAACACATGCTTCATGTTTTGTTGCCGACTATTGGAGGTAAGAAACCTACATGAAACTATTTATGCTAAAAGTGAAGACGGTTAACTTTGATGCAGTTGGCACCTGCAATACTTGGACTCTACAGGGCAAGGGCCTGTTACAAGCAAAATTTTTAACGTAATAATTTTCTAATATAGTGACAACAATGGTTTGAAACATACATAAAGCTTAGGTCTAGTTAAAAATAAAGAAAAAGTTCTAGAACAAACTCAAAGTTTGAAGCATAACAGTAATGAAAACTCACAATATACCTTAAAGTTTGATTGTAAACAAACTTTTAGATCTTGATAATCATGACTCGTCTGGTGCTGCCGAAAGCTGTAGCGACTAAGTGAAGAACTTATCTTTAAGAGATCTGAGGAACTCTGCCGGCGCTCAATCAAACGCTAACAACAGATGTTAGTTATTTGCCAATGAACTCGAGCAAGTTCTTCATCCACCCCAGAGTAAAGTGGGGGAATATTCTATCTGTGATATGAAACCATGGACGGCAGCAATGGGAGGGGCAGTGGGGAGACTCTACAGGTTATTTTTTAATAGTAATAATTTCTAAATAAAAATGTTCAAAAGTTAAGAACAATTAATTACATAAATCAATGTGACAACAAAGTATCTTCTCTAGATAGATATTTTATTATTTCATGTATAATAAATAACATAAAATGTATATTGGTTTTATAATCTTGTAAACTGCTAAAAAGGTTTTCATTTTCTCACAAACTTTCACAAGGAAATTGTTGTTGGTATTGTGCTATGAAAATACCAATAAAGTATTATATTATAGATGTTCACTGAACCATTAACACAACTATATACAAAAAAAACGTTTTTATACTCTAATGTATAAAAGTTTAATCCTTAAATTAATTAGATTGCTATTATTTTGGTCAGCTAGTGTAGGTGAGTTCACCACCAAAGTTACCACAGTACTACACACAGCAAACAACACACTCAGGCAATAGTATTCAATAGTGCGGACGTTAATCCACACAAAAGAACACTACACCCACCGACCATCGCTTACAAGTATCCACAATTCCTAACCTCCAAGTGGCTGGATTAAAGGACACGCTACTGTTCCAGTTGGTACAGATTGTTCACCACCATAGCTCAATCCAACTCCATTGTTCCAACACACTCAGGAAAATTGGGCTGTATGAAAAAATACCCCCGTCGCAGCAGATCTGCGTACTCAGCGAATTTCCAAATCAATAATATGATGATAATATATGACAAGTTTTATCAATATCTGTCGATAAATATGGGAATTATTTGCCTATTCTCCATAAGATTAACATGGGAAAGATGAAACAGGTTTACTGCTGTGAGGAACACTGAAAGTAGTCATTTCTACCATAGATAATTTTTATCTTTTTTTATACTTTTTTTTAACTGAAATGGCGACCTACCCAGGTAGGTATTTTAAGCCAAGTATGAATGAGGAATGAATGTAGGATGATTGTGGCGCGATCTTGTAGTCTTGTTACTGACTAAGGCCGACATGTTCCTTAGACAGGACTGTTAATTAATAGCCCAACAGCCGATGGCAAATAAGGGACCTACAGTTTAACGTGGAATCCGAACCACACCCTCTGAATTACGAATTGGTCTAATTATGAGGATGGTCTTTGTGGATTAACGTAGTATTCAATAGTGCGGACGTTAATCCACACAAGAGAACACCACAACCACCGCCATCTCTCACAACTATCCACAATTCGTGGATAGTTAATGATCTTAACATTCATACCAACTTTCATCAACATCTGTCCATAAATAAAGGAGTTTGCCTATTCCCTATATGATTAATATGGGAAAAGAGTATGCAGGTTTGCTACCATGATAAGCAAATAAACTATGATTTTTAAGCATAAATGGATAAATCTCAACCACATGAAGCTAAATATCAAGTTTTATCAAAAAATATTGATTAATATGGGATTTAATATGGGATATTTAATTGCAATTTTTTTTAAATTACTTTTAGCGCTAAAATCAAACAACAAAACAACACAAAAATCATACAAGAAAGGTTACCGAGATATTAAAAAATCTAAACACAGTACATTGTATTGTGGGGCTCCAATGTTAATCTTATGGAGGATAGGTAAAAATTGACATTTCCCATATTAATTAATATTTTTTGATAAAACTTGATATTTAGCTTCATGTGGTTGAGATCTATCCATTTATGCTTAAAAATCATAGTTTATCATGGCAGCAAACCTGCATACTCTTTTCCCATATTAATCATATAGGGAATAGGCAAACTCCTTTATTTATGGACAGATGTTGATGAAAGTTGGTATGAATGTTAAGATAAAAATTATCTATGGTAGAAATGACTACTTTCAGTGTTCCTCACAGCAGCTAACCTGCACACTCTTTCCCATGTCAATCTTATGGAGAATAGGCAAATAATTCTCATGTTTATGGACAGATTTTTATAAAACTTGTCATATACTGTATTATTATTATATTATTGATTTGGAAATTCGCTGAGTACGCAGGTCTGCTGCGACGGGGGTATTTTATTAATTATAACATATATTAGCTAAAAAAGTATATTTTATCAAGAAATAACTTCTTATTTTAATTTTCAGCTACAGATATCTAAAATATCTCTTTGTCTGATTGTGTGCATATGAATAAGGAATAAAACAACCATTAAAATATCTATTTTATTTATTGAGAAATGTACCTTTTATGGAAAAAACTCAATTTTCTGTAAACGCCATTTTAATGCTACGCCCATGGACACCACTGGGTTTTTGGTAACCAGAAGGTCATGTACACAAATCACAAAATAATTTATAACTATGACTTGATGTGGATATATTTTAATGTTTGAAATGTCAAATTAACAAGGATGAGTTACTAAATTAGAATAGACATTAAAAAAATTTCATTTTTTCTAATTTTGACTAACCATTTCCTAACAAATTATAAGAATAAGAACTGCTGTTTAGAAGAACTGAAAATATTCTCTTTAGAAATATCCATGATCTAACCTATTTCCCACAGGGAAGTAAATACAGTCATTTTTGTTGCAGGCATGATAAATAATTTAGACAATTCTGAGGCAGTGTATGAGGCATTGAAAAGACTTGGAATTCAACATATAAAAATGGAAATTGGACTAAGTCGAGAAAATGTTGAGGTTCGTTAAATCATTATGGCGTTAACTTCAGAGATGTAGGGCTGCCAAGTCAAAACAAGTTTTGTTCATAACCTGCCTGCCGAGGCAAAAGAACTTGTTTTTTCATATCCCGCCTGCCAAGTCAATGTAACTTGTTTTTTCAAACAATTATTAGAAATCGCATAAGATAAAATAACAGTTTATCTAGAGCAAAATAAAAATACCTAAAATTATTTTATATTGATTACTAAACTATCCTAGCAAAATATATGACAAATAATAATCCTTGCTGTCAGTTTTTGATAAAATATTAAACCAGGATCTAATAACGATTACCTTGTCTTGATGAGGGTTAAGGCATCCAGTTTTTTTATTTTTTTCAGGAGTGAAAATTTTAAAAATAGAATCAGTGCTGTCTAAGAATCTCTCCCTAGTTTTATTCACATAAGGTTAAAAAATATAAATGCTCTATTTATTGTAAATTCATCATATCATAATCACACCCATGGTAAAAATGATATACCTGTAGGATTGGTTAAAATATTTACCTATATTATATTAATGTACGTATATTAATAACAAATTTACAAAATGTTAATCTCATTCTTAGTCTTTGTTTTACTTCATTCTATTTTTCAATATTATCTGATCTGTGTAATCCAAGTGTGTTGTAACAGTCCCGTGTCAGTTGAATCTGAGAGATTATTCTCTTCTCTAATAGATGAGACTAAATGTTTATTAATTACAATTTAATCGCAATCAGGCCCTCAGAACTGCCAGTTTCTATTCAAATTGTCTTATTTTTCAAATAGCATTTAGGGGAGTGTGTACTGTACACGGTGAAGAACAATGTAGAAGATTATACTGAAGAACAAGAAAAAGCTTTGACGAAGATAATTTATATTATAACAGATTTATTTTCTAGTTCCTTGGAGGGGAAAACTATTTAATGAATTTACTGTAGTCAAAAATATAGATGGATGGAATCTTTGTATTTTGTAAGAGTTGGAAATAAAAAAATGAGAAGCACCTGATTCATTACCTATTGATGGAATAACCAGGCAAAAATCTCATAGCGTAAGAGAACCCAACCACACAGCCCAAGTAATTATCAATATAAAAATATCAAGGTATATAATATGGTATATCAATACGTAGTTTTTATTTGTTTGACTCAAAACTGATTTTGAGTCCAAGAATGTCATCAATCAGCTTTGACCAAAGTATATGTTTTCAAGGTTGTTGAGAATGACCACAATAAAATAAGTACACCAGAGTCTTAGTAATCCGAACTAATTGGGACTGAACCCTGTTTGGATCATCTGGAAATGCAGTAAAAATGTATTAAAAGTACAGTACTAATAAAATCCATTAATTTATACCTAAACTGTGAATTTAGAACAATTAACTTACATCTTTCACATACAGGTTAGTCCACTACATCTTTTGCCTGAACTACGTCAAGTGTTCCTGTTGGGTCATTCTATCCTTTGTGGACTCGTCATTAGAAATATAAATACACGACATATACAAACGAACAATGATAAAACAGTGTCATATTTAGGCCTACTGTTTACGTGATCGCGGAAGACTATGATGAACTCAAATGTTCGAAAAGTAGTTATTAGTAGAAAAGGGATAATAAGTCGGACCAAGAATCGAGCCTATTTTGATTTGCTGTGAGTGTAGCTAGGCATCGCCCAACGCCATCTTGAGCAAGAGTGTAGGCCTACTGCCGAGTGCTTGGTGCTTATGACACGATGGCACAACTTTGCATTCGTTTACAGGAATTAATTATTTATTTATTTTTCATAAAATTTATTTACCTTCACTGCCTGTAGATCTAAAATCTTGTTATTTTCTCGATGCACATTTCGCCACCGTGTGTGGCATCGGGGTTTAACAACATCGTGTTTAAACATTATTACATATACAGTGGAACCTGGATAATTCGAACTTCTATAATTCGAAAACTTCTTTATTTCGAAATTTTGTCTTGGTCCCTAGAATTTTATATAAAAACAATGTTAAAATATCTTGGTTAATTTGAATAATATTTTGGATAATTCGAAGTTTTTACAGCGGAAATCTACAGTGTGTGTATAAGTGAACAAGTCATTGTGTGCGATTTTCCAGGAAACGACGTTCGTGCTTCCTGTCCTCTACTATTTTTAGCTAGATCAACCCCGTGGTGGTTTGTTCCGATATTCGTCGTCTGCTTTCATGTTAACACGTCGTGTGTATGATGGCTTCGTCAAAGCGAACCTACAAATCTCTGACGTTGCAAGAATAAATAGCGGCAATCAAGGAGGTAGAGAAGGGGTTTGAAAAAGTTTGTTATAGCTAGTTTCGGGATCCCTCCAAACTCATTATTGACATTTAACAAAAATTAGGATTTTTAATCAATAATATCTTCATTAACCTAACTTTTCCAATAGACAATGTTAAAACATGATGTTTGATTGTGTATTTCAACCACTTGCATAAACTTTTCTAATTCAAATTTTTGGATAATTCGAATTTTTTTTCTGGTCCCTTGAGGTTCGAATTATCCAAGTTCTACTGTACTAAATATACAAACCAAACCCTACATTTACATATATACACAGTTTTTTACACTCCACTATATTTACATTTTCATTACGCTCAGTCGCAACGAAATATAGTGGTGTAGATAAATTTAATTTAGAAAATCCCTTTCAAAAATTATTAAGTAGAACCTCCCTTATCCAACCTCCAAATGACCAAATCCTCCCGATATCCGACCATGTGCACGAACGATCTGTTCCCACGTCCCATTGTTGTGAGCTTGTTGAAACATTAAATAATTCTACAACTATAATAATTATACAAATATAATAATATAATTCTTCTTTCCTCAAATATTTGTGTATTCTAACCTTTTCAGACTTTCTGAAAATATTCTTACAAACAAGGTCCAGGACACCAAATAGAAAGCAATTATTTGAAGAAGGCAGTTTATTTATAAACAATGCTTTACTAATTACTACTTACAAACCTGTACAATACCTTGAATGGACACAACAACTCTAGTTCAAGATTTTAATCCCGCTCTTAAACTTTGTCCTTCATTTTCTGTGGACTCCTTTTCCTCCTTCAAGGGGCCACTGTTTGAGATCAACCCGTCTGTTAAATATTGTCTTTTGATTTCAAACAATATCACGCTCAAAGCACAACCACTGTTTAAACTCTCCATAGAGTTGGAAAGAGGTATGTGTAATCTTGAACCGTTGTACTTGGCAGCCACCTTGAACGCGTCAACACTCAGGCCTTCAGTTTCTCCGCCTATGAGGATGACGACGGAGCGGGGTGTTTTGTAGTCCATGTCGTAGTACAAGTGCTGAGGTAGGTTAGTTGCCAAAGGTTCAATCCTGTCTTTCTTACTGTCAGCGAGACAGATTGTGTCACCAGGATGGAGGAATTCTCTGTGTTGACTCCAGATCATGTCTATTGTCATGGGGATGTGGAAGTGGCCTCCAGAGGCTGATCGGAGAACTTTGGAGTCCCACGGGTCGGTGCAGCCTGAAAAATTTGTTTTAAAGAGAACTGTCTGTAAAAATCTATTGTTAAATCTACCAACTATGATACTAGTTACCTAAGTACTTTCATCTTCTCAGATCAGAGGTAATTTTTACCACATGTTTTGCCTAAAACTGTGTTTTCAAGTGGCAATAACAGGGAAGTTCTATTCATTGTAGACTTGCCAAAAGTTGAAAGACAAATTGGGTACGAGAAAAAAAGTGGTCAAAATACGACATGAGATCCTGGAGGCTGGATGGGTTTGGAGTTCTTGCCTCTCCGTCCTGGGGTGACCCAGGCTATCCTGCCTTACCAATCGATAAAAATATTTTCTTTCCGGTAGCTGTACAAAAGAGCAACTACAGTCACAATCCAGGTCCAACATTGCTGGAGTCTCTGATTCCTATTCTGAAAATGACAATGGCATACACAAACACATATACATTGACAGTTCTTTCATGATTGTGGACATCGATGGAGACAAACTGCAAAACTGCAAACTCATGAAAGTCAACGATAACATTGAAGAGTCTGAAAAGGAAAGAAACTTGGACCTCTCCAAAGACCCTGATAAAGTAGGAGAGATCATCTCTTAAGAAAAGAAGAAACCTCGATAGTAAACTGTACATTAAGAAATGTTCCTGAAGGCAGAAGACTAAAAACAAGATGGTGAGACCAGGTTCAGAGTGGCATGAGGAAGCTAGGTTTAAATGAGGAGGTAGAGTAGGCCGAACCTACTGGAGAGGCTGTGTTGATGTGGCCAAGAACTGAATGCGGTGGTAATGCTCACTCCAGTAACTAACATTGAAGAGTAGGCCTACAGACAGAACTGTTTTTATTCAATCAGGAATTGGGGAAAGGGATACAATCAAGACGCCAGTGTCATGTAATAGTGCTTCTTGTTTCTGTGGAGCTTAGCAGAACTTAATTTACAATCTTGCCTCATATTTTCAAAAATATCTAGTAATGTCCTTAACCACAATACCTTTCAACATTATGATCTCGGTACAGCCGACGCTGGCAGCCACTCTGATGATGGAGCCCATGTTCCCAGGGTCTCGCACATTGTCACACACCACCTTCACCGGTATCGTGTCTCTCGTCTTAATGTCCCCCTCTTGCACCAGATTGTAGAAACCTATCATATACATTAAAATATTAGACATATTTATTTTTGCAGCTACAGTACAGAAATTAGCGTAATCTATAATCTCAAATCACTTTTCTCACACTCTTAGCTAAACATTAGAAGAGGAACAAAGAACATGGGAGGAAAAATAAACTAAAGATTTAGGCCTTATGTTCTAAATCCAATATGTTTTCCTTTGGAAGGCGCTTTTCGATTTTAAGTCTTCAGTTTTTCGTAATCACATAAAAACATTGTCATTGTTAAAAAACTTTCTGCCTGTAACTGTCAGTGTCAAAGAGATTTTACTTTCATTGAAAATGTGTCATCCTTATTACAATATCCTCAAGGTAAGAAGTACGATGTTCCACTCAACGTGGTAGCTGAAGCAACTAAGTTTCAGACAGTATTTAAAACTCGTGTCATGACAAAGAACTAAAGATGACTCGAAACATGTTCTCGAAAGAGAAATTTGAGATCGGGATTGTACCTTTAAATTGTATTGTATAATTTGTTCTTGATGGCTAATTTAATTATAACATAATAATTATAATAATAATAATAATAATAATGTTAATTATAATAATAACATAAAATAATTATAACATTTTAAATATAATTGTTTTAATTGTAGGTAAAATTCAAAGTTTGTTGATTTTTTTTTTAGATGTCTACTATAATGTTTTACTTAATAGACCAATGATACCAGTGTTTCGTGTTTATAATCTTTATTGTAGAATCAAAAATTATTAATGAAATTTGTGTGACTGTCTAAAGACGTATTTAAGAACGGCAATAAAATGTTTTAATTTGATTACGTAGTTGTTAAACTCTCAATAACACAAACATCCTGGAGGTTATGTACCACAAAGATGTAGGGTGTACCTCAATAACTTACTGGTTTAAATAAACCAGTGTAAGATAAAATAGTAGTTATGTTAAAAAAATGTATTTTTGAGAAACATCTTCAATATTTAAAACTAAATCATGCGTACCTACCTATGATACCTGGAGGACAATCAAGCTTGGACCACAACGCAATAGTTTTGTAAGGTATTTTATACAAAGGAATATTTATGTTAGGAGGCATTTTTAGATCTTCCAGTAATGATTTCTGTGAGAAGAATATCTTTAGGGGTTTCAGTCCAGCTTGAATCGCATCTGCGTTGAGTCTTTTCCCCTCCAGCATCATCAGGTTATTCTTTCTCCGCAGCTTCCGATTTCCAACTAGTGTCATAAGTTTGCTGTGGAAACCAGAAAGACTTGGATTAAATCGTATTATCTAGGAGATCAATGCATCAATAGTCAAGGAAGATGATTCTAATTCCAATTATTGTTTTTAGTAACAATATATTTTATGATGAGTTTAAATATTTTTAATGGCTTGTATGTCCTAACATGTAATGGATTTCTAGGAGTAGTATTTTTCTTTAATTCAGCAATGTCCTGGTTCGGATCATGGATTGCCCAAAACTACACAGGCAGGCCTACTGTCCACATATTAATAGGTCGGATCATCCCTATCTTTGCTTAACACACACAAATCCGGAGTTTACGTGGGCAGGCAATGTTTAGATAAAAGAGTCTAAACTACCCTCTCTTTTTAAAACAAATTCTGTACTTCCTCTTTCAAAAAAAGTATTATTTGTTATTGGTTCAATAGGTCCCCAAATAGGGGTTAATTCTAGAATAATCATGAAATATTTCATAAAAATAATAAGATACAAACATTGGGGGTGAATACGAAAACATGGTCCCCAGATTTAAATATTGTTAGTATCTTAGTTGTCAAAATCCGACTAGGCATTCTAGGATCTACAAATTACTATTTTAAATCTTTAATTCTCTTTCTTACCTAAAAGATACGTCATTTTCTTCTAAAATTGTATAATCCAGTTGAGCAGACGTGTCTCTATCTTGAATCAATCTATTTCCTCCCAGGAAGTTTTCTTTTTCTTTCTTTGAAGTCTGTGTTAATGGGTTGGTTTCAAAACTATCAGTGTATTCAGACTTGAAAAACTCTTCTGTGTCAAAGCCTCCAGATTCAAGTTTTTCTTGACTTAGGACCTTTAAGGGCTTTCTCGAAGTAAATCTTGAAAAATGTCTGTGTTTGATTTCCTTGCATAGCACAGGTGAAGTTTTAAATATATTTTCATTGATCAAGATAACCACAGAAATTCTAAATATAGGTTTAGAAAATATTTTTTGGAACATGACGCTTTTTATCTTAGTCTACCCAAGCTTTCATTTATACCTGTAAGTAAAGAGGTGATTTTAATAAATCAATTAAAAAAACTTATGTGGTAGAAATGTAGGTACTAATAATTTGTATGAGTGGGTACTGCACATTTTAAGTCATGTAATTTTAGATCTAAGCATGAAAATGTTTCTACAATGTATAAAACCCCTTGTAAAATATTTTACAGTTAGAGGGGGGGGAGTCTCAATCAACAAAATGCTGTGTAGGCCTATGTCTTCTTTACATCAACAAAATTAAACCAGGTACCGGTATCCAAAAATTTATTACACATTGTATTGTCATTTCAACTGGCTAGATGGTGGGTGGTTATAATTCCAGACTTAAAAACTGAAGGTCAAAAGTTCATATCCCGCAAACGATTTAATCCCTCCAATTTGAGGCTACCTAGTTTATACAACTTTGCATCATTTTTCAAATATATATATACACACCAGTGTGGTCTACGCCCTTATGATCTTTTTGTTGCGAAGTGTCATCGTTAATCGAAATGTTGAATAATGATAGGCCAATCTCAACTATCTGGCTACCTTTGATTGAGCAGTCATTTTTTTATATTTAGCATGGAGAGCTCTTCCCAGAGTTAGTCTAGTTTGGATGGGTTTCATGTACAAAGTAAATCAATAACAATAAGGGCCTTTTGATTATTCAAATTAATCAAAAAGAGACACTGGCCTTTTGTTTATATCTTATAATCATTTCCATAGAATTCATTGTTGAAATTATCAATGTGTTAATTAAATTGTGATGTAATAAAATAGCAAAACAAATTGAACTGAAACCAGTGTAATCATTGACTATGGATTTTTCAATAATCAAAAGTGTAATCTGAAAGAAAATTAACAAACATAACCTAGAATAATGTTTAAAATAACCTGATTTTAATTTTAAATGATGACAAATTAGGTCTTTGCTATCTAATAATATAAAATTTTGAAGTGTCTAATTTTACTAGACTTTCAATTGACTGAAAACTTCAAAATAGTAACCATACCATCACATAGGCTCTTTTTATTAAAGCGATGCAGACGTCTCGACTCTCGTCTTACTGATTGATTGATCAGAACTAGAACTTTCTTCTTTTTCTTCTTCAATCGCCACAAAGAGAACTAATAATACCCCCGTCGCAGCAGACCTGCGTACTCAGCGAATTTTAAAATCAATAACATAATAAAATAATATATGACAAATTTTATCATTATCTGTCAATAAATATGAGTATTGTTTGCTTACTCTCCGTAAGATTAATATGGGAAAGAATATGCAGGTTTGCTGCTGTGAGGAACGCCGAAAGTAAGTGTTTCTAGCGTAAACAATTTATATTTTGACCATTTATATCAAGTTTCATCAACATCTGTCCACAAATAAAGGAATTTACCCAAACTCTATATGATTAGCGTGGGAAAAGAGTATGCAGGTTTGCTGCCATGATAAACACATAAACTATGATTTTTAAGCATAAATGTATGGACAGAGAGGAACGGATTATAAGTATCTGTTCATCTATGGTATGGATCTCAACCAGATGAAGCTAAATATCAAGTTTCACTCAAAAATATTAGATAATAAGTGAAACATTAATTTTTCCTTATCCCATAAGATTAACATTGGAGCCCCAAAATACAATGTACTGTGTTTAGATTTTTTAATATCTCCGTAACCATCGAAAACTTTAAGAAACTAAATTGTGTAGTTTTTAAGGCGATTCTAATAGTGAAAGATAAAATTTGAAAATTTTAAAAATTATATGGGAAAAACGCAAAAAAACCCATTTTTGGGGTACAAACCCCCCCCCAAATTACCCGTTTCGATTGTCCGATATGTCTGGTTTACAAACTCGTCCGAGCAAATCCAGGAACACACGTCTCTATCAAATTTGGTCTGGATTGGACTATTTTTACGAGAGTTATCGTGTTCACAGACACACATATATATTATATATATATAAATTTTAACGACTATTGTTTTTGGTCTCTAGGTACCTAAAGATGAAAAAATAACATGGTCCCGGGCTTAAATCTTACCATCAGACCTACGGTAATAGCTTCTTCCCTATGGGAAATTCGCTAAAACGACCCATAGGTTTAAATCATAAAACAGTACAGCAGAATTTCCATATTAAATAGCATAAGATTTCTTGAATTAAGAATTTTCTTTGAAACTTTCAAAACAGATAGAGAGATATTTTTTTCTATTCTATTAGTGAAAAAATTGCTTCAAATTTATCTGATGAAACAAAAATATAATTTAATATCTGCACTTTATTTAATTTAAATATTTTTTGTGTAGTTTTTAAAAACCTATATCAATAAGAGACTTTTTTAGGATATGAAGTACATGCTTTACATTTTTTTTATTTTATCTCATTTTTCATCCATTTAAAATTGTTGGTCAGCACTAGATTAGATTAGATAGATTATTGAAATGGCAACCTACCCAGGTAAGTTTTTTAACCCAAGTATGAGGAATGAGTGTGGGACGATTGTGGTGTGATCTGGTAGTCTTGTTATTGACTAAGGCTGACATGTTACTTAGACAGGATTGTTAATTAATAGCCCATCAGCCAATGGCAACTAAAGGACCTACAGTTTAATACAGCCTGAATTACGAATTGGTCTAATTATGAGGATGGTCTTTGAGAATTAACGCAGCATTCAATAGTGTGGACGTTAATCCACACAAGAGAACACTATACTCACCGGACGGACTATCACTTACAACCATCCAATTCCTGACCTCCAAGTAGTTGGATTACAGGACTTCGCCACCATCCCACTCTTTGGATAAATTTTTTGTTGGTGGCATGCAAAAATCCCTTTTTTTGTTGTCCTTTATGTCATACCCTTGCCATACCATTCTGTCATATTTTAAACAAATTATAAAAATACTGACAAAATTTAAGTATTGACCTCTTCAGCAGATATTGTATTTGAGCAGTGAACTATCAGCAGATTCTGACTTAGAGTTACACTCTTGTTTCTGGAGTAGAGTCAAGAGGTAGTATTGTGTCAAGATGAACATAGTTAAGGATATTATTCAGCAGATGCTGACTTTTAGTTTCAAACTTGATTCTGAAGTCAAGATGTAGTATTGTTATAGTTGATATATCATTGTCGACATGAATATAGTTAAGAATAATGTAATATCAAAGTATATCTTTAATCAAAACTTAAGACCGCCAATCATTTCCACTACTAATGGAAATGGATATATTATGAATCAATGGTTGATCAACATACCAAGAATGTATACTCATGAATTAAGGTTTTAAAATCCACCCAAGGAAATAGCAAATAGTTGTACCATCTACTTTGCAGTACAAAGATCAGGAATGATATCAAGGAAACTTTGATTTGAATTAACATTTACATACACTATATCGAGATTTGTTAAAACTGCCTGTTTTGGTCAAATATTTTATCTGATTTCAAGCAACCAATATTAATTGCAAATTGGCCATTAATGTAATATAATAACAGACTTTTCATGCAAAAATATACAATAGAAGATTTTTTATTTCTATTGTGAATGTAGATTCTGAAGTTTAAAAAGAATAAAGATTTGGTTTCAAAGCTGCTTTATCAGTTCATAAATTTTTACCTTTACAAGTACTACCTTTAGAAATAAGTATTACCAAAATTAATAAGAATTTTAAAATATAACTTTTAGTCAGGTTGAATAAATAACCAAACAATTAACTTGATTTATTTAATATAAAAATTGTATGAAAAACATTTATATATACACTGTTATGTACAGATTTCAATATGAAACAAGATAGATAACTTACAACTAAAATACCGGTGGTCTAACCTTAAAGTAATATTAATATATAACATTTAATCAGTTCATATGAAATTTATAGGTAATTGTTTAAAAAATTAAACTCTAGAGTTTATTGCAACATGATTATCATTAATAACCAATAAATAAACTATGTGGTAGGATGATTGCCGTACATAGCAAGCAAACATTGACCATTTAAATAGTCGTGACTAGCTCATAAAAAACCCTTAACATAATGTTACTCCTACTAGGCGTGAATCGACTTTTGTAACATATACTTATCCCTACAAATAATTACGTACACAAAAATGCTGCCAACTTAAGAACATTTATAAATGCATTAATAATAATTAACTTACAGAAGAACCTTCATTATCCGACCTTCTATGTGTTATTTAGATTTTTATAGCAGACATTTTCCATCACGATTTTATGTAAAACAAAGAAACCAAACACGTCCTCTTGTTACAGAGACTCAGAGACAACAGTTGTCTTTGAGTCTCCGTAACTTTCTTTTGTGTGTAATGGTTTGTTTGTAAGTTTTTTTGACTGCTTTAAACTTTTATGTTTTCAGCTTTATACCGGTTTGGTCCGGATTATATGTTAATTAATTGTGCTATGTTTTAGATATTAGTTCACCTGAGGACGGGATCAGATTCCAGATCCCGAAACGTTGTGAAACTTTGTTTTACATAAAATCGTGATGGAAGATGTCCGCAATAAAAATCTAAATAACATCAATCCACCATAACCAATAATGAATTTCAAACAATCTTCTAGATGTGATTCATTGCTGAGCTTGTTGCAAAGTAACAACTTATTCTACCCTATAGATGTTGTAAGTTTTTAGTTATTATACAAAATAGATATCTTTATACAGTATTCGATGTGTAAGAGATACAATGAAGTTTTTTTTACAATACTGTCTGTATAGCTGTTTTTTTTATACCTAGGAAATTCATTTTATTTACTCCCCCCGACATCCGGATTTTTGGCCATTCCAACCTCGGCCCTCTGGTTTGGATATGGAAGGTTCTACTGTAATAAAAGGTTTAATGATAACAAAACAGTCTCTTTATTAAATGTAAAAGTCAATAAAAAATCCTTAGGCAATACGGAAATGAACACATATTAACTTACATTGCAAGCATGGGCAGAGTTAGAGGCTACACATTGGGGGGGGCACGGAGGTAGTTTTTGTCACAATATAGCCTAAAAATGGAGAAAAATAAACGTTTACTTAAAAATTGTATTAAACCACAGTAAAACTCATCGAAGTATCCTTGTCGATTAAAAAATTATAGTAGAACTGTTATGATCGGTAACATGAACTCAAAAACTTTTAAGAAGTCTGGGAGGCACTACCCCCCTTAACTCTGCCTATGAATGCAAGACAACAAACGGTGTCCCCTTATTTACAACAATAATCTAAGGTAGTGTATGGCTTACGGTTTTGTTTTGGCTTTATGTACAAGGTCTGTTCAATAGACAACCAAACTTTTAATGCATCAATAGGGTTATTAAATTCACCTTAGAGAACAACCAGTGGTTGCTGTTGCCACAAATAAATTACAAGAAATTATAATTCTTCTCTTAAAATCTAGAGGGACAATTTATAATTTCTGTTACTAACAACAAATAATAGAATATTATTTGGGAACTTAACTGAAATATGAAACAACAAAGTACATAACAAAATAATTATTTAAAACTAATCCATCCTTAAAAATTACATTATACAATAAGCGTATTCAAAACAAAAACTATTTAAACAAGATGAAGTGAAGTGACAAAAGGGCCTGAGATATTGAGCTTAGCGAATGACTGAGAGCAGCTGATTCATTCGCCTTAATTACTTTAAAAACAATTTATCACAGGAATTACATTAAAAATTACTAAATTCGATGTATTTATATTTTACTGAAATAACTTAGGTCACACTGGCACACCGATGGCACTTGTTGATTGTTGAAGGCTTTGAGTGCTTGTCTAGTCCGTCGGTCACTTGTTCAGCTTTAGTCAACTCACTGGGCCCCAGGAACTATCTGTAAAGAAAGTATTTTTATAGGCAAAACAGTTGAAGGAAAATAATATCATTAGAGGTCACATAATACCCTTTTTGTATATAAGTTTTGAACGGACAATAAAAAGTGCATTCGTACATGTGTGTCCTGTTCATGTATCGTGCGTTTTAATTTTTTGTCCCACATTTGCTTAAGTATTTGAAGTGCAGGTACAGAGCTATCAATCGAGTTTTATCTTCAAAATTACAACCTTACGAATATTGTGTCTACGTTAGTTTGTCCATACCTATACCATGTACCTAATAATCTGCGTTGTAGACGTGTTTAAAAACACAAGACATTTGAAAGACGGACAACAGTGCATAAATGCTATGCCCACTACCCTTAAAAATGGTGATAATGTCACCAAACTTTTGGTATGATATCAGAGTCAGTCCATACACAGACTTGAAGTTTAAAACCAGTTCTTGGATCCAGTAGAGAGACTCAAAATGAATATTTTCACTCCGATCAAATAAAAAATGAAAATAATACTTTCTCTCTAAATATTAAGTATAGAGGAGAAAGTAAAAGCACTTCCAAACACTACCGAACGTCAACTACGTAACTTCAATTAGATTTGAGTGTTGTCAGCAAACAAAAATTAAAACAGTCTTCAACTAATAAGTTTACTTCTTATAATTGATAAAGTAAAATAGGTGACAACCACATAGAAATGGAAAGGTTAGAAAATGAATTGAATTAATCATGCAATAATTTCATTGATAAACAAGATAATAAAGCGCTTCTTCTTTAACAGCCATTCAACTTTCATTAACCGTCACCAACGCAACAATAGTTCGGACCAACCAGCACTCAGCGGCGGAACACTCAAGACCGTACTGCTCCTGCTGAAAAAAACTTATGTTTGGCGTTAGCGGAAGAAATAATAAAATTTTAGATTTTAAGCGGAAAAAAAAATAGGGAAACTACCTCAGTCGGATGTCTTGAGATAAAGCGCCTCGTAGCTTCACAGGATCGATGCAGGTCACATCTGATACCTCTGGCTACTCCAGAGAGGCGGTGGGTGGCGTCTTAGATGAGAAGGCGGGTAAAAATCAGAGGGTGAAGAAAACATTCAGTATAGGGAAAAGTTAATATATAAAGCGCCTCAACCGTGTAAAGTTTTATGGCTAGCTACGTATAATAGCTTGGTATTTGAATGTTAACCTTTTGTTGCGAGTTGCGAGAAGTTACCTCCCCAAGTAACTGCTTTTCTCCTGACTTTTGGGTAGTTCGGGTGCTCCTAGGTCCTCTGCGCCAATGTTCGATAACCGCGCTGGATGTTCCTGAGTGTTGGGTGTCCCCGACGTTGAACTTGGTTGAGCCTCCCCAAGCGTGTCTTACTCTACTGGAGAAATGAAGAAATGTAGCCTGTAATTAATCCAGGGCCGCCCAACCGTATTTTTCCTTGAAAACTTCTTCCCGGAACTCTTCGCCTTCCTATACCCTCTCAGCTACCCCTGCTATGCCTCTTCACCAGTCCCTATCTTTGGACTTAGAGATCAATGCCTCAATGACACTACCGCTTCCGCTGGGGTCTTTAGATTCCCATGAAAGTGAAGGTAAAACCACCGTCATTTCTATTTTACTCACAGGTAAGAGGGTTATTTTTCTGTAATTTCAATCTTAGGTTTCGCTCATGACAGCATTATCTGGATTTATACGGAGTAAAAGATACTACAGTATCTGAATTAGAGAACTTTTGGAGCCAGAAAATCTTTTATTTTAACAGATGTTATCACAAAATTTTCATATTTCCTTTCTAGTTGGTGGTTTTGTCGTTGAAATTAAGGAAATCTCCTTTGAAATCACACATTTATAAAATCTTTGTAATTTTATCTAACAAATTATTATTCAAAATTATAGATATTTTCCAGCCATCAACAAGGAAAATGCATTGAAATGGAAATTTTCTGTCACCTTCCTTACCGTTGAGTTACAAATTGTTATCTGAAATATACCCCTGTATGGGTGGGAGGGGGGATGAATCTTGGAGAGAAACACGTCTTGGTACCCTCGGAGTACATCTTATCTTATGGAGTTCATCTTATCTATTGGTACGTCCGCTACCTGCTCTGACCTCGCCAATTGATGCTATTTTCAAGTCCCACAAAGATGGGGAAACAGCCCGAACTATCACCTGACTGGCAAAAACATCATCGTCTTATGTTGTGTTGGGTAATCGAACCTTGTATGTAAGCAATTAGAATTTAAATAAAAATAAAACACAAATGAAAGTTTATAAGTTTATTGTAAATACAAATGTAGTACTGTATTTGAACATTATATCTTTTATAACCTTACTGTTTGAACCATCTAATTTTAAATGTTTGACTAATTAACGTAAAACTTAAATCAAGTCAAATTATAAAAAATATAAAACTAGTCAACTGGGCGAGAGTTGCAAAGCGAAATAGTCCCTTCGAGGGTAGGTATAGGCAGATGAAACTGACCCTGAACCCATCGCCCCTCCGCAGGTATAGGCTGCAACTCCTACCCACCTTGAAAGTTCTTGGACTTTCCACTAAATTAAATTAATTACATATTAACAGATTATTATACATGGCAAGAAAACTGTACAAAATGACGTGAATGTAAAATATCCAAACGTGATCAAAAATATATGACAAAATGTATAATAAGTTAATTTTTTAATGGATTTTTTATTGACATTTTTCACAAACAAACTACTACTTTGCTACTACTATCTATTTTCATACACACAACTGCAAAGGCATTGACTATAAATTGGATCACAGTTTTATTTTAATTAGTTAATTAACCAATATTTTACTAATCGTGATGAATAATTTCACAAACAAAAATCCATTAACCACCATCAATGAACTTCAATAAAGAAATTAATTATGTCCCATGAAATCAAAATTATTTAACATTGATAAATCAAAACAATAAATTAAGAACACAAAATGAAAACCAATAATTATATAGTCAATATCTCTTTAAAATTGTACAGGTATGTCATGAAAATACAACAAAATATTAAATTACAATGAACAGATGTAAACACACAGATTGTATACATTTACTATACAAATTCAGAAAGACAAAAATACTTTGAATGAAAGTTAATGTCTTAAGACGATGCTTAAATCCACTAGTGTCGCTTATTCGTTACTCATATAAGGTTTTTTTATGCAAGCTTCCTGAGTGACTTGTTTAAGATATCAATTCCATTTATTTTTTATTTTTAGACCTTCAAAATGACATATTTTATAAGATTATCGGATCAAAAATTTGGCGTAAAAATTCTTTCCTGTAGTATACAATTTTACAATTTTTGTTTTTCTCTTTACAAATTTTCAGATAGGTTACGTGAAAAAGGTCTGTTATTCATCCACGATCCCAAAATTTCAAAATTTCAGCTCAAAAATACAAGCAGTTTTTCCACACTCATTTAACACAAAATTTTTGAATTAATTACTCTGTAACTCGAAAAGTTTTCACTAAAAACATGTAAATACTATGCCCAAGCATATTTATGATGCAATCAACAAATAAACGTTAAAATTATGATTTTTTTAAGATAGTCGATTTTTTTGCTCGCACAACCTTAACTTAGCAAGCAAAATTCTAAATAATTAAATGGGCGAAAATATATGTAAGCTAACAAAGTTTACGAGACTATATTGCTCTCGCTGCTGATGGCACGTGCCGCTGTAGCCACTCTCACTAGGTTGTCTCAGGAGGGCGAGGGCAGGTTGACTTCCTTCCACAGCACAAGGAATGTCGGGTCTCGTAGATTGCCACTTCGTCTTCCGCTGTATGCTAGTCAGGTACATCTGGACCATATCGACCAGAAGTATTGAGTAGCTGTTGCACTCGCTGCCATCTTGATATACGTCCTTCAGGAAACACACTCAACGACGGTTCTAGGCAATGTGAGTGAGCCAAGGGTAAGAAAATAGGCTGGAGTTAACACAGACAAGTCAGAGGAGTAAGGGAACAAGAGTTCAAAACAGCCTCTATTACTTACTGTTACTGTTAAAACTGTCTTGAATTCCTAATAAGTTAAGGGGTGCATTTCCTATCAATCTTTGGAGACAGTGTTTGCATGTCCCACAGATTCCTCGCTGTGTGGTGAGAATGTCCGGCGTATCCTTTCTCTGGTAGAAGCATTAATGATTGGTGAAGCTCGTTGAGTTTACAATTTGCTTCGCCATAACCCATGAACCATCCAAGACCTCCTAAATATTTCAATAGTAAGACTAGTACAGAGCTGGAGATGAGCTACCTTCATTTTCGAGGGCTGTCCCAAATTCACTGTCTGGCATTGAGCATCGGCTCATCTAAGGTCCGAAGGTCCCAAAAATGGAGGGTGGTTCCCTAATGTCTCAAACACGAAAACCAAACATCTTGACGTCTTCTCTTTCACCATTGCAGAAAGTCTCCTCACAAACTTGGATATTTTTAACACTGGAATTAACTAAACTCTACAAATTGTCACTTTGCCTATTAAATTGGGAGACGGAGAGCCAAATGTTGCGGCGCGAAACTGAACCACGTACTTAAACAATATACAATATAAGTTAACAATAAGTTCACTTGATGTTTATTATAATCAAAACTTGTGTCGAACATGACTGACCAGCCGAGAGTTAAAAAACCGAACTGGTCCCTTCGAGGGAAAGAGTGGCCGCGTGACACTGACCATGGATGCTTCGTTTCTCCAACAGCAAAGGCTGCAACATGCTGCCAGCGTCCGCTTCACGATCTACCGGAATAGTCAACGGGTGAAGAACCGCAAAGGGTCCGGGGTTCATCATCTCCTTGATGATGATCCTTGACGACGTGATCGGACCTGACGACAACTAGAGGTTTTCCAGAAGGCAGTGTCGGTCCACGGATCGGTTACATAGACCCGAGACGGCAGGGTGACGAGGGTGGACCGGGCAGGCAACAGATGCATCGCGACCCGTCTGGTCAACGTGACACCTTCGCGCGGCTCGGCTGTCTAAATAAAGTAGAAAATTAGACCTACTGTATGCATTATTTAACACGTTTACGACGGCAGTGAAAATGCCGTCTTTGGTAGTTGGCGAAGCCAATATACATCAAAATAACCAAAATCTGTACTTTAGGTTTTCTTAATTTTTGCTTTATTTTGATGAAAAAAGTATGTTAATATCATTTTTTTTGTCCAAAACCTTTTTTTATTATATTTTTATTGAGTGTACCAAATATTTGTCTTTTTTATTTTTTTTATGCCTCAAATGTATGTGAATGTGTACCAGATGGGTACACACCTAATAAACGTCTTCTGCTGGGCAGAAACACGTTTCAGCTATATTTAGTATGACCTTGTTGGTCATCAACGGCAGTAGAAAACTGGAGAGAGTGTACCCTGTCGGGCGCACCGCGATATTTTGTACTGTACTGTGTGTACCCCATCGGGTACACTGCCACCATGTCGGGAACATGCACTAGGTCAGGAACAAGTTAAAAAAATTCTGAAATTAACTATATTATTTCTCAGACGAAATAAAATTGTTTAATTTTGTGTTTTTACAATTTTACTTTGTTAAAATATTATAATGATTTTTAACTTTCATTTAATTTACATATTGGGACTAGTTATTTTTATATTTATATTTTTAATATATTGCCAGCATGCATTTCCCAAAGAAGCATAAACGTATTTATTTGATTTATTTTGTTTGTTTACAAAATTAAAATTATTATAGAAGCAAAGCATTTTATGGTAATTATATATTCTAGTGTATTTTCAGTTCAATTTATTATTTTTTTATTTTGAGAATGAGTTCTAATTAATTACTTTTCTACTTACACACATATTATTTAATAGAAATGCATTCCAGCAGGAGATTTTTATGGAAAGTTATGTTTAACTTCATTGTATTTGGACAAGTTTTGAACAGGAAAATGGGAAACAATTTTTATTTCCAAAATTGTTTCAGTAAATTTGTTTAAATTTTTTTTCAAGGTACAAGCATTGATTTTATAAATGGTACAAGTTATCATTTATATCAATTCATTGGAATAAGATACAAATCAATGACAAACCAAATTAAGCTAGACTACTAAGGGCATAAAGATTAACCATGTTAAAAATATAAATAGTAGATAGTTGAGGTGCAGTACCTACTTTGGTTTGATGAGACTCAAGATGCCTGCGATCTCCCTGACGGCCTGCTGAGCGTCTTGATCATTGGCAGCAGCTAAGCTTCTCAGCATATTTACAATTCTCAAGTAGCTAGCAACATCTTTACACGCTGTATCTCGTAAAGTTTGAATCAAATACTGTTTTGATCTCTTCCCTTTTTCTTCTTCGGAGATCCTGACAGTCGTTATTTTCCGTGCGTTCATGGTTATAATCCCTCTCATCAGAGATGTTACTTCTTCTTCAGTAAATGTCCGTCCGTCCACTGTGTACCGACCAATAAATGTTGTTTGTTGGTCCTCCCTCAAACCCGCAAACGACACTTGTTCTCTGCATACATTGGAAAACTTCCACAACTGTTGCTTATTGATATGAACACCATTGAAAATTAACTCAACGTCTGGAACTTTGGCTAAAATTTGTAAGTTATTATCGATATTGCTTAAAGCAATCCGCTTTGATTCATCATAGCTATGGGAAGTTCCTACAGCTGCTGATGGATTGTTAGGGTTTCTATTCCTGTTCAGATGATTTTGGTTGGTCATGTAATCATTGTTTTTAATGTTTTCCATTATTTCCATGATCTTTTCGCTGTCAACCATGTTGAACAGATTATTCAAATCTGTTTCAGTTATACAATCCAAGTCAGGACCCTCCAACATTTCCTGCTGTTTCTCAATGCTTTGAATAGCTCCTGAACTCTGTAATGGAATTGAATTTAAAGGAACAGAGTGATAGGCACGTTTAATTTGTGGGTAGTTTGCAGTGCTTTGACAGGTTTTCTCTTGAGCCAGTACTGTTGTATTTTTGAACTGAGTCGGTGATGGTTTGCCAGTCTGTTGAGAGGGTAGTGCGGTTTCAACACTAGCTCTTCTACTGTTGACATGCTGCTGATACGGGTGTTGTTTTCTTGCATGTTCCACAACATTAAGTGACTGGTTCATTGGTTGTTGCAATTTTATTGATGCATTATCAATGCTAAGTTGTCCATGCATTTGAGAGCTGAGATGAGTTAAATTAGCCGTTGGTACGGCATTAATTATATGATGTGTGCTGTTATAGCTCGGAGGGGCGGTATTTATTTGAGGGTTCGGAACTTGATGAGAGGTATTCTGTGTTTTTGGAAAGTTTTTGGCAACAAAATTCTGACTAAACCCTGTGACAGGTTCAAATTGGTTTCGAAGGACCTGTTGTTGACATAGTAACTCTTGACTTGGTCTCCTTCGACAATTCCTTTGAGATTGTATTTTTTTATCAATAGATTTGTCTGAAGGGTTGGTTTGAAAATGTTGCATGTATTGGGTATTAGCAACTGCATTAGGAAATCCACAGTTCATGTTAATTTCTCTCACTAGATTGTGACTTTTAGGGGTATTCTTCTGAACATTATCTTTTACTCTTAAATGTTCAGATCTTTGACAATCAGGTGAATAAACCGGATATTGATTAGGTAAAGGTTGTAATGCTTCACTTGTTTTGTGGTGGTATGTTGGTTGAGTTTGTAGGGTCGGGGGATTCTGCACTAGCACTTTCATGCCTCGCACATTCTGCAAGTGAGGATGGGTGGATTGAACAGATGGGGCTACTGCAGGCTCAGACACCCCAGAATGGACAGAGCTGCCATAATGTGCAATATTTTGAGCAAAGGGAACAGAATAATGGTTTTGAACAAGCATTTTTCTCAGATTGGGACATTCTTTAGAGGTTGTTAATGTATCGCTTTCTTCAGCCGATAAGTCAATCATAATAGTATCATGATGTTGGGTTTTGCTTTGACGCATACTACGGTATTTATCATAAACATAATGATTGGTCTGAAAAACTTTAGGATTTGGAACATGATTTTTTGTAGATACTTCTTGTTGTGTTTTATGTCTGGGATATTGTGTGACTGTGTTGACATTAAAGTTTGATGAAGATTGAGGAATACAGTTGTTTTGGCCATACGATATATCGTTCAAATTGTTAAAATCCAAACTGTTTGTTTGAGAAACAAACTGAGTCTGCAACGGAGGTGTCCTTTGACTAGTGACGCATTGTGAACTATCATTAGAAATACCAGGTTGAGATAAAGCTTTCTGATGAATTAATTCCTGTGACCTTATAATTGGTTCACTCTCAATGGCTCTGGAATACAAACCAATTTGTTGATTTTCAGCAGGAAATGTACAACTTTTACTAGGGGTGGATTGAAGTTCAGATGAGAACAGTTCTTCTTGTTCTCGATTTTCAAGAGATTTGTCCATATTTGAGGATATAATCTGACTTTGCTTTTGAATTTGGTTCCCCACTAGATTTGAATTATTTGATTTACTTGCTGATTTGGAATTAAAATATTCATTTGCAGGATATTCTTCTTCCGAGTTAGCGTTTTGTCCAAGGTCCAGAGTAGATTGACTTTGTGCCGTAGCTTGAGAATCATCTAAAATAGGGGGCTGATGATTAGAATTGTCAGTGACAAAATCTCTTGAACAATCCAACTCAATGATTTCAACTGCAGCAGTTTCATGCAAAATGGTTTTGTCCCTGTGAACATTGCTACATCTTACTGGGATATCAACATGTTGAACTTCACATCCATCCATTGGGTTTTGAGACAATGTTGGTTGATCATCTCCAGTTAGCAACAGATGAAAATTTCTCATCTGTCTCAAAATTCCAAATACGATTTCATAGTCATTATTGAAAGCGCTGTCACACTGATCAAAAATATGTTTGTTGGTATCACTTCGTATCCAGGTCTTAAAGAGTTTTAACAAGCTTTGTTTTAAAAGGTCTTCTCTGCATAGATAAATAACCTTTGCAGACAGGAAAACATAAAATGCCAAATATACATAATCTGTTGCATCTTTGAAATGATCTAAAATAAGAGTAAGTGATTGATGCAAAAATGATTCTCTTTCAACCAACTTATTCTCATACTCTTTCGTCACTCGTTTAATCTCTTTCTGTACCACTTCAATAGATGTGAGTTTTTTCACACTGTCAATGAAACTTTGTTTCTCCTTGCAATCAAAGTCTATGCACTTAATTAGATCATGAATTTGATCATATTCCTTCTTTCTAATTTTGACTGATTTTTGAAACACGCTCAACAATTCCAATTTTTTGTTTGGTTCATCTGATAAATTATGAAAGAAAGATTTTTTTCCATCATTACCAATATCCTTGTCTTCAATCGATAATGTTGAAGCAGTATTTGATATTCTTTCTGGTTCCACATACCAAGTAGGTCTTTTATTTTCTTGATTACTTGACTGAGTGTCATTTGGAAGTTTCTGAGGTGTCAACTCTCCAGTTGTATTTGTTTGAAGCAAACTAGGATGTTTAACTCTTAATGTCGAAGATACAGTCCTACGTTGGTCGTTTCTCCTAGTCAATTTAGAGGTTTCACAAGAAGGTGCTTCATGGGTGATACTGCTTTCTCGTTGTTCTATTGGATCATGATTACTAATGTTTTCTTGTGGTAATTTTGTATTGAGAGAACTGCAACATTCTATTTGTGGATTAACAGTGATTTTTTGATGTTGGGAAGATATTTGAAGATTATTATTATTTGCAAGGTGGTCCAGAATCTTGATAGCTTCTTCATTGTGTGATATTGAACCTGAAGTATTTGTTCCAGATGGCTTAATATGCTCTGAAGTCTGAGGAATTTCTGCCCTCATATCCATTTCTTCCAGCACAGGGTCTTTATTGAAAACGTTCTTTTGAGAGGTGACAGATTTAGGAAAAACACTTGATGTGCTTGACTCTAATTGTTCTTTTGAACTGTTTCGTCTTTTTGGGGAATATTTATTTTTCTTGCTTTGGCTTCCACTTCCTGGCTCACTTGAAAATCGTTTCAAACCCCTGATATGTTGGCTTGTCTCATTTTCATTTGTTTTTGACTGTGGCTCGATATCCTTTACTACTTGAGGTTCTGAATCATTCACATTCCTAGCGTTACTAGTATTTAAATTTGTTATGGCTACAGTCAGAGGACTGTTAACATCAGGCAATGTTTGAGGATATATTTCTTTGCGTAGTTCTTTTTTATTTTGTACATTATTTCTTTCATTTTCTACAATCAAACTACTTTGAAGGTCTCTGTTATTTGTTATATTGGCACTAACTTTGTCACATTTTTTGTTATAACCAATTACATGTCCACTGATTCTATCCAAATCATTGTCTTGATTTGTTTGAATTCTTTCAGCTGGTGACAAATATTCTAAGAAGTCTGTAGAGAGATGAGATATTGGAATAGATACCTTCATACATAGATTGTTGATGTCTACAGATGACACAAAACTATTTATTGGTTGGGAAATTTTGGTTGATATTTTAGAAGACACTTCAATACATTGTGTATCAACCTGGCTTGCATCAGAAATCTCTAAAACACTCTCACATTCAATTAAGGGCATTGATGGTAGAGATTCACTGAGTTTTCTGCTTTTAATCCTTTTCTTTAAATGAAAGACATCTTGTGTAGAAACTGGATTTTCTTTAGTTGTAGTTTGTTCTTCTTTATTCAAACAACTAACAGATTGAGTATTATTCTTATGTTTGGACTTCTTCTTAGCAGTAGAGGGTTTTTTATTCATATGCCTCTTAAAAGAGTGGGTATTTTTTATCTTCAATAACTGTATCTTTTCTTTCTCCTTTACATAAATTTCACCAGTGTTAAGGCTGATAGCTCTTTTTAATGTTATATTAGATTCGGAACTTCTTTCTTTCACTTTCCATATTTCATCATTTTCTTTCCTTACATCTTCATTCCTTTTATGTCTTTTATCACAATCAGGAGATAAAAACTGTTGTGGATCTTTATCTTTTATTTCCCTATCATTGATTTGACTTTGGTTGATGTAGCTTGAGTCAGGGTGGCACCAATACGGCAGGGCAAAATACTTGCATGTTTCTTGCTCTTTAAGCAATGTTTTCGGAGGTGGGGAGTTGCCCATACCTTTTAATATGTCATCCACCACTGGATTACAGATTTTTTCAGATGATGTTTGAGGAATGGAGAACGACCTTTTTAATGGTTTGGTTTTATTTCTGGTTGACAATTTACTTTTTGTTGGTTTAACTAAATCTTTTTTTATCAGGATGATAGTCTCAACCTCACTCGTTAATCTTTTACGAATGCTTGAAGGCTGATATGAAGGTTTTTCTTTTTGTGTTATATTAGACATAGTAGAGTCATTTTTTGTGGTTGCTGGACTGCCTGTAGACAGTGGAAAACTGGAACTCCCTAAAGTTTTATTTTGTCTAAATTTACTTTTTACACTGTTAATTTTTAAACACTCTGACTTTTCTATTTTTGATTTTCTCCTTGTAACATCTATATCAGCTAGCTTATTCGATGAAAGGACCTTCAGTTCATTTCTTTTATTTTTTTTTATTTTTTCTCTGCTATCACATGGATGTCTATGTGCATGAAAAGATTTTGATTCTTTGTCAAAAGAATCAATTGAAGTCTTACATAATTTTCTTGGTTTCGAAGAACGATTTTTTTCTTTTAAATTTCTTTCAGACTTGGATGATTTTTTGGATTTATTTTTATCTTTAGTTTTGGTTGTATTCATTTCCAAGGGACAGTATTCTTTACTCTTAATTGATTTAGCTTCTATAATAATGGGAAACTTGGTTTTGGAAGGAGGTTGACTAGTTTCAGATAAAGTAATACTGGGTGGTTCATCATGGAAAGTGTTTGAAGGCTCGTCATTATCCTGAAAATATTTTTCAGAGCCTTCTATTTTAATTAAGGACGATACAGTGGTAACATTCTCCTCAGTGATTGTAAATTTAATTTTGTCATCATTTGGTGGTAATACGAATGGTACCCCAAAACCGTTAATAATTCTGGGCCTTGTGTAGGATTCCTCTTCACTGTCATCATCTGACGAAGACACTTGTAAATCGTTTAAGAGAGACTCTTCGTTTGAATGACTGGAAACATCACGTTCTTCACATTTCATCGGAGAAACAATATTCAAGCCAGATGATGAAGCTGACACTTTTGTACAATCAGCTTGCACATCTGAGTCTGCTAAGTTACTTGAATTTTCCATGAAATAAATATTAATGTCTTCTTCCTCTTCAACATAGTTAAATGCTATCGGATTACCAGGAACAGATTCATCAACAAACTGATGCTGGTTACTTTCATCGTCTTCAATTTTCATTTCACTTATTGTTAACTCTTCATGGCATTGAGGGGTTTTCTCTTCTGATTTAGTAACAGAATCTGTTAAAGAGTATTGACATGTTTCTTCTTTTTGGTTTGAAACCAGACATTTAGTGACATCTCCACAGTTTTCAGACACTTCCTGAATGTCATTTATACCACATACTTTTTCCTTAATGGAGGATTTTAAAGAGGTATTTTCTTCCACGGGAATTTCAGTTTTTTCCATTTGTTTTAACACTTCCTCAGAAAGTTGTTGGGAATTATCAATATTTGAGGAAATCTCCAAATTTGTACCTGATAAATTGTTGACTTTAATTGATGTTTTCCTTTTTAGGTAAGACTTCTTTTTTATAGTCTTCTTAGCCTTTGAGGAGTTAACTCTACAAAATTTGAGTCTTTTTGCTTTCTTAGAATGCTTTTTCAAAGGAACACATCTCTCTTTTGTGTTCCAATAGTTTAAAATATGAAGGTTACCCTCCCTTAGATTCTTCCTGCACAAAAACAGATTTTTTTCGTTTAGAAGTTGATCATTTAGCTTTTCTGGTTTTTTAGTAGCTATGCATGCTTTTTGTTTTTTAACTGGGTAAGAGAAATTTTCACTCTTTGACTTCTGGTGGCATTGGCTCATCACCAATGATGTAGCTTTTGGGAATAAAGAGGATTGAAATAATATGGATGATGGTGATTTGATACACCCTGGATCAGCTGGTTTAGGAGAATAAAGTATACTTTTGGATTCAGACTTCTGAAATGTCTTTTTGGTTTGGGATTCAATAGATCCCAATGAACTACTCAGTTTCTCTTTGATTGACACCATTTCCGATGTTGCTTCATCAGACAATTGTAAAGATTTTTGAAAAAAATTGTCTTTTGTAGTTGACTTTAGCTCAAGTGGTAATTTGTTAAACTCAGATTCATCTCCTGAATGTAAATCTATTTTTTGTAGTACATAATCAAACGCCTTACATGATTCAGACTTTGATAAGCTTGATAATGGTTTAGATGGAGCTAAAGATGTTTGTGATATTTCTTCTAATTGCTCAGTATTCAGTACTGTCAATCGTTCTGTCTTTGAGTTTTCCAAGGTCTTATCTGAGGTTGGAAGTGTGGAAAAATTTGAATCCTGTTTTTGAGTTGATGCACTAGATACATACAATGGAGTACAACTTGAAAATCTCTCAGATTCAGCTGATGAAACTGATTTTTTCATTGATTTACAATAGAGCCTCTTGGTTAAATCAGGGCTGGTTAAGTCTGATGACAACGAATCAGAGGAATTAAAATTATTATTTTTATGACTCTTTTGGGACCTCAATAACTCTGCGGCAAAGGGTGGAAGGGGAAAGTCAAAGATCTTTTTAATAGATGGCCTTTTTTGGAAGTACGGTGGTGTTAATGATGATGATGATGAAGATGAGGAGAGAGGAGAAGGTGGTCGAGACAGATGAAGAGCTTTTGAAGGTGATGGAAGAAGAGGAGGTGGAGGTGGTGTTCTTGGTGGAGAATATGATGGCAGGGGAGGCTGAGTTGGCATTTTGTTTTCATTTATAGCATTTACCGTATCGAAAACGGTAACGACTGGGCTTATCGAGTTGGAATAAATAGTTTCTTCTTCTTGATTGAATTGGGTTTTTAACAAGGGATCAACACTGGATTCAGGGACTAATGAAATGTCATCATCATCAGAAAGTTCTGCAGCAGATTCACTATCGGAGGTGGTTTCTTGCAAAGTTGAAATCAAATATTTCTCCTGCTCTAACTTTTTCATTTCATTCAGAAGGGAGTCAATTTGTAATTTCTTTGGATCACATTGTATTTCATCCATTTCTTTTGATATTTCTGGCCAGTTTTCATTTTCATAGTCAAGAATAGTCCTTTCACAGTGAAAATATGAACTATATTCTTTTCTTTCAAAATAAGTTTGGTATTTTGTCCACCAACGTTGTACAAAATTTTTCTCATCACATGAAAAAGGGGTTGCATTATGACTATCATAATTTATTACTTTATTCATATTTTCTGTTGCAATATTGTACTTGTAAGGTGTACATCCCGATCCGTTCTGAGTGCAAGACTGCAGATCAATTTTCAATTCATCTTTTTCTACTGGTAAATCAAAATCTTTAGATTTAGTATGGTTGTTTTCTCCTGAATATTTTTCTAGCTTCTGTAAGACATTGGAAGGACTTGAACTTTTGGTTACGGTGGAATCAACTTTACCTTTTAAAGTACATTTTTCAGACTGAGACTGGTGAAAATAGGCTTTGTCACGTGGATGAGATTTTTCATGACAGATATTTGACACACAATTTGAAGACTGTGAAGTTGTTTCAGCTTTATCATTGTTTCTCATAACATCAGATGTTAAATTCTGATTTGAATTTTTACCACTATCAGAAGACATTTCCAGATTTAGGAATCCATCCGTTTGACTATCTTTACCTTCCACAGATTCTCTTTCACACTGACCATGGTCAGAAAAAGCATGATTAATTTTACTACATGGAACGTCCTTCTCTTGGTTACCTTTACAGTCTGCAGAAACAATCTGATCATTTTCATGATCAGTATTTGTGAATGAATCTATTTCAATATGAATTCTTTCACTCTTATCCTCTGCATGCTCAATATTTTCACTAGCTTTATTAGAGATTGGGCTTTTAGAGGTTTTAGTAAGTTGATGGACATCAGTAAAATGAATATCATTCGTATTTGTGCTAGATTGCGTTTCATTAGCAGTACCATCTTTCTCACTGAAGATCAAAACCTCGTGAAGTTTCCTCATTTCACTTTCTAAATCATTGCTATCACAATTATATTCAGCAAGTGATGGTTTTATTCTTGAGTTCCCTTCAGGACAGTTGATATGTTTCAACGCATCACAAGATGAAGACTTATTTAAGCTTGTTCCAAATAAATTATTATTTTCTGTATCGTGTGAGAGATCTTCAACCTCACTTTTTATAACTAAAACTTGATTGTTCTCAATGGACGGAATTTTCAACTTTGTCTTGACTTCTTTTACATTATCAGTATTCAATTGTTCTCCATTGATAATATCACTTTTTGAACTGGTGACATAAGGGTTTTTCTCCGAATATCCATCAATACTGTTGTCATCGTCCTTCTCTTTTCTTGAGATCTGTTTTGCCTCACTACTATCAACACCAACTTGAATGGCATTTATGGTGTGTACCTTATTGTTGTTCACATTATCTGAATTATTACTTAAACAATTGTCATCGTAACCTCTTACTACTGGTGAATCATCAAATAAAGAGTCATTTTTTGACAGATTTACGAACACTTCTGAATGTTCTACTTGAGTTTTTTCATGGCACTCATTCAAAGTAATTAGATCATTTGAATTTATACTCTCTTCAAAATTATTTCTTCCATCAGGAATTGTTTGTGAACTTTCAGGTAAAGGGTCTCTCTCTGGACATTTGTTCTCTGACTTTTCCACCACAGAAATGTTTTCATTTGAGACTTTACTCTCTGTGTTTTCACCGTTCAGTTTTAAGTTGACAAGATCATTGTTCTTATTACTTCCACTATTTATATTTTCTACATTATAAATTTGTGTTGAGTTGTCAAGGGAACTGCCAGGCAAAGGTTCACTCTTGGGAACCGCCCTCCCAATGTTAGGATCTTGGCCATCATTTCCTCCACACTCGTCCAACACTGACCAGTTTTCTTCTTCATCCAAAGATTCCGAAGCTGAAGCAGACTCAATGTTTTTGGCCTGAGTGCTCTCCCTAAAACAAAACGGTAATTACAGATTTTAATTTAAAATATCAAAAAGTTATTAATAACGTAAACATAATATCAAAAGTTTAGTGGTGTAGCGTAAACATACACAAATATAATATGTTTAAATTAAAATAATTTTCAAAAACTAAAACCTTTAACATTATAAATCGAGCCGATTTTGTTGCCATCTGTTTGTTCGCTTTATATATAAATTAGTAGTAGTGTTTCCAAACAATAGATTCAGGTGTTGATAATTATACATATTGCATACAAATTTGTGCAATGATTACTTTAAAAGACTTTGTTGGAGAAGATTTTGTACTGTAAAACAAGTAACTACGGATCGCGAACACATAATTGCCACTACCTGGCGTCGATAAAGGAAAAAAACCTCTCCACTGGGTCACCTTTAATGTAAACTTTGAAGAGGTGGGAAAGTTTAATACTTTAGGACCTTAAAAATAACGAACGAAAGTTTTTTATTTATTTCCTCATGTCATTAGGATCATATTTGATGAACTGCATGACAAACTAAAAAGTAACCTTCAACGACAGAACGCAACATTTAGGAGTTGTATACAGCAAATTGAAATTCTGGCTGTGACTTAATTTAATAACTGATTGTGAATTTCATAACCAATAACTAAATAATTTAAACCGAAAAATCTCAATATGCCCTTCTACTGACCGCTACAATCTGCATTCAGAGAGGGCTCCCGGATGACTAAACAATTGTATAATGTTAAAGGGGCCAGAAGCTCCAATGGTCAACTACAAATCTGATTTTCAATCGGACAACGGAAATTGGATAGTGTGAATTACTATGTTAACTTGGCAAGGACGTTTTTCGAGGGGTGTAGGACTTTTGGCAACCTCGCCTATCCCATTCGTCATCGCAGGGGGTTATAAAAGTGTCACAACCCGTGGTCCGGACTTTTGGCAACCGCTGTTCTCCCTGATGGGGATTTCAGGGATTTCGTTCGTGCCGGGCGGGGTTGAGGGTGAGGGAGAAAGTGCGCTAGAGAAGGGCGAGAGAGGAGGCGGCGGGCGAAGACGCGAAGAATAACAAAGCACAACGCATGATACCCAATTCCTTTCAAGTGTGAGATTACTAACCGTCTAAGAACTGTCTGTTGTTAAGTTTGAACTATGTTTAGAGGTACAATATTATGAATTGTTTCGGTCTTATTTTTAAATCCATAAATAACTTCTTGAGGAAAGAATTAACGATTGATATTTCTTTGAAATCAGATAGACTTGTAACTTTCAATTTATAATACTGTAATAATATTATAACCAAAATAAAGACATTCATAATGTGCAGAATCAATTAAACAAAATATACTGTCATACACTTTGTTTTAATTTTTACAAATACAATTGGTATAAGACATTTTAAAAAGTAGGCTATATAAATTTCACTGTATATATTATTAAAAAATTATTAATGTGGTCACAAACCTCTCTGTAATAAGTTAAATTTAAATTCTCAGCTAGGTGCAAAAAGAGTCCTATACAAGTGCATAACAAATTATTATTAAAACCTTAAAATTCAAAAATTCTAAATACAAATACTGGAGAGAGAATAAATACAATGGAGAGATGAAATCATCTGTTACAATTTTGTACAATACGTTATGTTGTTACAATACGAGGTGTATATCGACTGCCCCTTGCCGTCTCGCTCTTACATCTCCTGATTTCGGTGATTCCGGGGAGAGGGAGGAACTTTAAGGGATAAGAGTGATAATTTGTGGGATTAAACAATGAGGCAGGGATTTTCATGGAGAAAAGGGAGAAATTTTGGGATGAAACTGAGGTTGCCAAAAGGCCACAGTCGAGGGCTAATTAGGGTTCCGACCCTCGGTGGGGGCTGGGCGGTTGCCAAAAATCCGTTTCCCTTTTTCGAGGGCAAGGTGAACAGGCGTTGGGCCAGACAGGACAGCCTTCTGCAGATTCCAGGGGCATTCTTGGAGGTGGACTTTTATTGACCAGAGGATCAGAACTCATTATCTAATGCCATTAACAGGTAACATAAGGAAAGGTGACTATTCTAACTTCATATTGCAAATTTTTCAAATTTTTCATATCTTCTCTTACTATAGAGACCATAATAATTACATTTCCAGTCTGGGAATGCCCATTCACTATGTAGAACAACTCCTAAAGGTTTACAGAATGATGTTCTTAAAAATAGGTTTAAGACACGGTTATTGACCTTAAACTGGACATCAAACCTTTGCACAGAATAACTGACTCGACTTTAAGCTTTATTTCAATTATTAACGACAACTACAAATAGATGTGTTAAAAAAACATGGTGTAGTAGGAGAAAGAATTTGCACCAATAACAAATTGTCCTTGACATTCCCTGTCTGACAATTACACTGCACTGACCGACAACTCACAATACTGATGAACAATACAAAAAATATACACAAAGTTAATTTTTTCTGTATGTTGGCCGACGTTCAAATTAAAATATACTTTGCTAACGAACGTTACTTTCCATCAGGACGAGAGCGATGAGTCAGTGCGGTGTTTCCAAATCGCCCAATTCTATTAAATCATGTAGTTACATCAGCTGATAGCCTAAATAAAATTGGTAACACTGCCGGGCAAGAGGTAGCGAGTGGGAACCAGCTGTCCAAGACCTTATCGGACTACTTTCGTGCGGTTTACCCTAGAGTTACCCGGCACGCGATGCTGCACCTGATTTTATATCCTTTTATATCCTCTATGTCAGAGCCATTTGGTATACTCACTTCAATTCAATTATTAGTAGCCTAAATCAACTATATTAACATTACAAATTTATTTGTTCCTATTGTGTTGTTTACATTCAACGAATGTCAGTTTATAGAAACTTTCAAAACATTTAATCACAGCTGTTAGGAGTGGTTATGTCCCCAATCTTCAATCTTCCCTTTCATTCATTAAAAGTAATTGTACAATCAATATTGTCGGGCAAAGTACCATTTAGATAAACCGAGAGTAATCGTGTAGATAGAAAATGTTTGTCCAATCATACGGCCACGGTTAGGCAATATCTTTATCACTTCCAGTGTGACCAACCGAAACAGATTGTTTTTAACGAATCCCCACGATATGGTGTCCTGACTAAAGCTATTTTATTCACCTTATACATTATTCACGCACCAGAGTGGGTCGGTGACTGGTGGCGTCATCTTGTAATCCAGCTACTTGGAGGTCATGAATTGTGGATAGTTGTGAGCGATGGTCTGTGGATGTAGTGTTCTCTTGTGTGGATTAACGTCCGCACTATTGAATACTTCGTTAATTCGCAAAGATCGTCCTCATGATTAGACCAATTCGTAGTTCAGAGGCAATGGTTCGGATTCCACGTTAAATTATAGGTCCATTGGTGGTCATCGGCTGTTGGGCTATTAATTAACAGTCCTGTCCAAGGAACATGTCAGCCTTAATCAGTAACAAGACTACAATATCGCGTCACAATCATCATACATTCAATCCTTATCATACTTGCTTAAAATACCTACATTGTAGTATGGTCGCTATTTCAATAATATAAGAGTAAGAATAAAGTTTATTTCCAAGAGATACAACAGTTTACATAATAATATGTACAGTACTTGCTTTCTACGTAAAAACATCAATCTATTAGCACTCGTTTAAATAGTTTAGCAAAAAATATAAGTAATAAAACACCAACAAATAATAAACATAGAAAATTCACAGTAATAACTTACACAGTATAACTTACTAAATAGATATAATGCACTTAAAATAGTATGACTAAATATGTTCTCATGAAAATAATAATGCCTCTAAAGGAAAAATCCTGTTTTGAGGCATTTCATAGAGGCTGGCCGAGCAAAAAAAACTATTTGAACAATTAATAAGGTAATAAATTGTGTTAATATTTGTAAATTTTGTTTACTAAGTGTGCCTTCGGTTACTTGTGTAATTTAAAAAATCCTCTAACATTAATGGATAAATAGGTAAATAAATAAAAGTGAAAATCTATATTTTTTTAAGTTAGTAAATCCTCAACATCATCTAGTTCTTCAATAAGATTTTTAAGACATTTACAATACAAAAATAAAGATAGGAACTCTCTGCCATTTAGTCCTAAAAGATTATATAGTTTGGGAGCAATAGTTGTAAGACTGTTTAAAAGATTCTTTCAAAGGTCGTGGAACAAGCAAAAATGTATTTCTGAGTCTAATAGAATATGTGTTCATATTAGCTCCTGCATTTCCACTCCTGTATAAAAAATTCTCAAAGTTTTATAAATAAATAACGACCTCAATGGTAAAATTTCAAGTTGTTTAAAAAGAGGAGAAGAGGCCCCCCCAGCATGGAATGTCATACTGAAGATGGGAAAACCTACCATACCAAGGAAAAATAAAGCGAGTATAATCTAATCTAAACCTAATCTTATGAATAAGAATAATAGTTCGAATGGAGGAGTCGGCCACCGGGAGGGGGCGGCTAGTAAATATTTTGGGCGGCAGCGACTGCCTCAAACGGCTCTATGTTTTGGTCAATGAACCCGACCCTTGAGGGCTAAACCTGTCAGTACTAAACAGTAAAAAAACTGTACAACATCGGTATAAAAAAACTGGAGATTTAACTGGGTGTTCTGACCGACTTCAAGGTCAAAAATGCAGTGGTGTGGCCGGGTAGAAGGTAAGACAGGTAATTTACATCAGACACCACGCTACCCTAGACACAAAACAACGACATAACCCCGAAATTAAGCCGACTGTAGCGCTGCCTGGCGGATGATTAACGAGATGCGTTGGGCACCATTGTGCCCGCGCCTAGTCACCCGATGCCTAACAATATTACTGTTTTACGTATCCTATCGTTGTTGTTTTGGATTCTCAATTATTGTCATCGTTACTTCAACTGCTGAAATAGTTTAGTTAGTGTGTTGTGCGATGTCCGGTGTGAACACGAAACGCATAATTAGACCAGTTGTTACGTGTCGCGGGTGATCGTAACGCGTTACGATCCCACCGCTGCCACCAACTGTTACGTGTCGCGGGTGGTCGTAACGCGTTACGATCCCACCGCTGCCACCAGTTGTTACGTGTCGCGGGTGATCGTAACGCGTTACGATCCCACCGCTGCCACCAGTTGTTACGTGTCGCGGGTGATCGTAACGCGTTACGATCCCACCGCTGCCACCAGTTGTTACGTGTCGCGGGTGGTCGTAACGCGTTACGATCCCACCACTGCCACCAACTGTTACGTGTCGCGGGTGGTCGTAACGCGTTACGATCCCACCACTGCCACCAGTTGTTACGTGTCGCGGGTGGTCGTAACGCGTTACGATCCCACCAGTTGTTACGTGTCGCGGGTGGTCGTAACGCGTTACGATCCCACCGCTGCCACCAGTTGTTACGTGTCGCTGCGTAACGCGTTACGATCCGCTGCCAAGTTGTTAATGTCGCGGTGATCGTAACGCGTTACGATCACATGCCACCAGTTGTTACGTGTCGCGGTGATCGTAACGCGTTTTATACTGCCACAGTTGTTACGTGTCGCATTCGTAACGCGTTACGATATTTAATTGTTATTGGAACCAAGTACATGTTAGGTGCGTGATGTACCACATAATAAGATTTTATTTTTCAATTTAGTAATAAATATAGTATAATTTTCAATTAAATTTTGTTATTTTTAATTTAATGATATTTGTTACGTTGATAAGTACATATAATTGTTTATTATAATTAATATGAGTTACTTTGTTAAGCTTAGTATAAAAAATTTGATTGATTTAATTAAATAATTTTACGTTTATTTTAATAATAATTACTGTAAACATCAATAAAATTGAATAAAATTATAAAAAAAATCATAAATTCAGAAATTTAATTTTAGAAAAACTGACACTAAAAATACAAAAAAAAAAAAAATAGTCGCAGGACTGACTAGCATTTAAATCTAAATGACAAGTTTAAAAAAAATCTGTCCATACACCAAAATTTTTTCCTACTCCATAAATTAACACAAAGACAACACAGAACAGTGAAATTAGATTACAAAATAATTTTTATTTAACATTTATACCAAACTTTCATCAAATTTCAAAATAAACTTGGGCCTATTCCCTATATGATTATAATGGGAAAAGAGTAATTTGCGCCATATAAACACATAAACTATGATTTTTACAAAATGGATAATCTCAACCACATAGCCAAATATCAATTTTATATCCAAAAATATTATAATATAAAATAATTATTTTTCATCCTCCAAAGAAAACATTGGAGCCCCAATACCGACTGTGGATTAGTTTAATTTTTTAAACTCGGTAACCTTAGATGAAAAACTTAAGGAACAATTGTATTTTTTAGCTGATTTAATGGTGAAATATAAAATTAAAATTTTTAAAATTACATGTGAAAAAGGCAAAAAAGTTTGTACAAAACAAACTACATTTACATATTTTCTGTTTACAAATCTACATTGTGAATAATTTAAAATTTCACTCGATACCATTTTTACGAGAATTTTGTTTACAAAACATTTTATAATAATATATATATATATTTATAATATAAAATTTAAATTTGTTTTTTTATTGATAAAAAAAAAAATAAACAGTCTCCTTAATCTGCCAAGATACGAATTTCTTTTTAATAAATTCGCTAATATATAAATTTACGTTACATTATATATAATGATCAAAATATACGATATCATACCGTACAATACCGCTCAGAAATACAAATGGGCAACATAAGTTTCATAATAAAAAAATAGAGGGCTTGAGTTAATAAAAAGATAAAGAAAAAGAAATACCAGGGTGTGAAATATGTGGACGAATGGGATAGGGGGTGAAAAGTCCTACACCCCTCCTCTCTGCCATCAGATCACCCATGTCACGTGACTGGACGGGAGTGACGTGATTGCTGTATAGTGAACTACTCGGCTTTTTAAAAATTTAATAATTTTTGTTCACTTGTCTGAAAGAGGGTGACTCGTTACACAGTTAGTAATTCAGAGGCAAAATTGTGGTTCGGATCCCACGTTAAACTGTAGGTCCCTTAGATTCCATTGGTTAAGGTCCAGGGGTTTTCGGTTTAGGCTTCTTACAATTGCAGGTTTTTTAGAAAATTTTACAAGAGTTGGAAAAAACTCCCCACAAACGAGTAAATTCCGTAGTTAAATGATGATGTTGGACATTCTGAAAACGCGCGCCATGAAAACATGCGTGATGCACTCAATGGATACAGAAGTGAGATGTGTATTGATTATCCATCCAGCAGCGCGCAGGCTCTACCAATACCAAATCATTAATCATGTAGTGATCGTTGCGTGAGAAAGTTGGCCTTGAGGGTCAGAGAGTGAAAGGTGGTGGAGGGAGGATTGTGGAGTGGGGATTGTGGAATGTGGAGTGTGGGAAGCTGCGAGTATTGTCCAACATAAAGAATCTGTTCATATTTCATATCAATAAAGCAGTGATGTTATCAAAAACAAAATATTAATATCGGCGATGTCTTACTGACCTAATAAAATATACATTAATCCAAACAAAAATTTTCCCGACAATATAGTGCGCTAGAGGAAACTTTTATTTTCGAATGCAACAATACAGACAAATCCAATTACATTGCAGCATTAATACAATTATTATAAATACAAATGAATATAAAATATAACACCCCCGTCGCAGCAGACCTGCGTACTCAGCGAATTTCCAAATCAATAATATAATAATATATGACAAGTTTCATAAAAATCTGTCCATAAACATGAGAATTATTTGCCTATTTTCCATAAGAATAACATGGGAAAGAGTGTGCAGGTTAGCTGCTGTGAGGAACACTGAAAGTAGTCATTTCTACCATGAATAATTTTTATCTTAACATTCATACCAACTTTCATCAACATCTGTCCATAAATAAAGTAGTTTGCCTATTCCCTATATGATTAATATGGGAAACCCCATATTAATCCTACGCCTATTGATGCCAACTGACAAATGATAAAAATAAAAAATCGAACCTAAATCAAAACTCCCAACAAATCGATAACCTACTAAAATGTGTACTTCATGGCGACATACCCAGGAAGGTATTTTAGGCTAAGTGTGAATGAGAAATGATTGTTAGATGGTTTACCACGATCTTGTGTGGTCTTGTTACTGACTAAGGCTGACATGTTCCTTAGACAGGACTTTTAATTAATAGTCCAACAGTCAATGGCATATCTGTGGAGTCCGAACCACTGCCTGGGACTTACGAACTGGTCTAATTATGAGACTCATTCAATAATTCTGCATCTGATGAGGACGTCCACACACCAGATAATATTCCATCCACCGACCATCGCTCATAACTACACGCAATTCGATAGATCGATCAATGGCGACTCGTGTCACCTCTTGCTAGCCTATGTGACTTACGATGTCACGCTACCTCACTGTCTTTAATAACTAATTTAATAATTAATCTTTAATAACTAAACAAGGCCTGTGGGATGAATATGACTCATGGCCTTGAGGACGTGGCAGTTGAGGTTTAGTAGGTCGAGGCCTCTAAGCTAACGAACTACGCGGATTAACGTAGTTTAATGTAGACGTTAAACCACACAAGAGAACACTACACCCACCGACCATCGCTCACACTTCCACAATTCGTGACCTCCAAGTAGTTGGATTACAGTTTAGTCTACCGGTCGCAGTGTCTGAGCTGACGGGCTAACGGATTGTCAATATTTACTGGTATTTATCCGGTAATATTGTCGGCCTACCTGCGGTAGCGGCTGAGCTGTTCCTCAGTAAGCCTTGTGAGAGGCACCTGCCAGTTGGTGGCTAGCTGTTTGACGCAGTGACGAAATCTGTCGACCTTGTCCACTCGACTCAGCACCCTGAACACCTGCCGGCAACAGCACATTGTTAGAAAACAAACACTAAATTCATTCTTAAGGATTCGGTCTACCCCTGCCGCGCGACCGAAATGCAAGGGTTTTCAAAAAGCCGTTTTTCTCTTTTAATACTGAGGGTGGAATCAAAGTAATATGTCAGATGAAAGAGAAAGAAATTTTGTAGTCTGGAAGGTGAATTTCATTTTGATATTATTGACACAACACTTAGAAAAAAAAGACGAAAGCGGTTGGGTTAAGGCGGCGCGTTTCCACTCACTGCCAAAAGGCAGTGCCACTTCTTTCTTCCATTTCCTCCTTTTCATTTGCAGAGGTTTCCTACGAGTCGTTTTTGATCGCATTATTTGAGATAAAAAGTCGCAGTGAACGGGGCCTAATAGACGAAGCAAGGTTCTAGTCTTGGAGCTAAGGCTCGTTTCAAACAAAATTTCCTGTCAATTATTATAGTTATTCAAAAAAACCTGTTTTCATACATTATAATCAACTATTTCTAAGTGTTGTGTCAATAATATCAAAATTAAATGCACCTTCCAGACTACAACATTGTTTTTTTTCATATGACATATTCATATTCAAAGCTATTCTTGTGCAAAATTTTAAAATAGTCGCCATTTTGTATTTATGGAAAAGTTTTGAATTTATTTCATAAGTAGTTAGTTATTCTCAAAATTATTAAAATTTGTACTTAATTGAAAAATTTACGTTTCACAGGTTTTAAGAAAAAAATGTTTTAGGAAAAAACAAAAGAAAAAAATACTGGAGCTCTGTGAGCAAATTAAGACTTAAGGAGGATTTATATTTAGACAGGTGGTAGTGTTTCAGAAACATTGTACAGTTATGAAAACAACACATGTTGTATTGTGTAGGTAAACTGAATTATTATTTAAATAAATATGTTTGTTTCCTAAAACAAAGTAATATCTTCTTCCTCGTAGCAGAAACACACACAATATTTTAATTACCCCTGGCACTATATCATTTGTAATTGATATAAATAAAATTAGAGTTTTGTCTGTACATTGCTCAGAATTATTATTTGTTTAGTTATTTTAACTTTTCGTGTGTTAGAGAAGCCGAAACCGGTCTTATCTCAATTTTTGTTTGTTTGTCTGTGACGCTCCAGGAGGCAATTTACGGCGTCTTCTCCGAAAAAAGGGAGAACTGATTGCAATGAACTTTATTTCATGTATTCTCTACATTTCAGAGAAGGTTTATAAATTATTGAAATCGCCCGCCGCCCCTTGAAAAGTAAATAAGGAGCATTTAAAAACCCACTTTTACGCGATATTACTCGCATTTTGATCCAGTTTTCAATGAATAACCTACTGATAATAATCAGCTGTCTTTGTAGTTTAAAAATTTAATAGAAATAAAAACAAACAGCTATCAAATCAATATTAGTCTCTATATATAAAATTGAATCTATGTATGTATGTCCTTTATGCATTGCCACTCAAAAAAAGGCTTTTTTGAGTCTCCGTGACGAGTGGACGTGTTTGGTTTCTTTTGTGTGTAATGGTTAGTGAATGGTTTGTTTGTAAGTTTTTTGACTGCTTTAAACTTTTATGTTTTCAGCTTAATACCGGTTTGGTCCGGATTATATGTTAATTAATTGTGCTGTTTTAGATATTAGTTCACCTGAGGACGGGATCAGATTCCAGATCCCGAAACGTCGTGAAACTTTGTTTTACATAAAATCGTGATGGAAAATGTCCGCAATAAAAATCTAAATAATATCAATCCAACATCACCAATAATGAATTTCAAACAAAGAAAATGTTTATATTATTATGTTTATTATAATAATCAGCTGTTGTATATCTTTCCTATAAAAAGCCGTATTACATTTAGGTTTGGATTGGATTTGAAAATTGTGAATTAATCCACTCAGATTTATTTGTTTTGTGGGAATGTTATTAATGTATTATCGTTTCAGTATTGTTATACACTACGACGCGACCCAGAATATTATAACCTTTCACAATGAAGCCGTATTGCTATACGACTTCAGAACATGGCCAAACTTAAAGTTAACATGTATTTACTTTCAGGCGTTACGAAGTTCGCCGGGTCAGCTAGTTAGTTTATATTGGTCATTGATTTTAAACCCATTTCGAAATCATACTGTATTAAAAAGTTATTTTAACGTATAACTAATTATAATGATGATATTAATGTTCTAATCTATTAAATTGTAAAGTAATGCTAAATAATAAAGCAGGGTATTGATTTATTTTCTTTGTAGGCTTACTGATTGTTTAGGATTTCAGGTTGACATTTTGTAATGATGATCTTTCTTCTTTAAACTAAATCCTACAAACCGTACAAAGGACGGGCTTACTGCTAGTAACAACCAAGTAGCTAGGACATCCACACATCTGCTGGTCAGCTGGATTTTGCACAACTCTGCAGATCCATGGAATAACCATGCCTGCCCCTATACTTGTTTCCGACCAGCTGTCTTGGCATCTGCCACCAGAATGCAGGCAACTCTGTGTCTTTTTTCTCTACTCTTTTATTCTTGTTCTTTCCTTACTCTTTCATTTTCTTAACAAGTCCTAGTTTTTGATCTCAAAATGTTAGAACGTGCTAATTTCTAATCCATTGTAGGTTATTACAATACAACTCTCTGAAACAATTGTGCGAAATCCAAAAGCAACAGACAGGAAGCCAAATTGCAAGCCTAGTCGGAGCAAAAGTAGCAAACCTCAGGTTATTCAACAGGGGTTAATGACATTAGATTAGGTAGGCAGGATTCACAAGAGGCCGAGAACGGACTATGAACTCTGCTGACATCGTCAACATGGCGACATCGGAAACCAAGGAAGAGAAAACGATTGGTGGAGAAAAGACTTAGGTCTGGGCTGAACTAGACGACAGTGTGGGAGGAAACCTGAAGTGGGGTGCAGCGAATAGCTCCAGCTCCTCACGAAGTCTAGTCTTGGAATAATGTCACGTCATTATTATGGGAGGTGATAAAAAAAGACAGTTCTTTACTAGTCTCGATAAATTTCTCTGACAGGAGGGTTACATCATCCCACTAACCCCCCCCCCCTCATGACCCGTTAAACTGTAGGTCCCTTAGATGCCATTGACTGTTGGCTATTAATTAACAGTTCTGTCTAAGAAACATGACAGCCTTGGTCAGTAACAAGACTAGGCCTAGAAGAACGCGCAACAATCTTTTCTCGTTCAGTTTGTCTTAAAACACCTGGACAGTTTGCCATTTCAGAAAAATTCATTTTCACTTCATCCCCATATCCGATAGTACAAGGAGAAAGTATTGCTTTCGTCAGAATTTTCGAATTTAAGTTGCTGGTGGATATATCCATTTTAGTGGCCCCTGAATCGACAAAAGTGGTTTTACTGTCTGTGTGTGTGGGGATGTGCAAAAGCTTTGAGATTAGTAGTCCCTGATACGACAAAGTCTTTTTAAAGTGATGTCTGTCTGTGTGTCTGTGTATGCGTGTGTGTGGGGGGGGATTTCAAAAGCCTAAAGATGAGATTATTGGTTTGGTTTTCATGAAATTCGGTATGTAGGTAACACTCCACGGCATCTCGAGTGTCTCAGTATCCCCCCGAAAAAAGCGTAAAATGAAAACTTCTCAAAAACAGCTCTTACAGGTTAAAATTATATACTGTATTTTCTAGTCATTCATGAGATAAACAAAATGACACCACTACATATCATATAAGGGGGTTTAAAAATTATGGGATTTTAAGCGTCAAAACTATCATTTTTATATTTTTCGGCAAAACAGTAATTTTAAAACTAAGCATGACTATCACCCTTAAAACCGGCTTAAAAACTAAACAAAATAGTATTTTGAATCATTAGTCTACGACTGACGTGTCAGAGAAAAAATAAATTTAATGTTTATGGTAAACACAGTACGTTGTCTGAGAAATCAACCAACAAAACTCACTAAAAAATATTAGGCATTACCTTGGGAGGAGGCTATGTCCCCCTAAATATCTTACAATAATTTTAAGTTATTTTCTCTTATTATTGAAAGAGTAAATTTTGATCACGTGGGAATTTTGTTAGAGGTAGTCAATTTACGTAAAGGCGGAAGTATGTGTCAGTCCAGTGATGTCGCCAGACTTGGAGTGCCAATTAACTGCAAATGGTCTTGGTGGCAGTTAAGTCCAACACCATGACAGAAGTTCATAACTCAACCCCTGAACACGTTTTGTGGGGTTCAAATTATATATGCAATTTTTTATACAGTATACGCGTTGACACACGATACCAGCCGCAATTATTGTCAGGTTATTATTACTTTGGGTGAAGTTATTCCTTAATACTTTATGCTTCTGTAATATCTTGGACGTTTGTTGGGCAACGTTCAATTACACTTTTGGGGAAATTTCGTACCCTATTTATTAATGTATAATTTTTGAAAAATCTACTTTTCCTTTTTACAGTTCAATTCAACTCGAAAAGCACACAATTTAGGATTTTGAATCATGATTCTAGTTACCAATGAAATTAATGATTCTAAAAACCAATAACTCTATGCTGAGACGGTAAGGTCAACGCACGCATGTGGTGTCATTACTCTATGTTGAGACGGTAGGGTCAACGCACGCATGGGGTGTCATTGCTCTATGTTGAGACGGTAGGGTCAACGCACGCATGGGGTGTCATTGCTCTATGACGAGACGGTAGGGTCAACGCACGCATGGGGTGTCATTGCTCTATGTTGAGACGGTAGGGTCAACGCACGCATGGGGTGTCATTGCTCTATGACGAGACGGTAGGGTCAACGCACGCATGGGGTGCCATTGCTCTATGTTGAGACGGTAGGGTCAACGCACTCATGGGGTGTCATTGCTCAATGGTGACTCTGTAGGGTCAACGCACGCATGTGGTGTCATTACTCTATGTTGAGACGGTAGGGTCAACGCACGCATGGGGTGTCATTGCTCTATGTTGAGACGGTAGGGTCAACGCACGCATGGGGTGTCATTGCTCTATGTTGAGACGGTAGGGTCAACGCACGCATGGGGTGTCATTGCTCTATGTTGAGACGGTAGGGTCAACGCACGCATGGGGTGTCATTGCTCTATGACGAGACGGTAGGGTCAACGCACGCATGGGGTGTCATTGCCCTATGACGAGACGGTAGGGTCAACGCACGCATGGGGTGTCATTGCCCTATTTTGAGACGGTAGGGTGCACGCCGAAGCGTTAGGAAGGCATTACTTACTGTATGGCGAGATGATAATTTTCGATTAGATTACCATTTGAAATGGCAACCTACAAATGTAGGCCTAAAAAAGTTTGCTGATTTTAATTTATTAATTTTTTTAATAGCTTTAAAATAATAGTCTGGTTTAAAATAATGGTTTAAGTGCACCTGTGCACCAAATTTTAACAGCAAGGTCTCAGGATTTGCACACGAAAAGGTTTTTTTGTGCAAAATATCAAGAAAATTGTTTTAATTTAACATTGTAGGAAAGGTGGGTAAAAATGCGCAGTGCTAGACTGGAACTACAGACTTGCAAGCGTTCACCTTTGATCTTTCGCCTGCCTTGAATAGACCGCTAGCCAAGCGACAAGGCTTCGCAATAAACGGAGAAGGGGGGAAGTGGAACCTCCATAGTTGGAACTGAGCGCCGCTCTGTCCCTCACGAGCCACGGATAAGTGTGAATATGCAGTGTGACGCGGTATTGTAGTCTTGTCACTGACTAAGGCTGACAAGTACCTTAAACAGAACTGTTAATTTATAGCCTAACAGTCAATGGAATGTCTAAGGGAACTACAGTTATAACATGTAGTCCGAACCATTGCCTCTGAATTACGAACTGTTCTAATTATGAGGATTAACTTTGAAGATTAACGTAGTATTCAATAGTGCGGACGCTAATCCACACATGAGAACACTACATCCAACGACCATCGCTCACAACTATCCACAATTCCTCCATGACCTCAAATGACCTCCGTGGCCGGATTACAGGACACTCCAAGGGGTGAACGTACGCTTGAGCTTCGAGGAGACGGCAGTCGAAGACAGGTAGACGGACCCTAGTAATTTGTTTTTTTTTATAAACACCCTTCTACGGCAGCGGCAACTAAAGGAAGAGACTAAATAAATCTTTCTGATAGTCAGCTTGGATTAAAAACCAAATTAGAGAATAGGTGGGTGTATTTTTTGTTGATGCTGTTTAGATTTTCAACCTGATTACATTATGGAGGGCCGGGCGAGGCGGCGGACAAAGATAGGTTGTTGAACCCTAAGGATTTGTTTAGTTTATTTACATACCTGCTAGAGTAGTCTATCGTGTGACGGACGCGGATCATGACCCCGGTCCACTCGTAAATGAAATAAGAGATGCGAACATTTTTGTTTCAGCTCATAAGAAAACGTTTATTTTGTGACTATATTACCAGTTGTACGATAGTCGCAAAAATGTTGAGGTGTCAAATTAAAGCTAAGGCGATAATCAGGAAGATTACAATATTATTATTTTTTTTCCATGGGTATATAATTACAATTCAATTTTCAAATTATGTTCGAACTGTCAACTGCGGCGTGATGACCAATGAGGAGGTTGATCAAGTCGGATGCCAAACTAGAATTTGTAAAATCTATGATTTTTCCTACTCTGTCCCTACAATGTTCTTTTGCTCGTCTTTTGAGGCAGACTCTCTCTGGACAATCCAGCTGTAGAGGATCCAAAATTCAGATTTGAGGAAATTTGACTACATAATCCAGTTTAGTAGGGCGGCAAATCTGTCGCTAATGAAGCTCTCCTTCAGGTATGAAATGAAAATTATGTTTATTTAACCATATTTATCAAACTTATTACATGGATCAATGTGCTTTAAGCACGCGTGGATCTGGAAATAATTTAAAATATACATTTTGTTATATTTTACTTGCCAGCAGTCCCTTTACAAATCACTTTGATTTTTTAGTTCATTTGATTTTAGTTCACTCAAGTATCTATTGGAGATGTTGACCAGGAAACATTTATACACATAATTTACTGTGGTACTAATTGTGAAGATAAAGATGCAGTATGAATAATTAATTAATATATACATTAATAACAAATATATTAATAAATAACTATAAAAATAATAACAGATTAATTAAAAAACAATTTTGTATTTACTTCCCTTTGGGAAATAGGTTAGATCATGGATATGTCAAAAGGTAATGTTTCACTTCATCTAAACAGCTGTTCTTATTATTTCATATTAAAACTCAATACAATAGCACTCACTGGTGGTTTCTATGGAAACCTGTTACATATTTCCATCTTAAAAACCACCAACACCCCCCAGAGCTAAGACATATCCATTTAAAAAATAAAAATAAATAAAATCAATAGCTATTTTAAAGATACTGTATTATTAATGATCAACTGTTTAACAGATGACTTAAAGGCATTATTGTTCTGATTAAAATTGATATTTTTACTAATCTCGTTAAAAATTGTTATTGATCTAAAATGAAACTGATTCCTACTAGTTTTTTGAAAATATATAGCACATTTAATTGTATTTTATCTGAACTTATTGTGATTCTATTGTTAATTTTGACTGAAAAAAGATGGAAATATGTTTTAAAATAATTAAAAATACATAGCAAGTACAATTCTGAAAATTTCATGACATTAAGTTGTTTAATAAAGGTTCTGAAATGTCATACTTTTTGACTCCACACAATGTCCTCAGGGCCATTTTCTGTGAAATTACTATTATAAATAGTGGATATGTTCCAAGAAATAAATATTTCTGTTAATTGCCCTTAATTTTGAAAGTAAGAAATCAACGTGAAAATTCCATTTTAAATTAAAGTCTAAAATTAATCCATATTTTATTTTTTTTACTAATTCTAATTTTTGACAATTACAATCATAGGAACATAAGAATTTGTGGCAATAAAAGTGCAACCTTTCTCTCTGGTCTTCAACTGAAGTAATTTTGTATGAAAATAGAATTGATTTTGTTTTACTGGTGTTGACAATGAGTTTGTTCACTATATCAACTGCAAATCATTATGATTTCTATGAAAAGAATTGTAAAATTTGGTGCACAAGCTGCAACGTATCTGTCCCTTCAGAGGTCAGAGGTAATCAACATTTGTGAACAAAGGTACTTGAGATGTTCTAGATTTTGATGGTGCCCATGATAAATCACACATTCCAAATGTACACAAAACAGATTTATTAATATAAGATTTTTTGAAAGTAAAAATATTATGAAATTTTAAATAATCTGATTCCTTCTATAATCATGAAATAATTATGTTTTAAAGCTCTAATGATATAAAAAAAATTCTCAATGTAAATCAAAATAATTTATGTAATATTATTACTAAAAATGTTATCATGAACGATTGTAAAATGTCAAGTTGCTCGTTTACGTCATGATTAACATTTTAAACTACTTTCTCAAATCAACATATTTCATTGATAATAGTGAGTTAATTTGAGACAATCTAATTTATTGTCATCAAAGAATAAACAGAAAACAAAAAGTAGAGATAAATTAGACAAAAGATAAATAACTTTAAAAAAAGACTAAAATGCTACAATGCTAAAATCCTACAAATGCTCGGACGAGTTCGTAAACCAGACATATCGGTCAATAGGAACGGGTAGTTTTGGGGGGTTTTGTACCCCAAAATGGGGTTTTTTGCGTTCTTCACATGTAATTTTTAAAAATTTCTAATTTTATATTTCACCATTGGAATCAGCTTAAAAAACTACACAATTTCCTTAACGTTTTTCTCTATCTCCAACGGTTACCGAGATATTAAAAAATCTAAACACAGTACGTTGTATTGTGGGGCTCCAATGTTAATCTTATAGAGGATAGGGAAAAATTAATATTTCCCATATTAATGAATATTTTTGGATAAAACTTGATATTTAGCTTCATCTGGTTGAGATTTATCCATTTATGCTTAAAAATCATAGTTTATGTGTTTATCATGGCAGCAAACCTGCATACTCTTTTCCCATAATAATCAAATAGGAAATAGGCAAACTCCTTTATTTATGGACAGATGTTGATGAAAGTTGGTATAAATGTTAAGAGAAAAATTATTTATGGTAGAAATGCCTAATTTCAGTGTTCCTCACAGCAGCAAACCTGCACACTCTTTCCCATGTTAATCTTATGGAGAATAGGCAAATAATTCTCATGTTTAGGGACAGATTTTTATAAAACTTGTCATATATTATTATTATTATTATTTATAATTAATTTGGAAATTCGCTGAGTACGCACGTCTGCTGCGACGGGGGTATTAATAATCTGACGTTTGTGTTTAAGAGTTTCCAACCTTATTCTAACGGCACTAACACTCCAGATGTCTGAGATTCTACAGCTACAGTAGTTGCCAACCTACTATCTGCTCTCCGCTGAGGTAACATGCCGAGCTGCCTTTCACCTTTGACTATGCAATACTGCATAGACTAAGCTTTCACCTTCGCACTTTCCGGGTTGGATCCCGCTTTCCTAAGTTCAAGAACATTAAATACATTTCGAGATAACCAAATCAAGTTTAACCTAAAATATAGGAGAGGGGAATTTCTGAATGAAAATTAGGCCCAATTCACACAGACGGACTTGTCGCTTCCATGCCCCTGGAAAGAAATCGTCCAATGGAGGTCACCATGTCGCCAATGATGTCGTGCGTGCCTCGTGGCGCATCGGAAGCGACATATGTCTCTTGTGCGTACCTTGATGTTATGAGAACATTGGGTTTGGAAACATTTTGTTGTACATTTGTCGTGATCGTGCGAGACGACATGAATCCAATATTCGATAGATATACACTACCGAGTGGCTAGTAATGCTGTCGCAGGATTAAAATTGTTTTTATTGGAGTGAAACCCAAGATTGCAGAGGTAGCTCTACTGTAGAGTTGTTCTGAATGAGGAATCAACAAGCTATATCACGAGAGAAAGCGATTGGCCCAGGCTGAGCGGGTCAGCCTCTCCCACCATAGGGTGCACGCTTTATATAATACCCACACATATGTCTTACCAATGTCTACTCATCACTTGAAAGTGGTTTATTGAAACATAAACAGTTTAATTACTTTCACAAATACGGACTGTGTCCCACAAATTAGTACACTTAAAAAATGTATTTACTTCCCTTTGGGAAATAGCTTAGCTAATGGATATGTCTAAAAGAAATGCTTTCAGTTCCTCTGTAAGCTGTCCCTATAACCATATTACGTAATTTCCTCAAATTTTTTATCTGTTTAGCCAACGCCAGGCTCGGACCAAGCTAGGTAGCTTCAAAGTACAATATTTTAAATGAATATTCTCATCTAAATTTTGTGAACATCCCGGGGATCGAACCCGTCAACTCTTGCACCGAAGTCAAGACGCAAATTCTGACGGATTGTCACCTCCCCCCGCCCAGAGCTAAGACAAATAACATAAAATACATCCATGTCAATTAATACTGATGATTTTATCAATACAAATTTATGAATAGCAATAGTAAGAACGTATTTATGAATGTAAGAACATTTCTTAGTCCAGAATAGCATTCCACTCGGTGGAAAGTGGATTTACACAGGAAAGTTGAGGGAGAAAGTTGGCCACTAGAAGACAGTAATAAGAATTAGAACGAACTGCTATTATAGATACTAAATGACGGAAACACAGAAAGTGGATCTCTTAGATGCCAATGGTTGTTAGTTAACAGTACTGTCTAAGAAACATGTCAGCCTTAGTCAGTTACAAAACTACAAGATCGCGCCACAATTTCTTACACCCATTCCCCATACATATATTCCTTTAAACACTTATAAGGTCACAATTTCAGTGAAAAGTACAACACAATTCCTATGTAAATGTTCTTCGATTCAAGATATCCCTTCAGCTTTGCCTTTATGCTTCTAAAATTAATAGTATCCCATAACTGTATTTGTACCACCAGTTGACTGTTCAAACTACAGTACAAAGTAGTTTATGAATCTTCAGTATCTCCGCCATCTTGTGGTTTTAGTTCCGTTGTAAAAACTCAAAAAATGTTTCTCCTCAAACACGAAAATTCAAGTTAAAACACATCGTACTATTTTCAAATCGGAATATCGTAAAGATATCCAAGTCTGACTACATTTGTTCTCCTTGACGATCCAAGCACAAGACCCAAGGCTGTTTATAACTGGGCCAGAGTCGAGACGGCCTCCCCCACCCAACCCCCCACCAATCACAGCGGAACTTCGCAATGGCAAACTCAGCAATGTCAGAACATTCGCAACGTTTAAGGCAGGTAGTCCGTGACCTCGATAACGCGTCAAAGTGGTCAGATCGAGACGAAATTTGGCAGAGATGTGTATTCGTACACATCTCGGACGAGTTCGTACGTAAACACAGTACGTTGTATTTCGAGACACCGATGTTAATCTAATGGAGAATAAGGAAAAACAATAAATACTTCATGTCGCGTAATTTTCAGAAATTGGATGATTAATTTTGAAACAATAAATTATTAAGTGATATTTAGATAAACTTTAAAGAGCGTGGTTTTTATTATTTCAGTTTTATTACAGATTTTCGTTTTTAAATTTACTTAAGCGAGAAAGTTATGTGTTTACTGTATACTCAGTATACAGTGAACTGTATAATAGTATACACCTGTTGTTTTTGGTCTCTAGGAACCCCGAAACGAAAAATTACCTCAGTCCCCGACTTTGAACACACGATAGGCTATTGTGGGAAATTCGCTTTTAAAGCGCAGGTTTCCCCTACAGACTACTCCAATTAAATTAGAAATATTTTTAGCCTGTTCTATTTCAGTTTAGATAGGATCAGAATCAGGATGTGAGGTTTCAGTGGGCTGAAGGCCCACTGCGGCTGTTATAGGACTATGTCCTCTTCAGCCAAGGATAGGTTTTGAGGTTAGGTTTAGGTTGCGGGTACTGTGGTTATGGTTAGCGAATGGATGGTTTCGGTTTTTGAACAAAGACCAGAGCTAAGCCGAGTTCAGGTTGCTCTCGACCGAAACGCGTGTCTGGTTTTGTTTGTTGCGATGGGTGGAACAGGATTTAGGGTGGATTTGTTTATTTATTTCAGTTTAGATAGCCATCGGTCATTGTTTTGGTTCTGAGTACAAGGCAAGACAGACAAAGGGTAAACATAAATCACCGTCAAAGCTCCGCTCGTCCGAATATGGGCTGCGCTTTCTCGAACCAACTGCCCCCACAGGGGGTATGATTCAAATGGTATACTTGCCATAGTGCTAGCTAACAGTCGTTTACGAATCTTAATCAGTGGTAAACTATTTTTTTATTCCCATAAGACAGTTTTAATCATGTGCCAACACTACTGGCCACATGACAGTAATCGTAAAAAGATGATTTATCATGACAGACAAATTTTGCCGATAGAAAATCAATCTAAATATGCATCTTTAAACTTTTAGGTGTAATTACACAGGGTCGTCCTTAAAAGACATTTCTCTCTCGCCGTGTTGGTCGATGTGTTAGTGGCGTTCTCTATGTAGATTACCGTCCGCACTATTGAATGCTACATTCATCCTCATACGGCGGCGACGTCCTGTAATCCAGCAACTTGGAGGTCACGAATTGTGGATAGTTGTGAGTGATAGTCGGTGGATGTAGTGCTCTCTTGTGTGGATTAACGTCCGCACTATTGAATACTACGTTAATCCACAAAGACCATCCTCATAATTAGACCAATTCGTAATTCAGAGGCCGTGGTTCTCGTGGTTCCGAATGTTGCATCGCTGTTAAACTATTAATTAAACATCCTGCTTAAATGTCATCCCATTATGTTGTAACAATACGGCTGTTGGGCTATTAATTAACAGTCCTGTCTAAGGAACATGTCAGCCTTAGTTCAGTAACATGACTACAAGATCGCGCCAATCATCCTACACTCAATCCTCATTCATACTTGGCTTAATTAATACATTGTAGTATGGTTACCATTTCAATGATCTAATCTAATCTAATCATAATAATTAGACCAGTTCGTAGTTTAGCGACAATAGTAGTAGTGTCCAGTTCGATCCCAGCAGATGGATGTTTTAAGCGAAATATCCTCCCAGAGAAAGAGAGGCGGCTACACAAAACTAAACGACATTCGCCGAACCAACCAGTAGGTCAGTTGAAACAGGTTGCTCTGTCTTGCGACACTAATGAGGGGACATTTACAAAATTTGCAAACTGTTGCAATAAGAATACTACAGTGGAACTTGATTATAACGTCATTGAAGGGACCACACAATTAATGACGCTATGTCAGAGTGACACTATAAAAGAGGTTCCATAATTTTAATTCAAAACCGAGGAAAAATAGAAAAACACATTTTTCTACATTAAATTAACACTTTTAATGAAGGTAATTTGATATACACATAAAGGTTTATGTTTATGACTGACCGAACTACTCTGAACTGTATAAAAAATCAAGTTTAAAAATATCGCAATGAAGTTCGGCTTGGTGAATTCAACTGTTGGTTCGATTAAAAAACAAGTCCGTACACACGTCTGCTATCTTACGTCCCTCCTCACACGCTCTTATAACTCACACTTGTTCTTTAATCGGCAAAACCTTTCTCGTAACACTTGCCATTATTTTTCAATACTGTATTCTTAAATTAAAATGACGGAAAGCAAACTGTAAAAGACGTACACTGAACTAACGATAGCTGCACGAACTGTAGGTACGTACGGTATCACAGTGCTTTGACGCGACGTGAGTCACTGACACTGGCCTTGATGACCGCGACAGCGGATATAGGGTAGGGCAGGGGGTTGCGGTGGTTAGCGGTAAGACAGCAATAAAATGCCGTTTCTAAAAATAGACAATGTTACTCTTAATGAGGATAAAGAAAAATTATTATTTCACTTATAAATCAATATTTTTGGATTAAATTTGGTATGCGGTTGACATCTTATGCTCCAAATGCTTAAAAATCATAGTTTATGTGTTTATCATGTCAGCTAACCTGCATACTCTTTCCCATTTTAATCTTAAGTAGAATAGGCAAATAACTAACTCTCATAGGGTTTCCGAAAAAGAATGAAGGGATTTCGAACGGCCGTTGCTTGGGGACTATTCAAGATAACTAAACGATTTAAACGTCAAATTGGAGAGAAAAGAACTAAGTTTTGTTTCCCGCGTAGCATTAGAGGGAGCGTTGACCTCATTACCGTCGGGAAGTGCGCGACACACTTAACAACAGGTTTCCAAATGGTTGGATAGGCAGGGGTGCGCCTATTCCCTGGCCTCCCAGGAGTCCTGATTTGACCCCTTTGGATTTTTTTTTGTGGGGATACGTAAAGAACATTGTCTATGCTGAGAAAATTCGTGATTTGCAACATCTTCGTTCGCGAATTTCGGATGCGATCGCAACTGTGACACCAGAGATGCTTCACAACACTTGGCGAGAAATCGAATATCGCTTCGATGTATGCAGAGCAACAAATGGAGCTCACATCGAAACATATTAAGGTATGAAAAAAACTTAGTTCTTTTCTCTTCTATTTGGCGTTTAAATCGTTTAGTTATCTTGAATAGTCCCCAAGCAACGGCCGTTCGAAATCCCTTCATTCTTTTTCGGAAACCCTGTATTATAGACAGATATTGATAAAATTTGTCATGTAATATTATATATTATTGATTTGGAAATTCGCTGAGTACGCAGGTCTGCTGCGACGGGGTATTTTAAATCTGTGCACATGTGTCGTTTCATCATTAAATAAGGAAATAAATTGGAATTCTGTACCAAAAGTCTTTGTTATCATTCGTTCATGAAAAATAACGTGAACAATAATCTAATCTAATCTAACATTCTGAGCAGTTTGAAAGGTGAAAGTTTGCTCTTGTACGGTCCGTTGATGTATTCATTTCAATAATAATGAGAATAAGATAACAAATAACTCGGGGATCAGTAAGAAGGTATATTTACGATTCTAGGGTTGATATTTTGAGGTCTTGTAATATTAAGCAATTTGCTTACGAACACTAGGTACTGTACTTATATTCCTCGTACAAAGGACTAGCATACTGGTAATTAATGATTTAAGAAAAGTCAGCAAGCAATCAAGATAAGAGTGCATCTATACATAAGTACAGTACACTCATAACCGGTATTAAAAGATGCACTACTTACCAACTCGAAGTTCCAGAATGATCTAAAATATTAAGTGAATTCTTTTGACAAGTATACCCCACCACAATTTATCAGTTTGATAGCCTTACATGGAGCATCCTTAAGAGCGGTTCTCTGATTGGCTGTGGCTTATCTAACATGTGGGAAGCCACAGGAAGCCTCACTTCCTCTGGACCGACGCGACTTTGATAGCAGAATTCCCGGATTCTGCTCAGAAACATATGGACACCTTATAGAGTCAGCACCACATGGCGACGTCTGCCAATATTCGCTGACGGATCAACATCTGCAACATCTCACATTACACCGCGCTAGACGCATTATCAAGCACGCATCTCTACCATGAAGCAGAGTTAACACGTTCGAGTAGGTACAGCATCACATTGCCGCATAACATCAGCGCGTCTCGTGAGAAAGCTTGAAGCCTCGTCACGAAAATATGATCGGAAACAACTTGACGAGGCAGGTTCGACTAAAACACTGGACACATTTGTTTCCCTTTTTTACTGAAATGGTGAACCAGGTTTGTATTTAAAGCCACGTATGAATGAAAAATGAGTTTAATATGAATGCGTCACGATTCTGTAGTCTATTTACTGACTAAAGGCTAACACACAGCAACAGACGCAGAAATGTTCGTTCTCCCCATGTGGTTGGATATAAACATCTGCATGCGGACGTCAGCAGATATACGGACGCCTGTGTGCGTTGCAACATATAATAACCTGGGGGGCGATTTTCCTCCGTCCGTCTGTTGCTGTGTGCGTGCGGACGATGACCGACATCAGGCAATATCGCTTATCCGGCCATTGCTTGTAAATCCAAAACTAGCTGGATTACAGGACTTTACCTCCAAATAGTTGGATTACAGGACCTCCAAATAGCTGGATTACATGACCTACGAGTAGCTGGAATATAGGACCTCGAAATAGCTGGATTACCGGTCATGAATTCCAAATAGCTGGATTACAGGAACTCCGAACAGTTGAATTACCGGACACGCCTACGTCCCAGATTTTCGGGTCTTATATAAATGTTACAAGGGTTTATTCGTAACATTCCAGTTCTGGAGTAGTCGAATTGGAAGCCGGAACCGGAACTCGAAACCGGATAAGGCGAGGGCCTACCCCACGGCGATATCCACAGCTGAGCCACTACATAACATCGCTAAGATAGGAAAACGAGCGACCGACAAATTTGGAATAACCCTGTTTATAATCGCAATATTTGTGGTAGTGATACGCAAGAACGGAGTTTTATAGAGGATAAAACTCTGTTTCAATATTTTAAAAATCCCTAAAAGTTTAAGCAAATTACCACTTTCCGCTCATTGACATCAGCGTTTACTGTGTATGGCCAATACAATCATTGGGTCCAAAACTGGATTATTCGACGCTTTCAAGCTTGAGGTACACCTTAACTCTGTGGAAGACAGGATATAGACTAATAGAGCACATAGAAAAACAAAATGAGTAAATACTTAAAACAAAATACCGGAAATTGTCGCCGACCTTCCGCACACGATAGGAAGGTCATCGCTGGGCCGAGGCCGGGGCCGCGACGCGACTGAGTGCCGATTCGACGGCGACCTGACGGGGCCGCATACGTCAGATTGCAATCTGTTGCGGCCACTCAAATCGGCGATCTGACATGCAAGCACGCTCCCGTCGAATCGCCCGTTTTTACAAAACATACCGGCAATCTGACGGGACTGTACAAGATTGATCAACGATTACTCTAAAACATCGGTGATTTGAGGTCAATGCGAAAATGCAGAATCGGCAATCTGTCCGATCGGCACTTTGACGGCGACCCTGATGGATACCTTTCACTTTCGTTGACAATTGCCGCATTAGTTGTGGACGTTTGCCATTTCATTTGGCCTACTTTCGACATAAAGCCAACCACACACATATACAATCGCTATCCTGGTTGTAATGTTGAGAAAATTTAAAACAATGTTTGCACGAGATTTTATAATAAAGCCTTTTAGAGTGAGGTAATTACAGTAGATCTTTCTAGAATGAATTATTTAATCTATAAAACTTAAGTAAAAAATTAGTGGAAAACTGAATTTTTTATAAAATATTTATATATTTGATTCAAAACTAAGATTGGGAGACTTGAATTTTGAGGGATTCTGTTCAGCAATAATCACAACCCAAACACACCAACATTCACTTACAGCAAGTATTACAACGGTGGCGACGTCCTGTAATCCAGTGACTTGGAGGTCACGAACTGTGGATAGTTGTGAACGATGGTCGGTGTGTGTAGTGTTCTCTTGTGTGGATTAACGTCCGCACTCAGACCATCCTTATAATTAAACCAATTCTTAATTCAGAGCCCGTGGTTCGGATTCCACGTTAGACAGTATGTTCCTTAGTTGTTGCCATCGGCTGTTGGGCTATTAATTAACAGTCATGTCTAAGGAACATGTCAGCCTTAGTCAGTAACAAGACTACAAGATCGCGCCACTATCATTTTATACTCAATGCTCATTCATATTTGGCTTAAATCGCCTATCTGGGTAGGTTGCCATTTCAACAATCTAACCTTATCAACAAATAAAAATATCTACAGCCTTTAAATTTGTTGGAATAGACACTTGCTCTGCACGCCTTACGATTTCAAACAGAATATCAGATCGTCACATTTCACAATATCCTACGTGTCACATCACATGGCGCAGGTTATGTTGTATAGTTTACAAATATGCATCTATCAACATGCGTTATGTAATGAGGTTAGTAGGCTAGAGGTTATCCCGGAAGTGACGTCAGCAGGGCGGATCTATGGCCACCGTTGAGTGCATCAAAGTTGATGAAAACATCCTGCGACATGCTGCGGACGGAAATGTATCAAAACATCACAACTGTTCTAGTTACCCATCCTCATGACCTGTATGGTGACAGTTTAGCCCGGGACCATGATATAATTTTTGTAATAATTCAAATTTTCATCCAAAAGCTAAACTTAATAGATATAAATGTGATTAGAACATCATTTACTTTAAAAATTGGCTTGGAAGTTAGGGATCCATATCATACCAATAACCACCAGGTAGTTTACTTGCTCGAATAACTCTCGACCTTTCACAACAACGATAAATCGTCAACTAAATAGACACAAAGCGTTTACAGCAACGTTCATGTTCGGCCGCTCCGAGTCTAGGACTTTAGGCAACCTCGCCTATCCCATTCGTCATCTCAGGGGGCTATAAAAGTGTCAAAACACGTGGTCCGGACTTCTGGCAACTGCTGTTCTCCCTGGTGGGGATTTCAGGAATTTCGTTCGTGCCAGGCGGAGTTGAGAGTGAGGGAGAAAGCGCGCGCTAGAGAAGGGCGAGAGAGGAGGCGGCGGGCGAAGACAGACGAAGAATAACAAAGCACAACGCATGATACCCGATTCCTTTCAAGTGTGAGATTACTAACCGTCTAAGAACTGTCTCTTGTCTAGTTGGAACTATGTTTAGAGGTACAATATTATGAATTTTATCGGTCTTATTTTTAAACCCATGCATACCTTCTTGAGGAAAGAATTAACGATTAATATTTCTTTGAAATCAGAAAGACTTGTAACGTTCAATTTATGGTACTGTAATAATAAAAATAACCAAAATAAAGATATTCAGAATGTGCAGAATCAATTAAACGAAATATACTGGCATACACTTTGTTTTATTTTGTTACAAATACAAATAAGACTTTTACGAATGTAGGCTTTATATATAAATTTCACTGTGTATGTTATTTACAAATTGTATTAATGTAGTCACAAACCTCTTTGTCATAAGTTAAATTTAAATTCTCAGCTAGATGCAAAAAGAGTCATATTAACAAAATATTATTAAAACCTTAAAATTCAAGAAATCTAAATACAAATACTTGAGAGAGAATAAATACAATGAAGAGATTAAATCATCTGTTACAATTAATTGTACAATACGTTATGTTGTTACAATACGAGGTGTATATTGACTGACCCTTGCCGTCTCGCTCTTACATCTCCTGCTTTTGGTGATTCCGGGGCGAGGGAGGGACTTTAAGGGATAAGAGTGATACTTTGTGGGATTAATCAATGAGGCAGGGATTTACAGCGAGAAAAGGGAGAATTTTTGGGATGAAACTGAGGTTGCCAAAAGACCGCGGTCGAGGGCTAATTAGGGTTCCGACCCTCGGTGGGGGCTGGGCGGTTGCCAAAAATCCGTTTCCCCGCCACTCCCAAGTCGCAGCGAAAAGGGCTAGTTTTTCGTCTAAAAAACTTGCATTAAATGGGGATGGGGTGTCGCTCACTACCCCTGCAACCCGTCTACTGTCCAGAAGCGGTTAAGAGAGCGATCCGTGTACTTCTGTTTTATGTTTGAAAATGATTTTTACTAGATTCGTGTTAATAATGTTAGATTTCGTTACAGAGAGCTTCATTGAAATGGTAAGAGAAAGACTGTCTTTATGTGATTTAACATCCGAAGATTATTCTACAGATTATTAACAGATTAATTAAGATAAATTAACATCTGAAGTCTTGGCCACGGTCCTGCTGCTGCTGCTGCTGCAGAGAGCGTGTCGGGTCGCCTTCGTTAGAACCAATCTTCGCGACTCAAGACACTACGTTATAATTCTTATCTTGGATTCACCTGATCTGAGTTTTGCCTAAGTAGCCGGCGGGGAAAACCACAATATTCACATTTTACAGTTACAAAGAAGACAGATTTTGTGCAATCGTCTTCCTTAATGCTATGTGTGTTAATGGTGAACTTCCTTAACTATTGCATTTCTAGGTGGATAAGAATTTCCGTCAAACGGTCTCGTAGAATTTGTCGATTATTTGTCTACTACGACAAATGGTTAGAAAAAGTTAAATCTACGGTCCGCGGTAAACGCAGAACGTTGTCTAATAACCCTTGTCAATAGACAAACTGGTTTTACTGGATACCATCCCGGTGCTGTTGGACTCTGTCCCATGTGGTCCCTCAGACCGCCAAAGGTCAATGACCTTGTACATTACAGACTTCCGCATTAAAGATCTAGGGCCGGTTCACGAGCTCCGGGTTTCGTAGTCCGGGGTTATCGTTGGTCTCGGTCAAATTTAGTCCAGGACTAAGAAACGGGTTCACGAGATAGAGATTAAAAGCATTTGGTCGAGAGCAAGCTTAGCCGAGACCAACGCGAGTCCTGGGTTAACAGCGGGGAATGGCAGGGAATTTTCGCTGGGAAGGTTGGCAAGGGCCACATCCGCTATATCTTCCTGGCTACTCTTTTCTTTCGCGAAATGTCCCAAAACCAAAACAATGGGATGACATTGCAGGGTGGGGTTTTTAATAAATAAAAGCGTAAACCCACACACATATGTAATATAATATTAATGTAATTTATTTATAGACAAACAAAAATTATATTATAAAATAAGTAATCATATATGTATGCTTTTTCTTTGACTAAATTTTTGACATGGATATGTCTTAGCTCTGTGGGGGGGGCGTTAGTGATTTTTAAGATGAAAAATATGTAACATGTTTCCATAGAAACTACTAGGGCAGTTATTGAATTCATTGGATGTTTAGTATAAAATAAACGGTATCAGTGGACTGACACACACTTTCTCCCTTAAGTAAATTTAAAAAAGAAAACCTGTAATAAAACTATCATGTTCTTCAAGGTTTATCTAAATATCATTTAATAATTTATTGTTTCAAAAATAATCATCCCATTTCTGAAAATAAAACAAGAGAGACAAAGTTAAATTAATTGATTGAATTGAATGGGGGAACCCCCCCCCAGGTCATACCAAGCTTTTTTGAGTTGATTTTGTTGGGTAATTTGACCTAACGCTTCATACCAAGTTTTATGGAAAACGGTTGGAAAATAAAGAAGATATTGATTTCCTTAATATCCTCCATAAGAATAACATTAGGACAACGTACGTCAAACAACGTAAAGCGTTTATCATGGACAGTAATTTTAACTTTTCTCTGGAACCGTTAGTCGTACACAAATAATTCAAAATACTAATTAGTTTAGTTTTTCAAGCGGGTTCCAATGGTGCCAGTCAAGTTATACTTTACTTTTATTGTTTTTTTTCTGAAAATTTAAAGATTTGATTTTTTTACATTTAACAGCCAATAAATTTTAAAACATTCCCTTGAGACATATCCATGATCTAACCTATTTCCCCCAGGGAAGTAAATAGAAATATTTAACAGCAAATAGCCTGCCCTTATTGCCATCGTACCATTTCAGATTTAATATTTGTCGTTTTTCTCCCATTCTTTTCCGCACAAACTTACGATGTTTTGGATTCCTGGTGCAGCTTTTCTTAGGTATCTGTTTAAACTATTAGTAAAAGTATTAATTTACCTTGTTATTTAAAAGTATCCTGTACTAGGTAATTATTATTTAAATTTACCTATGTTTAGCAATTTTTTAATAATCGGTAATGAAAAAATCAAATCAAATTAAAAAAAATTTAAGGGTAGTAAAATTGTTCAAAGTTTAATGAGGATTTCGAATTTAACATTATTTTCAATTTTTAAAAAACAATAAACGAGCAAATGAGATAATCCCGACATGATGTCACGTTAACCCTGGCCCCCCTGGGGTAAAGTCCGAGTCTAAAACCATTGTTCTTTTTAGCCGAGACCAAGCTCTTTGCGCTGGAACTTGACTCGTGAACCCGACAGTTTATCTTTTTTAGTCCGGGGTTATCTATAATTGGACCGTCAAGCGAACATTTTAAGCCCGGGTTTATCCCTGCCATAAATGCCTCGAGTCTAAATTTTTGCGCTCGGGCGTAGCTAACCCCGAGCTCGTGAACCCGATTTTTTAGCCGGGGCTAAAAAACCAGTTATAACTGGATTTTGCGCTCGGACTTAAGATAACCCCGAGCTCGTGAACCGGCCCCTCGTTTCTTACGTTAGTTTCCGCTAAGCGCCCTCTATCCTAGTCGCGCGACTGTATTCTAATTATTGCTATGGAATGGAAGGCATTACAACCGGATGACAAGTCCTGTAACGTTAACCGAATGAAAGGCGTTGCAAGTGAATAAAGGTTATTTCGTATTTTTAGTCACGATTGAACTCGCAATAATATGAATTAAATACTGCTAGTTTTTATTTATCTATTAAAAAGTAAAAATTACATAAAACTGTAGTTTTGTCCCTGCAATATTAAAGACATTGCTTAGAATTTTCGTTTATTTGTTCGTTTCATAAACCAAAGAAACTTGAAAAATTATTATCTAAATTTCTGCTGTTGATTCGAAACGCAAATCAAAAAAATACAAAATTCAATTGAGTCTTCAAAACAATGAGTCAGTCACCTGTTGGTGAGACCACTACATTAATAATATTCAACCGACTCGGAATTTTATTTTTATGGCATTTCCGATGAGTTCAAAGAATATAGTAAAAATGAAATCAAACACGATAGTGGACTCTAAAATAGTTAACTATAAATTATACATATACAGTATACAAATATTTCAGTACAAACAGTATTTATATAGCGTACACTGTCGTATTTGATATAATTCTCCTTATTTTCATTTGAATTTTCCGGAAATGTCATGAAAAAATAAAATTTCGAGTCGTTTTAAAGGTTTGTTAATGTTGTGGTATCACCAATATGTGAATTATTGCAGACACAGCTGCGCCAGGGATTTATGGCTGATCTGCACGTATCCGAAGGTCCATCGACCAAGTTACTGTATACAGACTATATAACGTCTGATTTGTTATTGTGTGTCTCCGCATGAGATCAATCGCATACCCTATTAACGTAGGCCTTCCAACCACAACAATACCTCTGCGCCGTCTAAAAAAGTCTAATAAAAACTGGTTTAAACGCACGCGCTCCTTGCGGTATGTACGCGAACCACTAGGGTCTATAATAAGCGTCCCTTACTTAAAAAACCCCTCACACAGCAAAATTAAATCCAGAATAGACACGCTGCGGTCGCGCGCCTTATCAAACTAAATCATGAGGAATACACGGGTTGAGCGGAAAAGTTATCACATATACAGGGTGTTCATTAAAGTCGGGGACAAACTTCGAGGGGTTATAGAACTCATCAAAATAAACAAAAAATTACCTATAAACATTTGTCGAAAAATCCTTCGTTTAGCCGCTAGCCGCTATTTTGTATTTTTACAAAAACGTTATACATTAAGAACTATTTAAGATAGAGAAACCAAACTTATTAACTCGTATATAGCACACATATTTATTGGCCAAAGAGACAAATATTCCCAAAGTATCACATAATTTGCTTTTATATTTTCAAAATGGTGGCGATTAAAAATCGTTTAGTTAAAATAACACAAAACCCTTTACTTTATAAAATTTTTACAAGATACAAAAAAGATTGGAATTTTAATTTCAAATCTAACGGTACTTTGGTGAATGAAATCCGTCCACGGATAACCGAGAAAATGCAGGTTTTATTTTAATGAGTACTATCACCCCTCGAAGTTTGTCCCCGACTTTAATGAACACCCTGTATATAAAAATTTTATTGACTATCGTTTTGAACTCTGGGCACCTAAAAACAAAAAAAATAACATGATCCTAGGCTTAAGTCTACGGTAATAGCTAGTATACACTTACACTACTCACACTGTACAACCGACTAGCTGATAAGTGGGCCTACCATTAAATAGCGGTCGACCTACTCCCGAATTTACAATTCGAAATTCACAATTCACAGTTTGTTCCAGTTAGAATGTGAGAATGTCAGAATGTAGTTCAAGGCCGATCAGCTGTGCAGTGGCAGGTCAGTCATGTGTAATGAGCCGGGGGCGGTGCGGTGCGGGGGGCGCTTGGAACAGGTGTTGGCGCGGTGCGCCGGACTTTGGATTGCAAACTCTGTAAGGTATGTGCTTTGTGAAATTTTTCATGAAAATGATGTTGTATAGTGTCAGACAGTAGATTAGATATGAATAACGGTTTGGGTTTTTTTCAAAAATTGTTCAATCTACGCAAAAATAATCCCCATAAGAATAACATGGGAAACACGTGCCGATTCGGGCGTAAAAACGGTAGACCCTATAACTATCGAGCTTAAATGTTTTTCCTCGTACGTTCCAGTAATAGACAGCAGGAAGGAAGTGATAAATAGAAACGTATTATACTTGTACCGTGGGATCAACAGACCAACAATTTTCTCATCAAAATGGATATTGTACATTTCTATTCTTTGGGGGGGTAAAAGACGTAAAATGAATTCGAGGAACATATGGACGGAAGAATTGAAAACATTATTTATAGCAGCAGGTCCCCCGCATACCGGAGACATTCGCACGCCATGTGTCGTCTATTTTTGTCGAAAACTGAGTTGATCCCTTCGCTTCACATTGAGTGCGGCGGTTTCCATATGGATTCTTGGAACTGTCCAAACATTGGTATTGTCCTGAGGCTTAGCCGTTCCATATTTCTAACTAACACATTGTATCCACCTAATTTGATACTGTTGAATGGACATTAAATAAGATTATTGAAACGGCGACCATACCACAAGGTAGGTATTTTAAGCCAAGTATGAATGAAGATTGAGTGTAAGATGATTGTGGCGTGATCTTGTATAGTATTGCTACTAACTAAGGCTGACATGTTCCTTAGACAGAACTGTTAATTAATTAATAGCCCAATAACCAATGTCATATTTAAGGGGCTTACAGTTTAACGTGGAGTCCGAACCACTGCCTCCGAATTACGAATTGGTCTAGTTATGAGGATGGTCTTTGCGGATTACGTAGTATTCATAAGTGCGGACGTTAATCCACACAAGGGAAAACCACACCCACCGACTATCCACATTTCGTGACCTCCTTGTAGCTGGATTCCTTGTAGCTAGGACGTCGTCAGTGACGTCACTGTCCCAGTCCACTGTGACCTTGGTCTCTACTTTTGTCGCGGAGTCAGTAGCATGGGCGGGAGGGGAGGGCGAGTACGCCACAACCGTTAGTTTACTCCCGTGGGAAAATCTTCGGATAACATATTGTGTCCTTCTTATCATTTAGTTCCTTCACTGTTTGTTGCTGTAAACATCTCGTGTCTATTTAGTTCACGTTTTGTCGTTGTGAGTAATCGAGAGGTATTCGAGCATGTTCAACACCCGCTGGCGATGGTATTGTTGTAATCTTATCTATAACTATTATATTGTTACCATCAAAATGTAAGTTTTTATTAAATCATACTTATCACTCACTTGTAACACAACGTTTCGAAGTCATCAGACTCTGGTGATGTATTACTACCGTCATCAGGTGAAAGAAAAAATGTTACAAATTTTAAAGATTTCAGAAATAACAAAAGTAATCTACGACCTGAATTTGTAACCTATTACCTCCAATGATTATACACGAGATTTAACAAACCGTGCAACTATACTAACCAGTCTAGTGATTGGATGTTATGCAGGGAAAAGGTCAAGGTCATGTTCTGGTAGTGATAACAAGTCAAAGTTTGCCCGACACAACACGTTCGACTCCGCTCACATTAATTCGCCGATATACTCCATTCAGAAAAACGTAGGCTTTTACAAACGAATACAATATATTTTTGTATTTTTCATAAAGTATATGGAGTACTGTTTTCGTCAAAATTTTCAAATTTGAGTTGAGAGTGGATATATCCGTTTTGGGGTTCCAAAAAGTGGATTTCGACGTGATGTCTGTCCGTCCGTGTGTCTGTGTGTGTGTGTCTGGATGTGTACAGAGCCACAGCCAACCCCGTTGGTCCGATTTAGATTAAATTTGACATGTACGTATATATTCACCGTATCTCCGTTTTTTCATTATTTTGAAATTTGATTTTTAAGGGTAGTTCACCCCTAAAAGCCCTTAAAACGTGAAAAATCCAAATTTCCCAAAAACGGCTCTAACGATTTTGATTGAAATTTGACAGTTTATAGTGCACAGAGTACTAAATAATATGACACCTCCCGCATGTCTGTAAAAAAATTTCTGTACAATGACGGTTCAAAAGTTATGGGCTTTTAAATTTAAAAAAATAAAATTTTCAGCGACAACAATAGAAGTAAAGTATAACTTGACTGGCACCATTGAAAACAGCTTAAAAAACTAAACAAATTAGTATTTTGAACTATTTGTACACATAGGCATACTCATTTCCTTAAAATCCTCTCGGGCTACGCCCTGTGAACGTCCTAAGTTTCAATGTTTACATTTTTAGAAAATGAAAACATAAAATTACTTGAATGTCAACAGATGTGAACACTAAAATTTGACAGTTCGAGAAGCAGAAGACATGGTTGCTGTAAATACCCTGGGATTCAATGTTTACAGTTTTTAATGTCAACATCCGTTTACTTTACATTTTGACAGTTCGGGAAGAAAAAGAAATAAAGTTAATTTTTACACATAAACTGCTGGATCGAAATTAGTGAATTATTAGTTCGAAATAGTGGAATGGTAGATTTTTAATTTTCTCCCGATGCCTGCCTCTATTACGTTAATGCTTATCCTCTCCCAATATTGGACATATGTTACTTTGTCATGTTTAGATATATACTTAGACACGTGTTTTGTCATTTTGTAAACAATAAAGAATTAATTATCAATAACTTAAATGTATCTGTAGAGCCTACACCTCTCTGCCTTTTTTACCCGTGCGAAGAACGGGTACTTTGGCTAGTTCTTAATATGAAGAAAACAGACTCCGTGAAAGAAAGTTTTAAAGAGTTGGGAATACTGACGGGTTTCTTTCAGTACATATTTGAAGTTGTAATACGTGTTAGGAAAAACCTTTTGAGCCTGCCAAGTTTAGGTTCCTCACACGATTATTTAACTTACTATTAAATAAGTTATATTATTTAACACACTATTAAATAAACAAAATTGTGTTTCCACTCATAATCTAAAATTTATTGAAAAAACCCGTCATACGCTGGAGCTAAATATTATAATCGGCTGCCACCTAAAATAGTTAATATTTAAAACGAATTAAAATTTAAAAAAAGGGTTAGATTTATTTATTACAAATGCCACTTTATTAGTTTGTAATTAATTACTGTAATCATGTAGTTGACGCCACTCTTGTACACGCTTGTTTGTAATAACGAACAAAGATATTTCGACTATCGACTATAGACGAATAACAAAGATAATGTTATCTACACGACATAAATCGCAACTGGCGGAGGTTGTGAAAGCTTCATCTGTACTGCGAGAATTTGAAAATAATCTTGATGTAAACACCTCTTTAACGTCACAGTGATGAATCGTCACTGGAAGGGTAAACATTCCTATCAGCGTGCCGATGCTCCACAGTGTTCTGAGACAGTGATTAGATTAGATTATTTGAAATGGCGACCATACCACAATGTAGGTATTTTAAGCCAAGTATGAATGAGGATCGAGTGTAAGATGAATGTGGCGCGATCTTGTAATCTTGTTACTGACTAAGGCTGACATGTTCCTTAGACAGGACTGTTAATTAATAGCCCGACAGCCGATGACAACTAAGGGACCTACAGTTTAACGTGGAATCCGAACCACTGCCTCCTAATTACGAATTGGTCTAATTATGAGGATGATCTTTGCGGATTACAGTAGTATTCCATAGAGCGGACGTTCATCCACACAACAGAACACCACACCCACCGACCATCGCTCACAACTATCCGCAATTTGATTATTGATTTGTATCAATTATCAATGTATCAAATATCAATGTGTTGTTGGTAATTTCAGATTTATATATGGTAGTTTTTTCCCCTAAATTAACTATACAGAGTGTCCATGAAAAAAGTTTCAGCACTTCGATGGTTAGGTACAATAAAAAGAAGAAAAAGAGTTCCGATTGAGGTATGGCCTAAAAAGCGTATTTTCTTTGATATCTACAATTTTGTATTTTTCACAAGATATTTTTTATTTCAACATTTTTAACGGGTTATTTTCAAATTTGGTATGTGTTTTACACTTTTTTTTAAAATTTTTAAATTAAAATACTTTGAAATGTAATACAGTATTTAAGGATAATTGAGAAAAAAAACGAATTAAAAAAATTAAAAAAAAAAAAAATTTTAATCAATATATTAAAAAATGTATATGTTTTAATTGTTAAAAAATGTAATGATTTAAAATCCCAATTTTTGTTAAATGAATAATGTAGGGATCACAACTTCCCTATACACATTAGAAAAAATATACACCTTGACGTTACACAATTACCTTAAAGCCATTAAACGACGAATACCCACAAACGAGTACAATGAATATGAATAGAAAAAAATACCAAAAATATAAAATGAAGTTGTGATCCCAGCAAAAAAACATAGTGGAAACACCCGATATATTTTTCAAAACAAATTACAAAATAATTACAAATTAGGTAAAACTTAAGTAAAATATTTATAAAATAAATTTTAAGACAAAATTTTCGTTATAAAGAAAATTTTCGAAATTATAAAAGAAATAATTAAAGTTCCACTGTATTTAAATTGCCGCCTTTTTATAATTGAGCTCGGATCATGCTAGTTATTTATTTAATAATAGTAATCTACTAGTGTTGAACAACTGCCACTGTCACATTTTGATAGTATTATTGATTGACAACATTGTTGAACTGAAGCTTAGAATACTCGAATCCCACAGGACTAAAAAATCACAAAAAATATTATTCTTTGAAAATAGTTTAAATTCTTGGCTTATACCGTCCGACCACCTTTCTATACTTTTTGTTAGTTTAGTAATTAACGATACAAAAAACAAATGCGCATTGCTACAATTATTGTGATCATAAACAGGGTTATCCAAAACTGTTCTTAACGCTACCGCTTCTAGACATCCGGTCAGTGCTGGTCGAAACGGAAATAACTCTTATGACGTAACATACAATCTGGGCCAGATTATCCATCAACGATACTCAATGACAATCCGTGTTAATTTTTAAGCTGAAAGTAATTTACCAGCACTTTTGTTAGCAAAAAAGTATTTTTACTTCCCTGTGGGAATACGGTTAGATCATAGATTTAAATTTGTCTAAAAGGAAAGGTTTCAGTTCATCTTAACAGCTGTTCTTTTTCAATATTAAAAATTCAATTCATTAGCTCTGGTGGTTTCTATGGAAACGGGACCTTTCACTAGACTAAGCAAAATCTTAAACGCTTTCGGGTGAATGGGAGTGAAGTGTTTAAATGCGATTTCTGTTAAGGCACAGCATGTCACATATAACTGCTTTAGAAATATTTTGCATAAATGGCTTGTTTTAAGACCCTTTTATGATATAAAGGAATTTTTGACTGTGATAAAACCACTATGGGTTTTTAATGCATATATATACTTATTTATCTTATTTTATTTTATTCAACTATTGTCTAGCACATGTAGCATGTCTTTTGATAGTATTGTTTGACACTTGCTTATTTTTTTATTATTGTTGCACTGAATTTACAGCCACATTTATTTATTGTAAGAGTATTTTGACGAGATTTATTACATCTAATTATTGTATGTTTAACAATCAATAAATATATCTACTATCTCACTTAGTTTTGCGTTACACAATAATCTGCTAACCCCCTCCCTAGTACGAGGGGAGAAAGAGAATTCTACCTCCCATTGTCTCGTATTCAGACAATCTACTGTTAAATCAGTTTAATATATTATAACTATGATAGCTATACTTGTGTGCATGCCAAAGTTGTGTAATCACAACCACGTTCCACGAATATCAACAAACTTACTTTGTTAAAGTTATACTTCTTCCGATCCTGGGTCAAAGTGGTTACCCACTTTTTGAAATCTGGGTTGGTGTTTACTTTCATCTCTGGTGTTGCCAATTATTTGCTTGCACATGACACTTCACCAGCACTCCACTCTCCACGACACTGACCGCTACTGACGAACGTCCGACCGCTGACCATACGCCCGCACGACTGAATGTTGGTAAGATAAGATTGGAATAGCATTGTTGCAACGGGTATGCGTGGTGGGGGACGTCTGGCTCGGCGGTAGGGGAACTTTTACTTCTCCTACCCAGCCACAACAAGGCGCAATCCGCGCAATGACCAGGCTTGCCAACAGCACGATCAGACATTTACCTCATACCAATTACGGAACTTTTAGCATCCCTGCGTCCTAAGGACCACATCGAATATCGATTTCTAATTCTCCTCTCAACCACATTTTGTAGCGAATGCTAAGACGTGTTTAGCAGGAAATCTAAACTATTTTATTAATTTTATACAGTATATTTTATTAATATTTAATTACTAATCGTCCTCCTCAGCAGGTAATTCAGGGATGTTGTTTTATGCCGGTTGAGGTTCAGAGGCAGCTGCGTAGAAATGTGAAAATAGGAACGGCGCCACCAATGGAATAAATAAGTAAACATCTCAGCGAACTGACTTGTGTTTTCTCCCTCTAAGCTAAAAAATAACGTTCTAGTACATTTATCGCATTTGTGAAGGAATTTAACTTATTATTTTAATTTAATTTTATTCGCACACAGGCATCACTCCGAACACAACTGTTTTAGATTCAGAAACCCTTTTGGATATTCTCTGAGCTTAAATTGAAATACTTAAAGAAAATAATACGTTATCCATTAACAGTATTGTGTGTAGAGAGTGAAAGTTAAAGCATAACGCCGCGGGGTGACGTCGTCAAGGTCGTCATATCCTTAACCGTAGAAACACATCTACCGTTATCACAGTTTTGCACCCCACCGGACAAAAAATTACCCAATTCGTAGATCTGGCGTAATTAGGACTGAACCCTGTTCGGATTACCGAGTTGTTCAGATTATCCGGAAACGCATCGTAAAGTTGTACTAAAAGCACTTAAGTTCAAGCCGTAGTCATAAACATGAAAATTTATTTTTCACCAAGAAAAGTCAGTGTAATAATTTGAAATATGTTATCCATACCATATTTGCCATTAAAATTATGTTTATTGTATTTTTTCACTGCTTACCATCTTTTACAAAACGTAAAGTTACACAGATTTACGGTGAAAGTTCTTAATGTTATACCAACTTTGAAGCTCAGTCGGAAGGTGGTTTTTCAGGGGGGGGGCACAACAATTAACGATTTATTTTAAAATATGTAGTACCATTAGAACAAACTTAAAAGCCAATTTAATAATTTGAATCTTTGCACTATGTTAAACGGTTACTGAAATAAACAGTTAATCAAAAGTGTAGACAGACTTGGTGTAAACACTTCATAACTATTGAATGGGTCAATTGAGTTTAGTTAAAGTTAATTTAAAAACATGCATAGTGAAACTGGAAAGCATGAAGATTTATACATTATTTTAAGACATTAAAAAATGAATTATGTAAACTATATGTCATCTCAACCCACTACCAAGACTGAGACGGTGGCGACGTCCTGTAATCCAGCTACTTGGAGGTCACGAATTGTGGATAGTTATGCGCGATGGTTGGTGTATGTGATATTGCCTAGTGTGGATTAACTGTAGCACTATTGAATGCTACATTAATCCGCAAAGACCATCTTCATAATTAGACCAGATCGTAATTTAGAGACAAAAGTGGTTTTGATGCCATTTTAAATTGTAGGTCCCCTAAATGTCATTAGCTATTTGGCTATTAATTAACAGCACTGTCTAAGGAACATGTCAGACTTAGTTAGTAACAAGACTACAATCATCTTACACTGTTTCCTCATTCATAATTGGCTTAAAATACCTACATGGGTAAGTCGCCATTTCAAAACCAAAATGAGGTGGCAGTTCCAAATATAGAATTTCCGTAATGTGTTAAGTATTTATTAAGTAAGTTTTGAGATAGGTTATTATTGAAGATATAGAAATTCCCTGAGGATTCAGTTCAGCTGAAATGGGTGTTTGATTCATGTATAGAATTTTAATAAGTTAACCTAATAAGTGTTGGCTATTGACTGTCATATTTCCACCCAATAATTGTTGTATGATAATGAATGAATACAAATAGTAATGAGGACTGATTAAAAAAAAATGCATTTTGAATTACAGTAGCTATTTGTGTAACTAGAGTGCAAACTATGCCATATCACACGAGCGGTTCATAAGACAACACGAAGCGTCAGCTGAGTGTTGTCATAATATGAACCTCAGTTTCATTGTACAAAACCGGAAGTTAGTGTTGTAGGAACGACTACCGTCTATCAGCTGACTCAGCTACTACCGTTTAGATTTGATGGTAAAATACTTAACTCACTTTTTAAAAATATACAATTTCATATAATTAAATAATTACAATAATTAAAACTTTTGGATTCAGAAAAACTAATCCTATAACTTTTTAAATTTATTTATTAGTGCTATTTACATAGAAAATGTAAATGTCGCCACAGAAAATGTGTATCTTTTCACAATTTCCACGGTTTAGGTACGTATAGTGTAGTGTTAGTCAACAACCTGCGAGTGTGGCAGTGCCGATGTCCCAGGACCTTGTACCATGCTCACAGTGTTGGGTGTCGATGTCCCAGGGCCCTTAAGATGCTCAGTCTGCAGGAGAGATGTCCCAGGGCCTTGTAACATGCTCAGTATGTAAGAGAGATGTCCCAGGGCTTTGTAACATGCTCAGTCTGTAGGAGAGATGTCCCAGGGCCTTGTAACATGCTCAGTCTGTTGGAGAGTTGTCCCAGGGCCTTGTAACATGCTCACGGTGTTAGGTGTCGATGTCCCAGAGCCTTGTAACATGCTCAGTCTGTAGGAGAGATGTCCCAGGGCCTTTAACCATACTCAGAGTATCAAGTGTAGATGTCCCAGGGCCTTGTAACATGTTCAGTATGCAGGAGAGATGTCCCAGGGCCTTGTAACTTTAAAACTTGCTCAACCTGTTGGAGAGATGACCCAGGGCCTTGTAAATGCTCACGGTGTTGGGTGTCGATGTCCCAGGCCCTTGTAACATGCTCAGTCTGTAGGAGAGATGTCCCAGGGCCTTGTAACATGCTTACGGTGTTGGGTGTCGATTTCCCAGGCCCTTGTAACATGCTCAGTCTATAGGAGAGATCTCCCAGGGCCTTTAACCATACTCAGAGTATCGAGTGTAGATGTCCCAGGGCCTTTTCACATATTCAGATTGTCGATGTTCAAGGGCCTTTCAGCATGTTCAGTGTTGGAGAGATGTTCGTTGTCCCGCAGAGTCACCTCCACCTAATTTTCTAAAGTAAATTACTTGGTAGTGATCTTCGATACTGAATGAAAATTTGTTGTCAGTGAACAGGAAATCTTATCAATCTTGAGATTCATTCACAATTAAATACCAAATTTAAACCAGAACTCAAGGACTACTTGTGGGCGGAGATATTGTGAACGAATTTAGAAAAAAAGGTGTCGGATGAAAATAGGAACATGGTTTGACCGAAGGACGAACCGCTGTCGGTCTCCAGAGATGGACACTTGAAGACTGCCTTGGACTAAGTCCACCGAGCTTCATCAGGAAGTGTGTTGAGTAAGGCATTCCAGCACTCCTGCTAAATCCTCGTGGAGTTAACATTTTGTTGGCTTCTGCGTTGCGCTCGGTGTTGCGATTTCTATGATGTCCCAAAGAGGTGGATGTATGAAAAGATGTAGCAGTGGGTGAAGAGGCACTTGGCGTTGAGTATGAAATAGCTGTAGGAGAATTCATAGGTGTGGAAGGTGACAGAGATGTGGGGGTTACAGGATTCTGAGTCTCGGATTCGAGAGAAAATGGTCTTGATTTCACAGAGTTCTCCTTATTTGGTTCAAACGAGTGAATGAATTCCCTTTGATCTCTTGCAGTATCAATATCTCTTGCAGAGAACCTTTGATTACCAAAGAGATGCGAGTCTTCTTTTATTAGATTTGTTTCGCAAGGATCCGAATATGAAAGAGACTTAAAAGCAACGCTCTTTTGTGCTGTATGAAACTCTGTATGTACTGTGTTCCTATCTATAAATGTCGGAGCATTAGCTTGATGTATTTCATAGGCATGACGAAACCCTTGAACCAAACAACCAATCGTCTGAGACGAATGCGCTTTCGCAAAATCATAAAACGAATCTATAAGTTGGGATACCAAAATGTAATCAGTTTCAAACACATAGTCTGGCTTGCATATTGCTAAAAATACTGTGAAGTCGTGGTACGAGTTTGCTTTCAACATAGACACTACGAGTTTTCTGGCAATGTGCACATAGCTTGAACTGACATTGAAAACAGTCCGAAGTCTTCGAGATATGTTTACAAATAACGCCAGGTACATGAAGTTATGATACTCTTTTGTCACAGGGAAACACTGAACAACATTTCTGAAGAGGTGGGTAAAATACATTCCATAAAACGTGGTGTTTGCCTGGAAATCTCTGTGGGCCAACACCTGTTCTCGAATCATCAGCTCTGCTGACATGAGTCTTTTTGATTTTTTACATCGATCTGAGTATCTTATTGATTCGGTAATAACCAAATGCAGAACTTCAGTCAGTTGTCTGATCAGGTTTTGAGAGTGCGGTGTCAAAAGTTCTCTATACATACAAAATATAACTTTATTGAACTCAATGAATGTATTTTGGCTTAAGTGAATGCGAGGTGTTGGTTCTGATATGTGATTGTCGTTTGAAATATTTTTGCTATCTACTTGACAGCTAAAATACTCTGATCTATTGGTACTGAATCTACTTGTCGACAGATCCTTTGATATTCTAAATTTCTCCTGAGAGCAGTTACCCCTTTCTAAATGTGTTCGCAAAACGTTAAATTCCCTTTCCATTGGTTCGCTGTTTTGATGATAGGATGAACAGTGTTTCGTAGAACTTGCATAATCTTCTTTTGATGGTATTACTGAGTCTAAGTTCGATGCGCTTAGTGTTTGTCTAGGCGAATCCCCAATCATGTCTTGGGAGTCAGATGCGGGATTTTCATTCCTCAAGGAGTGTTTATCTTCGAAGTTTTCCGTTTTCACCCCATTGTTTTCTACATCTATCAGTCCTCCTTCAATAAATCGAACTTCGGCAGGAGGCTGATTTGAATTATTCATTTCTGTCATTTTGATCAAACTTAAAGAGCAACTTTGTTCATTGCTGTCATGTTTGTCATCTGTTTCATTCATATTCAAGATTTTGATTTTCTCAATTGGTGTATCTTTTTTTCCATTTGAGAATAGTTTTCTTTGAATAGGTGAATAATTGTTCACGTAAGGACTATCAACCGTCGTTGAGCCTGTAGTTGCGTCTGATTTTGACAAATTCTTTTCTACATTAATTTCTGAACGGGATTCAAGTTGCTGGAAAGCCTTCTCCACTGGAAGTTCGTCAGAAATCCCTTTCAAGCACGGCTTTCTCCCGACATTTCTTGATCCGTGATTTCCTCCCTCATCAACATCGTCAACACCTTCATCTATCACTAGCACAGATTCGTCTGAAGTGTAGCCGTCTGGATCGATCCAGCTGTTCTCCTTCAAATCGCTCATTTGCAAGCCAACAATACAACAGTCGTCATCCGCCTCATTCATAGGATTCACGCCGCTCTCAATTTCTACTTCGCTTTTTGAAAGTGACGGATAAGAGGTGAATGGTTTAAGGTCAGACGAATAGTCATATGTAATACTGATGTGACCTTTCATATCATCTGACTTCGAGTGATCGTTTATAGCAGGAAAAATATTAGAAAATCCTTTTTGAGAATTTGAAAAGGTATTGAATTCCGAAACATCTTGTCTAGTTTCTATATTATTACACGCTTGTGTGTTAGTCTGGAGTTGTGTGGAACAACTTATTGTTGGTGAATCGATGCCACTATCCTTAGTTTCTATTGGCTTACCACTTAACGGTTCTGTCAATGCCTTACAATTTGACGATCTTCCTGATGACGTCAAATTTCTCTTACACTTTTTACGAAACATCCCAGATTTAGATCTGCATATTTCATTCAAGAGAGAAATGTTTCTCTCTCGTTCTAGGAAGTCAACCATTTCAACCATCTTTTTAATTTTCCTTTTAGTATGATCAAACGACATCAAACTTAGAGACTGATTTTCTTTCACTATCGAATGTTCAACACTTTCTCTTTCTTTGCGTTTCTTCTTAGTTGGCGTCTGTGCTTCGTAAAGAATCTGAGCTATGCCATGTTTGTGTTTTGAATTTTGACCGATATTTATTTCGTGGAAATCTTTTTCGCTTTCATTATTGTCATTCTTCTCCTCCCAAGCAGTCCCAGCTGGGCCCTTTTCTTCACCCATCAGTTACGGAATATTTCTTCTTCAACTTGAGGAAATCACCCTCTGAAAAATAAATATAACTTGATTAAAAATGTACTAATGTTACGTCTGAACGGCATTAACAAGTGACTTTCAATCCCTTATTGACTCGTCATAATTGAAACAAAACACGAATACGCTCACACACATACCTACTCATAAAAGCAACGTATTCGTTTGAAAATAAACAGAATCATTTATATAACTAAATATAAATTATTTATTTGATCGGTTTTTGATTGAACTCACGTTTAATGTTCAAATTATGACGTAATTATAATGTCTGTGCGTCACTTGATAGTGGTGCTCAGGCTAAAACTGTAGTGCGCAAAACCTTTATGTAAACTACGGTACGAACAAGAAGTAAGTTTTAATTAGCGCAAATAGGCAACACATTTCTGGATGAAAATTATGGTTTTCGATTTTAGTACTGTACATTTCTCATTCATACTTGGCTATAAGTAGCTGGGTAGGTTTCCATTTCAGTTAAAAGTGTAAAACATACATATTATATTATTAATTAATTATTATATGAAGTATATTTCTCTGTATGCGTTTTAAACTTGCGCGTAAAAAATATCCATCTTATGGTGGATGCTCTCATTTATACGGAGATGTCAAACACAAATACGTTCTTTATCGTTAAAACAGAATGACATCGCTTAAAAAAATGAACGAATCTTGAATCATGAATGAGAGTATGAATTAAATGCCGATATAGAGATCTAGAATCCTGGACGCAAGAAGATGGCCGCCGCGAGTAGTGGGGGAGGGCGCTCCGTCACAACCGTGTCTTTAATATCTTTTACACAGTGCCTGCCACTTTTCTGCGACTTCACGCACGTCTGTTACGTGTCACCTACTTACACACACTACTTTGAAGGAGTCGCTGATCTAAATTTTAATTCTGGAAGGTATACTTAAAACAAAAATATTTTTAATTTATGATAACATTAGTGAACTAAACTGATGATAATAAACTATCGTTAACCAAAATAGGTTGTCTGTAACCTTGTCCGTTGTGCGGGTTGTATGTACCAGATATACGTTAAAAGGCCTATGACTAAATACTAAACTTAATATCGCAAAAAACCATTAAAATCATATTTTTATACTTTAATTTATACTTTATACTTTTATCTGAAATTGCGACCTACCCAGGTAGGTATTTTAAGCCAAGTATGAATGAGGAATGAATGTAGAATGATTGTGGCGCGATCTTGTAGTCTTGTTACTGACTAAGGCTGACATGTTCCTTAGACAGGACTGTTAATTAATAGCCCAACAGCCGATGGCAACTAATGGACCTACAGTTTAACGTGGAATCCGAACCACGACCTCTGAATTACGAATTGGTCTAATTATGAGGATGGTCATTGTGGATTAACGTAGTATCCAAGTGTGGACGTTAATCCGTTAATCCAAAGAGAACACTACATCCACCGAACATCTCTCACAACTATCCACAGTTCGTGACCTCCAAGTAGCTGGATTACAGGACGTCGCCCGTCCCAGTGCATACTTTGCCAAAAACACATTAATATTTTTATTTAATAAAAATATGAGTGAAAACTCAGCTCAGTTATTTAGTAATAGTTTTCAAATTTCGTAGTACTTTTTCCATAGTAAATTAGTTCTACAATTAGTACAATTTATATTTGAAAGTAGTTTGACGTCGATACGTCAAAGCTCTGTGGCGGGGGTGTAGATTAGTGAAAAACAAAAAGTGCAGGGGAAGTGCCGTCATATGGTTATAAGAACAGCTGTTTAAAACAACGGAAAACATTCCCTTTAGGCATATCCATTATCTAACCTTTTTCCAAAAGGGAAGCAAAATCCAATAATTTTTTTCTTGTAGCTGGGATGTGAGAAAATAATCATTTTCCTTACACTAGAACAAACAATGATGATCTATTGCACACACTACTTTCAAAGTGACCAAAACAATACTTTTGGAGCGACCAAAACAATACTTTTGGAGCGACCAAAACAATACTTTCGGAGTAACTAAAACAATACTTTCGGAGTGACTAAAACAATACTTTTGGAGCGACCAAAACAATACTTTCGGAGCGACCAAAACACCCGCCAGAGTACGCATTTCCCTAAGAAGTTGACAAGGTTTATTTGAGCCCAGTTCCTGTTCGTCAATTAGTTTTGCAAATTTTCTACTCTCCGATTCTTCAAACCCCAAGATTAGTCGGTTACAGAGATCTTGGTAAGGTGTTTTGCTTAGAGGTTTCTCAATAAAATCAGAAATTAATTCGGCCACATCAGTATCAAGGTTACCTAGTACGTAATAATGCTTAGTTTGTTCTTGTTTGATACCTTTCGTGATGAATTGGGCGTCAACCTGACGCAGCCAAACTCGAACGTTCTTACGCCAAAAGGGTTGGATCTTGATTGTTATTTTCGAGAGATGAAGATCTGGATCACTGACGTTTTCTTCTGTGTTCACACATTTTCTCAAATTAACTTCGGGAACGTCGTTGGTCACCAATTTGTAGTGCGTGTAATAATAACTACTGTAATATTAATAACTAAATGCGGAACATCAGAAGGTTTATTAATGACAAAAAGGAATGAATAGTTCAAAACGTAAACAAAGTCAACAAAGATGAAAACAAATAAGTTTAATAAATATAAACAAACTGTATGGCAGTTGTTATGCACAGTCACAAATACTTTTGGAGCGACCAAAACAATACTTTCGGAGCTACCAAAACAATACTTTCGGAGCGACCAAAACAATACTTTTGTACCAAAACAATTCTTTTCTTTTCTACACCACTCATCTTTTAAAAGGTTTTGTACTCATCTTCGTACCTGCATCTGGGTTCCCAGAAACATTGATAGCTTTTGTCGAATCTTTTCTGGTATTTGAGACATTTTTTATTATGTAAACACACCAGTGAGACTCATTTGTTTTGACAAACTCTGGTTCAAATAGCTGATATCGATATAGGCTAAAATTAAATCCCTCGAAAAATAGGTTGTACTTGTTCATGAAAAATTACCAAATTTCAAATTTTCAGTTAAATTTTAAAGAGCTTAAACTTGTTTTCTGCATTGTAATGAGAAGTATCGTTACTAATGAAAATTAAAAAAAGAAAGTTAGGCTTTGGCTACATCAATGTGCTTGTTCTCCATAAGAATAAAATGGGGGAGAGCAAGTACGATTGCCGCTATTAGGAAAAAAATAAGATCTTTCAGCATAAATTATTAGAGCTTAACTATATAAATGTGTGTACCAAGTCTTATCCCACAGTGTACCAATGTCACATATTGTAACAATAATAATACAAAAACTAAATCTTGGCTGATGCATATAAATATTAGAAGCATTATGAATAAAGTGGATGAATTAGTAGCTATTATTGATACACTACAGAGTAAAATAGATATTCTTTGCATAAGTGAACACTGGCTCTCTCAAGATAATGTTTGTTTCTTGAATCGTTTAGAGGATTTTAAAATCGCTTCTTTTTTGGTAGGTCTCAGAGCATTAGGGGAGGGGTTTTTATTGCTGTTCGGGAACACCTCTCATGCAAAGAAAGAAATGATCTAGTCAAGTTTTCTATCGAAAAAGTATTAGAATGCTCCGCAATAGAAGTTTATGGGAAAATGACGAAGCCGCTTATTGTAGTTGCTTTGTATCACTCGCCCTCAACAAAAAAAGATAAGTTCTTAGAACAGCTTGAGAGAATCATAAAGGTGTTGGCACTTGAGTCCAAGACAAAAGGTATAATAATTTGTGGGGATTTTAACATTGATGCACTCACTGATTCCGAATAAAAATACCCCCGTCGCAGCATATCTGCGTACTCAGGGAATTTCCAAATCAATAATATAATAATAATAATAATATATGACATGAGATTTATTTGCCTATTCTTCATAGAGATTAAAATGGGAAAAAGTGTGCAGGTTAGCTGCTGTGAGGAACACTGAAAGTAGTCATTTCTACCATAAATAGTTTTTATCTTAGCATTTATACCAACTTTCATCAACATCTGTCCATAAATAAAGGAGTTTGCCTATTCCCTATATGATTAATATGGGAAAAGAGTATGCAGGTTTGCTGCCATGATAACCACATAAACTATAATTTTTAAGTATAAATGGATAGATTTCAACCACGTGAACTTAAATATCAAGTTTTATCCAAAGATATTGATTAATATGGGAAATATTAATTTTTCCCTATCCTCCGTAAGATTAACATTGGAGCCCCACAATACAACGTACTGTGTTTAGATTTTTTAATATCACGGTAACCGTTGGAGATAGAGAAAAACTTTAAGAAACTTAATTGTGTAGTTTTTAAGCTGATTCCAATGGTGAAATATAAAATTAGAAATATTTAAAAATTACATGTGAAAAACGCAAAAAACTCCATTTTGGGGTACAAAACCCCCCCAAACGACCTGTTCCCACTGACCGATATGTCTGGTTCTATATCTGGAACTCGTCCGAGCATTTGTAGGAATACACGTCTCTACCAAATTTGGTCTTGATCAGACCATTTTTACGTGAGTTATCAAGCTAACAGACACATATATATATACATATATACAGTATGTACATAAAAATGTTAACGACTATTGTTTTTGGTCTCTGGGCACCTAAAGAAGAAAAAATAACATGGTCCCGGGCTTACCTCTTGTCATGAGACCTACAGTAATAGCTACTTCCCTATGGGAAATTCGCTAAAAAGAGCTTTTTCTACTATTTCGTTCTTTTGGGCTGTATTCCTAAATCTCTCAAGCTACAAGGATTTCTGGTAGTTCCAAAACTGCAATTGATTACATGGTAACAAATAGGCATAAAATGGAAACAAAAATAATTGACTTTGGCATGTCTGATCATAGTGCGCAATCGGCTGGGATCCAAAATTTCTCAGGAACATCCAAACTAATTAGGGCAGTTCAAACAAAAAGACTCTTTTCAGAAAATAACAAATTGGCATTCAAAAATAGCCATGCAAGTATCAACTGGGACGAATACATTAGACTGAATCAAAATGTTGATGAGAACTTTAATGCATTTCTAAATGAAATTATTCTTTTGTTTGAATCAAATTTTCCCAAGCGAAAAATAAGAAATAAAATTAACAAAAAACCATGGGTGAGCCATGGTTTTTGGCTTGAAAATCTCACTTATTAGAAAACGAGAACTTTTAAATGCTGTTAAAGGTTCTAATGACCAAAATTTCATTAACCTTTTAAAAGTTATGTTAATTGCTAAGGAAATCAATAGTAATATCTAAAAAATCATGTAATGAGGATTTTTTGAAAAAATCTCAAAACAAGCCAAAAACCGTGTGGAAATAGTAAAATAGTAGAATATAGTAAAAATGGAATTTAGTAATATATAGTGGAATATAGTAAAAAAAGAAACGGGGAGAGTTTGGGTAAAAAATGACATAGAACAGCTTTCGGTAAATGGCAAAGTGATTGCAAAAATCGACTCTATTGTTGAACATTTCAATGACTATTTTGCAACAGAATCATCCGCCTTGGCTCCCAAACCATGTTTTATAGGATCTTCAAGTAAAATAAACTCATTTAAAAGTCCAGTTTTAGCTTCATTGTTTTTTGCTCCAACAACAGTAGAAGAAATTACTCAAATCATTGACTTCGTAACAAATAAATATTCTTCTGGTTGGGACGGTATGTCTACAGTTCCTCTGAAAATCTGTGTGGGTGAACTTGCTTATCCACTCACTAAACTAGTCAATCAGTCTCTTGAATTGGGTGTCTTTCCTTCAAAGTTGAAACTTGCCACTATTCACCCACTACATAAAAAGGACGATCCTTCACTGATACAAAACTTTCACCCAATTGCTCTTGTGTCTTCATTTCCCAAGATTTTTGAGAGGGTGGTTTTATCTCGATTAATCTCTCATCTAGACAGACATAACATTGTAAACCCCAACCAACATGGTTTCCAAAAAGCAAAATCCACAGTAACTGCACTTTATGAATTTACAAACCAGGTATTAGGAAGCCTTGATGAATCGCGGAAGACACTTAGTGTTTTCTGCGACTTATCAGAGGCTTTTAATTGCGTGAACCACGCTATTCTTCTTTCCAAACTTAACCATTATGGTGTTAGGGGAGTCGCTTCTGATTGGTTTCACTCCTTTCTTTCCAATCGACAACAGAGAGTTCTAATCAACAACACTTCTGGAACATATCTATCTTCTTGGAAGGAAATTCAAATTGGTGTTCCGCAGGGCTGCGTTCTGTCTCCCGTACTCTTCTTAATCTATCTTAATGATTTTCAATGTGAAGAGACATCACATATCACCATGTTCGCTGATGATGTCTCATTTTAGCGAATTTCCCATAGGGAAGAAGCTATTACTGTAGGTCTCATGGCAAGAGTTAAGCCTGGGACCATGTTATTTTTTCTTCTTTAGGTGCCTAGAGACCAAAAACAATAGTCGTTAAAATTTATATATATACACATATATATTAAATTAAATTAACTTGTGCTCCCTTTAAAATTAATTAAATTATTTAAAAAATTTTAATTATTTAATTTAATAATAACTATATTAGCTGCCCTTACTTGTTAATTACATAATCAAATATATATATATATATATATATGTGTCTGTGAACACGTTAACTCTCGTAAAAATGGTCAGATTGAGACCAAATTTGGTAGAGACGTCTATTCCTGCAAATGCTCGGAGAGTTCGTAATCCAGACATATCGGTCATTGGGAACGGGTAGTTTGAGGGGGTTTTGTACCCCAAAATTGTTTTTTTTTTGTTTTTCATATGTAATTTAAATTTTTTTTAGATTTTATCTTTCACCATTAGAATCAGCTTAAAACACTACACAATTTAGTTCCTTAAAGTTTTTCTCTGTCTCCAATGGTTACCGAGATATAAAAAAATCTAAACACAGTACGTTGTATTTTGAGGCTCCTATGTTAATCTTATGGAGGATAAGGAAAAATTAATTTTTCACTTATTAACCAATAATTTTTGGATAAAACTTGATATTTAGCTTCATGTCGTTGAGATCTATCCATTTATGCTTAAAAATCACAGTTTATGTGTTTACCATGGCAGCAAACCTGCATACTCTTTTCCCATGTTAATCATATGGAGAATAGGCAAACTTTTATTTATGGACAGATGTTGATGAAAGCTGGTATAAATGTTAAGATAAAAATTAATTATGTTAGAAATGACTACTTTCAGTGTTCCTCATATCAGCAAACCTGCTCACTCTTTCCCATGTCAATCTAATAGAGAATAGGCAAATGATTCTTATGTTTATCGACGGATTTTTACCAAACTTGTCATATATTATTATTATATTACTGATTTGGAAATTCACTGAGTACGCAGGTCTGCTGCGATGGGGGTATTTAATTTCAGATAAATGCTCACACAATTTGCAGGAGAAAGAACAAACTGCCACTGTTGCTTTCGATAGATGGTCTAAAGGCAATGGTCTCTTATTAAATCTTCAAAAGACAAACTCAGTAAACTTCCCTCTAAGAAACAACCAGCCTGATGTGAATTCCTTAATAGCCTTCAATCTGTTTCAAGTGTTAAATTTTTGGGAGTTTTCTTTGATAATTCTTTGTCATGGAATGTTCATATGTATTGAAGCGCCTAAGTTCTGGAACGTTTGCGATCCGAGTACTAAAGCCTACGTGCAGGACTCCAATCTTACTGAGAGTCATCTTCTCAGTTCCTTCTCGGCACTCATGTAAACAGCTTTTTAAAGAAAACCAAATCATGACTGCTCCATCTCTTTACCTGCTAGAACTTCTGACATTAACTTACAAAAATTCTGTAAAATTTTCAAAAACTGGAGATTGGCATAGTCACAACACGAGACATAGAGATAAATTTTCCTTTCCAAAACACAAGACAGCAGCTTTCGAAAAGAGTCCTTTATATGCAGGAATAAAGATGTTTAACAACTTACCTTTATATATTTCCAGCCAAAATAAACTCCCTTGTTTTAGGAAATCCTTAAAATTATATCTAATTGAGAACCCTTTTTATTCGATAAAGGAGTTTTTTGAAATGCTTTTATGAGTGCAAGACAACTTACTGTACTTAGTTTTGAGATTTTTCGTTTCTTGTTTCTGGAACTTCTTGAGTTTTATTTTAGATTTAGTTATAATAGCTATTTAGTTTAAAACATTTTGACTAAACACCAAATTTGTGAGCATTTATTGTAAAAAAATAATATGTGTTAATAAAAATTTGTCTATTGTCTTATTGCAAATAATAAGCCAGATATAAATTTTTTACTATTGGGGCTCCAAAAATATACTTCATATATAATAAATAATTATACAGTATGTATACTTTACACTTTTAACTGAAATGGAAACCTACCCAGGTACTTTAAGCCAAAGTATGATCGAGAAATTATTGTGGCATGATCTTGTAGTCTTGTTACTGACGTGTTCCTTAGACAAGACTGTTAATTAATAGCCCAACAGCCGACGGCAACAACTAAGGGTCCTAAAGTTTAACGTGGAATCCGAACCAAGGTCTCTGAATTACAAATTTGTCTAATTATGAGGATGGTCTTGGAGGATTAACGTAGTATTCAATAGTGCGGACGTTAATCCACACAGGAGAACACTACACCCACCGACCATCGCTCACAACTATCCACTATATTGCGTTCTCTAATTAGCTGGATTACAGGACACATTACGATTCCAGTCTAACAAGATTAATATAATGTCAAGTTTATTTTTCGGCGTCAACCGCGTTGTCATTGAGTTTGTGTTTCCAAACGTTTCGCCCTTGCTGTGAAGTGGTCTAACTATGAGGATGGCTTTTGCGAATAACCATACTATTATAGTATAGGCAGATAAAAGTGCAGGTGTTAATACATACCAGCATGGACAGAGTTAGAGGTCTTTTTTGGGGGGAGCATAACATCCGAGAGGGATCTGGAGGACATAGAATACCCACTTGTTGCAGGGAGTTCTGGGCCTTCCGTCAGAAAATGTTCAAGCACATTTTTCTTCAAAGGGTTAAGAAAAATGTATGATAAAGAAATTACGATTTAGGTCCGATAACAGTCACAATTGTTATCGGACAGTTTTTAATTGTTGACATTGAAACTACAGCGATCGTAATCTTTATTATTCTACTAAATAATTATTATTTGTATTTAACTTTTAATATAACTTGTATTTAGTCTGTATATGATCTTAAGGCTCAAATTCAGGCAACTTTTAATGATAAAAATAAACGTATTACCAAAAGATTTTTGCGGGCAATGCCCCCCACCAGATAATATAACTATCCACGATTTGTAATCTCTAAGTACTGTAGTTATAATATCTGAACCGCCGACGATCACGTATCAAAATAAAGAGTTACAGTCAATATTTCATTGTGTTATAGATCGTATCGACACCAAAATTTATATAAAAACAATAGAAATTCATAATTGTAAAGTAAAAATTAATAGTTTATGCCGTCGCCTGATTAAAAAAAATAGTATCTAGGGATCAGAAATTATCTCAGCGATCGGGTTAAAAAACTGGAGGGATCGCTTGCTCGTTGCCTCTTATCCTCAGAATGATAAGGACCTACGGCAGCCTTCCCCTGTCCAAACTTGTATATTTCGGTCTCATCGAGCAACATATAACTTATCCATCATTTTCTGGGGTTCCATTAAGGGCTATCTCTTACATATATTTATTTGGCAGATAAAAAACAGTGATAGCCATATTAGGTTTGTCACCTCAGACTACAGTAGTTCTAAAAATACCTATAGCCCCTAAAATAGCATTTTTTCACTGTTTGAATCCCAATTACGATATGGTCTTGTTGCAGTAACATCAAAAGTTAACCCTAGCTGGACTACACCACTGCAGAAAAAAATCTGCAAATATATAAAACAAAACACCATCGACGAACCTGAAATGGTAAGTTCTATATACTACCAGCACCCCACATAAAGCTATTCGAAACTAAACCATCTTACATCAGTAGAAAACTTCATAACTCGCTGTCTCAAGAAATGTACAAGAGAGTGAACTAAGACAATTTTTCTTACTCATGAGTATACTCATTAGTAGTACTGAATCAAATCTCCTCTACTCATTAAGGACCTAAATAGACTATAAAAAACCCCATGATTAATCGCACACTTTCATGAACAATTCTGGAAAATTATTATAAGGCATGACAGCTTAGCATGTTGTTCCCCAGCTGAAATTATTTTTATGTTCTTCAATATGAAAGTCAAACATTTTTACCTTGATAACAAAATTGTTCTAGTCCCGAATTGATTCATGGGCAAAACAATATTAAAATTCATCTTAATAGCCCTAAACTGTAATTAAATCAAAAGATGATAAATACCTTAGTCAGTCTACAGTTCAAAGATTTAAATTTATTCGTTACATGTTTCGGCTTAGGCCATTTTCAAATGATTACAAATTTGTGTAAATAAAACCGACATAACCTGTACAAGACAACATAACAAATAATAATTAAATGTTTACACCTTTCACTAGAACTACTTATCCAAGAACAGACTGTCAGGAAAGATTAAATCAAATTATATCTCTATTATCAGCGGTCAGGTGATCTGCTGATGTAGATAGGTTTTCATCTCAGAGAAGGGCGTTGAAAATATAAATTGATTTAAATTGGAGTTTGTCATTTAAAATGAATTTAAATGACACTTCATGGTTCTTGTGAGACATATATTTCATATTCATTCAATATATTCATTCTGTTTCCTTTTTTGACAGTAACGAAAAACTTGAAGACCCTTGTTAATGTCTTGGAAGGTGTTGGACAAACGTAGAAACACACATACAACACCCAACACCTGATTGACAATAACCACAAAAAAATTAAAGAAACAGAAATTCACTGAGTACACAGGTCTGCTAAGATGGGGTGGTCTATTACTATTTTATTTTATCCAGAGAAAGTAATTAAGAGTAAAACAACATTAAACGATACAGTAGTGTTTATTTAATAGAAAATTCTTTACAATCACGTTCGATACTTCTTAAAGGTTTTACATTATATCTTTAACCATTATACATAAAAAACCTAATTATAAATAACAAGAGTAAAATAAATTTACCGGGATATATAAATCCATAAAAAACCAGTATTTTAATATATATAGGCCTAACTTGTACAACAAATAATCAATACAATATAAATAGATCAACACAACATTTTCATTATTTCATTTCAATGGTTAATTCCTCAAATGTTAGTTCCACAAATTGTGAAACCTAGGTAATTCAAATTCAAAGCTAACTGAACTGAGAAACTATAGGGGTTAAGAATTCCATAGATTCACACTCTTGCACTAACTGTTGGAAGGAATAATAATAAGTGTAAAACATACTCAATACCACTTTTTTGTGTTTGTAGTCTGCTAAAATCTTTACATAAATAAATATTCTCAAACAAAACATCATTAAACTAACCTTACAATAAATAATTTGGAACAATGTGAATACTGTACTCTGTTACAAATCAACCACTGTGTATTATAAGTTGTAAATTATCACACTAATATTTTAATAAATTGAACACAACATTTAAGAAAAATGCAAAAAATTGGGGCCTAATACACTTAACACTGCAGCTCGTCAAAAATTATTATTTAATTAATCAAGAATAGAAATATATTCAAGTACGTTCTCTAAACAAGTTACGGCTCAGTAATAAAGGCCTAAACCAAAAAAGTAATGTTGAAACAAATGTATTTTTGTTTCTAAAAAAATCTATGAATGTGAATGGGCGTTTTTGGTACAGAAACATGCCTGTGTGTGTATGAATACATCGTGCATATTAAGTTAGTTCTCGGTTTACTAAAGTATAAATACTGATCAAAATATAAAAGGTATTAATGAAAGACACGCTCGCTCATGCAGCACGGAACAGCTGTTGCCTTCAACTGTTAAGGATCATTCCAAGAAATATTTTTAGTTAACTTATTTTTATAAAATTTAACAAAAAAAAACAAAGACAAGGTCATAAATTCCAAAATAAATTTGCATTTCAAGGAACAGAACCATAGACAATCCCGACTGCTTTAAACCTTCAGACTTTGTTGTCCACCAAACTTTCTCCACAAGTTTTCTATTTGTTAATAAAAAATAATTAGCTTTTCCCATATAAAGTAACATAAAGAAAAAGTGTGTGGATTTGTTGTGATGATCATTGTACAGAATTGCAGCATAAATATTTACAGTATATTATTTTTAAAAAATAAGTTAAAGTTAAGCATAAACAAATGCATCATGTTAATTTAATATAAACTCAATTAATTTGTTCAGAACCTATATCAATATTTTTATATCAGCTGTAAAAAAACAGTCTGGCATGTTACAGTAAACAAACTTTAAGCTACTGTACAAGGGGTGCCAAAAAACTAACTACTTTTGCTACAAAATACAAAGACTCTGGTACAAAACCAATGCAAGCAGTATATTTTTAGCGAATTTCCCTGTAACAGAACAAGCTTTTAGCAAAGGTGGCATGTTAAAACCTAGACTGTAAACCAAGTAATTCACACCCTACAATCAGGCAGATCTCTCTCTATAACTTGAGGGTAGGTTTGTGTTTATTTTTACTAATTATATTCGGCCTAGACACTTTAGACACTTTTAAAAGGTTTTTTACAAAATAACTAGATGCAGATTATAAAATTAACAATTTGATTTTGAAATATTTGCTTTAGATTTATTGGTTTACATGAAGTGATTTTCCGATCTCAGAAAGGTTTTCCATTATAAATGTATTGAATAAGAGAGAAGGGCTGCTTCCTTTATAATTTACATATGTGTGGTGTACCTTATTTGAAAATGAATGGGCTGAATTAATTATTCTACTTTGTTTATACATATTAATATGTGTTTTTAGAGTCAACCCAAAATAAAAGATTTCAGTAGCTATCATAATCATTACTGTACAAGGGGTGCCAAAAAACTAACTACTTTTGCTACAAAATACAAAGACTCTGGTACAAAACCAATGCAAGCAGTATATTTTTAGCGAATTTCCCTGTAACAGAACAAGCTTTTAGCAAAGGTGGCATGTTAAAACCTAGACTGTAAACCAAGTAATTCACACCCTACAATCAGGCAGATCTCTCTCTATAACTTGAGGGTAGGTTTGTGTTTATTTTTACTAATTATATTCGGCCTAGACACTCCTTTTAAAAGGTTTTTTACAAAATAACTAGATGCAGATTATAAAATTAACAATTTGATTTTGAAATATTTGCTTTAGATTTATTGGTTTACATGAAGTGATTTTCCGATCTCAGAAAGGTTTTCCATTATAAATGTATTGAATAAGAGAGAAGGGCTGCTTCCTTTATAATTTACATATGTGTGGTGTACCTTATTTGAAAATGAATGGGCTGAATTAATTATTCTACTTTGTTTATACATATTAATATGTGTTTTTAGAGTCAACCCAAAATAAAAGATTTCAGTAGCTATCATAATCATTATCTCACTGAAAGTAAACAAAAAATCCATATAATGATTAATGATATTATGGTAATCTTAAATTTGAATGTCTATTTAAAAAAAAACTCATCAAATTTATTTCACCCCCTCTTACTACAATTTAGCACCTAGAACCATGAAAAAAATTGGTCTAGAGCCTAGGCCATGTCAGATAACAACAGTAATAGCTTCATTTGGTCTAAAAGCCTATAGGAAATTCGCTAAATTTTCTATCTGCATTACTTAAAGGAGCCTACATCCAAAACTAATTACATCACCGCTGTACACAGAATTAATGATAAAAAATTACTGTGGAATATAAAATTTTAAAATAAGTTTTGATAGTTTTCTTATACAGCAAAACCTTCCTCCTCTTTCTTGGCGAAGTTATACTCTTCGGTGAATCCGTCTTCACAAATTGTAGTTACCGATTGTTTTTTGAGACTGTCCATAGCTGGTTGTGTATGTATCATTTGAGTGCTGACAGTTTCTTCTGGTTCCATTTTCACAAAGGCTTCCCCATTAGCTTCCAAAGCAATATTGACATCTTCAGGCTCAGATTTTACAGAACTTGCTTTTAGGTATGAAGAAAACAAACTATCTAATCCAACATGATCGTTCTCCAGTAACTGAACAAGTGCTGTTTCTTTGTCACCTGGCTCGACACTGCTAGCCGTGTCTTTGTATGAACTGAACTTCACAGTCTTAATATTGGGCAACTTTGCACCCAAGTTAACTCGGACATTGAGATTGGTATTAGCAGAAGACTTATTCGGACCAGATAACTCTTTGTCGCAGCTCAGCTGAGGTGACATGTCAAGATCTTTTTCAATTTTTATATTTTTCCCTCTACTGCTCAACGCATCCAAAAGATTACCCAATTTTTCTTCTATGCTTTTAGCATTTTCGTCTGGTTCATTTTCCAATGATTTAACAAACTCTACAGCAATACTGGGTCGTCTCAATAGATAGTTGGTACCAGCAGGCTCTTGGTTCTGAACATTTTCAACCCCATTTACCGATGAATTGCTTTGTTTCAAAATAGCTGGATCTAATATTGATAGATCAGCTTGGAACTGCTGTTCCTCCTCGACACCTAACTCTGGGTAGTAGCTCAAAAGCTCAGAGGGAATCTTCAAAAATTTACGAGCTTGAAAATAAGTCAGCAAACGCCTGACTAGCATTGTTTCATTATCAAAAACATCATTAGGTGAAGTCAATACTTCAGTGACCAGTTGGTGATGATACTGATATGCATTAGTCACGAAGGCCAAAACTCTCCTTAGCCTGTGAATCTTATCTTTTATTATTTCCTGACATTTAATGTATAGAGAACCTGCTACGTACAAGAGTAAAGTATTAATTAAGGCTTTACTAGTTCTTGTTTTAATTATGTTATTAATAACATGTTTGAATACAGGAAGAAATTTTTTACGTGAATTCATTACTGTTTTCAAATAAGCCTTTTTGGCAACATTGATTTGTTTCTGCCTTTGAGCTTTATCTTTAAAAGACTCAGCTTCTTCAGATTTCTTAATATATTGAGAAAACTCATTGATAAAGATCATTAAATTATCAGAAAGTTCACCGATCACACAGTGTAGTGTGTACTCATCAAAAACTGCTTGGTAAGATGTAAAAAAATCTAATATGAAAGTGCATTTTTCTTTAATAGACACAGGACCAGGCAAAACATTTTCAATATTAGGTAAGTTGGTAGGTATCATGGCTGGGCTGTTGTTTTCTAAATTGTCTTTATTAGCACGACCTGCAGAGATTTTTTTTTGTAAGGCTGCCTCATGAATCTGTAATTGGTTATAAATTTGGAGGGAGTGACCAGAGTTTTCCGAAGAAAGGACTATTGAATTTGATTGATTCACAATAACACCGTTAGAAACTACATCATTTTCAGGTGAATCTTCAGGAATTTCTTCTTTGATATTTACCAAACTTTCATAAGAACTCTTTGAATTTTCAAGTTTTTTCTTTTGCAGTTTAATCAATTCTTGGGTGGTTTTTAATAAATTTTCAGCCTCACTATTAATGTTTGGAGATGGATCTTTAGTTAACACATCAGCAATTTTTTCAGCAAGGGACTTTAACCTTTCAGCAACATTTATGACTTGCTCTTGGGGAGTTGGTAAGGAGTTTTCACTTTCATTATCTCCTGATTCTTTATCCTGGACATTACATGTATTATCTTCATTTTCTGGTGTATCATTTCTTAATCTTTTGGATCTTGTGGCTCGCTTGTTCATAGCAACAGTTCTGGTTTCAGTTGGGTCGAAATCAGGATCTTCGTCCGAATCATCATCTTCATCTGATTCTTGTAGCCGTTTCCTCTTCTTCTTTACTACTCTGGCTCTAGGTCTGCCTCGCTTAGGCCCTGGACTTGACTTGGCCAATGTAACTGTGCTTGAATCTACCGATTCATCTTTTTCTTTTTTAACAGTACTGAACGTAAGCGAGGTGTCTATTACTTCTGGTTTAGTATCAATTATTTCTTGCTTTATCACCGGAAGGTCATCATCATCCTCTGAATCCTCTTCAGACACTGAATCTTCATCATTCGCACTTTCTGCGATGACTTCTGTTTCATTTTCTGTATTATTTTTTTTCTTCATCAAGTTTTCTTTTGCTTTCTTCAGAAGTTCTTTAATATTCATATCGCCTAGAGCAGAAGGGTCGGTAATTCCTTTTTGCTTCATCAGCCTCTGTCTTCTCGAGTACTCTCTCATGATGGCATCACAAATTGGAGTTGCTTGTCTGGCATACTTAGCTTTTTTGATACAACCCTTATTGCCTACTTTAAGGGATGGATGTTTATTTCCAGAATTATTTTTGCTACTTTGATTGGTGGACGAACTTGACTTATCAGTTTTTTCCACTTCAGTCTCAGAAGTTTCCCTTAAAGAATCGATGGTTTTTACCTTGATGATTGGTCCAGATGGTTTATTCTCTTGATCCAATAGTTGGTTGTCAGTTTCGTTTTCTTCAGGTATCAAATTAGAGTTTTCTTCTTCAGGAAGATATACAGCTTCATTGGCTGGAGTAGACTCAGTATCACTCATTGATGACGCCTCGCTCAAGTCTCCATCCACGTCTTCTTCATCACTCGCAATGGGGGAAGTTCGCTTTCGTCGTCGTGGCATGGCTCTTTCGCTCCTAGAAAATAAAGAAAAAAACTAAGTAACACAATAATTGATATTTGATTTAACTTGCCTTGGGATCAAAAAGCCAAGTGCATCTGCCACATATTAAACGTTTTAAGACAGATGTGGGTGAGAAATCACCTGTGAACAACATTCATTATAAAATGCCCATGACCACCATTAATGGCAAATGCTGTTACATTTTTCAATACTCAAGGATTATCTCCATTACTTTAGATGCTTGAAAAGGACTCTCGACAATAGATATGAGGAATATTGTTATTCTTTCATCACACTTCTGAAGTAATCTTTTGGTTGCAATCTGTAACAAATTATCCAGTAGTGTTGACAAATTCTTCTAATTTAAGTAAATGAAAGGCATAAAATCAGATGTTAAGAGATGAAAAAGAAAGTTTTCAAGTACAGTCAGAGTGTAGGGATTGAAACTCCCTGCACCGGATTGAAACTTAAGGATTTAGAAACAATACCCCTTTTGCAACAGACCTGCATACTCAGCGAATTTCCAAATTAATAATATAAAATAATAATAATAAAATATGATAAGTTTTATCAATATCTGTCGATAAATATGAGAGCTATTTCCCTATTCTCCATAAGATTAACATGGGGTATGCAAGAGTATGCAGGTTTGCTGCTGTGAGGAACATTGAAAGTAGGCATTTCTAGCATAAAAATTTTTACTTTCACCATTCATACCAAGTTTCATTAACATCTGTCCATAAATAAAGTAGTTTGCCTATTCTCTATATGATTATAACTGTTATCATGTTTTCAATATGGGTTTCGAAAGGGTAAAAGCACAGCACATATAATTTTTGAGTTTGTAGATCGGATTGCTAATGCCGTGGATGGGTCGCAGTTTACTGTTGGGGCATTCTGTGAGACGTTCATTAAGGCGTTCGATTCTGTCAACTTTGAGATCCTCATTGAGAAGCTTAGGTGCTGTGGCTTAGCTGGAACTGCTTTGAGCTGGCTGCAGTATTTCCTGACAGGTAGAGAACAGAAGGTGATGGTGAATTCAGGAGCACAAAGTGGCTTTTGTAAAGTGGTTTCGGGAGTCCCTCAAGGCTCCATCCTGCGTCCCCTTCTTTTTCTTGTATATTGCAATGACCTTCCAAACCTAACAGACAATGCACAGATCTTGATGTATGCAGATGACACCTCCGTTGTCTCATCCAGCTTCAACAAATTTGAGCTATGCCAGAATCTGATTAATATTCTAGACAAAATAGACTCTTGGTGTGATGCAAATGGCCTCAAATTGAATCAAACCAAAACTCAATTCATTAACATCCACATCAATCACAGTAGAAATCCTCAATCAGACGATTCTTATCTTCCTGCTCACTTCAATGCGGTTGTCTCTACCAGATTTCTGGGCCTTGAAATTGAGTCTACTTTTTCATGGCATCATCACGTTGAGTCTCTTCTTCCTTGGCTAAGTAAAGCCTACTATGCTCCGCTTTCCATTTCTCAAGCTGTAGATTTCAAGGTCCAAAGGCAGGTATATTTTGCTTATTTCCATTCTCTAATTTCTTATGGTCTATTGTTCTGGGGAAATTCAACCAAGGCAATCAAAGTTTTTAAGATGCAGAAAAGAGCCATCAGACTGCTTTCTGGCTCAGGTCCTAGAGATTCTTGTAGGCAAAAATTTTGGGATCTTTATTCTTCCACTTCCATCTCTCTTTATTCTTCAGTGTCTACTATTTGTTAAATCAAACCTTCACAGATTTTTTTCTAATAACCATCATCATCAATATTCAACTAGAAATGCAGCAGTTTTGCAATACCCTATCCACAAAACAACTTTCTTCGAAAACTCACCATCATATTTCTGTTTAAAAATTTACAATAATTGCCCCACTCACATTAAGGATCGGCCCTGTCTCAGCAAGTTCAAAAAGCTAGCTGCTGAGTACCTTCTTCGGAAGTGTTGTTACAGCCTCAATGAGTACTTGAATACAGATTGAATGGCTCCGAGTACACAAATAGACGGTAACAGACTTGAACTACCTTTTTCCATCTTCAGTTAGAGCAGTTATGTATCTCTTAGCTCAAGGAAATGTATTATTGTATTAATTGACAAATCTAATGTCCAAGAAATTTTATTTGCATGTCCTTACATGCAAATAAAACCATGTTTTCACCCTTGTGAAAACAGATGATTGTAAATAAATAAAAAATAAAAATTAACATGGGAAAAGAGTATGCAGGTTAGCTGCCATAACAAACACATAAAATATGATTTTTAAGCATTTGAAGCATAAGATCTCAACCACATGAAGGTAAATACCAAGTTTAATCTAAAAATATTGATTGATAAGTGAAATATTAATTTTTCTTTATCCTCTATAAGTACCTGGTGACCGAGCTTTGCTCGGATAGAATAAGATATATATTATAGTCATAGTCAAACTTCTTTATTCATATTTCATGTACATTGGTGGTACAGTCAGTGGCGGCTCGTGAGTGAAATGCTAGGGGGGGCGCACACCGGGTGTCTTGGGGTTATGGATTACTCCCCAGGAGAGGGGGGTTCCGAGTGTTCTCTCTGTGGCAAATTTTTGAAAATATGGTGTATTTTAGTGCTTTTTAACGCAATCTAGGTAATAAATTTGTGATGCATGTGTTTCGTTTTTAACTAAAATATCTAGTTTTCCTCATAAACCTTGAATAATAAATACTATACTCTTGGTCATATAAATCGACTTAATTTGGACTGTGAATTGTATGGATAAATTATATTGAAAAAACCTTTATTTGTTGCAATATTTTGTAAATAAATACGTAAATACCTAACTTAACATTTTAGCCCCCTCATTTTTCGCGGATGTACCTGCAATACACTACTGTTGTTCGTTTTGCAAATATAAGATGTTCTTAACAAAAAATATATTCGCAATGATTACCTCCTCTAGACAACAAACACTTCTAGAATTCGCGAGCTTTGTTAATGTAGAAGCATTGTTTTCTGGTACACAGTTAACTTACTGTATATATATATATACTCGCTTCGCTCCGCTCCCAGGCCCCGTTCTAGTTGTCGGCAGAATCGCTTGTCGTAATCACTAGTTTTTGGTGGAATAGTCCAGTATCTTAAGAAATATATTTGCACAAAAATACATACTTTGTTATTTACTTCATTGACATCTCGCAAACCATAAACTGAGATGAATTTCTCACATCGCATAGGCCTATGTATGGGATTCGTGTATTTCTGGGGCTTACGTGTTTTATGTGGTTTTTTATCTGTTGTAAGCTATTTCTAAAGATCTTGGTGATCTTATAATATTTTTTTGTTTAATAATACGTTTTGACATAAACTTTTTTTTGAGTGTTAATAAGTATTGGTGGTGTGGTATATGTGAATTTTCAAACTATTATATACCGTACTAAAATAATATAGCAAAATAAGCAAGAAAAAGTCAATTTTCAGAAAAGAAACTGGGTTAAGGAGACAAAATATGAAAAAATCCAAGACATCAAAGTTGAAGATCTTAAAAAGTTGACTCAGCAAAGTGCCCTTCGTTTTCCGATAGGACCTCTCCTTAAAGTTATACAGTAGAACTCCAATTATCCGAATCACTTTCAGAAAAAAATTCTTCCAAAAAAGTCTAAGTACGCTAAATTCGCAATTCGCGTCTAAATTCTTCCCCCCCGCGAAGCCTGAGTGTGACCACTTGCAACTGCTCACCGTCAAGCGAATGCGTGACCTGGCTGCCCGAAAACGGATGAAGACCGCAAATCAGCTTACATTGACGGAGATGTTTAAAAAACAATGATTTTTATTTCTAAACTTTTACGTACATTTTATTTATATTTAAAACATGTGAAAATATCATGTTTCTTACATTTAATTCAATAAAAAAATAGTGCAATATCAAAACGTAGCTTTTTCTCTCTCTAATGGCAATTAAAAAAAACTCTGATTTTTCCGAATGGGTCCTGGTCCCCATTAATTCGGATAATTGGAGTTCTACTGTATAGCCAAAAAAGAAATTTTTTTAAATGTTCCAAGATTTTTTTTTGGGGTAGTAAAAATTAAAAAATCGAATGAGACGATTATTCAGAGTAACCTCTTAGGAGTGTTCATAAAAAATTTCAAGTCTCTAGCTCATCATGAAGTCGTATTTTTGAGCGAAAAAGTGAAACCTTGCATTTCACGAAATAAACCCAATGCAATCCATATGGGAAAATTTTAACATTTCTTTCTTGGTTCGTAATGAAAAATTGTAAGATTCGGCAATTTTCCTGTCGATAGTGAACCAAAAGGAAGGTCCGTGCCAAATTTCGTCTACAGCATTTCTAGAAGTACCTTAGAATTAGTATCCCTGGTCTGTCAGTCAGTTAGTTTCCCTTGCCATCATATGTATATGTATCTATATATATAAACCTTGCTCGTATTATAGTATTGGATTGGAGCCCCAAAATACAACGTAATGTGTTTAGATTTTTTAATATCTTGGTAACCGTTGCAGATAGAAAAAACTTTAGGGAACTAAATTGTGTAGTTTGGTAAGCTAATTCTAATGGTGAGAGATAAAATTTAAAAATATTTTAAATATTTTTATAAAAATATTTATATTTGTGAAAAACACAAAAAACCCAATTTTTGAGTCCAAAATCCCTCCAAACTACCGGTTCCGACTGACCGATATGTTTACGAACTCGTCCAAGCAAATGTAGGAATACTCGTCTCTATCAAATTTGGTCCTGATCGGGCCATTTTTACGAGAGTTATCGTGTTCACAGACAGATGTATAAGTTATATATACAAATACTGTATATATATAAATTTTAACCACTATTGTTTTTGGTCTCTGGGCACCTAAAGACGAAAAAATAACATGGTCCCGGGCCATGAAATCTACGGTAATAGCTTCTGCCCTTACTCTTACTCCTGTGGCCATGTAAACTCAAGATGGTTTTTAGCCTCGCCAACGACTCGCCTCCATTCTTCTCTATCTTCTGCCAATTCCACTGTTGCTCCCAAAAATCTTGTGTCCTTTAACACTTGATCTCTCCACCGCAGTCTTGGTCTTCCTAGAAGTCTTTTACCATCAGGCCTGCCGTTGTAAACCTGTTTTATCAAGCTGGAGTTGTCTCTTCTCAATATGTGGCCCAGCCACCTTAGGCGCTTGCTTTTTATTAACACAACTATGTCCGGCTCATGATAGCTCTCTCTTAGTTCTCTATTTTTTTTAATGTTCCAAATTTTCCTATTCTCCAAACTCCTGCTTTATAAATAGGTCCAAATATTTTTCTTAGAACTTTATTTTCAAAAGTTATAAGCTTTTTTCTGAAGATTTTGTAAGTGTCCAAGCTTCACAGCCATACAGAATTATTGGTTGTAATATGGTCTTATAAATCCTGATTTTTGTCGTCTTAGTAGTTTGCTGCTCAGCAGTTTGTTCAAACCCCAATAGCACCTGTCGGCTGTTTTTGTTCTATTAAGAATTTCATTTTCTTCCTTATTACAACTAACTATTGTTACTCCTAAACATTTAAATTCTTTGGTTAAATTAAAGCTATAGTTCAGCACTTTTAATGGTGTTGCTTCATTCACCTCTTCCCTACATTTCTTCATATACTAAGTTTTATCTTCGTTTACTACCAGTCCAACTTTCCTGGCTTCTATTAATAGAGTTTCCGCTAAGTGTTTTAAGTCTTCTCTATTCTGCAATAAGTGCAACATCATCTGCATAGGCTAATATATTTATTTTTCCATCAATATAGGCACCACCTGCTGACTCTTTCACTTTTCTTAGGGCTTCCTCTAAAACTAAATTGAATAATAAGGGAGATAATCCATCTCCCTGCCCCTGTGCTAACTTCAAAACTATCTGTGTAATCTCGTTCTACCCTTACTTTACATCGTGATCCCTCAACACACATTTTAATCAAATTTTCGCTAAAAATGTTTTATACAAAGTAATTTTTTTTTTAAAAGATCATATGTATTTAATGTTATGACACTAAAATAATCTCCCGTGTCGGATGTCGGGTGAAGTGTCTACAGTCATGACATCACGTCATATAGCGGTGAGCATCATATAGCATATTTTATATACTGTAAAGTCCGATTTATCCGTATCCGAATCATCTAGATTCTGGATCAACCGGAACGGTTTTGAAGAAAAATATATAAATAAAAATTAAAATGTAAATTTTATCTCAAGCTTCTTCAAAATTGCAGACTCAACCACCGTATCTTGCTGGTTGTGGCAAGTGTTACTAACGATGAAGACGTAACATGATGAATGCACACTCTATATTGGGAATGTTGCCAAGTGGAGAGCTAGGGTACACTACAAGCACTAAGCGCATGCAGGAGTGGTCACCGTTTGACATTTCAATAATGAACTGTCAAAAAGGTGTTGGAGGTTAAATGTAAAGTGGTTGTTTTTTCAGAATTATTTTCACGGTCAAAGAGCATGCTGACCTGCAAACTTGTGTAGACAAGGTTGCAGGCTGCAACAATCATTTTTTGCTAAAATACCGAACATATAAAAAAAATATTAGCCCTGAAGTCAAACCTGAGCCAGAAAATTGGTAGTCACATAATATAACCAGTTAAACATGACTGAGTTAGAAACACACAAACGTAGAAACTAAACTATTGACTTTTCGCAAAGACCAGTTTTCACAGATTCGAATTATCCGGATCGGGTTTTGAAAAAAAATTATATAAATATCAGCTAAAGATGTGCTAGCTTTTTATTTCTCAAAGCTTCTTCAAAGTTTCAGGCGCAACTGCAGTACCTTGCTTCACACAGCAAGTGTTGCTAACGATGAATGCGTAACATGATGAACGATCATAAAGACAAACGATCTGTATATTGGGGTAGTTTCTAAGTGGATTACTACAATCATGTAATACACACGAGAACAGACAGCATTTGACATTTCAATACGCTGCAAAGCTTAGCTGTTCGATATTCAGGTTAGAGATAGTGCATGAAGGAGCAGTCTCACTAATTGATATTTCAATACTGAACTGTCAATGAGTAGGTATACAATAGTTGTACAATTGTTTCGAAATTATTTTTACGGTCAAAGAGCATGCTGAATCTGTGGTCATGAGAGGTTGTAAAGAAGGTTGTAATAGCATTAGAAGAGTGTGTAATTTCCTACATAAAACTAATAACTAATACCTTTTTAACAATAAATAAAATAAAAATTGTTTAGCATGTTAAACACTTGCATTATTTCACGGCTATTTTGTAAGAATATGCAATCTGCACTAATATTGCAGGCGCTATCCATGATCATTGTCTATACGACTTAGATGTCTACAATAGTACATTTTCAGTATAATTTTAGTTTAGATCATCTGGATTTTCAGCTATCCGGATCGGGACTAGGGATCTCAATCCCGGACCTAAATTTCAATCCCAGGATTTCGGGATCAAATAAAGCCAATCCCGGGATCCTAGGATTACCGTTTTTAATAAATCTAGGATGTTTTGTGTTGTGAAGACACCCCTAAAAGAATTAATTATCAATAACATAGTTCCATCTTATAAAATCGTAATCTTGTAGCTTTCGAAATTTCAAACAGATCATGAATGGACATTATTAAAATTTTTTTAAATTTAATGGCACATACTACTCACTCTCACAACAAAAATCTCCCGATTCGCATAGATGTTTGCTACACGAAAGCCCAATAGCAACTAAAAATGTTGATCATTAGGTGGAACATCATGAAACAAAAAGTATCAAAAAAGCCACCTGTGCAGCCGTGAGATACCTCGTTCGTACAAATTTTCTGCAACGGAAGGAAGTTTGGAGCGATTAGAAAACTACTTCGTGCTCTATTAGTATCCAAAAATAAGTTGATATTGTTGAATTGCGCTTCGGTTTTAAGGAAAAAATTTAAACTTAGGGAAAGGTTAATTGGTAAATATCAGTTTAAAAGGACATAAAACCCCCGTCGCAGCGTACTCAATGAATTTCCAAATCAATAATATTAATATATGACGAGTTTGAACAAAATCTGTCGATAAACATCAGAATTATTTTGCCTATTCTCCTTTAAGCAGTAACGACGTTTTAAAACATTATTATTTGAGAGCTGTTAAGAAGTAAGGGTAAAAACTCAAAACACCTCAAAAGAGTAAATTTATTTTTTTTCACCAAAATACATTCCAACATGGAGTAAATATAGTTAGAAACGTGTTTTAGGTTCAAAATGCCCTAAAATAAACATTTTAGAACTTTTTCAATTTTTAAATTTTTCAATAAAGTAGCGAAAGAAAGCACAGAGTGATGTTTAGCAAATGAATAACTCTCAGCTATAGAGATACAGGTGTCAATAATAGGGGAGTGTAGAACGCTTTCACTTTTATTCAGTGCTAATAAATAAGAGGTCTAATAAAACTTCATGCCGCGACCGCCCTAAGAAACTCTCCGCAGATTACCCACAACCTACCGAAAACACATCAGTACATGTTCCCCGTCTACGTGTCTTTAATAATCGATTTATGGCTTATGAATCAATCTATGTCAGGTTATATGTATATATATATATATGTATTTGAACAAGTTTTGTCAAATGACATTTAAAACGTCAATCCCATTTTGACGCAAAATACGGTACTCTTTAAAGGGTTAAGATTAACATGCGAAAGAATATTCAGGTTTGCTGCTGTGAGGAACACTGAAAGTACGCATTTCTACCATAAACAATTTTTATTTTTAACAATTATACCAAGTTTCATCAACATCTGCCCATAAATAAAGGAGTTTGCCATTGTGTAGCTTTTTAAGCTGATTCTAATGGTGAATGATAAAATTTAAACCAATTTATAATTACATATATATATATAAATTTTAATGACTATTGTTTTTGGTCTCAAGGCACCTAAAGATGAATAAATAACATGGTCCCGGGCTTAGGTCTTACCATGAGACCTACGGTAATATCATCTTCCCTATGGGAAATTCGTTAATAAAACAAACAAAAACTATTATTTAAACTGTTATTATATTTAAACACTAATGAATTCATTTAAAATATTTACAAAATCTGCGTTTGAGGAGACGACTTTTGCAGTATTTTGAACGTTCAAATCACGAAAACATTGTAAAATAATGTTTTTTTGCGATCGGGACCCTTGCCACAATAATCCGGATCAACCAAACTTTAACCTTGATTAACCATCCGGGCTTTCCATTAAATACCACAGGGCATTTTTTTTGCAGTGCCTGATATTTTTATATTAGCTATATTGTATTATGTATTTTTAAATTCAGCATAAAATTAGCTACAAGGAAATAATACTGTGAAATCATCTTGGTAAGGATGAATTAATCTGATATAGGGACATAAAATTGTAATTTTTTCATACGTAAACTTTGCAAATCTTCTTAAAACAGAAATATTTATACAGAAGGCCAATATTATCCATAGAAGCATCGATCGCTGATATTTTGACCAACAGGGTCGTTTCTACGGCATCACCAGAAAATTTTCACCTGCTGAGTACTGGTTTTAGTTTTGGAGAAACCGAGACTAAGTCAAAGACATGCAACATATAAATCATTGGAAGGCTAAGATTCTAAACTATCGATTTGTGCCTTTGAGATTATCAAGGTCTGTTTGTAGACAACTTTGATGCAATTATACTTTCCTTGAAGGCGTAGGTTGTCTGCTATTAATTGTTGCGCAATAAGTTTGATTACAGTGTTTGTGTTATAGATAGTTTTTAGTAGTGAAATACATTAATTATTATTTATTGTTTAGTCATCAATACAGGTGGTCATTAAGGGACGATGGATTGCACTATTAATTTTTTTCCTGGATGGCATAGTCTGTAGTCCATGAACTCACTTCTTGGCAAAGTAGACCTTTCAAGTTGGTTAGGCTACTGTTGAACACATTTAGAGTATTGGTGGTGCATTGATGTTGAGTAAAAAAAAACATGCCCATTTGCCATGACCTAGTGTTTCTTTATGAATTGTACTTTACACACATCTTTAAGACGTCAACTATTACTTTCGTACGGTTTTAGAAGGTGGCAATCTTGGCCACATATAACACTTTGGCACTTTATGTCATGTGGGCTACAGTCGTAGCCCAAACAACACGGACATGCTCAGTCTGTTAAAGCTAACAACACAGTATGATGAAGAAGGGGTGAAACGGCAGCTACATGTGTGCTACCCCTCCTAAACAATGTGTCACAGAATTACAGAAGAAACAAAAACACTGGGCTACAACTGTAGCCTATAATGTGAATGACTGATGAAAGGTGTTCTGCCGTAATAGGCTATGGAATAGACTGATTGTTCCTAGTACAATTAACTAAAACATGGCAACCCTCAAAACTAAAATTAACATAATTTTACTAAATAGGACTCACAACTTGCTGGATAGCACAAGTTTAAACAGGCCTGATGTTTGATGTGTTTAGGAAAAGGTACATCCTAACTAGTATAAAGCGTGTGATTATTTGACAGGTCTTACCTGAAACCTTTGTGAATTACTACTTATTACTTGATTTGAACCAGTCCAAATGTGGTGAGAAATTATAGCAGAAAAGATTAAACGATGAACAAAAATGTTATTGTAGCTTTCTCCAATTGTTCTTCTCTTATAACTAAGACTAAAACCTCCGTATTTTTGTTTGCGTCGCTTTCACCTCAATCGACACCCATTACTCAAAAAGCTCAACTCCCGACTCCCGAGTTCGGGTCCGAAAGCCTTTGCCTCACCTTTGAGCGGGAGATGTAATGGAATCCATTTCTACTGCCTGTCTTGATGGCTCAATCAGACGTTACTATATAACATGTAGCTTTATATACGATTCAAAAATTTATGATATGTTTGTGAAACTTCATATAGCATAACAAATAAAATTGTTATGAATTGCGAGGTCACAAGGTAAAAAGTAATTAATATTATACACCTATCAAACCTCCCCCCAAAAAATGGAGCCAAATACTCTAACATTGTAAAATTTGAGTGATTTTAAATATTTTTCAAAATTATGATAAATTCATTTTTGTTATTCTAACGTGACTAGCCTTAATCCCGTTTTGTCGCAGTAACTAATAAAAACTTGTTTTTATTTAATTTCCTTTGGGAAATAGTTTGAATTATTATAGATGATAGGTGAAGCTTCTTCTATAATCTATGGTTAGATCATGAATATGTCTAAAGGGAATGTTTCAGTTCATTAAAACAGCTGTTGTATCTTATATTACAATCTTCTTTTAATTATTCCTCTAAACGACTGTATGACTAACCAAATGACGCTATTATTTCAAATTTTTGCCTCGCAAATTGCCAACACCCCTAACCCGAGCTAAGACATATCCACGTAAAAAATATAGTAAAATTTAAAAAAAACAACAAAAAATTTTTAGGGTTCCCTTAAATTAACCGAAATTTTTGTTCCAAATAAATCTTAAGATGAAACACTATTTATTTATATAAATAAAGCAAAGTAGTTTTAATAAAAGATTAATTGAAAACTAATAACACTGTTGACACCACACAATTAGAGTCCCCAAACAATTAACTGGCTCTGATACACAGAGTCATCCCATTTCCATTGGTGAACTCTCAAAAAACTACTCGCAGAGCCCTAGGGGAATATAGATTACACTTCTGGTCTCAGTTCAATAAATTAACATCAGATGCCGCTCCCTACTACTTCTTATTTAATTTATAAATGTGTCACGAGACTTAAGCTGTCCTAGGATTTCAGGTAAATATTCTAATAATTATAGCCATTCTCCTCCTAACTCTTAAGTGAGCAACAGGTATAATTGACTAATTTAATACTACTGTAATATTAAATTTATATGGGATACGATGAATTTTTGCCTATAGTAAATTTTTGCTTTAACTGTTATCAGAGACTAGTTTAAGCATCACATGTTGCTGCAATGTATAAAAGAGATTAATTAGGTTTGGGTTGTTGGTAAATTCGAAACAGTATATATTATTATTGCCCTTCTGAAATGTTGACCAATTCCAGGGGCGGTTCCAGTACATATTCTCGGAGGTGGCACAAGGGGGTAGCATTTGGGGTACTCACCCCTCCTAATAAAAAATAAAAAAATATTTACACATAGATACTGTACTAAATTTTACAACTATAATCAATGTATCATTTTAGAGATGTTGGAGGCAAAGGATATCATTACTTGATTTTTAAAAACACTGAAACTCAATTTAGATATGAGATATTACCAACCACCCGCTACGGAAGCACTATCAACTTCAATATTTAATTTTTTAGCAGTTTAAAAGATTATACAACTAATATACATTTGAAGTTATTACAATGCATGAAATAGAGCTAAATACATCTAAAGAGGATACTTAACTATTTTAAACTTTATTGTCTCATAGTTTTTTGAAATTGATAGTTTTTCAATTCTGAACATTTTTATTTACGAAATACAGTATTATAATTAATAAAATAATCACTAGTCTTGGTAGGGGCGATTGCCCCTCCCTTGGAGCCGCCCAAGACCTATTCAGGTATTTTAAGCCAAATTGTGTACAAGGAATTCATGTGGATCTGAGACATTAAAACATGTATGAAAAATTTAGAGACTATATCATCTTAGACCGGGCATTCTATCATTTTGGTGGTGTTGAAGACAAAATTCACATATTCACATTCATGTATTGAATTCACAAATTGAGGGCTAATTTTAAACTGGGATTACTCACACTGTTAGAGAAAATCTAACATTTATGCTCTTTTCTTATTTTAATCCAATTTGTTACTATTATGACAATGACACTCACGCATTGCCTTCTCGACATATTTTGAAACAATATTTGGCAGTTTTCGCGTAGAGGTGGTGTGCAGGGGGTGGTTGGGTAGGCGTAAACAGTGACGTGCCAGCCTTGTTAGGAGGATTCCAGAGTGTGAGCAGACAACTTGTTATATGTTAATTTTTATCATTCTTAGGTAAGAAATTGCAATAGCTGTATCAATAGCCACTGAACTCAACTTATTAGACTAATTTACAAAATGTTCAGACAATCTGAAATGTGAATTCCAATTTTAAGATTGGAACTAACTTCACTAACTTCATTTCAAACTAAACTATTTTCAATTAACTAAACTTCATTTCAACTTAAATTTTAATTTTTAATCAGATTAGATAATTAATTTACAATTGTATACAAAATAATGAAAAAAATTGGTGTTAAAACAATCGTTTCTTAAATATTATAGATGGCGATGCAAGTTCCAGGGATGATTCTCCCCAGCAACTGTGGGAATAAGGAACAACCAAGAACCTCACGGCTCACAGGATTACGCATGTTGGTTTTGTCTCTTCATAATAAAATCATGGAAAAGCGTTAACAAAGATTCAAATGTAGCTTTGTCCATCCGTATGTAATAATAAAGTCTCTCGGCTCATTCAATTCTCTCAGGAGCAGCATGTGACTGATCCTTGCATGCTCGCGCAGACAATTCTTGGCCAACACACTTTGCTTTTTCCTTGGGGTACGATCATCTAAAGCAGACATGGTCCATGAACCATGTGTCTTTACAAGATATTTGAGAAAAAAAGGCATGTGTTTTTTAAAAGTATGATCGATAAGAGTTATGTCATATAGTAATGAGGGCTGTTTGCAGCCCTTAAACTTCATCTCGCAACTTCAAAGTATTTTTACATAAAAAATAAAAACCATACATTTATAATAAAAATGTATTTTAGAAAAATTAAATAAAGAGAACCCACAACTCACGAACAGGCAAAGTACCACTGTCACTACGAGCTGACAAATCAAAACATTGCAAAATGACAACTCAACGCTGATCAAACGAGCAAAACAATATTTATAGAAGGTTATGAAAGACATAGCTACACCATCTGTTGGGAAAATTCGGAACTACATAAAGAAATACTGAGTAACTTATTTAACCATGCCAGTTTCGTGACGCGGCATTCAGTCCGCGCTGAGCACTACAAGTCAGCCTTGTGTGTCTACCCCAATGGGTTAACTAGTTCAAAGAGGAGCTCCGAGTAAATGTTTTTTTTTTATTTGGCTAATTATTCTGTTATAAAATTGTTTATAATCTTTAAAGTAACTTATAAAGACCAGTTGTATAGTATTGTTTTTTCACAGATTCCTCCCAAATATTTTCTACTAGTATGGCATTAGAATACACCAAAGTCCTGACTAATCCGAACTACCTGATAGGGAAAAAGATTACTATGTTTAACAAAGCAACGTTATCTGAATTATAACACATAAATCTACACCACGTTATCATTAATCATACAGTACTATGTACACAATGTTAATTAAATACAATAACTTACTTTTTGGAACATAGGAATTCAGTTATCGTCTTTAGACGTAACAAAGAAATCCGGTTAGTCTCATAAACATAAAGGTATGGTAAGGGATGTACACTGTTGTTCAACATCACGTAGGACTATGTCTAGCTACACTTGCAGTACATCACAATAGACTCAATTCTTGGTCCGAATCTTTATCATCGATTTTCGGCGAACTACTTTTCGAACATTTAAGTTCATCTCCAGCAATGAACACGATTGCAAAACAGTAGGTCTACAGGCGATACAGTTTTATCATTGCTAGTTGTTATTTGTCTATGTGTTTGTCGTGTTTTATATTCCCAATGACGAGAATTCGGTCCCAATTAAATCGGATTACTAGGACTCTACTTCTGTCCAAATTTTGGCAAATAAAACAGTACACCTCTTCAAAATGTTAACCAAAGGTTGTTAAATGTTTTTGAGTTCATACAGTGAACAGTCCCTCTATACAAGGGAATTATTATTTTAAAACACATATAGTGAGAAAGGTTTTAATTTAAATTATAAATACAAATCAAAGTACAATTATTGTTCAACATTACGACAACGTTAAAATTAAAAATTCGTTATCGAAGGTTAGATTACAAATGTCTTTCTGGTAAGGACGGCAGTGAAGTGTTCGTTTTTCACGTGTTGGCAGCAACAGGCTTTTGGCCACCCATCGTCTGGAGCTTGTTTTCCATCACATCCATCAATACTGCAACAATTACATCATTATTTTATTTGAACTAAGAGTTATTTACTGGGCTAACTTATAGCATACTTTGTTTTTATTGTATCATAACTAAGATAACACTATTTATTATGTTTTACCCTCTCAAATCACCTTTTAACAAAGTTGAAGTAAATAAAAACACGTTTATAACCCAAAAGAGCAAAATGACAAAAATAGTTCCATCTGTAGGCCTACTAATGCATAATTATAGTCTTTGATTAAGACAAAGTAATGCTTTTTTATCATCTAGGTTTTGGGTTATAAATGTGTTTTTGTGGGTTTCAAAATTTGAGTCCAGTTGTCAACTTAAAAATTCTGTTTTAGGCGAAATATGTAGTGAACAAAAGCTATTGGTGTACTTTGATGACATAATTAATGAATTAGTCTAAATTACATAATAATATTTATTTGTACGAGTTTATTTCCCAGCAGGAAATGGGATTTTATGTAGAACAGGGCTAGGGTATAGCTACCTCGACCTGAAGATATTTTCTAGTATTCTGATTGGTTTAGTCATAAAGCTATAGAACGTTTACAAAGCTTGCCAGCTGTGACACCGAGCTCCTTAACTATTTTGGATCTAGAGAGACCCTTCCAAGGATTTTCAGCCTTCTCTGACTCAATGCCAGGGGTTCCACTGTATTTCTAACAGGAACCTCACTAAAACAAAACTTATGGGATTAGTTATGTGACACCTCTGAAGCCAAGAAATGAGAAAGCCTATATTCTATCTGATGGCATTTAATGTAGCACTCATACCAATTGATTCCATATATATATATATATACACGAAACACGTCAGTTAAATAAATTTAAAAAAAGGGTACTGTGTTTTTTAAATGTTTTTTACATTAGTAACAATTGTAATAGTAGCCCTCCTGACCTTAAACAAGAAGATAAATAAATATATATATATTTGTATCTTAACAAATATTGTTTACCTTCCTTTATTTTACTCTTCTCCACTCCAATCGCTTGAATTTTTTCCATTTGATCTGTCACAAAAGCAACTTTTCTTTTGAAATAGTCCTTTGCGTCCTCCAAATTCTGGAAATATTTAATAAAATTATTATTGATGAGTTAGTGACTCATCAGTAGTAAGATCATGTTATTAATTAATGTTTAAAACCTGTAAAAATTGCAATGTCCTGTATAAATCGACAACCCCGTACGTAACTCAACAACCTCTGGGTCCATAATGTGTTGAGATAGTGAGATTTTACTGTATTAACTAACTAACTATCGAACACCACATTGGAATTAGGAAAGAACAATGTGAGGGTATGGACTGTTACCTATAAAAACGTAAAAAAATAATAAAGTGTTAATAACACACAAAATAAAAATCCTGAAACCTTTAAACCCTTAAGAGTAGCAATAACATGTCCTCATCCTAACTAAACTCTCAATAGGCCTAGTCATTTATCCAATACTATAATACAAGTAAGGGTTGTATATGTATATTTGCACACGGATCTCGAAAATGGCTCTGAGGAATTTCTTTATATTTTGGAAATAACTAGTAGTATAAAATAGTCCGAGTATAAAATAAGTTCTAGATAGGTCTAATGTCCAGGAAAATTCTAGTTTTCTTGTAATATTAAGTTTAACCCATTCCTGTCTGGCAGAACGGTCGACGCCTGTGGCCACCCGGGCTGAACGAAAATCGAGCCTCGTTCACTACGACCGCGCGTCACTATTAGCGTGAAAGAATTAATAGTAACTTCATGAATTATATGTTTTGATTTCTTTGCTCTGTTCCTTATACTCTTTAACTGCATATACAATCACTTTTAGCAAGAAAAAAAATTATTACTGTACTTTATCACCAGTTCCAAGCTGTAGACTTAGAAACACGTAGGTATTTTTGTTTCGTCAAATTTTACTTTATTTTCAAAAGATTCCTTTATTTTACTTGGCAGATCTACTTCTAGTTACCTGCAGTAATAAATAGTTAATGGTAAATCTTTAAAAAATAATCATTATAACTGTATTATCATCAATAAATACAATCACTAAACAAATTGTGCGAACGAGAAAATAATTTACTGTCAATACGGAACATTTGACACTAAATAAGATGATAAAAGAGGACGCCAACACCATCTATCGGATTAGAAATGAACTAGAACCCCTAACGGCGGAAAAAAGAACTACGTCGAAATATAAGCAGGCAACGTACATTGTTTGCTCATAACCACCACGCGGCCCGCGCTGCGGGACGCATGGCGCACGCCATTAGACATCTGTCTAGCGAAATACGCTGACGTACAATGTACGTCATTAGACGGGAATGGGTTAAAATCTAAAAAAATAACAATCTAACAAAATGTAAACAATACAAATCAAAACATCTGTTTTTAACCGTTTGACAGTTGTTGATTGGAGATGGTGGGGAAAAATATGTGAATAGAGGTTTTTCATAAATATTTTTTTATGGGTGTAATAAATGCAAAATTGTCAGGTTACTAAACAATTTGTAAAAACTTAAGGGTAACATAACTGTGTAAAATAAAAGCAGAAAAAAGTATTTCCAAAATCTTCCGTGTTTTGATAGAAAACGTAACATTGTATTGCTTGGAGATGTAAAAATACTTAATAGGGTAATTAAATTTCTCTTTATGCTTTTAATATGGTTCTAAAAATCAGTTGATCACAGGCTAATAATAACTGTATGGTAAACAGTAATGATCGGTAAAACATTGAGGTTAGCTAAAAGACTAAACGGCGTGTATTGGCAGTGTAGTACAATAGCATCTTCTGTAATACGAAGGTCACGAGTTCCATATCAGAATACTTTTTGTTCAGTGCTTTTAATTATGGTGTATTAAATCGGTTTCTAAACCACATAAATGTTTTCATTGAGTAATAATGTGATTTAAGTTATAATACATGTATTCTACGGTCGTACAATACTATATAGTATACAGTAAAATAATTATAGAAAAATTTTAAACGGTAGCTTGGCAGTACTTGTATCTTGGCCTCAAGTAGTTCCATCCATCAGGGAGATACTTTTTGTTCAGTTATATTATTATGGTGTATTAATTCGGTTTTTTAAACACATAAATGTTTCATTGAGTAATAAATGTTTTCTATTTTTTATAATACATGTCTTATTTCTGGCAAAGCTATATACTAGGTATATATTATTTTATACAGGTTATATTATTTATTAAATATAAATTTTTTTGAAAAGTATATTAAATAGTTTTACTTACCTTATGAGTAACTAGTACCTATATATGACTTTTTGAAAGCAATTTAGAACAATTTTGGGTACAAAGTAAAGGAAAACAATTTAAACAGCAGAAATAGTTTGATAAGTGAGAGTGTATACTTTAGGCATATATTGTCCCCTATCGACACTGCACCTTGTACAGGTATACTTTAAAAATTCTATCAGGCTAAAACTAGGCCAGAAAAATATTTATGTAGGTAACAAGAATGTTTTAAAGATCATTTTTCTACACAAGGTTTAGGTACCGGTAATGTTAATCTACAATCCAAATAGGACTTGAAAAATTATAATTTTCTAAACAGTACAGCTTGAGATGAAATTGAGAGCATTTGGTCAGTTTTTATGATAAAATCATTAAGCTGGCCTTTTAAATCATTTAAATACCGAAACAATTCTTGACGTAGGCTGAAATGTAAAATGATCAGAAAAATAGAAGAATATAACAAAGTAAGGTTCAGCAAAAAGAACTATTTTTGATCATTTTATTCTTTAGTAGGAATTTTTCCTTATAAAACTATCTCTTAGTATTTTCAGTTCACGCAGGCCTACAACTTTTAATAGAAGTTACATCAAAATATATTTACTAGGTTTATATGTTAGTTGTGAGAAAGGATACGGAACCAGTCAGAGGAACCATTATGTCCTTCCCTTTACTTTCTGGAGTAATTTTTTCCAGGCTCTCCTTGGACTCTTGGAATTTACTTTGAGCAATTTTTAAACTATGGACCGAATCTTGAAACACCATTAGTTCCTGGAAATAAAAAAATCAATATTATAGAGAATTTTTATGAAGACATGTAATACCACCAAATACCAACACCAAATTTTTATCAACTTAATATATAGCCTATTCCATCACTAAGACCCCCAATAACTAATAACCAGAAAAAATACTATTTTTTTGTAATTCAAGCTCAGAAACACTACCTATAAACTTAGATATAGGGTAAGAACTAAATGTAACTATAGATATTCCTTGAAATACTATTTAAAAAGGCCTTCAGGCCTATGGGTAATTGCTTTTAAAAGTAGGTACAAAGTAAATTATTGAGGTGGGACTCTGTTATCCATCACCATTTCATTAGCAATAGCCTAGTATTAGAATGGCAATCTAATCTAATCTAAATTGTAAATTCATAAGTGAATCAATTAATTTATGATCCTGATATACAATTCAGCTGATTTTTGATAACAAAAATAGTTATAGTACAGTTAAGTTGTATGGGTGACAGAGTGGTTATAGTGTCCGCCTTCATAATTGCATGTCGCCAAATCCAATTCCACAAATTTCAACCCAGCCATTTGCCATTGCCCCCCCCAGCAATGGACCCAGATACCATTTGCCATTGGAGTAAATAAATGATGATCCTAATAGCTCAACATTAAGTAGTAACAGGACAGGGGTTCGGACAGGTCCCCATCAAAACTTTTGAACTGCTGAAAGGCATACCAAAACACAAAAATGGTTATGTTACCATTAGAACACTTGCATATCACTCAATCTCAAAAACACAACGTTGAGATGGCACATTTCATATATCATATGCATCACTTTTAATAATCTATAGTGGATTATTAACTCATCTTTGTACTAAAGGGCACGTTGGAATAAAATGTTTAGAATTTTTATAAGCTAAAATATCTGTAAATGTCTCCAAGGGTTATTCATGTGGCATCTATTTCATTGTGGTAAAAGAAAGATTTGGAAAGAGTTTAATAATAAGTAACTGCTATAGGTTTTTTTTAGGTTTATTAACTTTCTTTTATGGGACAATATATAATTTTAACACAAAATATACAATTAGGTGATAGTAAAATGCATGATTTCCTAACCTACAACTTACATTGTCAACTTGGTTCTTCAACTGCACTAACTGTTGAATGTTAAGTTTACTCAAATCAATTGTGTGCAATTCTCCTTTGTTTTCGGTTGAAGACATATCTCAATAAAACTTAAATACAAGGTTAACAATCTATAATATCAGACTCAGAAAATTATAATTAATCTTTTCTGACACTTTACACTTTATTTTCTCTTAATATTACCAGCCTTGCCAACACACATGCGTGATTAAAAAAATCAGCAGTTTTAACCGCGTTAATCCCACAGATTTTATAATAGTTATCAAAAATTGTATACAGCGACATTTATCGTCTCAATACTGTACTGTCAACTATAGAAGTATTTAAATAAGTGATACAATTTAAAATAAATATTAAAATTTATTTAACACCAAAGAGTGGTAAAGATAAACTACTTTGCAAAATGTGTTGCTATATTTTAACGATTGGAACATGTTTTGATTAATTTTAATTTATGCATACATATCATCACCTAAAAGTATTCCCGACCAGAATGATATTTGGCAACAATTTTATAAGATCGTCATATTTTGTATGATAAATATACAGATCATCTACACATACATATACCACATCATACATTCAAAATTGTACATTTGAAATCCTATAAACTCATTTTATCATAAACCTATGAGAAAAAAAGGAAGTCAGGTTATATTTATTAAATAATATTTTTAAAGTTCCTTAATGTAATAGAGCGTGTTTTGATAATATCTTTTTTGAGCCTATCATAATAAGCTTTTCAGAAGCCAGTCAGATAGCATGTAGATGATTTTTCAACACTGTATATTACATATTGAGGAATAATATGCTTCATTGTAATATAGAACAATATTTGAATTATTTTAATAAAGGATAAAGAATTGATCAATTTAAAGTTTCATATTAGAAGTTATAATTTGTTTAAATAAATTTATATTAATTTCTCATAAATTGTGTCTATGCTCTAAACAGGTATTGCTATTATGTAAATTAATTATTCTAAATATTAGTAAAAAACAATACCGTAATTTTTAATAAAGATAGTAAATATGATATACTTTGATATATTGATATAAATATATTTTCCAAGTACAAAGAACTTTCAGGACATGAGGAAAAACAACATTTTGTAGAAAACTAGTCAACTTATACTTTTATTTTAATTTCTGAAATAAATGAAGTGAAGCTTTTTTTTAAGAATGCAAGGTAAGGTTTTTCTTAGAGGTAAGGGTGTGTTTAAAGTTTAATATTCTAATAAGGTGTAATTTAATACACATGTAATGTGACTAAGGATGTGACTGGGGCGTGTCATGTAATCCAGCCACTTGGAGGTCACGAATTGTGTATGATCATGATCGATGGTTGATGGATTTGATATTATCTTATGTGGATTAACATCTACATTATTGAATGCTATGCACATACCCTAAAACATCGTTCATCCTCATAATAATTATGAAGATGATTAATTATCATCCTGATCTGGTCTAATTATTAGACCAGCTCGTAATTCAGATGGAAAATTGTGGTTTTAATCCCACATTAATATGTTGGTCCCTTAGATGCCATTGGCTATTAATATTTTGTGTGTATAATATGTGTAACATTGATGCAGTGAACTTGACGTTATAAAAAAATGGAATGTCAAACAACCTATATGAATTCACTACATTAATTTTGATAGTGTTTGGTGACATCAATAAATGTTAGCATTCTGCGAGTATAGTCATGACACGACACACCCGTGGCGACAGATCCGTTGCGATTCTGATTACTGAGATCAAGAGTCAGTTGTATCTAAATCTTGCGTTTGCAGATATTGTATATCAGGTCTTGACATATTTATGCAACATTTGTCTCTAAGGTTATCCAGAAGGTTACAAGGTTTTGCTTAAACTGTCGTGCCGATAGCTTGTTTGCTCTTTGATGTTAAATACTACGATGTTTAGTAATTTCTCAAAAAATGCAATCCTGGTTGCAATGATGACACAAGCATGAAATAAATGTAATGGCTATATTAAAAGCCAAGATGGATTTAGAAAAGAAAAAAATTCCTGAATAAGAATCAACATTAAAAATTCTTTAAATTATAAATTTGATAAAGTGGGGAAGCAAAATTTATAAAATAAACCTCACATCTCGGAAGTTCTGTGGAATTACCCCAGGCTGGCCATTCTTGGATGAATATGAATGATTTACTATCTCATTTAGCTAAGTTCCAGAATAGTTTCTAGAAAAAGCCATACCTGCCAGGAAGGTTCAATACTAATGCCCTAGTTTTAATTTTTTTAAATGTAAATTTCTACATAAAATCTACCTACTTGCCTATGGAAACAAATTATATCCTCTTATCCACACTCTATTCTATGGTTAAAAATAGTTTTAAAATTGTTCCTTGGTAGAAATACTATTAAATAAATAGTCTGTATACTTAAATAAAAACTATATGTTTCTAAGTTGTTGTCTGCATTGTTTAATCTACTGATTGATTGTTGTTATTGGTCATTTTGTCTCAGTGGTCAGGTGGTCTGTAAATGTCTATAATTAATTACGGAAATGAAAGATTGGAAACATTCATTTAATAGGGTCTGTTAATTTAATGTGATTAAAAAAACACAGATAATGATTTTTTAACAACTATTTATGCAACAATATATTATTTTCTTCCATGTTTGGTACTATAAGTTACATTTCAATACATACAGTGTAAACTTTAAAGATCTCTTATTTAAGATATTATTTAATTTGTTTATTATTTAAATGTTGAACTAATAAATTTATTCATCAATTTAAACAGAAGGTACATTTTATATTGTAGTAAATCTATATTTTACTCCGTACTAAAAATATTACTGGGGATCTGATCAGCAGATCCCCAGTAATATTTTTAGTACGGAGTAAAATATAGATTAAATCCTTCGATAAAATTAGTTATACCTTCTGTACATATATAAATGTAGCCTTATTTGAAAGTGGGCAATTTCTCGATATAAATTACCCAACCGCTTAAAAATGAAAATGATTGCTTTCCAAATATTAGATACCATTACAAGAGTGGATGAGAGATTTTGTAAACACATTTCACACTTGACATCCAGAGTGGCTACGGCTGTTATAATGGATCAAATATTGCCGAAAGAGGTTCTGAAAGTGTGTCAGATTTTTGGTTTTCTTCCAGTGAAGTATAAGTTTGATTTGTCAAAAGGCATTGAATTTTCAATGAAAGCTTTCCTTTGGGGTTTGACCTTAGTTATTTTCCATTCAACGGGAAGTTTTATTGCACTTTGTATTGATTACATTGGAAAACAACGGAAACACCCGATTCGCATGGTGTCCAACACTTCTATGATAGCAGTCCTATTTGATGTTGTCACTCTTGTATCGTTAGGGATTGTGTTCTTCTGTAGTGCTACTAAAAACTGTCAGAATCTTGAAGAGGTGTATAGGAACATGCTAAGATTTGATTATGTCCTTCAACATAAGTTCAAAGTGATAAATTTAAAACCAAAAATATGTCTTATTTACACCTTGATGACAGTGTTCATATGTTTCACAATCTACTTTTATTACGTGCAGTATAATAATTTTTTAATCTACGTTCCCTTTTACACTGTGTTTTATCTCCAAGCAGCACAATTTATCCATTTTACCTTCACTTGCCACATTTTAAAAGAGCGATTTCTTGTCATAAATGATAAAATTAAACAGGCAGTAATTCGACAAAGTTTTGGTCAGCTTTTGAAAGATTTGGAACATCATTGGCCACCAGAGGACAGGACTTCAACTGGTAATAATATTATATTCATTAAAAATTAAAACATTTATAATATATATTGTTTTCATACAATCACATGACGTTTACTTAATATACTTTCCAAGACTATTACGTATAAGGAGTGATTTAATGGTAGTAACTTATATTATACAGCTGTTTTAATGTATAAACACAATTTGTCAAGGTTTTAGGTTGATCTACCTATATATAGTAAAACCTCGCACTAATCTACCAAGTTAACACTTGGTAGATTAGATTAGATTAGATTATTTAAACAACTACCATACAACAAGGTAGGTATTTTAAGCCAAGTATGAATGAGATAAGAGTGTAGGATGAGTGTGGGAAATATGTTCAATAACTCTAAACAGCTGTTCTCATAAAGCATATGACGTCACTTCCGTCATTCTTTTTTAACACCACCAAAAAAACTTAGATATATATATGTCAAATTAAAACAGTTGATTCTAATTTGATACTCAATTGGTGCATGAATCCAAAAAAATAAAATCTTCTTTTCGGTCAATTAGAAAAATTCCAACCAAGATAATTTCCCCAGCTGGGTCAGAAAGATTTTTCGAAAAAGAAAACAAGGTGAAGGAAATCTATAAATAGTGTAGTGGAAATACATATAGATTAGATTAGATCATTGAAATGGTGGGCCGTACCACAAGTTTGGTATTTTAAGTAAACTGTGAATGAGAAACGAGTGTAGGATGAGTGTTGCGCGATCTTATAGTCTTGTTACTGACTAAGTCTGACATGTTCCTTAGATAGGACTGTTAATTAATAGGTAGCCCAACAGTCAATGGCATATCTAAGGGACCTTTATAGAGGTCAAAGTAGAATCCAAACACTACCTCTGAATTACGACCCAGAGGTTGTCGATTTACGGGGTTGTCGAGTTACTGATACTGATAAAACCTAGGGGAAAGATTGCACTGCGACCTATGAGATCTATTGTGCCCCCCAGACTAGTCTCTAGTTCTTGCCTAGAGAACCCCCTCTAGTCCTAATGCCTTAACAAAGTTTAGTATTATGAGGGGTTCTAACTTTGGAAAATCTCCACTGCCACCTGGTGTGTTCCCAAGCTTCTCGCTCTCTTTTGACCTATTGCATAACACTCGGCCAATAGGTGTTTAGGTATTTCCTCCCCAGATTGACAGAAGCGACATTCACCCTCTTGAACAATGCCCATTTTGCTCAGATGACCCCTGAGCCTACAATGCCCGGTTAAAAATCCCGTCAGTATCCTTAGATTGTTTTTCTTAAGCCTGATCATGGTCTCAGACCTTCTTATATTATGCCCTCCAAGCATTTCCTTAGCCTATCGGCATCCCGGATGAACGGTCCAGGCTTTCCCTCTGGCTTCATTCTGTTACTCCTTTAATTTCTTTTTAAAATAGGAGTCCTGATGTCGAGTTATCCAGAACATTGCAATTTTTCATGAATTTTAATTAATCAATACATAACAGACTTGAGTTTCACATATAAATTTATTACAGGACAATCCTTACAAGAGTATTGTTATATAGTACTGAGTAAACAGCCTTTGAAGAAATTTAAAATATACAAGAATTAGACATGTATGAGTGTCAAGTTTTTTTTTTTTGTCGAGTGAGGTTTTACTGTATTGCTTTTGGTTTGGCTTAGTAATTCACGAATAAATCATTACATGTGAGACATCACAATATGATTTTAATAACTCACATATCTTTGTTGTGTTTATTATCTTAATCAGATACAGAATCTGTTGCCAAACTCTGCTCCCTGACTGATCTCTATTGGATACTGTGCGATGCTGCCCACCAAGCCGAATCTTTCTACTGCAGTCAGCTGTTTTTTGTTGTGGCCTCTGCGTTCGTGCACATCACCATGACACTCTATTATTTCTTTATCCAGATGTGGCCCTCTGTACAAGACAAGGAGGTAATAACCAATATATATATATATATTTTTTTTTTTAATAATCACCATTCAGGAATTAATATGTCTAATTCAAATTATAAAAAAAACACAATAGACTACTACAAGAAGCCAGTATACAGTGTTACCAAGTGAGTACAAGAAATACTTTTAGCTAATAGGTAATGGCAGTATATATGATACTGTTTTATAAAATAATTTTTCTACAAATCTCTGGAGTTTCATATATACACCAGGAGTACTATGCATTTTGAATATTAAAATGTTCTATTAAGTACTTTTCTTGTCTAGATTCCACACTTGATAATGAGGATGTTGTGGGTAATAGCTCATTCTAGTCACCTCGTCCTCATATTACGCGCCAGTACGTCTGTCACAAAAGCGGTATGTATTCCCAGACATGTTCTATCTCATCCCTAATAATAACCGCTAGTGCCTCAGTTACAAATTTTCTGTATATATTTTCAGTTTGAGTCTCCCAACCTTATTATTATAACTCTGATACAAATACTTGTATTCTAAGACCCATTTCAGTTCCCTCATCTTTGTACTAATCGAATAGAATAGATAGATGTTTTGATGTACACTCAACTGAAAAAATTCAGTAATGGGTGGGAGTATGTCTAAAGATAGTAAGAAATTCATCCGTCATCTTGATTTTTATAATATCTTTTTGCATATTCTCAGAGTCATGTTCACTCCTTTTGAGATGCTAGAAAAAATTTCACTGTTAATTTTTAAAATTTATTTATTGATTTCAATTTTAGGCTGGAGGAGCTGCACCTATGGTTTGTAAACTCATTAACCGTAGGCTGGATTTTGAGCTACGAAAACATGTAAGTTTACATTTTCTTGGATAAATTACAAAAAATCATATAAGCTGTTTTTTAGCAACTATTGTTTTTCTTTGGATAGAATAATAAAATGGTTAAGAATAAATTTTATGTATTTACTTTTGGAGGGAAAAAGTATGTTTTAGTTCACACATACATACCACTTATTATAAGGTGGCGACATCCTGTAATCCAGCTACTTGGAGGTCACGAATTGTGGATAGTTATGAGCGATGGTCGGTGGGTGTAGTGTTCTCTTGTGTGGATTAACGTCCGCACTATTGAATACTGCGTTAATCCGCAAAGACCATCCACATAATTAGACTAATTCGTAATTCAGAGGCTGTGGTTCGGATTCCACGTTAAACTGTAGGTCCCTTAGTGGCCATCGGCTGTTGGGCTATTAATTTACAGTCCTGTCTAAGGAACATGTCAGCATTAGTCAGTAACAAGACTACAAGATCGCGCCACAATCATCTTACACTCAATTCTCATTCATACTTGGCTTAAAATACTTGTAGTACGGTCTCCGTTTCAATAATCTAATCAAATCTAATGTAAGATTTGGATGTATGTAGTAAATAAGCCTGCCTTTCTTTAGTCAAGATTTTAAAATTAAACCAACTTTGTTGCAACACATACTTTATAATTTTTAAAAAATCACTGATGCAGGTTCATTTAAAATTAACTTTTGATTGAGTTAGCACACCTTGAGCATATTATAACTTATAAAATTATATTTATCTTTATACTTGTGGTTGACATTTAATAAATATATATGTGTGAGTTTTATAGTTTAAATTAGACTTTCTATCTTAAGCATTTCCAGCACTCTACATGATTTAGAATTTTAAAGGTAGTTCTTTCTAATAGTGAGAAAACGAGAAAGAAATGTTAAAAATTTTCCAGTTAGAAGTATTTTTGACCCAACTTAATCATCACAACGTCCGATTCTCAGCCATGGGGTTTTTCAACGTTCACAGCCACATCTTAACTTCTGTAAGTGAAAAGAATTATACATAATTTGTTTGAAGATTTAGTTATATCTGTACTGATAGCTTTTTGCTAGTTCATAGATCAAAATTAGTCATTTAAAAATAAGCTTCATATTACTGTGAAGTCTTTTGGCTATCCAGTGTGACAGGCCTCCCTATTGTAGCCGTGGTTCCTTCTCCTCGCTTGACGAGTACTTGTTCGCTTGGGAGCCTGACCCAGTTTGACCAGAATTCTGTTCTTACTGTCCACCTGGAGGGGTTCCTTGGAGGAAGGATACTTTCCTTGGTGTGTTCCATGGGTTTTCTGGGAGACCAAGCCTTTCCTTTGTAGGGTAATGGTAGGGTGTTGTGTAGGAGTATGAATTCTCTTAAAGTGTTCTTCGTGAATCCAGATCTGGATTGGTTGCAAGGTTTTTTCATCTCTCTCAGAATTAGTTAGATTGAACATGTTCTAACTCTTCCATCTTTATGAATCCCTTCTATCAAGTGGCTGTAAAATATTTCACTGGAAGACGCGTCCAGCTCTGGAGTCTCCTAATCCTCCAAAATCTAAAACATTTATTTGTAGATTTAGTAAATTAAGGAGAAGTAGAATCATTATGTTAGATATACAAGTGCTATTTTGTATTGTACTTAAGGCTCCGGTCTGCCCCTGCCGCGCGACCAAAATGCAAAGGTTTACAAAAAGCCGTTTTTCTCTTTTAATACTGAGGGTAGAATCAAAGTTAATACGTTATATGAAAGAGAAAGACATTTTGTAGTCTGGAAGGTGCATTTCATTTTGATATTATTGACACAACACTTAGAAGAAAAAAAAGACGAAAGCGGTGGGGTTGAGGCGGTGCGTTTCCACTCACTGCCATAAGGCAGCGCCACTTCCTTACTGCGTATTTTCATTTGCAGAGATTTCCTACGAGTCGTTTTTTGAACGTATTATTTGAAATAAAAAGTCACAGTGAATGGGGCCTAATAGACGAAGAAAGGTTCTAGTCTTGGAGCTAAAAGGCTCATTTCAAACAAAATTTCCTGTCTATTGTTAGTTATTCAAAATAACCTGTTTTTCATTCATTACAATAAACAATTTCTAAGTGTTGTGTCAATAATATCAAAATGAAATGCACCTTCCAGACTACAAAATTTCTTTCTCTTTCATATGACCTGTTAACTTTGATTCTACTCTCAGTATTAAAAGAGAAAAACAGCTTTTTGTAAACCCTTGCATTTCGGTCGCACGGCAGGGGTAGACCGGAGCCTTAATAATAGTAGGAAATTTCTGAGCTAAATAATTTATTGTACTGAATTATAGTTTGGGTTTTCTTTACAGTAAAAATAAATCATTTGAGCTCCTGAAGCTCCTTTTTATGTTGACCCACGGATGGTCGAGGGGTGAGCGCAGCGCTCAATTTTCATATTAGGTTTCTACAAAACATGGAGTTTGCCTGAAAATCCTGTTCTGTCTGTTGTTTCGGGTGTCAGTAGTTAAAGGGTTATGGTGGGGGAGGTTAAGTGACTTTCAGTCTGTCTCGCACCTTTGTTTTGTGACAAGTTAATTAAAAATACGTAAATGAATTTGTTCGATGGGCTCGAATAATGGCCATGTGGTCTAAATCACCAGTCTCCGAAGCTTGAGGTTGTGGGTTCGAATACCACACATGACGGTTGGTAAAATTTGCACCTCAAGTCCCCCAGGGTTGACCCTGCCCCGTGAGGCAATTGGGAAGCTACGACTAAAGCTAGCACTAATGCGGTGAAGAAAGTGCTATGCTGACCACATGCTGTTCATTGTTCTAGGGCATACAAAAAAAGGCATGGCTAGCGGGCAAAATTGGATATAAAAGCGACAGGATTATTTTATAATTAAACATTAGAAAATAACTAAACAAAAGTGGTATAGACATGATAATTTGGTTGAAATTCGTGAAATATAAAGCGTTAATAAGGTGTTTAATAAGGTGACCATGGCGCTCACCCCTCGGCCAATGGTTTATGAGTGATGGTTGGATCTTTTTCAGCTCGCAGGTTCCGTGACAACGTATTTGGTGATCCTGATCCAGTTCCAGACTCAGACGCAGATCAACCTTCCTCCGCCGACCGTGTGTCCTGTCTGCAACTGCAGCAGCGATCGGTACCAAACTTTGTCTCCGTGAGAGGGCGCTGTGAGGGCACTTGGTTATAAGAACAGCCGTTTAGATGAACTAAAAATTTAAATAGTTTAGGCTATAAATATTTTGAGTTGTTGCAGGTTGAGTTTGAAAGTACTGTACAACTAAACCGATCTGTACAATTAAAAAAAATCTTTTTTAGGGATTAAATTGTGAATAGGATTCCCGGAGTGACCAGATTATGTTCAAAATTACAAATCCACACTAACATGGAACATTATTTTATTTATATAGAGTTCTGCAACTCTAAAAAATTACCATCATTAGTAACGTACTTGTACTTGCAACACATTTAATGTCTCGATGAATTATTTTTTATAAACAATCTTTAGTAAATAGAATTTTAGATAGTATTATTATGTTTTATTTCTATCCTATGTCTATGTTACCTACTACCTACTACTTACTGTTACTACCTATGTTACTGTGTTATGTTACTATTTCTCACAATATTCAATTTATTTTCATGTGTAACTACATAGTCAATTATTGTTGAAATCTTTTATGAAAAAAATAACGGTTTCAAGTAGGTAGGTACAGCAGTACATTATAGAATGTTACATGGATATAAGAATGGATAAACTGCTACATTTAGTTCAGTATGTAATAAAGACTGAGAAAACACATACTCAAAAAGTATTTTACCGACAATAATTCTCTTGATCAAATTTCTCGCAGTCAGACAAATAATCGCAAAACTTAATCATCAGTTACCAGTAGTTAAAAATTTCATGGTCCTTCTGATTTCTTTGAAAGACCAAACCTTTCTAATTATAAAGCGAAATCTTCTGAGGGCATCCTAATTTTTATAATGAATGCTGAAAATTAACATTGCTTCTTTCATAGTTTCTCTTTTCAAATGATTGGATGGATTTTCTGTAATTAAACATCATATATTAATAATAAAAACATTTACATTATAGTTCTATGATTCCATCTTCTGTGTCATTCGTCGGCGGCATTTCATATTTGTAAAAGCTGATTTGATAATCTGTGGCGCCATATCAACTCTTTAATTAGCGAAAATATCATGGTTCATTGTTACTGATGAAAGGAAAGCAAAAATAATAATTTGCCTATCTCTCTGTTGATAGTTTTTTAGTTACAGACAAACACTATATGTATAACTATCAATAATTTGTTGTTTCAAAACTTCCATTTAAAAAATTAGGTGAGGAATCTCGTTTATATTATTTTTACTATGGCAATGTGATCAAGAGCTTTTAACATAGAAAAATGACAGTCTAATAGTTAATATTTTTGGAAGTGTGAACAATTTTATAAAATAAAAATCAAACTCTATAAATGATGGTTATTGACAACTTTTTTCCAATTTATAATAATGTAGATTATTTTATTTCCTCCATATGATTAGTAACATGATGTTTCGTATAGACAAACACGAACACACAATCAGCAAAAAATTAAATATTTCGTACTCAAGTTGGAGGACCAGTTTGAAATCAACAATAGAAACCAAGATATACTGCATATTCCAATAATTCCTCTGATTTTTTATTGATCAGAAATTATGGAACAAATATGTAAAAGTATACACTTAAAAATCAAAAATTAATAAAACTCACTTAAAATTGACTTACTAATGGACAATGGATAAAATTACCATACATGAATTAATTACCTGAGTTTTAATGAATTATTGAAAAATTAATTATTGCTTTTCATAAGCAATTATTTCAAAATTGGATATAATTTCATAGGGCGGTTAGTAAATGTAGGCTAAGGCCACCTTCTGTAAAAATACCAGAGTGTATTATGTTTCAAAACATCACTATTTAATAATATACTATTAAACAATGAACATTTAAGAATGATATGATTAAGAACAATTTTTGTTGTTTACATTCTGAGATTTTACAATCTTCAACAAAGTATTTGGTTTCTGAATTCTATAATGTGTGTAAAACGATAGAATTTGGCCCCAACAATTTTCTGTCAACGTAAAATTTTGTCAAAGGGCCACATTGCCATTGCGTTTTTTTATGAAATGTGCCCGTCCATATGACTCCGCGAGCTGTTCCCCCACTCTTCAAATCCTCCGCCCAAAGGTCAATCCATTTCGTACGTTCTGGTTCTCGTACGACTTCGTCAGCTACAGCTACAGCTTCGTCAGTCGTCAAATGTGCCGACATGGATGGAGGATGTGTTTGTATTTAGTGTGGAGGGTGAGGTCAGATTAAGATGGCGAGTGTTGTGTGGTCTTGTCCGTGTTGCCTTCGTTTTAAATTTAGTCCTGAAGAAATTGAACAACGTCATCGAAGTCAAGAAATCGACAAAATGTTAGAAAAAGACAAACATTTGTACAGAAGACAAGTGAAACTTTTATTACTTGGTGCTGGTGAAAGTGGAAAATCGACGTTTCTGAAGCAGATGAGGATTATTCACGGGATAAAGTTTGAACCAGAACTTATCAAAGAATATCAACATGTGATTTATCAGAATATTATGAGGGGTATGAGAGTGTTGGTGGACGCTAGAAATAAGCTGAACATTCCTTGGGAAAACCCTAATAACGCAGAGAGTGGTAACTACATTCTAAATTTCGATAACGTAGCTGCACTTGACACAAGACTTTTTATCCACTTTTCTCCTACGTTGTACAGCCTTTGGAGGGATTCTGGCATCCGTCGTGCCTTTGAAAGGAGAAGAGAGTTTCAGATTAGTGACTCTGTGCAATATTTCTTGGATAATTTGGATAGGATATCTAGACTGGTAAGATGTTTACATTTTAGGTTATGTTGACCTAGTGTGTAGTGACTAATAGGACTAATTTAAGTTGAAGGTTCAATTGGCCTGCATCAGCATACCTGGTCCACAAACTAAATAATATAACATCCATCTAATGACGTTGCTTTCATATTCTACAAATAAGTTATAGGTTATTATATAAGCTTCAACTTTGATAAAATAAAGTTGTTGCAAGATTCACCTTTCACAATCATGAGGTGGATAAACCCAGTCTTTTGATCATGGAGTTAGACTGTTTTAAGTAATATATAATGATTCTGCAGGCTGTTATACTCTTTAATGTGTGGAATTTGACCTATTGTTATTAAAAACTGGTTACCCAAAACAAGCCAGAAACACATTTTTATGAACTTATGTTGCTGCCTCAGTCCTACTTTTTGAAAGATATAGGTAACAGTAGACCCTACCACAAGTCCTGAGAATGTGATGCTTAGATATTAGAGGTAGGCTAGTAAAAATGGAAATCAACAATAAAAATACAATAGCGTAATTGTGTTGAAAATTATGCATTTTAACTCTAAGTTGGTGTTCGTTTCCTGTAACCCTGAGGCTACCAGTATTAACCCTCGAAAGGTTTTACCGTCGATTAATCGACGCCACCGCCAGTCGTCGAAGGTTCACCGTCGATAAATCGACGGTAGGTAAACTTTTACAAAAAGCAATGGTGTGAATACAGTTTCGGTTAAAACTACATTGAATATAGTATCGTTTTCTATAGATCATACGCTTTTCGCCGAGGTATGTTTTGTTTACTCTATGCGTCAGAATTCTTTGTTAGTTATAAAACCAGCGGTCTTCAGTTGGGCAGTTAAGTCGCTTTGTTTACATTGGTGGTGTTACACGTTCTCGTCGCGTTTGTATGGTGTTCTGATGTTAATTTCACAATTTTAAAATTAATAGCAGTGATTTAAGTGTATAAAACTATATTCTTTTATTTTCCTTATTAAATTTTGAAAAACTTGGCTCTCTTAAATTTTTGACTGGTATTTATTTACTCTGTTTTGTGGGGGAGCAAACTTTGAGAAATCTTTAAAAAAAATTTTTTTTATCAATTTCAATGGGATACACCCATCAAAACCAAGATAAAAATAAAACATATTACTATTATCTAATAGATAATTTAATTTAGATTAAAATGGTATATAATATGTTATAGTTACTATATTTTTACTATTTTATGTGAATTTTTTATTAAAAGCCTGCAAAAGTGCCAAAAAGAGGTGAACCTCAAGGGGTCAAATAGTGAACCGTTGTAGAGTTAATATATATCTTATATTTCAAACATAACTAATTCATACCAATACCTTAACACTATTTTAAATATAAAAATATTTTATAAAACAAAAGACACTTTTTGGCTAAGTGCCATTACTTCACTTTCTACATCCTAGACCTAAATCATCAGTAGTTTGAGCAAGGCACTCTATCTTACGGGTGGTTATGAAACATATATTATTTTTTTTAAAGGATACCCGTAAAACTATTTTATTCCTTAAAATAATTTTTGAAATTTTATTTTCTTGCTAATTCCGAATAGATAACACGTGACTGTGCTTAACCCTTCAACGGTACACGACGTACAGTTAACGTTCGACCATTACTGAACTGAGAATGGATTGCGACGTACGCTGCACGTCCATTGAATTGCAATCGAATAGGTATTCAAAAGATGCAGACTATTTGCGCAGTTTGATACTGTCAAAGTTATATATCATTGCTTTATTGACTTCATAAATGGACTCGACTTTAATCGTCCTATATTATTAATTTATTGTTATAAATTTTTGAATTTACCGTCTTATTTTGGTAAATGCCAGAACAGTTTCCCTGAAGGTATTTATCTGCCAGGTAGGATAAGATGGAGCATTATTATTATTATATCATCTTCTCCACGTCCTTCTTCTGGAGGTGCTGGAGGTGTCAAGTGTCCTGTCTTATAACAGGCCCACACAATCGAAATAGCAAGAATTACATCTTAAACCTGTTACCTGGTTAAGAATTAACCCCCCCACCAATATTTAACTATACAGTATTGGAAAGAACAAGAGCTTTTGAAATTTAAGATAGGCCCTAACCTATCTGACTAATTTTGATCTTTGAAGCAACAATAGAGGGAAATGAAAGGGTCAGTTGGTTATCAAGCTTAGGTGAAGGTTGTGTCATAAGTCAGTAGGCCTACAAATTGTAGTTTAGATAAGTAAAATGTGACAGTGAATAATAATAAAACGCATATTTTCAAAAGTATTTGTAATGAAATGAGTGAAATGAAATTTTTTATTGCCCGGAACAGGCAAGTCATATAATAATAAGTAATAATATGTACCGGTATTACACAGTTTGTGGGGGTTTTTAATAATGGTTGGATTTGTTCAGAAGGTATAGACTATATTATTTACGCAGAGAATAAAAATTTTCTTTTGAAATGAAAATTAATTTATTTGCACCAGAAAATAAAATGCTTTAATTTAAAACATCTGCACTCTTAATCTTCAGTAATCATTACAGTGCCAAAAATGTCAACAAATTGTTTGATTGGGAATGAATTTTTACTAACATAGTTACGGTAAATACAATTTTTACCTGTAGGTTCAATATTCTTATTTGCCAGATTTTTGAATATTGAAAGCATATTAAGCTGTATTTTAACCAGAATAACTAATATATGTATTATCATTAGTACATTAGCTGTGTAAGGAAATGAATTAATTATTGACAGTCAAGTAAACTGGATTCTAAAGTTGATGAAATTTTGTTACAAGATCATTTGAATAAGTTTACCACAATTCACTTGACGATTTTTGATCATAATTTATTTTTTAATGTTATTTATTTTATTCACTCATAATTTTATTCATTTTCACCTGTAAGTAGCTGAGATTATTTCATGGTCTTAAATAGAGAAGGAAATGAATGACAGTGAACAGTGTTGTATGTTGATAACAATGGTTGTACCTTGAATATGAGTTTGAGTTGTAAGGGTTATAATTGTTGGATATGTCTTTATTATAACAATAATGCCACCGGAGAAAAATTTGGACGTGCTTCTAAAGAACTTTATCCTCATTTTTTAACCTTAATTTATGGAATAATTCATAAATAATTGGTTTTAGAGTAAAATTAAGCTTTATTTTTTTAACAACAAAGTTCAAACTGTATGTGATTTTATATTTTTTTATTTTGTTTGTTGATAGTAAAATTTAACATTACAGTAATTTTTTTCTTAGATTAACTAATAATGATCATTTACTAAAAATCTATGTTGAAAAATATTAATTAAAAATGTTATGATAATAATAATCAAAAATTTATACTTTATAAAGCAATAGCACAAGTGTAGATGTACACACTTCATAGTATAGCTTGTAGAACACTTCATTTAATAAGTTAAGCCACAGGGAATCAGAACAGCTGTTTTTCATTAAGATTTCAAGCTCGGTAAACGAAGTGGATGCAATTGATTAATAAATTATTTGAAGGCTGCAGTGTAGGCTATCAGTGGGTTGTACAATGGCAGACTGGCTCATGCTGGTGTTGCAAAACAAACTGGTCTGCTCCCTGTTGTTTCACTCTTATGTTTTGGATTAAGCCAGTAATTAATACAAATTCTTAAGGGATTTTGTAATGTAGAAATCAATATGTCAAACATAAACTATGAACGATTTTAAAATAATTTTATACTTAAATAAAGTTATCAAATAATGACCTCATTTGTATTAATTCCATAAAATAAGTTTTATCAGATTGTATCAAGCTCTGCGGTTTAAAACATTTAAAGTACCGTATGGTATTCAAAATTATTCAGTATGAAAACAAACTTTACAGTAGTATTTATGATTAAGATATAGGAAAAACACAAAAAATAGGTTAACTGACATTAGAACTAAATATTCAGCATCTAACTTTCATGGTATGTTCATGCTTTAATTTAACTATACCGGCACCCATAACTGATATGACTTTTAGGCAGATAAGTCAAAATTTAAAGTTATTAATAAAATGTTTACCAACAAAAACTAAATAATACATAGTCCTAATGTAAAGTATAAACACTATTATTTTACAGTATTTATTCGCCTAGGTTGCTATACCGTAAGATATTATATTCGTTAAAAGTATACCAAAGAAAAATTACGCTTACTGTTTTTGTAAAGAAAATGACCCCTAAAATATTACCTAGCAAAGATTGCAGCCACTACATTTAGGAATAGTGTGTTGTCAGAAGTTGGAACAATCTTGATTTACAATTTTATTTTGGCAAATGAAGTTAATTTTAACCTGTAACCTGATAATGTAGTACTGTATTTGGAAATTTAAAATGAAAGTCATTATTTATTTATATTTATGATTGATAGAGACTTGTGTGTATTTTAAAAGGTGAACATAAACGACTGATGAGTCGCAAGTTTGATGAGTCATGGCTTTCATGAGTTGTAGGCCCAGTAGTGTTACTGATAACAACCAGCTGATTAATTTGCTAGTACCATTAATTTAACAGCCCATTGAACAATGAAAAGACCCTGTATAAAAATTACCTATTGCATGTAGGCTATATTTCTTGTGAGATTAGTTAAACAGAATTTTTTTACCAACCAAAAGATTTATTGTCACTTTATTCAGTAATTTGCTCCAAGTGCTGCACACGATAACACCATGCTTGAAATAGAGTGAATGAACTAGCAAGAAGAAGCTCAGAAGCCTTCTTTATTGGTCAGGAGCTGTTCTGTAGTGTTCCCGTATGCCATGCACAGGCGATTTTTTGTGGTGTTAGATCTTTGTTAGTCAGATGCATGCAGATATTGTAGGGAATACTGTGAAACCACATCTTATGCTAGATTGTCAGAGGGTAGCTATACATCAGTCCTAAATAAAAAAAACACTTTAGTATGAATTGCTTAGTAAACAAAGTCTGTTAGCAACAAAACTATACACAGATAATATTAAGAGTAATCTCTTTCCATTTAATTTTCTTGTTAGTAAGCTTTTGTTTGATAATATGAATTTCCTGTCTTGCCAGGATTTCATCCCGAACAACAAGGACATCCTGCATGCGCGGAAGGCCACCAAAGGAATCTCCGAGTTTGTCATTCCCATCAACAACATCCCCTTCCGCTTCGTCGATGTCGGTGGGCAGCGCTCGCAGCGCCAGAAGTGGTTTCAATGTTTCGATTCTGTTACTTCAATACTCTTCCTGGTGTCCTCGTCCGAGTTCGATCAAGTTCTTGTCGAAGACAAGTATGTGTCTATGTTTACATTACATCAGTAGAGTATTGATTATTGTAGCCATAGTTAAATTAGTCCAAGAAAACATTAAATGTTTAGATAATCACTTAATCTCGCAAGTGAAGTTAAATTACAAGTCATAGTTTAAGTTTTTCCCTGGTTTACAGCAGTAAATTTTTGTTTGAAATTCCTTTTTTTTAAACACTTATTATAATATAATTGCCAGATAGAAAAGAATTATTCTAAACCAATGTTTTTTTTTTATTCTGCTTGCTTCAGACTCAACTTTCTTTTCTTTTATGAGTGATAATGTAATAGTCTGGAAGGTAACGGAATAAGGGAATATACCTTAATCAAGTTGTACATTTATTTAGAAACTTATTTAAATAAATAAGTTATACTTTCTACCATTTCCTGATTTGATGTCATTAAAACTATGTAAGATATAGCCACTTTTAAGTTTTCTAAATTTTTCCAATTGTTTGTGGAAATATTTTTAATTAATAACTACCTAATTTTGAAAATGCTCAAATATAAAAAATGTTATGTGAAGGAATATAACATTCACCAAGGTATTTTATTTGATCCGAACAACATTTTGTTCCAGGAAAACCAACCGACTTGAAGAGTCAAAGAACATTTTCGACACCATCATCAACAACCTGGTCTTCCGAGGGGTATCCATCATCTTATTCCTCAACAAAACAGACCTTTTGGCGGAAAAACTCAAATCAGGCGAGACCAACATCCGTTGGTTCTTCCCGCAGTTCTCAGGGAACGAGAGGAGCCTCGTTGACGTACAAGAGTTTCTCTTTGAGTATTTCCGCTGCGTAAAGCGCGACCCTCGCAAACCCCTCTTCCACCACTTCACCACGGCCGTAGACACGGAAAACATCAAAGTTGTATTCAACGCAGTCAAAGACACGATCCTGCATCGCAACTTGGAGTCGCTGATGTTGCAATGACCAGGTAGCCTGACCCACAGACGCATTCATCTATTTATTAGAGTCTAATTGTTATATTTATTTTTATACCCTACATAATTGTTATACGCGATTGTACACATGTAAAAAATTACTATAAATAATTGTATTATTATTGTTAGTTTTCGAAACATTATTGTAAATAGATGGATAGTGTTTAATATTTTTATACTCTTATACAAACCCGGCATTAAGAGAACCTTGGGTGTGAAACTCGAGGTTGTATCTTTCCGTCGATTTCTACTTAAGACATCCCTGTGATATCGTTGGTTCAGGGTCACTCATTTATGTTTGGATTCAGTTCGAAGATATTTGTAAAAACAAATTACATTGAAAATATACCAATAAATTGATTCACACTTTTGGGTGAATACCTTTCTGTTGATAATATTCTACCATGCCTTAGTTAAAATAATATTTCGTGGAAAAACAAAAAAGATTTCTCACTTTGTGGTAATGGCCTTAAAATCATTATTCTTGAAGTCACATTTATTAGTGTTTATCAAATGGCACGCAAAATATTATGAGTATACAATGCCTTTTTTTTAGGAAGTTCATAAGAATAAAAACGAAGAAACATTTTAAATATTTTTTTTAAAATTTTTTGTAAAACCTGACATTTTTTGACCATGATTCATCAATTTATGGGAACTGTTACAAGGAGAGGAATTCTTCACAAAGGCTGACCTGAATTGATTTGAAATGGTAATTCTACCACAATTGCTCTTCTGAATACCGGGTGATTGCTGGAATGCACTAAGCATAATCATAATAGAATTGGCTGATTCATGTTATTGAAATGTGTCTAAATCTGAAATGTCAACATGAAACTATCCGTCCAGAAAATACAGCTAGTAATCATAGATCTTAATCACAGAAGGTAAAGCTGATAGAATTCTTAAATGCCTTCTTTAAATTTGTATAACTTAAATTTCAAATTTTTTATAGAAAATTCTAATAAATCTATGTAATTGAACCTACGACAGTTATAATAATAATAAACTATATTTTTCAACTGTCAGCTGAGGTGTCAGAGCTTTGAAGCAAGATTAGAAATAAACTCACACATAATGGTTCTCAGAAATTTAAAATTTTCTTCAAGATTAAACTAAATTTAGTTGTAACAGTTAACTTTTTATACAGTTTGAAAATTGGTTTCAAGAGCATTAAAATGTTCTTGTGATTTCCAATCACAAGTTTTATCTGTCTACAACCAACTAATGTTGATTATCAAACAAGAATGGATATGGATCTTAAGTTTAGGTTGAAATTATGTTCTGAGTGTATGCTGTATTAAATGCTACACTTCATTAGACTTAAATTCTTCAAGAACTATTAATTTAAAAAAAATCTGGTTTAATTTTTACTAATTTATTTAGTACTAAATGTATAGGATGTACAGAACAAGATAATGCCTGAGTTGCATTTAGTAGTTTTTAATCCAGTCATTAGCCTGTTCTGAATAACCTAATTAGGCAATCACAACAAAAGTCATGATTCAAAATTTGCATCAGTTTTGTCCCAAAAGTTACTTTTATTATCAAAAATATTTAATCACCCGTCAGAACCATGAATCTTCAGTACACCCTAAGCAATCACTTTTATCAAAATCTGCTTGTATTTTCAAAACAATCTGAATCAACTTTTGTTTGTTTACTGATAAAATGGGTTAAATAAATAAACAAGAAGCTAGTCAGACTAGGTGATTTCACTTTGTCCAAGATTACTCCAGGACTCTGTACGGAATCTAAGAATTGTAATCAGTGATGAATCATGAAGATATAACTGATAAGAACTTTGCTTCCATGGTGCTGGGGGTAACCTTTGTCAGAGAACGAATGTTGGTTGTGATTGAATATAGAAAACTGTTTACTTATTTTTAAGAGTACTAAAATAAATTCTGATACTTTGAAATATTAAAATAATCTTATTCCCATTCTTTTACTGATATTTAATAAAAACAATGGATCACTTTTAAAATATGTATGGGAACCATTCTGACATCCGCTTTACTAGAAATAGTAAAAATGACTGACATTATTTTACGAACATTCGTTATATAATATTTAACTAAGTGTTGGCCTTGGGCGAAATGTTTATGATTACTTGGTCAGATTATTAGAGTTCAAAAGTTTTACCATAATGACAAAATGAAATACATGGTACTAAATATTTTTATAATAATTCCTTGTCGGTGTAATTAAATGTAGAATATACATCTGTGTCAAGATGAATCTCGTAAATATATATCTAGTTTATTTTTGTATATGACAATAACCCTAGTGGCTTATCTTTAAATATATATTTCTCTATGTGTTAAAACTCAAAACAAAACTTATTTATTGTAGTAGTTAATATATTAGATATGTAATGAAAAATATAGATAAACAGCATTGTCCAAACAAAATACAATATTTCACATTACGTCTGAACATGACTGAGGCCTTTGCCTAACTTTTACACAAACAGGTATTGATGCATTTATGTCAGGTTGTTGCATAGAACATATTTTGACCTATATTTATATCTACAAGTTGTAACGCTAGCTCTGAATAAAAATTAAAACCGTTACAAGTGCATGATTGTTTTTACCCTATAAGTAATTGAATATAGCCTCATTTTATACTCAATGATATATACTTATTTTTATCAACTTTAGTTTAATTTAGGTGCACTGTCAGTTGGTAATTTTATGTACATTATAGAAGTGAAAGTGATATGAGTCTTCCAGCCATTTATATATTTTTGTAATCTAATATTATGTCTCTTTAATATTGCTGTTCTGTATTGAAATTTCTATCGAGACTGGTGCAAACATAATGAAACCTGTTAATTTGTAAATAGGCTACCCGCATGTGCTCGGGTAAACTTGTTCTTCGACGATGTTGCTTTATAACATAATTTATTAATATTTACTTACCATGAAAATACTCAACAAAATCCAAGTTTTAATCTCAAGTGTTATTCACTTTAAAGTGTTACATAAATATAGTTTTAATATGTATTTATGTTGTAAATAAAGGTGCTATAAGTCGCCAAAGTCAAACACCAAAGTTGATTGTATATTTGATGTAAAAAACGTTATGAGACTTTTTCCCAGAGTTTTAAATCAGTGTTTATTAATCAATGTGTTAATCAATGTACCATTGTGTAATATGTAACTCGCTCAATAATAATATGAAATATTCTTTTATTTATTTTGTTGCTATTTTAATTAAAGTTCAGATCCCACTGTCAGAATGTATTAGTTATTTTTTTGTCTTTAAATAGGCCGTACAATTTTTCAAATTTGTATTTAAAAATTGAATTGTTTTTTGAAGTAATGTTTTTATAAATCTGTTTTTGTAACATTCCAAATTTTATAAACCACGAACAAGAGAGAGACTGATTTTTATGTTTGAGTTTGTTGTAGTCAAATTTAAACAAAATTACAAACAAAAATATCAGTTGAAAATATTATAATAGTGTTCAGATTATATATTTTTTTAGAAAAATATTCCAAATCGTATAATATTTAGTTATTCCTAACAAAATTATTTTTATACACATACAATTTTGTATATTCAAGTTTTGTACATGTATGTAATTATGTTAATTTTTAATAAATATATTTGATAAATTTTGCGAGTCTGCTAATTCATAATCCTTTCCCTGTTTATCTTGTACACTTTTATGCTTTGCTTAGAAATTTTATTCGATGATAAAAAATAGGTTTAAGGTTTGAAAATTAAAAAGTTTAGTTATTGGAGATAATGGTAATTTCAAAAATGGTAAAAGAGCTAAAGGGTTGATTTATCAAAAGTAGGTAAACATGTGTTAACGATCCTGATTTTACTGCTCTGGCAATTGGGGTAATTCCAATAAATACTACATAAAATACAAGGCCATAACCCTTAAATGGATGTTGTTATGTTGACTTCTTAATACTGTATCTCCTGTAAGAGCAGCACATGAAAACACAATACATTGTCAAAAACCGTTATATATTACCGGTAGGGGAAGGGGGTAATGTCCAAAAAATTTCTACCAACTAATTTAACTTATTTTCACTTTTTGTTTAAGAAATTGGATACAAGTGTAGTTAAATATTAAGTGTAATTTTTATTCAATTGAAGCCTTATTCAAAGAAGGTTAAAATTAATTACAATTCAATTAACTAAAATGCCACTTAAATAAGAATAATATGGAAAAACTATATTGAGGCCAATAATTAGATTTCATTGTGGTTCTGAACTCTTCTGGTAGTAGAAACTGGTCTCATTGGCTTAAAACATATGACATTTTTTAGACTCAGTGTTATACATCCTGTTCACTGTAGTTTTTTTGCGTATATTTATAATCTTGACGATGTAAACTGACATAAAATTATATTCTAAGCTGTTGTCTAGACAATTAAGTGTTTATTGTGTCTTTATTTTTGTTTGAAAACGTATTTTAGTGATGAGTTTGTGAGGGACACTAATGTGTTGAAGTGTAACGTTAGCGATCCGGTTTATTGTAACTGAAAATTGGGTAACTAGTTTTAAGACTATTATTTTTGTTTCAGTAGTTTTTATAATGCCTAGATCTAGTGAAATAGACCTTTGGCTAGACCAAGATGATATAAGATGATAGATGAAGAAGAAGATGATATAAGATTTGAGGAGGACAAATTGGACCTTGTCCACGCTCTGTAAAAACTACCATAGCAGGGTCCTGAGGCCTTAAAATAACTACTGCCATAAAGGGTTAAACTTCTCAGCAAAAATCTATTGTAAGGAATCAGTGAGAGATGTCTTCATTAGCAGACTCAATATATTCTGATTTTCGAGAAAGGCTATTAGGAAATCAACTAGCAGTCTCAAACTTGGTTTTTGAGGAATTTAAGGATATTTCTTGCTTATTAGAGTCTGTCAAAAATTGTGATACAATGTAACACTTCAAAACCGTCATCTGAATCCAGACACTGAAAATCCGTACTATTTATGAACGCAAAGTAAAAATCTTCTTCAGAATAATATTATTGAAGAATGTTTGTCTCCCTGGTGTGCACAATACTTAGTTATTCAACCTGGTCTTTACCAGGTTTAAACTTCAAAATTCTACAATTCAACCAAAACTGCAATAGTCAATATTTATTTTTCATAGAACATTACACATACCCTGACAGGTCAGTAATAAATAAATAATAAAAAACCATAACAATAGTCTAAAATCATGTACAATAGTTATTTTCTTCTCTGACAGTGATACTAGCCAAAAATGTTTGTATTTACTTCCCTGTGGGAAATAGGTTGGATCATGGATGTGTCTTGAGAATATTTTCTGTTCATCTAAACAGCTGTTCTCTTATTCTTTTATATTAAAAATTCAATTCAAATTGCTCTGGAAGTTTTTATGGAAACCTGTTACATAACTGTTACTGTAACAATAGTTTTTCCCTAAAAATTCAAAGGTTCACTGACTAGGCTATTACTAACCTTTTTTCCTATAGAGAATTTTCCAGCTTCTCAACACCAAATAAAACACTTAAACATGATACAATAAAACCATTTTAAATCAACAAAATCAAGGCTAGATAACCAGTCCCAAGGAACCTAACCTCAAACTGATTAACACTCAACATGTGTTGGAGAGTTGAACATTGATGACAAGAATGTGTTTGTCACTTCATAGGGTTTTTTCTTTGCATCTATCAGCTGAATTAAAGTGTTAATTGCTAAATTAAGGATGAGTGTTGTTTTAATATTTGAAATGGACATGTCTTAGCTCTAGGGGGGTGTTGCGATTTTTAAGATGGAAAATATGTAACAGGTTTCCATAGAAACTACCAGAGCTATTGTATTGAATTTTTAATATAAAAGAATAGGAACAGCTGATTATATTTACTAAAAACATTCATTAACAAATATATATATTTATAGTATATATATATTTTTTTAATTAAAGGTTAAAATACCTGTAGTGCTGTCAGTGATTTTAAGTTATGGTGCTGACGACCAAGGTTTCGGGCTTAAAAGTCCATTATCAAGTCAGAATACCAAATTTAAAATTTATCCTCAACACTGACGTAGTGATGAGTCGTCTTGAAAACACTTACACACACACGGAAACATCGATACACAGAAAACATTAAATTTGGCCAAATTATGAAATTTAGGGCGAGAGCGAGGCGAGGCCGGCGAACGGTGAGTCAATTCAATCATATTTTTTAACATAGTAAATTAAAGTGTAGTTTGCCGACAAACTCAATAAAAAATCAAAATTCAATTTTCACGCAAATAATTAACTAAACTAAATGTGCCAAATGAAAAATGCAAGTTTTTTTTCATATTTTTTGAAAGAAATTTGAGTGCCAAAATTTTGAACAATGTAGCTAATTCCACCCAGAGACCTTTGGCAAAGGGCGAGCTCCTAATAGGAAATGCCTAATGCTAACTTAAGACTAAATAACAAATAAATTAGATACACATAAACACTAAACAATAACACGTAATAAACAAATAACATCCCCCTTCTAAATATATATATCACAATCTTTAACCACCCGCAATGTCTTTTCACTTACTTCCCCCCTTACAACACCGACTTTAAAATCAAAACAGTTCATAAGCTGGTCTGCTGCTGCCCTCTATGACAAAATATAAATTGGAGTTGTCTCACTGAAATGCGCTGCGTAGAATCATGTTGGGTGAGACGGCTACTGCACTAGGACACTATAATGAGTCGGAGCGATCTGAGTGGTGGTAACGAGCATTGACCCGGCTCACTCTTAAATGTACGATAAACTTATATTAAAACAATTTTTTTAATGATTATAAATACCTCTCTCAAGTAGATTAATATTTGTTACACTAAATATAATTATATTATTTATATTTAAAATGGTACTTACTTATAAATATGTTGCCTTGAGACTGTACTGAAGCATACCAACTAATAGACTATATCCAAACACTTGTACTTTTAACTGAAATGTCAACCTACCCAGGTAGGTATTTTAAGTCAAGTATGAATGAGAAATGAGTGAAGGATGATTGTGGAGCAATCTTGTAGTCTTGTTAATTGACTAATGCTAACATATTCCTTAGACAGTCAATTAATAGCCGAACAGTCGATGGCAACTAAGGAACCTATAGTTTAATATGGAATCCGAACAACCCCTGAATTACGAACTGGTCTAATTATGAGAATGGTCTTTGCAGATTAACATACTATTCAATAGTGCGGACGTTAATCCACACAAGAGAACACTACCTCCACCGACCAATGCTCACAATACAAGGAGAAAGGTGTTATGGATTATTCATGTGTTATTTTAGATAATTCACACAAAATAGATGACGAAACAATAACACAATAGCACGACTCTTAACACAACGCAGAAGCATACGGATCGGACAGCTGTCGGTGCAATGTCGTAACACTCGTAACTAAATGCAATCATACGATGTAATGCAGAGTATAAAAATTGCAAATACTACTAACGATATAAATTATAACCTCCTCTTTACAATGGTATATATAAAAATACAAAAATACTGTGAGCAGCTATGAGAAGATTAAGTACCGCCTGTTTTATCGCCCGATTCCACTGTTAAAAGATTAAACTGTTGGTCATAAATAGCCATAAGGTCATGTCAGAGGCACTATTGCGCCTTGAGAACTCAAGAACACTAGAGCTGCTTGGCCAGAAGGTTCCATGAACTTTTCACTTTGAGACTTGCCTTATACATCTGTACATCAGTAAATTATGCCTCACGTTGGTAAAAAAATAAACAAATTGTAATTTACCATCATATATTTGTACAGATATCAAATTATACATTAATAGTACAAATGTTAACATCAAGATATGTAGAATTTAGACGAGCTCCAACTACAGACAGCTAAAGTTGATACAGAACAATTTTCACAGACAAGTAAACGAATACTTAACCACTAAATTTTAATATAATACAATATATTTCAATTATATTTTGACTCTCAACAATTATTTGAAACTGGAAATATGACCACATCTACTTCGGTCTTCCAACAGTTAAATGAAAATTGTTATACAGTAAACTTCTATGATTAAAGAACAAGTTTACTGGAAATAGAGAGCTAAATATTGTTAAGCATAAATTATGCAAATATTTTTTAATTGGTATTGCATAGCTAAATCTTTCAATATTCAAAGTACTTTTATCATACATGTATTTCTATCAACATAGGCATCAAGTTTCATAATCCTTCTAAACAATGGCAACCATCTATTTATAAATTCTTCTAATTTTGAAATAAAATAAAAAAAATTTAACTGTTGAAAGACTACTAGAACAAATTTTACAATTTTTATATACACAACTAACAAAGCGTACAGACGCACTTGTCTTTATCTGTGAGTTCTACTTTAAACAAAAACTTCAATGTAAGAGAATACTACTTGAATATTTACTGAGGAACAATCATCGATGGAAATACAAATATATTTTTCCAAAGCGACACTAATCGCGATGCAAACTAAAGGAATGTTTCCAAGGATAAATCAGTTGAGCGTAATAAATAGCGCTTGATGAGTGACAGTATACGTAAACTACACACGTTCACTATAATATTGGGGAAATATACGACAATACACACGTACAAAACATTAAAAAACTCCAACCAAGAAACAGCATTGTGGTAACACCTGTAAAGATATTACAGGCATAGAAAACGAAAAACAAAATCTAAACCAATCCACAAAGCAAAAAAAAAAAAAAAATAAATCAGGTTATTCAAGTGCTAATTTTAACTTTTCAAATTTAAATGTTATTATTACCTGCAGTACTAATTGGAAAACCAATATTAAAAAGTGTTTTATATTATTTTATAGAATAAAAAATATGATTCTTATATTGATCAATTTAAATAAATTCATAACAATCTCAAGGATTTTAATGTTTCATAACAAAACATTGCATTTCTACTATTTGAAGATATACAATATACAAACTAGTATAAAGTTTATGCTCTTGTATAGGACAGTAAACAAAATAATAAGTTGTAACACACAAGTTTTCTGGTTTATAAAGCCAAAACATGTCCTATTAGAAAGCATTGACAAAAACCAAAACTAATTTTCATGAATACAAATGTTTCGCTGTTCTTGGTCAGAGAGTACACATCTGTAAACTATACCCAGAAAAGCAAAAATGTGATGGGACATTAAGCTATGTGACTAATCCACATGCAAGCAACAAAACTAAGCAAAAAACAACACTGATATAAGAGATAGGACATTAATTTAAGTACTTTATAATCTGATGCATTACTATCCCGTACGATGGTAATTCCATTTTGGTGTAGACCATTCTACTTGTATTTCTAATTAATAACAAAGAACGATAACAATTTGTGTAATTTAGCACATACCGAACTTGAAAATATATATTTTTAGGATAGTAAAGTACTTCATAACCAATATTATTGCACTTTGGATCAATATATTATTAATAATTTCAGAATTACATGAGATAAGAATAATTGATTCACATACAGCAATGCAAGAATACACTAAGTATTCGTATTGTAAAAAAAAACTACAGAAAGAGAAAAACTCCAATTTGAATTTTGAATATTAACAACCTATTGAAAAGTCGTTGTTCAGATGTATTGCAGAGGCATTAAGTTGTAACTATTCAAAATTAAATTAAGTTCTGTCATATATTAGACATTTTTGAAAAATATTACAGGGGTAACAAACCTGTTAACATTTGAAATGGTTAATGTTTCGTTGTCATATGATAACCAGAATTATTATCATGTAGAATCACCGTGTAAAACAACACACAATTAATAGCACACCAGGTTTCACACTTTCTCCATTTCATAGAACAGTTCAATAATTACCAAATAACTACCGTCAGTTCCATAATTCGTACGAAAGATTTTAAAAAATCGATCAAGTTGTGTTGGTTCATTTGGGGAGAGTTTTGCCACCGTCAAGATGTATGTTATTGTGCGAGTGAAACAGATTGGGGCCTGAAGAAAAACAGGAGAAGATTAATGAAGTTCCACTGTGTGCTCATAATTTTTAAGTAATAAAACCAATTTAAGTGAGGGATTTTACTAAAAACCAAAATGAATTCAGTATAAAATAATGAACTGTTCTAAGATGTTTTGGGACAACAGTGGAATCCATAATCTAAGAAAAAATAAACATCATTCTTTAAAACTTAGTAAAAAAAAAACTGACGAGTTGTAAAACAAACAGAGTCCAGGAATCAAAGGAACATTGAGGACCAAGATCAACAGTCAAGATAAGCAAAATGATCATGATGGCCGAGCAAGTCTTCTCACAACGTAAACATAAATGTTTTTGAGCTGATCCCATATCGGTTCAACTGAAAAAAGGGTTACAGCACACAAAGTAAAGTAGCTTATTCTAGTATGTAAAAAAATACTAGTAGTAAAAAATTCTTACGCATGGGTATTTTTTATCGTACTAGAATATTTCATTATTTAAAACGGACAACTAATAAATAAATTCAATATAGTAATAAACTGAATTTCCTCAAATACATAAAAATACTTGACTATTACAATTTTACTAAAAAAATAAATTATAAATGTAAAAAAACCTAATAAAAATGGCAGTGAATTTATAAAATTGGAATTCATTTTGTACGATTCGTACTTTGATTTACAAAAAAAAGACAAGAAAATTCAGTTATAATTTTTTTGAACGGGAATAAGCACAATATGAAAAAAACAAAACAATGGATGAAAATATACTAAAAATAGACTAACACTAATCAGATTTATCTGGAATACTAATAATTTCCCATAATATCAACAATATTTGTCCATTTCATGAACATAACCAATTTCTATAATTTCATAACTAATACTGTAATTATATTGAAAAATTTATTTGTTTTTCAATCAGTGATTCGTTTAGTAAACCTTATAATTACGGATCCGTTGACGATCGATGAGCATCACAACAAAGTATAAACGATACAATAAAATAACAGTAAAAAATAATATAAAATAAACATGTAAACAAGAAATATAAAAACCTCCAAGGATAAATTACAATACAAACTGCAATTAACGTAATTCTAAGGGAACTCATCACATCTGGTTTCACCGAAATACATAATTTAAGAGGTAAATAAAAAGCAAGGGGAGACAAATCGTGGGGGGATGGCACTTTACGAGGTTGGTATCACAGATCACGTGGCCGCAGGGTTGGTACCATTGCAGAGACGATAGCAGCGGATGTCATTGGCCAGTCGGTGCACATTCTGAATGAAAGTCGGTAGATCCTGAGAAAAATAGTTTAGTTTGTACGTTTTTCAGGTTGGAATGATAATAATAATATAATAATATAGAACTGTAATATATTCATTTTCTACTGTAATTTGTTTACAAACTAATAATTCTCTAGTGCCACAACTACTGTACATTATTGTATTAAGTTTTCATAGAACTATTGGCACTTACTAGTTGTACCAGCACTAACTGTTTACCCAAAACCAAGATACTGATGCCTCCGCAATTTTCTAATTTTAAATTTCCTGTCACCATTTTCCAGCTCTAGATCCAGGTACTCTTTCCCCACGACCAAGAAACCAAGACATCACAACTGATAATGTACTCCGTAAAGCCAGAAAATCCCTAAAATACTTACCTACTTTCTGCTGGAGCACTTACAAATCTCAGTCAATTCTTTGCCTCGTAGATTCCATGCCTCTCTCTCTCTCTCTCTACTGTCATCTCCAATGTCCTTCCACACTGACTGTAATCTTTCCTTACTTGATCATACCGTCTCATCGTGGGTCTTCCTAATGGACGTTTTCGAACATACCTCCCTCAGTCTTGTACCTTCTTCCCTTTGCAGTACATGTCCCAGCCATCCTAGTTGTTTCAATTTTATCACAACTATTACATCAGGTACCTAGTATAAGGCTCGTAACTCTCTGTTTTTTTTCTACCATATAACAATACTGGCTGAATAATGGTCTTATATAATCTTAATTTTGTACAAGTTGACAGGAGTCTTGATGAAAGGAGCTTTGTACAGGCACCTAAACAATTGTTGGCATTTCCTAACTTACTTTTAAAATAAATAAATGCTAACTTAAATTTAAAAAAATGTACAGCAAAAATGTTACTTGGTCTGCCTTCATGTTACGTCTCAACACCATCCGTTGGTTGCTGTCCAGGCCGGTTGTGTGGTCTAGGAAGTGTGGGAGGAAAAACAGGTAGAACGTCTCAAAGTCCACTGACGCCATGTTGAATATCGCTGTCGCTATCTCGTCTGCGCGGAGAGCGTGCGTCTTCAGGATCAACGTGTTCAGAAGCAGAGTAAGGTACTCAGGGAGGAACTGGGTGCGAAACAGCTCCTGTGATGCGACAAACAAAACAGAGAAATTCATTAAGGGAGAAAATTCTCTACCCATAAAAGGTTACAAGGATAGGAAGGGTAAAAAAAACTACACTACAGAGGACAAAAAAATTAAAAGTGACACAGGTTCCAAGTTTAGGAAACATATCCCAAAAGAATTCACTTTCATTGAGTAACTTATTGATACCTCTTTTGAGAGCATGAGTCATTCAATAATTTAAACTCAAATTCAATAATAAAACCTTGTTTATGTTTAATAACAATTTCTTATACTATATGTACATTACAAGCAGTTGCATGTGTTTAATTTATTCCTAACATCATTATTATGCAGAGCGGGCATTTCGACAGACACCAGTCAACATACCCTCTGGTAGAGTTTCCACTGCAGGTTCAGTATCTCCAGCGCCTGCAGGTTCTGAGAGAACAGCGTGATGTCGTTCTGCATGAGCGACTCGCCAAACGCCTGCAGTATGGCGGCCAGCTGATGTCCGTTCTGCAACTCTGGCTCTCCGTCCGCCACCGTCCCGCTGTAGAAGTACTGCCACTTGTGCAGCAATATACTGCCAATCAAAGTTTGAGAGGAACATACTGGTTAATTGTTTTTGATTACGAAAAATCACAAAATTGTTTAAATATAATGATCTAAAATTAAAACACTAAACTCAATAGGGGCCAATCAAACGAAATAAGTTTTTATTTTGGTGAGAAGATATAGAGAATTTTGGCGTCTTTGTAGACCTTTTACAAAAAAAGCTTTGTTTGTAAATGTAAAGCTATATTGTGCTCTGGAATATATGGCAGTTATAAAAGTACAATACTGAAACGCCTAGAGCTCAAACCCGATGTTTGCTTTGAGGTGAAAGTGTTAAAGCAAGATGTCATACCTAGAGAGGAGGTGGAAAAGGCAAGGCTTGATGTTGGAGTTGGGGCTGTTGTAGACGGCAGGGTAGATGTGGTCCAGGCAGAGCGTCACGCAGGAGGGAATGAACTGCTTGAAGATGCCTGACGCCTGCTCCACAATCAACACCAACAGCTGGAGGAGCTTGTCCACACCACACTCTCGCGTGATGATGTCCACACTATCCACACACAGATACACATCAGTACTACTAAGTTAAATATTAGGAAGCCTTCGGGTGAACCTATACATTTCTAGTGTAGATCCAATAGTACACTCAGTTTCAAAACATAACTGTCATTTACTTACAAACCAGACTGTACTATTTAGATCTCATGAATCAGGATCGATCATATAAAACACTAAATAAATATAAATTATTATTAAGAGTTATAAGTTTAAAAAATAACAGCACTCTTGTTTGATGCTAAGTCAGGAGATTTAAAATTTCAATACAAAGTTAGAAGTTCAAACGATCAAAAAGTCAGAATATCCAATAAGATATTGTATTAGATTTAGTAAAATTAAAGGTACAAAAAATATAATTGTAATTGCTTGTCCCAAATTCCCAACTAAACCTAACATTCATACCTCAACTTATCCTCATACCTAACCTACTTTACGAAGATGTTTTGAAAAATTAGTTAAATAATACATTTTTGTATAATAATTTATAAATTTTCAAAAATCTTTATTCAGTTTACGATGCAAAATGAATAATAGTTTAGATCGAGAGACTTTGAATCTTAACTACAATACTTCTGAACAAATTTTCAAATTAATTTATGTGAAGTACTTCACAAGGTCTAAAAGTACCCCTCTGTTTCAAAACAACTCTACCTTGTACTAACTAATAAGATATTTTATATCTAGGCTACAATGGAAGAAACTTTATTATACTGAACGCTTCTCATTACCTGCGGAAAGCGTTGATGAAAGTCTCGACAGCTCGCTGTGTCATGTCCGCTCCGATGTGTTCCTGAAGAGCTCGGAAAGCCTCCAAAAAGAAACTGAGCATCTGGTCACAAACTTGAGGCTCTGTGTTCATCCGTACGGGAAATTCAGCGATGACGTTCTCCAGGACAGGCTGTACCAGAACAGTCATTGTTTAATGGGTAAAACCTTTATACGCTGTTAAAGGAATGGACATGTTGGTCAGTTTAGGTTGATGCTAAACCCAGCATAGTGTTTACATTTAGGATCTGGGGAAAGAAATTAGTAAAGGTTTGATTCCGAACCGAGCTGACGGTAGTGATTGGTTGTTTTTTCAACAGTTTTCCATGTGTACAATGTAGTATAGTTTCTCTAATATCCTTTGAAAAAAAAAACGTTCTCACATTCTTTGGGGATGTTGGTAAGGGAAGATTTTGAAGTTTGGAATACAACCCAACTTTTCTTTGTAAATTAAAACTAACTTATGTAAGACATCTTCAAGAGAATTAACTTGTGTAGGTATTTAAGAAACAAAGGATTATCAGGCCATTTCTCCATTAATCTTATTGGGTTCAAGTCCCAGGCTTGTAATCCATTGTCAACCTAGGGGGACTAAGACAAGACTGGGAGGATATGAGTATGATATTAAAAAAAATATTATGTAGTTTTGCTACTGAGAAAGACAATGGATTGAACTAGCAACCTTCAGATTATGAAGTGGGCTCTATAACCATTCAGCCAGTCGACTTATCCCATCTTTCAGTAAGATTGAAATGTTGTAGGCATTGGTTACCTGCAGAGCTGAGTAGAGGAGTTGTTTGGCCAGTTTGTTCTCGGGCTTGCAGTGGACGAGCAACGTAGTGATGTGGCGCAGGTCCTGTGTGCCGGCCGGCATCATCGACTTCACTAGGTTGGTCATCAGCTCCAGCCGCTGCTCCTCCGACTGCACGTCTGACGGACATGTCATCAGTATGCGGCACAGTGCACTCTGCACCAGCGTCTGGGTCTGGACGTCAACAGAACATTAGTTTATAATGTATATCTTACTTAGGTGACTGGTGGTAGATAAAGGAACACAGACTTTGGATTAAAAACTTTATATTAAGTAAGACCAGAGAAAGACATGTTCTCAGCTTGGTTGACCAGAGTCCACTGCTGGGTTTTCCTTAAGGCTAGGAGTAGTGGGGGTAGCATACAATGCTGACCTTGAGCATATACTTCACTACCTTCCCATGTGTAATATTTGAAGTAATATTCTAAAAAAAAACAATAAAACATTTGACAACTCAAACTTCTGCTGCTATGATACAACTACAATGAATACATATAAAACTTACAAATGAGTAAAACCAAAAACATACTAAAACTTAGTAACAACACTAACAAAAATTACAAACATTTTGTATTTCAATCAAATTCTGAAAACGTGAATCTTTTTGGGGGCTTAATTAACCTTCCTCTACTACTAGTTTGTTGTGTTTGAGAGCTTGTAGGAGAAGGTTGAGGACTGTGTGGTGGTGATGGAAGTGGGGATACAGGTCTGTTATCTGCAGTTTCAGGAGATCTGATAGGGCTAGGAGGCGTTTGATTTCTACTAGCAATAGGTGACCAGGTTTTCCAAGGTTTATCTCCAATATTATGTGATTGAGTACTAACATGAGGCTTATGAACATAGTATTCTCTAAGTTGATTAACATGAACTTTGTGTAGAGTGTTCGTTGACAAAATCTTTACTAAATAAACAGTATTACTTAGTTTGGTTTTTTACTTTTTTAGACGTTGATGGATATGGCTACAAGATCCTGGATGACAACGATATTGCCACTACCTCAGTTCAAAAGCAGTGCTAAATGTGTCGAAAATTCATCACGACATTCAACGACAATACGACGAATTCAGACGACAACTCAATCCCTCCACATTATGACATTTTTTATGGCAATAAAACAGTCATGTCTTGATACAAGAAATCACTGAAAAATTACGAGCTAAAAATCAACTGAGATTTGTGGATATAAGTCAGTAAGGGAAGATTTAGGTGAGAACTACCGCTACGACAACTCCACATACCTCTTGGTTGAGATGGCCCAGGCTGGCCTGGAACAGCGGCAGCAGGCTGGGCAGAGGGTGGGGGGTGAACTTCTTGTTGGCCAGAGCAGCAAGCAGGTGAGCCGCACAGAACTGGAGCTTCACCGGGTGTTGTGTCTGCAACAGCGGTAGGCACGCCTCAACTGCGTTGTTGACATGCTCGGGGCTCAACCAGGTGGGCAGTGTGGCAATCACCTCGGCATGCCTGTCGATGCAAACAACATGATCTGTCTTTTACATAGCCATGATGATAGGTAGGGGATAAATTGTAATTAAAATTGATAAATATAATAGCACATCTAAATATGTAGGCCTATCTTTGAAAGAAACAAAACATAAATTTTAATAAGTCAAAACTAACAAGGTTTCTAATTTATTTATAACACCCAAAATATGCCAGGATATGAAAATTATTGACATATAAAAGTGTTATGAAATAAAATGGTTGAATATTCTGGAGTAAGGATTTATGTTAATCACTATTTGGTGTAATGGTATTAACAATGGTATACAAGTGACTGTTAACCAGACATGTTTGAAGAAGGCACCACAAGAATGGTCTCAAGTGCAATAAAAAAGGTAAAAAGCCATTTAGAGAAGGTGGACCGATGTTTCTTGGTATCCCATGGTGACTCTTTGGTTTTGAAAGTAATTATCCTCTCAAAACTAGTATAAACACAAAACACATGATTGTTGCATAGCTCAGAGTAGAGTGCCAGTTCGATTCTAGACCCATTTGCTATTAACTAAATGACCTATATCCAAAAAAACGGTTGCATTAGGCGGTAAGAAGACCAGGATTTGGAAATTTCCATATCAAAATGTTAAAAATGCACATTATGTTGAGTACAAACTTGAATAGCTTCCTGAAGTAATGAGTGATCAAAAAATTGCTCATTGACTTTTAAAAATATGTGATTGATTACCGAGTCAAACAGTTTATTTTATGAGCAGTTCAAAAGTTTACAAGAAGACTTACACAGCAACAAACAGCTTGACGGTATCAGGATCAGACACCTTCTCATGCATGGCCGCCCGGCTGGCCGCAACGGCCAGACTGCTGAGGCTCATGGACAGGTTCATGGTGCCGGCCAGGTGGCCGTGGATGTGGCCCACAGTCTGCGTAAGGGCTGCACAGTCCAGCAGAACTCTCCGCAGCTCGGGACCAGGCTGCGGTGGCTCCTGTGCGAACAGCAGCTTGCTGTAGGCTGCGCAACACTTCTGCCACGCGTCCACCTGCAGGCAGTTACACTCTTGTAATAACATCATCATACCTTTCTTGAAAGGGACTAAGATAATATAAGTTTCATAAGTATTCAGCTCTCATTGTGAAGTGTTGTGAACTGCCGTGGAACTTTCTAAGGGACCCAAGTGAATTTAAGTGAAATGAAGATAAATGAATGAAAGACAGAGGGGAAGATGAACAAAGAAAGAAGGAATGACATGGATACAGAAACAAGAACAGAGCATCAAGAAAAACTTTGAACAGAAGTCCTGTGGCGGTTGAAGAATTAAAATTTAGACAATTGGCTTTGGAAACATAATGGGAGTAATTATGTTAAAACATAATTATGGAAGGAATAATTATTATAGGCAATTTTCTATGGGAGTACAGATAAATGTCACTTGATAGGAACTAAGTAAAAAGGAAAAAATCATACTGAGCCATATTATATACAACTACAAACTACGGAACTCTACGAAAATCTCGCCACTACGATAAAAAGTATCAACACTTAGCTACACAGTTGAACAAGTGACCATGATATTTTTCCTAAAATCCACAATTAAGTCATTTGATGGGATAAAGCAGCACAACTCACCACTCGAGAGCAAGTCGCCATTGGTACAATGTCTCCAATCTTCCCGACAACTTCTATATTATGCCTGATGAAGACTTGACGTTCTGTTTCTTCCTGAAAAATATAATTACACTTTAAACCAGCTACTAAAAATCACTACTTAGTCCTTCACTCCTGCATTGCCCTAAGAGGTAAAAAAAATTATTGAGAATAGAAAACAAATTTTTATGTGAGACGTAAAACAACTATTCACCCTGATCTGTTGAGAAGTTTGTATGTCAAATATGGTAGGTATATTTAGGTCAACTGAAGTGTTGAATTTCATGTTTGGTGCCTCGGGTGTAAATCAAGAATAATACTCACATCGTCATCAGTCTTCTCGTCATCCAAGTCCTGTTCTGTCCTCATCTTTTTTATAATTGCTTCCACCAATGCAGTTGCAAATTCTTCATACCTAGAAGGAATAATTTTATTGTTCAACTGAATTATATACCGGTACTTACAATTTTAATAGGGCAAATAACGAACAATAGTCTCTGAAATTATTTTTTTACAAATTGACTGTAGCTGTTAGTGGATATGATTAAACTCACAATTTCAATTAATTTGGTTTCCATTTATAATACTCAACAAAAGCTATATTTTCCAGAAATTTTCCTTTGAGCAATATTTTAAATTACGGTTTTTTTCAAATCCTACAAAGGCTTGCTTGGTTCTTTTCTTGTTATTCATTAATAATCTTGATAGGGTTAGAATAATTGAATAGTAGATCTCCCTTCATGCGGACAACACTGCACTCTTGTTTGAGGGGACAGGTCAGTTGCAGTATAGCAGCAATTGTTGTCAGCTGAGAAGAAGTGTACCAACTGGCAAAGCTAGGCCAGCTCAGGGAAAATTTTGATTTTAATAATTAAATTTAAATTTACACATTTCCTCACTTTTTTGGCATGCATGGATAATCCGCCTCACACACTACCCGCTCGCGCGTACTCGAGTGTTTACTTCATTTCTCCACTTACTTCTGTATGTGAACGGCATCTTTGTCAGCCAAGTAGTCTAGCAGGGAAGTCCAGACCTCGAGGCAGGCGTAATATGCTGTAACTCATGTACTGTACAGGTACAGGAAGTCATTGACGGGAACAGGATAAGTGCTTGGACAGACAGTAACGTTGTGGATGGATGCTGTATCTGACATGAGTACACAGGTGGACACCAGGTCGTTTGATGTCGTAGACTGGAGACAGACACTAGTATCTTTACATTATTCATTTTTCTTTAATAATGAGACATATACAACATCTATGATGTATATCATAATATTACAATTTATGATGTTTAATCATAAATATGATAATTTGATCAAAGTCAGCTAGACCCAGTTTGGGATTGCATCTATGATTGCATCTACATCTATAACCGATATACAACATATCTATTTTAAATAAATGTCGAAGAATATTTTTTTTTTTTTTTTTTTTTTTTTTTTTTTTTTTTAATTTTTTTTTTAACATTTTTTTTTTTTTTTTTTTTTTTATTTTTTTTTTTAATTTTTTTTTTTAAAATACCTACCTGGGTAGGTGGTTATTTCAGAAAGGTAATAATAATAGTATACATTTAAGTTCTTACAGTTATTTTTTTAGTAATTAGAACTTAGCGAAATCAATAATAATTCACTAACTTCTCGTCGATGTTGGCAAGATCGCTCTGCTGCAGCACCAAGTGTAACAGCTGGTGGTTCTGTGTGCAGACGACAAACACCGAGGGAAGCAGGGAGTGGGGGACACAATTTTTATACAATACTTCGTTCAGTACGGCCAAAGCACATACACCCAGGTTGTCCTGTAATGAAAACAAAAGTATGAACAATTATTTTTATTATGAAGGAACTACAGCAAAATTATCAATTGATGCATAAATCTTGTGTAGTAGGTATTGAATTGTGCGAACACTACAACTACCCATGTTATAAAGGTTATATATCTTAAAATTCTAGTTGAAATAGTACTGGAAATACAACCAGTCTCATGATTGTCATTTATTTTCTGTCTTTTCTAAAGAATGAATCAATATCAATTACTGCAAGTCCAGCATTTGTTTCTAAGTGAAAACCTTAAAATAGGTACCAAACCAAGGTAGGAGACCAAACAAGAGATGGGAGACATCTAAAAGTAACCTTTTACAATTTACGATAATCTAGACCATCTAAACACAACCTAGACAATCAAAAAGTCAATTAGACCTATACTTAAAACCTTATACTTTATTAGGAATGCTATTTTTCTTGAATATCACAAATGTTTGACACTAAACGATGGAATGTTCATATTTTTAAGATAAACAATATTTGTAACATGCGCAACAAATAAGCGTATGAATGTATCAACAAGTCTATGTGGGCTAATAGCATGTATTTGTGCATGTGGTTGCTGACCGGAGTGCAGGTGAAGTGGAACACCAGAGCTAGGAGGGCGGAGTGGGTGGCCTGGGACTGCAGGGGGACCCAGGAGAACAGGTGGCAGACGGCCTGCAAGGCTGCCGCACCAACGGCTTGGCTGCTCCGTCCCTCCTTCACCCCCTCCAGCACATCTGCCGATACCAGAAAAGTTTCTATTTTTAATTCCTCCAAAATATTTAGGATATCTAACTTATAATGTTATAAAGATGTGGTGTTTTCTGTATGTTTGTGGGTTTGTTGTGTATCTATACTTATTTAAAGGATAAATATTTTTATTTAAAGGTTACATAAATCAATAGATCACTAATTATTTTTTTAGAACAGGAAAAACAGTGGTTGAGAAACAAAAATATACTCACCACAAATAATTTTAAATACATTAGGAATGTGAGCAGTAAACAGTCGTTTGAGTTCGTCTTTGCGACAAACACTGAGATCTTCACGAGGACAGATCAGCTCTTCCGAAGCGGTCTGGAGGAAACTGAGACCAAGAACTGTGGTGTTTGGATCTTGTATCATCTACAAACAGAAAGAAGATGATTTATATGTTTTGCGATTCAAAGTATGAAATTGGATGGCACGTGCAGTAATATTGAAATATTCACAATAGGCCTCTACAAAAACTTGATCATGATTTTAAATTTTATTATATCCACTTCAGAAGAACATTCTGGTCTATAAAGCTAGCAATAACACTGTGAAGATCACACTATGCTTAAAACATGATAGGCTATTCATTGTACTAGACGTACAATAAAAGCGGTGGCTAGCAGACAAAATTCCTTCAAAAGAAATGTCAATGATTAGTCAAATGATTATTATTATTAATGCAATAAATTACTATTATTGTCACTGTACGTGAAAAAGTTCAATATTCAACTTTTTAATCATCTATATTTTAATCTGCTTTATATATTGGAACCGATTTATTTAATCGCTTCAATCAAAGGATGAAAAAAGTAACTGTAAATTTTAAACATTTTGCCTCCCGAATTGAGTAATGACTATATTAAGGTTTACCTGCAGTCTTCAATCCAATGTTATTTTTTACACAACTAGTTTCGGGAACAATGTTCCCATTTTCAAGTGTACTGCAAGTATGTCTTTAGGTTATTTCAGGATGTCTTCTTTTGTAAATGAATGATATTTAAAATATGATTTTTCAATTTAAAATTATTATCTGGTGACATACAAAATTTTTTTGTGTATAATTTTTTTTTGAAATTGTACACAAAATCATTTTAATTAGGATTGGATTAATTAGGATAACCGTATATTATTTAGGATCTTTAATTATAGGCACGGAAAAAATTATCATATAAAAAGTAAACCTGGTATTTTCAAACCTTGCAAATATTCATGAAAAAATCCGGGTAAAAGTGTGGCCAGTCATAACGTGCGATGTCTACGATGAGTTTGAGCAGTTTGTTGCGTATGAAGTGAGGAAACTCTGCATGTCGAGCCAGCAGGTGCTTGTATAACAAAGATGTCAGCTCTGACTTCTCCTCTGTCAGTAGTACCAACCACCGCTTTGTTATTACAGACTGTGAACACAAAAATCACATGAAAAAGTTCAATATTCAACTTTTTAATCATCTAAATTTTAATCTGCTTTATATATTGGAACCAATTTATTTAATCGCTTCAATCAAAGGATGAATAAAGAAAGTAACTGTAAATTTTAAACATTTTGCCTCCCGAATTGAGTAATGACTATATTAAGGTTTACCTGCAGTCTTCAATCCAATGTTATTTTTTACACAACTAGTTTTGGGAACAATGTTCCCATTTTCAAGTGTACTTTAAGTATGTCTTTAGGTTATTTCAGGATGTCTTCTTTTGTAAATGAATGATATTTAAAATATGATTTTTCAATTTAAAATTATTATCTGGTGACATACAAAATTTTTTTGTGTATAATTTTTTTTGAAATTGTACACAAAATCATTTTAATTAGGATTGGATTAATTAGGATAACGGTGTATTATTTAGGATCTTTAATTATAGGCACAGAAAAAATTATCATATAAAAAGTAAACCTGGTATTTTCAAACCTTGCAAATATTCATGAAAAAATCCGGGTAAAAGTGTGGCCAGTCATAACGTGCGATGTCTACGATGAGTTTGAGCAGTTTGTTGCGTATGAAGTGAGGAAACTCTGCATGTCGAGCCAGCAGGTGCTTGTATAACAAAGATGTCAGCTCTGACTTCTCCTCTGTCAGTAGTACCAACCACCGCTTTGTTATTACAGACTGTGAACACAAAAATCACATACCAACCTTATGAAACTAAATATATTACACTACAGGAAATGAAGAGTCTTTCATTTTATTGATATTAGTAGATTTAAAAGGAAAAAGACATGACAATGTAATACTGTTATTTTAAATAAATACAAAATATTAATCAAGGTGCCCAGTAGATTGAACATTTTAATCTTTTATTCTCACTAGCTCTAGTATGGAAAGGACTGAGTAGGTATGTCCTTTTTTTACACTAAATACTATACAATTTATATATGATATAAATGCTAAGGCATACACTGTATTATACTGTATGCTATGATAATATATGGAATGATAAATTATATGATAAATTTTCTATGTAATATAAGGATAAACATTTGTTATCTGTACTGAAAATAAAAAAATAAATGAAATGACAAAATGCTTAAGAGATATGTAAATAGCCTAGTTATTTTATCTGACATGCTTTAAGACTGCTGTTATAAAACACCCACAAGTTCTAATTATACAGTAAAATCTATTTTGAGGCTAGCCCAATAGGTAATTTATCAACAATAAACCACATAGTAAATTAATAAAAATTACCTCGATCGTGGCCAGGCAATACATAGCAACATACTGGTTGCTGGTTAGAGTCAAGAATTGAAGACATAACCTCCATGACTCTGGTCTACCAGAGAAAGTGCTTAAAATGTTCTCTAGTTCTCGTTGCCTCTCGTTAGATGTTCCAGGGCTGAAAAACTCATTCAGCAACTTTTCAAGTGCCTCTAATGAGTTCCGACAGTCATCCTACAATTATTCCCAACAGAGAAAAATTAATCAATAATATATCAAATATACGGTATTATATTTAAAAATGAACAAAAAACACAATCTATTTAAAGTTGTTGAATTAAAGAAATGTGTGTGACTTAGCCTATAGGATTAACAATTTTAATAATAATAGAGATTGGATAGTGGATATTTAACACATTTTAGCTCCGTAACTAAAAAAAGAAGCTGTAACATTTTTTTACAAATCCTTACTACTAAGAAATGCATTTAAAACTGTAAGACCTAATATGAATAATAAAGTACCATTTTAATGTAGCAGTTATAAATAAAAAATATGTAAGGTAAATTACTATTTACTTTACATAGATTACTATCTATATATTTTGCAGGAGAGCCCAAGCAAAATGGTAATTGGCCTTAGATACAATCAGCTTATCATGTATTACACAGGTATTTTAAAGTTTTAAAAACTAGTTCCTCTGCTAAATATTATAATGAGTTTCTTAAGTACAATACCTTGGATGGAAACTTCATCACTTCGTTACCAAAAGTGATCATGATTTAATCTAACATAGGTACTGAAGTAAGAGCTAGTCACTAGACAAGGATTAACCCTCCTACTAGGGCCTACGTCTTCCTATTGATCGACCACATATCATGTAAATTTAGATTTTACGATAAATTTCATCATATTTAACAAAATTTCTTTCGTATAATGTTACATAATTAATTATGAAACCCATTCCTACCGAGAGTTCTTTTAAATAACCAGTTTAAAGGTTGTAAAAACAATGTTTCAGATAACCAAAAACCGTGAAAAATCCTATTTTTATAACCTCAATCGATGCAGTGATGGCAATACTGACCATGTTACTGGCGCATCCTTGAATGCATTTACACCAAAGTTAAAAGGGGCAAATTACAATCACAAAATTTGTAAATAATAAAACAAATAAAGAATTAAAATATTGAAACTTTCCAAAATATTTGTCAATTAGTGGTCCAAACAAACCAGCACTTTTCACATATGGAAGGCTGTTTAGCAAGGCTACCAACATGATATAAAAAGTAAAATGTGTTTTTACGATGTCTTTCTACTATATTATATATGTAACAAAATGCAATTAAAAGACAACTGAAAAATACTATAAGAGCCAGATAATATATTGAGAGATATCCATCGAATAAATTAGTTTATGATAATCTAAAATAAAAAGGGGGTTTGTACAAAGCATAATATATATTGCACTATATAAATTTTGTATGGAGGAAATTTTAATTTATAATTAGTGAAATTTCCAGCAACTCGTTTGAGCGGGCCATAATAAAGCTATTTTTACATTCCTTTGTCAATTCTGTCATTATGACCTTATGCAACATGGAACAGGTATGGTACAAGAATAAAGGTATACAGTATACCTTTAAAATATTTTTTTCATACATAGGGATTACATTATTAGGGATGAAACAAGATTGAAGTTCTAGTATTTCATACATATTAGAATAATAAGATAGAATATTTTATAATTTTGTTTGAGAAAAAATTACTCTAAAAACAACACAAAAAATAAATCTTTGGTGCTTTTGGTTCGATTCCTGAGGATACACTGGAAATTGAAATCTGGAAGTTCACTAGATCTTATATTCTTATGTTTATATCTTCTTAGTTTTTGATATTTGTTCAAAAGGAACTTCTTTGAGATTTTAAGATAAAACCCTCTAATAAAGCCACTCTCTTGCAGTGTTCGAGTCCGGCCAATTACGGGAAGTTCAAATCAGAGGTCTTTAAACTTGTTAATACGTGGAATTCCCATCATCCCATAATGGCTATCAATTTGTACTTATAAAATTGTTAACAATAGTTTTATCAAACGTTTATTCAACAACATCGATGAGATGGTGGTCACTTAGTCCCTTACTTATGTGAAAATAATCAAAATCACCTTTTTATTTGAACATGCTGCACAGAAAACTGAATTCAATACATTACCTTTTCAATAAGTGTCAATAATCATTAACTTCTTCAGTATATACACATGTATACCATTGTAGTTGTCCTTAAAAAAGTGTTGTTGACGAATTCATTCTAATTTTGAATCTTCCAAAAACAACTTAAGATTTTTGTATCTTAAGAATTCAGATGTCAATTACAGTAGGATCCTTTATAAATTGTAAATGCAATAAATTATTATTATTATCATATCCGGCTACTTGGACTGAGCCCTTAGCCGGATAAACTACAATTTATACCTAATAATAATGTGTAGTTGATAAATATAAAAATAATTAGTGTTAAAGTCTCTTCTATGACAATTTTTTTGAAAAAATGCATACTTTATAAAACCAAAAGAAAATGTACATAAAGAAAGATCTTGTTACTGTAACTACAGAAATTACAATACAATATCGTGATAATATTGTGAATTAAAATCCTGTAATGTATTAATGGTTGGTAAAACTTAAGTTAAAAACTAAACAAAATGAACAGAAACTAGTTGTGTGGCTCAACTGTGTAGTAAACCGAGGAACCGTGAGTAGCTATGTGTGCTTCTGATTGAGTACCAGAAGCTAATAATTTTTTTTTATTCACGCGTACTTACGTGTTCGTAAGCCATGGGAAATATATTTTGATTCCTCTTCTAAGAAGCTGGATTTTTTCAGGACCAGGAAATCCAAGGCTGGATATAAGGGGTTCTACTATAAATTTATTTATTGACTTGAAGTTGTGATTCTACCCTATTTAAAAAAAATTATGGTATCATTACATAGCCAAAGTCATTACTGTAACTATATTGGATAGAAGCATAACATTTTTATGTGTCCTTTTAATTTCAAATCAGGAGACTTCAATCACACATTTACAACAAATTGGGATTGCTCATGGTCAGGATTTGTCAGCTTTGTCAGGAACCAACATGAGTCAATCCTAGGCTCGGCTCATAGATGGCAGTTCGGCAGGTTCTTGCGCAAGAGAACAATTTCACTAAATCGTGGACTGTCAACTACTTGCCACTTAAAACAAAAATAGATTTTCAGGAATTATATGAATAAAACAAAGCTGTAATTAAACACTATATTTGGAAGAACAAAATAACATCATAGTTATTGTACGATACCACTAAGTTACATTAATATATCGTATTAATCAATGACTTGTGACTTCATTAGTTTTTTTTTTAAGAAATATTATTCCTTCAAGGCCCCCTCAAACCCAACAGAATTAAACCTGTAAAATATGTCTCCAGAAAATATACAGATAGAAAAAATATTAGACAAACAATTAAACACAAAATAATGAAACAAAATTTATAAATATACACAAACCAAATATTTCATAAAGAGAAATATACAATACAATTTCTCTGTTATTCTGTATAAAAATAAATGTAAAATTCCACCAGGAATTGTATAGGTGTTCTAGAAAAACAATATTAATATAAAATTTATTGCTATTTTATTTTAACTGAAATTACAAAATGTAATTTCCCACTGATGTATGGTTTTACTTACGATAACCAATCAATACTTAATGCAATCAGTAAAAAAGCCTTTCTGAAATCCAGAAGCTGTTTTTTCAATAAAACCGGTGATGGCAGGAGTAAATCTTATCTGTAAATAAATTAAAATTACTAAAACATAAAATTAATATTAAAAACATAACATTTAAGTTCACTAGACCTCAGTGTTACATAAACTTTGTACATTTCTAATAATTTATAGATTATAATTACTCTATTCAAATCCCTAAAACTAAAATTAATTAACAATAAAATACAACAATAAACGAACACAAATGTTAATTTACAAGAAAAATGTGAGCTTACAACCTAGTTAGGCGTGTTTTGTTGTAACTGCCAGACCTTTGCATTGTGGAACGTTAGTGTTCTTTGTGATCAATCAAATTACCATCTTAAGTTGGTATCGTCATAAAGAAGTATTTTGCATATTACAGGGAAGTTCCCTAAGTCAAATTCTAAATCTTAAAATTCATTCATGTTTGTTGTGGTATTTTAAAAATTAATTATTGCTGATCAATTTTGACCTATTGATTACAACCAATATGAAACTGATATTAATAATTTTGATAATTTTACACCCATAGTATAAGTATGTGAAGAAACTTAGGTTGCAATTTTTTTTCTTAAATTCATGGAGTGGAAAAGATGTGTAGAATGAAGTTACGAAAAAAACTACATTTTTAGGCACCTGAGTTATTAAGTTGAGAGTGAAATTTAAGAATTAATTCAGCTCTGTCCATGAATTAAATCTTAAAACTAAAAGCGAACACTAACGATTCCGTAAGTAGTTTTATGGCATTCGGAAATAATCCGAGAGTTAGAGTTTCTGATTACTCAGAAAGTATGTTTATGATGTTGACCGGTTGAGAAATAAAATAAACTTCAGACCGTTACAACTTCAACCAAACAGTTTTTCAAAACATGAGTGACAGTAGGGTTTGTCGTTCTGCTCCTTGAACGTTCCTTTGTTCAATTGCTTCAAACAAAAAGCGCACACAAAATGCTCCGGATGGAACTTTCTGAACATGGCAGTGATGCAACGACCTGCAACAAACAAACGTACAAAATAAATACTGAAAAATATTCATATGATTGATAACTCTTTGAGTGCTTTGGAATTATATATCGTCATTAGTTTCTATCCCGAAAAGTAAAGTTGCAAGTTGTTAACAATCAAGTTGATGCTAGTTGATTTAGTGAAACTGTTCTCTTGCAGGGGAGCCTTCCGAAATGCCATCTATGAGCTGAACCTGGAACTAATTCTTGTAGTTCTCTGTTTTGCCGCTAGAGTAACACAGAGCAACTCTCTGCTAGAGTCAGTTTATCCTTTATAGCCAACTAAGACAAATAACACTTACATCTTACACTCAATCCTCATTCATACTTGGCTTGGCTTAAAATAACCACCTTGTAGTTTGGTCGTTATTTCAATAATCTAATCTAATATGGCTCTGAAGAAAATTTTATGCAAACCAATTGGCTCTCTGAGAAATTCTGAGGAAAAAATGAGGATCCCTGTGATAAAGCATCTATTGTAAAATTCAGCCTCCGGTGGAAATTTTGACATTAAATTCTTCGTCATACGTCAATTATTAGAAGCTGACCTGTGATTGGTTTGTGACATCCCGCACACAGAGACCCTCTCTTGGCATGGTAGTGGGTCTCGCAATACGGCAAACCTTCATGGTCGAAAAACGAGCCTCCGTGAAACGGCTGTCGGCAGTCCTGTCAACAAAAAATAAAAATATATTAAACTGATAGTGGAATACAAGTAAACCTCATCGCAGGTAATTATTACGAGTTATAATAAAACCGTGTACACAAATCTGCCAAGAAAAACTTGACCTTAAAACCTGTAATGAAGAACACACACAGTTAGTACACTGAAGTCTTGTGTAAATAGATCAACAAAGTGAAAGAAACAGAAAATAAAACAGATCAAAGAGTTGTTTCTGGTCGTCATCACCACGCAATAATAACTTGGGTGGAAATAAACTGTGTGTTGAAGTGGTGAAGAGGGCCCAGGGATTTGTGGTTTTGACGGTCAGATATATGATAAAAATTAGATAGTTAAAAACTGTTCAGAGAAAAATAATCTAATATGGCTCTGAAGAAAATTTTATGCAAACCAATTGGCTCTCTGAGAAATTCTGAGGAAAAAATGAGGATCCCTGTGATAAAGCATCTATTGTAAAATTCAGCCTCCGGTGGAAATTTTGACATAAAATTCTTTGTCATACGTCAATTATTAGAAGCTGACCTGTGATTGGTTTGTGACATCCCGCACACAGAGACCCTCTCTTGGCATGGTAGTGGGTCTCGCAATACGGCAAACCTTCATGGTCGAAAAACGAGCCTCCGTGAAACGGCTGTCGGCAGTCCTGTCAACAAAAAATAAAAATATATTAAACTGATAGTGGAATACAAGTAAACCTCATCGCAGGTAATTATTACGAGTTATAATAAAACCGTGTACACAAATCTGCCAAGAAAAACTTGACCTTAAAACCTGTAATGAAGAACACACACAGTTAGTACACTGAAGTCTTGTGTAAATAGATCAACAAAGTGAAAGAAACAGAAAATAAAACAGATCAAAGAGTTGTTTCTGGTCGTCATCACCACGCAATAATAACTTGGGTGGAAATAAACTGTGTGTTGAAGTGGTGAAGAGGGCCCAGGGATTTGTGGTTTTGACGGTCAGATATTATATGATAAAAATTAGATAGTTAAAAACTGTTCAGAGATAAAGATTAATTGTGGGATCAATCACAACCTTGTGGTATTGTATTAAAAATATAGTAATAAAAACATATTGAAATTTTTATTCCTAAATTGTTATTAGTTGTTCTTCATAAATTATCAACAGTAGTTAGCCTGGATGATTTTTTTAATTATATAAAATACTAGCTGACCCGTCGAACTTAACACCGGTGGCTTACTGTAACGCCTAACAGAAAATACATGTTAACTTTAAGATTGGCTATTTTGTGAAGTCAAATAGCATTGCGGCTTCGTTGTGAAAGCTTTAAATATTCAATAGCTGATTATTAAAATAAACCTAATATGTATAAACATTGTGATTATTTTATTTGGCAAATATATAAACACGTTACTTTTAATCATACAGAAAATAAAAAATAAATAAATACAGTACGTAATTCCCAAAAACCGAAAACTATTAACGTGGCGAATAATGCTGTTCATTTTGTACAGCACGTATTTACTTCATATTTTTACATTATATGATTCATATGGCATTGGATAGTAAAGCATATTGCTAACGGAGAGTAAACCAACAGCTGTTCAGAAAGAAATCAAATGTTTTGATTTTAGAAAATTTGTAAACAAACTTATTCCCCATAAGGTTAACATTAGAAATTTAAAACACTATAAAATGGAAACTAATGGAATTTATGGAAACTCAATATGCCTAAAGCATGACCGGAGCAGAGACGAATCCAAAAAATCTAAGACCATTAAAATCGGTCCAGCCGTTCTCGAGTTATAATGCGTGTGACTAACACGACTTTGTTTTATATATTTAGATTTTAATTAATTAATACTACTCAACATTTTGACATGGATATGTCTAAGCTCTGGGGGGGAGGGTGTTAGTGTAGTTATGCAATGCAAAACAAAGTGTAGCGGAAGTCCTGTCCATAGTTTTAGAGGTTTATGAATTTCTTCAACAAAAGTTGTGACACTAAAAAATATAGTATGCTTCTTATTACGTACAAATGGTACAAAATATTTTTATTAAAAAAAATTGAACAATAAACATTTTCAACTTTATGTATAAGTCAGTCTTGAAATTTAAAATCAGTAGCAGAATTCATTGGAATTTCCAATGAATGAATCATCATTTTTTAGAATATGCAACAATCAAATATTCTATTGAGACCTAAAAAATTCTGTTGTGATGTAATCTAGTTGTATAAATGTGTTTTCATAATTTGACATTATTTAATATTCCAAACAGTCAGTCCATAACAAGCAAATACACAATCTAAAAAAATCCTAATATAATTTAAAAATATATTGTCAAACCAAAAGAGGGTTTAAGAAACTTGTAGTCTAACAAATATGTATAATGTAAAATATTAATCATATAAAATCAAATTTAATAAACTATGTAAGCAAACAGAAAAATTTAATTTATAGTGTTTTTGAACAGAAAATTTTATTACTTCAGTCTCAGAGATCTATTCCATCTTTGAAATCTAGAATAAAAAAATTATAATTTTTTGCTAATCTTTTTTTGTTTCTGAAAAACAATTTAATCTTACAAAAAATTAAAATAGACTTAAAAAATATAAGATTTAATTGGTTTTGTCGCATGATTGAAAATAGTATTTGGGGGAATTAATTATCTTATAATTTACTTATAAATGCAGTTTTTTATAATCATACTCATTTTGTAATAGTATATCTATTCTTCATTTAGTACATAAATCTGCAATTTGTAAATGTAATATCAAGTTTGAATGTGCAAACTAGTACATAGATGCTGGGCGTCTATTGTAACGTATATAATAATGTTAATTTTACTTTATTATTGTAGAATTTTCAGAACTGAATAATACAGGTGGTTTATTAATATGTGATCTTTTCATAGGTTATTTTATTAATGTTCCTTATGTGAACTTTGAACTCAGTTTATCTTATAACAAGAGAAAAAAATACTGATCAATTGATAGAATAACATTATTTTGTTAATTGTTTTTAGAATGCCTTCTGCTGTTAAATGATCAGTTAGATTTGTGAAGCTTATTATTTAATAATTGCTAAAATATTATAAAAACTTTAATAATAAAACCACTTTACTATTATTATAATTTTATTATCCAATCAGGGCTATATTTTCAAACCCCTTTTCCAGGTATAAGGACAAACTTAATTTTGAATCTATTAATAATATATTTTCTTTCATTGACAGTATTAGAAAATATCCTTCACAATTTTACCACTTCATTTTGTGCTGAATTAGGTTTTAATGATAATTAATTGGAATTATTATTTTGATAAATTTCAAACTATATGAGTTAGTTGTTAATTTTAATATATATAAAAAAGTCATGTTAGTTACAACATTTATAACTCAAGAACAGCTGGACAGTTTTTAATGATCTTTAATTTTTTTTATTCATCTCTGCTCTGAGTAATGTATAAACATTTTCAGTTTTGTATTTAACCTAAGGGCTAAACCCCACTGGCCTTTAAAGTTTATATATATATATTGAGCTTATGAAGAACATATGTGATACATTTAGTTACAGATTTTTTAAACAAAAAAACATTGTAATATAGAATAGGTTATGGATGTCTGTACTGTTTCTTTATTATTTCCTAGCTGCGATTTTTTGTTATTATAGAATTTGACAATTTCTGATACATATGTTTATGTCAATGGCAAATAAAGATTTCTTATTCTTATTTTGATCATATGTTTATATCAATTTAAATTAATTATTGACAGCTGACGCCACTGTGTGTCAATTTCAGCAAATGTTTGTGATCATTTTGAAAAAAAATAGATTACTGGTTGATTTTTTTGTCCCAGTGTAATTATTAATTGTTTTTTTGCAAGTATATTGAATGAATGTTAAATAAAACAAGTATTATTATAAACAATGCTGCCATTCAGAGATTTAATCTTTCCTAAAAAAACCATATTGCAAGTAGGTTTGGTTTGGACGTGGGTTAAGTCTGAACATTGTGAATAAATCCACTTAGATTTGTTTGTTTTGTTTTAAGCTCAATTCAGCACTTTGACAATATCCAGACCCGTTCTTTCATTTTTTTTAAATTTTTGTAGGGGTAGATCACCTCTTAAAAATCCAAATTTATCAAAAACGGTTGAAACTATTTTGAATAAAATTTTACAATCTAAATTTTAATAAGGATTTAATAACGCTATAGTTTATTCAAGGTGTGAATTGTTTAGTTTACTTTTAAAAGGAGAAAGAATGTGTCAGGTCACTGATAGTATTTACATTTACCTAAATTAATTTCAATGATTAATATGGGGTCTCTTTCCTTGATCTAGAGTAAATAATAATTGTTGTTTCATAACCCTGACCTCTATTCTAAGTCGGATTTTAGCGCTTACCCACTTTAAATATTACTCTATTCTTAATTCATCATAAAAACTTAAGAATTTTAATAGTCTTAGAAAAATAAGGTTCAAAATGATTGCTATACTTCAGAAATTTTAAACATAGTAATTTTAAAGTTCAAAGAACCAATATACGAAGATGACTTGTTTCAAAGTATTAAACAAAATTAATTGATAGGTTTATTAGCACACCAATTACTACGAATTAAATCAGTGTGTCTTTAACTGAAATTTTAACACATTTTCGACCTCCTTTTGGAAATAAAGAGACAGTTAAGGGCACAATTTTTCAATTAATTTGGTGAGATTACTTTCTTATTTGCTGTTTTGGAAAAAAATCAACATTTTGATTTTACGCTCAATGGCTAAAAAGTCTAGTCATATTCGTGAAAATATATTTGCCCAAACTGTTTTAAAATGTGGACCTTTTAAAACGATTGATATCTTTCTCACATTTAATGAATATCTTTTGTACCTATATATGTACATTTAATTAGACTAATAGAACCAATTCCCTCTAAATCTGACTCAACATTTTCTATTTTCTGTCTTATATTTTGAACGATTCATATTACACTGGATAGACCAAAAAAACACTTTGGAAATCAATAACACAGCTTAATACTAAAAACGAATAAATAGCGTTTACTCAAACAGTAAAAATATTTATTTTTCTATAAACAACAATACAAATGATAGAAATATTAACAATACGTGAAAATTCGGGGAAAAGCGAAGAGAGGAAATAAATATCGGGTGACTGGGCCAGGAGAGGGGGAGGGGGGAGAGATGATTACAATAACAATAGAAAGTTTCAGTCTTCTTCGTCTTCATCTACACCGACACACTTCGGGCAGACGGGTTTTCCTTCCATTGCGTAGAAACTCTTGCCGGTGACTGCCTTCTTACAATCCTGAAGATTATATACATCATAAGACACTGATTGAGACTTACTCCATGGCACTCGGTCGGTTAGTCATTCCACACGGGTTGGTTACACTGATTACGTTTCATTTCTTGGTGTGGGTTGGCTGTACTGTGTTTGAAGGTTAGTATTGAGGTGTTTCATGCGAGATTGTGTAGTTTTGTAATTTTGTGAGGAATTGTAAGCGATGTAAAGGCTCAGAAAAATGTACTTACCTTGCAAGATAAACTGGTTTATCTACTTAAAAATCGAAAATCATCAAAGAAATTGAAAATATTTTTTTTAATTTTAGTTAAATATAGGTATAAACCGTTTGACATATTTATAATATTAAGTATTATTTTTTATAGATATATTTATGTATTCAAGTAGAGATTTATAGTTAAATCAGTTAAAAATATTGAAATTTAAATCTTGTTTAAGTAAATGGAAGTAAAATTTACTGGAAAAATGGTTTAGAAACCTACAATTTCTTCTATAGAAGTTTCTCATACATGATACTTGAGCTTAAATGCCTAAGTACGTACCCTGCAGACGAAGCAGTCGGCATGCCACTGTGAACTGAGCGCGCTGACATAGTTCTCCATGATTGGCCGGTTGCAACCACCGCACTTGGGGGCGAACAGGTCGAAGTAGTCGTCACGGCAGTACGGCTTGCCCTCCCTCTCGTGGAAGCCCTCCTCGCCGAACTGCTTCCCGCACTGCGCGCAGAAGAAGTGCTCCGTGTGCCACGTCTTCTCCAGGGCAGTCACGCATTTCTGTAATAACACAGATAATCGTTGTACATCGATCTTCGTTAAAATTTGATTCTAGTCTGAAATTTTTCCTTGTTAATTATCTAAGACTGAAAAATAGTTTGGAGTTTGGAAAATAGTAACACTTTAAAATATTTCATAAATTTTATGAGCAGCAATTAATATTTTTCTAAGACAAAATAGAAAAATATATAAATAGAAATGTAAAAAAGATGTAGTTTGGAACACATATTAACACAATAGACATATTATAATTTTACCCTTTTTCACCCTTTGCAACCAACTTTTATTTTTCCACCAAGCACATTCGTGTCACTACATCCTCCGACACACAACCCTTCAGAGAACACTACACAACACATTTCACCGCGAGACTCCTTACATCGAGGATGGGGCCGTTGCAGTAGGCACATCGCGGGGAGAACAAGTTGTGATAGTCGGGCTCACAGTACGGGTGACCATCCCTCTCGAAGAAGTTCCGGGTGCCCAACTCCTGCTGGCAGTGGGTGCAGACAAAGTGTTCCGGGTGCCATGTCTTGCCGAGGGCCGTGATCACTTGGCCGACGATGGGCTTGTCGCAGGCGCTGCAGCAGCCCTTCTGTGTTGTGTTGACTCCCTACAATCACGCAACACGTTAGGATAACTCTGTGCTATAAGTTTACCATCGATACAAATCTCTGTCATTTTTATAGTGTGGAAATCTATGAGAGACAGGTGCATATAAAATCAATTTTAATGATCAATTAAATTTAATTTCAACTAAGTGAAATTAATTGATCAAACGAAAATATTAAATAAGATTAATATATTTTATCTCTAATAAAAAAGTTTTCTTTTAGGGTGATACGAATAATCTTTTAGGCAATAAAGTAAAATAGGTAACTAAAAATTTGATAAGTTAGTTTTAAAAACTCAGAATAAAAAGTAAGCACTAAATAAATTAAAAAATAAAACTGGATGAAATTTGTATTAAAAATTATAATATGCAAGGTGTGAGTTTACCTGTCTACTCATGTCTGCCTGAAGGCTTCCAAGCATACAATCCAGCTGTGCAGCCTGTTTCTGTTTGCTGCGCGAAGGCTTGGCGTACGTCGACTCTGTAATGTGGGTGGTTGTGGTTTCTGTGAATCTCGTTGCAGGAGACGAAACCTATAAATTAAAAAACCTATTGTTGGATCCATTTTTCCGACACTTAAACTCAAAAGTACAAATTACTTACTTGAAAGTAAAAGAAAATATGCAAAAAAATGAAGAGCAGATAAAAAGTTTTAATGTTTAAAAAAATTCACTTAAAAACTTTAACACCAGAAGAAAATTTAATTATGAACACTATTAGAAAAGAATGAAATCAGTTTGATCAGCTGAAGTTTACAGTTTTGGTATCAAATCACTAAGTAAACAAAACGAAAATGATAAAAAAATAAAAAAGCATCAATACATGTGAGTAGCAGGTGGCTGAAGCACTAACGATATGTTAGTATCGTAGGGAGCGTAAGTGAGCATTACGTGTTACTGGACTAGAGTCGAGGCGAACAGTGCAACGATACCACTCGCCGTTAGTGCCTAAGTCTCCTCACGCCTACACTGCACCCCCCTCACCCTTCCCCGCACAGAAATAACTCCCCTCCAGTCTCCCTCCCCCCCAGCTATTTTCAGAAGTCCCAAGAAAGGCGACGCGGTTCTACTGGCAGAATTACAATCAACCCTGCCCCCGTTTCTAAATCACGTAAAATTATTTTGACATAATTATGTATGAAAATTTTCGGTCTGATTTTTTTTATTTGCTATTGAAGGAAAATTAACTTTTGAATGTAACCTGGTCTTAATTTTTCGTACACAATTGAGAGACTTTTAATGTTGGTAAACAAAGTGTTGTATTTTTAACTCTCAATTCAGTTTGACAAAATTAGGCAGAATCTATATATATAATTTTAGACATTAACTGTATTAATTTAACAGAGAACTTCTCTCAACTGAAAGTAAATCAATTTATTTAATGGATAGGATCGAGGTCATAACGAGACGGAAACAGGATTTATCCTTAATGAACTCTATGCATAAAAATAAATACATAGATGAAAACACTAAAACAAATTATAATAGTAGAAATAAAAGTACTTGGTCGATGACTGAATGGTTCACTAGATTGGGTCAAGAGATATAAACAATGATCACAAAAGAACAAAAATAACTCAGAGAAACCGTTTATTATTGGAACAGACGGAGAAAACAAATCAACCAACAACACATGGCCTGACTCTCGACTGATGTAAGTGAAATTTGACATAACTCAAAATTGGCCATAGTAAATGAAAATTATATTTTTAAACTATATAGTTTATAAGCGCTATAAACTAAAACTAAGTTAATTATGGTGTCATACTAATAGAAATACTGACAATTCAACATGACACTAGTGTAAAGATTATAATAATCTTACGGGATTAAAAAATTAATACTAAATATTAAATAGCTACCAGAAACAACTTTTTTGATCAATCCGGAAGTTTCATAAAATCATAATGATAATAATAAATATTAACCTTCGAAAAATTCTCAAAGACGTTGTTGAGTGGTTGTTGGCTTCCCCGGTCCCATCCTGTGTCATAAAACTCGCGTTCACATTTTAAGTTTACAGTTGTTTATTTCTGTGAGACATTAATTGAGACCGAACCGTCTCGGATGTGTCAACAACAACGACTAAACCAAAGTTATTTTTCCAGAGGGATACAAGGAAAAAATAAAGTAGGTTAAGTCCTAGTTATGACTTTAGAATTTCATATCACATCAAACGTTGATGATAATAAATCAAATTAATGTAACTAAAGAATTAGAATAAGAATAAGAATTGATTATATTCTCTTAGACAAAAAAAACGCACATATACATACAAATAAAATAAATAAAAATCTTGCCAGGTCAGACTAAAATAAAAAATAAAAAACACGAAAAATAAAAAACTTCTTCATACTATAATACAACAAAAATTACAAATAAAAAAACTGAACAACTTATTAACAATAAAAATAATATATTACAAAAAAAAAAGCAGAAAATAAAAAAAAGCGGTTTAAATAATTTTACGATAAATGTAGAAAAATAAAAAAATAAATGTTTAAAAAACATCTTATAAAACTGAAAAATGAATGAATTCCAAAATTATTAAACAGGGGAGATGTTTGAAAGCTGTTGAGGATGTGAAAGACATTTTCTGAAAAATTTTTTAATTTATAAACAAATCAATCAAGTTTTCAACACAGTCCATAAATACAAGATTACCCAATTTTTGAATAATGGGAAAAGTATTGCATTTGTATGATAAAAATAACTTGATTTTTAAGCATAAAAAGAAAACTAAAAGAACATATCCTTATAAAAAAATATTGAATAAATGAAATATTAATTTTTTCATTAAAAGATTAACAGAAAATACAAATTTTTTTCAATTATATAAATATCTTAAGAGAAATTAGAATAACTAAAAGGATAATTGTGATTTTTTTAAGTTTAATGAAATATTAATTAGAAATTTTAAAAATTATGAAAACGAAAAACAAAATTTTTTAAATAAATAGATTCTAATAAAAAGAAAACATTATAAAAGTTCTTCATAGAAAATATAAAATTTATGATATATTTACGAGAGTTATGTGCAAAAAAATAAATTTAAAAAATACATAATTTATTATAAAAAATTTAAGATATTTTTTTGTGAGACAAAAAGTATTGAGCTTAATTCAAGAGACCTAAATGAAAAATCAATGATTCGCTAAAAAGAAACGAATAAAGTATCGACAACAGTTCTTTATAAAAGCGAGTGAACACACATGAATGTTAGAATTTTCCAAAAAATGTAGGTAAGAATAAGTGGAAATGTTTAAAATCAGAAGATCTTTTGAAAGCGAATATTCTGAACTAGTTTTACTGAAACAGATAAATAGTATCAGTAAACCGACACATCGATTGATATGTCTTAGCTCTTGGGGGGTGTTGGCAATTTGTGCAATCAAAATTTGAAACGAGTGACGTGATTTGGTTACCGTAGTTATAAGAACAGCTGTTTAGAACTGAAAACATTCCCTTTAGACAAATCAATGATCAAAGCTATTTCCCACAGGGAAGTAAATACAAACATTTTTCAATTAGTTTTTGGAAGGAAAAGACAGACAAGTATTAGCAAATAGTTGTGCTAGTTTTGATTTCAATTATTTACTAATAATTCCAAAATGTTTAATCTCTTAATTAAATAACTTCCTAACTGAGTTGTAATTCATAACTGAATACAAATTCGAATCTGGTCAAGAAGAATTCAAAATTCCTAGAAAGAGTTGATTGAGATAGCAGGAGGAATGCTGAAAGAAAGACGTAAAAGGTTGATGAGGTTAAAGTATATAATAGATAATGTAGATTAGACAGAGAAGCTTATATACGGAAGAATAATCGTAACGGAAGAGGATACAAAATTTATGAATTATTTTAAGTATACGTTGACTGAAAAACATGAAAGAGTAGTTACCCTGGAAGCAAGCTTCATAAACAGCCTATTATAATAAATTCGGCCTCGTTCATTCAAATATTATTTAGCTAGTGACAGAGACGACGATGTTTTTGACAACACTGAAGGGTTGATTGGGACAAGTGACCATCAGATGAGAGACAGGGACAGCTGTGATCGTGGCCTAGAAATGTGAAAACTGTCACGCGGCCACCGACGAGTATCCGTAGATGTGGTTCCAAGTCTAGGCCACCTAACACTATGTACACCTCAATATTAAATACAGAAATAGAAGATCACTAACTACCCGAACATCCGTTTCAGTTTCAGAAGACATGATTTTATGGTGAGGCAACATTATTCACTTAAATTTTTTCTTTAGCTTATCTCATCTTGAAAATTTTCTATGGAACTTATAATTTATATAGTGACAGAGTTATGTTTTTAGTAAATTTAAATCTAACTTTTATAGATAACATAATTTAGACAGCTAACACAAACGACCAACTGGAGCACTAGCACCAACTCTTACTTGGCTTGGCCCTCTTAAACCCTTTAATCGCAGTGTAAATTAGTGAGCCGCAGTTCAGTATCGCAGTTTTTTTTTTCACAGCCTCGCACATTTGATACTGCAGAGCATGTGGCATTGACGTAGTTTCATGAAAATCCATTAGAATGCAGCACTAAATGGTCTGTCACTTCTCATGGTCAATCTAACAATCATAGCTTTAAAAAAAACTAGCATACAACTTCTATTCATGAGAGAATCAGCTGAAAATGTCAAATCCGAGTTAACTCGGGCGTTAAGGGGGTTAAGGGTTTAATGGCAGATTTAACTTTAACAATTGAGAGGGTTCGATTTGGACACTTTTAGTTAGAATATCACTTTTAGAAGAACTTTTTTACTTAGAAGGACTTTTAGCGAATTTCCCATAGGGAAGAAGCTATTACCGTAGGTCTCATGGTAAGACTTAAGCCCGGGACCATGTTATTTTTTCGTCTTTAGGTGCCCAGAGTCCAAAAACAATAGTCGTTAAAATTTTTATATATATATGTATATATATATGTATATATGTATATATATATATGTGTCTGTTAGCACGATAACTCTCGTAAAAATGGTCCGATCGAGACCAAATTTGGTAGAGACGTGTATTCCTACAAATGCTCGGACGAGTTCGTAAACCAGACATATCGGTCAATAGGAACAGGTAGTTTGGGGGGTTTTGTACCCCAAAATGGGTTTTTTTGCGTTTTTCACATGTAATTTTTAAACATTTTTCATTTTATATTTCACCATTGGAATCAGCTTAAAAAACTACACAATTAAGTTCCTTAAAGTTTTTCTCTATCTCTAACGGTTACCGAGATATTAAAAAAACTAAACACAGTACGTTGTATTGTGGGGCTCCAATGTTAATCTTATGGAGGATAGGGAAAAATTAATATTTCCCATATTAATGAATATGTTTGGATAAAACTTGATATTTAGCTTCATGTGGTTGAGGTTCATCCATTTATGCTTAAAAATCATAGTTTGTGTGTTTATCATGGCAGCAAACCTGCATACTCTTTTCCCATGTTAATCATATGGAGAATAGGCAAACCCCTTTATTTATGAACAGATGTTGATGAAAGTTTGTATAAATGTTAAAAATAAAACTTTTTAATGGTATAAATGCCTACTCTCAGTGTTCCTCACAGCAGCAAACCTGCACACTCTTCCCATGTTAATCTTATGGAGAATAGGCAAATAATTCTCATGTTTATGGACAGATTTTTATAAAACTTGTCAAATATTATTATTATTATATTGTTGATTTGGAAATTCGCTGAGTACGCAGGTCTGCTGCGACGGGGGTATTTTAGAATATACTTTTTTTAATCACTTCCTCACTGTGGAAGTGATTAAATGTGAATACACCAAGCATTTTTTGTTTCTGTTTTATAGAAAGTACCCATTTGCACCTCCCGATACAAGTCTCCATTTGGGCCTGATGATGTCCGGTGTGACTGGACGAAATCGATTGCCAATTTCACAACTTTGTATATATTTACCGTTTGTATATAATTGCAATATAAGTGTAAATATATTAAGTAGAGTTGGAAGACCTGAGTTTTTACTTCATCCTATAGTAAAACCAACACGTGTAATGTTAATCAAGAAGTTATTTATTACCGTATGAAATGAATTAGATGATTGTGGCGCCATCTTGTAGTTAGATACTGCCCGACAGCCAATGTCATCTAAGAGACCTACAGTTTAACATGGAATACGAACCACTTTTGTCACTGAACTACGAACTTGTCTAATCAGGAGTATGGTCTTCACGGATGAACGTTGTATTCAATAGTGCGGATGTTAATCCACACAAAAGAATATCAGATCCACAACCATCGCTCATAATAATCTACAATTCGTGACCTCCAAGTAGCTGGAGGTACCAATGTGTACAACTGATGGCATGGAGTTTTGGGAGGGGGCAGAGCATCGTCTGTGATGTAGCCAGCAGTGTGAAGGGGTGTACTGAAATACTCCGTCTACTTATTAAAATACCGAAGACATCTTTATGCATTAATACATGAGCTACAACATTGTGGACTGGCTTTTAGGGTTAGTGACAAACCATCCGAGAGTAACATTCAGAACACACTGTGGTCGGCTACATACCTTGAAGTCCGACAGGGACGCCATGAGGTCGTCCAGCTCCTTGGTCGCCGAGGAGGCCGTGGGTCGCCCGGTGGTCGTCGTTGTTTCTTTGATCAACACCTCGTGCACATAGTGGTCAGCACTGCAACACCAAACGAATCATCAGTATTGATCAAGGACAACGCTCAAATGGGTTCATAACAATTTAGTTACAGCATACATACTGACTCAACATATCAGTGAGTCAGCCTTTTGTGACTCAGAGTTGAGAGGCAAGATGCTAAACTGGAAACTTGAAAAAATAAATATCATTTTGGGTGAGCTCGTTTTCATGGAGAAGCAAGACAAAAATGTTTGTATTTACTTCCCTTTGGGAATTAAGTTAGATCACGGATATGTCTAAAGGGAATGTTTTCAGTTCATCTAAACAGCTGTTCTTATAACCAAAGTATGACGTCACTAACCAAATGACATCACTGTTTCAAATTTTGGTCGTGCAAATTGCCAACACTCCCCCCCAGTGCTAAGACATAACCATGTCAAAAACCTTGTGAAGCATACCAAAAGGTAGAAATTGAGATAAGACACATTTTAGCTTTACTGGAGTATAAAAAGGAAAATTATAAAAAATAATTATCAAATCAAATAATTAAAAAAATCCGGATTATTAAAATTACCTTAAAATAGGTCCAATACTCACCATTTGAGAAAAACTATTTAAAATGCTATATCTCTATGAAAGGCAAGTACAATAAAGAGTATAAGGTATATAAATGAAAATGAAGTTTTTAGCACCCTATCGTATTTTAATTATTGGAAGATGTGTACAATGTACAGTAAACAACTTTAAATTATAATAGTCAGCACAGCATGACTTTTCTACCGAATGAGAAAAGGACATTAAGACTACATATTCGTGATGATATTGCTTTTAGTTTACTTTATATAACCAGGGGAGGGTTTTAATTTCTTAGATTATCACAGAAAAGTTAAAATAGCTTGACTAACTGTGCTTAACTGCTTAATCCTAACTAATATCCTCTTTAACTCAAGCTAACGATACCTAGCTTTAGGTGAGTTGCGTACGAACTCAAACGTAACATCAACATAAAATTACAACATCTACTTAGACGTGACATTTATTGAAGAAAATGAATCACACTTAAGTACCACAGCTGTCAAGGTGTAAAGTTAAGTAAACTAATTTGGTTTAAATGGAATTTTACAGCTGATTTCGCTGTATCACACGTGCACACTTAAACTTCTTGGCACAGGCTCTAATGGATCTCGCTTGGAAATTAGTTTACACTTTTACTTAAATAAGTGGTCAACAGTGGTCGTTCGACAACACAATTCTTCTTTTGAAAGTCATCGCTAATGATTTCAGCTGTGAGAAATTATTGTGGAATCCACACTATTGAATAACATCCGCTAAGATCATTGAGACAAGTTCGTAATTTAGTGGGGAAATTGTGGTTTGGCCCCCATATTAAATTCATAATTAGACCATCCTCATAATTAGATCAATTCGTAATTCAGATGTCGTGGTTCGGATTCCACGTTAAACTGTAGGTCCATTAGTTGCCATCGGCTGTTGGGCTATTAATTAACAGTCCTGTCTAAGGAACATGTCAGCCTTAGTCAGTAACAAGACTACAAGATCGCGCCACAATCATCTAACATTCATTCCTCATTCATACTTGGCTTAAAATACCTACCTGGGTAGGTCGCCATTTCAGTTAAAAGTAAAAAGTAAAGTAAAAAGTAAATTGTACGTCCCTTAGATACTATTAACTAATGTTAGGCTATTAATTAACAGTCCTGCCCAACGAACATGTCAGCCTTAGTCAGTAACAAGACTACAAGATCGCGCCACAATCCTTCACTCAATCCTACTTCATACTTGGCTTAAAATACCTACCTGGGTAGGTCGCCATTTCAGTGTAGAGTATTATGTTTCAGTAATCATGATTAGTGGCTTGTTTTGTCTTGCAGTTTCCTCGCGGACTTTATTTATGGACTTGGATAAATTGCACTCTGGTTCGTTGAGGATTTTCAAAACAGAATTAAATGTGGCAGACAAGTTTTGTTGACTCTGTTCCAAAGATGAAACTCTGTCATGGGTAAATAGTGCACCGCTGTCTTACACTCCTTGGCCAAAACCAGCATTTATAAATTGCAATACTGTATCCATAAAACATAGACATTGTATACATTCCAACAAATTATGGTACACCATTTATGTGATCGCTCATTTTAACAAAATAATTAAAAACTCTATGTGTCAAATGAAGAAATTCAATTGATAACAAAGAAAACCAAGACTTAATTAAAACTAATCACTACGATTGTACAAACAATTTTTGTTAAATATTTAACTCAATCATACACATGAGTTTTATTGCATGTAATGCAGTAATTAATATTTGACATTAAATTTTAACATAACATAACATAACAAGTGTTATATTTTCCTCTGAGGAGTAATTTCTTTGGTGACAATTATAATTACAGATAAGTTAAAATGAAAACAAAGTTAATTTTCCTAAATTTATAATTAGTTATGATCATAATTAACTATGTTAGAGTGTAGTAGGTTCATATTCATGTTCATTGTTATACAGGTTCATTTTGGATTAAGTCGTTATTGAATACTACGTTAATCCGCAAAGATCATCCTTAATTCGACCAATTCGTAATTCAGTGGACGTGGTTAGGATTCCACGTTAAACTGTAGGTCCATTAATTACCATTGGCTGTTGGGATATTAATTAACAGTCCTGTCTAAGGAACATGTCAGCCTTAGTCAGTAACAAGACTACAAGATCGCGCCACAATCATCTTACACTCAATCCTCATTCATACTTGGTTTAAAATACTTACATTGTGGAATGGTCGCCATTTCAATTATATAATCTAATCTAATTGGTTATTGAGATATCAAGTAATGACTATAGAAACAACAGTTAGTTAAAGTATGGTTTCAACATATTATATATAATCTTTCAAGCAATCCAGAAGTATACTTTGGGACTGCATTACTTCGAAGAAGAAAATAAAATACAAAATAATTATGCCCGAAACACGAAAATAGTAATTACGTTAGCTTTGTTTCCTAAAATAGCCGGTAACACCGATTTATTTCCTCTCTGGCACGTGAGTACGAGGTGGGAAGCATGTTACACAAGATTGATGATGTTTGACAACAAAAGTGCCAAGCGTCAACTATTTCTGACCTGTGTCCGCACGCGTGCAGCCCGAGACAACGCTAATTTGTAACGAATTTGGGGGAAAAACTTGGAGAACATTCTATTTAATCATGTTAATAATAGTTTTAGAAAAATCCAATTTCATGAAAAACTTCACAGCACTGATATAAGTTTAATCAATACTATTTTAATTTAATAGCCATATCAAGTTAAAGTGAACTTATAACAGGTACTATATTTTATTTAACTAGTTAACGAATAAAAAACCACAAAAACAATTGATGGATTGTTTAACAAAATTACAAGACATAAAATTGGTACATAAATTATTTATTTAAAGCCAAAATTTAGTATTGTTCCACAAATATTTTTATTCATCGTTAAAAGCATATACAGTACAAATAAAAATCTGTTACCAATAAAAAAAGACTTGAAAATACTGTTTTAGGCATCAGTATTTTAAAATTTTACCGGGAGAGGGCCCCCGGACACCCCTGGACTAAGGCTTTAACCACAGACCCCCCAAAAAAAGTCGCCCAATGAAAATCCATATAAGCTCTGATGAAACATGTATCTCACTAGTGCTGAAGGACAAATAAAATAAGTTCAATTAATAATTAAGTGAAAATAACAAAAAAGTAGATTAAAAAATAACAAAGCGGCCTGTTGATAGTTCTTCAGTCGAAGGCAGACAATAGTCAAGTGGCCGCTCAATCCCAGCAGACGGTAATTGTAAGGTTGACACAGTTGGCAACATCTGTTTGTTGTTGTAATGTTGTCATTGGAGGTCTAAAGTACGTTTGTTTATTCGTCCCTCTACTTCACTTTCTTCTGCATGTCTTGAAATTTTATTCAGTTAACCCTTCCCAGACCGTAGGTGGATATATCCGCGGATCGTAAAAAATAACCTGAGCCAGGTTTAAACTATTTTGATACCATTTTTGATCAATAGGAACTCAAACTAATAATTAACATTACATTATCTATGATTCTTATTTTTTTGGTAGATTGTTATTTGGAGGACTAGTCCAGGAAGAGTTAAATCAAGATTGAATTTTTCTCTTCCAAGATGCAAGAACATAAGTAAGAAAATGTAAAAACAAGCTTACACTATATTAAATTTATAAAATCGCAGTGATAACATTTTTAGCAAATTTCCCAAAGGGGAGAAGCTATTACCCTAGGTCTCATGGCAAAACTTAAGCCTGGAACCATGTTACTTTATCGTTTTGAGGTGCCTACAAGCCAAAAACAATAGTCATTAAAATGCTATATATTTCAGTGTTTCTCACAGCAGAAAACCTGCATACTCTTTCCCATGTTAATATTATGGAGAATTGGCAAACTCTATTATTTATCGACAGATTTACCCTATTTTAATGAGGAGTTTTGTATTGTAGGCATTTTTATGATGAATCAATCTGCTAAAACCGAAGGTTGACTGGGATGGTGGCGTTGTCATGTAATCCAGCTACTTGGAGGTCACGAATTGTGGATAGTTGTGAGAGATGGTCGGTGGGTGTAGTGTTCTGTTGTGTGTCCACACTATTGAATACTACGTTAATCCGCAAAGACCATCCTCATAATTAGACCAGTTTATAATTCAGAGACCGTGGATCAGATTACACGTAAAACTGTAGGTCCCTTAATTAACAGCCCTCTCTAAGGAGCATAACATCCTTAGCCAGTAATAAAACTGCAAGATCGCGCCACAATCATCTTACACTCATTTCACATTCATACTTGGCTTAAAATATGGCAACCTTGGTAGGGTTGCCAATAGACTACAAATAGAAATTATATGAATTTAATTAATGTTATTCCAAATCAGATTCCATGCTCCCAAAAACTATACCCACAATGCATTATAACAGAATGTTTTATCCTGCAGACAACCAGAATAATAATAATTTAAGACAAAGTACAATTTGTATAGGAATATATAATTTTAAAAAAGAGTGTAATTAGTATTCACCCAGATAATGTAGGATAAGATAATGTCCTATCTTCCCCTGTTAACATTTAGACAGTGGCCTAGATTTTGTTTTGGTGATAATATTTACAACATAACTGTTCTTAGCACAATAGTCAAATTGTAGGTTGAAAATAAAAATAGGTTGAGTACACTATAAACCGAGATGACACCACGGCTGAAAGCTGGGTTACAAAACACACGAGACCCGGTGCCAGCTCTATATGACTCTTGACATGGTTTGGACTGAGCATGAAATTGAAGTTATTTTCAGCAACATTAAAAGCCGGAAGTAAATTTACAGACAAACAACACATCAAGTGTAAACAATGTTTCAATTTAAGGTCCCAAAAAATGTTAAAGATCAACAAATGTTTAACATAAACATTATTTATTCCAAAAAGTAAAACTTAGATTAGATTAGATTATTGAAATGGCGACCACAAGGTCGCCATAGGACCGTACCACAAGGTAGGTATTTTAAGCCAAGTATGAATGAGGAATGCATGTAGGATGATTGTGGCGCGATCTTGTATACTTGTTACTGACTGAGGCTGATATGTTCCTCAGACAGAACTGTTAATTAATAGCCCAACAGTCAATAGCATATCTAAGGGACCTACAGTTTATCATGGAATCTGAACCACGGCCTCTGAATTACGTTGTCTAATTATGAGGATGTTCATTGCGGATTAACGTATTATTTAACAGTGCGGATGTTAATCCACACAAGAGAACACCACACCCACCGACCTCATCATAACTATCCACAATTTATGAATTTTAAATAGCTGGATTACAGGATGACACCATTGTCTCAGTCAATCGTAAAAAATATTGGGATATGGTAATATTCGCAAGAAGGATAGACTATTTTTCCCTTGTTACTAAAAATACAACTGGAATGTCCCAATACTATAATATAATAATAAATAATTTTCAAGGCGAATAAAAAAAACTCTTCCTAGACTTACTATCATGCAATAGGGAGTTAATCAGATTTTGTGAACGAATCAAGTTGGTGACGGGAGAGTACAAACTTTGGCCAAGAAATGCAAGTGTTGCGTCTGGAGCAGGACCAAGTATTTGATCGTCTCTCATTATTGGAGGCTGGCACCCCTTCTTTAATCAAACCTCAAACGTGAGATGGCTTTTCATCAATTAAAAATACTAGAAAGAACTGGGAAGAAAAAAAAGAACATTGTTTCAGATAAAAACGTTCAGTGAACATTTGGGTTGAAAATTATATATTAATTTTTTTAATCGCACACCAGTAGTATAACAGTGTAGCAGACATTGTGCACAGTTATTACAACTTTAAAAACCTTGGTACTAAAGATTTCATAAATTGGTTTACGTACTTAAGTTGTCAATATTTTTAGCGATTTTGATGTTTACACAAACACATGCTTGTAAAATTATCAGACCATCGACAAGAAAAATAAGCTTTAAATTTCAGCTTATAGGATATTGTCTATGTTTTAAAAAGTACAACACATACAAATAATTGAATACTTTTAAGCTCGTTAAGCTGTATTAACAAAAATTTTGACCTATAATTTTAACAACCACCCATACTTTTCCGCAGAATTTCATTATCCTAAAATACACTCTTAAATCAGGTAAACAAGGTAATAAGTCACTTGTTTTCTAACGTTCACACACAAAAGTGTTTGCGGTGAGTGTTTTATACAAAACAGGTGAGAACAAGGTAAGTGGCGAGCCCCTGGCTCCGAGCCCGGTCTAGAATATCAGCGACACGTTCCCCTCACCTACTTCCACCTTCCACCCCCGGCGTCGTTAGTGAAGTTAAATCATGCGTACAGCACACATTCGGACCATCAATCTCATTGTAGCTGGCTAATATTGCTGCTTCTTCGACCATATTATTTGGCACTAGTTCAGCGATTATTCAGTAAAAGTTAAACACTTGGAGGTTACGGAATATGAAAATCATCCAAATGTGGTTTCGGTGAACTGCAGTGGGTTCTATTCTATCAAAAAATCTGCAAACCGAAGCTGGATTAGATGGTTCATCCCTGGTTCGATCCTGAGCAGAATATTCATAAAATTTTGTAATCGTTCAATACTGGACGGGCTTATCTATCATGGACATTGGTATCCATGTAGGATTTGTCCTCACCAACAACTGCTCGCCATCTCTCCCTGTCAATTGCTGCTCCAGCTCTTGTGATGTATTTTTCACTCTATCCCACCACCTTCTCTTACCTTCCTGGTAGTCTTCCCCCATTCTCCTACTTCCCTTAATAATGATTCTCGGTCTCTCCTCAAGACATGCCCCACCCATCTCAAACGTCTAGTTCTAGCGTGGACCGTGATATCATAATTTCTATATAGACTGCTTAACTCTTTATTGTCTTGGATTCTCCATTCTCTATTTTCACATACTGTTCTGAAAATTGTTCTAAAATTTTATTTTCGAAAACAATCAGCTTTCTCTCTTCTTTTTTTATTTAGTATCCACAATCATTGGGCTATTTAATTACTTAATTGCCCTCGCACTTGAATCAGCTGATCTTTTACAGTATAAATGCTAAAAGTAATAAAACTAAGTACACGCATCCTTCACTCATATTTACATAGCAGTGTCTCAAGAATAAAAATTAAGTACTGTAACAACGAATTTCACGACTAAACCCCTTCGTTTCTATGCGTCTAATAATAGTTACAAATACACTAAAAGTCCACAACGGCCACAATAATTTAAAGAACAGACTGTACCAACATGACTAATGATTATATGTGCACGCAAAGGGGAAGATGGCGATTAACTGAGCAGTTCTCTATAATAGTAACAGATTGGCTGCAGGGTGGGATATCACAGCATGAAATCCCGAGAAATAGATCATAAACTCAGACTGGAGCCAACACACGGTTAGCTAAATCTCAATCATCACTCAACCAACCCTTGCCAACATTTAAACTACCACTTCCAACTGAGCTTTGCGTAAAAGTGTTAGGATTTAGAGTAAAACATCTGCAAACAGACGATTAGCGAAATTGAATTTCATGTTCGTTTATATTCGAGGTATCACACAATTTGAGACAATTCTACGGTGAATAATAGTAATAAACGTACTTAATATCTCAAGACCACATTTAACAAATATATTAAAGATACAAATAGCCGTTCCTTGTTGCCAACGAGCGGCAGCACCCTGACACGTAAACCACTCGATTTATTTACTGTCCAAATCCACTTTCAAGCCAAGGTCAACAGAAGCTGTGCTTCAAACCTTTTTTTTATTTACAGCCACTATTCGTCCAATTTTTTAAGAATAATTTCCTGACACTAATGTTTAGCGATTCGTTTAAGTTGATCCACTATAATATATTCAGGTGAAGCATTACACATGTACAAAGTATAATTGGACAGGTAGTTTTTCATCGACTTATTTGTTAGCTTGTTTACTCTAATATACGATAATGCGTTCAAACCTAGTAACTTAAACAAAAGAAGAAGTGGTTACTAAAAATATTACAAAAAATTAAATTTTATAAAAATTAAAAAGAATAAACATAAACAAATCTATCATGTTGAAACGATACAAGTATATTATGTTCAATGATTGTTCAACACTGAATTATGTAACACAGTTTTCAAACTACTTCTATTGATCAATTGTAAATAAATTTTTGTCTACAAGATTAAATAAATTAGGTTATTGTGGGAACACAAATATTTTCTAGAAATTTTATTTATTTATTCATAAACATAAATAAAAACCCCCATGATTATATAACAGTATGCAGTATTTCTATGTACACTACTTATTTATACTATTAATACTCTAGTTTTATAAAATATATAAATATTATATATAATATATAAAACATTATACTATTTTAAATTTTTTAAAATGTATTGGAGGAGAGACTTTAAAAAACATTGTAGTTTTTTTAAAATTAGGTGTTTTAAAACTTTTTAAAAATGTACATTGATAAATTAAAAAAAAGTTTTGATGATATGGTACGAACTGAGTATTTGTAGTCAGATAAAATTTGTTTTCGATAAAATAAATAAGAATTTATAATGAAGATAATAAATTAAGAAATATGCAAAATATAATCTTTATAATAAGATATTAAAATAAGTAAAGTTAAGTTAATTTTGAAGTATTTACTTTTTTTTATAATTAATTTTGAAACTTAGTAAATATTTAATTAAATATTTTTAAATATTTAATATTATTTTAATTTTATACACTTAATAATTTTACACACTACACTTATCATAGTGAAAGTTTTTAATTGTTACGAACAACTAACATTCTACTACTACAGTAATCAATGAATAGTGTTTTGATATTATTAGATTTTTCACATCTCTTTTATGATATCTCAATTTCCTCAATCAACTTCTCTAGCACATCTCAATCTTGCGGAGTAATATCTACCAACCTATGCCAAAGTAACACCTGCCATGGCTGCCAACATGAAAACAACTGTCACTTTGTGGCGCTAATTCAGGCCTGTCAGGACGGTCAACCAGGCAATAAAGATATATCTGACCTCAACACTTGCGGAAGGTCAGTTATTTATATTACGTTGAAAGTCTGCTCAGAAATTGTGCCAAGAGGCTATAATTAAAATCTTACTTTATAAAATTATTGATGATAAGGAAAAAATACGCCACACTTCCTGTTTATTAATTTTTTCAGTAGTCTTCGTGATAAAAATTACCTATGCTAAGGTGAAAATTTATTGATAGAAATGAAAAAAAACTAAATTGATGATATTCAACACAAAAATACAAGAACGATATTATATAGGATAAATATCCAAATCTCCTGACATGATTTGTACAAAGTAGAGAGGAATAGAATTTAAGTATTTCTGGGTTAAGAAATTTTATAAATAACACATTCTTCTTGAATCCCATCAAATATCCAGTCTAATATAAATTCAACAATGTGAAGTTGACTTTTTTGGTGTCAATTGCGTCGTCGTGTATTGCCAAAACGTTTCGCCCTTGCTGTGAAGTGTTGCCTCAGTCTAGCCACTGAGGATGCTTATTGGAATGTTCACAGGGAGTTATTTTACAAATATGTTTGCTTGGCGCCTTATAAATGCTTAACAGTAGTCAGTAAAACTAGTAGCACCTGGAAGAAGACCTAGGTTGTCTAGGTCTTCTTAACCAATGGATCTTAATGGATGGTTTTCTTCAATGGATGGTTGTTGGATGTTGAGCCATCCATTGAAGACGACAAGTTTCTTTCAAGCCACGACTTCTCTGTGGGGAGCTAGTATTGCTGAAACTCCGTATTTAATTTCACAGTCAGTCATAAAACTTTCTTCCAAATACTCACGTTTATTTTAGAAAAACCGATAAATTGAAATGTCCCATAAAACCAATTTGGCAACAATTATCCATGGGTACGTTTCCACTGCAACAACGATAAGCGAGAACAGCATGCACCCTTTGTTTACAATAACTCTTTGAACCGTAATCTTGGCAGTAAGACGGCGACATTTGGCATCGCCCACAGCGATACGATACCTGTTACCGCTTACTTTCAGTGCGACATTATTACTGTAGTCCTGTACCGCTCGTGAGGTAGTTTAGAGTTAAATGATCTGGAATCGGGTGGTAATTGCTGAATGAAAGTCAAACGACCGGCCGTGTCAGATTTGTTGATGCGGGTTGCGAATAAAAATAGCTGCGGGGTATTGTGCATGACATCACGAGCATGTTTGGCTGACCACAGCGACGTGACACATTTGTTTTAGTTGGCCTAATTGTTTTTATTTGTTTGTTGATTTATGAGTGTTTCGTCTGTGAATAATTATTAAAAAATCAGTAACGAAAGGTGGATCGGGTGTCTAGCTAGCCTCTGTTTAGAGGTTAGATCTGAGAATTCTTTTTAAAAAGTACTGAACCTGCACTTTATTTTACTTACTTCCCACAAGAAGCTTCTTTCTATCATAAAAGCTTTCACTTTGTTTCATTTATATAGAGATTAAAATGTCTACCCACTAACCTAATTAGAATTTTATTTTTTAATTCAATTAGCAAATAGATAATAATAAATAATAATATTTATTGTTACAGAAAAAGGCTGTGAGGATTTTGACTAGTTCGGATTATTTAGAGCATTGTAAACCCCTTTTTATTAAAACTGGTATTTTAACTGTGTTCAATTTGTATATATTTGATGTATTGCGAAATGTGAAGTTAAATGAAATGTTTGTCAAAGAAGTGTTCATGATCATAAGACAAGGAATAGAATAATTTAGATTTACCATGATGTAGGTTAAAAAAACAATGAGTTACCATAGATATTAGGTATAAAAATTGTACAATAAGTTACCTGTAGCTTGGCAGGACTTGCCTTTGAAGAAATTCTCTGTGATACTCTATGAATGGCTGTCGAAAAATCCTTTTTATAGCATTGATGAATATTTTATGTATGTCTTTTAACTTTTAACTGAGAACTTAACTTTTAGTTTTTGTCTACTAGAACTTAGAGCTTACATGCTGTAAATATTTCATGTACAATGTGACCATGCCCATTACAAAATTGTATTTTGTTGAAGGACAATAAACTGTGATTTCTGATTTCTGAAAATTACTATTAAAAATTATCAATATAAAACACATTTCTTACAAATTTCAAAATAGGTTATAAAAATTGTTAATCATATAGATCAATGTTCTTAATGTACGATATTCAAATTTAAAACTAATCAAATTTGTCATAGTTTGAAAATTCATGTTCGAAGTGAGGAATGTTTCAGAGTTTTTAACATTGCTCTAAAAGGACAAACTCCAGGATAATAATTTTTTATAAAAATAATTTACAATACAGAATCAATTATTTATCCAAACCAATAGGATTCAAAGGTGTTGCGGTAGTCAAATTGTTTGGATCAAACTCGAAAAAACTGTTTATAGTAAAAAACCTTATTCAATTCTTCCTTGAAAAACTAATTGTTGCAACTATACTTTATATCACTCACAAAATAAACACTTAAAGCACCATTTTTAAAAATTAAAGAATTATAATAAAATATGTTTTACAAAAATATGTTACAGTTTAGAAATAATATTATATTATAAACTGCAATATGCTTTTTTAAAAACCTTTTACAGAAAAATAATTTTGCACCAAATTTTTAGACTGTTAAAGCGTTTGAAAAATTGACGATTTAGCCAATTTACATTCAGATAGACTTAATTAATCAGGTCTCCCAATTAACATGTCAAAGTTGCACAGCAATGTAGAAATACATAGATTAGGTGAACGGATGAGTTTAAAAAATAAACATGTTCGCTGAAACACAACGCTTGGCCAGAGCCTTACTCCCACGAAACTGGATTGGACCAGGCCCAAGCTCCGAGGGGATCCAACGAAAATACTCGACAGAAGCTTGGCTGTGGGGCTCGCGGATCATCAACACCGCCCTTCAGGGCTGATTTGTTTTGCGGCTCGCTCGAATTAGACGCAGGTAAGTGCTGTTGCATAACCGATCAAATTTCAAACATGCAAACATTTATTCAGTAAAATTTTTACGATTTTTATTATTATAATTGACAAATTGACCCAAACTACGTGGATATTTTAGGGTGAATACGAGATCACACAGAGCATGCAGCATGCTGGCGTGAGTAGAGCGAATTTCATACAACTTATATTATTTCCATCATAGTAATCGAATAGTACTGAGTATGCAGATTTGCTGAGATAAGGGTTGGTTTTACATGGTAATGTTCATATATTGAGGCTGTTCACTGAGTAAAAACAAAACACATACAACATTTTATCACATAATGCCAATAACTAAGTGAGCTATATCAATTGATCAAATCTCCGTAATAATTACATGGCCAATGAGTACGTAGGTTAGCTGCCATTAGAAATATTAAATTTGAGGGTTTTATGGCTGTGTTGATAAAACTTAACTACATGGATTTGCATACTTAATTTTGGAGGAATATTTAAGTAAATGAGTTATTCATTTTTAGCTTTTCTCCATAAGATTAACATTAGACAATGTACTGTGTTTACTATATGTTTCATACTGTATATGTAACATCTATATGTTTGAATATCTCAGTAACCTGACCTAGAGTCATGATTCAAAATACTAAACTGTTTGTTTTTTCAGATCGATCTGAGTTATTGATATGATTTGATAAAATGTTGTACGGTATCTGTTTTCACTAAATGAACAGCGTTAATATAAGCACATTACCATGTAAAACAACACTTATTGCAGCAAATCTGCAAACTCCGTACTATTCGATTACTCAAATGGGAATAAGTTCTGTGAAATTCATTCTACTCACGCCAGCGTGCTGCATGCAATCTTGTTTTATTATTCTATACATTTTAGAGAAGTTTTCTAATACTTTAAACTGACACAAGATCTATAAAAATAAAGTAATCTGTCATGGTGAGTAACTTCTAAATCAACACTAATTTTTAAAATCTTACAAAATTACACTATATAAAATTGTTATCCTAACATGGTGTTTTTCTAATTATAGAGGAAATCTATTTTTCCAATTGAAAATATTATCTAATTTAAAACTTACAACCCAATAATTGTGCTGAGCTTTCTTTATTTTATTTATTTATGATTTCATGTTAATATTTTATCTTAACCATTCCTGGACCTCATAAAAGAAGTAAAAAGAATTGTTTCATTGTTTATAACACCTAGTTATTTGTAAATAGTTGAAATAAACTGTATTTATACCATAAATAATTGTTTAAAATAAATAGTAAAAGATATACTAAAAATTAAGAGTCTACAATTATAATGTAATGTTGATTATTAGTTTGAGTTCCTATTGATAAAAAGTGGTCCTAACATATATGTACATACATATTTGTTACAATCCGCAGATATATCCGCGAACCGTCCGCTATGCCCAAAATTTAGGGGATGTATCCGCCAACCGTCCGATATGCCGAAAAATTTAGTGAATATATCCACCAACTGTTCGCTATTCCCAAAAATTTAGTGGATATATCCACCAACTGTCCGCTATTCCCAAAAATTTAGTGGATATATCCGCCAACTGTCCGCTATTTCCAAAAATTTAGTGGATATATCCGCCAACTGTCCGCTATTTCCAAAAATTTAGTGGATATATCCGCCTGCAGTCCAGGAAGGGTTAACAATAAGCACCTTGCTTCCTAACATCAAGGTTAAAAAGGTTTAAAAAGGATAAAAAGGTTTACCGCTAGCACAGTAACAATTCTCTTCATTACAATAGGTACTATAACAATCAAGCATTGACAACAATACCCTCCCTCATTATCCAACTAAACCTCCGCTTCCCAACATTCATCCACAATATAAATCGATAGCATTCCAGCTCTCCACCGAAACAATACCACCACACCAAGCCGACATATTAAACACTCTTACGACACCAACAATCAATACAACAGATTTAGAACATGTAAACACAACACAGAACATGAGCCCCAAGCATAAAAGCGTCACCTTGACATATAAACACAGCCCAACATATAACAACTCACTCTTTATTTGTGCCTGTCGTCGATTTCGATCTGGAAACAGAATTCTCCGTTCAATGAGAGGTATTTTTCACACTTTTTAAAAATCTTTACTGGCTTTTTCATAGTTTTTTTATTATTTTCTACTTATTTATTTTAATTTGTACTCTTAGGCCACACAAACCATAAACATCAACTTTGGGGTTGTTTTTCTGTTTATGAGTGTGTGTGTTTGTAGAAAGTGTTTTACCCCTTACATCTTCTTAATACTTATTTATTTAGAATAGTTATTTACGTTGAGTGTAACCAAATAGGAGAAATTAAAATACATAATCAATTATCTCACCAAAAAAATGTATTTTAAGAAAAGAATATTTTCGTCTACTTATTTACTAAATTATCATAAGAGAAATGTTAAATTTAAACAATTTTCTGTGACATTTTTTTGGTAGCAGAAAACCTTTAAATGGATGTCATTAGAAAGGTGGCAGATTCTAAAAAGGTTTAAGAAAATGTCATAAAGAACATTGCTAAATATGTTTATGTTCTGAATATAAACCACAGTAATTGAATTTAATCTTATTGTAATGAATTGAATCCATTGTTAAACTTCATTAATAACTCTAGGAATACACCACTGATGTACACTATGTAAGGAATAAAAAGTGAATTATGCTTTTATATTCATTTTTAATTCCAATTAATTTCGGTTGCAGACAGATTTTTAAGTGCCTCTCTTCAACACCACACACATTCTAAACATATGCCTAGTGGACCACTTGTTGTATTTGACTGCCATTCAAAGAACCGCTTTACTACCTTCTCTGATATCATCGCAACCAAAAAGAAGAAGAAGAAGTACTCACTGTGGCGGCACAGCTGTGTTCAGCTCATCCAGCAGGCTGTCCACCGAGGGCCGACCCCCTCCGAGCGTTCCGTTCATGTCCGTTGCTGAAAAAATACCATCTGGTCAGTAAACAGCCGTATTGTCAGTAAAAATAACTATATTTTCAGTAAACAATCATATTGTTCACATTGACTGTCACTCCGGGTTTTGGCAGTAGTATTAAGTAGCTGGATTTGATTAGATTATTGAAATGGCGACCATACCACAAGGTAGGTATTTTAAGCCAAGTATGAATGAGAAACGAGTGTAGGATGATTGTAGTGTGATCTTGTTTACTTGTTACTGACTAAGGCTGAAATGTCCTTAGACAGGACTGATAATTAATATGCTGATGGCAACTAAGGGACCTAGAGTTTGACGTGGAATTTAAACCACGGCCTCTGAATTACGAAATGGTCTAATTATGAAGATGGTCTTTACTATTCAACGGTGCTGACGTTAATCCACACAAGACAACACTACATCCACCGACCATCGCTCACAACTATCCACAATTCATGACCTCCAAGTAGCTGGATTACAGGACGTCACCACAGTCCCAGTACTGTATCCTCAGTTTGTTTGATAAAGCTTTGGTTCATTTTAAGTAACACCATAAAAGATAAAAGATAAGTGTGTGACGTTTAGTATCAAAGCCTATTGGTAACATAATGTTCCAGAGTACTCACCTCTTCGCTCGGAGTACCGGGAGTTGCTGAGGTCTTGCAGCAGAGTATCGAGCTCTGACAGGTTGTTGTTGAGCGATGTTGTCATCTTGCTGGAGCTGGTCACCCCCTCGTTCTGGTACATCGGCTGCAACAACGTCCGTCATGTTAGGAGATGACAAGAATATACACACCAAGGCTTCCGCAGCACCGATCATCACTAGCACTTACTTGCTTTTCCGGAATCATATTAGATAAGATTATTGAAATGGTGACCATACTACAAGGTAGGTATTTTAAGCCAAATATGAAGATGATTGTGGCGCGATTACATTGTTACTGACTAAGGCTGACATGTTCCTTATACAGGAATGTTCCGCATAGTTTTTGGCGCATGTAGCGCAGTGGCCCTCGACGTTTCGCCCATCATGTGTTGGGCTTCTTCAGGAGGTGACTTCGTGAGGTGGTTGCACCACCGCGCTACAAGCGTCAAAAACAACGCAAGACATTCGGAAAATCAAGTAAAAGTAAGGAACGACAAGAAGTTTCTCTCGTAAATGTTTACAGCAAAAAAACTGACACACAATTACTACCATTTTGAACTTTTTAACTTTTACTTTCTCCCCGTATACGTAGTACCGTGAACTCCCGATTATCCGCGGAATGGAGTGGCGCGACTACCGGGGCTGGTAAAAATCGCGGATAATCCACAAAAGTAAAACTAAATAAAACAGTAATTTAAACTGTAAAAAACAATTTATTTACCACGGTGTTTGGCACCTTCAAGGGGTATAAAAGTTTTTTTACATTGACTAAATTCACTATAAGTTTCATAAATTCATTAAAAATATTCAAAGTTTCAATTTATGAAATCTACAGGAAACGAAAAGGTAAATAAATATTACAAAAGTGTCATAACTGAATAACATACGAAATTTCTTTATATTGTATGTTTTACCTCAATAGTATTGTTCAAAGGAAACGGAGACAGTGAATTCTCTATCAACAAAGGTTTAATTTATGTATGAAAAAGAATAAACCTGCCTTACAACACACAAATGTAATGTTATTGAAGTAAATTCTTTTAGATAATAAAATAAAATTTAAATTCAATGTCCTAATTTCTACAGTAAATACCTCACATTATCAATGTTCTAAATTAGCACTGAAAATAAACTAGTGAAAAAATTGCAAGTAAATAACAAAAATTTACTACGATTGCCGTAAATTAAGCTAAATTTAACGGTAGAGACAGATTAAAACGTCCCTAATCCGTATTAGAGCTGGTTTGGCGACGGACCAAGGAGGAAAATGAATAGTCTCGAAGCCGTAAACTCAGCTGAGAGTCAGGTGTTGGTGGAGAGAGTGTTAGGTTGTTTCTGTTAGAAGGACTGGGATGGTGACACAGTGTTACGAGGGATGCGAGAGCTAGATTAGATTAGATTAGATTATTGAAATGGCGACCATACTACAAGGTAGGTATTTTAAGCCAAATATGAATGAGGGTTGAGTGTAAGATGATTGTGGCGCGATCTTGTGGTCTTTTTACTGACTAAGGCTACTGACATGTTACTTAGACGGACTGTTAGTTAATAGCCCAACAGCCGATGGCAACTAATGGACCTACAGTTTGACGTGGAATTCGAGCCACGGCCTCTGAATTACGAACTGGTCTAATTATGAGGATGGTATTTACGGATTAACGTAGTATTCAATAGTGCGGACGTTAATCCACACATGAGAACAATACACCCACCGACCATCGCTCACACTATCCACAATTCGTGGCCTCCAAGTAGCTGGATTTCAGGATGACGCCACCGTCAAGAAAGTAATAAGATTGTGATACTTCGATACTTTTCACTGAAATGGCGACCTACTCAGGTTAGTATTTTAAGTCAAGTATGAGTGAGAAATGAGTGTAAGATCTTGAAGACTTACTGACTAAGGCTGACATGTTCCATTGACAGGACGAATAGCCAAACAGTCAATAGAATCCAAGGGACCTACTGTTTAACTTGGAATCCGAAACAATTTCACCCCTGTATTACAACCTGGTCTAATAATGAGGACAGTATTTGCGGATTAACGTAGAATTCATTAGTGCAGACGTTAATCCGCACGAGAGAATATGCGTCAATCGATTATTGCTTACAAATACTGTATGTACAATTCGAAGGAAAAGTACGAAAGAGATATTGTGATTGTGATGGTGTCCGTGTCGTGTGCAGATGTGATCTGTCAGGCACAGGGGTGCCAACTATTGAGACAACGCGACCCACTGGGCCGGCCTCTCACTAGGTCAAGATCACACCACCACCAAACAAAACAACACTTTGCAACAGCTGTTCGGATCCGTTACAAAACAATTAACGATTAAATAAGCTATGGGGGAGGGTAGCAATTTGAACGACAATATCTGAAATATAAGAACAGCTGTTTAGATGAACTGCAAACATTCCCTGTACACATATCCATGATCTAACCTATTTCCCACAGGGAAATAGATACAAACATTTTATCAAAGGTTTTCCACAATTTTAACGATATATTTACTGAAATCTAGCCTTAGGCCTGAATTCGAGTTCAATAATTGAATCCGAAAAACAGCACTAGTGAATATTGGATTAAAAGTAACACGAAAATCTATATTGAAATAAAATGTGAAAAAGATTTCAACGTCGTGAATAAAATGAGACATTTAAAAAAAGTGCTATTACATTATTAGCTTGTACTGTATGTACAGTTTTGATCCACACAAGAGAACACTTCATCCATCGAGCATCTCTCAGAACTATCCACAATTCGTGACCTCCAAGTAGCTGGATTACAGGATGTCGCCGCCGCCCTAGTCAATACTGGCATACAATGTTTATTACTGAACAGTATTTCACACGAGTAAGTATAACTATGATACAATGATGTCACAAGCACATCAGCTGATAAAATTTTAAAAATGTTTTCGTTACATGACAAGTTGTCAGTAAAATACTTGATCTGATATTGTACTCCACCTTCATTCTGAAATTATTTCATATTGACATGGATACGTCTTAGCTCATGTTATAAGATGAAAATATGTAACAGGTTATAAATATTGTATTGTAAAATAATCTGTATATGAACTGAAAACATTCCATTTATACATATCTTGATCTATGTTCACATAAATGTTCATAGATATGTCAAGCTCTATTTTGTAAATTTGTGAAAATAGTGCAGCGGAAGTGTTTAGATCCCGTTTCCATAGAAACTACCAGAGCTATCGTATTAAATTTTTGGTCATAAGAACAGCTGTTTAGATGAACTGAAAACATTCCCTTTAGACATATCCAATATCTAACCTATTTCACACAGGGAAATAAATACAAACATTAGGTAACCATAGCTCTCATATTATACTGAATTTAAAGTCAATTAATGAAAGCTAGTTTATATTTTCCTTTTATGTTTCAAAAATGTTTTAATGTATATGAAAAAAAAGAGTATATAAAAAATTTGCCTATAGATTATATCAGCAATAAATATGTTTGTTATAGTTACAACAAATAGAAAATCATTCATAAATACATGCTCTCATATCTATTTCTGAATTTATATTAATAAATTATTTATATATTTAATATTTAAAAAAAATAGTTTTAAATTTTAAAGTTTTAAATTTTTAAAATATTTTGTCTATTTTATGTGATTAAAAAATACATCAGGATAACAATGACATTAGTTGAAATAGTTTCATTTAGTATAAAGAGAGAATCATTCATAGAAATACATGTCCTCAGAAACACAAATCAAGACTGAAATAACGCCGAGAGTTACATAGGGCGAATAGTAATCCAACACAACCCGCTTGGCTCAGTCGAACCACGAGGCAGGATTAGTGCAAAGTATCGGATTTTTTCTTCCGTCCGGCTAGTGCGTGCGTGAGTCACAGCCCACAGCATCCCTGAATAGCCGAGATGGACCAAATGTGTCGTATCGGGGTCAGAGCGGGGCGAGTATCGTTCAGGTAAACACACAAACCGCTCCCGCTGACGTCCTGATTATTTATGTCATCTCTAAAACTCGTTCCTGACAAATATCTACAAGCCTCTGAACAAGATACTTACTATTATTACCTTATTACTTAAAGTAGTAGGCATTTTAAGCGAAGTATGAATGAGAAATGAGTGTAAGATGATTGTGGCACGATCTTTTAGTCTTGTTACTGACTAAGATGTTCCTTAGACAGTACTGTTAATTAATAACCCAACAAACAATGGCATCTAAGGGACCTACAGTTTAACGTGGAGTCCGAACCACAATGTCGCCCGTGAATTACGAACTGGTTTATTTATAATGATTGTATTTGTGGACGAACGTAGTATTCAATGGTACGGACGTCAATCCACACCAGACAATATCACATCCTTCCTGCGCTTATAACAATCCGCAATACGTGACCTTCAAGTAAACAGAACACGTCACCGTATAGTCTGTGTAAAAATTGTCCAACGGAATTTGAAATTAATTGATCTGGATTTCGCAAAAAAGTAAAGAAAAGTCAAAAAGGACTTTTACTCAAAAGGAGGTTTAGCTACGTTAAATTAAATTTAAATTGTATCTCTACATTTTATAATAAAGAATCATCTCTTTGGTTTATAGCTTAGATAATGGATATGATGTCACTGCCGTTACAATTTTTGCGTCTTGCCAATTACAAACACCTCTGGTGATATGTAAGGGAGAATAAAATAAGGTACAAAAAGGCAAATTCATAATCTTTAAAATTCATAATGGCGTTGGTTATTAATTATTAAATATCTTTTATTGGAATTTTCCAACGTGTCTGTGTTTTACACAACGTTTCTGGAGGTGGAGAAACTCCTGCAGTTTTTAAGTGATTACCTAATAATTTACATTGAAAACTTTACTTTTCCATCATGCACAACACAAAAACTCTATTGATAACGGAACAAATAACCACAACACTCCGCCTCCGAGCTAGTAGGGCGACACTCTGGTTATACTATCTGTTACGTAAACTTTAAATTTTTAATGTAAATTATTAGGTACTTGAAAACGGGAGGAGTTTCTGCACCACCAGAAACCACGACACACGATAACCGTGGTTCGTCAGGAACTCTGTAATTATGGGGACGTTGGGAGTCCCAACTCTTGACCTTTTTAACAGAACAAAAGCCAATGGACTGTTTCAGAAAGCAGCCGAGTCCAGCTTAGAGCACATCAGGGAGCTCTGTACACGGCATGATGTCGCAGAGGTCTGGAGGCCCAGGACCATCGCCATCCTGGATGATCCGCCGTAGGAACAGCATGACCTGCCAGCCAAGCGTCCAGCAATGTGTTGAATCTTCTTAATTTAAGTTTGTTTTTATATATTTTGATTAACATCTGATATTTCACTTGCTCCGGCCCTGTTCTGATTTGATTGTTTTAGCCATTCAAGGAGGTAATCCAGCAGCTACAGCGGTAAACGCTAATGCTGTGGTCGCTCAAATGAAGTCCTTTCGCCCGTATGTAAGTTGCGCATACACGTCTACGGATAAGGTGGGTTTAGTTTGGGTAAACCGCTTAACGGTGGAGTCCACATAACTACAGTGGGTACTCATAAAGAGTTTGAAAAAAATAAGTTTCTGCACCACCAGAAACGTTGTAGATAGAAATACAGGCGCGTTGGAAAAGTCTAATAAAAATTATTGAATAACCTCAAATCTTACATAAGGCAAGCTTCGCTTCTGTATTTTCCAGCAATGTTCAGACAACGCTTACAATGTGCTACTGTGTAACAACGAGCTGGCTGTGAACAACTCCAAACTAAACAGGAAGTCTTGGCAGGTAGACCGAGGCGACTCTCGCGACCCTGACTAGAAGAACGACTAGGGTTCACACAGTCAGCGTACTGTGTTGATAGACTGAGCTACTGAACCGACATTTTGTAGTCTGACAGACTTGTTTAGGAAGAAACGCTTAAGAAAATAGATAAAATTAGTACAGCCATACAAGGAAGTTATGTAATAGACAAACGATAGTGGTAGTATCAATTTACTAATTCCCCACAGGAATAACATAAGAAATGGGTAATTAAGATTTTTGCTTCCACGAGAAACAAAAATAGTATACTGTTTAGCAAACATTCCTAGAACTTCACTATATGAATATATCAACCACGTTATACCACACTAATTAAAAGAATAACTGAAATATCAATCTGTACATTTACTACATTTTAAGTTCATCTAGAACATTTTAAGTTCTAAAAGACAACGTAATTTGTATAACAGTTTATTCAGTAACCGATTGGCATAATCAAGAAGCATTAGATTAGATTAGATCATTGAAATGGCGACCATACTACAAGGTAGGTATTTTAAGCCAAGTATGAATGAGAATTGAGTGTAAGATGATTGTGGCGCGTTCTTGTAGTCTTGTAAGGGACCTACAGTTTAACGTGGAATCCGAACCACGGCTTCTAAATTACGAATTGGTCTAATTATGTGGATGGTCTTTGCTGATTAACGTAGTATTCAATAGTGCGGACGTTAATCCACACAAGAGAACACTACACCCACCGACCATCGCTCACAACTATCCACAATTCGTGACCTCCAAGTAGCTGGATTACAGAACACGTCACGGTTCCAGTTTATAATGCTAACGTTGAATCTTACTTGGAATCTAAAGCAAGTATATAATGTCTTTAAAGCAATGAAAACTGAGAGAAACTAGAAAAATATGGCCTATAAGTAAAATCGGAGTTAGAAAACATCATAGGAAGACATTACCGAACTATACTGACAAATTATTAATTAGTTTGTTTCTGAATAAAAACCCAAATTTTCAGAAAAACTGAACGATCTTCAAGGATGGTGGAATTTAAAAACAGACAAGGAAGCTGAAGTATACATTTAAAAATGATTTCTTATTAGACAATTAAACATCTAAAAATGATAAATATCAAATCATTATGACTATTAAAATTTATCACTAAAGTCACTTAATTAAATTAATATTAAAGCATTGAAAAATATACAGGGTCACAACCTTACTAGATGTATATGTCAACAAAAACTGAAAAATCATAAATATTTTAACTGCACGTTCTTAGATTAGTACCATACAATAACAATTTGGAATCAATAAAATAGTTTTATTATATATTTAAATGAATAGACTAAAATATTGGGTGAAATAGGCGCTAAAAATAACACGAAACCAAGAGAGAGACAGTTGGGAAATCAGTTTCGCCAGTGTTGAAAGCGAGAAAAGGAGATGGACAAAATGCTAAAGATAACACATTGAGAAAACTGAACACCTCTGCCATCTAGCGGTAAATGATGGAACTACGTGCGCGGTGGCCAACTCTGCAACTATTTCAATACACGGCTGTTAGCAGTACACTGCTTTTTAAATCTTAGCAAGTCTACTCCGAGCTTCACACTAAATTTGTTTGAATCAAATGAAAAAATTACTAATTAATTTATTAAACTAGTATACTATATAGTAACCTGTATTAAAAATAACTTATCGTACGTGAAGGGGTTTCTAAAACGTTTTGAAAGTGTTAGCTTAAAAAATAGATTTAAAAAATTGAATTTTGAATGTTTTAAACTGCATTCTCTTGTAAATCATCAACCAATATTTTATTAAAAAATTAACAATAATGGTACTGTAATAATATATATTGCTTATTTTTTTATGTCAATTAAAATTCACGAAAATACGCTATATTTTGGTGAGAAAACAAAATAAACGCCTTACACTTTTATACTTAACTGGTTTATTTTGAACGCGAATGATGAAAACTTTTAATTTTAGTTTAAAAGAAACAACCTTTTGACCTTAAGTCGAGTAAATTAATTATTACCGGTAATCCAAAACTCCATCATTTTTTATTACTCTGATCTTCATTATTCCTACTTAGTTATGTTATAAAACAATTAAAAACTTCACTTTTCAAATATATAAGGTATTTAATTAATTAATTACATACAAAATAACCCTGAAACAAACGCTAACATTGGTGAAGGCCGTGAGGCACTTCGAGAAATCTCCAACCACACTTATTTTGTTTAAAATCAAACTGCGTCAGTATTTTAGGGGCCTTCCTCGTCTATTTTACTCAAAAATAATTGGGCTCAGAGCATTTTTAAAGCACATCTTTTCAAAGTGTCTCCCATTAAAAATTAATATTTCAGTTGCCAGTTATTTTTCAGATTTCAAAAATATGATACAAAATGTTTGTAATAAGTTAGAACATGTGTCTAAAGGGAATGTTTTCAGTTCATATATACAACAGCTGTTGTTATAGACAACATATTAAAAAAACTGCAATACAATATCTGTGGTAGTTTCTATGGAAACACGATCTAACTTCCGGTAACGCACTTCCGCTGCACTTTTTGTTAGTTACAAAATCACAAAAGCTTAGTAATTTACTGTCAAATATACTAAAAAAAAGCTTGGATTTCAGTTTTATGTTGACTATCATGTTTTAAATTAATGAAAATATTATTCTCTAATCTCTAATAATGGATTACTTGACACATTTCTACGGTCTCAGTGGTGTGTTTATTGGCGTATAGTGACATCCATTACCCATTACCGCTCGCATTGTGTTTGTAGCGGCCAGCAGCCTCAAAAATGTGTCTATAATTTTAACTTAAACGGCAATCTAGTAGGTATTTTAAGTAATATAATGATCAGTAATGATTTACGCGATTTGTAGTCGTATACTGACTAAATGACATTCTTAGAAAGAAATTTTAATTCATAATCAGAATGGTAATCTATATTACAGTATAACGTGAGGCTTGTGGCGTCATCCTAATCCAGCTACTTGGTCACGTTGTAGGTTGAATGCGTATGTGGTGTTGTGTGGTTAACGTCCACTGACTACGTTAATCTAAAATGTGAGTTACATGTAGGCCCATCTGACTGTTCGTATCTGTTGCTGTCAGCAAAGCGCAGAGCGCCACACCATCACAACATTTCTATTTTCTTACTGGCAATACCTACCTGGTAGGTCTTTTTTAACTAATCTAAAAATCTTAGAGTAAATTGTCGAATACTAATTATAGGACGGCTTTATGACGAACTGTAATATAATGCTTTCACAATGAATAAAATCTAAATAAATAATGGCTTTGCATTACGAACTAGTCTAATTATAGGATGGTCATACGAAATAGTAATTATGAGGATGGTCTTGATTACGAAACGTCTAATTATGAGGATGGTCTTTGCATTACGAACTAATCTAAATATGAGGATGGTCTTTGCATTACGTTGTTCTTAATTATGAGATGGTCTTTGCATTACGACTAGTCTATTATGAGATGGGCGTGCATTACGACTATCTAAATTATGAGGATGGTCTTTGCCTACGATAGTCAATGTTGGTCTTTGCATTACGAACTAGTCTAATTATGAGGATGGTCTTTGCATTACGAACTAGTCTAATTATGAGGATGGTCTTTGCATTACGAACTAGTCTAATTATGAGGATGGTCTTTGCATTACGAACTAGTCTAATTATGAGGATGGTCTTTGCATTACGAACTAGTCTAATTATGAGGATGGTCTTTGCATTACGAACTAGTCTAATTATGAGGATGGTCTTTGCGCATGAACGAGTATTCAAATCGCTCATAACTATCCGCAGTCAAAACTATAACCACACCCATGATAGAGATTTCACTTTTAAAGTACAACATGTTGAAAATTCCGCTAAATACCTCAGCTCAACCTACCTCAACACGTTAACTAGATAAATGTAGCGTGGGTTCAACCATTAAACACACCTTACATATTAAATAAACGTATATATTGAACAAAACGGAGTGGGAGACAGAACGAGGTGGCGTAATGATAGGTTCACAGGCATAAAATTATCATAAACACATCCAATCAAGAAGAAAATGTGCTTTGCTGATTCCAGTACTTTGGAAAACTTTCACTTAAATTGCTGATTAGTGAACGTTCACCATTCAATTACAAGCTCATTAACATACGTGTTTGGAAAACGCTAATAACTCCTCTGATACTAAAAATCTGCAAATTGCGGGTCAGTTCAGCAGGGGAGAAAAGTGATGAATGTTTAATGACTGGCGGATATTACTTGATACAATGGTTTTACAGAATGTGGTAGAATCAAAATAGTACTAGTTGACCCGGAACCAAGCGCCGTAAAATTAATACTTGTTGTTGGGAAAAACAAAAGTCCTTTTACGATTCAACAAAGCACTGGAAAAACTAGAATACAAGGAGTTTTAGGAGGTTCTATCCAAAACAACGTTGCCTATCCTGTAATCCAGCTACTTGGACGTGTGTGGATTGACGTCTACAATATTGAATACTACGTTCACCAACAAAGACCATCCTCATACTTAACCAGTTCGTAATTATTCAGAGGCAAAAGTGGTTCGGATTCCAAGCTTGTAAGTTTTAGATGCCATCGGCTGTTGGGCTATCAATTAACAGTCCTGTCTAAGGAACATGTCAGCCTTATTCATTAACAAGATTCCATGATCGTACCACACTCATCTTACACTCAACCCTCATTCATACTTGGCTATGTCGACATTTAAAAAAAGGTAATAATACACCCTTGATACTGGACCTTGTTTAAAAGGAAACCTATTCCAAGTGCAAGGAGTGTTTGGAGAACTGTGTTAATTTATATCTAACGATACTTTATAATGAAATAATTGGTAGTTATTTTATGTTTTCATTTAATGGAGCATACAAATTTACTAAAGGAAAAAACAAAAATTGAAAAATAATAATGTTCAGTACCGTACGAATTGTTATTTAGATTTTCATTACGGACATTTTCCTACACAATTTTAAGTAAAACATAGTTTCACTATGTTTTTCGGTTGTCTTTGAGCCTTTGCAACGAGTGGACGTGTATTGTTTATAAGTTTCTTTGACGGATTTAAACTTATTTGTTTTCAGCTTTATACCGGCTTAGTCCGGATTATGTACTAATCGTGTTATGTTTTAGATACTAGATCACCTGACGACGGGATCAGATTCTAGGTCCCGAAACGTCGAGAAACTTTGTTTTACTTAAAATCGAGGTGGAAAATGTTCGTAATAAACATCCAAATAACATAAGTTCAGCGTCACCAATAACGAATTTCAAGTAAAGAACCGTACCGTTTCGAAAACTAAAGCATCGTACGCGTTTTCGCTGAAACAGCTGATAAACCAGCGGTATTAATTAATACCACTGCCTTCAAAATGTGTGATACCGATCCAATAACGTGGGTGTATTGTTGTTGGCCCAGGTGGTATCTCCTGACTCGCGGGCACTATATGTCCAACGTTACAGAGATGAATAGCTGAAAAGTTATTAAGATGCTTAGCGGATCTCGGAAGATCATAAATAATTCATCCCTGGCTAAATCAACTGTCCAGTAATAGTCTGGATGGCCTGGGCCTCATGCAAATACAGTGCTGAAACGTGTTTAGAATGAGGCCCGCTACATAACATTTACATTATTTACTCACTTCTTTTTCTTAGCAGAACATTTTCACTTTACATAATGGGTTTTCCAAAATACACTTATATTTGAGTAATTGTATGTTCTTTATTTCTAAATTGATTTGTAAAAAAATGTCACACTCGAAAAAAGTGTGTTGTGCCGTGTCTGAAATACCGGACATGTACCTATTGTCCTGTTGGTAATTGTGCCACGAACAAAATAAACCTCGCTATGCTGCCTTTCCACCCAAGCGGAAATGTATGGTATAAGTCTTTAACTGGGACGGTGGCAACGTCATGTAATCCAGCTACTTGTAGGTAACGAATTGTGGATAGTTGTGAGAGATGGCCGATGGATGGTTCTCTTGTGTGGATTAACGTCCGCACTATTCAATACCACGTTAATCCGCAAAGACAATCCTCATAATTAGACCAATTCGTAATTCAGAGCCCGTGGTTCGGATTCCACGTTAAACTGTAGGTCCATTAGTTGCCGTCGGCTGTTGGGCTATTAATTAACAGTCCTGTCTAAGGAACATGTCAGTCAGCCTTAGTCAGTAACAAGACTACAAGATCGCGCCACAATCATCTTACACTCAATCCTCATTCATACTTGGCTTACAATACCTACATTGTAGTATGGTTGCCATTTCAATGATCTAATCTAAAGTCTGTGGGTCCAAAGTCCTCTCGACTCGGCCTCCCATTCGCACTACCAATGGTAAAAGCTGCGACCTCGCTCTACCTCGCAAGATGGTAGATGGGATAGCACCTGGTTCGGAGACTGTGCGGTAGGCAGAAGCGACCTGCAAGGACTCGGGAAAGCCTGTCACGATTGTCACGTCCCAGGGCTGCAACTGTCTTGGCGGCTTTGTCAGCAGTTCGCCTCACCTCCTCACTGACATCATGTTGTCAAGGTATTTAGCATCTAGGTTGGTTTCGAGATATTTGTCTCATCTCTGCAGAGGACACACGGTTGGAATTCTTCTCTCCTTTTGAACCACGATCTCTGTCTTTCTGATCGCCAGTGAAAGGTGAGCTAGGGGAGCGCGCTGGTCTAGGGGTAGAGCGCGGGGCTTTGGTGCCCAAGGTCCCGGGTTCAAATCCCGTCAATGACCAATAGCTTTTCGCTATGTGATAATGCCGCAACCCACACAGGGGTGCGCAGAAAGCCGCTACCGGTACGGCTGAAGTGCCTTGGAAGTAATCCGCCCCTTCCAATAAAAAAAGGCCGGGAGCTTTGAATCCACCCACTGACTCCAAAAATAACCAAGCCAAGCTTGAGTCTAGCCTGCTCGACGAATCTTGATACTAAGGCAGCGACATGGTAAAAATTAGATTAGATTAGATTATTGCAATGGCGACCATACTACAAGGTAGGTATTTTAAGTCAAGTATGAATGAGGATTGAGTGTAAGATGATTGTGGCGCGATTTTGTAGTCTTGTTACTGACTAAGGCTGACATGTTCCTTAGATAGGACTGTTAATTAATAGCCCAACAGCCGATGGCAACTAAGGGACCTACAGTTTAACGTGAAATCCGAACCACGGCCTCTAAATTACGAATTAGTCTAATCATGTGGATCGTATTTGCGGATTAACACAGTATTCAATAGTGCGGACGTTAATCCATATAAAAGAACACTACACCCACCGACCATCGCTCACAACTATCCACATTTCGTGACCTCCAAGTAGCTGGATTACAGGACACGCCACCGTCCCAGTCGACGTTGTTCAAATAACGTTGTTCTGATGGAGAAACGAGTTAAAGAGGCACAGATCCCGCAGATTCTCTACCATCCTCTTGTATTAGTATCTTTAACCTAAAGACAACAACAGGATCCTAGGTCTTGAAGGAAGTCGAGTGTGGGGGTGTGGATGAACCCATGGAGCAGGCATGTGGCCCCGGTGGGCTGTATGTAGGCAGGTGGACCGAGGCCCTTCCCACACAGGGTGTGTAAAAAGTTACCAGCCCAGTCCTACATTCGAGAGCCGCATGTGAAGTGTTACTCGCAGCTCCATACAACTTAAACAGCCGTAAAAACCTCATAACATGTTTTTAAAAGAACCTCTCCGTTTCTTACATTATCACTAAGAGGACATCCACCTGAAGAGACAGCCTGAGGTGTTTGTGATGGATTTTGATGGTCACTGACAAAGGCTAGTGCACACCGCAGAAGCCACTTGATATTCACAGTTCAATAAATTACTCAAAGGCTAACCAAACACATGAATTTACTAACTTATAAACAAAAAATAAACTACTAGCGATTACTTAGACATAAAAATTTAACATGAATAACTGGGTCGCCCCGAGGCTATGCCCGATTGGGGTACCTTCACTAAATAACATATGTGCCAAACAATGAAATGAGAATATAATTTTATTTATTTTATTGTGAACACTTGAGAGAAGTTTTCACATTAGTTCTAACATGTTTCCTTTTAACAGCCTACTATACTCAACAATGGGTAATATTTCTCTATGATCTCAGGCAGACTTACTACGTGGTGTTAGGAATTAAAACAAAACTTTTAAGTTAATGTTAATTTACGAAAAAATTACAAAACATTTTATAAATATAGATAAGTTCCCTATGACCAATGTTTATAGCATTTTGAAGAGCATTGTTTACACAACAAACGTCACAGAATGCAGTATCGCCGACTCCAGGTGTAAACACACGTTTGCTGAGTCAGCTGACTCAGTTTACACTAACAGCTGACGAGGCCACAGCCCTTGGCCCAGTGCGCATGCGCCAACATAAGGCTTCTATTATCACGCTTCACTGTACAACCACTCCTTTTTAATAATCCACTGAACCATCTAAAATGTTACAAAGTAAGATCAAATATTCGACAAAATAGTATTGTTACTATGCTAAAATGGCAACCTACTAAGGCATTTTAAGCTAATTACAGAAGAGAAACGAGTGTAAGATGATTGTGGCGCGATCTTGTAGTCTTGTTACTGACTAAGGCTGACATGTTCCTTAGACAGGACTGTTAATTAATCTCCTAGCAATGGCATGAAAGTTTCACGTGGAATACGAACCACACTTAAGCCTCTAAATTCCGAACTGGCCTATTTATGAGGATGGTCTTTTGAATTAAATATTGTGGAAGTTGATCCACATTAGAGGATATCGCATCCACCACCCGCTATAAATATCCACAATCCGTGATGTCCAAGAAGCTGGATTACATATATTAGTATGGATACAATAGACATAGTTTTAGTTAGAATTGAACAAAGTTAAATATAAGTCAACATTATAATATTCTGTAAACATTTTTTTTGTTTATTATTTTCATACATAAAATATCGATTTTAAAAATCTTATTACACTAATATTCACTTATCAATAAATACTGTTATAATTAATTAAATATCAAATTACATTAAAAGGCAGATTACTAACGGATCAAATTTTCAAATAGGCAATAATCAATAAATAATCAATGTAATAATGGAAAAAGATAATTAAAAGAAATGAGAAAAACGTTATTTATATTGTTAAACACGGTAAAAATATTTTGGTTAAAACTGTATCAAATGTTCATTAAATAAAATCTTTCTGTTCGTGTAAATGTTACAGACCTTGCTTTAATCTTTTGCTGAGACAAACAGAGTTATCTCGTATTACAATACAGTAGTTTATTATTGCATAAGAGGTTCCTTAAACGTTGCACAAGAATACTATTAACACTCTGGGACAGATATTTTTTTATTTATCTCCAAGGAAAAATCAAAAGTCCGAGGGTTTTCTCTCCTTCTACTCTAGTTTTCATTTACATTAATATACATGTTATTGGCACCGACACATGTAGCGTATGTGTAAACTCTGAGGCCGGGGGTGTTAATTTTTTTTAAATTTTTTTAAGAATATGAGACACTGGTAAGAGAGACGTATTAATGGCATGTAGCATAGTTACTGCTGACATATACCAGCTGATTCATTTGCCAATAATTTCTTTCATTAAAAGCCCAGTACGTAAAGGTTAGGTCCAGTAACGAACAATATGTTGTAATTAAATGAATTTATTTGAGAACATCCTGGTACAAAAATTTTATGAAGAAAGGTTCTTTTATCTCACGTAGTTCAAATCAATGTTTTATTGTCACCTCAGAGCCCATTACGTGTGTGAGTGTGTGTTTAAACGAATGATAAAAAAACCGACGTTTCATTTTTGAGCTTTCGTCCATCTTAACAACTGTTTCAAAGTTATGTTATTTAAAAACTTCAGATATTATCGTCCGTTCGAAAACGGATGCACAAAAGGGGTCTAAAGGCTAATACATATACATTTTGAAAATACAAACAGACCTATTTCCGCTAAATGCGCCGCTTCGTCCCACCATTCTAAATCCATTGTTGGTCACGTCACATTCACACACATGACACACGATACTACACGTACACGACTCTGCGGCGTTGGCAACACTGCACGCTAGGTGAGCGAAACAGCTGACTCCAGGTAATCAGCTGACTGTGTTTGCTTGCGGTTGTAATAGTCAACACTGCCATGTTGAATTTACAAGCGTGACTGATAAGCTACGGCTACCGCAGCGAGATGTTACATACAACAGCTTGTGAACCCGTTATGTGAATCTTAAGTTTTGAAATTGGATCTGGAAGAATATAGAGTTTATTAAACAGAATATCCTTTGAGGGTATAATGTTAATTTAATGGAGAATTCAATTTTTCTTAAGGGAAATACGTACATTGGTAAAACTCGCTTATTTATTGGCATACTGTAATTTGATAAATAATTGTTGTATGTGTTCTTACTTAGTTATAAGCACATTACCATGTAAAATAACTTATTGCGGCAAACCTGAATACTCAGTACTATTCGATTACTATGATGAAAATAATATAAGTTGTATGAAATTCGCTCCACTCACGCCAGCGTGCTGCGTGCGATCTCGTTTATACTGTGTTGGTAGTGAATTTCAGTCGACTTGACCCAAGAGGCATATCAACGGCAATCTTCAGTTCTGAAACACCCGTTCTATTGTGGGTGCTGTATGACAGAGTGCCACCCACCACTGTCGGCTTGCCAGAGGGGCGCCTCCTTGACCTGGCCACACGGCGTGCCAGTGGACAGTGGACACAGCCTGCCCATTGGCTGCCCACCAGAGACGTTACACTCCATTTACTCTAACTGATGTCTCACTTTCATGTCTGCCTCATTGCGAGAGGTCTATTCTGACAATCGCACTTTATAAATCATCTTTTGTAACAAATACTTGCTAAACAACGAAACTGAAACGCTGGTTTAACGAAGTGATACATCAATAATTATGGTATAATACAAAAACACTGGCTAGGGGTATCAATTTAGAGGACAAGTTTAAAGATCGGTAAATACGTATTTAATGGAAAAAGTGGCGCATACAATAAAGATAGAACTGGTCAAATTGAAGGTATTCTGATGAACAATATTGCTGATTTTGAAACTTAAAAGCATCCCAAAATACAAAAGGTTTTTTTGCAAAATAGCCCACCAGAAGGTTGCTATTTTGACAAATTATCCTGATGGGTTTTCATAGCTCTTCTTGGTAGACATTGGTTCTTGACGAGAAGGGTCTTTGGAATAAGTGTGGAATACTTCCCATCCCTGCAAGATTCTGAGCTTACATCCTTAAGACATTTTAGACCTCCAGCTAACCCAAAATCTCTCAGATTTTCCTCAAAACCTCCATGAATCTTAGCATACATCCCTCAGACTTTCTTGACCTTCATCGCTCTACAATTCTGACCATCATTCCTCCACGATTCTGAGCTGGCACCTCAAATTTCCTGGATCTCCAGCCCTCTACTGAGCATATTCTATTCTTCAGAGTTTTTACACCTTCAGTCCTCCAAGATGTTGTCCATACATTGTTCAGATTTTCTAGACCTCCAGATCTCTAAGATTCTAAGCATACATTTTTTAAGAGTTTTTAACGTTTAGCCAACTCACGGCACAAGAGTAATCTGGCCTTACGATAGCCCAGAGATCGAAGAAGAATAAATATTTATCAGATCTTGAGTACTGATAATATTCATCTTATCCGGGTATTTAAACACTTCTGGGATGGTGGCATCATCCTGTAATCAAGCTACTTGCAAGTCACAACTTGTGGATAGTTGTGAGAGATGGTCGGTGTGTATGTTATTCCGCAAAGATCATCCTCATGATTAGACCAATTCGTAATCCAGAGGCAGTGGTTCGGATTCCACGTGAAAATGTAGGTCCCTTAGTTGCCATCGGCTGTTCGGCTAATAATTAACAGTCCTGTCTAAGGAACATGTCAGCCTTAGTCAGTAACAAGACTACAAGATCGCGCCACACACAAAAATAACTACAATTTCTTCATAGCAAAGTATATTACTCTGTGGACCTCGTATGTACCAATCAGCTGATTCTCGTTATACTTACTGAAGTGAGAGTCCCACTCCCTCCGCCTCATCCTGTTACGGCTGTTGGTCCTGGGCGGGGGGGAGGGGGAGAACCGTGACGTCATTCGGCACCCACGCGCTCGCACACACGCACACGCGCGCACTCCGCGCCAAATATAGCGATGTCAATCAGCTGTTCGGAAACAAACAATAAGGTGGCTGGACCTTGGATACGTTTTCGGAGCGGGGCTGTGCCTGAATGCCTACAGCGGGAATTGTTCACGGTCAGAAGGGAAGTGAAAATTACTTTACCTGTGGTATTTGTTTGGTTAATTATACGAAAATTAGTTTTATCGTCGACAGTAAAACTGACACAAATAAATTTCTCAAACGTTATTATTTCATCGATCACTGAGACAGTGTGGAAATTTTTGTAGTATTGTATTAAAATATATGTAAAATCATCGGTAGAAACTACAATTGTAACCCATTTTTTTAGTAGCTTAATCGAGGCAGAATCCAAATTTTTTTATTGGTTTCCACCTTACAGACAAACTATTTTAATCAATATTTTTCATATTTATGTTCCTCTGTCATAAACATACCACTACAACCCATTAATCTATGGGAGTAAACAATTAAGGTTCGATAAGATAAAATTTGGAACCAACTCGAATTACGTACATTTTAAATATTTCTGTATTCACGAGGAAGAAAAACATTGCAGGGAAAATTGATTTTCTGAGGTAAATAAAACAAAAATACCCCGGTAGAATATCAAATCACCCGGCAAAGCCGTATGATTAGTATGTTTAAAATAGTTGTTTATTTTAGCAGTTTGGACAAAGTAAGATGGCGGCCGGCCAGGCGGGAGCCGGGTGACTCACGACTGCTCCAAAAGTGAGTTTTGGCAAAACTCTTTGAAGACTTAAAAAACTGACAACACGCCACACACCGGTCCACATCCCCAAAAACCAAATTATAAATTAACCTTCTGCCTCTACCCAAATCTACCTCGTACCTGTCACAGAAACAACAAATATTTCATAGCTCCACATTACGCAACCCGTTGAAAAACGGTTATTTTTACGCAAAAAGAACCATAACAGATTTTGAAGTGTGTCAAAATTGAGTTGGAACGAGTTTCGGCTCGGAGGCCAAAGTTGCGACAGCGGGTCGGGCGAGGTTCCAAAACCGCTTCGGAGAAATGCCGCTTCGAATACCACCGAAATGTTCATTAATTATACTAATTAGCTTTACGGCGACGTCGAAACAGATTCACTGCGACGAGAAGGCATTACATCAGTTGAACAATAATAATTTTTCATAAACGATTAACTAATTACGAAGCGGCAGGCACGTTAAAATGTATACATTGATTCTCGGGTTAGGTTAGGTTATTTGCACGTGTAGTCTTCCTTTATCAGTTTTACATAATTATAACATAACGTGAATGTCTATATTGAGTGTGATTATTTATATAGTCATGTGGAACGGAATAGTACGGAAAACCTCTGCCTATCAATTAAGCCACGAAAAATTAAAAAACTTAAAACTCAAAATGTTACCGACTGTAAAACAATACGTGTGATACCACAGCAGTTTTTAGCAATCATTGCATCAAGTGTTTAAATCACCGATAAAAGTCTTAACTCATTTTTATCTACCAAGATAACATTTTCAACATCAAAAAATCTTTCTATAAAATTGAAATTAGTTTGAGGTTATGTTAATTGTGATTGACTGTAGTTGCAAAGTGAATTAGTTTAACAAATGTTTTTCGATTAAACTATTATTGAGTAGACTACTGTAGTAAAGTATTAAGTTAGTAGAATATTTACGGAACAAAAACAAGTGGGGCGATTATTTACAAACGCAGACACAGACACAGCTACGATGACGCGACCCGCACAACTCACGTAGTGCACCCTGGCGGCCGTCCAGGAACGATCAGCTGATCGGCGTTATCAGCTGACCCGGAGTTATCGGCGGTCGCGGCGCGCGTCGGCCACTGACTGAGTCACGCCCGTGCAGCGGCGCGTCCACGGACCTCGCCGCCCCCGCACACGACCGCCGCCAACCTGCGTGACGTCACCCGTCACGTGACCATCCAGCAATCCGTACATCACTTGCAACTGTGTTTGGTCATTTTTACGTTTCATTATCTACCTTTCTGTTAACACTGACTGCCGCACACGTAGTAGAAATGAACCGTGCGAGACGTTTCGTAATTCAGAGGTCGTAGTTCGGATTCCACGTTAAACTGTAGGTCCATTAGTTGCCATCGGCTGTTGGGCTATTAATTAACAGTCCTGTCTAAGGAACATGTCAGCCTTAGTCAGTAACAAGACTACAAGATCGCGCCACAATCATCCTACATTCATTCCTCATTCATGCTTGGCTTAAAATATCTACCTGGGTAGGTCGCTATTTCATTTAAAAGTTAAAAGTATAAAGTTTAGGGTCCTGTTCTTCTTCGATAGCGTTTGATTACGTTTTCTCCGTATCGAACGCAATCGAACCTACTTGTGGGTATGTCAACTCCAAACTAAATGGCTTCAAGTTTCTTCCTCTTCGCAATTATTGAAATTTAGACAATATGGCGTCAAGGAAATATTTCACATCTGAATCGTATAGCGTAAATTAATTGTTTATCTTTTTGAAATATTTAAAACACAACTTTGTCATTTAGGTAGGGTACTACTAAAATCAACATCAATTTGTTTATGAATGTAATCATAAAATAGCTACTAATTAAAATATTGTTACGATTTTAGGTAAACATTTTACTACAATAAAAGAATATATCTTTCTAATACTGAACCAGCCAGACAAAGGACGGGCTGGCTGCTAATACGAGTGTAAGAACGCGCCTGCGAAGCGTCGAATGCAATATAGACGCTGTATTCATTTTGCCTGACCAACTTTCCACGGCGTTCACTGTGTTGTCTTGGAGATATAAATCTACTATAGTGGTTCAAATATCTGTAATATGTAATTCCTTTTGTTGCTAAATGCAACCAGTTTCGGCCCTCTAGTTATGGGACCATCTTCAGGCTCCAGTCAAGGCTATATTGGGAGTATTATTTCTTAATGTAAAGATTTCTGTTGTTTAAAATGTTTTTAATCAACAATCCGGAGACTATAACCTCAAAAATATAAATTTACAAAAGAACAGTGTACAAAAACAATCGCTGTTACCTTGCTTTGATCCCGAAAAATTTTCACTTAGTGTCACTGGAAAAGGAATTATAATGTCTAGTGATTTATTTAATTAGCTTTCCAATTTCATTTTATCAGTGGATACATCATAAATAAACTACTGCTAAAATGTAAAATCTACAAATATATTGACAGAACCCAATCTGTTCATTAACATTTTGTCCCTGTAAAATCGCTGTTAAACAGTTTTATGACGATGTTCAGATTTCAAACTGAATATATTTGCCGTGATTTTAAAATTCACGATTGAAGAGGCGTATTGTTAAGAAGGGCCTTGGGCGAAGGGCTCCAACAAAGCTCTCATGTATTTCAAATGGGAAAACATTGTTTGAACTTAAGTGTTTACGTTATGCTTTACACATATTGCAGAAGGTACAGAAAAATTACCGTTAATAACTAAGAGAATATAATATTATTAATATTTCACTTTGAGACGGCTTGATTCCAGACCCAGAAGCCTTTGTTCATTGAGCTATTACTTCATGACACTGACAAACAAACCACATAATCTTTGTCAGTAAAAAACCTACTGAACTACATTTGTTCAATCGATACAATCTAAACTAGACTGGGACCGTAGCGTGTCCTGTAATCCAGCTACTTGGAGGTCACGAATTGTGGATAGTTGTGAGTGATAGTCTGTGGGTGTAGTGTTCTCTTGTGTGGAATAACACACGAGTTCATAATTCCAAGACAGTGGTTAGGACTCCACGTTAAAGTGTAGGTATGTCATTGACTGTTGGGCTATTAATTAACAGTTCTTTCTAAGGAACATGTCAGCTTTAGACATTGACAAGACTTCAAGATCACGTTACAATCATCCTACACCCACCCCTTTCACTCAAATTCAGCTTAAAATACTTACGTAGTTTTCAAAGTATTTCAATCAACTAGAGTAAGTGTTTGTTATTATGCATGCAGTTTTCCACCAAGAGATAAAGCCTCTTGAACGAGTCGTGTTCAACTTTCATCCAGTAATATCACCAGGGCGCGCTGGTCTTGGGGTAGAGCGCGTGACTTTAGTGTCCAAGGTCCAGGTTCAAACCCCGCCAATCACCAATGGCTTTGTGATATGTGTGATAATCTCCCAACCCGCTAGGTCTAGCCTAAAGTAAGGCCTAGAGAGAGAGTCTTGTGTTAAGAAGAGGGACAGTAAATAAAAAGGTAATGACACCAATTGAATACATGTCACTAGTGAGAGCCTCTCGTCGCCGACTGATCGATCTGTGATTTTATCGCTGCCGTAATGAGCCCATTGTTCACCAAATGTGTAGAGTGTAGACCGACGTCAACATCAATTTCCTGCCGGCAACAATGGGTGGTTGGGTCGAACGTTCACGCACCGGCGACCCTCAATGTCATAACACTTCATAACCTACCTGATTAGAGCACCACCCGCCAGTGATGAACCTGCTACAGGCTCGAGGAAGGACTGGGACGGTGGCGTCGTCCTGTAATCCAGCTGCTTGGAGGTCACGAATTGTGGATAGTTGTGAGCGATGGTCGGTGGGTGTAGTGTTACCTCGTGTGGATTAACGTCCGCACTATTGAATAGTAAAGACCACCCTCATAATTACACAGTTTCAGAGGCAGTGGTTCGGATTCCACGCTAAACTGTCCATTAGTTGCTATCGGCTGTTGAGATATTAGTTAACAGTCCTGTCTAAGGAACATGTCAGCCTTAGTCAGTAACAACACTACAAGATCGCGCCACAATCATCTTACACTCAATCCTCATTCATACTTGGCTTAAATACCTACATTGTATTATGGTTGCCATTTCAATGATCTAATCTAATCTAATCATATTGTGGAAACGTACAAGCCTAAACTTGGTTAAGGCTTTAGCCAGGTTGTACGACAAATATAGAACGAAGATGGCATAGAATTTTGTAAATTGTCAACGATCTTGAACTGTTATATAAATAGATCAAGAGAGAAAGTAATTAATTGACGGACATTGCAACCAAAAACGATCGGCTTCTTTATATAGTCTTGTCTCTCGTGGAAGTCTTGGCTTAGGTCTTAACACCTAGTCTGGAACAATTCTCAGTTGGATTTCTGGATTGTCTGAGCAAAGAGTTACTTATACTCTTACTCTCTTGGTCATTTGTACCCAAGTATGGTTTTGCCCTCACCAACAACTGCTCGCCATCTCTCCCTGTCAACCGCTGCTCCTGCTCTCCCCATTCAGCTGTCCTTCTCCTACTTCCCCTAATAATGATCCTGTCTCTCTCTAGTTCTAGCGAGGTCCGTGATATCATAATTACTGTAGAGATTACTTAAATCTTCATTGTGTCTGATTGTCAATGCTCCATTTTCAAATATTGTTCCGAAAATCTTTCTTAAAATTTGAAATTTTCGAAAACGAAGAGCTTTCCGATTAACAGGTGTGACAACTCTTCTTTAAAGTTCACCAAATTTTGTCCTGCTTTCTCTATCATCCTCATGAACCCCGAGATCCATCTGGTGGCTATTCAATATCCAATCAAGACGTACCGATCTGGGTTTGCCAAGGCCACTCATTCTTCAACAACAACCAATAGGCTAATAACAAGCTCTCCTTCTACTAGCTCTTTGATTCTGAGCAAACTTACACAATTTTGTGATAGTTCTGTACTGAGCTTCTCTGGTGATCTTGAAAAATGAATGAGCTAAAAAATCAGATTTTTTGCTGTCTAACTTTGTACAACATCAAACTTAACAGACAGCAAGATTTGTTTACTAAACGTTCATTGGCTGACGTATTTTTTGACGTCTTCACTTATCTTACTTCCAACACACTGGTATGTTCGCAGCCCCCTACACCCCGCCTGTCGACTGTCGGTGGCTTCCTAATACAGAATCACTTCTGAGACCCAATGGCCTCGAACCGTCAACCTTCCACGTCACAAAACTCATAAATCTTCACGGTTAAGTGATGACCTTGTGATTAGCTCCTTAGTTCCTACACAGAACAGAATTTCGAAACGTCTGAACCTGTCACAGACATACGGAAGAATCAATTTATACTACACTGAAAAGGTTGTTTTTAAATTCGTCGTCTGTAACAATTAAACAATATACAGCATTTACTTTCCTGCGGGAAATATGTTCAATACTCTAAACAGCTGTTCTCATAAAGCATATGACGTCACTTCCGCCATTCTCTTTGCGTCTCGCAAACTGTTAACACCACTCAAAAAAAACTTACACGTAGACACGTCAAACTAAAACAATTTATTCTAATTTGACACTCAATCAGTCACAGTGCATGAATAAAAAAAAGAAAATCCTCTTTTCAGTCAATTAGGACGATTACAACCAAGGCAATTTTACCTTGTGAAGGAAATCTACAAAGAGTGCAGTGGAAATACATATAGTTTAGATTAGATTATTGAAATGGTGGACCATACCACAAGGTAGGTATTTTAAGCAAAGTATGAATGAGAAACGAGTGTAAGATGATTGTGGCACGATCTTGTAGTCTTGTTACTGACTAAGGCTGACATGTTCCATAGACAGAACAGTTAATTAATAGCCCAACAGTCAATGGCATATCTAAGGGACCTACAGTTCAACGTGGAATCCGAACCACTGCTTCTGAATTACGAACTGGTCTAATTATGAGGGTGGTCTTTACTATTTAATAGTGCGGAGGTTAATCCACACAAGAGAACACTACACCAACCGACCATCGCTCACAACTATCCACAATTCGTCACCTCCAAGTAGCTGGATTACAGGACGACGCCACCGTCCCAGTTATAATTTATAATTATAATTTAGTGCAGTATGCAAACTACATTTCTAATTAGGTTTGATTAGTATATTCCTAACTCAAAACGTGCTACTTAAGCCTTTAACCATCTTACATAAATTTACGTGCAACCAATTACATTCCATCGCTTCGTACGATTAACAACGATATTAGACTGAAATTAAAACTGCATAAATTTTCTCTTACGACTCACTTTTTCAAACCACGCAGCTTCTTCATCATTTAAATAATCGGTCTTCGAGGAGGATTTACAAGGAGTAATGAACATGTTTACCAGCCACAGTTTATGTTCCAACAAGAGAAACATATTACGTCTCCCCTTATTAAGGTCAAGTTCCGCCATAACTGTTGTAGTTTGTTGTTTCGAGAATTGAACCTAATTGGCTCTTCATCATCTTCTGTTAACTCGACCTGACACAAGCACACGGCGACTCCTACACGGATTTGATCAGTGGAAATATTTCAAGATTGTTTATGCTTTTGACATGACAAACAGCTCGAATGTTGGATTTAAATAACACATCGGTGTCGTCGTTGAAATCGTTCGTTGTCGATTTTTAGATGAGTAAATGTGATGAGATCAATAGCTTTGAAACAAATCAGCTGATTAAAGTAATCAGCTGATAATTTTTTATGATCACTAATTAATTGAAAGTCCAATATAACCGAGACAGTTTCAGCAAATGCTTAACAAGGGTCAGATCTATATAGGAACTATTGTGAAACCTCTGTGACTGGGATGGTGTCGTCATCCTGTAATCCAGCTACTTGGAGGTCACGAATTGTGGATAGTTGTGAGCGATGGTCGGTGGGTGTACTGTTCTGTTTTGTGGATTACCGTCGCACTATTGAATACTACGTTAATCCGCAAAGACCATCCACATAATTAGACCAATTCGTAATTCAGAGGCCGTGGTTCGGATTCCACGTTAAACTTGTTGTTCCCTTAGTTACCATCGGCTGTTGGGCTATTAATTAACAGTCCTGCCTATGGAACATGTCAGTAACAAGACTACAAGATCGTGCCACAATCATCTTAAACTCAACCCTCATTCATACTTGGCTTAAAATACCTACCTTGTAGTATGATCGCCATTTCAATAATATAATCTAATCTATTGTGAAACCTGAAGACAAAAAGGATTAGATATAGAAAATATTGTTAAAGCACGCTGGAAAAAATGGTCCCATCCCCGTTCAGTGTAAAACTCCAAACCTAATTCGTAACAAAGAACTACGCGGTTTATTCTCCTGCATCTCGTAGACGAGGACCTCTAACCCACCAAACCTTGAGGTAACTGTATTATAGACGTATTTAGGGTCGCTTTACTCCCGAAGCGCTCCACCACAGCTCTAGTATTGTCGTCGTCGTAAAAAATAATGTTAAGATATTTCAGATAATGAAGTGAACAAAATGTGTCCGACATATTGTGACCCTCTTCCCACTCACACCTTACCTTCCTATCGCGCGTCCCACGCCAAGACGAGACTGTGAAACTAACATTCGAAGTAATATCGTCACGATAAACCAGATAAAGGAAGCTTTAAAAAAATACACGAACCAAGAACCAGGAAATGTGCTATCCGTACTAACATAAGGCGTAAGGATGTTGTTGCTCGAACTGACCCAACATACGAAAAAGAAAAGTTCAAATAACTTAACCACAGACAGTACAATGGTAGGAACAATCATTAGAAACAGACTCGGTAAAAATATGTTTAATTCAAAACTTGTAATTAAATTTATATTCAATAGATCCTGTAGGCAAAAATGTCGGGACTCAAAACATGTCCAACTTGCCTTGTGATTGAGTGGCAAATTGAGAATTTTTTGTGATGGGAGAATCTCCCTAAAGGCAAAATTCAAAACTCTTATCGCCAAATCTTACAAGTTCGCCCCGTCGGTAGTTAACGAATTCAACTCGAGGCCTCCACGCCCGTAGGAGTGGCGAATACCAAACTGTCCGGCTCACAACAAGACAGACAGTGTGAGAAAATGGACCAATACAGCTTTCTGCATCTTAAATAGACAACAACCCATCTGGCAGTGATGATAACATTGGTTATGGGCACATAGTTGAGAGCGATGGTCGGTGGGTGTAGTGTTCTCTTGTGTGGATTAACGTCCCCACTATTGAATACTACGTTAATCCGAAAATACCATCCTCATTATTAGACCATTTCGTAATTCAGAGGCCGTGGTTCGGACTCCACGTTAAACTGTAGGTCCCTTAGTTTTCATAGGCTGTTGGGCTATTAATTAACAGTCCTGTCTAAGGAACATGTCAGCCTTAGTCAGTAACAAGACTACAAGATCACGCCACAATCATCTTACACTCAACCCTCATTCATACTTGGCTTAAAATACCTACCTTGTGGCATGGTCGCCATTTCAATAATCTAATCTAACACACCAAACAAATCAAATCCAGTTACCTTTTACTGCTGATAATTAATACCAACAACAATGATTAACGTTTGTTAATCTCTGTAACGTTTGTTTTCGTATTTTGGCAATGGATTTTTGCAGCCTCGAGGATTTTGTCGTGTGATAGACAGCCACCCAGGTTATTGTACTAAAAATTCCTTAAAATTTATCAAAAATAATTTACAAACTAATGCAATCTGATGTAATAACCACCCGAGTCATGTACTTTGCGAACAGTAAATCACATCACACAGGTATAATGTACTGTATTTAACAACAGTACGGCTATAGTATTGACCCAATCAATCGAACAGAATCTGAGACAGACTGCAGTTGCAGATCTCGCCAGAATGCACCCAACTCTCTCCTCGCCTTGTAAGGCTCATTCTACACGTCCGGAATGTCACAGTTCGTCGCCCTGGCTTATGTGTGTTCCGAACGAAATCCGTTGGATATTTAGACGCTTACTACACATATTTGCGCATGGACAAAAGAAAACTGAGTTTCAGCAATTATCGAGTAAAAAGGAAATTTATTTTTGTTCCGGCGTTCAGCGCGAATTGCGTGTTAAGCTAATTAGAATTTAACGGCGGCCTACACTGAAAGTAGTGATTTACCACAAAGAACTCCTTTGTGGTAAAACTGGGTCATGCACACTGCATTCCTCTCTGCAAACCGTCGATCAAGATGGGCTACAGAGTGAGAAGATCCGGAAACACGCGTCTGAGAGTAGACCTAACCATTGAGAAAAACTAAAAATGAATGTAAAGATCAAGTGGCAAAATACCACAGCAGACTAGCTGAAGATTAGCTAGCTCCAGCTAATAGGAATAGTTAGATCAAAGATATGTCTAAATGTTTTCAGTTCCTCTCAACAGCGCTTTTTCGTCTCGCAAATTCCTAACCTACCAGCGCATAAATATACCTGAGGGACAATTTATACAGCATCCTTGTTAGACGCGTACTGTGCAAAATAATGATCAGCTGATTTCAGAATGCACGCAGGAACAGCTGATCGCAGCAAACGTGCGAGTAGGCGCTGCCTCCACGAGTATATTAGGCAACGCCCGCCCCCAGCGCCGCACCTGCGCAGTGCGCATGCGCACATCTCCACCTCGCGAGGTCGGATTTGAAATTCAAAATTTGAATTATTCTGATGTTTATGCGCTCGTAGAATTGTGGGAAAAATTTATGGCGCGGATGATAATGTTACGGTCTCCGCTTCGACCTTGAGCATAATCTTTGATTCTTTTCGTATACTTGTTTTTGATTCATGAGACACTTACACATCCAGTATGATACTGGAACACGCTATCTACTGGGAAAACAGCAGACACCCTTGGTATACGATTGCAAAGACAGCGGATCTTAGACGAAAAGTTTTTTTTTAATTTTGCGATTTGTCCAAATTGTTTATCGACTAATGAACCGGTTTGTTAATTGGTTAGTGAAATGGGCGACCTTCCCAGGTAGGTATGTTAGCCAAGTATTGACAAGTATGAGATCGAAGCTTCATTGGCACTACCTCCTTCCGCTGGGTCTTCGATCTCAGTGACAAGGGCGTGGTGCTGACCGTGAGTAAAACCTCCACCAACTCTAGATCACCCACATTGCAGAGGGTGATTTTTCTGTTTTCGATCATTTATGTCCATGTAAGATTCCATATATACGATATCTTTATAGAATTAATGAGTGTAAAATGATTGTGGCACAATCTTGTAGTTACTGTCTATGGCTGACATGTCTAGACAGAACTTGTTAATTAATAGCCCAACAGTAAAGGGCATATCTAAGGGAGCTACAGTTTAACGTGGAGTCCGAACCACAAATATGGTAATTTATGGATAGTATTCAATAGTGCGGACGTTAATCCATACCAGGGCACATCTACCAATCGCTCAAAACTATCCACAATTCATGACCTACAAGTATATATTGACTGGGACGGTGGCGTCGTCCTGTAATCCATTACTTGGAGGTCACTAATTGTGGATAGTTATGACCGGTCGGTGGATGGGATATTCTCTGGTGTGGATTAACGTCCGCACTATTGAATACTAAACCCATCCACAGTTTCTATCGTCATAATTAGACCAGTTCGTAATCCAGAGGCGATATTGTGGTTCGGATCCCATGTTAAACTGCTTACAGTTTTTAGTGGTCACATTTGCACGGTATGTACAGTAACCTACCTGAGTCGGTCGCCGTTTCAGAGTTTATAACATGGCGGAGGTTTTACAGACCCTTTAGGACTTTTGAGACATTTTTTACACAACCGTCTCATCAGAACAATACAATCATGATACAGCCAATTGGCATGCCACCCAATGCGCTGTGATGAATGAATGGCTGGATGAGTTTTATTAATGCATCCACACGCTTGTGTTTTATCGCCGGCTATCCGGTGTGACATCAGCTGTTCCCGGACCTCACAGATAGCGCCACTTGCTCACTCAGCTGACAATGAGAACTCTTGGAGGTCACGCGTGTCGATTAAACGTAGAGCAGTCTTTACATTCTTAACGGAAGTGCCGTCATATGGTTAAAAGAACAGCTGTTTAGATGAACTGAAAACATTCCTTTTAGACATATCCATGATCTAACCTATTTCCCACAGGGAAGTAAATACAAACTTTTCTAAAGAATACTTTAAGTTTATTCAAGTACAGATTAGGATTGAGGGATTTTTCCCATTCGACTGGGGATTAATCTCCCTCGTGAATGGCAGCACTGGAATTCACAATCCGCCACTGTGCAGATCTGATCTGATATCATCACTTGCGGCCGCATACCGATACAGATACAGGGTGTGTCGTAATTCGCTCGGTTCATGGCGACCTCGGTGACGAAATCTTCTGAGAATCACTCTGACGAGGAACTGCGTGATTAAGCGCATGTGATTCAACAGTTGTGTGTGATAGCCCGCATTGGAAATTGTTTTTATATTATTTAGCACGCTTTTCGTTATCAAAGCTGTAGAGGCCTATTCCTTATCGAAAGGCATCGGTTACATAGAAGCATTTTTCAGTTTTAACACGAACTTAGATAAGATCGTTCATATTTCTATTCCTTGAACGGTTCTAAACATAAAAAACAGTATTCAGTATATTTTATTAGACTTTTTCAACGCGTCTGTGTTTTTAACTACACTACGTTTCTGGAGGTGGAGTAACTCCTCCCGTTTTCAAGTGATTACATAAATATCATGCACAATACGACCAACCACAACACACTGTTATCAATATAGTTTTTGTATTGTGCATGACATATATGTATAGTATAATTGACAACCTTCAGTTATTAATTTAAATTATTAGATAATCACTTGAAAACGGGAGGAGTTTCTCCACTTCTAGAAATGTGTAGTTAGAAACACAGACGCGTTGGAAAAGCCCAATAAAATATATCTACGAAATAAATAATGCCGGAGGTATGCTGCAAATATACTGACAATATCGTTGAAATTACACAGAAACGAAGCGCCTTTCAAATTAGTAATAAATTCAAGCATTCACTTAATTTTTATGCCGGCAAATCGGTAGAAACTTGAACTATTATATTCCATTACTGATCCCTTCCCGTAGCATATACGAGGTATTCAAAACATTCTAATTAACTTTTAAAAGGTTTCAGCAACAACACTGCTTCATTTAAATCGAAACATACTTCGACGTATGGATGGTCCAAATAAAATTTAGATTCTCTTAAGCAGGGTTTGTTTATTATAATTTAAAATGATTAGTAATAGATTTTTTAAGAGCAGTTATATTTTTACTAGAAAAACTGCCCCAAAAAACTCGGTTAGCCCATTTTAAACGGTGTCGCTTTCAAACTTTAATTGATATCACAACAAACACGTATCGAATCGATAATCTGAAAATCGAATACTAATCAAACCGAGAAACATACGATTGTAATTTGAATGAACGAAACCGGTCCAAAGCGCAGACTCAGCTGGCAACCCACGCCTGACAGCTGAGCGCCCACGTGTTTCCGTATCCCGTGCCGAGCAGTGTTGCCAAACTTGGGGAAATACCACTGAAATGCGAAATCCTTCCTGGAATTCATAGCTTCCCATTTAGGTGTGTGAACGAAAAAGTTTGTAACACGTCACGTAACCAATAATTTTGTAAGGTAACAATTAAATACGATTAAGTTAGGGGAGATAAATAAAAAAAGTGAATAAAGTCTAATTGTGTGTGATGAATTAAGAAGAAACAGCATATAAGGCGCACAAATATAGAAAAAGATATTCAAAATTACCAGGAATGCTTATGTTTTAATAGAAAGGTAGTTTGTTTCACCTTCTAGATGGATTTAAATAAGATTTTCCTTTCGATGAAGTGCAGTTAATAAAGTTTAGTAAATTTCAAAGAATAAAAAGTAGGATGTTTTTGCGATTTCAAAGCTAAAAACACTAATAAAGTGTACAGCCAATATGGTATTCAATACGAGCGCAACAGATGAGTTTTAAATGGTTAACAATAAAGGTGAAGTCTCAAGTGCAACATTGAAATTGACAACTCTTGGTTTACACGAAGTCAACAAGTGTGTTGGTGGACTCACCATTCATGGCGCGTGGTTCGTATGTTCCCCGGTAGGTAGCGTCACCAACACTGAGCCCACACTGAGCTCTCCCCACCCTACTCCAGCTCCAGTGTGCTGAGTAAGCCTGATACGCAGGGATAGTGTGAGTGTGAGTGTGAGTGTGTACTGTCGAGTTCAGGGATACAAGCTGGGTGCATTATACTGACGATACTGCGAGAGCACATTGCTCCTAAATCACTTTCGCTCCTTGGGAAATCAGGCTGGCCTATCATAGGAGTTTTGTAGGTTGGATAAAACTGACCAGAGACTTTCTACCAACTTTGAGGCGGGGACATAGGAAGCTGGGACATATAAGCCCATCGGCTAGCAACCTCACCACAGTTAAACTTTTTAACTGAAATGGCAACTAATCCATTTAGGTAGTTTAAGCTAAGTAAGTGATCTTTTCGTCTTGTTACTTACTAAGGCTGACATGTTCTTTGGACAGAACTGTTAATTAATAGCCCTACAGTCAATGGCATATATAATGGACCTACAGTTTAACGTGGCATCCGGACCACTGCCTCTGAATTACGAACTGGTCTAATTATGAGAATGATCTTTGCAGATTAAACCACTCAAGAGAACACTACATCCACAGATCGTCGCTCACAACTATACGTAATATCCAATAATTCGTGACTTCTAAGTAGCTGGATTACAGGACACGCCACGGTACCAGTCACCGCTTTTGCAATATTCTATATTATATCTTCTTTCAACCCCAGAGACAGATCTGCCTTACTGGCGAATTATTTCGTTTTTGGCTCATAAGAGCAATTTAAATTATCTGACAGTCTTATTGGTCGTAAACAGATTGTTGAGAAGTCAAGGTGTTGTAATGGTGGTCATAAGGGGAATACGTTTATGTATTTTCAGAAAAAAATCACGAAACTATTTATAAATGGCAATTTTAAAAATCATCATAATTTCTTATCCTCTAAATAACCACTTTGACAGACCTAGTACAGTACCTTAACCATCTTTTTACGGCTATCGTTTGGCCAATAATGCTACAAACAACAAACTTTAAAACAAAATTAAAACAAAGAAAAAACAAAACTTAACAAAATTAACAAACAAAACAAATTAAAAAAAACAAATTAACAAAATTTAAAAACGATTGTTATGGCGTCACCTTGATAAATGAATAAGACGAGCTAACAGAGTGGATATGTGTTGATAAATAAATAATAATGTCATAACTATTAAATAATATTAGAGTACTGTATTAAAAACAAATTTAAAAAAATTAAACAACTTTTTCAAGAACAGTGAGGTAAATGTAGACATTTCTTTAACGCCTTCCAAGCGGCGGCTGCAATATCAACACGTGTCTGAGAAGTCAGCGCGCCTGCAAACTGGGTAATGCAAAATAGATACACAACTGTACAACGGTGTGCCGTTCGACGCCTGGCATATTTAAAATGCACAGTTTAACTATTTATATTTGAGAGTTATAAATCGAACGTGGAAAACAAATAGGGTAATGTATATTATTTTACAATAAAGTAAAAAAATGTTTAAACATTTTTCAGTATATTACACAGTAATGTTTTATTCAGCTACTACGAAGTAAAAATGTCATCAAAAAGGTTAAAGAACTAATAATAAATTATTATTATTAAATTAATTAGTATATTCTCACATTTTGAGAACACATAATATATTCATAGATACATTGTCATTAAAATTAAAAATTATTAGTAGTACAAAAACAAATTACAAATAAAGTTCAAACTTAAAAAAAAATCAAATTTCTCGATAGTGATTCGTCGTAGAAATTATTTAAAAACAAAAGGAAATAGTTAAGAAAGCCAGAACGTGTATTGAGTAAGATGTGATTTTCCCAACTCTCTACTAAAATGTACGCAACAAAGCATAACTATTTTAAAAGTTAAAAATTAAGTAAACAGAAAATTTGTTTTTCGTCCTTAGAGACAAAGTTAGCTGGATGAACCTTTTCCTTTATTTAAACAAACATGCTTATTAGTTCTTGGAGTAACAAACCTTGCAGAATTATTTTTATTAAAGGGTTTTGCAAAAGAATTTCGTTAGGATAGTAAATGGTACACCAAAAAAAGACCAATGTACGAACAATTTGTTTCTGATCATCTAAACAAAACGAATTGCCTTGGTAACACGTAGATTGAAGATAACACACAATATGTGCAATATATGCATAATGTTCAATGTGATATACTAATCAAAGCAGCTCTTACTAAAACATGGTTGTTTTTACTCCCCTGTGAGAAATATATCATGGATATGTCTAAAGGAAATGTTTTCAGTTCCGTTAAACACCTCCGTTGCACTTTTTGCGTTTCACAAATCTTCTAATAACCCCCCCCCCAGAGCTTAGACATATCAAAGTCAAAATCAAATATGGCGGAAGTACCGCAGACTCTTAGCTAAATAAAATGTTAAATTTATTATAATACGAATACACGTCCGAACGTTTCCCCTGGAACGTGTTGTGTCTGTCGTACACACGACACACCCTGTACACTCCCTGAGTCTGCGCGGTACAAGTGACCGTATGACATTACCTAGGGAAAGTGGCCGGGGTGTCACCTCGGATATACAGCCATCCTTGACCGGAGCGGCCGCGAGGGCAGTCGCCTGGAGCCTGGGGGGTTGGACTAATCTAAAATATTTCAGATAATTTTGTAAACCTTTATTGAAGCGATTAAATTCATGCGCTAAGACCATCCTAATAATTAGACAAGTAATTCAGAGGCAGTGGTTCGGATTCCACGTTAAACATTAGTTCCCTTAGATATGCCATCGACTGTTGGGCTATTAATTTATAGTTTAGTCTAAGGAATATGTCAGCCTTTATCAGTAACAAGACTACAAGATCGCGCCACAATCATCTTACACTCACGTGTCATTCATACTTGGCTTAAAATACCAACCTTGGTAGGTCGCCATTTCAAAAGGTAATCTAATCAATAAAATATTTTGTCTATATGTTTCTTGCCGGTACAGTATTCCACACAATTGTTGAAATATATTAAATATTCACAATTATATCTACAAGTTATTATAGAAGAAATTCACAGGTGGTCGGTACTGTAATATAATCTCATAAATACATAATTTCCATTTTGGTTTAGCACTAAATTTAAAAATACAGTATAAGATTTTCTATTATATTTACAATATTGCTTTGTGAACAAACTTAACTTTTACTTTATCTCGGAAAAAACATTAATCCACGAATACTTTCTCTAGTTTAAATTCCCTCTCATACGCAACACCATATGACGTCACATTTTGGTCCTCTAGGACGGATGTGAAAAAAAATAAACCATCATTTTATACTAGGCGTTGAGGATTTATATTAAATTAATTTATTACAATTGTAAAGCAATGACACCTATACATATAATGGTTTTGAAAAATATTTATTTTATAGAACTAAAAAACTTTTATTTCTCATTTGGAGGGAATAACCCGATGAGTTACTTAATTTTCTGTTCCTGTTCCAGCAGTAAACAGACTGCTGAGGTCTGACTGTGGACATTTTGAACATCCTCTTCCCACCCTCCTCGCGGACACGCACCATCAACTCCGGTGCTGGACCAGGTGCCAGGAGCCAGGAGCCGGCGACACGGACATCCTTGGCGGCGCCGAGGGGGCAAGGCCGGTGGATGTGGGCCATTCCATGTATGGGCACGGACCTTACCGCGACGTGATTCATCTGGGAACGAACCTCCCGGACCGAGGACCGAGGGGAGACTACATGGGGGAGAACCGACTGTCCGCGAGAATATGACGAGAATATCTCGTGTCGTACAACAACAATGCAACCACGTGTAGTGAGTGAGATGGTCAATGGCATATCTAAGGGACCTACAGTTTAACGTGGATTCCGAACCACTACCTCAGTATTAGGGGAACTAGTCAAATTATGAGTATGGTCTTTGCGGATTCAATGGTGCGGACGTTAATCCACACAAGAGAACACTACACCCACCGACCATCGCTCACAACTATCCACAATTCGTGACCTCCAAGTGGCTGGATTACAGAACGACGCCACGGTCCCACGCTGCGTCTAGTCACGAGAATAGCCCTGGACCAATCAACAACAGTACAATCACGTGATATACGGTACCATAGTATAGTAATTTTAATTTTAAAAAATCATCTAAATATTTTAAGACATTTTCAGTAGAAAAATTAGGAAATTATCTTAGGAAAATCTGAAGTAAAATTTAGAAGAAATTTTAATTGTGGAATTTTTCCACATCTTCCACCTCAGATTAGATTAGAGTAGAGTAGATTTTCCAAAGACTGTTATCGACATCCAACTCGCAATTACAGATTTCACAGAATCTCTGCGCTGTATTGTATTTTAAGAGAACGTGCCAGGGGAATCTCCGGAGATGACCCTTGACGGAGGCGCGGCAGATGACATCACAACATGACCTCACAGCTGAGAGAGCGTCGTCTGCATACATACTGAACAGCTGTGAACAATCCCTCGGAGAACAAACCCATTCTATTCTCGATTCTTTTCATGTGACGTAGTATTAATCGAAAATTAATATAGCTTCCTCACTCACTCCTATGACCATCTATGGCCTGAGAGGGCCTTATTCCAATCAATACATTTCCACTTGCCTAGTCTTCCACCTCTCTCTTTCTTGCCCATAATCAGTTCCCTCCCACCATATTCTCTTCGGTCTCAGTTTTATTAATTGGTCTTTTCCCCTGTAGTTTACCGAAGATAGTTCCTCTTTACTCTTCTTGTAAAATAAAAAAAAACTTTAAACGATTATTTTGACACGTCGCTACAAAACGAGTTTTCACAATCTTGCCTCCCGTGAACTACTGATTTTCTACAATTTTGATCCATTTATATATATCGTAATATCTCTCCTGTCCTTCATAAAGCTGTTGGATTTTCTCGCGAACATAAGTGGAAAATTCCGTTGACGAAAGCACACCGTCATAATCCACTGTTTACAAAACATTCCAGTTAACAACACACGTCTTCAGAACTTCATTATTTCTCTTGTAGTCAATTTGTCTCATTCTAGTGAGATTTACACACCAAACCAAGATCACTATCATTAAATTTGAGCCCGTTACTTTTCGGTCCAAAATGCTTACCACTGAACTAGTACGCCATCTTAAGATTTATCGTTCGATAGAGTTGTTATCTTTTAATTTGGATGAATCGTACGCGCCGGGAGCTACAAAACGCAGAAGGAATTGCGATTATAAAATTACAACGAATTATTCAACAATCATTTCTCAACTCCATCATGATCAAATTTATTCTAATAAAATTCAGTAATTTTAATTACACATCGTACATCACACTTGGATCAGCCTACTTAGCTACTTAAGCTTCAAGGACGTGTGATTAGCAGACCCACGATCGCCCCACGTGAAGCCTATCGCGACACGGCGTACATTAGCTAGAGAAAATCTGGTCCTTCGAGCCGGATCGAGAAATAAAACACCACGTTTACGAAATATTACCCGATTTTGTAATTGTTTTGCATCAAATGTTGCTGATATATATAAAAAACACTCTTCGTGTATTTCAAAACACTTTAGAAAGACAACGGAATAAAATTAAAAATATATTTCAACTCAAATTTAGTGCAATAACACTTTTACTCTACTTTTACAACTGTAACAGTCTTGTCGAATTAAAAGCACTGAGATTGCAGTTGTACTAAACGTGTGATAACATTGTTCCTGTGGATAAAAACCACAACCAGCTGATAGGACCTATTGCATCGGAAATATTACTCTCTATCACTTCAAGTATTATATCTTTCACAACTCGAGATACAACAATTGCTAGTCACGCCACCAGATGTCGGGTCAGGTCACTGCAATCTTTCATCATCAACTACAATTGGCCACTTCACACATCGTTGTTGTGAATTAGCAAAACAGAAATAAAATACACTGGAAAACTTTAAATTTTGCAAGTTATGTCCAGATTCATATTGATTAATGGAAACGTTGATAACATTTTAAGAATTTCTGTGTCTTACTTCAACTTACTAAAATTACTTCAACAATTAGTTCTGCTATTTTAGAATTTTCTGCGTGAAATCGACTTAAAATGAACACCCTTTCCAATTATTATGTTTGTTAACACCAGAAAACCATTAAACAGCTATTGAAACAGTGGTATGTGTATAATAGAAAAGATCTACCTAAGGTCCAGGGTACGTAGACAATCCATGTTACTACAAGTGAATGGTACTACACTACCTTTACACAGAGTAAGAAACGTTTGAAAATTCCTACGAACTACAAATTATATAGTTTTATGGTACAGTATTTCATTTCCAAAGATAACTGCTAAACCAAGGCCAATGATATGTTTATTAATATTTTTAATAAGTTACAACGAGAATCTAATACTACCCAAAATGTGGTAACCAACCCACGATTGGCAACACTACTAATTTCATTATTTATTTAGTACCCCGCTCGCGGCCCCAACACTGGCTCAGTGACTCACCTCTATTTGTGTACGAGATGGCTTCACTGTTCACTCATCAACTTATCAATGGCCTCGTTTGTTTTTATTCACCAACACCATTTTCCCTCGTTTGTAAACAGCGACGTCGTGTGGACATTGTGAAACTGTTATTTCGCCACTTCACGGAACGTCCTGCATCGTTTAGTTTACTTTCATCTCTAAAAAAAAGCACCGCCACGACGATTAATTTTACACAATACTGTGTGATTGATAACGATTTTTAGGTAGAAAATTCGTATCCTAATTCCCAAGAAGCAAGAATGTCTTTGAATAATGGATAGCAAATAGTCGAATAATGAATTGGCCGTTGCACTATTCTGAAATCTGTGAATAACACTGTACTGCAATTCTCGCGAGACAAGGATGAATGAATAAAGTAACTGAATGAATGTAGCTATAAATCTGGAATTTGTTTAACGACAAACATTAAAAAACTCGACGTTGACAAATTTTGTGAGACGTCTCGACAGTAGGCTTCAACCGGCTAAGTATTAACCCTCATAATTTGAATCGGCAGTGCCAACCTACACAACTAAAAATAAAAGAGCTAGCAGTGACCGAAGGATGTCATCCGATCGGTTATTAATAGAAGGGAGGTTCCAAGAAAAGAATAGGAGAGAAGCGGTCTGGGGTTACAAATAACACAAATGAACCGACGGACGGTCACAGGCCGTGAACGAGCGGCGCGGCGCGGCACTTCAAAGAGAATATCTACGCTTGATCATTTCCAGTAATAATTTTAGATATGTAATAGGTTACTCACACCTGCCTGATAACAGCGTCTCGCTGACAGATAACAGTCGCAACCTAGCGACTAAAGAGCGGAAGTACTCACACCTGCCTGATAACAGCATCTCGCTGACAGACAACAGTCGCAACCTAGCAAGCAGCGGAAGTACTCACACCTGCCTGATAACAGCATCTCGTTGACAGATAACAGTCGCAACCTAGCAAGCAGCGGAAGTACTCACACCTGCCTGATAACAGCATCTCGTTGACAGATAACAGTCGCAACCTAGCAAGCAGCGGAAGTACTCACACCTGCCTGATAACAGCATCTCGTTGACAGATAACAGTCGCAACCTAGCAAGCAGCGGAAGTACTCACACCTGCCTGATAACAGCATCTCGTTGACAGATAACAGTCGCAACCTAGCAAGCAGCGGAAGTACTCACACCTGCCTGATAACAGCATCTCGTTGACAGATAACAGTCGCAACCTAGCAAGCAGCGGAAATACTCACACCTGCCTGATAACAGCATCTCGCTGACAGACAACAGTCGCAACCTAGCAAGCAGCGGAAATACTCACACCTGCCTGATAACAGCATCTCGTTGACAGATAACAGTCGCAACCTAGCAAGCAGCGGAAGTACTCACACCTGCCTGATAACAGCATCTCGTTGACAGATAACAGTCGCAACCTAGCAAGCAGCGGAAGTACTCACACCTGCCTGATAACAGCATCTCGTTGACAGATAACAGTCGCAACCTAGCAAGCAGCGGAAGTACTCACACCTGCCTGATAACAGCATCTCGTTGACAGATAACAGTCGCAACCTAGCAAGCAGCGGAAGTACTCACACCTGCCTGATAACAGCATCTCGTTGACAGATAACAGTCGCAACCTAGCAAGCAGCGGAAGTACTCACACCTGCCTGATAACAGCATCTCGTTGACAGATAACAGTCGCAACCTAGCAAGCAGCGGAAGTACTCACACCTGCCTGATAACAGCATCTCGTTGACAGATAACAGTCGCAACCTAGCAAGCAGCGGAAGTACTCACACCTGCCTGATAACAGCATCTCGTTGACAGATAACAGTCGCAACCTAGCAAGCAGCGGAAGTACTCACACCTGCCTGATAACAGCATCTCGCTGACAGACAACAGTCGCAACCTAGCAAGCAGCGGAAGTACTCACACCTGCCTGATAACAGCATCTCGTTGACAGATAACAGTCGCAACCTAGCAAGCAGCGGAAGTACTCACACCTGCCTGATAACAGCATCTCGTTGACAGATAACAGTCGCAACCTAGCAAGCAGAGGAAATACTCACACTTGCCTGATAACAGCATCTCGTTGACAGACAACAGTCGCAACCTAGCAAGCAGCGGAAGTACTCACACCTGCCTGATAACAGCATCTCGTTGACAGATAACAGTCGCAACCTAGCAAGCAGCGGAAGTACTCACACCTGCCTGATAACAGCATCTCGCTGACAGACAACAGTCGCAACCTAGCAAAGCGGAAGTACTCACACCTGCCTGATAACAGCATCTCGTTGACAGATAACAGTCGCAACCTAGCGACCAAGCAGCGGAAATACTCACACCTGCCTGATAACAGCATCTCGTTGACAGATAACAGTCGCAACCTAGCAAGCAGCGGAAGTACTCACACCTGCCTGATAACAGCATCTCGCTGACAGATTTCTCGGTTGGTCAGTCAAACATTCTTATACGTCTCTCAAATTGCTATCGCCATCACTAATTACGTCTTGACTAGCAATGCGACAAATGAATGAAACACTAACGAGCACTCTCAAAGTAACAATGTCACTTTGTAAGTTTTAACTTTACCTAAAACATTGGAATTGTCAACTTTCCGATACTTATGACTTAAACTGTTGAATTGTTTTTTAATTTCACTTTATTTATTAACATTATTTGGGTGACCTTTACTAATAATATAGCTACCCTGTTACGTTAACTTAACATTAATATGTTACCAAAATTAAAGTAAATGCAGGAGAAAATCATTTAATGTTTTTCAAGCTCCCAATGGCTTCAGATAAACAAGACGTGTGGTTCGAGACGTGTACAGGTAATTGTCAAGGGTGTGAGACGAATAACGACCGACCCATTGACTGTTTACTCCCGGTCGGCTAGGAGCTGTAGCAGCCACTCGGTGACACTGGCTGTTGACAAAACACGTCTCCAGGGTAAGTATAGAGATGATAAAAATACCGACAGGCGCCGACCCTTGTACCGGCGCCAGCTGGACATTTTTTTGTCTTCAGCTTCAAATATGAATCATGTGTCGGCGCTACTGAAACACTACACGTGTACCAACATGTGATGTTTGGAGAATGAAAATTCCTCTTAGCACCAGCCCTAGGTACACAGAGAACGCTTGAACATATTTAGTTAGAATGAGGGTATAAAATTAATACAAACAACGTATTCTAAAATAGAATCCTTCTAAACCTCGTTTCATGCTAGCGTAACTGTGTTAGACCGGCTCCTAAGGCTTTATTATTTAAGGATCAACACTTTTAATTGTTTTAAGTATAAAATATAAGTCATTAAAGGTACACTAAAAAACCACAGCATTAAATTTAAAGATAAAAACCGTGGTTATTATTTGGCCGACGCCCAATGGCTTCAGCCAACACCACTTCGCATGTTTGGCAGAAGCCGTGTGAAAACAACTGATAAGTTCAGTCTTTTCATTTCTAACTTACGCTAATTTACTGTGTACGCTGTACGTAAAGCGGATACAAAATTTTACTATCTTTGAATTTTTTATAAATTGAGACCAGCTATAGAAAAATATTCAACAACAACGTGCTTTAAATTAAGACCACCGATACTCCGTACACATTAAATTGAGCACTCGTAAACACAAAGAAATGGACGCAAAATTTTGAATTTAATACGCTACTGGCACATAGAAGATTCAATGTTCTCTGTGACTTGTGGAAGATGGCAAAGCATTTTACAACATACAAGCGTATATAGTTGATTGTACTTCCCTGTGGGAAATAGGTTATATAGTGGATATGTCTTAAGGGAATGTTTTCAGTTCATCTAAACAGCTGTTTTTATGTTTCAAATTTTCATCTCACAAATTGTTAACAACCCCCTCTCGGAGCTATAATATACAGCTGAATTCTTGTTACGAAGTGTAAAACATTGCTTATTGACATATGACTCAGCCAGTCACAGCTGTCCGACTGTCATTAATTGAGCAGTGAAGTTATTTACTTTATTTAAATATGAAGTGTATGTTCCAGTGTTAATATAGTTTAATATACACATTATTGGAATATGATTGGTTTAGTGAACGTGTACATTTGATTAGCCTATGGTTCAACATAAACCTCAATGCAAATGTCTGTGAGCTAAACCTTTGACTATACCATAGCCACCGCCACAAGAATTCTCATATATTTTACATGTGACCACAGCGGATATTCTTTGTTTTGTTCGCTGTTCAGAATAATGGTTGCAGCTTAAAATGTCTCGCCGCAAAATACCCGCAATTCTAACCTCAAAACAGAACAGCTGATTACTAAACAGCTGACGTTGAATACTCACAGCCAGGTGATGAGCAGCCGTTCTTGAGCGTGCACCTGTAGGGCTGGTACGTTCCAGGGGTGATCTTCCCGTACATCGTCCGGTCCACCATCATGTACCGGCGTCGCACCCGCTACCAACTGAAACTCTATGGCGCCCTAGGCGGCGGCGTCGGACGGAAATACTTCATAGCGACGCTTCTCCAGCTGGAGTACCGGAAACGCTATTGTTGTCCAAATTGAAACTGCCACTTGTTCGATTGTTCTCGTTCGGTTATCGCAGTCGAATGTTCAAACTATTCCGGTTGAATGCTTGTATGTTCTGGTTTAGTTACAAAATGTACTGAAAACTGTAAAAAAATTATTTATAAAGAATAACTAAGGTCATTCCAGTTGTTAAAATTTCATTTTTGGAATGGAAATAAACACGTATCCTAATGATTTTCCTAGTAGTGAATTTAAGTACGTATTTTGCTTGGAGGTATTATATGTAAGTATGTATCATTAGTCATTAGGCGTACTGCTATTGTCAAGAAGTTTTTTCACAGCCCACACAGTAGGCCTACAGTCACCGACAAAGTGGAGGTACAACTGTAACTGTTTGTGCTCAGTTCTTACAAAGGACGTCAACGTGTACTTTGGTCAGTCAAAGTTTTGACCACTGTTAAGCTGCCAAAATTACAAATTATTACAGTAGTTTGGGAATTAGAAAATACTTTGAAACTACCGTACTCTTAACACAACCTTCTCTGTTATCACAAAAGTTACCGATAATGTGTGAAACTGCCACAGAAGGTCTTCCAATAACCTGATTCAATATTGATTCAACTGATAACTGCGCCGTCACCGTGTCTGTGTACTGGAAGAACACTGTATTTCCTCTTGGCGTTTAAGACGATTTTTGTAAATTTCGAAAATATCTGAACACAACTAAACTAGGTTTCGTCGCGAAATTTCATCTGTAATTATTCGTATCGATAACAATGATGGTTGTTAATTGCAACTTTTCAAAAATCTTCTTCAATGATTGATTATTTCCCTAAAAATTTTTTTTTAATTTAATAAAATATTGACATGATAAGGAAACTTAACGTATTTCCTTTTACGTAACCATTATCAGCATTACCTTTTAAGATTCGAAAAAATTAGATTTCTTTTTAATTATTCAAAACTACTTGCAAGTCATCCGCACGTCTATTTCCGACCGTAGTACTTGAACTCGCAAAACACGTTGATGACGATGGACAGGATCACGATGGCCAGGATGGTGGCGCCGTAGGGGTCCATGTCGCGTGTCGCGTGTGACGGTGACGTGTAGTGTGTCGCGTGTGATGTGAACCGCACGGGGACCGCGCAACGACTGCGGCAGTGAGACAGAGAGCTGAGAGCTGCTACTCGGTTATGCAAGCATGTTGGTCAAGGTCGCTGTTACACCTTGATTGGTCGCTTATCGCCGATCGTCTTCTTCATTTGCATCGATTACCTCTACTCCTGTTGCTTTACCAGAATTGGAGGGAATCAAGAGATCAAAAGTGAGAAGAAACTGGCTTGAGTGCTTGTAGTACCAGCACCATGATCTGTTTCATCTTAAGCAAAATCTTGACATAGCTTTGTGATGGTTCGATACTTGTCCATTTTAAATTTACGTAAATCTACATACTTAATACTGGGGCACTAAAAATCTCAGTCGATTCTTTGCCTCATAGATCAGCCTCTTCCACGCCTCTCTCTTTGCTGCCATCTCCAATGTCCCTCCACACTGACTCACATCTTTCCTTACTCGGTAGACGTTTCCAGCTGGTACAAAAGCGTATACTTCCTACAGTCTCGTACCATCTTCCCTCCCCAGTACACGTCTCAGCCAACCAAGTCTTTAAGCTTTTATAACTGATATTACATCGAATTCCTGGTATAAGGCTTGGAGATCTCTGTTTCTTAATCCGCCATTCTCCTTCATCATTACTGGGCTAAATATCATTAAAGGGCTTTATTTTTGAATACAATTAAGTGTCCTTCATTTTTCTTGGATAGAACCAACGTCTCGCTACCATACGACAATAAAGGCTGAATAATTGTTTTGTATATTTTTGATTCTATACAATTTTATAGGAGTCTTAATGACACCTAAACATTTGTTGGCATTTGCTAACTTACTTAGTATTTCTGTATCTTCTACATTTAAACTATTTACAGTTACACCTGAGTATTTAAAGATTTCCACACATTCAATTGAATAGTTAGCTACATTTAATGTACCTCTATTGTAAAAGTGCTGTCCAAGGTTAATAATTTTAGTTTTTGCATCTTTGAATAAACTCCTCAGCTAAAACACACAAATCTTAAGATTTTTCTACCAATATCACAACATCTTCAGCAAAGGCTACGGCGTAAAGATGTACACTATTAAAATATGTATCACTCCTATAATTCAGTAGTCCTCCTGAATGGGCAGAAGGAAATCATAGAAGGAATCTGTGCCAAGAAGCGTAGCGTTATGAATTTCCTTGGTGTACGGGTTGGTGTCAGAGCCTCCTGCTCTTGAGGTTTCACTGGGACCGAGGCGTGTGCTGTAATCCAGCTATTTGGAGGTCACAAATTGCAAATAATTGAAAGCGATGGTCGGTGGGTGTAATGTTCTCTTGTGTGGATTAACGTCCGCACAATTGACTACTACGTTAATCTGCAAAGATCATCCTCATGATTAGACCAGTTCGTAATTCATAGGCAAAGGTTCGGACTCCACATTAAACTGTAGGTCCCTTAGATATGCCATTGACTGTTGGGCAATTAATTAACAGTCCTGTCTAAGGAACATGCCAGCCTTAGTTAGTAACAAGACTACAAGATTGCGCCACAATCATCCTTCAGTCATTTCTCATTCATATTTGGTTTAAAATACCTACCTGGGTAGGTCGCCATTTCAATAGCTAACTAAGTAGCAGGTGTGGACCGAATCAATCTAAGTACTGGCCCAACGAAGGAAACCAGTGTTAAACACAAAGTCCAAGCTTGTTGCCATGGACGCGATAAGGAAGGTCAGGAAGCAATGGACCAGTGACAACCATTGTGGCAAAATGAGTCTAAGAGCGGTCTGACCGAGCATACTAATGGAACTGTCTGTGTGGGTCAAACGTGGGATCAGGGAAATAAACTTCTCCCAGACTCAGTTCCTCACAGGAAAAGGGTTGTTCCATACTTAGCTGCACAGTATGTGTAAAGTCGACAGTCCTGTTCTGTAGATACAGAACGTCCACCCATGACGACGCTTTTCAAACGTTTTTCAAGTGAGTTGTGGGCAGTACAAAGAAGACAGCTGCTGTTGGGGATCGGAGATTTCTCAGTGGTCTTGAATATGGTATCTTATCTACAGAGAAGTGCCATGCATCATTTGTAGAGAAAGTTCTCAAGAGAAAAAAGCTGGAAGATCGGTAACATCTAAGACCTTCCCTCGGGTGGTCAAGTAGAAGTAGTAGCTCTCTGAGCTTTTAATACGAGACTTCACTGTTGAGTTATGCCTTAGGATCAAATAGGAGAGTTTATTATTTCAGATAAGTAGTATCACACAGTGCCTCACTATAGGCTATTAAAATTCATGAATTTAAAAGTTTTCAGGACTTCATTCAAACTGAAATTTAACCTGCTTTAATGTGACAGTAGGCTACATCCTAAATTTCATTATAAAAAGACATTAAATTATCGCCACATCTATTGATCACCATGTGATCAATAGATAGTTCTTCTCCCCACATCACGTATTCCAGTGAGGGTGGTACAAATTATATTTATAACAGGATTACCTCATTATTAGTGCCTTTCTGAAATGGCGACCTAACGAAATAGATATTTCAAGCCAAGTATCAATGAGAAATGAGTTTAAGATGATCAAGGTGATTTTCCATCTTGTAATCTTGTTATATTAAGACTGACGTGTTCCTTAGAAAAATACTTTTAACTAACAGCCTAACAGTCAATGAGATCTAAGGGACCTACAGTTTAATTTGGGATCCGAATCACGATTTTTCTTCTGAACCATGAACTGATCTAATTATGAGGATGATTGTGGATGAATGTGGTATTCAATAATGCAGGTACGTTACTCTACGCCATCGAATATCACATCTACTAACAATTGCTCATCCCCAATTCATGCACTTCAAATAGCTAGATTATAGGACACGCCACTGTCCCAGTCTAATGCTACACCCCTGGCAAATGTTTGTTATTTGTGATAAAGATATTTAATGAAGTTCTGCACATCTGCAATATCTGTGGTACCTTACAACCTGTCCAGAGATAAGCGTATGAGGTAAATTCTGAAGACCGTCTAAAGATTATAGGCCTAAGGCTAAAAGAGCAGGACTATCCAATAGGCCATCAACTAACTTGAAAAGAGTAGGGAGAACAGCATACCTACTAATATATAGTGGACGACTATCATATTGCTCTGTGTCAACGACATTGAACGGAGAATTCTTGTATTGAAATCCAAGTCAGAGCCCTAGCATTGTGACAAAACTATTTGGGGCATTTCTTAGGAGACTAATGTAATTAATTTTATAGGGAATCTATGTGGTTTAATTTTGTTCGTGTAGAGAGGACTGAATTCTACATACTAATAAATGATTCTACATAAATAATTAGTAGTAAATCTAATCTTGGATAAGAATTAACCTAAAATAACCTGGGAACGCAGTAATGAGTAGAGTGTTAAGTTGAAAGGAAATTGATGACTTACCTAAGTCGTCCATTAGATTATCGGATTTTATTGAGTTAAAAGTTCTTAAAATTGACAAGGAAGCACATGAATTACACTCAATTACAAAACATCACACACTTTTAACACCCTTGACAACCGCAAACCGTGATTACTGTAAATTGACAACACTGACAACTGCCATCAGTGCCATCGCCTTCTATTTTTTCAGATTGCAAATTGAACAGCTATAGCAAGGACTATGCAGAAATTCTTATTTTATGCACTTGGTGGTATATAATATATATAATGTTCCATTAATTAAAATTAATGACAATTATACAACCAAATTAATTTTTAATATTCAAATTACGTTTTTACCATTCTCTCTCTGCGCCCTTGTCTGCCTTAGTTGAATAGACGGCTTCATATCAATTAGCATACTTAAATTTTCAAAAATTTTATGTGTATTGGATTAAGCTTTTTTTAACTGTCTGTTGTTTCTGTGCAAATTTGTTTATCAATTATTAATCATTGAGACAATGACACAATCTTTCAAGGTATTATGAGCTCAAAGTAAATGTGGTACATGCCATTAATCAAGGTATAAATAAATAATATTAAATAAGTAAATAATAATTTTATTCTCATTGAACCATTAAAGAAATAGACAAAGTAATATAATAATAAAATATCAATTATCTTAGTACAATACACATATTGTCTATTCCATGAATATGTTATATGACAGATCAAAAAATCACTTTATCTTTTATATACTGTCTGCAACCAACTCCGGAAATCAATGTTGCACTAATCGATTTTTCTTCATCACTGTACTGAAAGGCAAGGTGGTGGCTGAACAAATTGGGTTTGGAAATGTTAGGTTAATTTTTAGCCACCGGTTATAAGTTGGCTGTTAGAAGGCTGTAATATTATTCGTGAAATCTATAAAGTTTATATCCATTAATCAATACCTTATGGCTGCAGAACCCAATGACAGTGGTATGGCGTCTTTGGACGATAGCAGTAAAGACTGCACTCCTGAAAAACCTAAGGCCATCGTTTTAGATGAGGAGGATGATGATGAGGTAAGTTTAGAACTATTTATTTTTATTCCTATCAATTGCCCACATTCAATTGTCCAATTGTACTACGAATTCCAAACCTCCTTCTTTTTCATTTTTGTAATACATTGTGTGCATTTCAATAATTCTCAATGAAGTATAATGATAATCCTCTAATTATTTCAACCCCACTATATTTATAATTCTAAACAAGAAGGAATATCAATCAGAAACTTACATGATGAGTCAAACTATCTAAAAATGCTCATGATTTATTTTTATTATTAATATGGAGCAGCCTCTATCTTCAAAACTAGTATATTTTAGTAAAAAAAACAAATCTTAAGTTAAAGTAAGCCTTCCTTAGTTTGCATAGTATGTTGGGATAGCCTTACAAAGAACTATTTAGGCCTATGTAGGCTATCTTGATCAAATAAGCAGATTACATAAGGTATTATGAGGTGAACTTGGTTTTTCACAGGATATTGAAGATGAAACATTCACTGAGCGCCTTATTGGTTTGACTGAGATGTTTCCGGAGCCTGTTCGTAACTTCACTGTATCTGTTGGGAAAACAACAAAAGCAACAATCAAAGGTAATATTTGTACCCTTCATATTTTCCATGTTTAATAGCTAGCTAGTAGCCCAAGGACCATATTCTGAAAAACAATGTTTTTAAATTACAGGGGTTTTGCACTTAAGCCTTCAAGTAGGGTAATTAAAGTATTCAATACTGGGTGTATAGTTCAGGTGTGTTAATTTCTTACCTCATGAGTTTATATTAGTTAAAATGAAAAAAAGATTTTCCCTTCTCTCAATATTTAGACTTACCTGAAAATATGCTCTAGGCCAGGTGAAATCCTAGTGAACAGATTTATGTGTTCACTAGGATGTCTATGTAGACAATAATGACAATAGGCCTAGGTTATTATTATTGTATTATGTGTGACTATTATATTAAGCTTTTTCACAATACGTCCACTCAGCCTATCAACGTATATGAAATTAAACACTGTTTTATGTAGCCCTGTAAAAGCAATTATTGTGAATTAATCTAATCTAAAATATTCTTTGAAGCATTTTCTATTTATAAACTTTAATCTTCCTAACTTTTTTGTTTTTTAGGATTATATAATTTAACAAGAGGTACTCTGTGGATTGCTGCCAGTTCGTCCCTGTTATTATTTGGACCATTGGTGTTTGAAGTTGAGCGAGCACAGCTTGAAGAGTCTCAGCGTAGTCAGCAGAAACAGGTTGAGTTTCTAAAAACAAATTAATTCTTTAATAATTTTTTTTTACCATCGCAAGTATGAAAGACAATGGTAATTTGTTCTCACGGCATGAATATGTTTAGAATATTTGGTACTTTTGTATTATACCGTCCACATTCATACAATGTATTGTTTATCCAACATCCAACTCTCTGCGGAGTTATAATAAGTTAGTTCTCTTTAGTAAATTATTATTAATAGATTAATAATATCAATCACCCACCAGTATTAACCCTGCAAAGCGCTGGATGTCGGAATATATACAATAAATTGTATGAATGTGGTCAGTATGATGCGAAAGTACCGGATATTTATCCCAGGTATAGTGCTGAGTTAAGCTTACTGGCATGCCAGTTTTTTCTGGGGGTTCACTGCCTCCGCCATTTAATATCACATAATATCTGCTGTTCAACCAAGTCAGCCTGCTTAATTCATAGTGACTGCAAGTAATTGTGTTTGTTTTACCAGGTATTATCTTTGACTTACATTACCGTATTAATAGACGTGTCATTCATGGTTAAAAGTTGTCGCCAACAAAATTTCGGAAGGCCCGACAGTGTAGTGCCGCTTCCTAGTGGCGAAGGCTGTAAGCTCACTTGGCCCCGCCCTCAGGAGTGTGCGCACACTCGTAGTAACTTCGGGGATGAATGAGTTGTCGTGGCGACGCGCACGACGCACATCCCCTCTCGCCCTTATGAATGGTTGGGGGTTGGCCGAAGGGGGTAGCAGACGACAGCGCTCCTGTACAGGGAACCACGCACTAACTCCCCAAGCCGACTCGGGAACTGCTCAAGCCACTACAGTTTGCGCATAAGAATGGCACGTCCATTAATAATGTATCTAGTCAAAGGTATTTTATAATCAAACATGTATGTTTGATTATGAAATGATTATTAAATTATTTTATTATCAAATGGCACTGAATAACAATATTTTTGTCACAACTGGATTTCATGTAACTTTTTAAAAATTTATTAGATTATTTTAAGTTCAGTACCGTATTAGGTCTAGTTATTGATAGTTTACCAATAAATTAACTTACTAAAGATTTCCCAACACAATGAATAATCATTGTACATTTCATCACCTCTATAAAGAGGTGATGAAACTACTGTTTGTAAAGTTATTTTAAATCTATATTCAAAGATTATTTACATACCAAAATTTACAATCCCTAGAAGTGGCAATTTTTACTCTTTACTTACATAAAAATAATTATAATATCTTCATGTTAAAAGTTTAAACAAAAAAAATTAAAACATGTTTATAACTACTAACCCACGGGAAAACAGGTGTAATAAAAATTAAGCCTACAATTTATTTCACCCAATTTTTTTAATCCGCTTTACCACACATTTGCAAGAAATTATTTTATTTGGGATTCAACTTGTTTAATGTAGATTAGCTAGTAACATTTAATCACAATAGAAATTATTTTATAAATGTTTAGGCTAGTGTATACGATAGATTTTTGTTAACAACAAGGTATTATGATATTTGACATACTCTAAACTGACACAGATATTTGAAATTCTTATTAATATGTAAATGCGTCGTAAATTACGACTTTTCAGATTATTAATAAAAGGGCCAGTCAAAGGTTTCTGAATCATTTAATACATAATTGTATATAGGTCTACACAAAATATATTTTAATAAGAAAAGTTATTGCTTTTAATAATTAACTTAACCTGATACTTTTAAAATATACACAAACTAGACCCTGAAATTGTATTAACACTACACTCCAAGCTACAATGGGAACCAAAGAAGTTAAATAATAAATCTGTAGGCCTACAATTTATTTCACCTCTTTTTAGATTTGATAACTCACAAACCTGATAGGCCTAAACCAGTTATCTATTGACAAGAATTATTTTTTAACCTTGCCTAGTTTTAACTTGTGTGATGAACTCTGTAGGCTACTGAAATTGATAATCTGATGAAGTATAGATAGTGAACGATAGACAAATAATCTTTAATTACATGTTCATTAAGAAGAGCGTTAACATCAAATTAATATTTGACGTTATTTGATGTAGTAAGATTAATTACATTTTTGATTCCTGTTCCTGTTAGATTAATATTTTACTAATTTCAATTATTTGCTTTCAGTTCTTACTTGGTCCAAACGCCATGTCAGGCAACTTGGGTCCTAACATGGCCATGACATCCCGGTAATTCCCCGACCCCTTCTAGTCTCAAGATTATACCAAATTCTTTGTTTGACACAGAAATTATCATAGTAGGCGAAAACATAAGCATGAGGATCAATGTGATTGGTGGAATGTATAACTGAATACAAAGGTGGAAACGTTGTGCATTTTCTATTGTGGTGTAAATATTTATATGTCTTATTTTGTACAATGCTTTAGTACTCATGTTAAATTCTAAGTAGTGACCTGTAAGAATTGTTAGATGTATTAACTTGTAAATAAATTGTGCTTACCGTGTTATCTTTATGTGTTTTACTACCCAGTTAGATTTGGTTATCACAGAAATGTTATCTCTAAAGCGTGGGAAGCAAAATTCATCAAACTCAATTAATGAAAATGTTAGTTTTTATGTCAAATTGTGACTCTGAGAATTATTTTACTGACTCTGAGAGATTACTACTTAAGTTTAAAAATAAAAAAATCCTGTTTTTGTTTGTTACGAAATATTTGGTTAAAACATACTCTCAAATTAAAGATTGTTTTCCAGTTCACAGGTCAAAATTTCTGAATAAAGTGTTTACTCTTTTCATGTTATATACAATGCATGATTGATAAGAACATAATCATTGAATAACTGAATTGTAAACTAAAAGGTAGCTGCCTTCGATTGTACAGGAGACAAACTTTAATATTGTAATCAGAATCCTTTTAGAATTTTATCTAGGAGTCTAGTGAACTTATTTGTTAAGACAAGTGCATTCAGAGTACAGACACTGTCATTACGCGGCTCTTACACTACTAGCCGTTCTATAAAAGTTTGGCTCGCTCTCTCAGTTATGCTCGTCTACAATATTTTCAGCTGAAATAAACAAATTAAGTCACCTGACTAAGAAAGTAAATATTTATATCCCTTAAAGTTAAATTATTAACAAATAATTAGTGTGCCACGAGCACAGATTAATGGCACCATCTGTACTACAACTTGAAATGAGAGTGATGATTTGAATGATATCATCACAGAGGGTACGGTATGTCTCCTCTATATTATATAGCATTGTTATTGACTAATATAAATAGGCATTTCATTTGCCTACATAATTAATAACCCAATTATCACAGCCACACAACCCTGATGCCTAAGGCTTATGTGTATGGTGGGGAGGTTTAGGTAGGTGTATGTAGAGGAGTTGGTGGAGGTAGCGTATCAGACTAGAGGAGGTTTAGCGCAATGCTTTTTCCCACACCGCTCAGTCAGTCTCCGGCTGAATTGAGCTATTTAGTTCTTTTCCCTCCTTGTCTAAAAAGTGGCTATATGGTGTTGTTTATGGCTCTTGTCCACAATACTGGTAAACTGTGTACTGCAATTTGGTCCATCTTCTTTCATGGTAAATACACAAAATACTTAACTTTACTTAAAAGAATACAAGAGAAACTACTACCGGACATAAATTTTAAGCCCACAGAGAAACACATAAACAGTAGAGAATCTTAAGAGGAATCATACAGGCACCTCAGTAGGTTAAAAGTAGCCTGAATTGAGGGACAAGAAGTGAGAGGTCTTGAACTATGAATAACGAAGAAGCAGGGAGCAAAGCATTGTGCTATACCTACCTCCAGGTAAATCAAACTTGTTTGTTTTTGAAAAGCATCTAACTAGACTTCCTCACCATACACACTGGGAGATAATGCATTTTCTTGATTTACCACATGGCACCTCCACCTCCCTAATAAGGCTTTCCAAGACCCAGCATTTGCCAGTAAGGGGAGTCTGCTATCTTTGATAAGATATATGAATTGTGCATGTCTTACCAAAAACATGCAAAATTCTAATCTTTTAAGCGAATTTCCCATAGGGAAGAAGCTATTACTGTAGGTCTCATGGCAAGACTTAAGCCCTTGACCGTGTTACTTTTTCGTTTTGAGGTGCCCAGAGGCCAAAAAAATAGTCGCTTAAAATGTTATATATATGTCTGTGACCACGATAACTCGTAAAATGGTCAAGTCGGGAACAAATTTGGTAGAGATGTGTATTCCTTCATTTACCCGGACGAGTTTGTAATCCAGACATATCGATTGTACCCCAAAATTGGGTTCATTAAATTTTTACATATCATTTTAAACATTTTTAAAATGTATCTACATTGTATTATTAGGCTCCAATGTTAATCAGGGAGGGTAAGAAAAAATTTTAATGTTTCACCTATTAATTGATATTTTTAGATGAAATTTGGTATTCAGCTTCAAGTGATTCAGATCCAAACATTTATGCTTAAAAGTCATAGTTTACATGTTTATCATTGCAGCTAACCTGCATACTCTTTTCCCATGTTAATCATAATCATAATGGGAATAGGCAAACTCCTTTATTTATGGACAGGTGTAAAAAAAAATTTAATGGTAGAAATGCCTATTTTCAGTGTTCCTCACAGCAACAAACCTAAATACTCGATTCCATAATTTAATGGTGAATAGGCAAATAATTCTCATATTTACCGACAGATATTGATAAAGCTTGTCATATATTATTTATCATTATATTATTGCTATGGAAATTTGCTGAGTAAGCAGGTCTGCTGCGACGGGGGTATTTGAAGTATTGAAATTCTTAGTGCCAATTTAGTATGTACTTAGACAGAGTCTGGCTTGAGTTTATTTACAAAATAATATAAAGTACAGTAATTATATGGTTGGCCTAGTCAACTAACTAACGCTAATTATATATCTGCATTACAATACGATCTTCAGACATATGTTTATATAGAACTTGAGACACAACTGAACCCATGGATTTGAGGGAACTTTTGGGAAGGTTGAGGCTAACGGCTTGAGAACGGATAAAAAGTAAGTTCTAAAATAGTTATTTCAGAACTATGTTTCTCATATTTTGAATGAGATTAAAATAGAGTTAATAAATATGAAACCAAACAATACTTGCAGTTCCTATTTTTGTGTATAAAAGTAATGAAAAACAAACAGGATAAAACATACTGTAATACGATATAGTATCTCCATAACAATATTGTTTCCTTTGAATAGAATAGATCCTTAAAATATAATGATGAGGGAAAAACTAGTTAAAGACTCACATATAGTAGGCTATGTAGATTTTATTTAGGTGTAAAGATAAGGTTACATACAATAAGTAACGTCAATAAAAATTTTGAATATTTTACCCTTCATTTGTTATGAAAAACTATTAATAAATTGATCTGATTATTTTATCTATCTATGTAATTTTATCTAATTGCAAACCTGTGCTTTACGATAAAAGAAAACATTTCAAATAGTTTGGTCTTATATACAGTAAATATCATATTTTTAACTTTTATTTATTTTTGTGCACCTCACATTATTTACAAAGTTAAAACACAATTTATTCAATAAATTATGTGATCAGTTTACATAAACAAAGAATTGGAAAATTAAATAATCTGAACTACATTTCAACAAACAACGCAGTAATCTCAGTGGTATTTTTGTGCGAAGCTGATTTTACCAGAATCAAATATAGAGAATTAATAAAAAGAGAAGGAATAATCAAGTTGTATTAATATTCTTATAGTAATAGTTTTTTTACATTTTTTTGTCATTTGATTCCTCTTTATATTGAAGGACTGTGTTTACTTTAGGGTTAAAAAAATTACGTTTTTTTACAAAGAACAGAACCATTGTTAACCTATTGAAGAACAATTGTCTTTGTAAGCACCTACCCTATCACAGTCTTACAGTAACCCTGTCAAAATAAAAATATACTTCTAGAGTTGGCTTTTCATCGAGTTCGGTTAGAATAAATATGTAGTTCAAATAGTATCTATATATAAAAAAAAATACTTATTTACACCAGGTAATACAAGCTAATCACTAAAATACTGTCACACATCGATATAGATAACACATCAGTCATTCATTCTCATCTCATTCTACAGCTTTATTCTGTTTTCAGCCGTTTACTGACAGGTTCACTTCCCTGGGAGTTGGAGTCTTCTGAAAATCCCAACTGTGCGGAAAAATCTGTAGGCCCTTGAGAGTCACTAACCATAGAGAAACCTGCAATTTTATAGAAGAACAATCAAAAAATTAATCAAGATACTGTTCAGTTGACATGAATATTCTATAAAAGGTTTAAATTACCTGTAACATCAGCTGGTAATTCTTATAATAGCAACCACAGGGTTCGAACTTTCTTGAGTTTATTTTCAAGCTTAAACATAAAGCTTTATTATAGATAGTTTCTCTAAGACTGACAACCATTTACTATTTGCCTTGTGGTTGAATATATTCAACATGAAGAAATTATCTATACAAAAGCTTGATGTTTGACCTTGAAAATGAACTGAAGATAGTTCAAAACCCATGGTTGCTATTTGATATATATGATTTTAGTTTTGCTAAAATCCTGAGTTAATCACCTGAGGTTTCAAATAAATTAAACCTTTTTTATATTATAACTCCGTGATCTGGAGGCTACTCATCAGTAAAATAAATATTTTGTTGCATATTTGAATATTGTGGATTACAATGTTTTAATAGTTAAAAAACTGCTACCTATGTTAATATCTTAACCGTCTCCCGGTCAAAAGAATCATCGAATTGCAGTATGAGTAATAGCATAACCACAGAACACGATGTGGTGATCATCTGTTAGTGTGTGATCAATAGTATAGAATGGTAACATTGTATAAAAATGACTACTAAGTGTAACTAATATTAATATTGTTGTTATTAGGTAAAATATATAGTAATAATTTAATAAGAACCTCACTATTCACAAGTTACAGACCAAGCGCAAGTGTGCAGTCTGGCCGCCACCAATTTAGTACAGAACTGCCATGAGCGTAGTTTGCCAATGTGACCGTAGTGATGAACGTGTGTTAATGATGAATGTAGGTAAATATAGTGAACTTGTCTTGTAGGAATCAAACACTTTATATACTTTTGTAACAAGTATTACAAAAAGTGTTTTAAACCACCAGTAAAAACTAGCTAAAATAAATTGTATAAAAATGAGTTTGCTTACATGTATTGGAGTCTTCAGCAAGGCCGAAATTAGAATTAGAATTAGAATCTAGATTAGGTCTCTTGAGCAAACTGTTCTCCTTCATATGGTCTTTTGATTTTTTCTTCTGAAATAATTCATTGTTCATTGATTAATATTGTGAGTAAAAATTTTAATTCATCATCCATGAAACATCAAAAGACCCCTAGCCACACAACAAAATCATACATGTTTCGAAATCTTAAATTCTGAAAGGAGTAAATATTAATTTTTAATTTGTAGACTGCTTTTTTTGGTTCAACAGCTAAGGTATGTCCTTGCAAATAAATATTTTAGCAAACGTGCCTGTAAGTCAGTTTCCTAATTTGTGGACCGAAACTATAATAAGGAGTAAGTAGACAATGTAAAAAACTTTTGGAGGGTAAAAATAGATAACATAATTAACAAAAAAACCTTCACCAAAGCCAGATAGCATTTATTCAATTAATAATATAGTGCCTGGTGATAGAATAAGACATGTATTTTACAGGTTAATTAGCAAAATTAAAACAAATTTATTGCTTAACCCATTCCTGTCTGGCAGAACGGTCGACGCTTGTGGCCACCCGGGCTGAACGAAAATCGAGCCTCATTCACTACGACCGCGCGTCACTATTAGCGTGAAAGAATGAACAGTAACTTCATGAATTATATGTTTTGATTTCTTTGCTCTGTTCCTTATACTCTTTAACTGCGTATACAATCACTTTTAGCAAGAAAAAAAATTATTACTGTACTTTTTCACCAGTTCCAAGCTGTAGACATAGAAACAAGTAGGTATTTTTGTTTCGTAAAATTTTACTTTATTTTCAAAAGATTCCTTTATTTTACTTGGCAGATCTACTTCTAGTTACCTGCAGTAATAAATAGTTAATGATAAATCTTTAAATAATAATCATTATAACTGTATTATCATCAATAAATACAATCACTAGACGAATTGTGCGAACGAGAAAATAATTTACTGTCAATACAGAACATTTGACACTAAATAAGATGATAAAAGAGGACGCCAACACCATCTATCGGATGAGAAATGAACTAGAACCCCTAACGGCGGAAAAAAGAACTACGTCGAAATATAAGCAGGCAACGTACATTGTTTGCTCATAACCACCCTGCGGCCCGCGCCGCGGGACGCACGTCATTAGACATCTGTCTAGCGAAATACGCTGACGTGCAATGTACGTCATTAGACGGGAATGGGTTAATGAAAACATTTATGTGGTTTAAATAAAACCGTTTTCATACACCTTAATTTATGGCATAAACACTGAACAAAAATGTAGTTCCCGGATGGGGATCAACCTCACGACCACCGGCTCGTAAGACCTGAGCGCTAGCAACTGTACCAAGTTCGAGCAGTCGTTTAAGAGTTTTTGGCCAACCTCAATTGTTTTAGCTGATCTTATACTGAATTTAATTGTCCATACAGTTGTTATTGTTATCCTGTGATCAACTGATTTTGTTAGAAAAGGAATGAGTATTAAAAAGCAAAAGATAAATTTAATTTACACCTGTTAATTGGTTTGCTACAGCGGCTTCAAACAATACAATGAATAAGTTTCCTTTCAAAATACGAAAGATTTTGGCAATACTTTTCTCTGCTTTTATTTCGCACAGTTATTTTACCCTTTAGTTTTTACAAATTGTTTAGTATTTTGATAATTTTTCATTTATTACATACATAAAATAAATAGTTATGCAAAACCTCTTTTCACATATTGTTCACCACCATCTTCAATCAACAACTGTCAAACGGTTACAAACAGATGTTTTGATTTGTATTGTTTACATTTTGATTCTCCATAAGCGTAATGTTAATTTTTTAGTTAATTTTTTAATTTTTTAAAATTATAAGAAAATTGGAATTTTCCTGGACATTAGACCTATCTAGAACTTATTTTCTACTCAGAAATTAGTTATTTCCAAAATTTAAAGAAAATCCTTAGTGCCGTTTTCGAGATCTGTGTGCAAATATATATATATATATATATACACACACACACACAAACCTTGCTCGTATTATAGTATTGGATATGTAACATAGGTCCAATTTTAACTTTTTTGTCAAAGGCCTACAACTCCCTTGCTTTCTCAAACTAGAAGTTAACTCATTTTATTCCGTTGTCTATCAAGTTTAACAATAAATATCGTTTTATTAATACACCAGAGTCCCGGTGATCCAAACAATCTGATGGGGAAAAGGTTACCGAGTTTAAATTAAAAACAATAAAATGTAATCTCAATTATAACATTCTAATCTACAGCATGGTTACACTAATTTTACATTACCGCGTACACGATGTTAATAATATAGGTTACAATTACTACAATAACTTACATTTTGGAACATGAAAATTCAATTGATCTTTTGAAGTAACAAAGATATCCTGTAAGCCATTACAAAGTTGCGCCATCATCTCATAACCTAAACATCAAGCCTTCGGATGTAGCAGTATACATTTGTTTGAGATAACGTAGGGCGATGTTTAGCTACATTCACAGAGAATCACAATAGATTCAATTCTCACGGTCTGACTCTTTAACATCGCTTTTCAAAGAACTACTTTTCGAACATTCAAGTTCATCTCCAGCAATGACGTAAAAAGTAGGCTAACAGACGGCACTGTTTTATCATTGTTTGTTTTCATGTGTCAATGTGTGTGTCGTGTTTTATATTTCTAATGAAGAGTACATAGAGGATTGAACGTCTCAGGAGTGGTGTCATTGCCTCAAAGTCATGTCAGCAGTACAACAGGTAATACATATAATAAAAAAGTTCATTACAATATTGAAGAACTAGGAGATAGCTTAAGAAACGACTGCCTAGAGAAATTTGTAGGACTAAAGGCCGTGCGGGGGAAATTAATCTGTCAGACGTATGATACACACAAAGGACTATTGTAACAAGTGTTGTTTTTCAGTAAGAGTTAGGCCTACCTGATCACTTCCTAACACTGGAACCCATTTATAAATCTTCATTGTTGTCTCACCAATTGTGACCCATTTCTTTTCCCTGAAATATATACATAGACGTATCATTTTTAAAAACTTTTGAAAATTTAAAGTGGATCCGGTAAATATTTCGAACACAGTATCTTAGACTTATTTTTTGCACTTTCTTACAACCTTTTAACAATGTTTCTGTCTGCGGAAGAACCCAATTTTGTGGATTTGATATAGATCAATAGAATATTGTGTTCGGAATATTTACCGTGGATCCTCATAAACAAACATTTAACAAGATAAAAACTACAGAACTCAATTTCTACGACTGCCATGCCTTCAAATATATATTCAATTTGCCAATGGTATTATGAACTGAATTTCGACTACTAGGTTGACCAACAGATACATTAGATTAGATTATTGAAATGGCGACCATACTACAAGGTAGGTATTATAAGCTAAGAATGATTGAGGATTGAGTGTAAGATGATTGTGGCACGATCTTGTAGTCTTCTTACTGACTAAGGCTGACATGTTCCTTAGACAGGACTGTTAATTAATAGCCCAACGGCCGATTGCAACTAATGGACCTAGTTTAATGTGGAATGTGAACCACGGCCTCTGAATTACGAATTGGTCTAATTATGATGATGGCCTTTGTGGATTAAGGTAGTATCAAACTGTGCAGACGTTAATCACAAGAGAACATTATACCCACTGACCATCACTCATAACTATCCACAACTTATTACCTCCAAGTAGCTGGATTTCAGGACTTTGCAACCGTCCCAGTCAAATAGATTAATATCCTAGTCCGTGTTACCATTTACCATGCGTTATTAACCTTTGTTATACAACTGGATAGTATTTGTCAGCACAAAAAAAGGAAACATATATTTAACTTATAAAATACTCACAGAAACAGCGTAAAACAAAAACTATTTATTGACATATGGCCAGCAGGGAGGTGAAAAGGGTCTTCAAAAACCTTTTGTTGGAGTAGAAGGCACTGTCCTATGGACACTATAAAAACGTACTTATAAACCTCATTAGTACTTACCAATGTCTGACTTTGTCCACAACTTGCATAACTCTTTTAATATCATCCTTGGCACGGCTTCTGGTTTCAGCACGAATTGATCTCGACATCATTATTAGAATTGTATCAACAATCAAAGCCTTAAATGAAAATCTGATGTTCTTATATCTCTACTCTTACTCTCAACGAAGTAATTCTTACGATATTTAAGTTCCTTACTGCATATAATGAAGGAAGAACATCAGGGATAATAGAATTTTTTAAATCTAGTAAAATTATGACATCTCACTAAGCATTATCACTGTATATTTATATTAAATAAACTCTAAATACAACTAAGAACAATTCTAGCCTATACTGCCCCAAAAGAGCAAAACGAAATGAATTAAACGAATAGTCAACACACAACAGTATAATAATAAATCAATCAGTCGCACGATCAGTCAGTCTGAGCCGGAGCTGCTAATTCTAATGCTTTACACAACACATACACATTACACACTTGGTGTGTCATCGATCGGATTCCCATACATTCGGATAATGAGAAGAGAGTGTGTCAACTAAGAGAAAATGGCGGTGTCCAAAACATTAGAAAAATGCTTTATCCCAAACACTAGAAAACGAGGATGTCTCATCCATCGGAATAAAATTGGCGGACAGTCCCTGCTGCTGATTCATTAACACAAAATTAGCGGGAATTTTTTGAGGTGAAGCCTTAATAATCTTTCATTCTGATCCTGATTTAATTCATTTAAAATTGTTGGTAAATTATAATTAGTTTAATTATGATAAAAAGACAGTTTCTCGCGTACTCAGTGTAATTTTAAAAAAGTACACTGCCTGATTGAATTTCATTTAACTTAACCTTTTTGAAATTCCCAATACGACAAATATATCTATGTGGCTTTGGTTCAATGTATCTTTTTGTGTTGAACTGAAATTTAGGTTGTTGAATATGAAACTCGCCTTTTCATTTTGAGCTAGGATCTTAACGGACAAATTTTTAATATTCAACCTTAATTTATCTGCCTATTTTCAAGTGTCATATTAAAAGTCATTATCTACATTTGGCCTAATAATGGCTCTTAATCCAGCTTATGAAGCTATCGGAAAGGGTTTTGTGCAGCAATATTATTTGCTTTTTGATGACCCTGCCCAAAGACCGAATTTGGTTAATATGTACAATGTAAGTAGGATTTCTTATTAGTTCTTGCATTTGTTTACTGGAAACATTTCAATGAATTCATTTAATTATTGACGAACAAAGGCTCATGTTCTTAATCTTGTTCCTAACCTAATTCTTAAGTATGACTCATTCTTAAGGGACAATCCACAACCATGACATGGTTATGGAATGTCCCTTGTTGAACATGAGAATATAACATTTTATATATAATCTTTATTATTTGTACAAATGTCTTGAGCATTGGATTTATTTACACAGTTTCATATCTGGGGTACCAAGTGTGAAACTAAACTTGAATCATCTGACTTTATACTCGATTTTAAATCGGTTTTAAATTTATTGATATGTAAATTGATAAATTTGATCGGTGGTGTTATTTATTTGATAGTAAGGTAGCCCTGATAAGGAACTGTACCCCTGTACAGTAGAAGTTTTGTAAAAGCTTCACCCACACCGCAACAACAACCATACTCCACAACTATCGAATGAAACACCTAATAGTTCTGTAACTTACCCTAATAAAAATACAAAGAGGTTTTGGAATTATGTGGAAGCATATACAGTATCCAAAAATGTAATGTTTAGACCTAAATGGACTTCTCGGAAAATGCTAAGTGGTATTAGGGCCTTAGTGGTATTTGCAAAGTGGTACACAAATGCAAATGATTTATTTCTATCTCACATGATAAAGATTAATATACATTTATAAACACCAAAGAAATAAAAATAATTGACAAAAAACAAAATTAATGGACGTATAGGTACCTAATAGAAACAGGTTTAAAAAAAGTTCTGAGTTTGAGAGGAGCATTTACGAAAAGGAAAGGATTATCCCATTACAGAAGTGCCATGTTGTTGTAATTAGCTCAGTTCATGATAAGTAAGCAGACCTATCATCATCTGAATGAAAAATGGCCTGTAATGCGGCTGTATGTGTGAACTGTGTGTGTGAATGTTTTTTGAAAACATTCATAACGATGTCTATGACTGATCACTTTCACAAGTACCTGAAGCTGATAATGGTAATTTAACACAAAAACATGTTCTGAATATTGACCTTTATTTGAGCTGTTTGACAGAATTTTATGATTCAAGTCAAGAAATTTTTTTAATTTTGTAAAGAAGTTTCTATTTTTTAGAGCTGAGTTTATTTTATAATTTTAATTAAGTCAGTTTCTGTGGCCTAGGAAGTTTGAAGGATAGCCTACTCCTGAGGAAAGAGCCTAACTTTACGTTCTTTCAAGGTTTTTTAGGTTTGCCTGGAAAATAACTAATACTTATTATTGTCAATATTACCTTTTTTAGGCAGAAACATCCTTCATGACATTTGAAGGTATGCAGCTGCAAGGAGCAATGAAGATAATGGAAAAACTGAATGTAAGTAAAGAAGTGGTTGCTTTAGGCGTTAGTAAGAAACTTAGTTAATAGGCATCTTGGTAAGTAACAAGGATTATTTGTTATTAACCAAGAGATTAACCAAAATACTTTGGTTAATCTCAGAATTTGTCGAACATTAAGATAGATTTCTGCAAGAGTATTTTCTTTTGCTGGAATCATGTACGGTAATTCATAATTATTATTTATGTTTGTATACTAAGTTACCTATATATAGACATTTCAATTTTTTCTATAATATATTAAACTCAAATACCCTGACTGTTCTCTTATCAATTTACTAACCTTGTTATCTTTTTGTTTGGAGTTATCAGCATTTATTCACATATTGAATAGACTTCTAACAATTTCTGAACTTGACAGGACTTTGTTCTCGATGTAGGCCTGTCTGTTTTGTAAAAAAATTTAGTAAACCTAAGTTATTATTTACAAATTTAAATTGTTTTTTATATGAAGTTAATATTTTAAAATAATAAGCTTTTAAAGATATTTTCAAATCAATCAATACCAAAGATCAAAACAAACATTACCTCCTATTTTAAGCAAGTTATAACACAAAAATCTGCATCATGGATCTCGAAAACAGAAAATTCTAACTTTGAAATTGGTCTTCAACTATGTAGAGAACCGAGAAAGTATTTTTATGATGTACAAATTTTTTTAAACTTTACTTATTTATTAGGGAAATAAGTTGAATTTTATTATAATCAGAAAAACATTGTGAAATGAAATGAGGAACCATGTCCTGTGTTACATACACATAACACCAATATGTGTTCGCTTAGCCAATAGGTTAAGACTAAACTCATGAGTGCTAATCATCATTTCATGATGATATGGAAGTATTTGTCTAGAGAATAATAAATTGAATATTTTTTCAGAGCTTAACATTTCAAAAAATAAATAGAATCATAACTGCAGTTGACTCGCAGCCTATGTTCGATGGAGGGGTCCTGATCAATGTTTTAGGACGATTACAGGTTAGTTCCAATACGATTTAGATATTGTTTTGTTTTATTATTTAACTAGTGGGTTAGATTTCTTCATGATCTGTACATTCTTAGCAATTGTAGAACAAGTAAATGCAATAGCATGTAAGTTGCTTTTAAACTATTTTTCATTTAGTAAAAAGGTATTTTTTAGTTTTTTTACAGCAAATTAAAGATAGTAATTTAAAGTAAAGGGCTGTATAGTCACCACTATTGCTTTCAATTATTGTACTTTTCCTAATTAAGTTAATTCTAATTTTTAGCAGTAAATATTTCAAAATTCTCAATCTTATTTAGTAGTTAAAAACTATATTCAATTTAAAATGATAAAACTTTTATAGCTTTGGATGAGTGTTTAAAATTATTGTAGAACTACTTGAAATAATATTCATCAGCCGAATAGAGAATAATACAAAACTTTCACCTGGGTGAATTTAAAACAAGTTTTTATGCTTTTTCAGATTGTGCTTCTCTCTAATAAGTTGAAAACGGGGTTTGAATTTCACTAGTGTCAGAAAATTATATTTTGTACTTCTTCATTAACAAGTATCACTTAAGTTAAACTGTAGGATTCTTTTTTGTAGAAAATAGTTGACTAAATTGTAAAAGGTCATTTCCCCCGTAATATTATTGGGTGCCAAATTCATCTCTGTTAAAATGTGAACTATCAGGAAATGATGTTGTAAAATAGTAGTTTATTTCATCGTTAAAAAAAATATACTGCGTTTAAGGTAGAATTTTGTGAAATTACAACAATTTAAATAATTATTGTTGAATACCACTTAATTTTCATTTACAAAGTTTTTTTGATAAAGATGTGTGATACATTTTTTTCATTTACCTATAGTCTGGCAGGTTTTGTTTCAAATTACATCTGTCTTGTGATCAATGAAGTGTGAGCAGCTATGTCTTTGTTTTCCAGACAGACGAAGACCCGCCACACGCGTACAGTCAAATATTTGTTTTGAAACCAATCGGCACGAGTTTCTACGTCCAACACGATATATTCAGACTGGCGCTACACGATTCACTCTAGCCTCGAGGCTGAATGGTACAGACCGCTTGCATGCCTTGCTTGCGCACGTTCTCCCCCTTCCCACCTTGCACTGTAATGAGTTGCTCACCCTGGAATCTGTGTCTTATCTTAACATACACTATGTGTGGTGTTGCTGAGAATAATAGCCTATACTATACTTTTTTCTAAATTAACTCAGGTTTTTAGTCTAGTATATGAAATCAGTATGTTTTTGTGACAGTTAAGTGTCATTGTTATATTTATTTTGCTTTCGGTATTATTTTTTATATAACTAACAATTTATTTTGTTACAAAATACTTACTGTCGCCATAACAGTTTTTACTCACTTTCATGTGAGAAAAAACTTCAATGTGAGACATTTTTAGTACGAAACAGACCCTTTTGCGATAGTTTTTCGGCACTCATGACCTTTTTGTGCAAACAATTGCTAAAGCATATATATATATATATATATCCTCACTATGAGACATCCTATTCATACGATTCATAATAAAATACAAGATTCACTTCAGTTCTAAATTTTACAGATGATGAAAACACTTGAAACAAAAACTAAATCTTGTTATATCTTGCAAAAATAAATCATAAAAAGTACCAATAATTAACAACAAATACAATAAAACAAACAAATGTATTCCCTGTTTATTCACACTTTTAAATTGTATTTATGTCCAAAATAACGTAGAAACACAACAACAAACGCAGAGGATGATTGTAACATAACGACTCAACAGCTGATTTAATGCCTCATTCTAAACTATCTATCTCTCTCCTGTTGGTTGGAAACACACGAAAACAGCTGAACTTACTCCTTGTACTGTCCACAACGTACAGAAATTGACAAAGTCGAAGTAGTTTAGTAAATTTCTGAGTGATAGCAGCACATCATGGGTTGACATAGCGTATCCGCACTGCAGACGACATTTAGTTGTAATAATACAGTGTTTGTCAAACATCGGTCTCCCAGACCAATGTTTTGGTATAAAAATTAATTATTTCTCAGGAAAATAAGTTTCCTATAACTAAATATGGTCACTTGTCATTTATATGTGAATCAGTTTGTTTTGCGTGTTGATGTAAAGTCAGCTTCGTAACACACGTCTGCTTCACAAGTGACATTTGTAAAACAGACAATATTATATCAGTGACAGACATAATTGCCAGAACTTATCCATATGTTTAATAATTTTATTCAGCTTACCTGTTATTTCAATTCAAATTATCTAATTACAATTTGTTTTCTGTTTCTCGTGTTGTGTGAATGTATATTTTCTCTTAATTGCTGATTTGGTCAATTATTCATGGTATATAGAACTTCAGTGTATATTTATAGAGATTAATAACAGTCATATCTTTAAGCTCGACAAAAACACTTAAAGTTAGTGATTTTTAACATAAAAGATTTGGTACATTTTGAAATGGGCAGAAAATTTTTAAATTGCTACTTCACAAGAGAAGAAAAACTTTAATTTCTGTAGGCAATATATTCGCCATTTGAAATTTAGCTATTAATTACTCGCTAACATCAGGGTGGCTTTATGTAGTACAAGATTAAGGCTTTTCCCTATTGGAAGAGTTAAGAAAACCACTTTGCAGGAAACACTTGGTAATAATGTACAGAATCCCTTCTCTTTGTACAGTAGAAGTCTATTTGTTGTCTAAGACCAGCTGTTTTTGTTGCACAGGCGGACGACGATCCTCCACATCCGTTCTCACAGGTGTTTGTGCTGAAGCCTCTCAACAACTCGTTCTACTGCCAGCACGACATCTTCCGCCTCGGGATCCATGACTCTGCCTAAAGACTAAACTGTGAATTAATCGCCATTTACGCCAGTGAATTTTATTTTTTGCAACCTTTATATAAGTCGCGTTTTCACATCTTGTTTCAAGATTCACAATGAAAATGTAAATAATAGACTAAGCCGCCTCCCCCTTATCTTCCCAATAAAGTTTGCTTACTATGTATTTTGCTCTATTTTGATAATTCTGGAATGTTAAAATAAGTTAATAAATTTTTTTCTGTTTAAAATGGAGTTTTAGTTGTATTTAACCTTTGGTAGGAATTCAAGCCTATCCAGTTCGTGGTAAACAAAAGAAATATTTATAACTTTTTACCAGGTCGTTTTTATTTTTACTGGGATTTGGAGGCAGGAATTTTACCAACCTTTTCCAAAGATCTGTAGGATATTTACAATAATAAATTAATTAATAACAGTTGTTTAAAAATAATTATTGCAGTGTAAATAATAATTATTATAATACAATAATAATAATTAATTGATTTTTAAATTTATTAATAACTATTATTTGTAATAATTATTTATAGAATAATAAGCCTTCTTCAAAAAATAAACTCTTAACCTATTGAACAATTCATCTATAACTGATATCTGCGGGAAAACAATTGAAGAGGTTGCCTAGTGTAGTAGTTCTAAGTCTATGAAAGGGATATTGAAAGTCAGATCTGTTTCTAATTGTGTAGCTATGAGAGTATTTGACTTTTGAAAGACATGTTTTTCTTTATGGTGAGGTGGAAATTATAAAAAAAGCTATTGGGGTTCTTTCACCTTGTTTTGTAGTTTTTCCCAACGGGGATTGTCACTAAAATACCTAAAGCACCCCAGGGATCCTCCTACGTTTCGCAGGACCAGAAGAAACGTCCTGCTTCCTCAGGGAGTAGGTCCTCTTGTAACACGCGCCTCACGCACATGGGCTGAACCACATTCAGTGTGGTTCGCCGTATATAAAAGTTCAGCCTGTGTGCATGAGGCGCGTGTTACAAGAGGACCTACTCCCTGAGGAAGCAGGACGTTTCTTCTGGTCCTGCGAAACGTAGGAGGATCCCTGGGGTGCTTTAGGTATTTTAGTGACAATCCCCGTTGGGAAAAACTACAAAACAATGTGAGAGTACCTCAATAATTTTTTATTATAGCTATGAGAGTGTTGATTCTCAAACATACAATTGTAGTTTTTGTTTTACAAATATCAGACACTGACATAGGCTACGTACAAAGAAGGATGGGTTAAGACTGTAGAAGGAATGAGATAAGAAGAAAATGATGAGTTTGTTTAATGACAACAAGTTCGGTCAGATGGGATGACAAAAGAAGTCTAGATTCCTGGGCCTACGAGGCTTTTGTCTCCTGGGGAGTACCAAGGCCCCAAACGATTTGGTCGTCCTGTGCTATCTTTCTCTAGATGAACAAATTGCAAATATAGCTAAGTTGTAACTTTAACATTATTTAACACGTTTGCTGCGGACCACTCGGATCGGAGTAGTGACATTTAGGTTAAAATCAAGATGGTGGATCTGGCGATATAGATTGTGCTGCCACCTGTTGGGATCTGAGAGAACTACGACCAGCTTTGTTGTGACTCAGTATATATTTCTGTATGGGTCACTTGGAATTTTCCTATTGGTTGATTTAAACTTCACAGGCCGCTCCGTGCGAGGAACGGGGCTTTCGGGCGCCGCAGCGAATGTGTTAATGTACTCAAAATTAATATCTGGAATGGCAAACGTCAGTTAGAATCCACTGACTTATTTGTCAAGAGATAACTGTAAGGCAGGCCACACACTGATGCAGCATTTCACCTGAAGCAAGTGTTGCGAGTCATAATCATGGGAGGAGTTAAGGGAGAGAGTATGGGTGGCAACGTCCCTTGACCTCTTAAAATTTTCTGAGTTTTCATTACAAATCTTAACAGTTATGATTTTTTATTTGAGACAGATAATTTGATAGTTTGATAGGTAAATAATGTTTCTTTTTCTCAATTTTTAGGCTTTATTGTGACAAAAACTAATAAATTAACTCTGTGGCCCCCCAATGTCTAACCTCTAACTCCGCCCGGCGGCCATGGGCATAATGTTTTGCTGGGTACGAGCATACCATGTATATCAATGGAAGCCCACATACTCATCAAGCACACATTACTTTACCATTGATCTACCGCATTACATCTTTGATCTACTCTCCGAGTTTCATTTTAAGAAAGTGTTCTCTGGTCCAAAGACTGACTCCAGGACCACAAAAAAGTTAAAATCCTACTTTCCTTACAAGCTTATCTTATTCTTAATTGCCCTAAACCCCCCCGCTCCTTTCAGATGCTTCAAGATTCCATATCCTTCATATTATTTAAGTTCTTTTGGCAATTACATACCATCTTAGAGCTGATGACTGGTGACCTCAAATATCTGAATAGTCAGATCGTGGTCTTCTGCTTAGGTGGTACCGTTCCTTTCATGAACTTTTCGTATATGTCCGACCTATAGACATTGTATTTTAAAATCTTAAATGTGTGTTTATTTTAACAATGACATGAACAACAATGATAAAATGTGAATTTTATTATTATTATTATTACCTTTCTGAAATGATAACATACCCAGGTAGATATTTTAAGCCAAGTATAACTGAGAAATGAGTGTAATATGACTGTGGCACGACCTTGTAGTCTTGCTACTAAGGCTGACATGTTCCTTAGACAGGACTGATCAATGCCAACAGCCGGTGAAGGACCTGCAGTTTAACATGGGATCTGAACCACCATTTCACCTGAATTACTAACAGGTTTAATGATGGGTAGTTTTTGTGGTATTCAATAGTGTTGACGTTAATTCATACCAGAGAATATCACATCCACCAACTATAAATATTCACAATTCCAGGCCTCCAAAATTAGATTAGATTAGATAAAATCATTGAAATGGCGACCATACTACAATGTAGGTATTTTAATCTAGGTATGAATGACATGTTCCTTAGACAGGACTGTTAATCAAATCAAATCAAATCAAAAAATATCTTTATTACATCATCATCAAGACGAGTATAGTGTCACAATAATAGATTACATCATGGGTCTATGTATAAAAATGATTCCAGGCAAAAAACTCATTCAGTGTGTAGAAAGGTCGATCTTGTAGCCATTTCTTCAGGTTTTGGATAAAATTTTGCTTGTTACTGTTCTTAATTAATAGTCCAACAGCCGATGACAACTAAGGGACCTGCAGTTTCTCTGAATTACGAATTGGTCTAATTATGAGGACGGTCTTTGTGGATTAACGTAGTATTCAATAGTGCGGACATTAATCCACACAAGAGAACACTACACCAACCACCATCGCTCACAATTCATGACCGCCAAGTAGCTAATTAAAATTGTTTAGAGTTGTCTAGCTCTAGAAGTGTTAGTTTATAACCTTGACTAACATCACGATGTTTCTGTAAAGAATTTGTATACACCTTTTTGTAAATCAATTTTATATTCTAAATAAAACTCTTGGATCCAATACTTCACCCCTTCATTATATCGTCTGGTTAACTGATATTAATATCAATAGTTTATGAAATGTGCACAAATAATAATTTTAGCATCTGACTAAAATATACAACATAGACCAAGTTATCACTGGTAGCAAACCAGACAAATATTTGCTGCAGAAATAGACAGAGGAAATGTTTGGGCTGTGGTTGGAGTGGATACGGCCTCTATTGGCCAACTGCTTTACATGTAAACATCTTCGATAAAACACGTTTGTTTCTGTCGAGTAACAAATAGAAGCTTACTCAACTGAAGGTAATCGCTCAAACACCTTTCATCTTTGTTCATCATTAGGAAATAAATAATACCAAGAAACCTGGTTATACTACAGAGTGGAGCGTCATTAGAATCATAGAATCACGGAATTCTGTTTTAGTGTTATTTTTGAGTTAATTTATACCGTTCAAAAGCTTTTTTATTGTTAAGATTCTCAAAATGAAATTGTATTTTATTCCTGCATATTAAACTTAAAAATAAAGAACTATTTAAGCAGCAGAAACCAAACTTTGCACACGTATGTGTTGGCTAAAAAGAAAAATATTTTCAAAATGGCGGCATTTAAAAATATTTTAATTTAAATAACAAAAAAAACCATTAACTTTATAAAATTTTTACAATAAACAAAATACCCCCGTCGCAGCAGACCTGCGTACTCAGCAAATTTCCAAATCAATAACATAGTAGTTTTTGTAACTTAGTTGTGTAGTTTTTTAAGGTGATTCTAATAGGGAAAGATAAAATTTGAAATTTTTAAAAACTACTTGGGAAAATCGCAAAAACCCCATTTTTGGGGTACAAAACCCCCCAAACTACCCGTTCCGATTGTCCAATATGTCTAGTTTACGAACTCGTCCAAGCAAATGCAGGAATACACGTCTCTACCAAATTTGGTCTTGATCGGACCATTTTTACGAGAGTTATCGTGTTAACAGACACACACACACACACATATATATATATATATATATATACATATATTTATATATCAATTTTAACGACTATTGTTTTTGGTCTCTAGGCACCTAAAGAAGAAAAAATAACATGGTCCCAGGCTTAAGCCTTACCATGAGACCTACTGAATAGCTTCTTCCCTATGGGAAATTCGCTGAAAGATTATAATTTTATATTTTAAATCTAACGATACTTTTTTGATCTAAATACGTCCACGAATAAACGAGAAAATGCACTTTTTATGCGCACTACCACACAGCAGTGGAACTTGGGCCCTGTAATCTAATGTTGTTAGTGCATTAACTCGCTTATCCATGGATGGATTTCGTTGAACAAACTATTGTTAGATTTGATATTAAAATAATAAACTTTTTTGTACATTGTAAAAATTTAGTATATTTAATGGCTTTGGTGTTTTTTAAATTAAAAGATTTTTAACTGCCTCAATTTTGGAAATATAAAAGCAAACTAAATGATACTTTAAGAATAGTTTTCACTTTGGCTAATAAAAATGTGTGCAAAATTTGCGGTAGCTTAAATAGTTCTTGAGATGTAACGATTTTTGTAAAAAATACAAAATATCAGCTAAACGGAATATTTTTCAACACATGTTTATGGGACATTTTTTATTTATTTTGATGAGTACTCTCATCCCTTGAAGTTTGTCCCCGACTTTAATGAACACCCTGTATATTATATCAATTTTTTGTAAAAATTTTTTCATAAAAATGTCTCAAAAAATAATTATTGTCACATTTTGGTGTCGATTAACATAAATTAATAAGGACACCGATCTTCAAATCAGAATCCCCTCCATGGAGATTCACTACCGCACGGATGTCTCTCCCTATCCATTAACATTGTTATTCCAAGGATTGCTCAAGTTTGACAGATGAGATTGATTTTTGTTTTTCAACGTTTAACAGCATTTTCAGCCGGGTTTGTGAAGGATGTCAGGAGTGTTAGGCAGACAAGAAACAGACCATGTGGTGTCTATATTTAACACACATCAGAGGTTCCGCTTTGTTGTACTTTGTTGACCATTCAGATGATAACTCCATCGCAGCTATCTCGAAGAATGATGTCTGGCTTGTTGGAACTACGATAAAAAGTTGTATAAGTTCATCTTAAAATCATGAGCATAATATTTTTCTTACATTTTATATCTGTATTAGAATTTTGTGTATGCTGTCATCATTAAAATACTGTAATAATTTTCATAGTTAATAAATATAAATTAATATAAGCAGATCTTATCAGGATTTCTACAAGGTATTCTTTATCTTTCACACAACTTCAGGGGCAGGTTAAACTCTTAACTCCTGAGATGCTCTTGGCTGTTGGTCGTCATTGGGTAGTTCGCCATTTAAGTTGAAAGAATTAGAGTAAAGTAAGAATAAGAATAATTTATTTCTCTGTTGTACGACTAAAATAACTAAGTACACTAAAATAACTGTTTAAATTATTGCAAATTTAAAAATTCTCACCAGAAAAGAATATTTATCAGCTAAGGGGGGAGCTTTTTAAATAATAAATTTGTTTCAATACATAAAATTTAAATCTAAATTAAATTAGTAAAATGAAACTGAGAAAATATGTTTCAAAAGAAATCAACAGACGACTTGTTAGACAGGAACCTGAAATAACATTTCAACTTGATGTGTTAGAAAATTTGGTAAGAAATTTATTGTAAAGACAATCTTCTTTTAGAAATCTCATAAAGATGTATTAACAATAATCCTAAATATTTAAAATGATTGTATCTAAAAATTATTATAAAAACTGTAAAAAAACTTTTTATAATTTTTTTGGATAATTTAAGGAAAAAGCTCGATTACTTTTAACATTTATATTTAATATTAATGTATTGATGTTATTAATTAATGTAAAATAATAATACACTACGTTAAAAATATATAATCAAAATGAAAAATAAGGTATATACACTGGGTATTGTCATTGGGTCCTCTGTAGTATTATATAGTATCTGCAACTATATTTGTTACTTTCAATGGACAGGAACTTTGAGTAGTGTTTATATTTATAAATATTCAGATACAACAAATCTGTGACTTAATAAACTTTAACATAGACAAGAACTATATGTAGGATGTTTGAAGTTGTAAATAACATTATACGATACATATTAAATCACTTTAAATCAATCTCTTAAATCAATTTAAAATAAAATAGTTTATGTGTAAAATGAGCAACTTACACTGTAAAGTTTTTAAATATTTTGGAACTTTTCCAAAATAACTTGTCTGTGTAACTAAACAACGTTTGTGTATAGAATGAAACTCCACCCGTTTTCAATAATTTCAATCAATTACCAAATTTAGCAATTTATTTTGAAATTTTTAAGAACTTAGTAAACTTAAGGTATCACTAGAAAACGTGCAGTTAAAACATAGACACATTAGACAAGTGCAATATCAAAATAATACTACATATAATAAGCAACGCCTTAATGAAGAATGGGACAAACAACAATACACAAATGTGTTGTAATTAGTATCACACATTTTGAAGGCAACAATATTAATCCTTGTACTACATACTTGTTTTTAATCGGTAGCGTGACCTAGCAATGGAAAAAGATGGAGCAACGGGCCTGTAATAATTTCAGTAATAGTTTTAGTCTGTGATTTACAATTTGAGTTTCATCCAACTTCATTCTTTGGGGCGAAAATATTTTTAAATTTAGTTTTGTATGTACAATTGACCACAATTTTTATAATTACTGTACTACATATTATTTTACTATAACTTTTTAGATCAAAAATAATAAGTAAAGTAGTAAAGAAAACGTGAAACAACAATAACTTAAAACTATTAACTGAAATTTATTAAGAATAATTTTTTACGAATCACGCAGTGACACAATAATAATACATCTAAAGTAATAAAGTTTGTATAAATAATCAGTCACATCAAGTCACCCTCAGACTTGTTGAGAATCTTTATAAAGTTTCTTAAAAATACGACTCAACAAATTCTACAATAGTTCAAACAACGGTTGAACTCTCAATCTCAGCCAGAAGTTTACGCAAAAAGCGAAATTGATTATTCTTTGGGTAGAAGTTTAACTCATCTGTCATCTTGCTTGCCAGAATATCTTATAAACAGCTGGAAGATCATTTTACAAACTGAAAACATAATAATGGTAGTCACGACTGCCAAAACTACAGCTTTTATGATCTGGAACTCGTGGAGTTTGCGAATTTTCTGTTCTTCCAACGAGGACATTGTCGTCTCCACCGAGGAAGGACTCGTCGTGTTCCCCTCGAGCAGGGTGGAGAGGATGTCGCTGACTGTCGAGTTGTCCCAAGGAGCTTCTGTCGTGTGTTCGAAACGCGAGGTAGGAGGAGGCATCGTGGTCAATCTGGAATGCAAAAATGTTTGTACTTACTTCTCTGTGGGAAATATGTTGACGGGAATGTTTCCAGTTCATCTAAATAGCTGTTCTTATTACCAAACTATGACGTCACTGTTTCAAATTTTGGTCTTTTGACAACACCCCTCCTAGAGCTAAGACATACCCATGTCAATATCTATTCTGTTATCTTCAGCAAATAATTTTCCCGGAAATACAGTTTTCCGTCACTGTATGTGTACTATATTAGTATCACACTAATGGTATTACCTTTTGAAATGGCGACCTACCCAGAGGTTTTTTTAACAAAGTATGGAGGAGATTCAGCAGTCGCTAAGCGCTTCTTAGTTCAGGGAGAGTTTTACCATGTGGGCGAGTTCATGGAGCACACATGGAAGGTTATACAACTATAATTGTGTTATAAATAAATTATGTTCTATTATCGTATACCTGATGACGTTTGCCACGCAGTTGTGTACTGTATTGTGGCAATAAAGAGGCTATTATCAATGTCTTGTAGTCTTGTTACTGACTAAGGCTAACATGTTCCTTAGGCAGGACTGTTAATTGATAGCCTAACAGCCAATGTCATGTAAAGGACCTACAGTTTAACTTGGGATCTGAACCACAATCTTTTCATCTGAATTAATTACGAACTGGTATAATTATGAGGATGGTCTTTGCAGATGAACGTAGTATTCTCTCAAATCAATATAATGAAGTAGTATGTTACATAAATATACATACGAATAATATAATAAACTGAAAAGGTGTTGGGCAGTTTTGTTTTAAAAGGAGTTCATTAAAGTAAAATTCTCTCCTCATATAAGATGTTCCTAATTAAGTTGTAATTTTATTTTCACAAAAATATTCTCACAGTTTTCGCTCATCTCAGAATAGGATGTATTCTAATAAATACTAAACCAAAAAATCCTTTAATACAGAAAAAACATTGTTAAAACACTAACTTTAAACTTATTTGTTGCAGTGAACCAGAATTAATTGAAGACTGAAGAATTTTTTTTCGGTTCCAGTAAAGTTTTTCCGTCTACTGTTTTACAACAGTGTTTCCAAACAGATAATCAATTTCATTGTTGCGAAACTGCTTTATTTTACGGAAGGAATCTTAATATTTCCGTCTCATGAGGGTTAAGGAACTTCTAAATTATAATTTCATCTTATTGGTCACGGTTTTTCCAAAGGTCTGCGTGTCCAAAACTAGTAGGCCTACTCTTCAAAATCTGCATGATGACGTTTCCCACGAAATGAAGCAATTTGGGTGTTTATTGATCAAACTGGGACTGCGGACGGTTGGCAATGCTGGAGGACACGAACGCTTCTCTGATCTACCGTTCACTTGTTGCTCCTTGAAAACTTCATTTGAACTTCTTTGAAATGTTCTCAGATTGAATCGACTAAGGTAGAAATAGGCTATTAGGCCTAACAAGATCGCACGCAGCACGCTGGCGTGAGTAGAGTAAATTTTATATAACTTATACTATTTCCATCATAGTAATCGAATAGTACTGAGTATGCAGGTTTGCTGCAATAGGTAGATCTTAAACTCATGCAACACAGGCATACTCATTTCCTTAAAATCCTCTCGGGCTACGCCCTGTGAACGTCCTAAGTTTCAATGTTTACATTTTTAGAGAATGAAAACATAAAATTACTTGAATGTCAACAGCTGTGAATACTAAAATTTGACAGTTCGAGAAGAAGGAGAAGAAGAAGAAAGAGCTGCCGTGACCGTCCCAGGTTTCAATGTTTACATTTTCTAATGACAACATCCGTTTGCACTATATTTTGACAGTTCGGGAAGAAGAAGAAATAAAGTTGATTTTTCAGATAAACTGCTGGATCGAAATTAGTGAATTATTTGAAATAGCGGAATGGTAGATTTTAAGTTTTTTTCCGACGACTGTCTCTATTACATTAATCCTTATCCTCTCCCAATATTTGACATATGTTACTTTGAAATGTTGTAAACACTCCTGTTTTGTCATTTTGTAAACAATGAAGAATTAATTAACAATACCTTAAATGTATCAGTAGAGCCTACACCTTTCAGTCTTTTTAGCCCGTGCGAAGAACGGGTACTTTGGCTAGTTATACAGTATAATATAAAGGTTTTTGAACTAGATAGGATTTAAAATCCTTGGTAAGTTTGCCTAATTTTACCGCTTGTGTTTTATCTGTTAGAACACAAAAGATTTTCTTAAATAATCTAACTTTACATTTCCATCAACATAGTCAAGAGGTAGTACTCAAGAAAATTGATCACAGCCCTCTTGATAACACGTCCAACCCATTTTACTACTGTATTTTCCAAGAGCTTAATTTCCTGTAAATATAATAAACTAAAATATGGAACATATTCTCTTAGTTATTACAGATTTGACAATGAAAATAAACTTCAACATACAAGAAAGCATGTTCAATAAAATATAAAAATAAACTCTAATAATTAAATTGTCTTTGCCAATAGGTAAGTTGTAAATGATATCAATGTACCATTATCTTATTACAGTACGATAAGATCAAAGAGACAGATAACAATATAATAAAGCTATTGAATTTCTAAATTGTCTAACGTGATGGAGGAAACAAACGAATCAATGATTAATGATCAATTGTCCATAGATTAGATTAGATCATTGAAATGACAACCATACACAATGTTGGTATTTTAAGTCAAGTATAAATGACGATTGAGTGTAAAATGGTTGTGGTGTGATCTTCTAGTCTTGTTACTGACTAAGGCTGACATGTTCCTTAGACAGGACTGTTAATTAATAGCCCAACAGCCGATGGCAACTAAGGGACCTACAGTTTAGCGTGGAATCCGAACCACGGCTTCTGAATTACGAATTGGTCTAATTATGAGGAGGGTCTTTGCGGATTAACGTAGTATTCAATAGTGCGGACGTTAATCCACACAAGAGAACACTACATCCACCGACCATCGCTCACAACTATTGAAAGTTGCAGAGGACGTGCGTGATTTGACAATCTGTCATCGAACCTCTTCTGACCTCTGACCTAGCACAGAACATGAAACCGTTGTGTGGTATTGTAGCACGAAATCATGTCATATAATTCTTTTTTCCTTAAGCTACGAGTATAATGTTATAACCTTAGCGCAGTAAACATGAGGTTTGGGTTTCTTCTAAGACATGAAAGGATGTTTGTGTCTATGAAATGTTAACACTATGGTATCTTAAAAATATGTAAACTCTTTTTGACTTAACATCGTCCAGGCTGAAGTTAAAACTTATATATGACTATTACCTTTACCTTTAGAAATGGTGACAAAAGGTTGGTATTTTTAGAAATGAGAGTAAGATGATTGAGGTGCGATCTTGTATTGACAAAGGCTTACATATTCCTTAGAAAACACAATTAATTTACAGCCAAACAATTAACGACATCCAAGGAACGAACCTAAAGTTTAACGGGGGATCCTAACCGCTTTTGCATCTTCAAATTTATGACTCAGATTTTGAATTTATTTCACTCAACTAGTTTATTTCAATCTGTTAAAAAAATGTTTCATGATTTTGACATGGATATGTCTTAGCTCTTGGGGGGGTGTTGGCAATTTGCATCACTCCCTTTATTATTTTCGACACTTCGGTGATTTACACACATTATTCACTCATATTCACCTTAAATTAATATTAATATTACCTTGAATATAACCATATTATAGTTTATACTGTCTACTGTTGCATATCCTCACAAGTCTCTAAATTGTATAAAACTAAATTAAGTTTTTGTCAGCAATTCTTTGACAGTAGACTCTAACCTCCGTTGCCACCCCCGCCACATTGATCTCCTGCTGTGTGAACACGACTTTTAGATTGGGGCTGAATAGATATTATGATCTATCGTGGTGCTTCCAAAATAAACCCTTTGATTGGTCTGTGTAGATGCGATATAACTTGTAATTGGCCAGGATTAAGGTGCGTACTATAAACACTACGTTCATCCACAAACACCTCATAATTACAGCAGTTTGTAATTGAGTCAAATTCCTCCAGCTGCACCGAATCGAAAAGTTTCAACAACATAGCTCAAACTCAGTCATATCATAGACTACTATATTAAATTTACTCTCGGCTTCCATAAAACAATATGCACCGGAAACGGATATGTTTTCATGAAAGGATTTACGTACAATGGACGTGGACAATAGGGGCTATAACACTTTAACGACAGGAAATATCTTGATCAGCACACGTTTGCAGCAAGAACAACAAATAGACCTATAACGTGACGTAATACTTTCAGGTTATGGCGTACAATCTCGAACTCTGGCCAAACGAGTTAAAACCTATAAAGAACTCGTCTGGCGCATAAAAAATAGGTAGTATTTAAAACAATGGATGCTGGGAATAGAAAGTCGTTGTCGGTCTGTATTTATAGGAGGCTGAGATCTGGATTGATAGCAGTGTGGTTAATACCGGATCCGGACATCAACAGTCTGGCGCAAAAACAGATCACATTCAGTGTACATAGAGTAATATTTTCTTTCCTAAGTGTTTGCTCATTCTTTCATCAAGTTTTGCTTCATTTTAGATTGATTCTGTAGCATTTAGATCATGTGTAAATTTCCCGAAATAGAGTTGTTAGGCTTTAATTAATTGTTTTTTTGCTAAAACTTTTTTTCTTTAGTATTTTAATGAATGTTGTAGAGCTCGCATTCCCTAATTTCAATTTCAAAGGTGCTCAAATGTATCTTGGGCTCCAAAATATTTCATCAAAGATTGAAATAAAATCTTCAATTAATGAATGTTAAAAATAAATTTCTATTTCAGTGCAATATTTACACATTTTAAAGAGTTGGATTAAAGCAATGCAAATGAAATTGTTTAGGCTCTTAATAAAAGTTTTCACATGAAATCTCCTTATTTCCGGAAACGAATGTTTCAAGTTTGGAAGTTCCGGTTTTGGATAAGCCTGGTATTTAATTAAAGACTCCATCCTCGTATGTTTTTACGTTTTACGAAATTTACTGTACTTTTTATACTGTATTTCAAATAAGTGCTATAAAATTCGTGATAATTTAATAATAATTAAATAATTTAATAATAATAATAATATACATTTTGACTTAGAAATAAAAGATGATTGATAAAATGTTGTAAAAACTTTCAGGTCTTTCCACTTACAACATTAGCTTTGACACAGGATTATCTTATCTTATCTTATAATATTATAAAGAAGAGGTGGTTTCTGTATGTTTGTGGGTTTGTGTGTTTGTGGGTTTGTTGTGGCAAGTGAACGCAAGAAATACTGAACCAAACAGTTTGAAATTTTACACAAAGACAGATCTTAAACTCATGCAACACATAGGCATACTCATTTCCTTAAAATCCTCTCGGGCTACGCCCTGTGAACGTCCTAAGTTTCAATGTTTACATATTTAGAAAATGAAAACATAAAATTGCTTGAATGTCAACAGCTGTGAACACTAAAATTTGACAGTTCGAGAAGCAGAAGACATGGTTGCTGTAAATACCCTGGGATTCAATGTTTACAGTTTTTAATGTCAACATCCGTTTACTTTACATTTTGACAGTTCGGGAAGAAAAAGAAATAATGTTAATTTTTACACATAAACTGCTGGATCGAAATTAGTGAATTATTAGTTCGAAATAGTGGAATGGTAGATTTTTAATTTTCTCCCGATGCCTGCATCTATTACGTTAATGCTTATCCTCTCCCAATATTTGACATATGTTACTTTGTCATGTTTAGATATATACTTAGACACGTGTTTTGTCATTTTGTAAACAATAAAGAATTAATTATCAATAACTTAAATGTATCTGTAGAGCCTACACCTCTCAGCCTTTTTTACCCGTGCGAAGAACGGGTACTTTGGCTAGTCTTAAATAAATGCCTTAAAATACCGGGTTTCTAAGGATATTTAAAAAGGTTTTCCGTTGGTTGGCTCTGGGACCCCGGTCAGCCCTTTCCATATTTATTTCTTAAAAAACGAGACAAGAGGGTTTTTGCAGCTTTTGTTTCGGAAGATTTGAACCCGGGACATTTAGGACCAAAATCTCGCTCTCTACTCCTAAACCAGTGCATTCTCCTAAAAACCACTCCATCTGTTTTCTACAAATGAGAACTGCTTGAGTGGAAACCCACAAAGTGATAAACAAGTTACAAATCTATTTAAAGTACCTTTGATACACAGGGGTATAATACTTGTAAACAAAAGCTTCATAAAATCCACAAAGAGAATGTTCAAAAGATTCATTTATTGTCTTGCAGTAGAATGTCAGCGACAAGGAACTCGACATTTTACGTTTGGCAGCGCGTCAAGTACGGGTTGAATATTGAGTGAGTTTTCAATCATAAGATGTGGAAGATGGTATTTTACATTTTACAATTACGGATTGGACTTAAATTATATTTAGGCTTATATAAACGGTAATCGGTTAACGGTTAAGCCCTCTTTTGTCACGATCGTAAAATGAATCCAATTGCAGCGAACGTTTTACGGCTGCGGGCCTTAATAAAATTGGAACGTAACCTTGAACTTTAGATTATTGTAAAGTTGTGGACTAACTGGGATTCAAAACCTTTGAACAATCGTTATTATTTGCAAACACAATATTGGTGTTTTTAAAGTTGTCATGAGTTTCTTTCCTGAGTTATAGTTTTGAGGTTTTATCTATTTATCTCTAATAATTTAAATTATTTATGTTTCTAATCAGTTGTCCTTGTAAATAAATGACGTTACTTTCGTTACAATTTTTACGTGACGCAAATTTCCAACAGCCCCCAGAGCTTAGACATATCCATGCCAAAAACTCATTACACATTATTGCGTCACTGTCAAAGTCTATAAAAATCGTAAAATACAAAGTTACAAAGGAACCGGAAAGGTTGGGCGAAGAAGAAGAACAGTTTTAGTGGAATATCGTGCCACTAAGTTATAAGTATAGCGTGCTAACCCAAACAGCTGTGCTGACACTGAACACTATGGAATTTATTGCCATGCTATATTGCTGAATGCAAAATTCTTATCAAAATAATGTGTTTTGAGTTCATCCTCTAATTTTTTAGTTTATTAATTTGTTGGATATTTGAGGATATGCAACTCAACAACTCCCTAGCCCACGATACAAAGGCACTATCCCACGGAGCTCTTGACAATCCATTTGAGAATACTCCCTAGACCTTTCTGAAATGACGATCTTGTCGTCTTGTTACTGACTAAGGGTGACATGTTCCTTTAGTCATGACTGTTGTGCTTTTTTAGACAAAATTGTGTTTTTGCTGATTCTGATGGTAAAATGTAAAATTTAAAAGTTTTTTTAAGTAGCCTACATAATGATAAAAGCAAGAAACCCTTTTTGGTCCCTATAGAAATATTTTTACGAGGGTTATCGTATTATCAGACACATGCATATTCGTAAATTAATAAATTAATTTTAATGTCTATTTTTTTTGGTACCTCAAAATTAAAAATTAACATGGTCCGGGGCTTAGGTATTGCCATGGGACTTACAGTAATAGCTTCTTACTTATGGGAAATTTGCTAAAACGAGTAATATTTCTAAATTAACGTTTGATATTTACCGAAACGCTCTAGATTATAATTTTCTAAAAATTGATTTAATATATTTTGATATAAATTTGAATTTTCATCTAGAATATTTAATAAAAATTTGATTAAATTCTTTCTTTAAAAAAATAAAATTACTTCATAAAATCTATTAAATTTATTTCTTAAATATTCTCAACATGCGGATATACATAATTATTCCAAAATATGAACCAACATAGAACAGAAATAGCAGCTTCCCTTTATCAAAATTTTGGCCGAAAACTAATTAATAAACTCCCTTCCCATATGCATTAAAAAAATTAAAAATCACATGTTATTTAAAAATACAAAATATCCCAGTGGAGGGAATCTTTTACTCTGTCGATGTTTTTGAAATAATAAAAATGTTGACTGTTTATTACAAAGGCGAATTTTGTTATGTGTTCAGCTATGTTTGACTTTTGTAAAATGTAATTTAGAAGCAAAGAATTTAAAAGAAAATTAACTTCTATACCTTTTCTCATTGTTAATATAGTAAAATGTAAATTTTTGTGAGGACAATAAATTAATTTTTTTATTGTAGTAAAAGTTTTTTTTCTAAATTTTATAACAATAATTTAATAACATTTATAAGTTAATTAAAACTATCCTCGACCGAAAAACTTTTAAATGTAAAAAGAATAACCGGAAACGTACCTCTCCAACAATGGACAACAATGTGTAAACTATGTTGAAAACAGCTGACTGCGCCGCCAACACAAGCCGGACTGTTCACTCAGTGTTGAGTGTTGGTGGTCCCAGATCCATCCCCCCTCCCCATGATTGTTTACAGGGGGAGGGGGGTAAACAAGCACAAGGCAGTAAACAAAACCTCATCTCTTACAGAGGGGTCATTTAATACACTCCCATTAGCACTGTCTGATAATTGATTTCTTCATTTTGTCATTGGCCTGCAGAAACTACAGGTTGAACCAGACTTAGGTCACATTTGAGACTGAATCATATTTTTGGAAGAATAAAAACATATTAGTCTTTAAAAATTTTATATTCTGAGTTAGTGTAAAAGGTATTGAAAGAAATCTAAATAAACTGTAATAGAACTACACGCGGAAAGCCAAAAAAGTAAAATATGACACAAACATACTTAAAAATAAATTGATGGTTTACATTATGATGGTTTACATATCATAATACTTAAAAAGCTTTGGGGTCACAATATAAATTCAAAATTCCCACATCGAAATTTTCCAAGAGATCAGACCCTGGACATTTAAAATAAATTACTCAAGACAATTTTCTAATTCTAGTTTCCTTATCATTTTTCATTATTTTGTATTCAGTATAAGGTCAGTATATATACAAAGATATTGGTTTCCCATAGTTGTTCCCATAAAAAATAAAATTAATATAAATGTGTACGAGTAAACTTCTTCCAAAATCTTCATAGTTTATTGTATCAAAAATTAAAGACTGTAAAGTGTGTGTGTGTCTGTTCAGCTGTGTGGGCTGTCTCGTAGTTTTGTCAGACTACCCCTATCTATGCCACAATGTTCGCTAGCTCGTTGTTCGACAATGCATTGATTGCGTCACTGTTATCGAGTTCCGAGATCGGCCGACAGCCTACGCAAACAAATATTTGACCTTGTTTTGTGCTGTTTAAGAAATTGAATGATTATTTTCAATGCAATAAATGTTTACATCATATTTAAATAAATATTAAAGGTCTATAGTCTCTTAATATACTTAAGTGAGAAAATATGTGTCAGTCCACTGACACCGTTTATTAATAATAATAATAACCTATGAATTTTATGCTGCGTCATGATCATTAAAAATTATAAATAAAATCTCCGTTTCTGTATGATTTTCTGCAATGATGCCCAATTTTTTCAGCTAAAGGAAACCTCAGTTATTGATGCCGATAAAAGAGTTTACAGACATACTCTGATTACACATTAAATTATTTCGTTATCCTTGGAGCCGCGGATTGAACTCAAGTCAGAGAAACGTTCCGCAGCTCTCCAAATAATGGAATCCGCTAAAAAGCTGGAGACGGAGTGCTAGAAGGTTAATGAGTACAATGTACTTTATTAGTGAAACTGTACGCATTAAAGTTACCGAGAATCAAATTAAAAGAAAACAATTTAATAGAGATTGTTATTGAATCTGCATAAAAACTACACTTGTTTGTATTCATAGTTTAGTTTTTCATGATAAAAAATATGATTACCCTATTAACTTTGATTTTATCAGATTATTTTTCTACATTACAGTATTATTTTTGTAAAAGATTACTTTAACGCTGTCTGTTGGTGAAGAAGAGAACTTGTGTACTACGTTGCCGACAGTGTGCGTGCACTACTCTAGCGGCCGGTGACTAAACTACGTAACCATGTCAGATGCGTAGAACCAGATCAATAATGGTTATCTATCGCTATTCTTGTTCCCTGAAAACTATCGCCCCATTTCCCTACTCTCGGCGGTCTCGAAGCTTTTCGAACGCCTGTTCCTTTCCAGGATATCCCCCTTCTTGGACGGATACATAAGGCCGGAGCAGTTTGGATTTCGTCGCGGACACTCTACGACGCAACAGCTGGTACGGGTGATTACGAAGCTGGTCGACAAACATAATATTAACCTATGCTCTGTTGCAGTGCTACTGGATGTCAGCAAGGCGTTCGATAAGGTCTGGCACGAGGGACTTCTTCTCAAGCTCAGCGAGTCCCCGCTCCCGGCTGCAGCGGTCCATCTCCTCAAGTCTTACTTAGAGGGTCGCCAGTTCCAGATATGCGTTGAGGGGACGCTATCAACGACACGCCCGGTTGAGGCTGGGGTACCCCAGGGCAGTGTCCTGGGCCCGGTACTCTACCTTGTTTATACTAATGACATGCCGACTGTTCCAGGGGTAACGTTGTCGCTGTACGCTGATGACGCACTGCTGCACTACAGCAGCTGTCGCCCTGTCCATTTTTTTTTTTTTTGGCAGGTGGTAACTCTTTATGAGTACCCCCGCTCCTGCGAGGGTTATGTGGAGACTCCACCGTTAAGCGGTGTTTACCTGCTGAGACGAATCACATGACAACCGTGGTTCGTCAGGAACTCTGTAATTATGGGGACGTTGGGAGTCCCAACTCTTGACCTGTTTAACAGAACAAAAGCCAATGGACTGTTTCAGAAAGCAGCCGAGTCCAGCCTAGAGCACATCAGGGAACTCTGTACACGGCATGATGTCGCAGAGGTCTGGAGGCCCAGGCCCATCGCCATCCTGGATGACCCGCCGTAGGAACAGCATGACCTGCCCAGCCAAAGCCTGTCACAGCAATGTGTTGAATCTTCTTAATTTAAGTTTGTGTTTATTACATTTTGATTAACATCTGATATTTCACTTGCTCCGGCCCTGTTCTGATTTGATTGTTTTAGCCATTCCAAGAGGTAATCCAGCAGCTACAGCGGTAAACGCTAATGCTGTGGTCGCTCAAATGAAGTCCTTTCGCCCGTATGTAAGTTGCGCATACACGTCTGGACGGATGGGGGAAGGTGGGTTTAGTTTGGGTAAACACCGCTTAACGGTGGAGTCTCCACATAACCCTCGCAGGAGCGGGGGTACTCATAAAGAGTTACCACCTGCCAAAAAAAAAAAAAAAAAGGTTATCCTATGTCCGCATTTTGTGCGCAGCGCACTGCGCACTGCGGACCTCTCTCCGCAAAACGCAATGCGCTGCGCGGTTGTGTTTTCCCAGCCCTCAGCAGTGCGCTGTAAGGTGTAATAATAATAATAATAATAATTATCCTTTTAGCGAATTTCCCATAGGGAAGTAGCTATTACCGTAGGTCTCATGGAAAGAGTTAAGCCCGGGACCATGTTATTTTTTCTTCTTTAGGTGCCCAGAGACCAAAAACAATAGTCGTTAAAATTTATATATATATATATATATATATATTGTGTGTGTGTGTGTGTGTGTGTGTGTGTGTGTGTGTGTGTGTGTGTGTGTGTGTGTGTATGTCTGTGAACACGATAACTCTCGTAAAAATGGTCTGATCGAGACCAAATTTGGTAGAGACGTGTATTCCTACAAATGCTCGGACGAGTTCGTAAACCAGACATATCGGTCAATGGGAACGGGTAGTTTGGGGGGGGTTTGTACCCCAAAATGGGGTTTTTTGCGTTTTTCACGTGTAATTTTTAAAAATTTCTAATTTAATATTTCACCATTGAAATCAGCTTAAAAAACTACACAATTAACTTCCTTAAAGTTTTTCTCTATCTTCAACGGTTACCGAGATATAAAAAATCTAAACACAGTACGTTGTATTTTTGAGGCTCCAATGTTAATCTTATGGAGGATTAAAAAAAATTAATTTTTCACTTATTATCTAATATTTTTGGATGAAACTTGATATTTAGTTTTATGTGGTTGAGATCCATACATTTGTGCTAAAAAATTATAGTTTATGTGTTTATCATGGCAGCAAACCTGCATACTCTTTTCCCATGTTAATCATATGGAGATTAGGCAAACTCCTATATTTATGGACAGATGTTGATGAAAGTTGGTATAAATGTTAAAAATAAAATTTTTGATGGTATAAATGGCTACTTTCAGTGTTCCTCACAGCAGCAAACCTACTCACTCTTTCCCATTTTAATCTTATGGAGAATAGGCAAAAATTCTCATGTTTATCGACAGATTTTGACCAAACTTGTCATATATTATTATTATATTATTGATTTGGAAATTCGCTGAGTACGCAGGTCTGCTGCGACGGGGGTATTATTGCCATATACAATATTTAACAATTGTGTAGCAAACGTCATTAAAATAGGAATGTAAGTTGCTATAATTTTAACTATATTAATTAAAAGATATAAATAAATATACATAATACAAAAATATTCAGATAATTATATATAATGATAAGACGTGATAATTAAATGATAATGAAAAAATCTATATCAGGTCACCCAGTGACACCCCCATGGGCACAGTCACCCTACCATGTGTGGTCCATGAACTCGCCCACATGGTAAAACTCTCCCTGCGCATCACGCAGTGCGCTCCGCACAAAATGCGGAGCTAGGAAAACCCACCTTTATAGTATATGTGAGCTCCATCCATCCCATTGCCTAATTAGTCATAAAAAACAATTAGTAGGAACATGGTGACCTGCGTCCTGACCGGGATTGGGTACATCGCTGGTAGAAGTGGCCACATCAGCCTCAGGATTGCCGTTGTCTCAGCGACTTTCCTCTCAACATGCTGTTTTAAACACGACGCGTGAATCCAGGGTGGCATTCAGGTACATCACGGATGTTTATATATATAAATAAATAAATAAATATAAATAAATAAATATATAAATAAATATAAATATTATATATTATATATATATATATAATTTATATATATATATATTTGCACACGGATCTCGAAAACGGCACCGAGGAATTTCTTTAAATTTTGGAAATAACTAATTTCTGAGTAGAAAATAAGTTCTAGATAGGTCTAATGTCCAGGAAAATTCGTGTTTTCTTGTAATATTAAGTTTAAAATCTAAAAATTTAACATTACGCTTATGGAGAATCAAATGTAAACAATGCAAACCAAAACAGCTGTTTATAAACGTTTGACAGTTCTTGATTGAAGACGGCAAAGAACAATATGTGAATAGAGGTTTTTCATAAATATTTATTTTATGTATGTAATAAATGTATAATTATCAGGTTACTAAACAATTTGTAAAAACTTAAGGGTACCATAACTGTGCGAAATAAAAGCAGGAAAGAGTATTTCCAAAATCTTCCGTGTTTTTATAGAAAACGTATTTGTTGTATTGCTTGAAGCCACTGTAACAAACCAATTAATATGTGTAAATTAAATTTCTCTTTTGCTTTTCAATCCTCATTCTTTTTCTAGCAAAATCAGTTGATCACAGGATAATAATAACAAACTTAATGGACATTTAAATTCAGTATAAGATTAGAAAACAATTGAGGTTGGCCAAAAATTCTTAAACGACGACGCGAACTTGGCCGACGCTGTTAGTAGCGCTCAGTACTTACGTACGCAAGGTCGCGTGATCGATCCCCACCCGTGGGCTATATTTTTGTTCAGTATTTATGCCATATTAATTAAGGGGTATGAAAACGGTTTTATTTAAACCACATAAATGTTTTCATTGAGCAGTAAATTTGTTTTAATTTTGCTAATTAACTTGTAAAATACATGTCTTATTCTATCCGAGCAAAGCTCGGTCACCAGGTACTATATAGCTTCTTCCCTATGGGAAATTCACTAAAAATCATGAGAATTCGTTGTTCAGCGGCGATCGGTGTGTAACTACATTGCCAGTTCATATTTTGAAGGCGCTTCACTACTCGTTAAAATCTAAACCCAACACGACTTTTTAATTTCGTATATTATATACTGTATACTCTATGAGTAAATACATTTATTTAATACCAGAAGTATCCCATCCCTTTTAAAGGTTTTTTGGGTTAAAGTCAAGAATCAAGATGCTTATTATTGACCTAAAAACAAAAAATCAAATTGATAAATTTTCTGTTTGATTTTTCAATAATAGTATTTAACAATAAATAACTCGGTTAAATTAAACTAAAACTTTTCATTGGTAAAATCATCACAATAATAAGTTTAATCCTAGGAAGAAAAACAAATTTTGCTTTTCAACAGGTATCTAAAACAGCTGTTTATGAAGCCTTATTGCGAAAAAGTTACTTCCGATCAAGACCAATAGAGTGAGCGTTTAATCTTTCAAACGATCAAGCACTCTCAACAGTCATTATGCCGAAAATAACCTGGCACTGAACAATCAGCAATCATACATGCACGTGCATCAGGAGGACCTCTGTAAGACTTAATCAGTTGTTCAGTTAATCAGCGTTAATTGAATGGAATATAACCATACTTTAATACATATCTTGACAGTTGGAAATTCCAGGGATGAAATGAAATTAAGTTTTAAACTTACATAAAACAATTTTCATCTTTGAAAAAATATGTTCGTAAGTGAAGTAAAGAGTTGAAAATAACTATTCCAAGATAAAATCTTTTTTTAAAGGACACTGGGTTAAAGTTTGTTTTTAATTTTTGAGGAGTGCTTTTAATTTTATTTTTTCTCCATGATCTCACAAAATGTTTCAATGTTTTTAAACGTATAACTATCTAGGCACACGTCCAATTACAAAATGTACGAAGGGAAATTTTACCTTAGTTCATAAAAATAAACATGGAGAAAGTTATTGTATTTAAAGACTGCATAAAAAACACTATTTTTGCCCTTTCAACTTTGTATCCCCCCCAAACATTTTTAATCAAATTTATTATATTTGAATTAGTTTTAAGGTAGTAAAAAGCTTATAAATTTGGATGGGTTGGGATTGGGTTGAGTTTATGTAAAAAGGTTTTTTATTCCTTATTATTATAGATTAAATCTTCGATTATTTTGGACTCAAATAACAATAAACCACAATTTTAATTTTATATTTGTAGGGTACAGGGAATAAAGGGGCTTAGTCACATTTTCATAAATTTGCAGAATTTTGAATTTTAGATTTAAAACTCGATCACATCCATTATAAAAGTTTAAAATGTCTTTTGATATGTTAACATTGTAGTTATATCCTCTAAAATTGTTATTATGAATACAAAATTTGGATAATCTAGTCTTAAATTATTTCAGAGGGGAACAACTAAAAATTCAAAAAATGAAACGCTGGTTCTAGACTGATAATGGATCATAGCTGTAATGGCTAAGTCTAAAGCCAAATGATATCAAAGCAGACCGTTAAGTTGCTTTCACATCCAGACTAACAGATATCACTTTAAACCGAATATTTTTTACTGAACTAAACTTTACAGGGGGTTTAATGGTTGAAAAATGAAAAATATAATTTTTTTTGTTTATGAGCTTAAAAAATCTTTGGTTATTTGTGAATAAAACTGTGCAAAAACTATAATCCTAGATAATATAGTTTATTTTAGAGAATTTTTGAATTTGTATCAAAAAGGGCAAATTAAATTATACCTCTCACATGTTTCGTTTATAACTGATCAAAAACTGTCCCTTCAAAACTGTTATAATTTTGTAATACTTTTTTAAATCAATAACCATTAAACGGACTGAAAATATAAAAAATGTTCCATTTCTAATAATTATTCGTTATTGCGAAGAAAGCTAAACTTGGATGTTTACACTGTGCGTGGTCTAGAGATCACAATGGAGAGTAAACAAATTAATCTATTCCTTTCATCTCTACTGTTTTTAAGGAAGGGTGGTACGTTTGTACCTTGGGATTAGTTTTCCCAAAGAAACATGTAAACATACAGCAAATATGTTGGTAATCCATTAGGTCAGGAGGGCAAGTTAGTACTTAACTTGTGATCAAATGGGTTGATGCATTCGGTGAATGTTTCAATCAATTTTAAAGTGTTATTGCTATTATCAATTAAACAGTGTGACTTGAAAGGGGGAGGACGTCTAAGAAGGGCGAGACATAGTGAGAGTACCTGAGCATGATCCTAAATACCAACAATCAATTAATAAACCAAGAGGGGTTTCCACCATACCATTATTCACCATAATGAATAATGAAAAATTCATCATAGTAACTGTAGGAGGTCACATGACGTAAAACATATATGGAACATTTCTCAGCTATATTATACTTATCATAAACATATATAAACGAGCCACCTTTTGATTTATTATTACGTATTTCATACGGTGTTGATGGTTTCTGCCAATTTTTGGCAGGTACGTTTAAGCTCATAAAAGACCTCACAAAATATTCTAAAACCATTTTTTATAGTACTGCATCAGTTATTTGTGGTTATTATTTAACGCAGCGGAAGAGTGGTTGGCTAACCTGCTTTCCCGCGTCCCCACTACACATGACGGCCTTTCGACCAATCAGCGAAGAGCCGATGCCCGTTGCTTTCAGTTCGTTGCTAGTGTATCAAAGCAGCTGTTTCGGCGTGGTACAGAAACAGCGTTTGTCGGTTAATTTTACAAACCGTCTGAGATTTCGATTTAACATATTAAATATTTGAGTGGCAAAGTGTTTTAAGTTTGTTTTATTTTATTGTGTAGTCTTTTTTTTTAATTAGTTCAAGTTCGTGTTGGATAGAGGGTCTTATTTGAACAGGGGTTGTTCTACCCTCCATTTGGACTGATCAATAAACCGTGTTGACAAGGTATGTCGAATTACTACTGTTTGTTTTTATTTTTATTGAACCTAAGTATTTTTAACATTTAAATCTTTAAGTTAAGGAAAGATTTAGTTGTGGATTAAAATTAAACATATATTATAGGATACTTGTCACGTGTTGTTACATGCTAAATCATGTAACTTTAAAATTACGCTGCAATTTAATCTAAAGACAAGTATTTTGAGATCTGGTAAATTTTACGTTAATTTAATGGGGGTTTTATACTTTTATTTTTAATGGTTTGACGCACAATGCCACAAAATGTATTATTTCAGTAACATTTTCATTAATTAATAAACGTCACAAACCAAAGGTGTAGATTTTGTATTTGAAAAATGTAAAAATGCAATATTTGATGACTTATCAATGACAAATAACTTTTTTATCGGGGCATTTGGAAATTAAATTAAAAATTAGCCTAGTTTCGAAGTGAAGGTTAAAAAAGCTTAGGCCTAATAGCTAGTTTTTTGGCTAAACCCTTTATTGAAAAGTATAAGGAGAATAGTAAATAAAAAATAAACAGTAATTGAAAAAACAAATATTGCATGAATGATACTATTTCTCAAGTTATCCATTGAAAATACAAACAAATCAAATTATTTTTTTAAAACAATTTTTACGTTACAGATTTTATTAACACTTATATTGTTTTATCATCAATTACAGGCTCTGTCACTATCTTTAATTTAACCATTAATTAATTAACTTGTTGACATTAGGCCAGCTACAAGAGCAAGCACGAGTTGGGCCATCCCGCATTAAATGTTTCTAAAGTGTTTGAAAATGTCGAAAAATATATGTGCTGGAGGGTAAATGGGTAAAAATAGAATGTGTTGTACAAACTATAAACAAAAATAAACGGTCATAGTGATTCAAGAGTTGGGAAAGTAAGGGTAAACACGTAACTGGTTGGTCAGAGAAAGGTATTCGATTAACTGTTTAATAAATACTGAAATAAATTAATTGTTTTTAGGATTTCGTGATCGTGGGTGAAAAAAGCTTAGAAGTTATTCCCTAAAAATCAATACTTCCATGAACAACCACCAAATATAACTACAGGTAGTTTGGGGGGTTGTTTTGTCATGAAAAACACATCTGTTGTGTTTCAGAAATTCGGATAGATGTTTTGATATAGGAAAATTGTGCTGTGCATTTTATGTTGTTCATTAAATGAACAACCCTAGACATTTAGGGGTGGAGAAAGTTAGTATAAACACGTGACGCGATGTAGGGCGAATATTTTGTTGCGCCATGATGCCGTGCAGTTGTAAGGGCTCGAGCTGCTTCTTTATCTTGGTTCTTAACGTTGGTTCTTTCCCTGGTGCTTCTTATTTTTAAGAATTCCGTCGCTAGGTAAAAATATATATAGCTACATTTCTCCCCGGGAAAAAACGTAAAAGTTTTTTGAATTTTTAATAATTTTTTAGTTGAATTGTGTACTTTTTGCTCTCTCTCGTATTTTTTCAATACAGGTATATAATTTATAAAGATATTTTTCGCAGAATTTTTGGGCCATGTTAAAGTTTTCAGAAAGCGTGACTTGTAATAAGTTTAAAAAAATACTATATTGCTTTTTTAGAATAGGTTCTAATATTTTGGAGTAATTGCTGCTCTTCTGACCTACTTGTCTCGTTTTACTGGTGTTTTTCCTAGCACTATTTTTAAGAGAGGTCAGAGAAAGGTATTTGATTAGTTGTTTGAAAATAGCCTACTGAAATAAACGAACTGATATGACGAATAGTGTGATGATTGTAGGTGGAAAAGGCTTAAAAGTTATTCCCCCAAAACTCTATATTACCGTCAAAAACTACCAGATAACCTTTCACAAGATGCCTACGTTTGGACGGACCTCACCAACCAAGGTGTAAATTTACGCCAGTAGAGTGTTTGAAACAGAAAATTGAGTTTGCTGGCTTGTTACTTCCTTAAGTTATTGGTGAGAAATTTTAAAATATTTGGTTGTAAATAACGCAAAAATAGTTAATTTAAGCTGGAATTAAACGATTTATAGAAACGGTTCTTTCGTGGATAAATGCCGTCAGCGCGATAAACGAGGTGGTTAATAAATTATGTGTTACAAAACAGGATTCCTCGAGACATCTGCAACGCTCCTTTACCTTGGCAATTTTATTTCGAATCGTCCAGGCGGATTTTACCGTGGGGTGGACTGGCGTACTCAATTTTATAAAATAAAATTCACGAAGAACCACAAAATCAGTTAAAATAAACGGTACCAGTGGACTGACACATACTTTCTCCCTTAAGTAATTTAAAAAAAGTCAATCTGTAATAAAACTATCATGTTCTACAAAGTTAATCTAAATATCATTTAATAATTTATTGTTTCAAAAATAATCATCCAATTTTTAAAAATAAAAACACGAGAGACAAAGTTAAATTAATTGTTCAAATTGTATGGGGGGAAACCCCCCCCCGTAACACCAAGCTTTTTTGAGCTGGTTTTGTTCGGTGATTTGACCTTACGCTTCATACCAAGTTTCATGGAAAATGGTTGGAAAGTAAGGAAGAAATTGATTTTTTATATTCTCCATAAGAATAACATTGGGCGCTCTCAGACAACGTACTGCGTTTATCGTGGACAGTAAATTTAACTTTTCTCTGGAACCGTTAGTCGTAGACAAATAATTCAAAATACTAATTTGTTTAGTTTTTTAAGCTGGTTTTAATGGTACCAGTCAAGTTATACTTTACTTTTATTTTTTTCGCTGAAAATTTAAAAATTTGATTTTTTTGACATTTAAAAGCCCATAACTTTTGAACCGCCATTTTTACAGATATGCGGGTAGTGTCAAATTATTTAGTACTCTGTACACTATAAACTGTCAAATTTTAATCAAAATCGTTAGAGCCGTTTTTGAGAAAATTGGATTTTTCACGTTTTTTAAGGGTTTTTAGGGGTGAACTACCCTTAAAAATCAAAAATTCAAAAAAATGAAAAAAACGCCTGGAGATACGGTGACTATATATACATGCCAAATTTCATCTAAATCGGACCAACGGGGTAGGCTGTGGCACTGTACACATCCAGACACACACACACACACACACACACACACACACACACACACACACACACACACACGGACGGACAGACATCACGTCAAAACCCACTTTTTTGGATTCAGGGGACCCCAAAACGGATATATCCACCCTCAACTCAAATTCGAAAATTTTGACGAAAACAATACTTTCTCCATATACTATGTATAAGGGGAGAAAGTAAAAAATTGCGGAAAAAACTAAGAGTGTGGTCACTTTTTAAAAGTATTTCCGTTGTGATTAATAAAAGTAAATGAATGAGAGGTAGAATTTTAGTTCATTGATAAGGACGAGGGGGCGGGACCGCAGTGTGATGGCGCCGCTTCCTGGAACCGCAAGGCCGCTCATTTCTTAACGTAACTACTCTAAATATTTTTATCTCTTGAATCAATCAATTTGAATTTTATCTCTAGGTATTTAAATTTTTAAATGGACATTCACTAGGCTTAAATATTTTTATCTCTTAAATTCCATTCAAACTTTTATCTCAAGGGATTTAAACAATTAAATGGACTCTTTTATTGAAATGCACAGAGTTGGAATTTAATTTGGAGCCATAATGTCATTGGAAAATATAATTGTTTTTTAGTATCATATTCCTTACGATGCGGTCGTTGGAATTTAGGCAGTCATCGGCTGCTTTCGCTGAATCTATTTTAACTTAGTAGCTAGTTTAAACTAGACCATAAAGAAATATTTATCACCTTCGGAAAAAGACAATTTGTCAAATGAATACGTGTTGCAACTCGCTAATTTTGAAATCTTTGTAGGTTATCACTAAACATGATTTATTCTTCACAATGAAACGTTGTTTATTTTTCTATTACTATTACTAGTGTAGCTAAACTAGATTTGGAGAATTTGTGATGACGAACACCTGTTGAAGACTTTGAGTCAAAACGTACCTCCATAAATATAAAAAACATCTGGATTGTCAGCGTAAATATACGATCATTAAATCGGTGTATGGATCTTTCAATGTTTATCAGAAGAGGAGAGCTTGTCATGAAAAGTTTGCACAGCACTGGAGTCGTCTTCAATGACGTCATCAGTGTTAATTTTGTAATACTACTACTGGATGATTAAAGATGATTCCTTGTTTCTTATAATCTAGTATTGACTAGTAGTCAATAATTTAACTCCTTCGTTTAGCACACGTAACAAAGTTTTATGATTACCGTGTTGCCGTCACAAAATGAACATTGTTCTTGGGGGACTACAATCCAAGATGGAGAAGGTATTGCAAACTTTAAAGGTAAACGCGAACTAGTACCGCCAAGATCAACCCAAGTATACTGGTCTGACACAGCATCACCAGAACCTGGACCAAGACAAGATAATGTGTGTTGTTCCACGAGATTCCATGTTATCCTGGCCACAACGAGGCCGAGCGTTAATGTCCTGACCTAGGAATGCGTGCACATACAGGATGTTCCGGGTTCTTGTACCAAAGACACGGCTGGGCGGCTCCAGCTTGTAGTTTGATTCCCGAGTCGTGTAGAGGAAGTGTACGAGTGTAGAAGCATCCCGCAACTACACAGCTACACACCATCGGGCAACACACTTGCGCAACAGCTCTTGGATAACCGGCGAAAGTCGAGGGTTTACCGCGCAGGGTTGTATGGTTGTATTGTGAGACCGCTCTTAACGAACGATTACCGTTTGTTGAAGACTGGAACATCGGGAACTAACGACGGACATTGTTTCGTGTCTGTAGTTGACTTAATCTACATAATTATGAAGAGAATACAAGATTTTAACTCCAGTTTTCTGTGTTCATTTGGGCCATTAAAATAGTAAAAACGCTTTTGTCAATTACAGAGGTACATACGAAATAAATACGACTGTATTGAGATTATTACACTCTCAATTTACTCATACCGCAACGTCTTTGATACAGTCAATGACTGATTCATTTACTAGGAACCATATATTAATTGTTTAGTGATTAAACGCTGATGGAATGGTAGTTAACGATGGGGATGTCTCAGTCAGTATTCTTTTTTATGAAGTATGAAGGAGGAATGAATGTAGGATGATTGTGGCGCGATCTTGTAGTCTTGTTACTGACTAAGGCTGACATGTTCCTTAGACAGGACCGTTAATTAACAGCCGATGGCAACTAATGGACCTACAGTTTAACGTGGAATCCGAACCACTGCCTCTGAATTACGAATTGGTCTAGTTATGAGGATGGTCTTTGTGGATTAACGTAGTATTCAATAGTGCGGACGTTAATCCACACAAGAGAACACCACATCCACCGACCATCTCTCACAACTATCCACAATTCATGACCTCCAAGTAGCTGGATTACAGAACGTCGCCACCGTCCCAGTCGAAAACCATAACCACAAACTTAGCCGTGTAAACGAAATTCCAAACGCATAACTTTCCCTAAAGTTAAGCTACTATTACTTGGACAACTTAGTTACCTTAGACGTTGGCTAACCGTTTAGAGACGCCGAGAAGTCAGTTAGGGCTACGCCAGGTTCAGGTAGGCGACCCGGTTAACATATGGATCAAGACCTGCAGCCTGTGAGTCACCGGCGAGCGGTGAGCGCGGTTAAGGAAACTTGCCCACTCACAAACTCACTGACTCACAGGCCGGCCGTGTGGTCGCGTGTCGGTAACGTATAAACGACCCTTTCCTATTGGAACCCCCTGTACTTAACGCTACCTCATTGATTGATTTCGTAAGACTAATATTATTTTTATTTTGCAGTACTGTACTTTGAAATGTGTTTTTTACTGCAAAGACCCCCTATGTTCTGACTCACTATACGTAAGAAAATATTAGTCGTTTTGTGGGAAATATTTTTCTATACCAACACTAATGAGGGGTTAGTGTCCGTCCGCCATAAAAAGGAGTTGATTCTACCTGAACCTACAGTAACAACCCATGAATGTTTCTTGTGAGGTTAAACCACTAGATTGTGTAGAAATGTTCACTGTTGACGCTACTATTATGAATTGGGCATCGTTTCACAAAACTATGTCCAAACTCGTCAAGAAATATCTGAAATTCTATTCAAAGGTCTGCGGCGTGAATAGAGTTGCGGAGAATGCTTATCGTATTCAAATTTAAGTGGCACCATTCATCCGATATTGGCGTTCTCCTTGTCATCGAAACCAGCTGAATGTGGTCAATCAGCTGATAGGCGAAGCATTATTGCCCAGCTGATTGTTATTGTAGCCGCGTGTGACTGGGGTTGTGGTAGGTCGTGTTTAGTCTGGCCGGAGTGTAGCTAGACACACGAATGTTGTGAATAGAACATAGGCCTATATTTACCACATTTGGCTGGTGTAAAAGTTTCTCTGGGTCTCTGCGTCTTATTAGCCGTTGTAATGTCATTGTGATGTCATTGTTAACATCACATTATTCAATATTCATTATTCATAAGACGCCGACGCAAGCTTGGTATATATAACCATGTTTGCACGACCTCGAAAACGACTCTACAGAATTACTTTAAATTGAAAATATATTTAATTTGTAACAAAAAAATAAGATGCTTATAAATAATTCAAACCAATTCAGAATTTTAGAACCAACCGGAATTAAGTTGGATTTTGTCCAAACAAAGATCGGTCCGGTACATAGATCAGCTTAAAGCTCTGGGGGAGGGGGGTAGCAACAAGAGTGACGTCATATGGTTATGAAAACACCTGTTCAGAAGTACTGACATTCCCTTCAGATATATCCATGAGCTAACCTGTTTCGTACAGGGAAGTATCAATTTATATTTTTTGTAGTAACAAAAAATCTGGACATTTAATGAGCACACAAAACATAAAACTTTCTCTGTTTACTATTATTGTACACATTTTGCTTAATCACCTCGATCGTCTACAGGATCAAATGTGAGTTTAATCCTTGGGCCGTGTTTTCCTTCTGACATAGACACCAGTTTATTTCTTCCCTCGGGTTTACGTAGTGTGCTCGTCAAATGCCAGGGGGGTAATGTAATTGGTCCTATATGTCCGCCCTAATCACCCCTCCCCCTAATTGGCTCGACTCCACCCCTCGTCCATTTCCTCTTTAATTTCCCCTCAGATATTTTCCATCGGAAAGTAATTCCTGAAATAATTTTCTGAAATGATTAAAGCCAATTTCGTCGTCATTCGATATCAGATTTCGATTTTGTCGTCGTATTTCGACTTACAACAACGAAAATTCATGTCTAACTTATCTTACTGGAAGGCCGCAGTTAATCTCATCAGCGAGTCAGGTAAAATCATTTCAAATATTGTTGTTCAAACCTAAAGATTTTTAATTTTTGTTTAATTTAATGGGCCAGATAGAAAGGTTCTCGTCAGAAGTTCTCGATTAAAGAACTTTTTGCTTACGTGTTTTTCTTTTGAACGTTTTCCAAAAATTTTGAAAGACCCACGTAAAAGTACTCATTAGAAGTAGATCGATATTTTTACACCGGATCGGCAATCGATTGTTGACGGCGCGGCATGTCTCGCAGTCTCACTGTTGCCAACGTCGCCGTCACACTTTCACTGGCGCGGATTTCGGATTCGACTGTTCCGTTCCGAACTGCGGGTTTCATTGCAGGAACTGCACCAGGAATGATGTCGGCATTCTATTGATCGCATTCCTCCTCTATGTTGAGCAATCGGTTACCGCTCTCCGTCCACTGAACGCATTGTGACGTGGAGTTGTCTCCAGATATGGAGTCCAAGTCCCTCTGATCGTATTGTAGTATGGAGTAGCCATCATAAGTCCCTCTGATCGTATTGTAATATGGAGTTGCCATCTTACGTCCCTCTGATCGTATTGTAATATGGAGTAGCCATCATAAGTCCCTCTGATCGTATTGTAGTATGGAGTAGCCATCATAAGTCCCTCTGATCGTATTGTAGTATGGAGTAGCCATCATAAGTCCCTCTGATCGTATTGTAGTATGGAGTAGCCATCATAAGTCCCTCTGATCGTATTGTAGTATGGAGTTGCCATCATAAGTCCCTCTGATCGTATTGTGTGTGATATTGGGTTGCCATCATACGTCCCTCAGATCGTATTGTGTGTGATATTGGGTTGCCATCATACGTCCCTCAGATCGTATTGTGTGTGATATTGGGTTGCCATCATACGTCCCTCAGATCGTATTGTAATATGGAGTTGCCATCATACGTCCCTCTGATCGTATTGTAATATGGAGTTGCCATACGTCCCTCAGATCGTATTGTAATACGGATTTATCATTATAAAATCGTATTGTAGTTCTAAGTTGTCATATTCCATACTCAGATACTACTGTAATGTAGTTGCTGTTTGTTTACATAGACTTATATCATTACTTGATGATATACAATTTTTTTTGTTCTATTAATAGTGATTTTGTTATTTGTATTGCATATTTGCATCGTAGCTGTCACGGTTCCAATGGAAAGTGTAAGGAAGGTTATTGGCCAACGCGTCACCAGCAGGGATGGATGGAAGACGGTCGCCAATCATGTTCCCATTGTTACCTAATTGGCCTCACCGAGGCGCCAATTACCAATCACCTAGTTCCCACCCCCGAACGCAACGTCGTGGAGAGGTGAAATACCGATGTGAACCTGGAATATTGAATATTGGATTATTTTACAAAGAAATTGTCTAACGACGCGTATTTTAATACCATAAGATATGCATTATGAAATAGAACATTCATAGAATTGTTTGCAAATTGGGTGTGTAAGTGTTAAGAACACTTGGTATGTTTCTTAGGGCGCCAACTCTTTTTTATTCTTCTAAATCGTGGGGAGGGTTCACAGGCCATCAACTACAAACTAAAAATAATTACTTACTAGTAAAGATTATTGTAGAACTATTCATTTAAACACAGAAGTACAAAATATCACTGAAATCGGAAGATTGGGATTTCCCTGAACTTGTACCTGTATTTAACAAATTTTCAACTTTCACAGCTGATAATTCCGGTACCGTCAACACAAAAACGTATTCAGCACATCTAAGCAGATGTTCTTATAAACCGAGCTATTACGTCACTAACCAAATGACGTCGATGTTGAAAATTTTGGTCGCGCAAATTTCCAACACTTCCCCCCGAAAAGTTAAGACATATCTATGTCAATATATGAATAGATATTTCGTGTCCTATGCATGTTTCTTCGTTATCGTATCAAACGCGTGATCCTCTCAAGGTATGGAACAATTCGTGACTCAAGGTCGATGAGATAAAGCTGTGTTCTGATGTTTGGAATGTGCTGTCAGACGATGACACTGGGTTCACTCGGTTCGTGGAGAACAATCTACATAATTTGGTCCAAACTACTTAATAACCTCCTCAATTTGGCTCCGACACCACGACAATTTGGGTTCCACTCATTGCTACTGGAGACTGCTACTGTGACGCGGGTCTTGTGATGATTTACTACTAACGTTTCTTTTGTATTTGATGTGATCGATTTGAGTGTTTTTATTAATATTTTTAATTTAGTTTTTTTGGCTGTATTCTTCTATTGTTTCTATACCTGTGGATTTTTGTAATCGTTCAAAGTAAAATGTTTGTATTTACTTCCCTGTTGGAAATAGGTTAGATCATGTTTATGTCTGAAGGGAATGTTTTCAGTATACCTAAACAGCTGTTTTTATTCTTATACATTAATAATTCAATACAAGCTCTGGTAGTACCTATGGAAATGGGATCTAAACACACCTCACTGCACATTTTGTTACACAAATCCTCTAACACCTCCACCATCCAGAGCTTAGACATATCCATGTAATAAAAGGGTAGAAGTTTGATTTGACGATCTTTGATCTTTCACCGTGAGTTAAATATGTTTTTAGCCCTTTAGAGAAGTTCTTAACTAAAATACTTCTATTTAAAAAGCTGTTGAGGTGATTTAGAAGTTCCACTCTTCGGAATTTCATCCCAAGTCCTCCTGACGTTGTTAGACCTTGAGGCAGGATTTGCAAAAGATGTTTTGGTCGCTACGTATTTTTTAGAATCTGTTCTCGACAAGGTTGGATTTTTTAGGGAGTTTTTTGTTCAGTTCAGAATTTTAGCAAAATAATCTATAAAAACTAAAAACATTTTAGACAGTTTTGTATAATTTTTGTGGTCACCATTCACTATTTTAATTCTCCAACTGTTTCAGTAGAGAAAATAGAATAATTAATTGTTCAAAAACATTTTTACGATTGTTATCGTGAGTAATTTTTTATCTTCACTGTGCAATGATCTTATCCTAATATAGTTACATCCCAATACGATATTACCATTCGGAAGGATGCAGGATGCAAGATTCGCCGACAGCCTGGAAGCGGAAGAGAAAACCTTGGGTTGCATACTGATCAGCTGATCACCGATGCCTTCACTAATTTGGTCACCGACCTCTGTCTACGTCTGCCCCTTTGTTTACACCCTCCTCCCTCAAGGGAGCCGCTTTGTTTCCCTTGCTTTTGTCCGTCTCCGTGGGTCGACTCACAGCCGGGGGTACGCCCTCCCCACAGCGACCTTCTGAACAACCTTTGCGATTCTGTTTCTATAGGATTGTGAACTCAGTTGCCAGGTGTTGGAAAGCGTGGCCTGGGCGTGGGTTGGACAAGACTTGAGTTTACCATTATGTAAGGAAAAGAAAACATTTCCTGTTGCAGTATTTGTAATGCTAAATGAATACGTAAATTACCGATGTCACGCTTCGTTGGGTCTAATTAATGGACATTTAAATGTCCTGCCTGTCGTCAGACTTGAAATATTTCAAATGTGGGACAGTGACATGTCCTGAATCTAGGCGATAGTTGTACGCAATGGTTGTAGGATGTGACATTCTCCGATGTGGAGTAAGACTATTTTAATCATATGAACATTTCGCAAAACGTAGTTATTTTAGAACTTAAACAACATCACGGAGCTTACGGCAACTATAAGGAGCCTGCCCCCTGCGAGCGAAGCGAGTCTTTTAATGTATAAATGTAAAAAGCACCAAAGGTTTCACCCATCTAACTTCAACGGTTCTCTCCAAATATCAATTTGAAGTCCTAAAACAAAGTACATATTTAGGAGAAAAGCCACTTAGCTGTAGCGGGCGGTCTGCTGAACCGTTGCAACATAATTAAGCAATGTAACCCAGTTCCCACAACCCGTTCATCATCTAGGGTTCAAAGATGCAAAACATGCGCAGCGGATTTATGCAAAAAAGCTTCCTGCAGTTAACAGATTGATTTCCGGCGAGATCGGGGCTTCCGGCAAACCATCAATCAGCTGATTAAATCAGGTGTGGTGACCCTGTTTATTTGACATAAACCAACAATGCAGGAGGACAACATTTGCATGTACTTTTAGGTGAATATTTTTCTTGAATAATTATGGTTGAAGGGCATATTAGAAAGTCAAGGTTTGAATTGTTTTGTATAATATTTTAGAAGTCGAAGCACCTCGGGAACTCGTAAAACTCAAGGGAGATTTCAATGTTAATCTCTTTGTGATGATTTCCGACATTCTCTTACACGTCTGATTAGCATTACATTACCACCAACCACCGACCCTGCCAGTGTTCCTTGCACATCCTGATCTGAGGATCGTCTGGTTCCCGTCTCCTGAGCCGGCCGTGAGTCACCGCCAAGGTGAACAGCTGATGTAGTGTCGAACAGCTGATATAGCGGAGGCGAGGTGGCGTGGGCTAACGACAAGGGAAAGGATCAGAGTGGATGTGGAGTTGCAGACGTTCTCTTAGTTTGATGGTTTCCGGTTAAGAGGCGCTGACTCTCATTACCCGTAGGAACAATGTTGCATTTTAGATAACCCTGTAGGCTACTTGGTGTTGTGGTAGCTGTGAGCGATGGTCGGTGGGTATAGTGTTCTCTTGTGTGGATTAACGTCCGCACTATTGAATACTACGTTAATCCGAAAAGAACATCCTCATAATTAGACTATTTCGTAATTCAGAGGCAGACCCCACTGTAGGTCCCCTAGATATGGCATTAGGCAGACTCCACTGTAGGTCCCTTAGATATGCCATTAGGCAGACTCCACTGTAGGTCCCTTAGATATGCCATTAGGCAGACTCCACTGTAGGTCCCTTAGATATGCCATTAGGCAGACTCCACTGTAGGTCCCTTAGATATGCCATTAGGCAGACTCCACTGTAGGTCCCTTAGATATGCCATTGACTGTTGGGCTATTAATTAACACTTCTGTAAAATACCTACCTGGGTGTTCCAATACAGTACAAGATGAACGATGCTCGTTGTTGTTAATACCGGGATTCACCAAGTTTGGAGTCCAACACGCTACCAACTGAGCCACCAAATTATAAACCGGTAATGGCAAATTGACGCGATGGCTCTTACGTGCCAGTGGCGGCTTCTGTGAGATCATAAGCAACCTGTGGCCATCCTACGTGACTAATGACGTCACGGTACTTCGCAGCCTTTAATTGCAACTCATGGGACAGCTGGGGTTAACAAACTTATGTTACCAAACACGACTGTTTGACAGTGGACGTTAGTGGTTCACCAAGTCGCAATCTTGTAGTCTTGATACTGACTGACTATGTTCCGTAGACGGTTAATTAAAAGACCAATAGCCAATGGTATGTAAGGGACCTCTAAATTACGAACTGGTCGTATGCGGATACACGTAGTATTCAATAGTGCGGACGTTAATCCACACAAGAGAACACTACACCCACCGACCATCGCTCATAATTATCCACAAACTGTGACCTCCAAGTAGCTGGATTACAGGACACGCCACCGTTGTGTTTGTCTAGTTTTTTATAACAACATCGCCACACGATAGCCGTAAAAGATAATAGAGTTGTTAAATTAATTTGGTTAAAACGTTAAGTTTATAACAAGATAATTAGCTTGTAGGTTATCTAGTGTAATTATGCGGTAAATATTTAGTTTTTGTCTTCATACTCGATCAGTATTTCTTTACTTTTACCGCAACAGTATTTATGATGTTCAAATGAGGAGTAATTTAATGAGGGTAATTTCAAATTGTTCTTATATAGAGTTGTGTCCCAATATGTCGACTATGATAAATACTCTAGCAAGTTTTAGTAAACCAATAATCACTATACTTTAACGTAAAGGTCGTCGTATTTTCTAATCACAATTATTTTGAGGTTATCTCATCATTTACAAAATTTCCTTTTTTTCGCTAACGCAGTTTTATTTTTCGGCCCTTTCTTTGCATGATACGTGGTACACATCGTCTGTAATCTATGCCGAAAGTACAATCAGTATCCAGAGTGTAGGAGTCAAACAGAAACTCCCAGACATTAGTTATCCGGATATGGATGAGACGACACCTTGAGTAACAGCACGGAAATAATCAGCTGATATACAAGTGACAGGTGACGGCGGGAGGAGTCAGCTGATCGTACAGTAATGGGCGCCTCCTTATCGGGTCCGTGGCTCGGGGTCCGCCCGCGGCCGTCACGCTACAGGGACCGAGGAAACGGCAGGATACGTCCAGTTGGCGTACAAGGAGGTTGAGGCGCGGCTTGGCAATCTGTCATACACAGATAGACTTAGCAATAGTTGCATTTACTTCCCTGGGGGAAATAACTTAGTGAGTTACTAAAATGACAACCAGTCCTGGTATTTTAAGCCAAGTATGAATGAGAATTGAGTGTAAGATGATTGTGGCGTGATCTTGTAGTCTTGTTACACTGATTAAGGCTGACATGTTCCCTAGACTGAACTGTTAATTAATAGCCCAACAGTTAAACATATCGAAGGGACCTACAGTTTAACCTGCAGTCCGAACCACTGTCTCTGAATTACGAACTGGTCTAATTATGAGGATTGCATTTGCGGGTGGACTTAGTATTAAATATAATGTATATCCTTGAGATTGCTGAAACAAATTGAGTTTGCATGGACAAATACATTTTGTAAAGAAATTTAGGTATCCAAAAACGACGAGGGGGTCAGTATTTATCCAGCTAAGGAAGGGCAATCCTTATCTTCCCCTCCGATTTGGAGAACCGTCCCGGAATTCGGCTAAATAAGATAAGAAACCTCACAAATTCATCTGATCAAGATGTTAGCAGAAACAAGTTCTCACTTGATCACTTCTTATTAAATTCCTTCCGTAACAGCTGATAAACCAATTGGGATTAAAGGATCGGTAAATATAAGGTTTAATTGGGTAGGTTTTACGGACCAGGGAAAAATAATATGGTTCCTTGCATTGGAGTTTCTTTCAAGTAGAATCTATTTTCATAATTGCTAAAGAGAACACGGAATATAAAAAAAATCTTTCCCCAGTTCGATTCTGGGTACAGTCACAATTTTTTAATTGGTCTGATAATTAATTACTTATCTAACTACAGGTCGATGTTAGGTAGTAACAAAACAATTTGAACGTTTCCCCATCGAAACGAAGTTATTGGAACAAGAAGAGTTTACGGAGAATATAGCAGAGGAAGAAATGTGAAATATTTCGAATCAATTATACGTTTATTCTGGGAGTTGGAATGTCGGTTGGAATGAGTATTTTGTGATGGCGAAGGGTTAATAAACGTGACGTTCATTATGTGACAGGCGTTGAAGCTAAAGCGATGGGACTGGTCTGTGGGGATGAAGAGAAAATGGAATGGTGTTTGTTGATGGCAAACGCCATTTAATTGGCTTTCGTTTTGTTTATTAATTTCGTACAAATGTCAAAATTAAAGGATTTGAAAATAGTATTGTAGTAAGAAGTGGTCAAAATGTGTATGAAGAGGGTAAATTTGTTTTATATTTATTTTTCAATAGTCATTATTATTACCTTATTAACTTTTGAAATGGCAACCTATCCAGGTAGTATTTTAAGCTAAGTATGAATGGGAAATGAGCATAAGATGATTATTGATGTGTTCTTGAAGTCTTGTTACTGATTTAGCATGACATGGTCACAACTGAGGGAGCTACAGTTTAATGTAGGGTTCGAACCACTTTTGCCTCTGAATTGCGAACTGGTCTAATTATTTACGAGGATGGTCTTTGTGGATGGACGTAGAATTCAATAGTGTGGACAGAGAATACCACATCCACAGACTATCTCTATTTACTATACACAATTCGTGACCTCCTTTCAGCTGGATTATAGGACACTAATGAAAATTGACCTTTAAATCATCCGTTTCAGTCCATTCACCCCAGTTGCAGACTCCTCAACATTTGAAACGACTTAAAACCGTGCTGGAGTCGTAAAATCTGACCTAAAGCCAACAAGGAAGTCGAGCGAAGTGGCAATCAGCAGCGTCTTTGAAGAACAAAGGGATTGGCGCGGAGGCAGTGAGGGGAAACAGATGATGCGATAGGCCAGTGGGGCAGAGCCCGATGACTGGAGCTGGGCCCGGGGGGATCACGCTGACTCGCTGACCCAGATGTACCTCGGGAAAGTGATTTGTGCAGGAGAAATGCGTCGCGTAGATCACGTTGGATGAGGTCCGCTCCAGAGCTGTGGAGGGTAACAGGAACCTAGTCATGCAGACGTAAAATAGTGTGTTTATCAGAAGAGATTAAGAGTCTGCATCAGTGGTAGCCATCTTGGATTTTAGTCCCGTAAGAGCAATGTTAAGTTCTGGCGCCTATATCTCCTTGACTTATTGTCATAAATTAACGGAAGAGGTGTCAAATTAAAGGTATTACAGTCCTCCAGGGCACCACCTTACAGAACTTCTTATTTTCGCTCTCAATAAAAAAATAATAATGATTTATTTTGTAAAATATTCCTGGATTTTTGTTTTTATATCAAGTTAAATTTTTGAACATATTAAAAGGTCATGCCCTTGAGTCACATCTCATCAATGTACTTCCAAAGTTTTACATTGATACTTTGATAATTAACGCCACTACAGACGCCAAAGTGAAGGTATGTTCCGCCAGAATTTAACATTTCTCTTACGGGACTAAAATTCAAGATGGCTACCACTGATGCAGACTCTTAAGGGGTAGTCCAAGTCACACCATGGCTACGATAAAAAGACTATATTTCAACATAACAATAACTGCGACCTTCCTATTACGATCCTTTCAAATCAATTTAAATTTGATTTTACAGTCATTTACAAATATATGTTCAAGGAGAATGTTTCAGGTTTGTAACAAATCACACCTCCAACCAATTTACAATTTCCATTGAAAGAATTCCACACAAAAGGTCAACAAGGAACATATTTGACCAGTGAAGCGTTCATGGAGCGATTTGTTACTTTCTAATCGCATGTTCTGTGTAGAATTGCTTCAATTCGTCTTATTGGACAATAGTTCTCAAATTATTGCTCTTCGTGTTTCCAATTATCGTCAAAGCATTCAATGGATGTTATGTTTACCGGTACTTAATTATATCTCTAATCGCATATATGTCAAATATCATTAACTAGCTGACCCGGCGAACTTCGTAACGCCTGACAGTAAACACATGTTAACTTTAAGTTTGGCCATGTTCTGAAGTCGAATAGCAATACGGCTTCATTGTGAAAGGTTATATATTATGGGTCGCGTCATAGTGAATAACAATACTGAAACGATAAAACATACTAATAACATTCCCATAAAACAAATAAATCTGAGTGGATTAATTCAAAATTTTCAAATCCAATCCAAACCCAAACGAAACCTAACTTTAATACGGCTTTTATAGGAAAGATATAAAACAGCTGATTATTATAATAAACGTAATAATACAAACATTGTAATTATCATATAAACACGTGACTTTAATTTTAATCAGATAGAAAATAAAAATACATAATCCCCCAAAACCGTAAACCATTAACGTGGTGAATAAAGCTGTTCATTTTTTACAGTACACATTTACTTCATAGCTTTACATTAATGAATGATTCAGATGGCATTGGAAAGTAACGCATATTGCTAATGGAGAGTAAACCAATCAGCTGTAGCTAAGAAATCAAATGTTTTTATTGTAGTAAACAAACTTACTCTCTATAAGGTTAACATTAGAAATTTAAAACGCCATAAAATGGAAACTTATGGGGTTTTCGAAAATATTTTTTCACTAAAACCTTCCCGGACACATGTAGAGCAACTTCCTAAAATTTCATGGCGATCGGATGAGTAGTTTGGCAACGCATAAAGGACATACATACAGACAGACATACATACATTCAATTTTATATATAGAGATGAAGCTTGCTCTTAGTCTTAAGTATATTTACATAAATACTTGTTAATGTTTGTGTTCATTACAAAACTGACAATGTTGACTTTATTGAGAGTATTGAATTTATACTTTAGTTTGTGTTTGTTTTTGCCAAAAATAACCTAAGGATCGATTTTTCCAGCCAATAAAAAACTGTAAATTCGTCAATCAGAAAACGGACCAGGACGTTTTGCTCACTCAATAATATCGTTTTCATTGGAATATCCAGAATATGATCGATGGAGGATGTGGCACGGTGGCGTGTCCTGTAACCCATGTACTTGGAGGTTACTAGTTGTGGATAGTTGTGAGCAATGGTTGGTGGATGGGATATTCTCTAGTCTGGATTAACGTCCGCACTATTGAATGCTACATTAATCCGCAAAGACCGTCCTCGGATTCCACGTTAAACTGTTGTGTCCTTAGATGTTGTCGAGCTATTAATTAACAGTCCTGTCTAAGGAACATGTCAGCCTCAGTCATTAACAAGCTTAAAATACTTACCTGAGTAGGTCGCCATTTCAAAAGGTAATCTAATCTAGTTGTAGTTTTGGTTTACAATATATTTCACACTCCTACGTGGTCCAGTGACGCGTGTAGACTGTAGAGACATCCCGTTGGTCCTACCGCAGCCCGTGGTCCTATGTGGGCCGGATAGTGGACCGTTCGCTCTTGATGGACCACGTCCTATCTCCACTCTCCGGCCAGCTGACTGGAATACAAATCATCCACTCTCCCCTTGGATGAGACGGGGAGAAACCGACAAACGTGATACCAGATGAAACTGAATTTCGTAAATGCCTGAAATGGACTTTCGTGAAATTCTGCTGCTTTTCCACTTTCCTCGACCGTAGTGGTGTGGAGTATCACAAGTGTTGGGTGATTTCTCTCTATTAATAAAGCTTCATCGAGTAATCCAAGTTAACACAAAACAATTGGCCAAAATAAATGTTACGATAAATTATTTTTGTGTCTCATTAGATGTTATAAATTTCTAGGTTTTACTGTATCTCCTAAGGTCATTGATTACTGTGACATATTCGTAAACAAATATTGCACTGCAACATTGTTACAATTTTCGTATGAAATCTATACGCCTGTTTAATATTTTATAGAGTTTACTTCTTATCGTAAAATGTAATTTTAGTAAAAAGGGTCTCCATGAACGCGTTTATTGAAACGTCGGTAATAGATACCAAAGAAGTAGCAAGGATTTTCGAAGGGGAAAACTAAATTCATAACTTTATTGAGGGAGGTTAAAACTGGTAAAAGGAACGAAAAAAGTAATATCAAATAAATATTTTTTTAGCATTTCCACATTAAACTACTTAATGAGTATTTTTTAAGGTAAATATGTGTAAAGGGTGGATGAGAACAAACCATGGAATAGTTAGTAAACCATTATGTAATATATGAAACAAGAGTAACTGCTCGTGTTTAGTACATTATATAATGGGTATATTTCATTTTATAGACTAAATGTAAAATCTACTCCTGATTGTTCAAAAATGTTTCAATAGGGATGGTGGCGTCGTCCTTAATCCACTTGGAGATGACGAATTGTGGATAGTTGTGAGCGATGGTCGGTGGGTGTGGTGTTCTCTTGTGTGGATTAACGTCCGCACTATTGAATACGCGAAGACCATCCTCATAATTAGACCAATTCGTAATTCAGAGGCCGTGGTTCGGATTTCACGCTAAACCAGTTAAACGTGTAGGTCCCGTAGTTCTTGCCATCGGCTGTTGGGCTATTAATTAGCAGTCCTGTCTTAGGAACATGTCAGCCTAAGTCAGTAACAAGACTACAAGATCGCGCCACAATCATCTTACGCTCAATCTTCATTCAAACTTGGCTTATAATATCTTTCAATAATCTAATATATTCTGAGCAATAAATAGCAGCCACGTTGTTATGAGTTATATCCGTCCTCCACTGGAGGCAGGCAGAGATCACTCTTGCAGGGGTGTAGGGGGGTGACTCCAGCCAGTTCCGGTATATTTCATCCGCGGAAGGCTCAGTCCGGTAAACACACATTGTTTGTAAACTCCGTTCATCTCTGGCGATGAGTTCATTCAACCGACCCGCCTGTGATTGACTTCTATTCCAAGAGGCTTTGAGTGTGTCCAACGCAATTATTGCGTTTTGCGACCCTAAATACTAACAATTGTGGTTCTGTGCTATTTTATTTACCTTATTGTATTACCTGCCTAAAAGGGTGACCCACCCAGATACTTTATACTTTTAACTGAAATGGCGACCTACCCAGGTAGGTATTTTAAGCCAAGTATGAATGAGGAATGAATGTAGGATGATTGTGGCGCGATCTTGTAGTCTTGTTACTGACTAAGGCTGACATGTTCCTTAGACAGGACTGTTAATTAATAGCCCAACAGCCGATGGCAACTAAGGGACCTACAGTTTAACGTGGAATCCGAACCACGGCCTCTGAATTACGAATTGGTCTAATTATGAGGAAGGTCTTTGCGGATTAACGTAGTATTCAATAGTGCGGACGTTAATCCACACAAGAGAACACCAAATCCACCGACCATCGCTCACAACTATCCACAATTCGTGACCTCCAAGTAGCTGGATTACAGGATGACGCCACCATCCCAGTCAAGGCTGGACATGTACCTTACTTGACATCTGGACAGGTTGCCATTCCACTAACAACTAATTTGACTAAATAATTTTACAAATGGGTAGTTTCGTCCATGTTAGGATCTAGTTAACGGTACGAGGTGGTTGCAAGTGTGAATGTAGGGCGGAGACCCAGCGTCCAGGAAGAGGAAGCTGTGGGCGCGCGCCGAGGGTCCGGCTTATGATAATGGTCCGCGGGAAGTGAGAGTACACTGTAGACTGTAGCCTGGACCACTCGAGGTCAGCTACAGCTGCCCTCTCGTCTGTCACCACTTAATAACCCACCGTGAGGAACAATCCGACAAGCGTTAGTTGATCGCTCACTGACAGCTTCGACAGCCTCAGTGACGATGATTGGCTGACGAGGTTTGAATTGCACGAGGAAGTAGTCGATTGAATGAAACAGTAGAGGATGATTGGAGTAGAAATGTTAAATGTTCATTTATTCTCTCTCCCAACGATGTACATCAATTTTAAAAATATTATGTACGAAAATACCTATTCGTGTAGCACATAATAGATGAAATAGAGAATAAAACTGAACAACCAAAAATTCGGTAATATTGACGAGCTATTTAGAGGTCACCAATTGTGGATATAAGAGATGGTCGGTGGATACGATAATAGTGGTGTGGATTAACGTCCACACAATTGAATATGTTCATCCATAAAGACTATCCTCACAATTATACCAGTTCGTAATCAACGTTAAACTCTAGGTATCTTAAATGTCATTGGCTGTTGGACTATTAATTAACAGTACTGTCCAAAGAACATGAGCACAATCATCGTACACTCCTGTGTAAAAATAACTTCCTAGTAGATCGCCATTTCAGTTAAAAGTATAAAAAATAGAGGTTTGGTTGGTAGAAATATTGGTATTGATCTGGTCCCAGATAGAATACTGAAGTGGATTTTATTAAATTGTTCTGGACAGTCTAAGCGGCCATGCACTAGTTTAGATCTAACAGATCAGTACGTTGCCACCTAATGTGTAGAGAATTCTGACCGTCGTCGGTTGCCAGGTCACTCACAGGAGTCAGTAGAATTCTAATTTGAACATGTAGTTCAGAGTTCCCAGGGGTGCCATGTACGTACACGGCACACTCAGGGGGTTTCTGGAATGCAATCGACTGGCTTTTAGGCACCTAAAAAGTGAAAATGGTCTGTGTTTAACGCCGTTGATTTTTTTACAATTCTCAATAGAAACCTTTTTTACCTATTGTAAAATTATTTGTTGTTTCAGTTTTATGTCGGATGTGATGTTCAGTTAATTAGCGTGAAGAAGAAGAATAATCCCACAAAGGAGTCGGCTGTTGATTGCGTTATCGTCACTATTGTACGCATGGAACGGATCTGGTGTTGTGTTCAGCTTTGTTACTGACTTTTTATCAGGGTCATTAACTTAATACCAGTTGACAGATAAAAGGTTTTGAATTCTATATTTTATTCACAGATGAAAACTCAACACGTCGTTTATAAATCTTGTCTACGATGTGTACGTGATTGATGGTTGTGTCAAGAGGCGTACTGACGACGTTGTGTCAAGTTTTAAAGACGAAAATTGACCTGACAATTTTGACCAACTTTAAAGGAGCGTCTGTTCTGGTGTGGAAACCTTCTGTCCTACAACCTGTCGGCTTTGTTTGGCTACAGGATGATCCAGAAGGTCGGCCCTAGGACAACACCGAGGATCGCACTGTTGCAGCGAGGTCGGTCACAGCGTCACAGCTGGCCTGCCGCGAGTTTCGCCGGAATGTCGCTATTTTTGTCCAGCTCCAGTCGCGTTCTCTGGAGAGGCGATTTGTCACCGCTATGTAATGGCCTCAAGTCGTCTCCACCTGGTGGCGAGCCTTTACATAATCCTAGTTACAAACTTATAATTTGTTGGATTTTTAAAGTCCAACTTTGAACAAAAATGAACCTTAACAGATCTTTGTAAGTAACAAAGCTGGATGTCATAAAATCCAATACACTCATCACATCTTCCCTCACACCTGAAAATATCCACCTGGTGGTTGAATATTTACTTTGCTCATAACGAGCGACTTTTGACGGCATAAAGTTCTTCTACATGTGCTTGTTGAAAACAAGGAAAAGTTATAGTTCAAAATGAAACCCAGATTCTTTCCGTGGGATTTAAAATTCCCAAGTTTCTTGACGATCACTGTGTCTTCAACCTTGTGTCACTTTTTGGGAAGCCACAACAGCCTGTGCGGGAGGGCGTCGATCACGATTAATCGAAGGTAATTGGTCCCATCGCGCTCACTTGCGGCACGCCGGTCCCGTGTATGGCTTCTTCCGTTACGCAAGACTCTGTTTATATGTGGTCTTGATGTTTATAAGCTATTTTCGTCAAGCTATTAAACACAGTGTTTAAATTAGCTCAGAAAAATATTTAATTAAAATGCTTTTTATGAAAGCTGTCCAAGTCCAGATAGATATTCTGGAATAGACAATAGACAGAGACAATCATCAGACTAAAAACATTTATGCGACATTGTGGTAGCCTTGAAATCTCTATACGGCTTTGTTTTAGCGTTGTGTCAACACTCTGGCGTTGGTGATATATTCAGGACGATTCACATTGTAACACTCTCAATAACATCAGCAGGTCTATTGTGTGGTCTATAACACTCGCCGTGTGACGTGACTGTACAGTGACTGATGTGTGGACTACAGTATTACAGTACCCAACCGGTGAACCACATGGGTCATACACGCACGTACAAGACGTTTACACCAGCTGATACGCTCCATTTGGGCGAGTCACAGTGTAATTCTGTAATGTTGTGTCCGTCAATGGACTACACTTTGTGGTTGAAGAAACCGTATTGAAATATGTTGTAGTTTTTTTTTAGAAAAATCTCAACTATCCATTGTAATTGGCCTGGGTTCTGTAATCCAGGTACTTGGAGGTCACGAAATGCGATTGTCGGTGGATGCTCCTTTGTGTGGATTAACGTCCGCACTATTGATTACTAAGTTAATCCGCAAAACCATCCTCATAATTAAACCAGTTCGTAATTCAGAAGCAGTGGATCGGACTCCACGTTTAATTGTAGGTTCCTTAGACATGCCATTGACTATTAGCTATTAATTAACAGTTCTGTTTAAGGAACATTTCAAATTTAGTCAGTTTGTTTTACACGATTATATCTGTAACCTCAATGACGATATATACTCGTATATTCCAATAAAAATCACGATCGCATTCGCTGGATTTTCTGAAACTTTAGTTACGAAGTTTTTCCACTGTTTGTAGCTTGTGGATTGGTTCACTTCTTAATTGATGAAACTCCTCATTAGTGCGCTAATATATTTCAAAACAGTGCGGAACAACTCGCCAGAACATGCGAATTTCGCGGTCTGCCAAGATGGCGGACCGCGAATTAGACTTGTTCCTTGTTTGGTGGTCTTTGGAGTTGTTGAGTTACATTGTGATTCTTCATAGGGTTCTGCATGGCCCGAGCCGTGATCTGGATTGGTTTGAGAAGTCTTTTTCACTTCTGTGACAATTATTACTAGTACCTTATCCTTCTATTACTATCCTACTACCTTTCGAAATGGCGTCATTCCCAGGTAAGTATTTGAAGTATGAATGAGAAATGAGTGAAAGATTATTTAGTTGTTGTCTTGTTCTCCTCTTAGGCTGACATGTTCCTTAGACAGGACTGTTAATTAATATCCCAACGACAACCAAGGGAACTACAGTTTAACGTGGGATCCGAACGAAAGTTTTGCCTCTGAATTACTGACTAGTCTAATTATGCTGATCAACGTAGTATTCAATAGTGCGTATTAAATACAGAAGAGAATACAACATCCATCGACCATCGCTCGTACCGTTCATATCCTCCTGTATCCCTTCTTTCTGGCTGTTCAATGTTCCACTAGATGTGCCTAACTGGCTTTTCTGATGGGTTCAATTCAACCACATACATTATAGAGTTCAGTAAGTTGTTTATCCAAGAACGGTTATTAACAGCTGTTTGTATATCAGCTGATACACGAATCACAGCTGGCCAGCAGATAGAGCCGCGGCACAGTGGCTGGTCACGCGACGCGCCACAGCTGCCGCGGCGCGGATATCACGGTAGCGTGTCTGTGTTCACTACGCCGGTTGGCTCCTAATTGCTCGCCGTCCTTCTTGTTCTATAAATATGAAACTTCCACTCCAGCACTCTGTCCTGCCGTGTCGTCCTCCGCGGAATGTTGATCGGTCATCGGACCGGGGATTATTTTCGTACCGCGGTTGGTTTCGTTTGAAATGCGTTCAAAAATGTTTTAACCTTCAGATTATGAAGCGAGTCCGTAGTCTGACTACGTCACCGCTCTTGTGGTTAACAATCGTTGTTGTGATAGCTATTAATTAACAGTCCTGTCTAAGGTGCATGTAAGTCTTAAATACGTAACAAGACGCCACAATCACCTAACACTCATTTCTCACTCACATTTGGACTAAAATACCTACTTTATATCTTACCTGGCTGAAACTATACCGTAAATATCTCGGAAAGTCGTGTAACTAGCCGAAGAGAGAGCCAACAGATGTATCAGATGGATTCGGCTGAATAACATCAATAATTGTAACAACTATGCTGGAATGGTGGATCAGCTGACTTGATCATAGGTGGAGACATTGTGCCAACGGCACTTCCTCCCGGACCTTGTGACGACGCACGTATCATGCTATCAGGTTCCCCGACCTGCCCGACCCTCGGCACGGCGTGTTTGTGTTTGTGGAGCGTCAGGCGGGTGTCGGCTGACCGAGGCCAGGTGTTCCGACACGAACACGCACGCGGCAACACGTGTCCCGCCATGTGGTGCGATAACACACGTGTTGTACACTCCCCCGCCTACAGACCGACAACGGTCTAATTCAAAATTCTTATTTACGTAAAATACTCACAATGGTGTTCGCTATTAACGCGTTTGTGTTTTTAGCTACACAACGTTTCTGGAGGTGGAGAAACTCCTCCCGTTTCCAAGTGATTACCTAAGAATTATTTAAATTAAAATTTTGAACCATAGATATTCCATGGTCAGTACCCAACTCACGTTCCGTTTGTACACTGCCTTGGACCCGCACCGCTCGGAGGTGGACTTGCATACAAAATTTTGGAAAAATATTTAAGTAAATGAGTGAGTTATTGATTTTTAGCTATTCTCTCTATGAGATTAGCATTACACAATGTACTGTGTTTACCATTTTAGACTTGAATTGTTCTTAATGAATATGAAAGTATTAAAAGTTAAGATCTTTGCAATCTTATTGTTCGTCTTTCCTCTCCTATGGGACGAATTGTTGAAAAATTTGATTCCAATACAATGACGAACTCTTTCAAATACCTCCTCGAATATTCCCAAACATCACATTCATTTTCTTATCCTGTCTGAAAAATAACGCACTATGAACAAAGTTAAAAAAAAAATCTATGCAAATTTTAAAGCACAGGATACTGTGTGTGGGTAGTAACGGTCGTTTACAGGTATATAAAGCCTCGCCAAACGCGTTTCTGAACGGCTACACTGTAATTTTGTATACTGTTCTATTAAATCAAGCATGTAGTCGCCCTTCAAGCAGCTTCGCCGACCTTCGCCGTCCAAACAGCTTCTCGGGTACGATTTAACCAGCCTTTTTAGCTTTTAATCCACAAAAATGTTTTTACGTTCCCTTCGTTAAATCTGTGGTTAAGGAGCTTTTTAAAGCTTATCCAAGTGATATAAATATTTTTTATAATGGGATGGTTAAATGCATGAACTGGCTTAGTGTTTCGTTGGTTATCGTACCTGATTCGTAATCTGGAGGTTCTCAGTTCGATCCTGAACGAAAGCATAACTCAATTTGTTGATGGACGGATACTGGGCCCAGCTACTTTTCTGATTGAACTATACGTGTTTCAAAAATCCATAAAACTCAATATTTGAGCTAAGTATGAATGAGGATTGAGTGTAAGATGATTGTGGTGCGATCTTGTAGTCTTGTTACTGACTAAGCCTGACATGTTCCTTAGACAGAACTGTTAATTAATAGCCCTCAGTGGCAACTAATGGACCTACAGTTTAACGTGGGATCCGAACGTCCTTTACCTTTGAAATACGAACTGGTCTAACTGTGAGGATGGTACAGTAATGTACAGCCTTATAATTTGTCTTTATTTCCGACGTATGAGAATAAAAGAGCCGCAATACATACCCACAAAGGGTATCCACAAATGATTTATCAGGTTTTAGTTTATTGTATTTAATTCATCGTTACGCGTACTCTATTTTAGGAAACACGTATTGAAAGGATAGTTATTGAAGTTTTATAATTATGTATTTTAACCACTTTTAAGATTCAATAGTGAAAGTTGATGAAAAAATTTTTTTTTTAAATACGATTTATTATTGATAACTGTCAAGCGTAAGTAATGTAGCATTGAAGGAATGCAAACCAGTGCCTGCGTTTGGTATCGCCAATTTTAAAACCACTTGAAGTGTACTTAAATGCAAAGTGTTTATTAATAATCAATGCTAGGCAAAATCTGTTGAGCTGAGAAGTACTTATTCATTAAGTTAATATGGGAATAGAGGTTTTTCATAAATATTTATTTTATGTATGTAATAAATGTAAAATTATCAGGTTACTAAACAATTTGTAAAAACTTAAGGATAACATAGCTGTGCGAAATAAAAGCAGAAAAAGTATTTCCAAAATCTTCCGTGTTTTGATAGAAAACGTATTCGTTGTATTGCTTGAAGCCACTGTAACAAACTAATTAATTGATGTAAATTAAATCTCTCTTTTGCTTTTCAATCCTCATTCCGTTTATAAAAAAATCAGTTGATCACAGGCTAATAATAACGGTATGGGTAATTAAACAGTAAATGATCGGCTTTGGCTTTTGGAAAAGACGTTAAACGACATCGTTCAATTGACTAACCTCGTAGCCGAGTTGTAGCATGCTGTTAATTAATAGCCCAACAGTCAATGGCATATCTAAGGGACCTACAGTTTAACGTGGGATCCGAACGTCCTTTACCTTTGAAATACGAACTGGTCTAACTGTGAGGATGGTACAGTAATGTACAGCCTTATAATTTGTCTTTATTTCCGACGTATGAGAATAAAAGAGCCGCAATACATATACAATACATACCCGGGTATCCACAAAAGATTTATCAGGTTTAAGTTTATTGTATTTAATTCATCGTTACGCGTACTCTATTTAAGGAAACACGTATTGAAAGGATAGTTATTGAAGTTTTATAATTATGTATTTAACGCTCATTGTTGCCACTTTTAAGATTCAATAGTGAAAGTTGATGCAAAAATGCTGTGTTTTTAAAATACGACCAAAGTTTATTATTGATAACTGTCAAGCGTAAGTAATGTAGGCATTTCAGAAGGAATGCTTGCTCCTACACACCAGAGTGTCCTGCGTTGGTATCGCCAATTTAAAACCACTTGAAGTGTACTTAAATGCAAAAAGTGGTTTCAATCTGCTAGCAAATGCTGGCTAACGTTTGAGCTGATCTGCAGTTTCGCTTAGTTCATAAAAGTATTTGTTTAACCATAAGCTCAATAAAATGTTTTATAACCCCGGTATATTCACAGATTTACCCTTTCACTTTTTGTTTATTTGAATCGTGTTTCGCAGCGCAAATTTATCACTTTGAAACAAAACGGCGATAAAAGTGAAACTATCGCCCGGTTGGCGTGCAGGCCCGCCCCCAACGTCGTCAGCTGTTTGGCGCCGAGCCATTCTCCAGCAGGGCTTTATGCGACAGAGATGAGACTGCCTCTGCTGTACCGCCACGTATGGACCTGAATAATGTATCGAAAACGTCCGAAAATCCATATTTATATACGGAAGACATCGACCCACTACAGTAGGTGGATGTCGATGTTACCAATATTTTATTATACGGTTATTTGACAGGAAATAATAGCCCTAGCTCAACGAACAAGGCTAATTATGGAAAATTATCACCCAAAACATAACGTGCCACATTGTATAGAACGAACTCCGAGAATGTATCATTCTAATTGAAAGGTTGTTGTGGATAGAAGCTGGTAATAAGCTGGTATGTGAGATTACGTCTAAAAGTACAAATTATTTGTGTACATTGATTATTGATTTGCCAAATATATAGGCCTATTTTACTATCATAGCTTCTACAACAACTATTAATACATAACTGACTTGAGTATTGAGTATAATTGATTAATTTATGGTTTGAAGGTAATATTTTGTTTGCTAACATTTAGTCCCACTACCTGTACAACGCACGGACTTGATACTTATAGGAAATAAACGCATGCACTTATATAATGGCTGTTCGAAATTTCAAAATGTCAACTAACTGATACGTAATTTAAATGAAAAATAAGAATTTTTGATGGCGCCTTCAAAATAAGGACGCAATATAGGTACACACTGAATGTCGCAGGGCAATGAATTATCATGATAAGATTATATTTTGTTATCTATTGAGTTGTTTGGGACTGTGGCGTGTCCACCAGCTACTTCTTGGTCACGAATTGTGGATAGTTATGAGCGATGACCTGTGGATGTCCGCACTATTGAATACTACGTTCATCCGCAAATACCATCCTCTTAATTAAGAGGTTAAATTTTTATTTGGATCCCACGTTAAACTTCAGATCCCACAGATGGCTTACACTCATTTCTCATTCAGACTTGGCTTAAAACAAGACTACCTGGGTAGGTCGCTATTTTAGAAAGGTAATAATGATTGTTATGTGTTTCGACACACACTGTCAAACTTCTTTCAATTTAAGTTTTCTCCTGTTTACTGAATCTTCCCGGTTAACCGCTATGAAATCCAGGAAATTATCAGTTGTGAGATGTACACTGTACAGTCCTGGTGGTTGGATGAAAGTCGTTTGACGACGCCGCAAGACGTCCTGACCGTCCAGGCTATATCCAGCGTTATCGTACATCTGGACTCTCTACCATATGGACGAGTGGCTGACACACACACACACACACACACACACACACACACGCACCGACCCCCTCCTCCTCCCTTACCGCACCCTCGCCGCTGATAACTGAGATAATTTTTTTCCGGTAGGGAGTACTTCTTTTGTTAGTGTTTTAGATACTTTAAAATCCACTGAGCATTAAGGAATTGAAGTACTAGACTGTATCGATCTTGTAGTCTTGTTTCTGACTAATACTGACATGTTCCTTAGACAGGACTGTTAATTAATATCCCTACAGCCGATGGCAACTAAGGGACCTACAGTTTATCGTGGGATCCGAGCCACTTTTACCTTTGAATTACGACCTGGTCTAATTGTGAGGATGGTATTGATTTATATTACAATCGATGTTTTAGTTGTTTACTGTTAGTCTAAGATTTTGATAAACTATAGTGATCTCAACCGTGAAATTGTCCACAAAAACATTATTTATAGACTGAACATACGTGATAAGATAAGGTAAAAATGGAGATGCGAAGATTATGGCAAAATAAAGAAGATTTTGGATTATGGAGATTGTGGAAGTTTATGGATTATTTGTGTGGAAAAAGGCGATGGAAATGGTATATTTTTATAGCCATTCATTCGTTGTACATATGTAAAGCTATCGGAAGAGACAGGGAACCGATATGCCTATGTTATTGTTTGCCTGAACAGTATTTCTCTGTGTCGGACGGCTGTATTGTTGCCATAGCGGAAACGCCACAGGATTCACGGCCCACGTCACAATGTCGGCTGTTTATTTTATTGTTTTGTATTTTTCTGACTTAATTGAACTAAACTGCTGTACAAATTTTCCTCAAAAGACTTTTCCGTTGTGAGAAGTTCCTTCAATGTCAAAACGTTCTGGATGACAATTATATTTCATTCAAGAAGTGTCTAAAGTGGAGCCACTTCCCTAGTGCCGCTAAAGTACATTATAAGTCACGTAAGGACAGTGTTAAGGGCATATAGAAGGCGTAAAAAGGTCGTGGTGTCAAATAAAAATAAAGGTGAGTTTCCTATAGGAAATTTCCGTAGTCCTTATTGTAAGACCTACGCCGGTGACTATTTCGTTTTGGTGTGTGTGGACGTTAACTCTCATAAACATCGTCCGATCGAGTAGAAAATAATTGTGTCGCCATCTTGTAGTCTTGTTACTGACTAAGGCTGACATGTTCATAGACAGGACTGTTACCTAATAGTCCAACAGCCACAATTTTGCTTCTGAATTACGAATTACAGTAGTTTAATAATAGGTTAGGATGGTCTTTCACGGACGTAGTATTCAATAGTGTGGATGTAAATCCACCCAATTGTATACACCGACCATCACTCATAATTCTAAAAATTCTAACGCTCGATAGAATTGTTTGAACCTACCTCAAGCAAACTATTCTACATCGTAAACCTCCTTTACACACTCGTCGTGGGCTGCGCTTTCTTTATCTTCGCAGATCTTTCCTCCTGCAGGGCTGCCGGTGGGAAGAAAGCGACTAAGGCTCAAGGTCCTCGCTTCCTTGACGTCTTTGTCGTCGTCGCCCACGCTGCACACTCGGCACATGACGTGACCTCGCATGCACTTAGCGGATCCGCCGGTGGGTCGATGAAAAAGTGGCATTCGTCAATGAAATGTCCTAGAGGTCTTTAACGCTTCGGTTAGTGTGTCTGTGATGTTGGCGAGATGTTGACCGGTTGGAACTTTGTGCGGATGTAAGTTGTTTAATTTTGTATTTTATGAATTCGATGAAGTTTTAATTGGATGTGCAGACCCTTAAACTCAACTTCTAAGGTGAAAAGTGACATTGGATTAGATTAGGTTAGATTATTGGAATGGCAACCTACCCAGGTAGGAATTTTAAGCCGAGTATGAATAAGAAATTAGTGTTGGAGTGTTGTTAGAGTTTAACGTGGAATCCGAACCACGACCTCTGAAATACAAATTGGTCTAATTATGTGGATGGTCTTCGTGGATTAACGTAGTATTCAATAGTACAAACGTTAATTCACACAAGAGAACATTACACCTGCCGACCATCGCTCACAACTATCCACAATTCGTGACATCCAAGTAACTAGATTACAAAAAATACTATTCAATCGTTCATGCTCTGTTGTAAGCTTGAGCATTTGAAAAATTGGATACGTTTGTATAGTATACAGACAAATCAGTGGAAAATAATGTGTATACATTCTCATGGTTTACACATTTAGAGTTCCGAAACAACCGCAACTCATAAACAGATCAATAAGACCATACTGAATGTTTGAAATACGTTTTATGTTTAGCAGCAGTTTGAGAGATGCTTGAGTTGAAAACAGTAAAACAGACAGAGCTAAACAAAATATCGGCAATGTGCTGGAAATTTATTGCTGTTTGTATGGTGCGTAAATAACTATCCATTATTAATAATGGATAGTCAAAGCTAATACATTGCGGTGAATTTTACGTTTTGGGGGCTAAAATAACGAGTTAGTTTGGTCTAATCGATATTGGGGTTACATGGGTTACAATATGCGTCGACGGATCGCGTATTATGTTACTAGATTAGATTAGATTATTGAAATGGCGACCATACTAAAAGGTAGGTATTTTAAGCCATATATGAATGAGGATTTAATGTAAGATGATTGTGGCGCGCTCTTGTCTTGTTACTGACTAAGGCTGACAACTAAGGGAGTTTAACGTGGAATCCGAACCACGGCATCTGAATTTACGAATTGGTCTAATTATGAGGGTGGTCTTTGTTGATTAACGTAGTACTCAACTATGCGGACGTTAATCCACACAACAGAACACTACACCTACAGACCATCGCTCAAAACCATCCACAATTCGTGACCTCCAAGTAGCTGGATTACAGGATGTCGCCACCGTACTGTGCAATTTAAACAGAAAGCATTGTATTAGAGTTTAACATTTTTTAAGTAAAATAGTTGGGAGAAATATCCTTTGTTTAATTAGAAAATACGTTCCGTACCAAAATAAGATCCTTTTACATTGCGTCATATCTTGGGTTTGCTAGTTTCCTACAATTACTTACAAGTATTCGATTGTTTGATTTCATGTCGTTACCAATCTACGCCATGTAATGAGAATTTCGACCGGTTGTATTGTATCGCTGTTCGATATATCGTGTCGTATTGTGAGTAGTTCTCTCTCCAGCCGCTAGCGGTCGCTAACGGTGTCTCCGCCTCGCGGAAGATAGGCCTAATCAACAATTTATTCCCTCCGCTATAAATCAATCTTCTCCGAAATTAATTTTTAGTGAAGCTGTGTCATCCTTCATATATAAGATTTATTTCCGGTTAGGTATGCTTTTTATTCATTTCAAAAACCTCTGAGTAAAGTCTTCAACAATACTGCGTCCAACTGACTTTGTTGTATTTTTAATTATTTACTGATTTTTGCGAATAAATCAGTCGTTCTCTCAAATATAAATTTGGGTTATAACCTCATTTCAAAATCTCTGTGTGATTCTAAAATGATTTTAAAAGTACTTTTCGAAGATTCCACAGACAGTCGTTAGAAATCTCTTTTGTAAAATTGAATATTTTTACGATATTTTATATATTATTTTTACTATAAACGACAAATACAAATTTCTAAACATTTTTGTACGCAGTGCACTCGCAGCCAATAATCTGCAAACTTGTGTTAAACTTTATTGGTCTTTAAACCTGAATACATCATATTTTGATCATTTAAAAAAATACATTGCTAACACTAGACACAAGGTTTCCTTAAAATTGCAAATTCATAAAACCACATTTTTCAAAAACCACAGTCTTCACTCAGCAGTTTCATTTTCCAACCATCTTCCGCCCAAACTGCAAACAGAATCAAACATTAAAATTGTATAACGCAATTTAAAGAGTGCAGTTGTAAAATAAGCATTATTATAGTATTGACGAGTAAATAAAAAATTAAATGTGAGTTATTCACTATAGTTAGTGCTGGAATGTGTTATTAGTTTAAGTGGATAAATGTAGTTTTTGTGACTCATTGAATGCTTCTGAATAAATATTTTGTCATTTTGTCAACTTAAGAATGTCTAATTAAAAAAATCCCTAATTTCCTATACCATATAAATTTTACTATTTTTATTTTCCATTATATTTGGGCGCTCTATTCTCCACCTTCTGTCAAATCGAAACTTCCCAACACTTCTGTGACATATATCCAAAACAATGTTCCAAAAATTTGTATTTTCACATTAAAAAATGTTTAGTGTAATCTTTTATCATAATAATCGGGTCAAAAAACTACACAATTTACTATTATAAGTTTTACTATCTCAAACGGTTACAAAGCAAGATGTTAAAAGATCTAAACACAGTACGTTGTATTTTGGGGATCCAATGTTAATCTTATGCAGGATGAATGCAAATTAATATTTCACTTATTAATCTATATTTTTCGATAAAAACTTAGTTCAGCTTGATGATGTTGGGAACGACACATTTATGCTAAAATTCATAGTTTATGTTTTTATCATGACAGCTTACCTGCATACTTTTTCTCGTCTTAATCTTATGGAGAATTGACAAATAAATCTCATATTTATTGACATGGATATGTCGATCAAAATTTCAACGGTGACGTGATTTGGTTAGTGACGTCATAGTTTGGTTATAAGAACAGCTGTTTAGATGAACTGAAAACATTCCTTAAAGACATATCCATTACCTAACCTATTTCCCACAGGGAAGTAAATACAAACATTTTTATCGTCAGAGATTGATCGAACTTGCCATATATTGTTAATTTGGAAATTCTATGAGTACGCAGGTCTGTCGCGTCCCCTCACACTCGGGTTCCAGTGCGCGTGGACGGACGCGACGGCAGACAGCGGTTCTGGTGGTTGTGGAACCGTCATTACCGCAGGTCCAGATGACCTTGACCGGCTCCAGTGACCTTGAGGCCGGACCGCTTATCCCCGCAGACCCGACGGCGGCTGGGACAGTAATGCCGTCCGGAGTTCGAGCCCATTACGTAAACTTTACAAACTTGTGACATAACTTTTGCACGGTTTCTCTCTTTATTGCGAGTGATTCTCGGTTAAAAGCCTTTAATACGTTTTCCCTGTACCACTTCTATAAACACGAAACACAGACGTTTTAGCGAATCCACGCGTATTAAGCACGGGATATTAACACAGATAGCGCAGGCCGTTTCTTACTCATACAATGACTTTCAGAGGAGGAAGAAATTAAATACGATATTTTAATTTAATATATTACGGCAATATATCGATTCTCGAAATGACGGATGATTCTAAATTTACAATATTGGTAACGCAATATAATTAAATCATCCGTGAAAAGTTTCTTTCTTTAATAATTTATTCGCAATTTGTTTGGTCATCCTTTTTGTACAGTTTAGTGTTTTGTTTAACTTTTGTTTATGCCTCCTAAAGATAAGTAAATGACTGGGATCGTGGCGTGTTCTTTAATGCAGCTACTTGGAGGTCACGGATTGTGTGGATAGTTGTGAGCGGTGGTTGGTGGGTGTAGTATTCTCGTCCGCACTATTGAATACTACGTCAATCAAATACCATACTCATAATTAGACCAGCTCGTAATTCATAGACAGTGGTTCGGATTCCATGTTATACTGTAGACCCCTTAGATATGCCTTTGACTGTGAGCTATTAGCATTTCTGTCTAAGGAACATGTCAGCCTTAGTCAGTAACAAGACTACAAGTCAGTTAAATTAATACTGGAGCAAGTTAGTGATATGTAAAATGTATTGTATTCTTCCTACTCGACTTGAGTGATCTCGATGTTATTGACTTTTGTGTCAAGCTTTTGTAGCTGCATCAATCTTGATTGAAAAAAATAGGACAGCTGACAAAACCACAACCAGTTGACAACGGAAGGTGGGATGGGTTGGGCGTGGAGGATGTGGGAATTGGCTCAAGTGGATAATACTCTATTGACGTCGACCTGGCGATGGCGATAACTGTGGTTCGGACGATTTGAGATGACCTGTCGCGTATCGCAGAGTAGGCCTTGCCCAATGATATCACCTTGGCCCATTACTTAATGTCCAAAACAATAAGATCCAAAACTAAACTTGACTGGGACAGTGGCGTGTCCTGTAAACCAGCTACTTGGAGGTGTAGGTTTAGCTCGAATGTATCAATGTCCAGACAGAATAAAAAAATGCAAGTAGGCAGACTATCAAAACTGATGAGTGTTTATTTGTATTTTACGTAAAGAAATTCTTAACAAACGAAAGTCACTTTGGCATTGAGACAACCAAATCTAGGGATAAGTTGCGTATTGGCCTGGTATTACCAGTGAAATAGAAAATATGATTTTAAAATGTTCAAAGTCAAGAAATATAGGTCCAGAAATGTAAAGGAACTTATGATTCCTCATGAAATTCCGTCTTTACTTTGCAAAAGTTACAGGTAAATAGCTATTTAGTTTTAAATTTGTCAGTAATTAAATACCTTTACCTAATCCTGGAGAATTATCCTCATCTATATATATATAGGATTTTTATATACTATTCTGATTGGAAACCATTTTTTTCACAGATAGCTTCTACGTTTCCGAAAAAAATGTTTTTTTAATAATCAAGGTTTAAAAATGTAATAAAAAAAGTGACGTACTTGTGTGTATTAAAGGGTCGAGCTCCTTTGATCTTGAAGTGTGTACGTCAGCGTTTGTAAAGTTTGATAGGACGATACAGCTCAACTTTGAACTTCTCGGTTGGTCCAGAAACTCTTTATTAGGGAAAGTCAGACGAAGTGAAGCTGTTTAGTTAAGAAAATATTCATAACCAGAGGGATAATTTTTGTTATGTTATTTATTAAATCTTTTTTCATTATAAATATCATTTCTTTTTTATTTCAATTGTTTTTCACATGTCATGTATATATTGTGGATAGTTATAAGCGATGATCGGTGGGTGTAGTGTTCTCTAGTGTGGATGAACGTCCGCAATTAATACTATGTTAATCTACAAAGACTATCCTCATAATTAGATCAATTCGTAATTCAGAGGCCGTGGTTCGGATTCCACGTTAAACTGTAGCCCCCTTAGTTGTCATCGGCTGTTTGGTTATTAACTAACAGTCCTGTCTAAGGAACATGTCAGCCTTAGTCAGTAACAAGACTACAAGATCGTGCCACAATCATCTTACACTTGTTTCCCATTCATACTTGGCTTAAAATACCTACCTGTGTATATCGCAATTTCAATAATCTAATCAAAACTAATGATCTGGTAGGCACGTAAATTACGTACTAAAAATTTGAAACTAACTAATTGAATGAAGTTAAAGGTCAATAGAGATTTGTTAATGAGGTTACCGGTACTTTGTTTTAATCCATGAACAGTGGACTTTCCTTTAATTGGATGAAATATTTCATCCTTTTATCTTTTTATTTTTGCGCGTGGTTGGTTTATATTTCAGATAGTTTTTGATGAGGAAGTAGTAAAATTCACGGATACTGTAAATAGTATCTGCAATCAAATATGTGATGACTTCATTTAACTCCAGGTTCCTGTTTATTGAATGAATGTTGGTAATACAATATATCGTATCATCTGAGTGGACGAGTTTTGTCAATAAACCACAAAGGTCGGCGCCAACTGAGTCCGACAATGGTCCATCAATTTGAAATAAAAGCCGATTGTTGGAGGAGTTTTTGAGCCAGTAATGAATGTACAAAGAAATAAACACGCGGGAAATTCTTCCTCTACAAATAAAATGTTAAGGTAGAACGCCTGAAATAAATTTTGACCGAGAACATTTTAAATTTTCACTATTCATTGACATGGATTAGTAGTTTGTTTTGAAAAAGTTACGTCTAAGGCTGAACATGCTTATTTCATTGAATGATACTAATTCCGTTCCACTGGAACTTTTTTAAAATCTTTGATCGTTTCTGCAAAACTACCGGCGCAGTAGCTCCAAGTCAAAGGTTGCTAGATCGACAGCAGCTGTCGGCGACTCCTGTCAGATCATGAGCGGTCACCTCTGGCTAGCCCACGCGACTCTCTCGCTCGCCATGGCACCTCGCGGGTATTCAAGGTTTAAAAATAAATGTACAGTTTTTACTTCCCTGTGGGAAATAGGTTGGATCATAATGTCTGAAGGGAACACTTCAAGTTCTTTTAAACTGCTTAGCTCGTAATAACATGACGTCACTTCCGTTACATTTTTGCGTTACATTACGCAAATTGCTAACACCCCCAGAGGTTGCGTCCATGCCAAAATATGTATTTACTTCCCTTTGAGAAATAGCTTAGATCATGGAAATGGCTAAAAGGGATATTTTTAGTTCCTCTAAACAGCTGTTGAAATTTGCTAGGAGAAAAAAGTTATGGATTAAAGGTGATCAAGTATTGTGTGTGACCTTGACTAGATCGGGAGATGTAATTCGATCAGCTGTTGCCACCAGATCGTGGACTTGTGTGGGAATACGGTGTTAGTTGCAATAGGACACGTAGAAAGGATCGAGTTGCCGGGATTTGAACTTACGTAAACGACTCCTTTGACCTATGAGACAAGTGCAACTGTCTGTAATATTATTTTGCTTAATTTAGTAAAATCGTTTTTCGAGATCTCAATTAAACACATTCTTTTTGATAAACTATTCTCAATTCGCAGCTGTCTTAATATATTAGGACTCTTTAATTGAGTCCAATTTAATTAAAATTAACTTAAATATTAAAATCAGATAATATGTATGTGTGCTGAAAAAGGTCGTGAATTTATTAACAAAAAATTTATCAGTCAGAACTTCAAAAAAGTACTATGTATACAAGTGTATATGTATGGTAGTACTATGTAAAGAAGTAATACAAATTTGAAAAGTATTTTCTAAAGACCTTTTAGGGACGGAAATATCATAGAAATAATAAAACATTTTTCATTTAAAAAATTTTTTTTACTCAACTATTAAAAGCACATCTCTTCTCGAATTTAATTTCTGTCAATTATTATAATTCATATTCGTATTCATTAGACAGTGAGATATGCCTAATATGTGGAACATACCAAAGTAAATGTCCTGTTAAAATGTGTGTTTCCTTCAGGTGATGATCCAAAAGTTGTTGTTAGACATTGTGTAATTAGAAAATATGTGTATCTTTATCTATCTCTCTTTATCTATCTTCTATAATGTTTTTGTTTGAATTTATTACTGTGAGCCTGTATTAATAAGTTATCCTGGTTGTGTTACAGGGATGATGATATGGAGCACGCCACGCTGTTGGTGTGCGGAGGGAAGGAATGCGAGGTGCCGGAGGGTAGTGACAGCGGGGTGGAGGTGAACGGAGGTACGATGGGGGGCCCTGGGGGCGACGTCACACCCGCAGCCTCCTGCGACTCTAGCCTGGTCAGCTGCTGCTACTCCTCGGAGGACCTGGTCAGCAACACTCTGCAGCTGCCGGACGACCTGTCACTGTCAGGGGGTGGCGACGGCACCAGCGAGGGAGGGAGTGAGAGCTCCTCCGTCGCAGGGTTCCACAATCCGAGGACTGCCTCTGGAACGCGCAAGAAATGCCCACCAGTCAGAACTCCTTCTAACAGCCGTCCTTCTCCGTCCCCAAGTCTGTCTTCCAGATCTCGCACGCCTTTGAGTCGTGAGCGAACGCCCTCCAGTAAGAGCACACCTAAGACTGTTCACCCCAGCAGGTTAACCTCTAGTGCTTCCACACCGAAAAGTCATAGGGACAGTTCGGAAAGTGGGAGAAAGACTGTGAATAGAGTTCCTTCGGTGAAAGGGAAAACAAATTCGCCCTCTGGTGATTGCAACGATGGCAGATGGCCCTCTACATTGTCCAAGTTAGCGCAAAAGTTCCGTCCTTCTTCGTCTAGTGATAAGAAAAACAACGTTATGAACACTTCTACCAGTTCTGTCACGGAAAGCAAAGCGACAGCTTTGGAAAAGTATGCGACTTTGCCTAGAAGAAGGAGAAAATCCGCTGATAATTTGACTCTGAGTGAACCTTTATCGAGTAGGGAGCCTAGTCTCAACCGTTCTGCAAGTTTAAGGAGAAAACAAAGTCCGATGGTGAGTTCAGCGACATCGGCCACCGCTCCGGCCAACACCAACAAGACAATGCCTCCGTATCCGAGGAAGAACAAAACCAAGACCAGGATCTTCCATGAGATCAGCGTTCAGACAGCTTTGACAGGAGCAGACCTGGAGAACGGGTTGGGCACACCTCTACTGAAGGATGTTCATTCCAGGGTCGAGACGAGAAATTGCGGCGTTCAGGTAATTAATTTATTATTGTGAATAAATGATTACCTGTTTATTTGCAGTAATTTTTAAACATGTTCAAATCACAGCCTCTTGTTCTAAATGTTAACTAAGGTCGTTGTACCGTAAGTAATATATTTCCCGATGACCTTACATGGTGCTGTAAAGACGTAAAATATCTTAAATATTTGCACATAAATACTAGTTCAGTTACCTAGTTCATAAATTGTATTGGCCTACTGCAGGAGAAATCTCTGTAAAAATTAAATGTAAAAACTTATAGCTTTTGTTACATTAGAGTTTTAGCATCTTGGATTTAAATTTAAGAGAGTACTCGGTTAACATCTGAAGCCGTCCCTTAGGCTTTTGACAACCTTATAATGAAAAGATACCCAGATTGGCAGGTAAGACAGATTGCTTATGGACAAATGAATAAAAAAGGATAATTTCAAAGTTTTAAAGTTCATCGATGGTTATTGAATGTGTGGTGGCAGGTGGAGAGGGGTATGAGGCGTATAGAGCAGCTGGAAGGCCAGCTGAAGGAGTGCAAGAGTCAGCTGAGCAGGCTTGCTGAGGAGAGGGAGGAGGTGAGCAAGACATGTGATCAGCTGAGGACGCAACAGCTGACACGTGATGCTGAGAACATACGCCTACGCACGCTCATCATTGGCAATTGTGAGTGTATTTTGTGTATTTTGCGTATTCCAGTGGAGGTTTTCAACATATTTTCTAGGATAGACATGGCCCTGAACTTGTTTCTACCTATTGTCATTAAAAGCCGAATAAAACAACTGAATCCAGATTTAAACTGTTAATTTACCAAGGTAAATTAATCTATAGATGGTAAGTGTACAATTTTGCCATCGATGGACCGGGACCATGTCCTATAATCCAGCTACTTGGATAGTTGTGAGGGATGGTCATTGGATGTGGTTTTCTCATGTATGGATTAACCTCCGCACTATTGAACACTACGTTCATCCGCTAAGACCATCCTCATTGTTAGACCAGTTCATAATTCAGGGGTAAAAGTTGTTCAGATCCCATGTAAACTGTAGGTCGCTTGGATGCCATCAGCTGTTTAACAGCTCCTGTCTGAGGAACATGTCAGGCTTAGTCAATAATAAGGCTACAAAATCGACAACAATCATGTTACACTAATACTTGGCTTAAAATACCTACCTGGGTAGATTGTCATTTCAGGTAAAAGTATGAGGTATATGTTTCAGAGATGACGAGACTACATTTAAAGTGGAATAGTAACTCATGTGTTTAGAATGACTTTGATAATATAATTTTGATTTGGTACTTAAGAAGTCCTGCTTACTATCATGGTCATGTGTTACTTTTTAGACTCATGGGATAAAAATAAAGCAACGAGAGACTTTGGTTTTGGTTTTAGTTGTATAAACGTTGAGAGTAGCTTGTGTATGTAACAGCTGATTGTCTGTGCAGACGATGCTGATGACCTGGTAGGTCAGCTGGAGCAGCAGGTGCTGAGCACCAATAGCCTGGTTAACCAACAGCAGCAGGAGATATCACAACTGCATTCCATCTGCCTAAGGCTACAACGGGTCAGTTGATCTAACATACTCTAGGTATTAGATATTAAATGGGGAAATTTTGGGAACCTAGAAACCCAGTATAAATTTATCGTTCCCCATGGATATTGGATAGCCTTTACTCAAAAACATGATTAGCATAGAAAGATGAAGAAAGTTAACCTTAGGCTGCATAAAATTAAATTCCAAATAAGGTTTGTAATTTTTAACTTATAAATCAAGAAGAAAATAAAAAATAATTTTATAGGTTAAATGTGATTCGCTATAAATACTTTTGTAATCATCTGTTTGAAAGTAGTTTTAAGGGTGTTGAGAGTGAATGTTATGTGCGGGTTCAGAAGTCTGTTACATTCTTAGTCAAAAGATTGCAGTTCTTGGCCCGGAGCCAAAATTGTTAACATTTCAAATAAACCAAGTGACTTGTCCCCTTCTCTCCTTGGCATTTGGAAATGTGCTTGTTAAATGTTTAATGTTGGCCATGATGTTTTCTTCACAGATGCAAGGAACACAAGGATTGTATGATGATTTATATTTGGATTTTATACTCTTTACAGTACCCAATAAATTTTAGTAACTAATCTTTTTTATGGGATTACGTATTTTACGAAAAATGTTTTGAATTTTGATTATTATCATAGTGGAGAGGTACGGAAGTTTTAAATGTTTCAATTTCAAATAGGAAAAAATATTTGAATTGCCATTAAGGATGGTAGAATCTATAGTTATGCAATAACATAAATATTGTAATTTAACGTATCTAATTGAAACTACTGTACAGTAAACCATGAACTTTGTTAGTTTATAGGCATCTTACTATATTTTTCTTTTTTTAGTGGATGTCATAAAACGTATGTGTTTAAGAACTGTTCACTACAGAATACATCACTCCTTTCACTTCAAGAATAAGGAACCAAACAATATGACATTCGTTTGTTTTTCTCTCGTAATAATATTAATGACAGCTGATTGTTTTAAATTCAGGAACTGGACAAGAGTTATGCGGCACAAAAAACTTTACTGAAGCAACAAGAGGAAATGGAAATGGAATCAGCCGAATTGCAGGAGTTTCTACAGGCCGAGAAGGCTGCGTTGGCTGATACTCTTCGAGATTTGGAGACTGAGGTAGAATAGGCATTAACGTAGTGCTGTGGTTCTCAAACTTTATCTTCTCAAGAACCCCCTGTAGTAAAATATGCATGTAATGGAATCTCTTTAAAATTATCCCTCCCCCACAAAAACAAGGGAAAACCATACTTCGCTGATCACAGGCACGTGTTTAACTTGCTACGTTTGCATTATGTTATTCAAACAAAAAGGGTTAATTTCAGAAATGGGGGCTTTTGATGTGAGCAATTAAAAATAAATTTGCTTAGAATGTCTTCACAGACTCAAAAAACTGTTCTCGGACTCTGCGGACCACACTTTCAGAAACTCTGAGATAGTGCATAGTTATCATTCAAAATATATACCATAACTTAATTGTGGCAAAATTGTAATTGTAGCATATTTCTTAATTATTCGTGTTACAGTTTAAACTATTGCTAAAATTTACTGTTTTTTAACTAGCATTCGTGTCATCCAAACTTCGATTATCTAATTAAATTAATTACTGACAGGAACCAGAAAGATATACCTTTCATTTGTTCCTAACTAATTTTTTATTTTATATGTGCCAATACTGATTTTTGTCAGTGTGCAATATTTGTTCTTCATCAGTGATAATTATTTTTCTTGTGTTCATTTTGGTGAAAGTTGACTTAAATGTAGTGAGCATAATTTTAAGATTTTGATACTATGTGATTTGTGTCGAACGTCTTCTGTTGTTATATTCGATTTGTTCAAATCACCGAGCTATTTAATTTATAATTTTGTTTTTAATATTACGTAATTTTTCTATTATACGTCAACTAATCTAATTTAAGGCTGTTCTTGGTAAATATTCTAGGAATATCACCGGTTTTCTTGGCTATGCTAATCACTGGCTCTATTGCTTTATAAACGGTAATTTTTATGGTGATTTTGAATCTTATTCCATTTATCTAAAAAAAATAGTTTGTTAATTGGACTTATATCAGTTTATACTTTATACTGTAGAATAACTAATGTATAACAAGATCAAAAAAGATTGTAATTTATCAGAAATATAAGTTTGATTAACATGTTGGTTTTAGTTGGAACAAGCAAGACAGACGATTGCCATGAAAGAGGCAGAACTGCAGAGACAGCAGGAGGAGTGCTCCCATCTAGTCCGCATGAGTGAGCAGAGGAGGTAACGGATAGTGACATTGATGAATATAAACTAAATTTTAGATCAAAACTGGTTTTGGCAATCCAACAACTATTTCTATGAAAAAATATTTGAACCACCGTATTAGTTACACTTTGCAATATGAGGCTTCATCAAAATTATATTAACCTTAGAATTAATTTGTGATGAGTTGATAATGTTTATTGTGGGGTAGTCCTGAGAATCTTGGGTTTGTTGACAGTACCTTACTGTCTGTAATTACACCTCACAGGTTGTATAGCCACGTTACCCGTATAGTCTGTCATAAAAGCCCAAATAAAGAGTAGGGGGATAAGATGGGTTGGACATGTAAAGAGAAGAGAAGAAGATGCAATGCTGAGAATGGTATTGGACAATCTACCTCAAGGAAAGCGACCACTAGGAGAACACAAGCTAAGATGATAGGACCAGGTACGAAGAGATGTAGGAGAGCTGAGAACAGAAGCGGATTGGATGGAAGACAGGAAAAATGGAAACTTATTGTTGGCAAGGTCAAAAACCTACTGGTGTTTGAGTGGCCACATAGGTAAGAACCATTTCAATTCTTAATGTTATGTAAATAAAGTGATTTTGATTGATTCTTTTCGCAGGCAGGAGCAGCTCTCGCTGGAGGCTCGGCTGGCCAGCATGGAGTTGCGCAGTCGAGAGTCGCTGTTGCAGCAAGGAGCCGCCGTGTCTGGGGCGTCCGTCGCCCTGTCCCGGCTCGGCTCCAGGCTGGACAACCTTGTGGAGGCCCTAGTCAATACGTACAGCATCTCCGAGACAGACTTGGAGGTAATCACTGACCATCTGAACTGTGTGGCGTTAAATTAAATTGTTCACCTGTTGAATGTGTGGATATATTCACTCAGATGATGTTATGCACATTAACATTGCAGCCGAGGATGAGTGGTGGTCCTTCCCTGCTGGCGTAGCGCACAAGTTGTTCCACTGCCTAAGGTGGACAAGATTCTCTTGGGGCCAGGGTAGGGAAAGTAGGTTGAGGCCACCAGTGCCTGCCGCCTTCCAACCGAGGTCTCTAGGTAGATAGAGACTACCACCATCTATTTCCAACTCCAGGAGGCGTTCTTTCTCAGAGACTGAGATATCTCTACCATTTTGAGGCATTATGGCCAGTGCAGCCATTACCACTTCATTGGATGGCAGAGTTGGTGTTGTTTCACCAAGGGAATCGATGGCTGGTGAAGCCATTTCCCCCCTTGGGTTGTTGGATTTGTGTTTTTGTCCATAAAGGTCCCATGAGCTAGGGAACGCTAGGGAAGGCTAGGGAACGTAGGCTACCCCAGGCAGAGCCCCGCTTGCCTGGGGAAGGCTACTTGAAACTTGAAATCGCCTGGTATCCAGAGTCTGTATTGAGACCAAGCACCCCCTTGGCAACGCAGTCCTCGTCGTATGCTGTTCCACCTTGACTTGAGTGTGGAAGAAGAAAGAGAGACACCCATGATGAGGGGTCAAAAGAGGTTGAGCAAGATCAGCTAAGACGAGAATAAAGATGGTGAGCTAAAGCCCAAAAGAGGAAGAAAGGCCGTCGCTCTGGAAGAGGAAGGACTGTGAGCTGGACAGACAGTCTCGCAGTTGGCTAGGGTACCCTGGGGTTGCCAGCCTCTCCAAAGAGAGGCCTCCCGTGTACCTGTAAACCGACTACCCCCTGAGGGGAATTTTTCTGTCAGAACAATCTTTAATGATTTTAAAGTGGGTACTGAGCAAACTATGCAGATATATATATAATTAATTCAATTTTTAATTTATCCCAATTCAGCCTTGGAAGTTATCTGTTCCCAGATGGAGTCAAGTGTTTAAGTATAAATTTACCGAGATTTAAAATCAACTATATTACTGATATATTTAAAAAAATTATAGCTTACGACAAAAGGATTTATAGGACTAACAAAGAATTAAGAAACAATTTAATTGTATAGAATATAACATTTTATCTGTGAATATATTGATTATTTGATTATTTAAGTGTGCCTTATGTGATTGGGGTGACAGTTCCAATATCAGTTAAAATTAATTTAATCGTTACATTAAGAACATATAGTATTTTGATTTTAGTCTTCCAGAACAACTTTAACCATGGGTGGTAAATCTAGAGCTGATTGAATATCAATTAGTATTTAATTTAATATTTTAAGTTTTTTACTTTGTTTTCTTTCAAATAGTTATAGGATTATTTAACATTCAAAGTCACAAGCCAATTAATTGTATTACAGTCTATTTAAATTAAAATAAGAAAATGTTTTGAATTTATGATTTTATTCAGAGTAATCTTACTCATTTCTGTACTTTTAAAACATATCGGTTTCAAAATGTTTGGTTTTAAAACCTTATACGTGCTATTTGCCATGAAACAAATACAAAGACTATGAATTTTGTAAAAAAACTCACTCGTTTTAAAATTATTAGTTTAAAATTATTAGTCTTACTAATAAAATCTTTAGATTTAATTGGTCAATAAGATATTACAACATACTTTGTTCTAATATAATGTTTTCCCTATTTTAAAATATTTTATGAATTATAACTAGTTAAATTAGTTGAAACATATAACACCTCTGTGAATTTATTTTAAAAACCTCAGTACATGTTACTGATTTTATCAATACCAAAAACTGCTCCTTTAAAAGAACCAGTTCTGGTTTCGACTTTAAAAAAATCAATCCATTTCTGTATGATTGTGTTATAGATAGAGTGTAGAAAATGTTTAAGGAAAAATGAGAAAAAATACAGGAAAGTTCATGGCATTCCTATCTCATAGACTAGAGTTTTTTTTAGTTTCCTTATGAATAATTGTCACTGAAGATAACCATTCTTTAATGGTCGGACAAAACCAAAAGCTTAACATTCCGAATAACTAATGACTCTGGAAACTAGATATGTTTAATTTTTAGAGGTTTACACGTAACAGTCCAAATGTTGTGTGTTTTTACTTAGGGATCAGTCTTAATATAAGCACATTACCATGTAAAACTACAATCCTTATTGCAACAAACCTGCATACTCAGTACTATTAAATTATTATAATGGGAATAATATAAGATCAATGAAATTCTCTTTAATCAAGCCAGTGTACTGGATGCATGCAAAAAAACGATAAAAAAATTTTTGTGAGATACCATTATATTTTGTATATATACAAATTTATGTTTTTTGTGTGTACAAACAATACACTTTGATCTTCTGATACATTTAATTTATTAATCCAACACATTTCCTTTGTATTGTTCATTTTATTTCATTGCACTAAAACTAAGATCTGTCCTTAATGCTGGAAGAGCTGGGTTAGGTAAGTGGCGCCTGTGATTGCTTCGAGTGGCATTTGTGCTAAACTTGTGTCCGTGTGTGTCGACTGCTTATCGCTTTTGTCCTGTGACTTCTTGGAAGCTTTCTTCTGTTCTCTTCTTCGTTATACTAACACCAAGGCAATCTTTAAACGCACACTTGTGAAGGCTATTGGTTTCTTTCTTCAACATCTGTCCTTTAACTAAGCCTGTTTGATGAATTTAAATTATGATTTTCGTAGTGTAAATAGTATCTAAAAAGACCATGTTAGTTTAGAATTTACTACAAGGTATGAGATTTAATAATGGACATAATTCAGTCGACACCTGCTAATATTAAAATATCGAGTGATTATTTATAACCATTGTTTATTGTTGTGATTTTTTGTTGGGAATAATTTTTTAACTTAAAATATAGTTTACTATTATAATAATAACAGTATACTGTTGGTATACTGAGACACTTATTTTTTCTTGGGTAAATAATTAAAAAAGTCAAAATAATAAGATTTTTTGCAAAATATTTGGCTTGTGACTTTTAAGAAAATATATCAATTTTGTTTTACAATGTTATTTAAACTGTCTCTTGCTTTTTATGTGTGTGTTTTTTTTAGATATTTCCCAAAAAGTGTAAAAGTTTATATTTCAAGATTTAAGTTTTAAGAAGGATAAATATAAGGATTATTCATGAAAATTTGAGTAAAACAAAAATGAGTAAGTTAAACGTCGTTTGAGTTAAGGGAATCAGATGAAGATGAGAATTAATAAAATCAATACTATTTACTAACAATCTGTATCATCTTTAGTTTGTTATTTCAATACGTTATAAAAATCCCGGAAGTTAACCAGTGTGAAGTCTGACTTGACAGAATTTTCGATGTATTGATGTTTTTATGTATTATGATATTATAGTCGAACTTGGGATTGTTTGAATCCGTCGTCATAAGGTACAATAAAGATTAACATATAAAATATTATGAATAAATATATTTGTGTATTTTCCTTTTATGACAAATCCTTTAATTCAACATTTTTGCCTGAACTAATCACAATTCGTAATTGGGTCGTTAATTAATTAACAGTCGAGCAACAGTAATAAAAAATGCCTCTCGTATTGATAAACGTAAAATAAATATGTGTTTTTACTCCGGGGCCTCTATGTTCGAGTAGCAGATCTCTTTCAGTGTTGACCATGTCTATCGTCTAGGATGTGATATTCCACAACGAGGCGTACAGCCAGAGCAGCAGCAGTGCGGAGAGTGCCGAGAGCAGTCCGCAGCACCAAGGCAGCAGCGGTAGCGTCAGCGCGGCCTCGGGGTTCATGGCTGCTGTGCTCACGGCCATACGCAGCGCCACTGCCTCCGCGTACTCCTCCAGGCTTACCAACACCAACACCGGTGAGCAGGATGTGATTAGCACTTTTGTTACTGTTAAGAATTATTGATTCAATTTGCTGCGGTGACTTTTAACCCTCCGATTGGGGATTGACACGCCTGTGTTGATGGCAGTGAAAAGTGATTATTAGCATCTATTTATCGCAATGATATATGGCGATGCTTAATCATCGATTACAGTCACAATGCTGCCATCTGCGAGCTAATCCATGAGCCACCATGAGCAATCCCAATATGGTACAGTGGAGGGAAGGCCCACCCGAATAAATAAACGGTGACCGGGTTGGGTGAAAGTTGACGGCATTTGTAGGTTTGATTGGGATTGCAGTGGACACCTGTTTTGCTTCTTTTATGATGGTATGATTAAAGAGGAAGGGCATGTAGACAAAAAAGGACTACATAATGAGATCAGAATATAGTTTAAAAAAAGTTAACAAAGTTTATTTACACAGATAAATTTTACTTTTGCCCATAATTCGACATTATGTAAATTACAATAAAACAAGTATATTAAATTGAATGGTCTTAATGGACTTAAGGATCAATTTCTTTCGGTAACAAAGGTCGAACTTGAGGTATGGTGATACAATGATTCCAAGGTCAGTGGTCCATCAGAGACAGGTTGGATATCTGAAGGGTGGATTGCTGTTTTAGTTACAAGGTTATATTGTCACATAATACAGCCATCACAATTAAGGGGGCTTTTCTGTAACAGAGCCGTCATCGGAGGCAGAGCCGATGTTGTCGCTGGAGCCTGAGCCATCAGCCTTCGCCATCAGAGACATCACGACATCCTCCTCTCCTCAGGATATGGAGAAGAGGCTGTCTGTCGCCTCCCTTGGATCTCTTGAGGTAACCTGTACAATATTTTATTACACTCCAAGTCAAAAGCCATCACTGGGTAAAAAAATAATTTGTCACTATATTGGAAAATCTTTTTGCTGCCCAAATTGAACTGTTTCTAGTTCTAGTATGTTATGAAATATAATACAATTGGCTCAGTGAGAAGACCCATATTTAGTCAGCCTCTGATATACACAGAGTCCTGGGAGTTAGAAAAGCTTGGAGTTGTTGCTCCTCCTCCTCAGGTGACCAAGACTATCCTCTCCTGTCTCGATCCTAATGAATCCTTCCGCACCAAAGCGGTTTTTCACCACTATCCATCATGCATTTCGCTAATTCACCCCTGGTGGAGAGTTACTTCATCAAATATTAATTGTTGATGAGCATATTTTGAAATATACAGTTCTATTAATAAAATTAATTCACAAATGTTTAATTTTTACAAATACTTGAAATATTTGAGGCTGACAGAAATTTATTGCAAGTCTAGTGAATGTTGCCCATTGTCCCACAGGTGTCGCCGGGTCGCAGTGAGAGTCTACACAACCTGTCGCAAGCGATCCTCCGTCGCCAGCAGCTAGAAGCGGAGGATCCGGGCGCCAATCTGCCTCTTGTCCCAGCCTGCTCACTCGTTGATCAGGTAATCACCCTTGTCACACGCAACTGAATATTAATATGATAGTTAAAGTATATTTCTTATTTATTAATTTATTTAATTACCACTCAATCATCTGTTGTTTTCCTGATCAGAACAAATTATTTTTCTTCCCACCTGAAACAGCCAAAAGTGATAAATTAGGACAAAATTTCATTTTATCTATGTTAAGATTTACAGTTTAGTTATACATTTACATGATACATTTACAAAAAAAATTTAACAATTTCTCCTACAGGTGATTGAAGTTGACAACCTCGTCACCCGACTACTGAAAATCATCAGGATAATTCAACAAACCAATGACAACTCCGCTCTTCTGGAGAGGTGAGTGTAGGTTGCTATTTAATTTCATTAATAATTTTAAATATATTAAGTAGTGTTGGAAGATGTGAGTTTTTAATTCATCCTATTATTTATCAAAAAAACTATCACGATGACTGTTCGTATGTATGTTAAGTACATTTTAAGGGCATATTTTGCTACATTCTTGAGGTTAATATCATGAGAAACACAGTAAGAACATCCAGAATAATTGTAAACCTATTACCTAAATAACAACTTGATTGTTGAACATTAAGTTCAGAAAAAAGGTTGAATAGTTATTAGGATTTCTTTTAATTTTAAATTCAAACCGTGAGAAAGAATTTTTTTGTTGCTGTATAATTTATTCAGGTACATCCGAGGAATGCTCATGGTCTGGGAATACTATTCGGAAAATTGTATCTTCAAGAATTTTACATCTTTCAAAATTTTTACAGGAAAAAACTGACAGACTCTTTGACAGAGCAAGAGGCCCAGGTGGTCAGTGGAGAACAGCTGATTGCCCAGCTAAAACTAGAGGTGCAACAGCTGAGAGACCAGTTGCAGAATGACAATTCGCCTGAGGTAAAATCAGCTGATTGAAATACATTTGGAGTGTTCTGTTGATAGTATTTGTGGAAAATACTCTAAAATGAAGTGTAAATAATTAATTATTTCTTAGTTTTTCTTGATTCATCAATGTAATATTCACTTTCAGTGAATCTTGACAGTTAGTGCTATTTTAAATTTCTTTTACACTAACTAGGGGCATTTTAATATTATGTTGTGATCTCAGTAAAATATATTTAAATATGATTAACTTCTATAAAATTGTGTAAAATTAGTAAAATTTATAAAAAATAAAATTAATCAATAAATAAGTAAAAAAATCCTTAGCAAAGTTGTTTCACACGTTTTGTTACCTTTTTAATAATTGATATTTTATATATTGTTTGATATTTGATATTGTTACTTTTAGTATACCAGAGTATACTTTTGGTACTTTAACAGTCCATATTGAAAAATGCTCAGTGAGTGGTTGCTGCACTAACCAGGGATTGTTTTTTTGCGAGACATCCTCAACCCAGCCTACCCAAAATATATCACTTATTTTATAAATACATATAAAAAAATACATATGTCAGGCTGGTATGGTGGCGTGTCCAGTAATACAGTTACTTGAAGGTCACGAATTGTGGATAGTTATGAGCAATGGTCGGATGTAATGTTCTTTCGTGTCGATAAACGTCCGCAATATTGAATGCTACGTTCATCCGCAAAGACCATCCTCATAATTAATCCAGTTTGTGATTCAGAGGCAGTCATTTGGACTCTATGTTAAACTGTAGGTCACTTAGATATGCCATTGACTGTTGGGCTATTAATTAGCAGTTTTGTCTAAAGGTCGCGCCACAATCATCTTACACTCTTTTCTCATTCATACTCAATGGACAGGTTGCCATTTCAGTAATTAACTAATACCTAATTTTCTCCTTCCAGTCTTTTTTCTTTTTTTTTTTTTTTAACTTTTCTTGTTTTTTTTGTTTATTTTCATTTTTTTTGTTTTTCCTTTTTTTTTATTTCTTTCCCCTTTGTGTGTGTTCCTTTTTTTGTTTTTCAGTTTTTTTTGTATTTTATTTTTTTCTCTTTATTTTTTTTTTTTTTCTTTTTCATAACCTTTTTTTTTTGCCTCAGTCTTTCTCTTTTAATTTCAACTGTTCCTCTTTTTCTTTTTTTTTCGTTTATTTTTTCATATTCTAGTTCTTCATTCTATTTTTTTTCTCCGTTTTGTTGTCTCTATCTTTCACTTCCGATATTTTTTATTCTTTATTTTTTTTTCTTTCTCATTTTCTTTCATTCTTTTCCTTTTTTCTCTTTCCCCCACTTCTTCCCTCTTTTCTCCTTTTTCTCCACCTTCCTTTCTGTTTTTCTCTCTTGTTTTTTTTTCTTTTCTTTTTTCTTTTTTTTAGTTTTACATTAATTACTTCTGAGTTTGCAATGTTTGTTAACATAAAAAGTTTTAACTTAAAACTCTCGATTGTTTCATACTAATTTTAGTATTTCAATATCCCTTTGTGTTGAACTATCGATGCAGTAAACCATCAGTTTTCATTTTAAAGTATGCTTCAGCAATAAATAGATTTAGTTATTGCATTAGTGATGTTTATAAAAACAATTGTCAGCCTCTTGGTAGACGTACTGGGAACAAAACCATCGCAGTGACAGTGAAGCAACTTTGCAACAAACACTTTTCTCTATAATTTCAACTGTAGACCTCTTAAATGCTTAATTAATACTCGTTAGTTTCACCTAACCTAGTTGTGCAGTTAGTGCTTGCGCACTGCCACTCCGACGTAATCTTAGCCGGCTGCCGTTGATGTAGGTTCCATCCAGGGGCGAGAGGTGTTGATCGGAGCGATGCCGTTATAGGAAGTGAGTTGGGCTCAAGCTGATTGCGTAGCAGTTTCTCATTCTAGGTCTGCTCATGCCTCCGCTTGGCCGCTTGTAGGCAGGCCCGGCACTAGGCGGTTGAGCCGCGTAGACCTACGCAAGCATGTCTCCATGTGTTCTGCTAGCTAGCCGCTGTTCCTCATATGTTTCCAATCTCACTTTAGGTGTAGTTTTTATAGTGATTTTATGGAATTTAATGTAACAGCATTAATGTTTGGGGAAACCATTGGACTATAATAACACTGGATACTTGTTACGATTACAAAGTTCCATCATCATGATTTGTCAAGATCATCAGTTATTCAGTCAAAGGCTTGTCAGAACAGGGTGTCTAGTCTACCCCTTGAACGTGTTTGGTCTGCTGACTGACCGTTTTCACCCATCTTTAAAAACTAGGAGATTAGAGCTAAACTACTGAAAAATGCCTACTGTTTTATAACATACAACAATCATTTCACACATTCCCGTGCCACTACACCCCTGGTTGGATGAAACAAATTGAATGTATTTATATATTTTAGCTCAGTGTGTTCCAGTGTTATTATAATCAATGGACGAACGGCATTAAACTTAGTATGAACACACTATTTTTGGCAAAGTTCATAGCTTCAGTTAGTTGTTATAACCAGTGTTAAATGTGATTTGAATCTGCATTGCAGCTGAGGCTCCAGAAACTGTAAACTATAATGATTTTAAAAATAATAAAAACTCTTAGCTAGGTTAGTGTCAATAGTTCAGTATCCCGATTTTGTGTTATGTTTTTCAAATAATCTGCAGTTAATAGTTTGAATATTCATCAGGCTTTGATATGAGTAAATTACTAAAAAAAAATTAATCAAGCTTCAGTTGATTTCTTTATTGTGATTTGAAATAAAAATTGCTTTAACTCTTGTCAGAGTGTGTATTAAGAATAAATAAACCGAATCAGTAGGGATAAGTTCAGTGAGAACCCTTAAATGTCATTGAAAAAAGGTAGAGCTCGGGAAAATACAAAAAGGAAGATTTTCGAAAACAAATATTTGGATTATACTTAACCAACCAAGGTACAAATTTGTTGAGTGCAGCTTAGTAACCAATCTGAAAGTATTGATTGCATATTTTTAGAAATTGGTTGCCAAAAGAGTTTCAGATGAGTAGTTATCACAGAAAACCTTAGTTTTACATTACGAAAATTTAGAATGAATAGAATGGAACTGAGCTTATAACTGGATCCTGTTTGCTAATTTTTTCTTCGTCAAAACGATTACTCACCAAACTTTTTTATGTATCGCACCTTAACCCTGTTTTACCTCAAGTTACTCATTGGTATTGATGTATTGCTAGAATTAGTGTCCATCTATTTGTGAAACAATAGTTTTCAGACATATGCACTGAATGAAAATTACATAATTCTCGGTGAGGGTTATTTTACTATTTGTGCACAGATTCACAATACTTATTACTGTAAATGGTCATTCATAAGTTTTGATAATGAAATGGGGAATATCCGATCATTAACAACTTTTGTAATAACAGAAAATTTATTTTTAGTTATAAAAAATGTACAGATGAGGCTAGACAGATTAACCCTTCAAGGCAGTAGTTTTTTAGTGGCCTCCTCTGCTACGGTAGTTTTTTACAGAGTGTGGATGAGGTCCACTTTATCCTCCTCACTCACATCTGATAATAACCCTATATCATCTAGGTCTAACCAATGCTCCATTTCACTAGATCTAGGCATCATAAAACACTACCGAAATAAAAAGTAATTGTCTAAAAACTAGTTACCCAATTTTCAGTTACAATAAACTGGCTCAATAACGTTACACTTCAACGCATAATCGTCTCTCACAAACACATCTACAATTTACATTTCCAAACAAATAGAAAGACACAATATAATCTTAATTATCAAGGCAACAGCCTAGAGTATAATTTGACGTCAGTTTACAACGTAAAGATTATGAATATACACAAAAAACTACAGTTTACAGGACTTATGAACACTGAGTCGACGCAACGAACAAAGACTGTCCTTGTAAACAACATATCTCTATCACATTCAAAACTGATCAAAATTGGTTGGAAAATGTAGAGAAACTCATAAGCAATATTCCCCACACAGTTTGAGATCGAAAAAGTTCACTAGGACGTCGTTAGAACGCGCCATCTGACGGGGTGCGTGATGACGTGGAACTCCCATCAAACTGCAGCAGTGTCTTTTTTTGCGTGCCGTGGGTCTCTCGTCAAACCGCCTTGAAGGGTTAAACAGGAAGTCTACAAAATTGACAATATTTGACGATGTAATGTAATTCAAATTTATGAATGACCCTTTCTTATATGAACTTAATGAGTTTAAAGTTCTATTTCATTGAACGTTTGTTACTTCTACCACTCATACATGTTTTACTAATGAATGTATAAAAGCACTAAATGTTATGGTGCACATTGCTATGAATTAGTAGATTTTACAATCAGCTCTTAATAAAGCTGCTTTGTGTATAAGGAATTCCAGATTTAAATCAGAATTTATTCAGAAGATGCTATCCAAAATGTTAATTCAAAAGTTAATTTCATTTGTTTTTTCTTAATTTCCACATGGCTTTTTAGACGTTTTAGCCACCAGCATAGTTTAATGATATAATTGTTTGCCATTAATCATCATCATTTATTATTTTAATAGTAACATTAATATTAATTGGAATCTTCTTTCCAAATGATAAATTCACTTTTTACTTCATTAGTCTGTGTACATGTAATTATACATCTTTTCTTGTCTTGGTTAAATATTTAACTTATAAATCAAAATATTATCTCCTTGATCATCATAAAATGAATTAATTTTGAGTCCTCAGAATGAAAGAACTTACTACGACCATAATAATGTTTTTTTACAAATTAACATCCAGATTTCTACTTCTTAAATATGTTACTCTATGTTCTCTTAAGCTGTCAGAAAGCTCTGAAGGAAAACCAATTAATTTTTTCCTTGCTGTACAATAAACATCTGTTGGTGTGATGTGCAGAAGACGTGTCGTCTGCAAGAGAAGGAGCGGCAGCTAGGCAAAGCGTGTTTGTCAAAACAGCTGATCACAGACAACTGGGGCTTGGCGGTGACTGAGGTGCAACGTCAGTATCAGGCTATCGACAACGCCCTGGAGGTAGGCCTAACCAAGTTTTTAAATAATTTCATTCAGATTTATGTCCAAAAATTATTCTCTTCATTTTTAATAGTCATGTATCCATCCATCTCTATTAGTGGAAACACCTAGTAGTAATTATAATTTCAGTAGCTTACTTTTCCACGATGTTTAAAAAATCGAAACACATACTATATAATGTTATACATACTATCATAGTATGTATAACTATCTGGCTAACCTGTATAATTCAAAATATTTATTGCGACCTTCAATCCGTATTCCAGATTTAGTTAAAAAAAATTAAATAAAATTAATGCTTTCAATCTCGAGCACATTCAAAATTTCAGATACAACTGCATTTCTTGTTTTCCGCGACAAGTATCAACGGTAATTATTGCTAACATATGAATACACAACATATGTTGCATTTTGCTGCCAAGCGGAGCGCAACTGACAAGACTACTGCAGCTGGTATAATCTTGGAGAAATGGCATAAATTAAGATTCACCTATTCCATCGTCTCTAAGCAAACATAAAAGCCTGATTTGACATTGTACACAAACAAAATGATGCAACAGACATAAACAGGAGAGAATAACATAACTGACTATGGTCGGTCACTGTAGGGATGATGTCGGGGTTATAATAATTAAACAAAAAATACCTCGTGAAAGAGCCAGTTATTCCCAACACGACAGTACAAAATACTTCTTCTTCTTCAAGTGGCTTATTAAGCACGGCAAATTTAAACTACACTAGGACGTGTGGACGCCTCAGTGGGACAGCAGTGGGGCTGCCGCTCAGAGACATGGCATTCACAGAATGTTAGAGGTTATATACTTTTTTACTAAATTAACTGTTTTAAGATTCAAGACTTGAACAAGAAATTAATATGAAATAAAATAGGTTTTACTTTTGAATTGAAGTGTTTTATTTCGTACATAAATTTAATAAAAATGATGCTTTCTTTTCAGACTATATTGTAAATAACTTCAAATAAAATTAAAAATAACTTTATGACACATTAATAACTGCCTGTGATTATTTAGTATGCAGCACTAATATTGCAGGCGTTGTTCACAATTATTGTCTATGTGACATTGACGTCTATACTGTTTTATTTTCAGATTATCCAGATTTGGTCTCATAATCCACCATTCACTGTAATAATGTTGTTGGTACAGGTGTTGGCCAGTGTGCAGGGGGTGGTGCAGACGACACCAGCGCTGGCACAGCTGCAGAAGGACCTGGAGGAGGCGAACTTCCGTTGCGCCTCGAACCTCCCCCTCGCCCCGGCCCCCGACCTCAACGCCAACACTTCCCCAGTCCTCAACGGGACTACGTAACACGACGTCATCATACTTGCCCTCTCCTGCGCCCTCCTCTGCAAGACTGTGACTGTTCTGTTAACCATCCTACAGTACTTACTTAGTTTAGTCTACGCCTAATTTATAACTAGATTTACAATCACCGGTTAAGCTTTTAATTTTTACCTTTATAATCCTTACTTTACATAAATGATGAGATTTTAAATGGGAACCATGCATGGAAAATTAAAGTTTTGTACCCTATGAAAGATTTGTAAAATAAATAAGTAATTTGCTATTAGAGGTTTTAAAATACTTGAATGTGTTCCATCCAAGATTCAACCTCTAAACTTTTTTTAAAATTTCTTTTCAGGGAGGTTTGTAACTAATATCTACCTGTTTAAAAGATGCATATAATGTAATATTTAACTAAACTTCTTAAATTATTTAGAAAACTAAACAAGCAATATGATTGCTTTTAAATTTTTACACCATTACCTTAGTATTTTTATATTTATTTTTGGTGGCTTAGTATTTCAAAATATTTATGAAACCTTTAGAATCATGTTAATTGAGTGTGGTTACACATGTAATTTATTTATTATTGTACAAATGAATTAGGAACAAAACTTGGAACCTCTATGAAGTAAGTGAGTATGTTTAAGAAAGCCCTATAGTTTTTTTAAGGAGATTAATCATCATCATTTGCCTATTTTAACTTGAAGGATGCTACTCAATCATTAGTTGTATGCACAGATCACAAAACATTGTTACAAGTATTAAGTCTATTATGTGTAGTAAAAGTATGGTCAACCCTCCAACCGTATTTGAACCTTATGTACCTGAAGGTTTTTTAAGGTATTAAGTTTTTACTCCCCAGCAAAGTCAGACTTGATATGTTTTTTATATTCATGTGTCAAGAAATTAACTTGTCTGAAGTTTTAAAAATACTCCCTAATTACACGTTTTATCCTATGATGTATTTATATGACTCATACACTGTTACGAGCTGTATTTGTCTCTATGTTACTTTACCACAAATGTTAACAAATATTTTGTAAAATATTAAATATTTCATCGAACCCTTTACAAATCTGAGTGTTTTAATATCAATTAATGAAATCTGTTATTTGACGTTTTAAAATAACAACCAAATTTTATTTTTTTAAATAACTATTTTTATAAGTCTAAAACTTCCTATAAGGACATACAATTGAACACTTAAAACATCAATTACCCCAGGGAGTAGAAGAGATTCTACGAACTTTAATGAAATAAAAATGGATGCAATTTTTTTTACTTTGTTAGAAGTTAAGGTAAAGCTTAAAACATTCTGTTTGGCAACTATATATTCAATTTATTTACACGAACAATGAATCTGCGAGGTGTGTATTTTAAGTAATGTCCATTGTGTTGTGGACACTAGTGGTTTGCGCTCATACCGCATCAAGCACAAGCGTCACGTGTACTGACAAGCTTTGGGAACAAATGAGCTCAATTTCAGCTCTGTTACTATCTTGTGCTGTTCATTGTGTTTGGATTTTTTTGACACGGATATGTCTTAGCTCTGAGGGGAATGTTAGTGATTTTTAAGATGGAAAATACGTAACAGGTCTCCATAGAAACTACCAGGGCTATTGTATTGAATTTTTAATATAAAAGATAAGAACAGCTGTTTAGATGAATTGAAAACATTCATTTTAGACATATCCATGATCTAATGTATTTCCCAAAGGGAAGTATATACGATCATTTTTTTTCAATTTCTGTTTCAAGCCTTTGACAAGAGCCAACAAACTCTTATAATCTTCTTTTATCTCTACAAGGTAAATTTTATTTGATAACTATTCTGAACAGAGGTGACATTTCTGAAAAAAAACCTTTATTCATCACACATGAGTCGTGGCGTAAGAGAATGCCGTGGTTGTGTTTCACAATCTGAGACTGGCTCTTGTGAAGAAAATCTGTCATCTAAACTTGGTGTGTACTCAACAACAATTGATGTGTCATTTGTTATGCATTTCTGTACCACATTATGTTTGTGCTTGACTTCCTTGAATCTCCTTCCTTCTAACCATGTAGGTAAGCCATAGAGCTGAAATTGAGCAGTGTCTCAAATCAAGCCAATAGCCTACATGACGCATGTGCTTATTGTAGTATTAGCGTGAACTACTAGTGTCTACAAAGCGGAAGTTACTTAAAAACTATGCCTTGTACTTAGTTTTCACAACGGTATTCCCTTAGGTTTTAAACTCTAATCAAATCAGGTTTGCATTGAAAAACATGCCCCAAGCATAAAATCTTTACAGATTTAACGCAATATTTTGAATAATATAGTAGTAGTAAGCAATTTTTAGAAAGTAAAAAAATACTTGGAAGAATTTGAAATTTTTAACTGGCTTCAGTTAAATCTCCATCGTTGTTCTGTAGAAGTAGTGTAATTTTCTGTGATCGGAGCCTGTGGTTCTTCAGCTGAAGGATTGTGTAAATAAAACCCCTATCTTGACTGATGTTAATTAGTGGATGTTGTGCCAAGTCATTATCTGTATTGTTTTGTATCTGTGCCGTAATATTTTTCTTTTTTTTCAGTCATAGTTATAATTAATCTAGTTTTAATTCTAGTGAAGTCATTATTGTTTGAAATAAACATTAAATTTAACAGGAATCAAGTTTTTTTATATCCTAACTGAAACCTTGGAAATGAATTGTTAGCTTTTTGTGATATATCAGGTGTTCTTTTAATAAATCTAAATTTCAGGATATACAGAAACTATGTGTTGAAATATATTAATATATACACGCACACACATATATATATATATATACTGTTTATGTATTATATTATATATAAATATACGATATAATAATATTTGTGGACTGATTATCTCAAGAATTGATATGCTGTGAAATATTTTCACTCAGTTGCTCATTCCCCTTACTCCAATGCACTCGGTAAATTTCCATTCGTGAGTTTCTGTCCACAAGGTTATACTATCGTCCAAAAAAATTAAAAAAGTCTATTTCTTAAAATGGTACACTAGGCCGGGTATAAAAAAATTTATCTTCATAAAATTTTCTTGTGCAGTACAATTTGCTGTTAGCAAGAAGTCTACTCAAACTGTTTCTACTTATCGCTGCACAAATATATCAGAGTTTTGATGGAGCTTTTCATCACCAACAGTGATATTAAATACAATTTTTTACCATCCAAATTTAAATTTAATCCAAAAGCTTTTACAAGATTTAGTATTGTACATCTTGATCCAAAAATAAATACAATTCCAATGTCATTAACTTAATAATATGTTTTCGTAGGTGATATTGCATTCTTTTTAAACAAAACTTCACAAGGCAACTTAACTGTTGGATCTATTATAAATCCTTTTGAATTTTTTCTGCTGATTGCAATAATATCACTTTTTATACAGAAGAAGAGATATCTGCGGCAGATACCTCTTCATACACTTTATAAGCCATTCTTCTAAACTCATCCGCTATTATAGTTCTTATTTGATTGTGATGGGCATTCCTCAAGAGTCTTCTGTAAGGACAGAGTCCAAGGACATGAGACAAAGTTTCAAATCAAATGATTTATTGTTCAGAAACATTGATACAATGCATGAACATGGTAAGTACAGTTGTTTGCTAACTACAGCTTAGCAAATAGAAATGAGAAAACAGAATAATTTCAAATAGGAATATTAAAATAATTGATTATCGTAAAGTTTACAAAATTATTAAAATTACATGAGCAGATATTTGATTACCTAGAAAGTCAAAAGTCAAATCGATTTCATAAGGGCATCTTGATATGAGCCACTCTTTTAATTTTTTCTTAAATATCTCTCCACTGAGCTCTTCAATATTCTTTGAAAGTCTGTTAAAAAAAACTACCCATCAGGGCTATTTGAGGTTAGGCCTAAGTCAGACTGCCTCTGGACCCTATGCAGTGATTAATTTCATAGGGAACGGCGTTCTCTTACCTCCAAAGAGTGCCGGAACGCATGTAACATTAAGAATTATATTTCAGTAGTATATAATATAAGTGTAAGTGCCGCTCGACGCGCAAAACCGGACCAAATGGTTGAACATGCTTCAGAAATTTGTATAAGGTATTTTAGCCTATTCATCAATTTGAAATACATCAATGTTGTATATATATCAAATTAAAGAGGAGATTTCAAGCTATAAGTAGGTGTAAAAAAACGTAAACAAAATTATTTTGGCAAAGTGAAACCCTAAACTCTAAACCTTAAAACTGTGGTTCACAAGCAGATGTTAAGTGCTCAAACAGGCAATTGTGAGCTATGATCAAAGAAAACATAGACATATTATGGAATCCCTATTAGTTTTTCATTACACAAAATTTAACAAAGTGCGCCATCTTAGGGCTCAAACGCACTGACGCGGCTATGACAGCGAATATCAGTGCATTGCTCTCTGCCTTTCAAATATGTAGCAAAAACAGCATATATCTTTGATAAAAGTATCATATAGTATACTCAGTCAAAGGCCTTTGAGAGGTCGAGATACAGAATTACGAACTGGTCTAATAGCGAGGATGGTCTTTGCAGATTAACGTAGTATAGTGCTGACATTAATCCACACAAGAAAAACACTACACCCACCAACCATCGTTCACAATTAACCAAAATTGATATACTTTACACTATACCACCAAGTAGCTGGATTACAGGACACGCCACAGTACCAGTCAACTCTATGTTTTGAAATTAGTGAAATGAATTACTTTGGCTCTAGAGAATTGTGCTACAATGTTTAAATCTTATATTTTTCTATTCTTACTAGGTTCAGACATACTAAAAAGGATACATGAAAAAAATAAACAAATAAATTTCAATTCTAACCCTCTTTATTGTAATAGGCTTACATTTTACGTTAAAAACCACTAACAATAATTAAGAAAAAACAAATTATTTCAAGAGTATTGGCCAAATGTTTTTGGAGTGGACTTTTTTGGGTAATTTGACCTTAAGATAAATACCAAGTTTCAAGTGTTAAATAATTAAGAAATCAAATTATTCATATTCCTCATAAAATATCATAATTCCTTGCATATTATTACGTTTATCACTAGTAACAAAGTATGATTGTATATGAGCTAGGTAACTTGAAATATGAAGAGAGTTATGAGTCATGAGCAAACTCCCCGCCAAATATATAGGAATTTCTGACCAGTGATACAGCATAATTGTTTATTTAGGCCTACATAAATAACTGAAGAGTATTTATTAAACTGTAAAACAAAATAAAAGGATTCCTGTTGTTGCATCGTTCAAAATAAATAATTGTAAAAAGTGTTAACCAATTAGGTTAAGATCAATCATCATGACATATGAAAGATTTTGACATTTCTAGCAATTGAGTGTAAACATTCATTTCTGTACCGGTGGCTAAGGTTTTGTTTACATGACCCTTACCGCTCTGTATATTTTTAATTACCTTGTGTATGAGTGTAATAATTAATTTAGCTTTTTTCAATATATTTTTATTTAGTCACATTAGTATTTAGTGCTTAATTATATATACATATCATAACAAAACCTTCAATGGTCATGGCTCAAAATTTTATTGAGAACATAAATTGTCTTCAGAAGTTCCACACAGAATCAGGTACTCGCTGATTTGGATGTGCCAATAGTTTCATGATATTGTTGAAAACTGAGGTGACATCTCGAGAAGTTTCTAACAAATAAGAGAATGGAGACACTATATTACCAAGTTCTTGATAAATTTTTTCAACATGATTGAAGTCTGACGGTTTTTCATGCAAATAAAACACATCAAAAATAAAGTTAGGTGACTGCATCAATTTTAAGTATGAAGGATCATCAGTATTCACAACGGGGATTAAGAACGAACTGCTGTAAATTAAAATTAGTCTTACAATATGACTAGGAGGAATCGTAGGTGCATTGGTGGAATCTGGAATATCCTCTGTTGACAGTATGTCCCTGAAAATGTGAGTGATATCAAAAGTACTTCTATCCTCATTGAAAACACACTTGTAATCTCTAACAGATTTTGAGAGATCATTTACTTTAGAGGTAAAAGGCGAGAGCCTTTCCAATTTCCCTGGCTCAACTGATAAAACAGAAAATTCTGTATCCTTGGCAAGTGCTAGTTTGTTAAGCATGAACATTCTTATTGCTTCATTTCTTATAGCATGGGTATTAGGTTCCTTGTTATTATCCTTAAAGGAATAACCTATATCCTTCTCCTGAGAGTTTTGAAGGCAAATAATGATTTTTTCCTGGACAGCAACTTTGGGAGGGCGAGGAATTGACTGAAAGTTTAGTTTTCTTAACAATCCAGAAGAAATTTCTTCTTTGCCTTCCTTAGAACTAACACTAGGTTCACCTTCTGATATATTGGAGCATTCATCCATGCTGTTCCTATTGTCAAAAATATCAGGGGAATTAGGACCTTCCATGGGCTCCATTTTCTTCCTAGGCTTAATGCTTACACACTCACACGCAGGCCCTTAACAGAACACAATCACAATAACTAATTGAACAGGAATATCAATCCATGTTAAATGAGGTTATAATTATCTACTGTCACCAGTATATGAACTTAAACATGAATGAACTAGTGGTTTCAAAACTTGATTTTGGCAAACAATACTGGAAGGAGGAATAAACTCACGATGTGAATATAATACGATGTTTAAAGTTTTCGATTTCAGAACCATATAACTTAAACTCAACGATAGTCGATACCAACTAAAAAATAATCACCATTCTGTTTATGTTTACACGAAGATGAATGACAGAAGATCAGAAAAGTAATGTAATAACAACCTAACATTTTCAAAGCCAAAGCCATCCAAATCAGTTCCATTAAGATATGCCAACCTACGATACGAACCTTGAACCAAAGAAAATCGAACGATATAAACTATAATAATATTATTATTATTTTATTAAAAAACTAGATCAGGGTTCGAAATAATGAGAAGTAGGTTGATGAATTGCCTTCCTAATGCAATCAAACACACCACTTCTGTAGTTTTCAAAAGAAGAATCCTTGAATTTCTAATGAACAACCCTTGTTATAACCAAAGACAATTTATATTTCTATATAATATAATAATAATAATATTATTATATAATTCTATATAATTGTCTTTGTTATAACTTAGATGAATTATTTTGTTATGTCCAAAGAGGAGTTGTTGTTTTAGCTAGTATCACTGACAGACAAGATTATCTTTGTACATGGTGGGGAGTTTTACTACTTGGACTTTCATTGGCATTTCTGTGAAAATAACAACTATTTTTTCAATCAATCCGCCTGTCAATAACATAACCCTCATCCCACCTTATCTTTTACTATTTACTTCCAATCAAAATTTGATCTAATTAAACAGTCATCCCTTTAAAGTCATTTTTTAAGTATGAAGATTTCTTTGAACCAACAAAAAATTCGTAACTAGATTTTATATCTCAATTTCGACTACAGCAAGGAATTTAAATTTTTGGTAAAGGTTAGTAAAATATTTTGAAAATATTATCACAGAGGGCCTATTTACTCACTCCAAAAGATACTGAGAAATATCTATATTTTTTCTGTGTGACTTATCTCGTTTGTAATTTAAAATCCTTGTGTTCAGAGTACTTTACTTTATAAAACCTCAACCCTACAAAATTATGATGTTTTGTTATTACCAAGTTTAGTAGTAGTAACAACTGACATTTTTCGCTTCTTTAGGTGAAGATTTTAGTAAATAGCTGGATATATTTTATATCTTACTTTTTTATTGTTAAGTCAAGGTGTGTTGTATTGCTGAGAAAAATTGAAGACCATGATAATCTTTGCTTATAAGGTTATATTTATAATTCAGTAGGCCTAGCTTTTACAATTTTTGGTATTTTAATTTTTTATTATTGATTGTGACTTACAGGCATTTCTACATTACTGACATGTCTGAAAGCTCAAGTAAGAATGGCCAGATGATACTGGCAACAGGAGGTTACGATCACACAATCAAACTATGGCAAGCTCACTCGGGCATGTGTAGCAGGACAGTGCAACATGCTGACTCGGTATCCTTAGATGATTTGAGTGTTCTTAAAAGCTTAAAAATTATGAAAATAAATAATACAACGAAATTATGCAATATTTAACCTATTGGAATGCAAGAAAGTTATTAGTCAAACCAAAGACACGGTGTGATTACTACATTCATCAACTATCCATATGTACTCCAGTAACCGATCTAGTTCAACAAGATATTGTATTTTAAAATACAAAGCTAGATCGTCATTGATAATTAAGCCGAGTATCAGATTGCGGTCCTGTTATTATTATTCCTCATAAAATATCATTTCGACAACGATCTTTAAATGTTTATTTGACATTTGTTAACAAAAATGATAATAACTCATTTTGCAACAGTATTTGTAGGAAAAATAATATACTACTTCATTTTAAGATATAAAGTATTGTCAAATTAGCCTAAGAATATTTATTTGGCACATTTTGTCGTTTCAGTTTTTTCTTAACTAAAAAATTTACATAATATAATATGATTTTGCCCTTTTAGAACTATATATTCTAGTTTATGTAGATGTTTTTCAGTATTATTGTTTAACTCTGTGTAAAACATCTTTTTTCCGTTCCTCCAAAAACATAATAACTTTTTTCCGTTTCGACCAAAGTCCCGGTCCTGGAGGTGACGGATTAGAGGGATTCTACTGTAGGCTAAAACTAAAAAAATAAAGTTTCTTAACATATTACAGCAAGTAAATGCTTTGGAGATAACTCCTGACAAACAGTTATTAGCTGCTGCAGGTAAGTTGTACAGTCAATATTAATAGTCAAATTAATTTTACCTTAATGTATTATTATTGCATTGCTTCATAAATAAATAATCACGATTAAATTAATTTAGCCTTAATAAATAAGTGTAATAGTATATAAGTAACTTTCATAATTACTAACATTCATTTTAAAGAACGCTTTGAAATCATGATAAGCGTACTGTATTTTTTCCTGTAAAATTTAAGTTTGAGAAAAGGATGTTTTGATGTAAAATATATAATATAATGACCTTCCGGCATTCTTGATATTTTTTTAAGTACATAAAACTAATATGTGTGTAAAGAAAAACGATCACTTAATGGCCTAAATATTGATGTTCGCAAATGGTATAATTGTTTTATAAGTAAAAATATATCTAATTGAATTTAATTCTGTGAAAACTAGTAAGAACAGCTAGCTTTAAAATAAAAATTTGTAAGAAATGTGAACGCAGTTTCACAGCAGGAATTTCAGTTTAGGTTCGTTATTTAAATATTAGCAGGATAATTAATTGCACCCTAATCATATATCATAAATGTAAATAATTAGTGGGGAAAATTCACGATGGGTGGTTCATGATGAGTGCATTTAAATATTGACAGGACATCAGCACATACGAATGTACGACCTCAGCTCTTCCAATCCCAATCCAGTTATCAACTACGATGGGGTGTCCAAGAATGTGACCGGGGTTGGGTTCCAGGAGGAAGGAAAGTGGATGTACACGGGAGGAGAGGACTGCAGTGCCAGGATTTGGGATCTCAGGTGTGTTGCTGAGATATCTACTGATTCAAAGTTGTTCTGAAAGGTTTCAATTACCGCCAGACTATCCACGCATCATTTATTGTAATGAATGATCATTACAAAAAGTCGCAAAATCCGGGTCCCTATATATTTACTTTCAGTTCCATCTGACACTAACAAAGCTTTGTAGAAAACCTATGTTTTAACCATAAAAGTGTAACTTATTTGTTACAACCTCATTTTAATAAAGTAAGAAATAACTGCAGCTAGCTATCCAAGCTGTGCTTTTTATAAATCAGATAAAATATAAATGATAGAGTAAAGTTTTTAAGAGAGTCGTTATTTTGATAATTCACATGATGTATTTTAGGTCTCGGAACCTACAGTGCCAGAGGATATTTCAAGTGAGCGCTCCAGTCAACTGCGTCTGCCTTCACCCGAACCAGGCCGAGCTCGTGGTCGGGGATCAGAGTGGGGTCATTCACCTCTGGGACCTCAAGACAGACCACAACGAGCAGCTGGTAATGTCAACTTAAAGTGTTAGTTAATTAATTAGGTTATTATCATTACATCACTAAATTTACAAATTTAATTATATAGCAGCAACTTAAAGTGTTAATTAATTAATTTGGTTATTATCATTAAATTTACAAATTTAAACTCAGTTAGGCCTCTATAAAAAAAAACTTAATAGTTTATGACTAAAAAAAACACTTTAGTTCTTACAAATAATATTTCGAAGTGCTTAACATGTTAAGTGCGCACAATGATTAACATTGCATTGTTAAAGAGTTACAACAAGCACAAAGCAAAAACTCGAAAGCATCAGAAAAGCACAGAATGGCCGCCACGGAAACGAAGTGCGCCAAAAGTTATGGCAGAACACACATGAAATGCGGCAATCAGATACGAGGTCCCGAGTACGAGGCTGTGCTCACACTATAGCCGGGTTGATGACATCGTTCAAGGACGATATTTCCTGCCGTGCAACAGTGGTGCCGTCGCCCCGGGGCGGACATACCCGCCCCGCGCACTTATCGTGTTAAGTGATTTTACATAATGAGATTGAGAATACTGTTTGTGTTCTCATTATTCTCAAAAACAATTGAAGTCAAGAGATTGAACAAGAGATTTTATTTAGGTTATGTTATCTAAAATAGCTGTAGTGTTTTGTTGAAATGGAGGGGTAATTAATGTTCTTTTGATTGAACTTTATAATATAAAATATTTATAATTATTGTATACGTACAACTGTTAAGGTTTCTGCAATTACATATCATTTAAATATAACCATTTCAGATATATAAAGGTACTCTTATTTCCGTACATTGCTCGTTAGATTCTGCACTACTTAAGAACCTAGGGCATCCAGCCGTGCGTGTGCGTACCACCTGTCTTGATAAATTAAGTAGTTTTACTAACCTGATATTTTTCCCAATACTCACAGAAATAGACCTAAAGGAAATATACCAAACGGAAAAATGTTTAGTGCTATTATAAAACTGTATTTCACACAGGTTTTTTACCAAAATAAACTGTCAGATAGTTTTGATAACTTAACGGTTTCAATCTTTTGAATGGTGAAATTTTAAAGGATTATCTTAAATGAATTGCATACCTGGTAGGTCACCATTTCAGTAAAAAGTATAAAGTACAATATTAACTATGAGTTTTACTTTAGTTCTCCTTCGAACAATAAATTAGTATTGTGCTATAAATTTTCTATTCTCATCAATAACATGTTTTCGCTAGATTCCAGAGGCAGAGGCCTCTATTCAGTCCGTCACCATAGATCCGGAAGGCTCATACATGGCCGCAGTCAACAACAAAGGTCATTGCTACATCTGGAGTCTCTCTGGAGGTGTGGACGAACAACCGACCAAACTCAACCCCAAACAGAAGATAGAGGCGCATGCTCGATATGCGCTTAAGTGCAAGTTCAGTCCTGATTCCACGTAAGCCCTTCACCAATTTCTGTTACACCCTTAAAGTTTTTTGCCGACATATGCTGTGCACAGACGTGATTTATCGTTCTCCGGTAAAACTACCGTAGATTGCTTTGATCTCGGACAGGGGGTCTAACCTTGGACAGCCATACAGACTTATTAAATTTGTTCCTACAAACCCGCCTGACAACATTGTACCTGTTCATTGCATAAATAGAATCACCTAGGCATAATGTAAACAGCTGTGTAGGAATTTATATCATTCTTGAATTTGTTTCTTCTTCAGTTACAGGTTTAACCAATTGCTCACTTTCAGCAAAAAATTCATCTTTGTCTGATTAAGGTCAAGGACATTTAAAATGTGAGAACCAATATATTTTAAGTCACACTACACAAAAGAGAATTTTATCACGATCAAGAATATGACTGTTTCGTAGGATTAAGCAATCCAAAAAAACTTATCGCTACAAAGATAAACCAGTTCAATTCCAGACAGTGAGAGCAGGGAATTTTATCTCGCAGCTTGATACCGCTACGCACCTGATATACGTCATTGAGTTCCTAATTATCGTAACGATCCAAAAATGGCTATATTAAATATAGTTTATCGTTCCTCTGTACAGTTAAGTTTTTATTACTCTTTGTCCCCCTCCCCTCCCCACCCAACCAGCCCCACCAGACGAAAATGACTTTGGCAAATTATTGGTAGTGGAGTAACAAACATATAATGAATTATTTTCGTCCAGAATTGGACAGTAAAGGTCGGTTAGCGATAAATATTGTTATTTAACTTTGTGTCCAGAATTACGTTTTACAGTGTAAAACAGGACACTATTTTATTTGTTTTCTGTTAAATGAAAAATGAAATGACGAAGCAACATAGGAATATAACAAATCAAACACACCAAATTTTATGGTTATACAGTGAAACGTGGATAATTCGAACTTTTTATTTGGGTATCTTGATCTACAAATTAATTATGGCTCTAAAACTATAAAACGGTGTCCATTATTATTATAGACGACGAAACATGTGGAGCAGTTGTTTATTTACATCTCGTGACAGGACGAGGTTGTTCCTGCAACTGGTATTGTCGGGTTTTTGTGAATATTTGTTTTTATATTGTATGTGGTTATTTTATTTAGTTAGGTTTTTATGAAATGCCAATATTTTGTGTTATAAGTGTATTATAGTTTATTTTTTATCTATTCCAGTTAAAATGGGTGTAATTTTTACACCTTACATATACTTTACTAACATAAACAATAAAAATTGCATCTCTACATTCATACTGTTTATTTAAGAAGACGTCGAGTTGCAGTTTCCATACTACTTTGTCTGAATTTGTGTTTAATCGTTAATATAAGGATTGATATGTACTCAAATTGAAAAAGTATAAATAAATGGAATTTGAAAAGGGATTTAAAAAAAAATTTGAAAATGTCTTGTTTGGATTAATATCGACTTGTTAAAAAAATTAATAATAAATTCTCATTTTCCTTTTAACTGCCTAGTAGAAGAATGTGATAGTGTCCTGTGTCAAAAGGCCTATAAGTAAAAGAAATATCTGTACTTCCCTAATTTAACTCTTTTTTTTGGAAATCTAGATTGTTGGTAACTACATCAGCTGATCAAACAGCTCGGGTATGGAAAACAGCTGATTTCTCACTTGTCCAAGAGCTTAAAACTGAAGCCCAGCGGTGGGTGTGGGATGTTGCCTTCAGTGCGGATTCTCAGTACATACTTACAGGTCAGTTACTGTTAAATTTTTTAGTGTGTACCTAAAGAGTATCGATTATTATATTATTTTTTGAACACTTAAACATCAGTAGTTGACATATTATTGTACTGATGCTGTAATTATTGATTAGAAAATCTAACTTAACCTCTTCTCGAACTATTTCCAGAACATAATTGATATTTTAAGTTCACTTTGAACCCTCAGCGACGATGCCTTTTTGTTACTGAAATTGGGAAAGAGTTCATTATTTTAATTAGATATCAATAAATCATCAAGGTTTTCTTTTCATCAAAAGAGATAAGGTTACCAATCGTTGTTCAATGTTCTACAATAGATATTGTTACTGTGATTATGTATTTTAAAATAAAAACCTCAACTGCTCTTCACCATGGGCCTCTGCAGTGAATTGAAGATCGGGAGGTACTGTATTGTCATAAGTCACATAGGCTATGCAAAGGTGACCACTTATGATCTGACAGGAGTCGCAGGAACTAATTTTAATCCATCAACCTTTGTCTTATTACACAACTTTGTGTATAAAAGTATTTTAGGCCTATTATATACTTTTTGACTTGGCTATGGATAAAGGAGAATGAAAAAAAACGAGTTAGGAGCCTTATACTTGGATCCTGATGTAATAGTTTTGATAAAAGTGAAAAGAGACTTATCTATCACTCCTTTTACTCATATTCAACTTTTAGTGCTACAGCAGTAGGTAATAAACCTTTGATTTATTGTGCCAACGTGATACCCCTGAGTGACCGTGTAATATCTTTTAACGATAATTTGATAAGCTATTCTGGATGGAGTTAAAACACCATTGTCATTGATATTTCAGCGTCCTCCGACAACTGTGCTCGGCTGTGGAGTGTGGAGAGTGGAACGGTCCAGAGAGAGTACACAGGTCACCAGAAGGCAGTCACTGCCTTGGCGTTCTGCGACCAGATCACTTCCGTCGACTCACCTTCTGGCGCTTAGTTTTAATCTCTTAGGTTTATTTGTTTTGTAAATAGTTATGTTCAGTTATAGTTATATACACCAGTATATTTTTTACTGATTAAAGTTATATCATCATATTTTAACCCTAAACGATCTCTAAACCTTAAACGATTAAACTTGTTAATTTAATTAATAAAAGAATGAATAGTAAGACCATCTTTTTATTAAAACCTTTCCAAGTCAGTTGTCAACTGAAGCATAAACTAAGTACATAAACATTTCCACAGTCTGCTTCGTGAAGTGTACTGAAATAAGCCAATTAATTCTATCGTAAAACTACTTTTTTGGTGTTTACAATAAAAACCAATCGGCCTTTGAAGAGATTAAAGATGTTGCGTAATAATAAAACCCTTCTTTAACATAGTAATATTACTTTATTTCTTTGTCATATTTCACTTTAAAAACACACGTAAAGAACACAAATTGACTAGACTAGAAGTGCAACTTTGCGAATGTCACAGTTAGCTCCATCAGGTGTAGCAATAAACGCAAGTGTTCTTCTTCATAACTTTTTTCGTCAGTTTTTTGGGACCATCTGAAATGAAATATCAATTTTAGCAATGTTTAGATCTTCACAGGAGTTATGGACTTGAATCAAATATAATAAGCATATCTAACGGAAAATGAAAATAGATATTGTCATAAATCCCCTAAGGTAGATTGAATAACTGAAACTGGGACCAAGTTCAGAAATTACAAGGGATATTACAGATGTATTTAATGGTAAAATATTAGATACATTTTAAGTATTTAATTTAAAAACAACATTGACTGGATGTCTAACAAAAGGTAAATTCTAAATCACACTGTTGTTAAGAATTGATATCAATTCATGATTTTAACCAGGGGATGTTATCTTATTTGTTTATACCAACAACTAAAAGTATTGAGAGGCATTTTATTTAATAAATTTCATCAAAATAAATTGCACTTAACAAGTCTCACCAATTATTTTGACAGCTGTTTCACTCACCGATGTTGCCAATGGTTAACATATCGACTTTCCTTTCTGCCTCAATTTGCAAGATTCTGTGGAAAGCAAGGGCAGCCATTCTGTGGAAAGCTTCGTCCACATTTTCTCCCGTACATGCCGACACAGGCCAATACTCTGCCCCAAGTTGACCAGCTGTCTTTGTTGCAAACTTCTCCACTTCACTCAGACTGGCCGACGACTAAAATGTTATCTTTTAATTGCAAGATGTCTCAAATATGTATATATTTAATTAAACTTAAAATAATCGTGTATTTTTATAAAGAAAATCCAAAACTGGATGGCAACTGGTTGAGAATTTAAAAAAATGGGCCTTAAGTAGCAGGAACTGTAGCTGAACAAAATTGATCAGTTTTCAGCTTATCATAATACAGTTAAATGGTAAATTGTATCCCATAATTTTTACAATTATTAAGCCCAGTGGATTAGTTGCGAAGTTCACAATGTGGTTCTCTTTATATGTTTGACTTCATTGTATCTTATTTTTCTCTGATTTTTTTCAACAAAAGAGGTACATTTTCCCATTAATTAGAATGACTGTTGGAATATATACCTATATAATGTCCTTCATAAAATTTATTACAACTTTTAAAAATTGTATCTGATATTTTAATGATTTATTTATGGTTGGCGGTAAAAACCTGTATATTTTTAACAAAACTAAAATTATAGATTTATTTCTAATTGTAAAATACTGAATTAATATAATTCAAAGCTAGTTCAAATAAAGACCTAATAAAATTTTACCTTTCGTTTCATAATATTTTGTTTCCAACTCACCACGAGATCCATTTTGTTTCCCAACAGAAAGATGAGAGGAGATTGAGGATTAACTTTGAGGGCGTCTCTGAGCCAGGAGGTACAGTTGAACAGAGATCGGATTGATGTAAGGTCAAACACTACTACCACAACTGAAAAGCCACAAATAATAGGTTAATGTCTAAAGTGTTCCAAGAATTTTTACAAAGCAATAATGGTGATATGACTGATATTTATAATTAAAAAAGAGTCAATATATAATGATTTATATCAGTCTGTCGATGTCTGACAGTTCTTCTATTTATTCTATTTTGGTTCTATAATAGTTAGATTTAGAAAAAAATGCCACAAACACCAAAACTTATCTCAAATGTGATAATACTATTATGTGAGAATAATTGAAACTCAAGTAATTGCAACCATCAAACTACAACACCACTTAGCTCTGAACAAATTCTAATTTTTACCACCTAATCAAAGTTTATAACCCAGTTGAATAGTTCTCATTCATTGTGAGCAATATGAAAGCGAATAGTAAACACCTCTTTTAACAATCAATTTACAAATGAAATAAAATTTATAAATGTAAATAAAATTATTCACCGCAAAACCATCTTATCAACCAATTCGTTCTACTGTGTACTATCCAAATTCAGATCACATTCCAGTATTACTACAGTTTGCATTGTGCAGTAAGTGTGAAATCAAACTTCGTACCAAAACATTCTGCGGCTCAATTCTACGTGAGTGATTCTGTGCAAATTTATCAAAGTGGTTTGAGATTATTGAAGAAGTTTCCCCCACAATACCGACAGTCAGACGATGCCAGTCAGTGCACAACTGTGACAGCGGCCTTACTATGAGCTCCACGGTAATACGAGGATGCAATGCTTTTAAATCTTTCCTGCCCTGCCGTGTCCCATCTGTAAAAAACAGACTTTATTGGTTATGGCGGCAAAACAACAGACTCTCTGAAAATTCAATAGAATTGTTTGGCCACTTTTACTTGAATATGACGATCTTCTGCAAAGGAACATTACATATAAAAAAATTGAGTTTTCAAAACATATAGGCCTACATATTTATTAGGTTTTACTAAGATAGACGTTTTTGAAAATATACTCACACAACATACCCCACCAGGATATACGTATCTTAAGTTACAGATTTGAAAAGGAGTGAACAGTGTAATAAAACATTATCACATTAAAACTTTCTTGGATATTTTGTTGGGAAGAAAATAAGATTTATGACAGCCACACTCTGGATTCAATTGAATTCTTTAAGGTCTTTTCATACTGTAAAATATTCTACAAGATTAATCTATAAGTGACAATATTTCATATTACGCCTATAGAGATTCTCAATGTATTAAATATTTTGTAAATAATTTATTGACAAACAGTGTAATATTATGAACAAAAATACTTACATTTGGAGACTAAATGGAGTATTCATTATGTCAAATCTTTCCACTTCAAAGTCCACACCAATGGTTGTTTTATAATCATTATCAAAAGTATTATGGCAAAACCTATAAAAAATAAATATATTATGTTAGTTAAGAATCCTTCATTATTTGAAGTGTATATTATACTAATCTTGAAATAGCATGAATTAAAACAAAGTCAGACAAGCAAAAAGTTTCTGAAACCTCAGTGGATAAATTAAACGTTTACCTTTTTATCTATAAACTGGTAATGTAATATAAAAAATAAGTTAAACTTCTATAGGATTTTAATCAAAAACTAAACTTTATTATCAAGTTTAAAACAGTACAGTCATAATAAAATTGTAACCTATTTCCTATAAAATTTTATTCATGCAATTAACAGTTGCCGTACATCTGTTATGCATGTTTTTCTAAAAAATATTTTTATCTTAACATTATACATTTACAAATTTATGAAAAAGATTGCTCTTGATTAATAAAAATTCATATTTAAACAAACTATAAACTATTTTTTAAGTAAATATAAACAACAAATAAGCTAAATATAATATACAAAAAAACTTAAAAAATATTAATTTTTCTATTAGATTAAGTACTCATAATACAAATGTGTTTGTTTTTTAATAGGTAATTTTGAGATAAAAAACTTAAATTATTGTGTGTTTTTTTGATTTAATGTATTAAAAATTGTTTTAAAAATACATGTAAAAAACAAAAAACTCAGATACAAAAAAAATATGAGAATGTCATGATGTAACATTTGTAAATACAGTAAAATTTGTTTTGATAAAAACATATTTAATTATGGAAAAAATGTATATAAAAAAATATATTATATAAAAATATACTTGTGAGGCGTTCACCTATAATAAAAAAAAACAAGTGCTTAAGTTACTGATACCTGCGTATGTTACCTATGATGAATAAACTCAGTTACTTTAGGTATCATAGGTACTAAAAGTACTGTCAACGATTCTTAATCAGAGGAAGGACAGTTGACCGTACCTATAATAAGTAACCTAATTTAGGCCTAGTAAAAATTGCTTAGTCATAATGCAATTAACAGTTGCAGTAGGCCTACCTGTTTATTATGCATGTTTTTCCCACCGCGACATCTCCTAAGAATATTGCCTTGGCTATTCTCATACATGACCGAGCTGAGGGAGTTTCGTGAAAAAAATTTTGCTCAAGGTACGGAGTCGAAAGCACCTTATAAGGACTGGGCATTGCCAATATTTGGCGATGTTTAGGAGCTTCTGATTGCATTATTTTATATGTTGCTGACCGTGACTCATACATAGAGAACCTTAATCTGAAACAACAAATTAAAACTCATTTTTTAGTCTAATAAACCTGCAAAAATGTTGCCCAATTAATGTAACAGGTAATCAAAGAACTTAAGACACAATACATTAATACATTCGCTGCTAAAGGATTTTGATGTGTAGGCTGAACAATACTTAATGTGTCAACCAATATATTGTTTTTAAAAAGAATATGGCAAAAAAATTCACATATCACTATCACTATTCACTATCAATAAAACATTTTGAAATACAAGGTTGTAATTATTGACCTAAAATAGTTGTTTGTTTTAACTTGTAGGTCTAACCAAAGCTGTTTTTAACTAGCTACATTGTACATTGTTCCATCCTCAAACCATCAATAAACAACACTCGTAAAGCCGGGGTATACCAGCCCCTTAATAAAAATGAGTTGATGGCGTAGTTGGATTTTACAGGTTCCCAACCTGGGTCAGCGATGATCCTGAATTGCTTGATACGTCCTACACGCAGATCTGTAGTTAATGTGTGTGTTAAAGGATAGACGAAAGAGGCTGAAACCACCTTAAAAAATAAATAACATTTATAAAAAACTATGCTCTCTAATATGTTAATATAGACTGCGGCTTTGCCAATCCCAATCTCCTACATAGATATGTTGTTAAATTAACTGAAGGTTATTTGATAAGTCTCAGCAAATGATTCAACCCTTGTTGAGTTCATGTTTGACTTAAATTATAAAGGTTAAGTTTATGTCAAAGATTTGTTTTCACTTTATTATACTTAATTTTATCAAACTGAATTAAAAATAAATTAGTTTGGAATGTTCTCAAATAAATAAATCTTTAACTGAATTCGATGACTTGAAAGATGCGTCAGCTGTCTGCTTTTGAGTAATTTTCATTACGTTATTGTTGTCATTGTTTCATCTGATAGTGTTTTTATTTTCTATAATAGCATAGCATTGTATATATTCTTGTTCCTTATTAAATTTAGAACAAAATGGCTATTTTGGATTTTTGATTCAGTTGTATTTACTTTAATTTGTGAGGGAGCAAACTTCACACATTTTTATGGTGTTCTACAGTTTTTGTGTTAATAAGAGGATACAACAGCAAAATATAAATGTTAATAGAAACCAAATATAATGTAGTCATAGGAAATTTAATTGCAAATAAAATTATATGTAATGGCTACCATTTCTATGGCGATTATATTTTTTATGATTTATTTTCGGAATCTGAACAAAACAGTGAAAAAACAGGGAGCCCTCAAGGGTAAAATAGTGAACCACTGGAGGGTTAATTAGTTGAGGCCAAGAGGAATATAGAATGCATTTATAGTTCCCTAACAAGGAGAACCCCCCAGCACCTTTCAAAAGTAAATTAATAATGATATAATTTGGGTAAACATGTACAAGATGTAACAAGTAAACAAGTTTGTTGGGCCCTAGTCCTATGTTAAAGTTATAACTTCTCTTTCCTATGACTAAACACTATGCTTCATCCTGACAGAAGGTCTAGGTTATTACACCTACCTATAAACCTAGGTAACTAAGTACTTACAACTTGTGTTTTCCTTCCTTATCCCAATTTTGGAATATTTCGATATCTGACACCATCAACTACAACTCACAAAAGATGGTTCATGGAAAATGACATTCCTCCCAGCTCAGTTTAGATGCTGAAGAGCGGGAGGGGGAACTGGACTGGAACACTAACATCTAAAAACAGGCTTTCGCCGAGTGAGGAGCAGAATAGACGTGACGTTCGGATCACTTCAGAGATCCGAATCAACCGGTCTCGTTCACTTCCGAAACTTAGTCAAAAGGCCCGTTCACTGATCCGTTCAATTTGAACGAATCATCATCAGCTAGTTTCGACTTTCGGCTATCTACAACTCAACTACTTCAATTTGCGTTTCAATTGCAACGTCAATAGCAAGAGATTTAAATTAAATTGCAGTTTAATTCAAATTATATTAAAATTGTTATGTTTATGTTACTTAAGGGTAACCTTAAAATAATTTTATGTTAGAAATTAAGTGGATTGAAGTTTGTTGCTTGTGCCTGCTAATAATAAATACCGGTATTTATCTTTCACTGTTAAAAATTACATTAAAATACTGAAGAACAAGTCAAACAATTGGGCAATATTTAAAACATACAGTAGTGTATAAAATATTGTTAAAATATTTTTTCTCTTGGTTTTAATTACCTATTTATAAAGGTGATAGGACTAAGTAAATAAAAATGAATAGCCTACTATAAACATACCATAGGGCCTACCTATTTAATTAAGTTATTTTACTGAGCACACACACCAAGACTTAGGGACAGAATTTAATCAGCTTCTTTAGACCTGATTAATTTAAGACAGTACATTACCTATCTGCTATCTACTTGTGAAATGAGGTTGGGGTTAAAATAATATATTTTGATATTAAAATGTGATAAATATTTTTGCTGGGTACCATTGGCATTGGGAAGGGGCGGGAACGTTATAGAAATAGGCTACTAGGTGTGTTGAAAGAATACTCAATTTTAATTCAGTAATGTAATTGTATACCTATATTATTGGAATAAATTCATTCGCCTAGTTTAGATCCACTAATTTGCGATGGAGTTATATATAATTAATATGTCATACTGTTATGGTTGACAGTAAAATCTATAATTATTCACATCCAGCTAAGTGCTCTAGTACTACCGAATCGCTAGCGTATCGGTTTAAAACTACGACTTCTCGAAGCTTATGATATCGCTTCACCTTCTCCTCACTAAGCGAAAGCCTGTTTTAGCTGCTAGTGAACGGGAACATCATAAGTTAAGAACGGACAACGGAAAAACATACACCGTGGACCAAGACTCGACGTTGTGTACCCCCGATTCCAAAACTCGCGCATGCGCAGTAGCTCTCACTTCTCAGAAGTTTTACTGTTTCTGTTCCAGTTATAATTTAAACTGCTGCGATGAATAAGTACGCAGTACAGTAATCCTAGGCTGAGAATGAAATTAAAACTAACTACTTTATTTTGAAATATAGATTTCTCATCCTAATGTACGTCTGCATTGGTTGGGCTGTTATTTAAGTTCTAGTCTTGAGTAATTAAATAAATATACATCAATAATATTTTAAGTAATTAATTAATTTTGGTTTGATTAATAAATTCTCAATTTTAGATTGACTAAATATTATTTTTTACTACAGTATTTATTTACTTTCAAAGATTATTCTAAGGTTAGTAGTTCTTTAGAAAATTGTTTTTTTTAACAAGCCATATACATTACCATTAAATGGTAGTTTTATGGAAGATAAGTTAAATAAGTATTAAAAATTAATTTAATATTTATATATTATAAAATTTTGTTATAAATTTTGTTTAGCCTGTTTTTATTATATTATTAAATTGTTATAAATAAATGTATATTATTAAATTTTTATATATATTAATTTGTTATATTATTAAATGTTATATTTTAAATTTAATATTTATTAAATTGTATATATTTTAATATTTTTATTAATTTTTTAATATATTTATGTGACACTATTTGAAGTACGCTTTAAATAAAGACTTTGATTATTTATATATATTTAAAATATTAAAAAAATATAATTTTATATGTCAGTAAATATGCTCACCTTTAGTAATAGTAGTATCTTTATAATTATGGAATGTTATTTTTTCTTCTCTTGTAATTATATTTTATAATTAATTGAAATTTAATTTATATCTTCCTAAATAAAAATTAATTTATTTTCTTATTAAATTAAAACTCAATTAGATTATATACTTTAACAGCACTGTTATTTAAACAGTATCTGTTTATTTATATTTAAATATTGACAGTATTATTTTTATTTTTAAATATGTAATAGTGGAAGTCTGTACTATTTTGAATAAGAATTGAATAGTATTTCTCATATAGATTTGTTCTGTAATTTAGTTTTATTTTATTTTAAATTTTATACTGTTAATTTATTTTATTTGTAACAATTTTCAATTTGATGTATTTTTTCTTTTTTTTGTCAGTTAATTTAGTTTTTAATATGGTTTTATTTTAAATAACATTATAAATAAATATCTTTTATTGTACTAAATTTAGTGCTGTACAATATATTTTTTGTTCCAATAAAACAATTTAAATTAGAAATGAATTAATGTTTTATTAATATTTTATATGTGATGTTTTTGTACTATACAAAATTATTTATTTTTTGAGTTTGGTAAATAGCTTTATGTTTTACAGTTCCCGCAATAGCCTACATTCGTATCCATACATACAGTATACTAGTGCTTTTGTAAAATGGAGTACAGTAGCCAACTGTAATTTATTACGATGAGTTTTAATCCGTCTTAGATGCTCCCGTTTGTATTAGCATTCGTTTTGACAAAACCGCTCGCCGTAACGTCAAAATTTACGAATATTTCCTCAACTCCAAATAGTCCGGATTTTTCGTAATCCAGACTTTTAATGACCAGACTTTTTTTAATGGGCTACAGTGTAATCAATAAACACAACCATAGTGTCAAAGTTAGTTTTATTTTCAACACAATAAAAGCTGTATTAGTACAATATTACCTAGTCTAATCTTAAGCTAAATAAAATATCACAAGCTTTAGAGCACTTTTATATTAGGCAATTTTTAAATGATTTGTGACAACCCTTAGAGAGGAAAATACAAAAATTAGGAAACACTCACCTTGAAATCGGTTCATTATGAATATTACTTTATAATTTTTCCTCATATTGTGCTGTGTATATTAGTATATAACTCATATTTGTACATATATTTGCAAAATTGTGGTAATAACTTCATTGAACATATGTTGAATACTTAAGATTAAACAAGAGTAAAACTAGTATTCTCTTGTTGGTAAAGCTACTTTTAAAAATTTATACAGTAAACCTTCAATAGTTCAAAACTTAACGAGCTTCAGGGCTGTTGAGGTATCAATTTTTTTTAACTAAAAGTTATATAGTTTGTAGGATTCTTGATGATTTTTCCCATGATCTTTCTATCACATTTCAAGTAATGCCATATATTTATACATTTTTTATATTTTTGGGAAATAATGATTACTGCAGTAAAAATTTTGGCTTAGCCTAATTCAAAGAGTACGGGATGACAAATCATTGAGAGTTGGAACTCTGAAAGGTTTATATTTCTCTAATTTACTGACAGCATCTAAATAAGAACTAAATAATAGCGTTTTCGTAAAAAAAATATACAAGTAAAATATAATAAACTTCATGAACCAATAAATTTGAATTTTAGATGATTCCAGGAGGTAGGCCTACTTAGAAAAAGATAATAATACAAAACGATACTCTATTAAATCATATAATAAGAAAATATAAACTAAAAAATATAATAAAAATCAAGCAGACATATTCAAAACTAAAACATGTTTATAGTAATAGCCTATTACTTATGTCTATTAAATGCAATATATTTAAGATCAATTTGATTGTAATATCTGTAACAGAATGTTGATTCGGGCTATTTGAAAAAGAGATCATGAAGTGATCAAATGCTGAACTAAGTATAAAATCTTTCAATTTGTTTAATTCTATTTAAATAATATTTTTTAAATTTTTATTTTGTTACGGAAATGTCATGTGTACCTCTTTATTTCACTGTCCTTCAATTACTATTTTCTTAAACTACATTAAACACTAACATGAAGTATAGGAATTGGCTAGTAAAATATATCGAAGCCATATTTTTTTTGTTAACAATGAAAATATTTTCAAAACTACTATCTTTTGTTTGATTTAAGGCAGCGTAAATAGCACGTTTTTACATTATCACAGGATTTGTGTTACAACAAACAGTTGTTAGTAAATAATAATATTAAATGCTCATGAGGTAATTTGTTAAACAACCAGAACACTCAAATGTAGCAATACTGGGAGCAAGTCAAAACAATTAATATTTAACCCTTGGCGGTCGTCGGATGGGCCACTTAAATGTTCCTCATGGTTTCTGTACCAGTTCTAGATTGGCTGAGAAGCTTCGTCTTCTCTAGTCCGGATGGGCCACAATCGTGGCTGTTGCTACTTTCACAGGCAGCTCGGAGCAACTTTTTTTTGTTTGGTGTCTGAGGTTGGATAGGCCACTTTAGTGACCAGTATAGTGCTTTCTCTACGCGGTAGGTTGGGCCAATTTAGTGGCCCGTCGTACTATTTTAAAATACTATATTTAATGGTAAACTTAAGAAATATTTTTGATCAGTAAAAAAAAAATATCAAAAAAAATATAATAAAATATATAAAATAAATTATAATAATTTTGTTCAATACTAAAAATGTTATCAGACATCTTATAATTATCTTAAATCAATATTTTAAAAGATCAAGAAACAAGTGAATTTTATAAAAATTTTTTTTTGTTTTTCAATGTAATATTAAAAATCAATTTTATATTTATTGATGTTTTAAATACAACAATTTATATTTTTTAAATTTTTTTTTAAACATTGGTATAAAAAAAATTAAACACAGTATTTATATTTATATTAAATTTAATTAAAGGAAAAATTATTTTTACTATTATCTATTTTTTTGATGAAACTTGATATTTAGCTTTTTAATGAGAACATTTTACAAAAAACAATATTTGTGTACAACAAACAGAAATTTTTTAGTTAATATAAATTAAATGAAATATTAATTTAACATGGATGGTAAATGCAAGTGGATAAAATCAAAAATTATTTAACATGGATACTTTGTGTTCCTCCAGAGAACTTTCATCTTTCTAGATTTTGGAGAGCTTCTTTCTAGACAATTTAAAACTTTCAAATTTTTTTTTTTGAGTTTGGATAGGTTAGTCAGGTCTGCTCTACAGTATATTTTAAAATATTTATTTTTTAATAACTATCCGGTTAATATGGTAACAAATAATTTGTGGCCATGGCCACAAAAGTGGCCGTTCTGACCTCAAAGGACAATGAGGTTAGAGTAGCAATCGAGCTACCATGGAAACAGCTGTGAGCAGTAAAGTGGCCCATCTGACCTACCTGAGAGGACAATCTTTAAAATACCTATCCGACAAAAAAAGGGTTGAGAAATGAATCTGGTAATATCAATCAGTCTCTTATAAGGTCAAAGACCTTTATAAGTGATGAGATTTAAGGTACAATTTCACATAATAATACACTACTTGACATGCTACAACATTCCAAGTTATATATTAAACCAATCAATGTTAATTAATCATGTTTATAAACATGACAGCTGCAAGGCTGTTCATTTCAAATGCAACCTTTAGTCTTAGCACTAGTGGTTGGTTTGAATAATTATTTTAAGTATAAAATCACAGAGATTCAAAGGTGACACTTTTAATTTGGACAAAACGTTACTTAAATGTGAAATTTGGTTTACATAAGTACGATTTAAGTTAAAATATCACAATTTCAATAATTTTTATCTACACCTTAGATAGGATTACAACATTTTAGTTGTACAATTAAACAAACAAAATATTTTCAACCTAGGCTTAGAAGCGCTATGATATATTAGAGTGAAATAGAATACCTTATTCTAAGGATGCATAATATTAATCGACAACTAAAGTGATAAATAGTAACGGTTTAAAACTGCAAAGTGGTAATTACTGGCATAAAACTAATAGAGAGGAAACTGGAAATAAGAGACTTGTGTATCATCATCAGGTACAGAACTTGTCATAGTGTACAAATGCTTCAACACTGACTGGTAAAAAGCTACTTTCTAATAAAACAGCTTAAAGACCTCCCAAAAAAATCAAATATAGAAAATTATGTTTAGAGTACAAAGATAATAACAATATAATGGGGTGTCTGTCTGGCTAGCCTCATAGTCAGCGTCTAAGACTTTTCGATTTTAATCTGAGTGATATGAATTCGAAAATCCATAATAAGTAATGTATAAGTTTTACTAACTATAATACGTCACAGTTTCAAAAGCTTGCATTCACAAGCAGAAGGCTATTAAGTATCCTTATGTCTGATGTTAATAAATTTATAGATAATACTGTTCTATAATAGGATAGGTGAAAGTGTAAGTACTTAAATGTTTTCATAAACTATAAGTACTGATGATCATAAAGCTGCTTTAAACATCTATGCAGTGACTGATACTTTATAAGTTGATTGTTGTTTTGCGTCTTTCTTCATCATCGTCCTCCAGTTCCAGATCTTTCCCCTCTTGTTCCGTGTTCAAGACTGCGTTTTCGCCATCTGTGTGAGTAGAGGCTTCAGGGGGGCCGTCCCCGAACCGTCCTTCAGCAAGCACCTGAAATGCCAAGAGTCTCATAGATGTGGAAGTTACAGAATTTAAACAAAAATGGGCAACGTTTCAGTATTGGATTAATGTTAACTAAAGACAGTATAAACTCACAGCAACCTAATAATTTTAGGCTTAAGAAAAATTCCCAATTCTGTATAATTTTTTCTTTTATTTTTCGAAAATAAAAGAATTTACGTCTTTAATTCCGTAAATCAATTGAGCCTCAACAAAGATAAAGGTTACACATAAAAACATTAGGGACCAACTCTAAAAAAGTAATTTTCTATAGATAGCAAGCTGTCACTCTAAAATCCGGCAATGCTCAGAAGAATAAGGTGCATTCAATCATCTCTGACTTCATCATGACACTGGCATCAATCATAGAACGCTACTTGTTAATTCAAAACAAAGTTCTGTCTTGTGAACCATCAAAATACCTTGTGTCTTGTGAATAATTAAAAACAAAGTTACTATTTATAGTTTTATAAATTAAAAATATAAACTGAAAAAATTATCTACCTTGAGGTCAGGACAAAGAGTACGAGAGAGAAGAATGATGTTGAAGACATTTTTCATGAGAAACAGACTGGCGTTGTCCTGATAGTAAATCCACAGGTACATTCGTACGGCCAGGAATGGAAGATCAACTGTTGTAAGGCGAAGTGTATTTTGTAACACTGTCACTTGGAGACATGCCTTGTCCGAAGCAAAGTCTAGCAGACTGTAAAAATTGAAAATGTTTAGAGAAAAACCATTGCAATGTTTCATGTTCTAAAATTGAAAATATAAATTACAATTTCATGTAAAATTTATGAGTTTATTTACTAATTAGGTTAGGCTCTTTAACCTGGCAACATGAAATTCTAGTTTCAAACAAAAAATTGGCTCCATATAAGGCTTTTTCTTACAAAGAAGAACATTTTTAATTTTGGACCCGGCTATTTTTCTCCAACAAGTCTGAAATACTCTTTACACAATCAGAGATTAATTTTTTTAATATTTAATTTTTTTAGAGGAATATCAGGATTGTACGTTATCTGATTCAATGTGTTATTTAAAAATAAACATCTGTAATCATTACATAACAAGTTATTTTCTGCGGCAGTGAACTAACAAGCTTGGTCTTAGAGTCTACTCTACCGATCAGCGGACCAGCCAGTAAACAAAGCTGTGCAATTAATTTCACTTTTTCTTGACTCTTAGTTTTATGAGTTTATACTTTAGTCTGTATTATGTTCTCAGATAGTGAATCATAAATACCATTAGCGTGCATTTAACAACTTCAATTTATCAAAGGAAGATAAGTGCAGGAGATAAAGCGTAAAACACCATCTAGAACATAATGTCTTAGGCAATATACATTTCCCTTATCAAAAAATGAATCATATTAAGATAATGATTAGACAACCGTTGAAATATTTAAAAAAATGTTGGTAATAAGAACTGTAGTTTGGTCATAATCGATTTCTATATAAAAACTCATATTTGAGAATTCGGTTTGAATATACATATTTTTTTAAATATAGGCCTATACTAATATCTGTAATAAAAGCTAAGACATCTACTATATACCAATTATTGTGTTATAAAATAAATTGTTTCAGCTAAAATTATACCGCAAATTATTGAGAACGTAATCCATAAACTTATGTGTATTTTTATATTCTAATGAAGAATAAGATGAATTAGGTAGGATTAACTATCTGAATTCAAATAAATTTACCATAAGCTATAAAATTTATTACTTTTCAAATAATAAACTAACTCAAATACAGTTTTTAGAGATAGAATAAAACAAATGTTGATCGGAAAGGCCTCCTAAGAGAATTAATGAGTTTTAAATGATTGTAGTATTTAAGCTGATAACTCTAGTCATTTAAGGTTAATATTTTCACTGTATATATTTTATTGTTACTTGTTTTTATTAGTCATTCTCTCTATTAAAATATAATATTGTTTATTTGTTGTTACGTTTCTAGATAACATAGTTTTTATTATTGTTGACAATCTTTGGTGGTAATATTTAGATAATTTTGAACTTTAAAATCATATATTTTAAGACTTTGTATGAGTTTTATATTTATAGATATCTTAATGAAGCACCTGTACATTGTATAAACCTTGTCTGTACATTTTGTACAGATAAAATGTCTATGTCTAAGGGATTTTTATAACAACCTGTGTATAGTTAAAGTTAATATGCTTACTAAACTAAAACCCTTAAGAAAATATACCTGAGTTTAAATAGCGAAAGCGTTGGCAGAATAAAAGTGAACATGGATAAAACGAGAACTGCATCTTTGAATCCAGCTTCTTTCACATTATCCTCCATCTGCAAAGCGAGGAAAGCCACTCCATCGAAAATTTCAATACCTGAACAAGAATTTACATATTAGTAAAATACTGACTCGAAAAAACAACACAAAAACTTGACAAGGTTTAGGGGTGGGATAACAGTTTAAAAATATGGCATATAAGTACATGGCACATCACTACATGAAGACCACCGACAGTACTAGAGATATTTTAACGTTTATTTTTAGTAAGATCAGTTATTGTAGGCTACAATGGTCAAAATATATCAATAATTATTTTAATAACTGATATTGCTTATACAGATATTGATAGTGCACTGATATTTATTTGTTTCCAAATGATTTAGCCGGTAAAGATTATTCTTAAGTGAATCCACTCTACATTTATGATTAACACGTTCTGTGCGGGCGTGGGCCTACACAATTGTTGCTATGCATCTGGATGCTGCGCGGTCGATTTTGGCCTCTCGTCGCATAGCAACAAAAACTGCCAGTGCTATCCTAGCTCTTGCTATAGGAGGACTCGGCTTGGCAGGAAGTGTCTATCTTATAATGCGAACCCTGGGACGCGTCCCCGGGCGCTAAGAGGCCGATATCGCAATACCGACCACTCAACAATGACGTCATTTTTGGTGAATGAGATAAATTTTGATCAACGAGAACAGCGTTTCCATACTTCCTACTTCATATGGAAGTAATATCACTACAAATAATATTCTGCTATATCAATAACACTACTCTAACTAAGGGAACTACGGGATTACTAAAAATTGATTTTTTTACTAGCCTTTTTTTAGTTTAAAATCTATATCGAACATCAAAACATTGTAATTCAACCTATTTATATATAGAAAAATCTATTACAAAATTAAATTATAGAACACTTATGGGATTATCATTGGGCCTAACCAATCCATATATTGAAATATGCTCTGATACACTAAAAACGAAATTAAACGTAATGTAAAAAGTATTCACAATACTACAACTACACATCAATATTAGTTAATAGTATGCTATGCCTAGCATACCAAGCATTGTATTACAAGCTGTTATCTAAATAGTACCTTATAAAGTTATTAGTTAGTTCAGGTTATCTGCTCCTGAAAGAAAAAAGTTAATTGGGTTAATCAGTAAATTTATTTAAAGAATTTATGACCATACTGAATTTATTACGTAATTAGACTAAAAACTAAACTTGTAAAATTTATATACACTTAGCTATTGCATCTAATATTTGTTGTTGATTGGAGGTATTTGTTACCGGGTTCACATTCCAACCCAAAGAAAACTTTCCTGCGGGCGCACATCTTTTGTGCGGGAGGCTTATTGTGCTAGCTATCAGGAGAGTAAAGTAAACACTCCTATATCCCCATGCCTCCAGTACTTGTGCGACAATAGCAGTGAGATAAGAAGGATGGGTTAGGAGGATGAGTTTGGGCTCGTTCCCTTCCGAGTGTCCTAGGTTACAGTCAGTTAGGCTTACATACCAAATCACTCAATCTTTGTACTCCTGAACTAACCTTCCTTGCTAGGGAACAAATTAATTTTACTTGGATTTATAGTCATGTGTCTTAAATTTATTTAATAACAACATTCTTTAATCCAATAATTCTGACAAAGGCCATTTGAAATCTCACTGGAGATTACTATTAAAAATGGTATAGAAATCCCATATATAAGCAAACCAACTGAAACCAGTGGATCCCTTATATAAGACTAGTGTTTACCAGGAACTCTCCAGGTGGAAAATACAGGAATTAACTTTTTCTTCAAAGGGTATCCTGGTCCACATGGGATCCAGGATACAAGAGACATAAGGAACCAAACTCATGAAAGAGCCAGATGGGTAGCTAAAACCTTACAGACAGAGTCCGTTTGATTGTATCAAATTATGATCATGTATCACCAGAACTATCTAGGGCTTGTTAGCTAAAACCTAAACATATTCATATGACACAATTACCGTTCTTAGCACAAGTGGATGTAACGAAGGCGTAACGAGGAGAGCCACGCTTGGACCAGTTGTGGCCTTCGACCAAAGACAGGAAGACAAGGCTGGCCAAAGCGATGGTCAACTGAAACACAAATACTTTTCTTAATACTAGAGAGTTTGACTGAATAACTCTATTGAAAGGCCACTTTGCTATTCAAAAAGCTGAGAGTATTAATTGTGGAATTTTTATTAAGAGGCACAGGTTTTCTTTAATATTTATTCAACAACCTGGGTAAATTAAGTATACTATGCCCAAATAGTCAGCCAACTCAAAACTTATATTCATTCTATGAAGGTCTAAAAACACATCTTACCTTAAGAACGTTGGGTCCAAAATGATCTTTACGGCTTAAATGATCCACCAGTCCTGGTGATTGAAAAATAACAACAACTTTACTCAACATAATGGTGACATAAACCAACCATGAGATGTAACTGAATGGCATGGTACCCAATATTCGATGGGACCATGGTAAGTTTATTTCCACTTCTTGAATCAACCGAGCTGGAGTAAAGAAATTTGCTTTCTTTTTTAGTTTATCTTCGATTACTTGTTTCTTCGTTAGGTAGTTGAAGCTTGTTGTGAGAGTCCCAGCGAAGACAATCATTGTAAATAAATCTCCCAGAAAATAAAAGTAAGGTCCAATTGAATCTTTGTAATGCTTGATGAGGTAGTAGTTTAGAATTCCTCCTTGAAGGCCAACAATGACAATTATTGTAGAGGCATCCAAAATATGAATAAATAGCCTCTTACTAATGCAGAGGCAACGAGTTTCACCTGATTCTGATGAAGACATTTTGATAGAGGCACTTATTTTTTAAAACTTTGGAAATAAACGGTTTTTAAGTTTATCAATGTATTAAGTCTTGGCAGAGTAAGACACTTCACTCCTTACATACAAAAAATTATTAGTCTTGGTAACATTTTGCACAAAATGAAAATGAATGAATGTAAATTAATCGATGTCTGAATTATTGAACATAAATTAAAATTAATCTTATGTGAACATTTACTACACTTTGCACAACACTACTCGTTGGAACATTAGGTCGTTTTCATTGTTTATGTTTATGGTGAAGAGTGCACTAGCTTTTCTGACAACTGACTGAAGTTTTAACTTTCGACAACACTGAAAACATTGTCCTACAGACGGGACAAAGACTGCTAAATCAAATCATTGCTCAATCGCTCACCATCATGATATGTGCTGAAAGGATTGGATAAAAGCGATTTACAAATTAATTACGAAGGTCAACGAACATCATTTTTATAATATAGGAAAAATAAAGAAGATGCAGGAGTTCAGAGCAGAATAAAGGCCTGAACGAATCCAACCTACTATCTGCTGGTGTCAGTGGAAAATTAAGATTTATGTCGTGACTCAAACAAAACTGTCCTTGAGCTTTATCCTCAATATACCTCAAATGACATTGTAAGATAACCGCAAATGACAAATGACGTGTCTATGTTAGAATAAAGCGCCTTTACTGAGGAAAAAACACTGTGTCCGTAGTACTCAGCACTGTGTAATCATGTATGCCTTGCCTTGAGAAAAATAAATCAGTTGTCATGGCAACGATTCAATAGCATATGATTTCGAATCAAATAATAGTCACTGATCGTAAAGGTAATCTTTTGTCTAAAACAATCATAATTATTGTAGTTAAATTTAAAATTTTTAGTATGAATGTTGAAATATGGGTTATTGTGGAAAAGAATGTTTAAAATGCAAGTTTTTGATGTTCGGTGGTATTGATCTTGGCCAATTGTTTGCGATTCTTTTCTATTTATATTTTGCTTATCTTCTGATTAGGTTTCTTGTTTTCATTTTTAAACTGTGTTGTGAAGTCTCAATCTGCTGTGATAATGTAAGCTAATAATTCGTTCCTATTTCCACACCTAATTTATAATCAACATTTGCCAAAAGTATATTAGTTTTAGCATTTTTAACTCTGTCATTCAGTATAATGTGATTGAATACATTTTTAGAGAATGTGCTGTGATGCCGATCTTGTGAAGGTTCAAAACGTTGATAGAATTCATCTAGACTTCAATGTCCGACCGACTAACAAGACTAGGGCTCCACTTTGATGAGCTCAACAAGATTAGCATCGTAGATCCTGAAGTCACAGCTAAAAGCAACGAACTAAAGGAAGAATGCTCAGCGTTTATCGAGGGTTAGTGTTTTGGGGAAAATTACTTGTTTATTGACAACCTTTTTTTAAAGTAAAATGTTTTGTGATTGAACCACAGCAAAATATATATTTATGATGTTGGCGCTATACCTTATGCCACGTTTTTAGTTCTAGGATGTAATTGACAACTGCATTAGTTATAAATGAAAGGTTGTTAGTGAACTGACAAATGTTTTCTTTTTTTTAAGTAGGTAATAAATATCATATTTTTTTACATTTGTAATAAACATAAAAACCATATTCAATTTTGATGAAAATGCATGAATTATGTATTGTTTTAGAAATATTCCCCCAATTTCTTTCTTATCATTTAAAAAGGGCCTATTAATAATATAGAGTTAAATGATCCTCCTTAAGGTAACAAAAAGGCTTTGTGAAGAGTTACGTGGCATAAAATTATAGAATAAATAGTTTTATCTGTGGCCATTTGTTATTGACTAAGCATTCAAAATAGCCCTGTTTGAGTTTTCCTGTGATTTTTCATCAGACATGACAAGATTCCAGGACATAGTGGATGGCTTCATCTCATTGGTTGATTCCCTCGGCCAGGAAGTGGAACGGGAGAAGATGAAAGCTGTAGGGACTCGAAACCTCATAAAGAGTATGGCTAAACAGAGAGAGGCCAAGGAGCAGCAGTACCATGTGAGTGAGGACGCGTAGTTAATAATTGACAAACACTGAATAGTTTATTAGAATAAATTACGAAACTAACACCTCCTCGGTACTTTTTTTATTTGCCGCACAGGCCGAAAGCTCATGATGGGCAGTTGAGGTTTAAAAATCTTGGAAGAGACATATAATTGATATGTATAATCTGTGGACGCAACTCAGCAGGTAGGCCTGCCCTCTACCTCTCTATATAGGCTATCTTGCTCCCTATATAGGGTACTTTTCTGCAGATAACAAAGTATAATGACCTTACTAATAGCAACAAATACAATCACTAGTGCGGTCAAAGTGTAGGCCTACTATTAGAGAGAATTAATTAAAGTTAAATTTCATAGGGACTTGAAATTTGAAAATTTGAGGGGAAGGCACATAAGAGATGTGAAAAGGTTCTATGTTTTTATAGAGTAAATGCGATTGTGAAGCCTTTACATACCTAACAAATAAAATTACATTTCTTTATTTTATTGAAATGAAGGTGTATGACTTTTTTCCGCATCTATAGTCTCCTAGTTTTCTTATCTAGTCTCTGTCAACACATTTTGGTATCCCTTTATAGTTACCAAATTTTTCGGGTTATCTGTGGTAGCTATCAATTTTTTACTATGCTAGAGAAAAAACTGAGCAGCCTGGGTTAACCCTAGAACAAAATGGCGTCGTCTGAGAGACGACGCGCCAGGTCATTTCTACCACTTACCCCCTCCCACTCCACTAAAATTCACAAAACTCTGTGTAGCTGTCGGTCTTGGCCTGCTATTGAAAGGGTCTGGTTGGTGTTTCCTTGCGTCCTTTGTTTAACAAGTTTTTTAAGTTCACGTCTTCAGGTCGACTACGCCTTTGTGACAATGCACAGTTCGCAGCAGACTCGCAACATATACAGATTGTGGTGTCTTATTGCAGAGTATAGAATACCTTCGCTTTATTCGTGTGTTAAGGTGTTAGTGAAATATTATATTGTAAATATATGTTGTATATAGTGTAAATATTTATTTGCATTGGACCAAATGTGCAGTAACACTTCCTGCAGTTGTAAAACAAGAAGGTAGCTCCTATGCATGTTTTATAACATGATAAACATTACTTTAGTTAATACATATGAATTATATGTATAAAATTGTGTTTGAACCAATTGTAAGCCCCTAAGTCGGCAAAAATTTCTCAGAAAAATGCAAAGAGAGCTCTTGAAGCCCTGGCTCGAAAAGAGGCTACAGCCCACAATGTTGCCACGAACTCTCTGGCAATATATCGCTTGTATTTAAAATGTAAGTGTGCCAAATGAAGCTCCCCAAGAAGTCCAATAAGGAAGGAAGGTGTGTGTCTTCTGCCCTCCAAGATTATGGTGCATGACAAAACATTTTTGTGGACGTTGCGCAAATTGGCAAACACCAAGGGACAATCTGCTGCGAGTGCCAGAACAATTAATATTTGGACATTAAACTCTTTTAAAACATTAATTAATTTTCTCCCCATCATTAAAAGTATTTTCATTTATTTTCCAAAACGTAGTCTGTGAGACTATGCCTTTGTAACAACGCTTAGCTGAGGGTGCCTTTGTGTTCTAGGGTTAAATAGTCAAATAAGTAATATCTCACAATATTCTGGATGTAATTTATTTGATCAATAAACGTGTTTGGTAATGCTAATTTTAAAGGAACATCTGAATGGTGAAGGTACATCTAGTTAACCAACATACTTTCCTACTGGTTCATTGGAAGATTATGATACTGTATTACTTTTTATGTGATGAAAATTTGTTTTTGTATTTTGACAGGCCCTGATCATTGAGAAGTCCACAGAACTGGAGAGACTGCGCATTCAGCACCAAGCTCTTCTGCGGACGGAAGCCGAACAACAGGATGTCCTCGACCAGATGGTTCTGCGATGAAGTCCACTACTCTTGTTGAAAATAAAATATATAATCTTAAACAGGAATTTTTTATTTCAACACATGTATAGTGCTTTTTACATTTTGTTTCTACTGTTAATTATTAGGTTTCGGAAGGAAAAATCCTATTTTGACTCATATTTGTGAGTTAAATATGAGTTTTTTTGAAGATGACGCCATTGTATTTCTTAATGAAAGTGCAAATAAAGAGAATTGTCTATAGTTAACAAACTAACCACAGAGTTTGTATTTTGAGTTGAGTATGAGTGAAGGGTGAGTGTGATGGTTTTAATGGGGTTGACCTGTAGCATTGTTACTGAAAAAGACCAGCTGATTCATTTGTTTGGATCATTAATTGAGGATGAACAAAACAGCTGGGTTCAGTAGAAAACAATCACAAAACTTTTGTATTTTGGTAAGTATTGATCCAGATTATGAACTGGGTTCTTTAATCATTGGACAACCCTGCCAGTCAGAAAAATTATATATATCATTATAGAAATATACAAATACTGTAATTTATGTCTGATTTAAAATCTGATTTATTCTCATTTTGATAAGATGTGAATGATAAGAAATTATGTGGTCAGTCTCTTTACTAATTTTAAACAGTGTTTTGGTTATTGTAGAATCTGTTGAAAATGATGAGATTATATCGAGTGAGACCACAACACCATCTCGATGGCTTGGTGATGTTTTGGAGGATACTGACAATTCTCTCACAAGGTGAAATAATGTTATATTCAACACTATTACTCTAACAGAAAGAGTTTTGGAAATTTAAATTTACTGCTAAAACAAATCATTTTATTTTCTTCCATGTTGGTAATATCTTAGATCATGGATATGTCTAAGGAAATGTTTTCAGTACCTCTAACACCTGTTCTTATAAGTTATGTGACATAACTTCACTTATTTGTGTCTTAAAACTGATAAATCCCTCACAGCTTAGACATATCCCTGTCAAAAAGTATTCTTATTTTGACAGAAACATTCTTACCTAAAACATATTTATTGGGCTGACTTTACAATTGCATAAAAACAATGAGACAGACGTAAAAAGGTTCATTAAAGATATCTCAGGATTGGTAAAATTTAGACTATAGATTATAAACCATCCCGACTTTAGAACAGAAGAAAATTTTTCCATTTTTCAAAACAAAAAAATATATGACAAAAAAAATTCTCTTGAAAAGATATTGTAGGAGTTGGGATTGTGATAATACTCTACACCTTTATACTTAATTTGTATTTTCATTTAATATTAAAATTTGAAGAAAAACATATTGGATCATTCATATTCTTTAAAAACTCTAAAAAAAGACTTGGAGAAGAAGACTGAAGTTTTGGCTGTGTGACTTTGATTGCAAATGTTGTTGTTTATGCATTAAAAGTGCAGATTTGGAAGTAAAACAAAATTTAATTAATTTCAGCATATTGTCACAGCCTGTGGACGTAGAAAGAGTGCAGTTTGCGCTACAGTTTGTGCTTGGTTACCGAGGCTTGGTGGAGCGACTACGAGACGCAGCCAGGTCGCGTGATCCTCGCTCGATACAAGTTTTCAGGCAACTCCGGACACGAGGCAAGCTGTAGTCTGAGGCTCTGGTAAATGAGCTCCTCGTACTTATCATTTTTATAACTTGAAAAAAGGTGTCTCCTTTTCCTATACTTTATAAGGTTATGAGTGATTGTCGGTGGGTGCAGTGTTCTCTTGTGTGGATTAATGTCCACACTATTGAGTACTATGTTCATCCAAAAAGACCATCCTCATAATTAGACCAGTTCGTAATTCAGTAGCCAAAGGTGGTTCGGATCCCACGTTGAGCTCTAGGTCTTCATTGACTAATTAACAGTCCTGTCTAAGGGACGTGTCAGTCTTAGTCAGTAATAAAGTACAAGAATGTACCACAATCATCTTATACTCATTTCTCAATTTTACTGGGCTTAAAATATCTACCTGACTAGTTTGCCATTTCACTTACTAACTAATATGCAGGTTTGCTGTAATAAGGGTAATGTTGTGGAAAATTACTGGGTTAAGCTTTATTATACAAAATTGTATTAATAAGGAAGTTTCTGTAGATCGCTTAATTTTTTAGACAATAGACAATTCTCTTTATTTGCACTTTCATTTTCTCCAAGGGAATAACATATTGTGAATGAGAAGTAGGTTTCAGCCATTTGAAACAAGGATTGGAATTTTATAAGTAAAAATGATGATACCTTTTCTATATTAAAATACATATGATGTTTTATTATAATACAGTACAGTAGAGAGTCGATTATCCTAAACAATAGCGGATTATGAGTGTTTGGATAACTGAATTTTCGGATAATTGGTCACAGATGGGAATGATGTTCAATGCACATAATGAAGAGTGAAACTATTTTTTAATTTAAATTTTATAATATGTTACTGACAAAATATACAAAGAACTCTTTATAAAGCACAAACAACTTTGAAGAACTTTGAGGTTTGAAACATCCAAAAGAAAAAGCTTTAAAAATACTGTAAACCTTTTAGTTAAAGAGACTGTTTGATGGTTTTAATCTCAAATCAGGTTTTTAACACACTATTTTATTACAGTATGTACAATTACAAAACTGATTAGTTCTTTTCCTTTTAGAATTTAGTCCAGTTTTTATGGGACAACTGCCAAATTTGAGCTTGCATCAGAAGGAGCTTGGGTGAGTAATAATGAATTAAGTATAATAATTAATAAAATAAAAAACTATCCTGATACTGACAAAATATCACACACTACATGTTTTCAAAACAATTGAAATATTATTATTGAAGACTGAGACCTAACCATCGATAGTTAATTATCAGATCTTATACTGTCAGTGGAAGTTCAAAATCAAATCACACGAGAAATGTGTATAAGGATGTTTTTTATGGTTAATCTACCTGTTGTCCAGAAAAGTATTTAAAATACAGTGTTAAGATCAAAAGTGTGAATCTAAAAGCAACTTTGAAATTATGGGTGATTTTAAAAACTCATAATAAAGTTTTAATTTTTATTACCAATCTTGTTTTAGTATAGAGGAAACATTTTTAATCAGGGTTTGGATTGTTCCCTATCAAGACGTTCAAAAATACAACTGAATAGTGAATAAAATACACTAAAAATAAACAACATGTAATTAATATAAAAAAATAGTAATCATAGAAAACTTCAGATAATTCTTATTTAATTTAGTTTTAATAGTTTCTTATTCCAGTACTATATTTCACAGGTGGAGCAATACTGATTTGGATATACTCCGTACAGCTGTTATTGAGATAAAGAAACTCATGGAAGAATTCAAGGATGCTGTGTCTAAAATGTTGTAATACAAAAATTATAGCTGTTTACTAATAAAATTTAATCTATTTTTATAAACTCAATAGTAATTATTTCTGTGTTTGTTTCTTTAGACATATATTGTACAGGTGGACTTGATATTTACACAGGTTGCAATAAAACAGATAGATAGTGACCAACAATCTCTTGGGATGCCTTAATAGATCTGTCACTCCATGTAGCTACGCCCAAACAAAATCTACGCCGTATTCAATGGTTTTACTGAGAAAATGTTTTTAATACTCCAAAATATTCACTTTTATTAAAAAATGCTGACGAAAAGGAGGCCTACTTCTCCTAATACCTAATAAGTATAGGGGGAGAAAGTAAAAATTATGTTCAATTTTATTGGTCAAATTTTATAATCTTGAAACCATCAATTTATATCCCAAAAATACATTTGTATATGTTGATTGAGATTGGTTTTAAAATATCTTGATTGGTGTATTCACTGATTTCTATCTGCCAATTACTGTATCAATGCTGGATGCCTGTTTGGGTCTTTTGAATCAATCACACACGCTAATGAACATACTATTGAAAAATAACGTAAATTTTTTATAGTTTTCTTTTTAAATAAGTTATTAGTCTGAATTTATTTAACAATCAAATAGTTGTAATCGTAAAATGCTTAAACTGTAAATAATGATTATAAAATTTATAACTTAAGTGAAAAACTACAATTTGAGACTTTATAATCATTTACCAGGTAGCTTATATTAATATTGAATTTCCTATGGAAAAATGAGCTATCCACATGTCCGACGGTTAATTCCGGGACCATGATAGAAGTTCATAACTCAACCCCCTGAACACATTTTGGGGTCATTAAAAATGTAGCTAAAAACACACAATTTAGTATTTTGAATCATGACTCTAGGTCAATTGGTTACTGAGATATTTAAAATGGTAAACACAGTACATTGTGCAATGTTAATCTTATGTAGAAAAAAATCAACAACTCACTTATTTATTTAAATATTCTTCCAAAATTTGGTCCGCAAGTTTTATCAATCCATAAAAAACCTAAATTTAATGTTTCTTACAGCAAAAAACCTACATATTCATTGTAATTCTTTTGGAAAATATATAAAATTGGTATAACTCGCTTAGTTATCGACTTAATTTGATAAAATGTTGTATGTATTTTTACTTAGTGTACAACCTTAGTATAAGCATGTTATCATGTAAAACATATCTTATTGCAGTAAACCTGTATACTCAGTTCTATTTGATTACTATGATGGGAATAATACTAGTTCTGTGAATTTGGTCTACTCACGCAAGCTTGCTGTGTGCGATCTCGTTTTAAGTTTTGCGTTTTTTTTCTAAACCATCAAGTTTTGTCTTACACATTATTTATCAAGCAAAAGAAGGTCATTTTGAGTCTAAAATTTATGATTTATTTATGGTATTAATATTGTTGGGATTACAGAGGCTGTAATCCCAACAATATTAATACCAAATTAAGATAATCTTTAATTTAAATTAAAATATTCTCGCTGGCCTCAATGAAGTTACATAAGAATGAATTACAGGTATGTGTAGTACCTTACATTTATGTTTGAATTCTCTTTTGGCTTCTTCAAGAATTTTACACAACTCTTGATTACGAACTGGTCTCATTATGAGGACGGTCCACTCTCTCCCTGCTGCATATCATCAGTTGACGATCCAACAAAAGATAAAATCTGGAGATATATTGCGGAAACTATAACCAGTTCAGAACTGTTGTAAATAAAAATCCTTTATAATGTACATAGTTGCCGGTTACTGCAATAATATAACAAGCAGCATTCAATTCTGGTTCCAGTCCATTTGTAAAATTTAGGATAGTAATAATAATAACAACTGATCTAACAATTTGATTATATTAGATTATACAAATGGTGCCTAAAATTTTACTAAAATTTGACTGGGACGGTGATAAAGTCCTGTAATCCAGCTACTTGGAGGTCACAAATTGTGGATAGTTGTTGGCGATGGTCAGTGGGTGCAGTGTTCTCTTGAGTGAATTAACGTCTGCACTATTGAATACTGCACTAATCCGCAAAGATCATCCTCATGATTAGACAAATTTGTAATTAAGACGCTGTGGTTTGGATTCCACGTTAAACTTTAGGTCCCGTAGTTGCCATTGGCTGTTGGGCTATTAATTAACAATCCTGTCTAAGGAACACATCAGCCTTGGTCAGCAACAAGACTACAAGATCGCGCCACAATCGCCTTACAGTCATGTCTCATTCATACTTGGCTTAAAATACCTACCTTTTAGTATGGTTGCCATTCCAATTATCTAATATAATCTAACTGTTAACTCTATCAAAACATAAAAAAATTATTGACATTTCCAATACACAGAATTAAATAAAATTCGCTAAAATCTGTTTTAGTAATCACAAAATTCACAAAATCTGGAGATATATTGCGGAAACTATAACCAGTTCAGAACTGTTGAAAATAAAAATCCTTTATAATGTACATAGTTGCCGGTTACTGCAATAATATACCAAACAGCATGTTCAATTCTGCTTCCAGTCCATTTGTAAAATTGAGGATGGTAATAATAATAACAACGGATCTAACAATTTGATTATATTAGGTTAAACAAATAGTGCCTAAAATTTGACTGGGACGGTGGTGACATCCTGTAATCCAGCTACTTGGAGGTCACAAATCGTAGATAGTTGTGAGTGATAGTCAGTGGATGTAGTGTTCTCTTGAGTGGATTAATGTCCGCACTATTGAATACTACGTTAATCAGCAAAGATTATCCTCATGATTAGACCAATTCGTAATTCAGACGATGTGGTTCGGATTCCACGTTAAACTGTAGGTCCCCTAGTTGCCATTGGCTGTTGGGCTATTAATAAACAGTCTTGTCTAAGGAACACGTCAGCCTTGGTCAGCAACAAGACTACAAGATCACGCCACAATCATCCTACATCTAACTGGATCTAATCTAACTGTTAACTCTATCAAAACATAAAAAAATTATTGACATTTCCAATACACAGAAATAAATAAAAAATCCACTTTTGTAATCACAAAATTCAAGGAATACGCATTATATACGGTATAATCCTAAGGAGATCCTATTACTCCTTGTAACTGTGGGTAAATTTCACGTGGAAAAGTTGGCAGCGCGTGATGAAGCGCAGTTTGGCGGGAAATGTAGGCAGCCGGCAGCAGTCGTCAGTGTTGCTCCAACAACCCGTCGCGGCACTACTCCCGGTGACGTAACAGTCGGAAAAGCGTCGATCCCGGGCGAGTGAGTTTTCCACTGTGTACTGTACCAACATAAAGAAAACCCGTATTTAATATTTGAATTCCCTATTTTTATTTTAATAAGGAAGTCGATCTAGAATTTTTGTGTTATATTTTAAAATATTCGTGTATACGTATCGGTGGTGATATATTAATTTCCGACCTAGTGATAGCAAATGAGTGTGTTTATTTAGGATAAATTTAAGCACCCTAGGATTAACCTAATGTGCACTTTTAGAGAGTGTGATCGTTAAAAATGTAAATTTTCCTATACATTACTGTTTTACCTTATGACTTCTGTTTGTTGCTAAACTCGAAAATATGCTGTTCGTAGATATGTAAATTTAAAAAATGTTAAAAATTACATAGAGTAATGTGGAAACATGTGGACGAGTCTCGGTGAGTTGACAATGAGGTAGGATGGAAGGTAACGCAACCCTCGCATTCAGCACCCCCCACGAGTTCAACATCCCCTACGCCGTGTGCGAGGTGGTGGTGGCGGTCGTGGCCGTCGTCGGCAACCTCCTGGTCATCCTCGCCTTCCGCAGGGAGCGACGACTACGACGTCGCACCAACTACTACATCGTGAGCCTCGCCTCCGCCGACCTCCTGGTGGGGCTGCTGGGCATCCCCTGCGCCCTGCTGGCCTACGTCGGTCAACCCACGCAGAAGCAGGCGTGTCTCTTCACAGTGTCCTTGCTGGTGGTGTTGTGCACTATATCCATCTTCTGCTTGGTCGCCGTCAGTGTGGATCGCTACTGGGCGATTCTTCATCCAATGGGGTACTCGAGGAACGTACGCACCAAGACTGCTATAGGTAGGTCACTAAGTGAGATCTATCGGTGTTGGTAATGTTTTGAAGACAAACCTTTAACAACAACCTTCGATGTACGAGTAGAAATAACGTAAGAACGAGTTGAAGTTTGAAATATACATGAAATTACTTTTCTGAAATGGTATGAAAGAGAAATGACTACAAGATGTTTGTGGCACGATTGTTGTAGTCTTGTTACTAGGGCTGTCATGTTCCTTAAACATGACTGTTAATTAATAGCCCAACAGCAAATGGCAACTAAGGGACCTACAATTTAACGTGGTATCCGAACCACAAATACCTCTGAATTACTAAATGGTCTAGTTATGAGGATGGTCTTTATGGATGAATCTAGTATTCAATAGTGCGGAAATTAATCCACACCAAGAAATATCATATCCCCGACTATCGTTTATAACTGTCCACAATTCGTGATGTCCAAGTAGCTGGGTTACAGGACATGCTACCATATATAATACCATATAAAATATGGTATGTGATCGCTCTACTTATTTTTCAGCTTTATTCGGATATTCTACCCCTAAAGTTATTTTGCGATAAAAACCTAAACGAACCTAGAGTGTTTTAATGTATTCAAACCGAAGATAATACATGATTTGATGTCATCAATGTACTTGTAACAAGTAAATTGGCGAAAAAAGCTAAAATTAGAAAATCTCTGCGAAGTAACTGTTGGGAAGGATGTAGCGCGGAAGATAGATATTAATTTCAGTGACACAGTTTAACATTGTGGTTTGTGGTCATATCTGATATTACAAGTTTACTTTTAGGAACAATTCGTGAGGGCTATTCAACATTGTAAAGTCCCAGGCTCCTTCAAAATTGTTTCCAAATTTCGACGTGTGACGTAAAAAATATTTCCATACTTTGTTTGAAATTAAGTCAATATGTTAAACTAACTTCTGCATTATAAAAACAATACATAACTATTTATAACGTTTTGCATGGTAAATTTTAAACGAAATTTGTCTACGACCATTGCAAAAAGTACCAATAAAAATACTGAAAGTAACATTACTAAGAGACTCATTATTAAACGGAAATTGAAAACCGTTGCATTATGAGTTCATAACGATACAGGTTCTAGACCAATCAGAGCTCAGTATTTGACGAAAGTAATGTCATTATGGATATGCAAAATCAGCTGATTTATCTATAAAGATAGTGTGTTTTAGTGGCTAACCTTAAATGTGAGTTTTATACCATTCACAATATGAGTGATTTGAGCAGTGAGGAATTCATTTGAATGAAAAAGCTAATGTTGTAATTAACAACCAACTACCCGCGAAATCTAAACCTGCATATGAAAAAAATATAACCAATTTTAAAAGTGGAAAAGTGAAAATAATGTGCGTTTATTTTCGGAAAATTATTGAAAAGGTCGTGTTCTAACTTACATCTCTTGGCTTTAAGACATCCATAATACAATCGTTGCATAGGCTATTATGAGACTTAAGTTAGGTTTATGAACAAGTAAAACAACCAAATGTTTAATAATTTAAATTAAAGGTAATTATGGGTTTTAATAGAAGATGAACTTTAAAGCCAAGCAAAATCAGCTGATTTATCTATAAAGATAGTGTGTTTTAGTGGCTAACCTTAAATGTGAGTTTTATACCTTTAACAAAATGAGTGATTTAAGCATTGAGGAATTCATTTGAATGAAAAAGCTAATGTTGTAATTAACAACCAACTACACGCGAAATCTAGACCTGCATATGTTAAAAATATAACCAATTTAAAAAATGGAAAAGTGAAAATAATGTGCGTTTATTTTCGGAAAATTATTGAAAAGGTCGTGTTCTAACTTACATCTCTTGGCTTTAATGTACATCCATTAATACTCGTTTGCATTTGTAAGACTTAAGACTTGTTTATGAACAAGTAAAACAACCAAATGTTTAATAATTTAAATTAAAGGTAATTATGGGTTTTAATAGGAGATGAACTTTAAAGCCATAATTAAGTTCCTTAAAGTTTTTCTCTATCTCCAAACGGTTACCGAGATATTAAAAAATCTAAACACAGTACGTTGTATTGTGGGGCTCCAATGTTAATCTTATGGAGGATAGGGAAAAATTAATATTTCCCATATTAATCAATATTTTTGGATAAAACTTGATATTTAGCTTCATGTGGTTGAGATCTATCCATTTATGCTTAAAAATCATAGTTTATGTGTTTATCATGGCAGCAAACCTGCATACTCTTCTTTCAAGTTTGTGAAATCCAAAGGTTGGTGATTTATATGAGTAATTTTAAACCATATTTGTTACAAAATGAAATATTCTACCACATTTAGTCATTAAACCTTGAAAAAAGAACACCTAGAATGTTTTACACCTAGGTTTTATGTAAAATAATGTTTTGTAACAGCCAATCGTATTTTTTTTATCAAATCACGCCACTTATGTAAACATTTTTTATGTGATTAAAAATCCATTTTTACCTCTTCTTTGGGTCATCGAGTCTTCTTCCGAAGAGTTCTCTGTCCCCTTTTCAATCATTAACACAATATTCTCTCTATTTACTCGTACATGTTCAATCAGTGTTATTTTCTATTACTTCCACTACCATGTCTGTGTCAAAATTAATAAATAGGTATGATGTAAACGGCATGATGTACCCTAAAAACAGATGAAAGTGGAAAAACCTGTTTGGAATTTGTAACTTACAAAAGTAAGTTAGAGAAATAACAAAACAAATTTCAATTATAAAACTAAAACATATTTTTCATGTGTTGTAAAAATGTGACAGATTATCAGCGACGAAACTGTGTGTATCGAACGTCACAGTTTAATGTCTTCCACTTCTCCATACTTAGCAATTTAAAATACAGGTTGGAGCGGTTTTTCTGGTCTTAACCCTTAGGCATCGGTTTGCGGTTTTATGTGTTAGCAAAAAATGCAATCAAATACCTTTCACAACACTGTCAGAGAGGTTGGAGAAATGGTGGCAGTAGAAAATTGTAATTACATAGCTTCACAGTTAATTACCGCAAGTAATAGTTGGGAGATATGAGTGGTTGATTAATTACAGTATAGGGTAATGACGGTATACAACTTTGATCTGAGGTACTCCCGTGCAACTAATGAAATCCGACTTCCACTTGAAAACTCGTAGTAGTTCCAACAGCTGAGTTTTATGTTGTAACAAAGCACATAACGTGAGTTGTAATCTATATAAATAAAATTAGAGTTTTGTCTGTAGATTGCTTAGAATTATTAATTTTTTTGTTATTTTTACTTTTCGTGCGTTAGATAAGCCGAAACCGGACTTATCTCAATTTTTGTCTGTTTGTCTGTGACGCTCCAGGAGGCATTTTACGCCGTCTTCTCCGAAAAAACGGAAGAACTGATTACAATGAAACTTATTTCATGTATTCTCTAAATTCCAGAGAAGGTTTATAAATGCTTGAAATCGCCCGCAGCCTCTTGAAAAGTAAATAACGAGCATTTAAAAACCCACTTTTACGCGATATTACTCGCATTTTGATTCAGTTTTCAATGAATAACCTACTGGTAATAATCAGCTGTCTTTAGTTTAAAGATTTAATAGAAATAAAAACAAACAGCTGTCAGTCAAATCAATATTAGTTAGTTTATATTAGTCATTGGTTTTAAACCCATTTCGAAATCATACTATATTAAAAAGCTATTTTAACGTATAACTAATTATAATAATGGTATAAATGTTCTAATGTATTTAATTGTAAAGTAATGCTAAATAATAAAGCTGGGTATTGATTTATTTTCATTGTACTGCTTTGTTTAGGATTTCAGGATTACATTTTGGTATGATATAATCTTTCTTTTTTTTAACTAAATCCTACAACCATTACAGAGGACGGGCTTACTGCTAGTTCTAATTAAAACAAGAATGTAGTGTGCATTTAAATATGAAGGTTGACTGTAACTAATTGATTTGATGACTTGTAGCTGATTTTAGCGAATTTTTATTATGTAAGACCAACAGATTAAACTCAGGATCATATATTAGCCGGTTCAGCAAATAATCGTTGGCATATTTTTCATGGTCTAACAATTTTTCATCAAATTTTACGTAACATGACAATTTTTCATCCAATTTTATGTAATATGTAATTTTTTACTTAAATTTTACTTGACGTGACTATTTTTCATACAGTTTTACGCAACATGACATTTTTCATCCAATTTTACGTAACATGACAATTTTACTTTATTTTCCACGTTAAGTAGTTCATCTCACCTTTATATATAGGAACTTACTTCCTGGTGTACTGGTAAGATACAAACTCTTAGTTCCGGTTTTACCCGCTTCAAAATCTGAGTTCCATAGTTAATTTCCTGCTACAGTATTTCGTGTGTAAAATCCTTACACAATTGATTGCGTTTTCAACAATGTAACAGCTGATTTGTTCATTGGGCTGTTAATCAGCTGTTCTTTGTAAGTAGCAAAGCTAATCAAACTAATACCACACTTATGGGTCGGTAGGTATGAATATATATGGTAATTATGCTAATATAAATAAATTAAATGAATTACGAATGTTATACATTTAAATGGTGAAGGTTAGTAACTGTTGGGAGATCGTAAGTTGCCGGTAGCACACGAAGTGATTGGGAAGCCATCCCCTTTGATTACAGTATTTCGTTGGTCATTTGTCAGACCAGTGAAACCCTCTAACATTGACTCTGTTTATTACAGGTTAAGTGTGGTAAGTTTTTTTTAAATTTAAATATTTAAATTCTTTCTGTCAATACGATTTTCACAAAGGTTTAGAAGAATATTATTAAGTTTTAACAAAATATGTACGATTAATATTTAGCGGGGACAAATATGCACAGTTTAATAAAAGTTAAATATTCTAGTTTTAGAAAACACGGAGCTCATAATATTTTAATGAACACCTGTAGAAATACATGGCTCTATATGCAATAAATAATTTGATGTTCATTGTGTTTAGTACATAATTTCTTTTCCGTTAACTTATACAATTTACAACAGGATACAATAGAGATAAAATTACGTAAACATGTATTTTAAAATATGAATATTTAATAGCTGAAAAATAATCAGCCAATTGGATGAAATTAAGATAAATTTAATTGTTTTATAATGTTTTTGTTAAAATATCAAGGTCTGAAAAATATTAGACACATGTACCGGTGATAGATAATATCTTATGCAATATTCTTTGAACATTAAAAAAAATTGGAGAAGAAGAAGACGAAAGAATACGGAGAAGAATAAATCATATCCGACATAAATAATTGTGTTTAAAAAAATTTTAAAAGACTTTTTATTTTTCACAATCTCTTACGTGTATTTAAAAAATATTTAAATTCTCTTTTATTAATTCTAAAGATAATCTATCATATCAATCACAGGTAGAAATTACTTTGAGCTCAAAAGTGTGTCGTGAATGACAACAATTAGATTCAACATTCCCTGAATCAATTATGTATATCGATGGACTCGATTCGTTCGTCAAAACAACCACTTAAATCTACGCACGTGTGGATGAAATAACAGTTTTCATGAATACCTCTGATTGGGTAAATTGGTCTGTGACAGAAGGGCAGCAATTCAGGTAAAGTCCGTCCAAGCGGAGATAGCTGTGGTTTAATTGGTTTTGCTGCAGTAACTCGGACTACAAAATTTCTGCTTGTGTTGTCAAGGTAGAATTTGATTTGACTGGTCAATATATTAATTCTTTATTTGATTTGTACACCAACTGTACACCTAAGGCCTTCATTGTTGGTGTCATTTAGGTTTAATGTTTTGATATTCTAGATTATTGGTGTTCTTGATGTTTTAGATGTTCTAGTGTCTTGAAGTCCTGTATCGTTTAAGTTTTAGTGTTTTAGATGTCTTGGTGTTGTTTTTAGTGCCTTTTAGTCTTGTTCTTGTATATTCTGCTGTTTTAGAAGTTCAGGTGTCTTAAAAGTACTGGTCTTTCAAAGATTCTGGTGTAGTTTAAATTAAAATTAAAAATTAATTTAAATGGTTGGTTCAAATTTAAGTATATAAAGTTTTGTTAACCCTATTCTTAGACAGAACTGTTAATTAATAGCCCAACAGTCAATGACATATCTAAGGGGACCTACAGTTTGACGTGGAGTCCGAACCACTGCCTCTGAATTACGAACTGGTCTAATTATGAGGATAATCTGTGGATTAACGTAGTAGCGGACCTTAATCCACACAAGAGAACACTACATCCACCGACCATTCACAAATATCCATGATTTGACCTCCAAGTAGCTGGATTTCAGGACACGCCACCGTCCCAAGCTAATTAGCCAAAGGGTGAGGGTGGTCCAGGAGGACTAGAATGTTCTGGGGTTCTCTACCTTCCCCGCTAGCGCCACAGACATCTCTCGATTTTTATCCTCTGCCAAATCCTGTCCTCAGCTACTCAGTTTCGCGGACGGAAGCGACCAGCACGGGTCCATTGTGCCTCAGTTGCTGAACCATTACTTCATCACCCTGATTACTTGATGACCCTTCTGCCCTTCTTCGTTATTACACTTCCAGGTGCTTACTGCTGGCTTCTCACCGTTCAGCCGGTTGTCTTCGGAACAAAGATTATGTTGATGTGTGTTAATTAAATTTTTATTACGGGCATTTTCCATCACCTTTTTAAGTAAGAGAAAATTTCACGACGTTTCGGGATCTAGAATCTATTCCCGTACTCAGGTGAGTTAGTACCTAAAAAAACGTGATTACATAATCCAGATTAGTTAAGTAATAGGTGGTTAGCATGGTGACTGTTGTGATATTCGACACCAACATATTTAAATTATATTTAAAAAATATTTATTTTTCGAAAACGATAAATAAGTAAAGCAATGTAACGTTGTATCTTCGAATACAAACAGATTGAACAAGCTTGTTCGTAGATGTTCTACAGCGGTTAGTTGTATAATTTAAAAAGTATCAGAAATTTAGGATACAGTACATAATGTAAAATATAAACATAATGTTGTGCCGCAGTTAAAAATTTTAGTGGAATGCAAAGGCACTTTCAAAATTTACGAAGAAAATTTTAAAAAAATCATGGAAAACAGGTATTTCGCGGAGGTTTATTTTCCTTTTTTTCCAAGCCAGATGAATTTGTTATTGATCACTATATAGCGTTCTACGTTTTTGGGAAATCAGTCTAAACTTTTAATTAATTCAAATTTTAACGTTCATTGTTTAAACAGGCTATAAACCTTTGTAGGTTATAAAGTTTAAACTGCCCAATAAAATGTTGTTTACAATTAAACGTTTTACTTATTTTTTAACACTTATAAAATGAAACTGGACAACACATAAATCACTTTAATATTCTTTGTGTACGATGTATTTCTCTAAAGAGTGGAAAATTGTGTGAAACGTGCCAATTAAAAAGCAACCCGACTCTGGGAGCGAGGGCGAGGGTGGTGGAGGGTTAGGAGCGAAGTTGTTATAAATGTGTTCGGTTTAGGGTTTAGGATTTACATAGATGTAAAGCAAAGCAGTTTAGGTGATGAATAGGCCTACATGTTCCGTAACCTGGTTTCGATCAACAATGGTGACATTCAAATCATCTAATGGTCTTAAATTACAGGTTGGTACTCTTCTCCGCGTGGTCTTGCATTCACATGTGGTATTGATTTAGCATAATCAATTCACTTTTTTTGGTTTTTGGGCAGGCAAAAAGTTTATAACATAAATTTTCTGTTACCATAAAATGTCCCAGGGAAATAACTGTTTTTATAACTATGCGATAATCAATTCACATTTTTGGTTTTTTGGTAAAAAAGGTTTATAAAATAACTTTTCTGTTACCATAAAATGTCCCACGGAAATAACTGTTTTTATAACTATGCGATTTGAATTTATCGGTTTTTTAGTGAATTTCCCATAGGGAAGAAGATACTACAGTAGGTCTCATGGTAAGACATAAGCCCGGGACCATGTTATTTTTCGTCTTTAGGTGCCCAGAGGTCAAAAACAATAGTCGTTAAGTTTTTTATACATATATGTGTGTCTGTGAACATGATAGCTCTTGTAAAAACGGTCCGATTGAGACCAAATTTGGTAGAGACGTGTATTCGTACATTTGCTCGGACGAGTTCGTAATCCAGATATATCGGTCAACTGGTAGTTTGCTGGGATTTTGTACTAAAAATTGGTTTCTTTGTGTTTTTTATTCTCATATTTATCGACAAACATTGATAAAACTTGTCATATATCATTATAATTATTTTTATATTATTGCTTCGGAAATTCGCTGAGTACGCAGGTCTGCTGTGACGGGGGTATATGTTAACTTAACCCCATATTTATTAAAACCTGGTAGTAAAACTGTCTTAATTAAATAAAATGTTGAAGAACTACAAGAGATATTTTCATAATGTTTTTTTGTGGTGAGTTACACTAAAAATAGAGTTGAGGAACTTTGCCTTATATTACTGGTTTTAAATTCATAGTTTCTAAAGTACATACAATTCGGAAAAAATAGAAAGTTTTAAAAAATTAAAAGTTACATTACCAAAAAAACTACCCTCAGACAAGTTCTTTACTATCGTTGAAGGATGAAGTATTTTTTGACAATTAATTTTTAACGTTTAATAAGTAAGTTGTATTGAATTTAATCCTGTTTAATATGTATTAAATATAATGGTGTATTACATCCATGAGATTTTAAAGTTTACTTTTAGAGGAACATTGTGCCAGTCCACTGATAACGTCTTCTTCATATTAAAGCCGTTATCTTCGTAAAGTATTAAGTTCAAATCGGAAGTTGAAGTAAGCCAAATATCGACAGGAGTTAGTGAAGTGAATGAGAGGCGAAAGGTGTGAAGTTGAGTGAAGAATGTTGGCAACAAGTGAGGCGAGAGAGTCTAAACAAGGAGATAGATAAATGACGTCTGAACCGCTCCACCGTCATGTTGTGTATTGTATTGTATTGGACTATACAGCACTGTATACTGAGTTATACAGGGTCAATCTGAAATATCCCGAAAAACTTTTGGATATCGTTTATGAAGTCAGAGCAAACCTCGCTCCATTTGCCGTCTGTGCGGTGTAAGTAGAACATTTTACATAAAAAATTAAATTTCGCAACCTTATTTTTGTTTTTTTTTCTAAATCACATATTTTTTGAAAAATTGAAGTGTCCGCCATTTTGAAATGGTATAAAGTTTACATTTGATACACGTACTAGTTCGAAGCTGAGTGAAGAAAACTGAGTGAGATAGGCCATATGTTCACCGGCCATTTTTTGTTTGTTTTCACCTCAGGGTTTTGACACCCAATATATTATATTACTCTTAATTGTGTAGTTTTTGAAGTTTTGTACTATGTTAAGAAGTATTGTGGAGTATAGTAATTGATTTGTGCAGTTTTGTGCTGTGTTTTGCAGTATTGTATTTTATTGTACCACATATTGTCATATAACACTGCCTAAAGTACCGTAACACCCTTTATACTACTATTCCTTATTGTGTTGTACTTTTCTTTACTCGTATTCGATTGTCGTACTAAGGAATACACTCGTCCTCAGCTTAGATCATAGCAACTACGTTCAAATAATTAATCAAAAATACAGATTTATTAAAAAAAATAGTGAATAGATATGAAGAAATTTATTTGCTGTGTGAGCTTTTGGTTGTGGTTCTCATAAATCAGACCTATGACCTTCCCTGTGGGAAATAGGTTAGATCATGGATATGTCTTAAGGGGATGTTTCCAGTTTTTCTAAACAGCTGTTCTTATAATCACGTGACGTCACTAAGCATATGACGTCACCGGTTTAAATTTTGGTCTGACAGATTGCAAATACCTCCCCCTAGAACTAAGGTGTGTCGAATGATATATCATAACGAATTTTGTTCTATGACGTCTTTCTTAAAGTAAGAAAAGTAAAAGAAAGTGCGGAAGACACGACGTTGCATAACCCCATTGATATTCACGTGAAGTTTGACCTGAAGTTAAACAGCTGATTAAAGCTCAGGAGACGTCGGTTCAAATTTGTCACCTCCTGTGAAAGGGTCTATCTCTCGGAGGGTTATCGTACATTCCTTGCTGCAGGACAGCGACCTTTGAGTAGTAGTACTACTGGCTGTTTCGGTTTCAGTTGGCCAAACATTAACTAGATATAACCTCGAAATTACAACAATGCATTAAAAAGGAAATTGGCGAGTGAAAATATGAAACCTTTTTACAGAAACATTAATTTAGATAATTTTTTTAAATTCAATCAATCTTTTTGATGGTACAAAAAGCATGAGGCTAATATTTCCTACACGCATTCAGAATGTGACGTAATCGAAATGTAGCTTATCAGTTCGGCTTATCACAGCAATCTCGATACTTATCGAAGACTTTTAATTTACACGTGAGTCGGTGATATTGGTTGCAAATTTTACTTTTTTCAGAAAAATTGTTTATTTTAGTTTATTTGACTTATATGCAATAGAGGAAAATATATTAACAGTAAAGAAAGTTGTGTTGTGTCCAATTCTAAAAGGAATGAAAAAATATGAGTGAAAGAATGTTGCAGGAAATACAGTTTTATTTTTTAATTTAACCTCTACTTACAGTTTTTTAATGTTCTACTTTAATCTACCTTCAGATATCCGTCTAGAGTCCAAAAAGAGGTTTTCGGACATATATCTTTCTGTATACCCATAACAGTAACTTGAAAAATATGTTTTGAAACCAAATAATAATTGTTAACACAATTCCTGGGAAAACGTTTTTAAAACAAAAACAACTACCCAATACTAAACTCTGAATTGAAAAAGTAAGGAACCGTAAAGGTCGGCCAGAGGTGACCGCCCATGATCTGACAGGAGTCGCTGTCCGCTGGGTTCGGTCCTGCAACCTTTGACTTACTGGGCCAGGGCGTTATCATTAAGCTGAAATGGTGAATTCAAAAGAAAAAACACTTCCGTCAAGTACGACTATTGACCTTTTTCCTTTTCGTCAAGTACAACTATTATTGACCTTTATTCCGTTTGACCTTTTTCCGTTCCGGCAAGTACGACTATTATTGACATTTTCCTTTCCGTCAAGTACCGCTATTGACCTTTTCCTTCCCGTCTAGAACGACTATTGACCTTTTTCCTTTTCGTCAAGTACAACTATTATTGACCATTTCTTTTCCGTCAAGTACAACTATTGACCTTTTTCTTTTCCGTCAAGTACAACTATTAACCTTTTTGCTTTCCATCAAACACAAATATTGACCTTTTACTTTCCGTCAAGTACGACTATTGACCATTTCCTTTCCGTCAAGTACAACTATTGACCTTTTCCATTCCGTCAAGTACGACTATTGACCATTTATTTTCCGTCAAGTACAACTATTGACCTTTTTCTTTTCCGTCAAGTACAAATATTGACCTTTTCCTTTCCGTCAAGTACGACTATTGACCATTTCTTTTTCCGTCAAGCACAACTATTGACCTTTTCCTTTCCGTCAAGTACGACTATTGACCATTTCTTTTTCGTTGAGCACAACTATTGACCTTTTTCTTTTCCGTCAAGTACAAATATTGACCTTTTTCTTTCCGTCAAGTACGACTATTGACCGTCAAGTTGACCTTTTCCTTTTCCGTCAAGTACATATATTTACCTTTTCCTTCCCGTTAAGTACAACCAATGACCTTTTCCTTTCCGTCAAGCACAACTATTGACCTTTTCCTTTCCGTCAAGTACAACTATTGACCTTTTGTGAGCCAGGGTTGCAACATGTGCTGAACATCTTATTGCATGGTGAATCAACAGTTCGTGGAACTGTAGTGATCTGTTATCAGTGATAACGGACAGCACACGCTACGGCGCACGCCATCATAACTGTTGCCAACCTTGCGGACGAAAACCGGGTTAACATATAACCTTACTATTTTTTTATAGAATATCCTATGTATAATAGAGTAACTTTCTAGGTTGTTCAAAGAGGGAATAATTTGTAGGATTTAAAAATAATTGTAATCACGCTTGTCATTATTTATATTTTTTAGAACTACTTTGTATTCATTGACTTTCAGATAAAAAAAACTATAAATATTTTCTTTAAGTAAATTTAAAAAAAGACAATCTGTAATAAAACATTGTTTCTTTAATTAAATAATTAATAATATTGTTCAAATTGTATAAATCGTAATACCAAGCTTTTTGAGTTGTTCTTTTGGGTGATTACCTTACATTCTACCAAGTTTCATAAACGGTTAAAAAATAAGGAAGAAATTATTTTTTAATATTCTCCATAAGAATAACATTCGCTTCAGACAACGTACTGTGTTTTATGGACATTAAATTTAACCCTTTTCTGGAACCGTTAGTCGACAAATAATTCAAAATACTAATTTGTTTAGTTTTTTAAGCTGGTTCCAATGGTACCAGTCAAGTTATACTTTACTTTTATTGTTTTCGCTGAAAATTTAAAAATTTGATTTTTTTGACATTTAAAAGCCCATAACTTTTGAACCGTCATTTTTACAGATATGCGGGTGTGTCAAATTATTTGTACTCTGCACTATAAACTGTCAAATTTTAATAAAAATCGTTAGAGCCGTGTTTGAGAAATTTGGATTTTTCACGTTTTTTAAGGGTTTTTAGGGGTGAACTACCCTTAAAAATCAAAAATTCAAAAAAATGAAAAAAACGCCTGGAGATACCGTATATATACATACATGCCAAATTTCTCTAAATCGGACCAACGGCACAGTACACATACAGCACACGGACGGACAGACATCACGTCAAAACCAATTTTTGGATTCAACAAAACGGTTATCCAAACTCAAATTCGAAAATGTGACGAAAACCAATTTTTTTACTATGTATGGGGAGAAATAAAATATTATAAAAAAAAATTTATAGTATTTTATTTTATTTAGTAATATTACAAAATATGAATTTAATTTGTTGTTTATAAATATAAAAAATTATGTTTTGAATTAGCTTGTGCGTGGACTCCAGTTTGATTGAAATATTAATTATACAGGGCGAATGAATCAGATGGTCTCTGTCAGAAACAAAGCTACATTTCAACAAATCAGTTACACTCATTTTAAGGTTACATTGGTGCCAACATAAATAACAAAATATAAAAGTAAATTAAACCAAACTCAAGTGGGGGGTAAATTATCCGAACTATTTTAAACATAATTATCCGTAGCTCGGATAGTGAAATTGTTCGGATTGTTTTAGTAAATCGCTGATAAATCTTAGTATTATAGAGTAAAATTAGGTTATAAATATAAAATAGTACATTTCGTCACTACGACCTGTGTCAAGTGTTACTTTTTGACATGGGTATGTCTTAGCTCTAGGGTGGGGGGGTGTTGGCAATAGCTACCATCAAAATTTGAAACAGTGACGTCATTTGGTTAGTGCCGTTGAATCATTTGGATAATTGATTGTTCGGATAATAGCTCCTCTGCTGTGAATCTTTTTTCAAAATTGTTCCCTGCCCAAAATTTTTAACAAAAATACTGAGAATCCAATTTTGTATAACAGTTGTATGGAAATTATTTCAACCCATTAGATGGGTCTCGCAGCAGACGTGCACAAGGTCATGGGCAGTTTGCATACGAATAAGCCGGTTCCCTGCAGCTCAATAGCTACATGATTACCAATTGTGACTGCCTGCGAGTTTTGTTTCGGTTCCGAGAATATCGATGGGTTCGACCACACAAAGCCCATACATATACATATGTACATTATATATTCATGTTTTTTAGAAATGATACTAATGATGGAGTAAGTGTACAATACAATTAGTAAGTATATTGAAAAAGTATTGTATTCACCAGTATTTTATAATTTTGAGTTGTGCGTGGAAATATCAGTTTTGAGGCTCCCTGAAATGTCGTATTTTCAGGACAGTTGTTTATAGGAACTGAAAAAATTCTCTTTAGACATACATGATTTAAGCTAGGTGTTCTCAAACTTAATCTACTCAAGGACTCCCGTAATAAATTAATATATTTAAAGGTGACCCCTACAATCAACCCCCTCTACCTTCCTCTCTCCTTCTCAAAAATGTAGTTTACTTCCCTTTGGGAAATTGCTTAAATCATGTGTATGTCTAAAGGGAATGTTTCAGTTCCTTTAAACAGCTGACTTTATAACCTTTGTGACATGGATATGTCTTAGCTCTGGGTGGTGTTGGTGAATTTTAAGATGGAAAACGTGTAAAAGATTTCCATAGAAACCACCAGAACTATTGTATTGAATATTATACATAAAAAAATAAGAACAGCTGTTTGGATGAAATGAAAACATATCCATGACGTATTCATAATCTAACTTATTTCCCACAGGGAAGTAAGTATAAAAACATTTGTTATGACGTCACTTCCGTTTCGAATTTTTGGTTTGACGGTTTGCACATATAAACATTGACTACGAGATTGCCTGCAAGTATGTTTCGGCGAGGGGAAGACTAGCTGGCTATTCTCGAGCTGATGTCTGGGTGATAAGCCGAGCAGGAAGGCGGACTACTGATATCATTGTTATCACCACGGCCGCGGCGTTGTCAAGGTCGGACCTTCCGTTACGTTCATTATCACGGCTGACTCTGATTAGCAGCTTTAGCACTCGGCCAACCGTGACCTCACGAATTGTCGTGAAAATGGGGTTCGCAAGAAACGCCGGATTGTGCTGTTTGTAGGTTTTACGTCATTTGCTCACCAGTTACAATCTTCCGAGTGAACGACACGACTTAATATTAGCTCTAAGCTATTTACTAACATCACATTGTTGTAGATGGGAAAAGTCTAAAACCCTTAACTTTTTACTCAAATACTATTATTTCTTTAGTTGAAAACTCTTTAAAACTTACACATACAATTTTATGATTGGTATTTAGGAAATGTTTCCTCAACCAACGCTCTGTGAAAATTTTCAAATTATTTCAATACACAAACCCATATAAAATATTGTTACTATTTGCCCTAATAACTTAAAGATGCCTTTGAACAATAACGTATTTTATAATTAAGTTATACTTTATACTTTTAACTGAAATGGCGACCTACACAGGTAGGTATTTTAAGCCAAGTATGGATGAGGAATGAGTGTAAGATGATTGTGGCGCGATCTTATAGTCTTGTTACTGACTAAGGCTGACATGTTCCTTAGACAGGACTGTTAATTAATAGCCCAACAGCCGATGGCAACTAATGGACCTACAGTTTAACGTGGAATCCGAACCACGGCCACTGAATTACGAATTGGTCTAATTATGAGGATGGTCTTTGTGGATTAACGTAGTATAGTAATAGTGCGGACGTTAATCCACACAACAGAACACCACAACCACCGACCATCACTCACAACTATCCACAATTCGTGACCTCCAAGTAGCTGGATTACAGGACGTCGCCAGTCATAATAATAGATAAATATAGTTATATAATTATATAATATAGTTAGATAAATCCAAAATTTAATTTAATTTTCAAAACTGTTTAGACTTTAACAATCAAGGAAGATTAAAATATTGAATAATTTTTTAGAAGCATCACAGATTGTCTATATTACATTATCTAAACATTGTAACGTGTATAATTCAATTAGCTAAATTCTGTTTGGATATCTTATACTTCTTTAAAACTGTTGAAAAATCAATTTTTTACATAGGGTGTAGTAGAATAGATCCCTTTAGTTTTCCTTAATACTTCATGAAACACTTATGTAAAATTCTTCAAAATTCTCATCATTCTCTACAATGTTTATCACTGCGTGATAATAATATTCACCCTCCTTATCTAGAGTGTACATTGATAACGTCTGTCTTATCTAACTATCAGGTTGGCGTTTTAGTTGCCTTAATATAGACTCACGTCAATGGAGGTTTACCCCCATTCATATTCACATTGTGAGAAAAAGTATCGTGTAAGTTGTAATGCTGTTTTTTTAGATGTTATTATGGACATTTTCCATCACGATTAAGTAAAACAAAGTTTCACGACGTTTCGGGATCTGGGATCTGATTCCGTCATCATGCGAGCCAGTCAAAATTGTGGTACAGAACACGCGTGAATCTGTAGTTCCCTTAAATGTCTTTGGCTATTAATTAACAGCCCTGCCTAAGGAATATATCAGTCTTAGTCAATAACAAGACTACAAGATCGCGCCACCATCATTTTACACTAATTTCATATTCATATTTGGCTTAAAATAACAAACTGGGTATGTCACTATTTCATAAAGGTAATAATAATAATAACAGACTAATTTACCCATGATCCTAGCCGTTGGGTTGTATGTTTATTTTTGTCATCTTAATACTTGACACAACCTTTTAATTAGTGCTTAAATATTTCTCATCAAACGCCGAAGTGAAGTTTGAGAAATTGTAGAATAATTTCAAGACCCCTCTAAGCTAGGATGAATATTCGTTCACACCTTTCTCGACTCTCACATCTCTTGCTATTCGCTAATCGTTTCAATTTGCTAATTGTGTTTAACAATTAATCATTCTAGTTGCGTGGCTCCCAAAGACCTTGGAAATTCACGAGTATTTGAGCTTTCTCTTTTATTGCTTTAGTCACTTTTTCTTCTTTTTCTTTTTTTATCGGCTTTGAGTAAAATTTAATCCTTCAAATTTTTCAGTAACTAATTCTGTAAGATTAATTTAAAATTCACACACACACATACACACACTATATGTTTTTATTTTTAATATTATCGAATAGTTAAAATGTTTTTTATATATTCCAATTGAGTAGTAGGACATTTTCAAAATTTTGTATTCGTCTATTTTTTAGACTTTCATTTTACAAACATTTAGATATACAATACATAATAGTTTGTATAATGTTTATATAAGTATATAAGAATGTGAGTTGTTTTTAGTTTTATGTTGTGGTTTTTTGTGTTTGTGTTTTTGTGCAAAACAATACTGAAGAAACAGTTTGAAATTTTAAAACAAAAACACAGATCTTAAATCACAATTATCCATAAAAACAAATATTAATAAATTTATAGAGAATGAAAATATTTAAAAAACTAATTACATTGAATACTAAAATGACAGTTAATCAAAAAAATAAAAATTTACTAATCACTTAATATTTACTTTTTAAAACACATTTTATATATTGAAGTTAAGAATTAAAATGATTTTAAATAAAATACAATAAATAAGTTTTTTTTACGATTTGTACATTAATTATCTCCCAATAAAATGTTAATTAAAATTTAAACAAAAAATGAAAATTTTTATTAAAAATATTTTATAATTAAATAGAGTTTAAAATATTATTTTTTTAAAAATATACAGCTCTATTTATATAAGTAATAAATATTTTTGTAATGGCCTACATATGTAAATCAGCTGATTTTCTACTTTTCCCGAAAACTCACTTTCTTACTTTTCCTCAGGAACATCAATAAAGAATTTTTACGATAGAAATATGTAACAGGTTTCCATAGAAACTACCAGAGCTATTGTATTGAATTTTTAATATAAAAGAATAATAACAGCTGTTTGGATGAGCTGAAAACATTCCCATTAGACATATCCATGATCTAACCTATTTCCCACAGGGAAGTAAATTCAAACATTTTTTATTATGAGCCTTAGTAAAAAAAAGATATTAAACAATATTAAATTTTATATAAAAGAATAAAATAAATTTAAAAAAATAGTGTTAACTGTTTAAATGGAAAATTAAAAAATTGATTGATTGCATTAATTTATTTTTTTAATTATTTCCTTAGTTTAGTAATTAATAAAAATAGCAGATGTAAATTATACACGTAAATATTTTACCTTTAAATTTAAAGAAAAATGGAAAAATTGCATTCAATTATTTATTTTAATTATTTCCTTAGATCAGTGTACACAGTAAAATAGCAGATGTAAAATACACGTATAGGTTTAACCTGGTCCCTTTAAATGGCAAACAAAAATTAAATCCTTATAAAGGTCACAAACCTCAGTCCGTTGTCCAAAAGCTTTTCCTCTAGAAAGTTTAGTTTAGTAAGTCAATGCCCCAGACTCATCTTAAGATAATTACATTTAAGTTAGTGTACAAATTACGGTCAACTTACTAACTGAGTAACTTGTAGCTCAGTAACTTACTTAAACTATTAAATATGAATATACTTCACTTATTGTTAGAAATCTTTAGAGCCCTTTTGGAGACTCAGACTTTCATTTACAACTTGAATAAATAGGATGGAATTTATCGATAAAATTTGTTTTATATTTGCACTAAACCACAGCTTGAGAGGTCAGGTGTTGGGGTTGAAGGTCTATTAATGAATTAGCATACAAATTGATTATATTCATCATTGTTGAACTGAGCGGTCCACCAATAAATCAGAGTCCAACAATATTTTAACATATTTTGGTAATAAGTGTTTTATCCATTACAATTTCTTTTTATTTCGAGTATTTTACGAACATGAAAACGGTTTTGTAATATTTACGATTCATGACTACTTAATAAATATTAAAAAAGAATCAAATAATATTAATTTGGTTTCTTTGAAATCTTTAATTTTTTTAGTATTATTAAAACGTTTTCAAGAATAAATACGTACATTTTGATCGAAAATTGTATTGTTCCTAGCTAAATAATAAGCGGATAAAAACTCTAATAGTATTTGGTAGACCTACTTCCTTAAGGTTGTACTGTTGTAGTGCGTTCATGGAAAAGATAAGTACAAATACATTTTAATAAATAATTTACTCATTTATAAATTCACAATAAATTAACAAAAAATGTCTCTTTCATAAACGAAATTTGTGAATTCTTTGTGAAAAATATATGTAGTTGGTTATATTTTAGATAAGAGTTTATAATACGAAAAATACATCTATCTCAATGTAGCTTTTATCACACAATAAAGTTGAGCTTCACATTCAGTGGCGATGGGGGTAGGGATTAATGCGGTAGACGTGTCAAAGTCAGATTTCCAATTTTTCATTTTGATTGTTACAACAAACCCAATGATATTTTTTACCACTCATCGCATTCCTGATAAAAACCACCAGCTGTGAAAAATATCCTGATATATATAAAATTTGTAGATTTAATCATACTGGAATACCTTTGTGAACATTTGAAACTGTAGGCCTACTTAGTTGCCTTTGTTCTGATGATCTTGAGAAATTAATCAGCTGATCTTTGACAGTAACAATACACGTCATCAATCCATTACATTCATTATAATCACCAAGCGTCTATGGCTCACAATTAACAATGAAAATGTGGAAGCGTTATATATATTTTGTGAAAGCAAACGTAAGTGACGAAGATGGATAAGGTCTGTATTTGGCAAACACTTCTAAAGGCACAATATGGAGAGATTAAAAATCCTTTTCTGCCAAAATTTAATACCCTACAACTTTGTTTAGTGTTTTAGGTTGTATTTCAATGTAAAATTTTAATTTTGTAGTTTTCATTTTTAAAACTACAAGATTTGAGGAAAACGTCTTTGAATATTGTTCATGTTGAATTTTATACTCCAAAAGGTACGCATTAATGCAAATATAACTTTTAGGAAAAAATAAATTGAAAAATTATGGATTAAGTTTCTATAGCTGTTTTAGTTTCAGGATTTATTTTATAGTTTATTATTTTTTATTTAGTTCAGTAAAAATAGGAAATTAGACAAGGATTTTCGTGGTTAGGCAGTTTGACAAAAGATTAGATTATGGTAATTTGAAACTATGTTTACTCTAGAACAGATACAAAACTAGGAGAAGAAGAAGAACCTAGCCAAAGAGGAAAAAATAATCGTTAAGCTGATCGTTGGAGTGACCTTGACAGACGTCGAGGTCAAGGAGGTTTTTGTTTCCCACTCATTTGTATGTACATAGTTTCACGGGCACTCAGGTGAAAAATCTCAGGATTAATTATTTAACCTAAGTTGGATAGACTGATAACAAATTTGTAGACGAAATATTGTAGTTAGGTTAAAATGTGGCGACATTTACAACAAAAAGAATGTGTTGTTTACATTTTTATAATGGACATTTTCCATCAAGATTAATAAATCAAAGATTCACAACGAGGAAAATATGGTTTCAAAGTAATAACTTTTATGATGGTCAAGCATTTCCTTAATTAAAAACATAGTAGTTGCAGTTGGCAAGCTTGCATGACCTTACCAATGCGAATTTCCGCAAAACATAAATATTTTTTTACAAAGTTTATAAAAGTTAACGAGTCGTCTTCCTTTAGTGTTTTAACATGAAAAATTGTATATTATGTTTCAAAACTGAAAACTTGTATATTTAATTACTTATTGTTGGATTTACGTGTGTTATAGTCGGTATTTTCAGGTATATTTATAGCTATTAACGTTGAACTTATAAACTTTTTAATTTAGTTTTGCGTACTTTTATGTACATACTAAACTTGGTTAGTCTATCAACATTTTGACATGCTTACATCAAGCTATAGGGTGGTTAGCAGGTGTGTGGGACGCAAAAAGTGCAGAGGAAGTTTATTGATCCTGTTTCTATAAAAACTACCAGAGCTATATTATTAAATTTTAAACATATAATTTTCACAACAAATCGTTAACAATAAAGTTATTTTTGAAACAATTTCAGACGTTTTACCCTCAAAATCCCTTTCTAACGTCAAGTACAGCTTTGCCATTTGGCAGAATCGATCCAACTTAAAATTAATCTCAGAAAGTTGTGCCCTAAGATGAGTTCTTCTCAAGTTTGATGGATTGGAAGGTATAAAAACTTATATCGTCAGTTCGCCCACAAAGGAGTTTGTACTAGGACTTTGTTAATTAAACGTTTAACATGGTTACAGCTTAGTTCTATTATAAAATTACTATTTACAGCTGTTTCAGCGACAAAGTAAAATTTACTAGGGACACGTGCACAGTAAGGTAATCAGAATACAGTAAGTGGACTGGCCTTGACCACTATCTACATTGTTATCTCCAGGAAGGTTTATTACTTTTAACGATTTTCCACAGCTTAACTGCACTCTTTTGAGTGCGGATATCCATTTCTCACTTATCAGGAATAGAGTGTAAGCTGTTCACAATCAATGAGGTATTACACTCAGTGGATATTTTGCTTGCTTTTTTAAAGTAGTAATATTGAATTTTTTGATGGACAGTTATTGTCTGCACATTAATATGACGGCTGACAGATATAAATTATATTCTGTGATGTAGGCGTGACATAATCAGAAAACAAATCATTTATACGTTTTGCTACAAAGGGATCTGATTGTTCGTAGATGCTTTAATCTGAAATGACAGTTTAACGAGTATATAGGAGGTAACCTGGTAGAGGCCAGTTGACCTCTTCCACTGCAATTCATGGTAAACATCACTCAGACAAAAAATGCTAAAAATTAAAAAATGGGGCTTAAAAGTTTTTTTTTCATTTTAAAAGCGATTATCTCAGCAACGTAAGTAAATTGTGGAAATATAGTGTTAATTTTGAACTGACCTCGTACAAGCCAACGTTCTAACGAATAGAAATTTTTGAACGTTTATCCAGTGTTGAGTTTTAAGAACTTCAGGCAATATTAACCCTCCAGGTGCTAACATCTCACTGTGAAATGTCAGCAAATTGCAATTGTATAGCGCTATCGAAGTCAACAATTACCGTCACGGTGGTGCCATCTGCGAGCTAATACATACAACTACTCGTGTAGTTCCCTATTCTGACGCTTGAGTTAGTTATTTTGCCGCTAGAGTATGCTTTTATAGCCAAATAAGTGCTTTCTCAGACGGTGGTCCTTTGTAGTGTAGTGGTTAGACTGCTGTGCTGACGAGTACAACAGTTGAAGCCATTCGGAGGGACGATGGTTCAAATCCTGACCATGAGCAATCCCAATTTGGCTTGAAAATGTGTGGTATAGTGGAGTGGAGGGCCAATCTTAAATAAACGGTGACCGGCATGGTGGAAGTTGACGGCATTTGTAGGCTTAATTGGGATTGCAGTGGACACCTGCTTTTATGGTTAGTGGTTATAAGGAGGGGGGCATGTTTGTGTTTTTTTGTGTATGCTTGGTATTTTATGAAGAGTTTCATAAAAATAACAAAATTTAAATAGTCATAGCACTTGGAGGGTTAAAAACGAATTTGTAAATAAACGGCTAAACGAATAATTTGCATTTTTAAAACTCATTAGGGTGACATTTAGGGCGTTGAAGGATGTACATGAACTTTAAAAATTATTGACATTGGAATCTATTCTGTTTTTGCTAAAATTTGACACCGCTAACAACGAAGACGGTAAATATTCTCCTTCGCTCATCCAAAAGTAATGTGATGAAAGTAAAACCAGGTAAACCCAATTACTTTTGACGTTTGATAATTCAAAGGAAAAACTCAATATAATTATAGTGTCTATGGTAAATGCATAACGCTAAGTGTATACTCCATTGTACTTTTTGTTGTCATTTAGATTTAGATCTAGACAAAACAAAACTAGTTAGGATGAGATTAATTTCACGTCTCAACATTTTTAAGAGGTCCACCCCTTCACTGGGGTAGAGAATATAATAGATCAATGAGGATATATGTCTTTCGATTTGATTGAGACAAATGGATGGATGCACAGCGGTGATTCCTGGAGGTTCTGTTGGGGATCATGTCGTGGTGTTACATGTTCGGATCTATCTCAATGAGCAGATGTGGTTGCTTAGTGTAATACTACTTGTATTACCGCTTTGATGATTACAGTACATGCTCTTTGTTCGAATTTACCCATCATTTTGTATTACCAACACGAGTAGGAAATGGTCAAAAATATAATTTAGTTGCAAATACAATAATATTCCAATTGCAATTAAAATTTGTTGACGGATCCTGAATGAAACTGGTACAAAACAGATCGAATAAGATTTGTCCACGGAAATCATTCATTATTATACTGTAACATAATAATATTATTCTAAACTACTAATCTTAATCTTAAGTGTGTTCTATATTCTTTTTTGATGTGACCGTTTTTTATGTTTAGAAAGCCTGTCCAAAATCCAATTAATAAGAGGTTATTTTAACCCATAAAAATTTTGAAACAAGAACAATATATAACTTTAAGGATGAGCTTGGAATATAGATAGGGTTTATGGTTAGGGTTTCACTGACAAATTTATATATTATTAATTTAAGATAACTTTAATTGATTTGTAGTATTACATGTATTTTTTAATATTTACAAGTAAAGAAATCTTTGAATGATTTTTCATTTCATTGTTAATAAACGAAATGATCGCTAATTAAAATCACAGTAATTTAATTTAGTCCTATCTAGATATTCAGTTAAACACTACTACTGTAATAGTAACCCTTTCTACCTAATTATTGTCACCCCATTGCAAGGAGTAATGCAGTGTAATAAGATTACATCACTCTTCTCTCTTGCTTCTCCGGTTCCATTTCTTTACACGATTTTTCTATGTGGGTTGTCCTGACAAAAGAAACTGATACGTTTTATTATTTTGATAAATTATCACTGCATTTCACACACATCATCCGTGTTGTGGAGTATTTCTATATTTCATTCTGTGCCAAAAGGTTTTCATCAATTGTGTTTTAGCCCCGTAAAACAATGTCAATGTCGTATCAGCGTTACTGGCTATTCGGTAGTCGTGAGAGAAATGAAATTGTTTTTAATATAAAACAAAATTACGATTTCTTGCACCTGCTACATATAGCCGTACTTTAGTTTTTGAAATAGAGTACTAAAGTAATACTTTTGGTCCCAAGGGAGGAAAAGAATGTAGTTTTTAGTCTCAAGGGAGAAAAAGTAATCCCATAATGATAACATGGGGAAAAACTGGGAACACCCTGCAATTATCAGAAATAATAGCAGCTGACAGTAGTAATTAATTCTTTAACGAACAGCTGATAGGATTGAAGGGCAATCAGAGGAAAGATGGAGGAGGGAAATAGGTCGAGGAAATTGGAAAAATATATTGCAACAGAAAATTCAAGAAAATAGTTACATGGTTGGATGAATAAATTGGAGTACTAGTATGCTTAAAGTTAGAGATTGGCTGCACCGAAAAGATTTTAATAGAAAATAAGAGTTTGTTTTAGTGGTGGAAGTTAGTTGTTAAAGTAGTGTGTTAGTGTGTGTAATTTGCGAGAATGCTAGGCGCGTACAACTCTACTACATTACACTGATGACGCGACCACACGCTATCCAGGTGTCTCCCGTCCACACCACTGATGTCGTCCGTTGTCGTTCCTCAATCCACCGGGTTTTTATGGAGAACGTTTTGCCATCGTCAAAGTTTAGCTAAGAGGGTATCTGTTTTGATGATATCTATTTAATAATAGTTAAAATAATATTTGGGACTGATTTTTGCTTGTGCTTTCGCTTTGAGTTTTAAACGAATTCTCGTATACAGGTGATTTTTTGTAAGGATAGTTCTTATTAACTTATGAGCCTTTAAAATATAAAAAATGGATAATTGGTTTTTATTAAAATGTTATGGTTTATAGCCACGGTCACAAAGTAATGGAAACTTGTTGCCTGGACTGGTGTAGAACCCTGGTGTGACAAAATCGAAAACTACACAATGCAGAGTTTAAACGCACCGTAAATGAATCAAATGTATTAATGGTGAAAATGAATTAGAACACAACATTGAGCTAGTTTTGGGAAGTACGATAGATTTTCGATATTCGATGTTTCTGTATATTTGGTAGCGACAAGTTTTGATGTGACCAGGTCAGTCTTGTATTAGCATGCAAATGAGCTTTGTTGGTGATCAACACGCGTTAGCAATGTTCTAGATAACTGTGAATCATTTGATAAACTATCTCGTATTTATGTTTCAGTTACCGGAATAGAATATATCTTCTGCTATTTTCGTAGATTTTAAATTCTCTTACATATAATAACAAATAGCTACGTAGCTCAGTGCAAACGTTCTCTGGTCACGGACCAATTCGAAATTTTTAATTGGGCCATAACTAATTTCCGGTACAGGTTTGACAATGGGTCACAAGTTCGATTGGACCTTTCTCTATGCAAAATGCACAAAATACAAACCCTCCTAGGTACACATCGAGGTTGAAAATTTTTAAAAATGATGTTAAATAAAAATCAATAAGAAAAATGTAATTTTCTTTCCCTTATGTTAAGATCTGAAGACTAAAAATTATTTGAAGCACGTCAATTAATGTATTTATTAATATTTATTTATGTAAATGAATGCATTTCAAACTTCCATTCAAAAGAATTTGAGCTTAATAATTTTAAGAGATATTGAGTTTTATTTAAATTAAATTTATAAAGGCTTATTACGCAAGAGGAATATCTTAATTAGATTGATTTTTAAAAATTCCCATAATTTATATTTTTTAATTTGTATCGAAATTTTGAGTGTTAAATAAATTAAAACATGAGTATTTTTTCCTATGGTAAAATTAAAATAATAAAACGTGAAATAAACACTTGAAATTAAAAAGTTTAAAAATAATATTAAAAACAGAAATTCAAAAATTGCAGACAGTGGAATTTAAATTTAATTACTACACCTATTTTCGACGTAACAAGAGTTGATTTATTTATTAAATTATTATGAAATAAGAATTGGATATATGTAAGCCTATGATTCAATTCTGTATATTGTATTGTCAACCTTCATCGATTTCATCCCTGGTTAGAGACCATTTGTTGAACACAGAGAACTTCAAAGGGGGTGAGACACGATCATAAGGGATGTTCCAGTAGTTGATCTGCTGTAGTGGCTGTATCTGAAATCAATTATCTAATGTTTAACTATTTTTTTTAGATAGTCTATAGTATCTAACCAATATAAAAATGTTTGTATTTACTTCCCTGTGGGAAATAGGTTGGATCATGGTTATGTCTAAAGGGTATGTTTTCAGTTCATATAAAAAGCTGTTCTTATTCTTTTGTATTAAAAATTCAATACAATAGCTATGGTAGCTTCTATGGAAACCTGTTACATATTTTCCATCTTACCAACGCCCCCCAGAGCTAAGACATATCCATGTCAAAAAATCATTTTAAAAAGTATTTTACCTTTAAGGTTTTTAATAATTTGTTGGGAATAAAACTGTTTGATTTTAAAAATTTGGTTTATGATTGTAAGTAAAAAACATAATGGTGGGGATGTTTATAAAAATAGGTTTAATATGGTTTAATACAACAATTGTAATGTCCAAACTATTTAGCAATTCATTCGTCTAGTTTAAAAATCTTAGTTTACTAAGCTGGAATCAGTTTTTGATCAACACTAAGAGATGTGACGTCGTTTGTCAATCAGTGAGTCAATGAGTATGTATAAGTATATTCCAAATTCAGTTTCTTCATCATAGTTTGTTTAACTTAATGAAAATGGCGAAACTTAAGATAAGCGGGAAGTAGTTTTCTGTTGATAATGAAATTTAAACGTAATGCAGGAACATGTCTACAAAGCTTTATCAGCTGTTAGAAAACTGATTGGCTACAGTTGTAAAAATTTAACCCCATCGATAATAATAACTATAATTATAATTCATGGGTAAGCTACAATAATTAACTTCGAAATATATGTTTTCACAGTAAAAAATCAACCGTTTCAAAAGATTATATTTTACAGAATTACACAGTATTTTCTTTTCCTTTTTGTAGTAATTAAATAAAACTTTAAAAGTGGAACTAATTGAGTAATTAATGCACACATTCATTAAAGATATCATTTGAAATTTAAAACAATTTGTAAGTAATTTTCCATATCGAAATATAAAGAATATTTGGTGGAGGAAAGTATAAGACCAACTGATTGAAATTGGAATTTTAATTGGATATTGGAAATTATGGGCGCCACTTTCTTTGACTATTTTAGGATTTATTGATTAAACTGATAGATATTTAACACAAAATAATACTTCATTTAAATACAGAATTACATTTTGACAAGGATATTGGAAATGTCTTAGCTCTGTGTGGGGGAGTGTGGGTCATTTGTAAGATAGAAAATATCTAACAGGTTTCCATAGAAACTACCAGAGATATTGTATTGAATTTTTAATATAAAAGAATAAGAACAGCTTTTTATATGAACTGAAAACATCGCTTTTAGAAATATCCATGATCTAACCTGTTTCCCACAGGGAAAGTAAATACAAATATCTTTTATGGATAAGCTGTTTAAAATAATCTTTGAAAGTTAAATTTATATTTTTATATATTTTTGACCGTCATAAAAGGTTTTTAGTTTCAAAGATGGATTAAAATTTTGTCTCATTTTATTGGTACGGGAAACTATTTGTATTGGAAAAAATTCAAAGTAAAATGTTACCAAGAAAATTAGGGGATTGAAAGTAGTCTGCTTTGTTTTCGTTGACGTATGAACTACGCATGTTTTATTCTTCAAGCAAGCGTCATAGGCAATTATTTTCTCTAAACTTCCAGCTGTTAATAACCATGCTGTAGCGAAATGTCTCGTGAGTCAAAAGTACCTTTTTCGAAACCAGAAGAGTGTGACTCCTGTCTGGAGTCTTGGAGCGGTCTCCTATGGCTTACCTATGGAACTAAAGGTCGATACAAAAATACCCGCGTAGCAGCCGACCTACGAACTAAGTGAATTTCCATTGATTTATCTTGATTGATTGATTTATTTATTCAAACTTAGTCAAAGATAAAAAATGAAGTTATATAAATTTACTTACCGTATTATATATAAGAGTAACATGGAAAACGGTACACCAAATTTACCATTTCTCCCAAAAGATTAACATTGAAGGCCCAAAACGCATTGTGTTTACCAGTTCCTATATCTCAGTAACAACTTTATGTAGAACAAAGATCGAAAATTCCAAAAACTTTTTTGAGCTGATTCCAATAGTAGTAAAAATTTAATTTTTTGATAAATTATAGTTTGTAAAAATCCCTAAAATTACCATATGGAGTAACATATCTCATTCAAATTTGGTCTTTTAGTTCCCGACTTCAAGGTAGTTCACCAACCACAGCATCTACGGCAATAGTTTCTTCCCAATTGAAAATTTGGTAAAAAATAAAACATAGATTCAAGAGTAAAAGCTCCTGACCAAAACTTTTCATTACAAAATAGTATTATTAGAAGAACACAATAATTCATTTGTGGCCAATCGAAAATGCCATCCGTGGCGATGTATATATTTAACTGAAAATTTTCTTTATTGCTCATATCATACGGTGAAATAAAACAGCACGTGTACGACAACAATTTTAATAATACAACAAAATTAGACCATATTATTAAATTTACATTACAAAACTTAAAAACATTTAGCATTAAAAGTTTTTAAGTACGGCTTGCAGCACATTTATCAACTTTATACGAGAACAAGTTTATAACTTGGAAAGCGTTGAGATTGCTTTTAGTTTTAATTAGTTTCCAAATACCGAAGATTCAGACTGGACCGTCGGTTCTGGACTGGTGGACTGTTGGACTACTGGACCAACGGACCGGTTCCAGCGACTGTGAACGGTAATCGAATTTGCGAACACTGACCCTTGACCCTGGTCAATGTCTTAACATAAAAAAACATCTGAGAAAACAAATTTTGTTCAGTAACAAGCCCACTGAAGGCGCTGAAGCACCAAAACATTATTTTTATGCTAACATATTTTATTTCTTTACTCATAAAAGCAGTTATTACATTTTTTTACTTTAAAACTACGGTTAAACTAATTTTAAACATTTATTTGGTGATTTTAAGACCGTTAAGCTTTTATGATGGTAGTACAAATGTGAAAAAATGTCTATTAACGTAAAACTAGTAAAAAATTTAGTTAAATTTGTAGTAAAACTACTTAACATTAAAACAGTAACTAAAATGTTGTGTTACTTCGAAAGGTGATTTTGTGACCTAAAATTAAGTTTTTCAATAAAAAACACAACACAAAACAATTTAAAATTTATAACTTGGTTTTATACCAATCGGTTACTGAGCTATATCAACTGGTAAACACAGTACATTGTCTTTTGAAGCTCCAATGTTAATCTTCTGGGAAAACAGTTAGAATATCTCGAAATGCCTCGCTTATTATTTACAAATGCAACATCGGTTTTGCATATTTACACTGTTCCAGCAACCCGCGACAAGGTGTGTTGGCCCACGCAATGTTCATCATGTTGATACATCACGTGGGTCATCATTAATTCTGTAGTTTTTGTCGGACATGGAAGCGGAAAACGCTTGTTGTGCTTGTTGTAATTTAATCATCTCTGTAACACAAGGTAATTGAAACCATATGTTCTCGTGTCTTTTTTTTAATCCATAGTTAGATTAGATCGTTGAAATGGCAACCATACTACAATGTAGGTATTTTAAGCCAAGTATGAATGAGGATTGAGTGTAGGATGATTGTGGCGCGATCTTGTAGTCTTGTTACTGACGGTCAATGTCATATCTAAGGGACCTACAGTTTAACGTCGAGTCAAAACAATTCCCTCTGAATTACGAATTGGAATAATTATGAGGATGGTTATTTTGTGGATTAACTTAATATTCAATAGTGCGGACGTTAATCCACATAAGAGAACACTACACCCACCGACCATCGCTCATAACTATCCACAATTCGTGATTACCAAGTAGCTGGATTACAGGATGACGCCACCTTCCCAGTCAATTTTAGTGAAAACAGTGACAGTTTTAGCGTTTTTAATGGGGCTTAAAAAGCACCAAATTATAACTTTTTTACTCGACTTTGATATGTTAATTAATAGATCAGTGTATCTCGTATACTTTAAAAAAGTGATATGTATTTTTGCCTACATTTAATTTTTTTCAATGGAGAAATGAGTTTATGTTGATCGTGGCGCGATTTTGTAGTCTTGTTACTAACTAAGGCTGACATATTCCTTAGACAGGTCGTTTAATTAATAGCTCTACAGCCAATGGCATTTAAGGGAACTACAGCTGGGGATCCAAACCAAATAAATTTGCCTCTGAATTACGAACTAGTCTAATTTGAAAATAGTCTTTGCGGATGAACGTAGTATTCTAAAGTATGGGCGGACATTAATCCACACCAGCAAATATCACATCCACCAAATATCCCTCATAACTATCTACAGTTCGTGACCTCTAAGTAGCTAGATTAATGGACACGCCACCGCCACAGTCAATTGGGGGATTGGAGGTGGTTATACAAATCTGATGGAAATTTTCTGCGTTTGCACGGTAATAAAGGCTTATTGTTAGATTAGATTAGATCATTGAAATGGCGACCAATGTAGGTATTTTAAACCAAGTATGAATGAGGATTAAGTGTAAGATAATTGTGGCGCGATCTTGTAGTCTTGTTACTGACTAAGGCTGACATGTTCCTTAGACAGGACTATTAATTAATAGCCCAACAGCCGATGGCATCTAATTGACATAGAGTTTAACGTGGAATCCGAACCACGGTTTCTGAATTACGGTCTAATTATGAGGATAGTCTTCGCGGATTGATGTAGCATTTAATTGTGCAGACGTTATCCACACAAGAGAACACCACATCCATCGACCATCGCTCACAACTATCCACAATTCGTGACCTCCAAGTAACTGGATTACAGGATGTCGTCACCGTCCCAGTCAACAACCGTGCTAACAACTGGAAGGAAAGTAAGCACTTCCATTAACAGCTTGCCTGCAGAGTGTGGTTGATATCCTACATGAGTGAGGAAGAAGGAATAAGGATTAGTTAGATGGGTGGGGACAGGCATGGTCGTTTGTCTATACAATGTCGAGATTTCGGTCCATCGCTCTTCCAGGCTCTTTACTTATAGGGACGGGTCTCTAGGTATAGAACCCTCACCGTTTGAACTAGGCACTCCTATACAACACTCACCCCTTACTGATAGGTTACCGCTCATGATCTGACAGGAATCGAACCGAGGATCCCTCCACTGGAACTTCAAACTAGGGTCTTTTACACTCAGACAGACCGTTACCCCTGAGCTGCCACGTCAGTATATAGTTAAAAACTAAATCAATTAAAATTGCAATTAAAATTAAACTCATGTCAGAATAGTACTTACAATTTTATTGAAACAAAATCTACATGTAATTTATCCAAGGACGCCTGCATAAACATTGACGCAACGTGGGATGCAGTATTGTGCTGCTTATCGGTCGTATTGTTTTTACAGGCGCGATAAAATCCCTACTTGTTTAATAGCCTTACGTATCGTATCTTACAGGAACTTTTGCTCTTATCGTTAAAAATAAGACATCGTATTTTAAAATAATACTAAAACAATTCGTCATAACTGAGTACCCTTTTATTTTTTTAGAAATTATTTTATTTAAAAAAAATCTGCGAAGTTGGATTTAAGTACTTGAATGTGTTCTTTAAATTTTGTTTTTAATGTTCTGTGAGTTTGTCCAATGTAGTAAAATATAATGTCTACTAAGGGAATTTAATATGGAGTAGAAATTTAAAATTAGCAAGTGTAATAGCAAGTGCTATTTCAATCGAATCATAGTAAATTTATAACAAAGACGAATAAAAAATAGTTAATTTCATTGGAAAGTAATTAAAAGTTAAAAAAAGGTTTATAGTTTTTGCAAATCGCTCACACTCTCAGTGGCTCATCACTTTACGACTAAGGGTTTACAGGATAAGCTAACGAGTTTAGCTTCTCATACATATTTTACTATTCACTTGTTTTATCACTCATGAATATTATGTTGTTAATTTTACAGCTCTGCTTTGAAATTTGCGCATGCCACTTTGGTATTTCATGGGTAATTTTTAAATTTTGCAATATATTTCCTAAATTTGTGTTAACCTTCTTTACTACATGAAGATAAGAAGTATTTCATTTAGGGGTTTTTACAATTTCCTGATAAATATAATTGTACTGTAATTTCAAGAAAAAGTTCTAAAATAAACTTCAAAAACAGATTAGCAAGCCATTTTATAATTTTAAGTATACAAAACTATTGCATATAATATTTGCAAACCTATGTTCTAAAATGAATAAAAATTTTAATTTAATTTTAAACTACGAAAAAGTTAAGATATCAATATAGAATCTTTATTTCCGTAAGAGTACAATGTGTTAATTTATTTTTTACAGAGAAAGTAACGTTTGAGTAAATGTTAAATATATAATTTTAGATAGTATAAATTTCTGAATAGTTTTTTCAGTTTTAGTTTTTAAGTTTTTTTCTCAATTATCCTCATAAGTCAATTGAATTAACCAGAACTTAATATGATAACACCAGAAAATCCATTATCAAATACCATTATACTGAGACTTAACTTCCGTAGATTGAATTTAATTAATTATTATGATTATGAACTTTGAAATAGGTTATCTATTTATAGAAATTCTAGTTTGATTATTTCCCGATGGATAACAATGTTTTCCAACAACATGGCGATAATATCAGAAAAAACTGTATTATTCTCGCGAGCAAATACGATTGATCCCACAGACCGTAAAGATAATTAATTAATCTTCAAAATTATCTGGGAATTAAATTACAACATTAATTCATCATTACGGAAGACTTCGCACGAATCTGTTTAAAACTGTTTTGAACTTTGAACCAGCTTATAATGCGTAATATTGGATGGATTCCAATTTAGACTTCATTCGCAGGTATATTTGTTATTAAATTTGCTCTTTATCTATTGAAAATATTTAATTTTGCCAGTACATTGCTTAGAGCTATGATATTTTAGTTTTTTTTTACATTTAACACCCTAGAAAAGCCGAAATGCGTCTGTCTGTATGTCTGTAACGCTTTTTTTTAAACCGGGACCACTCACTTTGATACAACTTTTTCTATTATTCTTCATCTTTTACAGATAATTTGTTAAACTAAACTAATCCAAACCTATTAAAATAAAGTAAATAACTGTCAAAACCCCAGTTTGAGGGATTTTAGCAAAATATTTTACTAGTTTTACCAAACATGTGATTTATTAAAGTTATTTGACAGAAAGAAATAATCAGCTGTCAAATTAAAATCAATATTGGATTGTTTATATTGATAATTTATTTTAACCCTATTTTAAAAATTATATTACTTTTATATAAAATTGTATATTTATGTACACCAAATATATCTAATCATACACATTTCCTAATGTATATCATTTAGAAACAATATTGAATAATTGAGCTGAGAGTTTATTGATTTATTTTTATAGTGTAGTCAAAATTATAAGTGCAAGACAGAAGACCATTTGAACTATCTGGCATTACTTTACTTACTTACTTTTACTTACTTTTCACTGAAATGGCGACCTACCCAGGTAGGTATTTTAAGCCAAGTATGAATGAGGAATGAATGTAGGATGATTGTGGCGCGATCTTGTAGTCTTGTTACTGACTAAGGCTGACATGTTCCTTAGACAGGACTGTTAATTAATAGCCTAACAGCCGATGGCAACTAAGGGACCTACAGTTTAACGTGGAATCCGAACCACGGCCTCTGAATTACGAATTGGTCTAATTATGAGGATGGCCTTTGTGGATTAACGTAGTATTCAATAGTGCGGACGTTAATCCACACAAGAGAACACCACAACCACCGACCATCTCTCACAACTATCCACAATTCGTGACCTCCAAGTAGCTGGATTACAGGACGTCGCCACCGTCCCAGTCTAAACCTTTTAAACAAAAGTCAATGTAAATATACAGGTGTAGACTTAAAAGACATCATATCCTTGATCTTGTAATAAACTTTTATAATGTTCTCCCTCAAATTACTGTTAATATGTTAGTTCACACAGTAGTGTTTAACTAGCCAATGCTCGTTGCATAAATCAAATTTACTTGTCATACTGAACAGATTGTAACAATAAAACTAGCTTTTTTATAACTTATTGTTATTCCAGGTGCATATATAGTCATAATAAAAAGTGTCTTTCTATTTAACACTATTCATAATAACTAATTCATATAATGAAACAATGAAGTCTGTTAGAAATGACGGGGTAACTGCTAGTGTTGTATAGGACCTTTTTAAATGTACATTTCAATTTACAATACAAAACTCAAATATTCCTAAAGTTATTTAAGGGTCCATACGGATATTTGGTTCTAAAAGGCTTCTTTAGGTGCCCAGAGACCAAAAACAATAGTCGTGAAAATTTTTATATATATATATATATATATATATATGTATATATATAGTATATATATATGTATATATAATGTGTCTGTGAACACGATAACTCTCGTAAAAATGGTCCGATCGAGACCAAATTTGGTAGAGACGTGTATTCCTACAAATGCTCGGACGAGTTCGTAAACCAGACATATCGGTCAATGGGAACGGGTAGTTTGGGGGGGTTTTGTACCCCCAAAATGGGGTTTTTTGCGTTTTTCACATGTAATTTTTAAAAATTTCTAATTTTATATTTCACCATTGGAATCAGCTTAAAAAACTACACAATTAAGTTCCTTAAAGTTTTTCTCTATCTTCAACGGTTACCGAGATATAAAAAAATCTAAACACAGTACGTTGTATTTTGAGGCTCCAATGTTAATCTTATGGAGGATTAGGAAAAATTAATTTTTCACTTATTATCTTATATTTTTGGATGAAACTTGATATTTAGCTTCATGTTGTTGAGATCTATCCAGTTATACATAAAAATTATAGTTTATGTGTTTAACATGGCAGCAAACCTGCATACTCTTTTCCCATGTTAATCATATGGAGAATAGGCAAACTCCTTTATTTATGGACAGATGTTGATGAAAGTTGGTATGAATGTTAAAAATAAAAATTATTTATGGTAGAAACAACTACTTTCAGTGTTCCTCACAGCATCAAACCTGCGCACTCTTTCCCATGTCAATCATATGGAGAATAGACTAATAATTCTCATTCTTATTTTGAATTTTAAAAATAGTATTTTTCAAAACTTTATTATTTTCTTATTATTGTATCCCCAAAATTAAAGTACGCAGTGAATTATTTAAATGTACATTTCAATTTACAATACAAAACTCAAATATTCCTAAAGTCATTGTAAGGTCCATACGGATATTTGGTTCTAAAAGGCTTGATAGTTTAGTGAAATTGATGGCGACCAAACTGTAATATTTCGTTTGGTATACATACTGGTTGGAGGCGAAAAGCAATTTATGTATGTTTAACTTGCTGACACATTACCACAGCTGCGGAGGAAGTGTGGAGTTCGTTAAAGTGTTGTATAAGTGTAAAATATTTTATACCACCGTATAATAAGTTGGCACCCCTGAATCTTCTTGAGGTCAATTTCCCTTACGTGTGTCAATGAAGGGGATATGTATAATTTCTACAGAAAGTTCAAGTAAAAAATGTATTATTTTGTGTTATTTTTCACATGTTATAGTCCATACTTTAGTCTCTTGACTTTAAATAAAATATTTTTACGCTTCAGTTATATTAAATGGAAAAGTACGTTTATGCACATAGGGTTCAAGTACACTACGAGCGGTTCTGAACCTTCTAGAGGTTAATTTGCTAATGCGTGTCGTCTGTTTTAATTGAATGACCTTTAATTAATTTTCGGCCATCAGATTAAGTTAATGAAATTTCAAAAACTATTTTCAACCACCGTCGATTCCTGTATTAATATAAAGTGTATTTTTATCATATAAACGAACTTATCCCAAAAAACGTTTTTGAAATTTTGGGCTGCTATTTTTTAGGGGGCTACCTATAATGAAGCAAGAAACACACATTTAGTAAATAATTTTTTGACAAACTCCCCTCCCTAAACGAACAGTTTAAATTAAGGTAAAATGTATATCTATTGTATGAATTCATTGTTTATTATTTAAAATAAAACATCTCCAGAACTAATTTACATTTCATAGTAAATACGGTGTAAACAGTGAATATTTTACCTTAGAATGCTAACTTGAAGAGAATTTAGCTGATATGATAAGTTTATCAGCTGTTTAACATTCTTCCTCTACATTAACCCCTAAAGGAAACCATTTAAAGTGTAAAACCCTATTGATAAAATATTCAAAGGTAAATTTCGTTCCCCAATTCCAAAGACCCTTGACTTTGGGTGTATTAATTGATATAAATATTCTAATTAATTACATAAATACGTCAGCGCATTGTCATCAGCTGGAGTGTATTACATTTAATTAATTATCTGTTCAATACTCTACGCTCTGATGATTAAAGGCGGAGCCTCTCGTGTGTGAGTGGGTTTTGAGCATTAATTGATGAATATTTAATTAATAAATAATTTGAATCAACATCTGAAGTGTACTTGCAACGCCTATAACTCTATTTTAACCACTCTACATGGAGGCATACATTTACCTCAATAACTATATGACTTAAAAACATCTTGACTATTTGAGAGAGAAAACGTAAAAATAAACAAACATATAGTTCCAAGTATTGTACATACAGAACTATAACTTTATTTACGTAGATTAGTTTACAAAACCAGCCAATATTTCTATTACATTTTACCTTGAATGTCCCAAAATATTTTAAACTCCAATCAGTAAAGAAGTTATAATTTAAATAATATTTTTTTGAAACAAATTTACTCTTAAAACCTTTATTTTAAAGGATAACCACACTAGATCGTAACTGTAAACCATTTAATTATTTCACTTTATTAATATTTGGTATATACTCTGAGATACGTAACGTGTAATTTTAAATTGAATTGATCCTGCATTTGTGATTCGTTCCTTTCCAATTAATCAAGCTTGAATCCGATTACGGAAAAGTGGTGTAATCTTTGTCGAGAGTGAGCGCCATGATCCTACAATCACATAAAGCTGATTTTTTTTAAAGCTGAGAAGTGTGGTGATTAATTTAAGTGTTTTTCATAAAATGTTCGATCTATTATTAATCGATAGTTATCGATGTTATAAAGTATTTAAGTTGCCAATTTCAATTGTAAAACCTTTTATACATTTGGGCTATTAATTAACAGTCCTGTCTGAGGAACATGTCAGTCTTAGTTAGTAACAAGACTACAAGATCGCGCCACAATCATCTTACACTCATTTCCCATTCATTGACGACTTACCTGGTAAGGTTGCCATTGAGGAAAAATAAATGTAGACAAAAACACATATCACCTTTTTTAAAGTATACGAGATACACTGGTCTAGAAACTAACATGTCAAAGTTGAGTGAAGAAAAAAGTATAATTTCGACCTTTTTTGACACGAGAACATATGGTTTCAATTACCTGGTGTTACAGAGATGATTAAATAGCCAACAAGCGTTTTCCGCTTCCATGTCCGACAAAAACTAGAGAATTAATGATGACCCACGTGACGTATCAACATGATGAACATTGCGTGGGCCAACACACCTTGTCGCGGGTTGCTGGAACAGTGTAAATATGCAAAACCGATGTTGCATATGTAAATAATAAGCGAGGCATTTCGAGATATTTTAACTGTTTTCCCAGAAGATTAACATTGGAGCTTCAAAAGACAATGTACTGTGTTTACCAGTTGATATATCTCAGTAACCGATTGGTATAAAACCAGGTTATAAATTTTAAATCGTTTTGTGTTGTGTTTGTATTGAAAAACATCATTTTAGGGCACAAAATCACCTTTCGAAGTAATATCTCATTTTAGTTACTGTTGTAACGTTAAGTAGTTTTACAGTGTCATCGACTGTTGGGCTATTATTCAACGGTCCTGTCTAAGGAACATGTCAGCCTTAGTCAGTAACAAGACTACAAGATCGCGCCACAATCATCTTACACTCAATCCTCATTCATACTTGGTTTAAAATACCTACCATTGTGGTACGGTCGTCATTTCACCAATCTAACGTGCGCTCCAGTGGTGAATCCCTCATCCAACGTCACCAATAAATCGGTTACAGCTTAACGTGGAGTCCGAACCACTGCCTCTGAACTACGAACTGGTCTAATTATTAATTATATTACTTCCAAGTGTTTCTTATTTGTAATCGGGCTTATCACTTATCACACCAAAGACTTGTCATAAGTTATGTTAAGTACTCCTTTCGACTTGGATTTTTGGAATCTTTAGTCAGAAAGCTTTTAGGACAGGAATGGTGGTGAGCAGCTTAACGCAATAAAGTTTCAAATTTGATGCAGCTTCATGTCCAGGTTTATCCTCCACATTTACGGTCCTCCCAATGTTTACGTAATTTTGATCTCTTTTACAACTCATGTTCTTTCTACTTTATCTCCATCATCAAACTGAACACATATGGTCTGCTTTAAATATAACGATTTCAGTGTAATGTCAATGTTATATTAGTTTTAGCGATTTTCCCACAAGGAAGAAGCTATCATCGTAGGTCTCATGGTAAGACATAAGCCCGGGACCATGTTATTTATTTTTTTAATGCCTAGAGAACAAAAAGAATGGTCGTTCAAATTTTATACATAAAATATAGTAAATGTGTGTCCGTGAACACGATAACTCTCGAAAAAAGTAGTCCCATCATGACCAAATTTTGTAGAGACGTGTATTCCTGCTTTTACTCGTACAATTTCGTAATTCAGATACATTGGGCAATCTGGACGGGTAATTTGGCGAGGTTTTGTATCCCAAAATTGGGGTTTTCACGTTTTCAATGTATTAGTTTTAAATATTTTAAGTTTTGCCTCCAACGGTTATCAAGATATTAAAAAATGGAAACACAATAAGTTGTATTTTGGGACTCCAATGTTAATCTTATGGAGGATAAGAAAAAAATAATATTACACTTATTAATCTATATTTTTGGATGAAACTTGGCATTTAGATTCTATTTATGTTTAAAAATTATAGTTTATGTATTTATCATGACCGCTAACCTGCATACTCTTTCCCATGTTAGTCTTAACGAGATTAGGCAAATTATCTTTTTTATTACAAACGTATTATATATTATTATAGATTTGGAAATTCACTGAGCACGCAGGTATTCTGCGACTGGGTGTTAAAATGCATTGGAATATTATTTGGAAACTGGAGGGATAAGTAAGTACGAAGTAAAGTTCCATTCAGAAACTTTCGCATTGGTTCTTTACATGTTGGAGGTTAAAAAAATCCCCAGAAGTAAGTAGTAGGTGCGGATAAGTGACATAATCAAAAGTTACGAACTCTGAGCAAACTCTGCAGGTTTATCGCCGTTGATTTTGTTGCCCTTTCATTTAGAGGCAATAAAGCTTTGGCGCAAAACGGTTTTATGATCAATTTATATCGGGATAATCTCGCGATACGCAACATTCGATTGCGCTTTTAACGGATTATCGTTAGAGTCATGATTTTCATTATTCAGTCTGGTTACTACCGAATCAGTTTTACAACCAGTTTGATTAATTAAAATACTGATTATGTACGGTATGTTTTTGAAAAAAATATCATAATGAGTTAATATATTTTTTTATTTTATTTTGTTGATTCCACCTCCATGCTACGTAATAGCATTTTTAAGATAAGAGATTGTTAAGATTTTTGTGCAACGAGTGTAGCAGATGTTAATGATAATCCAGGGTTCTGTTCTTTCTACGCCAGAGAAATTTCTAAAGAGCCCGAGTGTTTGTATTTGTTTTTAATTTAATTTTTGTAATTTAGCATCTAAAAATCGCCTTTTGACAAAAGCTGCCCAAACCCAAATGGGCATCTCTGAATTTGAACCCGTGACTTGTACCAAAGTCAACGATAGTAACTACTAGTGTAGCAAGAAAGCCGGTTTCGATGTCATTATTTATGTTACATATGTTTAGAAAGCGGTACAGCCTGGGAATTTTTTTAAATCGAAGTAAATTGAGGATACTACCAGAGATTATACCATATTTTGTTACTTGTTTATATATGTATTTATTTTACCGTCCGCTATGAACCTGGTCTACTGCGGATTGCTCATTCAATTAATGTATTTTGAAACAGGATCCTTCAAAATCCAATAATAACTATAGGCTATAAAAAATAATACAGATTTTTATTGATCCAAAAATCCATGTAAAAAAGAACTGAATCTTTAAAGAGAATTAAAAATAGAATCTTTACCTCTCGTATCAACCATAACGTAGATTTCTTTGGACTATGGGATATTCTTGGATATTTTGCGTAAAATACACTTCAAGGAAATATAATTGCTTCAATACACTGTTAATTAATTAACTGAGAAAGCGTTCCTTGGACAGTTTTGGCAATGAAGTTACTTATAACAATTTAAAACTTTAAATCTAAGTACACTTTAGTACGACTGACAAATCTAGTGGGGTTAAGATGGATAAAATCTACAAGGAACCCCGCTCTATTAAGGTTTATTGCAAACCGAGTATCTTGCTTTACTATCACAACCAGACGTGACCAAATTTTATATTTATCATACACAGAATCTTTTTTTATTCGCTATAACTTATTATACAAACGCTTTATTAAAATGCATCTGATACAATGTTACTTATTCTTTCGTTAACTACTCGTTACTCGTCTTTCGTTCTATTTCATTTATATTTTACTAGGTAATTGTAAATTTAAGATATGTTAGATTACATCGTGGTGGACGCTAGATATATTTCGTAAAAATTAATTTACCTTTATGTTAGAACCGGTATTGTTCAGGTTACAGTTTTATATATGAGCAATTTTTGTTCTTTTAGTTTTATAAACATTTTGTAATTTAAATTTTGAGAGAGTACACTCCTACGTCTGTATTTTTTATACAAACGTATTTATGCATTTTTTATGTATTCTGTATTTTTTCCTGATTGTTTAAGGACATAATTTTACTTAGCAATTAACCAAAAAATTTTACTTTCTTCTTTTTTTCTATACAAAAAAGCAATTCCAGTCTCTAAGTAAATCATCAACTCAACCTTGTTACATTCTATTTTATATCAGCAAAATCTCACAAACCAGGTAAAAAAAGCACTAGAATGACACCAGAGACAAAAAAGTCATCGCTCGCTCTAATTAGTGATTCAGGTCTTGTGTGAGAGATGAAAATAAAGCATGTAAATACGATGCCATTGGACATCAGATCTCTCACCGGTCTACAGCGTGGATTCTGGGAAGGCGCGCGGGCGTTTTGAACTCAAAAACATTATTGTACATGTATTCTCTCTTCTTGTGGCATTTGCGGATGATCGAGAGTTTACTGCACTAAACAATTTTAAGAATTTGAGCTATTTTTTCATAGTTAAGAATCTGGTTTTTAGAATTTCTTTGGAACTAAATGAGTCTATTTTCTTTCTGATAGTCGTACTTATGGAGTATTATCTCAGCGTGTAGGGGTTGAAGGTAAAAACGTCACAAACGGGTGGCACGCGAGGGGTTGTTCCCTATAATTAATGGGGTGGCATGCGTGTGACGGCTAGACGCGACCTTGAACTGCCCCAGGTCGGGGAAAACGAGAGTCCCGACAGTGTTCCCATATCTACCATAATTTCCCTAATAATTTTCAAAATTTCCCTATTCTGTACGGTGACAGCCTGGAGCCTGAAAATCAACAAAAGAATGACAACCTACCCAGGGTGGTAATTTAAACCAAGTATAACTAAGAAATGAGTGTAAGATGATTGTGGCGCGATCTTATAGTCTTGTTACTGACCAAGGCTGACATGTTCCTTAGATTTAAATTACTTAGACGTTAAAATTGATTATTAATGACCATCGAGTGAAGTACACATTTTAATATTGTTATGATGGGAATCTAATTCAATATGGTTGCACTGATGAAGGCGTGACGTAATCGTACAAAATAAAAGCTTAACTGTTTGCTAAAATGTAATTGTGTTCATATTAATTTAGTATAAATAAAAACACATTGTATACAGTATTAAACTTCATCTATTTTTCTAACGATACTGTGAAATAAACTTTTAAATAATTTGAGCGATAATTTGTAATATTCTACCTTTCCAGCAAAAATAATACCTTTAGAGCATCTCACAACAAGAGAAGAAACTTAAGTTAAACTCCTTGAAAGGAATGTGCATTTGTGAAACTCTTCAACTCCTTGACAGTTTGATTGATTTAAAAATATTTACGTTAATTCATTTATAACCTAAGACCTTAAAAACTCTCTCATGACTAAAACACAAGTTGTTAGTAAAATTAAATATTCTTTTCTCATTTTGTTGTATTATAGTTAAACGCTTGATTATTGATTATGTTTAGAAAAAAGCTTTCAAAGAAAACCTGTCCGGAAAAATTGATACTATTATTTATACTAAAGCTTAATATACGAACACAATATACAATACTCAACAGAAATAGCTGTAACAGGTGGGAGGACATCACAAATTACGATACACTATAACTAGATTTACGAGCACCTTTACGTTCTAAGCCTACTTACAATTCATTTAGCTCAATTTCATATACGACGCAGTTATTAGTTAGTAGATAATGTAATTTACGTAGTATCTTGTATTTCAATCAAAAATTTTGGAATTTATTATTGATTTAACTGAAATTTAAATCCAGAAGTTGAAATTTTAAGATCATCAAGACATGGGTAGAGTAATATATTTATAAAGAAATATGTAGCTATAAAAAAATCAATAAATTACAAATACACTTTGATTCTGCAAGAACGTATAGAAATGCGTTTCCAGAACTCATCCTGAACTTCGCCTTTCTTGACCTACGATAAGACTATAATAAATCAAAATTGAATCTTACCCCCTAACAAGAGAATGAAAAAAGATTAGAACAATGCTAAACCCAAACTATTAGTGTGCCTTTTTTGCACCAGAATACCTTGATGATACTTAAAAGTGTACTGTATTGTAAGGAATTTATGTTATTTGAAAAGAAATTTAGGACGTATCGAACGTTTAGGATATATCGGAATAGAATTTCGATTTTTTTCACTTACTCATTGGATAAATGATAAACTATTCCAGTTTAAAACAAATCCAACGATTCTTAATTTTAAAGTAGAAATTCTTAAACTAGAAAAGAGGCTTGTTTCAGATTTTTTAAATAATTCTTGCGAGACTAAAATCCAAGATGGCGAATGTGGAGAAGGGTAGGGTACGTACGTCAACATAGACACAGTTTGTATTGAGATTGCAGTCACATACCCAATTACGTACTCTCATCGACTTGGGTTTACAGTCTGACGTTGATTATCCAAATAGTTCTGTTTACACGAATCCCACGCATGAAATTGTTTCTTGGTTTATTGGATGGGAAGATAAAATAGGGTTCATTGACAATTGTTTTATAGTAAAAATAAAAATGCTCTCAAAATCTTTATTCCTTAAGTGTTTATTTGTTCAAAATTTGATGAAAGATATAGGCCTAACATGTTGTATATTTCAATACAAAGTGAAATATAAAACACAATTTGATTTAAAATATAATAAAACTGTGATTTTAAAGGGTAGTAATAAATGAAATATGAATACTGAAACAGATTTAGTTATTAAGATTGAAAAAATACAACAAATATACATAGACCCACATTTTTAATTTTATGTAATTGTCTGTAATTTGTTTTGAGTAATTGTTTGTTTGTAATTATATGTAGTTGTTTTACATTGGTTTCATTTGAAAGATAATTAAAATGTCTAGTGATCTGACTCACTTTCATTTTGAAATCTTTTATTGATTTTATTTTATTTTTATTGCTTAAATAAAAATAACATTAAATATTATAGTATTAACTATAAAAATTGTATTAATCTTTTCTAAATATAGTGTGCAATCCATGGGTCGTAATACACCATAACAAATATGGAAGTAAAAGTAATTCGTAAAAACATGTGTTTTAGGTACAGTAATTGTTTGTGTTTGCTCATGTTAACCTTATAAATATCAATTATTAATATACAACATTTCCCCCAAAGTTCTTTTATAAAAATGTTTATTCCGGACCAATGAGCAATTATTATGCATAGAAATTCTAAATTGGGGAAAATGAATTTCGAGCATGACTGTATTTACTACCCTGTGGGAAATAAGTTAGATCATGGATATGTCTAAAGGGAATGTTTTCAGTTCATCTTAACAGCTGTTCTTATTCTTTTATATTAAAAATTCAATGCAATAGCTCTAGTAGTTTCTATGGAAACCTGTTACATATTTTCCATCTTAAAAACCACTAACACTCCCCCCAGAGCTAAGACATATGCATGTCAAAAATACAACTTAAGAATAAGAGTTAATTACTATTTAATAATATTAGAATCACTACCTATACGATGTAATAATATGTAATAACATAAGAAGTTTATTTTTAGTGAATATTATCACGAATACTAGAGGTGTAATATAAGAATTACTATTTGCAACAAACTTAAAACATACAATTTAATAGTTTCAATTATAATTTACTACAATTGCACACGGTATTTAAGTTTTTATCTATAATGTTCTTTCAAATTAACCACTTCAATGTTCAATCTAGGATATTAATTTCAAGAAAGTGACAACAATTCGCCCCAAAATCGTGCAGTGTTTTCAAATAGAAAGCAATGTGAGAGAAATCGAATTCAAACTAGAACACAGGACAGCTTGCATACAAATGCCATCGAATTGGTGCTAAAAGAACGTTGACAGATATATAGAAGGACAGAAAGACTATTAAAGAACGGCGAATGTTGTAGGCCTAATGGTTTGGGTGTCGTTTTACAGTCACATTTGCTCGTCTCCGGTTCTTATACTCATTGATTTCAGACAATTTAGCAGTTAATGTTGTGTATTTTACTTTTTTATTTTTTTAAGGGATAAAAATAATTAAAAACATATTGATAATTCCCCAGTTTAAGTGGTAGAGCTGAATAGAGGGTAGTGATTTTGTAAGATATGAAGTAAACTTTTTGGAGACTATAAATTTGAGTTAAACATTTCCTATTTATTAAACTTCATAAAAATTTTTCATCTTTATATTATTATTTATACTTTTAAATAAAATATTAAATTACAAACTTCTATTTTTAATACTCTTTAATTGTATAATTTTAATAAATTATAAAATTTTTAAAATATTTTTTCATAATACATTTTATTAAATTTAAGAAATATATTTGTTTGTTTTCATCCAATATAAAATAATAGCAAAATCTTCTTTTTCGTGGTAGTTTTAACGCCATTTGGCAGAATAGTTTTAGAGTTTAGTGTACACAAGTCATAATGAACCAGAAATGTTAGAAAAATTATGTAAATCTTAATATAATAACTTCAAAATGATTACAACACTTATTTACACCCTTAACAATTTTTTATAACAATATATTCCATTGATTTTTTTTAAATTTGTAAACTTAACTGTAGGTAGATTTGATTACGGTTAAAAAGACGATTTAGTACCACATTTCTATTTTAGTAAATACAGAATGCTACAAAAACATCACTTATATCGTAAATGATATATATATCCCAACAAATTTCAGTTTCAACCATGTTGCCGTAAATTGTAAGAAACATAGTTTGCGCCACTCATAAATTTCCGCTCCGGGTTTGTGCAGAACTGATAACAAGTCACGGCTGACCTCTGATGATAACACAGTGGACAGACTGCAAGCTGTTCTACTTTCAGGATATACTCCTTAGAAACTCTCCTTAGAAAATTCTGTAAAATAAATATATTCACTTCCCTTTGGAAAATAGTTAAGATCATCATGGATAACACGTCTCAAAGGAATATTTTAAACAGCTGATATTTAAACTATATGACGTAATTTCCGTTACAATTTTTTTTTGTATTTACTTCCCTGTGGGAAATAGGTTGGTTGGATTATTGATATGTCTAAAGGTAATGTTTTTCAGTTCACCTAAACAGCTGTTCTTATTCTTATATATTAAAAACTCAATATAGTAGCTCTGGTAGTTTCTATGGAAACCTGTTTTAAATTTTCCTCTTACAAATTTGCAACATCCATTCCCCAGAGCTAAGACATACCCATGTCAAAAATGTTTGTATTTCTTCCCTGTGGGAAATAGGTTAGATCACAGGTATGTTTAAAAGGAATGTTTTCAGTTCATCTAAACAGCTGTTATTATTCTTATATATTAAATACAATAGCTCTGGTTGTTACTACGGAAACGAATTCCGCTTCAGTTTGTTTTGTGTTACACAAAAACAGTAACAACACTCCAGAGATTAGACATATTCATGTAAAAATATATTACAAACTATCTTAAGAAAAATATCTTCAATAACATCATCTTATCTTCATATTTACTTTTAACATGTAGTAAATTAATTTACAGTAACGAAATTTCATTCCGGGATATATTTCCTATTTTTAAAATTGCAGGGAAACATCGGTTTACTGTGTTGGTAGCACTGCAAGTTTGGTTCCTAAAAATACAACGTTTTCGTTGTGAACACGTGGAAAATTGATAACAAACTTTTCAAATAAGTGTCCTAAATAATCTTTTCACAATATTCATTACGTTTAAATTACATATTAGCCTACATACTATCCATTTCAGATAATGTTAGAAGAAGATATTTTACATGATTGGCTATTTTATTATAAAGTACCGTACCACATGACAACTGCTCTGGCCTAGTGAATTGAAAACGTTTTCCAGCTGATTAATTGAATCAAGTTTCAAGCTCCTAAATGCGTTGAAGATCAACTTCCAAGCACGCTAAATCACTTAGACCTACCGAACTTGATTGAGAGGTCATGAAGTAGGTTTTGCTTATTGTAGAAACATGCTTACTTGTGAAATGTAATTAATATAATTATGTGATAAATTGAGTATCTAAAAGCATGTACAAAATATAAAAATTATAAAGATACCTCTATTAATAAGTATCCTAAGGAAAAGGTGTATCAATATAATTTATTAAATTTAATACTGTATTCTTAAAGGGTTGTCTCAGATCTGCATTCCTAACAGAATTTACTTTCAAGCACTAAATATTATGACGTCAATAGAATCAGCTAAAACTTACTAAAAGTTTATTTGTTACTTTGATTGTAATAGCTAAATGCTAATATTTTCCTACAGTAAAAATTAATTATGATGAAAGGTTAGTTATAAGATGGTTTGAAAAGTTCGTTGATTTGATCCACTCTCATTCTAATTATTTTTCTATATGCTTAATTTCACTTTCGTTGACGGAGCTCCTAGGTTTCTGGTGTTAAACAAGACTTATTCTTTTTAGTACCTCTTGAAATTCACAAAACTCTCTATTTATAAAGAGTTATTTGTACTCCTACCAAAATGTACTCCTACTGGGACGGTAGCGACGTCCTGTAATCCAGCTACTTGGAGGTCACGAATTGTGGATAGTTGTGATAGATGGTCGGTGGGTGTAGTGTTCTCTTGTGTGGATCAACGTCCGCACTATTGAATACTACGTTAATCCACAAAGACCATCCTCATAATTAGACCAATTCGTAATTCAGAGGCCGTGGTTCGGATTCCACGTTAAACTGTAGGTCCATTAGTTGCCATCGGCTATTGGGCTATTAATTAACAGTCCTGTCTAAGGAACATGTCAGCCTTAGTCAGTAACAAGACTACAAGATCGCACCATAATCATCCTACATTCATTCCTCATTCATACTTGGCTTAAAATACCTACCTGGGTAGGTCGCCATTTCAGTTAAAAGTATAAGTAAGTATAAAACTGTTTAGTACTAAAACGTTTTAATGTTTCTTGTAATTTAACTTTTAATTCCGTCAAATTGAGAAAAAGAACTACTGAATGAGCTACGTCATGTACAACTGCGCAGATCGCGGATTATTCCGCAGTTGCTTGAAGCACTTTAGTGGAAGTAAACTGAAAACCCGCATCTGCGTTGTGGGAAGTTCGGATATCGCTTCCGTCAATATCAAATCTGCGCCACATTGATTGTTGCACTTGTTGCTCCTCCCGGAACGAGACATTCTGTGAAATATTTTAGTTTTGACGCTTTTCCTTTAAAAAAATTATAATATTGAATTTTAATTCAAACAGCTTCTTCATTTTTGAGGACTTTCGAGACATTTGTTATCAAAAATGATCTAATTTCATAATGAATTGTTATAGATTAGATTACCTTTTGAAATGGCAACCTACTCAATGGTATTTTAAGCCAATTTCCTTAAACATAACTATTAAGTAGTAGCTTAAAAGCCAATGGTATCTAAGGGACCTACAGATTAACGTTATAAGATGGTCTTTGCGGATGAATGTAGCATTCAACTGTGCGTATGTTAACCCACGCCAGATAATATCAAATCCACCAAACATCGTTTATAGATATCCACAATTAATATATATTAATTAATTATATGTTTAGAGAAACTGCAAACATTCCTTTTGACATATCCATAATATAACCTATTTCCCACATGGAAGTAAATATTTTTGGCACATACTTTTAGGATTTACAACATATCTCCTCTTTACAAAGATATTTTTACTTTTTCATATTTTACGCGTGCGAAATCATTAGCCGGAAACAGTTTGGCCAGGAGTTTTTGTTCTCACGTCCAAAGACCTCCAGAGGAGAAATATTTTCGCGTAGGAGTACAATACATCTTTCAAACCTAAAATGTCGAAAACAAAATGAGGTACACTCTGTTAAAGGGTGCTGAAATTACTTTCCGTCCAACGCGTCGATCATGGAACATTACAATACTGCTTAACTTAGTGATCTACTGTCGTTTAAGTTTGTTTTGAAATTTTATATTGTTATTTTAGATTTCCAATTGTACATGTATATACATATTTTATTCGTTTTACAAAATATTTGAATATTTAAATGATTTATGGTACGACACTATCTACTGAAAGTGTAATTTTCCTTGTAGGAACATTTGTGTAAATAAATTTTACAAAAATAAAACAATATTTTTGGAATTACTTTTGTTATGATTTCCAGTAATTATAACAAATTATGAACAAAATAAAATAAAACAATTTATAAACTGTTGAGTCCACTTCCACTAGTATTAAAACTGGATTTCGTATAATAATTTTTTGTTATTTAAATGTTTAACAATAATTTAGTTCAGTCTGAAATTTAACTGTCAGAAGGACGTTCAATATCCTGAATAGATTACCGTGGAGGGAGCCGTAATCATCATCTCCTTCTGCTGATGAGAACTTTCAGAGATATGATCAAATATGAGTTCTGATAAGGGAATTACACCCCACGGATTTAATTGGATTAAATTTTGTATTTAGATATCCAGTTTAACTTTGATCAATTACGTCTTTTCGTAGCAGTGTTTATAATAAAAATGTAATTTTTAATAATAATTATAATCATGCAGAAATATTTTCACCAAAAGGGATCATTTATTTTTCGCCCCTAGGAAGTATTCTGATCTCCGCCCCTTTAAAACACGTATCCCCTTGATAAATCCTGTATTACCAAAACGCAACAGATAGGATTTATAGAGTAAAAAACTGTGTAAAAATGTTATATTGTGTAAACTTAATATTGTGACGACAGCAGTCACCACGCCTTAATGTACGGATAGGCAATAAAGATACAGCGCTTATATTGCATCTACGGTTATACAGGCGCTTAATATGAGACGATTGCTAAATTACGTATTTTTATCTTCTAATGGCAGTTTTTAGTGTACGTTTTAATAATAACAAACCATTCAATGTTGTATATCCAATATTGCAGAAATACAGAAAAGAGGAACATTAGATTTTGATTTTATACTTTATTCTGCATGTTTGGGCTCAAACCAAACGTGGTATATTACATCTCACCGTCTATATAACTTTGAAGGAATGCCTTTACGCTCAAAGAGAGTTACCCACAGTTTACACCTGGATGAATAATGAACATGTTACAAAAGTTAACCCTTAACCTAAACGAGGAGTACAGTTCGGGAAACATTCCAAAGAAAAATTTCATAACATTACCTTTTGATCTTTAGAACAACAGTAAAACTCATAAGTATTTTTTTAATCTTAATCCTTCACCATAAAAAATAACTAAAAATAAAAACAATACATAATTACACAGAATATCAATCTATAATTGTAGAAAATGAAAGACTAGAAAAACATTAGTATGAAGAAATGTAAATTTTAAATCTGACAATGGTAGAGATAAACAATTAATTATAGCAGTGTAAAACAATCCTGCGACAGGCGAGACAAATCCTGTCAGGCTGCTGAGTTGTAAATCCTGCCATCCTTAAAAGAATCATTAATTAAATATGATAACGACGATGTATCGTTTTAGAGGCCTATAAATATGTTTTCTACATATATTTACAAGTGTAGCATATATTGAGTAGCAAATTTTTAGGTTTGGATTAGAATTTAAAAAAAATAAATATTACTATCATGGTTTGAATATCATATTTTCCAGCTACTTGTAGGTTACGAAATGTGGATAGTTGTGAGCAATGGTCGGTGGGTGTGGATTAACGTCTGCACTATTGAATACTACGTTAATCCACAACGACCATCCTCATAATTAGACCGGTTTGTAATACAGAGGCAGTAGTTCGGACTCCACGTTAAACTGTAGGTCCCTTAGATATGCCATTGACTGTTGGGCTACGAAGGAACATGTCAGCCTTAGTGAGTAACAAGACTACAAGATCGCGCCTTAATCATATTACACTCATTTCTCATTAATTCTTGGCTTAAAATACCTACCTGGGTAGGTTGCCATTTCAGTAACCAATTAACTAACTAACCTATTTTATTTGAAATCAAGTATGTTTGTTTAGGGATAGTGTTATTATTTTCGACAACACCCTATGGATCTACGTAATCCAGCTCAGCGAGACTGCATAAAATTAAAATATGTACATAATCCAGTGATATCAATATAAAAAATACCCCCGTCGCAGCAGACCTGCGTACTCAGCGAATTTCCAAATCAATAACATAATAATAATATGTGACAAGTTTTATTATTATCTGTCAATAAATATGAGTATTATTTGCCTACTCTCAATAAGATTAACATGGGAAAGAGTATGCTGGTTTGCTGCTGTGAGGAACGCTGAAAGTGAGTGTTTCTAGCGTAAACAATTTATATTTTGACCATTTATATTAAGTTTCATCAACATCTGTCCACAAATAAGAAATTTTTGAATGTAGCCAAAATTATCAGAACAAAATAGAAACCACCTTAACTTTTGAAAATACACAATATCCGTTTTTTATATTTCCCCCATTTACTGTTTATATGCTAGTTTGTACTTTGGGATTTAACTAGCCAATAATGATGATGAATGATGATTATTTGGTCAAATTTACTTATTATTGTAAATGAAACTTCATATAAAAATAATTTTGAGCCTGAAGTGTGTTCAATACTTTTTTTAACCTCGATTCAAAAGGAATCAGCTGATTTGAAGGACATCAGCTGTTAAGTGTTACCAGTGACAAAGGACAAAACACTATCACAAAAATCCAAAATTTAAAATGGAAATAATAAAGCGAAACATACAATTAAAAGAAAAAAACATGATGACACAAAAGGAACAACAACAAAAAAACAGAAAGCACAAAAAAATGCCAAAAAAAACAAACAAATTAAAAAAATCTAAATAAAACAAAATGAAACGTCCAATAAAAGCACAAAGCAAAACAAAGAAATAGAAACAATAAACGAACAAATAAACCAAAGAGCAAATACCAACTATTATCTCAAGGTAAAATATGAGTATTAAAAAAAAACACAAAAAGTAAAGTAAAAGTACAAAAAAAAAAAAAGGAAAAAAACAAAAACCAACAGAATAGAACCATAAGAAAAAACAAAACAAAAAACTTAAAAAAGAAAACAAATATGAAATTTATAAAGGATAAAATACCAGATACCATAAAAAAAAATACAGATGAATAGGACAAAAATAAAAGCTAAAATCAAAATAACAAAATAATGAATGAAGGGAACAACAAAAGGATCATGCAGAAGAAGACAAATAAATACAAACGTGATTTCGTTATTAATATGGGAGCTCATGTTGTAAAGATTTCGCAAAGAGAGATTCTTTTACAATATTTCTCACTTTGTTGATTGGTTCAGTTTAGTAACTTTGTGTTTTTAGCGAAGCTTAATTTTACATTATCAGCGAATTATTAAAAATTTTAATTTTATTTTAATTAATTGGATAGATTTTAGCTTGGGATAAGTTTTCAAGGAATTAGCTTATTATGTTGAATAATTTAAAAACGTTTGTAATTTAATTACAGTTGGTAAAATGGTTTTATAGCTGGTAAAATAATAGATTTCTAATACAACTCTAATTTTTAAGCCTTGAAACACAATTTAAAATTTTTAAAGAAAGAGTGTAAATGGTAGGCTACATTTACATGGACACTACCTTCCCTCAAAGACAGCAGATCTGTATTTTGCACACACAGTTCTGTACTTAAATAGAATTTAGATTACAATTATGTTAAAAAAGAATGATAGGGTTGTAAATATTTTTCTTTTCGTTGTAAATTTCTTTAATTGTTCTTTTTTACTTTAAAAAGTTTTAATATGTTTTATACTAGTCAAGCGATTTCGCTATATCGTACGAAAATAAATAGAACAACCCGGCAACCACATTCAGTGGTGCAAGAACGTACTTGTCCTTTTAGCAAAAAGAACATATGTCTTGTCACATTTCAAAAGGGCGGGTTTATTGCAAAGTTTCTTTGGACACAAAAGGAAGGCGAAAATGGATTTCGTTGGATATGTTCTTTTTAAACTCCATACCAATGCAGAAAAGTATTTTGTATTAAATAAACTATTTGAATATTATGTCTGTAAAATAAAAAGCTCTAGAACGTAACGTTACCTTTTTGTGAAAGTTAAAATATTTTCACATTACGTAGTATAACTTGTTAACACATATTGATGTGATTTTATCTCCACCATATTTTTCTCCAGACTATTTATCACCTTTTTTAAATAATAAAGAATTCTTAAGATGGAAATCAATCACATGTCGTAATTTGATGTCGTTATATAACTGATGAATAATTAATTTTAGTTTAATAATTTATATGATTCATCATAACTATTGATAACTATTTTTTTACCAACGCAAAATGTTCCCGGGATTGTCACAGGTATTTCTTGGACACCGGTAACAGTTTTCCGGGTAACAGGTTCAGATAACGAGTTTCCACACGATTACCGTCATAAGCTGTGACATTACAGCATCTTGCGGCTTTCGTTCTGTAGTAAACCACTCGAGTCATAATCAATTCGTAAAAAAGTATCATAACTGGTTAAAACAACAGGTATTTTAGAAGGTAATAATTACACGAAGGATAAATTTGGTCTCTATACTTAACTTTTAACTGAAATGGCAACCTCAGGTGATAGTTTACACCAAATATAAATATGAAATGATTGTGACGCGATCTAGTAGTTATGATACTAACTAAGGCTGATACGTTCCTTTGACAGGACTGTTAATTGAAAGCCCAACAGCCAATTACATCTAGGGGACCTACAATTAACCGTCCGAACCACAATTTGTCTTCTAAATTACGAATTTCTCTAATTATTAGGTTGTTCTTAAAGTTATTTTCTCTAATTCCATTTAAATTATTTTCCGATATTCTAAAAAGCGATTATGTTAGCAATGTAAGTGAGTTTTTGAAATAGAGATATTACATACCTATCATTTAAAAGAAACCTCGTGCAAAACGGTGAAAGACTCAAGACAACGTTCCGAAGAATTGCAATTTTTTGCGTTTATGCCATACTAGCAGTAAGCCCGTCCTTTGTACGGGTTGTAGGATTCAGTTTGAAGAAGAAAGATCATACCAAAATGTAAACCTGAAATCCTAAACAAATCAATACAAATAAAATAAATGAATACCCAGCTTTATTATTTGGCATTACTTTAGAATTCAATGGATTAGAACATTTATAACATTATTATTATTAGTTATACGTTAAAATAACTTTTTAATATAGTCTGATTTCGAAATGGGTTTAAATCAATGACCAATATAAACTAACTAATATTAATTTAAAAGCTGATTGTTTTTATTTCTATTAAATCTTTAAACTACAAAGACAACTGTTATTGCCTGTATGTTATTCATTTAAAACTGAAGCAAAATGCGACCAATATCGCGTAAAAAGTGGTTTTTTTAATGCTAGTTATTTACTTTTCAAGGGTCGGCGGACACTTTTAAGCCTTAAAACCTTCTCTGGAATGTAGAGAATGTATGAAATAAGTTTCATTATTATCAGTTCTCCCGTTTTTTTCGGAGAAGACGGCGTAAAATGCCTCCTGGAGCGTCACAGACAAAAATTGAGATAAGGCCGGTTTCAGCTTCTCTAACGCACGAAAAGTAAAAGTAACTAAAAAATGAATAATTCTGAGCTTCGTCCATACATTACTTAGAATTATGATGTTTATGGTTTTTTATCGATTCGTAACTCAGAAACCCCGAAATGGGTCTTATTTCAATTTATATCTGACTTTTAAATTCTGAGAGTCATTCAGGCTTACTGTTAGTTCATAAATAAACTGGTAAATGACACACACACATTCAAATGCAAAGACATTGAAAATTTGACTACGCTAACAGCAACCAACACGATAATCTTACTTCGTTCGTCCATCAGTTAACTGATTAGCCCAAGTCCCTGATCGTTTTCAATATCACAGCTGGTATTTTCTCCAACGTCGACAACAGTTCAGATAACGAGTTTCTGCTCGGTTAACGACATGAGCTGTGACGTCACCGTCCCAGGATGTATTAAAACTTTCCTCCGCTCTGGATGACGACGCGTGTAAGCGGTCTTAATGTAATTAGTTTTGTGTGTAAGAGATTTCTTTCACCTTGTAATGGAGAAATCTTCTCTTTTAATTTAGAGTGCGTTTAATTTAAATATGAGAGAGAGACGTAATAATTTATCTCTGACAGGCTGTGTTTAGACGTTTATTACACAATGATATAGGAAAGGATTTTTTGAATTTATAAGTCTATATAAACCATAAAATGTATGCTACTGGGTGTATTTGACTTGGGTATGTCTAAGCTGTAAGGGGATGTTCACAGTTTGTGAGACGCAAAAGGGTAACGGAAATGACGTTATTGATCACGTGACCAGATATTTTTACCCGTGACGAGTGGACGTGTTTGGTTTCTTATGTGTGTAATGGTTAGTTTGTAAGTTTAATTGCTTTAAAACTTTTGTGTTTTCAGCTTTATACCGGCATGTATGGATTATGTGTTAATTGTGTTATGTTTAGATATTAGTTCATCGTGAGGACGGGAGATCTGATTCAAATCCCGATAAACGTCGTGAAACTTGGTTGAATGTAGAGAATGTATGAAATAAGTTTCATTATTATCAGTTCTCCCGTTTTTCCGGAGAAGACGGCGTAAAATGCCTCCTGGAGCGTCACAAACAGACAAAAATTGAGATAAGGCCGGTTTCAGCTTCTCTAACGCGCGAGAAGTAAAAGTAACTAAAAAATGAATAATTCTGAGCTTCGTCCATACATTACTTAGAATTATGATGTTTGGTTTTTTTATCGATTCGTAACTCAGAAACCCCGAAATGGGTCTTATTTCAATTTATATCTGACTTTTAAATTCTGAGAGTCATTCAGGCTTACTGTTAGTTCATAAATAAACTGGTAAATGACACACACACATTCAAATGCAAAGACATTGAAAGTTTGACTACGCTAACAGCAACCAACACGATAATCTTACTTCGTTCGTCCATCAGTTAACTGATTAACCCAAGTCCCTGATCGTTTTCAATATCACAGCTGGTATTTTCTCCAACGTCGACAACAGTTCAGATAACGAGTTTCTGCTCGGTTAACGACATGAGCTGTGACGTCACCGTCCCAGGATGTACTCGTATTAAAACTTCCTCCGCTCTGGATGACGCGACGCGTAAAGCGGTCTTTAATGTAATTAGTTTTGTGTAAGAGATTTCTTTCACCTTGTAATGGAGAAATCTTCTCTTAATTTAGAGTGCGTTTAATTTAAATATGAGAGAGAGACGTAATAATTTATCTCTGACAGGCTGTGTTTAGACGTTTACTATATAATGATGTAGGAAAAGTTTGTTTTAATTTATAGGTCTATAGAAATCATAAAATGTATGCTGATGGGTGTATTTTGACATGGGTATGTCTAAGCTGTAAGGGGGATGTTCACAGTTTGTGAGACGCAAAAAGGGTAACGGAAATGACGTTATTGATCACGTGACCAGATATTTTTACCCGAGACGAGTGGACGTGTTTGGTTTCCTGTGTGTGTAATGGTTAGTTTGTAAGTTTTTTGATTGCTTTAAACTTTTGTGTGTTCAGCTTTATACCGGCATAGTATGGATTATGTGTTAATTGTGTTATGTTTTAGATATTAGTTCATCTGAGGACGAGATCAGATTCCAGATCCCGAAACGTCGTGAAACTTGGTTTTACATAAAAGTCGTCATGGAAAATTTCCACAATAAAAATCTAAACAACAGATATTTTTAGTTTGTGGTAGTCATGTTGTGGTAGTCACTACGGATGGAATCATGTATCATGCACGTAATAATTTTCTACGATAGTACAAATTATTGCTTAGTTCAAATCGGAAATTAATGCAGTTAAAACAAAATATATTTTTATTATTTAAATTTAGTTTTTTCAGTCGTGGCTAAAAATTTTAGATCTGGATCGCTTTTCCGAAATGTGTTTTGGAATCTTCGACGAATTACTGTCCCAGTTTTCTAACGAAATTTTTCTCATGAAAATGTTTTCGATGAATAACTAAAATGAGAAAATTATGCTAGAAAATTGTTAAGACATGACATAGTGGTTCTTCTAGATTATGTCTTAGAAAGTTATAATCTAGGCTTTGCTTTGTCATATAATCCTCTTAATATGTTCCTAATAACTTTCGACGCAAGATTAATTTTAGCTATCAGATTGAATAATTCTATAGTATTAATTTCCATGTAGCATATCTAATTATGTATCAATTAATTAAAGTGTCTAAAAACAAATCGGTATACTAGAGCAATATAGTTGTGTTTTTGTCTTAAATTTCTCCCTGAATTGTTCATTTTCTTACACTTAAGGTTACGTATGAGTATTAGGGTTTCTACTATAGTACTAATCTTCCAATACTTGCAGGTGTATCGTTAATGAACACATTGTCCTAATTACATTGAACTGAAGAACACAATAAATTTATTCATATAAATTTATTACTACAATCTATAGAATATATACTAATATATCGAAAATTTCTAAATTAAATGAATACGTTCTTAATTATATTTAATATTTTCTTTTTTATTACTGTCCAAGCCAACACTCAGAACCGTTTTACACATACTTCAGGCTAGACCTAGTGGGTTGGGATTTTATTACTTAGCAAAAAACTATTGGTGATTTACGGGATTTGAATCCAAGACCTCGAGGACCAAAGTAAAGTACTCTAGCCCTAGACCAGCGCAACCCTCCTCATATAAACCTCATTAGTTAAAATTAACACATAAAAAATTCTTTGTTCTTTAATTGTTAATATAATTTAAATTTAGGCATTCAAATTAAATTTATTTACTACTAAATCGTCTTGAATATTTTTTGTTAATAAAAATATTGATTTTTTAAAATTAACTATATTTTTAATATTAATAGGATTGTGTTTTAAGCATTGATCTTCATTTCTAGTTAGTTAAGTCAGTATAATACAGTAAATTGTTACAGGGGTTTCCGTCATGATTGTAGAAATGTCTTTGTACCGGTTATTTTAACTTTGGGACAGACGGATTGGTTGTGCAAATAATTACAGGGGATATTGGTCAAACCCACATGGATTTAAGGGTTCGTATCGGTCAATTCCCTTGGGTGCTCTGAAGCTTTTTTAATTTTATTGTTTTAACTAGTTCGGATTAAAATACTAAAACTTCTTTCAAGGGCAAACAAATTTTGGAATCCTTTTCATTGTCTCGAGCTTGATATTCATTTTCATATTTTGAGTCATGAAAAGTACAAGTATATTCAAATGAAATGCCGCGAAGTTATCTAACTTTAATAATCTTGAAGTATTTTGATTCCGGCTTTTATTCAGGAACATGATTAAAATTACAAAATCGATCTGCTGTAATTAAATTTACTCTCCAAAATGGAAAGTTAGTAGGACGAAATCACAAGTTGGCGAAACAGATGTCTTCAGAAGAAACGATTTGTTTTCGTTCGCATTGCGTAGTTTCAAAGTTCATTGTTGTAAAAGGTGTTTAATTTTCACTTTCAGCGAAAATCAAGGAACTGGCCACTTAATAAAAGCGAGTTTTAGCGGATTTCCAATGGAAAAGTGAGCTATTCACATGACCAGCATGGTGACAGTTAAGCCCGGGACCAAGATACACAATGATTTTCCATTTAACCATCGTATTCAGCTCGTACAAACACACAATTTAACACTAATATTCATGACTCTAGGTCAATTATTGGTTACTGAGATATTCAAAAGGTAAACACAACACGTTGTCTAGTGTTAATCTTATGGAGAATTACTAAAAATCAATAGGTATTTTATTTACTTAAATATTCTTCCAAAATTGGGTATGCATGTCCATCTACCTTAGTTGTATAATTAAATCCATAAACCCCCAAATATGTTTCTTAAGTCAAGAAATCCTACGTACTTATTGTCCATGTAATTCTTATGGAGAATAGATAAACTAATTGACATAACTCGCTTTATTATCGACAAGATTTAAAAAAAAATTGGCATATGTTTTCTTTAGTTAACATCCTTTATACAATGTAAAACAACTCTTATTGCAGCAAACCTGCATACTCAGTACTATTAGATTACTATAATAGGAATAATACAAGTTCTATGAAATTATCTCTTCTCACGCCAGCGTGCTGCGTGCGATCTGGTCTTATTTAAAGATACAGTAGTTGTAAGCCTGTCCTTTGTAGAGGTTGTATGATTCGAAGTTCTGAAGCCAGTTTTGAGGACTTACAAGGCAAAATATTTTTCAAAAATCAGTAACAAAAAGTAATTCTTTATACTTGACGTATTTTTTAAATACATTCTCCATAAACTGTTTAATTGCTTTGAACTGGAACATGTTAAAACGCTCAAACAGTTAATTATGAACTTTTCGCTGATATAATTATAGTTCTAAAGACCTTGTCACATAAATTAAGATCTAAAGTGTATTAGGAAAGCTTTCTTGCCTAGTTTGCAACAATGAAAGGAATAGCGTAACTTAATAACGAATTTAATTTGCAGGAAACACGTTTGATCGAACGACGTGAAAACGGTAACGAATGTCACATCATGATGCATTTATGTTTAACATTCGCAGCGGGTGGCTTTTGACCCACTTCCAATCCGCGCCATCGTCTCTTGTAATTAATTATCGTGTTCATAATTCAGTCTACATTTTTAAAGTTTTATTCCATCTGATACTGGTTCTGTTGCTCATTTACTGAGTATCACTAAAAAATACATTCCACGTTTTAGTAGTGTTAAAGTGTATTTTATATTTAGTAATTTACTTGGAATTATAATGGTTTTGGTTCATTTTACATTTTACACCCCAGTTAAGCAGAAATGGTTTGTTTAGGTTTTTGAATTCTATTGTTATGAAATTAGTTTTATACCGAGGTAAAAAGCGAGACTATTATAATTACATAATCACAAATGAATTATTTAAATGTCTCTTTGAATGAATAAAAACGAAAAATATGTACTTACGAAATTTTACAATTTTTCATACAACAAAGGAAAACGTTTGAAATGGTTTTATTTTAATTAAATATTTATAAAGATAATATGGAAAGAGTTTAGTTCTGAACTGTTATGAAATTATTGTTTTATAATAAACGAGTTCATTGATATTGTCATAATTATTATACGACGATTATTTCTACTATTTGGCTGTTTTAGTTTTCCTATTTTTCAATCTGTAATTGTGAAAAAGTATCTAATAGGATATTTTATAATATTGAATTAAATTGAAAAAAATCTTTTGTATTTACATAAAAAATAAATTATTTTACGTTTTTCAAATTTTTTCCTTTGAGTTCAAAAATAAAATAGTATTTACAAGCTTGTGGGAAATTGCTTTAATCATGGATATGTTTGAAAGTAATATTTTCAGTTCCTTTAAACAGCTGTTCTCATAAACATATGACGTCACTACCATTATGCCTTGCGTCTCACAAAATGCTAACTTCCTCCCCCATAGTATAGACATATCAATGTCAAAATTATCCCATTTTAGGTTGAACAAAGGAAGTATGCATGTTTATAATTGTATTACAACAGCTGTTCAAGTTACAGTAATATAGTCCTTGCATTGCATGCAATAATCGGTCAGCTTGAATAGGTGAAGGACTTGCATGCAATGTTTTTCAGTGCAATATGAAGTTCTGATTTTTTATATCTAAGGAATCAATTAATTTATTATGATACATCAAATTTATTTAGTGTAAAAAACTTTAAATAAATAACTATTTTACTTATGAAAATTGATAATTGGATAGGTGCCAAAGTAGTAGAAATCGTGCTTTTAATTATTTACCAATAAATTATTTATTTTTTATAAAGTTTTAAGGTAAATTTAAATCCAAACAAGGTTTTTGAAGGTCCTAAACATTGTAAATCTAGTTGCTCTTCGTCATTCTTGCATATTGAATTCTTGAAAAAGTTGGAAAAACGGACATCAAAACTAACAAATCCGTTTCGATAATACATTTTAATAAATACTACCAACGTGAGAACACGAGATGACAAAAGTAAAGTTTGAAAAGCTGTTTCCGGTGTTGGCAGGACTGAAGCAATCCAAACTGTTCTCTTCCGAGATTGGAAATAAGTGTGACACGGATTCTGTAAAATTAAAGACTACTATAAATGACTTAGCCATTTGGATGGTACGTAAGTTTAAATCTTTTTTTAAATGTCTTTAAACTACCTATTATTTTCTATCAGGTAACTACTTTCTTGAGCACATTCAAAGCCAAACATAAGCCGTCTTTTGACTTGTTTACTGTTAAGCATTGTTGATCAGTCTCGGGACTCTCAGATTCAATTCAGCATGTGGACCGGGGAGGCAATCTTGTGAGGAAAGTTCCAAAGCCTCAGACTAGGCCTAATCCTAGTAAGCTAACACATAAAACCCGCCTTCGGATTTTGCACTGACTTCTAGCCTTGTAAAACGCTAGCAGTTTCATTTTAATCAATAACAAAACATTGTTTTCTTTTTCCTATTCACGATAGAGTTAACGTTATGAATATGAATGATGGACAAAACTATAAAATAATGGATATATTTCTAAAAATTTCTTCTGAATGTTTGGTCCCTATAATTTTTAAAAATAATTGAATAACGTCTTGATTAGCATTATACGTGTTGGTTTTACTATAGGATAAAGTAAAAACTCACGTCTTTCAACACTACTTAATATATTTACACTTATATTGTAATTATATACAAAAGTTGTTAAATTGGCGATCGCTTTCGTCCAGTCACACCGGACATCATCCGGCCCAAATGGAGACTGTTTTCCGAGTAACTGGACGAAATCGATCGCCAATTTAACAACTTTTGTATATATTTACCGTTGTATATAATTACAATATAAGTGTAAATATATTAAGTAGTGTTGGAAGACGTGAGTTTTTACCTTATCCTATAAATATAATCGTGTCCCAAACCTTTTAGTTTTATTGCATCTTATCCGGTAAATTACGTAAAACATTTTTAATATTACACCTAATTTCCCAAAGTAGTTTAATACAATATATGAGGATTAAAATTCACGTAGGGTGTAACAGCACAGAGTAAAACACCGGTTGAAACTCTTTAATGAGTTAATTATCCATAAAAAAAGGATAAAAGTGCTCCAGAATAGTTTTTAATTTTTTCGACACGCCAATTTGTGAATGAAAAGTCAGAAAACCTGTTAATGATGTTCCTGGTAAATAAATGAAAGCAATTTAGGATCTAAAAATAATTATTGGAAGTCAATTAATTTAAAGAGGGTATAATGAAATACTCAATTCGATGTACAGATTTTAAGAAAAATTATCCTTTCTTTCATCAGGAATAATTGTTTCCGGTCATTTTGGGGGTAATTTACGTGTTAAATATATAATGTAATGGAGTTCTTTAATAGAGGGAGTGAGCTGCTTTTTCGTTTTGAGGTTAGATCATGAATATGTCTAAAGGGAATGTTTTCGGTTCCTCTAAAGAATCCGTCACGTATTTTGCATGTTGTAAATTGCTAACATACCTCCCACAGAGCTTACACATATCCATGTCTTAATTTTTTTAAATTAACAACTAAACTGTTCAAAAAACCCTTAAGCCTTAAATAGTGGGAATTTTATAATTAACTAAATACATTGCATCTCAAGTTTTATTTCATGGATTTGTCTACTATTTTTTATTGTGCTCAGTATAGTAGCAGTTTTCCTTTTCAGAACAAACCTCCGTTATGAAATTAGCGTTTATACTATGACAATATACAATGGAATGATTTGAATATCATGCACTATGTCACTCGTGCATTAGCCAAGTATAACAATGTGTCAACAACGTCAAATGCAGGGCCGTTTACATTCACAGCTGATGCATCCATCTACAGCTGATGTCATTCTCCTCTGATGCATGCATTACCTTAGAAAACCCGATAGCATAAATACAACTTTTTATGTACATTATGCAACTGAAATGCAATTTATATCATACCGTTTTCAACTCTTGTTTTAATAAGTGCAATATATTTTCTAAAAAGCTGTGATATGTGAAAATGCTTAAATAGCTCATATTAGGTTAATATATTTTTATAACCATGTCTTTTTCCAAAATATTGATATTACAGTACTCAGGTTTTCAAATAAATTTAGTTTTAATATTAGGTTTGGATTTATAGATACATTTTATGATAAATATTTGTTTTGTGAAGAAATTTGTTTTTGTAAAAAGGTATCTATAATTTAAAAATGTTAAAAACGAGGATTATTTTTGATATGAATATGTCTTAGCTCTAGGGGGGTGTTGGCGATTTGTAAGATGAAAAAATATCTAACAGGTTTCCATAGAAACTACCAGAGCTATTGTATTGAATATTTTTGAAAATAATAAGAACAGCTGTTCAGATGACTGAAAACATCCCCTTTAGACATCCATGATCTAACCTATTTCCAACAGGGAAGTAAATACAAAATTTATTTTTAATTCTAAGGTAATAAAAAAAGACAGGGCATCCGATAAAAAACAATTTTATCTTGTGTTAAACAAAACAAGGCATTCTACTAAATTACATTTTTAAATAATTGCACACTTGTCATAATTTAATTACTTCATGCAAAACAAAAACATTACGTCATAAATATATAAAACAGCTGTGTGTAGACAAGGCGGAAGTGCGAGATGTAAAGTAAACTTTATCCTCTGTGTACAAGGAGGAAGCTACCGTAAGCATTAAACAGGATGTGGAATACAGTATCAGCAATATGAGGAGGTGATAGCGCTGATGCACTGGCTATGATATTAGCATTATAATCTAAATATATCAAACATTTACCTTCCTAACCAGTTCGGATGGCATCCACAGGTTTAATGTTTTGTGAAATCAGTCGTTCACTTTGCTGGTAAGATTTGGGAGAGCGAGAGCGGTTACAATTCTGTTTTACCTGAAACATTTGCAAAAAATCCGTTTCTCCAAAAAGGTGGATTACAGGTCCCGTCGCCGTCTCAGTCGAATAACTTCAGGAAAGTCAAAAAATATTATCTTTAATAACTTTACTATCCATAAAAACGATTTTTTTCCTAAAAGAGCTCTATGTAAAACCCTCTCCAAGTTGTAGAGCCGAAGCAACTTATCACACACGTGTTCAAACCCCTGTAACATTAGACCTTCGATACGTATGTCAGGTTTCACTCCGTCATAGGGTGAGTGACCTCTTCCTTGTGCAAATAAACATGACGAGGGCCTAGCGTGACACGTGGTACAACCCCCCCTCCCCACTGATACGTATCACATTTTTCTTATTAACTGCTCTAAAAAGTATACGAAGTAGTCGTTCATATTTCTAGTGAATTTCGTAAATATAACAAATAGCAACAGTGTCATAATTTTAATTTACCTGTAAGTGAATTTTCAAAAATAGCCTACATACATTTTTTTGAATTTTTTTAAAAATAAAATACCCTACCCCCCATTCTATGCATTATTAAATTTTATTTAATCATCCCTTTCTACTGTAAATGATTGAAATAACTATCATTGATTGAGAACAAAATTTGTTTTTATATTTTATAGAAAATTATAGTTTAAGTAATACAATCATAGAAATCACAATTAATTTTATGGTAATAAGTTATATAGGTATTTTTTTATTTGCAACCAATTTCATAGAATGCCTTTGAAGAAGACAAAGTATTGGAATAAAGTTGGTAAAATATGGTATTCACTCCCAAACTTTGAAGTTTATAGGCTGTATATAGTTATTTGTTTGTTTACAATTCACTGCAGCCAAACTTACAACCCCAAATGTCAGACTGAATAACTTAAAACATAGGCTATCATTATCTCATTCTACTGAGAAATACAATTTCCATCACATTCTGTATTTCCAAATGTGATTACATTTTACCAATTACAATTTATCAATAAAGCAGACTTGAACTTAATTAAAAAAATTACAGCATTAAGCTAAAATAAATGTTTGTATTTACTTTCATGTGAGAATTATGTTATATATCACGGATATATCTAAAGGGAATGTTTTCAGTTCTTCTAAACAGCTGTTCTTATTTTTCAAATTTTCGTCTTACAAATTGCTCTAAAAGAAAAATTAATAAAAGTATAATTAATTAATTATTCCATATTTTTTAATAAAAATTCAATAAGAATAAAAACCGTAATTAATTAATACTATTTGTTTAAATAAAACTCACAAAATTTTTTTAATATCAAATACATTAATCTGTTCATTTTTTCAAATTATTAAATTATATTTTAGACTTGTTACCATCAATATTTTTTATGTATTTATTAGAATTATATTGATCTTTTTTAAAGCTATATGTAAATTTGTTTATTTAAGTTTTCTTAGTTAAAATTAATAAAATACTCTAAAATTATTTCTATTATATATTTAATATTATAAAATTAAGATTTTATAATATATACGCAATTCAATAAATTTTTACAATGATTTTTTTATTTTAGATATAACGAATATTTATTTTTTTTGTTTTGAAGTATTGTTTATTTGTATATTAATTTTTTGTTTTTTAATTTTTAAATGTAACTTTTTATTTATTTTTTTTAATACATATCTTAATTTTTATTTTAACTACATTGTTAATTATGATTTTTTTTATGATTTAATTTTTATATAGTTATTTTTTTATTTTTATTTATTAGATTATTAAATTTATTATTCTTTTTTATATTTTGTTTTTTTTTTATTGATTTTTTTATTCTTTTGATAACAGCTAATACTTTAAATGAATTTTGTTTTTTTTTTGTTTTAGTTTATATTTTTTTTTTATTTTGTTAATTTTTTTTTTTTTTTTTTTTTTTATTTTTTTTAATTTTTTTAATTGTATTTTTTTTTTTTTTTTTTTTTTTTTTTTTTTTATTTATTCTTTTTTATTTTTTTATTTTTGTTTTATATTTTTATTTTTTTTTTTTGTATTATTTTGATATTTTGTTTTCAGTTTTTATGTTTTTTTGTTTTTTTTTTTTTTTGTTTTGTGGTGTTGTTTATTTTTATTTTTTTTTTTTTTTTTATATAGTTTGTTTGTTTTATTTTTTTATTTTTTTAATATTTTTTTATTTTTTTTTTTGTGTTTTTTTTTTTTGTGTTTTATTTTTTGAAAATGTTATTATTTTTTGTAAATTATAAAATGTTAAGTAAAGAAAGTAATTTATTAAATTTATTTTTTTTTTTTTTTTTTTGATAAATTAATTTTTTATTTGGAGTTTTTTTAATTATTTTTTATTAATTAATATAGTGTAGTTAATAAAAAATTATAGTAATAAAATATTTATTTTTTAATTAAAAGAATTTGTAATATTAATAAACATCTACATATTTAGGGAATGGATTGTATACTGAGTGTTTTTTATTCGTCAGGTATAATCTGCGCCTGCTGGGTGGCGGGGTCGTCCGTTGGCTTCCTCCCCCTCATGGGCTGGAACAACCTCCCACCGGACATCTCCAAGGGTTGCTACTTCGAGCAGGTGATGGCTCCCGGCTACCTCGTGTTCCTCTACTTTGCAACCATCATCGGACCGGCGACCGTCATGGCTGCCTTCTACACACACATATACACTGTCGTGCTCAAGCAGGTACCTCACTGTTTGCAAAGTGTTACCATTCATTCAAGAAAAAAATTGAGAGCTTTAAACTCCCCTGAGAAGAAAATTATATTGTAGATAATATTAATTGCTGATAGTTATTTATAACACTGTATTGACATTTTAGACATTTTAATCTAAATATGAGTGAAGGGTGAGTGATATAGATTTCATGACATTTAGCTTTGTTACAGAAAAAACAGCTGATTCATTTGATTGGATCATAAATTAATAGCCCAATGAAAAGGTATTGGTATGGTATTTCACTATTTTGACAAGGATATTTCTATGCTCTAGGGGGTGTTAGCAGATTTGTGTAACACAAAAAGTGCAGTGGAAGTGTGGAAGTTACCCTGTTTCCATAGAAACTACCAGATCTATTGTATTGAGTTTTTGGTTATAAGAACAGATGTTTAGATGAACTGAAAACCTTTTACTTTAGACATATCCATGATCTAACTTATTTCCCACAGGGAAGTAAATACAAACATTTTTTTACTGTATAGTGAACAATGTAGTATACAATGTAAAATTTACTATTTACTAAAGTAATTTATAAAAAAATAGGTTAGATCATGGATATGTATGAAGGGAATTTTTTCAATTCATGTGAATGTGTTCAATTTGGTGGCACAAATTACCAACAACCCCAGGGCTAAGACATATATGTCAAAAAACTTTTTACATTAGGATAATATTAAAGACTGGGGTTATAAGGAATCAAAATTTAAAAGGCTGAGTGATTCAGTGCGGCAATGAGAATTGAAAAGGTGGTTTTTAGAACAAAGGATAATCTAAAAATATACAAAGTTGTTATGAAGTCCCGACTCCCTATTTTTTTTTACTATCTACATTTAAATTTGTCTTCAGTTATAAGACAATTCCTGAAAACTTGGAAAAGGCAGTATCTTGGGAAAGGCAGTATTATTAGACATATTATACCTTCTCATGAAAACCTTTAGGTCAACTCCTGCATCCTAAACCTTCTAATATCTTGAAAACGATACAAAATTGATGAATTTGGTTGCACCACTGTTCTCAACAGGAAAGACAGTGTTACTTGGTCATGCTGCATGACAAAGCTTTTCAAAAGAAAATTTTAAGTCGAATTCTAAATCTTTGATCTCACTACACCTATTTTTTTAATTGTGTACTAGAAAAGTTAGGTAATTTATTTCAAATGGTAATCTAATCTAATCTTATCTAGGGTATGTAGGTACCATCACAAATGAATTTTATAAATCCTTAATCAATTGTCATAAAAATCACTTCAAATATAGATTATAAGTAAAATATGGGGAAAAGGACTTTATAAGCACCTTGTGTAACCAACAATATGGTTAAAGTACATACTAAACACTGTGTATGTGCTGTGTTGCACAGCTGAAGCAGATGGTGACAGTGAACGGTCGGTCGGGGGGAACACACGGCTCCATGCTACGAGTGCTCGGAGCTGCGCGCAAGAGAGAGGTCAAAGCCACCCAGAACCTCTCCATTATAGTCTTCTTCTTCATGGTCTGCTGGATTCCTCTCTACACCATTAACTTCTTTCAGTCGTTATCCAGTTGGCAGGTACAAATAACTACACGTTTCGATAAAAGTAAACAATGATTCTTGGTCTTTTACAATGTAACTTGAATGATTTCACCAGCCACTGGGCATTGGAGGCCCCAGTAAAGCTAAATAGGAATGTTTTCCTGTGGGATTCATGAATTTGTAAAAAGTAGGGTGTAGACAGTTCTTTAATTATTAAAAAAGTAAAAAAATCCAAGCCAATCCAGATCTGGGATTGGGACATAGAAAACCCAAACTCAACAGAACAAACCCACGTCTACTGGAAAAGGAAAGGGTCTATTCCAGGTAGTCCTTAACTTAACATTTGAGGGCATACGTTCTAATAGGTATATTATACCTTTGTACCTTTACCTTCTGCTTGCATTACCATATAACTTACTGCGTCACAACTAAAAACTATACAAAAAAAACTAATATTTAATACTGTTTAGCGCTTGGCGGCAGGTCTTAGAAACTTGTTAGGTCCGCATCGAAGTACTCATCCACTGTGTAGAAGGGATTTTTCCTTAACCACTCCCTTGCCCTAGCCTCAAATCGCCTAGCTTCCAGGCTCCTGATTGTGTTTGGGAGAACGTTAAATAGTTTCATGGAGAGGACAGGGAAGCAGTCCTTTTTCTTAGAGAGCCTACAAAACGGGACATCCAAACGCTGCCTATTTCTGGTATTGTATTGGTGTCTATCAGCTCTTGTGGCAAAATTTATCTGATTCTCCTTCACATATACAAGGTTGAGCAGTATATATTGGTTTATGACCGTCAATACACCCAATTTGACAAATATTGGTCTGCAGTGGTCCCTAAACCCCGCTGAATCCAGAAGACGGACAGCCTTCTTTTGCAATAACAAAATACTGTTGCAAGCAGAAGCGTGACCCCACATTTCCAGGCCGTAGATGATATGGCTGTGAAAGAGAGCGTAATAAATCATAATTAGATACTGTTTGGTCAACATAGGTTTTAATCTGCGCAAAAGATAGATTACTCTTGAGAGTTTTGAACAAACATAGTTTATATGAGTTGTCCAGGAAAGTTTATTGTCTACGTAAAAACCTAATAGCTTAACTGCTGCTTCCGTTTTATTTTCCTGAAGGGAAAGGCTGCAGACCAATCTTTGCGTCTTGTCCCGATTTATGCTTAGGCTACTCCCATTAAACCAGTCCGTCACCGTTTCAAGAGCCGCCTCGACTGACAGCTGAGCTAGGTGTGGCGTATTTTCTGAGGCAAAGATTGTAGTGTCATCTGCAAAGAGCAGGATGTTATTTAGAAGCCCCAGGTCGTTTATAATGACTAAGAATAGGGTAGGCCCCACTACTGAGCCTTGTGGCACACCATGACCGACCCTAAGTGGCTTGGAATTTGCCCCATCGATGGAGAGCACCTGCATCCTATCCTCAAGGTAGGCTGTAAAAGTTGCCAAAACTTCACCCTCCACTCCATACGCTTCCAGCTTTTTCAGCAGTAGGCCATGAGGTACGCAGTCAAACGCCTTCGTCAAATCAACCAGGGCTAGGGCTGTAGATTCCCCTGATTCAAAAGAGTCCAAGATGTTCAGAACCAGGTGCATTACTGCTGTGACCGTAGACCTATCCCGCCTAAATCCGTGTTGGGAATCTAAAAACAGGTCATTTTCCTCAAAGTGCTTCACTAACTGTGTCTTCATTATCGTTTCAAAGATTTTTGCGAAGGTAGGAATGATTGAAATAGGCCTATAGCTTTTAAGGGCCTCCGGGTCGCCCTTCTTGTAGACAGGAACTGTGCGTGAGAGCTTTAGCTTGCTAGGAAAGACACCATTTGAGAGACAATGGTTCAAGATTAAACTGAAAGGATGGGCTATGTCAACAATGACAGCTTTCAACAACTCGACTGACACTCCATAAATGTCAAGACTCTGTTTGTTTTTGAAGCTAGAGACAATCCTAATTATGTCTGCCGGAGTCACCAACCGCCAATGCTGCAGCCGATTTGCATGTTCCGAAAGATTTCTTATCTGGCTACACATAGCAACAGAACTGACATTACCAGTGGGTATTTTATCTACAATGTTTTCCACTTCTTTGAGAAGGAATTTATTAAACTCATCCGGGCTTTCTCTAAATTTAGGTTTAGATTTTTTAGTCCTACTCTGGTCTATCTGATTAACCAAATTCCATGCCGCCTTGCAGCTGTTATTAGAGTTTAATATTTCAAGCATGTTAGCTTCCTTCTTTGCCAGCTCCATTTCTCGCCTGTATATCTGTTTAGCTCTCAAGTAATAGGTATAAAATCTATCCCCATCCGCATTGCAAACCGCCGTCCTACTTCTATCATTTAAAGCCAAAACCAATTTTCTAATTGGTTTTGGCTGACAAAACCAACCTGGATGGAGACGGACAAGACTTAATTTACCTAATTTTTAAAACCAGTTGGATAGCCAACCAGGGCTAGTCACTCAGTATTCACAATGGCCACAGAGATAGTTTAATCCCCTAAACTAAATGAAGTGTGTCAGTGTCTCAGTGAGTAGCATGACGGACTCTGAACTTTGGTCAGCGATGGCTCTGTCAGCAATAGCTCTGTCAGCAATGGCTCTGTCAGCGATAGCTCTGTCAGCAATGGCTCTGTCAGTGATGGCTCTGTCAGCAATGACTTTGTCAGTGATGGCTCTGTCAGTGATGGCTCTGTCAGCAATGACTCTGTCAGTGATGGCTCTGTCAGCGATAGCTCTGTCAGCGATAGCTCTGTCAGCGATGGCTCTGTCAGCGATGCTCTGCCAGTGATGGCTCTCTCAGCGACGGCTCTGTCAGTGATGGCTCTGTCAGCAATGGCTCTCTCAGTGATGGCTCTGTCAGCGATGGCTCTGCCAGTGTTGGCTCTGTCAGCAATGACTCTGTCAGTGATGGCTCTGTCAGTGACGGCTCTGTCAGTGACGGCTCTGTCAGTGATGGCTGTGGTGTGAATCCCAGAGTAACCAATCAGATATTATCAATACTATCCTAGGTTTTATCAGAGGCTGCAACTTTTTTTTTAAAGAAAAAGCGATAGAAAGAGTATTTTGGTTGTTGAATTTTTAGGGAATAAGTTGCTAAAATAAAGTAGTGTTTTTCCTCCTAGTTTAAAAGATTTATCCAACTTGAAATAACAATGTGTGAATTTACCCACATTGTGATGACAGGCTCCGGAGACTGTGACGATGTGCTGCATTATCTTGTCTCATCTCAACTCAGCTGGTAACCCACTGTTATATGCGTACCATCTGCGAGACTTCCGCAATGCTCTAAGGTGAGACTACCTCTCTCTGTTTTGTTTTGAATCTTTCTTTATACATAACAATGTTTTTATAAATAGACTCAATAACAGTAAACTTGCCACCATCAAAAACTATGAACGAAAAATAATTTTACGATTCTTTGTTTGAAATTCATTATTGGTGATTGTAGATTTATATGTTATTTAGTTAGATGTAAAACTTTGTTTTAATTAAAATCTAAACAGCACGGATTGTAAGATATCGCTGTTGAAAATGTTTCTCAATTCTATTGATTATTGTACAGCCACCAAAAAGTGATTCCAATTCACTCTCAGCCTAAAATTATAGAAAATTAAGTAAAAATCAGTACCGTTAAATATATTTTTCTTTTAGGGACACCCTTTAATCTTTGAAACCCATCAGTCTCAACTTCAGTCTTTACTAAAATGTCAGTAGTAAAATAAAAAGGTTTACATTTTGACCTTCACCTCTGCAAAAACTCTTTATTTTTAAACAAAAATTTGAAAACAAAAAAATATGTATACATGCCAAAATGTGCCAGAGCTATTGAAACATAAAAAAATATAATCATATTTTTAATTTCACAATGACCTTTAGTAAAGGTTTTTACATTGACTTAATAAAAATAACAACCAAAAATTCTTCTACAGCATGTATCTGTTTTTAATGCAATAAACAAACACAAAAACTTTCAAAAACAATTTAATTGACAGTGGTGTGAACTGACGTACTTTCTTTCTTCAAAAATAACAAATTAAATCATATTCCAATAAATACTACTCAAAGATATATATATATATTGAGATTACTCACCAATATATTTTCACAAATGCATTTTCAAAATGTGTAAATAGGGGAGAAATTTAATTGTTACAGGATTAATTACAACTTGAGGGAAATACAATCAGAAGAGAAATACAATTTTGAAAAAGAAATCCAATAATTGCAAGATAAATACAGTTTTAAATAGAATTTGAATCATTCTAAGAGCAATGTAGTTTTACAGGGTGAATAATTGGCTATTAAAATACAATATGATTACATTAATACAGGAAAAACTGCATTACTTACTATTTAAGACTCTTATCTGTCCTCTTATATCATCGTTAGGTCACTCCTGTTCGGGCCTGCGGTGGAGAAAGTGGTGGGAAGGTACAACACAGCATATCCAGAGACTCCGACAGAGCTGAGAGAGAGAGTGAAGAGAGCCAATAGTGTGAGCTCGTTGTACCGTGCACCAGCCAATGGTGGGGGAAACGCAGCTGTGACCAACCGAGGCGGCCGCTACGGGACTTTACCGGTACTGTGCATCCGTGGCCTGTATGCCCCTAAACATCTGTTTATTTTCTAGAATCTCTATATATAAAAATGAATGTATGTATGTCCTTTATGCGTTGCCAAACTACTCATCCGATCACTATGAAATTTTAGGAAGTTGCTCTATATGTGTCCGGGGAAGGTTTTAGTGAAAAATCTTTTTCGAAAACTCCATAAGTTTCCATTTTATGGCGTTTTAAATTTCTAATGTTAACCTTATGGGGACTAAGTTTGTTTACAAATTTTCTACAATCAAAAAAATTGATTTCTCAAGCTATGGCTGTTGGTTTACTTTATATTAGCAATTTGCTTTACCATCCAATGCCATCTGAATCATTCATTATTGTAAAACTATGAAGTAAATAAGTGCTGTACAACTTTAACAGCTTTATTCGTCACGTTAATAGTTTACGGTTTTAGGGGATTATGTATTTATATTTTTATTTCCTGTCTGATTAAAAGTCACGTGTTTATATGTTGGCCAAATAAATATAATTACAATGTTTATATATATGTATATTACATTTATTATAATAATCAGCTGTTGTATATCTTTCCTATCAAAGCCATATTACAGTTAGGTTTGGTTTGGGTTTGGATTGGATTTTAAAATTGTGAATTAATCTACTCAGATTTATTTGTTTTATGGGAATGTTATTAATATGTCTTATCGTTTCAGTATTGCTATTCAATATGCCGAAACCAAGAATATATAACCTTTCACAATGAAGCCGTAATAGTATTCTACTTCAAAACATAGCCAATCTTAAAGTTAACATACATTTACTATCAGGCGTTACGAAGTTCACCGGGTCAGCTAGTACCATATATTTTGATGTAACGCAACGTGTATTAGGCGCCTACATACAACTTTTACAATTAGTTATATTTTTGAACGATACGGCTGAAACACCATTTATATTTATTTTTAAAAAAATTTAAATTTTATTTTTCACCATTAGAATCAGCTTAAAAACTACACAATTTAGTTCCTTAACACTCCGGTGCTCGCGCGGAGTGCGGTGGCACTCTAGTCATGTTGTTTTTTTTTCATAAAACGCAGTTGACAGCTCATGTGACCTTGAGCAATCATCTACCTTCCCTCTGACACCCCTGGAACCTGTCAGTATTGTGACAGCAACCAATTCGGGCTAAACAAATTTTCTATCGATATTTTTCTCGTCATGCCTCAGTATTGGAGTGTGGGTGCACTCCACGCGAGTATCCGTGTTCCGTTTTTTCCACTGAGTTACATATGTTGTGAATTTAATTTCACGTAGTTAATATTATTTTTATATGAAAACTTTATTGTGTGTACTGGCATTAACTAATGAATAACCAATGGACAACCATGAACAGTTACGGCGTTCGCTAGCTAAAACGGAAGATGATAATGAGAATGTCATCGGTGATGAAGACCCTGATGAACTTTAATTAGACAATATTGACAATATTACATTGTTTAATTAATTATTTCTAACCATTTTTTAAAAATAATTTTTCCATGCAGCAATGTTTATTTATTTTATTGTTAAATTTGCTAAGTTTTCAAGTGTAATAAGTGGGTCTACCTTGATCATTTTAAAAGTGTGTGTGTAGAATGTGCTACTTAGGTGCATTTGTCAAAGTATGTTGTCATAGTTGGTTTTGGGTTTCGATTTTGTTGTTTTAAAAATTCCTAAGCATTTAAACAAATAATGTTTCTATGCTATTATTTATTGTATTGTAAAAATTGCAAAATAACTTTTTTCGTCTAAATTATGTGGTTTTTAACATCACCAATCACATCAATTAATTATATGTTAAATGTGTCTATTTAACATGAAATGCCAATACATCGTCAAGATAATTCATACTAATTAAGAAAAACAACAAAAACAAGTGGAGTGCAGTGGCACTCCTCGCGACCGCCGTGTTTCAGTAAACCACGTAAGCACCGGCACAGTACGTTTTATCCCGTATCGTTTTATTTTTATATATTGTTGTGTTTATCATGGCAGCTAACCTGCATACTCTTTCCCCATGTTAATCATATAGAGAATAGGCAAACTCCTTTATTTATGGTTAGATATTAATGAAACTTGGTAAAAATGATCGAAATAAATATTTTTTATGTTAGAAATGCCTACTTTCTAAGTTCCTTACAGCAGCAAACCTGCATACTCTTTTCCATGTTAATCTTATGAAGAATAGACAAATAACTCTCATATTTATATTTATCTACAGATAAATACAGATCTACAGATACTTATCTACAGATTTGTATAAAAGTTGTCATATATTTTTATTATTATATTATTGATTTGGAAATTCACTGAGTACGCAGGTCTGCTGCAATGGGGGTATTTAGTTGTTAACTTTTATAGTTTATTATTTTCGATACTTCTCAATATACACCCGGATTGTACCAAACATATAAAGAAATAATCTGAATTATCCGACTGGGAAGTCGTTCAGAATCTCTGTAGTTTTAAGAGTAGGTCAACACGAGGAGCTTCCTCTATTATACAGTCTGTGAGTTTTATTGGGATACTAACTGGAAAAACCTCAGATAAATACAATATTTTGTGGTAAAGTAAAACGTTACTACTAACGCTACTTCTTTCATAATCATTTCACCTAACATTTCAGGTAGGGAATGTACTGAGAGGGCATCGCCGCAGCATGACTGTTCCCCTCTACCACACGGATGGTGAGATCTACAAGATCACCGGGGACACTTACAAGCTACCTCAGGCTCTCCTGGAATTCAACCTCTCTTGCATCATGGAAAACTCTCATTCAGGTGAGTCTGAACAACATCTGCCAACATGACGCATAGAAAACTCCTAAATAACAGTGTGTTTAACAAGTTCGCTAAGTAGTGCGCCCGATCGGGTACACAGGTGCTTTTTTAACCCTCGAGAGGGTGTTTATAGAGTTTTCCTCTGCACAAGTAGTTTTTTGCTTAAATAAACATGCGTATCAGGTGTCGGCCGATGTGTCAGGCTCTGTACCTTACGCGCCTCATTCCAGAAATCTCCAAAACTATTTACAACCGCCACACTCCTTTTTTTCCTTGTGAGTTACAATGCAGTGAAGCGATGTCAGTTTGCGGAGGCTTTCTCCGCATGCGCCCTATCACACAAGTGGTTAGTGCAGAGTTCAGTTCCTCGTGCGCCTTTCTGTGTGCGGATTTTGCTTTTTTATTATATAGCCTATATTGGCTCGGCCAAATACCAAAGTCTGCATTTTCACTGCCATCGTGAACGTGTTAAATGATATATCATTAAAGCCACCTCATTATTGATCCCTTTAAATGACTTTTATGATTTCCTGAAAACTCATAGTCTGTAGTACCGTATTTATATGCAATTTTTTCTTTTTCAAAATTTCATATTCATTACATGAAAAAGCTTTGTTACTCATGCATGTTACCAACATTTCAGCTCATAAGCATTAGTAGTTTTCTACACTTCTTTTACCCCTACCAAAAAATTTTAAACTAATCACTCTGTAACTTGAACAATTTTCACTCAAAATTAAACAAATCACACAAAGGTATATTTATGATAAAATGAACAAATAAATACAAAATTATGTTTTATTAATAGTCGATACTTGTGCTCACAACACCTTAAAAACTGAAGACCGTAAGATCAAATATTTTGCAAAGGTCGAATGCCAAAAGGTTTCGAAAATCACGTAACTTTGTAATAAATTGTATTTACTTCCCTGTGGGAAATAGGTTAGATCATAGATGTGTTTAACAGTAATTTGCTCTAAACAGCTGATCTTATAACCTTATGATGTCACTTACCATATGACATCACTGTTTCATATTTTGGTAGGCGTTTTTTGACATGTCTTAGCTCTGAGGGGGGGTGTTGGCAATTTATGAGACCAAAAATTTGTAACAGTGACGTCATATGGCTATAACGACAGCTGTTTAGAGGAAATGAAAACGTTCCCTTTGACATATCCGTGATCTAACCTATTTCCCACAGGGAAGTAAATACAATAATTTTTTATCAGATTGCCAACAACCCTCCAGAGCTAAGACATATCCATGTCAAAGTAAAAAGTAAGGGAATGTACAAAAATTCACAGAGGGGGACTGACTACTTTCTTACAGGATGTAAGAATCCTGAAGAATAGAAAACAGTTTGGCAAAGACTCATGGAAGATGTTGAATGAGAGTTACCCAATAAAATCTTGTAAGAAGCCATAAAGATCCAGGTTAGAATCCTCATTTCATGTCTGGATCTCCATGTGTCTTATTTTCTAATTTAGGGGTCACATATACCTGTAATTTGTAGTAAACTTTTATGAAAACCTTTTTGATTATGAATTTTTTCACATAATCATTGCTCTCATGGGATGTTGGACTTAAATAGAAATGTTTATAATCGGTATTCTAAAAATTATTTAAAATTTTTCTTTAAATATTTACTAATACAATAAAATGTCTCTAGATGAAGCCAGCAGGAGTTTGAGCGTGCTCGGGCTACAGGTAACACAGACTACATTAGATCTACAATCTGTGACTCCAACGAGAGCTGACCCTCTAGATACCCCTCTCTCATCCATGGTATACATGGACGACAGGACACATGGCATTTACGCCTTGGGCCTGGTGGAGTCCCCAGAAGCCAACGGCACAGTCTACAATGTAGCCGACGTCGAGGATCTGGGTGTCGGAAGTGAAGAGACAAAGAAATATTAATCTGCTGCTGCCACTTCTTGGTTGGAACAGTTCCAGAACTGTTAACTGGTTGCAGATGAAACCATTCCAAAACTACAGTACTAACTACCTTTATAGTTGTTACAATACTGTATAATCACAGGTGTTAACTACATGTTACGATTTCAGAAGGTATTTATAAGATTAAGTAAATCACGGGTATTAAGAGGCTTTAACACTAGTGAGATAATACTTCTGAAATATGTCTAGGTACAATTATTGAATCTGCAACAAGTAACAGTACCTTCTGAAACTGTTCCAAATCCTGGAACAGTTTCAGAAGGTATTCGTACTGATTGTAGCTGCAACTGTACCTAGACCTATTTCAGAAGTCCCATCCCAGATGTTAATGTATTATAATATGGAAAGGTTTCGGAAGATATCTAAACTAAATACAGCTGTAAATGTACCTTGATATTTTTCAGGAATACTATCACAGATTTTATTACATCTGAACAGTTTCAGAAGTAGAAATAGTTTTTTTTGTTTCAGGAATTCTAGAACAGATCTTAATAAACATCAAGTATAACATGGTTCTAGGCTCAGTCCTAATAGCTTATTCCCTCTTATGAAAATATCCTAAAAAGTATCATTGTGATAATTTTATATTATCCAGGTTATTGTTTAAAACAAAATCTTTTGTCATTACTTATTTATAATTCATTGTGTACAGTAACACCAAAGAGAAAATTATCTTTTAACAAACAGTTATGATATTTTAATTTTTTCATCTATAGTTGATGTAGCTGATAAATTTGTATTTAAATTATGTGTAACTTTTAAAATGAACACACTTTGTGTGCTTAAAATATTAAATTTCTCTAATGTAAGCTATTTTATATTTGGTTTGTTTAATTTAGCTGTTAAAAAAATTCAGAGGCTGTGATTTTTATTATTTTTAATATATTTTAATTAACATGCCACAGTTATATAAAATACCTTTTAAAGATTAACTTAGGCCTACTTAAAGAATATTCATTAGAAAGATTTATGTTTTTGTATGTAATAAGAGCAAAATGTTTTATAGTGTCTTTCCAGTGTTGTATATCTCAAAAATAACCATAAGACAAGGGAATTTTCATTAATTTGAAGGTTTGACTACTCAAAACAAAAAGTCATCATGAAGAGAGTATTAACAAAGTAAAAGCCTAGCAAGTCTTTTACTACCTTTATTATTTTAGTTTGAGCAATCATGCAACTAACCCTTATAGGTTTCGCGGTGTACAAAACTCCGCAGCAAATGCTTTTACTATTGTATGAGATGCATTTCAGCAGCCTCGCCACTCATCTCTCACCTTATCCTCCCCTCACTACCTCTCTACACGACCATGAGAGAGAGAACCAGTTAACTGCATTCCATTATCAATGTTAACTATTTTTGCGAACCGTGTTGTCTTTTGTACGCTGTGCGCCCTTTTGTGCCAGTATTTGTGCAGCCAACTTGTAGCGTTTTAAAACATTTTTACGTATTGGTTTTAGTGAAATGGTATTGTTTTGTGTTGCTGTGTGATTTTAATTTATTATAATAGTTTTATTGAAATTATTTCAATACATAAACAAAACTATTTTTTGGATTTTTATTGCGTATATTTACGTTATAATGGAATGAAAAGAACGAAAATGTTAGCCTTTGATCAACATTGTCAAAAAATCAATTCAAGAAGAGGAAAGAATTGCTAGGTCTGGTATAGGGACCTTGAAAAGACAAATTACCAATAGCGATGATGCAAGTAAAAATAGTGAACCTACTCATGAAGATGCTATTGAACGGGAAGGATTGGATGAATGAGTCTGTTGATGAATTGCTGTAGGGTGATCACAATCACTATATTTATTGCTAGTTATAAAGCAATTGTCCATTTTGCCAACTAAAAACAATTTTAGACTAAAAAGTTAAAGTAAACATGTCTTTATAGGCCAAATTAGTGTATGCGAAACTTTGTATGCCACGTGACCTATTCGTAAATAAGTTGCACAACCTAATAAGGGTTAACGAATTCCTGCCAGAAGAATTATGCATTTGTTACTGTTTAAAATACTTTTTTGAACAAGCATGCATTTTCAGTGTTTGAAGAAACTAATGTTTGATTCAATGTAGTGAATCAAGACCCTACTGCTAAGATTAAATCCCTATAATTTAATCTAGTATCTTATTGAGTTTTTAATAATTTTAGTTTTATAATATGAAGGTTAAATTTTTGTACCAATGTCAAATATAATAGATTATCATATTTTGAAGAGCTCATGTTTTTTATTTATGTACATAAAAACAATTCTAGTATTTTAGTCTATAGTATTTATTTTTCTATATAAGTGTAAATGTTTTGTAAATACCAAGCCATGATAAATGTACATTCCAAATGTAAATAAACAGATAGATGATATCCCAAGAGTGAGCCTGAATTTATTAATTCCTTTACTTCACTGTTAATTTAATTTGTGTGGGCTAAAACTGTTTGAATTAAGTCAAATAAAGAAAAAATATAATCTTTTCAAATTAAAAAAAAATCTGTGGCTGGTTATGCATAACAATTTTCTATAAGTAAAAATAAATCCTAAATGTTCAGTAAAAGTTTTTAAATTTGTTATGACTCATTTAAAAAATGTAATAACTTTGCTAGTACTGTACTAATAAATTTTACTTTTCAATGTATTCTTAGATTTTTATTAGGAATATTTCAAATAAATTAAGAGTATTGCTATTTTTTTAAATCCACTTGCTTTGTGTAGTTTTAGATTTAAAAAAGTAACTTTTTCACAAAATTTCTTATAAAGCTTCATACCAAATTTCAAGTCAGTAAATCAATCTGTTATGTTTTTTGTATATTTATATACTAAAAAATAGCAGACGTCTTCTAAGCAAAGGACGAATAAAAAAATTGATGTCATCTAATCCAAAATATTTATTTTGTATATTTTTAAAAGGGTGTGTGTCAACAGCTATTATGTAACATTTGTCAATGCCAATTCAAGATAAGATCTGATCTGATCTTTGCTGTCTCGGAACCTCAGTCCAGAGCATGCTCTTCGCAGCATGTTCATGCGTCCAACACGAAAACATCATCCCCTGTTCTCGATACAGAGTGATTTGATGGCATGTCCCCAAGTTATCTGTTTCTGCCTCAGTTGGTTTTACTTATTCTGAGTATGTGCTTATTTTATAATGGATTTTCTCAAGGTAAGGTTTACACACCATCTTTTAATATTTTTCACTAAATATTAAGTATTGATAAACCGTATAATTAAGAGAGTATTAGATTAGATTATTGAAATTGCGATCATTCCACAAGGTAGGTATTTTAAGCCAAGTATGAATGAGGATTTAATGTAAGATGATTGTGGCGCGATCTTGTAGTTTTGTTACTGACTAAGGCTGACATGTTCCTTAGACAGGGCCGTTGAATAATAGCCCAACAGTAAATGGAACATCTAAGGGACCTACAGCTTAACATGGAATCCGAACCACTGCCTCTTAATTACGAACTGGTTTAATTATGAGGATGGTCTAAGCGGATGAACGTAGTATTCAATAGTGCGGTATGCAATAGGTAACGAATTGTGGATAGTCGTGCGCAATAGTTCTCTTGTGGGATTAATGTCCTTAGATATGCCATTGACTGTTGAGCTATTAAACAGTTCTGTCTAAGCAACATCTCAGTAACAAGACTATAAGTTCAAACCTCAATCATCTTACACTCATTTCTCATTCATACATGACTTAAAAAATACCTAGTTAGGTAGGTCGTCATTTCAGTAACTATTTTTAGAAATATCTAGGTTTTGATTAAACATCTGGTTTGGAATTATATTAAATACATCAAAGCACTAAGATGTATAATACCTCAGTAGATGTTGCAGTTGCCCCTGCTGTCCACAGCAAGCCTGTCGTCGTCTGCTCTAACTGCTCTACTAAGCGACCAAAGCCCCGACACAAGCTCTGTGCGTGTCGCAAATATCGCTGCAGCTGTTGTCTCAACCTCTCGTTCATCCGTCAATGGAAGGCCCTCGGTAACTCGATCACTTGTCACACACTACTGAACAACATATATAAACCTAACAACATTTTTAGTTTCTCTTCATATAGTATAATATATGGGGAAAGTATTGTTTATGTTGCAATTTTCAAATTTGAGCTGAGATTTGATTCGATTTTGTAGTTTCTGGATCTAAAAAAATTTTTACTGCTTTTAATACTACTTAATTAATACTACTACTTTTAACTACTAATACTTTTTGATATCACAATAACAATATTGGTTTTTCAACTTTGTTTCAGGCTGTTTTAATATTCAGAGCCTTCCAGGAAATCTCAACATCATATTGAGCTTTTCATTTAATCAAAGACACATCGCTGTTTTCCCAATTTCAGGTAAGTTTTTATTAGTTCCCATCTGAGCATTTTTCTTTCACCAAAGCAGGATGTGCTGTGACGATCTCAGCATAGCACGGACAGCGGTAAATTTAAAAAAGTAAAAATAAAAGTTATCAAATGGGTCCCTGCACAATGTCATGGTAACGCAAACACATACCATCATCTTTGTAAATCATAGGCGAGGTCGACGTTCACAGTGAACAGTCTGTGCTGTGCTATGCTGTGATGGACACTGTGCACGTTCTACTTATGTCACTGTGCTATATATTATTATTGATATTGAAATTTGCTAATCATGCAGTTCTGCTGTGATAGGAGTATTTTCATATTTACCCTAAAATATGAAAATTACATATCACAAATTATTCATTACATGTGGTGACTGTTAAATATTAACTTCTTTACTGGTCCTTAAAACCCACTTCATATGATCGGACATTCTGCTGCAGTGAACCGACCCATGTCATTCTGCAAGCAGCTGCACATGTCACTTGCCGAGGCCTGTCTGGTGATCTACAACGTGCGGACTGACACTCCCCACGACATCACCGTCTGCCTCTACCTGGAGCTCAGGGTCAGAGCTCGTCCTGTGGCGACTGTTCATCTCGATTGCATCCGGAAAATACATCGACAAATCCACTTCATACCTGTCTCTTCACATACTCGTAAGGTAGGTTGGATCTGGTGACTTTTCTTCTTTATAATAGTTCAGAGGTTGGATTCAACAAAATGAACAAGTCAAAGTTGGTATTGTTCTCTTGCAAAGTATTTTCCAAGGGATCCTCTTTGTTTTGTATTTGGAGAAGACACCCTTTTTACTTTGAACTAGTCTGCATTGAAATTTTGGGAGATTTACTTTGCTTCTATGAAGCTGTACGTGCTTAAAGTGATTCCTATTTCCTATTTAATGACTAAATCTGTTCTTTCCTAACGTTTTAATCCCAAAAATTCCATTTCCAGACCCTTTATAAATAAGCTGGGAATTATTGATGGGTTATGGCTACAGAGTCTAAAACTTTGATAGGATCACTTTATACATTATTACAAAATTATATATTTTTAATTTAATCTTATACACCTCAAAATATTTCCAGAGAGTGTATCGGTGTTTTACAAGTCTGAACATGAATATGAATTCAAGTGGATATAGATAAACACCCGTAGAAATAGTTCAAGATAATTATTTTCCAAAAAGAAGATATCTTTGGATTCAGAGATACATATCATTATGTTCAATCACAAGATAATATCCTACACTTGTAGACATTTCCTATACCATTCTTATTCCCAAAGGATAGTTTTTTGTTGCTGTATACACCATTAAAAATAGATGTATAGATTTTATATACAGGACAGATAAACTTGGAATTTACTGTCCTGTAATCCGGCTACTTGTAGGTCACGGATTTTGGATAGCTGTGAGCAATGGTCAGTGGGTGTAGTGTTCTCTTGTTTGGTTTAATGTCTGCACTATTGAATACTATGTTAATCTACAAAGACCATCCTCATAACTAGACCAGTTCGTAATTCAGAGGCAGTGGTCCGGACTCTATATTAAACTGTAGATCCTTTAGATATGCCATTGACGGTTGGGCTATTAATTAACAGTTCGGTCCAAGGAACATGTTAGCCTTAGTCAGTAACAAGACTACAAGATCGCACCACAATCATCTTACACTCAATCATTATTCATACATGGCTCAAAATACTTTATTTATTCAATCTAATCCAATATTACCAGTAATCAAAAACTGTTGTTAGGTATATTTAGGTGCTTTTCTCTTATCGTACTACTAGTAAGTATAGGTCTCATACTTTTTCATAGATGGATGCATACAAAAAATACTAAAAGTCTGCAAATAACATATTTCAGGGCTGTCTCCTTGATGTGCATGTGCTGCCGAACGACACAACTCTGACAATCCTACGACAAGAGTTTCATTGGACCCGGTCCCTAGATGATGACTCTTTCTCATCAGAATCCGAGTCAGAATCTAAGTCCGAGAGTGATCTGAATGTCAAAAGAGACTCATCAGAGTCTGAATCTGGCTCGAATAGTGTGAGCGATTCAGCTTACGAAGTCATCAGACCTGAACCCAGAAAAGGAGTTGTTCGATGGTTGAAGAAACTGTTCGGCTGGTGGCAGGACTACCACCAGGACTTTAAATAGAACAGAAAACAAATACTTGTCTGAAGAAAAGTATCATTTCAATTGTAAATCAATCCATATTTTTAATAAACTTTTTACAAAAAAAGAACATTTAATTGTTTATGTACAGGTAACTGGGTATAAGGCTATATTTTGTTTACATCAAGACTTAAAACACAGAAAAATCCAAACCTGAGGGAAGCTGAAATATGATTAAACCCGATATTGTAATCAAAATCAAGAGTGCTTATTTTTGTAAGCCAAAAGTGTAGTGCCAATTTCAATTAATTTCTTTAATTGAATAAAATAAATTTCCTACTTTTTCAGGAGGTTTTTGTGGGTTAAATACCCTTAAAAGTAAAAAAACTTAAAGGAATTTTTTAATCCTGAAGATATCACCAACCAAATGTGAAAAACTGCACCTAAATTTCATAAAATCTGTTCCACTGGTTTAGTCTTGGGGTCAGTACAAAGACAAAAACAGTCAGAAACCTATTTTTTCAGATTCAGGGAGCCTTAGATACTTTCCTTTCAACTCATTAAGCATCAGGGATTACAGGAAACAAAAAGAAAAATTATTTAATTAAAACCTTATCCGTCTAATAATATACATCAATCATATTACAGATATATGGCAAAATAAGGCTGTAAACCATAGAGAATTAATTGCAAAACTATAGAAAATACAATAAGAAAAATATATAAAAACATGGAAAATATGACTTATTTTCAAATGAAGAGTTATAGGGAATTATTTTTGCTTAGAAGCTATATACTTTTAAGGTTTTTTTAACTTTTAATACTTAGTTCAAACAAGAACTGACATTTTTTGTGCTGTGTTTGTTTGTTGGCTCAAGATTAATAAAGTAGTTTGTAAAGGATCTAGGATTTTCTTCCATCTCTTTTGCGTAGAAATAATAAAAAAATTCTTATAAAAAATATTATAAAAATTTGTTGCTTTTTATAAAAAAACTTAAAATTTTCTTTATGGTAAGTTGCTAACCAAGATACAATATTTACAAGGCGTCTTAGGTGTTAGAAATTATAGTATTATAGTATAGAAATTATATATAGAGGTAGGCTTTTATAACAACAAGAAAAGTTTCAAGAGAGAAGTAAATTTATCTTTATCTTCCCCATTGATATGTTCAGGAAAATTACCTTGCACATATTCAATAGTCTCATACATTAAGTTAATTATTCCTAGCAGTTCCACTTTTAATATTAGTTTGTTCAAATTTTAATGACATTGTTGCTGGAAAATTATTAAATTTATAAGAATTTATTTATTTACTTTTATTTATAAGTATTTATTTACTTGATAGTTATAAATTGACATTGATATGAATTGCTATTCACATTAGTATTGTGAATGGCAATTCAGATTACTAATGGAAAGTAAACCAACATAGCTTTAGAAATGAAATGTTTTGATTGTAGAAAATTTGTAAAAAGATTTAGGGTACTCCCTATAAGGATAACATGGGGACTTTGACCTTCTGTAGGGCAGAGTACATTGGGAGTTCGAAAAATCCTTTCTTAGTACATATCTAGATCTTAAATAGAATCTGTGTACCAAGTTTGAAGCCCCAAAGCCTTGTAGTTTTTGAAGAACAGTGATCAGTCAGTCAGTGAGTTGGATTTGTGGGTTATACATCGGGGATATTTGATACTGCAAAGCAAGTGGCTTGGACGTAGTTTCATAAAAATTCGCTAGAATACAGCACCAAATGTCCGTTATGTCTCATGGTCAATTTTTTTAAACATATTTTTATTTTATAATCTGTTCATTAGAAAGAACAATAAGTAAATATTAGAAAATTAAATCACATGAGTCAGAAAAAAACCAGAGTTTGCACTAACATAGGAAAAAAGTAAATGTCAACATAAATCCTACTGAAATCGATAAATGAGCTCAAGGACATGGTATCTCTGAAGATGAAAAGTAGATTGACTGTTGTCCAACAGATTGACTGCTCGATTATTAGGATGATCTTCGAGTTTAGATTGATGTTTCCTGTTGTATCTCGTAATTTTCTCTTTGACAGTCAGCATTTTTGTGTCAGCTCGTAGAATCATCCTCAAAGTCTTTGACTGATACCTTTGGATGAGATCAATATTGGAGTAAGAAGAATTCCCCATAACTGTATTCCATACAGCCATACAGGTTTTAAGATAACTTTATACAAAAGTAATTTACTTTCACTGGATGATTTTGAATTACGGTATTGCCTAAAAGTCAAGCTAATTATCTAGTTATCAAATTTAGTTGTACCTCTTATTCCATATATGAGTGCGCCAAGTGAGACGTCTGTCTAAATAGATTCCAAGGTACTTTACGTCTGCTTGAGGTAGAGGAATATTGTTTAATGTCACTCCAGGGCAATTTTAAGTCTCATTCTAAAAGTAATATGGAGAGATTTTTTTTTTATTTACTTTAATTTTCCAGTCATTCAGCCACAGGAATATGACGTCTAAGGCTGTCTGTAAATTGTGAGATGCCTGTACAGGATCAAGGCCAGATGATAAGAGCGCGGTATCATCTGCAAATGTTGCAACTATGATTCCTGGCGTTTAAGGAAGGTCAAAGGTGTGCAAAATGTAAAGGACAGGTCCAAGAACACTGCCTTGGAGTACACCAGATTCAATGTTGTTCAGATCAGTGATATAATCTTCGTATTTGATTTGAAAATATCTTTTGGAAAGGTATGATTTCAAAACTCCAAAGTAAGTATGAGGTAGCAAGGTTTTTATTTTAAACAAGAGGCCAGCATGCCAAACCTTATCAAAGGCCTCTACTACGATTAAGAATGCAGCTGAACAAAAGCATTTATTTTCAAGATCTCCCTTAAGTACATTATATATTCTGTGAACTTGTTCTACAGTGGAATGCCTGCGGCGAAAACCAAATTGATGCGATGGTATTTTTGGATATTTTTTTCGTCAATTAATATATTTGAAGCCTTTGCAGAAAGAGTTTCTTGAATACCTTGGAAACAACTGGCAGAAGACTGATCGGGCGATAAGAAGATACCTGGTGTAAAGGTTTGCCTGGATTTGGTACTACAACAATCTGGGAGACTTTCCACTATGATGGAAAATGTTCTACCGTAAAATTTGATTGAAAATTATTGTGAGCAACACTGTACCTTTCCTTGGCAATTCTTTTAATACTTTCCCAGTAATTAAATCGTATCCCAGGGCTTTTTTTAGCATTCAAATCTTATTTTATTATTTTATTAAGGTCATTTGGAGTAAATGACGTACGTAATGGTAATTACGGTCCAGTTGGTTTGGAGAATTATTGAATTCAACAATGTCCTGTTCATTGCTAGAGTTCAAATTATGTGGAGTACGGTAAATACTTTTTTTAAATAAAGCAAATGTTTCAGCCTTATCTTTACAGTCTTTTGCCAAGAACCATCGTTTTTAATATCGGAGGAATGGGTACCTATTTGGGGGCGTTTTAGATACTTTGTCGATTTCCAAAGGGAGTAATCACTTGCTTCAGTTGGTGCGAGAGCTGAGAAGTAAATTCTTGAAATTTCTCGTTGTGTATATTTTTTAGTAACCTTTTTAGTCGTTGTGCTGCTAGATTAAAATTGGTTTTGTCCCTTTGCACTCTTGAGTTTTGCCAAATCCTGCAAAGACGTCTCTTTTCTGCTATTTTTCTATTTATCTCCACAGGATATTTTAGGAACTACTTTTTTATATATGGAGTTGCTTGCCAAGCAGAATCTTGAATTAGATCATTCAAGTGCTCAACAGCCAAGTCCAGATCTTCTGAGGATTTCAGACAAATTCGTAAATTGATGTTTTTCATGGTCAATGTAAGTCATAGCTTGAAAAAAACTAGCAGACGACTTGTATTCATGAGAGAATCAGCTGAGAACGTTCAATTCGAGTTAACTCTGGCGTCGCGGTAGTCGTAACAAGGGCATTGCATGAGTTAACCCTGGCGTCACAGTTAAGGGGTTAAAACCAGTTGTAGAAAGTTTAAAGTTTTATTGAACGAGAATCTCTGAATGCACTGCCGCACCTAAGTGGATAAGAGATACCTCATTTTTTAATTTTAAAGACAAGTCATTATGAGAGAATTTGTAATGGGCAAGTACATACAATTATTTTTATAATTTAGTATGCAAGGTAAAAATGTTTGTATTGACTTCACTGTGGGAAATAGGTTAAATCATGAATTTGTCTAAAAGATTTTTTTCAGTTCTTCTAAACAGCTGTTCGCATTCTTATATAATTCAATATGATAGCTTTAGTAATTTCTATAGAAACCTGTTGCAAATTTTCATCTTGTCTCTTCGTCCAAATATGTAGATACAACTAAATTTAAAAACAATGAAACTAAATTGGCTTCTTGGACGTAAATCAAAACTTACCATGAACAACAAATTATTGATATATAAATCTATTTTGAAACCAATTTGGACATATGGTGTACAGCTATGGGGGTCTGCATGTAAATCTAATATTAATATTATGCAAAGATACCAATCCAAAATTTTAAGAAAAATCGTCAATGCCCCCTGGTTTGTTTCAAACAAAACCCTACACAAAGACCTTCAAATCCCAACTATTGAAGAAGAAATAGCCAAAATTAGTAAGAAGTACATTGAAAAACTAGAAAATCATCCAAATTATCTTGCTGTTAACTTATTGGACAATGCTAATTTCACCTATAGATTGAAAAGACGTTCCATCTTGCCGCTTGGACTTCCGACATGAAGCAAGTTAATTATTGTTCTGTTATAAATACACTAACGTTTTTTAATGCCAGCAGTGGCAGGCACTAGGAAAGGAAATCCACGTTAATGTTCATTTTGTTCTTGTATAATATTTACTTATTGTTTTGTATTTAAAAAACAGATTGTAAATAAAACATTTAGTTAAAAAAAAATTCATCTTACAAATTGCCAACCCCCCCAGAGTTAAGACATATCCATGTCAATAAAATAAAATTGTTTGAGTGTTTCAAGTGCCATATTGTATGGCACCAACTTAGTAATCAGTTTGGTGGATTAATCATAAGATTATTTTTTGTAATAAAATAAGATAAATGGGCGTCCATTATTGTGTTTTTTAACACACTAGGCTGCAAGGCAAGAGGGATGAAAAATTTTATGAAACAATGTTGGTAACCACAAGCACCTTGTCAGCTGTGAAGAAGTTGTTGATGTTAAAATGACGATTCATCTACTTTTATTTTCTTCTCACCAGCTGTCTTTGTAGTCTTGTTAGTGTTGACTGTTGTGTTGGTGTTGAGTTCGAGTTTGAATGTCTCCAATAGCCTGTTGTCTGTGTATTTTTGTCACTCAAATTACAAGCTTTAACATTATTTTTCACTGAAGAGTATCAATTAAAATAAGAATATTCTTTAACCAAATAATTTCAGTGTTTCGTCATTGCTCTTTAGTAACAACTCTTTCTTTTTGTTAGGCCCTATGTGCATTTTAGTGACCGGCAAATTTTTATGTTAATCATTCTGTTTTACTGTAATTTCAGTGAACTCTATTCTTTAAGAGGAAAATGGCTCAGCAGGTAAGCTGACGTGGTTGATCAAGAACATACTCAAATTAAGAATAGACATAGGGTATCTAATAATCAGCCATACAAGTTTTGTCTGAAGAATATATATCTTTGTAAGTAAGACACTTAATTATCTTTTCATAATTTAACCCTCCAACGGTTCACTATTTGACCCCTTGAGGTTCACCTCATTTTGGCGCTTTTGCAGGCTTTTACTAAAAATTCCACATAAAATAGTAAAAATATAGTAACTATAACATATTATACACCATTTTAATCTACATTAAATTATCTATAAGATAAAAGTAACATGTTTTATTTTTATCTTGGTTTTAATGGGTGTATCCAGTTAAAATTGATAAAAAAAATTTTTTCAAAAGATTTTTCAAAGTTTGCTCCCCCACAAAACACAGAAAATAAATACCAGTCAAAAATTGAAGATAGCCAAGTTTTTAAAAATTTAATAAGTAAAATAAAAATATATAGTTTTATACACATAAGTCACTGCTATCAATTTTAAAATGGTGAAATTAATATCAGAACACCAAACAAACGCGACGAGAACGTGTAACGCCACCATTGTAAACAAAGCGACATAACCGCGCAACTGAAAACCGATGTTTTAACTAACATAGAATTCTGACGCATAGAGTAAGCAAAACGAAACATACCTCGGCGGAAAGCGTATGATCTGTAGAAAACAACGATACTATATTCAATGTAGTTTTAACCGAAAATGTATTCACACCATTGCTTTTTGTAAAAGCTTACCTACCGTCGATTGATCGACGGTGAACCTTCGACGACCGGCAGTGGCGTCGATGAATCGACGTTAAAACCGTTGGAGGGTTAATGGAATTTTAAATGAATAGTTAGGCCTAATAACTAAAGTAGTTGTTATTGTAAGTTATTAGTTTATGACAAGTAAATATATGTTTTTGCTCTATTGTTAAACCCTGATTTAAGTAAACACAGAGTACATGGACAATTCACTTCAAAATAGAATTACAAACCAATCATGATACCTATATAAATTCAGTATCACCTTTATCCTCATACAACAAATACTTTGAGAAGCAAAACAAGGAATTTGTTGGCAATTTTTTTATAATCCAAATTATGGTTTTGATCATATACAGATTGAACAGCTGGTGGCCAAGTACCGTACGGTGAGTCAGTTTCCAGGACTCACCAGTGCAAGGTTATTGAGTAAAGTGGAGAATGGTGCAGTCATCTGTTCCACATGGAGCCAGAAGTGTTTGGAAAGAGGGAAGAATTCTAAGTTTTTCCAAACCCATGTTATTAATGAGAAAAGCGTTATTCACACCACCCCTATCGATGTTTCAGCTGAGTGAGTGTTAAACTACTTTTACTAAGTTTTATTTTTTATATATTATTTTTAACAAAACTACTTTTCTTCTAATATAAATTACTGCTTAGTTATTTATATTATTAGGCTAGCATGCGATGAAGTTATGTTTCAATATATTAATGGTAGAGGTCTATGATCAATTTTTTAAAGTATGCTTTGACTAAAATATTAAGCAGTCAGTGACTCAGTTGCAAGTACCGGTACCGTATGCCAGTTTCCAAACCTTGGTCAGCGATGGCTATGGTTCTGATCCTTGATTTTTCAATCAGTTTCTATCACTAGGTACAATTGATCCACCCTAGACTACTGTAAAATAACAGTACTGTAAAGAATGAATCTTCAGAAATGACTGCCTAATATTAATACCAATTAAGGTTATTTTGGGTAGAAGTATAATCAGGTTGTGTCTATATTTTGTAGACTTCTGACAGCATGGTCGCCATCAGGCCTGGCTCGTGCTGTGTTGAGAGAAAATGACAATGGTGGCACAGCTGGTGGTGGCAAGAAGCAACATTTGGAAATATGGCGTGAAAATCGGCTGGCACAGTTGGTAGATCTGAGCATGCTTGATCAACATGGCGACGTATACACAAGTGGTTAGAAAATTTGGAAATAGTTTTATCAAGATGGTCCAGATTTCTCTATAGAAGTCATGTGAAAATTTAAGGGGTGGTTTTGATACAATGGCGTCACTCCAAAAAGGAAATTTACTTTTTCTTAATCGAAGCTAAATTCACAAAGCTTAGAGATAAAATCATTAATCTAATTAAAAACAAGTTTCAGTGTAACATACCTTCTACAAAATTCCTTTTCTATTTTCTTAAATTGTTCCTGTAGCATTTTGAATGTTCCATTTTCATTCAGCTTATTTCAAATTTTCACTAAATATTTTTTATTGGTTATCCTCGATACAAATTCATTACAGCTATTTATTTTCACACTTCTCTTTTGGTTTCTTATACTTTAGAATTTCATGTTCAAAAGATTTAAAAAAAGTTGTAACATTTAATTTTTTTAAATCTTTGTAATTGCATTTTAAAATTATAATTCACCTAAAATTATGTAGGCCTAAATTAAAAATGTTTGAGTTTAAAATATAACTAGTCTGCTAGTTTCCAAGGTAATGTCATTACAAGTCAACAATAGTGTTGAACTATTGACCACGGAAACAGAACTTAGCTGTTTTTTCATTTAAAAATGTTTGTATTTATTTCCCAGTGGGAAATAGGTTAGATCATGGATATGTCTAAAGGGGATATTTTTGGTTCATCTAAACAGCTGTTCTTATTCTTTTATTTAAAAAAAAATCATTATTTCTGGTAATTTCTATGGAAACCTGTTACATGTTTTCCATTTTAAAAATCACCAACACCCCCCCAGAGCTAAGACATATCAGAATCATTTATTAGCCAAAAACATTACGTAAATGTACAGGCTATTGTCATACAATGTATTTCTTAAAATTAATTTCAGTCTTATATCACAGCTGTGATATAAGACGGAAATTATAAGATGGATATTGACATATCCATGTCAATATCTATCTTATAACATTTCTGTGTATTTTTTAGTAGTTTTACTTGTCTATGGAATTCAAATATCATTAATGTACAAATTGTAATTAATTATTCTCAAACAAGTTTTGTCTAAAGTTAATTCTAAACTTAGCTGTCTGTTTAAGGAATGTTTATATGTTTGTTCTGTCCTCTCTTTCTTATCTAATACGGTATTTTAACGAGGCCTCTGTGTGACCTTAACTCAACTGTTATCTGTCTGGGTAACTTGTTATTACTTTTAAAGTAAAAGTAGAAAAATGTTCCTTCTCACCGAATTCCACAGATCTTCACTTGGCATCTGTGAGATAATTCAAGCCAACCTCCCAAGAGAATTCAAATTAAGTTTGAGATGTATGTTATTATACAAGAAACTAAATTATAATAGTTTAGTTTAATATTTATTGAATTAATATAGTTCAAATTCAGCATGAGTTGGAAGAAAATAGACAATACTATAGCAGCCGTCCTTTTTATACTATGAATATTAAAAGTAAAGGTCATTGCAAGTTTATGATCTTGTGAATAGCCTTAGATTTTTTTATTTTGAACTAAGAATTTCTGGAAAAATACTCAAATGGTTTAAATTTTACATATACATGAGAAAAATTTTTTTAATCATTCAAATAAAGCTATAATATTCCAGGGCAAATTTTCGGTTCACTCCTTTTCTAATGCTTTTTCAATGGTAAAGGAAATATTTTAACTCTCATCAATTCATAACAATTAAAAAAAAATACTTTGCCCATGAAAACAATATATTACAGTGTGTAAAGCATTAATATAAATATTAGTCAATGAACGTTTCTAGTGTGAGTCTACATGGTAGTGAGTTTAAGTGGGATACCGTAATGATAATGATAGTAAACTTCACAGGAGAGTTCAGCTGCCTGGAATGGTCACCTTGTGAGAAGAAGTTGCTGTACGTTGCGGAGAAGAAGCAACCTAAAGCTGAACCATTCTACCCGAGCAAACCCAAGGATAAAGACTCGGCTGTGCCGGAAGATAAACTGCCCAAGAAGGTACTGCTAATTGTAAGAGGATAATATTGGTGAAACTATTAAGCTAGCGTAAAAATCAGCTTTAATTTTGAACTAAAACTACAAATTTTGAGCCAAGTGACAAGTTAAACCGTCTCGTGAATGCTCACTAAACAGCTTAGGAGGTTAGCTTTATGTTTTTAGTTCTTTTTTAATTAAAAACATAAAATTTTACCTTTTAATTTACCAGCAGTATTGACTATGATTATTTTAATTGTATACAAAATGAACTTATGTTGTTGTACTCATGTTGAATTAGTAATGTACCATTAATGCCCGCAAGAAGGTGAAACTTGACAGTGAATAGCTCAAGTGATCAATCAGTTGTAAGGTGCTTCACTCATTTTCTATTTCATCCAGTGATGTTACAAAACGTTGCAGGGAGAGGAGCATGTTTTCCGCCAGGACTGGGGCGAGACACTGGTTGGTAAACACCACCCGGTGTTGTGCATCTGTGATTTGGACTCCGGAACAGTTTCCCTGCCGTCCGGCATACCGGACAACTTGTCTGTGGGCCAGGTAAGGTACTCTAGGATGTCTCTGTGAGTTTTTGCAATAATCATTTTGTCAAAAAATCTAATTGTGGTTGCAATCAAAGACAATGAGTTACTGTTTCGGATTTAGTCACATAGGCGAGCTAGAGGCAACCTTTCATGATCTCTTGGGTACGATCACAAATATGAGGTTTTTTGTCTTTTTTCCCCTACAAGTGATTGAAAATGAACCAGTTGCAATCTATGTTTGATCTGTATTGTATGTCTTGCAGGCGCTCTGGGTCCCAGACGGTATTGTGGGCGTGGGTTGGCCACACACACCTCGCAGGGTCGGGCTCGTCTACTGCACCAGTCGTCCCAGCTTCATCTTTCACCTCACTGATGATGGGTTCTGTAAGTTTAACTGCTCAAGATTAGTAATTAACTTGAAAAATAATGGCTTTAGATGACCCAAACTGTTTTTTGGTAGTTCAAAGGCTGATATTGGATACAGTAAAAGAAGTTTCTATGGTTTAAAGTGTGTTTTCAGCCTACCTAGATCTGGATCAATTTGAGTTGGTCAGTGACTGTTCACACTTGTGTTACAGTTGAGTTGTCCAAGGCCGGACTGGCAGCACACTCGCCTCGGCTGTCTCCTGACAAGGACTACTTGGTATGGCTCCAGCGCCCCGCCTTCGGTCCTCACCATGCTTGTCATGAGTTGGTCAGTTGCTACTTTTTACTTAAGAGTTAGGGAATATCATTAACAGTATATCGGCCTAGCAATAGCCTAGTCTATATCAGAATTGTTTCTGGTTTGATCATTGTGTTACCATCAGAACTAGGGGTTTGCGAGCCTGGAATTTTAAGTTTGTGCCAAGCCGAGCTGAGCTTTTTAAATTATTCCCGAGCTCAAATTTTTTTGAGCCAACTTTTTCAAACCTTCATCTGATCTGAATTCAGTATTCATCTGGAAGTGTATAATAATTTTTAGTCGGCAACGCTACAGGTGATTTTCTGGTCGAGTTTCATCAGATTGTGAACAATGTCAACTTTTTCGCTTCTTATTACGACATCTCAAAATAAGTATTAACATTATTTCTTCAACACCCAGACCCGAAGATAATCGGAACGGGACAGGATATGTATGTATGTATTATTTCTTCCTTCTAACTTTTTAGAAATGCGGACACAAGTTCTACGGACTCTACTGCCAGTCGCTGCCGGAGAGATGCTTTGTGGATAACCAGACTCTGTTGCTCAGCACTGGCCAACACACCAGGGTCTACAGCTACTTTGTCAACACCGGTGAGCATATGTATGGTGGGTGGGAACCTCATCCAATCCACAGAAATACTTCTTGTGGTGATAACAACCAGAAGGAAAGTAAACATTTCCGTTATCACCATGCCATGTGTGTGTACGATAGTAAGGAAAGGGTATGTTATTTGAGTGAGAATTTAAAATCATAAGGCAGGCCTCCGCTCTGACAGACCCTTGACAGATTTTATGCAGTCTGGGAAGTTCGTACTTCAACATTAAACTTATCTAGTGCGAAACAAACTATATTCTCTTGAAGTATATAACTGTCTCTAATTGTGACGACCTTCTTTAATGTCACCAGTACTGGTATCTAGAGCAGTGGTTCCCAAATAAAAGTTTCCCAAGGACTCACAATTAAATACATTAAATCATTGGGGACCCTTGGCCCAAACCTTTACTTTCTAATATCTCTCAGTGAGACAGATGAAAATTTATCATTTGTGTTAGATCTCTTTAATATTTAATAATATTGTCGAAGTTTGGAAATTTTAACTCGAAAGTCATCTTGAACATTAAGGCGATTTTTATATTTTTTTCTTTATGTATCAAAGGGTTTATCAAGCCTTTTCTGATGTGTAGATTGTACATTGAGGAGCTAAATAAATATTAAATGTCTAAAAAAAATTAGTTACTGTGTGTATGTATATAAGTATCTCATATATTTAAATAAGCTAGTCACGGAACCCATGAAAACCTCTCACCTCACCTGGTGGTCTGCAGACTACCTTTTGGGAACCACTGGTCTAGAGTGATAAAGGTCAGCTAGAATTGAGAGGGTGTGAGAGGGGCCTACTTTCAGTCGCTGTATGAGGCATCCATGGTCGATTCTCGTACTAGATGAGTACTTACTTCCAGCTGGAGAAGTGCTGAGGTTGATGTTAGTGCAGCTTATGTGGTGATTGGTGTGAGCCTCGATATTGTGCAGATATATTGTGTCTGAAAATTCGGTAAGTATTAAGCTTATCTCTCTACCAGTGTAGTCGTCCTATGGAAGTGCCTCTGTGGTACATTATTTCCACAAGCTAAAGCCTATTTATGATTGTTCACACACTTTATGTTTCACCCCCAAATTTACCATTTTTAATGAATGTATCGCATTGTTTTACACAGAATCAGGAGCGGTTCACCAGGTGGAGGCGGAACGAGGCAGCCTCGTAGTGTTGGACGTGGTGGGGTCGTCCGCCTTGTGCTACCAGACTGTGGTCGACACCCCGGCCAGCCTGTATCTGGCCCACGCTCAGAACAACTCCCTCAGTCTCCGCCCTGTGGTCGCCCGTGACCCTGTACCTCCTGCCGTCCCCAACCTTAAACTGCATGTGTTCGACCTCCAGGCTGAGATCAAGGATAGTTTCAGTAGGTTGAAATGCTATGGATTTTAGCAAGTTATACATAAAAAATCATCATAGCTCAAGCTATGTATGATTAATTTTACTATAGCATAACTGATAACTCCCAGATTTTCAGTTTCCAACCAGGAATATCAGATGGTTTAACTCTGGGATTTTTATCCGTCAACGTCTTATTCTTTGACTACTCAATTTGACTTAAAGAACCGTCTCCAAAATGTTCATGGGATCTGTTCATATGTTGTGAGGATATTGTGGAATACTGACACTAAGTAAAAAAATATACAATTTTCTTTTTCAAACCTTTTCTAAGGGGTTGGGTTAAAAGATTGAATAGGCCTATCAAGAAAAATTGTAACTCATTTTTTCCATTTTTATCCAGTCTATTAATCCTTTCGTAAGCAAGTAACTTTTAAGTTTTCTTATGCAGCAGGTAGATTGATAGCAGACCTTGCCGTAAATAATTTATGTAAATTGTTTATGTAACACTTCCTCCTCTAATAAAGATGTTGTCTAAAATAATTCTAAAATTTACAACTGGTTTGTATTTGATAGTTTGTTGTACATTTTTTAAGTAATATTTTCAACTGAAATCATATAAATTGAAGAATTGTTGAACTGAGTTGATTGAAGCTAACCTCAATTCCAGATGACTTCACCGCCATCTACTACGGGCCAGCTGACGGGAAGGAGAAGAGTGTACCTCTCATTGTTTGGCCTCATGGTGGTCCTCACGCCATGTTCTTTGAGTGTTATTCTGTCTTCAACCAGTTTTTTATCAACACTGGTAAGAATTTTAATTCTTTAAACTAATTTACACATTGGCATGTCCTGGAATCTGGCTACTCAGTGGATAGTTATGCGTGATGGTCAGTGGATGTGGATTCTTAGGTGTGGATTAACTGAACACTACGTTCATCCTCAAAGACCTCATAATTAGACCAGTTCGTGATTCAGAGGCAAAAATTGTGGTTTGGATCCCACGTTATACTGAAGGTCCCTGAGGTGCCATTAGTTGTTGGGCTATTAATTATCAGTTCTGTCTAAGGAACATGTCTGCCTTAGACAGTTACAAGACGTGAAGATCACGCCACATTCTTTTTACACTCTTTTCTCATTCATAGAAAGAGTGGTGACAATAATTTTTTTTATACTTTTGACTGTATTGGTGACCTACCCTGGCTGTTATTTTAAGAAAAGTATGAATCATAAATGAGCGAAAGATAAAAGTGGTATAATCTTGTTGCTGACTAAGGCTTACATGTTTTTTTAGACAACTGCCAATAATAGCTCAAAAGCCAATACATCTAGGGAAACTACATTTTAACATAGGATTCGAACCCCAATATTTCCTCTGGATTACAAACTGGTCTAATTATGAAAATAGTCTTTGCGGATTAATGTAGTATTCAGTAGTGCGGACGTTAATCCACACCAGGTAATTTCGCATCCAATGGCCATCGCTTAACTGTACACATTTTATAGAATTTTAAAATATATTTTAAAAACACTAATCTCTATAAACAAAATTAAGAGTTATGTCTGTACATTGCTCAGAGTTATTCATTTTTTAGTTATTTTTATGTTTCATACTTTAGAGAAACCGAAACAAGTCTTATCTCAATTTGTGTCTGTGACGCTCCAGGAGGCATTTTACGACGTCTTCTCCGAAAAAAAGGTAGAACTGATAACAACGAAACTTATTTCATGCATTCTCTACATTTCAGAAAAGGTTTTTCAATGCTTGAAATTGTCCACTACCCCTTGAAAAGTAAATAACAAACCTTTAAAAACCCACTTTTGCACGATATTTGTCACATTTTACTTTCAGTTTTCAATGAATCACCTATTGGTAGTAATCAGCTGTCTTTGTAGTTCAGTCATTTAATGATTTAATGAAAGAAAAACAGACAGTTGTCAAATTAAAATTAGTATTAGTTAGTTTATATTGGTCATTGGTTTTAAACCTATTTCAAAATCATACTATATTAAACAGTTTTTTTATCTATTTTACTAAATTTAATAATGGTCTAATCTATTTAATTGTAAATAAATGCTAAATAATAATCCAGGGTATTTATTTTCTTTGTACTGATTTTTTTAGGATTTCAGGTTTACATTTTGGTATGATCATCTTTCTTCTTAAAACTGAATCCTACAACCCGTACAAAGGACGGGCTTACTGCTAGTAAATTATACAAAGCAAAAAGTCACAAGAATGTTTTTTGGTGATTCAAAAATCTGTTAAATTATAAGTTTTGTTTAAACTAAAAAAATTACACTGTATTAGAGATGTGAGCCTCAATATGTTTTCAGGTTTTGCTACACTTCAGATAAACTTCCGAGGATCCACAGGCTTGGGACAGGCTGGCGTTGAGCTCCTGCCTGGTCGTGTTGGCGACACTGACGTCAAGGACTGTTACCAGGCTACGTTGGCAGCCCTGCGCCATTTCCCTGTACTGGACCCTGCCCGGGTGGTTCTGTACGGAGGCTCGCACGGAGGATTCCTCGTCACTCACTTGGCAGGACAGTATCCTGTAAGATTTAGTTCTTTTCTACAGTGCACAGTATCAACATTCTGGAAGATCAGGGAAAGTCAGGGAAATATGTAAAAACTCTGGAAAATCAGTGAAATAGATCCCAATGATAGATTTGAGGGAACATTTCAGTTCCCTAGTCAGCCGTAACCCCAACTATTGCAGCATTCACAAATCACAATGCTTGACAATTCAATTTATTGTTGTACCAATGTTGTAGCAATATAAAAAACTTATTTCTTGTAGTCTTCCACAATAATAAATTACTGGAATAGAATACTTTCTTCATTTAATCAGATTTGACACATTTAAAATTCTAAATTTGATTTTAAAGTATATTTCTTAAGTGTCTGCTATTGTCGATAAATATATACCTAGTTTTTGTACCAAGTATAGACCTCTATAATCATTCATGTATCCATCTATGTGGAAGGGGTGAATGGACCCTATGCATTACACCCCATAATAAATTTTTTAACCCCAATTATTGTTTAGAGAATCAAGATTCTTCCAGGAAAAACTGCATCATGTCAACAAACACATCATGACGCAGAAAGCCTCCTTGATTCCTACATTCTGTCGTTTCCTATTGCTATTTACATTTCCTGCACCAGAGGTAACAACACTTCGATTCACAGTTGGTTTGGGTTTCCTCAGGTTGCCGTGTCCAGTAACGATACCTATGACAAGTTTCGTTCTCATTGCTAATGCTGTGGATTGAGCTTTCTGTCTCCGTCTAGAGCATTTCCGCTTGTAGCAGCTCTGAGGTGATGCAATAGTACAAGAAACACCACCGAAGGAACGCAATGCTTCTATAATGTAGAAATCTACTTTTGTATTTAATTTCTTTTCTTTGTGTCGGCAGTCATCAGCCTGGTAACTTACTGCTCGCCTGTTTTGAGTTCTCCGATCGGTAAGTCAATATGATGTCCTTTCTTCTGTTACAGACAATGTTTGCAGCTGTGGTGGCCGAGAACCCAGTGATTGATATGGTTTCGATGCTTGGAACGACGGACATCACCGATTGGTGAGTAACTGTCACAATAATTTCCATTTTTTTCAGGATGCGTATGCAGCCGTAGTTGCGGTGAATCCGGTTATTGACATGGTGTCGATGCTAGGAACAACCGACATCACCGATTGGTGAGTAAATACGACGTTCTGTTTCAGGATTTTTATAAAGCTGTTGTTGCACGTAATCCCGTTGTCGATGTCGTCTCTGTTTTCTCTATGTCTGACATTCCGGACTGGTGAGTTTGAGTTTTATTAGAGGGTGTGCTTGTACACGGGACTTACTTCTGCGGCTTCTGTAACACATGCCTGATCTTAACTTCATAATGGAACTTGGATAATTCTACGGTAGCTCAGGGGTAACGCTCTGATCCAGTAAGTCAACGGCCAGAAACTCTTGTCAGATCATGAACTACTGATCAGCTCATGTGACTAATGCCGCTACGGTACCTCGCCGTGTTTAATTCACTGCACAGGCCTTAGGCCTATGGTGAGAGGCAGTTGAGGTTTAAAAAAATTTTACAGAAGAAATTCCATGAATAAGGTTTCACGGAATGTGTTCTCCTTATGTTTCACTCTTTACTTATTTACTGTTGTACTCTTGATACTTTTTAATATTCAGAAAATCAATTACCGGTATCTAAAGAATAAAATCAATGAGCTGAAGACAAAATTCCAAAGCAAGTCAAATAGAACTACAGTAAAGTCTGGTTTATCCGGATCTGGGTTCTGGCTTATCCGCATCAGGTATAAAAAAAATTAAAAACAGTTAAAATGTGAGTTTCTCTCGGCACCTTCAAAATCTCAGACACACCCCCGGTACATGCAATTCCCAGCAAGTATTGCATAACATATGAAAGCACATTCCTTGGGTTGCGTCTTTTTGCTGGGCAGAAAGCTACTGACGAGAGTATGACAGGTGATTGGAGGATACTACATAAAAATAACAATTTTTGTATTTACTTCCCTGTGGGAAATAGGTTAGATCATGGATATGTCTAAAGGGAATATTTCCAGTTCATCTAAACAGCTGTTCTTATTCTTTCATATTAAAAATTCATTACAATGACTCTGGGGGTTTTTATGGAAACCTGTAACATATCATCTTAAAAATAACCAACACCCCACCAGAGCTAAGACATATCCATTTCAAAAAAATAGTCACAAATTAATAATAATAATAATAAGTTTATTCCATCAATAAATACAAATTTACAAAATAAAATAAAATCTTGGAACTACGTTGCCACATTGTCCAGTATGTGTGACAAACGTTTAACAAAATTAAAAATACTATTATTTATTATATGATGAGTCCAGTTCAACAATTTAAAGTCTCTCATGTTGCCGCTCACTATGACGTCTTAAAAAATAAAATGTATAAATAGAAAGAAAATAAACATTTACTCTTATTAATAAATAACTAAACAAAGTAAAAAATCTATAACTAAACAACGAAAATAACAGATTTTTTATTTGGAATTGGAAAATGCTACTTGTAAAAAGAAATGAACTTTGATGAAAAATGAAATTTGGTGAAAGTGAAATTTTGAAAAATGACTGAAATTTGATGACCAATTTGGTAAATTAACATAGAATATTATCAAGGAAATTTATGTCTGGTTTACTAAAAAGCCAATTTTTTAATTTAGAAGAGAACAGATTTTTTTTCCCAGTTACAGAAATATTTTTTTACCAAATGAACTGTTTTTGGATTCAACACTTAATATGGAACAAGAAATTAATATGAAATAAAAGAAATTTTCATTTTGAACTGTAGTGTTTTATTTTCTACTTGACTCTTTACTTATATTTATATATATTTTATATTTTTTTATTTCAATCTTACTTTTATTTCTGATCTAAAACTAATAAAAAGTACTGTTTAGTTTATTCCTTACTTTATTATATATTTTTTTAATCAAATTCAAAATTTATAACGTTTAAAAAACCGTTAACTTTTTAATGCCTACGATATTTTTCGGTTATTCGCTGTACATTAGTTAAATGCAGTTTGCAGCACTATATTGCAGACGTCATCCACGATCCTTGTCTATGCGATGTGGATGTATATATCTTGCTATATTTTCAGCTCTACGGATTCGGACTTTACCACATTATTCCGGATGAACCGGACTGTATTGTATATACCGCAAGCGTTATTAAACATTTATACTGGAACAAAGAGTCATGAAAGCATAAAAAGCTATTGAACAAAAGCTCGGCAGAAAAATTACCTCAAACTAATGTATTCCTTACATTGCTTGATGAAGAATTTTGATTCACAAAGTCCTTCAACAAATTTTTCCTAGAATTGTCTTAAAATTTGGCTTCCGATAAATTCCAAATATGAACTCCAAACTTTCTTACGTACCACTCGATTAACAATCAATCAAGAACTTTTAATCAAAAAATGTTTGAACTATCCAAGTTCCACTTAATTTGCCTGATGAGTTATTAGTGAACTACCTTCTATTCAATGCTGCTGGTGCCTAGATTTTCCATTCTTATAGAAAAACTTATATTTGTGGTTGATACGGTTTTGAAATTTTACTGTAAGCAGCTTTTATTTTTTACTACTAATCCGGTGTATAATTTACATTGTAGGTTTATGACATTTGTTATACGAATGGGAATGGGAATAATGTAACTAACAGATGCTATAGGAAATCAAAACTTAACTCAATTATCACTGTCGGTCTGGGACCTATGGAGTGCTATTGACCTCTTGAATCCTAGATTACACAGCCAGACTTTCCCCTGTCACAGGTTTTCTTGCTAATTTGCAAACTATTTTTTAAAAAGTGTGTAAAAAATCATGAAAAAGTGAACAATTTTGTGGAATAAAAAAAGTAAACATAGTAAATGTATGTAATTTTGATAAAAAAAGAACTGAAGAAGATAAAAATTATATAAAACTACAAAAAATCACTAAAAATCTAAAAACGCAAAATACAAGATACAATACAAATACATACATTTTGATGCAAGATATACATTTTGTAATGAAAATGTAATTCCTTTCGCTGAAATGTTTATAAAATAAAAATATTATGGATTAACGTCCACACTATTGAATTCTATGTTAACCCACAAAGTCCATCCTCATAATTAGACCAGTTCATAATTCAGAGGCAGTGGTTTGGATTCCACGCTAAACTGCAGGTCACTTAGTTGTTGCCATCGGCTGTTGGGCTATTAATTAATAGTCCTGTCTAAGGAACACGTCAGCCTTAGTCAGTAACGAGACTACAAGATCGCGCCACAATCATCTTACACTCAATCCTCATTCATACTTGGCTTAAAATACCTTCCTTTGTGGTATTGTTGCCATTTTAACAATCTAATCTAAAGTCAAATCTCGATATATCGAACCTCAATATAAAAAAATTCCTTGATGTTACGAATATTTAAAATCCTCTTTAACTGTGTATAACACACAATGTTTATTTTATCTCTATAATAGGAATGAACTATGTTCAAAGCCATCATGATACAAATTTTTGATTGTACTGGCAATACCTAACAAATTTATAGTGGCGGACATAAGGTCCAACAGTAGTATATGATCTATAAAATTTATAGCAGTAAAAGATCTATAATTTTTTTAGTAGTTTAAGATCTATAATTTTTTTTAGTAGTGTAAGATTTATAATTTTTTTAGTAGTATAATATCTATAATTTTTTTAGTAGTTTAAGATCTATAATTTTTTTTAGTAGTGTAAGATTTATAATTTTTTTAGTAGTATAATATCTATAATTTTTTTAGTAATATAAGATCTATAATTGTTTTTAGTAGTATAAGATCTATAATTTTTTAGTAGTACAAGATCTATAACTTTATTTAGTAGTATAAGATCTAAAAATTTTTTAGTAGTATAAGATTTATAATTTGTTTAGTAGTGTAAGATCTATAATTTTGTAATAACAGACATTTAAATTTTAACGATCAATTGTTTACAGGATGAACCTTTACGATGACAACCATTCGTTATCTACTGTGCCTGTAGATATAGATGCAACTATCAACGCAGTGTTGTGGTTCCAACAGCATCTTGCAGACAAGCAATAATATTATACTCTCATTTCATACCAAATGCTCAAGAACCAACCATCAGAAGTTGGATAGTTAGTTGAAATTTGTCAAAAATTATAATTGAACGCATATACTGTTGACTCCCGATTAATTACTGTAATGTGGTTGAGCGAATGTGTATAATCGAAAACGCAGATAACCCGCCCATAACCTAAAATGCACTGGAAACATTTAAAAATGACCATGAAACTAAAATAAGTCCTTAATAACTTTTACTGAATGTTGGGTTTGATCATGTGAAAGACTTGAATTTTGAAAACATTACAGAAATAAAATGAAGAAAAATGTTTCACATCAGAAAATAAGTCAAAAACTTTAAATAAGTGCACTGTACTACAGGTCTTCTATTGAAGTTGCAGTCTTTATTGGCTTTGGAGAAAAAAAAGACTATAGTTGATTTTTCTTTCTTCATATTTTCCTTCTTTTCAACAATGATTGAATAAGTTTTTCCCAGTACCATGAGATCCACAGCGAAGTGTTATGTTCCTGCTCTACGAATTTCAATAGTCCCTTTGCACTAAACTTTCTTGTTGCAATGGCCTAATTTTATAAAATCACAAAGCGCCTAATCTGTTCATGGGAGTCTTCTGTATTTTATAATTTTTCCCTGCTTTTGTCATCCATACCCTGTTTACTGTTATTGTTTTTTTTTATTATTATACGAGGAGAAATTATAGCAGATGTTGTTGTGTGTGTGAGATTCTTTTCTAGCCTGAAACTGAAAAGCTCAATGAAGTTGATTTACTCACCCATGTTAATGTAATATATTAATATATTTTATTATATTCTCTATGTTTTGTCTATTATTATTACAACTTGTCAGGTTCAGCTTGATTGGATTAACTTCAGTAAAAGCAGTATTATCTAGTAATCTAGTATCATACCACAATCGTGGTGGTTGAGTTTTATCATAGTCTTTTCAAAGCCATCTTATGCGATACCTTACAAGTTGTAATCAACCTAACCCTTAATTCTAAATATATAAACCAAAATTGTGTTTGTCACAAGGTTTATGAGGCGAGAACGGTTGTATAGATTTTAATCTTTGATTTTTAGACTTGTCACTGCTTGGAGTAACATATCCATTTTTGTATTTAACCTAAGGGCTAAGCCCCACCAAGAATGCCACAATCATCTTACACCCATTTCTCATTCATAATCAAATCTATTAAGTAAAGACATGATGTGTTTTGATCTTATGCCCACATAAATTATTTAAATGTTTTACTAACAGCTGATTTTGCTTTATTTTCACCAGTCGAGATAACGTTATTGTATGTCATATCCAAAGAATGTTTGTGATTGTTTTGAAAAAACTTATAGATTACTGGTTGATCCCAGTGTAATTATTAGTTGTTGTTTCTTTTGTTTTCTGCAAGTGTAATCAATGAATAATAGAGTATGTGAGTATTATTATAAACAATGCCGCAATTCAGAAGATTTAATCAAGCCGTAGTGGTTTGGGTTTAGGTTAGGTTGGAACATTGTGAATCAATCCAATCAGATGTGTTAGTTAGGTGGGAATGTTATTAATATATCTTATCGTATCAGTATTGTTATTAACTATGCCGCGACCCAGAAGATCTTTTCACGACAAGGTCGTAATCCTATTCTATTTCGAAAAATGGCGAACAATCCACTGAAGAAGAACGAAGAATCGCACGAGAACAGTGCCATAATGACGTGGCCCGACTTTGTGCTTCTTAAATACATGAACAAAGAGAAGCAACCGGATAAACGACTCGGTTGGCAATGAGAAATCATTGGACTAATCATACAGTTCAGTTTATTCATTTATATATTTTTATTATTATAATCTATTGAATAGTTAAGTGATGGAATTAAATTTTTACATTAATAAAATTTAATGTATTTAATCTAAAAGTTAACACAAATACCTACTGGCCTACTTGTCCTACTGTTAGGCGGTACGAAGTTCCTCGGGTCAACTAGTTATTCATATTTTAGAAAACTCACAATATGAATTTCAAGAGTTTCATCCATTTGCAAATGTAAAAGTTATGTTTTAAGTAAAATTTTGTGACTTCAAGTAATCTTTCTTTTATTGTACATCAGTTCCACATTTCAAGGAATAATTTTAATAAAAATATAGTCTTATTCATAACAAATATTGAATCAACTCAAGTAAGGATTGAAGGTAAATAGGTAAATGCACAAACACTTATATTTTTTATTTTAATAATAATTTAACAAACAATGTGTTTTTATTTTTAATTTTGAAATCTACAAGTAAATAGATTTTCTTCCAAAATTATTGCAATAACATTAACACATAAAATGAGCAATCAACAGTACACTTTTAATTTTTATTATATGTATGCTTTGAGAATAGTACAGTCATCAAGTAAATCCATGATGATTTACAATTTTGGATTTAATTTGAAAAATTGACATTTTGTGATTCTTAATTTTTTTTAACTCTTTAAAACCTCAAAGAAATGTTGAAATAATTTTTTTTATAAATTATAGTAAATCGTTTTGTGAACTATTATCTGTTTGTGAAAAACAAAAATTCAAACAAAATATATTGGAGTATTATAAAATACAATTCTAAATATAATAAATTGGAATAAACTATCCATTACTAGAAAATATTATAAGATATATTAATCTTTCTAAATTATAATTGAAATTAGCTTGGTCTTTGTTACGTAAATAAATATGTGTATGAATATAAAATAAATTATGGTAGTAAAAATGAAATTGGGTGATCGCCTTTGAAGGTTAATCATTTGACGGGGAACCGCAGGTCAGTCCCAGCCAGGTTCTCGTTTATCCATTTCTTTGCTGCTGCTTCAAGCTCTTCTGAAAACTCACTGTTTCCCTTCACTTTACCTGTAACAGGGAAACACTCAGATGTGTGTTGTTTAGGGGAATACTAATGCACAAACTCATTCGGGAACAGTGTAAGACACACACTAAACCCTCGTGAGGATTAGGCCGGAACCGTCATCGAATGACTTCAGGCGTGGACTGTGTGTCTTGCATCCTAACTGAACAAGAATTTCACCCAAGCATTCCTCTTCTAGGACGGTGCTGACGTCCTGTAATTCAGCCACTTGGAGGACACGAATAGTGGATAGTTGTAAGCGATGGTCGGTGGGTGTAGTGCTCTCTTGTGTGGATTAAAGTCCGCACTAATGAATACTACATTAATCCACAAGGCCATCCTCATAATTGGACCAATTCGTGATTTAGAGGTCGTGGTTCTGATTCCACGTTTAACTGTTGGTCTCTTACTTGGCTTAAAATACCTACCTGGGTAGGTTGTCATTTCAATCGTTCGTTGTTTCAAGTTTCAGACCATTTAAACTCTGAGATATGGCGAATAAAGGACAAATTTTAATGAGGACTAAAGATAACAGGTAGTCTACAAGTATTGAATATTTTTCTTTAGAACTTTTACTTTTTACATTTTCCCAACAATAGTTTAAATAAATAACTAACTCTAATAACTATACAAGGGAAGCATTACCCCGTGCATATTATAAAGCATAAATTACCTTCAAATTAATTATATCTATACTATATGTTAACTGTTAAGATATCAATTTTTAAAAAGTGACCAAAATTTCATGCCTTACCTTTCCTGATGAATCCTTGCTCACTCTCATACGTTATGCCCTTGATCTCGACATCAGGGTATAAAGGAACGTTGTTGCGGAAGTTTTCTATTTGAAGATGATTGGTTAGTTTTGAGAGTTGTTCTTCATTCGTACTTTTGCCAAGGAAGTCACTGATGATACGGATATTCTTTGGCAGATTCTTAGGAAACAAAAGAAATTAGCTTATTCATGAAAAATAGTACCCTAATAATTATAATTTATTGAATTTGCAATAATTGCTTAAAACCTTTTTGCATGATAAATTTATTAATGCAATAAAAGTGTTGAGAATTTATAGTTTACTTTAGATGGAAATTAGAAGATGAAAGAATAGTTTAAAACTGATAATTTTCACACAGATAAAAATTTAAATGGGTTACCATTAGTATGAAAGTAGTGTATTATTTTTAACTTCAAGTATACCTTATTAGAAAGTGGTCTTTTTAACTCAAAGAAATAAGAACATCTCTGTGTATCATATTGAATTTTTTTAGTACAGTCAAGCTTATTATGTCCTTCAGTTTTTTTGGCAATAGCGGAAGAACAGCTGCTTGGTTTGGTTTGAAATTTAAAACAAACATTCTTCCACACACTTGATAACCTTAGTTTATAAATGGGAAGTATTAGTTCCGCCGTTTATCTATAAATTCAAGTTAAAAATTACCTAAAATTTTCCTATGCCGATTAATAATATGGGTTAAATGTTCAAAGTTATAAAAATCATTTTTTTCAAAGGACACAATTCTAAACAGTAATTGAATGTACTGTCACACATATACAACACTTATCCAAGTTTAATGGATATGATGGTTAAGGAAAAACATTCAATATTTGCGATATGTTGTAAATCAAAGGGCTTAAATTAGTTCAGATTTCAGTATTGTGACCAAGATGATTATATTAATATGTTTAATTTTTCACCTTCCATGCACACTCTTCTTAGTCCATTTTTAATATAATACAAGAAAATATATTAAAATATATACTTAAAACTTACCTTCAAAAGGTCCTCATAGAACAAGAAAAGGAAATTAGGATGTGTCCTTTTTGCCCAAGCTTGTTTTACATGCTCCCAATATGGTGAGTACACCACTGCAATCATAAAGTAATTAATTAATAATTTACGCAAATAATTAAAGACATACTCGAAAATCACTCTCAGTTAGTTGTTTGGTTATCATGAAAAAACTTGTAGAAAGAGATTTGACAAAGACTTAAAAATCAGTGATTACAAAAATAAAAATAATGAAAAAATTATTTCTATTGTTTTATATTATTGTGTTATATTTAATAATTTCATTTCTTGGATTGTTAAAATATCATTTAAGTTAAAATAGTGGTCCAATTAGAAATAAAACTTCAGATGCTGTAAAATTTAAAATAAGCCATAAGATAAGCCATGGCTGGTGAATGAGATATTCTCTGATGTGAATTAATGTCCGCACTATTGAATACTATGATTATTGAATACTGCAAAGATCTATCCTAATGATTAGAAAAGTTTGTAAATCAAGGGAAATATTGTGGTTTGGATCCCATATTAGGTCCCTGAGCAGGTCGCTATATTTTAGTGAAAAGTATAAAGTTACTCAATTTTGAGAGAATATTAACATGATCGCTGCTGCTATAATCAAGTATAACCTACCCATCACCCTGAACATATTTTTGAATAAAAACATTCCTTTTGGTGTCAGAAGTCCACTTGATGCCATGAAATGTGGTTCCATAGTTTATTCCTCATCGGCCACCATTTTGAAAGTAGCGCTCACCGGTGTGTGGTGAGCACCTGGCACCCACCCCCACTGGCTCTCCATGCCATAAATAAAATTTTGCGCAAGGAAATAAAGTTCCAATAGATTTTCTACTGTCAAAGATCTCCAGTGTTAATATGCCAAACAGGTGGATTGATTTGAGTGCCAATTTCAACCTCTGAATCATTCAGAAATTGTTTCTTATCAGTTGCATTTGGCGATCGTCCATTAACAAAGGGACTCACCAAGTCATATTCACTTTCACTTTACCCCAAGGGTCGTTTCTGTGATTTAGAGGTCATTATTACAATATGAAAAAATTGTTATACTAATATACTAAGTTACAAAAATACACTATAACTATCTAAGAATTAAAAATCAAAAGTAACGAACAACACATAGTCTTAAAACAAAACGGGCATAGCCCGTTTTGTTTTAAGACATAGCCGTAGACATAGCCAGAAACAGTTTGAAACGTTTACAAAACACGGGAAAAAATCTCCTGCCGTCGCTGTGTGCTGCTAAGCGCCAGTTAAATAGAGTTGAGGCTGGGCGAGCACACACGGGTGCGTTCTCAGTGTGGCGGCAAGGAACTGGACAACACACTGGTGTGTGGTCAGCAGCGAACGTGTTAAAGCATTGGAACTGCTATTTGCAGAGTAAGTTAGGCTCAGTCAGAGGTTATTAGCTCTTTTTGAGTCGGCCCAACTAGTAAATACATTAAACATAAAATTTAACTGTAAACTTCTGGATAAAAAAAACAAATCCCTTTTGAACACACAATTGTACTTACGCAAGTCATCTTGGAAATAGTTCCAATATTTTTCGAAGTCTCCAGTATAGCCATGGACTGCCAAATATCTGTTTCAACAACAAATTTACTGAAGAAAGCAATTAATTAAAATCTTCACATTACATTATACTTGAACCAAGGATTCAATTAAACGAGAATGAGCTTCCAAAACCAGTAACTTGGTGATAGGTAAAATTTAGCTGGAAATGACAGTTATAGATGAAGGTAAATCCTTCTACTAGAATTAACTTGAAGTGGAGATTACATTTACAGTTGTGCATTATACACATTTGACTATCTTCCTCTATACGATATTATAAGGAGAAAGTAAAATTAGTATAACGATTTTGCCTAAAATGATATGGTTTATAATAATTATTAATGAGATAAACAAAATGACACCACCCGCATTTCTCAAAACATCATGGTTTAAAAGTTATGGGCTTTTAAAAGTCAAAAAATTGTAAAATCCATGACATTGAACCTTCATTCATATTCACGCTAAAACACCCACCAGAGTGGGTCAGGGTCTTATCTATGAATATGAGATAGTCAACCCTACCTATTATGGTGGAAGTACGACACAGCCACATCAAGGGGGTTGCGCGCGACATAGATGACCTTGCAGGTGTCGAGGAGCCCTGACGGCAGGAGGGGGAGGGGAAGATGGGTCTTGAAGTGGCGGGGGGAGGGAAGAGTCTCTGCGAGCTCCGCTCCGGGAGTACGCCACCGCCGCAGCACCTCCGCCACATCTGAGCGGTGGTCGTTGAGGGCCAACACTTCCTCGTGTAGTTTCGGGTGGTGAATCATGCCGAACCTGCGTACAATGGCATAGGACCTTAGATTATCAGAAGATAGTCACCACAAAAAACAATTTCTCTGCATGGAATGCTTTATAGACATCAGGGATAAGGGATTTATAGCATTGACGGGCCTTACCTTACCTCTAGCAAATGCTAGAATAGATCCAGAGTATTCAAATTCAACCTATAATCCGGTAATAGAAATGAAGAAAGGCCATAGATTTCTATATTTTGAAAGATTAAGAGTCACAGGAAAGCAAGACATGTCTTTCTTGATGAGTCACCAGAGTGAAGAAATTTGTGAGAATGAGAAAAGGTAGAAGAGTATTGACAGTCAAGGCAGACTACTTTACTCACAAAAAGAGAATGAATTTAAGCTTATCTATGCTTGGAATCATAGTGTATCCAAGGTGTTCCCAACCTTTTACCTGATAATTAATCCTGCTTCAAGGCTTCCAAGAGTAGACCCTCTCCTTATTAAGCGTGAGGAAGTTGTTGAGTTGCAGCATGAATCCTCTTAAGGCATTTCTGTGGCCCAACCTAGATATAGGTTGGTTTGGAGGTGTTTTTTAGTTCTCCAAGAATAGACTATGCCCTTCCTTGCCCATTCCAGTGTATGTACAATATTCCACTGGAATAAATGCCCAGCCAACTTTGTTAGGGCTTTCAAATCCTTAGATATTTAAAATTTAAGGAAAGAAGGTCTGGGAAATCCCAAATTGTTTTTTTGAGGGTACACACATTAGGGTAATCAGATAATTTCAGATTCTGTTAAGCAAGGATTCATCTTCCAACATGAAGTAATGATGAAAGATTTTACACAAACCCTTCCAAAGTTTGGTGTTCAGAAGAATCAAACCCGCAAGAGGGATGATAAGGAAATTATATAACTTATTCGTAATGAGGAACTTATTTTTAACCCTTTAGGGGTCACTACGCTGTCTTATCCACCGTGTCGTCTGTTTTTGATTAATATCTCTAGAGTGTCAAGGTCGCGAGCTTCCTCCCTTCGTAAACCTTCAAATGTACACTGGCCATTTGACTATACTTCACCTCTTTCCTGTGCGTCAGTATTTGTCTGGAGTGTGCTTATGGCGTATACCTGTGCATTCCACCGTGCGCAACTCATGAAGTTAGTGGGATTTCGTCGTTTTATCCAGTGATATTTAAGTGCTTTAGTGACTTTTACATGCTGATATTGATCTCAGAAGGGAGGGAAGACTTCCCAATTTATTAGATAGTGTTGACAAGGAAGTAAACCGTGAGGAAGCAAAAGTACGAAATCTAGGAGCGATTAGAACGTTTAACCCCTCACTTATATATCAGTTGCGTTAAGTTTAGGTATAACTATCTCCATGTTTAGATGCTGTAGATACTGTTGATCACTTCTTTGTTTTTCGTAGTAATCGGAGGCCAAAAACTAAAACAATATTTTTACTAATTCATTTAAATCAAACAAACTTTGAAGACAAGACACATAATATATTTTTAACTAAACAATGGAATTGGTGAAATTTTTTGCAGATTCTTTAGAAGATTCTACTTCTTAATTCATGTTATCATGGCTTATCACATGGTTCCGGATAAAAAAACTTGTCACCCCCTTTTCTTTACCAGACTGGTCTTTATTTATTTAAACTCAAATATTTAAGATCACTATAATAATAATAATCAAAACTTACTCCAAAAATGGAAATCGGGTGTCCAGTGGAATTCTCTTGGCAGTCTCGTAGTCAAAGTCATTGTTGATCAGCCACACCATTTCCTGGCACCATGTAGTGCCTGAACATTTTCCGGTTAGTTTTCAATAATTTACTCAAATACAAACTAAGCAAACACTCAATATTTAATTTTGAAATCTTCAGAGAAAACTGAATTCCAATTAACTGTAAATAAACATCATACACTGGGATAAAATTTGTCTTTGATTTTGTAGTTTTGTCTATTTACTAAATATTCTTACTTTATTTAGCTTTGTTCTCGTACTATTTTAGGTATTTAAATTTTAAATTGTTTTACATAATTGAGGTAATTCTGCAGGTTTATAGAGAGAACACAGGCACAGAGGGGGGGTGTAGGAAATGTTATCTGCAGGAGAAAACTGCTGATCATCTACTCTTTGATTGTAAAGGGCTTGCAGAGGTGAGATCTTCCACTCTAGGCAATATGGAAAGGTGTAGGTTCTTGTCAGGAGACAAGAACCTACACACCTTTTATTTAACCTTTCGCAAAAAATAATAAGTAAAAAAATTAAAAATTACAATATTACATTCTGTTAGTTGTAAGTGTCAAAAACTGAGTTGCAAATTTTCTAATTTTGACATATGTTTACCAGTCTGTGTCCTTAATAGAAAGATTAAGTTTATAGCACTATTTAAAAATCTAAATGAGATACCAGAGCGAGGAAAGGTCTGAATCCAGACATCGTCGCGTCGCAACGGAAGAGTGTAGTAGCCGAGAGCCTGTTCCTCGTATCTTGCCGGGAGTATCCATCCATCTTGACCCACCCGAACAAACCCGGAACGCTCACCCGTGAAGTCACCCATCAGCTGGTGGTTCAGCTCGGGTGACACAGGCTGGATGGTGTGGGGGAACCCCTCTCTATATCAAATCATAGATTAAAATAATAAATAAATAACTATTTATACATACGAAAACAATATAATAATAAAAATTTTCTTTGGGGTATTAATTAATTAACGATCCTGACGATGAATCAGCTTTTCTTCATCGGTAACGAAGCTACCTAATCAGAAGAAGAGTTGCAGGAAATGATGAATTGTATATTAAGAGTTTGCAAAGAATTTGGAATGAAGTTGAACAAAGGAAAAACTAAGGCAATGAGAATAGGCAGAGAAGAAGGTCAGGTTAACATAACCTTAGAAGGAGTACATATACAACAAGTGAAAACTTTTAAATACTTGGGAAGTTTGGTCAAATGGAATGGTAGCTGCACGGAGGAAATAAGAAGCAGAATATCGTTAGGGAGAAGTGCTTACGTGAAAGTAAAAGGTCTGTTAACAGCAAAAAGAATACCATTAGAGTTGAGGAAAAGATTTGCTAAATGTTTTGTCTGGAGTGTGGTGCTTTATGGATGTGAGTCATGGACAATTAAAAAAAGGGAGGAGAAATACCTGGAGAGCTTTGAGATGTGGTTGTGGAGAAGGATGCTGAAGGTGAAGTGGACGGATAGAATGAGAAATGAAGATGTATTAAATAAAATGAAGGAGAAAAGGAAACTGATAATAACGGTAAGGAGAAGAAAAGCATGTTGGTTGGGACACATACTTCAAAGAAATTGTCTGCAAGCAAGGATTTTGGAAGGTAGGATTGAGGGAGTAAGGGGAAGGGGGAGAAGAAGGATTGGAATACTGGACGATATTAAGAAAGGAAGGAGATTCCAGCAACTGAAGGAAGATGCTCAGGACAGAGAAAAATGGAGAGCGTCGTGCAGTTGAAACCTGTCAGTCTGACAGATTCACAAAAGAAGAAGAACGAAGCTACAATCATTATCAATCCTCAATAAATCAATCATCATGCTTATTCTCACACTTCACTCATTCAACCTAGAAATACCCACTAAGTGGTTGAGTGTGTGTCTCAGAAATATAAATAATTTATTCGATTAACAAAACATGTTTTGTTTAAGAATTTACAATTTAAAAAAGGGTATAAATATTATTATTTATCAGTTATTATACATGTCTTCATGTTTTAACTGATGTAATATAGGTACGTTAAGGCTTATTATAATGATGCATAGCTATTTTTCTTCTAGTGAATGTGTTTAATTTGCTCCTCCCGATATTCAACTTTTTGGCTGTTCCGACCATGGCCCGGTCCTGTCATGGTCTGTTATGGGAGGTTTTACTGTAAGCCTATTTTCTCAACAGTACAATAAAGCCTTAATCTTGACACAATAGACTTTGATGAAGTTGAATTTCAAGTTCATCAAGTTTTGGGAACTTGTTTAGATCAAATAAGTTTTCATCTAAACACACACGCTGATTATGGGACTTGCACTTTTCAATTAATGCATAATGGTTGCATAAAATTTTTTTCCTAAGGGGAAAAAATTCGCTAACCAGATATTTTAATGAAACCGCAATGTCACGTATAAATAATAATTAAGTGACGCCAGTTTTAGTTTATATTGTAAATTAAATAATATTTCATTAAAGGAATTTAATTTTTAAGCACACCTTCTTGATTGTTTTTATAGGAACTTGTTTTGATTGTGAATAAATTAATGGATTTATTTCTTATAGCAAAAAACTTAATCGTATAAAACAATTTTGGTATTTTGTGAAAAATAAAAACTGTGCATTTTAAAATTACATGTAATGAACTCTGAGATATAATTTTTTTAAATAAATTGTTTTTGATAAACAATGTAAAATAGTCTTACAATATGATGATTAAAGTTTTATGATAAATTATTCAATAATTAAGTGAATTAAAAACTTAGTAATCTTCTAAAGTCTCTTACATCTAAAGCAATTTATTTCACCTAAAAATAATATACTGTACTTTTACAGCATAATATGACCCTTTATAGTACCTATACTTAGTATAAATAATTAATTTTCAGACTGAGGATAGTAATGTACTATGTATACTAATTCATAAAATTCTGACAGCCCAACTTTTGTTTGGTATATTTTGATATATATTTTGAATATGAAGAGAAATTTTAATTTAAAAAAATACTAAATTAAATCTTTCATTCTAAAACTCAGAAGCAAAATAAAACTATAAAATTACTTTCTTTAACTCGACAAGTGGTTGATTCCAACTAGAAAGAAAACGCTTTCTGGTACTTATTCAATAATTTTATTGTAAAAAATTCTCTTGGTAAGGGATAAGTAAAACAATGAAACAATACCCAGTTGTTAAAACCATGTTCAACAAATCTATTTTCATTTGAATAATTTATTAATTTAAAATTCGGTAAAAATACAATTTTTTTGGAAAATTATGTATTAATATAGTAATAACACTTACTGAGATAACGACCAGGTGCTAGGCATCGCGGGTTCTATGGTAAAGAGGTCACCCTCCTCTCTACCTTTCTCTCTCTCTCTCTCTCTCTCTCTCTCTCTCTCTCTCTCTCTCTCTCTCTCTCCCTCTGATCACCCAAAGTGTCATGGTCATCATTAATCCACGTGTCATTGCAGTCCTCCTTCACCATCCACGCACATGCAAACTTTCACCAACTCGTCGTTAATTTGTTTTATGTGACACAAATAGTGATCTTTCACGGCTAGCCAATGTGATTTATTTTTGGAGAAGGGGTGGCAAGGATTACTTATAATTAAAAAAATTAAATTTGATTTTTACTATTGGAATTAGCTCCAAAAACAAACACTTATCTTGAATGTCTGCTCTATGCCTACTTGTATTAATTACTATTGATTATTATTGAAATTGGTAAATAATACAAAACGTGGTCTTTTGGAGTCCAGTATTAGTCCAGCCTCATTAGTTAAGTTCTAATAATGTATGCAGAAAATTAAAATTGTTATTACCAATAGTAACAAACCTACTTAATCATTTCCCACATTATTCTTATGAAAAGAAAGTAAATTAACGAAAATAAGAAGACTATTCTAGACTTTAAAGTGTTTTTCTTCTGACTTGGTCCGTTCCTTTATGCAAATATTTGACTGTAACTTTCTCTTAGTGCAAAATTCAGGGCTGTGCACATTGTATTAATTGGTGTTTTTTTGTAGGTACTCTTGTCTCAATGTTATCAGAGCACTAAAACAGTGTATAGTACCAAATTAATTGATTGATAATATTTTACTTCAAAGGTACAAGGTAGATCAGGGTAATTTCTTTTATTCAGGTAAGGTAAGAGACAACATGTTCATTAGGATTTAAATATAAACCTCAGTAGACTTAACTTATTCATTTTATTAGCAACACAACAGCCCACTACTAAATGCAATCATAACATCAAAACTTTGTCCATTATTTTAAGCTTTGTGTGACATTTTTCAACTCTGATAAAACAGTAATGATGTGAAATAACTCAAACTATAATAAAACTACGAATCAAATACAATAAATGAATTAAAAAAACACATGAATGATTCAATAAAAATGAGCAATGTGTTTTCGTTGGCACCTCTAAACAAAAAGTTAAAAGATGTTGTCATACAGTTTTGCTTTTGTTGCATATTGTATTTTATAAATTGATATTGATTTTTTAATTTATTCACACACCATGTATCAAAGGAGTACCTGTACAGAATTAATGTTTTAATACTGTGAATAAAGCGTTAAGAAGATATAAGTGTGTTTAAGAAATAATACCACTCATACGGTACAAATTATAAAAAGAAAGGCAACAAATGTAAATTAGAATTCATTTAATGAATTCATAGACATTCTACAATTGTTATTCATTAATTTAAGAACTGTTATTTGTGAGTACTACCATTATTTGACATAGAGTATTTTCAGTCTGAATTATAGAAAATGTTCCCGAACATCAAAGGTAAGGAAAACAGCAAATTTTTCATTTATGCCGCATAAATCGTTACTCCCTTACAGAAGATTTCTCCTGCATATCAATATTAAATAAGAATGGGTTGCAGATAACATTCATTCTTGATTTCCTCTCTTCGTGGGGCCAAACTAAAACAGAATTTCTTCGGCAATTAATTTTTTTACTTTCTTTGCTGTCCAATGTGTGATACTCTATAGCCTTAAGCTTCCCGTTATCGTGTTCAGTGTCACTCCCACTATCAAAATTAAACTCCCTGGCCAGTCTGTTCAGATGCTGCAAACTCCGTTCTATCAACTGGAGCTCCTCAGCACATCTCGTGTCCAACTCCATAAGTGAATGTTTCATCATATTGAGTGAAATTTGTTTTTTTGAATGGAGTTGAAGAAGACTTAATCTCTCTTTCGGGTTCTGGTTTTTCACAAAGGTGTTGACGAACCTAGTGAAGTTGTTCAAGGCTGTTTCAGACGAGGAAGAGCTGAAGCTGCACAGGGAATAGTTCGACGCTGAGTAGTACAATGATTTGCTGCTTCCACTCTCATTTCCGCTGCTATGATCAAAGTGTTTTTGCAAACTGTTAAAAGAATCTTGAAAATTTGTGTCCAAAATGTCTGATTTAAATGAGTTCTCACTGTTGAGCAGTTCCCCTTCAGTTCTGACTTTTTCTTTCAACTCGTCTATTCTTTGCTGCATCGCTTCCATCTTGTTTCTTACATATTCACGGTTCGTTTCAATAAAATTTTCATCTTCCAGCGCTTCATTCTTTGAATCACAAGTGGTTTCTTCTCGACCCATATTTTTTACTACTCTCAAATATTTTAATTCAAACCGTACAATTATGAAATAATAATAACCACTAAAAATTCTTTATTTTAGTTATGTTTTAATGAGAAATAAATTTTGAACGAATTCAAATTTTATTTATTAATCATAAACAAATAAAATTGTGTTAGGAAAGAGATTTAAATAACAATTGCTATTTTCATAAATTGATAACCTACCTACAAATTTATATCAGCTGGTAAATAATAATATTTATGCAAATGTTTTGATACAAAATGTCAAGCAAAATTTTTTCACTAATATTCAGATCTGTGGCAGTGCTTCTTTATTTTGACTTAATTTGTTGCAACGTATCCCCAAAAGAGTGTGGTAAAGAGATTCAGTCTTTCTCTGTGTATCCTTATATTGTATTGGTGAAGTTGAAGATCAAAAACAGTTATTGTACTGGGATTTTGATGACCCCAGACTGGGTTCTCACAGCAGCTCACTGTATGTACAAAGAAAACGAAACATCCATCCGTGTGTTCCTCGGCAGAACTCAACCACAGATCCTAATAAATAAGGAATATAACCAAACAGATTGCCAGTATAGAGACAGTTCAAAATTTCACATTCCTTGGGGGTGGAAGTATGCTATGGGAGATGTATTCGGCAAGTCAGACATTGCCATAATAAAACTGCAGAAAAAATTTGACATCCCTTCGTTCAGAAGTAAAGATTTTAGATTTTATCATTTCTTACCAATGTCTACGAAAAAGAAGTGTAAAATTATAGGATTCAATGTACAGTCGGATTTAATTGAAAAAGACATTTGGGTTCAGAAACAATGTACAGACAATGCTTTCGTAGTATACGATGAGGAGCTTAGATTTCTAAGCTGGTTTTGTCAAATAGATAACAATTTTATTGAAGATATGTTTTCTAAAAATGGTGCGCTATTGTTCTGCCTGAATAATGAAACCAAGCCTGAGTTGGCTGGCATAGCTGCGGGGAAAATAAAACTTCCCAAGAACAATTTGATACGGAAAAATCTCCCGGTAACAAGTGAGGATCCGGTGGTTTTCACAGACCTTTGCCCTTATCTGACGTGGATTCACTCATTTGTAGGTTATAGCTTCCCTCTTACCCCTGGAGATAAAGGATTCAGCTGTTATTTTGTCAGCTCTTCTCAAGCTAAAGTAAAAATCCCGTTTTTGATGTATTTTTTAACTATCATTGGAATATTGCTAAATATAATAAACACATTTTTTAAATTATAAGTCATTCTATATTTTAGTCTTCGCTTAAATATTGTGAAACTTACTTCACCTATATGCGCACAGAAAATTTATCATTTATTATGCCTTTTGTTGGGGAGTGCGCTGGTCTAGGGGTAGAGCGTGGGGTTTGGTGCCCAAGGTCCTGGGTCAAATCCCACCAATCACCAATGGCTTTTCGCTATGTCATACTGCTGCAACCCACACAGGGGTGCGCAAAAAGCCGCTACGGCTGAAGTGCCTTGGGAGTAATCCACTCCTTCCAATAAAAAAATGCCTTTAGTTTGAGCAACTTCAGCACTCAATTGTTTGCTAGTTAGCAAATTCGTTGATTTGGATTCTTGTTTTCACAGCTGTGCAGGAGATATTATTTTATTTCTTATCAGTATATCAGTTTTAAAATAAGAGAACTTATTTTGTTTATGAGTATTTGTAAACATAATCAGTGCAGTTAAGTCAAGTATAGAGGAAAAAGCTAAGTATAGAAAGAATTGAGTATAGAGGAAAACCTAAATAATCGTTTAAAATAAGTTGTTTTGAATATCATATACCAATTCTGCAATTTTAAATGTGTAAAGACATTTTTAAATTGCAAATTTTTAAATCATTACTTAAAATGTTGAGAGGTTTGGACTGTGTTTCCCAAAAAGTGTTTATAATCTTGTGTGAAAATGCTGCTTGCATTGATAAAACAAAAAGTTTTTGTTACATTGGCAGATATATGAGGGAAATTACCCTACAAACTTAAGTAAACTACGTTATCTGACTAACACTAAAACAACATAAAGTTGGCATTAATTGTGGTTGTATGAAACAATTTTAATGGATATTATGTGAAAATTCTACATTAGAAGAATTTAAATAAAACTAGAGTATTTAATTTTATAGAAATGTAAAAGGAGTTTGCCTTTCAAAGTAAATTTAAGGGGGTGAAATTTATTTGAGTAGTACTGTAAATTGGATAATACAAAATTAGTTAATAGTGATGATATAAAAAAATTAAATGATTTTAATATCCTACCATTAACATATAAAGTAATACTTTTGAAAACTAGAATTGCCTTGTATTAATTCTAAAAATCCCTGATTTAAGGGGTTTGGAGGCAAAACCACTTTGAAGATCTCATATCAATTAAAATCCTGAAGTTAATTTTCATTGTTATAATTATGTTTTTCATTGATGATATTTTTTACAAATTATAAACATAATATAATAGTGTATTCATCAATTTTAGAAAAGAAGTATCCTAATATAGAATAAAAAATGTAAATGATGATCATTTTAAATCGATATTACCTGTCCATATCACACAGACTATATACTTGCAAATGCCACCTTTATCACAACTACTCTACTGTCTACAGATAGCACCTTCCACAGCCTCTTCCAACCTAACTGTATTATTCCTTTGTCACAGCTGACTTGAGCTTATGCAACTCCACTGTACAGGAAGTTGTGACAGTATTAACTTCCTATTTAGTGCCAAAGTCACAGCTCACTAATTACAATAAATTGCAATTAGTGTTAAAGTGTTATTTGGTTCAGTTTGCACTCTAAAGCAATAATTATTTTTATGATTCTTATAAATTAAATCCAATGATAGTTGATTGAATAAGGTAAATTAAAAATAATAATTTATATACATATATTTCTTAAATTCACTCAGTACAATACTAAAGGACTTAAATATTGTATATGTGAAATATATATCTGATACATATTTATTATTGATTTATAAAATATTTTTACATAAACATTATCTCACAGGTTTTATATTCATGTTTTAGTTACATCAGTATCTAATAAAAAAATATTCAAAAAGGCCAAGGCCTTTTTCATATCAACATATTAAATAGAGGAGCTAGTATGAAAATTGATTGAAAACTAAATTCAATTTAAATATTTCTCAATATTTACAAAAAACGTTTTTCTTAATTTTGTTTAAAGTCTTTAGATTTGTTACCTCTTAATTAAAATTAATATGGGCGAGTTGAAGGAGAGCTTTCTGTAAAAAATATTTAAATATGAATAAAGTCAATGGAAAAATAAATCAAACCAATCAGCAGGAGCAAATCAGCACCCTCACCAATCAAGTGCGTTTAAGCGGGCCGGGTAAGGTAGGTCGTCAGTCAGTGGTTGTACTCTGTAGGGTCAATGTGCGCTGCTTAGTGTTCTAGATTTAAATTTTCAAAACATTACTCCAACTAACAATTATAATTTTAAAATAAAATAAATTACAAATCATTCACATTAGGTGCAATACAGAGTCGAATAATTTTCACGAAAGTCTTTGTCACCAGTGTAGCCAGAGGAAGTGGTGTTTGTACGTAGGCGATGGCGGGGGTGGAGGGGGGGTGATCTCGGGTAGGGGGATGTGCAACTTGGTCCAATCCTGGTACGAGATGTAAGGGTCAGTGTCCCCCAGGTGGAATCCCACCACGCCGAACGTTGTTGCGTTGGGCGGCATGTAGAACGAGATGCGGTGATTGTCGATCTTGATGCAATCAAAACTGGAAGCAATCAAAGATTCAAGGTTTTCTCATTGTCTCCAGGCTCCATATGTGCAATAGACAAGTTCCTTTCACAATATAACTTAAACAATGATCAAGATTAAACATTATTTTAGAGCTATACTAAAATAATATTTAACATTTAATAAAATTCAATAAATAGTAAGCTAACAAACATATCTCCTTGAAAATATTTGTATTCATTGAACATTGTGCCAGTCAGGACTTGTATAATTATTTTCTGCGAAACCAAAAAATTGTATCAAATCCTTTTTGTTCCCTACCCTTCATTTCGTAATTATTCCTTAGAAGACGGAGGTTGCAATTGAAACTCATAAAATCAAATATACTTCTACTATTCCTAATAGTTCGTCATTCTATATTTCAGATATCTGTACCTTTTGCTTTTGTGTGATTTTTTTCCAAACAAAGAAAACAATACTTTATTATATTTTCCAATTGAATTGAATAATTTCAAATATAATTAAAAAAATTATAGTAAAATATTTTAAACAGTTAAATATTCATATGCATTTGTTGTATAAAATACAGTATCAAAATGTTTGTATTTACTTCCCTGTGGGAAATAGGTTAGATCATGGATATGTCTAAAGGGAATATTTTAAGTTCATCCAAACAGCTGTTCTAATTCTTTTATATTTAAAATTCAATACAATATTTCAGGTGGTTTCTATGGAAACCTGTTACATGTTTTCCTTCTTAAAAATCACCAACACCCCCCCAAAGCTAAGACATATCCATGTCAAAACTCTTTTATAATATAAATAAATTATCAAGTGTTAATTATAAAAAAAAATTATTCTAATTGAGATACCTCATTTATATAATTTTGAGTGAAAAACTCTCCTTTCCCTATATTTTTTAATTACCAAGACTGTAGGGGAATAAATTTAAATTTCATCAGTTCAGGTAGTGGCTGACCTGATTGAGAATAGGATGCGTCGCATGGACGTAGCCTCCAGTCTCATGCACAAGCTGAGACCGTTCGGGTTGTGATGAATGTCATACAGACGGATGCAGAAGCTGACTAGGGGGATGTAGCGGGTTGAGGTGCAGAACGGCAGTGGGTTCCTACCTGCAACCATAGAATCAGATATTAGGATGTCCTAACTCGAACCAATACCATTACCATTACCATTACCAAATCCTTAATCGTGGACCAGTTGACTGGTTAATCGCATCAAAATACATAAGAAATGAAAAACTAACACATACACATTATAACATATACTTTGGCAACTAAATCTTTTGGTCGCAAGGGGCTCTCAAATATTCACAGATATCTTGGCAAAGTACTCCTCAATTGAGTACAATTCAAGCCAAGTCCACACACGTAACTTAAAAAGGCTGACCGGGAGGCACCTAACCGCCACAGGCAACCGGTTGTACAGAAGCTTTCAAGTGAGTTCTTTCAAGAACTGGCTGAATGGTTATAGTGGCCACCTAAAATAAAATCCTTCAAAATTTAAGGTCGCTGGATCTAATCCCTCAAGGGTCGAATCTGGACCTAGTTGCCATTTTGTCATTGCGCTATTAATTAATTAGCTTACAAACAACCAGATGAAGTTAGTTATCAACAATACTAGGGTAGACCCCATCAAAGTGTTCAAGAATGCCAAAAGGTGTAGAAGGACAAAAGAGAGATGTAGAGATGATAGAGAGATGTAACGTCTGTACTATGGAATATTACGTTAATCCGCAAAGACCATCCTAATAATTAGACCAGATATGCCATTGACTGTTGGGCTATTATATAACAGTTCTGTCTAAGGATTATGACAGCCTTAATCAGTAACAAGACTACAAGACCGCGCCACAATCATCCTACATTCATTTAGATACTCATTTAGACTCATATAGATTTTTTTGCATCTTGTAAATTTTTTATTTAATTTTTCTACACCAGGTTAAGTGTAAGAAAGGGCCAAGTGGCCCTAACTTTGCCTGGATAAATAAATGATTTTTCATTTAATTTCTCCTACAATTCTTTATTGTTGCACAGCTGAAAACAGGACCTAAATCACGATACCTGCTAACTGGGACAAAATATGAACTAGAACTGTGGCAAACTAAAAGATATAGTTTTGATCAAAGTAGATAGTGTAGCTCACCTGATAGCACCCGGGTGATGATGATATGACCGTTGATGCTGACCGTCATGAAGATTGCAAAGTCTCGACTAACATACTCCATCTCCATACATCCTGCAAGATAAAGCATCTTGCAAGCATGAAAAGATAAATTTATTATTGAATATTATTGCGTAGTAAGTTAAATTGTGAGGAGAATGTGCTAATATTTAGTACATAAATAAAAATATCTGATTTATCTTGCAATAACAGTTTTTCAAGACTTGGCAGATCTCTTTCTATTTCATCTTTAAAAAAAATAGACAAAACTATGAAACTATATATTAGTCCATGAACAACTAGGGAAATAATAACCCATAGTAACAAATTGACAGTAACTATTGAGTAGAAATGGAAAATCTTATAAATTTACGATCAATTGAAGCCGAAAGCTTTGCGGAGGAGCCATAATATGCTACCCCAGTAGAGCCTGATGATTTTGTTCTACCAGCCCACATGATATTTACAAAAATAAAACTGTTGGAAATTTTGTTTATGTGTGATTTTAAGACCTCAGGATTTAATTGATCTGATGGAAAACATTTTGAACATAAGAGAAATTAAATATGTTAGTAAATTACTGTACCTTTGAATAATCCTACCTTTGAATTTTTCTCTTCCAAAGAGTTTGACAGAGTAGCAGCAACCGCAGTAGACGTCGTGGCAGTTGCAGAACCTACTCCGTTGCGTAACTGTTATCGAGTCGTTCAACCCCGTCAATTTCTCACTTTTGTTTCGTTCTTTGAAAAAGAACTCTTCATCCTCTTTCATTTTTTCAAACATATCTTCCTCCTTTTTGAAGAACCTGTCTTCTCTCTTCACACCGAAAAACTGTTCTACAGCTTCATCGAATGAAGGTTTTGGAGTCGTTGGAGATTCAAAGAACGGAACAACATTGTTGTAAAAGAATTCTTCAGATGAGGCTTCCTTAGTGTCTACAAATAACACATCGGTGGGAGGGATAATATTGTTTATAACTTTGTACAACAATAAATTCTTTTCATGGGATATACATTTTTATCATATTATATAATAAACAGTGTCAGTGGAGTGACACATACAGCGGAAACCACTGAGATATTGAATCTGTTGGAGTAGAAAAGCCAAATTATAGATGTTACTGTACAGTAATTCAAAACTGTAGTACAACAATCTTTATATGTACTGTGATCATAATTTACAATTTGTCAAGATTGGTAAATTATAGTAAGGTTAACAATTTCAATAACAAGACCGCTTTAAAAATTTAGTTTTCTATACTGTTGAAATCAAAACAAATTGTAATTTGAGACTCAATTGTACTGATGTTATAGTGTGGGCTATAATAAAGATATTCTAAATCTATTAAGTATTGATTTTTTCATCTAAACCTTATATCTAAATATATATGAATTTTTATTACCTACAAGTTTCTCCATCTGCATACAGACAAATGCTAAAACTCTTATTAGAATATATCCCAGCCCTTTGGTCACATCTGCTTCTGAAAAGGAAAAATATTATTTCCTATTGTGTTAAGATATAACTTTACCGTAAATAACCGTTAAGAAAGGAAGATAGTGCGCTATTATTTTGACTGCATTTACCTAAAATCAAAATAAGTTAAAAATTAAAGGAAATAATAAACGGTATCAGTGGACTGACACATTTTCTCCTTTAAGTAATTAATTGTTTCACTAAGTAAGGAAACACTAAGTAGCGTTTCCTTGTTTCAAAAATAGTCATCCAATTTCAAAATAACAACAATAAGAGAAAATAAGTAACATTTATTTTTAAAATTTTTGGGGACATAACATGGAAAAGCGATACAACAATACCTTATTGTTTAACATTACATAGACAGACAGACAAAAATTATTGTGATAAAACCCATTTCGGCTTTTCTTGGGTACCAAACTTAAAAATTATTAATCACAATCCACTCAATGAACTAGTAAAACCTAAATTTTATTCATATAAATTATACATCATTTTCCTTAGGTCAGATACAGAGATAAATATCAGATAAACATATAATAGACGTACGACTATCTTTTAAAACAGCAAGTACGAGATGGTATTACAGTACTAGAGAGAAATAGATAGTAAAGGATCCGATTACTATTCTTCATCTATAGTTCCATGGATGTATTAATAAAACTTAAAACTAAATATACTTAGATAAACTGAAATTTAGACATATCTGACAAAACAGACGTCAAGCCAGAAAAAACACAAAATTTTTTAAAATCTTTAAGGATTTATTAAAAAAAATGAACTTATCTAGGTCTAACTTACTCATTTTGATATTCCATCGGCATACTTCTCACACAGCACAGTTCATGGATCTGAGTCACTCAGTATCTGCTTCCATCTTATAGACCCATTGATATGTGATGTATTGTTGATAACACAGTATTTCTGTCAATAAGACCTTGTTTAATAATCTAAGTCAAATATCTTTTGAATTAGTCAATACAGGACTGCAAACAAATTTCAGGACGTTAACCATAACAATTAATATTTAATTAATATTTTCATCTTAAATCATAAAATTTATGTTATACGGTTTTGTGTTTGTGCATTAGTTAGAATTACAGTATTTTTGGTAATTTTTAGTTTTATACTACAGAGAAGCCAAAATAGGTCTTATTTCAATTTTTGTGTGTCTTTCTGTAATGCTAAAAAAGGTGTTTTTGTTAACCACCTTCTCCATGATAACATGAGCAGTGAGCACCCAATGTGATGGAACATATTTCATTATTCTATACATTTTGAACAAGATTTTTGTATACTTGATACTGATCTATGTCATATTAAAATACATTAATCGGATCTCAAAAACCCATTTAAGTTTTACTGAACTTGTGATCTACTTAAGTGATCTAACTGAAAGACAACTAGCTGTCAAATTAAAATCATATAATTTTGTTTACATAGATCATTGATATTAAAATTTACCACAAAGGGTATTGCTAAAGTACCCTACACCTTTGTCCCAAATTTCACAAAAATCAAACAATTGATGTGGGATTGTTAAGTAGGCAGCCAGGCAAACATCAGTTCAAAAACCACGTCTTTCACCAGGAGCTTTAAAATTCTAATTCTAATGGAAACTTAAATTTGAAAGTTTTGACAAAAACTTTTTGTCAATCTTTTTGTTTTGTTTTGATGAATACTTTGAATACTTTCTCCATATAGGTATACTATGATTAAGGGGATAACTTAAACAAATGGTAATCTGAGACATCACAAAATAAAATAATACTTTCATCTACTAAACACATATAATATGGTTTAATACTTTCTGAATTAAAATATTTTATCAGAAAAATTAAAAATAGACATACTATGATGGTGATGAAATGTATATATAAACCCCTCTGGCATAGAGGTTGGCGATCCCACCGCCCAGTGGCATAGCCATTGAAATCAGCCTCCCTGACTCTCTACTCTCCATTCGAGCAGGGTCTTTCCTATCTACCCATGCTTCTTTTACCCTCCGATGAGTGGAAAGATTATCTTCATCTATCTGTAAACCTTATGTTATCTATATTGTCTTTATCTGTATTGTATTTTTGAGCAATAAAGAGATTTTTCAATTCAAATTCAACTTCTTTTACCCTCCTGTTTTTCTTTTCTGTTCTTATTCCAACTTCACCCTGGTGTGATGTGTTTACATGTATAAAAACAAGATCAGTTTATTAACCTTCGACTAAAAAAAATACGAAAAATCACTCAAGTAATATGTATAAAACCTTTTCCAAAAAAACTTTTATCAAACAAATAATTGTGAAGCATTAGAGGATCTATTTTCAGAATCATTTCCTTATGTTAAGTATTAAAGTTATAAACTTAAAGAGTATTATATCTTTTGACTTGTATTTCAGTTGCCATAAATTATTTGATGTCATTAAAATATAAAAAACGAGACTACTTTAAAATTATGTTCCTTCTGAGTCGTCCATCTTTTTCGCCATAATTGAGTGTACTTGGCACAGTGGAATGACGTATAGTTAAAACATGTAGCCAGCCTTCGTATAGCAAAAGTACACAAATCAGCTGATTGAAAATTTACTTCTGCCTATGTTGTTAAATTGGGTCCGTCGACTGCCCTCTATTAAATGTTGTTTATAATTTGTGGAAGTAGTTGTTGAAGTACTTTATTTTCTGTTGAGTAAAAATGGCTCAAAAAGAAGCTGCTAAAGCATTTGTGAGACAAGTTAAACCTCTGTTATCTCTCGATGAAGCTGAAGCTCAAAGAAGAGTAAGGAACTTGTATCGAGCTTGGTATCGGCAAATCCCTATTTTAGGTCTGTAAAAAATTTTATCTCTTTTCAATTTAGATGTAACTACCCGAATATATAGCTTTAACAATACAATTAATTTTAGGTTACTAGAGGGATTACACTAGGCTTGTACCGTTTTGGCTTTTCAGATTTGACAACTTAACCAAATTTAGGGTAAAGGTAGTTAATGTTTTAGTAAAGTATGTATGATTATATTTACATATGAACTAGGCCTAGCCAGTATTTATAATAATCCATCAGATTTAGGACTAACCATAAACGCTCAGAGTGTTTTGTGCTAGGTCTGTGAGAGATCCACAATGTATAGGCTATCATTTCTGGGATAAAAATATGGTATAATCTCTAACACATGTTCTGAGTCTTATTGCAAGCCCCTTAACCATCCAATGAGTTTTTTTCCACTGAGAAACCCTCTGTCGCATATCTTCTTAACAAAAAGACCAAAGAATTTTTTTATGTATTACGTGAGTTCCCCCAACCTAAATATTAATTTTCAAATAATTCCATGTCTCCTTGATTAATTCCCTATTACCATTCTTCTTATTTGTAGCACTCCATGGAATATCTTCCATGATTGAATTCAACTACATTAAGTTATGAAATGGCGACCTCACCAAGTATTTTGAGCCAATTTCTGAATGAAGAATGAGTGTAACATGATTGTGGCGTGACTTTGTAATCTTGTACAGACTGGGGCTGACATTCATTTGACAGGACTGTTAATTAATTAATAACCAATGACGTCTAAGTGACCTACAGTTTGACATGGGATCCAAACCAAAATTTAGCCTCTGAATTATGAACTAGTCAAATTATGCGGATTGTCTTTAAAGATGAACGTAGTGTTCAATAATGCGAACGTTAATCCACACCAGGGAAGATCCCATCCACAGGTCATAACTAACGTATCCTCTTAGGCTTATAACTCTCCACAATTTATGACCTTACATTATTATTACAGGACACAGCAAGGTATTTATTTGTTGTTTAGCAATGAAAGAATAAGAAAAATTAATACAAATAATTAATCACGGTAATTATTTATTAAGTTTTTCAATTGACGTATTCGGAGGTTAGTTACAATACCTGATATATTTTTTCCAGGTTACTAACCTTATCCGTACCTGCAGCTTTTTAGTAGTTGGTAGAGACTACACGTATCTAAGCTAATAGTTCCATCATCAGGTCAGATAAAAGATCACATAAACTCCATTTATCGAGTATCTTACATACAATGATATTTTACAATATATTGCCTACATACAAGGTTGATACACCACAAACATTTGACTAAGCTATATTACATTTTTCCCCTATTCAAAGTCCATTGCCAGCCGGCAAACAATAAAATATAATATAGGTTATGTAAGTATGTCGAGGACTTATGATGTGTAAAACTGATGAGTATATAAAGTACAATCTCTATAATCTGGCTGTTCAGTACCCTGGTACTCTGTTACTGCCAAGGGCAGTAAATATTCATTTCTAGACTTGTGAAATGTGGAATGGGTAGTCTCCACAACAGTAGTAATTAGAATTTGTGTAGTTTGTGATCTGACCATTTTGACCATTGTAGCCTCCGGATCACTGATTTTACTAAAATTGTTAGGTCCATTGTTAGGTTAGGTAAATTTTAAACTTGGTATTCTCCTGACTTGATAATGGACTTTTAAGTCCGAAACCTTGGTCGTCAGCACCTTAACTTAGGATCACAGACAGCACTACAGGTATTTTAACCTTTAATTTTAGTTTGTGATCGATTCGATTAATATTTTATATAATTAGTCTACATGTTATTGTAAAAAATGGCAATTGCAACTGCCAGGCCCAATATTCCTGAATACTTTATAGTCCAAGATATGTTCCTTCTTATTTATATCGACCATTTTACTGGAAACTTTTTTAATAGGTTATTTTATCCTATAAAACCCACTAAAAGGTTAGCTATTACAAGGGTGAGGAGTTTGTCATCACCTCAAAATGTTCAATCTTGTAGTGAAAAGGTATTTTATTTGATTAGTGTATTTTTGGCAAGAATAATTTGTTAAATGCATTCAAAAATAACGCATTTGTTTAAAAGGCATATGTATTTAAGAATGTGAGGCTAGTTTTAATAAAAGTAGGTCTAAGTAAGTCTTTTTGTTACTTGGAAGGAAAAAGCATGGCCTAGGCTTTAGAAGTTTACTGATCTTGTTTATTTTGTTGACAGTCCATGATTTGCACATTCCAAAATCGGAGAAGCAGTGTTATGCAAAATTGAGAGAAGAATTTGATAAGCATCAAGGCATCAAGGATATTAGAATAATTGATATGTTAGTTATAAAGGTGAGATATAGCAGATAAGGGTAAACATCATTAAATCAAACTCAATCCTAAACACTTATTTGCATGTGAAACTTTTAGTTTTAAAATATTTTTTGTTCAGTTGTGATTAAAATAAAAAAAATTTCAGGGTCAAAACGAGTTGAAGGAATGTGCAAACAAATGGAAGCAAGAATGTCATGTGATGGCGTATTTCAAAGACACCATTGAGCCTAAGCCCAAGGACTTCCTGTCAAAATTCATGAGCGGATCTGACTAAACACTCCATCTAGTCAAGAAAATTTGAAGGATATTAATAGAAATTTATTGAATTAGATTATGTTATAAGAAAATAATTGGAAATATGAACTGTACATAAGATTCAGTTGTATTAAATAATACACAACATACCTTTGTATTTGTTACCCATCATAATATCCTTCTATATGTTGTGAATTTTTTTAATTTTATTTGTGTATATATAATTATTTATTTTATATGTTTTATTTGTTTTATTAAGTCATTTCCACCCTTAAATAAAAAGTAAAATTGTCTTTGTAGTATGTTTCAACTGACAAGTACCATTATAACACTGGAATAGAAAGTGATCTATAAAAGTTTATTGTTTTTGTGATCTAATTTGTAACCACTTAAGATTTACAAACACCAATAATAAAAGACTATTATTGTGGTCTTATGTTGTAATAAAGTATGGTAATCAAATCTATGATACTTGACTGCTAAAAAGTTGTGATAGGTTCCTGGGTAATTGTTAGAGGTAGGTTCCTGGGTAATCCTTTAAGCCGCGTTTACACGAGGCCAGTAGGCGAGCAGGTAACCTGAGACAAGTTACTCTACCGGGGACTTGCCGATGATCCTGTCCACACGACTTGGGTTGTGAGCGAGCCAGTGTTGATCTGGAATATGACAGAAAGTGCATTTTCTGGTGACGTATAAGAAATTACACCTGATTTTGCACTTTTTTTCATTGTTTTGGCCATTTCACCTGAGTGTAAGCTTTTATTTTAGCTTTAGCTTCACTCTTTCCAAGCCCTTCAATTTTCTTAGGGGAAACTATTTCATCGAGGGCTGTTTTGCATGCATTCTTGTTTTTGTACAGTTTAGAAAACTGGTCCCATAAAGCAAGGCCGGTCCTTATAAAGTTCCAAAAACGTAATTCTCATCTCTTCAGACCAACTTGAAGCCATTTAATTTGTACAGTATTACACAATATAAAATGTAAAAATTTAAAATAATGAACAGACATCCTACAGCTCTGTTTGTCACAATATTAGCTCACTTGCTCTGCTTGACAGACTAAAAAGTTGTCCACACGGCGTTAGTGCGAGGCAGGCTGTGTAGCAGGTCTGTTTTCGAGTGGTGGGGGGCAGGATGTCTATTCCTCGTACAAGTCAACCTGCCAAACAGGTAGCAACTTGCCTGTGATTTACGAGCTTGGTCGTTCACACAGGGAAAGTTACTTGCCTCTGGTTTCTGCTTCAAGTAACCTGCCCGCCTACTGGCCTCGTGTAAACGCGGCTTTATGGAATAACTGGAAGAAGAGTAATACCAATAATTTGTTAATGTTTCATATTTGAGACACCTTCTCTTACCTACATCTTTATTTGACTGGGACGGTGGCGTCACCCTGTAATCCAGCTACTTGGAGATCACGAATTGTGGATAGTTGTGGGTGTAGTGTTCCCTTGTGTGGGTTAAAATCCGAACTATTGAATACTACTCTTAATCCGCAAAGACCATCCTCATAATTAGACCAGTTCGTAATTCGGAGGCAGTGGTTCGGACTCCACTTTAAACTGTAGGTTACTTAGGCTATTAATAAACAGTCCTGTATAAGGAACATGCCAGCCTTAGTCAGTAACAAGACTACAATATTGCGCCACAATCATCTTACATTCAATCCTTATTCATACCTGGCTTAAAATATACCTACCTTTTGGTATATATTGTCGCTATTTCAATAATCTAATCTAGAGCTAGATGGGTGGTTCAGTGGTGACAGTTCTTGTTTCATAATCTGAAAGTTATGAAGCTCAATCCAGAGCTAAGTCTTGATACAATTTGTGATGGTTTGAAACTGGACCCAGTTCCCATCTTTGCTAGGATGATTTAATAATGGTCCAGGCAAATGAATCTGCTGGTCTTTGTTAGTAGCAAAGTTACAAGTCATCTCATTCACCCTTCACTCATACTTACCTTAAACTACTAGGTAACCTACTTAGTGGTTGGGTTTCTGTATATTCATATTTGAGTATGAATATAAAACCTGGTGCTTAGTTAGTAGTAAATGTATGAACGGTATTGTGATATAAATTTGGATTTGATGATATTCAGCTTTCTTAACCGAAACAAATGTTGTCCGTAAAACATCAGGCAGGTGGTGCCATCTGTCGTCAATTTTTAGTAGCTAGGCCGATTAGCAAACACCGCCGCCGATGCACTAAACCTGGAATTAGTTCTAGTTTTAGTTCTCATTCAGCTCACTGCTCTGCTGCTAGAGTATGTTTTATAACCACTTAAATGCTTTTTCAGACGATGGTACTGGTTGAGGCACGTCACTGATGAGCGAAATATTGAAGCCAAACGGTAGTACGCGGGTTTAAATCCCCACTATGGGCAATACTAGTTTGGCTTACAAATGTGTTGTACAGTAGAGGGGGCTCACCTAAAATAAACAAATGGTGACCGGCTTGGGTGGAAGTTGACGGCACCTTATTGGGATTCCAGTGGATACATGTTTTGCTTCTTTTACATTGTATGGTTAGGGGGGCATGTGTTGTGTTTTGTGGTTGAAACTGATTATTAAAAGAAGAGTTGCATAATGATTTTTTAAGGCTAAAACGGCCACCAGTGTAGGGTTAATGCCAATAACCAGCTGATTAATTTTACCCTGCCATCATCTGATAACTCGAAAAAATATTTTTATTTACTTCCCTGTGGGAAATAGGTTGGATCATGGATATGTCTAAAGGGACTGTTTTCAGTTAATCTAAACAGCTGTTCTTATGTTTAAAATTTTGGTTGTTAAAAGTGCTAAGACAAATTCATGTCAAGAAAGGCAGCTAGGTAGTCAACACAGTTGTCTCAAATTTTACTTCAATCAAACAAACTAGCAATCTTTAAATTATGAAGCAGATAATATAGCCACTGAACAACTTAGGTTGTTATACTAAAGTTGTAAACAAGAACCAACGACAACTTTGTCATGGTTGAGGGCAAATTTCATTCATATTTTCTTATTTCTCTCTGAAATGAGAAATTGCAATATCTGTCCAGCATCTATCATCAGTTTAAGCAAACTGATCTTCTAATTGTTTAATAGTTTTTAAATATTTAAAAGGTAACTTTATAAAAATAATCACATGTATAGCAATGCTAAACACACCACCCATCGCTTTTATTTGCTAACCAACCCTCAGACATCTTAGGTTTGAGCAATCAAGACAGGCGTTTATAAAATAGATCAATCTGGCTGTATAGAGAATTTGTTTCAGTATTATTTTAGTCGAGTAATAATTGCAAAAACTCTTCATTGACTTAAGATTCACATACTTCGGGTGCAGATGGTAGGTTGAGGTATCAAAGTAGAGTTTGTGTAATACCATGTTCTATGTGATGAATAATCAGGAATCTTATTGAAAAAACTGCAGAGTGGATCAAAGGAATAAAAAACCATGAACTTATTATTGCGATTTATTTTGGTATATTCAATCATCGTGAAAAGACAATACACATTACTTAAAATAAGGCTCCTAACATGATTCTGAAATATCATTTCTGATAAGTGAGCTGCCTCTTAAGGGTAGAAATTTTAGGGAAATTTACACACTAACTTGACAGAATTTTGTTCATATTCTACAGTTGAAAATGATTATTTACAAGTTTAACAATGTTTTATAGTTAAGACAATTATCATTTAACAAATTAACTTCCTCATGTTCAGTGAACTTACATTGTATAACAAACAATGCTTTTCTTTTTAGATCAATATGAATAGTAAAGGTTGTATAGTGAGGTAAAGAAAATACAAAGGATCGTAGGAATTAAAATAATTTTACTTTTCCCGAATTTTCTATACTATTTATTATAATGACATTAAATATAAGTTGAAAACAATCTATATCTAAATTATTTAATTTACTCCAGAATAAAGATTGGTATAAAATATCTGAGTCAATTGACTAAATTAGTAATGGTGCTAATTGTCTAATTTTAAACTTTCAGTGCATTTGCATTAAAAAATTAACCATTGAAAGTAAAGTGAATTGTAGAAAAGTGCCCACTTTCTACTATAATAATTATAGACAGTGTACAGAAGAACTACATACTGGGATGGTGGCGACGTAAGACCCTTGGACCAAACAACAGTTGGCCTACACCCAGATGTTGTATTGGTATCATATGTTTTAAAGGCTGTAATATTAATATTTAATTTGTACTTGTTAAGGAGTTGTATTTTCTATGTGTCCTGTGTATCCGCAAAGAAAAATCCTGCAGCACAAGCATCATTCTTAGTAATTCAATTTCTGAGAGGTCTCCTAGTGCCTCATGGAGAGTACACTAGAGTCCTGGTAATTCAAACTAATTGGTACCGAATCCTGTTTGGATTACCCTGTGTAAAGTTCATTAAAAGTGATATTAAAGTCCATTATTTTAGACCCGAATGGTATATTTAGAGCGATTAACTTATGTCTTATCACAGTTCACATATACGTTGTACAGGTTTTGCCTGAACGGCATCAATTGTTCCTGCAGAGATGTTCTATTTGTTATGCACTCATCATTAGAAATATAAAATACGACACACACACTGACACATAAAAACGAAGAATGATATAACAGTGCCGTCTGTAGGCATACTTTTTACAAGATCGCAGTCATTGCTGGAGATGAACACAATGTTTGAAAAGGGGTTCACCAAAAAGCTACGATATAGACTCAGACCGTGAGAATCAAATCTATTGTGTAGCTAGACATCGACCTATGCTATCCCAAGCGTTAGTGTACCGCTATATCCAAATGCTTTATGTTTATGTTACGGCGCAACTTGGTTATTTGGTCAAAAGACGAAAATTGAATACTCATTTTCCAAAAAGTAAGTTATTGTATATATTGTTAACTTTATGTACACGGTAATTTTAAATTAGTGATGCGTGCTGTAGATTAAAATGTTGTAATCAAGATTTAAATGCTTCGTTTTTAATTTAAACTCAGTAACCTTTTTTCCTATCATGTTGTTCAGATTAGCCGCAAGTTCGGATTACCAGGACTCTGGTGTAGTTGATAGTTGAGGACTTCTGACTTGTGACTAATCCTAGCAACTACTTTGGAGCTGTCTCTGATTAGTTAATAGTGTCATTGCCAAACAATCCATTTTTATCTCCATTGAGAAGTAACCATTTTTGGACATATCTAAAGTAAATTTTGTTAAAACCTCAATGCCAGTCACTATATACTTAGGGCCTCAGGTGGGACACATAGGATAACCGCTCATGAGTTGACAGTAGTCGCTAGCCACTGGCTTCAATCCAGTAATCTTTGACTAACCGGGCCAGCGCAATACTCCTGAGCTACCATGCCAGTGTACTTGAACATGTAAAAAAAATGTAAATTATAATGTTAATGGAGATAAATATTGTCAGAGAAGTTTTCAAATTTGATTTAATGGGGACTGTCTAATATCTGAGAGTAACTTCAAAGGAGCGTTCAATCACCCCCCAAATCATTGTAGCAAGAAAACCACCAAAGGAAAATTATTTTAATCTAATGTTAGATTAACCTCTAAACTGGTCTGAAAAAGAAAGGGAAAAACAAAATATCTTAAGGTCACTTAAGTATCTAGATAGGGTTAATTTTGGACGAATAAATTCTTGATAAAAAGTTGAACAAAGCGTTCTTATCCCAATTCACTGTAATAATATGGACATTGAAAAATTTAATATTTCGTTTCTTGCAAGAGTCCTACGAATGAGAAGATGCACTATCACAATAATCCTACATTACAAAGTAAGCAGTGCTATATTAAAAGTAACTTTAACTTAGTTATGTTAATTTTACTTTTTGTTAAACATAGTAACTAAAACAACTGATAGTCTTAGACCAGTATCAGTTGGTAATACTGTGACTTAAAAACCAAACAATTGTCGTGCAGCTGTACAAATAAGCTTAAAAAAGTTAACAACCTATACTTTATTACTGACTTTCTGTTTTTTGTACATATTCATTACTTTCTTGCCAGGCACGAGACCTTGTGTTAGACCAGGTCTCTTCTTCTTCTTAACCACTTCACCATCCATAATCTTGTCCACTTTGTCACTTTGATCACTCGGTGCTGTGGCTTCTGACTGCTCGCCAAGCTCTCCTACGGACTCACTGTATAGATCCGAGTCATGAGCAAACTTACAATTGTGGCCAAATCTGCATCTGCCTTTCCGGTACATCCAACAGATTTGCTTACCATTAATCTGGGTAATGTCTTCTTTAGCAGGGATCATTTTAACATGTTTTTCAAGTATGGCACTTTTGGCAATTTCCTCCTCAACAAAAGGATTCTTAAATACTGAATTTGCAATATTGACAGCGCCATCTTGACTGAACTTCGGCAGTGGTAGCTTCTCGACTTCTGCAGCTTGTTTTGCGCTGAAACAAAATTCATAGCTCAATGCTCAAAAAGAGTTGATCTTATAAAATATTGCTACAGATAATAATAGCAGTGATCGACAATATGTTGAGGACCAAAGAAGCGGGAAATTTAAATGATGTACAAATAATCAACAGCTTAATAATCAACAAATTTACTTGAAATGTAAAGTGGTTACCTCTCACTGGTTAACCTTACAATACATGGAATGATGTTAATTTCCAAGTTCAACATAAAGTGAAACTCAAAAGGACAACATAACCTGCACACCACCATTCGAAACACAATTGGAGTAGGCTTAATTAATGTAATTTCTATTAGCAGTAAGTTTGTGTGATAGTCTAAGGAACAGTCCAATTTAGTGCAGTATCATACCATCACAATATATGGCCTATTTCAACATATTGATTTGTATTACATTTTAGCTAACCATGTATACTCAGAAAAATACAACAGTTAAATTAACCTACAATCATGGAAAATTAATGAAAAAATCGTCTAATGGTCTAGTATTGAACCTACATGTCCTTATCGGAATTGTTGACTTCATCACCAGAATCAGATTCTGAAGAACTACTGTAGTCTGCGACCAGAGAGGACATTATAATTCGTTATTTAATTATAGAGGTAAAGCTTTTACGCAAATTTATTATGAATGAGGAGTTGCAAGACTATGGAACCACGATAAAAACATTTTAATGCAGTAAAGTTCCTATAACAACATATAAATATTTTTCCGCAATAACCTCAAATGCACAAATAAAGAAATTGACTTTGACAATTTTAGGCCTACATATGATTAGAACAGTTTTAGTTTATTTATACACAATTTCAAATCAGCTGGGATTATAGATTCCACCATTCCATTCCACTTACACACAGCCTTTCAGAGACCGCACAGGGAATAATTTCGTTCCCCATGTTTTACATACAACATGACAAGATTAAGACCGGGCTGAAGCTACCAAACGAATTTAGTTAGTATTTAGAATAATTTCTCGCGGTTCAAATTTTGTACACATAATGAGTGTTATGTGTACATCCGTCATGAGGGGGTGTATATGAGTTTTAAGATGAAATTTTCAACCCCTATAAAGAACCACTTATAAAGGTTTGCTGCTGTTCTCACTTTGCACATAAATCTAGTAATATGTGTACTTAATGATATCAAAGTTTCAAAGTGGTACGTAGGGGATGAGAGGAGTAAATTTAGGTAGCTTCAGGGTGGTAAGATTAAGACAGTACAAAAGTACTGTCTTAATCTTACCACCACTATATGTTTTATGATTTCAATGAAAAATCATTGAAATTATAAAACATATTGTCATCTGATTGAATTGGAAATAATTATAATCATGTATTTACAAAAATCTTGATAAACCAACAGTAAAAATATATCAAATTTCCATACGTTCTCTTAATCTTAAAACCTTTATTATACCATGGATTTTGTAATACTGTATTGTGAATAATCATAGATGATAGATTGTAAGTTAGTTTACTTTTCTGGCCTTTGGTATAAGTTTTTGTTTTTACTAACCTTATCATTTTGTAGGTTATGTTTTGTTCTTCTGGTTAGACGACTTTGTTGCATTAATTTCTCAAAATTGTTTACTTATGTGGTTGATTGATTTGGTTATCACCAAGTGGCTTTAGGTCAGTTACTGTAATTATTTATCGGAAATACATTAAATGTATAAGTACTAATTTTCAAAATCAGTAACTTACTAATTTTAAAATTAATTCAATAATATTTTTTAATTTATTTTCCCTTTATCTATTCCGCTCTGATTAACACTAATCCATGTATTTTAATGATCACATTCTGTAGATGGCCCTTTCACCGTCTCTATCAACATGGTATGTTTATGTTATTTTTTTCAATCTTGACATGAATTTGTCTTAGCCCTGGAGGAGGGTGTTTACAATTAGTAGGATGAAAATTTGCAACAGGTTTCCATAGAAACTATTAGAGATTGTTGTATTGAATATTTTGTATAAAAGAATAAGAACAGCTGTTTAGAAGATCTGAAATCATTCCCTTTAGACATATCCATGATCTAACCTATTTCCCGCAGGGAAGTAAATACAAACATTTTTTTCATGAGAAATAGTTCAAACCCCAGTCTTGTTACTACTACCTTACGTCAACCTTTTGTTAGAAAATATTAATGAATAGCTCAATGACAAAATGACTACTGCGTCCAGAATTGATATTTGCATGATTTAATTCGGAGATCCACTGTGGTGAAAGTTTCAGCTTTGAAGCACTATCACTCAGAGTGGGCACTATCTAATCTGACATGTTGGAGACAGCGCCTTAGTGGGTCTGAATTATTGAAAGAAGTGTTATTCAGCCTCACTAGCTGGTGTCATCAGTTGTGATATACTTGACCAGCTGTTCTAGTTAGAATTTGATCTAGTTCATTGAACGTGCTCATGAGTTGTTAGAGTGTACTGTTGGTTTTCCACGTCAAATTTAATTGGTTAGCAGTAAGTTTTTATAACCTATTAATGTTCTTAATAAACTAGTAGGCTAGACCTACAATCTATGGGCTGAAAGGAGAGTGGATATTGTGATTGGGAATGAAATACTTTTTATACCCACCTATTCTTTCCCCTACCTATTAATACTCAACACACCAAACATAATTATTTATAAAAATATCACTATCCCACTCTAATTGTAGGAATATGCAATCCATTAATCACTATAACTGACGAATATAAATGGTAGGAACACGCTTATGCTGGTTCATTTTACTCCTGCTCATCTGTTAGGGCCTATTAATTAACAGTCTTTTCCAATATATTACTGTATCAGCCTATTAAATGTGTATAGTTATATATTAACATTATTATAGTATATGTTATCACTAAAATGAAACGTATTCAGCTAGGTTTATGCCCAGCTGAAAAATAGTTTTTAAAATCAAAAACTATATTTAAAAACTTAAAGATTACCATGATTTTGTTGACACTTGAAATGTTAAAATGGTCAAGATTTGGAGGAGTGGTGTTTACAATAAAATTCATCCACATATTATCTATTAGAATTAATTTAGCTGACGAACATATTTTTTCAGGTACACAGGATTCTTGAAATAAATGTCACAATAATAAAGTAGCCTATCTCATGTCCTCCTTCACGTTTTCAAATAAAATATTCCCTCCCAGTGCTCCAGAAAAAGGAAGTTTCCCTTTAGATCATGAGGGTCAATGCAAAAATGTAATGCTAAAGTATATGATTTGCTTAAATGAACATAGCAATAACAACACTGAATGTCGTCTAGAAGCCAAAGCATATTTGCAGTGCAGAATGGATAATAATCTTATGGCTAAAGAGGATTGGTCAAAACTAGGCCTTGGTGACACTGAACTAAGTGATGCGAAGAAAAGTGATTAGTAGGTAGTGATTTTGGTAACATATAAACTGCCCTTTAATAATGGAGAGGAAAAAAGTTTTGATTGGATGTTGTGGAAGTGTCGCAACAATAAAACTGCCCTCTTTAATTAGTTGTTTTAAAGAGAACAATTGGGAAGTCAAAGTCGTGTTAACTCAGCATGCTAGTCACTTTGTGTCTATGAAAGATATTGGCTTAGATGTGAATGTTCATGTGGATAAGGACGAGTGGGACTCTTGGCAGAAAAGAGGCGATCCGGTGCTTCACATTGAGCTGGGTCGGTGGGCCGATGTCTTGGTCATTGCGCCCCTCGATGCTAACACTCTGGCAAAAATAGCTAATGTAAGTAAGTAAGATTATTGGTAAGTGTTTTAACACAATGACTGATGTTTTAAGTGTCTTACTTAAATTAAATTAAAGATGCATGGTCTAATTGGTTATGTATTTAATTCTAATGAGTGACAGACACAATATTTATATAAGAAAACAAACCTGAAGTGAGTCTTGTTACTTCAGTTACTTTAGTTCAGAACTACCTTTATGTAGTTAGTTCATTAAGTTGTTGATTTTTCCAGGGCATTTGTGACAATTTGTTGACATGCACTGTGAGAGCATGGGATCTTCAAAAACCTCTGTATTTCGCCCCAGCTATGAACACACGAATGTGGGAGCATCCTATCACATCTGTTCAGGTATCCCAGCTCAAGACATGGGGTTACAGGTAAGGCCAAATTGAATACATCATGCATTGGTAAACCAAGTCTTCTTTGAATTGTTTTTTTTATAAAGTTGATCAAATAAAGAATTTACTAACATTGCCTGTCACCTGAAGAAGCTTGAACAAGTCACTAATACATCCCTGGAGTAGATCAGACAGGACCCTTCAGTTCAATGCTGTCATTCCATGTTTCAAAGAAACAAGAATTTACCAAAATTGCTCTAGTTTAATAGCGAAAAGCATACCAACACAGTACAACTATTTTTTCTGAACTTGATGATGGTTTCTATGTTGTAATAATTACTCAAAATAGCATAATCAACGTGTGGTCCTTTTGTTTAGTTTGTGTCTTTCTACGCCCCTCGACATTTTTTTAACGTTTTGATGGGCAACGTTCCAAACCCCTTGTTACTACCTAACGTCAACCTTTTGTTAGAAACATCATTAATTAATAGCCCAATGACAAAATGGAAACTGGTCCAGATTTGATCCGGCTACCTTCGGTTTCCAAGACAGGTACTATAACCACTATGCCATCCAGCTAGTGATATGATTTTGAATTACAATTCGAAAATAAGTATATTATACAGTATCAGCCAAAATAAAGAGTGCTGAACTCTGGCTAGTTCGTTTATACAGTTCAATGGTTGTCCAGTTTGTATCCTGTAGGGAAAACCACCAATATTTTTGAACATTCTTCTCATTGACGTATTGCTAATATTCAGTTTAGGAGAAGCTCGCATTAGGCTTCTTTTCGGTGACTGTAACACTTGCTGCAACACTCTTGCGTGGTTTTCATTTGTACAGACAGAAGTTGGGCGACCTGAAAAACCCTTTGGCTGTGTCAAAACACCACCTTTTCTTCGAAAATTTTCAACAACACTAAGAATTACAGCATTACTAGGTGGGTTTTTGTGGAAATGTTCCTGGAAACGTAAAGCAGTGTGTGGCAAGCTTGGGCCACCCGCACGTCCATTTCCATATGAGCGAAAATAATGCTCTACGATAAAAGTTTTTTCTACAGTTGTTAGCACCATGATAACAAAAACTAACCTCAAATAAGAAAGAAGTAATGAACACGAAGCCGTGGCAACAATCACCAATTGAATCAGCTGATCGAGAAGGCAACTACAGCTGATTCAGTTTCAGTACTGTTTATTTTGGCTGATATGGTATAAGGCCTATGTTTACCTTATTGTATTAGGGATTAAATTTTTCAGGATTAATCGGATCAATAGACCACAGTATAAGTTTTAGATAATTAAGATAATTAGATAATTACTTGCTCAATAAGAGACTGTTGTTACAGAGAGATACCCTGTGTGGCAAAGACCCTGATGTGCGGAGACGTAGGACTTGGTGGAATGGCAGACATTGAGACTATTGTGAAAACTGTTTGTAAGTTGGACTAGAGAGTCCATGAAATATTTGTACTGAACTTTGTTGATTTAATAAAGTTATACCATAGTTTATGTTTTTTAAATTTGTAATCCTTTAATTTTCAAACTAGTCAGTCTAGCTTAAATAAAGTATTTCAAGAAATCCGAGTGTGATACTTTGGTTGTCATAAGAACAAACACACACAATGTAAGATATAAAATGTATTTATTTATATAAATTATTTTGTGTAAAAACATCTTGGTAGAAATATAATGCCTAGAGTTCACATATATTGTTTGTATAGGAAATGCTCTCTAAAAAATTACAAAAATTGCACTAAGTATTTTTTTTAAGTAGATTCAGTAAATACCATATGTATTTCTTGGGTATGCCTGGAATCAACATTGCTTGGAAGTAATATGTGTTGATGTAGATGTTAGATTTTCAATTATATACCAAGAATGTAGCCGTAAGGCTAAACCATAACCATTTATCAGGTCTTCAGAAGATATTCTTGTGGAGAATATCACTTTTAAATACAGTTATACTTCTTCCTACTCCAAAGACAGGTCAAACAGATGCCGTGAAGCCCTCCGCTCCCCTCACGACGAGACTTCTTAATTTCATTATAGTCTGGAACAAAGATACAAATTAAATTTAAAATTTACAATTTGAATTCACAATAGAAATAATGCACAGTGAACTCCCGATTATCCAGAGTGAGAATAAATACCGTGGATAGAAAAAATTAATTAAGACATAAGACTACATTAAATTAAAATAGTGACACAGCTGAGTGTATTTATAGGACAGAGTAGGGGAATGGAATTGGAATATGGTATCTAAGGTGGATACTAATAGCACTACGCAGAAAAAATTGAGGGAATGACATCAATAACTTTTTAACATTATCCAAATTAACTGTATATCTACCCTTTTCTCTCAGAGACAAGGGAGACATATTTTAGGTATCTGAAAAAGTGATTTTTTCAAAAATTCATTTTCAAAAATGGATGAGCCATTTTTTATTATTTACTTTCGCAAAATACTAACTGTTTACTCCTAAAACACGAAACAAATTATTACAATTCGATGGATGTCAACAAACAACATTGTGGAAACTGAAAACAGGCGTAAGCCGCAGTACGAACGAAGTTGCAAAACAACTAATTTCAGTCACTAAATTTTTCAAGAAAGCTGCCATATTGGTTTTGTGAGTGCATAGAGGCTAAAGCAACATCAAGGCACTCTTATCGGTAGTTTCGTGAAGTAAATGAGGCGAAATGGCTGATTACACCTAAAGGCGTTAGCGTTAGGTTAGGGTTAAAAACAGTGCTATCATAAGACCCAAAGTATGTTGACTTTTGCTTCGGCAAAATTAAAGGCCCTTGAAAGATCTTAACCTAACGTATGGTGTTAGAAATATTAGTTGTATAAAAAAACTTGTATTACATTGTATATATTTTCATACTTATCTATTTTCAGTGACATAAAAACAATCACACTTATGATACTTGTATCTTACTATACTCTTTAATTAAACCAATAACTCTTAAAATAATTGCATAGAATCCAATTTTGCAAGATATAAAAAATCTTATCCAGATTGTACTTTGGTATCTCATGTAACCATAGATCATAGCCTATTTATACTTTATAGTTTATGATCTTATGAATCATTCCTGGTAGCCTGATCTAGCAGCTGACTTATTCGGGCAACACCTACGTAAAAATCTAGGGACACAGAGAGACTCTTGGCGCCGGTGGCCTCCACATCCCTCGCCACGTGTTCTTGAGCTGTGTTCTTGACATCGACGACATGACACTCGGAGGCAGCATAGTGGCATGAGATAGCTTTACGAAACCGCTGAAAAATCAGTATATGTTCCTCTATTAAAATCAGGCTTTTAAGCAAATTTCCTAAAGGAAATAAAGCTATTACCGTGTTTTGATTGTCAAGACAAGACCTACACACAGTACCAAATTTTTTATTTCATTTATATGTCCCAAAACATTTTTTTAAAGTCAAAAACATTGTTACTGTATACTGTATATATTATGTATATAGGATACTGTTTATATTTGTGTCTGTAAACATGATAATTCACATATAAAAAACACAATTCTCAATTAAATTTGGTCGTGACATGTTAAAAATCCTTCCAAATGCGTCTATCAAAAGACCCGAAGGATGGTTTAGGGAGAAGGTTTGTACCCAAAAAGGGGGTTTTAAAACAATTTATAAAAAATTTAAATTTTACTAGCACTATATTTTGTTAAAATTAGCAAAAAAAATTTGTATTTTTAATTTTTTAAGCAGTTATGGACATAAATATACTTGTAAACATACATCTTGTGGAGAAAAGTTTAAAATTGATATTTTGCTTATAATTTGAATATTGTGATAAACAATATTTTACAAAGCAGTTGTAACTGAGAAACGCTCGATAATAAAAGGCAATTTTATTTATTATTTATTTGTACAGTATATATTTTGGTCTAATAATGTATTGTGAAAAATCTAAATTATTCCTTCCTGTGTATTTGCAAAGCTACTGATTCCTACTAATTAACCTATGATCAAGCTTAGTTTCTATCATCTCAAATAATTCATAAATGAACGGTAATTCTCTGGGTATGCAGGTGTCCGCTATTTTACTACACGTATTCTTTACATTTTCACATGTAACCCAGCCTATTGTTTTATAAGATCTATTAGGCTACATATATTTTTCTCACCTTGGATCGATTTGGTCCTGAACCATGTACCAAGAGGGGGTGAAGAAACACAGTGTCTCCCTCCTCCATACAAAGCGGTATTGGCTGCACGTTTTGTGTGTTATTAACACCATAGAATGTCTTGTATGCTCCAATCTGAAAAATAAACACTTTTCCATCTCGTATCAGATAAAACACAAGTCTTCATGTGTACCTATAGAGTTAAGTAAAGTGACCAACCTCACCGGAAATAACCTTAACCCATTGGCTACAATAGATGGGCACTGCCCACCACGGGATCGCCAGCGCGTAACTACAGATGACGAGCAGTTTCCGTCATCGACATAACTGTTGATTTGTTCTTGTATTTAGCGGTCTTTGACTGTTGCATTAGGGTATTTGACTCTCGATTGTTTTTATATCGTTCTTTGTTTTCAAGTTTACGATTTGTTTACATCGTCGTGCAGTTTGACATGGTCGTTTCGCAGCAATACAGTCCTTGTATTTGAGGATTGTTCTGATTTTGTCAGGCAGATTTTATATGAAAGTGGTGATTCAGCAAGTGAAGATAGTGTTGAGTTGAGTGTTTCCAGCTGTGAAAGTGATGTAGAATAACATAAAAGTAGGCCTAACCTTCAACAGTCGAACTGGACATCGAGTGATAACAGTTAAAGAACAAAAACAAGTTTTTCATGCCTATATAGTGTAAATAGGCAGTGAAAAAATTTTAAAAATGTGTAGAACCTCTTTCTAATGAGCTACTCCGTATATTATCATTCAGCTAGATATATGGGGAGTAAGTATTTTCTTTGTGTTTATCGAGTATTAAGCTTAAACCCTGATAAATGCTCATATAATTCAGTACTGGCATGCTTAAAAAGTGTATATTCTTCATTGTTCATTTTGTTAGTCAATGGGTTAACAAAGTGCTATTCAATAGAGTATGATTTTAACTGAGAGATGATATCAGAAACAAGCCATTTAAACATTTTACTGGCATAAAATATTAAAACACCAACAGTAAAGGTGATTAAAAACTAACTTTAAATTAATTTAAAGCTTATAAAATGCAATTTTAATTCTTAATGAACCTGGAATTGTTTAGTTCCGTGTTGGAGAAGTTGGTTGATCCGATGCGAGCCTGGACACACAACCAAACATCCGTTCTCTTCATCTACTTTCTCCATGGCCGTCCATGTACCAACTATCAGATTAGCTGGTCTGAATGGGAAGTACAGGAGGTCCTTGAAAAAATATAAAAAATAAAGTATTGAGAGTGGATTCTTAATAAACAGCTGTAATCGGATCTTCGACTGGTTTTTACTAGTTTAGAGATTGGAATTGTGTACATTAGGAAGAAGTTGTCAAATTTGTGGCAAATCCTTTAGGTTATCCAGTGTGACAGGCTTACCTGTCACCTTGGTTCCTTCTTATCTCACCTGGAGACTTTTTGACACCCGACTGAGTCTGAGCAGAATTGTCAGGGAATGATGTACGTGTGAGTGTGTTCATATATCCACGAATTGTTGATAGTTTTGAGGGATGGTTGGGTGTAGTGTTCTCTTGCGTGGATCAACGTCCGCACTATTGAATACTATGTTAATCCGCAAAGACCATCCTCATAATTAGACCAGTTCGTAATTCAGATTAGATTATCTAATGCCTAGTAGGTTCCTTCAGAATCTAACATATTGCAATAAATTTAATTGCTTACAAAATCACAATGATATTACCCACACGGCCTGCTTGTTGTAGGCCTACCTGGTGCAAAGGGTGTATCGTGGTGTCTTGAGCATCTGGCGGTTTATTGATCAACATTGAGTGGATAGCAGTAATATTGGGACCGGTGAAACACTGGACATAATCCAACAGCTAAAACCAAATATAAACACAGTTATTTTGCGGTACTAACAAAAGCAATTTAGCAAACAGACTCAATACTGTACCTTGAATCTTTTTCTATTAAAAAATTATTGTTAAAAGAGTTTTAATATGAACGAATACACAAGGTTGTAATAATTATTAGGCTACTTAATGGAGAAATTAGCAACAAATTTTTGTTTTTACCATACAAAATATTTTTACTGTTTCAAGTTTATAAAGAGCGGATATTTTTTTAAAGTTGAAAATGAATTCACATTAACCTATTCCGGTCCAAAGACGGACTATGCCATCCAGCTACATTACAATAATAACAAAAAATTAAATTGAAAAAACTCATACCCCCTTATAACACTAACCATAAAAACAGATGTCCACTGTAATTCCAGCTAAGCCAGTCAGTGATATGCCGTAACCCTCTAGGCCACCAATGCTTAGTCAGACATAACGCTTAGTTGGCTATAAAACATACACTAGCGGCAAGTAGCAAACTACGTGAGATAGTTCCGAGATTAGATCATAAGGGGCAGTACGGAATGTAGTTCTTTAAATTGTTGATGCCTGCCAATGCCTGATGGGTTGCAGTACTTGTCGAATATAGCTGGTTGTTTTCTCAAAACATTAGATTTTTAAAAAATTCGGGCCTGAATGGGGTAAAGAAAATTATCATTTTTAGTTTTTTAATAAATAGACAATTGTCAACAAGATACTTGTATCTAGTGTCAAATAAAACACAAACAAACAAATTTTGCATTGACTTCCCTGTGTGAAATAGGTTAGATAATGGATATGTCTAAAGGGAACGTTTTCAGTTCATCTAAACAGCTGTTCTTATTCTGATATATATTAAAAATTCAATACAATAGCCCTGGTAGTTTCTATTGAAACTTGTTTAAAATTTTCATCTTACAAATTGCCAACACCCCACCCTCCCAGAACTAAGACATCCATGTCAAACGTTGGTTTAAAAAAAGTTTTGATATGTTTTTGTTAACTGTATCAAGAAAGATCACTTTGCCGAATTTTTATTTAGAAACCCTCTTGAACGGTTAACCATGGGAAGTAAACAGCAACAAAAAATGATGCAGTTCTAAACTTTTTTTATTATTTTAAATTACTGTCGTGGCTAAATGGATTTTATGATGTGACTTACGACTATTTCAATACTTGAGTTAGTATAAAGTTAAATTGGATCATACACTTTGAACATTACATTAACTACAGAAATAATTTTTAACCTAACCCGGAACTGAACTGGCAATGTTCAGCCTAAAAAGTCAGCACGCTAACTGCTGTTTCTGAACAATAAAGCAACACAACATCAACATCACCTCCGGAAGAGTGGTGTAAAGTGAGAAAACCTTGTCGTACAGCAAGTCTTGTATCTTGTATATGAGGTTCTCACCGGAGGCTCCAGCCTTCTTCAAGGTCGGTTCCTTCATAAGGAACATTCCTCCGGCAGGACTCTGTCCGTTGCAAATATCCACAAAATGTTCCCTGTGTGTCAACGAATTTTCTATGTTAACAACTTTGGAGGGAATATACCTTGCTTCCTTCATTCACTATTAGAGAAGTTGCTTTGCAAAAGGTGCTAAATGTATTAAATATAATATAGCTAATGAACGAAAAATTTTGTCATAGAAATGGAAGAACACATACATATATATAGGGCCTATATAAAACACATCGAAAAACATAATTATGTACAGTTTTTCAGAGATACCAACAATTATTTCTTTCTAAATAAATAGAATAAAATTAAGAATAGTCCATATAAATCCAATTAAAATGCAAAATTGTACTTTGATAATTTTAAGAACGTAATCTACATTGTAATAAAACTTAAAATTATTAACATAAAGCTTTTTTTTAACAGATTTAACGACTTTATCAATATTTTTTGGAAATACCTAGTTTAAATTAGTCTGAAGGAACTTTGGTGTGGACATGCATGCTTCTAGTGCTGAAAGATTTGAATGTGAATTTTTTGATACTGAGTATTTTTAATCGGTATTAAAATTTGGTTTTGCCCGATGATAAATAGGCTTAGCCTCTAAACCATATTTTGTGTTTTCTTCATATATGATGTAGGCCAATACAACACACACTAACCTGCATTTTTCAAGAATATCAGTATTAACCAACTTCTTTACAAGGAGATATCCATTGTCGTCATAAAACTGTCTTTGTTCTCGAGAGAGTTTGGAACTATTTTGAGTGTACTCAAACTCTTTATCTAGGATCAAGGGTTTCGTAGAAGAACATTCATTCCAATAAGGTTTAGACTGTAAAGACCAGTTAAGGATAAAGAATACAGGATAAAAAATATAAACTTAATATGAATAAAGTTAATGATCAGACATGATAATTGATTGTTATAAAAAATTAATTTGAACAGCCAAAAGTAAAGTAATTTAAGGGTGGAAAACACATTGAAAATTTTTTTACTATAGCCTACCCACCTTGATTGTTGCAAGTATATCTACATTGGTGTTGTAAGTTGTTGTATTTATTCATTCTTCTTTGTGCTCGTTCGCAAGTCGGACTGATTTGCATATTCATTGGCTATCCTGACAGGAGTAATTAAAATTACAAAATTACTTTGACTTCAAATTAATCAACACAAAATTAAACATCCCCGTCACCACAGACCTGTGTACTCAGTGAATTTACAATCAATAATATGACAGGTTTTATTAATATCTATTGATAAATAAGAAAATTTGCCTGTTCTCTAAAATATTAACAAAGAAAGAAAACAGTGTCTCACTGGCAGCAGAGCTGCTGTTTAATTGACAGACCCATCATAGCCCATTGGACTCTCCAATATGATAATTATATTTTAACATAATATCCTACATATGTGATTCAATAAACTTGTGACTTATACGTTTGAATACAGATTAATTAGATTAGATTTATTTTGATCAGTTCAGTTTAAAATTTTGCGGTAGGCTCAAAATAAATCAATTTTCCAGGCAAGCATGTTAACACAACTCTATGTATTCTTAAATTAATGAGGCTAAATAAGAGAACCTGTCACCAAAGTTTAAGTCATGATTTTATTGTGAGATGTCTAGTCTAAAACTGTTGAATACATGAAAGTCCCATTTAAAAAACATAAGCTTTAACAGTTTAAAAACAATACCTACTTGGTACATTAACTTATCAATATTTAATTTGATTTTAAATTTTTGTAAAATATTGGATAGTGATTTATTTCTATAAAATAAAAACTGTTTGAATCCTTTGCAGTTAGGCCTAAAATCAGAGTGAAATGAATACCTAAATAAAATGGTATTCCTTAAGCTTAAATTGTAACTTTATTATCAGCATGTCATTATTCTACTGGGTATACATTTACATGGATTGGGTGAATAGGTATAATGTTAGGATGAGTAAACAAAGGATACATTTTGTGAATGTAATTGTAACCTCCCTTTCCCTAAATGACCCAAAATAGTTTTTAGACGCAATTCTGTTGAATTCATTTTGCCTTAGAATAGCCTACTTTTGAAATAATCCTTTTAATACCTATAATAATTTTAACAATGTAAATAAATATCACCAACAACACTCCATTAAGTTATGTAAGCACTACTGCAGCTACGGTATTGAATTTGGTAATGCAGTAAACAGACTATTCAGACTATGACAGTTTTCCTTCATACTTTGTCCTTGAATTAGTGATTAATTCCATCTAAATTGACTACCTGGAGGGACAACCCATTGGTTCTCGGTTAAACATTATCACTCATTACTCATATCTAGTATCTTCAGTTTCGTCTGTCGTCTGCTGTCTCTGCCTCTACTGTTTGTTGTTACAGTGTTGTTTGTTATTGTTTGACTTATGAATGACGCACATCGTACAGTACTACCACTTTTATGAATTATAAATTACAAAAACAATTGTATTTACTTATATAGGCTATATCATGGATATGTCTAAAGGAAATGATTTCAGTTCATCTAATTAACTGTTCTTATAAACAGATGACGGCACATTCGTTAAACACCTCCGCTGCACTTGTTGCGTTCCACAAATCTGCTAAGCCCCTCTCACCCAGAGCTGAGACATACCCATGTCCAAATGTTAGTATTTACTTCCCTGTGTGAAATAGGTTAGATCACGGAAATGTGAATTTTTTCAGTTAATCTAAACAGCTATTCTTATAACCAACCTATGACATCACGGTTTCAAATTTTGGTCGAGCAAATTGCTAACAAGACAATGTTACTGTAAATTAACATTTGTAAATTTGCTAAACTATAAAATAAATAAATCTCTATTTACTATGAGACTGGGATAGTGGTGACGTCCTGTAATCCAATTATTTGGAGGTCACGAATTGTGGATAGTTGTGAGAGAATAAGATTGTCTTTGGTGTAGTGTTCTCTTGTGTGGATTAACGTCCACACTATTGAATACTACGTTAATCCACAAATATCATCATCATAATTAGAGGCCAGTGACCAGTTCGTAATTCAGAGGCAGTAGTTCGGATTCCACGTAAAACTATTGGTCCATTAGTTGTCATAGGCTGTTGGGCTTTTGATTAACAGTCCTGTCTAAGGAACATGTCAGCCTTAGTCAGTAACAAGACTACAAGATCGCGCCACAATCATCCTACACTCATTTCTCATACAAACTTGGCTAAAAATACCTACCTGGGTAGATTTCCATTTCAATAATCCAATGTACCGGTAATCCATTTTATTAATCCTATAATAGCTTATTTAACATATCTTTATTTATTTCATATGGAACCATAGTTAGTCAGTCTATGGCTGAACCTCCAAAACATAACAACCAGAACTTTTATTTCATTTTCAGGTTTACAACTGTAACCATGACTATATTTTTCCAAAATTTGACATGGATATATCTTAGCTCTGGGGGAGGGGTGTTGGTGATTTGTAAGATGGAAAATATGTAACAGGTTTCCATCTACCAGAGCTATTGTATTACATTTTTAATATAAAATAATAAGAACAGCTGTTTATATGAATTGAAAATATTCCCTTTAGACATATACATGATCTAACCTATTTCCCACAGGGAAGTTCAGTATAAACAAACATTTTTATTTTTCTTTATAGGGAATCGGAAACATAATATAATTTAAGCTTTGTATAACTAAACTAAGCTGTTAATTTAGTTAGAAATTTATTGGAAATTCTTGATGTTTGAATATTTTTTAATGATTAGATCTATTGCACATTTGTATGCTTAATGATTAATTCTATTTATCTATGTCTACAGACTTTGCAAGTAACAATATGACAAGATACTTCTATAAGATAGTCATTAATTATATGTATTATGTTCAGCTTACTGAACGTAGACAGTTGTGTACAACAAAAATTAAGTGCATCAGATAAAAATGTAACAATGTCACAGTCAAACAAAAGCTTTACGTAACTAAACGTAGTAATAAAGACGAGTCTATGGCTAAAAAATAAGGAATAAAATAAATCCAAAGTGCTCCCTTTTGTTAGGACCTTTCCTTAAAAAATAGGCAAAAATGAAGCTCAAAAGAACAATTATTTAAAGAATTATTTTTATGGTAGAAAAATAAAAAATTATGAATACAGATGGTATTTGTACTCAGAGTAACCTTTTAGCAACGTCCATAAAGAATTGTTTCTAGCACATCAAGAAGTCAAGTTTGTTTGAGAAGTTTAATAAAATCCTACAATTAATGGAATAAACCTAATTTATATTATATGGTAAAATTGTTTTGTGCAAAATTGGAAGTAAGCACATCAAGGAGTCCCTTAGAATTATTATTCCTAGGTAGCGAACCAGTGATCAAATAGTATTTAGACTTCAACATCTATGAAGTCCAATAAGTGTCTAACTCTTGAAGCTTTACATACTTTAAACCATTGTTAATTAAAATGTCTTTACTTTTTATAATTTGTAAAAAAATTAATATTTGATCTACTCTTTTCCTTTGTAAATGAGCAGAATTTGGTATACATAATGGAGTAAACACAATAAGCACTTTCAACAATACATTTTATTGCTTTCAATCAACTGTACAAACACATTGAGAAAACTCATTTCTCACAGCCATCATACAATAACATCCATTCTTACATTTATTATTGTCTTATAAGCTAAATTAATACTTTATCTTTTATATTCCACAAGCTATCCAGTTTTAGATGTAAAAAAATCATAAGGAGTGAAATATTCTTAAAAAAATTTCATTCAAAGTTTATTAAAAAAGCTCAAAAACCTTGACCGAAAATGACAAGAACTCTCTTGATAAATTTTTTATTTTCTTTACCCTCTTGATGACTTTTCGAACATCATTTCCTTCATCCGCCATCGGAGGAATTTATTTAACACGTTTCTCTAGAGCTATTTCTTCGATGAAAATTTCGGTAACCAAAACCGATTATTAGTTCTTAACAATATAATAAATATATCTAATGTGATTATGTTAAAATATAGGCTAAATAGAATAAAACTAAACCAATAGATTAAATTAAAATATATATTGTAATACAATTTTTTATGTTTAATGTCTTGAGAGTTATACAAAAAATTAATGAATAGCACCACGTGATTCAAAAGTCAGTTTTACTGAGGAATATTACAGTGAAATACTTATATTGAGTTTTTTAATTCACACATTTTAAGTAAGAAATTAAAAAACCAGCTATAAGGTGATTGTTGGGCTATATTGTGTTTACATTTATATGTTCGTATGTTGGCATGTACCCATTAACTGCAGCTAATAGCCGAGAAATGTATTTTCCCCAGCTCCTTCTAAGAAGGCATTTGCGAACTGATCCAACAGTTTCAGTCGATTGTGAAATGTAAATATTTACCAAAAGGGTGGGTCAATTATTACAGATCAAGATATCGTATTCACGCTGAAAAACGAAATGGTAGGAAGTATTTTGAATAATTCTTTAAGCTTTACACATTATGGTAAAAATTTAGTTTAAACCTAACTACAAAATAGATTGGCTGAAATAAAACTGACTTTTGATTCCTAGTACGGTAAAATTTTAAATATCAAATTAGTTAACCTGATAAGTATTAAGTAGTACAGAAGATACCCACATGTTCCAAGAAGTCTACATCTAACTTATTACAATAGTGCACTTATATTTAAAATACTGTTAAACTACACAGGTAACAACAATGAACAATTGGATTACTAGGAATTGACGTTTCACAGCTGTTTTTACTTCCAAGACACGAACAGCTGACACGTTGTTTACCCAGATGAATTATAATATAGTCTAAGAGACACCCTAGATGGCAAACATTTTATTGATTCAGACCGCTTCGATATTATTTAAATGAAATTCACAACTTCGATATCTTAAAAACTGGGTTTAAAGTTTGGGGAAAAATATTATCTAGTTTATTAAGTAGTTTGATTTAGTCAAATAGCATGTCTCTTTCTTGATTAACGTAAGAAAAAACCCAGTCCCTTTTATGATACGGATTTGTAACTGTTTTATTTATTGTTTATGTAACTATTACTAGCAATTATAATACAAAATCAATTCAATCTGGTTTAGCAATTAACTTATTAAGCATTAATTATCGACAACAATCACTCAGGTGCTTATGTTTGAGTGAATACATGAAGACTGGAGGTGATGAGTGAGTGTTTCTTTATTCTAAATCTACAAACAAAACTCGACGTAACTATCTAAAACATAAGCAATTACACAAATAAATATGTAAACAAACTAGTTTAAAGATGGAAAATTATTATTAAGCTTAATTTTAATAGATTTAGCGGAACCGTGTGGTGCTAAATTTATACACCACACCCTCTTAAACAAATAGAACTGCTAAATTATTTCTGGTGAGATATACAGTACCAAATAACATTTTTAAGTGATAAAGTTTTAACTATGAGCAAGGAAATTATTTAATGCAAGCCAGTTGTTCGATAATTTGGAACTATCTTGATTGTGTATCATTATTATTAGCACAAATTAGAATTTAAAAAAAAATATGGTTTTAAGCATTACCGAAAGTGTAATAAATATTAAACGAGAATGAACGATTTTAAAATTGATAACACTACTTTAATAAGAAATAATTGACCTACCTTTTACAAGAATAAAATAATTATAAATACAGTACTATTATTTACATCTATTCAACTCTATCCACAGTTCTTAACATGTGCTTATCGGCAATTTAAGCAAAAACCTGCTTTGATGCTTAGGAGAATCTAAGGTTTTTATAACCTACTTAACAAAGTACTATTTACTTGCTTACAGTGTTTGTACAAAACAGGACTTGGATTTGTGTTATAGAGCTTAATTTAGGTGTTTCTTCTCTCGTCTGCAGTAAACTTTCCATAATCCAAAATACTTTTTACGTTAATAAAAAATACTGAAAAGTTGTTACATCAGCGGTTTCAAGCTACATTACTTCATATTGAGATTCTAAAAGGTCTCAGTAGAAGTATTTCTTTTTAATTCAGGGACTTAATTTATGTTTATACTAAACTACTTGTCAAAAGATTAATACGGGGATTGAAGGAATAACCCCTTTCCCAAATTCATACTTAAAAATAAAAGTATTAATCACAAAGTCAAGTAAAGTAATAAATAAAATCAGGGAATAAATTTAAATACAATGAAAGTGATTCATAAACAATAGATAAATAATAAATAAAATTCCTAATCAACTAAGCATAAAGTTATGGTGTTGCAATATAGCGCACAAGGGAAAAAATCAATTCACGTCATCACACAAGTATGAATGATGTAAAAATTTAGGGTATATATTTGGAATAAACATTTCACATAACATTACTGTTTGTTCTCATTAGTGGAGGTTAATGAATAAAGTGAATATGAACTATCACACAGCCTAATCGTAAAAATTAAAATCCAATGCCTTAAATGAAGTTACAAATGCTATTAGAATATTTGCAGAACCTGATGAAGCTAAGATTCAAAATTAAAACTACCAGAAACTGGATTTTTTGTGGTCACGATAAAACCCATTCAAGTGTTATTTTGGAAATTTATAAAAACCTACTAATGGCAAATCCAAAATTTCTAAATGCATAAAATGCTCGACCCGTTTACCCACTGATGCAAGTGATCACACTAGGGAATATCTGCTGTTAACTTTCCAAAATTTGTGATCTCCAAGTAGCTGGATTACAGGACACGCCATGGTCCCAGTATGTAATAGTTGATAGATACAGACGCTTCATATTGGTAACGTACTGAAACAACCACACCCCTTTATTATCCAAACTCACACTCCACATCCTACCTCAAGCTTCATCGTGTTCTGCTAACTTTACCATGCACAGCTCATAACCATCTTTAGTTAAGAGGCAACATTCCTATAAGTACAAAAATTAAACAGGTTTTCATTTAGTGTGCTTCCACCCGACACAAAACCATCTAATGGCGATTTAAAATTATTTGAACAACTTACCTTAAAATAAAGTAAAGGAATATAGACAATCAGTATTTCTACATAAAACTAAACAAATCCTTCATTAATATTGATTGTTCTTTTATTTTTTTAAACTAAAAATTATAACCACAAGTAAATTAACATAAATTATATTCAGTTAATAATTATTAAATATTAAGTTAAACACCTGTAATTATTTTGAAGTTAATATAATAACTAATGCTGTTTGATAATTAGTAAGGGCAGGATTGATTGAGAATAAATTAGTGAGTATAGTAATTGCCTAACGATGTCTGCAAATACTTTACATCATTATATAATTCCCCTAATTTAGGTAGTGAAAAACAAAATACTTAAATCATTTTAGATACACAAACTAAAAATAAAATGACACAAGGTTTAAGATGTTAAAATGTCACATAAAACTGTTTAATTAGAATCAAAATAACGTCTATTATAAACAATTTGATTTCACTTTGAACATAGGATTGATATTATGTAAGGGTGTTGATAAAACGTACTTGTGATGGGAAAATAATCACAATGCAACAGCTGTAAGCAGGAACATCATTTAAGTCTGACACCCATTTATCTAAAACTGGACAAAATACATCTGCCAGCAAAAAATTATTTTAGTGTTCAGGCTGAGAGTTTCAAGGATAAAAACTCCTGAGGGAAAATTTAAATTTTAAAACTGCTGAGCAATGACGAACACACATTATGATCGACTGTGTTTTGACTAGCAGCGAAGATAATATCAGAAAAGACAACTATTGCTCAACGAGATTTAAGTACGACAGAGCGTCATGGTCTCATTATGCTATGCTGGAGTGTGGCCGAGACCCGATAGTGAAGTCCTTGTACTGCGCAAACACACAAATCTGAAACACGGGCATTACATGCCGGTGAAATTAACAACATTGGTGCATGCGAACAAAACCAGAATACAGAAAAAATAACATGGCTTGTTGAAACTGTCGATTTATTTTAATATATTGACTATGGCGTTACAAAAAAGTTCTAGACTAATAGCAGATGAATCAGTAAATTTAAAATTCATGGCTTAGTAAGGAATAGACATTGTCAATATATCACAACAAGTTGTTTTGGATGTGTCTGCAAATGTTCTTACTAATCTAGAAATCTATATTTACATCACCTGTCAAAAATTCTCTTAAACAATAAAATGGTTTTCTACAAGCCATGACTTCAGTTAACTTTAAATCTATTTAGACTAACAAATTTTGCTATGGTGGATTTTAAAGAACTTATACTATTGACTTTATGACTATTGCCTGTTTTGGTTAAATTATGAGTAGGAATATCAAGCTATTAGTTCTGTGTGATAGTTATAATTTTTTTCCCTAATTTTAGTTCACTCAAATTGATTTTGTATTTACTAAAACATGATAAATGTATAATTATGACTGTCAATATTTTGAGTCTAATAAAACGGCAGTGATCCAGACCAGCTACACATGTTCTCACCAATTTCTTTTAAAATAAAAATTTCATGTACATGCGGTGAATGTCATAAAAAAATTCCATATGATATGTGTGATTGAAAGAATGCAAAATAAGTAACTCTTAAATATTCTTCACTGATAAATTCCTTTAATTTATTAAAATAGTTACTCTAGATATCTTTTTACAAATGGTTTCTATATGTTCTTTCCAATTTAATGATCAATAGAAAAACCCAGTAGTTTTAACTGTTTTAAATCCATTAATTGTGTAAGCTCAAATAATATTTTGTGTTTTTTCTTTGTTACACACCAGGTTATTTGCAGAAAACCAATTCATAGCTATAAATTGCCTCATCAGTAATCAGACTGAGGGTGTTAATGTCTTTATGGTAGCCATCAAGGTTGTGTCATCTGCATAGATGATAGATTCCACACCGACGCACAGCTCATAACCATCTTTAGAGAAGAGGCAACATTCCCATAAGTACAAAAATTAAACAGGTTTTCATTTAGTGTGCTTCCACCCGACACAAAACCATCTAATGGTGATTTAAAATTATTTGAACAACTTACCTTAAAATAAAGTAAAGGAATATAGACAATCAGTATTTCTACATAAAACTAAACAAATCCTTCATAAATATTGATTGTTCTTTTATTTTTTTAAACTAAAAATTATAACCACAAGTAAATTAACATAAATTATATTCAGTTAATAATTATTAAATATTAAGTTAAACACCTGTAATTATTTTGAAGTTAATATAATAACTAATGCTGTTTGATAATTAGTAAGGGCAGGATTGATTGAGAATAAATTAGTGAGTATAGTAATTGCCTAACGATGTCTGCAAATACTTTACATCATTATATAATTCCCCTAATTTAGGTAGTGAAAAACAAAATACTTAAATCATTTTAGATACGCAAACTAAAAATAAAATGACACAAGGTTTAAGATGTTAAAATGTCACATAAAACTGTTTAATTAGAATCAAAATAACGTCTATTATAAACAATTTGATTTCACTTTGAACATAGGATTGATATTATGTAAGGGTGTTGATAAAACTTACTTGTGATGGGAAAATAATCACAATGCAACAGCTGTAAGCAGGAACATCATGTAAGTCTGACACCCATTTATCTAAAACTGGACAAAATACATCTGCCAGCAAAAAATTATTTTAGTGTTCAGGCTGAGAGTTTCGAGGATAAAAACTCCTGAGGGAAAATTTAAATTTTAAAACTGCTGAGCAATGACGAACACACATTATGATCGACTGTGTTTTGACTAGCAGCGAAGATAATATCAGAAAAGACAACTATTGCTCAACGAGATTTAAGTACGACAGAGCGTCATGGTCTCATTATGCTATGCTGGAGTGTGGCCGAGACCCGATAGTGAAGTCCTTGTACTGCGCAAACACACAAATCTGAAACACGGGCATTACATGCCGGTGAAATTAACAACATTGGTGCATGCGAACAAAACCAGAATACAGAAAAAATAACATGGCTTGTTGAAACTGTCGATTTATTTTAATATATTGACTATGGCGTTACAAAAAAGTTCTAGACTAATAGCAGATGTTATCAGTAAATTTAAAATTCATGGCTTAGTGAAGGACACAAAACATTTTACAGCAATGTGTTGTGATATCCGGGGCCAAGTGGATTGAAATTCTCTCTCCTCAAAGAGTGCATCATGGAATTATGAAAGTGAGCAAAAACACGAGAATCCAAATCAGTGACATTGCTACCTTACGTACGAAGGTTGTTATGCTACCAACTCAAGATTGATTTCATAGGAACTTTGATAATCTTGACCTAGAAATACAGTGGAACTTGGTTATAACGTTATTGAAGGGACCACACAATTAATGACGCTATATCAGAGTGACACTATAAAAGAGGTTTCATAATTTTAATTTTAAACCGAGGAAAAATAGAAAAACACATTTTTTTACATGAAATTAACACTTTTAATGAAGGTAATTTTAAATACACATAAAAGTTTATGTTTATGACTGACTGAACTACTCTATACTGTATAAAAATCAAGTTTAAAAATATCGCAATGAAGTTAGGCTTGGTGAACTAAACTGTTGGTTCGATTTTAAAAAACAAGTCCGAACACACGTCTGCTATCTTACGTCCCTCCTCACACGCCCTTATAACTCACACTTTTTCTTTAATCGGCAAAACTTTTCTCTTAACACTTGCCATTATTTTTCAATACTGTATTCGTAAATTAAAATAACGAAAAACAAACTGTAAAAGCCGTACACTGAACTAACGATAGCTGCACGAACTGTAGGTACGTACGAACGGTATCACAGTGCTTTGACGCGACGTGAGTCACTGACACTGGCCTTGATGACGGCGACAGCGGATATAGGGTAGGGGGAGGGGGTTGGGGTGGTTAGCGGTAAGACAGCAATAAAATGCTGTTTCTAAAAATATAATGGGGTATCTAGCTAAACAATAGCGGCGGCTCTCACGTTGCACCACCGACTGAAATTTCTCTCTTTAGCTATACGTTGCCTTCATCTCAGCCCGATTTTCTTGACGTTATATACGAGGTTTTAGAATTTACTGCCGATATATCCGAGGTTTTACCTATGTAAATACCTATAGTTTGGCAGGACCTAAAAATAAATTACGTTATATCCCAGTTGGCGTTATGGCCGAGGCTGCAATAACCAAATTGCACTGTAGTAGAAAAAAGATTACTACAAAAATGACCCATTTTAATCCTCCAATGATCCATTGTACCCTCAAGTAAAAAGACAGAGATCCTCAGGGTAGTCTCTTACTCTACGGCCAAGGCTACATGGGTTAGAGGGGTTGACCACTATCCCAGGGATATGGACTTTCTCATCCATACGGATCTCTTCTTTTCACGGGCTCTACAATATGCTACTCAAGAATGCTTACGACATTTTTTCACTAACCTTATCCTTGAGTTGCTGACACAACTGGAGAGCCACAGTGAACAGGACGAGGACCTCGTTGAGCCAAGGTATCGAGGCGTCGGTCGAGTGGCAGTCAAACTTCATGGTGCCGTGGACCGAGGTCACGTGGTAGACTGCGAACACCAGCTTGTGGCTCTGTATGTAGAAGCTAATAGCCACATCTTCTGGGAGGTTTGGCTTCAGTGATTTCTGAACAAACCCACAACTGTAGCAATAACTTAAAAACCCAGTAGCATCTCGCTAATCCTCCCTTGGGATTCTTGGAGGTAAATGAATATACTGGGTGCGTCAAAAGTCAGAGTGCCGAAATGCAATTAAACCGTAGTTGGACTTGAAGCAGCTTTCCAACCCTGATTAACAGATTTTGTTGCATAGTTGTAGTGTGGTGTGAATAAAATCAAAATGTTTTGTTATTAAATCTTTTAAATGTGCTAAGCTTTGGGGTTCCCCAGAAAACACGTATTCTTTTAACAAACCTTATGTACTAAAATCGCACTTAGTTTGGTTTGGGGACATAGCAGGCTAATCGATAGTTTCTCTTCTTTCTATCCATTCGTCAAAGTGTTTTTGTAAGAGCAATACTGAGATATAATGACAAAGCGAGAAATAAACAATGATGCTCACCGACCTACAGTGGTAGGCTGACTATATTTTTATTTTCAATCTACAACATGATTAACCATGTATTTACAGTTTTAACCACGTGTCTGATCACATTTCCTACATTTATAACCACAAGACTGACTAAGCTTTACGTTCTTAATTGTGATATGACTATTCTGTTCGTTAATATCATAACTACAACATAACTGACCATGTCTTTACAATCGTAACTTTGACATGACTGACCATGTTCCGACTGTTCATCAGTTCGTCCATAGCCTTCTTCCTGGGGACGATCAGAGTGTTCCTCCCTCTCTGCAGACATCCGAGCACGTCGCCTAAGATGTGCAAAACTTCCTCTGAGGAACTGAAACACCAAGCACACAAGTTTTAGCGAATTTCCCATAGGGAAGAAGCTATTACCGTAGGTCTCATGGTGAGACTTAAGCCCGGGACCATGTTATTTTTTCTTCTTTAGATGCCTAGAGTCCAAAAACAATAGTCGTTAAAATTTATATATATATATATATATATATATATGTGTGTCTGTGAACACGATAACTCTCGTAAGCATGGTCCGATCAAGACCAAATTTGGTAGAGACGTGTATTCCTACAAATGCTCGGACGAGTTCGTAAACCAGACATATCGGTCAATGGGAACGGGTAGTTTGGGGGGGTTTTGTACCCCAAAATGGGGTTTTTTGCGTTTTTCACATGTAATTTTTAAAAATTTCTAATTTTATATTTCACCATTGGAATCAGCTTAAAAAACTACACAATTAAGTTCCTTAAAGTTTTTCTCTATCTCCAACGGTTATCGAGATATTAAAAAATCTAAACACAGTACGTTGTATTGTGGGGCACCAATGTTAATCTTATGGAGGATAGGGAAAAATTAATATTTCCCATATTAATGAAAATTTTTGGATGAAACTTGATATTTAGCTTTATCTGGTTGAAATCTATCCATTTATGCTTAAAAACCATAGTTTATGTGTTTATCATGGCAGCAAACTTGCATACTCTTTTCCCATAAAAATCATATAGGGAATAGGCAAACTCCTTTATTTATGGACAGATGTTGATGAAAGTTAGTATAAATGTTAAGATAAAAATTATTTATGGTAGAAATGCCTAATTTCAGTGTTCCTTACAGCAGCAAACCTGCACACTCTTTCCCATGTTAATCTTATGGAGAATAGGCAAATAATTCTCATGTTTATGGACAGATTTTTATAAAACTTGTCATATATTATTATTATTTATAATTGATTTGGAAATTCGCTGAGTACGCAGGTCTGCTGCGACGGGGGTATTTTTATATTTTATCTACAACCATTGTAAAAAAAGTACCAAGCTCACTCGTGGCTTTAAAGCATTCATAATACAATCATTGCATAAAATACTATTATTTATTCATGAACAAAGTTAGAACCATCTATAAAGAGTGTCTGTTAAGTCTGCCACCAAACTTCATGATGTGGTTTATAGGGTCAAAATAAGCAAAAAAGTGTCCATTGGTGTATGTTCTAAAATGCATACTTAGCCAGATATCTGCAATTCTGTGTTTTTTACAAAATATTTCATTTCTTAATCATTTTTAAATTGATTGTTTTGAAACTTGGTATATGTCTATAAATATTGAAGACCCAATTTAGGCAAAAAAAGCAACATGATTAAATTTATAATTTTAAAATGGCAGCTATTTAAATTCTTAGATTAAGATAACTTAAAAATGGTTTATTAATTCAAAATTTAAAGCTATTCAAAGGTTACATGATAAGTAATAGATTACTTGATTTAGCCATTAAAAGCCACAGATAGAGCTGATGGTACAATCAATATCTCTGATAAGCACATTTTTACTTCATGAGAATTAACCAATACTGTATATAAAACATACATTGTACAATCTCTGATAGTATTTAAGAATTTTCAATTTCAATTAATTTCAATATATTTTGTGCAAGAAAAAAACAGTTAAAATAGGTTTTCAAACTGCAAAATTGTCAATACACAATCCAAAACAAGTCTAATGTCTTAGTAACGAGTTATTTTAACAAGCCATTGTGCTCTTATCTAAACAAGATAAGCAAGCAAGGTATTTTTCTTAAAAGGAAAGTCATGTGGCCTCTAAAATACAGTTTTCATTAAAAGTTAAAGCAAAGCTAAAAACAACTCAAATTAGGCTTATTTCATGATAATTTTTCACTTAAATATCGTTTCATTGAAACTGTAAGGAGTATTGTGTTAGGGATCTTAATATATTTTTTAATTAACTAAACAGGCCTAATGGTTTTTCACTATTTAAGTAATATGAAAAAAACTTTCAATAACATAGCGCTATCTGTGAAAAATCACACTACCCACTCTAAACGTGCTGGTAATATAGGTCCATTGATTACAATATCTTACATCAAAAGTATCCAGAAGAAATATCTGCAAATTGACTTTGTTTTCTCCTGATCTTTTATTATTAATTAAATAAAAACTTCCCAATGTAAATCTTATGAAAAAATGCATTTTTAGTGAGGAACTTTTAGTGAGGAAATATAAAACCTTTGGAACTACAAACTGAGATGTTTTGAATGAAACCTGAAACGTTAATGGTTAAGATATAAAGCAGTAGACTTTGCAAAAAACCTGCTCCATTTATTATGTATAAAGATAAGTTGGCAAATGATGTTAAATAACAGATTATTAAAGCACAACCCTAACTGCAACTTTATTTGACATCACAAAACTTGAAAAATGTGAGCCTACCTTTCTAGATCACTCCCCCTAAGCTTATGTCTTGTTAAAAAGTGCTATTCTAGAAAAAACAATCAAATTTTCAATTTTTTCACAAGGACAAAAACTTTATTGGGATAAGCAGTAAAATTGTAAATGAGCTCTTACACTTCAAGGTGTCTCTTACTTGAAGGCGTAGTCCTTGTCGATGTTATTTATGTGCTGCAGGGCCAGACGAAGGTGATTAGCTGCATCCTGTATCTGATGCAATTTCCAGTGATTCTCGCCACCAATCGATGTCCTATAATTCTGGTTCTGCTGCCGCTGCACTCGGAAATTTATGTCCTGAAAATATTAAAATCTATTTATAAGCCCACTGATGGTACATCTCTATATCCTTTAGTCCTGATATCGGTGTTAAAAGTCAACGTACCGCTTGCGTAATTGTGTCACCAGCCAATGAAACAACACATTTCAGATTGTCCGGGGGAACGGACATGATGTACTTCTCCTCCTTGTGGTTGCTGTCGTTGCCACAGAGGTTGAGAGGGAATCGGCGAGCACATTCCTGCAATATCAAATATATATTGTAATTAACACATTCACTCTTGAAATAAATGGTAGTTGGTAGATGTTATGTTATTTTGGAGGAATATGAGGTCTCGGAAAGCCGGCTAGGCACGTCTTCCTGCGGAATATTGTACAGCCACCAGATAAATCTCTACTACTATCTACTATGGAATGTCGTTTAAAATCTAGGACAGAGGTAGTCTGCTTCAGGCCTGTGGAGAATGAATGAGTTGTACAAACCAGGCTCAGATCCTAAAACAAGCTAATGGCTATTGGTTTAGTAGGCCCAATAATTTAATTTAATTTTTGAATAATGAAAGCCCAAGTTTAAAAGTAAACTTTGATGTTAATTAGATTGGTTGGTCTCTAATTGGCTAAAAATCTCAATTTTGAAAATTGAATGATGTGTCCAATTAAAATCTTGAATGTTTTTCAAAAATATGTCTATAGCATGATAAAAAGAAGTAATTTTAAAGAAGAAAAATTAAAAGCATTAAACATTACACTCACCACTAAAATTGTATGAAGCTGATTTAAAACTGCATGAACTTCCTTACTTAGGACCCATTCAAACTCTCGTTGCTGTAACAAAGGAATTACTGTATTAGTACGGGGAGACATATGTTTAATGATTATCCCTAAAACCTATTAATAAACTCAAAGGAGGGCAGTTAAATTTGTATCAAAGGTAAAGAGATAAATCATACAAGAGCCTAACTAAATAGTTTTTAATGCTAACGACAAATTACTTACCGGTACTAAGCTAAATCTCTAATTACTACCATCACCAATAATTACTATCTTATTTGATACTTTTTCGCTTCATCAGAATGGCGTATTACTTAAGTGCATTTTAGTAATACATTGAATGGTGTCATTTTTACTATATTTACAATTGTTTGGATTATTTGGGTGATAAGTATCGCAGGTTAAGATTGTCTGATGGTTTTCATCCTAGGTTTTCCTTGAGGTATTTTGTACTTTTACAGAACTGAAAGACAATGATTAACCTTTGAGCAAACACTGGATTTTTGTTAAGCTTTGAATGTACCAAACTTATTTTCATACTTATTTCTTTCAATCTTCTATGAATATACAGATCAAATGCAAAAATTTAAAAAGAATAAAAAATAATTTTACATAACAGAATCAACGTACCAAACTCTGTGCTTCTTCCTTCTCAGAATCAACCATTATATATTTAAGGATATAGTTAAGACTAATGGTGTTATTAAAAATTAAATCGCTCTGTACAAGTTGTCCTCCACAAGTATTAAAAAAACTGTTCAAGCTCACAATACCTCGAACTAAACCAACGTGATTCTACACTGACAACCTGAACTGACAAAAGCAGACAGCAAATACAAATCATTGCAACCTGAACCTCAATAGAAATGATTTCAACATTCCAACAAGTCAGCTGATGAGCGGCGCCTTTTAGATTGGATTTCTTTTTAATAAGTTTTCATGTACTATTTGAAGTAGATAAAGACAAACAATATATTTGACATGGATACGTCTTAACATCTATGGTGTTAGCAATAATTGGAACGATTAAAATTTGAAACATAAGAACAGCTTTTTAGATGAACTGAAAGTCTGAAAACATTCCCTTTAGATCCATGGGTTATTTTAATAAATCAAAAAGTATAAAAGAGGCGAGGTCAATGATACGGTTCCCTTACTTTTCCCAGTAGCTATTGACCTTATTCTTTTTCAAGCCATTGGTTATTTTTTATTATTTACCGTGTTGTTGTGCCAATAATTGATCGATGGAATGTATTTGTATGTTTTTTTATTTCAATAAAAAATAGAATATATTACTCGGTTGGAATTTAATTTACATAAAAATATTCTTGGATAATAACATCAATATATACAAAAGTATTGCTCATATTAAATGATCAGTGTTATAGTATAAATATAAGTTTTACATTTGAAAATTAATCATGTAATTATTATATTTAGGCAGCACTGGCAGTATCTGTCGGATTCGTCTTTCCATATTAGTGATCGTGATTGAGGTAGAAATTCGTACACTGAGATAAAACTGTGCTAACTTGTTAATTTGTGACTAAATTCCATTGAAAATGTGTATATAATATTTAAAGATTATGTTAAGACCGAAGAGGAGATGATTATCCTCAAACATCATCAATAAGTACTTAAAATCGCTTTATCAGTGCTATGTTTTTGGAAGGTGCGGCCATGTTAACTTCTACTGAAACATTTTGAGAATTTGGTTTGAGTCGAAATATTTAAATTCAGAATGCCATGTAACTTGAAAACAAGATATTTGCCAGCTACATTTGCATGGACGCTTTTGCTTGGGACTACAGCGGCGTTCTTCTATTTTCCGTAAGTTTGACTAATTTGTAGAGCAGTTAGTTGTGCCCTACTTGTGGTTTTTAATACCCTCTCGTTTACTGTTTTGAAGTTAATCCCAGGCCTTCTCTAGGTAGGGTTGTGAGTCAATGCTATTAATGCCATTCAAAGACTTGGTTATTATTGTTAAAGCCAATGTATCTCTTAGTATTGTTTTTTGAAACAAGGACCTGGGACATGATCCTTTATGATATAGCACAGACCTATAACAATTGCATCAGAAATATTAACTTAAAGCATAATTTTTATGTTTACTATCTATTTTAAAAGTAAAGTCTTAATAATATCTAGGGTGCTAGATTTTGTATCAACTTCTAGGCTGCTAAGAATAGACTCCTCTTTGACTGGGACCATGGTGTCCTGTAATCCAGCTTCTTGGAGGTCATGAATTGTGGATAGTTGTGAGCGATGGTCGGTGGATGTAGTGTTTTCTTGTGTGGATAAACGAGGCAGTGGTTCGGACTCCACATTAAACTGATGGTGCCTCAGTTGCCAAGAGTGATAAATAGAAAAAACCCTGGAAAAATAGTGATCACGGTTATATTAGCTAATCAAATACTAAAGAACAACCTCTTTACTTAATAGGCTAATCATAGATTTTAGACCCCACGAGGTTTCTAGGCCTTCCTATAATACATAACATATAAAAAAACATATTTTAAAATCATTAACATTTAATATCTTAAGAGAAGACCTAGGGTATGAGTCTATAAACTCCAGCTTAAGACATTTGAAACAGCCCACTTGCTGGTAAATAGCTAGTTCCTTGGAATATGTTTTGCTCTAGGATTGTCATCCTGAAAAATTGGAGCCTTTTTCGAGCTGCGCTGGGCAGTCCAGCGAATGTTGTGATGTGGTTTATAACCTTTCCACAATATGTGCATATATCTGTCTGACAAAGACATAGCACCTTGAAATGCTTTCTTTTCCTTCCGTTTCCCATCACCATGCGTATTATCAATCTAAGGTGGTAGCCTTTCACAAATTGAGAACTTTGGCCTATTCTCTCATCAGAGGATTGGTTGTCTCATTGATTAGATATAAGAGTCTGAGGCTCTTTAGTCCTAATTAAAACATTCCGTAAAAAGTTAGTTTTAAGTAGGTAAACTTTTCCTTGAGGCCAGAAATTTGTTTGAATATGTACTGTAATTTAATAAGATTGAACATTAAATGGGTTGGCATCTTCCGAATAAGAATATGAGTACACACTTAATGTTAATAGACTCGGGTAGGAAATGTGACTTATGTTAAAAATGCTAAATTTAAAAAACACTGGTAAATTTTATTAGCAATGGCATAGGCTGTAGATGACAATTGTCTTCTTTTAGAATATTAATAAAAATCAATCTTCATCAATTTTTCAATAGATTTTCAATACTAAAAATATGAACTTAGACTAATACTTCCTATCAGTAAATCAACTGCTGTTCAATCCCTTATAACTTATATTCAAACAAAAGTAAAAACCACAAAATCTATTTTTTATTGTGAGATAATTTTACCTAATTAAAAAAATTAGAATGTGTCCAACATAGTACAGTATATATGTTATGAAGGTGGATATATTAAGGGAAAATAAAAAAATTATATGAAAATTAAAAAAAAAATATTTTTTGTCAACTTCTCTTCAGTTTTCTGTTATTCAACCCCTTCATTCATTTTTATTTTTATTAAATCAAGTATTGTTAAATGTTTTATTAAATCAACTCAATAGTTTTGCTATTAGAATATCGGTAGACTACTGTCAAACATTGATATACAATAGATTACAAGGCGAACCTAACATAACTATGGTTCTACCTCAAACAGGTCAGGTGCAGTGCAGGGGTTATATTTTTTGTTTCGTTTTAGCCAATTTCACACTAGCAACGTTTATGGACCCAGGAGTTATTCCGAAAGGTAATATTAGTAAAATTAGAGAATGAACAATCTTTTGCGTAGTGAAGAATGGTCAATCCCTTATAACCTTATTCCACTATGTTAAAAAACCACAAAATTATTTTATTTAATATTTTTACCTAATTAAAAAAATTTAAATGTGTAAAATAGTACAGTATATGTTAAAATTTATATTAAATAATAAAAAAGCATTCAGTTCTACATAATTTATGTTTGTAACAAAATTCTCAATTTATTCCTTTTTTTTAAAATTCTTCAGATTCTGTCAAAATTTTTCAACAATAATTAGGTCATTGAAAACCTTTATTTTTAAATCAAAGAAAATGTGAATTATCTTTCTTAAATATTCTAACATAATTTTTATTCGGTTTTTAGCTGCTCCTGTCAAACGTGACATGCAAGTTCTATCGCCCTCCCCGCTGCTCCCACTGCAGTGTCTGCAACCACTGTATAGAGGTAACTCGGTTCTTTTCATGTGTCATAGAATTTTGATTTTAAACCTGCAAAAGTTTGACTGTAAGTGGATATATATTTCCCCACCCCATTCCATTGTAAAAAATCATCAATTTTCTAAGTAGATTGATTATTGATCCCCACCGACGAGTTTTCAAACTTGGTGGGGTTGAATTCTGTATAAAATTTGTACAGATAAATACATAATGAAAATGAAATGAATGAATGAAAATACTTTTTTATTGAGGCGAACATTAATAATCACTGTAATAATAAGTGTTTGAATCGTCACATAGTCACCGTCGATGGATGAAAATTTAAGTAATCACTATTATTTCTCCTGTGTCAATTCGGTTTAAGATGTCTTATTTTATGTCCTTCCTAAATTTTACAGCTTAGTTCCAAAACCTACAAAAATAATCAAACACCTGATCTCGTTAAACTAGTAAAGACTGTCTCTCTAAAAATTGTTTATTTAAATCTCAACAGAAACAAACTAATCAAGGTAACAGAACCATAGGACAATGAACATTGGAGGGGGAGTACGTGATAGTTAGCGCTACAAACTAATTAGCCAAAACGGTGCGGCACCGGCCGTCTTAATCCGCTCGCCAGTTGAATTAGTTTGCTCGCAACGTTTACACATATTTATGTTATTTACATGAAGCATTAAATATTTTTATTATTTACTCTGAGAAGTGCCGGAACCTCAGATGACGCAATTGTAACACAACAGGTGCAGCAACGTCAACATGACTTTGTTGAGCATTCTGTCCACTTGCATGCTGGATGTATCTTTGATCAGTAATGGGTTAACCAATTAGATACTACATAATGTGTGAATTTTGTAAACTGTTAAGTTGTGGGAGACATGATTATTTAAATAAAAATTATCTCTTTAAGTCATTTTGGGAATAGATTTTCACCCTAAGCTAGTATTGGGTAGGTTACAATATTTCAAATCTAACAATGTATTTTCTCTTTTGATTCAGACGTTTGACCACCACTGTCCGTGGGTCAACAACTGTATTGGACGACGCAACTACCGATACTTCTTCTTCTTCCTGATGACCCTGAGTGTTCATATGGCTAGTATCTTCGCTCTGTGTTTGTTCTATGTTCTTCTACACAAGGAGCAGCTCACAGATACCACATCGATAGTCTCGTATCCTTTTGTGACACAATATAGCATACTGTGAATATTTTAAGACGTGACATGATTGATTCGGTCTAAGAGTTGGTTCAATATTGGTATTTACCATGTTAGTAAAATTTTTAATGTTTTGGTAAGAGTGGTCGAAATTTTGGCCTTGTTACCAACTAACATGGACTTTAGGTACCGTAAGTAATTATTTAATTAATTCTCAACTGGGTCCAGGATTAAACAGGCGACCCTTAGATTATAAGGTTAGATTGCTATCTAGAACTAAAACCATCCGAATTCTTATAATCCAAACCGGCTATTGGGGGCAAATGGGCAAAAATGCAAGGATGTATGTGACCCTATAGAAGATTTGGTGCAAAGCAATGCATTGACACCATAATATGGAGTGGTGGTGTCTTTGCTTTTCCTTAGTATTGATAGAAAACTTAAATTGTGCATCATGTTTTCCATGTAAGACAATTCAGAAATTGTCTTTCTTTTTAAAATGGTCTCTCCAGCAGCCAATGTGATCCTTTCAGATATGGGTTGGTAGATTGGAAGTTACGTTAACATTTTCAAAGCACAACTAATGTATGTCCAATCATCTGAATTTCCAACAAATCGATTTCTGTCGCAATGAATTCGGATAGTCAAGAGTTCTACTGTACTACCGAATTTTAACTATTAAAATAATGTGTAGTTCTAACAATTTAGTATTTAAACTAAAACCCTTCTCGCAGTTTGCAATGATTTTCCTTAACGCAACTTGTTCAGATTGTGTATTATAGGTACGATCACGTTACTGTTTATACCAATATTCGGACTGACGGGGTTCCATATGGTGTTGGTGGCGAGGGGGCGGACCACCAACGAGCAGGTCACAGGCAAGTTCAAGGGAGGGTACAATCCGTTCTCTCAAGGATGTTGGCACAACTGCTTCTACGGCCTGTGCGGACCTCAGTTTCCAAGGTAAATATAGTGAATATACACTTGTCTAAATATGCCTTGCAAATTTCTTCTGATCGTGGAAGTCGAAGAAAAAGTAACAAAGCTGGATTTAGGTCAATTGTACTTTTTCACTTTCCTGGTAGGGGTCGGCGATGCCATTTTTCATGGTCATTCCTAAACCACACTTTTACACAAATACCTAGTCTCTAATTGTTTTATAATTTTTAGTTTAATGTTATACCTCTTTGATCGTGACTATTCGCCAATTTGTGATCACCCATTGTTGTATTCATTCATTGTTCATCATTTCCCTCATCAACATTCAAGATTCAAGATGTTTATTTTCCATAATAAAAAGTACAATTTTGTCAAAACAAACTCAATATTAATACAGGAAAATCCTTACAAGACTATGCGTCTGAGTGTGAGGATGAGCCGAACAGTCTCTCAGTTAATGTTTAATGAAAATAAACAACATACATCTAAAATATTTTAGCGTCTAGAGGGGAAAAATAAATATAATCCTATTGCTGCTATTAATGTGAAGAAAAACGAAAAAAATACAATGAACAGCGTAAAAGTGTGTCACCAGAACAAAAGGTAGCCAAATTGCAAAGGTGAAATACGAAAAGAAGAAGTTGTTGAGTAGGACCTGACAAGATAAGTCATGTAAGTTAACGAAATTTAAAAAAAGAATGAAAATTATTGGAGTCACTAGATTCGAATATAGTCAACCACATTACACATAAGGAGAAACAATAAGTTGTTCTGCAGCCACGGAACCGATACGGAGCAGCCACTCCTCCACTTTTCGCTTAAAAATAGCGAGACTGTCTCCCTCGGCCAATAAAATCTCGCAGGGAAGATTACGGTAAAGCTGATGTGCTAGATAAAAAGAATTGAATAAATTTGCTCTGCGGATTAGTTTAGGAATTCGAAAGCCAACATTTTTCTTACATTTTCCAACATTATGTATCCTTTTCTTATAATAAATTGACTATTTTTTAAAGACTGAAATGTCTTCCTTTCTTTTAATAACTAAACTACATGCAACTTTTTGGTAGCCACTGGATCAGATTGTTGTTAAAGTCACAAACTTTATCAGTGTGATTATTACAGTCGTCATTTTTACTCTAAATGGTCCCAGTTTTATTTGCCACAACAAGCTAAGGTGTCAATGACAAACCACATCACGTCACCTTCCACTCCACTGTTCCACTCCAATCCCAAGCTCTACTGCTTCTTCAACGACACTAATGATTTATCTCTTTTCAGTCTTCTCAATCCGAACAAATACGCCGGAAAGCGAAAAGACAAGTCGAACATAGCGATAATAACGAATAGTGAAAGTCAACAAGTGAAGACGTACATGGACAACAGCAACGGTGTCCGCAGCGCCAACCCTAACGCATACAACAAGGTACATCATCATAAATCTAGAACTCATTTTGTTTTAGACTGAATGTCACATAAAAGCATGTTTCTTTTAAACTTTATATCTAATAAAAATACTCACATAATTTATACCACTGTGTTTTTTTACTAATGAGAGGAGAATAAGTAATATTTTGAATTAATATTAAAGATTTTGGTTGATTGGTTTTAAAACGAATCGCTTTGAATGATGTTCCTGTATATTGGCACGATGTCAATATTTTAGTACAGTAAAACCCCACTAACTCGACACTTTGTGAACCCCGAGATGTTGTTGACCAGAATAAATAGATTTTCCTTAGGTTTTAATTGATTAATACATATCAGTCTCGAGTTTAACATATAAATTTATTACGAGTTTTGTATATAAGTATTTTTACATACTGAGTTACAGCAATCGAAGATATGTCAAATAGGCTATTCAATAATTAAAACTACACATTCTGGAAACAATTTATAATTGTTTTCTTCTTGATGTCACGTACTTCCGCAAACAAGTAAAAAATAGCGAGCTGCCCCATCCCCTACTAAGCCCAGTATGCATGATTGACCTTGAAACAGTCTACAGGCGCGCAATAAATCGACTGTCCATCTCGGCTTGTTTTAGCTGTTCCATGACATTGAAAAGTCTAACGCACTAGTACTGTAAGATAAATAGGCGTTCTGTCAGCTGTTGACTGTCAAGTTAGTAATGTTTTACTGTATTTCATTGACAACAAAAAATGATATGTGTTTTCTCAAGTGATTTTATGTTTTAAAACCAAAGCCAAATGTAGGGTATATATGAATAGTCCCTCTGTTTTTTCTCGGCACTTATTTCTGTAATGCACACATTTTATTACTCCTCTCGAAGTTAATCTTATTTTGTAATGCATTTTTTTCAAATATTTTAATTTAAACTGGAAACATGAATTAAACATTTTTTATGAATTTAATTTGTGAAAATGATTTAACTGACAGCCTCCCATTCTAGGATTGGGAGCCTCCCAATCCCACAGGATTCCTATCCTGCTGTTCAATGGAGTATTTAGCAAATTTTGACTCCTTAAAACAGTAGCCTAAATGTAAACCAATGTTTTGAATATTGCAATCTATTCATTCCTAAATAAATAATGGAATTTTAAAAATTATACATCACTAAATTAAATAATTTGTAACTTTTATTCTACTTAACAATTTTTATAAACAGTTTTTAGACATCTGTTTCTAGTGATTCCCAATATTAAAAACCTAGGTAACAATACTTTATGTAAATATCATAACTCAATTGTTTGGAAAAACTTTCGAAAGAAGACTACAGATGTCGAGTTTCCTGGTATCAAATTAACCCTTACCGGTCGGCTGAAGACATTTCTCGCAGCACATTAGGGCCGCACAGCGCGGTAACGAGTTTACTCGCGATCAATCATTTTGCCACATTTACTGCGCTGTAGTTCGCAAAACAACAGATAGAGTGCATGGTGTTGTTGCTTTAGCCTCTATGCACTTACAAAACCTATATGGCGGCTTTGTTGAAATATTTAGTAACTGAAATTAGTTGTATACGACTTTGGCCAATATTCGTGCGCTCCTGTTCTGCTTTTAACGGGAAAACTCACGAGACTACGGCCAGCCGTTTTCACTTTCGCTAAGTTGTTTGTTGATATTTTCGTCAATGTGTGTATATTTTCATTGTTTTTTGCAGTAAATAGTGTATATTGTGTATATATTTTTCATTGAATAGGATTTATGAACTAATTATTATTAACTGAAATGGCTCATCCAGATGAAAAAATAGTTTATTTAATACCAAAAAATAGTCTTAACCCTAGAAGTGGCAAGCTTTTTACTCTTAACTGTAACATAAATATAATTACTAATATCTTCATGAAATATCAAAGTTTAAACAAAAAAAGCTTAAAACATGCCCCCCCCTTATGACCACTAACCACAAAAGCAAAACAGGTGTCCACTGCAATCCCAATTAAGCCTACAAATGCCGTCAACTTCCACCCAAGCCGGTCACCGTTTATTTAAGGTGGGCCCTCCACTCCGCTACACCACACATTTGCAAGCCAAATTGGGATTGCTCATGGTCGGGATTCGAACCCTAGCACTTCCGAATGGCTAGAACGTTACGCTCGTCAGCGTAGCGCGTTAGCCGGCTCGGCCATTCAGTGCCTAGGAGTAGAAAGCGCTTACTTGGTTATAGACCTGCCCGGTGGCAGGCTCGTGTACTATGAGAGCAGTTTCGGTTGTTTGCCCCCAGAGGGAAACACGGTCGCGTAGGCGATAGTGTCTAACAAATACACTAAACTGACGACAGATTCCTCCACCTGCCAATTCTTATTGAATATGTAAATGCGTCGTAAATTACGACTTTGCCATTTCTAGGGTTAATCTTCAATAATTAAAAATTAAGCAAATTTCTGTTTTCTTCTTTATACAAGCTACCTAAATCCAAAAGAACATTAGAAAAATAATATTTTGATTTTTTTTTACACTGAATGAGCAGGGACCGTGATTTTCACTAGCGTGAAGCGTAATAAGAACTCATGAACAGATTGAGTGAATGCATTTCAATGAACTAACCTCTCATACCAAAGCAAATCGAAACATTTCTAAATAACAATTTAAGACGTTGCCTAGCAACGTGTCAGCAGGTCGCCGTAAGCACTTTTAAGAGTTAAAGCTCTAATATTGATTACCTAAAATGTGCTCGTATGTATGTAAATATTTTTATACCATCAATATTCGACCTAACTGTACTGCGAAGAGTGCTGTGTGTTAGGGACCAATACACCTAGCTTATGAACGTGGTATTGCCGACATACAGCGCTCTGCGGGGTTGAGTTAGGTTGGTTATTGATAGTATAGGTCATTTTACGATGATTAGGTAGATCATGTTTGAGTTGTCCCAGATGAGAGTTTAAATTTCACTTCAAGAAACCTGACATCTCTATAGTTATCTTTCTTAAGTGCAGCTATCGTTTTGACAACTACAATGACAATGGATGCTGCGTTAAACACGTTCTGCTACTTTACACATTTAATCCTCAAGACACCAGGACACGCTTACCGCTATATATATTTTCCGTAGATTAAAAGACAAAACATTGGCTTTTAGTGTGCTAGTAAATGATACCTGAGGGGGGACGGTATCAGGCGGATGAATTTAACACATATTTTGATTCAATTTCCAATATAGTATATAGTTTCTTAACTGATCCCTATCGGACTAGGCCGTGTTTGGATAAGGAAAAGGTCATTTAAACTTTAAATGGAACAACGCAAGAAATAGGAATTAAAATCTATGAAAGTGAAAAGTGTTAAAAAATTCCTAAACATTAAAAAATAGCTATTTCCACGATCCTCCAATATTCACTATTTCATTCCTTACCATCCTCTACATTTCTTTTTAAAGAGACACCGTAATTAGAAGAAGCAACGTAAATTAAGGTTGTTTTCAATAAACAACCGTCACTGTTCCGTTATTGTTGCATCTAACACAGTCAATTAGATAATAAAATAAAAATAATACAGTTACGGTTCAAAAAACGTTGAGAGACAGTTTACTAACACAGTTTAGGCACAGTAGTTTAAAGACTTCCCTCACAGAGTGTTGGGAGTGACTGAATATTTACTATGAAATCATATGATTCAAATTTAACACCAAAAGTTTTTTTTTAATTTTTCGGAACAGCAGCTGTTGCGATAGAACGTTATATATTCCTGAGAAATGTTTGATGGCCAGTTGATCTTAAATCGGTTAAGTGAGCTTACACTGTAGTTATAAAAATCAATGGTTATTCTTTATTTTGTCAAAAAAACACTACTTTTTCTCCTGTTTCTCTCACCTCCATATTTCAGCCAATACATTAATGTCTTATATCTTACTTTTATTAGAGTGTTTTGTTTCGAATAATACAAATAACGATCAATAATCTGTGTATGAACTATGGATTGTTTCATAATATTCTAGTCAGTTTTTAGGTTTATTTTATACTCTGTAGGGGTCAGGGAAATGATAAGAAGGAAAATCTGGTTTAACTGTAAAAAAGTGAACTGACAGGAATTGTTTCTCAGCCGAAAGATTTTTTTTAAGTTGAAGCAACATTTTTTACTTGTATTGAAAAATAGTTCTGTTTAACTTAAACTGATAACTTTTTAGAGCATTTGTATAGCTGTTGAAAGATTTTGACTTTTAGCATGCTAAAATTTAGGTAAGCCACATTTTTATTTTTCTATATATGTAAAAAAATTCCTAAACCGTGAAGCTATCCTCCAGAAAACATATTAACTACCTATTTTTATTATTTTATTCTCACTCTAAACAAATAACTAACTAATAACATGGCTAATTGCATGTCCTGTGAAGACTTCGTTTACTAGAATATCAAAAGTCAGTGTTGATACTAACCACAGAACAATTACAGTGTCACTGTTTCTATTTACGTTTGTTTGCACCGATCATGCAGCAAGGAATGGGGAATGCGGACCGATCACAGGACAGAGATGTATGTTGCCTCCTTACCCGACCTGCTTGGTGCTTGTTGCTTGTAGCCTGCTTGTTGTGTCACCTTGTGGATGCCGACAACAACTTGAATAAAACTAAGATGTGGTAGCTCAGGCCCCTTTTATGCATGTGTTTTTTAAAGGAAAAAAACAGTTTCTAAATAAATGTGTGCATTTATACACTTTCGTCCATGTTTGAAATGTCATGCGTTTCTAAAATGTATCACAGTGTTTTAGAAACCGACGACAAACGCAGAGCTCTAAGGACTTGGTAGTATATTGATACATGACAAAAGGTTGTTCCTAAATCCAGCAGTGAAGTTGACCTGCACTACACGACTGGAATGGTGGCGTCGTACCTTAATCCAGCTACTTGGAAGTATCAAAATTTATACATAAAGTATTGTAAAAATTTTTACATATAAATTCTGATCCTGTGTCTCAGTGTTCCTGTGGACCCTAAATAGAATGTAGAGGCCCGTCTGAAAAAAGTTTCAGTCTCCTTTATTGTCAAATGGGAAGAGAAATCAGTCCGAAATACATACAATAAAAAGTGAATCTATGTTTTAAAATTGAATTACTAAATATTATTTTTAGTAACAAGTTGACGAGTTGTTTTAGTGGCATCCAGAAGGTATTGTAGTTTTAAATTATTTCTTCCAATTTTCTTATCATTAGTTATTTTGCATTCCCTTTCAGTGTCTTCTGTACTTGTAGAATGAATTAAGAGGTACAGTAGTTAGTTAACTTTTAGTTATATGTTGAACAATGTTTTAACATTACCTGGTGATTCTGCAAATTGGTGAGATGTATACTAACAATACAGTGTGTTTCAGAACTCTTTGAGTTGTTTCAGGGTTAAGGTAAAATATAAATATCATATAAATCGTAAATCCATACATTGCCTGTCACATGTTTTAAATGTTTTTACCAATTTATCGAAATTGTTATTAAGATCCGTAGTAAAAAAATATAAATTTTTTTCTGGAGAAAATTATCCATTAAGGAAGGAGAATTAACTTGGTTTTGAATAGGCTTTCTGGAAGCAGTTAAATTCAGCTGTGTTGTAGATAATTGAAAAAACTTTTTTTGAAAAACATATAATTGCTGGATTTATAAAAAAATGTTTGTATTTACTTCCCTGTGGGAAGTAGGTTAGATCATGGATATGTCTAAAGGGAATGTTTTCAGTTCATCTTAACAGCTGATCTTATGTTTCAAATTTTAGTCTTACAAATTGCTAACACCCTCCCAGAGCTAATACATATCCATGTCATAAAAACTTATAAAAACAATCACAACATTTTTTTTAATAATTTTTAAGTTTTTGAAAGGGTGAAGTACAAATTATTTTGTATTCTATGAATCAATACTGTATAACTGTACAAAACAGACTTGTGTGTCTTCCTCAATGGGTTAAAAAGAATAAAATGGCAGCTTTGAAAGTAACTGAGAAATTTAGACGTTTTAAATGTGATATATTTAGTTTCACTCAGAAACAATATGTCAACATTTTTGTTCAGAGTTTTGAAACATACTGTACATACTCTAATAACATACAAAGTAATAATGGTGCACTATTGGTACATATAAGATTTGACAGATACTGTATAGCTGACATTCTCTGCTGGGTGCTGCAATCTTTGGGCTTCTCGATGAACTACGGCCAGTAGTGTTGTTTTAGCGTTCAATTTTCACTAGTCTGAATTTCATGAAATGCTAAAACTGGAGAATCGGTTTGAGAAGTTCCTTATTATTAACTATGGATGTGACTAATCCTCCATTTGGGAGCTTGTTTAATGGATCGTTGTGGTGCTTGAGGTATGTGGTTGTTTAAATATGTGATTATTTCATAATTAAACCATGCATAAAATTTTAGATTTTATATCAACACTTGTAACATTAGAATCGTAATTGTTGTGTTAATTTAATGGTGTTCTTTTTAATGCTGAATTTTTTTTATTCTTCATGACGCCAATGAGACTGGAAAAATCCACAATTTATATTATACTGTGTAAGAAATGTAATTCTCTTAAGTCTGATGCCAAGTAATATGTGAAGGGTAGGAGATCCTGTGGTATTCCTCGAAAATAAAAAAATTTCTAACAATTAAGATTTTTTTATTGGTACTCTATAGATTTTAAATTGATTGCAAAAAAATCCTGTTGTTGCCACTGGACAATTTAGAATCGTTCACCAGATTCAAAGTTGTTTTTCACAGGGTTTGATTGCGAGTTATACTATCCGAGGTTCCGTTAAAGAATGTATTCCTCGACAAATAAAAAATAAAATCTAAAATTCTTAATCGAAGTTTGTTTATTGGTAGCACTAAGCTTATTTTAATGATTGCAAAGCTTACCTCCCTCTGGTTGTTAGGACCAGTTTATTTCAAATTAAATTTTGTGGCGAACAGATCTTTCTCAGTTTTAGCCGGGGGTTTTTTACATTGCTCAAGGACGATATTTCTCACCCTGCAGCAGTGGTGTCGTTACCGCGGGGAGGATACCTGTCCCGCGTACCGAACGTGTGCAGTGTTTTAATCACCTGTATTAATTCTGGAAATGTCAGAGATATTTTGAAATTGATTAGGAAAGTGATGGAAATGGAAAAACTCTAGGTAAGAAGGTTAGGAGTTACTCCTGATGGAGATGTGGGTTTGTTACAGTTGTCACCAGGCAGGGACGGCTCAGACACGGACATGGAGCCTACCGCGTCCCAGTCGCAGGACTGTGAGCCGACACCCCCGCTGCAACGGCACGGCAGCAAGACCAACTTCTACCTTCCCCCTGTAGAGAGCAGTGACTCCCCACGCAACTACACGGGCCATGGCCGACCAAGCCCCCACCCCAGGAATAGGTAAACCTTCGTTTACGTAAAGTCTCGTTAGGGTGTTTTTTTTTCTTGTGATGAAAGAATTATGATTAATTGTCGTTCATTGAATATTAAGGTTTATGGTTAGTTAAAAATGGACCAAAAAAAATTTTTGCGTATCATTACCGGTAATAGTTAGTTACTTTTTCGTGTACATAGTGATTAAATGACACTGATAATAGTCACTTAGACTTAATTGTCATCCTGTAAATAAAATTAACTTATTACTATATTAATATTTGGAGCCATTCTCCAGAGTTAGGAAACATTGATAACTGTAATCGTTATGTCGAAACCTTTTAAAGCAAAAAAGATCGATTTCAGAAATAAATGTCATGGAAGCTGTTAGGTCTGAGTGTGTTTTGTGTCTGATTTACGAATATCCGCAGCAGGGGGCTGGAGGTTTCCCGCAGCCACACGCCAGACATAGAGCGAGGTGGTGCATCGGGACCCTCGCCGACGATGCAGCAGAGGATCAAAGCTATCGGAGTGCCCACGCCGCTTGCCATGTCCAGCCCGCTGCGGAGGTCAGTCACGCGCGATGGCGCAACACTCGCATGACCGTCGCGCATGCCGTGCTTGTGCTGTCCGCTTGTCACTTTCATTGACAGGGACTTGGAGTTGATGAGATGTAGAAAGTCATATAACGTTGAAAAACATTTTTCTGTCATATTCTTTTCTTGAAAAATAATAATAAACCCTTAAACTACCAGGTAAAGTAATCCACATTTGCGTCAGCTGCAACTAGTTTTGACTCCTCAGTGATTTTATTATTAGATGAGTCATAAGGAAACTTAAATTAATGGTCGTCTTAAGGGCCCTGGTCACGGTCAGTTTGATGTGTTCACACCGTACTACAAACATCAAACTGACCATGTGTATACAAAATCAATGTGACAAAATCAAAATAATGTGTTGTTTTGTGAGCTTTCACAAAAAAAATTGAACTGATGAAAAGACGAGTTTTTTATTTCAGTGTGACAATGACTCATACACTTAACAAAAGAAGAAGTTTCATTTTTGTGGTTTTTAACCTTCAGATTAATGGAAGATGCTAAAAGTGGTTTAAAAAAATACTTTCATATAATCTAAATTTGTTACTGAAGGCAACTGGTTTAAATTCTACGGGATCATCAACAGGCCAGTCAAGGATATATAGTTCTATTCATTCGGAGATTATCATTTTAAGTGTGGACTCCTCTTCCGTCTGGTGAGCATCGTGTTGTCAGTTACTAGATATTGAATTGTTTTGTGTCTTTTTGTCGTCTGTATGTTCATGTTCATCTGTGTTTGTATTAAGTGTATTTTGGAAACAACGACAATCTTTAAATGACTAGAACTAAAGATCCTTGTCTGGATGATGATAATACCGTTAGGAGTTAACCAAATTGCTGTTAGAAACAAATGAAAACATACCAGAAAAGGAGAAATGTTAGATGTTTACCTGTGTCTGTATACAGAACTATGATAATTATGTCTGCAACGATCTCAATGTAGTGAACTTTCATTCCACCAGCCTATTGATGAGTATTTTTAAATTCAAAACTATTTGTATTGCAACAAATATGGATTACTTTTCAGTGGTATTTAAACCATTAAATAATTTTTTATTAAAAAGAGTAACAAAATTCTTGATAAAAATTTAAGAACTTAAAAAAGAATTGGAAGTTCAATCAGCAATATATTTTGCTGTTGGTCCATTTATTAATATATTTTTTACTCCTTAACGTAGTTTAATAAAGATTGATTGTAAGATTTACAATTTTAACTTTACTTGTCTTTAAAAATCAATGAAAAATTACTATCTCGTTGTTAATTTTGGCAATGTGAAACTTATTAAACTACTAAAATAAAAAATAGGTTGCAAACCTGTTATCATTCAATCCTTGAATAGTTTTATGGATGACTATGGTTTCGGGGTTATGGCCCCATTTTAAAATCCTATGAATAAATTATTAAAATAGTCTTACAGATTGTTATAAGTTCATCTTTTTGGCGGTTAAAAAATAACTAGACGTGAAGTCTGAGAAGGTTAGCTTTGAGAATATTAAAGTGGAGGAATTAGTTTTAGCACATAGCACGATAGTCTGATATGCTCGGTTTTAAACTTCTGGCATTCCTATGTGACTTTTTACAGTTAAATTTATGTTTAATAATAGTTTCGTTCAAATCAACTCCAATATTTACAAATATCGTTAACTTAGTAAATCATAACTTTTACAAGCCATATGTCACTTTAATCAGTAAAAATCTGCCTTATTATTTAAAAGAAAATCTGCTGCTTGATATAAATTGTTTCACAAATTTTGTTTATGTTCAGAAATTTTTATTTTCCATTTAAGCTAGCTGTATTGATATAAGTGTAAATCAAATTTGTGATTGATCACTTTTAGTGGACCATATTGCATTTTACATATATTGTTTCTTAATTTAATCGAAATATTTTATGTACATACTACTGTCTTTCACCTCATCACACAATCTTTCACCATTGTTTATGACATTGTTGTAAGGTAAGAGCATCTACTTAACAATGCTGAGTTTTATTTTGTCTACTATCTACTAATATCAACTTCTTACTTAAAAATCATCGATCTGTAATAATTCTGTAGAATATGATTATTTTTGTACATATTTTATCGCTAGAAAAATGAGAGCTCATTGAACAGCTGAGGTAAGTAAAAATCTAAGCGTCTGCTATTGTGTGTAATCTTTTAATGTTTTGTATATAACAACTTCCTTTATTTATAGCTAACAAATGATTTATACAAAGATATTAATACTATGGTGTGGCAGATAAATTTATAAAAATTTTTATCGAAAAAAAGATGTCTTCATAAACAATTAGGCAAGTCGAAACTATTTAAGTGTCTCACCTGAAACCATGTCTTTAACAGCTTTTTATTGCATGTTCTTTTTGTTCAGCTATACACATATCTATGAAATTTATTTTCTCATATTAAATTTATGTTGAAAATTTTTCATAATTATTAATTACTGTTATCTAAACTGCTTGACATAACTGGAAAAGCTGGGACTATTAGGAATTATGAAATAATTCAGTAGTTTAAATGAACAACTGATTGATATTAAGTTACTTTTAATCATAAAAAAACAACTGAGTTTAGTGGTGAAAATTTAGACTTTCACTGGAAATGGATTTCTTTAAAGTGAATTCCAAAAGTAAAAAATTCAATGTTGGTATCACTGGCTTCAATTATTACTGCTGATTATTTGTTTATTGTTTTCAATAATTAAAAAAAATATGAAACAAAAATTGTTACCCAATTTTTGAGTAATAAAACATTGAGTGTAGATGTACTACAACGGGTAATCAAACAAATTTATTATAAGATTTTTGTATAGTAATTGTGACATTCAAATACACAGTTTAAATGAAGTTACACTGTTTATATGTTATGGGCAATTTTGTTCATATAGTCTTTTTAAAATTAATTTTGTTATTTGGTCGGGAAATGTCTCGAACCCAAGGTTTGTTATATTTATAGTATATGAATGCAGTAATAATTTTAGCAGAAATATCTCACTATGTTTCCATTAAAATTTAGTTTACAGGTAATTTTTCCAAGTAGTATAATTGAAACTTATTAATTGTATCACTGAGATGCATATTTGCACTATAAATAAAGCTCTATTTTACAAAACACTTTGATACAGTCTATTTTCAAAAAGTGTGTTTGTAAGCGACCCATACATTGATTAGGAACGTTTGTACAATTATAAAGTCAAGCTGCAATCAGGTTAAAAAAGAATTAAAAGAGTGAACCAAATGATAAACAAATTCTCATCTTAACTTTAAATCATCAAGCTATTCACCTTCATTTTTTGTACCAAAAATCCCGAATCGGTTTAGTAATTATAACACCAAATCAGATGAAATAATTTTCCTTTAACAATGCTTCAACGTAAGGTTTTTTCTAATTTTGGTAATTGTTATACGTCACCGAAAAAGAGGCTTGATATTCTCAGTGTTTTGATGCCGTTCATACTTTTTTCAAAGTCCTTTAAAATTAATGATAAATTAGGGGAATATCGCCTGGCTATATTTCGTATGAAGTATGAAACAAAGAAAAGTTTTGTCTCTGGGAAGCAGGTGTTGGATGCAGTTTTATCTGATTTGGTCCTCACGAGCCGGTTTGGGACTTTTGGTCTCTCGGTTTTCCATACATCAGACATCAGCTCCTTGTTTTGGAGGAAATCGCTGACGTAATCTATATTTTCATGTAGGTTCCCTCACTAGGACGTCATAACGAAGGTACGCAATTTTTTGTCACCTGCACTGAGCCTATTGCTTTTTAGCTTTTTCAGTTGTGCAGATAAAATTTGGTGCTGTAATTGCCAACGTATCTTTAACAGGGTGTTCTAAATTTTGTGTAAAAAAAACTACTCGAAAGCTAGATTAAAATTTTCCTATTTTGTCCGTGTGGTATTTTAATAGTACTATGGTTGCATTTTTGATTAAAGTAAAATTTTTTGTAACTTGTTTCGATTATACGCATAGATTTTGTTTGCGTTCATGTTTGTGTCGATTTATTCGATTAGCTGTACATTCAACAAAACCGGTTTCATTATGACACTAAAATTCTTGAATGTGTCTTGAAGTTATTAATATTACAGGTTTGATGATTATTTATTCACTTGTAATTAATTACTTTGGAATTACAATCATTTTTAAATTCTGATAAAAAAATGTCATGTGCAAATACCAATCAATTGGTACTTATTTATTATTTCATCGATATATAGATATTTGAGTGGTAAAAATCCCAGTTTCGAAAATGTTTTAATCTATTTAATTGTGATAAAACATTAGTTGTAAATTTGTTTTTATTATTTGTAAACAAAGCAGAGAGTGATGTAATTGCTGGTTTTACTTGCAGAGTAGTATTCATGGTCCCGTATGATTCGCTTTTAGCCTGCTGCTTGCTTAGCTCTGCTCTTCCCTTCCGTTTTGCCTTATTAAATATCTGTAATGTTAGAGTTAAGATACTGTAAGTTTAATGTTATACAGTTCAAGCTTTTATAATAAAATATATTTTATTATAAAACCTAAAGAGGAAATCAGTCATGTTATAGATTGTTAAGTCAAGGGTTTGTTGATTAAGTAAATAAATATTTCAAGAATGTTCATCCGTAAATCATTCTGTGATGAAGTCACAATAATTGTAATAGCAGTATGTGTTTTTATTTTTCAGTTGGTGTTAAGTAGTCTCATAGTTCAAAAATTGTGTCTCAACATTTTTAAAATTTTAATTATTTGGATAGAAAGTTTTATGGTCCAACGCTATTGTAATTATAGTAGTTCTTGTATTTGAGTCAATGTATTTTAATATGTTTATTGACACAAAGTTGGGAAAGTGGGGATATTTTTTTATAATGTAACTTAAAAACAAGTTTTACATCTTCACAGAGCAAAGAGTGAATACAATTTTGTTTTGTGAAAAATCAGTGATCGTTTTTAATATAGATTTTTATTAATCTTGTGAAGAGTTAAAACCAGTAAATTTATTTGTTTTACATAACTGTCGATATATTTGCAGATCGAATCCTGGAACACCGACACAACCCAGGAGGCCGGATTTTATCGGAGTGTCTGGTAGCAACCACCCAAACACCTACTACGAGTTTCAAGGGAGAGGGAACCCCGGTGCGGAAGCTAGTCCCCAGCGGCGATTCCTCTCCGAAGGTGAACTGCTACGGGGTGGAGACCTGCCGCCAGTTTATCCTCGTACCAACAACACAGTAGACAACATTCGAGAGCTGGCAGGCTCGCCGCAACGTGGAGTATACACTTGGAAGGACACGAGTCCGAACGCAGTGTACTGTCAGCAACCCCCGCGCCCGGGGTACGATCATTACAGATCCAACCCCACGAGCCCCACACAGCGGGGGGTGTATTACCCTGCACTGAGGGGGGGTGTGCCGGTCTACCCCCCACCACAGTCGCCGCAGGTAAAGCGGAAAAACCTAGTGACTCCAGTGACGCCGTGTGACGGTCGGCGGCGACCGATGTCGTTTGTGCGAGCGTTAGAGATGTCGGACTCGATGGAGATGTCTGGGAACAGTCAGGAGCCTCGGCGCGGCACCACTCCCACTCCGGACAGACAGAGTGTTTACGATATGAATTACGAGATTTCTGTATAGCTTTAATACGGACTTGACCCCTTAGGCTCACATTTTTGTTTCTCTCCTCTTGAAATAGTAGATCCAATCAGTCTTTTTTGAACTGGTGGTTTCGTTTCAGAACTTAACCAGTTACATTCCGACGTCTCTTCATTCTGATCTCATACACATTATCAGTCGTTTTCTTAATTTTGTCCGCTTGCCAAGCTAAGTTTTAAATTTTTAGTGTGGAATCTGATTTATGTATCGGCAATTATTGGTTCACTCTCATGTGTTCTCAGTACTTTAAAAATGTTGCAACGATTCGTGTTTATTTTTGTTGTATTGAAATTCATTGCTCTATAATGTACCATTTGTAGATAAATTTCCAACCTTCTGATAAGACAACTCTTTGTTCTTATCTCAAAAACTCAGGGATCACCATTATTGTATAAAATTTATATTTTCACAATTAATGGCTCGAAGTAACTTGTGAATTTGTTTCATAGCACTAATTTTGTTTCCTAGCTGATTTGAACCTTCTGATTTGTAACACAATCAGTAAGTTGAAACTAACCAAAATTATTTACAAAATTCACGTTTATTTTTATCGTGTTTAAATTTAAATATATTCTTATATCTCATAACTTTCGTCCATAAAAATTATTTTTTGCCAAGTACTTAAAAAAATCAAAATGCTCCCATTTAATTAATTTTTATTTGGCACGTTGTGATTAGTTTACACAGTTTAAGTTAGATTAAAATGACGAATAGCTACTTTTTTGCACCATTCTATTTTTTATTATGTATTCTACAATCTCCTCAATCTATAATATATTATATTTACCGTGTGCTTAGTAAATATTGAAATTGTCTTATGAGTTCCTTATAAGAAATATAGTTGGTCTACCAAATCTGAAATGATTTGGTAGACTCTGAAGCTTCAAAACGTCTGATCCTGTTTGGAACTAAAGAATTTTCACATGACAAAAATCATTTCAGCAAACCCCAATAAAAAAAAATCTTAAGTTAATTTTACAGAATCAGTAGTGTATTTAAAAAATTTCTCTCCGTAAATCAAATTACTATTGATTTTATTATTCTTTAGCTAATTTCTGTCAAACAGAACACTTTCATACACCAAACGAAAAACATTTTTTTTGACGGGTGAGAAAATTAATATTTTAAAATTAATAAGCCTGATGAAATCATTATTTCTATTCCAATACATGAACTTTAATGCTTAAAAATTTGTATAAGTTTCCTCTCACCATAATAAATTGATTCAATAAAATTTAAATACATCCTCTAAGAGTGTGCAAAGTATTAAGTTTGAAACTAAACATCTGATATATTAAAAATTATATCTGAATAGGTATCTGTTCAGGGATATTCAGAACAGAAGTTTGATCATGTGTTAAGAAATTATAGTTCTGATTTGATTTGTTGATAAAAATAGTAATAAGAAGTACATTAGTTTTAAATACCACGCTTTTAATTTAGTAAAATTTATTTTACAATTGGTAGTTGTATAATGTTTAAAACTTATTAGTTATTAGTAATTTTTTTAAATTAAGAAATAAAAGTCCGGAACGGCTTTGTTCAGGCCAAACTTGAATTACCAATCAACGTTGTCATGTTTATTTTATATTAGTTCAGATTTAACTAAGTTAATCTGTGTTAGATTATAGTTCTGTTTGATTTTTTTGATAAAACTCTTGAAAATATCTTAGTTTTTATTCCACGCTTTTAAACTTATAAAATTTTATTTTACAATTGTAGTTGTATAATGTAACTTTATTTTTAGTTTTTTAATTAAAATTGAGGCTTTGTTAACTTGAAAACAATTTTATATATTTTTATATTAATTCTACTCACAAAAACTTAATGTTATACAGTTTGTGTATTTAGGTCCAATATCATGGTTATTCCACTAGTAAACTCTCGAAAATTTATTCTATTAGATTTAGGTTGTCGACTCTTTTCATACCTGTATATCAGTGAAATGGTTATCAAATAGCGTTCAAACATAAGCTGGGCTCTGTTTCTTAATCGAGATATTTTTTGAAAACTTTTGAAACTCAAAGAAACAATTTGTATTTTAATTAATTTTCTATTCTCACACTTAACCCCTTAAACAGTTTCTAATTTTACCTTAACCGTCCAAAAAGTGCATATGTATTTATTCAAAATTCTTATTCTAGGTGTTGAGAAAAGTATATAAAAGAGAAAAACCCCATTTATTAAACCTATTTTAAGTGATAAAACTTTACTGAAACTTATGTTTTTTTTTCAATCGTCTTCCAAACCAAAAAACCTACTTACATATTATAGCCTACATTAGGGATATATTATAGGGGAAAATAAACTATAATACACTTATAAAACTAATTATAACCAGTTCATAAAAGCCTAACCGTAAATAAACTAACAACATACCATAAAACCAATAAACAAACATGACCATAATGAACCTTGCAGGTCACGAGATGAATCGGTTTCAAATCCTCTATGATGTCTCTTACAAACTAACACAAAGGCATAAGGAAACAGTTCATAAATGAATTCTGACACATTCACAGCGATATATCGCCCCAAATAAGAACAAAGAACGTTGTTTTTACCGGGGAACGATATATCACGTCAGTAGCTTCTTTTTTAGCACTTTTTGGCTATTGACATATGTTGGCAAAAACTGTTAAGGGGTTAAGTTCTACAGGTGAGAACAGTATCACCTACGAATTGAAAACCTATGCTTGAACTTGATGAAATCGAGAAAATGTTTTCGTCATAAATATTAAAATTCCAAAAAAATTATTTACTATCAATTTTTGTTTTATGATTTGTGCTTTAAATAACAAACTGTTAATTTTTAGATATTTTTGTGAAAGAAATCAATAAGTTATCTTCCTGGAAGTATGTATTATTGAGTAATAGATCTCAGAAAATAAATTTGTTATTATCTTTTTAAAAAACAGGGTCCAATTTTTGAAGAAAGTACTGTACCATCTACTTAGGTTAGCTACCTACTTAAAAATATTAAATCAAGGTGCATTTTTGTGCAATGCTGATTTTCTTGCACTAGAATATAGAAAATACTTTAAATATCCCAATAACTTCGAGGATGGTTTCTCCTGAGCGGAATCTTGAAACAATTTTATAATATTACATAATATCACAGGACGCAGCTGCCTCTGTTCATTGGGCTATTAATGATTCTGGCAAATTAATCACCTGGTGTTATTAATGAAGCTACACACTATCAAAACATTACACTTAATCTTCACTCATATTCACCTAAAAATATCTCCAGGCTGCTTCGGTGTCTAAAATATTAGATGTCGATGCTAAATATCAAAGCTCTGGCTACATATTTTGAGGTGACTACAAGTGTAGTACAATAACGTCTGGTTTATTCGGATTAACGTGGCAGGGTTCCGATCCGGATTGCCGAAAATCTGGATGATCTAAAAACTATACGGAAAATTTACCATTATAGACATCCACGTTGCATAGAAAACGATCGTGAATAGAGCCTGCAATATTAGTACTGCAGACTGTATATAACCTCTGTACAACATAGCCGCGAAATATCACAAGCGTTTAATGTGTTAAAAAGTTTTTTTAAATTTTATTAAAATGTAATTGTTATTTTTTAGGTTGGAAACAAAACGCCTGTCGTTAAAACAACCTTCTTCCTTTTACAACCACTCATGACTACAGCGCTCCGCTCCGGGCGTGCTTTTAGCGTTATGTCTAAAAAACACCCCCAATATACAGAGTGTGCGTTCATAATGTTAAGCAGTCATCGTTAGTAACACTTGCCGCGTTTAGCAAGGTACGAAGGTTGCTTCTGAAATTTTTAAGAAGCTTGAGATAAAATTTTTAACTGATATTCATATAATTTTTTTTCAAAACCTGATTTTAAACCCGTATAATTCGGTACAAGATAAACCGGACTTTACTGTATTTCCCATGTGGAAGCTTCCATTATTGTTCTGTTGGCAGACTTTCACTTTAATTATTTTAAGCTAGAAGGGTTTGGGAACGTTCAGCAGCTTTGATCCATTTTGTTTGGCTCCAAGTGCATTGTAAAAGCTTTACGCATACTAGTATACATTTTTTTTAGTCCTATCAAATTAAGTATGCGACATAAAAAATTCATATTATGTGAAATCGCTGGAAAAACATCACAATTTGACTGAAAAGTTAACTAGTGGAATATTTTTTAGGTTAGGTTATGCTGTTATACGTTCTAGTGTTTTGAATTTATTTAATAATCAGTTTTCATGATATTTGACTGGGTATTGATTGAATAGGTTATTTTTTAAATCAATGTTTAACCCTAAGATGTTTGAAAGAAATGGTTTTTAATACTTTGTGTGTAAGATAGTCGTATGATAAGTTGCACATTGCTCCATTACAAAGTACGTTACTCACAGTTAGTCGTTTTTCAGTTTTTTTTTGTCGAGGAAGAAGCAGTGTCAATTATTGTGAATCTCGGAACACTTAACATAAATATTTAAAATAAATTTATCTTCAAGTCACTTATGTAACTCATAAAATTCCAGTCAAGGTCATGACTTTGTATAGATTGTAATTTATATAATTTCTCAGATGTATTTAGATAATTTAATCCTAGTAAAAATAATGTATTTTAAACGTTTTCTTTAAAATCAGAAATTTTGTTCACTAATATATCTGCAATAATGGATGGAATATCGCGATATGAAAACCTGTGTTTTTGTTGTTAAACGTATAATATTTTCCAAAGTTATCACGTAAATGTAATTACAGTTAACAGACTCGAAGTGAATTTAGAATAAACGGTGGTTTTAGCACCGACGTCGTACTGTGCCAACCTGCATCCGTGTTGCCTTGTGTACATACACACTAACATCATGTAGCTAGCCCGTTGTTATACTTATTTGTACATTTTATTGTTATTTTTTAGTCGATTCAATGTAGACTTTACTTATAGAAGAGTAATATCGGTTATTCGATGGATTTTCTCGTTGTAAATTTATATTTTTATAAATATAAATGTAATATAGAAGACATGTATATAAAGTTTTGTACAAAACTTTATTGTTGCTATGAGGAGCTGGAGGTTTTCCGCATTTAGTTTGATCGTGTTCATATTAATGTGATTTTCGCATTTAATCTGTTACTTGGTCTACCAAAGTGAGATATTATATTGTGCAAATGTAAATCATTATGTTTAGCGCAAACTGTCTCTGATAGTGATTTTAATTTCTCGACACTGTAATTAAACTCTGTTTGAAGATAAATTAAGTGCAAGAATTCAGGTTTTGTCACAAAAAATGTTAATTTTTAGTACTAACTGTCTCTTGTTTTATTATTTTTTAATTTTAAAATTTCACAAAATTCACTATCGATCTAAAAAATTCTAGTAAGAAAATTTATCGTGTATTAATGTAATATATTTCACTAAAATTATAATTTACATTTGCACACAGTTTTATTATAGTTATTGTGTTGTTAATGATCAAAAATATACCATATTTACCTATGTACCGCGAGGTATGTGAGTAGTGTTCTTTGTACCATACGAAATGTACAGAGCCCCGTTGTATATAACATACCTGTCGAACAAATTCTCACCAATTGTATAGACCATGTTATTTTACGTATATATTTATTGTGTTATTAATGTCATGGGAGAAGTCAAAGCGATACAAATATTTCTCTATTTGTGTGGGCGTGTGCTGTATATTGTGTACCTTGTATAGTTCGAAATATAAAATGGATTTTGAAAACCTCTATGAAATATGTGTTTTCTTTCGTTCCCACATTAGTATACCTTAAACAATCGTGTACCTAATAAATCTTAACAACATCTCTGTTTATATCTGATTAAAAATAAAGCAAAAATAACTAATACAAACTAAAAAAGTATTTGACAAATATTTATGTAAATTCATCATAAAATCCATTGAAAAATTTATCCTACATAAATTGGGACTAAATAATAATCTCAATTAACATGATTGTTTGGTTTTGTAAATTACCAAATCAACATACTTTCTTTGAAAACTTTCATATTGGATTGCTACGACCAAATATATTAGTAGCCATGTTCAGAACTTGCGCCAGATCGTTTTCAATATTTGTTAAACTTAAAGGTATTCTAGTGCCATTAATTTCAATGTTGATTCGGTCCGTGTCCCGCAGGTCTTTTTCAATACTGTTTAGCTGTGTTTTATAATTTTCATTCTCTGGTTGAAGCTGAAGGGCTTTTTCGAAACTTTCTCTTGCTTCTTTAAGTTGGTTCTTCGCTTTGTAGGCAATCCTGGAATTATTCTCAATTAAATATGTCATGGTTTGATTTGGAATTTAATTATTTCTATAAAAATATTTTGATTGGGATTTTTTCTGAAATTTGAGATAAATCTCTATACATTAAATCCAAATCTGTCTCACTGATCACATTTTCTAAAAAACCTACAAGGATTTGGAGCTTCAAATTTGGAACATATTCTATTTAAGGTCTAGATGCGTACTAAGAAAGGATTTTTCGAAACTCCCAAAGGGCTTTGCTCTACAGAGGGTCAATGTCCCCATGTTAACGTTATGGGGAGTAAATTTGTTTACAAATTTTCTTCAAACAAAACATTTGATCTCTAAAGCTACACCTGTTGGTTTACTTTCCATTAGCAATGTGATTTACTATTCAATGCCTTCTGTATCAATCGTCAATTTAAAACTATCAAGCAAATAAATACTGTACAAAATGAACAGTTTTACTTGCCACATTGATATGTCACAGTTTTTGTGGTTTATGTACCTATTTTTTGTTTCGTGCCAAATTAAATTTCATATGTTAATAAATGCTATAGTATTGTATTTGTTGATTGATCTATTTTTATTATTATCAATCAAAGTCGGAAAGCTCATAGTCATAACTATACAACAATTCTGAATATTTAAATCCTTCACAATGAAGGCGTAATGCTAATTGAACATGGCCAATCTTAAAGTTAACATTGGGGGTAAACATTACATTTTTGGGGTACAAATCCCCTCAAACTACCTGTTCCTATTGACTGTTACATCTGAATCAAATGAACGTGGAACTTGTCTGAGCAAATGTAGAAATACATATCTCTCTACCAAATTTGGTCTTTTATCGGACCATTTTGAGGAGAGTTACTGAAATACAGCTCTGAAATCGTTCGCTAGCCGTAACTCGCTAATGAAGCATTTCCGAAACCATGTTAATATAAACCTTTTTCATCATTTTCACTAGTAGAACACATCCTTCAATTCTTTCCATTTCATCCTCAATTACCCTGAATAAATATGTGTGAATAAATATTTAACAAGATACAACAGAATTGTCTTCATAGCTGTGTGTGTGTGTGGCACAATTAAATAAATTTACGTGGATATGGAAAATTAACATGATATTAATTTATAATTAAAATTAGGTAAAATCTTACCCCATTCTAGCGTATGCCTTGTGGTATAGTGGATTGTACCTAAGAGCGGTTTGACAGTCTTGTATTGCACTATCGAAGTTCTGAAAACCATTCAAGGCGGCAGCTCTATTGCAGTAATAAATTGGGTTTTTTGGGTCTATTTCAATTGCCCTGCCAACATATATACTATCCATATACACGTTTATATTATATATTGACATAAGTAGAACATTAAGATTATCTTTTCTAAATATTACTTTATACATTTACCTTTTCTTAATTACACTTTGACAATAACTTTCCCTATAAATTAATATAGCTTTTTATAGTAGTAAAACAGGCTTTCAAAAATGTATAAGAAACCGTATTATAGATAAATTAAACTTACTTTGTGTAACACGTAACAGCTGCCTTGAAATCATTACAGTTCATGTGGCTATTTCCCTCATTTTTTAAAATCTCAGCCACTGTTTTCTGTTCATTTCTATCACAATCAAGATTAGAAAGCTGCAAAAATACACTTTTTTATACAAAAATTGACTGATTAACTAGCATTATGCAGATGCAGGTTATTATAATACAAAACATACTGTTTTAACGATTAATTATTGTAACCTACATATTTATAAATTTAGCGTTTACAAAATTAACAGTGGTGAATGGCGATTAAATAATTTGTAACTGTCATTCATTTGTCAAATGTAAACATTTAGCAATAGGATTTACTATCCAATGCCCTCTGAATCATTCACAAATGTAAAACTATAACTATACTTTTACATTAGTGAATGATTCGAAAATACTTTACAACAATATATGTTTACTTTAAAATGTTTGCATTTACTTCCCTGTGGGAAATATGTTACATCATGGATGTGTTTAAAGGGAATGTTTTCAGTTCATCTAAACAGCTGTTCTTATGATTCAAATTTTATTCCTTCAAATTGCTAACATTACCCAAGACATACATACGTCTTGGCTCTGGGGGAAATATCCATGTCAATATGTTCTGTGCAAAATTAAAAGCTTTATTCACTTCGGTAATATTTTACAGTTTATATATATATATATATATATATATATATATATATATATATATATATATAATTATTATATATTTTATAATATGTTTTAAAATATGTTAATAATAATCAGCTGTTGTATAAATTTTATATTTTTTACACTAAATGAAATGTATATTCCAGGTTGTTGATATTATGTATTATTAACAAATATTTAATTTTGTGTGTGTGTGTATTTACCAGGTTGTAAAATGATCAAATGTACCTGGTGTAAGATAGTATAGTCTGTCTATATTTTTCATATTTTATTTAATGTTTTAAGTCCACATGAACATACTTGGGTTAAAATACCTAGATAGGTTACCACGTCAGAAAGGTATTAATAATAATAATATTTTTCATATTTGTCAAGCAAATCTAAACCTAATTAACCGTTTTGTGCATCGCTGCAACATGCAACGGTAGTTGAGAAAAGTATAAATAATTAGATTAGATTATTGAAATCCAGAAAAATGAGAGAAAAAAAACCGGCCCGGCTCTGCTTCTGCGGAGTCGCAATAGCCCAAACCTCAACACCCTTAAGGTGATGGGGCTGTATTTGACAAGCCAATTTAAACGGAAGTGGGTGGTTTTGTATGATCAACCATAGATTGTTGATGGATAGACTTACACCCCAGGTCTTTTACAAAATTGCAAGGTAAACAAAAACCCAAAATTAAAAATAAAGGGGCCTCTGGAAACAGAGCTCCTGGGGTGTTAATCACACTTGTTCCTCTTTCCTGGAACGGAAAGAGGTTCTTGTGTCGAGCATTTCCCCAATATTGAGCCAAAACAAGCGAGACATTCTTTGAGGCTCAAAATAAATAACTAAGAAAAAAAAACGGTATTGGCAGAGTTGAATGGCTGAGAGATAAGCCACTTTTAGAATAATTGTTTTTAAAATTCAATTGTTATTTTTATTTGTAAATCAAATGGAGTAGAAGAATTACCTTTCAAATGTTCTTAAAAAGGTACTACCGTATTAGTAGTTACAGTTAGTTAAAAAATACATGTCAAGAAGGTACCTACTTATTATTTGTTGGCAAATTGTGTCCTTACCTGGTTGTTCAAGTGTTTATCAAATATTTCTTGTAGGTCATAGGGACATTCTTCTGTCAATTCATCAGTTATATCATAAGCAGACTCTATACATTGGATTCCTATAGCCATCCCCTCCATCCCGTCATCGTTTAAACTTCCACTTTTCAACTGCTTTTTGAGGAAATTCACAATAGCACATATCAGAACTGTATTTGGCTCATTCATTTTAACACTTGTACACTTAAAAATGTAAAAATACAAACAAATAAAACTCACAACCCGCTAGACTAATAATTGGTACTAAAAAAAGTTTTTGTTTGTTGTAATAACGTTTGTTAATTTAAAATGTAAACAAATTTATAAACAAGGCAATAAATTTTTGAAAAGTTTATCAGCTGTTGATTTTATCATCTTTTATTAGTGAATTTCCAATGGAAAAGTCAGCTATTCACATGTCCCGAATTGTGACAGCTAACCCCAGGACCATGATAGTTCATAACTCAACTACCTGAACACATAAACTAATAACATTTTTTTTATTCACCATGAATAAATCGGTTAATTTTATACTTTGAGGATGTAAATTATCTCTTTAATAATTTTTTATTGAATAATATACTACTTTAATATTCATAATCAAATTTCAATAATAATATTAATTTGTTAGTGGTTATATAATTTATTTTGGTGAGAATGATGAGATTATGAACTATTATTAGATTATAATTGCTTTGATTATAATTGGTGAGCTCAAAGAATATGACTTTCAAGTAGATATAGATTTTCAGTTACAATTTGTATGATAATGGTGTTGTATCCTTTATTTTTGGAGAAATTAGATTATTGAAAATTAAAATTTTCAATAATTTGAATTTTAACTTTGATTAAAATTCACATTTAGGGATTCAATATGGGCTATGAAGATGAGCCAATCTTAAAATAAAAAAAGGAAAAATGTGTAAAGATATTGCCAGTCTCATACTATATTACTTTTAAGTAGGTAAGATTAGTTCCTATTTGAGGGTAGAATGTGAAGTCAGAGTTGGCAGCACTGGCAAAATCTGAAACTGTCATTCAAAAAAAGTCTTTCTTTACTCACAAATTTTTGTCTCAAACATAACCTCACATAACCAATAAGTTAAGATATAGTAAATTTTATAAAATCGAGGATACATTTTAAATTAAATTATTCCAATAACTATATGTGAACTCTTGACTCCAATATGAAGCACAAGTATTTATTTATTTCAGCAGGGCTGTTCCTGTTTCTGAATGTTATTCTCTTTTCTTTTGTTTACTCTGTTCAAAGGAAACCATTTATTGATGAAATATTTCATATTCCACAAACAATAAAATACTGCCGTGGCCAATTTGATGAGGTAAGTAATTAATATATGAAATAGCATGTATAACATATTTGAAACCACCCAAATTTTAATAGAAACCTGTTACTTTGTTATTGTAATTAAATTATTGTATTCACTTCCCTGTTGGAAATAGGTTATATCATGATTATGTCTAAAGAAAAAGCTTTCAGTTCCTCTAATAAAAACATCTGTCTTTACAGCCACAAGAAGTCACATAGCAAATGAAATCACAATTTAAAATTTTGGTCTGAGAGATTGCCAATACTGCTTCAGAGCTAAAATAGGTACATTAGGCGACCGAATCGCTTGCAAATCGGCAATCTGATTCACGGCGACCGAATTGCTCAAATATCGCCTAATGTATGGGGTCATTTCGACCCCAATCAATCTAATTGCAGGCAATCTCGAGGTCGGCTGGCGATATTTTGATAGCTCGATTTTCCCAGGCAATCCACCGCATCACCAGGCGATCTTGAGATTGCTCGGCGACCAAATCGCTAAGTTTGTGGCGCCAAGCAACCGCATTGAGCGATATTCGAGGTTTGTGCACTTCAGTTCTGTCACACAGTTCAGTTCTGCTCCGAGCAGTTTGTTGTGTGTTTGCTGTTTCACCACGGTTAACTGTTAAAGATATTGCCAGTCTCATACTATATTACTTTTAAGTAGGTAAGATTAGTTCCTATTTGAGGGTAGAATGTGAAGTCAGAGTTGGCAGCACTGGCAAAATCTGGAACTGTCATTCAAAAAAAGTCTTTCTTTACTCACAAATTTTTTGTCTCAAACATAACCTCACATAACCATAAGTTAAGATATAGTAAATTTTATAAAATCGAGGATACATTTTAAATTAAATTATTCCAATAACTATATGTGAACTCTTGACTCCAATATGAAGCACAAGTATTTATTTATTTCAGCAGGGCTGTTCCTGTTTCTGAATGTTATTCTCTTTTCTTTTGTTTACTCTGTTCAAAGGAAACCATTTATTGATGAAATATTTCATATTCCACAAACAATAAAATACTGCCGTGGCCAATTTGATGAGGTAAGTAATTAATATATGAAATAGCATGTATAACATATTTGAAACCACCCAAATTTTAATAGAAACCTGTTACTTTGTTATTGTAATTAAATTATTGTATTCACTTCCCTGTTGGAAATAGGTTATATCATGATTATGTCTAAAGAAAAAGCTTTCAGTTCCTCTAATAAAAACATCTGTCTTTACAGCCACAAGAAGTCACATAGCAAATGAAATCACAATTTAAAATTTTGGTCTGAGAGATTGCCAATACTGCTTCAGAGCTAAAATAGGTACATTAGGCGACCGAATCGCTTGCAAATCGGCAATCTGATTCACGGCGACCGAATTGCTCAAATATCGCCTAATGTATGGGGTCATTTCGACCCCAATCAATCTAATTGCAGGCAATCTCGAGGTCGGCTGGCGATATTTTGATAGCTCGATTTTCCCAGGCAATCCACCGCATCACCAGGCGATCTTGAGATTGCTCGGCGACCAAATCGCTAAGTTTGTGGCGCCAAGCAACCGCATTGAGCGATATTCGAGGTTTGTGCACTTCAGTTCTGTCACACAGTTCAGTTCTGCTCCGAGCAGTTTGTTGTGTTTGCTGTTTCACCACGGTTAACTGTTTGCGATGTTGTGTTTGGGAAAACATGCAAAAGGACAACATGATGCTCAGTGATTTGAATACGCTGTGGTAAAATACCGGTTGAAAATTGAACAAAAACACAAAAAAGCCTTTTGATTGACGATGGAATTGCTGGCAATCAGATTGCTCATTGATGCGCAATCAAATCGCCTAATTTATGGCCTGCTTTAGCCATATCCATGACAAAAGATTTTGACAAGCTCTATTGTATGCCAACAGTGATATAATCACTCATAATGCCTTTCACTCATAATCACTTCTAAATATTCACCTAGCGTTTGGGTCCAGTGTCTCATGAATAAGTAAAACAATAACAATAAAAAATTAGTTATTGTGGCAATTTGTTTTTGTTTCATAAATCAGTTTTATGTTCTCCATAGGCCTACTTGTTAGAGTAATCATGTATAGGGCCTATAGTAAATTTCAACTAAATAGTAGCTTTGTTGTAAAAAATTGAGAACCTGCAAATGGTCTATAGTTTTCTTACTTCTCTGAAATTGTATGAGTGATATTTCCTGCAGAATTCAATAACGTCATTGTTTATATCATGAAATAATGAAATAGTTTTCTCCTGCATAGGATATGTTTTTACAATACAAGTAATTCAAGAGCTAGAAAATTTTAATAATTTTTTAATGCTTTCAGTGGGATCCCAAGATTACAACATTACCTGGATTGTATTTCATTTCTGTTGGAGTGTTAATGCCCCTGTCAGCTCTCACTGGTCTTGATCTATGCTGCGTCTTAGGTCTACGTTCTATAAATTTGGTCGTATCCGTAATCAACTTCTATTTGACGTACAACATAACAAAGCTTCTACATCCTACTGCGGTAATTAACTGTTGCACATATGTTAAATTAGAGTTACTAATTCTATTTTTACCGTTTGCCTACATTTTAAAATGAAAGGAATTTATGAAGATAAATAAGTGGTGCTTCAGTGGTGCTTTTAATTTGGCCTATTGAGCATAAGTAAAGATTCAAAATCTCAATAAATCCGTATAGTTTCAGACTAGAAGTTGAAGTCTTTTTTCACCATGTATCAACATAAAATAAGGCTTATCTTCATAGCTATGCTTATTTTAAATTATAGTTTTTATGTATGTGCAAAGTGAATTACCAATAATTTCTGTAAGTACAAATTCTGGTTAGAAATAAGAATATTTTTATTTGAGAGAAATACGAGTTAAGAATTCAAATGTGCAGCCTTAGTTTTATGTCAAGTTATGTTTGTGTATTAAAAACATAAATTTAACTAAAGATAGGGTATACAATTTTTGGTAGGCATACTATTCATTTATTAAAACTTTAAAAACAAAATTATTTTCACAGGAGGAATGGAAGGTGGTGATGACAGCAGTAAACTTAGCATTGCTACCACCTCTGTACTTTTTTACTTTCTTGTACTATACTGACATCGTATCTACGTGTTTGGTACTACTGTGCTATGTGCTGCATCTGCGGAAGAGACCTTGGCTGTCGGCCACTGCAGGTGTGTTATTAATTTATAAAAAATATAAATTCCTAACTCAGTACCATTGAAACTTTTGGGCCGATAAACAAGGTACCGGGTATTCATTAGGTTGTTTGGGACTACTGACATAGTTCAAGTACCCTTCTTTTTCATAAGAAATCATGGGCGCCGCCGGCATCAATTTTGGGGGGGACAAATGGGGGGCCCGGGCCCCTCGAGGAAACATTTCAGAAGCCTTGACACAGTGAGTAACACAATGAATGTAGTTATTGAGCGTTTATTTGTCAATCAAAAACAACAGAGTACATCATAGGGTTTGTCCCACGTCCCCTATGGTGGCGATGCCCGTGTAAGAAATAGCCTAATATTTCCTGTTTCTATTGTTTATTTTCTGATTTTCAGGTTTAATGGCTGTGATTACGAGACAAACAAACATTATTTGGGTCGCATTCTTTGCTTTGGAAGAAATCGTACAATTCCTTAAGGATGAAGCTGTCTGGAGGAGGAAGAAGAAAATAACAAATGCTGTTGAGTCAAGTTTTAAGTACTTACAGGTAATTAGTTAATACGTATCTACAATATTTAATTTAAGGAATCTATGAATAAATAGCACTTACCTATATTTTCTTATGGTTTTATTCAGACCTGTTTTGATAGTAACTAAAACCACTCATCCATCCCATTTCTGTTATTTATAGAAATTATTCTTTTCAGATTTTGAACTTTGTTGTCTCGGAGCTTCTGAGACAAGACTCCTACCGCATCGGTCACTTTATTGGGAGAGTTCTTGCATCTGTGATCGGCTACATTTTCGTGGGTCTCTCTTTTCTCGTTTTCATGGCCTACAACGGAAGTATTGTGGTTGGGGATAGATCCGCCCACTCAGTAACTATTCATTTCCCCCAGATACTCTACTTCGCCCTTTTTGCTTCTATTTTTAGCTGGCCCCTTTTTATCGTAAAAGTAAGACAGTTTTTTCAAGCAATACTTATTAAACGGATATACTACCTTATAGGGTTGGGTCTTTGTGTTTTGGCTATTCATTTGAATTCCATGGCTCATCCCTATTTACTCGCTGATAACAGACATTATACATTTTACATTTGGAAACGTTTACTATCAAAAGAGAAACTGAGGGATTTGGTTATCCCTTGGTATTTGTTTGGAATATATTGTATTCAAGACTGTATCAAACACAAAAGTATAATTTTCCAAATCTCGTATTGGGCGTGTGTGGTTTTAAACCTGGTGCCCCAGAAGCTGTTGGAGTTTCGCTACTTCATCGTGCCCTACATGATGTTCCGGTTGCAAGCCAAGCCTGGCTTGTTCTGGCAGTTGCTGTTTGAGATGCTTATTGGTCTTTTCATCAATATAGGGACAGTGACTCTGTTTGTTTCCAGAACATTTTACTGGAACGACAGTCCTGAACCTCAAAGGTTCATCTGGTAATTTTCAATATTTGAAAACCATTAATATTGCCTGAAAAATCAGAATGGATGTGTTTCCTATCCTCTCAAACGATATTAGCGTGTACCGAAGTAGTTTTATTGCAACTTTAAATGGTTAAATAACTTAAATGGATTAGGAGTATCATGTTGGACCAATAAGTTAAATGTTTCTGGTGTATTAGAGTTGCATGTTATGATAACATGGATACAATTTATGTTATCACAAATAATTTTCAATGTTAATAATAATGTTAATAATTTTCAACCTTAAAAAGACATGGTTAACATGTTCGCTTTTGAAGGACTGTGACGTGTAGGTCAAAAGGACGCTGAAAAATAGTTTGCATCTGATTACTTAATGTGTCAACAATTTTATGGCAAAAAAATTGCACTTACCCTCCACGCGGCAACAGTCAACTGGTTCCCATGTACAACGCTGATGGAGAGATGAGAACTTCTGAATAGTTATTTATTTTACAATTAAATGGACTTTTCCTATCGCTCTTGTGTTTTAAACTGCACAATTTTTCTGGAGGTGGAGAAACTCCTCTTGTTTTCAAGTGATTACCTAATAATCTATATAAATAAAATTAAAGTTTTGTCTGTACATTGCTCAGAATTATTCATTTTTTAGTTATTTTTACTTTTCGTCCGTTAGAGAAACTGAAACCGGTCTTATCTAAATTTTTGTCTGTTTGTCGGTTTGTGACGCTCCAGGAGGCATTTTATGCCGTCTTCTCCGAAAAAACGGGAGAACTGATTACAATGAAACTTATTTAATGTATTCTCTACATTCCAGAGAAGGTTTGTAAATGCTTTAAATCTCCCACCGCCCCTTAGAAAATAAATAGCGAGAATTTAAAAACTCACTTTTACGTGATATTACTCGCATTTTGATTCAATTTTCAATGAATAAGCTACTGGTAATAATCAGCTGTCTTTGTAGTTTAAAGATTTAATAGAAATAAAACAAACAGCTGTCAAATCAATATTAGTTAGTTTATATTGGTCATTGATTTTAAACCCATTTCAAAATCATACTACTATATTAAAAAGTTATTTTAACGTTTAACTTATAATAATAATAATGGTATAAATGCTCTAATCTATTTAAATTGTAAAGTAATGCTAAATAATAAAGCTGGGTATTGATTTATTTTCTTTGTATTGATTCGTTTAGGATTTCAGGTTTACATTTTAGTATGATGATCTTTCTTCTTTAAACTGAATCCTACAACCCGTACAAAGGACGGGCTTACTGCTAGTTTATATTAAAAATTGAATGTTCAAGTTAAATATATTAATTAATGATATAATTGTCAATAAAACTATATTTGTGTACTTCTACGCCAGAGGCATTTTTAACCTTTTGATGGCGAACGGTCTACACCTCAATCTTGTTACTACCTAACGTCGACCTGTTGTTAAGAAGCATCATTAATTAATAGCCCAATGACAAATGGCGACTGGGTCAGATTGTCCCTTGCGGGATTCGATCCGGCAACCTTCAGTTTTGAAGGCAGGCACTAAAACCACTACACCACCCAATCAGTTCTTATGTACAACACAAAAAACTATATTGATAAAGCAACAAATAACCACAACATTCCCCCTCCGAGCTAGCGGGGCGACATGAGATAGCATGTCACCCCGCTGGCACAAAACAAAATAGCACGATTGCTGTAACGACTCAGCAAATCTTTCTCCGCCTCCAGAAATTTTGTGCAGTTTATTTAAAACATAAGAGTGATAGGAAAAGTCCTATTAATTGTAAAATAAATAATTAAAAATCCATCGCTATCATGAATTTCAAACAAACAGTTCTGAATAATATTGCGGAATGTCTCCGATTGGTAACTGCCGCATCCAAACAGCGTTCAGCCCATCACCAATCTGTGCCAGCCACAGTGAACGTGTTAAAAAAATTACCAAAACTAGGATCACACCTCAAAAAGACCTGTGTTACAAATTAATGAAAATAAATAATAGATATCTATCTAGTAACTAATAGTGACGGAGGAAAAACACTATTGTGACTTTTAAGGCAATTCGTTAGTGTTACAATATTTGTAACTATTAGAATTTTAGACTGCTTGTAGTGATTACTGTAGTTCTGTTTTTTGAACTACAGGTAACTAGGACTTCACAATGTTTGCATTATAGGTCTCGCACATTCGTCTAATTACATGTTCGGTTACAAGAGCCAATACTTGTTGGTGGATTAGGTTGGTTTCGAGTTACCTTTGTACTTATGCAGGACTACTTAAGTCTAAGTAAAACCTAAAACGGAGGTATCAGAATCTTTGATTCGTCGTCAAGGTATACTTGGCTTTTCATTCACTTCTATAATACCAAAATTCGCTTTGTAGTTTCTGAATTAAAGGCCCACTTATTTTATAATTAGAGTAGAAATGTTAGCGGTAAATTTATCTTAAAGTATAATGAATCAGTAGAAATAGTAATTTTAAAGTCAATCTGCTGCTTTCATGTAGTACCTTCAATCAGGTAGTCAGTGCTTTCCACATGAAATAGTGTATTTTATAGACTGTTTCACTGGTTTATAATTTACTTACCTCTTTTATTTCGTTTAAGTTGAGGTCTTGAGTTTTGTAGAAGTGTCATAGGCTCTGTGGTTGGAAAGCCGAAGGTTATATTGTGACAGTGTTTTCACATTGATGATTCAAGGGAGTTGTTGTTGAATCGGAATGGAATTGATGTTGGTTCTGACTGGATTGGTGTTGATTTTGAATGAATACATTCAACTTTTTGTTTGATAAGTTTAAATGACCAAATATAGTCTTGTGTTGGACATTGTTCAATTTAACATTCCACTATTGTAAATGCTCTTTCAGATTTTGTGTGGTTATTTTAGGTTTTGATATAATATAGGTTCTTAAAATATTAAATAAAGTACTTGTTGGAAGCATGGACCATGGCAATATCAATATATTTTTTAAAAGTGCAAATGTATGGTTTTAGTATAAATACTGAATTCAATCAATGAAAAAGCACAAAATAAATTTGGATCTTAATTGTTCTATTATTTTATTATCATGTGAAGTATTGTTTTATGTAAAACTTACTATTCTTGTCATAAATAATTGAAAATGGTTGTAAATATTAATAGTTAAGGAAACCAAAGTTAATTATTGATAATAAAAATAAAAATATTTCAATTGATGTTTTTTTTCTCTCCATATTCTCTTTAAGTCTTGAGTTGATACTGTATAGTTATTGAAGTTAAAGCTGTTTCTAAATTCAAGCAATTTGTCAAAAGAAATTTTTTCAAAAGAAAAATTAATAACTGAAATTCAAATAACACTAAATTTTTGACATGAATATGTCTTAGCTTTGGGGAGGAGGATGTTGGCAATATGCGAGACTAAAATTTGAAACAGTGACGTCATGTAATAAGAACAGCTGTTTAGAGGAATTGAAAACATTACCTTAGACATATTCAAAATGTAACCTATTTCCAACAGGGGTGTAATTAATTACAATCATTTTTGATGGGGTTTTTATAAAAAAATGTTTGTATTTACATCCTTGTGGGAAATAGGTTAGATCATGGATATGTCTAAAGGAGTATTTCCAGTTCATCTAAATAGCTGCTCTTGTTCTTTTATATTAAAAATTTAATACAATAGCACTGGTAGTTTCTAAGGAAACCTGTTACATATTTTCCATCCTACAAATCACCAACACCCCCCAGAGCTAAGACATATCTATGTCAATAAATTTAAAATATTTTAAATTTACTCAATTTTATACTTTAGATAAAAATGCACGATATATGAAAAAGAAGATGAACTTAATCTGTGTTGTAAGGGAAAATCATTTCTCCATATAAGGCTAAATTATCTCAATTCTCATGTTTGAAATCAAAAGGTATTAATTAATTTGCTCTTCTAGTGTGATTAAGTTTCATTGTCTAAATGAACATTAGAATGTAATTATCTCGACATCAACCTTATTCTACACACGGAGTTTGCTCTGTATCTCTGGCGGAGAAAATTAAATCTGAACTACCGCACTCCATATTCCTGTTCATGTTATGTTGGGGGAGGAGTAAATATATACCAAGCATATTTACTACGGTTTATATTAAGTGGTGATTATATTCATTTAATAGAGTCTAGATTATGTTAGTGTTAAAATGACGGGCTTTAAAAATATAAAATTACTTATCCAAATGAAAACATGAGATTAGTATTTAGAGTCTGGATCAAATAAGTAATGAACAAACAACATACAAGAAAATTGTTAATGGAGTGGATTTTGTTTTTCAGTTTAATAACGTACATTACTTTCCTTGTTTCCAAGTTATTATAGAAAATCTTAAACTTAACAAAAAGATTTTATGGCAAAATATAAAGTAGATTTTTTGGTAAATTACTGATAGATTTTGTGGCAATACACCGATTTTGTGATGACCTAAAGATAGATTTTGTAAACAACAAAACAGCAAACTACAGATCGATATTGTAGTAAACTACTGGTAGATTTTATAGCAAAGCACAGATCGAATTTATGGAAAACTGTGGCTAACTTCAGATCTATTTTTTTATAATCTACAAACAGATTTTAAGGAAAACTTTAGTTATATCCATGATCTAACCTATTTCCCACAGGGAAGTAAATACAATAATTTTGTCCTGTGGTTGCTGGTACAAAACTTTGAGTCGAATGTTCCACAGCGAATGAGCCAACACCATTTTTAAGAGCTTCTAACATAATAAATTAGACGGAGTTGTAAATATATGGATCACGGAGGCAGAACAACACATAAACAATGTACAAAGCTTTCGTCAAACTTGATGCCTCACACAGTGTGTCTCCATACCAATCAGAAAATGAAAACTCGAGAGTGAAAGTGGATTTAGTTAATTGATAATTCCTCTGGATGATTTATCGTATTCAAAACTCTTGAAATGCTGCGAGGAATGTGTACGGATTGTGTGTATCCACGACAGTGATGTATTTCTTGACTTGTTTGCTGACACATTGAACCTATACCTATGATTGTATCAATCAACATTTTATTACAAATTAAAAAAAATAACTCTAATAATAAGTAATTTAACTGACCATTTTTCTTGATAGTTGGGTAAGTTTTATTATTATTTATTGTTATTACTGCCAAATAATGTAATTTAGTAAAGATAGCAATTTTGGGGTTTTATATAGCTTTCATATACTCTGTATATACATTATGCTACATGTATTATTGAAATAAATTGCCATAGGAACCGTAAATTATGAAATTTAATACCAGAAAACATAAAATAATTTTCCTGAACCAAACTGTAAAATAACAAAAATAAATGAATCCAAGTAAATATGTGATGGTAAAGCAAGAGACTGAATGTCCGACCATTTAACCTGGTGGAAATAGGATTAGTATTTAATTTGGAAAGCGACAGACCTGATCCTGCCAAACACAGCTTTGTGGGGAAGTGGTCCAATGAATGGTAAGCATCTGTGCTTCCTTTGACCACTGCCGACACTTGTACAAAGGCCGCATTGAATATGAATGCGCCTTCTGTTTGCGGGTTTTGTGTTTTTCTGTAGCAGAAAGTTTTAATCATCTGTTGTTTTGCGGGGCAATGACGTCAGAGGGGTTGAGTGAGGAAGGGGGTCACATCAATACCACCCTCTGTCTTAACTCCTCTGTTTAATATTTATTCAAAATAGAGGATAGAGTGATCATGTTCTTAAAATATCTTATTATAAAATAATATAGTCCCAGTAATAAAAATACCCACCACCTAATAATATAAAAATTAACTACTTAACCTTAAACTAAACTTAAAATTAAACTTAATTAATTAAGGAATTAAAGCCAGGGTTCCAATAAAAAATATTTAAAAAGTTTTGTTACATATATTTTACTTCTCAATATTTTATAACATAACATCAAGTACACTACTCTTTTACCAGGTATAATTTTATTTTTCATTACAGTCTCAGTACAAACATACATAAAGAATCGCCTACAAACATTTCAGTGACAGATATTTCAGTAAAAGTATTGGAAGCGTCAGCTTCACATACTGAATAAAGAATCATTGCTTTTATTTCCTTTGGGAAGTGTTTTTGTTGTGCAAACTTGCTACATGTTCAAACCCACTACCTGCTAAAACCTATTCATGCTCAATTCCTGCTACCTGCTCAAATTCACCACTAGCTCTAACTTGTTACATGTTCAAAACCTATGCAAACTCGCTACATGTGCAAACTATGTGTACCTCTTAAAATTTGCTACCCGCTCAAACTCCCTAAACCTGTTCAATTCAAAATCTTTTCATACTCATCACCTGTGCAATCTCGCTATACATGTGCAAACTCGCTATATATACACAAACTCCGTGATATATGCGCAAACTCGTTATATACGTGCAAATTCGCCATATATGCGCAAACTCGTTATGTACATGCAAACTCGCTGTATATGTGCAAACACGCTATATATGTGCAAACTCGCTATACACGTGCATACTCGCTATGTACGTGCATACTCGCTATATATGTACAAACTCGCTATATATGTGCAAACTCACTGTATATGTGCAAACTTACTATATATGTGCAAACTCGTTATATATATGCAAACTCAGTACCTGCTCAAACTCACTAGGTACTTAACTAGGTTGGTAAACCTGCTACCTGTTCTTGTTTTTATCTGTGAAAAATGCTGTTTTTGGGAAATTGTGTTTAAAGTTGAAGCTTTACATTTACCTTTTCTTCAAACCACTTTGTACACTAGTATAAATAAATGCTATTAAATTTTGTCCAATTAAACCGATTTTAAAAATTAAAGCCTTAAATTAAAGCTGAAATGACACAGAACAAAAATATTTAACAAATAAAAATCCATATTTTTTTTAAATATTTGAACATCTGACTCCCCATAAACTATTTTCTGAGTACTTAACCTTAGTTATTTATTTGGTTTTAAATTTTTTCATATAGTTTCCATCAATGCAATATTTATTTATAGATTTAGTACAAAATTGTTTAATCTTAATAAACCATTGGGAGTTGAGTAATTATAAGCATTGCACAGTTTATCATCGACATGTGTCGAAGGGTAGGTCAGAATAATGCTGAGGTACGATATCCTTCAGCCTCATGTGTCAGAACCATATGCTATCAGCCTTTTCAGACCATCAGCATTGTTCTTTCTTCTGGAAATTTTATTTGAGATCTCAAATGTAGGTGTAGAATAATTTTAATATTTTTTCCTTATAATACAGTTTCGATTTTATTGATTTTATACATTCAGTAAAAGATACTAGTATAGAATTATTAAAATTCCTTTATTGATAAAAAAATATATTTAATAATTTTTCAATATTGCTTTAGCAAAAAAAATCATGTAGTCATATTTTAAGGAATACTTTTGATGGTGTGATTTAAGAAATTTTCTGCATGATATAAAGTTTAAAACCATGATTTTCTTTTGAATAAATCTGAGCATTTTGTGGAATATTGTACTAATACATATGAACACAAAAATTAAATCACTGCATTCAATACTGTATTACAATTTTGAAAAGTCCCAACTAATTTTATTTAGAACCACATTTGAAAATTTTAAGCAAGAATGAAGAGTGAAATAGAGAAGGTATGTTGAACTTTGTGAGCATATCTGAAATTCCATAAGTTTTCATTACTGAACTAAATTGAATCCACCTTTCAAATCATTTGCCCTTATTTTAATTTTTTTCGGGTAAAGCGGGAAATCATCTAATCATTTCAGCTGATTTTAACATGTACGCCTTTAAAAACATATTTATTACTTATATGAGTATTGTATAAACTATCATATTGTATTAAATGTCTAAATGTTCGTAAAATGGCAATCTTTAAAATAGATGAATAACAAAATTAAAAAGTTTCCCCTTAAGGATGAGGTTTATATTGAATTCCTATTTTTAATTCAGTTTAAAAACAATTTTTATGAAATTAAGACAAAATAATAGTTCGATAGAGATATTTTGATTAAAATCAGCTGTTTTATTTTAACTTCTCCGAACGTAGATGCAGAATTGCAGTGAATGCACTGCCAACAAAACCATCTGGGGCGAAATGAAATGTCGAAGAGGGGGAAGTAGAAAGAGAGAGATGGATCGATAATGCAACTAGGAAGTGAAGTTCAAGGTCAAAGTTGAGGTTGATGCATTTATTATTCAAATCAGCTGATATAAAAAACAAACCAACGTTTTCATATAAATGCAGATTAATATTGACCCGAAAACCTGATTTATGTAGCTTTTCTGTACGATTCATTAAACTGGCTCTAGCCCGTACCTTTGTACCGTCAGAAATTATGAATGAATTTATTTCATAAATATTTATTGGGGTAATGATTAGTTATTAAATAAATGTTTTTGGATTTTAAATTTTTATCTCGATTATAGCATACAGAGACACACAAATCTGTAACCACAACTTCTATCTCTGGTAATCTAATGAAGGATACTATTCCAATGTTTGGATTTAATTCCATTATATTAATCGAAAAATTTCTCTCTAACTATATAAAATTAAATCAATAGTAACCAATTACCTCTATTGGTTAAGTTAATGTAGCTATAATTCTATTAGTATTATGTGTTACATATTATTGGCAAGAGGAAATTACTAGAATAAATATAGTAAGAACTTAAAAACAGAAAAAATTCTTTCGGCTGATTTACATGTTAAATCGCCCTTACATTACAGTTGGATTAAATTAGAAAATTTGTATCATTATTACAATTCGTTTATTTTTTAAAATGAGTTTAAAATCAATTATCAATGTAAACCATCTAATATTAGTTTTAATTTAATAGCTGTCGATTTCTTTCTATTCAATTTTATAGATTAGGGAAATTGAGATAAGATGTATTTCGGCGTTTTTGCGGGTTTGTTTATATACATAAAACTATTATATTGGTAAAAGCCTAAAAAACTTTATTGGTAAAATAATTTCAATCAAATGGGTTATGCTTTGTACAGAGACAAAGTAACATTTTAATTTGACAAGCCTCAGAACATTAAAGGTAGAAGAAAAGGGAGGAGGTAAAAAGAAAGAAATCTAATTTGTAACAAAGAGATGAAAGAAAAAAGAACAACCTGACCCTCATCTAAGTACAAGATAGGGGCTGTAGTTTAAACTAGCATCCCCCGCCTTCGCTGCCAATCCACGACAACTCTTGTCGCCTCTTTCTCTCTTTAAGCCAGTATTTAGCTGATTCTCTGTCAGGGGGGAATTGGAGATTTTACGTTTCTAAGAAAATAAAATACTTTGTGAAAAATGTTTTTATTTACGTCCCTGTGGGAAATAGGTTAGATCATGGATATGTCGAAAGGAAATGTTTTCAATTCATCTAAACAGCTGTTTCAAATTTTTGTCTTACTAATTTTTAACACCCCCCACTCCCCAGAGCTAAGACATTTCCATTTCAAAACCTTGACTCAATTTTTGTGATGATTTGATTATAGACTCAGTAGTGTTTTGTTCAATCGGCAATTTATGAACAATAATACAGTAGTAACCATTTAGTATTTGATAGTAAAGCTATATCTCATTTAATCTCAGACTCATTATTCAATATCTTTTATTGGACTTTTTCAACGTATCTGTGTTTTTAACTACACAACGTTTCTGGATTTCTTAATAATTTGCTTAATTTGTTTGAAACGCACCGAAAAACTTTGGGATGTTGTTTCTGAGGTCAAAATAAACAAAACATGCCCTGTGAATATATGAGCTGTCTTGCTTCATTTTCCGTCTGTTGGTGTGTATGTGTTTTTGCATAGCTTACTATAACTTTGGAACCACTTAAAGAAAACCTAGTTTTGTGCGTAGTATCGAATTTATACTTTGTACCATTTCAATTTTTCAAAGCTCAATGACTCAAATACTACGAAATTAAAAAAAATAAACTAAAAACAAAAAAAGCAAAATTTAATTTCCTTTAAGAAAATTTAAAATAGGGCCATAACACAAACAACAACAAAAATTGAATTTTAGTAAAATTATTACTTACCAAAACTGCTCAGGAACAGTTTTATCCTCAAAAACTGTATCCAAAATTTTATTGAATTAGAATTATTGAATAAAAATCTAAAAATACGCTTATTAAAAACAGATAGAATAATAGTTCAGCATTCGTTTATTAACAAAATAGTTTAGTTTCAAATCCTGTACATCCTACATGATATAAGAATACAATAACAATACTAGACTTCAAAATGTTTTATCATACGTAAATAAGAATTTAAAAAAATACAAAAGATAATAGTTTAAAATTATATATCTAATTATATCACTAAACTACAACATGAACAAACATAATTTTGATTTTACTATTTACTGTAGTCCCAACAAGGTCCGTTATTTATTGTAATTTATAATTTACTTATTTTATGTTACTTGGTAGTCTATTGATTATTATTACACCTGGACTTGCTGGAAGTTTGGTAATATATTTAACTTATGCTGTTGAGGTTGAAAATGTATTAAAATTATGTATATCTTTACCTTTTAATTGTTAAAAAAATCAACTCTTTTATAAGATGACCATAAATAAAAGCAACGGGAGATTGTTTACACAAAATCTGTTATTCGTTAACTACAAGTGGACAACAAAGCAAATGTTGTGGAGGCGCGAGACCTGTAGGCGGCACGCCCGAAATGTCAAAGTTGAACCGATCAATACAGTACACCCGGGGCTGTACCCGGCAGAGACGAGCGACCTCCTCGCCCGTCGCGATACATGATGATTGACAGGGTACAGATGCACTGAGACCTCCAGATCTATCGTACACCCGGGGCTGTACCCGGCAGAGACGAGCGACCTCCTCGCCCGTCGCGATACATGATTGACAGGGTACAGATGCACTGAGACCTCCAGATCTATCGTACCCGGGGCTGTACCGGCAGAGACGAGCGACCTCCTCGCCCGTCGCGATACATGATGATTGACAGGGTACAGCTGCACTGAGACCTCCAGATCTATCGTACACCCGGGGCTGTACCCGGCAGAGACGAGCGACCTCCTCGCCCGTCGCGATACATGATGATTGACAGGGTACAGATGCACTGAGACCTCCAGATCTATCGTACACCCGGGGCTGTACCCGGCAGAGACGAGCGACCTCCTCGCCCGTCGCGATACATGATGATTGACAGGGTACAGATGCACTGAGACCTCCAGATCTATCGTACACCCGGGGCTGTACCCGGCAGAGACGAGCGACCTCCTCGCCGTCGTGATACATGATGATTGACAGGGTACAGATGCACTGAGACCTCCAGATCTATCGTACAACCGGGGCTGTACCGGCAGAGACGAGCGACCTCCTCGCCGTCGCGATATGATGATTGACAGGGTACAGATGCACTGAGACCTCCAGATCTATCGTACACCCGGGGCTGTACCCGGCAGAGACGAGCGACCTCCTCGCCCGTCGCGATACATGATGATTGACAGGGTACAGATGCACTGAGACCTCCAGATCTATCGTACACCCGGGGCTGTACCCGGAAGAGACGAGCGACCGGATGTATGATGATTGACAGGGTACGGATGCACTTAGACCTCCAGATCTATCGTACACCCGGGGCTGTACCCGGCAGAGACGAGCGACCTCCTCGCCTGGCGCGATACATGATGATTGACAGGGTACAGATGCACTGAGACCTCCAGATCTATCGTACACCGGGGCTGTACCCGGCAGAGACGAGCGACCTCCTCGCCCGTCGCGATACATGATGATTGACAGGGTACAGATGCACTGAGACCTCCAGATCTATCGTACACCCGGGGCTGTACCCGGCAGAGACGAGCGACCTCCTCGCCCGTCGCGATACATGATGATTGACAGGGTACAGATGCACTGAGACCTCCAGATCTATCGTACACCCGGGGCTGTACCCGGCAGAGACGAGCGACCTCCTCGCCCGTCGCGATACATGATGATTGACAGGGTACAGATGCACTGAGACCTCCAGATCTATCGTACACCCGGGGCTGTACCCGGCAGAGACGAGCGACCTCCTCGCCCGTCGCGATACATGATGATTGACAGGGTACAGATGCACTGAGACCTCCAGATCTATCGTACACCCGGGGCTGTACCCGGCAGAGACGAGCGACCTCCTCGCCCGTCGCGATACATGATGATTGACAGGGTACAGATGCACTGAGACCTCCAGATCTATCGTACACCCGGGGCTGTACCCGGCAGAGACGAGCGACCTCCTCGCCCGTCGCGATACATGATGATTGACAGGGTACAGCTGCACTGAGACCTCCAGATCTATCGTACACCCGGGGCTGTACCCGGCAGAGACGAGCGACCTCCTCGCCCGTCGCGATACATGATGATTGACAGGGTACAGATGCACTGAGACCTCCAGATCTATCGTACACCCGGGGCTGTACCCGGCAGAGACGAGCGACCTCCTCGCCTGTCGTGATACATGATGATTGACAGGGTACAGATGCACTGAGACCTCCAGATCTATCGTACACCCGGGGCTGTACCCGGCAGAGACGAGCGACCTCCTCGCCCGTCGCGATACATGATGATTGACAGGGTACAGATGCACTGAGACCTCCAGATCTATCGTACACCCGGGGCTGTACCCGGCAGAGACGAGCGACCTCCTCGCCCGTCGCGATACATGATGATTGACAGGGTACAGATGCACTGAGACCTCCAGATCTATCGTACACCCGGGGCTGTACCCGGCAGAGACGAGCGACCTCCTCGCCCGTCGCGATACATGATTGACAGGGTACAGATGCACTGAGACCTCCAGATCTATCGTACACCCGGGGCTGTACCCGGCAGAGACGAGCGACCTCCTCGCCCGTCGCGATACATGATGATTGACAGGGTACAGATGCACTGAGACCTCCAGATCTATCGTACACCCGGGGCTGTACCCGGCAGAGACGAGCGACCTCCTCGCCCGTCGCGATACATGATGATTGACAGGGTACAGATGCACTGAGACCTCCAGATCTATCGTACACCCGGGGCTGTACCCGGCAGAGACGAGCGACCTCCTCGCCCGTCGCGATACATGATGATTGACAGGGTACAGATGCACTGAGACCTCCAGATCTATCGTACACCCGGGGCTGTACCCGGCAGAGACGAGCGACCTCCTCGCCCGTCGCGATACATGATGATTGACAGGGTACAGATGCACTGAGACCTCCAGATCTATCGTACACCCGGGGCTGTACCCGGCAGAGACGAGCGACCTCCTCGCCCGTCGCGATACATGATGATTGACAGGGTACAGATGCACTGAGACCTCCAGATCTATCGTACACCCGGGGCTGTACCCGGCAGAGACGAGCGACCTCCTCGCCTGTCGTGATACATGATGATTGACAGGTTACAGATGCACTGAGACCTCCAGATCTATCGTTACTCCTTGCTGGACGAGATATCTCCTGAAGATCACCCTGCATTTTATTATAAAGGAATTCTCCACATTTTTCTCTGGACGACCGTAGATTTTTGTGTCTTTAAAAGCACTTTTTTAATCTGGCTGCATCCCACTCAGCCTGAGTTTTTGACGTCTCTCATGACTCTGGAGGAAGTCATAGTTGGTGTACTCTATGTCTACAACAATCGTTATTATTGATGTGTTGTAACCATCATCGTAGTCCTTAGGTGTCTCTAAAGCTCCAGCGCGTCCACTTAGAAGCTCTTTTACGACTAAAACATTGGTCGTACATTGATTTTACTAAGATGTTATTTCTTTTATGGTTTTAGTTGCCTGGCAAATTGTTTTGCTTTCATGCATCCTGGTAGAGACGGTAGAATTTTTGATCTTTGTGAAACCAGTTTTTCCTTCCTTCTGAGTTTCTTTTTGAAGAACGTGTCCTTTAAACTTTTCAACTCCTTGGCTCTTAGTGACCTACAAAATTTATACTGCCTATCATATTCACATACTTCAAGCTCAAACGAACGTTTCTCAAAGATAAATAGAAACATTTATTTACTTTTTGTACTAAACTAAAACTTCAGGTCATTGTTTATCCAGCAATACTTCACCACACCTTAGTTATTCAGTATTCACAACATCAGTGATGTAACTCCCTTGTTTACTGTTGGGTTGGCACCCCTGGCGATGCCACAGACGGATACGTAACAACTCACAAGTCGCCGCCGACGGACATTTCAATTTTAAATACGTCGTCGCCGGTCCAGGATGTGTTATGGAAATGTAAACGATTTATACTGTCCAAGAGGGCATTGCCGTGGCATCAACTATGTTCTGTGCACACTGACCGTCGAAGTGAAAACCATTTTTCTCTAGGATTCTTCGATGGTAGATAGATATCTTCATCTGTATAAGCCAAAGCCTGACTGGCTTACTCATCATTAACTCTCCCACTTCCCAATTACTCAGACCTAAAATAGGAAAGTCTAATAGTTTTTGTGACGATTTCCTTATTAATCTCTTTCCTATACGCCTTCAAATTTTCCATGGGTAATCTTATGGGGAAATAATTTTGTTTTGAAACTTAAGTTGTTTTCTTATAAACAGCAGCTGTTTTTATACTAACCGTTAAGAAAGCCAAAGGAGTACTCAACGGCATCTAATCTATATAAAAAAAACACAAATCTGACTCATTGACTGACTGATCAAAGTTTTTCAAAAACTACAAGGCTTTGGAGCTTCAAATTTGGTACACAGATTCTATTTAAGGTCTAGATGCGTACTATAAGAAAGGATTTTTCGAAACTTTCAAAGACTCTGTCCTACAGAGGGTCAAAGTTGTTGCACTTCTCGGTATTCCAAATGTTTTTTCGGCCGTACCATACCATCCGATCCTTGGCCCTGGCCTATATTCGTCCCGCATGGTCGCTTCAACGCCTGGGGGCTGCGGGACACAAGGGAACAGCTGGAGAACAGCTGACCTCAATACACTTCCGGTCATATCACCTTTCAACCTATTATTATTATTATAAGGCCTAACCAACATTTAAAATAAAAGATTTTCAGATCTCTATGTAGCCTTGTTCCAGAGATATGTGGAATAGTAAACTTTGCCGTTGAATGCAACTCGGGGTGCCATTAAAATTGCAAAACCAAGGGTTCAAGGAAAGCTGTTCACTTTGAATAGTCAATATAAATTGCGAGAACATATTTTTTTGTACCCAATTATGACCTCGGAAGTGCAATAAAACAGTTGAAAAGCCATTTAGGGACTACCTGGGACATTCTTATGATATTAGTAGCTTCGCTCGCTGGGGTTTCGCCCCCAGGCCCCCATAGTTGTTGTCGACAGTCCTTTGTAATTAATAAATTCGGCTTCCTTAGTGTAGGAGTGACTGTTAAGTTTTAATGTACTCTATGTCCAAGTGTCTCGTTTAAAGTCTGGTGTAGTAGATCTTAAAAGTTAGAAGGAAAAATTCCCTGTTACTTTTAACCCTAGGATCTGCCGTTTGGGTGCTTAGAGCTAAAAATCCATTTGGACCAGGGAAAACGAAATACAGGTGAAGGCAGAAAGAAAGGAAATAAGGGCAAATAATCAAGGATTTAAGAGGTAAAGTTTATGTTTTAACAGATCTTCAGAGATCAGAGGTCAACAAAGCCCAAAAATTACTACTTTATCACCGTTTTGCAGCTGTAATACAAAACGTCTATATTTTATCCAGGCTAAAAAAGAAAAACTCAAAAACATACTGAAACCCATTTTTTGTTACAAAAAGACTGATATTTTAATTTATTTTAGTTGTTGAATATTAAGTATTTTTGTTGTTGTTGAGTTAATTACTAATGGAGGTGTAGGAAATGTGTGTGTGAAATTTTGGACCACTAAACTAAAATAACTTAACAGAGTAGCAAAATGTGCGAGAATAAGTCACAGTAACTGTTACTCGCATAACCTTAAAACCAAAATGTAAACATAATAAAAAACATTAACAAATTAAAGTGCTTCAATCTGTGGAGTATATCTTCTAGTAAAGCAATCAGCTGTTGAAAAGAAAATAGCTATAATGTAAACAAAGTTCAAGTTTGGGATACTTTTTGGGTTCTCTAGAGAAACCCAATTGAGCTACAACAAAATTGATGATCCATAAACCTTCTCCATGAAATTTTACCTATGTGTACCACTTTTATACAAACAAATATACCAACATCGTCAAAATACGAGGGTAAAAATGCTTGTATTTACTTCCCTATGGGAAATAGGTTAGATCATGGATATGTCTAAAGGAAATGTTTACAGGTTATCTAAACGAGCTGTTCACTGTTATTAAGTTTCAAATTTTGGTCGTTCAAATTGATAGCCCCTTACCCAGAGCTAAAACATATCTATGTCAAAAACGATGATAAAACCATTCTCGTAGGCTTTGAAAAGCGTAAGGCTGTAAAACGAGCATATTTAGCTTTTCGATTTATCAAACAATTATTGATCTGTGATTTAACATTTTGCCTCCATAGAGATCTAATTTACTTACCGAATGGTTGTCGGATATATTAGACCACAGATACCATATACTAATTGAACTGCTATGTACACGAGCCGATATTGAGCCTGAAACTTTGGCCAGTTCAATTTAATCTGCATCCATTGTTGAAATTATCAGAACTGATATTAATGGGATGGCTGTGTTATTATAATGCATTTCAATCCATCAAAGAACGAAAATACTCGTATCTAAAAACCCCTAACGAAATATATATTTCAGCAGACCTGCATAGTAAGAATACCCCCGTCGCAGCAGACCTGCGTACTCAGCGAATTTCCAAATCAATAATATAATAATAATATATGACAATTTTTATAAAAATCTGTCCATAAACATGAGAATTATTTGCCTATTCTCCATAAGATTAACATGGGAAAGAGTGTGCAGGTTAGCTGTCGTGAGGAAGACTGAAAGTAGTCATTTCTACCATAAATCACTTTTATCTTAACATTTATACCAACTTTCATCAACATCTGTCCATAAATAAAGGAGTTTGCCTATTCCCTATATGGATAATATATGGGAAAAGTGTATGCAGGTTTGCTGCCATGATAAACACATAAACTATGATTTTTAAGTATAAATGGATGGATCTCAACCAAATGAAGCTAAATATCAAGTTTCATCCAAAAATATTGATTGATTGATATTGAAAATATTGAGTTATTATTACAATATTTCTATTAAGGGAGGTTTCAATTTTCCCTGTTTCCCTTTTGATTGGCGATCCAAATTCCCCACAGCAGCAAACCTACGTACTCTTTGCCACGTTAATCACATGGAGAATAGACAAACAACCTTATTTATCGACAAATATTGATCAATCCTGTCGTATATTTTTATCGTCACATTGTTCATTACTTACATATTGGAAATTTGCTAGAAAGTGTAACTTTTTCATAGGATACTAACTTGCAATTCTGAAAAATTACTAGTTGAATAGGAATATAGACTAAGTAATTTATAATTAAATGAATAATACATGGAAATTGGAATTTTCCTCAAACTAATCGAAGTTCAGCCTTAACATATTATAACTGTAGTCTTGTAGACTGTCGGAATTATTGACCTAGATATGTTCTTAGTTACAATCTGGAAAACTTAAACATCAAACCCTTTTGATAGTTGCAGATGTGTTAAATCTCAAGATTATGTTGAAATCAAGGATTCGGACAATCGATACTTTGTAACAACAAACAAATCGATGAGCGCAGATGTGTTTAATTATGAGATAATGTTGAAATCAAGGATTCGGACAATCGATACTTTGTAATAACAAACAAATCGATAGTCGCAGATATGTGAAATCCCAAGATAATGATGAAATCAAGGATTCGGACAATCGATACTTTGTAATAACAAACAAATCGATAGTCGCAGATATGTGAAATCCCAAGATAATGATGAAATCAAGGATTCGGACAATCGATACTTTGTAATAACAAACAAATCGATAGTTGCAGATGTGTTAAATCTCAAGATTATGTTGAAATCAAGGATTCGGACAATCGATACTTTGTAATAACAAACAAATCGATAGTTGCAGATGTGTTAAATCTCAAGATTATGTTGAAATCAAGGATTCGGACAATCGATACTTTGTAATAACAAACAAATCGATAGTTGCAGATGTGTTAAATCTCAAGATTATGTTGAAATCAAGGATTCGGACAATCGATACTTTGTAATAACAAATAAATCGATAGTCGCAGTTGTGTTTGATCTCGATGTAATGGTTGAAGTCGAGGTTTTGAATAATCTATACTTTTCATAAAAAACAGATGGTCGTAGTTGTGTTTACTCATGAGATAATACTGAAATGTGGGCTTCGGATTATCGATACTTTGAAATAATAAACCAATTGATAGTCGCAGTTGTGTTTAATCGAGTTAACGTTTGGATTATGACGTCACTAACTAAATGACGTCACTGTTTCAAATTCTGGTCGTGCGAATTGTGAAAACTTCCCAGAGCTAAGACATGTCAATGTACAAAAAATGCAACTGGGCTTGTAAGCCCAAAAAATTAAAACTGAAAACTAAAACGGTTCTATTATAACTAAACACATTGTACCGGACAGCTTTAATTTACTTTTAATATTTATTATACTAACGAGAATGACTTAAAATATAAATAATAGAGCAACATGTTTTTTAAACTAGAATAAAAGACTTACTTTTGTGTAGTATGTTTAAAGTTTCTTGTCAATTCGCAGAACACTTCCTTCAGTGGTATTCTGTGTATGTGTCAATCACTATAGTCATTATGCCACTTTGGTGCAATTTTGGTCAATTAACTTTTCTCATAAAACTTGAAAGGCTGGATGGTCAATCAGTGGGAATATGTAAAATGAGTAATATTTTTACAATCTAAAATTTGCAAAAATAAATTTTAAGAAACGGTTATTTACTTAGAACATTTAATGTACAAAGTAAATAACAAATTTTGGTTCTTCATTTCTATAGTAACCAATGTCTTACTTAAAATTAAATTAAATTAAATTGCTTGTAAATATTTATTTTTCGTTACATTCATGTTTTGTACCCAAAAAGCCAAACATGTGATCCGTTAAAGTAATTTGTTAGAAATTTAACCAGCTGATAATTAAAGTCAATATTAATTTGTTAGCTAGTTTGGCTGTACCTACTCAGGCTGGTATTTGTAGCCAAGTATAAATGAGAAATGATTTTGGAGATCCAACTTTTGTACGCTTTAACTTTTCAAGATTATTGTGGTGCGATTTTTTTGTTTTGTTACTGACTGAGGCTGACATGCTCCTTAGACAGGACTATTAATTAATAGCCCAATAGTCAATGATATATCTAAGGGACCTACAGTGTAACGTGGAGTCCGAACCACTGCCTCCGAATACGAACTGGTCTAATTATGAGGATGGTCTTTTTTTATACTTTTTTAACTGAAATGGCGACCTACCCAGGCAGGTATTTTAAGCCAAGTATGAATGAGGAATGAATGTAGGATGATTGTGGCGCGATCTTGTAGTCTTGTTACTGACTAAGGCTGACATGTTCCTTAGACAGGACTGTTAATTAATAGCCCAACAGCCGATGGCAACTAATGGACCTACAGTTTAACGTGGAATCCGAACCACGGCCTCTGAATTACGAATTAGTCTAATTATGAGGATGGTGTTTGTGGATTAACGTAGCTTTCAATAGTGCGGACGTTAATCCACACAAGAGAACTCTACACCTACTAACCATAGCTCACAACTATCCATAATTTGTATTCTCCAAGTGGCTGGATTACAGGTCACGCCACGGTCACAGTCTTTATTCACTTCGTTCATTGTTTTTAAATTAAATATATAATACTTAAGCTCCCCTTATAGTTGGACAATAGTCCCTGTTTATGTTGGAGATTTTACCTACAACTAGTGTGGGTAAAATCTGGTGTCTGAAATTGTAACTAAATACTAACGTAGTTACAATTTCCGACACTAGTGCGCTCAGCGCTAGTAGCTTTAACAATACTGTCAGTGAAGGCTGTAAAAAGTGAAATCAGCTGTAAAAACAATATTACTGTTGCCATTGATACTGACGGGTTCAAATGAGCAACTAAAGGATAGTTTAAAGTCTTAATGATTACAGTGTAATGAAAAACATCGTTCATAACACGGATTAAAATTGTTAATCCGTGCTTAAATCGAATTCCAAACTCGATCGTGGATCGAAAACAATCACTTTCCATCCTTGTAATGAATTATACAATAATTTTGGATTGAACTGAATATGAAACTGACTAGGCGATGTATGTCGCAGTCTCCCAAACAGGTGCTCTCCTCACTGCTGTTATAGTATGCGGCGGCAGGCACGTACGGCCGTGTTGATATCAGCTTATTGTGTGACGCGTGACGCTGCTTATTTTAGGTCGCTTATCAACGCGTTACGCAATAATTTTAATTTTGATTTCGCCTTCACGCCCGACACTGACCTGAATAAGATGCAAGGTGGTTATTTCACTATTATTGATGGGGGAGACGTGTAACGGAAGTGACGTCATATAGTTTTGAGAACAGCTGTTTTGAGTAACTAAAAATATTCCTCTCAGATATATCCATGGTATAAGCCTAAGCTATTCCCGACATAGAAATAAAATACAGTTTTTACTTTGATTTTTCTAGAAAGGATGTAAAACACAAATACTGAGTTAGAGATACTACAGTTTTATTAGTACCAAAGTATTGCTATAGAAATCGCGATTTAAGTATTTTATTTTTGTCTAATGCTAGGAGTAAAATCGTAATTGATTTCTGATCAAAGTTACAATGTGTCTGCCTTAGAGTAATTCTTTAACCTTGTCAGCTTGTGCCGTATGTAAACAATAATATTTACAGTACCATCCTTGTAAATTTTTACATGTATTCCTAAACAAACATAACAAAGGATTATCCATTTTGTAAAAAAATACATACACACTCGTCCAATATCTTCAGATATACATCAACTGAGTAGTGCATAAAGCTCCAGTAGCCATTTATGCCTGTCATATAATTTCTTGGTATGAAAATATTTAATACCTTAAAGATAAATTCTCCATTTGTTAAACATTTTGATCATTCAGGGGTTATTATAAATAGGCAATGTCGGTACTAGGTTTTATTTATTTTTTAAATTTAAAAGATTTTACACATAAGCTGTGTGATCAGTGTTATGAAAATGTATATATAGGCACAGTTGAGGAGTACATAAACGATTTAAATAAAACGTAGGTCTAACATTACTGCGATTGAAAACATTTATAGCACGATTCCAAGTTTTTCTAAGCTTGGTTTATTATCTAAATGTGGAACTTACTCTCAAGTGTAAGCTGTCTAAGTTCAATAATACACTAAAACACCTGATAAGATAATATGAATACTATATGATTTCAAGAATTCTCGTTTTTATATCAGTGCAATTTTTATTCAGAAGCATTTTTTTGGTTTTTACAGACCAGAAATAAGGGGTCAGCACTGGGGCCAAAATTAAGCTTTCAATAATAAATATTTACTTTATATAATATTTATTTTCACCGAACAGATTGATTACTTCTAATTGTAACTTTAGATAATAAACAATTTATACTAAATTAGCTTTTAATATTAAGATATTCAAAACTTGTTAGCTGCTTTTAAAATCATTGAATAATATAAGAAAGATGTGTCTACGAAAAGAATGAATGATATGTCTAAAAACTGGGAGGTGGGGGAAGCTGTTAGCAGATTTGTGGAACGCAAATGTGCATCAAAAGTGTTTAACGGAAGTGAAGTCATATGGTTATAAGAACAGCTGGTTCAATAAATTAAAAACATTCCCTTTAGACATATCTATGATCCAACCTATTTCCCCTTTGGAAACAAATGTAATAATTTTTAGTTTTTTTCGTTGGCATTTTATAACCATGGATAGACTCTGGAATGGAATAAAACATAATAGTTGTGGTCATTAAAGTTGTTATAATATATTTGAAAAACTGTTAGGAACTAGTTTATTTGTTTTAGTCTAAAATAGACGTGGAATAGATGTGGATAAAAAAGTGACGAGAAGGGACACATTATTATACAGCTGTTGACCCGATCAGCTGAGAGCTATGAGCTGCCAGATCAGCTGATTGTCGAACATATGACAGACTCATCACCATTGGAGATAGCTCCGGGAAAAATGACTCGAGAGTCAAGAGAGAACACATGAATTTTTTGTTGCTAGACGCATGTGAGACCATTCCCTTTGTGAGCTAACACTCTTGGTTGTTTCATATGTATTCACAAATTTCTTTATTACTTTTGAGAATGTATATATGAATGAATTAATTTTAATCTATAAAAATAATATTTTACAAAACATAATATTTTAAAGGAAATCAATCTGAATTAGTTAAGAGAGCCTGCGGTGGCCAGTAGGGAATCTGGACGATGACTCGCCACCTTCGTCTCATCCCCCGACTCCACCTTCCACCTCTTGGTGTCTCAAGGCGTTAGATTTACTGGTGAATATTGTGCATTAAGGGTTATCTGTTACCAAATGGTGCGTACAGGCTGTCCTCAAGGGTAGTGAAAAGTCAGAAAACCTGAATCTGGGTGGAGTGCCTTTGATAGGCTTCGGCTAGTGACCATTAGGTTGACCTTAGGTGCTAAGTCCTCGCTTGCGGGGTGTCTGTATAGGCTTCTGCCCAAGGCCACAGGTTAACCGAAAGGTACTAAGTCCTTGCCTGTTGTAACAGGAAATCAGTGCCCTGCGGGTTGGAATAAGATCTAAGGGTTGGACCAAATCTCCTAATCACGAAAAAAACAAGACCACTGACGGTAAGTGTAGTCTTTTAGCTCACAATTATTTGACCGCCAAGTCATTGATCACGTTCAAGTGTTATCAGTGTAATCCCGCCTTATCAGCACTCCACCTCCGTGAATGGCGGAGTCGTGATCGCTGATGCCATCAATGGACTGACACGCCTCAATATCTGTGATGGATAGCGAACACTCCGACAATATCTCCCGTCCAACATTTCTCAAGTAGTTTTCTCAATGTTGGTACTTCTGGGATAGGAATTTGTTAAAAATGCTAGAAACGTACAAATTTGTTAATAAGATGTAAAACATCATTAGCAAAAAAGTATTAAAGGAGAAATATATTTAGTACGTTGAGAATGACGACTAAATTTTTGTAATAATTACGCGAGAACGACAAACGAGTGTTGCCATTTTACTTACTATTTACTCCACCTTAATACCTGCTGCAGACTATATTTTTCACATTACTCCTGTTTTAGGCTATACTTGCTACGTTATTCCTGCTGCAGACTATATATTTGTCACTTTACCTCCTGCTGCGGACTATATTTCTCATATTCGTTCTACTGCAGACTACATATTTGCCACCTTACCCCCTGCTGCAGACTATATATTTGCCACCTTACCCCCTGCTGCAGATTATATTAGCCACATTCGTCCTGCTGCAGACTATATTTGTCACAATCGTCCTGCTGCAGACTATATTAGCCACATTACTCCCTGCTGCAGACTATATTTGTCACATTCGTCCTACTGCAGACTATATATTTGCCACCTTACCCCTTGCTGCAGACTATATTTGTCACATTCGTCCTGCTGCAGACTATATTTGCCACCTTACCCCCTGCTGCAGACTATATTTGTCACATTCGTCCTGCTGCAGACTATATTAGCCACATTACTCCCTGCTGCAGACTATATTTGTCACATTCGTCCTACTGCAGACTATATATTTTTCACCTTACCCCCTGCTGCAGAGGACTGCTTACGCCACCCGCAGGTAGTCACGACAGTTAGCTATCTCATGCGAGGACTCTTCACTTAGCGCGTTACACTTCTCATCTCTCGATAATTTGTTTGGCGTTCTCTAAGTTTGTTAGCATCCACTGCCCACTCCTTGTTAATTGCAAGGAACACACAAGGCTACACTGTTTACTAACTTAAGGAATCTATTTATTTACTTTTGCTGTATTATTAGCACGTACATAGGATAGAAACTAACGCGTGAAAAGATTTATTCGTCTCAGTGGGAAACATTATTAGTATCCAAATACGTTGATAATGTTATCAACATGGGGCTTGTTCAGTTTCTTAGTGCATTTTAGACATTTAAATTAAAAAATAAAGTCAAAAAACAAATTTATTTCCCTTTGACCTTAGATCATCGATTTAATGCCTGAAGGGAATGTTTTCCGTTCCTCTAAACAGCTGTTTACATAACCATATGACGTCACTGCCGCTACACTTTTTCCATTTCGTAAATTGCTAACACCTCCTTCCTCTCCAGAAAAAAGAGCTTTAAACACACAAAAAACCTGTGAAAGTTAAATAAGCTTTTATTCAACACATTAACTAAGTAAAGTCACAACTGGAATTTGAGTCCGTTCAAAACAGACGTAGAAAAACACAAATTAACAAAAACAAAAAAATCATGTACGATGGAAATTTAAACACAATGTTTTTCTAACATAATTATTTTTTTCAAACACCGACCTTTCCACAATTTATTTCTGAAATTAAAATCTCTCAGCAGCAGCAATGGGATGACTTCAACTCTTTCTCACTAGTTTCTGCTCTTGAGGAGTATTTACTGGTTGTCATGAGAGGCCCATCACCCTAGTGGCGTGAGCTACCTGTCACTCATCTACTCTATAGTCAGCAGTCGATGTCCATTGAATCAGTAAAATTTCTAAAATATCCTAAAGTCTATCCTTGATTAGAATCAGTTGTGTGAAATTCACTATCACGATAGCGACATTCTTGGGGATATCAGTTGACTCAGCTTCGACGTGTGATAGACAGAGTGCGCTGAGGTCAAACGTGGCAGCTCTGTTATCAACGGTATCACAGTGTCGTGTTGGGGAATGCCCTGGAGGGAATGTGTCAACATGAATGTGTCTCAGAGCTATAAGTTGGGGTAGGCAAGTGAAAGAGGGGGAATTTTGGTTGAGAGAACCTTTAAACGTACAATTACTATTCGTTCTATACATTTTTAGAGAAATGAGTGTAAGATGATTGTGGAACGATCTTGTAGTCTTGTTACTGCCTAAGGCTGACATGTTTCTTAGACACAACTGTTAGTTAATAGCCCATCAATGACATACCTAAGGGACTTAAACGTGGAGTCCAAACCACTGCCTCTAAATTACGAACTGGTCTCATTAACGTAGTATTCCACATAAAAGAACACTACATCCACCGACCATCACTCACATCTTAGTGACCATCAAGTAGCTGAATTGTAGGACGTCACCACGGTCCCAGTCCGTAGTATTTAGGCGTAGATGCTTAACCAGTTACAAAATTATATTTAAATATTTTACATTTTCTCTCACTCCTAAGATTAAGAGCTGCATAAGACAATATATTGTATTTCCTGTATTATTTATAGTTGAGAAGATGTTTTAAGAAGGTGTATTCTTTGTGGAATCGAGGATAGTTGTGAGCGATTGTCGGTGGGTGTAGTGTTCTCTTGTGTGGATTAACGTCTGCACTATTGAATACTACGTTAATTAGACCAGTTCGTAATTCAGAGGCAGTGGTTCGAACTTCACGTTAAACTGTAGGTCTCTCAGATATGCCATTGACTGTTGGGCTACTAATTAACAGTCCTGTCTAAGGAACATGTCAGCCTTAGTCAGTAACAAGACTACAAGATCGCGCCTCAATCATCTTACATTCAATCCTCATTCATACTTGGCTTAAAATACCTACATTGTAGTATGGTTGCCATTTCAATGATCTAATCTAATCTAATCAAGCTTTGCCCAATAATGAAAAAGTTAAGAATTCAAACACTAAACAATAATTAAATACCAAGTAACGGCTGGTAATTGATCTGTAAAATTTATAAAGGGAATAAAATAACAAATAAATGTAGAAAAAGCTTGTGTGAAAGTTCTGAATGTACAAAAAGATAAAAATTAAAAAAAGGGAAAGGGAGAAGATGAAAGGTTAACCTCTAACTTTTCCACGACCTCAACTCCTACGCCCTCAGTTTAATCTTCTGATGACCTGGATATTATTCACTTTGGCTCAGATAATTAAGACTGAAGCCCTTATCCTTTGAAACCTCGTCTTTCATTCGAAAGCGTCTCTTCTTTGCTTTGAACCTTTTTTCTCTGTCACTTAATGAAAAAAGAAATTATCCAAGAAATGGCAATGTCTAAAAGTAGTCAGAACAACTAGCCTTTGAATATTTTTTGAAAATCAGATGTAAATTATTTACAGACCGTTTAAAGTTCATAATATCGTTAGCTATAATTTATTTAATATCTTTTATTGGAACTTCACTTCAATGCTATACTTATCTATCATACACAACACAAAAACTATATTGATAAAGCAACAAATAACCACAACACTCCGCCTCCGAGCTAGCGGGGCGACACAATATAGCGTGCGCTCAGAACGAAAGTTGCAGCACAACTTTGAGTCAGTCACAGTAAGTACTTGAAAACGGGAGGAGTTCCTCCACGTCCAGAAACGTTGTGTTGTTAAAACCACAGACGCGTTTAAAGAGTGCTATTAAAGATACTGAATAAGTAAGTTATTTATTTCGATCTTTATTCCTCTACTTCTATCTTAATTAGTTGAAGCTGTGTACAAGTGTTTATCATAAAATTACAAATTTTAAGAAAGTTACATTCATTTTCTTATTCTCTATAAGAATAACTTTGGGAAAGAGTAAGTAGGTTTGTTGTTATGAGGAAAAAATTAAGTGTGTCAAACCCCTTCTTCTCAGATAGCCTTATTGCAAATCTGAATAAATAAAGGACGCATCTGCCAAATTTGGTCTCGATCGAAATTAGTTAATTCTGCTTACAAACACAAAAATACACTATAATTTTTAATGAACCGGAAGTACATATTTTTTTTGAAAGACCTTATGTTTAAAAACAAAAGCGTTAAACAGCTGTTCGCGAAGGTGTGTTGCGCCAAACAGAAGGCTGATTACAATCATATGTCTGCTTGTTTTGTTGATGGCTTTTCACTGTGCCACTCGTATTTAGCAAATCAACATGTTTTTAATCTCGCTCACTGTTATGAACTTCGTTATTTTTCTGACTATTTCAGAATACTTTATGACTTCGCCGGTGGCGTGTCCTGTAATCTAGCTACTTGCTCACGAATTGTAAATAGTGATAAGCGATTGTATTGGATGAGACATTGAGTACCACATTCATCCGTAAAGACCATTCTCATAGTTGGAGTTCGTAATTCAGAAGCAGAAGTGGTTCGGATCCCACGTTAAACTGTAGGTCCCTTAGATGCCTATCATAAGCAAATAAATAGAAAGAAAATAAATTCACATCTCCAATAGATAGCAATAATTCACTGTTAGATAATAAGAAAATTCCTAATAATTCAGACATCTGATGGATATTTATTTCTATAAAATCAATTTTATGGATCAAATTTTCTGTAAAAAAATCCAATATTGCCCAAAACTGGGTTTTTGAGAGCTCGTTATTTTATTTTAGCGCAGGTCAATTATATATATTTTTTATAACTTTGGAAGCTCGTTTTTTTAAAGAAAAGCGTTACAAAAAGACTTTTAGCGTTACATAAATTGATATAAGACTTATTTTGAGATTTCTGGGGGTATAAAACGTAGAAATAACCAATGATATCATAATTAAAACTAATGTACAGACGAAACTTTAGATTTTTTGTATGGATAAAAACATATCTGAGGCCCAACAATGATTTTTAAATGTGGGTAAAAAGCTGACAATTTCAAGCCACGTGCGCTGGCGTACCACGTGACTTCTGGGAATCCCGCACAGATTACACGAGGCCGGTTTTGTCCAGGAGCGCGTCTGGTTCCAAGGATCCTGCGCCAGGAACTCCCCAGGCTCCAGGTCACTGGAAGGACACATTTCCTTCAAACATTTCTAGGAATCATCCAAGAAATGCTTGTCTCTTCGACCGAAATGCAGGTTGACAACAATGATTTAATCTATATGAATGGAATTTGAGAGAAATAATATTTTTTATTGTTTTTACAGTTCATACTCAAGAAAAGCCGGAATGGGCCTTGCCTCAATCTCTGTCTGTCTTTCGGCAACGCTACACACGATGTTTTGGCGTGAATATGTCTTAGTTCTGGGGAGAGTGTTGGCAATTGTGAAACCAAAATTTGAAACAGTGACGTCATATGGTTAGTGACGTCATTTGGTTATATGACCTAATAACATTCCCTTTAGACATATATATGATCCAACATATTTCCCATAGGAAACCCATTATGATCAAATGTTTCATTATTGTATTCCATTTGGACATATAGAAGAATTTGTATTCTTAAAACTGGCCCGTTCCTTATTATAATAAATAAATTATCTCCTAAATCTCCAGTTTCTTAGTGATACAAAAACATTTCCCGAGTTCTACTGAACATGTGATTTGTTTAAAGTGTTAAAAAATAGAATCATTATCGATTTGTTTATATTTAACTTAGGCTTAAACGTTTTTTTAAAATTCAACTGTATTGTATTTTTATCATACCGTCACGAGTTTTTAACCGTCGTAAAGCGAATTTATTTTACTACTAAAACTACCTTTTTATTTATTTTCGCTCAATTTCACTGTAGATTGGTATTTTGTCATATTAATACTTATTTTGCTTCCAAGACAGGCTTACTGCTAGTTTAACATGAATTTTGACAAAGATTAGTTTAGAAATCAGTATAATATTAAGTTTAGTTATCTAAATACATCTTCAACGGTTGAGGTGAAAGGTGAAGGGGCCGTTCACCCTGTGTAATTATACAACCAAACAGCTGATTCTGATATTGTTGACAACAGACTTCCAGCACAGAGGTCAGTGACCTGTACGTCTGTGATACCGCACACAATTTATGCACCCTACCTTTTGAAATGCCCATTTTGAAATCCCCACCTTATGCACTATTCAATATTCTCTTGTTGGTCTTTTATTCTGTCCCATCCTATGTTTTATATGTCGTTTAAAATTGTTATGGGTGTTTTCAATGATTTTTAAGTTTCCTATGTTCATGGTCCTATCTGTGAAATGTCTTAAAGTAGGGACCCACGTCTATTTTAAAGTATACGTGAACTGGGCAGTAAAAACGTAAAAATTCACACACTCATATTGACCAAGAACGTCTAATGTTATTTTTTAAATAGATTACTAAAAATAACTTTCACCCTTACTTCTTGTCCGTTTTAGCGAATTTCCCATAGGGAAGAAGCTATTACCGTAGGTCTCATGGCGAGACTTAAGCCCGGGACAGATTGTTTATGGACAGATTTTTATGAAACTTGTCATATTATTTTTATTATTATTATATTATTGATTTGGAAATTCGCTGAGTATGCAGGTCTGCTGCGACGGGGGTATTTATGAATCTTGGTGTGCAGCATAAGGATACATCACCCAATAAAAGCCATTCAAAATGTTTTGATACCATCCTCGGGAGAGGGGAGGTCAAAATACAATTTTAGCTACTTTGAACTTTTCAACTTGGGAAACGTAGAAAGAGGGATTATAAAAGAAATTTGGCGAGTTCTTCAAAGAAATAATTTAAAAATGTTAAAGGTAAACATTTAAGAATAAAATATCCACAGATTCAGTTTATTTATTCGAGGTAAAACATCCTGTATCATTATAGCTCATTAAATTCAATTTAATGATTGTTTTACTTTTTCAACGCGTCTGTGTTTTAACTACACAATATTTCTAGAGGTGGTGAAACTTCTCCCGTTTTCAAGTGATTGTCTAAGAATCGGTATTAATTTGATAAAAAAGTATTCATTTTGAATTATTCACTTTCATCGTTTCATTACTTCAAGAAACGTTGTCTAGTTAAAAAACTAAGACGTGTTGGAAAAGTAAAAACATATTATAATGATCATTCTAGGTTAAAATTAAAGAACTAATTTCAGCGAAAGGTTTATCGGAGATAATAGCTGAGAACTGGAGAAAACAAGAAACTCACAAATCTCTCCTGGTTAGTCGAGAGTTGCGTGGAAATAACAGAGTCATGTGTTTTCCGATCCAACACAGTCCACGACGCGACGCCTTGTCTCCGGCCCTAATATCTCCCTAGAACATCACACCCTCAGGTTCGTGTGTTACCTGGGGGACTGAGCTTTGCTAAAGAAAGAGTTGAGAGAAAGAGTAAAAGAAAATTTTGTAAAATTAGAGTTGGGAGGGAAATACAACATTTTGAGGCTTTCTGAATCTAAATATATAAAACAAATTCGTGTTAGTTACACGCATTATAACTCGAGAACGGATGGACCGATTTTAATGATCTTTGGTTTTTTGGATTCGTCTCTGCTCCGGTCATGCTTTAGGCATATTCAATTTCCATAAATTCAATTAGTTTCCATTTTATAGCGTTTTAAATTTCTAATGTTAACCTTATGGGGAATAAGTTTGTTTACAAATGTTCTACAATAAAAACATTTGATTTCTTAAGCTACAGCTGTTGTTTTACTTTCCATTAGCAATATATCTTACTATCCAATGCCATCTGAATCATTCAATAATGTAAAACTATGGAGTAAATATGTACTGTACAAAATGAACAGCATTATTCACCACGTTAATTGGTTACGGTTTTTGGGAATTATGTACTTTATTTATATTTTTTTATTTTCTGTGTGATTTAACGTCACGTGTTTATATGTTTGCCAAATAAAATAATTACAATGTTTATACATATTAGGTTTATTATAATAATCAGCTGTTGAATATTTAAAGCTTTCACAACGAAGCTGCAATGCTATTTGACTTCAGAACATGGCCAATCTTAAAGTTAACATGTATTTTCTGTTAGACGTTACGAAGTTCGCCGGGTCAGCTAGTCTAGAATAATACGTAATCTGCAAAGACTATTCTTATAGTTAAACCAAGCTCGTGATTCAGATTTCATTGGCTATTGGGTTATTTATTATTAACAGTCCTGTCTAAGGAACATGTCAGCCTTAGTCAGTAACAAGACTACAAGATCGCGCCACAATAAGCATACACTCATTTCTTATTAATTTTTCAATAAATTTCAAAAATGTCTACATGGATTAATCGCCATTTCGGAAAGGTAAAAAATAATTGGTAAATCCATAAAAGTGTATTTTGGACATCCTTCTGTCTGTCTGTGTCAAACCCGTAGAACACACTGGGGCCGATTTTTATGAAATTTTCATCAAGGTTTTTCATTATTTGAATTTCGTTACCGAGCGGTAGTAAACCCCCTAAACCCCCTTAGCAAGTTTAGTGCTTATATAATGTTTTATTATTATTTTATGGCTAAACAATACATTTTTTAAGTAATAAGTCTACTAACATTAAAACCAGCCCAAAAACTAAGCAAATTAATATCAGTTTAAGACAAATGGTTCCTAAACAAGCTAAATTAAATTTACGTGGTTTCATACGAGTATGTGTGTTTAGTTTCATCCCTAAAACTATTACTAGTCAAAATTAAAGACTAAACACATACTCTTTTAAACAAAACGAAAAATGACGACCCTTTAGGAAAGTGAAATTTTTTCTCAAAATATAAGAGGAATTGGTACAACTGCTGTTTTTAAGGTAGTGAAATCAAAGCAGTATATTAGAATCTAATAGCCACTAATATGTTGAAGTTGACAATTTATATTATTGTTTAGTATGATTTATATATTGAGATTTTTATTCCCGTTAAAAAGTAAACAATCACGAGATTCCTTCTTTAAGTTTTTACACAAGCCTGCACCTTTTTTTATTAGAATATAGAACATCTTAAAACTCTGTCTAAAGAAATCTCTATTGGAAACTGTGGGCTATTGTTTAAGCTGTAAAACGGAATAGATAGCAGAAGAGACGAGGAAGGAGGTCGACGTCTCTTTTTGTCTTGTCGATGTCAGCTGTTCTGTCCATTGTTGCCAACAGCTGTCTGGTGTGAACTGCCGACAGTTCTTTATATTACTGTCAGTGCTACGATCCATAACTTATAAACGTTTTGCTTTTTTTAAATATTACAAGTTTCGAGTAACTCGAATGACTTAAGAAAATAGCACAAGTTTGAAATAAACTCAAAATCAATGATTAATTAAGAGAAAATTGATTTTAAATTTTTTTGAAATGATTATGTGTTATCTTGGTGAAACGCAAGAAGTGTATAGGAAGTGACGTCGTATGCTTATGTGGATAACTGTTTATAGAATCTCTGAATAATATTCTTTAGACATATTCATGATCTAAGATATTTTTATTCTAAATACGTTTTTTTATTAAATAGTGGCTTGATGAAAAATCAAACAGGGTTAAGTATGAAACCTTACCAAAAATGTGTCAATATTTAGCCTTGGATTGAACCTGTAACTTTTAGATTATGAAACGAGCACCTACTATAGCCGTTGAACCACTCATCCAGTCTACTAGTTTTTTGAATTTTGTTAGTTTTTAGTTACACTCTAAATTAGTAAAGAAATTTTGAAACATTAAATATAGTTACCTTTTACTCTATGTACCGAGACGGTGCCAGGGTGTACTCTATGTCGTGCCTGGTGGCGGCGGGACGGACCTGTCATAACCAGTCCGTCGATATTCTGATGGTCCATAAGACTCGGTCGTTTCCAGATCGATATTTATGTTCTTATAGACTCATATTTCGTTTCAGTTCATTTTTAGCAGTGTCAATACCCTTACAAGATCTTAGAGAATATTTGAAACCGGAATGATAACGGTACGTTTATAAATTAGTGCCGTTTTCTACGGGTTTAAATTAATAAAAATAATAGGTTTACTATATTAAAAATATTCTAGATTGAAAGTTATCCATAGAAAGAATAAGGGAACGTCTTTAATTCAAGGGGAAATAGTTTTTCTGATTTTCACTTCGAATTTGAGTTTATTTTGTCTATATTCATTTTAGTGCCCTGATGAAAAAGTGTTTAGTGTGTCGTCGTGTGTCTAATTTGAAATAGAACGAAATATATAATTCTCAATATATATTATTCTTAACGTTTTTTATATTCTTAACTCAAAAACACTGAATTAAAAATGTCTAACAATTTAGATGAAAGTTGTATGATTAATTTTAGATACAAACATCACACTCTATATTCTCAAAGCTGGGTATAAAATTTATGGTTTTAAATTTTTTTTTAATTTTCACGTACAAGAGGTGAAGTATATATTCTGGTACCACTTTCTCGTAAAAAATATGAATTTATATAAATTAATTTTAGATAATTATAACAGACTTTATTATCATTGTATTTATGTAAATTACACTTAGTCACCGACATGTCTAAGGAAGATTATATATTGATGTATCGTTTTATTATAGTAAAAATATTTATGGTTTTTATTATTCATTTTTACATTGAGTTATAACACAAAAAATGTTTAATCAAAAAAAATTTAAGTTTCTAATTATCTGAATTTTTGTAATATAAATTTTTAATTTATTAATATAATTTTAGAAAAAAGTTTGATTACTAGTCTGGTGCTTAATTTAGGTAGTCTAGTTTTCATGTTTTGGGTTGATGTTTATGTTATTTCCTAATATTAAAAATCTGTTTTTAAACAAATTACAAAAAACACGTTTTGTTGATAGATATTTGTATCTACTAAAATTTATGTTTTAAAATTTTAAAAAATTTTTTAAATTTAAATTTTTTAATTTTTAAACGAAGTATAATATCTGCGTCTCTATTCTTACCGTTTGCAACCAAAGTAAACAGTAATAAATTGTTCATTACAAAACGCCGATAATGCAGACGCCGCTTTTATATCAGGTGATTGTAACTGTTGCCACATTTAATCAGCTGATTGCAGAAAGAAAGGTTAGGTTTGACTTATAGATGACAAGGCGGTGAAAGTCAGTCGACCAATCTTGTCGCCGCAACCCTTGAAGTGATACGCCTATAGGTCATCCTTTATTGAATAATTCATGTTGGGTTTGTGAGGTTTCCATAGAATGTTCAAATCAAATCCAATACATGTATTATTAGTTTAAAAAAGGTGATGGAAATATTAAAATTATTATGGTATAGAAACTAACATTTAAATTAATTTTCGTGGGATACTAAGGAATAGAGTATTGATTATATTGATTGTGCAAAAGAGATTTATAACTAATTCTTTACTGAGTTTATCTGTTAATTTTTAGTGTACGTGTAGTCAGCCCGTCATTTGTACGGGTTGTATGTGTTGGGAGCAAACTACTTGTTATACTGACTAAATATTTACTTTTGTTGGCTAGTGGCTAGACTGTGGCGCGATCTTGTAGTCTTGTTACTGACTAAGGCTGACATGTTCCTTAGACAGGACTGTTAATAAATAGTCCAACAGTCAATGGCACGTCAAAGGAACTTACAGTTTAACGTGGAGTCCGAACCACTGCCTCTGAATTACGAATGAGGATTGCCTTTGCGGATTAACATAGTATTCAATATAACCTAAAATTAAAATGATAAAAAAGAAAACAAATAAATTAAAGGAAAGTTTAATTTCAATTACTTAGTATAGTATGAAAGAAAATATGTATAGTTCGTAAACCTTTGTACATTAAGTTGTTATTTTATAAACCGAAAAGATCCAACCACAAAAAAACAAAATAGGTGAGTGAGCCCAATAAAACAGTAGTATTAATTCAACGATCGATGTACACTTTTATTTTACTTTTAGTTATTTATTTCTTTTTATATCACTCTAATATATCACATGTATGGTAAAATTTAGGACAAGTTTGCTAATACAGTTTAAAACTGGGTTTTTGAGAGCTCATTTCTGTTTTTAAATAAATTTTAACATTGTGGGTATTTCCGTTTCCACGGAGAAGCGTTACAGGAAGACAGACAGACAGAAATTGAGATAGACCCATTTCGGCTTTATTGGAGTATTTGGGGTCTTTTAAAGCGACCTAACCTAACCTAACCCAAACCAACCAAATCCAACCCAAACCAACCCAGCCCAACCCAACCTAACCCAACCCAGCCCAACCTAACCTAACCTAACCTAACCTAACCTAACCTAACCTAACCCAACCTAACCTAACCTAACCTAACCTAACCTAACCTAACCTAACCTAACCTAACCTAACCTAGATAGTCTTAAGAAACAAAATCCTTCGATCAATTTTTGGTCCAACTTTTTATCAAGTAGTATGGTGGATAAGGGACAACATTGAATCCAGAAATCCATATCAAGATCCTGACATAATAGCTTTAATCAAAAGTAGAAGATTGAGAGAGGCTGGTCATATTGGAGGGAACTGGACTTCTACATGGAAGAAAGTCTTCCATCAGGCAGACGACTACTGCGTGTCCAAGACAATGACGATAGATCAGGTGTAGCACTTGCAGAGGCTCGACATTGCACCAAACCTCATGCAAGACAGATAAGGATGGCGAGCGGATGTTGACTAGGACAAAAACCTTCCAGGGTTTGAGTAGCCACATAGTTCAGGTTACCGTATTTGAAGTGTATTTCGATATAGAGGTATCCACCACTGGGCTCCTCCGGAGGGTGGGGTTGCCAGGTGATATTGAACGTAGGGATATTTACGTAACCGGTGGATCAACCCCTACCAGACACTGTTGTGACGTCAGCACCCCCACCCACCATCAGCCCGCACCTACGCTCCTAATATACGGAATAGCTTAACTTATCATCTCGACGTGTTCCCCCTCTACGTCTCGTATTCATTTCACTTTCAACTAAAAACTTTTAACTTATTTCAGTTAAATTATTTTAACTATTGTGTAAGAGTGTAAGATGGTACGTGTCTTGTAATCTAGCTACTTGGAGGCACGAATTGTGGATAGTTATGAGCGGTGGTCGGTGGATGTAATATTCTCTGGTGTGGATCAACGTCCTTGCTAAATGCTACCCGCAAAAACCATCCTCATAAGTAAACCAGTTCGTAATTTGGAGGAAAAATTAGTTCGGATTTCACGTTAAATTGTAGGTCCTTAGATGCCGGTGGTTGTTGGGCTACTAATTAACAGTCAGTCAGTAACAAGACTACAATACTACAAGATCGCGTTGTAATCGTATCACTTCATTTCTCATTCATACTTAGCTTAAAAATATACCTACCTGTGTAGACACCATTGTGAGGATGGTCTTTGTGGATTAATGTGGCATTTAATAGTGCGGACGTTAATCCACAACAGAAAATATCACATCCACCGACCACCGCTCATGATTTTCCACAACTCATGAATTCCTAGTAGCTGGATCTTTTCTTGGAATACAAATCTATTGCAGTGTGTTAGTGATTGACATTAATAAAAAAATAAATACATTATAGTCGCGTTTTCTGTTTTTGTAATATATAAAAGCTACAAGAAAATATACGACATGGAAAATTTTTCTACACATTACGTTTAATCCACTCCAATAATTTAATTCTCTCAACTAATTGAGCTAGGTGAACATTTCTTTATATATTGGTAGCCCTAAGACTCCTTCAGCCCAACAGAATACAAGGAAAAGTGATTAAAAATTTAAAGATGTAAAAACGAATCTTTACCTACGTGTTGTTGTTAGGGTTAGCTTAAAATTAAACTTTCAACAACTAGGAACATAAGGACAACTCCGAGAAAATTTAAAGAGCCATGACGTCACTAATTTGGAAAACTTGACGAGGTCTCTTTGTACGAGTAGTTTCAAATCTAAATTACATGTGTTATTTATTTTCCCTTTACATACCTTATTAATCAAGGAAACCATCTAATATAAACTAACATAAATACAGTGGTTTGTGTCAAGATCCTTTTTACAAAATGTGAGCACTATCTTCAAATATAAAAATGTACTTATTTTTATTTCTAATTTATTCACAAAAATACACCGCTGTGCAGGAAAACAATAAATTAGATATTTAATAAAACAAACAGATCATGGAACACCAAAAAAGTAAATAAAGAATATGAGGGATATATTGGATAAATAATGTTATATACAAATTTATTGACTATTCAGAAAATTAAGTATTGAAACAATATATTTTTATATAAGGATTAAATTAAATAGTTTATTTTTGATTTTTGGTGTGATGATGAGTAAAAATAAAAATGTTTAATAGAGGGGTGGGGTACAAAGAAAATACCTTGAATTGGGGAACACAAAGTTTGAATTACAAACCGTCGTCATGTTGGACAATACAATAATTTTCGTCGCACTACTAAGAAAACAGCTGTTCTCAAAAGAAAATATCAACTGTTTATCTAACAATGTGGTGAATATTAAAACGTATAAACGTCTACGACGAGTTATAAACTAAATTGAGGGTGAAAAATAATTGTTTTCAATAAAGAAACACTACTACAGAATTAACCTAATAGCATGCATGACTTGGATTAAATTTCGAGCTAAGTACAATAGCTTTGGAACTGGAACAAACTATAGAAAATAATTAGTTTGATTGCAAAAATGATAGCGAACAGTTGGATATGATTGTGCAGTTGGATGGGTTGGATGGAAAGTTGGATAGGGTTGGATGAGTTTGGCCAGTTGGATGAGAATAGAAAGTTGGTTGAAGCTGGAAAGTTGGATGAGGTTAGAAAGTTGGAAGAGGCTGGAAAGTTGGATGAGGTTGGAAAGTCAGATGTGGGTGGCCTGTTGGATGAGGTTGGAAAATTGGATGAGGTTGGAAAGTTGGATGAGGTTGGAAAGTTGGATGAGGTTGGAAAGTTGGATGAGGTTGGAAAATTGGATGAGGTTGGAAAGTTGGATGAGGTTGGAAAGTTGGATGAGGTTGGAAAGTTGGATGAGGTTGGATGAGGTTGGAAAGTTGGATGAGGTTGGAAAGTTGGATGAGGTTGGAAAACTGGGTGAGGTTCACCAGTTTGATGAAGTTGCCAGTTCGTTTTAACGTGAAAATGGAAACAACCTCATTCAACAATTAATTCAGAAACCTATTAAAAAAAGCTTATCTCAAGCCGTTTTTCCAATCCTATTAATTTTCTAGAATAACCTCCTTTTCAGTGTTCCACCTCGATGGCAACTAAAGGTTTTTACCTTACGTGAAGCAAAGGATGGTTACGTCAACTAAAGTGAAGCATTTTTTGGAGGAAATATTTTCCTGACTTCGAACAAATATGGTAAAAAATGTTGTGACGTAATTTATCATGGGATGAATAATATTTTCCTCAAATACATAACCACTTGTCTTACTGTATTATGTTTATTGCTTATTCTGAATATTGTATAAACGAAAGGAATGTTCGGTTGATTGTTCTTCCCAGTTACTGTCATGTTAACGTTGCCTGTTACCTGTCTCTGCCCACGCTTTGCGGAGTCAGCATCCTACGCTTATATTAAACTGTCATTGCCATTGATATGTGTTAAGATTATATCTTTGTCTAATCGCTCTGTAACTTTTCTGAAAAGTAAGTGAAAAATCAACGACATCAGACTGTGCTACTGGAACAATATTACACCTCGGAAAAATGCTTTAAAAACTTGATAGGAATGGAAATCTACAATATAAATTTGGTATTATTCAAGACTTTACAGTAGAGAAGTTGATACACCATAAAATTTGACATCCCCGTATACCTGGTAGTCAAATATACGTCACCACATAAACTTAACATTCCCTAAAACTTGACTAAATTTGCTAACTTTTCCCCTAAAAAGACTGTAAAAAAAGTTTGTATTTACTTCCCTGTGGGAAATAGGTTAGATCATGGATATGTCTAAAGGGAATGTTTTCAGTTCGTCTAAACAGCTGTTCATATTCGTTTATATTAAAAATTCAATACAATAGTTCTGGTAGTTTCTATGTAAACCTGTTACATATTTTCCATCTTAAAAATCACTAACACCCCCCAGAGCTAAGACATATCCATGTTAAAATAACAACCGCTTAAACAGTGGAAACGGGATATTCCCCTAAACTCGACAGTAAAAAAACTTTACTCTCTAAAAATAAACAGCGAAAAATTCGTCACATCCTAAAATACTTGAACTTGACATACCCTGATACCTATGGATCAATATCCCATAACTTAATACCCAACAAAATTTGAAGGTGAAAACATGACAATCCCTAAAATTCCTCAGTAAAACCATGACATCTCAAAAAGCCAGACGGTAAAACAATGATCCTCTAAAATCCAACAGTAAAAAATTACATATCTTAACACTCAACCGTATAAAAATATTTGTATTTACTTCCCTGTGGGAAATAGGTTAGATCATGGATATGTCTAAAGGTAATGTTTTCATTTCATCTAAACAGCTGTTTTTATTCTTTTATATTAAAAATCCAATACAATAGCTCTGATGGTATCACAGATATTGTATTGGATTAAACCATATTAACTGTGGTTTATATTGAGTACATAATAGATGTAGTTTTATTGCCAAATTGATGGCAACGCTCTAGTTGTTTTATTTATTGCTTTTAACAAGAAAGTGAAAATAAACAGTTTTCGTAAAGTTATTTTAGCCATCATTTTGACCCTTTGTAACCTTAACAAATCGCTTTATCACAAAATTATTTTTCTAAATCTGACTAAGTGACTACGAATAATTTCTGTTTGAGAAAATTTGTAATTAATAAAATTTACAGTGTTATCATGTTACCATATAAATATTTATTTACAAATGTTTACGTTTTGTTTGTTATTTTGTTCGTTGTACTTTTGTTCTGTAAGCTATTTCTAATATAATTTTGGAAATTTGTAAACTTTTATAGTATTATTTGAGATCTAATTTTTAAGTCTGCACATGGGTTGTTCCCAAGGACCACTCATTTCACCAGTCCTTTTTACTTGACAGTTTACGAATTTTAAGATTTTTCCACGTTATTTCACAAATGAGATTTGGGGTAAAATATTGAAAATTTTTTGAAAATCTTGTACTTTTACTAAAGTTTTTTTGACGCAGCCGGGTATTTCTCGAAGGTGACGTCTTCCTCCAAACACTGGTAAAATAACACCTTCTGTCACACCCTGTAAACACAACTCATTGAACCCTCGACTCTTCACCCTTACGACCCCACGGCGACCGTAAGGGTTGTAAACCATTGAGCGTTTCCTGGGAGCCATTGAGCCATCGAGGCGGGGGCTGGGGCAACGGTCGGGGTAGTGGTCGAGGGTGTGTGACGTCACGTACACGGACGCGTCTCCATGGCGACCGTGGTGACGTAGGCGTGTGACGTCACTGGTCCAGTATACCGCGGCCGGTACGCAGATCTCCCCACTCGCTAGGCGACCACGGCCGTGCTCTGAGCGCATCGCGCCTCTTCGACACACCGACTCACACGACTTTTCTATTTTTGTACTTTTATACTAGTTCATTTCTACTTGGTTTTTATACGTAATTTTAGTCTAAGTTCTGTCACGTGACGTCATCTTGCGGAGTTCCACAACTGAAGGTGAGTTTTGTTTATTTTAAGGTTATGTTTTCAATTTCCAAAGATGAAAATAATTTTAATTTTTGTAAAAAATCACCCTACAATAATAATAATTTTAATCCTAGACGATGATTTTCAACCTAAATAGTGCGTTACTTAAAAAAATATTTAGAATATCTTGTATTATCTAAATAAAACACAATAGCAAATATAGTACATTTACAGTAAACATTTTAAAGATTATTTACTAGTGAAGAATTGAAGCTAGTTCTAACTTGATCCCTAAATGCTTAAAAAAACATATTAACAAACACTAATAGTTAAAATTATCGGGTTCATTCTGTAACGGACACATAAATAGTTTACTATCTGACATTTAACAGCTGTGATTGAAATAGTACTACAGTTCTTAGAACCTTATCAAATTTACTCCACCATTATTGATTTTACTCTTCAACAATGGGTAATCAAGGACGAGTACCAGGAAATTCCCATTCTTGATACGCCACCAACACTTGAAACTTTCAATCTATCCTTTCAGATAAATAACAAGTTTGTTGATTCGTACTACAGTAAATAACCTTAAAATTAAAAATATCTAATTCAGTACGAAAAGTAAACTATATAAGTATTTTTAGAAAAGGGATGTTTTGCTTTCTCAGGAAACACGTTTAGCCCAGGGGAAATGTAAATTTTGTTGTATTTATTTACTGAAACCAGTTTTTCTATTATGCAATAATAAACAAATATAAAAGTATTTGGTCCTTCGAGTCGGATTAAGATGAAAAATTTTTTTGTTTCTACGATAGTGTGGTAATATTCACATTGAAGAGGTTCTGGAGCCAAATTGAAAATTAATCAGATTCTTGTGGTTTTTTATGACAGTAATTTAATGTATTTTGTACGTTGACAAACATTCGTAAGGCTGGTTCAGCGCGGGGGTGTGATCGATATTGTATGCGTGCGGCCGCCTACCCACCCGCTACCCTCTACCCTCTACAGTCGTCTGACCGCCGGGCCATGGGTAGCTAGCCGTGAGGGTAAGCAACCCCATCACTACAGACTATACTATGCGATTTCTATCCAGAGACCGTTTGGTGCTGTGGATTGAACCCGCATTCGATAGAGCCTAGTCCATCCAGGCTACTGTAGATATAGAGAAAACAACACATCCACACCCACTTTGTCAGTCTATAAATACAAACGTAATTTTGGAAACGAACTAATAACACTGTAGCTTTATAGTTTTGTTAGTGTTTTAATTCAATTTGATATGATTTAAACTACGGTTTGTTTTTTTGCAATTTTACGATTGAAACACTTTTAACATTTAATTCGAAAATAAATACTATTAAAAAAAGTGCGGGGTTAAAAATTACACGATGTAAAAAATGTAATTTAAAGCAAACTTAAGTTAGTGACACTGGAGGGACGACAGTGTGGAAATCAGCTGTTTCCCAGACCAACGCCCTTGCCACTGAATCAGCTGTTCGAAAATCTAGACTGCAAACAACACAAGTACACCCATATGTTATTGCTACTTAGTTATGTCAATGGATAGTTTTAAGAGTTTTTAGTTGTTGAGTTGGTAATAATTAAATAAAATGAGTGACAGAGATATTAATATTCAACAGGCGAAACCATATGGAAGTAATTTCTCCTAGTTTATTATACGTTTTATAAACTTTTCTTTTATAGAAAGTTCTCAGACTTTCAAAACATAATTTTTGTAATTGTTAAAACTATTTCAACCGTCAAATAGCCAAGTATTATGCAGAAATATTAATAAATTTTAATATATTTACGGATTATAATCTATTTGTATGAGTAAAATAGAAATAATCTAGGTCAAAGCACCTTGAACATTGTGATAGTATTTGAAATCGTTGGAGAATTTTGAATTACTACAAAAAAAGTAAATTAGTGTAGTTTACATCTTCTTAATAAAATTCGCACGTAATTTTCAGTAAAAAAATTAAGTAACATTATAATAAAATCCTTATAATAAAGATCAACACAGCAATTTACTATTCTTAAAAAAAGGTCGTTCACATAAAAGTTGATCATTTACTACCCATGAATTCGACCCAACCGAACATCGAAGGCCAAATTCCTTGACGTTTCGTTATTGAATCACCCTTGATCGACCGATAACGATCAGCTGATATCATGGAATGGAATGGATGAGCTAAGTCGAGATTAAATGGCGCTGCATTGTTGGTGAGTCAGTTGGCAAAAATAGCGGTCAGATGGAAATAGACTCACCCGCACCTTTACCCAGCGCCACCGCGCCGTGCAGTAGGTTAAACAAGAAAAAACAGGTTATCAGACGAAAAAATTGCAGTATTTTTGTAATAAAGTCACTTAAATCTACTTAACGACTTTTATAACACTGTAATACAAACGGAATTCGAGTGTTTTTACAAAAAACGTACAAAAATGAGTGAAGAAAAATTTGGTCCTTCGAGACGGATTAGGTTGAAAAATAATATTTTTACGGGAGGAGGTTAATAATTTAAAAACAATAATTACAAATTACTTTGTTATATTTTAGGTTCATATATATTGGTCTAAAGCTTCATCAATCTTAACAATAAAAAAATAATTTGTATTTTTAAAAAGGAGATATTTTCCCAGTATTTATAAGGTTTATTTAAAAATTTTTTCAGATAAATTACCTAAGTTATATCACAAGATTCTTTGATCGAGACTTGTGTAATCGTGGTTCTACCAACTGAAACAAAAACTAGTCCGTTGAACAGGGAAGTGGTCAAAATCGCTCAATGCAGAAAAACTGCAATGCTTGTTATATGATATGTATGTACATGTAATTTTCCTCGTTGCTCTTTGGAATGGAAATTTTACGTGTGATAACCACTTCAATTACTTCACAGTAATCTATCGTAGACCAAACACTATAAAGGCTACAAGCTTGCCAACCAAGTCTCGTCTCTCGTCTTCAGGTTATTTCTGTTTACGTGATACCGGTAAAAAATTTTAATTTTGATGTTCAATTTGGCCTGTAAGAAATTATGTATTGTTATTATAACTAGACACGTTGAAGGTGTGAATCAAAATTTAAAAACAATCTCCCATGAGGTGCAAATATCTATACAATATATAATTCAAACATTTTTTCTGACGAAACTCGAACTATAACAAGATACAAAATAGCACTATTTAATAGTTCAAAAATTACAGAAAAGAGACATTCAGAGATATGTTTTAAGTACGAGAGAGCTAAACTCATTATGCGTGTTTCAAAGAAAAGTAAGTTGCTTAAACACTATCCTGGCGTACTTTTAGCTGACCTGAAAACATCAGCAATAACAAAGCTACTTTACTATCTAACGGAAACATTAGTTTTCTTTTAGATGTTCTATAAAATCAATATTGGCTCTAAGTTTATAAACTTTCCCACATAGTTCTCTCTTTATTTTTCTTTCTGTTTACTTAAAGTATTTTTTCTGATCACCCGTAGAATGGGAACTAGTTAACGTTTATGTATTTGAAATTTTTACAGCTTTTTAACGTTTCTAAAATACAGTACTTCCAAAACTTACAACTAAAAATACAGGCGTGAAAACGATTTAGAAAGGAAAGGTTGCCAAATAATTTTTGAAACTGTTGCCAGGTCAATTGTTTAACCGTGACATTTAAACACAATCGGTATTTGACCAGCGATATATTTCAATATGTAATACAATATATTATCACTCTGGTCCATTAAAAAGCAATACATACTGTACGATCTATAGAGATAGGTGGTAATTTAGCGATGGTGTGACTCTGGGCTGAATCTGGGCCATCTGGGGGGGGTGGGGGTGGAAATGACAGTGTCATTGTACGCACGCGCCAAAGATATATTAGTAGCTATAAAAGTGATTGTTGTCAGTCTGAACGACCCCTTCTGGGGCTAACCCTTCATTTAGCTGCATTAACCTAGTAAACACTTTGGGGTTTGTGATTTAATCATAATCACTTTCAAAATTTGATTATCTTTACACATTAGATTAATAATAATCTTGCTGAATGTTTTGGTCACTAGCATCATTGTATGAAACAAAACTATTCGTTCCGAAAAGTTTAAACTATTTTAATTTTTCAGAGTGAAAGTAAGTGTTGGATAAAACATTATCAATTTCAGTTTATAACTTTGTTAAAGAAGAATATGAATAAGGAATATTAAATAAATTCGTTAATAGGGACCTTTAAAATACAATAGTATGTTGTATTTTGTCCATGTCAAATAATTTTGTGTTCAGTGTTTTTGAGTTAATTTATGTTAATGCCTGCTGTATCATCGCCATCTTAAATTGTCAATCTCTTATGAGCAATGTTAAAACATTATGTATCCCTACAGACCTAAGAAAAAACAAAATTTGTTTTGGTTATTTTTGCATTTTCACAACAAAAATGTGAATTTTTCTATGAGTTTTTTGGTTCAAAATAACGACAGAGGGTTTTTTGAATTTAAATAGTTTTTACGGAAAGTGAATGAAATACGTAAATTGCAGGATCTTATAGAATATATGTGATTTGTTTTCGAATCAAAATCCCTAAAGATTCTGACTCCTTCAGGCTTGATGTGTAGACGTTTCACGAGCTCTACCTTAAGTTACCTAACGCACCCGGTCAATATTTTCAGCACGCTCCGAGCCGTGAATGTTTTCAGCACGGTCCGAGCAGCGGATGTTTTCAACACGGTCCGAGCCGTGAAAGTTTCCAGCACAGTCCGAGCAGCGGATGTTTTCAACACTGTCCTAGCAGCGGATGTTTTCAGCGCGGTCCGAGCAGTGGATGTTTTCAGCACGGTCCGAGCAGCGATGTTTTCAGCACGGTCCGAGCAGCGATGTTTTCAGCACGATCCGAGCAGCGATGTTTTCAGCACGGTCATAGCAGCGATGTTTTAGCATGGCCTGAACAGTGGATGTTTTCAGCACGGTCCGAGCAGCGATGTTTTCAGCATGTCATAGCAGTGATGTTTTAGCATGGCCTGAGCAGCGATGTTTTAGCATGGCCTGAACAGTGGATGTTTTCAGCACGGTCCGAGCAGCGATGTTTTCAGCATGTCATAGCAGTGATGTTTTAGCATGGCCTGAGCAGCGATGTTTTAGCATGGCCTGATCAGTGGATGTTTTCAGCACGGTCCTAGCCGCGAATGTTTTCAGCACAGTCCGAGCGGCGGGTTTTTTTCAGCATGGCCTGAACAGTGGATGTTTTCAGCACGGTCCGAGCAGCGGATGTTTTCATTTCAGCATGGCCTGAACAGTGGATGTTTTCAGCACGGTCCTAGCCGCGAATGTTTTCAGCACAGTCCGAGCGGCGGGGTTTTTTCAGCATGGCCTGAACAGTGGATGTTTTCAGCACGGTCCGAGCAGCGGATGTTTTCAGCCACGACAGTGCACGATGCCACTATTGACTGTCAGTGCCACCGACACTGGTTGTTTCATTCCCTTGCTTCCTCCACAGCCATTCTATTTTACGTTTCCATTTTACTTTCCTTTGCTTTCGGAAAATGGGTGTACTAAATTATTGTTCCTCATTCATATTGTACCTCTCGGATGTTGGAAACATCGTTCAATGTTCTGAAACATTTTTAACAAAGGTGATTTAAGTTGTATGGTGTTCAGTTTATTGTTCATTGAATTTAAAGAATAAAAATAAAAATATAGTATTACAATGTTATAATCTACATTACCTCATGGTGTGCTACGATTTGTAGATAGTTATAAGCGATGATGGGTAGGTTTAGTGTCTTCTTGTGTGGATTAACGTCTGCACTATTTAATACTACGTTAATCCGCAAAGACCATCCTCATAATTGGACCAGTTCGTAATTCAGAGGCAGTGGTTCGGATTCCACGAAAAATTAAATTACACCATTGACTGTTGGAATATTAATTAATGTCTAAGGAACATGTCAGCCTTAGTCAGTAACAAGACTACAAGACCGCGCCACAATTATCTTACACTCATTTCTCATTCATACTTGGCTTAAAATACGTTGCCTTGGACAGGTTGCCATTTCAGTAAATAACTAATTAACGCGCAAAAAACAACATAAAACTGTTTAAAAGTAGTATACGGTGATTATAAATTATTACGTTTAAATGAAAAACAAATTGGTTGTGGAATTGGGGGAAATATCAGCGAGTGTTTATCGATAGTATCGATACGTGTTGGAACATCAACGAGTGTTTATCGATAATATCGATACGTGTTGGAACATCAGCGAGTGTTTATCGATAATATCGATACGAGTCGGGACACCAACCACCGCGATCTGACCTTTACATTTCCGACGATATCAGTTGAAACGGCCTAACGCTAATTGAATTCGTGCTTTTGTGCGGAAACCTGCATTACATTGAGCTGAGCCGATGCTAAGAAAAGTTCGTATTTATATCGGCTTAGTGGAAATTAATCTTTTGAATATCACGGTGTGATTGAGTTTTAGTGGTTTAACCCTAGAAGTGGTAAAGTCGTAATTCACGAGGCATTTACGAATGCAATCAGAAGTGGCAGGTGGAGGCATCTGTCGTCAATTTAGTGGATGTATCACCTTCGTGACCGTGATGCTCTCTGGGGGAAGCAACCGAACCTGCTCTGTAGTTCACTAAACTGCCACTAGGGTATGTCTTATAGCCAAGTAAGCGCTTTCCACTCCTATGCACTGGTGGCTGGACCGGTTAGAGAGCTACGTTGACGAGTGTAATGTTCTAGCAATTCGGAAGTGCTAGGGTTCAAATCCCGACCACGAGAAATCCCAATTTGGCTTGCAAATGTGTGGTATAGCGGAGAGTGCTTGTGTTTTTGTTTATACTTAATATTTTAAGAAGATATAAGTAATTATTTTTATGTTACAGTTAAAAGTAAAAGCTTGTCACTTCTTTGGTTTTCCGGGGTTTCAACAATTTTTTTATAATCGTTAGAAACATCACTGAAGATTTTAACAAATTTACGTATAACCTTTTTTGTATTTATAACACAGTTTTTAACTAAACAATAATTTACTTTTCAACAGAAGTACAGCATTTTTCATCTCATAAAAATGCAGTAATTATAAATCTACTTACACCTATTTTTGGTCGACACCATACAATAAACCTACAGTTTGTGTGGAGGTAAAGTAAAGGAAAAAACTAATATCTTCTTAAAGTATATACATGTAAAACTTCTGAAATAAACTATATACGAGTATCAAACGGAAGTAAACGGAAGTATAATCTAAAAAATATAACGTTTAATGTAGAGAGTTTTTTATCTGTATATTTGCTCCTCGGCCAGGACACGGTGGACTGTTGGGGGGGGGGGTGAATGTGGGGGGCTACACTGTTTCCCTAATTGGCCAGTGGAGACCAACCCTTTCCGGCGACCAAATGGCGATCTTTATGTAGATTAACGCAAACTCGACCCTTTAGTTGAATAGCGTTAGCACTGATTCGGCTCTAATGAAAATCTTGGGCATACAACCGTCGGGTTGACGCAAACAGATTTGGACTCACAGCTGTGAATCTTTTGACTTCGAACGTGTTTACAAAGTGACCAGTGCAAAGTAAATTGGGACTGGTTAAAGTAATTGGTGTGGTTTATTTTGTAGTAAAATACTTAAAAATGTGAATAAGAAATGAGTGGATGATTGTGGCGCGATCTTGTAGTCTTGTTACTGACTAAGGCTGACGTGTTCCTTAGACAGGACTGGTAATTAATAGCCGAACAGTCAATGGCATATCTAAGGGACTTAAATTTTAACGTGAAGTCCGAACCATTGACTATGAATTACGAATTCGTCTAACTATGAGGATTAGTACTTTAGTACTCAATAATGCGGACGTTAATCCACACAAGAGAACACTTCACCCACCGACCATCTCTCACAACTATCCACAATTCGTGACCTCCAAGTAGCTGGATTACATGACACACCACCGTCCCAGACATATCATGTTTAAACTGATGACTAAAGCTTCATAAGTACACACGGTTAATCATGTTTTTAGACTTTCTTTTCCAGTCCATTCATTTTCCACCATTAGTGTTATCATCTTGTTTTATCTTGTAGACAGAGTTACCAAAAACCAAAACAACATTCCTCATTGTTTACAATGGGGTTTCCCCGGTTTAGTGGTGTGAAGACAGTTTGGTTCATTGGGATAGTAATAAAACTATCAGCTGATCTTTGTAGGTTTAAAGCTGCATGTCACGAATCCTATTACACTCACCTTTCACTCATATTTACCTTAATCTACTCACCTGGTTTGGCTTGTTCCTCATAGCTGAAAACGAATATTTTCATACTTTTTTGACCTCATCATCGTTTCCTAAGTCAATTTCGTTTTAAAAGACTCAAATAACACATTTTGAATCGTGAAAAACGTACCGCTTTCGTAGATATGAGCGTATTTGCTTTTGGTTTAACTCGTTTATTTCAGAGTCATTTCGTATAGACCATCAGAGAAAACAAATATTAATTAAGTCAAATTGTGTTTTGTTAATTGAAAAATCACAAAACCTTATCTAACACTTGTAAAGCCTGAAAGCATTTTAAACGTTTCACGAATTTGTTGCTTCAAAGCTATATAAATTTGCAAAAAGATCATTTTAACACATAATTCTCGTATATAGAGAAATTATTGTTTTCGTTAACATTTTCGAATTTGAGTTAAGATTAGATATATCAGTTTTGATGCTCTCTGAATCCATAAAAGTAGTTTTTGGACTGATGTCTGTCTGTCTGGGTACAAAATAATTAATTAATTTTTTATGTAACTTATTTTCTCTCGCTGTTGGTTTAAGAAATTGGATGTTTGAAAAAAAAGTTTTAATTATACTTAGAAAAACTTTAATGAAGATTTAACTAAGGGATAAAGTATGTTTCATTCCACTTATACCGTTTATTTGGAAAATACATTAACCTACTGCACACAGAATCACCTATTTGAAATGCGTGAAAAATCATAAAAACATTGGCTGACAGTGTGTGAAAAGTAACAGTGACCTTAATACGTTATTGAATAACCTGGTTGTATACGTTTAACAGTTCCAGGCGGCACGTTCCGCAACGTGTTTTCTGTAACTCACGTTCCAACAACCATAAACAACGCGACTCGCGAGTTCTCGTTTTACGCGATAGGCGATACACGTGTGTCCATTCACACACCTCAGCGCGATCCAAGGCCAGGCCTGCCAACTGTGCCGCGGAAAGTTTTGGCTTTCAACGAAGCTGGCTGTAATGAATCCCTAGTTTAGTTCTAAAATGATCAACAAAACAAGAAAATACCCTTAACAGATTAAATTTCCCTCGGAAAGGGTAATTATTACCTTAGTCCATTATCCTACCTCGTGTATACATAAATTTCATAGACGTAAAGAAATGCTAAAACACAGAAAACCACCATCAAAGATATTTTTTGGTAATATAATCACCATAGATATTGTCATTAGCCAATTAAGTGACATTTTGACTTCATATAACGTTTTGGGAAACCCAAACCCAAGGCATTCCATATAGTAAACATAAGTTAGGGATTGATTAGTGGTCTTTGTAAAATTGTCAACTGTTATGCAATTTAAAGATCTTTAAAGTTGTACCAACCTAAGTAAAATTGTATTTACTTCCCTTTGGGAAATTACTTAGATAATAGATATTTCTAAAGGAAATGGTTTTAGTTTCTCTAAACAACCGTCCTTATAATCATATAACGTCACTTTTGTTACAGTTTTCGCGTGACCTTTACCCTAGAACTGAGACATGTCAAAAAGCTGCATGATCTTTGAACAAAATTCTATCTAGGTATGTTTTTCCCACCGATATAAGGTATTAAGTTGTTAAAATTCAACAGCGGTTAAATTCTTAAGTTGAATGAAATCGTGGCATGTTAAATTTTACTGAAAATAATTTAAAACGGAAACATTAATTTATATACCTAAGCAAAAGTTTTGATACCATTTGTACTAGAGTGAAGTAAGACAAGCAATTGAAGATTGTATGACCATTATAGGGTATAAAAAGCACCACTAAACATCACTTTCGCTAGCTGTAGACAACAATACATCAGGGATACCAATATGCCCACTTAAATTTCCCAGAGCGAACCAAACAATCATAGTTTTTACTCAACGTTTTGCGAATACTGTACTCTCACAGGGCGAAAACTCCAGTTTATCCAACCTCCCAGAATTTCCCAGAACTTGTGCAAATAATGTTTTTACCTTGAGGTTTCGCTGACTTCTCGCCAGGTGAAAACTCCAGGTAGGCCAACCTCGCCGCTGCATCTGTTGTAAACACGGCTCCGAACGTCCGTGACCTTGACCTTGGCGCGCCCTTGACTGTGACCTTGCGGCGACCTTGAGGTGGTCAAGGGAAGCTCTCTCTCCCAGAACCATTCAATAAATGTGATTATAATGAGTTAACGCAATAGCGACGCGCCGGCAAGTCGCGGAGCGCTCCTCTACCTCATGAGCAAAACCATCAATAAAAACCAAAATCTAACCCTTCTGTTGAACACGGTTGGGCAAAAATTGTAAATAACTGTACTACATTTATCTTTATGCGGCATCAAATACTATGATAAATTTCTAAAAAAATTATTTGGAAATATATATTTTTTTGTTTTTCTACTACAACTACATACTGTCGGTTTGTCTTTAGGGGAAGTATAATCAATTGGCGGTCCAATAAGAAAATGAGAATTGGCACCAGATATGAAATTTACGGGTTTTTGATCCGGCAACCTTCTGTTTTGAAGGCGGGTACGTTGACCACTCAGTCACTTATCCAGTCTAAACACGGGACCCAAACCACAGTTTTGTCTCTGAATTAGATCCACCGACCATCACATTAGACGGTGTGCGTATGGGAGGACGACCCGATGCGAAAGCTACCTCTCATTACCTGAAACCTTAGTCCGCGACAGAACAGGAAGTTGAGAGGATTTTGGGTCATACAGTATTTCCAGCTTTACCTACTTAATAGCTGAATATTTTATACACGGTAATCCGGCTTCTGGAAGGCACGGAAGCGAAGACATGCAATATTGATCCCAGGAACGGTGCCCAGCACCGTCAGCTCCACCCTGTGTATAGTATACATCAGCTGTGTTATACACTAGACACACTTTAGTATAGCAAACAATCATCTGTAACGAAATCTAAGCTAGTAAAGTTGTATGAGTAAATTTCTTAATAGACTAAAATCATAACATAGATAAATTTCGTGTCATTTTTACCAAGTGTCTAAAGTAAACCTCCCCACCCTTAGGAAGCCAAGTTAACGTAGTGACACGAAAACGTTCAAAAATATTAAACATAATTAGTGATCTTTAACTGTCAACAGTTGTGTTAGAGTAACACGTAGTTAACTTTATTTGATAAAAGAATAAAATTGCACTATTACGTTCCAATATTAGTCGGGTATAATTTACAAAAAAATTAATTCATCTGTGGGTAAAGCATTAAGCTATTAAATCAATTAAACTCCTCTTAAAAACCTAGACATTTGAGGTGTATACAGAAATTTATAACGAGGTGTTTCCAACATTGAAAATAATTAAAATAATTTGATTCTCATAAATCATAAAAAGTCTAGTACGAAAATACTTTGAAATATATAACCGACGTTGTTAAAAAGGCAAATTCGTACAGGCAAAAATAAAATCAAACACAATTCAGCAAAACATTTCAAAAAATCACACCAATTCTCTCGTGTTTTACCCAGTTAAATCCAAAAACAATCAGTTGCTAACTACCCAATTGGTCATTTGCAGATGTACATTCGAGCATTAAATGACAATTAATACGATTCATTTAGTCATTTTCACATCGTGTGCGTGTACAGAGAGAGACAGTATTTCCAGCTTTACCTACTTAATAGCTGAATATTTTATACACGGTAATCCGGCTTCTGGAAGGCACGGAAGCGAAGACATGCAATATTGATCCCAGGAACGGTGCCCAGCACCGTCAGCTCCACCCTGTGTATAGTATACATCAGCTGTGTTATACACTAGACACACTTTAGTATAGCAAACAATCATCTGTAACGAAATCTAAGCTAGTAAAGTTGTATGAGTAAATTTCTTAATAGACTAAAATCATAACATAGATAAATTTCGTGTCATTTTTACCAAGTGTCTAAAGTAAACCTCCCCACCCTTAGGAAGCCAAGTTAACGTAGTGACACGAAAACGTTCAAAAATATTAAACATAATTAGTGATCTTTAACTGTCAACAGTTGTGTTAGAGTAACACGTAGTTAACTTTATTTGATAAAAGAATAAAGTTGCACTATTACGTTCCAATATTAGTCGGGTACAATTTACAAAAAATTAATTCATCTGTGGGTAAAGAGTTAAGCTATTAAATCATTAAATCAATTAAACTCCTCTTAAAAACCTAGACATTTGAAGTGTATACAGAAATTTACAACGAGGTGTTTCCAATATTGAAAATAATTTGATTCTCATAAATCATAAAAAGTCTAGTACGAAAATGCTTTGAAATATACAACCGACGTTGTTAAAAAGGCAAATTCGTATAGGCAAAAATAAAATCAAACACAATTCAGCAAAACATTTCAAAAAATCACACCAATTCTCTCGTGTTTTACCCAGTTAAATCCAAAAACAATCAGTTGCTAACTACCCAATTGGTCATTTGCAGATGTACATTCGAGCATTAAATGACAATTAATACGACTCATTTAGTCATTTTCACATCGTGTGCGTGTACAGAGAGAGAAACTGCATAATAAAATTACTACTGGGAAAACAGAGAGATACAATTTTAATATAAAACTGTTATTCAAATTATGTAAATGAGGTGAGTAATATAATAGTGTTGATTTAACTTTCTGTTCGCGTGATGTTTCAAAATAAATATCATTATTAAATCAAATTTTCTTTGTTTTGCGTATAAAAAACTTTCCATGATTAAAAATCACCTTTGTTGCGTTTATTGTAATCCAGTGTTGGAAATTAAGTAATATAAGAAGTTATTTGACTCTAATTAATATTGGAGTTTGAAGATAATTAATTATCCTTGTCAAGCGTTTAGCAACATCTACTAATTGGATTTGGTAGCTTTACTCTAGTTGCTAATTCTAGTTGTGATTATAATTGACTGGGCCGTGCGTCTGCGACGGTTACTCGTCGTGTTTGTTAATTTGTTTTGTGTTTATTCTACGCTAGCTAGAATATTTAAATTTTAGCTTATGAATATTGAAACTGAATTCTTAAGCACTACAGTAAATTGTTGTGGTGAAAAACCTCGTGTCTAACTATTTGAAATTCAGTTAGTTATAAAAATGTTTGACGCATTCGTAGACGTATTCTTTAACGTCGTATTGTTTTATACTTATCTCAATCGGTTTTTACAGTCTTTGAAGTGAAAATAGTTTACTAAATTAAGTAAAAATGCAGGATATAACAGTAGTTTATCTTGAAAATGGGGATATGAAAATATATGGAAATTTTGTGCAGCCATTTTAGTGCTCTTCGTCCAAAATCGTCCAAACTTTACTTTTTAGAGGCGAGTCGTTAAAAAGTTGTTTTGAAAGTAGAAATGCAATAATTCGTTTCCACAATCTGGTAAATTTTAACTGCACACAATTTCCTTCTTCTTTCGACTTTCGTCGATTCACTTAACTCCAGTACCAGGATAGATCGCAAAAGTGAAACTTATGACTTCCTCCAAGAACGTGACGACTCCCGCACGACCCGCGACCGCAGCCACGGACCGGCGGGAGGTCGTGGACGACGTCGTCCGGGAGGATCATGATTGGAGATCGCGGGAGGAAACCACGACAGATTATTGGATAAACACTTGTGACTCGCGGCTGTTGCGTCAACATTTTCCCATAGAAATTGTTCAATCCAGAAACTCCAATTGAATCCTCTCTCACGATACGTTCTTTCATTTTCGGTTCATTAAATTTGGAAAATTTTCTTATTTTATGCTTTGTAGGAAATTTGTTTGGATAGGAAATGATGACTCCTTAAAGTATTTTTAAGTTGAAAATCAAAGATTTATTTCTAGCCAGGAAAATTTAGTAAATTACGTTTAAAAAATTAAGCCTACCTTTTATGCTATTCTTGGAGGAAACGAACTCGGGATAATTATGAGTGATGGTTAGTGAACGTGATATTCCCTGATGTGGATTAACGTCTGCACTACTGGATAAAACGTTCATCTGTATAAACCATCCTCATAATTAGACTAGTTTGTAATACAAAAGTAAACTTTAAACTGTAGGTCCCTTAGATTCCATTGGCTTTTGGGGTACTAATGAACAGTGTCTTAAGAAATATGTCAACCTTAGTCAGTAGGCCTAACAAAACTATAAGAGCGCACCACAATTAAAATAATAAGGTAATATAATAATCATTACGACAAAAATACCCAGAAAACCTAAGTTTAATTAAACAGCTGATGACAGACAATACCTCATTGTTACACATTTGACTTCCCCTTCGCCACATAACTTTAATTGCTCTCGTATTCATGACGTAATAAACTTACGTCATTAAATAACTTGTCCAATCGTATCCCGGAAATCGCCCAGACATCGTGACTCCTCGAGATTGCCTTTGACATACACGGCCGCCATGGCGACGTTCGTTACAGGGAAGTCAACCCAAACCCAAAACCGCTCCGAGTAACCTAGGCCATTTTGTTTTTTTACATAGATACGTGTTAGGACCGGAGATTTTTATTTATAGTAATCATATGTTTAATATATTGTAAACCAATCCCTGAAATACTTAAATGTTATAATATATTCCGTAATAATTGAGCTGGTTTAAATGTGTATGTTTTAACTATTCACATTTCAGAGGACGGGGAGGGTAAACATTTTTTACATTTTCTGTTTTTAATGTAGTTTTAAAAATGAAATCTTCCTCTTTCAGGAACTGGTTTTAGAATTGATATACGATGATCCTAAGTATACTTTTTAAATAAATTAATATCGTATGACTCGAGTTTAATGTATAATGCTAGTAGTGCTATATAGATAATTTACCGATAATCAATTCCTTTTGTACTAGAAAGAAAGTATTTGATATTATTGAAAGTCATAGCTGCTGAAACAATTTAGGATGTAGAAAAATATTGGTTAAAACATTTTCAGCAATTAAAAATGATAATAAAATCATGCTCCACTTCAAGTGATTTCTAAGAAACTAGTCTATACATGGCAAACGTCGATGAGAGCAAAGAAATCTTTAAGAATATGCTGAATTCCTCATTACTCTGTTTTTATCTGGTACTTCTAAATTACTCTGAGTTAGTTGTTGTTCTCAAACTGCTTGAGATTCCATTCTCAATTAAATATACTACAAAAATGTATTTACTTTCCTTTGGGAATCAACTCAGATCATGGGTATGTCTAAAACAAATGTTTTTGGTTTCTCTAAACAGCTGTCCTTATAAACATATGACGTCACTTTAAATTTTGGTCCAACGCATTGTCGGAGAGATAAGACAGTAAAACATACAAAATAGCTCCAGTAGCTGAGATTTAGAAATAATGTGGTGTTTCTGTAGAACGTAAGCTATTCTTACAGCTGAACCTCTTTATTTCCTTGTTTTGTGTTTTATTCAAAGATACCAATTTCGTTACTCTAATTAGTTCAAATCAAAGGAAGGTTTTTCTCAGGGTTTAATTAGAAAGGTAAAGTCCTGGATTATCGAAGCCTTTTTAATTCCTCGGTGCCGTGCTAATGGTTAATTATTGCTTGAACAACTATTTTATTAAACTAATTCTCATCAGAATTTCCCATTTTATAAATAATGAGTATGAATCATCGTTTATAAAATCAAAAAATAATATTTTAGGATAACAACAAGATTGACTTTGCGTTTATTTTCCGTATGCGTGAAGGTTGTGCAACGTTACCCTCTGACTTTATAAAATTTTTGTTTTAATTTTAAAGTAATATTTGACAAGGTTTTCCATCAATACAACATATGATGTTTTAGAACCAAATAAAAAGAGGTCACATTTGCAGGAGCGTTGCTGCACACAATTCGAACCGGTGGGTTTTATGTTATTTTAATTTTTTAGTGGAAATTATTCAACAAGACAAGGTTAGAACTGATTTTTGTGAAATCACTCCTAAACCCAAAACATCAAAGCTAACAAACTTGACCTAAAAGTAGAATTTCGAAATCTCTAACACTGGACCCTGTAATCTTCATATTAATTGCTTACAAGTTGACCTCACTAGTAGTAGGATCAAGGTTTAGACAGTTTCCGGTACAAGTAAACAAAATTAGAGACCTACGAGTATTTTATCATATTCACGCGTGGTAATGAATCTAAAACAATAATCCTGACCAAAGTTTCATAACTAGATCAAGTTTTCATTGAAATTGGCTGCAGTCGTTGACCTCACTAAACAAGATCAGGGTTTGAACAGTTTTCCATAGTAAACTTCAAAGAAAAATACGTAAAAAAAACAATTGAGGTTACACCGAAGACAGATTGGTTTAGCCGAATTACTTGTGGTAATGATAGGACCACCTCTGCCTCCTCACCTTGTAATCACCACTGGTCTTGTCCAGGGACAAGTGCTCGTTAACCGGTATTTACCGCCATTTTTACCAGTTCCCGCGCTTTTACAGTCGCGCACCCTGGCGACAAGTATGTGATTTAAAACCACTGTTGGTGTTTGTAATTTTTGCATTTACAATGCAAATACAGTTTACAGTGAGTAGACAACGATAAAATAAAATATTTTAAAATTTCTGGTCCTTCGAGCCGGATAAATACTATTGTACCCACGCACATTGCCTTAAATAATCAAGCTCCTTAAAAATTCAACTGAATCCACTGTAAACGAAACAAAACAACAACATTCAACAAAACAAAATAACGAAATACTCCGGGAAAACTAGAGCATCACTTAACACTAATGCGTTGTGAATGAGTACCTGTAACAATTCAGTTCATAATTTGAAAGAGTATTTACATTCATAATTAAATAACCTTTAATCGATTTAGACGCCATTAATGGTAGTTCCGAGAATCGCCTGTCCCTGCGGCGTCGTTTGAGTCGAGTTTGCGCTCCATTAACTCCGTTATCTGAGTGTACGAGTAATGTTGTTGTACTACAAAGATGAGACTCGCGTCACGTGACCCTTGCCCTCGGCGTCACCAAACATTTCAATCAAGCAATTGACCTTTGCTCCGAGATATGCCAACAGCGCATGCGTCTGTCACAACACCAGTTGTGATCAAGACGTTTCCAGCACTGCTTCCTTTATCTCGCCGTCGTTCTCTGTTAGTCAGGTGTACCAACTGTTGGAATTCACATCAGCTGATTATGCAACAGCTGTAATTTAAGCATAATCACTTGAATCATGTACATGTGCATCGTATCAACTGATTACATATTATTTTGTATTCATGCATGTATTTGAATTTGAATATAATACTTTTACCCAATATGAACAGGTTCGATTTATCAGCTGATTGTTGAAATTTTGAACCAGCTGTATATAGTTTGAAAACAAAGTTAACCTTAAATTTTGTACTCCGGTTACGTAATACTATTAAACAGTGTCAACAACTTTTGTATGCTAAACAGGAAAACACTTGAACGATTAAATCTGGCGTCCGCTTGCTATTTACAGTTCCCTGGTATAATAATAGTCTTTGCGGAAAGAAAATAAGGAAAGTTTCAGCTGATAACATTGGTGTAATTTAGGCTACATTTTTCATAATCTTTCTCCCTTCCATTACGTATGTATATAATCTTATGTTGTTGAAGTACGTACAAAGAAACTACGTAACTGAAAAAAAACAAACCAATGAAGTTGTAAAGAGAGAGTGACGTCAGTTGACGCAGTTAAGGGTGAAAATCTCACTCACTCTGGAAGCCTTGATGCGTTGAATGGAGCTGGTAATAAAATTACCAAACATAAAGAGGAACTCGTGCATGAGGTTTAATGAACTCTAAAAGCAAGACATTTAGATTTTATAGACTGAGAGATGAATTTCGTGTAATAAATAAAGTGCACTCCCCTTGTAATTTACCTAATATTTAATTCCAATAATATCCACAATTTAACCGAACGTGAATGTTTGAATAACGTTACCTTTTTTGAAAAAAAAACTGCATATATATTCAAATATGTTAAAATTAGGAGGAAATTATTTTTATTTAATACAAAACGTGATTTTTCTGTATAAATTTTAACTTTTAGCTTTAAGGTATAGCTGTGATTTTCCTGTATTAAAAGCATTAAGTACATTTATTACAAGACACGCGTAAATAGCTTAGATCATGGAGGTGTGTAAATTGAGTATTTTCAGTTCCACTTATCAGCTGTCCTTATAACCGTATGACGTCACTTCCGTTTCAAATTTTGGTCTGACGTATTGCCAATACCTCACTAGAGCTAAGACATATCCATGTCAAAAATTTAAAACCTTAAATAGTTCAAAATCGTTACAGTACGCATTATTATAGGGGAACAACGCCTTCAGTCGTCCCGTAGGCAAAACTGATACTCCCTGCATGTTGCCTACCTACCCCTTAATATGTTTCGCTTCGCGTTACAGATATGATTGAAACTAACCCAGTGCCGCCTTATGGGGTTTAGTTCTGCGTAAATTAGTTGCAAAATAATTAAAAAATATGGTTGTTATCGTTACGATTGAGGTCTCAATTATTTAATTATGTTGTTCTTTTATTATAATCTGATAGTTAAAAAGTAAAACAAGTTAAAAATGTTGTTATCTTCTCTTCAGAGTATCAATTTACATAATTTTTCATCATTGATTACTTGTAAAAAATATTTTTTTATTACTTTACGTTTATTTATTTAACCTCATCTAACTTCTTATAACTATTTTTGGTTTGTTACAAAATTAGCATTTCTTTCATGAGAGTAAGCTCAAATACCTCACAGCTGGAATCTTTTTCAAACAAAAAAATGTTAATCATCTGTAACTGAAGAATCGGTTACACCTGGCGGAGGGGTGGGAGATACTAGTTATTGACAGGGTGTCCCTTAACTCGCGAGATTGGAGAGGGCGTCTTGGGTCAATGACTCCTCTCCATGGCAACTGATAGTGTTATCAATCGCCGCCATGTTGGATGCTGCCCATCTGATAACGGCGGATGGCCAACCCTTCCTCGGGGAGTGATCAACAACCACTTCCGGGTTTATGTCAAAAGCGGATCAGATGCTGTAAATGTGGGGTTGGGATCAGCCTGTTTTTGTTTTCGTTGTCGAAGGCTTGATTGAAACAGGACATTGTCTTTTGTTTTAAATCTAGGATTAAATAAACCAGTTGTATAAACAATTTTTTTGTTTGTTTATTACAATATTTGTATATTTTTATGCACAATCTGTGTCATTGGAACAGGCTTCAGTCATATCTAAAATAGGCAACTACTAAATATTTCTGACCAGTTAAAAATATTTGCTATACTTTTTACAATGCCACCAACAAAATAGATAGACCATATTCCACCTTAGTAAACAATGGTTTTAGAGAATATATTTTTGCATATTGTACAATATGTGACATTGAATAGAGTTTTAGTTGCGGCCTTGAATAAAGTTCAACTAAAACAGCATCCTGATATAACAATGAAACAAATTTGACAATAAATTAAAATGGTAGTCTTTGTTTGGACAAAGCTGCAAAACGTCATCAAAATCATCACGTCCTTCATACACAGGATATGGGGTTCCTGAAAACCTAAGCTCCTTTACAGTAGTAAGAAAGTTGTCGTTATATTAAAACATTTAATAATAATGACAATTATTTCACAAAAAAATAGTCGTCATGTTTTTACTAATAAGATTCTCTTTGAACATTAAAGGATATTTTAAGCTGTAAAAGAGAAAAAGTGAAATAAGTTGTATTTATGTGTGGCACATCTAAATAAAAATGAAAGTATACCCTTTTAAACAATACTTTTACATTTTAATAACTGGTTTTAACAGGTAGACAGAACCGATGAGTGAACCCCTAAATGTTAACCGGTCTGAATACTTGTAACCGATGTAACCACATCTTAGCCGGTGTAACCATATGTGTAACCACATTGTGGCTTTTAGTCGGTTCAGCAGAGGTCTTGGTGTCCGCTAGTCTCTATAATTGGACCACCCTAGAACGTATATAGTAATTAATATATTATGTGGTAAAGATGTATTTAAAACATCATTAACAGGAGCTTTCAAACGTGGTTTACCAAAATTAGTTGTATATATCATTTCAAACTAAAATAATTTGTTCTGCCACCATTTAAATAAGATTGAGTTGAACACAATTAAGAAATTTTGAAGTAGTACTATTTTATGAAAAAATATTGAAAAAATACATAGCAGGATTGAAAGAGTTTTTATTATTTTTATAATAAATATTTATTACGGAAATCTTTTCATCACTGTGAGTAAAATCAGTTTCACGACGTTTCGTGATCTAGAATCTTATCTCGTCCTCAGGTGAGCTACTGTTGTTGTATTTTAGGTTATAGATCACCTGAGGACGGGATCAGATTCCAAATCACGAAACGTCGTGAAACTGTATTTGTTTTTATCGTGATGGTTGTTTTAGCGTTTAAAACGGCAAGGCTTCTGCCTTGCAACTCCATAGATTTACGTCACGCTTCAGCCACGCGTCTAATTTACGTCACGCTTGACTGGCGTGCGTCGCGGTGTCGTGAGCTCTGTGTCAGCGATACGCTAATCCAATGAGGCAGATCCCAGCCACCGGATGGATCCGGTTATGTAGTTCGCGCAAGTAGATGAAAACTGGCGACAACTCGACCAATCAGGGAATAACAGGGATCCGGGAAGCGGGATAAGTGGTCCGACGGGATTGTGGAACACGTACAATCAGTCCTGCCCTTGTAGAAAATTTAAACTAAAACGAAAATTATTGAAAAACAAATTAGCTGTCGTATTTTACATTTTCGTTTTTATTTTCAACCCGTGAAATTTATTTGTGTATGTTCTTCACCAATGAAATGAATTTTTATTGTTTTGTAGGAAACAGTCTAAACCCAGATTTCAATACTGTATAACGTCAACCTTTTTTAGATTAATAGTATTACATCTATCGACTGGTACCGGAATCGAAATGGTGACTTTCGGATTACGAAAATAAACATTTCATTACTCTTTATTTGAAAGTAGTTTGTCTCCTTGCAGCTTGGATCAAAGACAATCATCAATTCCCTTATAACAAAACAAACAATGATCAATTGTTTCAGAGATTACTTTCGTAGCGACCAAATCTTCGTACCTGCATCGGATCGTTCCTAGAAACACCGAAAACTTTTTGTAGAATCGTTTCTGGGATTTGAGACATTTTTTATAAATGTAACCACGACAGTGATGCTTTGTTATTTGTGTTAGCAAACTTTGGTTAAAACAGCTGATCTCGTTGTAAAATTAAATCCCTTGAAAACTAGTTTGTGATTGATCATGAAAAATTATAGAATTGAAATTTCTTAGATAATGTTTTAAAGAGATTAAGCATCGTAATGAAACATATTGCTCACTACACGTCATAAAAGTTCCATTTTGGGGGTTCTCGTCCCGAAATCGAAGACCTTCCGGACTAGTAATGAAATATATTATATTTTCCTTATTCTTCAACATTCTATGATTGAAATTGGTCCAGCTCACGTTTGTATCACCCATTAAAACTTTCTCCAAAATACGTAGTAATTTCTCCGGGGAGGCAATTATTCCAATAGGTCTTAATCAGTGAATGTTCCTAAATCAGCAACATTTTGTGATAGGGTTTGAAACAGAAATATAGTATGAAAAATAATTTAATTCAATTTATGAAGGATTAAATACATTTCATTAAACTTATACACAACAAAGTCACAATTTATTTAGCTGGATGTTATCAAAATCCATTAATCAAGTATTCACTTTTTTGAAAAATTCATTTGCTTTTAAGTAATTTACGATACAAACATTGCACTAACAGTGTTGGCAGACCACTTATGCTTAATAAACCTTGCACTTAACTGTCTTAATGGCTGCAAAATGCAGTTGGGCATCGTCCATGGCTGCATTTAGAGACTGCATTGGTCTCGCACTGAACTGCGCGCACTTTGCTCTTCACGCGCGATAAACTAGTCCGGAAAGGTTCGTTCTGTTTACGAGTCTAGGCGCCAGAGAGCACGACTGGAGTTAATCAATTTCCGGAAGCGGAAACCAAACACAATGGAAAATTTAACGATATTGATCTATCTGTTTGCCTTCATTAACCTACTAGTGAGTCGATTACAAGTTTGAGTTTGGAAGAACTTTTACGTAAGTGACTTTTTGACTTTAGGTGAATGAACTCAAACGATTTTGGGGAGGACCTAACCCAAAATGGTATCCTTGGATTTCAACCCATGACCTTCAAAACTTACACTACAAGGAGAGCAAATCGAGAATAGTTTGTTTAAACCCTCTCTTTTGTATGTTGGTTGAATACAGAAGTAATTTGAATACCGTAACTTACTTATCTTTATTGTTCAGTATGCATAAAAATATAGTGGACTGCGTTTAATTATAAGTTCTATAATACAAAATATCCTTTGAATTGGTGATTTCTTTTAACAGTAGAGTTTGATTAGCAATATAGTAAAATAAAAGTTGCGAAATTGAGTTTTTGGATTGTTAAAAAAGTTTACCTTCCCCATGAAACTTAAATAATTTATTTAAATACTCTAAGAAATTATAAGTACTATTTAGAAGAAATGTCACAGTAAATTTATTCTCAACAATTCGATTTTTTTCGAATGACCACAATGAACAACAGTCCTATTGTCTGTTCCTTCCCAAATAAAAGACCTTAGAATTCAAAGAGTCGCCTTTACTACATTTTAACATCTATTTTAGTTTCGCTTATCGTATCAACTTCGTTCAAAGATGTTTCATCTGGCAATGAAATAATTGCGGCCGGGTCTAGAACAACAGCCTCCTGGCGGACACCCAGCATTGTAAGACAACACAAGGGTAATTATAGGGATTCGGGGTCGTGTTGAATGCTGCTATAGTGAGGAATGCACGATAATCATCGGTAAAATACGATATTATGGTATTAAATACAATTAGTTAGTGAATTAGTGAATAAGAGTGATGAGTGTAACGGATTCAATGACGTATTGCGTTGTTTTTTATTTAATTTTTAACTATTTTTTTGGTGGCGTCATTCTGTAATCCAGCTACTTGGAGGTCACGAATTGTGGATAGTTGTGAGCGATGGTCGGTGGGTGTGGCGTTCTCTTGCGTGGATTAACGTCCGCACTATTGAATACTACGTTAATCCGCAAAGACCTTCCTCATAATTAGACCAATTCGTAATTCTGAGGCCGTGGTTTGGATTCCACGTTAAACTTTAAGTCCCTTAGTTGCCATCGGCTGTTGGGCTATTAATTAACAGTACTGTCTAAGGAACATGTCAGCCTTAGTCAGTAACAAGACTACAAGATCGCGCCACAATCATCTTACATTCAATCCTCATTCATACTTGGCTTAAAATACCTACCTTGTGGTCACCATTTCAAATAATCTAATCTTTCTTTTCGTAAATATATTGTTTTACGGGTATCAAATCTCCTTGACGTACATCTATGTCTTTTAATCCACTACACAGAAGACAGCTGAGGGTTAACAAATTTAAATCCCTTCATGAATAACAAAGTATACCTAGGCATAATTTGAAATTCGTCTAAAACTCAAACTAAACAGTACACGTAACATAAAATAATTTTCTTACTCTATGCAATTCACTAATGACCTGTCTGTAATTAAGCTGCAAACATCTGTATCTGTCACTTCCGGCGTCGCGGTCGTTGAACCAGCTGAACCAGTTGTGGGTCAATTAGAAATGAACTTGTGCTCGATCGTATTGTCTGTGTGTTTTTACTGACGCACGAACAAAGCTATTGAAGACGGTGAGACGTCGATCACAAGTGAGTGACGTTTGTTCTATAATCATTGGTCATAGTTATTCATTAGCTTTAGGCGTCAGTGAGACGATATTTTAATTAGAAAGCGCACTTTTAGGTACTATAATTTGCAGGTGTTAGATGATTCGAAATGAAGTAGATGCCATTCAGATTCTACACATTTCGTTATAGTATTTAAGCGCTTTAATTGTTTCCTATAAATTGTCTGTTGGCTGTTCTTTAAAACCCCCTTTTTAAGATGCGTTGGTCTAACTAAACTATTCCGCTGTGTATGAAGATACTGTCATAAAATGTGGGAAACGTTAAACATGGAGCCAAAACACTATACTTTAAACCATTTAGAGTAAAGAACGCTAGACGATTGACATTAATTTATAATCCAAGAATTTGTATTAAATAACGTTACCTTAATCGCCAGAGTTTATGTAATTTTCGTTTAGTTTACATTTTAAATGGTGCAACATATTATTATGACGTTCCCTGAGTGTAGTAAAAAAACATAATTACCTCATTATAAAATTTTGGTATTAGGAGCAATTTGTGGTCAAAAAATCTGTTAAACAGTTAATGTATCTTGACCTATTTCGTTTGGCAAACTCTAAAGAGTGGAAATAATTTTACAAATGTTTAATCCAATCCGATTGTGCTAAATGTGATAAAATAAACTTTCGACCCATTAAACTTATCAAATTTATTTAAAAAAAACTAATAATACCATAGTTTTTCGTACAAAAATGCTGCAAGAAAGCGATGCCTACAGCATGAGGAGCGATTCTGAGGTCGTTTTGACATGGATATGTCTTAGCTCGGGGGGGGTGTTGGCAATTTGTAAGACGAAAATTTGAAACAGGTTTCCATAGAAACTATCAGAGCTATTGTATTGAATTTAGATAAACTGAAAACATTCCCTTTAGACATATCCATGATCAAACCTATTTCCCACAGGGAAGTAAATACAAACATTTTTTAGTCACATCCGCCATGATTATGAAGATGATGATGATGGGGGACACGCGACGTCGCTGCGTCTAGTATTTGTTGTAGAGACTGGGTCAATCAGCGGCGGCCAATGAGAGAGTACCGTCAAGGTCACGTGATGTAACGCGTGGTCAGGACGGCCAGGATGTCAGCTGGCGAGCGTCACTACATCACAGTGTCATCCTACATCCTGCCGAGGATGACACGCTTGAGTGAATCTGGTTGTGAAATGATTTAAACGATGTAAATAATCGTGTATCCAAGTTAAAGAAAAAGAATGTGTAATTCGTTGAAAACACTTCACATTTAGCAGCTACGTTGTTTCCTCCACGAAGTACGTATAGCAATTTACTATTGATCGAGCAATCATCAAATACTGCTTTTTCATTCTCAACCATCTGTCCTTGTTACTCCTAAACGTTTTGTTGTTTACTAAACCAATATCCGTCTTCGTCAAAGGTTCTAGTTCTGGACACAACGTACAACATGAATTAAACTATCTGCCAAGGATAAATGCCTCTAAAATTGCATCCTATTTGATTTACCTAATTAAACCCAGCCTTTCTTTTACCGAAATAGAACGAGAGACGTCCAAAAGAGTAGAGCCAAATCTTAAATAACTGGGCCATGTCGGAGGATTCTTGCACAATATGTTTATTTTAGCCGGGGTATTTTCATTGCGCTTGGAGTGTGGAAATCGTGCGTGGAGAGTAGTGGAGTCAGACATTGATGTCTTCGTTCCCAATACCGCTAGACTCTTTGGTGTCGAATGATCATAGAAACAGCGAAATTGTACCAAGAGATTCAACATAAAAAAACACAACATTACGTACAACAATCTCAGGTGCTAGGACATAGGTTTATTTCTAAGTAGAATATTATACAACTACAGTAAAAGAAATATTCAGGAGGATTGGAAAGGCTGGACGGACATTCTACATAATTCCTTAAGGAAACCCCTCAAACCAAACCAGGTCTGAGGTCTAGGCTCGGCTCAAAGAAGTTCCTAAGAGGATTTAAACTGAACCTCTTCTCCCGCCCTAGTAGTACTAGACTACTCTACATAATTTAGACAAAACTTTTAATTAATTTCTTAAGTGGATTAACACTAATTCACGGATTAGGATATTGACAAATGGTTGAATCACTATGATTTAAATACGTTTCGTTTAGTTTTTAAATGGTCTCAGACGATGGGTCAGAAGATACATTGTTCTCAAAAGAATTCGGAGCATTAATTAAAGTTTATTACCAGAATGAATAGGAACTATGGGCAAGCAAAACTTTTTAAACACATTTGAATTAAAAATTAACTTTTATTTTATTTTCGCCAAGTATCAATGATAAATGAGAGTAATATGATTGTGGCGTGATCTTGTAGTCTTGTTATTGACTAAGGCTGACATGTTCCTTAGGACTGTTAATTAATAGCCCAACAGTCAATGATATATCTTGGGGACCTACAGTTTAACGAGGACTTCAAACCACTGTCTCTGAATCACGAACTGGTCTTATTATAAGGATAGTCTTTGCGGATTAACGTAGTATTCAATAGTGCGGACGTTAATCCACACAAGAACACTACATCCACCGACCATTGCTCACAACTATCCACAATTCGTGACCTCCAAGTAGCTGGATTACAGAACACGTCATGGTCCCAGTCATGATGAGTTGGTTTTAGTATCGAATGATTATATTTATCGATACTGATAACGATGGTAATAATGGAATCGTCTATTATTATGTCCAAGGGTATAGAGTTCGGTGTCTAGTAATATCAACTCGTAGCTATAACAGTGAATGTAATGTCGAACCGATGTTAAACCAAACCATTTTCAAACTGTTCCTTTCACACCTCTTACTACACTACACTATTAAGAGTTTTGTAATATTTTGTTGAATAATAGTAGTTTAATTCTAAACATAAAACAAACAATTGTGTCCATTTGTAAAGACAATGTTAGTGTAAAAGGACAAGATATTTTTCCGTTAGTACAAAACGCAATTCAATAAACGCGCGGCTGCAGCGTCGTGCGCAGCGCGTCGCGTTCGTCCTTCAAACGACCTTGATAGAGAATCGTTCGTTAATAAACACCAATTATCATTATCTCATTCTTATTCATTCTTCTCTCGTCCTCACAACCCGTTATCACTATTCAATTATTTTCCCGGAGCTCTTATTGATTGATTTTATTATGCAACGACCGTAAATCTTTGAAATTATCTAGATTGAGCTCCTCCTTAGTGAGGTTTGTGAATCATGAATAATTCTGTTTATATATTTACAAAATATAGTGCTGATGTTACTTTACACAAAATATGTTACTGTATTTTTATTGTAAAACAGATGTCGCTTGTTTTGGAGGCTACTAAAGAAGTGAAGGAAATTAATATCCCTTGAATAAAGTATTTGATGAAATCCTAAACTTAAATATCCATAATTATCTCATACGTGAAAGTTTCACCTTAGTCCCCTGAGTTTATGGTTGAAGTTAGTATACTATAAATAACACAGACGTATTTTCGGACCTAAAACAGTGCAAATCACAAACGAGAACGCAGCTAAATACGGAAATGTCTAAAGTCTATCGTCAAAGACAAACAAGTGAAAACCTCAAAGTGCGATACGTCGCATCCGACAAAGTTACAGGGTGTGAAATAACAAATCTTGCAACACTCCTCCAGCCCGGCCTTGGTGTAAATTTGGCAACGTGGCTTCAAAGTTACTCGAGCTGCCAACGTGGGTTAGACACAATAGAGAAAATATTGTTGTATCTCGGAGATATCTGACGGTCGAAAGTCGCTTGCCTCTGCATTGCGCGGTGCCAGGTGCTCGCCCTTAAAGGTTTTGGCACAGCGCTTGGCACGCTCCAAGGCGCTGGTTGGCTCGCCTGTGCAGAAATACTTGTCACAACTTTTAGCTTCTTTCTCATTTAGATGTTTACCGTCTGGCGCTTCTTATTAGTTTCACTCTGAGCTCGTCAGTCTCTAAAACGGTCTTTTCCATTTGCACCCAAGTTAAAATTGAAATTGACTGTTGACAGTGTTGCTCGCTCGTTGGTGATAATCTATTGAGAGGTCTTTACTTCTCATCTCAATATAATCTCATCTAAAACGTTTAACCATGTTATCTATCCATATATAATATTATAAAGAAGTTGTGGTCTCTGTATGTTATTTGTTTTAAATATCATTTAGAGAGAAAGTGTTTCAGTCCACTGTTGGATCAAAATTAGTATAGCCGAAAACGGTAGATTTTAAGTTTTCTCCCGATGTCTGTCTCTATTACGTTATTCGTTATACATTCTCAATATTACTTAACAGGTGCTACTTTTTCATGTTTTAGTTTGCCATTTTTCAAACACTAGTGTTTATAAGTTTTATTTATAAACGTTTAGTATAAAATACTATTAGTAAATACCTATTTTTGTGTGAATAGTATTTTACCTTATATAAAGCTGGAATGTAACTCAAGTTTGGGAAAATTTAATTTAAAAAACCCCATAAATATTTAAATTTTTGTATATTTTGTGAGGTTTTATATATATAGTTCCTCTAAATGAAACGAAAACTTACTTAGATATACGCTATTTAGATCTTTAAAATATATTCTACTTATCTCCTGTAAACTTTATCTGATCCATTTTAAACTTGGCACATATCTTTGAATTGCAATAAAGGAATGTTGCATTTATGGAAATTGATTGAAATAGTCCCAGTTATGTTTCTAAGTCTTCAGTTTTTTTGCCCTTGCGAGTACTTAAGCTAGTCATGGTGTATGACATCTATTTTACATATTTTGGTTATTTAGGCATTGTTAAGACATATTTATGGAGTCAGTAGCTCAAATGGTAGTGGTCTTAAAACTAAAAAATAGGAATATCGTTGGTTTGTGTTTCAGTGTTTCCAATCAGCTGTTATCAGTAGTGCTCACCAAGTACCGTTAATATCTCTTGTATAATTGTTTCATATGTACGCCTGCCACGTATATCTTTATCCAATATTCTAGTAAAGTATATGTAAAATGATAAAATCCTCAAAAAAGGATCGTATTATTTGTGAAATAGATAATTGTATATAACACCTACAGTACCATACTAATAAATTGTGTTGTATAGAAACGGTTAAGTGAAAGAGAAGAAGAAATAATAAGATAATAAGAAGAATAACTTATTCCATAGAGACCGTTTTTGAAATACGTTTTCCATAGAGTACGCAGTCCCGGAAGAGAGTTGGATGACAACGTGATGGAGAGGCCACAAGCATGTCTTGATTAACACATCGGTATTGGTTACGGTGATTTGTTTTCATTGACAGAATTTTGTATTATATTGCAATTCAATCAACATTTATAATTTTATTCGTCAATAAAAAATCACTTCTGTTCCTTATCTTAAAAGAGGAAGTGAAAATAATTGTTTGACCCAAAACATAATGTTAAACTTTGAAAGAAACTTCTTGTAAAGGTCAAAATTCTGTTTCAAGTTTTTATTCAAAAAGTTTGTCATTTAAGCTTTAGCAACGGGTTCATTAAGTTGGTTGATTGAAAAATAAGAATATTTTGAATAGATTTTAAAATATCCAAAAATATTGATGTTTGTATTTCACTCGAATCATGATTAGCCCCGCAGCTTCTGCAGCACGCTTCTCATCTCCAGTAACGCGTCTTCCATTGCGCTTACATCGTGAGATCCTGTAATCTTCGTTTAAGGATTGAATATCAATCTAAACTCCTTCCTCCCTCCGGAGCGGTTCTAGACTTTCCATGTGTATTATATTTCGGTCTACTAATAAATTATTTTATCAATTTATACATTTTAAATGTTTGGTATATGGCACAATCCTTTTCAAAACCTCTAAACAAAACCTTTTCAACAAGTGTTCTCAGATGTGACGTGTACCCCGTGTTATTCAATTACGACGAAATCCCTTCACGTTCTATATCTACGACATGTATCCCCTTTCATATTTATTTACGATTTATATAAAAGTTTTCCCTCCACCATATCAAACTACTAAATTTTCCCTCCACCTTATCCACCGACGAGGTGGTCCCTCCCACGATATCCATCTACTAAATTTTCCCTCCACCTTATCCAACTAAGAGGTGTTCCCTCCACCATATCCAACTACGAGGTGTTCCCTCCACCATATCCAACTACCAGGTGTTCCCTCCACCTTATCCAACTAAGAGGTGTTCCCTCCACCATATCCATTTACTAAATTTTCCCTCCACCATATCCAACTAAGAGGTGTTCTCTCCCACGATATCCAACTACTATATTTTCCCTCCACCATATCCAACTACGAGGTGTTCCCATCCAACCTCCACCATATCCAACTACGAGGTGTTCCCTCCCACGATATCCAACTACTAAATTTTCCTTCCACCTTATCCAACTACGAGGTGTTCCCTCCCACGATATCCAACTACTAAATTTTCCTTCCACCTTATCCAACTACGAGGTGTTCCCTCCCACGATATCCAACTACTAAATTTTCCTTCCACCTTATCCAACTACGAGGTGTTCCCTCCACCATATCCAACTACGAGGTGTTCCCTCCACCATATCCAACTACGAGGTGTTCCCTCCCACGATATCCAACTACTATATTTTCCCTCCACCATATCCAACTAAGAGGTGTTCTCTCCCACGATATCCAACTACTATATTTTCCCTCCACCATATCCAACTACCAGGTGTTCCCTCCCACGATATCCAACTACCAGGTGTTCCCTCCACCATATCCAACTACGAGGTGTTCCCTCCCACGATATCCAACTACTAAATTTTCCTTCCACCTTATCCAACTACGAGGTGTTCCCTCCACCTTATCCAACTACGAGGTGTTCCCTCCACCTTATCCAACTACTAAATTTTCCTTCCACCTTATCCAACTACGAGGTGTTCCTTCCACCTTATCCAACTACGAGGTGTTCTCTCCACTTTATCCAACAACGACGTGCGTCTCGGCAGGCCGCGGTTCCCGTGTGTCTGATGTTGCTGCCAACACGCCAAATACTTTACGCACGTCTGTTTATCGCAGTTCTCGCTAGTGCGGGTATTTATAGCCTTGAGCGAGCCTTCGAACATCCGAACCGTAAACCTTCTACTGCTACCTCCCTCACGCTGTAAATAAGTGACTCTAGAATGCACACAAACCGATCAACTCCAGTAAAAACATTTACCAACTACTTTGGTCCAACCGAAGGTCTACTCGATTTCGTTGTTCTTGCCTTTCTCTACTGAGCTGTGCAATGTAGTTCAAAAATAATTAATTTGTGCGATGTTATCACTCACAACAGAATTCTCGGGAGAGGCGTGTTTCCTTACTGTTCACCTGGGAGGGGGCCCGCTGGAGGAAGAATGCTTATCTGGCGTGCTTTCAGGATTCACCGAACGATGGTTGTACTGTCCTAGGGGATGTCACTCTGAAAGCTTCCTGGGGTAAACACCTTCCTTGTCTGGGAAGTATGAATCCACTTAAGTTGCTCCATGATCTGAGCCCAGACCTGGATTGGTTTGAAATTGGATATTTTCTTTTCACTCCATGTCCAAACTTTCTTATCCTCACGAATCCTCTTTTTAAGTGGGGCTTTACAGTATTCTGTAGAAAGACTATAGACTGATTTTCTGGGGCTCTCTAATCCACCAGAATTTAAATTCTAACACAAAGTTAAATGTAAAATTAAGTAGTTTTTTAGCATAACTTGTCACCATAATTGTATATAACACACACTTTTAATGTAGATTTTAAACTCAATAGAATTCAGTGCCAGGTTAAATTCATTGTCGGTTAAAGTCATGATTCTGTGGAGTGGACATAATTACTTTGAAACAAGGTTTAAGCAGTAATATTAAACTTGGGGATTAACAATGTTCAGTCTGGATTGAATCTGTCTCTTGTGATATCACTAGGGGGGGAGGGGGCTAGTACTAAAATCAAACTTCTAGGAAGAAATTAATCTTGTACAGCGTTGGTAATTTTATAGAATTTAAAGTAAATTACAATAATGTATAGTATTATTTTTTGTGTTCAATAGAAAACATTTACATATAAAATTACCCTCATGTAACTACACTCGAATTTTACGAGCATTATCACGTCATCATTTCCTACATAAGAAGCTTATTTTCAAATAGACCTACTATAAAATAAATCCATACAACACAAGAGTGAAATAAACACGAGCCTGATAAAGCCACTCTGGAAAACAAAGCCTTTTACCAGATGAAAATATTAACTTTGATTTCATTTTCCGCGAACGGAAAAGGGCAAACAACAATATAAATCGGCATCATGACGTGGGGAGAAAGTGTAGATGTATATATCTGTGCTGGTTGGACGTGGGGGTAGTTACCCCTACTGTGGGCGCGGGGGGGGGAGCCAACGTGAGATCGATGTCCGGACCTTCCACACCCTTTTTGAAAACTGGGCCAGCGCCCGCCCCCCCCATAACACAATACGAAAATACATTTTTATAAATTTAGTTCACTATAACTGTAGGAGTTTTATTTACTGTATATATAAAACTATTCGCCTCCCATTAATTCAAACTGTTCACAAACAACTACGATCTCGGATTAAGTGACGCACTCGGAATCTTGTCTAATCGAAGACCTTCGTCAAGTACATCGCTGTCGGTGTGTGGTTACGTAAAGTCTGGGTGTAGGTTTGACTAAGCTAATGCACACAAAGGTTTAGGCACAACAACATTGTTTAAAGTTTACTCTTCTTCACTTAAAACGTAAAATTCCGAGAGCGAAAATTTTAGTAAGTAAAAGAGTCTTGACTACTCAACACTGAACAATGTTTTACATTTATATACATTCCTAAATTCTATAAATTAAATACTGAAACTAAACTCTCTAAAATTAAAGAGTCTCTTAAAATTAATGTTTAAGATATATCTTTCACAAAAATATAACTAAATTGTCATAGGAATTTTGTTTCTTACGTCAACATCTTATTTGATGGGTAAATTGTTAATATAATTGTTACAAAATAAGGAGTATGTCTGTAGACAAATATGTGGAGTGCGTTCACCTTTGAACTGTACAGCTGGTAAGCAATTAAAAGTCTTAGATTTTGTACAATACCATTTTACGCCTCATATAAAAAGTCTAGAGTAAAAACACGTGTAATACGTATTCAAAAACTTAAAATTAAAAAAAACCCTTACAAGTAGACTTAACCTATGCAATTTTAACTTTTAGGATACAATATATCTGTGTAATGAATTTACGACAGAAATATATATTTAAAAATAACGAGTTTAAATAAAGTTTAACTTATTTTGTAGTTATATTGCCGATTTAATATAATATTTCAGTTGATTGAGCATGTTACGCCTCGAACAGCGGTGTACGGTGTGGGCGTTAGCTGAGCGTAGATCTGGCAACGTTGCTGTGTGGATCAATGGCGCGGCAACGGCGCAGTAAGCCATTACCGATAACACTGATAACAGCGGCTGTAACCTGCCCTAACCGATGGATTGATAAGCTATCAGCTGACCCGGACATTCTGTTTCGGCGTGCCACCAGGGTGCACCGTAGGCCCGATCATGTTCTCTGTAACGCTGAGCGGTGAGCGTTAGCTATCTCATATCACTGTGTGATGCTATCGTTTTTGTTAATTTCCACCTCCCCTCTAACACAGTTTCTCAAGTGCTTCATGAGGTTAATCAAAATGCCATTATCGCTAATGGAAGTGCGTTGTTTAGGCTTGACGGTAATTTTGAAAGGAGTTTTTTTACTAAGATTGAGCACTCAATTTGATAACAGATTACCTTAATTTTCTTCAGACTAACCAAATTATTGAATGCAGCTGATTTTTTCTAAATATAAAAATCCTACATAGGTTTTGGATAGTACGAAGTGTCATCAGCAACATCCACGAAATTTATCAGTTTCTGTCAGCCCACATGGGGGTTGTCACAAAATGATTTAAGTGCTGGTGTTTTCTAAAAATCGTCTCGTGACAGCCACAATGTGGGCTGAGAGAAACTTATGAGTTCAGCTGAGGCTAATGTAAGCCCAGTAAATATCCGAAACTGGTGCCACCGTTTGTGTTTTTACACTATTCAGTTGAAATTTGAACACTATTTTAAACTCCTTGAGAGTTTAAATAATGTCTGGTTTATAGATAAAACATTTTTAATTTAGTTGCCCTGTTCTGTTATCTGTTCCAATATTTTCCCTGTATATACTGTTTTAGTAAGAAAGTATTAATTTTTATTTTTATGTACGGTATGTCCAAAAAGTTTCGATAAATTTAAAAGCTTGACCTAATTGTCTAGTAATTTTTTACCATTCAAAGTAGTTAAGAATTAGCTTGATTGAGAAATCAATTTACTTTATCCGATAAGGAGTAGTGTGTATTAATTAATTGGCCATACCTTTTAGATTTTTGGTTTGGAACTCTTACCCGAGTAAAGCTGTTTCCACGTAAGTGCGACTAAGACAGAGCATATCCTGTCCATGAGCGAGAGAGAGACAGAGTAGGGGCATATCCTGGTGCGGGGGCCTCAGCGTGCCCTATATTGGATTATTGGGGATATCCGTTGGTTTAACTGGGAGGCAGCCGGTGCCCCCCCTACACACGTCTCTCCCTACCCCTCTAGCTCTTAATGTACACGACCTTCGCTCTGTTTACTAAGATATTGCGCGGAAAAGCCAGTTGTTTTCCAAAAAACATGATAATAAATTATACCAATCAAATGTCCATAACAATTTAAAATGTATGATTTGTTTCTAATTTAAATATGAATAATCCATTTGTTCAATCTTAAGGAGACGTGTTTTATACGTTTATTTTGTAGAGCGTCATTTTACGAACATTTTGACATATAATACATAATAGTTTGTAAAATATTTATATAAGTAATAAATATTTGTTTAAAGGCTTACAAATCAGCTGAATTGATCATGTTACTACCTGCTTTTCCCAAAAATATGTGAAATAGAACTTACCAGTTCCCTTAAACCTCTCTCTACTTTTGCCGTCTACGTTTCTACTACGAGGAAGTTATAACTCCTTAATCTGTTGACTTATTTGACTATCTACCTACTTTAGCCACCAGTCAATAAATGACGCAAACATTCTTTGGTACAAACATTTCAAAGTCTGACCGCAAACGTAATTAGAAACAGCGCGCGTCGTGTTTTACAGTATCTATCAACGCTAATGCTGCACCACCGATCCCCTCTAGTTCGTTCTCGCAGCAGGGAGCCCGCAATCCAGTGGTCTTTAAGTATTAACTGGATTCCTCAGTCTTCAGCTCGATTGTTGGTCCAGTATTCGCCGGATTCCTCGGTAGCGGGAGGCCGAGTCGGTGACGTCATCGTCCTATATTTACTGTCTCCCAGTTCCTCTAGTTTTGGCTCTAGTGACTTTCCCCATTCCACACGGCTATTTCGGAGGTCCGTGCCCCTCCCCCTCCCTCCCTACAAACAGGTCGTCATTCATTTTTGCGCTGTACATTTTTCACTCGACAGTTGCATATTTACTATCTTCAGACACGCCAATGCACCAAATTAGACATCCAGCTTTAAAATAGGATTAGTAGTATACTAGGTTGTTATCGTTAGTTTCAAAAAAATTAGAAAAAAATATTTCTACATTCAAAATATAATTATAATAGTTTTCAACCCTAAAAAAAATCATCCTGTTTAAGATATTTCAGTAAAAGTCTAGCTCTGAAAAAGATTAGTTTGAAAAGTTTGAAAATAAATATTTTTGATTCCCAATTGATACATCATTTTAAATTTAAGTTTATAATAATATTTTATAGCAAAATCTGCAAATAAAATTTAAACTCAACAAAGAATATGAGTTTAAACTAAACACATTTCATTCAAGTAATTCTATTTGAAGAACCCAGATAATTTTCTACCCGGGCAAAGATAGCTCTGTTCCCAGGGGACAACATTACTACTTCTTGACTTGTTTTGTCCACAAGTCTAGAGCTTTGCAACATTAAAGAGAGTCATTGACTACAAAGATCTGGAAGAACCATTCATGAGCTTTAATGTTCCTTTTCTCAGATTCACAAAGGAGGTTCTTCATTTTTAATTGCTAGAATAAAGATTCTTTGTGATTCAGCCATATAAATATCTAGTTTTATTTCTGTTAGAAAATTTCTTGGAAGTATTTTTTATAATCGCAAAGACCCTTGTGTGAAATCTCTTTTTCTGTCTGACAGTTGAAATTGCATTGTTAGAAGTGCTGTCGCTAGCATTGTTGTCATGTGGCTGACAGTTGTTGCCGACTGAGCTTGGGTTGTCAGAAGAAATTGCATGGATAAGTTTACACTGTACGACACCAACCTTTTGCAATTTTCACTGTCAGACAAAACCCCACGCAATTACTTGCAAGTCTAAACAAGTATTAGGATTCTTTATGTTTTTATAATACTAAACAAAAACAGATTCTCCACCACCTTGAATTTTAGTCCCTTAAGTGAAGTTTTAAAACTCTTAAAAATACCTCAGACACCTAACATTGGTCTGTGTGATGTGTATAAACCATTTAGAATTTATCAAAAATATCAACAATGTAGACATATATTTTATCAGATGTTCTTTCAAATAAAAGTATAAGGTGTTCTGATAAAAACCGTCATAGCAATTGTTTGGATTCAAAATGTTTTTGGGAAGAAAAAAAGAGATAATAATAATTACTGCAGACTCTTAAGGTTATTCAAAACTATATTTATAGATTTACAAAACCTGTACTGTAAAAGTAAAGTACATTTCTATTACAATTGCGAACAATTTAATAGTAGTTTTTATGGATGGTACGTCAGCTTAGATAACACAAATTATTATAAGAAATACTGTTATGAAAATTGTGAAAAAACACGTGAGCGTATAACCCCCGTCAGTCGAGGCAAGATGCTGACGCATTTGCTGATCGAGTCGAGCTGTGCTGATCGCACTGCTCTTTGTCCAGTCTATCAGCACTTCGATGCGCCAAAACTGACGCTCCAACATAAGTTATCGCTAGCAAAACACACGACACAATCTTAAACTCTTACTAAATCCATTTGACCGGCAGATAACACTTTTTCTTCTCTTTTGAAACAGCGCACGTTATTACGGTATGATAGTCTATCATGTTATCGTTTAAAATTGAAGGAGTTTTTTCATGTTATTGAATTAGAACTGTTTACACGTCTGGAACTTTTTTAATTTTTCTTCTGCAATAATAGAGAGTATTTTTAAAGTCTTACTGTATGACTGATAGATATTCAAAGATACGTTGATATTTTGGTGGGATTTCATCAACATCAGCCAAGAAATAGTATATTGAAGTTACTGGTAAAGTAATTATTTTTAGAATCAATTGTGTGTGAACGACAAATGAAGTAAGGCTGCCAAAATTTTACTGGGTGTATACCGGACGAACAATAACTAAATTTAAACATATTATAAATTAAATTTGGGGAATACAAACTATAGTGCCGTAACCTTTATGTTAGAAATCTTACTGCTTCAAATAATGTTTTTCTTTACGAAAACAATTGACAAAACATATTTCACACAATCACAGTTACTAATAGTTTTTGGGATTTACATTAATCATATTTGCTTAAACGGAAAATGACGCACATTAAAGGAATTATATAAAAATTACAAAACGATTACTTAATTTCTCCAAATTACGTAATGAAAACCCTCATTAATTTCCATAACGCAGTCCTTAACCCAGCGAAGCGGTCAAATGCGACCTATATTTTACATAATAGACCTTAGTCCCCGCCTCAAGGCCTTGTCGACGGTCGTGCCTGATGAAGCCCGGAGGTCTCCAGTCGAAACGTCGGGCCTTGCTCGCCTCATAACACGCTATCGGATTAATTACGCCCATTGTTCTCACGACGAAAACATTGAACGGTAAATTAAGTTTTGGAGAAGACTGGAGTGTCGTGAGTAAGTAAAAACTAGTTTTATAATAACTGAATAATACTAGAAATGTTTAATATGCCTGATTAGTTTGGGGATTCTGTAGTTAGATGTGGGTAGCTGCAGGATAACCTGAAAGTACACGTAATTTTGACCTGTTTAGAATAAAAGTGTTTCTGCAATGAAACTAATTTACTTATTGAAAAACGAAATCTAAGAAAATAAACGATAACTTGATGAGTGTAATTTGTATGAAGTGACCTTTTCAATCTCTTTGACAGCTACTGAAAGGTAATTGGTTAAAAGCAGTGGATGGACTCGTATCGAACGGGGTTATTTGCACAACGCGCGGAAACCCTTCAAGCCGCGAAGCCGTCCACATCGCCGTCCGAGCCCGGTTAATATTTAACGACATGTTTGCACCTTCTGCTTGGTACCGTTATCGCCAGTACTATCACTCTCAAGGTCACTGTAACCATGGAAACGGCCCAAACACGTCAAATAGCGCCTCCTACGGTCAATTCGGCGAACGAGTCAACAATGAAGGGTCAATATAGACTCTGACAACTACAGACCAATCGTGATTCTGCTTCGATTTTCAAACGTTTCGCAAATCAGAATAAGTTCTTTCAGTGTGTTTGCAGGAATGTTAACTCGATTGTTGTGTGTTTCAGGGGATTACAACTTACAGTATTGAAGATTTTACAGACATCAGGTGAGTTTTTGCAGTAATAATGTATTTTGTGGACTATTAATGAGGTTGAAGTTATTCACGTTCATAGCTAAGTATATACAGTTTCACATTGTACGTAATTTTTAAGTGAATTTAACTTTTTCCGAAGATATTCATGGTTTAAATATACTGAATTTTAAACAAAAATTTTGATTGATTTCTATATGAAGAACTCTTTTACGTACTAATATACTTTAATGTTTACATTAGTAAAAATAATTCATATCCACCTTTTTTTAAATATAAAATATTATTAGTTCAGTTCTAGAGATTGCATTGCAAATTACTCTGTAAAGGTGAGTTTAATTCAACCCAATTAAAAATTGATATCACTATACTTAGTTCTTTTAAATGTCATTATTTTTATCATAATCAGCTCGAGTACATAGAACATAATCATAAACACTGAAGCGATTGTTCAATAACAAACAATAGTACAGATTAAGAAGTTTAATGACTTTCTCAAACTTTTATCAGATACGAGTGAGACATTAATTTAGTGCTTTATGCGTTAATGTTAATTTTTCAAACGAATGTACTGTACGTAAACGTTTGACGGGCAATGACATTAGTTTAACGTATTTGTCCCCACTTTAGAAGACAAATATGGATGTTCGCTCCTTCCTCACATCTGATACAACGGTTTTGTCCTGTGATAAGAGCCCGACACGCCACGGAGGCCCCAGCTGTTATCTGGGGTCACTGACCTCATGATCGACGAACCCGCGCCCCGTCGTAGTGGGTTGCCCAATGTCCCACCACATCAAATTCTGTTATACAATTGCGGTTAAGGAAAGTCTGGGCTACGAGCCGAACGGCTAGTTCGTCATTACGGTTCCAGAAGTTGTATTATCCGAGTAGTAACAACTAATTGAACGTTTGTGTTGACTATGGTTCACAATAATTGATGGCTTAAACAGTTCTTGGAGTCATTTGAAGAAAAACAGCCTTCTTCAGAGTGTTTTGAAATAGTTAAAAAATTATATAAGTCTCAAATAAAACAATATACAAAGTGAAGACCATTGAGGAATGGTGTTAATTAATAAATTTCTGTGTAAGATTTGCTCGGGTAAACCATCATTGTTGACCTGATAATCATTCCCGTTCAAAAAAACTGTGTTCAAAAAAATTTGGTCTCGGACAGAAAATTTTTTTAAAAATATTGGATATTTTTATGACGAAATTATACACAACCAAACAAAAATACGGGAAATACAGTTTTATCGTACACTAAATTACTTAGTGAAATTAAGTGATTTTTATTAGAAGTGAATACTTATTGTTCTAAATATCGTTTCTCGTTTGTAGCCTATCTATTTTGAAGCAATTAAAATCTGCAATACTAAATTAGAGAAAGCTGTGTAAAACTCTTAAATTTTAGTTTACTATAGTTGTTTTTCTAATTAATTAACTGCTTTTTAAATGGATTAAACAAGTTTTTCAACTTATGACTCTACTTTTACTTTGTAGGTTGAGTTAAATAATCCCTATGGAAACTCAGAAAGAACTTAACAAACATATTAGCTAAGTACGATGATACATCTTTAAATAAAATTGCTGTCAACTTTAAAACCAATATCACAATAAATCACGTTATATTAAATTATTTTCAATAGTTTACTTCTTACTAATTATTATTAACAAGTGTTGAATCAAACTCCACTGTATTGAACATCCTTTTCTAGTTTAAAATAAATATTCCAAATTCTGTCTTCAAAAGTTGTGTTTCTATGTTCAGTAGCAATAAAGTAAAATAATTTACGTGAAATTTGGAAAAAGCATGACATAAAAGCTATTGTTCTATTTTATTTACGACACACATTTAGATAACTAATGTTTATGATAGGACCATTGACGAAACACAATTAGTTTTCTCTGTGGAAATTAGGAACTGCGCGAATTTGAATTAAGTTTGTTAATTTCTGTTTTTGTTTCCATATTGTATATTTTATCACAACGACAAATCAGGTGGTTTTGTGTTTTTTTTCTATGGTTTTTTTTTATAATCCGATCCTTATATAGCTTATAATTTATACTTCTCGAGGGAGTTGTAGAGTACCTAGTCTTCTTGTCTGGGGATGTCAGGAAGTAGGTCTTTCATGGCTGTATTTCAAAGTGATAAGGGCGGAGGTGATAAGAATACGTCATCAGGAACGTTATATTTGCCAGCAAGTGAGCTTCTAAGTTGATAAAACTATTACGTAAAACGATTCAGGAAGTTTCATGTTCAAAATCTATCTATCGTATCTTGGGTGAAAAAAAATAATAAAGTCAAATATTTTTAATACACTATATTACATACATGTTATTTCGTAATAAAGGATTTAGGTAACATGTTTACTAAATAATAATTATTATGTTTTAGTTTTGAATGAATCGAATCAAATAAAAATGGGGGGTTTTTAAAACAAATATTTTACACACATATCCGTCCGTGTATGTCCACTTTTAAGTCCATTCACACTAAATTTACATGTATAAGTAGGTCTACACGCCATACACATTCTGGAATAAAACTATTTATTTCAGTTAAATCACAGGAATGGATCAAGTACAGTTTTTAATTTAATGAAACATTTTAGACTAGGTTGGTCTCGTCTTGAGGGAGAACTAACACAAATAGATTCTGCAGTGTTACACACAAGGAGAGACATTTAGATTAGACCGGATTTTACATAAAAATGAAATTATTTAAAGTAATATACAGACAAAGCTCTGAATTATTTGTATAGATTGACTAACAATAATTTTACGTTGCTGGGATGAAATTTGTCTACTGGTTGACGACAGAACTTTTGAAAACATGTGGTTGGTAACAATACTACATTGACGTCATCAAACACATGTTGGCTGTTTGCGACTGTTCTACGTGCATCAAGAACGTTATCGGTTTACGTACGTACGTACATACGGAAAACGTTACGTAGTTAACAAACGTTTACTGATCAGTAGCTAACTGCAAATTAATTATTTAAGTTCAACAGAGAGGAATAATTTTCTTAATATTGAATTTTGAAATAATGTCAGGTGAACTAAATAAATTATTTATTTAATTAAAGAACAAACTTTTGTTACGTATCTTTATAACCGCTATGTAAAATTTCATGAACTTTTAGAATTCAAACCATTGGAGTTGTATGTTAATTGATTCTTTTAATAAACTATTTTAGAGAAAAAATATTGGTTAAACTCCGTACATCAGCGTTTTTTTATGTTTTGGGTTTATCAATCAACAACAGTAACTATTGACATGGATATGTCTTAGCTCTAGGGGGGGGGGTGTTGGCGATTTTTAAGATGGAAAACATGTAACAGGTTTCCATAGAAACTACTTATTGTATTGAATTTTTAATATAAAATAATAAGAACAGCTGTTTAGACGAACTGAGACTATTACCTTTAGACAGATCCATGATCTAACCTATTTCCCACAGGGAAGTCAATACATTTTTCATTTTTTTACAAACATAGTTTATGTATTTAATTTGTATAGGTTATCAAGGGAGATAAAAAATGAGATTGAATACATCGTTATTGTAAACAAGATAATTACTTATTAACTTTCATATTATGGTAGGATTATATGTTTTATTGCACTAAAAATTTAAATAATAACCTTTTATTTCTCTAGATACGTTGATTTAAAACTCCAATCACCTTTTTTTCTTTTTACTACTCGCATACAGTGAGGTGATTAAATTCAGCTGAATTATTTTAAGAAAAAAATATGCGTATATGTAAAAGATGCCTTGAGTTAAAGTCGAGTACGCTTATTGGTAAGTTTTTAAGATACACCGCGTTACGGAACACCCTGTGTGTGCAAGTTGTTTACACGCGAGGTGTCGGCTGACGCCCACGGTGCTGTTATCAGTCCAACATGGCGGCCGCGGCTCACCTGTTGTATACGTGGAGGTTACCTCTACGATAAGCGCGGGTCGACTTCGCCAGTTCTCGGCTGCGCGCCGCCACAACACGACACACCCTGTATATACACGCTCCGCGCATCTCTCAATCTCGTTCTGCATTTAGACAATACTCTGGGATCGAATATTTCTAGTCATTTTGGTAAGTTTTTTATTTAAAATTTTTTTCTCTGTGTTTGAGTTTTTAACGTGAATTGTTTTGAGATTTATCATTAATTTTTTTTGTGTTGTCAAAAACTACAAAAAATTATTCTATAGTGGTTTTAAAATAAATATTATAATAATACGTATACTTGAGAGAGAATTATTTCGATAAAATATAATATTATATTGTAAAACTAATCGAAAATCTAATTTAAACTCGTATTAGCAAAACGTTTTACCTCCAGCTGCAGTGGAAATAATTTACTGCAAACTCCGACTACACCACTTCAAAGGTTTAGAAGTTTTATATAAAAACGAGCAAAACGCTGAACCAATCTATCGCCGTGAAGCCGTGGCAAACACCGATTCAAATATTTGATTAATTCCAGCGGTTGGATATTTTTGTTAGGAACTCAACTATTGGCACAGCATTTAACGTTTAAAAATAACCTACTTTTTTACTACATAAAAATATTAAGCTTTGGCGATTCAATAAAACCATTGTTTAGTTTTTGAGAACGATTTTTATTTTTCTTTCTAAAACTCTGTTCATTATCATTGTAGAATTTCGTAAAAGCTTTTTTGAATTAAATCTTCTTTACTGCGAAAAAAGAGTTACCTCAATTATTTTTTTTTGTATCGTATTGAGTTAAATTTTACATTCATACGTACGTTGCAGAATTCTAAAATAAACAATGTATAAATTTGTGTGCTAAAATAGCTTCAATATATTTAACTCTAATATGATTTAAAATATATTTTATTCCATTGTTATAAAGACATCGTCTCTCGTGAGATATGATTATAAAAAAATTGTTCCAGCTTCTGAAGCAAAAATGTTTGTATTTACTTCCCTATGGGAAATAGGTTAGATAAAGGAAATGATTTCAGTTCATCTAAACAGCTGTTCTTATAACCAAACTATGACGTCACTGTTTCAAATTTCGGTCGTTCAAGTTGCTAACACCTCCCAGAGCTAAGATATATCCATGTTAAAATATCTCTTCCTAGATACAACATTTTTTACTTAAAATTGTGTTCTATATCCTGACGAAATCCATATAAACTTATTAATTTAAAATAAGGTCAGAAATAGCTATGCCAATTGAAATATCAAAACATTTCGTTTAATTTGAGACCCATCTCTTTACGATGACGCGTGATAAAATCTCTAGGAATCAAGACGCATTTCGAAATGAAAATAAACCTGTCACGCGTGACTGTCCCACTCGCGGGTAAAAATAATTTACGGGTCCCGGGGCGGACGGGTGCGCCCAAAAAGGAAGAGCGGGCGGCGCGCCTGGGCGAAAATAAACAGAATACGTGGCGCTACTGTGACGTCATCCGTTGCGTGAGCCTGCGTCATCATGTGGCCAACTGTTTGCTGGGTGAGGCAGGCGGAGTAGCGTCGTATAGCTGAGCTGTGCCTAACAGTGATGCCACTCGCCACATCTCAAATTACTCACGATTATTATTTTTAATACCTATGAAATAATTAATTTAATAATTTTAAAAACCATTCAGTTTTTGTTGCTCAGGTTTTCTATATGGTTTTAGTAGCAGTACTTTAATCGGTGAAAAAACTTTAATACCTAATAATTATTGACTAATGCATTAATTTTGCACATAGAAAATATTCTTACGTCAGCTTAATTTGACAACAACGTTTTGCTGTGTTCAAGCTGATTTTAAACCATATCGATGATTTCAGAAACAAGATTTTTTATATAGAGTTATTATTTAAACAAACCATTTTTCTTCTCCTTTCACGTTTCAGAATAAATAAAGCGGTATCATGTTCCAACTATCACCGAGAGAACTTATCTTTATCCCACATTCATATTTATACACCACCCAGTTTTCAACTCAAGACACAAATGGCGTATTGAAACGAGCGTTTTCCCAACAAAAGGGTTCTTAGAGCATAGAGCTAGATGCTAGTTGAAAGCTCCAGGTCGATAGTCCATTAGCAAGATTCGCAATTGTGAAGATATGACGTGGATTCTTGATCGCGTTTTTAGTTTAATCGCCATTTTATTTGCTTTCTACGTCCTTCCTTGGTTGTGTTCATTGCTCAGACACGGGTCGGACCTTGGCGCGAGGCTGGGAATCGCCACTTCCTCCGTCCTCCGGCAACGACTCGCACATCCTCTCACGTCTCCCGTACCCTATGGGGAATCTGATAACGTGGAGGATTTCATCAAGATAAGGTTGGGGTAAAAATAACTTTATTTAAATACTCGTAAATACAAATTCCCTTCCGTTCTGCTTATTCTGAGGTCTGAGTTTTGATTGGGTCCTCCATCTTTACAGAGTTACTCTTCCTCCACCATTTTCCATCTCACTCTTCTTCTTCTTCTTCCATCATTTCCCAACACCCTCGTCTTCTTCCACCTTTGCCATCTCACTCTTCCTTTTCCATCATTTGCCAACTCACTATTCTTCTTCCATTTTCCATTCCACTTTTCTCCTCCTTACCTCAGCACTTTAACTTCAAGGTCATTTTTCAGTCTGTTACCTCCATCCATTGTATCTAAACAATCTTTGCTTTGTTCTGTTCTTCTTTTGAGAAATCTTCAAATCAGCCTGTTAGAGATGTACGAAAAGACTTGAGTTACATATATTTTAGTTATCTATCTACTTTATGTCTCCAAAGAAGTTAAATTCAAACCTAACCTTACTTGACTTTAAGAGACAATCCTGTAATGATGCACGGATGATTGATGATAAATCTATACCTAACTTAATGATTTAAATAACACATAAATTAGCTCACAGCTCTTGTTATCATGAAATAGTTTTACTGCGGTTACGTCATCACGCCTGTGAGAGCCATTCAGTACATTATTTACGTCCTTATTTTCTGTAACTTCTTTTCTTCTGCTTCTTCCCTCGCCGATGGACAGCCAGCTGGGCTCTGTCCAACTGAGGACGATGGGCCAACACTCCAAATCTCGATACTCGAGTCTCCCCGACTGCTGAATCATAACCTACTTTTATTTATAATTCGCATTATCCACCTTATTTATGCGATTCTTTTCTTCTTTGAGTGGGTAATTTATCGTAATGTGTTCTCGAGGTTGTAAATCACTGCCTAATTCTCACGGAACTCTAAGCCATAATTTTTTGTTATTTGTGGGTTTAGAAGGGGTGTGTTATTGTCAGACAATTGTTTACTATTATTTTATTCGTTGCGTTCTTTTAATAAACATATAAGTTTTAAAAACTCCAAATATTTCTCTCTGAATTTTGAATAAACATAAAGAGAACTTTTGTTAAAGATTTATGCAAAGTACTTAAAGGAAAATATCCAATAGAATTGCACTTACCATACCTTAAAAAAGTGTACTTCTATTTTACATCCCTCCTCAAAACTGCTACAAACTGAGGATTACGAAAGCAATCATTGAGAAGATAGATTTTAAATCTCAATGAAATGTTCTTTTTTTAAAGTAATAAATTGGAGGCTAAAAGGCTGTACACAGTGACATATGTAGGGGCTCGTTTATTTAATTCAACTGGCCGTTTTCAAATTCACACCTCCATAGCACAATGTATCAACTGCCACCCGCAGTTATAAACTGCCCCCCCCCCAATCCCAGCGGATCTTCTCTCGAAGCGTTGGCGCGCGTCCAGCACGTTTTTATTCGGTCGTGCATTTAGACACTTAAAGGGCAAAGGTACAATAGCGTTTCAGGCTGCGTTGCAAAACAGTTTTTTTTTGATAAAGCACTTTCGTTATCCTCGTAAAGCTCACCAGTTGACCTTTATGCCGGCTTATTTGCATTATTACTCTGTGGAAAAGTACTTTTGGTCGATAACGACTCTGTGAAATTTTAAAACACGTGATCTATTCACCACAACGACCCTTTGAGGAAAATTCAGTCGCTTTTGGTAACATAATAGCCACTCGTGTTTCGTTAATGAATAGATATTTCCGTTTATAGCTCAAATAAAAATTGAAATTAAGATTTTTCTGCACGAAATATCTAGGTTGTTACAAATTAAAATGATTTCACTTCATGTTGGGAGAACTACTTTCAAGATTTTGAAGTACTTGCGTCTTATTTTAATTACACCCCATACAGAAATTGCTAATCCAACCAGTCTTAGTGGTGTAGTTTTCTCCCACTTAATGTTATTTGAAAGATGATTATAGTTACAACTATAATCATTTACATTATATGTACTAACTAGCTTTAGTTACTGAAAATGCAGTCTGTCCAGATATATTAAGCCAAGTATGAATGAAACGTTAGTGTAAGATGATTGTAACTGACTAAGGCTGACATGTTCCTTAGACAGGACTGTTAATTAATAGCCCAACAGTCAATGACATATCTAAGGAGCCTACAGTTTAACGTAGAGTCCGAACCACTACCTCTGAATTACGAACTGGTCTAATGGTCCCTCAGTCTAAAGGGGAAAGGGAATTAAATTCATTCAAGGAATGAGTAGAAATGCATTCATTACTAATAATTATTCAAAGATTTAACCGAACGTTATACTAACTATAGGTGTATTTGTGTTGTTTAGAAAAATTATATTTGAAGAGGAAGCTCTTATCGAAAAGAAAACAACATTGTGGTAGAATGTCATACAGCTTATGAAAAATTATCTTTCAGATCAAAACTATAAATTGGTTCAACGTAAAATTCATAGCTAAAATATAGTGGGCTTTCTAATATTCTAAAATAAATAACATATATCCATGGGTTTAAGTCAATCCGTGGTGCACTTGGTAGCGTGTCAGTCTCCGAAACTATGTCTTGCATCAGATCAGTACCAGAATCAGTTTGTATCCGTTCAAATTAATTTTTTATCTCACTCCTATGATTGTTTGACACTCCCATGCACAGATCTGTAGTTGGCGGTAGACAAACTACAGGCAGATGATGCCACCTTCTGAAAAAAGTCTACAGCTGTTCATACAACTATATAAAGCATCACAGTGTACAGGTCACCGTGTCAACACATGATTCTCGCCGTCAGCTGTTTTGTAAAACAGCTGTTTCGGTCGGATCGTTAAAGTCTTTTACTGCCACCAGGTTTATGCTTCTCCCGCCACCTCTACCTCTTGGCCCTGAACTTAGCTCTATGCTGTGATTAATGTCTGCATAGCATAATGTCATGATTTGTGACTCGTTTTGAAACCAACTTGAAGGTCGCGACATCATCTGTCAAATCTGTGGAGAGATCTGTGGAGAATTAGAGTTTACTAAGCAAGTTAATATTTTCTGCTACGACTTTTTAACATAAATTTGTTTAACTTATTTCATTGATGTTCCTTGCGCATTTTCGATTTAATATTCAATGAGAAGAATGGTTTTACAAACACGAACAGGCTCGATCTTAAATTGTTTGGTAGTAATAACAAAATCCTACATTTAGGAAAATCCATTCAAGTATGGCACCTTCGATTTACTAGTTTTCATGAGATACTGCAAATACCTACAGTACAGTAATTTATATAAGAGTGTTCTACCTCAAATACAATTTAGTCTAAAATTGATGACAATTTTCGTCAATCTTCGATTCTCAAATCAAAAATCAATAAAATCTTTAGGCTATCATTGCAGCAAATCTGAAAGTTTTGACCTTAAAAATTTCTTTTTATATTTCCCTTTATTACCGGGTTTTACTACTTAAGGAACCTTCAAGTTTGAAGGAAATAAAAACGTCCTTATCATAAAAACCTAAAATATGGAAATTTTGACTTCATTTTTTCTACTTTATTCCATTACCAATGTCTATAGGGGTTCTTCTCGTCCGAAGGAAAGTTCAAAATCATTATCAACAACGCCTACATTCTGGAACTTTTGACTTTGTGTACATTTCCATTCGCTCTGCCACCCGGTGACGGAAGGTTCAGACTCCCCGTCACGGGTGATGGCCTCGTCCTTGCTTCCTCTTCTTCCCTCGTCATCCTCGTTTCTTCGTGCGTCTCTCGGCCCTGGCTGTTCCGCAGTCGCTCGTCACGTCTTGTCTGATGTTCCTGGATAACTGCTCCACTGTCGTCCTAGTGTAACTGTGCTTCAACTAGATTTTGGTGTCTTTATGTGTGGTTCTCGTGAGAGGTTTTTTTTATATACTTCTGTTGAAGGCGGTATAATTGGGTGAGTTTAATTGACTAACGTACTGAAAATTAAATCTTCAAAAGCAAGTAGAATACCTTTCCGTAGCATGTTTCATCCTTAGATATTTTGTAAATATAAAATCCACTTAAAATGTTGAACTCTTAAAAACTAATTTTAGATTCGAGATGTACTGTTTCAATTGAGTCTCGGTAGTTTAAGCTATTACTACGTATTAAAGCAAACCACTGGCTGTTTCGTGTTATTTCGATCAAAATTCTATAGACGCAGATCACGAATGAGTATTTTGAAAGGTCACTTGGCTGCGTTCAATAATTCTTCTCGGCTTTTGGCAGTTTTACAAAAAATTCATGGATCCACCAGATCATATTCTCAGATACCAAATTCTCGACATCCTTTGACCTTTGAGAGGTTACGTAACGATGTTTGTGAAGGAATCGAACTTGGCACCTTGGCCAGTCAAGCAGGAACCAAAATATGTGGCAAAGGTGAGCAAAGGTATTTCAGCGGTTCCTCGCTGAGTCACTGGCTGTTTACCGTGTTTATTTCCACCTGATTGTCAGGGCCGACCTCGCTTGTCATAAGTAGTGTTCGACTCCGTATCTAAAAATTGCCCGGCGAGCGTGCCAGCCTCCCGCCGGAGCTCAGTCTGTGTGTGCCACGCCACGACTCATCACAACCTCGTGCTCGCGACTCCCTCATGTCTCTCCGTTACTTCTGGTGAGTCCGTCATCCTCTACAATCGTTTGAGTTCTAAACCTTATAACTGTTATCACCCTATCATTCCAACTATAGTTGTTGATGTCTATAAAACTTGATGCAAAAACCCTATAATTTATCTCTCTACCTAAATAGCATTTTTCTAGAAATTTTAACTCTGTTTTGTAAGGGCATTAAACTTTTAAATAAACTGTAGGCTATATCTGTTTATTAGGCTATCAATTAGTGATCATGAGTGACGTGTAAGCTACTATGTAATAAAATACTTATATCTGGGCTGGTGGTAAATGATTTATTTAATTCTAACTTATTGACATGGATATGTCTTAGATCTGGGGGGTGGGGGTGTTGGCGATTTGTAAGATGGAATACATGTAACAGGTTTCCATAGAAACCATCTGCTATTGTATTGCATTTTTAATATAAAAGAATAAGAACAGCTGTTTGGATGATGTGAAAACATTAGCCTACCTTTAGACATATCCATGATCTAACCTTTCCCACAGGGAAGTAAATATAAACATTTTTAAATTATCGCTAGAAAATTGATTGACTTATTGACTTTGGTTGACTTTTCTCACTCTAAATATAAAATTCACAGTGTTATATATGCTACATATGTGGTAAAATCCATTACACTTATTTCCTCCACTTAGAGGTTGAATCATCGTCTCACAATCAACAAGAAATCCATCACAATTCTAACTTATATCGCCGGAAAATTACTGACGAAGAAAATTGATCCATTTTCTCACTCTAAATATTAAAATTCAAAGAATTTCAGCTTGTTCTAGGGCAGACGGTTCAAGACACAATTCCCTAGACTCTGATGACAGGTAGTTATGCTAATGTTGGGGTGATACGAAGGCGTCATAAAAACGCAAATGAGGTTCGGTTTGAATTGACGGTGGCATAGGAAACGCTCGTTGTCTCGTGTTGGCTTTTGTAACTAAGCGAGACAGAAATGTCCCGCTGTATTTTTTATAATTCTTGTACTGAAATTGCAAAATTAAAGATGAGAAACACTGAACGAATTTGGAATTGGCTTCGCGAAAAAAAGATTAGATATTTAAATTAGGTAGGTATTTTAGGCCAAGTATAAATGAGAAATAATATGATTATGGCGCCATCTTGTGGTCTTGTTACTGACTAAGGCTGACTTGTTCAAAATAGCTGTTAGTTAATGGCTAGGGACCTACAGTTTAACGTGTCCTAACCACTGTCTTTAGATAACGAACTGATCTAATTATGAGGATAGTCTTTGCGGATAACGTAGTTTTCAATAGTGCGGACGTTAATCCACACAAGAGAACATTGCATGGGACGGTGGCGACGTCCTGTAATCCAGCTACTTGGATGTCACGAATTGTGGATAGTTATGAGCGATGGTCGGTGGGTGTAGTGTTCTCTTGTGTGGATTAACGTCCGCACTATTGGATACTATGTTAATCCGCAAAGACCATCTACATAATTAGACCAATTCGTAATTCAGAGGCCGTGGTTCGGATTCCACGTTAAACTGTAGGTCCATTAGTTGCCATCGGCTGTTGGGCTATTAATTAACAGTTCTGTCTAAGGAACATGTCAGCCTTAGTCAGTAACAAGACTACAAGATCGCGCCACAATCATCCCACAATCATTTCTCATTCATACTTGGCTTAAAATACCTACCTGGGTAGGTCGCCATTTCAAAAATGGTAATCTAATCTAATGGTACACCCACCGACTATCGCTCACAGCTATCCACAATTCGTGACCTCTTACATTGAAGTATTTCCATCTGAGAAGCTAAAATTTTGTTATATCGTATAAGAAAAAATAATATTTAAACTTAATAAGTTACTTATCACGCAATAAATTTCACGTTACTTTGTCATTGTAAAGTTATTTCATACTAGATACAGTTATCTATTATTACATTATTATCTAAAATAAACTCAATCGTTACCTAGGTAAACAATGCTCTTGAAATAACAAATAAATGTAAAGATGTAAAATGTTTATTCAATACACAGCGTGCGTTTCGAGAGCAGCTTGACGTGTCAGCGGAGAAGGAAAGTTTAAGTGCTTTACTTTTTCAATTCCTCACACCTTTCCATAAATGTCAATACCCTTCCGTGATGCTAACTTTCTGTTTAGAAGTGCTTCAACAACGGAAACACGATCATTATTTACCAAAAGTTTTTTCTTTTTACTTTTATTGAACATCTTTTATTGGACTTTTTACGTTTGTATTTTTGACTACCCAAGGTTTCGTTAAAGGTTTCATTACTGAAAACTAGGTTTGTGAATGCTTATTACTTTATTTTACATCTCCAAAAGAATTTTAGAGGTTTTTACTCTTTATAATTTTGGCGTGGATGTAAATCTGATAAGTAGTTTTCATGAAGATTATTAACAGTAGCTCGCCAACGGTTGCATTTACGCCAAAACTATCATTAGTAAAAACGTCTTAAAATTACATGTTTTATTTAAAATCAAATATAGGGTGTTCCATAAGAAATTTACAAGTTGGCGGCCATATTTTTCAGATTCAAAATTAAATTTTAAAGTTCTCTAAAAAAATTAATGGGAGTCCCCCAAAAGAAGTTTTCTGTCATGTGCATAAATATAGCTATTGGTACACTTTAGGTGAGACACTCGGTATAAATATTATTTTTGTAACAATGGATTTGACCTTTGTCTTTTACAATGAAGTGGGAATTTCCTTAGGGAAATCATAGTAGGAAAAGGGACAGGAAATGATCAACCTGTACAGTACTCAATACGTGGCTCGTGGCCTTCACTGTCTCTACGTCTATCAGTCTCACGTGTGTAGTAATTTCGTTACCGACAGTTTAAACCCGACTTGTAAATATGCATGTGAAGGCAGGCAGCGCTGTCTGCACCGTGTACAGTGTACAGTAGTGTCACTATCTACTATCTCCCCCCCACAGCCCCCCCCCAGGACGGTCAACCCCTGACCCACTTGTATGTAGGCCTATTGATTACAGCCTGGCTGCCAACTAATGGATCTGCAAGTTGCGCTTGTGTGTGTGTTTTGTACAATAGACTTTTTACTTTTTTTATAGGAATTCCTTTTCTTTATTTACATATTTTTGTCACTTGGGGCAATAGTGACTTATCACTTTGACATAAAAAGTTAGCTGAAATGTTTTTTTAACCTTTCATCATATTTTATCCATTATGAGCATCTCAGTTTTATCTGTATTTGTCGTATAAAGGCGTATTTTCTTTTGGAATATGTTGATTAAATATTATTGGGTTATATTATATTATTGTACCCATAATAACTAAACTAAAGCCTAATAGTAGCACAAATATGCTCAAACCTAATTCACCTTGAAGAAATTTGAAACAGTGACGTACAAAAGGATTTAAAATAAATTTTTCTGTTATTATTCAATTCCTGGTGACTCCCAAGACATTCTCGCTCGGGTGTCGCCTTCTAGGCATGTACAAGCTCCACGGCCAGCGCAACAGCACTTCCATCGGTGTGGCTAAAGCAGCGACTGTAGCCAAAACATGTGTTGTTCCTCTTGGCTAATACTTCTTGGCCGAGGGAGCTAAGGGACTAAAATAAAAACCTTACTCACCTCTCGCCCTCTCGCGACATTCCGGAGTAAATCGGATAATGTGACCTTAAGTTGGAAAAAGCCAGATGTTTGGAGCCATGTGACTTCAAGGGGAGTATACCTAAATAATTGTGGTTATTTTAGATACAATAATTATCATTCGTTGCGGATAATGTCGTTCTGGAGTTTCATTTTATTTCTAATTGGAAAACTATTGTAAAAATAGTATATTTTTTATAATGAAACCCTTTATTTCTCTGTTGCTATCAACATTTTCAATACTCACAAAAACTCTTCCACACTATAATTACTTTAAATTCTGTCAATTTAGAAACTACGAATAAAATTTATACTTAGAGATGTAAAGGTCTGTTTAAACATATGCTAAAAATAACGTTCAGTGTTATTAATTATAAATATTATTAATTCATGTTAGAATTTTTATTCGGAAACAATGTTAAAAAGGGATGGTTTGACAGTTGGGCTATTAATTAACAGTTTTGTCTAATATGTCAGTAACAAAGAACAATCGTCTTATAATGTTTAAAAATACAAGGTGCCAAAACTAAGTAAACGTTAAGTATTCAAATTATAGACATATAATTTATGGTAGAAACCTAACAAAAATCGTTTGCTGTATTTTACATTTTTATTTCATTAACAAAAACAATGTTTATAATGTTCAAACATAAACCAACACTCGGCCCCCAAAACTGTAAAGGGAATTAATTAGTTCAAACCATGCGCCCTAATCCATTATATTCCCGTCCAGGTGTCTGTTGTCGGTCTCTGTTTCACTTAGCGGTCGTTGGAGGCAACGAGACGTTTAACGAGCTGGTTGTCATAACGTGTCGTTTGTCGTTTTTCGTTAATCTACCATAACCCTATCTACCGCCTTGACAACCTACATACGCAGTGACACTCAAATCCAGCTGTTTTCTCATAGTAACTGTTTTCTCACTGTGTTTAAGTATTAATCATGATTCTAATTTATGTTATTAAGTAAATAAATAAAATCACTTACGATGACATTTGACTGGCTTTTTTAAAAAAATTCGAATTTCAGAGGCTTATGGCAGCCGACTTCGAATTGTAGAGGTTAACTTTGAATTTTAGAGACGCAGTTTCGAACTAAATAAACATAATTCCAATTCTAGAGATTCAAGCTCAAACAAATTCGAACTCTAGAGATTAAATAATGCGTTAAAAATCTTTCGAACTATTGAAATATATTTTTTTAATATTAAAAATTTCTTCAAGTGAGAGAAAAAAAACTACTTATTATAGTGATTTTCAAATAATATAGATTCTACTGTATTGGGTTAAATTTGAACAAATTCGAGTTTTAGAGGCTCAATTATGTGTAAAAACTTTGAATAAAAGGAATATAATTTTTTAGAATATTCAAGGTTTCTTCAAGGACACAGAAAAAATAATACGAATTGTAGAGGTTTTTCGACCTATTGATGTTGTACTATCGAGGTTTCTCGAGAATATATATGTCGTTTGCCTCATTTTCGAGCGAGTGCCGCGGTTCAGGGTCGGTTTGTCGAGGGTGTGTATTAATTAGGGGTGACGTCACGTCTTCCCCTTATCTCAAGAGCGCCTAGCGGGACCTCCCCAAGCCTCATTATGTTCCACCGGAAGTTCCTCACAGTGTTTCCTAATATATGGAAATTTCCGCCCTATCAGTCACAACCGTCAATGCCTAACGTTTCCGTTGCGCCGTGATAACAGCTGTTTCGTTCAAAGCGTCGATTCGTATTGTATAGTCGATGAAATTAGGATAATTCTTGTGCGATGTTACTAAAAAATGCTATTCTGTCTAACATAGATGTTTAAAACATCAAACTATACTGCAATAACGAAACAACACTGTTGATAAAGCTTTAGTCAACAATACACGATACTAAACAGCTGCAAGGTGTTATATAATAGAGTAATTTTTCATAATAGTGGAGAGCAGACTCAGCTGGTGTCAACAACCTGTGGCACGGACAGTAGTGATGCATTACTACAACTGCCGTAGTGGGTGCCAACTGTCTGCGACACGGACAGTATTGGTGCATTTCAACAACTGCAGTAGTCTTGACAATGGTTGCAAACTGTCTACTACACGGACAGTATTAATTAATTGTAACAATTGATGGAGTGAATAAATTTCAATGCAGCCCTACTGTATAGTACACATCCAGTAGTTATGCTTCCTTAGAGTTTGCATTAGTACCGATTGTGGTTGCCAACTATCCACGAAACAAACAGTAGTGGTGCAGTATCTTATAATATTTTAGTAGCATCGACACAGGCCACCAACTGTATACGACACACACAGTAGCATTCAGTGTTCACTACCAGTGTGGTAGTGTGTGCCCGCTAATGGTTCTAATAAGTTTGTCCTCAGTACAGTCCCCTGCAGAAGCTGTCAACTGTATAATGAGGCGTTTGAGTGTACATCCCCACTCAAAACCATTCACACGCACATCCATCACCATCTATAGTGAGCACTTGCAAGATCTGTGCCAATTCATCTCGCGTTTGTGTAACAGTTATTACACATTGTTTTGAAATACCCTCTAATTAGATTTTTTTTAAACTAATTACTGTAAACATAAAGAGTTGTCCATCTTATGAAAAGATCTAGAGTTTTTGTAGCTCAAATAAAAGAACTATTCAAAACAAAACGGATGCACTTTTTTCCAGTGTGAAGCGGAATTTCATTAAAATGTCAAGACCAGAGTCTGACAGACGCGTGAGCGACGTAGCCTTTTACTTGGGAAATTCTTTGTTTTTCAACCCTTCTTGAGACTCAAAATTTCGTCTAGTGGTTACTGAACCACGTTAAAGTTTATCCAAACAATTTCTTTATTCCATCTATCAAAAATTTTCACGCAAATCCCGGTAAAAAGTTTTGTGTAAATCTCTGAATATTGTTTTCAGAGACAAGATAAGTGTTTATGCTGTTTGTTATTGAAACAGAATTCACAGATTTACGTTGCACCTCTAACAGATTACTGTGATACTTTTAGAACATTTGTTTTTCTTTTTCCATTATCATCTGAAAACGAAAACCAATACTAAGGAAAGTTAATTGTAAAATAAGGAGAAAGAAGATAAAATTACCTAAGTATTCGATTTAGACATTTAGTTTGTGTACTTTAACTGTACATGTGTAATATTATGCCTACCTTTGACAATGACAATGAAAAGTATTTGTATTTACTTCCCTGTGGGAAATAGGTTAGATTATGGATATGTCTAAAGGGAATGTTTTCGGTTCATCTAAACAGCTGTTCTTATAACAATATGAAGTTACTGTTTCAAATTTTGGTCTCGCGAATTGCCACAACCCCCCGTCAGAGCTTAGACCTTTCCATATCAAAACATCAACGAGTTTCCTGCCTGGTTTGCTGCAGGTCGTGGTCATTTTCCTTAAACAGCTGTTTGAATGAATGAGCAGCAGTGACGACCAGCTGTTGTATCGACAGAAGATTTGCATCCGCCGTTGCCTAGCAACATCCACGTCATCTGAGTCTAAACACCGCCGCCATCATCCCCAGTCCTCAGCCACTAGCCTAGCGCAAGTTTATTCCAGTTCATCACCCTTAGGGGTCACATCCGTTTCTCTACATCCGGTTTTGAATTGGTCCAAAATGCCTTAAGATTCCGCAGTAGCTCCGTCATCTAGGATTTTTCCGTAAGAGCAAATTAAAAAAATTAACATTATCGCTTCAACCCCGAATTTTAAAATGAAGACACACCAAGTTTGTTTGAAACTTAAACATGTTTATTGTAAAGTTAAACAAGACGAGGGTTGATATAAGATAAATGTGACCTTTTTTGGGATGCGCAAATAATTTTTATTGTCATATGTCTAAGCTTAGGGAGGGGTGCTAGCAGATTCGTGAAACGCAAATTGTGCAGCGGAAGTGTTCAACGGAAGTACCATTATATTTTTATAAGAACAGCTGTTTGGATGAACTGAAAACAATCCCTTTGGACACATCCATGATCTAACCTATTTCCCACAGGGAAGTAAATACAATCAAGTTTGTTGAGCTGACGCCTTAGCAGAGACGCGTTTAAAACGGTCAACAAATACAAGGACTAAGTAAAAATTAATTATCGAAAGATTATTGATAATTGTTTTACTGTGTTTGATCGATAAATACATACAATTATATTGGAAAATAAAATATAAAATATCTGGATTGAACTTGTACTCCGTGTGCCCATCTTCTGGCAACAATTGACACTAACGCATCTACGCATCTAGCATAGAACCTAGCACAATTTACCAATGAAACTTACTTCTGTCTATGTAGCAAACTTATAGATCATTAGACTTTATAATGACCTTTCAAAGACGCCAAACTAATGTCAGGCTTTCTGGTACAAAACAAGTCACAGCGATTGTTAAAATTTAACATGTTTCTTCGTAGAGGTTGGTCAAAGATTCACAGCTGCTGCAGAAACTAAAAGAATAAAATGGTTTTTGTAAAACGTTAAGTTGAAATATTCCAGCTTCAGTTGAAACTCCTAGTTCAATTTTCCTTTCCAACTGATTTTTTTGTGTTCACGACGCTTAATAATATCTTGCTACGAGACGGTGGCGACGTCCTGTAATCCAGCTAGTTGGAGGTCACGAATTGTGGATAGTTGTGAGCGATGGTCGGTGGATGTAGTGTTCTCTTGTGTGGATTAACGTCCGTACTATTGATTACTACGTTAATCCACAAAAACCATCCTCATAATTAGACCAATTCGAAATTCAGAGGCAGTGGTTCGGACTCCACGTTATCTTAGATATGCCATTGACTGTTGGGCTATTAATTAACAGTCCTGTCTAAGGAACATGTCAGCCTTAGTCAGTAACAAGACTAAAAGATCGCGCCACAATAATCCGACACTCGTTTCTCATTCATACTTGGCTTAAAATACCTACCTGGGTAGGTTGAAATTTCAGTTAAAAGTATTACATACAATACGGTAATCTAAATTATATCCAACACACCCGTAAATTAAATGAAATAAAATACAAGTAAACATAGTAGTGTTTAACAGTTAGGATACATAGCAAATAGTTACTTTTTAATTGTCAGTAAAAGTGAATACGTTGATCAGCTGTTGAAAGTGGCGGCAACGCTCCCAGCGACGACTGAGCAAACTAACTGCTGTCGCAATTAAACACAGAACCTTGCCTCTCTTGCATAACAGCGCTTATCAGCTGTTAGCTTATCACTGATATCATGGAGATGTTTTAGTGGTGGTCTCATCTCTATAACGACTCAGTTTACCCGATACGACTGCCATATTCCCGGTTTTCGGTTAGTTTTATGACGAAGTGTTATCGTCGGTTGAAGCTTCGCGGTGGAAAATTCCACCAGCTCTTTACGAGTTTTTTACGACCCTTTGTTGTAATTTAACAGCCTGAAACAAAATATTACTCATACAAAATACAAAATATTAACAAAATATTCAATTTTTTAATTTTATTGTAAAGGGAACCTCCCAATGGTTTGTTTTAATCTAGTTGTTTTATAAAATTTACAGCTCTTTTTTATTAGTCGGGATTTTCTGGGTGTAACTGGACAAAACTAGGGCTTGCCGTCATGTGAAATTGAACAACTGATACGGGAACAAACTAAATTAACACCGTACTGTGACCAAAGATGTGTTAAAAAATTCACTGTAGTAAAACTTTATTATATTCATTAATTGTACTTTAATAATCTTTTTACCCCTCTTATCAGACAGAAAGTAAATAATTCGCAGAATAGTACGTTGGTAAAGTACGGCACATCCTGTATGTCACCATGGTTCGCGACCAAGTCAGTATTTAAACTGTTGTTTCATCCTCCGTTGGTTCTTTCCTGTCATGTTGAAATCTTTCTTTTTAATTTAAATTTAAATGTAGCTCATCAAATTTTTAATTCGAAATTAAAATCTAAACTGAATCCATGGTTTGTTAAAAATGGTTTACTTCTATAGTAAAACTACTTTTAAAAAAATGTTAAGGTAAATTTAACTCATTATAAAAAATCGTTGGTACCACTGTTTTTTCTTTGTAATAGGTAAAACGTAGTGTGTAAAACGCCACTCGTATCGTGGGAGCTTATATTTTTTAACTTTACATACCGTATACATTTTTCTTTGCGTTTCTTTTGAAATTTCTAGTCAAGAGATTAAATGGCATAGACTCAATAAAGTTTTAAATTAATTTATTAAAACCTAAAACTTACTTTGCACCCAAATTGCAAGTTGTTGGTCTATCATTAAACTTAATGTATGTTTTACTATTATACTGAAGTCTATCTTTCGAAGGAAAAATTAATGGATTATTAGAAGAACTATTACTAATTCGACTTTTATTAAATAATTCATTTGATATGGATTTAAAAGTTGTGATTGATGAGTATTATTAAACAAATTAATCACTTTCACTGGGTGTAGTTATAACTTTGAACACCTGAATAATGATCCAAAATGGATTAGGTCATGGATCTGTGTATTGAGATTAAGTTGTTTTAAAAAATCATTCTCATCGGAAAGACAGCTTAGGTAAAAAAACTCATTTTAATTATTACTTCACCAAATTAAGGGGGTTAAGGTATATAAAATTATTAAGTTTTGAATCTAAACAAAATTATTCAAACATTTTTAGATAATGTGTTAATTATGTTATGTTTTAGATATTAGTTCACCAGAGGACGGGATCAGATTCCAGATCTCGAAACGTCGTGAAACTTTGTTTTACATAAAATCGTGGTGGAAAATGTTCGCAATGAAAAAATCTAAATAATATAACTAGTGTATTAAAGTTTACAGTGTGACAGTATAGTGGATGTTTAAATAATTGTCGAAATCAGCTGTTTGGCAATCAGCTGATTAATGAAACAAGCCAACGCGGCTCACTGTTAAGTGAGGACAGTTGTGCTGAACCACGTGACTTGCAATTAATTGGAGAAACACATTCCATTAGACTGCATTAATAACAGCCAACGTTGAGGAATAAGCTACAGCGAATATGTCTTCCTTCTTTCGTATGTTTAGTCTTCGGTTCGCTTATTTTGTCTATTAATATAATCTGAGCTGTGTAAAAAATCTATGGCTTGTTTAATTTGCAATGTTCTATTTGAATGTTCTCATACTAAACTATTGTATTTAATCCACTGTCAGAAATGTGCTAGATCATGGATACGTTTAAAGGGAATGTTTTCAGTTAATCTAAACAGCTGTTCTCATAACCAAACGATGACGTCACTAACCAAATTACGTCACTGTTTCAAATTTTGTCGCGCAAATTCCCAAAATCCCTAGAGCTTAGAATATGTCAAAAGCTATTGTTTTGATTATCTAATCTACAAGTCTAGGTATTAATTAACTAACTTGTTTTGTAACTTGAAATCGTGCATATTTACCTAATAATACTCACGTACCAAACTACGTGAGATCCATGGCCTGAGGGGAATCGACCCCAAGGTCAAAACATTCTTTTGATCCATCATGACATGAGTGTCATTTGTTGACCCTTTATCATGAATCAGCTGTTTTGTTTATAATCCAAATCTTGACCCATGTCGATTAATATTCCATTTGAAAACATTCCAATGTTATTATAGTTCGATGACTTTGATAATAACCAATTTCACTTTAAAATTTTATTTAACCTTTCACGTTTTTTAAAACGATTTTAACTGCGTTTTATTGAAAAATTTAAGTTTAGTTTTAATTGATTAAATTTAATTTCAAATGACCCAAATTGATTTATTGGCCAATATCAAGGGTCAAGATCCTATCGAAGTGGACTTAAAAATTCTAGAACTCTGCCACGTTTTAAGAGGTCAAATGTCAGTCTTATCAGACCTCAAGGTCGTTCTTATCGTCACTATCAGTTGTGCCATTCCTACGCATCGTACACCCTGAGTTTTTTATCAATGAGATTTGGGATTTAAAATTTACAGGGTCTATCATTATGTTACAAATTAAGTTTAGTGTTAATATTTTCATGCATGTTGTTCTCCTTTAGTTGCAAAGGTACGTAAAGTAGTTGCAAATTTTCTAAATGTTCAAAGTTTTTACATTCTATCTGTTATAGTTATTTTTAAGCAAGAATTTTTTTCTTATAGTTTAATTGATGTATAAGTATATATTTTTAACTTCAGAGCAAACGGTCTTGAAAGTTCCATATAAAAAGGTTAACAAATGCCAGTAAGGTTGAAAATAAACAAAAAATAACGATTTGTCAAGCGAAATTGTTGTTTATATCCAACCTCCATTCCCAGCAAACATCGCGTGGTCACGTCACTTACTTGCGTTGCGTGATCTGCGTGACCTATCACATCATATTGTGACGTCACGTAACTGGCAAATCATCCGGTCGTCGTTTTATTGTGAACGAATGCGACAGGATTTGAACGAAATGAAAATGTAGGTCAATGGAATACCCCAGGGTTACCTATTGGGACCAACAGTTTTCACTAAAGATTGAATTATTATATGTTTTGTAAATGCGAAGTTTCCAGTAGTATGTAATTTTACAGATACTAGGTAAAGTAGACCTTTCGGACCCTTATAGTTTTCAAATTTCAAACTCTAGGGAGGGTCTCTAGAGTAGACTAGGTCTATAATCAAATACATTTAGGATATATTATAAACTTACTTCATTATTATCTTTCTTGTAGATTCATAGCTGAGTTTTGGGAGTGTCACCGTTGTGAGAGATAAAAAGTAGAATAAGGTAATTTTATTCAAAAAATAAAATTTTCAAACGATTTTTAAATTTTGACATTTTATTACGAATAACCAAAAACATGTTTACAGTTTTTTATCATACAGTATTTTCAACAATTTAAATTTTAAGCCACTTAAATTCCTCTTTAAAACTCGAGCATTGAAAAATAATGTGATAGCGTTTTATTACTTTAAAGAAATAATTTATCCGTTCCACAATTAATCACGATTGCATTTACTTAGAGATAGTAAAAAACAAAAGAAAATCGTGAAATGGCAGTAATACTCGGGCAGAATGTAAATTAGTTTAGTGAAAAGGTTGGGCGTATAACTTAGTATTCCAAAGTCAACACCCGCGTGTCCTCATCCGAACCAGTGTGCGCGGTCGGCCTATTTGGTGTCTGCGCAGACGGCCTATATCCGTGGCCTACTTTCGGCCCCCCTCATGCCTCCCCCTAGGCCTACACCCGCACGTGGTTTAATATTGAACCCGCTTCGCGATCTATCGAGTCCTGGTTTACTGAACTATGTGATTGGACTAAAATTACATACAAAATTTAATATACATATAAATGTGATGAAAATCTATTGGAACTCTTATAGTTTATTATTTATAATCAGTTAATTTTTATTTTAAAATTTTATGCATCGTACGATAACTCTAGAAATTGGCCTCAAATTGAAAACTTTTTGTATACATACTTATCTTTTCTCAATCACAGCATAGCTTAATATCTAGTTAAGTATTCATTTCAAACAGAAAATATAACTTAATATCAACCTTCGACATGATTAGAAAACAGCTGATTCATGTTGTAGCTTTTTCTTACAACAGCCATGATGCAAACTGTCAAAATTTATTTTTGAAGAGATGTTTACGTTTGATTTTAAACAGTAAATAAACCAAGCAAAAGCCAACTGACAGCCATAAAACGATTTTTTACCCAATAACTTCATTTGTTCAAGTTATTGTCTTCTTTTACCGAGACTAATTTAATGTAGGGGTGGGTTTGAAACTTATAGATTACCAACAACAATGTTTTGCGTTTTGGAATCCTCTAAGAGCCTTTGCACACTAGGTCACCACAGACACCCGAACTGTAGGTACCCAAACTGTAGGTAGAGTTGTCATAGATAAGCAAATATGGGCTATAATTAATTTTTATTCATCTAATCGGATTTTACGGACTACTGGTGGCACCATCAAAAATGCAGGGGCTCGTGGATATGATTATCTAACAACCATGGTGACAGTGACCGAAGGCCAATACAACTTGAGGTACTCATTCACCTACACAATGTCCAGTTCATCAGCTGATTTGCTGATTCAATGGAAAAGCCGAACGGTTGGCAACAATTGAGGATGCGGTGACCAGTGTTGCCACCATTGAGGAGCGACAATGGGCCAAGGACGGCGATCTGCCCCAATATCCTTCCGTCCAATCCTGTTGGTATTTACAAAACCGGTCCGCCCCAGTGCGAGTGATATACTCCAGGTCAGACGCTTCGCGGATCTTCTGTTGTGTAACCGGCCAACGCCTTGTTTTCTCTTCAGTGGCCCTCTTCATAGCGGGTGGCCTTGACTGATGCACACGCCAGGTCCGTGACTGTACTTGACACCTGACTGTACTATGGTCGGTGACAAATCTTTCGCTCTTCACGAGAGAATGACATAAATATTCTACTAGGATTGAAGATTATTAAGGATTTGTTTACACGTGTTTTGTATATTATCTTTACCTTATTACCCTTCTGAAATGGTGTTGGTTGAAGAGAGATGATTGTGGTCAATTTTGTAGTCTTGTTACTCACTTTTAGGCTGGACTCTTCATTGATAGCCTAACAGCCAACGAAATCCAAGGGAGCCTACAGTTTTAACGTGGGTTCTGAACCATTTTTGCCTATGAATTTCAAATTGTTTGTCTTTGCGAAATATAATTATAAAACTTGTAACTTGCAGCGTCATTGTATTCGTCGAAGTTAAGATGCTCTATAACTGTCAAAAGCACATGAAGTTTTTACTCTTTTGATTTTAACGATACGTGTAAGAATTTTAAAGTTTGTATTAGACGTTCTACGTTAAATCAGAACGAAACTTTAAACATTAAACTGTTCTTATGTTTAAGTAAATAAATACCAGGAAATGAACTGCAACTAACTGGGTTATTCTGAGACCTCGTCGATTTTCTCTTTCCTTCAATCATTCAAGGAGAAAGAGGTTGTCGAGTTCAGTCACAAGGTTAACTGAATTTGTTTCCTTTGACAAAATTTAATAGTTAAAACACAAGCATAACTTTTTCTCTAAACTCCTGATGGTATCACGAATGACTCTAGTCATGTTTTAAACGCACCACAACGTTCTTGGAACGAAGACGGTTTTACAATCTCGCAACCTAATTTGAAGGCTTTTCTTAAGCGTTTAAGTACAATAATCGCTCGAGTATCTTTTCACTAAAGAAGTACATATCAAGGTTCGCCAACAAGATAACACAAGATGCTCAGGCGCCCGTGACTCGTTATCACTTCTGTTATCAGTTCACATATTTGTTTAACACAATTACCCCTCGGAAGCCATTTGTTTAACACGTTCCCGTTTATGGTTACGTCTTCCTCCACGTTTGCTCAATCTGGATACGTGAGACCGTTTAGTGAAGTTGTTTAAGATTATGTGAAAAACGTGTCCTGTAATAAAGCTGTTTTGAGGATTGAAGAAGCTATAATTGAAATCTAAAGTATTGTTTTTATTATTTGGAGGAATTAGGCTGCCTAAGGATAGTTAAGACTTAATTTAGCAATGCCTCCTATGGGGGTTTGAAGGTATGAGTAAGATTGGAAGAAAAGGATGTCTTATGTGGTTGAGAACGGGATGAGTTGGGTGATAAAAATTACAAAAACTTCGATGAGTGTTTAAAAACCTTACGAAATCCGGCACAAGGAATGGATCCCTATCAGGTCTCTAACCTCTCTTTACACCTGTACAATTCTGAACGGTTCTGACAATATTCTCTGATGTGCCCATCAAAGAATGAATGGATCTAGCACCCTAACTAGGAAAGGTGAACTAGAATCCCACGGGGGATTCCCTGTAAAACGTATGTAAGGTTTGAGTGCTGTATGATACGGATAACTTAGAACGATTTGGCAACCAATTTCAACCACTTAGCTATCACAACTTCTCCGTTTGACTCCTAGAAAACCTCGTTTCACAATTGGAATCCATCATAGGAGCTGGCAATGCAGTCGGACGAGGCCTACATATCTGGTACAAATATAGCAGACTTGGGTTGACGACCCAGTTCCAGCTGTTCCCATAGTTCACAGGCTGACAGAGGAACGGTGGAATGACAAGTAGGCGCGGGGTGGAGCTGTTTTTGGCGCGCAAATTGGGTCATGCTGTTGCAAGTCGAGGTTCGAGCCAGGCTCGGGTTCGAACCTTCGGCCTGTGTCTCGGCCATTAGGATAATCGGTTAATAAGCCTTTGTTTTGAGTTGTGTCACTAAGAGAAAGCTGATAAAGTGATGAAATCACTCGTTGGTTGCTCATCGCCTCGTTTGGAGAGCGTGATCATTCCTAAATGAAATTTTAATGTTTGCATAAATTTGGTAAATATACTTATGGCTTAACTGGTTGTTGCTAAACAAATGTAGATTTTACGTGATCTTTCATACCGTGGATTTCATGACAAACATCTTGTCCGTTCAGCATAGCATGAATTCATTATGAATTTAATAAAGTAAGAACAATCTAGTTTACATATTTGGATATTTATACGAGTTTAGAGTTCATTTTTGTGTTCTGAGAAACCATGACGATATTTTCCTGTTTTTTGATTGATTTTGAGTAAAATTTCTGAATGACAAAAAGTGGGGGAAGTTGGGGGACGTCTCTGAGCTTTGGAATCAATATCCAACGTGCCAGCAATTACTTCAGAATTAATCAACGCAAGTAACATCACAACCAATCACACAAGCCTTGTCATCAGCCTGTATTTATATCTACCATCATTTGTGCCAATCGCACGTCTAGAGCGCAATTAAATCAATATAATTGGATTAATATCAATCGAGTTTGATGAGTTGACAGTGTTGCAATTTCCCTTCTATTTACAATTTTCGGGTCCCATTTGAGGTTTTGCAACTGTCAAAAGTCTTCAGGTTTGCCAAACCGTTTAGGCGATTACGAGAGAAGTCAGATGCATAAATCGGAACGATTCCGTCCGGCTGAGATGTTCCGGTCTGGTTCCTCGCCTCTTTCCGGGACGCTGGTTCCAGTTGTAGTTCCAGCTCCAGTTCCAGCTCCAGACTCCGCCGTTCCTTCTCGCTCTCAGCGATTTGCTGCAATCGCTTGGACGTTTACCATTCACTGGAGCGGCTACTGGTGCTGGTTCAATATTGTGTCATAGGACAAAACAGAAGTTATTTAATTTTTTGGGAAAGTTTCGTTATGAAACTAACGAAGTTTCATAACGATCCTGAGTGGTTGGTCATTTGTAATTGAGAACAAGTAGAATTTTCGTAATCAAAAAACGAAACGTAACAAATAATGATCACCTGTTGATGATTAAAATATTATATAAAATGAATAAAATTTGAATTCGCTTCGTGTGGAAACTATTTCACACATGATCTCAACGACCTAATTGAACCTCAAAGTGTCGCTAGCACAGACTACTACAGAGTATCTGTCGTGGCAACGTGGCAGAGGGGGCGGTTGGGGAGTGGGAGGAGAGGAGGTGCTATCAGCTGATAACTCGGATATAGTCAGTGATGCAACGGCGGCCAGTTCCACGCGACTCTTCTCCCGGAGCGGGCGCGGTTATTTTCCACACATTGTTGACCAGGTGCCGCCATACGTGTTGCTCTAGTTTTAGTTTATTACTCTGTGTGTTGTGCTCTGTGTTTCCATGATGTGTCGGTGCGTGGGCGCCCCTTGCGTGACCTCTCGTCAGATTTCATGATTGTGAGTGTTCAGTTATTGTGCGTGCGCTTCAACTTATAATTAAAACGTGTTGTAGCATCGATTATAAGATTTTATCCACGTGTTCGTTTAGAACAGCAAAGTTTAAACAGTTCAAAACGATGAATTAGTCTATCATTCAATTTAAATAGTTAAAGACGTGAAATCCATATGTCTCAATATAACTCAAATAGTTTAACCGTCATTTATTTAAAATACGACTTCTAACTAAATGGATTTTAACAAATCTTTTTGGCTTTTATTGGTGTATCCCTTAAAGTCAATAACGACGTCCAAAAAGGCCAATTTATTTTTAAAATCGTTAACTATCACTTCTTTTTATAAGAAAAGTACTTCTTGCGTAAAGAGGAAAATCTAATAAATCTGTATACTATTGCCAATAGAGTTGATACGGTTCTATTTTTTAGGCATAGATTGATTGATTGATTACGACATTCTGTACTACGTTATAGGTTTGCTGAACGTATTAAAAAAAGTTTTAGTTGATATATATTCAATGCTAAAAATGATCCTACGATAGAATTTCTATTGCTTCAGTAGCTTTACTCCGGCCACATTGATCTTAGTAGGTAACTAATGAGGTTGTCGGTTCTGTTCCAGGTGTAACTCGGTGGTGATCGTAGCCGCTGAACACATTCCTTTGTGAGCCCCGCGTTCATGCCAACAGTGTGATAGCAACAACAAACATGCACATAGAAGTCCAAGTCGCGCTAAACTTCGTCATCTCCTACCTGTACAACAAGCTGCCCAGGCGGAGGGTGAACATCTTCGGCGAGGAGCTGGAGAAGGCGTTGAAAGACAAGTTCAGCGGTCACTGGTACCCTGAGAAGCCGTTCAAGGGATCGGCGTTCAGATGTCTGAAGACCGGAGACCCCGTGGACCCCGTACTGGAGAGGGCTGCCCGCGAGAGCGGAGTCCCCATCCAGGACATCCTGGAGAATCTGCCGCAGGAGCTGGCAGTGTGGGTGGATCCCGGTGAGGTGAGCTACAGGATCGGCGAGAAGGGTGCGGTCAAGGTGTTGTTCAGTGAGGCGACCGACGTCCACGAAGACAACTCCGCCGACAGGGAGGTCAACAAGACGTTCAACCCAGAGGCGCAATGCTTCAGGCCCATCGAGGCGGTTGGCACAGGCCTCGGCAACCTGAGTCTGTCGCCCCACAAGCCGGCGTCTCCCTTCACCGTGAGTGCGGCACCGTCCGCCTCCACTTCCCCGGCGCCGCCCAAGACGCCCCCTAGTCCGGCACCCTCCTTCATGCCGAGGCCCACGCAACCTCTTACCTTCACCACCGCCACCTTCGCCCAGACCAAGTTCGGCAGCACCAAGCTGAAGACGAACAGCAAGCGGGCCAACAGGTAGGCCTGCCTTACTTCGTTACAGTCTAGTTTATATTGATACATTTTAAATGCTAGACCTAATTACTAAATATTACACTTTAAATGCTAATAGACGTGTCTCTTCATACGTCAGAATGTATATACTGTTACCCGGGTTTGGTTACGTTAGGTTCTTTGCAAAATTCTAAAGGATTCCATCCAACCATTTAGGCGAACAACCTCGACAATCTCCACCTGGATACAAGATTTTCTAAAAATGCGATTTTTTAAGAAATATTGAGATGTTGAACGGACGTAATCGGTAACGGCGCACGTTTGACGTGCGAGTAACCTTTTCCTGATAGTTACCATCCTAGAAAAATAAAAATCAGTAAATTAAGTAGCAATGTAGCAATTGAGCCTTAGATGAACCTTAAAATGATACAAAAATAGTAGAAATTATGCGTTTTCCTCCAAATATTTGTTTATAAATGCAAATTATTTTTTATTTTAAAGTAATAAAGCATACACGTTGCAGTTGACACGTTGGCGCTGTTTCTATTCCATATTTTATAGTTGCGAATGTATGCGTAACATTTTACAAATAACGGTTATGATTTTGAAATTATCTTAAATGTAAAGATTACAGAACAGGGTCGACCAGGGTTGTCGTAATCACATAATGTACGAACGACCTTTGATGTCGGTAACCTATTGCCTTCGAGTCAAGGGCCACGCTAACCTCCGATAGGATGACGTTCGAGAGACGGTTGGACCTTTGCAATCAGGGAAACAGAACTGAAAGTTATGACATGAGGAAATTAATACAACAATCCTCGATGTACTTATAAGTACATCGACAAAAACATTACTAAAACATTTCTCAATTCTCAACAAAAATAGTCAATTTTGTAAAGGATTTCGTTACTCTCGCAATAATAGTTGTATCGATTCATAGAAATATTCCACCTCTCAATTGTTAGTTGTACTATGAGATATTGAAATAATACTTGTTTTTTCAATTCTTAAATTAAAATCAATACGGTATAGATAAGTTTTGCCAACATGTATCCTCAAATTTGTTTTAGCTAAACACTGTTAGTATTTTTTTATATGTGTATGTAAATTTACCCCCGAATGTAAAAACTTATTCTGTACTTTACAAAAAAGGCTTTCTAAGCTGTGTAACCTCCAAGACACTAACAAAGCCATTCCAATCACATTTCCTACAACGCGGTAGCGAGTTTTCCTCCGTAACACGTGAAGCGCCCGATATAAACGAGGAAGAACGTTGGGCCGAAGCCGTACCCCTGGCACGTGCCGGGACGCCGGGCTTCCCTGTGACGGCCGCTCGGCACAGACTCTGGACTTTTAGACCAGTTGAAGCTTAAAATTACGCTTAAATGAGTACCAAACGTTTGTTTATTGTCCGTAAATACAGGTAGGTAAAAGGATTGCTTCTGAAGAAGTAATTGCTAAAATATCCCTCGGCTAAAGGGTAGATCGACTTTCTTCGTTTTCTTTACTTGGTTGTTAAAAATATTTGCTAAGGGTTATATAGATGTTTACCTTCACTTTTGTTTTGCAGGATGTCACCAACGGAGTTCTCCAACTACATCAAGCAGAGAGCGATGCAACAGCAACTCCACCACCCGCCCACCTCCCCGGGCGGCCGCAGCCTATCCCCCGCCCATCACCCGGGCGCCGCCCCCCCGGCCCACCCAGCCGCCGACTACTTCTTCCCCCAGTCCAGCTATCACTACTCGGGCTACCCCCACCTGCCTGATCTCTACCACCCCAAGTTCACCTCGTCCTACCTCGAGCCCGGATCTCAGTTCTACGGGCCGGTGCCGGGCTCCGCCCCCGGACCTCTGTCGCAGCCTCAACCCTCCGACAAACAGCAACTCCTCGAGTCCATCAACAACTTCGGTCTCGCCTCCTATCCCGCTGCGGCCGGCACTCCCTACCAACACCTTCTCGTCGCCAACTAACCCCCTCGCAACATACAAGTATTATAAATTGTTATCTTTTTTTTAATTAATTCTAAAACGTTAAAAAATACCTTTGTAAATTTTATATATATATCAGATTTTTTAGTGATTTTTTATATCTTCGTCGGTTCGAGACGTATTAGTTGAAGTTAGAGTCGTTAGAGCCGTAAGTGTGAACAAGCCTTTATGAGACCGGCACTCCCCTCTCCCCTCTCCCAACCCCATCCACGCTTGCTCCCCCAGCTTGCCCGCTTAGCGCAGACTTACAGCGATTTGGTTTTGAACTGTTTTTCAGACTAGTAAACCTCAAAGAATGGTGACTCCCAAGAGAATTGCTTGAAAAAATAGTCAAGAGTTTGTTTTTATTACACTTAAAAATAGATTTCTTTTTTAAATTTTCAAATTTAGATATGTAGAATTTTTTTCACTAATGATGTTTGTAACTACGTTTGTTAACGTGGAGAAATTTATTGTAAATTTTACTGTACTGAAATATAAAAAGTGAACACTTTCTGATGTCACGCATTTGGTCCACTCGTAGAGTCAGTAGGATAGCAGGACTACTAGCAGCACCTCCACTCGCTCCAACCGCCTCCGGTTCCAGCTCTGCCGTCCCACACACACGCTTGCCTCTCCGCTCAACAAGGCTATTCACATGCTCCCAGTATTTCTCTTATAGGATAATTTTATATCAATTTTATATTCTCTTTTGTACTGTCTGTAATGATTTCCCCCGGATGTATCCTCGCGAGGCGCCAGTGACGCACTCTCGTGGCCACTTCTGTCAACGTGTTAGTCCGGCTTATCTGTGTCTAGATCCTTAACGTTAGTGTAAGGCTGGAAACTACGTGAACGAAATCAAAACTTTTCATTTAATTACTCCTCCGTTCAACACCTAACCTCTCTCGCGGTCCGAACTTTCGACCGCGTTTCTCTTGTTTTCAAAGTGTAGGCGAATAAAATTATGTTAGTAGATAAGTAAATGGTTAATATTTTTCTAATTTTGTAATAAAATAGTTGTGTTAACTAAATAAATAAGACGGATTTAAAGTACATACTCGACATGTGTGCAACTAGTCATACGGACGCGGTAAGGTCGAGCCAGCCGGAGGGCCCGTGGCACGACCTGATGAAGGTGGGCGCAACCCCGCCGTCCGAAACGTCGGCCCGATCTTTGTAGTATATCTGTTTTGTTTTTTTACTTTTTTACTTTTCCCTCGTCGCGGCTGTGGACGGTGTGGTGTGACCGCACCGTCGGCAAGTGGGCTCCGCCACTATAAACCCGGGACCTAGGACCTCGGGCTCCGGCTGGCCGAAGGGGCTGTGGTTTCGCAGGGGTGTACCCTTGTTCATAATCTTTAATGTGATTGTTACTTGTAGACCTTAACTTCTTACATATTATATATTTTTTATTAAAGTGAAACCGCACTACGTTATTATTGCATGAATATATATTATAGATTCGTTTGATCGATACAGATAATGTTTGTACTTTAGTATTTTTGTACTGTGACTATCGATAAAGCTGTATAAAGTAGGATTTAGATTTACATAGTTTTTAAAACATTACTAGTTTACTATAATCGCTGTGGTTGTGTTCCTTTTTCACTGATTTTCACCGATACACTGTTTAAGAATCTAGTTTGGTAGATTTAGTCGCTTTATTTGTTTATACTTTCTACCGCTCGAGACTATGAGAATACATTTAAATGTCGTTTCTGTGGATGCTGTTGTCGAGGGAGTTGTTCGTGTATGTGTTTGTTAGGGCTTTGCCCGATGTTTTTATGCAAGGGTGCTGACGAGTGTACCGCTAGTTCCCTTTCCCGCCACCAGAGGGACATCACTTATTCAAAAATATTCTTTTTGGCGTTAAAAAAGACACTAAAACATTGTGTTGATTTAATGAAAGTGGCTTTCCACATCTATTTCAAAAAGAATTCCTAAATTTAAATTGGATTTATTATAATGTATATATAAAATAAGATATTATACTCGGTGGCGACTGAGGGTGACCAGTGGCGCGCCTGGCGGCAGACCGTGTGAGTGCCATCAGCGCGCTCTCGCGGTCACCAACCGGTGTTGCAAGTTACCTGAATTGTTTCTACTCTTGTTGGCCTACAAGTAACGAAACAATTCTACACAAATATCTATATTTTGTTTGTTACGTTTCATATATTATTTTTATTTAAGAGTTTATAGCTTGGAAAATGTTGTTATTATTTTTGTATAAACTTCTTTTTATCACTTTTGTCACATTGATTTATCTTTTGAAATAAAATTTGATAAATAACTGTTCGTTTTTTAGTTTCCTTTTTGTTTATTTTGGTTTTTGCAATCAGAAGCAGTAAGTGTGAATATTGTGAGTGAGATAGTTTAACTCGGAATACGTATACAAATGTAAACTATTAAATTACAATTAATGCTAAAATAATTTATTAATGTGCAATTATTTCGTCACCGGCGACTTTTTCAATCGTAAAAGTCGTTAGGGTTGACAAAAAACATCGCACGTCCATTGTTACCTCATCTAAACGTAATCACTTCTTCAATAAAACTTTACCAAAGTTTAAAAATACTTTAAAATAAATCCGAAGGGAATTTTGTAAAAATATTCATTAAATTCTAATATGTATGTTGAAAACGCTTGATATTCAGGCTGGTGAAGATGTGGTATATTTCAGGTTAAGGCTAGAGTTACCATATTTGTGTCTAGACGTACCCGAGCCCCGCCCAGTTTGGGCGCTTATACGTGTTTTTTGTGTCACTATTTTTCTATCAGTGTTAGGAACAGCTCGCCTAGGCCTAACTAACCTAACTTGCATGCCACATTGTGTTAGATGTTGCCACTCTTGTGTATAAATGTGAATATTACCATATATGTATATACATATACTTTTTCATATTGTTGTAATGAGGTTACAAGTTTTTAAGTTTATATTAAACTGGTTTCGCGCATTCATGTCGATGTAGTTATTCTTTCTACCCGTTTTTTAAATTATGTGAATTGCCTCTTTGATATTTGTGTGAACAATACGTGGCTCTTTGTGTCACAAAATGGTACAGGAAGAGAAATATTTTGACAACAAAAGAAATAGTGTTATTTAGATTTTTTTATTGCGGACATTTTCCATCACGATATTATGTAAAACAAAGTTTCATGACGTTTCGGGATCTGGAATCTGATCCCGTCCTCAGGTGAACTACTATCTAAAACATAGCACAATTAATTAACATGTAATCCGGACCAATCCGGTATAAATCTGAAAACATAAAAGTTTAAAGCAGTAAAAAAACTTACAAACAAACCATTCACTAACCATTACACACAAAAGAAACCAAACACGTCCGCTCGTCACGGAAACTCAAAGACAACTTCTTTTCAAACAAAGAAAAGAAATAGTATAGTATTTTTCTTCATTACACCACCTTTATGAAATGGTAACCTACCCAGTTTGACATTTCAACTCAAGCTGGAAAGAGAAATGAGAGAAAGATGATTGTGAATCTATTTTATAGGATTGTTTCTGACTAAGGCTGACATGTTTCTTAGACAGGACTGTTAATTCATAGCCCAAAAGCCGATGACATCTAAGGGACCTTCAGGTTAACGTGGAGTCCAAAACAACAACCTCTGAATTACGAATTGGTCTAATGGTCCCGAACCACTGCCTCTAATTTAAGAACTAGTCTAGTTATGAGGATAGATAGTGGATGAACGTAGTATAATAACTACGGATTGTAGTAAAACTAATGTGTTACTACACTAGAAATTTCCCTACACAAAACATAATACTTCCCTTATTGATCAAAATATCTTGTTTGAAAGTTTTGAGAAAAAGTTATTTTTAACTAGCTGACCCGGCGAACTTCGTAACGCCTAACAGTAAATACACGTTAACTTTAAAATTGGATACATAATATAAGGAGAAAGTATTGTTTTCGTCAAAGTTTTCGAATTTGAGTTGACAGTGGATATATCCGTTTTGGGGTCCCCTGAATCCAAAAAAGTGGGTTTCGACGTGATGTCTATCCGTCCGTCTGTCAACCGGTCTGTGTGTGTGTGTGTGTGTGTGTGTAAAGAGTCACAGCCTACCCCGTTGGTCCGATTTAGATGAAATTTGGCATGTATGTATATATTCACCTTATCTCCAGGCTTTTTTTTATTTTTTTGAATTTTCGATTTGAAGGGTAGTTTACCCCTAAAACCCCTATTGCTGAAAATTAAACTTTGATTCCTAACACTGATCTATACATCTAGAGCTCAGGTGATTCCTGTACAAACTGTAGTTTTACTAGGCCTAATCAAGCAAAAGCACACGGCATCTCGGAATACAACAAACAAATTAAGTACTAGACAAAAATTAACAAATACATTGGAATGCCCTATCGTTTGATCTTAATTGATGTTTAAGCCACATTACAAATGTTTACGCTATCTGGGGCATCTTATCGTAGCCGAAACGCTCCCATTAACAAGTCTTTGGCTTACATTAACACTCTCTCTTATGTAAGCGGAGTATGCGTTCAACCTGAACCTTCGTCTTCAAATTGCATCTGATACCAAACAGTCGTTTAATTAGTGATCTTCCTATGGATAAGTGAGCTGTCCACATGACCAAAATGGTGACAGTTAAGCCCGGGACCGTGATAGAACTTCATAACTCAACCCCCTGAACACATTTTGGGGAGTCATTAAAAATTATATATATAGGTTTAAATAAGCACATATATGGGACAACATGATAATGGTCGCAATGATTGTCTGATTATTTTAAAAATCAGTGGATTTGTTCCTTTTTGTAATATCTTGTGAGGGGGAATCGTTCAAAAACTACTATTTTGAACTCCAAAATAGGGGTTTCAATTTACTTATGTATAATTTTTTGAAAAATATAATCTTCCTTTTCACTTGGGCCTAGCTCAAAAAACACGCAATTTAGTACTATTAATTATGACCCTTAGTCAATTAGTTACTGAGACTGAAAATTGTAAACACAGTACATTGTGTAATGCTGCTCTTATGGAGAATAGCTACAAATAAATAATTCACTTATTTACTACTTGATATGCTAGTCCATCTAGTTAAGTTTTATCACAGTCATAAAATCACAAATTTAATGTATCTTGTGACAGCAAATCTACGTATTCATTACCCATATAATTCTTACGGAGAATAGATAAATTGGCTTAACTCGCTGAGTTATTTACATAATTTGATAAAATGTTGTATGTGTATTTACTCCAGTGAATGTCCTTAATATAAGCATATTACCATGTAAAACAACCCTTATTTCAGTAAACCTGTGTACACAGTACTATTCAATTACTATGATGGGAATAATATAAGTTCTATGAAATTCGTTCTAATCACGTTAGCTCATTTTGTTTTGTATCTATGACTTTTGTATATATTTGACTGGGACGGTGGCGACGCCCTGTAATCCAGCTACTTGGAGGTCACGAATTGTGGATAGTTGTGAGAGATGGTCGGTGGATGTAGTGCTCTCTTGTGTGGATTAACGTCCGCACTATTGAATACTACGTTAATCCACAAAGACCATCCTCATAATTAGACCAATTCGTAATTCAGAGGCCGTGGTTCGGATTCCACGTTAAACTGTAGGTCCATTAGTTGCCATCGGCTGTTGGGCTATTAATTAACAGTACTGTCTAAGGAACATGTCAGCCTTAGTCAGTAACATGACTACAAGATCGCGCCACAATCATCCTACATTCATTCCTCATTCATCCTTGGCTTAAAATACCTACCTTGTGGTATGGTCGCCATTTCAGTTAAAAGTATAAAAAGACTCTGATTGAAAGGAAATATATCCATACAGTTTATTTGAAGCACTATCATTACTATTGTAAAAGATCAAGCAATAAAAAATTGTAATTTTTGGGCCGTATAAGACCAAAAACGGTAAAGTAAAAATTAATATCATAAGTAGTTTTTCACAAAAAAATTAATATTTATTAAATCGTAGATTGTTTTTATGGAAATGTTCTTATATAAAATAGGTGTCAAACGCTGTCATTCTGGCTTTAAAAGCTTCTTGTGATATCGCAAAACTCAGATATTGTTATCTACATTACACTCTTACACTTATTTCTTTATCCTACTCAACTATTAATTTGTAGTACATTAATTTAACTGCCATTTGTGGGATGTAAAAAGTCATTATCACTTACTTTTGCACTTTCTACTTTAGGTTGTTGTTGAGGACACTTTCCATAACTAACGATTAGTAAAACCAAGTTTCACGACGTTTCGGGATGGAATCTGATCCCGTCCTCAGGTGAGGTGGAACACAGAAAATTACTTGAATATTACATAATCCAGACTAAGCTGTTATAAAACTGAAATAAAAAATGTTTATAGCAGTCAAATAACTTATAAAATATACTAATCAAGAAAGGTTACGCACACAAGAAACAAAGTACGTGAAAACATCACAACAAGGGCTTAAGTACGATAGCAGTGGACATAGCGTTACGTGGTGTCCACTGCTTCTTGTACTAATCTTTTCATGTACTAGATTCCAGCCTACCTGACAACGGAATTAGATTCCAGATCCCGAAACGTCGTGAAATGTTTTACTTCGTGATGGAAAGCATCTTCAATAACGATATAAAGAGTACAAAAGTAAGTTATGGTGACATTTTATATCCCAAAAATGACAATTGAATGAAAGCACTATAAATTAGTATTTGATTAAGATAAAGGAATACTTGTCAGTGTATTGTAGATAACATTATTGGAGTTTCCTAATATTACTAGAAGCTTTTGAACCTAGAATGACACTTTGAATTACACCTTTTTGACTTTTGACACCTTGAATGTCAAACGTGGGAATTCTTTTACGCCATTTGATTATTCTTGTAATCCTATTTATTGTTAAATTACCGGAAATATCATAAATCCAAGGGATGTACAGACAAAACTCTAATTTTTAATATACTAGCTGACTAGGTGAACTTCGTAACGCCTAACAGTAAGTACATGTTAAATTTAAGAATGCTCATGTTCTGAAGTCGAATAGCATTACGGCTTCGTTGTGTAGATATTCTGGGTCGCGGCATAATGAATAACACTACTAAAAAGATAAGACATATTAATAACATTCCCACAAAACGAATATATCTATGTCGGTTGATTCACAATTTTCTAATCCAACCTAAACCCAAACCAAACCTAACTGTAATACGACATTATAGGGAAGATATATAAAAACCGATTATTATAGCCTATAAACATTTTAATTATGTTTTAATTTGGCCAACATATAAACACGTGATATTTTATCAGATAGAAAAGAAAAATATAAACACATAATCCTCAAAAACCGTAAACTATTACCGTGAAGAATACAGCTGTCCATTTTGTACAGCACATTTTTACTTTATAAATTACATTAATGAATGATTCTGATGGCATTGGATAGTAAAGCATATTGCTACTGGAAAGTCAACCAACAGCTGCTGTAGTCAAACACACAGAAGTCAAATGTTTTTGAAGTTGCATATAGAGCAACTTCCTAAAATTTCATGGCGATCAGATGAGTAGTTTATCAACGCATAAAGGACATACATTCATACATACATACATACATACATACATTCATTTTTATATATAGACATATCAAATACGAAGATAAGTAGCTGAAGCCTATCTACTCAACTTAGCAGAAGACATTGCTAAATAAAGCAGATTGATTTAACGTAAATAAAATTTAAAATATTGATATTTGCTACACAAACTATACATTGATAAAATATAAATGAAAGCTGTATAAATACTATTTAAAACTAAAAAAAATATTAGCAAAAATATTATAAAGCACTAAGAGGGTAATCTTGAAACTGTGTGAAAGTCCTAATTGTTATTTTAAATTGACTACTGAAAAAATGTATTTAAATATATAAGTGTATAATAAACTGAATTTAATATTTTAGTCAGTTATTAATCTGATAAATTTTTACAATGAAAAATAGTCATGAACGGCTATAATACACACAAATATATATATTACCATGATAAACATTCATACGCTTTTACTCTTTGGAGTGATATATTCCTCTATGTATAATCATGGGTCACATAAGCGGTCTATTTGGTACAGCTGAAAACTTGTAACAGGTGCAACAACTGCGCAAAATTATACAGGAATCCTCAAAGGCTTCAAGAGCTGTGGAACATAAATATTCAGTCGGCAGTTTGTCTCTGCAGACCACTACAAGGTCAACGAACAATCTCAACTAAATGCACAGTCTGGTAAAGATGCACTAATTATGTTGGTCGTTCATGGAGTTTTTTTTAAAGAAAACATCTAAATGTAAGTGTTTTGTACTTTGTACTATAGGATAGAATGTAATATTTATGTATGTTGGATGCGTTACAATAAAAAAATTCACCACCACCTCCACTTATTATAATTTAAGGGGTTTTAAGTCTTCCTTAAAGTTTTCTTAGCCTGACTAAACGTACTAAGATTGTAAATTTTAGACACTGTTACATTAAAAGCCCTAAGAAAAGCTGGTTAGAAACCAGGTCGTCCTGTGCTTTGTCAAAATCAGTTCAATTCTATATTGGTCTCACTTAAATAACTGGTTCGTCAACAGTAGAAAACTGAATTGAACGAATTTAATATCACAATAAAGAAAGCACCACCCCTGTTATTTTCCATACACAATAATATCATACCGTCTTGCTCAGGAACCAAGTTCTTGGGTGTACAGATAGCCAGTCAAAATTCACATCTTATCTAGATTACGTTTGCAAAAAGGTATGTTATAGAATATTTTTATTGAGAAACCTAGCAACCTTTTTGGATATAGCAGTTCTTTTAGTGCTTTACTGAGTACATTGGGTTTCCCTTACATTACAACGCTGTTGAGAAAATCCCAAACCAGTTTTTAAGTTACAGAAGAAAACGATTCGAACAATTTATAAGAAACGTTACACCTTTTCTTGTGAACTACCTTACAATAAAACTTTTATTTTTAACAATAGAATTTCACTTATACCGGCATGGACGGTATTATCAGAGAAATTAAATGATCCTCCAATCCATCTACATATGAGCTCAAACTATAGAAAAGTCATTTTCCTACTTAACAATCCCACCCTCTCCCGTTGCCTCTTTTTTTATTTGAGAGCACACACCACAGGACAGACAGAACACTGCCCAGCGAACCTGTGGAGTAGCCTAGGCTAGATTTCTCCAAGGCACCCATTTCCAGGTGTAGTAGTAAGGAAATATTCCACTCCAAGATAATTCTAGTCAGAAACCCAAGACAGTTGAGGCTTAGCCGGAAGTCAAGGCCCCAGAGGCAAGGAGGAACCCAGATAATAGGGAAGAGCGTTACATTAGATAACTAAAGAAATTACTAGTAATGCATTTAATTTTATAATGCATCTAATTTAGACCTCTAACCTTGAAACCCCCTCACAGAGCACCAGGTACACTTAAGAATGTTAATTTTTTTTGTAATATTCCACAATAAAAATAGTTTTCTAAACATGGCGAAATAGTTGAGAGTCATGTTCAAAAATTGTGAAATTGGGTCAGGAAGTAAATGAATCAGTAAAATATTATCGAAAAAAACAACACAACAGAGTATTTACTGAAAGATGAGCCAGAGGTTTGACTTGTGTAACAATAGTGGAAGCGTGCTGTTATCATATTCAGCTGTTCTTCACACAGCTGATAATAAGAGTGGGCGTAGCCACCAACAAAACATACTGCCAACCTACTTCACAGGAAAACAAATAATTTTATTAAATAAAAAAATCTTAAAGAATACAAAAACTTCCCTTTGTTCAACCAATTCAATTTGTTAAACTTGGTATTCAATAGTGCATACAATACGATTGGGATGGTGGTGTCATCCTGTAATCCAACTACTTATAGGTCAGGAATTGTGGATAGTTGTGAGCGATGGTCGGTGGGTGTAGTGTTCTCTTGTGTGTATTAACGTCCGCACTATTGAATACTACGTTAATCCGCAAAGACCATCCTCAATAGTTAGACCAGTTCATAATTCAGAGGCAGTGGTTCGAATTCCACGTTAAACTGTAGGTCCATTAGTTGCCATCGGCTGTTTGGCTATTGACTAACAGACCTGTTTAAAGAACATGTCAGCCTTAGTCAGTAACAAGACTACAAGATCTCGCCATAATCATCTTACACTCAATACTTATTCATACTTTGCTTACAATACCTACATTATAGTATGGTCGCCATTTTAATGATCTAATCTAATCATAAATGTAAAACGACTAAGGTTTCCTCAGTAATGACTAGAAATAACAGTTCATTAAACACAACCGTTCATCATTGAAACCGATTGATAATTAAATTTACTTAATGTTTTCTAATTCCGTAAATGATTGTGCTTGTTTGATTGAAAAGTGGTTGTAAAAACTGTTTTATATTGATACTAATATATATTTTTTAATTGTTGTGACAAAAAAATAATTTTCTCAAGATTTTATTTACGAAAAGACTTAACGTAACAAAGGGTCAACTTCAGGACAGAAAATCTATGTAAGTCGTGAAAAACCATAAATAATTATAATTTATGGAAAATTAACGAAAATCGTGAAACCCCATGAAAACCATGAAAAATCTATAAAAATCATGAAAACCTACGAATTATCATTAAAAATGTTAGTTAATTAAATTAAAATTAATCATATAAAAATTAATGAAAATTATGAAAAACCATTATTGATAATTAAAGCGTTTCACAATATTGTCGATTTTTATGAATTATGATTTATGGTTTTCACGATTTTCATAGATTTTACATAAGTTATAATTCATAGTTTTAATCAATTTCCTTCATTCATGAAGGAATCATTCCTGAATTCATGGTTTTGTATTAATTTTGTTAATTTCACATGAACTATAGTTCATAGTTTTTCAGGATTTTTATTTATTTTTCATAAAATATAATTCGTAGTTTTCATGATTTTCCTCAATTTTCCATGGTTCATAAATTTTCTATCAATTACAATTCATAGTTTTTGACGATTTTCATCAATATTCCATGAACTACAATTCGTTGTTTTCTATGATTTTCATCGAAATTTTATGAAATCATCAAAATCCCATGAATTACATTACATTGAATATTGATGAAACTCATTAAAAACCAGGATTTATAATTCATGTAAATTAATGTAAATCATCAAAAACCCATAAATGAAGAAATAATTAATGGAAAATTGATGAAAATCATCAAAAACTGCGAAATTCGTGGAAAATTGATGAAAATGGTTAAAAATTATTATCCATCCGTTCATGGAAAATTGATGAAAAACCATAAAAACTCATTAATAGTTTATAGAAAATTGATGAAATTTTAAAAAATACCATCAATTATAAATTCATGAATATAGACCAAAGAATTTATAAACATCATGAGTTATAATTAGTAGAAACCTGATAAAAATAAAAATAAACTATAGATTATAAAAACGATGAAAATTATAAAAACATGGAAATAGCTATTTTCTTTTCAATGAGCAGCTATTTGCTTTACCATTTCTTTAAGTTGAAGATATACACCACACATTTAAGCACTTGCATTTGTTTATGTTTATAATTTTATTTTAATTTTGGTTTAAAGGTTATTCGAGTGACTAACCAGTTTAACCAAACATTTTTTTATATTGATGTCAAGAAATCTTTCCTGACTTCTAAACAAAAAATCTAAATTAACAGTTGAGAATAAATCGGTACTATGAACCTGAGGAGTTCAACTGAGGGGGCTTCGAGTCAAGTATAAAGTATAAGTATGTTTAGCATTTCAACTTCTAACCTTCCACTGTTTACATATGTTATACACAATTAGTAGGTTTTATCGAGTACATCGCAATTTGGATGTTAGGTTGGCTACACTGGTTGGTATGTTGGCAACACTGCAAGTGGCTGCAGGTGATAAATCGTAGAGTACAATAGAATCATTAGAGTAAGAGACGCTTTAATTACAAAATTAATATTTGTTGTTTTTCATGAGTGGACAACCTTACAGAACGTTTATGTGAAAAACTACTTTCAGCTTTTAAAATTAGATCCCCCCTCCCTGTATCTTCATCATTGATTATTTTGGACACTAGGAACGTAGAAGGGATATTTTTGTTCACGAAATTTGTATATTTATAAAATTGTCAATAAGACTACAAGATCGCGCCACAATCATCCTACACTCATTTCTCATTCATACTTGGCTTAAAATACCTACCTTGTGGTGTGGTCGCCATTTCATATAATCTAATCTAATCTAATCTAATAGTTGTTTAGATACAAACCAAAATTAAGAGTTTTCTAGGTTAAGTAAGATTTACTTTAGCCAAAAATCCCAATAAATATGTTAATATGAACTACGGACAATATTCGTTGTACTAAAAAATCACGAAAATTGTTATAATAAACGATATTTGTACACTGATCACAACTGTTAAGAAAAATCAAACAAATATTTATTAAGTATTACCTCAAGTGTATTCCACACAAATCAATTAGTTTTATAGAGAAAATCTGATTTTAGTTTAATAATATCTCAGCTCAGTTGTAGAATAGAGTTCTGAGTAAATTACCAAAGTGAAACTTAAGGAATCTGTCAAACCCAAATAATAAATGAGCAAGAAAGTTTCTTTGTTTTGAAAACTATTTTAGATGGTCATTAATAACCTTTACCCCTCAGGGGGTAGTCGGCTTTCGATTACACGGGAGGTCTTCCTTCTGGGGAGGCTGGCAACCCCGAGGTGCCCTAGCCAAACTGTAAGTCTGCCTATCCAACTTGCAGTCTTTCCTCTTCAGAGCAATGGCCTTCTTCCCAACCTATGGTCTCAGCTCACTAACTTCTTTTCTGGACTATTCTTGTACAACCTCTTCTTTATTTCGACCCCACATAATGGGTGTCATTTCTCCTTCTTTCCGATCCCAAGTCAAGGTGGAACAGCATGCGCCGAGGACTGCGTGGCCATGGGGGAGCTTGGTCTCAGCATGCGAACTCTGGACACCGGGCGACCTCCAGTTTGAAGCAGCCTTCCCTAGTCATGGGGTGACCATTCATCCCTAGCTACGTGAGACCATTATGGAATAAGAAAAGGATAAACAAACCTGAACACCCTAGGGGGGATCATGGCTGTTCTGGCTATCGATCCTTAGGATGACAGAGACATTACTGTCTCTGAAGAAGAGCGTCCCCTGGAGGGATGCAAAGACAAGGACCTAGAAGAGCTTGACAAGAGAGCCCAGAGACTCAAGTTGGCTGATCAGACCCGGAAGCTCACTTGGGCTCAGAAGAAGAGGAGAAGACACCTCCGGGAAAAAGGGCACTGCAAGGAGGAAGCAGAACGCCTCTGCCAAAAGCCTCTTCCTGCCAGGACGTACTAGCAGAACCAAGGAGGAATTCGAGGCCATTTACCTCCAGCACTCGAGCACCTCCAGGAGGCAGCTCTGTCAACAAATTAGGGCCGAAGAGGCTCAGATGCGACCACCCCGGAAGAAATCCAAAAGAAGAAGAGCAGGGGTCAGAGGAACAGCAATGTCGTACCTAGTCATCAAAGTATCCAGAGTGCTTGGAAGATCTCTTATAAGCAGGCGGCTGAAGAAAGGGGTAGTTAATCCTGCACTCTAAATACGCGGATGTGCCGCTAACACCTGAACAGATTCGGACAATCAAGGACGCGATTGTCATACTGATCCGAGATGCAGAGAAAGAGGGGGATCACCCCTGCTTCAATGGTGTTCTGCAGAGATAGGGATATTTAGTCCTGATCTGCAAAGACGCCACAACAGCAACCTGGATCAAATCCAAAAGGGTGAATTAATGAATTATAACAAAAAAAAGAGACATAGGTGTTATTATCGATTATCATTTTTTTTTATCTGACTGCAACAATATCCAGATCACATACACGCACATTATATACACCAGCAGCTCCAAAATCATCCAGCTCTGTTATCTACAGTATGCATTGTCCATCAAACAACTGATACATTCTTGTTGTTTGTAATCCCTTCAAAACAGCAAAAATCAAGTAATAAATAAATCAAAATCTTAATATGTTGACTTATCCAACATGTTTATACACCTAACCTAACCTAACCTAACCTAACCTAACCTAACCTAACCTAACCTAACCTAACCTAACCTAACCTAACCTAACCTAACCCAACCCAACCCAACCCAACCCAACCCAACCCAACCCAACCTAACCTAACCTAACCTAACCTAACCTGGTTAGGTTACTAGGTGGACGGCACATCCAACCCAGTGATGAAACCTGGAGATGGGAGAGGAGACAGCAACCCTGTTTCCATAATATTTTCCCGTCTTCCAGAGGGAGTCTAGAGTAGAGAAAAGAGAGGAGAGGCTGAGAGAACCCTTAAACTCAGGAGGCAGATACGGGAAGAGCTTCAGGTCCTCTGGATCTAAGAGCCACAGTTCCTGCTCCTGCGGAGGGAGGGACCGCCGGGACCACTCCTCCAGTGGGGGGAGAGACCGGGATGGGCATTAAGGCAATCTAGGTGAATCTCCATCACGCTGGTGTCTCCTTAACCGGAGATTCATAAGCGAGGAGCTGGACATTGCCCTTCAACAAAAACCCTGGGTCTACAAAGGAGCTGTCAGAGGACTGCCTCCTCAGAATTCATTAACAGAGATCTGGTGACGGTGTCCATCGAACTGGAGATCTTGGAAGGAAGGCTCGAGGCGCTTGTGACCTCCGCCTACTTCCACAACCCAGACCAGGGAGTAGAGCCCACCATTAGAAGTAAAGCGGCCCACTAAGAAAGCACCTCAAGATCATCTCCTGCAGATTCTGCTAGGAGTAGACCGTGTCTGCTACTCACTTCTGGCTCGAATGTCCAGCTCTGAGCCAGAAAAGGCTGAAATTCTTTGGTCGGATCTTCGTAGACCCCGAAGATTTTAAACAATTGTGCGTCGCACAACTTCTGGGCTTCGTCAAAGAACTATAATTGTAGGACTAACTTCATCTAGGGTGCTACAAATGTCAAGGAAAGAGGTAGCTAAAGGGTAACTATACCCTTCCCTTAGGAAAAGATAAATTTTAATCTGACTGGGATAGTGTGAGCGGATAAAGGCGTCAAAGGATGCACTTAAGAGACATTTTTTCACAAATTTACTAAAAAAAGCTTTTTAAGACCATTAAATATTTTTCAGATACAGGTTTTCAAAACTTTTCAGCCGTTACCATAATTTCACGCCCCGATGAAATAATTGAGATGATTAATAAACGTAATTACTCACAGTTATTTATAGATACGCTCTTCACTTAATAACTATAAAATTGTCAACGTATTTATTATTCTGAATCATACAGAAATTTACTAATAGTTTATTTAGAGCCCAATTTTCCTATAACTATTTTTACCTATGCAAAGAGCAGGAAAACAGCAATTTTTGTCTACAAAAGTGAAACAAATTGCTCAATTTAAACAAAATACTGAAAATAAATTAATGTAGTAAATAAGTTGAGAGAAAGAATTTACCAGCTAAAAAATAAAATATACTGAGCGATTCAAGGTCCAAAGTACCCCCGTCATCTTAAACTTTAGTTTCTAGTGCCATAAGAAATATGTTATACTTACAACAGCATCATTGATCACTTAATAGTTGTAAAAGATGGTCGAGGTGTCAAAATTAAACAAATTAACTAGGGAATTATATTTCCCGTTGTTAATTTTTTGTAACTTTTTTGGAGGGGGTTTAAATGCTAACATACGCCAGCTCCTACCAGCAGTGTTGGACTCACACCCACAAAAAACTTCCCCTCTTCTCCAAGGGAATAGCCTAAAAGTGTTTTTCACCTTATTCAAGCTAATCCCATAGTATCTGCCCATTAGGGACTACTTCTACAGCTAGATTTCAATGAAGCCGATCCAAATCGGAGTTATTGGTCTTTAAGATAAACTCAACGAAGCTGGCGATTTATTTCTAGCTCTCTTCAGGACGGATAATTGTTTCCACGTACTCTGGGCTCAGAGGCCTAACCTCGGACACTAAAGAGACTCACCTGTTATTCCACCTGCCGCAGGAGAAGATGGTGTGCTCTGCGGTATCGGTGACATCGGGGCAGTAAAGGCAGTGAGGGCTGTCGTTCTTGCCGATCGTGTTCAAAAACTTCCGGAAGTACCCGTAGCCAGAAAGGAATTAGGTCACGTAATATCCCACCTCTCCGTGCAATTTTTGCGTCACTTTTGTAACTAAACAATTAATTATATTTCGTAATTATTACATATATTTAAGTTATATTTTTCCATGGAAGAGTTTTTACACTATTAATTCTTCTCCTTCACCATTTTTACGACAATTGAGTAGCCAGTAATGCCGTCACATTTTGTTCGAAACGAAATATGCTTCGCCAGTAAGGATTTAACGTTTATTTTCAAGCGCCCGTAAAGACGAGACTGCAACCCGTGATACAAAATGTGTAGCTATATTGCTTACGGCAATTCGCAGGCTGTCCTCAGTCTGTGACTGAGATGCGAGTGCATCACTGGTAAAAAACTGGTATAATATTTAAATTAAATTAAACATGCTGTTTTGTAAGCATATGGTTTTAACAATAGCTTCGTAATCGGGATTTTTATCTTATATATAAATATTCTGTACGTCTGTTTGTAATTAAATGAACTCCTAAACGAATGGACCGATTCTTATGTAATTTTGTATGAGGGTTTAGAAATGGTTTCAATTCACAACTAGATCAAATCTGTATAACAAGGGTGCAGTGACTAAACAACAGCTGTGATTAAATAATATGACAGTTTCTTTAAACTGTCATTTTTTCAAATGTAACCGATACACTTTACTATCCAATGCCGTTTGAATCGTTCATTAACGTAAAACTGTAAAGTAAATATGTACTGTACAAAATGAAATGTTCTATTCACCACGTTAATATTTTACAGGTTTTGAGAATTACGTATTATGATTAAAAATCACGTGTCTATATGTTGACCATATAACAAAAGTATTTACATTAGTTATACATATTTTGTTTATTATAATATTAAGCTGTAATAAGAAATATCTGATTTTGAAGTGCATGTGTGTGTGCGTGTGCGTGTGCGTGCGCGAGTGTGTGTATTTACCTGGTTTGAAAATGATCAAAGTTACCCTGGTGTAGGATGGTAAAGTCTGTCTTAATTTTTCATGTATGTTTCAAGTTTCAAGTCCCACATGAATACGCTCATTTCTGATACAATTTGGTTTAAAATACCTGGATAGGCCACCATTTCAGAAAGGTAGTTATATTGTGTTTGGTAATTTTAATCAGCAAAGAGGTATATTTATAGAACCTGGTACACAGGTTGGCACCACTGAAATCACTCAGCTGTTTCCGGTGGCCAAGGTTAAAGTGCATTCGGTTATATCCGCAGTGGACCTACTTTTAAATCGAGCCTTCCCTGTTTGAATCCGTTCCAAGTATTTGATTGCATTACTGTCTCGGTGGTATAAGCTTAGTTTTCCTCGTCCTATATGAGAACTAATTATTGGCAAATTTTGAGCAAGTTTTAATTCGAATATAATTATTTTAACTGAGATAAGTATTTACTCACTTATATATTAGACAGTTAATAAAAATCCTTAATCCATACATTAGGCTTGAATGCAATGTAATGTCCGAAGCTTTAGACGTATTGTACTTAGGTGCACTTTGTTTGTAACCTTTTATATAAAACGAATTGGTTCAGCTCCCCTTAATTCAATTGTTTTTATTGTTAAAGACTCGATGGAATTTGTTGTTAGGTCCATGGAGAAATATATAATATAAATAAAAATATTCATAAAGTGACGAAGTTGATTTGTAGCTTTTATTTCAAAACTGACAGTCACCAGAAAATATGGACTACCTCATTTCACTCTATTTTAGGATGTTAAGATAGACTAGACTAAGACTAGGGGTGCCAGAAATAACATTTATTTTTTATATACATATAAATAAATTGAGCCAGGTCAATCCTCGTGCCACCAATCGTATTTTCACGACTCATTAGTTATAGTGTGTATGGGGAGCGCGCTGGTCTAGGGGTAGAGCGCGGGGCTTTGGTGCCCAAGGTCCCGCGTTCAAATCCCGCCAATCACCAATGGCTTTTCGCTATGTGATAATGCCGCAACCCACACAGGGGTGCGCTAAAAGCCGCTACGGCTGAAGTGCCTTGGGAGTAATCCGCCCTTTCAATAAAAAAAAAACAGAGTATGTGTTGTGGCTGCCGGACTCCAGGTTGGCATTGGCGAGCTCACAGGAAGCCTTCTGGTTACTCGACATAGTGGTCCGATCTTTATTTCGGTGTGCTGCTAATCATTTTGTATCCAATTCCATCGTGGAACAAATTGTATTTAATAGTAGTAATACGGTTTTAAATTTAAAAAATGCAGCTCCGTTAAGTTAGAGGCCACTCTACTGACGATGTCCGAGTGAGGAGCTCCATGACTCCTGGGTCCGCCTCCTGTCTAACTTCTGGCACGGCGGACACCTTAAGCTTCCAACATGAACACTTAATACCCTGTGATACCCTAAGCTGTGATAGTTATGTGTGTTTGTTATTATTTATTTGTGTCTATGCCCATGGACTGTGAGCTATTAGGGACTGGAATCATTTATATATATTTACTATTCTTATTTAGTTTTAAGTTATTTTTAAGGTTTCCTATTAGGAGCCCGCCCTTTGCCAAAGGTCTCCTTGTAGAATTGGAGCATTGTTCAAAATTTCGGCACTCAAATTTCATTTAAAAAAGAATATAATAAAATAAACAACTTGTCTTACATGGAATAATGAATGAATTAATTTATTTGCTTAGTAAAAGTAAAATGTTATATTGTTGAGAAGGTTGGCCAACCGCTAATAAGCATGTCATAAATAAAAAAAAATTAATATAAAAGAGATTCATTATAAAAGAGAATGATAAAAAGGTGCAAGGTATTATTGTATGTCAAGATTATGTTATAAAATTGTTTAAATATATTTTTATTGCACGCCATCCACGCGTTATTTTTTTCTCCCGCTTTATGTTTTGGTCATCCGCCCCACCCTTAGGTAGCACGTTTCTAAAGTCAACTTAGGGTGTTGAGGCGGGTGACCGGAACAAAGTTTATGAATTTACTAACCCTAATATTATGATTTAAAAATTCTTACGGTTTGATAGTAATTTCATGTTTAGAAAATACCGTTTCCAAATATTTACTCATTATTTGTCTTTCACTATAAAGATACATATAAGAATACCTCATACCTTACTTCAGGTTAATATTTTCTCCTAAATCAAAAAAGTGTTCTATGAAATTCAACCTCCATTATTAGTTTGTATCACCTTAATCTATATCCGAATTCTTACTCGTACGTATATTTTCTTCGTATTATAATTTATATTCGTATATTTATTCATGTTCGTATTATTTCTGTAATTGTATTCGTATACGATTACGGAAACGATAACGAATGCTTCTACATAGTATTACATAGATTTAGTATTCTTTTTATCAGTCACATTCACATCCATTATCATTAAGTATTCGTATAAGTGTTGTATTCGTTTTATTCACCCCAACTCGGCAAGCATACGAAGGCGAAATGAAGTCAAGGGAGATTTGATGGATATAGTATTAGGATTAAAGCCCATTGAATATAGGTAAAAATCGATTGGTTCGTAAAAGACTACACTATTATTACCACTGCTTGTTTGTAGAACAACATATCATCAAAATCAATAATGGTAAGTCGTATTTTCCTTATAATTTCCAATAACCTCGCTCTACAAGATGGCGGATTAGTTGTGATCCACCGCGCGCCATGCAGCAACGGAACGTCGGATCGCGACACACACTTGAGATGTCTTGAAAAGCTCTTTTGTTCCCTGCAAGACAATGAGGAGCTAAATACCGCCGCCATCTTGGATATTAGGCATTTTTGACGAAGATAACTGACAATTGTAACAAATATAACCTTTTCTATTAGTATTACATTATTGAATTAGTGAAACATATGTTTTGACTATTTTATACCAGAGTTTTTGTTTATTTTTATTCTTCTCTGTTTCTCTCTTATTGTTTAATCAACCTCAGAATGTTACATAATATTGGAAAATATAATTAAGTATACATCATGTTCCTCGTAAAATCTAATTACTTACTAAAATTAATTAATGAGATAAGACTCATTTTGGGTTTTGTAGGGTGTAAAATGTAAAAATAACAAAAATATCACAATTCCAAGAAATTTACAGCAATGCTGTGGAATAATAAAACAGTGACCTGTATACGTTGAAACTTATTACCTAGGATTAAATTTTCAACGTAACGGAGTCATTTGTATAAAAGTTATCAAATCTACCAACATTAATAATATTCCGAGTGACTAATGTGTTTATTGAATATTCGTAAAAAATACGTATTCAAAAAAGTGCAACACATTTGTATATAAAAACTTCGGAATAAAGAAGAATTTTTATTTGTGAAAGTACAAGGATTTGTTTTACTTCATTAACTAATTAGATTAGATTAGATTATTTGAAATGGCGACCTACCCAGGTAGGTATTTTAAGCCAAGTATGAATGAGGAATGAATGTAGGATGATTGTGGCGCGATCTTGTAGTCTTGTTACTGACTAAGGCTGACATGTTCCTTAGACAGGACTGTTAATTAATAGCCCAAAAGCCGATGGCGACCTAGAGCTCACTAAGGGACAGTTTAACGTGGAATCTGAACCACGACCTCTGAACTACGAATTGGTCTAACTATGAGGATGGTCTTTACGGATTAACGTAGTATTCAATAGTGTGGACGTTAATCCACACAACAGAACAATACACCCGCCGACCATCGCTCACAACTATCCACAATTCGTGACCTCCAATTAAAACATGTTTGTATTTTCTTCCCTCCAGGAGCGTGGATATGTCGAAATAGAATGTTTTCAGTTTATCTAAACAGCTGATCTTGTAACCAAATGACGTCACTGTTTCAAATTTTCGTCTCACACAATCAGCACCCCCTCCACTGCTAAGACATATCCATGACGGTAAATCTTGTCATTTTGGATGTACAGTAAATTTAACAGTTGTTGACTAAACAATAATAATAAACAAATAAGGTTATATGAAATCGCGTGAGAATCAACATACGATAAACTATAATAACAAAGTTCTGAGATAATAATTTAAAATAAATGGATTAACGAACTTAATAATGTTTAAAGAACACACAAAGTTAAATTTTCTATATATTGATTTTTTTAAATAAATTTTATTCGTACAAAACGAAGCGCGAAATTGTCTTGGACTTTGATCTTGAGGTCACGGGTTTAGATTCTGGAAAGCCCATTTAGGTTTAACGACTTTCCCAAAAAGCGTTTGTCCTATTACTGTATATGCTGTTTTTACTAATGTGTTGCGTCTGGAGTAGAAAACTAAGGGTAAAACCATTACAGCACTTTCATAAAACATTGTGGTTGGATTCAATATTGAAGACAATCTTTCAGAACACCACGTGCTTGGAAAGTGTGAAAAGCTCTTTTGTTCGTCTCAAACAAAGACAAGTTAAATCCCTCCACAATCTCGAATATTGGAGATTCAGGTGATGAAAATATACTAAAATAAAGCTTTATTCACCCTTTTATTATATATTTTTCTTTCAACTTCAAATATCTTTTCATTTAAATCCCAGTCTTAGTTATTCAGTTTTACCATCATATTTTTTACAATTAAAAATTACAAATTATGAATTTGAAATTTTTAATGATATCAACACCTTCTTATCTATGTATGGCAACCGAAAATCAAAATAAAGTTATTATAACTTTTATGAAATTGAAGGAGAAGATGATTATCTTAAGTGTAGAGGAAAATAACAAAATCTCTAATCCCAGACATACGTCTGGGATTAGAGAGAGATGGGATTAAGTGTCTGTCTGGGAGAGAGTATTCTCTTCCTTTAAAAGAGTCTTTAATTGATGATGCTACATGTTATAATAAATGTACTTTCTGTTTTAGGTTATTATTCAATGTAAGTAATTTATTAGAATCAAAATGTCCTTCTACCTTCCAGAGTTATTATCCATGTCGAATCTTGTGAAAAATTTCAACTACAGTTAATCACCTTAATACACAGACCAAATTAGACTCCAAATTTGGACAAAGAGATCCTTAATATGACTATTTATACTCTTCTGAATTTAAAATTTTTTTTAGAAAAATAATAATTTTGCACATAGTTTTCTTTTGGGTAGAAAATAAAATTAGCCAATAAAAGCTTATTAAAGTTAATTATGTGTTTGAAAGCCCCAACACATGTTTTTGGCAAAAGTGGGCCAAACTAGTATTACTTAGGGTTACGCTTGACAGCCCTGGGGACGAAGCCGCACTGGGTAACCGCGGGAGGGAGGGATGAAGGGGGGTGAGAAGCCCCTACAAACCTGTTACAGCGCTCTGTGTCATAGTACAAGACCGCAATTGTAAACAGGGGTTATGTTATAATCCCTCAGGTTAAGCTAACTTTCATCAAAAGAAACTTTTTACATTATACTCAAAGTTATAATTTACTTACAAGGGGGCGGTACCGGTACACCAAAAATAAAAATAAAACTTTTTTATTATACATATTTTCTTACAGCTTGTTTCCTTGACAAAGTGGTGAGATTTTCTTTTAATATCTTTAAGTTCAAGTAATGTAAAAGGAAAAAAATTAAGTGATGTTTGTGTGTTTTAACACTGATTTTTCAAAAACAGTGTTTTTTCCTACCATTTCATTAGTATTTCAAAAACTATTATACCTATAGAAGTTTACTGGAGGATAGCTTAAATCAAGTCAATATATTTTTATCAAACAAATTATACAAATAAATGTAATTAGAAACCCCAAAGTTAATTAACTAAACCTACAAATGTACAAATACATCTCAAAGACAGCAACGGTATATTCTTTGTAAATTAGATGACTTGATTAAATTAACATTTAAAAGTTGCAAAGTTTAGAAATTCAAATTTACATCGTAGGTAAAATTTGTTTCTTTATGATAACAGTTATGTTTTTAAATAGCTTTAAAATCAGTTTAAACAGACTTCTATTGATTTAAAATAGGCAGATCGTCATTCATTTCTGTTAAAAACACTTTAACAGACCACATGCTTATAACGATTAAACTGGGTTTTTGAGAGCTTATACTTTATTTTATTTAAGTGTGGGTTTAAGTTCTATTATAGAATAACGGGAAATTCTCGTTTTTACGCATGAGAAAGACAGAGATGAAGCTAAGAACCATTCAGACCTTTAGTATAAGAAACGTTAAAACAACTAAAAATATCATAACTCTAAGAAATGGACAGCACAAAATAGATTTGACTCCCTTCAAAGAAACACTATGAATCCTTCAATCTTCCTCAGAGCTCAGACATACCCATTTCAAAACCTAAATTTTTTATATATTAATTGCAATTAATAATAATACCTTTCAGCAATGGTAGACGTTCACAGTCCTGTAATAAGTTACTAATTTTGACCTTTGTCTATCAAATTTGAAACAAAAGCCATTAGCGTGGAAAATACAAAAATTAAAGTACTAAACCATAACGATTTCATTGAAAATTAATTATTATTGAGTCCACTGGGAACAATGTCGCAGAGCTGAAGCAAACAATATCACCTCAGGCCCAATCGATCAGGACCCGCTTTGCAACAAAGAGTTTAATTTAACTTGGGAGAAGCCTTTGGCAAACATTTGCTCCACTATCAAACGTCTAACACTTTAAATGGGGGATTTTCAACCGCACTGTTTCTTAATTATATACAAAGTTGAAACGGGAAAATTGTCTAAGGAAAATCTAGTAATTAATGAATTAATTAATAAACCGACGTGGTAGGTCAGGTTTATCGCGTTGGCCAACTAAATCAAAATGTTCCTTACTTGAAACATATATTCAAAATTTGTTTTGTGACTTTAGATTAGATTAGATTATTTGAAATGGCGACCATACCACAAGGTAGGTATTTTAAGCCAAGCATGAATGAGGATTGAATGTAAGATGAATGTGGCGCGATCTTCTAGTCTTGTTACTGACTAAGGCTGACATGTTCCTTAGACAGGACTGTTAATTAATAGCTCAACAGCCGATGGCAACTAAGGGACCTACAGTTTAACGCGGAATCCGAACCACGGCCTCTGAATTACGAATTGGTCTAATTATGAGGATGGTCTTTGCGGATTAACGCAGTATTCAATAGTGCGGACGTTAATCCACACAAGAGAACACTACACCCACCGACCATCTCTCACAACTATCCACAATTCGTGACCTCCAAGTAGCTGGATTACAGGATGACGCCACCATCCCAGTACTTATGTGGAAAATGTTTGTCAAAGCAAAGTGTTATTCATTCTGCAGTATAACATTACATTCCAGATTTCCAACAGTGAAAGGGAACGTTTTGGTTTGAGATTTCGAGTGAATTCCCAAACCGAGTGGAGTAACATGTTATTCATGTCCGTGGGGCTTGGCTGGGGGATTTGGGGGGTTGGGCATGCGGTATTTACCGTGTGGTGATCACAACCACTCATACATCATGCAAGGCTAATGCTACACTACCATCCCGGGGACGCTTGTCAATATTGTGACTCTCGTGATTCTAACATTGAACAAAGTAAGTCCTATGTATTTACACGGTTTTCTGATTTTGGCGTTACCAATTATGTGTCCTTAAAGTATTAGTTAGATGTTAGACGGAGGATTAAGAACCACTAGAGTATCCAGCTGGGCTCAACGTCTTGTGGAATATTGTATAACCACCGAAAAGTAGATATTCATCATTATTCTGAATATTCGACATGGATGGATAGTCGGGAACGAAGTGTGTCCTGTAATCCAGCCACTTGGAGGTCACATTATTATCCATTAATCCATCCTCATTATTTTCAGCGGTAGTGGTTTGCACTCCACGTTGAACTGTAGGTCCCTTAGATTTTCCATTGACTGTTGGGCCATTAATTAACAGTTCTATATAAGGAACATGTCAGCCTTAGTCAGTAACAAGACTACAAGATCGCGCCACAATTATCTTACACTCATTTCTCATTTATACTTTTCCTAAAATACGTTGCCTCGGACAGGTTTCTTCATTTCAGTAGCTAACATTTTGTGACCTTCAAGTCTTACTGGATTACAAGACTCGCCACCATTCCTAGTATGGAGTGTATAAGAGGTTTTTGCTCTTCATTAGGAATGGAACGAACTCAGTATTGAAAAACAAACCAAGGGATATAAAAATATTGAAGAATCTGGGTAGGATCATAACCTGTTTTCATATTGGAACAACGATGAATCAAAATTTTAGTTACTCAGATTTCCCTAAATTAAAAAAAGTTATACATAGACTAACTTAAAAGGCCGGCTCTCCTGTATGTTGAGTGTAAGAGGTCTATGTGCCTTATAAAATTATGAGGTTGTATAAAGTCATTTGTAATTGTTTTCCAAAAGCTAGTTATTTGTTTAGACTTGTATGCTTGGTTAAAAAATTATTAAATCAGAAAATATCAACATCGAAATAAATCAACATTGTACCAATCCCGTTTTATCGTAATCATGCGTTTTAAAACAGGATTCTCAAAAACCTATGTAACGCTAGTTTTTCTTAGTTTCGTTAAAAAGGAGTTTACCAAAGAATTACGTTTTCTCAGTAAGTTAAATTATTTTAAACGATTTACAAAATTACTAGGGAAAATCACTTTACCCTAATAACAAAATATACCCAAAAACGTAGTATCACGATTCAATGTGAAATCGTTATTTTTTCCTCAGATAATTAGCATGAAATCTCAGATAATCTAAGATCCTAAGAAATAAATAAAAAGAACAGATTTATCAGTTATTGAAATATATCATCTATATGTAAGTAATAAATTCCCACATAAACATGTCCCAAACGCCTGGTTTTATCAATGATAATAGATTCTTAGACTGATCCGCTTATCTTATTAGCTATGATTCTTATCAGTAATGGTTCACAGATACAGATTAGTCCAAACCTCGTTTCATCCTACCCTAATTCCTTCAAGATATTAATAAAAACCATAAAAATTTCAAAAGCGAAGAGTTTTAGTTTGGGAGGTACTTTTTGACATGGATATGTCTAAGCTCTGGGAGGTGTTAGCAGGTTTGTGTAACGCAAAAAGTTCATAACGCAAAAAGTGCAGCGGAAGTGTTTGGATCCCGTTTCCATAGATACTACCAGAGCTATTGTATTGAATATTTGGTTATAAGAACAGCTGTTTAGATGAACTGAAAATATACTCTCTAGACATATCCATGATCTAGCCTATTTACTTCAGGGAAGTAAATACAAACATTGGAAAGTGAGTTAAAAAATATTTCCTCTTTCACATCATTCCGTAAACAACATTTTTCATTTAGGGTGTATCAAAACCTACTTAATAGGTGGGATAAAATAAATATAACTGGATCAAAGAAGATGTTATCAAACTATATATTTTTCAAAACTATTTAAAAAATACTTTCGACCTAATACATTGTTTCTATCATGAATAACTCAAACTCTCCAGGATAGTAGGCTGTTATTTCTCAACAATAAACATGGTGGACATCATCAATAACAGCCTCCCTCGAGTTTTAAACACAAGTATTCATTATAGCTGACAGATTTTCAATTAGTCAGAAATATTAGTCCTTGAAGAACTAATTATACGCGGCTCTAATTTCAATTAAATTCAATTTATCTTTAGCTCCAGTTTCCAATATTGGTTGAATAATTTTTCCTTTTTTCTGTAATGATTTATACCCAATATATTTATTAACTATCAAGAAACTGACCTTTTACAAGAAACTTGCCTCTTATTTGTACGGATTATGTTACACAGTTTTAAAAAGAAAGATAACTATTATTATGACTTATAATTAAATATAAACCTAAAATCAAAATAAATAAAAGGGAAAGACAGTTTCTGAGATCATATATTTTGTATTAACTTCCAATCAGAAGTACATCATAAGTACAATTATTTTTAAATTGGGATAATATTTTTTATACTCATAGGAAAATCAATGATGATTGTAACAAAATGTTTGTAAAGTGTTTTTGATGATCGGATGAGTAATCATCAGATTATGGAAACTTATACCACAGAAACCACCAAACCACCACAGTGTGAGAAATTCAAATTACCACAGTGTGAGAACTCCACATTACCACAGTCTAAGAACTCCACATTAACACAGTGTGAGAACTCCACATTAACACAGTGTGAGAACTCCACATTACCACAGTGTGAGAACTCCACATTACCACAGTGTGAGAACTCCACATTACCACAGTGTGAGAACTCCACATTAACACAGTGTGAGAACTCCACATTAACACAGTGTGAGAACTCCACATTACCACAGTGTGAGAACTCCACATTAACACAGTGTGAGAACTCCACATTACCACAGTGTGAGAACTCCACATTAACACAGTGTGAGAACTCCACATTACCACAGTGTGAGAACTCCACATTACCACAGTGTGAGAACTCCACATTACCACAGTGTGAGAACTCCACATTACCACAGTGTGAGAACTCCACATTACCACAGTGTGAGAACTCCACATTAACACAGTGTGAGAACTCCACATTATAACAGTGTCACAGTGTGAGAACTCCACATTACCACAGTGTGAGAACTCCACATTACCACAGTGTGAGAACTCCACATTACCACAGTGTGAGAACTCCACATTACCACAGTGTGAGAACTCCACATTACCACAGTGTGAGAACTCCACATTATAACAGTGTCACAGTGTGAGAACTCCACATTACCACAGTGTGAGAACTCCACATTACCACAGTGTGAGAACTCCACATTAACACAGTGTGAGAACTCCACATTAACACAGTGTGAGAACTCCACATTAACACAGTGTGAGAACTCCACATTATCACAGTGTCACAGTGTGAGAACTCCACATTACCACAGTGTGAGAACTCCACATTAACACAGTGTGAGAAACCACCATACCACTATATTTTATGATCATAGGGTGATAAAATTGTTCAAAGCACCCAAAATTCAATATGACTTAAATTGAGTATGCATGCGTATTTTATAACAATTTCCCTTTTTATTAGCTGTATATAATCAAATAAAGTGTAAAATCAGAAACAACTTTTGAATAGATTATGCTTGGAAATTCGTTTGGACTTCATTTTGACTCTTGCTTACCTTTCACAATTCGTTTGATCTGAGTTGAAACTAGTTTTTGCAGCGACCTTAAACTTGGACCCCAAAGGTCAAAGTTGACGCGAGGTGCCAATCGATAATGTCCCACCCAGCTCGCGACACCCAACAACCCTTCATGTACAGGGACATACTCGACACAGGAGCTGTGTTGTATTGTTCCAGCCTATCCTCAATATTACCTCCCTAAAATGGTGACCTACCCAAGTAGGTATTTTAGCCCAAGTATGAATGATAAATGTGTGTTAGGCGGTTGTAGCGCGATCTTGTTGTCTTGTTACTAACTAAAGCTGAAATGTTTCCTGGACAGGACTGTTAAAATCAAATCAACAATACAAATACTTTACAGCTATACAATATATGATGCAAATTCATGTATAAATATATAGAAAATATATGTACATATATACATGATAAATGTTGAAACTAGTAGAAAATTTCCAAGTATAAAAAACCTTGTGCGTGGAAATTCCTGATAGATCTTTAAATATAAGGAACCTTCAGTTTAACGTGGGATCATAAATACCTCTGCCTCAAAAACTGGTTTAGTTATTAGGTTGTTATTTGGGAAAGAATGTAGTATTCAATAGTGCAAACGTTAAAACACAACAGGAAATAACCCACCTACTACCGCTTCTATTCTATTCAATTTTCCACAATTCGTGACCTCCAAGAACCTGGATATCAGGAAACTCCTTAAAGCCTTAAAACGGTGCTGAATATGTGGTTAAGGGCTCAAGATTTTGCCGAGAACCTTAAAATGTGGCTAAAGATGTAGTTGAAACCCTTAAATCTGTGCTAAAGATGTAACTGATAGCCTTAAAACGGGGTTGAGGGTGTTAGGATTGAAATTAATAAAGCACTAAAATCCATGTGACGGGTAAAGTGCACTGCATCAAATCTGAAGCTAGTTATAAATTTATTTCTGAAATGCCTAAAAGATTGAGTTAGAAACAAAACAAGCATCAAAGCAAGCGTGAGTCTACGACAAGTGAGTGGGCTGAATCAATGACTGCCTCTTGATTATACGCCTCCAAACCTACACAGCCCTCAACTACCCTCCAACTCCCAACCCGCCCAACTCCCAACTCCCACTCGCTACCCCGGCCTCATTCATGTCAATAAAGTTACGAGCATGTGCAATATTTACTACAGGTACGATTGAAATCTCCCGTGTTTTTGAGTCTGAAGATATTTCTCAAACTAGGTATTGTACATATACATCTTTAGTCATTCGTGTAAGGTCAAAAACGGCACTGTTTTGATAATAAGGAATAGTATCTCACAAAAGCTCTTGACGCTACTAAAATATTTGAAGAACTCACGTTCTTGATATGAACAAGAATACTCTATAGTTAGTAAGTTAGTTAGTTGCTCAAACGGCGACCTACCCAGGTAGGTTTAATTAAGCTAAGTATAAAGATATAAATATATAAGTATATAAGTATAAAGTAAGAGAAATGAGTGTAAGATGATTGTGATGTGATCTTATAGTATTTTTACTGACTAAGGCTGAGATGTTACTTAGACTGGACTGTTAATTAATAGCCCAACAGTCGTTGGCATATCTAAGGCACCTACAGATTAACGTGGATCCCGAACCATTGTCTCTGGATTACGAACTGGTTTAGTTATGAGGATAGTCTTTGCGGATGAATGTAGCGCTCAATAGTGCAACCGTTAATCCACACCACAGAATATCCCACTCACTTTTTTCTATTAATTCAGATATTATATTTTTGTTATTCATTTTCCTATGCAGAAAAATAAAATGGACTATATTTACATAGCTATGAAACGCCATATTTAGTATATTTGCGACTCAGGTCTGCGCACAGGCCCATGCCCATGCAGCCCTTTTTCCACAGGCAATAGCAATTTTTGTTTTTAATTAAATGTAATTAGTAGTACATTGTGCCAAATTTTATATCGATGTATGTACAACAACTACATTTCAAGCTCAATCTCTCATGTTAAACTGTACATATTTTTGGAAATAAATAAATCATTCATTCATTCATTCATTCACCGAAAATCTTTCCCAAACTATCCAAAATTCGTGACAAGTAGCTGGATTACAGGACACGCCACGGTCCCAGTAAGGAAGTGTATCCTCGATCAGTTAGGCAATGCAAAGCAGGATATTTGTTATTCAACTAATTAAATAACGTTATTTTCAGTAAACTAAGATACGTGACTTATTGTACTTACCATATTATCCAAGGGGAGTTGGGTTAACGCGTGAATCATATAAGAATACTTGTTTTTTGAACTTACACCTCGATTATTTCAAGGGGTTGAAACTTCCCAAAAGATTACGTACATAGCCAATGTTCTTCGTCTCCCATTCTTTGTGGCACTATAGTATATCAGACAGAAAAAATAACTGGCCGGCTTTGATTTTGTTTTACAACTCACCAAAATTAACTCAACAACTAACGAGTTCTCCTGGAATCTTTCGTATGAGAGTGTACGCTCTTGGGCAAAAACTACCCCTCCAGCAAACTACCCCTCCAGAAACCTCAATGGATGTGATATTTTCTGGTTAATTTCTCTTGACCATCCTCACAATTAGAGTAGTTAGTAATTTAGAGCCAAAATTGTGGTTTGGATTCCAGGTTAAAATGTAGTTCCCTTGGATACCTTAGGCTGTTATGCTATTAATTAACATTCCTGTATAAGTTACATGCCGATACTACAAGATTGGACCACAATCATCTTAAAATACCTATCTGGATTGGTTTCGATTTCAGGAAAGGTAATAACAGGTAACTGTACCTCCCCTGGACAGCTCCCAAGCCTTCGTTTGCCCTCTGGAACATCTCCAAAAGGGACCAGACACACTTCTCTTAGAGTAATCTTTTTTCAATGGCGAAATAAAACAATTTAAACTATTAGACTAGATTTTTGTACGAAAACAATGTATTTTAAACACAATAATCTTTCAATTTTTATAATTTACTTTTTTTAAATTTCGGTGTCCAGAAGCACCTTCACGTCGTCGACCTCCTAAGGCAGTTAGCACAGAACCAGCCGCACTTCCAGGAAGCGGATTTTATTGACGTCACAACAAGTAGCTGCCCCCCTCTTGACTCCCCCCTCCCTCCCTCGAGGCCTCATTACTACCGTAGTACTACGCCTCTTTCCCTGCCCGAGAGGGTTCACGCTATTAGGGGACTGTGGAGGCCAACGAACAAACCTGGAAAGACGACGCATACTTCAAGTTTCACTGTAATTTTTGTAGAAATATCGTCTTCACAAGATGTTGTTTTGAGAATCTTGGTGACGAGGATATAGTAATATTTTATTCTATTGGAGTATACACTTTACTTTTTATCTTGAAACATATCGATTCATTTATAAATTAAATATAATATTTTCGATGAACGTTTTCATTGACCAACCATCATACGACTCCATGGTTTAAAGAATAACTGTATCCTCCTTTGTAGGTTTAGATAGGTAGTTAGAGAAATAATATCCTACCACAATGTAGGTTTTAAGCCAAGTATGAATGAGGATTCAGTGTAAGATGATTGTAGTACAATCTTGTATAACTTTTACTGACTAATGGAAACAATTTTTTGACAGGGACAGTGGCGACGTCCTGTAATCCAGCTAGTAGGAGGTCACGAATTGTAGATAGTTGTGAGTGATGGTCGATGGATGTAGTATCCTTAGACATAACTGTTAATTATTAGCCTAACAGTCAACGGCATATCTACAGGGGACCAACAGTTTAACGTGGAGTCCAAACCACTGCCTCTGAGTTTCTGGTATAATAATTGTGAGGATGGATTTTGCGGGTGTATGTAGTATTCAATAGTGTGGACGTTAATCCACACAAGAGAACACTACACTCACCGACCATCGCTCAACACTATCCACAATTAGTAACCTCCAAGTAGCTGGATAACAGGACACGCCAAGTAGGTCTAATTTTTCATCTTCTCAGTAACGTGGAGCCTGCTTCAGTAAACCATCGACAGGAACGTGTGTCGGACCAGGCTGGGACGGCTCCGGTATCGATTGGCCGGGTCGGTCCGCGCCGACCCGGGGGACGAGCTCGGCTTATGGAAGGTAGAGGTTTCGCTACTCTCTCTGACCTGTACAATTTTATTAAGGGGAAATGTATAATAGCATATTATATTGAACACACTTAACTTAAAATAAATTTGTTTGAAGTAATCTTTTTATCTAAACAATTGGAAACACGTGAGTTTTGGATAATCATAGTTTTTGGATAATGAAACTCAAAACCCTAACAGTATAAAAGATTTTTTAAATAACAAATTTTATTAAACATGTTTTACAATGGTGGTACAATATTAGAATGTACTTTTAATAGTGGAAATCAGTATTTATAAACTGTAAGGTTATAAGATTGTTTAGTGAACTTCAAATTCAAACGTAATATTCGTTTAATTTTAATGAAAATAAATTTCGTCTAGATAATATAAAACGGTTTAAAACATGTATTCAATATCTATTATTGGACCTTTGCAATGCGTCTGTGTTTTTAACTACACAACGTTTCTGGAGGAGGAGAAACTCCTCCAGTTTTCAAGTGATTACCTAATAAGTTACATTAAAAAATGAAAGTTTAAGTTATAGATATTAATTAATTATTACATGTTGTCAATAATACCATACTTATTTATCATGCACAGTACAAAAAACTATGTAGATAAGGCAACAAATTGATGATGCAATATAGCGTGCGCTCAGGACAAGAGTTGGACTACTGCCCCCTCCACCATCCTAGTGGTAGCCAGATACGTGCGAGGCCGCTAGGGGCGCTAGTAGTGCCGTCATCGGTCACTTCTTTCATTTAACCTAAAATAAAGTTCTCAAAGAAAGGGACGTGTAAGACAATTAATATAATAATAATATGTTCACTATAAAATGTGAATTGATGCTGTATTCAAAAATTTAAAATGTAAATGAAAGACGCATTGTTGACTATATTCAAAAAGATCTCTTTAGAGAATATTGATTTTGGATATTGATTAAACGATTGCGTAAAATCTTTTTTCTGTGCGATTTTATTTCACTCACCTACATATCTACATCACCACATTATGATCATTTCACATCATTGTTCTATTGTGTGGATTAACTTCCGCACTATTGAATACTACGTTCATCCCTAAAGACCATACTCATAATTAGACCAGTTCGTAGTTCCTAGGCAGTAGTTTGGACTCTGCGTTAATCTGTAGGTCCCTTAGATATGCCATTGACTGTTGGGCTATTAATTCACAGTTCTGTCTAAGGAACATGTCAGCCTTAGTCTGTAACAAGACTACAAGATCGCACAACAATAATCTCACACTTATTTTTGATCCATACTTGGCAAAGTACCTACCTTGGTAGGTCACTATTTCAAACGGTAATCTAATGATTCATAGTTAAGAGAATTCGTACATTGCGTGTCTCTTTAAAATTTAATATGGTTTCTGCTCTTATAAATTTAAAGTACGCAAAGTACCTTACAGCAGGGATGTGTTGACATATTTCGCTTTTTACTCCTTCTCTATCCCGTGGTCAGACCGGGTCAGGTCAGGCACGAGCGTGTAGGGGTAGGCCGTGCGCTCGGACCCAAGGCCAGAGATATATTGACGTCACAACAAGTGGCAGAACCCCTCCAGCCACCCTCTGGACCACCCCGACATCCCTGTCGCGCCTACACTCTATACCCCACCCCCACAATCTCACATTTCGTGGTTGCGAGTTTATAACTTTACGCCTAAATAGTTTAGCTCAAACAAAACGGTTTCAAAATTACTTTGAAAGCCCCAGAAGCTAATCTGTTTTATAAACATTAAGAAAATAAATGGTTTTAGAAAACTGACTGGACTTGATTGAATGAGGTTTAAGAAATTATCCAATACTAGAATACGAGCAAAGTTTGTATATATATTTACTCACGGATCTCGTAAAAAGCTGTAACGAATATCTTTTAATTTTGAAAATAACTAATTTCCGAGTAGGTCTAATGTCCAGGAAAATTCCGGTTTTCTTGTAATATTATGTTTAAAATCTAAAAATTTAACATTACGCTTATGAAAAATCAAATATAAACCATACAAAACAAAAAATCTGTTTATAATCGTTTGACAATTGTTGATTTAAGATGGTGGTAAACAATATGTAAATAAATGTCTTGCATACATATGAAATATTATGTATAAACGAAAAACGATCAAATTACCAAACAATTTGTAAAAACTAAAGGGTAAAATAACTGTGCGAAATAAAAGCAGAGAAAAGTATTTCCAAAATCGTTCGTGTTTTGATAAAAAACGTATTATTGGTATTGCTTGAAGCCACTGTAACAAACCAATTAAATTAAATTTCTCTTTTGCTTTTCAATCCTCATTCCTTATATAACATAATCAGTTGATCACAGGCTGATAATTACTGTATGGCTAATTAAATACAGTATAAGATCGGCAAAAACAACTGAGGTTGGCCAAAAACCCTTAAACGACAGACTTGACGTAGCCGTCGCCGTGGCTCAATGGTAGCGCATTGGCTTCACGTGCCAAAGGTTGTGAGATCGATCCCCACTCGAGTCACTAGATATTTGTTCAGTATTTGTTCTATATTAGTTAAGGTGTATTAAATCAGCTTCATTTAAACAACATAAATGTGTTTTAATTTTGCTAATTAACTTGTATAGTAAATTTCTCATTCTATCCGAGCAAAGCTCGGTCACCAGGTACTGTACTCTTAAGCTAAATACCAACTTTCATGAAAAACGGTTGAGAAACTAGTAAGAAATAGATTTTTTTGTAACCTCCATAAGATGAAGTTGAGCACGATGACAACGTACTGTGTTTACCACAGATAGTAGCTTGAATTTCCTCTGAAACCTTTTGACGTAGACTAATAATCCACATCTCAAATATATAATTAAGCCGCTGCCAGTCTACTTTTGGATTGCGTGATGGTATTTAAAAGTATCTGTTTTTACGAAGTCAACAGATTTCTATATTAGACTAATTATCAGGCATTCAATTTACCTTCACTATCTTGGAGTTTTTCTAATTTATTTTGAAATATGTAACCCAGTCATTAAAAATTTTGACTTATTCTAGAACCGAGCCACCTACACTAAGGTTAAAAAGATACTACCTCATGATTATAAAGCGGGCTCACTAACCACCTAGCACATACATTCCCTGACACAACTATCTCATACCTAGATCAACATGAAACCCATAAACTCTAATGGTCATATCCATTTTACAGGAATCCTAAAATACCATCGCTGGCTGGTTGCCAGGTCTGACGCCAAGAACATTGCAACTGAACATTGAACAACTGTAACCATTACATTACACTGGGTGGTGACGTCATTACCCCCCTCCCCTCATCACTCACTCAACACCCAACAAACAATGCATCTAGTTTATGTTCGATGTTCCTATGTATCTCATTTTTCATCCGAAAGTATATCACGTGAATTTTCAAATTCACTTTCAAAACCACTGTTTAAAACTTTATCCAGGGGATCCGTACAAAACTATCCTTCTCTTGGTAATTTTACTATTTTTAAGACATTTTTCTCGAAATATGCGTAATTTATCTGATTAAAATCTTTGCTGCATATAATTTACATTCAAACAGGTATATTTATAATGTTTTACAATGGATAAAGTAACTTATTTAAGTCATCAGGTAGAATACAAACAAAAGTAGTATATTAAATTGCTATTATACATAATAAATAAATGGTCCTATGGTTTGGACAAAAGTGTACAGAAAGTTAAAAACCATAGTTTATAAGGAATCACGATTGAACATTTTCTACTGCTTCTATTCGCCATTCATTTACAATACTCTAATCATGTACGAGTTGAATGTTTTATTATTTATTCCTTTAAAAATGTCAAAAAATACAGCATATTATCCTACGAATGAAATTTTCCGGAATAACACAGTCCAAAAAAATGCAAAAAAATCGTTTCCATTGTTTTGCAGTAAGGGGGCCTCCCTTAAAGTGTATAAAGAGGTTTAACATTAAAGTTAAAATTAATTGGTTATATTCTCAATTGAAGAGACAAAAGAAATGTAATTTTTATTTCCGGAGAATCAGCGTTGTATAAAAGTCAGTAATAGTATGAATCAGTTAATTAAATAAAAAAACTCGTCAAGCCCACTTGTGTGGATTAATTTGATAATAATTTAAATTCCAATCATCATTCTCGATACATGCACATTTCCTGTGTTTTCTTCATTTACAGATTTTCAAACCTAAAGTGCTTTAAATATTGCTAAAGTATTCTTCATTATTCATTCATACGCATGAAAACCGTTCTCCCCTAATGGGCATTTTAAGGGAATATATGAGATGGATAAGTGTGCTTTGTATAGTTTATGTAGTTTTGTTACTGACAAAAACAAGCTCATTAATTTATTTGTAATTCATTACTAACTAATTTGCCTATTGATCAATCCACTATCCCACAACTGGTCGATTTCAGCTAGTGATAAAACCAGGGTCTGAACTGTACCCAACTTTAACACTGGGATGGTGGCGACATCCTGTAATCCAGCTACTTGGAGGTCACGAATTGTGGATAGTTGTGAGCGATGGTCGGTGGATGTAGTGTTCTCTTGTGTGGATTAACGTCCGCACTACTGAATACTACGTTAATCCACAAACGACTATCCTCATAATTAGACCAATTCGTAATTCAGAGGCCGTGGTTCGGATTCCACGTTAAACTGTAGGTCCATTAGTTGCCATCGGCTGTTGGGCTATTAATTAACAGTCCTGTCTAAGGAACATGTCAGCCTTAGTCAGTAACAAGACTACAAGATCGCGCCACAATCATCTTACATTCAATCCTCATTCATACTTGGCTTAAAATACCTACCTTGTGGTATGGTCGCCATTTCAAATAATCAAATCTAATCTAATCTAATCTAACATAAAAAAGCCACTGGATTAAAATTGCAAAACACTTATAGTCTTAGTGTATCGAAACTACCTTACTTAGAAAGAATTACATACTTTTAAAATATAAAACCTTAGTATAAAAAATCACACCACTTGTAATCTCTTATTACCCATCCATTTTATGTTTCCGACAGGGGTTTTACCGTTTCCTATCAAAAGTGCAATAAAATGTACTGGTTTTTAACAACATACAAAATAAAATATAATATGTTAATTATTACAGGATAAATATACCGATCTAATTACATGTTTATGTTAGGTAGAAACCTTTCGCAAAACTACACAAAATAAACATAGCTAAATAGGATTTATCATAATTATTGGTTACGCAATTATAGTTATAATTCACAATACATCATAGCAGTAAACAAAATAATAATAAACGGTAAATTAGAAACATATTTCCAGTAAAAAGGAAGTGACAGACGTAAGTAGGGCACGCACAGCATTATTGATTTGACCCAAAACTTACACGTGCCTACACCCCCCCCCCAGTAGGGGGAGGACCTGCTCCAACGTGACCTAGGCCTAGTAGGCCTCATTGCACCCCCTAAATCCCTCCAGGGAGGGGGGGTAGCACCATCACCCCACACTTAACGACCGACACCTCGGCTCTAAGGCCTGGATATTTTAAATAATAAACTATGCCATAAACTGGGTTAATTGAGGTAGCTAAATATAATTCCTTCTCTCGTAAAAACTCTCTGGACAAGAGAGAGAGTGAGAGAGTTCACGAATCATGTTTTCTTCACCAGCTGGTTACTGGGGTTGTGTAAAAGGTTCCTGTGTCGTCATCAGGAAACGAAAACCTCAAGAAGCTACTGTACACTAAGATAGTAGGAAAGCAGGAAGCTTGAAAACATACTTTAAATATGTTTTTTTTGTTAGGGTGAGGGATTGGGGCACACAAAATCGTGATATAGTAAAGTCAATTTTCTGTATTGATTGGAGCCAGAGGTGTTTTTGATTTTAAGCTGAAAAATAGTTTATCATCAAAAATCCTGAACTAATCCTTAATTATTCATTGAATTTATTGGATTAAAATTAGATTATTGAAATGGAAAAAAACCTAAAGGTAGGTATTTTAAGCCAAGTATGAATGAGGATTGAGTGTAATATGATTGTGGCGCGATCTTGTAGTCTTGTTAATGACTAAGGCTGACATAGTCCTTAGCCAAGGGACCTACAGTAGAACCTACCTACCTATTGGAGTATAAGGATTGCTATACAGGCAGAGAACTAATTCAGATAGTTCTATCTTCGGCTCATTAATGACATCACGACGAAATAGTTCACTAAATCGTTGACAGATGTCACCACCGGCTTTGCGTTCAGGTTCAAAGAAGCATTACATGCTGGCCTCTAAAAATAAATCGGCCCTAGAGAGTTTATTAGATTTTGAAAAAGTATGGAGTCAATGGTTTAGATACATTTTACAATGGTGGTTTAAAATTGCACTATAAACTATCAACGTACTAATTTTTAATCAGTTTAAAGTTTTTGGTTGATTGGTATTTGGAAAATAATCTTTCCGTCATAGAATTTTCTAATACAAGTATTTTGTGTTCCATTAATTTATTTTATTTATTTTGTGTATTTCTACGCCAGTGGCATTTTTAACGTTTTGATGGGGAACGGTCCAAACCCCGGTCTTGTTACTACCTAACGTCGACCTGTTGTTAGGAAGCATCATTAATTAGTAGCCCAATGACAAATGGCGACTGGGTCCAGATTCGACCCTTGCGGGATTCGATCCGGCGATCTTCAGTTTTGAAGGCGGGTATTATAACCACTACACCACCCAGCAAGTTTAATTAATCGTATAAAATGCTAAAATTCACACCTTTACTTTTGGGACTTAACCCTGTATTTTTAAGGTAAACTAATACCTTTTAGGCTTCATTGATCGGTCTTCAGGAGATTTTAGAATGGTGAGAGGGCTGGTGATAGTAATGGCTTACAGTCAGCTGGCACTGGCACTGACATTTCTGTGTTGCTATACTGACATGTCACATGCACCATCTCATGAACATTGACATCCGCCTATGCTATATTAGCCCGTACATTCTCTTTAATAAAACAGCTGTCATATTTATTTGTTCAAAAATATTTGCATTCCGTACACACTTAAATGTTTTAAGGCATCAACAACAAATTCGAACTAAGTTAATTTGTAAGATGGGTACAGGTTTATTTTATCTACTCTTTGTACCCTTATAATAGTCCAATTTCAAAGGTACAACATAGTATGGATAATTTATTCTGCCATATGTGACCATGGTCATCATGGTTGGTCAATTATTTTTTTCATTGGTATAATTAAATTATTAACATATTTCCAAATAGAAGATTCACTTGTGTTAATCTCTTATAATTTAATTTCAGTAAATGACCTAAATAAGCCTCTTGACCCCAGATGCTCTGACTGGAACTCGTCTGCAAAAGGATTCAATGACATTTAATTAACATATCTAAGAAACAAAATAATTACATGTGAACGTGGGGGTAACTAAAGTATGAATTTCAAAATAAAAAGTTATAGCTAATACTGTAACTGAAGGTAAAAATTGTTCTTGTTTATAATCTTTCTGGCTTCAAAATTGTAACAACAAAACTTTTTACTCAATTTTACAAATTTACTGTCTTAAATATTAATTCTACAATTAATAATCTATAATCAGTATATTTTTGTGTTTGTCAACGCCAGTGGAAATTTTGTATAGAGTATGATTATAGTTAGTATATAAGTAACTGGCGTAGAGGTTGGCGAACCCACCGTCCATTGGCATGGTCATTGCAATCAGCCTCCCTGACTCTCTACTCTTCCTTCGAGCAGGGTCTTTCCTATCTACCCATGCTTCTTCTACCCTCCAATGCGTGGATAGACTGTCTTCATCCATCCGTACAAACCCAGTCTTATCTTCTTCCACCTTCCCCCCGTTTTTCTTCTTTGTTTCAGCCCAACTCAAGGTGTTACGTGGACCGTGCTGAGGATTGGATGGCACCAAGCTGTGAATGGTGTCAAGAACGGTGTAAATGGTACCTGCAGGATACCGGGCGACCTCCTGCAGTAAGTAGCCTTACCTGGACATGCGGGGCTCTGTTCAGGCGGACGGATATTTCCCTAGCTACTCATGGGAACAATTATGGGAGGAGAAAAACAAATCAAGAAATCAAGGCAGGAGCAACTGCCGCGGGCAAATACCGCAAGATATAGGAGTGGGGCAAAAGATTTAGTCCGTTGGCAAAGTACCCAAAACTGGGGGAACCAGGGGGTAAGGATGACCCTCGGGTTCCAATTTTCACTCAGTCCCGAGTGAGGCAGGAACCCGCCGATACCTTCGATTCCTGGAGCAGGGCGTGGAACCTGACGAGGCCAGGAAGAGGGTAGACAAAAAGAAGGCAGCAGTGCTTTTCCCAGTCAGGGGATATAGATGACATAGATATTGGTATAGGGTATAGGTGTAGGGTATAGGTATAGGGTATAGGTATAGGGTATAGGTATAGGGTATAGGTATAGGTATAGGGTATAGGTATAGGTATAGGGTATAGGTATAGGGTATAGGTATAGGGTATAGGTATAGGGTATAGGTATAGGGTATAGGGTATAGGTATAGGGTATAGGTATAGGGTATAGGTATAGGGTATAGGTATAGGGTATAGGTATAGGGTATAGGTATAGGGTATAGGTATAGGGTATAGGTATAGGGTATAGGTATAGGGTATAGGTATAGGGTATAGGTATAGGGTATAGGTATAGGGTATAGGTATAGGGTATAGGTATAGGGTATAGGTATAGGGTATAGGTATAGGGTATAGGGTATAGGTATAGGGTATAGGGTATAGGTATAGGGTATAGGTATAGGGTATAGGTATAGGGTATAGGTATAGGGTATAGGTATAGGGTATAGGTATAGGGTATAGGTATAGGGTATAGGTATAGGGTATTGGTATAGGGTATAGGTATAAGATATAGGGTACTCGTGTCGTGGTCTTCTGCATCGTCAGCGCCACAGAAATAACAATTTTCGTATGTGGCTGGCCAATGTTTAGTGTCATTGTCAAAGTTTTGTATAAATGTTATAATTTTATCGAGTAATTTTTGAAATTTGTGACTTGACTCAGTGTGACTTTAAAAAATGGGAATATAAATTTCCCGAAAATAGTCGTCTATTTACTATCAAGATGGAATTTTGATGAAGATATTTTTCCATGAAAGTGATACTAACTATATTTTAAAATATTCATAAGTACCATATTATTCTATTTTTAATAATCACTTACGTAAACATATTTATAAACATTTGAAAAATATGTACACACATCTTTATAATAAAGTACTTACTGAGATTTTTAGCAGGAAGGTGCTGCTATTTTGCGGTGTTGAAGTGAATCAGTCGAACTGTTGTCGATAAAACAGTTCAGTTACATTGGTACAGCAGATTGTCAAATACTCTTATCAAACTGAAATGACTCTGCATTTGAGAGTGAAAAATTCTAAGCACGTAGTGTTGAAGGAAATACCCCCATATTCTATAATACTAGAACTTTAACATAGAATTGAACGCAAGAAATTGCGGAGGTAATGACAGCACTCTCTGTTATCGATGCAACGAACTTCTAACCAAGTTACCGACTGTGTTTGTGCATCGCTCTGGCGGTCGTCGTGAGAACTGCTTCAGATTCTGGATTCAATAGGACAATAATCATATAAGTAATTCGTTTTAAGGTCATACACAATTTTATAATAAAGTGAAGATGCATAGTATAGTCTAACAAATTTTAGTGGATTTTATAGTGATATAAGCATTTAAAATAATTTGGAGAAAAAACACTGGGTCAACGCTAGATATCACAAATCCCAACTAATAGATGGTTTTAACTATTGTTTTTTTCCATTAAGTGTTTTTTTGTGAAGAACCTCCTCCTTTACCGCTTAATCAATTTTAATAAATTTAGGCGTCAAAGATTGTTTGTGCATAACGGAGTTTCCCTGCAGTTTTTTTTGTTTGAAACCCATGGGCTGTTTAAGTCTTTTCAATAAGATTAACATAGAAATTAAGATTTCTTATAAAATCCAGATTTTAATAGCTGAACGGACTGGGTAAAAGAAAAATAACTATAATTTACAAACATCTCCATCTTTAATGACTTAGAGTGAAAATTTTAAAAGTCTTACTTAATGAGACATTATTTGAACGAGTCAAAGAGTTTAAAAAGTGTAAGAATGAAACCAAGATTGTGTGGGGTTTGTAACAATTGAGAAAAAATGAAGAGGAAATAGAGAGAAGAACTGATTAGTTAATTAGTTTAAATGTAATCACGTTCCCCGTCCCAAAATATATTTTTTTGTGGTGCATAGAATTGTGTAAGTCTACTGTTTTAATTATGTATAAAGAATATTACAGCGCCGTCGAATTCTAGATGCAAAATGAGTACATCACGTGTTTTGCGTCTGGTTTCTACAGGCGCATCACAGGCAATGTTCAGTTCTATATTTCATATGCGTTATTTCCTTTTCTATTAAAAATTGCTTATACTGAAATTTAAATTATTTTATGTCCTAAAATTGTACTTGGTATATTTTCTGTGTTAAAATTTGTTTTACTGCATTTTGTAGTTTTACCTTTATGTAATCAGGATTATGTTTTTTCAGTCCCAAAGGGCTGTTGCACATCCTAACCTCTTCATATTTACAAATGAAACTTTTGTATAGTACAGTAATATTTCCTGAAATTATATATCCATTACCAGAGTCCAGACTTGACTGACTGGTCTCAGCCTAGCAACTGATTGACAAAGAGATTTGGGAATCAGCCTTTCTTGTCGAGGGGAAATGCTAATAATGTACCTCCAGAGTGAAAGAGGAGTGAGGGAATCACACCCACTATACTCCCCAGCTAAGGCTATTAGATTAGATTAGATTAGATTACCATTTGAAATGGCGACCTACCCAGGTAGGTATTTTAAGCCAAGTATGAATGAGAAATGATTGTGGGATGATTGTGGCGCGATCTTGTAGTCTTGTTACTGACTAAGGCTGACATGTTCCTTAGACAGGACTGTTAATTAATAGCCCAACAGCCGATGGCAACTAAGGGACCTACAGTTTAACGTGGAATCCGAACCACGGCCTCTGAATAATTACGAATTGGTCTAATTATGAGGATGGTATTTGCGGATTAACGTAGTATTCAATAGTGCGGACGTTAATCCACACAAGAGAACACTACACCCACCGACCATCGCTCACAACTATCCACAATTCGTGACCTCCAAGTAGCTGGATTTCAAAATGTTGCCACCATTAAGAACTGAAGAACTGAGTTATGAGAAAATAGATTTCTTTGACCCGCAAAGAAGAGCAAACTTTAGTCTGTAATACAATTATTAATAAATTTATAATTTACTAATTTAATACTCACCAAAACAAACACTGAGTGAAATAGTTGGCTGTCGTGTGGTAGTAAATATGAATACTTTGATTTTTATTATAATATCACTATCTAAAACGTTTTCTAAATGCACTTTTAATTTTTTTAGTTTCCTAACTATATTTATATAAATTATTTATTTAATTTACACAAAAAATATAATTGTTCCACAACGTAACGACTTGCATTTCTGGTTTTGGTTTTAATTGATCAGCTTGTGTCAATACAGCTGGAACATTTTGTTCTGTCATTTGTATCACGCACGTCAAGAAACCTACACGAGAGACATGAACACGGAGAAAATTATGTGAATCTAACCTCAAAACATTAGGTTTGTTTAACAATCTTGCATTATAAATACGGTTGAGCTATTTTTATTGACAGTGAAACGTGTAATCTTTTCAATGAGTAAATTTTAGTGAAGCTTTGTATATTTCTAATTTTCAATGTCACTAAAACAGCAATCAAACATAAACAATTGAACATTGACTAAGAACAAATCACAATAATGTGACGAAGAAGGATCAAATAAATATAGTAAAAATGGGGAAAATATGTCTGTTAGGAAGAGTTTGAAACCACATCGTTGCACTTCAGAAAAATGTTTTAAGATTTCAAACAAATTACAATTCTCCTTTTTCACTTTTAAGTCAATATCCATAAATATGTATATATTTTAAAATGTAAGAATATTAGAACATATTGTATTTTTTCAGGGTGCCATATCTGATCGTGAGAATCTCCACAGCATTCTATATCTCTGAAGAACAATGGCGTCGATGAAGCAAAATCTTCCGTCTTCAAAAAGTCAAATGATAAAGTCTATAAAAGAACATAACGATGAAATAGCAGCTCTAAAAGCGAAGGAAGAGCAGCTGATGAGTTTGATCAACATGCTGGAGAGTTTGATGCCGTTCGCTATAATTTATTACATGTGGAAGTTCGAGGTAGCTAGCAAAGCCCATCCTAAGGACCGCACTGCGATGGAACAAGAAGTCAAAGAGAAGCTCTCACGCATGCTCAAGTCTTTAGAAGATTTGAAAAAGGAAGTAGCTAAAGTGAAATTGGAACAAGAGCCGAGACGGGGTCCAGGACCAAACGGTGTGGTAAGAAATCTTAAAATTTGTGGTCAAATATATTTCCTTTCGATTGATCATTCAAGTTTGAAACTGATTGGGAAGAATTCACTTGTTTAAGTTTAAAACGATGTCACAAAAATCTATGGTTAATTATTATTAGTATATAATACATAATCCTAAAATTTAATTTAAATTCCAGGTAACACCCCAAGATTATTTAGGCTCAACACCTTACGAATCAATAGAAAGATACAAGGATATCAAACCATCACTAAAACCAGGATCTCATGAGTTGCTGTCTGAGCCACAAAAGGAATCGAAAAATCCGTCAGCGTTGAGTGAAGACGTCCTGGTGAAACGAGAACCTTTGGTAGCGGAACCTTCCGAGCTTCTAGTTTCACCTAAGCCATCCATGTCACAGAATGGACGAGGTGTGAAGTCATCTCCCGTGTCACAGAAATCATTTCCATCGATACGTTCAAAGAGGCTGTCACAAATTGCTGGAGATGAACAGTGTTCCAAGTCAAGTTCTCGTAAGTCATCAACATCTGGAGACCGGAGTGTAAAATCTTCACTAAGACAACCGTCAAAAGAGCTCACTGGAAGATTAGAAGCTGAAAAGTCACGCTCTAAGACTCATTCTAAAGTAGATTTACGATACTCAGATAATTCTGATCCCAATAAATTCCCAAACGAAACTTCAGAGAAGTTGGGAATAGAAACAGGACCTATGACTAGATCTGGAATTACTTTACCTTCCAAAACACTTCCTAAAGAACAATCACTTTCTTCAAGCAATGCGAATTATCAGCCGGATGTCTCTGTGACGTCTCGTCAAGATCGTCCTGTTAGTGGTTCAAAACCACCGCAAAATGTAGTTAAAGTCCCGTTGACAAAGATAGATCGTGAAAAGAGTCCTCAACTAATACTTGAGAACTCCTTAGATCGGATTGGAGGAGATCCTGTACCGCAATATGCAACAGAGTCACGTGGGCCAGCGATCCTTTCTGACCCAAACACGAGTGGGAGAAGACCTGATCCAGTTGGTTCAGTTGGTGAATTCGACGATGAACGAAGGCCAAACGATAATAGACGAAGATCACCCGATGATACAATTATATCGCCCGAGGCTACACGAAGACCAAACGATGATAAACGAAGATTACCCGATGACGCAATAAAATCACCCGAGGATGCACGAAGGCCAAAAGATAATAGACGAAGATTACCCGATGACGCAATAAAATCACCCGAGGATGCACGAAGGCCAAACGATGATAAACGAAGATCACCCGATGATGCACTAAGACTTCCCGAACCTGCGCGAAGACCGCCTGCCGACGCACGAAGGCCAAATGATGATAGACGAAGATCACCCGATAATACAATAAAATCATCCGAGGATGCAAGAAGACCGTACCAGGATGCACGAAGGCCAAACGAAGATAAACGAAGATCACCCGATGATGCACTAAGACTTCCCGAACCTGCGCGAAGATCGCCTGCCGACGCACGAAGGCCAAATGATGATGGACGAATTCCAACAAATGATGACGCTCGAACCCCATACGAAAATGCACAAAGACCATACGATGACGTAAAAGCTCCATCTGGCAATAAAGGACGACAAACCGGAGGTAGATATTAGACAAATGATAATTATTATTCTTAATAACTGAGGTATGCCTTACTTAAATAGTTTAGCCAAACAACACGATTATTTCTATTTATAGCATTTTGATAGTTGGATTTTTGTTGGGTTTGGTTACCCTGAGGTCAATGACACCTTGTCTATCATAGTAATAAACCAGAAGCAATGTGATAAAAGCACCCAAGTATCACTTTAAAAAGGTAAATACAGTATAAACAAAATATAAAAGTATAAACTATTGATAAGAAACTTAAAAATACTTTCAACAAACTTATGGTTTCACTAGCGAATTTTTTCAGTCCAATTTTATGAGTGCGTAAAACTACAACTCTAATCAAACATGGTTATTGCATAAACCAATGAACATTATTTTGAAGATATTTTGTAAGATTTCATAATTAATAAAAGTTTAATTTTTTATAGACTTGTTTATCACGTTAATAATACCACTAATCTTTAAAACTTTATTGGAACTGTTGTAATCATTTCAAATGATCGGGGAGCATTTTTCTATAGTAATATGTATCAAATGTTTTGTGCTAATAGCATAAATGTTTCTTCCATTGTCAGATCATCGTAAAGTCCTCTAACACATGATAATTATTTAAAAATGTAAACAATATTTGTTTATGTTTTCATAACCATGTTTTCTTAAACATAATTGAATAGTTTTCAAGAACAAGAAAGTCAAGGTGGTTTAACGAATCTCATGTTGTAAATTTTAGCTAAGAATGTTCCACAAGTGAAGGTTAGACTAGTCTTCATGTGTTTTCGTAAGACCCTGAGATTGAAACACCGTGTGCCTATGAATAAATTACTGCTAGACAAGTAATTTAGGTTCCACATTTATGGAAATAATATTATAGTTTTCAAAATATTTTCATTAAAACCATTCATGATGTGACAAGGTAATGTGACGCAGACTGAATATCCTAGATGTTGTACCCCTGCTTAGCTCTAGCTTAAGCAATGTCTGGTGATCTCGTAAGAATAAAGAAGAATGGAGTAGAATGTTAATGTGTGTAACATTATGTTCAAAACACTCACTTTAGTCGGTGGGAGCTCCGCTTTCAGGCCCTCGTATAATATCTTATTTCAAGAATGTATCACTATGGGTGAAGGAGTATTAAATAAATTAATTAGTATGATCGGAGAAATCAAATATTTGAGAAAGTTAAACACATTAAAGTTTGATTACACGTGTAAAATACTATTTTATTACTCCTGAATTACCGACTCAACTACCATGTGAGTTTTTTAAAAGTTAAAAGCATTTTGTTTTTTTCAGATAAAAAAGCAGGGATGGCGGAGGGGTCACGCAGCAAGTCCAGACTGGTGAGAGAGGTGAGCGAATTTTTTGTAATCATCATAATCTTCGTCATTATCATCATCATCATCATAAACATCATCATTATCATTACCATCTTCATCTTCATCATCATTGTCATCATCATCATTAGCATCGTCATCATCATCGCCATCTCCAATTCCATCTCCATCTTCGTCTTCATCATCATCATAAGCATCATCATTATTACCAACTCCAATTCCAATTCCATCTCAATCCATCTCCATCTCCATCGTCATCTTCATCATCACCATCTTCGTCATCATCATGACCACCACCACAATTACAGTTCTTCATCATCATCATAATAATAATCATATATATCAAAATCATCATCATCACCGCCACCATTATCATCATATTCATCTGTTCTGTAAAATAGGAATACATACACATGAACTGTATTGTATAGAGTTTATTTGGAACTTAAAGAAAACCGTGGGAATTGAGAAAATGGCATTAAAAAAGATTGAGTTTATACTTAATATGGTAATACTATTTTCTCAGTATTAATCAATTTTTCTTTTTGTTTCAGGTTATCCAGATTGAACGAGATGGGCAGCCACCAGAGGTAAGGCTGGGTGAATAACATAAAACTACTTTAAGAAGCTAAGCTATTCACTTCATTCGATATAATTTCGATACAATGATGAATTTGAGTCTGGTTTAGAATAATATGTGTAATAGTACATGTACAGCTTTTTCAGATTTGATTTTGATTGTTTAAGATAATTATACTTAGACCTGAATAAATATGTATTTTCAGTGAAATTAATTAATATCTACAAATCCATATTTTTACCACTGGTAAGCCTATTTGTGTATAAATTGTATATACATTCATTTATGTATATATATATATATATATATATATAATTTATTCATGCAAATATACATGTATATTTTTTTATATTATAGTATTGAACTAAAATTTGGCCTCCAAAATATGTTATTGTATATCTTAGCAACATAGAATACCGGTAGTTAAATGTAAATTTTTACTTTCACCGTGTGCTGAATTTTTTTAACATAGTTCATGCAGGGATTCAATTTTTGTTATATTTTATGATTTAAAAATTTATTTATTGGATGGAAAAGTTTTGATGTTGTCTTGCCGTATCTTTGTTTTTAACATTTTTAGCAAATGTTAAAACATTTTTTGATTTTTCAAATTAAAAAAAAACTAATAGGTATTTGTTATTTGTTTGGTTATTCACAAAATTTCTTTTTTTTTATAAAAATACATACCCATATTATTATGTTTACTCCATTTTTAGTTTTTTTTTACAATTCTTTCAAGTCGTCTGCAAGTTAGCAAAATGAAACCGCGCTGGCAAATGCTGAAGCTAGGATTCAAGAGGTTTTAATACCTTTATTATTGTATTTAAAACGCCAACCAAATTATTTTCAATTTTTATCTTCTTTTTTTCAGAAAATTGAAGTTCAACCAGGTATGGATGGAAATCAGTTGCAGGTAAAATATTTGTGAGCTAAGACATTAGAGAGCACATGTTGTTTTACTACTATCATATGAAGATATTAATATTTTAAAACTTTGTATACACTTTATGTTTAAAACTAGTTGGTCTGTTTAACATTAAAATCCAGTTACCGGGTTAAAAAAGAATAAGATTAAAAGACATGTCCATGTCAAAACTTATGAAAATTAATTCACTGACACACTAGACTTTTGGAACGTTTGTTTGTGAATGAATATCAAAGAAAAAGCTATTCTCGACCTAATATTTTGGACTTCGTCGATCAGACCTTGGTCACGATAAAACGTCACTGTTACGAAGAGATGCGTACGAACATATGGGTAAAACTGAGAGTGTATTAGGCACCACCCCCACCTTGGTTGGTAAAAAGACAAGAGTACCTTGTTCTACTGGGCTCAATGATTGAATTATAACAAAATAGTTTAAAAATATTCTCAGGATCGACTCGGACATAAAAAATATGACTACTTAATCGTCAGACTTTATTCATAAACATCTTTGATATTTGAGGTGATCTTAATGAAGAAAAAAATGTAATAAAGTTTTTTAATTATTCACCCTTAAATCATTTTCAGGTTAAAATACCATAACCCTGAAGGAATATGTCCCTCTCTTAAAAAATAACTGTCTTAAATTGACTGGGACAATTGGCGACGTCCTGTAATCCAGCTACTTGGAGGTCACGAATTGTGAATAGTTGTAGAGATAGTCGGTATATATAGTGTTCTCTTGTGTGGATTAACGTTCGCACTTTTGAATACTACGTTCAACGGCAATCATATCTGCAACGGCTATCATAGAATTGGTCATAGTTAGACCAATTCGTAATTCAGAGGCCGTGGTTCGGATTCCACGTTAAACTGTAGTTCCATTAGTTGCCATTGCCTGTTGGGCTATTAATTAACAGTCCTGTCCAAGGATCATATCAGCCTTAGCCAGTAACAAGACTACAAGATCGCGCCACAATCATCTTACAATCAACCCTCATTCATACTTGGCTTAAAATACCTACATTGTAGTATGATTGCTATTTCAATGATCTAATCTAATTACATGGAATAAGCTATCTATGAGCAATTTGTGTCTGTCCTCAGATGGTGGAGGACATGATCCGCAGAATGGACATGGAGAAGGAGAGCCTCCAGGAGGAAATGGACCGCATCTTCGGTCCGCTACCACCAGTCATCGCGGTGAGTCGCCTAACGTGAACACAGACAATTCAAAGGCCAATAGTTCGATTCCAGATCCTACCACAATCTGTAGTTTGGTTATCATTACTGGTACTGGGGCCGTGGCGTGTCCTGTAGTCCAGCTACATGGAGGACACGAATTGTGGATAGTTGTGAGCGATGGTTGGTGGCGTCCACACTATTGGATACTGCGGTAACCAGCAAAGACCACCACGATAAACTGTTGGTTTTTAAGATATATCATTGACTGTCAGGCTATTATTAACAGTCTTTCTAAGGAACATGTCAGCCTTAGTCAGTAGCAAGATGAAAAGATCGTACCACAATCATATTACACTCATTTCTTATTCATACTTGGCTTAAAACATCTTCCTGGTTAGGTTGCCATACTAGTAACTGACTGACCGCCTTTTTTATTGGGCTATGTTTATTAATTCATGTTCTTAGCTGATCTTTGTCAATATCAAAGTTACACGTCATCGAATCTATCGCACTCTTTACTCTTCTTTTTGTTGGGTCGTTAATATAACGACAACAATTCAACGACTTCACAATATTAACAAAAGGGCAAGATGTTAATGAAAACATGGGCATTAAATTGCAAGGTCATATACCATGACGACTCATGGATGAAGTCAAAACAAAAAAAGCGTTTAAAGTGGTTTTCGTTGTATATTGGTGTTTAAAATGTATTTATGGTAAATAAAAACTCTACAAAACAAATAATTTGCATTTAATGATTTATTTCAGAAGTATGGATTGCAGAAGAAGAAAAACTCAGAGGAACGTACGGATGTAAGTAAGTTATAAACTCCAAGTTAGTATAAAACCTACAGAGACCGATCTTTAACTGACACTTAGATAAATGTTTATTAACGCTTAGGTTGAAGGTTCTAATGTTTATAATTTTCTTTTCTTAACCACCATCCAAGACTAAAAATCGTTGTAGTTTGTTTGGATAAAACTATGAGTGAGTCGGTAGAGTCGTACTATGAGCGGTAGTAATATAACTTCAACGCTACACTGGTATTCTAACCAGGTGCATACAATTACAAACAGTAGGACAATATTCCTTATTTCTGATCCAGTCGTCGTCCTTGATTAGGTTGTGGCCGATAAAAAGTTATCAAAAAACTCTGAAATCTCATTATTTCTTAGAAAAATATCTTAAACAATATTTATGAACACTATGCTATGACAACAATGTTGCTATGCTATGAAGCATTTGTTAGTTCGTTAATGCAATTCTTTTTATAATGCACTTTTATAACAAACCACAGATTATGAACTATATTGATGTTATTTTCTTTTAGAAGCCTAGTGGGGTGGAAGAAAAGCGTCCAAAGTCGCCGAAGGAGGTAAGTCTCCTCAGTCAGCTGATAAATGCACTTAAGAGTGAAACTATTTTACCTAGGTTAAAAAGCTGATTTAAAACTTCGGATTGGAGGTGTTTAAAACCCTTTGAGTGCCAGGCGCCTTGATATGAGATGCGCGTCAGTCGCATCAACAACAGCAAACAGCAGTGGATCTGATAAAAATGCCTTTTTCCCGAAAAAAGCAATTATTTTACTAAAATACTAAAAACATTTAATTTATTAATACTTTTTTGTGCTGTTTTTTGTTTTACTTAGGATAAAATTAGGCATCAAACTTTATACTTTACTTTATAATTTATACTTTTAACTGAAATGGTGACATACCCAGGTAGGTATTTTAAGCCAAATATGAATGAGAAATGAATGTAGGATGATTGTGGCGCGATCTTGTAGTCTTGTTACTGACTAAGGCTGACATGTTCCTTAGACAGGACTGTTAATTAATAGCCCAACAGCCGAAGGCAACTAATGGACCTACAGTTTAACGTGGAACTCAAACCACGGCCTCTGAATTACGAATTGGTCTAATTATGAGGATGGTCTTTGTGGATTAACGCAGTATTCAATAGTGCGGACGTTAATCCACACAAGCGAACACTACATCCATCGACCATCTCTCACAACTATCCACAATTCGTGACCTCCAAGTAGCTGGATTACAGGACGTCGCCACCGTCCCAGTCATTTTGGCAGTTTTTACAAACAACGGCAACGCACAAATAACGTTTGTGGCAGTTTTTAGCGTTGTCCATTGTAAACTATATAGATTATTATTAGTCTTTAAAACAGATACTATTTCATAAGTTGTTAGAAATCAATAATAAACATTAAAATGTTAAAATGTTTTTATACAAATGAGCCGTCTTTTGTTATTGGTCGTCGCAGCTGTCGCTGGATTATTGATGATTGATCACGATCTCAGAAACCATACCGCCATAGAGTAAGATGCATAAAAATAAAGCTCATTTTCTTTCTGGAGCTTTTGGTGTAGTTTAAGCCAGTTATAATAACTGCTACACACTATAAAAAGTGATTATATGAGTATCGGAGCGAGACGCCGGTTCTCGCGCGGGTATGACTCAAGCACTCAAAGGGTTAACTATTATTCTTGTAAATCCAGTATTCTTGTGAATCCAGCGATCCCAGTGACGGTCGCGCAAACTGATTTGGATTTTCAAATATTGCTGGGATCGCATCGGACTGGGCCTAACACCTGTGTAATGTTGCAGAAACGTAGAACCAGTGTCAGCAGACCGCAGACACCCAAAAGAGTTCAGGGTTTGGAGGAATATTCTGAAGAGGAGGAGGAAACTAAGGTCCCTAAAAAGAAGGGAAGAGGAAAATCTCCAGAATACCCTCTCTCTGGAACTGTGAGTGAATTACTTACTCTTAAGTTGTTTAAAGAAAAAAACCTCAAACTAACTTAGTGGAGTCTTCTTTGCTTTTTGGATCGTATGCGTACCATTAGTGATAAAATTGAGGTAAACTGAATTTCAGTTGGATTAATCTACTAAACATGCTATTTTTTATAAGTTTATAAATATATTGAAAGTATAATTATTTTTCAGGTAGCTCATGTCAAGCCACAAACTATACAAGCATTAGACCATGGAAGATCTCAGGGACCTAGGACCCCAATCGGAACAAGGAGACCACATAGTCCAAGAGGGCATTTTCACCAAGAGTCACAAATAGGCCAAGGGCCACCACTTGGCCAAGGAAGGCCACATAGTCCAGGAGGACCTTTTGGCCAAGAACCACAAATAGGCCAAGGGCCACCACTTGGCCAAGGGGGACTACAGAGCCCAAGAGGGCCACCACTTGGCCAAGGAAGGCCACATAGTCCAGGAGGACCTTTTGGCCAAGAACCACAAATAGGCCAAGGGCCACCACTTGGCCAAGGGGGACCACAGGGCCTAGGAGGGTCTTTTCACCAAGAGCCACAAATAGGTCAAGGGCCACCACTTGGCCAAGGGGCACCACAGGGCCCAGGAGGACCTTTTGGCCAAGATCCACAAATAGGCCAAGGGCCACCACTTAGCCAAGGGGAAGTACAGGGCCCGGGAGGGCCTTTCGACCAAGAGCCACAAATAGGACAAGGGCCACTACCTGGCCAAGGAAGGCCACATAGTCCAGGAGGACCTTTTGGCCAAGATCCACAAATAGGCCAAGGGCCACCACTTGGCCAAGGGGGACCACAGGGCCCAGGAGGGCCTTTTAGCCAAGAGCCACAAATAGGCCAAGGGCCACCACTTGGACAAGGGCGACTACAAGGTCCAGGAGGGCCTTATGGCCAAGAGCTACAAATAGGCCAAGGGCCACCAGTTGGCCAAGGGAGGCCACATAGTCCAGGAGGACCTTTTGGCCAAGATCCTCAAATAAGCCAAGGGCCACCACTTGGTCAAGGGAGACCACAGGGCCCAGGAGGACCTTTTGGCCAAGAGCCAAAAATAGGCCAAGGGCCACCACTTGGTCAAGGGGGACTACAGGGCCCAGGAGCGCCTTTTGGCCAAGAGCAACAAATAGGTGAACAGCCACCATTTGGCCAAGGGCGGCCTCAGGGACCAGGAGGGCCTTTTGGACAAGGTGGGCAGCAAAGTCCTCCACAACAACCTCAGGTATATAATAAAACTTAATATTTCCATGTAAATATGATAAATATCTTAACTTATTGTACTAAAGAAGAACTCTTAAGAGTTTTTAGGTACACACTCGTTTATTAAATGAACAAAACTATCAAACTGACCAGATTCATTAGGGTTGGTATTTATAGTTAAAAATTTTAAGTTTAGAGTGATTTTATGGTCGTTACTGTCTTCATAAGGAAAAATAATGTCATACACAGGTTTCTATGAATAGTTTATCAGTACGAAAAGTATTAATTTATAACGCACATTCAAATATCCGCATCTTCATCCTCATCACCAATTCTTGTTAGACATTGTTTCTCAATAATACGTTATTTTCAACTTTGAATCCATTGATTTCAAACGGTGTAGTTTTACGCAATGATATTCAAGCAGGTAATTTGTATTTTTAAATAAAACAAAATTCCATAGTTTGGTACTAAACAGATAAACAATCTGGTTTACGAAATTAATTTGGTTTCCGAAACGTCCTACTTGACCCAAAAAATGTTTCGTATGATGGTACATTGTTATTTTGATTTTCTAAAAAGTAGAATTGTTAAACTTAGTGTGCTTGCTGTTGCCACATAAAATACGGTACGTATTAGATACATTATATGTGTCTTTGTTTCAGCCACAGCCTACCCAACATACTCCATGGTCACCCTACCAGGGACCAGCCCCAACTAGTCAGGTACCTAAGTTAGATTGTACTTTGGACAAAGTAAATCCGTACTATGTGTATTTATTTTTACACATGTTCAATGGATAAGTTTTTGAGTAATGCAATTTGGATTGGTTTGGATTTCACGTTAAACTGTAGGCCCTTAGACGCCTAGACGCCATCCACTGTTGGGCTATTAATTAACAGTTCTGTCTAAGTGACATGTCAGCCTTAGTCAGTAAGAAGACTTCTAAACATCGTACTACAATCATTTCTCCCTCATACTTGGATTAAAGTACCTACCTACCTAGGTCATCATTTCAGGGTAATGTATTTAGAAAGGTTTCCTTAGATGTAGCCTTCAAACGTTGCATCCTAAAATATTAAACTCACTTTTCCAGAGTCCTCAAGGAAGTCCAACGCATCAACCACCTCCCGTAGACTCGGTGCGTTACATATTTTATGTTTACAATTAATATACTTAAAACTAGACGTTGATTACTATGCAGATCCATTGTTAGGAGTGTTTGTAACTTGTAACCTAACGAACAGTTTTATTTTCATCCTTCTTTTCTAAAAAGTCCTTGTCAGAGATTTCTTGTGAAAGTCAAAGAAACTTGGCAGACTGTATGCATTACTAGACATTGTGAGACAGCTCCAATTACGTAACCCAGTATTGAATAAGATCAAACTTCTGACCATCTGCCATTGGGTTATGTAAAGCTTACATAGAAGAAGGATATCTTGACCGTGGGGAAAGTAGGATAACTCCCTGCAATAGGTAGAGTTTTGTAGTTACCCAGAATCCTAATTCTCAACGTGATCAAGTTCTATGATTCGCCAAAGTTCGCTTTCAAGTTTATTTTCGGTCGTATAGATAGATCATGAAGATTTTACTTTAGAAGAACTAGCACAGTGTGGTAGCCGTGTAAACATTATTGAACTTGAAGAAGTTCTTATCCTTCATGAAGCCAATGGAAGGATCTGTTTCCAAAGCTTCAAAGTAACGAAATATAAAAGTAGTCAAAGGACAAACTAGAACTTTTCAATTCTCTTAAAGAGATCCTCGTACAGTCGCATGATGAATTCATGCGGATGTCACAGATGTTTTTAGTACCACGTTTCCGGTTTCCGCAAAGGTTTTAACAAATTTAGAGCAGTTTTAGGGGCCTATTATAATGATAGAAATAAAAATATTCCTTAACCACTTGACAATCGTACCTGCGGGAGATTTCTCAACCTCCTCCATCTCTTCCTTCTTCCACAAAACTTACTGTTTTTGGCGAGGAAGGCGTTTTCTCACTGATTCTCATAATTTCAACTTCATCCACAAAACTTGTCCTTGCAGACATGAATTTTGCGACCATTCAAAACGAAGTTAATAGAGAAATAATCTGGTTTCCGTGGAAAAACTAATTTATATTTGTATTTTTTGAAGACTTGTTTCCATGGAATTATCACTAAATATTTAAATTAGTTAAGCAACTAAATATGGTGATATTTAGTGACCTCTTCATAATTTAATGATAACATTTTTTAATTACTTTACAGTTAATAAACTAGTATACATCACACGGTTTGATAACATAGTATTTGTAATGAAAAGCTCAAAATATATACTTTTCAGGAGTTTTTTTGTGTGTGTTATAAATATATAGTAATATATCTTGATCTTGTTACATAAGGAGGTAGCTCGGAAGATTGACCTTATAATGGATAAACTAAATATCATCGAAGCAGAGATTCAAAGGCGAGATGAGGTGAGTTTCCATTATTTGGTTATTTCATCAAAGTGCACGAAATTGTACTAGATTTCATACCTGGTGCAGTCGGACCGTCAGTAAGATGTCGTGGTTGGTATATGAACATACTAAAAGAACATCAGTCCAAATTTTTTTAAATAAATACATTACCTCTTATAATTTGTTTTTACACCCTCCCTCTATTTCATAGAACTCGTATAATGAGAGCATATTGTTTTCTTCACAATTGAATCTGAGGTTTTTGTGGATATATCCATTTTAGTGCCCCCTGAATGGAGAAAGGTTGTTTTTAGAGTGATGTCTGTCTGCGTGACTGTCCGTATGTATTTTTTAACCTGGCTTTTTAAGATGATAATAAGTATTTTGAACCGTTAGTCTATATTTGTATTTTTTGAAGACTTGTTTCCATGGAATTATCACTAAATATTTAAATTAGTTAAGCAACTAAATATGGTGATATTTAGTGACCTCTTCTTACCTGATATTAAATTTATAACACACAAAAAAACTCTAACAAATTATATATTTATATAATAATATATCTTGATCTTGTTACATAAGGAGGTAGCTCGGAAGATTGACCTTATAATGGATAAACTAAACATCATTGAAGCAGAGATTCAGAGGCGAGATGAGGTGAGTTTCCATTATTTGGTTATTTCATCAAAGTGCACGAAATTGTACTAGATTTCATAACTGGTGCAGTCGGACCGTCAAGTAAGGTCTCGTGGTTGGTGTATGAACAGACTAAAAGAACATCAGTACATTTTTTAAAAATACATTACCTCTTATAATTTGTTTTTACACCCTCCCTCCATTTGATAGTACTCGTATAAGGAGAACAATATATTGTTTTCGTCACAATTGAATTTGAGTTTTTTGTGGATATATCCATTTTAGTGCCCCCTGAATGGAGAAAAGTTGTTTTTAGAGTGATGTCTGTCTGCGTGACTGTCCGTATGTATTTTTTAACCTGGCTTTTTAAGCTGATAATAAGTCTTTTGAACCGTTAGTCTACGACCAATGGTTTCAGAGAAAAATTTAATTTACTGTCCGTGGTAGACGCAGTACGTTGTCTGAATTGACAATGCTTACTTGTAAAGATACGAAAAATAATATTGACATGGATATGTCTTAGCTCTGGAGGGGGGGTGTTGGCGATTTTTAAGATGGAAAACATGTAACAGGTTTCCATAGAAACTACCAAAGCTATTGTATTGAATTTTTAATATAAAAGAATAAGAACAGCTGTTTAGATGAGCTGAGACCATTCCCTTTGGATATATCCATGATCTAACCTATTTCCCACAGGGAAGTAAATACAAACATTTTATTTTAGTTTTAACTTAATTTTCTCCTGTATTTTTATAGTCCGTAGATACTATCACTTATATTTATGTGTTTTTTTCTTCGGCAGGCTGAGCAAACCACGGGAGGACAATACGATGATGAGAGTACGCCTTCCGATGTAGAAGACTTTTCAGGGAAGGTAAATATTACCATAGAAATTCAACTGCAGAAGACCTGAATACCTAGTAATCACTGAGTTCGCATAGCTTCAATACTATTTTTCAATGTTAAAAACAATATTTAAAAAAGTCTACTCATACCAGTGAGTATTGTTTGGAAATTAATTTATTGGATTTACCGCAACAATATATGAGACATAAAAAAATGTATTTATCCTTTAAAAATTTAATGTGGAGAACAAATAAAATAAAATAACAAAAACACACATTGATTTTTCTGTTTTATTTTAGCTGATCCAGCTTCAAGGAAGAATTAACGAAGGGATAGATCGGCTAGAAAATGTTATGAGTAGACAGGTAATAAAATTCAACACGTTCATAGCCTAACTCATTCATAAAAGTTAAATTTGAGAAAGTTTTATTTTGTTTAATCACAAATATTTACCATCATTGAACGGCACAAGGAATTCAATCGGTGTTTATAAGTAAGGCTTAAAAATGTCTGTGTGAATATTAATAATTGTGAATTAATTTATGTCATGTAGTTCTTTTTTATGCTTTATACTATCTTAATGAGTGAACTAGTTTTGAAATTTCGTTCTATACCAGTTGAATCCCTGTAATAAGTTGCTGTTTCCAGCTGATTAAATATTATTATTAGTTTAGTTTTGATTAATAATTACGTTTATTGAAAAAGCCGATAGGGTATAATATGGAAATAAAAGAAGAATATTATTCACTTAATTCTTTTTAGGTTAATAATTCATTACACGCTACTTATATTTTTATATTAGCTGGGAGAACGTGAATGTGTCAATCATTTCCTTTTGTTTGGACCACTTTTCATTTCTGGACTTTTAATTAAGTAGGCGTACCAGATGTAAATGTACACCAATGTAAATTTTTAAACGAAAGCTAGTGAATATTCATTTGTGTCTCTCCAGGTCATTTTGAAATTATATAGCTATAATTACATGAATGAATCTTTGATCGAAATTTTTTTTAGGATCATTATCTGTTATCTGTTGTACATTCACCGAAACGGGGCTTCATGGAGATTAGATTGTAACAGATAAATTGACCAATCCGGGAGGGAAATTGAACCGATTGTAGTTCATCTTGCTCCATTATGTAGTTTTATATTTAATACCTCAAAGAGTAAAGTTAAAGCGTTTAAGCATATCGGTCCCCACAGCTGACTGCGGAGTGTTGCATAAGAAATGCAAGGTTTACTGTAAAAAATGCTACCAACTCCAAATTTAGAATTCCCCGAACAGCAGCTTTTGGTATATCCAAAAATTATTTTCACTAAAGATGCAAATCTTCGCCTCAGTCTTGGTCATGGGAAGAAGCTAAGACAATACAGGAAATGTATCTAATTTTAACTGGCTGACTTTACTGTTTCAGATGTGGCAGCAACCCCAATGGTGATTCTGAACCCTCCCCATCAACCAAACACATAAAACACCTAAATAAAACAGTTTACTTCAGTATAAGGATCTTTATGTTTTTTGAGTAAAGTTTTGTTTAAGTTTTGTATGGTACATACTGAAATTACTAGGTTTTATTTTAAATTACTAGTGCTGATCAAACTTATAATATACAGTATATTAAAAATGGTCGTAGTTTCTAATATGGTGAAATATTTGGCCATGATAATAAATATATAGCATCTGGATTTTTCCAACCACTCTGGTTTATTAAACTACACAACGTTTCTGGAGGTAAAGAAACTCTTCCAGTTTTTAAGTGCTAATAATTTACATTAAAATTGAATGTTTAAGTTACAGACCACTTATCTATCATGCATAACACAAAATAACTATGTATAAACAAATAACCTCAACACTCCGCCTCCGAGCTAGTGGGATGACACAAGATAGGGGTGATACAATATCTGTAACTTAACCCTCCAAGTGCTGACATCTCACTGTGAGATGTCAGTGAGGTTCAATTTGTATAGCGCTATCGAAGTCAACAATTATTACCGTCACGGTGCTGCCATCTGCGAGCTAATACATGCAACTATTCCTGTAGTTCCCTGTTCTGACGCTTGAGTTCGTTATTTTACCGCTAGAGTATGCTTTTATAGCCAAATAAGTGCTTTCTCAGCCTGGTGTCCTTTGTGGTGTAGTGGTTAGATCGTTGTGCTGACGAGTGCAACATTTGAAGCCATTCGGAGGGACGAGGGTTTGAATTCCGACTATGAGCAATCCCAATTTGACTTGCAAATGTGTGGTGTAGTGGAGTGGAGGGCCCATCTAAAAATACAAAATTTAAAATAGACAAGGCACTTGGAGGGTTGGTTAAACATTCAATTTTTAAAGTTAATTATTAGGTAATCACTTGGAAACCTCACCCCCAGGAATGTTGTGTAGTTTAATTGTGTATTGCAACAAACAAAAATAAAATTTTTTCATCATTGATAATTGATTATAATAAAGTATATCCATAAAGACCAAAGTTCAACATGTAACCGGATGAAAGTTTATGATCCAATTTGACTAAACTCGTGTTCCCAATCAACAGCGTATAATCACATCGGGTACTTATATCGGGCGATATATCGATATGTGTTTTATTTAATCGCCTCTGCATTAATGTCCGATCTCAATTTCATTGCTAAAATAATTATATAAATATCAGTTAATATGAGAAACACAGGTTTGATAAATCGTCCCTGAATTATGGTTATTATTACTCAAGTCAGGATAACAATTCACAACAATTTTTGGTTTTGATTTTCATATGTTTCTACGAACATTGGAGTTTTTTAAGTTTTGATAGAAAATGGATCAAATCTTGGTATTGTTCCTAGCTACTGATACGTTTAACCGAAATGGTAACCTACCCAGTTAGGTGTTTCGTCGATCTGATGTTATTATAGGCTATGTCTACACAAAGTTTTTTAGGGCTAAACATGGTCATACAAAATTAAAATAAATTTCAAAACTTAAATATTAATAAAGTTTTAACTTTGATTGCTATACCTAATTTAACTTAAGTTTAACTAGACCTTGATTACTTCACCTAACCGAAGTTAAACTAGATCTTGATTAATAAATTGTTTACTTTGCATTTTAATTAAGCGAAGTAATGTTTTAATTAAGGTGCGTTCCCCCAAGGCTCGTTCGCCATCTTATTATATAGTACAAAGAGCTTGAGTTTAAACTTTGAGCTTCAGTTAGCGTAAAACTAAACAAGTTTCGTTAAGCTACGTGTTGTGACGAGTTCCTAAACCATTGTTTACTTCTCATTTTGATTTTACTTGACTTGTATGTTATTTTAAGAAAAATAAAAAAGAGCGTGATATATTTTTGATGTTAATTTGTACTCACACGTAAACTGTGGTTCAGATTCCACTTCAACTGTAGGAACCTTTAATGTCATTGGCTGTTGGTTTATTTAAGAGTTCTGTCTAATTAACATGTCAGCCTTAGTCAGGTAAAAGACAACAAGCTTGCGCCACAATCATCTTACTTTCATTTCTCATTCATACTTTGGCTTACCTGGGTAGGTAAGCCAAAGTATTTCAGAAATGTAATATATTTTCCACTATTCAAATCATGTAAAAACAGACTCACAAAATACTGGAGTTTAGGAAAATTTAGAGATGTTCTTTTATAAATTTATGGCTAATTATTTTCCGATTACATGTAGATCTTCTCTTTATTGACCAAGGCTCAGAGATGAAAATAGGTTTTAGACTATGGACTTTTTTGAGTTTAAATTCATTGGAACTCATACTCTTGACAAATTACTTTTTCTTCATTTTGAAAATGAGGCGTTTTCATTCCCTATTACTCTGTTCTCCGACGTACCATTTTCGAAATAAATTTTACTTTGCTTCAAATAATCAATGACCAATGTCTGAGCTGGTACCTATTGTTGCACCTGTATCCAATCCACTAGTTCTGTTCAGACTCTCTCACCGATGGCATGGTTTAGTAACCAAAGCGGCTTAATACGAAACTATCGAATACCTGTCAATTCCCAAACAGACAACTTCCGTTCCAATAGTTTCCTGAACTATCAAGTTTCTGGTGGATTCGTGCTCAGATTTGCAGATGACGTATGGGTATTACATAACGTAAAAAAAATATTTCTTATTTTTTTAATCGACACCTATGATAATAATTATACTGTATAACCTTTTTTTATTCAAGGCTTTTATTGAGGTTGAACCTTAATAAGATCCAGAATAACTATCAAATAAGAAAACTAAGCTAAATATTTCAAAATATTACTTATTTACCATGGTTATGTTTGGCCTACTAAACGATAATAGCCCAGCGGAGGCACTACTTAAATGAAATATCTACAAACGGTTTATAATGCGTTATAACAAAAGCAATACCCTTATTGATAAAAAAAACTGATAAACCTAATATCTAAAAATAATTTTAAAACTCAACTCAGCTAATTAGTAATACATTTTATATTTGATTGTATGAGATATTTTCACTAAACAATAAAATTCTCTTTATCATGTTTATTATTTAAATTCATCACATAAGGTCATAAATTTATTATTTATTTGCTTAGGAACTTACACAGCGCAAAAGTTTAATGTACTATTAGGTACTATATCATCATAGACGGAACAGTCGCCGTTTCTTTTTGCTAAATCTTCGCAATGGATCACACTTCCAGCGAAACTTTTGTGAAAAATGAGGAAAAGTCGGCGGAAATTAGGTTTTGAGAGGTCGTTTTGTAACCAGAAAGGTAGTTTTGTTTTAGTTAAAAGTAAAAAATCCCTTTCAAAAATGTATATAATATAGAACATTGTTTAGTTGTATGAGTGCCTTAAGTTAGATTGTAATTCTGCCTCAATTGTAATTCTGCCTCAAGTTTATATGTAATCGAGCCGCAAGTTTTATTATAATTGTGCTTGAAGTTTTATTGTAATGGAGCCTCAAGTTAGATTGTAATTCTGCCTCAAGTTTAACTGTAATGAAGCCTTAAGTTTAATTTTAATGGTGCCTCATGTTTGATTGAAATGGTGCTTCTAGTTTTTACGAAGATGGCGAACATAATGTCCTTCTATTGTGTTACAGATAGACGGATAGAATATAAGTGTAATTAATTTCTGTTTAATATTGTACAAAATAAAAACGTAACGATAAAAATGTAATTCCAAGTAGTACGTTAACTAATCTATCTTTATTTTTAAACATTTTTTCCTATTTCAGTTAATAAATTATTAATTCGATTTATATAAGTATACGTAACACGTTTATAAACTGAAAAATAATGTTGGAAAGGAGTAAAATATATACACAAAACTTTGTGATTAATGATGCATATTTGCGCAAAGTGAGTTTTTAATCAGAAAGATTGGATATTGATTTAGTCGGTCTGCGGAGTAATCCGTCATTGTCACTTACCACGATTTGGCGGTCAGCTGCGGTTGTCGATAATACGTAGACTGTTTATAATTAGTTGTAAGATTTAGTAATAAATAAATAAAGAAAATATGTATGTAAATTAATTAAGGGGTTTGTCTGTACATTTCGCTGCATGCATCAGGTAACTCGAAATGGGCTTTGCTCCAATTTCTATTGTCTGTACACCGGAAAAGGTTTTGTGTTTGTCTTCTCCTTAAAAAAGAAATTCCCCGTTTTAATGAAAATTTTTAATTCCTATAGACCTATTTAAAAAGACATTTTATACTACACTTATCTACACCGAATTACAATAAAATAATCATACCTCAAAATCCTAGTTTTTGTCACATTTTTTAAACAAAGCATAAAAAATGAAATTGTTAAGTTGAGTTTGCAATTCCTCTCAGTTTCACCTGAATGGATCCTACACCCCTGTACCTGACCTACGTGAATGAAAACAGCCGTAGAAGCGAAACTGAAAAGTTATAAGTACAGAGTGAGGTCTGAAGTTGGCAGCGCAACACTGCATTGATGACAAACAGAAGCTCTTATATTACCTCTCTAAATGTAAGAAATAATTATTCCATTAAAATAACAATATTATTGCATATGACATAAGTTAAGCCATTGGGTATATAATCAAATAATTATGATCAAGGAAAATTTGGAAAAATAAAACCGCTATAGTTGCAACGTCGACGCTTTCCCCAGTATTGAACGATTCCCGCAGTCCAGTCTTCAACCAATGACAGCTCTCAGATAACAGTAACAATGCGAAAGTCCTATCTTCCACCCTTTGTGACATTATTGGGAATAACTCAAACACCATTCTTGGCAGACAAACTTTTGGAATAAATAATTCATAGTACATTCCCTGAACATTCGGCCAACTCATGAGGAAAATCTATATAAATAAAATTATAGTTTTGTCTGTACATTGCTCAGAATTATTCATTTTTTAGTTATTTTTACTTTTCGTGCGTTAGAGAAGCCGAAAGCGGTCTTATCTCAATTTTTGTCTGTTTGTCTGTGACGCTCTAGGAGGCATTTTACGCCGTCTTCTCCGAAAAAACGGGAGAACTGATAACAATGAAACTTATTTCATACATTCTCTACATTCCAGAGAAGGTTTTTATAGGCTTAAAAGTGTCCGCCGACTCTTGAAAAGTAAATAACGAGCCAATAATAAGAAAATAAATAGTAAGTAAATAGTAAAATAGCAAAATAGTAAAATAGTAAATCGTAAAATAATAAATAGTAAGTAAATAAGAAATCCAATTTTTACGCGATATTGGTCGCATTTCGCTTCAGTTTTAAATAAATAACCTACTAGCAATAATCAGCTGTCTTTGTAGTTTAAAGATTTAATAGAAATAAAAAAAACAGCTGTTAAATCAATATTAGTTAGTTTATGTTGGTCATTGATTTAAACCCTTTTCGAAATCATACTATATTAAAAAGTTATTTTAACGTATAACTAATAATAATAATAATGGTATAAATGTGCTAATCTATTTAATTGTAAAGTAATGCTAAATAATAAATCTGGGTATTCATTTATTTTATTTGTATTGATCTGTTTAGGATTTCAGGTTTACATTTTGGTATGATGATCTTTCTTCTTCAAACTGAATCCTACAACCCGTACAGAGTACGGGCTTACTGCTTGTACTACATAAATACTGTTCATTTCATATACTTTTGGAGTGTTAACTAAAATATATATTTTATTGATTGTTTTTGAAGCAAGATTATAGAAATGGGTTGTTCAGACTGGTAATAAAAATAATTTCCATAAGTAGCTGATGATAATTAATGACTGGGAGGGTTGCGTTATCCTTTAATCCAGCTACATGGAGGTCGCGAATTGACGATAGTTGTGAGCGAGAGTTCTCTTGTGTGGATTAACGTTAATCCACAAAGACCATTCTCATGATTACACCATTTCGTAATTTAGAGGCCGTAATTTATGATTTCACGTTAAACTGTAGGTCTCTTTGTGCCCTGACTTTGGAACATGTCAGCCTTAGTCAGTAACAAAACTACAAGATCGCGCCACAATCACCTTACACTCAATCCTCATTCATACCTGGCTAAATCGTAGTATGGTCCCCATTTCAATAATTTAATATAATCTGATATTCTATTCTGAATGCATTATATTTAATGTATGTTTAGGACACAAATACAACCAGTTGTTTTTACATGTCTTATCATTTACTGTCAGTTTTTCATTTTTACTTAAAACAATACTTAAAACGACTTCACTAAGTTCAACCATACTTTGATACTATTTTTGCCTACTTTGGTATATTTTCTAGTGGTATAAATTTTGTAAAAAAAGCTATAATTTTATTTTTATGTTTTTAGCAATGTCTGTGACATTTTTAACGTTTTGTCAAAGAACGGTCTAAACCTTGCTCTGTTGTATAGTTGGATAGTTAACTAAAACCCATGTGCTAATTAATGACCAAGTTTTAAAAACCGGTCAGCTTACTGTGTGTTTCATATCGGTAGCTAATAAATTTGTTCACAAATTCTTTTGACTGATGGTAACAGAACGGTAAACTACTTTTGCAAACAAAATTGTAGGAAGAAACAATGGAAGAAGCTACACAATATTGAAAATAATACCAAAACTAAATATTTGACTAGTACTTTATTTTTTTAAGTTTCACGCACGCTGTTCATCGTAATGGGTGTTACATTGTGTGACAAGACCTTGTTATAATCAGTTCATGTAACATGGCGGCGACACGGGCCCGGTCTTTATCATAATAAGCTGAATTCACCTTCCAGATCCATGAATTGTGTCTTTGTTTATAAACCAGATTGAACAGTTTTAGAATTTTAAACCAAAATAGTATGGTTATCGATGGTCACTGAGTAGACAATTTCTACAGATGATTTAATAAACTGTAAGCAAATTGGACAAAAATCTTTTTATATTCATATATGAAAAATTATATTTTTTATTTACCACAGTCTTGCTCTAGTTTTGAAAAGCCTCTACAAAATCATTACGTGTGATTATTTTCTACTCTTTCCATTTTTAATTAACATTTGCTAAGTATTTCTGGAATCGTAAAGAACCATTTCTACCTGTTTTGACATGGATATGTCTAACCTCAGGTGATTACAAAAATCCCCCCTGGTTTTTGTAATTTGTAATATACAAATTTGTAACAGGTTTCCAAAGAAACTACTAGATCTATTGTATTGATTTTTTATATATAAGAATAATAACAGTTGTTTAGAAGAACTGAAAACTTTCACTTTAGACATATCCATGATCTAATATATATCCCACAAGGAAATAAAATAAAAACGTTTATTTTTTCGATAGTTTACTTAAGTACTCTATACGTCCTTTTGTAATTATTTTTTCGAAACCATTTTCAAAATCAAATTATAATAGTATCTGAATATTCTGAAAATCTTATTCTTAATATACAGGTTAGAAACTATGTCATGCATTGATATCAGTTAACGAAGGAGAGTTTTGAGAATTCATATTTCAAGTAAATTTACATATGTTTGTTATAATTATTCACTATGTGTTATACAAGTTCAATTTTATCGTCTGCATTGCAGTTTACTGCATTTGCAGGACTGTATGTTAAAAGTAAAAAGAAGAAAACTAGTTTCGAAATCACTACTTTAAAGCTATGATGAGTTTAACATCTTTTTACAATTATCAACAGTTGGAAGTTATGGATAGTGGTCTTGGCATGTGAATCAGCTGTTCGTTGTCAGTGGCAGCTGTATAACTTCTTCACTGTGTTAAGTGAACATTCGTCTTCGAAACATTATATTTTTGTTTTATTTTTTTTGGTGGTAGTTTAAATAATGATTTTTTTATTCCCTCACTGAATATACTTGTCATTGATTTTTTCTGTAATCACGTCACCCTTTATTCTTATCACCCCGACAATGCAACCCATTTAACCAAAGTGTAGGATGATATCATACAATTTTGAAATAAAATTAATAATTAAAGTCAATAATTAAAAATAAGGTCGGTACAGTAAAGCACGTTTTGATTTTAACAAGTGAAAAATAGGTGAAAAATTAAAAAAACACCTGAAATTAACAAATAAAAAGGAAATAAAATTTAATGTCATGGATATATCCACAATAAGAAACTTTGTACTTTTTATAAAATCACCATTACATATTAGCTGGGTTTCTTTATTACATATTTATATTTAAATACGTTAAACGCTTATTCAGTTCAATTGGAAAAATAATGGATCCATTGAGACAGCTCAAAGAATGAATAACTTTATACAAATTACATGCTTTTACAACGAAAGTTTCAGATTCCATTGTTTGATATTTTTAATCAGACAGCGTATGACAATATTATAGCGGTCTTATTGTTGATGTTAAATGTATTATCTTACTTATATGATAAAGTTCAACGTTATATTTCAACATTAATATGTTTTTGACATTTAAGTTAGTAAAGTGATTTGTTTGGAAGTCTGGCGTAACCTTTAGGTTACTTCTTTTAATTTCGAGATTTCTCTCCTCTTTATCTTCCATACAGTAAATTATGGTGGCATATTTCCACCGAGGCGGTAAAGAGCAGGTGATATAACAATTTACGAGTGGTCAAGAATCCTGTAATCCAGCTACTTGGAGGTCACGAATTGTGGATAGTTGTGAGGGATGGTCGGTGGGTGTAGCGTTCTCTGGTGTGGATTAACGTCCGTACTATTGAATACCACATTAATCCACAAAGACAATCCTCATAATTAGACCAATTCGTAGTTCAGAGGCCGTGGTTCGGATTCCACGTTAAACTGTAGGTCCATTAGTTGCCATCGGCTGTTGGGCTATTAATTAACAGTCCTGTCTAAGGAACATGTCAGCCTTAGTCAGTAACAAGACTACAAGATCGCGCCACAATCATCTTACATTCAATCCTCATTCATACTTGGCTTAAAATACCTACATTGTAGTATGGTTGCCATTTCAATGATCTAATCTATTGAATATTTGTGAATTGAATATTTCGGGTTTTTAGACCATATAATGTGAAAAATTTTACAATATCATAGTTCCTTACTATGTACAGACAACACTCTAATTTTATATATTATAAATTAGATTCACTACATTAAGTTCACAGTTAAAAATTAAAAGATGATTGTGGAAGTGAAAGAGAATATTTGGTTTTGAGATACTGTGTTTAAACTGACACAAAAAGGTAATGTCCTTGTGCGGGTCCAGATAAAAACGTCACACTCAGAGTCCAACCCTCGTGAAGGAGTTTATCAAAACGTTAATCAGCTTAGTTTCTTTATCGCTGAATATTCAATTTTAATATTCACCCGTTTTAAAATAGTTTTTAGCTAAGTAAGATTTCGACATGGATATGTCTAAGCGTTAATAATAGTAAAATAAACTAAACTATAAAAATCTGTAAAATGTATTAATTGAAACGTTTTTCAACAAACTTAAATACGTTTTGAGAAAATAACAATGAATTGTAAATTTAATCACTAAAAACTTCTCAAAAAATATTGATGAAATAATTTTTAAGTATATTTCTACTTGAGCTACTCAATATTATTCCAGGTTAATTAGTTCCTCAGTTACTGTATCATACACAAAAAAGGTTTTCTAACGGAAAATAAAAATAAAAAATATCTTCAACAAAAGCAAGAATTAGTTGTGAAAAAGTCCGATATTTGACAAATGGACAAAAGACCCAGCATACCATAAAATTTCTCATTAACTTTGCACAGGTTCTGATTACAAAGAATTCTTTACAAATATCTTAATATAACTTTTTTTATCTTTTTCTATTATCATACAATAGTAAATTTTTATAAACTAAAATACGCGTAGATTATGAAATGTTTGTTATAAATGGCTATAATCTCTGATAGATGGAAAAATATAACTTTCTTACAAAATTTGTAAAAATTTTGGTAAAAAAATATTGATTTATTGTTTATTCAAAATATTGAATTATTAGTTTACTGCAAGTTGTAACAGCTACGTTCTATGAGGCAATGGTGAAGTGGTTGTCCTTATGGTGAGTACAAATTACCTCCTTTTTTTCTCCATTTGTTTATAATGTAGCTGGGAAACTAATTTAAATTTTTATAACTTACCTAGAGTTGGGAAACAAGGTGGGTACACCACAAAGTTGTTAAAAAGGGAACGTAAATGTTCTAAGAAATAGGTTATTATTTTAAAATGTCTTATACACCTAAAAGGAGATAATAATCAAATGACATAAAGTAGACACAACCAATTAAGAAAGGGAATCTACCAGATCATTTAGGAGGCTGAGTTGTAGAAGTTAACACATAAGATGGACTCGGGAGGTTCTGGAGAAATGTTTGAGTAACTTGGAGAGTAAATTTGCGATGTAAATAGAACCGTTCAGAGGTAACTTTCCTGTAAAAATTTTTTCTTTAAACTTTTCACTGAAACATTTCTGGAATTTTTAACAACAATATTTCAAACGAGATCACTCACAGCGAGCTGACGTCAGTATAGCATATTTCATAGTAATTATATTATTCCCATCATAGTAATCGAATAGTACTGAGAATTCAGGTTTTCTGCGATAAGGGTTTGTTTAACATAGTATAAAGGCTGTTAACTAAGGAAAAACACGTACCGGTACCTATTGTTTTTGAAATTCCTATATGTTGGGTTATACCAACGTTTTACCAATTTATCTAATCTCCATAAGAATTACCTGGGCAATGAGTACGTAGGTTTTCTGCCGTAAGTAACATCAAATTTGGACGTTCTATGTAATGGTAAATCTAGATGGAATTGCGAAAAAAATTGGAAGAATATTTACACAGAAAGTCGGACAAACTAAAATTGAGACCCATTTCCGCATATCTCAGCTGTAAAACGTAAACATGTCCACAAATTCCAATCAATGCACAGACAAAACTCTAATTTTATTTATAAAGAAGATAATCATTGTGTTTATCTTAGTTTCATTATAAAATTCAACATTTAATAAAATAGGAAAAATATGAATGAGTAAGAAGAAGAAAACAAACTACAAAATTGCATACCCTTAATTAATGAATTTAGTAAATCTATAAAATTAAAATGAGTCCTCTCATTATTTACCAATAAAATACGAAATTTGTCCTTATATTAAATTAATTTTTTCACTTACATATTTACAGTGTAGTTAAATGGATATTTAGGAAGTAGAAAGATAAATTTTATTTCATAATATTGAAGTTTTGCTAGAAAAACATAGTAATATATTGCCTTGTTGTTTATTGTTCGTGATAATGGGCTCAATTTGTAGGATAGACTTGTTTTTCCAATGTCGTCCCCAACATGTCTACCCTCGTTCACTGATATTATCTTCCTGTTAACTTACCTCCCTCTTTTGTGTTTTTTCAATTTAGTTTTGAATGTTTCAAAAAGTTTTTTTCTTCGTAAAATCGACCTAGTCAAACTTAACTTATCACACTATGTACTATGTAGGACCGAAATTTCCGTGCTTGAAAAGATTTAAAAACTTAATTTTTTTATAATATAATAAATAAAGGCTACACATTTTTGACTTGGTTATGATATGTTTTATAATGCTTCTCATGCTACGTAGCATTAATTAAATATCAGGTAAGATTATTAATTTTAGCTGAATATTCCAGCACATTATATTCACTGTGTAACAGTCCCTACCAATATGTATCATTGGAAGCACTATTGAGGCAGTGCACCTCTATAATGGGTTTAACACTCTATTATTCAGTCAGTTTAGTTCTGGTCCAGTATATTATTCACTGTGGAACTGCCACATACAGCCATTGATCTGAGTGGTGTGAAATTTTAAGCTACTCTGTATATGTTGGTGGATTGTGTGAAATATGTTAAGTGTTTTCACTTACAAAAATATTTTCCAGCTTCTAATTACTGTACATAAACAAAACTGTAAGTCAACCGTTTCCACTGAAACCATTTCAACGTTTTAAATCAAGAAATTTTACTGGTTTCAGAGTTTCCAGAGAAACCCTCAGCAGGATTTGACGATGCTGAGAAAATCAGCTGTTTCTATTAAAATGCGATGAAACAACAACTAACACAACACAGTGAAAAAATATTACTGTAAGTTATAAAATGTATTAAAGTATAATTTTTTAGCCTATTATTATCGATTGTCCGGAAAAGTTCTTTGTAAGATCGAAATCATACTTTATTTATATCGATGGGACATAATTCAAGCTCTGACAACAAACGTTTTGTAAGAATATTGAATAATCTGTTTTACTATAAATGGAACATTAGTCAGACGTATGGTAAACTATGGCCTATGATTTCACAACAATGAAAATCAGCTGTTGCATATTATTTTTACGTTCTAAAACTGATTGGAAAAAATTGACAAAAATCTGTCCAGTACATGTGTTTTTATAATGAAAACATCGAGTTTCATAGGAATTTTATCACATCATAGATAATCATTAGATATCTCATGTAAAATAAACAAAATTATAGTTTTCACTTTGTTCCATAACGCAATAGATTATGCGAAGAATTTTAACTGTTTACCTCGATACAGAATCAGCTGATTCTGATGAAGTCGGTGGAGTACAAGGGTGATTTATCTTATTTCAATCAGCTGGCAGAACATTTGTTTTCTACCTTCCTTCCCTCAGAATATTACAATTTTAATGTAATGACAAGACAATTTTCTGGTAAAACCAAGAATATACCTTATCCTAAAAATATTTGCTCTTAGCGAAATTACGTATTGTTAATATTTATTTTAGTTTGAAGTGGCTCTTACTGTAAATTATGAAAAATACTCTTCCTTTTTATTCTTTTATAAAAAATGAGGACAGTGCAGGATATATACCGAAGCACTAGACTGTGTTTGGCTTACAAAAAAGGTTCAACTTTTACTTTTTAATTGTTTTGTGAAGTTACGATAAAGAATAAACACTGAACCATAATAAAACTTATATTATAATTACATCCCAAGGAAAATATCAATTTTTTGTAAGCTAAAAATATATAAATAGTATAATGAGATATATACAAGTTGTTAAAATTATTTAGTATTGAGTTAAAGTCTGTCTATTGAAATGAGTTAGGTTGTAAGAGGTTTTCAGGGCAGAAAACATTGAATTAGCTGAAAAGTATTGAGAAGAACTATATAGATTTGGATTTTAAAGTCTTGGACCGAACAGCATTCTCCCTCCCTAACATGGCGCCAATAATATCGATTAGGAACGGTTAAATTCAGAATACGGGAAAGGCTACATTGCAACCAAATCCGTTACCACATTTGGAATTTAAAGTTACTGGTTTGGGTTGTATCTGTGGCCACGAGAGCTGAACTATCTTTACAAACTTGTTAATGGGCTATGTACTAAAAAACCAAATTGTTATAAAACTACAATAGGTATTTTAAAGTAAAATCTCAAAATCTTCAGTTAATTTCTTGAATTTTAATCATCCATAGTGTACGTCTTAATTTCCTTCCATGTTAAACTAAAGGTTTTAAGTAAAAAAAATAGAATGACCTAAAATAAGTATATATTACAAATACATATACGTTATAATATATAATGTATTAATAGCATAAAAGCTTGATTGTTGTTTATAAAATATATTTATACTGAACATAAAATACTTAAAATTAAAATAGTAGCTCAAAATTAAGCGAAAATATCTGCAGTATAATTTAATGTGATATTTCTATATTGTGGAAATATATATTATTAAAAATACATAATAGTTACATTACTCTTAACCCAAGCCTGTAAGCTTGAACTCTGTAGGGGTATTAGTATTGAACTAGTACTGAAAACGACAGTTTTTGAAGCATTTGAAAAGCATATTTAAAAATATATATTATGTTAAATCTGAAGTATGAAATAAAACGTTAGTTATTCCTTGGTTTGAACTTTATAAAAAAAACATTTTTGTTTAAGTATTATTCTTTTTAATTCCAAAATCTTAAAACTTCTGTCAGTGATAATTTTACATAGAATCTCCACATGACGTTTTGGTAAAAGTACGAAGAATTTTGATAGGTTTTTTTATCTTTAAACAGATCCTAAATAATGAAAATGTTGTACGTAGAAATGCTAAGTGTTAATCTGGCCCAGACAATCTGGCCAGGGACACTTTCGGCAAATGTAGTCGGTGTTCTCAATGCTTTGGCAAACATGGTCTCGGCTGTTATTCTGGATCCTGTCCATATTTTACCTAAGTTACATCACATATTCCCTCCTTCTTATGGGCTGTTAAGGTTTTATTGGTATTCGGTAAAACATGGCAAACTTTATCTCCTCTGTACTTAATACACAAGGCTATTCAATAAACTTAATAGAGTAAAAATATGATTTTCGCTACGTCAAACAAAATTTAAATTAAACTGTATAACACCATTTTAGTATGTAACAAACATAAATGCAAATAATTGAAGCTAAGAAAACTAAGAAAAAATATTTAAGTTGCTGTGCCAACCATTATAGAAAATATCCAAAATCAATGGGACAAAAATTGTTTTGGTTCAGTGATTCCAGTCAGTACTTCTGAAGTCATATAAAAAGATTCAAGGCTAAAATTACCTAATCCCAATCAAGAGCTTCAAAAAATAAGTATTTTTTTAAGTTCATATGATTCATAATTATTTTGAAAACGTATTTAATAGATGTTCAGTTTCCAAGACGTTAACGAATGTTCTGCATTTTAAAAACTGTAGTTTTTTAATAAAAATATGTAAAAAAGACATGTCTTTAATTTTTATTTTATTTCTTAACGAAAATATTCTTTAGTGAAATTAAAAATTAACGTAGAATATACAAATACCTGTTCTGTACCGACTTAAATAACCAAATCAAGTACGTAAATGGACAATTATCTCAATGACAAAGTACTCGACTCTTTCTCTAGGTTCACGAGTTCAATTCAGGACCCATTCAATTGGACAACTAATTCATATATAAAATAAGGTTGACGGTAGGTGTGTAGGAAAAGGTAAACAATGATAGCTTTTCGTCCTTTTTGGGTACATTTAAAAATTCAAATGGTGTTGAAAATACACAAAATATAAAAAAAGATTTACAGTCCTCTTTCTTTCCAAAATAAAGTAGACCAGTTAACTTGCTAATATTTCGGTTGTCAACTTCAGAGCCTGGGCCCCGGGGCTGATTATTTTCGAAGCTCCTCCTCCTTGTGGCTTGTTAAAATAAGGTTATTTCTTTGTTTATCTCCTTGTTTTCTTGGACGAAACGAAAATCCCAATAATTGTGTCTGGCAATATTCCAAAATCGAATATATCCAAATTTAATCTAGTATACGTGATATTAGTAAAAATATACGTTTTTTAACTGGTGCATTATATATTATGTTGACTATGTTTATGAAAATTTTATTTTTATGACCTTAGAGAGCATGGGATCTTAATTTTTTTTTCAAACGTAAAGATTAGATTTTGTAAAAGATTGATCAATTTTTCTAAAAGCGAAAATAGTTCCGCGTAAAAGTGAGGAATTCACCATTAAAGTTGACACAAATTGTCGTTTAGGTACAGTAAAATTATGATTCATTGATTGTTTTGGTAAAGAAAAGCTTTAATGTTTTTAGGATGCAGAAAACCAAAATTTTTGAACTCTAGAACGAAACATCTAAAATATGAAACATTTAGTTTTTACAAGTATGAATTTCAGTCATCGACCACTTCTAGCTGACCAACATTGACCAAAACTTTTGAAATCTTTTCTATTCTGTTTTCACAATTATTCATTTTTGTTTTTTGTTTGGGGATTCAGAGGCAAATTTCTTGAAGGTGTATGTCAACCCAGGCTTATCGTCCTAGCTACTGAATAGAAAATAAACACTTATCCATCTCACCTATGAGATTACTTAGTTTATAATGAATTAATAACAATAGATCCACTTTAACATTGTCTCACGTATTATTAGCTCAAACAACATGAGTTACATATTTATTACAAAACAGAGTAGAGGATGTAAGGGAAGGAGAAAGGATGCAATAAGGATAGGTTGTGTGCGGATATTGTGCAAAAATAAAAAAAAATAGAAGAGGGTATCGCTCTCTGAAGATTGTTGGCTTAGCCTTGGCGTTTGTCAAAAATACGGACGTCCAAGTATTAAACCCTACATAATTATCAAAGATTTTCTGTACTATATACTTACAGTCTTGGTTAAATCCACAATTTTCCTAATTAATATCAAATTTTTTGAACCATTTCATTAAAAAACACATATTGCTTAGAAACGAAATTTGACAACAATGATGAAAAGTTCACCGTGGTAGGAAAGTGATAAAATGTTTGATAATAGCTTTGTAATTGTTTACAGTTTGAAAAATTACGACTTCTCAAAGAAACTAAACGAAAGTGTCACACCATTACCCTGAAAGCAGTCTCCTCTTAATGCAATTTACAAACAAAATGTTTAGCTGCCTTCTTGCTTTTAGAAAATAAATAAGGTGATGCCCATTTTTGTAGTGAATTTTTTAATTATTTCTTTAAAGTTTTTAAATGGTTAAAGATTTTACTAGGGATATATTTTTTAACATTTTTACACCTTTATTGTAAAACGTATTTAATTTTAGTAATTTAAATTTCCATTTACATCAAAACTCCTTTTCTTTCACAACATCCTCTCTTTCTCTAACACTCCAGTAAATGTTCAGACAAAATTTCATAAACAATGTTCATATAAGTTTAACTTCATTGGGCGTTGATTGAATGGAAACAAAAAGCCGTAAACTCGATAATGTATATTTTTTACCACAAACAAAGAAAGTAGTTTGTTAAAGTTTTTTTTGAATACGCTTAGATTAAGCTAATCTCCTTTGGTTAAAACACTTCACCTTTACAAACTCTATACTCTCATACTTGGAAAAAATAAAAAATATTTTTGTTAATGGGTGAATGATTCCTTACTTATTAGATTAGGATCCATTTCATTTTACTATCCTGTTTTGCCAACACATACAACAGATGTTTCACAAAGTAAACTGAAATAGTTCACATAATTGAGCGTACAAGATTGTAACGTTTCAAACATTGAAGCGCTGGAATCTCCGTGGAATTGTAATGAGCAATTCTCACCATAGCTCCTTTGTGTCGGTATGTGAGTGTTGCTTCTAAACTAAAGGTTACTGTCCTACCAAGGACATGTATACGCTGTGTATTCAACAGTCTGAATTCCACTATGGTTGGCTAGTTCCACTAGTTTTGGACTTTCAAAACGCGTCTGTGTTTCCAACTAAACATTGTTTCTGGAGGTGGTGAAAATATTTCGTTTTCAATTGATTACCTAAGCCAGATTTTCATTCTGTATGCACAATACCTGCTTTCCATTCCTAACTCGGAAACACAGTGTAGAAGAAAGATCATTTGGCATATTTTGTTATGTGAGTATAATATATATATTCAATTGCACAAACGTTGTGCAGTTGAAAACACAGACGCGTTGGAAAAGTCCAAATAATTCAAAAGTTTACAAATGATTTTATGTCTAAATATTATAGCAGGGACTGTGATGTTTAGCTTTCTCTCTCTCCATGGAGGAAGCATCGTTTTCGTATTTTTTTTAAATTAAAATAAACACAGACCTTTAAAAAAATATTTCAGATTTATTGCGAGCACGTGCCAGGACATGACCAACATGAAAAAGCAGTGCAATTATGTAAAACTACAACATAGTTGGTGAAAAAGATTCATCCTTGTCCTATACCTGTCTCAATGCTTCTAGATTACTTGGTAATAATTTGTTTTGTCTATTTAAGACTTCTAAAATTCACGTAACTGATAAAAGACTTCACTTAAAGCAGAAAATAGTTTTCTTAGTTCTTTTTTTGTTACATCAGTTACAAATAAACACGTGATAGATGTTCGGTTACACGGTTCTCAGAATTTCCACTAATAAAAACGGAAATGAGAGACGACATGTTAGCGGAAGGAAGTTGTTACTTTCTCATTTTCTCGGATAATTAACACTTCGACAAATAGCTTTCACTTCAACTTTCGCTAAAGGATCGGAAATGTTCTGTGAGAGTTTTAAACTAACTCGTAACTGCTCTTAAGCATACATCAAAGATTGACATCGATAAAAAAGTTGTGTTTAAAGTTTATTTCATTACATTTTAAACAAGGAAACTCATTTATGGAGGTATAATATTTGGAGAAAAAAGTAAATATGTCAGTAAAATTCTGATGATGTAGCCCAAGTAGTAGGGTCAAAGTAACAATCAATTAATTACATTCAAGTGATAAGTGACTCTTTTGAATTAGTTCAAGAAGTCTTATAAGACGCACTCAACTATAACTATAGTTATATAATTCCTTGTAAATTTTAAGAGTTTCAGTATTACCGTAAACAGAAGAAATCAAATAAAAATTTCATTAAATGCTGAAAATAGATGTTACTGAATTATAGCAATTTTTAAGACAAATCTCCTTTCAAAAAATAGTAAAAGTGCATATGATGAAATTAGGCACACTAACAACCTTAATAAAGATGCTAATGACGTTTTTTAATAAAGAAAATGATATCTGACGAATAAGAGTATATAAAAGATAATATCATGTTAGTATTCGTGACGATAATTGTTTTAGAAAACTAGTATGTGATTAAAATAACTCTGTTAATTGATTATTTATTCATTATATACTTGAGAAATGCTATTTAAATATTATCTATAATCTCATTTGATTTTTGTTCACCTGGAGCGACGAAAGGAAATTGTCAGAGCTTGTTATGTAAAAGGAAATAAATCTGGAGAAATCGATCCAAGAATCTTTGGGGTTGGGCGGGGACCAAATCACCGCGTTTACGATGTGATAAATGTGGGCGTAGAGGAGACAATATTCGGCCACAGATTGGAGCTGACAACCCCTGATATGGCAAACCATCCGATATTTGCTAATACTATGAAAAGTAGTTTTAAATGGCTCGAACTCATGATAGCTTTCAAGATATTAGAGTTAAAAGAGAATGGTAAATATTACAAGATATACATATAGGTTATCAGTTTTTTAATATTAAAAAAATCAAAAAACTATTTGACCATTATTCTAGTTTTAATATTCTGATACGAAATTATACTTACGTTATGTTCATTAAATCGTTGTTAAAGCTACTTTTAGGAGATTTGGCAGATATTTTTACTATTTAAACGCAATATAAAAATGAATATCAGACACTAAAGACACGTCCTGCAGTAACCAAATTTGGTTTGACAAATCAATTTGCTTTTATTCTATTTTAATAGGAGTGTGTAGTTAAACGATAATGATGGTTAATCATTGTAAATTTTTTGTTCAAAAAATGTCTGTAAAAAGATTATGGCACCACCTGGTAGTCTCTTCAAGTCTTTTGTAGTAACCATGTAGTTATCGATACTGATTAAGGCTCACATGTTCCTTAGAAAAGACTTTAATGTGGGATCCGAGTAACTTTCTCTGAATTAGGAACTGGTCTAATTATGAGGGCAGTGTTTCTAAAATTCATGATCTCTATAATTTATTTATTTTTTAATATTTTACAACGGAGAAAATATCATTGATATTATCTAGCAACCGGTACTCATCCGCTAGTTTCCCTTGGTATTTAAAATGTTTTAAAACTTAAGTGAGAATCTCTAAGCTTGATGACGAGACGCCATATTGGACGTGAGCCAATCAGCTGGACGTGGGTCACGTGATTGGTGGGATTGGAAGAGATCACAGCGGTGACGTCACGGGGTAGTTTATTAATTATATGATAAAGAAATACAAACATTACTGTATTTAATAAAAACTTACTTCACATTTTGAATACTAACACTATAATCGTTAGTTTAATGTTATAAAAAATAATTTATGAAATATTATTCTTTCAATATAGGATCCTGTAATCCAGCTACTAGGAGGTTAAGAATTGTGAATACAGTGATGGACATTTGATGTCGAATTTCCTTTTATGTGTTAATGTACGCGCTATTGAAAACTACATTAATCCACAAAGACCATCCTCATAAATTCAAAGAGGCAGTGATCCGGACTCAGCATTATACTGTAGGCCCCTTAGATGTCATGGGCTGTTGGGCTATCTAAGGAACACATCAGTTTTAATCAGCGTCTAGACTATAGGATCGCGCCACAATCAACCTACACTTAACCTCATTCATACTTACAATACCCACCGAGGTAGGTCACCAATACCTGTCTAGGTAGGTTACCATTTCAGAAAGATTATCGTTATAGTAATTGTAATATAGCGTTATAGAATAATAAAAACTCTATAAGTAATCTTAAGACTATTTACAAAATTCCTATTTGTGTATTTGTAATTTTAACTTTAGAGGGTGATTTATTTGGTCCAAAGATTTGGAACCACTTGCTCCAAACATTAAAGGAATTGCTTACAAAAAGTTAAAAATTCAATTTTAAAATGTTTGATTGACCCTACTGTACTCAATTGAGGAGTTTTGGCATATGAATACCACTCAACTGATATTTGATTAACTAATGTAAAATGTTAAACATTTAAAAAAGTAACTGTAAAATTTTAATTACCAGACGAAGTGACGAATTGGAAGATACAATAATTGTGCTGTTATGCAATCATTTGTATCTTGTCGGATAATAAAGACTCTATCTCTTGTATCTTGACTGTACACAGCTTTGCCACTAAGAACAGCTGATTCCTTTCTTAAGACTATTAACTAAAGCCAATGAACAAAGACAATTAGGCCTATTATCGAACCAGCTGTTGGCCTTCAGATTATAAAGCAGGTTGTATATAATAACCACTCCACAAGTTAAACTATTTCATATCACATTCACAAATTACCATAACAAGTTCCACGAATAGATTTGTTTTGAATAGAAGTGTGTTATATATCAGTATAGCTTTTCCCCAGGCTAGTTAAATCCGTATAACGTTTAAAGGAGTTTAGAAAGAGTCCATTAGAGATAATGCCCCATTACAGTGGGGGACAGTAACTATTTCAACAACAATGGCTCTCTATTTCTCTGCTTCATTGTTCTCTTACGTCAATATACTGAGTTGAAGTGAAGTCTCCCCTCCTTATTTTTCTTAAGATTATAATTTTTCAAACAGTCTTAATTAAATGTCTGAGAAATTCCCCAAATTCATAGCCTCAATACAAATTAACCTTGGAAGAGTAAAATCCACATCTGATATTTGTCAAATGTAAACTATTACTTTTATTTAATGTTTAAAAGGTTTTCTATCGCGTAAAATTCGTAATTCAGGGTAAGATATATGTTTTCTTTTTGCTACATTATTTTCTTTTCGTAACCAATAAGTTTGTAAATATTGCTATCAATTTAAATTTCTTTGAAAATATTGTATCTGAATAGAAGTTGAGTAATTTTGTGAAATATTTAGCTGCCAATTATTCTACTAGATTGGATTTTTTTAAATCATTGATTGAGTCGGTTTTATTCAACTATATTAAGGTACGACATACGTACACAGAGTGTCCTGATGCTAAGGGTATTCCAGCTGCAAAGGTGGAAGAGGGTAACTTAGTTTCAATCCCAAGTGAAAACTGACGAGAACCTTGTTTGTCGCACGTGACTACTCAACTTCATCACGTTACTTCGTGACTACTTCTCGTCACAAAGTTAGCGATCAGCATGATCACGTGACTAATCAACTGTACTATGTGACTATCCAACCATATCATATGAATGCTCATCTGTATCACGTGACCATTTGAGCATATCATGTGACTACTCAACTGTACAATTTGACTACCCTACCATGTGACATGCGACTACTTGACTATATCACGTGACTAACTGACCATTTCATGTGACTACTTCACGTCACTACGTTACTAATCATCTTAATCACGTGACTAGTTGACTGTACCATGTGACTACCTGATCATACCATTTGACTACTAAACTATACCATCTGACTACCTGATCATATCATTTTACTAATCAAATGTACCATATGACTATCATTTGACTACTCGACTCTATCACGTAACTACTCACTTTCATTACATTATTGAGTAGAGTGAATACAAAAAGTATATATTTTAGGTAAAATAATAATGAGAAAGGAAATAAGGTGACAAAGATATTGTGAACGAAATGAAATGAAAAATAAGGGAACAGAGATGCAGATTAATATAGAAAATCATATTTTATGAACATTATAAAAATATTACCTCAGTAAAACAAGCAGTTTATTTTCATACCATTTTAAAGCTTGAGACTGGGTATGGTAGTCAAAAATGGATATTTGTGACATATGGTCATAAAGATTTTGTCCTCCACAAACTTCCTGATTCAAACCTATTACTTATCTTAAAGAAATAACACGTGCAATGAAATATGTCTACCCTTGCTGATGTATAGAGATGGATATATATAACTTTAGAAAAAGAACTTGATTTGTTTTTTCATTATATAAAATGTAAGTGGATGTAACAGATACTTTCTTTGTGAAAGTATGGCAAGATGAGAGATATCAAAATTCGCCCAAGCAGCAAATCCGAACCATCCCAATCCGTCTGTGACGAGATAGATCTATTTCCGACGTATAATAGCTTTTGATGTCAAGTCACTTATTGGAACATATGTTTGGTTTTTCTTCAAAGAGCTAAACTGTCAATATATCCCGACTAGATAAAATGGTATCATATTAAAAAGGTTTAAAATTAACATTTAAAATAATACTAGTTATTTCTGTGTAATAAAAACACTTACAATTTATATTGTTTAAGTTAAATTAATTTATAAGTTAAATCGCACCTTCATTGCTTAAAACTATTCTATAAAACGTATATTTTCTTAAAAATGCTTTAATTTTCAACAAATAAACTTAATTTATAAAATAGCTATTTCGTCACTCATTCATGTAAGTTCTTTAATATATCCAAATTCTGAGCTCACAAAGATATCCTATTAAAGACACGACTTTGAGCTCAAAATATTTTATTACAAGCTCATATTTGTTAAAGATCTGAAATTTTTTAAATTTTTCATAAAAAATGATTGCATTTACTACTTTAGAAAATGCTTCAACTTGGATATGTTATAAGGAATAATCTTCCATACATACTTATTATTATGTTTTGTAAAATTAATTCATTTTTAATTTCCATAAAACTATTACTATTTTATGTTAAGATAAACCATGATCTTCTATCCGAGACAAAAAAATGTCAAAGAAAAATATTATAATATAAAATATGTATATATTTATGTATATATGTATATATTTATATATGTATGTAACAGAAATCTCGTGAAATTAAGACCAAATGAGAGATGTATTTCCTACAAAATGCACGAGTTCGTACAACATACTTATGGAACATAGTTTATTTTTCCCAAAAATATTTTTTCTTTTTCATATTAAAAAATTTTTGTTTAAATTACCACTAAAATCAGCTTAAAAAAACACACAATTTATTCTATAAGTTTTTTATATTATTAAAATATAAAAAAATCTAAAAACGTATATTTTGCTTAATGTTAATTTTATTAAATATTTCATTTTTAAAAATATTTATGGATAACAATTTATATTTAGCTTATTTTGATTCATCCATTTATGCTTAAAAAATCATTTTTTGTTTTTTTCATAGCACCTATATTTTTATTTCTATAAATTAAAACTTTATTTATGACAATGTTGATGAAATTTATATGTTAAATAAATGTTTAATTAAAATTTATTTTTCTAAAAAACCTATATTTTATTTAATTTATATAAATATTAATATAATATATTGTATATAATATTAATAAATTTGTTATATTATATATCTAAGGTCTGACACAAATTTTTTTCTTTGGTAACTATTAGTAGAAAAAAACCGATAGTATAAGTTAAAATTTGTGTTTTTTAATATTAATTTAAAATATAAAAAATTTAACATTACGCTTATGAGATATGTTTCCCATGTTTATTTTTAGTTTGTGGATATATGGGTTATTTTTTTTTTTATAATTTAATTCAAAAATTTATTACTAAAAATTTGTATCTTAAGGTATAGCTTATAAACAAAAAAAGTTTCCTATTTTTTTTGAAAATAAAACAGTACGTTGTATTTGAGTTGTTAAACCATATTTTAATTAATTTTTCCTTTTAACCATTTATAACAATATTATATAGCTTAATATGGTTTAGGTTAATCCATTATGCTTAAAAAAAACGGCATGCATTTTATCACCCATACATTCCAGAATATAAGTTTGCAAATTTTTTTATGTATAAAATGTTATAAATGTTAAAAATAAATGTTTTTTGAGCAAATGTGAATTTTTCCATGTTAATCTTATAATAATGTTAATTTATGGAGAATAGTATAGTATATAGTATATAATAGGAGTATATAGTAGTAATATTATAGGAGAATAATTCTCATGTTCATCGACAGATTTTGACCACTTGACTTGTCGTATATTATTATTATTATATTATTGATTTGGAAATTCGCTGAGTACGCAGGTCTGCTGCGACGGGGGTATTTTCATAATATGAGGTATACGGTTGCGAAAGGATGCAGATTTGTTTCACTAGACTGTAAAAACGAACAGCTGATGACCTCAACATCAGCTGGTAATTTTTTCTTTCTAGAATGATTAATTGCTTTCACCATGTAACACATTGTTGTTGTTTTTGTAAAAGTGTGACACATTCCCCATACAGGTTTGTAAAAAAATACAGTAATGGCAAACTAGGTTTATTTTGAGAATTAAATCATCGTGGCTAAACTGTTCAATTAATTATTTTACAGTTTTCTAAGAAAAACGCTTAAGGTTGGAATTACCTAGCAGGACTAAAGGTAATATCCGAAAACAGTTGACCAAAAAAATCAAAAAGGATTAAAAAGTAAGTATAATGTTAGAGGAATATATGTTGTAAATGTGATGGAAAGCTATAAAGCAGCTTGATTGCTTCGACGAACAGATAACAGAGTAATTATATAGGAGCTGTAATGAGAGGTTATCTCAAATAACACACTGTGATTTAATTGAGTTTATATCCGACGAAATATCAGATTATCAAGGTCTAACATACGACTTTGACTAGATTGGTTTGTACCCATCAATAATGGGAAACTATTAATTAAGCAGTGAATTACAAACGGCTCAAACAAGCAAAATAAAGGAACTATTTTGTAGACTTGTTGCCTAAACAAAGGATTACATCCTTTACAGTTCTAATATATGTTTCAAAACCATTTTATTTCACTCCAACATCATGTGATTGATACTCAATTTTTATTTTAAATAACAATTAAAATTAAAAATTATTCTAGTTTTGTTTTTTTGGACTTGGCCAACGCGTCTGTATTTTTGGGTACATAACATTTCAAGGGGTGATGAAACGCAGACCTTTTTTAAGTAAATACCTAAGAGTGTAAATTCCATTAAGTAATAATAAAATACATCCAGTCAGTGCAGTTTACTTATCTTCATGCACAAAACAAAAAACAAATTTTCGCATGACAGTAGTAAGTAAATCTGATTAAATATATACAGGGTGTTCATTAAAGTTGGGGACAAACTTCGAGGGGTGATAGTACTCATCAAAATAAACAGAAAATGTCCTATAAACATATGTCGAAAAATCCTTCGTTTAGCCGCTAGCCGCCATTTTGTATTTTATACAAAAAACTTTATATATAAAGAACTATTTAAGATACAGAAACCAAACTTTGCACACATATTTATTGGCCAAAGAGAAAAATATTCTCAAAGTTTCATTAAGTTTGCTTTTATATTTTCAAAATGGCGGCGGTTCTTAAAGTTAATGGTTTTTTGTTATTTAAATTAAAATATTTTTAAGCGCGATAATTTTGAAAATATAAAAGCAAACTTAATGATAATTTGAGAATATTTTTTTCTTTAGCCATTAAATATGTGTGCGAAGTTTGGTTTCTGTATCTTAAATAATTATTTATATATAACGTTTTTGTATAAAATACAAAATGGCGGCTAGCGGCTAAACGAAGGATTTTTCGACATATGTTTATTAGAAATTTTTTGTTTATTTTGATGAGTACTATCACCCCTCGAAGTTTGTCCCCAACTTTAATGAACACCCTGTATATATAACTATATAATAAACTTTTACTGAGAACACCAGGGAATAGAATAAGTAGAGAAATAAAGTTATATAACAGTAAGAGCAGCATTGGATTGATCACAGAAATTAAGGGGAACATGAGGAACCTACATAAAAACAACAATGGCTGATTAAAAAAAGAGAGGTCCCTAAAAACACTTAATGACAAAAATACCAAATTAGCCCTGAAACAAATAAACAAAGATTGAGACGAGTAGTTTCAGATGCAGAAAGAACAGCATAATTAGAGCGAGTGAAGAATTGGGTTGGTAAAAAAATGAAAAGTATTTAAAGTAGTCCAATGTTGTCCATAAAACTAGTGTAATATTAATAATAATAATAAACTTGTGTGAAAAAATACATCGTATTTATTAAGCTCTAAATAAAATCAATGCAATTTACTTGGAGCTCAATTTCATCGACAAGCCGAAGTACGAACAGCTTCCAATCTAACTGCCATTCTTCAAAAGTTCCCTTAACCTGCTCAATTACTCAATGTACTGACTGGGACGGTGGCGTCATCCTGTAATCCAGCTACTTGGAGGTCACGAATTGTGGATAGTTGTGAGCGATGGTCGGTGGGTGTGGTGTTCTCTTGTGTGGATTAACGTCCGCACTATTGAATACTACTTTAAACTGCAAAGACCATCCCCATAAGACCAGTTCGTAATTTAGAGGCTGTGGTTCGGATTCCACATTAAACTGTAGGTCCATTAGTTGCCATCGGCTGTTGGGCTATTAATTAACAGTCCTGTCTAAGGAACATGTCAGCCTTAGTCAGTAACAAGACTACAAGATCGCGCCACAACCATCCTACACTCATTTCTCATTCATACTTGGCCTAAAATACCTACCTGGGTTGGTTGCCAATTTAATAATCTAAATCTAAAATCTAAATCTAAATTCTGACTTTGATTAGGACTTTTAGAGCTGTTAGGAAACACCTCATCTTACAAAGCTAATATTTAATGCGACAGAGCTCAAAACTTTAGCTTTTAATATGCATCATTTCCCTTTCATTTACCATCTCTGGTTTGAAGACGTATTTTAAATTAATTAAGTGCTGTAGTTTTGGGAAATCTTTATAAATTTACAGATTATACTATACTAATAGTATTATACAGAGTGAGTATTCTCAATGCATTAACTTTACCTGTTGATTCTAATTATGCTTGTTGGTATATAGCTGCCATAGCGCATTTTGTGATTTTTAAAAACTACACGACTTGTTCTATTAGTTTAACGATAGAATGCAAACTATTTTTGCTACGACACGGAAAGTTACACCATTTGAAAAACCGTTAAATTTACTATAAATTAAATAAACTACCTTAATGATAACTCCTTTTACAATGGGTTTTAAATAACTTTACGAAAGTTACTGAAATTTTCTAAAAAAATTTACGGCTTAATGAAATCAGTTAAATATTTAATATTCTTATATTCAGTTGCATAAACAAGTTTCTCGTTTGTTTACCTTTGTTATGTATAATTATTAGTCATTCGTAGAAAAATGATGAAATTTTCACAAAGCGTTGATAAGGTGCAGCAATAACATTTTGTCATATTGGCTCTAAACAAAAAACTAAATTACCTTAGCCGATATTAATTTATTTTTTAGCTGAATAATCTGACTAAATCAGCTGATTGGAAAGTATACAAGCATATAAAGTGGTGATAAATAGTTAATTGAGGTTTTAATTAATTACAGTGTAAACTTTACAAAGCTGTTATAGTAGAGAACATTCACATAGCGTCACTTGCAGTTCTGGGTTCCTTGTCTCTCTTATCGCTACCCTCCGTGTTTAATGTCCGCAGAGCTGGGTTGAAATCATAAAGGCCATGAATTATTACAAGGTTAATCTTAATCTCTTTTACGTATTTTTGTTCTTCACGTTCATTATTATTTATCAAATTATTTTTCGGTATTACAATGTTTTAAGGACCTAACTTTACAAGAATGCATTATTTTTTTTAGAAATTCGCAGTATATTTAATTAAATACCTATTGGAAATTATATGTACGTTACGTTTTAAAGTTATAGATGAAACGTTAGAAAATATTGGGTTTTAAATACAGAATAGTGGATTTTTCATTTTAACTACCATCACTGCGCTTTGCCAACATAGTTAATGCAATTAAATCAGGAATCAGGACTTAGCTTCTGAAACCCTCTTTTCCTTATAGTAAAGCAATTTCAGTGTATCGAGGTGAATTTTTCCATGGGTTAGACCACCGCTAAAAATAATGGTACACATGGTACATTTGTAGTGTTTTATGTGTATGATTTTTCTTGAATTAATTTATGTGAAATTAAGTTAAGACCTATGGTTGGTAGATGGTATATGGTTTTCAACATAGCAAAAAAGTCATTTTTTATCTTTAAACAAAAATGCAACTCATTTAATACTAAAGATACATTTTTAAATATATACCTATAAACAGGTATACCTATTGGTTTTGAAAGTGCGTGTAGTGAGTAAAGTATCACCAAGGGTTACACAATTGCTGGGATTCATTATAAAAATACTTTAGTTAAATGTCATTTTAATTTTCATTCAGTAATGATTAATTTATTTAATGCCAAAGAAAATTTTAAATCAAAGTTTTAATTTATTATTCCTTTGTAAAAGTTGTGTAAGCTTAAGTGTATTTCTATTTAAACTTAAAGATATTAAAAATAATAGTTTATTAAATCAGTTTACATGATTAACTAATGATAAATGTTCATACTTAAATTTCAAGTTTAAATCAGTCATATCGAAATGTATTCTGGAACTAATGAGTTCAAAATTATAAAACCTCTCTAGAAATAACGCACGGAAGTTTTTCATGGCTGCTCAGAATGAACAAATTAATGGAAAATTAAGTTCACGAGGGATTCTTATTAATTAAGAACCTCTGGCGTTTAATTAAAGTAAGGTTTATTAGTCATGAAGGTAGATTGATACCGTCTTGAAATAGCCGGACTTTTGTAACATAAGTTGAGCTTAAAATAAAACTTTGGTATTGGGAAAATATATTAACGTTTAATATTCATTATACAAAAAGTATTAACAATATTTATCTCGTTTTCTTAAAAGAAAATACAAAACATGAAGTATGTCTCGTATTGTGAAGTAAAATTATTTGAATAAGTATAAATATTATAACGTCATAGTTATTTATATAAATTTTTAACAGTAACTAAAATATTTGAATTTGCGCCTCTTTCCTGTTTTGTTTTAACCTAAAGTATTAACGTACTTATTATAACATTTTGACATGGATATGTCTTAGCTGAGGTGGAGGGGGTGTTGGAAATTTGCACATTAAAAATTTAAAACAGGTTTACATAGAAACTACCAGAGCTATTGTATTGAACTTTTAATGTATAAGAATAAGAACAGCTGTTTATATGAACTGAAAATATTCCCTTCAGACGTATCCATGATCTAACCTATTTCCCATAGGGTAGTGATTACAAACATCTTTTCATGCTATTTAATATAGAGTTTCAACAACATACGGTGCTTCATGGTTTATTAATATTTTGTAAAATATAATTTCGTATTTAAGTAAAAATCTTTGATATTGTTTGTGCCTTGTTGAATATCATACTCTCAGAATTTTCCGTTGCCTAATCTTCTATGCAATGTTATACCCTTTTAACTTTTAACAGTTTTAAAAACTATACAAATGTATTTAAATCTTACCATATTTCGTGAATAAACCTTGTTTGTTAAATTTTGAAAGAAAACTTTGCCTTTTGGAATGAAATTTCTTGTGTATTTTAGTTTATTTTTAACCGACAGCTTTTCAGTATGCTTGACTTTAACTCATTCCCCATTTTTTTTATCCAATACTCAATTTTAAAAAAGTGGACATATTCTGTCACCTTGAGGTACTCCTGTTTTTACAGAAAACGGCTCTAAGATTTCTTCAATGTATTTTGATTTTACTGAGATGTCTGTGAGTTTTTCTTTGATAACCACCTTAGGTTCAAAGATTGTAGGTCGATTAAATCACACCTTTTTTCCAAATGGGTTTCTAATTGTTTTAAAATTAATTTAGATTGAATATTTTGTTCAGTGCATGAACGACGAGGATGAAAACCTTTTTGGTATGTATAGTTTGTTAGTATTAATCCACTAATTTTCCAACAGTAGCCATCCTACCTACGTAATGACGCACAGTTTAGGCTCATTTTCCATCTGAATGACGCAGTGTTTAGGAAGCGAGCCTCACTAATGGGTTCCACACTCTATTATTGTGCTCAGTTTTGGTCCGGTGAATTACATTCACTGTGGAACTGGCGCTGATCGATCTTCTAATACTCTGTGTATTCACGGCTCTACACCATTCCCTCTCTTTATTGAACTCCCTGATAGAAAATACGGATTTATTTACTGTAAAATGTTTACGTTCCTCATTTCTTCGTGTCGTCACTTTGCATTTTTCATTCAGACGAATTGTACGATTCATGTAATCCCGGTTGAAATTTACTCATATAATTGTAGATGATTGGGTATCCACATTTTAGGAGCATATTTTCTTTGCTCATCACAAACCTTGCGTTAAAGTTTTCAATTTTGACATGAATATGGAAATATGTGGGGTGCTAGCAATTTGTGAGACGCAAAAGGTGTACCAGAAGTGTCATCATGTGGTTTTGGAAACAGCTGATTAGAGGATCTGAAAAAAAATCTATTTAAACATATCCATGATCTATGCTACTTCCCACATAGAAGTATTTTTTATTTATTTTTTTATTAAAAATTAATTATTTCCTAAATGTAAACAAATTTGTTAGTTGTTTTGAGAAACATTTGTGAAATTTTCCTTCATATATAGGAGGAAATAAAATAGGAAGTAACAGCTGTTTTTCATAAAACAACGTACCGGTAGTTTTTGCATTTAGAAGGCACTGCTCGTCATTTGTTTACATTGTAATCCCAGGGCCCGGTTTACATTTGAGCCACCGCTGGATCGACACGGCGCCACCAATAATATCGATCTTTCCCTGTCTAACGGCCAAGGCCAAACGGGAACAACAATAATTAATTATCTTATCCTGCAGCAAAGTATAATGTTCTTCGCTCGTGTATCTTTATATCTCACTCGGGGTTTTATGTATCGTAGGCTATTACGTTTCTCTGTGAAAGATTTCTATGTTTCCAAATTTTAAGTCTTATTCATCTGGTTATAAGAGAGGTATCCAAAATGTGTCAATAAATCATATTTTAGGGAGATATTAGAAACCAACAAACAAAAACTGTTTCGTGATATACAGCTAGAAACGGTAAGTTATCGATAGTTTAGAAAACGATAATCGATTATTAATATTGACAATCAGCTGACTGTTTACGATTAAGTGCATGATCAAGCTGGAAGCTACTTTTTCGTCTGTAAAATCTTTTAGCTCTATAATTTATGCAGTTGGATAAAATAGTAATATAGTCGATAACCTTTTCAGTTAAATAATTTATTAATTCTCTGTTCTGATGAAAGACGTAAACAAACAAAAATTTACATTTAGGTGACCAAGAAAAAAATTAAGTAAGTGCTGCTAGACAAAAAAATGGTATAAAATAATATTCATTCAATATATTTGGGATAAAAAATTTGTTAGTTCCATAATACTAGTTAAAAAACATATATCTATACATTTAAACTGGCAACATCGCCTCAATGCCAGAAAGGGCTGCCACTATCAGCCACTATCAGCTGTTATTATTTATGATGGTTTATATAGGGTGTTCCTGGGGGTTTCTTAAATTATTATTATGGGATTACTTTTTCTCACTTGGGACTAAACATTGCATTCTTTTCTCCCTCGGGACTAAAAGTATTACTTTGGAATTTCAGAGAGTAAATTAAGGAAAATATATTTTTTCAGTCCAGAAAATATGAGGAATTTTTAATTAAATACAAAATAATTGTGCATTAAAAAATTTGAATTAAGTAATGTATCAAATAAATCAAAAGTTGAACTGCAATTTTTTCACGAAATTTTCTGATTGCTTGACACAATTGCTTATTTACACATCCACATTCCCTTTGGCAAATCAGTAAAAACATAGTAAACGTTTTTTTACTTCAGGCACACTAAAATTGTACGGGGTCTCCTCTAACGGCAAAAAGCTAAACGTTTATTTTACCAAATTGGTTTCTTTGCTATGAAAAAATTACAATAATTTTAAAAAATTGTTAAAAGGTTTAAAAGAACTTGCATTGAAAAATAATGAAGGCATTTAAGAGTGATTTTAAAGCACTAAAAAGGCTCTCGTTGTCAGATAATGTTGGCTAAGTGGATTTGATCACCTCTGATGACACTGACAGATTGCTTCGGGGTTTACTTTACACCAAAATAACTTTGAAACATCTTCAGCTTAAAGGGCATTACACTTCACAGATTTCATACTAAATGTTTATGCTCCCCAACTGATTACAATGCCATGATAAATTTCAATGCAATACAAAATATAAGGTTCAACCATTTTCAATATATCTTTAAGTCTAAGATACTATTATAAAATCAATATATTAAAAAAAAAAAATTATATATGACAGGTTTAAAAAAAAATGTATAATAATATTTTCATCTCCATGAGATAATTAAATATTTGCTGCTGTAAAACACTAAATAATTTCTAAATAAATAATATCTTAAAATTTAACATTTCATCAACATCTGTAAAATAAAAACTATTCCCTATATGATTATTATAAAATTATGGTGTTTCTCTATAAACACATAAACTATATTTTTAAGCATAAATGATGGTTATACAGAATAAATATCAAGTTTTTCAAATATATTAATATGGAAATATTATTTTTATCAATAATAACATTGACAATTAAACGACAGTTTTAGATTTTTTAATATCTCGGTAATTTAGATAGAGAAAAATTAGAAATAATTGTGTATTTTTAATATTCTAATGAAATATTAAATTAAAAATTTTTAAAATATTAATGTAAAAACGCAAAAACCCATTTTGTCAAATAAAATTTCATTTTTTTATTTACGAACTCACAACTTGTAAATCGTCTCTACCAAATGTTTATAATTTTTACGATTTGTTCAAAATATTTTTTTTTTTTTTTTTAAAAAGATAAAATATATATTTAAAAAATAATGAAGGCATTATAATATATTAAATATTAAAAAACGATTTTGTTTTGAATAATGGGCACCTAAGAGAAAAAGTAATACCTCTTAACCAAAATAACTTTGAATATCTTCCATGAAATTCGCTTCACAGATTATCATAATTAAAAAAATTCATTATTTTACACCAAAAATTTACAAAAATATAATTTTATTTTTAATTAACACAGTAAAGATTTATACAAAAAAAGATTTGTAAATTTGGAAAATAGGTTAGATTATGAATGTTTTCAGTTCATCTAATCAGCTGTTTTTATAACCAAACTATGACGTCACTAACCATATGACGTAACTGACCAAACCCCAAGAGCTAAGATCCATTTCAATAATCAATCGTTTAATATTGTAACAATGAATAAATATCAAAAGTATAAACCAGCTGATCTATTGTAATTTTAATACATGGTTGGATGTTATACAAAAAACCTGTATATAAAACTTATCCATACGTTTTTGTGCTTTTTATAGCAATTTTGTCGGCAATTCTGTTCTTAAATATTTAAATAACTTATTTTTTCACAATACTTATTCGGACATTAACCTGCATGATTCTCAGGAAGATTTTAAAAGAAGAAATTTTGTAAATAACGTGTTTTTACACATATGAGCCATATTAAGATAAAATATTTTGACCTTTATACAAACTTAGGTTTCAGAATGTTCGAAGATGTATCAACTATTTAATTTTCTTCTACTAAATTTTAAGTATATAAAAGAAAATGAATGAATTATAAATCAATTATTTTATAAATTTTTACATAATCTTACTCTGTGTGTTTTTTCGTATTGACAATTCATTTCTAAGTTTTTTTGGAGATACAATATGTCTTCCGGATTTAAATATCATTTGTAATTAATACAAAGAAAATTTGAAAATGAATAATTGAATTCGATTTAAGAATATTCACAAAAGGTCAAAGAGAGTCACAAAGGGCGAAAAGGAAAGTAGCTGCCAGGGACGACCGGCTACAGCAAGTGTAGCTTTTGGTTGCATCCCGAGGTCAGGTGAGCCTGGTATCGACTCCTCTCTTTGGCTTCTTTCCAGATCTCTTTACAGCAGATTATATTTTGCTCGACCTGTTTTAATTCTTATCAATGCATTAAGATACTCTTTTCCTACATTGTCAAATTATCATTGTTAAACTGTATTTTTTCTTTTAAGATTAAGACTCTTATTAAGTTTACTCGTTAAAAAATATTAATAAAATACATTTTGTACCTCTAATTTGAAATTTCTATTGAATTATGTAGTCTTATTACTGACTTAAGTTGGCATGTTTCTTAGCCTAACAGTCAATGGAATCTAAGGGACCTATAGTTTAACGAGGGTTGTGAACCTCATTTTCTAATTGGTATCCAGTCCAGTTCTTGCCTGAGTCTCTCAGAGGAAACAAAAAGAATTTTTGGTGGGTTTCATTCGCTATTGTGGAAAGCCCCAGACAACAGGCTGTCCAAAATTAAAATTAAGTATTTTGTTTTAAAAACTAAACAATTCCAAATTGACTCATTGAAAAGAGAGTATCTAAAAAGCTTAAAAACGTAAATTGATTGATTAAAATGGTTCAAATCAAACCTAAACCTAAAAAGAAAAATTATATTTTCTAAATCACGACTAAGTTAATAATAATACTTGCATAATTTAACAATAATTACACTCATACAAAACGAAAACATACATAAATTTGTATGTTTACACTCTGATAACCAAAATAACCAGTCTAATCTATAAATGTGTTTTTCAAAACAAGTACAAACATTCTCTGAAAATTACGCACAATGACGTTAGCTGTTGACTTGTGAAAATAAAGCAACACTAAATCAGCTGTTAATAAGGTATTTAAATTATTAAGCTTAACATTTAAAAAACTTTTCAGGCCAGTGGGGCTTAGCCCTAAGGTTAAATACAAAACTGTATATGCAAGTAGCCTAACTCGGAGCAGAGATGAATCCAAAAATTAAAAAAATTATTAGAATCGTTCCAGCTGTTCTAGATTTATAAACGGTTTAACCAACATGACTTTGTTTTACTTATTTAGTTTTAGTTCCAATTTAGTTAAACCTAAAGTAATAAAGTACTATTTGTTCATATATTTGTTAAAAAACTCTTCACTGCCATTTTGTTGTTTCTTTTCTCAACTTCTTAATATTGGCGTCGTAAACAAATTCTCAGCGTTTCGGAGAAGACGCAATAAAAGAGAAAGAAGTTTCAGTAGGACAAGTTGTCGGGCGGTGTGAGGGTTAGGGAAGCTTTGGGGTGGCAGAGGGGGGCGGGGGGGACAAGTTCGTTTGGGTGTAACTCAACAAACATCCGGGCCTCCGCAACATGGCGCCCTGTCCCTCTACGTGTCTCTCGCTGAAATATTTTAAACTTTATTTTCATCATTTTGTTCTAAAATGTTAATACTTTTTTTCTTTAAAGTAGGATATTTGTTTCAAACAAAATAAACAATATTGCTGAATATATGCCTTCTACCTTAAAAATTAAAACATAAATTAATTCCTTCCTATTCTTTCCAATGTTATTCACTTTTCAATTTGAGAAGAAGCAAATAGTTTTCTTGAAGAAGAAGTGAATTGAGGATCAGAACGAATAAGGAGAAAAGTGAGGTCTAAAAAGGCCTCGATATCGTCGCCTTAAAAAGGACCTCTATGGGTCTCAAAGAATCAACCTTGAGATCAGTGATTGTTGCTTGGTTACAGGACAAGTCCAGAAGGATTCGAGGAGAATGTTTTGATTGGATTTTAATGTGATTTGATTTAAAAAAAGTTTAGTACATGTTGGTTTTTTACGCGCAATATGTCCCAATGGTTATTTCACTACTTTCTGTGTAATTAGGAATTATCTGCTAAGTGTTGTGACGAATTTCCTTATTAGTAAGAAACAAAATCTCCAAAAACCGTGTAGGTTTTTTGAGATTTTTACTGATAAAGACCAGCTCATTCATTTGCTTCGAGTATTATTATCAAACCGTGTCAAAATAAATACAAAAACAAACCAAAACCTTTACGAGAATTTCATTACCTTACACAATCCTCCAATAAAACAATATGGAACATTATTTAACATATTACAATCCCTGGATTAAGGAAGTAACTAGGATTCAAATAACATAGACGTTAAACAAACTTAAATATATTTATCCAGTTTTTAACATGAAATTAATCACGGATTTCATATTAAATAGCTGTGGAAATTCAATAAAATTGGTACAAAAATATCAACACATAAGTACCTATTGAGTGATGTGTTCTATTTACATGCTGTATAACTCAAACCAACAATCTGTGTCTAAACTAACGAACTATCACAACCTTAGGGAGGGAGATGACGGAGAGATTATTACGTCTTTGTACATTACATAAGGAGAAAGTCTACAAGAAAAGAATTTTTACTGTTTGAGAGTTTAGCCTCAATCACAACGAGTGACTGACTCTAAAAATGTTTTTCTATAAAAGCTAAAAAAATGCTATAAGACTGTACATAGCGATTTGAAAACTGCAAAAATATACTTGTATGTAAGGCCGTCAAAAGTTCGTTAAAACGTAAATAAATCTTTTAAAAGAGATAAATTAAAAGTAAACCAGCCATACAACTTTAAGTTTATAAAAAAATATTAGGCCGAATACTATTTCAAAATAAAACGAAAATAGCGAGCACCAGTACTTTAAAAGTACCTTACTGTAGTTTTATGACTATAAGTATAATGTTGGACAATTTATTAGGGTGGTGCGAGCGAAAAAATCAACCATTTTGTTGATTGTATTAAGGCCGTCAGTTTAAAAAAATAAATAAATAAAAGTTAGCCATAACACAGTAACTTTAAGTTTATAAAAAATATTAGGCCGAATACTATTTCAAAATAAAACGAAAATAGCGAGCACCAGTACTTTAAAAGTACCTTACTGTAGTTTTATGACTATAAGTATAATGTTGGACAATTTATTAGGGTGGTGCGAGCGAAAAAATCAACCATTTTGTTGATTGTATCATAAATATGCTTTGGTATTATTTTTTTAAAGTTTTTAGTAAAAACTTTACAAGGTATACCGTAATTAATTTGGAAATTTAGCGTTTTCGGTGCTAGGAGTGTAGGAAAACTGCTTATGTTTTTAGCTGGAATTTTAGGACCATGGATGAATCCTTTTTCATGTAACGTGTGTGAAATTTGGAATAAGAAAAATAGTTTTCGTGTACTACAGGAAAATGATTTTTAACGCCACATTTTTTATCCGATAATCTTATAAAATATGTCATTTTGAAGGTCTAAAAATATTTAAAAATGTACAAAAAACAGAATTGTTATCTTAAACAAGTCAATCAGGAATCTTGCACGAAACAATCACATATGTGTAACGTATAAGCGACCTAGTGTATTTCAGCTGTCCTTAACTCCGCTCGCACCGCCTTAAAACAAATTATTTATTAATCATCAATAAACTAATCACGACAATATATTATTCCTTACACCTAAATTTGGCATCTGAAGGTTTCCTACCCTGTTACATTACAGTAAGTTTTTTTTAGTTTTAGTTTACTCTACAAGCTATATTTTTTGAACACCTATACATAGTAAGAATTAAAAAATTGAGAATCACATGAAAGTTTACAAATAAAAAGGTTTATTCAAAGTTTTCAATACTATGAATCTGCTTGGTGAGTGTTTTTTGCTATCACTATTTTATTAGAAGTAAATATAAACGTTGAAATTTATGTTTCGATGTACTACTTTGTAGAAATACTTTCCAAGTATTCCAACTAGATTTATGAGGAAATTGTATTGTTTAGTTTTTCAAATCGCAATAGAAGAATATTATAATTTAGAAGTAACAGCACATTTAGACGTGTGTATTATAAAAATATTAATTAGATGCATGATGAAATTTGATTATTTAAGTTTTTGAACTATTTTTTTAATATTTTGTACAAACACCTGAATAGTAAATTGGTTACTTTATCCAAAACGTAAGGAGTCTTTTAAAATTTTTATAGAAAAAAGATCACCCCCTGATCTTGTGACTATCTAATGTCAACCTTGTGTTTACCTTATTTAATAAAAGAATTATAAATGACATATCAAAGTTTCATACTCTCTAACACAGTTTTTCTTAAAATAATAACATTATAATTTACAGGGAAATCCATGATATACAACGTAGTGGAAAATACTTTGACAAAATCCTCTGTTGAGGAGATCGATATCATCGCAACGAGGGCAGAAATGTCAGTCTCTAAAGACCTTTGCAACCTACACCACGAATGCCATAATCCTTTGAAAATACAATAACTTACCATTTTTTATAATATCTAGATACTATCGTAAATTACACAAGTATTTTTGGAAGCACCAAAAACAACACGAATTTATTCATTCAGAATGTCTTTAAGATGGTAAAAAGTAAAGTACTGTATATGTAGACACTACTTGAAGTAAAACACATTCGCTATAAAACTCTACATAACGACCATCTTTCAGACTCCCTTAAAGTTTGTTCAAAGTAAAGTTTGTTTCCTCAAAGTTATATTGACAGTACTTTTAGATTTTAGCAGTGGTAAAAATTGGTTTCGTAAATGAATAAAATTATGATTGTGGAAAACTAAATCACTTTAAAACAAATCAATGTTAATTAAAAAGTACCAAATAATTTGTTTCGTTTACTGACTATAAGAATTCTTTGTGTAATTATTTTTCGTTTCTCAATAAAACTATTATTTCAATATTCAGTGATATTTCCTACAAATACTCCAAATAAAACCTGTGTTACTGTAAATCAAAATGATTTTCCTTGGATTTAAAAATATTCACTTCTACCAAGTATGAATCCTGAAAACTTTTAAAATAACAAACTACACCTTTTTTCAACTGGGGTACCTCAGGGTCCCATTTTGGAACGTTTCTATTTTTAATATCTATTTTTTTAGATTAACACAATTTTGAGGTTAAAAAAGTAAACAAAACTTTTATTGATCTAATTTTAGGAAGTTAAATATAATTTTTTTGGAAAATTTACAGGACAATTTTAGTCCAGAGGCAAAACAATGAGATAATTTTAGTGAACAAGGAAGCGCTTGTCCAGCGAATGTGCTTTGGAGATTCCCAAAGTATTGTTCAATCTTTGGAGTTTAGCTCCTGGAGGACGGCCGTGAGGTCAACTACAGGCTCGTCCTCAGGCTCCAGTCCTCGGTTGGTAGTCTCGGTCAGCTCCGACCCCCTGGGTGGGATGAGCAGCGACGTGCACCGGACGGGAGACACCGCGCACAGCCGGACGTGGGAGGCGAAGCTGTTCAGCTCGGCATGATCCCCAGGCCCCGTGGCGGTCAGCAGGTCTGGACACACGTACTGAGGGCCATCCACGCTGATGGAGCCCAACAGTTCCTCCAGCACCCGCTGCACTGCGCTGCGCACCTCGCTGTTGCGGTAGCCGTACACCCACGGGTTCACGGCGGAGCTGGCGAAGATGGGGAGCGCTAGGAAGATACTCGTCCAGCCCGACAGTTGGGAACCTCCTGTGGCCAGGTCCGACAGCATCACCACCTGTGCCGACAATTTCATTAAATATTTACTCTAATTGGCTTTTGTAATTCTAAATATAAAATTGGGCATATTGAAGGACGCTGTCACAATCGGGGTAGGCTTCGGCTCGAGACCCCAAGCGGCCGCAATATCCGAAGACCCTGGCTGTATGTCGAGCCCTTCGTCTTCCGGACGGTGCAGGAGCTCACTTGGATATCCAGCTGGGCCCAAGGGTACCAGAGGCTCTCCAGACCTTCCTCCAACTGAATATATTCGTTCGTTTCTCGCGTGTGACCTTCATACGTTGTTGACCAGGTCCCCCCAACGGCAAACGGATGTAGGGGTCCATAGGTCCCATAATGATCCCCAAAACATGTTCAGAGGGTTGAGTTATGAGCTTCTAACAGGGTTCCAGGCTTAACTGTTCACCATACGGGTCATGTGATTAACTCACTTTTCCATAGGAATTATCGCTAAAGAGGACGACACCATAAAAAGCACAATAATCTAGGACTTTTTCTGTAGTTTGGGATAAAATCCCTGATTTAATTACGTAATTTCCATCCTAAGAGCGAGTCCCAGTGTTGTAACAGTCTGAGCTTCACCTGGAACGGCATCCATAGGCAGATGAAGAGTCCGACGGTGATGGCGAGTGTCTGTCCGTAGCGTGTGTGAGAGCAGTCTTGTTGACGTAGTGACAGCTCCACTGTGTAGATGGCGCGCGCGTGGTACCGTGCCACCACATATATATAGCAGTAACACCCTGCGACAAACCACATATCAAATAAATACGTTATCGAGTGTCGACATGTCAGATTCTAGACGTGTAGACATAGATATGTCCAAGCTGTGGGGGGAGGTAAAGTACAGTGGAAGTGCCGGCATATGGTTATACGAACAGCTGTTTGGATGAACTAAGAACTTTCCCTTTACACATTTCCATAGTCTAATAAGACACAAGTGGTTTGGATCCTACGTTAAATTGTAGGTCCCTGAGATGCCATTGGTTGCTGGGCTATTAATTAACAGTCAGTCAGTAACAAGACTACAAGATAGTGTTATCTTACTCTCTTAATATCAAGACTTGTAAAAGAGGAAATAAAATTTACCTAGTAAAACAAGAGCACAAGGTCCATAGACGGCGCAGAAGAGAAACAACTGGACAGGTTTTTCGATGACGGCCCGAAAGGCGCAGACCGAGACCGTGGCTCTGGCGTACTGGGAGTAAAGCAAGGGGGTGATAGCTACTAGGCCGGCGTACAGCCAGAACATGAGGATGTATCGCTCCATGCTGCGGTGGGTGATGAGGTTGTTGTAGCGCAGAGGCTGGGCGAGCGAGGTGAACCTGTCTACTGCTATGGCTGCCATCACCATCACCTGGACCAGTACATTGGAATAAGAAAGTGTTCTTGAACCTAAGAAAAATTCATCAAAAAGTTCAAAGTAACCTACGTTTAGAAAGAAAGTTGCATTAACTACTAGTGTCTAAAATTTAGTGTACGTCATGTACCAGAATACTCTGGGATGTACATAATTTCAGTACTGTAACGATAACCTGTAAGGTTATGTGCTGTGCTTTAAAAATGTTTAAAATTATCAACTCTACTGCCACACACGTAAAATCTTTTCTATTTGTGGTCGTTTTAGGACCCAGTGTAAGGCTTAGCCGCGTTTACCCAAAAGGAACTAGGGTGTAAGGGTGTGTAGGAAAAATTGAGTGATAGAGAAGTTAGATAGTTTTGTGTAGAGAGTTTGTGGAACATATTAAGTAGTGCTTACCGAAGCGCTGCAGACGAAAATTCCAAAGCAATAAGGCAACACGCAGAGGCTCGAGGGCAGACCATGCTCGGAGGTGAGCTCCAGGTACATGCCCAGGGGGAGGAACACGCCGGCGCCGAGGTCGGAGGTGGCGAGGGAGATGACCAGATAGTTACTGGGAGTTCGCAGTCGCTTGAAGCGGTAGAGAGCCGTCAGGATGAGGGAGTTTCCACAGAGGATCATGGGTGACAGCACGAACACTAGAAGCACCGCTATCGCGACTACGTAGGGCGACGAGTCTACCACCTGAAAATCCAATAATACGACAATTAAATATTTAACTTGGTTTACATTCAAGTATAGAAAATAAGTGGGAGGAATTATAAAAGCATTTTATTGTTTGCGTAAAGAAGGTAAGAGACGATGTTGCTACGAGGTAGAATTGTGGAATACCCGATGCATTATAAATGTATTTCCGGAAAGACGCTCAACATCTTAGAACAACCATCTCGTTCTAAGCTTAAACAAGACATTGTCCCTATCCCCAAAGTATTGAGCTTTTTTACTTACAATAATTCAGTAGATTTTGACGTAATATTTTTATGATATTTTCTATGTAATTATCATTTCATGGAAAGCTGTTACACATTATTGAACACAAAATTGAGAAAAAAACTCGACCTTTTCTGGATCCTGACGATGTAATCTCATCAATTGCGTGGTGTTGGCATCATCGCTCATTGCGAGCAGACTCCCCCATGTCAGGAAGGGAGGGAGCCCTCAGCCTACCTGGGCCTCCTAGGGATCCTCTGCCACCGAGTCTCCATATCTGTAACATATGTGTCATGTCAGGAAGGGTGGGAGTCCTTTGGCTGTGTCCCGTAGGAGGGTGACGACTCATATTTTTGTACATAGTTATGTAAAGAGATTTCATCTCGACTATCTAGTCAGCATCCGAAGTACGGAAAAGGATTTAACAATGTTAACGATAAGAAATTTATCAATTTATAATGTAAGTACGATGCAAAAACTTATTTTATGATCTGTATACAGGAACTTTATATTGGAATACCACTTGGAGAAAAGGGATGTGTCCAAAGTTGTTATCTTGAGGGTATTAAATATTTAGATTGGAACACGAAGCGTTTTCCAAGCGTCAGATAAATTAAAGTAAGATGGTAAACAAAAGAGTCATGAATACGATTAGCATTATTTTGCACCTTATCTGGTGCGAACGTACAAACTGGCTAACTTTTACTGTCTCGATTAAAAGTTTTATTTAAGTTGAACATATTTCACCAACATTAGTAAAATAAAATTTACTAATAACATAACAATTTTTTAAGTCTTTGGAACGCGTTGTGCCCTGTAGCAGTTAAGACGATGATCTTATATTGCAGTTTAAATCATTTTAAGTGAATATAATTTGTACCAAAGTTTACTTTAAAAAATTAAAAATGTTTTGTCGTTCTTACTTTGGTTTGATGATGACTTTGTGGGATGAAATTAATGAAATAGAGCATTTATCTGATAATCCAACCATCGAATCTATTTTATTTTAAAAACGTTCACTTTTAACAACATTTGTTTTTACCAATGCGAGTCGTCAATCACTTCCACTAAATGACAAAACCTATTTTAAATACTCCTTCAGCTCATCTGAATTTTAAAGGTGAATATAATTTCACATAAAGAGAGATTTTCCTTTACCACTTTTGTTTTAACGTGGAACGTTGCCAGTGTCTCGGTTTTCTGATAACCTTGATGCATATGCGATGCGAGGCCCTCCATCAGCTGGGATTATAATCACATCAGCTGACTGTGCGGGGATCAGCTGATATCGATATACAAGGAACATGTCATCGTAAACACTTAGCGTTCCTCATGGTGAGTATATACACGTATAAGCAAAAAGTTTAATTAGCTGAGTTTGTATTAAAATTATTTTTATGTGTATATGTCTTAGCTCTAAGGGTAGTATTGGCAATCCGTCAGACCGAAATTTGAAACGGAGGTGACGTCATATGGTTATAGGATAGCTGTTTAGAGGAACTGGAAATATACAATACAAACAAAATGTTGAAAATGTTTTAAATGCTGTAAATTTTTTTCATCCACTTGACGTGGATATGTTTTACGTCACGCTTTCTAATGTGGGAGTATAGTGACGTAAGCAATACATCATGATAGAGCAGCCTGTAATGGATCTTCCCTCAACTTCCGGCTTCTCCAGCACGACGCTGTCGTTGGAAACCGGAAATCTCCCGATAACTCTATTAGACCATGAAAAACTACATCATTTTAAGGTATCGCCATATAGAATGTGAAAAACATTTTATATATTACAACTTATTTATCAATATTTACAAGTCACAAACAACTTTAAGCAGAATTTATGTAGAAATTATTTTTTATAGTAAGTATTGAGAACTTGTATTTTTATATGAATAATAAATAATTTTGTAGTTCAGTTCAGTGGAAAATAATTCCAGTCATTTTGAAAACAGGTTGAGAAATAGTATTATGTAATTTATTCGTTTCACATTTTGATGTGTAAACTATTTTTTCGTTGCAACATTCAATGGAACTACTTACGGATGAGGCACAAACACTTTGAAGAAAATTCTGTAGGATTTCATCAAATTTAACCCTTAACCTTTTTACCCTGGTAAAGGACAAGAAGCAATCTTTGTAATCTGATGATTTCAGTGTATCATATAATGTTGCTTTAAGTAAAACAATTTTGAATTTCATTGTCATTGGTATTATATTTGTTTAAACTCTAAAGTTCACGGTGTTGACATTTTTACTGTAAAAGTTAAATATTCAATTGATGAAAAACAATTAATTTTCCGATAAAGTTTCGTCAGATTCGGTATTGAGCGTAATGCAAATGGAATGCGATTCTGACGTTTCTCACTGTGTTCGACATATATGAAGAAGGTCAATGTCTGAACAAATATTTTGTTATCTCTTTAGCAATATTTCATGAGTAAAAACTCATCAAAAAGTTTCAACCTAAATTTTTATCGTGTACTTACTTAATTTTCTTCTGAGGTTTCAATTCTGATGAGTTTAATTTATTTGACCTTTCCATTTTCAAGGTATTTTTTCATTCAACTGAATCATCTTCAGCCAATTGTAACGGTAAGTCAAATATGTTCTGTACTCCAAAAGATGGGTTCTTAAAACCATATATTAGACAGTTTTTAGTCAATAACAGTGTAATAAATTTAAAAATTATTTACAGGGTTTGAGTATATGACTAAACTTTAAAAGTCGTAAACTCTATCAGGACGAATTATTCTTGGAAACAAAGATTAATGCAACTTTGTATATTTAAATTGCTAATCATGTTAGATCTGCTAACGTTCTATCATGTGAAGATCTTCACGCAATTGGAGTACCTCGTCAAACTTTTATAGGTCACGCAACGAAATCACGACATCCCAATTTCGTTAAGAGCTAGCAAATTAAATGGTTGGAAAGGAAAAAACACCCTGTATTTTTTCAGTTTTGAGTTGAATTAATTAAAACTTATAAATTGTCTTGTTACGTATAAGCTGTACATATCCCCACTAGGGTGGATAGGTGGTCGGCCTACGACATGCACGGAACGCTCTAATTCTATATGAAACCGACTAATAGCATGCGCAAAGTGCTCGGTCAGCTGATAGACGGTAGTCGTTCCTACATTCCTTCTTTGGAATGTAGAGAATGCATGAAATAAGTTTCATTGTTATCAGTTCCTCCGTTTTTTTTCGGAGAAGTCGGCGTAAAGTGCCTCCTGGAGCGTCACATACAGACAAACACACATAAAATGAGATAAGACTTATTTCGGCATCTCTAACGCACGAAACGTAAAAATAGCTAAGCAATTTATAGCTCTGAGCAATGTACAGATAAAACTCTATATATATGTCGTATACCAGTTAAAATGTTCTCCACAAGGGAACGCTCCAAGGGAAGGATGATTCTCAATTAACCTGTATTTAGCACTTGTTAAAATATTTCAGTGGACAACAAAACCTTTTTACCAATAACGTTTCAGTCAATAAGGAAACAATTTTGAACAGCAAGAAGAGAAAATCCTTTGACATATCTCTTTTCCAAGATTTGTTGTCACATCGCTATGGAAACCTGTTACATGTTTTCCATCTTAAAAATCACCAACACCCCCCCAAAGCTAAGACATATCCATGTCAAAATGGTTGGACAGCAACCATTTTCGTTTTTATTGTAATAGCGAAATACTTATGTACACAATTTAACGCTAAGTTAAATAAGTTTCTAGTTACCTTAATTTGTATCGTGGATCATATTAAATAAATACGTATGCAATTAAGATCCATGATCGTGGACGAGGTCTAGCAGCAAAAACTCGTCAAAAAGTAAAATCTCTCCGAGTTAGATGTTATCCCATAATTGGGTTTTACCTCTGGAGTGATGGGAATCTGATACGAAAATGTGTTTTAAATTACATTTTAGTTTAAGAAAAATTTCTAATCTCAAATGAATATTCAAAAACACATTTCTATCTCTCATTTCTGAAATCCATGATAAAAATGTTATGTTAAGTTATATGTAAATTTTGTTAGTTTGACTTTACCCACTGTGTCACGTGTTTTTAACTACACCAAATTCCAGAAATTAGGAAGGTACCTCTTGTACCTTGTGTAGACATGTTTTTTAATTTTTTATTTAATCTTTTTTACTCAAGAACCCAAATGTCTCTACCGAATCGTTGAGTATATTAAACACTAGGTAAGTTAGAAAAGGCAAACTAAAGAAATGTAAATAGAAACCCTATAAATAATGAATGAAATAGGACGTAGGAAAAGAGACAAATTAAAAGTTGAGGAAATCAAATATCTCTGTGTGGAGCTTACGCGGTTCTTATGAAGCGCTTTTAAACTGTTAATTAAGTTAGATGAGTCTTGCCCAGAAGTGGTAATTCAATTGAAGCCGTTGAAAATCTATTCCACGCTATTATGTAATTTCGGAACTTTAATTTGCTATCTACAGCAAAGCAACTTTTTACTAACCGGAAACTTGTGTTTTCATTGGTTTCTCATTCTACGAACGGATATTTTATAATGATGGAGTTTAAACCATAATTTTGAAATATTTTATGTTTCCTAACATAAATATTGTGTATTAGTTATAATAATTTAATTTCCAGTTTTAACTCTAATTACTCTCTAATCGTCTAATCTATGACATTTCAATAACTTTCTGATCAAACTGATCAAACATGAGGCAGTGGTTCGGACTGCACGTTAACCTGTAGGTCCCTTAGATATGCCATTGACTGGTGGACTATTAATTAACAGTTCTGTCTTAAAGAACATATCAGCCTTAGTCAGTAACAAGACTACAAATTGCGCCACAATCATCTTACACACATCTCTCATTCATACTTGGCTTGAAATACCTGATCTTGAATAGGTTGCCACTTTATCTTAACTTAACTTAGTTTTGCGATGGTTTGGCAATGGAACCAACTGAATTTGCATATAAGCTGGTGTTGTCATCAAATCATCAATTTTATTACACCTACTCTTCATTGGTTTTCACCCTAAATAACTGTTATATCAATAATTCATGGTCGAATTACTTTAAATTTTGTCTATTTTGTTTGAATTATTTATTATTATTATTATTTAAAAAATGTATCGAAAATTTAGTGTCCTGCATTTTTATTTTATTTCGTTCGTCTTTATTAGCTTGTGTGTGTGTGTGTGTGTGTTTGAAAGTGTCTGTTCTACTGTGTCTGTCTGTCATCAAACGTATTATACAGTATATACAGGATGTTCATTAAAATCGAGAACAAACTTCGAGGGGTGATAGTACTCATCAAAATAAACAAAACAATTTCCTATAAACATTGTCGAAAAATCCTTCGTTTAGCCGCTAGCCCCATTTTTCATTTTATACAAAAAACTTTATATATCATGAACTATTTAAGATATGGAAACCAAATTTTTTTTAATATTCTCAAGGTATCTTTTAATTTTCTTTTATATTTTAAAAATGGCGGTGGTTAAAAATATTTTAATCTAAATAAAAAAAATCCATAATAAGCTTTATAGAAGTCATATGAATAGCTCATTTTTCCATGGTAAATTATCTAAGACGTTCAATATTGTGAGTGCAGCAAGGGGAAGGAGGGTGAATGTTAAGTCGGAGAAGGAACATCAAGGTGGCGACTACGTAGTTTCAGCCAAAGAACAAGGTTCAAGTGACCACAGATTACACGGGTAGAAGGGCTTCAAAGACTCTGTTAACCTGAAAAGTATAATTACATGATAAAGGATCGGCCATGTACTAGTTCTTGTTTGTATAGGTCAGGCAACTAAGCTAAAGTATTAATTTGGCTATTACTTTTTGTTTAAACTCAATATCATTTTTCACATCCAATACACGTTCGTCTGCAGTACCTCATTTTTCAAAATTATTTCAAATCGGATTTTCGTGGTTTTGAATACGTTTCAAGATGCATATTTTACAGATTTTTGTAAATTTTAACGCATTAAGTTTAATTAAGTTTTTACATTCCATTTTTAGGAAGTGATTGCAAAAATGAATCATAGATTACTTGTATCTTTATGTTAAAATATATATAAAAAAACAACCAAGACTGTGTTAAGGATGAAAGATAATTTCCGGAAAGATTTTAATATTGAATGTTTATCTTAAACATTGTATTAACGTAGTAATTATTAATGTTTGCGAAATAATGTAAAATCATCATAATTCTCTTCTTGTGCGGGGTTTCACTCTCCTTTCAATTAATCATTGTGCCTTTGTGATTGTAGGCTTAACTGAGTGAACAAAAAAATAATTTGAATCAGTTGAACTTATACAGGTTATTGAGTTTTGAAAGTTATTTTCCATTTGTTAACCAAGAATATTTTCAATCAGTTCCAAAAAAACTCCCAACTCTTGATCTATATTTGTGAAGAGTGAGTCGATTTTAATAAATCCATTTTGATATATTACCGAGAAATTAAATTACACAATCGTGTGCGAAACTCACGAAGGTTTTAATAACTAATATTTCTCCAAGAAATTGAAATAACATATGAAAATAATTTAAATAAAAAAAGTTGAAGTTTGTATGAATTCTAATAAATAAATAGCAAATATAATCAATGGAGAGAGGTGCCTATTATGCTATTCTGTGTTTTTCTATTACTTAAGGATGTTGTATTATGTAACAACGTTGGTGACGTTGGTCCAACGTTGACCTGTTCATAGTGTGTCGAGCGACGAAGAATAAATAATAGATTTGTAAAATTATAGTTTTCCTAAATTCTAAAATTTTGTCATTGTTGAATAATGGAGTTTTTTTAGGTTTTTTACGTAACCATTTCACAAGTAACTTCCGGTGGTTGGGTGTCTATTATATATTTAATACTTGTGATTTTTTAACCTATATTGCCTGTTCTAGCTTGTAATGTATACATAACACCTATTCCATTGTAATAAAAAACAAAAACTATTTATTATAATACGAGTAAATAAATAGCTTAAATATATTAATAATTAATTAATTAATACTAATAAAATTTGTATATTGTGCATGTTGGATAATATCATTATTTTCAACATGATATAATTAATATTTGTAACTTTAACTTTAAATTTTTTTATGTAAATAATTAGGTAATCACTTGAAAACGGAAGGAGTTTCTCCAACTCTTGTAACGTTGTGTAGTTAAAACATAAACGCGATGTAAAAGTTCAATAAAAGATATTGAATAATTATAATTAACGCCAGCATGATTTTTAAAGAACTCGTGTTTGTATGGTTTCTTATCTCACATGGCTACGGACTAGTTTTTTTAAAAAGCGTCACACTTCGCCAGAGAGTTGAAAAGATCATTTGTCCTATCTTACCTAGTTATTAATATTAAACTCCTAATTTTTCAATTTCTATACAAAATGTATTTCTCAATAGAAGATAAATTATCAATTTTTAGATCAAAATTTTCGCCCATAGACAAAATAGCTGGCCTATAAACCATAAAGTCATTTTTACTCTGTTCGTTTCTCCACTGTGATAACAAACATGAGGTTTGTTTGCCAACAAAAATGCCAAAAATCTAAATATACAAAACAAAGTCGTGTTACACACCTTATAACTCCAGAACGGCTGGACAGATTTTAATGATCTTTGATTTTTTGGATTCGTCTCTGCTCCGGTCATGGTTTAGGCATATTCAGTTTTCATAAATTCAATTAGTTTACATTTTATAGCGTTTAAAATTTCTAATGTTAACCTTATGGGGAATAAGTTTGTTTTCAAGTTTTCTAAAATCAAAACATTTGATTTCTTAAAACAGCTGTTGGTTTACTCTCCTTTAGCAATATGCTTTACTATCCAATGCCATATGAATCATTCATTAATGTAAAACTATGAAGGAAATATGTTCTGTACAAAACGAACAGCATTATTCGCCACGTTAATAGTTTACGGTTTTTGGGAATTATGTACTGTATTTATATATTTTTTATTTGCTGTATGATTAAAAGTAACGTGTTTATATGTTTGCCAAATAAATAATTACAATGTTTATATATATTAGGTTTATTATAATAATCAGCTGTTGAATATTTAAAGCTTTCACAACGAAGCCGCAATGCTATTTGACTTCAGGACATGGCCAATCTTAAAGTTAACATGTATTTCTGTTAGGCGTTACGAGGTTCACCGGGTCAGCTAGTATAGATATAAAATACGAAAAATTCAAAAAATTCGTTTGGAAATAAATTAATTACAAACCTTTATTTAATGGGATATAAAGATTTCAAAGTAAACGTTTAAGCTATTCTTCAGATTTATATTTTAACTTCGACACACTGCAGAGGGTATCTCAATTAATTGTGATGTTTATTTATTTGTGTGATAGTGATTATTTGTGATTTGGTATGTAATAACTGGTGATGGGATAAAACCATGATGTATTGTGGGTAGGTATATTTATTATAATTGAAATATTGTGTGTGAGGATAGCTGACATTAATTTAGTAGGGCCTATCCTGAGATGGTCAACTACTGGAATTATACCAATGAACTATTAAACTGAAGTGGGATTTGTATCTACTTCTTAGAATTAATGCACTGGACAAGATAAAGGGAAAATTGATACTGATAGAGTTAACCCACTAAGAATGGAAGCTATGGTAGAAGGTAAAATATGTGTTACCCAGAACCAAGGCGTGTCTGCTGAACCAGTTTACTGAACCAGGTTTGATATACATCATGTGTTCATTACGTGGAAATGTTTTACCACAAGCGTACTTCAAAACAAAATTATGAACACTGAAACCCCGTGTTCAATAAAATAACTTAAGCGTCACCTGATTTATCTGCTTTAATTTAAATCTAGAACAAAGTGCAACTAAAATGCACACACTTCATGCTTTTATGAGTCTCATTTCTCTTAGTTTTTACGGTCAAACTTTTATATTCTAGCGTTCATTCTAGCAATGTTGAACCTTTTTCCACTAACATTCCTAGTTGAAATAATTTTGCTATTAGATTTAAACATTTTAAACATTTAAGCTTAGATTGTAGGCTATACTGTTACACTTATGTGTCATATATATCTTTTGATAGTCCTTTTTACAGGTATATTAAAGAAATTTATTAAGTTTATTAATCTATATTAGTAATATTAGATTTTCCAGAATGCTTCCTTGCTTGAAATTATGATTCTTTGGCTATTTTAGACAATATTCCTTAGGAAATTGGACTATTACCACCGTGGTTATCATGTTAAGACCAAAAAATGGGACCTAGTCCTATTTTCTATTTGTCTTTTTCTTCAATTTTTTAGTGTATCAATTTAATTTCATCTATCATATCACAAGCTACAATCCTATCAACAGGTTTACCAACTGTTGAGTCAATTTTCAGTTACACAATCGGAAGTCCATCTCCTCCACCGGAAGTTGCTATTAGGTCACATGACCGGAAATCGAAAGACGCGAGGAAACAATAGGTAACTATTCGTGTAACCTTTATCAGTATTAGAAAAGGTTAAGAAATATAATTAATTTATACGAAGAAAAAAATAATAATGAGGTTTTGTTGTTGTTTTCTAACTACAATAGTGTTGAAAGAAACTGTTCTGCTTTATGGGTTTAATGTCTGACGCGATATGTTTTTTTATAACCCATGGAGTAATAATGTTGGTCTCATCATTACTTTGAAATAAAGACATGATTTTTAAGGTGAAATATTTTACACTTTATACCTTTGACTGAAATGACAACCTACCCAGGTAGGTATTTTAAGAGTGTGAATGGGAAACGAGTGAAGTATTATTGTGGCGCGATCTTGTAGTCTTTTTACTCACTAAGACTGACATGTTCCTTAGACAGAACTGTTAATTAATAACCGAACAGTCAATGGGCATATTATCTAAGGGACCTACAGTGAAATGTATCTTATCTAAATTTTTGCATTTCTGTCTTTCTAAAGAACATGGGCACCCATTATGATGAAACATTTTACATTTATGTATACGTTTTGTATAGGATTGGCATACACAAAACTTACCTATACCTTATTACAATAAAGTAATAAATCTCCAAATTAATTCAGTTTTTATTAACATTAAGGTTATTCGGTAGGTAGAGAGTAAATCAATATTACTTTGTATTCTACCTACAGAGGATATTTATTTTACTAAATACTTAAATTAGTTTTATTTATTTATTTATTAGCCTATTTTATTATTTTTCCATATTAAGACTGGTTTTTGATACTGAACAATACTATCCACACAAAAGGATGAGCTTACTGCTAGTTCAATCATAAAATCACGTTGGAATGTAAAATAGTTGGGTGAAAGTGGAGGAAATCAATAACAGTTTGTTTTGCAAAAATATCCGCAACGAGTGTTGCTGGAGATAAGGCCTGGCCACTCAAAATAACAGTCATTCATCTCAGTGAAATCCGATTACTGTATGGGGATCCTTTGAAATACTGATAAATGCTGAGCTAGATACACGTCTATTGTAGCAATTCACAAACCAGTTTACTATTATTATTATTGACTGGGACGGTGGCGACGTCCTGTAATCCAGCGTGGAGGTTACGAATTGTGGATAGTTGTGAGCGATGGTCGGTGGGTGTAATGTTCTCTTGTGTGGATTGACGTCCGCACTATTTAATACTACGTTAATCCGCAAAGACCATCCTCATAATTATACCAATTCGTAATTCAGAGGCTGTGGTTCGGATTCCACGTTAAATTGTAGGTCCATTAGCTGTCATCGGCTGTTGGGCTATTAATTAACAGGCCTGTCTAAGGAACATGTCAGCCTTAGTCAGTAACAAGACTACAAGATCGCACCACAATCATCCTACATTCATTCCTCATTCATACTTGGCTTAAAATACCTACCTGGGTAGGTCACCATTTCAGTTAAAAGTATAAAGTAAAGTATAAAATATTACAATCGTATGGCTTCAGTCACTAGCTAAGATGAAACTTTAAAAAACTTTGGCGAAGTACATTGTGTCAATATAAGGTGAAATATGGTTCATTCATGGGCCTACAACCCTTTTGCGGTGTCTCCAGGGCATATGTGGATCGAGAGAACACAAGGTCCTTTGAGTGTCACCATAGAAGGAGCGTCTCCTTCTGAGAATGAGTAAATTGTCCTTCAGTTCTCCCTCCTCGAGGATCGGAGAGGAGCTCCTTCGGATTGGTAGGTTGGCATCATGGAGAGTGTAACTTCCCCGGCAAGAGCTAATTGGGAGACTACGGAAGTTTGCCAGGGTTTCGTCGGGAAGGTCCTTGAAAACTCCATTTGAAGACGTTTTTCAGGTCTTTGGGTGAGAAATGATTTTTACCAAACGTTTAGCAGTCAGCAGTTGTGGAAACCGGTACTAATAGCAGGTTCTGTGAGTCGGGATTCTCAATTCTGGGACCTATTACCTATTATTTTGAAATGGTGATTACCCAGGTAGATATGTATTCTAAGCCAAGTGTGTATGAGAAATGAATGTAAGATTAAAGTGGGGCGATCCTGTAGTGTCGTTTCTGACTAAGACTGACTTGTTACTTTGATAGGACTTTTACTGTCACCTAACAGGGTGTCTCTAAACCATCTGGAACCAGCTACTGTAACATTATTGACTGATAATACTAGGCTCTACCTAATTGGCTAAGAGGCAGTTGAAAAATGTTTGTATTTACTTTCCTGTGGGAAATAGGTTAGATCATGGATATGTCTAAAGGGAATGTTTTAAGTTCATCAAAACAGCTGTTCTTATTCTTTTATATTTAAAATTCAATAAAATAGTTTTGGTAGTTTCTATGGAAACCTGTTACATGTTTTCTATCTTAAATATCACTAACACCCCCCAGAGCTAAGACATACCCATGTCAAAATTATTTTATAGTAAATACTTTTGATTTTTTCAATGATTTTTCAAATTCCGTCTTTTGAAAGCTTCCCGGTATTGTAAGCAAACCATTTTCAGAGATCTTAATAGTTTTACATGAAATTATATCTGACTGACGTGGGGTTTTTAGAGGTACAGTAATTGATTCATAATAAATACTTTGATCAATTACCTCTAAAAAACCCAAGTCAGTCAGATATAATTTCATGTAAAACTATTAAGATCTCTGAAAATGGTTTGCTTACAATACCGGGAAGCTTTCAAAGGATGGAATTCGAATCAATTGGTAGGGTATAGGGGTGGTGGAAATACAAAGGTTTTAGATATTGGTTCTGGTCTGCTATTGTAGCCTCCTTCGTTTGCAATATCTGCTATCCAACTCTAAATTTCCAATACAAAACCTCAATTTCAAGGGACACCGTGTAGATATTGTTCTCACTGAAATGTATTGAAAATTATGTGTCAATTCTATGTGTATTTTTTATATATAGCACGATTCAGTTATTTAAATTCAGCACATTTATCATACATTCCTTCAAACTGTTTGTAACCTCATATGCAAACATTTAGGCCAGTGCCTTCCATTGAAAACTTTTAATAGTCTCTATATATAGAATTGAATGTATGTCTGTATTTTTATGATTTATGTTTATTAGATCATAAATTTTAGGAATTGCTCTATATCTAAATTTTAGTGAAAAATATTTTGAATTTTAATTATTTTACTGTTTTAAATTTCTAATGTTAACCTTATGGAGAGTGTTTGTTTACAAATTTCTACAATGAAAACTTTGATTTCTTAGCTACAGTGATTGGTTTACTTTCCATTAAATACTATGTATATCAAGTCTGAATCATTCATTAATGTTACAATAAGTAAATTTACTTTCAAATGAACGCTTTATTCAATTAATAGTTTACGGTTTTGGGGGATTATGTATTTATATATTTTCTGTCTGATTAGTCACGTGTTTATTTGATAATTACAATGTTTATTTTATTACGTTTATTATAATAATATTTGTATATCTTTCTAAAAAGCAATTTCGTTTGTTTTATGATTTGAAATTGTAATTATAGAGATATTTGTATGAATGTATTATATGTTTTATGTGTATTGTTTTCACTATGCAGCACCCAGTATATATTCACAATGAAGCCGTATTGCTATCACTTCAAACATGTTTTAGTTAACATTTTATAACTTAAGTTTTATTTTAATATAAATTTAAATTTAATATACACCTCTGAAGCAAACGTTATAATAGAGTTCTCTGAGGGAAATTTGTTTTAGGTAAGTATTTTGTTGATATCCATAAAACTGAAACTCAAGATGTCTAGATTGAGGATTTCCTTAATGAAAATCTCTGCTAAGAGGTTCAAAGGATAAGAGAAAGTGATAGGAAGGATCAAGCGTTCTCGAAGGATCTTTGGAAACTGCTGGAAACAAAAACCGGATTGCTTCCAATCTCCCCGGATGAGTAAACGCCACAAGATCTCTTGAACTCAAATACACTCACAAGTTCCGCATATTTTTGTAGCATATAAATCACTTTTATAGATCACATGTTTCGTAAAGTTTAGAAAAGGTTATTATAGTGCATTGTTAGGTTAAAATTAAACAAAAATCCTCTCCAAAAGTTATGGATTAATTGAAATAGGTATAAATAATTAATTTAACCGTGGGAGTTCTATTTTTCATGTATAAGCGAAACAAATAAACTATTTTCAGCGTTACAGAAATTGAAATAACTATTTCGGCTTTTATGGGGTGTAAAATCTATGGGGTAACGTAGTAATAATACAAATTCCAATGGATTAACTAAAATTTATACAACTATACAACTATACAATTTTATAGAAATCTTTTGAAATTTAAAGAAATTCCTCTTTCTAAGCTCTTTTTAAACTATGCAGATAGTTAGCTACATGGTTTTGTATTTTAATATATTTTCTTCAATCATGTCATTTTGAAGAAAATAACTTGGATATTTTATTTTCCACCAAGCAAAACACATTCAATAAAATTAAAAGAAAAAATATAAATTTTTTTGTTGTGTTTGTATTTTATTTATAATAAACTCATTAATCTCTTCGTCTATAATGCATTGTATTCTAACGAAAAATCCATTGCCAGACTTTGAATAATTTTCTTTTGTAATAACCGATAATAGAACAAAGTCAAAGAGAATGTTTGTCAATTATTCAGTAATTATGTTTTTACAAGCAATATTGGAGTAATAATTAATTATAAAAAAGTGAGATAAAATGTAAAATTTCACGATTTGAATGCAGTAAATTACTTGATCTAATGGTGATGTAATTGTTTTAGAGTTCCCCACCAATGAATGATCACATTATGTTGATTTGGAGCAAATGTAATCAAAAGTGGGAAATGATTAACGTGTTGGCAGCCTTCACAGAATTCGGTAATTTATTGTACTACGACATCAGAAAAAAAACTCTACCTAATACGTACTTAAAGTACCCAATTAGCAGAAATTGTGCATACTTAGATAAAACTATCAATAAAATATTGATAGAAAGTAAATCATATTAAAAATTTACAAATATCTACAAAACATGGAGGTCATTCTCTAATGTAGGATTATTTCCTGGTATTGCTCATTCAAATTAAGATTTTTGATAAAGTGGAGTAAAATGTTTTTAATTTAATTTGAAGCTGTAATTATGACGGAAGAAAAATTACAATTTGTTACTATTTTTCCATAGACACGCCCATACTGTAATTTTTAACATTTTTTCAACATTTAACTCATAGGTATTATCAAACTGAACTACTTTATATTGTCTTTGAAACAAGGAAGTTTAATTGTTAATTTCTATAATGTGTAGTAAATTTATGACAATGATCATCCTACACTGATGACGTCACAATACTCAGCAGCCTTTGAAGTCTTAAACGCAGTTCAACTAAAAGATGAAGATCAAAGTTTGCTTACTTCAAGTTTAATTGAAACGTGCCCTCCAAGCGTTGCAGGAAATTCAACTGCGAGACTGTTGCATAATTAATGTCCATTATGACTCGAGTTTGTTACCATACTTTCTTCATTAAGCACTTTAAACACATCAATCATAAATATAAATATTTGTAATAGAATTGTTATATTAAAGTTTAATTTCGTATACCAAAATTAACTAACTATAGTTTGTAGTAATATATTTTATTACGAAAGTCAAAAGTGACAAGTTTTCGACGAGCTTAAGTTTGTAATTTTACGATTAACGAAAATTTAGTACTTTAATACTTTTAACGAAAAAGGTGACCTACCCAGGTAGTTATTTTAAGCCAAGTATAAATGAAAAATGAGTTTAAAATTATTGTGGTGCGATCTTGTAATCTTGTTACTGACTAAGGCTTACATGTTCCTTAGACAGAACTGTTAATTAATAGCCCAAAATATTTAATGGCATTATTAAGAGACCTACAGTTTAACGTGGAGTCCGAACCACTGCATCTGAATTACGAACTGGTATAATTTAATATTTAATAGTGCGGACGTTAATCCACACAAGAGAACACTACAACCACCGACCATCGCTCACAACTATTCACAATTCGTGGTCTCCAAGTAGCTGGATTACAGGATGACGCCACGGTTCCAGTCTAGACCGGGGAAATATACTTTAGATTGGGGAACGGTCCAAATCTCTTCCTTTTACTTATTAACATCCACCTAACGACAACATAATCAAGTAATAGCGTGATTACAAAATGGTAACGAAGACCAGGATTCGCTTCAGTGAACTCCACCATTGGAGGAGAACTACAACCACGTAGTAAGAGTATGATATTTTTTTGCTATAATTAGTGATGAATTTATTCAACATGAGCATTATGTTAATCCAACAAGGGTTGTCAGCTGCGTTAACACGTTTGGAGCTTGTGAGGGCGGGGAGGGTACCAATATGACGTTGCCAAAGCCTGCATGAACAGTTTTAATTTGTAAAATCCCGCTTTACATTGGATCAGTGATTTTAAGTTATTTTTAATATTACATAACATTTACCGGATCAGCTGATCATAATAATAAGTACTATTCACAGCTCTATATACATGTTCTCTGTTACTTTTCATTTTCTTAGCAGACTGGGACGGTGGCGTCATCTTGTAATCCAGCTACTTGGTGGTCTCGAATTGTGGATAGTTATGAGTGATAGTCGGTGGGTGTAGTGTTCTCTTGAATATGCCATTGATTGTTGGGCTATTAAGTAACAGCACGTCAGTCTTAGTCAGTAAAAAGACTACAAGATCGTGCAACAATCATCTTAAACTCAATTCTCATCAATACTTGGTTGGCTTAAAATACCTACTTGGGTAACGCAGCTTCAATTAAAAGTAAAAGTATAAAGAGTTTCACGGTCAATAGATTGAACTTGGAAATACAAATAAATAAATATAAAAATACGGCTTCATGGATGAGTTTCCCTCACGTTTCAAATATGACTGGGGACTGCGGCCATTGTTTGATTAGTTCAGAGATCAGCAGATGGCTCTACCGTCGGCTCATTTTTATGTAGACTTCGACAAACTATTATTCTTCTTTATTTTACAAAAGTTCTTCATTCTGAGTCAGTTTAAATTCATCACAATTAATTCCTAAAGCATTGGAAATTCGCTTAGGTCTGCTGCTATGAAGGTGTTTGATCTAAAATGACTTAGCTTAGTAGTAGATTAGATATCAATTGACGTATTCTGAATAAGAATAACTTGGAAAAGAGTGAGTGGGTTTCCTAAAACGGTTGGCAAAAAACGGACAGACAAGTGGGCAAAGTCTTGAACCAACACAAGATTTTTCTGCCGCCATGTTTTTCAAAGTAGGTACAATAACCACTGTCCCATCCTGCTGGCTACAGGATTTGTCCCAAAAATAGATTATCGATTGAATTATACGAGTGGTTGCAGTGGTAATATTGATTACTGTTTTGTGAATGACCGGTTCTGATTGGTTTATATACACTACAAAGTTATAGTTGGTATCCGTAACCACATATTTGGAAGTTAATTAGACTAATTTGATCACGTCAGTTGAGATGGAAACATGGCAATCGAGCGTCAATCATGACGTCAGGCCTCCAGGGAATCTAATACAGCTTTGATGTATCTTTACAAAATACGTTTCCGGTAGTACTTTTAATAAACTAAAAATAATACGTAATTTGTGCTTAGTGGTGTAGAACAATACATTGATTTTATACTTTTATGTTTGAGTCTATTTCTCCATTGATAAGGAAATACCTGGGGCAATTTAATAAATAAATAATAACCTTTGTTAGAGTAAAACTTATTATTTAGAGAAAAATATAGTTGCATCATTCATTCGTTAATGTAACTCAATGTAAAACAAATTTAATTCTATTAAAAATCGTGAACAATTTTTATTTCAATATCAAACTTTGAGAAGAAAAATTCGTGCTCGCTTTTATTTAATGTTTCTTCTCAGAGATGAAAATAAAATTATGTTTTTCATAAAATATGAAAATTTACTCCAACGAATAATTCTATACTGTAAAATTTATCTTCCTAAAATTTTCCTCGATAAATGGCTCTTCATTGTGTGTTTTTGTGCTGATTTAATTCCGGGAGTATTAAAGATGTCAAACATGGTCACAAATCACCCTAAAACTTGAAACACATGCGGGCTCTCTGTCATGAATACTAAAGAAGTGAAAATTCGTCGCCCGGAGCGTCACTTTGATGTCGAGCTTCACAGACTCATTTAGAATACAAATGGTTACATTTTCCACATAAGCCACCTTATGAATAAAGATCAATTGAGGTTGTGGGTGTCCCCATACTCTAAAGTTCAAATGTTAATTGAATTTTGAATCGTGGAAAACTAAAATCATACAACTAATGACCAAAATACACATAGTTAAGAGATAAAGTCTCAACTTTCCTTAGATGCTATCGGGTGTTGGGCTATTAACAAGCACTCCTGTCTAAGAAACATTTCAACCTTAGTCAGTAACAAGTCTACAAGATCGTTCCACAATTATCTTACACTCATTTCTCATTCATACTTGGTTGGGTTGGATTAGATTAGATTACGTTTTGAAATGGTGACCTTTCAGGTAGGTATTTTAAGCCAAGTTTAAATGAAAAACGTGTGTGAGATTATTGTGGGCGATCTTGTAGTCTTGTTACTAGACTGACATGTTCCTTAGATAGGACTGTTAGCCCAGCACCAATGTCATCTCAGGGACCTACAGCTTAACGTGGAATCCAAATCACAATTCCAATTTCAAGACAAATTCAAGACAAACTGGTCTATGAGAGTGGTCTTTCTGGACTAATGTAGCATTTAATTTTGTGGACGTTAATCCACATCAGAGAATACCGCATCTTCTGACCATCGCTTGTAACTTACAATACTTAACTACATATGTCGCAATTTGAAAGTGTTAAGATAATATATGGATTTATTGCTAAGCTGACTAATGCAACACTTCACAGGGACTATGATTTCTTTTTTGGTTAAAACCACTTTGCCAAAGGAAGTTTGTATTACGAGTTAAAAAAATTCTCTGACCTAATCATAAAAAATAAAAAGGGCTATGATTGAATGCCTAAAATTAAGGGGCTAAAAGCGTGTAGTTTCCACCGTACACGGTTCAATGATTTTAGACATAACATGGATAATGCTGGTTACGGGGGACAGGTAGTCGGGAAACCCTCCAACCTAAAGGGCTTCATCCTCTAAGCCTTGAGCACTCATCGCTCCAACGTTAACGTGGTTTTCTGCTGCCAACGTGTACGATTGACCACTTGTGGCGTACAGAAATGCGGTGAAAAACAATTCGATGTTTTTTTAATGGTTCGATAATTTTATGGAAACTGGTGAAAAAAACTGGTTGGGGCTGAGTGGTTATAGTGCTCGCTTCACAGAACAGAAGGTCGGCGGATTGTATTCCAAAAAGGTTGAATCTGGCCCCAATTGCCATTAATTTACTAATAAATCATGCATGTTATTTAGATTTTTATTGCGGACATTTTCCCTCACGATTTTATGTAAAACAAAGTTTCACGACGTTTCGGGATCTGGAATCTGATCCCGTCCTCAGGTGAACTAATATCTAAAACATAGCACAATTAACATATAATCCGGACCAAACCGGTATAAAGCTGAAAACATAAAAGTTTAAAGCAGTCAAAAAAACTTACAAACAAACCATTCACTAAACATTACACACAAAAGAAACCAAACATGTCCACTGGTCACGGAGACTCAAAGACAACTGAAAGGAGTGGGCGTGTCCCACCGGAACCGGAAACAAAATAACCGCCACAAAAACCTGAAATCCAGGTGAAATATGTCTAACAGATTTATTTATTATTATTATTATTTTTCATTCAAATGCAAATCCTTCCTAATGTACATGAAAAAATGCAGTACAAAGTTAACTTTACAGAGCAAAAAACACATTATTTTTACAATGTTATACTTGAAACAAAAATCTAATGCCCCTTACGAGCTTTACTACGAGTTAGCATACCATGAGAATTTTGTTTCGGATTTATATGAATATCATTTACAGATACTTTATTTTCCCTATCCTTAAGTTCTTTGCTAAGAATTGGCAGCCACAATGGCCGGATCTCAACTGAAGATTGACTAATTGGTTGGTCTACTAGTTTCATGTAGGAGGCTTCAATTAGTTTTCTTTTGAAAAAGTGAGGTTCCCGGTGTATTATCTTAGCTTCTTCGAAATTCATTTGGTGATTTTCAGACCTGCAATGGTGGACAATTTTTTACTTTTCAACTAAGCCCTTTCTCGTATTTTCGCTGTGTTCCTTTATTCTAACGTTTAATGGTCTTTTTGTCTCGCCATAGTACGGCCTAGAACAGTTATTGCAGTTTATTCTGTAAATACAGTTTTTTTGATTCCTGAGTGCCATTTTTTGGTTTGGTTTTAACGAGACTTTGCCTAAGTGTATTCTGAGTTGTAAATGCAGTTCTTATTTTGAATTACCTAGCTACTCTCCTGATTTTTTCCGACAATCCTGGCACATAAGGACTTGACATGGGAACGAATTTTTCTGCATGTTACCTTCTAAAATAATCTAGTTAACATATAATACATGGATATGTCTAAGCTCTGAGGGTGTTGTGTGTGTAACAAAAATAATGCAATGGAAGTCATTTCCACAGAAACTACAAGAGCTATTTTCCATCTCGTCTTATGGTTTTAAAATGCACAGCATTTCTGGATATAATGAAACTCCTCCCGTTTTCAAATGTGATGTACATATATTTAGGCTACGCCTATGAAGATTGGTCAAAGCTAACATAATAATTATTTTCACATTATGTATAAATGCAAATAAATTCGAAATAGATAAAATTATAGTAAATGGCGTCATTATATTATATATACTACTATATATATTTATATATACTACACTCATTCAAGAAGAGCGGAAAGCGGGCAAGTAGCAATCACATCTCCCAACGGTGTTCACATAATCAAAGTTTTTAATAACAAAAATAAGAAATAAATTTTAATTTTTTTATATAAAATAAATAACTAAAACATAGTATGAGAAATATAAAGTTTTTTAGTGAACATTTGAGCGCGTAATACCTTGTGCTGTTCGCTTCTTGTCGATTTCTCAGCGTTTACCAAACTGTTGTGTTCAAGTTGTACTAACACAATCGTGGCTTTATCGAAGGCAAACTTTGCTTCGTAGTCCCTTGTTAAACTGTATGCTTCAACTATTTTATGTAATAAGCTTCAACATTATTGATTTCACGTAACAATACACTTACTTTGTTGTAGAAACCTATGAATGGATGTATGTCAAATTCTGCAACAATGGAAAATTTACAATTCGTATACTGGCTATATTAACTTTTAAAATCTTTTTCATCGCATCTTATAAATAATTTTCCTTTAATTTTAATTACTAATCACGATATACAGTATCAGCCAAAATAAACAGTACTGAAACTGAATCAGCTGTAGTTGCCTTCTCGATCAGCTGATTCAATTTGTGATTGTTGCCACGGCTTCGCGTTCATTACTTGTTTCTTATTTGATGTTAGTTTTTGTTAACATGGTGCTAACAACTGTAGAAAAAACGTTTATCGTAGAGCATTATTTTCGCTCATACGGAAATGGACGTGCGGGTGGTCCAAGTTTGTCACACACTGCTTTACGTTTTCAGGAACATTTCCACAAAAACCCGCCTAGTAGTGCTGTGATTCTTAGTGTTGTTGAAAAATTTCGAAGAACAGGTAGTGTTTTGACACAGCGAAAGGGCTTTTCAGGTCGCACAACTAATGTCTGTACAAATTAAAACCACGTAAGAGTGTTGCAGCAAGTGTTAGTCACCGAAAGGAAGCCTAATGCGAGCTTCTCTTAAACTGAATAATAGCAATACGTCATGAGAAGAATGTTCAAAAATATTGGTGGTTTTCCCTACAGGATACAAACTTCCAAGCTGTATACGTATAATAAAGTATTACCATTTCAGTACTGTTTATTTTGGCTAATACTGTATTTACTAAACCTTTTATTTTATCAACCTAACTAAAGGAAATAGTATGCATCAGTTCACCCATATTATGCCGGGGACGGTGGCGTCGTCCTGTAATCCAGCTACTTGGAACTCACAAATTGTGGATAAATGTGAGCGATGGTCGGTGGATGTAGTGTTTTCTTGTGTGGATTAATGTCCGCACTGTTGAATACTACTTTAATCCGCAAAGACCATCCTCATAATTAGACTAGCTCATTCATAGGCCGTGATTTGGATTCCACGTTCAACTGTAGGTCCATTAGTTGCAATCGTCTGTTGGGCTATTAATTAACAGTCCTGTCTAAGGAACATGTCAGCCTTAGTTAATAACTAGACTACAAGATCGCGCCACAATCATCCTACACTCATTTCTCATATATACCTGGCTTTAAATACCTACCTTGGTAGGTTGCCATTTCAATAATTTAATTTAATTTAATCTATTGTTTATTTCTACCGGTGAATCATTTTTGTTCGAAACAATAAAGTTTGACACAGAACAGTTGACAAGGAAAATCGTGATAGATATTCTCCGCTTGTAACACGACCTGAGAGCTGAGGGAGAAGTTGTTCCCGTATTTCCCTCACGAACAACTTTAATCAGATCGCGAATTCTGTCGAAGAATAATTACAACAGGTATAAAACAGCTCGGAGTATTGAGTCCTCAGCAAAATAAAATATGTCATGATCTCAATCATCAAAGTTCACGTAGTTATGTGTTGTATTTTTAATCTTTATTTACGTAATATCCAAGTTAAGTAATGGCTTAAAATACAAATAACACACATTTCTTCTAGCCTTGAAGTAAAACTGTGTTTCTGTAGGTATTTCTTCAGCTTTTTTTATTTTTATTTAAATTTAAAACTTCAACTGCCCATCAACATAGCCATATGGCCTGTGTGGAATATACGTGTATATATTACGTACATATATATTAGCGACAGTGAGATACCGTAGTGGTATTGTTACATAGGCTAGCCAGAGGTGACTGCTCGCCACTGGTTTCGATCCAACAACCTTTGACTTACTGGTACAGTATGACTGGGATGGTGGCGACATCCTGTAATCCAGCTACTTAGAGGTCACGAATTGTGGATAGTTGTGAGTGATTGTCGGTGAGTGTAGTGTTCTCTTGTGTGGATTAACGTCCGCACTATTGAATAGTGCGTTAATCTGCAAATACCATCCTCATAATTAGACCAGTTCGTAATTCAGAGGTCGTGGTTCGGATTCCACGTTAAACTGTAGTTTTATTAGGTGCCATCGGCTGTTGGGCTATTAATTAACTGTCCTGTCTAAGGAACATGTCAGCCTTAGTCAGTAACTAGACTACAAGATCGCGCCACAATCATCCCACAATCATTTCTCATTCATACTTAGCTTAAAATACCTACCTGGGTAGGTCGCTATTTCAAATGGTAATGGTAATCTAATCTACCCGTGTGCTATTATACCGGTAGCTTAATTCCAAATCGATGTTTGTCAGCCTTTTCAACTCATCAACTTATTTGAAGCTTAGGGATTTTCAGGCTGCAGTGTACATTATATACTGGCAGACTGTAATTTGTAGCATTTCTGATGTTTTATGCCTGAGGGATTCACATGGATATGGGGTACAACTTCAAGGAAGTAGGGGTTTTTAGTATGGAGGTAGTACGGAAATTAAGGTCACTGTTGATATTTTAACTCATTAAAGGATTCTCTCCATGAGTCTAAAAAATCCGATAGTTCATTTATGGTATAGGTATTAGATTATTGAAATGGCGACCATACTACAAGGTAGGTATTTTAAGCCAAGTATGAATGAGGATTGAGTGTAAGATGATTGTGGCGCGATCTTGTAGTCTTATTACTGACTAAGGCTGACATGTTCCTTAGACAGGACTGTTAATTAATAGCCCAACAGCCGATGGCAATTAATGGACCTACAATTTAACGTGGAATCCGAACCACGGCCTCTGAATTACGAATTGGTCTAATCATGAGGATGGCCTTTGCGGATTAACGCAGTATTCAATAGTGCGGACGTTAATCCACACAAGAGAACACTACATCCACCGACCATCGCTCACAACTAAATCTGATATTACATCTAATCTGATAGCTACTTATATACTACTAGCTGTATACTAGAATATATAGCTACTTTGAAACTTGTTTTAATATTCAAAGTTATCTACTATCAGCTTCAAAACAAAATAGAACGTCTTAAAAATTATTGAAGCTTAAGTTTTTGATTCCGGTCTTGAAAGAACCTTGAAAACAATTTTTAAAATGACTGGATAGTTAGTGGTGGTACATGTCTTAGTTGATTAATTATTAATAAATTAACTAATAATGACTGGCTGAACTTTGTCAGTAGCAAAGCTACGTATGTAATGAAACCCTTCAAATTAATAAAACCCAAGCAAAAATTATATTCTCATTTTGATACCCAACAAAGTAGGTTGGTGTTTGATATACATTATTGTGAATATATTAAATATCATATTGTGAAAACGTCTATCTTTTAGTTCTAAACTACCCACACTGCAGCAAAGAGGTAAAAGTATTTCAATATTTAACTCAGTGAAGCTCTGGTTTTTAAGCTGAAAAAATGTTTTAAAGATTTGAATTTAAATCCCAAAACTATCCCACCATATCGGAATCTAGATTATTTTTGACAAGGATATGACTTAGCTCTATGGGGGTGTGTGTTGACATTTTGCACGACCGAAATTTGAAACAGTGACATCATTTGGTTAATGACGTAATTCCCTTTAGACATGCCCATGAACCTATTTTCCATAGGGAAGTAAATACAAACATTTTTTTGTGTGAGAAATTTCCTCAATAAGATAGTATTTTTGAAACTAACACCTCATTACAACTTCATAACTTAAAGACCAGTTTAATATCATTTAAAGTATAAGGATATCCAAACTGTTGGAAACCCACATCGGTGTTAGATAGCAATAAATAGTTGGGAAACTAACTCACTGCTGAGGGTTATGGGGGGTTAGTGGGGGAGGGGGGATTGAGTGCCTCAGCCAGAATAGATGACAGGCTTACCAACCCAATCTCACATAATTACTCCTTCAAAAGCCCTTCAGGTAATTAAAGCTCCCACTGACAGCAACATAACAATACAAACTCTTCGAATTCTCAGAGCTGCTAACATTGCCACTTTAGCAAGTTAGCAAACCGACAAACTTGTCTCCTTCCTCTATTCTCTTCAAAGTATATAATGATTATAGCTGTTTTGATATAAATAAATCATGTATACTGAATTTTTGTAGCTAAAAACTGCTTCACCATCTATGAAATAACATTTTTTAAATACATACCAGAAATCACTGCAGAGAAGAATCTAAACTCAGTTAATCAAATTATGTCAACTTTTTAAAACTGCACAAAATGTAATGGATTTTTTAAATTTAAAAACCAACAAATTTTAATCATTGTATCCTATCCTGAATTCATATTTTTGAATTTATTTCGATAAGTTGTAAGTAGTTTACATTGAATCCCTGAAAACCCAACAATTTTATTTACATCTTCAATATAGAATATTTTTTACCTACACGACTTCCATTTTGTACTTTTTGTGGAAGTTAATTTTACTTATATAAAGTTTTATCTTTGCCTTTTCATACATTTTTTGCGTTGATTAATAATGCATAGTAATTTCATTTCTGGAACATATTAGTTATGAAATTATTACACTGAACTCTAGTATTACTGTACCATCAAAATTTAATTGATTTTAATATACCCGTAGTAAAAAATATAATATATTCAGTTGAAAAAATGTCATCAGATACCTATAAAAAAACTATATCAGAATGCTGGTCATTCTTTCACTGAAGTCTATCTTCAACAACAACAAATCTATAAAACATATGTTAAACAATTTATGGAACGAATAGTAATTATTTGTTTATATTTTCCTTAAACTGAAATGCCTCCAAATCTATTAAATGTTGCTCGTTCTCCAATGGAAGCACAGCTGACTCCAGATGAATAGTTTTGTTTATCTATTGTTGCAAAGTGTCAAAATTGTTGAGAAATGAACCAGCCAATCACAGTCCTTCAACCATCTCTATTTATCCAATACTAGCCAAAGTACTCGTTCTTCGCACGGGTTAAAAAGGTTGAAAGGTGTAGGCTCTACTGATACATTTAAGTTATTGTTAATTAATTCTTCATTGTTTACAAAATGACAAAACACGAGTGTCTACATCATTTCAAAGTAACATCTGTCAAATATTGGGAGAGAATAAGGATTAATGTAATAGAGACAGTCGTCGGAAAAAAAACTTAAAATCTACCATTCCACTATTTCAAATAATTCACTAATTTCGATACAGCAGTTTATCTGAAAAATCAACTTTATTTCTTCTTCTTCCCGAACTGTCAAAATATAGTGAAAACGGATGTTGTCATTAGAAAATGTAAACATTGAAACCTAGGACGGTCACGGCAGCTCTTTCTTCTTCCCGAACTGTCAAATTTTAGTGTTAACAGCTGTTGACATTCAAGTAATTTTATGTTTTCATTCTTTGAAAATGTAAACATTGAAATTTAGGACGTTCATGGGGCGTAGCCCGAGGGGATTTTAAGGGAACTAATATGCCTATGTGTTGCATGAGTTTAAGATCTACCTTTCTGTAAAATTTCAAACCGGTCGGTTCAGTATTTTTCGCATTTACTTGCCACAACAAACCCACAAACAAACCCACAAACAAACATACAGAAACCACCTCTTCTTTATAATATTATAGATAATCGTCGCTTAGCACGGAAAACGTGTCCCCGTCCATATAGTTCAATGAGACAGTTACTGCAAATAGAACTTAGTTAATTAATTATAGGTATTTTGGTAGTCAAGCCCATTAATAGCAACGTTTGCCATTGTGAATGTGGGTGTTCATAATAGAAACAGTTAATCGATTTTAGAAGGTTAAAGTTTGAGAGTGGACAACAAACTCTGCTAAATAATTATTGTAGTTGAAACTAACAAGAATAGAAGTGTCAGTATTTTATTATGTAGTGTTAAGAGTCAAAAGGCTAAATAGACAGACATATTTCCGAAATACGAATATTTGAACTTTAAATTCAAAACCATTGACGAAAACAATATTTTCGCACCACTAAGGCTGACATGTTCCTTATACAGGACTGTTAATTAATAGCCCAACAGCCAATGGCATATCCAAGAGACCTACAGTATAACGTAGAGTACAAACCACTACCTCTGAATTATGAACTGGTAATTATGTGGATTAACGTAGTACTCAATAGTGCGCACGTTAATCCACACAAGAGAACATTATATCCACCGACCATTGCTCACAACTATCCACAATTCTTGACCTTCAAGTAGCCGGATTTTAGGGTGCGAGACTTCTGTCTCCGAGATAACCAACAGTTTTTTGCTATGTGATAACTACCCTATATTATAGCTTGAAGTAATTGTGTAAAACAATAAAGTACGGGCCTAGATAGCCTAGGTAGGGCGTAAGATAAAGAACCAAAATGTACAACTTTTTTCGTTGTTTCCTTTTAAAAGCTTTTACACACCAATATTTTGTGATCTATATGTTTATCAATATTTAATTTTAATTATTTTCTATCATTAATATTTAGTTTATTAATGAATATGTAAATACCATCGGCATTTATTATCCCTGCCATGTCGAAAAATAAGAATTTGTAACAGTATCAATTCAAGTTTAAAATAGAAAACCCGATGAGATAGAGAGACAGCATCCTATTGTGTGACTAGACGCTCTATTGATTAAAATCGGTAGTGTGACCTTGCAATGCTATGTACCCCGATAGGATCCGATTCCAGTAGCTTTTTCACGCCCCCCCATATAAAAATACATCAGTCACCATCACGTCTTGAAGACGTTCGGACGTAAAAACTCGCTCGCGGTCACCGCTTCTCCTCGACTAGGCTTTGTTCTTGACCATATTCTTATTCTTTCAAACTCTTTCTCAATTAGTACCAAATATTCTCTTTATCTCGTTACATTTTCTCCCCTCAAAGTTTCTCTAAAACTAAGTGTGGTCTAGCGAATTATCAACCTCCACATCTAACTGAGAGCAGTGACTTGTGAAGAACACAAGACCCTGTAGGAGTATAAGCCGCTTCCAGCTCAGCTACCGTCTCTGTGCAACCTGTAGTGGAGGTAACTATATTTCTAATCATATTCTCTGAGTTATATGTTTGTCTAACTTCAACACGTAAATATTTATTCGGAAAAAACTCATCCGTGGTCCGTGGAACTCTACTATAAATTCAATCTCTACTTAGTAGTGAAATAAAAAATGTCAAAACTAATTAATCCCTCCTACCGCTCAATAAGTTATTCAACTTAACTACGAGACAGCTACCAGCAATACCTTTTATATATTTATCGCAGACGGTCGTAAATTCCTGTAACGCAGATTACACGCGCGGAGGTACGCGCACGGCAAGCGACGGCGGGCAACTGGCGGGGCGCCTGGGGCGCTGGGGCGCCTGCGCCACCGCCGCCGCCGCGGGGCGCCTCACCACTCAAATCTCATTACACCCGCAACTGACTCGATTAAGCAGTTTACATAAAGCGTATGTGACTAGACGTTGATTCGATTCATTCCTGCAAGCCGCTAACTGTTCTGAGGCTGTTCTGTAGTCAAGCCTACTGAAGCTCAAGTACCATCAATCATTTTGGCGAACGATGAATTCCTACTGTTTCATATATAGTGGCTTTTTCTAAGAAAACTGGAATTTACTTTGACGTAATGTGGAACGGACATGCAGGGTGATGGCGCACGTCTGACGTGCGAATAGCCTCTGTCATTAAATAGTTGACGAAGTCTGTAGTCTCCTGTCTAGTTTCTGACTGTTTTTACTACAGTAGTTCAGAGGAAAAGAATTCAGGAACATTATAAATCAACTACCGTATCCAATTACTTGTTCATTTACTATCCAACGTGAAGTACCCATATGCCTTTGTTTCTTTTTGTTTTTCCTTACTTTTGATCGGTTGTATCCGGATAAGTTTGATAAGCATTTTCGGAGCTAGATGTAGTTATTTTAGTTATTTTTTATAAAAGTGCAAAAGTACTCAAAATATTTTGTCCTTGAAAAGTCTTAAGATGGAATGTTTTAACGAAAACTCGTAAGTTGAAAATGTCTATACATTTTCAACCACTTTTGTTAGAAATCTTTTAAAGATACAGAAAAAAACTTAGTTTTAATAATTTTCCTCGGTGAATCTAAACAAAAAAATCTTTACTTTAACAACAGTTTTTTCGCAAGGTTTTCATTAAGGTATTGGGTTAAGACATTTTGGGTTAGAGTTAATGAAGTATCTAATAGTTTGTTCGAATGTTTAAATATACAATTGTATCGTAAACAAAATCTTGAGATTGTAGTGTGGTGGTTTGACACTTTACAGCTATTAAATTAATGACTCTGGTAAAGTAGTTAGCTGCTCTTTGTCATTAACGAAGCGAAATATGTAATCACATCACAAAAAATTCATATTCACCCACCAAGTAGTGTGTCTAAACCTGTAAATTATTAATCAGTCAGTGAGCTATAAAATAAGTCCAGCTGACCCGGCGAACTTCGTAACGCCTCACAGTAAACACATGTTAACTTTAAGATTGGCCATGTTCTGAAGTCGAATAGCAATACGGCTTCATTGTGAAAGGTTATATATTCTGGGTCGTTGCATAGTGAATAACAATACTGAAACGATAAAACATACTAATAACATTCCCATAAAACAAATAAATCTGAGTGGATTAATTCACAATTTTAAAATCCAATCCAAACCCAAACGAAACCTAACTGTAATACGGCTTTTATAGTAAAGATATACAACAGCTAATTATTATAATAAACGTAATAATATAAACATTGTAATTATCATATAAACACGTGACTTTAATCAGACAGAAAATAAAAATATAAATACATAATCCCCCAAAACCGTAAACTATAAACGTGGTAAATAAAGCTGTTCATTTTTTACAGTACACATTTACTTCATAGTTTAACATTAATGAATGATTCAGATGGCATTGGATAGTAAAACATATTGCTAATGGAAAGTAAACCAATCAGCTGTAGCTAAGAAATCAAATGTTTTCATTGTAGACATTTTGTAAACAAACTTACTCTCCATAAGGTTAACATTAGAAATTTAAAACGTCATAAAATGGAAACTTATGGGGTTTTCGAAAATATTTTTTCACTAAAACCTTCCCGGACACATGTAGAGCAACTTCCTAAAATTTCATGGCGATCGGATGAGTAGTTTGGCAACGCATAAAGGACATACATACATACAGACAGACATACATTCAATTTTATATATAGAGATAATAGTAATCAGCATATGTATGATAACTAAGTCCATGAATAAGACTTTAAAATAATTCAACGAATTTAACCATCTCTGTTACAACAGTTAAAATGGTCGTCGGTGTTTGAGGTAATTCGATACGACACCACCTGACAAAGACAAAGCTGAAACTAAACACGTTCTCAGAGGCTGAAACCTTCACATAGAGATCCTTTGCCAGCAGGACCTTAAACATCCCTGTCCACGAGAGAGTAATTTTCAAACCAAAATTTAAGACTAGTGTAGAAGATTTAATTTTCATGGTCTGTGTTGTAAAGAGTTTTAAATATAAAATGATTTATGAAAAACTGAAATACTTCCTTTGTCTTGTAGATTTTTTTAATTTTAAACATTGAGATTCATTATTATATATGTTTACACTGAGATACCTATGCACCAAAATATTTTCAATATAATCAACAATATCTGGTAAATTTTTCATTATATTAGGTGCAGGACCTAGAAATTTATTCGAAGTTGTGCATTTCAAACGTGGTAAAAACACAAATAATTTTTGTTTTTACCATATTGACGTTTTTCTCCAATTATTGAAGAAAGTGGTTTGTAAAGTTTTAAAAGTATTTTTTCACATTTAAAAGTTTTGAAAACCTTGCAACAGGAAACCCCTGTTTTTCCTATTAGTTCTTTTTTGTGCTTCTCCTCTCTCACCTTTGCACTTTTTAAAACCTTTCTGATACTCTAGTATATATTAAAAAATCGTTAAAAATGGAAAAAATTGCGAATCACAACATTTCACTTTTAAAATTTATTTGAATATCTAAATATAGTCAAATGTCATTAACCTCGCTAGTAAGTTTTTAGTCCTTGATAACAACCTATTTCCGACATAACCTTAAGTCCTGAAGGTTTACTATAGATAGATTTCACTAACGTACATGTAAACAGTTTAAAAGGAGTCACCTTGGTTCCTAAAATACATGACCGGCTTAGTAACAAGACCACAATCGAGGCTTCCTTAATTTAATCTTCTGAAATTCACCCTACATCTCACCCCTATTCCGAAACCACTTTGTCAGATTACATGGTTAAAGTTAGAACGACATTAAACTTAAATCATCAATCACACCAATAAAATTATAATAACAAAACTAGATAATATAAAATATAAATAATAAAAAAATTAACTGCTAATATATATTAACTGCTAAAATGATACAATAAAACATACTGAATATATTAATAATATCGTGACAGTAGTTCGGTCTGCAGTAGGAAAACGCCTTCCAAATGTAAATGCAATATGGGTGCTGTATCCGGATTGCATACCGAATAAGCGCAGGCGTTCGTTCACAACGATCTGAAGTCTGACTTTGATTTATTGTAACTTATCGTAATGATTTGATCTGTGATTCGATCCCATTATAATTAGTTCGGAAAAATACTATTTTTATTTATACAACAACACAAACTACATTATCCGTATCTTGATCCGTGTTTATTGATGGTTGTACTTATATGCTCGTAGCTTGGACTATTGGGAGTGTTTTGTTTGTCATAAGTCATTCTAGATCCCATAGCAGCTATTAGGATGTGTTATTCTTGTTGATTTCATTTGCCTTTTGGTTAAATTCGTCATTATTTACCCCCAAAGTATTTTAAGTTAGTCTCCCAAATGTAATGTATACCAACTTTTAAGGTCATATCTACAATAACTATATCATTTTTAGAGAGACTTTTAAACGGTTCTATAATAATTTGATAGTTTTAAGCATTAAATTTGACAGTAATCGATTGAACCATGACAGCGCATTATCATAAAATTGAGACTCAGCTGGGAGTCAGCTGTGCGACGGTGGACTCGGTTAGTTAATGATCCCAGCAAAGTGATCAGCTGATCGATGCCGATAACTTGCCATTTAATATATTTACCAACATAATAGAGACAAATCCATTAAAAATATCATGGCAATTAATTATAATAAATACAATAATACAAGTGATGATTTATATTTATAAATAACAGAGTTTATAGAAAACACTTAGTCATTTTGAAATATATAAAAAATTTTAAGTCCATTACATTAATTATATTGTTATACTAACTAATTCAAAAACATGAGGTAAATTATTTTTATATATTTAATACCTTGCTTGTATTATAGTTCTGGATAAGTACGATAATCTCATTGTAATATCTTAAGAGGTGTTTCCAGAAAAGGTACATTAAAAGTTTTTAATATAACGAAAGCAGCATAGGACGTACCGAACCCCATTTTAGAAACATGTTTTTAGGCTTTAATTTTCAAAAATTTCCTCAGGGAACCCAAAAACCATTTTTACCGGGGGAAAGCCTATACCACTAGGTGTGTGCACCTCCCTTCCTGAGGGCACCATGAGCAGCCACTGCTTGCAGACCTGAGGAAAATTTGATGCAAAACAATTGGCTCTCTGAAAAATCTTAGTGAGAATTCCTGGGGTGGACAGGCCTGGGATGGGAAGCTGGGCGGTAAAAAAGTTCGTTAAGCTCCACAGTAAATGTCCAGTGTGTGTGTGTCTGTGTGTGGCCACGGGCGCGTCATATCGATCCCCACTGTTGGCCTGTAGCCAGCCACCGACCTACCCAGCTTCCCTTAACTTGTCCAACTCTAGTCCTACCACTGTTGATGAATAATAGATCACCCTGACTTCTCACCACTCTGACTGGCCTTGTTTTATTTCCATAAACATTTAAGTATAAATTATTCCCAACCATTCGTTGGTGTTTTAGGGGATAAACTAAGGAGTATCATAAATTTAAATAAAATTAACATCGTTTAGGTATGACTTTCAAATTGTGACGTCAGCCCATTTTAAAAGATATTATTATTATTAATTTACTATCACCTTTCTACAATTATAATCTACCTATGCATTTTGAGTTAAATATGAATGGGATATGGTTGAAAGATTATTGTGGCGCGATCTTGTAGTCTTGTTACTGACTAAGGCTGACATGTTTCATATACAGGACTGTAAACTAATAGCCCAACAGCCGATGGTAACTAAGAGACCTACAGTTAAACGTGGATTCAAAACTACGGCCTCTGAATTACGAATTGGTCTAATTATGAGGATAGTCTTTGCGGATTAACGTAGTATTCAATAGTGCTGACAATCCACACAAGAGAACACTACACACACCGACCATCGCTCACAACTATCCTCAGTTCATGACCTCCAACTAGCTGGATTACAGGACACGCCACGTTCCCAGACTATATATCTCCTTATTTTACACCCAAGAAGGATCTGGAGGAAGAATGCTTCCTCCACATACTTTTGAGATTTTCTGGGTGGCGTATGAACTATATTCGGGCGTGTACCCTGAAATGAAAAGTTTAAGTATTCACTAGTGCGGACGTTAATCCACCAGATAATATAGAATTCACCGACCATCGCTCGTAACCACCCACTACCAGTGTTCTCCAAGGAGCTGTATTTAGGTATTCAACCGTTATAATTTCACATAAACTCTCTCTACAGATTAGTTTCATGTATAAGTAACTCTACTACATGAGCAATCAAGCTAACACACTTAAGAAGTTATGCAATCTTTTTTGCATATAAACAAACAGAAAGATGTTACAATTTTGGGATGTATCTCTTTTCATTCAAGGTAATTATTTTTAAACTGATTTTTATATAACATTGAATTATGAGACTTTGACGTTAAGGAACCAAAATATTAAGCTGGAATAGTAAAATTTTAATTCGTATGTCCTAAAACTCAATTTTAAATGTTTTATCAAACTTTTCATAAGTTCACGTTCAAGGAAAATAACTTAATTTACTACCACTAGACTGTAGAAATTCTGAATGCTCTGCATTTTAAAGAGGCAATCAACTTTTTCTATCACTCCTTTTTTAAATATGCTTTTTACGTGTTCATTAGGGAAATACATTTTTTCTCAAAAATCATTTATAGATATAATTTTTTCAATTTTAGGAAACATTTTTAGAATTTTGAAAAAACTAAATTACATTTATGGGGACTTTTAAATGGATAAACTGGTAAATATCACAGTTAAATTAAATTCAACTATAAAAAGTATCCCGAGAAACGTTGTAAATGTAGACTCAGGGATCAGCTACGAATGAATATGCAATTTCACGTCCAACCCAATTAATATAATCTTGTATTAGTGGCCCCGGCCAATCTATAGTTTTACTTTCTGGCCGTGGTTCGGATTCCACGTTAAACTGTAGGTCCGTTAGTTGTCATCGGCTGTTGGGCTATTAATTAACAGTCCTGTCTAAGGAATGTCAGCCTTAGTCAGTAACAAGACTACAAGATCGTGCCACATTCATCTTACATTCAATCCTCATTCATACATGGCTTAAAATACCTACCTTGTGGTATGGTCGCCATTTCAATTAATATAATCTAATCTAATCTAATCATAAAACACATTTTGGTACAAATTTTACCTAATCTATCAAATTTTAAGTTAATACTAACCAATTTATCTGAGAATATATTTTTCTTTGTACTTATATGTTTACGATTTCAGGTATATGTTTTGTAATGAAAGTAAATTTCTAATTAACACTGAACTCTAAGCTCGTACAAAGGATGGGTTCACTGCTATGTGATAAATGAATGGACACATCAATTAATAACTAGTGTGATACTCTATGTATTATAACAGTAGTTTCAGTTCTATCCTCTATGGAGGAGGACAGGTCAAGTACATTTGCCCGCAGATGAGTCAACATGTCAGTTCAAACTTCACACTTGGTGTCGCGCTCACACATGGGACTCGTTCCTTCTACACCAATGACCCCTAAATGTCACGGTTTAATTATTATGTTCAATAGTAGTGGTCATTATTGTTAATCCAAACCACAAAAACTTGATTGATTGATAAGGATTGTTGACTGGGACGGTGGTGACGTCCGGTAATCCAGCTGCTTGGAGGTCACGAATTGTGGATAGTTGTAAGAGATGGTTGGTGGATGTAGTGTTCTCTTGTGTGGATTAACGTCCGCACTATTGAATACAACGTAATCCGCAAAGACCATCCTCATAATTAGACCATTTCGTAATTCAGAGGCAGTGGTTCGGACCCCACGTTGAACTGTAGGTCCATTAGATATGCCATTGACTGTTAGGCTATTAATTAATTAACTGTTCTGTTTAAGGAACATGCCAGCCCTGGTCAGTAACAAGACTACAAGATCGCGCCACAATCATCTTACACTTATTTCTCATTCATATTTGAACCTATAAATACCTGGACAGGTTTCCATTTCAGTAGCCTACTAACAAACTAACTTTTCATAAAATAGAATAACAAAAAATAATAATGGAATTCAATTCCTTTGATAACCCAAAAACAACTATCGAATAACCAGTAATACCATCACAAAATAGTTTAAATAATTCTTATAGAGCCAAAATGAAATATTTGGTCGGTAAGACAAACCGTACATAACAGACATTTAATTTTCCATACAGTCTGTTATCTGTTATATTTTATTTATGTTATCACATATATTTTACTATTTTATTTAGTATTTTGAATTAATGTTATGATTTACGGTTCCAGAGAAAAGTTCGATTTACGGTCCATAGTAAACATAGTGCGTTGTTTGAGAACGTACAATGATATTTAAATGAAGAATATTTAAAAAAAATCCATTTCTTCCTTATTCTCCAAACGTTTTCTAAGAAACTTGGTATACAGTGTAAAGACATATCACCCAACAAAAATTTACTCAAAAAAGCTTTGTATTACAGGGGAAGGGGTTATGCCTCTCCGAAAATTTCTTACAATGAATTTAACTTATAGGGAGAATGTATGTGTCAGTCCACAGATACCGTTTGTTTTATATAGTTGCAGTGACGTCAGCGGAGCTTGTTTCAGCGCGTGGTTTATCAGCTTTTGGAAGGAATGGTCCATAAACCTGGTATGATAGGTTAGTTACTGCACTGAGAACTGTTTCACAGAGATAGCCTGCTGTGATAGCCCTCGTTACTAACGTACAAATGTATTCGTTGGGATATAAAAACCTGCGTAGTAGAAGAGATGAGAAGTAGGGGCTAATATGGACAGGGTAAGTATTAAGAAGAATGAGGAGTTGAACCTAAAGAACACATTAAAGGGAGAATATGAGGTAAGAAACCCCAAGGGAAGACCAAAGACTAGATGATGGGACTAGGTGCAACAAGATTTGATGTGGCTGGGGATTAGAGAAGAAGACGCTAACTAGCTGGTGTGCTTAAAATATCTACTTTGTTCGGTTGCCATTTCAGATAAATGTATAAAGTATACCGATACTACACTACCTGAAAATTCTGGTCGTACCAACTGTTCAGGCCTGGAGCTTGAAGTCCAGCACTCGGGGTAGTTACTTGACCATCCGTAATTGCAATAGTACGGTAATTAGACAGATTCTTTTAAATTTACCACCCTCGTTCTCTGAACTAGTAAAAACGGTTCAGAAAGTATACAGTCCAGTAGAATAAACTGAGATTAGATTATTGAAATGGTGACCATACTACAAGGTATGTATTTTAAGCTAAGTATGAACACCACACCCACCGACCATCGCTCACAACTATCCACAATTTGTGACCTCCAAGCAGCTGGATTACAGGATGACGCCACCATATGTTATTGCTATATAACATTTTTGAAGTTAAATAAGGTATAGATTAATGGAAATAAGTTTAATATCTGTAAGTGATTTCAATTTTATGGATAAACGTTACAAAAACCTTGTTAAGCGTCTTACAAAGATGAACAATATACATTCAAAACTACTTTTTTATATCAACTGATAAAGACTAGTAGACCAATGCGAATCTTTTTAAACAATTACACTAAAATATTTATTTAAGACAGGTTTTATATTTTTTGTGAAATTAGAAATCAGTTTTCAGTCAGCTTATCTAGACAAAATACAAATGATTTGGCTGTTCTGTTGATGTCCCAGTCGACCCAATAACTTTCGTCTGAGACGCTCCAGTATCGATTGTTCTGTTCTCATCGTTTTTCCTAACGTCCCAGTCGTTCCAGATGATATACTGCTTATTGCATTCCCAAACTTTTGTTAACGGTTTCTGGTTCAATTAATGGGACATGGACGTCAAAAGTTTATTTTTCATGAAGTATTTTTTTCATTCACTAAAATGAACAGATTTGAACAAGCACAACTCAAATCTGGTTCAAATCTCGAATTTAGTTTGTGAATTGTCGAGATAGTAGTTGAATATTTGGAAAAGTTCTACAAAAAAATCACAACGTACTCAAATCCAAATTATAATTTATATATAGTTTATAAAAATATAAAAACAAGAGACTTTTTGCCTAACTCCATAAAAACATGGAAAATGTATATTAAAACACTGAAATATCATTTCTAAAAAATATTTTTTTTAAAATTTATACCAACTTATCATCAACTGTCCATAAATGGTTTGTATTAATATGATTAACATAAAAGAGTATCAGGTTTTTCCATTTTACACATAAACTATTTTTAGCATAAATATGGTTCAACCACATGGAATATCAAGTTTTTATAAAAAATTATTAATATGAAAATTATTTTTAAATCCTCCATAAATTACATTGATAAATACAACTTATGTGTTTAGATTTTTTTATATCGGTAATTAGATAGAGAAAACTGCTTAATTGTATTTTTAATTGATTCCAATGGTGAAATATAAAATTATAAATTTTTTAAAATTACATGTGAAAAAAAAAGTTTTGGTACAAAATAAACAAATTATTGACTTTGTCTGGTTTACGAATCGTAGCATTTGTAGTACAAGTCTCCAAATTTGTCTCGATCGACCATTTTTACGAGAGTTATCGTGTTTGACACTTTTTATATATTTATCAATATATCTTATGTTTTTAAATATTTTTTTATATTAAATTAAATATTTTTTTATTCACCAAAGAAGAAAAAATAACATGTTCAAATCTCGAATATTTATGAGATAAGTTTATTTGGAAATTCGCTAAAATCACACACATCACTATAACTATGGTCATGTTTGAAAAACAAATACACGCTGTTCTGTTGTTAACTTTCTACTCATTGTTTATCGAATAACAATGAACACGACACTATCATGAACAACTATCAAACATAACCTCAAACTAAACAACGACGAAAAGCTGTGGTATGTTTTGTAACAACAGCTGATCTTAAAAAATAGACATGAAAGCCATTTTTGTGTATTATTTCATTAAAAGTATATTTTGTCAACAGATTTATGGGCCACTTGTGTTTTTGCACCATTTTTGCACATTTTTTTTAGACTTCTATTAAAGCTGAAAGTTGCATCTATTAGAACAAGCAGTAGTACAAACAAATGATCAGTATAAACAAACTAATATTTATTTCAAATTGACAGCTTATTATTTAAAAACATGATCAGTTATTTATTTCCGTTAAATCACTTCAATAGATCACATGTCCAGTAAATCGTAGAAAGGCTTGCTAATATCGTTCAAAATTCGGTTTTTCATAGCTCATTATTTTATTTTAATAGGGCGTGAGGTAGTTTAAAACAAGAGAAAATACCCCCGTCACAGTAGACCTGCGTACTCAGCGAATTTCCAAATCAATAACATAGTAATAATTATAGTATATGACAAGTTTTATCATTATCTGTTAATAAATATGAGAATTATTTGCCTGCTCTCCAAAAGATTATCATGGGAAAGAGTATGCAGGTTTGCTGCTGTGAGGAACGCTGAAAGTAGGTGTTTCTAGCGTAAACAATTTATATTTTGACCATTTATATCAAGTTTCATCAACATCTGTCCACAAATAAAGGAGTTTACCCAAATTCTATATGATTAACATGGGAAAAGAGTATGCAGATTAGCTGCCATGATAAACACATAAACTATGATTTTTAAGCATAAATGTATGGATCTTAACCACATGAAGCTAAATATCAAGTTTCATCCAAAAATATTAGATAATAAGTGAAACATTAATTTTTCCTTATCCTCCATAAGATTAACATTGGAGCCCCAAAATACAACGTACTGTGTTTAGATTTTTTAATATCTCGGTAACCGTTGGAGATAGAGAAAAAATTTAAGGAACTAAATTCTGTAGTTTTTTAAGATGATTCTAATGGTGAAAGATAAAATTTGAAATTTTTAAAAATTACATGGTAAAAACTAAAAAACCCATTTTTGGGGTACAAAACCCCCCCCAAACTACCCGTTCCGATTGGCCAATATGTCTGATTTACGAACTCGTCCGAGCATTTGTAAGAATACACGTCTCTACCAAATTTGATCACGATCGGACCATTTTTACAAGAGTTATCGTATTCACAGACACACACACACGTAACATTTACACACACACATATAACAATTTTAACGACTATTGTTTTTGGTCTCTAGGCACCTAAAGAAGAAAAAATTGCATGGTCTCGGGCTTAAGTCTTACCATGAGACCTTCAATAATAGCTTCTTCCCTTTGGGAAATTCGCTAAAAACTGGAAAAGGTGTTCTTATTTTCATGGAGAAGTGGTACAGATTGTTTCAAGCAATGTACATACTAAACTCTAACTTCATTTATTTAGATGTACAAAATATATTTATGTTCTATCGGTTTAACAGTTTTACATTCTGAAATTTTAAAATAACACAATTATAAATTGTCAACTATTCACCATTTTCAACGTTAACATTTTACCACATGCTAATTTATGATGAAAATTATTTTTGTTTAAAATAATTTATAGATAATCAAAGAGAAACTTTCTATTGCATTTAAAATCTCGTTACTGTATTTAAATAGTTACTGTATTTAGTTCTACGAGAACTTAGTCATACCCCTTATCTTGAATCCAAATTTCCAGGTCAAGGTTTATCTTCCTATAATAAATGACTTCTCGTTTGGCCACAATACAGAGGTAGATTTAATTCATCAATGTCAGAATGGTTGGATCAATTCTGTCAGTGGTCAGCTGGGTCAATGTTTCCTCGATGTTAACCAAAGTCGTGTTTAGTTGCATCACAACTTTATATGTTAAAATAATATACGGCATCAGTAAACTGTGACTTAAGTAATACACAGTTAACTTTGGCCAACAATGGAAAACCTTTTAGTTGAAAATACTCTTACCTTATGTTTTGTAGTGTGGTAAATTCAAATATAATACTTTAAAAAACTGTATCACTCACCATTTTTAACAATTATTTAGAGTTGAACTTGTAAAATTCAGTGTTTTTTCAGGACTTAACAGCTTTTAAATAGTTAAAAATGAGATTTTAATTACTAAATTCGGATTACGTTGGTAGCACTGTTCAAAAAATTTTCCGGCAAAAAAATATCAATTTTTGTTAACAGATCGTATATTGTTTACCGTCAACGTAAATTCACAGCCAGTTTCCTGAACATGTACTTCAGTACAATGTCTAAATTATTGTGGTTGTAAAAACTCTGTCATCCCTGTTTACATAATTGTGTTGTATTTGTGATCAAAAAGCACCAAAGGAATATTAAAATTTATGAACATATCATTTATCACTTCTAAAGTTCTTAACTGTGAAATAAAAAAAGCTAAAATAGTTTTGTCAAACCATACATGTTTTTGTAAGAAATTTATAAAATTTTATTTACTATAATTTCTTTTAAAGGGCATCAGAAGCCATTTTGACTGAAAATATATTCTGTCCTCAACCTGTGTGTTTAAAACCCAGTTACCTTTGGAATAAAAGAAGAACTATTCGGATAATTCTTGGAATGAAAAACTACCAAAGCCCTGGAGCTAGGTTGTAAATTCCATCTATGTTCCAACAGAGAGGAGTTATCTTGCGCTAGACGAGCAAACTTTGAACCTCTAGAACACAAGTAGCTAATGCATCAAACCTTATCTTGAATAAAATTACAAGAGTAGTCATATTGAGTAGTCTATTGAGTAGATGATACTTAAAACGTCACTCACTATCCTAAATTTCATACTCTAAAAGTGATCAATTATTTAAAAAATCAGTAAATACATTCTACAGTAGACTTTCAATTATAGAACAAACCAGCAGTAAGCCCGTCCTTTGAACGGGTTATAGGATTGAGTTTAAAGAAGAAATATCATACCAAAATGTAAACCTGAAATCCCAAACAAATCAGTACAAAGAAAATAAATCAATACCCAGTTTTATTATTTATCATTACTTTACAAAATATTTACCCCATTATTATAATTAGTTATACGTTAAAATAACTTTTTAATATAGTATGATTTCGAAAGGGGTTTAAAATCAATGACCAATTTAAACTAACTATTATTGATTTTATTTTAAAGCTGTTTGTTTTTCTTTCTATTAAATCTTTAAACTAAAAAGACAGCTGATTATTACCAGTAGGTTATTCATTGAAAACTGAAGCAAAATGTGACTAATATCGCGTATAAAAGTGGGTTTTTAAATACTTGTTATTTACTTTTCAGGGGGTGACGGATAATTTCAAGCATTGATAAACCTACTCTGAAATGTTGGGAATGCATGAAATAAGCTTCATTGTCATCAGTTCTCCCGTTTTTTCGTAGAAGACGGCGTAAATGTCTCCTGGAGCGTCACAGACAGACACAAATTGAGATAATAACTGTTTTGGCTTCTCTAACGCACGAAATGTAAAAATAACTAAAAAATTAATAACTCTGAGTAATGTACAGACAAAACTCTAATTTTATTTATATAGATGGAAAAAGTTTGCTTCTTGACAAACTTTTAATAGTGATAGTCAAATTAGTTTATAAAATTATGGTTTACCTAAAAAATTTAAAAATGAATGTATGAATATTTCATTTAAAAGCCCATAACTTAGTTTTACCATTACTTTTACAACCACACGGGTGTTGCCATACTATGTAAGACCTAAATAAACCATGCAATGCTATTCAAAATCGTTATCACATATTTTGAGAAATTTGGAAATTAAAACTTTAAAAAATCCTCTAGAGATAGCCAAAGTGCACTTAAGTTCATACAAATTAGACATCCAGTGTGGCCTCAGGGTCCGAAAACCACATTTTTGGATTCAGGGAGCCTCAAAACGGATGTATCCACTCTCGACTCAAATAAAAAAATTGACGAAAACCATACCTATTTCCTCCATATACGCTCTATAAAGGAAGATAGTAAAATTTTTACAGAACCAACCCAGTACAATTCAAGTTTAAAACCTTAGGAAATAATACATAAACACTATACTTTACAAACCATTAATTTATTTACTAAACTATATTTTATTAGAGGAGCTGAATACGTTAACTTATAAACATAGCTGTAAATAGGTAAATAAAAAATGTACTATACAAATTCACAAAAGAAAACAAAGCTAAAAAAACTCATAATAAGATATTATGTAACAAATATAAAATATAAAAAAATTGCAAACATATAAAAATAACTGATCTAGTAAACGATATAGCGGTAAAACACATTATTTGTATCACACTGCAAACTTGATATGCTTCCCACATAAACAAGTTTCTAGACAAACAAAATTAACCAGACAAAGTTTGTGTAGCTATAACCAAGCATTTCATGCATTCTAAATAGCAGCTTTGTATTTGAGAGTAGGGTATGTCCGTAGGCGCAGAAGCTCAAGTTCTGTTTGCAAGACCAAATTTTCATTATGAACTTGCTGAATCTTGGACACTAACTGACTTCGCTTGACTATCATCGCCATCCTGTAAATGAATAAAACTTTTAACAAGTATGCACAAACAAATTAAACATATCAAAAACAATAGAATTTTCATTAATATTTCCACAAAGTGAAAAAAATCCATTGTAATCCCTAAGTTCTAAGTAAGTTCTATATTCGTACAAGCACCTCTTATATTATACTAGAATAAGTAATGTACCAAAAATAAGTTACCTTGGCCGCTATTAAGTTTTATTTAACTGCCTTATAATCAGTTGATTATCTTGGAAAGTAGTCAACAACCTTTAACACATCCAAATAAAATCTCACACAAAAAACCTGCCCTTGGTCAAAACAAGGCAAAATGGTCCAAATTTCGAGGTTCTAACAGAAAAGTTGGTTCAAACCTTTAGGATGTGATAGGAAAAATAGTGCAAACCTTAGAGAGGTGTTAGAAAAAATTGTTCAAACTTTAAGGATGTGGCAGGAGAGATGGTGTAACCTTTGAGGATGTAAAATATTTGAAAGATTTGGAAAGCCAATTTGTCCAAAATTTGATTTAAAAGGTAAAATGGTGCCAATTTTACGGATGTGAAAGGATAACTGTTCAAAAAGCTCTAAAAAAGTATTAACCTGCTGTTGGTTGAGGTCACATGTGTCACGCAGAAGGTCAAGGGGTGAGCTCACTTTTTTAAATGCTTTGTTAACGGTTTATATTTCACGAATTTCCAACAAATTACATCATGCCACTTTATTCAACTATTTTTGTAACCTTTAATCATAAACAAAACTAAAAACGAGTAATTTCACCAAAAAAGCAAGGAAACTTAAAACCTATAAACTTTTTAAAATAATTTAACTATTTTTAGATTATTTAATACACAGGATGCTATTAAAAAGACATTTTTCTAATACTCAGTGTATTATAACAGCAACAAATAATATACAGAACAGACAATTTATTACTATATTATGAGACTTTAAAAGGTCTCAAGAGTAGAGGACACAGCACTGGAGACAGGGACTACTGCTTGGTGATACTTGGCAACAGAGATGCGCTGTTTGGGACACAATGTTGGGACACAGTTTGGAAGGGGAGAGAAGATAAAAAAAACACTATGAAGTTAGTGTTTCCAGTTACATTAGCACTTTGAGAGAGATTGACATTGTGGCCGTAAAGAGAGAGAGAATACAGGAATAAATTACAAGTCTCGACTGAACCGCACATCACACGGAGAGCGCCAAGGAGCTACTGAGAAGTCCTAGTGGAGGGGAGAGAGACGCCTCTCGCACATTCTTCCTTAGACGGGTATCTTGTATTGGAGACATATGAAAATCAGGTCACATTTTTCTACCAACCAAAGCATCAACCCCATCACTCTGCTTCATTTTTAAATTAATATTACCCTTTTGTGATTGTGAGAGCGGTACATGATATGGTGCTAGAGACATGAGTCACATAGGCTATCCAGATGCCTCATGATCTGGCAGGAGTCGGTTTTGATCCAGCTGGCTTTGACTTACTAGGCCAGCGTGATACCTCTGAGCTTGGTATCGGTTTTTTACTTCACAAAAATATATTACTTATTGGAACGTATTAACACACAATTTAATTTTAAAGCAAAGGGGCTGCCAATTTGAATTTGGTAAAGACAATTAATTGTTTTTACATAGCTATTGCATATGGATAATCAACGGTATGTAAATGTTGGGTTACTAAAACAAGCTACATCGGAAAAAATAATCCATGTTCATGAAAATTGTATGAGATTTCAAACATACAAAAAAATAATAATAAAGTAAAAATATGACAAATGAGAAAATCTGAGAGAAAAATTATAAACCAACCCAATAATATGGAATGTACCAATCACTTTATAACGTGACATATATAGATTGTTCAGCTAAATAGTGATAAATTAATAAATGGACACATCTCTGGAAATTGATTTTGCTGAAGCAACGATACCATTGCCAAACAATAAATAATATTACAAAGAAATGTACCATTAATCATTTAGAAAACTATTTACTAATAATATACACAGGATTATGAATTAATTAAATCTAATACATCAGTAGTTTAATGTATCTGTAATTATTACCTGTCTCAGGAATATTTCGTCCTCATTCTGAACATCTTTTGGGGGCTTGTCTTTGTCTTTCAAATATTGCTTCACTTCAAGTGTCACCTGTTTGTAAAAACTATGTAAGTGGAGTTTCAACACTAGAAGACAATACACCAAAGCTTAATTTAGACAAGTTATTATTATGAGAGTGTCAAGATGAATATTTTAAAAAATTAGTTTTTTTTGTTTTTTCATTAATAACTTAAAGCTCCATCAAAATGACACCTTTAAGCTATTGATAACAACTCTCAGGAATTTATTTATCTAATAAAAATTATCAGTAAAGTTAGCAGAATAAATTAATTTACATATACTTTCTCGCTTGAAAAGTAACAAACCAAGTAATAGCATTGTACTTTGAGATGCATATTTGAAAGCTTGGAGGAGATGCCCAGCTTACAATTCTCTCAAGGTAATAGCAAAATAGTTTTTTGTGGTTCTTAGCAGGTGATGCAACTATAAACTGCATCCCAAGATACAGTTGAGGTTAGAAGTTATTTTTTGGATTTTCCATGAGAATAAAATTTAGCAACTTACTTAGAATATACTGCAACATATTGAGGGCAAACAGCCTAATTTTGAAGTGCAAATCTAAAAAATATTTCCTTACCTTAATACTTTCAATATTACTCAATTTATCTTCCAAATCTTGACACTCCATTTTCATCTTCCTGAATTCCCATTCCTTGTACTTGTTTATCCTATGGTATTTTGTTACTTGCTTCATGGCTTCAAGTTTTTTAGCTCCTGCAGCCTAATACAGATCAATTTTGTACATTTAAAACAACAGAAACATCACTAAAGTTTGGTTCTAATGTCTCTTAAAGATGTTTGGTAAAATTGTCAATAAAATGTGTTTTTTTTTAAGTCAATGATAACAAAACTTGTTATAACTTAAATTAAAACAACAGCCATGTGTAGATTGTCACCATTCGTACTCTTTAATCTTAAAAACAGAGCAATGTTTAATAAAACTTTACATAAAATACTTGTCTCTATTTCTAGATATTAGAATTACTTTGTATTTTAAGGAAAGAAAAAATAATGATACCATGTTGCCTGGGATGGTGGCGACATCCTGTAATCCAGCTACTTGGAGGTCAGGAATTGTGGAGCGATGGTCGGTGGATGTAGTGTACACTTGTGTGGATTAACGTCCGCACTATTGCATACTACTTTAATCCGCAAAGACCATACTGTTTGTGGTTTGGATTCCATGTTAAACTGTAGTTTTATTAGTTGCCATCGGCTATTGGGCTATTAATTAACAGTCCTCTCTACGGAACATGTCAACCTTAGTCAGTAACAATACTACAAGATCGCGCCACCATCAACTTGCACTCAATCCTCATTCATACTTGGCTTGAAATACCTGCATTGTGGTATGGTCGCCATTTAAATAATCTAATCTAAAGAATAATGAGTAGTTCCACAGTGTTATATACGTACTCTGACATGGTGGTTGATGTTCTCGACAATTTTAGGGTTGATGAGGACGGCGTATTTGAAGTCAGAGATGTGACCGCTTAGAGGCGCCTCGACAAGGCCTTGCTTCATCACCAGCTGAACCTAGATACCGGAGATTAGAGATTAGATTAATAGTATTTACAACACAACAACAAACAGTGTAGTACAAACACAAGCGATATACTGTCGGCCCTAGGGGTCAGCCTTGCTTGGCTTGGCGCTCTTAGATTCGGGATCCACCTTGTGTCTTCAAAGATATACCACTCATTGACCTTGCATCCCCAGTCTGAATCTTAGTACAGGATGGATTGGTGTCTGCTTGATGCTTGTCTGGTTAGCTGGAACTCAGACACTGAGTTCTAAGGGCTTGACGGGCTTGGATATGTTACCTCTTCCTTCCCAGGTGACCTAGATAGTCCTCTCTTACCTTACTGATGCACATCAATCCTTTTTATCTAGTGACTACTGAATCATTATTGGATTATCTACTGGAATAATGTCCACTCTATTGAATACTAAATTCATCCGTAGAATACCATCTTCATAATTAGACCAGGTAGTAATTTAGATGCAAAAGTGGTTCAGAACCCATCTTAAACTGTAGGTCCTTTTATTTGCCATTGGCTGTTGAGCTATTAACTAAACACAACAGCATTAGTCAGTACAAAGACTACAAGATCGCGCCACAATCCTTACACTCATTTCTCATTGATACTTCCGTTTCAAATCTATCGCGGTGCCTCCTATTCCTAGTCTGACCTGAAGATCTCTGCTGAGTCGTAGCTTCTCCTCGCGTGAGGCCCTGAGGTCGGCAACGTGAGCGCTCGCCTGCTCCCTGGCTGTCTTCATCTGCTTCAGCACCACGCTCAGTGTGTACTCTGCTTCCTTCAGCTCCAGTGCGAGTGCTCGCACCTTAACACAGTATTTAGTTACACATGATGCACCAGATAAATGGAACATAGTAGGTACTAGATCAAGAGTGATGATTAAGTAAACCTTTCAATAAGGGTCAATGAACCTTGGTTTTCCTGCTCCTAAACGGCTAAGTTTTCTAGTTAGTTATTTTAGACTCTGCTGCTACCTTTTAAAACCATAAAAAACTATTTTAGAAGTAGGCCTATCAGATTGATTTAGACCTTAATTTGGTGCATCAAGATCTGCATTGAATCGATTGTTTCCAAAGTACATACTTGCCAAGAAGTCCTCAGTGGATTATGCCGTAGATAATGTCTTAATCAAAACTTTTTAGCACTGTATTAACAATCTAGTTTTGGATTCTGATTCAACTTTGGACTACCATTCAAATGTAGCAAGGAAACTACTCTAATCTAAATCATTTAAAAAAATTATGTTATACCAGATGAACTTTAAATTTTGATAATGTGTGGGTACATCAGCATTATCATTATTGGTTTAATAAGTCTAGCCTGCCCAAAAATATCTTGAAATTGCCTATCACTATGGACCTACAACCCAAACCCAAACTTATGAATGTTAAAATTCTTACATCCTCAAGTATATTCTTACATCCTTCGATAATTTTAAATATATAACTCAGCTAACCTTCAGTTCCGACTCGATCTTGGCCCTGCGCACACGTACGAGTGTTGCCCACACCGTGTCATCAAAGTGTGGAGCGCAGCTGTGTGAGTCCATCGCATCTAGAGCATTCAGGAAGTCGTGGAACTCTTCCGGCATGAAGGACGTGTTGTCGTTCTCCACGACACAACGAGCAAGCTCCAGCAAGAGGGTCGGATACTGTGTGGCTTTCTGCTGAAGTTTTGGCCGCCGGCTGCAGCATGTTGAATCAAACATTAATTTACCTAATTACCGGTATTGGACGAAGTGGCAAGTCATAGATGAGTGGGCATGATACAAGCCTATAACCCATAAGGGTTTGTTTTGCGTTCATGACAGTAATGACATTTTTACCTTAGCCTGTTATTATGCTTCGGGAGACCCTCATTGAGAAAGCACTCGTCCTGGCTATATATGTAGTCAATAATATGTCACAAGAAAGGCACTAGTGTGGCCTGAAACCTCTAACATTAGATCTCGGCCAGAAGATTACATAAAATCTTTACGTTTTCTACTGAAAGAAAATTCTGTTCTGTAAGTTAAAACTGAATCAATTCACTCACACTCAATTCATGACCTAGATGTTAGATTTGTTATACTGAAGAATTAGATGGTCACAGTAAAACCAGATATAAGCATGTCTTCTTGCAAAATATATTACTGCCACGGGAAAGTAGGAATTCATAAGGAGGGGAAAGGTATGAGATGGACGGTTTACTTGATTTTTCAGGGAATTAAAAAAAACTCTAATCAATCCAGATCCACACACGGCCATAAAATACCCTAGAATCATTCAATCTCAACAACCTGAATTTCCATGTACTGTACTTAACACAACCATTTTCCTTGAAATTGACCCATACAATAATAACAAAATTAAAAATATTACAAAACAACCACAAGCCAACAAATTTTAATATTTTTGGCAAATTATTGATCTATTTATTGTGACCACTAAACCAGTTCAGACATCATTAAATACTTTTACACACACATTCAAGTCACAGTCCAAACTCTACAACTTCATAATGTTAGATAATGAGGAATATTCCCTGAAAGAGATAAAATGTTAGATTACCGGAAATATTTGGTGAGTTGTTCAATGATGGCTGGTGTTGCAGGCGTGTTCACAAACTCCTGCTTGAACCTCTTCCCCAGGGCCTTGTCCTTCAGCGTGCTGGCTTCAAAGTTATTCCGACACTCATTGGTAGCTTCCTGCATCAAGGTCACTTGCTTGTGTGCATATTCTGTGTCTCTCTCCGTTCGTGCAACATTTTTACTGGAAACCAACGAGGAAATTTTATAAGGGTCACCACTTTAAGAAGCTTCCTGTTGAAAACCCCTTTTACCTCAATAGTGTGTTAATCTGCCAGTTTTTTGTGTAACTTTTTATTTTTTCGGGGATCTGTGTCAATTGTTTAGTGCCTCATCAGAGGAACCCTACTCCACTTTGATCCAATCTGCCTTTTTTGAATTCTCCTTCCCTGTCATATCATAGCTTGTTGTGAAGCTCAAATACTTCAAGATTTATTCAATTCGCAAGCGCCATTGATTTATATAGCAGTGCTGCATTTATCTACTGATAAAAACATGTCATTCTTGAACTACTATAAGGTATTATATAATATAATTTAAATTATGTACCAAGTAAAATAATTTACACACAATATCAATAAACAAATCGTAACTTCATACTGAATATGGTAACTAAAACTAATAATGTAAACTTAAAATAAATAGTAAATGATCCTTTGGCTTTTACATCCCTATGAAGGGATTTTGCCTGATAGTCATGGCATTTGTTGTACGTTCTAGTACATGTAATCAGCGTTGCACGTTCTTCACTGCGTCAGTGCTAGCTTTCTTCACCAAGATGTACCACTCTAGTCGTAGGCTCACAGAGCTGCATCAACCCTGGGGGACTTGAGGTGCAAATTTTACCAACCACTAAGTGTGGGATATAAATAATATAAACATAATAAAAAAATAAATGCAGGGTAAACTTTACATAGCAGTAACTAAAATAAAAAGAAAGTGCAGTTTCAACCAACAAATTACAGTAGGTAAAACTAAAAAAAAACTTGTCTGGCATGGTAAATCAGGGATACATCTCTGGCCCTAAAAGTCTAAGGTTGCCGCATCAAAACCAGTGGCCCGCGAAACCTGTCAGACCATCAGCCTCTGGATAGCCTATGTGACTCATTCCACTACGGTACCTCACTGTCTTTAATCCACCACAAGGACCCTAGGCCCATGATAATAAACAGTTGAAGTTTTTACAAAAAAAAAATAAATCTAAAACTAACTCGTTAACTAATTAACATGAACTCACAAGAACTAACAAGCAAAACTTACACGATTTCAGTCTCTTGTATTTCTCTTCGAATGCGATCATCATTCAGCTGGTAAATTCTCAGCAACTTAAGCTGTTCATGGTTCATGGCAGCATCCACTTTCAGCCTCGTTTGGAATAATGTAAACAGAGAGTTATCGAATTTGGTCAGAGATTCCTGAAAAGGTATATAATATTCAGGAAAGGGAAAGAATTATAAATCCGTAATTTTGTAAATATTTAGTGCAGCGGTGTTGTTTCTGTGTTGTAAAACAATATACACTAGTAGGATAGCCTTAATTGAACTTCTGGAAAAGAATAAGAAACTATACAGCAGATAGAGAAAGGACACTTTTGAGAAACTTGATTCTGAGTCTAATTTAATCAATGGATACAGAGAAGACTTTCAAATTATCACCTGAATTGTGTGTTCCAATTTCTTGTATTCTGTCTCCAACATCTTCCGGTACCTCTCTCTCTCGGATAACAGAAATTTGCATTTCTCGTCATACTCCCTCACTGCTCTTATATCCGCCTCTGTATAGTCTTCAGGTTCTTTCTCCAGCTGTAAAAACCGTGTCATAATAATAGACATTAGACAACTAATTTATTTACATATTAATCTAGAATAGTAATTGAAAATTTATTTATGTTGTATTTGCGATCAAACAATTTTGTGGGGTCTCATGTCTTGAGGGTGCTATGTAGTAATGGTTAGGTAAGATTCCTCGGCTTTAAAACAGTCAATTAAATTACTTGTGACATTATTACCTTTCTCTTAGTTATTTAATGGGATTTTTTGCCTCTTTCAATATCCTTTTAAGTAGCGGTGTTGACTACCAGTTTCGTGACAACTGTCACACCATCAGGTCATCCTCGTCTTATTTTAAATTTTTTCTTTTAGTTCTCAATAATATATTCTATTAGATCAGTTATAGCGGTTGGTTTTATCTTGTCAGGGATAAAACCATATTATCTGGTAACAGGTTGGTGAACTTCACATGCTCTAAGATTCTGACTAGTACTCTTTTCTCAGTAATTTTGGAGACAGGGTTAGTGGAATTGGGTGATAATTTTTTACTTGATTCATTATGTTGTAGTCTTGTTACGGACTAAGGTTGACATGTTACTTAGACAAGGGTCTTAATTGATAGCCTAACAGCCAACGACATCTAAGGGGCCTTTTTGTGGATAAGTCACCAATGACAACTTTTCGTTTTTTCCTTGTATGAAATGTAAAAATAACACAAAATGTCATAATTCCAAGGAATATACTGATAACACTTAAATTTTATTTATGTAGGTTATAGAAGTTTTTCGGTTGTTGTTATTACCATGCATTTTGGTTGCGGAACTTCCTTCTTGAGCTCGTCTTCCCATCGCACCTCCAACATGCCATCCATCATCTCTATGAGGGCAAGCTCCCGGAAGTTGTCTGCTGCCAGTAGCCTCCTGATCCTTTCCTCCTCAGCCGCCTTCTTGTCCAACAGATCCTGCTCGCTTGGAGATACGTACGGCAGTTCAGGCACCTGTAATTAACTTGCTATTTACTACTAATTAACTAATATTTCACTTCCACATCAGTTGCATTTTTTTCTCATATATTTTTCTCTCGCTGAGTTATATTTTTACCAAAATATAGTTTTTTGGTTATATTTTCATCTTACATATTTTTTTCATCTATGCTTGTTTCCCACTCATAAGCTGAAGACTTGGTTTTTTCATGATCTACATCTTCGGTGATTTGAACCTCCGCCGTAACTAATGCAATCCTGCTCAGCTGTAGTAGTGACGTGCCGGTTTTACTGAATATATAAGTAACATTACTACACTCCTACTCGGTAATAATAGCGATGCGGTGGTTACATTAAATTTCAAATGACGCCTAGAGGCTTGCTTTTGTAGCTGATTGGCGTTTAGTGTGGGAATTGTTTATAACTGAGGCTTATATGAGTTTCCATTGTGGTCAGTGATTAAGAAAAATAGTGATTACAACAAGCGATTATGCTGACAACTATAAGGGTGCCTGGGGGCGGAGCCCCCAGCCAGCGAATCGAGTAACAATTATACGTCCGGTATCTATTATTGTTCATAAATTGATAAAGCGTTTTCTTGTCTCCTCAAATACTTAAATGGAAATTTTTTGTACATGTAAAAGAGAAATGAAAGTTTTCAACTTTTTCAATAGTATGAGTGGTGTTACGAATGAAGATTATCAACACATTTCAGTTCCTCACTGTTCACTCACCTCGTTGTTCTCTATGGTGACTATTCGCTCAGTCTTTTCCTCCTGACTCCACTCTAGGTCGACAGGCTCTGGTACGTCCATGGGAGCTACAACAACAACATGCAGGTAAGACAAGATACAGCTACAACCACTTGTCATAAATAGTTCATAGAGCACAAGAGTTGATGTCGGACCAGGGCTACCAGCTCCCGGCCTAGCTTTGTATCCAAACCATTTCCGAACAGATCTCCCACCCAACTCAGACCTGCCTTAGTGCCTCTCCACCCGCGAAAATTACTTAACCCGAAATAACACCAAATTAAAATAAAACCGTCTCTTAAATTTTCTTAAGCCTGATCAGTCTGAAGAGGACCTTCTATATAATCCTATATATGCTCCAAGCATTGTCCTATTAAGCCTGTCGGCATCCCAGCCAGAGTCCCTTGGTGTAATTTGGAATTGACAGCTAGACAGTTAATGTGAAAATGTAGGCTATTGCCATTACGATTATTTTCTTGTTAAGGTAAAGGTAGTCTACAGAGTGTGACTATCTGCCCGTTAATGTAAAGGGTATACTGTCGTTATGGTTACCTGCCGGTTAATGTGTAGGCAGTCTACATTCATTAAGGTACACAGATACCTTACTGGTACCTTATTAACTGGTGGATACCAGTTTCATATTAACCAGTTCATATTAACTGGTAGACCAGTTAACATGAAATCAGTCTACTTTTATTATTGTTTTCCTTCCAGAACCCTCATCACAGTTAAATGAATGACAAAGAAAGGATAATAAAGCACAATAAAACAAGGATACAATAAAGAAATGAACAAAACAAAAGTCTCATGTCTCCAAGCATAGAGAATTAGTGAAAATTGGAAAGGCTGAAATACAAAAGCCATTCTCCCTAACATCTCATTAAGGATTCAACAGCTTTGATTATGTATTGTTAGTTTTTATAGATTTATCTATAACGCAAAATCCAAACCACAGAAAAATAATGATTTTCATATCAATAGATGGTTTTCTGTCTGTGGTTAAAGAATACCAATACAAACAGTGAATAAAAAGTATACCATATATCAAATTCAACCTTTATGCCTTGTGTAAACACCATACATTGCTGGATAACAATTCCAGCATTGAACGTTACCTCTGTGGTTCATAATTACCGTTGCATGTAACCTCAAGTTCAGATAGAATGGTTCGAAGACGAGAATTCCTGTCCGCAAGGAGAGCCATTTCTTTCTCCTTTGCCTCAAACATCTCATCAAACAGCTTATTGAAGTACTCCCTTAATTCTTGACACACTTTCTGAAATTAAATAGTAATTCATATTTTAGAAAAGTCCAGTTTCTGACAAATCCAGCTTGTTCAATTTTGTAGTGCTACTCCTAAGCTCAAATTATTTACATAAAATGTCAGTCACCATAGGTCAAATGGCTATGAACAGAAGTAAAATTACTTATCTGAGTTAAACACAGCACATTGTCTATGAGTAATGCATTCTTATGGAGAATACAACAAAATTTCCTCATTATTTCTCAAATATTACGCATGAAACTTGGTATACAACTTAAGGTAACATCACACAAAAAAAATTTTTTTAACAAGAAAAAAAGTTGGTAATCAACATTTTTAAAGTTGTAAAAAATTATGCAGAATTTGTAGGATATATTTGATGAATATTTTGAAAAAATCAGTTTCATAAATGTTTCCTACATGAAAATAGAATATGTATTGTATGAGATTTTTAAGATATGCACATTCAATTTGTAATTATTTTTGGACTATTAATTGATCAAATATCAAACAACAGGTGGATGTTAAATAGTAAGAAGACCATGGTTTGGACTGTTTCCTATCAAACTGTGAAAAAATCCAATAAAGTTTACAGTACAAAATAAATACCTTTTAGTACTTTTACCAACCCAACACAGCCTAAACTATGACACACAAAACAAAATATATCACACAGGTCAAAGTTATGACACACAGGACAAAACTATGACACTCAGAACAACACTATGAACTTTATACTGTGTGTACGGGAATCTGTATGCAACCTATGAATCCTTTTGTTTTTTATTTGTTATAATTCTTTAAACTGTACTTACTTCAAGCATCACAGTTTCAGAAACACTGTTGAACGATGTGCTGATCTCGAACTGAGAGCAATGTATAGGGTCGATTTCCACAAATTGATAACTTGATGATCCGAAAAACAAATATGGGTTTTCTTTCTCCGCTGCATCGTCCTTTTCGAATTTCCCAGAAGTCGTTGATGCCGTGTTATCTAGTGCTCTGGGTTCTCTGAAACGATATAAAATACACAATTAAAGTCTAAAGACTTTATTTGTAGCTGAGATATTTCTTCTTAGAATAATGTCAAAGAATAATTAGACCAGTTTGTAATTCAGTGTTTCGGATCCCACGTTAAACTGTAGGTCGCTTAGATACCATTGGCTATTGGGCTAATAATTAACAGTCCTGTCTAAGGAACATGTCAGCCTTAGTCGGTTACAAGACTAAAAGATTGCGCCACAATCATCTTACACTGATTTCTCATTCATACTCGGCTTAAAATACCTACCTGGGTAGGCGGCCATTAATAAATTTTCAAAATAATAAGATTTAGATTGCTAAAAAATTAAGTAGTTTCCTATCCTATCTTTACCCACCCAGACATGAGACATGAGTAGACAGCTTTTCCGACTTTGAGTGTCTCACAATCATTACATTATCATAAATTACGTGATGTCGTCTGACTCACTCGGAGATGGGGAACCAAGGCTCGAAGTGGTCGCCCTGGGACATCTCCAGAGACAGTTTACGGGCCTCGCGCTCCCAGATGAGCTCCACCTCATGTGTGGGAGGCTGAGGTTGCAGTCCGTAGTTGTCTACACTGAAGTCTCCCAGCATCGCCTGCATCAACCCGACCAAATGATTCGTGGAAGATTGATGATTATTTTAAACAATCTACTTCATGAAATTTTATAAATAAAGAGAAACAGGATCTAGATTTGTCGTTTTTGCATTTTAAAAAATCGAAATAAAACCAATAAGAATAAGTTGTTTTATCTAGTAAAAAATGAAAAATGTTTTATCTTAGAGCTGATTGTATCATAAAGTATTATATTTCTTACCAAATGCAGCCAGATGATAATGGCTGTAAATATTAGTTGCCCCGCTGACCACAATTTTAAACAACCACTGATTCACCAAATTAATCTAGAAGTAATAAAGATAAGACCAGAAATTAAAAGTAAAGTATAATAGTGAGAAACGTTACGACTTAAATTTTAAACTAACCTTTCGAGAAAATATCATTTTTTGAGGTGTATTAAAAATAAATTTCTTTTAGTATAAAGGTTTTTTGTAAGGTTGTCAAAGATTCGTGTGACAAGAATGTTCGACCTCAAACTTTACTGACAAGCTTAGGTTAAAAAATTTAATTTGTAAATCAGAAATGTTTTGTACCCTTTTTCCAGGCTTGGTGACAAGATTATGAAAATAAAAGGGTCATCGCAAAAGTAAGTTATTTTATATGCTTGTGCCTGGCAGGAATAGTCTAAAACTCACAGGGAACTTCTGTATGTGTGTAGTGAAAGCACTGTAAAATTACTAGCAGCTGCTAGTTACTATGGGGCTACCACTTGCTTCTACTGCTGATAGAGTCCACTTCAAGAGAATCAAGAATCATCAAAGACGATGACACTTTTAACAGATGCAACTTGTAAAAAATGATTCTGTTAATTGTTGCATGGCTAATTTTGATTTTCAGTCAACGCAAAGTGGAGGGCAGCCGTTTTATTGTTATTTTGTCAATAAACGATTGATGTGAACGAGAAATCATGGGCACTACGTAACACCCTCCACGATACACACAAATACACAATCCTCTACACAGTTCATGATGAATAATTTTTATTACCATCAAAAATGAATATCACAACATACTTCACAATAGGCAATAGAAGTATAAGGGTAGTAGCTCAATAGTAACTAGCTCATGATTACAGAATGCATCACAGGGCTGTCACGACGCTTATATAAAAGTGCCCTGATAATTTCAAACAGTTCCTGCCAGGAACGTGGATATAAAAATGGTTTGTAACTTAATTTTAATAACAAGGTTTGTAAATATATTATTTGCACACGGATCACCTGACTTGACCTGCATGGTTCTTTAAATTTGGAAATAACTAATTTCTAGAGAAAAATAAGTTCTAGATAGGTCTGTCCAGGAAAATCGTGTTTTACTGTAATATTAAGTTTAAAATCTAAAAATTTAACTGACCTAGGAGAAAAAATGTTAACACAATACAAACCAAAACAGCTGTTTATAACGTGACAGTTCTTGATTGAAGACTACGGGGAACAATATAGAGGTTATGCATTAATATTTATTTTATGAATTAAATGCAAAATTATCAGTTACTAAACAATTTGTAAAAACTTGGATAACATAGCTGTGCGAAATAAAAGCAGAAAAAAAACAAAATCTTCGTGTGATAGAAAGTGTATTGCTAGAAGCCACTGTAAAAAACAATTAATTGAAGGAAAATCAAATTTCTCTGTCCATCTACCTCCTCAGGATCACTGCTAATATACGATGGATAAAGAAGTAAATCTATCCTGGATTGGCTAAAAGCTTAAACTGGCATCGCTCAATTGAATAAGTCGTAGCCAGTAGCTTGCCGGAAGAACTAGGCCGCAATAACATACTTTTCTTCATGAATAATATATGATATTAAACCAACCACATAAATTTTTCATTGGGCAAAAGTATTTTGCTCATTAACTTGTAAAAACATGTCTTATTCAACCACAAAGCTGTAAAAGCTTTTAGGATAACTTAAGGTGTGTTACTGACAAATTGCACTGTGTTCAGTTCTCACCTTGATACACCTGGACTTGACCTGCATGGTGTCCCATGTGTTGGAGCGGATGACCTCTGCGAGACGCTGACAGTCCAGACACTCTGCCTCCAGCAGCCTCCGCGTGTTCTCCCTCTCCGCGGCCGCCTCCGCCAACAACGTCTCCCTCGCCTCAGTGTCAAGGTCAAACTCCAAAATGTCCAGCTGCTCCTCAGGAGGTGCTTGACAGTTGTCGTCCAACAGCTGGACCAGCTGCAGCAACCAAACCACTGAGACTTACGGAGAACTTACGGAGACTTACTCAGGCTACTGAAGTTCATATCTCCCACATACCCACTCTCTCTCCTCATCCTTCTGGCTTATGTCAATATCAATGTTAGAATATGGTTGGTAGATCCCAGAAAACTTGCATGACACTATACCATAGAACAACTACTGAAAAGAAAGGATTTGTAAGTATGGAAAAGGCAGAGAAGGACTGGGATACTTGGGAAAGGAAGGCAATCACTTCATTGTGTCCATCTAGCCTCCAGGATTCCTCGCCTGCTTAGCTTACTGGCTAAGATTAAAGAAGCCACCAATCTATCCTGGATTGGACACACTTAATACTGGAATTCAGTCAACAACAAAGTTCAAAGTAGCTTGCCGGATAGAAACAAGAAGGAACCAAAAGTGGCATGGGAGTTGTTCATTTTGGGTTTCCAAAAGATTTATAAACACTTAACAACCTATGAATGTACACAAGTATGGCTTAACTGACATCTACTAAACAACCCAGAAAGCTGTCTAGAGACCTCAGTTCATCTCCCACTCAATACTGTACAATTTCAACTGTCTATCCAAGTTCAAAGGGTTGCATGCCCCAAAGGAAACCCAACAAGGGACCAAAGGTGGGAAAGAAGGGATTCACTCTGGACAGCCAAAAGACTCACCAAAGCTGTGAAATCTTCACGTTTGTACCCAAGTCAGAATGTCAGTAACTCAATTATATTCACTCAGCTTGGACTGCTTTTTAGGATATTGTACATCCAAAAGTATTTATTTTTCAAAAACTGTGTCTTCTTCCTTATATCTCTCACTACTTGCATCTATTCTGAATCCAAATACTATATCCGACCCAATTTCAGTAAGGCTGTCAACCAACTTATTTAGTACCCTATTGAAAATCTAAACTGATTGAAACCAACTAATGATTTTTAATGCTTACTTTTATTTTAATCAGAGTAAATCTGATTACCTATGGAAAATATATCCAAAATTAATTGTTAAATATGTTATCGTGAGAGTGTAAAGTTACTTTACCTCTTTCTGGACCTCCTTAAATAAAGTCATAATATTTGTGATCTCTGGAGCAGCAATACTGGCTTCCAAGTTTAGTTTTTGTTGAATCTGAGTCTCAAGCCAAGTCTTAGGGTGGGGCATAGCACCTAAAACTAATAAATTATATCTTGTTAAATCAAAGTCAAATGTTCCAAACATTATTTCAAATTAAGACATTTTTAGCGAATTTCCCATAGGGAAGTAGCTATTACCGTAGGTCTCATGGCAAGAGTTAAGCCCGGGACCATGTTATTTTTTCTTCTTTAGGTGCCCAGAGACCAAAAACAATAGTCGTTAAAAATTTTATATATATATATATATATATATATATATATATATATGTATATATATATGTGTCTGTTAGCACGATAACTCGTGTAAAAATGGTGCGATCGAGATCAAATTTGGTAGATACGTGTATTCTAACAAATGCTTGGACGAGTTCGTAAACCAGATATATCGGTCAATGGGAACGGGTATTTTGGGGGGGTTTTGTACCCCAAAATGGGGTTTTATGCGTTTTTCACATATAATTTTTAAATATTTCTAATTTTATATTTCACCATTGGAATCAGCTTAAAAAACTACACAATTAAGTTCCTTAAAGTTTTTCTCTATCTCCAACGGTTACCGAGATATAAAAAAATCTAAACACAGTACGTTGTATTTTGAGGCTCCAATGTTAATCTTATGGAGGATAAGGAAAAATTAATATTTCACTTATTAACCAATATTTTTGGATAAAAATTTCTATTTAGCTTTATGTGGTTGAGGTTCATCCATTCATGCTTAAAAATCGTAGTTTATGTGTTTATCATGGCAGCAAACCTGCATACTCTTTTCCCATGTTATTCATATGGAGAATAGGCAAACTCCTTTATTTATGGACAGATGTTGATGAAAGTTGGTATAAATGTTAAAAATAAATGTTTTTGAAGGTATAAATGCCTACTCTTAGCGTTCCTCACAGCAGCAAATCTGCACACTCTTTCCCATGTTAATCTTATGGAGAATAATCAAATAATTCTCATGTTCATCAACAGATTTTGACCACTTGACTTGTCGTATATTATTATTATTATATTATTGATTTGGAAATTCGCTGAGTACGCAGGTCTGCTGCGACGGGGGTATTTTTATTGTTATATAATATACAACAGGGCTTCACAAACTTAATCTAGTCAAGGATCCCTGTTATTAACTATGTACTTAATAGGGAAGTTAAGAAATAATTAAAAAAAAAACTAGTTATCACACCTTGTCTTTGGTCTGTTAGTAATTTTGAGTCAGCTAGCAGAATGAAAACAAAACCATTACTAAGTCATTAATAAAGACGACCAAATAATGAAATATGACAAAAAATATAGCCTTTAATCACCTAGAATTAAATATTTAACTTGATTTTTAACTGCAGACTAGTTTAAAAGTAGTAGAATTTAGTGTAAAAGGAAATTTTGGTAAGTAAGTAAACATTATTATCGGTGGGAGCACTCCTTCTATTGTTCTTGCTGATTCTATCTGGCTTTCCTCAGTAAAGACACAAACAGCCTTCAAATTCCCTTAATAACAAAAACAACGCATCCACTGATTATAATGAATTCGGTACTTTCCAAATTTCCTTTGCGTTTTAGATAACATATTGAAAAATAACCTTACTGGTAGATGCTCTTGTTAATGCAGTTTGAGTTTTTCTATGGAAGTAATGTTCATTCTGTAGATTAATCACATGTTCTTCTGAATTATGCTTACAGCTATTCCTGAAAACATATGTTGATTCCTTGAATTACATGGCAATAGAAATAAGTAAACACTTGGGATGAAAAATATAAATATATTTACGTTTAAATATAAGTATTAATATAAATATTGAAATATGTAAATAAGTTTAAATACACTTTTATAAAGATAAAGATTTTATATAAGTTTTTCTATGAAATAAAAATAATATTTTGAAATTTAACCAAAGTCCAATCAAAATTACATGATTAACAGCTAAAATAAATTTTATGAATGGTAATAGAAATGAATTTTCCTAGAACAGTAGGTCCTACAGTTTGACTGGTACCGTGGCATGTGCTGTAATCTAGCCACTTGGAGATCATGAATTGTGGATGGTTACGAGAGAAGGTCAAATACTACATTCATCTGCAAAGACCAGCCTCATAAATAGGCCAGTTTGTAATTCAGAGGAAAAATTGTGGTTAAACCGTAGAAACTTTAGATGTCATTGGTTGTTGAGCTCTTAATTAACAGTCCTGTCTAAAAAACATGTCTGCCTTAGGAAAAGACTACAAGATGACCCCACAATCATCATAAACTCGTTTCTCATTCATACTTAGCTCAAATACCTGGGTAGGTCGCCATTTCAGGAAGGTAACAATAATACTAATAATAATACATCCCACCCTGCCCAGTAAACTCTCAGAGCATTCCAAGACATTCCTCCTCCAGATCATCCCTCTAGGTTGGCCAGTAAGGTGATACACCTCTCCCCAAGAACTATGATCAGACTGTGTTTCAGGATCCATCGGGAGTTAATAAAAACTTCTGAAGAGACAAGAATGAGTTAAGATGTTAAGGAAGACAGTCACATTGGATATCCAAAGGACTTACCCGTAATTGGACAGCTTCTTTTTTATGTACTTAATTTTTATCTCTGAACTAGTAAAACCGGTAGAGTTATACAGGATCAATGGGTTAAGGATAATTGATAATCACTTACAAAATCTTGCTGCAGACGAGATTTCCCTCTTTGCCAAGTGATATGACATGTTCAGCTGTGTAGTCAACAGTGGCAAATGCAACTCCGTAGCTGAACCGGTTGTGAGGCGCCAGCTTGCAGAACGGGGAATTATGGTCGGATGACCAAATGAATATCAATCCGTCCCACCCGTACGTGAGCAGATGGTTCCTGTCCAGACTAATGTCAAACCTTCGTATCTTGTGTCCGCTCTCCTCCACCCTTACTGGCTGTGCTCCTCCCTGAAATCATTTCAATCTAATTTGTCGAGATTTAATGTTGTGTATGGATATTAGATTACATTAACATTAATATAATTATTTTATTTTTAACTACCAATACGTAATCAGGCTTGGTTCTTGACGTGGAAATATATTGTGCCAAACCTTTTACCGTGATTCCTCACCATGAAGTCGTAGTCCTCGATCAGTGTGACTGGGTCGAAGTAGTGGATCTGTCGTGAGACATGTGGCGCGGCCAGCAGCATGTCACCTTGGCAGACGACACTAGTGTAGCCGCAGTTGAGCATGACTCGCTTGTCATGCACCAGCTTCGGCAGAGTGTAGATGATGACGAGATCCCCACAAGGGGCACCCTGGTCCTGGTGAGGGTCGTACTTGCTCAGCACTACAAGCTTGTTCACGTCCGGGCCGCTCTGCATGATGTGCATGTTCAAGATCGGCTCGTTGCTCAGCAAGTGGTTCAGAACGTTGATCTTGTTGCCTGTGCCGACCAGACCCTGGACAGTTTGATTGTTATCGTTATGTTGAAATAAAATTGCTTAAGCAAAATTATTAGTGAACTGATAGATACCTAAACTCCCATAAAAGAATTAAATAAATTTATTTCTTCATATAATATTCTATCAGTGAATTTCAGCCATTAGATAATAATAATCTTTTGAGTCTATAGACTTATTAATCATTATTATTTAATAAACAATATGTTTATTAAATAATAAACATATTGTTTATTATTTGCTCTTCCTGTTGTCCTCGTTCGCCATGGCAGGTCACGCAGTACGTCACGGTAGATACCATGTACCAAAATGAAAGTGAAATTCTCCGTTAACTGGCAGGTTGTGATGGTGGAAGAATCCAAGGATGTCCAGGGGTGTGAGGAGTAATGAATTGATAATACCACTGAAATTTGGACCAATAAGATCCTGCTAAAATTCCTTTTATCTACAAAACTTCACAGAACTGTTTTAAGTAAGTTATACCGATAATAAATTCAACCCAATTTGAAATATGTCATGGTAAAATCACCTGTGTAACGAAGATCCGGCCGATTTTGTAGGAGGCAGCGACGATGAGTGTTCCGCTCCTATTGAAGCAGACGCCCGTGATTTCCTCGGAGCAGAGGTACAACTCGTTCAGGGTGTAGACCTCCTCAGAGGTGACAGCTACGATCTGCAGGACGCCGTCAGAGCGACCCAATGTCAGGTAGGGCATCTCTGGGTTACACTGCAGGTCGAGGACAAACCCCTTGGAGATTTCCATCATACTCACCTACAGTAGGAAGCATATTGATGAGGCTTACTTGATATGGAACTATTCTGCATGTTTAATGGTATACATTTATGTAAAATAAATAAATTAATCAACATTTTCAAAATGTTGGTCTAATTTATTACATAAATTTTTATTTTATCTTAGAAACTCTAGTTGATCAGGTTCAAATGCTACCTGTGGCAGATGGTAGCAAAGACCACTACAAATCACTTGGGTTCTCCTGGCCCTCGTGGGGCTACAATTTCAGGAGCAAAACTTAGTCTAGAAAACTAGCACTAATACAGAGAAGAGCACGCTATGCTGACCATATGAAGATCGTTGTACTAAAACATACAACATGAATGCGCTGTTCCATATCCACATCGGTTATGGACTTATATTGTGGGTGCATGCTCCGGATTGCCATGGGATTCTTATCCTTCAGAAGGCAGACGTGAGAACCATTTCAGTGAATCTTGGTTTCTCTGATGTTTGTGAAAACTAACGAGAGTTCTTTCTCTACAAGAAAGAAGGAGTAAGTCCAGCCTTGATATCCCGAGACGAAGGTTGATGTTTAAATCCAAACGATTCCCTGACATGGTGTTTAGGATGTATAACAGACTTCCTGATAAAGTGAAGGTGTTGAAGAAGACCCATTTTGAGCAAGTTTTGACTCGGTTTCTCTACAGTTTCTCTCTGAACCACCCATCTCCTTGCAGATTGCCCGTGCCAACTAAGTTCAAAACTGATGAATTTCAACGTTAAGTTATTTTATGCCTTTTTTACATAAATTGACACGAACAACCCAAGATCACCTGGAAAAAGTTCAAGAAGGAAGGTTCAAGCTTCAACAAAAGCCGTGGTCTTAGGCCTAGTTTCATCAAAGGAGTGTGAATGCCACAGGATTATTATTATAGAGTAACAAAATATTGATGACCTGCATCCCTGTAGCTTTGTCCCACAGGTCTAGCTTGTTTTCGCTGTTGATGGTGGCCACCAGTTTGTCCACAGGGTGCACCAGAGTCAACAGACGGACGGGAGCACCGTAATGTTTCATAGGTTCCAGAACTGCGCTGTTGTCGCTTACTTTCAAGATGGATAGTGTGCTCTGGAAACAAGCAGATTGCATAGGCAAACAGTATCACACATAGGCCTACTTACTAACCGTAAAATCAGGCTAACTTAAAAAATAATAGTATGGATTAATTTATCCAAAAAAGGATACGCCCGTCAAAGCAGACCTGCATACTCAGCAAATCTCCAAATCAATAATAATATATATAACAGGTTTTATCAATATCCGTAGTAAATAAGAGAGTTTGCCTATTCTCCGTAAGACTAACATGGGAAAGAGTATGCAGGTTTGCTGCTGTGAGGAACGATGGAAGTAGGCATTTCTAGCACAAACAATCTTTATATTGACCATTTATACCAAGACTCAACAACATATGTACATAAATAAAGGAGTTTGCCCATTCTCTATATATGATTAACATTGAAAAAGAGTATGCAGGTTAGCTGCCATCAAAAACACATAAACTATGATTTTTAAGCATAAATAGATAGATTTCAACCACATGAAGCTAAATATCAAGTTTCATAAAAAAAATGTAGATTAATAAGTGAAATATTAATTTTTCTTATCCTCTTTTAAAGATTAACATTGGAGCCCCAAAATACAACGTACTGTGTTTGGATTTTTAAAATCTCGGTAACCGTTGTAGATAGAGCAGAACTTTACAGAACTAAATTGTTAAGTTTTTTGAGTTGATTCTAATGGAAAAAGATAAAATTTAATTTATTTAAAATTACAACTCGTTCTGATTGACCAATATGTCTGGATTACAAACTCGTCAGATTAAATGTAGAAATACATGTAAAAATATGAAGTTGTCGCTATATTGGTAATCCAATTTGATTACCTTCCATTTCACCTTTGGTTTGCCCTTGTATTTAAGAACATCTCAGAACTCGGATACCCAAGCTGAATCCCAGTATGGGTTAGTTCACTCTGGGATGGGCTGGTGTCTGCATCTTGTTTACCGGGCACTATTAGGACCTAGGAGCTGAACGGACTTGGAGTCGTTACCTCCCCTTCACTGGGGGACCCAGACTGTCCTTTTTCTGTTTTACCAATCCTCATAAATATTTTTTCCCGATGGCTGCAAAATATTTCAACTACTGTCGCAGTGTCTAATTGGTTTTGCTGGAGCCTCTTATATCTATTCTAACAAAGACAAAATAACAATAACCAATAAAAATCAGGGTTACCGTCGGCCTACTGGACATTGTTAATTCTTCAGATGGACAGTCCACTGAATCATTATTCGGATATCATGAAAGTAATTATATGTTTTAGTTCCCACCTTGCTCATACAAAGTCGTAACACTAGATTTTATTTGTTACCGGTTATTACCATCTGAGTCCACCCAACGATGGTGTCCCTCGGGCGGTTGACGGCCATGACCGACAGAGGTCCCTCATGGCTGATGCACCAACCCGGCAGGAACTCAGAGTTGCTCACCCTTCTGATGAACTGCAACGCAACACCACCTGCTCACTCAGGGTTGCCATAGTACACAGAACGAAAATTTGTACACAAGGCAGGGTCTCTCTGGGAGGGGTTTGCGGCTGTGCAACACTTCCAACAAATATTGGGGTCCCCAGCTTTAGAAATTTTTAAAGGAAGTTGTTCAGGTAATTTTAGCAAAGTGTAAATACTTAATCAACAACTATATTGTGATAGAAGTTTCAATCCAAACTATAAGAAATCCATGATATTAAAATACAAATTTCTACTTAAAGAAAACTTGTGTGGTGAAAATAATAAACTTTGATTTACTTTGGTGAATTTCAATCAAATTTCGCCTGAATCATTTAATCCTTTTGAATATTTTTTAAGTAAAAAACAAGAATATCCAAAAATATTTAAATCATGTTCTTTTTTATCCTAGAAGAATAAAAATTCAGATGTCAGATTTGACAGTCAGTTCTGCACCTCATTTTTGTTTTATCTGAACCTTGGAAAATATGGACATTTCATAATAATTTTTGCTTTGTACATTACCGTACATACTGTGGGCAGAAAGTACAAACTGCCCATAGAAAATACGGACGAATGGTAATCCTACACTGATAAAATATATTATAACACTTGTGTTCTTTAAATGTGTCAAAAAAGGTTTAACCCGCATTTTTACCACCCGCGTTACGGTTTAACTTGTGTTGTTACAATTGAATCTAACCAACTTAAAACTTTTACAGAATTAACAGACAAAACCATTTTTTCCCACATCCACCAGGTGTCTGTCTATTCTTCCTAAAAATGTTTCTGAAAGCGTCTTGATGTTGTGCTTGGGTGAAAAAGGAGTGGGGGGTGGGTGCTGTAGAGGGGGAAGGGAGTGTGCACAAGCCTATTAGTTCGGATGCCAGGAGAATATCAAGCCTAAACAGTTCAATTCAATTGTATCATATTTTATGTTTCAGTTTTGTGAAGTGTAAACAATTCAAAACAAAATACTAAAATAAACAAAAACTATTGGCCTATTGCATTGTGTTTGATGTTTACATTTTGGCTCCTGGTGTTTAATCAATCTATTTTTGAAATAAAAATTTGTTTTCATGACTTTGAACAACCTAACATGAGAGTATCAGTTCAACAGTGAATAGCGAGAGCGATCGCAGATTTTAAAAGGAATTCTTCTGTCTACCAGGTCATCATCTCACCCAATGAAAAGAAACCATCCAACCTACGGACAGAAGAACTGAGATCCCTTGGGAGAAGAATGAGAACTGCTCTTACGGAATGGCTGAGAAACAATCCCTTCTATATACTGACTGAGTTCATAGAAAGAAGACAATATATACATATTGTACACCATCCTCTTGGCACCACTTCAATACTTTATGTACTTTGAAAATAAAGAATACTTTTATATATTTATACAATTAAAAAATAGGTTTACCTGGATGAATCCATTTGGACCCGACATAACAACTCCATTTTTCCACCAGAGAGTATTCGTTGGGAAAACGGTTGAGCCTCCTCTGTAAGGCCAACTAAATACCTTATGGAAGTTTGGTGTTTCTTCTGCTTTGACCTGAAACAATGTTTGAGTCATTTAGAAGACCTCACATTACTCTACTCTACTCTACTTACCCTCTACTCAGAAATGTTTTTAGTAAATTCACTTATTAAATTATTTTAAAGACATATTGTACCATTTTCAACAGTGTAGATTAATTCAATACTATAATTTACTCAATGTTTGTCACTTCTTTTTCAGTCTGAAGTCGAGGGCTTGTCTGGCAATATCTTATTAGATAGTGAGGCAGCAGTGCCCATTACTCACACTTTTCCAAAATCCGAGGTAAAATCTTCCACTCTAGGAATCATGTCGAGAGGGCTGAACATCTGCTACAGAACTTCATCAAGAAAGTTCAGCAGTTCGTCAGGTCTGTTTGGTTTCTGACAGTCATACCAACAGAACACAAAAAGGTGTGTGGTTGTTGGGTGTGAACATGTTTGTATTTACTTACCTCTGGGAAATAGGTTAGATCATGGATATGTCTAAAAGGAATGTTTTCATTTGGCTAATCAGCTGTTTTTATGTTTCAAATTTGGGTCGTTAAAATTGCTAACAACCCCCCCACTCCAGAGATAAGACATATCCATGTGAAAAAGCCCATGGTGGATGGTAATGACGACTTTCCTTAAACTGGTGTCTCACCAAATACAGATTGCCGTTCAAATCAGCAACCATGAGAGTGCCCTCCGGCGACCAACAGAAGGAAGACACGCAAGTGTTGGGGTCCAATCCTCCATTGTCCAGGTCGGACTTGGTCAACTGGCAAAGCTTTGCGCAGATGTTGATTTGCCACAACTGGAATACACTGCATTTCTCATCCTTTGCCAACACACACACACCGATCGGCATCGAAACACTACATCTGAAATTCAATGAAAAAGTGAGTAGGAATTTGGGAAAATAATGACTTCATAACATAAAAAATCTTTTGATCATGTAATGTCAGACGTTTTATCAGCCTGGGTTAGGATTAATTTATAGGAATTATTAAACTTCCACATTTCTGAAAACTGTCCATTTTCAACCTTTTCTGTTCCGTACGGCCAAACAACTGCCCAACTACTGGTTGATTAACAATTTTTTTATCTCATCTCATCCAATTATTTAGACCATCACCTGGAACTGTTTTACAAATTGCCTCATAGTGTTCTAGTGGCTTGTGAAATTGTTCAATACAGTAGGTAGCAATATTTAATTGGTAAATGGCTAGATTTCAACCCAGGATCTCGAATGCCCAAGTCCTGCACTCTAATTCTAGACAAACAAACAACACTCGCTAACTATAAATTATAGCTATAATTACAACCACGGCACATAATAAACCATAGGTGGTAGCTCTTCGTTGGAAACACCGACTATCATATGGTTCAGAAAAATGTATTCCTTTTTTGTAACAATGTGGTCAACCTTCCCAATTAATCAATTGCTGTATAGCATTCTACACAATAAAACATGGGTTTACTTGGCGTCACAGTCTATCACAATCTAACATTTAGACCTTCACAACTAGACTATCAGTGTTCAACTGTTCATTTACCGTAGCTGGAGACGAGGGGAGGTGATGCCTGTAGGCGATGATGCCAACTTCGTCCCTGTCCTCCAGCACCAGACAATAAATTCAAAAGTTGGTATCCCTGTCAAGCACACGAGACATTCCATCTCGGCGAACGCCATAGCGCAATAAGTGTGAGGACTCGTCATTGGATCTGTAATAAAACAAGATGCTAGAGACAGTAGGGCAACTCTGCCAATGGTGAGTTCTGCCTTTAAGCAGCTACCTATTTAATAACTCTTAGTGTAATCGTTTATAAAATGAAAGGATTTAGTAGATAAACTCTTTTCTAGATAAACCTGCCATTGGTCAAGGTCGCTTGTGTTACCATGATAGTCGAGGGTGAGCGTCACTCTCACCTTTTTAAATGCCTTGTTAACGATTTATGTTTCACGAATTTCCAACAAATTATACTAAGACATTTTTTCGACATCTATTCATTTATTTTCAAATGGAAATGGCATACAAAGTTCCTCTCTTTCCACAACCATTTTTGAAGAATCACTCGTATTGACTGTGAATTCAACCAGGAGTTGATCCTGATTGTAGTTTTATGAGAAAAAACAATAAGAAATAACATCTTGAGTTTGCTTTGAAATCTTTTTTCAATGAGAGGGTAGGATATTTGGCAAACATTGTTTATAGTCACAAGAGGGAATTTTACATATTAGCAAAATTGGTATTCAGTAGGTATTTAAAAGCACAACAGTTCCATCTTAAAGTCTATGAAAAACTTGTCATCTATCAAATATTTTGTAATCATTCTCTTGAATTTCATTGCAATGTTCAAAGCCAGGAATGTCTATCTAGGTTGGGACCGTTTTTCCAAAATGTGTTTATGTGGTATACTATATCTTGACTTTATACTTTTAACTGAAATGACGACCTACCCAGGTAGGTATTTTAAGCCAAGTATGACTGAGAAATGAATGTAGGATGATTGTGGCGCGATCTTGTAGTCTTGTTACTGACTAAGGCTGACATGCTCCTTAGACAGGACTGTTAATTAATAGCCCAACAGCCGACGGCAACTAATGGACCTACAGTTTAACGTGGAATCCGAACCACAACCTCTGAATTACGAATTGGTCTAATTATGACTGATAAAATACCTCTGGCATTGATCAAGAAAAAATTCTTAATTTACCTTGTAAAACACACATGTGCTCATGAGAGGGATGAGTGACTAGAAATATTCTTGGCTGAGGAGTAGTTTCGGCAAAGGCAAACATATGAGCCAGCTGGTACCCGACGAGACAGTTAACTCCTTCCCCCCTCTCCACACTGTCGGCAGTGTAAATGGTCTCCTCCATAGTGGAAGTGTTGTAAAGGAGAATATAACACCCAGCACTGAAACCGACGACATCACGACCGACAAACGTCATGTAGCTAACATTTCCTATCTTCAACCAACTGAAACATCGGAGGAAGGTTGTTAACTAACTTTTTATCACTTCTAAAAAATTAAAAGAGAATCAAGAAAAACGTTTAGTATATGTACGGTATATCATATAGTAATATGTAAACTGATCATTTTATGCTATGATAGTTTCCTCTAGATTAAAAAGTTACAGTGATTAAACTGTATATTTAGTAATACCTCTATTGTCCAAATTTTGTCCTAGAAATGTAACTGAAATTCTTCAAATCTATCGGATCTTTTGTTCCTGGGTATATAGTAATCAGCCAATCCCATCAAGATAATATTAGATATAATAAGATTGTACTGTAGATAAGATTGTACTTCAACCACAGCACACATCCCATCACTTACAATTAAATTTTAGAGAGTAAGGAAATGGAAATGAAAGAGGAGGGTTCAAAATAGTTTTTTTTCACTTATTAATGATTTTACTAGCCTTGGAATTATAACTAAATGGAACTAAGTATAGAACAACATAGCAGTACAGCAATTCGGAATTATAAATCTATTTAATGCAAGATATCAAACTGAAATAAATACAGTAATTAATTTCCTGTGTTAAAACATTTACATAAAGATTGATTTTTTGCCAAGATTTGTAGGTAGTGAAACCTAAAACTAAAATGAAATAATTTACTCACTCTACAGTTGATGAAGATGGAGGAACTTCATGTGTACTAAACTCAAGTTTTGACATATTACAACCTTAAAATGGTCTTACTTGAATCAATAAACAAAATTCAGAAACAGTTATGATAAATCAAGGTATTAATTGGAACAAATAAAACTAAACACAAACTTAGTTAAAGAGTTGTGACAGATTGTTGTTTTAAATGTTTATCTGTTGCCCACCACGACAAGAGGAACTGGTTCCAAAGAGTAAGTAAACATTTTAACAAAATCATACAGTAGATGTAGATGTTTTGACATGGATATGTCCAAGCTCTGGGGGTGGGGGGTTAGAAATAAGTTTTTCCCACAGGGAAGTAAATAAAATTTTTTTTACTTCGTTTGTTGAACATGAAATAGATTATATTAGATTGAAAGTTAAATCCAAATTTTTTTCCCCCGTTAATCCCCGGCTAAACCCTATACACCGCTCGTCACTGATTAACCAAAAAACTATCACTACAAAAAATCTGTGAACCAAGAAATAAGATAGCATCTTATAGCATCTAATATAAGCAGTAGCATTGATATAATAACGGTGCCAATGATCTTCTGGTTTACTCTGTCCTGGTAAACGGAAAAATATACTCTATGATAAGCCAAAAAGCTCTCAGCTGTCCATAACACTAATAATTTTGACATTCAATGCAACAGCTGATACAACCACACATACATAACCATAACCTTTGTTTTGTTTGAAAGTCCTGTTTCTTGTATTTGTGATAATGTGATATGGGATTATCTTACGTTGTCAGTAATCTGGAAGACGGAAATAAAAGAATGTTATAGCAGTGTCTAGTTCCCTTTACAATATTTAATTCATAAATACGCCTTTTATATTTAATTGTTTGTGTTCCTGATCTTTATTAGGCTAATTACTTGCACCGTAACCAATGTATTATATGGTATGTTGTAAATTCTTATTCATATACGACAATCGTTTTCATACCATAAAGATTACAAATATAGAGAATAAATAATTATATAGATAGTCAAATCAATTCTTATATTTTAATGTAAGTTACTAAATCCTCAAAAATTAAGTTGGTGTGTAAATGCATCCTAGCTAGTGTTAGGCCTAGTTTAGTTTTCATGTTTAAGGATATGGTTATATAAGCTTCTTGACTAATTAATTCTTTATGGTTGGTATTTTTTGACTACGGAATGATAGCCTTGTAATTTCCTCTTATTGACACAATGTCAAAATATAAATTAAACTTTGATAGAACAGTGGTGACAGGATGCTTTAAATAACTATCTATATACTACATGGTTACTTTTGAGGATAGAATTTTTTATTTCCTTCATGTAAATAAATCTAGCAACCAAACTGAGCAATTCCTAAGACAACAAACATGATATTCCATAACCTTTGGCCATATTATTGATAACAAAATTTGCTTTTAGGAAATTATTGTCTTGTAAGCCATTTACGTACAGTGATTCGACTGGCGATTTTTATAATTTATTGGTATTGCATTATTCTTGTAATTTTAATAAATGAGCCCCGTTGTTGGAAAGGTAGGCTCAATTATATATTAATAAAGTGGAACTAATACCATCCTATAATTAATTGTGTGTGTAATTTAAACTGGACTATTCAATTTAAAATTGTCTAACTTATTTTTCAGACACCAGCATGGCAGAATCCTCACCATCAGTTTATTTTGCAAAATGTAAACTATTCAAAGCTGCAGAGCTATTCATGCACTGTCTTGAAATCAAAAGTGAAACCAAGGAAATTTTGGAAAAAATATTATGGGAACAAGCATCTAGCAGGTAACTACTTTTTTCTACTGATGGTAACTCTTCATGTAGGCCTATACATTTTGTATAGGTAACTCTGAGCTATTAAATTATATTTGTCTTCATTTATTTCCTCAGAGTAAATTACTAAATTAAGATTATCGACGAGCAGACAATTTAACAGTTTGTCAGAAAGACTAGGCCTAAAATTTGACTGGCAAGAACTAAGCTCTATTCCAAATACTGAACAGAGATAGATATCACCATAAAGTTGAGTCATTTTTGTAATAAAGGCTTTATTATTTTATTATAATTGAATCTATTCAATACTTGGGTGAATAACTTCAACTGTCACAGATCGGATAGCGTTGCTTGGACAGAAGCATGGATCTCAGTTAAGCTGCTCCGTAGTCTGCAACAACCATCCTTTGTCGTAGATAAATCTTCTGATGCAGACGAATCTTTCAAATCATCTAGAAAAGAGATCTTTTTCACCTCTCTTTTGCTGAGTTTAAATCTACCTCCAGAGGCATGCAAGGTAATATAACAGAAATTGTACTGTATTGTCTAGTTTGTATAGGTAACTCCTTTTTCAAACACATCTATCATTATTGACTGGGACGGTGGGGTGTCCTGTAATCCAGTTACTTGGAGGTCACAGATTGTGGATAGTTATGAACGATGGTTGGGATATGATTGACATTCTTTGTTGTAGATTAACATTGCACAATTGAATCCTACGTTCATCCCCAAAGACCATCCTCATAATTAGACCAGTTCATAATTGAGAGGCAGCGGTTGGGACTCCATGTTAAACTGAAGTCCCTTAGATATGCCATTGGCTGTTGGGCTATTAGGCCTAATTAACAATCCTGTCTAAGGAACATGTCAGCCTTAGTCAGTAACAAGACTACAAGATGGTGCCATAATCATTTTAAACTTATTTCTCATTCATACTTCATTCATTGATCAGTTTTCTCTATAGCCTTATATAATTTTTTTAGTATATTTATTTATCATTGATTTACGTCCTTTTTAAATTTAAAAATTAAAATGGACATAAGAAGAACTAGACTAGAAGTTTAATTATGACTGAATGACTTTATACAATGACATTCAAACCTCCTATCTTTATTGTATGATTATTTGTTGAAATAGAAAAAAAGTTTGAGGTTGTAAATATCTGTAACTTGTAACTCTTATGTATAGCCTACATATGCCTTGTAATATTCTTGATCTATAGTTAAATTTGGAATCCAAACCACTGCCTCTGAATTACAAACTGATTTAATTATGAGGATAGTCTTTGCAGATTAACGTAATATTCAATAGTGCGGACGTTAATCCACCCACACAAGAAAACACTGCACCCACTGGCCACACAAACACTTAAAATAAATTTTAAACAAAAATTAATTATTTTCAGGAGCTGAAAGTAATATTTAGCAAAGTTTTATTTGCAAATTTGATCAGCAAAGGGAAGACATTACCAAAGCTGAGCAAATTCTGCGAAGCCACTTTGTTGGACAGACTGTTGGAAAAACCTGGAGAAACACACTTTCTTCTGCAACTTGTTTCATGTGACCATGAAGCATTCAGTGACATTAATATGGCCATAGCAAATTTGTACAGATCTGCAGTGAAACATTGCTTCAGCCACCTTACAAATTCAGGTAATGTAATTTACATTCTCCTCAACAGATCGCTCTTGTTAAAAGATTGAACAGAACTTTGCTGGACATGCCTTGATGTCTACTAATAGACTAAAAATATAGAAAATATGTGACGGAAGCTTTTGAACACAGAAAACTACTTGAGAAATAGAAGTTCTTCAATAATCAATTCAACTCCTTTTGATAATGGGTCCATAATGTTAGCGTTTAAGATTTTAACCGTTTAAGTCAAAGTAATCTTTAATGCATGGTCGTTATTCTTATATCTCTCAGAAAAGCTATAAAGAGTTCAAATATATTTTTTTATTGATACAACGGGCAAAGACATAAAATAAAATAATAAAATTAGCATTACTAGAAATAACTATGCTATATATAAATTCAGTTATAACTTTGAGTGATGGTTTATTTTCTGTTTGTAATGGACATTGTATAGGTTATCAATAACAAATAACCTAAATGACATCCATTAAATATGTGTATTTAATTGACGGTAACTGATGTGTTTTACAGATTCTGAGTCTAAAAGGAAGCTTCTGAATTTACTCTATGTATTGGTGTTATTAGTAAAATTTGATGAAGACTTTGAAGAAATCGGCGAATCACTCTACAACCTTTGTCAGATCGAAGCCTTAGACTATTTTAACATTTTGACTGTTTTGGGATGCTGTGATGAGTTAAAGCTTTATAATTATCTTACGGACAGTGAAAACAAGCGCATGCTTCGCCACATTGACTGCAGCTCTGTTCCTAACACAGATGTCATCAGTCGTGTTTACAATAAGATAATCATCAGTGGTCGCATCAGTTTTGAGGAATTGTACTTGCGAGTTGTCTCTCTAAAATGTCATTGGGTAGAGGAACTTGTGGTGAGTGCAGTTTGTTTATGGACTATATTTATTGGAAATTAAAATTGTTTAACTTATGTTTATCATCTAATGTAATACGTATTTTAACACATTATAAGTGAATCAAGAATCATGAACAACCTGGTATTGATTGAGATCACACAAAAAAAACAATATATGTCGACAAAAACCATATGGTTCTAAGACCATCTGTCATCTACTCGCTGAGTTAGGTTACAGACCTAAACTTTCCGAAAGTCCTTGGTTAGAAGCCCTATTCTGGTCAGAATGCTTCTTTATTATTTTCCCTCTGGCTTTAATTTGCCAAATATTTGTTCCTAGTCTCTTTATGATTTTTTCAGTTTTTCAACGGATCTTGTCGTTTCTCACTTCGGACCAGTAAATAAGTTGTCCCTCACTAAAATCCCTAGTGTGTATATGCTGGTTAGTTTTTAATTTGTTAGTGACCATTCTGGATGACTCTGTTTCCATGTCTCTCGGCTGCATGGAATCAAACTTATACCGTTATTTCCTACCTAAAAAAAGTTCTGCGGGAGATAACATCAGTTGTCGAATGAGGCGTTACATGCAACAATGCATGTTCACAAAAACCATATCGTTCTAAGACCGCATGTCACAAATAATGTTATTTTAAATTTTGTCCCCTTATTATAAAAGATACTGCCACGGTAGCTCAGTAAGTCAAAGTTTTCTGGGTCAAAATCAGTGGCTGGTGACTCCTGTCAGATCATGAGCGGTCACCTCTAGCTTGCCTGTGAGACTCACATTAAAGTTTTTTTATGTTTTTCTTCTAGAGGATGGCGACACATTTTGTAGTCATCCGAGACCAGGATAAGCTCAGGAATGTGGTGTGTTTTCCCTCCTTGTGGCCGGCAGTCGCAGTATCTCTGTGGAAGCAGTTTGGCATGAGACATGATGTTCTGGACATTGTCCTCCCTGTCGTTGAATCCTGTCAGGTAAGTTGGAAAACATCTTAGTTGAATTCTTTGAAAGACAGCAAACTCTTTTTACTAACTCATTCGTTTTAGTTGTGTACCCTTATTATTGCTGTATAAAATTTTTTTGTTAGCTTAGTTTGTGTCGTCGAGGGAAAGGATGGGTTAGGTGGATGAGGACGGATTTGGTTGGTTGGTTGGGTTTGGGTTGGGCTATGACTCGAGTCCAACCCACTCAAACTGTACACTCTACAACCTCTGTGGGTATGGAACAATGATGTTCACTTGGAGTTTCCTACAGCTATATAACTTTCTCCAGTTGTGAAAACATCCTTTACTCTACCTAGTATTGTTGTAGACTGGTTTACACTTTATCTTTTAGTTTGTTTTGTGTTTTCTCTTTACATACATACATATCCTCTAATGTCCCAGTAATCTGGGTGTTCACTAGGTTTGTCCATCTTCTTCTGTCGCTCCATAATTCCTTTTCCCCACATACTGCCATTGCAATCCTCTTGCTTCCATATGTCGATCCAGCCTCTTCTACCCCCTCATTCCCTCTTCATCCCCTTGTTCTTCTAATGTCTAATGCAATTTTAAGATCACTAATTTTTTGGGACTCAATTTCTCTATTTGTTCTTTCAACCTTTCTTCAACTATTTCTCTTTTCAACTCTTAAGTCCTAATTCTATCCAATCTCGTTTTCCGTATAATACTTCTTATAACTTCATTTCCACCACCTGAACACGACTCCATTCCCTCTCTGTTACATTCCAAATTTCTGCACAGTGATAAGTTTTATGTATATGTAGTAACATTTGCTATCTTTAGTTGTTTGTTCTATATTTCCTGTTAATGGACTATCTGTGGTGTTTGCCAGAGGAACTTCCCGGACATGTTCGGTCAACTGCTCAGCACGCTGAGCCGCATGAAGGAGTTGTTGGATTGGCTGCGGGGCGAGGGCGTCACGACTCTTCCCGACATCAACGTCATGCTGTCTCTGACCCGCAACCACAGTTCTCTGCATGTTCTGCAGGCTACCACACACTTCGTCGGCCTCGACCACACCAAGCTGCTACAGCTGCTCCTGCGACTGGAAGGTTCTCCTCATTAATTTTGATACAAGTCTTGCAGTTTAACAGACACCTTGAAGAGACCAAAAAATATATCATGCTAGGGGTAAAGCAGGGTAGACTGCGGTCACTGTGGACATGAGTTGAAATTCCACCAATCACAAATACAGTAGAGTCTCGGTTAACCGAGGTAATTGGGACCTTTGGATATGGTGAAATTGGGATAATTTGCAAGTTACCCAATAGTATTTTTAGTAATGAATGTGTTGAAAGGTTGCAGTAGCAGGTTTTCTACAGTTCAACTTCTATGTTAAAAAAATGGAGATACAAAAAAATTTGAAATATAATATTTAAATTTTATGTTACAGTTCTGGGGTGCATGGAGAAAATTTGAATGGCATTTTGACATAACATAATTTATGTCAGATTCTCATAAGATTTCCTGTATGGCATCATAAAATTTGCACCATATTTTCTTACATTAGGTATATCCACTTATTGACTATAAATATTTTATTTTTTAGGAGAGGACAGCTGGAATGTCAGAGTATTTGAGGGGTTTACCCTGATTTTTACCATGTTCCAGACCATTATGAAGGCCGTAGATTATTTCAATGAAGGCAAGTCAAACTTGACATTAATACATTAAAACTGATATAGGATCATTTCCATTAATTCATCACCAACTTTACACCTTAGGATTTCATTTATTCACCACCAATACTATTTATACTTCAAGTAGGTTTAATAATAAACATTTTGGAGTGTAAATTATTTGAGGACTACAAAAAAAATTACTAACTAACCTAGCATTAAATATAACCTAACCTATCCTAAGCCTAACTTAACCTAGCCTAAGCTAACCTAACCTAACCTTGATGAGTATTGCTGGCATTCGTGTTTAGAACATGACCAACGGTCTTGAGTATTACTAAGCCACAATACAATTTCATGGTTGTTACCACATAATCTTGGATTATGCAAAATCCCATTTGTTTGAAAAAATTACACTGCACTCTCCTTATTTCTACATTCATCCGCGAGACGCAAGAAGTTCATTGCTGTGTCTCATCAATCAGACGGTCCGGTGTGCCGGCTGCACGATTTTGTTATCGCTAAGTGATAAGACTTTCTGCAACCCAGCTGATAAAACCCGAACTAATCACAAGTGGTGATGAACTTACGTAATCAGCCAAAAAATTAGTGGTGGTGAATTAACAGAAAAGGTCCCTGATATAAATGAAGTGTAGTTTTATAATCCAGTTACCTAACTTTTCCAGTACTAAATTTACACAAATAAAATGATTAAACATAAACAATGTATGTTTTAAGAGAAAAATACAGTTTTAGTTTTAAGATTTTAAGTTAGCCACATTTTTTTGAAAAAAGTTTTTTAGTTTTTTTTTCGTGACAGTGAACCATTTTAGGCATACAAATTTTAATATTTATCTGGAATTGTGGTATCAGTTGTTTTAATATTTTAGTATTGCATCAAACTAAAGCAACAAAACATCTAGGTAGAACATGAGACTTTTATTATTATACAATTCAATTTGAATTGTACAAAAAAAGAAAAGTGATGCAACTGAATTTTTTCTTCCACAAATTTGGTTCTGGCGTATTGTGCTATTATGCAAAAATTTAAGTTAAAATTCTTTGTCTATCACACCTTTTTCTTGACTCATTTCCAGTTCAAGAGTAGGGACTACTGAAGTGTGGTAAATCAATACAATGAATATATTGAATTAGATTCAGACATGTTCACCAAACTTAGCTGAGACCAGCTCTTTTGAAAAATTAAAGTAAACTTGTTCATGTAAAATTCGCTATGCAGTTTGCAGGGTCAAATAATTTAAGTTCAGTTTAAATTATTTAAATAAACTGCTGTGGAAGAAATTATGCCTCTCCAACAAGGTGTAAGTAGGCTGGCTTATTGAATTGTTTTTATTTTTTATAAAATACTGGTTTTAAATTGATTAATTGACATTTGCAGCTAAAAAAGAAGAAAACCAAAGTCAGATTTTAAATCTTAAATATACAGAAGATATTTTAAACACAATTGCAGATGTTGGCAAGAGGATTAATAGAATAGAACCTCTTGATTTTAGGTAAGTATGTTTTTTTTAGTTGATATAATCTACAAAAGTTAATCATATTGAAATTATAATCAGTCAGTAGTATCAAGGCAATGCAATGTAAGACACTCAAAAGTTTCAGATGGAAATGATTTAATTCTTTTTCTACCTTTTTTTTAAAAAAAAGATGGTGATTGGTGACAGCCTCTTTTACCAACACTTGGTTGCATGTCGGCATAAGCTACTGATCTATGCATGGAATGTATGAAGCAAAGATAAGGATGCCCGTACAGTAATAGGTTGACGGTACTCTTTACTAAATTATCTTTAAATTTTGAAAAATTGTTTGACGACTGAATTAAATTTCTTTACTATAAGAACTATTAGTTTCTACTTTGTTTAACATATTTGGCCAATACGATGTTTGTTATATAGATTAGAACTACTAGAGGATATTTTCGTTCTCCTTTTTCTCCGATCGGAAGACTATTGCGAGGATAAGATGTCTGATAACTGGAGTCCGGATGAGAATGATGACACGGACATTTTTAGTCATCAGGTAATCGTTTATTTATACTTATGTGGTAATTCAAGAGTATTGTCCAATGCTCTAAGGGTCGATTGACTGTCAGAAAATGGACACATTTAATTTATGTTTTGTCACGATCAGAAGTGTAGACTTTGCAAAAGCTCCTTGGAGACTCTCAAGCACATCATCTTAGATTCCAAAATACTCAGACAAAAGGATTTGGTCCTGAGCAAATGTGTGATACTAGTTTTGGAAAAACTCGTAAGCCGTTTTGAAAGCACAGACATCAGCTTACCCATCTAGCTCATCATAGTTAACATATAAGCCTTAGTTGACATCTTAGGATCTAGAGTTCAACTCCTTTCCATCAGTAAGTTTTCTATATAATATGTAAATAGAAAATGATGTAACGTTTAGAGGAGATTGAAATTTACCAAGACAGTTGAGTATTATTTTCTTGTTCAACCTACAGATCAGCTATGTGTCTGACTGCCCGGACAGCAAAAGGGTTGGAGCAAGCGTGATGCCTGCCTCCTGGCCCTCCCCTTCGCGCCGCAGGTCCTCCCCTAGTCGAGCATCTACTGCTTCCTCGTATCCCTCCTCCCATCGGAAACTCTCCACTCATTCCAAGAAAATTACTAAGGTGAGATAGCTGTCAATTTTTTATTTTTATTGGTGAACCCTTTCAGTGATATGACTTTTTCCTGTTTTTCATGTTTTTTCGTCGTAGTAAACAATTAATTAACAAACACCAAAAAAACCCCAAACGGCCACTACTTGGCCGTGTGGCCGTGACCACCATGGCCTGTTTCGATATTCTGGTGTTTGTATAACCAGAAAATAACAGAACTTAATATGTTTGTCCTTTTTCCGTTTAAAACTAGTAAATATTCTAAAACGTTTGTCAGTTGTTGTTTAACTCTGTGTAAAAACATTTCTTGTATTTTATTCGCTATAAATATTACATCTTTCGGATAATCCAACTCTTTTTCCCGTTCTGACCATGGACTGAAGGTGACAGATTAAAGAGATTTTACTGTATTGTGTGTAGAGAGGAGATTGTGTAATTAGATAACAGTTTATTATAAAAAATGTATTTTTTTATTTAAGTGAAATAAAAAAGGTATTCTTTGTTGGCTTACGAAAAGAACTGGATTTTTTCATTTTTGACAACTTCGAGCAAATTAACACGGAAATTGTTTGGTCGTGTTTTGTTATATCTCAAAGTACAATGTTGCAGCTTTAACAAAACAATCCTTTTTACTTTTCAGCCAATCCGTTCCAAGTACAGCCAAGGGTTTGTCTGCTACCCACGGCTCATTAGTGATATTCTTAGCTGTGTCAAAAGATCCTTGGAATACATGGAAACCTTGTGTGATATCGAAGGCTGTGATAGATATTTTAGGTAAGTAATTCTGCAACTTTGTTATTTTGTAATTTTGGGAGAGCCAAGAGTTATTAGTTTCAATCAGTGAATCAACTTTATCAGTGAATATGTTTAAAATATTTAATCTAATCTCAAACTTAAAAGATTAAACTGAAGAATGATTTTTCACCCAGACATGAGTGTAGTTTTATAAAGTCTTTACTTGTACTATATTTTAAAGACATAAAGGTGCCATGAGTACCGAGTACACTTTTAAAAATTTATTTTTAAAAAGACAGAAACAAATTTAATTAATTGAAGTAATTGAAGGAACTTAAGTAGGCTTATTATTAATAAAAAAAAACATTTTTAAACTAAGAAACATAAACATTTTCATAAATGTATAGTTAAAATTAAATATTTAATCCTTTTTTAAATTCAATTTCCTTATTTAAAATTTTATTTCTAATTCAATGATTGTCATTTATATATACGTTATTCCCTTCATCTTTCGGATAATCTGACTCTTTTCCCGTTCTGACCACGGACCGAAGGTGACGGATTAGAGGGGGGATCACCTGATATTAAAGAACTAATATTGAATATTGATTGACATAGAAGTACTGTAATTTTATCATAAATAACTTTATTATACTGACACAACATTAATTTTAAGTAGGTTAATTATGAGTTCTTCTTAGATTTTCCCTTTGTATCCGTCTTTCATTGTTTCACATCACCTGTGGTGATTGGTATTTTGAACTTTGTCACTCAAAAAAATATTGTTTCACCTTACAGACTTAAGAAATCAGTAGAAGACGCCAGTTGGAAGTTTAACATAGTGAGGGAAAAGGGTGGGAGTGGCTTGAACATAACCAGTTTGACAAAGAGCAAGATAGAAGAGCGATGGGTGTACGTGGAGGACGAAAGCTCGGATTCGGACTCCGCCTCTGCCACAACAGCTCCTCTCCCCTCTCCTTCCTCCTCCTCCTCCACACGCAGGTCCAGGAGAGGGGGAAGTTCATCTAGGAGTGAGTCTGGGAGCAATGTGGCCAGTGGTAAGTTGGATTTGATTGATACAGTGTTAACTGTGGAGTGTGTAATTATGCTCCTTGGACTCTTGGGAGGTGCTGTCAGTGGTGTTGAAAAGTCTGGAATCTTGTTAAACGTTTTGCTTAGTAAAAAACTGACTGAATGGCTGATTGGTTATAGTACCTGTTTTGAAATCTGATGATCCTCGGATCGAATCCCGCTACGGTCGAATCTGGACTCAGTTGAAATTTGTCAATGGGATATTAACAAATGACGCTTCCTAATGACAACAGGTTGATGTTCATCTATTCTACATATATTCCATTTAGATTAATCACTGACTCCCTGGCTATTCTCGCAATAGGTTATAGTAATTTGATACGTGCATGAACACAGCTCCGTACCGATATCTTATGTAGTCCAACTATTGGCACCTGTGTTACAAACAACAAAAAGGGGTCAGTAGGCACTGTATAGTTAGTTAGTAAGTTAGTGGAATGGCAACCTACCCAGGTAGGTATTTTAAGCCAAGTATGAATGAGAAATGAGTGTACGATGATTGTGGCACGATCTTGTAGTCTAGTTACTGACTAAGGCTGACATGTTCACTATATAGAACTGTTAATTAATAGCCCTACGGTCAACGGCATATCTAAAGGACCTACAGTTTAATGTGGAGTCCGAACCAGTCTTTGCGGATTAACGTAGTATTCAATAATGCTCGTGTTAATCCACACAAGAGAACACTAAATCCACTGACCATCGTTCAAAACCATCCCCAATTCGTAACCTCCAAGTAGCTGGATTACTGGACACACTGCGGTCTTAGTCTAAGCACATCCCAGTGAATGTGTGGTTACTGTTATTATTAGTGCGATGAGTAATCTTCGACTACCGGTAGTAGATTTTACCATTCACATCTAATTTTGACTGATTTAACCTTTTGCAGGTGTGAGGTTGTCTCCTAGCGTGAGTAGTGTCAAAAGCAGGAAGGATTCAAAACTATTTTCTACTTCAAGTGACATAATAAACCTGATGCTTGCCTCCCCTGCCAGTCTTGTCGCTCATTTTATCATCAACAACGATCTGGACAAGGCTTCAAAATGTGTTGAGGTAATTCATTTAAGGCTTACTTTTAACTTTCCAGTCATTTTCGTTTCTCTAAACTCTTTTGTTTTGAACTCTGCTAAAAACATGTATTTATTTTCAGAAATTCGGCATGAAAGGCAAAAGTACTATAGATGTTGAGTTGAACTATTTAAAAGAGTTCTCATCACTGAGAAAACGATTAGCTGAACTACAAGTGACAACTGTCTCCGGTTCTTCCTCCGTCACGGACATTGCTCTGCAGGTAACGTTTTATTATTTTTCCTCTCCTTTGATTCTTGTAGATTTACTTTCTTTTTATTTCTTTTTGTTATGAAAGTGATTTAGTTAAGATAGCTGTATTCATTACTAGCAGTAAGCCCGTCCATTGTACAGGTTGTAGGATTCAGTTTAAAGAAGAAAGATCATCATACCAAAATGTAAACCTGAAATCCTAAACAAATCAATACAAAGAAAATAAATCAATACCCAGCCTCATTATTTAGCATTACTTTACAATTAAATAGATTAAAGTCAAAGTCAAAATAAGATTTGTTCCAAAAAAAACAAAATATATTACAAATTAAACTGTGCACATTTTTTAAATGTTAGAATTATAAACAAAATTAAAAAAAAATCTTTTCGTAGACATAATAATAAAATAAGAAAAATGACTTAAAAAGTAGAAAATGGCCTACATGGACCTAGAATGGTCTGTGCGTAGGCCCGAGTTGTTTTTATTAAAAATAAAATGTATGTGAATTTTTTAAATTTAGATTTGGTAAAAAGATGAAAAATGTACATAAATTATGAAATAAGAAGAGGAAATCCCGTAAGAAAACTAATCTTCCACAGTGAAATATATATAGGAAAAGAAAAAGCAAAAGATAAAGAATAACTTAATAAAATAGATTAGAACATTTATACCATTATTATTATTAATTATACGTTAAAATAACTTTTTAATATATAGTATGATTTCGAAATGGGTTTTAATGAATGACCAATATAAACTAACTAATATTGATTTGACAGCTGTTTGTTTTTATTTCTATTAAATCTTTAAACTACAAAGACAGCTGATTATTACCAGTAGGTTATTCATTGAAAACTGAATCAAAATGTGAGTAATATCGCGTAAAAGTGGGTTTTTAAATGCTCGTTATTTACTTTTCAAGGGGCGGCGGGCGATTTCAAGCATTTACAAACCTTCTCTGGAATGTAGAGAATACATGAAATAAGTTTCATTGTAATCAGTTCTCTCCTTTTTTTGGAGAAGATGGCGTAAAATGCCGCCTGGAGCGTCACAGACAAACAGACCAAATTTGAGATAAGACCGGTTTCGGCTTCTCTAATGCACAAAAAGTAAACATAACTAAAAAATAAATAATTCTGAGCAATGTACAGACAAAACTCTAATTTTATTTATATACATATTGCATCATTTATGTCAAAAACTCTAGAGTATACTAATGGCAAAGCTCAACATATATTTACCATCATAAAACTGTACATTTACGTTTTTTTCAGGCCATAAGTGAAACAGCTTCCTCAGGAGTTTTGACCGTTACATTGACAAAACTGTTAGAGACATTCTTCGCTACAACTCCTTTACCCTTAGGTAAGCTAGATTCTTGTTTTTTGGGTACTATACTTTTGTTTGACTTTAAATTGAATCAGTTAATTACTATACATAGAGTCCTGGAATTTTATAGAACTATTTTTAATTTTACTTCCTAGAACTTCCAGAAAAAATTGAGATTAATAAGATTTTGCTAATTAAATAAACAACCAATAGTGATCATCATTTCATCCTATGTATTGATTTTTATTAGATGATGTTATAATTAGTTTTGTATTTATTACAAAAATGTTGGCAATGCGCTTAAACCGAGTAATGGTTAACCCTAGAAGTGGCAAAGTCGTATTTACAAATTCAATAAGAAGGAGGCAATAAGTGGAGGCATCATTCATCAATTTAGTGAACTTGTTAGATACCATGTCTTCATGACCGTGTTGCCCTCTGGGAGCTGATACAGGAACCTGCTCATGCAGTTAACTATATTGTCGCTAGAATATGCCTCCTAGTCAAGTAAGTGCTTTTTCCGACTATACACAAGTGTCCGAGAAGTTTTTATAGGGCCAGCTGACGAGTGAAATGTCAGAAGTCTTAATGGAAGTGCTAGTGTTCGAGTTCTGACCATGAGCAATCCCAACTTGGCTTGCAAATGTGTGGTATAGTGGAGGGAGGGCCTACCTTAAATAAGCGGTGACTGGCTAGGGTGAAAGTTGATGGCATTTGTAGGCTTAATTACAGTGGACACCTTGTTTGGCTTCGTTTACGATTGTATGGTTAAGGGGAGGGGGCATGTTTTGCATTTGTTTATTTATACTTAACATTTTAAGAAGAGATACATAATTATTTTTATGTTACAATACAAAATAACATTGCTGAGAAAAAAAGCATTGCAGAAGTTTTAAAATATCGAAATAAATGTGCATTAAGCAGAATGAAATACAGTAAAATACAGTAGGGCATGAGCTACATATGGTAGCAAGAGTTGATCTGAGAGGATCGTGATCACATGGGATTTCAAATTCAGCAATCTTTGACAGTCCAGCATGTTGCGCCTGAGCTACGGCTGGGATAGACCAGGCCCTTAAAAGCGCTTCCTGTAACTTTTTAGCACAGTTAATCCTATAAGGTCTAATAGGTAAGAAATGGTGTTGTGAATGTTTTGATGTCGCAGAGATCGGTGACAGCAAGGGTGTGGTGGTGTTTGACCTTGCAGTGTCTCACGCAGCACCTCCACGTCATTCTGCGTGTCTGTTGGACCTGACCAGCAACTACTTGAGCTCCGGGACACCCACACATGGTAGGTGATCGATAATGTAAGTTGAATATTTAAGGTGAATAGTAGTAACAGGTTTACGAAAGGTTTAGTAAAAGTATTCAAGGTAAAACAAGGCTGGATGTAATTAGGAATGAAGAGTAATAGTGGAAGATTCTTTAAGAAAAAGAGTAGAGAAATCGAGATTGAGATTGTTCGTCCACTTGAGAAGAATGGAAAATTATAGAATTCCATCAAAAAATGAGTGAGCTACAGATGAATGTAATACCAAGAGGAGAAGAGAAGCCAGACCCAGAAGAAGGTGGATTAACGAGGTGAGACGAGATGTGGAAGAAAGTGTGTGATGGGAGTATGTGGAGGAAGAGAAATAGTGGAAACACAAAGGAAGATGGAAAGACCTACTCAACAGCCAGATAACTGCCCATAAATATGAGCATGTGATTCAATTAAGTGCCAGTTGTATCAAAGTAATTTTCCTTTTTGAGAATGTTATACTTAAATAAGCACATATCCCCACAAATGGCCACAGCGAAACTTTGTTTTACCCAGTGAATTTCTCTCAATATTTGAATATTGCCTTCTTTCTTGTTACATAATTACTGCAGGGGAGAATGCAGGGGGTACAGAGCATTTCCACATTTTAAAAGTGTGTCTTAATTTTGGGTCGTTACCCATGTCCGATATCTGTACAGGCTTGATTGTTCACAAAATGACAGCATCTAATAAACGTGGGCATAGAGATACATTTTGTCACTGAGGTGACAAGCTTAAATCCCGATCGGAGGTGCCTTGTCTGGAGCTTGAGAGAAAATGTTTTACAAATTTCACCTACAAGTGTTTTCATCAAACTTTTCTTTGACCAAGAGTAATGAGCATGTCAATATAAGAATAAAACTTGACAAACAACTTTGGTATAGGTAATATTTAAATGTTAAATTATTTTAAATGTGAATAATATGTCTGTATTGATTTTTTGTTATTTATTTATTATTGTAATTGTTATATATAAATGTTGTCGCATAATGATAAATGCTGAAAAAAAAATTATTAATGTTTTTATTTCAAAACCTTAAGGAAAAAATATTATTTTTTCTGATTTACTGAATAATTTTGAACTTACAGTTTCAGGAACTCTAAAAGCATTGACGGGTTGTCTGCGAGCCGTTCTACAGGAGTCTGATGACTCTTCGTCTCTGGGTGACCTACTGATCGACCCATCGGTGCCCCTGAGGCCTCCCCTGTCCCTGGGTAGTCTAAGGCAGATGTGGACGTCGGTGGAGGAGGCTATAGCCTCGTTACAGGTCGCCCTAGCCACGGGCGATGACGACCTTGCAGATGCAGCCTACCTCAGACTTACAACAGCTTCTGTCACTGGACAAGGTGGTTCTATGGATGATGATTAGGGAATTATTACATAGTTCATAGTTAATAGCTCTACGAATGACTACGAAGAAGTAATTAAGAAGCTTTAAAACTTGTACTGAGAAAGCTAGATTAGATTAGATTATTGAAAAGCCAAGTTAGAATGAGAAACGAGTGTAGGATGATTGTAGCGTGATCTTGTAGTCTTGTTACTGACTAAGGCTGACATGTTCCTTACATAGGACTATTAATTAACAGCCCAACAGTCAATGACATATCTAAGGGACCTACAGTTTAACATGGAATCCGAACCACGGCCTCTGAATTACAAATTGGTCTAATTATGAGGATGGTCTTTGCGGATTAATGTAGTATTCAATAATGCGAACGTTAATCTACACAATAGAACACTACATCCACCGACCATTGCTCACAACTATTTACAATTCGTGACCTCCAAGTAGCTGGATTACAGGACGTCGCTACTGTCTCAGTCGCAATTATGGTGAATAAGTAGATTGGTATAAATTTATTACTTAAACTATCACTAAGCTGAGTTTTAATCTTTACAATACATTCCTAAATCAATGGAACCTGTGGCTGTCAAAGCCCTAAGTACAATATAGACTTCGAGACTTGGTGTCTGTCTCTTAAAATTTGTTTGACACAAATCAATTTCATAGCGAAATTAAATTGTTTAAAGTTATATTTGTGTTAGTCATGAGTGTTTTTTTTCTAGAAATGCTGCAAAACTATCAAGACGATTCCAAGCATCATTTCCTGAATCAGTTGAGGTTTTACCTTACATGTCTGTGGAAAGTTGTTTCGCCTCTTTTTTCTTCATCAAAAGGTAATTAAAATTATAATAAATCAACAGTATTAGTTAAGTTAACACCAATTACAATAAATTCTAAACCGTCCTATATGATATAAACTGCATCATTAGCCTTTTACAATTCAAGCGATGTCAAAACAACGACTCAAAAATCAAAACTGAAACAGCTGACTGTGCAGCCTTTTGTTTTCATCTCGTGACTGGCAAGGTTCATTATTGTTCTTTGTGTTTATTGGTTTTATGATGTGTTGTTAGTTTATTTACAGTTTGGCTAATAATTATCTTTATGTGCATTATAGTTTATTTTTATTAATATTCTATTACTAAAGTAGGATATTATGGTACGTTCTTTACTATAGAAGACTATTGAAAAAATGTAAGTTTAACTCAAATTTTACCACTTAAAAGAGGTTTAATAAATGTTTTTTCTCTTTTAATATTAAATTTACTCTAGGAGACACCGTCCTGGGGTTATTTAAAATGAAGTAGTAGGATGTGATTTTAATGTTTTATCTAAGTAGAGTTATGGTTTCCAGGAACCAAGTACCACAAGTTGGAGCACAGCCTCGGCAGTATGATCGCTGACTTGGTGTTTGACAAGGGCAAGGACCCTCTGGACATAGAGGCAGCGCTGAAGCCTCTCTCCGTCAACGTGGTGCACCTGGTGGTGGCCGGGTGTACTCCTACGGTGACCATCAGTCAAGTGAAGCCGTCATCGGCCACCATCGTTCTCAACGGAGACTTCTGTGTCAGTGTTATGTACCTTGTAGCTAACGATCTCTAGGGATGTTGTTATTGGCAGATAAGGAAACATTGAATAAACTGCTCAGTATGATAAGTACTGAATTGTAGGATATGAAAGTCTCTGTGTAGTCCGGTGGTTTTAGTACCGGCTTCATAATCTGGAAGTCATCAGTTTGATCCTGGAAATAAATCTTTTGTAATGGTTTTAACTCTAGAACTGCTAAAGCCGTGATACCGACTGTGTGTGTTCTAACACTCTTGCATCCTTGGATTCCAAAAGATTGGTATCAATATAGTTTACTGCAGTTTTTCTGTCGGTCTCATTCTTCAGTCTGACATAGAATGTGTTCTGCTACAGGGTGAGGAGGAAGTGTGCCAGCCAGACCTGGTGGCTTACCTGCTAGGTGCGCTGTTGGACCGGGTGGACACCTCACCAGTGAGCCTGGCCAGCTGTCCCGACGTGCGTCGTGTGTTGTCCGCCACGGCGAGGTTGCGCACCCTGGACTGGGCATCCCTCAGTCCTGGCGATCAGGTGTTTGCGTTGTTGGTCAACCTGTACAACCTCATGTGGCTGCACGCTGTCATCACGCTGGAACTGCCTGGTATTGGTCAAGTTATTACTCTAGAAGTTATTAGTCAAGAATTATTTATTAGTGTCTTTTTTTATTTAGTTTGTAGAAGTTTATATTTTAGAATACAGTAAAGTGTAGTTTGGATTCCAGCTTATTCAGATCAGGTTAAAAAATTTAATAACAACTAGAATAAGAGTTTCATTTCGAGCACATTCAAAATTTCAGACATAACCATAGTATCATTTGTTTGTGGCAAGTATCGAGTATGTTAAACCAAACTGTTGTAGTTATAATTTTTTTCAGGTGAAAAGTCTAGATAAACTTACAATTTATAAACATTTTAGAACACACTCTGAAATGAGATGTCTTTTTCCAATAGTTATTCACAGATGTGATGAGAAATAAGATAGTTCCTGATACAGATTAAGAGTTACCTATATCACCACACTCTAGAGAAAGCTCCATGAACTGCTTCCTTGAACATCATAAATCATAGGATTTGTGAGTATGCGTTCATTCTAGTGACACAGTTTGTTTCGTGTGACAGAGAGGCAGAACCTGGTCTCACAGTCGTCAAGTCTGCGTGAGTTGACCGCTGCCAGGGTCGGCTACATGGTGGGGGCGGACACCTTCATGAGCCTTGGGCAGCTGCGACGCATGTTGGTGCCTCTCCCCGCTCCGGGGGTAGTTACCCGAACGCCCCACGTCCACCCTCCCGTCTCCACTTCTAGTGACCCCAGAGCCCTGTTCCTTCTTGCCAGCCCCTACAAGCTGTCTCCTGCAGTGCAGGTAAAAATATTTGGAATTAAAATATATTTTTCCTACAACCGCACGATAACAGGCACATTTTGCACTGCTGGCAGAACGTATGAGTAGAACATTTCCGCACTAGGGTGGATATGAGCTCATAACCACCCTAGTCGTTCTTACAAAACTAACTTCAGGTTTTGCGCAATGAAACTGAGGTTACCAGAAAACCTAAAATGTATGTTTACATATACCAACGGTAAAATCAAACATAACCTAAATGACTTTTTTATTGTAGGAAAAATCTTGTGTGTAATACGAGTGCAAATTGTCATAGCCGCCCCCAAAGTTCTGTCAAGACTTAACTGACGCTTTGTGCTGCCATATGAACCTCTTGTACGATTTGACACACTTTGTGCTCTAGTTACACAAATTGCTATAACCTTATTCTATAACACCTACTATATTATGTATATAGACTACTCATACCTCGCTAGGTTTTTGGCTTCACTAATGCTCTGCAAACTCATGTTATGGATAGTTGGTAGCGATGGTTGGTGGATGTGATATTCTGTGGTGTGGATTAACTATTCAGTCTGCAAATACCATCCTCATAATTAAACCAGTTTGTAATTTAATGGCCAAAGTGGTTCAAATTCCACATTGAGCTCTATAGCTTCCCTTAGATGTCATTGGCTGTTGGGCTTTTAACAATAGTGTCTAAGGAACATGTCAGCCTTAGTCAGTAACAACACTGTAAGACCGGTAGATATTTTAAAGCCAAGTATAAATGAGGATTGTGTGTAAGATGATTGTGGCGCGATCTTGTAGTCTTGTTACTCACTAAGGCTGACATGTTTCTTAGACAGGACTGTTAATTAACAGCCCAACAGCTAATCACTTCTGTGGGACCTACAATTTAACATGGGATCTGAACCACTTTTGCCTATGAATTTTGAACTGGTCTAATTATGAGGGTGGCCGTCTGAGTAGTGATGTTTACCAGGTGCTGCCCAGCCGAGACCTGGACAGAGAGATAGACTCTCGCATGTCAGCGTTCATCGAAGCGTCGGTGAGGACGGTGGACGGATGCCTGGTGGTGCCGGCCATCCTGCAGCTCTACATCGACCATGTCACCCTCACGCAGGGCACGGAGAGCGAGTTCAGCCTGGACAACGTCAGCAACTCCAGCCGGGAACATGTCGGCGACTTCCTCAAGGACTTTCTAAAGTCTGAGGATGTCAGTGGTAAAGGTACTAGTTCCAACTTTGGTCTATTTGTCTGTGTAAAACTTTTGAGCTAAATAACCGGTTAACCGAAACCGGGTTAAAGGAAACCCAGGTTAACCGAAAAATTTCTATAAATAATTATATGTATGTGATTTATAAATAGTGAGGCGGTGCACTGATCCTCTTTCTCCTAGAAGATTGTGTACGTTAGCGGTGATGCGAGCGAAATTTTATATAGCCTTGAGATACACATGCCACCCCGTCCCCAATGACCCTTCCATCATATAAATTCAACTCAATTCGGTTATTTTATATAGACTTTGTGAATTTTTTCTTCACACCATGTTAATAGGCTATTAGCAAATTTAATGATGTAATTGCTGTGTCAACAAAGGATTAAAAGATATCATCTACCTAAGTTGGCCTGGCTACCAGGTAGTTGTTGAAACTGAAACTGTATTCTGATAACCCTTACCTGGCGGTTGACGACATTTCTTCCAGCACAGTAAGGTCGCACGGCGCAGTAAATGAGTTTATTTGTGATCAACCATTTTGCTACATTTACTGCTTTGTAGTTTGTGAAGACACCATTAGAGTGCATTGGGTATGTTGCTTTAGCTTCTATGCACTCACACCAAATAAAACCAATATGTCGGCTTTGTTGAAATATTTAGTGACTGAAATTAGTTGCTAGGCGACTTTGGCCCGTATTCTTGCGCTCCCGTACTGCTTTTAACGAGAAAACTCATGAGTCACTACGGCCAGCTGTTTTTTTCACTTTCGCTAACCTAGTTTGTTGACATTTTTGCCGATGTGAGTTTATTTTCATTGTGTTTTAGCAGTGTTTATTGTGTAAATTTTTTATTGAATAGGATTTATTAACTAAATATTAACTGAAATGACTTATCTAGACGAAAAAAATACTTTTTTTAATACCTAAAAATAGTCTTAAAATCTTCAATAATTAAAAATGAAGCGAATTTCTATTTGATACTTTATTCAAGCTGCCTAAATCCAAAAAGAACATTGGGAAAATAATATTTTGATCTTTTTACACTAAATGAGCAGGGACTGTGCTTTTCAGTAGCGCTTTAAGGGTTAAGACTCCAGTCCACTGAAAATATTTGTGTCAAATTTCATCAGCCTGTCTTTGTCCTAAGTTTAGATTTTACGTTGTTTCATACTATTTTGCCAAATAAATGGAAACTATTTATTTGAGTAATAATTTCATCTTATTCTTGGAAATAGAAGACAATGTAAATATATGGAAAATAAATTATTAAATTTTTTCAGATATAATCATCAGCAAAGAGATTAGTCTATCTTTTACCAAGACATATTCCAGTCCAGTGATCTCGGATAGTTTTAAACACAACATCGACGACAGTTGGAAGTCTAAATACACAAGACCAGAAGTATTGAAGTATCTTGCAGCCAGAAATCCGTTATTGGGATTAATCGTGGAGAAAATTCATTGCATCGAGTCCGCGGTGGAAACTGTCAAGAGCCCAGCGATCACAACTCCGTTGGACAGAGAGCTCGTGCACCCGCCAGTCGCAAGTCTGGCTACGTTGTACGACAACAACGTAATGTTGGTAACCCTGAAGTCGACCTTGAGCAGTGAGAGATTGTGGGTGTGGCTGGACGCAATGGTTCTGCAACAAGACTGGAAAACCTGTCTGAAAAGTCTCTCTTTCATTCCGGAAAAGCAGTTAAAAAGCGATTCTCGGTTCTCAGAGTTTCGCCAGTGGGTGTTGGAACAACTCTGTTCTGCTCAAGGTAGGAATACATCTAATTAAGTTAACAAAATAAATTTCTTTTCTATAACATTTTGACAACAACAACTTTATTGATGATTAGGTTAACCCTCTATCTGGTGAAGGTCCAAAAATGGACCACTATTTTTCAACTTTGAACTGGCAGGATCCATTAATCCCAGTCAAGGAATGTGAACACTACAAAATTATTACTGATATATCGGTAACGTAAACATCTGACCTAGTAATCAGCTGACCAAATGTTAACAGATGGCTGGAAGTACTGTCAGAACATAGAGGACCCGGTGAAGATGTACCAGCTGGTGATGGCCAACAAGAGCAACTGGAGCATGGAGGGGACCTTGACAGTGTTGAGGGTGTTGACGACCATGGATACGACGTCGCTGTCCGTTGCGGACATCGCCAGTGCCAAACAGCTAGAGACCAGTGTGCAGACCAACAACAGTGTAAGCATGCAGACGTGTTGAACGATATTCCTGGATGTCTTTTTGATTTGATATTACAGTTAAGAAGTCATCTAGTACACCAGAAGTTGTAGCAGAATCGGTAAGCCTTTACAGCCAAAGTGCAAAACTTTCCTTGTGCTATTGGTTTTTCCTTTGAGGCATGCTATTTTTTTAAATTTAGATATCGATTTTAAGATAAATTCACCCACGGTAAAGTGTAGAGAGTGGAAAGACCATGGTAAATTTAGTTTAAGTAGGGAAAATGAAAAAAATTTAATAACTACTTGTGATCGGCAGCTACTAACCAGGGTGATATTTTTGTTCAAATATTTCAAGCATTTCTGTGATAAAGAATATAGTCTGTCAAAGCATCAAGTGCCAAACTATCAAAGATTTATTGCACTGTTGTGAATTGCATTTTGAATTGTCTTGCCTAGGTTTTTCCGTATCCAAGAGGAGACTGCTCCAAGCCAGATGTTTTAATAATTGCCTAGTTTTCAAGAATGGTGGTAAATACCGAATATTAATTTATGAAATGGCACATTTACCGGATGTTTGAATGTGTTGTCCGGTAGGAACTGTGGCTCAATGACCTCATGTACTCCTAACACTTCTCACACTGTCTTCTGGGTTGTCTGATTGTGTTGTAGGTCAGGAAGGTGTGCTCCCTGAGCTCCATAGAGAATGTCTGGGCCGTGCTGGAGGAGTTGCTGAGCAGCTACCAGGTGCAGTTGGCTCTGCAGTGGCTCAAGCACAATGATCTCATGTACTCCTAACACTGTCTTCTGGTAACCGGTTGTCTGATTGTGTTGTAGGTCAGGAAGGCGTGTGCCCTGAGCTCCATAGAGGATGTCTGGGCCGTGCTGGAGGAGTTGCTGAGCAGCCACCAGGTGCAGTTGGCTCTGCAGTGGTTTAAGCACAATGACCTCATGGACTCCGAACATTCCTCACACTATCTACTGGTAACCGGTTTTCTGGTTGTGTTGTATTTTAACCATTTTCTTTATTTTTAAACAATAATTCGTTGGCTATCATATTGAAAATGAACTAGAAAGGCAATTTAATGACAGAATATCTGACACCAGCTGGACACTACTACATTAGTTGTATTTGTCACAATGTTTATGTTCCCAGCTGATCGGTCAGCTGGTGCTGGAGTTGCTGGAGACAGGGAAGGACATGGAAGCAGAGGAGCTGCTCAGACAGTTGCCGAGTGACCAGGCAGTGAGGATCGCGGAGGGGTTGCTGGGCCGTGCGCAGAGCGTCAGCTCTCTGCAGCACCTGGTGGCGTTTCTACAGCAGCAGGGAGGGACTGCGGCGCAGACTCTGCGCTACCACTATCTTCACCTGGGCGTTGTTATGTTGACACATATACCATGGCAGATTCAGGTACTTTGACACTTTTTCTCTATTGATTTTGTTTGCGGAGGATTTAGAAACCAGGATCTCATACCAATTTTGTGCGGTACCTATCAACTGTGACATCTTTGATTGCTACTGGGAAGAAATAGTTGTAGAAAAGTTCCTTTAAATGCCCATGACTGTTGGGCTATTAATTAACGGTTACGTATAAGAAATATTTCAGCCTAAAACAGTAAAAAGACTACAAGATCGCTGTTTTTTAATTCATACTTAAATACCTACCTGGCTAGGTTGCTATTTTAGAAAGATAACAGAAAGGTTATAATATTAACACAAAGCTTTCCAAAAAGGGTACACCTGTATCTCCGTAGGTTAATAGATTTTTTGTAATTTTTGTCCTCACTCATTTTAACTTCAACTTTTCAGTCAGTATCCCTTGCTCAAAATCTTCACACTATTCCCTGTTCTTTAGGGTTCACATGTTAACTCATAAAGTGTAACTGTCAGTCATTGAGGGTTTTAAATTTTATCTCCAATTATTTTGTTAATGATAACCGTTCGGTTACATGAATGTGTTGAAATGCTACAGGAGGATTACCGCAGTCTCATTAGCCAGCCAGAGCTGTTGGTCGAGCAGTTGCTGATGTCCACGAGGATATCCACCCTGGAGGGGATTCTTCACTCCTTGCACCAGGAGATATCGTCGCTGCCACCCGGGTCGCCTCTGTCTCCTCCATGTCTCGACGCTCTACTGCGCCGTTACGCCGCCAAGGCGGTGGACGTAAGGGTCCGCACCATGAACCTACCGTCCAGGCGGCTGCGCACACCTGAGATGACTGCCAAGTTCACTCCTCCGGACATTCCTCCCATGAAGGAAGAATGGGTCGGAAATGATGAGGTAAGGTATCTGGGGTATCCTGCAGTATCTAATATCTAATGACACATTCTAGGGAAGTTAATCTTCCATTATCCACAATCTAATAAATCTAACAGATATTATTGGTTACAGGTGACAGAGTGCATGTGCTGCCAGGTGACTGTGTTCTCCATGTTCAACAGACGTCACCACTGCAGACGATGCGGCAGAGTGGTTTGCGGTATCTGTTCGCCTCATCGCTTTAAGGTAAACTTACTTATTATTCATTCTCTTTCGTGACAAGTTCCAAAATTTCTGAAAGTTTTCTGAATTTTCACTTTCAAATGTAGGGTGCAAAGGACTGTGCATCATACCAGCTGTTTTTCCTACCATTTTTTTTTTAGATTTTAAATGTGCAAGAGTGTAATGTGAAGTAAAACTAATGATTTCAATAGTAAGCATATGCTCTAGAAAATCTACGTTAAACTGTAGGTCCCTTAGTTGTCATCGGCTGTTGGGCTATTAATTAGTCCTGTCTGAGGAACATGTCAGCCTTAGTCAGTAACAAGACCACAAGATCGCGCCACAATCATCCTACGCTCATTTCTCATTCATACTTGGCTCAAAATACCTACCTGGGTAGGTTGTCATTTCAATAATGTAATCTAATCTAAAATGTTGCAACAACCCCTTATAACACATCTCATTGCTGTGCTTTATTGCTTAACAAAGTTTTAATCTAGGTTTTCTGTTTTTAGGTTTCTGGGTACGGAAATGTGAAAGTGAGGATTTGCAACGATTGTTACGACTACATTTTACCAAAAACATTACATGTGAGTGTTTTGCATGATTTATTATTTGTTTAAGATTTCAGGTTTAAATTTATCTGTGATAAGTATAATTTTTTCTTAACACTCCTGAAACCCGTACAAAGAACGGGCTTACTGCTAGTGGAATTGCAAAATGGAATTGTGTTTGACAGCCGGAGGTGCAGGCGGGTGTGTCGAGGTCTCGCACGGAGAGCACCGACAGTGAGCCAGAGTGGCTGCTGACCACCGACCTGGTCTACAACAACACAGTCCGAGAGGAGTTCACCTACACGCACGCTCCCAGTGTGTCCTTGTGCCTATCCATCCTCAAGCTTCACACCGAGCACTCGTCGCTCCTCAGGTGATTTATCTCACGATTTTCTTGTTTCTTTTTTGTTTGTCATAACCTATTGTAACGAATAACACTCCCGACTGCTGGCAAGACAGTCTTTGCAGTTGAGTGGGTAATAGTTGTACAGTGGAACCTCTTAAATCCGAACTAATTGGGATGATTAAATGCTACATCTTTGCTCAAGTGGTGCCTATTCCATCAGCCGACTAGGCTTAAGGCCCTGTGATATCCACACTTACCGCAGGGGCTCACTTGTGTGGGACGTGGTAGGGGACCACACGGACCTTTAGCCAAATCCTGGAACCCAGGGATGGAGGTAGTTTCGGCCTACGAATGGGTAGAGACACGATCTCGGCCTAACACCATTCTGGCTTAAAAGGTGATGGTACTATGGGCTGGAGGGGGCTTCACTCCCTCCTGGGTTTGGATTCGTAGTGGTAGTGGTTGGTGCTGAAATGCGCTAGTCGAACCCCTGTTCCTTCCAGAGTGAGGTTTGCTGATGGTAAGGTGTCACTCGTCTCTCTTGACCGGTGAAATCGGGGGACAGGGGGGAGATGCTTGCCGGTGAGCTACATCGGTCGGGGTGGCATCAATAGCCACAACTGGTCGGAAGGCTGGGTAACGACTGGGCGGGTGAAACCGAGTAGGCGGATATCCGTGGTGGTAGGGGGCGAACACTCCTCCTCCATCGAATGAAGTGCCCCTACCGAGGGCATAGCGGTATAGGCCTAAGCCTCTCGCGAAAACCTATATGCAACAGGGTTCTGTTTGATATCCACACTGCTGTGGGGTTCACTCACACTCTTGTCATGTGTGCAGGTTCTTGTTCACTACCATCGAGGCCATGCTGCAGCTGATCCGCCCTCTCAGCCCGGGCACTGTCAACCCAGAAGTGGATTACTCTCTGCTTGTCACCATGATCAGGTTAGGTTCAATCCATACTACTTAGATTAAGAGTAAGCCAACTGTATCTTTAAAATGTTAAAAAGTCTGCCTTTTGTTGCAATTTAGGAACCGGTTTCACACACAAGTTCAGTAAAGTAAGGTTTACCCGGATCCGAATCATCCGGATTCTAAATCATTCGTATCAGATTTAAAAAAAAAATGTTATAAATAACAGTTAATATGTGAATTTTATCTCAGCTTCTTCAAAATTTCTTCAAATTTCAAAATTGCGAGCGGTAACTGTTTGCCAATACTGAACTGTCAAAGCGTAGCCATTTGATTTTGAGGTTAGATGTAGAAGCACTTAGCGCGTGAGCGGTCAATATTTTACATTTTAATTTCATTACTGAACTGTCAAAGTCGTGTTTAAGGTTAGACGTACTGTAGTTGTATGTTTCAGAATTATTTTTACTGTCAAATCGCAAACAGTGGCAGGTCATGAGTGGCTGTAAAAGGAAGAAGATGCACAAAGAGCTTTAATTAGGTAATAAGTATCTGCACAGGCTCTAAAACTATGGTGATGGTTGGTTGAGAATAAGAAAAAATCTACTTAACTAAGTTAACACCACTCACTTATTACCAGGTCGCTGTTGGAGTTTGCGAAGCTGAGTTGTTCTCAATACGGAAGCTCGGGTGATTGGGCGACCGTGGACGGACTGTTCGCCGAGGTTGATCTGTTGGGAATGTTGGTAGCCTCGCCCCAGACCTGTGCGTTGCTGCCGTCAGAACCACTGAGAGGACACAGCGCGCTAGCCTCGCTGAGGGAGAACTTGCTTCGGTCCGAGCTGTGGACCCTCGCACTAGAGGTAGGTCACACACAGTAGAGTAGGTCTTTTTTAATAGAGAATTGATAGGAAAAGAGTCGAAAAAAGTTTTACTTGTGACAGATTGTCATTTTTGTTTAGAAAAATCTATAAATGAGCTAGGAAGTACTAAAATTATGCAAATTAAAAAACTCAACTATTATGTTTAGTACTTATGTAATCAGGCATTTACGGTTAGAAGCTAACATATTATGGCTGATAATGAAATGTGTTTTGCTCCAATGTGAATGTGAGTGACTCCTCTATTTGGCATGTCACTGAAAATATTTTGAGACGAATATGAATTTGTCTAATATTATCATTTCTAAATTTATGTAGACACAAGTTGCAGATTTTTCTTTCCCAACAAATCATTGTATAGTTTGATAATTTTTTGAGCTATCAAGAATTTTGAAATATTTCAATAGATTATTTTCTAGCTTAAACAAATATGTTGTGAAACTGTATTACATAAAATTGTATTTCATGTTTTTTAGGTATCGACCAAGGCAGGTCTAGATTACAACAGCGTGTGGTTGGCTTGGGGGAAGGCTTGTCTCAAAGCAGGGGCCTGGACCGAGGCTAGGGACAAGTTTGCACACTGCAGCCCACACAAGAAAGACACACAGATGCTCTCTGATATTCTGCAGATTTTACAGGTGTGTGATCTGTAAGCTTATCAAAGAATGAAACGAAGGAATGTAATTTCAATTATAACAACAGCACAACAGCATAGTACAGTGCAACTCGGTTATTGCGGCCTCGGCCATAACGTCAACTCGGATATAACGTCATTTATTTTTAGGTCCCGCCAAACTATATGTATTTACATAGGAAAAAACCTTGGATATATCGTCAGTAAATTATCAAACCTCGTATATAACGTCAAGAAAATCGGGCCGAGATGAAGGCAACATATAGCTAAATAGAGAAAGTTCGGTCGGCGGTGCAACGTGAGGGCTGCGGCTATTGTTTAGCTACATTCTATTTTTAGAAACGGCATTTTATTGCTGTCTTACCGCTAACAACCCCAACCCCCTCCCCTACCCTATATTCGCTGTCGCCGGTCATCAAGGTCAGTGTCAGTGACTCACGTCGCATCAAAGCACTGTGATGCCATTCGTACGTACCTACAGTTCGTGTAGATATCGTTAGTTCAGAGTATGTCTTTTACAGTTTGTTTTTCGTTATTTTAATTTACGAATACAGTCTTGAAAAATAATGGCAAGTGTTAAGAGAATGGTTTTGCTGAAGAAAAGGTGTGAGTTATAAGAGCGTGTGAGGAGGGACATAAGATAGCAGACGTGTGTTCGGGCTTGTTTTTTAAAATCGAACCAACAGTTGAATTCACCAAGCCGAACTTCATTGCAATATTTTCAAATTCGATTTTTTATATAGTAGAGTAGTCAGTCAGTCATAAACATAAACTTACGGTGTATTTCAAATTACCTTCATTAAATGTCGTAATTTCATGTAAAAAATGTGTTTCCCTATTTTTCCTCGGTTTTAAATTAAAATTATGTAACCTCTTTTATAGCGTCACTCTGATATAGCGTCATTAATTGTGTGGTCCCTTCAATGACGTTATAACCAAGTTCCACTGTATCACTAATTATACAATATTATGTAAACAATGTTAATTAAATACAATGACTTACTTTTTGGAACATAAGAGTTCAGTTATTGTATTTTGACATATTGAAGAAATCCTGTTAGTCAATGCAAAGTTGCACCATTGTCTTATAAATATCATGCATTCGGTTGTAGCAGTACACTGTTGCTCGAGATAGTGTAGGGTGATGTCTAGCTACACTCACAGTCATCATAATAGATTCTATTCTCACTGTCCAACTCTTTATAATTGTTTTTGGCAAATTACTTTTTGAACATTTGAATTTGTATACAGCATGTTTCATGTTTCTTGATGTGCACAGGACAACCCTCAGATCACAGATCTCAAGAGTCGTCTGAGCAGGTTGAAGGGATTGTCCACCAAGCCAGATGCTCTCCTGACTAGCTTCTCGTTGGAGCCGCGAGTGTACGAAGAGTGTTTATATTACCTTCGGACGTATGGCAGCCATGCGTCCACTCTCACCTTCTATCTAAACCAGAACGATATAAAGTTAGTCTCCATTATTCGCATACTATTTGTTAGTTTAGTAATTTTTTAACATGAACTTTTGGATTGTATTTAGATGTTTTAGGAACGAAGGAGATTTAGAGATAGCTTTCCTGAGGAAATGTTCAGTTAGTTTACAGAAACAAGAGTACTGTAACATTATGTTCTAGAAAACGTACTTCAGCAAGTAGTAACAAAATGTTGTGTTTATATTTAAATATTTTCTCAGGTAAAGTTTCTTGATCAGAATTTTATTTTTACCATATAAGACAGATATAAAGTGATAGAAGCAACATCTAGTTTACTTAAAAAATGTTTAGTTTGGTCACAGAAATGTTTAGAACAGTCACATTTTTGAAACACAAATTTTTAACTTCTACACCTAAAGAAGTTCTCAGAATGGCAGAAATATGTTGTACGGTAATATTATGAACCTATTAGTGTTTTTTTGTCTTGCCCAAAATATTTCTTGGGTAATCTAGTTGTTCTTTCTTCTCCCTGAAATAAAACCTTTTTGCTTTTTCTCCTAAAAATAATCACTTAACACTGCCCAGTATCATTAGTGTCTGCCTGTATGCTAGCCATTCATTGTGTATGTCGGATATTGACAAGTCACTTCTGGTGTGTATGTTACAGGTCTGCAGTGTGCCTGCTGCTAGAGACCCCAGTAGAGACTGAGGTCTACCTGGACAGTCTGTTCCTCCCAGCGCTCCACACTGCTAGGGTTACTCAGTTGTACACGTGTATGTCGGATATTGACAAGTCACTTCTGGTTTTCAAGGTTAGTTCTTCTTTATAATGGGGGTCTACCTGGACAGTCTGTTCCTCCCAGCGCTCCACACTGCTAGTTACTCAGACACGTATACGGATATTGACAACACTTCTAAACAGGTTTTTGCTGCTAGAGAAAAATATTACCTGGAATGTCATGGTTACTGTTTCCTAATTGCAGTACTTCTTCTTGATTTATACATGTTTGAAAAATTCAATGTGCATGGTTCATGGTTTCCTAATTGCAGTACTTCATTTATATGCATGTTTAATAATGACCTGGAAATGTACAACAATTTTGAGTTGTCAGGGCAATAGCTAGTTTCCTGATTTGAGTTTCATCAAAACAACGACCACTGTTTCTTAAAACTACATTACAAGAAGGAAAACATTGATTTAAAGAGAAACGTTTGAATAAAATAGAATAATTTAAAATGTATAGTGAAAATTAAGTGTATTTTAACTTTAACACCAAGCTGAGCCAAGCTTTAAAAACCTCAAAAAAAGCTTGATGACTTGAGCTTTCCAACACCACTACTAAAAACGAACATCATTGTTGAAGGGTTCTCATCCCTTTCATGAGTTAAGTTTCATGGAATTTTCATCATTATCGTACGCTTTTGTGATGTGATCTGTCACTGGTGCAGGACTATCTGAGGACGTCCTGCGCGTACTGTGAACGGCACCAGCTGTACCACGTGCTGTACCAGGCGCAGGTGTGGATGAACGACCACGTCCGAGCAGCTCTGTCCTGTATACACTTCTTCAAACACAACACCCGCAACTACCACGACCTGGCCAGTCACAGAGTTCACTTGGAGTCGGCCTTGGGGCACCTGCAATCGGCTCTCAGGCATAGCAAAGGTGATTACGATTGCAATTACCTTATGAAATGGCAACCTACCCAGGTAGGTATTTTAAGCCATTTATGAATGAGAAATGAGTGTAAGATGATTGTGGCACAATTTTGCAGTCTTGTTACTGTCTAAGGATCTGTCTGTGTGTGGAAAACTGGAGTCATCCTAAATAAAAGGTGACCGGCATTTTTAGGCTTAATTGGGATTGCTGTAGAGAAAACCTGCTTTGCTAGTTTATCTGTATGGTTAAAGGGTGCTTGTTTTTGTTTGTTTGATTAAACTGATTATATTAAAAAAAGAGGAGCATAATTAGTTAATCACTCCTAAGGCTAAAACAACCACTAGTTTTAGGGTTAAATTTATTGTCTACAATTGTGCTCAAGCTGAATTTCCATTTACATTGCGACATCGAAATACTCAGATTTGTCTTTGTGCAGACAACAAGAGCCCGTTGGTGATGCAGTTGCCCAAGTCGCAGGTCGTCCGCTACATCGCCACCATCAACCTGCAGGCGGAGGTGGTGACGTTCCTGGCGGGGGCGTGCCCCGACGCTCCCCCGCTGACGTTGTTCGGCTCACACGCACAGCGGGGCAGTCTGGCCACTGTGGTGCTCATAGCTGGCTCTGATCTCGAACTGAGTTTCACTTTAGCTGCCAAGTGAGTCTTAGACAAAGCAGTTTAAAATGTTTGTTTTTTTGTTGGGGTTTGATGTAGCGTCTTTTCACCACATTGACCATGATTTTTCCTGAATCTTAGAAGAAGAATTAAATTTTTGCATCTTTTCCACTTCAGGAAGACTGCAGAATTATAAGGTAATGTGAGTTCCATTGACTTCAATAGGAACCACATGGTAAAATAAATCTAGGTTAACAAAGTTCTGTTTATCGTAAACAGTGTAATAATAGAGTATTGAATTTGTACTCAATTCCATAATTTTTATTCTATGACTACTATTTACAGTTTTGAAAACCTTTTTGCAACTACAATGTAATATTTAATTTCTTTTTAAAATCGATGCTTGAATGTTCTCCCAGGGTTGCAGATGACTGGAAAGTGGACAAAGCATCAGTCATCTGCCCAGCAGCCGCAAAGCTGGCTCGAGCTGGCAGGACTGCAGATGTGCTCAAGTTGGTATCACTGCTTGAGACGGATCCGAAGCTCTGCAATCAGCTGTTGATATCCGCACTCAAGGAGAAACTGCCTCAGCCGGACACTGACTCTCTCTTATCTCAAATTACTGATGTTCCCTCCAAAGTAAGTATCACTATTAATTAACCCGCTCGGTCAAACGAATCAGATCGACATGCGCACGAACTGACACTGCAGGTAAATATACTTGAATTGACTGGGATATCGATCCGGGACGTTCTGATCTCTAGTGGTTGTTGTAGGAACAACTACTACTTCTCCTGATGCCAAGTGTGTTTTTTGGGAGTTATGTCGATATTTAGAAGCGATCTCACATGACAATGTTTGGATTATTTTTATTTTTAGACTTGTTTGCAATTAGTTGGTAATCAGTATTGGCCACATGCTATACTAGGTTACGATTGTCAAAGTATATTATTGTAAACAGTTGTCGTCAGTGGCACACTAATGTGACAGGGCGACGGTTAATTACTTTAGTATGTTTGAGTAATATTTGAACAAACATCACTAACATGAATTTTATCTGTTAGTCTTACTTATTACTTTTTAGGCTTTCAGTTGACCTTAAAGAGGCATAAAAATGTCAATTTATGATCTGCTTGAGTTGGGTTTTGAGTTTGATGAGGTTAAATTGGGGTGGGTTAGTTGAGATTAGGGTTAGTATATATTCCACCCTCAGTTCCATGACTAGCCTTGAATGTGTATTGCAGATCACAGCACTGATAGAGTGCGGCCAGCTCAAGTCCGCTTACCTGCTAGCAGTGAAGCACAACAGACTCTCTGATGTGGAGAGAATATTGGAGGCAGCTGTCAGGTTGGACCAGCCACTCATCAGGAAGATCTGCCTCAAGCGACTCAATCTCTCTGAAGAGAATTCGTAACCGCTTCAAGGAACATTTGTAACAGCTCTGAGAAACAGTCGTAACTGGTCGGAGGAGCACTTATAAGGAATATTTGAAACTGCTCTGAGGAAAATGTTGTTTAAATGTAACAAATTTGAATGTTTGAGAGGAATTGTAAAGAAGGAATGGAACAGTGTAACTGCTGCAGAAAGACGAAACAGTAAGAAGAACAGCCGAGACTGTTTTTCAACAGAGTTTGTAAGTGCTGTAACAGAACAGGAAAAACTGCTCCAAAGAACAGTACATGAAAACCTAAAGAGTCGAACTGCTCTGGAACTGCTCACTGCTCCGAGAAACAGTCGTAACTGCTCCAAAGAACCGTCGTAACTGCTCCGAGGAACAGTCATAACTGCTCCAAAGAACCGTTGTAACTGCTCCGAGGAACAGTCGTAACTGCTCCAAAGAACCGTCGTAACTGCTCCGAGGAACAGTCATAACTGCTCCAAAGAACCGTCGTAACTGCTCCGAGGAACAGTCGTAACTGCTCCAAAGAACCGTCGTAACTGCTCCGAGGAACAGTCATAACTGCTCCAAAGAACCGTCGTAACTGCTCCGAGGAACAGTCGTAACTGCTCCAAAGAACCGTTGTAACTGCTCCGAGGAACAGTCGTAACTGCTCCAAAGAACCGTTGTAACTGCTCCGAGGAACAGTCGTAACTGCTCCAAAGAACCGTCGTAACTGCTCTTAGGAACAGTCATAACTGCTCCAAAGAACCGTCGTAACTGCTCCGAGGAACAGTCATAACTGCTCCAAAGAACCGTCGTAACTGCTCCGAGGAACAGTCGTAACTGTTCCGAGGAACAGTCGTAACTGATTCAAAGAACAGTTGTAATAGCTCCAAAGAACAGTGGTAACTACTCGGACCGAGGAACAATTGCTCCAAGGAATGAGTTCTTACCCAGGATGTAGAAGAATTATTTTAACACTCCCTCTTTCTTTTGTCGATCAAAACCCTTCCATTTTAAACTGTTTGAGGAAATTATATATCTTTGATTTCGTTAAATTAGAAGGAAAATTTGGATTTTGAAATCACCTGAGAAAGCAATAGAAAGAAGATGAAAACATATATTGTGTTGGTTCTATAATTAGTTTTAAGGGGATGATATTTCAAACAACATAAAAGTAATTTAATATGTGATTGAATAAGGGGTTAAGAGTTAATTTTATAATTTTTGACACCTTGTATTTTTTAATAATTGAACTTAATTGTGTTAATAATTTTTTTTAATTTCAAACTTTTTTTACAGTTTCAAACTCAAGCTGGTTTAAATATGACACCTAAAGATTTCAATTATTCATTATACGTTGCGTTGATAGATCTGTTAAAATTAGTAACCATGTGAGTGTCAATAATTGTGATTTATGTATTTATTTTTCTGGAACTCCATGTTGTATAATCTTCCAGTTAAATAGAAAAATATTGCAAACATTAAATAAAAAAGTTGTATCTTACGAGTTTGAGAAGTTTTTATCTTCTTATTGTGCATTTATCATAATCATCATTTTTTCATTTTTTACTTGGATCATATGGTTTTACATTTTTTTTCAAACCACATTCAGTTAAACGTTTTTCTTTTTCATATTTGAAATGCATAAAATTTCTCCCAACCTTTTTAACATGTATTTATTAGGCTTTTAATATTGTTTCGCTAATTTCTTGTCTATGAAATGTGAAATATAAACATGTACAGTCAAACAGGAAGCTGCCAATGTGAATCAATGACCGAGTACAAAATAAATAATATCTGCATTAATAAAACCTTCAATGAAGCCGAAATACGTGTAAATTGTTCTACATATTAATATACTTTATATTCTGTGACTTTTAAGAGGGTATCTAAATATAATTTTTTTTGTTATTTGTGTTGAAAATAATGAGCTAATTATTCTGCCAAAGGCCAATAAAGACTGAATTTTTACAAGTAATGTTAAAAAAAACTTTTTCTCAGTAGTAATTTTAATATTATTTATATTTTTTATATTATAATTTTAAATGTGCAATTAATAGCTTATATTTTAATAACCAAGAAAAACAATTGACAAAGATATTATTGCTTATGAATTATACATTTTATCACCTATTTTATAGTCTATATAGTTTATTGGAATTGTTATTTCAATGTTAATATTTTTATAAAGAAATACATAGTAATAAATGTTGAAAGTTTTATTCCTTTTGTAGGTATTTTCCCCTTGTCCTATTTATTTGAAATATCAATTAAATTATGAAATTGTTTTATTATCTTAATTTGTTTGGGTATATTGTTGTAATTATTATTATTGTGTAGCAAGCTGATATAGTCACAGTTTCTTATTGATCTTACTCTATTGTATATTTATTACTTAACCCTCTGAGAGGCTGAGCTTTTAAACTTTATTTGTATTTTTATTTTTAAATTACACTCTTAAAATAGGTTTCCACTGCAATGCCACTGAATCCTAAACAAGCTGTCAATTTCCGCCCAAGCTGGTCACCATTTATTTTAGGTGGGCTCTCACCACCACCTCTATACCACATATTTGCAAGCCAAGTTGGGATTGCTCATGGTTGGAATTCGAACCTAGGTACTTCCGTTTGGTTTAAAACGTTTCGCTTGTCAGCTAGCGCCTAAGTCCACTATACCAAGTACCACCAATGGAGAAAGTGCTTAGCTATGTAAAAAACATACTTTAGTGGCGATTGAGTATTCTCCTTGAGATAGTCCAAGTCCCCACTCCCAGATAGCAGCACGTCTCACAGAAGACATTGTCTAAGGTCAAAATCTGTCGATAAACATGAGAATTTTTGCCTATTCTCCATAAGATTAAAATGGGAAAGAGTGAGTAGGTTTGCTGCTGTGAGGAACACTGAAAGTAGCCATTTATACCATCAAAAATTTTATTTTTAACATTTATACCAACTTTCATCAACATCTGTCCATAAATATAGGAGTTTGCCTAATCTCCATATGATTAACATGGGAAAAGAGTATGCAGGTTTGCTGCCATGATAAACACATAAACTATGATTTTTTAGCACAAATGTATGGATCTCAACCACATGAAGCTAAATATCAAGTTTCATCCAAAAATATTAGATAATAAGTGAAAAATTAATTTTTTTAATCCTCCATAAGATTAACATTGGAGCCTCAAAAATACAACGTACTGTGTTTAGATTTTTTTATATCTCGGTAACCGTTGAAGATAGAGAAAAACTTTAAGGAACTTAATTGTGTAGTTTTTTAAGCTGAATGCAATGGTGAAATATAAAATTAGAAATTTTTAGAAACTACTGTGAAAACACGCAAAAAACAAGGGGGACAAAAAATAATACCTTCCCATTCATTTCTGATTTGTATTTTAAACTCGTCACATTTGTAAATACACGTCTCTAAAATTTGGTCTCGATCGGCAATTTCGAGAGTTATCGTGTTCACAGGAACAAATAGTAATATATATATAACCATTTTTATATACATATATGGAATATAAAATTTTAACGACTATTGTTTTTGGTTTAAAGAATTACAGTGTAGCCGCTTAAGTCTCTTTGGCCATGAACAGTACAGTAATAGCATTTTCCCTATGGGAAATTCGCTAAAAACATACTTTAGTGGCGATTGAGTATTCTCCTTGAGATAGTCCAAGTCCCCACTCCCAGATAGCAGCACGTCTCACAGAAGACATTGTCTAAGAAGTTCACAAAATTGACAACAGATGCCACTCCCTACCACTTCTTGTTTAATTTGTAAATGTATCACAATCGACTTTAGCAGTTCTAGGGTTGAAGTCTGAATCTGAAACTAATTAAATCATTAGATAAAGGTGTTTTTATTCAACTATAATATATAAGAACTAGTGGTACCTACTTCTGAATGTGATAGGTTGGATCCTAAAATAAATCTTGACAACTTTTTGATTGTTATCAGAATCATATGTTTTTATTTCTTCGACTTAATTAATGAACATGGTAAATGCATCAACTGGTCTTTGTCAGTAGGAAAGCTACTTTTAAAATTCACTACACTACTCTTTACTAAAAGAAAATGTTGATTTGTGGTTGAAATGGTACTCAAGTTAAAATACCCTTAAAGATTGAGCCCCTATCTTTAATAATTGGAATGGTGTGCAAGAATAAGTGTTCACAGGTTAAACTACACATTTACTTGATGAGTAGAAAATTCAGTCAGGTTTAAAATGTAGGTGAAACTATAAAATTCAAAACTCCTTGAACTATAAGCAACATTCCTAAAGAACAAGGGGACAGTAAAAAATAATACCTTCCCAGCTTCATTTCTCCCATTTGTATTTTAAACGCACAGTTTACGTCCTCTAATAGCTTCATTCCGCGGTAGTTCCGAGACAATTTCGTAGAGGGCGCCACCTGCGTCGAGGCTCTGGGAACTAACCTAGTAATGACATCTCGGAACCATAACGTCGCATTTTGCAGGTCATTTGTAAAGAGAGGTTGCACCGGGCGGCAAAGTGTTTTGGTCGGCAACAGATTACAGTGTAGCCGCTTTTATAGGTCGTAAAACTCTGCCGCCACCAACGTCGCTCTATTTGTTTATAACTCTATTTCCATTCCGTAGAAAGCGTAATATCAGTGATTTCCGCGGGAAGTACAATGGCGGAGATTTGGCCAGAAGTGTCTCCTGGACCTAACGGAGGTTTGATGGTTGAAAGTTTAGACGTGTGCGTTGTTTTTACCTGTGTAAACGTCTCCGAGAAGTAGGCCTACATCTTACAGCTTATAGTGTAAGGACTCTAGGACTCAGAGACCAATAAGGAGTAATTTGAATAATCGACACTTCTTCACGTTCCTAGATAGGAAACCTAGTTGGTTTTTGGCCTCGCCAACCATATGCCCCCTTGCTATTCTGCCTTCTGCCAGTTCAAAGTCTGCTCCCATTCTTCCTAGGTTTTTCATCACCTCATCCACCCATCGCATTCTTAGCCTTCCTAATGGTCTCCTGACGATCTTCACCTTCCCCTCTCACTTCTTGTTGAGCTTAAGCAAGTAAAAACTGCCCAAATGACTGTTAATCTTCACAACACTAGTCAACAGTGAGTGTAAGTGCGTTATTGAACTAAAAGTTGTCACTCGTATCTCTTTAGCTTCTACAGATTTAAGTGAGAGCTTTTGAGTGCAATGGTTCTTGAGCCCTTTTGGACATACGATGTGAGTTTTTGTTTGTGCACAGTACTAATATTTTTTTATGTTCTAAGTTTCAGCTCACCTGACGACAGGTTCAGATTTGGGATCCCGATTGTGATGGAAAATGCCAAAAGTAAAAATATAAATAACATAAACTCTTCATCACTAGCAGGGAATTTCAGACAAAGAAGTATGAGAGAAGTTACAAAGATTGGCTATAGTCAAATTCGTGTCCACGCAATTTGGTTTTAGGATTTTTGCTTCATATTCTGAGATGTAGCCTAATAGGAAAAATCAATGAATAAAAAACCTATGTTCCTCATGAAACTGAGAAATGCGAACTTTTACGTTAGTTTCACAAGGATCTGAGAAAGACACATATTTCAAATTTTTCAATATTGAACTCTGAAGAAAGTGCACTGAAATGCTAAGACATTAGCTCTTGATAAACGGTTTCATAAACCACCTTGCAAATCCAAACTTGCTCAAAACAAGGCTGAAGCGCCTTCTCGTGTCCGAAGCATATTACTCGGTAGGCGAGTGCTTGAACCACAGATGGGACTAGACCTGATGCATCCCTAGGCTATGAAATGCAGCTCCCTGTATACAGTATTATATGTGCATTGCTGGAACGGATTTTTTCATTCTTTTCATTGTCCCCTGATGACTGTTCTCATTATTTTCATTGTGTAAACATTTTTGTAAAGTAACACATTTTATGCAATGTTACATTAGTAAACAGAATAAAGAATATATTATTATTATTACCTAGTATGCTGTCGGCTTGCCTCCGACCTTTGCTTCATACGATCCTCGCCCATATATTGTAGACGCGTAAAGATTTGGTACTTTTCTTTATATTTTATATACTTTTAACTAAAATGGCAACCTAACCAGGTAGGTATTTTAAGCCAAGTATGAAAGAGAAATGGGTGTCAGCTGGGCGAAAGGCTGACATGTTCCTTAGACATAACTGTTAATTATTAGCCCAACAGTGAATGGCATATCTACCAAAAGTTTACGTGGAGTCCGAACCACTGTTCGTAAATTACGAGGATGGTCTTTACGGATTAACGCAGTATTCTATAGAGCGGACGTTAATCCACATAATAGAACACTACACCCACCGACCACCGCTCACAACTATCCACAATGCGTAACCTCCAAGTAGCTGGATTACAGGACACGTCACGGACCTAGTCATAAAAAACTTCGATATTACACTTCTAGTCAATTTTTAACACAATTCAACCTATCAGTCGAACACGCAAGTAACACAAAACTAACGGTAGTGACTATAAAACACTCCACTACAAAAGAACTGGTTAGATTAGTTCCAACTCTGGTCGAATGCCATACCCCCAAACTTACGCGCGCACACACGCACACACACACACACACACACACCATCGCTAATCGTCCAAAGATCGTTCTCTCTTCAACCGATAGAAAATCAATTATCTCCGATGAATGATGAATGAGACGAACTGTTCAACCCAGAGGTCACGCCGGCCGCCACAATGCGTTCAGCGCTATCTGATGGTCACCGTACAATACTAATACGGTTCACCATCTGATATCCGTAGGTCACATTTCAACGCATGGCGGTAATTCGTTATTTATCTAGAACGTATCTGAGTTCTACCTAGTGTTAATTCGTGGTGGTATTAAACCTTAGAATTGTGTCCAATTATGTGTAATTGTAATTTCTTGGAGAAAGAATTCTACTAAAGTGTGTAAGGTCTAAGCTTGGTTTTGGGTTTATTTTTCTTATCTAAAAATTAGCTATATTGCCCATGTCTTAGGTTACATTCCCTATCCTATATACCCTAATGAATCACTTCTTCCCAAAGGCTGTACAAAGTTCCACAGCAGTACTTAACTTGCTGCCTTTGCTAGTGTATTCCTCCAGTATCGAACAATGTCTAACCTTGTTCATAATGGCGTTGGTTGATAATCATTCAATATCTTTTATTGGACTTTTGCAAAGCGTCTGGAGTTTTAACTACACAACGTTTCTAGAGGTGGAGAAACTCCTCCCGTTTTCAAGTGATTATTTAATAACTTACATTAAAAATTGAATACTTAGTCGTACTCCAACTGTCGTTCTGACCGCACGCTATCTTGTGTCGCCCCGCTAGCTCGGAGGCGCAGTTTTGTGGTTATTTGTTGCTTTATCAATATAGTTTGTGTGTTGTTCATGATAAAAAGTGTAGTATTACTTGGAAGTCACGAGTTGTGGATGGTTGTGAGAGATGGTCGGTGGATGTAGTGTTTTCTTGTGTGGAATAACGTCCGCACTATTGAATACTGCGTTAATCCGCAAAATACCATCCTCATAATTAGACCAATTCGTAATCCAGAGGCCGTGGTTCGGATTCCACGTTAAACTGTAGGTCCATTAGTTGCCATCGACTGTTGGGCTATTAATTAACAGTCCTGTCTAAGGAACATGTCAGCCTTAGTCAGTAACAAGACTACAAGATCGCACCACAATCATCCTACATTCATTTCTCATTCATACTTGGCTTAAAATACCTACCTGGGTAGGTCGCCATTTCAGTTAAAAGTAAAGTAAGTAAGTAAGTATTAACGAAATGATATCGAACTACAAATAAGTGTCAAAGATTTTAATCATGCTGAACATCCAGATTATGATCCACCCAAAATACACTCACCTGTAGATACCATAAAATGATGTCTGCACTGTCACAAATCCAACGACATCCTCGGTTCTATTTCACATCCCGGGTTAACTCGCACATTATACGCCATAGATTTGATGAGACTTTGTGGTAATTTGAATGCAATCAAACTAAATGGACTGTCCGCGACCGCTTAACCAGCTGTTAGCTTGTTAGCTATTTTCGATAAGCTGAGGCTTGTTAGCGAACACCCCGGAAGTCTCGCTTCGCCTCGCTGCCCGCGGTTTCCGCCCAATTACTTCCCAAGACAATACAGGTAAGTAAATGTAATATCAGTTTTAATTTCCGGTCGGATATGAAGGAACCTGTTCTCAATTAATAAGCATTACTTATGGGTGTAAGTGGCTATTACACGGAGTGGCCAAATGATCGGTTGGCAACACTGGCCGGGTGGCGGCTAACTAGGTGGCTTTACGAGCTGTCACGACCCCGTGACCAACACACTACCGGTGACCCTAGCACCTGACACAGAACATCTGTTTCACTAGGTAACAAATGCATTTTTATTCTGAAAGGAGACGGGGAACTACAGTTCAGCTACAAGAACTCTGTTCAGATTATTTGAGGAGGAGACGGAACTACACGGGTGAACTAAAAGGAGGAGACGGGAACTACGGGTTCACTCTGAAGGTGGCGGCTAACTAGGTGCTTATTCTGAAGGAGATACACCCGGGAAATGCACAGATTAATTCTGCATTATTCAGAAAATAGCAATAGATTTGATGAAGGAGGATACGAAAAAAATAGGGGTAGACTATGAGGAGGGAGGAACTAACACGGGTTAATTCTGAAGGAGAAGAATGATTATTCTGAAGAGACAACTACACCGGGTTCAGATTATTCTGAAGGAGGAGACGAGGAACTACACCGGGTTCAGATTATTCTGAAGGAGGAGACGGGGAACTACACCGGGTTCAGATTATTCTGAAGGAGGAGACGGGAAACTACACCGGGTTCAGATTATTCTGAAGGAGGAGACGGGAAACTACACCGGGTTCAGATTATTCTGAAGGAGGAGACGGGAAACTACACCGGGTTCAGATTATTCTGAAGGAGGAGACGATGAACTACACCGGGATCAGATTATTCTGAAGGAGGAGAAAATGAACGACACCGGGTTCAGATTATTCTGAAGGAGGAGACGATAAACTACACCGGGTTCAGACTATTCTGAAGGAGGAACTGAGGAACTACGAGACACCTTGTTCAAGTTTTTCTGAAGGAGGAACCGAGGAACTACGAGACACCTTGTTGAAGTTATTCTGAAGGAGGAACCGAGGAACTACGAGACACCTTGTTGAAGTTATTATGAAGGAGGAACCGAGGAACTACGAGACACCTTGTTGAAGTTATTCTGAAGGAGGAACCGAGGAACTACGAGACACCTTGTTGAAGTTATTCTGATGGAGGAACCAAGGAAATACGAGACACCTTGTTGAAGTTATTCTGAAGGAGGAACCGAGGAACTACGAGACACCTTACTTAGTATTTTGGTACAAATAAAAAACATTTTAAATAGTAATATGAAAGAATCGATGGTTATAGTAAGAATGTACTCTCATAACTAAGATTTACTTCGCCTTTACAATTTTTTCCGGTGAATTATAGGGTGCCCTTAAGGATAATGACACGCCCTCGAGGAGTGAGGGGATCACAGGATTAACTCCTTTATCCGCCAGGTAGAGTGGTGTAGCCGTGGGGAGGGGGGCAGGTGTAGTGCAAGCAGAAGAGCCCTTGTAGTACAATGCGGATATCTGCGAACGCGTTAGTACAAGAGAGGGACTCCAAAACTCCAGGGGGTGCTTAGCCTCTACAGAGGCGCCAGGACAAGTGAGAGCAACAGGTGGACGAGGTTGTTCCGGCTACGATAATTCTAAAATAAATAAAAATTCCTTTATTTTCAAGTTCTTTATATTTTTTCTCAATTTCAACTTTTTCATAAGGAGTTTTTTCAAGTTATAACCTACAATAGGTTCTGACATTTTTACGAAAAAACTATTTCTTTTTATAATATTGAATATAAATTGCATGGTAACTATATTGACTTGCTACTCGACTATACGATACAACGAAATACAATGCAACACTACGAACCACTTCAGGTTGAAGCCTGTATTCCCTTGTACGAGTAGTTGCAACTAAAAACATCATCACACAGCGAAACGCAATTAAAACGGCAACAAATATGAATATTTAAATCGGTGGGAACTTATTAATTAAGTCATAAATAATAAATACGTCCAAATACCCTGGTTCTTCGTTTTTACACAATTACTGGATCGCAATTACTGGATAGTTCGAGTATTTGGAGAGAAACCAACTTAATGCCGCGGTGGCCACAGTAATTGAGGTTAGTTACCGAAATTGTTGATTTATAGCACATGAAATATTAATGTGTTAAATTGTTATCCATCCTAACGACTCGGATAAGGGCGCGGACAAATTATTTTAATTGGAGTATTTGCGTGCTCCGGATTCCAAGAGATTTCCATGTAAGTGGCTAAGAGTAGTGGTTGGTATCACGAATGGCTTCATATGATACTAGCAGTAAGGGACCCGTGGCATGTACTGTAACCCAGCCACTTGGAGGTCACGAATTGTGGACAGTTGTGAGTTATGGTCTCTGGGTGTAGTGTTCTCTTGTGTGGATTAACACAATTATCTTGCACTCATTTCTCATTCATACTTGGCCTAAAATACCTACATGGCTAGGTTACCATTTCAGTTAAAAAAATATTGAAATATACATCTCAAATATCGTCAAAATATCCAAAATATGAAGTAGCATTTTAATCAAAGAAGTAAAAAATCTGTTTAAGTGTGTCCCTTTAGTACTTACAAAACATTTTGAAATTAAAAACCAATATCCTTAGTGTTTTTGTTCTGGAACACCCTGTAAACTATTAAACTGGAGATCACCGATAGTGATTAATCTCAATATAACATCGCCACCCCCGTGGTGGATCCACTTGCACCCCCTGCCCCCCCCTACCTCGGCGCAAGCCCATCTCTCTTTTAATAGAGCGCACCCTCTTTCAAACCCTCCGTATGCTGTAATTATCGATATTACTGGTAGACTTTTAATAATGGTAACAGTCACTTCGTTACCGATGATGAGGGGCCGGTAATGGCGGTCAGGGGCAGCACGCGTATTATCGGTTTTTATAATCACAACGGATAAAACGTCGTTTAGTTTTCTTTATGAAAATTTATAGCACTTTTTTACCCTCCATATTATAATATTTTCTGTATGAAATAGTATATTTCACTATCGGCAAGTATGCTGCAAGATCTGAAGAATGCTTCCGAAGAGCAGGTCCAACTGTGGGTAGAACAGCGTCATGGCGAGGTGGATTACTCCTCACTCAGTTTCTGACAGGCCACGGCTATTTTAAGTCGTACCTGTGTCGGATGGGCAAAACCGGTTCACCGGATTGCACTTATTGCCCGGGTGTTCCCGGCAATGCGGAGCACACTTTCTTCCGCTGCCACCGTTGGGAAATGCCCCACCTGGAGGTTGCGCGAAAACTTGGCGTTTTCTCGGTGGACACGGTCTGCCACAAGATCATTGAGGACGAGGGAAACGATTGTTTGTCACAGTTCGTCCGACGCGTCCTTCTAGAAAAGAATCTTCTAGAGAAGAAAAGCGATCTGGACCGCGAAGAGGCCATGATTCCCTAAACAAGTGCCTGGACATGGAGTGAACCCAAGGGCGTTAGCCAAATTTTGGCCTAGCCTGTTGTAATGTGACAAACAGTTCCATGCTAGAACCCTAAAAATTGAGGAGGTATTTTTAGTGGGTAACCCCGTTTTTAGGGGAGTCCCACCAATAATTGCAGTGACCATATTTACGATAACCGACATTAAAAATAATACCGTTATTGACTTACATCGATTTACAAAGAGCTTAAATATCCACACAATAATTTGCCTCCATATACGACGTAACACTTTTTAAAGAAACACATCCATAAATATGATGAAAAAACTTAAAAATTCATGTTATGATTGGCACTTGGGACAATTTTTCTGTAAATGAGTTTTTTCTTCAAACAAAATTGAATTTTAGATCTAAGTAAGAGATTATTGAAGTATATTGCGTAAAATAGACTTTGTCAATACTGTCAAGTGCTCACGACAATTAACTATTTAATTTAATTTCATATTATTAATAAATTACTATTGCCATGCTCATATTTTGATCTGTTCCACATTGTAATAGCAAACATTTATGCTCACCGCCTAATTCCAGAGTCTCCGGTTCGATTCCAGACTCAGAACTCATTTTAAATTAGCCTATTAGTTAATTACTTATCTAAAAACCGGTCAACGTTATTACTATATTTTTGCCTTTCTCAATTGGAAACCTACCCAGGTAGGTATAAGCCTTTGTATGTATGATAGATGAGTGCACGATAGACAGGGCTGTTAATTAATAACCCAAAATTCAATGGAATCTAATGGACATACAGTTTAACGTGGGATCTCAACCACAATCTTGCCTCTGAATTACGAACTGGTCTAATTGCGAGGATGGTCTTTGCTGATGAATAGCGCTGACTTTAATTTACAAAAATTTAGGATCTCCAAGTAGTTGGAGCACTCGTCACCGTCTCAGTAAACAAGATAGTTAGGAGTAACAAGACCAGGGTTTGGAACGTTGTCTATCAGAACATTAAACATTGACCGTGGAGATGATACTTATAAAATTAAATAAATAAACCTAGATATCTAAATATATAAAACAAAGTCGTGTTAGTTACACGCATTATAACTCGAGAACGGCTGGACCGATTTTAATGATCTTTGATTTTTTGGATTCGTCTCTGCTCCGGTCATGCTTTAGGCATATTCAGTTTCCATAAATTCAATTAGTTTCCATTTTATAGCGTTTTAAATTTCTAATGTTAATCTTATGGGGACTAAGTTTGTTTACAAATGTTCTACAATAAAAATATTTGATTTCTTAAGCTACAGCTGTTGTTTTACTTTTAATTAGCAATATGCTTTACTATCCAATGCCATCTGAATCATTCATTAATGTAAAACTATGAAGTAAATGTGTACTGTACAAAATGAACAGATTTATTCACCACGTTAATAGTTTACAATTTTTGGGGGTTATGTATTTATATTTTTCATTTCCTGTCTGATTAAAAGTGACGTGTTTATAATTATGTCGGCTAAATAAAAACAATTACAGTGTTTATACATATTACGTTTGTTATAATAATCAGCTGTTGTATATCTTTCATATAAAAGTCGTATTACAGTTAGGTTTTGTTTGGTTTTAGGTTGGATTAGAAAAATTGTGAATCAATCCACTCAGATTTATTTGTTTTGTGGGAATGTTATTAATATGTCTTATCGTTTCAGTATTGTTATTAACTATGCCGCAACCCAGAATATATAATTTTTCACAACGCAGTCGTAATGCTATTCGACTTCAGTACATGGCCAATCTGAAAGTTAACACGTATTTACTGTTAGGCGTAACGAAGTTCGCCGGGTCAGCTAGTTTCACATATAATTCTCCTAAGATCCACCTTGTTGCTCGATCGATGTTCGAGCCGAGAGGCGGGCGTGGAGAATCGCATCTGGGCGGACAACAATTACCATATCGAGTTACCGGCGCCGGGATGGGTCTATTATACGCATTATGTGACGGGTAAAAGAAAACAGGGGACAATGATGCCCCCATGCGTAAGACAAAGTGAAGGCTCGCCGGTGCGGCAGCGAGGGCCTCGGGCATGATCGCGGACAAAAAACACGACCCACTCTCCAAACTTCTGGTGCTCCGGTGTTTTTTGTGAAAGTTGATGTACGATCGAAGAAATGTCAATGAAGATTTTCGGTTGATTGGTTTATTTATGTAAGTTATTAGACTCCTTTAAAATATCGCTTTATTTGACGCTCGACACGTACAATTTGAACAACGATTAAGTTCCGAGAGGGAGCTTTGAAGTGAATATGAGTGAAGAAAGAGCGTGTTGAGACTGATGAATTTATGACATCTTACCTGTATTACCTCTTCTTCGTCGTTGACCAGCCAGCGTCGGATGGACAACGTCAAAACCATAATTTTAAACTAATTATACTAATTTGGCGGTGGACAGCTAAAAGCCTCAGCACTCTAAAAAAACTCCCGCACAGAATTGTAGGTTTTTAGGAGGAGGAGACACTTTTGACTCCGCTCTTGAACTCCTCAGCCTACGTCTCTCTCAGGCAAGCCGGTAGAGCGGTACTTCTATGGCTGGAAAGCAAGAGACAATCGGTACCGATGGGTGTTTAACCATTGGGTCTCACATTGGCCTAAGTTGGTCTAGACGTGCACAGCACAAACAAGGATATATTTGTTGTAGAGTGTGAGGATAATCATTCGTCTGAACTGTGACTGTCACTGTTCGTGATAATTCTGAGAGCACGTGTATACAACCGAAGTACTCGAACGCTGCCAGATGCGTCACCATAGATCACATCGCTAGGATAGAGGGAAAAATATACACGAGAAGATACTGATCAGTTATGAGGTATTGCAATTTCCTGAGGAGGAAAATTACTCTACTCAATCTTGTAAGACAGCATCACTGTGAGAGTGCCACTGCAGCTTGGGGTCAAGAACAAAACCAAGAAGTTTAACTGACGAATCTGTAGAGAGAAGACCTAGCCATAGCGATCAGCAACAGAAGACCTACTTATGACATTTACTCGTATGTTACTTTGAAAAGCCCAATGAACAAAGGCAACTAAAACCAGTGTCGCACCATTACAAAATCTAGTAAATAATGAATACAAAGTACAGTATTAGATATATATTTAACGGGGCGCTTCTGCATCGCTCAACACACAAAAAAGCATTATTAAAAGTTACTTCTGTTTGTTTTATTCTCAATGGAAAGATACTGGATGGTTTGATCAAAGTAAATTAGAATGGAGCTTAACTTCTGTGTTTGGATAAAGGGATAAAAGAAAAGGGGGTTATGGTGAAGGTAAAGGTTATCTAGAGTATGGTTATTTGGATTGTATCCAAGGTGTAAATTCATATCGGTTAAAGAGCTTAAATCGCAAATGTCTACCTGGAACAGTATGGGCCCTATGACACTCCCCTGCGGTCATCATGTTCCCACAGGAGGTGAAGAGCTCATAACACACGTTACCGAGGACCCCTGCGTCTTCATTCGGTCGTCCTCCTTTCATTTGTCACCATAATACGATTACGATGGATGGGAGGGAAGGGGACAGTTTGTTTAACAAAGAATGGAAGAGTTTCTGCGCCATTACGCCCGGCAGGTGGCCCGCCCCCGTGAAAAAACGCGATTGTTGGGGTCGCGGGCCGCAACGGGATCTGACAACCGCCCTGTCGATGCCGACGTCTGTGTACGTGTGTCTGTGTGTGTCTAATAACATTTCATTATACTAGCGATAAACAACCTAAATTAACTTCACAGAGCGTTATATGACGAAATATACAATACAGATTATCTCGGTACAATAAAAATGTAACTAAAGTAGTTGAATTGGTTTTGGGAATTATATTACACGGAATTTTCTACCAAGCGTTTCAAGCTATGCTGTAGATACCATTTACCTAAATTATGTTGGTGACTACGCATAAAAATTTGTTAATTGTTATGAGGTCCAACCGCCTCAAAGTTGGTAAGAAAAACTAAGGTCAGTTTTAGTTATTTCACCCTCACCACTTACCATTTACTCTTTATTGCACAGTTAACAAGAAAAGGTTACCCGATCAATAAACCAAGTTAAACTCATCCGATAGTTTTGTAAAAGAAATACTTTTTACCTTATAATGGGTTTCGTAACGTACACTTCTTTAATATATTTAAAAATTAGGTTTACAGTTAAATGAACAAATACATGAATAAGCTATACCCATCCTATTAAAAAATGGTTGCTACAATAGGAACGATTTCAACTCATTGTGACTACAACACGGTTTCACACAGCTGAACCAGATAAAATATCAGCTGTTGATCACAGCTGATGATTGTTGATCAGCTGATTGAGGGGGTAAGCCGCTTGTGGCGTTATCTGAGGTGACATCTGAAACTTAGCCAATCTCTAGCTGCCATAATCAGATTATGAACGCGTACAACTGGGGTGAGGGTTGTTTATTACTATATGAAGTGGAAATTGTTATTCCGTGTCAAGTTAACGAAAATGTTCTACACGTAGATGAAGGAAGAACCGAATCAAATTATGATAAAATGTTTGTTTACATAAGTGTTTACAGTAATCGCATTTAGTAGTTCATTGTTTAGTATTTTTCAATAATACGTTACATTTTCTATAGAGTACTTACAATTTTACGTTGTCTTTAAAACATAATAACTACGAAAAACTTTATATAAAAGTATAAAAGGTGTTTTAGAACCTTATACATTTTTTATATTAAGAATAAGAATAGGTTATAAATTTCATGGATTGTTTAGGCTTTCTATGTTATTTTCAGGATTATTATGGATAATAATTTGGCACAAGGCCTTGAATTTTTATTACTATATTACTTGTGGATCCGTCCCCGCTCTTGTTGCTGTGGACCGTTTGCGCATGCGTGAGGTCTGCGCAGTCGCAGTTCGAGAGGCCCGCATGACCGGGCTCTGTCCGCGCAGGTGTTCATGCGGGTGAGACGCAGCGATCACCCAAGTGACACTGTCTGTACTAGTTCTTCTAGCAATACTAGTGACAATTAGCGATACAAGCACCATTAGTATCACTAGTGATACCGGCTAAACTAGCAGTACATATAATGCAGAGGATTCCACGTTAAACTGCAGGTCCCTTAGTTGCCATCGGCTGTTGGGCTTTAACAGTCCTGTCTAAGGAACATGTTAGCATTGGTCAGTAACAGGGCTACAAGATCCCTCCACAATGATCACACACCCATTCCTCATTCATATTTTGCTTAAAATACCTACCTGGGTAGATTGCCATTTCAATAATATAATCTACTTTATTTTAGATAAATTACTTAACCTAGGCATTACTATATGCCACTGATATGTAGACTATAAAACAATATACATTGAGTAAAGGTCAGAAGAAATAAAGAATCCAGCGTTAGAAATTTGGTGATCTTCTTATCTGTTTTGGGTTTGTTGTCAATTCAAATATGAAAAATATAGTACATATTCTCTGAGCACATATTCCTTTTTGAATTTTAAACGCCGTAGTAAAATACTTTAAAATTCTCGGTGTATCTTTAAAACTATGCATAGACTTTGAGGTATCACGTCTCAAATTATAAATACTCCAAAACAAATTGTGCTTCAATAAGTGGGTTAAAAAACATTGTTTGAACCTGTTAATGCTCGGAAGAATTTTAGATTGTTTATTATATTATTGTTTGTTTTGTTTAGTTTATTGTTTTTTTTATTTTGGTTTGCTCTTTTGTTTTTGGTTTTATATATTTTTTCAACCGTATTAATTATATTTTGATTTCATGCAACTAAATTGAAAGCCCTTCAAAATTAAAGTACGACTATTTTAAAAACTTTCCAATAAGTGTGATTAATAAATTTTAATTTTCCTCTTTAGAATTTAGGCTGCAATTTTTATAATTTTCTGATTTTAACTAGTATTCCATTTTCACAAAGAATATGTCATGTTATTGTAAGTATAATACAAATGTTTTAAGTCACGTGCTGTAGGACCTGTAAAATTATTGTTGGTATTGTAATAGGTTCTTTAAAAGAAATATATTAGCTGTAACAAATAATCTTTCTTGGTGCACTAACATGGAGAAAACAAGAAAATAATTATAATTTATAGTATAACGCTTATAACGAGTCCACCATTGCCATATTTCTCGAGGGGATGTTGGCAACATTACCGGAACTAGCCACCGTGGCGGAAATGGTCGCTCGGCCAATAGGGGGCCGACGGACACATCCAGTATTTATATTCCTCCATTTATTGTCACGCTTTAGTGGTTTACTTTATGGGTCAGCCAATGGGGTGTAAAACCGATATAAAACCCGGACAGCCGGAAGAGCGTTGTGGGCTTCAAAATCGCCGTGAAGAATGGCTCGATTAATCGATCCCGTTTTATAATTGTTTTTATAGCTTGAACGTTCGGCCTCACGAACGAGGTGATTTATTTTCAGTTTTATTATGTCCTAATTTCAATCCCTACAACGGGTTGGGTTGATTATTTTTTAATGTGTTTGTTTCACACATCATCCTATTTGGAAGCATGATTTATTTTGAACGTATTTTGTATTTTATTTATTTTTTTCCATCACAATTACATATAGCATGCACTAAAAAATTAGAACGCTTGGAAAAAAGTTAGAAATATTCCCGCAAACACTACACATCTGCGAAAAAGCTCGTGGCAAAAAACACAGTCAATTATGGACTAATTATTTTATAATACTCGGTTCTATTTGACCAAAAAGTGGTTATTTATTTTAACTGGCATAATTCGTTTGATTAAAACTGGGCACACCTTCATGAGTACTATTTTCTATCCCTGTAAAATAAATCCCATTTTCCGTGCATTGCTAATATAATAATTGAGTTCAAATTTTACTTTTGAAAGACATGTTTTTTTATGGTGAGGTGGAGATTATCATAAAACACCATTAGGGTACTCTTACCTTGTTTTGTAGTTTTTCCAACGGGGATTGTCAATAAAAATACCTAAAGCACCCCAGGAATCCTCCTACGTTTTGCAGGACCAATAGAATCGTCCTGCTTCCTCAGGGAGTAGGTCCTCTTGTTGCACGCGCCTCACGCACACGGGCTGAACGCAGAACCACCAAAAAATTGGGTGGTTAGGTGTTGGTGAGATAGTGGAAGGTATGAGCTGTTATCGTAAGAAATGTTTTTGACTGGGACGGTGGTGACGTCCTGTTATCCAGCTACTTTCAGGTCACGAACTGTGGATAGTTGTGAGCGATGGTCGGTGGGTGTAGTGTTCTCTTGTGTGGATAACGTCCGCACTATTGAATACTACGTTAATCCACAAAGACCATCCTCATAACTACACCAATTCGTAATTCATAGGCCGTGGTTCGGATTCCACGTTAAAAACAGTAGGTCCCTTAGTTGTCATCGGCTGTTGGGCTATTAATTAACAGCCCTGTCTAAGGAACATGTCAGCCTTAGTCAGTAACAAGACTACAAGATTGCGCCACATTCATCTTACACTCAATCCTCATTCACACTTGGCTTAAAATTCCTACCTTGTGGTATGGTTGCCATTTCATAATCTAATCTAATTACTTATGTAGTATTACCGGAGGCGTGAATTTAAACGCAAAATTAGTGATAAAGTGGTATTTTTTATTCCAATCGTGGGATTTATTTTTTTTATAAGTGGTAACACTGGAGGGTAGCAGCTGTTATCGCTACATTAGACGTGTACGACGGTAAGGCGATACACGGATCACGCGCTACGAGGCGTTACCAGTAATTACAAGCTGGTTAATAAAACCGACACTTTACCCGCCAGGCGGCAGCACTGTCGCCGGATCTCTCTCGGAATTAGATACTTCACATGGCCGTAAAAACTTACTAAAGGGTCCCATGTGACATTAGCAAAATTATGTGTAGTTGCACTGAATCCTAAAGCAGTGTGACAGTTATGGTTCACCCAAATCAGTTTTTAATGTAAATTATTAGATAATCACTTGAAAACGGGAGGAGTTTCTCCACCTCCAGAAACGTTGTAGTTTAAAACACAAGATTGATAGGAAAAGTCCAATTAAATGTAAAATAAATAATTTATACTGCATTTCTCGGTACCAATTAGTTCGGATTACTGGAACTCAGGTATTTTAAGTTTAGTCTACCATTCGTGAACCATTAAAAAGGGAAAATCTGAATCTTGATTTCACTAAGGTGACTCAAACATGAAGCAAACGGTGTCCTAAACGTAACGCAAAAATTTCAAATTGCAAGCAATAAACGTGTAAACTAATATTTTAATTATATATAATTACTTATTCTCCATAGGAATAACATGAAAAATGAGTAAGTTGGTTTGCAGCCACGAGGAGCAAAATGATTTAGATTTTTCAACACACAGTAGTATGTACATGTTATTTATTTGATATTAGATTAAAAATGTATTACTTACAAAATTTCAAATCGTTCAGAAACCGATTCAGCACATCAGTACATCAGCAGCCTGTAATCGGATAGGCCCTGTCACCCCCCCCCCCGAGCGGGGAAGTACCCCCTCCCCCCCAATAACCCTAGGCTGTTGCCCAGGTGCTCCCACAGATAGCGCCCTATTACTCATCATATGATTTATGCCAACGGGAGGCCTCAAACATATGGCACCATTCATCGTTTTATAATCCGTTATTATCACCCTCTATTTCATCCAACCAGGTTTTCGATTCGATAATTCGATAGTGTGACTCTCATAAAGTGTCGTTTAAAATTACCCTTACATTCTTGGATCTGAGAGATGATACATTTTTCATTTACAGCTTAGTATAGTAAGTAAAGTGAGGTATTTTTAAAATTATGTAGATTATAGAGCATATATTTTTTGCATTTATAGGGTTTTCTATACCAAAAATACGGGGAGAGGAGGTATCAAAAACATACACTTATGATTCTTCTGCTGTAAAATATTTTTAATTTAATTCTATAAGATAGCTGCTAATTTTCTGAACAATATTAACTTTCTGATATCCGTGTGATAGTAGGTGTTAAATTAAAATTTGTAGTTGTTATCTAAAAATATGAAAATTACATTTGTATCTTGTTTTTAAAGACGATATGAACGTGTTTGTTGAGTTTTTTTTCTGAAAAGAAAACAATAAATAAATTTATCTTACCCGTCGCCAGCTACAAAAAGGATTACACAGAGAATTACAATTTTTTACTTAAAACAAGATTACATGTAACATTTTGGGTTTATTTTAATATTTATTATATTTTTTGTACAAAATGGTAAAACGTATTTTCCCCCAGATGACCACCGTTACTTTATTTTTACCTTAAGTAATTCTGTCACAAAATTACCTATTGTTATCAGCCTAAAATCCGATGTGACTGGGACTGTGGTGTCTCCTGTAATCCAACTACTTGGAGGTCACGAATTGTGGATAGTTGTGAGCGATGGTCGGTGGGTGTGGTGTTTTCTTATATGGATTAACGTCCGCACTATTAAATACTACGTTAATCCGCAAAGACCATCCTCGTAGTTAGTCAAGTTTGTAATTCAGAGGCAGTGGTTCGGACTCCACGTTATACTGTAGGTCCCTTAGATATGTCATTGACTGTTAATTAACAGTTCTGTTTAAGGAATTTGTCAGCCTTAGTCAGAAACAAGACCACAAGACTTTTCATTCATACTTGGTTTAATATACCTACCTGGGTAGGTTACCATTTCAGTAATTAACTAACTACTCCTACATTTAGGCACTTATGAAAACTCGAAGGAACATTTCGAACAATTACTCTGGTGAATCCGGCAAAGGCGTCTTTGAAATATGGAGGTCTCGAGACGCAAAAATAGAAAAGAGCTCTCAAGACCCAGATCTTATCCGGATGAGCAGCGGCGCGCATGACACAAAAACAACATTTTCGTAGCTAATTATTTTGTTTAGAGGAGCGCACGAGCTGTTATGGGCCGATGAGCGCCAATGCGGGGGCATGGGCGGCGTCTGCGGGTCCGGGTATTGTCCGCCAGGGGGCAGACTGTCGCCGGCCAGGGGAGGGTGCAGGGCGGTGCACTGGGGCCGCTACTGTTTCTCAGCTGTAATAGCGCAAGGGCTGACATTGCTATTTAATGGGCGAGCAACAAACATGACGGGTTTCAAAATGAAATGGTCTAGATCAAAAACAGTTTATAACTGAAAATACAACTAAAATGACATGATCTTGCCATTTTATCTATGGTGGATGATGTCTCTCAAGTGATGTCCGTTTACATCCACACAAGCTTATAACATTTTCTGTAAACTTGCTATCATTTTTCGTAACATTGATTTTAGGAATAGCAGCCACCTCGCGTCTTATGCACTGACAAAAAAACTTTACTCTTCACATAGCCCCATAACTTAAAGTCACATGAAGTAACGTCTGGGGATCACGAAGGTCGCTGAACATCACCAACTCGTGAAATTAAATGCCCTGGAAACAAAAAACATACTTAGACGGTATTGATGGTTTCCAAGTAGCTCTGTCTTACTGAAACCTTTTCTAAAGCTTGGGGTGTCGATTCATAAAAAGCTATAGAAGCTGAGACACGAAAAAATTTCCTGATCATTGCCACATTGCAAGTTGAATAATTAATACAATCGAATATAATATTTTTAAATATAGTTTCAAATTAAAGGTTTAGCATTAAATAAATTTAAAACCTTCCCAGGGTGTTGGACCGTTTAGTACGAAAGCGAAGGAATTTGACCTTTACATCGAAACTGCCATTCGGTTTTATTAGGGTCGAACCGTATAAATGGCCAGCCTGTTCGCCAAGCGTCGTCTGCTTCTACACGCCATGCAGCTGTGTTAATGATTTTATTGCTCCTTCACACCGCTATTCCTGGCCGGCTAAGATTAGTGAGGGTGCTCGCCGTGGCTGTGACAGAACTCTGTTCCGCCGTTCCGATGTCCCGCCGTCCTGTCCCGCTGTTCCTCTGTGACGCTGTCTCGTCACTTCCTCCTCCGCGACTAAATCAACAGATGATATTGGATTTGTTTGGAGACAAAAATAACATCTATAAGTGTGTGCTAGTCTTTACTGTGCTAACTGATTTTCCTCAGTGAAAATAATGTTTCAGTGCCTTCGTACGTTACCTAAATAGCAGCGATAGTGTTGGAGGGCACACTTTTAACTTCACATATATAAAAAAAATAATAAATAGGTTTTTAGCAAATTTAAGAATGATTTTGTGTCTAGATGTTTGACCTTTAACAGGATGATGAAAGTGCAACATCTATCCCTGATTGTGCCAGGATCAAACAAATTGAGTTCACACATAAAAAATAATCGATGCATTCCACGGCACGATTCTTCAAAACTCCTGTGATTTTCATTGTTTTCTCTTTTATCTTAAAGCGCCGAGTCGGATTTCGCGTTAGTGTAGACCGCATCCATAATGAGGGAGTTTTTGTTAAGCATTTGTTGAAAGATTAAGTCCAAATTTGGTCTTGGTTTTGAATTATTTACACGTCTACTGCCTACGGCCTATAGTAAGAGTGTTCATCGCATCAGAGGCAGCGATCCCTAGAGGACAGATACCAGCACTATTAGTTTGCCCGGGGGACCACCAGGAGGCGTTGCTGTCACACAATCGTTTCAAGCCCACAAGTCTCTACAATAATTGGTGTTACATTACTAATGTTCATACGTTTAAGGCAAAGGTGTAATCTTTTACACGTTTGACCAGAAACTATTGAAAAATAGTTGCTGGAAAAATATTTATTTCCCGTTAGGCTGTAAAATACATACGCTGATGTTTTTGTGTTTCTTATATGCTTGTTTTCTTGCACGTAATTGTTTTGAGATTATTTGATTGTACGCTAATTTATTTCATGTCCGTTTGCTTGTGCGCTTGTTTGCTTAATGTTGGTTTCCTGCACGATTTTTTTCTTTCACTATTGTTTTCTTGCACTGTTGTTTACCTGAAAGCTTGTTTGATTGCACTCTAATTTGGTTGCACGTTTGTTTGCTTGCATGCTTATTTTAAGGGTCTGCATCAGTGGTAGGCATCTTGAATTTTAGTCCCGTAAGAGCAATGTTAAATTCTGGCGGAACATACCTTCACTTTGGCGTCTGTAGTGGCGTTAATTATCGAAGTATCGATGTAAAGCTTTGGAAGTACATTGATGAGATGTGGCTCAAGGGCATGACCTTTTCAATATGTTCAATATGTTCAAAAATTTAACTTGATATAAAAACAAAACAAACAAACAAAATATTCCTGGATTTTTGTTTTTATATCAAGTTAAATGTTTAAACATATTGAACATATTGAAAAGGTCATGCTCTTGAGCCACATCTCATCAATGTACTTCCAAAGTTTTACGTCAATACTTTGATAATTAACGCCACTACAGACGCCAAAGTGAAGGTGTGTTCCGCCAGAATTTAACATTGCCCTTACGGGACTAAAATTCAAGATGCCTACCACTGATGCAGACTCTTAAGACGGTATTTTGGGCACACCGCTCATGTTAAAGCCTCTGTGGCATGGTTTTTCACGACAGACGTTACAATGGTGACCATTCACAGTGTATGTATTATGGTCATTGTAGAAAGCGTAAAGCCACCCTTTACGGTGTAAATATGACCTAAGCAATCGTTATCAGCTTTGTGGGGAAAATTTAAGCACTGGACACTTATGTAATTAAAGGATTTCTTCTTAATAAAACCGCTGGATTTTTCCATTTCCAACACATTTGTACAAAAGTGAAAACAAATTTCTTACAAATTACACACGTTATTAAATTTTATCTTTTCGAATAGATTGAGACAAACGTACATAAGCAACTTCAATTATGAGTTACATTAAAAGAATCCATTTCTCCAATTAAATTACCTGAGGTAACGTATAAAAGTTTTAAAACATTTACAGTTAAATTGCCTTCTTCTGCGTTAGCGAAACGTCCTTACAGGAAGAAAGTATGATCAGTATCTTCTGCACTGAAGTGGCCGCAGTGGAGGTATTTCCTAAAGACCCCGAGACCAATTAGGAATGGACATCGGAATAAGTCAATCTCTCTGTGATTACGATAAACCCACATGAACGATAGACATCGCAGGGAAGGGAAGAGCTGATTAAGTTATGAGTCATCAATTGAGAGAATTTGTTTTGACTTCCATGTCTACACCGGATCTGCTCAGTTGGCGGAAGTATCTGTGGGTGTATCGCTTGTATTAATTTCTTGTTAATTGATAAAATTTTATCTTATCCAAATGGGCTTGAATGAAAAAATAGTTCAAATAAAATCGCTTTAGAATAAATTAAAGCAGTGTTTTCCTAACTTTACAATATTATTCAAACCTCTATAGGTGTTTAAAATTAAATTACTTGCTAGTAGTTAAAGGTAAGAGGTCTCGGGTTCATATCATTTTATTGGGGTCCTGTGGGAAATAGGTTAGATCATGGATATGTCTAAAGGGAATGTTTTCAGTTCATATAAATATTAAAATTCAATACAATAACTCTGGTAGTTTCTATAGAAACCTAGTACATATTTTCCATCTTAAAAATAACCCCCCTCAGAGCTAAGACATATCCATGTCAAAATAATTTTATTTACTTCCCTGTGGGAAATAGATTAGATCATGGATATGTCTAAAGGGAATTATTTCCGTTCATCTAAACAGATCTTAAAATCTGCTAACACCCCACTTCAAAAGCTTAGACATAGTCTATCCATGTCAAAATTATTATAAGTTAAAAATAAATATAACTCCACTCACCTCAACATATAAAGAATTGAGGATACACAACTGCCAAAGAGAAAATAAAAAAACCATTTTTTATGAGTTACAAATCCCCTTAAATGTTTCAATTTTACTATTTTTTATTCAGACAGGTTCAAATGAGGTTTTGGTGGTAATAAATGGTATTTTTATTAATTTCTTTCATACCGTACGTAAAAGTTTCTTTATTTGATAGCCATTAAACCAACCGACAGGTTAATAGTAGGTGTCTACATTAAATGGTTGGTAAATATTCAATACCCTCGTCGCAGCAGACCTGCGTTCCCTAATTATCTTCGCCTGTCTTGTTAAATTGTGGGAATTCGATGCGTGGGACTTTTCAAATTTCCAAAATTACCAGTTCGCAATCAGCTGACAGAAGCGACAGCCGGAGAACAATGTTGGAAGCAGATACACCCTGTTATCGAGGCTATCTGCAGGGGAGGGTCTGATTATTTAATAGTTTAGCCTCGATCGAGGGTCGGGCCGACGGACAAAGGCCGTTCACGGACCACAGCGTCTCAATGCGCCGCCGTCGTTACCTTAATCCGATCTGAAACCTGAAAACTGGCAACGTTTTTTTGCCGTCAACTCGCGTCGAAGTGAATGGGTCTTTGTGGCTAATGGAGATCTCTTGACCTCTCGAGAGTCTCTTGATTTACGCCGCGAGTCTTCTTTTGTCGTCTCTTGACGCGGGCTCAAGACTCTCATGGGGTTGTGGATGCGAGAGGGTGTATCACTTTTTAAAGTACCGGTAGCAACTGGTTGAACAGTTTCGTAGTAGAAAGAAATACCCCCGTCGCAGCAGACCTGCGTACTCAGCGAATTTCCAAATCAATAACATAATAAGTCAGTAAATATGAGTATTATTTGCCTACTCTCCATAAGATTAACATGGGTAAGAGTATGCAGGTTTGCTGCTGTGAGGAATGCTGAAAGTAGGTGTTTCTAGCGTAAACAATTTATATTTTGACCACTTATATCAAGTTTCATCAACATCTGTCCACAAATAAAGGAGTTTACCTAAACTCCATATGATTAACATGGGAAAAGAGTATGCAGGTTTGCTGCCATGATAAACACATAAACTATGATTTTTAAGCATAAATGGATGAACCTCTAACTCATCAAGCTAAATATAGAGTTTTGTTCAAAAATATTGGTTAGTAAGTGAAATATTAATTTTTGCTTATCCTCCATAAGATTAACATTGGAGCACCTTATACAATGTACTGTTTCGATTTTTTAATATCTCGGTAACCGTTGGAGATAGAGAAAATCTTTAAGGAACTAAATTGTGTAGTTTTTTAGGGTGATTCTAATTGTGAAAGGTAAAATTTGAAATGTTAAAAACTTACATGGAAAAACGCAAAAACCCCATTTTTGGGGTAGAAACCCCCCCCCAAACTACCTGTTCCGATTGCCCGATATGTAAATATCTGAAGCCAAGTATGAATGAGAAATGAGTGTAAGACGACTGTAGTGCAACTTGTAGTCTTAATATGTTCCTTGGATAGGAGTGTTGATAACACAACAACCAATGCACCTCAAAGATCAACAGTTTTACGTAGGATTCGAACGACAATTTCACTTCTGAATTACGAACTGGATTAACGTAGTATTAAATAATGCGGAAGCTAATACACACAGGGAATATCGTATCCACTGACCATCACTCGTAACTAACCACAATTGGTGACCTCCAAGTCCTGAAATGTTCCTTAGACAGGACTGTTATTGAATATCGTAACAGCCAAAGAAGAAGAAGAAACGTCGAAGACTGAGCAGAGATCAAGAACAATGGAGCTATGTGTGAGTGAGGAAGACAATGTTCCAACTGGGGTACTACTGTATCATTTTGAAGTCGATTAAAAATCAATGATGTACTAAACTATTTAATTATGAGTTTTAAAGGAATTTTACCATGACAGCTGACAGCTACTTATTTCTGTAAAATCATTTAAATGAATCGTATTTTTCAATAAAGATTGAGATGGGTAGTAGGGCTTCTCATCTTAGGAACGAAGAAAACTCATTACCTAAGAAAGTTTAGAGAACATACCCAGAAGGTGAAGAAAACTGGGAAGAATGAAAAAGGACTTAAAAGACATGTCGAGGTTAAATACCATTTGCGGTGCCTGTTCTATAATTCTGTTAAAAAATAGCAGATTTCTATTCCGAAACTATTTCCAGAAACTAAATAGTTTTGCCAATCGTTACTGTTACCAAAATAAATATTTTTTTAAGAATACAAAGTTTTTGAGGTGCATTATAGGGCTGATTTTTCTTAATTTACCTATTTTTTTAATTTCTTAAAATCGTAATTTACCCTAAACTTATTGGATTTATTCCAGTGTCCTTTTTTGTTCTTAAAATGCCAGAGGAATTTTAACAGCAACAGAGTGATTACACAGAGGTCCAAACCCAAATGTGTACCTACCCTGTGATTTGAACACGAAGTCTCTTGCACTCTAGTCCACGACGCTAACAGCTAGGCTAGCAACACACCCGACGTCACCACAGATTATATAAAAACAACATAAACAACATTTCTGTAAATAATGAAACTACCCCCAATTTCAAGTGACTAATACATCAATCTAAATTTAAATGTTATTGATACGTAAAAAATGAAAAAATATATGTCAAAGTTAATCACAAACACAAAAATATAGCAACGTAATAAAATGATAATTGATTAATTTATCCCATACATACAAAACTAAACCTACGTTAGATATAACATTTGAGAAATATGGAAATACTTATGAAAGTTTAATATATCATTTATGTATTATGTTGATTATTTTTAGTAACTAAATTTTACTTGTATAATATCTTTAATTTAAATATGGTTTAAAAACGACTATGAATAGTTTTTTCTAGAAAGATTATCATTGTACCAAGAAATTACTTATCACCGGCGACAAGTTTTTTTTACACTTGGTGGGTTCTAACGTTATAAAAAATAATAATACACGAAATTTAGACTAATAATAAAAGTAAACTTTCAAAGGTCCTTTTGAAAGTAAATAACCTTATAATGTAAATTTATAAATTTTGAAAACGAAGGCAGTTTCATTACCCCCTGAAATTTAGCGTAGTTTTAAAACATGCAATGGAGAAAGTCCAGGAAGTTAGTAGTAAGTTATCGAGTATAGGTTCCACCAAAGTTTAGATTTTGCAATACATTCAGCTGGAAATTATATTACATTAGCACACTAAACTATAGCTAGTGATTGATTTATGTTCTCCAAATGCTTTCTACCACGTTGTAAATAAGTTCGTTAAACATTTGTATCCTAAAAAACTGTTGCTTGGTTATTAAGGGGAAAAACTAAAATTTAACATTGCAATTCTGATCTAATATTATCTTTTTTTCAATTAAGAAAAAATGTTAAAGATGCATACATTTCTATTCCCATGTAACCTTTTATTAAAACCGCTTTCGTAAACCATTGTGCACTATGTATTTAATAAATGCTAACTTCGTGCTGTTAATACCTCAAAAATCAAGCCACAGCTGTATAATAGTTGAGTTATTATGTGAAATTATTCAGACATGTTCAGTCTGGTTTACCTATCATTAACTTTTGAGAGTTTGCAGAATGAATAGTTCAAAGCATAAACATATTGAGTTTAGAGTCTAATACTTATATAATATCTATTAATAGTTATGTTTAAATTGTAAATATTGGAGGGTCCAAATAACAATATATGAGTTAAATGTGGTGAAATAAGTTTCATTCTAGATGCAAACAAACAAGTATCAGCCCTATTTATATAATCTAGAATTACAGGAATAGGGCTGGGCCCAACACTGACCCCTGAGGGACACCATATTCCAAAACCACCGCACCAGAATAAACATTACGAACTCAATCACGTGCTTTAAATAAACCTTCCTCTATGACCTTACACTATTTGAAAGTCCTACGCTTTTAACATGTCAGCCTTATTCAGTAAAAACACTAAAAGATTACGTAACAATCATCCTACACTGATTTCTCATTCATACTTGGCTTAAAATACTTACCTGGGTAGGTTTCCATTTCAGTTAAAAGTATAAAGTATTAATGTTGACATGTTTCCTAGACAGGAAGACCGACACCGAATGCCATCTAAAGGATCTTGCCCACCCATATAGACAACAGTTATGTGCAGGGGGAATGTATATAAGTAGTAAATACTAACAAATCTCTCATTGGCAACTTTGATACTTGAGCCAAAGCCATAGTTACTTCAGTTCAGAAATCCCCGACACTACCAACTGAGACACAACATTTTGTGGAGTACTTTATCAGTTTTCAATTTTGACCCAGTACTCGACGACTTCCGTTGGCGTCGTGGTCCTGGACATGAAGGTGGAGGGGTAAAGGAGGACGGGAGACCACATAGCTGGGCCGTCGCGGTCTGTAGCATGTAGCCCGGCGGACACCCGATACCAGGTGTCGATGTCGACTGTGGTCACCGCTCTCTGGTGGCTGCTGGCTGTAGGCTGTACCACCGGTCTGTGATCATCCAGGTAGTCACATAGTTGTGTTCAAGGGGCAACTTAAACCAACCTTCCAACTGCAATAACTCTGGAACGCGCGCTTAAACTGAAAGATTTGTCGTGTCGATTATCGCTGTTGTAAAATTATGAGGTTTGTTTGCATTTATAATTATATTAGATTATTAAAATGACAACCATACGACAAGGTAGGTATTTTAAGCCAAGTATGAATGAGAAACGAGTGTAAGATAATTGTAGCGCGATCTTGTAGTCTTGTTACTTACTAAGGCTGACATGTTCCTTAGACAGGGTTGTTAATTAATAGCCCAACAGCCGATGGCAACTAAGGGACCAACAGTTTAATGAATCCAATACACAGCCTCTGAATTTACAAATTGTTTCAATTATGGGGATGATCTTTGCGAATTAACGTAGTAGTCAGTATTCGTAACCTCCAAGTAGCTGGACTACAGGACACGCCACCACTTTAGGGAACAGACTCAGGATATTTAAACCTGGATATGTGTGCTTTGTGTCTTGTGTTTATCAACACCAAGGAATTTCTGGAACATTTTAATAGGGTGCGGTCTACACCCTGGTTTTCTTACTATCTAACGTTGATCTGTTGTTAGATAGGAAATTATTGAATAGCCTAATTTTAATGACAATCATTAAAATGTAATTGCAAATTACAGATTGAAGGATAAGTGTAATTGTACCACGTATATTCCATACTGACAAAGACATAGACAAGTCGTGGTTAGGCGTTCAGTCCGTGTGCGGGAAAAACAAAGTTTTTTAAACCCCTGAAGAAGCGGGACGTTAATGTTTTGGTCCCGTGAAACGTCTGACTATAGTAACTGGATCGATTTTTGTGTGTGTTGTATGTTATTGATGAGATCCAGCTACAAAAATAAAAATAGGTGAGTGTGCTCAATAAAACAGATAATGTGACAGACATAATTCCAATTGTCAGGACCTTTATTTAATAGGTTAATGGTCAAAGACAGATGATCTCAATCCAGGATTGTGATTTTGACCAGCTGAAGTAACTCGCTGACTTCTTTGAGTGACCTAATTTGGTAGAGTCGTGTATTCCTACAAATGCTCGGACGAGTTCGTAAACCAGACATATCGGTCAATGGGAACGGGTAGTTTGGGGGGGCTTTGTACCCCAAAATGGGGGTTTTTGCGTTTTTCACATGTAATTTTTAAAAATTTATAACTTTATATTTCACCATTGGAATCAGCTTAAAAACTACACAATAAAGTTGCTTAAAGTTTTTCTCTATCTCCAACGGTTACCGAGATATTTAAAAATCTAAACACAGTACGTTGTATTGTGAGGCTGCAATGTTAATCTTATGGAGGATAAATAAAAATTAATATTTCACTTATCAATCAATATTTTTGGATGAAACTTAATTTTTAGCTTCATTTGGTTAAGATCCATCCATTTATACTTAAAAATCATAGTTTATGTGTTTAGCATGGCAGCAAACCTGCATACTGTTTTCCCATATTAATCATATAAAGAATATGCAAACTCCTTTATTTATGGACAGATGTTGATGAAAGTTGGTATAAATGTTAAGATAAAAACTATTTATGGTAGAAATGACTACTTTCAGTGTTCCTCACAGCAGCTAACCTGCACACTCTTCCCATGTTAATCTTATGGAGAATAGGCAAATAATTCTTATGTTTATGGAAAGATTTTTATAAAACTTGTCAAATATTATTATTATTATTGATTTGGAAATTCGCTGAGTACGCAGGTCTGCTGCGATGGGGGTATTTTATTCTAAAGTAAGTTATTTTAGAAAAAATTTAAATTTAAAAAATTTAAATCTTTTAAGATAAAACTCATCGCATAAAACGTAATGCATTGAACTTCTGCTTTATATATTTATAAAACAACTCTGAAAAGTTAAATGTAAAAATTTACAACTCAACAAATGGTTTGAAATTTCGAATAATGTTTGATTTAGAATTAATCAATAGTTACTGTAATCATTATATCTCTAAAAAGGTAGCCTTAAAATATACTATGACATTTTGACAGTGGTTTAATGTAAAACAAAAATCTAGATCATTTCAAGAAATGTCTTTTATATCTGTTACATTTTACTTACTATAAAGTATTTTATCTTCTTGCCTAGTTTAAAATCACAGTTTTAATTCCATTTATAATTTTTTACCAAGGTAAGGAGTTAAATAACAAAACAAGTTTCAATAATAATTTAAATAAATTTAATTAAGTACATAAGAACCGTTGTTAAAACTATCTATACATATCTATGTGTCGCCCGACAAGCTCGCCCAAAGCGTATATACAAAACTATAGGAAAAACCAGGATTATGTACAGGGGGCACTAAAAATAAATCACAACACAGCTGTCTTTGGTCATTTTCACCTCACTGCAACACGTACGTACGTACGTAGACGTAAATGTAGTCCAAGTGCATTTACGGCAGTCACGAGTTCATGTCCATAAAGGGATTTGAAGGTTTTGGAAAGGTAATATACAAAGTTAAAGCTTCTTACAAAGACAAGTATGTGGTAAAGCTATGAAAACAATCAGAGACTCAGTCAGGTCACAATTCAATAATGAACATCTCCACAAAACGTTCATTTTATTGGTGTTATTCAGCATCGCCAATGGATCAGCTGGTTAACAAAAGAAAATCTACTTAAAATCCAAGAATTAACTTCCGTTTCCGCTTGTTACCAGGCTCACCAAAAACATTGTATTTTGAGTCTGGTCATCTACCAAAGTGGAAGTTCATTGTTGGAGATAAGTTAAAGATACAACCTTTGTTATTTGCATGATCCACAGGTCAGTGTGGCTGAATAAAACCATTAAAGAGTAAACTTTTATCTTAAACTGGGTTTACACAATATAGCTAAATAAACAATGAGCGTATAAAATAATGACTACAAACAAAAAGGAGGGTTTTATGTAGCAGAGCTAGATATAGGTCAGATCACCTTTGATTTAAAAAAAATCTTTTGGATTGTAAAATAGGCTTAAATTTTATATTGGACACATCTTCAGTCTCACTTTTTGAGCTTTTAGCAGATATATAGAGGTGTGATACATTGTGTAAACCAAGCTTTACATAAACTATAACCATAAAATTGTTTCAATTATTGAATTTTAGTGAAAACACATAAATAAAATTGGAATATTATAATAAAAATCTGTTAAAAAACAATTTCTTACATAAATTATGGTCTGTTAGATTTTGTGATCAATATCGTAAAACAAAAACATGGGAATAATGTTCGTCACAATCATCACGATCGACAAATGTTGAAGTTAGTTATTGCTGCCTGACACAATAAAAGCTGGCCATAAGGTCTCCGTGGAACTTGAAATTTCAAATCAATAAACGTATTTAAAATACTCCAACCCTCTCTCACATTACAATTGCCGAAACTAAAAGTGAAAACAAGTTATGAAATATTCGGTGATTTCGTAACAATGGATAGAATCTGAAGCCAGATGTTCGGTCAAAACAAAGATGGCCGAGAGTAATTATTTGCTAACAATGAGCTGTTCTCGTTTGGCTAGGTGGATGATGTAACAAAGGAAAGGATCAAAAGAGAATTTGACCTCAAAATATTATTTTGTTTGTTTGAGCTCTGAATCATCAAACACTTCATATTTGAGTGCTACAGACGTTTCCAAATTCAGCTGAGCCCAGAAATCTGACATAACAGAATTTACAATTGCACTGTTTAAGACTTAATCAAGCGGTTGCATTGGTTCGTTATCCAAAACACATTTCTCCCCTGATCTCCTGAAAAGGGATTTTCGTGGGTCCACCTTGGTCAAAATCCTTCACGGACGTAGCTTAAAAATAGGTTATTTCTTTAAAAATCCTCAAAGAGTTCTAAAAAGTGAAAATAATTGTATTTTACTTCCCTGTGGGAAATAAGTTAGTTTAAAGATGTGTCTAAAGGAAATGTTTTCAGTTTTTCTAAACAACTGTCCCTATAACCATATGACGTCACCGTTACAATTTTTAGTCTGATGGATTGTCAATACCTCCCAGAGCAGTACCGCAATATTAGTTGAGCATGTTTGTTTTTAACCACAAGTTGCTGGATTTTAGGACACGTCACTGTTCCAGTCAAATTTTACATTTTACCACAGAGGACCCCTATGATTAAGCTACGTCCCTACACCTCCAGAGTGAGTTGACAATTCCCTGTTCTCTAGGGTGCATACCCCGTTTAAACTTTAAAATCAAAAACTCCTGCCATCTTTGTTTGGACAAACTCTAGAAGAATTTTAGTGTAACAACTCCACGGAGACCTCCTGACTCGGTACTCTCTCACTCAGTCCGTCACTGGTCCTATCCGATCGCTGGGCTACTGGGCGTAGGGGGAGGAAGCCCCGTAGCCAGCGACCCACTGTCACAAGCTGTGGTAGTCGTGGAGGAGACCCTGTGTGGAACTGTGGTCGTGGCCCGTGGGCCCGCCGTGGGGCAGACCCATGCTCTGGTAGGCGGCCGCCGCGTTGGACATCACTGTGGCCTGGAGGCTGGCGACGCTGGGCTTCAACTCTCCCACCCCGACGCCGACTCCTACACCCACCCCCACGCCGCCGGTGGCGAACAGCTCGTGGTGACCAAGGGGGTCCTGGAACAATCGTCAAATTTAGACTAAAGTAGTAATTTTGGAAAAAATTTCCATAAAGTCATACTAAACCATCTGCGAACACATTACCAAATTGGAGTAGTACATTTTTACTAGGATGCTACAGACAAGATTTAGTACTAAACAAATCTTGACTACAGAATCCTTAAAATAATGGTGTTGGTTATTAATTATTCAATATGTTTTATTGAACTTTTCCAACGCGTCTGTGCTTTAAACTACAAAACGTTTCGGAGGTCGAGAAACTCCTTCCGTTTTCAAGTGATTACCTAATAATTTATTTTACAGATTTAATGTTTAAAGTTACAGATATTAATAATTATATCGTGTTGTCAATAATACTATACTTATCTACTATGCGCAACACAAAAACTATATTGATAAGTCAACAAATAATCACAACACTCCGCCACCGAACAGGCGACCCCTACAACAATCAACTTAAACGACTTTAAACATTCAAATTTTTAATGTAATCACTTGAAATCGGGAGGAGTTTCTCCACCTCCAAAAACGTCGTGTAGTTAAAAACACAAAATAAACAATACTTTCTCCATATAGTATGTATAAGAGGAGAAAGTAAAAACATCTTCGTTAAGATGTTTAAAAATATTTTTCCATCGATTACACCTAAGGTTTCCCAGGGGCGGAGGAATGGCTGCCGCTTCCACCTGACCCAGGTACGAGGGTGGTAATTAATACTGAAACATAATCTGTAGAACGGTTGTGGGGAAGCGAGGGAAAAATTCTAAGGTTTCGCCTCGTCCGCTCGGTTGCCTCGGGTTGGGACCTCGGTGCGTCCTTGGTCGCCAGGGGTTGGTGGAGGAGGCCGGGGTAAGGATTACACGCGAGTTGGGGGAGGAATCCTCCCAAAATGGGGCTCGTAGTTGTTTCGATAGCCGTGTTGAGAATTAGTACCGAATTTTGGGGTATTCCAAAACCATGAATAGTTTTAATCACCAATACTATGATGATTCTTGATACAAAACACCCTGTGTACACTGTGTCAGATATACCATGAGCCATTTAACAAGAGATATGGTTATATATGAAGTAAAAAAAATATTTCATGTGAATAGTTAAAGCCAAATACGCCTAAACAATGTCAACATTCTTCCACGTCTATTGTTAGAACACCAGATGCAGCAGCGTTCCTTAGCAACCGTTGATGTACTTGTTGAGTTGGAACACCGCAATAATTTATATAGACTATAAGGGTAAAGTATCATTTAGGTTTCCAATACATGCATCGTTATTAGTGGAAAATATATATTTTAGACAATAAACTAGGGAGTTCATCAATAAAACAGCGAATGTTATTCGTATAAAATTTATCATAAACGATAATGAACACGTTGAATAAAATATTAAAAGATTTAATAATCCGACTCTTTAGGGACAAAAAATGTTTAATAGTTAAATATTGATTAGAAAAAAGGAATAAAACATTAATGCAGTGAGTTTATGCCTGATGCATCATACTCAAATTATCAGATAGTTTTTATATGCATCAGTTATGTTTTAAAGAAATTTCAGAACTCTTTTTAGAGTTCTATTCGAGTTGATCCATAAATTTCACTATCGTCAGCTGAAATGTACCTGAGGGAGCATGGCGTGTGCCATGGAGGTCTTGTGGGGGAGATCTACACCGTCCACACTCTCGGAGGAAGATGAGTCCAGCGCCGAGGAAGGTCCCGCGGTCACCACCTTGTCACCGCCCTCGCCAGCGCCGCTGGGGCTACGCCCTGGGGTCCTGGAACAAAGGGAAAGTTGTAGACTACACCTTAGAGGTTTATACTGTCAGAGCACTTACGTCAAGGCTATAGACAACACTGTGGAGTTTCTCGGGAGGTCACCATCATCTCTACTCTCAGAAGACCTCAATGATACGGTCATTGAACAGGTCGAGTTCACGAAATTCCTAAGAATTATTCTTGATCGTGGGCTTACATGGCATCCTCACCTTGATCGTATTTGTGCCAGGGTGTCTTCAGGGACGTATGCTCTGAGATTACTATCAAAGCATTATCCTGATGACATCCTAAAAATGGCATATTTTGGCCTAGTGCATCCCCACTTGTCATATGGCATCGCTATATGGGGAGGTTGCGCTGAAGCGGACTTCCGAAGATTGTTCCGTCTTCAAAAAAGCCATTCGAATAATGGCCAAACTACAGTTCAGAATCCTGTAGAAATGTCTTCAGGGAGATGGGAATTCTTACTCTGGCTAGTCTGTACATACTTGAAACATCTTCTTTCTGAAAATTTAAGTGCATGCCCATTCAAGGTGCATACGTACACGACCACCACACAAGAGGTAGAGAGTTTTACAGACTATCCCAGAACAGATCCAGAGCTGCCTTGAATCTGCCGTCTTAAGCTGGGATTAAGCTCTTGAACAACCTCCCCGAAGACATCAGGCTGGAGGGAAACTCGGGGAGATTCAGGAATCACCTTAAGCGCTTCTTGGTTCAGGGAGAGTTTTACCATGTGGGCGAGTTCATGGACCACACATGGTAGGGTGACTGTGCCCATGGAGGTGTCACTGAATGAATTAATAGAAGTTTTGCATTATTATGTGTATATTTATGTATTATTATGTCTTTTTATTACTATGGTTCCAAATTATGTCAACTTTATATTCAATGACGTTTGCTACACAATTGTTTAATATTGTACAATGGCAATAAAAGAGCTATTACCTCCTCCAAGGCTGCTTTAGAAGTCTTTGGATGGTCGTCTATACTCTCTTTGGACTAAGTTAGGGTAAATAGTAACGTAACATTTTGGAGGACAACCTGTGAGAGACTATTCTCAACACCGAGTTTTATAAATTAATTATGTAATACTCAAAATAGATTGTCAAGTTGCGATATCAATTGCGAAAAATTTAGATAAATTTCTGGCACCCATAATATCACAAATTAAAAATTGTCAGACATTTTCTACTTTCAATCAGAAACTCATAAGACTAAATGAAAATGTCTCAATAAAACTAGCACGTCATTGAATACCTACGTTTAAAAACGTCACATGTCCAATTGCACAGTGTTAGACGCGAAGCGTGTATATATGCGCGACGTATGTGTCATGTAGCATGTAGCATGTAGCCTCGACACGCGTCGCGAGGGGGGGAACAAGTAATGTCCGTGTTCCTACAGGAACCTGCCAATAAAACTACTATTACAACGACAAATAAATCGTTTGGCCGGCGCTCGGCAATAAAACAAAATGGCGGCCGCGCCACCCGCGGACACAGTTTATTTAATTTGCACGCAACAATTTAACCAAGCTAATGAGCTGACAACGTAACCGCCGCCAATTATAAGGCGGTGTTTGCCCAGCGGGATTTATCGATGCCACCTCCACCTCCGCTACACTATAATTATCTGTTTGGGATTGGTCGTGATTAATATTGCTGTTGGCGCGCTTCGACTAATGAGGCGTAATAAATACTTAAACGGTAAGGAATGTTTGGAACTCTTCAAGGAACGGTGGTTTTGGAGCTCGTGACCGCAAATGCGTATTTTGGACATAGATATGCTCTAGAGGGTCAAGTGATTATATATTTTTATACCTAACACATTTTTTCGTTGTGTTCCTGGTAATTATTTACAATAACTCAATCACTCAACTCCAATATTTTTTATACTTCTGTTACCTGGTTATAGAGCAAGCTTTATAATAATTTGTGGGTTATTAATTTATTACTTTTCTTACAAAACATTGACGTTAGGTAGCAACAAGACGAGGGGCCTCTTGCACAATAATTAACCCACTAATAATAGTAGTAAAAATGAGTATCACTAAATTAGTAAGTAAAATAAAAAAGGTAATTGCACAATTTCAAAAATGTACAATACAATTTACAAGTAAATCCACTAATAAATTAGATTAGAATGGCAACCATACCACGAGGTAGGTATTTTAAGCCAAGTATGAATGAGGATTGAGTGTACGATGATTGTGGCGCGATCTTGTAGTCTTGTTACTGACTAAGACTGACATGTTCCTTAGACAGGACTGTTAATTAGTAGCCCAACAGCCGATGGCAACTAAGGGACCTACAGTTTAACGTGGAATCCGAACTACGGCCTGTGAATTTACGAATTTATCTTATTATAAGGATGGTCTTTGCGAATGAACTTAGTATTCAATAGCGCGGACGTTAATCTACACAAGAGAACACTACACCTAAAGACCATTGCTTGCAACTATCCACAATTCGTGATCTCCAAGTACCTGGATTAAAACTAGTAATTTTTTCTTGTACCATCCACAACCTTGAACTTACTAATATTATTAGTCAAATTTACAATCTCTTACTGCACAATATTTATTTATTTACTAATCTACTAGTGTTTACTAATAAATTTCTACAAGTCTAGAGGGATTTGTAGTTTGTGAGGTAAATTCTATTAAATTGGACAATTAAAGTAAAATTCATAATGTTAAACAATAATTGAAAAAAGTACACTCTTTCGCTAACAAAACTCAATTTGAGTTGCTTAAAAAAAAGAAATCCATGTTTATTTACCTTTAAACAATACCTAAAAAATGGTTAAAATGGAAATCATCTTTATTAGATCATGTGTTGGAATACATGTAAAATTCACTTGTAATTACTATGAAACTATTGGTAAATTTCAACTAATATTTAACCATTTAGTAGCCTTATTGATGTTCTACAAGAAAATCTATGAGAACTTGTAAATTTGTACTTGTAACTTGTTTGTGTTTCTCTTCCGAAACGTTAAAAAATACCACTGGCGTTGATAAACAAGAAAAAACACTGAATAAATAGAAGGGACTAATTAAATCCTTTACGAGGTTGCAGTGTTGCCAACGCAATTAGCAGAGCGGAACCGCTCAGTCAGCTGTGGAGGAACTGCGTTTTCGCGTGTGAACCCCGTCAACTGTTGTCCAGTTGCATGAATGGCCCGGGTGACGTCACTCATTAGAGTAAACCACATTAAGTTGGTCAGTTCATTCAGTAACATCTGGTCGACTTGACACCAATCATGGGACAGTAGCCTGGTTCGTAACCTCTACCCCCTCCACACCACCAACACTTCCTCCTCCGCCAAGTAAGATTAATGACAGTGTCGAAATCACTGGGTTTGGACTATCATTACACTCGTAATGGCTGTCATTAATTCAAAAACAGTTGCACGTTTTTGTTTATTAAAATAACCTTGGTAACTGATTACCTTTTTGGATACTATATTTTGAGCCTAATGGCTATATATCATGTCCATGCACTTTCAAATTAGAAGACAAATTTGCCAAATTTTAGAAGCAATTATTTCCCGTCCCATACCTTTGTCTCCTCTAAATCTTGATACACGTATAACTTACCCGTACCTAAAACATAGAATAGACTAGATTATTGAAATTGTGACCATACTACATGGTAGGCATTTTAAGACAAGTATGAATAAAGATTGAATGTAAGATGATTGTGGCGCGATCTTGTAGTCTTGTTACTGACTAAGGCTGACATGTTCCTTAGACAGGACTGTTGATTAATAGCCCAACAGCCGATGGCTTCTGAATTACGAATTGGTCTAATTATGAGGTTAGTCTTTGTGGATTAACGCAGTACTCAATAGTGCGCACGTTAATCCACATAAGAGAACACTACACCCACCGACCATCTCTCACAACTATCCACAATACGTGACCTCCAAGTAGCTGGATTACAGGATGACGCCACCATCCCAGTCAAATTGAAAAGTCTCTTATTCACCATCAATTTTACGTAAACCCTTTCAAATGGTACTTTGAGTCTGCACCTCCTCAAGGAGTTCAACTCATTAACAACAACGTTAATATTAAATGGCAACATTACTGACCACACGATAGTCAAAAAAATATATTGAAGCGTCTAGTAAGTGTAAAGTAGATATCTAAGGAATTACATAATTCCATGATTTGCGAGAGAAAGATAACTACTTGTTAATTATCTCATTTTATTGTGTTTTTGTTATATATTTTCCGGGAGATAAAATAAAATATTGAATTATGCTACTCTCTAGATAAACATTTTATCCAATTTAACACCTTATTCGTGTTTTATGATTATATTGTAACTATTAATGGTGGCACAAAACTTCCGTTTTAGCCTAAAAAAACGATGTTAATTTTGTGACAGCGTGACTGGTACTGGTACTGAGTATACTGGTATAGAGATGAATGAGGTGTAAAATTAAAGATCTAAGGGCAATGACACGAGAGAAGGAGAGTTGGGGAATGATATTATTAGTTTTTAGAATCAATAATAATTAATAAAAATGAATTAATTTTATAAGTATTAAAATCCAAATAGGATAATAAAAATATGATACTGGGACGGTGGTGACGTCCTGTAATCCAGCTATTTGAACTCGAATTGTGGACTAAGAGCTGACGCTTGATGGTTATTTTGTGTGGAAATGTGCACTATTGAATACTGCGAATCCATAAAGACCATCCTCATAATTAGACGACGTATTCAGAGGCCAGTGGTTCGGATTCCACGAAACTGTAGGTATAGTTGCCATCGGCTGTTGTGGGTTATTAATTAACAGTACTGTCTAAGTACATGTCAGCCTTAGTCACAAGAACCACCGTCGCGGCACAATCATCTTACATTCATTCCTCATTCATACTTGGCTTAAAATACCTACCTGCGTAGGTCGCCATTTCAGTTAAAAGTATAAAACGTATTGTTTATAACTTTTTTTTTGTTAAAATCCTAATAGGTGGATGTGTTGGAGGTAGTGCGACTCTTAATGGACTAAAACTAAATATTCCGCCACTAAGGCTGACGCTTGATGGTTATTTTCATAGAAAATGTGCACTACTAGATAGAAGCCAAATTCTTGAGTGCAGGACACAGATCATAAACGAGGCTGTTTATTCAGACGTGCCAGATGAGCGGCTACCGCAGGGATATTGTGCTGTGTGTGTGTGTGTGTGTGTGTGTGTGTGAGTGTGTGCGAGCTGCCCACCGAACCACTCGTCGCGGCAGAGCTGTCTCTTCAATCGTGCGATGAAATTACCTCACTCGCAAATGTTTGTCAGATCCCGCATAGTTGCCAAAGCACCTAAGTTTGGAGCAAATGCACTCTTCAGATGCACACTTATGATTTACTGGTCCATTAAACGGTAGATTTAGTGGTGTCAGATGCATGTCTGACTATATAAAGGTAGACTTTATACTTTTAACTGAAATGGCGACCTACCCAGGTAGGTATTTTAAGCCAAGTATGAATGAGAAATGAATGTAGGATGATTGTGGCGCGATCTTGTAGTCTTTACTTTACTTTACTTTTAACTTTACTTTTAACTAAAATGGCGACCTACCCAGGTAGGTATTTTAAGCCAAGTATGAATGAGGAATGAATGTTGGATGATTGTGGCGCGATCTTGTAGTCTTTGTTACTGACTAAGGCTGACATCTTCCTTAGACAGGACTGTTAATTAATAGCCCAACAGCCGATGGCAACTAATGGACCTACAGTTTAACGTGGAATCCGAACCACGGCCTCTGAATTACGAATTTGTCTAATTATGATGATGGTATTTGTGGATTAACGTAGTATTCAATAGTGCGGACGTTAATCCACACAAGAGAACACTGCATCCACCGACCATCTCTCACAACTATCCACAATTCGTGACCTCCAAGTAGCTGGATTACAGGACGTCGCCGCCATCCCAGTCTTGTCCCAATCTCTGGTTACTGACTAAGGCTGACATGTTCCTTAGACTAACACAACATCTGGCTGAAGAAATGTTCGTGCAAGCAAAATCTATAGGCTTTTAGGTTGAGCAAAATGTAGGTCAAGGGACCAAACTTTGAATGTAGAAAATTACAGTTTTAAAACAGAGAAATTTCAGAGTTGGGGAAAACACACTGAATGGAAATAGGTGTCATTAGGCTCTACAAAAAGTGTTGAAAAGCAAAACATTATTTCTATAAACAAAAGAAGATCAAATTTGTGTTGATGTATTAACTCACAGTCATGATGGTTATTTAGGGAAATAGAAAAATTAATTTTCGAAGTGTTTATTCACACGTCCAAATATACATACTGATACTCGGGTTAAGCTAGCTTCGTTGTATAGTTATAAACAATACCTCTACTGACCCTGTATACAATTTTTTTCTAAAAAAACGCGTTTTCCCCAGAAATAGTTACGTCATGTGGAACGGACGTCTGCGGTAACGGCACCCGTTGACGTTCAAATAGCCTCTTCCTTAATTTTTTACTATCGTTGAAAGAGTTGTGGAGAACGTAATTACAAATTATTTTATGAAACTAAGTTAAAACTGATTAAGAATGTTGTTTTTGATAAATTGGTTTAAGGTTAAAATTTTGCTCACACTATAATTTTATGAAGGCAGCTTCTGAAGACGCGGATGTCTCTGTTAGTGGTGGGGCGGGGGGACGTCACCGACTAAATAAACACAAGTGCGCGGATCCCCGGCACTTTATGTGGGACTAGGGCTTCTTCCATCCAATTTATCTAAGCTTGTTTAGCCAACTCAAACAATAATTTGGACAGACATTGCCTCCCCCGTACAATCTACATAGCCCCCTCCCCTTCGCCCTTCACGGAGATCGGGTTACCATAGACAGGCTGATGGAATAAACCTCAATCAACACCGATGATGATGGAATAAGTACACTCACTTGGTTCGGGGATGGGCCGCTTGGGAGCGCTCAACTACATTTCATTGCGTACTGCTCGTATATACTATCAAATCTATATAAAACCATCCAAATAGTAGCAGTCCTGTGTACTTAATTTCTGTAATCCAGATATTTGGAGGCAAAAAAACATCTTCATAAATTAGACCACTTCGTAGTTCAGAATCAGTGGTTCGGACTACACGTTAAACTTTAAGTCCCTTAGATATGTAATTGGCTTTTGGACTATTAATTAACAGTTCTGTCTATGGAACATACCAGCCTTAGTCAGTAACAAGACTACAAGATCGCGCCACAATCATCTTACACTCAATCCTCATTCATACTTGGCTTAAAATACCTACATTGTTGTATGGTTGCCATTTCCAATGATCTAATCTAATGAAATCGATTCTATGGTCTTGTTACTGACTAAGGCTAACATATTCCTTAGTCAGAACTGTTAGTCAATGGCATATCTAAGGGATCTACAATTTAACGTGGAGTTTGAACCACTGCCTCTCAATTACGAACTGGTCTAAAATTTAATAGTGCGGACGTTAATCCACACAAGAGAACACTACACCCACCGTCCATCGCTCATAACATCACATATCATGACCTACGAGTAGCTGGATTACAGGACACGCCACGGTCCCAGTCTCACCGATAAATAAAGAGATGATACTGTGATTAAACCACAGTGATAAACATTATATCATCAAATGTATTGTGATGGGTTACAAAGGAACTTATTGAAACTCCGATGCTTTTGCCACTGATAGTAGCGTAAACTCATGTAATTAATTTAGTTCGGAATTCAGTTATCCATATCTAATAACAATGATACTTTGTTTTCACCTATGTAATACAGATAATACCCGATGTATTACCCGTTACAAAGTTATCGACTCTGCGATGTTTTCACCACGGGTAGTAGCGTGTTTGGTGTAACCGGACACCCTGTAGTCGATACCTCCACCGCCGCCTGGCTCTGGTTGCCATGGCAACACAATCATTAACCGAAACTGTGAACCTTGTAGGCAACCGGTAAAATGTATCGTGTATCAATATTGTGCGTCATTTCGACAACGAACTATTCCAACTGATTTATTAGTGTATAACTAATTAAATAAATGTGGAACCCCCAAAACACCCTATCAGATTGATTTGAAGTAATCAACAAAACTTAACGTTTTTTATGATTTTTTTCAAAGTTGATGTTTACAATTTTTAAACATTAGGAAAAAAGCTAAATTTTTGACATGGATGTCTTAGCTCTGGGGGGTTTTGGATTTTTGTAAGATGGAAAATATGTAACAGGTTTCTATAGAAACCACCAGAGCTATGGTATAAAATTTTTTATATAAAAGGATAAGAACAGCTGTTTAGATGAAGTGAAAACATTACCTTTAGACATATCCATGATCTAACCTATTTCCCACAGGGAAGTAAATACAAATATTTCGTCTATATATTTCCAGTACTGGGTCAATTTAACGCCTCAAATACCTTTTTATCAATTATTGACAAGTTAAGGAGAACATATTAGTTGAAATGGTTGTTACAGGTGTAAAATCATGGGGGGACAATCGGGTGCCTTTTAAAATTAGTTACATTTAAAAAATAAATTCCACTACAACACGGAAATAAGCCAAAGTAAAAAGATAAACTGTATATTTCGTTCAGGGTGCCTAATTAAACTCGTTGAAGATCAAAGTCGTGGGAAGTATGTACAGTATTGATGTCCCACTTCGCTAGATCTCAACCTATTTCAGCAGAGTGATAAAATATCAAAGTAACACATACAGACAATGAATGTATGTAATCACATTAATTTTGATAAAGCAGTTATACCTTTCTAAAATGTTTACCTCCCCATGTCACGTGAAGTTAGTAATACTGTACCTAAACTCATTTGTTAAACGATTTAATTTTGAAATTTATATACAAAACAATCAGGGTCTTCAGCTTAGAAAAAAACCGATTGTCTTCTATGTTAGTGAGAAAGTTTTGGTAAAGTTCAAGGCCTAAGTGGATACATCTAGGTTTGGTAAAGGTACATAAATTTGAGTCAATAAGTCACCAAGGTATGTAGTATAGTCTATCGGAGGTGCACTTATACAGGAATATAATTACCAACAGTTAGCCCGCCCTTTGTGCGGGTTGTATATCTCGGTGTAAACAGGAAAATAAATATAAATTACTATCGCAAAATATATTCCTAAAACCAAAATAAATGAAAAACAAATAAATAAAAAGAAAAATGAGTTCTAAGCTCAATTATTTAGTAAGGATGTCAAATTTGGGAATTTTTGTCAACTGGGTGTCTCGCTGGCCTAGTGGTCGATTAAAATGCCTCTGGCTTAGATAAAGGCTAAATAATTACAATTAATCAATGTAAACAAATTAATTTTAGGGCTGGTTGTTATCGCTCAAAACCAAGTTTTTGAGTGCTCATTACTTTAAGCTACTAGGTTTGGGTCTGTTTAAACATATATCTGGCCCATGAGTTTAGGAAAAGAAAATTGATTCAAATTAATTGACACTAATATTAAATAGGTATCACAGTTTATACCTTAATCCGCTTACAAACGTTTTAACAAAATTGTATTCAAAACTACCAGCCAAGCACGATAATACCGAACACGCCAACGTAACATAACGAATTCCAGACGCTGCTACACCTGAAAACGTCACATCGAATTAACTAAACACACCATCAAGTAGATAGAGTGGTTGTAACAGTGCGACAAATGCAAATAACCCCCCTCCCGCCCCTCCCATCGACCCTCGACGGGCTGAATGGTATTTGTAATTCGAAACTTAACACCGGCCACAGCAAAAATAAAACATGGAGGAGAAACAGGATTAGAGAGAAAAAACAAGAGGGTGACCTCCCGTTTCCTCGCCGGTAGACACAACATCGTAGCAGGACCGCGATCTTGGGAGGGTAGGGAGCGGGGAGCAGGGAGGGGCGAAATTGCACTACCCCAACCCCAGCAGTGATAACGTGAAACATGGTTTTGATTGACGTAGTTAGACTAGTTCGTAGCTCAAAGGCTAAATTGTGGTTCAAATCCTATGTAAAATTTACCCTTATATATCGGCTGTTAGGCTATTAATTAACAGTCCTGTCTAAATAAATAAGTAAATAAATAAATACCGTGCAATAGGAGATGTAAATTTGACTAATAATTAGTTTAATGTTGTTGATAGTACAAGAGAAAATTACTAGTTTTAATCCAGCTACTTGGAGGTCACGAATTGTGGATAGTTGTGAGGATGGTCGGTGGGTGTAGTGTTCTCTTGTGTGGATTAACGTCCGCATTATTGAACACTATGTTAATTCGCAAAGATCATCCCCATAATTAGACCAATTTGTAAATTTAGAGGCAGTGGTTCGCATTCGGATAGCTCACCATCTCAGAAAGGTAATAATAAAAATATTAATTTTAATTTCTAAAAAGGATTTTTGATTGCAACAGGAAATATCAGTATAAAAATTATTTTGTATTTTATTTCAAAACTCGTTTTCCACGCAACGCCAACATAATTGGCACTTTAAAAATCAAGACTGTAAAATCGTTGCAACGCCCGATATCCCTGTCTTTGCAGTTTTATTTTGTAGCGGAAGCGGATTTTTTAAAAGGATCATTAGTGGTATTGTATTGTATTTTATTCCTAAAAGATAAAATGTTAATTTTAATGAATTGCTTTGAAGTCATTTCTATATGCAGTATTTTGAAAGAGTACAATTATTCTGGGTACTAGTTGAAAATTATCAATAGTTTGTTGTTAGTTTGTAAAAAATTATTATGAAAAATGTTAACAGATTTACAATTTATAAACTCCCTTCTAGATCTAGATTCAAACAGTGGTTTTTAAAAAACTACGTGCAAAAAATAATGCATTAGGAAATAATTTTTAGAGTTGTACATAAAAGTTAATACAAATTTAACAGATATTTCTGGTTATTTCTGTGTTTAAATTCTCAAATCATAATCTAAGGAAATATTTGGAACCTCCTAAAAGTTAAAATTTCACTGTAAAAATACATAAAACTAATGTAACAAGTTACAAAATTATACAGCAACATAGTCAATAACTTCGGTCACCAAGTGTGGCTGCAATAAACCAATTTTGCGGTGGGTGGCCCTCCGAATGGGTCGACCAGAGTTATCTCACCAAGGAACATCTAAATCCGTAGATATCATCTCTTGGGACACCTCCGGAGAGCTTGGAATACTTCCAGGTCCAGGCCTTCGCCCCACGGGCTTCTCCAGACCGCGTGATTCATGGCTATTGTCGGCCAACTCTATGCTCGGCGCGCAAGCATAACATAACGTTCGTTGTGAAGTGATTTGACAACAAACAATGTCGTAAAATTACTATTAATTATTTTCTGAAATGGTGACCTACCCAGGGAGGTCTTGTTGTCTTGGTACTGACTATGGCTGGAATATTCCTTAGAAAGAAATGTTAAACAATAGCGTGGATCCGAAACAAAAAACTTTTTCTCTGAACTACAAACTGGTCTAATTATGAGGATGGTTTTTGCTGATGTGTGACCTCCATGTAGATGAATTACATGACACGTAAACATTCCAGTCATATTTTAAACCCCACCGAAGCCTAAAATATTTACAAGAAACGAAAGAGACTCAGAAAAATTAAAAACACAATCATATTTCAGATATGGTCTGACTTACTTTAGCAAGCTTCTTAAACTAATAAATTCTATATGACTTGAGTAAGGTTTAAGAAAATAGTGAGCTTCAAGAAAACCTTGATTCGTGGTCAAATTTTCTCCTATTTCCAAAAATGTTGAATCATTTTCAATAAATATTCGTCATTTTTCTTATGCGCAGATTTATATTGTGGAATCTTTTTTGAAATAATATGTTATCATTTGACAAAGATATTGTCCGTAAATATATCTTTTGATATTATTTATTAAAATAAAAGTGTGTTGAAGAATTATATATTAAAGTACTTACTGAAAAATGTCTTTCTGATTTCTCAATTATTTTATAGAAGAATTTATATACCGTTTATTCAGCTTGAGAGCTGGGTTGGACCACCCTGAATGTTTCAAACATTTTAGAGAGTACCTATGTAAGAAAGAAAGGTTCAAACCATAAATAATCCTTGAGTCATAAAAGTCTAGAGTGTTGTCAGCTTTACACATCGTAAGTTATTCTAGTCTCGGATATTTCTGTAATAATTTACAGCAATTTTACAGGAATATAAATTTATTTAAATATTTCTAATTAGGTACCACATGTTTGTTCTACATTATTTCTCATTAGTTATTTATAAAATAATATATACAATTTATTAGAGAATAGTTTAAAACTACCTTACTCGATTTTTTATCGATATTTTTTAGATGAACGATTTTATTATCAAATATGTTTGTATACTTCCCTGTGGGAAATAGGTTAGATCATAGATACAGTATGTCTAAAGGGAATGTTTCCAGTTCATCTAAACAGCTGGTCTCATAACCAAATGACGTCACTAACGTCACTGTTTCAAATTTTGGTCTCGCAAATTGCCAATACCCTCCTCCCCAGAGATAAGACATACCCATATCAAAATGTTTGTATTTACTTCCCTGTGGGAAATAGGTTAAATCACGAATATGTCTAAAGGGGATGTTTTCAGTTCATCCAAACAGCTGTTCTTATAACCAAACTATGGACGTCACTGTTTCAAATTTTGTTCTCGCAAATCGCCAACCCCCCTTAGAGCTAAGACATGTCCATGTCAATAACACACTGTTTTTAATGTTCTCACATCAAAATTATTGTATCTAAGAATATTAAGAATAATTATAGTACCAGACCCTTAAGTTTAATGAATCGAACCCTTTTCGCTGAAGTCAACAGTTTATGGGCTGGATGCTTTATTAGTTATAGTGCCCGGGGCTGCTTCCTTTGCGAAATCTTAAGAAAAAATATTGTATTTACTTCCCTGTGGGAAATTGGTTAGACCATGTATAAGTCTAAAGGTAATGTTCTCAGTTCCTCTAAACAGCTGACTTTATTCGCTGTATATGACGTCACTAACCAAATGAGCTAAAACATATCTGTGTCAACAATGTGATGGCCCAATTCTGGACCTATTTACATTTGATGATTGGGCTATATATTATAACTAGCTGACCCGGCGAACTTCGTAACGCCTAACAGTAAATACGTGTTAACTTTCAGATTGGACATGTTCTGAAGTCGAATAGCATTACGACTTCGTTGTGAAAAATGAGAAATTCTGGGTCGCGGCATAGTTAATAACAATACTGAAACGATGAGAAATATTAATAACATTCCCACAAATCAAATAAATCTGAGTGAATTGATTCACAATTTTTCTAATCCAACCTAAAACCAAACATAACCTAACTTCAATATGAGTTTTCTAGGAAAAATATACAACAGCTGATTATTATAATAAACGTAATAATATAAACATTGTAATTATCATATAAACACGTGACTTTAATCAGACAGAAAATAAAAATATAAATACATAATCCCCCAAAACCGTAAACTATTAACGTGGTGAATAAAGCTGTTCATTTTTTACAGTACACATTTACTTCATAGTTTAACATTAATGAATGATTCAGATGGCATTGGATAGTAAAGCTAATGGAAAGTAAACCAATCAGCTGTAGCTAAGAAATCAAATGTTTTCATTGTAGACAATTTGTAAACAAACTTACTCTCCATAAGGTTAACATTAGAAATTTAAAACGCCATAAAATGGAAACTTATGGGGTTTTCAAAAATATTTTTTCACTAAAACCTTCCCGGACACATATAGAGCAACTTCCTAAAGTTTCATGGCGATCGGATGAGTAGTTTGGCAACGCATAAAGGACATACATACATACAGACAGACATACATTCAATTTTATATATAGAGATTACAGCTAATTTAGCGATATTTTAAAGAAATTTCGCATGAGTCGTATGGCTAAACATATTATTTTGAAAAAAAGGTATTTCTAGAATACTTGGAAGAAGGTCACTCGGAATGATCACCCTCGATACCGTTGTCTTCATGTTCAAGAAGTGAGGGATCGAATTCCATCTAATGCTTAAGGTAACCCGATTAGTAAGAGCCTCGAGCGCATCCGGCGGTCTGCTAGCCTCCACACAGGCTTGGCGGAGTGGAGGTTTTACAAAGAGTTCTAAATAATCAATTATATATGTAATAATTGAATTATAATCCGAATAGAAAGCAAATCCAGTTGAAAAATTTGGCAAAACAGTCGTAAGAAGTCTTTCTTTACGAATCAGTGTTGAAATTTATATTGGTATGACTTAAAAGTGAAATACTTAAAGTATAATGTATTGACCTAGGTTATGGTTATGGTTCAATGTTACATTATTCTCAGAAGTAACAAACAAAAAAACTGTTATAGTAAAGGAGTGTGTGCAAGAAACATATTTATAATTTAGAAATAAAAGAATAAAAAATTACTAAGAAAAAGCAGTATAAAGTAAATGAATAATTTATTGTCTGCTTCATCAATGATGTTGGGGAAGCCGTTTTGTTGAGTCTTAGGTCATGTGACACAAGGAACAAGTTCTAGAGACCCAACGAATTTGTTTGTTGAATATATTATAAACAGTGTCATGGGAGTTATAGGTTAGATATTATTGTGTTACCTGGTTTTACCTCCAATACGTGTGCGATAATGGGAGAGAAATAGAAAGAAAAGGATGGGTAAAATTTGTGAATACAAGTTTGGTCGGCTGACCTTACAAAGTCGAGAGGTAGTTCTCCGCCCTGCTGGGTCCTTGACGTCTAGGGAGTCCCAAACCACTCGAAGGGGATAATGTTCTTTTGGGCACGATATTTTTCGTTTCAAGTTTTAGTAACTTAGTTAACAAGTGATGTTAACGGTTAAATATATATCCAACATTTTTATTCTTGAAGTAAGTAATTTTATTAAAGAATTAAAATTAGTCTGAGATTGGAGTTACTTTATAATGCATGTTGGGTCAAGTCCCTATACTTTCATTTTTGGCCTATATTGTTATAACAATAATTATTAAATATTGAACTTACAAATCCATAACATCTTAATTCGTGACACTTATATACAAGAAATAGGAATTCAAAATTCCCCTTTTCTCTCTCTCTTTAGACTTCTCTAAGACAGTTTGACTGTACATTTTCTACATCTACCACCATCATGACTATCCCTTATTTTTTTAAACGTAAATTATTCCAAAAGACGTGCTAGGCTTTACTGAATTTCCTAGTTCTCCAACACTTTTAAACTTACCGTTCGCAACATTTTTAGAAAAACGCATAAATCGATTAGAATGTACCCAAAAATAATGCACAGAGACAAAACTCTGCAAAAAACTTAAAACCTCTTTAGCCAAAATCGTTAAAATCGACGACGCTAATCGATTTTTACAACCGAACAGTGTCGGTTTTCTCAAACATTAAACGGATTGTCTGAGCACAGCTGACTGAGCTAAAATGAATCGCGTATTGGCCGAGTTCCAACCACCACCACACGTGCCCCCACGATGAGCTCTCTCCGGAGTCTAGCAGTTCTTGGAGGTTTCTCCAGCAGATATATATAAGCAAATGTAAATTATTAAATTCAAAATACTAAGAACTACTGTAAATCATACGTGCTTATATTGGTCTAATTTCGTGATATAATAGGCTAATCCTAATAAAGATATTTTTGAGATTGATTCAAATTAGTGTAACTATATTTAATATCAAATCAGAATTGTTTTATAGGTTTCAAACATTTAATAAAAAGCTAAATTACAATGACGTCCTCGTGTTGAACGCACTGTGTGTTGTCGTCGTGTCGTACGTTTGCCTAATCGCAATGACGTCCTCGTGTAGAACGCACTGTGTGTTGTCGTCGTGTCGTACGTTTGCCTAATCGCAATGACGTCCTCGTATAGAACGCACTGTGTGTTGTCGTCGTGTCGTACGTTTGCCTAATCGCAATGACGTCCTCGTGTAGAACGCACTGTGTGTTGTCGTCGTGTCGTACGTTTGCCTAATCGCAATGACGTCCTCGTGTAGAACGCACTGTGTGTTGTCGTCGTGTCGTACGTTTGCCTAATCGCAATGACGTCCTCGTGTAGAACGCACTGTGTGTTGTCGTCGTGTCGTACGTTTGCCTAATCGCAATGACGTCCTCGTGTAGAACGCACTGTGTGTTGTCGTCGTGTCGTACGTTTGCCTAATCGCAATGACGTCCTCGTGTAGAACGCACTGTGTGTTGTCGTCGTGTCGTACGTTTGCCTAATCGCAATGACGTCCTCGTGTAGAACGCACTGTGTGTTGTCGTCGTGTCGTACGTTTGCCTAATCGCAATGACGTCCTCGTGTAGAACGCACTGTGTGTTGTCGTCGTGTCGTACGTTTGCCTAATCGCAATGACGTCCTCGTGTAGAACGCACTGTGTGTTGTCGTCGTGTCGTACGTTTGCCTAATCGCAATGACGTCCTCGTGTAGAACGCACTGTGTGTTGGCGTCGTGTCGTACGTTTGCCTAATCGCAATGACGTCCTCGTGTAGAACGCACTGTGTGTTGTCGTCGTGTCGTACGTTTGCCTAATCGCAATGACGTCCTCGTGTAGAACGCACTGTGTGTTGTCGTCGTGTCGTACGTTTGCCTAATCGCAATGACGTCCTCGTGTAGAACGCACTGTGTGTTGTCGTCGTGTCGTACGTTTGCCTAATCGCAATGACGTCCTCGTGTAGAACGCACTGTGTGTTGTCGTCGTGTCGTACGTTTGCCTAATCGCAATGACGTCCTCGTGTAGAACGCACTGTGTGTTGTCGTCGTGTCGTACGTTTGCCTAATCGCAATGACGTCCTCGTGTAGAACGCACTGTGTGTTGTCGTCGTGTCGTACGTTTGCCTAATCGCAATGACGTCCTCGTGTAGAACGCACTGTGTGTTGTCGTCGTGTCGTACGTTTGCCTAATCGCAATGACGTCCTCGTGTAGAACGCACTGTGTGTTGTCGTCGTGTCGTACGTTTGCCTAATCGCAATGACGTCCTCGTGTAGAACGCACTGTGTGTTGGCGTCGTGTCGGCGTCGCGACGCTGGGAGGCGAGCCGGATCGAGTTACAGGTTATTTTCGGCCCAACCTCTAGCATGTGGCGGATACGTCTACATCGATATCTACATCTGATGCTGTCCGTTCATTCACGCTGAGCCTCAACTGCGCAGTGTCTTGGCCTGTGAATATGAGTTTATAAATGTAAATAAAGTTTGAATATTTTATTTAACATTTTAAAAAAGGTAAAGCTGGAGTTTGTATTAAATTGCACATTGAACAATACTGAACATACCTGCACATTAATTAAGAAATTATTCATCATGTATTTATTTTGGATTCTATGCAGTGGTAAAATATGTTGCTCTTCTTCAAATTTTTTGCACAAACAACAATTTACGAAAACATATTTTCAAATACTTAAGAAATACAATCAAGCTATTATTTTTATACTCACTTTTTAACAACACACAATATCTCTCTTTAACTTATTACCTGATATCTCATAATTTCCTACAACCATCTCTGACCTTTTGTATAAATTTTTACTTGCCCATATATTTTTTCATCTTTACCTAGCTTTCGAAGGGATCAGTGTCTTAATTTACTACTTTTCTGGTTTGAGAACAACCACTTTCTTTAAGTCAGACCTCAACTCCACAAACATTTTACATTCAAAAAATCCAATTAAATAAGTGAATTTATTATAAATTAGTTGAGGATTTTTATTACAGTATTTAAAATATTAGAGTAGATTAGTAAAATTAGAGGATTGAGAAACCCTAGAAACTTTTGTTGGGTATCTCTCTTTCCAGTGTGAAAAGTTAACCTAATGAGAGAAGAAATGCATATTCATAGGGAAAGTTGGTAGAAGAAGAGCTTCGAAAGCCCATATTTGGGTTTGAAGAGCATTTCTCCAAAATAACCTCTGTATCTACCACAATGTTTCAGTGGATGTTTTAGTACGCTCAATATTTCGATCGTTAACGGCTTAAGGAAACGCTACTCCTACACCATTACCTCAGAGTCCGTAAACTAAAATCCTTTCATCTCTGATATTCTTCCAAAGTGCCCAAGTGAGAGAATCTACTTCCTTCTAAAGATTCAGTATTAAAACTCAGAAAGAAGATCAACACCTGGGAGAGAAAAGTCCAAAGGGAAAGGGAAAAAACACATTGATTAATGCTGTAGCTGGCATTCTTCACTGTCAAAATATATCTAGACTAGTATAAAATGAAATATTTGGTAACTAAATCCTACTTTAGTGCAATCCCTTCGATGTCAGTTACGGCCAGAAGGCTCTAGAATAGTTGGACAGACACTGCGACAATAATGATCTTTTTCTTAGCCACCGGAAAGACATAAGGATGCTTGAGGAATGGAAAGGCAGAAGATGACAGTCTCCATGGTAGAGAAAGGTGACAATTTAAAGAAAGTGTCTAGCCAATGACCCGGTATCATGTTTTCCTGGTTACTAGACGTGCATGAATCACCGATCCGTTCTGTAGAAGAACCAACAAACTCAATGTTCAAAGGATGGCATACCCCCAAAACTCAAGGAGCTAATGGGACGTATTCTCAGTTTTTTGGAGGTCACGAATTGTGGATAGTTATGAGCGATGGTCAGTGGATTTGATATTCTGTGATATCCACCCCTAACGTACGCACTATTCTACATTCATTCGGAAAAACCCATCGTCATAATTAGACCGGTTCGTAGTTCAGAGGCAAAATTGTGGTTTGGAACCTACGTTTAACTGTAGATATCCTATAGAGCAATGACATATGCTATGATATTACAAGAGTCGGCCACTGGTTTCGATCCAGCAACCTTTGACTTACTGGACCAGGCGTTACCCCTGAGCTATCGTGCTGGTAGCAACAACACTACAACAACATTTGTTGATATATTGTGACAAATTCATCTTGTTGTTATACCTAATTTTATTCTCAAGGAAAATAAAACAGAAAGGAAGCCGTTTAGGGATATCTAAGTGGCGATTGGAAGGGTGGGGATGTGGAGTTGAGGGTGCGACGCTCCCTGCGGTCATTAGACAAGTTCACACCGCCTGGCTAGGAACAATGGTGCTCCACGGTGGAACAGCGTGACGTAGCGTGACGTAACAGCCCGGAGGTGTTCCCAGCGTCACGCTCTGCCACCTTCCTGACCGCCATCTTGGTCTCCGCCATGCTTCTGGCTGAATTTACATGTCTAACTGTGGCTTCGAGACAAAGTTAAAAATCTTAGTAATAGAAGTTATTCTTTCTCTATGGAAAGCCCATTTTTTCTATTTTTCTAAAACTCGTTCATATTTTACTAGATTCAATATTCGACTATAAGTCCCTTAAGATTTTAATACAATCTGAAACACTTCAGGATATCTATCAATTGTTTGGCAAACTATCTTACACACTTTAATTTTTGAATGCTTAATGGTACAGTCAGGTACTTAACCTTATCCAAGAATATGATTATTTAATGCTCATGACACAGTGTGTAACAATTTATTTCAGATAAAAATCCCCAGTTTAATCTATCCGGCAATCCACCCACTTGGGAATTAAGTTTACTATCAATAAATAACAAATTTTCTTGAAATTGTAATCCAAATTTAGAATTGTTTGTTCAAGGAGACTTAAAGTGTACTTAGACGCCGATATCGTAAGTTCAATTGCAACAATATGTCGAGGACATGGTAACATGTGTGGGAGAGGTGTGTAGATGGAGGGTCCACGTCATCCATCACAACATCACAGCATCACACCCCGTATAACTCACAACTCACAGCCCACAGCCGGGAGACAAATGCGGAGGTAACAGATAAGAATATCGCCCGGCGAACAGATAAAGCCGGCCGAGTGGCTAATGAATTGAGCTGAACAAATTAGAGCCGGGTCGAACCGCCGATGAAATCTGGCGACCATAAGACCGCTCTACAACCGATAGCGTGTCCAGATAACTGAATGGGACTGTCCAAACCAGTTTTGATCCGACAAAAAGGGAGGAAAAGTCGGTTTTATAGACAAAAAATATTTAATAAATATTTTGAGCACGTGGAGAGTGTACTGGTTTATCGCCTGGTCCTGGAGATAAGATCGGTTTGGCAGCGGGTCCGCGCGCGTCGACGGACGTTACCGTCACAGCCGCTTGGCCGCGCTGCGGTCGTACACCTTGGCAACGTCTACGTCCATGTATACGTACAATTATGTTCTGTGGGGGTGATTAATGTCTTTGTAGGACGTTACCGCTGCCTGGTCGTGCTGCGACCTGTATACCACCTCCTCCTTCGCGTCTCTGTTCCATCAGTTCCATGGTATGACCGTTCATGTACGTATATACTAACGTACACATCTACGTTAACCTTCACGACCACCAATGAACTGTACATAAAGTTCCACGGATACTTTAACTTCTTCGACCACGTTATAATAATACCCTGGGAGTACATAAACACCCTCCGGTTGGTACACCACGACCACGTCCATAATCTAAGAATAATTCGTGCACATTTTTAAACTTTTCATTCTTTGAGGGTTTGTTTTTACATATATAAGCTATAGCATATTTAAAGATCGTAAAGAAACACTACAACAACGCCCCCAGCATTCCAGGTCAACAGTAGATAGTGTGGATATTGAATTCGATTTCACCGGGCTCGCAGCCCGTTCGGGAGCCCAGGAGCCATCTATCACGATCTCGCGTGTGTGTATGTGTGTGTGCGTGTGTGTGCGCGGGTCCAACTGGTTCCCCGGGTCCGAAGGCAATTAGTCGCGCATAATGACGGCAATGCATCAGCCGCGCGCCTCCAACGCTGCTGCTATTAGACAAATAAACCGCGCGCCTAACCGCGTGTCCGACAAGGATCAACTCTATAATCTCTGGACCCGCTGATCATAAATATCTGGATGTTTTAATTTCACCCTCGGGTGTAAGGTGAAACCCAATTTGGGGCTCCACAAATGTCACATTGCACGAGTATAAGTAACCCATAAAATGAAGATGGCAAAAATTATCGTTAGCCTTGATGACTTCAAATCTTAGACCTAGATCAACCATTCGACCGACCTTTCAAAAGTGTCTATGATCTGTATTACCTTTCAAATATAATGTATCTTACATAGATGCTATGCATCTCAAAAGAACGTAACAAATTTCAACCGAATCCAGCAAAAACTTGAACGAATAATGGATTCTTTATGAATCAGTATCAGAATCTCTTAGAGAATGCAAACCCTTTTTATTTAAACGTCGAAGATGGTGTTGGTTTTAATTGTGCTAAGAGACAACACTTAGGAAGTCTTTAAATAGTGTGGTATGACCAGGAAAAACAATGATGGACATTGGAGAGGGAGATTTCAGATGGTAGAGGATAGAAAATTCTCTACGATAATATGCTGATCTAGATGGTAGAGAAAGATATACTCAACTGACATTCGTAACGCTTTAGCATCTTTCTCTCCAGCAACACGTGAGTAATCCGGTATTGTTGTATCTTTTTATGGTAGTGCTAATGAGTAAGACTTTTCTAAAAATAATTCTTTACTTCAAATCTACGGATAAAATCTAATCCAAATTTGCAAGGTGCCTTTTGTCACGTCCACTTTTAGACGATAGTGTTTTACGGTGTTTATTGTCTTGAAATTGGATTTAAGTCAAGAGCCAGAACTGGATCGACTTCCTCTTATAAGCCCAGTCTTGAATGCCAGATCCCCTTTGCCAGTTTACCCTAGAATACACTTAACCTTCCGCCTAAGCCAAAACCTCAACATCAGTATCACATTTGGCAAATACGTCTGTCGTTTTCAACTTTTGCACAATCCTCTTCCACACTTCTCTGGCATTCACTTCTTCTGCATTCTCTAACAGATCATTAATCACAACCCAATCGTATCCTCGATGGGACCTCATGTCCAAATAGTTTTCCAACAGCGCTGTACCCGGTTTTGGCGGGAGCTGGCCAGAAGAGTCCCGCCAACAGCGGAACAGCTGATGTCCATTATTTATTTAGAACGCTGGCAGAGTGCGCGGACGCACATCTGTTTTGTCTCTTGCACTGACCGCCTCCGAGCTGTACATTTCTTATTGCAGCTAGCAAAACTGAAATTTATTATTATGATGCAGCTCCAAGAGAGAAGTTTAATTTTATACTTCCGACATTCCGGAGGTATTTGTCATCAACGGTGTGAATAATTATTTTTTTCATGAGGCATTTGGATGACGGTGATTGGGCTGAACATTTTCTTAGAACGGCTTTGGAATTTTAAAGTGCAAAGTGGTGTACATTTACATCCGTGAAATGCATGAACTGAATAGGGTAATATAATGTTAAACCTATCCAACTGCCCAGATTTGAACGCACGCATGACCCTGACCTGCAAATCATGACTAACAAATCAACCCCAGTTTGCCTTAGAACTTTACCTGAATAGATATCCTTATTAAATTACATTGTCATTACACTCTGACAATTATAAATAACGTAATAAAATGTGACCGTTCCATAACTAAACATCATAAACTACCAATGTTATTTGAAGATCCATGAAATACAAACTATTTTGTACCTTGAAAGCATTGTTCAATACTCCCGTCTTAGTAGACCTGCGTACTTAGCGAATTTCCAAATCAATAGCATAATAATACTATTGACTGGGATGGTGTGGCGTCATCCTGTAATCCAGCTACTTGGAGGTCACGAATTGTGGATAGTTGTGAGTGATGGTCGATGGGTGTAGTGTTCTCTTGTGTGGATTAACGTCCGCACTATTGAATACTACGTTAATCTGCAAAGACCATCCTCATAATTAGACCAATTCGTAATTCAGAGGCCGTGGTTCGGATTCCACGCTAAACTGTAGGTCCCTTAGTTGCCATCGGCTGTTGGGCTATTAATTAACAGTCCTGTCTAAGGAACACGTCAGCCTTAGTCAGTAACAAGACTACAAGATCGCGCCACAATCATCTTACACTCAACCCTCATTCATACTTGGCTTAAAATACCTACCTTGTAGTATGATCGCCATTTCAATAATCTAATCTAATAATAGCAATAAATTACAAGTTTTATGAATATCATGAACAGTCCTTTTTATATGGTTAGATCTGGAGTTTCTGTAGGCTAAATATAGAAAAAATAGGCTACCACCATCTTTACATGTATTTTAGTTTCTTTGAACAGAATTTTAGTGAAGAAAGAATGTAACTTTTACTCTCAAAGCCCAACATTTATTTGTCAGGGTTATTCATGAACGGCTCAATAAGCAAAAGCAGCAACTCGACATTGAATATGAAGCATGTTCTTAACAGAATTCTATTTAAAGCACCGCCAGATTTTTGCTACAATGAAACAGAAAACAGCCAATTCAGCTTTGCCTCTTTAATGAAAAACTCATCACACATGTTTACAATGGACATCCCCAAGGGTGGATGAGTGTGGGGGTCGCAGGAGGCGGGAGGCAGCTGCTTTCTGCAAACAGCCAAACCAAACAACCCCTGTCCACACCGGGGGCTCTGACCTCACTTGCCGCCCAAGACGCCGCCGCCGCTGGGGTGGCCGAATATGAGGAACTGGTCAAGTAGACTTAATCTACTTTATGATACTTGCTTAACTGGCTTGACTAACTCACCTACATTCACAAACAAGCGATTTTTAAGTAAAGCTCCTTCAAAATGCCTTCGGAATTGTGATTTTCACAACTTTTTGTGGAAAAACTCTACGAGTGTACAAGTCACATAGTCACATTAATGCCATATTTTTGGATTATGAGATAAGCACATACTGTGAAACAAATTAATTATTTCACCATTCCTCCGGAGAATGTTTCAAATATTTGCTTATTATTAATCCCATTATTATTATTTGTAGCAACTATTTTTGGCTACAATAAGCCATCATTAGGTGAGGCAAGGCCTTTTTTTCTCCTCATATCATATGTAGATCGTTTTGTGTTTTAAAAAGTTCGTCACTACACATAGTATAACGAAACAACACGACAACACGAACGTTAAATCATAACAAACATTAAAAGTATTTCATATTCAATGGCAGACATAAATACAAAATAATTCGGGTATAAAAATGAAATCTTATAATAAAAGATAACTCAAATAGGATAACTCGTTGGTAAAACCGGTAGTTAAAAACTTTCTCCGATCTCTCTTTAGAATATTAATATTGTTTAAATATTTTCAATCATGAAATCAAAGCTTCAATCAAATTAAATTAAAATGAACGGCTCGTAGATTTCACAACCAGTTCCAGTTTGTTAGTCCAGACTCTACCACCGGATTGTTTTAGTAACCTCTGGAAACTTCTAACATATGTTACAGCGAAATTCTGATTCCGGTGGTAGCTGCAGTGAAATCGGAATTAATTCATAAAGAACTAAACATACATATGAAGAACCAATGTAATTGGACAAAATTACATTGATACAAATTGTATTGTTAACACTATCGACCTGTTTCTACTTCAGGGCTCATAAATGAACACATAAAAAAGATGTTACAATACTGTTAAGTCCAGTGTGGCGAGTTTCTTTATCAACCTATCAACTGAGCTTTGGATAATTATTTCGGATACCCTGTCTAATCCAAATTCTTGGAGGGCGTTTTTCTTTTACTGTTCAAATGGTGCACTGGGAGAAAGGGTATTTACTTGGAGTGATCTGCTCGTGTGCTGGGAAGGGAGGACCAGTATTTGAACGTGAACACTGGAAGTAGGACTATTCCTACTACCTTGTACCTTGCCCTGAGCACTCAAGAAATCGTTGGCTTAGAACATGAATTCCTGAGGGTGTTCTATTTCGTAGACCCAGATCTAGATTGATATAGAGTCCTTTGAATTCTCCGAGAATCATGTTGGCTGTTGTTGTATCTCATTTTAATGAATGCCTTCTGTCTGGTTGCTTTACAAGCTGGCTTTTCTTAATCATGTAGGATGAAATTCTTTAAAATTTTGAATTTGGGAGTGTATTCTAGCGTTACAGTTAGAAGTTCCAGACAATTTCTGCCTTCCTGGTTTCTTCATGGCTGATCTTCCCTGGTAGAAACTTGGTCCACCGCATGGATTAACCTTGGGAATATTCTGAGCCGACGCCGTCAGAGGCAGTATTTGCTGTCCCAACAGCTCTCCGTCCAATATTTGTTTGATGCGGTCGTGTTGGCAGCCCTGTGACCGGGAGCGAGCCGTGTTTATTTATAGCCAGAGTGATCGAGTTGTTGATGGTTCCGAGGTGACCGACGAGGGTTATCGGTCGAGAGTGGTTGTTACAACTGCTAATGAGAACTGCTCAAAACCATGATACTACAGGATGTCCGGAATATCAGACCAAACTGGTTTGTTGTCCTTGTGGATTTCAAATATGTCATAGACTAACTTACTATTGTATTACCTTTCTGAAACTGTGACCTACTCACAGTTATTAAAAGCCAAGTGTGAATGAGAAATGAGTGTAAGATGATTGTGGCGCGATCTTGTAGTATTGTTACTGACTAAGGCTGACATGTTCCTTAGACAGAACTGTTAATTAATAACCCAACAGTCAATGACATATCCAAGGGACCTACAGTTTAACGTGGAGTCCGAACCACTGCCTCTGAACTACGAAATAGCTATGACGATGGTCTTTTCGGATTAACGTAGTATTCAATAATGCGGACGTTAATCCACACAAAAGAACACTACACCCACCGACCATCACCTATCCACAATGTGTCCTCCAAGGAGGTGTATTACAGGACACGTCACGTTCTGAAAAGTCTGAAAAATAAAAATTTCGCCTGGAGAAATTAAAAGTGTAAGAATAACAACAATAGAGGCGAGCAAACACTGGCGTGCGAGACGGTAACAAGCGTACACAAAACATTGTTTGGGCGAGCTCGCAGTTTACGAACGGATTATTTACAAGCAGCTACTCTGGCTCACTCAATCTGACGATCCGACGGGTGACGACGAACATTTCCTTCGGTTTCGCAACCAGAGGGGTCTCACTCATTCATGGATCCGAGACAATAAACATCCAGAACAGACGGGAGCAAACAAGACCAGTGGGTGGAGCGGGAACTAGATCGACAGGACCTGTTTTAGGATAATATTTTTAAATGATTCTGAAAATAGTTTTTTTAAGTGTAAATTATTAGGTAATCACTTGAAAACGGGAGGAGTTTCTCCACCTTCAGAAACGTTGTGTAGATAAAATCCAATAAAGGATATTGAATAAATAATATTTGTTTATCAAACTCTAAACTGAAATGATTTTGTTCCACAACTGGTCTGTAAAATATAGGCCCTACGTTTATTTATTAAAATTTTTCAAAACAAAAATATTCTGAAATACCGCTACGCAATAAAAAATACAGTAATGGAATAAGCAGTGCGTTGATGTTATTGTATGTTGCATCTCGAAATTCAGTATACGAGAGTATTCGAATTGATTAAGCGATCTTCTCCGACTGGTCTCCCGGTCATCCCTCCCGCCATCAAGATCTCACAGCCGCAAAATCTTATTACTTACACTGTAGGTCTAGCCTAAACAGTTTAGATCTTGACGTTTGCGATTTATGACGTTTAATCTCATATATTATCCGTACCCTCTACGTTTTGTGTTCGGAATTAGTGTTTTTTGCATTTTGAGTGACCTTACTGACAAAATGTTTTGCATTAGGCCCCTAAGAACAATGTTAATTTTATGACAGCATTACTAGCTATACGATGGTCGTAAACAGATGGTTGAGGTGTCAAATTTAAGGTAAAGTGGTTATATAGGTAATTGCATTATTATTTAAAAACATTTTTAAATATAATTACCTCGTAATTTTATTCGATAAATTGACAAATCGCATCTAGTTAACAAAACAATGAGTGTAAAATAACAAGCTGTAAATCTTTTTTAGGATAAAAACATAAAAATATAATTCCTTAGATAATCACTTTACCTTTACCTTTATTTTGACACCTCAGCCATTTTTACGACAGTCAATTAATTTGTACCGCTGCCCAAAAATTAACATTGTTGTTATGGGACCAGATTCCAAGATGGCAGCAGAGGTATTGCATGATCTTTATATATCATTTAACTCATCGAAATGTCCCTTATGTACCCTACACTACAATCTAGAAACAGTTTTACTCGTGATTTATATCCCCTTTGAGAAAACTTTACAATGTATGGTTTAAAATATAACTTCCTCCGATTATTTAATTACTCCAAACTGAAAAACTTAGTTGTCACTGCTTTTTAATAAGCTAGTTAAAGCTTGTTTACTGTATTGTTTGTTAGGTATAAACAACTCTAACATCAATCATACTACAAAATCGCGCCACAATCTTATCTCAATCCTACATTCATATTTAGGAAAATACAGCATAAATGTTTTTGACTAAAACACGTTCCGTTTAGCTAAAATCTAGTTATTTGAGGATACTATAACTGTGTAAATTCGTATCGCATTTTATGAGTACTAAAATATTATATAAATATTCTCCGTGCCTCCTCTAACTATCATTATATAATTGTTATTGAAATGGATATGTCTTAGCTCTGGGTGGGGGGTTGGCAATCCGTCAAACCAAAAAAATCGGAAGTGACGTCATTCAGTTATAAGAACAGCTGTTTAGAGGAACTGAAAACATTCTCGTTCACTTCCTTCCATGATCTAAACTATTTATGTTTTTAGATAAATGTTAAATAACGTTTATGTAAAACTTTGTTTATGAACTGTTGTTTTAGCTGTAGTAGTAGATTGTTATAATATCCTTAGTATTTCCCCTGTTTGTTTGAAGTAGAAAAATTAAGATGAAGACAACCAGTTTAATAAAAACGTATGCTTTTATTCCACATTTTTACTTTAATAGGGAAGTGATTCGGTTTGGTTTCCGAACTCTTTTCCAAAAACTGTTGTGTATAATAACTCTTCTCTCAGTAAAAGTTCCTCTGATGATAATACGGTAATACCTTTACCACTCAATAAGCGTAAAAAGCTGTAGTTTAATTAAACTTCACGTTCGGATTCCTCGTTAAACTGTAGGTCCATTAGTTGTCATCGGCTGTTGGGCTATTAATTAACAGTTCTGTCTAAGGAACACGTCAGCCTTAGTCAGTAACAAGACTACAAAATCGCGCCACAATCATCTTACACTCAATCCTCATTCATACTTGGCTTAAAATACCTACATTGTAGTAATATTATGAATTTTGAGTGAAATATAAATTTTATTTTGTAATAAAACGTCATTGGGATTATTTTATATTTTGGTACGTGATCCCTGGTTTTGTTACTACCTGCCATTGCTAACCCATTCAAATAAAAGAATTGAATCCGAAAATTGGGCCTATGACCACCGGATGAAAACGAAGGCAATTTCAGTGAAAAGTATTAAAAAGGCAAGTGTTATTTGAAGATCCCACAGTTATTATATGTGAAAAATGCACCTGCGTATTAGTTTATAAAAACCTGGAAAATAACAAATTAAATTTATGACCAACCGTGTTCAAATTATTCTTAAATATCGCTGTAATATTTCCATTTTTAAAATTCCGAAAAAGCGTTAATTTCCCGTTATCCATCGCCAGAAAATGGAAGATTACATGATAATCGACATTTGCTTTACAAAGAGGCGTGTTCTTATTAAAATGATCGTTATGAAGCTCGTGAAACGCTCGTAAAATATGAAATACTGAGGAGTCGTAAATATAATAAAACGCTCCGTGTACTCATTACGGATACGAGGCGGTCAGCCAAACACGCGACGCGTGGCACGCTCGGGGGCTGAGCTTCGCTAGGGGAAGATTATGTCTGCGACAATTTTAGACCATAGGCCATAAACGATCTAACAAGTGGTGGCCGTCTCACAGCGAAAATCCGTCTCAGTGCTACGATATAGTATTGCTTACATAGCGAAAACGAGCTTTGCATACGTATCCAAGAATCCAAGTTTAATAACACATTTATGGTAGAGGATGGAAATACTTCACACATATTGGAGTGTTTCATTGCAATAAAATTGTAATATGTTTGGTGAAGTAAATTGTGTGAGAAAACGAGTTTGGCGAAGTAAATTGTGTTTGAGATGAAGATTTTGGTTACGTAAAGTGTGATTGAGATGAAGATTTGGGTGAGGTAAAGTGTGATTGAGATGAAGATTTGGGTGAGGTAAAGTGTGATTGAGATGAAGATTTGGGTGAGGTAAAGTGTGATTAAGATGAAGAGTTTAGTGAGGTAAAGTGTGATTGAGATGAAGATTTGGGTGAGGTAAAGTGTGATTGAGATGAAGATTTGGGTGAGGTAAAGTGTGATTGAGATGAAGATTTGGGTGAGGTAAAGTGTGTTTGAGATGAAGATTTTGGTGAGGTAAAGTGTGTTTGAGATGAAGAGTTTGGTGAAGTAATTTGTGTATAAGAAAACGAGTTGGCTGAGGTGAAACGTGTATACTAGAGACTCCATGAGGCTAGAGATTAATTATTAGAGAGTTTGGGTATAGAAGAGACGATTGTATAAATGTATGAGGTAATTTACAACGGTGGGAGCAACTAAAGGTGAATAATGTAAGAAGAGAGGCTTAAAATTGGTAATAAGTGTGTTGAACTGAAGGAAGAGGTGTTCAAAATGTAACTACATATAAGTTACATAATATATGTATGAGGCTTGATAAAAGATCGTTTAAGGATGTTTACAGGGCTGGAGGGGAAGGGAGGGGAGGGTGGGGGGAGGAGGGGGCGGAGAAACGTGTGACCGACACCAGTCTAATTACCTGCTCAGGCTGGTGATTAATGTTACAGATAGACAAACAGGCTCATGAAAATAAATTAGGTACTGCTTAAGTTGCCTTCTCCCGCTCGGCTCGAAACCTACTTTGTAATTAAGATCTAATCTACTGACACGTTTTCATATAACGCGAAACGATGTTTCATGCAAAATGGAATATTTGCTAGTGAGCTGACGGGTTGGAGAAGCCTGGGGCGTCGCACTTCAGCTGTCGAGTAGTCGTCGTAGTCCAGACACTGACGGACTGCTCAGGCAACAGAGCATGGCGAAAGTCGTATTTTAACTTCAAAAACATAAATTATTGCAAACTAATATCCCACACAAAATACAGACGTAACCAAAAAGAACTTCCTTTACACTCTAAACATGCGAGCCGTGATCGCAGAATTCATTACGTGTTGAAAAGTATTGTTGAAACTCAACAAGAAGCAACAGAAAGAGTTGTAAAGTGCGTGGGCGGTCGTCCGCAGTCTTGGGATTCCGGCGCAGGAGCGATAAATTAGAGAGAGAGGGAGAAGGACAGACGTTTAATTACGGCCTATACCGTCCAGCCCGCACCTGTTGCCTGTTAATGTCCTGGTTATCAGATAAGGCGGGTGTCTGGACACGGGTACCCCTGCGACACCTCCCTTCTGGCGCGGCCATCAACCTACGCCGTTGGGTGGCCTAGAGTAGTTGGATGATTCCACAATTTGTGACCTACAAGCACTGTAGATGTATTTCAGAACACGCCTCCATCCAGTTTATTACTTTAGCTTGTTAGAATCATCTGAAGTGTACTGGCAGGCCAATCTATACAAAACAACGTAGCCCCACTATGGGCATAGTGCGAAGTGCGGTCTTGCCAACCTCTTAAAACCAAAAACAGTTCGAGCAAACACCAGGTGTGACAACTCGAACAATAAACCAACACCTTTCAACGTGTTTACTAACACGCGGCTGGGACAAGTTATTCCGCATTAGTTGTGCTAGCGAGTTGTGTCAGCGGAGTCCATCAGGAGGTGCGCGAAACGCGAACTGTCACAATATTTGTCGGACGTTTCGCAACGGCCGTCGAATCACAGTTTGACAGAGGGATATTAGTGTAATGTGTGTCGCGCGGCCCGCTGCCCGGAATAGCTTGGCATGCGCCGGCTTCTAATGGAAATGCCGCTCTTGATTGTTTAAACTGCTTCGACACCGCCACGTTGGCACCACTGCCACCGACCTGGAGAGATTCACCTGTTCCATTAAAAGAATCTTACTAACTTTACTAGTTATTAACTTAGTATATCTCGCAACCCACCGATTTAGGTATTATTTAAGTATAAATGACAAATGAGTGTAGGTTGATCGTGGCGCGATCTTGTAGTCTTGATACTGACTAAATCTGTCATGTTCATTAGACAGAACAGTTAATTTTTAAAAGCGTAACAGTCAACGGCATATCTAAGGAATTATGAGGATGGTCTTTGCGGATTAACGTAGTATTCAATAGTGTGGACGTTAATCTACACCCACCGACTCACATCTATCCACAACAGGACACGCCTCGGTCCCAGTAAACATTTTTTAACAATATACACAGATTTTATGTAAATATCTATATAGGCCCTGTACTATTATATTGTTGTCAGAACGTCCTGAACAGGGTATTCCTCATATTGAATGATGAATAATTTTTTTTCCTAGTCATCCACTTCTTTCCCTGGATGGATGTGAAAAGGAGACTAATTTTGTTATGAGGTTTTGGCTGTTGAAATTTGAAACATTTTACGAATTTATCCTTCTTTATACTCCAGTGTAGATACTGTATCATAATTTTAAAAGTTTTATTGAGATGATGTCATTACGTTATGAAAATAGATCTTAGACATATCCGTGTAATATGTTAGCTGACACTACGGTATTATTTTTCTCTTACAAAATTTTTCTTGAAAAATTGTTGTGTCATCTTATAATATAGAGTACGAAGAAATAGAAGTAATAGTTTTTATTTATCATCCAAAGCCAGTCCCAACGGAAATATTTCACAAGATAAGTTGCATTCCATTCAAATTCACGCCAAATACCACAAAGCCCTGGCGTAAAAGAGGAAATCTATTATATAAATGCGATATTTTTAACTCAACTAAAAAGGTTAATTTAAAATTATGTCCAGAAGGGTGATAAGTAAAAAACAAATACATTAATAATAATTTGCACCTTATTTGACTCCTGAAACTGTAGGAACAATTTCATTTAATTTGTAACACCACTACGAAACCAGTTGACACATTAGGTTAGCTCTTTATATAATAAGTAACGCTACATAATTGTACATCTTAATTTATGTTTATTCATATTTTAGTTTTAGAGTACTGTACAAATCTTTCAAATAAAATTTAAAACAATTATATCTCATTTGTGTCCAATCTAATCCTTTTCAAAACGTTGTAAAAGATTTATTAGTCTTTCAATTTCGTTAAGTGGTACTTTACTACTTTTTTCATATTATCGATTTTCTTTATACAAAACAAGGTTATTCCTATATAAAAAAAAAGTAAAACAAAAAAAAATATAAAATAAAAAAATTAACAAAAAAAAGTACTTAAAATAATTTGACAAGAACTAGTAATAAAATGCGTTAAAGTAACTAATTGGTATTTCTCAAAGAAAGATTTAGAAGTTGTTTCTAAAATATAAAAATCGTAAATAAATCTTGGATCATTTTAAAAACCTTATACGAAACAAATTGCAACTTATTTCAGAACTAATATGCAATTAGATTACGTTTTACACTATTCAGACCATGTTCGATCAGAGGTGGCAGTCTTCACAAGTTAATTGCATCGCGGGTTCGAGCCCATCAGCTGCTACGTAATGGTCAATATATATCAAGACCGGTCGAGCGACTGGATGAGTAAAACACGGTTTTAATATATCATAATACTTAATGCGTCTCCGTTAAATGTACTGCCCAATGTACCATGTAATTTATTAGCTTGGAAAACACCTCATCATAAACCGATGGTAATTGGTGCTTTGGATAAGGAAATTTAATACATATATAACCACGACTAACACTTGTGTCAGGATGTAGAATAGAATTATTGTAAATTTATGTAGTAATGTTTATTTACGTTGTATTTTGTTTTTTCTTCATATAGAATAAAGTAAATCTTAATCTTAACGGGACGGTGGCGACGTCCTGTAATCCAGCTACTTGGAGGTCACGAATTGTGGATAGTTGTGAGCGAGTCGGTGGATGTAGTGTTCACTTGTATGGATTAACGTCCGCACTATTCCATCCTCATAATTAGACAAATTAGAGGCCATGGTTCGGACTCGTTAAACTGTAGGTCCATTAGTTGTCATCGGCTGTTGGGCTATTAATTAACAGTCTGTCTAAGGAACATGTCAGCCTTAGTCAGAAACAAGACTACAAGATCACACCACCATTATCTTACACTCAATGCTCATTCATACTTGGCTTAAAATACCTACATTGTACATTGTTGTGTATCATTTCAATGATCTATTCTAATCTAATCAAGAGAAAACTACACCCATCAACTATCGCGCATAAACATCCACACTCTGTGACTTCCACGTAGCTTGATTACAGAACACGCCACTGTCCCAATCTTATACTTAATCCAGAGCAACCCTAGTTTAACATTAAGGACATGAACCAATCTCCGAGGAAAGGGGGATTTCATTCAGTCCACCGGCGTTCGGTCCACCGTCTTCCCAATTTTGGATGATAAAAGGAGTGGGGGAGACGTCACCAGATAGCGCGCTGCGGGTTTAAGTCAAGTTAGATATTGGTTGTATGAATATAGGTCGAAGGGAGTATCCTTCCCCTATTGGTAAGTAAAAATATATTTTGGGCGGTATTTAAAGAAAGAGAGCATGGTAGAATAACGTGAAAGACACGTTGAACCGCACGGTCCCCAGCAGGAGTCACAACAAACAAGGATAACAACTCCTGGATAAACAAGGAGGACCCTACAAGATATTTCATAGTTTGTTACACTAGGACTTACTAAAGAAGTTACGAAAGACTCACAATTAAAGTACCCAATGTCTATTTCTGAACTATGTAAACACAGCCAACAGTCTAGGGCACATCTCTAAATAAACGTTAGAATTGACTTGATGAAAAGACATAACTTATGATATATTCTCTCCCATCGATATGGAACCTACAAGGTAATTCAGAGTACTAGAAAAGTCAACTTACTTACAAGTAAAGTACCCAATTTTTATTTCTGACCAATCAAAAACCAGTTAGAGAGCCGACTAGAGCACCTCTAAATAAACGTTAGAATTGACTTGATGAAAAGACATAACTGATGACATCGTCTACCCCAACCCCAAGTGGAGCACCAATAGGAGGCGAGAGTTGCGTCACGTGACCAGGCCCCGCCCCCCGCACCACTGCACCCCAGCTAGCAACAACCCTCTCCGCGCAAAGCCCCTTCATTATCTGCCATTTAGCTGCTCATCCCTCTGTTAGCTTTTGAAATTGAAAATAAAAGTCCCTGCGGGAGCCCGGGTTGTATAAAACTAACCCTAAGAGGACGGCTGTTGAGGACTTTGATCGGTTTTGTGCCGTAATTTCTGGGTTGAAAACGTTTATTGTGTAAGTGTTATTCAGTGTAAAGCTTTTATTAGAGGATTTTGTGGTTTTTATTTTAACATTAAATTACCGAAGATACAATTTGAAATTTAGCAGTTTTAAGGGGACTCTATAGTACCATAATCCTACTACTTGTAGGTCACGAATTGTGGATAGTTGTGAGTGATGGTCTGTGGATGTAGTGTTCTCTTGTGTGGATTAACGTCCGCACTATTGAATACCACGTTAATCCACAAAGACCGTCCTTATTAGTAGACCAGTTCATGAACGTAGTATTCAATAGTATGGACGTTATCCATATATTCACCGACAATCACTCACAACTATTTACAATCCGTGACGTCCAAGTGGATGGATTACAGGACACGCCATGGTCCCAGACTATTTCTGTGAAAAAATAAATTTGGATAGATCCCAAAACCAGGAAAACCCACTATTTAAAATAACTCACTTAAAAATTAGTGGCTCCTAAAAAGTCCTGTAAAATTCGTGTTAGTGAGTTATGATTTCAAACGCTTCAATTATATTAACAATGTACAATAAACGGGATTTGTTATATGAAATTGAAAATTATACTCTTACTAATATATAATATTATTATATTTAGTATCAGCAATACTGCTTCTGCCCTTTGCAGCCTTTGAATAATAAATTAATGTAATAAATGGGATTTTATGTCAGTTAATGATCTGATATAAGTCATAAGTAAGTGTTTGGTGGAAGTATTTAATATACAGGGTGTTCATTAAAGTTGGGGACAAACTTCGAGGGGTGATAGTACTCATCAAAATAAACAAAAAATTTCTAATAAACATATGTCGAAAAATCCTTTGTTTAGCCTCTAGCCGCCATTTTGTATTTTATACAAAAAACGTTATATATAAATAATTATTTAAGATACAGAAACCAAACTTCACACAGATATTTAATGACTAAAGAAAAAAATATTCTCAAATTATCATTAAGTTTGCTTTTATATTTTCAAAATTACGGCGGTTAAAAATATTTTAATTTAAATAACAAAAAAACCATTAACTTTAAGAACCTCCGCCATTTTGAAAATATAAAAGCAAACTTAATGATACTTTGAGAATATTTTTCTCTTTGGCCAATAAATATGTGTGCAAAGTTTGGTTTCTGTATCTTAAATAGTTCTTTATATATAAAGTTTTTTGTATAAAATACAAAATGGCGGCTAAACGAAGGATTTTTCGACATATGTTTATAGGAAATTTTTCGTTTATTTTGATGAGTACTATCACCCCTCGAAGTTTGTCCCCGACTTTAATGAACACCCTGTATATAATATGTTTTATAAAAATCGTGTCTTAAATTTTCCAATCTAAAACAAACGAAATAGTGCATAGCTTAATAGATCCAATCAAATGTAATTAAATTAAAATTAATTATTTTAGCCTTGAACTGTGTAATTAGACCATCTTTTACGTCTTCATAGTTCATACAAATATTTTTTCCACTGCAAAATCTAACCAGCATTTTCAAATGTCTATGCAAGGACTTATAAGTTACAGAATAATATTTGAAGCATAAAACACGAACACATGATTTATATAAACGTTAGTGTAGTTAAATTAGTCTAAATTAATCGCTTATAAACATTGGCAAAGCTGCATGTATGTTTATACGGTATAATCCTTAGTAACACATTCCTTCTGTCTGAGCTTGGTAGATAAATAAGAGCAGTTTTGAATTAAACAGCTGTACTTTGGACAATACGCGTTTGGGCAACCTCTCAACAATAGAGCATAAAGGCACCTGCAATGCATTGAACATGTGCTTTTGAATGCTGCATTCAAATGTGGACAGTCTTTTTGATAAATCCATTGTCACATCTGGATTCTATTCTCTTGCATGTTCTTGTATCAGTTGCGAAAGTAGTGGTGGTACAGAAATATAAAGTTTATTTTTAGAAATTTAATTTAATTTTTTAAGTTTATTAAATTTATTAAAGAAATATAAGTTGCGAACAGTAAAACCTATCTCTTCTGTTGATTGTATGATTCAGTATTAAAAATCTAGATACTCATCATCATGACTAAATTTAATACTTGCCGGAAATCCTAAACAAATAAATACAAAAATAAATTCTCATCTCAATTAATTATGTAGCATTAATTCACTACGAGATAAATAAGAATAAATTATAAAAATTATATCTTCATTAAAAGATTTTACTATATATTATTATGTACATTAAGATTAAATTTTACTATAGTGTAAATGTGTTTAAAATCTGTTTAAAGTCAGTGTACAATAAAAAACGTTTGTATTTACTTCCTTCATTGTATTTAACTTTTGTTTGTATTTTAAATGTTTTCAGTTCATCTAATCAGCTGTTCTTATTCTTTTATGTTAAAAGTTCAATACAATAGCTCTGGTAGTTTCTATGAAAACCTGTTACATGTTTTCCATCTTACAAATCGCCTACACCACCCCAGAGCTAAGACAAATCCATGTCTAAAACCAATATTGAATTAAATTTGACAGCTTGATATTGTTTTAGTTAAATCACTTAAATAAAAAATGTTTATATTTACTTCCCTGCGGGAAATAGGTTAGATCATGGATATGCCTTAAGGGAATTTATTCAGTTCTTCTAAACAGCTGTTCTTATTCTTTTGTTAATTGTTGGAACCCTTGCTTCAATCACTTACAAAATAAAATTTTGGTATTGCGTTAATGAAATTGAAAAAAATTCAAAAACGTTTTATAAGAATATCACAGTTTTTGATCGATAAATATAATTTTTGATCTGAATTGTTGCATGGTTATAATACCTTAAGTGTTCACCTTAGGCAGTTCAGATGTGTCATTGGTTTATTGTATGGAATTATTTTCCTTCCGGCACATTTTTTTGCTAATTTATTATCCAATTTCTTACAGATCATCTTCATACAATAATAATAACCTAACTGAATTTACATCACAAAATTGTTTATACTTCTCAATTTATATTTTGTTCATTAATAAACTAAAATATATTAATGTTTTTCTTTAATTCGGATGAATCAAATATGTTTATCCCCAGAAGAACCATAATATAGGCCTACAGTTAACTGTTAAAAATGAATGTAGAACAATTTATACAGTTTTTACGTTGCGTTGCATATTTTTTAAGAAGTTATGTGTACCAAAAAATGGTAAATTTAACCTGGGCGAAATACAGGGTACTGTGTTACTGTTAAATATATCACTTTAAAAAGTTACTTAGTAACTTTGTTCTATTATCTTTGTCAATAACAATAATATGTCTTTCAATCCATTACACTCACTTTCTACTCATATTCACTTTAAAATACCCATCAAAGTAAGTCGGTGTCTCAAGAACAAGGATGTGAAATAATTCATTGCGTACCTACGTGAATAAAATTTTTATAAGTAAGAAAATTGGCAGACCTTAACTTCATAAACACGTTATCCGATTGGCGAGTTTTCAAAAACTCTTGCGGTCATCCTGATATAAAAGTTTCCATTACAAGAAGTTAAAGTGGTCTTTTCTGTACGCAAATGTCTCTAAGCAACAACAAAACTTTGCTCAGAGTGGTTACAAGATTTTAACCGTACTCAAACAATGCAATCTTAAAAGTTAAAGATTAACTTTTTGATGTTAACATTTTAACTAACAGCTTAGTTATTAAATGTTACTGAAATATAGCAATTTTAAATGTTAAAAATCGTAATATGAAAGTCTTCTGATAATGTAGTATATCTTTTAAATTTGGTTTTTCATTGTATATACTAAACAATTTAATTTTTCTAGAGATTTTATACAAAAAATATTGGATATTTTCTAAGTTGCAGATAATTGATTTTTGTTTTACTATTTACTTTATACTTTGAACTGAAATGGCAACCAACCGAGGGAGGTATTTTAAGCCAAGTATAGGTGAGAAATGAGTGGAAGATGATTGTGGTGCGATTTTGTAGTCTTGTTACTGACTAAGGCTGACATGTTCCTTATACAGAACTGTTAATTAATAGCCCAACAGTCAATGGCATATCTAAGGGTTCTACAGTTTAACGTGAGGTCTGAACCACTGCCTCTGAATTACAAACTGGTCTAATTATGAGGATGGTCCTAGTTAATTAACGCTGAGTTCAATAGTTCGGTTGTTAATACACACCAGATAATATTACATCCTCAACTACCTCATCCACAATTCATGACCTCCAAGTAGCAGGAATAAAGGCGATCCCAATATCTCTGTTACCTTCTATTTAAGTGAAATATTGAAAAATATTATGTTTCCTGAATTGGAATACGAGTTCTGTTCCTTATTCCTGTTCTTGTGTTTCCTGTTTTGGTCCATGGAGCCACGTGGATCAACTGTTAATCATGAAGCTCTAAATTAACTCCCTGTATAAATGTCTCTAGACTCAGCAATGTTTGTGGATAACTTTCCACGCAGGACGGTTCGTGTTTTCTCTATCAGCACGTACGTCTTAGCATTAATAGGAGAAGGTATATGATGATTGGGATTGTTCCAATCATCATTAAATTTGGTGAGTTGATGAAGGTCGACACAATCTTCCACAGCTTGTGTACCATTCCATTAGTTATTGCTAGTTGAGTGGTTGGTTAGTTAGCTTATACATAGAAGTTATGTTTGGTAAATTACGTAAATGTCGTGTTTCATAAATAGCTGTCTAAAATAGTTTTTACAGTATTATATTCAACTAATATTTAAATCACACCCCAACCTCTATCACTTTCTAAAATAATATGTCTTATCTATAAACTATACACTTGTAATGTCAATTGTTGAATCAGAGGTTAGATTAGGTTAGATCACCTTTTAAAATAGTGATCTACCCCGGTTTTTAAGCCAAGTAAGAAAGAGAAATATGTGTAAGATGATTGTAGAGCAATCTTGTAGTCTTGTTACTGACTAAGGCTGACATGTTCCTTAGACAGAACTGTTAATTAATAGAGCTCAACAGCCAACAGCATCTAAGGGACCTAAAGTTTAACGTGGAAACGTGGAATCCGAACCACTTTATTTTTGCGGATGATTGTAGCAATCAATAGTGCGGACGTTAATCCACACCAGAGAATATCACATCAACCGTCCATCACTCACAACTATCCACAATTCGGACACTTCACCGTCTCGTCTACATTACAATTATTAGTAATTAGACTACATGTTCAATGGATGTAGTTTCATTTAATATAATATTGAACTATTTTGTAGCAGTTTTATGAATAAATTCAATCATAGTATTTGTAATATGTTTTTACCCTGAACTGATGAGTCGTATTAATAAATTTATTTATAATTTCTGAGAAAACTACACAATAATTCGCCTATTTTTCGTACAATAACCGCTTACTCCTTGTTAAACGTCGCATTACAGTTATACACAGTGCGTGGTGAATCACAATGCATTGTTCCGGACTACAATGACGTCTGCCAAAATTAAGGTACTATTAATAAACAAATTAATCTTTTCCATTTTTCAAAAACCCAACTTTATATTTACAACAAAGTACTCTGTCATCCCAGAAATTAGAAACTTTAAGAATTTAAAAATATTTGTGTCTGTACACCTAAACAATACTTAATGATAAATATACTATTTTAAACTAGAATTATGGACTGATATTTAGTTTTACGGATTTATTTATGCATGTGATATCATTAATGAATTCTAGGAAAGACAGTCATTACTTTTATTTAATAATTTAAAAATTTATTACTTAAAATTACTCAATTATTTTGCTTTTAAATTTATTGAATTTTCAGCAGTTTACACAATAAATGTTTTGATCGTGTTCATTTTTAAAATAAAATTTTTAAATGGTGTATTGGACTGGCCTACGAAAGCGTAAAACACGGTTTAGAACATTCCGGGCTTAGAACACTTTAGTTATAGTATAAGCAGTGCACGGTTAGAGGGTATAAAATTGCATTAATGCAGGTATGTCAATGTCTCATATTTTAGACGGAAGTTTTTAAATGCTTGGTTATTTCTGTTTGGTTGTCATGTTTTATTGAAACAAGACGTACCAGCATGAGTAAAATTTTCTGTGCTATATCAAATCCCGTTTGTTATAATTGCTAACATAATGAATGTGATTAAAATAAACTTAACCCCTACAACGAGTAGCGTCAATGTTATTTACAATCTCAAATGTTGCGCTGCCGTGAGTGGGGCAAAACTTAAAAAAGTGGCATAATTTTTTCTGGCCTCAAAAATTATAGTTTAGGCCCACTGTGTCCCGGGATATTTAGTTTGATCTAGTTTAACTTATGTAACGGGATTCCGAAAAAATAGTCTTTGATACATATACATACACCCCTTTAAAATTATGTCACTATTAGCATTTCAAAAATTATAAACGTTTAGTGGAGCCTTTATTTATTTTGGCAATTTAAGATCTAAGCATCTACGGGTAAAATAGATTCTAAACCGTAAAATATAATGAAAAACCGTCCCGTAAGACCTTGTCAAGTAACGTTTGTTTTACTTATCCAACTGGTTTAGGTTTTCTCTGAATCATAGATTTTTGGATCTATAATTTGTTTATCACTAAACTAATACATTAAAGAACATAACATATGTAACTAAACTACGCACGCCTGAAATAGAACCGGTTTCTCAAAACTCCAGTCTTGTCTATGTTATTTTCATGTCACGTAAGCAATCCCGAATACTATATGTAACAACTCAACCGGGCTTAAATATATGTATATATTTTTTAGTTTCTATAATTTGATTCACAGTTCCTTTGCGTGCCGTTTCGGTGTTCCTTTTATCATTGGGTAATGTTGAAGATAATACAGTTACATAGTTCCGTACGGATAACTTGAAATCGACAATTGAAAACTTGACTTGAATTGAAAAACTACTTATACACTAAACGACATTTATTTATAATTAGTTTGTATTTCTATTACACTAGAATCTAAATGAGCTGTTGAATAAAAGTATTATAAGCTAACTTAAATCTCGAGTACCACCCTTTGAAACGGATATAACCTAACCATTTTGACCTGACAGCAAAGAATTAAATACGGAGAAGATTAAATTATTTGAAATGGCGACCATACCACAAGGTAGGTATTTTAAGCCAAGTATGAATGAGGAATGAATGTAGGATGATTTTGGCGCGATCTTGTAGTCTTGTTACTGACTAAGGCTGACATGTTCCTTAGACAGGACTGTTAATTAATAGCCCAACAGCCGATAGCAACTAATGGACCTACAGTTTAACGTGGAATCCGAACCACGGCCTCTGAATTACGAATTGGTCTAATTATGAGGATGGTCTTTGCGGATTGATGTAGTATTCAATAGTGCGGACGTTAATCCACACAACAGAACACCACACCCACCGACCATCGCTCACAACTATCCACAATTCGTGACCTCCAAGTAGCTGGATTACAGGTTGCCACCATCCCAGTCGTTAAATTAAATAAAAAAACAATGGTCAGACGGAACAAAACAAAAGCTGAAAGCTGTTGTTGTAAAATGCGTCGCATCGTATGTTATAACAGTTGGTGTACCTTAAAGTAAGTATTGAGGAATGCTATGCGTAGGTTAGGTAACTCACCCATCCTTCTGCTCAGCGGCGCGGTCTCTCTGCCGCCTGTTCTTGAACCAGTTGGACACCTGCGTCGTCGTCAACCCCGTGGCCTCCGCCAACTCCCGCTTCTCCCTCGGGCTCGGGTACGGGTTGTGGGCGTACCAATCCCTCAGGACACTGCGAGACTTCTCCTTGAAACAGTAACTGGTCTCCTCGCCGTCCCATATAGTCCTGGGCAGCGGGAACTTGCGGCGCACCCTGTACTTGCCCACGGCGCCTAGCGGCCTCCCTCGGAGCTTCTCCGCCTCCACGTAGTGCGCCTTGAGCCACAGGGCTTGCAGTTTGGGGTGGTTGTGCGGCGAGAACTGATGTGACTCTAGTATCCTGTACAAGTCCTTGAAGTTCCCGCGGTGGAACGCCACCATGGCCTTCGCCTTGAGCACACTCTCGTTCTTGTGTAGCTTCTCACACGCCGGGAGACTCCAGAGGAACCGCCCTAGACGTTCTATGTTACCGGACTGCTGCAGGACCTCGCAGACGCACGCCACTTGCTCCTGGGTGAACCCGAAGCTCGGCAGCAGGGGAGACACGGGCTGCGCCCCCGCGGGCGAGTGTTGCGACGGGCTCTGTAGGTGATGAGGCGGTCCGAGCATCTCTCCGCTCCCTACCAGACTGTTCAGGCCGGCCAGCATGCTATTCGCGTCCAAGGGCGGTCATCACCAGCACACGGGCACAACTGGACACTCTCGTGGCACCGGGAACACTAAGGCCCCTCGGCCGCGGAGTCTCCGTCGCGCCCCACCCTCCCCTCCCATTGGCTGCGGCGGGGGGCGGGGCCAGGGGCGGGGCCCTCACCACCTGATTAAATTCAATCACCAGAGCCTTGTTACCGCTATGGTTTATGGTCCCAGGACATGCTAACGAGGTGGTGGGGCGCCGCCTATTCCATGTGTCACTGGTTATTTAGTACATATCGAAAGGTGTAAGGCCGTATTTCAAAACACTCGCACGTAATGGGCTTTTAAAGATGAGCTTTATAAATATTTACGTATGGGATACGGGCTGTGAAGTTTGAGAAATTATAACTAAGCGTCGTCGGGGACTGTTTGTTATTGCAGCCATGTTAAAAGTTAAATCGTTTTTACACAAATAATTGAATACTGTATTTTCAATTAGCTGTGATAACTTAATTAATTTTTAAAATCTAGCTTTTAATGACTTTGAGTAAAATAAGAGTTTTATCTCTACATCGCTTGGAATTATGATATTTTTGGCTATTTTTACGCTTCATTTCCCAGAAAATCCAAAATGGGTATTACGATTTCTCTCTATCTTTCTATAACACTTCTTCATAAAATCGACAACAGTTTTTTTAGAAATTTATATTCATTATTTATAAGAAAATATTCGTTAATTTTGAACTGACTCATGCACTATATAAATAAAAAATGTGCTCTCAAAAAGCTACTTTTGAGCAATATTATGTTTCTTATAGTATCCGTGATAAAGATTTTTCTCAATAATCACACGACGTAAATGATGAACATACTTTAATGATTAATACTTCATACTAAATAGTAGTAAATATCTTAAATAATCTTTAAATATTTACGTTACATTTTTTAATGGTCCTTAACTTTGGCATAACCACGAAATGGCTAGAACATATTCAACACTGCGAAAAAATAAAAAATGCTCTAGAAAGAATTTCATATCACGTATAACTTCACAAGTATAACTTCAATTTTTATATTAACCTAAATTTGTAATTACAAAAACGTAGATTTATTTAAAAAAAATAATTTTTATACATAATATAGAGGTTTATGTAAAAATTAAACTATAAAACTTTATTCCGTTCTCATGCATAAACTATCCCAAGTTACTGTAAGTCTTTTAGCTATGCCATGACTATTGGTCTCAACCCCTTCAACTTTAGTTAGGCAATTTGACGACTGCACTCGTGTTGCATATCCAACCCCTTCCTTTTTTCTGCTACTTTGACTCTTTCTATAGAAATTAGTTGTCACACAAATGTACAATTTTTTTTAATTTTCGCCTGTCTTGAAAAAAGTATTACTAAACAATCAAATACTTTTAGACAAAGATTTAAATTGAATTTATGTAAAAGTGTCATTTAAATAATTTTAAATTGTACTTCATAATTTGTTGTATTTATTTTTTTAAGAATATGTGTTTACGTATTTGTATTAAGTAAGAAAGGGCTTTAATGGCCCTAGTTTATTAATGTTTCTTCAATTTTTCTTTCTAATTAATTTTTCTTTTAAATAATTATTTTAAAAGAATTAATTATATCTTAATTTAATGTATTAAAACATATCTTTTAAAATATAAATTTTCTTTAAGAAAATAATTTTTTTATATTTTGTAATATGAGTTTAACCCCCTTTTATTGTACTTTGCACTTTGAGACTCTCCTCACGCGCTGATGTGTAGTCTTTGTAAGGATATTTCATGACTTTTTACTCTACTTGATTATTGTAAGCTATTTAACTGTGATGGGAAATAAATAAATATACTTGTACACATTCGGCCCAATCAAATAAATCACATTGAATAATAATTCCAAATCGGCGGATTTCTATAAAATATAGAATGTGGAGATGTTTACTATATAATTTCTGAATATTATTAGCCAAAAATATTAACTTCATTATATGTGTCTCAATTACATTAAATTTAACGAATTTTAGTTTAGAAGAACCATATTATCTAAATGCTTATGATCTAAACTTTTCTCGATACAATCAAATTTAAAACTAATAAATTTCCATACGTTAAAAATAACCAACTCTTACAACTGCCACTAATAAGCAATCAGTAATTAATAACCCTCTTTCATAAAACATTACATTATACAAAAGACACTTCATGTGCTCAGCAGAGCATGTGTAGAGTTTAAAAATTGAATAAATTAAAATTTATGAATAACGTAAAATAGTATCAAACGTATAAATAAATTAACAAGAAAATTAGATATAACCCTTTAATATATAAATCGTAATGCAATCGAAAATAAGTCAATATAAAATAAAAAAATAATAAAATACTGTAACCTTAAGATTTACTTTACATTAATTTCGTAAAGTGAAGTTTTGTGTTGAAATAAACTCAAAATGTTTATCTTAACTTCCGGTCATTGCATTGAAATGCTGAGTAGTAGGTTATTCATTTATTTTCAGGGAAGCTATTATACGATTTTTTTAATTGCTTCTGTTGTAAGAATTAATTAAGGTTTGGAGGTTTAGAAAAAATAATTCGATTATTTAAGTTTTAAAAATGATTTATTTAGTAACTGTTTGTATTGAAATTGAAAGATCTTCAAAAAATAATAACAATTTTTTTAATAATTAATGAGTATCTCATTAATTATCTTATTGACATAATAATTAATTAAAATAATTATTTGAAGACTTTTTAAGGAACATTAGCTTTTATTTCCAAGAATGTTGACAATGATGTTACTAAACTAAACTAAATTCTGACATAGACATTTTAAAAGGTCGCGAATTTTAGATAGTTACTAGCAGTAAGCCTGTCCTTTGTACAGGTTGTAGGATTCAGTTTAAAGAATAAAGATTACCATACCAAAATGTAAACCTGAAATCATAAACAAATCAGTACAAAGAAGATAAATAAAAAACCCAGCTTTATTATTTAGCATTAATTTACAACTAAATAGATTAAACCATCTATACAATTATTATAATTAGTTATATGTTAAAATAAATTTATAATATAGTATGATTTAGAAATGGGTTTAAAATCAATGACCAATATAAACTAACATATATTGATTTGACAGCTGTAGCATATTTGATTGGTTTATGTTTGATTCTTTCTATTAAATCTTTAAACTACAAAGACAGCTGATTATTACCAGTAGGTCGTTGATTTATTGATAATTGAAAGCAAAATGCGACTAATGTGGCGTAAAAAGTCGGTTTTTAAATGGTCTGATTTACTTTTCAAGAACGGTGGACAATTTAAGTTAAAAAATTTTCTCTGGCAATGGAAAATTGTCGAGGATTAAATTCATTGTTACTACGTTTCCCGATCCTCATAACCAGTTCGTAATTTTGAGGAAAAGTTGTGGTTCAGATACCACTTTTAAAAGTGTAGGCTCCTAACATGGAGTTAGATGTTGGACAGTTAATTATTTAATTAACAGTTTTGTGTAAGTCACGGCTACGAGATCGCGCCACCATAAACTCACTTTTCATTCATACTTTGCCTTGAAAGTCTACCGGAATAGGTCGCCATTTGAAGGAGGTAGTAAGGTTAAAAAAAGAAAAGTAAACAATGAACATATAAAACTCCCTTTTCACTCGCCAAAACATATTTCTCAACAGCACATTTCTCCGGCAGGCGCCATCGCCACCTCTCGCTCTTCAACTGGGCGCAATTACTTGGAGTGGCGCACAATTACAGTAATGCAGGAAGCCACAAATTACAGAGCAGCTTATCTCGCGGCCCCCGCCCTCAACCCCCCCCCCCAATACCACCCTCTAACCACCCTATCACTCCTCACCACGTTACTGAACCGGCTATTAGTTAATTGTATCACTGCTTTCAACCCTTAAAATTAGGGAAGCAGTTTCATAAAAACAACTATCGACCGATTTCTTTCTTTTGTAATTTTCAAAAATTTTCCAATTAATTAATAGTGCTACGGTTATTTAGTTTTTGGTCTATTTAAAGTAGCGTGCTACCTGTAGAGACAGTGTAAATATTAATATATTTTGAAAATAATAATTTTTACAACATTTTTAGCCTCTATAAAAATACTAATTTTCTAAAATAAATTAAAACTACATTTAACTACTACTGAGCACAATAATTTTAGAGCATTTTGTAGAAAACTCTAAAATAGATGTTACAAATTCATTCAGTAGGACCTTCTCATTTCATAACCAAATAAAATAACATAAAATCAGCTTTGGGTTTCACTATCACCTTGGTTTCCTCTTGACTCTACTGGGGGTTTGATTGACCATGAACGTCCAGTCTGAGGGCACCAATCTTGTTACTGACTAAGGCTGGCATGTTCCTTAGACAGGACTGTTAATTAATAGCCCAACAGCCGATGGCAACTAATGGACCTACAGTTTACCGTGGAATCCGAACCACGGCCTCTGAATTACGAACTGGTCTAATTATGAGGATGGTCTTTGTGGATTAACGTAGTATTCAATAGTGCAGACGTTAATCCACACAAGAGAACACTACATCCACCGACCATCTCTCACAACTATCCACAATTCGTGACCTCCAAGTAGCTGGATTACAGGACGTCACCACCGTCCCTGTTATACGTCTTTTGTGAAACCGCCCTAGTGGAGCACACGTTGCGTACTCTTAAACACGTTGATAGGCAAATTGCAACGGATAATAATACACCAGCGGAGTTACTAACTGTAAACAAGGGCATGTCATGCTCGCAAACGGTTTCCGGCATAAACCCATCCAATCGTCAAATTAATATCGTAAGCACGGGCTATCACGCGGCCCGCCACCATTACCCCCCCCATTACGATAGATTACCTTTGATTAATAGCATAATGGCTCGTCCGCCGCGCTCGCGTCGCCCAAGTAAGTTATATTTTACGATAATCGTCCACATTATGTAAATACCCGGCATTACCCTGCTCTTATTTTACCTATTTACCATATTTATGTAATGCTTATATTTACATTGGGTCATGCGACGTACCAGGCTGTTTGGTATTTTTCAATTTCAGTTATAATATATATAGTGAAATATGTAATGATTTTGTTTTTCACATGCTATAACGATTTTTATCCCAGGCTAAGACGGCAGGACCAGGTGTGAGATGTAGGAAAGCTGAATGCAAAGGTGGATTGGATGGAAGACAGGGAAAGGTGGGGATTTGTTGTTGACGAGGCTTAAAACTTACTGAGGTTTGAGTGGCTGCATAGGTAAAGTAAGGTATAACGATTTTTATTACATTTTTAATGATTTATAGGTGTTTACTTACACAGCTCATGCGTGTCCAGTTCAAAAACTATAGGTCTGAAAAAGTAAAATGATCACCAAGACCTGAAAGTTCAATTCATTGACGAAACTTTTACGATACATACAATCACTTAAACATCCTCATCGATCAACTTTCAAGACCATATAACGATACACGAAGACTACGACGTAGATTGTAGAACAAGACTTATTTGACTGAATTGTAGATAATTATTTGGTTTTCTGGAGTTTGAACCAGTGGGTCTAAAACTCAAATAAATTTTAATGTAATTTTTACAACATTTGGAGGTAATCTTTTGTACTAGATCTGAAAAAGTATAAAACGATTAATTGTTTAATTAAGTAATTTAATTAATTTTTAACTAACACCTTTGAAAAGATGATCCCTGTACTCTTTACTGAGATTGCCTAATACAATATTGAATACCTTAGAATAGTTACCTATCCAGGTAGGTATTTTAAGCCAAATATGAATAGTAAATTAGTGTAAGATGATTTTAGCACGATCTTGTAGTCTTGTAACTGACTAGGCTGACATTTTCCTTGGATAGGACTGTTAATAATACAATTAATAGCCTAATCAATGGCATCTAAGGGACCTACAATTCAAAGTGAAATCCAAACCACTTTTGCCTCTAAATGACGAACTATTTTTTGATCAGGTAACTGGATAAACTGCGACTGTTTGTCTTAATTAAAATTAAATTTTATGTTAATAGCGTCTAGATAAAACATATATTTACAAATACCTCGAGATGACGTGGTCTAGTGGTTAGGTGGAGTGGTAGAGGTCCTTTTGTATAATCATTTATGGAGTAATAGGCTGCTCCGCAGAAATTTCCTTTATCTCCAGTAAAAATATTTTCAGGTAACCTACTGGAACTGTTCTGCATGCAGACCCTGGTCCCTTGTTCGGAAGATAGCCTCGCGTCTAGGCCTCTAGAGGGGTCTTGTGTCCTGGGTGTTCCTGTGTCAACCCCTTGCCGCCACTGTTTGTACACATCTGAGTCTCCCTTACAGTGCGATTATATTACGGTGGTCAAAGAAACCCAGAAAGTAAAGTATCCAGTCCAAGAATAATAAAATTTTTCGTTAGATTTCGTGTTGGTAACGTTTCTGGGGATTGTAAAACTCCTCCCGATTGCATGAAACTTTAATTATACTATAAAAATAATGTTGAATACTGAACAGTTTTTACAGAAAATACTTTTTAAGGTGGTTTTTAAACATACTATGTATAAATATAGGTACTTATAACATAGTAGTTAAAGTACTTCGAAGGAAAGAAGGTACAAGACTGAGGTATGCACGACTGTACCAGTTTGAAAACGTCCTCTGGGGAGACCCAAAATTAGATGGTATAACCAAGTAAGGAAAAATGTGAGTCAGTGTAGAGGGACATTAAGATGGCAGTAGAAAGAGAGAGAGGGGGGGGATTTGTAATTATTTATTTATTTTTTTTACTTTCCCTTCCGCGTCAAGTGTTTAACTACACTACGTTTCGGGAGGTAAGGAAACTCCTCTTGTTATCAAGTGACATTAACCAGAAAATGTAGGTTAAGTAGAGTAATGTAGAATCTAATTAGGGTCACTTGATAACGGGAGGAGTTTCCTTACCTCCCGAAACGTAGTGTAGTTAAACACTTGACGCGGAAGGAAAAGTCCAAATAATTAAATAAGTAAGATGATTGTTGTGCGATCTTGTAGTCTTGTTACTGACTAAGGCATTCCAGCCTTCTAAAGAACATGCCAGTTATTTAGACAGAACTTTTGATAGTAGTCATTGGCATCTAAGGAACCTACAGTTTAACGTAGGATCTGAACCACAGTTTACCTTTGAATTTCTGAATTCAAGGTGTAATTATATGGAAGAACGTAATATCAACAATCACTCGTACTCCTAACTGGCCACAATTTGACTTCAATTTGATGGATTACAGACGAAATGGAGTGAATTTCAGTATCCATTTATTTTCAAATGCTAAAGTAATGGTTGCACACCAGGAGATAAAAGTTACTAGAAAAAAGATCCCACAATTTTACTCAATCACGTACAATACCGAGGCGTGAGAAATCCGTGAAATTTATGTTTTCCGAAAGAATATAAGCGTTGAAATATCCGTAAAATTAACGAGGGATGCGCGGGGCCGGCGTGCGCGGGCAGACGCGGACAATGCGCGCTGATTGGCGCAGCTGGCGACGCGGTCCATCGACGACATTATCTGACACGACCCGACTAATTCGCTATTTGAGTCGAGAAGTCGGTTACCGCTCACTTTGGCAACCCTCGGACTAGAATAGGTGACAGGATCTTTAACGAGAGTCTATCGAAGGGGACGGTGGCGTGTCCTGTAATCCAGCTACTTGGAGGTCACGAATTGTGGATAGTTGTGAGCGATGGTCGGTGGGTGTAGTGTTCTCTTGTATGGATAATCTTTATTGTATTAACGTAGGGACCACCCTCATGAATAGACCAGTTTGTAATTCATTCAGAGACAGTGGTTCGGATTTTACGTTAAACTGTAGGTCCCTTAGATGGCATTGGCTTTTGAGCTATTCATTAACAGTCCTGTCTAAGGAACGTGTCAGCCTTAGTCAGTAACAAGATAGTGCCACAATCATCTTACACTCATTTCTCATTTCTGAAATGGCAACCTACCCAGGAAGGTATTTTAAGCCAAATATGAATAATGATTGAGTGTAAGATGATTGTGGCGTGATCTTGTAGTATTGTTACTGACTAAGGCTGACATGTACTTTAGACAATACTGTTAATTACTAGCCCCACAGCCTATGGCAACTAAAGGACCTACCTTTTAACTATTTGAACCACTTTTAACTTAGAATTACGAACTGGTCTAATTATGAAGATGGACGTTATTTTCAATAGTGTGGACGTTAATTCACGCTAGATTATATCACATCCTCCGACCACCATTCATAACTATCCACGATTCAAAACCGAAGAGTCTATTCAGACGTCAAAATGAACATACTGATCCTCGGGTTAGGTTAGGCTCTTTGTATAGTTAAAAGTTATGCCATTAATCATATTGGTAAAAGTTGAACTCCTTGTGTTCTTGCATATTACGAGTACTTATTCTAAGAAATATTTTCGTCATCAGGAACGGACGTGTAGAATTACCGTGCGTATAACCTCTGCCAAGCTGGATAACAGTTTTCGAAATTCGCACAGTACTTAGTTTTGTTCCACCGGAGAATGTTGGCATTTGAGTCCTCTTATTCCGTAATTAGGAAATATCCGAGCGCAGTCTGTAACTCACGCTCGACGCGTTTGCCGGGAATTTCTCGCTTCTCGCGGTCGACTCGCCAAAAAGAAGAGGCGCGAGTTACAGCGAGAACGGCACATAAGGTCCGGCCAGCTGGGAATGCGTGTACGGGCCACATTGTACAATTAGCAGACACGACGGCTGTGCCGCTTTTGGCCTTACTCGCACGCGTGTTCTCCTGGAGCTACAACGCACACTGTCCGGGGCGTTTCCTTGTTCCCAATCAACGTTTTTTTCAACTACACGTACTTGGTGATTGGAAAATGAACGGTAATGTGTTTAAACATGAGCTGAGTACAACGCAGCATTTCTCCGGATATGGTTAAAGCTGCAAGTAAGGCGCAGGTGAGAGGGGTGCTTTGTTAAAATGAATGTCTCTAACTTGTTAACCTTAAGGCTGGTAGCTAAATAGCTATAATTCAGCTTATAGGTCACGATGCAATGTTCCCTAGGTTGGATTGACCCCTTAGATATGCCATTGACTCTTGAGTTATTAATTAATAGTTATGACTGGGACGGTGGCGTCGTCCTGTAATCCAGCTACTTGGAGGTCACGAGTTGTGGATAGTTGTGAGCGATGGTTGGTGGGTGTAGTGTTCTCTTGTGTGGATTAACGTACGCACTATTGAATACTGCATTAATCCGCTAAAAGACCATCCTCATGATTGGAACAGTTCGTAATTAAGAGCCGTGGTTCGGATTCCACGTTAAACTGTAGGTCTCTTAGTTAGATTGGCTGTTGGGCTATTAATTAACAGTCCTGTCTAAGGAACATGTCAGCCTTAGTCCTCAATCTTCATTCATACTTGGCTTAAAATACCTATCTTGTGGTATGGTACCATTACAATAATCTAATCTAATCTAATTTATTCCTACCTTAGAAACGTGAGCCTTAGAAACAATACTACAAGATCATTTGACATTCGTACTTGGCTTAAAATACCTGGGTAGATCACAATCACCCAAAATTATAAGAATAATAAGGTATAAAAAGATCATAATGAATGTGATTGGGGTATTTTAGAATTTTATCACTTTACAGAGTTGATTCATGATTAGGAAAGTAAAATATCGATACCGTCTAAAAGTATATCTAACTTTGTAGTTCGCCATTTCAGTTAATAAGTAGAAAGAATAGATGATTGTATGTTACACGTACTGTGGCTGGTTAAATTATTCGGCTCTGATGATCTAAAATGTTTCATTAATTAATTATAATTTATTATTACTTGTCATAAAGGCAATTAGGAATGATGAAACTGTTTTGGGTTGAAGTAGACTGAAATGTAAGTCTTTCGTCATAATTAATAAGAGAGAAAAATTTACCCAAAATACACACGTTTAATCAAATTCAATATTTAATTTATGTTTGTTACTTTATTATATTGTCTTATTTTATGAATAGGTGCAAATGTTATTAAGCATAGTAGTTGAATGTTTTGGCAATAATCCAATGAATACATCATTATAAAATTGTTTATAGGAGCAGAGTGATTTTGAACTTGATAGGAAAAATTCTAACTTTTACAAAAAATATGAGATATAAAGTTTTCCTTAGTAAAAATCATTTTAAACATGTTTGCAACATTTAATTTTTTTGTGTTTTAAGGGTTTTAAGGGGAAAATACTAAAAATTTCAAAGGTTTGTATTTACACCATGTGGGAAATAGGTTAGATTATGGATATGTCTAAAGTAAACGTTTTCAGTGCATCTAAACAGCTGTTCTTATAACCAAACTATGACGTCACTAACCATATGATGCCTCAATTGCCAACAACCCCCCACAGAGCTAAGACACATCCATGTCAAAAAATCTGCAGATATACATCGCAAATGATATCTATATCCGACTAATGGTTTAGCAAGGTATGTACACAGACACACCATAAAAACTCAAATTCAAAACTTTAGACAACAATTATTACTCCTAATACTCTCGTATTCCTATACGATGTATTCCTTTCTTACTCCTAGAAGAAAGTGCAAATTACTAAAATAGTTCTAAACTAAAAAATTATTACAGGTAAACAAACATTTTAGATGCGTTTTGCTACTACTTTATTTTTCCAACTGAAAACAGGAAAAATCAAATGAATATCACGTATTTTAAAGCTAGTGGCATTACCGCATCAATCTCCGCCCCCGCCCCGCGTCACCTCGCCCCACGTCACCTCGCCTCCACGACAAGCGTCGCCTAGTATGCCTCGACCGCGCGGTATGTCCCCTCGCGCTTCGCATATCGCTGTTATCCGATCGCGATAACGCCATATAAATAAGCCGATCGGTTAGCGTCATGTTCAATAAGAGTACTACTTTATTTGGCGGCGGCTAAGAGCGAACCGCTGTAGCAGCCCGGTAGCTTATCACGCTGACAAATGCCTACAACCGCGCCGCGCCGTGTCCCTCATTATTTGTCATTAACTTCTACTCGCTTTGCGCCTTTTTCACCTCGACACAATTCAGTGGTCGACAGATCGCCAATTTATTGCGATGTTTTCCAATAACGCGCCGCTCGGACAGGCCCACGGGACCGGCTGTTCTCAGACAGGGGGTCGCCGCTCGAGAGGGGAATGTGGCCGAGAAATGTCAGTTACACAGAGCTACTTATAGGGTATTCAACAAGCAGCACTTTTATAATTTAAAGAGAAATTATTTTAGAGCGTATCCTTTTTTTTAGGAAGGGAAAATGTAAGGTAGTGGCTCGGTGTTGGGGCCTAGGAAAGACAATGTTGGGCCCCAGGTGGGACAGAGATGACCCAGAATGGACAGTTGTGGGACCCAAGTGGGAAATTGCTGGTACCCTCGTAGGAAATTGTTGGGACCCAGGAGAAGCGGTATAAGGATCCAGATGGGACACTGCTGGGACCTAGAAGAAGCGGTTTAAGGACCCAGATGGGACATTGCTGGGACCTAGGAGAAGCGGTGTAAGGACCCAGATGGGACATTGCTGGGACCTAGGAGAAGCGGTGTTGGGACCCAGATGGGACATTTATGGGACCTAGGAGAAGCGGTTTAAAGACCCAGATGGGACAGTGCTGGGTCCTAGAAGAAGCGGTGTAAGGACCCAGATGGGAAAGTTCTAAGACCTAGGAGAAGCGGTTAAGGACCCAGATGGGACATTGCTGGTGGTCAGCAGTGTTCGGGCCCGGAAGGGACATTGTCTGGTGGTCAGTGGCAGTGTTGGGGCCCGGGTGGGACATGTTCTGGTGGTCAGCGGCAGTGTTCGGGCCCGGGAGGGACATTGTCTGGTGGTCAGCGGCAGTGTTCGGGCCCGGGAGGGACATTGTCTGGTGGTCAGTGGCAGAGTTGAGGCCCAGGAGGGACATTATCTGGTGGTCAGCGGCAGTGTTGAGGCCTGGGAGGGACATTGTCTGGTGGTCAGCGGCAGTGTTGGGGCCCGGGAGGGACATTGTATGGTGGTCAGCAGTGTTGGGGCCCGGGAGGGACATTGAGTGGATTGGTCAGCGGCAGTGTTGGGGCCCGGGAGGGACATTGTCTGGTGGTCAGCGGCAGTGTCGGGTCCGGGGGGGACATTGTCTGGTGGTCAGCGGCAGTGTTGGGGCCCGGGAGGGACATTGTCTGGTGGTCAGCGGCAGTGTTAGGGCCCGGGAGGGACATTGTCTGGTGGTCAGCGGCAGTGTTGGGGCCCGGGAGGGACATTGTCTGGTGGTCAGCGGCAGTGTTGGGGCCCGGGAGGGACATTGTCTGGTGGTCAGCGGCAGTGTTGGGGCCCGGGAGGGACATTGTCTGGTGGTCAGCGGCAGTGTTGGGGCCCGGGAGGGACATTGTCTGGTGGTCAGCGGCAGTGTTGGGGCCCGGGAGGGACATTGTCTGGTGGTCAGCGGCAGTGTTGGGGCCCGGGAGGGACATTGTCTGGTGGTCAGCGGCAGTGTTGGGGCCCGGGGGGGGACATTGTCTGGTGGTCAGCGGCAGTGTTGAGGCCCGGGAGGGACATTGTCTGGTGGTCAGTGGCAGAGTTGAGGCCCAGGAGGGCCATTGTCTGGTGGTCAGCGGCAGTGTTGGGGCCCGGGGGGGGACATTGTCTGGTGGTCAGCGGTAGTTTTGGGGCCCAGGAGGGCCATTGTCTGGTGAACAGCGGCAGTGTTGGGGCCCGGGAGGGACATTGTCTGGTGGTCAGCGGCAGTGTTGGGGCCCGGGAGGGACATTGTCTGGTGGTCAGCGGCAGTGTTGGGGCCCGGGAGGGACATTGTCTGGTGGTCAGCGGCAGTGTTGGGGCCCGGGAGGGACATTGTCTGGTGGTCAGCGGCAGTGTTGGGGCTCGGGAGGGACATTGTCTGGTGGTCAGCGGCAGTGTTGGGGCTCGGGAGGGACATTGTCTGGTGGTCAGCGGCAGTGTTGGGGCCCGGGAGGGACATTGTCTGGTGGTCAGCGGCAGTGTTGGGGCTCGGGAGGGACATTGTCTGGTGGTCAGCGGCAGTGTTAGGGCCCGGGAGGGACATTGTCTGGTGGTCAGCGGCAGTGTTGGGGCTCAGCGGCAGTGTTGGGGCTCGGGAGGGACATTGTCTGGTGGTCAGCGGCAGTGTTGGGGCCCGGGAGGGACATTGTCTGGTGGTCAGCGGCAGTGTTGGGGCTCGGGAGGGACATTGTCTGGTGGTCAGCGGCAGTGTTGGGGCCCGGGAGGGACATTGTCTGGTGGTCAGCGGCAGTGTTGGGGCTCGGGAGGGACATTGTCTGGTGGTCAGCGGCAGTGTTGGGTCCCGGGAGGGACATTGTCTGGTGGTCAGCGGCAGTGTTGGGGCCCAGGAGGGACATTGTCTGGTGGTCAGCGGCAGTGTTGGGGCCCGGGAGGGACATTGTCTGGTGGTCAGCGGCAGTGTTGGGGCCCGGGAGGGACATTGTCTGGTGGTCAGCGGCAGTGTTGGGGCCCGGGAGGGACATTGTCTGGTGGTCAGCGGCAGTGTTGGGGCCCGGGAGGGACATTGTCTGGTGGTCAGCGGCAGTGTTGGGGCCCGGGAGGGACATTGTCTGGTGGTCAGCGGCAGTGTTGGGGCCCGGGAGGGACATTGTCTGGTGGTCAGCGGCAGTGTTGGGGCCCGGGAGGGACATTGTCTGGTGGTCAGCGGCAGTGTTGGGGCCCGGGAGGGACATTGTCTGGTGGTCAGCGGCAGTGTTGGGGCCCGGGAGGGACATTGTCTGGTGGTCAGCGGCAGTGTTGGGGCCCGGGAGGGACATTGTCTGGTGGTCAGCGGCAGTGTTTGGGGCCCGGGAGGGACATTGTCTGGTGGTCAGCGGCAGTGTTGGGGCCCGGGAGGGACATTGTCTGGTGGTCAGCGGCAGTGTTGGGGCCCGGGAGGGACATTGTCTGGTGGTCAGCGGCAGTGTTGGGGCCCGGGAGGGACATTGTCTGGTGGTCAGCGGCAGTGTTGGGGCCCGGGAGGGACATTGTCTGGTGGTCAGCGGCAGTGTTGGGGCCCGGGAGGGACATTGTCTGGTGGTCAGCGGCAGTGTTGGGGCTCGGGAGGGACATTGTCTGGTGGTCAGCGGCAGTGTTGGGGCCCGGGAGGGACATTGTCTGGTGGTCAGCGGCAGTGTTGGGGCCCGGGAGGGACATTGTCTGGTGGTCAGCGGCAGTGTTGGGGCCCGGGAGGGACATTGTCTGGTGGTCAGCGGCAGTGTTGGGGCCCGGAGGGGGCATTGTCTGGTGGTCAGCGGCAGTGTTGGGGCCCGGGAGGGACATTGTCTGGTGGTCAGCGGCAGTGTTGGGGCCCGGGAGGGACATTGTCTGGTGGTCAGCGGCAGTGTTGGGGCCCGGGAGGGACATTGTCTGGTGGTCAGCGGCAGTGTTGGGGCCCGGGAGGGACATTGTCTGGTGGTCAGCGGCAGTGTTGGGGCCCGGGAGGGACATTGTCTGGTGGTCAGCGGCAGTGTTGGGGCCCGGGAGGGACATTGTCTGGTGGTCAGCGGCAGTGTTGGGGCCCGGGAGGGACATTGTCTGGTGGTCAGCGGCAGTGTTGGGGCCCGGGAGGGACATTGTCTGGTGGTCAGCGGCAGTGTTGGGGCCCGGGAGGGACATTGTCTGGTGGTCAGCGGCAGTGTTGGGGCTCGGGAGGGACATTGTCTGGTGGTCAGCGGCAGTGTTGGGGCCCGGGAGGGACATTGTCTGGTGGTCAGCGGCAGTGTTGGGGCCCGGGAGGGACATTGTCTGGTGGTCAGCGGCAGTGTTGGGGCCCGGGAGGGACATTGTCTGGTGGTCAGCGGCAGTGTTGGGGCCCGGGAGGGACATTGTCTGGTGGTCAGCGGCAGTGTTGGGGCCCGGGAGGGACATTGTCTGGTGGTCAGCGGCAGTGTTGGGGCCCGGGAGGGACATTGTCTGGTGGTCAGCGGCAGTGTTGGGGCCCGGGAGGGACATTGTCTGGTGGTCAGCGGCAGTGTTGGGGCCCGGGAGGGACATTGTCTGGTGGTCAGCGGCAGTGTTGGGGCCCGGGAGGGACATTGTCTGGTGGTCAGCGGCAGTGTTGGGGCTCGGGAGGGACATTGTCTGGTGGTCAGCGGCAGTGTTGGGGCCCGGGAGGGACATTGTCTGGTGGTCAGCGGCAGTGTTGGGGCCCGGGAGGGACATTGTCTGGTGGTCAGCGGCAGTGTTGGGGCCCGGGAGGGACATTGTCTGGTGGTCAGCGGCAGTGTTGGGGCCCGGGAGGGACATTGTCTGGTGGTCAGCGGCAGTGTTGGGGCCCGGGAGGGACATTGTCTGGTGGTCAGCGGCAGTGTCGGGTCCGGGGGGGACATTGTCTGATGGTCAGCGGCAGTGTTGGGGCCCGGGAGGGACATTGTCTGGTGGTCAGCGGCAGTGTTGGGGCCCGGGAGGGACATTGTCTGGTGGTCAGCGGCAGTGTTGGGGCCCGGGAGGGACATTGTCTGGTGGTCAGCGGCAGTGTTGGGGCCCGGGAGGGACATTGTCTGGTGGTCAGCGGCAGTGTTGGGGCGGCCCCGCGTCGGTGTCGGGTTTCCTGGGCCAGCTGGACTGTGTTCACTGCGAGGCCACGTCATCCTCGTACGATCATCTTCTCTCTGTCAATCTCTCTGATGTGGTTAACACGTTCACCCAGTCAATAATATTTTAACTAAATAAGTTTGCTTTCCAAACTGTTGACACTCATTAGATGGAAATGAACATTCAAAGATGAATTAATTAATATTCCTATGTCATCTTGCAACACACTAATTCTACAAGTATTATATTTTATCCTTTATTATATTATAGCTATAAATGTTTGTTTTTCTCTCTTCTAATTTTAACTGCAAAATAAAAAAACCCATTTAGATTTTCGTTTTCGTAGGTTTATTTTCTTAAAGATTAAGCATTTTCCATTGTGTTATGTTACTTACAAATTTAAATTCTCTTTAAGCACCATCGTTTATTGTTGGTATACTCTTATAAATTATTCACATAAGAATATTAACAGTTTCTCAGTTTCTATATCATAACGGCACTTGGAGGGAGATGAACCTCGTAATCGATCAGGTAACCAAGGGAACAGTGGACCAATCACAACCGTTCTCGCCATGCCGATGTCCTGCCAGGCAGGACGGTGGAGCGTCTCGACGCATTGAGAAGAAACCCTCATTGAAAATATTGTTTCCCTTTTAATTTTACATTCATCACAGTCTAAATTGATACTTGAAAGTTTAATAGTTGAAGAAAATGATCTAGAATTTGTCATACAGTTATTTGGTAAACAGTATTAGTTAAGGAAAATAGTAAGGGACCTAATAAACCTCTTTGTAGGACACCAAGTAATTAAAATATTGTTCACTATAATTGTTTCATTTAAAACTTCTCATTTTTATTCACGTATTCCCAGTTCCATATTTCAACTAAGGATATTTTTACTCTAAGTAAGACTATTTATAGTGTAAGAGTTGATCAATAAATTTTAATTAATTCATTCTTGATGATCCAAGCCTCTGTAGGTTTATTTTGTATTATTACTACTTACTTATAAAATATAAAATAGTTTAATGGTAATTCAGTGACAATGCCATTCCTGTAAAGCAAATTAGCCTGCTAGCCAGGGATATTTGTTGTGTGTTTTAGTACAATGATTCATCAGTGATTTAAACCATACGACCAGGCTCCTGTTAATTACAATCAAAGTTGTATTAACCAAATTTAACATCATGAAACCTTTAATGGCATTCCGTTTGCCGTTACTGCAATTTCTGTGTTTAGAGTAAATTTAAAGTTTTTTAAAGGATTTAGTATGTCAGCAAAGACCATCGTCATAGTTAGATCAGTGTCTACATTGTGTTTCGGAGCCCACGTTAAACTATAAGTTAGTTACTAAAACAGAACCTAATTTCTACTTGGGAAAGCAATTTCAAAAAGTAATCTATATAATATTATAGGGAAGAGGTGGTTTCTGTATGTTTATTTGTGGGGTTTTTGTGTCAAGTAAACGCAAAAATACTGAACCGACCGGTTTGAAATTTTACTCAAAGGTCTTAAACTCATGCAACTCAAGCATATTCATTTCCTTAAAACCCACTCCAACTAGACCCCGTGAACGTCCCAAGTTTCAATGGTTTAGTTTCCAAAGAATGAAAACATAAAATTACATGAATGTCAACAGCTGTGAACACTAAAATTTGACAGTTCGGGAAGAAGAAGAAAAAGAGCTGCCGTGACCGTCCTAGGTTTCAATGTTTAAATTTTTTAATATCAACATCTGTTTACACTACAACTTGACAGTTCGGGAATAAAGAGAAAGAATATTCAGTTTTACAGATAAAACTACTGGATCGAAATGGTAGATTTTAAGTTTTTATCCCGATGCCTGCCTCTATTACGTTATCTTTTCCCCGTATTTGACAGGTAATGTTTCTTTGTCGTGTTGTAGACACACGTGTTTTGTGATTTTGTGAACAGTAAAAAAATAATTAACAATAATTTAAATATATCAGAACACCTCTCAGCCTTTATACCCGTGTGGAGAACGTGTACTTTGGCTAGTCTAATGTATGAATTAAAGATATGTTGATTCAGTAGAGGCAAGATGGCGTCGAGTTTGTGTCGAAGGTGACGCAATGCTACCGTGACCACGGGGCGACCACGGAACCTTAGCCGTAACCGGACACCGCAGCGCCGCGGTGCGGCCGCCTGGCGACTTATGAATGACAAAAACAATAACCACCTGGACACGTGATCCGACCGGACATTCGTACAAGTATTGTCGGCTGCTTTGGGAAGACTTTATATGTAAAAAATTGATGTTTTCGACGGTAGGTAAATCATGAAAAACGTTTTGGGAAAACGGACCAAACTCATAAAATATTTATGTATGTAACTTAAAAAACAACGTGCTCCTACCGAAAATTCGAACCCTTATACTTTAACTGAAATAGTGACCTACCAATGTAGGTATTTTAAGCCAAGTGTGAATGAGAAATGAGTGTGACATGTTCCTTAGACAGGACTGTTAATTTTTTTATCTAGAACTACTCATCACCATAGACCTAGGGTCTTTATGGTGAATTAAATACAGTGAGGTACTCGATTTGAATGAAATAGTTTGATAACGGTAGACCCAAAGATAGAAGTACTCTAAGTATATCAAGTATTGAGGAATGTATGAGGATTGTGGATAAAATAAGATGTGATAAATGAGTGTAGGAAAGTCGTTGGAAAAGCCATGAAAATCATGGATTTTATGGTTAGAATAATGTTACTTTGTATTGTATGAAAGTCCTGTCTTTTTTCCGATGGCTACTTCAGTTAGTACTTCAGGACACTCACTTCGTCACACTCTTAAGGATCATTCTTGATGTGCAGGAGACAGCCTAGATCATAATCCTACATAGCGAGAAACCGGATATGGAAACATACTGAGAGAAGGATACTTTTAAGTCTTAGACAACTTGAAAAAAATGTTTATTTGGAGAAAGTTGCTGAATGTCATAGAATGCACAATTGGGAGGGTTACACTAGAAGTCACTCCAAGTAAAAAATAACTCAACTCCTGCATTTATTTATATCTCACTTACTTTCTTGGTTGAAATTAACCCTCTTACCATTCTACACTTTTGTCATTTTAACATGGATATGTCATTGCTCGGAGGGAAGGTACTTGCAATCTGTCAGACCAATATTTGAAACAGAACAGACGCCATTTGGTTATGACGCCATGCTATCTCCCAAAGGGAAGTAAATACATTTTTGCGAGGTTGGCAAGTGTTTTTTCGATTACTACAAATCTTCCTTTTCTACTCTCTCCAGACAATTTCCACCTGGTCAAGTAGACCACTCTCAGTGCGATGTACGTTACAGACGATGAGTGATGGTTTCGTAGGTTATAGGATGGGTGGGGGTGGTTTTGAGGGGTGATGGTTGGGGGGGTGCGGATGTTTGTTTTGGCGGAGTGGAACAACGCGGTGGCGACTCGGGTTACAGCGACCAGCTGACTGCTCTGTTCCTCACTGTGGGCAAATTGATTTTAAAACAATATAGGGCTACCAACTTTCTCACTTTTGTGAATAAACTGTTTGAACAAATTTCATAAATTACCCAACTTTGCATTCTGGATGATTTGTTCGTCAACAGCTGGGAATTTCAGATGTAATATTTTCACCTCGCAATCCTAGGGTCACCGGTTCGACTCTAGTCCTAGATTCTCTGTTTAACAATACGTCAAAGCTAGTAACGAGACTATGATTTAAACCGTTATATTTATGTCAGCCTTAGTCAGTAACAAGACTACAAGTATCATCTTACACTCATTTCTCATTCATATTTGGCTTCAAATACCTACCTGGGTAGGTCACCATTTCAGTTAAAAATATAAAGTATCAAAACTTCAAAATACCACTGGTATTGGTTAACATGAAATAAAAAAATGCATTATCGAACTCCAATATACCGAAATAATACACGTATTGTTGATGAAATAGATAATAATTGCACCTTTTTGATAAATAATATGATTTAATGGACAGTATGACACTCTTTTTCACTGATTTATAATTACAAAAATATTTTAGAATCCGACTTGCCTGTTCTAATTATTCCAACCTTAAATCTTACATTTTACACTGAACTGACTTTTAGTTAAGTTTAAAAACTTGTTTTACAATTTAGAAGATTATAAATTAGTTATTTGTATTGTATTTAAAGGTAAATTTGTTTATTCTTTAAAAAACCTTAAATGTCCACCATGAGCCTATGGTCTGTGCAGTGACTTAAATACAGCGAGGTACCGTTGTGGCGTGAGTCACATAGGCTAGCCAGAGGTGACCGCTCATGATCTGACAGGAGTCACCGGTCACTGGTTTAGATCCAGCAACCTTTGACTTACTGTTATTCGTTAGTTTGAAACAGTAAACACATTTTGGTTGTGCTTATAAGTGGAGTCTAAAATTATGTGGTTGGTTAATGAATGTAGAAAATAGGAAGATGGATAAAAATAAGAATATGGAGGCGTCAAACTAAAGAAGATCAGTGTGGATCCAGAGATCTTCACGTTTTTGAAGATGGGGAAATGTGAACATAAAAGCTAAACCTTCCTATATTAAAGAGTACACGGTTGTGAGAACCCCCTAGAATTTTTATGAATATGTCTTAACAAAAAATGTTTGTATTTACTTCCCTATGGGAAATAGGTTAGATCATGGATATGTCTAAAGGGAATATTTTGAGTTCATTTAAACAGTTCTTATTCCTTTATATTGAAAATTCAATACAATAGGTAGTTTCTATGGAAACCTGTTACATATTTTCCATCTTAAAAGTCACCAACACCCCCCAGAGCTAAGACATATCAAAATATTGTTACGGAGTATTGCCAAAAATTAGTTGACAAACACGTAATTCTTGTGAATTTATTTCTTAAACTTAGAAGTAAATCTTGACAAAATAAATTTTATATCATAAAAATAGACATTTAAATAGCTGTAAAACATTTTGACACGGGTATTTCTTAGCTCTGGGGGTGTTGAAAATTTGCGAGTACACAGTTTTAAACAGAGACGTCATTTGGTTGGTGACGTCATAGTTTGGTTAGAAGAACAGCTGTTTAGATGACTTGAAAACATTCCCTTTAGACATATTCATGATCATTGTCCTGTTCTGTTTAATACAGGTAATTACGTAAGTTCGAGTTATTGATCAAACACTAAAATAAGTAATCAACTATACTGCTTTACAAACGTTGATTCAACTCTTACTTTTTGTTGCTTAGGAAACTCGTTCTTAGTCGTAAAGACAATTGGAAATACCATCACAGGAGATACGGTCCGTCTGTGATGGGAATGGCAAGAGGTGAGCCATGAAATTAGAACTGGGTCCAATCATCTGCGTCAAAACCGTTTAATTTGGCCAACGCTGCGTTGCGACGGCGTCTAGAATGTTTCACAACATTACGTTAACTTCTAGTTAAAAACTATACGAATAACACAACATAATATATACAAACAATAAAAAAGTTGGAAACACTTTGAACGGCAAACAAATTTAAAACATTTTATTTAAAATTTTTTGTTGTATCAATACAATTATTTTTATTACACAAACAACTTGAAACTAATTAATAAAATAATAATTTAAAAACTATTAGGATCGCTTCATTTGGATTGATTTTTTATTTTATTTACGGTGTTATGAATCGCAAACATCATTCTAATAATCCTGGACAAGTCTCCTCTCAAGTCGCCTGTTAGCATTTGGTACGCAGATATTGAATAAACTGAATCAGGGGGCTGACACATACTTTATCAATTAATTAATCATTAGAAGAGTATTATACCTTCTACCCTAGGGTAGACATAATATATAACATTTTAGAGTGTGTTTTGTTTGGTGGTGTGACATCGTAATGTATACCAAGTTCAAAGGAAAATAGATTAGAAAATATGAAAATATGAAATGGCAACCATACTACAATGTAGGTATTTTTAACCAAGTATGAATGAGGATTGAGTGTATGGTGATTGTGGCGCGAGCTTGTAGTCTTGTTACTGACTAAGGCTGACATGTTCCTTAGGCAGGACTGTTAATTTAACAAGCCGATGGGAACTAATGGACCTACAGTTTAACGTGGAATCCGAACTACGACCTCTGAATTACGAATCGGTCTAATTATGAGAATGGTCTTTGCAGATTAACGTAGTATTCAATAGTGCGGACGTTAATCTACACAAGAGAACACTACACCCACCGACTATCACTCACAACTATCCAAAATTTCTCAAAGTTGAGAAATATGGAAGAAATTGATTTTTTTAATATTCTCTATAACAATAACGTTGGGCGCTCTTAAACAACGTACTGCGTTTACCGTTGATTTTAAATTTATCTTTTCCCAGAAACCATTAGTTAATTATTCAAAATACTAATTTGTTTAGTTGTTTAGCTGGTTTTAATTGTGATATTCAAATTATTTTCTACAACTTTATTTAGCCAGACGATTCCAAAATTACGTTTAACAATGATTTAACCTGTATTTATTAAATATTCTTACCTATATCAATTACTAGCTGACCCGGCGAACTTCGTAACGCCTAATAGTAAATTCATGTTAACTAACTTTAAGATTGGCGATGTCCTGAAGTCAATTAGCATTGCGGCTTCGTTGTGAAAGCTTTAAATATACAATAGCTGATTATTATAATAAGCCTAATATGTATAAAAATTTTAATTATTTTTCATTTGGCAAACATATAAACACGTGACTTTTAACCATACAGAAAAAATAAATATAAATACAGTACGTAATTCCCAAAACCCGTAACCTAGTAAATATATGCTGTTCATTTTGTACAGCACATATTTACTTCATAGTTTTACATATAATGAAAGATTCAGATGACATTGGATAGTAAAGCATATTGCTAACGGACAGTAAACAAACAGCTAAGAAATCAAATGTTTTGATTGTAGATAATTTGTAAACAATCTTATTCCCCATAAGGTTAACATTAGAAATTTAAAACGCTATAAAATGGAAAGTAATTGAATTTATGGAAACTGAATACGTCTAAAGCATGACCGGAGCAGAGACGAATCCAAAAAATCAAAGATCATTAAAATCGGTCCAGCCGATCTCGAGTTATAATGCGTGTAACTAACACGACTTTGTTTATATATTTATATTAATTTAACAATAACATTTTACATTTTAACAAATGCCATTTCAAATAAACTTTCAAATTATTTAATCACAGCTGTTAATTTTGTAAACCCTGACACATTCCATACTGTGAGTACGCTAATGTTTTATTACTTTTTATTACCATGCTCAAATCATAGTTAGTGAATTCACAAGGTTGCTACAAATTTTAATTATTATATTTTCAGCTAAAATTATTTAATTTATGTTTAGGCAAAATACCAGTCAACGTATATGATTATTGTGTCTGTTATAATATTTGGATTCATTTTTGTATAAAATAGTTTAGATAATTATACCTCGTGCTAAAATTAACCAATGTAACTACTTCACTCATTCTTGGATGTTAATATTTTTACTGTGGCTGTAATTAGTTTGACGAAAGTTACTTTGTAAAACAGAGTGCAAATTTTGAACTCTGTTGAATAAATAAAGTCAGTATTTGTTCGTTAGTTCCTTACATACATCTTTTTTGGTATTTTTTTTAATTCCTAAAAACTGAGGTAGAGGATTTCCTATTATGAAATTGGAAGTACATTCAGATACAAGATCACTTTCAAAAGTCAACATGTAGCCTACTCCTCGAGTTTCAAAACAGAAGCTATTCAAGGCAGTCCACTGCTCCCGCGACGGGTTTTGGACAAGAATTCCTTGGATCTAGAATATTAAATTATGGTTATTACAAATATATAAATAATTTAATATCTTTAATTTAATTTTAACCAAGCGACATCGCTCATAACAACTATCCTAAATTCGTAACTACTACGCACTTTTGCATTTACGTTTTGACATGGATTTGTCTTAGCTCTGGGGAGGGTATTGACAATCCACCAGACCAAAATTTAAAACGGTGACGTCATATGGTTTTCAATGACATAATGGAGCTGTTTCACAGATGTGTCTAAATAAAATATATTATGAAAGCCAAGTATGAATGAGAGTCCAAACCACAATTTTACTACTGGGACCTACTAACGTAGTTTAACGTGGAGTCCGAACCACTGTCTCTGAATTATGAACTGTCTTTGTGGATTCTCTTAGATGGCATTCCCTGCTAGAGTATTTCATTACTTGAACAGTGGCGTGTCCTGTAATTCAGCTACTTGGTGAACATGAATTGTGGATAGTTGTGAGAGATAGTCAGTGGTTGTAGTGTTCTCTTGTTTGGTATAAGGCTACGTTAATCCGCAAAGACTATCCTCGTAATTAGACCAATTTGTAATTCAGACGCAGTGGTTTGACTCAACGTCATCACCGGTTCTGTCTAAGGAACATGTCAGTCTTAGTCAGCACCAAGACGAAAAAATCGTGCCACAATCATTTTACACACATTTCTCATCCAGACGTAGCGTGAATACGTACCTGGTTAGGTTTTAAAAGGTAATAGAAGTATCGCATCCGCAGCTATCCACAATTATGATCTGACAGGAGTCACCTGTCAAAAAATTTCCTGGTTTCTAACCGGTAGCCTTTACATGCGTTACTCCTGAGCTACTTCGTCGCTAATTTGACTTTAACTTCCGGTTTGACGGTACGTCACCTCGGCCGCCGTGGGCCAGGGACCCGGTGATGGCGAGGGAGATAGCATAAGAGGATGGGATGTATGCGTTTGCGCGACTCGGGTTACATCGATTGGAGGCGGGCGCTCAGCCGCACTTCCCGGGTCCCGTTCCCGGCTACGGGCTCAGGTTACAGACGCGCGCACGCACACTCACACACAGACACGCACACACACGCACGCGCACCACTAGGTGAAGAGTTTGTATTTTCCACGTAACTGATATTTAAGTTAACATATTTTATAAGGGATCATCCAAACTCTATTCTTGTCACTAAATACAATTATAATTAATTGGGTACGGAATTGGGGTGTACTGTAATTCTACTTGCTACGTGGTCCTAGGAGGTCACGAATTGAGGATAGTTGTGAGCGATGGTCGGTGGATGTAGTGTTCTCTTGTGTGGATTAACGTCCGCACTATTGAATACTACGTGAATCTGCAAAGACTACCCTCATAATTAGACCGATTCGTAATTCAGAGACAGTGGTTCGGACTCCACGTTAAACTGTAAGCCCCTTAGATATGACATTGACTGTTGGGTAATTAATTAACAATTCTATCTAAGGAACATGTCAGCCTTAGTCAGTAACAAGACTACAAGATCGCGCTACAATCATCTTACACTCAATCCTCATTAGATTAGATTATTGAAATGGTGACCAAGGTAGGCATTTTAAGCCAAGTATAAATGAAGATTGAGTTTACGAATTGGGCTACAAATTTATTTTGTTATATTTTGATTTCAGGTGATTATTTTTAGTCATACACTTAATCTTACGACTTGGACCACAGACGGACTAACCGCTAGTTTACTAGAAAATATAAAAGTTAAGCTTCGTTACGACTTTCTAGAAGTAAACCAGTTTTCACTTATGTGCTTGAAAATGACTCCTTAGTGAAACAAAACCGGTGGAGATTAAGACTTTGGAATTACTTGAACCAAATAAAACTGTTTTGAAAGATAAGGTAATTATGATGAACATTCGGTAAATGATTGCTAATTCCATTAATGTATAGTTTTTATATTACACCATCTAATAACTGATATTATTGATCCGAGAATGTATCACAGCAGGGCTACATGTCGATCTGGCAATTACCAGAGGCAGGCTTGAGTTGCGGCCAGCGGATCGTCAATAATTATAAAAATTGCTCCAGCCAATCAACGAATGTTTCGCACGTTTTAACTGGATTCAATTAACCCGTATATTTCGCCAAATTGCGGGTTGCAACAGTTTATTGGGTGCCCAAATAACAGGCTTAGGTGGTGAGCTGTGCGAAATTCATTAAATAAATCTCCAACATAATCGCGCGGTGTCAGATATTTAGAATAACGCGTTTCAAGATCAAAGAGCGCTCGATGATCAACAGTAATGTATTGAACGGGTTTTGCGGTGACGCGTTTAGTCTTACGCGATAGCCTATTAGTTTCCTTCTAAACGCTCTGAAATTGATCCTCACTCCAACATATTCCCTGTAATGTAACTGGTGTGACAGGAAACCGAACGTGAAATGTTCTGAGCTGAAATTGCAAATTAGAAAATTTAGGGAAATCACTTCGATCTTTGATTATTTACACTAATTGATTGGACAAGCTGGAACTTAAAGAGAAAGGTGCGGTTCGTAATTTGCTGACTACGGGGGACCAGTATTCCAGTTTTGTAACATTTTATCACCAGTACGATCATGTTTCGAAAATATTCGGCCCCATGTTAAAACAGATACAAAGTAGGTATTTTAAGCCAAGTATGAATGAGGTTTGAGTGTAAGAATATTATAGTGCGATCTTGTAGTCTTGTTACTGACTAAGTCTGACATGTTACTTAAACAGGACTTTTAATTAATAGCCTAACATCCGATGGCAACTAAGGGACCTACAGTTTAACGTGGAATCCGAACCACGGCTCTTAATTACGAACTGTTCTAATTTTGATGATGGTCTTTTTTACGGATTAACGCAGTATTCGATCCACACATGAGAACATTACACACACCGACCATTGCTCACTACTATCCACAATTCGTGACCTCCAAGTAGCTGGAGGACGTCGCCACCGTTCCAGTCATAACTGTTTATTAATAGCCCAACAGTAAATCTAAGGGGTCAATCCACACTAAGGAACATCACATCCACCATCGCTTATAGCTAAACACAATTCGTGACCTATAAGCTAAATTATAGCTATTTAGCTACCAGCCTTAAGGTTAACAAGTTAGAGACATTCATTTTACACAAAGTGCCCCTCTCACCTGCGCCTTACTTGCAGCTTTAACCATATCCGGAGAAATGCTGCGTTGTACTCAGCTCATGTTTAAACACATTACCGTTCATTTTCCAATCACCAAGAACGTGTAGTATAAAAAACGTTGATAGGAAACAAGGACACGCTCCGCACCTATGACATATCCAAGGGACCTACATTTTAAGTCCGAACCACTGCCTCTGAATTACGAAATGAAATTACGAGAATGGTCTTTGCGGATTAACGCAGTATTCAATAGTGTGGAGAATCCACACAAGAGAACCACTACACGCACCGACCATCGCTCACAACTGTCCACAATTCGTGACTTCCAAGTAGCTGGATTACTGACGTCGCCACCGTCCCAGTCTAAATAAATCATCCACAACCTACTCTACCCATCTACGAGGAGTGCACTGGCGGAAAATGTATACTTTGAGCAAAGAACATTGGAGTGCGCTTTGCCGGACGAGGGTGTACCATTCTAGAGCGTGTATCCTCAAATGAAAACATAAGGGATCTTTTTTCCTTGTCTGGGGGACGTTAGAGTTGTTGGATTGCAGTGTAGAGCTTCTAAGGTTTACACATGGCCCGAGCCGTGATCTGGAAACGTTGGGGTGCTTTTACTTCTACAAGAACTAGGTAGAGATTTCCAATGTCTACTTCTCCCGTCTTTACTTTCTGGTGTCTGTTCAATATTAATTATATAATTAGACAACTCATACTTTCTACTTTATACTTTTAAATGAAATAGCGACCTACCCAGGTAGGTATTTTAAGCCAAGTATAAATGAGGAATGAATGTTGGATGAGTGTGGCGCCATCTTGTAGTCTTGTTACTGACTAAGGCTGACATGTTCCTTAGACAGAACTGTTAATTAATATCCCAACAGCCGATGGCAACTAATGGAGCTACAGTTTAACGTGGAATCCGAGCCACGGCCTCTGAATTACGAATTGGTCTAATTATGAGGATTGTAGTATTCAATAGTGCGGACGTTAATCCAAACAAGAGAACACTACATCCACCAACCATCTCTCACAACTATCCACAATTAGTGACCTCCCTTGCAGCTACATTACAGGACACTCTATTTGATTTAACTGTCGCGCATTTGGTTTTTAATCCACAATAGTAGTACGTTGTAAATATTTTTCCTAAACAATTAAACATTTTAACACAGTGAGAACTCTGAGAGACCTCGTGTTTGTGTGAGTGCGCGCGCGCCTGAGAGCAGAAACACCGTGTAAATCACGCGCCGGCGCACACCTACCGCAGGCACATAACTTGTTAGCCGCTTATTGAATCTACAAACCAATTTACAATAGCACTGGTCTCTGCTCTCTCCTGCAGGCTTCTTATTAACCCTGTGTTATTTATGTGTTTGTTATTAACACACGGGACGTGTCATCGGCTCTACGGCGTCGTCAACAATTTACATAACATTACAAGGCGCCATAAACTTCGGAAATTAACGCGGTTCCCTCTGAATTATCGTGGCGTTCGAATTGATTTCTCGTAAATTATTGGAATAATTATGGGAGAATAAAACAATGGGTTATGCATAGGAGTTCGGGTGTACCCGGTGTGGGCTGGGTCGAGAGTAATGTTTATTGGTTTTAAAGAAGTGACATTTACATTGGATCTTATAAATCATAAGTGCGTATGTAGTTCTTTAGAGGAACGTTCGCATTGAACTGAAACACGTTTAGACAAAACTTGTCACTGTAAAGCTGAGATGTTTTTCATTTTACACAGAGAACACGATACTGAGGTTCAGTCTCAGTTGAGGCAGGTTTTGGTGCGGTCCCGTTGCAGTTTATTCTTTGATTTACTGCGTAGTGTATGGTATAAACCTTTATTTATATGTTTACGTTTAAATCTGTAGTAAATAAAAGTTAGTCCAAGATCTTTGGTTGGTTTCCACTCATTCAGAAATCAAAAGCGTATACTTTGAGTTGTCACAGTACTGATAAGTATTTTTGATATCTTTTACTTGGGTTTTGCCTCTGGGGCGGGGGGTGTTGGTGATTTGTAAGATGTAGACTGTGTAACAGGTTTCCAAAGAAACTACCAGAGCTATTTTATTAAATTTTTAATATAAAAGGATAAAAACAGCTGTTTAGATTAACTGAAAACATCCCCTTTAGACATATCCATGATCTAAAACATATTTCTACAAGAAGTATAAAAATTTTTATGGCGTTCTTGTATATGAAATTTGGAAATCTTGGCTATCTAGTGTAATGGACTACATGTACCTATGGCTGGAAGCTTTTGGTTATTGTGTGTTTCTTTATCTAAAGAAAGTGTTTTTCTTTAGGGAGAATGTTAGGTTTTGACATTTATTGTTTTGTAATGAATTTTTATTTTTAACATGACAAAAACGTGTTTGTTTTATAACATAGTAACATTTTTTGAGGTTATTAGATTTTAGGCGGTTTGGTTTTCTACCATTTACTTTTGTATAATAATTATACTTTGTAGTGTAGTTTTTGTGTAAATATTTATTTCTTTTTTGCACTCACGTATTCTGATGCTTAAAAATTTGAAACGGTTATTTCAGAACAGCTTTTTTGATACTGTAAATTTTTGTACAGATGACAGTAAAGTTTTCATTTTCTAAAATTTTAAACAGAAACAGGATTCACAGATACAGATTTATATGAGTATTGCCAGTTTCTTGCAGTTTAGATCTGTCTTTGGAATATTTAATTTTTTACTATTATGTAATCACCAAAAATCACCACACAATGAACATAAGAAAATCTTGTGTGACTTCTTTATCACAAATTACGCTACGAGAGTACTGTGGTAAGTATTGACAAGGATATGTCTTAGCTCTGGGGGGTGTTGGTGATTTTTAAGATGGAAAACATGTAACAGGTTTCCATAGAAACTACCAGAACTATTGTATTGAATTTTAAATATAAAAGAATAAGAACAGCTGTTTAGATGAACTTAAAACATTCCCTTTAGACATATCCGTGATCTAACCTATTTCCCTCAGGGATTTTTTTTGGGCAGGTGGTAACTCTTTATGAGTACTCCCGCTCCTGCGAGGGTTATGTGGTGACTCCACCATTAAGCGGTGTTTACCCAAACTAAACCCACCTTCCCCCATCCGTCCTTACGTGTATGAGCAACTTACATACGGGCGAAAGGACTTCATTTGAGCGAACCACAGCATTAGCGTTTACCGCTGTAGCTGCTGGATTACCTCTTGGAGTGGCTAAAACAATCAAATCAGAACAGGACCGAAGCAAGTGAAATATCAGATGTTAATCAAAATATAATAAACACAAACTTAAATTAAGAAGATTCAACACATTGCTGTGTCAGGCTTTGGCTGGGCAGGTCATGCTGTTCTTATGGTGGATCATCCAGTATGGCGATGGGCCTAGGCCTCCAGACCTCTGCGACATCATGCCGTGTACAGAGTTGGTGGTTGGAGTTCCCACAGGGAAGTAAATACAAAAAATGTTTAACTTGTTAGTTAGTTACTGAAATGGCAACCTGTCCAGGTATTGGCCAAGTATGAATGAGTATACAAAAAACATGACAATAAATGCAATCGTGTACTTAGCAGCTAGATGACAATAATTAACATTGCTTCTGACAGAACTAATATTTTTTATCTAAGTAGAAAATTGAACGTTGAAAAATTAAAGAATAGTTTTTAGTGCATGTAATTACTAAATACGTAATATCTCTTAGACTTACTTACTTACTTACTGCTGTGGCCACTGGAACCTTAGATGGTACTTGGTCTGCCCAACACTTGTCTCTGCTTCTCAAATCTTCCTTCCTTCTCCCTAGCTTCCTCAGGTTCCTTGCTCCACTTGGGCGAACCATCTAAGTTTCGGTCTTCCAAGGGGTCTTCTACCTTCTGGGTTGTTCTTTAAGACGTTCTTCGATAGGGAGTTGTCGTCTTTCCCTAGAATGTGCCCTGCCCATCTCAACCTTCTGCTCCGTACTTCAGCGACAATATCCGGATCCTTAAATAATTCTCTTAGTTCCCAATTATGTCTCAATCTCCATTGCCCATCCTCAAAAATCGGTCCGTATACTTTCCTCGAAATCTTGTTCTCAAATACAATAGTTTTCCTTTCTGATGATTGCTTAGTATCCAATTTTCTGAACCAGGAGAAGTGGTCTGATTATTGTCTTGTAAATCCTGAGTTTGGTGGTGTGGGATATTATCTTTGAGCTATCTCTTAGACTACTTATCATAGTTCGATTGACACATTTTGATATCGCCAGATAGTACTACACTTGTACATAGTATTGCCCAGTACCAGTATTGTACAGTATTGTGTAGTACTGTGTGGAGACACGGAGGCCCCACGCGGTGCTCGTTACGACGCTCTCACGTCCTCCGCCGCTGTTTATGGTGTTGAGGCAGATCCTATCTGTTGCTGCCATTGCCGCCGCCACTTCGCCCCCTCCATGTGCATCGCTGGGGGGGGGGCAGCTAAAGAATTAGCCGCTACCATGTTAATCTCCCTCAATATTAGTTCAATCATGTAGCTAGTTATCTTTAGATATCAATATTCGTAGCGTTAATAGTCATAATACCATAACTTTTAGTGTTTTCGAAATTATATGATGTTTTACTTTAATGAACAAACCGAATTCAACATGAATAAATAAAATTGAATGAGTAGGGCGTTTTGAAACTAAAGAGTTGCCACGTACAGGGTGAAATACAGATATGTTGAAAATGAAGAATCGTAATGTTTGGAGTGAAGGATGGACATTTTACAGAGTGATCAAGTAGGAGGTGAAGGATGGATTAGTTGTAAATGAAGAGCTACAATGTAGGGGACGGAGAATATAGATGTTACTAATGAAGAGTCACATCGATGGGTGAGGGTATGTTGAAAATTAAGAATCAAAATGTGGTGGTGAAGGATAGACATGTTGCAAACTGAGTCACCAAGTGGGGTTTGAAATATAAACATGTTGAAAATGAAGAGTCGTCAATTAGGGGGTGAAAGGTAGACATATTGCAAATGAAGAGCCAGCATGTAGACAGTCGTGTTTTCTGTGTGAGCCGCCAGGTGGCGTGCGCGTGTCGCGTGGTGCAGTGCGCCGTCCTGTCGCGTGTCATCGCACGACAATCATCTACGAATCAGAGACAAAGGAACACTATGAGGTCAAGGAACTCTATGGATCAAACAAACCCTCAGCAGGGTTGAAATGTTTTCAAATTTAGCAATTTTCTATTCACTCAGGTTACAGCTGTTAGAAAATTGTTGAATTCTTGAAAACGTATTAATAGATGTCCCAGACTTAGGTCTGGGAAACATAAAAGGTAATTGGACTAATCCATCTACCTATTATCACTGGTTAAATAATGGTCCAGATTCACCAATACTCCAAAATCATCTAAGTGTATAATTCAATGAAAGTTCAAAATCAAGTAATCCAGAACAATATAACTGTTTAATAGTTCGTATGGGCTTTTAAGTTTGTGAGAGATCACAGCACGAGTATGAAAACTACTGTGCCTACTTAACGAAGTCTAAATTCCAAAAGGATAGTGTATATCTGCAATTTACTGGACGGATTCTTTTTGTGGCAGATCCCTTTCCAAGCTGGAAGACCTCCGTCTTCTGAGATATCTTATCGTCTGCAGAGCTCCAGGTTATCGGATGATTTCCGGAACATAGCTCAGGCTCAATTGTTGTAAAAGTACAACATTGGTGTTCCTGACAAACCATTTCGAGAAACTCGCCTCAAGCCTTGTCTGTATTATATCCAAGGGTTTCCTATCTTACTAATTTGTATTCACTACTCTTTAGAAGAATACATGCATGAACGAGTAATTCAAAGAACATAGAAACTGAATTTAATTTTTAGAACTTTTAATCGACCAATGTCCAGTAATAAAGTATTTCTGTTGTGGCGAAATGATAACCTTTGAATATAAAAACTCTGAGAACAATATATGGACGAATGAAAGAAAAACCATGGAGAATAAGGTGAAAGTGAGGGAAATGTTTACGAGTAATATCAAGTAAAGTCAAGAAGGCATGGATGTGCAAGAAATGTAAAGAAAAGAGAAGAGGACTCAATTTAAAAAATGGTATACTTTATACTTTTAACTGAAATGGCGACCAGGTAGGTATTTTAAGCCAAGTATGAATGAGGAATGAATGTAGGATGATTGTGGCGCGATCTTGCAGTCTTGTTACTGACTAAGGCTGACATGTTCCTTAGACAGGACTGTTAATTAATAGCCCAACAGCCGATGGCAACTAATGGACCTACAGTTTAACGTGGAATCCGAACCACGGCCTCTGAATTACGAATTGGTCTAATTATGAGGATGGTCTTTGTGGATTTACTTAGTATTCAATAGTGCGGACGTTAATCCACACAAGAGAACACTACATCCACCAACCATCTCTCACAACTATCCACAATTCGTGACCTCCAAGTAGCTGGATTACAGGACGTCGCCACCGTCCCAGTCACAGGAAGGTATAGCAAGGAAGGCCAGCAGGGAAGAGACTATTGGACGGGCGAGACTCAGGTGGAGAAAGACATGAGGAAGCTAGAGGTAGAGGAGGATGACGATGAAGATGCTGTTGGAGAGAGAATGAAGAACTGTTAACGAGGCCAAAAACATTTTATGGTTTTAGTGACTATCAAAGTAAAAGTCATCAGCCAATAGCTACAGAGAATAAATTAAACTTGAGTGATATCTTGTATATAGTTCCTTTACTCGTGCCGTGAGATTTGATAGAAATGCAGTCTTGGTACGTCAACAGCACGAATAAACAAGCAAGGTTTGCACCGCGACCTGCGCAGGATTTGCATATCCTCGTAAAATCTCGCAGACCATTTCATCGAGCTTTGTTCTCGAATATTCTCAAACTTATTATTCGATTCGCGCAAGATAGAGATTTCCGCCGGGGAGTTTGCAATTCATATGGAGCTTTGCCGCTTTAAAGTGTAAGAATCGTGTGAGTGGGAGTTGAGATGTCTTCATGGACTGGGTAAAATGTGTTTCCATGGCTTAGACACACACTCCGGGTGTGTTTGGTGAAGTGAGAAAAGTCCCATAGCCTACTGGAGCTAACGCCTCTATTATGGCATAGAGGTACAAAACTAAACAGACAGGTACAAAACCATAAAACTCACTCAATAAAAACGTTCTCCAATCTCTAGTAGAAATGACGGGTTTGATCTACTTGTAGTACAACTCCTTTAGCTTGAAGCCACTAAGCGTCTTAAAGATTTAATACCCCTTTAAAATTGTATAATTTGTTCGGCTACATGATTTATTTAATTCGTCTCAGGCATAAAGTTATCCAATAGACACAAGTCACACGTCTCACGTTCTCCAATCTCTAGTAGAAATGACGGGTTTGATCTACTTGTAGTACAACTCCTTTAGCTTGAAGCCACTAAGCGTCTTGAAGATTTAATACCCCTTAAAATTGTATAATTTGTTCGGCTACATGATTACGTCTCAGGCATAAGTTATCAAGACACAAGTCACAGATAGCCAACAAGTCACACGTCTCACGTTCTCCAATCTCTAGTAGAAATGACGGGTTTGATCTACTTGTAGTACAACTCCTTTAGCTTGAAGCCACTAAGCGTCTTGAAGATTTAATACCCCTTAAAATTGTATAATTTGTTCGGCTACATGATTTATTTAATTCGTCTCAGGCATAAAGTTATCCAATAGACACAAGTCACACGTCTCAGGCATGAAGTTATCCGATAAAAGTTCCTGTATCCCTAATGTCTTGTAGGACGTTTTAGTGGGTAACGCTTGCTCAACGTCTTCAGAAGGAGAAACTCACTGTTCGCCGGATATTTTTAATATACATATTTTTAAATGAAAAATTATCCTGGGAACATCTTGTATAAAATAAAAATTAAGAATTGGATGAATAAAGTATTCCTCCTCCGTAAAATGTATTCACTTCCCTGTAAGAAATAGATTATTTCATGTATATATATCTGAAGGGAATACGTTCAGGTCCTCGTAACATCTGTTCTCATAACCATGACGTCACATCTGTAAAACGTTTTACGTTTCGCAAATTTCGTACTCCTCCCCTCACCCCACAGAGTTGATAAAGGTCGAAAAGGGAACTTTAGGTACTTATACTTTTACTTTTATACTTAACTGAAATGGCAACTTACCATGGTACAGAGTTTTGAAAATTCATGATAGCGTTGGTTATTAATCATTAAATTAACAATTAGTTGGACTTTTCCAACGCGTCTTGTGTTTAAAATCTACACAACGTTTCGAGAGTTGGATAAACTACTCCCGTTTTCAAGTGCCTAACGATATTTACATTTATACAAACAAAGGGGTTATTTCTATATATAAAAGAAACCGGTCAGTAAACACAAAAAAATATAACTATAAAATTAAATAGTAAACAAAACACTCTACTTATCCTATTTTGTACATTCGGAAAATTGCAAACCAACGACACTAACACTCCGCCTCCGAGCTAGCGGACGTAAAAACAAGTAGGACCGCACGACACGAAGGTCAGACCACTACAGGCATTCTTTTTTATATATAGAAATAACCTTTCGTTTGTATAAATGTAAATATCGTTAGGCACTTGAAAACGGGAGTAGTTTATCCAACTCTCGAAACGTTGTGTAGATTTTAAACACAAGACGCGTTACCTTGGTAGGTATTTTAAATCAAGTATGAATAATAAATAAGTGTAAGATGATTGTGACACGATCTTGTAGTCTTGTTACTGGCTGAGGTAGACACATTCCTTAAACCATTAGCCAAAGGAATCTAAGGTACCTACAGTTTAACTATATGAACCACTTATAACTCAGAATTACGAACTGGTCCAATGAGTATGTTATTTGCTGATGAATGTAGCTTTCAATGAGACCGATAAATTACAAAAAAATGTTTTTAAAATTCCAGGATCCTGGATGGTGGACATGAAGGTTATGGTGTGCGAGGTGTGGTGTTGAGGGGGGTGGAGGAGGACGTCGTCTAAATCAACGCCACCGCCCGTGTGGGCCCCGTCACTCTATAGCTTGAAGCCACTAAGCGTCTTGAAGATTTAATACCCCTTAAAATTGTATAATTTGTTCGGCTACATGATTTATTTAATTCGTCTCAGGCATAAAGTTATCCAATAGACACAAGTCACACGTCTCACGTTCTCCAATCTCTAGTAGAAATGACGGGTTTGATCTACTTGTAGTACAACTCTTTAGCTTGAAGCCACTAAGCGTCTTGAAGATTTAATACCCCTTAAAATTGTATAATTTGTTCGGCTACATGATTTATTTAATTCGTCTCAGGCATAAAGTTATCCAATAGACACAAGTCACACGTCTCACGTTCTCCAATCTCTAGTAGAAATGACGGGTTTGATCTACTTGTAGTACAACTCTTTAGCTTGAAGCCACTAAGCGTCTTGAAGATTTAATACCCATTAAAATTGTATAATTTGTTCGGCTACATGATTTATTTAATTCGTCTCAGGCATAAAGTTATCCAATAGACACAAGTCACACGTCTCAGGCATGAAGTTATCCGATAAAAGTTCCTGTATCCCTAATGTCTTGTAGGAGGTTTTAGTGGGTAACGCTTGCTCAACGTCTTCAGAAGGAGAAACTCACCGTTCGCCGGATATTTTAAATATATTTTTAAATGAAAAAATATCCTGAGAACATCTTGTATAAAATAAAAATTAAGAATTGGATGAATAAAGTATTCCTCCTCCGTAAAATGTATTCACTTCCCTGTAAGAAATAGATTATTTCATGTATATATATATATCTGAAGGGAATACGTTCAGGTCCTCGTAACATCTGTTCTCATAACCATATGACGTCACATCTGTAAAACGTTTTACGTTTCGCAAATTTCGTACTCCTCCCCTCACCCCACAGAGTTGATAAAGGTCGAAAAGGGAACTTTAGGTACTTATACTTTTACTTTTATACTTAACTGAAATGGCAACTTACCATGGTACAGAGTTTTGAAAATTCATGATAGCGTTGGTTATTAATCATTAAATTAACAATTATTTGACTTTTCCAACGCGTCTTGTGTTTAAAATCTACACAACGTTTCGAGAGTTGGATAAACTATGTTTTCAAGTGCCTAACGATATTTACATTTATACAACAAAATTATTCTATATATAAAGAAACCGGTCAAAACACAAAAAAATATAACTATTAAAAATTAAATAGTAAACAAAACACTCTACTTATCTATTTGTAAATTCGAAAAATTGCAAACCAACGACACTAACACTCCGCCTCGAGCTAGCGGACGTAAAAACAAGTAATTACGACACCTACAGGCATTCTTTTTTTTATAGAAATACCTTTCGTTTGTATAAATGTAAATATCGTTAGGCACTTGAATACGGGAGTAGTTTATGCAACTCTCGAAACGTTGTGTAGATTTTAAACACAAGACGCGTTACCTTGGTAGGTATTACCGAGAATTAATAATTAATAAGTGTAAGATGATTGTGACACGAGCTTGTAGTCTTGTTACTGGCTGAGGTAGACACATTCCTTAAACCATTAGCCAAAGGAATCTAAGGTACCTACAGTTTAACTATATGAACCACTTATAACTCAGAATTACGAACTGGTCCAATGAGTATGTTATTTGCTGATGAATGTAGCTTTCAATGAGACCGATAAATTACAAAAAAATGTTTTTAAAATTCCAGGATCCTGGATGGTGGACATGAAGGTTATGGTGTGCGAGGTGTGGTGTTGAGGGGGGTGGAGGAGGACGTCGTCTAAATCAACGCCACCGCCCGTGTGGGCCCCGTCACTCTACCGACGACCTTCCCCACCTTGTAACATGTGTAGATACAAGATAAACCAGCTGGGCTGCGGGAACGGCCTATCTAACGCTCTAGCAGAGGAGGCGAGTACTGTAAAAACAACCAGATTGGAGATTAAAGAATAAAAGTGTATTTACTTCCCTTAGCGACATTAGATTATAGATACGTCTAAAGTGAATGTTTTAAGTTCCTTTAAACAACATGATGCAAATTTCTAACACTTATATATTTCAAAAGGGAGCAAAGAATGAGTAAAAGGTGAAAATTCACTCTTTGAAGTATTTTTTTACTATTTTGTACGAACAAAATGAGACATTTTTCCACTACAGAAGAGTGAACACTATTAGGAAATTTTGTAGTGAGCATATGGGACTGTGACGTCACTGTTGTGAGTGATGAACGGTGGGTGTAGTGTTCTCTTGTGTGGATTAACGTTCGCACTATTGAATACTACGTTAATCCGCAAAGACCATCCTCATAATTAGACCAGTTCGTAATTCAGATGCATTGGTTCGTATTTCACGTTAACCTGTAGGTCCCTTAGATATGCCATTGACTGTTGGGCTATTAATTAACAGTCCTGTCTAAGGTACATGTCAGCCTTAGTCAAGACTGCAAGATCGCGCCACAATCACAATTACACTAAATCGTCATTCATAGTTGGCTTAAAATACCTACATTATAGTATGGTTTCCATTTCAATGATCTAATCTAATCAAGTACGTTGGCGTGTCTTGTAATCCAACTACTGAATATTTGAGCGGCCTTAAACTTACAGAAGAAGCTTGGAGTGATGTAATAACAATCATTAAAGTATTTATAGATGAAAGTGTTTCAAAGTCTAAAGGTGAAGCGTTGAACTACGTTAACAGAGTTTATTTTTGTTGATGTCTTAAAATATATAGTACTTATTTGCTCGTAAGATTAAGACATGTATATAAAAAAATTTTTGACAATTAAAACAGTATTGTAATGAAAACATTTATGAAACATTTCTCAATATTCGTAACACAACATTGAGGATTCAGTCGTCGACAATCGCGACTGGTGAATACGTTAGCCATACCTCGTCAGTCAATTGAGCTGTCGTTAAAAGAGTTTTCTTTTGCGATATTTTACTGATTTTAATTGCCTTACAGTTGTTAATATCCTATACTGATTTTGTAGATTGGACATCATTGAAAACTGTGAATTTAATTTACACATATATTGGTTTGTTACAGTGTTTAAAGCAATACATACGTATCAAAAACAGATTTTAAATACTTAGATTTTATTTAAAGTTATTTACCCTTAAGTTTTTACATTGTTTTTAACTGATAATTTTACATTTTACAAAATACATAAAATTTAGAAATACCTATTATATTGTTTTGCCATTTCAATCAGAACTGTTATGGTACAGTTTTGGTTTGTTGTAGTCTTTTATTCTCATAACTATTGATATTTTTAGAAAACTTAATATTACAGAAAACAATTTTCCTGGACAAATTTAGAAAATTATTTTTACGAAGTGTTATCAAAGAAAAACTAGTCGTGACGCCGAATTTTACTTTTATTTATACTTGTGTATATAAATTTACATATTACTTAAATCGTCTATCAGAAAAATTAATTCAAAATCTATAGTCATAATAGTAGAAAGGATTTTCATGGCCATCGAGTCTAGTGAAGAATTTAAAATATTGGTTTTTGGATTCTTCAATGACAAGTTTCATGTAAAAAATTTAACAAAAATCATACTAAGAAGAGATTTTTATATTTATACTCAACAGTTTAAGAAACTCCTCTCCTTTACCCCAAACAATATTTTCGTCAAAAATAATTAGTTACACTTGGGCAACTTCCAAAAGTGTAGAAAGCCGATTTCCAACTGTGCCCTCAAGCCGATAGTAAACGGGATTGTTTATAGGCTCTCCACGTCGAAAATAATTCAGTGATAAATTATTAGTTGCCGACCCCGGTCCAGGTGTTATATTACCTAAACGGTTATTCTAGGATGGGCGTTATTCGGCTATTAGGCCAAACACCTTCGTAAATTGGTAGTCATTGAGAAAGATTGGGGCTCGGCGGTGTTTGAGCGATCAAGTTCGCAGAGAGTTTTTGAATCTTAGAACTTTTATACCTTTTAAAATAGTACTATCGTCAAGAAGAAACATCCCTAGGGCTTTTAGTCTTCGTACCGTGGGATAAAAGGAACTTTTCGATCAAGTCTGACCGAGAGTTTTTGCAACGTTCTTAACTTTAATCCTATTAAAAATATTTTACTCTGGATTCAGAGGCCTAAATAGTTTAATCCCTTGTATCTTCTACATTGTTTTGGCAAAAAAAAATCCATTTGACAATAGTAAGGGACTGTTTAAGACGTTACAAAATTTTTAGTACCGACCAAAAAGTTTTGGTAAGTTGATTAGAAATTAAAAGAAAAAAAGAACTTTTAAATCACATAGTATGTCACACCTCCCGGGAATAAAGTACTTCTCTATGGATGACATGGGAAGGAGTTGGGAAAATGTACACCACTGATGGTTTTATGACCGTCGGCCATTTTTTGTTGGCATTTGCTTAATATGGACAGTCTAGGGGTTAGCACCACCTAGATTTATGAGGAAGCTAAAACTTATGTATTATTCACATAGCTATTGTTATTTGTGTAGGTGGTTGAAACATTTTAGGTGTATTAGTAGTATTAAAGCCCTTTTTACCACTAAGAATATTGTCGACCTCGGCGATTTCATTCAGAGGCTAAAGGTGTCTTTTTAATCCCTTGTTAATCCTTGTAAATCCCTTTGTTACTGCCAAAAGATTGGATTCATTTGACAATGAACAAAGTAGCTAGGACCAGTATCGTACCGTTACAAAATACTGTTAGGAGTTTCTCAAGACCAAAACGGTTTTGGTAAAGATGATAGACAAAAATTAAACAAGAAAAAATGCTCTACTTAGTAAATCACATAGTATTATATTAAAAAACTCAAACAAAATTTAATTTATATATGTATAAAATCGGTCATCTTGTTAGGGTAGGTTGGCTACTTAAAAAATATAATAAAATTAAGTAAACTTGATAATTCCCTTTATTGCTCAACAGTAATTATGAATTTGTCATTGTTCACTGTAGTTTTTAGATATTTAATTTTTTAAGTTAGTAAAGTTAATACAAAATAACCTTGAATTTATGTTACATTTTTTATAAAATTTTTGTTGTATAGTGTGCAGCTTTGTCTTGTAACAATTATCAATAAAGAAATTGTTGACATGAATATGCGTACGCTCTAGGGGGTGGGGGTGTTTGAAATTTGCGGGACGAAAAGGATTTTCAGTAGTGACATCGTTATGAGAACAGCTGTTCATGAAAAGATTCATGTTTGATTCATGAAATTATTCAAAAGTGATGTGTACAGAAATATGTTGTCACTCACAGTAAAATCCTAGAGCAAATGTACCACTTCCCTTCATGCCGAACCTTCCACCTGGCTGGGACCGATTTATAATTGAATCTAGAGTGACTATATAAATAAAGTGAAGTGATAGTATAACGACCGTAATCTCGCCGAGCCGGAGGAGAAGGCGTGTCGGCGATGTGTCAAGATTACAGGGTAGACAATGAAGGTCTGGTTACGATAATGGAAGGTTCAGCGGTCCACATGGAGGTAATAACGGCTGATGGATCTGTTGTAGGATTGATAGTGGGAGTGGGTGGAGAACATTGTGAAAACGAGCCTCCACCTCCGCTGTGTGGTGAGGTACTGTGTAGAGGTTCCCAGTGTTGCAGATGGTTACTGTAGAGGTCTAGTTGACCATGTGGACTGATGGATCTGCTGTAGGATTGATAGTGGGAGTGGGTGGAGAACATTGTGAAAACGAGCCTCCACCTCCGCTGTGTGGTGAGGTACTGTGTAGAGGTTCCCAGTGTTGCAGATGGTTACTGTAGAGGTCTAGTTGACCATGTGGACTGATGGATCTGCTGTAGGATTGATAGAGGGAGTGGGTGGAGAACATTGTGAAAACGAGCCTCCACCTCCGCTGTGTGGTGAGGTACTGTGTAGAGGTTCCCAGTGTTGCAGATGGTTACTGTAGAGGTCGAGTGACCATGTGGACTGATGGATCTGCTGTAGGATTGATAGTGGGAGTGGGTGGAGAACATTGAGAAAACAAGCCTCCACTTCCGCTGTGTGGTGAGGTACTGTGTAGAGGTTCCCAGTGTTGCAGATGGTTACTGTAAAGGTCGAGTTGACCATGTGGACTGATGGATCTGCTGTAGGATTGATAGTGGGAGTAGGTGGAGAACACTGTTAAATCAATTTTTCGATATGTCCAACCCTTTATTTCATTGTTACCTAACCATATATATTTTGTCATTGGATACAAAATATTCTACTCCTAAAAAGTAAACAGGCATTCTTGTCACTTCGTATACAAGAAATTTCAACGATGATCGTTTTTCATCGTTCTCTACGGTAAAACTTCCCAAGGACTATTTGTCAAGAGTGTTTAATCGCTTCTCGTTTTTTTCACAATTTCACATCCATATAAGCTTTAACCTATTAAATTTGATTTCATAAAAAATAACTGTGATACCATCAGTTTCAAACTGTTCAAAGTATAATTGTGTTTATAGGACGGGGCCGAAGGTTTCTCAGCACAAATCACAAGCTGGGCCCTCAATAAATCCTGTATTTCGTTCATTACCTGGGAAATACGGGCTGACCCCTCGTAACTCACTGGGTTCGTTAACTAAGTCTAATTGATTTATAAATATGGATCTTCGGAGAGGGTGTTAAATCACAGTTGTAAACACGAGACGCGAGTTATTATTTGTTTTAACTGTGGCCCCCCAGGGGGCCGCGTGGGGGGCCGCCACTTTATGGGGGGCCTGGCCGCCGTAGATCTGACGCCCTGACGCCTTGCGTGCGAACCTCCCGGTCAATGAGAAATGACAACGATCACTTTGTAGCGGTACACTTTACATCGGTTGGCAACACTGGAGTTATGGGGTGCGCGACGTGGGAAACCAGTGCTGCGATGTTGGTAGGAATGATATCCAGGCTTGCCACGCATCGGTGGTTGCAATTCAACAAATCATATGTGACTATATTCGCGTCGTGTAGCGATTACATTTATATAGTTCGAGTAATCTGAAACGCAATATAACTATGACACGGAATCAGTTTTATTGAATTACAAATTGGCTCGAGAGAAAAAGAAATAGCGATAAATTGTTGATTGTTTTAACTATTTTAGAAATTAGTGCAGTAGATAAAAATAAAATATTTACGAAGCAGATGCGTCACGATATTTGGTGATACCAACATAAATACTCTTAGGTGTAGCATGTGTCCAGGAAGAACTTTTAGTTACATTTTTTCGAAAACTCCATAAGTTTTCAAACAGCACCACCTAGCGGCTGTTCAGATAACTGTACGGTTTTCTGAGGTAGAACGCGTCGCGACGAAGGCCGTCCACCCCAGGTAGGGGATGATACCCATTATCAGCACACGCCCGCAGCTGATAACAGCCAGGTGGCACGTGCCGCTAATGCATCAGCTCACGTTACTTTTCCCTCGCAAATTACCGACTCCCGCCGTTCTCACCCCGCCGCGCCGCCGCCGTCCTCGATGCCACCGGACCGGCTTACCTTTGGATAATGGGGCTGTGGGAGAAGGGAAGGGAGGCTTTTGTAATTATAATAAACCCATTTATTGTTTATAGTTTCGTAGACTATTTTTAATGTCTTAGTTACTGAGATGGTAACCTGTCCAGGTATTTTTTAGTGTAGGCTGATTGTGGCGCTATCTTGTAGTCTTGTTACTGACTAAGGTTGACACGTTCCTTAGACTGAACTGTTATTTATTAGTCAATGGCAAATCTAAGAGGCCTACAGTTTAACGTGGAGACCGAACCACGGCCTCTGTATTACGAATTGGTCTAATTATGAAGATGGTATTTGCGAATGGACATAGTATTCAGTAGTGCGGACGTCAATCCGTTAATCCTTCATAACTATCCATAAATCGTGCCTACAAGTAGCTGGGTTACAGGACACGCCACTGTTCCTTACGATGGTTAATTACTGTCCACATGAATTTCATGCGCTTTTAAGGTTTTTTTCATTTCTAGACTACTCAGCTGTCCAAAATATTAGTATTACTTACTTCAAGAATGGAGTCCCTGATGATGTTCGGTGTAACTGGACGAAATCGATCGCCAATTTAACAGCTTTTGTATATATTCACCGTTGTATATAATTACAATATAAGTGTAAATATATAGTTTTGGAAGACTTGAGTTTTAACTTTATTCTATTTTAAGGAAAATAAGAATCCTGAAGGCAGAATAAAAATTATTGTTATGATATTTCTACAATGGTTTATATTTCTGCAATGGTTTCTACCTTCCTCGCTTATGCATAGTGTATGGAGAAAGTATATTCTTGTAAAAATTTTCGAATTTGAGTTGGATACACCCATTTTGAGTTTCCCTGAATCCAAAAAAAGATTGTTTTCGGAATGATGTCTGTCTGTCTGTCTATGTACAGATACCAAGACCTCACTGATAGATACACAGGTGCTCTATGGCTATTTCTCCAGACCATTTTATATATTTTTATGGATAGCTTATCCATAAGCCTCCTAAAAAATATCCACTTCAACAATCTTGAATAAAACTTCATAGTTTAGCATTATTAAGGTACATAATAATATGACATAACCCGTAGGTCTATAAAAGTAATGGTTGAAAAGTTATGGGCTTTTAAACGTAAAAAATCTGTATTTAAAGATGTTTTTGAAAAACAATAATTTTGTAAAACAATTTCACTATTACCACTCAGCTTAAAAATAAACAAACCAGTACTAATGGTTCCAAAGTAAATTTAATTACCACCTGCGTTAAACACAGTATAGATTTAATATACTATTTCTTTAGCTTTTTGAACACATTTAGTGATATTAAAATTTCTCGTATTATTTCAAAAGTCCATAATTTTTGAAAGGTTATTTTTCCGAAAATTCGGGTCATATTATTTGACACCGAAGCCGCTATTAACCTGGAATTAATAAATAAAAATCATTACATCGTGAAGTTATGTGATAAAAATTATTTCATCCATTTTTGATTAATTTCGAAGGGTTTTCATGGGTTGACTTACTCATAAAAAATCAAACCTATATATGCCCAATTTGACCTAAATCGGACCAACGGTGAAGCTCTGTAAGCTTTGAACACACAGACTTCATTTCAAAAACCACTTTTTTGGAATATTATGAGCCCAAAAAAGATACATCCACTCAAAACTGAAATTCTCCTTATATAACCACTTTCAACCTATTTAAATAGAATAATACTTTAGGCCTTAGTGAAGTAAACCCTAACACCTCATACGGTAGAAGCGGTAGACAACCAAAACACCACAAAAACCATTTATTGTAACATTTATCATTACTTAATTATTTAGAAATAATGAATGGCTTATTAGTTGGGAGCATGGGTGGAGTGTTGGGCGAGGTGGCTGGCTGATTTGTGGCTCGAACCGCGCGTTTATCATCTTTTATAGAAATGTGTAATTAGATTTCCGCGGCGTGTTAACAGTTGAAATTGAATACGGTGGACTCGGTTGTCCGGCGGCCATCTTTATGTTGATAGCGCGCTCGTAAAGCAGTTCAACAAATAGCTTCTAGATCAGCTGTTATGGTACGTGCTCGAATTAAGAGCATTTCAAATTTTAATTAGTCGAATGGATGGACTTGCTTTCGTTACATTTTAGATTTCCGGTTGAACTTTATCTGACATGGATATCTCGAAAGGCCAGTCGCACAAAATCGAACAGAACAAGACATTTTGACTTACAGTGTCTGAAGCAAAGAGTTTTAGATGGACGGATATGTAGTGCCAGCACACTACATCGAATACGACACGTCATAAACACGATCGAACAGATTTTTATGACTGATACTGTCTGCCAATGTTTCATCTTTAGTCATAAGCAGTCAGATAATCTAATCTGCGCATGCTTTGTTCTGCCTCGTTCGATACGAAGAATACATCATCAAACGCAATCGAAGAAGACGGAATAGAAGAGCACAGAACCCTAAACTATTTTGTTCGTCATGTGTGCAACCGGTATAAGGGAATGTTAGTGATTCGTGTCACGCAAAAATTGTACCGTGTCGTCACGAAAGGACAGCTGATGACGTTACAATTGTGACGTATCCATTATCTAAGCTATTTACCAAAGGGAATCAAATACATTTCTTTATCAAATGTTGGTCGAAGATTTCATTCCATCGTGATAAGCCTATAGAAACTAATAATTTAGACAAGGTTTGCATAGTAGTTTCAATTAAGTTTTATACAAGGATATACACTGCGGAACTTTCAAGTTTTCGTTTTTCGGAACTTATCACAAAATGGCTTCGTCGCCATTCTGAGGAGTGCTCATCGCAAACTGGGTCTAAAATTTATCCAAATTTTTGCGTCATCTTGACGTCTTGGCTGCTCAAACTCCTTTGAGCCAAGTGAGATCGGTTACTCAAAGCCAAAATTCGGCAGGGACGTTCCACAAGTTGTGTGGTGATGTGTATTCATCGTTTAGCATATATAAAAAAATTTAGACAGACTATATCATCTTACATCTTTTTACCTTGAGAATACACACACTCGTACTGCTCTTTCTCTTAACGCTTAGTGCGTAGCATATTTTGCCAGATATATGTTCTTTTATGTGACACTAGCTGACCCAGCGAACTTCGTAACGCCTAACAGAAAATGCATGGTAACTTTAAGTTTGGCCATGTTCTGAAGTCAAATAGCATTGCGGCTTCGTTGTGAAAGCTTTAAATATTCAACAGCTGATTATTATAACAAACCTAATATGTATAAACATTGTAGTTATTTTTATTTGGCAAACATATAAGCACGTGACTTTTAATCAGACAGAAAATAAAAATATAATAATATAATCCCCAAAACCGTAAACTATTAACGTGGTGAATAAATCTGTTCATTTTGTACAGCACATATTTACTTCATAGTTTTACGAGTAATAATTCATGAATGATTCAGATGGCATTGGATGGTAAAGCATATTGCTAACGGACAGTAAACCAACAGCTGTTTTAAGAAATCAAAGGTTTTAATTTTAGAAAATGTATAAACAAACTTATTCCCCATAAGGTTAACATTAGAAATTTAAAACGCTATAAAATGGAAACTAATTGAATATATGGAAAAATATAGGCATATGGAATATGCCTAAAGCATGACCGGAGCAGAGACGAATCCGAAAAATCAAAGATCATTAAAATCGGTCCAGCCGTTCTCGAGTTATAATGCGTGTAACTAACACGACTTTGTGTTATATATTTAGATTGAAGAAATTTACATCCACGTAAAAAAATTCAGAAATTTAAAAAAATAAATATTTTACAAAATATATTTTCTGAATAACATAAAATATTTCATATAGTGGTGGAGGCGGTTGCATGTCCTGTAATCCAGTTACGTGGAGGTCACGAATTGTGGATAGTTGTGAGCGATTTTCTGTGGGTGTAATGTTCTCTTGGGTGAATTAAGGTCCACACTATTGAATACTATGCTCATCCGTAAAGACCAGTCTCATAATTAGAACAGTTCGTATTTCAGAGGCAAAGATGGTTCGGATTACACCTTAAGCTCTAGGTTACGTATATGTCATTGGTTTTTGGCCAATTGATTAATTAACAACCATAGTCAGTATCAAGACTACAATATCATCACAACTCATTTCTAATTCGTACTTGGCTTAAATACATACCTGGGTAGGTCTCTATTTCAGTTAAAAGTATGAAAGTGTGTATAAGATTTAAAGTCATAGATGTGGCACGTTTCAAGGGACGTCAGAACAGTGCCTAAGGGGTAAAAATTGTATATATCCGTTCGTGTACCAGTTATACAAACTGTATAGCGCCACCGCTGTAGGATGCAATAAGTTGGCGTTTATAGCGGCCAGTAAAGTATCCACGGCCAGCAGTATATATAAATGTAATGATATATATGATAGTGACTCCGCGCGCAGCGATATCTAGCGGGCTTGTCTCTGCGAGAGTTTAATTGAATCTACTTCCCAGTCGTTGAGAGTTATGTAATGTTTGCGTGGATTGGTTAAATCATCGAGAGAGATTTAGAATGTGTGAATGCAGCCAACAAGGGATTTGTTAAGCTGAAAGTCTTCGTGGGTATGAAAGTACAAAATATTAATGTCGTACAGCGATACGCTATTCTCCGATCTCCTCTGACGTATACAGGGTGGTTTTTCAAGTCCCTTCCACTTGTAAATAATTTATATTTAAAGAGTAAAGTCCCCGTCGCAGCAGACCTGCGTACTCAGCGTATGTCCAAATCAATAATAATATAAACAGGTTTGATCAATATCCGTAATAAGTGAGTTTTACTATTCTCCATAAGATTAACATGGGCAAGAGTTTGCAGGTTTGCTGCTGTGAGGAACACAAAATCTATGCTTTTTTAGCATAAATGTATGGACCCTACCCACATGAAGGAATATTAATTTTTCCTTATACTCCATAAGATTAGTAGCCTCAAAGTACTATGTACTGTGTTTAGATTTTTTAATATTTTGGTTACCGTTGGAGATAGAGAAAAACGTGAAGGAACTGAATAATTGTTAAAAAACTGTTTGTTGTTAAATATAAAATTTGAATTTTATAAAAATTACAGGTGAAAAATGATAACACCATTTTTGGAGTACAAAACCCCCCAAAATACCACCCAATACGACTGGTTTACGAACTCGTACGAGTAAATGTATGAATACACATGTCTACCAAATTTGGTCTCCATCGGACCATTTTTACGAGAGCTATACGAAATACATTTAACAATTAATTTGGCCAAAGAACAAGGATAAGTAGAGATTAGATTAGATTAGATTATTTGAAATGGCGACCATACCACAAGGTAGGTATTTTAAGCCAAGTATGAATGAGGATTGAATGTAAGATGATTGTGGCGCGATCTTGTAGTCTTGTTACTGACTAAGGCTGACATGTTCCTTAGACAGGACTGTTAATTAATAGCCCAACAGCCGATGGCAACTAAGAGATTGAGGTAAAGGCGGTAAATGATGAGTCATCACTCAATGTTAGTTGTATTTTGTGTTTCATAGTTCCAAGGGTGTTAGTGTTGTTGAAGACGACTTCACTACATTAGTGTCGAGGATATTTTTATTCCAACATGGTATTTTGAATTGATAATGGACCTTTAAGGTCCGAAACTATTTTCGTCAGCACCAAACCTAGGACCACGTACAGTACTACAGTTATTTAAACCCTTATTTTATAGTAAATACAGAGATCCGGGGCTACAATGAGGTACCAACCATACACAATGTAGGTAATTTAAGCCAGGCATGAATGAGGATTGAGTGTATGATGATTGTGGCGTGCTCTTATAGTCTTGTTACTTACTAAGGATGTCATGTTCCTTAGACAGGGCTGTTCATTTATGTCCAAAAGCCAATGACATCCAAGCCACCTACAGTTTAACGTGTAATCCGAATAACTACCTATAAACTACAAACTGGTCTAACTATGAGGGTGGGTTTTACGGATGTACTTAGTATTCAACTAGCCAAAGTACCCGTTCTTCGCACGGTTAAAAAAGGCTGAGAGGTGTAGGCTCTACTGATACATTTAAGTTATTGATAATTAATTCTTTATTGTTCACAAAATGACAAAACACGTGTCTACTAAACATGACAAATTAACATATGTCAAATATTGGGAGAGGATAAGCATTAACGTAATAGAGGCAGGCATCGGGAGAAAATTAAAAATCTACCATTCCACTATTTCGAACTAATAATTCACTAATTTCGATCCAGCAGTTTATGTGTAAAAATTAACTTTATTACTTTTTCTTACCGAACTGTCAAAATGTAAAGTAAACGGATGTTGACATTAAAAACTGTAAACATTGAATCCCAGGGTATTTACAGCAACCATGTCTTCTGCTTCTCGAACTGTCAAATTTTAGTGTTCACAGCTGTTGACATTCAAGTAATTTTATGTTTTCATTTTCTAAAAATGTAAACATTGAAACTTAGGACGTTCACAGGGCGTAGCCCGAGAGGATTTTAAGGAAATGAGTATGCCTATGTGTTGCATGAGTTTAAGATCTGTCTTTGTGTAAAATTTCAAACTGTTTGGTTCAGTATTTTTTGCGTTCACTTGCCACAACAAACCCACAAACACACAAACCCACAAACATACAGAAACCACCTCTTCTTTATAATATTATAGATAAAGTGGACTGTAATTTACACCAGATTTTTTTACAAAGAGGTGGGGTCACTCAGTTCAGAGACAGCCTGAGAATATCAATTTTAAATGTGATATAAGCCAACCAATGAAGATCCTCCAGGTCGGAGACATCCTGAGGAAGCCTGGTTAGAATATCCTAACTACTGCATCGTTCACGATCGTACAAAGATCAGCTGGTTCATTTTATTGCCAACGGTTTCGATACAATGACGAAAATAACCCCATAAGTCCCAGCGTGATCGCCCGGCCCCAATCACGGCTCCACACGACCCACACCTCCGACGAACGAGGCCTCACGAATGTCTGTTATTAAAATATTAATCCGACCGTAAGTACCGGGCATTTTGTAACAAATTGGCTTTCGTCGCGTCCCTTCAGACACGTCGAGTGTGTTGATTAATAAGACCGTGATTAGCGGCGGCCAATAATTGAATAGATCCGCGAGTGGCTTACCGGCATCGGCGGAGGCCCTGTCATCATCGCGGTGTGAACCATGGGAAAGCGTAATAACATCTATCGATACCATTACTCGACCCAATCACCTTGCCTCTACGCCCAGTCGCCGCTTTTTCATTACGTTGGAAAAGCCGCGTGGATTTTGACATGTTTTTGAAATAACTACTAGTTTTTTAAACCGCGTCGTGCTAGCTTTGTTTCTTCGTTGAGAATTCTTTACTGTGAGTGTGAAACTAAATTAGAAATATATTTTTAACCTATTCAGGTCTGAATTTTTTTTATCTAATGTAATCGAGAAAACTACCGGCTTTGTTTCACGACTAACGTAACCATCAGGTGATATCTATCAAGAACTTCGTAAACTACTTTCCGTGCTGCCCCCTATGATCGTATCACCGCAATATCTCACGGAATTTCATATTTTACCGATATAGTATGTTTTATAGCCAACTAAGCGCTCTGTTACACTATGCACGTGTAGCCCAGATCATTAAGGCGTATCACTGATGGGTAAAACGTCGAGGCCTTACGGAAGTGCTAGGGTTCGAATCCCGATGAGCAATCTCAATTTGGCTTGCAAATGTGTGGTATAGTGGAGTGGAGGGCTTACCTTAAATAATAGGTGACCAACTTGTGTGGAGGTTAAAGGCATTTGTAGGCTAAATAGGTTTAGCCAATGGGTTAAACTCTCAACAAGAATTAATGAACCTACACCAATATTTCTCCTCGAGATTTCTTAGTGTTCAATCTAGATTTATCCAGATTTTTCATAACATCGGAATATTTTAAATTGTTAGAAACATTTTTTCTGAAGCTATTTAAATTTTAATTAGTCTAATCATGGACATGTTGGTGTATCAGCGTGCAAAAGACCATAGCGCTTTCAGTTGAGAAGGATTGTACGTGAATACTGACAAAACGATCATAGGTCCTAGTTGGAAAGTATGCCTACAGTGAGAAAAATAATTGCAGAATTAGGATTTTACATGATAATGAGAATCCGTACAAAAAATGATTGTATCTACTTCCCTCTGGAAAATAGGTTAAATCATGGATATCCCAAAGGGAATGTTTACAGTTCCTCTAAACAGCTGTCGTTATTAATTAGACGTCATGGTTTGGCCTCGCAAAATTTCCAACAACACTCCAGAGCTAAGATATATGTCAAAACATCCTTATTCAAAAGTGCGTGGTATAAATAGTTTCTCAATATCGACATTTTTGCTACCTGATCAGAAACATCCCTCAAAACTTTGAGCAGATCTTGGAAATACCTAAATTATCTAATCTAATAATGCAATGGATAAATAGTATAAGTGTACTTCAGTAGAAGTTTGTTAAAAACCACTCTTTACGTCACACAACAGAATCCAGGATGCATGAAGTGTATATATTTAATAAGGAAATTCACCAAAATGAAAAACAGTGGTCCCAGCACAAACCCTTGATGAACCCCATATAGCTTATCTTTCAGAAGCACTACCAATTGTGACTTTTTGTCCTTTTGTTTAGTAAACAGTTCCCAAGCTCTCCCAGACTCAGCACACCGCGCTACCGGGTGGTGTTCCGTCCTGGAGACTTGTTCCGAAGCTGTGTCCTCTCTCATCTCCCGGTCAGATCCCATCGGTTCGGGAGTCCAACACGCTTGTTCCAGATCCCGCCACGGTAGGTGTGCACCACGTCGTAGTCTGTTGAAAGATACCCAGATCCCACTACACGGTAGGTGTGCACCACATCGTAGTCTGTTGAAAGATACCCAGATCCCGCCACGGTAGGTGTGCACCACGTCGTAGTCTGTTGAAAGATACCCAGATCCCACTACACGGTAGTCGACACCACGTCGTAGTCTGTTGAAAGATACCCAGATCCCGCCACGGTAGGTGTGCACCACGTCGTAGTCTGTTGAAAGATACCCAGATCCCACCACGGTAGGTGTGCACCACGTCGTAGTCTGTTGAAAGATACCCAGATCCCGCCACGGTAGGTCTGCACCACGTCGTAGTCTGTTGAAAGATACCCAGATCCCGCCACGGTAGGTCTGCACCACGTCGTAGTCTGTTGAAAGATACCCAGATCCCGCCACGGTAGGTGTGCACCACGTCGTAGTCTGTTGAAAGATACCCAGATCCCGCCACGGTAGGTGTGCACCACGTCGTAGTCTGTTGAAAGATACCCAGATCCCACTACACGGTAGGTGTGCACCACATCGTAGTCTGTTGAAAGATACCCAGATCCCGCCACGGTAGGTCTGCACCACGTCGTAGTCTGTTGAAAGATACCCAGATCCCACTACACGGTAGGTGTGCACCACGTCGTAGTCTGTTGAAAGATACCCAGATCCCACCACGGTAGGTCTGCACCACGTCGTAGTCTGTTGAAAGATACCCAGATCCCACCACGGTAGGTCTGCACCACGTCGTAGTCTGTTGAAAGATACCCAGATACGGCCAAGGTAGGTCTGCACCACGTCGTAGTCTGTTGAAAGATACCCAGATCCCGCCACGGTAGGTCTGCACCACGTCGTAGTCTGTTGAAAGATACCCAGATCCCACCACGGTAGGTCTGCACCACGTCGTAGTCTGTTGAAAGATACCCAGATACGGCCAATGTAGGGCTGCACCACGTCGTAGTCTGTTGAAAGATACCCAGATCCCGCCACGGTAGACTTGTACCACGTCGCAGGTTGTTGAAAGATCCCCAGATACCGCTACGGTAGGCCTGTGCCGCGTCGCAGGTTGTTGAAAGATACCCAGATCCCGCCACGGTAGGTCTACGCCACGTCGTAGTCTGTTGAAATGTACACAGATCCCTCCACAGTAGGCTTGTACCACGTCGCAGGTTGTTGAAAGATCCCCAGATGCCGCCACGGTAGGCTTGTACCACGTCGCAGGTTGTTGAAAGATCCCCAGATGCCGCCACGGTAGGCTTGTACCACGTCGCAGGTTGTTGAAAGATCCCCAGATGCCGCCACGGTAGGCTTGTACCACGTCGCAGGTTGTTGAAAGATCCCCAGATGCCGCCACGGTAGGCTTGTACCACGTCGCAGGTTGTTGAAAGATCCCCAGATGCCGCCACGGTAGGCTTGTACCACGTCGCAGGTTGTTGAAAGATCCCCAGATGCCGCCACGGTAGGCTTGTACCACGTCGCAGGTTGTTGAAAGATCCCCAGATGCCGCCACGGTAGGCTTGTACCACGTCGTAGTCTGTTGAAAGATCCCCAGATGCCGCCAAGGTAGGTCCGTCTCGCGTCCGCGCGTCGTAATTCAACTTGTAAATTCAAACTTCGATCTGATAGCGGTATGTTTTCGTTTAGAGTAGTAGCAAGTATACGGGTATAATCATAGTGCCAGAACACATTATTAATGCCATATAAATCAATGGCTAATCATGTCTTGGGCGGACTACTTCACACAGTCGCCGCCGAACTCCACAAGACTTCAACACTCCACACCTGACCGCTGGAGCTCCTACGCTTACTGCACTGCTAAAATACTGTACATGTTATCCTATCCATATAATTAATATCTGTAATTTGTACAGTTTAAATGTGATCAAGTATTTCAAGCTAATTACATTTATAGAAATACTATGCTCGTTAATTTGTACGGATTGTGTGGTTCAGGTTTGAGAAGGACACAGAAGGTCACGAATTGTGGATATTTATGAGCAATGGTTGGTAGATGTGGTATTCTCTGGTTTGGATTAACGTAAGTAGATTAATGCACTATTGAATACTACGTTCATCCGCAAAACCTCAAGACTAGAACAGTCCGTAATTCTGAGGAAAAAGTTGTCCGGATCCCACGATAAACTGTAGGCTCCTTAGATACTATTGTCTGTTGGGCTATTAATTAATAGTCCTGTATAAGAAACATGATTAGATTAGATTATTTAAATGGTGACCGTACCACAAAGTATGCATTTTAAGCCAAGTATGAATAAGAAACGAGTGTACGTTGATTGTGGTGCGATCTTGTAGTCTTGTTACTGACTAAGACTGACATGCTCCTTAAACAGAACTTTTATTTAATAGCCCAACAGTCAATGGCATGTCTAAGGAACCTACAGTTTAACTTGGAGTCCGATCCCTTGCTTCTGAATTATGAACTGGTCTAATTATGAGATTAATCCAACACACATGGGAACACTACATCCTTTGACTATCCCTCACAAATATCCACAACTCGTGAACTCCAAGTAAGTCTATAATATACGAGTCATAAATAATATTATATGACTCAGATATGACAAAACACGGGACGAGAAAAATAACCTAATACCCCCGTCGCAGCAGACCTGCGTACTCGCAGTGAATTTCCAAATCAATAATATATGACAAGTTTTAAAAAAAATCTGTCCATAAACATGAGAATTATTTGCCTATTCTCCATAAGATTAACATGGCAAAGAGTGTACAGGTTTGCTGCTGTGAGGAACACTGAAATTAGGCATTTCTACCATAAATAATTTTTATCTTAACATTTATACCAACTTTCATCAACATCTGTCCATAAATAAAGGAGTTTGCCTATTCCCTATATGATTATTATGGGAAAAGAGTATGCAGGTTTGCTGCCATGATAAACACATAAACCATGATTTTTAAGCATAAATGGATAGATCTTAACCACATGAAGCTATAAATATCAAGTTTTATCCAAAAATATTCATTAATATGGGAAGTATTAATTTTTCCCTATCCTCCATAAGATTAACATTGGAGCCCTACAATACAACGTGCTGTGTTTAGATTTTTTAATATATCGGTAACAGTTGGAGATAGAGAAACACTTTAAGGAACTTAATTGTGTAGTTTTTTAAGCTGATTCTAATGGTGAAATATAAAATTAGAAATTTTAAAAAATTATTTTAAATTTGGTCTTGATCGGACCTTTTTTACGAGAGTTATCGTGTTCACAGATACACACACACACACACACACACACACACACACAATATATATATATATATATATATATATATATATATAAATTTTAACGACTATTGTTTTTGGTCTCTGGGCACCTAAAGAAGAAAAAATAACATGGTCTCGGGCTTAACTCTTGCCATGAGACTACGGTAATAGCTTCTTCCCTATAGGAAATTCGCTAAAAATGCAGTTGTCTTTAGACTCGTTTAGATATTTACTACCCAATTCATTAGTATAGTTTATTTTAACTAAGTAATGCATAAATTACATTCTTATACATTTGTAAAGGCTTTACGCAAGTAAAATATATTATATACAGAAACGTCTGTATATAATATAAAACTTGTTGTTTCTAAAATAGGAAAAATTACGGACGGAAGTCTTCAATTTTGACTTCTTGATACATTTTAGTCGTCTTTTGGACTTCCTTTGTGAGGAGAAGCCTGGATGGACGTTGGAGGAGCGAACCCTCGTAAATCAAATTATTGTAAGCTACACTCAGTAGCTAAACGTTATTTTTAGAGAGGCGTAATAAGATAATTTTAAATATTTAAAATTTCCAGTGTAATTTTTTTTAGAAGGAAAGAATTGGGGATATTAAAGAGATAATTAATTATGGATTACAATTTTATATTGGATCCTAAATTTGCTAATATTTTAACTAACATTAACTATATTTTTCCTCATTATCATTATTACCATATAACCTATCTGAAATGGTGACCTATCCATGTAGGTATTCTAAACCAAGTATGAATAGTAAATGATTGTAAGATGATTGTGTGATCTTGTACTCTTGTTACTGACTAAGGCTGACATGTTCTGTTGGCAAGGTTGTTAATTAATGGTCCAACATCCAATGGCATATCTAAGGGACAGTTCAAGGTGGGCTCCAAACTAAAATTTTGCCGTCTGATTGAAATATCAAAATCCATCTGTGACTTTTGGGTAGTTCCGTGATCAAAAACGAACCATCTATAACGAATCATAAATCCACATAGTAAATTAAACCTTCTCAAAATATCCTAAAATTAAAAGGTCATAAACATTATTCGTGATTCATGTTATTAAAAACTCTCTAAATATATCCCACCTTGTCAAATTCCATCGCAATCGGACCTCTTATACTCAATCAGATCACGCATGATAAACGACACTGTAAAACCGTCGAACCATAATCAGCTGATTCTGGAGGAAAAGCGAAGCAGTGTCAGGGTAATATTCAGGGTCAATATCATATAGACAGTGAGGTAGGAAGGAAAAGCGAAGTAGTGTCAGGGGAACATTCCAGGGTCAATATCATATAGACAGGGAGGTGGGGAGGAAAAGCGAAGCAGTGTCAGGGTAATATTCAAGGGACAATATCATATAGACAGTGAGGTAGGGAGGAAAAGCAAAGCAGTGTCAGGGTAATATTCAAGGGTCAATATCATATAGACAGTGAGGTGGGGAGGAAAAGCGAAAAGCAAAGCAGTGTCAGGGTAATATATTCAAGGTCAAATATCATATAGACAGTGAGGTGGGAGGAAAAGCGAAGCAGTGTCAGGGTAATATTCAAGGGTCAATATCATATAGACAGTGAGGTAGGGAGGAAAAGCAAAGCAGTGTCAGGGTAATATTCAAGGGTCAATATCATATAGACAGTGAGGTAGGGAGGAAAAGCAAAGCAGTGTCAGGGTAATATTCAAGGGTCAATATCATATAGACAGTGAGGTAGGGAGGAAAAGCAAAGCAGTGTCAGGGTAATATTCAAGGGTCAATATCATATAGACAGTGAGGTAGGGAGGAAAAGCGAAGCAGTGTCAGGGTAATATTCAAGGGTCAATATCATATAGACAGTGAGGTGGGGAGGAAAAGCGAAGCAGTGTCAGGGTAATATTCAAGGGTCAATATCATATAGACAGTGAGGTGGGGAGGAAAAGCGAAGCAGTGTCAGGGTAATATTCAAGGTCAATATCATATAGACAGTGAGGTGGGGAGGAAAAGCGAAGCAGTGTCAGGGTAATATTCAAGGGTCAATATCATATAGACAGTGAGGTGGGGAGGAAAAGCGAAGCAGTGTCAGGGTAATATTCAAGGGTCAATATCATATAGACAGTGAGGTAGGGAGGAAAAGCGAAGCAGTGTCAGGGTAATATTCAAGGGTCAATATCATATAGACAGTGAGGTGGGGAGGAAAAGCGAAGCAGTGTCAGGGTAATATTCAAGGTCAATATCATATAGACAGTGAGGTGGGGAGGAAAAGCGAAGCAGTGTCAGGGTAATATTGAAGGGACAATATCATATAGACAGTGAGGTAGGGAGGAAAAGCGAAGCAGTGTCAGGGTAATATTCAAGGGTCAATATCATATAGACAGTGAGGTAGGGAGGAAAAGCAAAGCAGTGTCAGGGCAATATTCAAGGGACAATATCATATAGACAGTGAGGTAGGGAGGAAAAGCGAAGCAGTGTCAGGGTAATATTCAAGGGTCAATATCATATAGACAGGGAGGTGGGGAGGAAAAGCGAAGCAGTGTCAGGGTAATATTCAAGGGTCAATATCATATAGACAGTGAGGTGGGGAGGAAAAGCGAAGCAGTGTCAGGGTAATATTCAAGGGTCAATATCATATAGACAGTGAGGTGGGGAGGAAAAGCGAAGCAGTGTCAGGGTAATATTCAAGGGTCAATATCATATAGACAGTGAGGTGGGGAGGAAAAGCGAAGCAGTGTCAGGGTAATATTCAAGGGACAATATCATATAGACAGTGAGGTGGGGAGGAAAAGCGAAGCAGTGTCAGGGTAATATTCAAGGGTCAATATCATATAGACAGTGAGGTGGGGAGGAAAAGCGAAGCAGTGTCAGGGTAATATTCAAGGGTCAATATCATATAGACAGTGAGGTAGGGAGGAAAAGCGAAGCAGTGTCAGGGTAATATTCAAGGGTCAATATCATATAGACAGTGAGGTAGGGAGGAAAAGCAAAGCAGTGTCAGGGTAATATTCAAGGGACAATATCATATAGACAGTGAGGTAGGAAGGAAAAGCGAAGCAGTGTCAGGGTAATATTCAAGGGTCAATATCATATAGACAGTGAGGTAGGGAGGAAAAGCGAAGCAGTGTCAGGATAATATTCAAGGGTCAATATCATATAGACAGTGAGGTGGGGAGGAAAAGCGAAGCAGTGTCAGGGTAATATTCAAGGGACAATATCATATAGACAGTGAGGTGGGGAGGAAAAGCGAAGCAGTGTCAGGGTAATATTCAAGGGACAATATCATATAGACAGTGAGGTAGGGAGGAAAAGCAAAGCAGTGTCAGGGTAATATTCAAGGGACAATATCATATAGACAGTGAGGTAGGGAGGAAAAGCAAAGCAGTGTCAGGGTAATATTCAAGGGACAATATCATATAGACAGTGAGGTGGGGAGGAAAAGCGAAGCAGTGTCAGGGTAATATTCAAGGGACAATATCATATAGACAGTGAGGTAGGGAGGAAAAGCAAAGCAGTGTCAGGGTAATATTCAAGGGACAATATCATATAGACAGTGAGGTAGGAAGGAAAAGCGAAGCAGTGTCAGGATAATATTCAAGGGTCAATATCATATAGACAGTGAGGTAGGGAGGAAAAGCAAAGCAGTGTCAGGGTAATATTCAAGGGACAATATCATATAGACAGTGAGGTAGGGAGGAAAAGCAAAGCAGTGTCAGGGTAATATTCAAGGGTCAATATCATATAGACAGTGAGGTAGGGAGGAAAAGCAAAGCAGTGTCAGGGTAATATTCAAGGGACAATATCATATAGACAGTGAGGTAGGGAGGAAAAGCAAAGCAGTTTCAGGGTAATATTCAAGGGTCAATATCATATAGACAGTGAGGTGGGAAGGAAAAGCGAAGCAGTGTCAGGATAAATGGGGGAAACTCTTAAGAAATTGAATGATTATTTTCAATGCAATAAATGTTTACATAATATTTAAATAAATATTAAAGGTATATAGTCTGACCAGGTATATAGTCTAGTCACTGACACCGTTTATTAATAATAATAATAACCTATGAATTTTATGCTGCGTCATGATCATAAAAAATCTCTATATATAAAGTTGAATGTATGTGTGTATGTATGTCTGTATGTATGTCCTTTATGCGTTGCCAAACTACTCATCCGATCACCATGAAACTTTAGGAAGTTGCTCTATATGTGTCCGGGAAGGTTTTAGTAAAAAAATATTTTCAAAAACCCCATAAGATTCCATTATATGGCGTTTTAAATTTCGAATGTTAACCGTATGGAGAGTAAGTTTGTTTACAAATTTTCTACAATGAAAACATTTGATTTCTTAGCTACAGCTGATTGGTTTACTTTCCATTAGCATTATGCTTTACTATCCAATGGCATCTGAATCATTCATTAATGAAAAACTATGAAATAAATGTGTACTGTAAAAAATGAACAGCTTTATTCACCACGTTAATAGTTTACGGTTTTTGGGGATTATGTATTTATATTTTAATTTTCTGTCTGGTTAAAAACACGTGTTTATATGATAATTAAAATGTTTATATTATTACGCTTATTATAATAATCAGCTGTTGTATATCTTTTCTATAAAAGCCGTATTGCAGTTAGTTTTGGTTTAAATTGGATTTGAAAATTGTGAATTAATTCACTCAGATTTATTTGTTTATGGGAATGTTATTAATATGTCATATCGTTTCAATATTGTTATTCACTATGCCGCGACCCAGAATATATAACATTTCACAATGAAACCGCAATGCTATTCGACTTCAGAACATGACCAATCTTAAAGTTAGCACATATTTACTGTAAGGCGCTACGAAGTACGCCGGGTCAGCTAGTTATAAATAAAATCTCCGTTTCTGTATGATTTTCTGCAATGATGCTCAATTTTTTAGCAAAAGGAAACCTCGGTTACTGCTGCCAATAAAAGAGTTTACAGACATACTCTGATTAAACATTAAATTAATTCGTAATCTTTTGAGCCGCGGATTGAACTCAAGTCAGAGAAACGTTCCGCAGCTCTCCAAATAATGGAAACGGTTCTAGAGCTGAAGATGATTGTATCAAGGTTAAAGAGTACAATGCACTTTATCAATGAAACAGTACGCATTAAAATTACCGAGAGTCAAATTAAAAGAAAACAATTTAATAGAGATTGTTGTTGAATCTGCATAAAAACTACACTTTTTTGTATTCATAGTTTAGTTTTTCATGATAAAAAATATGATTACCCTATTAACTTTGATTTTATCAAATTATTTTGAACATTACAGTATTATTTTTGCAAAAGATTACTTTAACGCTGTCTGTTGGTGAATTAGAGAACTTGTGTACTACGTTGCCGACAGTGTGCGTGCACTACTCTAGCGGCCGGTGACTAAACTACGTAACCATGTCAGATGCGTAGAACAGGATCAATAATAGCATCTATCGCTATTTATTATGAAATGAAATGAAATAATGCTTTATTGACACTGAAGTTAACAACAGAACATTTCCTTGGATAAATTTTTACAAAATAATAATAGTAAAGTTACAATCTTAAGAAATACACTTAGCAAAAAAAATCAATAAATAGAATGTCTTACAACCTTACTCGCATTCCTAGACTTGGTCAAATGACCGTCAGCCAGGCTGGTAGTTTCCTAATATTTTATTAAGTTTAACATTTTTTCCTAAGTATAGAAGTGAGCGCTCTGAAAAACTATAGAAAAAATTAAAGTACATCAAAATGTATTATAAATTAGTAATTTTATGTGTATTTTTTACTCCTGTATTAATTTCCACCGCAACTGCCACACTTGCCGCAGATATCGGGCGGTTTCAGAAAGCAATCGAGTCCAGCCTAGAGCACATCGGGGAACTCTGTAGACGGCATGATGTCGCAGAGGTCTGGAGGCCCAGGCCCATCGCCATCCTGGATGATCCGCCGTAGGTGAACAGCGTAACCTGTCCAGCCAAAGCCTGTCACAGCAATGTGTTGAATCTTCTTAATTTAAGTTTGTGTTTATTATATTTTGATTAACATCTGATATTTCACTTGCTCCGGCCCTGTTCTGATTTGATTGTTTTAGCCATTCCAAGATGTAATCCATGCAGCAGCTACAGCGGTAAACGCTAGTGCTGTGGTTCGCTCAAATGAAGTCCTTTCGTCCGTATGTAAGTTACTCATACACGTCTGGACGGAAGGGGGAAGGTGGGTTTAGTTTGGGTAAACACCGCTTAACGGTGGAGTCTCCACATAACCCTCGCAGGAGCGGGGGTACTCATAAAGAGTTACCACCTGCCAAAAAAAAAGTTTTGGCAACCAGGAATCTGGCATATTTAGAACTTTTAAAATATAGTTAAAATGTAACTTTAATGTAAATATAAAAATAGGATCTGTGTCTGTTTCTAAATACAACATACAATTTGGTGTATCTCTTGGGAAACCAACTATCTTCTTTGACAGTGTCATAACAGTGTCATATTGTTGGTAACCCCATACTTGCGCCGAGTAACACATAACGGATCTAATAACTGCATTGAAACACTCCATTTTTAATTTAAAAGAAATATGCTTGTTAGTAAAAACATTTGACCAGATCGAATTAATTGCATTTTGTGAAACGCATAATTTTTCCTCAAAATGGCTCTGCCACGACAATTTTGATGAGAGAACAACTCCAAGATATTTATAGCTATTTACACACTCAACTCTTTGCCCCTCATAACGCCACTGTTCATTTCTTCCTAATTTCCCTCCGTTTCTGAAAACTACAATTTTTGATTTTTCGAGGTTTACTTTTAAATTCCATGTTTCGCTATAAGTTTGAAGATCATTAATCATATACTGTAAACCAGCTGCAGATGGTGAGACTAGTACTATGTCATCTGCGTACAAAAGAACTTTAACTTTATTTTCCCCAATATTGTAACCTCCGTCTAAAGCTTCATGCAAATCGTTTAAAAATAGAGAGAATAGCAGGGGGCTTCCCAAACATCCTTGTCGTAAGCCTTTAGTCGTTTCAAAGCACTCTGACACACCGTTATTATACCACACTCCAGCTGAGGTACCATTATAAAAATTCTGTAAAAACCTAATAATCTTTGAAGATATTCCTACGCCTTACAGTTTATAAAACAAAGAGTTTCTATCTTTTCTGTCAAAGTCAGCAGAAAAGTCCACCAAAAAAACAATATAATTTACCTCTTTTAACAGCTAATCTTAAATTTATCATGGATGCCAGGGTAAAAATGTTATCAACTGAGGAGTAACCCTTTCGATACCCTGCTTGATATTCACAAAGTATACCTCTTACGTCAATCCACATCTCTAAACGTTTTAAAATTACTCCCGTAAGCACTTTAGCTATAGCATAGGCCTACATATAACAAATCCCTCGATAGTGGATAGATGGATGAAGTGCGGCAGTGATTGCTACAGCTACCGTTTTTTGTAAACAATACAACTGTGAAATAACTGTTAAGTAATGATTACCGGTACTCAAAGGTTAAACTGTTCTAACTTATTTCAAGGACTGAAACTTATCAATGACATTGGCTGTTGGGCCATTAATTAACAGTTTAAGGAACAAATCAGCCTTTAGGGCTGTCTCGTAGTTTTTCAGACTACCCCTATCAATGCCACAATGTTGGCTAGCTCGTTGTTCGACAGTGCATTGATTGCGTCATTGTTATCGAGTTCCAAGATCGGCCGACAGCCTACCAAACAAATATTTTTGACCTTGTTTTCTGCTGTTTAAGAAATTGAATGATTTTTTTCAATGCAATAAATGTTGACATAATATTTAAATAAGTATTAAAGGTATATAGTCTCTTAATATACTTAAGTGAGAAAACATGTGTCAGTCCAGTGAAACCGTTTATTAATAATAATCTATCCAATGAATTTTATGCTGCGTCATGATCATTAAAAATTATAAATAAAATCTCTGTTTCTTTATGAATTTCTGCAGCTATACCCAATTTTTCAGCAAAAGGTAACCTCGGTTATTGATGCCAATAAAAGAGTTTACAGACATACGGTACTCTGATTACACATTATATTAATTCGTTATCTTTAGAGCCGCGGATCGAACTCAAGTAAGAGAAACGTTCCGCAGCTCTCCAAATAATGGAATCCGCTTAAAAGCTGGAGACGCTGGATTGCTCAACTGTTAGGAGGTAATGAGTACAATGTACTTTATCAATGAAACTATACGCATTAAAACTACCGAGAATCAAATAAAAAGAAAACAATTTTATAGAGATTGTTATTGAATTTGCATAAAAACTACACTTGTTTGTATTCATAGTTTAGTTTTTCATGATAAAAAATATAATTACCCTATTAACTTTGATTTTATCAAATTATTTTTGTACATTACAGTATTATTTTTGCAAAAGATTACTTTAACGCTATCTGTTGGTGAAGAAGAGAACTTGTGTACTACGTTGCCGACAGTGTGCATGCACTACTCTAGCGGCCGGTGACTAAACTACGTAACCATGTCAGATGCGTAGAACAGGATCAATAATAGCATCTATCGCTATTTATTATAGTATATGTGAGATAGGGTTTAGTTTGGGTAAACACCGCTTAACGGTGGAGTCTCCACATAACCCTCGCAGGAGCGGGGGTACTCAAAAGAGTTACCACCTGCCCCCCCCAAAAAAAAGAAAAGAAAAAATGTGAGATACAAAAAAAGTGAGATACATCCATCCCTTTTTGGGGGGGCAGGTGGTAACTCTTTATGAGTACCCCCGCTCCTGCGAGGGTTACCCGCAGGCCCCCGCAGGAGCGGGGGTACTCAAAAGAGTTACCACCTACCCAAAAAAAAAGTGAGGTACATCCATCCCTTTTTTGGGGGTAACTCATAAAGAGTTACCACCTGCCCAAAAAAAAAATTTTTGGGGGGGGGCAGGTGGTAACTCTTTATGAGTACCCCCGCTCCTGCGAGGGTTATGTGGAGACTCCACCGTTAAGCGGTGTTTACTCAAACTAAACCCACCTTCCCCCATCCGTCCAGACGTGTATTTGCAACTTACATTAGCGTTTACCGCTGTAGCTGCTGGATTACATCTTGGAATGGCTAAAACAATCAAATCAGAACAGGGCCGGATCAAGTTAAATATCAGATGTTAATCAAAATATAATAAACACAAACTTAAATTAAGAAGATTCAACACATTGCTGTGACAGGCTTTGGCTGAGTAGGTCATGCTGTTCCTACGGCGGTACTTCACGAACGTTTTCCACGGTATCCCCACTCCGTTTAGCTGGATCTCGGGTGGAACTGCTCTCGGCATTTCTCACCTCTTTCTGAAACAAAAGTAATGACTTTTATCAGCGTTGACTTTGATGCGCCACTGTGGGAGCCATGGTGACAGGGCGTCCATCTGTGTCTGCATCATCCTCGCGGCGTGGACAGGGCGACAGCGTTGGTTCGTCGTAGGCCACTCGTCATTGCCGTCTCGTACGTTGAGGGGAGCTCTCAGCGCCACACCTCTTTCGTTCGTGCTACGTGAGTTCCAGGACGGATGTTTTGAGTTGAATTCACCTGCAACAGCAATAGGCTCCGGATCTACTGGTAGTTCCGTGAGGTTATGCACGTCAAGATGTCTGCCTAGAGAATGGTAGGCCGCATCTAGCCGGAGCTCCATAGATCCAATAGATCCATAGATAGCCGGAGCCGCCTTAGACCTCGATAACGCCAGTTGATCTGTAGCTATGGCGGTGGTTCTTTGGACAAGGTGGCGGTAATAGATATCCTAATTATTTTTCATAGTAAACATAAATCATATATTATAGTGTAAATCAGGGAACTGCTCTTAAAATAATAATACAATTATAAATTGTCTAAACAATTAGTTACGATGAAAATAGTTAAGTAAATTAAAAATACAGTATCTGTTTTTTCCAACAATTGATCCTCACCGAGTTTCATATAGTATATATTTTTATGGAGAAGGCATTTTAAAGGCATGTCCGAGCTGTCAAAACTTGGACTCATGCATCTGTCTTTGTCTGAGTCTGGGACTGGGACTACTGCTTCTGCTTCTGCAGTCAATCGATGGTAAACAAAGAACTGGACGATGGTTCTTTGTTAGGATTTGATGGTATGTATGATTAATTAAACTGTATTTATGTGTTCTTTGTATTGCTCAGTTATACGGTTGAATGTAATATATACTAGTATTTCAATATAGTTTTCTGATTTGGTTACATAAAATTTATCATCATATAACAATTTGGAACAGCTGATCAATGGCTCGGGACTAGTTCTTGAATGCATATTATATCTTGGAATTAGAAATTATTTTGCATTCCGTAAACAAAGATTTGAAAATTTTATGGACATAATTATTTTAGAATGGTTACTTGTTTTGTGTGTTCTGTTATAGAACCTAGATTTTTGTCTCAAACACTTTTAAAAAAGACTGGTAGGAATAGCCCAAGAGTAGGGTCTGATAATTTGTAATTATTTTGTGAGTCATTTTAAAATCTCAGAATGTAACAGGTTCTAATTTAATGTAATAATCTTGCCTTAATACTGATTATGACTATGCCTTCTTCATAAAAATGTGTGAATATTTTTGTTAGTGGATGCAATGGCAGAGAGCAAAATGTTGGGTATTGTGCATTAGTTAATGCATATCAAATTGCTAATTAATTCTATCCTCTACCCCACTACTATTAATTATTGTTTTAAAACTTTTAGTCTAAAATCTGTCAAAAATGGTATCTAATCTATGTATCTATGGTATCTAATGGTAACTAGATATATAGATATTAGATATATATCCAGGCCCTTGAATGTCATGGATTTTGGATAATTATGAGCGATGGTTGTAGATGTGATATTTTCTGGTGTGGATTAACGTTCACAGTATTAAATACAAAGTCTGTCCTTAAATACCATCCTCATAATTAGACCAGTTTGTAATTCAAAAATAGTGGTTTGGACTCCAAGTTAAACTTTAGGTTCCTTATATATAGGCCTACCATTGACTATTGGGTTATCACTTGACAGTTCTGTCTAAGGAAGATGTGAAAAATCATCTTACTCTCATTTCTCATTCACATCTGGCTTATAAAAGCTACCTGTGTCGGTCGCCATTTCAGTAACTAACAATTGTAAAATAGGCCTTCTGCTGCCACTGTATAGAATATATTTCATTTTATAAATGTTTCTCAAAACATCAGACCCTTGGATCAATTCGTTATCATAATTATTTTTTTATTTTAGAATTATTATATTTTGATGTAACTACTTTGATAGAAGCAACTTCTCAACTTTATTTATACTGAGCAGTGGTTTATACTTCACATTAATTAAGGTTTCCCTGAAATCCGAGGCCAAATACCACAATATGTAATTTATACTCTTAACCCTCAAAGCTTTTTACCTTTTAACTTTGACTCAAAAATAATGATGTGAGATAATTATTCTTAAAATATTAGGTATCAACAAAAAACATGAAACATACCTACAATACAATAAAACATAATCCCCCCCTTAACCGTACAACTGTAAAAGAAGTAAAAGAGGCATCCATAGCAATTTCAACTAACTAAGCCTACAAATTGTGTCAACTTCCACCCAAGCCAGTCACCATTTATTTAAATTGGGCCCCCTCCACTATACCACACATTTTCAAGCCAAATCGGTATTGCTCATGGTTGGGATTCGAACCCCAGCACATTTGAATCCTAGGTACTTACTTACTTGGTACCGAAGGAAGTACCTTTGCCTCGCTAACACACTGCCTCCAGATTTCTCAATCCTTTGCTTCCTCATCCCTCATCTATCTTCTTACTTGATTGCAGCTTTGGCCTTTCTGGAGGTTTTCTATCATTAGGGTTGTTGACTAGGGTGTTTTTTCACCAAGGGACCCTCATTTTTTAAACACATAGCCCACCCATCTGAGTCATCTGCTTCTTACATTGATCACAATATTTGGATCTTTATACTATGCACAACTTCCTGTTGTGTTTTATTCTCCAATCCCCATTTTCTAGGTATGTTCCATCGATTTTTCTTAGGATTCTGTTTTCTGTTTTACTTATAGATTACAAGAATAATACACAATAATTCCCTGATGTAACATTTCATTTAAATATTTCACACATAGGAGAGTGCTTTTAGACTGAATATGTTCTAGGTTGAGGAGGGTGTTTTCGACACTGCGTTCAAAATGAATAATACTGAGAACGTGTTGGTGCCTCTACCGGGAAACCGACCGTCATCTCGGAATGCTCCACGACTCTTCCGCAGCCCACCTCAGCCCCACATGTGTGTCCAGGACACGCTCAAGGTCAGAACTCACCACCCTACAGTAAAATCTCACCAACTCGACAGCAGATAACTTAACAGTCAACAGCTGACTGAACGCCCTTATCTCACAGTACTAGTGTGTTTGTCTTTTCAAAACAGCTGAAACCTGAGATGGTGAGAGCTGAACTTATCTATTGCACTCCTTCAGACTTTCAAGGTCAAAGACCAGGGAACAGTGGGGGTGGGTTAGCTCCCTAATGTTTACTTATTCTTATTAATTATAGTAACTAGACCTATTTAAGTTCTGGCCTGTAATTGTAAAAACGACTTTGTAACTAAGAATACACCGATTAAAAGTCAGTGTATTAAAAATTAAGTATTAAAAATACTACAAAATAGTTCATTTAATAAATTAAAGAACTAACTAAAAATAAAAGACAACTATTTTTTCTTCACACTTTCTTTGATCAACAATGTCAAATAAATGAATTCAAGGAGAGGACAAAATTGCATAGTCAGGTCTAGAAAATTTGAAAAGGGAAACCTACTCAGGAGGATGCAATTGAACGGGAAGGATCGGATCAGTCTGTCGATGAATTTTAGCAGGGTGATCACACTATATTTATTGCTAGTATTATTATACAGCCATTGTCCATTTTGCCGACTAAAAAAACCGTTTTAGACTTAAAAGTTAAAGTAATCATGTTTGTAGAGGCCAAATTAGTGTATGTGGGACTTTGTAAGCCACGTGGCTTACAAAGTTAGGTATTACCTATTAGACCTATTAGGTATTACCTTGCATGACTTATTAAGGGCTAAGTAACATTGTTTTTTTTTATTTGATCAAAGTCAAATAATTCACTTTTTCCAGGATACACAAATAACTTGTTTTATAAACGTGATGTCGTGGTGCAAGATCGGGATCCCCATGCAGCCGCTGGCCCCGATACCGTTGTATGGAGGCGTCAATGTGCCTTTGAGTGATAAGCATTTCAGGGACGGCCAGGAGAAGCCCTTGGTGTTCGCTGTCATGGTCAACCCTAATATTTTGAAGAAAAGCGGGAAAATGGCTCCAGACCCGCAGGTTGGTTATAATTTTCAGGTTTTCACAAAATTTTATCTTTGGCTAATCCAAGAACTATAAAAAATAAAGCAATTTACTATACTGTAAATATAAATTACTTACAGTAGAGCAATGAATAAACATCACAGGAGTAGAGTAATTAAGTTCACAAAATGAACGTTAAATTGTTTTATTGCAACTAAAAGACGCAAAATGTATGAAAATATAAACGAGGGCTTGCTCGTACAATAAATGAAGGCGTTGAAACATAAATTACATTTTTATTTTATGATACTGTGCCCTTAAAACAACCACAATTGCCGATCCGGACTAGCGGGAGTCTGGATAAGGCCAATCCGGATGACCAAGAGTCTACTGTGTTTGTATTTTTAATCTTAATTGGTATGAACAGTGCTTTGAAAAAGAATTTGTAACTACAGTTGGCACTTGATAATCCGACACACTCGGTAGTCCGAACCCGCGCCAAATGAGTCATCGCCGCGACGGGCGTCTGTACAGTACAGAAATTTTATTCGTGTTGTGACAGGAGTCTTGCGTCTTCCGGTCCGTTAGTTCCTTACCTTGTTCATTATCAATTAGTGCGTAGTAAAGAGCGTCGCTTACTTTTTTACCGACAGTATTCAATTCAGAATTTAAGTGCAAAGTGTTAGTTCAGGTAGGCCTTATTGAGTTTAGAATGTAGGTTATGTTTCATGTTATGCCTATACGTTATAACTGTTTTATAATTATGTTATGTGTGCGTTGTGTATTAGTTATGATTAAAGATAAATGTTATACAGTATTTTATATTCATTAAGTAGTTTTCTGTAAAAAAGACGTTTTAAATTATTTATTTGAACCATTAATAGAATCAAGGTACTTAATAATGAACATCAGTATACTTTTCTTAAATCTACAGTTAGGGTTGTGCAAGAAATATAAGTTTTTAGTAATCCGACGTTTCCGGTAATTTGACACACTCCCGGTCCCATAAGTGTCGGATTATCAAGTGCTAACTGTAATTAAAACCTTTAATATTTTTTTCTACAGGACCGAGACAATTTGATAGATCTCATGCTGGATTTTGTGGAAGCGATGAATGAAAATATAACGTTTTCAAGAAATTTCACAGTCCTCAAGGATCGGGACTTGACAGGGGAGCTGAAAGATATTTGGGCCGTGATTCAGGCGAAAAGGGATGCTGAGAAGAATAATAGCACAAATAATTTATCCCTCAGAGATGAAAACAGCCAACCCTGCTTTCAAGAGATGAACCTAGCCTGCGCCCTGCAAAACGCCAAACACAAAAGGTAACTAACTTACGAGGCTTGTTCTAAAAGTAAATTAAACTATATTTTTATATCTGTTTTCCACCCACACATTGTATAATGCCTAATTATTTACATTTTCAACAGAAACGGTGAGGGTGACCTGGCAACAGAAGGGCCGAGTAGGGAGAGTTGAGTATTTTGCACAAAGAGTCGTCCGTCAATTACATACATACTACACGCTCACGCCCATCCCCTTCCTCTGCGTGGCGAGATATCCAACTATACTTATCTCCCTCAATATTCACCGTTTGTACAAAATTGTTAACCGGTTTTGCAAACAATCAAAATATAGTTTGATTGTGGCTCATTGAACTTTCGTGATATATCGTTCTTTTCATCCTATATTTTATATGACAGTACTATTCAATATTGATATATGTTTATATTCAACTCTATTTACTGTATCCAAAGTTGTCGTTTGTGGAGTATTTTATTTTGAATGTGATTATTTGTATTCGCCAAGGATGAGTACTATGTTTTACTTCAGGGGCTGTAGTTTTTCATGAAACGTACTCAAGAGTAATTCTTTGCATTTTTTGGATCGGAATGGTCTCAAAAATTGTTAAAAAAGAATCATATTTTGTTTTAACGCTATGTTAAAAGTGCTAGAAAATCATTAATAAACCCTTTAATTTGTTAACTTGAGCATATAATGTCAGTTTGTGGTATAACTTTATTTATTTTTTAACTTTAGTTAGACCATTCCAAAACTTAATATCTTAACTTAAGATAAAAGTCAAAATATATATTTCCTTACAGGATATATTCTCACGTGTGTAGCATTTTATCTGTAGTACTTGTCCTTTTGTCTGTGGATTTAATTTTCATTATCGCTCACAGGCTTTGTGATAAAATCTTTTATCTATTGTTTTGCTTAGATATAAGCATTGATCTCCATTTGTTTTAGCGGAGTATATAATTAATTGGACATTGATTATTGTGTGTGGATAATATTCAATATTCGTGCCATTCATTAACAATATTTGAGTTTATAAAACACAAGATGAAATCATTTTTTTATAAATATTTAGTTATATAATTGTGTAAAAAGCTATTGTTTTATTTTATAAGTTTTATAATGTATTTTTTATTATTAATGCTTACTTTATTATTTCCCCTGCCTTTTCACACAATTTTGCAGCAACGCCATTTCTAGACGGTAACATAGAGTTGTCATGCACACCAGTTGCATCTGAACCGTTTAGCTTCCAAGTTACAGAAAGTGCAGTCTTCATAGGCAAGGTGCCTGCCTGCCCAAATATCCATCACTATAGAGTTTGATTTTTATTTTCATAAAACTGCATTTATCACCACAATTATATCCAAAGTTCTAAGTTTATCACGGTTATTCAAAGGTTTTCATCGTCCAATGCTCTAACTGATTCAGAAAAATTTATTCTCCATTATTCTTTTTGTTCCTAATGTTTTTTCATACACTTTTTGCTGCCAATTTCTGACATTGTATACCTTATGTTTCTTTGTTGTTTTTTTCTGAGATACATTTTTCTTCTGAGGAGTTTTCATTCTTAACATTCCAGTTTGTCGTTCAAATTAATATCCCACTCTTGGAAAAATCCATCCTGGCGTTAAGAAATAACGATAACTTTGATAACAAAGAATAATTTTGTGTTTAAGGAAAGATGACTTAATAACCCACCTTAAGGAAAGATGACTTTATAATAAGTATAGATCTGGATGGTATTAGGGAAGTTTGTAACCTTCCTAAATACTATGCAAAGCTGACAAAATTTGACTTATTAGTGTGCTTTTCCTGGTTTTGAATTCTTTTTAAACAGTGCAAAGGACTATTAAATTCAATAATTATTCAGGGTTTAATTATTTATATTTCATCAAAATGTTTCTCCCAGATTCTTTAAGGCTTTTGCTTTGTATCAGCTGATAAATTGATAAAGGCATAAAAAATTACTTCTTCTTCGTCTAATCGACTTCACTTATCATTAAATTATTTCCAACCAAATCATTTTAAATCATACTATAACGAATTTTTTTGCTTTATTGTGTTTGGTTTTTACAATTTTGTTAACATCAATATATTGTTTTTGTAATCCATTTTAACTTAAATAATTTATTGGCACTACTCGTTAAATAGTCGATATTCCGTATCATAGGAAATCGAGTTCATGTGTAGACATAAGAAAACATGGGTAAAATGTTTTCCGGTACGATTATCTGTTCTACGCAATCAAGTTGTGTTCATCTAGGATGGTTTGTGATTTTCGTCAAGTAGTTGTAGATCTCGTACTAAGAAGCTTTATAAACGCTTTGCTTTTACTTTTAAGTTTGTTTTCTAGCGTTCCTCTCTATATATTAGCTTTAAAAATGTTATTTTTGTAATATTAAATACTGTTGAGTTGTATATTCTATTAGTTAATTTATGTTATAAATTTTATTTAAAACTTACTTCTAAGCTGTTATCGATTCAGATAATGTGTTCAACTCATCCCCAAACAGAGTGCAACCTTTGTAATGGCTTTAGATGTGTTTCATACTGCCCTCCATCTTAAACAACCTTTTTCATGGAGGAATCACATTTTTTAGTATGAAATGGTTTCTTAATTTTGTGTATATCACTGTTTGTACTTTTTGGTACTCGATCTTACCCAATGTCTCAGATACAAATAAATGATTCCTTTTTTATTCTTTGTATTTATTTTTCCCTTCCTTAGAGAAAGCACTTTATCCAGTCTGTAAAATAAAATATGCAAGAAACTAAATGTATGCAGTTTGATCATTTATATACCAGGTAAGTTTCATAAAAATAAATGTCGATATAGAAACCAAATAAATTTAAGATTATTGTTACATTTTATTTATAAAATTATTTAATTGTATTACACATAGTGTCACGTATCCTTTACATTACAACGTAAATTTCTAACCTATTACTGACTAGTGACTTAAAACAAAACAGGTACAAAGCATCTACAAAAGAACTGAATTTTTCATACTGATTTCAAATAATAACTTGTTGTAAATTTATCAAAAAATAGTTTTTTGTGAGATGTTATATAGTTTTCAAATAGTTGACTTGGTCATAAAATTATTGTGTTTATCTTTTTTGGGCAACACTCATCATTATTTTTCAATGCAGATACCGCAAACCTACCAATACAGGGCAGTATCTTAATTATAAATCTAACTATACTAACAGTGTTAAGTTCTCGCCTGAATTATTTAAGAGGGCGATGACGTATTTTACTGAAGAGTCAGAGACAGATTGAGACTTAGGTGAGCAAGGTGTTCAATGAACTAAAAGGTAATGGATATCCAATTGAAGCATTTAATAAGGCCCGAAAAAATAATATTGCTGTCACTGAGAGAATTAAACCCTATAACTATTATTGTAACATATGTGACAGTATTAGCTGAAAAAGTGCGTAGGATTGTATCTGATAACACCAATAACGCACTGGTCAACTCAGTCTAGTCAAGGTGCACCATGAACGACTACGGAGCCGAAGATCAACTAGCAGCTGGTATGGATAAAGCGGATTGTTTTTTTCATATCCGCAAAATAACAGTTAGTGTTCCCCAAAAAAGATAAACATTTATCAATTAACTCACTAAAAAAATAACTGTAATTCAGAAAGAATTGATCATAAAATTGAATAGTTTCGGATATTTAGATACTAATTGTTACAATTTATTGTTGATAATACTAAAACCTTGGAAAAGTTAGCAACTATACATAAATGCATTGATGAAAAAATGCAATACCTAATATATAGCAAAGCCGTTTAGGTGGCGAGGACTATCCTGTATAATTCTTATGCTGACCATCGGCGACTATTCTCTCTGGATAGTAGAACATTGTAATTATTAATTATACAGCTATACTCAAGGTTTAAGGCCTAGCTAGAGAGAACCTAATCTGTTGAAGTCAAGGAACTACCCGGATGTAGGACCTATTTTTCAACTTGTAATGGTTACCCTATCTTACCCACAGAACCCATACTTTCTTTTCTAACTCACTGATTTTAAGTCAAATTATGTGTGACTAGCATGGGTTCCAGGACACGAAGGGGACTAAATAGAAGACGATCTTGTTAGGAATGGCTCACAGGCCCACCTGGTTGGACCGAATCTTCATCTGCCACAGTCTGGCCAAGATTCGTGAATGGTAGGAGGATCTTTTGACTACGCTGATCGAGATCAGAAAGAGTTAGAGTTGCTTAAGTTCTAGGGACATGCCGAAGTGGGGCTACTGAGACACGCCTTGAGGAATCAAAATTAGGACTCATGCCCACTCCTGCAGTTGTGAGAAGGAATCTTCGTTTCTGCTGGGTCTGAGCCAAGATTCGTGAAGGTGTCACACAGGGGCTTTGAAAGAGAGCTGTGGTGACAATTCAGGGTGGCTCCTAGATCGACGGTAGCAATGGAAAACAGAGTTTCAATTTATCCTATAAAGACATAAATTAAAAGAAACCAGTCTTCTAATGTATTCATAATAGGCTCTACATGACTAATTCTCAAGCAGCTGATGACAAGCAGTTCTGGTAGAGTCTCACCAGTTCTGTGAGCTGATGAAGGCAACTCGGGGAACTCGATTATTGTGATTAAACTTGGTACAGACTGGGACACAATTTATATAATAGCCTACATAGGTCAATTTAAAAATATATTTTACCCAAATACTTACTGTATTATTGAAATTAAATATGAATTTATTATTTAAATTCAACTGGTTTCTTAATGTTATGCTTAACTACATGAATAACTATCAAATATTATAAGATATAATTTGTCTTACATGCTCCTTTTTTTTTGTTCGCAAACTGGAGGTATGGTGATATTGGGAGCACCCACTTTTCCTCCGATACCTAGCAAAAAGCACCTAGCACAAAAAGCCTTATTTGGAAATTTTTTGTGAATCGGGATAAAATCTTGAACTCCAAATCCCCATAATCAACAAAAACCAAGAACATGGATTTGTTCCATTTCATTCTCAGAGAAAGGTTTAAGATTTCTTTTCTTCTCAAAGTATTCTTCCATGTTTGACTAGGTTTCCTGCTGTCATTGTGTTAACACAGAATTCTGGATTGTGTACTGTTCCGGAGCCGTAATATTTCTTCCAAAAGCTAAAAAGGCCAGATAAGGAAATCGTTGGTTAATAAACAGTGCAAGCCACATGTTGAAATTCAAAATCGGCCTAATAATAACAGCAAAAATAGAATTTAAGACTACGGTGTTAACAAATATTTGAAAATTAAAAAGACTTTTGCTGTAAATGTTTGTAAACTGGAAGTCATCGATGCCACACAATGACTTGGTGAAGTTGAGGAAGGCTTCAGTGTTTATGACTGGCACCACTGCCCACATTCCCTCTAGAAGAGCTGCTGCCATCTGCTGGAAGTCTCGGGAGTTTTGTTTTAATCCAACAACAAAGGCTTCATCCAACATCGCTTGGCAGGCCTCTCTCGTCGTGTCTATATCACCTTGGCAGAGATTATACCTGTAATCATCACTATCGTCAGTAAAAACAATAATCCATCATAGATTGGTTTAAAAATATTTTTGTCTTCTAACATTTCAGAAGATCTTTTTAAAAGAACCAAAAAGCTTATGATTTTGACTGAATAACATTCACAAAACATGAACATGTTCACCCCAGGCCCTTGATCACAAATATAAACTTATTTGCTCCAGGCCTTATGGATCACAAATGAACATGGCCTTTTCAGGTACCGAATCACAAAAGAGTAAATATTTACTCCAGACCACAGATCAGAAATATGAACAAGTTCTCTCCAGGCCCTGGATTGCAAGTATGAACATATTCCCTTCAGGCTATGGATTAAAAATATGAACAATGTGTTCCAGGGCATTTGGAACACATATTTGAACGTTTTCTCTCGAGATCCTTGATGGCAAATATGAAAATATTCACTCCAGACCAACAAATGAACTTATTTGCTCAAGAACCTGGATGGTAAAAAAACTAAGAGGAAAATCCAAAACGTATTCGTAACGAGTGGTTTCAAATTGCTGTTTTAAATCCTATTCATTCCAACTAATCTAATTCAAAAATAAATTTATTTTCCCTTTTTCAATAAACCTTTTGTGTTACACCTAATATAAACAATAATTAGTTAAAGAGTATTCTTACTTGTCTTTGATACCAAGAAGATACCCGATCGTCCTCCAAAAGTGGACAAAACCTTCGAGATCTTCCTGAGACCCAGACAATCCAAGTTCTTTGGATCTTAGAACAGCAAATCCCATGAACCCGAACTGTGTTAGGGCCATGTCTCGTTGAGAAATCTGTCCGAAGCCAGCCTTAGACGCCCTTCTCGTTGCGTGGCAATGCCGGCCTCTCACACTCAGAAGAGATTTACTTGCCCTGAAAATAATTAATAGATTGGTAGAGTCCAGTTGATACCAGATAGCCCTATACAATCTGTGTAAGGCAAGTGCACATAATTAACTTTTCCTTGTAGATCCACCAATGCCTATTAGTCAAGGAATACACTCTCTTTTGTCAAGTTTGTGTAAATGTCCAGAAGATTTTTTAACTTGTTTCATATTTCTATGTAACAAATTGGAATCAAAGGAATGGAAATGGAGGATAAAGCACAAGTACTTGAGAGAGTTGTGCAAATATCCATGTAGCCAAGATGAGAAGCAGAAGATTAACGGGTGGGCTAGATGTTTAGGAAAGAAGAGGGTCCCTTGGTGAAAAACGCCCGAATCAACAGACGGTGGCGATGTCCTGTAATCCAGCTACTTGGAGGTCACAAATTGTAGGTAGTTGTAAGCGATGGTTGGTGGGTGAAGTGTTCTCTTGTGAGGATTAATGTCCGCACTATCGAATACTTCGTTAATCTACAAAGAACATCCTCATAATTAGACCAATTCGTAATTCAGAGGCTGTGGTTTGAATTACACATTAAACTGTAGGTCCCTTAGTTGCCATTGACTGTTGGGCTATTAATTAACAGACCTGTCTAAGGAACATGTCAGCCTTAGTCAGTAACAAGACTACAAGATCGCGCCACAATCATCTTACACTCATTTCTCATTCATACTTGGCTCAAAATACCTATCTGGGTAGGTTGCTATTTCAATAATATAATCTAATTAACCCTGAGGGGTTTAAATGTATAATTATTGAAAAAACCTAGTTTTCCTTATTTTTATTTATCCATGGTAAACTCAGTACATTGCAATCTCCTTTTTTTGAATTCTGTACCTGGAGTTAGGGTTGGTAAGATCACCATCATACCACTCTAACATGTGGGAGATGGTGTCCAGGTAGCGGCGGAAGGCGGAGAGAGGATGAGATGACTGGCCAGTGAGGACCAACACCTTGAGGATGCTGGGAACTGCCAGTACCACCAGAAGTCCACTCAGCTTCGACACAAACAGCGCAAAGTAGTTGTTGTAGAAGTACTTTTGACCTCTGAAAAACAAAATTTGTATTCAATCAATGAACTGTAGACTTAGTTGTTGCCTCATTGAAAAATGTCTAGGGAATGTTTTCAGTTCATCTAAACAGCTGTTCTTATGTTTCAAATTTTCGTCTTACAAATTGCTAATACCCCCCTCCCCAAAGCTAAGACATGTCAATTTCAAAATACTTATCTGTATACACGGCTTAGATTGCATTCTTGTTTACTCCCTCCCCCTATATATAATATATGGATCAAGTTTTTTTTTCGAAAATTTGTTTAATTTTGTGTCTGTCTGTGTAATGACCAGGAGACAACCGCGGTAGTCCAATTTTTTTAAAGTTTGACACACCAGTGGAATTAAGCAATAAGGTAAAACTTGCTTTGTTTTTTGAATTTTTAAGGGATCTAGTAATAGTCCAGTAATAGTTACACAGGACCAGTGTATTTTTTAAGGGACTCGTTATTTTTTTAATACACCCCATAAAACACCCAAAAAACATTAAATTTTGAATTTTCCCAAAACTAGGTACACTAACAATTTTGTTTAAATTTTCATAGTTTATGGTGCCAATAAAAAGTCCCAAATAAAATTACATTGTCCATACAAATACAAAAACTATGATTAAAAAATCATTGGCTAACCAAATTTAATAATATATAGAAATATAAAACAATTATAATACATATGAAGAGCAGTCAATGTTATTCTTATTGAGGTTATGAAAATATTAATATCTTCCTTATCAATCATTAAACAATGTGATTGTTTTATTTAAGTTATATACTGTAATATTAATTTACTGAGCAATATCTAAGGGAGAAAATCGGTTCACTGATAGCTTACACTTGATTTATATTCATATAATTTTTTGTTTGATAATAACTTATTTCTCTTTGCTCACCTCCGGAATTTTTCTTCATCGTACCAGGCCGGCAGCAGGAACCCCTGCTTGACATCGAGGGGAACATTCGCTCCCTCGTCCAGGATACTTCTCGCCACAATCACCTTGCTCTGCTTTTTCTCCTCAGCTTCTGGAACACATAACACTCATTATACCTCTTCTCCGCCTTCAAGCAGTTGTTCATATGGAGCGTGCACTGTAATTGTAAAGTAGACTTGCCAACGACAAAAAACATTTTTCAAATTTTATAAGAGCACAATAGTGAATCCAGGAAGGTTGGAAGGGTCACCCCTCCCCCACGGTCAGCAAAAAAATTACAACAAAAAAGATTGTAGTAAGGAATTGAAAAATTGAAAAATATTTTACTTCGTTAAACGATAATAACAAAATAAATTTAAACAATATAGAATTCTTTAATGATACCCTCAGTAAAATATAATGATAATTATTGATAATAATAAACTTGATAATAAAAAATAAATGATTATCAACAATAATTGGTTAGATAATGTACCGTGTTAATGTGGTTGAACCCACAGAGAGGCTTGACGAATGGCGGACAGAATGGCACAAGCCTGCTCATGTTCTGTTATCTATGTCATGTGGGACATTGCACGCTATTTATATAGTAACCTTGAACTTTGCAATCGCCGTAGCAAATGGATTAGGCAACCTATCTAAGTATTTTAAACCAAGTATGAATGAGAAATGAGTGTAACATAATTATTGTGGCAATATCTTGTAGTTTTGTTACTGACTAAGGCTGACATCTTCCTTAGACAGAACTGTTAATTAATATCACAACAGACAATGACAACTAAGGGACCTACAGTTTAACTTGGAATCCGAACTACTTTTGTCTGTGTACCGGTCTAATTAAGAGGATGGCGTTTGTAGATGAATGTAGTATTCAATAATGCGGATGTTAATCCACATCATAAAATATCACATCCACTGACCATCCCTCAACTACTTATCCACAATTGATTATTGGTCTCATCTCAATTTCTGCCTATCTAGTCTATTAGTCTGTATTTTAATTGAAGACCTAGCTTCAAGATTGACCTTTCTACAGAGTAGAGGATTTCTTCTAGAACTGGAAAAATCAATCTCTGGAATGAACATTTTTTCCAGAACACGTAATACTGATTTCTTTGTACTGTATTAATTTTTAATCTTTTTGAAGTCTGGTGCTTATATAAGATGGTTTTACTTTTATACAAATAATAAAGTACAGAGCTTGGTCACTCTAAATATTCAAATCCTGTTGTACGAATCCCAAAAAGAAAATATAAAGATCGCACAATTCAAATCACGTCTTCTCTCTTTCTCCGATCCGCGAACGTGAGGACTGCATTGTTGAACATGTGTGTGAGTAGTGCCAACTGATGTCATCTGGTAATACTAAATTGCCCTCGTACGTATCCTTGATACTAAACGTATACCGGACTCAAGTACCGTGTATCTTTTCTGTGTTTAAAAATGCTTTAAAACAAACCATCTATTGGGAAGTTGGAATAAAACTTCTTTTCGGGCTTTCTGTATCTTTATTAATAGATTTTACTACGCATACCATATTGGATTAACCCACACGAATTATGATAATTTCAGTGTCCTAACTCTGATCAGAACGCGAGTGACGAAAACCCTTGAGAAATAACATAAAGAATTTCAGGAGCTGTCGCCGCAACATTTTCGTTGCTAATAACACAGCTGTTTAAAAAATGCAGTATTCCATTATTAAATAATGTTTGTATTTACTTCCCTGTGGGAAAAAAGGTTAGATCATGAATATGTTTTCAGTTCATCTAAACAGCTGTTCTTATGTTTTTAAAATTTCGTCTTACAAATTGCTTACATCCTCCTCCTCCCCCAGAGCTAAGATATAACCATGTCTTACTAGTATTATGTCAAGACTATGGCATGTATTATGTTTTCAGCCAAAAGAATTCTTGATTCCATTTATCCAGGAACTATAATACATCGGGAGCTAAGACGTGTTAACTTCCTAAACTGATATGTCAGATTACCGGACCATGAGTTTACTTTATAACATTTTGGAAATAATATAACATTTTTACTGTACTATTGTACCCAATGAAAAAATAAACATAAGTTGTTACATGGGACTATAAATCTAGCATTCAAGTAATGTTTTTAACTTCTCCAATCTACAATAAACAGAAAAACTTTGCAATCAGAATGTATTTTTTCATCTAAAAATATTTCAACTGAGTTAAAATACACGAACTTAAAAATGTTGGGTTATAAAGAATAATGAAGGCGTCACGTTACATCCGCTTCCTGGACGACGTAGTTTTTATGTTGAACCAATCACGGCATCCCGCAAACAACCAGCTGATTAGCAAGTATTTGCGAGTTCCGCAGCACGTAGACTGTTTCAGCTGCGTTCTATCTCCTTTTCTACTCCATTACAATAAAACTACTCCACCCTTACGACTCCTAAGGAATTGATAATGGCTTTTAGTTTGTACTGTGTGTGAGCCACGACAAGGCCAACAACAATACATTCTTGTATTGTTACGGTATCACGCATTTTGAAGGCTTGCTGGCAGTGAAAAGCTTAATATTAACTTTTTAAATGTATATTTAAAGCATTAAAAGTCATAGAGAGCGGGGCAACCAAGACCAAATTTACAACACAATACTTTACGCTACAAGCGTGTAGAGAATGATGGTAGTCACTTCAAAAAACCTTTCTAACAGGTATATAAAATAATCCCAATCTGATTCAGTACGCTTACTTTTGCCGCACCCTGTAGCCAGTGAAATGACGATACCTAGGAAGGTATTTTAAGACAAGTATGAATGAGAAATGGGTGTAAGATGATAGTGGCGCGAGCTTAAAGTCTTTGTTACTGACTAAGGCTGATGTTCCTTAGACAGGACTGTTAATAAATAGCCCAACAGTCAATGGTATATCTAAGGGACCTACAGTTTAACGTGAGATCCAAACCATTGCATCTGAATTATGAACTGGTCTAATTATAAGGATGGTTTTTGCGGTAACGAAGTATTCAATAGTGCGGACGTTAATCCACACAAGTGAACACTACAACCACCGACCATTGCTTACAAATATCCACAATTCGTGACTTCCAAGTAGCTGACACGAAGAGGTACGTTATGACGTGATCATAGGAAACATTCTGGTATTCTCATTCCACGCATCAATTAACTTTTAACACGTTCAGGCAACGGTTTGTGAAATTGGGAAATGTCCCCTCATTATTGTCTGACGCGTTTCGCAAGACAGAGCAACCTGTTCCAACTGACCTACTGGTTGGTTCCTTGATTTTCGGTTCGTTTTGCAACCATCTCTCTTTCTTTGAGAGGATATTTCGTTTAAAAAGTCCATCTGATGGAATTGAACTGACGGGCGTCGAATATTTACTTAGTGTTTTATTTTATCACTACCCAATTGGTTTCTTTATTATGTACAGAAGAGATCATGGTTATTTCTCTAGAGTAACACAACTGCCAGGGATTATCAGAAAATAAAATAAATAAAAAACTGTTTTACGGGTAGTAAATTCCCTTAAATTCACCTTTTACAATCCGAAAATTAAAAAAAAAGATTGACCGTTGCCGCTTGATGCCGAAAGAGAGTAATTTCTCTACCCTTAGCTTAATGAGGTTTAATTGTCAGATTTGTTAGGTACATAAATACAGAAAAACGAGGACAAAAACTTCCCGCTTGAAATGATAAAATTTCACCACTACGCTCAATACTTTAGCGTTACAATTGATTTATTAGATTAGATTATTGAAATGGCGACCATACTACAAGGTAGGTATTTTAAGCCAAGTACGAATGAGAAATGAGTGTAAGATGATTGTGGCGCGATCTTGTAGTCTTGTTACTAAGACTGACATGTTCCTTAGACATAACTGTTAATTATTAGCCCAACAGCCGATGGCAACTAATAAGGGACCTACAGATTAAATTGGAATCCAAACCACGGCCTCTGAATTACGAATTGGTCTAATTATGTGGATGGTCTTTGCGGATTAACGCAGTATTCAATAGTGCGGACGTTAATCCACACAAGAGAACACTACACCCACCGACCATCTCTCACAACTATCCACAATTCGTGACCTCCAAGTAGCTGGATTACAGGATGTCCCCACCATCCCAGTCATATAAATGAATTTATAACTGGTGCACTCCGATGTAAAACGTAGAGCGATTTACATCCATCCAAAAAATAATCATCCACGATTTTGAAAGTGGGGAAGCTAAAATAACTCAAAATAAAGGAGAACTTTCCTAAAAACAAACCTTCATTCTGGTTCGCGTCCATATTGACGACGGCGTCTGACATATCCACGCTCACTGCACCATCTTCACACCGAGAACTGACACAATCCCGCGCAAGGAACGCGGATCTTTAGAAAGATGCTGCGCCCCCTGTAGGCTTACACTGTACAGTCCCGTGTGTCTGTCTACACGCGCGATGAACTCCCCTCCACCTCTAGAGAGTGAAAGTAGGTTTTTGTAAACCGAGCGAAGCGATCGAGAAAGTTGTTTCACTGGATTAGCTATGGTCCCCCCTCTCCAGCGGTCGGCTCAAGGTTCCATAGGTTTAGGTCCATACTCCCGTTCTCACAGTCCACACTTCGCTGTCTGTAGGGCCGTAGGGCACTCCTACGCTCCTAGCCCACTACTATGAGCTCTCGTAGCTTCCTATGACAGGGTAAACGAAACTAATGTGTTTAATCTGCGTTGTTTTAACTGTACCGCGTCATTAGTGTCATAGTTAATACTTTTCATTTATTCCAAACTAGCTGACCCGGCGAACTTCGTAACGCCTAACAGAAAATATATGTTAACTTTAAGATTGGCCATTTTCTGAAGTCAAATAACATTGCGGCTTCGTTGTGAAAGCTTTAAATATTCAACAGCTGATTATTATAATAAACCTAATATGTATAAACATTGTAATTATTTTATTTGGCAAACATATAAACACGTTACTTTTAATCATACAGAAAATTAAAAAATATAAATACAGTACATAATTCCCAAAAACCGTAAACTATTAACGTGGCGAATAATGCCGTTCATTTTGTACAGCACATATTTATTTACTTCATAATTTTACATAAATGAATTATTCATATGGCATTGGATAGTAAAGCCTATTGCTAACGGAGAGTAAACCAACAGCTGTTTTAAGAAATCAAATGTTTTGATTTTAGATAATTTGTAAACAAACTTAGTCCCCATAAGGTTAACATTAGAAATTTAAAACGCTATAAAATGGAAACTAATTGAATTTATGGAAACTGAATGGAATCTGAAGACGAATCCAAAAAATCAAAGATCATTAAAATCGGTCCAGCCGTTCTCGAGTTATAATGCGTGTAACTAACACGACTTTGTTTTATATATTTAGACTAGCAGTGAGCCCGTCCATTGTACGGGTTGTAGGATTCACTTTAAAGAAGAAAGATCATCATAGCAAAATGTAAACCTGAAATACTAAACAAATTAATACCCAGCTTTATTATTTAGCATTAATTTACAATTAAATAGATTAGAAAATTTATACCATTATTATTATTAGTTATTCGTTAAAATAACTCTTAATATAGCATGGTTTCGAAATGGTTTGAATCAATATTGACCAATATAAACTAACTAATATTGATTCAACAGTTGTTTGTTTTTCTTTCTATTAAATCTTTAAACTACAAACCATCCTTATGGGGGAGTAAAAAAATGTTTATTGTTCAACATATAATTTTTATTTTACTTAAATGTATACATAAATTATTGAAATGCCTAAAAATAGTTTCACTTGTCCCCCAACTTAAAAGGGTTTGGGGTTTAGTATTTTTGTAAAAAATACCTGGTTGCTACGAATAGAAGTCAAGTCTGAATTGAAAATGTATTACTGTACTATTATCGCGTAAAAGTGGGGTTTTTAATGCTCGTTCAGTGCAGTCAGTTAGTTCTTAACTATTCTTCTTGACATTTTTTTTCTCATTATATACTTTTAATACTTTGAACTGGAATGAAGACCTACCCAGGTAGGTATTTTAAGCCAAGTTTCAATGATAAATGAGTGTTATAGATTATTGTGGCGTGATCTTGTAGTCTTGTTACTGACTAAGGCTGAAATGTTTCTCAGACAGAACTGTTAATTAATAGCTCAACAGCAAATAGGATCTAAGGGATCTTTATGGTGGGTTGAACCACAATTTATCCTCTTAATTACGAAATATCTAATATGGAGGATGGTCTTTGCAGATATACTTTGGTACAGACGTTAAACCACACCAAGAAATATTGCATCCATCGGCAATCGCTTATAAACCATCCATAATTCGATACCTCTTCATAACTCGGGAAGTACAAGCTGGTAAAATTCGAAGAAATTTTTAACACGCTGTAATTCACTGGGAATGTTTTAGTCAAGTTGAGGACACTTATTTTCTTTCTTCGAGCTAGGGGATTAAAAACATTACAAACAAGAAAAGACAGTATAATTGCTCATCACTTGTATCTGTTTTATTATCTCCAGCTCTACGCAAGTAGAATATTTACTACTCATTCCTAAGTTGATGTTCCTGTTGAAGTTGTTGTCCTTGAGTTGGCAAGGTTGAGTCATTTAAACAACCAGCACTTAAGACAAGTCACGAGAAGACCTAAGTACAACAACAATACCCTCTTTGTGTGTAGAGCGAGTACCTAAGGATCCGTTGTAGTGGGGAGCAGAATATACCCGAAGTGTAGACCTTTCTATTCCTTTCTATTAGACTGTTGTTGCTAGAGAAATAAGTTACATAATTTAATTTGGATCAATATGAGTTCAATCGTGATTAAAATATACCATATTTTGTACAATTTAAATGTATTGTTATCCATGTTAAGACTAATGTGACATAAATAAAATATAATTTTTCACCTCAGTATAAATTGATACCTTATATGTGAAAGTTATTTATTGTTTTAATTATACATAGTAGTACAAAAGTATTGTACAAATATTTTTCGAAAAATTACAGTATATGGATAACCTACCAAAAACTATGTTGTAGGTAACTTCAATAACTTATAACAAACATTTTAATATTGAACTAACATTTACAAGACACTTTTCTACAATACAGTATCACCAACATTTAAATCTTGGCCTAAGTTTTTTTTAAGGAATAAGTTTATGAGCTTGAATTTTACTAACAATATTTAAAATTATTATTTAAAACATAACTTACCATAGTTTCTTATGAATGATTTTACAAAAAAATTTAAATTACCAATAAAATCATAACTTAGTTTTATTTTAAATCAATATTATCCTTAAATATCAAATTCTTAGGGAGGAATTTCAGCGACGTATACAAAAATCATCTGCTTATTGACATCTGCTTACATATCTAACTGACATCTGTTATTTTGTTACAACTTTAATCTGCATGTAAACATTGGAAATTTTTTACAACAACCATCGCCTTGCTCCTGTCTCATGTCATCATAAGGGTAACTAGCTACAACAGCTCCACCATGTAAATTTCCTGACAAAACAAAAGAATTATTCAAAATCCATTTCATCATTGCCAATGTTTCTGGCTGGCGAGGTACATGTTCACTTTCTTCCGTGTCAAACTGGTCCGGAAAATCTTGGTTTAGGTCCACATTATTTGCATTGTTCCTTCCTTTATAAGCACTATCCGAATCACATGATCCTTCCTCTGAAGTAGCAAATCCATCTGGATTAAGTGATGGCATAAGGTGTATGTCCACTGTGTCTAGCAAATTTCTGACTCTGATAATTGTGCAGCAAATATTGGGCTAAAAATATCAAAAGTTCTCTGCCAACTATTTCATCCCCATGCCTATTAGAAACATATTTCACCATGGGTTTCAAAGGAGATCTTACAGGAACATCACTTGACAATCTTATTGCCAACAGGTCTCTTCCTTGAACTGACTTCCCAATGCTATAATAGTCAGTCAACTTAGGATATTTACTTTTCAATTCACCAGTTCCTCAACTTCCTCGTTTGAAAGGTGGGTATTTGTAGGTTTTCAAAAAGGTTTCGTCATCTGCGGTAATGCTACACATTAGTGATAAGACCAGCAATAAACCCGATAAAACCGGAACAGTTGCTTTGTCCATTTTTATCTTTCATCACTAGTTCTATTAAATAAAGCTTTTTATGTTAAAGCTTAAATTATAAATCACATTCATTCAACTAAAATTCATAATTTGCACGTTGAAACCTTATATGAACCGTAACACAAAACCTAACCACACTGAAACAACACAGTTCACAAATTACAAAGGAACTCAATATTGTTTTGTGATGGGAAATCCCGGATCTTTCTTGATATGAGTATTTTCTACGAAGCAGGGCGATTGTACTACTGGTATTATTCTCAGTTTATGATTAATGAAATACCTTTTAATCTTTGCTTATTTCATTTCAATGACCTATTTACTTCTTCATATATTTAACATGTATTACAGCTCTAAATTATCAAAAATTAATTTGTTAGTGGTATGGTTTTAAGTACTCTCTTAGCATTAATCTAAAGGTTGCCGGTTACTTTCGTATTTGCTGGAAACTACTGTAATGATAGTAAATTTCTAGTTAATCTCATTTTCATCCTAAAATTTGAAAAGAAATTTTACTCAGAGCAGAGCTTAATGTGTTAAATTTTAAAAAGAAATTGAATAAAATCTAAATTTCCAGGGCCAGGAGGTACACTTACACTTTTTGTGGAGTATTTTTCTTTTTTGGTAGAAAGATTGCATCCATGCATCGCTTTGTTATTCTTCTTGCCGGCAAGAAAGTAGACCAGCAGCAGCGTCGGACGTCGGCGTTTTGTATAATTTATAGTTTATTAGAAAACAAAACTAATAGTTCGCAATTACATTGTTATTTGTTCTGCTATACGTATTGTAAGAACAGGTCAGTTTCGTTTTAAAAGTTCCGGTATTGCTATCCAGTACCGCAAAAAGTATTATATTTAAAAGTGATACATAAGTGAATGTAGGTTGAGGTTAATTCAATCCACTCTTCATGATAGGTAACGATATTAATATTATTAATATTTTTGCACATGGAAACGATGTATTTTCTCCAGGGTTTTCTGCAGTTTAGATTACGAAAATTATTTACAATATGTTTGACTAGATTCATTTGTTTCCGATAAGGGAATCCTATCCTTTGTCCCAAAAGGAATCCCGGCTCCGGGATAATGCTTCTTGGCTATCTTAAAAGTTGGTCATAGACTTTTTAGAAACCTAATTTGATTTGGCGCCATTGCGTTTCTCAATTGATATGTAAATAAGGAATTTGATTTGTTGTCTATTTGTGACTAACAGTTTTTTATATTTTGAGCACCAATTGTTTCAATGTTAGATAGTTTAGCTTAGCTTTCCTAATAATTTCCCCAATTTAATTAGTGTTTTTCATAGGTAAGAGAATGGCTCGAGGAGGTAGAGGTAGAGGAGGATTCATGATGGGCCGTGGAGGGATGAGGGTTCCATTTTTCCCCAAGAAGAACTTTCCTCCTGCATTTGTACCAAGGCATCCATTTGATATGGCACTTTGTGAGCAAGCCTTCCCTCGTGTTAAACCTTTGCCTGCAGGATCAGAAGAAGCGTTTACTCAGGTATATTCAAGATTATATCAAATTTCAATTAGATACCCGATTATGGGAACAACAGCATATGATATCAGATGTCAGTTGTAAGATAGTTAATCTTTTACTACAACTGATAGTTGTAAGAATCTTTTACTTACAGTAGCCTACTTAAAACTTAATTATCAGAATCATTTATTAGCCAAAACCATTACATATATGTACGGGCTATTGTCATACGAAATCTATATATACAAATTACAGTTTTGTCTGTACATTGCTCAGAATTATTAATTTTTTAGTTATTCTTCCTTTTCGAGTGTTAGAGAAGCTGAAACCAGTCTTATCTCATTTTTTGTCTGTTTGGCTGTGACGCTTCAGAAGGCATTTTACGCCGCCTTCTCCGAAAAACGGGAGAACTGATTACAATGAAACTTATTTCCTGTAATCTCTACATTCCAGAAAAGGTTTATAAATGCTTGAAATCGCCCGCCGCCCCTTGAAAAGTAAATAACGAGCATTTAAAACCCCACTTTTACACAAAATTACTTTATCATTTTTATTCAGTTTCCAATGAACAACCTACTGCTAATAATCAGCTGTCTTTGTAGTTTAAATATTTAATAGAAATAAAAACAAACAGCTGTCAAATCAATATTAGTTAGTTTATATTGGTGATTCATTTAAACCCATTTCGAAATCATACTACTGTATATTAAAAAGTTATTTTAACCTATAACTGATTATAATAATGGTATAGGGCCTAAGTGTTCTAATCTATTTAATTGTAAAGTAATGCTAAATAATAAAGCTTTGTATTTATTTATTTTCTTTGCATGGATTAGTTAAGGATTTCAGGTTTACATTTTGGTATGACGATCTTTCTTCTTTAAACTGAATCCTACAACCCGACGGAATCGGACAAGCCCGTCCTACAAAGGACGGGCTTACTGCTAATAGTTCTTAAAATTAATGTCAGTCTTTTCTTATATCATAGCTGTGCTATAGTAATAGCTATCAATAATATTTTACATGCTTATAGTAATATCAATGGTAACCATGTATCCCACAATAATAATATTAAAGATTTATATAAATAAACCATTAAATAATAACTTTAAAACATTTAAAACTAAAATTAGTTTTACTAAGTACCCTAAGCCTATATTACCAAGAAAGAGAGAGATAAAAATTCATTTAAAATAAATGAAGTATGTCTCATTGAGCTATTGGTACTTTCAAAATGTCTTAAATAAATTGCTACAATGTACGATCTAACCGAATAGGTTATTACTTAAATATCACATTGATTACTTTTTAGAACACTATAAATTTGTTGATAGGCCTACTAATAATTACTAGCCTCTATATCACTATGATAAGTAACAGTAGTAATAATTTAGGCCCAATTAATTTGTTATTTACAATTAATAATTTATGTAGTTCATTCCCATAGATAAAGATTAATGTAGCCTATTTTAGTTACTTTGATTTAAATAATGGGTATGGATGGGTATGAACTACAATTCACATCATCTCCCCGATTGCTTTGATGCTTCAAATTGCTTGGATCTCTGCAACTTCCAATAAATTGTTCCTTGATATTTTCCCTGTAGCGTGCCATCTCTTCCTGTTCTTTAAATGGATTTTATCTCATGTTTAAAGCTAAAGCCTATTTGGGTAGAAAGAAACCACCTATTATAAAAATATGTTGATCTTAAGTTTCTTATCATTTTAGGCTCTTCTGAAACGTAACACAGACTTGACTCCCACCCCTCAGGAGCAAGCAGCTGTGTTGAACCTGGTCACCATGGTGCAGACTGCTTTTGACAATTTGGTTGTTGCTCCGGGCAATTTTGATGCTTGTGTAAGTATGGGCTGCTTCCTCAGGGAATTTAGTTGCTGTGTTTTAACATCAATTATAGCAACTGAGCATGAATTTAAATGTCAACATTTTGAGGTTATTCCTATGTTTGGTTCATGATGTTGGTAATTCTCTTTCCATTTTTGAGGTTAACTAATTGAGATTAATGCTGTTTCATTTGGCAAGTTTGTGTTTCTCCTTTTGGTTTGGGAACTCTTGTTGTTAGCCTAATCTCTAACAAATAATTTTCTTTGCTGGATAAAAATCAAATAGGAATGTTTGGGGGTTAATTTAGTACCGATGTATATCGAGAGCACCACCATATATGTAAGGACTACTCATAATTGGTACTTAATTTTTTCTATAAGCTGCCTCTTAATGTCTTTAAATTTAAACAGTTTCAAAACTTCAGTTACTAGTTTTTTTAGTTAAAAATGCCTTTCATTCAATTGATGAATTATTAAATGGCATTTGGACTGAAAATTATTTTATACAGGCCATGGATCATCGTTGGACTTGTAATTTTCAAATCCAATGTATTTAATGAATATTTGTGGAAATAAAAGATTTGTATTTGTACTTCTGGCGATATCTAACATCATACACCAGTGAGTATAAGTATAACATTACTCAGCTTAGTTTTGGCTCACAAAAGTTTTACATCTATTATATAATTTATCCTCTATGGTACAAGAAACTGACTATTTGTTCAGAAATTTTCAGTTAAGTGATTAAAACAATCATAAACTTAAATTCGTAAGCATTAAATCAATAAGGCATTGACATGCTACTTATTTTCAAGTGAATGTTATGGAAAGTACTTGAAAAACTGTATTAAGCCTACTGTATTTTGTTTTCAGCAAGTTGAAGAAGCAAGGCAAGTTGGGTCCTTTAAGAAAGGAACTATGCTTACTGGCCATAATGTAGCCGATATAGTGGTGGTTCTAAAAACTCTACCGACCAAGATGTGCGTCGGAGCTCTTGGCAACAGAATATTGGAGGACCTGAAGAAAACAAATGCCAACGAAGGTTAGCGAGCCTAGCTCCATATGACCTATGTTTTTGGGTTTTTTAAATTATGAAAAATAATCATTATTCTTATTGGTTATGGTTAAAATATAAGTGTATGTAGTTCAGACTACTTAAACCTAACTTTATGTTTTTTACCCATTATTTATTTTAATAATTTAAACTTGAAAGTATTGTATTTAAATTTTATATTTCCTTTGAACTTAGTAACCCATTTACTGAGCGCTAAGTTCAACAATTCTGTTAAATATTACATAATGGTACCATTTAAACAACCTACTTAGGTAAAATATAGAACTGTGTATTACTTTTATACTTCAAAAGGTGCACCATGTATTAGGTAATTATAAGACAGTAAAGCTTAGTTCAAGTTATTTAGCACTTTTGGTGTGGTTGACTTAATGGATAAGAACACTAAAAACCCTTTTTGTTCCAATTTATGTAGCAAGTATTCACGTTGATTTGAAGTGCGATAGGATGTGGCTGTGGGCCTTTCTATAAAAGAATAATTATGTTTTCAGTGTTGGCTTTGTGTACAAACGACAAAGGATTCTTTGAGATAAGCAACTCAGAGGCAGCTGTCCGCGTGCTTGTGGCAACTGTGCAGTACAACCTGCGCAAGCTAGACCCTGAGATCCATATGGACTACAAGACGTTACAGAACCACCTGGCCGCCATCCGCCACAGTCGCTGGTTCGAGGAGAATGCTCATCACTCTTCCGTCAAGGTCTTGATCAGGCTTCTGCGCGACTTGAAGAACAGGTTTGAAGGGTTCGAACCTTTGACTCCCTGGATGCTGGATTTGTTGGTAAATAATAATTGTTTATTTGGAGTTTATTGCACATCACGATCTTTCTTATCGATACAAACAAGGTAGTCATTCTGCCAGGTTACCTAGAAATCTGCAACCAGGAGTAAACCGTGAAAAGCTAGGAGTTTAACTTATGTTTGGATCTGTAAAGCATATTTCAGTTTGAAAGTGAAGAACCCTCTTTTAACAATGAGGTATGGCGAATACAATTTTTAAACGTTTTTAGATATTTTTATACTATTAAAATAACTTAAAACCTAAACTTTCAGGGTTGATCATTCCTGATTTTTTGCTGATATATTTTGTATTAGATTGTTTATTTCAAAATTGGTTGGAAAATGTCATTAAATTTTAATTTTTTCATCATTTTGAAGTGAAGAAAAATACTCTTAAGCTTAATTAATTATAAAGTTAGGCCAGTACATTCTTGAAATGATGATTGAAATGGGATATCTTATTTTAGGCTCATAGTGCCATCATGAACAACCCCAGCAGACAGGCTCTTCCCATCAACGTTGCCTACAGGAGAGTCCTTCAGCTGCTGGCCTCAGGCCTCTTCCTGCCTGGATCTGCAAGTATGTCGTATTAACATTTGGGATAACCATGCCAGTTCTCACTTAACTCTAATTTTTTAAGTTCAAGGAAAATGTACATCATTGATTGCTATGTTTAATTTCAATTTTTGATTTATCCCAATCTGCATTGGCATCCATAAACTTTCTGAACAGAATTATCTCAAAATTTGAATTTAACCTTTGTTACTGATGTTTAATGTCAATGATTCAAAGAAGCTTACGGGAGAAATAAATGTCAAATGTTATACGATTTATTCTATTATATAATGAGAATATAAAGTTGATTTATCTAATCATGTGGTACCCTACCTTACATGGTATGATTTTTTATAAACGATGAAGATAACAAAGGAAGAATTTTGACACAAATTTTGGCAATTCTATATTACCGTTTATAGGGAAAGTGACTTTTTAGAGTAGGCTTATTCATAATTCCCTTATAAGATTTCAACAGAGATATTTCACTCTAATATAATTTGACTTCTTGTTGTAGGCATCACAGACCGCATTGACAATGGTGTCACGTACCGAGTGCACCAGTCCATGAACCTAGAGCAACAGGATCAAGTGTGCCTGACGGCTCAAACATTGATCCGCATCATGGCTCACGGAGGCTTCAAGACCGTCTTGGATGGCAACACTAGTAAGGAATGAATTACCATCTAGGCTTATAACTTTAGCCAGTTCTTTCTGCCACAGTTTTCTAACAAGTAGTATTTGACACTGAGCATGGCCGGGATGTAAAATTGTTGGCTTAATAAATGACAGATAATTCTTTGACCTTCAATGAACTCCTTCAAATGAGGGAGTTTACTGTACATCCGACGCAATATTTGTGTTTTACTTAACATTAACAACGTCAAGTAAAACGGCTGTTCAACAATTTAATCATGGAGGTTCACATTTATTGTTTCATTTTATCACAGGTCTCATAACCCAAACAACAGTATGGGATGGTGTTGAAGTGTCTCCATTGGACAAAGCATTTGAAAAACCAGCTGAGAAAGAGGGTGAGAACGAAGAGATGGATGCAGCCGCCACTGCTGGAGAGGAGGCCATGGAAACCACCGACAACTGAAACCTCCGATGATGTGTTGCTTTCTACTTTGTGATCTATAGTTCCACATATGTACTATCATAAAGATATCAGTATTTTAAGTTTTTTTATTGATGTAGATTTTTTTCATGGAGTAAATGTCTTTAAGCAAGTGTAGTTCCCATTCAATAAAATGCTACCTTTGTACAGTGAAACTTGTATTATTATAACCCTAAGCAATGAATTAACAAATTCAAACTAAGAAAATAAGTTTGACAATAGGGTTTAGAGCTAATATCTTAAAATGTTTGCATTTACTTCCCTGTGGGAAATAGTTTAGATCATGGATATGTCTAAAGGGAATTTATTCAGTTTGTCTAAACAGCTGTTCTTATTCTTGTATAATAACCTTTACGGGGCGGGTGACAACATTTTTCAAAGCACAGTAAACGATTTATTCGTGATCATCATTTTACCCCATTTACTGCGCTGTGGTTCACAAAACAACCAATAGAGTGTTTGGTTATGTTGCTTTAGCCTCTATGCACTCACAAAACCAACTCCCAAAGTGCAATTTTGTTAAAGATAGTATAGATATGCTAGATTTATGTTGAGAAAGCCTCAAACTTTCGAACTTAATAAATACTGATTCCTTACAATAATCTGGACAGAAATTTTAAGTCTTCTAAAAAAATCCTAACGCAATTAAACATTCTAAGTCTAATCTTGGAGGTATTAAATAGCTCATTTCATGTGTGGATAGTTTTGCCCATAAATATGTGCTATAGATATCAAAGCTGCCTTGAGTATGTACACTTACGTAATATAACATGTGAAGTAACAATAAATTACAGGAATAATAAAACTAGATAAATATATAAAAATTGTTTTATTTATATTAGGCTATATTGCCACTTTTAACTATCTAGTTAAAACTGGTATTAGTAAAATCACAACAATCTTTGGTTAGTCACAATAATTAGCGTTTAACTAATTTTAGAGACATTCTAAATGCTTCTACCCTACAATACTTGACTAGATTGGTGTACGGCCTACTACCACAATATATTGTTGAGCGGTACAACACCCATTACAACACTCTTTAGCGACATTGATCAAATCCCAAACTAATTTTCCTAATAAGTTAAGTAACGTTTAAACATTTCCAGATATTTATCTAGAATACTTTGGAATTTGATAGTAATATTATGTTTTGACATGTAATTTCAAATCACAATAAATATTTAGTAAAAATTAAACGAACAATAGAAAATAAAAAAATAAAAATGTAAAATCATTTCTTGATAAAGAAAGACTTAAGGACATAGGCCTATTTCTGTCTTTTACTAGGTTCATGATTTTGTCATGAACAAAAAATAAACATGCATTTGAAAGAAATCTGGGACTTTCTTTTAAAAGCAAATTTAGGGGTCTAAAATAATCTAATGAATGAATAAACATGATGAATGACAAATGAATAAATGATAAAGCTGGGCATTGATAGACTTTGGTCTATCAAAATCAAATAAATAAAGGTACTGTTTGATTAAATACTTAGAATTTGCAAGGGTCTATATGGGAAACCATATTAGCTCTATTGCAGGCTGAGTGGGAACTCTGACCGGGATGGACGGCAACTCTGAACAATTTCCCAGAAGGCATGCATACACACACCTTGAACTGACTTACAAATGGCAAACCTGTGTTCCCACTCGCAGCCTCTGGCATCTGACTCAGGTCAATTGACACTCCTTTACTTCCGTCCAGTAAAATACTGCCATTAACGCTTTTGAGGAACAAAAATTGATCAGCTGACCATAAAACATCTTTACCCTCCATTCTAGTGCCTTCATTTCCCTTGAACCGTATATAAGAATCCGACCTTATGATCAAATTTTCCTCAACAGGACTTGATATTCTAGGCGTGTTAGCAAAATCCACATGCAAATTTCTCACACCCCTAGGAAGCCCGAAATTGGGATTAATGGAAGAGAATACATCATTTCCCGTCTTGGGATCCTTAACCTGAAATGACTGAACATTTTGGAAGAGTATTTGGCTTTCGTCCAATAACATAACTTTATGGTGAGTCTTTAACTCTGGAGAGATAAGATCTATGGCTAATTGACTCCTATCGCCTGTAACTACTAATGGGTCGTCCTTAAAACTTTCGACAATTCCATCCCGTTTAAATATCCAGCCGAGATCTGTATTTCCGTAAAAGTTTACTAAAGAATGTTCTGGTATTATTTCCAGACTTTCCATGCCTAGTCCAATCCTTAACACACTTAATATAATTAATAGTAATATAAAGTTCGCAAATGCGAGAACACACAGTATTGTTATGATGGTCCAGAAGAGATATGTTTTTCGTCCTCGCAATCCTGTTTTGTGTAGATCTGCCTCATGCACAGGTACATAACCAGCACTGGAAATAAAATTTGATTTTTAATAACGATTATTATCCAATAAATAATAATACATTTGAAAACTGTACTGGTTACTAACACAAAAAGAAATAAAATTCATTGGAGAAAAAACTGACATTAAAACAGTATGGCCTGTGAGGAAAGTATTGAAAACATTCTAATTGTTTTTTCTGTATTATTTAACTAGAACCATTATCATGTTTTCATCCATGTTACCGCTGAAAACTGTGATTCAACATTTTAGATGAGACTATTTATTTCATACTTAACTTATCTAATCCTTCACCCTTTCAATAATTAAAACAGGCTTGGGTTTAGATTAATTTGTTAATTTCTAAATTACAAGATGAATGTTTTTTGGTATGCCAACATGAAAGTAACACTATGGCTATACTAACAATTTAAAATTACCTCATATTGTTGTTGTGATGTCGATTAATATTCCTTTTAAGAAGAGACTTATCTCTGAGGGATAAAGTTCCTAATCCATTGTCGGAAGGCACGTCTGATGCAGGAGATTCTCTAGGCGAGGTCATTGCTTTTAGGCTAATTGCAAGTAAAGAGCAAAATTTGATTGAGGTATTTAATCACATCATAGAATTAAAATCCGATCACTAATTGTAAGCCATCAATTTTGAAGTTTTCACAAACGTGTTGTATTTGTTAAAGCAAATTATAAAATACTTAACAATATTCTCTTCCGTTTTTCAATTTACTTGACTTACAATATCTGACACAAGCAGACGACAATCTCGACGGTGTTCAATTTTCACAATGGCCAACATGAGCTTACATACAGTCTTAAAATAACCCTGTTGATTTAACAAAAATATCCTTACAGTGAAACACTTAAGTTTTTTAATTACCGATTGTTTCAATAAAAAATCCACTAATAAGTATATTAAGCATTGGCTATTGTAGTTATTAAAAGTATCTAGTGTTATTATAGGTCTATCAAACTCTTTTTCTTGGAAGAATCAACGAGGGGTAGTGATAGCTTATTAGCCTGTAATATTCATAAATGGAAAAGTTGACTCAGAATGCCTAAATGTATATATTTAACACCAAAAAGGCAAATCAGGATGAAATAAATTGGTGTTCGGAGGGTAGCCCTCTTCAATTAGCCGTGAGCATGAGATGAGAGAAAAATCAATTATAACAAGCATTGAGTGTGGGGTAAAAATATGTTATGGGTGGTACACCTGTGAGTTATTGTTTACTCTTTCTAACCTAATAACGATAATGGACTATGTTAACAAAACTTAACCTTTAAATTATTTATTTTAGTTTTTAGAGAATGTGCCGTAAATGTATCTATTATTAAATATAACGATTAATTAATTAATGCACTTATTCTTCAAGTATATCCTCTTTCGGAACTTTTATCCATCGGTTTTTATTTTATCTTCCTCTCGTACCTCTGAGTGTGATTGGGCTATAAATATTACCAATAACATGAGCAAAAGGAAAGCCCCATCCAGTGATAACAACCCTAATCATGAATTTTGTGATTTTTTGACAGGTAAGGCTTTTTGGATTCATATTGTTTTATTTTACAAGCCAACGGCATATTTTGTTGTTTTGAAGACAGGAAAGGTTCAAAATCTTGTCTTGTTACTTACCTAAAGTGACCTACTGTTCTCCACTCCATCCTGAATTTTACTGTAGTTATTGTCTATGAGGTACACATAGTGCCATTAGTCTGTGCTCATGGGTTTTATAACTTTCAACTTAATAACTTTTAAGGAATATAAATATTACTTTTTTTAGTTAGGGTAAACTTAATTTATTTATTTCAGCTGAAAATCATGTAGACGAGCAAAATGGAGCGAGCAAGCCCGACCTTTATAGTATGGCTAATAGCGTCAGAGTTGCACGCACAGACTAATGACACTGTCTGTAGTAAGGGACAATGTCAACTCATAATTTTTATTTGTTGTTTCAGAGCTTGCAAACTATGAGCGCAATGTTAATAGAAATATTCATAAATACAATGCATATAGGAAAGCAGCAAGCTCTCTTGCGGCACATAAAATACGTATCACATCTGGCAAGGAAGCCCGTAAACTTGAGGGCGTTGGAGAAAAGGTTGCAGCAAAGATTGATGAATACTTGAAAACGGGCACTTTACAGAAGCTTGATAAGGTACTAGTTTGGTTTATTGGTCTAGAAAAATTTTTATTGTTTCAAGTTATTGGCCTATCCAGTAACCATCTTATAATGTATTATTAAAGTGATTTAGGCCTATACTTTGACTTTAACTGTAGGACCATAAATTACCATTTCTGTTTATCTGAGATTATTGTCTTAAATCCACAGATACGTCAAGATGGTTCAAATGACTCCATTAATTTGTTTACTCGAGTGTCCGGAATCGGGCCAGTTAAAGCTAAAGAGCTAGTCGATTCAGGGCTTAACACTCTTGAGGATCTTAGAAAGAATATGGACAAACTAACACACCATCAGCAAATTGGATTGAAGTGAGTATTAAGTAAGGCCTAACCTGTATTTTATACAAAAAACCTACTAATGTAACCTCTACCGCAACTAAGAGGAAACACTATTAAGGACTGTGCAAAGTAAAAACGTATTAAATTTCCTCTGGGAAATAGCTTAGATAATGGATTTGTCTAAATAAAATGTTTTCCAGTCCCTCTAAACAGCTGTCCTTATCACGTAGTGCCGTATTACGGCACTTCTGTTTCAAATTTTAGTCTGATGGATTGCCAATAACCCCCCTCACAGCTGAGAAAGACATACAAGTAATTACATGTATTCATGTACAAATTACTTGTTGTAATAGTAAATTGAATGGAAAACATGTTTCAAGAGGACATTTCATGGTGTAGGCCAACTGACATTGTGAGTACTGCCCAGAACTAGGTTATTTTCGGATGTTTTCAATAAAAAAATAGTTTGTAATGGACTTAGACGATAACATTGCATCGTAGTTAGATGAACACCTATCAGTTACAGCTCAGCTTTGCTGGTAGTAGGTGGTTCTAATCCCAAAATAATGCTGTGTTCAGCTCTTAAAATTCCGAGGTCGAAGGGTTAAACCAGTTTAGTTTATATTATTGATTAATTATGTCCTTACCTGATTACTCTTAAAATAAAACCTTTTTAAAATTTTTACAGTGGTATGAGGGTATTACATGTGTGATTATATTAAATTTTTGTGTCATAGGTACTTTGAAGATTTTGAGAAAAGAATACCGCGAGAAGAAATTGGTAGGATTGAAAAGATTATCAAAGATTCTGTTATGGAAATGGATTGTAAATATTTAACAACTGTTTGTGGAAGCTACAGGTAATTTTGTACAGATTATTAAAATTAAAACACCTTTACTAATTCTGATTCCTTTACCTTTTTCAAATCAAATCAAATCAAATAATTTATTTCAGAAACTTTAACAAGCATTGAATCAGTCATTGTATACAATTATCAACTTAAACTAACAAACTAACGACATGTATTTAAATTAACAGTATTATACTGAATGAATACTGAATACTACTTTCCATGTATGATTACGTAGAACTGTACTACATATATTTTTCAAATAAAATATTTTACATTTATCTTATACTAGTGTTACCTGTCACACGTTGCAGCGATGGACAAACAGATTTATTAGGTTTAGGTTCGCTGGCAAATATAAAACATAGTATAATTAATTATTATTAGCTTTCAGAATTTGTGACCTATCCAGGTATTTTAAGCCAAAATATTGTAAGAAATTTGTGTATTCATGTGGACTTAAAACATTAAATCATAATATGTATACCTAAACATTATAAATATTTTTAATTCAGCCAACATATAAACATTTAAAAAAATCATAAAACACTATCCCCAAAATCTGTACTGAGAAATATTATATTTATACAGTAATTAGACACCATTAATTATTTACTACTTTATGCTTGCTTCTTTAGATTGCTCATTGGTTAAAAAACAGCTGCTGTTAATATCTTAAAAGGTAAGATACATATTTCCAAAACAAAATTATTTCCCCATAAGATTAACATGGGAACTTTGAAGGCGTATAGGGTAGAGGAGATTTATGGGAAAATCGTCACAAAAACTATTAGACTTTCCTATTTTAGACCTAAAGAACCAGTATACCGAATTTCAGCCTCGTGGGTAATCGAGAAGTGGGAGAATTAGTGATGAGTGAGTGAGTGAGGGCTTTGAATTTTATATATACTAGATGATTGTAGAAAGCAAATTGAAACTTTTGGTGAAAGATAATTCTAATTCATTTAATTTAACTGAAAAACCCACTACAAACATCTCCATCCCATGTTAAAATAATTTATTGTATTGCTCAATTTATTGCACCTGGATGGAAACAAACAACAGCGTTATTTACTAATTAAATGTAAACAACGCTCTTTATCAGGAATCAGCTTTTACCTCCATCCTGTATATATTTTTAATATAATTATTTTTCCATACGAGTTCAAGAGTATAATTCTATGATTTCACCATACAAGGCCATGGTGTCTACCAACCTGAAAAACTGGCAAAATCAGGGAATTCCACCCAACTAGGCAGGTCATGGAATTCTGTAAAAAGTTCAAATACAAGTCAGGGAATTTCTTAAGATCCAATAAAATGGTGTGTCAGCTTAAAAATGGTGTGAAAATTTCACTAATAATAGAAAAGAACCATGTTTCTGGTTTTTTTCTTTTCATAATAACAATTTTTGCGTAAACTGACTTTGCTAATAGATTTTCTCATTAGAATTAAATTTTACAAATATCTCATGGGGAGGATACGTCTCATGATTCATTTGTATTGAAATTAAAAAATTTTGTTTGGATGGCGGCAGGTTTGCAAAAAACATGAAAACATAAAATACTTACGGTGTCTTTTGCTTTTGTTGATCAGTATTTCTTAGTTTTTTTTCTGTTTTTATAATTTTAAGTAAAACCGTTCTTACTAGTTCCATCATGGACATTTGAAAACTTACGAGAACTTATGTTGGGTTTTATCTGGAAGCTGGAAAAGCTGGAATTTTCTAAATACAGGTATGAAAAACCTGGGAAAGTCAGGAAACTTTGATTTTGGTAGACAGCATAAAGGTTCTAAATTTTTTTTAATTTTAGGAGAGGTCTGCCGTCCAGTGGGGACATGGATGTCCTGCTCACGCATCCGGACTTCAGCTCTTCAGACACGGGAAAAACTGGTAAAGCCAAGGCTGCCAAACTACTCTCAAGAATCGTTACTTTGTTAGAAGAAAAGAAGCTCATAACAGAGACCATCTCTCACGGTGATGTCAAGTTCATGGTATTCATTTATTTTTTATGAGTTAATTTCAAACATTAGACGTAATCCTCCAAGTGCTATTGCAAATTCTCTGTAGCAATAAGGGGACAGAACAGTTCCGTCCAAGAGTGCCTGAGCGCATTAGCGTTCTGTCCAAGTATGCCAATGGGTTTATAAGTAGTGTATTATTTAGCTTTTTAGTTTTAAAAAGGAGAAAGTAAGTGTAAGTTTAGTGATTCCATTTATTTGATCATAATCTGTATGAAATGCTTGGTCAGGGCGCGTGTAAGGTGGACGAGGCTACAAGAAGGCTGGACTTGCGCATTGTGCCGTACGACCAGTACCATTGCGCAACTTTGTACTTCACCGGCAGCGACATGTTCAACAAAGAGATGAGAGCTCACGCAATCCAGCAGGGCTTCACGCTTAACGAGTACTCCCTCCGACCCCTTGGCTCCACTGGTTAGTCACATTACGCCATATGCTCTGTTAGATTAGATTAGACTACCATTTGAAATGGCGACCTACCAAGGTAGGTAATTTAAGCCAAGTATGAATGAGAAATGAGTCTAAGGTGATTTTGGCACGATCTTGTAGTCTTGTTACTGACTAAAGCTGACATGTTCCTTAAACAGAACTATTAATTAATAGCCCCACAGTCAATGACATATCTAAATGACTTAAATTTTAAAAGAGAATGTAAAAAGAGAACACTACACCCACTGACCATCGGTCACAACTATCCGTATTTTGATACAAGTAGCTGGATTACAGGACACGCCACGGTCCCAGTCATATGGGCTCCACATGTTGTTATGGTGACTATTGACATTTACATTTAAATTTTTACTCTGTAATGATGCCACTCCCAGTGGCGAAAAGTACATCAGGATACTGAATAAAATTTGAGATCCACAGGTAAGGTGCTAAAATGTATGAAAATTGAGAAAGTAATAGTCAATTTTTGGTGATAGGTGTTCCCGGGGAGCCTCTGCCGGTCACCAGTGAGAGGGACATCTTCGAGTACATCGACTACCCTTACAAAGCCCCCGAGGAGCGTAGCGTCTAGTGGTCCACGCAACTACGTCGCAGAACCGAACCAAAGATACTCATCAGAAGTCACAGAGTCAAACACATCATACTCATACACATCACAGTCACAACTGGACATTAATGCAGTGTAACTTGGTAATAAAATTACAATTATTGACACAATATCTGAGTGACATAAAAGGTTTATTAATATGTACATCAAAACCATATAAATAATAAATTTTTTTATTTTCATCAAATTCATATAATTTATATTAACCAATTCGGGTCTAAAAACAGACTAAAACCATCTCGTATCGCGAGATGCGTAATGAATGACTAAAAACAGACAGTAGGCCTACTCATTCAGTAGTTCCACGGTTTTTTTTTAGGCAGCAGCATATACTTGAATCTGTCACTTATGCCCTTTTATTTACTGTTTCTCCAAAGATAGGGTAAATTTTAATTGTTTGCTATCAATAAATAATACGGGTATAACACAACTACTGTACTAACCTCAACTGCAGGCCGTCTGTACAATCTTTTTTTTGTTCAGAACAGTAAACAATTGTCAGTTGGTCCTCACAGGGTTATGTTAGGCGGGACTTAGAAACAAAAGAGGTTATATCCGTGTTGGCGTTACAGCAAAGATTGTAATAACCAAGTTGCACCAAGTTAGTTAGTTAATTTTTTTTGTTAAACGTCTTTTTACAGTGTCACTATGAATGTTTGCAGTTGTGAAGGGATTGAAAGAGGAGAGTTAAATATATCTATAATACATTAAAGGAATAAAAACATTGTTAACTTTACAAACCTGTATTACCTTCTGGCGAATGTTGTTTTATTTTTTACATCAATATGGTTTGTAATTCAATTAGAAATTAATATACACAATTAATGAGAAATCCAGTTTGACTTAAATGAAAGTTTTACTTGTAAACCATGTAGAGGATTTATATATGTATGTGAATAATATGAATATAAATTGGTCGTTGATGTAGTTTTGTGTGATGAATATTTTTCTGATTTATACAATTTATGTTTGGTTATGCAACCTGTATGATATTAGTTTTATTGTGTTATTTATTATTTCAGTTTCGTAAGACCGTTTTAGTTGCCTAGGTGTTATTTAATTTTTAAAGTTGTCTAATTATGTAAGGAAAATAATAACATCACTTTAAAAATATATATGAACATAGTTTTAATGTGATCAAAGTTTATTTTTTACAATTTTCCAAAAGTTAATACTTTTTAGTATTGAAATGACTGTAAATTACATGTATTTTTTGTGTAGTTTTAATGTGTTTTCTTTTAAGTGGATTGTGTTTCGGTTTCTTTTTAGTATTTGATAATTTAAAAATAACCAATTGTAGTTCTACAAATGATAAAGATTATTTAATATTTTTATAATATTTTTAAAGTCATCATCTGTCATTATTGTTGTACTGATTCAATAAAAAAATAAAACTTTAGATGTTTTATTGACCTTATTGTTTGAAAATTGGATTATTTTTAAATAAACCCTTATTACAGTGGGTTCTTTTAACTGTTAAACCGGCAAGCGTCTTGATCGCGATCCATTTATGCCACACTCAACCGGTAACATTGCGATCGCGACGCATTATGGCGCATATTATTTATTGCGTTCTTACAACTACATAAGGACATAATTTTGTATGTTATTAAACACCGTTATGTTCAGCATGAGTCCACTATATGCATATATCTTATATATTTAATACACTAGGCCTATTTTTGTGATAATTGTTTTGGAGCGGTGGTGCTACCAATCACCATGCCCAAGGTGTCGTTATAAAGGTCTTAGCTTGTAGTTTTGCCATCAATTAAAAAAACTTTGAACATTCACCATGGTCATGGAAAATAATGGGGTCAAAGTCGCGATTTTCCCCATATAAACACCAACGATCGATAAATCAGCTGTTTATTTAAGGAAGTGGTTAAATAAACAAATCAAATCTGACAATTAAACATGGTTCTTTCTTTTTTCGTTTAATGAAGACATCATCGTACAGCTGGCAATCAAACACCAGTTTTTATTTGCATAAAACCCAAACATAACCAAAATGAAAATCTGTTGGGAAAATCTAAACTTAGTTTCTAAACATAGTTATTGGTAGACAGATTGTCTCCTTGACACCGCACGATTTCGTGCGCCAGGTACGCTAGTAATATTATTATTTTCTTATTGTTGACATTTATATTAGCAGAATTGAAAATATCAATGTTTCCGCTAGAATTGTTGAGTGTTGTTGTATGTGGCGTCATATTTATGTGTTTTGGCGTAAAATTTTGTAAATATTCTTTTTTTAGGTAATAAGTGTATATGTTCTAAATCTAAATAAAATCTGGATTATTGTGAGTGTTCTGGAATTCATACTGTGTTCAAGGACATAAATATACTAGAGTGTGAAATTGAAAGTTTTTTTTTAATTCAATTTTTTAGTTTATTGTTGCCTGAAGAATCTACCTGAAATTTTATACTTAGTATTACATGTTTAAAAATGTATTTTTAGAATTTTTCAAAATAATCTACAAATCTGCCAATTTGGGCTTGCTGGTTGAGATAGAAATGACTGCCAGTTGTACGGTTAACTGAGTCTCGGTTAATTGAGGTTCTGTGTTAACCTAGCCTGCCCTGGGTTCATGAAACATCAAATATTTGATATGAAGTATCATTGGCTTTGATACTTTTCTTAGGCTAATGTACTATAAATTTATTAATTAATATGTTGCATTAAAGCAACTGTATTCATTGGTCATAACCGCATATTGTAATTTAAAAACAAACAAATTTACTTGTAAAGTTTTTAGTTGATATATTTTATTCTAAAAGAAGTTCCTCGCTAACTGAGGTTGTTGCGGTACACATTAGATCTATAACAAGACTCTAGTGTATTAATGTGAAATACTTAAACTGTTATCATCCTTTTACTTTCTCTCCTTTAACAAAGTGTATGGAGAAAGTATTATTTTGTAAAAAATATTTTGAAATTTGAGTATAGAGTGGATAAATATGTTTTCTCCCTGGATCCAAAAAAGAGGTTTTTGGACTGATGTCGGAGGCTATATCTTAATTCTTCAAAGGGTGGAAAACTAGTGGTTTGCTGGTTGATATAATCTTGTATAGGAGTTAATATTGCGGTTTTCAGTGATAAAAGTCTAAAGTCTTATAGATGTTTTGAAATATTGTTTATCATAAATACTTGAAAAAACAATTGATTGATTGATTGATTGGCGTGACATGTTTTTTTTTTGGAGAAAAGTTTGCCAAACTTTCATTTCTTCTTTCCGCAAACCAGTATTCAGTATGCAATGTATCAAATATGTAATTTTTTCTCAAAGAGGGGCTATAGCTTCTTTAGCCCTCTTCCTTTGTGTGCTCCCACACCCAGGCACATTCTCGAGTTAACATTCCATAAGATATTATAACTGAACTATAAGACTAAATTGAACTCAAAAACTAAATTAAGATTTGAATTTGGTTTGACATATCAAAATACTTTTTAAATATCATTGTTTCTTATCTTCTGAGTATTAATTTCTTTTGTTTTTTTAATGAAAAAAGGTCAAATTTTTAAAAATGTTAACGAAAGGACTGTGTTTAGTACGGCAATTTTGATGTCAGTAATGTTATATGTACTTGAAAGAAGTGGAGTTTAGTTTAAAAAATCAAAAATTACAGTTAAATATGAGTTTTTAAAACATTTTTCCTTGACAGATAATACCTTTTTTTAACTATAGATTGTCATACAACATATATTGAAGTTAATTTCACAACAAACATGGCGCCACACGTGTTATCAGATTATGTCATGAAAGAGATAATCTAAAAGTAGTGGCAATAGTATTTATCTAGCAGACAGTGACTTAATACCTCTGATCTAAAGGACTTGCCGAAATATCCTTTACATCACTCGTTGTATGAGGTCATTAAGAAAAAACTAACTCCTCAGTTTTTTGTCAGTTTTGTCAATGTTATGGAAACTAATAATTTTAATACAACAATATTTCTGAAAACGATGAAATTCCTCCAATTTTTAAGCAACTGATATCTAAATTTACATTAAAAATTTATTTAAATCTTAGTAAAGGACTATTCAAAATTTACATGGTCATGTTTACGACCTATATTCGGGAAAATATATCAAAATGAGCAAAACTATGACTACGAAAAAATTATAATTAATTAATATTATAATAATTATATGATATTATAACTAATTTAATAATTATGATTAATTAATTATAACTACCCCTGAGATACTTGTGATAATACAAACTACGCTTGTTCATAGGTTCAGTCATATACAAAAATGTTAATAAATAATGAAGATTTCCTCATCCCGAGTAAATAACTTATATAAACAATCAGATTATATTATTGAAATGCAACCTACGCAGGTAGTTTTTTTAAGCCAAGTATGAATGAGAAATGAGTGTAAGATGAGTGCAACCTCAATGTTACTCCTAGTTTTTTGAACTTTGAAGGAGGGAAAAATTTGGTTTGAAATGTTTTAGCTTGCACTTAACTCTTTTGTTTTCATCATATTCCATTGTATTGAGACACACTAAAACTATCATTAGAATACAAAAAGTAAATGCAACCAAAAATTCTAAATCTTTTCTTTTTAATAGTAATAATCCGAAAAGCTTGAAATTTTGAAGGGGGCTGACTCGGTATGTTAGTAATTGATTTTACATAGTTTTGGAAAATAAATTTTCCTCTTACAAATATTACTCAATTTAATTTAAACTTTCAAGATAGGTTAGAAAGGACAGAATAAAGATTTAAAAAAATTTAAATGAGTTGTATGCAAAAAAATTAAAAAATATATATTTCTTTAATTTAGATTTAGGACCATAACTGAAATTACTTAATGCAGAATTTTAAAAACTAAACTTATTCTTATTACTTGGTAATATTCAAAAATCCTAAAATAAAAAATATATATAACTAAGAATATATCTTAGCAGAAAGCTTTTTGAAATCATAGCTATGATATTAGTAGCAAAGATAAGCTTTGAACAAGTTGAGTGCCTCACCTATATCTTCACCTGATAACGGTTTTGATAGCAAACCTTAGATTTCTCCGGTTCAGTCTCCGACAATGATGGAAACCAAGTACATCTGTGTTTGTGTATTTGTTTTATTTAGTATTCTAGAAGTTAGGTCGGATAATTTGTGTAAGTATCCATTTCATTTCATCCAAAATCTATAAAAAATTATTAATAAATTAATTTAACTATTTTTAATTAATTATATAAAACACAGGACACTATTAAAGACATTTTGTTATTGATCAGTGTATCACAAAAAATATAATACAGATAATTTATTACTAAATAAAAGGCCTTTTCAGTTGTATTCTTTGCACTGTAACTTGTCACAAAACAAAGGTGCGAGACAGACTGAAGGTCACTTAACCTCCCCCACTGTATCCGCCCTCATTACTGACACCCCAAACAACAGGTACTCCAAGTTTCAGGCTGATTTATTTCAAACTCCATGTTTTATAGAAACTTAAAATGAAAAGTGAGCTCACCTCTCGATCATCTAAGATCGAGAAAAAGTCCAATAGAAAAAGGCATCTAGGTCCAGAATTGAACTTAAAAAATTGTGGCAAGAATGTTTTCGGGATCATAATGGTCACCTTTTATGAATTGGATACTGAACCAACCATAAAGTTATTGGAATTGCAAGTCTGATTGAATAAAGCGATGCTTACGTCAGGGACATAGTTCAAAGTGTGCGCGTGAGCGATCCCTAACAGCGTTTGAGGTGGGTTTCTGTGGTAGGAACCAGCTGTGGAAGGGCGTTAGCCATCTTTGTTTCTACTGAACACCTTAGCGTTCAGTAGAAACGCTATACAGTAGAACGCTGTGCAGTAGAAACATTGTGGCTAGGACTTATCCTAGCCACAATGTTTTAGTTTATTAATAGGAAGAAGATAGGAGGAAGAAGAAGGGGTAATGCGGGACTCATAGAGCAGGTCCAACCATGGGTGGAACGGTGGCATGGCAAGGTGGATTACTACCTCACTCAGTTTCTGACAGGCCACGGCTATTTCAAGTCATACCTGTATCGTATGGGCAAAACCGGTTCACCGGATTGCACTTACTGCCTAAGCGTTCCCGATGATGCGGAGCACACTTTCTTCTGCTGCCCCCATTGGGAAAGGCCCCGCCTGGAGGCTGCACGAAAACTGAGGAAACAAGATCTTTGAGGATGAGGGAAACTGGGATTGCTTGTCACAGTTTGGCTGGGGCATTCTTCCTGAGGAGAAAAGTGATCTGGATCGCGAAGATGCCCAAATCCCCTAAAAAAGTACCTGGACATGGAGTAAACCAAGGGCGTAAGCGAAATTTATGTCTAGCCTGTTGTAATGTGACAAACAGTTCCAGGTTAGAATCCTAAGAGTGGAGGAGGTTTATTTAGTGGGTAACCCTGCTTCTTAGGAGAGTCCCACACTACAGGCTGCCCACCTGTGTGCATAAAGCATTTCTTCCGCCTCTCCCTCAAAAAAAAGAAAAAAATAGGTGCAGGGATTAGTAATACAGTAGTAAGAAATATTGGTTCTTAGTTTAAATAAAACCTTCCACTGGACTAATTTTCATCAAAATGGCTGTGGTAAACTACAGGCTGCTAAACTGTGGCTCACTGTCTTAATCAGATCATTGATATAGAATAATTCCATAGTAAATTGTTTCCTATAAGGGAGAAAATTCAGATCCTCTTGGGCTCAGATGTTATGATCGTTTACTATCAGTTGTAATAAAGATGAGGTATTTCTGTTATTGTATGTGTAAAAGTGTAATTTCTAGGTCTGATTTTGATTGTAATAAGATTTCCAATTTTTTTAGATCGATTATGTGCAACGAAACGAGTGAACCTTTTGAACAGATGTCAGACTGTGAAGAGAGGAGACAGTCAAGTGGAATGTGTTGAGGTCAGTGACAGGTAAGAATCAATCAGAAGTTTATGTTCATGTTCAACAAAACCCACAGGGCAGTCCGACATCCAAAATTGGAATTTTGGTCTTTTTTTGCTAGTTGTAAAATTTTGACTTTTTAAAACATTTTGATACCAAAAACAATTAGTTTTCATAAATTTTAGTGGTGTATATCCATTTTTAAAAATTGGTCTGCACGGAGGTTCTATGCTGTTTAGTAGTAGGTGCCACACCACCAACCCAAATGATTCTTCTTCTCTTTTGTTTTAAAGCAGGTACAAATAACATGAAAACTGTTAATGATATTTTGACATTTTTTGTCATATCACATGTTGCAGCTTTGGTGTTAAAATTATTATGTTTTGTTCACAATTGTGTTCTAAGGTAAAAATATGAGAGAAAATGTTTTGGGAAAAAATCATAAATACATATGTATTCACTATATTTTTATAATCCTAGTTCCAACAAACAATTAGATATTGTATAACAACTGTGCAAATTTTGAGCTGTCTATGAATACTAATATAGGAGATATATGTGCGTACCTAAAATATAACTTTAACATGAATGGCATTAGGGACAACTGAAATCCTCTAGGTCGGTGCTATTGTAGCTTATTCTTTACATATACAGAGTTTGGTGCAAGCTTCCTGAGTAACTAGTTTAAGATAACAATTATGTTTTTGTACATTTTTATACTTTACCATGATATTATTTATTGTAACGTTTTTATTTTTATTGTTAACCTTTCTAGCATGTAAGTTAAAAGTTTTAAATTAAATAGTTAAGTGAAATATCCTCAAAAAAATTACAGAAGACTTTATTTGGGAGAAAATTTAGCAGGAATATGTTATCTGATGAAACACCATTACATATATCATGTCAAACTATACGTTTTGTGCCAATAAAATGTCTTATTCCTTAGACTTCCAAAATGACATTTTTATGTATGCTGATTATCCAATAAGATTATCAGATAAAAAATTTGGTGTTAAAATATTATTTCCTGTAGTATACCAAATTTTTTTGTATTTAAAAAATTTCACATAGGTTAAGCGAAAAAGGTCTATTATTCATCCACGTTCCCAAAATTTCAGCTCAAAAAAAATAAGCAGTTTTCCCACACATCTTGAACGAAAAATGCAAATTCTGAAATAATTACTATTCAATTCAAAAAGTTTTAACTAAAAACTTGAGAAAATTATGCCAAAGCATATTTATGATACAATCAACAAATAAACATTAAAATTAAGCTGTAGTGTGTCTAAGTAATATGTATGCTGCAGTGTTGATTGTGCTCTGAAGATGCAGCAAGGGCTGGCAGACTTCGGAGTGTTCACTGCAGAAGAGGCCCTTCTTGCTTCCAACTTCATTGATAAGAGCGTCCAAGTTATCGCGGACATCAGGCATGTGGAAAGACCAACAGGTATCTAGTGTTTTGTTAATACTGTACTCTTACATTTTAGGTTCAATTTTACAATTTTATAACTTTTTAGCAATACCCTTGAACTTCTCTAAGAAAGATAACCATAACAAATCATAATTTTTTAAATTTCGTTAACTTACATAACTTTATCTTGTCAGGTCCTACTCAACAATTTCTTCTTTTCATATATCACCTTTGCAATTTGGATACCTTTTGTTCTGGTGATACACTTTTACGCTGTTCATTGTATTTTTTTCTTTTTTTCTTCACATTAATAGCAGCAATAGGATTATATTTATTTTTCCCCTCTAGACGCTAAAATATTCTAGATGTATGTTGTTTACTCTCATTAAACATGAACTGAGAGACTGTTCTCCTCATCCTCACACTCAGACGCTTAGTCTTGTGAGGATTTTCCAGTATTAATATTGTGTTTGTTATGACAAAATTGTACTTTTTATTATGGAAATAAACATCTTGAATCTTGAATAATTTATATACAAAATGATATTTACTTCTAACAAAATCCCTGTTACGCTTACACAGAACTGTTGTTTTGCATAATTAGTCGTAAAATCCTCAATCCCTTATATTATGCAAGATCCTTGATCGACTGGGGCTATGCTATAGGGTCAATTACATTTCAATTTAAAAAAAATGCATATACAAAAAAACACATTAAATCTACTTTAAAATAATTCATATATTTCAAGAATTAACTGTACTAGATAGGCAGAAAGTGTTTTTCTAAGATGGTTTTATATGATAAATAACAGGTTACTAACCTTACTATCCCGTCAATCCAATTCTTATTTGTCACTAACTTTGTGACCCAGGGTTTCGAACACGTGGTTCATTTTCAAACAAATATCAAGTTATTCACTCCATTGGAGGTCGTTATAATCCTCTTCAATACACACACATACATAGACTGCACACATTTAAACAAAACTGTAAAATTAAAGTTACACTTAAAACATTTAAAACTTTTAAAAATTTAACTAAATTATTAAACATTGCGTGTACCGCAACATTAATGTACAGTTTTGTTTAAATGTGTGCAGTCTATGTATGTGTGTGTATTGAAGAGGATTATAACGACCTCCAATGGAGTGAATAACTTGATATTTGTTTGAAAATGAACCACGTGTTCGAAACCCTGGGTCACAAAGTTAGTGACAAATAAGAATTGGATTGACTGGATAGTAAGGTTAGTAACCTGTTATTTATTATATTCACCAATTCAGGAGGCCTATAAAATAAAAATGAATAAAAGGTTTTATATGATAGTCATAAATTACACAATCTTGAGCTGATTAACAAGATTAAATTTTCTAATTAGAAATTATAAACATTGAACAAATTTTTAGATCCCTACGCCTTCCAAGCTGTGGCAGTTGTGAAGAAAACATACGGAGGAACCCTCAGCAGTTTAAAAGGCTCAAATTTCTGTCACCCTGGGTTTGCTCCGGGCGGCCTTTGGACAGACTCAGTTCTCAAGGTTAGGAAAATTGATTAGTATACATATACGTTTTTTAAAAAATGTTCCACAATTTTTTTTATTTTGGAATACTTTTTACATCAGTGGCATTTGCTGTCATTACCATATGATGATGGGCTGAGCACTGATGACCGAGCATTGACCGTCACCGATTGGTAACATTCTGAAATATTATTCAGAAGTCCTTTCTCTCTTCAACAACATTGTACGAGAGTATCAGTTGACTGTTACCGCGTCAAGTGCCATTATCTTTCACCAATAAGTTTTAAAAAACAATACAATTTTTGTCACGGTAAGTGTTATTCAGCGTCCTAGTGATCTACACGTCGCGATAGTCCGCAGTGAACGTATTAATAGGGAATAATCCAAACTCTGATCTTGACCTACATATTATGCTACCAACTGATGACATAAGGAGTTAAATGATATAATTAAATTATCATTTGTACCCTTATAAACTTTACCATAATTTCGATTATCTTGTCTTTTGTGAAGGCTGCTCTAGTATTTAAGCCATGTACTGCAATCTTGAATTGAATAAGATTTTTTATACTCTTATAAAACTTAACGTGTGTGTTTCTTTCACAGCACTTTGAGCGATATGTTGTCCCCACTCCTTGTGAGTCGAGCCTTCCCCTTGTGGAGCAGGAGATCAAAGCGATGTCTGCCTTCTTCCAAAGCGCATGTCGGCCCGGGCCTTGGGTCCAGGAGGACATGTTCGATGCCCGTCTCAGTGAGTTCACCTCCTTTTGTTTCATTCAGTAACTTCTACATTATTGTAAATACGGAAGTAGAAACAAAATAAAGTAGCTTGACAACTTTTCAAAATATAAATTATTTCCTTTCTGAAATAGGAATTTAAAGTTAGAATGAGATCTTACATTCATTTCTCATTTATACTTAGCTTGAAACGCCTACCTGGGTAGGTTACAATTTTATATGGTAGTCTAATCAGTAATTAAGATGTTTTGCCGCAGAGATGAACTACAGCAACCTGTGCAACCTGTGTGATTCACCCAAGACGTGCGCGTACGCCAGCCATGAGTCTGGGAGTCACCGAGCTGCCCTCACTTGCCTCACCCATCGTGGCGGAGATGTTGCCTACGTCGCCTTGCGATACGTGCGCCAATACTTTGGTGTAAGCAGAGTTAATAAGACTAGACAATAATACTGAGAACAACTTCAATCTTAGACCGTTGAAGTATTTTTCATTTTTAACTGGATTCCACGTTAAACTGTAGGTCCCTTAGTTGCCATCGGCTGTTGGGCTATTAATTAACAGTACTGTCTAAGGAACATGTCAGCCTTAGTCAGTAACAAGACTACAAGATCGCGCCACAATCATCTTACATTCAATCCTCATTCATACTTGGCTTAAAATACCTACCTTGTGGTATGGTCACCATTTAAATAGATAATCTAATAACGTTCCACCTTCTCATCCCAGATCTCATCTTGGCCACTATCCGAAATCGTTTTACACATCACTTCAAGTTAGATTTTGATGCCTTAGCCAGTACGCCAAGTACCATTGTCTGAAAAATCATTCCTGTGGCTATAAAGCATACCCTAGTGGCAAAGCAGCGAACTCCATGGGTTAGTTGCAACATTAGTTCACAACTTGTGAGTCAGCTGAACGGCTCGGTAACTTAAACGTTCACTTAATTGACACAGACCTGTAATTTGACTGGTGTTTCACAGTGGTTTGGTTTAACCCCTTAACCGCGGTGTAAGGTGGTGCACTGAAGTTTCCATGTCATCAGTGGTGTGTGATTTAATTATTACTTGCCGATGACCCACGGTGGGGTTTTTGAAACTTTTCTTGGTTGCAACATAGCTACATAAATAACTACCAAGTGACATTTGATACTGCGGAGTACGTGGCGTGGATGTAGTTTCATTAAAGTTCTCTAGATTGCAACAATAAATGGTCTGTCACTCTTAACAGTCAATGTAACAGTCATAGCTTGAAAAAAAATTAGCAGACTACTTTAATTCATGAGAGAATCAGCTGAGAACATCCGTGTAAACACGGTTTTCCAGCGCAAGAGTGTTGCATGTGTTATTCCGTGCGTCGCGATTTGTGAGTACAGAATACTACCACCCACTAATACTAACACCATTTGTTGCGTTAAACTACTCATTCACACAAATTTGTGAACATTTCCAATAAAACCTTTCATATAAATTTTCTCTCCGTCAATTAGCTGGAGTCAGGATTCAGTGCGATGGCCAACCCCAACGAGTACAAGCTGCTGTGTCCAGATGGCAGCACTGTTCCGGTGGACGCCCCGAGCCCATGTGCTTGGGTCCAGCAGCCGTGGAACGGAGTCTTGGCTCGGAGGTATGTGAATTACACTTTCAGGAAATCTCTTGAACATCAACAATTAAGAGTAAGGTATAAAATCTGGATAACTCATACAAATCGCTTTTGCGATTTGGCATTTTTTAAGTCAGAAATTAACCCTTCTATTCGGTAGGAGAATTCCCACTCTGGAAAGACTTTGTGACATTTTCTGCTGTCCAAATGATTAATTAACGTTTTTTTAGATCCTGACTTTCCTTGTAAAAACTGATACTAGTAAGATTTTGATAGTTCTTAATAAGAGCTCTCTTATGTTTGGATTGTATAGAATTTTTTGCTACACAACATCAGCATTACATTCCTTGTCATGGTGTTTCAGGGACATAGCCATGACACTGCAACCCCTCTTGCTCTCCTGGCTCAGTCCCAGTTCAGACTCCAGGGCTCCCTGGGCACAAGCTCTGATGTCTCTCATGGTGGACACGGATCACAACATCAACAGTGTCACTTCTCTCCTGTCTAATTTTGTTCGACAGAGTCAGTAATGTATCTTAGTTTAAGTTTAAAGTTTAATAAATTTAATGTGTAGGCTACAATATTATAAAATAAACAGTATTAAGTGGTTCACTAGACAAACAAGCCAGCCATCTACAAAGATTTTTTAAACTAGATTTTTTAAAGTTTCAACCTAATAAAACACCTTAAAATTCAATTTCAATCGTAATAACACAATGAATTAGCTTGATTTAAGTTTTACATTTCAACTTATAGGTTAATTCTGTATCTGTCGGAGAGACATGAGTGACAGACGATAAAGTTTCACTTCTCTAAATGAATCGTTGTTATGCTCACGTGCGTACTGTGGTTCTCCTAGCCTGTTTTTTCGTAATTACAACTCTAGCTTACAATTTATTATGGCAATTTTCACTATAAGCTGTTCTCTTACCTCCACTAATAATCCAATTAAGAATGTCGCATCAATTGTTCTGTGTTCTCGGTTTTCGTTGTACTTCATTGTATTAACAAATAGTATACCCACACTATTATAATAGAGGTAATAGTAACATGACCTGTAGTTTTTAAGGAAACTCAAGGTTCTCAAACATCAGTATTATGGTATATCCTTATGGGTTTAAAACATTTTTTATTAAATATAAATAAGCATAAAAATTATTTAAAAAAACATTTCTGTTTTTAATTACCGTACTGGATATTATCAAAAGAGTTTATTTTTGTTTTGTAAAATGTTGTACTTTTAGCACACTCGTGAAAGGGTTAAGATATACCTTATTACACTTTATTAATGAGTTTCTAGTTTGTGACATTAGTCCCTGAGTTTTTAAAATAGCTTTTATTTAGTATTTAAGTTACATATCATGTTATTCTTGAATATGTTTTACCTTTTAAATTGTTGTATAGTATTTTACATGCAATTTATATATTTCTTAATTTCTATTTATTTTAATGTTTATATTAGCTTCAATATTTGTCAAACACCATTTTAAGCTACATTGTTTATGAACAAGCTGTACTTAATAAAGAATGTTAAAGAATAATGATTGCAGTAGGTGGGGAGACGAGGCAGGCGTGTCGAGGGAATGTCAAGTGGTGCACGGCCAGCACCGCAGAGACGCGCAAGTGCGAGTGGCTGCGTGCCGCGATACAGTCGCACGGGATACAGCCGTCGCTGGACTGTGTGTCAGCCGAGGGAGAGTGGGAGTGCTGGGCCAATGTGCGCGATGGCATCGCTGATCTCGTCACTGTCGATACTGAGTATGGCTACATCACCCGGAGGTTGGTCACTATGTTTTTTTTCCGGAATACAAAGCAAGAGTATAGCTATCCTTATGCTACCTTGACCTGAACAAAATAGTAACTATTTTGAAAACTACTTGATATTGAGTCGACCGTGTGGGAGCTATGTCTTATAGAAGTTAAGTATCTCTTGTTGAGGTTTTAATCAAAGGATATTTGCTGTATAGAACCTTTTTAAACCTAGTCATAGACCACTAAAAATACTTGTTGTGGAGGGTTATACCCAAATTTCCACCCCATATAGTGGTGTATTTACATTGAAAGTAATTAAGGTTTCAAAGGGTATTGAGAATTTGGTCTTATAAAGGGTTTCGTCTTATAGAGTTTCTTACTGTATAGCCATTAGGGATTCTTTAGGATGAAAAAGGTTACTGCTCAGAGAAGTAAAAAAAAGAGATTGAAGCCTTGGGTTACATAGCACAGCATTTGGCACAGTAGCTCAGGTCGAAAGTTGTTGGATCAAAACCAGTGGCCAGCGACTCCCATCAGATCATGAGCCTCTCAGCCTTTGTGACTAATGCCACTACAGTACCTCACAGTCTTTAATTCACACAGTAGGCCTTAGGCTCATGGTGAAGGGTAGTTGAGGTTCTAATACAAAAAAAAACATTTTAAGAGGATTCATGCCCCAACTTAACTAAACTTAAAACAAAAGACTACTGCAAGCCATATCGTGTGACAAATTTTTGTATACAAAATGATCTTTCTTATTTGCATTGCTGTTTCTTTTAATTTTCTCACTAATAAAATATTCAAATTTTCTCACATTTAAGATCTTTCAATATGTCACCCTTGGCCTTCATGGACAGTGGACTCAATGGGAACTATCAGGTTTTGGCGGTCATTCAAAGTTCAAACAAAATGATCAAAAGCTGGCAGAACGTCAGGCAGAAGAAGGCTTGTTTTCCAGAGTTTGGCGGCTTAGGTAAATATATGATTAGTTTTTTATTTAAACTTTAAATCTACAAATGAAGTCAATTTTTTCATACTGATAAGATTTATGTCTGATAAGAGTAGGTATGTTCAAAATATAGAAAACTAAACATTTTATTTCTTAGCAATAAAAATGCAATGCTACACAATAATTTTATAAAATACTGGAACACTCTTATTCTCACAGAAACTCAATTAAGATTAAGAAATAAATTCTAATAGTTGATAGAAATATGGTATCATGTTCCAAGTAGCTGGACTATAGGACATGTAACCTTATTATGTTACTTCTGTTACACCTTTTGGGTCTTTCAGATTGCTAACACACATCCCCTCCCAGAGCTTAGACATATCTATGAAAAAAGTCCATATTCCACTTTTAATTCTTAGCTTATTATTTTGTTACTTATGCTGTGTTATTTTTATTGATATAATATGAACGTATGTGTCAGCGTGGACGGCTGCAGTGGATACCTTACTAGAGCATCGTCAGCTAGCCAGGATGTGTCCGTATGCCCACGCCATGGCCAGCTACGTGGGCGGTGCATGTGCGCCGGGCGCAAGGGACCCCGACCACATCCGTGGCTCTGGTACCGTCCCTGCCAAGCTGTGCAGTGTCTGCAACCCCCACCCCAACGGCTCAGGTGGGTTAAGAGACTATTCCTAGAGATCCTAGATTCTTATCATCACCCTGGTGGGTATTTCAAGGTAAATATTTGTGTGTATTGAATGTAGTGTTTTTTTTACATATGAGATCGTTCATTTAGCAGGATCATAAATAGGCCTTGGCTGGACACTGAGTCTGGGAGTTCTGAATGTTTAAAGAATGGTTCCCCTTTCGTCCCAGGATTAAAATGTCTTGATCACAAATCCTCTCTTTCCGATGGCTCTAAAGATTATAACTATTGTAGCGCTCAGCTTGCTTTTCTGGCGCCTACTTAACCTATTCTAAGATATGAATTAGAATTAATATTAGTTATATGCTGGTTGAATATAAATCGGTTTTTAATCAAAGTTTATATTTATAGATTTATGTGCTACTACTCAGAGCAGTGTGTTTTATGGTGATCTCGGAGCGTTACGCTGCCTGACGAGTGGATCGGGTGATATTGCTTTCATAGACTACAGACAACTGACAGGTAGGCTTTAAAAGCTCTTTAATATAATGTTGTTTAAGGTGAGTAAGTGGTCTGGTTGGTAGCATCACGGACTTCAAACCTGAGTCAGTTATGGCACTGGTTCAAATCTTGGATAAATATGCAGCAAAGTATAGGTAGAATATACTACCACAAACAAAAAAAATGTTTGGATTATTTTTTAACTGTAGCTATTATTGACTTATAAGCTTATTTATAAATTAATTCTTTACACTCTTAGATTTGAGGACTGAACTTCATTTGATTTGATAGTGTAAAATTGTAAGGTACATTTTTCCATTGGAATTTTATTTCTAATGGACCATTTTCATCGTATGTTGAATTTTTTGTGATATTGTTGGCAGGCAGTGATGGTCAGCTTGCCGGGGATATAGAGCCGAGTAGTTACAGAGTCTTGTGCAGGAACGGGTCGTTGGCTCAGAGTGTGGGACTAAACGTCGATGACGACTGTGCTCTAGCCTACGGCGTTGGCTCTGAGGTAGGGAATTCGAGGCACAATATAAGGTCTAGCCTTTCTGTTGAGTAGCTCAAATTATAAATACGGAAGTTCTATAAGAAGTAAAAAGGTTTTTTCTCGGTTTTTGTCTCCGTTTTGCCTGTAGGGTACTCAGATAATATGGGTGTGTGTGATGAAAGTAATGGATTTCATCACTAGAGTAAACTACACGATAATGGTCCGATGAGGTCTTGGACAGCTGGTTCCTCCCTCGCCCCCTCTTGTCCAGCAGTGTTGCCATTTTTCATTTAGCCTATCAGCTGATGTAACCATATGCTATAATAGAATAGGGCGATTTGGCAACACCACACTGATTCTCATCGGAGCATTTTTGTGCGGTTTACTCTAATTTAGCTGATTCAGTTGTCAGTAGCTTTAATTAATAGCCCAATGAAAAAAGACAACTTGGCCCATTATCGAACCACCACAAAATTATGTCAAGATTTTTCTCAGAACCAAATTCAAGGCTTCAGACTATGAAGCATCTTGAATATTTTGTTCCCTCCCCCCCCAAGATAACTATTTTCTATTAATATACATGTTTTTATTCTAAGCTACGCACCGGTTACCGGTATTGTTTTGTTTCATAGGTGATGGCCCGAGGCGACAGGTCACCCACGAGGGACATGGAGTTGACGGAGTTGCTACTGGAGCTGGATCAGTGGTTTGGCTCCACCTCTCCCAGCAAGATGGACAGCGTCTTCCACATGTACTCTGAGTTCCAGGATACGAAGGACTTGCTCTTCAAGGTACCGATCAGGAACTTGATCTTGTCGTGGACTTGTTGGTCAATTGGTTAAATCACCTTCAAATGAAGAGCGTAATCACCTTCTTGGCGTTAGAGCCAATCAAAATTACTAGGATTTGATTTCCAGACCATAATAGACCATGATAAATCTAAATTTGGCTTGCAAATGAACATTTGTCTTGTAGGGTGGAAGTTGACAGTATTTTTATACTTAATTCAAAGACAAGACAAAATTACAAAAGATTGGTAGGGAGAGTACAGTCTGGGCTACATGGGGAGGGAGAAGCAACAGCTTCAAACATATCCAGCCCCTAGAACCCAATTTTATACCCGAGTTCTAAGTAACCGGAAATGCTGTAAGCAGACATAATTCCATGCCAGAGTGAGCTAATCAATACAAGGGATTCAGACAGGGTATATAAGTTGTAAGTAAGAATGCCCTGTAAGAGACAAGGAGAAACCAAAAGTGCAAAAGAAGCTGATCACTTTAGGTTGCCAAAAACTTTCTTCTTCTTCTTCCCAATTTTGTTTCACATTTTGAGATTTCTCAAAATGTGTTTTCATTTTATGGTTTCTTTGTTTTCCCCAAATCGTTGGTAGACAGCATTGCCTTTAAAATGTAGACTGGTGTTTTACAGTTATGATACAACTAGCAGTAAGCCCGTCCTTTGTACGGGTTGTAGGATTCAGTTTAAAGAAGAAAGATTTTCGCATCAAAATGTAAACCTGAAATCCTAAACAAATCAGTGCAAAGAAGATTGAATTGATTGATTGATTGATTCAATACCCAGATTTATTATTTAGCATTAGTTTAGAATGAAATAGATTAAACATTTATACCATTATTATAATTAGTTATACGTTAAAAAAACTTTTTAATATAGTATGATTTCGAAATGGGTTTAAAATCAATGGCCAATATAAACTAACTAATATTGATTTGACAGCTGTTTGTATTTATTTCTATTAAATCTTTAAACTACAAAGACAGCTGATTATTACCAGTAGATTATTCATTGAAAACTTAATCAAAATGCGAGTAGTATCGTGAAAAAGTGGGTTTTTAAATGCTCGTTATTTGCTTTTCAAGGGGCGGTGGGCGATTTTAAGAATTTACAAACGTTCTCTGGAATGTAGAGAATACATGAAATAAGTTTCATTGTAATCAGTTCTCCCGTTTTTTTCGGAGAAGACTGCGTAAAATGCCTCCTGGAGCGTCACAGACAAACAGACAAAAATTGAGATAAGACCGGTTCGGCTTCTCTAATGTATGAAAAGTAAAAATAACTAAAAAATGAATAATTCTGAGCAATGTACAGACAAAACTCTAATTTTATTTTTATAGATTGGTCTTATGACTCTACTTCTAAAAGAACAAAGAGAAGTAGTTTGTCAGAGACACACAATTTTACTTGATGACAAATCAGTTAGCTATCAGTTTATATCAGTACTGTGTTGGCTCACCCAACTTGAAAAGTCCCAGTACCTTGTCTAAGTAGTTAGTAAAATTCTATATCATGGTATTATTTCAAGGGTGATGGACTACATTGTAAACTCATAAATTTTTTAAACTTGTCAATATACTTATTATATTTTCAAGGACTCGACCAGGGGACTGATTCTTCCTAACGACCCAGGATATTCCTACGTAAACAATTACAAGAAACTGCAACAAGTCAACGGTGTATGTGTGAGAAGTAGGAATTCTGCAATGTCAACAGTGCCTTCAGTAATTTCGTTGCTAGCAATACTTATTTCTCTGTTTTGGCTTTAAAGATATTATGAAAAATTTAGCTCACTGCCTTTATGTAAATAGTGTTTTTAAATAAGTTAGAATAACTTTATTATAATGTAACAAAAAATAAATTTATTTTAAAACTGTGTTTTTCTATTATTTAAATTTTTGTTCCTCACTTTTGTTATTGTAAACTTTTAACTAGATTAGGCCTACAAACAGAGAATCTTCTACGGTTAGGGCAGAACTCAGACTCATTGTAGGTCTCATCACAGGAAAAGGACATATGAGGAAACATCTTGTTCGCATGGGAGACCCAGTCTGCAGGAAGTGTGGGCAGTCTAAGGAGACTGCCAATCATCTGCTGTATGACTGCACTGGGCTTACTGAGATAAGGGCTGCCACTCTTAGTGTCATGGAGAGGGGCAGTCACCTTCCTTGGGAGGAGCTGGTTGGAAGACTACGGCAGTTTTCCAGGCTTGAAAGCCTGGAAGGTCCATGAGACAATCAGCAACAGGTGAGCCACATGGATGACGTGCAGAAGGAACACTGTTCCGCACCTTTGTGTAATTCAGTAATTCAAGGCTAACACATTGTAATTGTGGATTGGCAATGACATAAAATGCAATAAATTTCTTAAATGAAATCAAGAACTGCAGACAAAAATAATAGTATCCGTTCAATTATATTACATTTACTTCAAGAGGACTGATGAATTAACTGGATTTTTCATTAACATAAAAATCACTAAAATTAAATTAAAAATACTTGGTTTAAAATATTGTACTTGACCATGTAACCAAATGGTCCGGGTAATAGTTTACCTTATATCGGTAAATTATACTGATTCTGGTGCGTTTTTATATTTAACAATTTTTATTGAAATTGGAAATGGAAAAACACGCATTTTAAACCAGGAGAAATGAGTGCATTATGATTGTGGCATGATTTTTTAGTCTGTTACAGACTAAGGTTGACATGTTCCTTAGACAGGACAGGACTGATAATTAGTAGCCCAGCAGTCATGGCATATCTAAGGGACCTGCAGTTAAACGTGGAGTCCAAACCACTGCCTCTGAACTACGAACTAGTTTAGTTATGAGGATGGTCTTTACAGATTAACATAGTATTCTAAGTTACTTAGTCCTACTGAGCAATTAGCGTTTGTCACCTCATCATATATATGTAAATGAATAAGGGTGAAGTTTGGTAAAGATTCAAGTACAGAAGAGTCACGATTTTCTGACAAAAACCGTCTGTGGTATGGTCGGGCAACACAGAAATAATAAATATCTATGTCAAAAGTTTGTCAATTATAATTGAAAAGTCATGTAAAATACATACAGCATTAATGAATTTAAATACTAAAACAATAAAAATACTAAAATAATCGCTGAAACCTCCTGTGCACAGTCGAGTGTGACAAATGAGGCTACCGCGTGCAATAACCTATACTACATAAAATCTTATTCAATAACACTACTGACGGTGGTCGGATAACGGAGACTCTACGGAAGAATTTATTTACAATCTCAGTATACATTTAAACATTGTGTTGCAAGCGTTACTAATCGAAGGTAGATTAATCTCCTCCATTTTGCGTTTCACAAAGAAGGGAATGTTTAATCCCCGACAAAAAGCGAAATCAACAAATTTAAATGAAATTCTTTTCGTCCATTTTTTGAAAATCACTCAATTGATTTACATGCATGTATAACACAAAGAAATAAACCAATATGATAGAAACTTGGTTTGAATTTATTCAAGAGATGTTACTAACCAAACAAGACCTTGATATGTGCTATCAAGGTGGCTTGGTGGTGATATTTCTCGGACTTTGAACAAACTTTTCAAATACCTCACGTATATTCTTTAAGGTCATTAATCAAATTGTTTTATACTTTGTATGTAACAACTTGATCATTTCAAATTAATGTTCAGCTGTATAAACAAACAAACAACAAGTTAAATCCTTCACAGGTTAGCAAAGAACAAAGACTAAATTTTTGTTTATACACTACCAACAAATCCAAATTTCACCTTAACATAACACATTTGAAATTATTAATCAATACACTAATTTATTCATTAGGATTTTTATAAGAAAGTTATTACTCGTGTTGGAATTGTAAGTTGTGTATTAAAATAACATTGAGTTCCCCTTAGAATTGATCATCAGTTTGTTTACAAAATAATAGTCAAAATACAATTACCATGAAGGGGAAAAACTTATTGAACAATTTATCATGGATGCTAATGTAGACCTAATATCAATGGAAAAAATTATTAGTCATTCAGTGAAATTATTTTGTTAACACGTATAGTGAAAAGGATAAATTCTAACTGAGAGTTTGAGTACACAAAATTAGAAAAAATGGCAAAGAAAAAAGAGCTTGAAAAACTTATTTTGAGATACCGGGCCCAAATTGCAGCTTTAGAAGAAAAGGAAGAGGATATAGCAAGGCGAATTGAAATCCTAGAAAATCTTCTACCAACTGTGCTTGTGTGGTACATGTGGAAAGTTTCACAAATGAGGCGGGAAGTTCCATTCCCTCAACATGAAAATGATGAAGAAGCTAGAGCAAAAGTTGAGCATCTAGAGGGTGTCTTAGAGGAACTCCAACTTGCAGACAAGCTTTTGAAAGACGAAGAAACAGTAATGAGGGAAAGAATAAAAGAACTGGAGTCATCGTTAGATGAACTGACGGATGAGGATGATATAATTCCAACCAAGAGACCCGAGAGCAAGAAAAGATTCAAGGAATATAAATTTGAGGATTTACTTCAAAATCAAGACACTGACTGGAAGACTGTGTGCGAGGACTTACTGAAACAGGTCGGTGAGCTGAATGATGAACTCAAGAATTCCTCACAGAAACTCAATGAGAGTAAAGACTATGTTAAACTTTTAGAAGAAAAATATTCAAAATTAGAAAAAGAGTTGCAGGAAAAAATTAATTTGTTGGAAAGTTGTGCTGCTCGCCCCAAAGTTGGGTCTGAAGATCATGATGGTAAACAACTACAAAAAGAAAAAGAAAGTAAGGAAGCTCTGTCAGCAATGAAAGATGCCTTGGCAGATGTAAAATCAGCAAAAGAAGCACTGTCAAGGTCCACAACATTTAGCAAGGTAGAGTCTAGGTATAGTTTGGTTGATGTTTGTTGAGAATAAAACTCTCCCACTAGGCTAAAGATGTATGCATCTTATGCCATTGATCTTCCTTTCTATTGTTTAATTTCCTCATTCCTTCTTTTAAAGTTACTGAAGAAAGATTTTAATTGGAAATATTTTTTTAGTATATTTTTATATATTTTTTTGAATATTTTTTCAACTAAATATGTACATTAGAATAGGTTAGTGAATATTATGTCGTTATTCCTCCAAATTTTTTGTCTCGGAATGAATACAGTTTTGTTCTATGAACATTTTTAGTAATATCAAGGTAGCCGCAATGTAAAATATATCTTAGCAGGTAAAAAAACATTTGCATTTTTGTGGTCACTGGCAGGATCTTTTAATACCTTGCTTCTGTCAAGGTTTTGTTGTTTATGAAAATAAAATATGCCTACATCAGTTGATACGTAGCACTACAGTCATAACTCCAGGTAAATTATTATTAATTCTAGAAATTTGATATTTCATAATAAAAGAAATTATTAAAAATTCATAATATTTCATAATAAAAATACATTTCATAATAACAAATTCTAACAAATTATATCACATCAACATTTTTTAGGATATTAAGGAGACACCATCTACTATTGTTCAAGACAAACCGTCTGAAGAATTGTTGAAAGATAAACCTACTCCAAAGCAAGGGGTAAAAGCTGAAGAAGAAACAGAATCTGAGGAAGTTTCTATTGAATTAGAAAGCCAAAAAGTTGTGGAGACGACTCCTGATAGTACTACAGAGAAAGATATTGAAAAAACAGCTGAAAATGAAGAACTAATGTCATTGGATACTTCTGGAATTGGAACTAAAGAAGCTACAGATAAAGATCAAACCCAGAAAAAGATTATAGAACCTCCAGCAGTAACTGAACTTCAGAAAGAGGGAATAACACAACCAGATGAATGTGATACTCCAGAAACTGAACAACAAATTGGTTCTCTAACAGAAGCCTTTGGCAAAGATGACGTACCTCAAACACAAGGTGAACAAGCTCCAGTAGTGACTGCGATTCCAGAAGAAGTTGGTGCTCCAGAAACCAGTCCACTTGATGTTTCTCTAACAGGAGAAACTCCTACTCAAGATGTGCCTCAAACACAGAGCGAGGAAGTTCCAGCAGTAACTTCAGTTCCAAAAGAAGCTGGTACTCCAGGAACCGGGTCACTTGATGGATCAGAAGTAGGAAAAACTTCTACTAAAGATGTTCCTCCAGCACAGGATCAGGATGCACTAGCGGTGACTGAAGCTACAGAAGAAGTTGGTTCTTCTGGAACTGGACCACGCCATGGATCTAAAATAGGAGGACCTTCTGATGTAGAAGTAACTGAAACACAGGGCCAGGATGGTTCAGCAGTGATTGAAGTTGTTGACGAGCATATTACTAGATCAGAAGCTGGTGCTCCAGAAACCGGACCCCATGATGGTTCCCAAATAGGAGAAACCCCTGGTAAAGATGCACCTCAAGTAGAGAGCAAGGAGGTGCTAACATCGACTGTTGTTCCAAAAGAGGGCATTACTAAATCAGAGACTGATGCTCCAGGAACTGCACCGCATGATAGTTCTTTAACAAAATTAGCTCCCAGTAATGATGTTATGAAAGTAGAGGGTGAAAAGATTACAGAAGAGAGTGCAATTCCCGATGAGGGTATTACTGAACCAGAAGCTGGTGCTTCAGAAACTGCACCTCATGATGGTTTCCAAACAAGAGAAGCTCCTGGTCAAGATGTACCTCAAGAACAGGGCAAGGAAGCTCCAGCAGCAATTGCAGTTCCAGAAGAAGCTGGTTCTTCAGGAACCAAACCACACGATGTTTCTGTAACAAAAGTAGCTCCCGGTAATGATATTACTCAAGAAAAGGGTGAGAAGATTACAGGAGAGGGCGCAATTTCTGATGAGGGTATTACTAAACCAGAAGCTGGTGCTTCAGAAACTGCACCTCATGATGGTTTCCAAACAAGAGAAGCTCCTGATCAAGATGTACCTCAAGAACAGGGCAAGGAAGCTCCAGCAGCAATTGCAGTTCTAGAAGAAGCTGGTTCTCCAGGAACCAAACCACACGATGTTTCTGTAACAAAAGTAGCTCCCGGTAATGATATTACTCAAGAAGAGGGTGAGAAGATTACAGGAGAGGGTGCAATTCCCGATGAGGGTATTACTAAACCAGAAGCTGGTGCTTCAGAAACTGCACCTGATGATGGTTTCCAAACAATAGAAGCTCCTGGTCAAGATGTACCTCAAGAACAGGGCAAGGAAGCTCCAGCAGCAATTGCAGTTCTAGAAGAAGCTGGTTCTCCAGGAACCAAACCACACGATGTTTCTGTAACAAAAGTAGCTCCCGGTAATGATATTACTAAAGAAAAGGGTGAGAAGATTACAGGAGAGGGTGCAATTCCCGATGAGGGTATTACTAAACCAGAAGCTGGTGCTTCAGAAACTGCGCCTCATGATGGTTTCCAAACAAGAGAAGCTCCTGGTCAAGGTGTACCTCAAGCTCAGGGTCAGGATGCTCTAGCGGTGGATGAAGTTTCAGAAGTAGCTGGGGCTCCTGGAACCGGACCATTTGATGGATCTAAAATAGAAGAAGCTTCTGGTAAAGATGTTACTGAAGCAAAGGGAGAGGAGGGTCCAGTGGTAACTCAAGTTTTAGAGGAGAGTATAATTAATCAAGAATCAGAAAAAGCTCCTGGTAAAGGTTTATCTCAAATACAGGGCCAGGAAAGTCCAGCAGTGACTTCAATTCCAGATGAAACTAGCACTCCAGAAAGTGGACCACATGATGGTTCTATAAAAGGAGAAGCTCCTAGTAAAGGTGTACCTCAAGAACAGGGCGAGGAGGCTCCAGCTGTGACAGCAGTTCCAGAAGAGGGTATTACTAAACCAGAAGCTGGTTCACTAGGAATCGAACAACGTGATGGTCCTCTAACAGATGACGTTCTTGGTAAAGATACACCTCATGTACAGGACAAGGAAGCACCAGCAGTGACTGCTGTTCCAAAAGAGAGTATTACTAAACCAGAAGCTGGAGTTCTGGGATCAGGACCCCTTGATGTCTCTACCGTTGAACCAGAAACAAAGTTTCCTAAGAAGCTATCTGAAGTGGAACCAAAACCAGCAGTACCGGTGAAATCCAAAGGTTTGGCACCTCTTGAAGCTGTTTCTAAAGGTAAGACCAATTTTATTATTAGAATAACAAGTTTAAACTCTTCATATTCAATTTTTTACGTTTTACCATTGAACACACATATTATTTAGAAATTACATATAACAAGTAAATTTTAATCTCTAATATGCATTTATCTGTTGTTTTATTTGTTATTTGATAACATGCAATGACGCTTGAATGACGTATCACATAAAGTTACAGTGAAAACCGAGAAAATCTTAGTACAATTTCTTCATGGGTGTCAAGATTCTTATTTAGGACTAAATTTTCTTTCTTAGCCAGAATTCTTTCCCATACAATCAATTCCAGTGTATGATGTCAAATATGGCCTACAGTATTGTGTTTTGTTGATAGTTATGCTTTTGTAGTTCTATCTGGTTAACATAATGTAATGTTGCAGATAAAAGTTCCAAGGATGTTGAACCTTCTGGTTTCGGCGTAAAACAGGTAAGTTCCTATGTAAAATTCCCATTTGTGCCTTTGTTTTAAAATATTTTAATTTGTTAATTCCATATTTTAATTGCTATACATAAGTATTATTGCAAATACTTTAAATAAACGTAGAGTTGATTTCCATTTACAACCGCAGAAAATTACGAAGAATATTAAACTTAATAAACTTAACTTTATTAAACTTAATAATCTCAGTGTTGAAAAGTTTAAAACTTTAAAATTAGCTCTTAAAAACATAAAACCATTATTAAACTAAATGCTAATTTGCTAAAATAATTATAATAACATTATAAACAAAGGAGATTTTAGCTTCATTCACACTAATTTAAGAATTAACAATCAAATAAGTATAAAAGTAGAATTAAGTTTAAATTTTTTCCTTTAAGTAGAAAAAAAAATCAAAAGTAGGGTGGGTCAGTAACTTAAGAAGTAAAAATAAAGTCCAAACCAATTTTTTTCATAAACTTTAATAGCTTCAATTCAAGTCCACCAGCAAAAAACATATTTTGGTACATCACAAAATATACTCCCCATATAATATATAGATAAAACTTTTATTTTACAGATTTAGAATTTGGAGAGAGAAGATAAAAAATTCTGGAAATATTTCAGTATTTACCACAGTATGACAGCTTCCTTAGATGTGGAGATAGCCAACTAAGGTTGATTTTAACCCTTGTCAAATTTTTTAAATTCAAGAATTTGAGTAATTTACGTATTTTTTACATATTTTTAGATTCCATATTTTAATGTAAAAATATTATGCAAATACTTTATCTTTTGATTCATTTACCAACGCAATTACAAGAATATTAAATACAGAAATTATTTTTAAACTTAAATAATTCAGTGTAAAATTTATTTAAATTACATTAAAACATAAACACCATCGGCCAATGCGATAGGATCACTTTGCAATATAAACAAGTAATTAAGTAAACAAAGGAGATGTAATTAGCTTCATTCAGACACTAATTTAAGAATAATTAACAATCAAATAAGAGTATAACTCACCCTTAGATGTTAAGAGGATTAAGGGATTTTTAGCAGCTTTTTCCAATAGTAATCGGAAAGAAAGCATTCAAAAGAATGGGAACAGTAGGACATGAACAGTTCACCTAATTCTTAAAGAAGTAAAATAAAGTCCAAACCAATTCCTTGGGTCATAGTACACTTTAACATGATTCATGCTTCAATTCAAACCCCACACCCAGAGTCCACCAGACAAAGTACATGAGGAAAACTCAAAATTTTGGTTCTGCACATCCTAATAGCACACCAAATAGGAATACTACCTTCAGATAACCCTTCCATATAGTTGTTACGGAGATACACTTTATCCCAAGAATTTTTGCCAGACATCATTCATCGAGAATTCCGGAGAGTCGAGAGAACAGTAACGACTGGGAAGCCTGTCATTCTGGATAGCCAAAGTATTTACCAGTAGTATGACAGCTTCCTTTAGATGTGTCAACAAATGAGAGAGCCAACTAAGGTTGATTTTAACCCTTGGTTGAGTAATTTCACTGTCAGATTCAAGGGAATTTGAGTATTTTCGTTTTCAGTTACACGAAGTGTACCTATTATTTATATACGGCTTCTTAGACATCTGTGTGGATGTAAAAATAAATGCAAACGCTTATCTTTCGTTCTTTTACCTAAAGGATCGCAATTGCAAGGATACTGGGTGTATACAGAAATTATTTTTTGAAATATAAAAGTTCAAATTGAATGTAAAATTTATTGGGTTTACATTATAGGAACCAGCAACACCATCGGGACCAACAGGATCAAGTCTTGCGGTCAAAACACTCCAGGACAAGATGCGCGTGAAGGACCATTTGATCAAGACAATGGCAGATCAGCTGAGAGAGCTTGCGCGCAACAATGTGTGGGAGGGCGGCAAGAAGCTGGAGGCAGCTGCTAATGAAGGACCGTACAGAACTTACGACTTTGACCGACACTTACTTTCCCAATACCTGAAAGGAGAGGAGCCTCAGAACTACGCTCCAACGATGAAAGTGAGTCGTAGAGTAATTGGGATGGATCTGTTAGTTGTTTACTTGATTATAACCCAATAGTTGCCAATGTAAAATTTTTGATGGAGTAGGGAAAGGGAATCAAAATATGGAGTTTCAACTTTTTTATTTTACTTTCAAAAAATTATATACACCTGTACCACCATGCCCATACTGATGTTTCGGGCTTTCACACAAAAACGTCAATAAAGAGTGGCCTATCTATACCAAGTTTATACACACAATACTTCAAGCAACAAGCACGATGTTACGTTATATATTTTTCCCATAGCATAAATATTGTGCTTCATAAGACAATCTCACTTACGATTTGATATAAAGTGTAGATTCAGTATACTTAATTGTGTGTTTTTTGAGCTAATTCAAATTGTGCAGATAAAAATCAAATTTTTAATAAAATGAAACCTTTAATCCTTTTTCATAAACCCCCATGTTCGACGTCTGTGCCAAATTTCATTGAGGTTCAAGCGTTTTACACGAATTCTCATGTTTAAGAGTCGTGTATATATATATATATATATTATTTTTTGTCATCAAATATTACATTATAATTATTAATGTAGGCTGGCTCCAATCCACTGAACGTGAAAATTCTTCGTAAGCTGGACAATGACAGCTTGTTCATAGAGTGGGATTCCCAGCTATCTCCTGATGTGGCTGGTTTCCAGGTGAGATTATTTGAGTTGCTTTCTTTGAGAGGTAAACTATTTTTGGTAGAATATTAGATGTACAGTATTACATTTTTAAAGACGAGTAGTTCCCAGCAAAGTGGGATAGGTGTCCAGATTGTACCTACTACATACTCCAGAAGGAGAAGAGCTCAGATAAACTCTCAAACTACTAAGGAAAATGCTGTACTGGAGTTTTCTCTTGCGTGCTTGAAGAGAAAACTCCGGAAGCGTTTTGCATACTTTGCCCCTAAAATTTTCAACCAAATTGGCTAGAGGTGTTGGTCCAGTCAATGGGAAACCTGATAATATTAAGTGTGGCATCCAAACCACTACCTCTGAATTACCATGTGGCCGCAGGAAGACATCCTTAGATGAGGAATGATTCAAGAAAATGTCCTTTGTAAAAATTATAGGATCAAAGACTCCTGTTATTTGTTTAAGGAAATATAGTTTTCATTTCCTTTTTTACAAGTTCTTTTACTTTGAAATATTTTTTCACCAGTACTATATTTACCAAACATCCTATTACTACTATGTGTAAAAATTGCTTTAATTTTTTTTGTTTAACCAACAGATCTTTTTGAATGGTTATTTCAAATATTGGGTGCATTCAGCAAAACGGAACCTCGCCCTTCTTCACCCTCTGGATCTGAAATCGAAGGTGGAAATTGCTGTCAGTCCTATCGATGTGAAAGGCCGCATCATTTCCAGATCAATTATAATTTATGAACCTAAATGAATATTGCACACATTGCATTTAATTTTTACATTACTATATTTATTAACTGTTATTTTCTATTCATAAGTCTGTGTTTTTGTGTGCATATATTTATACATAATAAAGTGTATTTTGAGCTGAAATATTGTATATTTATTGGGACGGTGGCGACGTCCTGTAATCCAGGTACTTGGAGGTCACGAATTGTGGATATTTGTGAGTGATGGTCGGTGGGTGTAGTTTTATCTTGTGTAGATTAACTTCCACCTTATTGAATACTACGTTATCCACAAAGATCATCCTCATAATTAGACCAATTCGTAATTCATAGGCCGTGGTTCGGATTCCACGTTAAACTGTAGGTCCTTTAGTAGGTATGGCCTCTTTAGCCATCGACTGATGGGCTATTAATTAAAAGGCCTGTCTAAGAAACATGCCAGCCTTAGTCAGTAACAAGACTACAAGACCGTGCCACAATCATTCTATACTCATTTCTCATTCATACTTATAATACCTATCTGGGTAGGTTGCCATTTCAATAATCTAATCTAATTTAAATAATAGCTCCCTCAAGGGGTAGTCGTCTTTTACCACACCACAGGTCTCTCTTTGGAGAGGCTGGCAACCCCGAGGTTCCCTAGCCAAATGAGAGTTCCTAATCTTCAAGCTCTCATCTTTCTAAGGTCTAAGTTTCCTTCTTTCAGGCTTGGCCTTACCATATTTCTGCTTTTCTGTCGGTCTTTCTCGACCAAATCATCTTCTTTTCTTCGACCCCAAATCTCTTGGCGTTTTCCTGTTTCTTCTTCCTTTCCGTACTGGGCCGAATAAGAATGTTCCAGCAATATTTCCTGCTTACCGTAAAAGCCGGCTACAAGAGAAAAAACTTTGAATGGCTGCATCAAAAAACGTACCCTAGGTGGGTCTAGAGATTTCTCCTAAATCCCACCCCGTTCAATTGGGCTGCCCCAAGGATTCTGGGGGGTGGGGCAACCAGACTGTTTCTTCGGGGGTTCATGTGGTCGGAACCAGGCCACGGTGTCCGAAAATGCGACTGGAAGGGGCGTAGAAGCGATGGAGTTGGATCTGGAGCGAAATTCGTTTCGTCGTAGCTCCAAGATAAAAAGAACCTTTGGGTGAAAGGAGACCAGTCAGGCTGGTGAAGACCTCCCCTCCTCCAGCTCCTTTCCGTAACCAGGAGGAAAAGCCAGAAGGTGCGGCTAATGCAGATGACCCGGAGCAATCCTCTTCAGAGCTCCGAATTCCGGAGGAATTCCTCCAAAGTCAAGTCCCCTGCGTCCAATCTTCGAGCAACAGGACAACGCCGAGGAAGAGGAGAGTCAAGCATTGAAGAAAATCCATGCGATCCATGCGAGGAAATGGAGAAATCGGTCAAGGTGCATAGAAATGTAAACACCCGCATCAAGGATGGCATTCCATAAGCGATAAACCTCCTAAACACGGCCATGCAATGCCGGCAGGTCAGGAATAAAGCTAAGAGGTGAGAGCGATGGCGGACAGCTCTTTTGCTGTTAAAGACTGCGTTCTTCCAGGGAGGAAGAGAGCCCGGAACTCACCGTCTGGTAGCCCCAAGCTTGGTAGGGAGCCACCTGTGTGGGGAAATCCACCCAAACCACCCCAGCTGTCGGTGTGGCCAACAATCCTTCCACTGTGCTGCTGGAGGTGTCCCACAGCCAGAAGAAAGTGTGGAAAATCGGGGCGAGGCAGGCTTTCGAACTGTCCTCACCAGGAGAGAGAAACGCAGAAGGAGACGAGATGAGAAACGTCTGGAACGTTCTCAGGTCCCCCCAGCCGTTCCTCCTACTGGTCAAACCCCAAGCAGGACTAAGTCTAAAACTCGTGGAACGTTTAAGGCGCCTTCGAGTAAATCTGACGCTGTTCTTATTAAGCTAGCTCAGGGACTCTCTTTCAGTGTGGTACGGGGATTCGACAAAAAGTAAATCTTGAACAGACGGGTACTGTTGTCTGATTGGTCAGGAGGACAAGAACTGGTGGCATCCTCTTGGAACTTGGTAGTACGTGGAACCAAGAACAAGGCGGCCTTTGATTCCGGAAGTTCCTTTGTTTACGGAAGCGGAGTTGTGTGTGGCGGTCAAGTCAATGCGTGTTGGTAGTGCTCCTGGTCCGGGTGGTGTTCCAACTGAGGTGCTCAGGGTTGTTGCTGGTACCTGCCATTCTCTTCTTTTGAACATGTACAAACGTTGTCTTCGCAAAGGGGTTTTCTGTCTCAGATGGAATCTCCAACGCCTGACATTGATTGGCAAGGGCAAGGAGCTATCACCAAGCACTCCCTCGGTGAAAAGAGTTTATAACACCAAGCCTGAACTTGGTAACAAGGAGGCGACACGGGTAGTCAGGGAGGCCTTCGTGCACCAGTGGCAAGAGAGGTGGCGAAATGAGACTAGAGCGGCTTGAACGCGGAGACTCATTCCGAACCTGTTTATTGCCCATCCTGGAAATATCCTCATCACGCAGTTCCTTACTGGACATGGGTTGTTCCGAGCCTATCTTCACAAGATGGCCAAAGTGGACAGTGCGGCTTGCATTTACGGGGACGGTGTCCAAGATGACGCTTTTCACACGTTCTTCCAGTGTGACCGGTGGGCAGTTCTAAGAAGCCAGCTTCTGTTGGAGATTGGATAATTATTCACTGGAGACCACAATAGAAAATAAACGGTACCAGTGGACTGACACATACTTTCTCCCTTAAGTAAATTTGGAACCCCCCCCCTCGGTAATACCAAGCTTTTTTGAGCTGGTTTTGTTTGGTGATTTGACCTTACACTTCATACCAAGTTTCATGGAAGACGGGTGGAAAGTAAGGAAGAAATTGATTTTTTTACATTTTCCATAAGAATAACATTGGGCGCTGTCAGACAACGTTCTGCGTTTATCGTGGACAGTAAATTTAACTTTTCTCCGGAACCGTTAGTCGTAGACAAATAATTCAAAATACTAATTTGTTTAGTTTTTTAAGCTGGTTTCAATGGTACCAGTCAAGTTATACTTTACTTTTATTGTTTTCGCTGAAAATTTAAAAATTTGATTTTTTTGACATTTAAAAGCCCATAACTTTTGAACCGTCATTTTTACAGACATGCGGGTGGTGTCAAATTATTTAGTGCTCTGTGCACTATAAACTATCAAATTTTAATCAAAATCGTTAGAGCCGTTTTTGAGAAATTTGGATTTTTCACGTTTTTTAAGGGTTTTTAGGGGTGAACTACCCTTAAAAATAAAAAATTCAAAAAAATGAAAAAAAACGCCTGGAGATACCGTGAATATATACATACATGCCAAATTTCATCTAAATCGGATCAACGGGGTAGGCTGTGGCACTGTACACATCCAGACACACACACACGGACACACGGACGGACAGACATCACGTCAAAACCCACTTTTTTGGATTCAGGGGACCCCAAAACGGATATATCCACCCTCAACTCAAATTCGAAAATTTTGACGAAAACAAGACTTTCTCCATATACTACGTATAAGGGGAGAAAGTAAAAATGGTGATTTCTCTTGAGAACTGGACTCTCATCACGTCCTTCATGGAGGAACTCCTCCAGAGAAAGAAACTTGAAGATCTGTAACATCTTGGATCTTCCCTCAGAAGGCTAAATCGGAGTGTAGCTCATTGAACTTTAAATACAAGGCTCCACTTGGAGGTTTACTTTGAGATTAGGGAAATGCCCTAATGCACCCTCGAAAAAAATAATAGCTCAACAGCTAATGGCATCTAAGGGACCTACAGCTTAATATGGGATCCGAACAACTATGAATTATGTACTGTAATTATGAATGATATAATAATAATAATAATAATAATAATAATAATAATAATAATTCTTTATTCATCAAAAAAGTATAATACAATACATTACAGTTGTAATCTTATTAAATTCACAGATCAATAAACCACTCAACGGATAAACAAACACATAAACCAACTATACTTAAACAATAAAATAAACTACTACCGATTATTTAGACCTTAACATTTATGATGAATAACTGGGTTGCCCCCAGGCTATGCCCGATTGGGGTCCCTTCACTACACATACATGAATTCAAAGGAAAAAAAACAGATGTGCCAAGCTGTTATTTTTTGCAATAAAATTAAACATTCACAAGAAAAAATAAAAAAAAAAGGATAGTGTGCTTGCTAAAGACTGCTAAAAGTAAAACTGCAACATATAAAACTCAACTTACAGCAGATGAAACTTAGGTAAAATATGAATTGGAGAAGTAAATTTGGAAGTAATTCTTAAAGTTATTCGGTAAAATAAAAAGGAACAAAATAAGCTAAATTTGAGGCTTAAGTAAAACCTGAACATCGTCAACCTTATGAATCCAGTATCGAAGTTTACTCAAATATTTAGTACCCTCAGTAATTTGAGAAATAGAATTAAACGTTATGTTGAATAACCTAGGCCCATTAAACGAATAGGAATGTTGAAAGTGTGTTAATTTGGGTTTAGGAACCACCAAAGAGTGATTGGAACGTAACTGGTAAGGCCTTAAGTGATCGGTATGGTTTGCCACACTCCTGCTAAAAAATAAACGCAAAACCTTGTAAATATACAAATTTCTAAATGGAAGAATTTTCAATTGTTTAAAAAGAGGTCAAGCATGATCGAATCTACGTTTCTTCATTATTGTTCTTACTATACACTTCTGTAATGTAACTATTGGTTTGATTGTTGATAAGTACGTTCCTCCCCAAGAAGTCCGCCCATAACCCAGTCTGGATCCTACTGGGGCATGGTAAATTGTGATTAGAACATTTCTGGGACACATATCTCGTAAAAAATAAAACTTCCGAATGGTGTTACATAATTCTCCTTTTATTTTGTCTATAATATTGTTATAATATTTAGTAATATGAGGATGGTCTTTGCGGATGAACATAGTGTTCAATAGTGTGCATGTAAACCCACACCAGAGAATAATTTCATTCGGCAACCATCGCTCACAACTACCCACAATCCGTGACCTCCACGTAACTAGATTACAGAACACGCCACCGTCCAAGGTGTTATTAACTAAGTTTAATAACACAAATGAAACATTATTTAATGTTAAAATACTATGAAACATCACATTTAATTTTGTGAAAATCAAATTTTCAAAATTAATTTGAAATGTACAATTAAATTACGTATACAATTTTTTCGAATAAAAATTCCAATTTATTTGTACACTGAAATTTACATAATTTAAAAATACAGCTGTATTATGTAAATATAATATCCTTAACTTATTACATCACAACATATCAAGATAATGATCAGGTTATCCCGTACATTTGCCAAATTTCCTATCATTATTTACCACTCACACAGTTTTTGGATGATACACAACAGCTATAAAATTTTCAATCGATTTCTTCAAATTCTGTGAGTAATAGAATTCTTCTGAAGAATTTTCATAAGTTTTGGAGAATAGTTAACATTGTTTGTTTACATGACATGCTGCTGTAGACGATGTAGACATTTCATATTTTTAAAGTTAGGTTTAGAAAGTCAATAGGTAGTTCCCAAAAATGAGATATAACTATACTGACCTCAAAATTTTGCTGTATTTTTCTATGTTCTTTGGAATAGATTTGATTTAATTAATTCATTAAGTATTGACAGCAAGAATTACCTAAGATTTGTAAAGACAATTTCTAAATAAAAGAAATAATAATGTTTTAACCATATAGATTATCTTAGTACAAAATATAAAAATTAAAAATACAAAAAATATTTTTTAATTATTGTTTTTTATTAATTTGATTGGCATTAAAAATGTTTTGCAAACTTAATAATTTGTATTCACTGAAAAAATAAATATTCCTATGTAATGCTAATGTTCCATAATGTTCTTTGTTTAATAACTTATTATGTCTTATATTTCAGAACCAATATTAACACAATAAATTCATAATATAAAATGCAGAGGAAAAAAGAAATTGAAATGTTAATTGCAAGGTACAAGACTGACATTATGATCTTGCAAGAGAGAGAGGAGGATTTGATGGGACAAAAACAGCTAATAGAAGATTTAGTTCCTAATATTCTTGCATCAAATTTGGACCAGATGTTGAAATATAATCATGACAATCCAGAAATGGGAGGAATCAAAGAAGATTTGGAGCACTTAAAAAGTATAGTAGATGAAATTGATTCAGGTATTGGGATAGTCAAGGAGGAAAAAGTTTTATTGATGAAAAGAATTGAAAAACTAATAAACATGAGTGGGAAACCTCAAAAAGGCGATGAAATATTAGGAAAACATCCAATAGATGATGCAAAGACTGAAGAATCTACTTCTCAAAATTCGCAACTAACGAAACCAACAAATGTTAAAGACACTGATTGGAAAAATGTTTGTAAAAACTTGCAAAAACAAGTTGTGGATCTTACAGAAAATTTAAACGATTCTTCACAAAAACTGCTTGAAAGTAAGGATAACGTAAAGAATTTGGAGGAAAAGTTTGCCAAACTAAAAAATAAACTTCAAACGCAACTAAAAATGATGGAAAATGAAAAATTAGAGGAACCACTTGCATTGTCTGAGAAAAGCGCAATACTGGAAGACGATAAAGAAACAGTAAAGGAAGAACCTGTGAAAACGTATTTATCAGAAGAAAAACAAGGAAATGATTTAGATTCATCTGATGATCCCTCTATAGTATATGTTGATAAACCTGTTTTTACTTTTAAATTGAATAAAACAAAAACACTGAAAAAACCAAATGATTTGCAAGTAAGAAATACTAGTGATAAATCTCCATCGGTGACTTTAGAAGTTCAAAAATCAAAAGCAGAAAATTTATCAGTTAATAAAATGGGATTGACTTCTGATCAAGTTACAGATGCACCAACAACCATTAAACCTGGTGAAAACCTCCGATCACCAGAAGGGATTCAAACTGAAAAATTAGAGGAACCACTTGCATTGTCTGAGAAAGGCGCAATACTGGAAGACGATAAAGAAACGGTAAAGGAAGAACCTGTGAAAACGTATTTATCTGAAGAAAAACAAGGAAATGATTTAGATTCATCTGATGATCCCTCTATAGTATATGTTGATAAACCTGTTTTAACTTTTAAATTGAATAAAACAAAATCTCTGGAAAAACCATCACTAATAAACGACTCTAAGCAACCTAATTCAAAGGAAGGAGAAACAACAGAAGATTCAGAAATTAAGGATTTGGAAAATCGTTTGTTGATATTTGAGGATCTATTACATTCTGATAACAATGATTGGGAAAAGCTTTATAAAGACCTACAAAAACAGCTTAAAGAGATATCCGAACTCTTTAACAACTCTCAAAAGAAGCTTATGGGAAGTAAAAATCATGTCAAAGAGTTGGAGGAAAAATATGCTCTTTTAAAGAAGGAGCTTGAAGAAAAAATTGAAAATTTGGAAAAAAAGACAAAGTCTTTAATGTCTGTTGTTTCTGATAAAAACAAAAGTACAAGTTTACAGGCACAAGTGAAAAATGAAAGTAATGCAATTATTTCTGCGATAGATAGTAACTTGTCGGAAATAAAGTCAAATAAAGATGGTGACTTATCAAATCACCTTCAAATAGAACCGGATCAACCAAAGAGAAAACTCGATCAGGATAGTGATTTGAAAAGAATTTGTGAAGATTTGCAAAAACAAATAGTTGTTCTCAAAGGGAAATTAGATGCATCCACACAAAAGGTCAAGGAAAACGAGGATTATATCAAGATCTTAGAAGGTAATTATTCCAATTTAGAAAAGGAATTACGAGAAAGGATTGAATCGCTTGAAATAAAGACTGACAAGTTAATTTCAACTATTGTTGATAATGAAGGAGAAAAAGTTTTGAAAGAAGAAAATGAGAGTAAGTATGCAGTTGCAGCAATCAATGATGCCCTCGAGGAAGTGAGGTCTGTGAAGGAGGCTCTAGCTCAGTACAAACCAACCAAGGTAAGATCCATAGGCAATCATTATGTTATGGAATGCTCTTATATAGATTTAATTAAAGTTATTTAGTTTCCTTAAAAGGTCTTTTCGTCAATGAAGCTAGTTTTGTGTCCAATCATATTAACATATTGTTTTTGCAGCTGAAATCCCAATTTTAAACATGTTTAAACATACCTCCTAATATTTCTCCAACTATATCTATGACCTAAGACTATAATGGGTCAGACTAATGTGGTGAGAAAATCAATTGACAATACTTTTTTTACCTCTTCTTGGCGATGAATAGGCCTAAGGTACTTTTGAAATGGGAAAATAGATGACAAAATTATGAAATATCATATTACCGCTTAACTCTTAAAATATATGTACACTCTGGGTTGATTTGGCTAGAATAAGTAGCTTCATAGAAGAAAGGCAATAATTAAAGTAACTGTAAAACTATAAAACTCTTAGAAAAGAATGATAGTCTCAATAGTATTCCTGATCAATATTGTTCTTTATTCAATAAAAATGTGATTTTTATACATGTGACATATGCCAGTTGTGTTTTAAAGTACCGTACATGGGGAAATTTGAAAATACCACTTTTAAAGGTCTTTTCACACAAAAAAATCTGATATCTCCGACTAAATTTGTTACAACATATTCTTGAAGCTGAGATATCCAGCTTATTTTTTATACCTTGTTTTTTAACAAAGGTATACTTTTGAGGAATACTCAGAACTTCGCTTTAAAATATTGAAACATAATTGTCTTCCATTAGAAGTTTTGACACTTCCATCAATCGGGTGTCTTGCTAGCCTGGTGGTTAGCGTCTTTGTAATAGGTAACGGGTTCAAATCCCGGTGTGCCCATTAGACCGCTTTCCTAAAAAGCATTTGTGTACAATCTAATCTCTCTCCGACTATTACAAATTACTAGTTAATATGTTCTAGAAATATGAATTTGTGTAGGGTCACTGATAAAAAACATGGCATTTCATATTAAAATATTTAAGTTCACCTAGTTTAATCTTGAGTCAAGATTGAAATGATTCCACTACAGTATTAATATTTCTTTTAAATTTCGGTTAATGTTTTTGAGGAGAAACATTATTAAACAGTACTATGACTTTTAGGACAATGCACCTACAAAAGCTCATATACCTGATGAAGCAAAAGATAAATCAGTTATTGCAGTCCAGTCTAATGCATCAGTTTCTAAGAAATCTGTCTCTCAAAGATCTAAAGCTGAAGATTCTACAAAATCTGAAGTATTAACTCCAGAAGGTAATTTAAATGCTTTAGCAATTAATATACCAGAGGTTTCTGAAGCAGACCCATCTGAAGCAGCAGTGTCAAGAAAGTCTGGTTCTAAGAAATCTGAGGTTGAACCGAAAGCTGCTGAGGTTGCCCCGTCTAAAGCAGTAATGTCAAAAAAGTCTGGTTCTATGAAATCTGAGGTTGAACCGAAAGCTGCTGAGGTTGCCCCGTCTAAAGGAGTAATGTCAAAAAAATCTGGTTCTAGGAAATCTGAAGCTGAACCGGAAGCTGCTGAAGTAGTTCCGTCTGAAGCAGTAATGTCAAAAAAGTCTGGTTCTAGGAAATCTGAAGCTGAACCGGAAGCTGCTGAAGTAGTTCCGTCTGAAGCAGTAATGTCAAAAAAGTCTGGTTCTAGGAAATCTGAAGCTGAACCGGAAGCTGCTGAAGTAGTTCCGTCTGAAGCAAAAGTGCGGAAGAAGTCTTTTTTTAAATCAATTGATGAACAACAGGAGGTTTTAGATTCTAAGGCTTCTGATAAGATTGAGGTGATTCCTAAACGACTAAAAGGTCAAATGCCTGTAGAAAAACCAATGAATATTCCTAAAATTATTCTTGCCTCAAATACTGAAGCAGTTCACAAGAGAGAAACTGAAACTGTGATCGCGAGATATAAAGCAGATATTACAGCTTTAGAGGAAAGGAAAGAAGATCTACTAAGAAATATTGAAATATTTGAAAATCTTATTCCCACTGTTCAAGTAGGGTTCGTGTGGAAAATGTTTCAAACAGTGGACATTCCATATAAGGGCGCACCGTTTCCACAAGAAGACATTGAAAAGGCTAAACAGTATTTGGCACATCTTGGAAGTGTTTTAGAAGAGCTAAAACAGGCAGTTGAGGTCATAAAAGTTGAGGAGGAAGTGATAAATAAAAGGATAGAAGAATTAGAAACTTCAGTGGCTCAGCAGACGGTAAGTAACAAATTAAAACTTGAAACGACAGACAACATCGATTCAAAAATAGGCAAAGGACCTGAAGACTTGGTTGAAGACAGAGAAATTGAATTCCATAAATTACTTCAATCTGAAAACACTGACTGGCAAAAAGTTGCTCAAGACCTGGAAAAGAAGATTAAAGATCTTGTCGAAAAATCTAAAGAATCGTCTAAGAAACTCAAAGCGAGTACAGATTATCTTAAAAATTTACAGGAAAGTTTGGCTACTTTAGAAAAAGAGTATCGAGAAAAGGCTAAATTACTTGAAGAAAAAAATCAGGCAGCAGCATCGAAAGATACATCAAAGGTAAATTATTTTTTCTTTTACCAATGTTTGTCTTGTTTTAAACAATTTTTAACTTTGCTTTACATACGGTATTGCCCATGGAACTTAAAATAGTGAATTCTTAAAACTTATGGGTTTGGATTTGCAGCCAAAAAGTTCGTAATAGCATTCTCCAATCAACTACAGTGTATTGAAAAATAATAAAACTACATCTAAATCCCTACAATTAACCCCCCAAGAAATCCCTACAACTAAAGTAATATTGTAAGTTTAAATGGATTACTTGATAATCACCTTGAAAAGATGCTTTCCAAGAATAATTTGTAGAGAGCTGACATTTTTTAGTGTACTTTTTTCCCTTTTACTTTTTTTAACTCTTCTAGTTTTTTTTTTGTTTTAGTTTTTGCTTATAACTCATGATCATAATTCATTAAATTATTGGGTTTGCCTTATCAATATCATTTTGGTTGTGGTACAAACTACAGGTTTCGTCACTAAAATCACATCATCAGGTGCTATTCTCGTATTGGGGATTCGTCATTATAATTGTCACCGAACATTGGTATACTGAAGAACGCCCATACATTCAAATTTACCTGATCTAGTAAACAAACTAATATCACAGCAATATTAGTAATGTGACAGTAATAACAAAACCGGTAGTGTAGAATTCAACTAAAAGAATATTGATATCGTGAAACAATCATTGAGTTAGTAGGAAATAAAACGTTGTCATTCGTTCAATACAATAATATTTTATAATTTGACTATTAATTGATATACTATGATTAAATTAAATACACTCATTTTAGAAATTTATTTTTAAAATTCGAAGCCAAATTTAGACAAAAGACTATATGAGAATTATTATAAAGTATTATCATCTGAGAAGTGTGATTTTTAGGATAAAGCACATGCAAAAATTGAAGCTCAATCTAAATGTACTTGAAGCTCAAGAACCTGTTAAAGATAAAGCTCAATCAGATACTGCTGTCCGAGCTGAAGCATCAGTTCCAAAAATATCTGTATCTGAAAAATTTGACTCAGAAAGTACTTCAAAACATGAAGCATTATCTGAAGAAGATGTAGCTAATTTAGATGCTCTAGCTATTGATATACCGGAAGCTGCTTAATCTGAAGCGGAAGTGTCAAAAAAGTCTGAATAAAAACATTTTATTCTAAAAAAGAGGTTATTTGTAAATGTTACTAAAGTTTTCAAAATATAATAATTAAAATTAATATTCATTTTACAAATTAAAATTACTATTGATGAACCTTTAAAATAATTAGATTCAAAATAAGATAAAATTCCCTAATCACAATCAAATTTTTGTAAATTTTCACTGATTAACATACTTTTTTACCGTATGACCGATGTTTTACAATTAACTTATTTGATACTAAAATGCCATATTTTCATGCTAAAACGGCTGAATGTTAGAGTATAACTTATAAACACTAATATTGAGCAATTTCATGTTTCATATTAGACAAAAATCATGTTTTGGAGATACCTGATGTACACTGGAAAATATGGTATTGCAACGCATGCTAAAGTGCATAAACCTTAAAGAGGAATATTTTGAAAAACATTAAAGCCATAATCAACAAAAAATTTGTTGTTTATTTAAAAATTTGTTTGCAGTTTATTTAAAAAAATGTAACGATAAACTATTTCATAGAATGAAGTGATTTTAGGAACAAGATAAAGTTGGCCGATCACCTGTACCACAGATTCAAGCTGATGAAACGCTTTCCACGACAGCCAATCTTGAAAAAGATCCAGAAAAAAGATCTAGAGATTCAGTCCCTCCTTCTTCAATCAAAAAAGCTCTGGGCGGTGTAAAAGAATCAAATATTTTCTCTAAAGTAGTATCATTTGAAGAGACTACTGAAGAACCGAAGTCTGGAACTACAAATCCTCTAGCACTAGAAAACCTTAATCCGCTCATAGGTGAACAACTTTCAATCAAAGAGTCTTCACCAAGTTTGCCTACTTCAAAAAGAATAGAAGATTGTACGTCTAAATCGATCACTTCTCAAGCTAAAATCTCTGTAGGGGCTGATTCTGAAAAAATTCCATCCCTACGAGAAACCCCTCCGGTGGAGTCTTCTACGACAAAAGGTTCTGCTAAACCGATCAGATCTTCACAAATCGGTGGGAAGCCCAGTGGTGAGAAACTCGTTCTAAATAAAAATGTAGATTTTATTTATATACTGTATATTATATTGTAGGATATATTTATAATATTTGTTCACATTCACATTGCAACTACGGAGTGGTCCTAACGAACTCCAAAATTTTATCTTGTGTACTATTTTGTTTTCTTAATTGAAATGAAATGAAATGAAATGAAAAATCGTTTATTTATCCAGGCAAAGTTAGGGCCACATGGCCCTTTCTTACACTTAACCTGGTGTAGACAAATAAAAAAAAATTACAACAGGATGCAAAAAAAACTATATACATTCAACTTATTAACTACTGTACATAACACTTATACAAAAAATATAAATAAAAAATAAATAAAAATATATTTTATACAACCACACATACAAGCACACACGTACCAGCCGTCAGGCACACAGAAGCCCTAAGCCACACCAGCCGTGACCATACGCTCGAAAAAATGAATTTTCAGTGCCGCCACAAAATGGGAACGTTTTTCTAAGGATCGGATGCGTAAGGGTAGACTATTCCATAAACGGCAGGCAGCCACAACAAAAGCCCTGCCATAAGCCGTGGTCATATGATGAGGTATACGCAACGTCGATGAGGCAGAACGCGAAATACGCGAACTATCTTGAGACAAAAATTTAAAATTTGGTGCAAAGTATTTTGGTAAGCCAGTCTTTAAAATTGAAAAAGTTAATGTAAGAATTTTGATTGCTCTTTGATCATTTAGTTTTAAGATATTAGCTTCAAGAAAGTATGGCGTGATATGCTCGTCCCGTCTCAGACCATATACAAATCTTAAACAATAGTTTTGAGATCGCTGGAGCATACCCGCCTGAGTCACAGTCATGTCATTGATCACTGAGTTGCAGTAACTAAAGTGAGGTAGTACAAGTGATTTGATCAAGTGCAGTTTAATATGTTGTGGCAGAAAGTTCTGTAATTTCTTCAGTGAGTGTATCGAGGCGAAAACCTTTTTGCGTATGTCAGTAACTGCCTCATCCCATATGAGTGTTGAATTGAAAGTCACACCAAGATTTTTAACTTTGTTATAGTACGGAAATGCATTGCCACAAACAGTAATTGAATTGATGTGGTCAAAGTCAATTGAGTTACGAATTCGAGCATGACAGGTCACCATTGGTTTAGTCTTGTCATGGTTTAGTCTCAGTCCATGTTTTTCAGTCCAAGCAACAATGTGATTTATGTCTTCGTTGATATTTCTGACACAGTCATTGACGTTGTTTGCATTAAAATGGTGATAGATTTGCAAGTCATCAGCATACATATGGTGCTTACAGTGAACTAGAGTTGAGTTTATGTCATTTGCGTACAGAACAAAGAGCAGGGGTCCAAGGATTGATCCTTGAGGCACACCGCAAGTAACAGTCTCCCAGTCAGATCTCATGTCACCAAACTCCACAAGTTGCCGCCTACCTGACAGATATGATCTCAGCCATGCATGTGCATTCAGGGAAAACCCTATGGCCCTTAATTTCTGAACTAATATCTCATGAATGACGCTGTCAAATGCTTTGGAGAAATCAAATAAGGTAAGAATCGTTCCCTGTCGACGATCCATGGATAGTCTTATGTCTTCAGTCACTCGGAGGAGTGCTGTTTCTGTACTGTGCGATGTTCTAAAACCGGATTGATAGTCAGACAAAATGTTGTTGTCAGCTATGTATTCAGTGATTTGACAGTGAACGATTCTTTCTAGGCCTTTAGATAGAGTGGGCAAAATACTTATCGGCCTGAAATCTCGACATGTTGTCGGGGCTGAGACCTTGTTTAAGGGGCGGATGATGGCAGACTTCCACTGAGAAGGAAAATAACACAGTCTTAAAGATGCATTATAAATGTACGTAACAGTAGGGAGGATGGCAAATAGTATTTGTTTAATGAGGCGAATAGATATTCCATCAGAACCGACAGCATTGCTTCGAATTTTGCAGATAGCGCACAGAACGTCAGATTGTAGAACAGGTTTGAAATGAAACTCAGGGTATCCCAAATCAGGGATTGGGGAGTTAACTAAATAATTTAAGTAGCTATCAACCTGATGCTGGTTGATATGTTGACTGCAGGAAGAGAAGTAAACGTTTAATTCATTTAACGGAATATGCACTTTCTGATGATCAGATTGTTTCCCAAGCCCAAGACTTTTAACTTTGCGCCATAGAATTTTTGAAGATTGTTTCTGATTTTCAAAAAGATTGCCTATGTATCTTAGCTTAGAATTTCGCAAGAGTTGTTTTACTCGATTCCGAAGATAACGATATTGCTGTTTTAGTTCAGGGTTTAGCGATCGCTTTGCTCTTCTAAATAAGCAATCACGCCTTGCCATCAAATTTTTTATTTCAGGCGTTATCCACGGAACAGGTTTTCGTTTTGTCAAGCGTTTGGTAACTATAGGGGCGTGCTTGTCAAATAGACCAAGAATGGTATTATTAAGCGTATGAACCATTTCATCGACAAAATTTAAATTTTCAATAACGTGCCAAGAGGTTTGCTGAAGATCTTGCATAAATAGAATCTCATTCATGTTTTTGAAATCCCGATATTTTATATATTTAGTCTTGGGCTTGGGAGTTTTGATCGAGTAGACACAATAGATAAGGTCGTGCTTGGATATTGCGGGAACTGGAAGCTGCCCATGGTGGATGATATCTCGAGGGTTGGACACTACAAGTAAGTCGATCAAGGTGCCAGAGTCAGCTGCATTATGTGTGGGACCAAGTGGAAGTACTGTCAGATTACAAGAGTCAAACATGGTAGTCATGGTAGTAATTGGTGTTACAGTAGAAGAGTAGACGATTCAATCAATGCTCTGGACCTTTTTTCCTGAAGAAAATTTGAATGATTAAACATCTGTATAACTATTAATATATTATTTGCTATACTGATGTGTACTTTACCTGCCGCGCGTTGCTGTACAAAACAGATTAGGTTTAGGTTCGTTGGGTAGTACGAAAAATAATATATAATTATTATTACCCTTCTGAAATGACAACTTATCCAGGTATTTTAAGCCAAATTATGTATAAGAAATGAATGTGTATTCATTCATATGGACGAGACATTAAAACATATATACAAAATTGAGACGTACTATATCATCTTACTTTGGGTACTTTAATAATTTTTTACAGCCTGGTAAATACAGACACTCGCAATGCCCTTTTTCTTTTAGGTGGAATTGAAAAAAAAAATTACATTCTCGTATTAAACCCACGAATTGATGGCTAATTTTAAATCCAGCTTTTAACCGTTATATTTACTAAGTTTTTTTTAAAGATATAAGGGTTGTTCACCCCTAAAAACCTAAAAAAACGTGAAAATTTCCAAATTTCTCAAAAATTACTAACGATTTTGATTAAATTTAAGTAGATTATAAGTGCGTAGGGTATTAAAAATGGTATAACACCATCCACATGTCTGTAAAAATTACTGATCAAAGGTTACGGGCTCTTAAATGAAAAACAAATTATTTTTTTAAGTTTTTCTGTAAAGTATAATTTGACTAAAACCAGCTTAGAAACCAAACAAATTAGTTGTTTGAATTATTTGTCTACGAAAAACGGTTCTAGAGAAAAGTCAATTATTTTACTCTCAGTAGTAAGTGAAAGCAAATCTCTCCCCACTTAGCTTACATCTCGCGGAACTGTTCTTCTACGAAAATTCAATCTAGGAGATAAATATTCGCTTGCAGTAGAGGTTGTGGATCTGATTGATGCCGGTGCCCAATATGCAAGGAACCGGATGTGAGACGGAAGAGAAACAACTGCATCATTTTGCCATTTAGCTACTTTTGGGCAAGACGACTCCTACAATGATACAAATCGGTGACATTAACAATTCAGGTGATTTTTGATACTAATCAGAATTTGCCAAAACATCTGTCACAAAATCCACAACGTGAACGTCATCCACGCAGGCATTTTGAAGACTATATTCCCTTAAAACGAAATAGGGAAGAATATTTCTCTCGTTCTTTATGTATTTATTTTCCTTAACGTGTGATTTTATTTTTGTTTTCATAAACTGTAAATATATTATTGAAGAGGTAATGCAGTAGTTTTATGTTAAATAAAACCTTTTTAAGTGTAATATTGAATCAGTCTACTTATTTCAACACTTAAAAAATATGTGTCAGTCCACTGATACCGTGTATTATATGATTCTAATAATAACTCATTAAATTAATTTTATACTGCGTCATGTTCATTATGAATTATTAATAAAATTTCCGTTTCTGCATGATCTTCAGCAATAATATCCAGTTTTTCTGCTAAAACCAAATAGTCAGCTATTACCAACTCCGATGAAACGTTTTCAGACATACTGTGATGTAAACATTATGATGTTCAATAAACTTATGAGTCGTGGATCGAACTCAAGTCAGAGAAACGTTCCACAACTCTCCAAACAATGAATTTCAACGGTTATACATTAACCTTACTCTTGGGTAAGACGCAGAGCCAACCTCAGTAACAGAGAAATGCACCATATTAGTAAAACTTCGTACGCATTAAAACAACCGAGAATCGAATACAAAGAAAACAGTTTAATAGAGATTCTTTTTGAATTGACATAAAAAATTCAATTGTTTATATTTAAAATTTAGTTTCTCGCTAAATAAAGTATGATTACCCTATTAACTATGATGTTATCGAATTATTTTTGTATATTACAGTATTATTTTTGCAAAAGATTACTTTAGCGCTATCTGTTGGTGAAGAAGAGAACTTGTGTACTATGTTGCCGACAGTGTGCGTGCACTACTCTAGCGGCCGGTGACTAAACTACGTAACCATGTCAGATGCGTAGGACCAGATCAATAATTAATTGCATTATTGCTTAGCACATCGTAGTCGTTGTTTTTAATAGTAATTTGCATTTGGATGAAGTAGATTAAATTGAAAATATTGTATAGTTATTAAAATTAGTTTTTAAAAAACATTAAGAAAAAAATTTATATGGTATAAATTTTGAAATAGCCTTAAAATCGATAATTAATAAAAATAGACTATTATATTGATTTCAATATCACTGTTATTGGTTCTTTCATTATATTATTTCATTATCATCATATTAATATAAATTATTTTATGTTTCAGTGACCTCAAAACACACTACCGGTACACATAGCATTGCCTCTGCTATTGTGAGTTGTTTTATGCTCTATGTAAATATAGATTTTAGTCTACTTAAAATTAATTCACACTAAAGTCACTAAAGATCTAGGAGGCTGTGAAATTACTGTTTCCTTTCAAAATATGTGTAATGCTAAAATTGAATGGAATGTGTCAAACAAACTAGGTACTCTAAAAAATCAGAGTAAACTAAAAAATAAATTAAAAAATATGTTAACGTTGAAGGACGAGAGTACAATTTAATTAATTCCAACTGTCCAATTTTGATTTTAGGAGATGTTGTCAAGGCTCAGTAGATCTAGTTTTGCTATTCAAACCCTCCAAGGCAAAATGATCGCAAAAGATCATCTGATCAAGACGATGGCGGACCAGCTGAGGGACCTCGCCCAACACCATGTCTGGGAAGGAACCACTGCACTAGAAACAGCCATGCGAGCCGAACCAAGCAGAACTTTCGACTGGGACAGAACTGCCCTTCTGCAATACCTAGAAGGACAAGAACCTCCAAGTATAACTAACTCACAGGTATTCAACAAAATCTCTGTATGATTACTTTTTACAATTTTTTTACTTTTTCCTGTCTATTTTTTAGGTCTGGGCTGGAGTCCACTCAACATTACTTAGAACTATATAAGATCTCCTCCTCTACCCTTGTTTATCCTTCCAGCATAAGGCATTTACTAAGACTGGACTATATCCTTGAGCTCAATCCCCTTTTGCAGACTTCTCAAGGAGCTGAAACCCTTTCTAGGCTGGTCAGTTCAGCCAAAGATGTGTTGAGGTTCATTGTCCTTCCTGCAAAACCTACGTAGATCCTACTGACACAGACCCTAGAGTACCCACCAGTCCATATTCCATTAGCATACTTCCTAGTAGTCTTGGGTCATCCTCCCTTGAATGAGGACTGGCAATTTCTTGACCTATAGTTATTTAGGATATTAATGAAGACATATCTTAAGAAGAGCTGCATTATGGCCTCGTGTACAGCTTCCTTACAATCCTTAATGAGAGATGTCGGATGTCAATCCTTATTCCTTCGGATAATTGTTTGAAGGCTGCTCTCTGGCCAAGAGTCCCCTCCTGGGAGTAGAATTTCATGCCACGAGTCTCTCTTAGTTATTTGTTTCGTGAACATGTTGAGTGCAATCCCAAAAGAGAATAATTGATTCTTATTCATCCGGTCATACTGTTTCCTTTGGGCTTCACTGTGCTACTTCTTTCTTTATTTTCTCCTTGAAGACTGTGATACATAATGAGGAAAACTTACATGCACATGAAGGTCACAATCAAATGTGCAGAGAGACATGAAATAGTCAGATTTAGTTTTTATGAACATTATTGATTCAGTAGTTACTATATTAACTTTTACAGAGTCACGTGGACAGTTCAAATCCACTAGATGTAAAAGTACTCCGCAAGCTTGGAAAAGACAGCCTGATTATAGAATGGGGCTCAAACGCATCTGCAGAGATAGTTGGATTTCAGGTATGAATATTTATGTTATCGTAATTGTTGGTAAAGTTTTTCGAACAAAAAGTTTTTTCGAAGCAGTAGTTCGGATTCCACGTTAAACTGTAAGTCTCTTGGATATGCCATTGACCGTTCTGTCTAAGGAACATGTCAGCCTTAATCAGTAACAAAACTACAATATTGTGCCACAATCATCCTTCACTTATTCCTTATTCATACTAGGTTGGATACACCTACCTGGGTAGGTTGCCGTTCAGTAAATAACTAAATGAGTAAAACCAACCAGCAGCCATCTTTGATTGAGCAAATACTTTTTGAACCCCCATTTCAATATGTTTTTAATTTTACAGATTTTCCTAAACGGCCAGTTCATGTACTGGGTTCACGCATCGAAGCATAACGTAGCTCTTCTATACCCGCTAGACTTGGGATCAACAGTGGAAATATCCGTCAAACCTATCGACATCAGAGGGAATGTTAACCAAAACTCCACATTAGTTTATCAGCCTGAGTAAAAACTGCACAACTAATTTATAGAACTTTGTGAATCAATATACTGTTGGATTCGTGTCACATTCCAAGTATCTTCATTACTCTAAGGGGAATTGAGCTTTGCTCGGGAAAGAATTTAAAAGCATACTGTAAAGAAATTAATGCAATCACTAGTTTAAGTTTTCACATAGTGAGATCAATTACGATAGATCGAGAACATTCCATTACTCATAACAACCCAACCAACAAATATAAATTTTTCTGTCTTCAGCTTCTTTTTGCGTATTTTACTTCATTATTTTTTAAGTATTCTCAATCGTTTTGGTAGCAAAGGGTGAGAATCCTTGCAGTATACCTTTGAAGGGATGTACTGTATTATTTCAGATATACTGAAATCTCAGTAAGCTTGAAATTAAGTTTTGAATTTCCAAATGAGTTTGGTATAGCCTGAGATGTCGGCGTTGTACCGTATCTCATAAGTAACACACTGGCAAATTTAGTCAAAGGTGTCTGGTTGTAAAGCGATACAAAATATAAATCTATTCTTCTTTGTTATCAAAATCCTACAGATCATTGACAATGTCATATTATTGTTTTATTTATATAGTAGAGACATGTAACTTTATTTATGCAATTAACTTGGCAGTGCACATAGTGGAGCACTGTGAAAAAGAGTGGTCTCAAAACGTGTTACTAAAGCTTGTATTAATTTCCAAGCACAGTTGCCAATCACAATAGCCTACTTTACCACAGTCCACGACGTTGTGGGTGTGGAGGGAAATGTAAAGCTAACTGTTGTGATATGGGTTTAAGAACAAATTTTAATATGAATATGTAATAGTATACATAAATATAATTTCAGTTGTTTTCTCCTTGAAATGTAGATAGTTATGAGAAATTATCGATGGATGTGTTATTCTCTTGGATGGATTGCTCTTGGAGACCATGCTCATAATTAGACCAGTTCGTAATTAAGATGTAAAATTGTGGTTTGGATGCAACATTAAACTGTCAAAGGAAAATGTCAACCTTAGATAGTCAAACCTACAACATTGTGTTTCTTTTACATTCATTTCTCATTCATACTTGACTTAAAATACCTACCTGGGTTGGTCACCATTTCAAGTAGTAATGTAATACAAAACATTGTTTGCACCAATAATACATAGTCCCTAATATAAATCTGGTAATGAAAATAACTGAATTTTAGTACAGAAACAATAAGAAGAGTAGAAACATCAAGGTATAAGTTTTTCTCTCCCAGACTGTAAAGAATGGTTCAGTTTTAGTCATACATGTGTTGATTATTATTTTTATTAAGGCTCAAGTATAAACTTTTTGTTTACTCAAAACCACCATAACCTCCTACCAAGACATGTAAATTCCTGTAAAACTTTTGAAAAAAAAATCAAGTGTAAGTACGGTAACTTTATATATATATTTTTTTACTGTTAGTATAACTCTTTTAAGAAAACTTATTAGCTGTAAATTAATTTTTAAAGGTATTTAAAAGGAAATAGGATACATTCTTATATGGCTTTCCAAGATACAAACACAGCAGACTCCAATTTGGAACCACAAAGGAGGGAGTTGTCTGCCTGACAGTCAAACAGTAAGCTGTATTTTTTATTGACCTATTTGCTATTAAATGGTAGTTCATGCCAGTTCAATATAAATTAGGGGATGTCAAACAGAAAAGTAAAAATACAATAGGTAATCTATCAAGATCAATAAAAATATCATGATCAACATCTCTTGATCTTAATTTTTTGTAACTCGGTAAATAAATTTGTCAAAAACTTTTATTTCTTCTTTTTGTTATTTATTTTTCTTTACGTTAGAATACTTTAACTTTTGCAGTTTCAGATGTAAAATAGTACAGTCGAGAAAGCCATTCATCAGTTAGATGGGCTGACAGATATATCACAACCGATCAAAGATGGTGAGTTTATCATGCAAAATATTATTATAATTCATATCATGAAAGGATTATTTTTCATTTCATTCAATACTAGTTGACCTACATTTTCTGGAAAAATTGTATAGTGTCAGCAAGATGGATAACTTACTAAATCATTCCAAATTTATTCTATTTCATTCTTCAAAAATGAAATCAGACCACTTCAATATCCTATTTTAATTACATATCTTCCTAAGATTTACTTTATTAAACAAATAATAAATAACGTAGCATTCTTGTTGAAGGAACTAAATTTTTAAACTATATATCCCTAAGAAAAAAATCATTACTGTAGATAGTAACTAAACAAAGCAATCTTACTTAAAACCCTGATTTTAGGATAGAAAGTGTGCATTTTTAAGTTTAAAATTTACTTTCTCGTACAGGAACTATCAAAAATCGAAAGCAAATTGAGTCTGACTTCCAAAACGATCCAAGGGAAATTGAGAGTGAAAGATCACCTGATCAAAACGATGGCTGACCATCTGAGAGAGCTTTCCCGCAACAAAACCTGGGAAGGCAGTACGAAGCTGGAGTCAGCTGTGAAGTCGGATTCGGCAATAACATATGACTGGGACAGAACCAGCCTTCTTCAATATATAGAAGGAAAAGAACCTCACAATTATGTAGCTTCCATGAAGGTAGACTCAAGTGATGAATCACATTACGTCTTTTAAACATTTTTTTTATTCTTTATGATTTCGAAATATAAATGTAAATGTAAAATTTCAAATTGAGATTGAATTGAAGTGTAGCTTCCACAATCAAACACATGGAAAGATAAAATAAATACGTGCTGCAAAATCAATTTTGTTTGTGGGGCATATTTACAGTTAATATTTTAAGCCTTAAGAGATTTATTTTAGTCCACTTTAACTTTGGTTTTACCCAGGAAATGTATTTTATAGTTTAATATTTCATATGAACCTTCAGCTTTGAATCATGAATGTTTTCCTAGGGCAGTGAAGGCAATCCACTGAATGTGAAGATTGTTAACAAGGTTGACGACAGCAGTTTGTTGATAGATTGGGGCCCGTCTCCTTCGGCAGAAACCATTGGCTTCCAGGTGAATACTATACTGCTAGATTACGCTGTGGTTCACTCAACATTAGCTATTTCATTTCAATTATTTTTATAAAAAAACGTAGGTAATCCGGCGAACTTCGTAACGCCTGACAGTAAATACAAGTTAAGTTTAAGATTGGCCATGTTCTGAAATCGAATAGCATTACGGCTTCATAGTGAAAGGTTATATATTCAGGGTCGTGGCATAGTGAATAACAATACTGTAACGATAAGACATATTAATAACATTCCTATAAAACAAATAAATCTCAGTGGATTAATTCACAATTTTCAAATCCAATCCAAACCTAACTGTAAGACGGCTTTTAAAGGAAAGATTTCTATACAACAGCTGATTATTATAATAAACTTAATATATATAAACATTGTAATTATTATTTATTTGGCTAATATAGAAACACGTGACTTTTAACCAGACAGAAAATTGAAATATAAATACATAATCCCCCGTAAGTGAAAACTAATAACGTGGCGAATAAAGCTGTTCATTTTGTACAGCAAATGTTTACTTCATAGTTTTACATTAATGAATGATTCAGATGGCATTGGATAGTAAAAAGGAGAGTAAATGGAGACTAATGGAGAGTAAACTAATCAGCTGAATTTAAGAAATTAAATGTTTTCAATGTAGAAAATCTTTTAACAAACTTACTATCTATAAGGTTAACATTAGATATTTAAAACGCCATAAAATGCAAACTTATGGGGCTTTCGAAAATATTTTTTCACTAAAACCTTCCCGGACACATATAGAGCAACTTCCTAAAATTTCATGGCGATCGGATGAGTAGTTTGGCAACGCATAAAGGACATACATATACGTACATACACACATTCAATATTATATATAAAGATTTGAAATACCTAATTCATTGGGAGTGAGGGTCTTACAGTGCATTTTAACTAAAGACAATGAGATACTGTAACAGTGACCGATGTTACAGAGACTTTAATGAGCTCTACCTTGTGTGACAAACCCTGTGTTTCAAACCTTGAATCAAAATCAAACATGAATGTCAACCAAAAGTCACTAGAAACCACTGTTTAAATCAAAGGTCACCATCATTGTCACACTTTTCAGTTTTCAGTCATTTCAAACAATACTTTTGATTTAAACAATTTATTTTTAACATTTTTATTATAGATTTTTTAAGTAAGATTTACGTACTACTTTTTTTTTAAATATGTTTATACATTTGTTTTAAAGATTTTATCGAAATATAGTAGAATAATATCTATGGAATGTTTATACTGGATTCATTTAACGAAACAATCTCATCCTTTCTTAATATTTTTCAGTTTCATTGATGATAGTGATTCTTCGATAATAGTTTATAAGTGACTGTCAGAATAAATATTTTATACGTTATTAGATCACTATGTCTTTCTTAATATTTTTCTTGGTCTTTCAGCAAACGATACATTAGTTTTATTTTGTATGTTTGTACGAGATGAAGTATTACAATGTCCAGTGTTACTTCTCAAGCTTACTTGTCTTGATCTAGTATTATAAGCTGAAAACAAAACCTAAATGGTCTTGTTAGTTCTAGTATTATCATTTATTGAAAAACACCTAAATGTAGATTTTACATGTAAAGACTCGCAAATATGAACAATCATTCCAAATGTGTATGATAAGTTGCTAAGTAATCAATGGTAACTCGTAATTCAAGGGCCTGTTTAATTCTAGACCCAGTTGACCATTAGCAAAAAAAAGACCTCTTTACAATATCCCCATGCGTTTGTTATTAATATGTTTAAAGTAATTTACCTCAAAATATCTTAAAAGCAGGAAAATCCAAATTTTTTAACCAGCCCTGTTCAAGTGGAGTAAACGGTTCAAAAACTAAGAAAAAAAATACAAATCATTTTACAGATATGATGTTTTAGAAGGCAGAGTAGTACCTAGGGACAAAAAGCATTGATTTGAGTTGATTGAAAATACTCTCAATTTTTTTTAATTTATGACAATTTAATCTACTTTTAAGGTGTGAGCAGTGTTTTTATCAATCAATTATTACATAAAAATCTTTTGGATCTATTTTATTACTGTAACAAATAGTTTACTTGAAAAATGTTCTTTAGAGCAAAGATTCTTTTGGGTTTCTACTCATTTTCCTCAAATTAAGAAGTAAAGGAATTTTGATTTGATTAATTGCAAAGCTGATTTAAATATATCACCAAAAATAAACTATAAGATCTTTGTCATAGACTTAGAATTCCTATTTAACACTGTTTCACAAAAGATGCTTTTATTTAAGTCAGCTGGTCATGAAATCATAATTCTTCCACAAGATAGCAAAACATTCAGTTTTCTGTTTATTCTAAAACACTTAACCCTATTCATAACATTACATACACATAATATGTGCAAATTTTTTGTGACTTATCCAGGATTACATTAAACTGTAAGTTATTTCAATTCAAATAATAATACTGATACAACTATTTTGTATAAGAAATATGTGCTTACGGGATCAATAAATAAACTGATTTATTTCATTTTTAAGACACACATCCACATTGGGTGGTTTAAAATTCTGAAGTAACTAGATTATGGAAAGCTCTACAGCAAAAACTTTACAATTTTACTTTGTTTTATGTTTACCAAGGCACAAAATAATTTAACAATAAACAATTATATAATTAAAGTGGAGTAATAAAGATGAGACCCAGTCATAAGCAACTTCTCTAAACCTATATCACTCAAGTTTATAAAGCAGCACATCATGATTGACTAATGACATTGAGTGCTATTTTGAGATCAAGGAAGATGTCCATGTCTGTTGTACATGTTCGTGACTTTCAAGAGGTATTTTACAATATTTGAAATGAAGTCAAACATAATATCAAGCTTGGACATCTCTTTCTGGAACCCTTTATTTTTCTTATCTTTTTTTAGTGATGATAACTTCTTCCCCAAGGAAACCACTCAGGTGGATCAAACATGTATTTTCAGTTAATTTTAAAAATGTGATTGAATTGAAATTGGTCTGTAGTTTCCAGCATCATTGGGATTCTTATAGCCTTTCCTTTTTTGAAAAACTGGACGAATCACTGATGTTTTCAAAGAAGATGGAAATACACTATTTTGAAAAGATAGATTGAGTAGAACTAATTCACCTAATTGAGTTGTTAGTTTGTACTATAAAAATTATTCAGTCTCAAATAAATATTTAAGAAAATTACTCTATGAAATCTTTTCTGTTTCAGCGGACACACCAGCAAAAAATTAAAAATGACTAAGAAAAAAGAGATTGAATTGTTAATATCAAGATACAAAGCTGACATCGCAGCTTTGGAGGATAGAAAGGGAGATTTTATGAGACACATTGAAGTCTTGAAAAATCTCATACCTTCAGTGCAAATATGGCACATGTGGAAAACAGTTCAGAAGGAGGAGATTCCTTACAGTGCAGGATCCCAATTTTCAGAAGAAGAAATTGCAAAAGCTAGAGAACATTTGGCACATCTTGAAAGTGTTTTGAAAGAGCTAGAGGAATCAGTTGACTTGATTATAGAAGAAGAACAGGTGATTAAAAAACGACTGGATGTGCTTGAAAGATCCTATGAGGAGTTAGAGGATCCCAACAGGAATCTACTTGGGGATGCTGTTGACATGGTTGGTAAAGTAGTTCCAGATCTAAACGTAAGTGAGCCTGCAACCTTGGAAACATTGAAAGGGGACGAAGGAAAACCCAAGGATAATACTGATTGGAAAAGGGTCTGTGAAGATTTAGTAAAACAGGTTGGTGAACTAAGTGAAAGTTTGAAAAATTCTTCAAAAAAACTTGAAGAAAATGAATCTCAAGCCAAACAGTTAGAAAGACAATACTTTGACTTAGAAAGAGAGTTAGAGGTAAAAATTCAAATGCTGGAAGGTAAGGGTAGATCAATGATTTCAATGATTCTTGAAAAAGAGGAAATAAAGGGCTGGGAAGAAGAGATAGATGGCATGGAAAGTCTGTCGTCAATGCAAGAAGCTCTGGCTGAAGTGAGGTCAATGAAAGAAACACTATCTAAAAGTGGATTATCAAAAAAGGTAATCTATAGATATTTAATTAGGTTTGAATAAATGATTATAAGTTTACTGTTTTAATCAGTGATGTAGGTAAAAGAAACTAAGTATATTGTTTTTGAATAGTACCTATTCGTTTTAAAATACAATACTTAAGTAACCCTATACTTCATATATTGAGCGGTGTTAAAATAAATCAATAGTTACAATTAAAAGGTATCGGTACCATATAAGGTACAAATATCTTCTTTTAAATGTACCGTAACTAAAAACTATCTATTTACCTTGTCATTTATGAAATTATAATTTCATAGGTGCCGTGATGAGGAATCAAACCTAAGTCTATTGGGTTATTGGGGCTTTGACTTTATGCTATGAACTGCAATATGTTTTTGGACGGGTAGTTTATTAAGTGTGAACTAACTTCTTGAGAGCATGAGATGTTCCAGGATAGTTTCTAAAGGCCTATTACTTAACTTCATATATTTGGTTACAGGCGCAATCTGTTGGTACAGCAGTGCAGGTGCTAACATCCAAAGGTTCGGAATCTTTAAAGGTTGGAAGTCCACCGCCTTCATCCAGATCTGGACATACCGATTGGAAACAATTGTGTCAGGATTTAATAAAGCAAGTTAGCGAGCTTAGTGAAAAAGTAAAGAATTCATCACAGGAACTAAAAGAGAGTGAGAAACATGCCAAGTACTTGGAGGAAGAATGTACAAAATTGGAGGAGGAACTTCGGTCCAAAATACAATTGCTGCAAAAAAAGTCTGGTGTGTCAATATCGGACCTTGGTGGTAAAGAACAAAATGAAAATGTTAAAGAGGATCTTGAAAAGAATAACATGCTCTCAGAAATGGAAAGGGCCCTTGAAGAAGTGAAATCTCTACAAGGCTCATTACAAGAAGCAAGATCAATGAGAAAATCACTATCTAAAGTTTCAAATAAAAGCAAGGTATGTGAGATACAGACCTACCAATAACCTAACCATAAAATAGTTTTTTATCTGAAAAAGGTTTTATACATCAAATTATTAAAACTTTAATTTTAAGTTAAAAATGGTGACTGCCTAGTCTAAGTCTCTAAGGTTGTCTCTAAGTTTATCACATTCAATATAATTACTATAAGTGTAGGGTGAATCCAAAAAGGATTTAGATGATGAATCATTCATGAGACCTGTACTTGCAAAAATGACTGTAGTCATTAAATTGGTACACATTTATATTTATAAAATATAACTAGACAACAAATATGAACTTTTTGCATGTGGTAGATAACTTTAAAACATGTATTACCTAAAGTTAATAGACTCATAAAACATACTACTTCATAGATAAACTATAATTGGTCAAAAATGAATGTTCTAAACAGTGCTTTATGTATATAATTCTAACTATAAATACCACTTTAAATCGCTAAATGAATGATGTTTATATAATTAGTAATCACATTTTATTAATTATTGGGTTAAGTTTTATTAAAAATAAATATTTTCTTCGGAACCTAATAAATAATATTTATTTTAGGATATCAAGACACCTAGTCGGTTATTTACTGCCCCATCAAAAGATTCAGAGAAAATATTTGAAAATGCAGAAGGTGCCACAAAAGTTCCATCAGTTGCTGGGACAGAAGTAACAGTAAAAGCCACTTCTAAAGGTCCATCAGTTTCTTCATTAGAAGAAAAAGTATCTGATAAAGCAGAAAGTGTCACAAAAGCCGCATCAGTTGCTGAAACTAAAGCAAAAGTAGAAACTACTTCTAAAGGTCCATCAGTTTCTTCATTAGAAGCAAAACCATCTGATAAACCAGATGCTTCAAAAAGTTCATTAGCTCCAAAAAGTAGTGTTTCTGAGAAAACGGGAAGCCAAAAGCCTACATTAGGCAGTTGTGTAAAGACCCGTCTGTCAAATTTTCCTGTTGAGAGAGAAGTTTTTTCTGTACAAGATACAATAATTCCTCCACCAAAACAAACTAATGTGCATGTTGGCAACCCTATCACATGGGGCATGACTCCTTCTGTACTCAATAAAAAAGAGGTTGATATGCTGATAGCTAGATATATGGCTGACATTTCATCCTTAGACGAAAGAAAGGAACATTTTCTGAGAGAAATTGAACTACTAGAATTTCTAAAACCATCTATTTTCACATATCATAAGTCGGAAATGTACCAAGGAGTAGAGATACCATCTACTGCAGGAACTCCTACTTCACAAAAAGAAATTGAAGAAGAAGCCAATGAAAGATTGAGGCATCTTCAAAAAGAAACAGAAGAACTCCTAGAGGCAGTGGACCTCATAGAAGAAGAACAAGACCTAATCAGGAAAAGGATTGTTGAACTCCAAAAATTTTTATCTGACCCTCTTAATAAGTTAACTGACAAAACAACTGATATTCTTGCAGCAAGTGATAAGGTAGGAAAGGAACCAGACAAACAATCTCAAGCTGGAGACACTGATTGGAAAGCTTTGTCTGACAAACTGCTAATAGAAGTACGTGAGCTCAGTGAAAAGGTTTCAGATTCATCAAAAGAACTAGAAGAAAGTGAGGTGTATACCAAGTATTTAGAAGAAGAAATTTCCAAGCTAGAGAAGGCGCTTGAAGAGCAAATTAAACTTTTAGGACAGAAGACTGGTAAACCAATCCCAGTTGATGTAAAGGAAGAACAAGAGTATTTGCAAGAACAACTTGAAAAGGAAGTATATATCGAAGCAATAGAAGGGGCCCTGGAAGAAGTTAGATCACTCAGAAGTTCATTGGAAGAAGCAAAGTCAATAAGAGAATCATTATCTAAAGTTACATCAGCACAGGGAAAGGTATTTCATGTATGTTTTTAATTGAAGTAAGGATTTTGTGAGTAAATACGCCAACTAACTTTAATCTCAAAGACAAAACTTTTCTGATTGGTTACTTATTCATAAAAAATATTTGAATCAAGATTTGTTTTGATCTGAAACGCCTTCATAAAATAACCTGTTGTATATATAAAATTAAGTAAACCAGCATGTTTTTACATGGCATAACTCCCCCATGAAAAACAACATGAAACAACCAATAGTAATATGAGATTTTAAAAATTGAGAAATCACTTTTTAAAATAATTTATTTACCTGAATTTTAACTATTTCATTAGTGAATCTTGGTAGGAACTAAAATATTTTTTTCGAAACATAAAAAGGAAACTGAAAATGTTGACAGAATGATGATAATGTTGAAATAGGAATTTATTTTTACAGAAGGTTTTGAGGGATCTTATAATGTTAGTTTAATTCCTTTAATTTTTGTTTTATATAATTTATTACTTCGTTTAATTTAAAATTTCTCAATTCCAGGTTCAGCAAGAGATTCCTGCAGAATCCACAAAAAAAGGTGAAACCATTCTACCCGTGACTTCTGCTTCTAAGGAACCAACTTCTCTAGAATTAGAAGGTGCATTACTAGAAAAAACTGAAGCCTTGCAACTCGCTGATGGTGTTGTTAGTACCAAGGAGGGAGAACCTATTTCGAAGTCGATAATTGAAGACAAAGCGACTAAAACTGAGAAATCAATTATTTCAGGATCTGAAGAAATTTCGTCTGATGCTATTCATAAAAAGGGAGAAATTAGTGCTCCATCTGAGGAACCTACATCAGGAGAAGAACCAAAACCTTCAAAAACAGTTGTTACAAGGCCTCTAGTTATTTCACCAGATTCAGAAGGGATTCCTACTGACGGTGAGATTAGTGTTCCTTCAGAAGCCGCACCAGAAGAAAAAGAAGAATTTACAGATACAGAGCCAATAACTGAAATCCCTGAAAGTACAAAAGAGGACGAAGAAAATCTATTTGGGAAACATGTTTTGAAAGCGTTAAAAGAAATTGAAAATAAATCTATTATTTCAAGTCCTGAAGAAATATCTTCTAATATTATTCCTACTACTGGAGAAATTAGAGCACCATCAGAGAAAGCTACATTTGCGGAAGTACCTGAACCTTCAAAAACAGATATTACAGTGCCTCAAGTAATTCCATCAAAATCAAGAGAGATTCCTACCAAAGTTGAGATTAGTGGTCACACTGAAGCTGAGCCAGAAGAAAAAGAAACTTCCTCAGATACAAGACAAATAACTGATGTACCTGAAAGTACAAAAGAATCCGAAGCAAGTCCATCTGAAAAAACGCTTTTGAAATCAATAAAAGGAGATGAAGAGACTAAATCTGAGAAAATAATAAACTCAGGACCTGAAGAAATTTCTTCTAATGCTGTTCCTGACACAGGAGAGATACCCTCAAAAGGTAAAATTAGTGTTTCTTCCGAATCTGCTCCAGAGGAAAAAGCTCCATCCAAAGAACTAGTACCGACCTCAAGACCTGCAATTTCTTTTGATGCTATTCCAAAAACAGGAGAGATTATTATTACATCTGAGAAAAATAAATTGCGAGAAGGCTCCGAACTTTCAAAATCAGTTATTTCATACCCTCAAGCAATAACATCCGAGTCAGTAGAGATTCCCACTGAAGCAGAGATTACTGATCCTTCTAAAGCTGTTCCAGTTGAACAGGATGTTTTCCCAGGTATTAAACAAATGACTGATGTCCCTCAAAGTGCAAAAGAAAGTGGAGAAATTTCCCCAGACATCATACGTACCACAGAAATTATCAGTATATTAGCGGGGAATGCAGTAGATGCCCCTGAAAGCATACTTTTTCCGGATGAAAAAGATGCACAAATAAGCACAGTATCTGGAGAAAAAGCTGAAGCTTCTATAGACGCAAAGCCATTAGGTGTATCCTCCAAGACTCCAGATGAAGAAAAGACTTACACTGATCCTTCTAAAGCTGTTCCAGTTGAACAGGAAGTTTTCCCAGGTATTGAACAAATGACTGATGTCCCTAGACATCCCCCAGAAATTATCAGTATATTAGCGGGGAATGCAGTAGATGCCCCTGAAAGCATACTTTTTCCGGATGAAAAAGATTCACAAATAAGCACAGTATCTGGAGTAAAAGCTAAAGCTTCCATAGACGCAAAGCCGTTAGCTGTATCCTCCAAGGCTCCAGATGAAGAAAAAATTTCCACTGACATACTTACGGATGCACGACCAATATCTGAGACAATATCAAAGACAACCAGAATTGAATCTCAAAAAAGCTCTTCTAAAGAAGGTGAAGCATTGAAACCAATTATCTCAGAACCTACAGAACTTGTTGGTGAGTTTCCCAAAATAGCTAAAGGTGCAACTTCTGGGAAACATGAAGATCAGCTACCTTCTGAGAAATTACCACCAAGCCTTGAGGAATCGCCAGTTTTGGAAACTAAACACACTGTACATGATAAAAAAACTTCCGAAGACGATAGTTTACCAAGTAAAGGAGCAAGTGAACCTCCTAAAAAACCTGGTGTAGATGAAGCTCTGGAACACGTGCCAGTGTCTAAAGCTAAGGTAGCTTCTACTGCAGGTAAGTTAATCATTTGTGCTTGAAAAAATACGCGTATGAATTCTACGATTCAAATAAATTTCTGAAAATTATCATTTATATCTCTTTAAAGTCTGATTACAATTGAATATATCCTTATAATTCTTCATCCTTCAGCTTGCTAACATGGTCTTAAAAAAGTGTCCACTACAAAAATAAAATAAACGTTTAAAAATCACACTCCTGAGTTACTATATTACTAAATAGTTTTTAATCTTCCATTAAACCATTTTTACACAAATAAAAATCCGTTTTTTCCAGGTGTTACCCCTAAGGATGTACCAACTATTCGAGGAGTAAGTATTTTTCCAAAGCCTTGATAACTATAAAATCACAAGCTTTTTAACATTTATTTTTACCCCCCTTCTCACTGCTTCCACAAAATAATGATGATGGACAAATACCTTCACTAACAGTTGGATAACTAAATTTAATCTATAGAAGAAAAACTGTATAATTATTTGTAATGTCTTTTTTTATTTTCGGAATAGCTAATTCGTTTTCTAGAATTTTTTGTAATTTTGATCTTTGATTTTGAAACCGTTGATCTTTTCATTCACTGGGCTATTTTGTAACACTTGCAAACGATCAGCTGGTCTTTGTCAAAGCTAGAATTAATTAATTATACTCATTACATTCCCCATTCCTTATATTCACTATAAAATAGTAACTAGTGTAAGTCTTACGAATGAATTGTAGGACAGACATATTTTAAACAAAGTATGAGTGAAAGATGAGTAGAGTGATAGAAATGACCATTGCATTGTTTCCATTTAAACATTTGTAGTTGTAATTTTACTCAATTATTCCTAGTTCACTTAATTCAGTTTGTGAGGTAGATTTGAGTAAACGCTGAACTTGTTTCTGTTAAACAGTCCACATGGAAAGGGTTAGGACTAATATTTAATTTTAATCAAAGTCAGGATCTCCCTAGGTGAACCTGGTTTATTCAATACTTAAGAGACTGATAGTCTGCCTTTATGGGATATATTTTTCTTGACGTGATAGGTCAATGTTAGGGAACATTGTACTGATATGATTTGATTTAATTTTTAGTGTGAATGTCACAACTTCATATTTAATGACATTTGGGGTTTTCTATTACAACGATAAGTTGATTTCGTTGTAACAAATCAAAAAAGCAGTCTTCAAAATGTGACACAAATCCTATGAAAGCATCAGTCACCTAATAACTAAAACTATGAATAAACTTTGGTATTCGTTTTGACATTAGGAACCAACACCGTCTGACAAGAAACCGAGTGTGTCTGACTTGACAGCTGAGACACTGCAAAACAAGTTGAAGCTGAAAGATCATCTGATCAAAACTATGGCTGACCAACTACGAGAGCTCTCACGTAACAACAAATGGCCTGAGAAAAAGAAATTTGAGGCAACCGCCAGCCGTGACCCAGTCGCAACTTATGACTTTGACAAAAACACTCTCTTGCTTTACCTGAAAGGTGAAGAACCTCAAGACCTCTCCAAAGCCTTGAAGGTGAATACACTTTTAACAATTATAGTTTTATCATACTATATGTGTATGTTAATGTAGCTTGATGGCTATATGGTCTAAATAGCCAAACTACAGGACTTGAGATTGTCGGTTGAAATTCCACCTGTGGCAGGTGATAGCAAAAGTGTATCTCAAGTCTCCCGGGATTCACCCAGCCACATGAGGCAATTGAAAAGCTACTGCTATAGTTATTTGTTGACGAAAAATGAACCAGCTGTTTACTTTGTTCCAGAGTAATCCCCAATATTCAGGATCAAATCCGCTCAACGTCAAAATCATTCGTAAAATTGATCAGAACAGTCTGATGATCGAGTGGGGTCCTCCGCCTTCGGCAGATGTTGCTGGATTTCAGGTGGGATTTTGTTCAATCATTCCAGTTTATTGTTGATCGCTGAAGTTTAATTTTATTTTAGAGTTAGTGGTTTCTGCCTCGATGTGGCCTGCTAATCATATGGTGTGCTCTTCTTCTGCATTTTCTGATCAATGATCCTTTGATCCTCGAGCTGTTTTGTGCTACTGTACTGGAGCACATCTTCAGAACTACATGGCGTAAAATTGCCTACATTACATTACACACACTACTCTAAACTAATATTTAAAATGTAAATAGAGAACACAAAAGACTAGACATAGCTAATTAGTTGTTAGTTAATTAGTGAAATGGCGACCTACCCAGGAAGGTATTTTAAGCCAAGTATAAATGAGATATGAGTGTAAGATGATTGTGGCGTGATCTTGTAGTTTGATCTTGTAACTAACTAAGACTAGTTTTTTCCTTATTGTTAACTGTTGACACCTAACTGTCCTTAGTCAGAACTGTTAATTAATTGCCCTGTTATTAACGTAGTATTCAATCGTGTATATGTTAATCCACACACTCCAACTCCTCATCCACCGATCATCACTCATAACTATCCACAATTTGTGACCTCCAAGTAGCTGGATTACAGGACACACCACAGTCCCATTCTAGGGTGGTTCAGACTGGAATCAAACCCCCCCCCACTGCCGTGCATCGCGCACCCATTGTGTCGGTAAATAGTTCGTTGTGTTCTCGATAAACATTTTAAATATTGATAATTGTTGTGAGTATTGTAATATAGTACCTGGTGACCGAGCTTTGCTCGGATAGAATAAGATATGTATTTTACAAGTTAGTTAGCAAAATTAAAACAAATTTACTGCTCAATGAAAACATTTATGTGGTTTAAATAAAACCGTTTTAATACCCCTTAATTAATATGGCATAAATAATGAACAAAATATAGCCCTCGGGTGGGGATCGATCACGCGACCTTGCATACGTGAGATCTAAGCGCTTAAGCTACGGCGTCAGCCGATTTCGCGTCGTCGTTTAAGAGTTTTTGGCCAACCTCAATTAATTGTTTTAGCTAACCTTATACTGAATTTGTCCATACTGTTTGTTATTATTATCCTGTGATCAACTGATTTTGTTAGAAACGGAATGAGGATTGAAAAGCAAAAGATAAATTTAATTTACACCAATTATTTGGTTTGTTACAGTAGCTTCAAGCAATACAACGAATACGTTTTCTATCAAAACACGGAAGATTTTGGAAATACTCTTTCCTGCTTTTATTTCGCACAGTTATGTTACCCTAAAGTTTTTACAAATTGTTTAGTAACCTGATAATTTTACATTTATTACATACATAAAATAAATATTTATGAAAAACCTCTATTCACATATTGTTCTTTGCCGTCTTCAATCAAGAACTGTCAAACGTTTATAAACAGCTGTTTTGGTTTGCATTGTTTACATTTGATTCTCCATAAGCGTAATGTTAAATTTTTAGATTTTAAACTTAATATTACAGCAAAACACGAATTTTCCTGGACATTAGACATATCTAGAACTTATTTTCTACTCGGAAATTAGTTATTTCCAAAATTTAAAGAAATTCCTCGGTGCCGTTTTCGAGATCCGTGTGCAAATATATATATATATATATATATATACAAACCTTGCTCGTATTATAGTATTGGATACAATTTTACTCTCTAATGATCTACTATAGTAGCACAAAACAGCTGTAGTTGTACATAACAATTAATTATGAACGAACCATTCGAGTCATATATAAGCGTCAATGTTCTCTTGCAAATGCTTAAAAGATCATAAAACAATGTACTCGTAAATACATTTCCTAAGCTACCTTTCAGTACCATGATTCAGAAACATCCAAAATAACGATGGTATAAGTTCAGGGGAACTAAAAAACACAATTTGCCCTGTATTTTACTTTCAATTTCATGCAGGCTTGATCCTGCATGAATACACTGTTGCTATTTTCTTAACTGATTATACTGATTTGTTATTTACAGATATTTGTGAACGGGCAGTTTTTGTACTGGGTTCACTCAGCTAAACGAAACCTAGCTTTACTCCATCCCCTGGATCTCAAGGTGGTGACAGATATCTCAGTCAGTCCGATCGACGAACAAGGCAACATCATCTTTAGATCGAGTGTCACTTACAAGCCTGATTAATATAATAATGCACAATTCCTCTGTACACGAGCAAACATATATATAGTGTCGTACATATTTATTCATTCAAAATATATCCTACATAATAAAGTACTTTTCTTTTCTGGGTGTTATCTGTTAAAATTGTATTATTGCTACCACAGGGAATAATAGAGACTCATAGGGCAGGTCTAACCGTGGGTGGATCGGCTACATGGTGAAGTGGATTACACCTCACTCAGTTTCTGACAGGCTACGGCTATTTCAAGTCGTACCTTTTTCTGATCGGATGGGCAAAACCGGTTCACCGGATTGCCCGGGCGTTGCCGACGATGCGGAGCACACTTTCTTCTGCTGCCCCGTTGGGAAAGGCCCTGCCTGGAGGCTGCACTGAAGGCTTGGTGTTTCCTAGGTGGACATGGTCTGCTAAAAGATCACTGAGGATGAGGAAAACTGGGATTGTTTGTCATAGTTCGTCCGGGCGTCCTTCTAGAGAAAAAAAGCGATCTAGACTGCGAAGAGGCCCAGATCACCTAAACAAGTGCTTGGATATTGAGTGAGCCCCAATGGTGTAAGCCAAATGTAGGCCTTGCCTGTTGTAATGTGACAAACGGTTCCAGGTTTGAATCCTAAAGAGTAGAGGAGGTCTTTTCGTGGGTAACCCCGCTTCTTAGGGGAGTCCCACACTACAGGCTGGCCACCTGTGTAAACATTTCTCCTGCCTCTCCCTCAAAAAAAGCCACAGAGAATAATTTTTCGTATTTTAAAAGTATCCTTTTTCTTTCAATGTTGCACAGATTGTGTCAAATGATTTTGTACAGTACAAGACCCCTTGTGATTTTGAACCCCCTTCTATTATTTTGAACAGACATTTGTCTGTTCAATACTGTTTGTGCAGTATTTATGTCTCTATTTGACAAAAACATTGATCATTGATTACAGTAAAATAACAAAATTATGAGTGAGTGGAGTGTTTTAAGCGAATTCTGGCTATTTATTCTCTGTATTACTACCTATATTTTTATTGCAGTTTGGTCAAATATGTTATATAGCAAAACTATGATTGTAGTTTTACACATTTTTTCATCAAACCTTTAGCTGCATTCAGCTCTTACTGATTTAATTTACCTTCGTTAAATTTACCAGCTAAAATACCTCCACAATGACTTTCAATTTTAATTATTGCATTGCTTATAAAAATTTGTAAAACTTTAAAAGAAATAAAAACTTGTACACTCAGCCCAGTGAGATGAGACAACCTTAATTATTTTTATAAAAGTTTACACTTTGTCTTATAATTACCAGTTTCAATTTTAATTCCATCGGTTGATTATAAAAATTTGTAAAACTTTAAAAGAAGTAAAAACTTGTACACTCAGCCCAGTGAGATTAGACAACCTTAATTATTTTTATAAAAGTTTACACTTTCTCTTATAATTACCAGTTTTTTACACCTTGCATTTTTTACATTATAAACTTCAAAATGCTGCTGGAAAAAATTTGACTGCTGTAAGATTATAAAGTAATAAGGCATACAATTCAACACAAAGTGTAAGCCAATTTTATTTAACACCAGGGAAAATAACATATACGGATTCGGACACAAAAAAACATAAATGTAAAAGCATTAACCACGTGTTTTAATTACAACTTAAATATTATATAAAGTTCCTTGACAACATCGTTCAGCTCTCGTCATACGCATCATAATCGTAATCGTCAAAGCTCTTGTTCACTTCCAGATAGTCCAATTCCAAAACAGCAAGGTCGTTTCTAGCTTCGATAAACTCCGTGTCTTCCATGCCTTCGTTACTGTACCAGTGCACGAATGCTTTCTTTGCCCACATCAGATCAAACTTCCTGTCCAGCTTCTTCCAAGCCTCGTTAATAGCGGTCGTGTTTGAGAGCATGCAGACAGCTCGTTTGGTGCAAGACAGGTCCCCGTTATCTGGCATCAGTGGCGTTTGGTAGTTTATCCCGACCTGAATTGTCACACATTAAATTAGATTAGATTATTGAAATGGTGACCATACCACAAGGTAGGTGTTTTAAGCCAAGTATGAATGAGAGTTGATTGTAAGATGATTGTTGCGCGATCTTGTAGTCTTGTTACTGACTAAGGCCGACATGTTCCTTGGACAGGACTGTTAATTAATAGCCCAACAGCCGATGGCAACTAATAAACCTACATTTTAACGTGGAATACGAACCACGGCCACTGAATTACGAATTGGTCTAATTATGAGGATGGTCTTTGTGGATTACCGTAGAACAAATGAAGAGGTTGTGGAAATAGGATGGTTGATGTTGTGAAACTTTAAAGTGATTCTGGGATACTAGCCAGTGATATATCATCAATGTCCCAGTAAAAAAAGGTGAAAAACTCAACAAAACTTGTGAGATGAAAGACTCTAAATCAAACTAGTCAGGACTTGGATCTTGGATCTTTGACCTAAGATTAACTGGACACATATAGGGGACCACTGTTGATTCTATGAGGAGCAGAAAGCAACACCAAAAGATTTAGGAAAACCCAAACATAAATTTGAAATGTAACTAAACTAAAACCATACCAGCTAGTTAATTTATGAAGGTGTTGAGGTGCAGCCAATTAGAACTGTCAGCTGAAGCATTATAGATCTCAAGGTATGTGCTTCTCTTCTCCACCAATTGTTAGGTATCAGCTGGTAAAAGTCAGCTGATTCCAGGAAAACCAATAAACCATAACTCGTTTCCAGAGTTAAAATACATTAATTTACTGACTCTAAGCTTATAAAAAACAAGAACAATAAACAGTTGGAGTATTTTTAAATACTCACAAATTAGGTTACCTACTATCACACAGATAACAACAGAAACATTAAAAACCCTAACCTTGAACCCTGTGGGACACCAGTCGACAAAGCTGATCGTCTTTTTACTCTTGACTACGGCAATAGAAGAGTTCACATCTTTAGGAGCGACATCGCCACGGTACAGGAGACAGCAGGCCATGTATTTGCCTTTTTTAGCGTCACACTTCACCAGCTGGTTGGACGTGTCAAAGCAGGAGGCGGTTATGTCGCTGACGGAGAAGTGCTCGTGGAACGACTTGCTGCGGGACAGGAGTGGAGCGTAGGAGATGAGAGGGAAGTGGATCCTGGGGTAGGGCACAAGGTTGGTCTGAAACTCGTTCATGTCCACGTTCAAGGCTCCGTCGAACCTCAGTGACACTGTCACGGAGGAAACCACCTGAAATTAAAACAAATTTAACTTTATAACTGTGGTAAACCACAGTTTGACCCAAAATGTGTTGTCTACCTTTAAACGTATAAACATCTTATGGAATTTTCAATGCTAGTGTAGCCTATGAAAGAAACAAGGGGATATATTAACCTGGCCAATGATGCGGTTGAGGTTTTCAAATGTCGGCCTCTCAATGTCTAGTTTCTTGGTGCAGATATCGTACAGCGCTTCGTTATCCACAATGAAGGAGCAGTCTGCGTTATCCATACACTGGTGCGTCATGATGACACTGTTGTAAGGTTCCACAACTGCGCTGCTCACCTGTCGAACATTAGGAAAGCATGAAAACAAAATGATGGAAACCTCAAAATTGATTCTAATATGACCTTTTGAAAACTTCATTCTGTCAACGTGTCTCGTGACATTAGTCACATCCTCTGTACAGAAATGCATAATGTGACAAATAATGATCTATGACAATAGCGTGGATTTTTACACACCTTAGGATGTGACTCATGAGAAATATTGCCAGAATGAACACAGAAAAATATTGCAAAAGTTTGTATTGCCAAACGTTTCGCTCTTGCTATATGCCTGCTTACATGCTGTGAAGTGGCACCCTCAGTGCCACTTCACAATGCACATTGTCATTAGCAATGATTTGTCAAGATTTTATTGTGGGATGTTTGTAAGTATTTCTGTTTCGTCAAATTCAATAGCATGTTTTGTGGTGTAACTGTGTTCTGATACGGCTGATTTCTCGGGATTTGAAGATCACGAACACCGTAGATGAACGGCGAATACTTAATCACAGTATCCATGAACAAAAGGTACAAAACATTATACAAGTTGAAAGAACCTTCGGAGACGGATAGACAAGGAACTGCAGCCGACTCTTCTTAGGGTATTCAGCTGCCAGTTCTCTCAGCAGCAGAGCCGTAAGCCCAGAGCCAGTCCCGCCTCCCATGGAGTGGTAGATGAAGAACCCCTGCAGGCCGTCACAGCTCTCCGTGATCTTCCCGATGCGGTGCATCACGGCGTCCAGCATGGGACGTCCGATAGAGTTATAGCAGCGGGCGTAATTGTTGGCCGCGTCCTCCTTGCCACTCAGCAACTGCTCGGGGTGATACAGAGCCTTGTACGGGCCTGTTCGTACTTGGTCTGCAACAGACGTTAGAACTGTTAGACAGGTCATTGGTACATTTTGAAATCACGACCTCAAGCCAAGTATGAACGAGATTCGAGTCCAATATTATTGTGGCGCGATCTTGTAGTCTTGCTACTGACTAAGGCTGACGTGTCAGATGGCCAACTAATTTAAAGTCTTGAAGAACCTCACGAACCAAAAACTTACCTTTAATTGATCTAGAATTGGGACTTGTATGGTATAGTGTGCGTTGAGTTTTTGGGTAGTATCTATAGTAAAATATACTCTGTCAAGCCTCCTATCTTTTTTATAGGAAACAAGCTTCATAATTTCAAGTTGAACACGTTGTCTTGAATATTTGCTGATGAATATCATGAAAACATGTACTCAAGTTCTAAAAAGAACCCTAATTATCATAATTAGAAGACACCTCTGGACGATTAGTAACGAAAAGTGGTATACTTAGATAAAATTTCATGAAGAAGGTTTGGGATTGTCAATTTTGTTGTAGCTTAGTTGGGTTTCTCCCTAGAAGCGCAAAAAGGATCCCATACTGTGAAACTCAGTGGTGTAGTGGAGCCGGAGCGGTCCGGAGCGCCGCTCCGGGACAGCTTTTAGAGCCGGAGCGGCGCTCCGGCACAGCTCGTGCAGCCGAAACTCAGATTTTTATACTTGTACTTTGCCTTTTTATAGAGAGTGGTAGGTAAGCGAGTCGCTAGCATCATTTCTTGATCAACACGCAATATCGAAGCAATTTTAGGCGTTTTACATTAACCACAACTTAACAACATCGTAACACCAGAATCAAACACTAGGGCTTACTTGAAGACCATATATCTTTTTATAGTATATAGTTTTTTAATTCAAAAATACAGTATATTCATTTTTACAACAAACTTGAGGCTGATTAAGAATTGTTGAGATTATTTGTATTTTCATACTTCAACCATTTAAATCCTATTCATTTTAATCTCCATCTAAGATATTTATTTCAACTCACCCTCTTCCTACACAGAATAGCCTTTAATTTTGATGAAGTTGTGGTATTTTTACAAAATAAAATTATGAGGATTTTCCTCCGTATTATCTGGTGGGTAAACTCATCTACAAATGTGTCCTTCTTCCTTGACCTGTACTTACCAGTTTGTGTTGAAAAAGAAAGCGAATCCTTACTAAAAAGGGACCGTTTGCATTCGACTGCAATCCTTTGCATGAATACAACAGATACCCTAGGAACATCACTAATCACTTTAGCAAAATGGAACTTTGGTTTATGTAATTTTTAAAAAATAGATAAAATTACTGTACACAATTCCTCCACGCAATGACCTTCCTGAGGAACTTGCAGACTTTGACTACCCATTACCCCCCCCCCCCAAAGAATAATGGCCTTCCTGGGAAGGACCGCTACACACCGCTCCGGCACAGCTTTTTTTAGCACTACACCACTGGTGAAACTAGAACTTTGTCTACATTATAGCTATTTTCTTTTCAACATCTGATTGCTTTACTATACCCTATCTGTTAGTTGAAGATTTTCCCGATAGATTGAAGCACTTGCATTTATGTTTTTTATTTTGTTTACATTTCGGTTTTAAGGTGTGATTGACTAAACAGTTTACATTTTTTATCTGCGACTTCTTATTGCACATTTTGCTACTGTGTCACGTTATTTAAGTTTATAATGGTATGAAATTTCACACGCACATTCCCTACACGGCCATTAACTGTATTTTAATTACTAAAGGACTGCTGACAACAGTCACGCGGGGGCTTGGAGGCGGAGCCCCCAGGAAGCGAAGCTAGTATCCTATAAGCAGAGGAAAAAGAAATAAAGTTACATGAAGAAAAATAGTTTGATGTATCAAAAACAAAAATATCTTCAATTTGACACGAAAATATTTCCAAACATTTTAATTTTCACTAAACGAAACCCTAAGAGGTTTACGTTTTTTTAAATATTTCCTGCACTTACCAATGACAGTCGGCTCCAAGTCGGCGAGGATAGCCCTGGGGACGTATCTATTCCGCTCGGTGATGGAGAAGAAGGCGTCGCAGCCCGGCTTGAAGATGTTGTCGGTGAAGGTTTCGTCGTCTTTGAAGTTGCCGTCGTTGTCGATGCCGTGCTCCATGCAGTAGAGCTCCCAGCAGGAGTTGGCCATCTGCACTCCGGCCTGACCGATGTGGATGGAGATGCATTCCCGCCTGTTGCAGCTGCCCGCCCACTGGAGACAAAGAAAATCTCAAGTTTCAGTCCTACAAGTTGCAAAACTAAATCTGACTGATTTCAACCGAGACTGGTTTTGTGGTCGTGAGGTCTCAAACAGAAATCTATGGAAGTATTGGAAGTAGTGGCGTATCGTGCAATGCAGCTACGAATTGCGGATATATATAATCCTTTGGATGTGATATTTAATGCTGCGGATTAACGTCCGCAAATACCATCATTATGATTAACTCACAGGCAAAGTATTGCCTGTGAGTAAATCATAATCATAATCATAATGTGAGTTAACCACAATTAGTAAATTGTGGTACGGATTCCGCGGTGACCTCGAGATCCCTTAGCTGCCATCGGCTATTGGGATTTTGATTAACAGTCATGTCAAAGGAAAAGTCAGCCTGAAGCAGTAAAAATACTAAAAGATTGCTCATTCTTACTTGACTTAAGTCACCAACCTGGCAGGTCCAAGTCCAGCGAGCTAAAATAAACATTCTAAGATTACCAAGCCGTTGTCAAATTTAAGCTTTTCATTTTGCGCAATAGTAAAAACCGGATGGCACCACATCTAAGTTTTTAAAACAGTCTGAGTATGTTACTCACCCTAAAAATCCCAAAATTTATTATTTCTTACGGCAAAAAACTTACGTACTCATTTCCCGTGTATAAGTCTAATGGAGAATAGATAAATCGACATAATTTCAAAACATTCGGTATGTGTTTTCCCTAGTTAACAACCTTTATATATATCAAGTAAATCAACCCTTAATGGAGCACACCTGCATACTCAGCACTTTTCGATTACTATTATGGGAGTAATAATAAGTTCTACGAAATTAGCTCTATTCATGCCAGCGTTCTGCGTGCGATCTCGTTTCTGCATTTTCGATTAAAATTAGCTGTTATTTTAAAATTAGCTTTCTAGGTCTTTGCGTAAGCCTCACCTGTCCTTCCGTTCTGCTTTGACGACCTTGTCTTCGGTTATGAAGGGGTCTCTCGGCATCTCCGGAGCAAACGAGCTGAAATGAAAATAAAAAGGGTTAAAAATACACGATTTATTCGAAAATCCAACTAAAAGCATATCCAGTTGGTAATAAAATATTACAAGTATTAAAAATGTACTGTGGTGTTACCTACTAGTACAAAAAAATTAATATATTTCTTTTCGTTCCTGATCAGAGTTATGTATGAGAATGGATTTTCAATCATATAAATTCACATGCAGTTATGTCCTCTTTTTAGTTTTGGTTAAGGAATTATAAAGCATATATTGAAAATTGGGTTATGAACGAAACTGGGCTAATTTCGACAGACGTGAGATAAATAATTATTTTAAAAACTATTAAGTAGGTCTAATTGAAGTTTTTGGGAAGTGTTTTTGGGTAGTTTCGTATTATGACGACCACATCCTTACGATGCATTTGTACTTTCCTTCATCAGTGCTCTGCGGAGTTATACCTAACTTAACTCCACAGAAATACCGTTATGGTAGCTCAGGTATAACTCTCTGGTCTAGTACGTCAAAGGTTGCTGGATCGAAACCAGCCGCCGGCGACTCCTGTCAGATCATGAGCGGTCTCCTCTGGCTAGCCTATGTGACTCACCTCACTACGGTACCTCGCTGTCTTTAATTCACCGCACAGACCATAGGCTCATGGTGATGGGTAGTTGGTTAGAAAGCAGGTTAAAAAAATAATGCAGAATAACGAAATATATATCGTCGACGTACAGGTTTTGCCTTCATGTCTTTAGGGTTTCTTTAGTAAAATAATATTAATAGGTTAAAAATATTAATAACCCACCTAAACTTAACTCCACAGAGCGCTGGATGTCGTGATATACAGTACAATGTTTGAATGTGGTTGTTACAATACGAACGTACCGTACCTGTTTTTGTCATAATTAACTATCACACTAATTGACTTAAATCAGTTGTGTTTTGTTGAATATTATCCTTGACACTTGAGTCCACTTTTAGTATCAAAAATAGTGTTATATTTGAAAGATTATTATTTGTGGTACAATATATAAAAAGTATTGACCAGATACTCCTCAAAATACCATTCCTTCCTAAATCTGTGAAATATCACTACATTCGGTATTACTACATTCATTGGTTGAGGTGGGTCGTCATATAAATTGGCGATCTCAGAGAATGGTATTCAGCTCACAATGTAGAACTGTACTGTCTTTATTTATACAATGGGCATTTGATAAAATTGAAATACAAATCACATTATAGGTCCAAACTTAGGTTTTATCATATAATAAAACACCGATATAGTGAGAAAAAATAAATTGTTTTCATTTTCAGAAACAAGAACAAAATTGGAAAAGTTGCTGTTACGTTTACCTACTTTGAGTTATATGAAATTACGTTAAGAAATCATAGTCGAAATAGAAGCCAAAGATATTTTCAGCCTACTTACTTCGGATTCCATTGCTGCTGAAGTAAATTCTCAGAAACAACAAACAATTTAGAATACGGAAATTTTAATGATAAAACTAAAATAATTTAGAATTTACAACATATTATAACAATCAAACTGTGTTTACATTCTGACAGATGTACCCGACTAACAGAATCAGCTGAGTGAGCGATTAAGAAACAGTATATTATGTTACTGTTCGAAAACGTTACGGATGTATTTAATAAATTAATCTAAATAAAAGAATTTATATGTGAAATTACTTACTTTACAAGACAACTTCGCACGTGTAGATCTTGAAGCGTGGAATATTATTCACTGATTATGGCCGGAAAACACATAACCGCATCGGGTCGAGCTGAATCCACGACATGGACTTCTAACTGTAGTGACGTGGGTTAGCGGAGGGCCCACTACTCAGCAATGTCTCAGTTAGATTAGATTTGATTGCATTAGATTATTGAAATAGCGACCATACCACAAAGTAGATATTTTAAGCCAAGTATGAATGAGGATTGAGACTAAGAAGATTGCGTCGCGATCTTGTAGTCTTGTGTTGACTAAGGCTGACATGTTCCTTAGACAAATTTGTTAATTAATAGCCCAACAACCGATGGCAACTAAGGGACCTACAGTTTAACGTGGAATCCGAACCACGGCTCTTAATTACGAACTGGTCTAATGTTTTTGCGGATTCAATGTGTGGACGTTTATCCACACAAGAGAACACTACACCCACCGACCATCGCTCACAACTATCCACAATTCGTGACCTCCAAGTAGCTTCACCGTCTTGGACTATTTATTATTGATCCAGACAAAAAAGGCTTTGTTAGTAAAAAAGCGAAATAGTATCATTAAAATACTCTTACTTTTCCATTCTAAAATTATCATTAAAATATTTTCTTAGATTAGTTTCCGTCTGAAAAGTGATTGTATTTTCTTCCCTGTGGGAAATACCTTAGATTATGGATATGTCTAAATGTTTTCAATTACTCTAAACAGTTGTCCACATAACCATGAAACGTCACTGTTTGAAATTTTAGTCTTACAAACTAACAACACCCCCGCCCTTTGAGAGCTAAGACATATCCATGTCAATAATAATATATTACATAAATAAATTTAAAGTTCCAGTATGCATTAGGTTATTCAAGTCATATCTTAAGAAAAATTTGGGTACATAGGAGGCTTGAAAAATGTTTTTCAGTTTATAATGTTGTTATAGGGCCGCTACTTGGAACAAGAAACACTATTATTTTTATTCGATATTTAGCCTACAACTAAATTCTTTGGACACTCCTCTTGGGATGTCCATAGAATTCAGATGATACTATTCATTAAATAAAATAGTGCACTTCAAGGCTACATAGTTTGAGCTGAGACTGCCATTGGAAAAACTAAAAAAATAATCTATATAGTGAATTAAATTTACCAACTGCTGATTTTTAGTAGATAGTAAAATTCATTTTGACATGGATATGTCTTAGCTCTGGGGGGGTGTTAGTGATTTTTAAGATGGAAAACATGTAACAGGTTACCATAAAGACTACCAGGGCTATTATATTGAATTTTTAATATAAAAGAATAGAACAGCTGTTAAGAAATTAATTGAAAACATTCCCTAGACATATCTATGATCTAACCTATTTCCCCACAGGGAAGTAAATACTAACATTTTTCATAGAACCATTAGTTATAAACTAAAATAATTCAAAATACTACATAATTAATTGTTTGTTGAGCTCCTTTTATTAGTGATCGTTAAGTTGTTTTGTAAATTCGTTGTTTTTATATTTTACTTAAAGGATTTTTGACATTTAAAAGCCAAATCTGTTTGGTTGTTACCTTATAGAAATTTGGCTGGTGTAATACTACTTGGGACCTAAGGACTATAAATTATAAAATTTTAATCTAAAAGTACTAAAGTAACAAAGGTTTGTACTTTTATAGTTAAAGTAATATATTACGTTACAACAGTGTCGATTTACATTTAGGGTGCCGGATATTTTGATGTATATTCAAGACTAGGTTTGATAATATCGTATTTTAAGGTGTCTTTCTAGCGCAGTGTTTAGCTTCTTGAAGTTTGAATTCCAGAATTCCATTACAGTTTGGGTTGCTTTCCCAAAACGTGTTTGTGTGTAATCAATGTCTGCCTCTTAAAATGTCTCTGACGTATTACAAACTAATAATAACAATTAAAACTAACAATTAGAAGACTTTTTCTTACAGACTAAAGTAAATTAAATGCTATACTTATACTTTACTTTATACTTTTAACTGAAATGGCGACCTACCCAGGTAATTATTTTAAGCCAAGTATGAATGAGGAATGAATGTAGGATGATTGTGACGCGATCTTGTAGTCTTGTTACTGACTAAGGCTGAAATTCTCCTTAGACAGGACTGTTAATTAATAGCCCAACAGCCGATGGCAACTAATGGACCTACAGTTTAACGTGAAATCCGAACCACGGCCTCTGAATTACGAATTGGTCTAATTATGAGGATGGTATTTGTGGATTAACGTAGTATTCAATAGTGCGGACGTTAATCCACACATGAGAACACTACACCCACCGACCATATCTCATAACTATCCACAATTCGTGACCTCCAAGTAGCTGGATTACAGGACGTCGCCACCATCCCAGTCTTGAGCTCAGTTAGGTATACTTATAGGGAGTCATTTCTTTACTGCATTGCTTGAAAACTACTTGAGTGGCTCAGTACTTAGCGTCGTAGACTACAGTTGTAGAGGCAGGTCTATCTGTTCGCGGCGACCGCTATCTCCCGGAGCATGGCGTGAACAGATCAAACTGTATCTACAACCGTAGGGAGTCTAAAACGCTAACCACTGAGCCACTCAAGTACAGCAAGAAGTTTCACAGACACCAAACATATATCTAGAGTGTGTTTGCATAGAGTTTTGGGAGTTAATAAAACTGTCGTATTTCCTTCATATTCATTTTCTTTTTATTGGGTGCTGATAATAAAAATACAATGCTTGTGTTAAGAACAAATACGTGTTGCCGGGTGTTTCACAAAATAATTTATAATGTCAAAAACAACTTGGGTGAGAAAGCTCAAGATTTAAGTATCAATAATTAACAATCAACTGTTGGTCAGGTAAAGACAACACAACACATTCACGTGTTTAACTTCATTTCTATGGCAGTTTGACGTGGTCAAGACAATCTCTAGGGTCGCCATTCCGTATGTGTCTCGTGCGCCATCCGTTAATGTCATCCTTACATTTGAAAAACCACCGCCATAGTTTTGAGGGACATCCTTCAAAACGATTCAAAATGTAACCATCATTATACCTGTTGACAAAAGTAGCCTTTTTGCATTCTCGTTTAGAATTGACAACTGTAATTATGTCCGCGTTTCTAAACCAAGATGGTTCGAACACTGTCACGGATTGGAGCAGGTTATCATTACATCCATTCACCGTCATGGTCAACTGTGAAAAATATTTGCGATTCAGGGTGGCTATATAACTACCCTTATGTTTGACACAACTCATTTTGTAAATATGGCTGTCATGGACCCAGCATCCGAGCATTTCCACTCCATCCTTCCACTTCGTCGTGGTTTTTCCCGTTGTCGGATCTTTAACAAGATCTTCCCACGGATAATCCGTGTCGGACTTGTGAAACTTAACCACTTCCCCTTCGATTTCCGTCCAAAACAACGCCTGAGTCCGGGATAGAGAGATGCAAAGGACCGTCACTGTGATGAAGTTCATGATTCCAGCCAAGGCACCTAGAAATTAAAAGAATCATGGGTCACCGCTTCCCCAAAACGTTTGACAGTTAGACCACTGTAATCACCACTGAAACCAGAGATGTAACTGATTTGTTACATTTAACAAATGATGAATTACTACTCTCTCTCCTCATACATAGTATATGAAGAAAGTATAGTTTCGTCAACATTTTCGATTCGACTGGATATATCTGTTTTGAGGCTCCCCGAATAAAACAGATCAAAACTTTAAGACATACAAACATAACTTTCGTTCTCCTTTTTAATACAAAAAACTAAAAAACTAACCCTGAAGTTTTAATGGATATTTTCTTTAAATTAGAACATTATTTTATTTTTCAAAAATTCTTAAAAACATTTTTTTAAACTTAACATGGAATTAATAAACGGTATCAGTGTACTGACACATACGTTCACCCTTAAGTAAATTAAAAATACCCCTGTCACAGCAGACCTGTGTATTCAGCGATTTTTTAAATCAATAATATAATAATAATAATGTATGACAAGTTTTATCAATATCTGTCGATAAATATGAGAGTTATTTCCTCAAACTTTGGTCTCTTGACTTTTTCTCGTGTCTGGTCTCCTTCACCCTTAGATAGAGTTCCTTTTTTAGATAGAGCGAAGCAAGTCTAAATAGTATACGATCGCATTGGTAACTTACTCACTAGTGATACAAATTTTAACCCACTTCTAGAAGTGATAAACTTGAAATATAACAAATTTACATTACTACTGCCCCATAAAAACGTTAAAGGTTCAACCATATAAAATATATTGGGTTCCTTTCGTTAAATGCAGGGTTTTTAAAAAGGCTGAAAATCCGACTTCTTGAGGAGATATAATCTTAAAAATGTTTTCGAACGTTTCTAAAAGGTTTCTCTGAATCTCATTTGATTTGTATAATTTGATTTCGTAATTTTTACTATCCTAAAACATATATTAAACCTTTTTAAAACGAATTTTCATATTTTTGATATATTTCCTTAAGAAAAGGCCCTATCGGAAAACTTAGGGTACTTTTGCCACGGATTTTGCATGACCTAAAACTTTTGTTATATGATTAATTCTCCTATCCCGCTTTCTTTAAATGTTCATGCAGTGTCTTGTTTGAGGCAAACCAAGGTGCTTGTGTTACTTTTCTCAAGACCTTTGATTAGAATCTCTGTATAATTTCGAGGTTTGAATTACTGGTAGTACCCCAAAGCTGCAAAACATATGTACTTGGTTTTAAAATAGCTTTGTAAATTGAGAGCTTGTTTTAGAGAGACAATTTTGATTTATAACCCATAATTCAGTTAAGATTATTTAATTTTAAGTTTAATTGTAAACTTTTATTCCATATGTGATCGCCAGGTGAGTTTAGAGCCAAAATGAAGACCGTGGTATTTCACACTTCCTACCTGAGCAATAAAACGCCATTAAGGGTCACTTGTGGGGATTCATGTCGTCTTAACGTGAAAGTTATGTGGTGTGATTTAGCTTAATTTACTCTTATTTTCCATTTTTTTAAGCCACAGCTCAAGACAAATTAGTCCAATTTGAAGGTTAAGTGAGGCAAGCACACATTATTCACAGTAGCTTGAATACCAGTGTCGGAAAATGTAGCTATGGTAGTTTCAGGTTGTGTAGGAGTGTCTGCAGTGAAAATCGAATAGAGAACTGGACCTAAAACACTTCCTTGGGGAACTCCTGAATTAATCTAAAATATTTCTAAATGAGTGTCCAAAAATTTAACTGAAAAACCCGATGGCTCAAGTAAAATTTTAGTATGTTGAAATAATAATGAGGAAGAGAGTGTTTGTTTCAGTTTGTAGAGTAATCACGGATACCAATCTTTGTCAAAAGGAAGAAATATACATTCTCGCAACCTACTTATGTGTACTCATTACGGTTCATTTTGGTGACCCCGATGTGATCCTAACACTCTCGAGATCACCCGAACTTTGCCAACACCTCCACGTCCTGCTCAAGTGCCTAGACGACAACGTATTGCTCATAGAAGAATACCCTCGGGGCTGATAGAGTTTCCTTCCTTGGCTACAAGTCTGCTCAGGATATCCGGCCCCATCACAAACCTCCGTTCCTACTCTAGACCGTCGACAGTAAAAAGGTGAAGCCCGTTTCCCTACGCATGAAAATTTTAAATAGCATTAAAATAAGCATTGAAGAAATCCTCTTGCTTATTTACGATGCCCCAAGATTGCTTGGTTTTATCGAGGGTTGTAGTAAAAACTACAACCTTTATGTGCCGTATTTAAAATTAAAAAAATTTAATTAGTTTAGTTACATTTTTTTTAAACTAAGATGGTACATGACTTGTCCGCCAGTAACAAAGCTGCATATTATAAAATGCACTAGATTCATTAAACCCAACCGCCTCAAAAGAGTTCGATTATAAACTCATCATCGAGCTGTTCATCTTGTCATGAGTATTGCTAAGTATAGACAAGACCTCTTTCCCAAAACGTGATTGTAATCAGCGCCTGCCTCTTAAAATGCCTCTGACGTAAAAAGAACTAAAGATAACTTTTTGTATTACAGGCTCAAGGAAATTAAATGCTATACCTATAGGGAGTAATTTCTTTTCTTCATTACTTGTAAACTACTTGAGTGTCTTGGTGTCTTGGTGGCTGTGGTCAGCGTCATAGAATACGATTGAAGACGCAGGTTCATAATTGTCCACCATTCTGGCTGGAATTGCGTCTATAATCGCAGCATCTTAGACTACGCGGCGACCGCTGAGTTTTCACGAGTTCTCCATTTCGTAGTAGCGTTTCACAGACAAACGATATTTTTCTAGAGTATGTTAGTATGGGTTTAGAGTTTTTGGATTTTGGGAGTTAATAAAACTGTCATATTTCCTTCATATATATGTATTATAAACATCAGTAATACATTTGACTTGTATTTCTTAATAGGTGCTGGTAATGAAAAAACAACGTTCGTGATAAGAACAAATACGTGTTGCCGAGTGTTTCTCTAAATAATTAATATTCTAAAAAACAACCTAGGTATGAAAACTCAAGATTAAAATAATAATAACAACCAACTGTTGCTTAGGTAAATACAACGATTGTCAACATTTCTATGGTAGTCTTGCATGTTCAAAGCAATCTCTAGGGTCTCCATTGATGTTCCTCTTCTTCCATCCGTTTATGCCCTTGTTACTCTTTTTAAACCACCGCCATAGATTTGAGGAACATTTTTCAAAATCATCCAAAATATAACCATCATTATACCTCTCAACAAAAGTAGCTTTTGCGCATTCTCGTGCAGAAGTGGCAACTGTAATTGTATCCGAATTTCCAATCCACGACGGTTCGAACACTGTCACAGATTGGAGCAGGTTGTCATTACATCCTCTCACCCTCATGGTCAACTGGGAAAAACATTTGTGATTCAGGGTGGCTATATAACTATCCCCAGCTTTGACACACCCCAATGTATAATCTATTATGTCATTGTACCAGCACCCCTGCATTTCCACCCCATCCTTCCACTTCCAATTGTATTTCCCCGTTGACGTATCAAGAACGAGATCTTCCCACGGATAATCCGTCTCGGACTTATGAAACGTCTGCACCTCCCCTTCAATTTCCGTCCAAAACAACGCCTGAGTCCGGGATAGAGAGATGCAAAGGACCGTCACGGTGATGACGTTCATGATTCCAGCCAAGGCACCTAGAAATTAAAAGAAGCATGGGTCACGCTTCATGTCTTGATAGCCATGACAGTTAAACGTACCTCGTCCCAAAACGTATGACAGTTAGACATCAGAGATGTAATCGCTTAGTTACATTTAACAAATAAAAACTTTTTACTTTCTCCCCTTATACGTAGTACATGGAGAAAGTCTGATTTCGTCAACATTTTAGATTTTAAGACTGGATATATCTGTTTTTAGGCTTCCTGAATGTACAAAATCAAAACTATAAGATATATAATTATAACTTTAGTCCTCTTTTTAAAATATAACCACCTAAAAAATTGACCCCGAAGTTTTAAGGATGTTTCTAGATGTTTTCTTTAAATTAGTTCTTTAAAAAAGTAATTGTTTACAACAATTTATATCAAGGAATAAATAATCGGTACCAGTGTACTGACACATGTTCTACCTTAAGTACATAAAAATACCCCGTTTTAGCAGACCTGCGTACTCAATGAATATCCAGATCAATAATAATATATAACAGTTGCAACAAGTTAAATTCTTTATTGAATTGATGAGGGGAATTTGTTTTGTTTTCGTTGCGGGATTTCGTAGTAATTAAATATAGATCGTCATAGATAATAATAAAGAAAATAATGAGTAAGACAATTTTGATTTTCTGTATAAAAATTGGAAAACAAGTAGCACGAAATAGGTTGATCTCGCGTAATGTTCGCCATGGAGTCTGCGCACTTCAGCCCAACAGCCTCAAACATGTTGGCAGTGGCGTGTGTGATGACACTACTTTTGGGTAAAACCCTCTCGCTCATTCTCCAGTTCGTATCCAGACGCCGCAGAGGTTGGACGTGTTACTGTGATCTATTGTGCCTTGTGCACCTTAATAATTGTGCAGGTCCTCGTTGTTATTTGGTTCGCCATTAACGCGTGCTCAATTTATTTAATGACGGTAACACTCTGTGGTTGGTGAAGTGAAGTTCTGTTATACATCCTTGGTGAGATCTATCCATCTCATTAACTTAGCCACTGCTTTAGTTATTAGATATTATTTGCGCTATTTATTCTTAGCGTAACTGTTCCTCATACAGATAGCTGCATACTCGAATATTTAATTTAAGATGTTGTAGACATAGTCCCTACTGTTAGAGATAGCACTGAAACCCCCCTGCCGCCACGCAAAGGACTCAGTTCCTCGTATTTTCCGCTCCGGGTCCCGTTCCACTGATTTAGTTTGTGTCATTTTTTTCCAGGTGATGCAGCCGTAGTGGCGTCTACAATTAGTGAGATGGAGATGTCCGACCACGACGATCGGTTCACCCACATCAACGGAAGGACAGAGAGAAGAGAATGTCTCATCAACGGAGACTGGAAAATCGTTGGAGTCAGTGTATGTTGCAAGTAAAAACCCTCCGTCACTGACGGAGAAGATCCCACCAATAGTGGTGCCCGAGGCAATCGACTCGTCGTGGCAGTCCTTCATTGTTGAGTTAATTGACGAATCAATCAATTCTGACGCCACTTTAGAGGAAAAAGGCTCCATATTCTTACTGCCACTGTGGATAGCTTTTGGGCTCTCCAAAAAATACGGAAATGGAAGGTGGTCTTACAGTTACACATTTACGTTGCATGAGGAGGCAGAACACCGAGCCCACCTGCCTGAAGAGACAGCTGGAATGCCTTGACTACAGCCCACGCTGGTGATGCCACTGCCTTGCCGTGCCAATGGAACACGCATCTAGACTAATTCCTTTCTATGTCAATTAAGGAAATTCGACCAGGAGAAAGTGTGGTTGATAACCCACCTCTTAGGTGATCGGTTCGAGCCGAGGGTAGGCGACCCACAGTGCTACCACTGCCAACACTTTAGAAGTGGCAAACTGGCAAAGATACGTCGGAATCGGGGAGTTTTCCCCATAAGAGTAATATGGTGAGCAACTTTTGCACATTTGGTTTTTCCTTTTATCCAAATTTCAAAATTACATAGTTTCATTCGTAAAAAACCGTTATTCGTATCCAATCTACTGCTTTTTATTATACATTTTTATGAAAATAAAACCAAATTTCACAAAGTATGAATTTTACATGATTCGAGAAACTGCGCGCACCGAGTCCCACGGCCCAACGCTGCCCAAGACTCACACCCCTTGCACCGACACTTAATACATGACTACCTCACTATATCATTCGCATCAACCCGTGACCTACTTGGAAATCCCAGCCACTTGACATACAGCCTATCCATTTTCCGTTTAATCACCTTCTCTACGAAATAATTGTCCTTATATTTCGTCTTTAATAATTCTTTCTTCTTATAAAATCTACCTCTGGAACTTTTTGATCATTTAAACATTTCTATTTAAAAATTAAAATATTCTATTTAAATTTTAACAATTAAATTTAAAATTGGAAAAAACTCTACGCTGTCCATACAAATCCCACACCTTTAGACCTAGGATTTGGGATAGGAACCTCAGAGCTTCAGAGATGATCGTACGATACACATCTCAGACAACACTGACAGCCAACTGAAAATCTACTGTTTTTGGAAAAATGAGACATGACTCACTACTGTCTAATTCGAGTCTTTAACAAGGTCCTATTAAATACAACGAGACAAGTCACAAGCAACTGTTACTTGTGTCTTCAATGAGTTTGGACTAAAGAAATAAAAACTAACACTTTGAAGATTGCAAAAACTTCCAACCTCAACGTGTTGAAGTGTCTTCTAAAAATACATTAAAATTTACAAACTTTAAGTATCGAATTAAGGTGTGTTTCGTGATTTATAGTGACTTTGAGTGTTTGATCAATCCATCCACACAAGATAATTTCCTAAGCAGATTCGTCTTTATGGTTGTATGAGATAATGAAATAGTTTTCGAAGAAATATGTACTGGCGAAAATGTCATGGATGTGTTTTTGTTTTAGAAACTGTTTGAAGTTTGTGACCACATTAAACAGCAAATGAAAACGAAATTTCCACTAGTTATGAATCATAAACAAGAAGCCTCCTTTCAAAAAGCAATCCATTGTTATAAATATGGAGAACTACTTATTCTTGACAGGGCACGTGATAACTGTCACATTTCTGGTTTATAAAGAGGTGCTGCCCACAGCGCATGCAATTTAAATCATCAAATGAATAACTTCTTGATTAGCATTATACGTGTTGGTTTTACTACAGGATGAGGTAAAAACTCGCGTCTCCCAACACTATCTAATATATTTACACTTATGTTGTAATTATATAAACGGTATCAGTGGAGTGACACATACTTTATACTTAAGTAAATTTAAAACGACATTCTTTAATAAAACTATTATATTCTTCAAGGTGAACTAAATATCATGTAATAATTAATTTATTGTTTTAAAAATAATAATCCATTTTCCGAAAACAGCAACAAGAAAAACAAAGTTAAATTAATTTTTTGAATTCTATAGAGGGGCAACCCCCTCCCCGGAATACTAAGATTTTTTGAGAGGTGTTTGTTGGGTGATGTGACCTTACGCTGCATACCAAGTTTCATGGTATGCACACTCTCAACTCAAATTCGTAAATTTTTACGAAAAAAATACTTTCTTCATATCGTATAAAGGGAGAAAGTAAAAAGTATACAGATAGAATAACAAACACAGTCATAATACTTCTCAAAATATACTGTAGTCAATTATTTCATCAATGAAAACGTGTAATATCTCATATATAAAACTGTACAATATAAATTATTACCCTTTAGTAGGCTACATATCTACGTTCTAAAAATAATAGTTTTTACTAGTTCACCGACCTATTTTTTAAGTAGTTATAATTATTAATTATAGTTATTTATTAGTTTGAAAACACATTTGGTAATGTTACTTGATAACAGTGACAGCTTTTAATTACTATCAATTTGTCATAATTGAGTTGATTTTTTTCAATTGCCCACTTTAATAATTAAAAATATAATTATATAGATAATAAGATAGATAGGTTGACGTTTGAATTCCATTTCACATGCCATTAATTACTAGGTTTTCTGGCTTCAAACGACGACACAGTAATCGCTTACATTTAATATCTTATTAGGAAATTAAATAAACGCAATCAGGGGACTGACTCATAATTTCTCTCTTAAGTAAAAGAAGTCAACAATCTAAATATATAAAACAAAGTGTTAGTTACACGCATTATATCTCGAGAACGGCTGGACCGATTTTAATGATCTTTGATTTTTTGGATTCGTCTCTGCTCCGGTCATGCTTTAGCCATATTCAGTTTCCATAAATTCAATTAGTTTACATTTTATAGCGTTTTAAATTTCTGATGTTAACCTTATGGGGACTAACTTTGTTTACAAATGTTCTACAATAAAAACATTTGATTTCTTAAACCAGCTGTTTGTATACTATCCGTTAGCAATATGCCTTACTAATCCAATGCCATCTGAATCATTCATTAATGTAAAACTGAACAGAATTATTCGTCACGTTAATAGTTTACGGTTTTTGGAATTATGTACTGTAGGCTATTTATATTTCTTTATTTTCTGTATGATTAAAAGTCACGTGTTTATATGTTTGCTAAATAAAAAATAATTACAATGTTTATAAATATTGAGTTTATTATAATATTCAGCTGTTGTATATTTAAAGCTTTCACAACGAAGCCGCAATGCTAATTGACTTCAGAACATGGCCAATCTTAAAGTTAACATGCATTTACTGTTAGGCGTTACGAAGTTCGCCGGGTCAGCTAGTATTTAATAAAGCTTTCATTTTTAAGTTTATTATTACAAACATTATCATCCTATTTAACTAAAAACAAGAGTAAACAAATTAAAATATTTAGTAGAGATTTTCGGGGACATAATGCACCCCCACACAGGTAATGCCCAGCTTTTTCAGTGGCTTTTGTCGGCAGGTATGACTCTACAATGCATACTAAGTTTCATGGAAAACGGTTGAAAAATTAGAAAGAAACTGATATTTTTAACAAACTCCATGTGTTCTTACACTTAGCACTCTCAGACGTACTGTGCGTACGTACGTACGCACGCAGTACGTAGACGTACGTACTGCGTTTACCACAAAACTCAACTTTTCTCTGGAACCAATGAGAACAACGAATCAAAATATTGATTGGTTTATTTTTTTAAGCTGATTTAATGGTGAGTCATATTAAAAAAAAATATTGTTTCCAAACGAATTTAAAAATGCTTTTTTACTTTTTTACGCATACATTTTTAATGATTAGTTCAACAGACATATGTGTTGGTCTCACAATCTATAAACCATTACATTTTTATCAAGATAATTACAATAAATTATGAGAAATTAGTGTTTTTTAGGTTTTTAGAGGTAAACTATCCTTAAAAAGTCGATAAAAAAATTCGAGATATGGCCAAAGTGCGCCTGTGTACCAAATTTCATAAAAATAGTATGGTCAGTGTAGTCTCGAGGTTTGTAGACAGGTGGAAAACAGTCCAAAAACCACTTTTTTGATATAGGGAGCCTCAAAAAGGATACTTCTACTCTCAACTCAAATTCGAAAATGTTGACGAAAAATACTCTCTCCATATATGTTTAAGGGGAGAAAGTAAAAAGGTAAGTGGAGTTACGGCAGTCTCTTAATGGACATGCTTCCAATATCCGTGCTATATTTAGGCTATATCAAGTGTACCCTTAGCCAGATATTATGAACATGTCCCTCAATAGAATAATCTTATACCATTATTCAATATCTTTTCATGTACTTTTCCACCAAACCTGTGCTTTAACTACACATCGTTTCTGGAGGTGAAGAAACTCCTTTCGTTACAAGAATCAAAAACTATCAGAAATTTTAAAGTTTAAATTACATATCATAATTATATCCTTTTTTCGATAATACTATACTTATTTATCATGTACAATACAAAAGCTATATTGATAACTCAACAAATGACCACAACACTCCGCCTCCTAGCGGGGCGACACAAGATAGCGTGCGCTCAGAGAGTTGGAGCACTTCGAATTGTTTAATGTAAATTATTTGGTAATCACTTGAAAACGGGAGGAGTTTCTCCACTTCCAGAAACGAGTGGTTTAAAACACAGACACGTTGGAAAAGTATAATTAAATATATTGAATAATTAACAACCAACGCCATTAGGACTTTGTTTAAAAGTCCTATAAGATCCTATAAGATCCTAAAAGATCGGTATAAGATTGTTTAAATCTTACACCGATCTTTATATCCATCATATCCTTAGGTTATCCACTGGTCAGTTATTTTACTCCCAATTATTACATACATTTTCCCTCAAATTTCCTTAAAGGGGATAAGGAAATATGCCACACGGAATCCTTGGGTTTCTAGTAAGAACTTCAGTTCCTTTTTTTACACAGATAACTCGAAACATGACTTAATTGTTTCGTTATTTGTGTTATAACTCTAATGGCGATAACATTTTGTAAGTTTTGCAAAGAATATTGTCTTAAGGAAATGTTTTTATGAGACAGCAGCAATAATCCAATTTTTGTCATTTCTCAGACATTTTAAATTCTTACAAGAAATGTATTTTATCTTTGGAATAAATTATTGTTATTAATATCAAAGTAAAATCATTTTATTAATATGACTAGATTAAAATAAAATCTTGATATACGATCTAGAAAAAAACGGAAAATGAAATTAATATAAATAATTGAAATCAAATGGTTTTTTAAGTATTTCATCTGAATGTTCAGTTAGGAGTCTACTTTCTATTTGAAAATCCATAAAAATGTTAGTAAATAGTAAAAACATGTTTTTCGATGCAACAACAACTACGATGCGAAATATGATTTTAAAAATTAGAGTCTACCAAAAATTAAAACAAAGAAATCGTTTTTAGGGTAATTTTGTTATTATACCACAATCTATTTAATATTATTGTTTTTAAGGTGGACAGTTCAATATCTGTGTAATACATTACAATAGTATTACATTACACTGGATTACAGCAGCAAGCGGCTCTTACGATTTTTATGAAACTATATAATTTATAGCCCTTTATGCGATAAACAAAATGACAACCCCTGTATTTATCTAAACATCGGGGTTTAAAGGTATGGACTTTTAAAAGTAAAAAAATATTTTTTACTTTTTCTGCGAAAACAATAAAGATAAGTATAATTTGACAACTAACTTTCAGACGAACTTAAACAGAAAAAAATTAGTATTCTGAATTATTTGTCTACGAGGAACGGTCTGAAAGATAATTAAAATTTACTGTACATCATTAACGCAGTACGTGTTCTGAGAGCTCACAGTGTTATTCTAAAGGAGAATATTAAAAAACTAATTTAATCCTTATTTCCCAATCATTTTCCATAAAACTTGGTATGCAGCGAAAGGTCACATCAACTAATAAAACCCACCCAAAAAGCTTGGTATTACCGAGGGGGGGTCCCTGATAAATTTCTAGCAAACTTTGTCTATTTTTATTTTCAGAATTTGTATGATTATTTTTGAAATAATAAATTATTAAATATTATGTAATAATTTATTGTTTCTTAATTTGAGAAAAAAATAAAGGATATGATAGTTTTATTACAGATTGTCGTTTTTAAATTTACTTGAGGGAGAAAGTAAATGTCAGTCCACAGATTTTTTTTAAATTTGTTAATTCTTTACTTATTTTTAATTCAGTTAATTATTTAGTTATAATAAGTCATGTCAAGTGGCATTGCTTTATAATGAAATTTTAGTTTTTAATATATACTGTAAACTATTTGTTGGATAGAAAATTGTTTTTAATTGTTTGAGTAAAAGTTATCACAGTAGTCTTAATTCAGGTATTGATTTTTTATCTATGATTCATAAAAACGTTTGAAAACCTTAGATTAATACTTTTTTACTATTAATCGGTGAGGCTAACATAATATGTGCATGACCTAGATGGGGCTTTTAGTACAGAACTATAAAGTAAAAATTTAATTTTGAAAAAATTAAAGGTTGTGGAACCTTTTCTCACTTTACGAACTGTTATGAGAATCTAATATGAATAAGTAATTTACTATATACATAATATGTAGTCAAATGTAGTCACCTATATCTAAAAAAATATAGCCCCTTGCGATAAAAATAACATAAAAATTACTCTCTCGATATGAATGAAACTTTTTTTAGTGTATTCAACGGGTTTTGGAAGTGGTTTAAATTTACGAGTTGATCAATTAGGTAATTTTTTAACAATTAATTTGTTTATTTATAAATTGGTGTCAATTTTGCTACGATTTAGGTGAAAGTATAGTTTAAGCAATGGAGACTGTGTGCTCGAGAGAAGGAAAACCATAGACAAAAAAAATATTGTAACCCTAAGGCGTTACGATAATTTCAGAATTTGTAGATAATTAATTCACTTGTAGATAAATACCCACTTTAAAATTCATAATGGCGTTGGTTATTAAAATTATTCAATATCTTCTATTGGATATATTGGAAACCGTCTATGTTTTAATAAAAACGTTTCTGGACATGGAGAAACGTCTCCAGTTTTCAAGTGATAACCTAGTTATAGTTTATAGTATTAATTAGTATACAAGGCTTTTATAGTTTGTGAGCTGTGCATGATAAGAGTAGGGTGCTATTGGCAACATGATTTAATTAATGTATGTAACATTAAACATTCAGTTTTTAATGAAAATTGTTAAATAAATCACTTTAAAAAGGGGGGTTTCTTCACCCTCAGAAACTACCTAATTATTTAGTAATAACGCACACGCTCTCGATTGGTTGAGTTGTGATAAATATTTATATAAATGACGTTAGGTATTTAATAGGTTTCTAATAGTTTTCGTCAAAAACGGTCTATGTTTTACAGCTAATTTCTAAAAGTTTACATTTAAGGAGTGGGACAGGACAACCTCTGTCGTCTATATATATAAATTTAAAATTAATTTACAAAAAACCAAATCAATGGCACATCGTAACTGGGTCAAATAACCCGTAAGAAGGATAGGCTAACTTCTAGTAGTCAAACAAAATTATAAAATCAATTATAAAAAATAAAATGTTTGATTCGTGAGCGTGCTCTGAAAATGTTAAAACAAAACTGTGATGGAAAAATGTGTTCGCCAAATAGGTTAGGATAAACGTTTTGAACAATTTTGAAAATCTCTGGTTTATAGGGTTGACGAGGCTTACCTAGGTACCGAAGTAACTGGAACGACAGAAGCGACAGAAGCGACAGAAGCTGCTGCTGCGACTGACGACGACTGATTGGTGATAGACGTTTTAAGCCATATAACATAATGACCGTGGCCACATGTGTTTTGCTCAAATTACCAGTTAAAAATTTTAAACTTTGAAATGCGCGTATCACCTTTCGTAAATGTCACTTTTTGTAGCACCAAATTTAATATTTGGAGTGAAAATATTGAATCGATAATGTTTTTATCTGACTTATTATGGTAATAAAAATTTGTCTAAGCCTTATGGGTGACAATAATTCTAATTTTCTTGTTCACACTTGATTACTGTATCAAATTACTTGAGGGTGATGGCATACAAATGAAAGAACTCAAGTATTCCGACAGTACTTTACATCCACTCTTGTTGGATATGTGTTTGAAAATTAGTAAAATAAGGTTTAAAATAAACTAACTTATTTTAGCTGGGTCTATTTTTTAGATGTGTGACTTAAACATTTTTTCATGAATTGTAATAAATGGAAAATCGATTAACAACCATGAATAATTCATAGGAAATCAATGAATAACTTGAAAAATGAATAATGATTCATGGAAAATCATGAATTATAATTCATGGAAAGTCAAAGAAAATTATGAAAAACCATGAATAATAATTCAGGGAAAATCGAAGAAAATCATTAAAAAACATGATTATAATTCATGGAAAATCGTTGAAAATCATAAAAAACCATGATCTATATTTCATGGAAAATTAATGAAAATCATGAACTATAATTTATGGAAAATCGATAAAAATTATGAAAAACCATGAACTAACTATTTTTATGGTTTTTCATAATTTTTATCGATTTCCATGAATTATAGTTAATGGTTTTTCATGGTTTTCATAAATTTTCCATGAACTATAGTTCAGTTTTTCATGATCATCATTTTTATGAACTATGGTTATAGTTTTTCATAATTATTATTTATTATTATTATTATTATTTATTATTTGAAATGCTACAAAACAGGCTTACAATTTCATTGTTGCACTAATGAATTAAAATATATTTGGAAGCACATGAACCAATTCTCATGAATTACAACATCTTATTCCTATAATTTTTATAATGAACGCTACCAAATGAGAAAGAATAATAAATAGACCAACATTTAACAATTAAATAACAATAACAACAATCAACAATTTAAACATTTTAAAATTTAATAAATATCTTATTAAATAATTAAAAATGCAATTAGGAAAAAGAAAGTATATTAATCTTAGTTACACAAAATATTAAAAATATGCTAAAATTTAGCTCTGTTATCAGTTAAATCAAACAATTATAATTTACACAAACTATTATAAATTCTGATTTTTTATTAATAGGTGAATTAGCTCCTAGTTTTTTAAAGAATAAAACAATTCAGTGATTTTCCATTAACTATGATGGTTTATGGGTTTTCATGATTTTTAATTTAGGGATTTTATGTTTTTTAACGATTTTCCATTAATTACAGAGTTTTCAGAGTTCAGAGATTCAGAGTTTTTCATGATTTTCATAGTTTTTCCATAAATTATAGTTCATGATTTTTCATGATTTTTATTAATTTCCATGAAATATAGATCATGTTTTTTAACGATTTACATCGATTTTCTTTGAATTATAGTTTATGGGTTTTCAATATTTTATCGATTTAAAAAAAAATTATAATTCATGGTTTTTAATGTTTTTTATAGATTTTCTATGAACTATAATTCATGGTTTTTCATGATTTTCATAGATTTTTCATGAACTATAGTTCATGGTTTTTAAAGATTTCCGTCGATTTTCCATGAACTACGAGTATAGTACAGAGTTTTTCAATATTTTTATCGGTTTTCCATGAATTATATATAATTCATGGTTGTTCATGATTTTCATAGATTTTTCATTAATTAATTCATGGTGGATCATGATTTTCATCAATTTTCCATGAATTATAAGTTCATGGTTTTTCATTATTTTTATCGATTTTCAATGAACCATAGTTTATGGATTTTTATGATATTCCATGAACTATAATTCAGGGAAAATTGATTAAAATCATGAACTATCATTCATAGTAATTTATGGAAAATCGATTAAAATCATGAAAACCATTAATTATAATAATATAATAATAATTATTTGTATTATTATGATGAATTATTCATGAAAAATTGATGAAAATCATGAGCAACCATTAACTATGGTTATTGTAGAATCAATGAAAATCATGAAAAACCATGAATTATAATTTATGAAAAATCAATGAAAATCATGAAAAACCATGAACTATAGTTCATGGAAAATCAATGAAAATAATTATAAAAACTATAAACTATAGTTTATGGAAAATCGATGAATATTATGACAAACCATGAATTATCCATGGTTTCTTATGATTTACATCAATTTTTTTAAATTATAAATTATGGTTTTTCATGATTATCATCGATTTTCATGGTTCATGGTTTTCATTGGTAGAATTTTCATGAATACATAAACTTTGATGATTTTCATCCATTTCCACGCATAATAATTAATTAATACGTTTACTAACGTGCAATGTTTTATAAACAGAACGATACGAACATAATATATAATACCGGGACCTTTTATGAGTTGGTAAAAAAAACTCTTCAAGAGAATGAAAAATGAGATATGTACACCAATTGGCGTTACAAAATATACTTATTTTGTAGCGTCATTTAGAGTACATTTTTATGTTTATATTGAACTAAAATTTGATGTGATATTCATGGTAAGAAGAGAACTAGTCCGAAATATTAAACCTATTATCCTGCATCATTTCCTTGAGATTAAAAGTTTTAAAAGGTAAAAAATGTAAAGACGTGAAAAGGTAATTTTCAGGTGAAATCCTTTATTAAATAAAAATAATGGTTTGGTAACTATTCCCTTTAAAAATAAAGCTGCAAAATCGAATATTCCGTTGGGTTAAGCTGGACGTTTTGGTTTTAATTTGGTAATTGGACTAAATTAATACTTGTACCATTTGGATTGCATCATTTTACAATTTTTCATTCTACTTAAAGTCTAATTAATTGATATTTAGCTGGTGACGTCACCGGTGACGTGAAGTGAACATGTTCGGAAAAACTTTACAAATGTATTGCCTAATTAATGGCCGCTATGATTGGCCGGCTCATTTGTCAATTTAATAAATTCACTATCAATTAATTGCAATATGCTCAATTAATTTTGACACTGACAAAACCGTTTATGTTTAAAGCCAGCCATGTTCCTAATTTTATATTATTAATGTTTAAACACTTTGTGAATAAGTCATTTTACAAAAATGCTTGTACCTACTTCCCTGTGGTAAATATGTTAGATCATGGATATGGCTAAAGGGAATATTTTCAATTCATCTAAACAGCTGTTGTTAAAACCATATGACGGCACTTCCGTTCAAGACTTCCGCTGCACTATTGCGTTCCAAAATTCTTTTAGCACCCCTCAGATCTTAGACATATCCATTTCAAAAAATATTTTACATTTTATAGTGTTTTAAATTTCTAATGTTACTTTTAATAATTTGTTTTTCAATTTTTAAAATCAAAAAATTTTTTTCTTTTAACAGTTGTTTAATCTGTAGCAATATGTTTTACTAAAATGCCATCTGAATATTCATAATGTAAAACTATAAGTAAAGGCTGTAAGAACCCCTCGCAGAGACCTGCGTATCAGGTATTTACATCAATATTTTTAATAATACAATATACAACAAGTCTTTGTATTTTTTAACATAAATTTTTGATTATTCATTGATTTTAAGAAGTGCATTATGTTTTAGGATAAGTAATGTAAATTCAAAAAATATTTTTAACATTTTTACAAATTTAAAACATCTATTAATAATATTTGACTATTTATTGATTAACAGAAAAATACATTCTGATGATAAAAACATAACTATGATTTTTTTACAATATGTTATAACCATGTAAATATAAATTTTTATAAAAATATTGTTATTAATAAATATTAATTTTTTCACCTATAAGATTAAATGGAAAAAATACAACGTACTGTGTTTAATTATATATCGGTAACGTTGGAGATAGAGAAAATTTAAAAACAAAAAGTGTAGTTTTTTTAAGCTATTCCAATGGTGATTTAAAATGATATTTTAAAAATTTTTGAAAAAACGCATTAAAACCACATTTTGTACAAAAATAGTTATTGCGATATTCTGGTTTAATGTCACAAAATTTGTAAATTCACTTCTAAAATTTTTTAAAATTTTTACAGAGTTTTATCTGTAACAGACATAATATTTATATTTACATTTTTCTGTTTTTAAAATTTTATGAATATTGTTTTTTCTTACCTATAAGAAGAAAATATAACATGCTTAATCATTCCATTAATGTACTATGTATTTATTTCTGTAAAAAATGAACAAAATTCACCACGTTAATAGTTTACGGTCTTTGGGGATTATGTATTTATATATTTTTTATTTTCTGTCTGATTAAAAGTCACGTGTTTATAGTTATGTCGGCCAAATAAAAAGATACGGTGTTTATAAATATTACGTATGCTATAATAATCAGCTGTTGTATATCTTTCCTATAAAAGCCGTATTACAGTTAGTTTTTATTTGGTTTTAGGTTGGATTAGAAAAATTGTGAATCAATCCACTCAGATTTATTTGTTTTGTGGGAATGTTATTAACATGTCTTATTGTTTCAGTATTGTTATTAACTATGCCGCAACCCATAATATCTAATTTTTCTAATTTTTTTAAAGTCGTAATGCTATTCGACTTCAGAACATGGCCAATCTGAAAGTTAACACGTGTTTACAGTTAGGCGTTACGAAGTTCGCCGGGTTAGCTAGTTTTAAATAAAATCGTTAAAGCAGTGTTTGAGAAAGTTCAATTATAAACTTTTAGTGGTCACCTATCCTGAATATAAAAAGTTATAAAATGGAAAAACGCCTGGATGTATGGATATATACAGACAGACCAAATTGTGTGAAAATCTTAAAATTTAGTTGGCTGTGAAAGTAATCCGCATCATGGATAGAGTCAGTTATATTGAACACTGCGAACCTACTTTTATAAAATTTGAGATTCTCACTGTGATAAATTTATATATATTCAACTTGTTACTTTTTAGCTTTAAATATTTGGATAATTTAGAATTAAAGAAAAACATTTATGAACATAATACCCCCGTCGCAGCAGACCTGCGTACTCAGCGAATTTCCAAATCAATAATTTAATATATGACAAGTTTTATAAAAATATGTCCATAAACATGAGAATTATTTGCCTATTCTCCATAAGATTAACATAGGAAAGAGTGTGCAGGTTTGCTGCTGTGAGGAACACTGAAAGAAGTCATTTCTACCATGAATAATTTTTATCTTAACATTTATACCAACTTTCATCAACATCTGTCCATAAATAAAGGAGTTTGCCTATTCCCTATATGATTAATATGGGAAAAGAGTATGCAGGTTTGCTGCCATGATAAACACATAAACTATGATTTTTAAGCATAAATGGATAGATCTCAACCACATGAAGCTAAATATCAAGTTTTATCCAAAAATATTGATTAATATGGGAAATATTAATTTTTCCCTATCCTCCATAAGATTAACATTGGAGCCCCACAATACAACGTACTGTGTTTAGATTTTTTAATATCTCGGTAACCGTTGGAGATAGAGAAAAACTTTAAGGAACTCAATTGTGTAGTTTTTTAAGCTGATTCCAATAATGAAATATAAAATTATAAATTTTTATAAAATTACATAAGAGAAACGCAAAAAACCCCATTTTGGGGTACAAAACCCCCCAAACTACCCTCAGTTGAACCAAACACAGTTCAGTTGAATAAACGTCTCAATTTCCAGTTTTTAAGTTGAATTTTTGCTGCAGGATAAAGTAGTGTCGTCTGCATATTGAACCAATTTTCCAGATGTTGAAGCAGACGACATCTTGTTGACGTAGGTTTAAAAGAGAACTAGTGAAACATTCAAAACTGAATAAAAATATGCTATGATAAGCTTTTAAGATAAAGTTTTAATTTGAAAATTACGGAGAGTCTTCATTGCTTGTGCTTTTCTTCACTCTCGTTACATAAAGTAAAACAATCGCTTTGATATTGTTTTATACTAGGAAAACTTGATAGTATTTGAAACGGTTTATCTATTTATATATCCGATTCGAATTTCAATTTATTAATTTAATTCATGGGTAAACAGTTAATATAATAATATTATATAAACATCAATATTCCTAAATATCATTGACCAATTCCAAAACAGGTTGTCAACATTTTAGTAAATCTTTATGATGAACATATTTATATATAAAAAATTCAGTATTATTGCGATTTGAGAATGTGTGTTTAAAAAGATGTTGTAGAGCTTTTGACATTGTTTTTACGGGACTAAAACCCATTAAGGTTGAGGTACTACGTGGAACTAGCAACACCTAATTTTATTCCCATTTAAATCTGATTAAACGCACCAAAAATGTAATAAGGCATTGTTTTCACGATAATGTGTTTTGTTTTAGTTTCTACAATGTAAATAGACTATTTACACAAGTATTTTTAACAAATTTATTAAATTATGTTTTGTAAAATATTTCCATTTACATGGGAAATCCCCATAAAACATTGCCCCACGATGTGGGAAATATCTGTATGCGTAAAGGATTCTATTTATTATATTTTGATATATTTTATAGTTAGTTTAATGCTGTAAGCAATATATATCAATATATATTTTATAACTCCTAAAATTATAGTACCGAAACTAGAAGTTCGGCGTCTTAACATTCCCCTATTCTCCCCTAATAACTTATAGGTGGAATAGAGTAAAAATAAACGATATCAGTGGACTGACATATACTTTCTCCCTTAGGTAAATTTATAAACGTTAATCTAGGTAATAATAAAATTAGAGTTTTGTCTGTAAATTGTTCAGAATCATTCATTTTTTTGTTATTTTTACTTTTCGTGCGTTAGAGAAGCCGAAACCGGTCTTATCTCAATTTTTGTCTGTTTGTCTGTGACGCTCCAGGAGGCATTTTACGCCGTCTTCTCCGAAAAAACGGGAGAACTGATTACAATGAAACTTATTTCATGTATTCTCTACATTTTATAGAAGGTTTGTAAATGCTTGAAATCGCCCGCCGCCTCTTGAAAAGTAAATAACGAGCATTTAAAAACCCACTTTTACGCGATATTACCCGCATTTTATCAAGTTTTCAATGAATAACCTACTGGTAATAATCAGCTGTCTTTGTAGTTTAAAGATTTAATAGAAATCAAAACAAACAGCTGTCAAATCAATATTAGTTAGTTTATATTGGTCATTGATTTTAAACCCATTTGGAAATCATACTATATTAAAAGGTTATGTATGGTATAAATGTTCTAATCTATTTAATTGTAAAGTAATGGCTAAATAATAAAGCTGGGTATTGATTTATTTTATTTGTATTGATATGTTTAGGATTTCAGGTTTACATTTTGGTATGATAATCTTTCTTCTTTAAACTGAATCCTACAACCCGTACAAAGGACGGGCTTACTGCTAGTCTGTAATAAAACTATCATATTCTTTAAATTTAATATAAATATCGTATAACATTTATTTATTGTTTCAACGATAATTATACATTTTCTAAAAAATAACAACAAGAGAAACAAAGTTAAATAAATAACTAGAATTTTATTGGGGACCACAACCGATAGTACCAAAAATTTTTGAGTGATTTTGTTGACCTTACGTTTTATACCAAGTTTCATGGAAAACGTTTGAAAAATATTTTTTTTAATATTCTCCAAAAGAATAACATTGCGTGCTCTCAGACATCGTACTGCGTTTATCATGGACAGTAAATTTTACTTTTCTCTCGAACCGTCAGTCTTAGACAAATAGTTCAAAAACTAATTTGTTTAGTTTTTGGCTGGTTTCAATAGTGATAGTAAAATCGTACTTTACTTTTATTTTTGTCGCTGAAAAAAATGTTTGACATTTAAAAGCACATAACTTTTGAACCATAATTATTGCAGAAATGTGGGTGGTGTCATATTATTTAGTACTCTGTCCACTATAACCTGTTTTTTAATAATTAGAGCCATTTTTGAGAAATTTTGATTTTGTTCACGTTTTTTAGGGGTGAACTATCCTTAAAAATCAAAATTAAAAAAAATTATACAATAATTGCCTGGAGATACAGTGACTACATAAATACATACATGCAAAATTTCATCTAAATCGGACCAACGGACAAACTGACAACACGTCGAAACGCACTTTTTGTATTCAAGGGACACCAAAAGAGATATATCCACTCTCAACTCAAATTCGAAAATATTGACGAAAACAATACTTTCTCCATATACTATGTGTCAAGGAGAGAAATTAATAACCACCCAAGAACTTTCTTGGGTGGTTAATTTAAATATTTTCCGTTATACGTATACCACTTTTTAAACAGGAATTTAATTGTTTCATGGTTTAGTTACGTTCGTGTTTTATATTAGTAAACGAGTGACAGTATATTTAACTGTCAATACTATAACCTCTAGAAAACCACTGGTTTTCTGTTAATTCTATATTTTGGTTTTATTCAACGTAAGTCAATGTGTCTATGCGGGAACTCTTGCGCAACCTCTGCTTATACGTTTTAATATAATTCCAGAGTTCTTAAACTGGCGATACGACTTTAAAATGCTCTGTTATGTAGGAGGATTCCGTCTAAAATGCCTCCAAAACTCACGCTTAATAAAGATGTACTTCAATCCTAATGAAAAACACAAAATGTTTTCCGATTGTAATCATTTTGACAATGATACAAGTTCGTTCAAAAAACCAAGGCTTATTATTGAACAGCTGATTGTAAAAGGTTTTATACATGCAAATGAAACCTTACGATTCTTTTAAAAACCCTCTTTATAGTTAAAGTACGCTAAAGGAAAAAAACACGTATTAATCCTGTCAAAATGCATTACAACTACAACCGCTGCCAGACTGTTTGTTGAGAACAGTGAAATGAAAGTTTCATTCTACTACTTCCGTTTCAAAAATTTCCGGGGCACCGGAAATACGACACACACCGTTGACGTAACAGTCTAGGTGGCCGTGCATTGTTGGTGAAAGCGCCCACGCCATGGCGGGAGAAGAGGGGGCACAAAAAACACACCTTACCTCAGTTAAACAGTGTCACTACCCGTTTGTCTGGTCTTTTGTTATCGTACCAAACCAGTGTACAATCCAAAGTCGTTACCTTAGGCCTATATCACAAACCATATTCAAACTATCTGTCGAGAACTGTTTTAAAGTGATTTGTAACTTTTATAAATAGTTAGGCATTTCAGTGCGATATGAGTATCAAATTTGTAAAACGATTATTTTGCAATATTTTTAAAATTGTATATTATTGTGTTTTTTTAACTGTAGCTATTAAATGCAATGAGGATATAGCTCTTGATAAAGGTAAGAAAATTATAAATTGACATTGTATGTTAGTTATTGATAAAATTAGTATTAATTCATTAGTATCATTTCGTGCTTGAGTTTGTAATTCTGAAGCAATATTACGGTCCGGGTCTCACGTTAAACTGTAGGTTCCTAAGTTGTCATGGGTTGTTGGGCTATTAATAATAATTAACAATCCTGTATAAGGAACAAGTCAGCCTTAGTCATTAACAAAGACAACAATCACAATCATCTTGCTCTCGTTTTTCATTCAAAAATAATTAACTTGGTTCAAATTCAAAGCTTGAACCGAGATTTGAAAGTGGAATAGGTTAGAATTTATAATGATTGAAATCAAACATGTCTAAAAATACGTTCCTTTTGAGTCATGCATACGATCACGCCTTATACTAAAGTATAGCAGGTCGTGGGTTCAAACCCCGAATTCCCATTTAGTTTTCGACTTTCCCAAAAAAGAGTTTGTATGTGCACAATCCAACTCTGTGAAATGAATTGCGTTAAAATCCAACTAAAGAGGAGTAAGTTTGATTCTATCATTTTGACAATGATGCAGGTTCGTCCAAAAAACCAAGGCTTATTATTGAACAGCTGATTGCAAAAGTTTTATACATGCTTTTTATGTTTCAAGTATTAGGACAAGAATTGGGTGAGGTACATGCAATGAATGTAATATATAGTTTAGGAAAACCGACAATAGTCAGAACCAGGTGGAACTTAGCAGACGACGAAGGCAATTACTGTATTGGAACCCCTCGTTGTGTCCTCTGGTCCTCCACGAGACGGATTGCGTTAAATTGTAAGTTTAGTCACCTTCAAACATAGAAGATAAGACTTATCGTTAGGGAACTGTTCGATTTTCTACCGAATATAATTAGGTGCCTGAACATAGCTTGTGTGACACACACACACACACACATTATACACATTTTCCATAAAATTCAAACAATGCCCTAATAAATTATAGATATCTTATTAATTTTCCGTTTACAATCCAAAGTCGTTACCTCAGGCATATATCACAAATCATATTAATACTAACTGTCGAGAACTGTTTTAGAGTGATTTAAATCTTTGTGAGTTGTTACTTTTATAAATAGTTAGGTATTTCAGTGCGATATGAGTATCAAATTTGTAAAACGATTATTTTGCAATGTCTTTAAAATTGTATATTATTGTGTTTTTATAACTGTAGCTATTAAATGCAATGAGGATACAGCTCTTGATAAAGGTTAGAAAATTATAAATTGACATTGTATGTTAGTTATTGATAAAATTAGTATTAATTCATTAGTATCATTTCGTGCTTGAGTTTGTAATTCTGAGACAATATTGCGGTCCGGGTCTCACGTCAAACTGTAGGTTCCTTAGTTGTCATGGGTTGTTGGGCTATTAATAATAATTAAGAATCCTGTCTAAGGAACAAGTCAGCCTTAGTCATTAACAGAGACAACAATCACAATCATCTTACTCTCGTTTTTCATTCAAACTTGGCTTAAAATGAATAATAGATTTCGCCATAAGTTTAAGTCTAATCCTTGTAAATGGAGAGCCAATAGTATACAGTGGTATTATAGGAAATTATCTTGAAAAATAAATAAGAATTACTATTTTTAGGTGCTGTAAAAAATTTAATACAATAATATATAAAATTGCCGTAAATGTAATTTAATTTGAAGATATGTAGGCTGAGCAAAGCCAAAACTCATTCTCAGTTCTATCAATTAAAATTTACAACAAGCTCCCTGACAGCATAAAACAGCTTGAGCGTGAGAGGTTCTCCACGCTACTTAAGTCCTGGAAAAAGAAAAAGCCCTTTTACTCGCTGCAGGAGTTTTTCGATTATGGGCTTGGGGCTGATAGGCCATTGATAAATCTCATCCACTGCCAATTTTACGAATTTATAAACATCTACGGAAGTCTAAGTTTCTTTTCCAGTGTACATATTTATAGTATTCTCGATTTAGCAAATTTTCCATAGGGAAGATATTAGTAGGTCTCATTGCAAGAGTTAAGCCCAGGACCATGTTATTTTTTTCCTTTTTAGGTGCCTAGAGACCAAAAACAATAGTCGTTAAAATTTATACAGGGTGTTCATTAAAGTCGGGCACAAACTTCAAAGGGTGATAGTACTCATCAAAATAAACAGAAAATCACCTATAACTATTTTTCGAAAAATCCTTCGTTTAGCCGCTAGCCGCCATTTTGTATTTTTTACAAAAAACTATATATATCAAGAAATATTTAAGATACAGAAACCAAACTTTGCACACATATTTATTGGTTAAAGAGAAAAATATTTACAAAGTATCATTTAATTTTCTTTTATATTTTCAAAATGGCGTTGGTTAAAAATCTTTTAATTTAAATAACAACAAAACCATTAACTTTATAACATTTTTTCAATATACAAAAAAGATTCCAATTTTAATTTCAAATCGAACTGTACTTTGGTGAACGAAATCCGTGCACGGATAAGCGAGAAAATGCATTTTTAATGTTAGATTACAGGGCCCACACGCCACCGCGGCGCGGCCGTGGCGAAGAATTAATTGTTGTGCCAGCCGCTTTTTCGCCACGCCCGCGCCGCGGTGGCGCATGGGCTCTGTAAGCTAACTTTAAAAGTGCATTTTCTCACTTATCCGTGCACGGATTTCGTTCACCAAAGTACCGTTCGATTTGAAATTAAAATTGCAATCTTTTTTATTTCTTGTAAAAATTTCTTAAAGTTAATGGTTTTATTGTTATTTAAATTAAAATATTTTTAACCGCCGCCATTTTGAAAATATAAAAGTAAACTTAATGATACTTTGAGAATATTTTTCTCTTTGGCCAATAAATATGTGTGCAAAGTTTGGTTTCTGTATCTTAAATAGTTCTTTATATATAAAGTTGTTTGTATAAAGTACAAAATGGTGGCTAGCGGTTAAACGAGGGATTTTTCGATATACGTTTATAGGAAATTTTATGTTTATTTTCATGAGTACTATCACCCCTCGAAGTTTGCTAATCCAGACATGTCTGGTCTCAAGCAAAGGTGGAGGTAATAAGTTAATTTCATGTTAAAGCAAGCAAAACTGTTAAATCTATATTCACAGTTGCACCTTTGGTTGAAAGATGGGCTCCCAAAGTATGGCTGCACCCGCAAGAGAGATTCTTCCCTTCAAATGTCAGCTTTTTCTTATCAGAAGTCACACCAATGAAGAAAGATGGTAGGAATAGCTTTGGAATCATGCCAAATATCTCTACAGGGGAAAATTCATCTAATTTGTACTATGTTACTAATGAAAACATAGGTAAGATTGCATTTAACGGCCGGTGCTTCCTCACTGCGGGTATTTATCACTGGTTTTTAAATTTTATACTGTTGATTATCAATCCCACTCTCATTGTATTTCTTCTGTACTTTTTTTATTAACAATAAATTTGTACTGACTAATAATACTGAAGTTAAATTTACTCACATATTGACCAGGTATTAGGCTACTTAAAATTTTAAAGTCTATGCCATTGGTCCACACTAGAAGCCGTAAATTTTATTATTTTGACATGGGTCTTAGCTCTGGGAGGGTGTTGGTGATTTTTAAGATGGAAGTTCTAAAAATTATAGTAAGGTATTTTTGACATGGATGTGTCTTAGCTCTGGGGGGGGGGGGTGTTAGTGATTTTTAAGATGGAAAACATGTAAAGTAAATACAAACACTTTTAATAACTTAAAATTTTATATTCATAGATTTTGTATTGAATTTTCAATATAAAATAATAAAATTGAGTTGAATGACACCCCGAAGATGAGTTATAAATTCGATTAATTTATACAAACATTTTTTATCCTAAAATTATTTTATTTTGAATAATTTTTAGGTATAAACGAATACTGCTCCAAACATTTTGATTTCCTTTTAAACACCTTTAAGACAAGTATGATTCACATCCTACTGTAGCCTGTAGCGGTTATTTTAATTTAACTATTTTTCATTTCGACTTAATATTTTTAGTTATTTTTTAAATATTTATTTGCAATAACTGTCCGACACAGTTAAACTGAAATAGTTACCATCAAAGGAACTAGGCAGTGTTTAAAAATATCCCTTGATTATTCAAGTAATAATAGGTTTATTATAGCATATAACAACTGTAATCAGAAATAATCGAAGAATCAAAAAGAAATTTCAAAACAATATATGGTACTAAATTTAGGTAGTTTTATCATTTAAAAAATTCAAAGCTGCATTCTCAACCTGGTAATTTCATTCATCTAATTGGTTTTTGAATTAATGATTCACTTAATTGATTCTTTTCAGATTTTCTATTAAAAGACCCAGATTCATACATCCATGGAATTAACCCATCAAAGGAAGTAGTTTCGATTTACGCTCATATAAAATCCTGTGATACTGATTACAAAAATTTAATCGTAACCTTTTGGTTCTTTTACCCATTTAACGGTGGAAAGGAAGTTTGCACCATATTCCATAAACAGCCTCTACCATTTTTGAAAGTGTTCAACAAGTGTTTGGGGAAAACAAGAGTGTATGGAAACCATGTTGGTGACTGGGAGCATGTGACCTTGGAGTTTAAGGTAGGTTTTAAAAGTGTTTACTCTGATAACACAATAAGATTCTATAAAATTTGTAATATTTCATATTTAAATAATTATTGACACATCTGTCCGTTTGGCTTTTCCAATACCAGAGCTAATTATGAATGAGGATTGATTTTAAGATGATTGTAGCGTGATCTTGTAGTCTTGTTACTGACTAAGGCAGACATGTTTCTTAGACAGGACTGTTAATTAATATCCAAACATCCGATGGCAACTAAGGGACCTACAATTTAACGTAGAATCTGAACCACAACCTCTGAATTACGAATTGGTCTTAATTATGAGTATGGTCTTTGCGGATTAACGTAGTATTCAATAGTGCGGACGTTAATCTACACAAGAGAACACTACATGCATTCACCGACCATCGCTCACGACTATCCACAATTTGTGACCTCCAAGTAGGTGGATTATAGGACGTCGCCACTGTCCCAGTCAACCATTATTATTGATATTTATGTCCCAGTCTTACTTTATATAGTCTTCGTCTTCTTATCAATTCCAAATAGGGCTGTGATTATTTCATTCAAAGCTACAATCAACATATCATTACCTAATGAGTGTAATCTCAATACCGGAGCATTAAGAATTACGTTTTATCATGAGGAGATCTCTCATTTTTCTAATGAAGATGAACTGTAATATTTTTTTGAGTACAACCATTATCACATATGCATCTTGGTAGTCTGACGATTAGCGTCTTGGACTTTAGTGCTAGTGGTTACGGGTTCAAACCTGGGGATGTTCATAAACTTTGATTGGTTTGGACTGCCTGTAAGAACATCATTGGGGTAACTTAAGAAAAAAAAAACAAAGAAAACATCAATGTAAAAAGTTCTTTGCCTCTCCCAGAATGGAACTCCAACGTCTCTGTTCTTGTCGGAGCATGATGTGGGAGCGTTCTACTCTTGGATGTTTATTTCCATTACGACTATGTTAAAAACTCTGAACCATCTTTCTCTTCGAACACAAATTAGGACTTGTAGCTTAGTTGACAACAGAATATTTTTACCATATTGTCCTGTCCAAGGCCAAGTCCAAGGGCTTGGGAGAGCCACAGGATCCCCCGGACACCGTGAGACTGGACCATGGTCATCCTGTCCTCTACTCCGCCAAGGGTTCGCATGCCTTCTGGGCAGGGGTGGGTGAGTTACATTTAACATTGAACTCACTATTGGTTCTACAAAGACATTTGAAATGTTTCGAAATTCTTTTATTTGCTTCTTACTTAACAATAGTTAACACTATGTGATTAAAATGTTAATAAATATTTTTGATGTGGATATGGCTCTGAGGGGGGAATAGAGTTAATTGTAACATCTTCATATGTAAAAGAGGAAGTAACTTATGTATATTTGTATGTATGTGCGTATAGACTTTGGAACCTCTTGAAAGAATGTAATGAAACTTTCAGGCATTATTAAGCATGATTTGAGTATCTATTCTGTTAAGTTTCCAAAGGGCTATCTAGTAATGTGTATCACATGAAAATTTTAACTGAAGTGACGTCATATCTCAGCTATTTCTCAAAGGGAAGTAAAATTTATTTTATGTTTCAATAATATATTTTATGGAGTTGATATTTTAGCATCCTCTGATTAAATGAAACATTTAAATTCTAATCAGCTAGATTGCTAGCCATACTGTTTTCTGACGCATAAATAAATAATAAGTGATAAAATAAATACGAAAATGTAAACAAAAATACACATTTTTTTAACTCATTCAAATCTTAGTATTGATTACATTTGAACAAACGGCATTGGAAATTTTCAAATATAAGGTGCTGCCAACTAGCAAATGGTTAATGGTTCAGGATAAGACTACAGAAGAACGTTTTCCTTCAAATTCTTACATTAATGGGTTCTTATAAAGTTCAGTGTTTTGGGGTAATGAATTGGTAAATTTTAATTAATATTTAATCATGATAGTTTCTTTGTAATTGGAAATCATCTCATTGAAATGATCATTAATTGGTAGTACTATAATTAACCGATTTATTTTTTAATCAATGTTAATTCACAAGAAGCGACACTCGAATACAATAACGGGCTTTGTGTTATTTGAATGAAATTACGTTCTGTTTCAGGATCCCATGGCACACAGATATTTCTATCTTCAGGTTTGAGATTGGCAATTGTGTTGGTGATTAAATAATTTGAAAGTTTCTTTAAACTGTCATATGTATGATTTTTAGTATGAATTAGATCTTAGAAATATTAAATTTGTTTTTTTTAATGTCTGACATTCCATTATCGTAGTGTAACGTTACTATAGTTGAGTTTGTGATATTAAAATAAAAACATTACGGTTTCCGTAGAAGTATTTTCAGTTAGTGAAGTCAAAGTCATCAATTTCATCTTTTACCATTAGGTATGCAGTGTAAGGTCACATCACCCAACAAAATTCACTCAAAAAATTTGGTATTACGGGGGGAGGGGTTTCAGAAATTGGATGATTATTTTTTAAATAATAAATTATCAAATGATATTTAGTATAATTTTAATGAATAATGTAGTTTTATTAAAGATTGTCGTTTTAAAATTATCTTAAGGGAGAAAGTACTTTTCAGTCCACTAATACCGTTTATTTCATCTAGGATCTCACAAGTACACCAAGCTGAACCTGAGAGAGCTGTCAGATGTTACGGATGTTGGAACACCCTGGGACACATGGCGTTCTGTGGTGGTGTTCTCCGATGAGAACCTCCCGGACTGGTTCTCTTTCCAAGGCCGCTGGGGTAACCCTGCGTCCCGGTGTCTGACCAGGAACATTTGTGAGTTCGCCGATGGTCCACGAGGGTTAGCCAACAGACTGTTAGACTTTGAATGCTCTCTGTGATTCATTTGGTTCAGTGTTTACGGTAATATGATTGAGCAAGTCCGAATAAAATTTCTTCGATACTTATTCTTTAAAAGGTTTGGTTATTTTACATATGCTGCATCTTAACCAACTTTATTGAACTTGTTATTGAACGAAATTAAAAGTTTGAAAAGTCGACATGACATGGGCTTGCTTGTCTTTGTCTATAAACTGGTTAGCGGGTGAGTAGATGACAGCGAGCTCTTATCTCGTTTGTTCCTTGTGCCCGACCTTCGTCCAGAGCCTGTACGTTGTTAAATCCGTAACGTACTTTTCACCCACCTGTTTAGGGGCTCAGTCCCAAATTAATACAATGTGTCAGCTCTATAACTTTTTGCCATTAACCATTGATATTAATAACTCAAACATAACATATTTAAAAAATATATTATTGCATTTTTTCAATAAAAAATAATAAATTATGTTTTTTCTCCTAGCTGGTTGTTTTTATTTATTTTTTGTATATTATACTTAGTCTATTTGTTTTTTTATCCACTCTGTTTGCAAGTAATTGATTATTTTTGTATTATATTATTGTTATGAATTTATAGTTTTTCATAATTAAAACTGGTAACCGTATACATTAGGCTAACATATTAATAAAATATTGTAAATAGCTTTAGAATCAATGATTTTTATTGATTTTATTACAAAAGAACTAATTGTGTAATCTTTTGAGCTGATTCAGAGAACAGCTGTTTAGATGATCTGAAAACATTCCCTTTAGACAGATCCATGATATAACTATTAAACTTAAAATTTTTAATAATTACATATGAAAAACTCATCACAAAAACCCCTCAAAATACCCCTTCCGATATACCGATATTATTTGTTTTAAATTTTGATAAGAAACAAATAAAAAATTTTTACTGCAGACATCTTCCATCACGGTTTTATGTCAAACAAAGTTTCACTCTTGTCAATTGTGTTTTACATAAGATAAGCGTATTACGTATTACAAACTCATCCGAGACTGTAGGAATACACATCCCTACCAAATTTGGTATCGATCAGACCATTTTTACAAGAGTTATCATGTTCACGAAAACATGCATACGTACATATATAATATTTAACAACTTTTTTTGTCTCTAGATTTAACTTTGAACAGCTTTAAAAGAAATCATCAATGTAGACAAAACTAATATTGATTTTGATTTAATTGCTGATGAATAGTTTGTTCCTATTAAATCATTGCTCAAAACTGTTTTTTAGAGCTCATTATTTTATTTTTGATGGGTGTGAATCAGCTTAAAGTAAACAAAAACATTCTCCAAAAAGTTACAAGACTTACAAGCGTACAAGTTACGGAGCGTTACAAAAGACTTTGTGGTACAAATGTAAAAATCCAAAACTATCATAATTATAAGCAATGTACAGAAACAACTAACTTTATTTATATTAATTAAACATTAACAGTAGCAAAAAGGGTGACAACCAGAAGACAGATTTATTTTCATTTTCATTTATCCAACACTAAATATTCAATAACTTTATTAGAAAATTAGTTCTTGAGCATTTTTTAAGCCTCTATCAGTTGATATCTTAAAAACAGTTCTCACAGGAAGCTTGTATGAAATAATCATATATGTGTAATGAATAAGCGACGTCAGACCTAAAAAAGCAAAATATAAATATTCAGGTATAACGAAAATTAAGAAAATAGTTAAGAGCTAAGCTTGTTAGACCATAATCATAATTGATATATTGTGCAGTCATGGAGATAGAAACGTAAAGCCCTCTCTGCCTTCCAGGCCTATAATATGAGTTTTATTTCCAATCAAAACGCTGGGTTAAAATAGCAGCAAATATTAATAATAGAACATACTCTAAATTGTGTTTGGAGAGGACCATTTGGATTTTTGGTGGCTGACATTGCTCGGACACTTGCATGACAGTCCAGGAATGGAAAGTGTTGCTCGTTTAGCACCACCCAGGGAGCACGTGCAGCTTAAGGACTAGGTTTTTCTGCGGACGCGAACAACTTCACTCCCTATATTTTACAGTTAAAATGTTAGAGATCAGATGGCTATGAGTGGGCTAGGATTTCTAGTTCTTATCGTCCAACTCTCAGACAGATTCTCCCGGTGGTGCAGGAGCCTCAGGGGGAAAGTTACAATCATGCTTGAGCGTAGGACCTGTCATGCATTTAATCGTCGTACATCTAAAATAGCAAGTCAAATGGTTACGCTGATCTGTTGGAGCCATCTTATCCAGTATGATGTCTCCAGCTCAAAACCAATAAAGATAACAATATTCACCTATAACCTATCCCTCTTCGAGTTTTACAAACTGATACAAGCCAAAACCTTGAAGAGAAAGCTCAGTTTTGTAGACAGTGTACAAATAAGGTATGAAGGTTATAAAATATAATAAAATTATTATAAAATAACAAAATAATATTAAATAGTCATAACAGATAAATAAATATGAGTAAAAACAATAATTCAATTAGACTATACATTTTAGTCGTTGGGTAGACTTAGTAGAACAACAGCAACAAGGAGAAACGTACATTTCTCTAATGCACTGCTGTTGGCCTTCAAATCTGTAACATAAATAAGAAGATTTACGTACAACATGTTCTATAACATTATCTTTGATGATCTAATACAAGTGGAAAATTGAAAAATTGGATAAAATCAATTCAAATAATAATTTCAATACTTAATAAGGCATAAATAATAATATTGTCACATCAGGGATTCATGGCAGGGATTGATTAATGAAATGTATTTAAAATACCCCCGTCGCAGCAGACCTATATACTCAGTGAACTTCAAAATCTATAACAATATAGGCTTATAACAGGTTTCATCAATATCCATAATAAACAAGAGAGTTTTCAAAGCTTATTCTCTATAAGATTTACACTGAAAAGAGTATACAGGTTTGCTGCTGTAAGGAATGCTGAAAGTAGAAGTTTTTACAATAAACTATTTTTATTTTGAACATATACCAAGTTTTATCAATATATGTCCATAAATAAATGAATTTGCCTATCCTCCAGAAGATTAACATGAAAAAGAGTATGCAGGTTTGCTGCTGTGAATAACACTGAAATAAATATGAAGAAAAATATTGTTTCAGTGAGCTTTGCTGACTGACCATACAAAGTTGTGAGTTTGTTTAGTTAGTGAAATGACGACCCTACCACAAGGTAGGTATTTAAGCCATGTTTTAATAAGAAATGAGAGTAATATGTCTGTGGCACGATCTTGTAGTCTTGTTACTGACTAAGTCTGACATGTTCCTTAGACAGAACTGTTAATTAATAGTCCAATAGCCAATGGCATATCTAAGGGACCTATATAGCTTAGCAAGAAGTCTGAACCACTGCCTCTGAATAACAAACTGGTTTGATTATGAGGATGTTCTTTGCAGATTAATGTACTACTCAATAGTGCAGACATTAATCCACACAAGAAAACACGACACCTGCCCTCACAACTATCCTCAATTCGAGACCTACAAGTAGCTGGATTAAAGGACACGGAGGTGGACGTAGACTACCTGCCGTAACAGGCCCTTAGGGGTCTCTGGCATCTCAAAGTAGACATCAAGCCCTAATCACTTGATTTTTTTTACTAAACTCTGTTCAGTTGGAGTACGGCTATGTAACGCTCCATACATGAATGGGACGGTGGCATACTCTATATAGGATAGGAGTATATTAAGAGGTAGATATTAAACACTAAGTGTACCTTTGACACAGTCCAAATTATTTCTTGAGTACCCATCGACACAAGAACACACTCCTTGACGACAGCCGACATGTCTTTGAACAGCTGTCATGTTCCTAGATATCGTAACACATTCGTTAGGATGGCTGCATTCCTCTCCTAGTCCTAACCAAGGGAAATCTATGTTATTGTTGTAAAACATTGTAATACAATCAAGATTTAATTTGTATTATGTATCTTAGAGCTAGAAGAAGGATAAAAGTAAGCTAAAGTGATTTTCTCAAATAAATGCTGGTAACAATTTAATTTTACAAGTATAATCTAAAGATCTATTATTTTTGTTTTATTTTATGGGAATAAATTATCATCATTATTTTTATTATTTATTTAAAATAAACACAAAACAGTAAAATTGCATTAATAAAACTGATACAAGGTACAGTATATTGAGATGCACTAAAACCATACAATTTATTATGCAAAACAACCTTACAGATACAAAAAAACAACCAAATACTAACTTGCAGTGATCCAACAACTCCTGTCCAACTCGTGAGTGAAAGGCGCACACTTGCAGTTGTTTTCTCGGGAATCACAGAAAGTGTTGGGCAGGAAGTGCTGACACTGAGAGTCTTCTGAACAACGACCTCTGAGCTCTTTGGCGGCTGGAAAATGGATGACTTAATGAAACAATATTCAGTATATTTACCATTTACAAGACAGTACTTCATCTTGAAGAGTAAATAAGACAGTAGTGTGTCCCGTGATTCAGCTGATTGTGTGGATTAACATCCACACAATCATTCATCTGCAAAGATCATCCTCATTATATTAGAGAAGTTTGTAAAAATTTATTTGGATCCTATGTCAAACTGTGTGAAAGTAGGTAGGTCTCTTAGTTGCCAGTGGCTGTTGGGCTATTAATTAACAGTCCTGTCTAAGGAACATGTCAGCCTTAGTCAGTAACAAGACTACAAGATCACGCCTCAACCATCTTACACTCAATCCTCATTCATACTTGGCTTAAAATACCAACCTCGTGGTATGGTCACCATTTCAATAATCTAATCTAATCTAGTCTAGTTGCAAGTGCAACACTTAGTGGTGGGCGGAATTTCTGACATTGCTTTTTTCCAAGAAAGGAACACCTATTTTTTAAAGTACTCTTCTGATAAAAAATATCTAAAACTAATTTATTACCAACGACTTATTAAGTGTTTTTGATTTACCATGTAGGCAAGTTTTGTTGTCAGCACTTGCGATGTAGCCAGTTTGACAACGGCAGACTCCAGAACAGTAAGAATGGTCAGCAGCACATTCTTCATCTCTGTGGCACCTCATTCCTAACCCTAAAATTTAAATAGTTATTGATTAAACTTTCTTGTCGATAACATATCTGAGTTGTTATGTTCATTGTTGTTGTCAGAATATAAATAGGAGGTTCGAACGAAACGGGGCCAGGAATAATCCTACACTACTAACTATAATAATCTTACACTCATTTTTATTCAATATTCTTAAAATAATTACCTAGATAGTTGTTAGTGTAGTAAGGTAATAATAAACAATATGACAATAATAGAAACATTCCTGTCTACTGGTACACAAGCGAAATTTATTGGGAAAAATTCCAAGCCACAAGGGTGACAAAGTTTTGGAAGAACTTGTCAGATGAGTTGAAGAAGAATGATAAACATCAATTCGGGAACAAACTAATGAAATGACTACCTTTTTTACAAATCAGGAGATCTTTGAGTGGAAGATAAATTAAAATTTTAAAGATGAAAGGTAGTTGAAAGGTAAAACGTACCGATATCAAGCAAGCAGTCGAGGCGGTCGTCCGTGGGGTGGTGGTTGGCTGCACATACGCAAACACGGATGGCCAGGTTGGCGTTGTACACGCAGTACGTTGCTACTTCAGAAGCTGATACGCAGTTGTCACTCACTTCGCAAACCTCTCCAAGACCTGAACACACTCACATATCACCACACTAGTTGATCGGATAGGAAAACCGGTCTTTATTGACTTATACTACAAGGGGAGATTTTTCATTAAGGAAATTGATTGTGATTTCATGGAGATTTTTCATCGATTGATTGATTTTATTTTCATAGTGTGTGGGTTAGTACAGTAAATAAATATCTTCTCCAAAAAATATAGAAAAATTTAGGCTTCTGGCTTCTGAGTTATAAAACGTTTAAAACAACAAAAATTATCATAAATCTAATGTACACATAAAACTTTAATTGTATTTATATAGATATACACTTACAGTATTTTGATACATTAGTATGTATAGGTCTAAATCAATAAAATAAAATCAACAAACAGTAAAAAATAATTATAAACTTCACAAATTCTCTTTTTTGTATAATAAAAAGTTAGTCCTCTAAAAATTTCATGGATTGAATGAATTGACAAAATTTTTAGATAAATTATTATTGGAAATTTTGTTTTAACAACAATTATGAAAATGGTTGATGAGCACCTTTTTCAAATTTATAAAACTTAAGGATGGGTCAGAAAAAAATTTATCTACTTTAATACTATTAGATTATTTTTCCTCAAAAAGTATAAGATAAGGGTTTTTGAAAGACGTGAACAAGACGGTATAAATATAAATTGAAGGCACTGTTAAAAATTTAAATTTGACATCTTTGGTGTTTTTATTTATAGAGTAAACCAAAATGAACACATTTACTTACGTGCAGATGGATAACAGAAACTATTGTGAAAGTGTGAGTTCTTTCCACATTTGCATTGACCAACCTCATTTGAACTGTTTTTGTAACAAATTGAGAAATATCCAAAAGAAGAAGTGCATTGAATGTCTATTTTACAAGAATCATTTATTCCTTTTGCAACTGAAAAAAGAACCATTGTTGTAATTTTAAAATAAACCAATTTTTATTGAACCTACAGTATATTATTATTTTATCATTTACTCATTGACGTACAAAATATTTTATTAGATTCCAAGTGATTTTTTCCTACCGTAGCTTGTTTGCTTGAATAACAGCTCATTTACAATATGAGAGACCACTGCTTTTGGACAAGTTGGTCTCAAGGTTTTAAATAACCTCCTGGTGAAAAATGTTAACTAATAACACTAATTCATAAACCATATGTGCCGTCATGTGTTTGAGGAACTAGGAAATTACAAATTAATCTAAATTACTATTATCCGGTAACGATGCCCTGAATGAATGGAGTCATGAATATACCAGCTATGTTTGATTAAGTGTGTGAATATTTTTATGACTTTTGCGACGTAATAATCTTGCTTTGAAGTTTAGAATTGTATGTCAAACACAAACAATAAAGCAAAACAAATCAACAAAAAACAAAAGAATATTATTACAGGCTTCAAATCCTAAGGCAAAGAATCTGCATTGTCTGATAGTACATGTACATGACTCAACATGAGATTATCACAGATGACATACAGCAAACACAACATTACCACCCAACCATGTCGTCGCCGTTTGCTTTATGAGAAAGCCATAGCACTCATTGGGGCGGATGCCCTGACAAACAAAAGAAAACTGTCAGTCAACACACTTTCGGCAAACAAGAAATTGACCCTGCGACATGAACACAAAAAGAAACGATTGACGTTTCATTATATTGACTTTGACTGAGATGTGACTCCATGCAGCGGACTTCACACGGCTCAAAGGAGGCAGTGAGGTTCATGAAAAACCCCTGCACCGCGAACATGTTAAAATACCAAATTGGGTAGGTTTGTCTCTGGAATGGTGGCGTCATCCTGTAATTCAGCTACTTGGAGGTCACGAATTGTGGATAGTTATTAGCGATGGTCAGTAGGTTTAGTGTCCTCTTGTGTGGATTAACGTCTGCACTATTGAATACTACGTTAATTCGCAAAGACTATCCTCATGATTAGACCAATTCATAATTCAGAGGCAGTTGTTCGGATTGCATGTTAAACTGTAGGTCCCTTAGTTGTCATCGGCTGTTGGGCTATTAATTAACAGTCCTATCCAAGTAACATGTCAGCCTTAGTCAGTAACAAGACTACAAGATGGCGCCACAATCATCCCACACTCATTTCTCATTCATACTTGGCTTAAGATACCTACCTGGGTAGGTTGCCATTTCAAATGTTAATCTAATCTAAAAAAACCTTGGACGGTGGCGACGTCCTGTAATCCACCAACTTGGAGGTCATGAATTGTGGATAGTTGTGAGCGATGGTCGGTGGGTGTAGTGTTGTCTTGTATGCATTAATGTTTGTACTATTGAATACTGCGTTAATCCCCAAAGACCATCCTCATAATCAGACCAGTTCATAATTCAGAGGCAGTTGTTCGGATTCCACGTTAAACTGTAGGGCCCTTTGTTGCCATGGGCTGTTGGGCTTACTGTATTAGTTTACAGTCCTGTCTAAGGAATATGTCAGCCTTAGGCTGCAACAAGACTACAAGATCATGCCACAATCATCTTACACTCAATCCTCATTCATACTTGGCTTAAAATATCTACCTGATGGTATGGTCGCCGTATCAATAATCTAATACTAATGAATTTTTGTTCGATAATACTCATTTACTTACTCTCTAAACACATGTGGGAGATTGGTTCAGGCACAAAGTCTTTGTTACACCTACAGTACATGCCGTCCAGGCAATAGGCATTTGGCACACAATCTGTGTCTTTTTCACACCTCATGTCTTGAGAACTGGTCTCTGCAAGAAACAGACATGTTGGAATTACAGAAAAATTAATAGGGCAATTTTTCCAAAACTGTTTCAAAATCGCCCCCAAATATTGAAAAATAACCACATTTTTATGTTGATTCCATATTATTATGATCCTGTTTCTTACAGTCCTACATAAGAAAACCCGACAAAATCAGATGGATTTAAAATTTTAAAACTAAAATACTTTGAAAACGGTAAAAAAATATAATGGCTGCCATTTTGGATTTTGAGCTTGGATCATGCTAGTTATTTTTTAAATAATAGTTGTTTATTAGTGTAAAACACATTCCAAATTTTAAAATAATCCGTAAAAAAATGTTTGAAATAAAAAATATTTTGTTAAAAATACAATATGGCAGATATCTGGGAAAATAGGCGTTTTAAGACGTACCTCCATTAGAAATTTTTTCTTCCTTTTAATGTACCTAATCACTCACCGAAGTCGTGGAACATTTTCATGGACACCTGTGTATGTGGAACCCGAAAAGATTAAAATAATTATTTGGTTAGGCATAAACATTTACTCACAATATAAATATATTGTAGATTTAAAGTTATATTGCAACTTAAAGCACACTTTTAAGATTTAAAAACCTGTAAAATGAAATACTTACGAGCTAAGAATGCAGAAACAATAAATAAATTAGCAAAAACCCTAATCACTTTCATTGTCTTCCCCAAACTATATGTTTTACGATCCGTGTTCTTGTAGAAGACAATACTTTCAATACTCAATACTTCACAGTGCAGAATTGAAACCAAAGTCACATGATTACTCATGCTGTTTATGTCAAGCCTTACTGCGTGTTTACAAGTTAACTTTACAACTCTATGCCAATATTAATGAGTCAGTGATTCATTTTTATACTTCTGCGTTTCTTAAAAATTATTCTTAATAATTTAATGAGAATTAAAACGTGAGTATTATTTTAAAATCCCCCATCGTAGCAGACCTTTGTATTCATATTTTCATAATATTTTTATAATTAATTTATAAAACCAGATATAAAGGAATTTTCAAAAGAACTCAATGTAAATTTAATTTATGTTATTAGAGTGTTTTTTTTTCAAAGAAAGCAACAATTTTTTTATATTGATATACCTAATTTCCATTACAAAAATGTAAAGTTTGATCCAAAGGTATTGATAACAAAATGAAACTTTAAAATAAATCAATTAATTTTGATAATTCTTTCAATAGTCAATAGTAATCTTTTTTCAAGATTTATTTAATTCGAAAGCACTGTTGATTTACATAGCACTGCTGCATTTATCACTAGCTTAAATCTGTTACCTACCTTGTGGTATGGTCGACATTTCAATAATCTAATCTAATCTAATCTGTTTGAGAGAAGATAAAAAATGAATTACACAGAAAAAAAGCATTGCAAATCTTTAAGTAAACTCATTATTTGACCATAGACTAGTGTTTTCTTTATAAAATATACTTTTCAACAAATAAATTATTAACAAAATACATAAACCAATAATAACAATAACAAAAGGATGGAAAACCTATCATCTTAGATTTAACTTCATAAAGATTTACATAAAGAAAATAAGATAGAACCCCTACTATATAAACTACAAAGCCCAATCACATGTATAACTACTCTATAAAAATATGACGAAATTCCGCCAATAAATGCAACAAAGATATATAACTAAAAATAATGTTAGTGATTTCATTGGCTTACCTATTTTTCCAAGTGTAGCACAGTAACTGAAAAACATGAAATTTACACTACAAATGAATGTTATAAGTGGTTTGGTGAAATGTAAGTTATCAAGTAGCATCATGTAAGTTAGTGATGTTCTGATCAAATGTATTACTAGAATGGCCAGTATCTGGATAGAAGAGTGAGTAGATAAGATAACCCTTCCTGTTGAAACAGTGTTCTATCAGTTCTATGATAATGATTCTAAGGATAGCTTTGTGTGTTATCTATGACTCAGTACAGGTGGAAAATTGACATGTTTACTCATTAGAGTAAACAAAAGAAAATTACTCTTGTTGGAATACAATTATTTTAAACAGTAGAGCCGATTTTAGGAACTAATTTGGATCATGGATGTTTTGGAAACTCAGTGAATTTCTAAATCAATAATATAATAATAATATATGACAAGTTCTATCAATATCTGTCGATAAATATGAGAGTTAGTTATTTGCCTAGTCTCCATAAGATTAAAATAGGAAAGAGTATGCAGGTTTGCCGCTGTAAGGAGCACTGAAAGTAGGTTTTTCTGGTATAAGCTATTTTTTTTACCATTTATACCAAGTTTCATCAACATCTATCCAAAAATAAAGGAGTTTACCTATTCTCCATATGATTAACACGGGTTAGATTAGATAAGATCATCAAAATGGCAACCATACTACAATGTAGGTATTTTAAGCCAAGTATGAATGAGGATTGAGTGTAGGATGATTGCGGCGCGATCTTGTAGTCTTGTTACTGACTAAGGCTGACATGTTCCTTAGACAGGACTGTTAATTAATAGCTGATGGCAACTAATGGACCTACAGATTAACGTGGAATCCGAAACACGGCCTCTGAATTACGAATTGGTCTAATTATGAGGATAGTCTTTGCGGCTTAACGTAGTATTCAATAGTGCGGACGTTAATCCACACAGGAGAACACTACATCCACCGACCATTTCTCACAACTATCCAAGAGAGTATGCAGGTTAGCCGCCATGATAAATATATACACTATGATTTTTAAGCATAAATGGATGGATCTCAACCACACAAAGCTAAATATCGAGTTTCATCCAAAAATATATATTTATAAGTGAAATTTTTCCTTATCCTTCATAAGATTACTTTGGAGCCCCAAAATACAACGTACTGTGTTTAGATTTTTCTAAATCTCGGTAACCGTTGGAGATAGCAAAACTTTAAGGAATTAAATTGTGTAGTTTTTATGCTAATTCTAATGGTGAAGGATAAATTTAATTTTTTTTTAATTACAAGTGAAAAACACAAAAAAAGTTTTTGAATACAAAACCCAAACAAACTACCCGTTCCAATTGACTGATATGTATGGTTTACGAACTTGTCTGAGAAAATGTAGGAATTCACGTCTCTACCGAATTTGGTCTTGATTGGAGCATTTTTATGAGTTATCGTGTTCACAAACACATGGGCACCGAAAAACTCAAAAATAACATGGTCCCAGCTTAAGTCTTGCAATGAGACCTACTGTAATAGCTTCTTCCCTATGGGAAATTTGCTAAAACTAAAAAATGAATAATATAAATACAAAACATTTTCACCACACTGTTAGCATGTAAAAGTTATTAGAAAGAGAGTGATAAAATTAAAAATACAAGCAATCACATGATATTGTGGTTAAAACCAAGTGTTTTCATAATTATTTATAAACATTCTAGAAATAGAGTTCAAATCTATATTCAAACTTGACTTTCATTTAAATGTGACTTTAGAAAATGACATGGTATACTTCTAAATATTAAATAATATAATTTTGATCAAGAAATAATTATTAAAAACTGAGACAACAGGATGCTGAACACTTTATGTTTATTGTAATTTCCTTCTGCAAATTTCCTTTCTTGAAAATAGTCTACCTAGCACCACATGGACTTCAGCTCCAAAAGGTGCAAATCAATTTCTAATACTGACCATCTATATAAATAGTATTGTGTCCATTCACCTATCTCTACTTTAAAAGGCCATGCATAGACATGCAGAGTATAGGTAAGGGCTGCCAACCTCAAAAAATAAAATTCTACATTTTATACATACATAAGAATATAAAATCCAGCAATAAAAGCATAAACCAATTGAAACCCTATTAAATTCTTATGTATGAAAGATGTCATCAATTTAGAATTTGTTTCGTACCAAAAAATACACAGAAGACTTAGGGAAAATCAGGAAAAAGTATTCCAGTATTTATTCAGCCATACAACATAATTTTAATACAACAAAAGCACACACTGACTAGTTTAAAATTTAATATTACAAAAATACAACCACTGACATCAAACAATTCGGAACTATATGATGTTAAAAAACGAATTTTATTTCCTATCTAACAACTGATAACTTATATTCTAAAATAACTTATACCTCCGAGTAGTCTGAAACAGTTATATTTATATATTCTTAGTCTTAATAATATAATTACAGACTTACAAATAAACAATACACATTATAATACAGAAACAAACTGACAATGCAATTAGTGCCTCAAGGTTACTCAAGTTGTTCACAAGTTTATGACAGCCATTACTTTTAAACAACCATTATTTGAAATGATAAACTGATTGTTAGCTGAATAACGAACCTTACAAATCAGTATTGTTGTCATATTTTTTATTGAACAATATAAGAAATCTAGAACTTAATAGGGATATTTTAACAAATTTAACAAACAGAACAAACTTAATCTCAATAATTCTATTTCAATTTTTTGTTTTATAATTATCAAACAAATAATACTTATGAATAATCTCGGCTATATTAGTGCAAAACTTAAAAATAATGTGGGAATAGCTTGATTCTCCACAATCATTTTTACTTTTTTTCAATATGAAAATACAAAACATTAAGTTAACATTGCTGGCTTCCAAACATTTTTTCATCTCCAAAGATGGACTGACTGAGTAAGCTAACTAAGAAAGATAAAACTTGGCAATAAATATACAGCTGATCCATGTGAACGAGACAGCAAGCTCTTCTCCAGAAGCTGAAACAAAATCACTTTTTTAGGATTAGAATTTTTTGAATAAAATTTTTCAATTGTGAAGTTTTTAATCTAAGGGAATGATGGGCATATTTAAAGTTTTACTACATTACTTTCAGTGAATCTGAAAGTAAAAAAAAACAAAAAACTCGGATGGTGGCGACGACCTATAATCCAGCTATTTGGAGGTCATGAATTGTGGATAGTTGTGAGCGATGGTCGGTGGATGTAGTGTTCTCTTGTATGCATCAATGTCCATTATTGAATACTACGTTAATTCCCAAAGACAATCCTCATAATCAGACCAATTCGTAACTCAGAGGCTGTGGTTCAAATCCCGTGTTAAACTGTAGGTGCAATAGTTGCCATCGGCTGTTGGGCTTATTAGTTTACAGTCCTGTCTAAGGAACATGTCAGCCTTAGTCAGTAACAAGACTACAAGATCACACCACAATCATCCTACACTCAATCCTCATTCATACTTGGCTTAAAATACCTAACTTCTAGTATGGTTACCATTTCAATAATCTAATCTGAATATGATATTTGGATAATAAGCTGAGATAGTCTAAGCACAATGTTTTCCTAAATAAAAACTTAGTTTTAGAACTTTTTCTCTAATCGTTTTAGTTACTTATCCCTAGACATCTGTAAAATTGTATAATATGCAAATGTACATTCAATATTAAGTTATGGTGTTAAACTGTGGGGAGCAGAAACAGATGTGCAAATGGTTTTGTGAGAAAATAAACACAATTATCAGGACCCTTGCACACTTTCACTCCAGAACACCATGTAGGCAATATTTAGAAACTTAAAAATTTTAAAACTGTCATACTTTTTTATTCCTGAAATTTTAAAAATGGTCACAGAAAATCAGTAATTTTTTGAAATTGACTCAAGTCTACTTTGTATTGGCTTTAAAATATATACAAAAATACCAAATCATTTAAATAACTTATCAAAGCTACATTTTCTTGAGATGTGGAAAAAGTATTTTTTGAACTTGTAAGTTGAAAAAGCATACTATAATCTGGAGGATTTTGTTGTGATATTTGGTGGTCAAGAAGGAAGAAGCAGTTCTTCAGCTTTATTGTTTACATGTAAATTAGCTAGTATTAGGCAATGTACCTGTCAGTTGATTACTCTAGGAATAACTGAAACACATGTTATGTACAATAAAGACTTGTCATTTTTCATGATTCCCAGAGTTGTAGAATATTGTATCTCTAAATAAACATATATTTCATGTGATTAAAATCATTTTTCTATAATGGTTACTGGTTAGATATTATAAGATTCTAAAATTCCCTCCGTCCTTATGGGTTGAACAATTTTTTTTATTTTTTGGGGCTATTAATCTAAAAAGTCTAGAAAACAGTTTAATTGTCTTTATATAGCTTTTGATTATCTTACTCAATGAAATATAAGCTTAAAAACCAACAGCTCTAGGCTTAGGGAATATAGAATTATAGGGCTTACATTTTTCAATCTCCATACAGATGTCTTCTCCATGAAGGAATGTAAAGCCTTCAGCACAGCTACAGATCCCGCTGACGCAAGCGCGGGAATTTTCGATGTTGTTGACATCGGAAACTGCACAGTCTGCATCACTCTCACACTGTTCTCCAAGTTCTAAAACAAATTTGTGTTCTAGTTTCACTATGTCAGTTCAGTTTATTAACCAATCATTTTGTTGAAAGGTATTTGTTTTTTTGGTAATATAAGGTCAAGATAAAAACAATTATGTTGTAATATTATATTGTATTAGTTTAAAATGAAAAATTAATACAACTGAACTAGTTGAAATTATTAACAAAGCATTAACAGTTTACTGAATACAAGAAAAAGTTTCAGAAATAATAAAAATTAATGACGTTAGTATAATTTTTCTTAAAGGAGCACACGGAAAAAACTTGCTAAAGCCTAACACAAAATAAACAATTGAAACACAAGTTTTATTCACATAGTTAATGATTAATTTTACTCCAAATATTCCATCTTTTGCCCCCAGTAATGAAATAACAACAAAATTCAGTTTCGGATACAACTTAAATATTTATTACCAGTGTTTTTTATTTTAAAATGTCTACAGTGAAATTTCTCAACAAAAACTAAAAAAATCAAATATTCCGTACTTTTATCAGCTACACAAGTGGCCCCGTTGAAGTGATAGTTGTTGGTACAGATGCATTGGCTGTTGCTGCAATGGGCCTCGTCTCCATATGAGTCTGAACACTGGATGTCCTCCTCGCATGTTGCTCGGTAAAGTGTTCCCGCAGCTAGCAACAATAATAGAACGTTTTTTATACTTGTTATAATCTGTTCATTAGCAGCAGATTGAGTAATCAGAAAATTTATGTTGATTTAAAAACAATTATTTATGGTAGTTTTACTTTTAACTAGAAACACTGTTCTACTTTTATGTTGTTGTCTTCTATAATTCATTATTTTTTTACCCACAATTTTGACGTCAGAATCTCTCAGGAAATAGGCTTAAATCATATGTAAACGAAAATCTATCAGTGATAGGGGTTTTTGACAAGGAAAATAATGGAGATGTCTTAGCTCTTTGCGGGCGGTATTGCCAATCTATCAGATCAAAATTTGAAACGATGACATCACATAGTTAGTGAAGACATTTTTATGGGAATTACGACAGCTAAAGAACTGAAAACATTTCTTTTAAACATATTAATTATCTAAACTATTTTCCAAAGGGAAGTAAATACATTAATTTTTTTATTAAGAAGTTTCCGTCATATACTCACTTTGTAGACACTTGTTGCTGTTAGGACTAGGGATGAGAGGGGGCTGGCACGCACAGACGCCCTGCGCACACAAAGAAAACACAACGTTCTCACACTGTAGGGACGTGTTGCAAAACCCTCCTAGCACTGAAAAATAGAAACATCTTTTAAAATATGTTACTCAACATATTCAACAAGGCTCAGGAGCATTTACCAATGTTAGCATTGAAAACCTTATTTAATTGTTCAAGACCAAATAGGGCTCTTCTCCTTGACCATGGCATGTCCTGTAATCCAGCTTCTTAGAGGTCACGAATTATGGATAGTTGTGAGCGATGGTTGATGGGTGTAGTGTTCTCTTGTGTAAATTAATGTACACACTATTGAATACGATATACGTTAATTCAAAAATCCATCCTCATAATTAGACCAGTTCGTAATTCAGAGGCAGTGGTTCAGACTCCACATTAAACTGTAGGACCCTTAGATATGCCATTGACTGTTGGGCTATTAATTTACAGTCCTGTATAAGGAACATATCAGCGTTAGTCAGTAAACAAGACTACAAGATTGCGCCACAATCATCCTACACTCATTTCTCATTCATACTTGGCTTAAAATATCTACCTGGGTAGGTTGCCATTTCAGTTAAAAGTATGTCTAGTTGCTCACAAGTAAGGATGATGAGACTGACAGTCTCCAAGGAGCTGTTTCAGAGTCTACACACAGTGTCATCACAAATGACGCCTAAAATGTGTAACGTTTGCTGAATTGGCCATATCCAGTAGTAAAAACTAAGACCTACCGGTAGCTAACCTGACCCCTGTTCAACCCCAGGAGCATGTCGGCAAAGAGAGCAGCTCATTCTCTAATTCTTGTCCATGGAACGTTGATTGTCTTATGGACAATCACCTTAGTACAGTCAACTCTTGACTATTCGTGGGCAAATAGAGAGGACTGGGATGGTGGCGTCATCCTGTAATCCAGCTACTTGGAGGTCACGAATTGTGGATAGTTGTGAGAGATGGTTGGTGGATGTAGTGTTCTCAATCCACAAAGGCCATCCTCATAATTAGACAAATTCGTAATTCAGAGGCCTTGGTTCGGATTCCACGTTAAACTGTAGGTCCATTAGTTGCCATCGGCTGTTGGGCTATTAATTAACAGTCCTGTCTAAGGAACATGTCAGCCTTAGTCAGTAACAAGACTACAAGATCGCGCCACAATCATCCTACATTCATTCCTCATTCATACTTGGCTTAAAATACCTACCTGGGTAGGTCGCTATTTCAGTTAAAAGTATAAAAGTATAAAGTATAATAGTCTGTGAGGCAAATTATCTACAAAGCAAGAAAATATGTAGTCTATATAATGAAGTTTTTAGTATAAAAGGCATGTGCACCTTCTCGGAATTCACATGGTAGACTGCTGAGCAATCTGATGACCCATAAGACCTGAAACCATTGCTTTATTTTCACCAATACGTTAATACTCAGGTTGTTTTCTGACTGGTTAGTATTTGTTTTGTTTTTTGTGTTAGCGTTTTATGCTTTTACTACTTGGTTTGGGTTTAGATCATTAAAAATGGCCAAAAAGAGGAATGAAGTTGTGCTAACGATTGTGCAAAGACTGAAATTATTTCTAAAATAGAAAAAGAAATAAGGCAGAAGTAAAATTTGTAGGTAAATTGTTAAGTAAAATATGAATTAAACTGAAACATTTAACTTTGTTTAACGTCACTGTTTAATTTATATTTTACTGTAAATAATTGTTTTATTATTTTGTTTCATGTCAACTGTTTCCGGTACTTTTGCAGGTTATTCGTGATTTTCACTTTCTGTGGTGGCTACTCCATTCCGTGGATAATCGGGAGATCAAAGTATGGTTTACGACCATGACTTAAGTTTTAAAATTAAGTCCTTCCCAAATTGTTATGACTCCCTTATATGCGTTTACTGTGCAGTATTCTACAAGAAAATACGTTTCTGCTTTGCTGTGGTTTCTCGATCCTCCAAAATGTATCTATGAATATGTAACTCACGCTTGTTCTCCCAGCAGCGACCCAAGTCAAAGACGTAGTTGGGAGGACAGGAGCACACTCCCCCTCTGCACTCACTGACTGGCACCACGTGGGCACACTGTGCCTCCTCCTCACAAATGTCGTCCAACCCCGTGGGCACTGGAACATGGAAGAGGTTGTAAACAACTTCATACGTACCTTTACCTCTCTTAATACAAGCCGTGTTTTTTAAGTGAATTCTGTTTAGTTGAAGACACTCACTAAACTACAATAACCGTGTGTTTCATGTAGTGACATGCTTTGGGAACAACTGCTCAATTTCAGCTCTTTAGCTAACCTGTACAGTTCACAGATCAAAACGCCTGTTGCTCACTAAAATCTTTGGTTCTTGTGGGACTCTGTATAGTGGGAATTTCGCAAACCAACTTAAATTAACACCTTAAAAACAGGTGTTCAGAAACTCGTTTGTAAAACAGTGATCTCAACACATCAGAAATTTCGTTTGAGACACATTTTATAGTGAAGGGCCTGTTTTCCCGAATCCTTGCTTCTACTGCTAACAAATCATCTGTAATCATAAGAGGGGTCAACTTTGAAGTCCCTTACCCACGTACACACTTTACTGTCACCATATACATTTTCACTGTACTCCTCCCAAATCTGCCCATGAATTTTTGCAGCAGACAGATTCCATGCTGATCAAAACTTTATTACTGAGTGACCCTCACATGCGGCGAGTTGATAATGTTAAACATTTTGAAAGTTCAGCAAACTGAGCACAGTTGATCCCAAAGCATCCGAGTAAACAACTCACACACTCACTGCAGTCTGTATGAAACCACTAAACAGAACTTACTTTAAAAATTCTCATACTAGTAAGTTCACTCTAACAGTGCTTAAATCTTTGGATAATACTCAATATCCTGGTAAGTATAATACACAATTTAATTTTGTTTGTTTGTGAGTGTTGTCCATAAAAACTGCTTTTTAAATCGTATTGGCGGACATAAATACCGCAAGACATTTCTTTTTTTATATATTTGTTACCATGTGACATTTGGTTAAATACTATTTTATTTAGATAAAATCATGCTACTGTTGTTTCTGGATAGGAAGAACTAATCTTTAAAAGTTGCAGAGGATAAAGTCACACTGAATGCTCATTTAATTTTGCAAGCATCCATATCAGTGGTACCAACCTTTAAGACATTTGTCTAGACTATGTTTGGATGGGATGAATCCAGGGATGCAATCACAAACATTGCTGATGCAACTCGTGTTGTTGATGTCGAGGCAATCTGTTGCATTCTCACACTTGGAACCTATAACTGAAATGCAAAGAGGGGTTTTTACAATCATTCCGAATATAAAAAACCTTGAGACTAGATTTATTTCAATGTAACTTATGTATGGTTCTTAAAATAGATTTATACTACAGAACACTTCAGAAATCCCCACTTTTCTTTTGAGGTATTGTTCCTTGGTCAGTACAAAATCTAAATATCACATTCAAATTGTTCAGAAGTCCTAAATTCGAACTTTTCCAAAACTAAGATTAAAAAAATTCAATCTAGAGTAATAACTATTAAAGTGGTCTTCTTCTAAATATTTTTTTAGATTATTTTAACCTGATTCTAATGGTATCTTCTTTTGAAAATTAGAAAAGAAATAAACAAGATATGGACCCTTTTTGCGGTGTAAGTTTGATTTAGGACAAAAAATACCCATACGTAAGTGATTATTTCTAATAAAATTCTCTACAACAATGGAAAAATCACTAAATTTGACCACAAAAAGGGTCATATCTTATTTATTTTACATTTGATTGTCTGAAATGTACTTAACCATAAATTAGTGCACAGTTAAATAATTTCTCATAAATAATATTTTACCATGAAAATTTCACTGAAGTACAGTTTTCAAGGGTAACATGTAAAAATATTCCTAAAAATTTGTTTGTACAAAATAGTTTTATTAATTTTTTTTTATTATATTATTGGGATGGATTGTAGTATAAATTGACATGGATATGTCTTAGTTCTGGGTGGGGGGATTGGCAATCCGTCAGACCAAAATTTGAAACGAGATTGAAACGAAAATGAGGTCATATGACACAACAAACACACACACACAGTATAGTGGTCATATGATGGCGTATTGTCATAAGGACAGCTGTTTATAGGAACTGAAAACATTCCCTTTCGACCAGTGATCTTCATTATTCCTCACTACATGGTTGGTAGGCTGCATGCGGCCATTTGGACAGGTTTTACTAGGACTTTTAGATATTGTTAGGAATGAAAAAACTTATTACTTAAAATGAAATATATATCTTATCTATTTAAGGACATTTTCAGATTTTTTTATTTTGTTGATATAATAAACCTACGTTCTCATAATTAGGTGATAATATTTTGTGGACTTTATTAAAATAAAAAACTTTCTTCTTTTAATTATAAAGGTGTATCTTTTGTATTTTATTAGAATGTTTAATTTAAAAAGCAATAATGAACACTGCTGAAATTTACTTATATTTATGTGGTTATGTGTGTTTTAGTATAGGTCTCATCTAAAAGGATTACTTTATTTAAAGTACACACAAAGGTTATCTGAGGATAAATCTAGTAGGATTGCAATAGGAAAGTTTTCACTACTTTCTACAGCAGAATCTTGATTACAAGTATTTGCGTAAGTCATCTCATATACAAATCTCCCGTTGTCTCTTATCACTAATCCTGCCTGCATTCAGACACGCCTTAGCATTAGTCATTCATTTGAATGCTATGACCCATTGAGTTTTCACTTCGAGAGTTAAAATTAAACATTTTTGTGAACACATTTTGACTTTCACCATTTCAATATTACATGAGTTTGTAAATGTTAAAAAGTTATAAAAGAATGTTCAGTTTTGAACTTTTGTTATTGATATTATTTTATAGTTACTGTAAATTGAACGGTAAAATTAGTACAGTATTATCTGATGATTGTAAAACTTTAACATAGAACCAAATTAGCTTTATGTTTCATTAATTTGGATTATACTTTTTTATCAACATTGTTAAAAAATGTTTACCTAAATTGATGCATTTACTAAATGAAAACATTATTAGATGAATAACTAGTAAAGTCTACTTTAAAATTGACAAAATCTATTCTTCTAGAAATACCCCTAGATATAAAATTAGCAGTAATTATATGCAAATCGAAATACTAACATAAATATCAGATAGTGTATTTTTTATTTTTAAGACGTTTTAATATGCTGATATACAATTGATACTAAATTTTTAAGTAGACTTAAAACATAAATAGGTGATGCTCATTCATAGAAAAAATAGATTTTTTGGAATCAATTTTTTTTTTACATTATATCTAAAAACAAAACCAGTGTTTGATGTATTTGTTTGAAATTGGTGAAGCCATAGCATTATATTACAAAAAATGCAACAAAAGATCAAACCACAAAGAACTAAAGTTCAGAGGATGCTTTCTTATGCCAGTGCATACATTGATCTGAAATGATTGAAACACACAATATGAACCACAGGATAATAGCACAGGTCACTCAAAACCTCTAAAACGTTTTTGAGTTTGTATTACCATGTAAATAGCTCAATTTTTCATAGGAAATTTGCTATTAAAGATTAAGTAAAATTATGAATTTAAAATCCTTCAGACAATTTGTATGCTTTTTGCCTATACTACTAAATTTTGAGTGACAAAAAATAAACCTCTGACATTATTATCTGTGGTATAACACACAGTGTTTTTTTACACTATAATTCATTCATACAACGCACCTTTTACTGTAATCGCATCAGGATTGACTGCAATAGTTTTTGGTTCTTCTTCTTTCAACTTTCTCTCCTGGACCGGAGGGTTGTCTCCCACAGGGGTTGGTGTTTCTGGGACATCCTTGGACACCTCATCTACTAACACCTCCGGTAACCCTCCAGGAGGAAGTTCTGGTTTTGTTGTTACATTCACAGGCACAGCCTCGGTCGAGACACTCTCTTCGGTCCCGTTGACTGGTTGTGAAGCTGCTCGTGTGATGGTTGCGACACATATCAGCAGTAGAGGTAGGAGTGACGCCATCGCGAGCGACTGAGCCGGGACTATGGGTTACGGGTGTGGTTTACGTGTTATCTACCTCACTGATAAGATTATATGACTTCACGTACACTGTGAGTCTCTTTCGGCAAAACTTATATCTCTCTGGTTATCTGTGATTCTTCTATGCATAGAAAAACTTTGATTTATTCGTCATACACATTCTTTTTTAATTTTTTATATCGATATACTTAAGTACCAATAAGTGTGGCAATACTAGTATATTTTTAAACTTTTTTAAACTCAAATTATTCAACTACCATTACTTTTAAAATTGAGTTTTTAAATACAGTTACACAAAAGTATGTACCGGTACGATATTTAATACTAACAAAAATATTGTTTTAGGATTAGTGAAGAGTGATGAATCAATTGACAAGTGACTGATAATGATAACAAGATGACACATTCATGACACATTCTCGTACTATCAATGAAGATAACATAAAAGTACCATAAATTTACCTTCCGTTATTGAAATAGTTTGTAAAATATTTCATTAAAAAGTGAGTTGTTTTAAATATTTTTACAAAAGTATTTTTATTGCACTTAATAATTTTACTCTATTTAGACAACACATCTGTAAACTACAAAATAAAATATGGAACCACATTTGAATTTATTTTTCCATAAGCATTACATTAAGTCTTCCATTCTCTAGAAGCGGTTTAAATTATTATGGCACCTTAGAAAAATAAATGTTTAATAAAACTATATTTTGATATAATTTTGTAAAAAATATATCAATATAAGTTTTTTAAGGCTCTAGAAGCTCATTAATTTGCTTTGACTCAATTTTAAGTAAACCTTTAACACAATCTGAGTAAAAATTAGGATTTATATAGTGATATTATTTGTGAATATATAAAGTGTTATAAAAATAATAATTAATTAATTATTTTAGTACTCTTTGATAAAATAATAATTTTATCAACAAAAATAATTTATTTTAAGTCATTTGAGCTGAAAACAAAAATAAAATAATGTATACTTAAAGATTATTTATGTTTTTGAATAAAAATACTAAAAAATATTATTAAAATATGTTTGCAAAAAGTTTTATTTATCAATTTATTTCTGAAATGTTGGATACAGAGCTAAAATTTTACTTGGCAATTTTCTACCCAAAAAATATTTTTTATCCTTGTCACCCAAAGGTTAAAATCCATAGTATACTGGTGTAATACAGTATATTATCACTATTGGAGGTTTTTTTAATAATTTACAGCCCATAATCGTAATATCTGGTACAAAAATGGTCAGGTGATTACATGGGAGGGAAGGGGGGAAGCAGGTGTGCCTCCTATCTAATCAGGAGATAACAAAAATGTAGAGGACTTCGGGTTCAGTTTTAGAGCTCAGGTTCATCATGACAAGTTAAACACCCAAGTGAAATAATGAAATATCACTATTTTTTTACTAGATTAGGTTGTCTATTAATTAGTCTTTTACTTCCCAATGTTTCAGGTGAGATGTTTACACTAAGTCAAAACTTGTTGTATTAACCAGACATAAATGTAAGTTAGACGAACATATTAGACGACAAACAAATAAGGACCTAGTTGCCATTTTTAATTGTGCTATTAATAAATTACATATGTAATGAATGACAGGTGAACGTTAGGTAACAAGACCAGGGAATATAAAATGGTTGAAAGACCATTTTATATAAAAAATTTTTGTATTTCCTTTCCTGTGGGAAAAAGGTTATATCATGGATATGTCTAAAGTCTAAAGGGAATGCTTTCAGTTCATCTAAACAGCTGTTCTTATAACCAAATATTTAATACAACAGCTCTAGTTTCAGCTCTATATTTGCATTACACTAATCAACAGCTGATTTGTGCTTATATTTCAAAATTTTCTCTTTCAAATTGCTAACACCCCCTCCAAGAGCTAAGACATATCCATTTCAAAATGCCTAGCTAAAATAAAATAAAACATAATTTATGCACCAGGTTATTTCGATCCCTAAAATATTTAAGCAATAAAATCATAACGATGTTGAAGAATGAATCATTTGTATAATATCACAATGCTCCATAAATGTGATAAAATCTAAAGCACTCGCTCTTCACTCATATACACCTTAGAGTACACACCAGTGCATTTGTGTTGTAAATAACTTGACTATGAAATCTCAAAGTGTTACCCTATTTAGTTTATTTTAATATACTACATTCACAAAGCACTCATAATTTGTTTCTCCCTTCACTGACAATAACTGGCCAGTATGAGTGTGCAGGTTATGATTTGGGAGCAAGTTGCGAGTACGATGAGGACTGCATAGCGGAACACTCGTACTGCCAAATGCAGAGGACCTGCCAGTGCAAGAGGGGATACAAGGCAGCCAACGACGGCAGCACCTGCCTAGCGAGTGAGTCCGTAATAAAATGACTGGGACGGTGGTGTGTCCTGTAATCCATCTACTTGGATTGTGGATAGTTATGAACAATGGTAGCTAAATGGAATATTCTCTGAGTTGGATTAACATCCACACTATTGAATACTTCACTTATTTGCAAACACCCTCCTCATAACTAGACCAGTTCATAATTCAGAGGCAAAAGTGGTTCTCATTCCACGTTAAATTGTAGATCCTTTAGATACCATTGGCTTTTGAGCTAATTAATAGTGCTGTCTAATAAACATGTCAGTAACAAGACCACAAGATCGCGTCACAATAGTCTTTACACTCATTTCTCTTTCATACTTCGCTTAGAATACCTATCAGGGAAGGTCACCAATTCAGAAAGGTGTGAATAGTAATAATATGTGTTATATTTATTTTATTTATTCAAGAAGTACAATAACAAAAGTATATGTTTTTGAATCTATAATTAATAAGTGAAGGCTGTTTATTGTGAGCGGAACTCATTCTTAAAATTAAATTCCCACAAGAGTCCAGCGATGAAACTAGACAGATTTTTATGATTGAGATGTCAGAAGAATGGTCTTTAATTATAGTTGTTCATAACAATTTTCTTTTTTCCATATTTTTATCCTGGAAAAGTTGGAATTATGTAAAATAATTCTCTCATTAGATTCCTCACTTTTGATTTCTTCATAGTTGTTGTTTGATATATTGTTATCGAAAGATTTATGAGTATTGGAATAGGGAAATGCAATTTTTCACAGATAACAGTATATTATTTCAAATTAATCTAAGTGAAATAATGAAAAATGTCACCTTTTGTTGGATTAGGAAATAGGATTTCTATACCTTACCACAACATATTATATTACTTTAGTGGCCAATCAAGCTGTATCGGTCATCTTGTTAAATGTGAACTGAATTTCAAAATAAAAATATTTTCGTACACAATTTAGGCTACATTTTTGCATGTGTAACAATTCATTAGAACTGTTGAACCACAGTTGATTTGCGGCTACAGAAAACATCCTGAGAACTATTTTAGTGTGTAGTTAAAAATTTAAACTGGCGTTATAAACCTGCTTAGTTTATGTTCTTATTATATATACATTTTTATCTCAAATTCTTTCAAAGTCAAAATCTTTTTGGCTGATTCGATAAGTCATTCAATTGCTTCATCATCACATAGATCAGAATAATTTTAACAACATTCCTATTTTGTGAGGATTTAACTGAACCTTACAGAATATAAACTTAACTTCCACAAAATAGGCACACTATCTATGTTCAATAAAAACAAATGAAATATAATTCACAGATATTGGGGCGAGCTGTCGCTCGAGATATGACTGTGCGACACTTCCACATTCAGACTGTTTACAAGATGTCTGTCAGTGTGAACCAGACTTTGTTCCGGACATTACTGGAAGTCAGTGCTTACCACGTACGTATATACAAGCTTACGTATAAAGGATGACATGATATTTTACGATTGTTCTGAAACATTCCTCAATTATTCATTAATGCCTAATATTCTATTAGAAGTTTTTATAGACATTTTTAATATAAATATTTGATAAGGCAAATGCCCCTACATTTGTCCTTGCATGAACTAATAATAAAAAGATAAAATAATAAAAAAGGATCCACTACCAAAATCCAAACATTTTCAAATCAAATCAAATCAAATCATTTTTATTTACCATTAAGTCAATGGACAATAGGTATAGTCAATACAATTTACATAATGCTACTTAAATATGACTAAAGCTATTCTATCCAGAAAGTCAATGAATAATATTTTTAAAACGTGAATTAAAAGTTCTTAAATTCTTAAGGGCATCTCCATTACCTGTTGTCGCTGAGATGATGCACAGCCTTTCTACGTTGAACCTTCTCAATCTAGTTGCATGTAAGTTTAGTCTTTGCAATGTCTTGTTATAGAATGGAGTCACTTGGCAAACAAATATTATAATTACTGTATTATTTTGTTAAAATATATACACTTTTTAAGTAATATTACACTAATAAAAAAAGGTTTAAATCTATTGCTTAATTGCAAATATTTTGGTTTCTTTTTTTAAAAACGTCTGCTGCTCAACACTATTACGATCAAGTAGGATTGTGGCATTGAAAGAATGCATGATATGCCATAAGCAATGATACCAATTTCTCATTTCGAAAGAATATAAATAATATTCAAAAAATATGTGTGTTCAACACGAGATTTTAAGCTAATACCAAGCAATTTAATTTAGCTAACAAAAGGGTCTTTGAGTTTTATTGTTACAGGAATAAAAATTTTAGAAAATATTCCTACTGTACACTGCTTTAAATTAACTGTTGTATTGAATTTTTGGTTTTAACAACAGCAGTTTGGAAGTAAATACAAAAATGTTTCTGTACATTTTCAGGAAGTCCCAATTTTACACTGCCATCACAAATTTGGGACTGTTGATTTCAGACAACTAATATAGGCCCCTGTTTGCTGAGCTCGGTGTGCTGACTGTATATGGACAATTTGTACTCGACTCTCTCCTGCTCGTCAGGAAGAATATTGACAAGCACACTAAACGTGACCAGCTTCACCACCACAATATTAGAAGCAGTGCGGATGTCCATGTACCTCGTTGTCGCCTGAGCATGACAGCGAACAGCAATCCGGTTCTCGCTCTCAAAATGTACAACCGGTTGCCTGTGGTGGTTAGGTGCCTCCCGGTCAGCCTTTTTAAGTTACGTGTGGGGACTTGGCTTAAACAAAATAGTCTGTACTCAATTGAGGAGTACTTTGCCAAGATATCCGTGAATATCTGAGAGCCCCTTGCGACCTAAGATTTAGTTGCCAAAGTATATGTTATGTGATATGTAATGTGTATGTGTTAGTTTTCATTTCTTATTTATTTTTGACGCCATCAACCAGTTAACGGCCACGATCAAGGATTTGGTAATGGTAATGGATTAAAGCCAACAGAATCCAACCATTTAGCTAACAAAATTATCTTTGAGTTTTACTGTAGCAGAAATAAAAATATTAGAGAATATTCATACTGAACACCGATTTAAATTAGGCCCAACTAGTATATTGAATTTTAGGTTATAAGAGCAGCTGTTTAGATGAAATGAAAACATTCCCTTTAGAAATATCCATGACCTTAACTATTTCCTACAGGGAAGTAAATAAAAAAATGTTTCTGTAAATTTTTAGGAAGTCCCAATTTTTCCATCACAAATTTGGGACTGTTGATTTCAGACAACTAATATAAGGAACTATAAATCTCCTTTGTTATCAGGGAATTATTTCAACTACAAAATTAAATATCGACCCAAGACCTAGAGACTCAACACCAGCTAAGGACACTATAGGGACACTTAAAGAATAAACTCAAAGTTATGGTCAGCCAAGTATGATTGGCCCAAAGTCAAGTTTAAGATGTTCAATTCAAGACTTTCTACTGTCGCTGAATATGGTACAAAGTAAAGTCATAAATGAGCGGATGATAAATCTGATGACAGGTTGCATTACGGCCTTCGATCTTTCGTGGGGTTTCTCACACTCTTATTGGATTTCTGGTCATCATGTTCTGGACTTAGGACTGCCTGTGTTGATGGGAAGAGATTGCTCGGTACAGAGTAAGAAATGACAACAAAGTAGCAAATATGATCTTGAGTCTTCGCAGACTACATAAAAAACTAATTTGACAAGTCTCGTTTATGGACATGGAAGCTTAAAGGAAAAAAGCATAAATGTCCAGAACACTTTCCAGAGGAAACTGCTGACTATCTATTCTTTTACTGTGTAAGGCTCATAAACGTTAGGTCTTCAATCCAGCGCAACAGAGAAATGTTCAAATACCTTCCTCATGATAAGTTTATCTAAATAGTTTCTGCAGCTCTCCAGGCTTCACTTTACTTACTTGGAAGGCCTATAATGACTGAAGCGCTTAGACAGTTCAACCATCCCTGACAGACATAATGAAACAGCTATAATGAGTATTATTTCTCTTGTGTTAGGAGTGACAGATTTGAGGGGAAGATGTGATCAAGACAACCAGTGTCAGGCCAGCTTCGGAGACCAGAGCCGCTGTGTGGGCGGTCGCTGCGAATGCATGATTCGATACCACTTCTTGAACGGCCGGTGCTTCCTCACTGCGGGTATTTATCACTGGTTTTTAAATTTTATTTGTGTTTATCAACCCTAGTCTCATTGTATTTCTTCTGTACTTTTTCATTTTATTTATTGACCAGCTATTAGGCTACTTAAAATTTTAAAGTCTATACCATTGGTCAACACTGGATGCCGCAAATTTTATTATTTTGACACGTGTATGTCTTAGCTCTGGGAGTGTGTTTGTGATTTGTAAGATGGAAAATATGTAACAGGTTTCCATAGAAACCAATTGCTATTGTATTGCATTTTTAATATACAAGAAGAATAAATAAGAACAGAATAAAAGGAAATATATAAGAACAGCTGTTTAGTTTAACTGAAAACATTAATTAATAACTTAAAATTATATACTCATAGATTATAACCGTAAAGAAATCCGACTTTTACATATTGAGTTGAATGACACTCCGAAGATGAGTTATAAATTCGATTAATTTACCTTGCTTGTGCGGAGCTTGATACGGAGGAAAATTCAATGCTCGATTGGAATTTTTTTTAGTGATTGTGAAACTTCAACAGAAAATAATGTTCAATGTTAAAATTTTCAAAGCTTTTATCGCTTGAAAAGACTTAATTAATTATAATCTGATGACAAATGAGCTAAGTAAATTAAGACAATGGGACGACTAGCTTTAGTCTAGGACTGATTACAATAAAACCTTAAAGACTAATTGCACAAACTGTCTATTATTCATTAAAATTGTCAGTAATCATCCAAATTGATTTTTAAATAGTGTGAAACACTAAGAGACAGAAAAGTATTATCATATGGTGGTATCTTTAGATTGCTCAATATGTTTAGAGAAGAGTGCTGTAATTGTTCACAAATAAAAATATATTATTTAAAGTTTTTACTTAAGTGAAGTAAAAAACCTCACTTTTTGACATGGATATGTCTCAACTCTGGGGGGGATTGGTGATTTTTAAGATGGAAAATATGTAACAGATTTCGATAGAAACTACCACAGTTATTATTGAATTTTTAATATAAAAGAATAAGAACAGCTGTTTAGATGAACTGAAAATTCCCTTTAGACATATCCATGATCTAACCTATTTTCCACAGGGAAGTAAATACAAACATTTTTGAATTGGATAAGGGTTTTTTACCCAATGTATTTTCATTTTGCAAAACATAGAGAAGTATGGGCCAACCTGTTGCTTTTATTTATTTTCAAGATAAAATATATGTTTAAAAAAGAACCAGACTAATATTATCATCTATGATGGTTTCGAAAATAATATAATCTGTTATTGTTAATCAATTATTTTATTTTGAATAATTTTTAGGTATAAACGAATACTGCTCCAACTCAAGTCAATGCTTTATCGGACCGGAGTACACTGCTACAATCGAGTGCAGAGATCAGAGGTGTCAGTGTGTGCGGGGTTATTATGGCAACAATTACAACAAGTGTGTCAGTAAGTACAAATTAACTTGAACATATGTTAAAGAACTAGGTGAATAATTGGTGGAAGATTTAAGCAAAGGAGGGACCATCTTGGATGTTTATTTCCATTACGACTATGTTAAAAACTCTGAACCATCTTTCTCTTCGAACACAAATTAGGACTTGTAGCTTAGTTGACAACAGAATATTTTTACCATAAAGCTATCTATCAGCGATCTATGTGATTATAATTTTAATAAATATTTTTGATGTGGATATGGCTCTGAGGGGGGGGAGAGTGCTAGTAATCCGTATCACATGAAAATTTTAACTGAAGTGACGTCATATCTCAGCTATTTCTCAAAGGGAAGTAAAATTTATTTTTAATGTTTCAATAATATTTTTATGGAGTTGATATTTTAGCATCCTCTGATTAAATGAAACATTTAAATTCTAATCAGCTAAATTGCTAGCCATACTACTTTTAAATACATATTACATAGAATTCTGATACAAATTAATGTCACAGCAATTGTTTGGATTAAATATTCTTACATGAAGTGAGTAAATAAAAAAGTGCAGGTATTGTAGACTCAGCCAATGGGTTCTTATAAAGTTCAGTGTTTTGGGGTAATGAATTGGTAAATTCACCAAAGAGCAAAGTCTAAGAATAATTTAATCTTTACCTTTAACAGTAAAAAGTAAGGCAAACTGGAAAAGACATTGAAATGATCATTAATTGGTTTTACTATAATTAATCGATTTATTTTTTAATCTGCTTGGATTCTACTTACATGTCACACAAGAATCGACACTCGAATACAATAACGGGCTTTGTTCTTGAATGTATACTCCTATTTTGCATAGTTAGGTTGTATTGAAGTATTGTTACGTTTTCACAGTTGAATACGAAATTTGGTTTTGAATGAAATACGTTCTGTTTCAGGATCCAATGGCACACAGACATTTCTACCTTCCGGTTTGAGATTGGTAATTGTGTTGACTCTGGCGATATCTGCTTCAAGTCTCAATTATAGGACGTTGTTGCATTTATAAAATATAGCAGTTCTAAACCAAAGCTAATTGCAATGTGAACAATGTACATAAATACTTTTTTTAATAATTAGGCTAAATAAAAATCATATGTATGATTTTTAGTATGAATTAGATCTTAGAAATATTAAATTTGTTTTTTTTATGTCTGACATTCCATTACGATTTCCTAGAGTTATTTACAGTTTGTGATATTAAAATAAAAACATTACGGTTTCCGTAGAAGTATTTTCAGTTAGTGAAGTCAAAGTCATAAATTTTATCTTTTACCATTAGAACCAGCTCAAAAACTAAATAATTTGGTATGTTATAGTTTTGCTCTATCTCCAACGGTTACTGATATATTGAAAATCTAAACACAGCATGTTATATAATGGGGCTCCAATGTTAATCTTATGGAGGATGAGGATAAATTAATATTTCACTTATCAATCTATAGTTTTGGATGAGAATTTGTATTTAGCATTTAGGTTGATATCCATCCATTTATGCCATCTATATAAAACACAATGTACAAAACATTGGAGCCTTAAAATACAATGTACTGTGTTTAGATTTTTTAATATAACAGTAACCATTGGGAGACAGAGCAAAACTTTAAAGAACTAATTTGTGTAATCTTTTGAGTTGATTCAGAGAGTAAAAGATAAAACTTAAAATTTTTAACAATTACATATGAAAAACTCAAAAACCCCATTTTTGGGGTTCAAAAACCCCTCGAAATACCCCTTCCGATATACCGATATTATTTGTTTTAAATTCATTAGTGATGGTTGATTTATGATATTCAGATTTTTACTGCGGACATTTTCCATCACGGTTTTATGTAAAACAAAGTTTCACTCTTGTCAATTTTGTTTTACATAAGAGTGATATGTCCGTATTACAAACTCATCCGAGACTGTAGGAATACACATCCCTACCAAATTTGGTATCAATCAGATGTTCACGAAAACATGCATACGTTCATATATAATTTATAACGACTTTTTTTGTCTCTAGGTACCTCAAAACAAAAAAGTAACATGGTCCTGGGCTTCAGTCTTGCCATGAGACCTACGGTAATAGCTTCTTCCCTATGGGAAATTCACTAAAAAAATATACTTAGTAATTTTTGGAAAAATAAAGCTACAACTATATTTAAAATTAATATATTATCAGTCCAACACTAAATATCAATAACTTTATCACAGTTCTTGAGCATTTTTTAAACCTCTATCAGTAAAAAATGAATGTTTGGCTCTTTCTTTTTTTGCTGAAGGTTTGAAAAATGATGTTATTGGTGCTGTATTTTTGGTATCGTTATCTTCATCGTCCTCGTCAGACCTAAAAAACAAAATATAAAATCTTTCATTCTATTTCAATGTGGTCGCAAATCTTTTTACTAAAAGAGTATAACGAAAATAGTTTAGAGCTAAGTTTGTTAGACCATAATCATAATTGATATATATCAATTATGATTCATCATGAGTCATCGAGATACAAACGTAAAGCAGAAGAGGACAGTCTAGGTCACCTGGGGAGGAGAAGCTACAACTACAAGCCCGTCCAGCCTACATGACCTAGTGTAATGCCCGAATGTAAGGTAACCAGAAAAGAATGAACCAAGAATCCCAGGAAAACTGTTTCCTTTGGACAAAAGACTTACCAGTACATACATTAAGACACCCAATTATCCGAGGTAATTGAGACCGAGGTCACCTCGGATAAATGAAAATACTCATTTTATGTCGAGTAAGCCCGCTTATTCATTACAAAGAAAAACATAAAATTGATTTATTTGCCTGCAAATACAAAAGAGAAAAAGCCGTCAAAAGATTTAGGCCAAACTTTAACCTTAAGCGGTGGTTGTTCACTACTACAGTATTAGTAGAAATTGAGTGGAGGAGCTCAAATGTGGTACAAATAGCTGAAATATTGCTCATCATCAATAACATGGTCATCGTTCAAATAATTTAGTTCGACTATGTGCCAACTTTTTACATAGTTTTAGTTATTGATCCCATCAGTTAATAAAAGCTTCGTCGACTACAGTTTGAGTTGTTGTCATGGGCAAATGATTCCTAGAATTAGCAGAAATATTATTCCCTGCAATAAACTGCTTGACCTTACAATAACAGTAGAAGACACATTACTCACCGTGAAAACAGTGATCTATTTAAAATATTGCTTGTGCTAATAATAAAATCAACATTGTGTCTTAAATTTCGTAATTGTAAGAGTTTTATGTTTATTTTCCGAGCTTGATTAACACAGAGGCTCGGATAACCGAACCTCGGATAATCGAGCGTCCACTGTATTGGGACAACTTCATATAGTTGTATCTAATTATGGCTAATGAACAGACAAAAAGCCATTTTGGGCTGTCTTGTATGCTTAATAACACTCTAAAAAGATACATAACTCAGCAAAGCGCTTTCTCCACTTACCAGTCAACTTGTACAGCATGTTCGTCTAGCAGTTTCTGAGCTGTTGACCAACTGAACCTAACCAACTGCGGAAAGCCAAACACTGGATCTATGTTGTTCTTTAGGAACTTCACTGTTACTGGATCTGCAACATTTAATCGTTTCAAGGCCAACTGATGCATTTGCTCAGTAATCAAAGACTTCTTACCTTTTGGTTTAAGCAAAACGGTACAAGCAAAAACAGTTCCTACAGATGAACATAATGTGCCAAGTCAACAACCTGCATGGCAGTGAACTGGCAAAGAGTTACCCTAGACATGCACTAGGGGCAGAAACCTGTAGGTACTACAGAACCTCTGCCCACGTCAATGCTATTCTGGTTACTTTTGGGTACCCCCTTGTATATAATAAAAGGTTATAGAGACCTTATTGGTCTTAATCCTGCTAATATCCAAATGTGACTAGTTTTGAGGCTATGTTGAGGCAATGAAGCCTAGAACTTAGTCATGTTTGGATATTAACAGGATTGTGGACACTAATATATCAGTAGCCCATTATTTAAAATGAATAGACAATAGTTTTACACATTTCATATTTCTCAAAGGATTCTAAAAGGCTATTCTACAAAAAAGCTAAAAGCTATTCTAAAAGGATAGCTTTAATAACTCGCCATGGAGGAAATGTAAACCATAAAAATCAATCATATTAAGTCTTGATAATAAAAAGTCTTGTTTTAAATTTATTTAAGTTTAGTGATGACAAATTTAGATCAACTCTACTTTTGCGTTGTAATTTTGTGCTTTCTTTTAATTTAGAAACTGATAATAACACAACTAGTTATCACATGGGCACAGATAACCTTTGTTTAAGTAACTTTTCATAACTTTTAACCATCTTTATTAACCATAACTTATACAGAATGGTATTATTACTGGGTTTGAAGTTAAATTAACTATGTATCCTAAACGATTTCACTAAAAGTAGATCAGTTTGCGCAGTATATTTTTGGCTAGGACTACTTCACCATTGGCCATGTAATTTATAATGGTATGATCATTGTTGTGATATCTTTCTATAACACATAAAGTTAAAAACCACTTGCTTTGCTCGGATAGAATAAGACATGTATTTTACAAGTTAGTTAGAAAAAATAAAAACAAATTTACTGCTCAATGAAAACATTTATGTGGTTTAAATAAAACCGTTTCATACCCCTTAATTAATATGGCAAATACTGAACAAAAATATAGCCCACGGGTGGGGATCGATCACGCGACCTTTCGTACGTAAGTACTGAGCGCTACTAACAGCGTCGGCCAGTTCGCGTCGTCGTTTAAGAATTTTTTGGCCAACCTCAATTGTTTTAGCTAATCTTATACTGAATTATAAATGTCCATTTAGTTTGTTATTATTATCCTGTGATCAACTGATTTTGCTAGAAAAGGAATGAGGATTGATAAGCAAAAGCGAAATTTAATTTACATCAATTATTAATTGGTTTGTTACAGTGGCTTCAAGCAATACAACAAATACGTTTTCTATCAAAACACGGAAGATTTTGGAAATACTCTTTCCTGCTTTTATTTCGCACAGTTATGCTACCCTTAAGTTTTTACAAATTGTTTAGTAACTTGATAATTATACATTTATTACATACATAAAATAAATATTTATGAAAAACCTCTATTCACATATTGTTCTTTGCCGTCTTCAATCAAGAACTGTCAAACGGTTATAAACAGCTGTTTTGGTTTGTATTGTTTACATTTTATTCTCCATAAGCGTAATGTTAAATTTTTGGATTTTAAACTTAATATTACAAGAAAACACGAATTTTCCTGGACATTAGACCTATCTAGAACTTATTTTCTACTCGGAAATTAGTTATTTCCAAAATTTAAAGAAATTCCTCTTCGCCGTTTTCGAGATCCGTGTGCAAATATATATATATATATATATATACTTTCTATAAAGTTAAATATTTTTAGAAATTTACCACCTCCTGCACATTTTGATCAGCTGATTACATCATAGCCAGAGATATATTGTGTCAACTGTAGGCTACATTGAACTAAAGTCAGCCTACCTCCGGGGTATCCACTTCCCCATGCAAGATCTTCAGGAAATTCTGCTTTCTCAGCAAATACCCAATTCTGGACAGCAATATCCCTCGTTACTTTGGCGCAGATACTTGCTGCACTTACTATTGGGTAGAGTGAGTCAGCTTTCTTTGCTACTGTTATGTTCAACTGTGGGAAAATCTTTGATAGTTTTTCCTGTAAGATATGAATAATATTTTAGCTTTTCTCCCTTTTGCCTTTTAAAATATTTAAATATTAAAGAGCAACTTTAAAGATAGCAGTGCACTATTTCTGAATGTAAAATGACGCCGAGCGTGGTGTGCTCATGTACATTTGGGGTATTGGTTCAGTAAACTCCCTCTTGTTTCAGCCACCGCCAACCAAACCACCGTTCAAACAAACGATGACCGAACAAAACAATGATACATAAAGGAGACTTCTTGCATAGCCATAAATGGACTGTGATAATCTAAATAAACAGTATCATTTTGAGTTGAAATATTTGATAAAAAATAATGTTATGAGTTAAAACAAATATAAGCAATGACAACGTAAGCACTTACTTGATACTTTTCCGGCATCCCTACAGTGTCAACATAGACTTCTGTTAGATTGACTCCAGCATCGAGAGCTTTCTGTATTAATCCCACAGCAGAATCTTGTGAAACTTGGTTTAAAGAGCATTTTTGTCTAAAACATATCATATAATTATCATGATTAAAGTAGAAAGAATAGTTCAGTAAACTGACCATGAGAATATTGTTTGTGTTAGTCCAATGAAATGTAGCCTAGATATTTATTGTATATCACAGTCTTCATTCACTGTAATTACTATATAGGACTAGGCTTACATATTGACTCATAGTGACACCCTCTCCACAAAAAAGGATAAAATTATCAGACCCAACATTTTCAAAATTTGTCTTTATGTTAAATCACAATCTTTGCCAATTTTGACCAATTCAATGCCACTAATAGGCCAATTGGATGCTACAGAAGGTACAAGGTAAGAAAATAGGTACCTTACTTGCAGATGGACTTATTACATAGAAAGACTATGGTTAAATAAAAATGTTTCATTGAAGGAGGAACTGTAAAATACATTTATAAAGTAACTTTATAAATAAGTTAAGCCCACTATTTTAGATTATAAAGTGTGTTATTACATTTACACTCTATTAGCTAACCTCTTCAGCATGTTATTACAAATAGAGTTAGGAGAAATAACTTCCACCATCCATCCAACGAAATCATTTGCTTTGCTTAGAGTTTCAAATATATCTTCTCTCTTCTTTTCTGTCAATGTTTTCGAATCAGCACACTCAAGTTTTTTCAGATCTTCTTCCTTGCTTATTGGACAATAGGATACACCATACACCATCGGACCTAAATAAATTCTATAATAACTTCTAGGTAGGGTGGGAACTTACTCCCTACTGTATAGGGTTATTACTGAATTATTTGTGACTATATATATGGAACATCAATTTTGGATAATAAGTGTATAACTAATTTAATACGTATTTATACCTGTCATATGCCTAATCCCAAGGTTAAAATTAGTTTGTAGGAAGCTTCAAAAATGTTTCAATATGACGATGATGAAAAATCTACTTAATAAGTAATCAAGCACCACAAAAAAATAATATTAACTTTCTGAACATTGTCATTGTCACAATAACAAAATAATCTGTACAAACTGTGGTTTAAGATTATTATCTTAAATCAAGTGATTGTCAGTTTTCATTTATAATAAGTTACTCATAAAGATGGTAAATCATGTAAACCCAATGAAAAGTACTAGGTAGTGGGATTACTAATCTTATCTAATTAGTAGGTGGTACTCTTGTTGAAATGACAAAATTGTACAAGAATTAACATAGGCACTACCAGTTCAAAATTTTGAAAACATTGCAATCTAATAGAAAAAATTTAGGGTCAGTTTAGGTCTACCTAGACTAGAGCTAGAAATATATTGAGTCAGTAATTTTGCAAACTCACAACAGACACCATTTGTTTTTAAGGTAATATTTTCAGGTGTAATTTTAGACTACTAAGAACAAACCTAACACTGGGCCTCGTCCAGCTTCATCTACTCCTAATTTACATGGTTCATCCAGACATATTTTAGGTATTGGTGATGTCAAAACTAAATCTTCAGCATGATTTCTTTCCTTCAAAAGATTTAAAATTTTGCTAACTTCATCAACTTCAATGGATGCAGTTTCCATTGTGTAAATGTTATTATACACGCACACACTGTCTATTATAAACGGTGTTTTATATGTAATGTTTTTAAATCGTACGACAAAATTAACTAATATAAAACTAAGAAATTATTTATCAAATGCCCACAATTCTTGAAAGAGGTTAATGTTTTTTCTTCGTTCAGTTTCTTGACACTTGTAGGTTTGTAGGTCTTGCATTTTGGCGGGAAGTTTTCATAGAGTAAAATATTGCATAGAGAGTATTGCATATTGCATAAACAATTATCCTTTACTAAGCTTTCTGTCTATTTTGGCAAAAATAGCCAAACAAGTGATCACGGTATTCCCATGATCTCTATTCATTACCTATTAATCCGTCTATCTATCGAGCATGTCACAATGAGTTTCGCATCATGGCGAGGAAATTCAGTTTCCACCAATTGTGTTGAAGTTTCCTTTACGTTTCATCCTTAATTTTTGGCATTAGAAAATTAAGACAATTAAGGTGTTACTCATTTCTTAAAAGCCAGATCGATAGATCTTTCATTTTACCCACAATACGTTAGACAACCCATAGTTATAAATTGGTTATTATTGGTTATATTAGTTACATATGCACCATTTGTACATGCAGTCAAATTGTTTGTCTTTCTTGATTACTATATATTTACATTGTTTTTATATAATATAACATCTATGATAATGTTATCTGAGAGGATCGATATGATTGTCTATTTATACTCTTTGGCTACTGTCAATTGATCGTTATTTTTATTCTTATCTCACCTTTTTTGTTATCAGGAATGTCTATTTGAATTTTTTTATTTTATCTTTTATGGCTTAGTCTATGGTTGTGTTCAAGTCTTGTTCAGGAACAAGAGACATTCATTTTACAGAGAGAGAGCGTGCAACAGGCGTAAAATAAATGGTGAAATATTTTCGTAGCTAAGTGAAAGAGCACTAGTTATTGAGGTATTTTCTTTAAAGGGCATTTGGTCCTAACACAAAATAAATTCAAATTTTATTTAAATTGTACTAATTTAAAAATTATGATTTGAAATACAAATCTATTACCATACAACATTTGTGTAAACAGTATAGAGTTAAGAGTGTAACAAAATTAACTGTTATCAATTAATTAATTCTACATTTTCCATGCATTTTATTTGATAAAATAATTGTAACAAAATTCATCTAAATTTATTACTTTATGTATGTTGTATTGTTGACCCTACATATATTTTAGTTAGTTAAATAACAAAATAAGGTTTTGGAGATTATAAAACTTTATTTATGGTCTCTTTGTTTTCAGATTTCAATAATATAGTTTTATAGATTAATAAATGTACTCAAAATGATGCTGCTATCTTTTATACTTTGGCAAATAATTTTACTCCTTAACGGAAAAGTATGTAAAACAAATGACTATGAAGTGATTGTTGACCTTACTTCATCTGTTGGAGATTTGAGGAGAATTTGGGATAATACAGGACTAAGGTAAATGTATAAAAATAAATCAAATCTTTCTACCACAGGGTATTTTCATACTGAAATAGTTTTTTTACCTAGTCAGAGATGTGTTTTTGCTTGAAGTTTTTGACATGGATATGTCTTAGCTCTGGGGAGGGGGTGTTAGTGTTGTTGTGTAACGCAACAAAAAGTGCAGCGGAAGTGTTTGTTTGGATCCCACTTCCATAAAAACTAACACAGTTATTGTATTGAATTTTTGGTTACAAGAACAGCTGTTCATGGCCTGAAAATATTCCCTTGAGACATATACATGGTGAACCTATTTCCCATTGAGAAGTAAATTAATTTTTTCTCAGATATAATGAATATACATAATATTTTACGTTTTTATAAGAATAAGGAATGTTTTATTTCGGTACGTTGATTTTATTGATGATTGTCGTACATTTATAATAACGAATGGCATTTACAGTCCCCCAGGGCCTGGTGTGGACTCAGTTAACTATCTAACATCCAAAGACATGCTTGTCAACTTGGCACTGGTGGGATCTTTACCATTCAAGGCGATATCACATGTGAGAATTCACTGGCTCCTGGACTTGATTCAAGTAAGGTAGGCTTATAACGCACATTATACACAGTTTCTAGGACCATGGATCAAAATTGAAGGTGGAATTTGCATAAATGTGTGTGTGTGTGGATAAATTACTATCAAAACATTCCTCAGAAATTTATTAACTTTCAAGATAATAATTTTTATATAACCATTAACTATTAGGAATAATAATAATTACAAAATTACGATACCTTGAGTCAGCAAAAAATGAATTATAAGAATTAAACATTTTAACAGTCTATGGACAATATATCTTTAAAACAATTATTATTATTGTACAAAATAATTGTGATCTCGTTAGTAAATTACTTATTATGATAGTTATGTTTACAATGATTGTGGTTACAAGAGTTTATGGTTTAAGGTTTTTTATTTGTTTCAGGGATAAAAGTTATCCGTTGTTTGACTTCAGCTTGTTGGATGACTTGCTCCTCTGGCTCAAATCCCTCAGGATGAGGCCAGGTTTTGAACTGATGGGCAACCCTGGTCAGCTGTTCAATGACCTGAGCTCAAACCCCAACACTGTAGTTGCGTGGCAAAGCTTCATAACAAATCTTGCTGGACATCTTGTTTGTGAGTAGTCTTGTTAGTAGTTTTTTGAAACCTAACTTTGTTTAGCAAAGAAAACATTTCGCTTAGGAACTTGTTAACGAAACTTGTGGCTCGTCTCCACTCTCCAACAGGATGTTATTGGCAAGTCGGTGTCTTGGTGAGGCTTTGGCCTAAGACCCTTGGTCACACTATCATTCTGTTGGTTAGACTCATTCTTTCCCCTTATGGACAAATTTAAGCGGACCACAAATTAATTTCCAGGGCCTCGTTAACAGCTAAGTAATATAGGGGTCCATATCAGCCTTAGTCAGTAACAATACTTCAAAATTGCCCCACAATCATGTTACACTCAGTTCTCATTTATACTTGCCTTGAAATACCTACCTGGGTTGGTCATCATTTCAAAAGGTAATCTAATATAATGTAATCATAGAAGGCTTCAGTCTCAAAAGTTATTAGGTGTGTCCTGAATTCATCTATCTAGAGATGAGAGTGTGCATGGCTGTGTTGCAGAAGTAGTTCTTGCATAACAATCCAGATTAAAAAGGCGATGATACAACAACTGTACCATAACTTCTAATTTTTACTTTAAATGAGTTTGTTCATTCACCGACTCTTTGAGATGAGTTGACTGAAGGGAGTCGTTTCACTCCCTCCTGGGTTTGGGTTTATAATGGCAGTGGTTGGTGCTGAAATGCTTTGGTCGAACCCATGTTCCCTTCCAGAGCAAAGTTTGCAAATTGTGAGGTAACATTCACCTTTGGCTCGCTCTCAGGCGGATGGACGTTGTCATAACCGGTTGGAGTGCAGAGGACAATGCTAGCCGGCAGGCTTCACTGATTGGAGTGGCATCAATAGCCACCAGAGTCGGCCTTAGAGATAGCGGAGTCAACTGGTTAAGTCGATAGTTACTGTTTGTTAGGAGTGCCTAACCCTTTGAAAGTGGGCATTGCAGTAGGGTAAACCTTGTGAGTTCAATGTTCCTGCTACGACAGTCTTTTCTTTCTAAATTAGCTATCCTGATCTAATTGTCATTAAAAACACATTCTACACATTACTAATTTCGTCTTTGGTTGATTTAAAACTTTCAATTAGAAGTGTTAAAATATGAAAATGCATGGGAAGTATATTTAGATATTGATTATGTTTATTTTACAGCCAAATATGGTAAGGAAGAAGTAGCAAAGTGGAGATTTGAACTTTGGAATGAGCCTGATTCAAAACAATACAACATCCTCAATCTGACTGCATCAAGTAAGTGAATTCAAATAAGGGTTAAATTTGGATATTAATGCTATTCATTAGAATTAATCCATGCTAATTTTTAAATACTGTCTAGCTTTTTTCTATCCTGAATTCGTCTCCAGCTGTAGCAATCAGCCCAGATTGAGTGTATCTGTTAAAACAAATGTGGCCTGCCATTTTGATGTGTTTGTTAGGTCTAATATATATTTGATCGATTTGTTCTTAACCTTTTCCATCATTTCTTAAATCAGACAGTTCAAATGTAACATTTATCATAATTTAATCCAAAATTATATTACACCTGTTTTTATGTTGATACTCACACAGAAGTTCCGACAAGTTCGACCCCTACATTGGGGTTGAATTAATGAGCCGATTGTGGAGACAGCTGATCATCTGTTCTTTGACTGTGCAGCCTAGATAAGACAAGGTCATCCAACCTATGAATAATTATGAGATGACAGGAGACCTACATCAACCAGATGCAGCAGCTCAACAAGTCAATTGACCTTTCTGGTTTCTAACTCCCAAACACACCAACCTGGGGTAGCCCAACAAGTCTAATATTTTGTGGCTCATGTCACTTGGGATTTGGGTTCACCCCTTCTGATGATGATGAAAGTAGCTTATTCAAGACTAACTGTACTGAATAACACATTATTTGAGCAGGTTACCTGAAATACGCTGCTGCATGCATGAAGGGACTGGCCGTGCATGGTCTTGTGTTGAGTGGTCCAGCTGGTACGTTCAGAGACTTCAAACATCATAACCTCAGTTGGGGCTTTCTCCAGTTGTGCAGTACAATGACTTCTCTAAATGGGAGGTGAGACAGTTATTCTCTAGTTCATTTTACAAGTTCACTGCAGCTAGCACCGATCGGTGACGGACTGCGGGCTGTTTGAGTGCGGCCTAAGTATTAAATTAGACACAAACTATTTTGTAGCGTCCTATTGATCTATACATCAAATGATTCAAGTAGCAAACTTGACAACCCCCTTTCTGTTCATTTAATCTACATTTATTCCACAGACTGTAAATTGTCGCTTTAGAATCACAATCGTTGATTCTGAAAATTTTACTAAGATTTAGTTAAGACAGCTAATAAATTATTATTATACCACACCTTTTTGATTGTTTCCTTTCTTACTTAAACATTATTATACTAGACAAAAAAGAGTTGTTATAACCAGGAACAATGCTTTTAATTTTTGATTCTGTAATGCAAGTTTCCTCAGACGCTGTAGTGGATTGCAGTAAACAATCTATAATTAATAATTTTGTATCTAAATACATTTTTCCTCTCCTTTGTCTTTTACATGAATTTCAACTCCGACAGTTGCTGTGTTGAAGCAATAACATTTCACAAGAAAGGCGAGGGTATTGCAGAAAAAGTGGTCAACTCGACCTCAGAATTCTACTCTTCAGTGGTTTCTCTGTACCCTCCACTTCAAAAGTGTTCATTTGTCAACAAGTAAGTTGTAATAAAAAATTAAACATTAAATTTCATTTAACATTTTTACAAACTCAATGTTTTTATATTATTGTGTTATGTAGCGGGTTCCTCCCTTTTTATTGCTAGATTACAGGATTATAATGTTTGAACCATAACATATTACTATCGTTAAAATCAGTATTGATGTCCCCCAAGACTCAATGTCAGACCCTTATTTTTATAATTTCCATAATAACAATACTTTTTCTGAAGTAATGAAATGAAATTATTCAATCAGATTTCTTGACTTATTATATAGATCCATATACTTTTAGCACGTGTAGATCTGAAATTAATTTATGATTTACATAATTTGTCAGCAGTTTTTCTGCTCTCTTTTGATATTACCTACTAAAATATCACTTCACTTGATTTTAACTCTTTCAAATATCCATTGGAGAAGTTGACTAAGAAAAAAGTTTACATATAATTTATTGTGGAAAAAATATATAACAGAAATGTATATATAACACCCATAAAATAGTTTAACTGTGTAAGCTCTGGTAATTTTTCTTTACATCACAATTAATTTATTAATGAATGAACTTTGACTTGTAATATGTATACTACAATTTTTGATTTTTATATAATTAATATTTTAATTTTATTTGTTTGTTGGGCCTCTGATTTTCTTTCATTTAAATATACATAATTATTTACTATAAAATACTGGCTATATACTAAGTTTAGTAATAAATAATTAAAATATGATTAGTAAAAAAATATAAATATGTACTTTTTATTACTGTTTAGCGAAGCGGATATTTTGTCAGGCTGGTGGAGGGAGGAAAGTTGGAGAGGGGACGTCACATATGCGTCGTACGTTTGTGAAGTCATTATGTTGTCACTCAATAATATAAAAATGGAAAAACTTCCGCTGTCTTACATTAGTAATGACAACGGCTTTATGAATGAACCGCCAGCCTTCTTCAACCAAAGGACTTTACTCACAAGGTAAGTATGTTAATCTGCTCTTGGTCGAGGTCACATGTTACGCGGATGGTCGAGGTGTAAGCACGACGGGCCTTTTTTTTAATGCCTTCTTAACAATTTATATTTCATGCAAATTATATCATACCACTTTTGTTTACCTATTTTTCTAACCTAATAGAAAGGTTTTTATAGAATATGATATTTTTTACTGCATTTAAGAGAAATAAGAGTTAATAAATATGTATTTTCATAGATGCACACATTTTTATAAATTATAGAAACTGATTTTTCAGGAAATTTTTAAGAAAAAAATGTTTGTATTTATTTCCCTGTGGGAAATAGGTTAGATCATGAATATGTCTAAAGGGAATGTTTTCAGTTTATCTAAACAGCTGTTCTTATGTTTTAAATTTTCATCTTACAAATTATTAACTCCCCCCTGTCCCAGAGCTAAGACAAGTCCATGGCAAAATTTTGATATTGTAATCACCATAAAAAGTTGTAAAAAATGTTATTACTCCTAAAATGCTGAAGTGTGTGGCCACTCTTGTAATTAATAAAACCAAATTATTGTAGGTTTAAAACCAATAACTCGGAACGTGTGTCCAGCCAGTTTGTTCGCAAGCCTGTAATGGTTACAATGGCAATGCTGAGTTATCTTGGCCCGAAGGAGTTGCCAATTTTCTTGCGACGCTCGGAAAATTGCTCCTGTGATTCAAAGTGAGTTTGTATTTTGTATCCTTAATAAATTACTTTCATACAATTCCAGCGTCTATGTAAGAATAGGTTTATCAGGAACATTAAGTCTTTATTCAGGTTCAACATTTGAATTTTGAATGTTTAAAGTCTGTACTTGGACTGATGGGTGTTGGTCTACAATGGTGTGTGTTTGCAATTAAAATAAAAATAGAAACTTGACCAAAGATAGTGCGCTTACTTCACAGAAAAAATGTATTACCGATATCTGATTTTGGGTGAGCAAGGAGGAAATTTATTTCTTAGATTAGATTTCATGACAGATAAAAAAATGTTTAATAAAAAATGGCACACTACTTCCTACCATTGTGCCTGATGACGTGGTATCGAGGAAGCCCAATTTGTCGATTATCTGGGGGTGAGAGTGGACGGTGGGCTCAGGTGGAGTGAACGAACAGGTAGACTGGCAAAGCAACTTGCTACAAACATCTTTGTATTGAAAAATATCTCTACACTAAATAATATTTCACTTTCTAAACTAGTTTATTTTGGCTTGATTGAGTCTGATTAGGTATTCCTTTATCCTCTGGGGATCATGAAGCAAAAGCAACTTAAATAGAATTTTTGTACTACAAAAAAGAGCTATTAGATGCATTTTGAAACTCAGGCCTATAGATTCATGTTATAATTTTTTTTAAGAATTGCATTTGAATTTAAAAGTTCCATGTCATGTTGCTTGACCCTGGATATTTATTGTTGAAGGCGATAAAAAATGTGGACTATTAATTTTTATTAAGAATGATTTTGTTCTAGCCAAAACAATGAAACTAAGTTTAAAACAAATCTGAAACATTAAAGCTTTATATTTTATAGTAAAGGAGTTACTGTTACTTGTTCTGTTTGGGATTTACACCCAATTTGTTGTGCTCCGGCAGGTTATCAGTGCTGGCAGGAGGCGATGGAACGGATGTCGGACCGGGCTGGAGCGCTGCCGTCGTAACATCTCTCGGCCCTGGAAATGCCACCCTTTGTAGTAACAACAAGCTAGATCTTTGCCTCAGACTACCGTTGGACATCGGTAATATGCTGTAGAGGTTGTTCTGAATTGTTATTTTACTATTCACAGAAAAATCGACTGCAATATTTAATTCTTAATGATTAAAAGCAAGATCGTGATGGTGGCAAAACCTTAACCTATAATCTAGTCATAAATCACTCCAAAAGTACAGAAAGAAGACACTGTTTCTTTCTGTAATTTTCTGTAGGGGTACTGTAGATGACATCCTGTAGCCCAATATACCACAGGACTGTTACACGATAATGAGAACACGCAGTAGCATAATTGCACATATGAAAAAAGACACTAAAACCACACTTTTATTGGATCATTATTTCTATATGAATAAAAATTGAGTTGAGTCTTCTGAACTTTTGAACTTTAATTAGTATACAACTTAAATATACAATTGAAGACGGACTGAGGTGAACGTAAGACAATAAATTTGCAGAGAATATGACCGAGAAGGTTTCTTTTCATTTTTATTCTCATGAGGGTTTATTAAAATGAATTTATTTTATGGATGTTAAGGAACGATATTAGTTTTTCAATAATTTTCAAAGAAACTTGAGTTCTTTTCACTTGTTTGAATGATTAATACACATATTCTTTGATTAGCTAGTTTAACTGACTTTTTTCTACATCTAACCATGGCCCAGTTAAAAGGGTCTATTATGAATGCCTTTACAGTCCCATTAGCACCCTAATAATTAAAACCACGGTTTTTTAATAAAAGATTAATATTCTTATAGAGTTAAAGTACGTTGTATACCAATTGGATAATGAACAAACCAATCCAAGAAGAGTATGGGAAGAAGGTGGGAAACCAGCTGATCCAAGTGTTGAGCTTCTAGAAGAAATGAGAGCACATGAGGTAAGATAAGAATAAGAGATAAGAGAGACAAGATAAGATAAGAATAAGAGATAAGATAAGGTAAGTCTTATTATATCAGTTTTGTGTAATGGGTTTGTTCCTATGCCAAGACTAAACTGACCAAATTATAATTGAGGTGAACTGTAGAACCTAGATGAAGAAATTGGTCTTGCTATACTTTTAACAGGTTAAAAAGTATTTTAGACTGTTGTTGTTGCCCCGCCTGTACTTGTTCTTGTTAAATTAATAATCAACATTTTCTCAAATCAAGAACTGAGATCATTAATCTTGGGAACACGAACAAAGCATTATTTGAGATGAAATGCCAGATTGAGAAAACTGAATATTACAAAGAATGACTTTTGAAGTGGTTCTAATATAACAAATATTAATGGTACTGGTATATATGGTTCATACAAAACATTACCAGAATAATATCCATTTGGTTTGATATAACTAATATTTTTTAATGCGAGTTGATGACTTAGTTTCTCGTCTGACAAAAAACAAAGCTGAAATTGTCACTCAGTTTGTATCAGTAATCTCTAGATTGTACTTGTCTGCTCATCTCTATCTGCAACAGTAGGTATAGTATTGGTACGCGGAAAAATTTTCTACCAAAGACAAGGGTGCATATCTACCAATATACATCCCTCTTTAGTATCTCCACACTCCATACGGTGTCCTCCCCAAAGTTTAGGTGCTTTCTATGCCAATGGTTAGGTATAGATATAAGTATGACCTATAAATAGGTTTCTGTAGTCCATCAATTTCTATGAAGTATAAGTAAGCATGATTGAAAAGCGGAGCTACTCATGGCAACTACTAGGCCTACTATGCTCTAGATACTAAAGCATTTCTCTGTTATAGGGGCCGGTCGTTACACAGACAGGAAGTGTGTTAGGAGGGTTTCTAACACTTAACATACCAATCAGAAGCCCAAGTGTCACTCTAGTGCACCTGTGTACCAACCCACGAAAACCTCCAGCCAAGGTCAGCCATCTCCACTCATTGCAACTTCAATTACCTACATTTTGAGAAATTGTTATTTTTGATTTCAAACATTGAAACATATATTTGAGACTGGACTTTGTACCACTGGAGGTTTTTGCTGCATTAATGGATTATATATTGACTAATATAATACTGTTATTTTAGAAAGTCCATGTTTTAATGGAAACCATGTTCTAAGCCATATGTATTAACCTGTTGAGGAGTAACGACAAATGGGCTCATTTGAGTACGCCCGTCATGTGACGTGTGTTCCACCGCGAGGATCCATGTCATATGACTGGATGATGGATATTTGATATTTCTTAAAATATTAGTAATAAATCAAATATTTATAATATTTTATTGCATCTGAAAATATTTGAGTAAAATAATATTTTTTTAAAATGAATGGTTTAGAACTGATGCGTAATTTACTAGGCACGGTAAATTATGTTTATCAGGTTGGTGTCGTCGATGTTTTTTGAGAATTGGCTTAGCGCCAATGTGGTGGTGCGTGCGCTACTTAGTGTTCAACTGATCTTCTATCTGTTAGGTTATCATAGTGATTTTTGTTGCCGTTTAGCTATTGACTCCTTTGTAATGGCCAATAATGGGTGATTACCGCTATACCTGCATCATTGTTTTGAAATATATCACACCCAAAACGTTCTAAGAGATTTAAATAATATGAAAAATGTAAAAATGTGTTTGTAATATGCTTTTTTATCCAATTATTGTAGAAATTTATTTAAAGAAATATTAAAAAAATATTTAAAGAAATCCATAATTTTTTTCTTACTCCCGGGGGCACTGTTTGTAGCAATACACCTACTCTACGTGGCCCTGCTATTAACCTTGTCTCATGATGGGCATACTCCTCAACAGGTTAAAATAACAAACACACAAAATTGGGTGTACCCCAAGATTCCATTTCAAGACCTGTGTAATAATTATAAATTATGATTAATAATTGAAAAAAGTCGATTCAAATTCCTGATATTTGTTTATATGCTTTAAAGCGTTCGTAAATGAATTGGGTAAACAGCTTACAGTTATTCCTAAACAATTGGATGGAATTGTTCAAAATCATAGAAACAATTTTTATGTGTTCCACTTTGTGATTCTCATGAAGTTATTTTGTAAAACTTTTATTTAATTGCAGGTTCTGAATCTTCGTGGGCTGAATATTACTTTCAATGAAGTATTACTCCTTTGGCAAGATTCAGATACAAGGTATTGCAAAGAAACTATTTTTTTTATTTCCAGACTTTTTTAGCAGACATGTGTAGGACCCTACTAGAAAAATATGCTTCGTCTTTGGTCTCCACATTCTTCAATCAAATATCACATATTATAAAATTGGCGGTCACGCTATAAATAGAATAAAATAAGCTTTTATATGATATACTATGATTGGTACTGGGTTGATATAGTTCCCAATGTATCCTCTAGATTACAGCACGAGTCATAGTAGTTCCTAAAATAGCCACTATAGAACAGCACGTCCTGGGTTGAGAGCCAAGGTGATCTGAGGCGGGGAGGAGAGGGTGAAATATCTCAATCAGTTTTTACAAGTGGAATAAGTAATGGTGAATGAAAAACCATATGTTTTATGAAGATGATTAACCGTGTACTAATTTGTAGGTGTGTGAAGACATATGAAGTGTACTTCTGTCAAGGTGAATGTCAGATGGGAGACTTTAGGATGATCTCAGAGAGATTGAACATCATGCTCTCATATCAGTTCCGAGCCCAATCTGGTAAGCAATTTTATAATCTTAAGACTAACCAGCCTTAGATTTAAACAGGAAATGCTGTCACAATGTCGCAGGCGTAATGCTGGTGCAATATGCGAAAAAACGTGGAGCTGGCCACAAGGAGAGAAGTTTGGAGCTCATTTGAGAAAATGTAGGAGATTGTCATCTGAGGAGGATGCTGTGTAATTGCTATGTCTTTAAGGAGAAGGAGGTGTCGAGAAAACGTTTTTGAAAGAGAAAACTCTTCTACTACAGCATTAAACTTTTATTTGTCTGCTCATATTATGAAGCGGCATTTTACATGATCACTCAACACAAAAGCACCACAAAAGACACACTAGAATATACTAAAAACATATGTGGGTTCCCAATGTATCCTCTAGATTACAGCACGAGTCATAGTAGTTCCTAAAATAGCCACTATAGAACAGCACGTCCTGGGTTGAGAGCCAAGGTGATCTGAGGCGGGGAGGAGAGGGTGAAATATCTCAATCAGTTTTTACAAGTGGAATAAGTAATGGTGAATGAAAAACCATATGTTTTATGAAGATGATTAACCGTGTACTAATTTGTAGGTGTGTGAAGACATATGAAGTGTACTTCTGTCAAGGTGAATGTCAGATGGGAGACTTTAGGATGATCTCAGAGAGATTGAACATCATGCTCTCATATCAGTTCCGAGCCCAATCTGGTAAGCAATTTTATAATCTTAAGACTAACCAGCCTTAAGATTTAAACAGGAATTGCTGTCACAATGTCGCAGGCGTAATGCTGGCAATATGCGAAAAAACGTGGAGCTGGCCACAAGGAGAGAAGTTTGGAGCTCATTTGAGAAAATGTAGGAGATTGTCATCTGAGGAGGATGCTGTGTAATTGCTAATGTCTTTAAGGAGAAGGAGGTGTCGAGAAAACGTTTTTGAAAGAGAAAACTCTTCTACTACAGCATTAAACTTTTATTTGTCTGCTCATTACCATGAAGCGGCATTTTACATGATCACTCAACACTTAAAAGCACCACTCCCTTCGTCAAAAGAAGCGACTAGAAATATGTTCTGCGTATGCACAGTTACATAGGGAAGAGGCGTGCCTCAACAAAACACTAGGTTGGTTTTCGAGCATCTTGTCGCCAGCACGAAAAAAGACGGCGACATTGTGACGGTGATTCCTGTTTGTGAACAGCCTACTCTTGAAAGTAAGCACATAACCACAACGTTTAGATAGAAATTGAGTTCAGATTTTCCTGAAGCATGCTGGTGTACAACGCTTACGTTCATTGTAAACGACATTGGCTACAGCCAAAAAGAATTTACCTAAAAGTATGCCTTGTATATTACAGCATGTTAACACATTTGCGACAGAAATGTGAACGTGTACCCAATCAGGTACACACTTACTACAGATTTTCTGATAGGGAGGAAACACATTTCAGCTATATTTAGTGTGACTGTGTAGGTCATCAATGGCTTTAGAAAACACAGCAAGTGTACCCGGTCGGGCATACCACACGCTTTAGTAATGTACTGAGTGTACCCCATCGGGTACACTGCCACCATTTAAAGAAGCACCCATGTACCCAATTGGGCGCACTACGTCGCAAACGTGTCAAGACATTAAAAAAGAATTTATACCAAAATGTATAAAAAATACCATTAGTATTGAAATTACACTAAATTCTAAATAAAACATTCCTCATACACCAGTAACAATTTTTATACATTTTCAGGTTCACGTTTTACTGAAGGCTCCATAGGAAAGTATAAGGTTAGAGTAAGAGACTATTGGGATCAGTTCAGCGAGTTCTCAGATGTCTTAATGTATGGATAACAGAAATGATAACAAGCAGGCTTCTATATCTTCCTTCTCAATTTTGTTGTATTTTTTTAGAATTATTTTAGAATAGGAGAAATAAGCATGTTGGTTTAAGGTTAAAAGATCAATAAACTTATTTTATATAAAAACAAACGCTGTATTCCAATTTGACTAAAAATTATAATTAATGATCATTTAGTTTTTAATAATACCCAAGATATGAGTTGAAAAAAGTAGTGTTCAATTAGTCGTTAGTTAATGTACTCGTAGAAATCATAATTATTTTTTAAATTTTTTATTTTGATGTTGAAAATATAATAAAAATTTGTTGTGCATGTGAATAAGAATTTGATTATACATATATTAATTAGGTGTTTAAAATGTTAAGGGTGCTTTGAAGTATAGGAGGATAAAAAATCTGACTCCATCAGATTATTAACTGCTGTTTTATATTATATAACTAAGTTTTATATTCTATAGTGATGAAAAAATTCTTAATTATTTATTTTTGTAAATTAATTTCCTCGTGATATATCAGCATATGTATTTAAAAAATTCCATAAACAATGTTTAACACTTATAATTTGAAGAACATTTTAATATTATAGTTTTAATGATTAATATCAGGTTTTGTAGATAAATTTATAGTTCTAGGAATAGGTTATTCAGTAATATAAAGGACGGAAACTTTTGTATATGATAATTAATTTTTTGTGTAAGTAAAAATTTGAATAAATAAAAAAAGAGAAAAATATAAAATTCTGAGAAATTTGTTTTACATTGATGCTTTCTAGCATATCTAGCATACATTGTTAATATATTATTAATTATATTATATTTTTATTAAGTCTAATGCATTATTAGACTAATTTATTTTACTTCATAAATTAGTCAACAAAACAATACATTGAGATTTTAAAACAGTTTATTCTACCTCCTCTACACAGATGCTAACAATGATGGAGTAACAGGTCTTTGAAAAGTCAAGCTTTGCTCATAATTATATTTTTAGATACAGTCTCATTAGTAAAAGAAAGTTTGTTTGAAAGGGAAATAAGTTTTCATCTGGTATATGTTCTGTGTTATGTGATATAAACTACATGAACCCTTTGAAGAACCGTAGAAAAAATACTGGGGATTAATGTGTATACAGATCTTCACTAGTGTTAAAAAATGCTTGGTGGCCAATAATTTTAAATAAAATAAAATATTTTATTTGTGCTTTAGATATAAAGAGGCATTGAGTGGACTGATACCTCTAGGTGTCAAACGAGGCAACTCAAATTTACATAAACCTTCCATGGTCATGATTCTCTACACTAATGTCACTATATACAATATCATGTAACAAATATCATGTGTTTTCAATATTTACATAGCTAAAACTAAAAAGGAAGACATGAGAATCTTAAATAAATACAGTACTTTTAAACACACCTTAGAAGCTTAAAAATTCCGTTAAGCACTTGAAACATGAAATCTTTTTCAGTTTTTTGGGATTTACCAGGTGGAATTTATTTTTTCACCTATTATTTTAATAAACAAATTAACTGCTAGATGAAATTAAAAAAAAAGTTGACAGAATAAATCTGGATTCTTGGTGTTCTGGTTCTTGAAAATTTTTTGTCAGGAGATTTTTGATTTTTTCTATGACTCACTTTTCAGTACCAATATTTTTAAGCCAATTCACTTCCAGTTGTCTTTTAGCATAAAAAATGTTTATATCTACCATCTATGATGTTTTTTGTCTTTATTTCATAAGTTCGTCGTTTGATGTAGCCAGTTGAAAAACAAGTTGCTGTACTATTCACATTGCACAAGATAAAACTTGTCAAAGTTTATCCTGTACTTAACTTGGTATATGAGAAACCACGCCTCTAGTAGATGAAAAGTATAAAACAGGAATTTTAATATAAATATAGCTTTAAGAAACATAAATTATGATTAGAAAGGAAACAATGAACATAAAAATTTTAATGTATTTACCTAATAGACCATCAATGAGCTAAAAACTGTGAAAAAAATTATTTAATATTGAGAACAAATTTTATTACATTGTAATAAAGTATTCACAATGCTTTGGTTACAGTTGAGAAATTTGTTTGAGCGCTCCATTGATCTTTGAGGAAGTTCCAAACTATTGGTTTCGGATATGTTATTTGTGTTCACAGTTCGCTGAGTGTATTTACTCAAAATTGTCTCCAGTTGAGACTTAACTATTGAATTATACAATTCAATAGTTGTCCTTATTTGTATCCGTATGTTTGCTATACATGTTTAAAATTTTCCTGGTGCAGCACACCGGCATACTAAGTAAATTCATATTGGTTTAGGAATTACTTCTTATGATTAGATAAGATTAGATTATTGAAATGGTGTATATACCACATGGTAGGTATTTTAAGCCAAGTATGAATGAGGATTGAGGGTAAGATGATTGTGGCGCGATCTTGTAGTCTTGTTACTGACTAAGGCTGACATGTTCCTTAGACAGGACTGTTAATTAATAGCCCAACAGCCGATGGCAACTAAGTGACTGTTCCAGTTTAACGTGGAATCCGAACCACTGCCTCTGAATTACAAATTGGTCTTATTTGGATGTCTTTGTGGATATACCTAGTATTCAATAGTGCGGACATTAATGTACACAAAAGAACACTAAGATAAGCTGCATACAATGCTATATCAATTTACATAATTAACATAAGAATAAGATTGGACTCCAAAATTGTGGTTTTCCATACAATTAAAAAAACAATATTAAACTAGCACCATCAACATATATAAAAACTGGTCAACAGAAAAGAATATGTTTTTTGGAGCTCCAATGTTATAGAGAAAAGGTTAAAATTAATATTTCGCTTATTATTTAAAATATTCATATACACCTTTATATAGTTAAAATCCGTCAACGTATGATGAAATATATTTTTCCCTCATGGCAGCAAACCTACTTACTCATTCCCCATATTATTATTCTTTTGGAGAGTAAGCAAATTAATATACTGTATTATACTGTGATAACATTTGGTCTTCAAGCTTAGTATCGTCTCAAGTACTGTAATTGATAAATTGAATTCACTGAGTAAGTAGGTCTACTGCTACAGGGTATTTTTAGAGGAATTTGTAAGGTAGCCTAATATTGTGAAGTGCTCTGTAGGTGGTGGACACAAGGGGGGGTGAGGGGGGCTGGATGTCACCCTAGAGCCATGGAGTTTGTTGTGCCAGATTTGCTTTGGGACTTGCACCACCTTTATGGACTTTGCAAAATATATGGCGGTAAACAAGCCACCAGTTGAAATAGTAAAGCAGGAATAAGGAATAAGAAAGAACGATTTATAAAATTACATTGCATTCATTTTATGTATGGAAATGTTAAAAGTATATCGTATACGATAATACTTTCATATTTTTACTGAAATGGTGACCTAACTTGGTAGATATTTTAAGCCAAGTATGAATAAGAGATGAGTGTAAGATGATTGTGATACGATCTTGTAGTCTTGTTACTGACTAAGGCTGGCATGTTTCTCAAATATAACTCCTAACTAGAATAGCCCAACAGCCAATGTCATCTAAGGGACCTACAGTTTAACGTAGAGTCTGAACCACAAAATTACCTCAGAAGTACCAGCTGGTATAATGAGGACTGTCTTATTCATTAGTGAAGTTTTAGAATTACATCCCCTATATAATTTTAATATGTCTCTATTTATTTAGTTGGAAAAGGATTATTGTGTTTTATAAAAATCTATTCTTTTTCCAACGCACTTAGGATTGGTGTATTAGTTTTAAATAAAAATAATAGCTCAGCGCCGTGTAATTCCAGACGCAAAATGGATACAGCAAGCGTGTTGCCGCTGGCTTCTGCAGGTGCTTCGTGGGTTTCCCTCGCTAAATCAATCCATTACTATATTAAAAATTGACAAAACATGAATCAGAAAATAAGAGTGAATTCTTTTGTCACAGGAGAATAATTATAGAGAACAATTTAACTTTTAATATTTATCTTACATTTCTTCGCCAATGTTTTAACATAAGCCTAGTCAGTTAATGAGTAACATATAACGGTTAATAACATTATATATTTTTGTATTTGATATTTCCAATATTCGAACTAGTGACCCTCATTTTCTGGAAAACTCTTTATTAAAAAAAATTAAAAATATTTTACACTATTCATTGCGGTTGGTTTGTTGGGAAAGAATTTTATTTCATTATTGTAAGACAAACGGTTTGTTTGGAATCAATATTGGACACCTTACGTGATTTACTCTGTATATATTGCTATAAAATCAGTTCAGTAATAACAGATTCGTTCACAAAAACGGCATTAAAGTATTAAAAATATATTTGAAATATCGAAATATCGATGAAATATCGATGGTTATCGACAGTATCGGGATATATCTATCGATATATATCGATGTCTGGATGAAAGGCTCCGTAAAGATAGAATACGACTCAACAGTAACATATAGCAACAGATGTTTGTGCTTTTACATAGCATTGACTATTGATGAAAATATTTATGGTCAGTGATATCTTCGAACACACTGAAACTTCCCATGGGTATTACCCTCTGTATATTGCCACACCAGAATAGAAAATCGATACGATGTTGAATGCAGGAAACAGTCATACAGCCGACTGGAGAGGCTGAACTGGTGTTTCCAAATCTTATGAATTTAACATGAATCGTCATGTTCAAAGGTAAACAATTCAATACCGAGTACCCCCATCGCAGTAGACCTGCGTAATCAGCGAATTTCCAAATCAATAAAAATATATAAATAAATTTATGAGGGGTGCGTTTGTTTTTATAAATTTAATTTCTGGATAGGCTGAAAATGGTTTTTGTAATTTATAGAATAGAAATATCTTGGTAGGAATTATATAGATAAATAAATATTATATTAAATGATAATAATAACTTTATGCGGAAGGGTAATGAAATGGTTATTTTTAGCACAAATTTAATATGAATTAATTTTAACAAACTTAATATTAAATAATGAATGGTTGACACAAATATTACAAAAGTAAGTCGGACCCTTATGTCTTTTCCATGTTAAATTTAACAGCTTCATGTACCTTTTCTCAGAATGATTTTGTCTTCAAACCGAGTGAAGGGGTTTGCAAAATAATACTAATATTTTTACTTTAAACTTGACCTTTTTACCATGTTTTTGTATAAATTGCTATAAAACAAATTATCAAAAACACATATTAAAAACCCCACACTCAGTTTAAAGCCCCAATACTTGAGAATAGTATTAAAAACAATCTTTGAGATATCTTTTATGGTTTAGGAGAAGTGTTTGAAAGGCTGTCATTAGTTGTAAATCAATCAATTCAGCACTTCATAAAAAAGGCTAAACAATTTTTCATGGTGATCAGAATTTATTAAACAAGGTCTAAAATTAAAGCTAAATGTGTATTTAATAAAATGAGAAAAGAACACAATATCTATAAATATATTTTCAAAGGGTCTGACCCTCCAACGTAAATTAAAAATTTGAGAACACCAGTAAAAGTAGTTAAGGAAACACTACCAATAAAATTATTTAAAATATAAAATCGTTCTTGAAAAATAACCTTATTCAAACTAACTGCAAGTAAACCCATGTAGCATGTAGGAGCTAAACATAAAGGATTATGTCTGCATACATTGCACTTCGCACAGCTACAACACGACATTCCACGTTACATGCAACGCTGTTGTTACTTAAGCGATGTTATGTAAGGAAGTTTTCCTGACTTTGTAGGAGAAATCCTTTAGAAAACACCAACCCATCACTATACACTAAACTAGAATTCAGTATTGAGTTTACTTCAAATCTACTGTCAATATTTCTGTGATTAATATTTACAAGTCATTGCTTTCGTCCACTCCTCAATGTTACCCGTTGAAGTCGAATGCTTCAATAGACTGGGACATTGGTGTGTCCTGTAATCCAGCTACTTGGAGGTCACGAATTGTGGATAGTTACAAGCGATGGATGGTCGGTGCATGGGTTGTTCTCTGGTGTGGATTAACGTCCACATTATTGAATACTAAGTCCATTCACAAATCCCATCTAGATCTAGAAACTAACTAAATTATCGTATCGAGATGATCTCCTTTTATGTTAGGGATTTTCCTCTAAGGATAGGAAAAGACATCCAGGACCTGTGCTCTGGAACCGACTTTCTCTCTCCAGAAAATTTCCTGATGGTTATCACTTGGGATAACTATTCTGAGGGTTAGCTTTCGAGAATATTACCCAGGGCTGCAAAGTTTTTTTTGAGGTGACCCGGGGTAGTTCTTTTAGTGAGCGCCCTCTTACGTTGTTTAGCAAAACACTTATTGCACTAGAAATTTTTAATTTTCCTTCAGATGCTATTATCAGTTACTATTGGTATTTACTCGTCCTTAATATACACTCCTTATCAATGAGTTTAATTACTTGCATAATTGGAGGGAATGAAAATTTCAACGATTAAAGTATCAGGTAAAAAACCCTAAGGTAACAAAGGATTTTTTGGTAAAATGTTGAAAAATCCTAGAAATAGATACTTAAAAACACTTGACAAACTATACAACCTTAATTTCCAAATTATGTCAAGTTTCTGAGTTTTTACTACTTTTTTTGAGAAGTAAATCAACCGAATGAAGAAAAGTGTAAGAAAGCTGACAATTGGTTACAGTGAGTCGGCGACAGGCGCTGTGACGTAATGAATGGAACGCCAGCGGGAGCTGACGTTCTGACGTCATGATTAATTGTTCCTGAACATCCCACTGACCGCTGGAGGGATGAAAAATATACTGACTGAGTTTATTAGATACTGTATTTAGCGTGACGGACGGAGTTGGATTTGGAGTTTATGATTTTTGTTCGAGTCACCAGTGATACGACACGAAGATACACATAATTATAATAAAATATAAATTTCAACTATTTGAAAAAAATGTAAAGTGCTTCCTTGTTTAGCGTTACATGAATACATATGGACAGATAATGAGATAAAATCTATTTAGACTTTTCTGGAGTATAAAAGGAAAAACTAAAAAATATCATAATTCCAAAAATTGCACAAACAAAACTCTAACTTTATTTATATAGGATATAAAAACATCTATCTGTGTGAACAAGTGCCTGAGAAGAATATAAAAAATGAGGGAGCCTGGAGCCGTTACAAATGAAGAACTACTGTATCACACCGAACAAACCAAGAGCCAATTGAAAGATGGGTAGGGCACACCCTACGGAAGGGACATAGTGATGTTGCGAAAGAGACACTGGATTGGAACCCTGACCGTAGCGGTGAGGACGGTGTTAGAGGAGTTGAAGGAGAAGAGGAAGGACCTGGAACGAGATAAAGAGGGGGTTGAGAGGAACAGTCGATGCTCGCTCCAGGAGGAGTCAACGGGTTTAGGTTTATAAGTATAATATTAACATCTGAATAATTGTGATGTACGGTACCTTGGAGCCGTTTATCGTTGTTAGACACTAGTATTTAGGCCGACCTTTGTATGGGTAATTTGTCTCGATATTAAGAAGCTAAATACTAATAATTATGGCTGAGTAGTTATCTGAAATCATAATAAGTAAGTAAACCAAAGAATTACACTAAAATAGATGCATCATGAGTAAAATTTTGTCTACCGGTACGTTTTAATTTTGATGAAATTTTAGTCTTAACTGTTATATACTACACGTTTTGAAATAGACTTGATTTAAAATCAATGGTTAGTAAAACAAGCTAATATTTGTTTTAATTAGCACCGTGGTTATTTATGTTTTAAATCACTGTAACGGATAACAACCATGTTCAGTAAAAGTAGAAAAAATGCTAATATCACTCAAAAATGAAAGGAAATAAGTTAATAAGTTCGATAGTACTGGGTGCTCCCGTTTTCATGGAAATGCGGTACAAAAATACCTCATTTTTACAAGAAGACAGACACAGAGAATTTAGATAAGACTAATTTCAGCTTTTCTGGGAAATAAAACGTAAAAATAGCCCAAAATATCAAAAATTCCATGTAATGTACAGACTAAGCTCTTACCATTATTTATACAGACATTATTCACACTACTCTTTTTCGTTTCCAACGTTTATATATTATCTATATATTATTCACGTTTTAAATTTCAGGCTGCAATATAACATAATTGGGGGTTTTAAAGTTGTGAGCGATGGTCGGTGGGTGTGGTGTTCTGTTGTGTGGATTAACGTCCGCACTATTAAATACTACATTAATCCGCAAAGACCATCATCATAATTAGACCAATTCGTAATTCAGAGGTCGTGGTTCGGATTCCACGTTAAACTGTAGGTCCCTTAGTTGTCATTGGCTGTTGGGCTATTAATTAACAGTCCTGTCTAAGGAACATGTCAGCCCTAGTCAGTAACAAGACTACAAGATCGCGCCACAATCATCTTACATTCAATCCTCATTCATACTTGGCTTAAAATACCTACCTTGTGGTATGGTCGCCATTTCAATTAATCTAATCTAATCTATTGTTGTTTTCATTTTTGAAACACTGACCAAAAGTACGTGGTTAGCCGTCAGGAGTTATGAACCTTTTATGAAATCCACAAAGCCATAAGGTCTTTACTTCACATTTAGAAACTGTTGATTTTTTCCGTCTGGGTTATTTCAAGTAAATTAAACTGAATTAAAAAGACTTTTAATAACCGGTAGTTTTGTAAGGGAGATGGAGTTCTCTGAGCCGATAATGTTGCTGCACACCGATTACGTTATTGTCGGTTGTCGTTCCAAAGAGCAGTATCGGATATTATTTATTGGAAATCGAAGCTGACAACCGCGAACCCGTGACAGAAAAGGAGCAGTTACTTTTGATCATAATTATCGAGGTTTTTAAGTAGTCTTTCTCGGTGAATTATTTAAAGACGTGCTAAAAGAAAAAACACAGTTCATTTAGTCTGTAGTAAATATTAGGATGTAATATTGACTCGCTTCGCTCGCTGGGGGCTCCACCCCCGGGGGCAATACTCGTATATTTAACTTAAGAAAGAAAGAGGTAAAAAATGTTTACATGGGGAATTTAAATGAGACCGGAACCTGATTAAACTTAAAACTGATTACAAAGTAGTTCGTAAACTAGTTTTCTTCATTTCGAGTATTTACAGGATATATGTGTATTGTGCACCTTACTCAAACAATAAATTGTATTTAACTTTATGAAATGACGATCTATCCAAATAGGTATAAGCTGATTATGAATAAGTGCAAGATGGTTGTGGCGCGATTTTGTAGTCTTGCTACTGACAAAGGCTGACATTCTTCTTAAACATAACTGTTAATTAATAGCAAATAAGTCTATGTGATGATTTTCCCATACATCTCCACTCTATATCCCATGTTCCTATGTTATCTTATGGGGAAACAATTTTATTTTAGATTCTAACATAAATTATGTTGTCTTCAGGTATAAACAGCAACTGTTTTTACTTGAACCATTGAGCATGCAAAAGAAGCAAGCATCAAATAGAACTCAATGGCATCTAATTACTCTATGAATGGAATTTTCCTCAGTACATAACTTGGGGATTATGCTTTATGAAAAAAATATATCACAAAAATGCAATTCGATAAATAAAAAACCGTAATGCTAATAATACTGCAAAATAAATTGAAAGTAATAAGATTATTTAATAGATGGTCAAAAATACATTAGATTCAACAGCTATAATGGCAGGAAAGTAATTTTCGGTGAAGGTTAATGGTGTAAAACAATTTCTACAGGTCGGTGTTAAACATGGCGGGCAAGCGTGGACCGGCGAATTGTATGGTGGCAATTTGCAGCTAATAGTTACAACAATGGTCCCAAACACTGTCGTGGATGGGGGGAGAGTGTTGGGGGGGGTGTGGTTCCAGTCACCTACATGCACACTCTGTGTACGTGTTTCCATTTCTTCTTATAATTCATGAACTGCTCACAAGTAATGTCATGATTTCGTGTTCGTATCTATATAGAATAATCTACGTAAATAAAATTAGAGTTTTGTATGTAGATTGCTTTGATTTACGATATTTTTAGCTATTTTTTTTGTTTTATAACCCATAAAATCCGAAATGAGTCTTTTGTAAATATCCGCATGTCTGTCTGTCTCTGTGAAAACGGAGTACCTACAGTTTTTGAACTTATTTACATTATTCTACACCTACTGTAGAAGGGTTTTATTTACTTTGAACACAGTAATGGTATGAAAACAAAATAATAACCTCTCCAAAACTCAGTTTTGAACAATATTAGACATATACTACGAGTATTTTGACAATTTTAACAGAACATACGAGTTATAAAAGTGATTTAATAAAAAATAGTCAACAGCTTTCAAATTAAAATAAATATTTAAGTTTGCTTATATTCATCATTGATTGTACACTCATTTCATAATTATACTATATTAAATTTGTACCTAAATACTTAATATACCACTTAATACTTTCCAATAAAATAAAATGATTATAAAAATGAAATGCTTTTTAAGGGAATAGTGCAAAATGATGGGCAACATATAGGTCCAAAGAAGCAGCCTTCTTTAGATATATTCATCATCTGAGCTACTGACATAGATATGTCTAAGCTCTGGAAGGTGTTCAAGGGGTGTATTGTGGAACGCAAAAAATGTAGCGGTTTCCACAGGGAAGTCGTTCATTTTTTTCTACGAAACTTGGTATTTAGCTTAATGTGGTTGAGATCCATCCATTTAGGCTTCAGAATAATAGTCTACGTGTTTATCATGGCAGATAGCCTGCATACTCTTTTCCATCCTTGTCAAAAAAGTGATATTAATGTAGAGCATTTTTAAAGAGTTACGGAACACCATGTATACTGTATAATCTGTTTTGTTTTCAAGCGAAGTAAACTGGAAGGCGGATCATACGGTTCTGGCTTTCACCGTTGTAAGGAATCAATCCGATTAAGAGACGAAACCTTCTTTCCCAGCTCAGAGCTTCCTTCAGCTTCGCAGAGATAATTCGCTCTCAAGCGTCATCTGTGACGTCATCTGTGCCTTGAAGCATTAGTAATCAATTAACTAACACTCCTTCCAATTAATCATCTTATAATACTTTTATTTTACACGTTAAGATTACTTTTAATTAGCTGTCACGTTTTTTTGAGGAGAGTTTTTGATTTGACTTCATGCTCACTTTAAAAAAATAAACTTATTCCACGTTTAAAACTAAAATTAAAGGGAGTGATTGTTTATTTAAATAAAATTCACCAATGTGATGTCTCAATGAATATATATTCAGATTGAAAATAATTCCAAACACAAAAATAATACTGAAGTTAATTTTACACATTTTAAACGTTTCTATAATTTTGGTAATATAATAACTTGATACTTTGAATTTAATCTAATACTGTGTTTTGCCTAGTTTAAAATACTATTCCGATATAAATTTTGATCGTAAGCTAAACTATTACATAAACGGTATCAGTGTTGCTCAAACTGAGGAATAAATTTAAAATTTCCTTGAAAACAATGTTTATATTTTCTTCCCTGTGGGAAATAGGTTAGATCATAGATATGTCAAAATGAATGTTTTCAGTTCCTCTAAACAGCTGTTCTTATTCTTATACATTAAAAATTTAATACAATAGCTCTAGTATTTTCTATGGAAACCTGTTTAAAGTTTTCATCTTACGAATTGCCAACACCCCCCCTTCCAGAGCTAAGACATGTCCATGTAAAAACTCAAGACCTTGATGATATATTTTGCGATAATTTATGAATCAATTAAAAATAAGTGTAAAAATATAAATTTTTCCCTACTGAAATCCCTAAAAATTGGCTCCACAGGGCAGCGTTGAACCCCTACTGTTCTTGGCGGATGTTAAAGGCAAGTGGAACAGAGTAAGCTACATAGAGTACTACACGGGTTTGAACTTACGCGCAGTCTTAGGCTTACTCTATGCGTCTTTGTTGTTTTTTCATACTAAAACTGTAAAAGTTGTAATATGAAATGTAAAAAGGTTTGTATTTACTTCCCTGTGGGAAATAGGTCATGGATACTAAACTAAAAGAATGTCTTCAGTTCATCTATCCATATAACAAAATTAGCTCAACCGTTGCACTTTTTCCGTTCCACAAATTTGCAAACACCCCCTTGAGCTTATAGAAATCCATGTCAAAAGATTAGTCAATTATTTATGACGTCAATTTTAGGTGAGATAACACTAAATAAAATACTTTGCTTCTATACTTAGTATTTTTAAGGTAATTTATCAACTGTTACACTACTAACAGTAGATTATAAATAATATTGTAATAGTTTAAATTATCCTTTTCCAGAAAATGTATTGTGTTCTTTTGAATCGAAATGCAAAGTGATACTATGCATCATATTGTAACGCTTGATCTTGGAATAAGTTACTTTTTTGACCAGTAATAGCTACAATATATGCTTCATTAATAAAGTTCATCTATAACCCTGTTCAGATTGTATTTTCCCGAAATATTCAAGTATTAATGACTAGATGACAAGAGACTCTCCCCCCCGCGATGTGAACGTTACACTTTACGAGCCAAGTCGTTATCGCTGCTCTTAGCGCCCCTAGCGGACTTTTATGATAAACTGCTTTTATCGTTATGTTCAGTTTTTGCCTTCATGTCACTTTTATCGAGCCTAACACGTTCCCAGTATACGACGCAACCCTTTACTGAATCTAGGTTATGTGCGTTAAAAGATCGGTATACGACATAGTTCTTAACTGAATCTACATTTATGTACGCAATAAGGGTTGTACTATACTTCTTAAAGCAAAAAACATTAATTTTTCTTAGAAATCGTGAAATAATAAAGCTTTGATTTTTTTGCCTGAAAGATGTGCTTTTGAGCATTCCAACTTTTTGACATGGATACGTCTTAGCTCTGGGGGTGTTGGCGATTTTTAAGATGGAAAATATGTAACAGGTTTCCATAGTAACCATCAAAGCTATTATATTATATTTTTAGTACAAAAAATGTATAGATAAAGTGAAAAAATTCACTTTAGACATATCCATGATGTAATCTATTTCCCACAGGAAAGTAAATACAAACCTTTTTTATGATACAAATTTCTACGAATTTGGAAAACAATAAAATCTCTTAAAACTGTTCCAAGATATTTTTCAGACATTTTAGTAAACCCTCGTGTAAAATTTAGTACTAATTATGTCTTTCAAAACAAAAATAGGTCTCTATCCTTTATGGTTATTTTTTGATTAAAAATAAACCCATGGAAAAATTGTGTTTTTAGAACAAGCTGGGCTGTATTCAACAGTGGCTTGTATAGCTTCCACATCATTTTAAAAATACTTTTATACCTTTAATAGTAAAAACCTTAAATAATCTGAAAGGAAATTTATTTAAGTTTAAGATTCCATCGAAAAATATAAATAAAATTTCAACAATAATAGTGTACCCCAAAAAGACAACTGGCTATTTTACTTATCAATTTATTTTCCCAAAAAGTCTCAAACTTAATTATGCAGGGTGAATAACAAAATTCAGTTACTTTAAAACCTTATCGCATTCCAAGCTTACTAATTATGTATCAATTGTGATAAAAATAAAATAATCCTAAAGAGTTATTTGTTTAATTTTGCAGGATTAAAATTTAATTATTGTAAAAAAACAAAAAAATAAGTAGTACTAAATTATAGTTTTTATGTAAAAAATCAAAATGGCAACGCTATACAGGACAAGGTTCCTCCATGTAATCGGGCGGCCAGCTTTAGGCGTCAGGCTTTTCATTATGTTTGCTCTGCCCGAGCCGTTCGTCATTTTTATCACAAGGGTTGCGGCGGCTAGGGGATGCTGTGGTGATACATGAGCCTGATAACACCCTGTATCGGCGAGGAGGGGTGGGTTTACCCCAAACACAAGAATAGTCTTATCAAATCAAAAACGTTTTAAATTTAAATAATGTTAGTACAATTTTAATTTATAAATATAACATTTTTTCATTAATTTTATTTTCCTAATTGGCTAACTATAGTAAAATACTTGGTCGATAAAATTTAATATGCACATAAATATAAATAAACTCGTTTTACCTACTTATTAGACAAATTTATTACCATCGGAAATCACTAAAGCCCTTAAAGGAGAGTTCAAAATTATTCAAATCGTGACTCATTCTTAGCGACACACAGATAACAGTGTTTAACAAATAACTCTCAAGCTTTTACAAGACATTCTGTGATATTCTGAGAAGTTCTTCAATTGATCGTTTTAGTTCCTCATCATTGGTTTATGGGTGTAAACCCATTCTTTCAAACAACCCATGAAAAAACGTCACACAGTTAAATCTGGGGATCAGGTGATCGATCTAAAAAAATATTATGATTATATTTATCTATTATAATTTATTATGACCGGCACATTGATTATCTATAGGAGTTTAAAAGAAACTTGCGATTTTTCTTCCGTTTCTATGGTTTACTACAGTGTTAGATTAACCATAAGCTCAATAAAATATTTTGAAACCTGTTGGACACCCAGTATATCATATAAAAAAAGGATTAGTCTCATAAAAAGCTCTTCAAAGTCACTACCAGAAGCAAACAATTATTTTGTTCAGAATACTTCTATATCTGGAAGAAGTTAAAGGCACTACAGGAGATGTGTTTCGGCAACGCCCTGGCGACACTTTAGGCTCACGGAGATAACCGCTCCACTCTTCAGTCTAAATCTTCCCTTTCTCCTTATCTCCCCCGTTGGGTGTGGTGCCTTCCTGATAGGAAACGCTCGTACAGATGCGCCTTTTACTCACACCATTAAGCAAACCATCAAAAAAGCAATTACTCCAAGTAGAATGCGATCTCGGTATTATTAGATTATTGAAATGACAACCATACTACAAGGTAGGTATTTTAAGCCAAGTATGAATGAGGATTGAGTGTAAGATGATTGTGGCGCGATCTTGTAGTCTTGTTACTGACTAAGGCTGACTCGTTCCTTAGACAGGACTGTTAATTAATAGCCCTACAGTCGATGGCAACTAATAGACCTACAGTTTAACGTGGAATCCAAACCACGGCCTCTGAATTACGAATTAGTCTAACTATGAGCGTGGAAACGATACGACATAAGTTCGTAACGTCCTTCATGTAACGTAGCTTTTCAAAATAAAAAATAAAAGAACAAACATAACGTTGAAAACACAACAACTACGAGGTTACCTTACGGTGATACAGCTATTGTATATTATATAGCTATTGTATATTGTATATTATTATAGCTATTGTATATTATTAATACAACTAACCAGATCTTGTTACGGAAATGCAAAAATGACCAGATGATTTATTTTTGTCGAAAAACAACAAAAATATTGTGTTTTTGGAGTGTGTATCTAGTTTCAAATGAGGAATATAGCTATTTATTATTTGAAACTGATTAACACGTTCAAGTAAATTTCGAACGATTAAGGTAAAACCGTTTTGGACTGTTCTCTATGAAAACGGAAAATAATGTGACTCGAGTTGATGAACACAAAATAAATAATATATGTAATACAGAAATTGCGAGTTCAAAAAATTAAAACTATATTACTTTTTCACATTAAGATATGCTGAATGGTGAGATTTATAATTCTGAAATGAATAGTTTCAGAATTATAACTTTGTGTTTGTTTTTGTTTTATTTACTTCAACTGATAAGACGAAAATTTAGTAAAACTTTTCTAATTAGCGTTTTAGATTAATTTAACGGATTCATAATTTTCATAAATTCCCGTATAGGACTAAAAGTCTTTGAAACCATATTGAAAATAACTTGATCGTATAGCTTACATTTTCTGGTATCAAAAGTAACTCTATTATAACATTGAGTATTTAAAAAATCACAACACAAACAATCAAACGCGTGTCAAAATTCAGCCTGAGATAATTTTGAAACGATAAAACAAACAAAATAACAAAGCACACAATCAATGCGATACACAAAACACTCGGCCACAATAAACGAACGCGTCACGCCATTGGCAAAACGTACTTTTTGCAGAGATACAACGCTGATGTTTGGTGACCTAAAACTGATCTTCAATTCGAGTCACTAAGTCCTTTGAAGAATTACATAACTGGCTGTCCGTCAATAATCTTAAGTTATTCAGAAAAAACAGTTTTATCCAATTCCTGACAAAATAAAAATCCTGAAAACATTTTAGGAATTTGAAATAAAAGAAGAGTCTTCAGTATTTTAGGACTGAATGTTGACAGTCATTTGTCATGGGATTAATAACACAACTGTGTATAAGTTTTTACTTAGCACTCAGAACGTTACATCCTATTCTGGATCTAGGCCCTACTGATGGTCTATTACGGATGCTTCTCATTGCCATGACATATATTGAAGTGTGGGGTGGGTCTCCTCATTTTCAATTCTTGGAAAAAAGTCCGGATCATCAAAGGACTTATCATTCATGTAGAGGAGTGTTTCGCTCATCAAATATTTTAACACTTCTTCTATTTTTATTTCAGGGTGATTTTGTTCACAATAATAGTCTGGATGCTATTCCAGTTGTTGGTAAGGACCACAGGTATCAGACATGGCGAAAATCTGAAAATATATCTCAAACATTGCGCTCTCTGAGAGGATTACATCTTTCACGCCTGTATTTTATAATAAATCCCAGCTGCATTAAAAAGTCTAAGAGGACTAATCAAGAGAACTCTGAGAAAATTCTAGTAGAAAGAGTTTTATAATGTAAGACTATCTGTCCAATTGATTTGTACAAATTGACTTGAATTATATTTTATTTTTAAGTTAGCTTTTAGGTTGACGAATGAGATATGCATTTTGTATGTATTTATTCAGGATAAACATGTACGATTTTATAAACATTGTACCCAGTAGAATAACAAAGCACACAACAACACATCAATGCGATACACACAATACAACGCAATACACATAATACAACAGTCGGCGACCGCCGTAACATTTGTATTTATGAAGAGGAACGCAGTAGCGGTGGTAAATGGGCCAAGCCTCTCCAGCGAGTGTGAATAACGGAATAACTGAGCCCGGTTACGGTCAGCTGATTAAGTTTTAGTCCAAATTACAATGTTTATCGTTATATATATTTTTTTTTAATATTGGTAGTTTCATTTATAATTTTTCAAGTAAAATGTTCTTCAGTTTTATTAATGAACTAGCAGTAACCCCGTCCTTTGTACGGTTTGAAGGATTTAGTTCAAAGAAGAAAGATTATCATACCAAAATGTAAACCTGAAATCCTACACAAATCAGTACAAAGAAGATAAATCAATACCCAGTTTCATTATTTGTCATTAATTTACAATTGAATAGAGTAGAACATTTATTTATACTATTGTAATTATTATTAGTATTACGTTAAGAGTCTGCATCAGTGGTAGGCTTCTTGAATTTTAGTCCCGTAAGGGCAATTTTAAATTCTGGCTCTCAAGTAAATAATTAAAGCAAAATGGAATACAAAAATGTTTTAAAGTCGATTACTTTTTAATCGGTCAATTTCATTTAAAAATCTGTGATAAGTAAAATGTTGAAATATTTCATTGAGATATCATTCTATGTTTAAAGAGAAATTAAAATGCCTCCTGGAGCGTCACAGACAAACAGACCCAAATTGAGATAAGACTTGTTTCGGCTTCTCTAACACACGAAACATAAAAATAACTAAAAAATGCAATGTATAGATAAAACTCTAATTTTCTTTATATAGATGTATTTGTGAATTTGGTTCAGGGCACATTAAAATATTATTTTTAATTTTAAATTATAAACGAATTCCATGTGAAAAATAGTTTGGTCACGATAATGTCTAGTGCTTCTTGTAACCTATCGAGTTAAAAATACAAAATTTATACAAGAAATGCTTTCAATAAGTATTGTAGTCTCTATCGGTGCTTAATACTACGGAATATAAAGTAACATTTCAATATTTCAGGGATTTACTTACAAAGTATTTGACATCATAACAAAAATTATCTGGTCACGTAATCAATGACGTCACTTCCGTTACACGTTTTGTGTCTCGCAAATCGCTAACTTCCTCCGCACCCATTTTATGGAAATATCCATGTCGAAAAAATTACTGTCGGTTTTTACGTTTCGATTATTTTCTATACTGTGACGTCACTATATGGACGATTCATTCTGACATCATCTATCGGCTGGCTACTTCTATGAGATGAGTGACGACAAGATTCAGCAACAGTCCATAAATCACAGAGGTACGTCATTAATCACTACGCCTTACCGTGACGTCACTATATGGATAGTTCAATTAACATCATCCATTGGTTGGAGTGAGATTTAGTTTAAATGCCTAAAACGTCAACTGTTGGTACATATCAGAATTAAGTGTGGCTGGACCAGTTTTAATTATTTAATTTTTTGTAAAAATCTGATCAATATAATGATTTTGTGGGTGATAAATTAATAAAAATCATCTTTAAATTCCCAAAAAAGTTAACATATTTAGGTTAGGTTTCTTTTCGTATAAATTTGTCTTAATTTCTTAATCCTTTTTTAACGATTACGTGTAATAATCTTTACTACGTTGGCAGACTTGTGAGATTTAGAGTTTTACCGGGATCAGCTGTTGGAACGTAGTGCCTTGAGTCAGCTGGTCTAATATAGAGGTCCCTTGTAAACAGAGGCTTGCCCAGATTACACACCGCAACATTACATGTTGTCTTAGGGATGGATTATGCGGAGTTGATAGTCTTGGTTGTTGCGTGTCACAGGCTAAACGCTTAGGCCCTATCAACTAAATATGGAACCACTAGTACGTAGAAAGATCATATATTAACTTACTATTTAAAAAAAATTAAATAATAGTGTAGTTCAATATGTTTCTGTAATACCTTGATCAAAAAGACAGTTCTCGTGTGTGTGCCATTCCATCCAGAATCTAAACAATGGTACAAATATAAATCAGTAAAACGGTATTTTAACTTAAGTTAAAATGAACCAATTGCGGAGTTCTACGTTGTGATAATTTAAGTAACTTTGGAAGCACCACACCCTGCCCTATCACATCCGGTTGATCAACACTTCGCCGGAACACTCAAGAAAATTTTCCTGTTTAGTTCAAGTGAAAAAGCATAAAAATGTTTTTTTTCGTTTTTTCTTTTTACAGATCATAGTCATAACATACAAGTGCAGAATCTTTACAAAATATTATTAACTTACATCATTATTTAAGTCCACTAAAATTATTTAGGTGAAGCTTACCCAAAAATTTAGAGTGTATTCATAGAGCTTAAACATAAAAAATTGAGGTATTTGAAGTAATAAATTGTGGTAAAAAATGTTTGTATTTTCAGTCCATGTTTACAGCTGTTTTATAAACTAACTATGACGTCACTTACTAAATAAATGACATCACTATTTCAAATTTTTGTCACTTCACTCCTCTCTCAGAGTTACCAGAGATACTTTTTCCAAAACAATTTTTTCAGGGAGCTTCCAAACTGATATTTTAGCCCTGAATTAAAATTTAATTCATATACTATGTAAATAAGGAGAATTTAAACACAGATTTCAAGTTCAAAAGGTTTTAGGTCGAAGTAATAATGTTGGGAACTTCAAAAACCCCTAAGATCTGAACGCATATTAACCCTTTCTCTTACACATGAAACATATAGCGATCACTTATAATGCAGGATATTACTCTGGCAAAGCGATGTTTTACGATATGATGAAAATGCCGTCAGTCGAAAAATGATCAAAGAATGTTTACCTCTTCGGCCTCTCTGTAATATGTTAAAAGCCTTTCTCGATACGCTGATCAAAAGTGGAATTGAAAACATTAATATTAGGTACAAGTAAGGAACCGTACATTGTACTCATTTCAAGACATTATGCAAATGACATAAACACCTAATAGTGCTAGAATTGAATTAAAAAAAACACATTAAAAATATTTAGTCAACTGATCCAGTTTGTGATCTCAATAATATTATTATGAAGGATTGTTTTTTCCAAGAATGAATTGTTCAAATAATTTAATAGGATTGATATTGTACAAATAATTTTTTTTATAATCCCTATAAAAGGCCTTGATACAGGATTTTGTTCAGAGGCTTTTAAATAAAAAAAACTAAACTGTAGTTTTCATCATGTGCATTTTATTTGATTTATGGTAAGTATTGCTGTATGTCAGTACGTCAGTATTTTTATGTCACTGTATTAAAAAGGTCTACTCTTAACTAGTATCATTGCATTTATAAATAGTTACTATTCTGACAATAAATTTTTAGTCTTGAAATGATTTTAAGTTGTTCTTCACTCTTTAACTTTAGTTGTTTGAAGTATTGTATAGTATAGGTGGATGTGGTGTTCTCTTGTGTTGATTAACGTCCGCACTATTGAATACTACGTTAATCCACAAAGACCATCCTCATAATTAGACCAATTCGTAATTCAGAGGCCGTGGTTCGGATTCCACGTTAAACTGTAGGTCCATTAGTTGCCATCGGCTGTTGGGCTATTAATTAACAGTCCTGTCTAAGGAACATGTCAGCCTTAGTCAGTAACAAGACTACAAGATCGCGCCACAATCATCCTACATTCATTCCTCATTCATACTTGGCTTAAAATACCTACCTGGGTAGGTCGCCATTTCAGTTAAAAGTATAAAAAAGTATAAAAAGTATAAGTATGGTTTAGTTTACGTTTCATTATTAGACCAACCAATATTATTAAAATGATTGATTTATCATACCAACAATATCCTACGTAAAATTTGTCAAAAACCCTACTGATGATAATGCAGTCAATACTTAATACAAAATGCAATCCTTTTTTCCTACTTTTAAAGCGCACGGAAACAATGAGGTCTGCCAATGATAATTTAATTTCGTGAGCAAACTCACTTATGTCTTAATCAAGTCGAGAAGTTTGGGGCGAGTATTAAATAATTCAAAGTGGGGTGTTCCGTAAATCAATAAGGTTCCCTAAAAGATTGTCGAGGGGGTTTGTGACTGGGATTTCAACAGTTCTACATGCTTCTACGCGTAGATGAACGAAAACTAGCCCGTCGTATCCAGTGTTATAAACATCCTGTAATCCAGCTACTTATCACATTGTGATAGTTGTGAGTGACTATCTCAAAACGTCCGCACTATTGAATACTACGTTAATCTGCAAAGACCATCCACATAATTAGACCAATTCATAATTCAGATGTCGTGGTTCGGATTCCACGTTAAACTGTAGGTCCTTAGTTGTCATCGGCTGTTGGGCTATTAATTAACAGTCTTGTCTAAGGAACCTTAGTCAGTAACAAGACTACAAGATCACGCCACAATCATCTTACACTTAATTCTCATTCATACTTGGCTTAAAATACCTACAATGTAGTATGCCATTTCAATAATCTAATCTAATGGTAAAAAAATATATCCTCAAACACTGATAGAACAATACAATAGATGAATGATCTCAAACAATCGACAATAACAATCAATCCTCAAACACTGATAAAACGATACACTAGTTGAGGGATCACAAACAATCGACAATAACAATCAATCCTCAAACACTGATAAAACGATACAATAGTTGAGGTATCACACACAATCGACAAAAAACAATCGATCCTCAAACACTGATAAACCGATACAATAGTTGAGGTATCACACACAATCGACAAAAAACAATCGATCCTCAAACACTGATAAACCGATACAATAGTTGAGGTATCACACACAATCGACAAAAAACAATCGATCCTCAAACACTGATAAACCGATACAATAGTTGAGGTATCACACACAATCGACAAAAAACAATCGATCCTCAATTACTGATAGAACGATAAAGTAGTTGAAGGATCGCCAACAATATACAAAAACAATTACTCCTCAAACAATGATACAATCGTTGAGGGATTGCAAACAATCGACAAAAATAATCGATAATCAAACACGGATAAAACGATAAAATAGTTGAGAGGTCACAATCATGCAATAACAGTTATTTTTCAAAACTTCCTTATGAATGAAGTATAGAAAAACTAGAATATTTCAAAATAATTAAAAAATAAATACTATATATAACAATATAAATAGAAAATTAAATATATAAAGATTAATTAAGGATTGAATTTACACAAGTGAATGTGAACAGCCATGACACAGCCTAAGTTGTAGAAGAAAAGACAACTCGAGCAACAATGTTGTGCCAGGCAACACTACCAACCACCAGGGACCAAATTAGGGAAATATTCAGAGGGGTCGGATTCCTCCCTCTGAGAACAAAATAAGCCAACATTAAAGTCCTTGTGGGCTCGGCACAAACATGTCGTTTGGAATTTAAAATCACAGTTAAATAAACGGTATCGATAAAATTGACATTCATTTTCGCCCCAAAACAACTATACTTAATTTATTTCGATATTATCTAGCTTTTGAAATTTAAGTATAAGAGATTATACTTCCTAAAAACTTTCCCATTTACTCCTTCTTGGTATCAAAATTATAAAATTTGAAGTAGATTGATTTATTTTACAACGAAATTCGGGTTTGCTATGCATTCAATAAATCCACAGCTGTTTAAGATTTTTGAGTGCGGAAATTATATAGCAACATATACACAGAACGTCTTATACGTTTTGTCCATCAACCCCTAGAGAATCAAAACTATCTTTCTAAGAAGAGCTATCACAATTAAAAGTAGAATTCCTAACCTCTATATCATTAGTTTGTTGGCTAACAAAGACATGAATATTTTGGACACAATTTTCACATAAGATTGTTAATTTATATACCACTTTTATACTTCACTCTTATGGTATAAATTGTTTTCTAGATGTTGTTGAAGGCCTAACTAAATTAAAACCAGAAGGAGAAATAAAAAAGGAGTCAGAAAGTGCTATAACCCTCTGAACTCAAATTCACTTACTATATATTGGGGAATTGACTTTTGAAGTATTGCTGCAGGACTTTAGGAGGACATTATGATATTATATAACATCCAAATACCGACCCCAGTTAAAATATTTTAGCTCATATTTATTAATCCGTTAACTAAATTTTTAAAATACTAAAACATAAGTTTTTGGGAAGGTGGATTTTTGTTACTTCAAATATTTTTAATATTAACCAATCAATTTAATTTTATAGTCAACGCTCGCTGGTGAGGGGTGAATGTGATAAGTGTAAATTGATTTTTAATATCTATAATACTAACCAATACTAGATGAATCATTTTCCAGATACAAACTAGATTAATAACTACCACAAACATACGTATAAATTAGTGAATTAGTCTAGGTACATTTTTAGTTTCGTTTACATTCAAAACCACCTTACACTGACATGATTGTTGTTATTCATTAAAATTTTGTTAAGATAATTTGATAAATTCTGTTAAGATGTTAATAATTTGTTGGACGGTGCTAAAAGTACAACGTATGTAACGTCATGTGACTATGAGAACAGCTGTTTAGAGGATCTGAAAATATTCCCTTCAGACATATTCACGATCTAAGATATTTTTGTACATGGAAGTAAGTACAGATTTTAAAAAACAATGTTTATATTTTGATACCTAAGGTGTTATATTATAAGATGAGAATTTAAGATAATTTTCAGCGCTGTAAGGGTGGTAACAGTCCAGTTATGCCAACTGTCGTCGGAATCTGAATAGCAGGATGTCTGACAGTCCCACACCTCCTTAACACGGCCATGTGTCATTGAGTTTGATGTATGTATTTGGCCCCCAAGCTGGCTTCCCTCTAACACTTGAGACATAACACTTCATCCAGAAATATTGTAAATGTAGCTATTTGTTTTTACTGAAAAGAAGGAAATAATTATTAACTTACTTTAGTAAAATTCACCCCACCACTTTTTCACAAGTTATTTACGTTTTGAATATTATACAGGGCAAAATGTGTATGTATATAGAATTAGTCTATACGACCTGATTCTACATAAAAAATAAGTCTAAAATATTGAGTACTATTTTTTAGCTTAGTTTACACATAACCAGTTATTTTTTGGGAAAATAATATTTCCAACTAGTACAAATTATGTACCATTTCAAAAACCCATTTAGATATTGGTACGAATTTTTTCAATTTTCCAAATTTCAAAATGGCGGCCATTTGAATAATTTATTGCTAAATTTCTCAATAACCGGTACCTAATTCAAATTTTTGCAAGAAAGAAATATTTTAGTATTGGATTATAAAAGATCTGATAAAACATAAATAATGAAATCGGTTCATAAATAAATACAGACGCTGTTTTTTAACAAATTAGACTGAATTCAATTAATTACATTACATTTCATAAATTTTATATAAATTACAAAAGTATTTAAAAAAAGGAAAACTCAATTTAATTCAAAGGTTGCTTAGAGAGCTAAGAGGAGGAGAGGTATGTTACATGCAAGAGTTGTTTAAAACTTTAAACACTATTAAACAGAATCAATGTCGAATCAATATTATCTTTGTTTTTACATCCCACACATATCTGTACACACTAAGTGGGTGGACGTAATAAAAGAAATTTCTTAAACAATAAACTATAACTACGACACTATACGTTTAATCATAACTATTGCTAAAAATGAGATCTACAAAAGTTACTAAATTAAAGAAAATTCTAAAAAATACTGGAATCACCTCACTGTTGTATATCTTTTTGATGAACATATTGAAGGGAGGGAAGCTTGAAGGGAGGTATGTTTCAGATATTTAAAATTGGTCTAACGGGAATAAAAATCAAAATTACAGAGAGACTGCCGACTCTTTAAATTTAAATAGAATCAAAAGTTTTTGAATTAAACATTTCAAAGTTAAGTAGTAACTTTGTTGTTAAAAAATTTACGAAAATCTCAATAATAAGTAATTACCTCTTTTTTTATCACAAAAATTATCACTGTTAGTATGCAAAAAAATTATCACAGTCGATGTTTGTATAACTTCCAGCAGAAAGCAGAAAGGCACAGAGTTTATCTCATAATTTCACGTAGAATTTAACCCCGCGGGGTTATTGGAAAAGTTTTGTTTACAAATTACTTGGCTCTGTCTCTCACCGAGGTTTAATGTGTACATTTCCAGATAGTTACTTTGTTTTATTGCAGTAAACAATCGAACAGTAACATTCGGTTGTGTTGTTTTTGAATATCAATCGTTGTATTGCAATCGAAAAGTGAAACTTATCTCAACATTGGATTTTATTAACTTTAAAATTGTTTGTGAAGCGTTAACATTTTTATTGTTGAGTTATACTCAAGTATATATTTAAGCTTGTGATAAAACCTAAATAAAATTTTAAATAGTATAGTAAATATTAAATACTTAAGATATATGATTTATAACAGTGCAAGGCTCACAGTTGTACATATTGTGTTATAATGTTTCAAAAAACACAAAGTGAAATCGCCAAAACCTCTTATTAGGAATATAAATTTTTATTGCACATTCGTTGATTAAAAATACTGACTTACAATGTGACCTAAAGGACGAATGAATATTGAGTTTATCTCAGGTTAAGAGGAGCCAAGACTTGAGTTCTCAAAGTTCTGGGTTCAAATCCAACAAATCATTAATCGTTTCTTGTTTGAAATTTATTTTTGGTGGTGGTGGGTCTATGTTATTTAGATTTTTTACTGCGTACATATTCCATCACTACTAGTAAAAAATGTTTTAGATATATCAGGATCTTCTGGTTCCATTCTTAAGGGACCTGGAGTCTAGAATATGACAATATGGTTATTTATTTAATTTTTTGGACTTTTCCTTACGCGTCAAGTGTTTAAATACACTACGTTTCGGGAGGTAAGAAAACCCCATTCGTTATCAAGTGACATTAATTAGAATCTATGGTGTTGCGTGCGTGATTTTTGGTGCTTTATTATTTTAAGGGTTTCGATTGCTTTGAGTTACACCGGGTTATGTACTAATCTTGTCTTGTTCTAGGTTCGAGCTCACCAGAAAATGATCATCAGTTTTCAGATCCTAAAACGTTATGAAACTTTATTCTATCAATCGTGGTAAAGACTGTCCAAAATAACAATCACTAATACATTTTTACCATATGATAAAAATATCAATGTCAAATTATAAAACACATCACCTACGTCATGCATGGATTTAGACACTAGCTTCGGTGATCGATGACTCCACTTGATTGATGATGTGTCTTGTTATGAAAAACATTTTGGTATCTATTTGAATTAATGAAGGCAATAATTTTCAAGTCTAGTTTTAATGATTTAAATAGCAGATATTTGTTTGTGCATTAGCTAATATTCGGTTGGTAACTCTAAACGGATTGATATTTTTTACTTAAAAATATGTATTCCTTAGGAGTATTTTGTATATATAAAAATAGAAGATATTGTATTTTGAAGCCCGTCACGTAACCTTATGGGAAAAGGGAGGCTTGTAAACTTTATAAGCCTATGAAAGGCTTCAGTATGACATTCCTAAGTATTTAACAGTGTCTTTTTGCACTTAACTTATCATTTCAGACATTTAAACATTTTTCTATGAAATTGTTTACAAATGAACATTAATATCAGTCTTGGTGTTTGCAGGGGCGTGATTTGCAAGATGTATCTTGCCTCCAAAGTCCACTAAGTTAGAGTTCCTTACTCTCACACGGTCATAAAACGTTCACACCCCAACTTTGTAGAACTTGGCTTTTAGGCGTCTCATATGTCTTGACCATAATGTGTGTCTAACGACCCTGGCTATTTTCTGTGTGTTTTAGTACGATAGTTAATATTAAATTGAAGTTGAAGATTTTGTAGTGAAATCTCCAGCTGATTTTCCCAACCTAGAAAAACATTACTTTCTATACTCAAAGCTAACGTTGAAAGCAGTTACTGCTTTCATTTAGTTGGTTTCGGTACAAGGTAATGAAATAGTAACTTTCATTACTAGTCTCAAAAGTGATTTATTGCGGGGAGAGATTGCATTTACGTGCAATTAACCTAATTTCTAATATCATTTTACGTTTAGAAAGTGTACTTTCGTGTATAGAGTAATGAAAAAATATTTTTCAAACTACTGGCTAAATACATATTTTACGGTTTGAAATAGTGTAAATGTAATAGTTTTAGTCCTTTTGGGCTAAAAGTAATCCCTTAAGATGACAATTGGAGAAATCTGACGCACCCTGTAATAAGCTATCAGAGATAATTAATTATAGTAGCTGATGTACTGTAGTAATTAATTCTTAGTTGGTCAGCTGATAGTTTCAATTTATTAGTTTGAGGTGTAAAACAAACTTGGAAAATGATAATGATTCAGGTTAATTAATAGTGGTCAATATTGAACTTGTGTTATGTGTAGATGTTTTGCCTCTATTTTATAAAATTTGGTCAGATCTTTGCGTCTCTTGGCCTTTGGGTGGCAACAGTTTCTTTCAGAATCAAAAAGTGTCACTTTAATCCTTCGGTGTAAAAATAACTATTTTTAACTGAGCTTTATTCTGGAATACCTATCCAAACACACTCTATGATTGAAAAAAACTTTTTCATATAAAATTAAACTGTTGAATTTTAAAGATTTATTTTACAGTGAGTTGACGAACACATACAGTCCTAATGTTATGTTCGAGAACGTAGTCCACTTAAATCGAGATGAACTAATCTCATTCCACAATAGTAGCCATTGTTGTGTCAGAGCACATTAGAGCTGTAATGGCCGCCATAGATTTTCCGTTGCAGCCCCTAGCGTCACTTGCAACTAATGTCCTCCATTTATATAAATTGAATGTAAAATTAGCATACTACCAAAGGTAGGAAATTTATAAACTTATAAGCTATACTTTCTTACCAAACGAGAGCTTGACTCAAACTGCTTATTCAAATTATTTGTTGAACGTTTTGATTAAATTTGAATTTTAGTTATTTTTTAGAGATTTGTGTTACTCAAAAGCTTCTTCCTTGGACAGTGATATTTAAATTAACCTCTCCCTCAAATTATTTTTGTATTTTATTTTTTGCTAAATCATGTAAAGTCAAATCGAATCTATTTAAATAAAAAAGAAAAAATATATAAATAAAATTAAACTTAAGTCGACAGGTACGGTACGATAAGTACATTTTTGGCTGTTTTTACATTTTAAACCCCAGAAAAGTTGACATCAATATTTTTCGAAATCGGAAATCGATATTTCTGTCCGCCTCTTCGTATGTATTTCTATCTATGTATCTTTTTGTCACTTTAAATAAGTTTTTTTTGTACAGTAACATTCTGTAAAACAAGAGAGCCAACAATTATGAATGGCATTTTCATTAAATTACTCATTCAACACTAAATAAATTAGCTGAGAACTTATTGAATTTATTCATATATTTGTTTCAGATTTAAATTTGATATTTCCTCGTAACAATAAAGGCCTGTCCTGACCTTTAGCACCGTCCAAAGTGTTAGCTTAGTGATAGTTAAGCATACAAAAAACTAAGTAGCCTGAAGTTTAATTGACATAACAATTCACAAAATACTCTAAGCCAGATTTAGAATTTAATTTCAGATACGTAAAAACTAATAATATATTAATACTAAAATGTATTAATTTTACTGTAGAATACCATGTATGTACGATTCTGCAACCCCCTAGAAAGTGTTTGGTTCTACATTTGAATATTTAATGGTAGTTTTCTAAATGACAGAAAATAATAAATATTATATGACATTACAGGCTTACAATGTCTAAAGTCACTGCTTGTTATGTAGTGAGTTACATGAATGTGGGAGAATTTTAAACTTTAAACTTTACGAAAGTTTTATAATTATAAAAAATGGTCAGCTTGATTCGTGATTTCCCAAAAAAATCTTACTGTAAACCTCTATGTAACGTGTATTGTGATATACATAATTATTTTAATACCAGAGGTTTTAATTTTCTTGAAAACAATAATTTGTTGTTGTAGTACATCACAAAAGAATTGGTTTTATGAATCATGAGAGCTATAAAACTCACGGTTAGTACTGTAAACATATACTTCACCTTAAACCCCTGGTAATAGAGTATATATATTTTCTGAAAATAACTATAAATAAATTTTTAAATGGACTTTTCTTATCTTTACATAAAAATAAGTAGTTATTTACGATTTTGCATCCACCAAAATACATTTTTAAACTGTCTGAAGACAGTAATAATGATCTCGTAAATTCAGATGAATACATTATAATGTGCGATAAAATATAATGAAATAAAGTACTCCTCTTTCCTAACGGTTAAGAAAAAAACTATTTTAAATATATTAGTCGAATTAGCAATAACATCAATTTGGTGAAATGGTGTAAGGACGATGGTCGTAGTGACAGAATTCTTCGCTTCAACGAACCGAGTTTGTGTAAATTGTTAATTTTCCTCACCATTTAACTCATGGAATGTCTGAAGGACGTTTAAGAGAATAAACGTGTTCTCAAAAGTGAAAATTTCAGAAGTTAACACAGAGGAAAGTATCTAGAAATGTTTATTCAAAATTAAACATTTATTTGATTGACTATTTTTGTCAGTGAACTAGTTTCAACAGCTCTGAATATGTAGGAATAAGATCAAAATTCAAGATAAAGGCTATGTTGAGTTTGCCATTGTACAAAAAATTGAAAAGTAAAGTTTTAGATTACATTACTTTAGTTAATATTAGTAAATCAATACATTTAAAATATGCTTAAAAAAATTATAAATCCTTCACGCTGGATTATGAAAGATAAAATACTCTAAGAAATTAGTCTAAAGAGTTGTTTTCTTAGAATCTGTGAAGTGGGAAATCCGAATACCAAGAATTCAGACCGCAATATTGGCAACAATGATAAATTGCACTGTTTACGAGCACAGAATGAAACACAACCTCATCGTGGATGTCATATTTCACGTTTATTGTTTTCCTAATGTGTTCAAAATAAACAATGTGAACGAGATACATAATACAGTTTTATGGTGTTATTGTACGCATTCATAATTCTGAATACAAATTTCCTGTGTGTTCGTCACTTAAAATGGCATTTTTATAGGGAAAACTATTCACCTAGAAACATAAGTTGTTCGTTTTAAATGCAGACATACTGTGATAAAAGTAATGAAGTATTTTTTCTTGGTTTTATAAAACTAATTTCAAAGTATGTACGAGTTCAGTTAATTAATAGCAATATCCCAGTCTTTTGTTCGTATTTTATGGTCCAGTGTTAAGACGCAAGTCACTTATTATCGTGCCAAATAATAATACCCCATTGTAGCAGACCTATTTACTGAGCGAATGCTCAAATTAATAATATGTCAATTGTAACATATGCAAAGTGTGATCAATATCTGTCAATAAATACGGAAATATTATCCAAGCAATAAGTATATTTTGACTTCCATAATTGAAATCATTAATAATATTTAATTAGATTATTATTGACATGGTAACCATACCACAAGGTAGGTATTTTAAGCCAAGTATGAATGAGGATTGAGTGTAAGATGATTGTGGCGCGATCTTGTAGTCTTGTTACTGACTAAGACTGACATGTTACTTGGACAGGACTGTTAATTAATTGCCCAACAGCCGATGGCAACTAAACGATGGCAGAGTAACGTGTAATATAAACCACGGCCTCTGAATTACGAATTGGTCTAATTATGAGGACAGTCTTTGCGGATTAACGTAGTATTCAATAGTGTGGACGTTAATCCACGTATATTGCTCACAACTATCCACAATTCGTGACCTCCAAGTAGCTGGATTACAGGACGTCGCCACCGTCCCAGTCATGACGGGATTTTTGAATTATGTATAAAGGATTATAAAGAAACAACCCCTAATGAGATTCTCCTGTCAGAATGGTCAACGCTATTGTTTTTCTGCAAACAACTTTATTAATCTCTGAGCTGATGGGGGCACCTCGTTTATCAAAACCCTCCCTTGACTTCACCTGCAACGTCTTCGACCCTCCCTAATTGTTTAGCTACGTAGAAAATAGTTTTTTATAACAGATTCCAAGACGTATCATTCAGAGAATTTGTGTTTTTCATATTTTTAGGAGTCCTTTTATTAAAATCATTAAAAAAATAATCTAGAGATATGGCCAAAGTTTACCTATATACCAAATTTCATAAAAATCGTACGACATTCTCGGGTTTTGTACACAGAAATACATCAGCCCGAAAAACACGTTTTTGATTTAGGGAGCCTCAAAACAAATCTCCATATATATAAGGGGAGAAATTAAAAACTACAAGAGAAAAATAAATTAGATATAACAACCAATCAATAAATTAAATAAACATAAATAATTAAAAAATAAATAAACTATAAGTAAAAAAATAATTTCTTTGGTTAAGTCTGTTACAGTAAGCTTAACGACAAACATTGATAAAACTCGACTTGTTTAAGCAAAAATTGTCTTTAGGATTGTCTTTGTTACGTAATTTAAGTTTGTACTCCATCAAAGGAAACTACCCTAAGCAAAATAAACGCTTTTGGCTATACGTTTGAGGCTATCCAATCTAGATTTATATTATAGTTTGAATTCTAAAGGATAAGTATATTTTAAGAAAAAAAATTCGTTTAAACATCTTATTAAAAAAATCGTGTGGTTGTACAAGGAAAATACAAATTAATTAAAGTTAAATAAAATATTATAAAAAACTAGTTTATATTTATTCTTTAAAATTTACATAATTTTTACATAACTTTCCAAATTGAAAAACGATGGCTTTTATCTTAAAAATCCTTAGTCATTTATTTAAAAGCTATATGGGTGGGGTCCACACAAACGGAAATTGTCACTGTTATCTATAACTACCCTTACCAGAGTAAGCTTTCTAGGGAGGAAAGTAAATCAATGTATTGGACCTTCGAACTGAAATATGTAATTGTTTATTATTTGCTTGCAAAATATAAATTGATGCTTTAATATAAGTTGGCTTTAGTGAGGATTTGAATATTTATATTTTTTAGTAAAATTAGGAGATAGCCCGTTCTTTGTACTAAAATATATTTTTAAACTGAAAAAATATATTAAACCGTAAATAGGAAATAAATAAAAAAAGAAAACTCAGTTCAATTAATTAGTAACATATCTTATTTTTAAAGCTGTAAATTACATAATATTCTTTACTAATATTACTAACTATACAGTATAGCATTCAAAAATATTTATTTTATACAAACCCTAAAATGACACAGGATTATTTATATCTGTGAAATCCTTTTGGTATATGAAATACACTGTGAAAACTAAATTTGTTTATATTAACAAGGCTTGGCTCTGTTTAATATTAACCTCCCAAAAAGGTAATAAAAGAATTAGGTTAGATACATTTCAGTCAAAATTTCTAAAATAAAAATGTAGGTATTTTTATTCTACATGTTCTGAAGCTAATACTACATCATCAGGATTAAAATCAAGCAATGTACAGAACTCTAATTTTATTTATAAAATTTGATAAACAAAACCAAATCATGCAACGTACCTATCCATATTTTTACTAAATAAATGAGATATTATTTGTAATGCTAGTTTTTTTCTTACTCTAAAAACAAGTATATCGATTGAATCCTAATATTGTAACGATATCTCAAAGAAATGATATTAAGAATATCCTTTTGTCTTATTTTGTTTTATTCTGATACCGTCAAGATAATGCTTTGATGAACTAATGGGACTACATCTTTATAGCAAACCTTTTAAAGTTAGAGTTACATAAGTTGGTCTAAAATTATGTTTTATAGACGAATCTATTTCAAGAATATTTTAAGTAAAATCTTTCAAATTATCATTAGTCTACAGATATTTAATACGACTATTCCAGTGAACAAACATATTACTGTATTTTCAGCTTGAAAAAATTAGGAATTCATTATTGCTAACTAAAAAAAATTTACATTTAATATTTCCTGATTATTATTTAAAATCATCCTATTATATTATTTAGCACTGAACAAGTTGTATAAATAAATGAAAATGCAATTTTTACAACAATTTTGACTGCTATTGGAGATTTTTCTTTTCTAAGAAATTGGATTATAAACAAATAAATAATTAACTACGCAAAATAAAAAAAACCTATCAAACCAAACTTACGATATTATATTTAAAATTTTCATTACTTCATTTAACTAGATTTGATACGAATAAGACCATCAATGTGAAGTCAGGGCGGCACAGGTTAGATCTAAAATATCTTTTTTCGCATACAAAATGGACGGATTTCTCAACTTTAATTAATAACAATTGATCACAAACAATTTTGTTATCTTATACTATAGGAAAATAAAGGAAAATTTTCCATTCCAAATCAAGAATAAATCAGTAAAAAAATAATCAACATGGAGCTGAAATAATTAAATAGTGATTTTAATTGTGACATGATATTCTTGATTTGCTCCTAGCTTATCAAATCAAATATTATGTGTATAACAATAGAAATGTATACATTGGCAAATCGGTGTTGACGTAACAGTTGAACAGAGGATAGAAACAATAGATCATTCTAATCTAAGTGCAGATTTCCCACAGGATTTGCTCTGATGTTGACCGGACCTCTATCATTGACCTATTGTCAATAAATGATTAAATGGATAATTGCATCAAAGGACTTTGTTAAACGTGTTTTCACGACCATAGTCCTCAAAATTAATTATTTAAATGAAAACCATGATAGTTTTGAAATAATACTATTTAGTTTCGTCTGTACCAAGAGAGAAAAGCTAAAATCTGGTGACTTATGGCAGACCAAACGTGGACATCTCTGGCTAGCTGAATAACGAGTTTAATCGGAGTTATTTAGAACACTCACTTCGCTCGTTTTCTAACTTACATCTCACTTGCGGCTTTAAGCCATTCATAATACAATTGTTGCATAAACTACTATAAAAATTGTCTTAAATTTGAACAAAAAATATTACAGTTTTATCGACCATGTTTTAATTACAGAGCTTAATTAAATTGTTCACTTTTTAGTACAATTAAAGATTGTGCCTTAGTGTCACCGATAACTCTGTGGAAATAAAAAAATTATTGTTACAGTACCCTAACTCACTGCTTTGTTCCATTCTTGAATACCACTGTAAACTTCAAACTGTTGTTTTATTGCAAATAAAATTTTAAAGTTAACTTTTCAGAGTTATGGAAGAAGCGAACGAAAATCAAAATGTATTGTTTCCAAGCCACAATAAATCGCCCAAAAGCCGATGTAGTGAAGATACTGTCCCCCGTATCTGTATTGCACCGTAGATCTTTGCTCAGTTCTGTTCCATTTTATAAGGGTTCTCTAAAATTTTAGTTTCACATCCATTTTTACTAGTTAATGTTTAGAAACCTACTATGTATTCTAAATAGTAATAAATTTCAAATTTTTAACGCAGTAAGTAGGTATGTATTGACTTTAGGTTATTATTATCAGGTCTGGATGTTCACTAGGATGTACTTTCACTACGGTTTTTCAAGGATATTCACTTGAAAGTTCTCTAGGACGTTTCTTAGGACGATAAATAGGACTTAAACTGGGACGTGCACTAGGTAGTTCACTAGAACATTCATTAGGACGTTCCCTAGGAAGTTCATATGAACGTGCACTAGAAAATTCATTAGTACGTTCACTTGGAAGTACATTTAGACGTTCACTAGTACGTGAACTGATGTTTATTAATTGTACTGGCATAGCACACCATCAATTCAATGGCATAATAATCCAAAAACTAAAAAATAATTCTGTAGTGGATTATTAAAATTGAAATAATAAATAAAATAATTTTTTATATAGTATAAATAGCCAATAAAAAAAATTAATAAAACCGGAAAATTATAACACCATACATATACTATACTGGAGGTGTCAAGTAGCTGTATTAGGATTATGTCTTGCCTGGTGATATCGTATTTCATTTGGCTACCCATTGTCCCTTTCCCTTTTAATTTTGGACCCGTGCCAAGCCCCACTTTACCCCCCCTCTCACACTCCTTACCCTTAACCACCACCAATGATTAAGTTAATGAAAACTTGAGAGAATGGGTACTTTGTTAAAATTACTCTTAATTTTGTCACTAATAAATAAAGTATTCTTAGAAAGGTTTAGTTTGGCCACAGATAAGTTTTATTAAGAGACTGCAATTTTATGAGACTAATTATTTGAGGTCTAAAAGAGTTAAATTTCGTAAATATTTTATATATTTGCTGTAAAAAATATCTATCTCCTGTACCTCATAATCCCTGTAAAATTGATCGAGATTTTCGAAAGTTGATTATTTCCTTTTTCATTTTAATTTTAAATGACGAATGAATAAACTATTTTACTGTATTAATTTATTATAACCTATTTAGGAAGTACTAGCATCAAGTTAAACTAAAATTTTTACATTTTATTTATATTTGTACTAGTTAAAAATAATAATAAAAAAAATAGTTTAAAAAAAAATTTCATTTAAGTTCTAATAAGGATTTAAGATAGCCAATATTTTTGTTAATCTTGATGTAATGACTCACTATTGTAAAAAAAGAATTTTTATTGGTTGTAATCAATAGATTAATAATCTTGAAAATAAAAAAAAAAATGAGAGTGTATTATTCAGACTCATGTGAATTAGTTTTTAGTAAAAAGATTTATAATGTTACCCCAACTAAATTATCAACAATTATGGGGAAGATATTATTATTTTTTTTAATATATATTTATTAAAAATTATATAAATAATAAATAATTATGATGTTTTTTTTTTCAAAATACTTATATTATTTTCAGAAATTATGTATGAAAAAAATGAGATTTATTCTAAAAATAAAGGATTATTTCGTAAAATTATTTTCTTAAAAATATTTAATTAAAATTATTTTCAATTAGTTTTATTCATTTTAATTAAAGAAATGAATAAACTATTTTATTTACTTTTTATTAACCAAAACTATAAAAATTTAATTTATAAAAATATTTATAAGCTCTAATACTTGTTATCATGGAAGTGCACATAGAAATTAGTTATACGTAAATAAAATTTAAAAATAAATACAGTAAAAATTTACACCATATGTCTGTGTTGCTTCTAAAAGGTAAATTTATGAATCTGTTTAATACAATTCAGTGGACGTAACCCATATTTATCTTTTTGAAAAGAGAACAAAGAAAAACCTGAGTCACAATGTATGTGGATGGTTATTCAATGATAACACGTTTGCTAATTCTTTTGATACCAGAATTGTAGATACAAACTCAAAGTGATTTAGAATATAAACAATACAACCTATTTATTTTGCTTATTGTAGTTAAAGTATAATAATTGCACAATCAAATTGATATATTATATTTGCTTCTAATTAAAAATACTCTATATATTTTTCACTAAATATAATAAACTGACAATAATTTCAATACCGAGATTTCCTCCGGATATATTTTATGGAATAACAATTATTTATAATAATTTTAATATATATCCAGGAATATTTTTAATTTTGTTTTCAATTATTTTTTGGCAATTGATTTATTCCCCACTGTATAAACACGTTGTTTTCAAATCCTTAAACCTTTCAACGTTTTAGGAAATAATTACTTGAACTCATTATGAAATCAATGTATTCAAAAACAATGAAGAGTGACTACAGCGAGCTCGAAAACATACAACTTTGTTACATATAAAATCCAGTGGTTTAATTTCCCAAAACCCATACAGCGAATAAATTCTCATCGGGAAATTGATTAAATTACTTAAACATCTATTTAAGGTTTTATTCAATTTTGAATCTTTATTTCAGAATTCAAAACAAGCAACTTAATCTCATTTCACTTTCTGTATCCTTTTCATTCTTCAATTTGTGTTTATATGCCTCAATCGTTCCCAAACTCTACACTCTAAGCCCCCTTAATTAGCAAGGGCGTAGATAAGCTTTTAGTTAAACGAGGAAGAAAAATTAAAAGGAGGATAACATTCTCCAAACGAATTACCAGAGGGTTCGTTTGGAGAATATAATTAGAGAGGGGTGCTAAATAAAACCACCCCAAAAAGCCATCCCGATTATTCGTCTTAATTGGCATCTCTGAATACAAACGGTTATTTAAATGCATTTAAGTAGTAAATCCATGTTGTCATTTGAATTGAGTTTCGTATAAAGTGTTGTATTTTGAAATCCAATATTTGTATTCTATAGAAATTTGTAAGGGGTAATATATAAAGGGTAAAGTTTTGGCCTTTTAGCTTAAAACGTGTCTGATTCAAAACTAATTTTGTAATTCTTTCAGATTTAGAGCAGTCTCCTTTAACTAGCTTACATGACTAAAGTAACTAATTCACCACAAACACTATTAAAGGTACGCTGATAGGCAATAAGGTATTTTATCTAAGCATATGTTATTATTAAAAGACTGAAATTAAAAGGCTAAACTATTTGCAATGATCCTATTTATTAAGAAATGTATTGTAGTTAGTGTAGTAGAAATACTTGCTTACGCTGAAAAAACCATAAAAAGTATCTTCATCTATCATTTTTTCTTTATTACAATAAATAAGGTTTTAGAAAGTTTTAAAGGAAGTAGTTTTTGGGGTGAGAATAACAAAAAACTTTTTTAATTTTATAACTCAAAACTTATATAAGTATATCTTTAAAATGTATGATTCATAATTCTGATACTTTTATTATTTTTTTGAATTTTTGTTATAAGTCCACTATAAAACACGTCTTATAAAATTAATATATGAAAACTATTAATTAATTAACAGCAACCAAGGCTATCGATCCAGAACGTTTATTAATTACTCAATTAGTTTTTCATTAGTATCAAACAATAAAATGAATTACACCACAAATAATGGAAGAAAACTTTAATGTTTATTGCTCAAAGGGAATAACTCGCCAAAGTGATTGCCCAAGGCATTTATTTAGACCAGAATAATCTGCTTTGATGTATAAATGAAATAACAAAGACTGTCTAAGGAAAGGTTTTTGTGTAACTTGTTATAACTATTTGATAGTCGTGTTTGGTTGGTTATGAGTATCTAACATAGTTAAATTTTGTGCTCAAGTTATACCTTTTGTAAAACTAGGTATTGCTAATATATTTTAGGTTTCACTACTCAAATTTTCTGGAAAGTTACCCAAATATTTTGCTCCAGAAAACTAAAATATGTAAATGGCGGTTGTACAAAAAGATTAATCGTAAATATGATTTTTTATTGCCAAATTTGTAGTTTTGTAGGTTCCCTGACACACTATACATTGTATCCTCCCACTAGTTATCATTCATTATGTATTAAACAGTCAAAATATTTAAATTTGAGATTCACATTATAAGGATATTCTCTAAAGTGGAGAGAAGAGTTTGAATCGCACTTTTTATTGGCTTAAAATATTCCTATTTTTGTCTATTGTATTTTATTGTGAAAATACATATTGTGGCAGTTTTATATTGTACTAAATGTGTTAGCACTGAAGTTTGCAGTGTTTTTATGATATGTTTGACTAAGAAATTAAATTAAGCAAACTAGATTTACTATCTCTGCACATATATTTAAAACAATACATGAAATGTTGATATGTTTTGTGAAATAACAATCTGATAGGATATTTGTATTTAAATTCCCTTCAGGTTTTTTTAAATAAATAAAAGGTTCATCATTCAAAAATTTCTAGTTAAAAAAATTTAAATTTTATTAGGAAATATGAGAGAAATTATCGTGGGTAAAGATAAATCAAACCAGTTTTTATTTGCTCTGAATACCAACAAGTCTCGGCGGCAATTAAGCTGAAATATCACTAGGAAGCATTTTTCAATTCTTCCTCTTTTATTATTCCTCTATTCAATAACATTTCACAGGATTCTTTTCCTGCGATATTAATCATAATGTGGTACGCCTTCTGCATTTAGACAATTTATACGGGAAAAACCTTCCCTTCGTGTATTATATTTTTGTATTATACATTCTATTGAGGAATACATAAATACATTTTTAAAGAAAATTTTGTAAAATATATTCATAAGAAATACAATAAAACTGTGAGGAATATTTTTCTCATTTCAGAGTACAGTATGTGTACGAAATGTGTAAAATCAAAGAGTTTATTATATGGCTATTCAAAAATGTAAATGAAAACTTAACTTCGTGCCATCTTCTGTTGGTGAAATAGTTTAAAATATGAATATCATTTAAGAAATGAAACCTTAAGTCGTGATTTAAACCTTTTTCCCCAAAAATTTCTCTATAGACTCCAGCAACCCTGTACATCATTAACATCGTTAAGTTCGGGAATTCGGTGTCCAAGGTCTCGGGTTCAATTCCCGTCAATCACCAATGGCTTTTCACTTAGTGAAAAGCCTGTTTAAAAATATTTGTATTTACTTCCCTGTAGGAAGTAAGTTAGATCATGGATAAGTGTAAAGGGAATGTTTTCAATTCATCTAAACAGCTGTTCTTAAAACAAAACTATGACGTCAATGTTTCAATGTTTTGGTTGCGCAAATTGCAACCCCCTCCCCCATAGCTATGATATATCAATGTCAAAAGTCCTGGGATGGAAAGGGGGGACAAAAAGTACGTTACCGAATACTATAACATAAATGTTTACAGGAAACGGAAACACACTTGGAATAAATCAGCTGTTTATTATCCACAAATATGACCTAAGTAAAAAAATCCAACGATCCTGCAGTAGCAGATTGTTTATAGTTTTGAGTGACGTGAAAACAGGAAAAAATCTTTTATAAATAAATATCTTTCAGATAAAGTATAAAAATGAACATTTTTAATAAATTAGTTGAATAAATACTTAACGTTTAGTTTTTTTTATGGCAAAAGAATTTCACGTTAGTATACATGAATAAAAGTTTCATAAAATTCTATTCCTAATTTTTGGATATTTAAGAGAGAACTTTTTGTATTTTAAACCGACTCTCTTAAAAAATACCGTAACTACACCCTCGTCTGAATAAGATCTAGGAAAATAAAACCTCTATTCTCACAGATTAACTGCCTTCCTCCAGGGTTAAATGAAAGTCTTAAAACTCTTAAACAAAAGAACTTTTAAGCGGAATTCTTCATCGAGGGAGACGAAGGTAACTTTGAAAAATATTCGCAACTTACAAAATTTTTACTGCAAACTTTTAGTTTCAAAATTTATGAAATAAAAACCTTTAATTTTCACCTAAATTATAATTTGAATTACACGCAGCTTTATATGAGTATTTTAAAACATGAACGTTTTATCTGAATCTTTTCATTTTTTACTCCATGCACCCACATTTTCCAAACTATCTAATATGACGACCCTTTTTGAATTATTTTGCACGTTTTGAAGAAAGTAAAAAATAAAATAATACGCTTTTAAAACTGCCTTTGTGATTCTGGCGCAATCTTGTTGACTTGTTACTGACTAAGGCTGACATGTTCCTTACATTAACTGTTAATAGCCCAACAGACAAAAGGGACCTACAGTTTAACGTGGAGTCAGAACCACTGCTTCTGAATTACGAACTGCTGAAGCTTTTCTAACGTTGACGAACCAAACACAATGTACTGTGTTTACTAGTTCCTGTATTTCAGAAACTAATTAACATAAAGAAAATATTTAAAATATGAAATATTTTTTTATTCTATTGGTACTAATAATATATTTTTATGAATCAAATATGACATACTCAAGAAACGTCTTGGGGGTATAAACCTCCTCCTCCAGATAGAACTTAGTTTTCAAACCTAATCGAATAAGTGTAAATTAAATTTTATTTCCTAACTAACGATTTCACAACCGCGTTACAAAAGTTAAATATTCAATATTAAAAAAACTCATCGACAAAAAAGAATCCATAATCCACGAACATCCCGAGAGGTTTTAAATAATTTTTTTTAGTTCTGCACAGGTTTAAATAGGATTTACATAGGTTTATAATACGTTAACATATGAAAATAAAGTCATTTGATTGTGTTAAAATATTTAAAGAAGGTAAAAAGGCTCCGGTAGGGCTTACATAAATATAGCCTACCATTTCATTCGTATATAAAGATCTGGCTAGTTTTTACCGTATGCACATTCACATGAAAATACACCACTATTAAATGTATGGTTTTGCATAATTTTACAGCTTAATAAATTAATTGCAAAGTTACATGACTGTTTTACAAGGTTAATTTAAACAAGGTTTGAATTTAAGAAAGCTGACACGATTGCAGACATACTCTTTAATTTTTACGCATAATTTGAAAAATTTGCTAAAAGGAAAGAATTTCTCACCATCTTAGTTGCCAATCTCACTGGTGAGCGTTCCACCCAAGTAATTAACCAAGCTTCCCCAAGGATGCCTGCTAGCTCCACTTCTTTTATTACCCTTCCAACAGTTTCATCAACGTCGATTAAATTCGGTTTATGTCTACTCATTCATTATTGCAAATGTTAGTTTATTTTCAAAAGTGCCTGTTCAACATGACATTAATTATTCTTTACTCATAAGAACTTTTATTAAGTGGCTGCCTATAAAAAGTACGAAATTATTGCTTGGCTGGGTAGTAACGTGAAATACTAAAGAAATTTCAAAAAATTTCTCACGAACCTGCAAAAAGCATTTTATCTGGTCTTTCACCCCAGTAGATATTTTAGATATCATGTTTTATATATAATATAAAAATTGATATTTTTATTGGACATGTCTTGCATTGAAGAAGATATTTATATGGTGAGCTCAAAGAAATAAAGATTTTTCTTTCAAAGAAAACTGAGAAATTTCCATTAAAAATCCAATGTTAATTCTAATGCATGTCTGTTATTTTAGAAGTTAATACAGGTAATATTTTACAGAAATAATTCCAAAACACATTATAACCTTGCAAAATCAGCGTAAATTTTTGTGAGATTGAATACCCAAATAGTAAATGTTTATAAATTAAAACTAATAGAAATATCGGTGAAAAATTACTTAGATTCTAAACCACTCTCTCAACATAAATAATAATAATGGTAATAAATTTATTTAAGTATTCTTGGTTCAAGGATATTGTAGTTCTTGTCTCGAAAAAAATTACTAGAGTATAACATAACATCCTATTATTTATTCGCAATTTTTCTACCACCTTATAAAGCTTAATGAAAAGCCTCACTGTAAAATCATATTGGGTTGACGTACTTTTTAACAGTACATGCCCCATTTTTTCTCACATTTATAATAAACCCTCTAAAAAAGGTATAATTGCATTTGTCAGGAATTGTTTACCTTTTATCCTCCATTCTCCTATGCGAAAGGTCACCTCAAAATTGTATAAACTTGAGCTTCATTAGATATATCTGTTTCAGAGCCCCATATTTTAATAGAGAACGATTTACATAAATTTTGGTACATATCCGCCTAAGTTTCACATGTTTTAATACTAAGTGTGAAACAGGTTACAGCTCAACATTTACAACAACAATTACCAGAAACAAAGCCTTTCTAAAAAAAATACAACTGTAACCTCTAGGAGGACATTTGGAATCCTTAAAAAATATTTAGAAGTTTAAAAGTTTATCTTTGTTTTTGAAATATTTTTTTAGAATTATTTATATAAATAAAGTAATAATTTGGTGGGTAGAATGTTTGTACAGGTTCGCTGATGAAGTTTGTTTTACGTATTAGCAAGTAAACAAACCTCACTTATGTGGGCTGGAAGATCCAAGAGTGAAGAATAAGAAGTTTCAAAGCCGCAGCCCCCGGGATAAACAGCCGCCCCAACTTGGAGGTCTTTGACAGTTACGTCACGGACGGCCGCTCGTCACGGCGACGAATGTTTGTTTCAAACCTTTGCTCTTTCCTTTACGAAGCTCTGCTTTCTACTTTATACGGTCTGGTGGCATTCATTCCTCCTTATGTCTTACATATAGTTATTTATCTACACTTAATATTTCATTCAGTACAGGTTACAAACACCTTAACAAAAAAATATATGTATGGATTCAACCATAGATCTTTTACTATCGAAGTCATCATTGTGGTAAGGTGAAAATAAATTTACTACAATGTATTAAGGTGGACCACTCATTTTATAGGAGAAAGATGTATGAAATAATAGTGGACAAATAGCGTTAAATACTTTGAATTTTCACACAGTTAAAAAAACAGTGCACAACTTACACTGCTTTCTGTCTTGAGAGTTTCTCTTTATGACCACCCTTTCACTTGAATCTGAGTTTATTGAACATCTTTAATCTATGAAACTCTTGATTTGAAAAAGTAACCATTTAGGCAAAGAAATTAGTTGAACAGTGCAACATGTGTTGATATGTAAACAATTGCAAAATGGATACCAGGTATGTTGTATCTACCTTACAAAACACTCTGTATCTTCCAGGTATGCTTTACACACCTCAGTAGACTAGATGCTCTCTATGCGTATGATCTACCCAGCTCAGTCACCAAGTATTTACCAGGTATGCTATACTAACGTTAGGAGACACCCTGTATCTACCAGGTATACAGGGTTGAAGGTGACACTCGGTAATATTAAAGTTTGGATGCAAGAAGTTTCGACGTGACATTGCCAAGTTAGGCTTAACTAATGAAGCAACTCAGGAACTAATATGCTGAGGTTAATTTTAGCTGACAACTACAATTAGATCTCCCAGAATTCAGCCCGGAGTGTTTCAAAAGTTAAAGGACGTTGATTTCCTACCCAAGGGTTAAATAAATTAGAAATATTTATTCTATAGTGTTCCCAAACTTTTACTTAAGTTTGTTGTTACTCTGGTAAGATCTTATCTTTAATAAAACGCCCATCGGTGCGTGTCTACCTTTTAAAATTCATATTATTAAAAAAGCTTGACTAAAACCACACACACTCAGGTTAAAAAACTTTAATCTTGAAAAAACTAATCTTTACATTCCTTCATTTCAAAATCGTGGTTGCTTTTTCACCGATCTCTCTAAAAAAATTAGGAAAATTAGTTTTTTAACAGTTTATTCAATTCATGTGATTTGTATATTGTGTGTATTAAAAACACACAATAAGTACATTTTTTACATTAAGGAGAAAATAAACATAGATTTTTTGTACTTTTAAAATCTTTGATAGGTATGGACCCTAATTCAATGAACGGAAACTTGAGCATTAGGTTGATTTTATTATTTAAAAATGTTATTTTACTAAAGGAGTTCACTACCCGTAAATCATTTTCTTTATTTCTTTTTATTTTCTGGTAATCTTTGGTAGCTGTGTATCCCTTGAGACCTAAAAATGAGAAAAAATTGTTTTGATCCTTTCCATTTTTTTATTAAAAATTGTGTATTTTCCCCCAAAAATGGTAATTTTTAAACTTCATACAAAAAATTGTTTTAAAATATTCAATTTGCAGCAAAAGTCCTGCAATGTGTATCTATTTTCTAGATGCAAATCCCCTTAAATTCTTCCAGATAAAAATAATTACATTTTCCTTAAAAAAGGATATATCAAAATTTCATCAACTTGTTACGTTAAGCAATTGCTTCTATGACTTGACCATTAATATAAAACACTACAGAAATTAATAATACCGGTAAGTGTTAAATATAAGAATGAATGGCGTTGTCCGTTTTGGCTGTGTATTTATTCCAGCTTTTCCAGTGGCAAGAGCCAAGCCATTAATAACTTCGCTGGCTTTTCTTTACGCCTAATAGTGGTATTGAGCTGTCTCATAAATTCTCAAAACGAATACCTTTTTCTAACCGCACTCGGACTGATTGAAATTTGGAATTTTCCAAAGAATAAATGGTTTTGTCTTTCACCAGAGCAGACGTCAAAAATTACTTGTTTAAATAAATCACAGTAAGAGGAAATTTTTCTGAATAATTTTTACGTTAATTGTTTAAAATTTCTGTTGTGTTAAAATACTATAACATGTAGAGTAAATGATTTCACAAAATTTGTATTTAGTTCCCTGATGGAAATAACCTAGCCTAAATGGAATTTTTTCATTATTAAAATTGAACACACTACTAGAAAATATTTAAAGTTGTAATATATAGAAGAGTTTATGTACTGTAAATCATAGTTTAGAATAGTTACAGAATAAATCTACATGGTTGAAATACATTTTTAATGTTTGTCAATCTCATGTTTTCATTTACTTTATTTTTTAACGTAAACTGAAGAAAGGATATTACTATGTTTTCCGGTTGTTACGAAACATTGTGTAAGCTGTAATATTAAAAAAGTTTCTGTTGTGGCGAGCCCCACTTCATAATCCCTGAAATCTGACAACAAACAATTCTGTAAACCTTTATTCAAACCATTATGATGTAAAACTGGAATGTGTTTATAGAAATACATTTTCTATTGGGCTTTGCAAGTTTAATTATTTTACAACTAAATATTAATCCATATTAATTAATTAAATTAGATAGATTTATAGTTTTACTTTCGATTAGGTATCCGTGAAAAATATCTCACACGTAACTTATTAATTTACCATCTCACCATTTAAAAATGCTATAGATTACTATTGGAACATAAATTTAAATTATAAACATAATTAAATTTTTAACCGTACTTTGCCTTGAATTATTTATTTGATTATTTATTAATTAGATGCCTAAACTAATATTTAATTTTAAGTTTTATACATCATAAAAGCCAAAACGGCTCTTAACTCAATTGTTGTCTGTTCGTCTGTTTGTAATGAATGATACAGGTGGCATTTTTACTTTCTTTCCCTATACCATAGTAGTTCGTACGATAGCTATAGTCTTGTTACTGACTAAGGCTGACATGTTCCTTTGACAGAACTGTTAATTAATAGCCAAAAAGTCAATGACATATCTTAAGGACCTACACTTTAACATTGAGTCCGACCCAGCCTCTGAATTATGAACTGGTCTAATTATGAGGATGGTCTTTACGGATTAACGTAGTATTCAATAGTGCGGACGTTAATCCACAGAAACGAACATTACACACACCGACCATCGCTCGTAACTATCCACAATTCGTAATTTCGAAATGTTCCATACAGCTGATCAGTTATAACTGTCAGTTTAAATTAAACAAAACCCTATTTCAAAAGATATAAAAAAATATCATCGAGAAGGGGGTTTCAAGATTTTGTTTTTAAGAATACAGTGTAAAATATTCGTCAACTTTTTCTTGACGTGACGTTGATCTTCGTTTTCATTTATTGGAGGTAGTTTTCCCCAAGCTTTTTCGCTAACAGTCAATCAATCACGTGACTGGTGACGTCACCGTTGACGCGTCATTCATCAAGTGACGTCTCACTCTAGCGAGGACGTGGCAAATGTCGATCACTTTTATTTTTCTGGTGTGGGTCTTGAAGAAATGTCTAATATTTTCTAATTAATTTAACAATAGTAAACCTGGAATTAAATTGAACTAATAGATCTACTATTCTTTGCGTCACAAAACAAAATTTACCTTGGTAGGGATATGAATTTATTTCATAACAAAAATTGGCCTAAGTTAGACGTTACGCAAAACTATTTTGTACAACAATACTAAATTTTTAATACTATCCGCTAAGTATTATAATTACTTAATTGAAGAATAACTGTGTATTTCCGTTACCAGTTATAAACAAACTTTCCAAAAGCTAATATTGTAAACAAAAATTTACTTTAAACAAAAGAAATATGAAAATCTAAGACCTGATTTTAAAACTACCAACTAAAACGATTTCAATACAATATTCAGTTAAAATAAAAGTAATTTTTACAAAAAAAGTGTTTTCCAATTAAAACTCTTCCACATGAAACTTAAACTAAAGGACGTATTCAATTTAGTGTAACAGGAAACGGAGCGTTGCTCGGTGTAAATATTAACTTCAGTTTAAATTTATATTTGTAATCTTTAAAAAATTAAATAGGGAAGGTGAATAACAAAATACTCTAAAGTAGTGATTTTATTTAATCTGACTTTCATATGTAAACAAATTAAGAAGAAGAGGTGTCTGTTTAAGTTTTATTGGTCTCTACCAGGCAGCTGTAATAGAAATAGGTCTTAAATTTATTTTTTTGGCCATTCAGATTGGTAAAAAATTTTGTAGCCCAGTAGTCTAACGAATTTTAATATGAAAAAAGTTATAGAACCAAAAAAAATAATTGTTTAGGTATGTGTGATGAAAGAAAAGTTTTAGAAACGCCGATTTGAATGAGTAAATAAACCAACAGCTTACTCAAATTTTTTTATTAATTTTTTTTAAAAAAATTTTTTCACTAATTCTGTTTCTCAAAAATTTCATTTAACTTATTTGATCTTAATCCAAACTCCTTTAAATCAAATAATAAATAATCAATTTTATCCAAATTATATTTTTCACTTAATTTTTCATTTTAACGTTATTTATAAAAAAAAATTTTATTATAATATTTTTTTAATAATTATTATCTACTTACTTTATAATATTTAAAAAAAAAAACCTAATTTCGATTATATTTAATTAATATAAACACAAAAATTATTGATTTATAAATAAACTTTCAACTTTTTTTAATCAATAAACAAAAAGATATAAATACTACAAAAAATTTAATAATTAATTCCTTTTTTTATATCTAAAAACTATACTTTACTCATCCTGCATCAATTTGATAAAAAAAATCATAAATATCAAAAAAAACTAAATATAATAAACAAAACATAAATATATATACAACTCATAAATAAATATTTAAAATTAAACTATTTTATAACAATAAATCTTAAAAAAAAAAAAACAAAAAAAAAAAAAAAACCCAAAAAAAAAAATACAAAAAAAAAAAAAACCAAAAAAAAAAAAAAAAAATAAATAGTCCAATAAAAAATAATTATTTTATTTTTTTATTATTTTTACTAATTGTGGATAGTTGTGAGAGATGGTCGGTGTGTAGTGTTCTCTTGTGTGGATTAACGTCCGCACTATTGAATACTACGTTAATCCACAAAGACTATCCTCATAATTAGACCAATTTATAGTTCAGAGGCCGTGGTTCAGACTCCACGTTAAACTTTGGGTTTATTAGTTGCCATCGGCTGTTGGGCTATTAATTAACAGTCCTGCCTAAGGAACATGTCAGCCTTAGTCAGTATCAAGACTATAAGATCTTACTCTCAATCCTCATTCATACCTACATTGTAGTATGGTTGCCATTTCAGCGATCTTATCTAATCTAATCTTTATTTTTAATTTTAGGAGAAAAAATGGAATGTTACGGGACAATAAGCGGGTTCCTGTACGTTCTCTGAACTTGTTTCTAATACAGGGACGACAAAGGTAGTGGTGAATAATTACAAACTCAGCCGTGCCGCCGGCATCGACGCCATTGTTTGATGTTTGAACGATTTACTTACTCAATGTTTGAGTGAACTTAATTACCTGGATTGAAAGAGCCGTAAGTGATACATAAATAAATTCCAATGGTAATGGGTTTCTGTAGACATACGTAAATAAATGGGTGTTCCAAGAAAACATCATGATTTAACACATCATCGTTGTGTTCTGAACTGCAAAAACAAGGAAAAAATGAAAATGAAAACTACACAATCACATTTTTTTCAAACCAATCTCCTAGATCATATAAACAGCTGTTCTTATTATTTTATATTAAAAATTCAATAAAATAGCTCTGGTAGTTTCTATGAAAACCTGTTACATATTTTCCATCTTAAAAATCATACCCCCCAGCTTAGACATATCCATGTCAAAAGTTCTGCAATATTTTATGAATAATGTGAAATTGAATCCGTTTGAAAATCTAACAGGAAAGGCAAAAGCTGAATAAATAATCGCATTCTACTTAGAGGACATATTCCAGACAGCTGAGAGTTTTTCAATGCCAACCCAGAAGCCTAACCATTAATACTGCTTCGGCTTTGTTGATTCTCCACCAAACTATTCAGGCTATCTTTTTTCGCACGAAAATTCAGTTGTGTATTCCTACATTTACAGTGGAAAATTTACAAATCAAAGCAAACCTAACAAACAGATTCCGAAATAAATGTAAATAATCTTCCTAGAAACGATATTTTATTTTGGTAACTTTTTACGATCTATCAATCGTAATGGAAATTTAAATTGTACTAAGATGGATAGATAGATGGATGGATGGATGGATGGATGGATGGATTGATTGGTTGGTTGGTCGATTGATTGGTTAATGGATTGATAGATCGATGCATGGATGAATGGATGAATGGATGGACGGATGGTTGGATGGAACAATAGATTTATGGATGGATGGATTGATTGATTGATATGGATAGGTAGATAGATAGATAACATCATAAATGTAGATAGATTAATCTTTCTTTTCATAAATAAAGACCAGTGTTAACAGTTTTAAAAAAACTGATATTAGACCCCATTACCTCGATAAGATTAGAATACTGTATCAAAAACCATACCAGATTTGCGGTTTGACATCATTACTATATTGCAATGTGTAATTTGATCGTCTATGTATGCGATAAATATTAATTACCATTGTTTTTAATCACTGCGTTTCTAATGAGATTGAGTTAATTTTGTTTAAGGAGATTAAAGTAATTAAAAATATTAAAGTCAAAATATTCTTTACTAACATGAAAGTTTGTATTATGTTTTTTGTAAGAATCCTTAAACATACTTCACATTTACTTTGAAGTCTTTTACATTTTTATATCTACGAGGGAGACTTTTAGTGAAACTAAAGAAAGAAACGTAGAATGTTTGTATGTGACTATCTGTGTTCTTATGTAGGAAAGTTAGGTTTCTGAGAATCCTAGTTTTATCTAAGACCTTTAACGTCTACAATATTGAATTCTACGTTAATAAACAAAGACCATCCTCGTAAAAGATCAGTTCGTAATTCAGTGACAATGGTTCGGATTTCACGTTCACTGTAAGTCCTTCAGATATGTCATTGACTGTTGGGCTATTATTAACTTCTTAGACAGTAACAAGACTACAAGATCACACCACAATCATCTTATACACTCTTTCATACTTGGTTAAAAGTACCTGGACATGTTCTTATTACAGTAACTAACTAACCGTATCTGTCCGAACGAAATATATTCAGTCCCTCTAAACAACTGATCTTATAACCATATGACTTCATGTCCCTTACAAAAGCTTAAATCTGCAAAACTTGTGCTCTGGTAAAACATCCGCAAGTGTGAGGGGGCAAAGGTTGGCTGATATATCACTGATTCCGGCCAATATGTTGTGGTCGTCGTCCCGCCCCTGGCTATAGATTAAACACTGACGCTAGTCCTCTTTTGTTGTTCAATTTAATACTCAACTTAGCTTATATTCTAGTCTCTATATATAAAATAGAATGTGTGTATGCATGTCCTTTATACGTTGCCAAACTCCTTATCCGATCGCCATGAAATTTTAGAAAGTTGCTCTATATGTGTCAGGGAAGGTTTTTGTTAAAAAATATTTTTGAAAACCTCATAAGTTTCTATTTTATGTTGTTTTAAATTTCTAATGTTAACCTTATGGAGAGTGAGTTTGTTTACAAATTTTCTACAATGAAAACATTTGATTTCTTAGCTACAGCTGATTGGTTTACATTCCATTAGCAATATGCATTACTATCCAATGCCATATGAATCATTCATTAATGTTGAAACTATGAAGTAATTATGTGCTGTATAAAATGAACAGCTTTATTCGCCACGTTAATATTTTACGGTTTAGGGGGGATTATGTATTTATATTTGTTTTATAAATATATATTGTTATTTGTATTATATATTTTATATTTTCTGTTTGATTAAAAGTCACGTGTTTATATGTTGGCCGAATAAAAAATAATTACAACGTTTATATATATTAAATTTATTATAATAATCAGCTGTTGTATATCTTTCCTGTAAAAGCCGTATTACAGTTAGGTTTGGTTTGGATTGGATTTGAGAAATTGTGAATTAATCCACTCATATTTTTTTGTTTTATGGGAATGTTATTAATATGTCTTATCGTTTCAGTATTTTTATTCACTATGCCGCGACCCAGAATATCTAACGTTTCACAATAAAGCCGTAATGCTATTTGACTTCAGGACATGGCCAATCTGAAAGTTAACATGTATTTACTGTCAAGCGTTACGAAGTTCGCCGGGTCAGCGTCAGCTAGTTTAGAATAAAAAAAATTATAGGATATTTCGTCACTAGTCCGGAAAGTAACTAGTATAACACCGTATAGAGTTTCACCGACAGTATTACGAACAGTATTTTACATAATACCTTTATCAAAATTATACAAGGGTGTCCGAAATGAACTTTTTGTCACAAAAACAGTTTTTAAACATTTTATATTCCTCTTCATACCGCATTTGCGAAGTGTCAGATAACAAATGTTTCGCTAATTGTGAAAATCAATTATGGTGAACAGAACTTCTGTTCTCAATGTTAAAATAAACATTGAATCATAAAACCTAATTTTAGGAGTAATATTTATTCACAGTTATGAAAAAATTCTCTAAGATGGTGAGGGTTTGAATCCCACTTCAATTGACATAAACTTCACTTTATTGATTTTTTATTATATGCAATTTGATTCTCTATTACAAGAAGTATAGGCATATACGATTTTCGAATTCTTGTATATGTTGCAATAAATGACGTTGCCTATTGCCCTTTATAATGAAAGGTTTTTAAGCTTATACCTTTAATAATTTGTCTTTTCTTGCTTTGTTACTTTTGAAACATAAGCGCAAAGTTGGCTGGCTGTTTTGTATTTATTAAATTGAAACCTTGGTCGCCATAACAGAATTACAAAATTTTCAAGGTTTAATGATTTAAAATTTAAAAAATGCACCGGCTATATATAGCCCATACCTAGATAGTAGTTCCAAACCCACAAAGTGAGATAATAATAATTAATCGGTGCATTTTTCCTAATGAAATTGGAGCCTCTTATATAAGATGCTATAAATTGTTGTATTCCTTAAGGCTATTTGACTAAGCACATTTGTCCCTCAAGATTATTTTTTAATTGGGGGGGGGTTATGTAACACTTCTTCTAAATTTACTCCTCAGAACACTTCCTAAGGATTGTCCTAGAGTTTTTCACATGATTGTCATTAATTATTAATCATTAATTAATTTCTAACGGTGAAGGTAAAAAATATAATTACAAGCAAATTGGTTTACAAAAAAACCATAGCCTCATTTTGGTTGATAAATTTCACGTAATATTTTTTAATATGTTACTCAAGTAAAATACTATTGCTTTAACCACTCTCCATTCTTTGCCTTTTCCCGTCCTTGTTTTACACGTACAATATCCTAACCCCTACATACCATTTATTATGCGTCTTTGCCGTTTTAATTTTCTAATGTATGTTTCCCACACAATAGCTTTCATCTTTCCCCTTGGTCATTGTTCCAAGACCTGCGTTCCTTTGTTCAGCACAGAGGAGAGTTATATGGATTAGTACATGTGGGGAATACCGGATTCTACAGCTTCAGGACACTCTGAACTCATTGTTTCTCAGCAATGTTTTTATGTTTGGATTGGTTATGAATATTTATTTTAAAAATGTATAAAATAATACAACATTTTTATGAAAAAAAATAAATGCTTAAGACTAAATACACTTATTATGATGGCTATATGTTTATCTAAAATAAAAATAAATAAATACAATTTTATTCAGATTGGATTAAATAGCTATTCCGGTGTTTATTAAAACAAGTTAGTAACTTTTTTATCTTAGACTTCATCAATACTGGAATTTTAGATCTACGTCATATTTTAGACCTACGTTATATCTTAGACGTACGTCATATTTTAGAAGTACGTCATATTTATGCAGGTAGTTATGTCATGGTGCAATAATATATTACATACAATGCAATAGTTAATTTATGCGATCACAAACTTTGAAATAAAACTCATTTGGTTTTACAATAAAGTTTTAAAAATTTTACAGGAATCAGAGACTATTTACTTACTGTTTATTTCGCAAAAAATCAAGTAACATTTTATAATTTCTTTTCGTAGTATTAAACAAGATTACTAATTGATATTTCATATCACAACCAACGTCTGAGGAAACGATAATTAAGAACATGATGGTATTACAAAAAAACATGGTAATGACTGAGATATTTTTAATATATTTTATCAGGATTTTAGTAATCGAGTCGTCCATAATTTGTTTTTGCGTAGAGATTAACGGGACAGGTCACTTTATTTTACCGTCACCCCAATGGTAAACAACACAGAACATTTTGCAGATTTTTCTTAAGGGTTTTATATGATTGTGTTTACTTCTTTGTAGGACGCTGCTGGAATGAGTGAATAAGAAATAGAACAGAGTATATAACAGTGTACAGCTGTTAAATTAAAATTAATAGTGCGTTTACATCGATCATTGAATTTAAACCTGTATCAAAATGATACTTTACTAAAATGGTATCTTAACGTATAACGAATTTTATTATCAATAGAACATTTTTTAAATTCATCTTGTCGTAAATCAATAATAAAGAAACCAGAGTTTATTTTTTCTTTTTATTTATTTGTTTAGGATTTCACTTTTAAATTTCATCACTATAATCTTTCTTTTTGAAGTGGGCTACTTAATGCTGTCTACAGGCCTCTATATTATTGAGAAAAATACTTTATTATTTTTGTATATATATATTTGTGAAATTTGTATCGAAAAAAATATTCGAAATTATAAAGGAATAAATTTTTATTTATGCTTACACTGTGTCTCAGAGTTCTCAGAGTTCTCAGAAAAAATTGAAAAAATTTTCATCATTTTTTCGGTTAAAAGGTTCAGGTTACCCTAAAAAATTAAAAATAAAAAAATCTAGGAATCCAGCCATTGTGCACTCGTGTACATAATTTTTAATAATAATAATAATTGGACAATTAGTGTAGTCTCTGGCTCTGTACACAAACTTACAGCAGTCCAAAAAAACAGGCAGCCTCTAAACGGATCTACTCTCAATTCAAATTCGAAACTACCTACGAAGACAATATCTTCTCCACATATTATGTATACGAGGGGAAAGTAAACAAAAATGTTAAATAGATTTACTCATGATCACTACTCTCAAAAGTAAATAGTTCCTTTTCAACATTGTAGCTATTACTTACTCAGTTATTTTTATTTATATAATTTAAAAGTTTTTTTAAGACGATGGGGAGCCCAGCCATTATTGTAATCGCACCATCGTCAATATTGTCGGATGAAACTGCGTACCAAATTTAATAAAACAGTTTAGAAAAGAATAATAAATGTATTCTTAGTACATAATAACCTAACTAATATACAAAAAATTTATATATTTGCCATGTCATAAAGTAGTGTGTTTCTAATAGTTTATTTAATTTAATTCGCAAACATTTGCCTCTTACTATGTTTATTCGGTTTAATGATGTAGTCACTGAGATGGTGTTTTTGATTTGCTTGGCAAACATTTTTATCTATAGTCAAACATCTCTTAAAAATACGACATCCCAAAATTGGATATGTCTATTAAAACGTCAGTTCTACATTTTTGTAAAAGATATACTTACTTCTTAGACTATCGTGTGCTTGAGAGAAGGTAAAACATAAATCGCTTGTTTTAGTTTTAAATTCTTTTAGCGAACTTCCCATAGGGCAGAAGCTGTTATCGTAGGTCTCATTGCAATATATGTATGTGCGCGCGCGCGTGTGTGTGTGTGTTTCCTAGTGAACACGATAACTCTCGAAATAATGGTCCAATCGAGACCAAATTTGGTAGAAATGTGTATTACTACGTTTACTCGAACGAGATCGTAATTCAGTTACATCGGTCAATCGAAACGGGTAGTTTGGGTGGTTTTGTACCCCAATTTTTCTGTGTTTCTATGTGTAATTTTTAAATATTTTACATTAGAATTGGCTTAAAAACTACACAATTTTATTACAGTTATACGTATCTCCAATGGTTACCGAGCTGTTAAAAAAAACTTCACACAGTACGTTATATTTTGAGGCTCTAATGTTAATCTTATAGAAGATATTAAAAAAATATATTCCACTTAATAACAAATATTTTTGGATGATGGTATTTAGCTTTATGTGGTTGAGATCTATCAATTTATGGATGAATCTCAAACACTGCTGTGACGTGGGTATTTAATTTCTAACTCACCTTATAATCCGGCATAGTAATAGGAACCATAACTTGAACATGGTCCGATGATTGTTCGAACGTGTCATCACACTCTTTAGCTTGGAGTATGGCATTTCTTTCACTGACTTTACACAAGTAGTAATCTTTGAACAAAAGTTGCTCCTTTTTGTAATGGTTGAACATGCCCTCTGGTTCCCCAAGCGCACATTTCCATTTCATGTCTCCTGATCGAAATGTTTTGTCTAAAAATAACAATCAATCACGGATAGGTGTTTGTACTGCATTTTATTAAGACCCCTTTATTGCACGGTGTCGTGCGACGGTCGTCGGGCGGACGTGGTATCGAACGTCTCTGCCAGTCCACCACCTCACGTACACTCACAGTTCACAGTGTAGTTTATTAGGATGTGTTAGTTTGCCAGGATCCCTGTGTAGTTTATATGTATTTAACTACAAAAACAATGTTCGGAAGAGAAGCAGGCGGTCAGCAAACCCTATAAACAATGTGCGCCTCTTAAAAGGTGCATTTTAGAGAATCAAGAGTTCATGGTGACAAATTTAACAATCGTATAAAAATAATTATAGTATTACAATTATTTGACATTAACTGCCTACTCCCACTCCTTCTACAAACCCACGTGGTGACGAGGGAAGGCGATGAGCGCCCAACGACCGTAATTTCGACGCGCGTCAAATGACGCTGTGCATAAATAGCTCCATATACCGCATTTATAAGGCAAATTTTTATCGAGCGCCCGACAGAGTACTCTAACTATCGACGTTGTGTTTTAGACGACGGTCACCCAACGACCGTGCATGAATAGACACATTTACGCCAATGCATTTTCATTACGACCGTATTTCGACGCCGTGCATAAAAGGGTCTTACTCTCATAAATAGTAATATATAAATTAAATGATAGCTTTTTTGTAAGTTGTTTGGATCTCTGGGACGGTGGCGACGCCCTGTAATCCAGCTACTTGGAGGTCACGAATTGTGGATAGTTGTGAGGGATGGTCGGTGGGTGTAGTGTTCTCTTATGTGGATTAACGTCCGCACTATTGAATACCACGTTAATGCACAAAGAAAATCCTCATAATTAGACCAATTCGTAATTCAGAGGCCGTGGTTCGGTTTCTACGTAAAACTGTAGGTCCATTAGTTGCCATCGGCTGTTGGGCTATTAATTAACAATCCTGTCTAAGGAACATGTCTGCCTCATTCATACTTGGCTTTAAATACCTACATTGTAGAATGGTTGCCATTTCAATGATCTAATGATGATTATGACATTTTTTTAAATTATGGTTTTATCCTCCAAAAAAATTCTAAATGGGTTTTATATCAATTCTGTCTGTCTGTGTATTTTCTGTTACACGAAGGATTATTTTCTGTCACGAAGTCTTGTTGTAGGACTTCTCAGCAAACGTGGAGCACCCACAATGGCGAAACATATTTTTTACATTTCAATACTTTTTGAAGAAGGGTTTTGTTTACTTTAAACATACTTATAACCTATTAAAATAAGGTGATGAGCTTTCAAACCCCCCATTTTGAGCAATTTTAGGTGGTAATTTAAAACATGTAACGGTCTCTGATATAAAGACAAAATACTGTAAGCCATAAGAATGTAAGAATTCAAATTCTTAAAAGACACTTATGAGGAATATTAATTATATACCAAACAACTTCAATCCATAATTTTAGTTCTATAAATTTTAATGCATCAATAAATTAAATTGGCAATATTGGTAATATTTGCTCCTCTGTATCTTTTTAGGATGAACTCAATAAATGATAACATTTTGAATACGTTAACTCATAGACTTGCAAAGGTTACCTCCTCACTGCAAATATTTTAAAACCTGGAAATCGACCTTTTAGCAAACCTAGATGTTACAGTTATGGAGATAAGTTGACAAATTGTTACAATGAATAGTTTGTTTTAAGCTAATATTGGGTTTACTTTCCTTACAATAGTTGCTCTATAAGTATCTGTTTTCTTTAGCTGAAAAATTTGTATCTCTCTTAATCACACATTCGAACATTTTGTAAGATATACTGTGAAACACTAATATGTAATTTACATTTAATGAAATACGTTTATAAAATTCTGTGATATTTTCATAAATACATATTGTGATTGAGTATAAAATTGTTGAAAAATAAATTTTTGTTTTATAGATTTTAGTAATAGATTTAGCAGTAGTACTAAAGTTATAAATTAAATGAAGGATTTCTATTAGATAATGTGTTTCTATGAGAATTACGAGTGTCAATTATATTTCTATGTAAAATGAATTATTCAAAATTATTGTAAAATTTGAATACGTTAATGACTAATAGCAATTATCTATTTAAATATTTTTAAAATGGTATCGATTTAATATAAACATGAATGTTTACAGTTATGTAGATCTATTAGAAAAGAGTGGTGACTGACTAAAATGGATAGTGAACGAACAGGGGTTTTTGGTAATATATTTGTTGCGTCTAAAGCTTCGCAACAGGTCACAATAGGTCACGGGCTAAAATCCCGAGATGCCCATTTCGGTTTGGACTGCTTTCGCAAAAAGCATTTGTATGTAATCTCTCTATTCTAAAATCTGTAAACATTTTGGTAAAAAAAAAAGTGAGACTAATACTATAAAAATGTGACATTTAAACGTAATAATCATAAATTTTATAAAATTACAATATTTCTGTGAGTATTTTCATAATATAAATTTACAATAATTGTGATTGAAAGTCATAAAGACACGTTTGGGTTACATAGTGATTTTTGTTTTAAGACATACGATGTTAGCTAGTCAGTTATGTGTTACTGAAATGGCATCCAGTCCAGGTTTAAGCCAAGTATGAATGAGAAATGAGTGTAAGATAATTGTGGTGCAATCTTGTAGTCTTTAAATAACTCGACAAAAAATTAAGGACCACAGTTTAACGTAAGTCCAACAATTCTTAGAATTATTACGAATGTTATTTTAATATATTTAAATATATTAAAATACTGCCATATAAATAAAACCAAGGTAGCTGGATCGAAACCAATCACCAATGACTCCTGTCAGATCATGAGCGGTCACTTCTGCCTAGTCCATGTGACTTGCGGCATTTTAATACTTCACATTCTTAATTCACCATGCAGACCCTAAACCTATGATGATGGGCAATTGATAGTAAAAAGAAACGAAAAATAAAAAAGTATCCGTGGTTAATGAGGCAACAAAAATACGTCTTATGATCTGTAATACCACTGGCGAGATCGCTCTTCAACAATAACCTATTAAATAATCATAAAACATAAAAGAATAACCGAATTGGATTAGAACATACCTACTCTAAATTTGAAAAAGAGTTTGTATTGTTGGCTAGCGTGCACTGAACAGAAGGTTGGGCCGCCACAGAGAGGATTTTGGTTGTCAAGGTCATCGGGGTTGTAGAGCTCCATGGAGGAAATAGAGTTGGCTTGCACTGTAACATACAGGGTGTGACAAAAATTATGGCAACAAACGGTTATCTAGTAAGTCAATTCAATACCTTGATATGTAAATGTTAAATTTTACGTACAGCATAAAACTATGACTGCGTAAGTATGCTAAATATGAAATGAATAAAAATAAACACAATACCAGTTTGTAAGTGTTAAAAAATGTATTCGTTTTCTTAAGTTCGTAATAGGTCTTCCGTAGTTAAGTGATAAAAAACACATAGAGGATTCTTAAAAACGACCTTATCTAGTTTCATTGCTTACAAATTAATTACTTAAAAATACACACAAACATAAGTAATAGTCATACACTGATGGTATTTTTTGCTAATATTTACTATTAAATATAAGGGTTCGGCTAATCTTGTAGCAATAAAAATTTATAACTCGATCGTGTCTATAATAACTTTATTTATATTAAATTTAATTCAGTGTAATGATGAACGTAATTTAATCCAGGCTACATAACAGAAGGGTTATACAGATATAGATAAGTAGGAATTTTTTGGATGGTTTCAACATATGTCATGCATAAGACAAAAAATCTGTACAGTTTAAAGTATATTATCCTTAAATATAAATTAATTTCTCTCCACACTGTTAAGCATGGCGTTCAACATGTAACTATTAGAAAATAGAATTTTAAAAATGTTTTCATGTAAAATTTGCCATAAAATGTTTTAGGCTATAAACTTTTAAACATATTATCTACTGAAAATATACAGGCGTTTTTAAAGGTGACAAATAAAACTTTTTCTAAGAAAATATATTTTTTATTCATGACGTAAAAAGTATAAGAAATGAATGATCAAAAATGCATTCTATGTACCCTATAAAAATGTTCATTACTGTACAGGATTATTTTAGTTTAAGCTATTTTACTATGGTAAAGTAAAATTATATTCAGTTGATGCATTTTAAATTTAGTTTTATCACAGCTTTTACTCTCAATATCAGGAACGAAATGTCTAGATATTAAAAGTCATATTACCCGAAGAAAAGACGGTAGCTGATGCTATTACGCCATAAATTACAAGAATCATTTCTTGATGCATCCCTGAAACAAAATATTTTAAAACATCATGCAGTTAAATAGCTAATATAAAAGTTACTAATGGTATTTTGTATATATTATGGTTAAAATGTAGTAAGTTATGCGTTAAAGTTGTTTTAAACTCCTATAAAAATTATTTAAAAGAAGACGTGACGTAATAATAAAATACAAACAAAAACTGTTATTATCATCCTAAAAACTTTTTAAATAGTCAACGCCAATATACAAGACCGAAAAACAAGCTTAAAATAGAAGCATACAACAGATTTCATCTAATTAGTTTTTTCAAGCTAAAACCCGTCATGGTGTACTATTGTTTGGTCCTTCAAAATTTAAAGCAACTTGCAAACAATTCACACTATATTTTACTGTATATTAGATTTGTTTTATGTGTACAGTTTTGAATTAAATTTTTACATATACGATTTAAAACGTATAAAACAGTATTAGTCATAATAATCTATAGACTTTTTCAAAATAAACGTGCATGGAAAAATAAGGAAGTAGAATATGTTACATTTGTAAGGAAATGTAATGATTTTCGGAAACAATTTCAAAATAAAATTGTTTTTCGTAAAAAAAGTTAATCAGTAACTTATGCATTTTTTCTAAGCTTTCCAAATTACATTCGTAGAAATTAAAAATACCTTAAACCACCAAAGAAAAGTGAAGATTATTGTGCACTATTGAAGTTCTCTAGAAGCGTTATTTTTAAATGTCTGTAGAGTTTCATTAGTTGGCAGGCCTGCTCTTTATCTTTGTAGGTTCAGCTGGGCTTACTGTATCTAATGTTAAAATGTTGACAGGTGAAAATATGTTGAATATTGAGAGTTTGTTCCACAAACTGTATATCATTTTTAAAGTTTTTAAACTATTTGACCATAAACAAATAAAATTGCTCCCATAGCCGCAGACCTGCATACATTTTTCCTTTAATTTAGGCTATAACTATTTGTGTAAAGAACGCAAACGATGTCATATCACACGAGAAGTTCAGAACTTCAAGGGCGGCCATGACAGTTTACACTCGTATTACATACAAGATTTTTCCTACAATAAAAAAGTCTTTTAGGTTATGTTTGATTTTTCCGTTGAGATAAACATAGCTTTTAGGTTTCCGGTGACTCAATTTCATTGCGCAAAACCGGAAGTTAGTGTTGTAGGAACGACGACCGTCTATCAGCTGACTGAGTGCTTATCGCATGCTATTGGTTAGTTTCATATATATTTGAAACGTTCCGCGCATGTGATTGGCAGATTAATTATCCACACTAGGGTGGATATGAGATCATATCCACCCTAGGGAGGATAAGTATTGCTGACACGTTCTGCTAACAGTGCGAAATGTACCTGTTATTGTGCCGTTGTAGGGAAAATCTGTTCTTAACTCTTCTTCATTGGTTGAGACACATGGTAAAGTTACATTAATTTACTTATTCTATACGAACAACAAAAGGGACAGAGTAAGAAGGATTGCTGTCTTGAGGAAAAAATGTTCAGGATTTTTGTGACATAAATTACTAGATCTTAATTTTATGAAGCTGTATACTAAGTATTACTATCTTAAACAATACGTGATATATAAATTTGTACCTTCTCTGTAAGATTGAAATTTCAGATCCAAACTGTAGTTACCAGTTTTATAGGAGAATCTTTTAAGCGATTGAGAGCAAAAATTCAAAGTACTAATTTGTTTGTTTTTAAGCTGATTCCAATGATTTCAATATTTAGATTTATCAGTAAAAGTGTAGTGTATTTATTAAATATATTTCATGGAAAACACTCCCGACCCCTACTGGGTACAAAAACCAACAAAACCCTAGTTCGGACTATCATATTTTCCTTTTTTTATTTAATCTCCACAAATCATTCCTTACAATGCAGCAAATTAAGTTTTGATTGAACCCCTTTTATGAGAACTGTAGTGCCCTTACACGCGCATGTATACAAAAACACATTTAAGGTTTCGAGGTTTCGAAAGAATGTTTTTGGCATCAGGGAATCACGGAATGAAAAGAAATTTCACTAAGGTCTACTCAGGTCACTAAGGTAAATTTGCTAAGGTCAACAAGATTATTGTCTCACCGTACTAAAATCAAAATCTACAAAACCATTATAAGACCTGTTCTTCTATATGGAGCCGAATCCTGGACTATGGATAAAAGTACAGAAAAGAAATTAATCACGTTTGAAAACAAAGTCCTGCGCAAAATCTTTGGGCCCACAAAGGAAGGGGACACTTGGAGGATTAAACATAATCGTGAACTAAGGGACCTTTACAAGGAACCTGACGTAGTAGCTGAGGTTAAGAGTAGGAGACTTCGATGGGCGGGTCATATCATTAGAAGAGAGGAAAGAAACACAATAAAACAAGTGTGGACATGCAATCCGACGGGGAGGAGACCACGAGGCAGGCCAAAGAAACGCTGGAAGGATGAAGTTAAAAAAGACATGGCCAGGATGGAAGTGGATGAAGACACCGCAAGAGACAGGACAAGATGGAGGCAGTGCGTTGGTGAGGCCAAGTACCACTTGGGGTACAAATGGCCATGGGAGTAAGTAAGTAAGAGTAAGTTTACCATGGAGACTATGGTAAAAGTTCTATTTTATAATAGGAAATTTGATAATTATTTTTATTAAATAGGTTAGGGTGAGAGGAAATAAGGAATTTTGACAGACTGAATGGGTTCAGAAAATTTCAAAAAAGCACTAATCTCAATAATTTTTCTAGATATGACTAAGAATAATATTTCGGAACTAGAAACACGATTCCAAACGTCACAACGTCATAGAATAATGTGTATATTTTACGTACTATTCCGGTATAAGTATTACCAAACTGTTTACGTGTTGAGATATTGAAGCAATCCACTTACCCTGCTAGCGGTTCCGCCCTAACCCCAAAGGGGAGGTTAACAAGATCAAACCGGGATTTTCATGAAGGGTTCTGTGGCAATATATCTTGAAGGAGAAGCAGACATTTCCGTCCATTTTTTGAATTGAGATAATTTGTGTAACCTTTATGTAATCTTTTACTGAAACAGGTTAGATTAGATTGGATTATTGAAATGGCGACCATACCACAAGGTAGGTATTTTAAGCCAAGTATGAATGAGAGTTGATTGTAAGATGATTGTGGCGCGATCTTGTAGTCTTGTTACTGACTAAGGCTGACATGTTCCTTAGACAGGACTGTTAATTAATAGCCCAACAGCCTATGGCAACTAAGGGACCTACAGTTTAACGTGGAATCCGAACCACGACCTCTGAATTACGAATTGGTCTAATTATGAGGATGGTCTTTGCGGATTAACGTAGCTTTCAATAGTGCGGACGTTAATCCACACAAGAGAACACTGTATACTGTATTTTTGACTTTGTCAATACTTATATTTGTTCATGACAATAAAAAAGATTTGATTTGATTTGATTTGACTCCACCCACCGACCATCGCTCACAACTATCCACAATTCGTGACCTCCAAGTAGCTGGATTACAGGATGACGCCACCATCCCAGTTCATTTTTCAAGGCATAAAATTTACCAAGAGTTATAAGAACATGAAATCCGTTATTTTATTTTTAACCTCAAATTATAATTATCTTGGGACAAGGATGCCAAGTGTGGTGTAATGAAGAAAGTGAGATACCTTGGCGGAGTCAAAAAGGGCCAGAATTGACCGCTCTGATGGGAATCAGCTGTTTTGATCTTCACATGATTTATTTACTGGGATAGAGTGTTTGTCACTCCTGAGTTTTCTTTTTATCTTCAATTGATTTATCATATGATAAACTTTTATTGTTTTTTGTGTCTGAAGTAATGGTAGAATTAAGTGAAATTCGACGTTTTCTAGGGCGAAACGCCTAGTATAAAAGTTGCGAAACAAGAAAACGTAATACTGAAGTGGCTCAGTTTTATTACACAAATAATACATCCGATGAAAAGTGTTTTCAAATATTTTTAGTGTAATTATAACACAGTTTTTACTACTATGTTCCATATCACTAAAAGTTTAATTTTATTTATTTTCAACGTTTTTAGGAACTCGAAACTCACGTCTTGGAAAATGCCAAAGCCCTCAGAGATAAACACCCTTCCCAACTTGGAGGACTTTGACAGTTACGTCACGGATGGACTGCTTGTCACGTCAACCAACGTTAGTTTCAAACCTTAACGATATTCTGCTTTCGAAAGTATGTAAGAATGTATGTTTTATAAATATACGTATGTGGAATGTTTAAAACCATGACCCTCTTAATGTAGCTCCTCACATTTCGTAGATTTTAATTAACTATTTATTTTAGACTACTTTTTGAAATGATGACATACCCAGGTAGGTATTTTAAGCCAAGTATGAATGAGAATTCAGTGTAAAATTACTGTGGTACGATCTTGTAGACTAAGGATGAAATGTTCCTTAGGCAGGACAGTAAATTAATAGCACAGCACCTAAAATACTTTCTAAAAGGTTTTTCCAAGCTGGGTGCAGACAAAACTTAAGTTGTACTTACATGGATGTGTAAATGCAAATAAACAATAAAAATAATGTACTCGTAGTTCCGTTTTGGCATGGTAGAGTGCGCCAAGCCGCAAGCGACTCACAGAAGCAGCCAAGATCGCGAGTTATATGTCCCAGGTTAGCTCTAACACTGAGGTGAACTTGGCACACTTAATACTATACCATCTCGGAATACTACGATCTCATTTGCTACAGCTTGTTCATACATTTGACATTAGAGTAATTACACTTTATACTAGAGACTTCAATGTATCTACATTTGGCATTTCAGTAACTAGGAGTGCACTCAAATAATCGTGTAAGCACATGAACAAGCTAAGAAAACTATACAGTTGTCAGTAACGTGTTATGTTATCAGGAAGCTAAAACTAACTTAAATAAACGGTGACGTCATATGGTTATAAGGACGACAGCTGTTTAGAGTAACTGAAAACATTCCATTTAGACACATTTTTGATCTAACCTATTTCCCACAGGGAAAATAGCACAATAGTTTTTACATGGATATGTCTTAGATATGAAGGGGGTGATAGCAATTTGTGAGACCAAAATTTGAAATGGTGACGTCATATAGATAGTGGCGTGCAATGGTTATGTACTGCTGTGTAGGTATTTTACATTAGGTATACATATTTTACAAAAGGTATTTTACATATAATAACATATTTTTTAGACATATAGCCTATTTTCCACAGGAAAGTAATCGCTACCTTAATTTTCAAACCTCGTAACTCCATTTTTTATAAAATTAAGGTTTCGATACCAACATCGAAAGAAAAATTCCCTCGCTAAAAAAAAGTTTTTAAAAATTTAGAAACATACTATATTTAACGTTTTATCAAAACCCCCAACACAATTTTTCTTACAGGAAAAATATTAAACTGTTTTTTTTATCTCTTGAAAAGTTTACCATTTTGGAATTACGAAGTAAATTAAGGTAGCGAAATACAATCCTTTTTTTGTTTATCCATTATTTTATTGACCTTTGGTATTCTGGAAAAATTGAAGAAAAGAAAACTAAAATAATGAAAATAATAACAAGTTTATATTTTAGGAAAACTCGAGAAACATTGTAGTGAAAATTAAATATTTTTAAAGAAGATCTTCTGTCATAAAAAAACATTGCCTACTCACATACTTACTTACTCTTACTCCCATGGCCATTTGTACCCCAAGTGGTACTTGTCCTCACCAACGCACTGCCTCCATCTTGTTCTGTCTCTTGCGGTGTCTTCATCCACTTCCATCCTGGCCATGTCTTTTTTTACTTCATCCTTCCAGCGTTTCTTTGGCCTGCCTCGTGGTCTCCTCCCTGTCGGATTGCATTTCCACACTTGTTTTATTGTGTTTCTTTCTTCTCTTCTAATGATATGATATAACTTTTTCAATGGTTCAGAGATAAACTAGTGATGTATTCAGATCAATAAAAAGCATACAACATAAAACAGCTGATTCTAAATATTTGTTTTCAATTCCTTAACACCCATTGTAGTGGTTGTATTTAGTAGGAAAGTTAAGAAGAGCAACTATGACAATAATTCATTAAAAAATACAGATGTGCTTTGATTTTCAAATTTAAACTTGATTTTCTCTGGATTAGAATAAAATATTTCAGCAATGAAGTTACCTTCCAAACAAAGGGACTTGCAAATTGCCATAACCTTCATTTATAAATAGAAATAATCCTCATATGTTACTTTTGATATTCAACACGATTGTTCAAATGTCAACGTTTGGTGCCAATTTGTAGATGTAAATCACTAGAAATAAAGGAAAAAGTGTGGAAAAAGTGCAATTTTATTTAGACCTCTGTAATTTGACTCATGTTAAATATCAATAAGTTTAAAAGATACTGTTTTTTGCAATTTGAGGCTTTGTATCTGTTGTAAGGTATATAGCTTTTTAAATGCAGCTGTTTTATTTTTGAGCACACAGTGTGAACACGCGTAATTTCAATTATCTAACCAAACAAAATATAAACTACTTTTATTCAAGTAATGTACGTGCTAATTAGTTGTTATGTTCGTTCGGACCTTTTCTCCAATCCCTGATAGCTTCTACATGTATCCGAAGCTCCCACCGCGAGGGAGGGTGACGGAGTGGAGGGTTGGATGAGCATTTATCCTCATTACATCATGGGCCGGCGTCAAAGAGCTTTGAACTTTCAAAAACAGGAACCACCCCTATAGGATTGTCATTGGTGTAATGGACTGGAAACTAAATGTTAAATTTCCCAACAAATTTTTTAATTCGAGGTAGACATTTTGCATTACTAGAGTATATATCAAAGACGTAAAATGTTACATTCTCATCCAGGTGATCAGCTACTTATTTTCGTCTTTCTGACATTTAGCTTGGTACAGCAAACATAAAAAATTACAACATTTATTTATAAAATGGCTTCCAGGGGGCGCTACACTGGTCTAGAGGAGCACACTGGTCTAGGGAGGGGTGCCCTGGTATAGGAACAGTGCGAATGATTTTGATTCCTGAGGTCACTGGTCAAAACCCGTTAATCACCAATGGCTTTTCGTTAAGTAAAAGAGTACTAACCCACTAAGGACATGCCGTAAGGTATGTGCAAACCGAGATCTGGCTATAGTCTAGACAGTTCTCGGATGAGAAGGGAGGAAGGTAAGTTAATAAAATAATGTCTTGTCGTATAGCTGTAGGAGGTTAGTGACGTGTATGACGTCACTGTTGAATATGCTCCTGGTTGTTGTCGACTCACAAAGGTGGAGAGCTCACAAAAGACAGATCACAATCGGCCCTCAGGTACTTCGTGCTTGTGACAGTCACATCCAGATCACACACAATGCGGTAGTATCCAGTCACAACAATAGTATGCAAAACTCAACATCGTTTGTTACTAAGTTTTATATTATAAATATCAGGGAACTTAAAACATAAAACTGTGAGGTTAAAATGTAAAAACCTGAAGACACTTGCTTTTAAATATAAAAAAGTTACAGGAATGTCGAACAAACAGTTTCGAATTACATTACCCTTGAGCTACGATCATATTTTTACTTCCCTATGGGAAATAGGTTATATCATGTATATGTCTAATGGGAATGTTTTCAATTCCTTTATACAGTTGTCTATATAGTCATATGATGTCACTAACCAAATGTCGTCACTGGTTCAAACTTGGGTTTCGCAAATTACCAAAACCTCCACCTCAGAGCTAAGACATATCCATGTCAAACATATTGTTTGAAACAACGAGTGCATTAAAACATTTCCACACGTATTACTAAATTTATCTTCCATGAATACTTATTCTGAGAATGTAATTTCAGCGATATGAGAGAGATTTTTCAGCAATAAACACGTTAAGAAACAATAAAGGTGAGATATGACGTATTTCATCTGGCTGCCTGCCTTAGCTTTCAACCAATTCCTCCACCATTAACTTTATATCACTAAGTGAAATATGAGATGCATTTCTTTCATAAAAACAATATACTCTGTACCGTTATAATTTCATTACTTTTTATCAAACAGTAATAATTTTGAGTTTTGAATGAATATACTGTGTTCTTACAAAAATGTTGCATGCGTTTATATAATTTATCTACGACCATTGCAAAAAGTATCCAAGCAGTGATATTTGGTTTCGTATAAACTATGTGGATAATAAGTGGACTTGATTCGTGACTTCGTCATTTACTGAAGAATCTTAATCCTCAAAAATCCATGGAAATATGTTTCGTAAGGATATAATATTTTGAAATATATTTAGGGACGAAAAATGTTATTTCGTTAGTTTGAAAACTCCAAAGATTGGTACAGTTACTCCAAGCAGTGTGCTTATTTTTAATTGTCTTGTTTTCAGTTTTATTTAAACAATTATTTAGTACAATACCTTTAATTTTGAGATAGATCTAAATCAAGTAAAAAAATATTATTCTTTTTTTCAATTACTACAAGGGAAATCTGACGTCCAACATCATAATTTTTGGTCATTTAAATATTTTTTTGCGAGTTGTCAAATTTAAATTTTTCTGAACGTTTATTGACCAAAGGCAATAAGTTTTCATAAATTTAAGCTGTACACATTCTTTTTTTTAATTAGTCTGCAAGGAGGCTCTGTACAGTTTACTATCAGCTGCCACACCACTAACCCAACTGATTCATCAATTCCAAAAAAAACTCTTTTTTTAACGTATGTACACGTAACTTGGAAGCCGTTAGAGATTTTTGACGTAATGTCACACTTTTTATTGCATATCGCAGCTTTGGAACAAAAATTATTATGTTTATTTTACTATAATTGTGGTCTATGGGGAGATGGTGTTAAAAATACAAGAAAAATAATATGATTTGGAAAAAATTCATAAACATATATGTATGCCTTATATTTTTATAGTAATAGTAACAACGAACTTTAAGATATTAATAAACAACTGTGCGAATTTTGAGCTACCTATGAACAGTAGTCTAGGAGATATGTGTACCTAAAATATGACATTTTAACATGAGGCCTTATGGAGCGTCGGACTCCCCTTAGTAAATTGGAGAAAATGTTTTTAACATAATTTACCTTTATTACCGTAATGAAATGATGACCTCCCCAGGAAGTTTAAAATTCCACGTATAAACGAGAAATGAATGTGGCATGATTTCGCACTCTTGTTATTTACTATAAAAACTATTATGAACTGAAAAGGAGACCTACCAAGAAGACCTATTTTAAACAAAGTTTGAATGAAAAATCAGTGTAAGACGATTGTGGAGCAATCATGTAGTCATGTTACTGACTAAGTCTGACATGTTCCTGAGACAGTACCTACAATTAATTAGTAGCCCAACAGTCAACGACTTCGTAGTAAAATACACTCTACACGTTACCTTAGGATCTGAGCCACTTTTGCCTCTGAATGAACTCAGACCATGTCTAGCTATTATGATGATCTTTTTAGTTCTAAGATGGAAAATACATATTTTGTAACAACATTGCATGTACGGAACACAGACACTTTCCATATGGTATGACGAAAACCATATTATTACTAAGTTGATTTCGTTGTACAATATTGTGGTCGATAGATAGACTATTATGAGTGGTATAGTTAATTAGCATACATTACTTGCATTTACCTTTAAGAAACGGTGACCTACCGGGGTAGGTTAGAATATCAAGTATGAATGAGAAATGAGTGTAACAAGATTGTGGAACGATCTTGTAGTCTTGTTACTGACTAAGACTGACATGATCCTTATTCAGGAGCGTTAAGTTAATAGCCCAACAACCGATGGTATCCAAGGACCTATATCTTTACAACTAATCGGAAATACTTTTACTTTAAATTAATAAATGGTCTAATTACAAGTAAGATCTAAGAAAACGTGGTATTCAACAGTGCGGACGTTAATACTCATAAGCAAATGTCGCATCCACTGACCATTTCTCGTAACAATCCACAATAATTCATGACCTCCAAGCAGCTAGTTTATAAAACACGCCACCACCCTGAGCTGAATGTTTTAGTACTCACCACTATATTTTCAACGGATTTTGGATAGTTCATGGTGTAAAAAAACTTATTTAAAATCCATATAATGTTGGAAAAAATAGTGGAAATCGTTGTTCATGTTTTTGCGAAGAAAGCAAACACAGATTTCAACTTTTAGGCAAACAAAAATTGGGTTAACCGTCATTTCGATCTTCCTGGTGTATTAAACGCAACCAAGATAATTAGACAACACCGACAAATGAGATAAAAGTACAATTTTATTTTTATAGATTGTACGCTAAAGATTTTGTAGATTATCTATCATGGGTTATCCCGTAGAAGTTTTCTGTGAGTTGAAAGGCGTCATTATCGGGCTTGATGTTTAACGTCTAGGCGAAGATGGCATGTCTTTAACGTCCAAACCAAGCAATCCTGGAGTATCTTCTCCATTTATTAAGTAAAGCTCTCGAAGCTCTCTGGTCGCACTTTTAATGATGGATGTGGAAAAATGTGTAATTCACGATGTTCAATCTGATTTAAAAGGTAATTTGCCGATGGTGGGTGAATTTACAGCTTATTTGGCACCTGTCAACAGTGATTTCAACAATGAGTTAAGTGAGCTTTAAGTCGCGTTGTTTTCGACAGACGTGCTGCCATCATTGAGCAGATACTTGAACTATATCAGCTAATGTATGAATTTGCCACTAGAGTATGCTTTGGGAAACACTCGCTTTCCCAGACAGTGGTACTGTGGTATAGTGGTCAAAGCATTTGCTGACTAGTGAATAATTTGAAGCCAATCGGAAGTACGTAGGTTCAAACCCTGACTAATCCCGATTTGGCTTGAAACTTTGCAAATGTAAAATACAAAATGTATTAGTAGGTATGATGCTTTGTCATGTGCAATTTGTCACTGCTACTTTTCATGTACTCACCTTTTGACTTGGCATCATTATATGTGGAACGACAAATTTTAAAGGAGTCTGTGACTGTACAAACGTATCCTTACATTCTTCCGCTTTTAGAGTTACGAAGCTCCCAAGGTCGTCTTGGGACATAAGTGATAATTCTTAAATAAAACCTGAGCGTCTGTGTAGCTACCAAACGAACCACCAGGCTGTCCGATGACCAATTGCCATTTCATATCTTCAGATTGGAATGTTGTGTCTGAAATAGATTTTATTATTTTAAGGCAATATACATAATGAGAAATACTGTTGGTATACAATATTGATGAATATGATGATTTTGATTGTTAATCTGCAATAAATGGACTATAGGTTAACACAGATTATAGGAAATACAGTATACGTTGTATTTATAATAAACGGTATCAGTGGAATTACACAAATACTTTTTCCCTTAAGTAAATTTAAAAACGACAATCTGATTGAACCATCATATTCTTTTAAGTTTAACTAGGTATCATTTAAAAATTTGTTGTTTCAAAAATGATCATCCAATTTCTGAAAATAACAATAAGAGAAACAAAGTAAATTAATTGTATTAGTTTTTCCATCAATAAAGCTATTAAAAATCACAATAACTACGAAAGTTCGTATATGATGTATATGATTAATAAATCGTAAATAATCGTAAAGTACGTATATGATAAATAGAACGGTATCGTGGTCGCACTTTTAATGATGGATGTGAAAAAATGTGTAATTCACGATGTTCAATCTGAATTAAAAGGTAATTTGGCACCTTTCAACAGTTAAGTGAGCTTTTAGTCGACGTTGTTTTCGACAGACATGCTGCCATCATTGAGCAGATACTTGAACTATATCAGCTAGTGTATGAATTTGCCACTAGAGTATGCTTTGGCAAACACTTCCCAGACGGTGGTACTGTGGTATAGTGGTCAAAGCATTTGCTGACTAGTGAATAGATTGAAGCCAATCGGAAGTACGTAGGTTCAAACTTTGACTTACCCCGATTTGGCTTGAAACCTTACAAATGTATTAGTAGGTATGATGCTTGGTTTTGTGCTGTTTGTCACTGCTACTTTTCATGTACTCACCTTTTCACTTGGCATCATTATATCTGGAACGACAACTTTTAAAGGAGTCTGTGACTGTACAAACGTATCCTTACATTCTTCCGCTTTTAGAGTTACGAAGCTCCCAAGGTCGTCTTGGGACATAAGTGATAATTCTTAAATAAAACCTGAGCGTCTGTGTAGCTACCAAACGAACCCCCAGGCTGTCCGATGACCAATTGCCATTTCATATCTTTGGATTTGAATGTTGTGTCTGAAATAGATTTTATTATTTTAAGTCAATATACATAATAAATAATACTTTAGGTATACAATACCGTTTATGAGACCCCCCCCCGGCAATGCCAAGCTTTTTTGAATGGGTTTCGTTGGGTAATTTACCTTACGCTTCATACTTAGTTTCATGGAACAGATTGAAAAATGAGGATGAAATTGATTTTTTAACATTATCGATAAGAACAACATTGCACCCTCTCAGACAACGTACTGAGTTTGTCATGGACACTAAAATTAACTTTTCTGAATAATATTCAATAGTTTAAATACTATACTTTAGAATTTTTTTATAACCTTGTTTTGTCTATTTTGTATGTTGCTTTTTAATTGAATAAGCATAAATGTTTACTGGAAAGATGTTTGAATTCAAGAAACATCTACAGAACGTGATGAACTGTATTTGTGTTGGAGGATCTGCAAGGAATATTGGCTGTAGAAGGTTATAAATCAATGTAAAACCTCTTATGGGGACAATAACGCCCTTCCCGACTTGCGAAGGAGATTGTTATAACAATTTATGCGTTTGTGCCAGTTTAACAAACTAAGAAATAAATCGAATAATTTATAACTGTATTCCAAATATAAATATTCATTCACACTGCTTACAAAACTAGTTATTCGTGCACTAAGAGATTAAAGTGAAACATTTTTGCCAGAAGACAAATATTGTAGCCCAAGGCGTAGCTGAGAGTTACAGTATTTGATTTAATTAACCTGAATCATTAAATCACAATTATTTTAAATGCAACAATAAAGTCGGCCAACATAACCTCAAAGCAATCAATGCAAACTATCAGCTGACCGTTCAATAATTTATTACTACTGTCAGCTGCTATTATATCTGATGGCTCATTACAGGGTGTTCCGGGTTTCTACCCCTTTTATTCCTATAGAATTTCTTTTTCTCCCTATTATGAATCGACAGGAAGTTTTTGAAAAAAATGTAAAATCTTCAAAAATTAGTTTTAAGATTGACAATATACTTACATTTGTGTAGTTCATTTTAGTTTTTTCATTGGCAAATAAACATTTTTACTTTGGGATTAAGTAATTATTCGTTAAAATTTTAAAATTTTATCCGTGAATGAAAAAGTATGTAATGAACATGTTAGTCTTTAGGCTCGCTAAAAATATGTTTTAAGACAAATATATTTTCAAATATCTGGACTAGTTTGGAAAATACCCTATTTTCATACATATTTAAATTTTTTTAAGGTAAATGTAATATTATGGAGCGAATAAATGTTAATATAATTCACTCTTCGCTAACGTGTCAAAGTAATTTAATAGGACATAATGTCTATTAAATATCTTAAATAAATAATAATGATAAATAAATACTTGTGGAAGGTTCCAAACTAAATTATACTGCAAAAAAACTTATAAAAACATTTAGGCTTACTGTAAACATTTTAAAAAATTGTTAGAAAATCTACGGTTTTACAAAATAATCAAATCATATTGCAAATAATCAAAAAAAGCCAATTAGTATTATTTATTGAACTAATATGAAATTATTTTGTATTTAGGAATATAGCACACAATTGAGTATGAAAAACAATATATATTGCCTTTACCTGGATAGTAAATTGCTGGTAGTTTAAAACGAATGCAGAATATTGTCCATGTAAGAGAGATTCGCACACTTGTTACGACATATTGTGTTGTATGACAGCCCAACGTGATAGTCAATGTATGCTCAGATGCAAACAATTAAATAATGACAGAAACATGTAGAACACTGGTTCAATAGCACAAAGCTAAGTAACTTTAATATTTTTTAGATAGAAAACTTTCCGTTTTCTTTGATTACCTATGGACAGTGTGGTGAATTAAAGACAGCGAGATATCGTAATTAAGACTGGGACCGTGGTGTGTCCGGTAATCCAGCTACTTGGAGGTCACGAATTGTGGATAGTTCTGAGCGATGGTCGGTGGGTGTAGTGTTCTCTTGTGTGGATTAACGTCCGCACTATTGAATACTACGTTAATCCGTAAAGACCATCCTCATAATTACACCAGTTCGTAATTCAGAGGAACTACAAATACTACTTTTAGACTCCATGTTACATTTTAGGTCCCTTAGATATGCCATTGACCGTTAAGCTATTAAATTAACAGTTCTATCTAAGGAACATGTCAGCGCCACAATCATCTTACACTCATTCATACTTGGTTAAAAATACCTATCTGGGCAGGTTACTTTTTCAGTCAAAATTATGAAAGTAAAGTACAAAAGCACTTTTTCCTGTACACCTTCTCGACCCATAACAGTCCAGGTCGTTACCCGGAACTGTGTAGTAAGCTACTTTAGGCAAGATCTAGATGCGATATTATGATGTAGCGAATCACTAAGCTGTTGGTGGTTGGCGGGATTTGAACCCGGGACCTTGGGCACCAAGGTTCCCCACTCTACTACTAGGCTAGCACCAGAGATCATCTGACGACTCGACGGCCACTGGCTCGATCCAGCAACATTCAGATTTTCATCGTATGATCCTCTTATCTACTTTATATAGGATATTGCATTTTAAAACGAATTAGCAAATTAAGTACACTTAATATATTTATATTTCAAACTTGCGATGAGGCCAAAAGGCGTTTCCATTTCTAACTATTTTACTTAAATAACCTTTCAGATTAAGACGCCTCATGAAGAACATCCTGAAGCCATTTTCAATGTTCTTCTCCTACAATTTGATCATTCACACTACACAAAAATGTTTGTATTTATTTCCCTGTGGAAAATAGGTTAGAGCATGGATATGTCTAAAGGGAATGTTTTCAGTTCATCTAGACAGCTGTTCTTATTCTTTTGTATTAAAAATTCAATACAATAGCTCTGGTAGTTTCTATGGAAACCTGTTACATATTTTCAATCTTACAAAACACCAGCACCCCCCCCCACCCAGAGATAAGACATATACATGCCAATAGGTACACCAAAGGTACAAATGTATTGGTTTACGTTTCCATCTACTTTTGGTGTCCCTTAAATTTGAGAGTGTTTTTAATGACATACTTTGTACATGTGTTGAGGCAGTTCATAATTGTACAGTTCTAATTCTTGTTCTCCAAGTCTTATATTAAATTACCTCATTATCCTCTTTAAACTCTATTAGTTTGGGTACGTAGACTTAGTACGATTTTTGACCTCCAAGTTGCGAATTAGTAGTTTTAGAACAACCCTTCAGCCCAAAATGTACTTAAAAATAAATGAAAAAATATTAATTTCTTTTTAAATTTCATCCTATATATTTTCCATGTTCAAATAATTGAAAGGTAAAAACTATTATGAACAAATAAACACAAAAATTGAAAATCGACCGATAATTTTACTGTATTTCTTGCAATGTGAGATAGAAGGGTTTGCATATTATAAATAGCCAGCCTGGAGCGAAGGTCTGTAGTAATCCGATATAAATGACAGTCCAATATCCGAAACAACGGGTTCTAAGGTAAGAAAGGGACATTGGAATAATATGTATGTGACATATTTGCGTTTGCTTTAGAATCAGCAAGAATTTATTTGTTCCATTATACCATTCACTTTGTTTGGGAGTATAATTTTGTAAATTCTTCATTGTTTTGCATTTTCCATGATTTTAACATTTTAGTAGATTCACATTTTATTATTTTTACTTAATATTCGTCTTGTAATATCTTAAATATAACTACAAGGTTTAAGCTAGCTTTTTGTTACTGTTAATATACCATAAAATTAAAAAAATATTATTAATTTTCAAACATCGACTGCCCCTACTTTAGGCTGAGGGACTGTACGGTAAATTGAAGACAACGAGGTACCATAGCGGTATTATAAACTTAAGTAAGCCAGAGGTGACCAACCGCTCATGATTTTGCTTGAGTCACCGGCTGCTGGTTTCGATCCAGCAACCTTTGACTTACAGAGACAGAGCCCTGGTACCCCTGAGCTATCGTGACGGTAAAACGTATATAGACCTATTTTATACATTATTTACCGTTTTAATGACTATACTTTGTTCAGAGTGAGGCTATGAATATTTCAAAAACTGACGTCTGAGAATTATTTATACTAATCAACTTGGTAACACCGGTTCTTGCCTTAACAACTATGGGATGAAAAAGACTATCAACAGGAGAACATTTGAATATAAATATAATTAGGAATCGTAACCTTAGCTATTTCTAAGTTAAAGATGAAATCGATTTGAACATAAATATCAATAACAAAGGTTGACTGGGACGGTGGCGACGTCCTGTAATCTAGCTACTTGGAGGTCACGAATTGTGGATAGATGTGAGCGATGGTCGGTGAGTGTAGTGTTGTCCGCACTATTGAATCCTACGTTGATCCGCAAAGACCAACCTCATAATTAGACCAATTCGTAATTAAGAAGCCGTGGTTCGGAGTCCACGTTAAACTGTAGGTCTATTATTTGCTGTTGGGCTATTAATTTACAGTTCTGTCTAAGGAACATGTCAGCCTTAGTCAGTAACAAGACTACAAGATCGCGCTAAAATCATCTTACTCTCATTTTCACATTCATACTTGGGGTTTATAAAATAAGAAGAAAAATTAACTCTCATATTTATCCACAGATAATGATACAACATTTCATATATTATGTTATTGATTGGGAAATTCACTGTGTACACAGGTCTGCTGTGACAGGGATATTTTTCAATTATGACCATGGAAATTACATGTTCATGAATATCAATAGATTTGAATACTAGCTGATGTAACAGTCGACTGAAGTGCATAATTTAAAGTTCTTTCCATCTAATCCATCTATTTATTTTTTTCCTCTAAGGAATAACATCTGAATAACAAGAAACAATCTATAAACTAACAGTGAGTTTCATTTTAGTGTGATGGATTTTAACCACAAATAGTTAACTCCTAATGCATTTTAGAGACCGTACAGTTGGTAACACTGTCACTCCATTATCAGGCGATAGACAGTCATTAAATGACTTAGACTTGGTCCCTTCCTTCCTGGGAGCTCTTTGGAGAAGGGAGAGTGTGCGATGAATACATAACTTGGAGGGAGGCCTAATTTGAATAATTTTTTCAATGCTATCAAGCATTTTATTGAAACATTCGAGCCCTATTTTACCACTTGGAGTTTTTCACTGCACACGGTTCGTTAGTGGTTGAAGTATATATTATTTTAGTCCTGTTCCTTTGATAAAAATACAAATTTTATTTGATTATCTTATCTCACTATAACAGTTTAAGATAGAAGATGTATGGAACAAAATACGTTTAGTGATTGAAAAAATTACAAGCACAAAATTAAATTAACCTATAAGGTCTTTATGAAAAATAAAAAAAATCTAATTATCACTTGCTTTAAAGCAAAATGTTTTCACGATTAATAAATAAAAAAACAGTAAATAAATACAATGATCCTACATATAAACTATTAAACTGATAAGATGAATTTGCTTACTAAAGGTTTGGTAATTATAACCATACATTATAATTATACCATTAGAATTTTCGTCACTTACTTTAATCTCACTATCTCTAGTTATGAGTATCGACTGATGAGTGAAGAAGGAGATAAAGTAACAATAATTAGTGAGTGTTTATTAGTAAAAAATAAATTAAATCTTTGTCAAAATATAATACCCACTGTGTAGAATAGTAATATAATTTTGCACCAATACAAATTTTAACCTGTTTACTGTGCATAATCCTTTGGTAAAGTGTGAAAATAAAGGTTCTCGCTAGTAAGAAATAAGGATATTTATACAAAACCCAGGAAAGTGGCTCAATCCCGTAGGCTCTCGGAGAGGCACGCTTGCTTTTTATCACACCGATATAATCGACCTTCGGATATCACGTAGTCTGTAACACGCAGCTGCTTCCATCCGATGTTATTGGCATTTCCAGCTAAATACCTATTGAACTTTTTATTATCGATTAAAATAAATGCAATGTTGAAATGTTTATATTACGTGTAGTTTTTCTATGCCAGTGAATTTTCTTTGAAATTCTGATAGATAATAGTCCAAGCCCTTGTTTTGTTACTTTTACAGTTGTTTTACTGAGTGAATAATGAATACTTATTATTTAATGAATAACTAATAACGATCTATTTCCTCCTTGTAACAAAAACAATTCACAAAGAAAATAAAAACACTGAGGAGAAAATCTGGTCACATTGTACAGTGACTTTGAACAGGAATAATCCAAGATAACACTATCGAAAAATTATTTGTTTAAGTCCAGTCTACTCTTAAATTATCTCTTTAGTCCTTGTAGTGTAACACATGATACTCATGAAATTTAATTCCATAGAGTTTTCCTATTCTAAGCAGTTATTAAGTTATATACTTGAATATAAAATATTATTATATTGAGTTATAATTTCAGAACTTATAGTTTAAAATATAGTTTTATAATACTTGATGTATAAAAAAAATTAATCTTGTTATAACAAACGTATTTTTAATAAATATTTTAGGATCCTTTAGACAAACTACCCTTTAGGGACCACCTCAATAAATACAAATTTAAAAAAATATTTTTAAAAATTCCATAATCCTTATTATAGGCATATTAAGTTAATAATATTCTATAAGAAATATAATATTATACAAAACCAGCTCACTGTATCGTATTCACGAATTGTTTTTATAGCGATTAATACTCGTGTGTATTTTATACTATTGAAACATATTTATGCTAAATATAATTAAATAAAATGCAACTTTATTTGTTATTAGTTTTTTATATTTCTATTTTACAATATGTCTAAGGAACATTACCTTGTTGTAACAAGAATAAAAAGTGAAAATTATAAATTTTTATTATAATGCTTAAAATACTATCTTTTATTGGTCACATTGTAATACTTTACAACAAAGATCTAAAATAATATTTTATGTGAAATTTTATGTAATAAATTTTGTTTTTTTAATTTGTTAATTGTTTTTTTTTTACATTGTTTTTAATAAAATATTTATATAAAATATTATTTTATATTTTTTCTTAACAAAATATTATACAGTTTAATAATTGTTTATTTTAAATTTTTTTTTTTATTATTTGATAGTTATATTAAGTTTATATCTTTGTTAAATATTATTTTCTTTGGTGTTATTTTTCTTCATATTAATATTGTAATTGTGTCTATTTTCATAATTATTTTTCTCTTGTTTTATATATTTATTTTTTTTTTTTTTATTTGCGTTTTTTTGTTTCTTATATTTTTGTCATTTTTATTTTTGTTTTTTTTAATTTTTTTAATCTGTTTTGGTTTGTTTTTCTTTTCTTTTTTATTTTTTTTTCTGTTTATATTTTTTCTTTATTTTTTATATTATATCTTTTTTTAATTTTATTTTTTCATATATATAATTTTTCTTTTTTCCGTGAAAGTTTTATATAAGCATTTTTAGCAAATAAGGTAAATATCTAAAAAAAATTAATTTACATATATTTACTATTTTTTTCAAAAACAAAATAAATTAATTTTAATATAACAATACTTTTTATAAATTATATATAAAGATAAATAAAAAAATAATAAATAAAAATAAAAATATTTAGTTTATATAAAAACATTAAAATATTAAAGTAAATAAAAGAAAATAAAAAAATCATTTTTCAAAAAAAAAAAAGATTTTAAAAATTTAAAATTTATAACAAAACATATAATAAAAAAAATTTAATTTAGATTTTTATTAAAAGGTGTCAAAAATATATTAAATATAAACATAATGATTAAAAAAATTATTAAAAAAGTGTCCAGGAACTTACAATTTATGTAAAGATTTTTTAACATATCGCCTAAAGAAAATGAATGAAATGTAGTATGTCAACTTTAACAAGATAGTTATAGTTAGAAATGGAGTAGAGTATAACAAGTAAAGCAGAGTCACCATTCTAAGATGTCAGCAAGGCTTCGATTTCCGATAAATAATATTCTGAGCATTGGCGGTACGGTATTGAGATGCTGACAGGGGCTATAAACATCCTTGCCTGCTGTCTGGCCTAGTTTAACCCGGACGAGACAGTGTCTGGGTATCTGCTTTATGATCTGAAGGTCACAATTTCAATCCGGAGTAAATTGCTCATGTATTTTTGTCATTGTAATGTTATGTTGTTAGACTTTTACGTCTACTTTTTCAACTACACAACGTTTCGGATGGTATGAAAACTCTACTCGTCGTCAAGTGATTACCTAAGAATAGGAAAACACATCGTGTGTGGTATCTTCAGGGGGTAAATGTCAATAAAGACTTCTGTAATAAAATGTAGGTCTTTAAAGTGTATTTTGAACAATCCTTCCAGATCATTGAGTTGACCTATTCGTGGTTTTGGTGACACGATAATGAGAGGTTTGTAGTTCATAGGCAGGTCAGTGAGAGAGTTTTGATTCATTTGGTGGTTTGCGGCCATAACAGTTATTGGTCATTATCTCAAAACGAACTAACGGATTCACTTTCAAAGCATTCTTGACAGCAAGATTTGAAGCCGAAATTCCACAATACACAAGAAACACAAAAAGAGAACCCTGGGAAAAACATCAACGTATAACAAATAAAATATAACAGTGGGGTCTAGTGGAACCCATATTCACTTTAACTGTTTACTGTCCAGATGTTAATAGATGACCGAGGATTTTTCAGTGTAATCCGTCCTAAGAGATGTCAATAAAATAAAAAGTATATTTCGCTTTAAAAAATTTAAACTAACTAATATAGTTTAACAAATATTAAAAAAAGAAGATAGATAAACACGTTACCTATTAACTGCATCAAAACGTGTCGAAACAATAATTTATAAAGTATACAAAGTTATACATAAAATAAATTGTCATATTAAAAGTAACTTTCGATAACTACTGTTCATAATAAACATTCAGATTTCTACAGAGGTGACAAATCACTCGTCAAATGTAACGGTATTCATTTACGTTACATTCTCACTCAACTGTGTGAACGGTTCAATATTTATTAGTATTCAATAACTCAGTTCCAAATTCATCGCGATAACTTCAAGAGATATCTCTATAAAGAGGTGACAAATCACTCGTCAAATGTAACGGTTCCGCTTCATTTACGTTACATTCTCACTCCAACTGTGTGAACGGTTTAATATTTATTAGTATTCGATAACTCAGTTCCAATTCTTCAACGATAACTTCAAGAGATTTCTCTATAAAGAGGTGACAAATCACTCGTCAAATGTAACGGTTCCGCTTCATTTACGTTACATTCTCACTCCAACTGTGTGAACGGTTCCAATATTTATTAGTATTCGATAACTCAGTTCCAAATCATCAGCGATAACTTCAGGATATTTTCCTATAAAGAGGTGACAAATCACTCGTCAAATGTAACGGTTCCGCTTCATTTACGTTACATTCTCACTCCAACTGTGTGAACGGTTCCAATATTTATTAGTATTCAATAACTCAGTTCCAATTCTTCAACGGTAACTTCAAGAGATATCTCTATAAAGAGGTGACAAATCACTCGTCAAATGTAACGGTTCCGCTTCATTTACGTTACATTCTCACTCCAACTGTGTGAACGGTTCCAATATTTATTAGTATTCGATAACTCAGTTCCAATCCATCAACGATAACTTCAAGAGATTTCTCTATAAAGAGGTGACAAATCACTCGTCAAATGTAACGGTTCCGCTTCATTTACGTTACATTCTCACTCCAACTGTGTGAACGGTTCCAATATTTATTAGTATTCGATAACTCAGTTCCAAATCATCAGCGATAACTTCGGAAGATTTCCCTACTAAATACTAAGCTAGACACTAAATGTTAAGTTATATTCCATCAGCAATGAATACCAGAGAAACTACGATGTTTATTGTAAACATTTTTATTTAGTTTTTATCTAGTAATACTAAGTAATAATATTAGTGATATCAGTCACTAAAACTCACCTACTTGGAGGTCACGAATTGTGGATAGTTGTGGTGGGTGTAGTGTCCTATTGTGTGGATTAACGTCCGTACTATTGAATACTACGTTAATCAGCCAAGACCATCCTCATATACTAGTTCGTAATTCAGAGGTAGTGGTTTGGACACCACGTTAAAAATGTAGGTACTTTAGATATGCCATTTACTGTTGGGCTATTAATTAACAGTTCTGTCTAAGGAACATGTCAGCCTTAGTCAGTAACACGACTACAAGATCGCGCTACAATCATCTTACACTCCTTTTCTCATTCATACTTGGGTTTTATAAAATAAGAAGAAAAGTTATCATCTTAACTGATACTGGTTTAATGAAAATAAATAAATGAAGAATCTATAAACTATAGCCAGTAGAGCTGAGATACTGGCGAATATTCTTGTTTACAGACGTGATCATGTATACGCCCGGACGCTCCAGTAGCAAATCTGTCTACGTGTCCATCCATTCGTCGAAGGCGTTATCCTACTTATCTGTAAACTTGTTCAAGCCTTCCCTTAATGGCATAGACTGAGAGGTTTACAATAAAATTCCCAGAGAAAAGAGATTGTAAATTTCCAGAAAACACTTTAATTTTTACACCTATACACACAAACTTTTACACTATTTTTTCATTTTTTGATTCTATGAAATTGCATTTAATTTAAAACTAACATATTCCTAAAATATTAAATTCTTCTCAATATTGAAGGTTTTATCTTTTGGTAATCACCTACAATCAGCCGTGTTTTAACAGTTATATTCCAGAGAGGGTTTATATAATTTTCTTTTACGATGGTTTTCTTGTATTTGTATCCAAAAGCCTTTCTCTGACTGTTTGTTTCACTTTAGAAGCCATAGTTGGGTGTGTCAAATTAAAGTAAGTTACACTATGGGCAATTCCATCGGCCATCAGAAGTACCCTGCCTCCCTTGTCGTTTCGTCCTTCCTAGTCCCTTTAATGAGCCCGCAACCTTAGAACTCAATTTACTCTGGGATGTATAGGCAGGCGAGTTATCATTGTCTGGTTATATGACCAGCGGGTTCTGGGATCTGGACGGGCTTGGAGTTGTCGCTTCTCCTGCCTTACAGATCCTCAGGAGTCCTTTTTATCTTAAGGCTGTTCAAAAGATAAACCATGGTCACAGTGCTATTCAGCTTTGATAGAGCCTCCTATTTTTTTTACGGACAATGACTATGACAGATTCCAAAGTCTTAACCAAAGGTCAGCTCATAACTATCACTATATGACTAGGCCTTCACACCTTTTTACAAAATCTTGCCGGTTTATGGTAATGTCAATGGTTTCCTTGTGATATCAGAGCTTTCATCACATTCAGTGACAATAACTACAAAATAAAATATACGTGAATGAATATCTGGAACCTGTTTCTCAAGTGAAAAACTTTCGGCACAATCACAAGTTGATAAAAGTATAACACTGAGCTTATGACATAATCTTTACATAGTCTATTCAAATCACAAACGAACCTAACTTATAAACTTTATTCTGTGCTCGTGCACGTTCGACTTTTATTTCACAATACGTTTTCAAGAAAGCGTCATCTGCACAAAACACGTTGTGTTGGAGCGGTGATTTATAACACAACCGCGCTTGTATGTTGCTGGAGCCTGGCCCGGGAACAGGTAGCAGATTTGGCTCCACTTTCGTGAATTATTGTAACGAAAAACTTACAGGAAAAGTGTTAAACTCGGTTCCGCTTCATTTACGTTACATTCTCACTCCAACTGTGTGACGATTCCAATATTTATTAGTATTCGATAACTCAGTTCCAAATCATCAGCGATAACTTTGGAAGATTTCCCTACTAAATACTAAGCTAGACACTAAATGTTAAGTTATATTCCATCAGCAATGAATACCAGAGAAAATACGATGTTTATTGTAAACATTTTTATTTAGTTTTTATCTAGTAATACTAAGTAATAATATTAGTGATATCAGTCACTAAAACTCACCTACTTGGAGGTCACGAATTGTGGATGGTTGTGGTGGGTGTAGTGTTCTCTTGTGTGGATTAAAGTCCGTACTATTGTATACTACGTAAATCCACAAATACGATCCTCATAATTATACTAGTTCGTAGTTCAGAGGCAGTGGTTCGGACTCTACGTTAAACTGTAGGTCCTTTAGATATGCCATTTACTGTTGGGCTATTAATTAACAGTTCTGGCTAAGGAACGTGTGAGCCTTAGTCAGTAACAAGACTACAAGATCGCGCTACAATCATCTTACACTCCTTTTCTCATTCATACTTGGGTTTTATAAAATAAGAAGAAAAGTTATCATCTTAACTGATACTGGTTTAATGAAAATAAATAAATAAAGAATCTATAAACCATAGCCAGTAGAGCTGTTTTAGTGAGACACTGGTGAATATTCTTGTTTACAGACGTGATCATGTATACGCCCGGACGCTCCAGTAGCAAATCTGTCTACGTGTCCATCCATTCGTCGAAGGCGTTATCCTACTTATCTGTAAACTTGTTCAAGCCTTCCCTTAATGGCATAGACTGAGAGGTTTACAATAAAATTCCCAGAGAAAGGAGATTGTAAGTTACCAGAAAACATTTTAATTTTTAAACCTATACACACATAATTTTACACTATTTTTTCATTTTTTTTGATTCTATGAAATTGCGTTCAATTTAAATCAACATATTCCTACCTAAATTAATAAATTCTTCTCAATATTGAAGGTTTTATCTTTTGGTAATCACCTACAATCAGCCGTGTTTTAACAATTATATTCCAGAGAGGGTTTATATAATTTTCTTTTACGATGGTTTTCTTGTATTTGTATCCAAAGCCTTTTCTGACTGTTTGTTTCACTTTAGAAGCCATAGTTGGGTGTGTCAAATTAAAGTAAGTTACACTATGGGCAATTCCATCGGCCATCAGAAGTACCCTGCCTCCCTTGTCGTTTCGTCCTTCCTAGTCCCTTTAATGAGCCCGCAACCTTAGAACTCAATTTACTCTGGGATGTATAGGCAGGCGAGTTATCATTGTCTGGTTATATGACCAGCGGGTTCTGGGATCTGGACGGGCTTGGAGTTGTCGCTTCTCCTGCCTTACAGATCCTCAGGAGTCCTTTTTATCTTAAGGCTGTTCAAAAGATAAACCATGGTCACAGTGCTATTCAGCTTTGATAGAGCCTCCTATTTTTTTACGGACAATGACTATGACAGATTCCAAAGTCTTAACCAAAGGTCAGCTCATAACTATCACTATATGACTAGGCCTTCACACCTTTTTACAAAATCTTGCCGGTTTATGGTAATGCCAATGGTTTCCTTGTGATATCAGAGCTTCACATTCAGTGACGATAACTACAAAATGAAATATACGTGAATGAATATCTGGAACCTGTTTCTCAAGTGAAAAACTTTCGGCACAATCACAAGTTGATAAAAGTATAACACTGAGCTTATTACATAATCTTTACATAGTCTATTCAAATCACAAACGAACCTAACTTATAAACTTTATTCTGTGCTCGTGCACGTTCGACTTTTATTTCACAATACGTTTTCAAGAAAGCGTCATCTGCACAAAACACGTTGTGTTGGAGCGGTGATTTATAACACAACCGCGCTTGTATGTTGCTGGAGCCTGGCCCGGGAACAGGTAGCAGATTTGGCTCCACTTTCGTGAATTATTGTAACGAAAAACTTACAGGAAAAGTGTTAAACTATCTACATTTAATGTTTTGAGAGAGGTTACCTTTACTCTTCGGCATGAAATAATTTGAAGTAAAATACTATTCGTAATAGAGACAGACATCGGAAGAAAATCTAAAATCTACCATTTTTGGCAATATTAATTTCGATCCAGCAGGTTATCTGTAAAAATTAACTTTATTTCTTCTTATCTCTGAACTGTCAAATTTTATTGTTCACAGCTGTTTAACTTCAAGTACCTTTATGTTTTCACTCTTTGAAAATGTAAAAATTGAAACTTAGGACGTTCAAGGGACGTAGCCCGGGGGGATTTTAAGGAAATGATCATGCCTATGTGTTGCATGAATTTTAGATCTACCTTTGTGTAAAATTTCAAACCGGTCTGTTTAGTATTTTTCGTGTTTACTTGCCACAAAAAACACACAAGCATACAGAAACAACCTCTTCCTTATAATATTATAGATTATTACCATGGTACTTTAGTTTTATAAAGACTGTTATCAGTTAATGCACTTCTTGTGATGTAATTGTTATAATTTATTTCTGAAACCTCTACTATATTACTATATAATAGTAAAATGTTACGTACAGTTGTATACACAAATAAATAGTACAGATAACCTAAATGATACTAACTAAATCCAAACCTAGAGCATCACTTTTGAACAAATGGTTGTTAAATAATGAAACAATTTCAATGAGTAAAAAAATACGTGGTAAACATATTTGTTAAACACTAACAAATCCTTGAACTAGATTATTCTACTATAAACCCAGTTAGATAAACTGGAAATTTCGGGTCTAGCTTAGTTTTACAAGCAACTAAGCGCTTGAAAATCTTCATTAAATTAAGGTAAAGCTCACTCTGTGCTCGCTTGGGATGAAGTCAGCTTAAATCCGGGTTATGTAAATTGGGTAAAAAGACCCTGAAACACTCTACCCATCTTATCCGTTAATGCTATATTCATGTAACAAAGTTTGTTCATATAATGGTGTCGATATACACTACAATGTACGATATTACTGGTACACAATGTATTATGTCTTTCATTAACATTCTATTCTGGAGCAGCAATTAAGTAGCTGTGTAAGGAAATTATAACAAAGAGTACGATAAAAAACTAAGTAATTAAATGAATAATGTCTTTATTTAAATGCATTTTTCAACATAGCAGTTGTTTCACAAAAAAACAGTCAACAGGATACTAGAATACAAAACTACTGATTAATTTATTAATTTGGTTATTGATTTTTGAACTAAAGTAACCAAAACGCGTTATGGCAAGCTCCAACCGCACACGAGGCAACTCCAACACAAAATCTTGCCTAGTAGTACGGGATCGAACCTAAGACCGGGTTTTTAGCTTCGTCCTTAAATACTCAGGCCTACTTGTGGTGAAAACACTGTAGACTACCATCGTTGTACGGAGGTATTCTTTCATGGTGCATGAAAAGCAAAGTTCAATTTGTGACGGCCTGAACAGCGGGGAAATTTTGGTGGCGCGGCTTTTTTCAGGTGACCGTTCATGGTACTATTTTTTTTATAAAGTTTGCACTTCAACTTCTTGAAATATGTAAACACCATTTCAATTTTAATAAAAATATAATTAAAGAAAAAATTACGTATGTACGTAAATGTTTAAATGAAAATGCTGTATAAAGACTGTCATCAAAAAAATTATTAGATTAGATTAGATGATTTAAAATGGCAACCATACCATATGTATACCACAAGGTATGTATTTTAAGGCAAGTATGAATGAGGATTGAATGTAAGATGATTGTGGCGCGATCTTGTAGTCTTGTTACTGACTAAGGCTGACACGTTTCTTAGACAGGACTGTTAATTAATAGCCCAACAGCCGATGGCAACTAAGGGACCTACAGATTAACGTGGAATCCGAACCACGACCTCTGAATTACGAATTGGTCTAATTATGATGATGGTCTTTGCGGATTAATGTAGTATTTAATAGTGCGGACGTTAATCCACACAACAGAACACCACACCCACCGACCATCGCTCACAACTATCCACAATTCGTGACCTCCAAGTAGCTGGATTAAAGGATGACGCCACCATCTATATTAAGACGTACGGCACTGAAAAAAACTGAAGGTGTTTATTTAACACGTTGTCCAAAAAATAAGTAAAACGGTTAATCCGAAAATTCACTTTAACCGCGAATGAAAACCCGGATAAACGAGGTTTTAGTGTAATTAGCACTTACATAATGGTTAAGCTAAACTTGGTAGGGCTGTAAAACTCATATGTTGAATCAGTAGAGTAAATAAATAAAAATAAAACCACCCACAATATCTTCCTACTGCATATCTTGGTAGTACAGATACGTCCCACAATTCACCGCTGTCAATACCAACCCCTGTGTTACAGCCTATCTCCGCCAGGCTGCGCTGATGCTGCACTCTCAGGATTAATGTCACACTTGAATTTTTAACAGAGTTATAAAGCACTTTATGGTGTGGAGGGAGTGTTAGTAAATAGCGATTACGGCTAAACTGTGTCTGCCATGATGTTGGTATCGGAAAATTGGTTGGAACGGCAAGTTTGTTTAGTGGTTATTGTTTTTAATTTTTGTTTTTACTATTTTAATTTTGATTACTTTTTTAATGATCAGCGTCGATGTTGTCATGTGTCGAACATACTATTGACTTATGAGTTGTGCTTGACTCTGAACTTTCATTCAACAATCATGTACTACACATTATAAAAAACCAGCTTCGTGTTTGGTATTTTAAATTAGATCCTGAAGACATTTTAAACAAATTGAAAACATACGGCAAATCTGTTTATCATTGGTCAGGTCAAAGCTTGAGTTTGTATCAATTATTTGGAGCATTTTTTATAATTTATATTCTGCTCTAGTTCAAATTATTCAGAAACGTTTCTTACACTATTTTTCGCTTGACGTACATTATAAGAATTTCTGTAATTCATTTCACATTCAAACTTTGAGCGTTAGAAAAGAATTAGCTTCAACTTTATTCCTAAGAAAAATAGTTGTCGGTATAGTTAATGATAGTTTTACTCTTCAGATGATTGGTTTTTACACACCAACATATTATAGAAGATCAAATAGCCTATTTTCTCTGAGACGTTGTCGTACAAATTACATTATCAACTCCTCCTTGAACCATATCCTTAGAAACTACAATAATATCGTTGTCCTGAATCCTATTATCATCAGACATTTCTTATCTGAGTGAGCACACATTTAAGGAAAAGGTTGCCACTTTGCTCTCTAACCACCTACAGATAAGCAACGTTATAGTTTTGAAGACATTTGTGTATTTACCCTGACATATTACATTTTCTACTCATTATTGTTTTATTTTTGGAATTATTTATTGTAAGTAAAGTTTAGTCATTCGTATTTTAACGCAAAAGATTAGACTCCAAAGTTGAACTCACAAAACATACGTCTTAAATTTTACTCGTAAAGTAGAGTTTAGGGAATGTGAGTTAAGCCAGGATATTTTACCAGCGCAGAATGGAAGTTTTGGCGCAGTAACTCTCTACAAAGCGGAGTTCAAACTGGAACCCAAAACTGTAGCGTTTAACCCGGAGTTGGTGCCAGACAAATGCAAGTTCAATACACAAGTATGAACACGAAACATGGAACAATGGGACACGTAATGTCTCACTTGCTACGAAAATGTAGAGTCACGGAAATATAGAGTGGATAGTTGTGAGCGACATTCGTTTAGTGTGGATTAACGTCCGCTGTATTAAATACTACGTTAATCCACAAATACTATCCTCATAATCAGACCAGTTCATAACTCAGAGGCAGTGGTTCGGATTCCACACTAAAATGTAGGTCCCATAGATATACCATTGACTGTTGGGCTATTATTTAAAAGTTCTGTTGAAGAAACAGCCTTAGTCAATAACAAGACTACAAGGTCGCAAAACAATTTACTTATTTACCCTTATTTCTCATTCATACTTGGCTTAAAATACCTACCTTGGTAGGTTACCATTACAGTTAAAAATATAAAGTATAAAAGGTTTTCTCATGGCATATTTATTTCTATTTACAGCCAAGACCTGTATCTAGAATCTCTTTCGTTCATCCGACTATAAATGTACCAGACATCAGTGGTTGATCTAGGATGAGCTAGTGATGGGGGAATAGTCTAGATAGTTTATCCCCCAGGCAGGTGGGGGTGGGTCCACGATGTCCATTTTGCCCTTTTTTGGCTATTTAAAATAAATAAAATAAATAAATTCTTCTTTTTTCAAAATGTACATTAACAGTTCACATTATCTTACAAGTTGCTACAGAATATTGATCGTAAATATATATTGTAAAATCACATATTTTTATACATACTTATGTAGCATCTTACAGCTATAAATAAAATTGTACAACTTGGATAGCCACCTCTTTGGCAAAATTGCTCTACAGAGGTGGTATTTAATAGATGTTCTATATTTAAATTTTTCAACAAATACTATTTAGGTAATAAATTAATATATTTGAAACATAATAAGGATAATATTAAGTTTTCATAATGTTAACTCTTTTACTTAGGTATACAGTTAGAGTTAAAGTTTAAGAGTGATTAAATTATGATTTGACCTTATAGTATTGTTACTGACATTTTTCTTAAACAGGACTGACAAGGACTGGACCTAAAGTTTAGCGTATGAACCGCACCACAGTTGTGTCTCTGAATTACAACCTGGTCTAATTATGAGGATAGTTTTTGCGGATTAACGTAGTATTCAGTAGTGTGTTACACCCACTGACCATCACTCACAACTATCCACAATTCGTGACCTTCAAGAAGCTGGATTACAGGACACGCCACTGTCCCAGTCGGTGGGTTTTACAGATGTTCATCTACCAAACACAAAATACACACACTACAAAATATCACATCCACCAACCACTGCTCCTAGCTATCAAAATCTTTACCTTCCAGGAACTAGATTACATGATATGCCAAAGTCAAAGTCTAACATATAGCTAATCCAACGTTCACCTTCATAAACCCACATTTCTAAAGAAAATTCCCAAAATACTGTATGCCTTTAAAAAATATTAGCTTTATTTAAAAATAAGTAGAATATAAAATAGCTAATAGTGAAAATATAATTACTTTAACAATATTGTCCATTTTTGAACGTAAACTTATGTAGTAATATATTATTTATATTTGGCACGTATGTTACTGGGTTTTCATATTTTATGTAGATTTAATCAAGTGCCCCGTGCAGCGTTTCGGATATGCACCCCTGTTTTTGATAAAAATTCATGAACACTGACCCTTAGAGAGTCTTCCAACCGAACACATGCTACACGCACATGAATATTTCAAATATTCGTTTTTATATAAATTCCCTTCCACGAAAATGTTATGATTGATTTATTTTTATCTATAAAATTTAAAACTAAATTAATAAAAATATTTATCTATTGTTTGGAACAAATTATTCATATTTTGGTTTGTAAAATTCATTGCCACATAAACCTTTTTTGTTTAAAAAAATATTTTTGCATTTAAAAAACTCTTGACAATCACTTTAGATAGCTTATGAAAAAAATTTGCCTCCAACATGGATTTTGTCTTTATCATGTTTATAAAGAAGAATATAATACATGTGTAAGTATTATTTATGTATCGATTTAAAATAATTTCGCCTACATAATTTCTTGGAGATAAGATAAGCAATAATTAATATACTGTACAGAAATAATGTATACAATATTCTACTCATTTTAAACACAGTGGCTGCGGTTGAATTTCTCTGAGTAAAAACTGATCTATTATACATTCAAAATATTAGCATAGATATTACGAGCGAATTTAAACTTAATCGACTGCTTGCTAGATCACCCTTCTAACTTTATCCTAATATTTATCATTCTGAAAGTCAGCTTTCAGCTTTAGCTTATGACGGGAGTTAAAGAATAAATATACAGTACCGTTTAAACATGGATATATTTTTGGAATTTATATGTACATTTTCAGTTCATATTATGGAAAAAAAGATTTCCCACCCCTACGATGTAAAGCCGTACTCAACACTTTGGAATAGAGTACTAAAGTAATACTTTTAGTCCCGAGGGAGAAAAAGTAATCCCATAAGAATAACATGGGGAAACCCTGCAATGAACCATCAGAAATAATAGCAGCTGACAGTATTAATTACTTATTGAACAGATCAGCTGATAGTCTGCATTGATTGCTTTGAGTTTACGTTAGCCAACTTAGAACATTATAGTGTTTCAGGTGAGTTAATATTGGGTAATTTGTAAGTTGTGTTACTTTTATGTGCATTTAGAGGAATAATGTTGTGTGCATCATGGAGTTAATAAATATTCCATTTTGTTCCTTAAGGAAAAAGTTTCTTTCGTGGAGAATAGTTTCACTTTATACCTTCTTGCACAAATAACCGTTGTTTATCTGAATATAATAATTATTTTCCACCTAGGGAAAGAGAGTCGGCTGATATGAGGTCTTCAGCTGTTCACAACGACAATGTAAAATAGATGAAAATACTTGCATAGTAAGTTATCGATAGAATCGATAACGATAATCGATTATCAGGAACATGAACACAAAGGACAGACCATCAGCTGATTGTTTTCGATTGAAAGTACAAGATGAAAGCAACATTTTTGTCTGTACAACTTGTGGTTTTGAAATGGATATGTGTGTTTTGGCTCGGATGGACGGGGCTCGTGTTAACAATTTTTGAGACGCAAAACCAAAGAGGAATTTAAAAGCAGGCCCTTCATACATATCCATAATCTAGCTCATTTCCCACAGGGAAATATTGAAAGATTTTTCACAGTAGTTAGTTGAAAATTGTATGCAGTGACGATAAATATAGTTAATAACACCGGTCGAAAGTGTCTTTTTGTGACTGACTCAAATTTTAGAATACATTTCGCTATTCTTACATTGTTTTAATATATTTAAATATTAGATACCCACTTAGAACATTTTTTAAAATCTTAACACAATATTTATTAGATTTCATCAATAACATAACCCAAAAGGTAAACTATCATTGATTACTATCAAAATGGTGAAATATATAACCCAAAAATATGTGTTATGTTTGCGTAACATCACGCAATCATGTTATGGGAGAAACATCAATTACGGAAATATCTAAAACACATTTTAACTTACAGTAAATACATTAAACGAAGGTGAAAGCTAAAGTGACAATGTAAATACATTACGCTACTACACAGGAGAACGGTACGGCGTTAACACAGCCGGAAGGAAGTGGAGCCACAGTAACACAACAGGAAACGGAAGGATTTTCGCCCCATCACGTTTAGCATTACACCCGCTATCTCTGTAGATAACGCTGCCAAAGGAATATTCTCTGGAAGCAATGATGATTTTAGGTAAATCATCTATAAATTGAATTTAAACTTGAACTTATATGTGCCATATTAAATGAGAAATGAGAAAAAACTAGCAAGGGAAAGATAATAAAGCTTAGGTCCCTAATTCCTGGACTGAAAAACTATTAGATTTTAACTGTGGTTGACTTTAAACACGTGTTGGTTCTTGATCCTAATAATACGACAAAACTGTTTTAGTTTTATCAAAGTTTTTATCATATTTCCCACCTTACAAATTTGATGTTTTTTTCAAAAATTTCGAATTGAATTTTGCAAAAAAAGGTTAATTGAAATTGTAAATAACAATAAAACATTATTATAAATAACCGAAGAGTTAAAATTTTGCATGGTTTTAACAAAAATGCACATTGTCCATAATAAACTAGCAGAACTCTTAAGGCGGTATAAGGTATATAACTCTAGATAGTACATTGGAAAACAGTTCAGGAGACATAATAATGAATAAAAGAAGAAAGTTAAAATCAATTGTTTTTAAATAAAAGCTTGCTTTTACTCAAACACCCTTGAAAATCTAAATGAAAAATACTTTGGATTGGTTTGAGATTCGATCCAAACGGAAATTTGCATTTGTATTCTCGCATATTGTTTCGATGAATTTCAGTTTTAATTTCCCCTTCACACATGATGCGTCCCCAGTTTTCCTGCCGGGTCAGAACAATTCTGTATTTTAAGCTTTGTTAAAACAGCTGTATTCACACCAACCCCTCTCATCAGGGGCAAAAACACGGCAAAACAAAGCTACGAATGTTTTTGGCTTTGTTGAAATAAACTGCGTTTTGGCTTGTTTAACAAGCCAAACACATGACAAAAATACTAACAGACAATTTAATTGGTGGTGCAGTCACATTTTAAACGCACAATAAAAAATATTTTAAATACTAGAGAGGGCGTATTAAAATAATTTCAATACATCAATTTATGTAACAAATTTTAAACGTTTCTTACACAAGTTCTTTATTTAAACTTCAGATTTAATACGTATTAGCATGTTTCAAATATTATGCAAACTATTCTCAACATTCAAGGGCCAAATGAATTAATTATCAGTACAGAATATATCTGTATTTGCATACCTGCGTCTAAACTAATTAGGTAGGGCAAAAAATAATTTAAAAATTATTCTGTTTATTAGTTGTTTTAGATGACATGAAATATTTAAAAATTATTCAATAAAATTAAATATATTCAATGTAAAAACCCCTGAATTCCCGTTTAGAGTTGCTCATAGATTATAACCTAGGTCTTTTTCATTAGTTAGATACGATGATGGAAGACTGGATACTACTGTTTTATGACCACTATTAATCGATACTTAAATACTTAATAATAAATTTATATTTGGTTTTATGTCACAGAACAGTAAATTATTCCTTACAAATCCCCTTCCCTAAGCTCACAAGTTTTTCTTTGAAAGTTTATGCATTTCCTTGACTCTGACGAACGTTGGAATGGCTCCAAACGGGGATACATAGGCCACGAATATATCACTAGGGGTTGGTTTGGTTTTGAAAACCGCTTTGCCGCAACCCTCCCTTGCAAATTAGTTTAACCAACACATTAGACAGTTTTGTAATTGGAAATTCCGTTTAAAAAACCAGAGAAATGATCAATGTCTACAGCGTTCCATACCAGTTTCCTTAAAAATTTTCAGTAAAAGTGTTTTTTCTCTGAAGGTTTTCATGTAAAATAATATGATGTTGTTTTATTTTATTGTTATTTGAATAGTATTTTTTAACACTCAACGTTTTTAGTGAATATTTAAATAAATCCAGGACTTGTAAAATGTTTTTGAATGTGAAATTAAAAATAATTATCATTGGACTAACACAATACTTGTTAGTGTTACTTTGAAATGAAGTGAAAACTCACGTTTTCAAACACTACTTAATATATTTACACTTATATTTAAATTATATACAAACGTGAATACATACAAAAGGTGTTAAATTGACGATCGATTTCGTCCAGTCACACCGGACATCTTCATGCCCAATCGGAGATAGTTTGACCTGATTATCACACACACACAATACAATTCATACTTGGCATAAAATACCTACCTTGTGGCATGGCCACCATTTAAATAATCTTATCTAATATCTATGTTGTCATTAAGTATAGTATTCTACCACCCTCTCCTATTTTTACTAGACACGTCATGGGGAAAAGTACAAGAAACCATATATTTCATTTTGTAACTAAACTTTATGGTCCTCAATTTAAAATTAACCAACTGAAACTTCACCGAAAACATGGATATATTCAACCTAAAACGACTTACAAACGGTAAAAGTTTGTTGAGAAAGAAGTGAAGATGAATGAGACAGTCGTCAACACCTATGATGAATGGGGAAAGAGAAACGGCTCGAACACTCTCACTTGAGGAGCGACGCATACAAGTCGACCGCCTGAGACTGCAAACAATCGACGGACGTTAGAGTGGCGAGGAATACGAAGAAAACTATTCAAAATCTATTAGATTAGAGATTAGATTATTGACATGGTGACCATACCAAAAGGTATGTATTTTAAGCTAAGTATGAATTAGAATTGAGTGTGAGGCATGACATGTTCCTTAGACAGGACTGTTAATTAATAGCCAAAAATCCGATGGCAACTAAGGGACCTACAGTTTAACGTGGAATCCGAACCACACCCTCTGAATTACGAACTGGTCCAATTATGAGGATGGTCTTAGCGGATTAATGTAGTATTCAATAGTGCGGACGTTAATCCACACAAGAGAACACTACACTCACCGATCGCTCACAACTATCCACAATTCGTGACCTCCAAGTAGCTGGACTACGGGACGTCGCCAACCTTTCAAAAAATCCAAAATTAAGACAAATTATTGTCGTTAAGAGTGATTTTCGGTGGATGAAATGAAAATACTTTTTATTGCGGCAAAATATTGGACCTCTTGGTCCTCTATTACATTTAACATCATATTAAATAATATAGCAAACAACAAAGAATAAATTACAAAACTAAATAATAATAATAAAGAACAAAAACATGCATGATGTTAAAAAAACAATAAATGAAAAACTTAATAATCAATACACATCCAAACCAACGTATCACAGGTATGATGTGATACTCTCTGGTGTATATCTATTTAATACAGTACTATGGTAATCCACAAATACTATCCTCATATTTTGACATGTTCGTAATCAGAGGGAAAATTTTCCTTCGGATTATACGATAAGCTGTAGGTCCCTTGGTTTTTCGTCTAGTAATTTAGAGTCCTAAGGAACATGTCAGCCTTAGTCAGTAACTAGACTATAAGATCGCGCCACATCTTACACTCATTTTTCATTCATTATGGGCTTAAAATACTTACCTGGGTAAGTCGCCGATTTCAGAGTGGAGATAATTGTAATACTTTTCTATAGACTCTTTCATTCCAGTCACGTCGTTTTTAAATCCCATATCTGCAAACCTATATATTTTAATATCTCGCAATTGCTTTTGTTTTTAATACGAATAAAATGTCTAACAATGAAAACATTTGATTTCTTAGCTACAGCTGATTGGTTTACTTTCCATTAGCAATATGTTTTACTATCCAATGCCATCTGAATCATTCATTAATGTTAAACTATATGTGTATTAATATGGGCAATCCATGAGGTGCTAAAGACATTCTGTAAACCTTACATTTACTATGTAAGAAATTTGCATTTTGATTTGCTCTAAAAATGTCTTAGTATACCAATTTATAATAGTGTTTTCCTACTCAAACAAGTTGTTAACTAACGAATCCCAACTTAAGCCTTATAAGTATGAGATTTAAAGTGGCCATCAATAAGTAAATTACGTCATTACACAGTGAATGAAAAACCATTTCTAAATAAACTTCAGCCCTCGAGTAACTAATGCTGTGTTAATCGGTTTGAAATTGGAATCTCCCGAAGCTTGGTAGGTTGTGTAAACGAAGTTAAAATGCAATTTACCTCTAGGATGAAAACTGGCGTTTCTGTTCGAACGCGATCTGTTTAATCTGTTTCGCAAATTTTGACTTGTACAGCTTCCATTTTAATTAAAATATGACTCATACGGTAGTTAAATTATATGTTCAAAGCTCACTCGAGGGCTTAATTGGTTTATATTTATTAGAACATTTTTCACTCAGAATATTGCTCCAATTTTTACTACACCCCTAGCAGCATCCCCGACTCTTGTACTGATTGTATTGTATGATAATTTTGAAACACATTTAAAATGAAGTTTAAATGTAAACAAACTAATATATTGATTTTAATTTTACAGCTTATGGTTGTTTGTTATAATTTAAATCACCTTTAAGATCGCTTTATGTGCTGCTTTTATTTTCATAGTTAATGGGTCAATTAGGAAATAAAACCGTATCTAAAAGTGAGTGCTTTCATGTTTGCAGAAAAGCGTTAAAAATACCTATCATAGCGTTTCAGAAAGGGAGACAGGCAGACACTAACATAGAAGCCATTTTGTCTTTTCTAGGCTGTATAATGTAAAAATAACCAAAAGTCTCACGATTCTATGCAATGAAAAAGAAAATCTAATTTTAATAATTTTAACGTGTTTTAGTCCAACAACATTCTTAGATAAGCCCCACTAAACATAAAAAAGGCTATTAGTAGAAACTGGTAACGGTAAAATGTAATTCAATGACATAAATCAATAGTTCTAACCATGTTCAATTAACTATCACAATTCAGCTGAATTCGACCGATTTAATCTAACTGGAAAGTGATTTGTAAACACCTAGTAATGTGCAGAGTGGCAATTACTGTTTTTTTTAACAAAAACATATTTCACTACATCAGTTTAAGCATAAGTTTAGGACGTAGGGTGTAAAATGGTAAACTTAAAAAACAACTGAAAATAGTGTTTGTGCGTATCTTAGGAAATGTAATGAGCATTGACATTTAATATTTTTTCATTTTTAATCTTTTAATTAGCCTAGTAACCATACAAAAAATAATTTCATTATAAAACCTAAATGTTTATCCCTTTAAGGGAGTAATATGTAGAGTGTAACACTGTAAAAAATGTATCGGCTTAACCAACGTGGCTCCGGTCGGATTCCTTATTCAACAGTTATCGACATCTGCCACAGGATGTGAAGGATCTTCTCCTCACCTGTCATGTTACTGGCAATACCTCAGTAATATTACACACTACCAGCTCCCGTTTTGGCTTATCCACATTTAATTAATTTATCTAAATAATATCTATACCCTTGTGGCAGCTTGCCTGCATACGTTTTTCTTTTTGTCCCCCTTCTCATCCCAGGACTTTTTGAACTAGGTTATCGCCTGAAACCATTTTTTACATTACCTAAGGCTAGACCTAGTGGGTTGTTTCACTATCACTTAGTGAAAACTATTGGTAATTGGCAGGATTTGAACCCAGGACCTTGGGCACCACAGTCCCGCGCTCTACCCCTAGACCAGCAATTAATTGTGTAACTTCAAACTAAGCTTCAATAGTCTAAATAGCGAATAAAATTATATCCATCTTTTTCATAGTAAAAACCGTGATAAAAGAGTCAAAAGCTTTGCTGCTACAAGGAGAGAGGATTTTGAACTTAACTGTATAAATCTGTACATCTACTTTTTTTGTAATTTTAAAAATATTAAGTTATTATTGTGTCTACAAAAGAAAACGTTCTATATTTACCAGTTTGTACACATTAGTAACGAATAAACATAGCACGAAGTTTGAGTATACTATATTGTTTGTTTTCTAAACAATAACTTTACCATTTTCAATGAATTCCAACTATACTCCCCGAAACACTCCCAATTTGGGATACAACCCTTAATTAACTGATTTTCCTGAATTTTAAGGTCTTCCGAATAATTGACGGACTTTACATTTTGGTAAAATTTTGTCTCCATCGGACCATTGAGCGAGTTTTTTTTTGTCTCTAGGGTCCTCAAACTGTAAAACTGTCATATTCACCGACTGTGTTAGCTTATCCCTGTGGGAAATAGGTTAGATCATGGAAATGTCTAAAGGGAATGTTTTCAGTTTATCTAAACAGCTGTTCTCATTCTTTTATATTAAAAATTCAATACAATAGCTCTGGTAGTTTCTATGGAAATCTGTTACATATTTTCCATCTTACAAACCACCAACACCCCCCAGAGCTAAGACATATCCATGTCAAAATCACGAAAATGGATAAACAGAATCCCCTTAGATCCAAAAATAACTCATTTTAAGTAATGAACTTACATTTATGAAACCTTAAAACAAAGAAAACGGAGATTTTCTATTAAATTATTTGAGAAATTAAAACAAAAACATCGTCTTACGTCTTGCACACGTCTTACGTTTACGTAGATTCGACTAAAGTCAAAACAATGCCCTAACAGCTGTAAACAAACTAGATTTATTACTTAATACTGTAACAGCAGCTAAACTGCATAGTTTTTGAGATTTTCTAAAAATACCAAAGTAAAAAATGTGATGGATATGTTTGTATTGGTCTCCCATAAAAATATGCAAAAAGGAAATTATGAAAATATGAAAAATGCTTATTTAAAGGTTTACCAAACAGTATTACGGATTGTTAAAACCTGAAAATGGATGAAAACAAAAGATGTAGATTCACTTGATGGAGCTAGTGTGAACTCAACAGTTGTTGAAGCAGGACTGTTGAGTTTGATAGACACGGCCCACATCAATTAGCGACCGTTGCTCTGCGGTGGCTGGGCGGTCAGCCTTGTCTAAATGGAGCGGTGTAACCGACCTGTTGTGTTATTCCACCTTCATTACGTCAATATCTAGTCTTTTGTAACAGTTATTTTTGGTTCAAAATAACAGTTACTTCGTAACAGTTATTTTTGTTCGAAATAACAGTTACTTCGTAACAGTTATTTTTGTTCGAAATAACCGTTACTTTGTAACAGTTATTTTGGTTCGAAATAACGGTTATTTTGTAACAGCTATTTTCAGTTGTAAAATAACAATTACATGTAAATGTGATGTGTGTAAATTTTAATGTCACATCATACATTTTACAAATATGACGTGTTATATTTTAATTAAATTATATTGGCCAGTACAGTCGACAACAAATGTTTATATAAATGTTGCGAGCTTTTAAATGTCACATCATTTTTTTACATTTTCCGAAAAAATTAAACGTAAGTTATATTTTAATTAAATTTATATTGGCCAGTATTTAAAAATATTTATATTCGACAGACTTAAATGTTTATATAAATTTTGTGGGTTTTTAAATGTAAAAAACAATTTTTTTACTTTTCCGCGAAAAAATTAAAGGTAAAGTACAATTTTATTACCACAGTAGAAACCAGATTAAAAAAATAGAGAACAAAAGAGTATTTAAAATTATTTATATTCGACAGACTTACAGATTTTCTAACAGATCGTCGTTTTTAAATTTACTTAAAGAAGAAAGTATGTGTCAGTCCACAAACACAGTTCAATTTAGTATTGTGGCGCGATCTTGTACTCTTGTTACTGACTAAGGCTGACACGTTCCTTAGACAGGGCTGTTAATTAATAGCCTAACAGGCGATGGCAACTAAGTGACCTACAGTGTAACGTGAAATCCACATCACGGCATCTGAATTACAAATTAGTCTAATTATAAGGATGATCTTTCTGGATTAACGTAGTCTTCAATAGTGCGGACGTTAATTCACAAAAGAGAACACTACATCCATCAACCATTGCTAATCTACAAATCGTGACCTCCAAGTAGCTGGATTACAGGACGTCACCACCGTCTTAGTAAAACCAGTATTTCACAATTGAAATTTTTCAACTGAAATACAAATCATGATTACGTTCAGTGTTTTCCATCCCTCCCTTTTTGTGCACCCTGGAGGGTGGGAGGGGTGTCAGGGATTTCAGTAATGGATTTTTACGTGCGGCCACGTCCCAGTTTACGACGGACGGTCCAGCACGCGTGCTTGGACTACGTGATCACGTCCGTGATAATGGCGGATTTGAAAACACGCTATGTTGAAAAACTTATTTATATTCACGAAAAAATTAAAACTCTCGTACTTCCCTGTGGGAAATAGCTTAGATCATGCTAGACCGTGCCTAACAGCGTGTTTTTCTGACCTAGCTTTTCCTGTATAGCAATAAAAATTATAATAATTATTATGGTTACTGTTACAAAATTACAAGTAATGATAAACATGGAATACTTAGATTATTGAAATGGCGACCTACCCAGTGGAAAGCCAAGTATGAATATTTGATTGAAAAATTGTAAATATATTAATCTATAAGTTATACTAAAGTCTAAATGTTATAGATACGTTGATAATTTATTATCCTTGGAAGTTGATCCAACTATTTGGAGTAGCTGGCAACTAAGAAACCTACAGTTTAATGTGGAGTCCAAACTACCTCTAAATTACGAACTGGTCTAATTATGAGGATGGACCTAGTAGTAAATAGTGCGGACGTTAATCCACACAAGAGTACACTACATCCACTGACCATCGTTCACAACTATCCACATTTCGTGACCTCCAAGTAGCTGGATTACAGTAAAAGGAAAAGGATAAAGTTTAATAAAATACAGTGTTTCTGCTTCCACAAACGTGAGTGAATATATGAGTGCTTAAACTATTTAACCTATTTTGTTTGAAAACTGTAAAATGTATTGTTTGGTTGCATAATTTATAGCATATTATTAATCTAATTATCTATATGGTACCAATTTGTATCTGATTTATTTATATTTAATCCAAGACGTTCAAAAAATGGATCCAAAATGTTTGATACAGTTAGCCAGATTTAATTTTTAATTTATACCATGCAGAAGTATGAATCTCTGATCGTTCCTGAATATTATATATTGTTTTACGAGTTTAAAATATGTATAAAGGTTACTTCCCTGTGGGAAATAGGTTAGATCATGATATGTCTAAAGGGAATGTTTTCAGTTCATCTTATCAGCTGTTCTTATTCTTTTATATTAAACATTAAATGCAATAGCTCTGGTAGTTTCTATGGAAACCTGTTACATATTTTCCATCTTAAAAATCACTAACTCCTCCCCCAGAGCTAAGACATATCCATGTCAAAATGTTTGTACTTAATTCCCTGTGGGAAATAGGTTAGATCATGGATATGTCTGAAAGAAGTGTTTTCAGTTCATCTCAACAGCTGTTCTTATTCTTTTATATTTAAAATTCAATACAAATAGCTCTGGTAGTTTCTATGGAAAACTGTTACATATTTTCCATCTTAAAAATCACCGACATCCTCCCAGAGCTAAGACATATCCATGTCAAAATATGGAGTGTCCTATCAAATATAAAATGTGTCAGTGCCCTGAGGATACATATATATTTTTTTAACATAAAAAGAAGATGTTTTCATAGACCACAGGTCGGTGATATACAGGGTGTGTCACAAACACGATGAGGTTGACTTCCATTGTATAATATAACCATATAAACGCTATCACTATACAAACAGACCATGTCACATACGAGGCTAAAGGCAATTTACATTTCACAGCCACAGCACATTGAATCATAGTTTCCGGAACTCCAAATAAATTTAGATTAGAAATTGTTTACACTATTTTACTAAAAATAATGTAAGGTTCAATGCGAGTATTAATTCTATTTTAAATTTATAAAACATATATCTTATTTAAAACTTGACAAAATGTTTAAATATTCTATAATAATTGTAAGGAAAGCTTTTATAATTGGCATTCATTCATCTTTCATTTACATTATTTAAAATATTACTTTCATTAACCTGGATAATTTCAATAATATACATACTAAATATTTTACCCCTTAAGAAGAAACCTAGTTTTGCACATTAAATTTATTAATTTGAGCAATGTATTTTTTATTAAATAAACTATAAAGTAAATACATACTCGTTACATTAAAATGAAATATTTTTTTAAATTCCAAATTAAGTTTATGTAAAGTATTACATAGTTTTTTAGTAAGAATTAAAAATTTTACATTTTAACATAGTTAAAAACCTAAGGCGGTTATTGTTTTTACCTTTTTGAATGCTAGAAAATTATAATAAAAATCTTAATAAAACCAGAATTAAAATAAATAAAGTTATCAAAAGTCAGTTCAAATTTCTTCAACTTTTTTGTTCTGTTATACACAAATAAAATGTTGAAAATGTTTCATCCAAAATTTTACCGTTACAGCGTCAGATAAAAGAGGTAAAAAAGAATACATAACATATTTTTTAGTTTCGATAAAAATAAAATTGAAATAACGACATTAAAAGGAATAATATTTCATAAATATTGCAACTCAGCTAATATTACAATGGATTATTATATTTATTATTTAGTAGTAGTGATAGCTATGTTTTATAGTAGTTGTCAATATATTAATTTAGGAGTAAAATTTGTAAAATCTTAACTTCTTCACAATCCTTTTGCGCCCAGCTGTCTATATTTGACACAAAAGTTGTGTGTCAGGTGTGGGGTTCGAACCCACGCTCCCATCGGGAACCAGAGCTTAAATCTGGCGCCTTAGACCACTCGGCCAACCTGACTTGCAGCAATGTTGCCAATAGTGTAACTATCATGTAGTTAGAAAGTTATCTAGTTACATAATACATTGGAAATAAATGCACATATCAATTATTTATGAATGAATAATTTTTAAATGATAAATATTAGTATAAATATACAATATATTGAGTCGCTCTACAATGTTTAAAACTTTGTTTAAACCAAGGAACCAAGAACTACGAGATGTTAGTGAGATAACTTTATTCGACTATAATTAAATAGATAAAAACTGGCACCAAATAACTATGTATTTGTGATTTCTTAGTGTTAATAAATGATGAATACTATACTTAAAAATCCTTTAAAAGATTTGTGACTTAAAAGTTCTTAATTTTGAAATACTAATACAACTTTTTGTTATCTCCTGGAAAAGCTATTTCATAATATTTCATTTACGTTCAAGCTGCAATCGGTGTAAATTTTAAAATTCCAAAAGAGGATCTAAAAACTTTTGTCTCTTTTCATCCCCTCTTTTACAGCAGGACATAACACTACCCAGCAAAAAGGGTGCGCATTTTACGATAAAATGAGAATTATTAGACCTTCCCTCCAGCCCTGGTTAAAATTTTGGATTTTACATGAGATTGCCATTAGGAGAAAAGGGGGAAAATGTAACCGTACATTGTAAATACCGTAGGCCTACTTCTTTTTTATTATCAGAATGCATTTCACATTCCATACATTATGGTAGTTTTTCATAATAATCTCTATATAGAAAATTCAATGTATTTATGTATGTCCTTTATGTGTTGCCAAACTACTCATCCGATTGCCATGAAATTTTAGGAAGTTGCTCTACATGTGTCCGGGAAGGTTTTAGTGAAAAAATATTTTCGAAAACCCCATAAGTTTCCATTTTATGGAGTTTTAAATTTCTAATGTTAACCTTATGGAGAGTAAGTTTGTTTACAAATTGTCTACAATGAAAACATTTGATTTCTTAGCTACAACTGATTGGTTTACTTTCCATTAGCAATATTCTTTACCATCCAATGCCATCTGAATCATTCATTAATGAAAAACTATGAAGTAAATGTGTACTGTAATAAATGAACAGCTTTATTCACCACGTTAATGGTTTACGGTTTTGGGGGATTATATGTTTACATTTTTATTTTCTGTCTGATTAAAATCACGTGTTCATATGATAATTACAATGTTTATATTATTAAGTTTATTATAATAATCACCTATTGTATATCTTTCCTATAAAAGCCGTATTATAGTTAGGTTTGGTTTGGGTTTGAATTGGATTGGAAAATTGTGAATTAATCCACTCAGATTTATTTGTTTTATGGGAATGTTATTAATATGTTTCATCGTTTCAGTATTGTTATTCACTATGCCGCGACCCAGAATATATAACCTTTCACAATGAAACCGTAATGCTATTCGACTTTAGAACGTGGCCAATCTTAAAGTTAACCTATATTTACTGTCAGGCGTTATGAAGTTCGCCGGGTCAGCTAGTTTATAAATACAGTACAATGTTATTATAGTATTTAAAATAGAAATTAAACGAATTATTTTGAGATTTTTCAAAAATTACCGATGAAAATGAGCGTATATATGGTTTAAACGAAACATTGTCTGAACGTGGTTGTCATGCAAGGATGTGATACACGTACCAATGAAATGAGCATACAAATTTATTGTACTTTTAAAATAATCGTTAGTTATTTAAGTAATTGCAAAGACAATTTATATTTCAATACAGACTCGCAGCGTGTAGTTTCAGTACTCGCCACGTGCCGCGCCAGTAGTACTAAAAGCGCTCGGTTTCAGCCTGGGTAAGACGGCCCGCGAGGTTGCCAATTCGAATAGGCCGGATGTATACCCGCTTGTATACTCATACAAGATTGTAAGTGTTGTATTGTAAATAAATATGAGCACAAAGGTTTTGTACATAATGTACAAAAATGAGTACAATGATACCTAAGCTAGAGGAAGAAATTTTTATTCCTGAGTACTAAAACTGAAGATTTAAAAGCAAAACATTTTAATTATTATTCTTAATAAAATGAGGTCCATTATATATTATGAGGTTTGTTGTGTATATTACAAATAATTACCGCAAAACAAAGAAATTCACTGAGATGCGTTGTGGTCGACCAATCAGGCCTAGAATCTTCGCTGGTTATTTACCTAATATATATTAAACAAGATATTTCTTCTCAAAACAAATTAATCTGTTGTATATATTCGTAGTGACTTTGTTAAACGAAAGAGAAACAAATCTGTGAAATGCACAACACCGATACCCCAGTTAATTAAAATGAGTAAATACTAAAGGTAGTAGGTTTGAGTGAGATAAACATTCACTGACGTCTGCGCCGTCGTCCGTCGTCTGCGTGTTCAATTCGGCAACGTCTCTATGCCCAACAGCGCTAGTGCAGCCTGGTGTTCAGGCTAGTAACTAACCAAAGCGCAACCGTCGCTGCGAGTCTGTATTAGAATAAGATTGTCTTTGGTAATTTGTTCTATCATCCGTGTCTAATAAAATAAATGGTAAACCTACAAGCTGAAAATTAAGTTCCGTGGTAGCTCTAACATCTAAAGAAGCGTCAAATTTGTTTCAATATTTATTGGTTCTATTCGTACTTAGTATTTAATATAAATAATCTAATATTTATAAAATTTTGCTGAACTGTACTAGCCAATTTAATTAAAATGTAACGTTATAGCCATTATTTGAAAAATGTAAGATGTGTCTACGAAAACAGGCGAAAAAGCCTAAACAAAATAACTATTATTTTATAACTGCAATTTTCTGACAAAATACCAATTCTTAACAACTATTGCAAACAAAATTTCACCCTCATCCAAAGTAATAATCCACACTTTTAACTTTTTAGAAGATAAAAAAATATTTTAATTTCATTTGGAAGAGTATGAAACATTTTAGGAGCTATAAAACTATAAGATTATATAAAAATAGTTTGTTTGGCCTTGGTAGCAAGATATGGCCAGTATTCCTTAGTTTTATTTCTATAAGCATGTTCATTCACGTTTCTATTTTTATTATTAATTTTTAGGAAGAATTTTATTATTAATAAAAGGGGGAAGAAATGGGGGCTTAATATAGCAACTTATATATTGCAAAGTGTTTTCTACACTACTGAGTCTACTACGCTACCTATACAATTTCACGAAACCAATTTTATGACTTAGTCTGTCAGGAACATGCCCAGAGAATATATTCAGGGACGATTGTGAATGGGTCTTTGTGATCAGGCTTTTGTGCCCAGACAAAGGTTGTATGTTCAGCTGTAATTTCTATGCAGTTAGAAGAGTTTACATAAAATTAGTAAAATCTACAGGAAACGCAAAAATATATTTCTCAAATATTATTTTCTAGTGATAATCTAGCTTTTTTATAAATAAACTATTTAGATTTCATTCTAATACCTACTGAATACTTAATTAATTTCCTTCTGAATTTATTTAATTTGATTTATCTATAGTAAAAAAATATATAATTAACAGTTAAAGGGAAATTTGCTTCATACTTAATTCAAGTAAGATATAAAAGTGTACGACAGAATGATTCAAGATGTTGATAACAAATTATTAGTAAATAAGTTATATTTATCATTCTATTCAAGGAAAAGTAAAAAATTAAAATAGATTTCACATTTCCTTTACGTATTTTCAATGATATAGTAATGTAGTTTAGTTATGTGACAGGATATAAAAAATATACAAATACAAAAAAAATTGTTTTTCCACTATAAGCTTAATATTGAGATCGTTAAATTAATACCCCACTTAACTGCTTGTCTGCAAAACTGAAGGTGGTCGTATCGAATCCTTCTTAGAATGAATCTGAACTATGTTGAGTTTTAGTTTTTGTTATTAAGCTATTAATTCATGATGATCCCTAACAAAAGGTCAAGGTTGAGATAGTAACAAGACCGGGGTTTTGATCGTTCTACATCACAAATATAAGAGGATTGGTTCTTGCAAAGGGATAAAATAAAATAAAAACTCTTTTAAATATTTAATTTATTTTGTATTAAATGAGAAAATATTCACTAAAAGTATGATACTTAATGTTTTAGTAGCGTAATTCAACCTTTTTAAATATACAGAGTGAAGTTTCGATTATCTGAAAGTTGAATTTGTTTATTGGCTCAGAACTTCAAATTGATATTCCGAGAAACCCGTTGAAATTAGGTGGAAGAAACTGTTGTTGCTTATTAACAGTCATATATTACCAAATTTCCTGTACTTTTAATGTTATTGGGCTATTGGCGTCTGGAAAATAAATATGTTAAAAATAAAGTTTTGTTTTATGTGAGCAGTTTTTACAAAATATCAATTAAAAACAAAATTAACTTTTAGGAGGTGTGGCGCCTGACCTCAGTTAAAAACTGAACAAATTTACGTTCTTTTAGCATTAACAAGACCAAAGCACAGGGTGATCAGTAAGAATCGTACATCACTACAGTCGAAGTCGGAGCGAAAGTAACAAACAGTATAAATTGAAGGGGATGCCCGGATGGTTGGAGGGTGGAGGGGGGAGATCAACACTAATGCATTGTGGGATGTTGCGATTCAGGGGGCTCCACATTGTTGGGTATCAGCTCCCGAAGTAATGCGAATTAATCTACCTTTCCCCTTTGTGTTGGTTTCCTAAATAATTACTGACCATTGGGAAAACCGAACAGATGATGGGCTTTCACTGGGATGAATCGAAATGGATGTTTTTGTTTTTGAAAAACAAAACCTCATCGGGAACCTCGTTAAATTTGAACACTATAACTCAGCACAGTGGTTAATTAATTAAAAAGCTTTATGTGTAAAATTCACAGACTATAATATGATTGTAATACCAAAACGAATTCGTTATACATGTTGGAAATTAGTTGTTTCACATTCATTGTGAGTAAAGAATTGATATAATTTCCGAATAAGGACAAAAAATAAACCAGCTGATGTTTACGTCGTAAATAAATTATTAGAAACAAATTAACAAAATATTCATAAGGTATTCGTTTAGAAGAGCATTTGAAGGTCTAACTATGAGGATAGTATTTGTGGATTAACGTAGTATTCAATAGTTCGGACGTTAATCCACACAAGAGAACAACACACCCCCTGAACATTACTCACAACTACGCACAATTCCTGACGTCCGAGTAGCTGGATTACAGGAAAAAGTCACCACCCCTGTCATATAAGCTATAATATAAACTAAATAAGAGTGATAAAAGATCTAGTAGCTTTATTACTGACTATAACCACCTTTTTTCCCAGTACTATAAATATTTTGCTTATGAAATACTCTAGCCTGGTTAATCATAACAATTAATTTTAAGTATTTTGTTCAGGGACTATTCAGTGATATTCTTAATTAATTTAAAATAAGCAAATCATTCAACTCTGGTACTCGTGTACAATCGTGATACACGTGTTGATATTCAGTTAACTTGTTGAGTCGTTTGCCCTAGAGGGGTGGCTATACATTGGCGGTTGCCAAGCAAACAATGATTTATCGCCCGGTCCATACGTCACTGCCACATCCATATACCTATCCTATGCTACGCTAGTGACAAATGTCCCATCAGCACTTTACCTGGACACGGTACGATCCTGCTGGAAGTGTGTGACGTGTCGAGCATTCGAGAGTCTTCCTCACTCCTGCAGAAACACGAAAAACATGCTTCGGTATTCCCTTGCTCCGGATGAAATTAGTAAAGATCTTAAGATACGTATAAATAAATTTTAAAAGTAACAAAATTTGGGTTACTCTTAAACATCGTTTTCATATATTGAATTTTTTGAGGTATGAGGGCTCTAATACAAACTATTTTTTTAGTTGTTAGTGAACAATAAGTTTTGAGTTACATAATGAATAGCTGAATATGAATAAATGAATTTTGGCGTTTTTCATGCAAGAAGTGTAGCTGAAGTTTTTGGAACGTGGATGAATAACAGACCTTCTTCCACATTTATTATCTGATAGTCTTATAAAATATGTCATTTTAGAGGTATATAAATGTTAAAAATGTAAAAAAAAACAGAATTTGTATCTTAAACAGATAACTCAGGAAGCTTCCATGAAACAATCACACAAGCGTAACGGATAATCTGACCTAGCGGATTTTAGTAGTCCCTAATTCCATTTGCACCACCTAAAGTGACCGGATGCCACATAGCCTTCTGAGGTATTTTCATTTTTATTTTTTGTGATGAAACAAAACCATGACAGATAAGAGATTTCTGGTTCACCATTTTATTACAGTAGATGTCCTGAATGGCCTGTAAAAATTTCAAAACAATCCATGGATTATTGGCCGAATAAAGTGTACCTAAAGGGTAAAAGCAAAACTTTTCAGGAACCCGAGATATACTAAACTGCTTACGAAACAAAAGTGCATGGATATCTCTTAGCTCTTTGGGGGGGGGAGGGTGTTTGCAATTTATAAGACGAAAATTTGAAACAGGTTTCCATAGAAACTACCAGAGTTATTGTATTAACTGTTCAGCAAAACTGAAAACATTCCTTTTGACATATTCATGATCTACCTTAATTATTGCACGAGCACATAACAAACAAGTGTTTGGTATCAAAATAATCAAGATGAAACAAAAAATATATTAGTGAATTTTAAAAAATTGATTGAATTTTAAAAAATTGAAAGTTTCTTATTATACTTTAATTAACACGGTTTCTAAATTGAAATATGTATTTCTTAATTTTTTACCCTAAAATGAATATTAAACATAATTAATTAACAAAATTTAAACGTTTTAAATTAACAAAATTTAGTAATAGGGTATTTTATTGCTATATAACAACATTGTGGTAGAACGCTTTATATATATACACAACAAGGTTTAACGTATTAATAAATTTTCAACGAGAGAGAATTCTTCCCATTTCCCCTAATAGACAGTAATTGTTCCATATAAAACCTCCCCCAACCCCGAGGGGGCGACTGGAATGTGTTATGAATTTATAAGTGGCTTCTCTGGAATGTTTTATTCTTTTAAACTAACAAACTACATACTAAAGAACATTTTTAACATTGAACATATTTATATTCCTGATAAATTTATTTTAAATATTTTACTAAATTATTTACGGAAAGAGAAACGTTTGAGTGGTTTATTTTCTGAGAAAATGGCACTACTTTTTTCTCAAAAAATAGTTTCAAACCCATCTAGGGTTTTTGATATTATTAATCAGAATAAAAGTATTATTTTTCGCACAAATTTGACAGGTTGACAACTTTGACAGTTTATAACAGTGTTTAGGTTTTATATCATAAATCAACAACTTCACAAAAAAATATTGACTATCATAAGTAACAAATGTAATACGTGAATTTCGTGGATTATAAATATGAAAAACAAATATTAATGTAATAAATGAAATTGTTAATACGGCTTTAATTGCATATTCTTTTACATTTTTCTGTGCAGTCAGTTCTGAATTTTACGCCTAAATATAGTATTATTGTTTTAGTTTAATTACAGTTCGGAGCTGTTTTGATGAATTTTAATAATATTAGCGTCCTGAAATTTTAAAAGCCTTTGTTACAAAGAGTTTATATTTTGATGAGGCGTAGGCCGTGGTTTTGGGAGAACAATAGCACAACTGTTGTCTCACCCGTAATGAAAGAAGCTTGTTAGACTTTAAACCTATAATAAAGGAGATTTTGCCTAAATACAACTTTAATTAAATCGGTTAATTTTACTACTTAAGTAATAATTCGTTTTCAATAAGCTTGAAAAATATTATATTCTCATTTAGATATGGACCAGATAAAGTATAACGTTTACCAAATAATACCAGGACCATAGCTAATGCATAACAATTAGAATGAGTATAATTTTTATAGTATTACAGTTTATTTGGTGTTACTAAGGTTTTTATTAGTTAAGTGTTTTAGTTTAACTCTTATCACTATTATTAGAGTTAAATATTTACAGAAAATTAAAAGTATATTAAAAATAATCAGTAGTAGACCGATATGTTGACTTATTTTACTTTAATGGTTAACCATTCTAAATTATAAAAATATTCTTAAAAAGACAGACATAAGGATTTTAAGTTAAAGCATTTTAATCTTAGTTTTAAATTTGAGCTTCGTATCTATATGTATGTCGATTATTCAATATGTTTTATTGGACTTTTTCAACACGTCTGTGTTTTAACCACACAACGTTTCTGGAGGTGGAGAAACTCTGACCGTTTTCAAGTGATTACCTAATAATTTACTTTAAAAACTAGTTTAAGTTACTGATATTAATTATATCATGTTTTCAATAATATTATTCTTATTTATCGTACACAGTACAAAAAATATTGATAACGCAACAAATAACCACAACACTCCGCCTTTGAGCTAGCGGGGCGACACAAGATAGCGTGCGCTCAGGCAGTGGTAAAATCTAGAAACGAATTCCACCATTTTATTTTAAGACACCTTTCACCAAAAGAAAAAAATCCTTAGTGTGCAAGTAATACCGGCTGTTTGTTAAGCTCATGTCAACGATGGTTCGGTATGGAACATATTAACATAAATTATTAATAATATTGAAGGGAAAGTTAATTATTCATATATTAATAATCATCCCGAGTCCTAAATAGAAGTTAATATTAACCTCGATATTTACATAACAGAACACCGGGTTCATTTATTAGTAATAATATATCGGCAGGCGACCGACTGAAGTAAACACAAGCGTGGTCAACCTCAGAATCCAATTTTGCTCCCACTTTATTTAGCACCGTTGGCATTATCAAACAAATAATACTAATTTTATGATTTACTCCAGCTGATATTTGTTATTTATAACTTGTAACTTGTTTGAAATTTTAATATGCATGACTAAGTCAAAAGCTATGCGCTTTAAAATGTAAAAAAGTTAACTTTTGAAGTTTTAAACAGAATATTACAAAATCAATTTCTTCCTTATTTTCTAACCATTTTCCATGAAACTTGATATGAAGCGTAAAGTAAAATCACCCAAAAACACACTTAAAGAGCTTTATATTACTGGAGGGGGGGGGTATCTACCGCCGAAAAAATTCTAACGATTACTTTGTTCCTCTTTTTTTTTACAAATTAGATGATTATTTTTCAAACAGTAAATTATTAAATGATATTTAGATAAACTTAAAAAATAAGATAGTTTTATTAAAAACTGCCGTTTATAAATTAACTTAAGGGAGAAAGTATGTGTAAGTACACTGATACCGTATATTTTATTATTTATGAAATTTTTCGATTCTTCAATAGTACAAAACATTTCAATATCTAATACAAATATTTAAGATCTTACCAATAATGAGGGCTAAACTTGAGATTTCGATTTCAGGTTGCTTTTATTTGAAATTATTGAAATTTGAAATTAAAAAATGCATCCCTTCAACCCTTTGATGTGTTTAAATGGTGATAGCAATATTTTATTATACTTAATATATATATTCACAAAGCCAAAAAGCTAAAATTGTGTTTATTGATGTAATTAAATCGATTATCGATTGTTGTCGTTTTGTTTAAGCCAAAAAACTTGAAAAATTGGGAAGTTTTATTGTATTTTGTTTTAAAAAAGAGCATTAATTTTATTAAAATATATAAAACAGTATTTTAGCAATTAATATCATCATACATGCACGGAGAATATGTTCATAGATACATACCATGAGATAACAATAATATTATCCTCAGTTTGGAATTTCCTGTAGCTGTTGTCAGGGAAGCGTTTAAGATAACATGGCTTTTAGCAAAAAGCTCTTCTAAACAGATACAATCGTAAAGTTTCCACTGTGACAGAGCTTCTAAATTTATTCGTTCCCTCTGTACTTGTCATTTCATCGGGGTAATATGTTTGTTTGCGTTTAGTTTTCTAATTGTTTTTCCTACAACGGATTTCAATACTGTTTACAATGAATGAAAACAATTTTTACAGTATTTGGAAATTATTCTGTCGGTTTTTTTACGTACAAAGTATTTTTTAACACATACTTGAAGAACTATCTACTTTCTGTCATCATTAATTTTGGCTAAATATACTTGTATTTAAAATAATGTGACATTTTAGTTCAATTTATTTAGAAAATAGCATATTTTTTGGGAATTATCAACATTTTTTATTTTGACGGAAAAAATATTGTATATTATAAGAAACATTTATGAAAAAACATAAATTTTCACTGTTTCTTAATTTAACACTTTCTAAAATATAAATAAAACAAACGGGTAAGTAATATCCGTGCATTGAAATGGACTCATAAAATATTTTTTATCTTGAAAATTTCTTATTTCGTTCAGAATTATTAAAAAACTAGAAGCACTACGTGATTACTTTGTATTTTCAAAACGTATACACTCAATGTAACAATGAAATCAGCGTTGATTGGATTTTCAAAAATAACAATTTACCTTTTTCAAAAAGGATCTCATGGGTGGCAAATTATTCAAGAAATTGTGAAAATATATGAAAATCAGGACCTCCAAACTGAACGTGTGCCAAGTAAAGTGTGATCTAAATATTTATTTAAACAAATTTATTAACACTTTTCATTCAGTGATTATGTTTGTAAACAGTTTTATCTTCTAATCGTAATAGACGTATTTTTAAACAGCTGATTTCAATATCAGCACTTCTGGTGTAGAATATTTCAATAATAACACCAGTTCTTTCAATGACTTTAAAAGTATTGTCATCAGAAAAAATGTTTTGATTTACTTTCCAGTGGGAAATAAGTTAGATCATGAATCTAGTGGGAATGTTTTCAGATCTTCTAAACACCTTTCATATTCTATATCAAAAATTCAATTAATCTTCAGACAGTTTACAAAATAAAGCTCTAGGCACAAACTTGTGAAAATGAGTTTTACCACAAAACATCAGTTGAAATGTATCCGTCGATCAGACGTTGGGAATGAATATATGAATTTATAATGTATGATATCAGAAAATGGCCGGAAACGAAGGAAATGTTTACACTCAAATGATTAGAGTGGTGTTTCCGGTTTGTGGCGTTTCACGATTCACTGATGTGTCTCTGTCGCGTTTAGAAACCTCGCGAATCTTGTGCTTCAGGTTTTTATTTTTCAAAAAAGATATAGAGAAATATATGTATTTATCACTTATAAAAATACACTTTTATAGTTGGAAGGACATTAATAATTACACATACATGTTTTGATTTTTTAAGGAACACCACCGATTAAATTCCCTTGTGAGGTCTTAATACAATATTATGATTCTTAAAAATAAGTTATTTGCATTTCCAAACCGAAACGGGTGTGGGAGTTCCCTAGCTACATTAGCGACCCCCGGTGGTGATTAGGTAGCCTGTTGCCCGAGGGAGGGTGTTATGAATATATAAATGTCCCCGGGGTGACATATGAATAATGCTGTGATGAATAACATCACATTCACTCATGTCGAAGTGATTTCATTAGGATTTGTATTAACAGATCCGGCAGACATTTGCTTACCGGACCCTCCTCTGAGATGACTAAGATTTACATTTATTCATATTTTACGAATATCCATACACATTATTATACAACTTAATTAATTATTATATTGGTAATATGTAAGGTGATATTAATATGTTTGGTATCCTTGCAAAATTTTAAACAAAAAATAAATAAAAGCATTTTTCTAGAATACTAAATTTTTAAGTATCCCAGAGAAAGAAAACTATTTAATGATTTGTCAGCATTTTAGATACATATTTACTTTGTAAAATTGCATAATGGTATAAAAATTTTCCTGATTATCTTATAAATAACCCAAAAACTAACTTTTAAATAATATTTATTTTTTAATGACTATATATTTTATTAGGGAAGGAAAATGATGATTAAAAACCAATTCATTTTAAGCGTTCAATTTTCTTTTAATTCATCTATTATTTAAAATTATTCCATATCTCCAAAACGTCAAAACATTTCTAATATTTTTTCCATTATATTTACATAAAATGTTTACGTATAAAAAAAATCTGTTCAGATTTTATTTACAAAAGAGTCGTTACATTTTTTAGCTTACTCGGATTTTTTCAGTTTAGGATTATAACCAAAAGATAACCAACCTAAAAACTAAATTTTGAGATATGTTTAGGATGAAGCCTTGCATTTACACGGGTCATTGTAATTTCTCGTGTCTCTTATCTAAGTGCAGCAAGATGTAGAAGTTCGAAATGAAAATTGTATTTGGCTATGGGCGATTAAGTTTGTTCTTACAAGTCAAAAGTAATATTTACGGGTGTCAGTCAATTGTAAATGAAAGTAAGCCTACTACTAAGATGATTAAGGACATATTGACCCATTACAACCACAGCAGTATGCTCCATACATTAGGAAATTGAAGCGGTGTGTCAATATCGTAAATATATAACATATTACATTGCAATACGTAATGAATATTTGGGAGACGTAGGAAAAAAACTTGTGCGCAGATCAGCACTTTGCATACTTGTTGCATAAATAAGTATTTTGGAAAACAAACTAGCAGTAAGCCCGTCCTTTGTACCAAATGTAAAATTCAGTTTAAAGAAGAAAGATTATCATACCAAAATGTAAACCTGAAATCCTAAACAAATCAGTACAAAGAAAATAAATCAATACCCAGCTTTATTATTTAGCATTTCTTGACAGTTAAATAGATTACAACATTTATACCATTATTATTTTTAGTTATACGTTAAAATGTCTTTTTAATATAGTATGATTTCGAAATGGGTTTATACCAATATTGATTTGACAGCTGTTTGTTTTTGTTTATATTAAATCGTTAAACCACATAGACAGCTGATTCTTACCATTAGGTGGTTCATTGATACGATAATTAAAAGCAATAAGCGACTAATATTGTGTGAAAATTGGGGTTTTAAATGCCCGTTATTTACTACGTAAAACGCCTCCTGGAGCGTCAGAGACAAACAGACACAAATTGAGATAAGACGTGTTTCGACTTCTCTAACACACGAAACGAAAATTTAACTAAACAATGAATAACTCTGAGAAATGTACAGACGAAATGTAAATGTATGTATTTATATAGATTGTGAAAATGAGTTTGAATAATGTTTTGGACAAGTGAGACGTTTCGAACACCAGAGTGGCTACTTGCTGGTACAATCCTGACCCTGAGCAGTGAGTAGTACCTTAGTGTGTAACCACGGTAAGACGTCAACAATACCTGGCGGTGAGGGATGAATTGATTGAAGGCGGTTATTGGATTTGCAGATTTCCCCAGAGATACCCAGCCGGCTGTCTCAAGATCTCCGGCGCCAACGGTCTTGAATACATTCGGAAATTTCACCCCGATAGCGTCTAATTTAGCAGACTTTATTTTGAAAAGTTGTATAGTTTTTGTAGAAATTATATACTACAGTAGAAAACTTAATCCAGTTATAAATAAAAAAGCAATACGTGTACTGAGTTAAAATTTCCATTAAATAAGGGGTTTTGGGCATATGTGCAAATCTTTTAGTTAAGTTATTTACCTTTTCCTTTTTTGGAAATGATCACACTGGTAGCAACATCAACAGGTCAACTTCAATTCAAACTCCACGTAAAATCGTTTTTATATTCGTAGAAAATGTGAGATTCGTAAATGTTATAGAACAGATAGAGTGCCAAAAAATTTATTAGCACTGTAATGTAGTTTATAAATGTTTTACTATTAATTTCTAGACAAACTTTGGTAGATGGAAAAATAACGTTAGTTAGATTTTTATTAAAACGAGTAAGAGACATTTCATAATTCTTTTCTTTGATTTCAATTAACAGGTTATATTATTGTAGTTAGACGAGTTCAAGTTAACCCTCAAAGATAATTGTATCGGAAATGCACGTACAAAGTAAGTAGAAATTACTATTCTATAATAAAAGTAGACTGTCATAGAAGATTTTTGTTGTAAATTTTGTCCACAATGAAGTATAATATCATCTTTTAATGTTGGTATCATTTAAAATATAAGTGATAACCTTAAAATGGTCTTCAGCAAAGAGATAAGCTTTTAAGATGATACTTTGGGTTACTATACGATTTGTTTAATTATTTATACGTCTGTAGCTTAAAATATGTGGTATCTGAGTCTGAAATTTAAACTTTCAGGGAATTGCAATTGAAAATCTGGTTAAAAAAATGCTGCAACATCACTCAAAATGTTCCGTTAGCAATATGCTTTACTATCCAATGCCATCTGAATCATTCATTAATGTAAAACTATGAAGTAAGTATGTGCTGTACAAAATGAACAGCATTATTCGCCACGTTAATAGTTTATGGTTTTTGGGCATTATGTACTGTATTTATATTTCTTTTTTTGTGTGATTAAAAGTCACGTGTTTATATGTTTTCCAAATAAAAAATAATTAGAATGTTTATACATATTGAGTTTATTATAATAATCAGCTATTGTATATTTAAAACTTTCACAACGAAGCCGCAATGCTCTTTGACTTCAGAAAATGGCCAATCTTAAAGTTAACACGTATTTTCTGTTAGTCGGTACGAAGTTCGCCGGGTCAGCTAGTTAACTATATTTTTAAGTGTTAACCAAGTAGGCTATATCATTGATAAGTTTACTTGTATAATGTTGTGTGTCTGTATAGATATGATAATGAGCTGCATATCCCCTCTCGACAGACTGTGCATTGCGCCCTTGTTTACATTGACATGTGGGGCTGCTGATCTACCAAGTTAATTAATTACCCTTACAGCCGGTTGACTGAGCACCCCTCATGCCCCTGCAACCCTGCAACCCTGCAACCACTTACCAATACCGAACCAGATATAATTGCCAATTAAAGTACGCAGTTTCAGTTTCAATCGAGTTGAAAGCGATTCAGTTTGCTACTCTTTGAATCTTTTCTGCAGGACTCTAACTCCACAGAGTAAAAGTTTTCTTTGGAACTAATCGTATATTATAAGAAGTGATTTGATTTAATAAATTTTTCGTACGGAATAAATTGCGTTGTAAGAATAAATTAAGTGTTTTTTTCACTGCAAAAAAACAGCTGAGTTGTATGTCATCTTCTGTTCGTTTTCAGAATGTAGTAAAATTTAATAACTCATCTACCCATCAAACTTTTATAGAGTGTTGTTTAATTTTTCAACGTTGAACTTCACTACTTCATACGTAAAAATCTTTCGAAGCGCCGCACTATTGAATATTACGTTAATCCACAAAGACCATCCTCATAATTGGACCAGTTCGTAATTTATCGGTAGTGACCCAGATTCCACGTTAAACTAAAGGTGCCTTAGATATGCCATTGACTGTGGGGCTATTAATTAATAGTCTTGTCTAAGGAACATGTCAGTAGTCAGTATCAAGACTACAAGATTACTCACTCATTCATACTTCGCTTAAAATATCTACTTAGTGGTAAGGTCACCATTTCAATAATCTGATTAGATAAGAAAAATACACAAAAGCCCTGGAAGAAATCAAAAAATAAACTAACAAAATCAGTTATAGTTCCTCAGAAGAAAACTTTCCAGTTGAAATCCCGATGAACAGACTGGAAAAAACTTGTGGATGAAATAATAGGGATCATCATAATTTATGAAGGCGAGGTCAACTACAAACCACATTTTTGTGCTCAAAGATTTAATTAGTGAATATTGGGAGTTTGACGAGAGCGTATATTTTATTTTTAAAAGACATGTGTTTTGATGAGGTATATTCCACATTTAATTATAATAGATACGATAATTCATAAGCCTTTTAAGCCTGAGGGAAAAATTCATAGTCGCCGAGGCCATATTCTGTTATGGCTACCAAAAGTGCTGTATGTTGAAATGTCGGTTTTGTAAGCATAAATTTAAAAATATCATAACTTCACTTACACTAAAGATAAAGACTGTAACAATATATGTTAAATGAATGAGAGTTTAAAAATTTAATTTTTTAATTTTTCCCAATTTTTATTTATTTTTTTATTATCATGTTCGACCCCAAAAAAGTATAAAAAGTAAATAATTTTACCGTATGAAACTATTGATATCAGTTCAATAATTACTTGTGAACAACATATACAATTTTCAGAACTATAGTGCAAAGAATGGTAAAATTATTACAAAACAAAACTTATAGGACATGCTCGAAAAATAATTAATTACACTCACCATCCTGTATTCAACAAAGTTATATCAAAACGTCACTAGTTCACATTTTCACTAAAAACTATACGAATAAAATATGTTTTTATTTCGTAGGAATAAAATCATCAGCCATCTTATCAAAACCAATAATCCAACTAATAAACAGAATACTAATGTCCTACTACACTAACAACACCACAATGTTATAAAACATCATCAGACACAAACGAAAAACAAAGCATTACTCAGTGCTACAAAAGTCGACTGCGTCACAAGTTGCAAACAGGATTGCAGAGGGACTAAAAACGTTACGAGAAAAATAATGCTCTTACAAAGTCAAAGACGTTCAAAACTATAATAAAACAAATGTACAGGCTTACTGATACATCATAGAGTATGTAGTACATTAAATATTTTATTTAGTGTTATAACTAGCAGTAAGCCCGTCCTTTGTACGGGTTATAGGATTCAGTTTAAAGAAGAAAGATTATCATACCAAAATGTAAACCTGATATCCTAAACAAATCAATACAAAGAAAATAGATTAGAACATTTTTTTATTTCTATTACATGTTTAAATTACAAAGACAGCTGATTATTAGCAGTAGCTTATTTATTGAAAACTGGATCAAAATGCGAGTAATATCGCGTAAAAATGGGGTTTTAAATGCTCGTTATTTACTTTTTAAGGGGCTGCGGGTGATTTCAAGCATTTATAAACCTTCTCTGAAATGTAGAGAATACATGAAATAAGTTTCATTGTAATCAGTTCTCCCGTTTTTATGGAGAAGACGGCGTAAAATGCCACCTGGAGCGTCACAGACAAACAGACAAAAATTGAGATAGCAATATACAGACAAAACTCTAATTGTCCGCACGGGTTATAAGGGTAGTTTAATATATTATTCGGTAAAATCTAAAATGATTTATTTCCAATTAGATGTTACTGAAAATGGAGTGTTTATTTCAAAGGGAAACAGTTTAAATTTTATTAGCGTTCAGATAAATTAAGAGGAGGTAATGCAAGCTGTTTCTTATCCGACCCAAGTAATTAGCTCTAGAGGGGTTTCTCGTTCCATGTTAAGCACTGCCATTACACCGCCAGTGTCGCCATCTTACTTTTGTACTTCTCAACTGGACTTACTACTTGAACACTCTGCTGATACAGTTTGACTGCCTCAAAGATTTTTGAACCTCTAAAAGCTCAGATATTAGGTAAACTGAAGTTTAATTTTCCTTTTTTCAGTGAATAATTTGAATCAATCTTTGTAAAAACTGACATTCTTTTTTCACGAAGCTAATAATTTAAAAATATAAATAAATTTGTACGTAACATTATAAAACCATCAACAATTTAAACAGCTCTGCATCAATAATTTGTTTATTTTATACTTAATATACTCCAGACTGAGTATTGTTACATCGTGTTATAATTTAAAAAATATTATGTACATGACTTTGTACTTTTGTACAGTAAACGTTTCTCAAAACTAAGAACACTACACAAATTATTTGCTTATTATTATCTGTGATCAATTGAAAACCAAATTCAAAAGTTATTTGGAAGCTTAAGTTCAACTCAACTCACTTGAAGAGTACCTACGTTTTTTATCCTCAAAGAAACTCCTGAATTTTTGTATAGTAGCTTTCTAATAGTTGCTCTTTTATGTATACTTGTAAAGTAATATATTTATGACACTATTCAGTGTACAACTTTACATACTCAATGAATAAATAATAAAAAACTGATGTATTCCTTAGACAGGAATCTAAGGGACTTACAGTTTTTTATAAGTGTAGAACCAGAAATCTGTCCTTGAGGTACGAACTGGTTTAATTATGAGGAATGTCTTTGTGGATGAGCGTAATACTCCATAGTGCGGATGGTTATCCACACCGGAGTGTATCAAATCCACAGATCATCGGTCATAACATGAATAAGAAGAGAGATAAGTACAATATATACACCAGAATAGATGAATCGATCGTGTGACGTCATTACGCTTGTAGTGACACAGCTGTCTGTCCCCGGTCATCTGGTAGGTTGGTAATTGATCACGCAAACCAATTACTGGCTCCTGCAGCCCAACCAATTAGCCTCTCTCGGAGGATTAACAAGAATGTCCCTCCAGTCCCGGTGGAATCGGGTCGATTACGGCACGCTCGTTACAAGTATCAGGAGACTCTACGTTCTGAAGCATTTACTGTTAGAAATAAAATTATAAATATTCTGAGTGTTAAACTAAAGAGAAAGTTAAGAACCGGAATACTTTTTACGTATTAGAAACTAATTGATTCCTCGAAATCTATGAGGATATCAATTATTTTGTAGCTAATAAAATGGTGGACACCTAAAGCATTGATTTATATTTTACCATGTAAACTTCCCTGTGGGAAATAGGTAAGTTCATGGGTATGTCTAAAGGGAATGTTTTCAGCTCATCTAAGCTGTTCCCATAACCACATGACAGTTCCATTTAACACTTCCGCTGCACTTTTTGCGTTCCTCAAATGTGCTAAGAGCCAGAGCTTAGACATATAGACATATAGCTTAGACTGGGATGGTACTTGGAGGTCAGGACTTGTGGATAGTTGTGAGTGATGGTCGGTGGGTGTAGTGTTCTCTTGTTTGGATTAACGTCCACACTATTGAAAGCTACGTTAATCCGCAAAGACCATCCTCATAATTAGACCAATTCGTAATTCAGAGGTCGTGGTTCGGATTCTACGTTAAACTGTAGGTCCCTTAGTTGCCATCGGCTGTTGGGCTATTAATTAACAGTCCTGTCTAAGGAACATGTCAGCCTTAGTCAGTAACAAGACTACAAGATCGCGCCACAATCATCGTACAATCAACTCTCATTCATACTTGGCTTAAAATACCTATCTTGTGGTATAGTCGCCATTTCAATAATCTAATCTAATAATCTAATCTAATATCCATGTCAATATTAAGCACCTATGGGAAATGCTGTGTATCACTAGCAGTTGTTAGCCTGTTATTTGTGTAGTTTTTTAGCCTTTCCTCTGACTTGAGTTTTAAGAAGCAGTATACTTAATTAATATAAACAAATATTTACCGTATATAAACATATGTAATAAATAAAACAAAAAGGATACATATATCCTCAACCTATTTTTAAAATAAATTTAATTCCAAACCTGAAGAATTTGTAGAAGTTTATCCAAGTTAAGATAACATTTTGGTACTGAATAGTCTATAACAATTATTTGAAAGTTATACCTATGTTCCATTAATTTATCTGTGTTATGATTTTTTTATTTGTAATAATATCAATTTTTACAGGACTGATTGTTATACCCTTAGTATTGATTAACTAAAACTATCAATTGATGAAGTATTGATTATCATTATTAAGTGAAGGTCGCCTATATCTATGGATATACAAACAAGATTAATCACTTATAAACAAGAGAGTCAAATAGTTTGCAAACGTTTTCAATAATCGGTATTATGTAAGAGGGTTTGTTCAGTTGTAGCAAAGAGTGTATACTGTCACTGTGAGTACACCCTTTCTTTGGAATATATTTTGGAAACTTTACCCTGGTTACTGCATCGTTTACTTTATAAATTATCAGCTTACTTTACTGAAAAAAACGTAAAAAATGTCAACTTATCTCTGAAAAATATTTTTTGTTATATTAAGTAAGTGCATCATTTCAAACTTGTTGTATTTGTTACAGTTTTTTTTGTATTTAGAGAAATACTTACAGGTAATAATTTAAATATACTGGCTTTATCATCATTTTTTTACATATAGAATTTTTTTTATATTAGTACATTTTTAATTGTTTGCTAGTTACTTTTTGTTGAAACTAGATTAACCTATTTAGTTTTGTCGCCTTGAATTATGTTTTAAAACATTTTGTAAAAAAGCAAAGTGGAGTTAGTTGGTTTATGTAGTCATGAACATCATAATTACGAAAGCAATTTTTAAAATAAACTTATCCTAATAATTTACGAATAATCAATCCTTTTAAAAATTCTACAAAGAAATCTTGGTTCAAAGTTTGAGTTCAACGTTCAAGCAGGAAGTAGAACGTTGATGGTTTTGAAGCGATGGGATTGGCTACTTATCTACAGCATCATAATCGAAGTGGGACTAAGGGCGCGATAACGGTTCCAATGGTACCGCAGACAAGTTAGTTTCTCTTTGGTGGGGTTTCAAAAAAAAACAAAAAAACACATTACAGGATTAGATAAAGTGAATATTATTAAATAATTTACGAATAATCCTTTTAAAAATTCTACAAAGAAATTCTAAGGTTCATTGGTTCAAACCAAGCTACGTTGAGTTCAAGCAGGAAGTAGAGCGTTGATGGTTTTGAAGCGATGGGATTGGCTTCTTATCTACAGCATCATTAATCGAAGAGGATTATGGGTAAGGGCGCGATAACGGTTCCAATGGTACCACAGACAAGTTAGTCTCCTCTGGGGTTTCAAATAAACAAAAACACTTTACAGTATTAGATTAAAGTAGATTATTGAAACGGTAGCTTAGCCTGGTAGGTATTTTAAGCCAAGTATGAATGAGGGGATTGAGTGTAAGATGATTGTGGTGCGATCTTGTAGTCTTGTTACTGACTAAGGCTGACATGTTCCTTAGACAGGACTGTTAATTAATAGCCCAACAGCCGATGGCAACTAAGGGACCTACAGTTTAACGTGGAATCCGAACCACGGCCTCTGAATTACGAATTGGTCTAATCATGAGGATGGTATTTAATCCACACAAGAGAACACTACACCCACTGACCATGGCTCATAACTATCCACAATTCATGATCTCTAAGTAGCTGGATTACAGGACGTCGCCACCGTCCCAGTCATGGATACGTCCATGTCACATGTTTTAAGACACGTTTCCTGTTTTCAGGCAACAAAAATCATCCTTAAAAAGAAAAATTCCTAAATTGATAGGGTTCATTATTTTTAAGATCGAAAATCATTCTTTAGGGAGGCTCATACTTTCTTAACAATTAATAAGTTAAATGGCTGAGTAGCACAGAAGTAATTTTTTTCGCCCCGAAAACCGAGGGTAGTGGGTTCAATTCTGGCCAATGTCACGTTTTATAAACATATAGACAAACGTCGTTTTTATCTTATCAAAAATATTAACGAATATAGTTGTTTTAAACTAAAATAAATGCTTTAATTTGTTTTGTGAGAAAACATTATCACTGAGAAAATTTTCAGATAATGTAATTAAAAAACTGACTTTGTTAAGAATATTTTGGAAAATCATGCCGAAAAGAATAATCGGATTAATAAAATATTGTATTTACTTCCCTGTCGGAAATAGGTTATATCATGGATATGTCCAAAGGAAATGTTTTAACTTCATCCAAACAGTTGTTCTAATAACCAAACTATGACGTCACTAAACAAATCACTGTTTCACATTTTAATCACGCAAATTTCCAACAGGTACCCTAATAATTTACTGTTGTACCATGGAGTTAATTAAAAAGTGTTCATATCAATTACATCCATATTGTTAACGCATTAATTTATATAATTACATAATCGTAAACACAAAATTCACTTCTCAACTCTGATCTTTACTTAGTTCCAAGAAAATTATTGTCATGCTGAGACCCTTACAGTAAATATGGTGAACATTTCATTAGCTAATGGCAGCATGTATATAACTAGCTAACAGCCTAGCGAGCCATTCAGTACATCTAAGCATTAGTGCATTACGCAAATTAGGTCATGTTTGAAAAATGTCCTTTTAAGAAATCCAGAATATCATTATTTTAGAATGACTTTTCTTAATGTTACCGTTTTATCCTTATCACAATACATCGCAGGACTCGTTCAGAGAAAATCCTTACAGACATGTTTAGAACTTAATTATATAAATAAATAATACTTTATACCTTATACTTTTAACTGAAATGGCGACCTACCCAGGTAGGTATTTTAAATCAAGTATGAATGAGGAATGAATGTAGGATGATTGTGGCGCGAATAAAAAGTATAATTTTAATAAACTTAAAATTAAAAAAATTGTTTTAACATGTATGACGATATGTTTGTAAGTTTCTTTAAGTCTTTTTCATCTAATCCTTTTCCATTTAACGATAATATTATAGATCGTGTTTAGTTTAGTTTAGCAAATCGTTTTATATAAATAGCGTTTTGAATTTTTTTAAATCTGTTTTAGTTAAAAAATAACTTAAAAGCTTCCGTGTTACACGAATGGATGGATTTGAGATTAAAATTTTATTTTTCTACATAGTTTGTCATATAAACGAAGATGTATTGATCTCATCGTCTTCACTACGATTTATTCCAAATGGCAGCTGATTTTTTTACGTTTCACCAGAATTATTTTTAATAGTTTGAATGAAACCATTAAAAAAATAATCAAACAAACTGAGGATATAGAAAATATGGGAATAAAATTGAAAATAAAAGCCATATAACAAGATTATTTGGTAAAATATATACAAATTGATAATTCACACGTAACCAGCTCTCAGTCTTGTAATTAGAGGGAGGTTGTATCACCTTTCCAAGATAATAACCCCCCACCCCCTTCACTCTGACCATCACCTGATATACAACCTATTCTCTCACTTTACCCCTCTGGATACCAGAGCCCACATTCCCCCCCTTCATTGTTAAAACCAGAATTTAATTACCAAAATTTAAAGTCTGTTATTTTTATGGAAAAGTGGAAAAATTGTTCACTCTTTGACTTTCATACATTTTTTCCAAAATAATAAAATCAGAATAAAAAACCGTCCATCACCAAAGATTAGATTAGATAACTGAAATGGCAATAATACCACAAGGTAGGTATTTAAAGCCAAGTATGAATGAGGATTGAGTGTAAGATGATTGTGGTGCGTTCCTTAGACAGGACTGTTAATTAATAGCCCAACAGCCGATGGCAACTAAGGGACCTACTGTTTAGTGTGGAATCCGGACCACGCCCTCTGAACTACGAATGGGTCTAATTATGAGGATGGTCTTTGTGGATTATCATAGTTTTCAATAGTGCGGACGTTAATCCACACAAGAGAACACCACACCCACCAACCATCACTTACAACTATCCACAATTCGTGACCTCCAAGTAGCTGGATTACAGGACGTCGCCACCGTTCCAGTTAATGCTGCGTGTAGATTTAATTGTTTGAGCACAATAACATTCTCTTAGTATTATATAATAGACATTAGCTTTACATGCTATTCACTCAATTTTAATTATCAAAACGTCGTTTTAACAGATAAAATCATCAATTCAACCCTGCATTTTAAAATAAACAGTTTTAAAATTGTACAGTTAACTGACTCTTACATTCTATCTCTAATGGTAAACTGAATAATTAAGTACATTTCATAATTCTAAACTGTTATCAACATAAAAAATTTTTGTTTTTAAAAATTTCCCAAAATTTCCTACAGGTGTTTTTGGTGTAAACTAGTACCATTAAAACGGTTTGAAGATATGGTTAAGGTGCACCCATGAAGCCAATTTCATGAATATTGGACGACCAGTGTGGTATCGAAGTCTACAGAATACATACTAAAAGACAAACATATGGCCTACCTAAAACCACGTTTATGTATGATCGAAACTTAAATTTGATTGTTTTGACGAAAACAATACTTCTTTCACTATATACTATGTATTAGGGTAGAAAGTAAATAATATTTTAAAATAAGCTGCTTTCTTTATTATTAAGCTATATAAATCACACCAAATAAAAAACTTCTAAATATTTACTCACGAAAATGTTCACACGATTATAACTACCAATTCAATTCCACATAGAATATTTTTAGCATCGTTACTGACAGGTTTTAAATTGAACGATTCCTCTATGCGTAAAAATGTTACTCTTTGGAATTTCAATCTGTTTTCGCAGCAATACCGCGCCGCGAGTTTTTGTTGTAATGAAAGCCGAAGCTCATAAATCTCCCGCACGGAACACGGACGTATAATGACCTGTTATTCGTTCCTGCGAAATTGACGTAAAATAATAAACGCTGGTTAAACCCTGATTCTGTGCACCTAAACCTAAAACCTAATATTTGTACTATTTTACCATACGTTATCACTGCACAATGCGTATTTTGTAGTGTATAGTACTAAAGCTAGCAGTTTAACCACAACTAAATCCACTTTAGAATCTCTCTTGGTTTTGTAACAAGAGTGAAGTATTCTGTTGAGAACTGAATAAGCTTGATTAGAACAAGTTAGCTTTGTTGTCAACTGACGCCGGCCTGGGGACTAGAGACAGAACAAACCTCATAAAACTGCCTAATGGGCTGGAAGATCGCTCAGGGCGTATATTTAAACGGGTACACCATTCAACAGCGATTATCCTTCTGCTTTGGATTTCCTCGCACAATTTCTGAATTAGAAACTTCAATTAATTACTATTATAAATCAAATTGAAATAAAGTTTAAATATTTATGACAATGCAACTCTTGAAATATTTGTTATTTTGGACGTTCACGATCTTCTTTATATATAAAATTCAAAGCCCTCACTCACTCACTCATCACTAATTCTCCCACTTCCCGATTACCTAGGAGGCTGAAATTTGGTATACTGGTTCTTTAGGCCTAAAATAGGAGAGTCTAATAGTTTTTGGGACGATTTTTACCATAAATCTCTACCATATACGCCTTTAAAGTTCTCATGTTAATCTTTTGGGGAAATAATTTTGTTTTGGATTCCAACATATATATCTTACCTTTTAAGATATAAACAGCAGCAGTTTTTATTTGAACCATTAAGCAAGCCAAAGAAGCAAGCATAAAATAGTAAGTACTTAATGGTATCTAATTACTGAATGAATTAGATTATGTTTTATGATTAAAAATCAAATGTTTATTATTATCGGTACGAAGTTCACTGGGTCAGCTAGTTTATTAATAAACCAAGGGTTTAATATTTACGAAATAATATCTTAGGCATAAATAATTGTTTCATTAAACGTTTTTTCGTTTATACATTTAATCTACGTTTATGGTCAAATTAGCATAGGTTTTAAATGCTCGATGACATATCGAAGAGCCAATTTTGGGCCATTTGATGAACTATATTTTTCTTCAAACTGAAAATAAAATAAAACAATTTCTTAAACACAAAATTATTACCTGATTTAGGGTATCAATAGTTGTCAACCATTTTCATCTCATTAGACTAACCAGCTGTTATGTTACTTACGTTGTAACAGTTCTTTCTTGATTCCTGATTGCTTGTTTAGGTTATGTCAGTGTTATTTATTATTATCAATAGTTCGATTTAGTAGTCGATTACCAATTTCACAATATATAACCGGAATGTCCGATGTACACAAAAAAGTCTATAGTGATTGTAGTTACTTTATCGATTATTCACATCGAAAGCTGACCTCGAATCAAAAGTATCATCAACAATCATAGGTTTAGTTGTAGGAAGAAAAATAACTACTTCTGCTTTTCAACACACGTATCTAAAACACCTTTTTTTGAAGCAGTATGACGAAAACTATTTTGTATTCATTGTTATCTGTTTTGTGTTAATTCGAGGTGAGATATTGTTCATTATCTGTGTACAGGTAGCAGTTTTATCATTATAGAATGACAGGAGGTTAACATGCTAAGAATACCACGTTCAGTAACGAGGGGGGTGAGAGTTAATGATGCAGGATGGGGTTGAGGTTACAGACGACACGACAGGGGCATGTCCTGCACCAGGGGGTGACTATGGAGCTATAAATGTTTCATGAGACTGAAACGGCTCGGTTAAACATATATTCTTAGTAGAACGTCCAACAGATTGCAGCTGCAAAATGGTTTGTCTAGCTTCAACCGTTACTGCTACTATAACTATAAATAATTACACACGATATGAATCAGCACCATAATGTACAGTATTTACTTCCTGTGGGAAATAGGTTAGATTTTTGATATTTTTAGTCAATCTAAACAGCTGTTTTCATAACCACATGACGTCACTTACATAACACTTTTGCGTTTCTAAGAGGCTATTACTTACGATTTGTGTACCCTAGATAATGAATAATGCATTCTCTTTTACGCACGTGTGAAAAGGTAGGTTGAAATTTGAAAACCAGACACATCACTCTATCCGAAGAAGGAGCTTGAGGGGTGGTTGATTACCAAAATTGGGTTTCATGCATTTTCCACATTTCCATTTAAATCAGCTCAAAAACCAAACAAACTTGAATCTTTCCCTTATGAATAATAGACACTGAGATATTCAGGGGTTTCAATATACATAGAAATTAGGTTGAACAAACATTGCATACCTGTAAAGCAATGAAGACACACTATTTGACGTGTATCACTGTTTTGCACCTGCCACTGAAATTGAGATGCGTTAGAGAAAATCAAAATTTTTAAAAGTAAGCTACATTAAAGTAAGGAAACTGTAGGTCTTTTCATCAACCTATTTCCAAGAGTTATAGAATATTCACACTTGAGTAAAATATTCCAAAGATAACCCTTGAATGGTTTCTATAGATTGCTAGTTTGCTGATTTGTTAATAGTTATTGTAATGATTGCGTCTACCACGACGTGATAAACCAACCAACCAATAGTGATTAGACCAGTATCCTGTATTCCCTTGATATCTAACATGTTCTGAAGCGGCCGTAGCTGTGAATCCTGAGGAGGCTAGGTCAGCGGTCAGTCGGTAGAAATACTTTGTAGGGCTAAGTAAAAGTAAAAAAAGTTTAATTTGCTAGCAAATAAACTTAAAACGTGCGATCCACATCAACACAAATAATACATTTGTGGAAATAATTTTTTTATACAAGGAAAAGTAAAGTTTAAATATTAATCTTGCTGACACAGCATATTGTTTGCATATACCTTAAATATCAATTTATGTGGCAACAGCCTAACCGATTATTGATAAGTGGTGTGTGTTTCGATGAACGTGGTCGACCAAAACGTAGGTAGTTATTATTTGATGCATTATTTGTATTAAACTCCTCCATTCTACCAAATTGTTTGGTTTTGGTCTATAGAAATGTATTTTTATCATGATGGATGATGTAGACCACTTGTTGGATTAGTATATTGTTCGTCTGATATTGCCATAAGTACTTAATGCATACAGAAAAACTGGTCCTTTCATAAGGGAACTAAAAGTAATCCGTTTATAGAATAAGTTAATTGCAAAAAACTAATGTTTATGAAGTGTCACATTAAAAATATTTCATCTATCAAAAGTAATTAATTATAATATTTTCACCAACACCCCCTTCAATCATCTCCCGCCCCATAACGTTCACACAGGTTTGTAAAACTACAGTAACTTATTGTCTGGAAGTTTGATGGGTTATATGATTCGCTTAGAGGGTGGACAATGTGGGATAGTAAAATATTTTATAGGCTTGCCACAATATACCACAAGGAAGAGTGTCATAAAGTCATAAAAGTACTTATTAAATTAATTTTACTCTATTCTTGGCTTCAGGAGCGTACCAGTTATTTAGCCCTTCGTCAAAATAAGTTCCAAGAGGGAGATGATGAATACAATAAACAATACATAATTTATGTTCAAAGTGGCCAGTTTTAAGCCAAGCTGAAGCTGAGCTTTGGTCGACTCGGTGGTCTCAAACAATAATTAGATAAAACTATAGTTCCCGTGTTAACGTTATGAGAAAATCTCGTAATTTTGTTTTGGATTCCAACAAATGTTGTCTTAAGGTAAGAAACTGTTGTATGATCTATATGTATAAAACAAAGTCGTGTTAGTTATACGCATTATAACTCGAAAACGGCTGGACCGATTTTAATGATCTTTGATTTTTTGGATTCGTCTCTGCTCCGGTCATGCTTTAGGCATATTCAGTTTCCATAAATTCAATTAGTTTCTATTTTATAGCGTTTTAAATTTCTAATGTTAACCTTATGGGGAATAAGTTTGTTTACAAATTATCTACAATCAAAACATTTGATTTCTTAAACCAGCTGTTTGTTTACTGTCCGTTAGCAATATGCTTTACTATCCAATGCCATCTGAATCATTCATTAATGTAAAACTATGAAGTAAATATGTGCTGTACAAAATGAACAGCATTATTCGCCACGTTAATAGTTTACGGTTTTTGGGAATTATGTACTGTATTTATATTTCTTTATTTTCTGTATGATTAAAAGTCACGTGTTTATATGTTTGCCAAATAAAAAATAATTACAATGTTTATACATATTGAGTTTATTATAATAATCAGCTGTTGTATATTTAAAGCTTTCATAACGAAGCCGCAATGCTAATTGACTTCAGGACATGGCCAATCTTAAAGTTAGTTAACATCTATTTACTGTTAGGCGTTACGAAGTTCGCCGGGTCAGCTAGTTTATAATATATATATTATGTTTATTTAATCATTTCAATCAAGTGATTGTAATGACAACACTGCCGTAACATACAGATATCACATAACGGAGGTTTCCTCCTTCTCTAACATGTCACCAAGCCATAAAGATGTATCTCTTGTGCTCTCTTAAACATGTGAGTTTCATTTAAGACTAAATTAAACAGCTGTTTTTATTTGAACCATTGATCAAGCATAAATTACGAGTAGTTTTTGAAGGTATCTAATTACTGTATAAATAGAATTTTTCTCAGTGCAGACTTTGGGGATTGTGTTTTATGATTCAAAATCAAAATGTTTATGTGTTGGCCAAATTAAAAATTATTACAATGTTTATACATGTTACGTTTATTATAACAATATGGGACATTCTCCAAGTACCCAAGGAAACCGTACTTGACTCGACTTCATCAAGTCTTATCTCAGCTACTATTAAACTCCTTGATCTCAGCCTGTCCGGATATTCGGCCCAGAAGCTGTTATGGGTTACAGCCCCTTAGTGAGCTCCGTTTACGAGTTAACTACCCCCTACCCCTCCCCATAGTACCGAGATAAACCCAGCCTCAGTCCAGCAGTAACTGTAAAAACCTATATTTCTTCCATGTGAAGTGCTAGTTTGTGTGTACAGAGTGTAACGTTCATTACCACCTTCTTTTTCAACACTAAGATTTAACAAATAAATCAAACTATTTTTATATTTTAGCAGCACAAGAAGTAAGCTATAATTTGTATCACAAGTAAGTCAGTGAGTGAGCTACATAATCCCACGTAAGTATGTATTAGACTGATGATATTAAAAAATTGCATGTAACCAAAGACTTATAAAATAAAAAAGTCTTTGACTAAATCACCACACACCTACCTGACAGAGGAATAACAAATATTGTTAAAAGTTGTATCTAGAAACAAAACTCAACATCAATAAAATAATAAACCACTCAAAGGCTGTCCAATCGTTGGTGCAGAGCCGCAGAAGATATCATCTCATCAGCTAATGGGCAGGCTAGGAGGGGCTGCATGAAGCCCCTCAGTACTCCTGAACGTCAATATAATTAAGACTTCTGACCAGTTGTCTTTACAGTATTTATGATATAATGTATTGGCTATAAACTGTTGTACCCATTAAAGGAATGCCTCCTTTCACAATAATATTTTTTGTTCCTTTTTGACATTGGATTTTAGGGATTATAGGTTTCTTAGGTATATAATTCTTTAGTATATACTGTAACTAATACGGATTAAACTAAGGTTTTGATAGCACACCTCTTTCATCGTGCTTGGGCAAGTTTAAATTGAAAAAAAATCTTTTTCCAAAAGATATCCAATAACTAAAATGAGTTAATTGACTGTGGATGATCGTGTTTTCACGAAGAAGACATAAAAACACGAAAAAGGTTTAGCAATATAGAAAACAGACAGAAAGCGATTGAGATATTACCATGACTAAACCTTTTGAAATAGCAGCCTATCCAGGTAGGTATTTTAAGCCAAGTTTGAATGAGAAATAAGTGTAGGATGATTGTGGCACGATCTTGTAATCTTGTTACTGACTAAGGCTGACATGTTCCTTAGACAGGACTGTTAATTAATAGCCCAACACTTTATATCATCTAAGTGATCCACAGTTTAACGTGGAATCCAAAAACCTTATACCTTTGGATTACGAACTGGTCTAATTATGTGGATAAGACTCATGTAGGTTTTTCTGTACTATCAAACTTAACAATTACCATAAATATCGTCATTCAAAGAAATGAACACAAAAAACTATAGTTTTAAATATATAGATAGAAGAACAACTGTCAGTTTAGGTAAAACTATCAGGGGATATGAATGACGGCCGCCCATTCATCAATTAAGCTGATTGGACCGCTATAAATTGGACACGCACGCCGTTTGCTCACCGAGGTGATCGATTGACGGGTTTATACAGTTTTGTAGGTCAATTTTTACCTACTTTTAAACGCAATAAGGTCAACACATGTTCGTAAATTGAAAGTATTCTGTTACAATGACCTATTCAATTTTACCCTCATAGTTTGATGTTATAGTTTCATTCAAGCCGTTCAAAAAGTCGTTGGAGTTTTTTACGACTCATGAATCTATTTACAAATAATTTTTTAATGAATATATGTTTTTAAAATACAAAACCAATGGAAAACCACATTAAACAATTTTTAATTAGGTACATTTAATTGTTTCCAATAGAAAATCCCTTCAAGTACGTGAAGTAGTAAGATTTTTGTGATCGAAAAGCTAAATAATAGCTAAAATTCGACGTAAATTAAACGCTTTGTATGGCCCAAACATTATGAACGAAGTTGTAGCTAATTGGAATACCTTACTATCACTTTCCTGAAATTCATCAAAGACTTGTGCATGAGATAGTGACACAAAAACTTGGCTATCACGACTTTCGTGCTCGTTGAATCCAAATATCCTAGTCTACGATCATGAAATGAAAAGAATGACTTGATTTTCTTACTCGGTATGACTTGAAGGAGAAACGTTTTTGAACTGTTGTCATACTGGTTCACCAAAAAGCTCGCCAGTATCTTTTAGTGAGAATTGATAGTTAAAGTTATTTGGATACTAAGGACATCTTGCTAAGATCATCAAGGGTGTGTGAGTACTTAATCCAAGGTTGGGATCTTCGGGATTTTTGGGAATGGGCTGAAGGGATAGCGGAGATCTAAAACATTACATTGCATTAAGAATTAATTAATTGGAATTGAAACATCTCAGTGTATTATAATAAAGTGGTGATGAGATGGAGGGTAAGCCTACACTAAACGAATAGGGCTGCAGTGTTTCATTATTTAATAGTCAAACAACTAATAAATTATAGAAGCTCAATAGTCATAAAATCTAGTGAACTCTCGTAATATTCTCGGGAGTGGGCTTTAAGTTTGAAAGAATAAGGGTGGGAACCCGGGGGTAAAATTTTGGACCGTCGCAGTCCCTTGACATCTGTTGTGTTTGTCCACAACGCCCACTCTCACACGTCTCAAAAAAACAACTGAACTTTAAAAAATTTAATATGGTACAATTTTGACCACCCCCTACAGCCTGGACTTGGCTCCCAGTCATTTCCATCTTTTCGCACGAAGCAAGAACATCTCAGAGGTTTGCTAGTGATGAAAAGCTTCAAAACGCAATTTGAAAAAATTGTTGATAAATATGAAAAGTGTTTGAAATTATTTGGTGAATATGTAGAAAAGTTAAGACAAGCTGTTGTTTTTAGATGCATAAAATAAATGTTTTGTATCTCAACTAGTTTATATTTTATTTCAAAATGGAGATTACTTTGTGGACGACCTTCGTAAATGAACTTACCGTAGGATGCAGCAATAACCTTTAAGATCAACGACTCGACCTACTTTCACGGCCAAGAGTCTGAAATACTTAATATTATTTTCAAGTAACACATCTTCCAAACGTCTGGGACATGTTAGCTCATTAAAACTGAAGCTACATTTCCACTTCCAACAGCAAACATTCATACTGCGAGCAACTTTCAAGATATGTGAATGGCTATGCAGGTAACTAAAATTAATCTCATATGTTTGGCTTATAATTTGAAACAAAATTAACCCATAAGTCTTGCGTCTAGTTGGATTTGTAACATGTCAAATTATCCTCTAGGAATATTACTTAATTAATTTGTGTAATTAGTTTGTCATTTTGACAATATTAGGTTCTTTTTAACGCTTTTTGGAGACCTATACAAATGCAGTATTTGAGATTTTTGAGGAATCAACATAAAATATTTAAATACATAGTGGTAGTTTTTTCAGCTTTTTTGTAATATGTTTTATGACGTTCATAAACTGGAAAATAAATTACATGGGGTAGTATTTAGTCTTTACATTAGTAACATAAATCAACCCATAAGGCTGCCCTACATTTGAATTTACCATCTCGTTTTTCACACAACGTTTCTGAACAAAACATAATTTTTGTCTAAAGGGAAGATCTTGAAATAGTGCTATAAGAATCTTACAAAATAAATATAAAATATGAATCAAAACAGCCACACCAATAAATTGTTACTATCTAAATTAAACATACAAAAAATTGAATGGTCTAGTATACTTTTCTATACTTTTTTATGTTTAGTAAAAAGTATTATGTAACCGTTAGTCTTTTCATTGGGTGAAAAAAAACATTACAGAGCACTTATTTATAAATTAGTCACCTGAAAACGGGAGGAGTTTCATCGTCTCCAGAAACGTCGTCTTTGTAAAAAAGGCAAAACAAGGGTAAAAGTCCAATTAAGTTATTATTAAAAACGTAAATTCTAAATGTTTAAAATTATTTGGTAATAATTGACTGAAGTAAAAGACACTATAATTATTCATTGAATTGAAGCTATTCCAACGGAAGCTTCTTTTATTAGAAATTATTCGCCCACTCTGGTTTTAAGATCCATTAATTAAAGGATGGGTATTTTTGGAACACCATCAGAAAAGATAATTTTCGGAGGCGAGTTCTTCATTAGTGAGAAACTCCCTCTCTTGGCTCCAAACTGCGGTGGAGCTTTGTTTAAGAACCTCATTGGATGGAACGACACTCTGGCGGTCCGAGTGGTTTAGTAACTGACGATAAACATTATTGTTCCGCCAATGGCGTTTCACTTCCAGTGGAAGATTCCAATGATCGCTTAGTGATTGTGTAATGATTCGATTTGAGTCTGTAATACCTTAGCGATATTGGGCTTTAGGAACTTCACCAAACGTTAGTTGAGGTCACGTGTGTTACAAGGGGGTGGTCACATGTGGTTGAGTCTTGTTAACAATTTATACTTCACAAATTTCAGTTCAATTATATCATACCGATTATTTTATCAATTTTCTAACCTTTAATCATATTCAAAACTAATTTGACTGGAGAAAAAGTTGAAATTCTCAAACTATAAACTTTTTAATGAATTAAACTATTTTTAACTAATTATTGAAACCACATGTGGATATTAAAAGACATTTTGATAGTATCATATATGACACATAATTTATTACTAAATAAATTACCTTTTTAGTTACTGTTCGAACATAAAATGAAAAAAAGTGACAGACAAGACGAGATCACTTAACCTCATTCTACTCATATATGGATATAACCCCCCCCCACTACAGAGACCCCAAAAAACAGGTACTTCTAGTTACAGGCTAATATTTTACAAAATTAATGTTTCGTAATTAAGGGTAATTATGGAAGTAAAATTAATGATTCCCTAAACATTTAACATTTGATTTGATTTCCACTCTTCAACGACTTTTTCACAACTACCATAACATACGTACTACTGCTACAAATCCAAAATTGTTCTTATGGGTAGATACAAATATTTCACCACAAACGTACACTTTTACCTAATGTATTAAACTCAACCCAGCTACATATTCCAACCACGAAAATATGTTTATTTAGTATACCTTTTCCATACGGTTTTTTGGAGTGCCGAAAAAAAAGATTTAAACTTTCTTTACTGAAGAATGTTTTGAAGAATATAAACTTTTTAATGAATTAAACTATTTTTAACTAATTATTGAAACCACATGTGGATATTAAAAGACATTTTGATAGTATCATGTATGACACATAATTTATTACTAAATAAATTACCTTTTTAGTTACTGTAACTCATCATAAAAGAAAGGTACGAGATAGACTGAAGGTCACTTAACCTCATCTAACGTGGGGGGGCATATAACCCCCCCCCACACTACAGAGACCCCAAAAAACAAGTACTCCTAGTTACAGGCTGATATTTTATAAAATTTATGTTTTGTAATTATGGGTAATTATGGAAGTAAAATTAATGATTCCCTAAACATTTAACATTTGATTTGATTTCCACTCTTCAACGACTTTTTCACGACTACCATAACATACGTACTACTGCTACAAATCCAACATTGTTCTTATGGGTATATAAAAATATTTCACCACAAACGTACACTTTTACCTAATGTATTAAACTCAACCCAGCTACATATTCCAACCACGAAAATATGTTTATTTAGTATACCTTTTCCATACGGTTTTTTGGAGTGCCGAAAAAAAAGATTTAAACTTTCTTTACTGAAGAATGTTTTGAATAATTACTCTGTGAAAAAGATTTTAAAGATTATGTAATGTTTATTACTAATTTCATTGCATTACTGAAACGGCTGTTTTTTATTCATTTTATTCAAAACACCAAACATGTTAATTAACCCACACTACTTTACTTAATGCATGTTTTATTCATTCGCCAATATCCTGAAAAACGATTTTGTCAAGTAGTAGCTGTTTTAAGCAATAGCTTTATAATAGAACGTTGATTTGTTAAGCAATTAAAGAATAATATATACTACTAGCTTCGCTCGCAGGGGTTCCGTGGTTGTTGTCGGCAGTATTTAGTAATTAGAATACAGTGAATCGCGGTGTAGAGAATGTGCGTGTGAAATTTCATACCATCATAAACTAAAATATCATAGCCTGGTAGCAAAATGAACACTAAGAAGTTATAGTTAAAAATGTAAACTCGCATAAATGTTTAGTCACTTGCATAACCTTAAAATCAAAATGTAAACAAAATAAAAAGCAAGTGCTTTATCTGTGGATATTGATACTAATGACACTTAAAAAATAACGTATTGAATATATATTTTAAAAAGTCAAAGCTTTTTTTACAAACACTCTTCCAAAAATGGATAAATATACAAGTTTTAACGTGGACGAGAATTTTACGTTTCTGTGAATCATTTGTTTGCTAGTTCTTCCACTTTGATGTTATTGATTTTTTTCTCTTTGATGCTCAGTGTTTTGAATTCTCGTTTGCAATTCTCGCTCAATTTGCCGAACACTCATGCTACGTTTCTTGCATTTTTTATTTTATCAAATTCTAACACCGCTATTGGTACGGGAAATATAAACTACAGTATTCATTTGAAGATCTTATCTAGCCTTAACCATACCCTAAAACAATTTATATAACATAAACTGCAACCCTCAACTTTGAAAATTCAGATTTATTTACCAATAAAAATAAAGACTCGAGACGAAAAATTGAGTAGACGAAAAAAATTTGACTATGTTATATAAGAGGAAGTATTTTCCTGAGTTATCAAGTGTTTTTTTCTTTGAAAGGTTTAGCTGGAAACTTAAGAAATTTAAACTTCAACAATTTCTCATTCATTGAATATTTTTGCGTACCAATTGCTATTGTATTAAATTTCTATTTCAACCATTAATCATCAGTTTTTTGTTTCTGACGTAGCCTACTTTGATAAAATGTCGATACAAAGTGAAATACTTGTGGAAGGTTTATTTTCGATTTCGTTCCAGCAATATTATTTTTACCGCCGAAAATCGGAGATTACCAATGTTTTTGACTGAGCTTAATAAGAATTTCACACGCATTTGCTGTTTACAATTTGTAAACTGTTCTTATTTAAGATAAAAGTAATTTTAATTAGATTTCAAAAGTTTATACATGTAACACATTAGGTTATTTTTAAAAGAGAATAAAAGATTGTACGAAAATAATTCTTAAAAATGTGTATATTTAGTTTGTTTTCTGTGATAAATAATATACTTGTTTATTTTACATTCATGATAGCGACGTGTTTTGTTATTTGTCGCTTTATCAATATAGTTTTTTGTGTTGTGCAAGATAGGTAAGTATAGTATTATTGAGAACGTGGTATAGTAATAATATGTAACTTCAAATATTCAATTTTTAATGTAAATTATTTGGTAATCACTTGAAAACGGGAGGTGTTTCCCCACCTCCGAAACGTTGTGTAATTTAAAACACTAGAGTGATAGGAAAAGTCAAATTAATTGTAAAATAAATAAAGTACTTTCTGAACACTAATTTCTCCCTAAAATATTTTTCCTTTATTTTACTGAACAAAATAAATAAATAATTGGAAAAAAGGTTAATCATGGTATGTTGAATGGTTAACTAAACTATACTCGCGGTGTTTTTTGGATTATAAAAATGTTTTACTTTAAAGTTCCATTTTCATGGATACTTGAAAGAGTAATATCAGAGGTTATTCAACAGAAAAATTTAAACATTTTTGGAAATATTCTAAAATTCGAGTGAATCAACATAATTTATAGAATTTAGGATAACATTTAACATTTGAATCAATATGTTGTGTAATTAGTGATTGAATTTACAAGGAAGACAAAGAAACAATTGTATCTCTCCAACTGAGAATATTTTGTTTTTGAAAAAGGTTACAAGTACTAATTTTCGTCTTTATTCAATAATACCAGTCAAATAAATCTAATTAAATTTCAAACCAAACGAAGATTTGTAATTGATCCTCAGTTTGATATTACGACATTTTTATATCCCCGGATTGAAGACTTATTCCAATTATTTTTCAGAGCTCGCATCCAATTACTATGGCTTCCGAAAGATTACATAACATGAATTCTGTTTCTTCAGTTACCATTATCACACAAGCTATAAACGATGTTTAATTAACTTTCTCTTAGGAAATTTGAAAATTGTATATGTATGCGTTTAATTTAACAGTAAAAAGCAACTAAAAATTATTTATGTTCAGTAAATAACATCGATGTTATAATTAAAAGAATTTGATAATTTTTAATAACTATTTTTAATATTTAACTCAGATAATGCTTTGTAAAATTGTATTTATTCATTAGGCCACATTTTCTACTTTTCTCAATAAATTTGTATTGTATAAAAAATAATTCAATCGTATTATTGATAAAAAACAAACAGTTAAATGTAAAAATCAAAATGACATTCACTTTTTATTTATTTCATTTAATTATATGTTTAAAATTTTACATATTTTTTTAAACATAACTAAATTAATTTTAAAGTTGTACGCGTAATTTTCAGTTAAAACAAATATAAAAAAAAACGCTCCCACATTATTTTTCCTAACTTAAATATAATTTTTTGGAGGTGAATCCCAAAAATTGCTGTATCCAAATATTTACAGGAATTTACTGCATCCAAAAGGTTAAGGTAAAAATTAATTCACGTTCTTTAATATAGTTAGAATCAATTTACCCTAGATATATTGTATGTTTGTATATTATAAAGTCTCTTACGAAACATTATAGAATGAAACACAAAACGCAGCAGGAAGGAATATTCAGGTATTCACTAAAATATTAAACTTACCTCACTCAATCATAGATTCTGTGAATCAGCAAAACTATTTCTTAACCACCTCTTGCTAAAATTTAGGAAAAACTTTCGACCACCCTTAATTATCACCTCTGGGAATACAGCCAAGTCTCCCCTCCTTGTTCAACGGGGTTTTCCTTATTTTATGACCCTTAGTAAAATTCTAGTCGACTAAATATAATTCAATCAATTAATACCAGATTTATTAAATGTCCACTATAACTTTGAACATGAAGAATAATTAATTATTAATTATAATTTGGTTTAGTATTTATTTAATGGTAGTGCCAATTGATTTTTTAAACATTTTGAATTCTAAGTAATTTGTTAGTTCTAGAACTACTTTAATAATTTAAAACATTACTTTAGAATTTTAAATTAGTTAGTTATTTAGTTTAACAATTAGTTGGACTTTTCCAACGCGTCTTGTGTTTAAAATACACAATATGTGGTTTTACAAGGGTGGTTTTAAACACGCGTTGGAAAAGTCTAACTAATTATTAATTTAATAATAAACCAACACAATCATGAATTTTCAAAACTCTGTAGTTATTTGAATGGTTACTGAAATTACAACCTGTTAGTATGAATGGTAAATAAGTGTACGATGATTTTTGCACGATCATATTCCTTAGACTGAACTGTTAATTATGTAAGGTTCATAATTATGTAATTAGGTTTATGTAAAGAACAAGACTACAAGACCACACCACAATCACTTTCACTCATTTCTCATTCATACTTAGCTGAAAATACCTACCTTGGTGGGTTGGCATTTCACTAATAACTAACAAACTAAGATGGATTTAATTTGCCAGTATCATCAATTAATAGCTTAGTTTAGATAATGGCAGCAAAACTCAGTATGTGGTCGAAATAGTGAACCACACATCAAGAAAAGGTATTTCTAATTTGCGTATTCTTAGATAGTATTCTTAGGTAGTCTTCTTGGATTGGTTTATAGAATTAATTAAATCTTATATAATCGGAAATTTAAACTATATTGTTATTTCCAAAAATTTATATTCAAATATTTACATTACTAAAATATAAACAATAACCAAGATTGCAAACATACTAACAAAAGTTTTTCAATTTAGAGTTTTACAGCTAGTAAAATAAATGGACAGTTCTTCATCTAATTGAAAAAAGTAACATGATGAAATGGTACGTGCAAAGTTAAGAGTTACTGCGACAGAAGTATCCCAGGTGAGTGTTAAATTATAATGATTTGTGTCTGCTGGTTGTTCCTACACCAGCCTAGTTGCTGTGCAAATTAGAACATCGCATGGCTGATTGTATTATAGGCTGTTTTAAAGTAAATAGTTTTTTATTTTATAGACAATTCTTAGTAGAGTAAATATATAAATGATTTTTTTAACTGTTTATTATTTTTGTGTTCATGGAATGTAAAAATATAGTTTTTAGAGTATCCTCTTTTACTTATACTTGACGGCTTAGAATTTATGATTGAGATGATCTACCTAAGAGCATCAATCAATGAACGGATTAGTAAAGGAAAACATACACTGTCTAACACAACTAACACTGTGAAATATATTATAAATTAATTATAAATCATTAAAATTCGTAAAAAACTGTTTTCATTATAAATCGTTAACTTCTTAATTCCGTTTGAGATATTCAAATAAAGTTGACTTATGCTTTTAAGTATAGCATCAATTGCATTATTGTCTGTAACGTGTACACAAAACAAAGTTTCAATTTACAGTTAATCACGAAGCTAAAATACTTCATATACATTTTTATGTTTTTTAAACTGAAATAGTAACCTACCCAGGTAGGTATTTGCCTACGTATGAATGATAAATAAGTGTAGGATGATTGGGGTGTGATGGTGAGTATTGTTACTGTGACTAAGGCTGACATGTTCCTTAGACAAAGCTGTTAATTAATAGTCAATGGTACCTACAGTTTAATGTGGAGTTTGTGCCACTAACTCTTAATTATAAACTGATCTAATTATGATGATTGTATTTGCAGATTAACTTAGTATCCAATAGTGTGAACGTTAATCCACACAAGAGAACAACACTACACCTACCGACCATTGCTCACAACTATCCACAATTCGTGACCTCCAAGTAGCTGGATTACAGGACGACGTCACCATCAAGTAATCATAGAATAATCCAAACATTATGGACAAATGATTTAAATCAAACATAACATGTTGAACGTTGTTAGCAGATAAATAAAAGAAATTTTTAAGAGATAACAAATTGAGACATTAGCTTCTGAGAGATAGAAAATCTGTGAGATGATCTGAGAACGTCGCAAATTGAGAGTCATTCTTCGTCCCACCCGCCTCGACAGCGGGAAATATTGCAGCTCCGAACTGAATATTTTAAGTCTTTCCCTTCCAAATATTCCTACGTAGACTTTTGTCTGGAATACGTATTGCAAAAGAATTTCTCATTGCATTTCAAAGAGTTAATACAGTTATTTTACAATTAGTAGTAATAGTTTCTCCATAAAAAACTAAAATATTTTAACACTAGCAATGTCCTTGGTACGTGTTGTAGGATTTGTAATAAATAAGAAGGGTTATTTACTATCGTACATACGAAACCCTAATTCATTTATATGGAAAAAGGGCCAAAAGAGGTAAAGGTATCTAAGTAATGAAAATTCAGAAGATTGTCACACTTTTTATCTTTATTTGGTTACAAAAATTTTTCTTTGCAATATCGACTAGTACTGAATACACAGATCGAAAACTATACTACTATAGGTTTTATTTACAGAAGTTTAGACGTTCATTGGCTTTGGTTTCCCTCAATATACACGTTTTAACCATAGATGGCGTAGAATTGAGGAATATTCGACTCAAACATTCGATTAGTCGAATTTTCGAATGATTCATCGATAGTGCAGTGAAGTGTGCTGTAGCACAGTTTATACATATGCTAATGGAGTAATACTGGTTAAATCCAACTAAAAAAACTACCTGACTAACATAACGATAATGCAACTTCTACATGAAGTTTTATAAATAATTATAAGATTATTTAAAAGTATTAAATTCCCATTTATTGATAAATGTTTGGTTTGTGGATTATTTTTGAAAATTATTAAATTTATTACCTTAACCTTCATCCCTTCTAGGATTAATTTTCACAAAAAAAGAAATTAGCTTTTTGTAACTGTAAATTATATCTTGCTACTTTATACAGTGAAAATGTAAATAATCTTCCTTAACTGCCAAAATATATTATATCTAATTATAACTACTGAATAGCAATACTACATGGTATAAAAATTTTGAATAAGAAGGGATTTATGTAAAATAATACGTTGATACATCATAATGTAACCAATATAATGTTTCATTAAAAAATAAGCCTAAAACCTCTTGATTTAAAACGAAAACTAAATCGTTTCACATTCTTAAGTACCCTTTCTTAATTTTAATATTTAGCTTACTTATAAATATTCTGGAAAAAAACTTATAAGAGTTAATGTTGAGTTACTTTAAAGCTTCTGGATGGTATTTAATTAGTTAAGGGTGTTCTGAGGTGATATGATGATTGTTAAGTTACAAAATGCCTCTAAAAATTTGCAAAAACGAAATGAATATGAACATTTTCTTAGAAAATGCCATTGTTCAATTAAAACCTACACGAATAGGCAAACAAGTATTTACATAAGGATGTAGAAATTTACCTCGATACCAAAATAGATCTTACTTTTTCTAAAAAATATTACATACATTAGAGATGGCCCGAACCACTTACTCATAACATCGTATTTACAAGTGTCTTAAAATCTATGAAATATACTTAATAGAATTTAGAGCGTTCTTTGATAGCTTTTATTTAAAAAATGTACATTGCATTACAAAAACACTTGTTGAGAACAGAGTAACAGGTAACATAGATCTAGGTAATACTATAAGGGTGATTTTGGATCAGTTTAAAATGTTGGTGAAAGAGTGCACTTATAATATTGTAATTTTAATCCTATAGTATTTCTGTTTACCAATTACAAAATAGATTCAATGATACTTACACGATCGTAAATAAATATTCGGATCACCCTCATAAAACTACAACAGTTTAAAATATGTGTAACATAACATAACGAACTTTCGTAATAACTGTGCAATTCGTCAAACGCCTGGTTTTCTAGAAATCGTTTTTCAGCGTCTACAAAAATTCTCTTCCAAAACATTTTGATGTTTAACTCTACTAACCGAACAGAAACACTGAATTTTCTAAGAAAATAGGAATGTCCAGTGAGCAAAACTTTCAACTACGATACATCGTAGTTGAAGTAGTAGAAGGTTCGTCTACAGACGAACCTTCTATGTATCGGGAGTAGAGATAGTCAACATAAACATTAACATCGATATAATATCAATATCATATGTACACGTGTTAAAAATTACCTCTTTTAGGCGTTCAAAATGAGTTAGGTGCACTGAGAGACATAAAAATCAATATGAAACAATACAGTGAACAAACTTATCTGGTCAATACTCGAATCATTGTGTATTGCTATAGAGAACAACACGCGAAAAGATCGTCAAATAATCGTGCACTCAGAGAATTACAAAGGTAATTGACTAAGTTATGATTGACATTTAAGTATGATGAAAACATATCTACATCATGTTTTAGAGGGTGTCATAGTTTTTTTAAAGTCAGTCAGGATACCGAACTCATTTGTGTAAAAATTGTCTATTTTGATAGCATTCCCGAAGCAGATAAGTCCCTTATTTCAAAGTTTCCTACATTATCTCACCAAGAAAATAACGAGGTTCGTTCGGAGAGTAATATCCGTTTTGTATTACACTCTAGTAGGTCATACGTAATGAGTTTGTGCAAGCTTACCAACTCTCCCGTCGTACACTCAAAACTTTGAGGAGGTTTTGAGAACCAATGGGAGCACAGTTTCCTTAACTTTAGATGTAAAAGATTTTGTAAAGTATTGATACTCTACACAGCAGAAAATTCGTTCGAGATACCTTTCATTGAGAAGCGTTTTCTCTCACGAATCATTTCTTCAACCGAAGCCACCATATTATCTGTAATCAAAGAGGGGCTACCAGAGAGTTCGTATTTATATACTCTGTCACATCATTTGAATTCTTGTACCCACCTACGCACTTTGTTGTCACTATTACAGTATATCTGTACTCCTAATCAAACCTACATGGTGGGAGAGTTGATAATCTTAAATATTTTGAAAGCACATTATAGAACCGTACAGAGTTTACATTGAGCACAGTTGTACAAGTCATATCGAACTAATAGTGTCTTAAAAAAACGAAACTTACTTTCTGAACGCACCTCGTACAACACTACAACCCACCTCCTTCGAAAACCAGACCATGACGAACCACACACTCGAGTTTCAAAGTCTCGGGTTAACCTAAGGAATGAGCTTGGCAGTGCCGATGTGGCTCCGTGTATTATACAGCGTGTGCGAGAAGTGTGCCCGGTCCCCGGGACTGATAGTACCAACATTGCCATCGGCGGTGTTCTACCAGTTGTTGAAGTGGCAGTCCTGCGCGCTGCCACACCACTTGGTCTCCAGGAGAGGTGGACATGGTTTGCCACCTCGTCTGGCATGCTTCACCACCTCTCTCCGCCTCGCCATCTCGCCCACCCCGCAGGACTTGCTGCAGGCTCCCCACTCACCCCACTCGCCCACTCTGCAGTCTCTGGACCCTCCTGCAACCGGTTACACTCTACTTAGTACATGAGCTACGTTAGGAGTTATGGGTAACCTTGAGTGGTTCACGATAATGTGCTAAAGATGTGGTGAGTTAACTGAGTCCACGACCGAGTCTTAACCCAGAACCCCTCATAACTAGACTAGTTCGTAATTCAGAGTAAAAATTGTATCTTCCCTAGATTCTCTTCACTGGTTGGCTGTTAATTAACTGCCCTGTCATCCTTAGTCCATAAAAAGACTACACAGTTCTCCAACAATCCTCTTACACTAATTTTCCATCAATAATTGCCTTAAAATACCTTTGATGGGTAGATTGCCATTTCAGAACGTTACAAACAATAATAATATACAGCCTTATCCTTGGTTTAGATTCTGAGTTATCGATCTAAATACAACCCTGAGATACCAGTACAAACTATGTGGGTTTTTAACGTGAGAGAAGGGTGAATGTCTTAATCTATGAGTCTATATTCAGATTTAATCCGTTAATGAATGATAAAATAAAAAATGTCCTTGTAAATTAACTAAAAAATTTGATAATTTAAAAAATATTCTTTCAGTTATAGTAGTTGCCAATCATTCTTTTTCAGTTTACCCAATAATATATTTACACTATCTGTGGTATATATGGGTGGACCTGTGATGAAGTACATGAAGTCACGCCCGTTTTTCTACTCGAAATCAAGACATTAAAGGACTACTGAATCAAATATTAATATTGTGACAAGTATGTATATAAATCCTACAAGTATCAAGATATAAACTTATCCACACGTTTCCATCTCAAACATGCACTAGCATTGTAGAGGAAATTAGGTAAATTGAACAGCAGAATTACAAGCAATACTTAAACTTTCAAAATCACTGTTTGTATTCTTACATTGTGATATATAAATGAATTTTTTTATTACTACTGCAATTTTTAATCAATGTTAAACCAAGCAAGGTTCCTGCAATAAAGCCAACGCAATATGAATGCAGTGTACTAATTGCATCACTAAGTTGGAAGGTGTTACGCAAAGAAAATTACATCAGTTGTTTTAACTCTTAAATTCTATAATAATAAACTTCGAAAAAGTCTTGTATTTACCATCGAAAAATACTGAAGGGTGTACATACCCTTCAGTATTTTCAATACTATTAGTATTGAAAATACTAATAAACACATACATATAAACCAAACCCCACATATACGAGGGGAAATGTAACGAAATGTAAAAGAAAATCTTTTCACCATGGGTGGAGCCACGGGGGGGATAAGGGGCATGCCCCCCTGACCTCTTAAAGGTTTTTGAATTTTTATTACCAATCTTAACAGTTCTATTATAGTTTTATATTAGACACGGATATTTTTATGATTTTTTACCGTGGTTTTATATTAGGTTCACTGATTCGATGCAAATCTCATACGGCTAAGATTATTGTACCGCAATCGGAGTAATATAAATGTGATAACTTAGATTTAATAACCAGGCTAGAGTTTAATTTCATTAAAAGACAAGCTTCAGTGCAATAAAACATAATATTTGTTCCTGGCAAAGATAAATAATTTGAAACATAACCAAACTGACCCCAAAACCGCAATGTTTAGTCACTAAACTAACCTTCCTCTATTTAATATTTGTACAAGAGCATGAAACCTCATCCTACAGTTAATTATGAATTAAGTAGGAACAATAAAATCCCCAAGACCGCAGTTGTGGAAGTTACTCGTTACGGTTACACGCTGGGAGAGATACTTGTTAATTAGGTAAACATTGGTTAATTGTGAAGTTGTACTTTAGGCTATTATTATATTACTGTAAACTAAATCACTTCAAGCAATAATTTAATAAACTAAGATTGGTTAAATTATTAGTTTAAATGTTTCAGAAGTGCTATCTGGTATATTTTTGGGTATTATTGGAAGGAAATAATAATCATGAAAATAACTAAAATAAAAATAAAAAACAAAAACAACACACCATGCTTGAAGAGATCCCACTCACTGTATTTTCGGCCCTTCCTAGGTTTGTGGACCTCTCTGTTGTGGTAGGTCTCGACGATGCTGTTGAGCAGAGCGTCCTTGTCCCCCGAGGGTATTACCCCCGGGGCCAGGGGGGATGGGGGCGTCGCCGTCAGTGGCGACACCGGTAACCTGGAGGCAGAGGTTGAATATGTTAGAGGGTGGTGGCTGCTGGGATACACTCGTAAAAGTAGTTGGTAACAACCGAATTGTGAAAAGTGTGAAGGAAGAGGGCTTGCCAAAAAAACGCCGTCCCTAGATGTCCAGAACGAGAAAAGTTTAGTGCTAAAATCTGCGTGGAAGCAGTGAGGGAGAGTCTCTCAACCTAGAGTCTTCAAGTCTTCGGTGGATGTGAATTGTGGACGAACTGTGGATAGTTGTGAGCGATGGTTGATGGGTGTAGTGTTCTCTTGTGTGGATTAACGTCCGCACTATTGAATACTACGTTAATCCGCAAAGACCATCCCCATAATTAGACCAGTTCGTAATTCAGAACCCGTGATTTGGATTCCACGTTAAACTGTAGTAAGTAGTCCAGCCTCAGTCAGTAACAGGACTACAAGATCGCGCCACAATCATCTTAAACTCAATCCTCATTCATACTTGGCTTAAAATACCTATTCTATTCTAACCTACTCTAGTGGTCAACTTTGGCTTGCTTGTGTGAGTAATACCGTGACAGTACCTGGCTATCTTCAATCCACCTCACAGGCACTCGGCCTATGATGATACGCAGTTAAAAGGTTGTATTTTTAAAAACTCAAAATAAGCTCCTACGAATATCGTTTATAAATATGATTTGCTAGAAAGTCATGATATATTAAACAATTATTCCAAATATGCATTATGTTTAAAAACTCATTACGAGCAAAAATACTCTTAATGAGTTTAACTTATTCGAAAATTAGGATTTTGTAAAGAATCTATCATTTGCTTATTATATTTCAATATGCAATTGATAGGTTTAAAGAACTTTAAACGAATTAATGAATACTTGCAGTTACAAAAGTTAGTGGATTAAGGCATGTAACTCATTATGTGATTTATTGAAATAACAAACGTTTAAATATTATTTAATATAAAATTAGGCTAAAATACAATACACCTTTGTTATATTTGTGTTAATACCAGCAGTTAGTCTGTTCTTTGTAAGGGTAAAAAATTCAGTGTTCACAAGCAACATTAAATAAAACAATAATGATAAATATAGATTATCAAAGGAGATGTCTAGTATTATTTCACACTTGTATGTCACCTAATATTAAGTGCATTAGCTACATGTTGTTTTTAATTTCACTCTCAACAATGACCATAGGAGATATTTCACGTCATTTTAATTACTAACACAACAAAACACTTTAGTTACTAAGTGCTTACTATACAAATGAGACAACGCAGATGCTGATGCACAGTTACAGGCTGTTCCTAAATGTTAGTTTGGCACTCGCACACAGCATCGCTGTTAATGAAGGTGATAAAAACCAACTCCTCTCAAAATACCTTTGTTTTCGTCTAAATCCTCTCCTTCTATTCTTTCTAGCGTGTCTAATGAAGGCGTTTGTTCGGGCGATAGTGTTTCTAACACAAAGTTTGAATATTAGTATTTATGACAAAAGGGCGGAGATATAATATTGTAGTATTTGGCAAAATGTTACCAAATTTTAGGAAAACAGGATTAAAAATAAATAATCAACTTAGTCATTTAACTATCAATGGTTAATTTATAAATAATGCTATAATAAACTTCAGCTTTCGTTGCATTTGAATGGTTTAAACTTCAAAAATGTGAAAAGGAAAACAATATCTATAAGTATTTGTAAATATCTCGTAAATTATTAGATCGTTTATAATGCAAAGAAGTTGATATTGTTCAAACATTCACCATTTCTGGGGTTCTTTGGTATAAATCATTTTTTATATTTTACAATTAGTAGATTACTTTGCTTTTTCACTCTGATTTTATAGACTGTTCTGTTTATTTTTCAGTATTAAAAGACAAATTTGTCTTACTGATAGAAGATTATATGAAGTGATGTCACCACTTTCCTACTAATGTAGGATAAGTATAAATGTTGTCTTCAAACAGCTTTCATTATGTATACTGTTGAAAAGTTACTTTTAAGTAATAGTCGTATAACTTAAAATGGTAGCTCACTAGCTCAGGGGTAGAACATTAATCCAGGAAGTCAAAATTCCTGAATCACAAGTGGTCATCTCTGATCGGTCTGTCTGTGAATTAATTCTCCTACGTTACTGTTTTGTTTTTAATACACTAAAAGACCCAAGGTAAATGTTAATTGTTTGTAGACGCCAAAAAATACTATATTGGTAATATATGGAAACTTTGGTTCACTTCTGTTTTACCATATTAAATTAATCTACCACAGTTTATGGTTCTCTAACTTTTAAAAACATCTTAAACAAACGGTGTAAGAGAACTGACACAATTTGCTCTGTCTTACACCAAATTTTACCCTTAATTTATAGAACCAGCATATTATTTTATTCAAAATTAAGAACCTTTTTAGGTAGCTTAGAATTGCAATTGAGTTTTGTTCCCGTTGGTGTACATAATTCTCTAGAGCAAAAATACGAATTGATTATTAATAAAGTAGTACGAGCTTTTAAGACAAAGAATAATTTACTAGGTTTTATATCAAGTGTGTAGGAAGATGTTTTAAGCAATCATATTACTGATATTATTTTAATTTAGAACATTTTAATTCAAAAAAACCTAGTTAACAAATAAAATCAACAAAAGCAATTGAAAGAATCTTTAATAAAATTAGGAGACATGAAATGGTATATTAAGTGTTTGTTAAGAGTCCATTGATCATTGAAACTTAAATACGAATAAAAATCTGTTAAGGGCTTCTGTAAGTCTGTAAGTGGTTTTTCTGTAATAAAAAAGGAAAATTCCGTTATAGGGATCAGTATTTTTAATGTTTTTCAAAAGTGTCTAATGGAAAATACGAGTGGAAATCCCTTAAACTATGCTCTGATGTATCGGGGAAGAAATTAACGTCTGAACTTATCACAACAGCTGTAAGATTTACGTACTGTGTGGCCAGTCGCTGCTGCAATCTCTGCTCCTGCTCTCGCCGCTCCGACTCCATCTCTAGCTGGATGTCATCATTACTGTTGATGACACTGATGCTGTTGGGCGTGTCCAGTTTCATCAGCTCATACCTCTTGTCATCTTCCGCGTGGTGGAACACCTCGTTCAACTCATATTCTCGAGTCTAAAAAAGGAGTTTTCTAAAACACTTTTACTCGAATCTATTGTATTGCTTACCACACTGTTCATTTTGGATATTATCGTTTTAAATCAAGCTTGTCGATCCGGAGGATCTCCCTGGGACGATGCTACCACACGTATATCGTGTGTGAACAGTGGGAGGTCTAGAGAATATATTTGGAGTTGGTGGTAGGACCCATTTCGCTTGAAAGCCTGGACCCTCTCATGACAAATGTCGACGTATCTCTGATTTTGCCGATAACGTTCTCAAGAGAAAGAAAAGAGAAGAAGATTGTGGGCATATTTGATTTTTCCGCAGAAGAAATTAAGTAAGGAGGAGCTGTAGATTTTTGGCTTAATAGGTCCTTCTAAGGTGGGAATCATCCTGAGGTTGGGAGTCTCAGAGGGTGCAAGTCCTAAAAACACTGAGGAATGTGTATTTGTGTGTATAGAATTTCTCCTAAAAAAAGCTTTTGGCCAAGGTATAATGTTTTCAGTTTTCAGGCTGTGTTTCTTTACTTCCTTTAAAGTGATCTAACGACTACAACTATAGCCAGTATTAATGGTTCAACATAGTTTCCAGAGAATGGTGGTAGTCTGGGATACGAATTTCATATGTGTTATGTGGTAGGTTGGGTTGACCTAACTACCCATTTTACGTGGAATTTACAGTTACTTTTGATATATTAACATTGTCTACTGCTTGTTGAAAACCTAAATAAAATCTATTTTCTTATGGATTTTGCACTGAAAAGATATTATGTCTGTAATTTATTAATACTTTATTAAATAACATTTCTGTCTAAGGAATACGTCAGCTTTGGTCAGTAACAAGACAGCAAGATCGCGCCACAATAAACTTACACTAGTTTCTCATACATATTTGGCTTAAAATATCTACCTGAGTAGGTCACCGTTTCAGTAAAAAGTTTAAAAAAGTACTGTAGTAAAAATTGAATGTCCACGATACTGACCTTGATGAACTGGAAGGTGGCGATGGGCGGCAGCCGCTTCAGATAGGGGTAGTAGAAGGAGCCAGCGGGGTGTGAGGGGTAGCGGCTGGTAATGCGGTAGATGACGCCCTGGGGGGATGTGGCCCAGTTGGGGGCGGTGAACGTGAACCCATTATCCGTCCCGGCGTCCAACGGATCAACCTGCGACATTGCGACATGGTAATCCTCTCTAGCGACAAGCACAATCCGTCCGTGTATGAAGCGACAGCCTTGTTGATATTCAGTGATCGCCCGTATTGAATTTCAACGTACTGTCCCGACATGGCCTCCAGTTTTAGTGTGAACCGCCATGTGTTCGTGACATGAAACCTTCCCTTCAGTTTAATTTTATCAAGTGAAAATATTTCTATCCTTTGTACTATATAGCATACCATATTTAATGAGTGTAAATGGAAAAAGTAATTTTAGGCTACCACTAGTTACTCAAGATACTAGTTGGAAACGTTAGTATTGAGTCAAAATCATCACGCCAGTTTATTTCGCAATTATGAAGTTTATTAATCGATATTCTACTGATAATGTGACAATTTTCTTCTAAAATACTCTAATACTATGACTAAGAACAGGTTTGGGTTAGTCAAAGCTAGGTAAAGAGTCGCCTTTTAGAATACATAGACTCGTCGGTTCTCCAAAGCTAAATAATTGGTTTAGTTTATTGTTTGAAATTCATGATAGGGATGGATATTTAATTATTTATTTGATAATTAATTGGACTTTTCCTACCGCTCTTGTGTTCTAAACTACACAACGTTTCTGGAGGAACTCCTCTCGTTCTCAAGTGATTACCTAGAAAACGGGGGGAGTTTCTCCGCTTAAAGAAACGTTGTGTAGTTTAAAACACAAGAGCAATAGGAAAAGTCTAATTAATTAGTTTATATCCATTCACAACAAAAGGAAAACATGTATAGGTATCATGTTTAGTGATTTTTTACGTATTTCTTTTACCCATTTGAAAGGAGACAGTAAATAAAAAAGAAAAACATTTTAGCGTGCTTAGAGTAAAATTGGATCATAATGTTCGAAAATAAGCACTTAAATTGAACCAGTTACGAGTATATAACCTGTTTAAAAGATAATTTCCAGAATCATTTACACAACAAACAAAGTAAAATACAAAAATTCAAATTAAAAAGAATTACTCAACTACTAAACAGTGGTTGAATCTGAATAATGGCGCAGGTTAAAGGTCATGCGAGGGCATGACGATTTGACCTCAGAACCAATAAAATGATAAACTCCTGGTAGAAGCGTCGAATCTCTTTAGCCGGAGGAGTGTATTGACAGTGACCCTTGTTGGTATTCAAGCGCCACGGCGGCAGTAGAGTGTGGAGGAGGGTGGGATAAATATAGGGGGGGAAGTAGGAAGGGGTGAGAGTGAGGATATTGTAGTGCGAGTGGCTGAATGTCCCCACAAACCTGACCTGAATACATCTCATCCTACCTGTTGACCCCTACGCTTTTGTCGAGAACACTTTCAAGTTTCAAGAATCCAAGAGTAGTTTTTAAAAAGTAAAAGGGATAAAATATTATTTAACACGAGCTGACTAGAAAATACATGTTAACTTTAAGATTGGCCATTTTGTAAAGTCAAATAGCATTGCGGCTTCGTTGTGAAAGCTTTAAATATTCAACAGCTGATTATTACAATAAACCTAATATGTATAAACATTGTGATTATTTTATTTGGCAAATATATAAACACGTTACTTTTAATCATACAGAAAATAAAAAATAATTAAATACAGTACATAATTCCCAAAAACCGTAAACTATTAACGTGGCGAATAATGCTGTTCATTTTGTACAGCACGTATTTACTTCATAGCTTTACATTATATGATTCATATGGCATTGGATAGTAAAGCATTGCTAACGGAGAGTAAACCAACAGCTGTTTTAAGAAATTAAATGTTTTGTTTTAGAAAATTCGTAAACAAACTTATTCCCCATAAGGTTAACATTAGAAATTTAAAACGCTATAAAATGGAAACTAATTGAATTTATGGAAACTGAATATGCCTAAAGCATGACCGGAGCAGAGACGAATCCAAAAAATCAAAGATCATTAAAATCGGTCCAGCCGTTCTCGAGTTATAATGCGTGTAACTAACACGACTTTGTTTTATATATTTAGATAATCTTTACATACTATTTATTTTGAAACAGATTCAAACAATCAAATAACAAATCAAATAATGATAATTTAAAAGTTGGGAGAGATGTATGCATTTAAAACGCATTTGTATTTCGTCACTTTCTAAGCTTTCAATGTAAACCACACACGCAAACTACCACAACACAAGTATTATTTATGGTACAGCTACTAAACCGTTCTACTACAATATTAAACAGTAGCCGTTGGCGCAAGTACAGTTATTTTAGTAGTACTTGTACCGAGTGCAACATTAGCTATTGGTGCAAGTACTATTATATAAACTGTACTAGCACAATAGTACTTTACATGGTAGGTCAAATGGTCACTATTTTACACGACCGGTTGTAAAATGGACTACAAGAAGTGACGAAACCGGTCGTGTCAAAATGTGACCACTTGAGCTACTGACGAAAGGTAACTTAAAACCATTAATTTAGTTTCACAGATCAAAGGGCAATATCAAAAGTGTTTAAGATAGTACTTTTACCGAGTGTTGAGTGCCACAGTAGCCGTTTGGTACTTGTACTACTGTACAAACTGTACTAGTTTAATAGTACTTGTACCGACCGTGGGGGCGCTACAGTAGCCCTAGCTGATTTATAGCTGTGTCGCGACGTGCTGAGAGAACTAAGAAGCACTTGGATGATAAAACACCCAACTAATGTTACTCTATTTCCACATTAGCAACACAAACTATTGTTTAATTTCTGTATCACTATACTTTAATAGGGATGACCACTTTTAAGCTAACAATTCTATTTCATTTGCAGTGTTGTATTTTACCTTGTTGAAGTTTTAATATCGTTAAACTTTTTGTTAAGTATTTATTGTTTCGTACGACTTGTTGAAATGGTTTTCCTGAATTAACATAAATCGTAAAATGTTGTACTCTATTTTTAATAAAGTCTTTTTTATATATTCAATATAGTTTATTGGACTTTTCCATCGCGTCTGTGTCTTTAACTACACAACGTTTCTGAAGGTGGAGAACCTCCTCCCGTTTTCAAGTGATTACTTAATAATTTACATTCAAAACTCAAATGTGAAGTAATGTGGGTGTTTGTTGCACTATCAATATAGTTTTTAGTATAAACACGATATAAATAATATCTGTGACTTAAACTTTAAATTTTTTATGTACATTTCTCCACTTCCACAAACGTTGTGTAGTTAAAAACACAGACGATTTGGACGAGTCCAATAAATATATTGAATATTTTTTAATATAAGTTCTCAAATTCATCTATTTGTCAAGGAATGTTATCTCGATTAGCTAACTGAATATTAAATCCCGGTACCTCTTAGAGATCCTAATAGCTTATGTAGTATAAACTTCCCAATAATTATGACTATATTATCATCATGTATCGAAACCAGTCACTTATTTTGTGTATAGTTCATCCACGAAGACCGTTCTTTTTGTAAGACCAATATTTATAATTCAGAAGGCAAATTTTGATTTGTTCGAATCTCACGTTAAACTTTAGGTACCTCAATGTAATTCCCTTTATACTATTAATTAAAAGTTCCCTCAAATAAACATGCCAGCCTTAGTCAGTAACAAGACTACAAGATCACACCACAATTATCTTACACTCATTTCTCTTTCACTCACACCCTCTTCCTAAGCGTTACCTCTATCGTGATTGTGTCGAGCCAGTTGCCGTCGACGCAGAGGTCGAAGGAGTCAATACCAATGAACCAGTCTGGGGAGGGGATGATCCGAGACATCAGAGACACCTGGTGGCCACAACTTTATATTGATACCATAAATAAAGTATTACAAAAGAAAAAAATTGTACAGTTCAAATTTCACTGTATATCAAAACATTATTTTCATAATTTTGTCTACAGTCATGACAACTAGTCTTCTAGCAAATTGAATCACCTTTTCTTAGACTAACTAATACTATGCTTTATATAAACCCTAATTTACACGCATGTACCAAACCAATGTATACGATACACTACAAAGTAAAATTACAATACACATTAATAAACAATAAATATCCCAAGCCTACTTTAATCCCTAATCTAAATCATTATTGTTGTCCTTAAACATGTTCCAATTAAAACAACAATTTCATTCAAACTTAATTTTCGCTTAGTAATTTTAAAACACATTCCTTAAATACCATCTACAACGTAATTACAAATAACTCTTAGACAGGAGTAAGATCAAATAATCATGGAATGGATGTTTTGCTAATTATTCTTGGTTGATACATTTTTGTCTAATTGGTTTAACGTATACAAACCCTAGGGGTACATTTTACCTTAATAATTATCTAATCTTTATCTGAATACGTCTGATTTTAATATTATACTATAGGTAATATTCATAGTACCCTTTTCTTCATTATATTATATTTGACGACATGTAGTGGGTTACAATTCCATAAAGATGTATCCAACAAATCTAATTACTAAGTTTAAAACGTTGAGTAAAATTTGTTATAATTTGCTGTGCAGTGAAACAAGAACGATACAGTTAACATACTAATATATTTCTTTAATTCCTAAATTTTCTCAAATATGGGGTTAATTTTGACGAGTGGAATTGTGTTCAATATATTTTGGGCTCTTGTAACTTGTAACTTCTTGTTCTTGTTGTCTATTTGTTTTGTATTTGTGTTGTGTTTTAAGTATGTGTTCTGCAAATATTGATTTTTGGGATGTTCTGTTGTTTAGCTGCTTGTACGTGTTCATGCAAACCAATTTTAAAGACACTTAGTCAGGAGTAATAAGCACATTACCCTAGAGTGGTTGCCATCGACGAAGAACTGGGCCTCCGCCCGGCCGGCCCCGGAGGGTATGGGGGGTGCCAGGAACTCGTCCAGCACCCCGGGCCCCGCGGCGTCCAGGAGGTCTGCCCTCCCCGTCTCCGCGAACGCCTTCACCCCCGGAGATGATTTCTCCCCCAAGTGGAACAGAGAGTAGCTCCGCCCGTGGGACTTGCCTGGAACAATACAAGACACATTCAACAGATGTCATGGCTAATTTCAAACCTTCAATTTACTCTGCGTCAGATAGTATTTGAGATGGCGACACCCTTCTTGCCCATACGTTTTCGACCTACATATTATTATTATTTCTTTCTGAAACGACAACCCACCCAGGTAGATATTTCACTATGGTAAGCCAAGCATAAAAGAAAAATGAGTGTAAGCTGATTGCGGCTTGATCTTGTAGTCTTGTTACTGACTAAGGCTGACATGTTCCTTAGACAGGACAGTAAATTAATAGTACAACAGTCGATGTCATCTTAGAGACCTAAACTGTAACTTGGGATCCGAACCACTTTCCACGTTTTTTCATTGTGTCTTCGTTTTAGTAAGACAATGGAAAAATCTAACTTATTCATCGTAATTTATTATTTTGCAATAACAAAAATTAATAGTATACCAACTGATTAAATCTAACTACAAGAAGAAAAATCCAACTCACCACACAGAGTGTAATACAAATAACCCCTCTCCCGTTTATAAGCACTTGAGTCATTGCATAACCAAGAATAGAGTTCATTACAGTAATAGTTCCGACAAGGGTTTTAAAATAATTGCCAGATGACAAACGCGAGTTCTTCGAAGTCCTGGTTGTGAGGCAGAAGAATGCGACTGGAGCGTGGGATGACGCAGGGAAGGCAGCTGGCCCTCGTCGTATTTACTTTATAAATGACGGAGAAAATTAAGTCACTACTACCTCACTCAACTATTTTCTGGACGTGAACATTAAGACGTATTCATTGTTGTTTATGGACCGTGAAGTTCTAAAAATAAGAAATATTTTGGAGAGTAAATTAACAAAAAGAAATTATAATATTTCACCTGGACGATGGTTTATAATCCATGAAGTTAATAAACTATTGTATTGTTAAGCCATTGAATTTTTTAATTACTTAGTGAAAACACAGATCACCTTGTTGAGAGATGTTGTATCTTGGACCAACGATTTTCAACAAATCCCGTAAAATATCAAAAAAAAATTTTAACACTATTGGATGGCTACTACTTCAAAACGATGTTAGCTACATTAAAGTATTATTAGTTTTGCTGTGTGAAAACTGATCATTAATAAGAAGCCCGGAAGTATTTTCAATCAGGAATCAAAGGTCGTTTATTGGTGGTGTGTGAGTATATGTGTGAAAGTGAGAGTTTTCTGGCATCTCAAATCTTTAAGTTCAAGTTTATTTTTCTGTTCTCCTTTTAGAATTACAGTTCAATTTATTTTTTGTTCAAAGGTAGAACATTTTGGTTTTATTCACCTTATTAAACGGGAAACTCTCTGTATGTCATAACTTTTGATTTATTTGCAACTACATATTTTATAGTTTAGAACAAGTAAAGTAATAGTCAGCATTCAGGTTTTTATTTAATTTTGTTAAACATGACAGGGGGCATTTTTTACGACTAAGTTTGGTCCATTTATCATTTCATTAACTTTCATATTCGTATTCTTCACGTCTTTATTTCTGTAATTTTGAAAATGAATGATATTATTTACTCGTTTACTTATTCAAAGGTGAATATAACAGAGGGTTGGGTGGAGTTTCAATAGATATATAATAATCTGTGGCTTGGTTACTGATAAAGGTCAGACGAGTCATTAATAATTAATTATATAATAATTAATAATAACCCAATAAACAACGGTGACTGTGTTGCACATCAAACCATCATAAAATTTTGTTGAGATTAGTGTGTTATCTTTAGACTGAACTGGCTAGTATCGAATTTCAAAGCGGATTTTATAATCACTGAACTACTTAGCATCACATGAAAATACATTAGATTAGATTATTGAAATGGTGACCATACCACAAGGTAGGTATTTTAAGCCAAGTATGCGATCTTGTAGTCTTGTTACTGACTAATGCTGACAGTTTCCTTAGACAGGACTGTTAATTAGTAGCCCAACAGCCAATGGCAACTAAGGACCTACAGTTTAACGTGGAATCTAAACCACAGCCTCTGAATTTACGAATTGGTCTAATTATAAGGATAATCTTTGTGGATTAACGTAGTATTCAATAGTGTTGACGTTAATCCACACAAGAGAACACTACACCCACCGACCATCACTCATAACTATCCACAAGTGACCTCCAAGTAGCTGGATTACAGGACGTCGCCACCGTCCTATTCATCACTATTACAGTGGACGTGTTGATGTAGATATTATTTGTAAATTAATACCAAAAATACCACATCAAATTTTCTTTTAAGGAAATATTTTTGTACTTTGTTTTTGAGGTGTATGGTATTTATGGCAACTGTACATGAACTTGTTCTGAAAATTTTCAAATCCTCCTGGTATTTTTATTTATATAAATTTTCAACAATAACCATGTAGGGACAAAAAGATTTGTTGTACATTTTTGTTTTCTATCCGATAACATAAGTAAGTTCCCTCAGATCCATTTCTACCTTCCGTCTAAGCCACTAATAAAACTATTGGTTGTTGTCGACGTCACCACTCATCTTCTCTGTCATGCTCCCGCCAGACAACTATCACCAACTGTTATTTCATTAGTTGAGCAATGTGGGCGTCATAAATTGAACACAGACGATACGACCTATTCACAGCGGTGCCGCTGTCGGCTTCTGGGACAACAATAAATTTCCCTAGCGGTATGTTAAGAACCCCACATTCATCACAATCCTCCAACTAATATACATCACTATTTTTAAATATTTAAAAACTCCAGATTTTTTTACGTAACTGTAATCCGTCTCGGGTGTTATTTTAGTGAAGTTTTAATTAACTCGTCTTCAAACGAGCTACTCTCAAAACTAATATGACAATTAATTTTCCGTGAGTTTAACCAGTTGCGCATTTCACAAAATTTTAGAAACATTCTTTGGGAATTCAACATTCCTAAGATGCTGCTATCACAGCGAAACATATTGTGTTGTAAAGTGGAAAATATTTCGTAGAACTTAAACTCATTTAGACATATTTAATAACAATACTTCTTTTTCTTCTATACTTCTAAATAAAATGGCAACCTACGCAGGTATTTTAAGTATGAATGAGAAATGACTGTAGGATGATTGATGCGCGATATTGTAGTCTTGTTACTGACTAAGTCTGACATGTCCCTTAGGCAGAACTGTTTATTAATAGCCCAAAAGTCAATTTCATATCTAAGGCACCTACAGTTTAACATTGAGTCCGAACCATCGTCTCTGAATTAAGAATCAGTCTAATTACGAGGATGGTCTTTGCACATTGACGTAGTGTGGATCACTATTTTTACCTGGTCATAAAATAATTAGCGCATGAGATAGGAATTTTCACAACAAAAATTCCCTTTTTTAAGGGAAAATTCCCTCCCCGGGGCACACTGCCGAGTGGAGATTGTGAGCTAGACGGGTCTGCAAACTTGACCTTTACCGTCTGCAGGGCCGCGCCGAAATAGAGCTCTTAGCTCCCGTCATTACGTAATTGTTCGGGGATTCATTGTTCCCGCCGAAACTAAACTTCGTCTTTCCGGTCAGTAATTTACTCTTTTTAATTTTCATCGAAGTTTACACCGATTACATTTATCGTGTTCTGTTTCGGGAACTGCTTATGGAAAAGTAAATATTAATATTTAAATAAAAAACACCGGAATCCCTGGCGCTGAGTATTTTAAAGGTACGTGTGAGTGAATATTAAAATGTAGATCTTCCAGATGTCATCGGCTGTTAGACTATTTATTAACAGTCCAGCTTAAGAAAGATGTCAGCCTTAGTCAGTAACAAGACTACAAGATCACGTCACACATCTTACACTCATTTCTCATGTCCACAAATCAAAAAATTAATAAATATTTGAGTGTGATGTTTTACTAAAGTTTTGATGTATTGAGGTAGAACCCAGTTTAAATTTTCTAGGACTTAAACGGAAATATAACAAAACATATAACAGTTCTCTGAAAAGTAGAGAAAAAGTTTTATTTCATTCATATATGTGATTAAATATGTACTGAAACAGACCAACTCATCTGTTTTCTAAGATCCTCAACTAATTTATCAAATATTGTATACCTCTTAAAAAGCAAATACAATAATAATGTAACAACAAAATAATAATGTACTAAATTAAAAAAAAAACTTTAACCTACGAGGGCAAAATTGTCCATTATTTCTTTAAAAGATATTGAAATGATGAATCTTTTCACGCAGTATCTACGAAAAAATGTTGTATTAGTAAATCTTAAAACAAAATATTCGTCTTGAGTTAAAGGAGAAACAGAGAAGGCAAGCTCGACATTTTCTGTTATATTGGTGGATGTTTACAGGAAACACTTCGTCCCGTCTTCTTGGAAGACGAGAACACAATAAATTGTTTGCTGGTAGAAATGAAAAATGTAAGTTTATATCTGGATGATTTAAAAAGTAAGTTTAAAGTTTTTATAAATTGTTTATACAACCATGGAATATTAGATAGTCACATTTAGTGGACAGAAAACGTATTAAAATAATGCGTTTTCATAATAAGCGGTAACATTATTTTTAAACATTCATTCCTTTTTTGACTTTTCCAATTACGTTTTTTCTGATGACGACTTTTCAAAAAGTCATTTACCTTTAACACGGCTATTTAAGTTATTTTTACTTACTCCAGTGTTTCCAACCCAAAAGAACGACTAAGTTCAATAATGTATTTACATAATTACAATAGCTAAATTCTTTAATTATTTTACTTAAGTTTATTTTATAATATTGGACTTATGAAATATAATAACTATTCAGATTTAGTTACACTGTGTAATTCATGGACGTAAATTTTCCAATAACAAAGGAAGTTCATACAGTTGTAAACTATCTTCATACTTTGTTTGAACGAGTTTTAAAAGAGATATTGGGTTATTATTCGACTTTTAACATCATTACTAAAACACTCTGCCGTGTACTATAGCTCGTTAGTTTGCTGACAACAATGCTTACCTCTCAGACCTTTCCAAAGTCAAATATTTTTTTGGAAACTTTTTAAAAACGCAAACACTGGAAGAGGTCAAACACCTCGTGTGTACCTTAGCAACAATTAGTCTGCGACAGTAGCGCTGTGAATCACCCTGGTGGGAGTTTATTTTGAGTGATGACTATTCGGGCGCTTCGATGCGTTGGGCCTTCTCCAACTGGGCTACGCAAGCTTACACCACGGTTTACGTATAAAGTTTCAGTCTCTTTTATTTTTCTATACACACGTTCGAATCTACTAATAAACTACCAAATATTGAAATATGATTGTAGAGGACTTTCAGCAACCAGTTTTTAATCTAAAGGTTACATGCCCGATACTGGACCTAAATAAATCTATAATTTTTTGTATGAAACAAGAAAAACCTTTCAGTGAGCTCACAGCGCACACGAGGCACCTCCATCATGTCGTCCTGTCTGCTACTCCGAGATCGAAGTTTGGAACAAAGCTTGAGCCTCTCTCTCAGATATTGAGGTTTCCCTCAGTCAGGACATTACGAAAAAGGCACAAATTGCGGAGAAAGCACAATTCATTGATTGGTAGTAAGCCTAGAAATTTCTTCTCAAGAAAGGTGTGGTCGATTTTCTCAGTCCACAAACATACATACACATGTTTTACACCTTCTGCGTTCGTTTCATGTCGATAAGTGATATGACATTTCCATAAATCGGGAGATAAATCTCAGCGAGCTTGAAGCCTGTACAAGACGAAGCTTAGTGAAGAAAGGGAACCAATTGCGATGCGTACTCGTGTATTATCCTTGAAATCTGCTTCAAGTCGTCGAGCTTGAGTTAGTAATGACGCTGACCCAATTCCGGAATTCCCAATTAGTTTTTTTAGCTCTATACGTCTATTACTGAGTAGGTTTACCTCTATCTTTACTTCATACGTCCAATACACATTCCTGGAGTCTATGACGCGGACACTAATGGTTAAATACGATGCAAACTTCTAAAAACTCGCAGAGGTCAAATTTTTCCATCCATCTTTGGAGAAAACGAATTTGTGGATAGTTATAAGCAATTTCCTGTGGATGCGATATTCCCTGGTGTGTATTAACGTCCTCACTAATAAATATTACGTTCATCTACGAAGATCATCATCATACTTAAACAAGAATAGAGTTAAATAATAAACTAGTTTGTAGTTTAGACGTAAAATATTTGTTTTGATTGCACATTAAACAGTAGGTCCTTAGATTTCATTTCCTGTTGGGCTATTAATCAACAGTCTTCTCTAAAGAACATATGTCAGTCAGTAACAAGATTGCAAGTGTTGGTTTACCCGTTACTTATAGGTCTGACAAGTAATATATAATTAGAATTTTAAGGAACCAGAGTCTAAAATGAATCATTGTTGTTCCTAAATGATTGTTTTTTATAACGCCCCAATCACCAAGTGTGTATTTTTAGTTAAATTGCAGTAAAGCATTTACCACGGTCATTTTAAATGATAGATCTAGTATCACACAATTTTATTAGAATATTTCTCACGATCTAAACAGCGGTTTTTTGCAAAATTTTCAAAACTGAACCAATTTAGAAAATTCAACGGCTTAAAGAAATTTTGAATTGACCTCCAAGATGAAAAATCGACCCGCAGACAAGCCAAAGGGAATCAACAAATTAGCTGGAACAAAATTACAAAAACATTGTTCGTGGAGCCAAGTACTTTAATAATAATATGCTTACGACCTTCATCTTTACAATGATTAATAAAAGTCCATTAGCTTGAAGCGGAGGAGGGCGGGCAGCCAAGTAGACTGCGAGCTGCGACGCCTGCGTCTACCTGTGACTGCGACTGCGACATAGCGACGCCACTACGTCGGCCTTCGCCCACAAAATGTGGATATTCGTTTACAGGAGACCTGCCAAGGCGAAAATAGCGTGCGTATAGTCATACCTGTCCCGTGTCTTTACGGAAACGACGTGTTTCACAACTACAGCAGAGAGTGGATCATCTAAACACCTTCTTACTATTATTACCTTTCTGAAATTTCCTCATACCTAGGTATTTTAAGCAAAGCATGATGACAAATGTGTTTGCGATGATTGTGGCGCAATCTTGTAGTTCTATTACTGGCATATCTCGTAGACAGGAATGTTAACTAACCTAACCAATGGCTTCTGAAGGACCTAAAGTTAAACATGGAATCTGAACCAATAGTGCGGATCACATCACATCCGCCAACCACCACTCTTAGCTATCCACATTTCTCGACCTCCTAGTAGCTGGAATTATAGAACACGTCAGCGCCCTAATACACGATCCACAAAAATATTAAAAGAAATAAACCTGAAACATTAAGCTAATAAGTGAAAAGAAAAAGCACGATTGGATGAATTGGATTAAATAAGAAGATTTGCAGCATTTCAAAATTTACTACACAATAAGATAACATTGTAGTATAAGTATAAAACACAAACCATGTTTGTAGTACTAATTCACTTAAAATACATTTTAATACACATTAAATTTTAAGTATATTTCCATTCCATTTACTTATTTAGTTGCTGTACTGTTTCTACAATTATTTTATAACAAGTGGAAATATAATATCTGATATAAACGTAACAGGGGAATAATAATAATTAAGTCATTGTAGAATGTTATTAATTACGTTATTAATTAATATAAAATACCTTCTGGCATTTAACACTAGTTAAAAAGCTATAAATGTGCATAAGTCAAGTATGAGCTTTAGGAAAGTTTTCAGATAATAACAATAAAATCCTATAAAAAACATAGTTTAAATGTAAAATATTTGACAACTCAAGCAAGATGTTTATTAGGTTAATACTAGCGGAGTTAAAGTTAAGTATTTTCAAAAGAATGTTTCAACGAATTTGTAAGACTTTTGGCAGAGGAAATTTATTCTTGGCTGAGTCTGAACACCCGGCTTGACTCTATTCCTTGGAGGGAAGAGTGTTTATCCTACTTGTCCACCTGTATACAGATATGAAAATTATTTCATTTCATGAAACAACTAAACACTACGTTTTCAGGCTGTTTAGTTTTTTATAAGGAAACCTAAACTATATGGGCCACAAAATATTAGTTAAATCAACGCAAGCGTCACTGACCACAAATATAAAAACATTGCCTATTATCTCATCATCGTGAGAATTTAATTGGTTTCGCTTTACTTTAATCAGTGTAAGAGGGATCTCTAAGCATTGCTGGGACAGTTTCGTGTCCTGTAATCCAGGTTTTTGGCGATGTTTGATGGACAGGATATTTCTTAGTGTGGATAAATGTCCTTACTATATCATCCGCATAATTATTAGGAATGTACGTAATTCATAAAAAAGGGTGGATCTGGTCCTACGTTAAACTTTAGATTCCTTAGATGGCATCAGTTGTTGGGCTATTAATAAACAGTCCTGTCTAAGGAGCATGTCAGACCTAGTCGCGCCACAATCATCTTACACTCATTTCTCTTTCGTACTGTAGTGTTTCACAACTACAGCAGAGAGTGGATCGTCTTCTTACTATTATTACCTTCCTGAAATTTCCTCATACCTAGGTATTTTAAGCAAAGCATGATGACAAATGTGTTTAAGATGATTGTGGCACAATCTTGTAGTTCTATTACTGGCATATCTCGTAGATAGGAATGTTAACTAATATCCTAACAAATGGCTAAGCCAATGGTTTCTGAAGGACCTAAAGTTGAACATGGAATCTGAACCAATAGTGCGGATCACATCACATCCGCCAACCACCACTCTTAGCTATCCACATTTCTCGACCTCCTAGTAGTTGGAATTACAGAACACGTTAGCGCCCGAATACACGATCCAAAAAAAATATTAAAAGAAATAAACCTGAAAAGAAAAAGCACGATTAGATGAATTAGATTAAATAAGAAAATTTGCAGAATTTCAAAATTTGTTACACAACGATAAAACATTGTAGTATAAGTATAAAACACAAACCATGTTTGTAGTACTAATTCACTTAAAATACATTTTAATACACATTAAATTTTAAGTATATTTCCATTCCATTTACTTATTTAGTTGCTGTACTGTTTCTACAATTATTTTATAACAAGTGGAAATATAATATCTGATATAAACGTAACAGGAGAATAATAATTATTAAGTCATTGTAGAATGTTATTAATTACGTTATTAATTCATATAAAATACCTTGTGGCATTTATTACTAGTTGAAAAGCTATAAATGTGCATAAGTCAAATATGAGCTTTATGAAAGTTTTCGGATAATTTCTATAAAAAACATATTTAAATGTAAAATATTTGACACTCAAGCAAGATGTTTATTAGGTTAACTAGGAGTTAAAGTTAAGTATTTTAAAAAGAATGTTTCAACGAATTTGTAAGACTTTTGGCAGAGGAAATTTATTCTTGGCTGAGTCTGAACACCCGGCTTGACTCTATTCCTTGGAGAGAGGAGTGTTTATCCTACTTGTCCACCTGTATACAGATATGAAAATTATTTTATTTCATGAAACAACTAAACACTACGTTTTCAGGCTGTTTAGTTTTTTTATGGAACCTAAAATATGGGCCACAAAATATTAGTTAAATCAACGCAAGCGTCACTGACCACAAATATAAAAACATTGCCTATTACCTCATCATCGTGAGAATTTAATTGGTTTCGCTTTACTTTAATCAGTGTAAGAGGGATCTCTAAGCATTGCTGGGGCAGTTTCGTGTCCTGTATACAGGTTTTTGGCGATTTTTGATGGACAGGATATTTCTTAGTGTGGATAAATGTCATTACTATATCATCCGCATAATTATTAGGAATGTACGTAATTCATAAAAAAGGGTGGATCTGGTCCTACGTTAAACTTTAGATTCCTTAGATGGCATCAGTTGTTGGGCTATTAATTAACAGTCCTGTCTAAGGAGCATGTCAAACCTAGTCACGCCACAATCATCTTACACTCATTACAAACACACAAATCCACAAACACACAAACCCACAAACAAACATACAGAAACCACCTCTTCTTTATAATATTATAGATAAGAGGAAAATGGGTAAATAAATTATTCAAATGGCCTTCACCAAATATTAAACATAAATTGAATAGAAAGTTCATAGAAATACAAGTTGTTTGCTTTTATTGACAGGGAAAACACTTTAAGGAAATTACAACAATCGTTATCTAGTTACGAATAGTATGTTTACAATGTCGTGAGGCAAATATGTATCAGTTACACGGGATGCTGATTTGTTAGGTAATCATGATGGGATGGCAAGCCAGCGGAAAACCCAATACTGACCACTGACAACAAACCTCTGATGGCAGATAACATAATCACCCAGTATGTCATTATGTATGAATGAATTGTATAAAGTTTACATAATGTTCTAATTTTTGTATAAATTCTAATCTCCCTTGTTTGAAGTTCATAGCTGAATATAGTGTGTTTATGTTTCACCAAGATTAGAAAAAAAGTTTCACGACGTTTTGGAATCTGAAATCTGATTCCGTTCTCAAGTGAAAAGGAACCCGACAAGATAAGTAAGTACACAGTCTGAACTTAGCCATCAATAAGCTAAAACGAAGACTTTTTTGTTTTCCGTGTCGTTTGAAAAGATTTTTTTATTTTTTATTATGTACTAACTTTAGTATGATCTAGGTTTCGCCTTACTTGAGGACAGTATTAGATTCCAGATCCCGAAACGACGTGAACTTTGCTTTAGAGTCGTGATGGAACATTTCCGCAATATAAACCTAAATATAGGGTATACTTAATATCTATAACTACCAATTAATCATTATAAATTTAATTAATCGCTCAATAACCGAATGGTTATGTAGTGCCCACCTTCAAAAGTGAATTTTGTCGGAGCGAATCCAGCAATTTGGAATTTTGACACGGTTACTGTTTTGTCATTAACAAATGATGCTTCCAAACAATAGGTAATATTTAGCACTAAAACCCCCAAGGTTTGGATGGCAAAACTTCTAGAGGAGCACAAACAAAACAAGATCAAAAACAGTTTCAACTATATTGTTACTTGAAACACCCTAAGAAAGTAGTTCGTAATGATATTGTCTTAACAATTGGATTACATTAAATTAGATTAGATCATTAAAATGTCACAAGGTAAGTATTTTAAGCCAAGTATGAATGACACGAATGTAAGATGATTGTGGCGCGATCTTGTAGTCTTGTTACTGTGACTAAAGCTGACATGTTCCTTAGACAGGACTGTTAATTAATAGCCCAACAGCCGATGGCAACTAATGGACCTAGAGTTAAACGTAAAAATCAGAACCACGGCATCTAAACTATGAATTGGTCTAATTATGAGGATGGTCTTTGCGGATTAACGTAGTATTCAATAGTGCGGACGTTAATCCATACAACAGAACACTAGATCCACCAACCATCACTCACAACTATCCACAATTCGTGACCTCCAAGTAGCTGGATTACAGGACGTCGTCACCGTCCTAGTCAGATATACAATAATTAAATGTTTCCAAATCCAATTTGATTTCCTGAACCATAATAATTTGAGTAGTAATATTACGATCATTACAAACTAAGGTTACAGTGAATCTTGTTGTATTTTGAATCGTTAAGGAGATCCCAATTATTAGTGAACTATTCCCTTTATTCCATACTGTCATTTCGTTTTAATTGCACTTAAGTTATAAGAAATGATACACATAATGTTATATGAAAGATAAAAAACAATGAAAATGTAAATCAATATGAATATAGTACTGTTAACTTGCGGAAAACACTGCATAGTGTGAAATTACTGTTCAATGGTCTGGAAAAAGAATGTGAAAGATTGAAATATGCCAGTAGTTTTTATTGGGTCATTAATCTCCAAGTTTAAAGACTTTAGTGGGTGCCAAAACCATAAAAAGTACAAGATTCCAGAGACAAATGCCAGTCCCTGATGGGCCATGTGTGCTCTTCCCCTTCGCTTGGTCTGACGCCAACTTTTTCAGAATTAATCCTTTTAAACTATTCCTAAAACTGTACGAATTTGTTTTACGTTACGATTTTAGTTTGTATGTGTCTTTTAACAACATTGTCATATTTATAGTTTATCTTGGGAACTGTCCAAACACTGGTTGATTTACTGTCTAACGTAAATATATTGTTACAAAGGTAATTGATACCTTAATCTAAATTTTAGCGACATTAAAATTTTGAGATAAGCATATTAAGTTTAAGCTACCTAGGTAATATCCAATCATGCATTTTCTTAGCTTAACAAACTCACAAAAAGAGTAGGAAAAAACTTTATCGTCATAAAAAGTATTTTTTTCAATTCTTCAAGTTAAAGTAAAAATAAATTTTAATTCCTACCCAGGTAGGTATTTTAAGCCAAGTATGAATGAGGAATGAATGTAGGATGATTGTAGCGCATTCTTGTAGCCTTGTTACTGACTAAGGCTGATATGTTCCGTAGACAGGACTGTTAATTAATAGCCCAACAATCAGTGACATATCTAAGAGACCTACAGATTAACGTGGAGTCCGAACCATGACCTCTATATTATGAATTATGGATTGGTTGGTATCAACGTAGTATTCAATAGTGCGGACATTAATGCACAAGAGAATACTGCACCCACTGACCATTGCTCACAACTATCCACAATTCGTGACCTCCAAGTAGCTGGATTACAGGACGTCGCCACCGTCCCAGTCAATGCTAATATTTTAGTTTTATTGACTTATAAAGGTGTATACTTTTTTTAATAACCCTTGTTTGCTTAATAGCTGTTGAATCGTAAAACAGAAATAATAAAAAAATTTAACAACTCCCATATTTAGGTCCTGTATTTCTCGCTTTCCAACTTCTAGGTCCACCAGTTTGTAAACTAAGAAACATGTTCGTTATCGGGAGAAAACTCTTACATCACTCCAAGTGACAAAGTTTACTTTGGAACTCGGAGTTGGGTTGATCAAGATTGCTTCAAGTTAACGTTAGGATTGCGAAAGTTGAGAGGAACAGCTTCATGCTTTCGCTCTCTGCCGGCCGGTCCTTGCACTCAATTCGGGTAATGCACTTCATATAATCCTCCTTCAACCTACACCTATCACAGTAACGAAAAGAAGGATTCAGAATTCTTCTTGTAAATCCCAAGTAATTGGATACACATATTAAAATGAATTCAATTGACAGTTTAGACATCTTAAACTCCGTTCTACCACTTTTTGTCGTTTTAAAATATTTAAATAAAGTTTTATTTCTGTCCGAACATTGTTTTAAATTATTAAATTATTCTAATTTATTTTTTTATAAAAGATTCTGACTGACAATATTATATGTAAAAATTTTAACCGGAAATGAATGTAAGTTGAGTATCAGTAATTATATTATTTACTATCAATTATGTTGCTTGCAATTTAATTGCGGTTCATTAAGAATATTGCAGTTCCACCAAAAAATATGAAATATGAAAATGAAATTTAGAAAAGTAAATTTTCTAAAAAATACTATATATATAATTTTTAACACGTTATTTTCAAGAAAAATCTGTGTCAAATTGAACCAAGGGAAATTATTTATATGAAAATCAAAATTTTGGCCTAATAACTATAATTTAAACCAACTATTTGTGTGGAAAGTATAATTTTAAAATAAGTATATATTATAGTATGAATAATTTTTATTGTAATTTACGTTGAAGTATTTAGACTAACTCTAAATTTATTTTAGAACAAACAGGATATTGCACAACAGTATTATTAGAGGAAACACTGAGTTCATTAGAGGTAGCAACCAAAGGCATGCTGCCAAGTGGGTTGATGTAAAAACACTATAAGTCTGTCAGTTAATCCACGACAATGTCATATACAAAGCACTAACAACGTTTTTCCAACCAAGGTCGTTGAACTTACTTTAGAAATTGACAAATCACCACTAAACAATTGGAAATCTCTAGAATATTGCTAATTGTCTACAAATTACAGCTTAAAGAAATTTTCTAATTATTTTCAACTTATCTTGTATATTTTTATTTTATTCTTATCTATATTCTTGACAAACATGCAGACAAGAATTTTATATTAATTACAAGAAATCCTAATTATAAAAATTGATCCTGTATTATATTTGTTTACAAGCCTGTGGAATATCATAATACTTATATTTAATCCTAAACAAAGGGTCTAGAAATATTCATTAGTTGTTTTTAAAAACTAAAAGTGTTTTTTAATCTATGGCAATATACAATTAAAAAAGGTCATATGGAATAAGAGAGTTTAACTATAAATTAATGGTTTAAGTATTTGCTATTTAATAATATTTTTATTGCATTGAAGTGCAATTAGTTTTGGCTACGTAGAGCCATCGTCAGGTGAGACAGAGATGTATTTTCCTTTTTAACCTTAACGTTCTTCAGAATAATACTTAAAAACTTTTGTTTTAATATTATTTATAAATACTAAATACACGTGATATTAAAACAAAAATGTTTAAGTGATATTTTGAAGAACATCAAGTTTGAAAATCTCTGCCTCGCCTGATGGCTCTAGGAAGCAAAAGCTAGTTGCACTTCAATGCAATAAAAAAGATTATTTAACAGCAGGTATTTAAATTATATTATTAACTAAATTTATAATTATGGAATAAAAAATACCAAACAGATTCGAATCTGTTTCAGACCATCTACAATTCAACAATAAATAGTTTTGGCAGTTATATAAAAAAGTAACAAAATGAATATTTAAGATAGGTATAACACTATTCCTCCCATTTACTTTTCTTTCACTAAAAACAGACAAAGTATATGATCATACTCATAATAAAGTATTATTAGTTTGTATTTAACAAATATACAGTATAATGTGAGTGTAAAATTAATACTGTTTTATCCATCTTACATGATGTGGAAACATGTTATAGCTTCTAAGATTGGTAAATTTCTTATTTAATGAAAACTACAACAATTTATTTTACCAGATTTTACTACATTAATCGCAATCTGATTTAAAGATTCAAAAAATCGTACTGCTAGAATATAAAAAATGAGTAAAAATTATGCTTTAGTAAATCAATATACCATTTTGTTGTTTCGGTTTTTGAGGAGTTTTTTTGGAGACAAATAAGAAATGTCTACAGAAAACAGATAGAAGCTTTCACTCAATATGTGTTAGGCTGTAAGACAATATCTTCCGTAAACATTTGATGCCGAGAAGCGAACCGAGCTGTCAATCTTTTACTCCACCCAAACCAATAAAAAGTAGCAATTTTCGCTCAGAATTTTAATTTCTTATATATACAAATTATATAAATGGAATGAAATTTATTACAAAAGGAATAGTCCTCACCGAGACTAGGCAAAAAGGGGAAAGAGAGAAAAGTAGAAAGGAGTCTTTACTTTCTTTATTCTATTACTTCAACTAAGTTGCAATAAAAAACTAATAAAAAACAAATTAAAATACATTTAATTTTTTTTAATTGGAAAAATATAAATAATAAATATTAGTGTGCTACTTTAAACTATAAGAAAATTATTTTTAAATCGAATTCAAATATCTTGCATTCTCAACGTTGTCCCTTTTACTTTCTCCCCTTATACATAGTATATGGAGAAAGTATTGTTTTCGTCAAAATTTTCGAATTTGAGTTGAGGGTGAATATATCCGTTTTGGGGTCCCCTGAATCCAAAAAAGTGGGTTTTGACGTGATGTCTGTCCGTCCGTGTGTCTGTGTGTCTGGATGTGTACAGTGCCACAGCCTACCCCGTTGGTCCGATTTAGATGAAATTTGGCATGTATATATATAGTCACCGTATCTCCAGGCGTTTTTTTTCATTTTTTTGAATTTTTGATTTTTAAGGGTAGTTCACCCCTAAAAACCCTTAAAAAACGTGAAAAATCCAATTTTCTAAAAAACTGCTCTAACGATTTTGATTAAAATTTGATAGTTTATAGTGCACAGAGTACTAAATAATTTGACACCACCCGCATATCTGTAAAGATGACGGTTCAAAAGTTATGGGCTTTTAAATGTCAAAAAAATCAAATTTTTAAATTTTCAGCGAAAACAATAAAAGTAAAGTATAACGCGACTGGTACCATTGAAACCAGCTTAAAAAACTAAACAAATTAGTATTTTGAATTATTTGTCTACGACTAACGGTTCCAGAGAAAAGTTAAATTTAGTGTCCAAGATAAACGCAGTACGTTGTCTGAAAGCGCCCAAAGTTATTCTTATGGAAAATATAAAAAATCAATTTCTTCCTTACTTTCCACCCGTTTTCCATGAAACTTGGTATGAAGTGTAAGGTCAAATCACCGAACAAAACCAGCTCAAAAAATCTTGGTATTACCGGGGGGGGGGGGGGGTTCCCCCCATACAATTTGAACAATAAATTATTAAATGATATTTAGAATTACTTTGTAGAACATGATAGTTTTATTACAGATTGTCTTTTTTAAATTTACTATATACTATAAAGGGAGAAAGTATGTGTCAGTCCACTGGTACCGTTTATTTATAAATGTGAAAACACAATAAATTGAATCAAGCATCGAATAGTGAAATCTCTATAACACTAAGTCTGAACCGAGCAATACATTTATATAGCTGTATAAATTAAATTTCATGGACTTAGAAGAACATTTAATAATATATAATATTTTATGACGAAAAAAGGATTCTATGTATTCTAAAATGTGGAAATTTGAAATATTATAAGATTTAATTTTATTTGAAAAACTTTCTCTGGTGCACAGTTCTACATAGTTATGCAAATTATTCAATTGGTTTACTAAAAATATACTTTTAACGTAATTCATTTTTATAGACTATTATTTACTGCAATAAAATGATTCAGAATTCAACTGAAATAAATTTTGGTTTCGTACTTATTCGTACGTAGAGTACTAATTTTATTCAATACATTTAACCGATAATAATAGTTTTGTCAATTTAAAGGTCGTATAATTTTACAGCCTGTTGAATTATATAAAATATAAGATAAGAAAAATACCATAACTGATTTTACATACCAGAGTCCTGGTCGACGGAGACTGCATGTAACTTGGAATATCGCAGCGAATAATTTATCACACTTGAGCAATGGATTCCAAACTTCATCTACATTTTAGAGGTGAACTCGGAGCACAATATACTTTATCTTCTTCATCCTTGCAAAGTTTCCAATTTAGGTGGTACTAATCAGTTCCCGTGAAATTATCATTTGTTTACTCATTTGTCTACGGAAATTTTATATTTGTGTAAGTATAGAAAACTGTTTGAACTTATTTTTAGTTTAAAATTTTTATGAGTACACACTCTCACGTAAAATAGCTTCCATTATTCACTTATGTTAATTACAGTACCTAATTAATTGTATATAACTGACTCATTAGATTATGCAGTTAAACGTGGAGGGGAAATTCGTCTTAGTAAAGTGTTCAAGTAGAATTTTAAAAATCCAAACTCGTTATCTATTAATAACCTTGATTAGCATTATACGTGTTGGTATTACTATAAAATGAAGTAAAAATTCACGTCTTCCAACACTACTTAATATATTTACACTTACATTGTAGTTATATACAAACGGTAAATATATACAAAGTTGTTAAAATGGCGATCGATTTCGTCTAGTCACACCGGACATCATCAGGCCCAAACGTATACTGATGATGAGTCACACCGGACGTGACTGGACGAAATCGATCGCCATTTTATTCTCTTACTTTCAGTATCTTTATTGGTATTTTTTTCAATGGTCGTAGATAAAGAAAGAATGACCTTCCGTTTTTTAAATGGCCAGAGTTGTTTTAATAGTATATTTAAAAGTACTGGATAATTATTAATTATTATAAAGTTTTGGAAAACTGGATAATTATTAGGATTTATTTCATCATCACTCAAATGTGAACTTGATCCTAAAGATATATTGTCGGAGGAGGCGCCACCACTTGGAGGTTCGACGAACCTTTGGCTTTTCTCCAACCTCTCACAAATTTGTCTCCAGAACTAACATAATGTCACACCCTGTGTTTCACATTCTAATTCTCTTTTACCGCCGTATGTACATACCACTTTTTCAAAGCTGAAATAAGGCTTTGTCTTTGTTGGAATAGCTGACGTCACGTAGGACGACGTTATTTATTCACTTTATTTTATACGAAACTTAAAACGCACGAAACTTTAAAAGATCTGTTAGAAATCATTATAGAGTGGTTTTCTTATAGAACTTTACTAACCACAAAGAAGCCTGAACAGAAAACGGTAAATTAGTTTTTTGTGATAAAGAGAGAATTTATGTAAAATGTTTGCGCAACCCATGTGAAAGCTCTAAACCATAAGTAGAGGAAAATAAGTTATTTCGTGTCTTAAACTAATAATTAAACACGGAATAGTAATACAGTGTTTAAGTGACATCTTTACAGATAATCAGTCCTAGAAAAGGTTTTCTAATTTGTAATACAATATATTCATTGAAACATAATTATACTGGCATGAATTTTACTATAACCAATATAGGTAACCTAGATTCGTTAGAGCGAAAAATAATAATACTGTAAAAACAAAACAAATACCACACTAAATGATAGGAGTAAACATTCATATTTGCAAATAAATATAAAACAGACACTATTTTCAAATTATAGGGGTTGCTTAAAAATAATTACGTAAATATCTATATACTAATAGAAGTTAAATTAAAGGAAAACCAAACTAAAGGATAACTCTTATAACATCAAAAATAAAATTAAGTTAACATAAATTATCTTATATTAAAAATAAGTTTAGTATGTATCAAGGGCTGTGAAAAGAAAATACTATTGAATAAAAATTAATATATTAACGTCTAAGTAATCTAGGTCATTTTGAGTTCAACCGAAGTACTTCAAAGTCAGTCTTAGTTCCCTTTAAAGGTTTAAGTCATAATGCTTTTATTTCTACATCGATTTCCTTCCAGGAAATCCTCGGAGGGACAGAGAGGATTTCCTCTGCATCCTCTCAACTTCCGTTCTCTACACTAACAGTAATCTTATACGTGAACTCCGAGGCGGTGTAGCCCAGTGTGTCAGTTGGAGACAACCCAACGCATCGGGACCAAATTATCATCACTCTAAATAAACTCCCACCACGGAGAGACGGGCGCCTTCAATGTGGTCGTAGAGTTGCCAGTGTAGTAAATGCCCTCACTTAATCAAACTTTTCATAAGTTTTCGCTATTTTTAAGATACAGTTTTTTCACAGGTTTCGATTTGATTATTGAAATGGCAACCTATCCAGGTAGGTATTTTAAGCCAAGTACGAATGAGAAATGAGTGTAGGATGATTGTGGCGCGATCTTGTAGTCTTGTTACTGACTAAGACTGACATGTTCCTTAGACAGAACTGTTAATTAATAGCCCAACAGCCGATAGCAACTAAGGGACCTACAGTTTAACGTGGAATCCGAACCACGGTCTCTGAATTACGAATTGGTCTAATTATGAGGATGATCCTTGTGGACCAACGTGGTTTTCAATAGTGTGGACGTTAATCCACACAAGGGAACACTACACCCACTAACCATTGCTCACAACTATCCATTTGCTTTTTAATGGGTCTAATACTTTACTTATTTGCATTGACAAAAGACTACTGTTGTGCACAATACACAAAAACAAATAGATGAATTAAATATACTAAGTGTACATAATTACAACTTAAACTGAGTAAATTAAAACAATACTGTTAGTACCGTATGGGTTCCGTATCTTAATTTCTAACAAATTAAATTGAAACTATCATTAGGAAGGTAATAATTTGAAAAACCAGTGAATTTTCAGCAGAAGTCAAGGGCATTCACCTCCAGAAACATTGTGTACAGTAGTTAAAACTCATGCACATTGGAAAAATTCAATAAGAAACCATTACCATCACTTTTTTAATTTTCCGAAGTCCCGCGTAGTTTTTAACGCATGTAGCGGGATGGTCTTCGACGTTTCGGCCAGCATGTGTTGGCCGTCTTCAGGAGATGACTTCTTGAGCCATCGTGCCACATGAACCAACAACTACGTGGTACATTTCGGAATACCAAGTAAGTGTTCACTTTGACCGTGGATTTAGAGATATTCAGTGCTGTGGCGGCGCACACTTACGCGTAATTTGAAGCACCTGAAGACGTCCAACACATGATAGGCGAAACGTCGAGTACCACTGTGCTACATGTGCCAAAAACTGTGTGGGATATTCCGGAAAATCAAGCAAGTCTTAGAAATCAATGCTGTGGAAGCCTACGTGTGTTGTAATATAACATAAACACTGTATATGAAAACCTTTATTAATTTTGTTAATATACCTTCATATAAGTAGATAATCTTATGGGGTTTCTAGGACAAAAAAGTTCTAATAACAAACACGTGTGAAAGTTGTTGTTATTTAACACAGTTTTACACATGATTTGTGTTATGTCAACATGATTTATGTTTATGGTAACACAAATCATGCGTAAAACTGTGTTAGATAACTACAAATTTCAAACATGTTTGCTATTCGTACTGTTTTTTGTCCAAGTAACTCCATAAGATCGTCTACTCATATAGAACTACTAGTATTCTTAAATATTAGTTAAGTTTACTTTTTCTTCAATTTTTTTATTTTCACATCTCCTTTACACTTTTTCTGGGTGAAATTAATTTCTTAAAATAACTGCCCACGAAAACACAGTATCTTTCAGTTTAATGGCCATTTATAAAATAATGTTATTGCAAAATAATGTTTATGCAGATTCAAATAAAGCTAAAGGACATCCTACCAGGTGTTAATAAACAAAATTGCTTTCCTTGTCAAAAGGTTGATTGATAGAAAATCATGTAAAGGAATATTAAGGAAAACAAGAAGGAAAATTGGCTTCTATTTTGATGCGATGTCAATTGTTTTTAGTTGAACGTTTCAAAATACTTTAAGCAGCCTGGTCTCTTGGGACTAAGAATAAATAAACTGGATATTTTTAGAAATTTTTATCAATGTTTTAAATATTCTAGCTATTTCAATTATACTATTTATTCATACTTTTTTCTTTAGTTAACTAGAAGAGATAGTTGGCATTTGAAGACTGTAACTATTTTATCTTAATTAATTTACAAAATTATTCAACGTGGTGTTTAGTTAGTGAACATGTTCAAATTCAATATTAAACTTAAAAGATGTTAGGTATAAATTTCTGAAACGCATAACTTTTTAGGACATGGTGGTCATTTTATCTGATCGGAATTTTTAATACTCAGCACCTGAATTCCTGTGAAAATCGAGTTTTGCCAGAGGTAAACATAAAATATCCACACTTTATGTGCCCATAAATGTTGCCACTTTATTGTTAACTTTCATGTGAAAGAAATGGAATCGGAAATACATGGCCAAGTTGATTATAAACCATAAATATATAACACTCTTCCCTAAGTCAAAATTTTGCCATACTCATTTGCATAGCTGAAAATACCTTGGATAGGTCACTGTTTCAGAAAAAGAAATAAAAAATGGTTTGTTTGTTTTTAACGTCCCAGTAAGGAGCACTACTACTGAGGTCAGTAGCTCTAGTGAGTGAGTCAGTTGGCACCGGTAAGTGGTATGTGGTGACTCACTACACAGATCACCTGTCTCAGTACAGCGTCTGATACACCTGCTCCAGTTAGTCAACTCAAGATTAACTGTTTGGATTGAAATAGAATTTAATGTGTACTGTGAGTAGCGTCTTTATCTAATCCCAGATCGGGTTTTGTGGTACTCTTCTTTGTTGTAGTATTTGGCAAGCTTAAAACATGTACTCTCTGCATTACATTCTAACTTGAATGTTTTATTTTATACGAGAACTGTGCTTTTAGTGATATTGTTAAGGGTTATTCATGAGGTATGTAGAGGATTCAGAAAGGTCCGAAAGTGCTTTGTTATTAAGTTACTATTGAAATTATTTGCAGTATGTATATATTTGTTTGTTTTTTTGGAGTTGGAAGTACGGTAACTATGAAATTAAGTAACAAAATAAAATTTAGGACACTTTTGTGATGTTTAATTACTAAAGATATATAAAAATGAATATAACATTTAATTATATTTATAGCTAAAAGCTTTCATTTCAACCTGGGTAGTAAATTTGAATCGACATATGTTTATTTAGGATATACTTTATTCCTTCATTTTACGTTTAGAACATAACATTTCCAAACTGTTTTGCACGTCCTTGTAAATAACTTGTTACACTAATATATACCTACAGATTTTTATAGTTGTGACTTAGATATTGTCTTAGCTCGCTTGTTTGAAAATTTTGAAACATAATAACTGCTGTTTAGATGAACTAAAAACATACTCTTTAGACATATTCATGATCTAACCCATTATTCCACAGAAAAGTAAAAACAAACATTTTTTTATAAATTTAGCTTAATAAAACTCATGCTAATACTTGTGTAAAGATGTCTTTTATTATCGATATGAGTAAACAAATGTTTACTGTGTTTAGATGCAGTTACTTTTATTTTTATAGTTCTAGAATTGTTCTATTTAAACAAATCTTCCTGATATCAATAGCAGAACATTCATAATAATTTTAATAATCCAAACGGTATTACTATGTAAATAATTATTGGTTTGGTGATTATGTAAAGATCAGTTTACAAAATTATGTTCAAGAACATTTGCGACAGAGACCAGATGCTGGCTGAGGCACGAGAGTAAAACTTGGCCATTGTGTAGAATATTGCTTCGAATAATTTATCAAACTTGGCAGAAGGAATCTAAACCTCATCTACATTTTATTGCTGTAACTTTAAGCCTCTCTCAGTTTATTTAATCTTTATGTCTAAGTAACAAGTTAACTTTCCGCAACCGGACTTTAGAAATTTCGTTCTCTCATTTTGCTTAGAATATCCATTCAATGCAAAGAAATGGTTAATTACAAGCCTTTTATTAAGGAGAGTAATATCTTTTACGATTTCGCAACTTTTTGGTAACTTAAGTTATTTAAAGCTAGTGTGGACTGTAACGGTAGCGTGTCGTGTAATCCAGCTACTTGGAGGTCACAAATTGTGGATAGTTGTGAGCGATGGTCGGTGGATGTAGTGTTCTCTTGTGTGGATTAACGTCCGCACTATTGAATACTACGTCAATCCAAAAATACCATCCTCAAAATTAGATCAGTTCGTAATTCAGAGGCAGTAGTTCTGACTCAACGTAAAACTGTAGGTCCCTTAGATGCTATTGGCTGTTGGGCTATTAAGTAAAAGCTCTGTCTTAGGAACATATCAACCTTATTTTTTTGTATTTTTAGCCTTACTGGCTGAAAATACCTGGACCTGGACATGTTGCCATTTCAGTAACTAATGAGTAACTCCACGTAACTCCAGTAACTCCATGCTTTATAAAACTAATCGCATTGCATATTTCTAACCTCAACCATTTAGCGGTGAATGTCGAATACCGTGAATACAGTTTCGTATGGCAAATGCGTGAATCAAGTAAGTAAGCGAGAGTTGATCTCATAATCTGGTAGGATCTGGCCACAAGTTCTGATCCAGCAACCTTTGACTTACCAGGCCAACATTACCCTGAACTACCATATTCATAATTACCTAAACAGATTTATTTCTAAGAAAGAGTATGAAACGTTTTCTATACTTGTATGAAAAGGATGGACACTGGTCCAAAAAGTTTGTATAACAATAGTGGGCCTACAACTATTTATTTTGTACATAATAATAGTTATGTACAACAGTTAAGCCTTAATGCTATTATTATAAGGGGTGAGAAGAGAACGTCACTCAAAACATGCAGCAAAGTAATTAAATAATAATTTTATATTAATTTATAAATTTATCTTAAAAACTGTAAGGACTTGTTTGTATTTTCTTCAGTAGAATACAAAGTGTTTCTACACTAATGTTTTTATATACAACAGTTTATTGATTGTAATAAAATTGAATAAACTAAACCAATAAAATATTTTGACTTTTGTTACTATTTAGTATTCAAGTGGCTATTTTATATTATTTATGAATAAACTAAACAAATATTTGAATTTCTGTCAATAAAATGTCTTATTTTACTTTTATATGGTATTTATTTACATACCAAATTATTAGTAGGGCCTATATAGATGAATCGTACCTGAAAAAATGAACACAGTATAAGTTACCGATGAATAAATTCATTGTATGTAACTAATACAATACAAAATTGAATATTGAACATGTTTGGCAGCTACAATTATTGATTGTGACCTTCAATACTCTGTTTTATTCGCGTAGATATACATTTAGAACTAGTTTTTGTGTTACTGTGTGTTCTGTGTCTGTGTTAAAACACCATTGTCAACTTCAAATACTTATAAAGTGGTTTTGTCTACGACATTATAAATAATTTTATAGTCAAGTAAATTTATATTGTCACTAAATAAGTTAAACATTGAAGCTATATACCAGGTCTATTATCAAAAATTAAATAATCACATAAAGAGGTTCTCTGATAAAAGAGTTTTATTATTATCTAAAGCTGAAAATGGTGTTTCAATTCCGAAACATTACTGAACATTGGATGTGAGCTGTCTGTCCAGTGACAAGTAATTTAGTTTTACACAATTTGAAGTCTCCATCGGCTCATAAATCAGGACATATTGGTTACATCGATGGAATAATCATGTCGGCTGGACGAGCTGCACGCTGGAGGCTTGTTATCATACAGGACGAACATGGGAATGGCTATCCACTCCTGCGAGCCCCGCACAAAGCGCTTATTCAACCACACCACCCTCATCCCTACGGGCTTCTGTTTCACCGCTTTGCGACTCCGTTTGAGGCTACTTCATCTATGAACTGCCATATACATTGTGAAAGAGACCACTGGCGAGGATTTTTGTAATGTTGGTAGAGACTTAGAAAATCATGAATATTAAACTGTGTAGAAAATCTATTTTTATTAATTTTCTAGTTTACGATTTTTGCTTGTGCTATTTATAACTTCTTTTGATAACTAATTAATTACTAAATGTTACGGATATATGTAGACCAACATGTACAAAACCGTTTTCCGTTAAAAATATATTTATATTTTTAAAAATGGTTAACTACAGTGAAAAGTTATAAAAATCTAAGACTAAACTAATATACAACAATTACATTTTATATTAGTTTACGTTATTGTGTCTTATTTGAACTCTTCAAATCTGGTCTTGGATCTGACGTCTTAACAGTGTCGTCTGTCAGATCATGAGCGGTCACCTCTGGCTAGCCAATGTGACTCCTGTCAGATCATGAGTCACCTCTGGCTAGCCTATGTGACTCCTGTCAGATCATGAGCACCTCTGGCTAGCCTATGTGACTCCTGTCAGATCATGAGCTTTTACCTCTGGCTAGCCTATGTGACTCCTGTCAGATAATGAGCGATCACCTCTGGCTAGCCTATGTGACTCCTGCCAGATCATGAGCTTTTACCTCTGGCTAGCCTATGTGACTCCTGCCAGATCATGAGCTTTTACCTCTGGCTAGCCTATGTGACTCCTGCCAGATCATGAGCTTTTACCTCTGGCTAGCCTATGTGACTCCTGTCAGATCATGAGCGGTCACCTCTGGCTAGCCTATGTGACTCCTGTCAGATCATGAGCGGTCACCTCTGGCTAGCCTATGTGACTCCTGTCAGATCATGAGCTTTTACCTCTGGCTAGCCTATGTGACTCCTGTCAGATCATGAGCGGTCACCTCTGGCTAGCCGGAGACTCCTGTCAGATCATGAGCGGTCACCTCTGGCTAGCCGGAGACTCCTGTCAGATCATGAGCGGTCACCTCTGGCTAGCCTATGTGACTCCTGTCAGATCATGAGCGGTCACCTCTGGCTAGCCTATGTGACTCCTGTCAGATCATGAGCGGTCACCTCTGGCTAGCCTATGTGACTCCTGTCAGATCATGAGCGGTCACCTCTGGCTAGCCTATGTGACTCCTGTCAGATCATGAGCTTTTTCCCCCTGGCTAGCCTATGTGACTCCTGTCAGATCACGAGCGGTCACCTCTGGCTAGCCTATGTGACTCCTGTCAGATCACGAGCGGTCACCTCTGGCTAGCCTATGTGACTCCTGTCAGATCATGACCTTTTACCTCTGGCTAGCCTATGTGACTCCTGTCAGATCATGAGCGGTCACCTCTGGCTAGCCTATGTGACTCCTGTCAGATCATGAGCAGTCACCTCTGGCTAGCCTATGTGACTCCTGTCAGATCATGAGCGGTCACCTCTGGCTAGCCTATGTGACTCCTGTCAGATCATGAGCGGTCACCTCTGGCTAGCCTATGTGACTCCTGTCAGATCATGAGCGATCTGGCTAGCCTATGTGACTCCTGTCAGATCATGAGCGGTCACCTCTGGCTAGCCTGTGTGACTCCTGTCAGATCATGAGCGGTCACCTCTGGCTAGCCTATGTGACTCCTGTCAGATCACGAGCGGTCACCTCTGGCTAGCCTATGTGACTCCTGTCAGATCACGAGCGGTCACCTCTGGCTAGCCTATGTGACTCCTGTCAGATCACGAGCGGTCACCTCTGGCTAGCCTATGTGACTCCTGTCAGATCACGAGCGGTCACCTCTGGCTAGCCTGTGTGACTCCTGTCAGATCACGAGCGGTCACCTCTGGCTAGCCTATGTGACTCCTGTCTGATCACGAGCGGTCACCTCTGGCTAGCCTATGTGACTATTGCTACTACGATATTCTTCTCTCGAATTCGTTATAAAACTCTAGATGGGTTATGGTGATTGTCAGTTATTTTGTCTACTGAAATTACTACAATTATCACGCAAAAGTTATTACGCCTTAAGTTATCTGAAAAGGTTGTGTAAATCGATGTAAAAGTTTTGTTGAATCATCTTGCATAAGATTAGTCTTGCTTATTGAACTATTGTTTCACAGTTCATCCACCTTCACAGTAGGTCATTTTTCACTGTACTCCACACTCAAATTGTACGTCCACACGTAATGAATAAGAAAGTTAATCGCTTCCACGGTAAAACATACTTGTAAGACAACTCTTTAGTAACAACCCTTTCATTTCCTGGTGAATATGCCCTTTCATTGGCGTCAGATCTGGCTGCTTTGTGGCCAGTAATTATCTCCGGTTGCAGCCCTTGCAGAGCACTTAAGTGGTTCATTTGAGGGCGGTTTGAGCGTAAGTGTTCCCTTTTGTTGTGGCGTGAAACACTTGCACTCAAGGAGGCTGTGGATGATTATGTGGAGGACAGGCTATAAATAAGTTCAGGAGCTTAGCTTTAAGGAAGTTTAGCATCATGAAAGGTTTAGCTTACAACATGAGTCTGCAGACCCTCTGCAACATCAGGTTATTAGTCCCGTAGGGGCGTTGTTAAAAATCACAAAAACATCTTTTCTACAAGCACTAATTTAAAATTTAAAAATAGATGTAACGAATTTCTTAATAATATAATATACGACAAGTCAAGTGGTCAAAATCTGTTGATGAACATGAGAATTATTTTATTATTCACCATAAGATTAACATGGGAAAGAGTGTGCAGGTTTGCTGCTGTGAGGAACGCTAAGAGTAGGCATTTATACCTTCAAAAACATTTATTTTTTTAACATTTATACCAACTTTCATCAACATCTGTCCATAAATAAAGGAGTTTGCCTATTCTCCATATGATTAACATGGGAAAAGAGTATGCAGGTTTGCTGCCATGATAAACACATAAACTATGATTTTTAAGCATGAATGGATGAACCTCAACCACATAAAGCTAAATATAAATTTTTATCCAAAAATATTGGTTAATAAGTGAAATATTAATTTTTCCTTATCCTCCATAAGATTAACATTGGAGCCTCAAAATACAACGTACTGTGTTTAGATTTTTTATATCTCGGTAACCGTTGGAGATAGAGAAAAACTTTAAGGAACTTAATTGTGTAGTTTTTAAGCTGATTCCAATGGTGAAATATAAAATTAGAAATATTTAAAAATTATATGTGAAAAACGCATAAAACCCCATTTTGGGGTACAAAACCCCCCCAAACTACCCGTTCCCATTGACCGATATGTCTGGTTTACGAACTCGTCCAAGCATTTGTAGGAATACACGTCTCTACCAAATTTGGTCTCGATCGCACCATTTTTACGCGAGTTATCGTGCTAACAGACACATATATATACATATATATATATACATATATATATATACATATATATATATATATAAATTTTAACGACTATTGTTTTTGGTCTCTGGGCACCTAAAGAAGAAAAAATAACATGGTCTTAACTCTTGCCAAGACCTACTAATAGCTACTTTTAAAATTTAAAACATTAAGAATATCTTTATAATAAATGTATTTTCAGTGATCTATGTGAAGGAAATTATAATACACCTTTCAGGAATGCGTCCATAATATTTTTAGATTATATTTTCAGAAATAATTTACCGCTGAGCACACGAAAAACAATTGAAATTCTAATTAGATAAAAGGTTAGCTATATTTCTGTTTCAAACAACAAGTGCACTAAACCGAAGGTTTCTTAGTCTCAAAAACCCTGATGAAGTGTTTCATGAAAAAATTGTTTTGAAAATGTTTTTAAGTGTAAATTAATTTTAACAATATTTTTCTCGCCCACGATGACAGCATGAGACTTACGACGTACGTACTGTGGAAGAGCCGACATAATACTAAGTAGATAGTGCTGATAAAATCTAACTGGAAACCAAGTTCCTGACCTTAGTACGATCAATATACAGTACTATATTATCATTAGTAGGATTTGACCTTATGATAGTGAGTTTAACTATGTATCATTGATTTTAAACCAATACATTATGTTAAAACTTTATCTTGAGTATAACAAATTTTAAAAATCATAGACTTAATAGACCAAGCTGAGGATTAAATATTAAGATTTCAGTTTTATATTTTTGGTCATGGCAATAAGTATTATTCTTCTTAACACTAAATCTTAAAACTTGTACAAAGGGTAGGCTTATATTAGAGCCTAACCAGAATTCGAAAAAGAGTTGTATTTTTGCACGCACAAAAGTTAAAATATTATAACTGTTAAATCCAACGGGAGAAGAGGATGTTCGGTAAAAAAAGAGCTCTCGACAGAACAAAGGGAGATTTATTTGACCATCTGTCAACAAGGGTTGTCGAAACTTCGCTCGCAGTTATTGTTTGTGGAGTCGATAGCATCCAGCTTTGACAGCCGCAGACCACAACCAGACCCACGTCTCACAAGTGGAGAACGTTCACATACATACATATACAGAATGTTCCGGAATTATCTGCCAACCTTTAAAAAAAATTATTTAGATTTTTATTGCAGTTTTTTTTTCAAAACAAAGATGAGGTATGGGGATCTGCATACATATCCCGTTGTCAGGTGAGCTGAAACCTAAGCTGGAATATAACAAGATCAGTACATATTTATCCCGAACTAAAGCGGTATAAATCGGAAAAAATGTTTACCGTGTTTTTACAAAACCTAAAAAATGACGCGCAAAAGATGCAAATTACATACACGCTGACAATGAATTTCTAATCTGCAATGTATTATTTTTTCCTTCTTCATAGGAAATAGTTTAGATCATAGATATGTACTAAGGGAACTGTTTTCAGCCTCTAAAAACAGCTGTTCTCATATCAATTTGATGTCACTTCCGTCACTCTTTTTGAGACGCAAATTGCTAGCACCCTTCCACAGTTTGGATAAATCTATGTAAAATTGTTTCTGAATTTATAAAAATATATGAAAAAACAACTAGTTTATAGTCTGAAAGTCTTCAATCACAATTTCTTTATCTCTAAGAACCCCCTGTAAAATTCTTAAATTTTGTACAGAATCCAAAACATAAATTATATATTTTAAAAGTTTCAAACACAATTACTTCAGAGCTTGAATCATAATAAACACTTTACAAGAATAGTTTTATCTGACAATTTAAAGACTAAATCATATTTTTATTATATTTCTGGAAATTGATTAAAAACTATCAAGTTATATTCTGCCAGTTGCTTACATAGTATGTAACAAAACTCGTGCAGATAAAACCAAACAATAATGGATATGTCAGTGTAAAGATAAAAATATGTAACATTCCGTAAAAATCAATATTGAATTGAAATATAAAAGAATGAGAACAATAAATGAATGAAAACATCCCTTTAGAATATCCATGATCTAACTTATCCTACAGAAATAAATACAAACATTAATAGTTTCTTAAAACTTGTCAACAGTATTTAATTATATCTTTCAACCAAGTAAATTCTGGGAAAGTCATATCACCACGTTTAGTATTTTAACACTTAGTAGCCTAAACTGTTATAGGGGTAGGCTGAAGAAATATAAAAAAATCATCTTATAAAAAGGTAAATAAAATAAAAATAAATAGGTATTTACTATTAGGAAAATAAATACAAGGCCAAAGTTTTTAAAATGATACAGATCATAAATAAGATGTCCTTCCTAATTTAATTAAAAATACATTTCATTTTTATTACTTAAGGACAGAGACTCCAAAGACAAAAAAAACTAATCTAATTAGACCAAAAAAGTCATGGAGTTTTATGACGGACTGTAAAAGTAACAATCTGTAAATATTAAGCACCTAATCTAGAGTTTGTTGATGAGACGCAGATGAAAGTTTCTACTCAGACCATCAACGCAAGCTTGAGGGCATTTTGAGGCCACAGTAATAAGGGAACTTCCCTTTTATAGCGCTGGAGGTCCTTAAGGGGTTGTTTTAAACGAGAATTTTATAAGTATTAAAACCATTTTAAAAGTAATTTGTATTCTATTAAGGTCCTAGGTTATATCTTTTAGTGTTTATGACGGAGACTTTTTGCAAAATATTTTTTTGTTTCAAGATTTACATGCTGTTAAGTTGTGAATAAAAGTTACTGTATGTTAATAGGTAATTCAGCTACCTGATTGTGGATAGTTGTGAGTGATGGACAGTGGGTGTAGTGTTCTCTTGTGTGGAAGTCCGCACTATTGAATACTACGTTAATCCAACAATACCATCCTCATAATTAGACCAACTTGTAATTCAGAGGGCGTGGTTCGGACTTCAAATTAAAGTGTAGGTTCCTCAGATTTGCCACTGACTGTTGGACTATTAATTAACATTTCTGTCTAAGGAACATGTCAGCCGTAGTTAGTAACAAGACTACAAGATCGCACCACAATCATTTTACACTCAATCCTCATTCATACTTGGCGCTTAAAATATCTATCTTGTAGTACGGTCACCATTTCAATAATCTAACCTAATCTAATTGTCTTTAAATGATGAGAAAGGTAGAAATTATTACATCTTTCTGCATTATATTAGCCTAAAAATATTACATTAAAAAGTAGCCAAAGTTAGCCAAGTAAAAACGATACTACACAATAATGTTGTTGACATGTGTATCACAAATAAACGTAATACCTTTAGCTACATTTAGACAATAACATAAGCTATTATTACTAGAAAAATATTTAAAATTGTGTTTTCATAAGAAAACATGCGGTGTATGGTTGACACACAAAAAACACGCATTGCAGTATAATTTAAACGAACGGTTTCCCTTGGAAAGAAAGTCATCGACGAAAGAATAAAAGATTCATTTGACCGTCTATGAACAGCAGCTGTCGAACAATATCGCAGCCATTGTTTGTGTGAGTCGATAACAACCAGTCCGACAGCCTTATTTGTCTTTGGTTGAATCCTTTCAGAAAATCCTGGTGTTCGCATTCTTAGATAATTTGGCCTTGGTCAAACCTTTGTGGACTTCTGTCAACGAAAAAATTAACTTAGTTTACCTTAATAAAAAGCAAAACTATATTTTAAAATTATTTAGTTATTTCCGTTTGTTGGAATTTTTCAACCGTGTTACGTGTTTAGGTGACGCCTTTTAATTGTACCAAGTTTTTAATTTTTAATTATTAACTACAGCTCACATTTTACTAACTTCAAAAAACTTGTAAACATACAACACCTATAACTAGTGAGAGTAAACGGGGAAATGTTTTAAAGTAGAAGTGTGAAAATATTAAATGAATAATTTTGGTTATTTTAAATCATTCGAAATCGTCTCACCTCCACAATTGTCAAGGAGGTGAATAATTTAACTCGTTTGTGAAATCTCACTGCCATTACGATTATAAACACACACAACATATAAATTAATAAATTGAATTCAAACAAAATTCTTAGAGACCAAAAGTTATTTCTTAAAGTAATTTTTTTAAAGTTGTGATAAAAATTTAAGTTGGGATGAACATATAGCATATTTATGTAAAAGATAGAACAGTATATCAGCTGTTGCTAATAATTAAAATATATCTTAAAACAATGTATGATCCAAATGTATTCTTCTGAAACAAGTTTGCATTTTCATTTGACAACAGCAGGTTGCTGAATGTTTATAAGAACTCTTTGCAGCACATCGTTAAAATGTTCCAACTCAATAATCAGATAGTTAACTTCCATAAAGAGCAGCCTTATTAGAGAACTGCGACTTCGTTCTGACAGAGTAATTATATTCATTTTTCACATTGAAACCATTCATTTTTAGTTGAAAGCAATTGGTTTTAAAAATTATTTGGAAGTATATTCAAAATATTCGAATGTATTCATTAGTATCATTTAAATGTAAAATTGATAGAAAATTGTTTTTAACTTATATTTTTACACATCCTTTTGCAATTAAGTAATCAAATGTGATGTATAAAATAAAAATACAACTCCTATAACGCATATTCGGCAATTTAAAAAATGCACAATTGAGTTTTACATGGAATAATTATGGATAATAGGTCAATTGAAAATTTAAATTTGTCCAGATTAGACCTATGACAAGTTCAAAGCGATAAAGAACACTGAGATATCCTCACGTTTCAATAGAAAAGAATAAATAATTCCTGAAAATAAAAGAAAAACAAGCATAAAAATTAATATATTTAATTTTTAGAACTATCTAATAAAATTATGAAACTTTTTCATCATTTTTCAAGTGTGTGAAAGATGTTACATGTTTTGGTAAATTGTGTTTTATTTTTATCAAACTACTAGCTGACCCGGCGAACTTCGTAACGCCTAACAGTAAATACATGTTAACTAACTTTAAGATTGGCCATGTCCTGAAGTCAAATAGCATTGCGGCTTCGTTGTGAAAGCTTTAAATATACAACAGCTGATTATTATAACAAACTCAATATGTATAACCATTGTAATTATTTTTTATCTGGCTAACATATAAACACGTGACTTTTAATCATACAGAAAAAAAGAAATATAACTACAGTACATAATTACCAAAAACCGTAAACTATTAACGTGGCGAATAATGTTGTTCATTTTGTACAGCACATATTTACTTCATAGTTTTACATTAATGAATGATTCAGATGGCATTGGATAGTAAAGCATATTTCTAACGGACAGTAAACAAACAGCTGGTTTAAGAAATCAAATGTTTTGATTGTAGATAATTTGTAAACAAACTTATTCCCCATAAGGTTATCATTAGAAATTTAAAACGCTATAAAATAGAAATTAATTGAATTTATGGAAACTAAATATGCCTAAAGCATGCCCGGAGCAGAGACGAATCCAAAAAATCAATGATCATTAAAATCGGTCCAGCCGTTCTCGAGTTGTAACTGCGTGTAACTAACACGACTTTGTTTTATATATTTAGATTTCTGTGATTCTAGCTATTTTTCTTACATAAGTGCTACCATCAATACTCGAGTATTTTAGCCTTGAGAAAGTTTTAATTATAACGCATCCCAATAACGTGTTTAAACAACTATTTATTTTAGAACTATACAAAGATATGTTTTACGTTTTGGACAGTTTAGTGAAATGGAAACCTGCATAATCCAAATGGCTATACAAAGTGTTCAATTTCCATCCCGTCCCAACAAAAGATAGAGTGCTTTGTGTCTTTTATAACAGGTCAACCCTTTCATGCGTTGCTTCCCTTTGGTGGGAAAGGATGGGTTTTTGAAACTTCCCGGAGCACTTTTGTAACGTTGATACTCTTATGCGTGGTCAAAGTAAGCCTCTTTTAGGACAAGTATCACCTTTTTACAAACTAAAAACTATATACTTTTGTATTAAGGTAAGAAGAGAGCACTAATTGTATTGCAAATTTCAACATTTTTGTGCACTTTAAACATTAGAAAAAACTGAATTTTCTTCCACCAATAACTAACTATATCTTACATAAAAATCTGTGTAGCTGCAACTTTTTTTGTATTAAAAAAAATCGAAATTATTTACCCAAAATAGTATGTGTAGTTTTGAGGGGGGATGAAATATTTTAACTGTAGGGACTTGAATAGAGGTTGTTAATAAAAATATGTGTTATTTAAGATAAAGAGACATTTTAAGTACTCTCAAATAAAACATCCACTCTGTACGATCTATGTTATATTCAGCAAAATGAATTGTAGTTGAAGTAATTTATCAGTGAAACTAATTGTAAAATACTGAAGTTATTCAGTGAAAAACAAGGACAAACATATAACCACCGAAAAAGTTTTAACTAACCGTAAAATAATGCATCAAATGTAACATGGTTTATCTTGTGACTTTGCTTGTGACCAAAGCTCATTAAAATAAAACATCCCCCTGGGCTCTGAAGGGGTGTTAAAAGACAGCTCCCCCGTAATCAGGGCCACAAAACACCCCCATCGTCCCTTGATGGCCCTAGGGTAGAGACAATTGTTCGGACGTCAAAAAGCTTCTCTATTATTATTTACCATCCTATAAGTCTCGAAACTATTTAGTTTTAAATTATCTTTAAGTAATACTAACATCTGTGATGGGTCTAAGTAATATTTTAAAAATTGTATTTTAGAAATATATTTTCAAAAGTTAAGTAAGTTATTAATTATACAGAGAAACATCATAACGAAGTAAAACCAGTTTTAAACTACGCTATTTATTTCTCTTCTTTTTAGTCTAAAAATTATTTAAAAACCATACCAATACATGTATTTGTCTAGTCCGATGATTGTAAAGTAGAGAAACATTACAGAGGAAAGGTTACAGGTCTCGGATATATTGAAATATCTTCGACTTCTGCCATTAGCAAATAGGATTTTACCTTCTATTCATATAGAATAAAAGCTTTATAAAGAGAACTACCAAGAGATCCTTTATACCGAGACTTAGTAAAACGTGTGTTTGAGTTTAATACTTAATTACTTATAGAAACTAACAGAGTAATTGTATTGAATTTTTAATATAAAAAAATTAGACATATCCCTTTAGACACATCCATGATCTGACCTATTTCCCACAGGGAAGTAAATTGACATGGATACGTCTTAGCTCTGGAGGAGTGTTGGCAATTTTGTACACACACTGTCCATTATCTATATTTTCACCATCCATAAAAATTCTTTCTTCCAGTTGAAGTACTAATTTCACTCTTGATTACGTATCCAAACAGCTGGCTTTTTCGGACTAAACCCATGAACATGTTACCTTGAACATCTGAATATGACTATCACACTCCATCATCAACCATTTAAACGTATAAATACACTATAATAAACTTCTCAAAACATATATTTTATTCCTAACGTTTTAACTGATCATGGATAGTTTATAAAAGAAGTTAGTTCAATTTATAGATATAAGTCTTATGGATAATCTTAATATAAAATTATGTCCTAATTATTAAAAACGAATTAAGAAAAAAAAGAAGAAAAAACGTGACTGCAATCGTACAATATCTCTAAGAATAGTGAGTGTGGGGCAATGTTGGTGTTGTAAGATGGCAAGAGCATCAGGACTGACATTGTTAAGCTGCGACGTTGCCAAATCTATGACTGAACATTTCAAAAACTAATCCAACATTTAGAAAGGTTTGGAATAGCTAGGCCTGTCTTTGTTGTACTACAACGTTTCCACTTCTATGACTTAATATTTTAAAAACTAATCTGACATTTAGAATGGTTTAACATGGGTAGGAATGACTGATGCGTTGCGACGTTGCCAGATCTACGAATGAACATTTCAGTAGCTAATCCAACACTTAAAAATGGCTTTGGGAAGCTGCGACTGACGTATTGACCTATTAAATTACATTATATTTTTTAGAGTAATGAGAACTTTACAATCTTTAAGTTACTTCTAAAAAATAGTGAACATACTCAAACAAAAAACGGAGGTATTTATGAATTTTAGTTATTTTCCACATATACACCGTTATAAACCAAAACTTTTGTACGTGGAATATTAAAGACATTGTTAAGTAAAGTTGTGATCCAGAATGACAGAATGTTTTCCACATAACTGTTTCAACTGCCTCATTTGTCAACGGCTCTTGCTTAATATTTCAGTTTTCACCGGAGACTACGTGAAGCTAAAAGAGTAAAATGTTCTTTGTTGGAAATTATCCAGAGTTTTATATAATAATCATGGTCTCGTAAATAAATTTACTGAATAAGAAAATTATTTGAAACTAATCATTCTAAGTAATGATATTTGTTATAATCTATCAACCACTTTTTTGTATTTTTTGTTTATTTAAGATGGTCTCTTTGAAAAACCAGTTTCATGCTAAATTAAGCTATTTTATAATTAATTATTAAATTTTTAACCATCTTTTGTAGGTCAAACGTTGCACTGATTGTATTAAAAATAGTTCAATAAGTAAGTTTATTTAGTTTTTCGTTTTTTTTATTTTAGTACTTACATTATTGTGAACAACTTCAGCTTACCTGTAACAAACATTCAATTTTTCAATATCACTATTTACATATTTGTGTTCTGGTTTTGTACTTGTGTGAGTGATTTTAGTTAACTCACCAATGGTTGGTAAAAGAGATGTCTAAACATTACTTTTTCTGTAATGTCATGAAAGGCGGTCGGCTTAAAGGTCGCGATGGCCTCTTTTCAAAAGGTTCCCGCGTCAAACGCCGCCACCATGCTCGCTAGTTTTACTTGAATGCACTCTTTGTAAGGGAAAAACTCCTTGGCAGAGGTCAATTCATTCCACTTCTTACCAAAAAGTGTAAAACGTGGTTCAGTTTAAGATATCTCCTCATCATTTTACCTCATTCAGTAATATGGAGTCTTTTAATTCAGCAAATACTATTTAGAGTTTACAACAATTTAATAAATTTGTATCCTCAAATGTATTTTAAGAATTATTCGGTTATGAAAGATGTATATGCTAAATTAAATTTACGAATCATAACTTTAATATTTCTATTACAGCATCATATTGTGTAAGATATAATCCATAAAGTAGTTCACCAAATTATTGAACGTATTTAACATAACATCTAGAATGAATTTGATCATCTGTTGACCAAATCAGAGTCCAGATCTAAAAACGTCAGGAAACTTTGTTTTAATTAAAATCGTAATGATAAATGTCCGTAATTAATGTTTGTATTTACTTACCTGTGGGAAATAGGTTAGATCATGGATATGTCTAAATGGGATGTGTTTATTTTATGTAAACATCTGTTTTTATAACCAAACTATGACGTCACTATTTTAAATTTTTTCACGCATTTTACCAACACCTCTTTAGACCTGAGACATATCCATGTCAAAAATCTAAATAACATAAACTACTTTCTTTTAATACCTACTTACTACTAATCAGAATTTTAAAAAAACGTTTAAATAAATTATCTTAAATCAGCCCATAGGTTCGAAAAATTGGGGGCCTTTTATTCAAAAACGTATTTTTACTATTAATTCACAGATTACTTAAATGATTTACAAAAAACCACCAAATATATTAAAGAAACATTATTTTGAACTGTTTATACCAAAAGCGGTTTACATTTAATTTCAAATAATATTCTATATTCTTTAGAGTGTTGTTTTTGTAAGAAAATAAATACAGTACTTTTTTATTACAAAAAAATAATATTGAAAGAACAGAAAGAATTTTTTCTACAAGTAAAAAGCAACATGACGTCACAGTGTTTCCCCTCGCTCCGGGTTTGTCCGTGACGCTTGTTAAATATTTCAACCTACATGTTGAACTGTTTGACTTGCACCTGCAGCTGATGTATTTTTTCTAGAACTTTTCCTGAAAAACAATATCCTCTCTCCTATCTGCTCAAACATCATGGTTTCCACGTTCCTTTGCCACATCTATTTTTACCTATCTAATTTCAGTTTGAAAATTAATTTATGTTTCACATTAAAAACCTATTGCTAAATTCACATTAACTGTAACTAAAAATAAAAAGATTTAATCTTGTTGAAGAGTACTTTTTTCATAAATTACATCTTTTTAACTTTTGTGTAATTTCATTATTGGAATTTCTTCTTTTCGCAGTTTTAGTAAATTTGTAATTTCAATTTTAATAGTTTATTGCTTATAACAATTAATTAGTAAAACGAAGTGTGCATTATTTTCGTGACTTGGTATTTCTTTTTTTGACTACTTTTAACTGGCTTAACCGGATAACGTCATCTTGTCATGATCCAGGTGCCATCTAACCTGAGGATGGAATTAGATTCAAACTTCCGAAAAACCTTGATAGAAAATTTCGTGATGTCTATCTAAATAATCACAACTATCACAAAGAATTCTTTGTTTGAAATTCATTATTGGTGATGGTGGAGTTATGTTATTTAGAATTTTATTACGGACATTTTCCATCACGATTTTATGTAAAACAAAATTTAATGACGTTTTGGAACTGGAATCTGATCCCGTCCTCAGGTTAACTAAAATCTAAAACATAAAACAATTATTACCGGATTATAATTCATGGTTTTTAAAATTCCGGATTATATGTTAATTGTGTTATGTTTTAGATATTAGTTCACCTGAGGACGGGATCAGATTCCAGATCCCGAAACGTCGTGAAACTTTGTTTTGCATAAAATCGTGATGGAAAATGTCCGCAATAAAATATAAATGACATATCACAAACAATTAGTTTCCATTAAATGATTTGACAACTATATATTTTGGAAAGTTTTAAAAGCACACAAATTGAGATATTTTACTGTTACAATACAGTCACACGTCAATACACATGTATTTTGTCTGTGGTACGTGATCCCAGACCGCTACGTGTATTTCATACTTTGTTATACAATAATGCCGTTTTATTATATTTAATTCGTTTTAGTAAGATCTTTGAAAATAATGTAAATTTCCCGTCGGAAATTCCATTTGAGAATAATTTTTTTACGGAATAAAACACCAATTTTGTACCAAGAATTCTTGAAAAAACAACTAAAATAAAAATCAGTTTTCATGGAAATTACTTTGAACGTAGATAAAAATGCAAACATTGTTGATTTCTAAAACCAAATCACCGAATCAGATTTGCAGTAGTAAAAATCTGACATGAGTCATTGATAATTTTTGGCAGTGTTTACCGAAAACACTGCAAACACGTTGAGAGTATTTCTCTGTCAATATATGCAGGGTATGTTTGGTTACTTGTATTGTTGTTTCGCTAGGGAGTTGTGTGCTTTGTTAACAGTGTTTTCTAGTGTTCCCGCCATTGTGTGTTACTCATACATGCCTGAATCGCCCTTTGAATCATTGTTCCACTTTTTGTTATGATCGTCCTCAAAGGCTTTCGTGACATTTACGCTATTGAATTAAAACGAACGTTTTGTTTTTATTTAATTTTCTCATTGTATTGTTTAGAAAACTATAGCTATAATTGTCTGTAAAAGAAAAAAAACAGAAAAAATTAAGTAGTATACATTTATACAGTTCTACATCCATTCAAAGTGTCTATGTTTTTGTTATGGACATTTTTAAGCTGCAGCAAAACCAAAGCAGCTGATTCAGGTTATTTTTATGTTTAAAACACCTGTTTATAAAATTAGTGAGCTTTGAATGTTTTAAAGTTAGTTAGAAAGAAACTTTTTCAAGAAAATTAATATTTTTTTAATTTTACAGAAAACTTTATAAAGGTTAGTTAAATTTAGTTTTGTTAATTAATTTTTGTATTAAAAGTAAAACATCTATTTATAAGTGGTTTAAACTATGTTTACATTGAGTATGCTATAATGTGTAATAAATGTGTTTTAATTTAGCTAATTAATTACTCTAGTACATTTTTTATTCCAATTGGTCTCCCGATACTCCAGAATAAAATCTAAACCCTCTGTTAAGAAAGAAATTAGTTTCATCCCAGAAATTTCTGATTAAAATTTTTTGTTGAATTTATAAAATCACATAATAAATTGTGTTATTCGACTGTTGTACACTATCTATTAGTTTAAAAAGTCAAGTTTGTAATCTATAAATTTGAATTAACCCTAATTTTAAAAATTTTATGTCAAAAAGACAAATGACTAACTTGAATCGATGGTCTCTGTCTAGTTTATTAACAAAATTACTGCTTTTAAATACGATTTGATCTTCTTGATTTGCTACCCATTGATATTAGTATAAAAATAAAAATCCGTAACTTTAGAATGAAAAAAATGGACACACACTTTCAGAAAACATAGTATACAAAATATACATTATGGCTGAATAAATACCTAAATAATCTTGTTTTGGATCATTATAAATCACAAAGATTGTATCTTTTCTGTCATTTTTGCAGGTCAATATTCCAATCCAATTTTGCTGTTACTTAAAATAGCATTAATTTGTTTAACCATTACAATTTTTTAGGTATTTAAATATTTAGAACAAATTTCAGGGTCCTAGTAGACGAACCATCAAAATCACATATTCTCCCATTTAAAATTTTAAATTCAAATGCAAAAAATAAAGAATCAATAATCATAAATCCCCATAGTTTTATATACGACTTGCAAAACCAATTATGCCAACAATTCTGGTGAACGACCATAAATTTTAGATGTATTCACACTTGTGATCGTCACTAAATGGACTTTAAAACATTTCCGCAGCCAAAATGCATTTTATTGACAGTGGCTTTAACTGGGACACTGTTCAATTCAATTATTTTATTTTAGTTTGCCAATTCGAGAGTGTAAAGTAAATTGTTGTCGATTCTACCTAAATGTGTAACTCTGGTGTTTTATAATATGTTGCGGAGAATATAATAATCCATTATAACTTTATGGAGTAGCACGATTAACGTTGGTTATGTAAATGAGGGGTTGAATGCAAATGGTGGTTGCACATGGACACATCCTCAATGGTGCGGGCTTTAACGGATAGATGTGTAGATGACACGTTATATGTTTTAATATTCCAGTCCCTTAGATGTTTAACCATCTCGGCACGTGTATTATTTTATTAATTTTTCTAATTACTATCATTTATGAACTGAGATATTAATTAAAAAATATTAGGTCTTTCAACCAAGATTCAGTCAACAGCTATGCTAAAAGAAAGTTTAAAGTAAAATCCAACGTTAAAATATGTTTACGTGTCTATAAAGTAATAACTTCACTAACTTAGGGTTAGTACAAAACTCATCCCAATAACGTAGACCGTATTTAATATGGTGAATGAGTTTTTTACCAGGACTTCATTTTAAACTATTTTTTTATAAAATCATCATGGAAAGATCTACTTTTTAGAATCAGTTTGTTATTTTATCTTTTTATATACATGTAATTAACGCTCTTTGAGAAAATCCTCAGAAATCCTGTGAAAAACGCGTATTTTTATATAAGTGTATGTAGTGTGTATGTACTACTCCAAAAAAGTAGTTCCTTAGCACCAATTATTCGCATTTTTAGATTTTTATGGAACTTCATTGGAACCCACGGTATAGATCAAGTACTAACAGTATATTTTAATTATTTATAGTGTTCAGGAGATGTCCTCAACATATAAAATTTTTTTCGACAAAATTCTGAAGAAACCCTTACCAAGTAATAAATAAATCAATTTTGAAAAAAAACTAAATATATAATGAACGCAATAGCTTGGTTTTTTATGGTTATCATTGTATTAGTTTTTTCATCCAAATACCTTTTCTCTGTACTGTTTTCACATAATTTAAAATGTATGTATTAGTGTTGCGAAACCGAAGAAGCAAAACTAAAGTTGGAGTTTATAAATTAGTTAAGTGTTTGTTTTAATTAAACCTTGACTAAGTGTATTTATACACCTTATCGATGTAGCTTCGCAGAGAATCACTGAAGATTGTTTCTCTAATTGAAACGATAAATTTAATTCGTTGCCAATTTAATTCTAATAGACTAAAAGGTGATTTTGGTTTTTTGTGAAATCATCCTTGTTGGAGTAGTTTAAAAAAGGATTTATATTTAGATTGGACATTTATAATGGTAAAATTTATTAGTCTTACATAGGAGATGACCACTGAAAATACAAAACAATCTTCTTTACTGATGTATCTAATCTATAAAAGAGGATGTTTGTATGTATATACATTTGTATGTGTATATGTTTGATGTTTATGTGCTTGGACACCGTTGGATGACTAGCCATGAAAAGTTGTACACTTCAATGGAGAAAGTTTGTGGAGCGTTCAATTAGGTTCTCCCTAGAAGCCCAAAAAGGATCCCATACTATGGAACCAGAACTTTGTTTACATTATAACTATTTTTTTAACAGCTGATTGCTTTACTATATCTGTTAGTTGAGGACATACTCCACAAATAGAATCACTTGCATTTGTTTATGTTTTTTATTTTATTTACATTTTGGTTTGAAGGTTTTTTGAGTGACTAAACATTTTACATTTTTTATTGCACATTTTTTTACTGTGTTATGTTATTTTAGTTTATAATGGTCTGAAATTTCACACGAACATTCCTTACAAATTATAAAAATCACAATGTCAGTCTATTTCTAAAAAAGGGAGTTTAATGGTATGTTGTTGAGTCCTGGTTTTATGGTCTAGATAAAATATAGGCATTTTGAAATACAGCAAACTTTTCAAACGGTAATATTATTGTACTTTTTTGGCTCTATAGACATAAGGGAATGGTTTACAATAAAACGAAAAGACCTATGGAAACATAAAATTAAATTCTTAATTATTTTCCTTCACCTTTTATTTCATTTTTCCTGTGACCAAATGGATTATTTGTTCTTGCACCCAAATGGCAGATCCTAGGGTGAAAAAATAGGAAATGTTTCCTTATAGCTTTTAAGGTGTACTACACCATAATTTAAGCGAGCCACTAGGGCATATCCGGTACAATTTTTAGTAGGGATATGGCGATTACATTAAAAGGTCTTCTGATTTCCAAGGATTGCCAACTACAACTATGGGGGCCTAGAAGGGGAGTCTACAGCGAGCGAAGCTAGAAATATATGAATTTTAACTTTTAACCTAAAATATATTTTTACATAGATTTAGCTCAGTTTATTATAATTTTGAACTACAAGAGTATAAGCATTTCCACGTTTTATCAGTAGAGGGAAATGTAATTGGCAACAAAATGTAATTCCTCCTAAGAGGATCATGTTGTATTTCCATCTACATTATATGTACGAGAATCCACTGGGTGTAGTTACATAGGGTTTAGCACCTCTGCATTTGTTATTATGTAGTGTAAACTATACAGGGTGTTCTATAACTGTATGGAAAATTGTACATGGTTTTGTTTTGTGGTCAATAGAAGTACCCTTTCCTACGTGAATACATAACTACAGTAGTTATTAAAAATTCTTTGTACTTTATTTCCAAATGTTTCAAATTGATATCAGTTAGTTCTAAATAGATTAATAATAGAAAAACATTTACAGCATGTCTCTCTATGTAGTTTGGTTAGTATGATTTAATTTGTGTATACTAATTAGTATATAATACAATTGGATGTATGACTGTGTAGTATAATTGATCTCATCTATTGCTGTGTCAATAATATGAAAAATAAAATAAAATAACTATTTACCTAACAATTTTTTCATACACTTAAGCTTTCTAAATGTGATTAAAACTTTTTCAAGTGACTGATTGGGGGAGCTTGATTATATAAAAATTGATTTCTCTTGCTGGATATAAAAATGGACATTGAAATTGGTCATAGAATTTTAAAATAATTTGTTCGTCGTTTATTACTTTCGTAATAATTTGTATAAAAATTACAAAGTAAGGTTTTAGTAGTTAGGCAAGAAAGATTATTCTTAAAATATGTTTTAAATGTCTGTTTCATACATTTTGAAAGGCCAGAGTATAACATTAAATGGTTAGTACTATTGAATATTAATTAATACTAATAAAACATTACGTTTTATTTAGTCCAGGAAATGGTACGTGTAACATTGGTATTTTGGATCCATGCCAAAAACTATTTTAGAACAGGAGAAGAAACAGTTTTTGAGACTTGTATGTCCTACATGTGTTCAAATGTTTAAGAATTAATCAATTTTTCTAATATTTTATTGTAGTTTCATAACTATAAGTAAAGGTTGGAAATTTTTAAAGTTTCCAAATTGTCTTAAATGGTTCTTATAGCTTTTATTGAATGCTTTTTATGAGTTTATGTACTTTCGTATTTTGTTAATTTACCTTACGTACTTTCAGTACTCTTAAAAGTTCGTTAGACAATGTTTAATGTTCCTTTTTTGTGTATAAATTCATTGGTATAAGAACTGTTTCTTTACTTTGTTATATTAAGCTTTGAAAATTAAGAATCTTTTGTAAAAACACACATCTTTTACAAAAAAAATATAATATTTTTTCCTTAAATTATGAAAACATGGTTAAATGTGGTTATTACTTTTTTAGCTATGAAAATAATTTACTAATTTTAATTTTGATATAAAATTCACCACAACCTAATTAAATTAAACCAAACAACTACAAACATTACTTGATTTATGTCATTAACCTATAACACGAAAGTATGTACTCTCCTCACTCCAAAATGCCATCGACCTGCTAATAGTATATTAGCGAGACCTGATGAATACAACTGTAACACGCATTACATAATAAATACAGTTTGATTGGCTTGTATTGATCCTGTTTGCGGCTGACAGGTGTTAGAGATGCAAGGCCTAGCTTACGGAAGTGCATGACTCTGCAATGCAGATATAACAACCTTGCATGTATTAATGTTATATACTCGTTCAAGTAATTACAAACCTTTTCATAGCTACTTTCCAACTAATCAGTTTATATTTGAAAATGCATAATCTATAATATTATAAAGAAGAGGTGGTTTCTGTATGTTTGTTTGTGGGTTTGTGTGTTTGTGGGTTTGGGTTTGCTGTGGCAAGTGAACGCAAAAAATACTGAACCAAACAGTTTCAAATTTTACACAAAGACAGATCTTAAACTCATGCAACACATACTCATTTCCTTAAAATCCTCTCGGGCTACGCCCTGTGAACGTCCTAAGTTTCAATGTTTACATTTTTAGAAAACGAAAACATAAAATAACTTGAATGTCAACAGCTGTGAACACTAAAATTTGACAGTTCGAGAAGCAGAAGACATGGTTGCTGTAAATACCCTGGGATTCAATGTTTACAGTTTTTAATCTAAACATCCGATTACTTTACATTTTGACAGTTCGGGAAGAAAAAGAAATAAAGTTAATTTTTACACATAAACTGCTGGATCGAAATTAGTGAATTATTAGTTCGAAATAGTGGAATGGTAGATTTTTTATTTTCTCCCGATGCCTGCCTCTATTACGTTAATGCTTATCCTCTCCCAATATTTGACATATGTTACTTTGTTATGTTTAGATATATACTTAGACACGTGTTTTGTCATTTTGTAAACAATAAAGAATTAATTATCAATAACTTAAATGTATCTGTAGAGCCTACACCTCTCAGCCTTTTTTACCCGTGCGAAGAACGGGTACTTTGGCTAGTTTATAATAATTAAAAACTAAAATTGTTATTCGTTTAAAGTGAAAAATTCAAAACCAATGCTACAATGCTAAATAATTACACTTATTTCATCGTTGGTGATGGCAAATTTTGCTACAAATATTTGGATTGTAATTGTGGATAATTTCAAACACGGTTAGTAGAATAAAGGTTAATTAAATAATGAATTGTTTGATATAATAATTTTACTACACATAGTCCTAACTAATTTGTAAATTTAGCATACATATTAATTAAATAAGGTGTAGATTATAACCTGTGTTTGTTGTTATAATTGGGAAATAATCTTGATTTAGGAATCTAATATTATCAATTTGTGTTATAACAATAGGTTATATTAATAACCACAGGACAATAAGTTGACGTAAAAATAAAAACACAAGCTATTTTGAGATAGTAAATTATACTTAATATAATACAGTAGGTCATTTATAGTTTTAACCTGTTTTCTTCAACTACCGTATACAATTCATTCATTTTAGGCTTTAAAATAGTCGTTTGCTATGCTTGTAATTTTAACAAGTTGACTTATATCTTGATTATAATATCTCTAGTCCTTAAACGTTATAGATTAATTTTATTATTTTACATAGTCCACTGTTTTAGTAGACAATTTTTATAGTAAAAAAATTTATTTCTGTTTTTAGTCATCAGTCCAAATATTATTTTACACAACAAAAGCTTCTATTTCACATATTATCAAGTTGTAACGATGAAATCTAATAACTTTTATTTTTTAACTACTTTGTACACGTATGTAAATAATTTATAAAATGTATTATTTCGTAAAAGCTATATTTTAAATTATAAATATGTGTAGAAAACAATATCTTTAAAATAAATATACAAAGGAATATAAGCCTTATAAGCCGCTTTCGCCAAAATCTGTTATGATTCACAGTTGTCAACGTATTTCAAACAATCCAGATAAACTGGCTGAGCGTGGCGGTGATTCTAATTTTGAAGTAGATACTAAGTAGAACTCCTATTTAAATTTATCTTCATTTAAAATTTATGGTGGCCCTGACTCTGTAGACAGTTATAGGAGTATTTCCTTCGGTTAAGATATAAGTAATTCACAATACTTCTATAGTGCTAAGGGGATAGATTTCATTGTGTTTTGACAGTATGCATTTTCACTTAACTACGAGTATTTAATACACCATAAAACTACCAAAGTTACTCTTTTATATACCATAAAGCCACATTAGCTTTAAAAACTAAAAACTATAAAATACTAGCTGACCCGGCGAACTTCGCAACGCCTAACAGAAAATACGTGTTAACTTTAAGATTGGCCATGTTCTGAAGTCAATTAGCATTGCGGCTTCGTTGTGAAAGCTTTAAATATTCAACAGCTGATTATTATAATAAACCTAATATGTATAAACATTGTAATTATTTTTATTTGGCAAACATATATAATCACGTGACTTTTAATCATACAGAAAATAAAAAAAATATAAATACAGTACATAATTCCCAAAAACCGTAAACTATTAACGTGGTGAATAATGCTGTTCATTTTGTACAGCACATATTTACTTCATAGTTTTACATTAATGAATGATTCATATGGCATTGGATAGTAAAGCATATTGCTAACGGAGAGTAAACCAACAGCTGTTTTAAGAAATTAAATGTTTTGATTTTAGAAAATTTGTAAACAAACATAGTCCCCGTAAGGTTAACATTAGAAATTGAAAACGCTATAAAATGGAAACTAATTGAATTTATGGAAACTGAATATGCCTAAAGCATGACCGGAGCAGAGACGAATCCAAAAAATCAAAGATCATTAAAATCGGTCCAGCCGTTCTCGAGTTATAATGCGTGTAACTAACACGACTTTGTTTTATATATTTAGATTAAAGATGAATTAAATAATATAGATCTTACTATTCCGTAGGCTACGTACTGTAAAGAACTATCATTTAAAAATTATCGCTTATAATGTAGTAATAACTAGAAAAATTTTTGAAAAACATGAGTTTCCAACAGAATGTTTACACAAACTTAAGTTTCTTTATGGATTTTAAATTTCTTTTTATTATTTAAGAGGATTCAGAAGTATTCCTGGTATCTTACAATCAAGGAACGACCAGGAAAACCCTTTTAATGCTCACAGGAACTGACCTCAGGAAAACGCTTTGGTCTGGCAAGAGTGAATAGGTAGGGATATAGATAGACCTGCCACATCATGATTAGACCACCGCCATTCCTGTTCGGTTGAACTCTATTCAAGGCTTTTAAGATTACTGTTTTCCTCATATTATTAACACAAATTTCATAGTAAATGTCTCGCATTTGAAATACATATATCTCATTTCAAAGCTTGAAAAAGTATTATATAAATTTATAATATATCATATGTTGAGTAGCTTTGAAAGAAAAGTGTGGGATGTCCAGTCTTTTTTGAACTTTATGAAATGGTTTCTAGCTGAGGTATATATTATAATATACCTCAGTTAGAAACCAGTTGGGAACCCTCCAAGTGCTAAAGTCTCACTGTAAGATGTCAGCGAGGTGAATTCTATAGCGCTATCGAAGTCAACAATAATTACCGTCACGGTGCTGCCGTCTGCAAGCTAATACATGAAACTACTCGTGTAGTTCCCTGTCCTGACGCTTGAGTTCGTTATTTCGTCACTAGAGTATGCTTTTATAGCCAAGTAAGCAGTTTTTACTCCTATGCACTGGTGGCTGGACCGGTTAGAGCGCTGCGCTGACGAGTGTAACGTTCTAGACGTTCGGAAGATCACGAGCATGAGCAATCCAAATTTGGCTTAAAAATGTGTGGTATAGTGGAGTGGGGGGCCTACCTTAAATAAACGGTGGCAGGCTTGGGTGGAAGTTGGTATTTTAATAAGATTTGTATAAAAATACAAAAAAATAAAATAGTCATAGCATTTGGAGGGTAAAAATACTCGTACTAAAGTTTATTTTTTGTCAAATGCAAATATTAAACGTGAAACATGTTAGCTGTGTAGTTAAATCACAAGGTAGATCAGATCGCTCTGAACCCGGCGTCCTTTAGTTAATAATGCATTACACGACGTTGCATTATAGCAGGGATGACGATCACATACCATAATGTGACGACGAGGCGACGTGGAAGGCTGTTTACATGACAGGGATGATATTAACCCTTCACTGTCGGATGTACATTAACTATGACGTCACGGGTGTCTTCACTAAACGGAACATAACCTGTCATTGGGCAAATTGTGAATTATTTATGACTCATTCAAAAACCTTTATTTGTCCTCTGTTTGTTCAAAATTATTTAATCTACATGAGCTATATATCTTAAATGTTTATCTTTTAAATGTTTCAAGGTTTCAGTGTTCTAGGTTTAGTAAATCTAGATGTAGATGTGTAATTTTATTGAGTCTCCAGGGATATTTACATAGTACCTAGTTTAAAAAGTCCAAATGGATATAAATAATTCCGATAAATTAATAGTTTCCTCGTGAGTCTAATATTTGTTAGAAATCTACTTTAAACGAATTAAAAATTTAATAAAATAAACAATTTTTCCTGTCTGTCAATGGTGGTTTAGTTCGTTGAAGATGCGGATGAAAAGATTGAGAAAAATTTGTATTAATAAAACATGTTAAAAAACCTGAAACCCATGCTTAGTAGAAAACACACCCAATGAGAAGTCATGACTGAACGCATTGAGTCCTAAGGACAAATTAAGGACTTTCCCCAGGATGTTAACCACACGTTAATCCTAGATTAGACGTCTAGGATAGTTGACTCTTCCCCGGGAAAGACAAATAAGCATATTTTCTTTTGAGGATCTCCAAGTGGACAGTCAGGAGATATGCTACCCTAAGAATTAGAGCAAAGGTGAGTGTTTAAAGTGACCTGGGAGTCAAGCCCTAAGAAGAGACGAGAAAGAATGAGGAGAGCCTGTTGCACAAGACAGCTGTTTACCAATAATGTGATAGCCTATTTTTAATTAACCTCATTTCAAATCCTGAGCTTCTAAAATAAATATCAAGAACATATAGCTTAATATAAACTCAACGAAACTATTATAACCATTCCTTAATTTCGTAATAAGGACTAACCCAAATGCATGGTTGTGAAAGAATTTTAGTACATAATTTGAAACTAAATATAGCAAACTATACAAGAGAAATTTACATTTCAGTTAACTAAAGCGGTTGGAATAACCAGTCAAATTGAGAAGATTGATTGATATTCAGGTGCAAATGAATGATCGTAATGCAAATTAACGATTTGCTGTAACTGTCATGAACCACAGCTAAACCACGACCTAATCTACGCTGTGAACAGTGGGAATTTAAATTAGAATAAATCAGAATGCATTATAGGTATGCCATCTATGTAATAAAGCTACACAGGGTGTCAGATATAATTAAAGATAATCATAATTATGATACTTGTTTTTCAGATTATGGTTATTTGGTTCATTAATGTGTAAGTATATTAGTTTATATTAATTTATGTATTGAATAAAAATTTATTCGGCTAACCTGTCAGGTGAATCTAGAGGACGAGGTTCAGTAAGACTTCCCTTAAATGAAATATTAGACTGACAAAGATTTAACAAGCATTCCATAGGGAAATTTCCACGGATCTGGAGGGAAAATTATGATGGAAGACCTTTTAAGTTGTTCCTTTTATTGTTCGCAAAGTTGAATAGACACGTTGAATTCTTGAGACATGTTCCTTCCGTTCTTCCATAGTTTTTTTACGGGTTTAAAGATATTGAACCGCTTTTAATCCAAGCATGGTTGCAAAAGTAAATTTTAAAATACCTAGTGAACGACGTTTGTAGTTTGCTTTGATAACTATCAAGATTTATACCAAGAAGAAATGTCGTAGAGGTTTTACACATATAAAGACTACGGTGTAATACTCAAATTGATAAAATTAAAATTGACTAGGGCGGTGGCAACGTCCTGTAATCCAGCTACTTGGAGGTGACGAATTTTTAATAGCTATGAGCGATGGTCGGTGTGTGTAGTGTTCCCTTGTGTAGATTAACGTCTGCACTATTGAATACTACATTAATCCACAAAATCATCCTCGTAATTAGACCATTTCATAATTGAGAGGCAGTGGTTCGGACTCAACGTAAACTGCAACGTTAATAGAACGTTAACGTTCTGCCTAAGGAAAATGTCAGCCTTAGTCAGTAACAAGACTACAAGATCGCGCCACAATCATCTTACACTCATTTCTCATTCATACTTGGCTTTTAATACCTACCTTGTGGTAAGGTCGCCATTTCAGTAATCTAATGCTAATCTATAATCTAATCTAGTACAATGTAAAGAGACATCTACATTCTACTAAAATGCATACAATAGAACATGAATGTAGAATACATACTGAATAGGAACTTGTGGAAATTATCAACAGACATACCTGAAAAAACAAAATATATAAATAGAAATCGTATAAACATGTATAATGCTTAAATATAGTAATAGACGAAAATATAATTACCGTATCATGCAAAAAACTGTATTTAATTACCTACACGGATCAACAATATAAATAAATTTAAAAGCTAAACAGTTCTCTTACAGAAATGAAGTACCAAGAAAAAACAGTTGTTGTATTATAACCCGTTCGAATCACTCTGCAATGCAGTAGATAAAGTCGACTTACACATTCATCCCATTGATTATATTTTTATACAACTTAAATAATCTACAACCTATTTTAAAGGATTATGTGATTTTACTTTTTTTATAGAAAGCTTTTCAATTGTACCAAATGAGATTAACATATTGTTTTATCAAATTATTGTTCTGAAATTTTAGTTCACAATCGTTAATGAGTAAATTAAACTGATAATGATATTATTTTGTTACTAGTAAATATGCAATGGTCCTAAAATATCAAATTGAATTTGTCAACATTTTTATTCGTTGATATAATTTTATGTTTATTTTTTATCATTTTATTACCTATCTGAAATGATGACCTGCCCATGTAGTTATTTTAGTTTAAGTATGAATTCAAAATAATATATTGTAAGCCATCCAACCAGTATTTACTTCCCTGTGGGAAATAAGTTAGATCATGGATATTTCTAATGGGAATGTTTTCAGTTTGTGTTAACGGCTGTTTTTAAGTTATAATTAAAAATTCGTTACAATAGCTCTGGCGGTTTCTATGGAAACCTGTTACACATTTACCCCCTCCCCCGAGCTAAAACATATCAATGTCAAAAAAATCTAATAAATTATAAGTTACTTATAAACAGGAACAAGTGAAGAGATAGTAACGAACAAATAAGATATATAGCTGATTACTAAACTTTAACACTAAATACTCTAAATCTATGATAGGACAGTTGTGTGGGGAAATGATTTGATCAATCAATTACCCTGCATAGAGTTTACAAATAATTTATTCTCTCTGCCTTCGTCTATAAAATCAAACCAACGATCGTGACCTCAGGCTTTATTATTAGCATACCCATCATCTGATATTGAACACCAATGCATGATTGAGCTATGAAATAAATGAAGACTAGATTCCAATAAAAATGCAAATACTAACGAATTCGTTGATGTGTATATATTTATTTATGGATTGCTTTAGATGTATTGTAAACATTAAATATAATTTCTAAAAAATCTAGAGTTTTGTTTGAATATTGCTTGGAATTGTCTTTTAATTTATGTTTTGAACCCCAATTGTTGTTTATCTGTCTTTTTTCTACGCTAAAGAAGGCGATTTTTGTTCATATTTTCTTAAAGATGTGATCATTTAACGTCATTAAATAGAAACATCTAAGAAATACAAATCAATTTTAGTTTTTTTCACATTTATTATTGAATTTAAACCTACTTTAATACTATACTATGTTAAAGTTTTATCTTATAGTAAACCTAATTTGACTATGCACATTTTAAAATATAATCTAGTTCATAAAACTCGATGTTATTACTGAATAATAGTAATAACTAAATATAAAAACAGAAAGACTACTGAACATAAATGCAATCACAACAAAAAACCCAATCTTTGAAAGAATTCAGGAAATAATAACATGAAAATTTAAAAGTATAATACTGTTAACACCTCATACTTTATCAAAAGAAACTACACTGTTGAGAAATAATTTTGTTTTTAAGGTTATAAATACTGTGATCATGGGGTAAACCTCCGAAACACGTGTTAGTGTAGGAAAATGAAAAAAGGGTGCTCTACATAGAATTATTTATTTAATAATATTACTAAAATAATATAGCTCAGAAATAAACTCTTTAACATAATAATGAGTTAGCTTATGAATGCTAATCTGTAAACCTGTTCAAATAAAGCGAACTGATAGTTAAAAATATTACTGAAGATCAAAAATAATGACTGAAAAATCTGCTTGTAAGGCTAAGATGAATATTAATAGAAAAAGGTCTAGGAATTAACATATATTAGATTAATTCAAAGGATTAATTTAAGGTTAGGAACACCGAAGGGTCCAATTTTCTTCAGAACTGTCTTCAGCTTCCTCTGGACCCATTGTAATTGCATCCTGACGTCTCAAGGCTGATAAGCTCTGAGCTTCGGACGTGACATGAATTTTGTTACTTAAGTCTTCTTAAATGTCTGCGTACTACTAGATAATATCCTGGTGTATGTAATCTAAACTATAAAAACATAAATGTGTTACTTATCGAACATACAGGATTTAAAAGTTTCAAGTTATGTCACTAACTGACAAGTTGGTGTGTTCTGTAATCCAGTTATTTTGAGGTCACGAATTGTGGATAGTGACAAAATGTTTGGTGGTCTCTTGCAAGGATTAACGTCCGCACTATTCAATACTACATTTATCCTTAAACTGCAGGTTCCTTGGATGACATTGGCTGTTGGGCTATACTCACTATGACTATCACAATATTGTGTTAAAAATATTTGATCCCAGACTAAAGAAAGGTCCAAATAAATTGCTGTAAAACATATTTAACGATAATAGATCAGTTATGAAACAATTACTTTAAAGAGGAATGATATATTGTATAAATACTTAAACATCCCTTTACATTGGATATGAAACGTTTGTTTTGTAAATCCTGAATAAGGGGAAACTATTGTTCGTAAATTTTTAATTTAAGAGGTAAATTTGGACACACATATGTCACATTGGAAGGCAGATGTGGTATTCTATATTTGTTTTGACGACTATTTTTTCACCGTGGCGACGTCCTGTAATCCAGCTACTTGGAGGTCACGAGTTGTGGATATTTGTGAGCGATGGTCGGTGGGTGTAGTGTTCTCTTGTGTGGATTAAGTTCCGCACTATTGAATAATACGTTAATCCAAGAAGACCATCCTCATAATTACACGAGTTCGTAGTTCAGAGGCAGTGGTTCGGACTTCACGTTAAACTGTAGGTCCCTTGGATAGGCCATTGACTGTTGGGCTACTAATTAACAGTCACAAGACTACAAGATCGCGTCATAACAATCTTATTAGTTTTCAAATGATAATCTAACGTAATCTTATCTAATCAAAATGTATTTTGGCAACTTTTGAACGTATCTTATGACTGTATTACTGCAGTGTTGAATATACTCTTGTACCGTAAGGCCTTATGATGGTTTCACGTAGAAACTAAACCTAGTTGCCGCTTCTTGCAACTGATTGGAGTACGCAAAAGCATGTTTTTAAAAAATCTATTGCAAAATTTATTTGTTAATATACTTACTGTATGTTTAAGCTATGATGTAATGGAGGGAGTTTCAATCGAGTAGGGTAAACGACTTTTTGTAGAATGGCACTAGTATTATTTCAATTGAAAGTAAGTTATGTTAAGGAAATTTGGTACCCGCAAAACATTTTTGTTTCTTTGATTTTGATAACCAAAGAAAAAAATTGTTTTGATATTTTAAGCAAAAATGTGTATTTTGACATGGATATATATCCAAGCTCTGGGGGGTGGTTTTTAATGTTTTAATTTTTTTTAACTTTCAACATTTTTCCATTTACGATTAGAAAATTGCCTTTAAATATTTTAATCTACATGATAGGATATGATTGATGTTGAATTTACATATTTCGGAAATTGAGTAATGAATTTCCTCTCCCCACTTACAACACATGTTTAAATAGATTGTTATGTGCCGTAACAGATCTCAAGCGTTTGCTATGTTATTTTTTGAGATTAATAGCCAAGATCGTGAGGGTCGGTCTCAGCAAAGGTAATGTAATATGTTACAACTTAGCTCATAACGGAGGTGCAAACTAGCCAAACGCAATTACAGGACGACATTAACACTTAATAAAGTATCCGAGACACGTGAAGTAAATAGCTCACATATTAATCATATCACACTATTTTCACGTATATATTCATGATACGTACGAACCAATAAGCTTTGACGATAGACAATGGAGATTAAGGCACATTTGAGAATAGAGGGAATTATTTAAAGACCCGAGTATCGTACTGAGGTCACGGCGAAACCCACTTTCGATTCAAAGGACCCCAAAACGGATATATCCACTCCTAACTCAAATTTAAAAATGTTGACCAAAACAGTACTTACTATCGTTTAAGTTTGACCAAAGTCATAAAAAATATTGCAAGAGGAGAAATAATGAAAAATACTATCAAGTCTAATTATAAACTTCCACCTGTAGAAAACGGAAATGTTAATTCAGTTATTTAGAACAAAGCAGATGAAATATCATTTTATGCAAAATAGGAATTACGAGAGTTACATAATCTGTCAGTAAGTCGTTTAATGAGATTGTTCCTGCAAGTTATCAAGAGGATTAAGACCTCATACGCGTAAAATTATACGAGTCTGAGGCTTTGAACCCTAGGGTCTGACATCGTGCCTGGCTTAGGGTTTTAAATCAAATTATATCCTCTCCCAAACATAAAGCAGCTTTCAAACATAGATTGTGAGATCCGACATGAGACTTTGTTACCGTTCAGTTTTTGGATTTAATTTCTACATTGTTTACTATTTTGTTTTGGTTTGTTACCTAAACAATATTTTTGGAGTCGGTGAAACTCCTTTGGTTGTTAGTTGATGATCTAGATTTAATAACAACATCCAAATAACAACTCTATGTATTTTAATTACTGTTATTTGGATTTGTTTTCTTATTAAATATGAACTCTTAGATGATCACTTGAAAGCATGGGAGTTTCTCCAGAAATGTTGTGTGGTTAAAAATACAGTAGTAACAAAATAATACTAATAGAAAAATAGAATAGAATAATAGAAAGAGAAGTATACTTCATCTTCTTAATAAATAGGATTGCTTTTAACAACTTATCAATAGAGACGAAAATAAATGCACCTAGCGCCATTAAATTAAATTACTATGCATTTGAATGAGTACAAAACAGACATTGAAATTATTGGAATTGTATTTTTGCTGAAATCTTTTCTAAAAGGGTCGTATTTTTAATGGATATAGGTCATTAGTAATTAAAATCTATAAAACATAAAAGTTGTTTTGGTTAAATGTGATTTTTAGTATTATTATTTATAGAAAAACTCGGTCTATAGCATTAAAGAGTTAGTTCTTTGTTTGAAATTCATTATTGGTTATGATTAATTATTGTCATTTAGATTTTTATTACAAACATTTTCTATCACGATTTTAAGTAAAATAAAGTTTCACGTTTTGGCATCTGTTACCTGATCTAATTAACCCATATAATAAATAAATCTGTTAGACATTTTTCACCTGGATTTCAGGTTTTTGCGGCGGCCATTTTGTTTCCGGTTCCGGTGGGACACGCCCACTCGTTTCAGTTGTCTTTGAGTCTCCGTGACGAGTGGACGTGTTTTGGTTTATTTTTGTGTAATGTTTATTGAACGGTTTGTTTGTAAGTTTTTTGACCACTTTAAACTTTTATGTTTTCAGCTTTATACCGGTTTGGTCCGGATTATATGTTAATTGTGCTATGTTTTAGATATTGGTTCACCTGAGGACGGGATCAGATTCCAGATCCCGAAACGTCGTGAAACTTTGTTTTACATAAAATCGTGATGGAAAATGTCCGCAATAAAAATCTAAATAACATCAATCCACCATCACCAATAATGAATTTCAAACAAAGAATTAATCCTATACTAAGTCAGTATAAAGCTGAGTACAATAAAAGTTTAAAACAGTAAAAAATACTTACAAATAAGATAGTGTAGTGAAAAGAGTTATTACAAGATGGGTCTAAACTTATAAATAGTTAACTCTAAACTCAATTTTATCGAATTTTATATAAAAAATATAGCTTTTACCCTGATTTTCTAGGCAAGACTCAGCTTGGGACCAAACTATTTTCGTTTTGGAGTCTGCAGATTCCAAAAAACACGATTCGTTCTACTGTGTAAGGGAGTTTTGGTGAAAAATTAGGCTACATCAAAATGTTTCGGTTTCATTACTAATTTACAGAAAAAAATATCAAATTACCGTATAACTGTGTTACTAAATTACCATATGCAATAATATACGTTTTACTATATAGATTTAAAGTGACTATCTCCGCTTGGAGTTTAGATTACATCTTTTTTAATTTGTTTATTACGTTATTCAAAAATTAAAACATTAAAAATGTGACTATTTTGTACATAACTGTAATATTGTATGCCGTTTGAAACAATCCCTATACTATTAGTTATCATCTGGTACACTTGGGAAAAGAAACCGAAGGAATAAATCCCCGGAATAAGACCGTGGCGAGGAAACTAACGATTTAAACTGGAGGAAAAGTAGTCTACTTGATCCAGTTAAATCGGCCCAGAACTGCGCTGCACTGATTGACTGCGTGAGCTGAATTTCTATCAGCCTTTATATCTAGTTAAAGTAACATATTTGATGTAAAATAGATTCCATTCTATCAGGATTTGAATTTACGTTTTTTCAGTTACAATACGGAACTCTTTATTTTAAAAAGAACTGTTTCAGTAAGCTGACACATGGTTTCTCCATTCAGTAAACTAAATAGTACATATTATATATATTACTTTTGACATGGTTAGTGACCTAATACTTAGGTTGTAAGTACAGCTGTTTAAATGAACTGAAAACATTCTATTTAGACATATCCATGGTATAACCTATTTCCCGCAGGGAAATCTATACAAACATTTTTTGAAATTGTAAGTATTTTAAGCCAAGTATGAGAAATTATTGTAAGACGATTTTGGTACGATATGCAGTATTGATACTGACTACTGGCATGTTCCTTAGACAGGACTAACACACAACAGCCGAATCTAAGAAAGTTTAACGTAGAACCATAGTTTAACGTGAGAACCGAACCACCACCTTTGTCTTTGTTTTTGTTTTTGTCTTTGTTTTGTTTTTGTGTTTTGTTTTATTAGCTGAATTACGGTGGTGACGTCCTGTACTTGCTACTTGGACGCCACGAATTGTGGATAGTTGTGAAAGATGGTCGTTGGATGTAGTGTCCACGTTAATCGGCAAAGACCATCCTCATTAGACAAATTCGTAATTCAGAGGCCGTGGCTCGGATTCTACGTTAAACTGTAGGTCCCTTAGTTGCCATCGGCTGTTGGGCTATTAATTAACAGTCCTGTCTAAGGAACATGTCAGCCTTAGCCAGTAACAAGACTACAAGATCGCGCCACAATCATCCTACACTCAATTCTCATTTATAACTGACTTAAAATACCTACATTGTAGTATGCTGACCATTTCAATTATCTCATCTAGTCCCTGAACTACAAACTGGTCTAATTATGAGGATGATCTTTGCGGATGAACGGTGTATTTAATAGTGCGGACGTTAATCCACATATCCCAACCACCAACTATCGTTCATAACTATCCACTATTTATGACCTCCGTTCAAGTCTGCAATGTATGTCGAGTTTCATGAAAAGGGTTTTAATAAAGAATTTATTGTTTTTTTATTTTATCTGTATAAGAGAAATATTGGGTTCTCTTAGACAACGTACTGAGTTTATCATAGAAAGTAAACCTTCCTCTGTAATCATTAGTCGTAGACTTACAGTTAAAAGTACTGTACTGTTGATAATGTTGTTTCATTTATAAATGTCATTCCCTAAGCCTTTAGAAAAATGGCTCGCATAGTCATAACAACATTTGTTTGGGTTAGTTTAATTAATTTAAAATTGGTTAAATCAACGAATGTAAAAGTAAAAGATTGACTTAAAAATGTAACCTACCATGACACATGGATGTACCTTTTTCCGTTAAATTCCTTTAACATATCACGTGTTTAAATAAACTTATAAAAGATTTATCAAACATTATCAAAACTGGAATTTACTTTATTCAAATAAAATTTTTATGACTTTAAAATAAACTAAACTATTCTCTAAAAGGTATATGATAATGAGTAAAGGTTCGTCATAGTGGGTGATGTCGTTTTCGAGGAACTAAAACAAACAAAAAAATATGAAATTTGTTCTAGAAGGAAGATCGATGAGAGAACCACAACAGTGAGTTCGAAAATAGAAGCCCAGCCCCACGTTGGAAATAGTTCTCGGAGGTGGGCTCGGCGGAACGGAGTTTAGGGAGATAAATATCTGTACAGTCAGGGAAATAGGACCAGGGATATGTCTAAAGGAAAGGTTTTCAGTTGTAAACAGCTGTTCTTATAACCAAAATATTAAAAGTTCACGATAATAACTTTTGTAGTTTATATGGAAACGGAATCTAAATAAACATTTCCGCTGCACACCCCTCACCCGAGCTTAGACGTATCCATGTCATAAAGTGACACCTGAGCCATTTTCGAGCCAAATAGGTTGTACCTAAAATAAGGTTATTCGTCAAATATTTGCTAGTTTAAGATGGTATTTTCGATTGGCCACGCTACAGAAATGAAAGAAAACAAGACAGAACCAACAATGATGTACCAAAATGAAGAAATATGTGAGGATAGGTTAAAAACATCGAGTTATTACCAGATATGGAAGCATGTCAGTCAGTTGGGAGGGAAAATCTGCATGGTTTAGGTTAGAATTACTTAATTAAGTTAGAGTAACTTAATTGTATCAATATTTAAGTAAGTAAGTAGATCAAGTTTTGAGAAAACCTTTTACACAGTACGTTATACTTTTTCGATGTAGATTCTGATTATTAATGGCCACAATTGTATTCTAATTTAACACACTAACTCTCAAAGATCAAACCGGAAGTGTCACAGAATCAAGACCGGATGTTATCAGTAAAGGATGTTCCCGTCGGGAGCTGTTATGTCAAAAACAGATGAGTTGTTTGTGGCATTTCTCGTTAAAATTTATCCTCTTCGTTTCTGACAAAAACATATTTTTTACATCATATTTTCATGCCCTTTTGTCACTTTCTATTGTTTTGAAACATTGTTTTGACATGGATATGTCTTAGATCTGGGGGGGTGTTGGTGATTTTTAAGGTGGAAAATATGTAACAGGTTTCCATAGAAACCACCGGAACTATTGTATTGAATTTTATACATACAAGAATAAGAACAGCTGTTTAGATGAAATAAAAACATTCCCTTTAGACATATCCATGATCTAACCTATTTCCCACAGGGAAGTAAATAAAACATTTTTTTAACTAGATCAGCACAATATTCTCGTAATGAATTGGTTAGTACTTATTATTGAACATTTTTAATTTAGATTAGTTTTGAAAGAGGTGTAAAAATCAATGATCAATGTAACAAAACAAATATTGATTTCACATGTTTTAGGAGAAAATATATGTCTAATATTTCTTAAAATTGGGTATTCGAGAAGTCCTTATTTCCATTGCGTATGGTGCAGTCTATTTTTCACGTGAAAGGGTGGAAAAACTGAAAAAAGACTAACAGAAATTGAGATAAGAACCATTTCGGCTTTTTCTGAGCTATAAAACATAAATTGGCCAAAAATATCATAACTCCAAGCAACGTACAGACAAAACTCTATCATAGTTGATATATGATCGATATAACTGAAGATATGATTCAATAATATAACTGATCAATTTTAATACTCACACATTTTCTGGATCATGTATTTGACAATCGATTAAAAAACTGGAGCTTTTATCACCCCATATGTCTTTAATCTATGCACAATTATCTTGCCATAAAATAAAATACGACGAGTGGAACTGTTGTAAAACAGAGTTATGTTTTAAACCACTTTCTAAACTCCCACACGGTACTTGTATTCATATTAGTATAATGCTTTCTGTCTAAAAGCCGGAAAATCCTTTCAACCCTATAAAGAAGATTTAACGCTATAAAAAGATTTAAATAAAGTACTCCTTAATACTTAGCCTAAACATTTGGCTTCTTCTTGAGCTCTTTTATTTCTATGATACGCAAACTCTTGCCAAGATGTTTTCTTCATTAATCGTCATCACCTAAAATTAACAGCTTGGCTACTATATTATAAAATTAAAACACACGTTTTTTTGGAAGCCAAATGTTTATATATTGGCAGACTTACTAATTCGTTCCCGTAACTTTAGGGAACAACGATTTGTTTTAGCAAGTAGAGCTACTGAATACGATAAACTAGTTAATCTAAGGCGCTGAGAATTTACAGCAAAGCTGTAAATTGAAAACACCTCCATAACAGAAAAACCTTATAGGTCGTTCCATTGACTAAATAAATGTTTGTGGTAGTACAAATAACTTCTTAATTAGCATTATACGTGTCGGTTTACTATAGGATGAAGTAAAACCTCACGTCTTCCACACTACTTAATATATTTACACTTCTATTGTAATAGTATACAAACGGTAAATATATACAAAAGTTTGTTGTATTGTTTATCGATTTCGTCCAGTTACACCGGACATCATCAGGCCTAAACGGAGACTGAAAGAAAAAAGATGGCGTCCATGCTTGAATACTGTATTTAAAGTAATATAAAGGATAAAGGAACTCCAATTTTATTATTACTACAAATTTTATGCACGTATTTCATAAATTCTTTATTTGAAACTCACTTTTAAAAATAATTTTACAGAAAAAGTATGAGGTAGAACTTTTAAAACCACACTACGTAATAATATACTAAACGTTGAACTAAACAGTCAAAAATGTTTGTGTTTACTTCCTGTAGGAAATAGGTACGATCATGGATATGTCTAGAGGGAACGTTTTTTAGTTAATCTAAACAGCTGTTCTTATTCTTTTATTTTACAAATTCAATACAATACCTCTGGTAGTTTCTATGGAAACCTGATACATATTTTCCATGTTAAAAATCGCCAACACCCCACAGAGCAGACATATCCATGTCAAAACGTAATTTCATTGTTGCAATAACATTGTTGAATAAAAATTAAAAATCTCTAAGCGTGCGATATGAGTACATCGATGATTATAAAAATGGCTCTGAGGTTTCACAACTATGGCAACCAAAATATGCTTTTGTACTAACCTGACCTGCAGCTAGAATAATTTACAACTGTACCAACATAACCTATATATCAAAAGAGCAGAACATGCCTAGTGTTTCAAACTGCACTATGCTAATTGGATCAAACTGCATTGTAGGCTTTGCTGCATTCAAAAGCAGTTGCTAACTAGTTTTATGCTCCGACAAAACAAAAATTAGATCAATATTCAACATTATATTCCAGTGATTGGTTGTTTTAACCAGTACGTATGAAAATGTTTAGGGTTTTGTTTCATGTTTTAGTTGTAGTACTTGGGATTAGATGTTCTTGTGATGTACTTTAGTAGATGTTCAAAGTGAATCCAACTCTTTGTACAAAGGGGTTTTTTTCTTTTATAAAACCTCAACTGTCCAACATCTTAGGCCAAGACCTGTGCCATAGAAATCCAGTAACCCTTTGTTTTACTGGGCAAAAGCGTTAATAAAAGATAATAAAGATAAGTATAAGATAAGTAAAGTAATAAGTTAATAAAGATACTGTGACGGTATTCATACATATAAAATTCCATCCTCAAAGTCCAGACCAGTTCGTAATTCAGAGGCAATGGTTCGGATTCCACGTTAAGCTGTAGGTCCCTTATATATGCCATTGATTATTAAGCTATTATTTAACGGTTCTGTGTAAGGAACATGTCAGCCTTAGTCAGTAACCTGACTACTAGATCGTGCCACAATCATCTTACACTCAGTCCTCATTCATACTTGGTGCTTAAAATATCGTTCAAAGTCGTTATACTCTATTACTGAGTTCCTAAACTGACTCGCTGCTTAAGCCTTGCATAATTAATCTTTGTTAAAATATGTCAATAAATGTATAATTTGTTTTTATTGTAGGTCTAGTATGACAACAAATTACATTAATTAATGAATTTATACACAACTTTTATTCCTTATCAATTTATGAAGTAATCTACTCAAAAATAAGGAAAACTTCGTTGAGCCAGTCCATTTTTATGAGCATAATAATTTGGAAATGCCATTGCTTAGGACGGCTACTTAAGAAAGGTATTCTTTTTATAGAGGCATCTAGTTCAACAATAAATTGCCTACTATTTAAAAATCAGCAACATCTCTAACACGCTGCAATCTAGAAAAGAATTTCTTTTGTCAAAAGCGATATACTCTATGTCTGAGTTCCTAAACTGACTCCCTGCTTAAGCCTTGCGTAATTAATTTTTTAGTTAAACATGTCAATAAATGTATAATTTGTTTTTATTGTAGGTCTAGTATGACAACGCGTTAAATGTAACATCAAAATGTCAAAAAATCTGTTATACAATAAAAGACTTACGACTTAATGAGGAATTATACGAATCAAATATACTGTATAACCTTTCCTCTTATTACCCATTAACTGTGACAGCCATAGCTGAGGGGTTCGAGTACTGGCCTACCACCCAAAAGTTCCGGGTTCGATTCCCAGCCATGACACATATAAAATATATTTTCTCAGACTGCCACCGTGCATTGGAAGACACGACCATTGGTCATGGCTTCATAAGTATTCATAAGGTTACGTCAGAGGTACTAGTGTGACATGAGAACCCCTTGATATCATACCTTGGCTAGAAGGCTACATTAAACTTACTTACTAGCTAAATTCATCCAAGTTTTCTTTACTTGTGTTTTTAGGACAGTAATTTTTTAAATTAAAATTTTAGAGATACATTCTGTTTCCATTTTGGTTAAGGTATTCTGAAAAAATTATATAGCTGCAGAATTGTTTTCCTCTTCAACCTTCCCGGTGTGAGGGAGTAATGTTGCAGGAGGGGAAAGGGGGGGTAGCTTGCCAACTTAACACATGTATACTTTGCTACACAGGTGCGTGTGTAGAGCACTGCTAGGGACTGTACAAGTTTGTTCATTTACACCAAGTGACGTGGGCGACAGTACAAATCACTAACTCTACGTAAAATACGTAAAATATTAATTTATTTACTTTCAACCATCATTAAAGGTATTAATGATGGGTATGTTTAAAACACAAGTGTTAAAAAAATTAAAGAAAACGGACAATTATAGCACACGTAAATTTACATCAGATCACGGATAAGTACATGTACCTAAATAAAATTTGAGGTACAAATTTCCTAAGTATTATATAAAACGTGCATTTGCCAAAACTGTATGACCAATTCAATTTTTCTTGAACCACATATCTTCTATGAATAGGATGAGACGTAAGTAATGGATTTTTGTGATGTTTTTAGAATAAAATTAACTATTTATTACGGTGTGAATGGTTTATGTCAAGCTAATTTAGTAAACAAGTCTTAAGTAAACTTATTTTGTTCCAGCCTATAAAAAAGATAAGAAGACGAAAAGGTGACATAAGTATCATTTTACTTAACAGAAAATGTATATACGGAACAAAATACACTTTCCTTAAAATTAGCTTTATTGTAGTAAAATCAACACGATAATTAAATAAAACCCATTTAGTTCCACCAATTAATCAATAAATCTGTATAGTTTCATTTGAAAAAGTTCTGAAGAACGTCTGTACTAAAAATAGTGTACATTATACTCATAGTAAAATAATACAGAATAATATTTTAAAAAATAACCCATTCAGTGTTAGAAAATGCAGAGTTTGTTTTTGTAAAGCAAAGCAAAATGTATTTTTGCACCTAGACTGAATTCTGTTGTAGGTATCAAATGCCCAGCGTTGGGGAAAACTAGATTTAACAGTGCAATGCATTCTTACGCTCTCAATTCTCATTCTATCAACACCGAAGGGTCTAAGTAACACCTTCCTCAGTCCAAACTACTTTTCTAAAAAATATATATTTCTATTCGGTATATTTTTTATATTTAGGCGAAAATACATTAGTTTTTTAATACTACTCATATAAAAAGCATCAATAGAATTGAACAAATAATACAGTAGGACTTTAATAAAATATATGCATTTAAATTAATGTACTTTAAAGGAAACCAATTAAATTAGCAAAGTGATATAGAACTTTTAAAACAATGAATTGTGAATATATTTTGAAATCGTAATAAAATTTATTTTACGCTTAAATCGTTAATGTTACATCGATTCAAAAAAGTTGTGATTCATTTGAATGTTGACATCAAAAGTTTGACAATTATCTTCGCAAACAGCTCTTAACTCGTTCAGTTTAACGAGTCAAACTGATAAATAATTTTAACTGTTTTCATTGTGAGTGGAGGTGAACTATTTAATTTGAGAGTCACTGAAATAAAAATGATTCAAACATATTGAAGTTGAGGATCTACCTTTATTTTTATCGCACACTCTTTACGGATATAGGGTTTTTAAATGTATTGAATTTATTACATGACTCATTAATATCTCATTAATGTCTATGGCTTCTAACAGGTTTGTGGGGTTCTTAACCTAAAGTTTACTCATTTGATACTAAGAACAATAATGACAGATTTATCGGTTAAGATCAATCTTTATGTCTAAAACATTTGCTTAAGATTATTCTAATGATCGTCTAGATTGTATTCTGATACCCATGACTTCAATGTGACATAGAATCGTACTCCCAATGCATCAAAAACGTACCCAGCTCAAAATTGGGTATGGCCAAAATTTAGGATGATATATTTGCCAGTCTCTAATAAGCTGTTGTATAGTCTGCAAAACTTCTGTTCATCACAAAAAATATGTTTTCTTTAATAAGAGCCACTTTAATGGTACTGTTTTTAAATGCATATTTACATTATTATACCAAATCTTGTTATTAATTAGGAGATGTTTTTCATCTGTGGTTGGTGAAATGGAAAAATCCCGGATCAAATATCATTCTCAAAAAAACATTTTTCAAATACTGAAAACTTGAAAACTTGACTGATAAGTCAAAGAAGTGTTGCGACGTCGATTAAGGACTACGCTAGGATTATAGGGCTAGAGGGCAAGGGCACAAAATTTACTTTTTAAGAAAGTATTATTATTACTATAACTATTATTTACTCTACTGACGTTAAATTACATACAGAAAATATAACATCAATATGAAAAAAATCAAGACAACTTCTATATTTTCCTTTACTAAAAACTGTAACTAAATTTACAACAATAACTGAATTACTATTCCAAAACAGAACGCCCAAAAGTGTTTTGAAACGTAGCAAATGTTCGTCAAAACGTGGCGCTGATGTGAGTATAACAAAAAACAGCTAACTTTGTTTGACAAAAGTTCACAAAGCCCTGGTAAAGAATCGGTAATGCCCAGCACCTGCGGAGTCACGACGAAATTTCACCGTTACTGCTCCAGTTCCGAGCGCCGGAATAATAATGTTAGCTCTGCAACATCCGACAAATTAACTGTTACTGTTATTGTCACTGCAACTTTTAACGAGTATTTACTTTTGCTTCGAATGTAGTCTAAATAGGTTTATAATACACTAAAAATGGTATTTTCATTCTCTGTTTATTTGTTTAATAAAATTTATTCCTTGGCATAAACGTTTTTAATATAAAAAGCTATTTAATTATTTATTTCAAAAGTTAATGAGAAAACTACGTTACGTTATATTAAGTAATTTCGTACTACAGGAGTCACAAATTTAAATATATAGTAATTTGTTATGAATAACCAACACCTATGTGTTCTAAAATAAAAATATCAGGATAGGCAAGAATAAACTACCAGAAACTACATCTAAACAATAATAAAGTCGTGTGGACGTTTTCTGCAACTTATTAGCAAAAACTATGCTATATTCTCTTAGGCACCAAAGAAATAGGTTTTCATTATGATGAGCAACAAATTCTGTTACTTTCTGTTAGGTCAAGGATGAAACAATTTCATTTCCATATATAATTGAAAATTAAATTAATATACTATGTAGGAAATGGATAAACAGTATTACCCTAAAATTTACTAAATAATGTGTTTGGTCCAATATATAGCTTGCTTACTCAAACGATTTATGAGAAAAAGTAAGGGTCCTAAGATAGAACCTTGGGGAACACCAGTTAATTAATAATTATCTAATTCTGTGTACTGTTTTGTTTACTATTAAACGTGAGTGTAGCGGGGTTCCTGTCTATGTATTGACGTCTGTACCTTTATACCATAGGTTTTTTAAAGGTAAACATCTGAAAAATCCTAAAATATTAGCAGATCGCGACGCTGTACACCCCTCAGAGAGAGTGGTACATCTGGCCGCCACGTGGAGCGACACCGTTGATCACTCGATCCGGATATGGTGAGTCACTGACCTGCCCTCTAGTGTAGTTTTTTGGAGCTAATGTTTCAAACAGAGATTAATCAATCGAAGTTTTTAGCTAAGAGAATGATTTAGTAAACGCATAGGTTTTTATCAATTTGTGTGCTGTATTTATATGATACTTAGAATACAAACTAAAAGCTATTAATGATGTTTAATCACGTTACAGTAAAAATATTAGACTTAACTCAATCAAAAACTCACTTTATTTTATTCATAAGGACTGGGATGGTGGCGTAATCCTGTAATCCAGCTACTTGGAGGTCACGAATTGTGGATAGTTGTGAGCAATGGTTGGTGGGTGTAGTGTTCTCTTGTGTGGATTAACGTCCGCACTATTGAATACTACGTTAATCCGTAAAGCCTATCGTCATAATTAGACCAATTCGTAATTCAGAGGGCGTGGTTCGGATTCCACGTTAAACTGTAGGTCCCTTAGTTGCCATCGGCTGTTGGGCTATTAATTAACAGTCCTGTCTAAGGAACATGTCAGCCTTAGTAAGTAGCAAGACTAAAAGATCACGTCACAATCACCCTACACTCATTTCTCATTCATACTTGGCTTAAAATACCTACTTGGGTAGGTTGCCATTTCAATAATCTAAGTATCTAAATCTGCTTTTCATTAGTTTGTGCCATAGCCTCAGTATAAGATATATATATTGTATATAAGGAATACAACTTCGAAGCATAATAATTACCATGTATGTGTTTAGGAATTTTGTAAATAGATTATAACAACATATGACATAAAACATGTTGTTTAATTTATCGGTTATTATTTCATTGAAATAAATTATATTGTATAGTGAATTAACTTCTTAAGTTTGATTACTGTTTAATCCTATTTCGTTCAAAAGTTTCTCTTTAAACTAATAAATCAGAAGGAGAAAGATCTTCCAAAGAAAATAGCGGAACACAAGACATCTCAGAGACAGTACAGACGTGTCCTGGGTGTCACTAAAGTGAGTGAACCAGTGAAAGTTGCACTATTGTGTAGTGCGATGTTCAACATAGTTTCCACCTTGCTGCACGCCGCAGTGCGGGACACCCCAGCTCCGGACATGCGGGCTTTTTATTGACACTCCTTTTTATCCTTGTATCTTTTTTATCCTTTGCTTGCTTAACAATATCATTTTATACTTACAGGACAGTAACCATTTTCTTCCGATAAAAATAATTGAACATGTTCAGTATTTTTTCTAGTCCTGTTCCTAGATATCCTATATTTAGTTTTAGTGATATAAATTTTGCTGCAAAAATTTTTATATAAAAAAAGCTTGATAATTTACATGTATATGTCTTATCCCTGGGGAGGGGGGATGGTAATTCTCTCGATCAAAATTTGAAACAGTGACGTTGTTACGTTAGTGACGTCGTGGTTAAAAAGAACAGCTGTTTAGATGAACTGAAAACATTACCTTTAGACATCCATGGTCTAACCTATTTCCCACAAGGAAGTATATACAAACATTTTGTCATTATTCATATCTATCTTAGATTATAAGAAATCTATATCGGCAATTGTTCTCTCTTTGCGATTCACTTGGCTTGGTGTTTTCTAGTCGTGAATTACACTATAAGAAGCACGATTTATTACATTTTTTAATCAGTTATTCTGGAATCTATAGCCATAAAAGTAGTCTTCTTGTAACTACAAGATATTCACTTCACTGGTTCTGTTATAGATCAAATATTCTGATTATCTGAGAGCGAAGTAAAGGTTTTGTGAAACAGATACGAAACTATATGATAAATTAAATCTATGAAACATTTTCAAATCAATTTCGTAAAAATCTTACATTTTCTTTCTACATCTCTAGAATTTGAATTAAATCTCTAGAAACCTATTCGAGATACTCCTAGAGGTAAGTAAGTAAGCAAACAAGTAAATCTTTTTCTCCTAGCACAGAATAAATTTGTGATTCTTTGATCGACTAAATATATTAAAAGACTTTTTTGTCATAGACTTTTGACGTTTAGATGATATAGTTAGAAAATAGTTTTTTCTTTAATTTGAAACACCTGATTACGATAAGGTTTAACTACAAAATGAAACTAAGTTCCCAATAAAATTATGATGTAATTCATCTATTTGATTTATTATGTGAGAAAATATTAACCACTATCAATAATTTTAAAATTACACACTTTGTAAAAGGCACTGTAACTTTAGTAGTATGGAAATGTTAACATTTCAGATTTTTAAGCTAGAGAGTGTTTTTCAAAAATGGCGAATAAATCAAAAGTAATTTACTGAACACATTAATTCAGTTTCATAATAAACTCCAAAGTGAGCTAAAAAAAGTCAAATAAACTAATTGAGGGCAGCTTGTAATCATTGGAGAGTGGTGGACAATTCGTTGGATATTGCAAATGCACAAATGATACAATGCTTAGTCAGATCACATTGGATCATGACGTCAAGCCGCTGTGTTGATTGGTCTTTGATTGTGTGTATGAAGACCTGGAGAGCCCTGTGGCAAACTACAGTGGTCAAACTTCGATGACCAATTAGACTAAATTAGTTTATCCCTGTTTTATTGTCTAAAAGTTTTGATTACCATACCAAGCCTATGTGGAAAAACTATTTTACATGACAATGTTGAATAGTTTTTGTAAAAGGATACTTAAAAGGTCGAGATTGTCTAAGTAAATATAATTAAAAGGAATTTAAAGGATAACTAGAAAAGTTGATGGTGGCTGTCCATGATAAACGCAGTACGTTGTCTGAGAGCGCGTAATGTTATTATTTTGGAAAATACGAAAAAAATAATTTCCTCCTTATTTCCCAAAAACTTTCCACGAAATTGGTTACAGCGTAAGGTAAAAAAATCACTCAAAGTCTGGTAATAAGAGGGGGACTAATGCCCCCCCAAAATGTCTAATAATTAATTTAACTTTGTTTCTCTTGTTGCTAGTTTCGGAAATTGGATAGTTATTTTTGAAACAATAAATTTTTAAATGAAAATAAGATATACTTTAAAGAGTATGATAGGTTCATCGAAGAATTTGGGTTTGAAATTTATTTTAGGAAGAAAGTGTGTGTTAGTCCACTGATACTATTTATATAGGTAAGTCAGAGGTTTAAGCAAAAAAATCATGAAACATAAAAACAACTTCAACAAACTATTGCAAGGTTTATACATATATTAATTATCCAGAGCGTTGTAAAAACATTTGGTATTTCAATTACATTTGCTCTTGGAAATTTATATGGGAAAATTAACGGTGTTTTAAGTTGACTTAATGAATTACACTGTATTGATTTCCAATAATATAGTGTAGTATCTTTAAAAACTTTTTTAGGTCGAAGTTGTTTATACAAACTTTCAAAATAAAAAAGGTGATAATAATTTAGAAAAGGAGAATATTGTCCCCACGAATATAACTCTTGATAAATGAGCTCCATGTAACTTTTCCTTTGTGGCTTTCTGTTTAGGGAGAAATGACGCAAAGCGCTTTCAAAATTCTCACTTTTATTAAAAAAGGACAGTCATGATTCTCTCTGAGTCTAAATAAACCTTTTGTGACACGGTTCTCATATATTCTATCCATATTTTAGACTATAATTGAAGAATTATCCTAATTAACTATGGCTTTACCGTAATTGTCCCTCCAATGATAACTCTACTAATAATTCACTATTATTTACTATGTACTTTACATACTTTTGTAATTTAGGATTGTAGCTAATCATATTATTTTTTTATTTCACTCTGTCTTTAAAAAGGTACTTTTAAGGTTACCGAAAGTGAATTGGAAACTACATATTAAAAACTAAAAATTAATTAGAAAACGTGTATTATTATTATTATGTTGATTATATTTTACTCGTATTGAGTGTAATTGTAATACAATCAATATAATAAACTAAACATTTTTGAATGAAACCTCCACGCTAAGAGTTATATTGTAGCATCATTTTTAGGTTCTTAGTTTTACTAAAATACTATTCTTGATAACGAGTAGTAAATAAAGTCAATAAACAGTTCAGTAGCTTAACTATAGAATTCAGATTAGATTAGATTAGATTATTGAAATGGGGACCATACCACAAGGTAGGTATTTTAAGCCAAGTATGAATGAGGATTGAATGTAAGATGATTGTGGCGCAATCTTGTTGTCTTGTTTACTGACTAAGGCTGACATGTTCCTTAAACAGGACTGTTAATTAATAGCCCAACAGCCGATGGAAACTACGGGACCTACAGTTACGTGGAATCCGAACCACGGCCTCTGAATTACGAATTGGTCTAATTAAATCCACACAATAGAACACTACACCCACCGACCATCTCTCACAACTATCCTCAATTCGTGACCTCCAAGTAGCTGGATTACAGGATGACGCCACCATCCCATTCATTCTTTCGTAATACGCCCATTCAATACTTCTGGTGAAAAAAATCACTGTGTTCACTCCAATGAAGAGTGGCCTAGTGGCATTATAATTAAAGTACAAGTCCCTTGTAATGTGCTAAATAGTTCCAGGCTGGTCCTAGATTAGAGGGGGCAATTGCTACATTGGGAGTTCTCCTGTGTGGATTAGCACTACTCCACCCCTCAAAATATCACCCATTTTATTCGTACATACTAAAAAAAATGTAATTTTGCAATAAAACCTGTTAACCGTGAAGTAATCAGTAGAATTAAAATATTGCTAATCGAGTAAAAATATACCGAGAAAGTGCAATAAACATTTAAAACAAACATGATTTATCTAGTATTAATCAACATCGGCCCGGAGCCCTCGGGTGGTAAATTAAATCAACCTAATGAGTCTCAGTAACTAATTGCAAATTATTCGAAACGATATTAATTTTTCAGAGATTGACTTTAAACTAATTAAATGTTTTACTCATACATAAGCTGTAATTGTGGAATTGATTGAAATATTTTATCGTTTTAATACAACATCAAACAGCACAGGAGCATTTGTTGACTTGTTCATATAGGTTTGAAAGGAACGTTTTGTGTTGTTCATACCACATTCTCTATTAATATAATATGAACTTCCAACGTGGCTATTTTGCCTATTTACATTCATCTCATTTATTCTACACTTCCACCGAAAGTAATTTTAAATTAACGCTTCGTTTTTTAGTTTCTCCCCTTGTACATGGATATGGAGTATATGGAGAAAGTATTGTTTTCGTCAACATTTTGAATATTAGATAATTTTTTTAATAAAAAATTTTTTAATATGTCTGGTATCTTTGTGTGTTTTTTGTGTGTTTTCATATGTGTTATAAATAATAACATACCAGTTGGTATTTAGATGAAATTTGGTATGTATGTTTATATATAGTAGTATTATTTTTTTTCATTTTTAAATTTTTTTTTAGAGTGTTATAAAAACCCTTAAAAACGATGAAAAAATCCAATTTTTTCAAAAACGGCTCGTTTTGATTAAAATTTGATAATTTATAGTAACGTAATAATTATTTAAGTGTCTGTAAAAAATGACGGTTCAAAAGTTATTTTTATGTCAATATTAAATTTTTTTCGCGAAAACTAAAAGTAATGTATAATTTTACCATTGAAACAATTAAAAAACTATACAAATTAGTATTTTGAATTATATGTCTACGAAACGGTTGCAGAGATTAAATTTACAATAAACGCATTGTGTGAAACCAATGTTATTCTTATGGAGAATATAAAAACAATTTTTTCCTTACTTTCTAATCTTTTCCATGAAAAATGGTATGAAGTGTAATCAAATCAGAACAAATCCAGCTTAAAGAAGCTTGGTATTATCGGGGGGTGGGGGGGGCTTTAATACAATTTTAACACAAATTATTAAATGATATGTGAACTTTGTAGAACATGATAGTTTTGATTACAGATTGTATTTTTAAATTTTATGGGAAAAGTATGTTCAGTCAACTTACCGTTTTTTTAATGAGTTAGTGTGCAAACTCAACGATTTTTTTAGAATTCTAATTTATATTTCAAAGACAACAGAAGTATTTTAGGATTTTCATCAAAATAATCTAATAATACAGCATTTTATGTAAGAATTTTTGAAGTGTATTTCAAATCAATAATATCATTCAAACAGCAATAATTATAAACTTGTAAAATATATTCTCGATCCAATTCTGAGTGAACTGCTATGTTTTATTTTTATTCATGTTAGGAATGCATTATTTGTTTATAAATATTTGTAATATAAAGTGAATTTGATCATAGCTTCAGAGTTTGTTTATCAAAAAAGGCTTACCAACCTAAAACGATGAAAGAAAATTACCGTTTATGTTGTTTTTAATCCGTTTTTATGTAAACATTAGGAAAATCAATAAAAAATTATAATGATGTTGATGTAAAATTTATAATGAAACGTCAATTATTTAATCTTGTGTTTCTAAAAGAAATAACCTGTTTTCGGAATAACAAGGTTTATTCATTTTGTATTTTTACATTTGGAACTATTTTTAGATAGATATGTCTTAGCTCTGGGAATGGGGGTTGGCAATTTTCAAGACCAAAAGTTAAAACAATGAATTGGTTAGTGACGTCATAGTTTCGTTATACGAACAGCCGTTTAGATAAACTAAAAACATTATCTTAAGAAATATCCATGTTCTAATATATTTACCATAGGAAAGTAAATACATATATATTTTCATAAATAAATAAAAATTAAGTATTCACAGGGTAATATCAGAGAGAGGAGCTTGAGATAAAAGTGAGAGAGATACATCGGAAGTGATCGGCCCGATGGTCCACGGACAGGAGGCTGGGCGGCTTTGGGGGGACGCTGTGGAATGAAACCGGGGCTTTTGATGTGGCGTGATGAACATTTTGTTTTGATCACACAACCACACGACACATGCACTCGCTTTGATAAACAATAACCTGTGTTAGTTTATCCGATGGAACAATTTGTTCTGCAAACTTTACACATTTATATTATGACTAGCAGTATTTAACAATTAATTAAAGTATTAATGTCTAAAACATTTTGATATTTAAAGTCTGGAATAGTTTATTTATAAATAATGTGTTGATTTTAATTTAACAACTGTTAGCTATATAATTATAGAAAATAAATTTTGTAGATCAAATACTCCGTAACGCTTAGGATAAATATCTCCAATATTACACAAAACTGGGGTATTGAGAGTTCATTATTTTATTTTATAGTGTGTGGGTTAATTTAAAGTAAACAAAAACTTTCTCTAAAAGGTGTAGAATGGTAAAAATAAGTTTCATAATTGTGAGTGGGTTTTTTTATAGAGAAGCGATACAAAGCTCTTACTTAGTGTTACGAAACAGAAATTGATATAAGACCCATTTTCTGGCTTATCACACGTAAAATAACGAAATAAAATCATAATTTCAACAATAATTAGACAACACTATCATTTAATTCCTTGGGTGTACACACAAATTCAGAAAATTTACATTAATTTCTCCTTATCACATTTAAAGTACTATAAAGTTACCATTGATCTATATGTTTATAAAATATACAATAAATTGTAAAATTCATTTAGAGTGGTTCTCCAGGGTACAGTCTTAGGGCCACTACTATTCCTTTTCTTTAAATTTTTAGTCTCAGATATCTAGTGACAGAATTTAATGTTAATTTTATTTTAACTCTCAAATATGTATTTTTCACCTAATAAGAGAATGTTTTTGAAATGAATAACGAGAATAACTATTGTTGAGAAATATAATGTGAGTGAAATGTACACGGCGGAAACAAAGTATAAGGCCTAGATGAAAAGGAAGAGAACAACGCAGTAAGTGATCACCCCAGATAATCCTGGAACACAAGCGCTTGAGCGGCTTTGGTGGGGGGCGCGGCGGAACGAAAACAGGGCTTTTGATGTAGCGTGATGAACATTTTGTGTTTTTGCCACACAATCATCGACTCGACAAATGAGCTCGTTTTAATAAACAATAACTGCCGTTGCGTCAACATTTTGTTTTGCAAACTATACCAGTTTGTTTTTATCTTTTCACAGTCACCTTTATACTGGTTTCCAGTACCTATGTGAAACAATTAATTAAATAGCTTTGTAAGTGGTGAGACAGTAAATGATAGTTTTTACGTTTCTAAAGGCTAAATAAAAATAACCTCATTTTTCATAACAATTAAAAAAATTACAGACTTTATTATTTACTTTTTTAGTTTCTGTTATTTTTGGAATTACTTTCGAAGTTTCTTGGGTAATAGTACAAAAATAGTTCAATAATGTTTGAAATACATATGTAATAATAGTGAAGAGGCTACAAAAATTGTGAGTGAAAAAGTGATTCAACATAGTTTAGAGTGTCGAGCTTGAAAAGTTGAGGCAGGCATCATTAGTACCGAGGCTGATTGATCTGCCAACTTTGTATGAAATTCATCACAGCTACATGTTCAAAAACAGGCCGTTGGTGAATTGAAATGACTTAATTGGCTGGATGTTGAGTGATAACTGCTCGACTAATAATACTGAAGTAGCATACTCTCTTCTGGATCTTTAAATCGATAGTTGTACTTTTTTATCGATTGTTATCGATAGTTAATTACGTATAAAATAAGGCTTTGTATACTTCCAGTCTTATTCAGAAAGGAAAATTAAAATGTCGATATTAATTAAAAATGACTCATATTTAAAACAATAAAACTAAAGAACGAAATACCAATGCCATAACCAAGACAAAAACATTACCTTCTTCTAATTATCTATCTAACAAAATATAAAATTTATTTAGTGACAATACCGTGGCTTAAACCATTCCTTATTAAAAATGAAAAAACGCTAGCATTAAAATTATAAAAAAATTAATTACTTAAAAATATGCTTCTAAAAATATCTGTGACCTATGATTATACTTTAGGTACACAAAATATCATAAAAACAAATGACAAATATTTTATTTATTTATTATTAATAGTTCATTTAAAACGATTTCTTAATTTGAATTTATTAAAATCTGTTTACCGTATAGTAAAAGAGAAAATGTATGTGATGCAGTTAAGAAACATTGTTTGATAAAATAACAGTAACAATAACCCATTGAGCTTAATACAGACTGTATGAGGCGTGAAAAATACAAATGTGTCGAACATAGAAAGAGATTTTATTTGTGAACGTTGCTTTTAAGCTTGACTATTGATATGAGAAAGTTTTAGCGGAATTTTTATTACACTTTCTATTCAGTACTTTATGTTGTTTTTCAATACTAAAACTCTATTTTTTTTCGAAATTTAGCACGTAATTAAGTAGTCCTAATTCTACGTGAATTCAATATTTTCTTTCAAACTGTAATTAACACATTCCTTTGTTGAAATAAGCTATAATTAAATTACAAACATAATTACATTATCAAGAAACATTTGTAAAATAAAATAAAAATCCTCTATATTAAAATACTACCTCGTGGTAAATCTAAATTCTATTTAACATGTATTTTTAAATTACAAATACTCACGTTGCGATTTCATAGTAAATTTATTAATTAGGATTAAAATTAATCCAGTTTGATTGTTCCAGTGCTAACTGCATGATTCGATTGTCACAATATCGATGATGTGTAAATTAATGATAAACGTCGTATCGGTTTGATATCGAATCGGTTATTGGTTATTGGTTACCTTTGGGTATTGGGTTAATGAGCCTAATAAATGGATCAACTGGTTTAACGCCATACTCTGTAATGTAATTTATATTATTCTATAAATCAGAAATTGTGTTATTAATGCGTCGTAATAAATGGTGAACTCTTAATAATTAAAATATAGTGTTTTAGAACTCTACTGAAAAATTACAATTAATTTATTAACCTGGTAATAACATTCGAAACTCTGCAGAGGGACAATAATTTTCTGATATTTTATGCAGAAAAATAATTTTAAAACACACAACCTTAATATTTTAAATAATAAAAATGTAGGCCTACTCGCTTTGAGTATGAGTTTTTCGTGAGAAAAATACTTGCAGTAATTATAGTTTAGTGAAACAATTCCTAATTGTATAAAACACATGATTTGTGCGTATACAACCAGTGGTTTAGTGTGCCAAAATATGTCACGAGAAAAAAAATTTCCTCTAAAAAAATAACCATGTCTGATATCTTTGATTGTTTATTAACATTAAAGATTATATTAGCATATTGATAAAAAGGGGCATATAAATATCAATGGTGAAATATTTCCATGGATTTATAGGTTGACAATGTCTTACTTGATTTGTTTAGACAATATCTAACAATGTAACTGAACTTTAAAATATACCTGGACATTTATTTAATACCGTAATTAATTTTACTCTATGGCTGAAAATAAATAATATTTATGAGTAATCCTCAGTATAGATTGCAATTTATAACTGAAATATAAACCACTGAAATTAATTAAAAGTAAAAGTCAAAATAAACTCCCAGTTCTGCTATTTAACATTAATTTACAAATATACGTGGATCAATGATCAATTGGTTAATTTTTGTTATTAACTTATTTTTATGGTCACACGTTCTGTAAAACTCTAAACTGGGTCTTTACAAACCTATTATTTCATTTTGATAGTGTGTGGTTTGGTTTAAACAAAACTCTCTCCAAAAGGTTTATAATAATAGGTTTCATGCCATGTTTTTACGGAAAGGTTACAAAAATATCTTGTTTAGTATTAGAGAAATTAGACAGACATAAAATTTATAAAAATGCCCATTTCGGTTTTTCTAGAGTATATAGAGTATATAAAAGACTCATAATTTCAAGAAAACTGTAGTTTTATTTACCGTTTATGGATAGGGATGTAAATTAGTGTGTTCTAATAACTCGCAGAACATAACACACGTTGGTATTTACGATAAGATTAACCTGCCACAAGACACTGCACGCGGCACGCAACACGCAACAGGGTGGTTGACCTACCTAAGAGCTTGCTCCACTGAGCGGGCGGTCTCCACTCCGGGTAGTGCTTGGGGAACAGGTCCCTAGTCCAGAAGGTGTGCAGGACAACGCGGTAGACGGTCAGCTTGGAGCCGCAGGGCGAAGGCGAGGGTGCGGGAGGTTCCGGAGGGTGAGTTGAGTTGGAGGATGCCAACGCCACGAACAACAACACAACGGCGACGGGCAGCATGACTGCCGGCACAGACACTCACACTGACACTGGGATAGACTCCGCCACCCCCACTGCCCCACCGCCCCACCACATCGCCCCACCGCCCCACCGCGCGTGCGCCACCACACTGTCGCGAAGAGTCACACAATCTACAATCATACTTACTTTTTCGTCATATACTTTTAACTGAAATGAAAACCTAACCAGGTGATTGTGGTACGATCTTAGATAGGATTGATTATTAATAGCCCAACAGCCAATGGCAACTAAGTGACCTACAGTTTAACGTTGGATCCGAATCACTCTTGCCTCATAATTACGAACTAGTCTAATTATGAGGATGGTCTTTGCGGATGAATGTAGTATTCAGTAGTACGAATGTTAAACAACACAAGAACGGACTACACCCACCAACCATCGCTCACAAGTATCCACAGTTATGGCCTTGAGCTAGATTACCAGACACCCCAGTCATATTGCTAAAAAAATGTTGTATTCCATACATGCAAGGCGGACGATACCTTCACATAGACGTCCGTCCTACATGCCATCAATATTTCTTAGAAAAAACTAGTATCTGGAAACAGTGATGAATTAAAGTATTATAGGACCCAATGAAAAGAAATACACTATTATATAATATTGTTATTTTTAGATCGTACCTTTACAATTTCACACCGCATTTGCTATATAATTACTAATATATAATACTATATACTATATAATTGATCGATCCCAAAACGTAAATTCAATTTGTCATTAGATAATATCCTAAATGTAATTATTTCTTCAGACTGTGTTCTCTTTTTAACGATCGACGACTTTAATATATTTTAATTTATTAAACCCGAAACTTAAATCTTTAATCTTTAATGGCTCATAACTCTAAAACAGCTTGATATGTCACTATGAATCTTTTTTTTCACTAATTGGACTCTTCCTATCGCTCTTGTGTATTAAACTACACAACGTTTCTGGAGGTGGAAAAACGCCTCCCATTTTCAAGTGATTACAGAATAAGCTACATACAAATTTAATGTTTATGTAAATTATTAGGTAATCACTTGAAAACGGGAGGAGTTTCTCCACCTCCAGAAACGTTGGGTAGTTTAAAACACAAGAGCGATAGGAAAATTCAAATTAATTGTAAAATAAATAATTAAAAATCCATCGCTATCATAAATTTCAAACAAACAAATGGTTTTTGTTATGTATATTTACTAATTAAAAATGTTAGGCACAAAACTCTAAATTTGTATAAGTAGGCTAGACAAAGGTGAGCGCTCATGATCTGACAGGAGTCGCCGGCAACTGGTTTCGATCCAGCAACCTTTGACTTACTGGACCAGGCGTTGCCCCTGAGCTGGTAATTTTGACTTACATTTCCGAGACCGGTTTTATTAAATTTTTCATTTCATTGTAAATAAAATTAACTAAATAAATTCCGAGCGAAACTTTCACTAGCCGAAAGTCGTTAACGAAGCATTTATAAACCTATGTTTATGTAAACCTTTTTCATATTTTCCACCATGTCTTTAAGTTATTTCCGAATATTCCTGAATCACCTTGTATAATGAATGCTGCACTGAGGTCAAACTCAAGTACGTGCTTGCTTTTAACCTTGTGACCTCTGAGGTAATCAAGGGCGCCCTCACACGGTGTCAGGTGGCGGTAATCTGCACGCAATTTGCGCCCCAGCCTCAGCCTGATGAAATTGTTTTCGGTGATTAAAACTACGAACAGGGTGTCCAACAACACTGTCGTAGCCATTCTGTTCAGTATGAGTTAAAGAATGTACGTTTCTAATTTTTTGTAACGTTAGCACCTTTTAACACCTTGTTTAAAATCTTACTTCTATATCTTCAACATATCCTTTAATATTCGTAAAATTGTACAAATAATTTTATTGTTCTCTGGTTTTTTCGTGGAAAATTTAATTTCAATTATTATTCAAAACTTGTAACACGTTAATACGATAGAGGACACGACTTCACGAAATCAAAACTTTAAGACCACGTAGCTTTTAAACCATTATACAGGGTGTTCATTAAAGTTGGGGACAAACTTCGAGGGGTAATAGTACTCATCAAAATAAACAAAAAATTTCTAATAAGCATGTGTTGAAAAATCCTTCGTTTAGCCGCTAGCCGCCATTTTGTATTTTGTACAAAAAACGTTATATATAAATAATTATTTAAGATACAGAAACCAAACTTCACACAGATATTTAATGGCTAAAGAAAAAATATTCTCAAATTATCATTAAGTTTGCTTTTATATTTTCAGAATTACGGCGGTTAAAAATATTTTAATTTAAATAACAAAAACCATTAACTTTAAGAACCGCCGCCATTTTGAAAATATAAAAGCAAACTTAATGATACTTTAAGATTATTTTTCTCTTTGGCCAATAAATATGTGTGCAAAGTTTGGTTTCTGTATCTTAAATAGTTCTTTATATATAAAGTTTTTTGTATAAAATACAAAATGGCGGCTAGCGGCTAAACGAAGGATTTTTCGACATATGTTTATAGGAAATTTTTTGTTTATTTTGATGAGTACTATCACTCCTCGAAGTTTGTCCCCGACTTTAATGAACACCCTGTAGATTACAAAAATCTTTTATTTTAGAGAGTAGGATCCAAAAACAAAATGAAATACAGAGGGTTAGCCACCGTTTTGAAAAATGACTGCCATATTTTAAAAATATTAAATTTTAGTTCCAAATTTAGTGGGTTTATAAGTCTCTTTAAAAACCAACCCCCTATTGATGAGCGAAATAAGGAGTGCATACCCGAAATTGCAATTTGCATTAGAAAGGGTTTCTTTTCAATAGGCAGGCTTTTCTTAGTCCTACAATTCTGAGGTGGGATTGTTCAGTTTCTTATCACATTTAGAAAATCCCAAAATAGTTCCCTAATCGAGCCACACCCATCTAGACAGAGATAATAAGGAATTTCATTCTACCCGACCTAATTCAATATAAAACTCCTTTATTCAAATTGCAAAATCCAATACGAATGCATTTTAATAATGAAATGATTTATTTTTTCAAGGAAAGTCTATGTTTATTTTGAATTAAAGGAAGGGTTGAATTAATGGGAGTTTGAACTAAAGAGGTCAGCTTTATTAAAATAAAATTCGAATTGTGGAGGTTCAATTTAGAAGTTTGAATTAGAGAGGTTAGCGAGGATGAAATTCCACCATACTTGTACTTTTTGAGCTTATTCTTAAAAAATTTTGTTAGGTATTAAAATAAATACTAACTATAACTAATAAAACTATAACTATTGATGTTAATTCAATGCTGTATAGAAACAAAGAAAACAATACTACTGACGATCCGAAACTGTAGGAATTGCACTGGTTCAAGATTCAACTGGCTTGTTAAAAAATGATTGTATTTACTTCCCTGTGTTTAATAGGTTAGATCATGGATATGTCTAAAGGTAATGTTTTCAGTTCATCTGAACAGCTGTTCTTATAACTATGACGGCACTTTCGTTAAACACTTTAGCTGTACTATATGCGTTCCACACATATGCTAACACCCCAGAGCATAGATATATCCATGTCATAAAGTCAGTCAAAATTCTAATTACTAAGTTACTTCAAGTCTCAGAAGCTTAGGGGAATTAATGAAGTTTACGAATTATCGAGGTTCGAATTAGTGAGGTTGAGCTGTAGTATTAGACTCCTAATGGACATATCGAGTCAAATGAATACTTTACTGTGTAAAACAAAACTATTACAACAAAAACAAAACAATGCTTGCATAAATTTCAAGTAATGTTAGTGAAACTTCCCAACAGAGCCATCAGCTATTATCAAAGAGCGCCCTCATAGCAACTTACATTAAAACTATTCCACACCCTTATCTGGGCTGTGTATAAACGCATACTGGTAGACAATCTCACATTGTATTCGAAACCACTGTTTGGATTTGTAAATCCTCGTAAATTTATATTTCCAGTTTATTTAAAAAGTTTTACCAACTCTAAACTTTCACCATAGTTTAAGTGTAAGAGAGTTAAAAATTATTCTAATTATACAAAAATGTACAGCTACAAAACATCTTAACTGTCTGGGTGGCTGAGTTATATATAGTAACCGCCTTCAAAACTGAAGGTCACCGGATCGAATCCCAAAAGGCTCGAATCTAGACCCAGTATTAATTGATTGGACTGTTGTGTTGCTGTGTCCTAACAAAATGTTGGCACAGAAAACATGAAACAACTTAAACATTTATTTATAATTGGATGATATTGAATTAGTACGGAATTCTTTTTCGCTAGATGATGAAAGGTAAACATAGCAAGCAGAGATAGATTGGTGAGAACAGACAGGCTGAGGAAGTAATTAATTTTGCGGTCCAGGTAGCCAACACCGTTCGGTGTTGTGACGTATTTTGCCGTAATAGCTGTCAGTAGTGTCGTAGAGCAACTGTAAACCAGCTGTTGTGTTCACGTCTATAATAAGTTTCATTATTGAACAAATATATTGATGAAATCTTCAAAAATACTAAGCTTATTTGAATGCCAATATTAAAATGTTTTTAAACAATGATAATTTGTATAGATTAGATTAGATTATTTGAAATGGCGACCATACCACAAGGAAGGTATTTTAAGCCAAGTATGAATGAGGATTGAATGTAAGATGATTGTGGCGCGATCTTGTAGTCTTGTTAAGGCTGACATGTTCCTTAGACAGGACTGTTAATTAATAGCCCAACAGCCGATGGCAACTAATGGACCTACAGTTTAACGTGGAATCCGAACCACGGCCTCTGAATTACGAATTGGTCTAATTATGAGGATGGTCTTTGCGGATTAACGTAGTATTCAATAGTGCGGACGTTAATCCACACAACAGAACACCAAACCCACCGACCATCAGTCACAATTATCCACAATTCGTGACCTCCAAGTAGCTGGATTACAGGATGACGCCACCATCCCAGTCTGATATTATAGATATATTATAGATTATTATCACAATTTATTTTCGTATACTTACAAAGATTGATGTTTAAATTGTCCGGATCGAAAGTAAAGGCCAAATATTCAAAAGATCCAGATTATATTAGACCCAGATCGGATTTATTCCATAATTTTATATTGTTTTAGTTGTTTTTAGTTTGTATAGTATTTTTTATTTTAACTAGCAGTAACTTCGTCCTCTGTACGGGTTTTAGGATTCTTTATTAAGAAAAAATATTCTCGTAAAAACGTAATACTGGTACGAGTACTGAATATTCGTTGAATCAGCTGATTTGATGATACATTTTTTTCATTTTTTGCTGGACGGAAATTCGATTAATAGTGTAACTAATATTTTTTTGTGTATTATTGCAACACGTTTAGTTTAGGGACATTTTGGATATGCAAATGTGTTAAAACGTCCCAAGATCCTTAAATTTCACTGAAGCAAAAACTAACAGAAACTGTTATTACTATAAAATAAAATATCACATTTCGGATAATTTATAAACCCCAGTTTAGCAATTCACTGTATAATATTTAGATCTTGAGAAGTGAGAAAGTGGCGGAGTTTTAACAAAGCTTAGTTCTAATTGGTCGCCGCTCTATGACGTCACTATCCTGGTATAATTACAAGTCGCAGGACATGTCTGCAGTGCGGCCGACCTAGCGGTAATCCTCTGCATGCGGCTGTGGCTAAGGACACGTCCTGCTCCTGCAGGACATCTGGTTACGACCGTTCAAGACACGGGACTACAAAAGTCATCTTTTGGTTTTACGATTTTTAAAAAGGTACTATTTACCCCCTTAGGCCCCTCCCCTTTACCCAATATTGGTAAAGGAGTTATTGCTCCTGATTTTAGTTTATTGCTCTACTGTTTATATCTGTAAAAATTGGGATACGTCTAAATAGAGCTCAAAATTATTGCGTCAGATTCAACATGACCTGATGACCGCAATACGCTTTCTTATCGTCATTGAAAGTGGTTGAAACTGAATGAAGCTTGGACATATAAATTTATAACATTTCTGGCTGCATAATGTGAAAAAATGTAATTTTTCTAAATTATATGAGTGGAAGAGCTGCTGGAGAAGGAGACTCGAAACTTTCGATTTCACTCACAGGATAGTTATGAACAATAAATCTTTTTGTGTCACTGGTTGCAGAGAATGGAATGCCTTAACAGAACATTTCAGAAATGAAAAAATATACACAGTTTTGTACATTATTGCAAAAAAAAAATTAAATAATTTTATGCAAAGAGTTTTTAAATGTAACTTTTAGTATGAAAATTTATCAATCAATCCCTCCTGGAAGGTAATAATTTTTGTTGGTTTTAAAACGTTTTCGGCTTTCAATACGCGTACATGTCATGAAAAGACGTTTGACTTTTTCCATAAAAATGACATTGGTTACTGTTAGACAGCATATTGCACGGAGTATAAATCTAAATTTTCTCTGTACCTGTTGGTCATAGTCTTTGGCATTAATCACGTTATTTTATTGATTTGATTTTTTCTAAAAAAGTAAAAAATGTTTATCATTTTTAAAAGCACACATGCTGCGAAAGGGTTTTTATATACATACATGAAGTATGTCTTATTTAGAAACTTAATCAGAATAAACCATAAAATTAAAAAATTATTTTTTTTTGTAAATTTTAGGATTTTCACATTTTTAATGGTGTGTTTTATGTGTAAATTACCGTTAAAAATCAATTTGTACCCCAAATGTCTTCGTAACTAGAACGTTTTGACTTTAGAAATTGAAATGGTATGTAACTTTAGTTTACAGTTTATTAAAGAAACACATAATCCTAGTGGCCATACACTGCTACGTTGATTTTCTCTTTGAAGGAGTTAATCTTATAAACTCCTGAGCCTATACGGATATCAAAAGTGTAGTGCCACCCCAGACGGTTATAAGATTAACCCCCCTAGGGACACAATCAGGCTGCTGTAGCCGTGTTTGGCCACTAGGCTGTCTGGCACACAACGCCATGGATCGATAATACCTATCACGGGTTATATTGGCTAAATGGTTTGTTTTTGATCAGTCAAAAAAATATTATCATTGTTTTACCGCATTTTTTGGGTATTTAAACACAATTAAACTGAATTGGATGATTTTATACGCATTAAATTCATAGTAAATTGGGTGATTCAACTTTGAGTAATGTCTAACTATTGCTTGAAATGTTTGGATATTTTTACATTTTATTTTATAACCGAAAAAATCATTGTGCCAAGAAATGTACAGCCAAAACAATAACTTTATTTATAAATAACCATGAACAGTTGCAGAAATACAGCGGTCGACATCAGAGACCCTCATTCGTACGCGTGCAGTGTGTATAGATGCAATATTGCAAACCATTGGCTTATACGTGCTAGCGTGTCACGTCACGTTAGAGGAAGCGGCACAGGAGACGTCGGTCATAGTGTCTAGAGAAATTCTGTTATAAATATTAAACTTAAATACCTTTTGTTGAAATCATATTTAGCACTTAATTCCAAATTTCCTTCCTATACTAATCATACATAATTTCTAATTATATTCTCGGATTTGTATCATAACAACGATTAAAAGGTTATTTTTACTTACCACGAACATTCTTACAGGTAGAGTATGTGTTAGGAAGTATTATATTTAAACTATGACAAAATATCAACCAAAAATGTTTAAGTTATGATTAAAAGATAAAAATAAAAACTACAGTTTGTCTAGTAAATCATACGTAGCTGTACATATTTTAAATTCCCTCTTATATTGGTATAAATACAAAAATTTATTTTTAAATAGATGTAACTAACTGTCAATATAAACAAACTAATATAATAATAAAAAAAAACTTATTTTATCAGGTGATTATTTATGTAAAACTGAGTTTTGATAGCTCATTACTATATTTTTTTAAGGATTTGGAACACTTTTAACCACAAGAAACTTCTAAAAATATTTAAAATAATAAGAAAAAGGCCAAATTAGATTTACAGACAGACGAAATTGGATATATCCATACTGGAATTCCTGGTGTATATAATTTGTAATCAACCAAAATATTAACCTAGAGGCTGTTCATTCTATACAGAAAAAACTCTTATTTCCTTTTCGATATATTACATCAATATATCTTGTAAAGAGAGAAAATCGAATGCCTTTAAGAAAAGCTCATTCATCATTTCCCGCCCACAAAGAAGATTTATTACTGTCACATATCTTGTTGGACCATAAGGGTGTTGTATGGTCATTTCCTGATTTCCATTACACGGAACCTCTAGAAGACATAAATTACGTCACGAATCAATGAATTTGTTTAACAAATTGACACATAAAGGTATTCATATTTGGGAGACTGTTTTCCTTTCACTAAGGTTTTTTAACTTAATAGTTTTTACTAGGTATATTATTTTAGGTAGGTATTTTCATGTAAATATGAATAAACAGTGACAGAGGCGTGTCCTGTAACCCAGTTACTTAGAGGTCATCTATTGTGGATAGTCGTAAGCGATACTAGGTAAATGTGATAATATCTGTTGTGGAAAATCGTCCGCACTATTGAGTACTATTCGGGAATGGTAATAAAGTCATGAGTCGAATTAAGGAAAGACTGTAACCAGGAAATTTCATTCGATATTGTAATCGAATCAAATGTCAGTAAAGGTTAAAAAAGAAAATTTTACAGACAATGCTAGAGAATTTGGTGACTTGGAGAATAAGTTTGGGTTTTGTGGGATAATATGAAGAGGACCTTGAATACAATGGAGACAAGCTATTAGAGAAGGTGCTGTCGGCTAGCTTTAGAAGATAGAGTAAGAAATGAGGATTAAGGCGATGAATCGAGATTGGTGATAATATTGAAGTTGAAGAGGTAGGGTACTAAGAAATGTTTTTGATTGTGAACCACAAGAGAGACGTAAGAGAGGAAGACATAGTCATCTTGGCATGGTCTAGTGAAGAGATAATAAATGAAATGCACTGATATTGATACTGTAGATTCCACACTAATAAGGAACTAAGGTTGAATATTACGTTCATCCGCAATGAATATCCTCATAATTAGACCAGTTCGTAATTCAGAGGCAAAACTATTGTGGTTCGGATCTCACATTAAGAGACAATGTGAAAAAATCTCCCACAGTCCTGTCTAAGGAACGTGTCAGCTTGAGTCAGTAACAAGACTACAAGATCGCGCTACAAACAGCTCACCATTTGTCTCATTCATACTTGGCTTAAAATACCTACCTGGGTAGGTCGTCATTTCAGATAGATAATATCATTATTCGGTATCAAACGATCACAATAGTTTGTCAAAATAGTGACTTAGATTATGAATCAGGTCCTGAAACCACTGAACCACCCAGTCAGTCTTACAATAATATTCTACCCTCTCACTTGTTTGACCATTCATGGTGACGTCACTTTATCCCTCCCACCCATCCAGTGAAATGACGTAGTCCGTTAACACATAACACCTGAGCACCGTCGAGTATGTCTGCGTCGGATGGCTCCTGGGAGGTTGATGAGTCGTTTGGACCACTCGGCGAAACTTTACTGTTTAGCACCTCATCAACAATGAAAGGCAAAGAGTTTTTAGTTTCATAATTTTTTGGTTTACCTTTTTATCTTTTATAGTTTTGGAAATTTCACATTTATTTTCCTTGAGCTATATATTTGTACGTTAAACACTTAGTGAAGATTTTTTTATGAGTATACAGAGTTTTTAGGAGAATAAAAAACTCTGTAATATTTATAAATGGTAAGAAATCGGCGAGTAACTAGGATGGTGACGTCATCATGTAATCCAGCCACTTGGAGGTCACTAATTGTGGATAATTATGAGCGATGGTCGGTGGGTGTAGTGTTCTCTTGTGTGGATTAACGTCCGCACTATTCAATACTATGTTAATCGGCAAAGACCATCCTCATAATTCGTAATTCAGATTCAACGTTAAACTGTGGGTCCATTAGTTGCCATCGGCTGTTGGGCTATTAATTAACAGTCCTGTCTAAGGAACATGTCAGCCTTAGTCAGTAACAAGACTACAAGATCGCGCCACAATCATCCCACAATCATTTCTCATTCATTCTTGGCTTAAAATACCTACCTGGGTAGGTCGCCATTTCAAATGGTAATCTAATCTACCTTTAAACATGTTAAAATTAAAAGTGTTTTATATTTTCTCAAATTTGGAAAGTATGGGAATGCATTTGTCAAATAGATTGGTTGATATGTAGCTTTATAACTGTCAAAGGGCAGTTGATTTCTTTGCAAGGTTTATTAATTAACTAAACATTTATTTTTTTAGGTTAGTTTTAACCTACAAAGAAGTATGGAAATAGTTTTTCAACACTATATCTAAATCCCCTCAAATGTTTTCATAAAACAGCTCAATTAAAATGTAAGTTGAATTTAATTTATCTACTTCATGTTTCATTCTATCCGAGTAAATCTCGGTCCCCCAACACAAGAACAGAAAGGTAAAAACTTTAACTCCTGATTATTTAGACTCTCGATGATACTATACATATTACAAAATTAATTTAAACCAATTTCACACAGTTTAAACCGGTTCTAATCTGACGGCAGCATGTCGCGTTCCAATTACCATTGTTATCAGCATATGCACAGCTGATAAGCAATATCGAGTCGGGTGGTAATTTCACAGCTACCTGATCTCTGATTGGTCAACGCCTCGTGTAAACTATCTGGATCAACGTTATCATTGAATGGTGCGTTGAATCGTTGATACCAGTTTGATTAAAGCTATAGGTGATTGGTGTTTGATATCTAAAAACATTTTTTTTATCCTCAACTGTTATCACCATGAGCCTAGGGCCTTTACGATGAATAAAAGTTAGCTAGAAACCTACTACTGTACATTTAACGGCATAAGTCATATACTCCATATCCCCTATGTACCATTTTAAACTATTATTTAATTAAAGTAAACATAATATTTGTCACGTGTACAAAGTGGGAACCCCAGAATATTCCAAGGGGTGGAATTCGGGGGTTGAAAAGAGGTGAATTTTCGTGAAGCGCTGAAAATGACTACTATTGTGTCGGCAACGTAGATTCTTTTAAATTCATAATAGTGTTGGTTATTAATTATTCAATATCTTTTATTGGACTTTTCCAAAGCGTCTGTGTGAGCATGACGATATTCGTGCACCAACTCTCGTTCTGACCGCACGCTATCTTGTGTCGCCCTGCTAGCTCGGAGGCGGAGTGTTGTGGTTATTTGTTGCGTTATCAATATAGTTTTTGTGTTGTGCATGATAGATGAGTATAGTATTATTGGGGAGCGCGCTGGTCTAGGGCTGGTCTGGTCTAGAGCGCGGGGCTTTGGTGCCCAAGGTCCCGGGTTCAAATCCCACCAATCACCAATGGCTTTAAACCTTAAACCACTCACAATATTTAACCGATAAAATTGTATAATTAACACATAACACGTAACACATTAACACACGCGTATAAAAATAGTACAAAATAAAAATTAAAACGTGTTTGTTTTTATACAGTCTGATAAATGGAAGTATAAAAGGTAAAGTAATCATGGTTTGAATTCCGGAGGTTTTTTCCTGGTTAATTAAAGCAATTTGTTTGCTATTCTCGACGTTTAAAGAATAATTAGCTTCTAGTAGCGGCCAAATGACGGGTTTTTGTTTTGTGATTTACTTTTCAAGTTCATATAATTTATGGTGTCTATGGAATTGTACACAAAAACCTTATTAATTTTTCGGAAATCAAATAATCTATAGTATCAATTAGACATTGATAAATCACAATATTGATGTATCCAGTAAAATCTTTATTTCAACAAATACTTTTTCTATAAATGACACAATTTTCATCATAAATATTTAATGTTACTAAAGTGGAATGTTTCAATCATTTTAAAACACCTTAATAAGAACTATTTCACGTGAACTGGAACTAATATATAGGTTTTACAGTTAATTCAATTATTTCCTAGACTCTGTGTTGAATTATGTCACATAAGCTAATTGTAGGTCACAACTCCTGATCTTTAAGCTGTCATCCATCACTATTAACGAAGCAGGAACTTTAAATTTGAATCTGTCACTCTCAAATTAGGAATAGGAGACTCAGAAAAGCTAGCCAGGTACTGTGACCTTAGGTAATCCATTGCATAGCCATCAGATTAGGATCGGAAAGATATGAGAGAACAGTCTAGGTCACCCAGGGAGGGAGAGACAACAACTCCACAGGAAGAGGAGACTCAGAAAAGCTAGCCAGGTACTGTGACCTTAGGTAATTCATTGCATAACCATCAGATTAGGATCGGAAAAATAGGAGAGAACAGTGTAGGTCACCCAGAGAGGGAGAGGTAACAACTCCACACCCAGAGAGAGAGAGAGGCAACAACTCCACACCCAGGGAGGGAGAGACAACAACTCCACACCCAGGGAGAGAGAGACAACAACTCAACACCCAGGGAGTGAGAGGCAACAAATCCACACCCAGGGAGGGAGAGGCAATAACTCCACACCAAGGGAGGGAGAGACAACAACTCACACCAGAAGAGACACAACTAAACACCAGGGAGGGAGAGACACAACTCCACACAGGAGGGAGAGACAACCTCCACACCAAGAGACAACAACTCCACACCCAGGGAGGGAGAGAGCAACAACTCCACACCCAGGGAGGAAGAGACACAACAACTCAACACCCAGGGAGGGAGAGACAACAACTCCACACCCAGGGAGGGAGAGACAACAACTCCACACCCAGGGAGGGAGAGACAACAACTCCACACCCAGGGAGGGAGAGGCAACAACTCCACACCCAGGGAGGGAGAGACAACAACTCCACACCCAGGGAGGGAGAGACAACAACTCCACACCCAGGGAGGGAGAGACAACAACTCCACACCCAGGGAGGGAGAGGCAACAACTCCACACCCAGGGAGGGAGAGGCAACAACTCCACACCCAGAGAAGGAGAGGCAACAACTCCACAACCAGGGAGGGAGAGGCAATAACTCCACAACCAGGGAGGGAGAGGCAACTACTCCACACCCAGAGAAGGAGAGACAACAACTCCACATACAGGGAGGAAGATACAACAACTCCACACGCAGGGAGGGAGATACAACAACTCCACACCCATGGAGGAAGAGGCAACAACTCAACACCCAGGGAGGGAGAGGCAACAACCCAACACCCAGGGAGGGAGAGGCAACAACTCAACACCCAGGGAGGGAGAGACAACAACTCCACAACCAGGGAGGGAGAGGCAATAACTCCACAACCAGGGAGGGAGAGGCAACTACTCCACACCCAGAGAAGGAGAGACAACAACTCCACAACCAGGGAGGGAGAGACAACAACTCCACATACAGGGAAGGAGAGACAACAACTCCACAACCAGGGAGGGAGAGGCAAAAACTCCACACCCAGAGAGGTAGAGACAACAACTCCACACCCCGAACCTGGGTAATGCCCAAGGTATCCATACAAGTATGGGTTACAATGTATGACACCAATCCCTCCCAGAGTGAAATAATCTATACTGGGAATTATAAGTATGTCTTAAAGACAATAACAAATTAAAGGTACAAGAGAGGCTGTTTACTTTTGAAAATAGGAAAATGAGTGTGAAAGAAAAATAGGGCCATTTTTTTACTTACTGGGTGAGCAATCAAATCTTACAAGCAACGTACTGACATTAATATTTTTGTAATGCATGTTTTTCAGCTAGTTTGTATAGTAACGTGGTTAAACACAAAGTTGTCCCACATAAGGACAGGTCTTGCATTACACTGTAACAAAGTCCGCTTAATGAGACTTGAGAAACAATTCACATCAGCAAAGCCACTGTCTTTTGTTGACTAAGGTGTCTGTTACAACACTTCACGCCTACTGTAAACTTGCATGTCCTCACTAAAACAAAATAGTAATTTAAATTAAAATATTATTGACATGGATATGTCCAAGCTCTGAGGGGTGTGTTGGCTAATTTGTGTAATGCAAATATATTGTAACGCAAAAAGTGCAGCGGAAGTGTTTGGTTCCAGTTTCCATTAGAAAAAACTAGAGCTATTTTATTGATTTTATGGTTATAAAACAGCTGTTTAGACTAATTGGCAACATCCCCTTTAGACATATCCATGATCTAACCTATTTCCCACAGGGAACAAATAATTTTCATACATCTTTAACTATTGTCAACAAAGCAATTTCTTTTAGATTTTAGCGAATTTCCCATAGGGAAGAAGCTTTTACCGTAGGTCTCATGGCGAGACTTAAGCCCGGGACCATGTTATTTTTTCTTCTTTAGGTGCCTAGAGACCAAAAACAATAGTCGTTAAAATTTATATATATGTGTGTCTGTGAACACGATAACTCTCGTAAAAGTGGTCCGATCGAGACCAAATTTAGTAGAAACGTGTATTCCTGCAATAGCTCGAACGAGTTCGTAATCCAGACATATCGGTCAATCGGAAGGGGTAGTTTGGGGGGGTTTTGTCTCCAAAATTGGGTTTTTTGCCTTGTTTCCATGTAATTTTTAAAAATTTCAAATTTTAACTTTCACCATTAGAATCAGCTTAAAAAGCTGCACAATCAAGTTCCTTATTGTTTTTCTCTATTTTTATTAAACTTGTCATATATTATTATTATTATTATTATATTATTGATTTGAAAATTCGCTGAGTACGCAGGTCTGCTGCGACGGGGGTATTTATGTTTGTTTTTGGAATGGAAGAAATAAGGCATATTCTTGTTGTCTTGATTTGGAATCAGCATTAATCAAATTAGATTAACCGATTGATTATTACACATCTCCTAAACTGATAATATGCCTATAACAGATGTGTTATCTGGGGTTGAAGCACTGCAGACGTCATCAATCAGTGATTACAGGAGGATGTGTAATGCAATCTTGTGATGCAGAAATCATGTTTGATTACCACCCCATCCTCAAACACTTCCGGTATGATTATGGATCCATCTGAAGCTCAAATAATATAACTTTAAAATATAACTGTTCAAAACCTAATATTTAAAAACACCCCCGTCACAGCAGACCTGCGTACTCAGCGAATTTCCAAATCAGTAATATAATAATAATAATGTATGACAAGTTTAATAAAAATCTGTCCATAAACATGAGAATTATTTGCCTATTCTCCATAAGATTAACATGGGAAAGAGTGTGCAGGTTAGCTGCAGTGAGGAACACTGAAAGTAGTCATTTCCACCATAAATAATTTTTATCTTAACATTTATACCAACTTTCATCAACATCTGTCCATAAATAAAGGATTTTGCCTATTCCCTATATGATTAATATGGGAAAAGAGTATGCAGGTTTGCTGCCATGATAAACACATAAACTATGATTTTAAAGCATAAACGGGTGTGTATCAACAACATGAAGGTAAATACCAAGTTTAATTCAAAAATATTGATTTATATGGGAAATATTAATTTTTCCTTATCCTCCATAAGATTAACATTGAAGCCCCAAAATACAACGTACTGTGTTTAGATTTTTTAATATCTCGGTAACTTTTGGAGATAGAGAAAAACTTTAAGGAACTAAATTGTGTAGTTTTTTAAGGTGATTCTAATAGTGAAAGATAAAGTTTGAAATTTTTAAAAATTATATGGGAAAAACGCCAAAAACCCATTTTTGGGGTACAAAACCCCCCCAAACTACCCGTTCCGATTGTCCGATATGTCTGGTTTACGAACTTGTCCGAGCAAATGCAGGAATACACGTCTCTACCAAATTTGGTCTCGATCGGACCATTTTTACGACTATTGTTTTTGGTCTCTGGGCACCTAAAGAAGAAAAAATAACATGGTCCCGGGCTTATGTCTTGCCATGAGACCTACGGTAATAGCTTCTTCCCTATGGGAAATTCACTAAAACTGGGTACTTTTTGACTCAGTATACTTAATTACTTGTCATTATTACGAATAAATAAACACTATCAATTAATTAATACAATTTTTTCTTTCTTTTTTTCTTTTTTCTTTTTTAGCTCAATTTAATGGTGGTAGTCAAATTGTTTTATAAAAATATTGACACAATATTCTTATTTTATTATGTAACCTTTTGCATAAAACAAATATTAATGAGATAAACAATTATCATGAATCACAATTTATCAAACAGCAACCCATTTTCTTTAGCCAATTACTGTTGAAAGTTTAGGAATATTGTGTTTTATTGTTGTTATTGCGCCAGCTTATTTGTTAGTCGCCAAGTTTAATTGAAAAACTTTGAAAGCGTGAATAACCGGAAGGGCACTAAGTTACCACACTCACCAGAAGGTAACTACTTCCGGTTTGTTTCAAAATAGAAAATAAATAATAGTTTATATTTTTAAATTGACTACAAAATAAGGATTGCATTATTTATGGTACACTTATTACTAGACAAACAGATAATTTTTTAAGGTTTTACAGCCTATTGAATTAAATTTTATCTATTTTAGAGTATTTTAAATAAGTAGCCTTTTAACAGATACTAGCCAAAGTACCCGTTCTTCGCACGGGTTAAAAAGGCTGAAAGGTGTAGGCTCTACTGATACATTTAAGTTATTGTTAATTAATTCTTCATTGTTTACAAAATGACAAAACACGAATGTCTACAACATTTCAAAGTAACATCTGTCAAATATTGGGAGAGGATAAGGATTAATGTAAAAGAGACAGTCGTCGGAAAAAAACTTAAAATCTTCCATTCCACTATTTCAAATAAATCACTAATTTCGATCCAGCAGTTTATTTGAAAAATCAACTTTATTTCTTCTTCTTCCCGAACTGTCAAAATATTGTGCAAACGGATGTTGTCATTAGAAAATGTAAACATTGAAACCTAGGACGGTCACGGCAGCTCTTTCTTCTTCTTCTTCCCGAACTGTCAAATTTTAGTGTTCACAGCTGTTGACATTCAAGTAATTTTATGTTTTCATTCTCTAAAAATGTAAACATTGAAACTTAGGACGTTCACAGGGCGTAGCCCGGGAGGATTTTAAGGAAATGAGTATGCCTATGTGTTGCATGAGTTTAAGATCTACCTTTGAGTAAAATTTCAAACCGGTCGGTTCAGTATTTTTCGCGTTTACTTGCCACAACAAACAAACACACAAACAAACCCACAAACAAACATACAGAAACCACTTCTTCTTTATAATATTATAGATGGATTAAGAATTTAATCAAATTGTACGAATGGTAAATTTTAAGTAAAGTTAATTCGAGTTTAGAGTAAATTCTAACGAGCCCAAAGGAATTCTACGGAATATTTTAAAACGACAGAAATCATTCCAATAGATTTACCTGGACTTTTTAAAGGGAAAAGTTTGGTCTCAAGAGAGATTTTTTGTGGAGTTGCACATGTCTGGTTATTCTATCATATCGCGGTTTGTGAATGAAATGAAATTGTGTTTAAAATATTTATAATGTATTGGATATTTGATTTTCAGTACAAACATAGTTTTCATTATATATTTATTATGCATGTTCAACAACTATTAAACGTACATAATTAAGGCACCTTGTAACAATAAACGAGTGTTGTCACAATATTACAAATAATAAGGAAACTATGTCAATTTTCTTAATTTCCTTCAGAATAACAAGGGGTGTAGGTGAGTTTGTTAGCTGCAATAAGAAGCAATAAAAGTTAGGGTTTTCAGCATGCATTATTAGATCTGAACAACGTGAAACAGTTAAATTAGTAAGCACGATATCAACTTTAGCCTTTTTCCAACAATATTAACTTTGGAACTCCAAAAGAATGAACTCCGCTAACTAGTTTATATATTTAAATACTCATCTGACAAATAATAAAGATTTTAAATACTAAATTGTTTGTTTTGAGCTAACTCTTTTGGTGCTAATAAATTATCAATTCTTTAATAATTATGAAAAAACCAAACGCAAAAGTGCATTTATCAAACAGTGTTTACTTTGCCGAACGAACCTGTAAAATTTTATTCAAATTAGAAAATAGCTTACGGCTATTATCATGCAGTCACATACACATAAGTTTATATACCCCCAAAACATATTCAGGGGGTCGAGCTATGAACTCCTACTATGGATTCTAGATAAATTTGACCAGGAAGGTCACGTAAATAACTAACCTTTCCGAAATAAATTCGTTAAAACCCCGCTATTACAAATCCTCTCCCTTTTCGCATCAACGTATCGTGGTGTTGACTCTCTCGTATTTTCGCCAGCCCTCAACTTCGAGGTCGTAAAATATTCAGATTCCAGCCAATCACGTGTTGAGCTGCTTTGCATACTTGATGTATCGAGTAAAAGGCTGGGCGAGAAACGGGATAAAACCCGCGTACACTTATGCCTGCTTCCGACAAGGTTTACTCACAATTGGAGCACACACAAGTTACTAAGTTACTGATATTAAGTATGACTGGGACGGTGGTGTGTCCTATAATCAAGCTACTTGGTCACAAATTGTGGATAGTTGTGAGCGATGGTTGGTGGGTGTAGTGTTATCTTGTGTGGATTAAAGCCCGCACTATTAAATGCAACGTAACATCCTCATAATTAGACGAGTTGGTAATTCAGAGACAGCGGTTCTGACTTTACGTAGCCCTTAGACATTCCATTGACCGTTGGGCTATTAATTAACAGTTCCATCTAAGGAACATCTCAGCCCTAGTCAGTTACAATACTACAAGATCGAGTCACAATCATCACACACTCATTTCTCATCATACTTGGCTTGAAATACCTACCTTGTGGTATGGTCGCAATTTCAATAATCTAATTTAATCTAAACACTACCCACGTAAATTATAGGACTAACGTCTGCACTATTGAAACCTTTTTTTATCCACAAATATTATCCTCATAATTAGACCAGTTCGTAATGAAGAGGCAAAATTATGGTTCGGATCCCACGTTTAACACTGTAACTTAGATGTCATTGACAGTTGGGCTATCAACTAACAGTCAAGTGTAAGGAACATGTCAGCCTTGCAACTATCTTCTACTCATGCATACTGAGCTTTAAATACCTAACTGGGTAGATCACCATTTTAGAATAAAGTAATTAGAAGAATATCAAAGACTAATGTTGGATTCTTGATAGTTAAAATACTATTAATGACAACCAGAAGCTTATCCTTGACAAGTTTTAGACTCTTTGAATTATTAATTAGACTCTTTGCAATCGAAACAATTATAACAATTAACGAGGTACTCACGACACTTAATCATCAGCGAACCAAATTAATTGTAAATTGCACATTTATGACACTATTTGAGATTGTACATTGAATAAACACATGAGTAATAGTTGTGTGTATTCCATAAATGTTAACTCAATCATTGGGAGTATAAAATTATACAAGTTTTACATTAGTTGAATATGAATTCAATAAAAAAATATTACAGTCTTTACCAGTGAACTAAATTTATGTGATTTTATTATAAAAGTGTAGCCGGTAAAATGTCAAATGGTAATGTAGTCTACAATAATAGCTTATTGTTCTGTGGTCTTTCGTGGAATTCAACCAAATGCAAACTAGAAGTAAACTTTAAATCTTATACTTTAGTGAATTAAAGTCCGCAGCAAGCGACGCGAACAACATTAAATTTGTGTTTTCAAGCGAAAGGTTTCTATTCTCGTATTAAAACCAGTTCTGGTTACAAACAAGTATTTTATACTAAAGAGCTTTTAAGTTCTCGTTCTTAAATTATCAATATAAATTTTTACAAAACATTAACTTAATTTACATAATTTAAATGGTGGAACGAATTATATTAAAATCAATTGTGCATTCTAACTTATAGTGTACCCTTTACACGAAGTCATTCAAGACATGAAAGGTTTTAGAAAGAGATTAATATTTTTTTAAACTGTTTTTTATCATATTTTCTTACAGCAAACGTAAAAATTCTATTTAATTTATTTAATACTCATGGAGCAGATACATTCTGCTTGGGTGTGCCAGCTATGAAAATACGTGAATAAACAACCCTACAAGGTTTTTTCCCATTTGAGGAACTTTATGATTATATCGTTAACGAACAAATTTCCTATAACATGCTGTAACGGTTATCGTTAAAATTAACCACTTACATATTATTTTAATGATAAATAATTATTGTTAGAAGGGAATGTTTTATTGGGTAAATAAAAATGACAAAACTGATTTGAACAAAAGGTCGCTTTGGGGATAGCAATTGAATTACAGGCAAGGCTGCGCTCCGTTCTGAGAGCTGTAATATAAGGAGATTCAATTTATTATAGCAAACAGATTAAATTATATTTAGGTTATCTCAAGGAATATCAACAGACCTAGTCTATTGCGTTGTGCAAAGTATGACTTCAACTCTTTTTTGGATATACATATACTAAGGATACGGAAATACCTTGAAATTTAATCACCTCTAAAACATTGTTAGTTTTTATTTTTCAATAAATAATAGCACGGGTCATTATTTTCGAGTTATTACTCTATAATTTGTAAATACTTTATCTGTGTAAAATCACTATGGCTTTTGATATTAGTTTTTAAAACTTATTGATAGTTACAAGTAAATTTAATTTATTACTTTTATAATGAATTATGTTAATTTAAATGGGTTTTTATCCCTGATCGCTACAAAGTTTGCTATGGGTAAAGTGACGGCTATTTTAAAACCAAATGTTTAATATGTGACTTTAGCTTTAACAACATCTAATATAAGACTCTCTTCAATATATATTCTTACAATTATTTTGAAAGACATGTATGTTAATCTTATTAAAGGTTAATCTTATAGTTAAAGTATAATCTTAGTTGTGGCTAAAAATCATCAATAACATACTAAAACAGCACAAAAAAATTCGTTCCAGTCACACTCCAACGTTTCGTTAAGACTTTTTTGTTTTCTTTTCACCGATGAAACACCTAACCACGACACGTGCCAACAACAAAAACAGTGTCAAACTTTCAGCTGACCTAGCTTTGCTTAATAAACTTGTAAATACACATTGTAAAATGTTTGTATTTATTTCCCTGTGGGAAATAGGTTAGATCATGGATATGTCTAAAGGTGATATTTTTTCATCCAAACAGCTGTTCTTATTCTTTTATATTTAAATTCAATACAATATTTCTGGTAGTTTCTATGGAAACCTGTTACATGTTTTCCATCTTAAAAATCACCAACACCCCCCAGAGCTAAGACATATCCATGTCAAAAAAGATAAGATTAAATTAAATATTTTTATCCTTCTGGCTGAAATGAAGTGAACATTTTTGTATTTTTTTATATACGAATATTACAAAACAGTTTATATATTTGTTCAATATATTCGAATGTTCAAGAGGTTCATGGGCACAGTGTTTTGTTTGAATTAAATACATATAAAATATTTTTATAAATACTTTAGCTTTTGTCAGTACTTAAATGGAGTCAGTTTAGACATATTGAAACAAGTATGAATTCAATATTGCGCACATTTTTCCTCAAAACCAATATAAATCCAAATACAATAATTTTCATTTTGAAAATACAATTTCCCATTTTAAAACGTTTAAGGTGGTTTATTTATTTTTCTTCGTAAGAGTAAGTTTGTGTTTTAGAGCTAAAAGGACCTCTATTACAGGAATCCAAAGTATTCATGAATAGTCTCATTATACGAATGATAAATATTATTTTCTTTTATCGCAAACACAATGTACTTGAAAATATATTTAGCAAAATACATGTCAACATTAAAGTCTGCTTTGTTTCTCGTCCACTTTAAACCAACTGAGAAAGAGTCTTGTTTAATTTTTCTCCTCAATGAAGAAGCCCTTTTATAAATAAGCGCACCGCTGAAAACTACATCAGTAAACAGGACAAGCGAGCTAATGCTTCTCCGTCTGTTGTATCAGGGTCATCACTCTTTATGGTGGAGAAGCGTCTTTGAATTTAAAATGTCTTGAAGAACTCGAATGTAAATTAAACTCGACTTTGACTAAACAATTTCTTTCTTTTGACATTATCTCATATCTCATTTAAAGAAATAATTTGGAAAGAGTTAAAAGGTATTTTTTGGAATGTTTAAATATATATAAACATGAAAATAGCTAAAATCACTTGGTAAAACAATGAGTTTTTGCAACTCAATAGGTATAACTAGACAGCAAACTTTGACTTCAATTTTCTTGAGCACATAACAACACAGGCCTGAGGGACAAATATTTTAACGGTATAAAAAGGCAAACACAGGTCTAACCTGCATTTAACCTGTAAAAGGTATAAATTAGTAAGAGGTAATTTCAACATTTTACTAATTTTTACTTCTTCCACCTATACGGTAGTATAAGGAGAAAGTATTGTTTTCTTCAGAATTTTCGAATTTGAGACGAAATAAAACTTAAAACAAAATTACTTTTATCCCGAACATTAAAAAAAACAACAAACATAAGTTTTATGTTAAAAATAAAACTTTATCATATAGTTTAAATTACTTTATTTCATTAATGTATCCGTTTTAGGAAAGAAAGCAGCATTCAGAGGCGAAGAATAATAGGGTTAGTGATGTAAACATAATAAATTTCCCAGCAATTGTAAATGTTGTTCCTAACGGTAATTCGTTTAAAGGCTTTTCTTACTTGGCAGAGCTATTATTAAAACATCTTGTGTAACCCAGTTTTAGGTTTTTATTATTGTAAGATTTATTTTAAGTGATACAATTATTTAACTTTAAAGAATATTTAAATTGTTGAATTGATTTAGGTTTTCATTTCTGTATACTTTTCAAATTTAAGTTGGTTTAAACTAATAATAACAAATAATAGCTTGAATACAGCGGTTCAATACAGTAAGACCTTATTAACTACACAACGTTTCTGGAGTTGGAGAAACTGCTCCCGTTTTCAAGTGATTACCTAATAATTTACATTAACAATTTGAAAGTTAAGGTTACAGATAATAGTTATATAAATTAGTCTATAATACTATACAAAAAACTCAAACTATACAACTATACTCAACTATACTATTATGCAAAATACACAAAATGTAATCATAACGCAACAAATAAACTAGAACATTTGCCTCCGTGCAAGCGGGTCGAATGTTCTCGTTTATTAGATAGCGCAAAATAGCGTGCGCTCAAAACGAAAGTTTTAGCACGCTTCTTGAACACGTTCAAAAATTGGATGATTTGATTGATGGTCTGCTGGGACGGTGACGACGTCCTGTAATCCAGCTACTTGGAGCATTGTGGATAGCTGTGAGCGATGGTCGGTGAGTGTAGTGTTCTCTTGTGTGGATCAACGTCCGCACTATTGTGTACCATGTAATCCGCAAAGACTATTCTCATTATTAAAACAATACTGTGGGTCCCTTAGTTGCCATTGGCTGTTGGGCTATTAACAGTCCTGTCTAAGGAACATGTCAGCCTTAGTCAGTATCAAGACTATAAGATTGCACCACATTCATCTTAAAAACTTAATCTGCATTCATACTTGGCTTAAAATACCTACTTTGTAGTATGGTTGCGATTTCAATAATCTAATATAAACTAAATCTAATGTGTTAAATTTTCTGATGTATACATCAAAAATCTATGAGGGGAAAACAGAAAAAAAGGTTTCTCCGCAATAATATATATAAAACTATAGATTCTAAAAAAACTATTTTAAATAAAAGTATTAGTAGACTGGCACATAATTTCTCCCTTACGTAAGTTTAAAAAGATAATATTTAATAAAATTATATCATGCTCGTTAAAGTTTATTAATTTATTGTTCCAAAAATAATCATACAAATTCTCAAAATAAGAAAAAGTGAATCAACACTAAATTAATTGTTGTATGAACTACCGCCTCCCCTGTAATACCAGGCTTTTTGAGTGGGTTTCGTTGGGTAATGTGACTTTACGCTGCATACCAATTCTCATAGTTTCATAGATTTAGAAATATTTTGGTCAAATTAGCTATAATTAGTTCTAGAAGCACAATCTGAACGACTGGGGTCACGGCGCCAAAGTAATAACAATAATTGTTATACAAGCCATGCAATTATACGGTTACTGGAATGTTTGTATGGCTGAATTACGTAAATAACGCCTCGCATTAAACCAGAACACTAATGATGCTGGTTGAATACATAATGAGAACAGTTGCAATCTAATATTGTATTTAAACACAAATGTTTATTGACCATTTAGCTAAGCGCTGGTAAGAATATAAGCGATAACATTATAACGTTTTTACCTTCTAAGCTGTGTGTAGCAAACGTATTCTTGAAAAAAGTGAAATATTTAAACATACAGTTACAAGTTTTTACAGGTTCTACAAAATTGGCCACAAGCAATACAAATACTATTTATCCAGGTAAAAAGTTAAGGATTCCTTACCTTTCGTCATTTTGGATTATTGTACAAAAATCCCCACTGACGAATAATCGACAGCTTGTAGTTTTTCATATAGTATATGCTCTCTGGCACATTTAATCTAACTCATTTTAGATGTCTTTCGTTTTCTTGTTGTTGCAATTACAGCCAGAAATAACTAATGCGTTTGTTTGATGGTCCGTTTTGTTTACTATTGTAAATGAAAACAACATATAGTATGTTGTATAAACATTTTCTATGAAAACATTGTTATTATTTGTCAAAAATCATGAAAGTTTGTACACGCACTCCCCATAACGAAAGTAACAACTTTACTACCGTTACTTTAGTGAAATTGTTTTTTTAATTACTAAGGTATTACATTACCTTATTAGAATTTCAATTATTTACATTTTAAAATCTAATATCAATTATATCATTATTAGCTTCTAGGTTAACTAATTATAAGTATTTTTTAGAAAAATCGTTAAGATATCTTAAATGTTGATCTCAATACAAACCTTTTGGAAACTATTACAAAAATACTGATTTCACAATGGCTCTGGTCCTCAAAGGATTAGGTAAAAATGAATCTAGAAAATAGACTTAAGATGGTTGAGACACGGTTTTGTTACTGACTAAAGCTGATATGTTGCTTAGACAGGACTGTTAATTTATATCCTCACAGCCAATAGCATCGAAGGGATCTACAGTTTGACGTGACATCCGAAAAACAATTTTGACTCTGAATTACGGAGTGGTATAATTATGGGGATGGTCTTTGTGGAGAATTCTTTAATGTTACACTACTCCAGGAAATATCACATCAACAGGCTCATAACTATCCACAATTCTTGACCTGCAAGTAACTAGATTACAGGACACGAATGCATTCCACTACCATGCTACTTCAAATCAACCTACCTGTTATATACCCACTACTATTACCCATACTAAGAGCAAAATAATTACTTTTATTTTATAACTAGTGAATTAAAAACAGCAAGTTGCCTTTTTGAAAAATTAAACAACTATAACAAAATAGTAACGTATTAAAGTTATTATAAAATAAAATTAATGAAGGTGTAAAACTTGTTAATATTTACTTAAACTAACTATAAAAAATATTGAAGTTTAGGGAAAAACAAATCGGTAAAAAAATGTTATACGTGTATACTGAAATAAAATCAAAAAGTATCTCAGAGTCTTCCAAGTATTTGCTGAAGATAAATGATCAGCGATTCTAGCGACGTCTAGCGGTTTCCGATAAAAGCCGAGGTTGTGTCGGGTGACGAGCGATGTATTGAGTTGATTTACCGACAGTCGCGCCGCCAAGCGGTCATAATGCCAACCAGCTGGTGAATATTGCGAATATTGATAAGGCCGGCCTCTTTTGTTCTGGTAAAAGTATTTTAATAAACACAAGGAGTGGACCTGTCCTTCGTGCAAGTATGACTCACAGTTAAGATGTATGGCACTTGTCAGTATGGCAATGTACTAATCAAAAAGTTAAATAAAAAACAAATAACTCAAACCTTAAACTTTCAAATTTTTGTGTAAATTATTAGTATTGCTTGAAAACGGGAGGAGTTTCACCACCTCCAGAAACGTTGTGTAGCTAAAAGTACAGATGCGTTGGTAAAGTCCAATAAAGGATATGGGATACAAAGGATGGGATGGTGGCGACGTCTTGTAATCACGAATTGTGGATAGTTGTGAGTGATGGTCGGTTAGTGTAGTGTATTCTCTTGTGTAGATTAACGTCCACTCTATTGAATAATACAGTAATCCGCAAAGACCCTCCTTATAATTAGACCAATTCGTAATTAAGAGACAATGGGTTGGACTCCACTTTAAACTGTAGGTCCCTTAGAAGTGCCATCGACTGTTGGGCTATTAATTAGCATATCTGTGTAAGGAACATCCCAGTATTAGTCAGTAATAAGACTACAAGATCGCGCCACAATCATCTTACGCTCATTTTTCATTTATACTTGGCTTAAAATAACAACCAGTGTAGGACGCTATTTTAAATGAGAATCTAATATAATCTAATGATTGGTTAGAGCTTAACACAAGTCAGTTGACACCTACAAATTCATTTGGAATTATTTTCAATAGATACTAATTATTTATAGTTCATCCAATGGTTTTGTATGCGTTAACTGCGATAGCAAAGATGTTGCCTAATAATACTGAAGGCAGAAAAAATAAACATAGAATGAGTAATATGACAAAATTGTGCAATTGTCAATTTAATATTTAACTACATGCATAATTTATTGTGATCTATCTTCCTGAATTCATTTTTCAACAAATGCGAAGACTTTTCCAATTGTGATAAAATGCCATGATTGTGATAACGTGTTCAGGGACAGGGCACTTTTTGCATCAGCCTAGGTTTTTTCATAAAAAAATAAAACAATTAAAGGAAAAAAGTGGGAAAAACTTGCTCCGGTCTCTCATAAATGTTTTATTTCAATATAAAGTTTTCTAAACTCAAATTTCAAACGGTATTACAGTTTAGTTTCGACCCGATATATCGGTTCAGCGTACTAATCAGCCACTAATATCAGACATGGACGGAGATCTGATAGTAATTTCACAGTCGGCTTCTCTCCGATTGGCTGACTCAGCCTAGCATGTAGGCGTGGGCTCTAGTAATATTATCAATTTTATGATTTCCGTGGAATTAATTTCAGTTTGTTTGAAATTATCATGAATGTTTTGGCTATTAAACCAAGGGAATAACATGTCTACACTAACTTATTGTTTTAAACAATTACTAGTAATAAGGCCATCCTTTTAACGGGTTGTGATTCAGTTTTCAGAAGAGATATACTTATAAGTAAGTATAACTTATACTTATACTTATTAACCCTCCAGCGGTTCACTATTTGACCCCTTGAGGTTCACCTCATTTTGGCACTTTTGCAGGCTTTTACTAAAAAATTCACATAAAATAGTAAAAATATAGTAACTATTACATATTATACACCATTTTAATCAACATTAAATTATCTATAAGATAATAGTAATATGCTTCATTTATATCATGGTTTTGATGGGTGTATCCAATTGAAATTGATAAAATGTTTTTTAAAGATTTCTCAAAGTTTGCTCCCCCACAAAACACAGCAAATAAATACTAATCAAAAATTGAAGATAGCCAAGTTTTTCAAAATTTAATAAGAAAAATAAAAATATATACTTTTATACACTTAAGTCAGTGCTATCAATTTTAAAATTGTGAAATTAATATTAGAACACCATACAAACGCGACGAGAACGTGTAACGCCACCATTGTAAACAAAGCGACATAACCGCGCAACTGAAGACCGATGTTTTAACTAACAAAGAACTCTGACGCATAGAGTAAGCAAAACAAAACATACCTCAGCGGAAAGCGTATAATCTGTAGAAAACAACGATACTATATTCAATGTAGTTTTAACCGAAAATGTATTCACACCATTGCTTTTTGTAAAAGCTTACCTACCGTCGATTAATCGACGGTAAAACCGTTCGAGGGTTAAGTATAAGTACATACTTATACTTATAAGTATAATTACAAAATAAACCTGGAATCTAAGAAGGCTTTAGTCAGTGAATTTGATACTCTCTGGTGTGGATTCTTGTCCGCACTATTGAGTGCTTCATTCATCCGCAAAGACCTTTCCCCAAATTAGACGTTAAACTGTAGTACAGATCTACAGATCCTGTCTAGATCGCATCAAAATTAATTTCGAAAAATTGTATAGCTATTAAAATTCATACAGACATTTTAATGTAGTATAGTATTTAAATAGTTTTAAAATCGAACTTTGATAAAAATTTGACAGATAATGGTCATTTTTTCTATGAAATGCCCTTAAATAGATCACATAATCAGTTTTTTATTCGGTTTTTTGAGCTCATCGTTGTTACTTAGCTGCGGGCCGGTTTAATGTAAACCAAAACCTTCTCCAAAAGGTATAAACAATGAAAATAAGTTCAAAACTGTGAACAAAGCTTTTCAAAAACCTTGTTTGGTATTCAGAAATACAGACGGACAGAAATTAAATAAAACTCATTTCAGCTTTTCTGGGTTACAGTTCGTTACCCTCGTCCCAGTCATATGATAATTGGTTCATAGTTTGAGGATAGTCTTTGTGGATGATTTTAGTATTAAACTAGCTGACCCGGTGAACTCCATACCGCCACAGTGATGTATGTTGTCCTAACTTTTAGATTAACGTAGTTGGTTTTTATAAATATAACTAGCTGACCCGGCGAACTTCGTAACGCCTGACAGTAAACACATGTTAACTTTAAGTTTGGCCATGTTCTGAAGTCGAATAGCAATACGGCTTCATTGTGAAAGGTTATATATTCTGGGTCGCGGCATAGAGAATGACAATACTGAAACGATAAGACATATTAATAACATTCCTATAAAACAAATAAATCTGAGTGGATTAATTCACAATTTTCAAATCGAATCCAAACCCAAACCAAACCTAACTGTAATACGGCTTTTATAGGAAAGACATACAACAGCTGATTATTATAATAAATGTAATAATATAAACATTTTAATTATAATATAAACACGTGTTTTTGATCAGACAGAAAATGAAAATATAAATACATAATCCCCCAAAACTGTAAACTATTAACGTGGTGAATAAAGCTTTTCATTTTTTACAGTACACATTTACTTCATAGTTTTACATTAATGAATGATTCAGATGGCATTGGATAGTAAAGCATGTTGCTAATGGAAAGTAAACCAATCAGCTGTAGTTAAGAAATCAAATATTTTCATTGTAGACAATTTGTAAACAAACTTACTCTCCATAAGGTTAACATTAGAAATTTAAAACGCCATAAAATGGAAACTCATGGGGTTTTCGAAAATACTTTTTCACTAAAACCTTCCCGGGCACATATAGAGCAACTTCCTAAAATTTCATGGCGATCGGATGAGTAGTTTGGCAACGCATAAAGGACATACAGATAGACAGACAGACATACATTCAATTTTATATATAGAGATAATGTAAATATTAATGCACACCAGAGTATTTTTATAATCACATTCACAAACGACCATAAAATTGAAGAAATTCTCTGAGGATACTGGTCAGCTTTGACACTGTTTTCAATAGTTTTATTGCTTTGAAAAAAGCATATTTTATAGAAATCACTAAGTCCATCCCAGACCCAAGTCTGAAAGTTTAACGTTCGAAGTCGCTCTCTGGCGGAGTCTGTACTCAACTCTGAGACGTCAAATATTCAAGAATAAACCACCAACGCGTTAGGCCTCTTTGCTCACCGATGTTTCAGTCGAAAGACTGAGCTGGAACGGAAATGCATCAAACATTTTCATTATTCATATCTATTTACCTTCATAAATGGAATTTCTTGAGTTTCACCATTCACGACTAAAAATAAACATTTCGGATATTAAATATTTATTGAATATCTCATGTCTTAGTAATTTTTTAGCAAAGTTTATCGATTAATAGGAATACTCTCGAAATATTTACGTTCAAATAAAAAAATTACACTACTTCCCTATAGAAAATAGCGTTTTTATGGATATGTCTAAGTGGGGTTGTTTCATGAAGCCTAACTGTTACCTGTCATTTACTACATAAATATATTTTGATATTTTGACGCTAAGAATAATCTTAGCGTCAATCTACCTTTTCTTGGCATTTTCTTTCTCTTTTATTTCGGTAAATCCACACATCTTCTCAGTGTCGGTGAAACGCTTCAACCAGATGAAACCAAGGTATTGTGAAGAATACAGGATAAGAAATGTGCCGAATTCCTCACGATGGTTATATGGTTATATGGTTATTCCTCACGTATGGAATATAACGTAACATTTTAATAATTTAGTGATTTGATCAAAAAGTATTAACATAGCTAAGACTATAAATTAAATATACTTGGCTATGTGATCAATGATGTCACTTTTATTCCACTTTTTGTGTCTCACAAATTTCTAACAACTGCCCTCTGTGTTTAAGTAGATCAATAACTAATCGATGTCAATTTACTTGATCGAATAATAAAGCAAATTAATACGTAAAGTCTTTAATTATACTTGGTACAGCGAAATCTTTAATTAAGCAGTTAAAATATGTTTAAACGTTTCACCTTCACGTTTAAAACTGTTAGGGAGGAACCTACTCATTTCTAAATCGTAAAATACCAAATCAGGTGTTCACTGCAATCCTAATCAGACCTACAAATAACATCAACTCCCCTCGAGCCACCGTTTATTTTAGATGGGTCCTACCACCACTGTCGGCCTACCACACATTTGCAAACCAAATTGGGATTGTTCATGGACCTGAGGACTTTACCGAATGTCTTCCAAAATTTCACTCGTTCACTCACAGCCAATGTTCACAGTTTATTGAATGCTAAAACATATTACACTCTTTATCTGATTATTTTATTTGATTCTTCTACTTTTTACTTTTAACTGAAAAGGCAACCTATACATGTAGGTATTTTAAACAAAGTATGAATGAGAAATTAGTGTTAGGTGATTGTGGCGCAATCTTGTAGTCTTGTTACTAAGGCTGACATATTCCCAAGATAGACAATGAACCACTTTGCATCTGAATTACGAACTGGTCTAATTTTGAGGATGGTCTTTGTGGATTAACGTAGTATTCAATAGTGTGGACGTTAATCCAACAAGAGAACACTACACACACCGACCATCGCTCACAACTATCCACAATGCGTGACCTCCAAGTAGCTGGATTACAGGACACGCCACCGTCCCAGTCAATACAGTTAACTTTAAAAAGAAAAAAGATGAAATATTTAAAAATATTGTACACCTTTGAGGATATCTTAGGAACTTTTGTGATTAGCTCAATTCTTGTTACTAAATTCCACTAACGTTGGATTAATAATTACATAAATTATTAATCCAAGACTTAGTAAGTGCTTATTTAACACTGACAAATCTTTGCTGTTAAGAAGGAATGAATCCTTATAAGTAATCTGGTTGGTAATATATCTATTCTGTAAACCAATTCACTCCAACTCAATAAATATCTGTAATTCTAGTTTAACATAGTATCTTTACACCTCATCTGTTATTTTTGGAAATAAATCAAAATCTTTCTGAAAGAAAAAGGTAGTATTCCAAGAATAGAAAAGGTGAAACAGGTCTACCAACGTTATTGATTATAAATACAGGCACGTGGCCGGACGGTTAATCCCTTTCAGAACTGTCAGAAAGTCTGATGTTTTGTGAATTTCGGCTTGTCATCAAGTTAAAATCGCTTCCAACGAAGTATTGACTGATTTATCTGACACCCTGTCGAAAACGTGTTATAAGTGTTGTCATTTTAGGAACTGTACGATCCTTTAAAAGTTTTAACGTGTTACAGGTTTTTTGTTTTTATATTCCCACCCATTCCATCATTTTACTTTTGATATGTCCTAGCTCTGGAGGGGTTGTTGGCAATTTGAGCGAACTAAATTTGAAACAGTGACGTCATATAGTTGAAAATGTCATTGTTTAGATCAAAAGAGAAGTGGTATAGATGAACTCTAAAAAATCCCTTTACACATATCCATATTCTAACTTATTTCCCACAGGGTTTTTAATAAAAAAAACAATAATTTTTATTACAGATGTCTATTGTCATTTCTTAAATCAATCTTTCTAGTGAGAAATCAAAAAATAAAGTACCAAAGCTCGGACAGAATTGGAGATTGGTATATGGTACATAACTTTAACATAATTTTAAAATTCAAAGGATATATATATTTACACCGTTTTGAGATCATTATTACATTTTTAAATTGAATAATATGTATAGTTAATTATACTGTAAATATCCTGCAATTATTGTTTCCTATGAACAGTCTTTAAACATGATAGTGCCAGTAATCCACTTAAACTACAGGGTTAGTAACTCCTGATCCGAGAGTTACTAGATTCAACAACTTAGTGAGGCAAGTATGATATCTCAACTGCTCAACTAGATAACTAACTGAGTGAAATACTGCGTCCCAAGACCCAATTTACTGGTCACCCTTCCAGCTTAAGCTAAGATTGATGTTTTATAAAATGAATAATGCATATTAAATTGTTTAATTTTAGTTCCTCAAATAACGTGGCTTTTTGTAGTTATTTAATTAGGTAAAAAATATTCGCTCTACCTAAAGGGATTGCACATAATTTTTTACAGTACGTACAAGAATACAGAAGAATACAAGAATTACTTTTACAGGAATACAAGGCAGACTATCATACAAACCACTTTATTTTGATCAAAGGGTAGAGTATATTAATTCATGAAAGTCTTAATATTTTAGGATATTTTAATCTGAATATGAGTGAAGTTTGAGTGTTTTTAATTATATGTATTATGTAGCTTTTCACAAATACAAATTTTTAATTGAATGACCAAGGATCAGAGGCAAAACTCGTCCATTCCAGATTCAACCATAAACTTTCAAATTATTTATTCAGATTTATCATCACTTGCTCTCAAGAGCTAGTCTTCTTATTAGAATTCAATGTCTTATAAAATTTGTCAATGAGATGTATTTTGATGTTGGAATTTTAACAGTGTTATTATGACGTCGATATGTTTGAGCTCTATGGGGGTGTTATCAATTTGCGAGACGCAAAACGTGTAACGGAAGTGACATCATATAGTTAAGAGAACAACTATGTAGACGAACTGAAAAAAACCTTTGACATGTCTAAATTTTTTATTTAGTACCTTTTATTGGGCTTTTCCAACGTTTTGAACGACACGACGAGAAGGTGGAGAAAGTCCTCACGTTTTCAAATGATTTCCTAATAATTTACATTAAAATTGAAAGGTTTTTACCAAAACTTGAAAAATAATACCAAAGCTGTTTATAATATAATCAAAAATTAAACGTAAAAATTGTGTTTTTTTTAAGATGGTTGATTTTTTCGCTCGCACCACCTTGAAATAAAATATAAAATTGCTTTACTTTTGGAAAGCGACCTATCCCCTTCCTATGATTTATATGAGAAGCTTCCTTAATAAATCCATTTTACCCGAATGACCATTGGTGTGTGAAGAGAGGAAATTAAGAGCTTCGGGGTATAAGTTTCCGGACAGCCGCTTGCAGGGAAGAGGGTTAGAGGGTAGCGAGTTAATTTAAGCGTGCCAGGAGCTAGCCTGTTTACTTCACAAACCTTCACGGGCGATATTAGTAAGCTTAACCAGACACTCTTATTTGTTTTCATGCTAATTAACTTCTTCAGTCCATATCAAAATAAAAAGAACTATCTACGTCACTAAGTTTTGTATCCGTCCTCGTTGTTTTTTGACATTTTTTTGCTTTTTTATAGTTTTTAATATCCGCCCGTTTTCTGTAGAAGTAATGAACGTAGATTTACTGTCATTAATGAAATAGAGATCATAGGATTTTGTGTAATTTCTAAATATTATAACTCTAAATCTATCAAATGAAATCCCAAAAGCATAACACACTTCACAAATAAAATTTGGAGAATATATTTTTCCAATATGCGTTATATACAAATTTAGTCACAAGGATTGTTAAACAAACCTAGAAATCTTTATTGCGGGCATTTTCCATAACGATTTTATGTAAAACAAAGTTTCACGATGTTTCGGGATCTGGAATCTGGTATGTCCTCAGGCGAACCAATATCTAAAACATAATACAATTAACACACAATCTAGACTAAGCCAGTATAAAGCTGAAAACAAAATTTAAAGCAGTCAAAAAACTTACAAGCAAACCATTCAGTAACCATTACACACATAAGAAACATTGGTTCAGCTTTATACCGACTTAGTCCGGATTGTGTGTTAATTGTGTTATGTTTTAGTTATTAGTTCACCTGAGGACGGGATCAGATTCTAGATCCCGAAACGTCGTAAAACTTTTGTTTGCAAAAAAACGTGATGGAAAATGTCCGCAATAAAATCTAAATAACATAAATCCGCCATCAGCAATAATAAATATCAAGCAAAGGATATATAAAGAGTCTTAATTATAATTTAACAGATATATGGAAGCACACGCTATGTATTGTTTTCAAGATTTAAGAATTTTTACCAATAATATTTACCATTATAAAATATTAAATACGTTTTGTGTTCGTAAATTAACAGAGTATTCATTAGCACTTAACGTTTCATCTTAAAATCATACAGTTTTTGTGAAGGCTCCAAAGATTACAGTATGTCTACAGATTTCACAATGAAAAAATTCCATTTATGCTGACAATCAGAAAATGTTTAACTATTAAATTTAACTAAATTACTTTCTAGACATTTTCCAAAAATATTCTACTTTCGTCCAAACGTGATTTAAACCAAATTTAACGAAGCATCAACTCCTCACAAACGAAGCTAAATAAAAATTAAAACATTAGCTTCAGGGTTCATCGAAGCACTTCGGTAACACCCTGTATTCTGCAGGGATTTATCCCGAGGAAGAGTGCCTTTGTCGGTTGGTTTGCAAAGCTGTTCTCAATAAAGAGCGTAACACGTTTATTACTCTATGGGGAGCGTGTGTAATGCTGCGTCCCACTTGCCCAAGATCGGTTTCTTCCTCTGTGGATATACATGCTATCTAATGTATATTACATTGCTTTTAGCTATCTCAAACATTTTAATATTTCCTGGATATTGTTGAAAACGTTTATTCAAAATATAAATACATCTAAATTAAATGGTTATGCATACATATTCTTCCATTCAAGCCCAAACCGTTTGTCTTATAACCTTAGACTGATTCAGTGACATGTTCTGTAGTCTAGCTACTTGGAGGTCACGAATTGTGGATAATTGTGAGCGATGGTTGGTGGGTATAGTGTTCTCTTGTGTAGATTAACGTCCGCACTATTGAATATTAAGACCATCCTCATAATTAGATCAATTCGTAATTCAGAGGCAGTGGTTCGGACTCCACGTTAAACTGTAGGTCCCTTAGATATGCCATTGACTGTTGGGCTATTAATTAACAGTTCTGTCTAAGAAAAATGTCAGCTTTAGTCAGTAACAAGATTACAAGATCGCGCCACAATCATCTTACACTAATTTCTTATTCTTACTTGGCTTAAAATAGGTATTTTACAGGTGTGCTTAAGTATATAACAAAATTATAAATAATTATTTATCGTTTATTTCAAAATTGTATTTTGACTCCATTATATAATTAAAATGATTATAAATTTAATGCTGAATTTTATCATGATGAAAGCTACAGCTGCAACTACATTGATAACGATTAACGTAAATATATTTAAAAAATATTTATATAGTTAAATTTTAACAACAATAATTACTTTCCAATACAACCAGATCAAACCCTGCTTGATGTCTGTGAATAATAAACTTTGATTGTGATCAAGCTAATAACTTTACGTGATATATTAATAATAAGCCAAGAGATGAATCTGACATTCTATTGTCATTAGTGAAATGAAAAACGACATTCTCTTTTTAATTCCATATGAAGCAAAATGGAACTCATCAATGAAGCAGAGTCTCAGCGAGGCTGTTGACAGTATCATGACAGTTTCGGAGCGTTTCATTCAGCCACAGGCTATTGAAAAACTTTGAATCTAAATTGCTTTTTCCTGTTTCCAACCCATAAATATCCCCCTTAAGAAGAAACACTTTTACCATTCACTCCGTCCAATCGCACTATTGTGCGACAATAGGATCGTTAAGGCCCTTGTGCTTGGAAATTGCAACAAAAATAAAATAAGTATACTTCAGTTTGAATTATTTTTTCGTAAACATTTTACTGTTAACTTTTTTCATTTTTGTCAAACAACCCACTGCCTAACAAATAATAATAATATGAATTTATATGCTTTCCGAGTTAAAGGTATTTTTATATGCATGTACAAAGTTAACGAACTCTAAACACTAAAAAATGTATTGTTTCATTAAACCGATTGAGAAAAACTTTACAAAATATTTTCGTTAACACAATTTTTAGGGCTCAGACAATCCTGACACAAAGTTTTAAATTTTATGTAGCCCCCAAAATTAATTAATAAAACTATAAATTAAATTATAAGTGAGTTTTTATTCAAAGATATTAATTAAAATACACGAATGTAGAAATGTTTCATCAATTACAATTATGTTACACACATGAAAGACAAATAGAACCTCTTCCTGTTCCCTCCTATTATTTGGCCTCCTAATTTCATTGAATTAAACTCATTTCCAACTTCTTTATATTTAGACAAAGGACTCTTTATTAAGTGATATAAAGATTTTGACTTCAACAATGATACTATATAGCATTTGTAATTCCTCTATCAAACTTTCTTACTGTCATATGGATTTAAGTACTGCACTAATGGATCTTCCAGCTTTGTTCGCTATAATTAAATTTTCTTACATAGTAGTACCTATATTATATTACCATGCAAGTGTTTAATAAAAGTTCTTTAAAAACAAATTTAACACTTTATGGACATCTAAATAAACTACTATAGCCTCTATGATGGTTTCAACAAATATTTTTGTATCTTAAAACTATGTATTACCTTTATATACATATAGTTATAATTCTCATATTTTTCAACCGTATGAGATTCAAATAAAATTTATTTGTATTTACTTCACTGGGGGAAATAGGTTAGATCATTGACATATCCATGTCAAAAATAATTGTGATGATATATCTTTTACTTCTTGAAATATGTGTGCGCCTACCGAAACCTTAAAACCCTTAATTTTCGAGAATCGACGAAAGAGAAAATTATAGTTTTAAACTACATCAACTTTCATTTAGAGGAACTCTAGCATACAGGGTTTTATTAAAACATTAATGACTAACTACTCATCCAACTTTAAAGAACGATATTTATAAAATATATAAACAAGTTAAGCGAAAATAAAATCCAATATTTTTACCATAATAACCACCCAACTCTGCTTAAACTACTAATAAGTATTTCCATATTGTATTTAGTATGCACACTATATTGAATTACTTAACAATTTTATATTTATTGAATCATTATTTAACGTGACAACCTATTTACCTTGGGTCCTCTGCGTCTGGGAGGGGTCAAAACATATTGTGACGTGTGAAAGTGAGTTTACTACCTCCTCCCCATTCCCCCCCACCCGGGGCCTTTTACTCCCTTGTTACAACTCCACGGGGCGCTTTGAGATGCGCTAACAAAGAATTTCTCTTTAAAATCTTTTTGAAAACTGTTTAACTTTCTGAGTATTTTTCTTTTAAAACCCTTATATTTGACACAATGATTTTTAAATTCACTGAAAAGTGTATTTGATTTCAAGCACTGTCCTAAAATGTACAAAACATACTATTATAAAATCATAGATATTGAGCATTTTATTTTTTAATAGTTACTAATATTTTTCACAAAAATCATCTTATGTGATCTGTTTTTTTATAATTACGTGAAATGTCTAGGTAGATCTGAACCTCATTATGTAAATGGTGGTAAAATACAGTTGTTTGAACTAAAAAGGTAATTGTTCAGATTTAATTATATGCTGAAGAAAATTATTATTATATATATAAGTTCCAATAATACAGTAAATAAGAATCTCAAAAAATAATGTATTTTAAAAGCAAGAGTAAATTAAAAATCACTAATATATTGTTAGAAAGAAAGGAAAATTAGATATAATCACGTTGAAAACAGTTAGTAAATATTAGGATCACTATTATTACTATTAATTATACCATTTGATGTAGAATATTAGTCTATTATCATAAAACTAAAAGTTCTTTTCAGTTTTAAACATGTTTTCTATAACTGGTATTTTTTCATGATTGTTATCATAAAATAATAACTTTACAGCTACATATTATTCTTATAGAACCACTCACTAAGAACTATTTTACAAGGTCACGAATTGTGGATAGCTATGAGCGATGGTCGATGGGTGTGGTGTTCTCTTGTGTGGATTAACGTCCGCACTAATGATTACTACGTTAATCCGCAAATACCATCCTCATAATTAGACCAAATCGTAATTCAGAGGCCGTGGTTCGGATTCCACGTTAAACTGTAGGTCCCTTAGTTGCCATTGGCTGTTGGGCTATTAATTAACAGTCCTGTCTAAGGAACATGTCAGCCTTAGTCAGTAACAAGACTACAAGATAGCGCCACAATCATCCCACAATCATTTCTCATTCATACTTGGCTTAAAATACCTACCTAGGTAGGTCGCCATTTCAAATGGTAATCTAAAGGCTTATAATTGTAGAACTTAGTATTTAAAAATACATTATGAACGAAATACATACTGTTATAATTTTAAATTGGCAACAGGTTTTTAACTTAAAGTGTTTCATAAATCCAATTTATTATTTTTATTTCGCAAATAATTGGTGAATCTCGAGAAACTATCTTATAATTTGTCAAAGCATCGAAACATGATTCCAATAATAACAGAAACCCAATATGTAATGGAGTTCTTGGTCTCGATCCAGCGAATCCTCTCAACGCAAGTCGAAAAGTAAAGTGACTTTCATCAGCTACTATGCAACTATTTTTACTTCGGTATTCAAACAATGCCATGTAGGAAATACATATTTTGTTATATTAATAAATCGGTCTTGAGAGCCTCAGTACCTCTGTGAGAAACCCTCTCTTCGGCGTGATGTCACTTTCCATAGCACCCTGCAGGACAGGCTCCTCCATTTCCTGAGGATAAGTCGCGAGGTTGGCAGGATATAGTATTTTGGTCCAGCGTTGTATAAATAGACTCCCACTGAGCCTCAAAGTCAGCAACTGGTCTTTTGACTTTTGAAGATAAAATAAAATATAGATTAGATTAGATTACATCATTGAAATGGCAACCATACTACAATGTAGGTATTTTAAGCCAAGTATGAATGAAGATTGGGTGTAGGATGATTGTGGCGCGATCTTGTAGTCTTGTTACTGACTAAGGCTGACATTTTCCTTAGACAGGACTGTTAATTAATAGCCCAACAGCCGATGGCAACTAAGGGACCTACAGTTTAACGTGGAATCCGAACCACGGCCTCTGAATTACGAATTGGTCTGATTATGAGGATAGGCTTTGCGGATTAACGTAGTATTCAATAGTGCGGACGTTAATCCACACAAGAGAACACCACATCCACCGACCATCTCTCGCAACTATCCACAATTCGTGACCTCCATGTAGCTGGATTACGTCACCACCGTCCCAGTCAACTATTTTGACTAACTAGATTAAGACCATTTAAAAAAAACTGTATATACAGAAAATCACTTGAAAAATAAATGTGATACTTTAATGAAGCCATTTAAAGGTTTGCATCGTCCATTTGCTACGCAGTTCAGTTATAAGTCAGAACGGCATTGTTCCGGATCAAATCAACTACAGTTGACGTAATATTCCACGAATCGATCAAACTCCTGAACCCCTGATCAAAGTCAAACTCAGCGAGAGTTAGCTCCGTGCAACTTTGATATCCTGGCCTCGGGCTCAGACTCATAGCCGCCGGATCATCCGATCTCCGTCATCTTATTATAACTCCATACTCTACGTACAAACGATCAACCCTCTGCAAAACACAACGTATAAATTTACTGCCTACAGATATCTACTTAAGCTATATCTAAGCTGGGAGGGGTATTAGCAAATTACAAAATACAAAAAGTGGCTATCCTGTAATATAGATACTTGGGAGTTCACGAATTGTGGATAGTTGTAAGTGATCGTCTGTGGATTTAATATTCTATTGTGTGGATTAATGTCCGCGATATTGACTATTACGTTAGTGTGCAAAGACCATCCTCATAATTCAGAGCGCAAATTTTGGTTCGGATCTCACGTTAAACTTTAGGTGCCTTAGATGCCAGTGGTGGAACATGTCAGCCTTAGTCAGTAACAAGACTACAAGATCGCGCCACAATCATCTTACACTCATTTTTCATTCTTACTTGGCTTAAAATACCTACCTTTGTAGGTATTTCAAATGGAAATCTAATCTAATCTAATGAACTACTATATATAGTTTTTGTAAAACAACTATGAAAGTTACAGATATATTTCTACTCTATTGTGTCCACTTACTTAAAAATTTTTTTTTATCAAGGATTAATATTTACAACTACTCTGAATCAAAAACTATTACAACATAAAATGTATGAACTATTTTAGTAATGAAAATCTTTTACTCAAAAGGTCCTTGTTTTATAAATAATGAAAACTATAATGATTAATTAATTTTTTAAATAAATTGCAGACGCTTAAATTATAAAAATACCATAATTCAGCTTCATGCCTTATCTCATAGCCGTCTAATTTAAAGGTTTTATTAGTGAATGTTAAAAAATTACAATTCAAAAGTAAATTACGAATAATACGTTAATTATATTTCAACATTGTTAATATTTTAACTTTTATAGGTTAAATTTTTTATTTCAGATTTTTCAACCAGAACTTCTTATATTCAGTCCTATGACACGAACTGCCTTCTCATAGCCGTCTGACAGGTAAAGGTCTTTATTGGTAGCTTCCTGTGAAAGTCACAAATTTTATATTAAAAATTTATAATACTTATCAAAAACTTATAAAGAACTCTAGCTATGAGTTATTGATCAATTTAAATAAAATTGACCCTTTATGTGTATTGTAAGTTTGATATTAACAGTTTAATATTTTATAGCATTTTTATATTAATATTATTTTTTTAGGACGTTACTTTTATTGTATCATAATTTCTAAAAAAAATTAGCAAAGATTTATTTTGTTTGTCCTGTTTTCCTAAAATTTCGCAACAAAACCAATAATACTACTAATTTAGCAACAGACGACATATGAAACATGTTATCCAAGATTAACCAACACAACAAAGATTAATTGTATGTCAACAAAACAATTTTTGATTGTTATCATACTATAATAAAAGCAATGTGACATTTGAGTAAGTACGTCTCGAGTTTCAATTTAAAACCATCGACGTCCTCTAATAAATTTATTTTTTCCAAAATAAAAATTAAATAAAACTATAATTTGATGCAAAAGATATCAATGATTTTTTGCAGTACTGATTCCCTTAAATTGACGCTGTAGAAATGTATTTAAACGTTAAAGTACTGCGAATATGACATGATGACATGTAACTTTGAGCACAGAAAACTTATCTCTTTCTCACAATGATCCAAAAAATAACTATAATACCCAACAAATCAGTTTTTCGCTTATGATTATAAAAATCATTCATGTATTATGTTGTCTATTGATATTTTATTATATTGATGGTTTATAAAACCTCTTTTGTCATTAAATAATTATCCTTAATAAACTTCAATATATACTTTTTAATGTAAGTTATTTTGATTGGTCTAATTTCAATACAATTCGTTATAGGTTATACATTATACAGGCTGTTTTTGAAGTCCCTTCCCCCACATTTTTGTCTTCAATTTATATTTAAAGTGATTTTTAACTACGAGAATCATTAAATAGGTACATACCCTAACTTTGGTAGTAAGTAAAAAATAGGAGTTCTCTGAGGTCCAAAATGTAGGAGTCAACTTTAAAAATCTTTATGATAAGCTTGTCATCAACCTCCAAGACAAAGGTTGACTCCTACATCTTGGACTTCAGGGAACGTCTTATTTTATTTCCCCAAAAGTTAGAGTATGTACCTAATTAATAAATTCCATAAAATTGAATATCACTTAAATTATAAATCGTAAAAACACTTAGGGGGGAGGGACCACCCTGCACTTTGTTCATTGTAAAAGCCTTCCATGATATGTCATTTTTCACCTTTCTGTATTCACGTACTGACACTCACCTTTTCAGCAGGAACGTAGACGGAGTAGACGTAGATCTGCAGCCGTGAGGACTGCTGGAGGGTGAAGTCTGAGCAGCTTTGGGACTGTAGAACATAACTTCCACCACTCTGGCACAAGTTGTAGTTCTTGAACATGGTGTTTCCACCTGTCCAAGAGGGTTTTCCAGCCGTAGCTGTCCATTTCAGGTCTTTAGAGGACATGGTTTTGTCTGGAACACCAATAGTATTTTATGTTATATTGTTTTCAGTTAGAACCTAATAGTAATCCATTGATTATCTCTTACAAAATACCATTTAATGACCATTTAGACTTCTCCAGCTAGTTCTTTTTTTAACTTCTAATATTTTAAACCTAAAAGTACAGTCTGATCCCACTATTTTGGTACAGAATATCCCAAAATGCTCCAGACTTAGAAGAGTAACCGAGATTAGTAATTCTTACTTTACGTACTCTAAAGATTTGTTGAGCGAGATGTAGACTTAGCCATACACTATGATGAATTTTAATCACACAGTTCCATCTGGAAGACTCAAAAGGAATTTAAATTACCCTTCGAAAATGTTTACGCTTCGGGTGAAGATTTTCTCGTGAATTTGTTTTTTTTTCTCACCACGCTCGTCCTAAATAATTCTTTTTATATATTATCTTCATATACAATGAATGTGACCGAGGCGTGTCCTGTAATCCAGCTACTTGGAGGTCACGAATTGTGGATAGTTGTGAGCGATGGTCGGTGGGTGTAGTGTTCTCTTGTGTGGATTAACGTCCGCACCTCCTCATAGTTAGACCAGTTAGTACCTAATTCAGAGGCAGTGGTTCGAACTCCACGTACTCTAGGTCCCTTGGATATGCCATTGACTGTTGGGCTATTATTATTATTAGTCAGTAACAAGTCTACAAGATCGCGCCACAATCACCTTACACTCATTTCTCATTCATACTTGACTTAAAATACCTACCTGATTAGATTGTCATTTAACTAGCTAATAACTAATTATTCAAAGAAATAAAAGTCAAATACTCTTTACAGTCCTATTAAAAAAAAATTAAAATTACTGTAAACAGGATATTTTCTGTAAAATATTTTTCTCATGTATACTTTGATAAAGAGCATGTGGCAGAAACTTAGTTGATTAGTTATTGCAATCTTGGGGATCGTAGTTTGGAACTTGTGTAATAACCAACAATTACCACCGCAGGTGGATGATTTAGTGTAATGTTTAGTCTCCATAAACGATTATTTTATAATTTTAAATCAGCCACAAGACCATAACTAATTTGATACCTGAGTAAATACTAGAATAGGAAGTGAGCAAAGACTTTCTAAATTTATAACTATTAAACAAAAACTATAAGTTAAATAATTTAGTTTACAAAAAACGTATTGAAAATAAAATACTATGACATTGTCTGTAATGTTTTCAGTTCTTCTAAACAGCTGTCCTTATAACCAAATGATGTCACTTCCGCTACAATTTTCGTATGACACGAATTGTTCGCGCAGGGCTCAGACATATCCACGTCAAAAAATTGTATCTACTTTCCTGTGAGAAATAGGTTAGATCATCAGATATTTTTAAAGGGAACGTTTTTAGTTAATCTAAACAGCTGTTCTTATAACAAAATATTCAACACAATAGCTCAGGTAGTTTCTATGGAAACAGAATCGAAACACTTTCGCTGCATTTTTCGTGCTATAACAATTTTGTGTTAGACAAATCTCCTAACACACCCCCAGAGCCTAGACATATCCCTCTCAAAATATCCACTACTAGAACTTCATCTCACATTTTTCCTCTATAAACTTATGGATGGTACACATGGTCCTCACCGACTCTGTAGCTGAATGTGATTGTATAAGGCACCCCACTAGAGACATCACAATCCCTTCTGTTGCAGATAGACCGAGAGCCAGATAGTATATCCACACTGCTGATGGAGTTGCCCATTACTGTTACAAAACTTATAATTAATTGTTAATACCCTATTAGGTACTCCTGAATACTATTTTTGATCTAACGAAGTTGAGAACTAAGATATCTCTTTAATGCTAGTTTAGAGGCTAGAAATAGGTTTATAACAATAGTTATGAAAACATTGGATATTCAAGGGAACATATTTGTACCCATCTTCTTTTTTTCGTATTTACAAAAATTTAAATTCACATACAAACTGAAAAAAACAGTGTGCAAAAACTCTTTCTGAGCGCACACTGTTTTGTGTCGCCCCGCTAGAGTATTGTGGAAATCTCGTTTTTGTATTGTATATGATAGATAAGTATAGTATTATTGACAACATGATATAATTAATATCTGTAACTTGACTTTCAGGTTATCACTTGAAAACGGAGGGAGTTTCTCCACCTCCAGAAACGTTGTGTAGTTAAAAACACAGACGTGTTGGAAAGATATTGAATAATTAGTAAGCAATGTGATTATGAATTTTAAACATTTTGTGGAAATAAACAGCTTAAAGTCTTAACTGATCGGTAAGGAACGTTAAAGTCTGGTTTTCTCACAAAATTATGTCTACTAGATATAATCCCTTAAAAAAACTTGTTAGTCTAATTAATTCTTATTCTTGTTCATGATAAACCAACACATATCAATGGTTATTTCTGAGTAAAGGCCAAGTGAAATGAAATGTTATGCAGCTTCGCTACTGACAAATACAAAAGTAATTAAACGGTAATGATCCTTAATTGATAGTCCGTGAAGCTGAGGTAGCTACGTGTAGTGTTCACAGATCCATTGGTTTATAATCCTAATTAATAATCTCTTTGGAGATTTTTTAGGCAATTTTTGATATCTCTAGGCTACTCAAGAAACAATTGTGCTTCTTGTGTTCATTGATCACAACACACTTGACAATGAATATCTTCAGTAGTAACTCTTAAGAGCAAACTGTAAAACAGCATGTCCTATACAATTTGTTTATTAAATAAAGACTCGTTAAAATTTAAAAACCCTATTGTTACCTTGCTGAGTGAGTCCGAAAACACAAAGAATAGCCTCGATAAACAGTCTCATGTTATTGATGAGTTTTCTGAAAATCATAAAAAGTTACAATTTATTTTTATATCATTTTATGATGGTGGTTTATTTTATGGTACGGAAAAAGAAGTTTTAGTATCACAGGTGCATTATGCTTGTCCTAAAGGCATAATATTCACATTTTAAGTGGCAAGCGACTCTCAGATCATGACTAGACCTCTTTTAAAATTATGGGACTTTAATTTTCTGTCTGTAACTAACTAAATGTTTAAAAGTCTGGAAGCAGCAGTGAGGAGGTGGATAGAATTCAGAGAGGGAGAAAAATGACTAGAGCTTTCAATTCTGTTTGGTGGGATAGAGGTGTCTTGAAGAAAATTAAAAAGAGAATTTTTAGATCTATGGTACAAAGTGTAGCACTGTATAACTCAGTAGTTTGGGACTTGAAGCAGAGGAATGTGGGGAAGCTATTGACTATGGAGGTGGATGTGCTGAGGATACGTTGTAGGAGGACAAGATTGGACAGGGTGAACATACGAAGAGAAATTTAAGTTTAATGAGATATATTAGATTAGCTGCAAAAGATGTGATTAGACTGGTTTTGCCATATAAATCGGATGTAGGAGGGCCGACTTACATGGCAAATGTTGGAATGGGTTCCACCATGGAGGAAGCAAATAGCACGACCCAGACACAGTTAGCAGATGGGGATTCAAGAGGCAATTGACATTACAAAATGTAAACATTGAGACCCAGAACGGTCACGGCAACTCTTTCTTCTTCTTTCCGAAGTAACGAGTAAGAAGTAAGTATAATTGACCATGCTTCGATCTTTGCAAGCTGCATGTTATAGTAATGGATGATTAAAAATAAATAAACTTAAAACTAGAGAAGCTATCATCCAAAACTATTTCTTCCTTCAAACTGAAATAGTTTGTTTGTTTCAAATTATTTAAAACTTAACGTATTTTGTTACCTTACTTGTATTATGTTCAAACATTTCTAAGTTAAATTAACACATCTTTAAATTTATAGTATAATATTTATATATACAACTATTCCCTTATTCGTGTGTATTTTGCTGTAAAATAACTTACAAAACAAACTACTTCGTAAGCTAAAAATGTAACTTTCCTTACCTATTATCAAGTATTGAGGGAACTGATCACCTACCGTTGATGCAAACAAAATTGTTTCAAATATTGCAGCTAACTAAACATGACTATCACAAAAGCGTGAATCGCACCTTTGCTAATTAAGTCTCATTCACGAGATAAAACATCAACGAGCCATTGTTAAGCACATTTAACTTAAAAAGTAGTAAAGGCTGAAAAAATCTTCCCCGCATACGAAATACGTTTGTTACTTGTTAACTGTTTTTGGTAAAATAGTTAAAGTTTATAAGTGTTAAGCAAACAATTAAGTGCAACTTATTTAAAGGTTGAACTATAAATCTTCAAACGTAGGCTTTCGCGGTCGGTATCAACAATGTCAAGTTGAACTATGAAGTTTGTAAAACGATTCATAAATTTATTGATTGTCCCCCCTTATAATTTCATAGGTTAAACCAAACACACAAAAAATAACTATTACATGCCTTAAAAGGTTCCCATATTATTTAAATAGAAACTAACCAACGTACCAAGTACAGAACGTATGTCGACTTCAACTTAAAACTTTCCAAAATGCTGGATTTATTTAGTTAAAGGCAAACACCTAGCAGTTTTTACTCAATTATAACCCGAGTTTAAAGCTACTCGAGTAGGGTAAATCCGCAACCAGATTAAAACTTAAGTTAAGTTCTAACTTAGTTAGCTCACTCCGATCCGATTTGACTGAGGAAAAGGTCGTGATTTACTGTAACGTATTTTCACTTCCATGACTTTGGAAATACCCTTGAGAGACATTATTGCAATTTAAGGTAATTTCATTCTTATATATGTTTTTGTCATTAGGTATATATAGGATTAAGTAAAAACTCACGTCTTCAAACACTTCTTAATATATTTACACTTAATTATACAAACGTTAAGTATATACAAAAGTTGTTGAATTGGCGATCGATTTCGTCCAGTCACACCGGACATCATCCGGCCCAAACGGAGACTGAAAGAAACAAGATTGCGTCCCTGCTTGGATACAATTGGTAACTGGAAGTTCCTTTAATGGCGTTAGATGTAGCATTTATTCTAACCACCCATCCATCCAGCCATCCATCCATCAATCTATCCATCCATCCACCTATCCATCCATCCATCCATCAATCCATCCATCCATTCATCCGTCCGTCTGTCCATCATCAATCAATCCATACATCCATCAATCAATCAATCAATCAATCCAACTATCTATCAATCAATTAATCCATCAATCAATAAATCCATCAATCAATCAATCATAATCCGTTCGTCCGTCCATCCATCTATCTTTCTGTCTACCTATCCATTTATCTATCTATCTAGATCAAACAAATGATGCTTTTAGGTAAAAGCAAAAACATGATTAGGTATGAAACGTACATTTTTAGGTTGGTTATTAACCAGAAAAAATGTCTATTATATATTTTTCTCTTAGCTCAATTTAACTTTGCATGACTTAATTTTTTTCAACTTGAGCACAAATAATAGTATAGTATGAATCACATTACAAATTGCAAGCAGTAATACTAGCTTGGTGGCTGAGTGCCTATTGTGCCCACCTTTAAAACTGTAATGCTCCGGATTGAATGCCGCAAGGATCAATTCTAGACCCAATTTCCTTTTCTTCATTGATCCATCAATAAATCATGTTTCAGAATTAATTTTTCCTATAAGGTATGTAACATTTTTTTATTACTTTTAAGAAATTCATAGGCTTATAAGAATATGTTTTAAGATCAATTTCTTAATTTATTTTAAGTAATAATAATAATGATATATTAATGCTTTTGTTCCCCTTCGAAAATTTCAGTACATTGAATCAACGAGATAATAACTTGAACAAACTTCAATTAATATTAACTAATAGGAAAATTTAAACCATGATCCATAGTAAAATCATATGACTAAAGTATAAAACTAAAAAATGTTTCTTTAGAGAAATAATACACACCCTATAAAAGCAATTCAAAAGTTAAAATTAATCCATGCTATATAGAAATATTGGTTACATGCAACCATTCTAGTGTCTTGCCTTTTTTATCACACAATAAAAATTTACAATACACGCTGGTTTTATAACGTGTTTTTCAAACACTTTTTCTGTCCAATACTTTTAGTATAACAAAGGTTTAACAAATCCTTATTTTAATTATATTTAAGGATAGAGATGCGTTGAAAGAATGTTTTGTATAATTCTAAGAATTCAGGAATTCAGCTTAAAACCAAGACGTAGGAAAAGATCAGCTACAGTTGAGAGGGCTCGAATTCGGAGGAAACCATACTGAATGTTTTATCAGGTTCAAAAAGCTTACGAAGAATTCTGTTTCAACAAATATTCCTCACTGCGCTCAAACATTAATATCATTTATGTATTTGTTTACAAGTTTTGTAATACGCTCAAATTTATGGATTACATTCAAAGCATTTAGGTTTACCACAGCGAGAATCACAAGAGGGGTTAGTTGTGAAACATCACTCGGTACAAACAATCCTCTACCGTTTATTGCTTTTGATTCTCTGTGTTCATTACGGTTATATTTTTCGCGTATTTTAGTTTTGTGAATATATTTTGTTTCGTTGAAAAATCTTTGCGAACGTCTGGCAAGTAAGTTGTAGGCTATCTAATCCAGTGACGGATGACTCCTGTCAGACCATGAACGGTGACGTCACTAACACCGTGGTGGATGGTTCAAGGGTGGTACAAATTTTTATACTTTGATCCTGAACATATATATTGTTCATTAAGGACACACATTTAAGTCACAATTAGTAAAAGTAGTAGTGTTCATCCTAATTTCATCCTTAGGTTGATCGCACACTATACTGTAGGTCCCTTAGATGTCATTAACTGTTGGGATATTAATTAAAAGTCCTTTTTAAAAAACAAATCGGTCATTAAAAATACTACACGATCATGCCAAAATCGTCTCAAACTCGTAATCCAGCTTTTTGGAGGTCACGAATTGTGGATAGTTGTGAGCGATGGTCGGTGGGTGTAGTTGTGTGGATTAACGTCCTCACTATTGAATACTAAGTTAATCCGCAAAGACCATCCTCATAATTAGACCAATTCGTAATTCAGAGGCAGTGTTTCGTATTCCACGTTTAACTGTCGGCCCTTAGATATGCCACTGACTGAAGGGCTATTAATTAACAGTTCTGTCTAAGGAACATGTCAGCCTTCGTCAGTAACAAGACTTCCTCATTCATATTTGGCTTAAAAAACCTAACTGAGTAAGACAATATGTTAGTTAAACTATAAAGTACAGTTTCTTTCTGATAATTTTCCTCCTCGTAGAGTATTCAAAGGGCAAGTCTGTATCCACGGAGTGTTCAGCTGTGAGTAAATACCTTAAGAAAGATTAACTACAACACTGCTGCAGCCTGCGTCAAGTTCTCTGCAGTCGTTGTATATCTCCTCCAGCATATTTCACTCGTTCAAGTATTTTATCTTCTCCTTTGTAAATTTAAGCTATTGTGCTGCGTTATTCAGATTGTAACGGCTTTCTCGTGTCACAGTATCTAAATTAGTGTAAATCAAACGTTCCTCTTTTGTTTGTAGCATTAGTTTCTCTGATATTGAGAAAATAGTAATAGAATACAAAATTTTATAATTACTACACTTTGTTAGTTTATAGCTTAGAGTATTAATTACGTTTGTTGCTTAGTAAATTCAGCTGATTAAAAACAACCAGCAGTTGAACCTCGCAATTTGCCAGATAATGGTTTGATTCCTTGCTTAACTATGAAAATATGGAAACGAATGTTGTAAAGGTTTGGTACTGGACACAGTTATTTTCATTCATACTTATAGTTTGTTAGGTTTCCTGAGTTTTTGATGCGCTGTAGACTATGACGTGAATGGTGGTGGGGAAGAACTGCTGCTGATGTGTTGTTTACTTACCGGCTGACAATGTTTTTACATAAATATGTCTTAGCTCTGGAGGTTAACAAATTGCACGACCATAATTTGAAACAGTGACGTCATAGTTTGGTTAGAGATTAAACTGAAAACATTCGCTTTAGACATATCAGGGAAGTAAATACAAACATTTTTCTATGTTTCTTTGTTACTGTGATATTGTGCGGTATTTCAACTACTACATGACATGTCATTCAAGACTATTTTCAATCTTTAAGGAATCAATAAAACCACAAAGATGCCATTTATTAAGGGTTACTCTAGGAACGACTTTTAGAGGGTATTTGTCCAATTATTTATAATATTTTTATTCACTGACTATCAATTAACAATCCTGTAAAAATATTGTTTTTGTTTTTGACAGTGAAAAAGCTACAATTTTTTTATTTAAACACACTGATCACTCACACTTTTTACCTTAAATTACTTTATTATCTTTATCTTTAACATATTTTTAATGACAATTTTAAAGCTCGGACGAAACTAATTTACATTATTTATAATAGCTATGAATAGTTATGAGTGAGTCTATGAGTAAGGTGTGAATTTTCAAAGTCTTGGATTCAAATCCACCAACTACCAATGACTTTCACCACGTAATTATTTCACAACCCACTGAGTTTATCCTGAAAAAAGGCTTCGTATGATTTTCCAGACTGTACTCTGATAAGAGGTGAGATATAAAGAATACTTTGGAAAGAACTAATTGGCAAGTTTAAGATCCAAAACGTAACTAAGGTCGACCCAGGTTCGGAGTCCAATAAGCTACTAGCTACACCACTGACTGACTCAACCATTTAGTTTTAGTGTAGACCTAAAGAATTAACCTAGAGGATGCAGTTCCTGTGGGAAGCAGAGATTTAAGATGTCCAATGTTACGGTTGGGACCAATATAGGAGATGAAGGAGGGATGAGAAAGATGGCGCACAGCTGTTGGTGTGGTCAAAATCCTACTTAGTTTTGAAACTAGGTGAGGTATTTAAATCCAAACAAATTAAGTGTCAAAGAAATGGTCGTCGAAATATTGTGGAAATGTGTACTGCAATGCACGTAACAGTCAGCTGTGTAAGCCTAAACCTCTTACCAGGAATCGAACTAACTTGTCTGCTAGACCACAGAGTAAACCTCCAGTTCGGGATGAATAAATAATCAACCAATCAGCGCAAAGGCTTCTCCGAGCTGTTGAATCCCCAGCTTATCTCTCATTGCTAAAATTATGAATGCCTGAATTATTAATTAGGTTGTTTAACCTCACCATAAAATATTTACATCTACAAAAAACTATAATTACTTTTTGGAGTCAGTTAAAGGAATCCATTATGGGTTTTTATTGCATCGCAGTTTTTTTTATTTTGATTACTATTTCGATTTGTATTTCATAATGAAAAATACAAATACAAAAAACCTTGGTTGCTTGGTACTGATATTACAAATTAAAAATAATTTATTTCTTGAATTTACAGCTCGGTTACGTCCATTTGTAACTAAAACATAATGTATTCATGTTAAAATATTTTATATTTTTAGCTTAAGCTTTAAAATGTATTTTTGCCAGGAACCTAATTTAAACGTGTTTTAATTCAGTAGTATTTTCAATTTCTATATATAATCTTCTCCGTTTTTTAACTTTTCTGTGATTTGTTTACTTTTTTTAATATTTTCAATCCAAATATTGTGACATGGAGAGAATTGAATAGAATCAAAAATGTGTTCTTTCTGCATAAATTATTACATTTCTTGTTGTTTCTTCTTACAATACAACGAAACAATTACTTTCTTCTTATTATTCTTCTACTAATGTTATCTTACCAAATTTTATCTCCGGTTATATTTTTGAATATTTCTAGACTGCATCCTTTAAAACAGCATAGAAGGATGGGATTTGAGTTTGTTTAAAAAAATGTAAATGTTTAAATGTAAAATGTAATTTCATTTTCCTTAAAAATAATCATTTATTTATAATATTTAAACCCCATAAGTATATTTTCTAAAACCTTTCAACCACTTATTTTAACATTCGACTCAATTTTTTGATTGAAATTTTTTTGAGAACATTCCTCTACATTTTACAATTCTTTAGATATAAATTTAGTAATTATAGTTTAATTTGATTCCACTCAAGTTTATTTTTTTAGTGAACCTAAAATAATATTTTGAAATGTTTATTAATACTCACAAATTTCGAGGGTTCCATTTTTATTTTATAGTACAAAAAGGAAAGAGGAAGTAAAAGACAATTAAATACAGCAATCAGGTTTTTTACTCTTATGCCAGTGTGGCCACTGGTTTTCCACTTCCCATCTCATCCCACATTAATTAAATGTGAGCGCCTCAATTGGAGAAGCCAAATCCACCATCCACCGTTCACTCCTGGAATAAATAATACCTTAATCAAGGTTGTGTGTCATATTTTTCCAAGCTTATCAAGCTATTGTTGTGAACAAACAGAACCACAATTTTATTTTTTCTCTTCATAAATTTACAAAACTAAATTTTTCTGAAGGTTATTTTTTGTCAACACGTACTCCCTAAACTTGTTCCTTAAGATTCCTTATATTTTTTAACATTATGATGATTGGTAATACTTATATATTCCTATCCATGAGTCCACTCTACATAAAACGTTGACTTATTACCTTGATAATGTCAAAGACCCTTAGTCATATTATTTATTACAATATTGCTTCATTAAATGGCTATTTTCCAATCAAACCCTAAGAAGTAAGACTGTACTTGTATTTTCAATTTTAATATAGTCAATAAATTGTTGATGGATATGATGTTTTCATTTAGAATAGTTCTCCAAAATTGTATCCTCGGCTAATAGCAAAAGATTGAAACACTACACAGAATTTCCCATAAGTAAAGTTTCAAACTCTAGGAAAAGGTTGCATGTGTCAAAATAAAGAGGAAATCAAAAAACATATTTTTCCAAAAACAATTTGATTACCAGATATCATTTTTTGTATTTTTTACAAAATACTTCTTATCTTCGAAATTTATCAACCGATCTTCATAAGACTCAGTATGTTTAAATAAAAGAAAACAGCAGTAGAAAAATATTCAACTTGGTCCAATTGGAAATTTGATTTATTTTCTACAGTAGTTCTATTTCAACTGAGTAAACCCTATCTTTCCCATCATCCATCTTTCACACATCGTTCTAGTTATTGAGAAAGATTGGTTGAAAATTTTCAAAGGTAACAGTTATTTTTTTTAAATAATCAGTAAACGAACCGTTTTTGTAGAGAAATTATTCTTGATTTTCTTTTTATTTTAACCCATATACAATCTTTTCTCCAAGTTTTGGCTTTTAACTTATAGGACATACTGTAAGTTATAGATTTTAAAATTACGTAAGTAAAATCTTCGGTTCTGCACATCGCAAATTATGGCTTTATTTTACACCTAATCTCTATTTCTCTGCAATCTGCAATCTGCAATCTCTGGTCTAATCTATTTCTCACAGGGATTTTTCGTTGTTTTCTGTTTTTGGATTAAGTATATATTAACTACGTAGAACATAGTGATAGGAATACTAAGAGGAAAAATGTATAAATTGTCATTAGTGAAACAAAGTTAATACACCAAATAATAAATTAAAAGAATAGCAAAATATAAACATGGTCAAAAATGTCAACCGAATTTTAATTAGAAAACAGCTTTGAACGTACGAGTATAGCAAAGTAGAAGTAGTGTAAGTAAATAAATACAAATGAAATAAAATATGAGCAAATAAATGTGTTTTTTTAATAGCTAGAAGACGAAATGTTATGAAATTATACAAAATACTTGAACCATGATGGTACATGAAGAAAAAATAAACTAACAGGTGATATATGTATGTATTTATTTATGTATACTTTTAAATGGAACAATATAACCATTCTGCCACCCAGCCAGTTAATATTAGTTATAGAAAGATCTTGATTAAAGTTATAGAGAGACAGACTGACAGAAATAAATTGAGAAAAGAATTATTTAGTTTTATGGGTGTGAAAAAATGAAAAAATATACGGAAATATTATAATTTCAAGTAATTTACAGATACAATTTAAAGTTTATTTATATAAATTCATCAGATTGTCCAGACTACATACAGTAATTACTAGATCATTTCCCCCGTTCCAATTTACAGCTTTAGAGTCTTATAACAACAGACTGACCAATCAGAGCACAGCTGTGAGTTTATTTACTAACGTAAGCTGTTGACTTGGCGGGTAAGCCCTTTATGTGTTTATTGAACATTTTCAAACTAAAACATGTAGCCAACTTAATCTAATTTATGTAGAATATTTTACAACAATATATTTTTAAACTAAACTAAAATTATTTTCTTTAGAGATGAAACATAGCGTAATTATTTATCAACGATAAAAAAATTATGAATAAATTCAAAGACTAGGTATTATTTAAATTTATATATCTTCAGTGTTTTAGTATAATTATTTAGCTTAATAAAACATAAAGGGTAAACAAATTAATATAAGTACATATTTCAGTTGCAATTTTTTTATCTAAATAAAAAGTTATGATTTCACAGAAATGTGCGTAGTAGAAAATTCAACTAGTCTAGTTATAATGGTCGACAACAATTCTCAATAGACGTTAATTTCAGTGGAAACCAAGTTCCAGAGAGATTTAACTCCATCACTACCTGTACCGATATCAGTTGAAAGGAATCATTTGATTTCCTTCCTGACGATTTTCCTTCCTGATATTGCTGTGATTCAATTTACCAACGTAAAATTCTCATTTTAAGTAAAAAGAGTTTCATTTAAGTGTATACATAAATAAATACACACATATATTACCTGTTAGTTTATTATTTCATGGTTCATGTATTTTGTATAATTTTATGAGATAGAATCTTTCAATTTGATGTTGGTTATGATATTTTATTTCCTTTTTTTCACTATACTACTTATACTTTTCTAAGCGTTCAAAGCTATTTTCTACGAAAATTCCAATCTACTCTCTTAGGAATGTTTACATTTGCTAATCTTTTAATTTATTACTTTGTCAATTAACTTTATTTTACTGATTTAATTTATATATTTTTCCTCATGGTACTTCTATCACAACGTCTTAAAAACCTAAAACGCCTTCATCCCTAAGATACAATCAGAAATTCTACAATCTAAATCCTACAATCTACTAAATACAAGTATACCTCTATCACGAAGATACCCAAGAATAGTCGAAATGAAAAATGATGAAAATTTAATACGTACTCATTGAAAAAACGAAATGTTTATATTTACATCCCTATGGGAAATAGGTTAGATCATGGATTTGTCTAAAGGGAATGTTTTCAGTTCCCCCAAACAGCTGTCCTTATAACCAAATGACGTCACTAACACCCCCTAGAGCTAAGACATATCCATGTCAACAAAGAGGCTAGTTTGATTTATAAATAATGATCAAATAAAACAGTAGATTATTTCATTCTGGGTACCCCTCTAGGGCACACATGCCTGTGTGGTAACCAGATTGCGACATGTTTCTCCATCTCCTCAACCGATAACTGTATTGCACTCATCTGTATTCAACCGATCGTTTATCAGAATTTCTTCGCTGTTTTCAATCTTCGCAAGCGTGCTTTACATGATTGAAGCTTAACTCGCTTCTAATACTAAAATATATTCTACGCCGTACTTTCTTTTAACGAACTTCCCGTGCGTGGATTTATTTAGTTCAGGAAACAGCTGTTCACCAATATTATAGAATCTTTAAAATTCATAATGGCGTTGGTCATTAATTTTTCATTCCAACGCAACTGTGTTTTTAACTACACAACGTTTCTGAAGGTGGAGAACCTCCTACCGTTTTCAAGCGATTACATAATAATTTACATTAAAAATTGGAAGGTTAAGTTACAGATATTTATTATATAAGTTTAAAGTTTACTGTATGATTTGTTTTGACTACTAAATCTACAACAATAAATCTACCTAAATATTTATATTGGATTTTCATCTACAAAACCAGACCATGCGCAGTGTAATGTGTTGGATAGTTTCTTATATACATCACTTAAAAATATGGTGTGAAAAACGTGAAAAATTGTTTGTCTTTAGTGTATATATACCCTGTGGGAAATAGGTTAGATCATGGTTATATTTAAAGGGAATGTTTTCAATTCATCTAAACAGCTGTTCTTATAACCAAACTATAACGTCACCGACCATATGACATTAACCAAATGACGTCACTGTTTCGAATTTTATACTCACAAATCGCTAACACTCTCCCCCCCAGAGCTAAGACATCTCGTATACATGTCAAAAATCAGCTATTATTCAATATAGCCTGTATTTAACAACATTTTTGCAATTTTACATTATATTTTTTAGCCAACTACACGCTAGAAAATATAGCTAAACCATTTTTACTGTGGTGAAACCCCTTATAAATACAGAATATAGGATAATTAAATAATATTCTCACAATTTCTGTGTTCACAAAAACTGCGTTACATAATCCATATCTAGCCATTATTTTTATATATTTGTATTTGTGTAAAGAAGTGTGTCATATGAGCTAAAAATTTAAAGGTAAGTCAAAATACAAGTAAGCTGGAGAGGTTGAGACTTGCCGATATTGAGGATTTTCTAAAGCCACACTGTAGGACAGCGGTGCTCGTATCTCAGAATCATGGGGTAATAAAACCCGTCTTAATATGAGCAACTTAAACTATGTGTATAACTGTTTCATTTGTAAACATTCCTGTACAGTAGTTATTACATTAAAGTTATTTAAACAATGGTTCAAATAATAAGCCAGTCATTTACTAGGTATCTCGAAATTTTATTAAAATATTTATTTGATGATGAACGTGTTTTCCTTTCTCCATTTTGGTAGAGGTAATGAATAAAACTTCAATGAACTTTTATTGGAATAAGAAAAATATTTCTAACAAATCAATACCAATAAAAATGTTTCCTTGGGATGTAAAAATACATATAATGTGTATTTTTAATGTTATTTTATTATCACTATCCTAGTACAATACACCAGTACGTTCTTAAAATTTGTAAATGTGTAAATAATTACACTTTTGTAGCATCATATTTTAATATTCAGGGTGGTTATAAAATTCCTTCCATCTATTAATTTTTTTATTGGTTAAAAACACTTTGGGAAACCATGAAATCTTAGCCCAAAGTATTTTTTGAAGTTATCGAAAACTTTGAGTACCCCCCAAAAATGGTGGGTTTTGGGAGCAACTCAACATTTTCAAATATAAATGTAAATTGTAGCAAAAACCAAGGGGGAAAAGGACTTAAAAAACCATTTTCAAAATGCCTCCATTTTGTACTGGGTTGAAGTAGAAACCCCTAATTTTCACCAATCGTCTGTAAATTTCAAGACCATTAAAATGGAGTACATCTCGATGGGGCTTTAAATTTGAAAATTTTGAGTTGCCCCCAAAATCCCCCATTTTGGGGGGCACTCAACATTTTCGATAACTTTAAAAGATAATTTAGGTTAAGTTCATATGGTTTTCCAAAGATTATTTATTTCTTCTAACAAATAAAAAATTGATAGGGGGAAGGGATTTTATAACCACCCTGTATAATTAATTTAGATTTTGTTTTTTATAGTTTAAGTATTTTGTAATTGTAAATAACAGAATTGTTGTTATTTAAATAGTTCATCAGTTATATTCAAATGCTATAACATACTATAGTGTATACAGTTCTACTTCATGTAAATTATATTCTATTTTAGCCCAGACTGTTACAACTATTATGTCGTATTTTTAATATTTTGAAAATAATTATCAGTAAAATAAACAAAATGTAGTTTTAAGCTGATTAAATTGTTTTATAAACAATCAATATAATATTTTTTCTGTTTTAAATGATGGAATGGATTTTTAAGATTTATAAATATTTGTGGAATAACGATAAATGTATTTTATTAAAATATGAACTCGGTTACGTAAAATCTAGTATGACAATATGTACTTATAGAGATTGTATGGTGTAAATAGGCACTCCAGAATCTCACATATAATGAATAAATAGATGAATATAATATATAATAAATGTCAGAAGAAAAAAAAAGTTGTATTATTGTAACGTTTAAAGTCGACCGAAAAAATAACATCTGGTTGCCATAGTAGCAAATTGCTAAAAACAGCTGATATGTCCACTACATATGTAAAAAGTCATAGGTATTTTTTCACACGATAACGACATTACGGTTAATTTTTTATAACACGAATCAGACGGAATCAGTTTTCGGTAGTTAGTATTTCAACTAAATAGTAAAAAACACTACCACTTGCTATAAAGCCCAATATTTACTATTTGAACTATACATACCATACCGTGCATGCTCTTCACAAAGCTCATTAGGACCATTTTTAAATTTCTTGAACCATCAATCGCATCAGAATACGTTTACGTACACATAAATGTAAAAATATATCATTAATGAGACTGTTGTCAATGGAGCTATTGTTTTGAACTTCAAAAAAGACAGTTTCAGAGAACTCATCTTTGTACTTTGCAGCTATAAAGGAGCTGTATACTCCTTGTAAAGGATCAAATGTGTTTTACTCATCAAAGATCTCCCATCGTTAACGATTGTATGAATTAATTGTTTGTTGTAAAGGTTTGAATAATATATAAATGAATTATTTACTCAGAATTTGGTTTCAAACGCAATTCATTTGAAAGGTAACTTTTGATCTAAATTTGACTTTGGATGACAATAGCAAACATCTCTGTGGCTATATATTGAAACAAATAAGGTTACTGCGGTGAAAATATCATTTTGGAAGTTAAAAAAACATTTTTACTTATTTTATGAGTTCTGGGGTATTTCCACATAATTACTATAGTGTTTAATATAGTGTTTTATTATTAAGTACCTGGTGACCGAGCTTTGCTCGTTTAGAATAAGACATGTATTATAAAAATTAAAAAACATTTATTACTCAATGAAAACATTTATGTGGTTTAAATAAAACCGATTTAATACTCCATAATTAATGTAGCACTAAACAAAATGTAATGCCCCAGACGGGATTTGAACACGCAACCTTCTTGGCAGACCACGACGTCTGCCAATTAAACAGCACCGGTTAAGGTATCTTAGCCAACCTCAATTGTTTTAGCCGAACATTTACTGTTTAACTATCAATACAGTTATTATTAGCCTGTGACCAACTGATTTTGGTATAAACAGAATGAGGGTTGAAAAGCAAAAGATAAATGTAATTTACACATATTAATTGGTTTGTTACAGTGGCTTCAAGCATACAACAAATACGTTTTCTATCAAAACACGGAAGATTTTGGAAATACTCTTTCCTGCTTTTATTTCGCACAGTTAAGTTACCCTTAAGTTTTTACAAATTGTTTAGTAACCTGATAATTTTACATTTATTACATACATAAAATAAATATTTATGAAAAACCTCTATTCACATATTGTTAAAGTTTCATCAAGAATGTCAAACGGTTATAAACAGCTTTTTGTTTGTATTGTTTACATTTATTCTCCATAAGCGTAATGTTAAATTTTTAAATTTTAAACCTAATATTACAAGAAAACACGAATTTTCCTAGACATTAGACCTATCTAGAACTTATTTTCTACTCAGAAATTAGTTATTTTAAAATTTAAAAAAAATTTATGTTTTGAGATTTGCAAATATACAAACCTTGCTCTTATTATAGTATTGGATAGTTTTTATAGTGTCTTTGTTGTTAATTGTTACAAGTGGTAATTGTAATTTTTGGTCCACATAGAGTCTCTAACAAGGCCATCTGCGTATTCTCTGTCTAGAATTTCAAATTTGTAGAAGTCATAGGATCGATTTCTGATGTAGTCAAAATTATTTTAACTTTTTTCACAGCTTTTCCTTAAATTTATTGAATTTCATCCTTTAAATATACCGCTGGGTGTTCAAAATATAAAAAAGGTAGGAGGGAAAGTGATTTTCACGAAGGGACGCCCACATTAATACACTTCGGTTGGCCAGAATCTGTTCGTATATTGACGACTGATTTTCTTCGCCATTAGATTTAGAGTAAAAAACAGCCTCTAGAGGTGTTCAACCGTTCGTGAACTCTGATTTGTTCCAGTCTGATTTACGGACAGAACGATTCAAGTAAAAGTCCAGATAAAAATGATTGTACTTACTTTCCTATGGGAAAAAAGGTTAGATCATGGATATGGCAAAGGGTATGTTTTCAGTTCCTCTAAAAAGCTGTTATTATAGCCATATGACATCACATGTACGATGTTTCAAATTTTGGTCTGGCAAATTGCCGACCCCCCTCCACAGATGTAAGTCATATCCATGTCAAAAGCTTGTTGGTAAGGTTTTTACTTGTACCCTGAGAGTTTCTGGTTACTGGTTTTACTCCAGATATCTAACTTAATTTACCTCAAATGTTAAGTATCAAATATGGACAGTAAAAACATTTTGCACCAACAAGAATGATCTAACAAGAACGCTTTTTTATTTTTGTAGCTCTTTTTCATCTTACTGTTTTTTTATAATCTACGTCATTATTCTAGGATCCCAAAGTTGCGTCCGAAATGAACTGATTATCGGAAATTTCACAAAATTTAAGTAATTTAAAATGGAAAACTATTTATGTTGCACTACAATAAGAAAAGTTATTTATTTTGTGTTAAAAATTAAACTCTAAATAACAGTTTGATTATTTAACATTATTGTTTTTATGAAGGGTTTTGATCTAATTTTATCGTTTAATCTAACACTGTCAACTTACTAAAAGCGAGTTTATTCAATGATCTGTAGGTAATGCTGATAACATTTTACGTACTGTTTAGTTTATATTTTAATCTTGTACTTTAAAAACAGTTTCAAAGTATGAATGAATACTGAATAGTGTAAACTATATTGCAAAATGTAGTACACATATTTTAATTGGTTTATTTTTCAGATAACTAGGACACTTACATTAATTTTTTATCAAAATCATAAAATATAAAAAATAATAGAAACATATTGATATGCAGAGGTATTTCGTAGTAACAACGACAAATATTTCCAACGTCATATGTCCACACGAGCGATAATTGACAGCTGACAATGATATGATGACGTGTCAGATAACGTGCTTTGTCCACGTGTAACATTACAGTGCGGGATGCTGATAATAAACGATGGAGTAACTGATAATAGTGTGAGACACTGATAACGTAAGAAAGAAATATCCAAGACAGCGAGGTAATGGTAAGAATATACTGATCATAGATGCTAGATATAATAATGCCAGTGAAGAAGCAACAAGATGATGTGAGAGGCACAGATAACAGAGAGGTACTGATAACAGAGAGATACTGATAATGGATAAGATACGCGCGTTATCCTACGAACTTTGTACAACCTAACAGAAATTAATTAAGTTAAAAAAACTTCAAAATTGCAATCACGGCTGTTGATTTTGAAAACGTTAAATTTACAAAACCTGACACTCTGCCCTCTAAGTCGAAAGCCATATGGACATATTTGTTCCAAACTTCACAGAAACAATCTTCTAATCATGCTTAATAATTCCTGAAAGTTGCATTACAATCTTTTGGATGGTTCTGGAGTCTATACACAACATACATACTTCCTCTTTTATATATTAAGATTTATAATAAACGCAAAATGTATGATGTCAGTGAGGTACTGATAACATAATATTGACTGTGAAATAATGTCATAGATGAGAGTTGTACCGATGAGACCTTTAATGTACATCTCATCGGTACAACATGATGACATTTAAGTGTCTGATGATAAAGAAATTAATAAAATTAAAGTGGCTGATGTCATTAAATAGGATGATGGCATTAAAGAGGCTGATGATATTAATTTTGCACGTATTTAAAAAAAATATAATTTGTATAAATAGTATTTCCTTCGCAAGTACATTTATGTTGATGGGAACGGCATAGTACTTTTGCACGATAAGTTTGCCCTATGTTTTGGTTTTTAAGATCTCGCTTTAACTGCATATTGACCTGTTGTAAAGTGCATTTTTATGTTTAGGTGAGCGAGTAGTTTGGATAATGCACAGATTTTGAAACACCATTTCATGTGTTTATCGTATATTAAACCGAGGGTGTCCATTGATGTGTGAACTAAGGAAATTACCAGTCGTGGTGGACCAGTGTTCCAGAGGGGAATATATACATCTACTTACCTCCCCCCCTAGCTTCACCAACTCCACCGTTCCTGATTTGTTAGTGTAGAAATACACAAATCAAAAATTTAAAATTATTGTTACCTTAAAAGGTATTCTTTCCCATTCAATACGAGTATTAATGTAAAACATCTTTTCGTCATAGTGATTCAAAAACAGCTGTTTTAGATGCATGTGTTGAAGAGCAAATGTTTCTTTTTCTTCCTAGGACCAAACCAGCAAAAGATCATTGTTGATGATACTTTTGATTCGACGTTAGCACAAATAACACTGTCATAACCTAAACAACCAATCAGGAATCAAGAAAGAACTGCTACAACGTAAGTAACATAACAGCTGATTAGTCTAAAGCGACAAAAATGGTCGACAACTATCGATACTAAATCAGGTAATAATTTATGTTTTACGAGTTTGTTATTTTATTTATCAAACGGCCCAAAATTGGCTTTCTGATATACATTTCCTTTTGTTCAAACTATTTTCATAGCTTTTCCCAATAAATTTATTTACGAATGTGCCATTTCACTTTAACAGCCCTTGTAACAACTCCACTCCTATTTTGCTCCAACATGTGTTTGTTGCTAATGGTCGTCAGTTAAGTCTTGATACCTAAATGGCATAATTAGTGACACTGAATGGTTGACATTTGTCTCGCTACGGCTGTGACTGACAAGTTATGTCTTGTCTTCGAGCTGAGTTTATTCAATGGTGAGTTTTTTCCAGTAAAGGGTGTCCCTCAAAGGACTTTGATACCCAGTAATTAGCAATTTATATTTTACACACACCAAAAGCATTAAAAGCACGTTCTGGAATTTTGAGTGGTTCACCTACCTCTTTAAAAGGAACTCAAGGGATAGTGTTTTTGTAATTTTTGTTTTAAAAGGAAACATTAAAATGTCTACACCAAATAAACCCTTAGTACAATTAGTTACACTAAACATTGACTTATATACGTTGATTTGTTTAATTTTCCAGTATAATTACTACAACAAAATAATTACACAATACTAAATAATATCTTAATTGTTTTTCGCCAATGTCTGTTGCTGATTTAAAATTTATTTTATTTTAAAATTAAAATGGTTATTTGGAATCTCCACACAATTGTTTGACTTAAGAGGCCTTGATTATTTTCAAAACAAATTCTAATTTATTTTTTTAATATTATTTTTGTTTTAATAAGTTAAACCAGGCTATTTCTTCTGTAAGTTTTGCTTTATTCTATCACCTTTCAGTTTTTTAGGATATTTTACTTTTATTGCAGTCTGACCTGGTAAGATTTCTTTTATTAATTTATTTATTTGTATTTACGTGCATGTGCATTTTTTCTGTCTAAAACAATAAAAACAATTCTTATTCTTATTTTTAAATAATGATAAATAAATAAAAGACTTCATTACTATTTATTGATATCAAAAGTATTATCTAGTAATATCAAAAGTTTTTGAGAAATAGTTATTATTTATTTATATAGTTTTATTTTAATTTAAAAATGTACTTTAATATACTATTTTACAGCAAGAGTAATTATCTAGTTTATTAAGAGTTTTGAGATAGAAATGTTTAAGATATTTTCTTTAAGTAAGAGAAAACTATTATTAATGAGCTAATACTTTTATTTGTATGTCAGTATAAGGAAATATTAGTTAGATAAACATTATTTCTGAACTAAAATGAGCGCATGCTTTCTATTTTTCGTTTAGTTAAAAAACATTCTAAAAATAATATTAAAATATGGTATGTAAAATATTTTTTTGTTTAGTCATAAGTTTGTAGATACGAATGAATTATAATATTAAGTTCATTATTATATGTTTGAACATAGCTCTTATCCAGGATAATATATCTAAGATTACGCTTTTATATTCTGTAGTTGATTTATTATTAAGCTACCATATTAAGGATCAGCTGTTCTTGACAGTCCATTAGCAAGGCTTGGATTAAAGGATTTATTATTAAATCAATGCAGTAAATTGTCTGTTTTAGTCACCAATAATCATTTGTTCAAAAAGCCATTGATAGAAAAAACTTTGTTTAACGAATAATAATTATAAAACATTAAACAACTTTTAATGTAAGTTAAAATAGGTAAATATAGTTCCAGTTATCAACTCCAAATATACATTTTGTTTATTTTCTAATACATTCTCCTCTAATAAAAATTATGCGGAGAACGTATTGATTTCGTTAAAAAAATTTTAGACTTTGAGTTGAGAGTGGATAATTTAAAAAAACAAACCTGATTCCAAAAGAAAGTGGTTTTCGGACTCATGTTTGTCTGATATTCTGACTATATATGTGAACACCAACCACACTGATTTTTCAATTTTTATCAAATTAGGTATACCGGTGCACTTTGATTATATATCCAGACAATGTTTTTTCAAGTATAGTTTACCCCTTAAACCTCTTAAAATGTAAAAAACACAAATTTCTCAAAACCAGCTTTAACGAATTGCATAAAAATTGCATAGTATATAGTGTTTTAAGTCCCAAATAATATGACAACATCAGTATGTCTATAAAACCAATTGTTCTAAAGTTATAAGCTTTAACTGGTAAATTATTTGTTTTTTCAAACAATAATTATATGAAAATATTTTAGCTATTACCATTAAAAACTAACCAATTAATTATTCTTATAAAGTTTACTAAAAAACCAATATGTTCCTTGTTCATTAATCTTTTTTCTTGAAACTCTGTATATTACCCAACAAACTCCTCGCAAAAGGTTAGTCATATCCTTCTGTTTGAGGGGAGTTTGATAAATCTCATGACCTTTATCAACCTCAGTAACAGGGTATCGGCTAGAAATGCGATAACATTTTTCAAACGTTTAATCTGTTAATTAAATGTAATTAATTTTAATAAAAGCCAATTTATACCGTTTATTTGGTTGTAATCCATGTTCTAAGAGAGAAAGGTTCGCATTTGCGAAGCTGGCGTCGTCTTGGGGGTAGAATGTACTGTGACAAGAGTGAACGAATATACAGCCCCAGAGCACGAGGCTTGTTTTTTATTGGCACCCTGGGACTTTCTAAGCCTTCCACTGATTTTCTCTTGTGAGAACTATATTTAATTTGTGATATTGTTCGTGCACCACCGTAACTTACTTAGTAATATATCTGTCCAAAAGTAAACAAAGAGAAGTAACTTTAGTTGGATCGTATGAATTTTTAATTCTCATTTATTTTGGTCAATAATTATACAGAAATAGGTCAAAAATCTCACATTTACTTTGGTTGTATTGACATGGATATGTATAAGCTCTAGGATGGGGTGTTCTTGGATTTGTGGAACGCCAAAAGTGCAGTGGAAGTGCCATCATATGGTTATAAAAACACCTGTTTATATGAACTGAAAACATTCCTTTTAGACGTATCCATGATCTAACCTATTTCCCACAGGGAAGTAAATACAATAATTTTCCAATAGTGTTTTAAGCTGTAATGTTTTGGTTGAAATTATAAATTTATTCCCGTAATAAAAGTAAAGAATTAAAATGAAAATAATATATGTTGTCTTTTTAGTTTGATAATAGAATAATAATATTTACATTTTAACTAATATAAATATTTTAACAGAAATGAAATAATGTAAATAATCATAGCTTGTAACTCTGCTGACATGTTATGACAATTTTTCATCCAAAAATAAAAATAATAAAAAATTAAAATAATACATAAAATTATAAATAAAAGTATCTTCGACGTTTCAAAGGAGAATACTACATCAGTTTAACTATGTGGTGAGATGTGTACAGGACGTAAGTTGCTAGTATTCATAATATTAAAGATAAAACTCATTATATTTATATACAGTAAGAACACCTTTGAAGAAAATACGTGTTAATTAAGTATTTAAAAAATTTCAGAAAAAGTTACAAATAAATATAAATATATAAACAATATTCTACAAACTTATTTTCAAGGAGAATTATTTGTTATTTTCTAACTGTTAATTCTATATGTATTATCAATTATAATATCACTTGAAATAATCGTTAATTTTATTTGTCCATAAATAATTCAAGTACAAATATCACAACTATTACATTCCATATTTTTAGCAGTTTTTATTTACATTAAAACTGAATTCAATAAATAATAACTCTTTATATTGTATTAATTACACTTAAGTTTCTGTTACACAACTGAAACTACAATATTATTAATAATTTTACAATTTAGTATGATTAAGTTAAATTTCAAAGTACTTTACTTTTATGTTACATATTAATTTTGAAACGTAAGCCAGGGCTTTTATGGGTGAAGTATTTCTTGGCCTGATTCCAAATCGACACTTGACACTAATTGGATATAGAAGAGCCAATATTGTTGGGTTCATCCTTCCACTTTTTAAACTGGAAAATTGATAACTGGTAAAGTAGTAGAAGACTGTCATTGTTTCCATTATACATTGACACATTCCTTTCAAAATAAATAGTCAGTGAAGAGACACATACTTTATCCCCAAAACCAAAATTAAAAAATGTTTATATTTACTTCCCTGTGGGAAATAGGTTAGGTCATGGATATGCCTAAAGGTTATGTTTTCAGTTCATCTAAACAGCTGTTCTTATTCTTTTATATTAAAAATCCAATCCAATAGCTTTGGTGATTTCTACGGAAACCTGTTACATATTTTCTTTCTTAAAAATTGCCAACACTCCCCCCAGAGCAAAGACACATCCATCCATGTCAAAATTGGAAACTGTAAATAAAATTATATCATACGAACATAAAAAAACTTTCATTGTTTCAAAAAATAATAATTAAATTTCTTTCTCACTCACATTCTACCTGTTTAAAGGTTAAGGGGATAAAAACTTCACCATAAGATAGTATAAAATCAATTTACAGAATATTTTGTGACACATAACCATAAGTTTCATTGTAACAACTAATGTAAAACTGATAAAAAATGAAGCAGAAATCTTTTGATGTATTTTTTAACATTAAGAAAAAACATAAACCCGTTGAATACCCTAAGGATATGAAATATTATAAATAAACCAAACCAAGTGTTCACTAACTTGTTCTATTATACTTTCATAGATGTGGTGATTCTGTACTATTAAAACGATAAGTTTTCAAAAGAATACTCTAAACTATTACCAATTGACAGTTAAAAAACGTTGAAATTATAATTATTTTTGTGTTGGTATTTAGTTTTCAAATTCAACCACTACATCTTTCCTTTCAGTTGCCATCTCTTTGCCCTTTTCTACGCGTATAATTTTGCTCATATATTTGGAAGATTTCAATTTGGAACCTCATCATTTTTTTAGATATTGAACGTTTAGTGGATGGTATTAGAACATTTGATTTTTGAGGGCTGTAAAATCGTTTTCATTGCTAAATGGTCAGACCCAATTAGTGAATTTGTAGGTTCTTTAAGCCAAGTATGAATGAGAAATGAGTGTTAGATGATTGTGGCGCGATCTTGTATTCTTGTTTATAACTAAGGCTGACATGTTCCTTACACTCTTAATTAATAGCCCAACAGGTAATGGCATCTAAAGGACCTACATTTTAACGAAGGATCCAAACCACTTTGCCTCTAAATTACGAGCTGGTCTGATTATGAAGATGGTTTTTGCGCATGAACGTAGTATTCAACCACACCAGTGAATATCACAATTCGAACCTACAAACTGGATTACAGGACACGCCACCTTCCCACATCTACACACAGTGTAAAGAAGGCATTGAACAAATTTAAATAAGACAGTAAGTAGCAAAAAATGTAAAAAAGTTTTAAATAAAAACTAAATCGTTTTGTATTCACATATCAACCAGGTACATCCACAAACGTTATAAAAAACTGAATAGCACACCTATATTTTTCTTTCCACTAACCATTTCGCCCACAGGAAGTAATATTTCAAAAATTAAATTCAGTCATAATTGAAACACGGGCGGTTTCCAGTCACACAAACCAGAATCCTTTGTATCAACATTTTCATCAGGTAGATATTGATTCTACACGGGAACCTGTCAGCTATTTAGAGCTTCTATTGAATGTTCACAATACGGCCTTTTGTGTTCGCTTGATTAAAATTTCCATATTCCATGGCCGGGTTGTTCTTGAGTTTTATTCAAATTACGCTCTTTACAGCACACAGCTCTATTGCGCTAGCTCTAATAGATTGTTGTGCTCGCAAAGAGATTTTATTAGATTCTTCGAATTCTCACAGAACGGAATATTGCATCAATTGTCAGAACTTCTGTTGTATTACTGCAATATATCTGAACTGAAGGTTTTATTCGATTTTTAATCTTCATGTTTGAGATCTTTATTATTTTGGGAATTGCCTCTAAACAGTTTAGTTATTTATCAATTATTTTTACACCCTTTTATTTAGTGTCTTTTCGGCATCAAAGAGTATCATGATATATCCTTTATTGTTGGTTGAAAAAATAAAATAATAAATATCCACGAATAATAAACACTTAACGTTACAGCTCTTGTGTACTGGACGTGAGTAATTTAATTTTAATTAGACCTTATAAAACCCCTACGAGAAAGAAAATATGCTTATATACAACGTGAACTTAGCCTAAAAAGGTACCAAAAATCTACAATACCTAGTCATATAGATATTGTAGGCGAACTAAGAATAAGAAATAAGTGTAAGGTGAATGTGGCTCGATCTTGTAGTCTTGTTACTGACTAAGTCTGACATGTTTCTCAGAAAGGACTGATAATTGCCCAACAGTTAATAGGCATCTATGGGACCTACAGTTTAACGTTAGATTTGAGTTACAATCTTGCCTCTGAATTATGAGTTGGTCTAATTATGAGGATCTTCTTTGCGGATGAAAATATTTAATTCAGTGGAAGTTAATCCACAAAAGAAAATATCACATTCACTAACCATCACTTATAAATATCCACATATCATGGTCTGCAGTAAAAAAGTTGCTTTGATCATATTTAAGTTCAATTTAGCATTTTGACAAAACATTGGTCACTGAGTTATTGTTTAAAGATGTCAATGGTTTCAACAATATTTACTGAGGTTTTCCGTTTTATTTTTTATCGAATAACTCGTAGTAAAAATTAATACATTATTCGTCTTTGGACCATAACTACACTAATGGTGGTTCCCTTCGGCGGAAGCAGTGCTGCCATCTAACGCCGTCACTGCCAACTGTGCAACATTACTACCATCTGCTACCGTCTATTGGAACATGAATTGCTGGGTATAACTCAGCTCGAAATCGTTTGTTTGGAATCATTTTATCATTACTGTAAAGGCTTATTGGTATTTTCAAGCAAAATGTGGATGTGTGTGTGTGTGGATTTTTCTTCCACAACATCAACGGCTCTTGGGGTCAACTGTTTTAACTGAAACGTAAAAAGTATTGATACATGTTTATTTGTTATTATCGTTGCTAAAGAAAGGGGTTCAATCTTTATAGGTATCTGAAATTGGTGAAGGATCACTTTGGTGTTGTTTTTTTTAATTATGCAGATTTGTAACTGAAAAAGACCAGCATTCAATTTGTCTGGGTCGTTTATTCATAGCTCCAAGATCAAATGCAGCTGGACCAGTCCAGGATTGAACCTGCAAACTTGCGATTATGACGTAGGCTGTACATCCAGTTTATAATGGATATTATCAGTTCAATCAATGCTTATTATTGATGTGTACAATAAACAATTTACTAAGGAATATCCAATAAAAAAACCCCAACCATTATCCAATAAATAATTCACCAAAGACTATCCAATAAAATTCATCACAGTATATGCAATAAAAAATACGCCATAGAATATCCAATAAACAATTCACCAAAGAATATCCAATGAACAATTCCTCAAAGAATATACTATGAACAATACACCGAAAAATATATTATAAACAATTAAATTCAAAAGATCAATTTCATAAAAACTGCCATACTTTATAATACCATATCGATACTCTAGAATTTACCTGTTAAAAACCTTTCAAAGTTTGAAAGCTAATATCAACCCATATTCTAAATATTTTTACTGTAAGTAAAAATATATTTTTTAATCCTCATTCTGTATAACAACTTAAACCTATAAGCTAATTGAAATAATCCAATCAATCCGTAACAACCCGTTCCGATATAAAGCGTGTTTTTAAATTAAATTAAAAGTTTTCCCGAGGCTTTAATATTGAACACGTTCGTGTGTATTCCTATCCTCTTCAGATGCAAACTGGGATGATGCGTTGCTGCAGGCTTGATTGAAACTGAAATAATTTAATCCAACGGGGATGTGGCAATATTCGGTTAGCGACGCCTCCGTTAAATATAACACCCTCACCTGGAAACTGGAAACTGGAAACTTTAGTCTTTAAATAAAATTGTTCAATATACATACAGTACAAGACTAGCCTTGCTTCATCGTGAATATAATTGTTTTCATTTTTTACAAATAAATATAAAAAGTAGTTTTTTGTGCACTAACCTCAAAGTTATTTTATTTAACGTTGAAACCTGGATAAATTGTCAGAAAATCTCTATTTCCTCTTAATTAATTTATTGTTTGCCAAGAAGATTCACTGCCAGTAAAACTACAGTATTTCTTTTTTTCTGATAATCTTTGTTAGTTGTGTAACCCTCGAGACCTAAAAAAGATATACTCTTTAATTTTTGATAAAAAAGTGTGAATTTTTCCCGAATCCCGAAAAAGCTAGTATTAAAGATAATTTTTTTAAACTCCGTAAAAATGTTTAATTTTTCTATTCAATTGTAGGTATTTAAGTAATTTAAAAATTAATGTATGTTTATCTTTGTGTTTTTAAAGAAAGTATAAAAAATTTTAATATAAAAACAAATTTAATTTAACAACATTTATTTTGCAGAATACAATAAAATTCAAAATACAAGACATCTTTTAAAATATAGGTTATATTTTAATAAACACCAAAAGTCCCGTTCAATTAACTTCAATGGTTCTCTCCGAATATCAATTTGAAGTCCTGGGTACTTTCAGATAATAATATGTCAAGGTACTTCGCGCTGCGAGATTAGATTAGATTATTGAAATGGTGACCATACTTACTACAAGGTAGGTATTTTAAGTCAAGTATGAATGGGGATTGAGTGTAAGATGTTTATGGCACGATCTTGTAGTCTTGTTACTAAGGCTGACATGTTCCTTAGACATGACTGTTAGTTAATATCCCAACAGCCGATGGCAACTAAGGGACTTACAGTTTAACGTGGAATCCGAACCACGGCCTCGAAATTACAAATTGGTCTTTGAGGATGGTCTTTGTGGATTAAAGTAGTATTCAATAGTGCGAACGTTAATCCACACAAGAGAACACTACACCCACCGACCATCGCTCACAACTATCCACAATTCGTGGCCTACAAGTAGCTGGATTACAGGACGACGCCACCGTCCCAGTCTTTAGGTGGATGTGATTTGAAAAGGTTTGGAAAAAAATATATGCCACTAAAAAATTAAGTACCATAGTTAAAGTGTATGTATTCTTATTTAGAATAGAATAAAGTATAAATTTAAGGGATTCTTTCAAATTTTTCATTTATTTTATTTAGGAGTAGCAAATGTTTCTTTCAAATTTTTACATTTTTTTTTAATTGAAAGTTTTGTCTTGAAAATTGTTTAAACAAAAGCGTAGAAAACTACTATTTAAAACAATTTTAAATTGCATTTCTCACTGAAACCTGCATTTTTCTGTAAAACCATGTTTCTGTAAAGTATCAACCACATGAAAATTCTAGATATCTTATTTAGTTTGATTTACCTTGAACAATTAATTGGTCTTTAAATAATTGTCCTTTACAAAAACTATTCTAAATTGTACTTTTCACATTTGCATGACATACTCTCTGTATAGTTATAGCAAAACGCCTGTTTACAATTAGATATATAAAAATTTATATTTAAACTAGCTTCTTATTTATAACATATGAATCCATAAATTGTGTCGTACCATGGTTTATAAAATATTCTTTACTATATAAAGATTTAACCTTATTACAGGATATATTAAATTGTTGTTTTTGATTGTTCTTAATTTAAACAAGTTTTATTTATCCTCAGTCATTTTTATAAAAAGAGAATAGAGCAGAATATTCGTTGTTTTGTTGTGAGAGTTGGTTTCAAATAATTGAAATTGTAGTAAACTGAGTTCACACAAAGTGTTAAAAGATATGTGTGTTTAAAAGGAGGATATATGTTTCATTCCTTCAATATATTAAAAAGAAATTTTGCATGTTTAAAATTTTTTTAAACCAAATAGTCTATTGCGAAATATTTTACCCTAATATTTTACCTTAGTATAAATAAATGTTTTAGAAAGCTATAACACAAATATTAGGTGCGTGACAAGTTAATAATTATATAATCGAAATTTTAAATAAATTAACCATCGGAAGTTTAAATAAGTTAATTCTATGACAATTCTATATCACAATCTTGTTGTTTTTAACTACGACCGACCCAGCAATAATTAAACCATATACCGTACAATTCAATCCCGGGAAGTCAGTTGCGATTGAATAAAATATAACTTAATCAAATGTTACAGCTCTCGTGGCGCATTTTTCATCAGAGAGGATGTGGTTATGTAAAATAATATAAACATTCGAGTTGCATTGTAAAACCTTTATACCAGAGGAGCATGAATTGACTCAACAAGTACACTAGATTTTGTATTATTGAAGTTTTGGAAGTTTATTTTGGTTAAATGTTTTTACTTATTCATAATGTTTAAGGTGGTGTAGGCAAATAAATCTACTATTTTACAAAATATTTTTAACGTTTATTTGTTGATTGTATCATAAATATGATTTGGCATGATTTTTGAAATTTTCAGTGATAACTTTTCGATTTTCAGGGTTATTTTTTCGGAAATTTGGCGTTTCTCTTAAAGGAGTGTGGGAAAACTGCTTATGTTTTTGAGCTGAAATTTTGGGAACGTGGTGAAGAACATACCTTTTTCACGTAACATATATTAAACTTTAAATTAAGAAATCTTTTCGTATACCATACTACCGGAAATGATTTTTAACGCCACTTAAAATGATTTTTAAAAGTGTGTTGTTTTGGAGATCTAAACGTGTTTTAAAATGTACAAGAAAAACTTAATTATTATCTTGAGCAAGTCACTCAGGAAGCTTGCACGAAACAATCACATATGCGTAACGAATATGCGTCACTAGCGGATTTCAGTTGTTCCTAGCGCCACTCGCACCGCCTTAAAAACAGCTGATCCCCAAAAACGCGATGATTTATTTATAAAGTTTTATTTCTGGATAAATGTTGCAGACACATTGTGCACAGAATAAATAACAGATAAATAATTATAACTTTAGCGAATCCACTCTGATCAAAAATAATTAAGAATAAAACAGAAACTGTGTTCTGTGATAAAACACAATCAAGGAAGATCTTTCAGGTCTATGACATCCTGAGGAAGTCTGGGTTTTAACCGTCGGTACAAGGTTGTCTCTCCAAAGGCAAAGGTAAATGCTCCAGGAACAAGATAAAAATTGGTATAAATTTTGATGTAGTGTTTTTGATGAATTTTTCCATGCTGTTCAAGCTAAATTCTTTTCCTAATTGTGTGTTCTAAATATGCCATTCTTAGAATCTCAAATTCGCGATGAAATAAGCAACCAGCTGATTAATAACAGGTGACCATAAACTTCAGGATATAATGAATAAATCTGAATCACCTGTTTCAAAAAGAAAGAAAAAGTTGGAAACAGTTTTAAATTTTATTTTAAGGGCTGTTCACTCTAAAAACCCTTTAATATTTTAAAAAATACAAATTTCTCATAATCCACAGTAACTTTTTTCATTAAAATTTCATGGTTTACACATATTAAGGTGTTACAAATAACACGAGACTACCTGTGTGTCAGTAAAAGTAATGTTTTAAAAGTTATGGGTCTTAAAAATGTCATTTTTTAATTTCTGGCAAAACAATTATTTTATAAAATGATTTGATAATAATCAATACACTGGCTTAAAAAAATTGAACAAATTAGTATTTTGAATCATTAGTTGACGAGACGACTACGGTTCTATAGGAAATTTAATAGCTATGGTAAACGCAGTACGTTGTCTGAGAGCGCCCAATTAAAAAAATAATGTATCCCTTATTTCTCAACCGTTTCTAATGAAAGGCCACATCACCGAACAAAACCCACTGGAAAATGTTTTGTATGACTTATGGGGAGGGGTGGGTGTAATGCCTCAAAAACCTTCTAACAATTAATTTAACTTATTTTCTCTCGTTGTTAGTTTAAGAGATCGAATGATTATTTTTAAAACTTAAGAAACTTAGATAAACTGTAAGGAAAGCTGTATTTTTTAAATTCAATTAAGGAGAAAGTAAGTTTCAGTCCAATAAAACCGTTTATTTAAGTTGAATTGAAATCCATGTAAAATGTTTTTCTAAATCGTTTACAATCAGCTGAAAGTAATTCTCTTGTTTTATCGAAAGCGAAGGGGAGAAAATTAGGACCACATTTTTCAAGTTGCAATTCAATGTTGAGGAAAATCAAACGTCGAGAGGTGAACACGAAGAGGGCTCAAGTGTGATAACTCCCCCCCTTTTGCCCCCCCCCCAGCTTCTACCCTCAACGCCGACTGGCTTCCACTTGATCTCTTCCCAACACGCCCTAGTGTCAATCCGAGAGTTTCATTGGCTTTTTTTAATTTGAAAAAAGTAGATTTAGCTTTCTTAGGTTACTTTTGAAGCTAACACCGAATACTTCAAGTTTTAAATGCTGAAAATTGTATAAATTCTTTTAAAAAGCTACTTTTTAAAGTTACTGTTTAAATTCTAAATTTGTTTAGTTAAATAAATAAAGATTTTACATTCACGTTGAGCCAGCTGATAAATCATATCTAGAGGTATTCACAACTGACATCAAATCAACAACTAATCACTTCACTTCCTCTCTGGAGAATTTCCGCTCAGTGTATAAACCAAATTCTATTTAAAAAATATTATTTCCGAAGCACTTACTTTACTAACTTCTCTCATGTTAACTTTGGTTGGTAACAGTTTTCAACTGCTAATTGAACTAGTATGATTTATACTATTTATGTCTACCAATAAACGTTTAATATAACTGATGTTTAATAAGTTTCGTAAAAATAATTTAAAACATATATTTAGGAATTAATTGTAAATGTCAGAATGAATTTTTATAAGATTTTACAGAAATTATTAGTACAGTACGTCCATTGCTGTTTATATTTTTAACAACTAATATGTTCTGAATCTCCGATCACCAAAAAGAAGAAAACAAAATATTCGACAAAACAATTTGAATAATATAAAATTACTTTTTCTATATAATAAATGTAAAAACACTATGGCTGGATTTAGTTTATAGTGTGCACTGTAAGGGCTGTAGTATCTAGGCTACTACAAAATTTATTTTAACATAATGTACCTTTTGTCAAAAACCATAGTACTGTAACTATAAAAATGAATTTTTTGTGTATTAGTTATGGTATCTTTCGTTAAATTTTGACACGGGTATTTAAAAAATAGTTTTTTAGGTATTTATTCTTATTGTTTGTTAAAATAATATAAAATTTACTAGGAAATGATTAATAAAATCAGGTAAACCCTAACAAAACAAAAACTCTTGTTTTAGAATTTACTATTTTATTTAATGTTAAGTTTATGAAAATTTAGGGCTCTAGCATCATATAGTTTCTGTAAAAAGGTACATTTTACTAAAAAAACATAAATTTCAGGAAAACTAGTTTAAATTTAACTTGCATGAGAAGATCCTAATCAATTTGCAATAAATATTAATAAATATATTATTTTATTTACTTACCTTTTTTGTAGTACCAGATACAAAAAATCCTATGACAACAATCTAGTTTATAGACTTATATAAACGTGAAAAGTTATTTGATTACTTAAAAGGACACACATTATGTGTTATATATGTTTGTGTTTTGAATAAAAACAGAAATAGTGTAAAAATATAAAAAAGTGGATTGTATGCTATTTTTTAATTGTTGCGATACTGAACTCCACAGAACAATCCCAAATTAAAACTCCAGGTAAAATATTGTTAAAGCTCAAGTGACCATTACTGGAAGATTAACCAGATAATAAACTTTAAACTTGCAAGATCACTATAACCAGAAAATCTTTGTTCTTAACAGTTTTAATTAAATAACTTGGACAACTTTTCTCATTATCGACTTAATTTACAAGCGCTGAAGAATTTTGACTTCGTCTTGGTCAGGGTGCAGTTTTAATCCCCGTGAAAAATAATACCTTTACATTAGTGCCGTGATAAAAATTATACAACGTTTACGAATTTTTTTATCAAAAACATCAAAATTAGATGTAAATCGATGTCTGTAAAATTAAAACCACAGTGACCGTAAACTTTTTCAGTCGTCATTTTAATGAGATAACTTTTTGCAGAGATAGATAGACTAAGCTAAAATCTTTCGTTTATTATTGTGGTCTGTCCCTAAACTAGAAGAATAAATTATAGTGGTTTTATATTACTTATTATCGTCCCAGTTCAAGATTGGTTATTAAACTACAACAATGGTTTCAGCTCTCGTTGCACCATGCTCACGAAGACCGCAAAATTGAATATCATCGCGCAACCTGAAACCATAGTTTTAGTTTAACAACCTTCTGTATAGTTAACTAGATCGACACAAGGTGATATAAAATATTTCTCTAATGTTTTATATTATTTTATATTACTCAGTTTTATATAACGAGCTCAAAGTGAATGGAAGATATATTTTTCACCTCAAAAATATTTGTTTCTCCGAACAATTTATTTATCATTTGATATGATCCAAAATTTTGTAATAGTTCTCAATTCAGCTCCGACAGAATCTAAAAATATTAACAGTTCCTACTTCAAAGTGATATAGGTCATTTATACTTTTAACTGAACAGTTTAACGTGGGATCTGAACCACTTTTGTCTCTGAATTACGAACTGGTCCATATTACGAGGATAATTTTAGCTTCATCAGCTCCTATTTCAGTTCCAGAAGTCCCTGCTTTTAACAGTTCCTATCGTGGAAACTGCAGTTTAAACTTTACAAAAAATCTGAACTGTAAGGCTATACTAATAATTCGGCCAGAAAAATAATATTTTTTACCGTCGTTTGTTAGAAATTTATCATTTTGTAAAATATATTAAAATGAATCACTGTAGTATTATTCTTAATTTTTTTACTACATAAAATTCTAAATTTTCCATAATTAATTACCAGTGAATGTTTTAGAGTAAATTATTTACTAGAGATAGATTGAACAAGTAAAACTAAATCGCTCACAATCTAGTCTGAAATTCTTTAGGCATCAAGAGGGGTGAGATTAAATGAAACGGAGAGTTCTGACATTACCTCACTTGGATCGGTCAGAGACTGCTTAGCTCTTGACGTTTGATTTTCCACTCCATTAGTTTTAAATTTTTGAAAATATATATTTTCTCCTCAAGGCTATTCTACGGTACCTTTTACCTTGCTGTTAAAAGCTAGAGTTTGGAAGAAAACTTACGAAAATTATAATGTGTTATTTTTTCATCTTTGAATTTGTTGTATATTTATAAACAATCGTATAATTTAAAATACAGCTAATTACACATTAACTTAAACACATTCAAAAATATTGAGCTAGAAACTCTACCTTTAACTATTTTCACTATCGTTTACATACCTCTGTTTAAGAAAATCCAACAAATTCAAGTTTCATGTACGAATAATATAAAAGTATTTTATAGGTACTACCACATACAGCTATAACAGGATTATAATTTAGAAACTTGGAAATATACATGATTATATAACACATTGCATAATTTTAAATTTAAATTTAACAAAAGAGATAGTTTATACTAGCATAAGCAACAAAGAGCATTTTCGTCATTGAATGTATGCTTTTAGGGTTAAAAATAACCCTAGGGAGGAAAAGTCAGCTGGGGTTAAGTCATTAGCTGTTCGTAATTGCAATAAAGCATACAAAAATACATGCATATGCAGTGCTAAGCTATCGATAGTGATGAAATCGATAATCGATTATTAGTACTGCTAATCACCTGATCGATTTCAATTCCAAGAAAAAAATTTTAGCAATTCTTTAGGCTGTAAAAATGTTGGTTTGTTCAGTAGTTAGCTTAAAACTGTAGAGCATAATGAAAAATATATACATAACTCACACGGGTCTAAAGCTTTTTTTTCGTTACTCCCTCAAATTAAACCCTAGAGCTTGTACAAAAAGTATCAATTTCGACCCTTTTAATGAAATATATTATTTTTGAAATATAGTTTTTATTGATTTCTGTCATACGTACAATGTTGTGCAATGTCTGCATGTAAAAATTCTGATGACTTGTGTTGTAACGATATAATATATATTGGTTAAAAAAGGTTAAAGATATCGTTCTATTTAAATATATATAATATTAGTTTCCAATAATGAAGTTATTTTTTCAGTTAGAAAATGATAGGTAAACTAGCACCAAACCAAGGCAGAAAATATATGTTAAACAAAAATATACTATATATATGAACGCAATAATTGGTTAATAGTAATATTTCATCACTAGGATCAACTACTGTGTGATGAACTATATTTTTTTCATACTGAAAATAAAATGAAAAAATTCGTAAAAAAAGAAATCATAACCTAATTTAGTATCAATAGTTGTCGACTATTTTGTCTCTTTAGACTAATAAGCTGTTATGTTACTTACGTTGTAACAGTTCTTTCTTAATTACTGATTTGTTGTTTTAGGTTGTGTAAGTATTAGTTATTATTATCGATAATTCGATCGGAACCATTCGATAGTTCGATTTAATAGTCGATTACCAGTTTTACAATCGATATCCAGACCGTCCGAAACACACAAAAAATTGATAGTGACATCAATAATTTACAATTGAATACTTACCTCAAGTCAAAAGTATCATCAAAAATGGTCTTTTCCGGCCTAGGACTCAAAAAAGTATCATAATAGTAGGTTAAGTTCTAGGAAGAAAGACAACGTGTTTTGTTCTTCAACACATGTATCCAAAACACATGTTTTTTAAGCAGTATGACAAAAAAGGTTTTTTGTAACATTGAACCAGGACTTATGCTGACACTCCCCTTGCCTGGGTCACACATAATATGTCCACGCGTCAGCAAAATATTTACCGAGAACGTTAACTCAGCAAATTACCCTGAAAACAACAAAATACCTGACAGTTAACTACATTGAGGGGGTTCGCTAACCGTATTATTTTTATTGTAAAAATTGTAATTTTTTGAAATTAATATTTTGTAGAACTACTCATACAAAATTGATAATTTTGCTATCAAACTGTATGTATTTAGGTAAACAAAATGTTTGTTTTTTATATTTAATTTGCAGAAAACGAGTAGTCTAAAATTTTAAATACAAGAAATCTTTTAATATATTATTTGAAACCCTATGCATTAAAAATACACGATATTAAAGATTAAATTTGAACCCTTTTGTAAAAATTTTGGATTTTACCAAATACCCTTAAGAAATAAAAAATTTGTAAAGAATTTCAAAAAAGGTTCTATGGGTTTGGTCTCGGTGTCGTTTTATAGGTAAACAAACAGACTTCAGTACAAACTCCACTTTTTTGGATTCAGGGAAACCAAAAAGGGTATTTTCACTCTTAGCTCAAATTTCAAAAGTTTTTACGAGAATAAATAATTTTTTTCTCCAAATAAGATGGCTATGAGAAGGGGGAGACAGTAAACTAACTAATTTTTACGTTATATAGAACTACATGTATTTTAAAAATTCAAAATGTTGTTGAACAGATATTTTTAATTACGGATTTTCAATTCCTACTTCCATACAAAATCAACTTAAGCCTGAAATAATATTGTTTTGCCCTCTTAATACCAGACTCTTGCTTGAAAGTTTTTGTTTGACCTGGAAGTGTTTTACTCAAGTTTGTTCATAAAGTCGGCCGCTGGAATATTGTTAAGCCTGTTTGGCTTCCCGTCCCTTCGGCCATATGAAAGGGAAAATGCTATGTTATTTCAAGCGGAAAATAATGTACCTCCAGAAAAACTACTTTAATTTCTCAACTATGTTTTTAAACTAAGAGGTCAGCCACCAATTTACTTTTGACAATGATATTGCCAAAACTCTGGTGGGGGAGGAGGTTATCAATTTACGAAACACAAAAAGTGTAACGGAAGCGACGTATTTTATTTATGATAATCGTATAATTAATATTTCGTAAAAATAAATCCTGAGATACTATGAATTAAGTTACTAGAGAAATTAAAAACATTTCTTGTTCAAATTTTGTTTATCTTTTGTAACTTCAATCAATTTTAAAGGAACTAAACTGTAGAAGCAGCTACCCTTAGACATATCCTTGATCTATTTCCCTCAGGGAAGTAGTTTTGACATGGATATGTATCAGCTCTCGGGGAGATATTGGCAATCCGTCAGACCAAATATTGTAACATCATATGGTCAGGGTGGTCCTAAGGACAGATGTAAAGAGGAACTGAAAAAATCTCTGTAGACGTATCCATGATCTAACATTTTCCCACAGAGAGGTAAATACAATCGTTTTTTTAAACTCGTAATAACTACTTGGCAGGATCTGTAATATCAATTGCAATGCAGAATTTCTTGTCAGAACTATCAGTCTGTTTAAAATGTTTATTGGTGTTTATTTAGGTATTCATTAAATCTATACTTGGTTTGTTTACATAAACTGTTTATCGTCCTATGCATAAACAGTTTCAAGAAATAAAATGGGTGTGTTACACATTTATGCCAAATACTGATAAGTACCAATTTCAAGATGATTTTTCGGCGTCAACCGCGTTGTCATATGTTGTTAGTATTGTCAAACGATTCACCCTTGCTGTGAAGGGGCATCCTCACATCAATTTTTATTTTTATCACGCTTACATTTTTCTTGAATTTCACTTCCAGACATTTTTTAATACGAATTAATTTAAATTCATATCAGATTAAATTGATAGTTTTAATTTACCTGTAGATCATAGACCGATATAAGTTGGCACATTAACAATAGTGCAATAATCACCCCACAGGGGGCGCCAGTTAGGGTCGATGTGAACAATTGTTTATGGGGCGCTAAATGGTTGCAGTTACACTTATGGAAGACTAATGGCCAGGCCATGTGGAGAAGGCAGTTAGGGTAATGGCAAAAATTAACACTGACCCTCTAAAAGGTTCTATAGATTAGTAATTTCAAATATTAAAGTACGTTAACTGAATTACCGCTGTTAAAACAATGTAAAAACATTTTTTATTACATTGTTCGAAAGAGATGATTTTAGTAATGAAAGAGTTTCTTCTATATTCTCCTTCAGTTTGTGGCATGTCAATATAATAATCGCTTATTGTTTTAGATATTATCGATATTTTACCATTTATATACACGAATTTATATCTGTTCTATATTGTAACAATGAACAGCTGATTACGTTGAGATCAGCTGACTCTATCCTACCCTGAATGCGAAAGGATTACTTTCGACCTACAAAGCAATTAATTCATTCTCGGCAGTATGCCGAAAAGTAATTGTTCCTCAACGTACTATGTAAAGCACTATTTTACTCTCTGGCATAGGGTACTAAAGTAATACTTTTAGTCCCAAGGTAGAAAAAGTAGTTTTAGTCCCAAGGGAGAAAAGTATTCCCATAAGATTAACATGAGAGAAATCTGGCACACCCTGTAATGAACTATCTGAAACAATAGTGGCTGACAGTGGTCAGGTGATAGTTTGCATTGATTGCTATGAAGTTATGTTATCCAACTTGGAAAATGATAGAAATTCAGGTTAGTTAATAGTGGATAATTGTTAACTTGTGTTACTTGCATGTGTAGGTGGAGTAAAATGTTGTGTGCATCACGGGATTAAAGTCGTATATAACCCTCAAGAAAATTTCACCCACGCAGAGGGCAACAAAAGTTTCACTTAACCCCTTGTTGCACTAATAACTATTTACCTCATTATTTTATGTGTAGTTTAACCACGTGTGAAGATTCCAATTTAGATTCAAAATTATATTTTGGTTATCAATTCAAGGGAAATTAAAACTGATACAATCGTAGATATATGAGATTTTTTAAACTCTTCAATAGCTATAATTAAATACTACATATTAAATAATAATGTATTAACTTTATGATGAACTAAATAATGTTATTTATTATTCAAGTTGTCAGTGTTATGTTGAATTATCTAAGCTTTGAACAATGATAAATGAAGGATAATACTTTTTGAGAATCTCGAGTTAAAATGCTCCTTTTGTTCTACAACTGTTTTCTTTCAGCTTTACTACAATTAGTTTGGCCATTATCTACCCATAGTCCTCCCTCTCCCTTAGGGTTATATATAACCTCCCCCTCCCCACCACCTTCCTTTGCACAACTAAGATTCTGTAATCTGTTCGTCCTTTGTTTATTCCAAGATACTCACCCTCAATAATCCTTTGTTAGTCAGGATTTAGCTCATAAATTGGAAACAGAGTAAAGTGTCTGAGAGCAAAGTTTGTCCCTCCCCTCAATGTCATTAGTGACTTGTAGTTTCTTATGTAATATTTTTATTCCTGCTTTTTTTATAAGACGACTGTTTTATCAATCATTTATATTTGTTAATACGGATTTAACAATGTTACGTGCAATGTATATGAAAGTATGGTTGTAGAATGTAATATTCTCTTGTGTGGATTAACATTCGCACTTCTGAAGCTCTACAAAATCATGAAAGACTATCCTCATAATTAGCCTAGTCCATAATTCAGAGACAAAAATAAGGCTCGATTCTAACCCTACGTTAAACTATAGGTCTATTAGATGCCATCGGCTATTGGGCAAATAATTAACAGTCCTGTCTAAGAAATGTGGCAACCTTATTCAGTATAAAGACTTCAAGATCGTACGTCATCAATTTTTAATGTTGTTAATTGTTTTTAATTAGTTTTTTAATTAGGAAAAAAATAATAGAAAAAATATAACAACCAATCTCTGTACAAGTGAGAGTTTTTATATATTGTGCAATTAGAATTTAAAAGTATTTGCCTTAAAAAAATTTGAGGTTATCGGAAACCAAAATATGTATTTATTTGAAAACAACGATTTTACAGACGATTTAGAGAACTAAAATCAGTTCAGAGTTTTCTAGACAATGCGATGAAAACATTCAGTCACATTTAAATGATTACATTATAAGTATCTAATTGTTTTTATAGATTTAAGGTAACAAACAACTATTTATTCGTTTTTGTTACAAAAACATTATTATAGGTAATTTAGTATTCTTGTTTGTATTACATCCGAGTTTAATTCCAAACTTATATATGTGCAGAGTAATAAATATCCAAGCTTGTGAAAATTTCTAAAAGCTATTTATGGTTTCAAAGTTTAATTGGAAAACTTTTTAGGAAAGCTCATATTACCTGTATAGTTGAAAGTTATAATCGGTGAACGGCAACAAAGGAATCTCATTCCACAGTTTGTTTTTCTACACTGTTTACGTTAGCAAAGCCTGTTGTTTTAATTGTTTTAACGATTTACAGATAATATTACTTTTAAGGCTTCCTTTAACGTTGTTATATTTAAAACATTACTAAACAAAAGAGTTTGGCGAGTAATGTTGTTCAAATTGTTGTTCAATTGTTCAATGAAGTGAAATTTTCATTACAATCTTTTAGCGGTTCAGGAGTCTATAGGCAACATAAAAACATTTATGTACATAAAAACCTCTACTTTGATATATTAAGATTATAGGGCTTTGTTAAAGAAAATTTACTTCATCTGCTTTACTTTTAAACGATGTTACGAGCGTTGTAACAAAGTAAAACGAAGATTTGTCACGGATTCTTAATGGATTAGATTAGATTATCAACTTACCCAGGTAGGTATTTTAAGCCATGTGTGAATGAGAAATGAGTGTAGGATTGTGGCACGATCTTGTAGTCTTGTTACTGACTAAGGCTGAAATGTTCCTTAGACAGGACTGTTAATTAATAGTCCAACAGCCGATGGCAATTAAGGGACCTACAGTTTAACGTGAAATCCGAATACTGTCCTTAGTAAACATATTTTCTGAAAGTGCCCAATGTTATTCTCATGGAGAGTATTAAAAAATGAATTCCTACTTTCTTTTCCAACCGTTTTCCACGAAACATGGTATGCAGTGTAAGGTCACATTACTCAATAAAGTTTGGTATTACTGAGAAGGGGAATCAAGCCCCCCAAAATTGTCTAAAAATTCATTAAACTTTTCTCATGTTATTAGTTTCAAAAATTAGATGAACATTTTAAAAACGATACACTTTTAAATTATATTTACATACACTTTAAAGCATATGATGGGTTCTTTTTAGATTTACGTTTATTTTTCATACGTTGATTACTTTTTTTGTGAACGGAGTACCTCCGTTATTACTGAACTTATTTTATAGAAATTTGAGGTTTCAAAAGAGTGTCTTTCGTGTAGAAGGTGTATAGTTGTGTCTTGCAGTTTCATTCCCCCCATATTGTCTTCTGAAAGATTTGGGATGCTCTCAAAATACAGTTTCTCCACAATATTAACATCGAAAAGGTTTGGACTATTCATGAAACATATTTGAGCAAAGCTGCTTAACGTTTGAAAATTAAATAAATAAGAAGATGTTTTATTATTAACAAATACTGTATTCAGTGACCACAATGAACTATATAATATCTAGTGTACCTACAAAATATAACGCACATAGCTTAATTATTTCTGACATCAACTGACTAGTTATTGGTTATGGACATGAGTGAGGAAATGTAAAATAAATATTAGACCATAAATTGTTCTCGATAATTATTCTCCTGTAACAGAAGAATTCATACTTATTTTCTGATTCATGTTTTGTCAATTTTCAATACAGTAATGGATTTATTTAGCAAGGGCAAACCACGAAGCGCCTGCAGAAGCCAGCGGCAACACGCGTGCTGTATCCATTTTGCGTCTGGAATTTCACGGCGCCGTGCTATTCTTTTTATTTAAAACTAATACACCTACGCTAATTGAAGTGCAAAAAAACTATTTTTATAGAACGCAAGGATAGGGCTAAAGTCACTCATTCGTTGCGCATATGTGAAAAATTTCCTGAATTACCTGTTTAAGATGACAATTATGTTTTTTCTAATATTAAACTTTTTAGATATCCAAAATGGCATACTTTATAAACGAGAACGGGATATAAGTCTACATTAGAAATATTTTCGTAAAGTGTATGACATTTTTATTTTTTTTTCAAAACGCTGTAAACGACACAAGGAAAAGCTTTCATATTCCTGCACGTTTCCAAAAGTTCAGTGCAAAAGCATTGATGATTTTTCTACATGCCCTTCACCAACTCCGCCAAATCACAAAACTATCATCCATTAAATTGAAATATATTTGCTCAAAACCTTAAAATAATATGCCAAAGCGTATATTTTAATACAATCAACAACAAAAACTAAAATTATGCCTTTTTAAATAATCGATTTCTAACAATCTATCTGAAAAGTAATCATTTTTCACTTACTCAGGGGGTGGATGGTAAATGTTGACTAATCAATCAGCGTCTGAAAAACAATATTTATATATTAAAATCCAAAATAATTTATTAAAATTTTAATCACATAGATTGCTGTTAAATAGCTTTATGACAAACTTCATCAGATTTTAAACTTTTAGATTTAGATGTTATTTAAAAATCTTTTATTGAAGATAGGAATGTTTTGGAGTTTTAACATTGTTCTTTCAAAGCGGTAGAAAAATCGCTAACTCTTTCTAAATATTTTATCTATTGTTGTGATTTGTGTTGAAACTTTCATCAAAATTGCTTTAATTGTTTGTATTTTGAACTTCCTTCCGAACACTATCCTGCGTTTACGTTCAGGTGCTCTCCCCCCCCCTCCCCCTGCAAGGAAAACTGCAATTAGGATAAGATCAGGATTAACTCAGTCTCAAAAAAGTAATCCTCTTTGCTTTGTCTTCATTAAGTTCCCTCTGCCTTTTATAATTTAAAGACATTTCATCGCGAGTTCTATTCTTTAAAGTTTAGCTTTGTGAGTTGCAATTTTTGTACTTTCCCTTCCCTCATCTCATAAATACCTCTTTGGGATTAAATCAAATAGGTTGTAGCACATTCACATAGTGAAAAGCAATCGGTGATGTGTTGGATTTGAACTTAGCACTTCGGGGACCAGAGTCCATGTATCACTATCAGGCGCTTCTCATTGAAATTAAAATAAAGTAAATAATAATTTAAATAAGCATTTTTTATAAAAAAATTCATTATTTTATTACTTCCATGGAAAATTTTATGTATAACTCGCGGTATAGTTCTTGAGGCCTCATGCCAAGCCTAAAACTAAACCAAATGATCGATGTTTTTTTAACGTCTTTTCCAAAACCAGAGCGATCATTTAACAAGTGTTTATTACAATACTTATTTTATGTGTTCACTGATTTTTTTTATAATAATTGAGGATTAAAAGCAAAAGAGAGATTTATTAACTTCATTAATTAGTTTGTTACAGTGTTAAGCAATACAAGAATACGACAAAACACAAGATTTTGGAAATACTTTTTCTGCTTTTATTTCGCAAAGCTTTGTCATTTAGTTTTTAAAAATGATAACCGATAATCATTTCAATACTAAAATAAAATTTATGAATTATTAAACATTTTGATTTTTGTGCTTCAATCAGAAAACTGAATTTTATAAAACAGACTGTTTTGGTTTTCAATTGAACATCTTATTCTAATAAACGTAATGTTAAATTTTAGATTTTAAACTTTGATTTTTACAGAAGAAAAATGATCTCATTAACCTATCTAAATATTTTTAATGGAAATAGTATTTCCAATTTATTGAAAATGACGTTTTCGAGATTCATAGTGTAGTAAAACATTTGAGTTCACCATAAGCGAGTTAAATTTTTTAGATTTTTAAACTTAATATTACAAAGTAAAACACTGAATTTTTCAAATTTACCTATCTGAACTATTTTCACGGAAATTAGAGCAAAATTAAAAGAAATTTCGGTGATGGATATGTGGCAAACGACATACATACATATAATATTTTTATATTTTCTGGTTATAAAAATAAAATTAAGGACATAAATATTTTATTTAAACCCTAAATAATGATTTTTCAAAACCCTAAAGCATGTTTGTATTTACTTCCATTTGGGAAATAGGTTATCATGGATATGTCTAAAGGCAATGTTTTCAGTTCTTCCAAACAGCTGTATCATAACCAAACTCAATGCCATAAAACGTAACTAACCAAATGATGTCACTGTTTCAAATTTTGGTCGTTCAAATTCGCCAATACCCCCCCAGAGCTATTAACAAGTGTTTGTACAGGGTATACTTTAGTTTAGCGTTCACTTCAGATTCATTTTTATATTTAACTAGCTGACCCGGCGAACTTCGTAACGCCTGACATTAAATACATGTTAACTTTAAGTTTGGCCATGTTCTGAAGTCGAATAGCAATACGGCTTCATTGTGAAAGGTTATATATCCTGGGTCGCGGCATAGAGAATAACAATACTGAAACGATAAGACATATTAATAACATTCCTATAAAACAAATAAATCTGAGTGGATTAATTCACAATTTTCAAATTGAATCCAAACCCAAACCAAACCTAACTGTAATACGGTTTTTATAGGAAAGATATACAACAGCTGATTATTATAATAAACGTAATAATATAAACATATTAACACGTGATTTTAATCAGACAGAAAATGAAAATATAAATACATAATCCCCCAAAACCGTAAACTATTAACGTGGTGAATAAAGCTATTTATTTGTTACAGTACACATTTACTTCATAGTTTAACATTAATGAATGATTCAGATGGCATTGGATAGTAAAGCATATTGCTAATGGAAAGTAAACCAATCAGCTGTAGCTAAAAAATCAAATGTTTTCATTGTAGACAATTTGTAAACAAACTTACTCTCCATAAGGTTAACATTAGAAATTTAAAACGCCATAAAATGGAAACTTATGGGGTTTTCGAAAATATTTTTTCACTAAAACCTTCCCGGACACATATAGAGCAACTTCCTAAAATTTCATGGCGATCGGATGAGTAGTTTGGCAACGCATAAAGGACATACATACATTCAATTTTATATATAGAGATTTTACCTTCTGGTTATTGAAATCAATAAAATTAAGGACCCCATATTTTATCTTTATTATGTAAACAGTTATTAAAAAACTAATGTTCTACGAGTTAGGCATGTGTACGTGTGCATAATTATAAATAAAAATTTTGTGTGGGCTCGGCCGGGATTTGAACCCGGGACCTCTCGCACCCTAAGCGAGAATCATACCCCTAGACCACCGAGCCACGGTGATTAGAAAGTTTTAATTTAATTTCAACGTAACAACAGTATCTAGAGCAAGCCAGTAGCGCTTGGTCGTGGGTCGCCGCACCGGTTTGTGGGACTTTCACTTCGGAAGGTTGGTAGCGGTGTGAGGAGTAGAGCTTGCCTGGTTTACCAAAACCAGCTGCTAAAATTTGAAGAAATCTCATACTGTACTCTAAAACAGGCACTGTCTAGGCAATCTTTTTTTGTTCAAGGATTTATAATTTGTTTAGTGTAATACAGGCGATTTGGCAATGTTTTTTAAATCGTATACCGTATTTTGGATCAATAAACAATCATTATACCTAGAAGCTATAAGATGGAGAATAAATAACAATGGCAAGTTCTCTGTACTAGGGACACCTAGTAAGAATTATGACTTGAATTTTTAAAGATACAAAGGAAAAATCACATTTTAAAACATTTTGGAAAAATTTAAATGTGTAAGATGTCTTGAGGTAATCTTGCTTTTTGTCTTCTGTTGATACCATTTCGTCCGAGATTGTATGTAATAGCACCGAGTACATTTTCCTGATTTAAAAGAATTTTTGCATAGATTTTTTAATGAATTACGAAATTGTGTCCACACCAAGTTCACGGTGTTAGTTGTTCCTCACAAACCAATGGGAGTTAACAGATATTAGAAATATTTTGTTTGAGCTTCATAAACATAATCTTTTTTTAGTAAAATGCGTAAACAATGAACTTTTAGTTTCAAGAACACTGGATCAGTTTCAAGTGAGATATAACCATCGTATCAGTTTCAAGTGATGCCTCAGCGTGATAATCCAACCATTGTGGCTGCTTCAAGTGATCAAGTTAGCGGTAATGTTTCAAGTGAATGTCTAACGCTGCAGCCGCGATGGAAGGCGGCTTCCTGGATTCGTGTTTGCTTTAATCAGAGTAAGCGATGAGTTCACCTTTACAAAAACCTCTGTGTTATTTTAAACCCAAATTCCAATCTGTGTTTCTTCTTCTTCAACGTTTTTTTGCATTCTCATTTGTACATTAATTATACCAGTTTATAATGAAACAGCTGTTGTAGTATTCCAAAAACACCGTGAATTTAACCAATTAGCAGATGTAGTAGAGGGTTAAAAATGCTTTTAACTTTTAAATTTAACGTATACAAGCAATGTACATATATATAGATTTTTCAACAAATACGAAAACGTTTCTGTACAGAATGTAAACCCTAATTTTTTATATATGATTTTTCAACAGCTTTGATAGCGTGAAACTACATGAGGTAGTGGCTCAGTTGATAGCGTGAAAACCTTCCCACATGAGGCAGTGGCTCAGTTGATAGTGTGAAAACCTTCCCACATGAAACAGTGGCTCAGTTGATAGCGTGAAAACCTTCCCACATGAGGTAGTGGCTCAGTTGATAGTGTGAAAACCTTCCCACATGAGGTAGTGGCTCAGTTGATAGCGTGAAAACCTTCCCACATGAGGTAGTGGCTCAGTTGATAGCGTGAAAACCTTCCCACATGAGGTAGTGGCTCAGTTGATAGCGTGAAGACCTTCCCACATGAGGTAGTGGCTCAGTTGATAGCGTGAAAACCTTCCCACATGAGGTAGTGGCTCAGTTGATAGCGTGAAAACCTTCCCACATGAGGTAGTGGCTCAGTTGATAGCGTGAAAACCTTCCCACATGATGCAGTGGCTCAGTTGATAGCGTGAAAACCTTCCCACATGAGGTAGTGGCTCAGTTGATAGCGTGAGGACCTTCCCACATGAGGTAGTGGCTCAGTTGATAGCGTGAAAACCTTCCCACATGAGGTAGTGGCTCAGTTGATAGTGTGAAAACCTTCCCACATGAGGTAGTGGCTCAGTTGATAGTGTGAAAACCTTCCCACATGAGGTAGTGGCTCAGTTGATAGTGTGAAAACCTTCCCACATGAGGTAGTGGCTCAGTTGATAGCGTGAAAACCTTCCCACATGAGGCAGTGATAACGCTGGAGCAGGTTCCGGTGTTAAGAATCAGTTTTAATTAGTTCCTTGGCTCATTCTATCTCTAATTTTCCTAGAGAAGTTTCACACAGATCTGTAGTTTATGTAGATAGACAAATGAATAAAATAGGCCCCCATCCTTTGAAAAAAATAATATTTAAAGCTCCCAAACTTTAGAAGACGTATTTAAGAACCATCTTGGTCATTAATACAACTTAAACTGATGTAAAAGAAGCCAACTGTAATATTTGAATACTATTATTTAGCTATAAGCGTGAGTTTGTGTTTTGCACGCTCAACGGTGCTGTATATTGATTTCACTTCATGCATTTAGATTAGCAGGTTAGTGTTCATTGGTATGTTTGGAATCAATTGGCTCTTAATTCAATCAATCTGAAATTTCACTATGTGAGGTTTATTACACGAATATTAATAAACCTATTAAATCTAGTGAACCAACTATATTATTGAAGTGTCACACATAAACTGTATTAGTCCAGAAGGATACTATAGCCCAAAATAATAGCCAGGCGTTATACATAAAGTGTATCATTCAAGAACAGTGGTTACCGCAAGCGAATAGTGAGGTGTAACACATAAATTGTATCAGCCCAGAGCAGTGGTATCGCCACAAGCAGAGGGTGCCAGATTGGACCCTATTATTAGATCACAGCCACCCTTGGACACTATACGACCGCTTGTCCAGAATGTTAACCACCTCGTTGCTAATATTTTGGGCTAGAAACCAGTAGTTTCGTCATCATTACGTCAAATCATCAATCATTAAGATAACCATTGATAATATACAGGGTGATTGATATAAGTGTGCCAGCTGTTTTATTCGAAAATTATAAGAGATATCCAAAAATCTTAAACTGTGACTAGCATGGATTTTTTATTTTAAACATTTTTGTTGTCTTGAAAAAAAAATAAATTTCCCGCCATTTTTCCAATATGGCTGCAAACATTAATTTTTCTTATGGAACACCCTATATTTTACAATGTATTCCGATATAAAATGTAATTTTAAGACTTTTTCAAGATAATAATGGTTAAAGTTGTAAAATGTCGGCATGAGGGTCAGTTTTCGATAAAACAGCTGGCACGCTTACATCGAAAACTGACCCTCTTGCCGACATTTTACAACTTTAACCATTATTATCTTGAAAACGGTTAGGTTTATTGAAAAATGCACAAGAATAAAACTGTCTTAAAAATACATTTTATATTGGAATACATTGTAAAATATAGGGTGTTCCATAAGAAAAATTAATGTTTGCAGCCATATTGGAAAAATGGCGGGAAATTTTTTTTCAAGACAACAAAAATGTTTAAAATAAAAATGTTTGTATTTACTTCTCTGTGGGAAATAGGTTAGATCATGGATATGTCTAAAGGGAATTTGTCTCAGTTCATCTAAACAGCTGTTCTTATTATTTTATATTAAAAATCAATACAATAGTTCTGGTAGTTTCTATGGAAACCTGTTACATGTTTTCCATCTTAAAAATCGCCAACACCCCCCCCAGAGCTAAGACATAGCCATGTCAAAAATCCATGGTAGTTACAATTTAAGATTTTTGGATATCTCTTATAATTTTCGAATAAAACAGCTGGCACACTTATATCAATCACCCTGTATTTATTAATAATATAACAGCAATTATGCATTACTATCCAGGTGTTAAATTTAGCAGATATTCAAATAGTTGAGGTGTCAAATATTCAATGCTGAAAAAGTTATATAGGATATTACATAATTTTGAAATGATTATGTATAAGCTCCAAATTTTAAGAGGAAGATTTTAAACAGGTTTCCATTGAAACTACCAGAGCTATTGTATTGAATTTTTAATATATAAGAGTAATAACAGCTGTTTAGATGAACTGAAAACATTCCCTTTAGACATATCCATGATCTAACCTATTTCCCACAGGGAAGTAAATACAAACATTTTTTAAAGATAAATGGCATTACTACGCACATTTACAGATGATTGCCATTAGACACATCAGTGGCTAGTGAAGCTGTAAAAAAATTATAATTGTTTTTAACGGACGATAAAAAAGGCTCATATTTGCAAGCACTATCCACCCGAATGTCGTAGAACACTCGCATAATCAGCTGCACGGTTGATTAACAGCTTGGATTAGCTCATTTATCATCCAGGTATCAGGTAGCCGGGTCAACAGCAGTGTATCATCGTTCCACCCTGTATATGCCTACCATGTTGTGTCAAGAACATCTCGCATGACAATTTGCAACAACGCCAATAACTGATCCTCATGAACTTCAAAGAAAAAGTTATACCTTACTAGTGGTTATCCTGTAATAAGATACTCATTGTTATAGAAAACATATTAAACTCAGTTCAATATTTGTAAGTCAATGAAACATAATTAGTGTTTACAGTTTATTATTTGAATTCTACATTAATCTGCTAAGACCATCCTCATAATTATACCAGTTCGTATTTCAGAGGCAGTGGTTCGGACTCCACGATAATCTGTAGGTACTTTAGATATATCGCTGTCTGTTGGGCTATTAATTAACTATCCTGTCTAAGGAACGTGTCAGTAACAAGACTACAAGATCGTGCTAAAATCATCTTACACTCATTTCTCATTTATATAGTCTATTTCTGTAAAATATCTTTAATTTGAAAAATATTCTTTACAAATTGATACTTTTGAGAGCTGATTACTTTATTTATATAGATATTAGGTCACTTTATAGTAAACCAAAACCTTCTCTAAAGGTTATTGAATGGTGAAATAAGGACCGTTGTTGTAGGTTATCCCGTTTTCACGGGCAAACTACAAAAATTCTTGTTTAGTCTTAAAAAAGGTTAGGTACTGTAATACTCGATTCAGCTTTTACGTTTAAAACGCAAAAATAACAAAAAATGTAAATTCTATAATTTATGCAACGTATTGAAAAATTTACTATGGAAATTGATTATTTCACGCAGGAAATAAAGAGTTATGGGAAAATAAAGAGGATTTATCTTTACAAATTTATGATTTCAAAAATACCTTTGGAGCTTTTTAAACCATTATGGTTGGTTATGTTTTCAGTATTAGGAGTATCTGAAATAACAAGATAGAGGATTTCAGTTTAAAACACGTTTTACAGGGTGTTAAAAATAAATATTGACCCTCATAAATTCCAATTGTAAAATGTATATACAATAATATCAGTAGGAACGAAATGATTTTTCATGAAATACTTCTATATGTTTGGAACCATTATGGTTGGCTATGTTTATGAGTTTTTAATGGTTATAATGACCTAGAAAATCTAGAGAGAGACATTTTAGTGGAAACATTCCTCATTTTTAATTTGTTTTTGCTTCAAAAAACCTCAACTGCACAGACTAAAAATTGTATACTTTTGATACAATTAAAGGCAGTGATGTACCGTAGAGTAGTCACCTTTTTGAATGATATGACTTGTATTAAATTTGTTTCAGTTCTTAAAAAAATAATCATTTTATAAAAAAATTTTAATAAATGGTTCCACACTTTCCTTAAAAGTAACTAAAAAATTCTACCACTGTACTTATAAACCACAATTTAGAATTTGTGGAAAAGGTTGAGTTGGTTGTATCAATGATATCCTATGAAAATCTAGTATTTTCCACTGCTCACCCATACCTATACTCTACGTTCATGGACAAAGTACAGATAAAAAATACATCCACCCCTTTTAGAGTCTGCATTACCTGCACCTTTTTTCGACACAAAATTGGCGCTCAGAACGAGACTTGAAGCACTACTGAAATGTCGTCAACTTCCACCCAAGCCGGCCACCGTTTATTTAAGGTGGCCCCCCACTCCACTATACCACACATTTCCAATTCGAACCCTAGCACTTCCGAATGGCTAGAACGTTACACTCGTCAGCGCAGCGCTCTAACCGGTCCAGCCACCAGTGCATAGGAGTAGAAAGCGGTTACTTGGCTATAAGACACACCCTAGTGGCAGTTTAGTGAACTGCATGATCCAGTTCATGTATCAGCTCTCAGAGGGCAACACGGTAACGAAGGCGCTGGTGTCTAACAAGTTCACTAAATTGACGGCAGATGCCTCCACCTGCCACTTCTTATTCAATTTGTAAATGAGTCGTAAATTACGACTGCCAGTTGTAAGGTTAACACTCCGGTGTTTGTATATACTGAAACGTGAGCGGTCGCGTGGAGTGCCCCTGCACTGCACTTGTTTTTGTTGTTTCTCTTAATTAGTATGAATTATCTTTACGATTTATTGGCATTTTATGTTAAATATAAACATATAACACATAACTGATGTGATTGGTGATGTTATAAAACACATAATTTAGACAACAAAAATTATTTTGCCAATTTTTAATACAATAAATAAATATTGGTGCATAGAAAAATTATTTTAAAAAATTGTTAGGAATAATTGAAGCCCAAAACCAACTATGACAACATACTTTGACAAATGAACCTAATTAGCACATTCTACACACACTTTTCAAATTATCAAGGCAGACCCCACTTGTTACACTTAATAATTTAGCAAATTTTACAAAAAAATAAATAAATATTGCTGCATTGAAGAATTATTTTTAAAATGGTTAGGAATAATTATTTAAACAACGCAATATTAACTATTTCAAGTTATCAGGGTCTTCATCACCGATGACACTCTCATCATCTTCCGTTTTAGCTAGCCAACACCATAACAACTGTTCTTGGTTGTCCATTGTCCATTCATTATTCAATACATGCACACAGTATGAAGTTTTCATATAAAAATAATGTTAACTACGTGAAATAAAATCCACAACATATGTCACTCAGTGGAAAAAACGGAACACGGATACTCAATACTGCGGCACCTCGGGGAAAAAATCAATAAAAAATTCGTTTAGCCCGAATTGGTTGCTGTCACTACACTGACAGGTTCCAGGATTGTCAGAGGGAAGGTAGATGACTGCTCAAGGTCACACATGCAGTCAACTGCGTTTTATGAACGCATTACATGATTGTAGTACCACCACACTCCGCTCGAGCACCGGAGTGTTAACAACAAGTAAGGTACAGCACAAAATATCACTAAGCTAGGTATTCAACCCTCTCGGTAATAGGAAACAATGTACATTTATGTGCGCGTGTTAAAATCGCTTTATTTCGTTGAACACGACGTCGCCGCCGTATTTCATCGAGCAACTCCACTCGTAACTCATCATTGTCGGAATCTCCCGCCTCGCTAACGGGCCAGGCACCGTGTTATGTTTCATGAGTAATGTATGAATCGTAAAACATAATTTTGTACAGCTTTTCAGATCCATTACAGCGTTCTTAGATAATAATTAAATATTACTAAACAAACTTTCCAGACGCATCTGACACTCTTTTTGTCATGGATATGTCTTAGCTTTAGGCAGTTACATCATTTGATTGATGACGTCATATGGTTGGTGATGTCATAGTTTGGTTATAAGAACAGCTGTTTAGATAAACTGAAAACATTCCCTGTACACATCATGATCTAACCTATTTCCCACTTTTGCCTCTGACGTGCGAACTGGTCTAATTAATTATGAGAATGATTTTCGCACATAAACGTAGCATTCTGTTAATCCATATAAGAGAATATCACATTTAACAACTATCACACACAACTATCCACAATTTGTGATCTACAAGTTTGACAGTATAGATTTAAATAATATTAAACAATGTAACAAGTATAATTTTTAAACAGGGAATTTTTCAATTTTTACAATTTTAAAGATACTTATAACATACTTACCGGTTTGAAATATTTTTTTCATTGTTCTACCATTTGTAAGACAATAAAGATATTTTTCTCTGTTTATTTTTAAGTAGAATATACAGTGATGAATTGTTTTTATTCAATTTGTATTGTTTAAGCAATTAAACTTTATGTTACTTTTTAGTATTAATTATGTTATTCACATTTATGATGTTTTTATTAATTAATTGTAATCTAATTCAAAATTCCAGGTGAAATCTAACTTTGAATACAAATATAAATTTACATTATAGACAGATAATGCTACATGCTAAGCTACAATACTATATTATACATGGATAAATTTACAATTTTCCTACTAAAATATTTCTAAAAAACCTATTTAATCTAGTAAAACATTTAAGACTTGGAAACTACGAATACATATATTATACTGTATAATGTTTTAGTTCTGTGAAAGTTTTATTACCACACAATATTTATTCGAGGAAGCAAAAGAACATTTGCCTTATCTCTGCCTTTGGGAGGACATTAATCTTGCCCATGTAAAATGGGCTCACCATTTACACAAAAAGTTGGGTCTTCATTTCAATTCTATTAAATTATCATGTATGTTGTTCCAGTAAGAAATATTCTCCTGATATAATTTAGTATTTAGTTACAATAGCTGTTACACTACGACAGTGTTGAATCTGGTTGCACTTAACGTGTAATTTATTTAATTTAAATTTACATGTATGTTTCCCGACTACAATATTTCCTAAAAAATCCTATTTAATCTAGTACAATATTTCAGGCTGACACAGATCTCATATTAGAAAAGCAGTAAATATTAGCTTAGTTAAAATAGTAACTGTGTCCAGAATTGAACTGGAAACTTCCGTCTAAAATGTAAGGAATCATGCCTAAATATATGTTATTTCAACTGTATTTAAAATAAACTAATATAATATCTTTATGTTACCGTAGTACTAAACTGTAAAACAGTGTTTCTTGGAATACATCGATGAGGTCAGAACACTTAGTTTACCAATGTTAATATTACATAAGATCTTATCTTATTGTTGTTGAAAAAATATACACTTTTTGGTCCTTCGAGCTGGATAACAATTATTTCATGTTGGAAATAATATAAGCGGACTGTATGGAAATTGAATTTCCATAAAAAAAAGAAAAGAAAAAAAGAAAAAAGAAAGAAAAGAAAGAAAAAGAATAAATAAATTAATAGTATCTTATTTTAACATTGAGGACTAGTTGTTTTGAACAAATTTATTTAACTCAGTCAAAATCTTAGTAGGCAGGTGAATATTTGATACAAGAAACATCTCAAGCGCTGATAACGTATTCACAGAGGATATGTTCAAAGTGCGGAACTCCTGCAATGTGAAGCCTCATTGGATCATGTTTGCAAGAGATATATCCGGATCGCAGAGTGTCTGCTGATAAGGATCTTGAGTTGGTATCAATTATTCATTCAGTAAAAGGTTCGACATATATTTTCCTTTTTATTTTTTCGTCTCTCAATATGAATCCAGTCGTCGTTTCAGAATAAATTTAGTTTAGTGTGGAAATTTTTGTTGGACTTTGAAACCAAAAAACAGTTACAAATCACTTTTGATCTAGTATGTGTTGATAATTCTGTACTAATAATATTTGTAAAACTTGGATCAAATGTGAAAACTTTTCACGGACTCTACACCCATACAATTTGTACATTACGACAATTTTTTTATATTTTATACTAAAGGAAAGATAATCTAAGCTTCCTAAACTTCCTTCTAAACTTCCTACCTGACCCTTCCAGCACAAAAATTTGTTTATACTCTACCTAGAAACCTCTCTCTCTCTTTCTCCAGTAAAGTCTGCTACTCTAGAAAAAATATTGAAAAATATGGATAGTTCAAAATAATTATTCGCTTATACGTTACGCATATGTGATGTTTCTTGCAAGCTTCCTAACTGTCCTTCCTACCTGACCCTTCCAGCACAAAAATTTGTTTATACTTTACCTAGAAACCTCTCTCTCTCTCTCTCTCTTTCTCAAGTAATGTCTGCTACTCTAGAAAAAATATTGAAAAATATGGATAGTTCAAAATAATTATTCGCTTATACGTTACGCATATGTGATGTTTCTTGCAAGCTTCCTAACTGTCCTGTTTAAGATAATAATTCTTTTTTTGTACGTTTTAAAACACTTTTAGACCTCTAAAATTACATATTTTATAAGATTATTGAATCGAAAATGTGACTTTGAAAAATAATTTTCTGTTGTATACGAAAATTTCTTTTTTTATTTCAAAAGTTAACATTTGTTACGTGAAGAATATCTGTTATTCACCCACGTTCCCAAAATTTTAGCTCAAAATAAAAATCCTCAACTCACACAAAAATCCCACTAAATTCTGAATAAATACTCCTCACACATAATACGCCACATTAAAAAAATAAAAAAAATTGAAATAAAATTGCAAACTCGTACTTCATTTTCACTCACATTTACCAACACAATCAACTTTCCAAATAAAATATTTAATGGTACTGCAAAACAAAAAACAAATAAACACATAAAATTCAAACATATTTCCCCCCAAACTAAACTGTATTTCCCACTTAACTTATTTACAAACAACCACAAATTCTGTTTGTTGGAACCAAGATCACTAATGCCCCAAAACTTAAATGCAATACATATGACATAAGTTTAAGATCGCCGTTTAACATTGATTGCCAACCCGACTTCAACTTGACGATTTTAAAGATGTTAGATCTTTTTTTGCTTGAATTGCTTTCCTTTCTTAAAAACATAAACATTTTGAATATATACTTGTACATAACTTTAAGCTGGAGATAAGGATATTTTGTCATTTTCCCCAAAGCAAAATACTAAACTATTTACTATTTCAATAGTATTTTGTATTCTCATTAAAAATCATCTTCGAAAAGCAACATAGTCTCCCATAAATGTAAACTTCAGATATAAAATCGTTTAGACATGCGTAAGAGAGAATATATACAATGTGAATTGACTAGATTGGATAGGAAATTAAAAGAAAAAAGGTTTTAAGATATTTAAAACGATTGCGAAAGTAAATTTTCCAAGTCTTTAACAGTTACTGTATATGCATTACCTTTAGTTTTTTAATCGCAAAGGTAGTTTATATACTAAAAAGAAAATTAGTCCTAAAACTGACCCTTGTTCAACTCCAAAGTTAATAAAGGTATTTCTATTTATATTAGTTTATAAATATTTTCAATAGGCTGTTTTCATGTTTTCAAGTTGTGTGATATATTTCAAATCGGTCTTAGTTTCTGTACTAGATTCAGTTAAAAAATTATCTTTTCATTTCATAGTGTTGAGATATAAGCATTTAAATATTTACAGATATTGTTTATTAAATATAATAAACTGTACTATGCTCGAGCTTTAGATAAAAATACATATGGATAGGCTATACAAATTTTGAATAAAGCCCACATAACAAATGTAAATCAGTCAAAACCGACGCGCTGGCCCGAATCACAAAACATGATTAAATACAACGTTGGATTTCTCGGAATTAACTGGAATATTGTTGCACGAGAGTGTTATCAATGTTATCAGTTATTCTGGGGTTGTTTATGGACTCCTGTCCATTCATCAAATAATACCTGCTACCCATGTACATTTGTTCATTATTTTCAAAATGTATTTAAACCTGACATGTATTGATGGTGGTCATGTTTACTTATTGTCGTATCTTTCAGTTCATGCCAAACGTATGTAAGCTGTTTTATTTAACTGAATTAATCAAAATCAGATTATAATCATTTTCCCGGTGAGGGTGATAAATTTATGATCTATGAAGATTTTTAATGGAAAACAGCTGACCTTTCAGGAGCATAAATACCAAAAGACTGATTAGATATGTGAGTTTTAATTCGATAAATTTAAAGAATTTATAATTATAAAGAACATTTAACTAAAGCCACAAATACCCAAAAAGAAAGTTTTCTTTCCACATCACTATCAGTTACACAAACATTGAATCTAATCTTATTCCATTTCACATCTGTACTAAAGGAGAATAACTGATAGCATTAGAAAACTATGAAATTTACAATTGAAAAATTATGCTCCAATAAAATTCATTATTTGAAACACTCATTAATTTTGAAAAAAAAACAACAGAAACAGTAATAAAGGTAGCATGATAACAAAGTTTGTTTATTATTTATTGTAACTAAAAATTTACTAGTATATTAATCATAACATAACCCTTTCAAAAATGTTTGTATTTACTTTCCTGTAGGAAATATGTTAAGATCATGGATATTGGATATGTCTAAAGGGAATGTTTTCAGTTCAACTAAACAGCTGTTCTTATTCTTATATATTGAAAATTCAATACAATAGCTTTGGTAGTTTCAATGGAAACCTGTTTCAAATTTTCATCTTACAAATTGCCAACACCCCCCAACCCCCAGAGCTAAGAACTACATCAGGATTCACACGGTAGCTGAGAATGTATCTAACCTAATTTTTATTCACATTAAATAAGTTAAATTTAATGTAAATGGGTGGAAAAATGTGAATAACTTGTTTAAGGATTCAAATAGCTTTTACTGAATACAATAAATTACAATTAACCAAGAGGCGTTCAAGCTAGCTATTATGTAACTCATCATTTTATATTTAAGAGATGTGGTTGCTGGCTTTACTCCATGGAAAGTTATGATACAAACAGCTGTTAGTAGTGGACGAGGGAATTTCTCAAATTAAAGTTTATGGCAATGGAAGAGCTGCTTGCTGCTTAGTTAATGGCTAGAATGATGAACTGTTTTATGTTCTGGGGAATTTGTAAACTACTATTTTTTTCGTATTACTTTATTATACTTTATTATTACTATAGTAAGCCAAAAACTAATACTTCCAATACGTCACCCCCTACTAACTCATTTTTAACACAGAGAACGTAGCACAGAGAAAAGCTAATGCAAAAATGTGATCGTTCAATAATAATATAATTTTGTATTGTTGCCAATATAACATACTCAGAATCTAAGGTTAATATATGTGGATAAAAATCCTGGTTTTATTTCATTAAATAGCAATATATGATTAAATTTATTTTGAACTCAAAGAGTTTGGTATATTATTTATTACTTTGTCCATTATTATAAACTAGCCAAAGTACCCGTTCTTCGCACGGGCTAAAAAGGCTGAGAGGTGTAGGCTCTACAGATACATTTAAGTTATTGATAATTAATTCTTTATTGCTTTAAAAAATGACAAAACACTTGTCTAAGTATATATCTAAACATGACAAAGTAGCATATGTCAAATATTGGGAGAGGATAAGCATTAACGTAATAGATGCAGGCATCGGGAGAAAATTAAAAATCACTATTTACCATTAATAATAACTAATACCATTCCACTATTTCGAACTAATAATTCACTAATTTCGATCCAGCAGTTTATGTGTAAAAATTAACTTTATTTCTTTTTCTTACCGAACTGTCAAAATGTAAAGTAAACGGATGTTGACATTAAAAACTGTAAACATTGAATCCCAGGGTATTTACAGAAACCATGTCTTCTGCTTCTCGAACTGTCAAATTTTAGTGTTCACAGCTGTTGACATTCAAGTAATTTTATGTTTTCATTTTCTAAAAATGTAAACATTGAAACTTAGGACGTTCACAGGGCGTAGCCCGAGAGGATTTTAAGGAAATGAGTATGCCTATGTGTTGCATGAGTTTAAGATCTGTCTTTGTGTAAAATTTCAAACTGTTTGGTTCAGTATTTTTTGCGTACACTTGCCACAACAAACCCACAAACACACAAACCCACAAACAAACATACAGAAACCACCTCTTCTTTATAATATTATAGATAAACTAAATTTTTAGTGATAGAAAAGAGTCCCAAGTTTTATCCAATAGAAAGGCTTTTACCCAAAAGTGTCAAATATTTTTTTATCTTTTCATGATTTATAAGGTCACAAAGCTAATGTATTATATGTTTTTGCAGACATAAAATTGTAGATTATTAATTTTGGTATAACGAGCCCCAATAAATGAGACAAAATAATAATAAATTCATTGAACTGCCACTCAACAATATCAAGTACCTGAAGTACGCCAATCTAAATGCATGAAGCTGCATCTATCTCACTTAAACTTCAACAATGAAGTGCCAAGTTGATTGAATAGTCTGCTAATAATACAACGTGTAATCTGATCAACAAACATTTGTTTTGTAAATTATCGTTCTGGATATTTGGAAATGTAAATCATTAAGTTTTCTACTGTAAAAGAATTATAGTTATTAGTTTAAAAAGATCTAACGCAGGACGATATTGTGAGTATAGTGATTTTCACTGAACTTATATTATTCCCATCATAGTAATCGAATAGTACTGAGTACGCAGGTTTGCTGCGATAAGGATTGTTTTACATGGCAATATGCTTACATTAATGCTGTTCAATAAGTACACATACAACATATTATCAATGTATGTCCAAAACTAAGAGAGTTATACCAATTTATCTATTTTCCGTTTGAATTATAATGGATACGTAGGTTTACTGCTGTGAGAAACATTAAATTTGGGAGTTAGACTCAACTAGCCATACCAAATTTTCATACAAAATTTTGCGAAAATAAGTAAATGAGTTATTGATTTTTACCTATTCTCCATAAGATTAACATTGAACAACAATGTACTGTGTTTACCATTTTAAATATTTAAAAAACCAATTAACCTAGGGTAATGATTCAAAATACTAAACTGTGTGTTTTTTGAGTTTAATCCAATGGTACAAAGGAAACTTAGATTTTTTCAAGTATTTATGAATGAATTGAATATCTCATTGTTGGCGTGTTCAGGAGGTTGTTGTGTTCAGAAGGTTTAGTTATGAACTTCTATCATGGTCCCGGGCTTAACTATCACCATGTGGGTCATGTGAATAGCTCACCTTTCCCTAGAAATTTCACTAATAATAGCTCCGTTTATAAAAACAGTTGGTTATAAAGTTATTCCACAGCCAAACAATGCTCCAAAGTAGCTTATCATAAGCCTCAAAATACGATTTCGAAGCAGGTTGTATTTTCTTCCAATATCACTTTATATCCCCACCCTGCTCTTCCTTACATTCTACAGATTCTTCACTCCGTTTAATTGTTCTTGTTTGTTTGATTTTGGATTAGTATATTTTTTAATGCACACTTAAAGTAGGTGAACATATGTTTACAACAACAACACAATGCATGCTTTCAAATACATAATAATGTATAAATAATATAATATATGAAGCAATATATAATGCAAATATTGAGAAAGACCTTAGAAACGTATTTTATGTCAAAGAACTTAACTTTAGAAGACTTGAATGATTTTAAAATTCAACCTCAGGTAACAAAATCATATGACTTTTTGACATGGATATGTCTAAGCTCTAGGGAGGTTTTGGCGATTTTTATGGTGGAAAATATGTAACAGGTTTCCATAGAAACAACCAGAGCTATTGTATTGAATTTTTAATATAAAAGAATAAGAACAGCTGTTTAGATGAAGTGAAAAAGTTACCTTTAGACATATCCATGATCTATATATTTCCCTCAGGGAAGTAAATAAAGACATTTTTAACATTTGACACATATAAATAGCTTCAGAGTACAACCCCGAAAGACATAAGTGTTTTTAAGTCAGTAACAAGACTACAAGATCACGCTACAATCATCTTACATTCATTTCTCATAATAATATAGCTGCGAATCTATTCACGTAATTGTAAGTTTTACTATATATGCCTTAATTTTTTATAGCGAACATAATTTAACTACATAATGCTGGGTTCAATATAAAATCTTCGAAATTGTTTTCATAGTTATTCTCTATAACTGAACGATGAACATTTTCGTATTCTATTCGGAAATAAAAATTAGTTCAGTTCAACACATTCTAAAAGCATTTGCTTACATTAGTGTATGAAGTTTTAAAAGTATGAGTAAATTTGTTATTACCTAACACTTACAATTATTTAAACTCAAAATCCATAAAACAGAATTTCTTCTTAAACGTGTATCTTTTTCTCAAGAATCTCACCAATCTTGAAGATAATATAATCTGAAGATATCTCTTAAGATATCTTTAAGATTGTTTTTGTATATACATTATGTCACACCGATAAAAAATTAATTTATAAAAAGGGCAGATTACAAAAAGATTTTTGAGAACTATTGTCGATTTGATCCAAATAATTTAAGCGGGATGTACAAGAAAACAATATCTACAAATATATTTTATGTTTCATGAGAGAAAGATTCATGAATTTATTAAATTGAACAACGTAAATATAGAGCCCATCTGACCTCCCTTAACGAAGCAAACAATAAATCTTAAATCCCTTCAAATTCTCTTTGTCAGAATGCTAATTATGTTCTGTTATTTTGGCAACCCTGGGCGAATTCCTAATGACCAAGGTAAGCCAAGTTGCCAAGAGTGCTTGAGAAGGGCATGAGTGACTACATGTCGCCGACAGAAGCTCACATAGTTTAGGAACTACCTCCTTGAATATTCTGCACTAATTAGAAACTGTTGTAAACTAGATGATGTACAAGGTGATATTAGGTTATCATGGGACTAGTGTATGGGATAAGTCTGCCACGTAAAATAGCTTGTAAACCTCAACGTATTGAACAAAATATTTAAAATTTACGAGAATAATTCACAATATGGTTTTCAAAAGTTGTGTTTTGATTGAGAAAAATCAACTCTCAAGTACTTAATTCCTTTTGGAAAATATCCTAGAAGAAGAAACATCTAAAGGCAATGTTTTCAACTCCTCTAAACAGCTGTCCCTGTGACGATTTTACGTCACTTCCGTTGCAATTTTCACGTGACGCGGATTACTAGCCCCCCCCCCCAAGAGCTTAGACATATCCATGTCAAAAGAAAATAATCTTTATCGCTTATTATAATAATAATTAATAATCTTTACCCCACATGTATAAATTCCAGATCAGTATAATTAACACTGTGATTATGAAATACTTACACACTATTAACTTTCTAACTCCACAAAATATATTTGCACGAGCATGCAATTCATACAGAACCTCAATTCTACAAATGCTTATAAATTGTTTGAATTCATGTATCAATAAATAATTTTGAAATGAATTCAACCTCAGAATCTATTAATGATTTATAAATTTGACCTTAGAATGAATGGCTTGTGAATTAGCCTTCAGAAAATTGATGTATGACGAATAATAATTCAACTTCAAGAGGCATGAATTACTTTATAATTCCCCCGCAGGTAAAATTAAACATTTTGAAGATTTTCTTTCAAAAACAGTATATCCCAAAGTGATGGAATGTTAAAATAACAGGTTGTGATTGTGAAACTAGTTACTTACACACTTTTGATTTTTGAATCCCGCAAACGTATTTTCGCTCTGCACACAATTTACTTTAATCCTACAAATAAAAGTTAGTCGAGCGTATTGTAGAAGTTTCTAATTCGGTGGTTTCTATATTTCTTCACATTCTAATCTTAGCTTAACACCCGGATAAGCATTATGCTCGGCAAAGTTCTGAAACTCTTGGCGGTATAATATCAGAAACATCTCGCTCTTACAACTTGCTTACAATGAACACCGTGAATCTTATTCCACTTCAGAAAGTTTATCTTTGTATACTTCTTATTTTATAGTGATGACATACTTCGTCAAATTGTTTTCCAATTTTCTAAATCTTTTCGTAGTAAGCGGAAACTTAAGTAAGGTTTTCCTTTTGTGTTTTAAATTTTATTTTTTATACTTTTAACTGAAATGGCGACCAACTCAGGTAGGTATTTTAAGCCAAGTATGAATAAGGAATGAATGTAGGATGATTGTGGCGCGATCTTGTAGTCTTGTTACTGACTAAGGCTGACATATTCCTTAAACAGGACTGTTAATTAATAGCCCAACAGCCGATGGCAACTAAGGGACCTACAGTTTAACGTGGAATCCGAACCACGACCTCTGAATTACGAATTGGTCTAATTATGAGGATGGTCTTTGTGGATTAATGTAGTATTCAATAGTGCGGACGTTAATCCACACAAGAGAACACCACATCCACCGACCATCACTCACAACTATCCACAATTCGTTACCTCCAAGTAGCTGGATTACAGGACGTCGCCACCGTCCCAGTCCCAGTTTTGTTATTCATAACCATAAAACATAAGAATAAATACTCATAATTTACTTCAAAATCTTTTTCTTTCGAACTTTAAAATTTAGGTGTTCAGTCCTAGTAATCTACTATCTAATAATTACTGACTTTAAAAAATCCATTTAAACGAAATATCAACAAAAGGATGTTGTCTGAAAAATTATATCAAAACGTTTATAAAAATAATCTTAATTTTATAGCCGTATTTTTTAATGTCCAAAATGTATCCTTTGTCATTGAGTAAAGGAAAGTTCTATTTTGGAATGACTTCACACCAAATTATTCGTAGGTAAATAAATGAATGGTATTTGGTAAAAAATCTGAGAAAGAGTACAAAATTTTTAATATACACCAGTACTCGACTTTTAAATTGTTATGTATTTTAAATTTAATCACCTCGCTGTATAAACTATATAGTTATTACAAACAATACTTAAAGTTTTGATAGTTAAATAAATGGCTGATACAAAGCTCACTGAAATTGAAATAAATTGAAATTGCTAATTGGACGAGATTGTGTTTACAGTGAATATGGATATCGGGCGAAAGTGTAAGAGTTGAGACTAATGACCTGTCAGAAGCAGACGACGCGGCGACGGGACAGGGGTGGGGGATGGGGGCAATTATGTATCAAACACAGTCGGACTTTAGCTACGTCATTTGGAAAACGCTTATTTTCTTATTTGAAATTTCATTCTTTCCTTTTCGTTTAGACGTATTTGTAAACAGCAGTGTGAATATAATATAAGAGAAAATTTTTGAACTTCGACATGATAAAATACATTTTGGAAAAATAATGTTAAAATTAGAAACTTTACATTTTACGTAGAATTTATGCAGAAAACTATTAATATTTACTCTTATTACTGTCAATTTTATTATTCTGTGGCAATGTTTATTCCTGGATATTACTAAATTCATAGGTATTGTCAACTGTGTTAATACCTTATGGACTGGGATGGTGGCGTCATCCTGTAATTCAGCTACTTGGAGGTCACGAATTGTGGATAGTTGTGACCGATGGTCGGTGGTTGTTCTCTTGTGTGGATTAACGTCCGCACTATTGAATACTACGTTAATCCGCAAAGACCATCCTCATAATTAGACCAATTCGTAATTCAGAGGCCGTGGTTCGGATTCCACGTTAAACTGTAGGTCCCTTAGTTGTCATCGGCTGTTGGGCTATTAATTAACAGCCCTGTCTAAGGAACATGTCAGCCTTAGTCAGTAACAAGACTACAAGATCGCGACACAATCATCTTACACTCAATCCTCATTCATACTTGGCTTAAAATACCTACATTGTAGTATGGTCGCCATTTCAATAATCTAATCTAATCTAATCTAATACCTTGATTCAATGTTTCAGGTCTCGACTTCAACTAAATTAATCTGTGATCTATAATAGGTACACAGTAAAATAACAAGGGTGTTTGAATTGTCAAAAAATATATTTTTTTATTAAAATAAAACCCCTAATACATTTCTATTTATATGAGTAAGAAAACAGGCAGTAAATCTGCAGTAAATTTTCTTTGTAGAGAATATACTTTGACAATAATATTCACAGCTGTGTACTATATGGAGTGGACAATAATATTCACCTGGACTTTGTGAATGAATAATACTATTCACAGATCGGCTACCCAATAGCATAGCAGTAGGGCCTACGTCAGTACCGCAGGTACGTCACCTAACTCAATAACAGATGACAAACCCCCTACAATGTCAGTTCCCTTCTATATTAAACCCACTTATAAACTGCCTTGACATCCCGAAGCTCCGGATCTCGTCTGATAGCTGACTGTTTCAATCCTTATCACGCACGTTCTGCTGTGTTCCTTTGTACTTTTCATTGTTGAAATGTACCTATTTTTATTCTCAATTTTATTCACGTCCAGAATTCTTATTCCAGAAAAACTGACCCAACCAAGTAAAGGCGCAAGTAGAACAAAGTATATCCCATATTTTTTATGGATAAACGTCCGCATTATTGAATACTACGTTCATCTATGAAGACTATCCTCATAATCAGACTAGTTGATAATTCAGAGTTAGGATTGTGGTTCGGATCTCAAGTTAAACTGTAGGTCCCATAGATACCATAGGATTTTGGGCTATTAAAATAACAGTCCTGACTAAGGAACATGACAGCCTTAGTCAATAACGAGACTACAAGATCGCGCCACAATCACCTTACAGTCATTTCTCATTCGTGACCTTTCTTAAAATTCCTGAGTAGTTCCACATTTCAAAAAGGTAATGGAATCTCTATATATAAAATTGAATGTATGTATGTATGTATGTATGCACGTATGTATGTCCTTTATGCGTTGCCAAACTACTCATCCGATCACCATGAAATTTTAGGAAGTTGCTCTATATGTGTCCGGGAAGGTTTTAGTGAAAATACTTTCGAAAACCCCATAAGTTTCCATTTTATGGCGTTTTAAATTTCTAATGTTAACCTTAAGGAGAGTAAGTTTGTTTACAAATTGTCTACAATGAAAACATTTGATTTCTTAGCTACAGCTGATTGGTTTACTTTCCTTTAGCAATATGCTTTACTATCCAATGCCATCTGAATCATTCATTAATGTAAAACTATGAAGTAAATGTGTACTGTAAAAAATAAACAGTTTTATTCACCACGTTAATAGTTTACGGTTTTGGGGGATTATGTATTTATATTTTCATTTTCTGTCTGGTTAAAATCACGTGTTTATATGATAATTAAAATGTTTATATTATTACGTTTATTATAATAATCAGCTGTTGTATCTCTTTCCTGTAAAAGCCGCATTACAGTTAGGTTTGGTTTGGGTTTGGATTCGATTTGAAAATTGTGAATTAATCCACTCAGATTTATTTGTTTTATAGGAATGTTATTAATATGTCTTATCGTTTCAGTATTGTTATTCACTATGCAGCGACCCAGAATATATAATCTTTCACAATGAAGCCGTAATGCTATTTGACTTCAGAACATGGACAATCTTAATGTTGACATGTATTTACTGGCAGGCGTTACAAAGTTCGTCGGGTTAACTAGTGTTATATAAGTATTTTAGATCATGTGTGATTGTTATGAGTGAAATGGGGTTTGTTGATACGTAGCCTTCTTTCACCATCGACGAAGATCAGCTGATTCATTTGGAATCATTATTTAGTAGACGAGTGAACAAAAAGCAACTGGGCCCAGTTCTTCATTAACGGGGCTTACCCAGTTATTGAAAGTGATTTTGCATAGTTTTGTAAACTAGGTATTTTCTCTTGAACTTATAATTATTCCTAAATACATTAAAATATATTTCTAATTGAATTTTAAACGCAATTATGAGGATAGGCTTTATGGATGAACGAAGTATTCAATTCAGACGTTAATCCACACCAGAGAATCTCACACCCACCAACCATTGCTCACAACTATCCACAGTGACTTTCAAGTAGCTGGATTACAGGACACGCCAATCGATCCCAGATGCAGGATCGCTTCGACGTACTAGGCCACCGCTATTCCTGATATACTGCTTATATCATATACTTCCAATACAGAGCTGAATCAAATTATGAACGTCTATGTCTATCTAATTGAATGGTACAACATATTCCACAGTTTACACGTATCTTGCAACTGACATCAACTTTGTCTTGGATATATCAAAGTTCTCGATCACCCTAAGTTACTCAGAGTGCCTCGGGAAATGTTTCTTGTGGTTTTGACAACTCGAGGTTGCAGATATCTGTGGTATCGATTTTACAGCTTCAAAGCAATTTCACCATCCTACGTATCGTGGAAGTTGTGCTTTTGACTGCTAAGTAACGTCATCGTGAGGTCATCTGGTAGCCTAACGGTTAGCGTCTTGGACTTCGGTGCAAGAGGTGACGGGTTCGATCCCCGGGATGGCTACAAAATTTAGATGAGAATTTTCAGTAAAAAATAGTGTACTTCGAGGCTGCATAGCTTAAGCTGAGCCTGCCATTGGAAAAACAGAATAAAAATTAAAAAACGTCAATGTTCCTTATTCTCATTCTAGAACTCATGCGTTGAGAGTATGAGTTCCTACTGTGGTGGCTATATTTTTGTTTAGAGTTTATGCAGGTTAGTAAAAAAATGTTTGCGTTAATTGTTCGATAAATAACTATCATTTTTGTTTTTATTTCAAGAAAGTAACAAACAACATCATGTTCTGTTGCTAACATAATTTAAAAAATAATTATTACGCTATTTGTGTTATTAGTATTGTATTAATTTTCCTTAAAATTGTCTTATTCTATCCGAGCAAATCTTGGTCTCCAGGAATTTTTTATTTATTTGTTTACGATTTTAGGTTTATATCTTGTTATGACAATCAGTACCTTTGTTCTTATCACTGAACTATACAACTCAGGACGGTCTTACTGCTAGTAGTTCAATAAAAAAATAAATTTTAAATTAAATTTATTCCACACGCTTTAAGCCGCTAAAACTAATACTGAAATAAAATAAACTCGTGTTTCGATTTTGTAGGGTAGAATTAAAACCTAACACTGCAACAAATCCTGCGCTGCAAAAGATTAACAATTTTTCAATCAACAATTTACATGCTGTATGACCAAATATTTGTTCGGGTGTTCACTCCACCGAAAGAGACGGGTCAGGCATTAATCATAAAAGCCAATAGATGTAAGCCCATGATTGAACAGTGTGATTTATTGGAGTGTTTGTCGAAACATTATTCAACAACCATGTTATCAGTTATGCCGGCATTATTTATTACATCCGATTTCCCCGTTTTTCATCATGATACCTTCCAACATTCATCTTTGAGCCGTTTTAAATCAGATTTGAGTCGTAGTGGATAATGTGTTGCGGATTTATAGCAGTTTAGGTTGTATAAATCACCAACTGGAAATGTATCATGTTATAATATATGGTAATTTAGCAGGCTGATGTTTTAAGAGAATTCCTTATAGGAAAGAAACCCGGGACCATGTTATTTTTGTATTTTTTGGTGCCCAGAGGCCAAAACCTTTTTGGACGAAACTTGATATTTATCTTCATGTAGATCAGACCCATCCATTTATTCTTGAAAATCATAGTACTTTTAGGTGCCCAGAGGCCAAAACATTTTTGGATGAAACTTGATATTTAGCTTCATGTAGGTCAGACCCATCCATTTATTCTTGAAAATCATAGTTTATTTATTATGTGGCATAGTGAATAACAATACTGAAAACGAAAAGCCATATTAATAACATTCCCACAAAACAAATAAATCTAAGTGGATTGATCCACAATTGTCCAATCCAACCTAAAGCCCAAACCAAACCTAACTGAAATATATATTTTTATATGAGATATTGATTTTTCTGAATCGTGGCATTGTTTATGTTGGCACTCCTGTAATCTAGCATTCATTAATTCCACTCGCACAAAAAAAGAAACCAACTAACGTTAGCACTGTCGACTGGTGAAAGTAAAGCAACACAAAATCAGCTGTTAATAAAATATTCACATTATTGATTATTGAATTTTGATCACATTATTACATGTGATCAAAATTCATCACGTATTTTCCTTATAAGCTTAATAAAAACTTTACAGACCAGTGGGGTTTAACCCTATGATTAATTACAAAAATTATCTAGACTATAGCCTACTCGGGGCAGAGACAAATCCAAAAAATCAAAGATATAAATGGTGTACCTAACACGACTTTGTTTTATATTTTGGATAATATGGTCATAATAATATGATGTTAAAACGAAAACCCTTATCAAACAATTGGTTTCCACAGTTCATTAAATGTCTACCCAAATTTTAATATCGTAAATTTAGTACAAATATCAACTAATTCACCCGACTACCAGCATTAAAAAAAGGTTTTATAGACCAATAAAGTTTTAAAAACTCAATATACCAACCCACAGCTGTTTCTACCCATAAAGTTATTCCTAAACATTAAAACGTTTCCTATAAATTCAGCCACCACATTACCTGCAGTGGTTTCCGGTTTCCGGTTTCATGTCCAGTCATAATTTACCAAAAATGAAACAATGAACGGATTAAACCATTAAATAAACCAGTGACAATTGCTGTACGTTGACAACAATCCAATATCAAATATTAACCATTGAACAGTTGTGTTTCATATTGCAATACTAACAGCAAATAACCAAGGTTTAATAATTTAAACCGTCTGTTATTGTGTTTACCGATATAGGGGATTCGTTAATTGGGTCTGCAATGATAAATGTGGTAAATGGAATTAACTGCCCTGTATTTTCCGTTGCACTAAAATCAAAGCCATGTTTAATTTTGTGTGGGGTCAACGTTTAATTTAACTCTAAGGGATTTCAATGAAGCGTGTTTAAGTTGATATATTTACTTTATTTAGCTTATATTTTATCCCTATTAATTTAAAATATGCGATAGGTTTTACGACAGTTTTAGTGTTAAAAAATTTCCGTATTTAAATAATTTTTATTTGAAATTCAGTACGCAATCTTAATTTGTTTAAGCTATAGTTTGTTAACTTTCTCATACCAATAAGTTAAAGTATTGTTTACGTAAAAATTGTCAAATTTAAGTTTGTATTATATCCGTTTTCGAGTCACCCAAACCCAAAATCATATCTCTAGACGGGGTTTTTTAATACTTGGATGAAAATAAACAATTTTGATTCAAATTTCTTTCAAACAATGATGTCTGTAGAACTGATAGTTCAAAAGTTATGGGTTTAAAACCTTTAATATAATATTATAGTTATTGTCATAACTGAGATTTAAAATATTCAAAAATCTATTTTCAAAAATCTAAAACTAGCTCAAAGGCCAAACGAATCATTACTGTAAAGCTATCCCTCTCGGAATGATAACTTTAGGTAAAACCCCTCAACAATAAATTTTAAAATGGTATTTGAATGACTTTTTCCAAATATAGTAGCTATGTTTTATTTATTTAATTATGTTTACATCATGGAAAACGGCTATTACAGTCATCTGATATAGCTTAATTTTCTGCACAGTTCGCTCTCATAAAATCAAAGGGAAAACGTTAATGTCTGTTGAAAGCTTCTTTCTTAATAGTTTCAATAAGATTATTTCAACACTTTGTCTTCTGACGTTTATAGTTAAGTTTATGGTCGTTGTCAAGGAATAAGATATTGATACGTTGTCTATTACGCTATAAAATGTAATTACTGTACAAAATAGTGTTTCCAGCAAAAATATGGTTTTTATATATTTTATAAGGCAAACTAAGGAAGAAAACAATCATTGTTTTATAGTGTTTGATATTAATTATTATTATTTTTACTGCGGAAACTTTCCATCACGGTTTGTAAAATAAAGTTTCCTGACATTTAGAGGTCTGGAATTTGATCCCATCCTCAGATTATAAAAAATCGGTAATAAAAACTATTAAATTCTATTTTACAATTATTCAAACATCGGTAAACTTATCAATAAAATGGAAAAAATCGATATATTGGTTTAACTTTTGGAATGTCTTTAATCTAGCGTACAGGTATATTTTCATTTAATATTCCTAACATCAGGATTAAGTTTCATTATAGATAGACTCTGGAATACACTAAAGGCTTAAAAAAGCTAACCACGTTTGTCAAACTAATAATTAACTGTCAAATAGTCTACAACAGTTGTTTCACGTCTGTCACATCATTGTGTTGAAACTATAATGAAATCATTAATTGTTCACCATGCATGTTAAGCTTTTTTCAAGACCTTTTATACTGTATTTCCATAAAAAGGGGGTGGGAGTTTAGGGGTTTTTTATAATTCGTCTCAAATAAATTGTTATAGTTTTAATTATTGTTAACCTCTTCTTTAAATTATTCTCGTATAACTCCGAGTGCCTATTATGGACTGATTTACCCATTACTGTCGTATTTGGTGGCTGTGAGAGCGTACGAACAAATTTTGTCTTCCGACTTCAAAAAAGCCCTAAGAGCAGCCTTTAGAATACCCCTACGTACTTCTTGCAAACCTCTCTTCAAGGAATACAATATTCTCACATTTCCATCCATGAACATACTGAGTTGTCTGTCGTTTTTAAAAGATATTTTCATCTGTATCAACCACAGTTTCATTCAATGCAGTACACTCTCAGACACAAAACAATATCAACCTTCCTAAGCACAGGACAAGATTCTTTGAGAGATACCTTTTTTATTAGGTTTTTCAATGTATTGCCTGAACACCTGAAAGTGGAGCAAGACAAAAAAATTTGGGAGAGCGGTCAAAAGCATATTCTTGGAACAAGCTCCCTACACTCTGAAAGATTTTTTTAAGTTGCAATCGAACTAAAATGCTGTTCAGTTACATTATAGTTTTTACAGCATTTATAATTTAGTTTTATTATATGTTCTTGTTTGTGACGCTATTACACAGTTTTTTTCTGTGCGAAATAAAGATAATTTGATTTGTTAAACCCGATGTTTTTTTTAAAACGAAATAGCGACTGTTGAAATTACAGAAAAGTTATACTCTTTAAGGCCAAGTTGTCATATATAACGTTTCTGATTTATTACAATTGACAACAATTTCTTACTTACAAAATAACGTAACAAACCTAGACACAAGATTTTTTTGTTGGTTGATTAAAATTTAAGCAATATATATTCTAGATTCAAAGAAAATTGGAAAAAAATGATGTGCATTTGTATTCTTCAATTTAGTTGAAGTGAACAAGACATACTATAAAGAGATGACGATGTCATCAGAGGCTACATTTCACGCATGTTAAACATCTTGTTGTCAACTTTGCCTGTTGTCTGCAGTTGAGAGAAGATAATAACTAAGCTTTGCAACTTGAGAGAGAGAGAGAGTAAGGAGATTACTGGGAGGGTGGAGGGCGTGTCTTGTATAAATTGAGTAATTGTTTTCTTAGTGAGAACTAAAATACGAATATTAAAATCTTATCCCATAAAGTTTTTAGTACAAATTTCTGTAACGATCTAAAAGCAAGCTCAAGAGAATTGCTTTAAATTTATACAAAACCCTAGTTTTCTTTATAATATAAGTTCTAGATTTCCATATAAAAATGTTTCGGATATTAACGTATTATTAACGGAACATTAGCTAAAATTGATACTGATAAAATGACAGAGGTTAACATGACATTTTAACCTTACCTTCCCATAAACCCCCATAGGTTTACCATGAAACTTTTACCCTAAAACCTACTCAAATAACTCCGCCTGGAAATAAACTCAGTATTGAATAAGTTTAAGCTTAATATTTTTCTACTGGCACTGAAACATGAAACCCTAACAAAAAAACTGACACACTGTTAGTAGTAAGATAAAAAAATAGATGAAAGTAAAGCATATATTTTCATTCTGTTAAAAGAAATCACCTTGAGGCATAAATGAACTCCGGAGCTTACCGGAAGCTGCTTTCAGGGATTGTTTTCATTGGATTATTCCTGTATCGCGCGTGGCTTCCGGAATTGGCAATCGATTTTTACTTCTTCTCTTTCCTAAGAAATAATAACATCGAATATACATTTGGTATAGTATTGATTTTTAAACAGTTTCATATTATTTATTCCTGTAAAATCATTTATTTTAGTCTAATTTTGGAATGTATTTTTATGAAACGTACTTTTATTTTCATTGTGCAGCCATTTTATACTCCAAAAATTGGTTGAGAAAATCACAAAACCTTTATTACTTTATATAAACTGGCTTTAATAATGTGTGCAACCCTCAACTCCTATACAGGAATTTGTTGTTTGTTTTTGTGACATGTTTCCAGTTGTCGAATATAAGTCTAGTGTAGGATTAAAGTTTTTCATGATTAAAATTATTGATGGTTACAATACTTTTTATTGATTAAATTTAGACATATCTTATTATTGTTATATGCTGTTTATTATTTTAAAAACAGCCAAATATGGCTATTGTAATGTGACTGATAAACTGACTATCTTACTTTGAACCTTACCACGTTCTGATTGGTTGAGGCACACTAGCCTCACTTTTTGTCCCGCCACGAAAAAGCTGATTGGACGGTTCCCAGCTGATATCAGTTGTGATATATTGTTACTCTATGGTTGCAAATTTATACTCTGTGCGTTGCTCCTCGTTCCACGATTCGGTGGGCCCTGATTGGACTCAAGTGATCACGTGGTCTATTATTACATGTCATAACCTATATGGCTGATCAGACAGCTGATATCAGTTGCGATAAATTGTTTCTCTGTGGCCATGAGTTTATACTCTATGCGTTTCCCTTCATCACACGGTTCACTGGGACCTGATCAGACCTAAGTGATCACGTGGTCGACTTGGTCTCCTATTACATTACTGTCAGAACCTACCATACGGCTGATCGAACAGCTGATATGAGTTATACATCTTTACTCTATGGTTGCGAATTTGTACTCTATGCGTTGCACTTCATCCCACGGTTCAGTAAGCCCTGAACAGACCTGAGTACTGATCACGTAGTCGACGATATCTCTTATTACATTACTGACAGAATCCACAATACACCTGCCTGCCATTATTTACAAATTCATACACTTCCCTCCACAACAAGCTTTCTTACCCTTTCTTTTTTTTAATTCAACTTTTTGAATATTCAATTCAATACTAACATAGTGTTAAAGTTCTAGTACACAATACGTACAACGTTTTCTATACCAATGTTTTCAAAAAGTAATACTTATCTTTCGATATTTTAAAAAATAAAATCTTAACATTGTCAAAAGTTCACAGCCCTTGAAGTTACACAACAGTAAATTTATTATGTCAAAATAATAAATGATTTTTATCAGAATTGAACTAATGTATTTCATGTTCGTTTACATTATTTTCTGAATAATGCACACTAGAAAACATTTTACAGTATATAAATATTTCAATTATTTTTCCAAATAGTTTATTTACAAAAACAATACTCTCTCCTTATACTATCATATAAGACGGAGAAAGTTAAATGAGGTATTTTACCCTCTAAGTTCCTAGCCTCTAAATGCAATAATTCATAATGTCAAAGCGATTTTTGGCAGATTTGCAGAGTTTTGTTTAGACGCACAAAAATCATGAAATAAAATAGCCTTAAAGAAGATAAACTAGACTATTCATAAATGTAGTATATGTTTGTCTTAACTTCATCATCTGTATAGGTTCAAATCCAGTTGTCCTTAAAAAAAAGAAATTTCTGCTCTCTAACGAGTCATGTAAGTTCTGTCATGTACATCGAAATTTCAAAACATACATTTTGTTTAAAATTTTACTGTGATAAAGAAAGCTTATGCTTTATATCGTTTAAAACCATTATTTACACCAAAAAACTTTAACATTCCAGGGTATGTACATGAAAAATGGCGCCTTCTTGCAACTTTTACCAGTTTTTGTTTTGTTTTTTTCTCTTAGAGGTCTCCAATCGTCCACTTCACTTAACTTACCTTCTGATAAATCCCTAACATCAATAGCACGCAAACCATCACACATTTTAGGGATGGAAACAAACAACAATATTAACAAAGTTTCACAAAAAGATTTGCAACAATAGAACAGCTGCGTAGGTAAATAAACACTCACAGACCTTCAAAATAGGTGTGACACGGCAAAAATTATTATTAACATAAAGCCTAAAAGTTCCTGAGCATGATAGTATACGATATAATTCCGTTTAATTGATCGGAAACCTTCAAAAGGGGTAAAGAAGAGCTTGCGGAGTCGCCCGAAACCGGGTGATTGCCACTTAGAGGGCTACAAACAGTTTGTTTTTATTTGAAAACAATAATGAAAATTCCAGAATCGTTCCAATCGCTGTTAACACCATTATTATGACGTTGATGGTCTCTGCGAAGATGTATGGAGAACCCGTCCCATTCAACCCACAAGGCTATTGTAAAACTTTCCCACTAAATTGCTTTCTCCTGTTCCCAAACTTTTTAAGTAGTTACCCATAAACATTACTTTCCGAGGAAAAACTGTGCAATTTGCCGGAACCAGTAACAACCAACACTAATAGTGTAATTTTAATAAAAAATTGTGTAAATTTATTGTTTTAAATACTTCTGAGCGACTTCAAGCATAATTAATTATAATTTGTATAAAACCTCCTACACAGGTGAAGTCTTAAATAGTTCAAAATTTTCCAGAATCCACACAATGTTTCTATTTAATAGATTAGATTAGATCATTGAAATGGCAACCATACTACAATGTAGGTATTTTAAGCCAAGTATGAATGAGGATTGAGTGTAAAATGATTGTGGCGCGATCTTGTAGTCTTGTTACTGACTAAGGCTGACTTGTTCTTTAGACAGAACTGTTAATTTATAGCCCAACAGCGGATGGCACCTAAAGGACCTAAAATTTAACGTGGAATCCGAACCACGGCTTCTGAATTACAAATTGGTCTAATTATGAGGATGGTCTTTGTGGATTAACATAGCATTTTATTATTTATTTATTTAACATGTTAATTCAATAGTGTGAACGATAATTCACACAAGAGAACGCTACATCCACCGACCATCTATCACAATTCTATCCAATAACTGACCAAGTTACGTAGTCCGTTTTTTTTTTTATTTTATAACGTGTATTAATATGTTAATCCACAAAGCATTATATTAGAAATAGGTGGTTATCAACTTAAACACATGTATGGTCAAATCAGTGTCAGCTGTGTATCATAACAAGCACAGTCAGCAAACTAACAACCCCTTACTGTTACCAGGCGAGTTCCTATGATACGTTTTGATCATACCATATTCTTACTCAATTCAATAACATTGTGTACGCGTTTCCTCCCGTAGAATTAAATTAAGGTTTTATGAACATGAGTTTTTGACAAAATTGTACTTTTCTAAAACAAGATAAAATAGGTGTATATTTATATATTTTGCATAAAATTATTTTTTACTCATTTTTATGTGCTGTAAAGCTTGATGAACTAGATACTTTAAATAAAACACGAATATATTCTCAAACTCAAAGGTTTGTTATTCAAATTAAATTAGTTTTATGAATTATATTTACAAATTGTACAAACAAATAATTTTCATATTTCAAAATATATTTTATATATTTCATATAATCATAATTTTTACTCAATATCATGAATAAACAAGAATAACTTCAATCATCAATTTTAAAAAAAATAAAAATCATTTGTATCTCTCAAACATTGACAAATTATAATTACAATATTCGAACATATTTTTACAAATACAAATAATAATTAATTCATAAAACTGTGAAATATTTTACGTAAACATTGAACAGACCTTCAATTAAAAGTTGGAATAAAATATTCACCGTAGTAAATACAACACAAATTGAAAACAAATCAATTGTTTTTTATTTTAGACGAGACCCATGTTTACAAGACTTTTTCGTTCAGGTTGCCAGTGAACTATTGTCCTGTGTGTCTTTGCATTAAAAAATGTTCAGTTTATAACTCGACTTATTCAATAAATTAGATTTATGGTAAATTAGGCTGATAGTTACTCTTAGGAACTCATATACTTTCATGCATGTGGAGTTAGAAGTGTGAGTACTTAAAAAATAAATGTTCCAATTTATTTTTTTTAATTATGACTCAAGTCTTAGATTCACCATATTCTAGAACCCGACTATATAGACTATATACTTGTTTGTTTATCCACTCATTACAATAGACTCATTTATAAAATCTCCAGCGATATTTCTTCGAAGAGAGTCGTTGCAATGCTATTCCACTGAGTTATTGCTAATGGTTTATAACAGTCTAATTCAATACCATCTATTCAATAATTCGGTGTTACTCTCTGAGCTGGTTGTTCACAGAGTAATTATATTCGTGTTTTTGTTAACCGTTAGTATTATATTATAATAAGGTCAATAAAACTACTGAAAGTTCAACGCCGAATGTGAAGCAATCCATAAGAGTCGTTCTGATACGTGGGAAACGATTTTTGGGGTTTACACCACGATAATGCACCAGTTCACAGTTCATTCTAGTTTGTAAATGTTTGACTCCAAAAAATACTGTATCATTGCCCCAGACTCCATATTCACCAGTCGTGGCTCCATGTGACTTTTCCCTGCTCTCTGAAGTGAAGAGAACCTTAAAGGGTCGCTGTTTTATAGATTAGATTAGATTATTGAAATGGCGATCATACCAAAAGGTAGGTATTTTAAGCCAAGTATGAATGAGTGTAGGATGATTGTGGCGCGATCTTGTAGTCTTGTTACTGACTAAGGCTGACATGTTAATTAATAGCCCAACAGCCGATGGCAACTAAGGGACCTACAGTTTAACGTGGAATCCGAACCACGGCCTCTGAATTACGAATTGGTCTAATTATGAGGATGGTCTTTGCGGATTAACGTAGTATTCAATAGTGTGGACGTTGATCCACATAAGAGAACACTACACCCACCGACCATCGCTCACAACTATCCACAATTCGTGACCTCCAAGAAGGTGTATATAGGACGACGCCACCGTCCCAGTCTAAGTTCACAAGTAGAGTAAGTTGACGGTTGTAAGTAGGCGGATAAGTCGACCCAGTTGTATATATAATAAACAACTTGACCAGACTGGAGTCACTCCGATGTAAACAAATACAGTAAATATAAAGAAATATTTTTTTGTGTTACTATATTTTACAACCAGATAAATTTTGTTGGATAAAAATGTATCATTATTAAAATTTGTTATACATGAAGATAATATTTTAAAATTGTATAATATTGAAAGTTTTAACGCCTATGATTATTGTAAACAAACTAATATTTATCATTTCATTTATTTATTAAACTAAATTTTACATGTTCTTGGCCCCACTAAGTTAAGCATACATAACTTGTCCATGGGTTTTTATATACAGTTTCTACAATTAATTATATATACAATTTAATGTCAGTGACTAAAATGTACTGTTGCTGGCCACCAACACCAGTATATTGATTTTAATTTGACAGCTTTTGATATTTCTTTCTATTAAATCCCTTTTGTAGATCATATATTCTGTGAAACTTAGATAAATATGTCTAATATTGCTCAAGAGTTTTTGAGAGCTCATTATTCTATTTACATAGTACGTGGGTTTTGACGTCACTGCTTAAAATTTTGGTAGCGCAAATTGCCAACACCCACCCTCCCCAGAGCTAAGACATATCCATGTCAAAAACCTTCTCCAACGTTATAGAATAATGGAAGTAAGTTTCATGACTGTGAGTGTTCCCATTTTGACCTGGATATGTCTTAGCTCTGGTGGGGGTGTTGGCGATTTTTAAGATGGAAAAAATGTAACAGGTTTCCATAGAAACTACTAGAGCTATTGTATTGAATTTTTAATGTAAAGGAATAAGAACAGCTGTTCAAATAAACTGAAACCATTCCATTTAGACATATCCATGAATAGATTTGATTAGATTAGATCATTGAAATGGCAACCATACTACAATGTTGGTATTTTAAGCCAAGTATGAATGAGGATTGATTGTGAAATGATTGTGGCGCGATCTTGTAGTCTTGTTGCTGACATGGTCCTTAGACAGGACTGTTAATTAATAACCCAACAGCCGATGGCAACTAATGGACCTACAGTTTAACGTGGAATCCGAACCACGGCCTCTGAATTACGAATCAACGTAGTATTCAATAGTGCGGACGTTAATCCACACAAGAGAACACTACACCACCCGACCATCGCTCATAACTATCCACAATTCGTAACCTCCAAGTAGCTGGATTACAGGACGTCGCCACCATCCTAGTCTAAGGATCTAGCCTACTTCTCACATGGAAGTAAATAGAAACATTTTACAGAGAAGCCTTACAAAAAACTGGTTTAGCGCTACAGAAAACAGAAATTAAGATAAGACAAGTTTCGGCTTTTCTGTACTATAAAACGTAAAAACCATGATAAATCAAAGAAATGTACAGACAAAACTCTAATTTTTTTTATTTAGGCCTTTACGTTAGATCAAGAACGTAATTATGTAATATTAAGTATCAGAATTTCAGCTGCCGCAAGTTTATCCTCTCTCAACTCGTGTAACCGATATCCTGCTTGATCCTGAACTCATTAAGCCACGAAGAATGCCTCTCGTTAACCCCCTCCCCCCTCCTCAGCCTCCACCCCCTTAAACCTCCAACTTAAACACAACTTAAGGTTACAATTATCCTCTCTCTAGGACCTGGTATCCACAAAAGATTAATATAATTTTCAACTCAAACCATACCAACTCCTAACTTGTGATAATCTAGCTGTTTTAGTGGCATCGTCAAGATGCCAAAGTTTAGTTTTATATCATGGTGGTCGAAATAGTTCACCTAAGACGATATCTAAGTCTAAATAAAAAAATTCATAAATAGTAAAATAGTGTCATAATTTTCGAAGAGATTTATTTCCACAAATGATTGGTGTAAGTTTGTTTGTCGTTAACTCAAATATTTTTGAACATGCAAAATTCGTTGGAACCCATAAACCTCCATAGGTTTACCATAAAACCTTTACTCTATAACCTACCTAAATAACTCCGCCTGGAAAATAAAAGTAATATAACATCAACACAGATGCATAAACAAACCTGACAATGTATAAACAGTATAGGGAGGTTGGGACGGTGGCGTCGTCCTGTAAGCTACTTGGAGGTCACGAATTGTGGATAGTTGTAAGCGATGATCGGTGGGTGTAGTGTTCTCTTGTGTGGATTAACGTCCGCACTATTGAATACTACGTAAATCCAACAATACCATCCTCATAATTAGATCAGTTTGAAATTCAGAGGCCGTGGTTCGGACTGCACGTTAAACCGTAGGTTCCTTAGATATGCCACTGACTGTTGGGCTATTAATTTACAGTTCTATCTAAGCAACATGTCAGCCTTAGTCAGTAACAAGACTACAAGATCGCGCCACAATCATCCTACACTCATTTCTCATTCATACTTGGCTTAAAATACCTACCTGGGTAGGTTGCTATTTCAATAATCCAATCCAATTCAATCCAATCCCCAAACAGGACAGTTATACATTATCAACGGTCACAGAATCGTATAATACCACAGCAGGGTTCATTTAGATTTTGAAAGTTCATTCTGTGATTAACCTTCAAAGTGAAACTGGTTCCTCAAACACTCGTCATTATACTACAGTATAATTTTCGCAACGCATTTTCCTTGAGCAATTATTAAACGTTACGAAACCATGCGGGCACCACCTTAAAACGACCGTGACAATCGGCCTTTCCCTGTGATTTTTGTGGTGCGTTCAGTGTATGAACAGCTGCACGTCTAAAACGACGAGTGAAGACTGATAAATCAGCTGTGAGCTGTGGGTGAAGTGTGCGATTCATCGGCCATGTTTCGGTTGTTGAGTTCGATATGAATTCGTTCGTCAGATTCACGTAGGTTGTAGGTTAGATACATTGTACAACTGGTTGATGATTATTAGGCTTATCATAAAATTAATTAATTTGTTCGATTAACTACTCAATTTATAATTTTAAAAAATTAATCTTAAATTTTCGTCATAATATTGTACCTTTTGCACTACGCAACAACCGAAACGTCTCACGATACGATATTGTGTATCAACTGTGATATCGATATTTCTATTCGACTGCGAGTATCGCATCATCGCGATGAACCAGTCAGAAGTGTTACTGTGTCGCGAGCGTTATCGTACCCGAGAGAACGAAAGATATGGGAACCTTATCGTTATCTAATTTCGAGTGGCCGTGCGTGATCGACGCTGTCTCTCACGCGTTCAGTTTTTTATTTACGTCTGTCACCAACAGTCGGACTTAGTCAGCTGTTCGTATTTTTTTCTGAACCGATTAGATATGATAAAGAGCGTATCGATATTTGGTGCATCGAGTGCGACTGGTGTGCATGTGGTGGACTCAGCTATACGCAAAGGTATGTTTTCTTAATCAAAATTATGGTTTCGATAAAATACTCACATAACATTTATTCACGATGACGATTCATCGTTTATTTGTTCTTATCTTTAGAGGAGTCACGGTATATAATTGTTCCATTATTGACGCTTTTTATAGTTCGCTGTATTTTAGTATGGACTAGCAGTAAGCCCGTCCTTTGTACGGGTTGTAGGATTCAGTTTAATGAAGAAAGATAATCATACCAAAATGTAAACCTGAAATCCTAAACAAATCAATACAAAGAAAATAAATCAATGCCCAGCTTTATTATTTAGCATTACTTTACAATTAAATAGATTAGAACATTTATACAATTATTATAATTAGTTATTGTTAAAATAACGTTTTAATATAGTATGATTTCGAAATGGGTTTAAAATCAATGACCAATATTAACTAACTAATATTGATTTGACAGCTGATTGTTTTTATTTCTATTAAATCTTCAAACTATAAAGACAGCTGGTTATTATCAGTAGGTTATTCATTGAAAACTGAATCAAAATGCTAGTAATATCGCGTAAAAGTGTGTTTTTAAATGCTCGTTATTTACTTTTCAAGAGGCGGCGGGCGATTTCAAGCATTTATAAACCTTCTCTGGAATTTAGAGAATACATGAAATAAGTTTCATTGTAATCAGTTCTCCCGTTTTTTTCGGAGAAGACGGCGTAAAATGCCTCCTGGAGCGTCACAGACAAACAGACAAAAATTGAGATAAGACCGGTTTCGGCTTCTCTAACGCACGAAAAGTAAAAATAACAAAAAATTAATAATTCTAAGCAATGTACAGACAAAACTCTAATTTTATTTATATAGATTTTATTACCAACTAAACATTGTATGGTCTACATTTATAGCAATATTTATAAAATTTTATTCTAATCTACACTGAGTTAGAGGTAAATTCATCATTTTAAAACTAAGGTTAAGTTTAAGTTTTCAATAAACACACAATTTCTACGTGATTAATATAGATAAAGAAAACGTTTTCTATTTACGTTAGGGATATAAATCAACCGCAAGATTTGCAATGTAAACATTTATGTTCAGTTGTTGTAGCCTATTGACTGATGATTGCGCAAAAATTGCGCTGAGTGAGTCAGAGTGTTCGTGGAAAAGATGAGTTGAATAATAAATAAAAACTACACACAATTATTGACGATCTTCGAACGTATGTGAAGATTTTGAATTTCACCTAAATCCACAATATAAACTTAATACATACTAAGTTTAGCCCGATTAATTTTGAAGGATTAAGTATGAAAAGTTGGGGATCCACTTTACAGTTACAGACGAGACTTTTTGTATTCCAAATCTGCTTGTCAACCTCTATTTTTTTCAATTTGGTTTACTGTTGAAAAGTTGTTAAATTATTACTAAGACCATGTTGCAAACACTTTACTACCTCCGTGATATATTTTACTGGAACAAATTGATTCACAAAGTTTTCTAGCTCATAAAAATCTATATAATGTTTGCTTACAAGTTTTGAGAACCAATATTAATCAAAATCCACATTATTTCAGCTAGAAATGATAGGTTAGTCGCGTACTATATTTATTTACAAGATTATATTGTTATCTCTTGTTCAAGTAGGTGACAATAAATTATAGATTAGAGCCTTAACTCTTCGATATTATGTAGGATAAATAAGTATTAAATTCTTGTAATAGAAAATCAATTGTAATTAAAGATATAACTTGTATTTCAATAAGCTCAAGTTTATATTAAATAGGTCACCTGTTCAACAAAGATTGGAAAAATGTTGGTAAATGTATCCCAAAAGTGGGGTTTTGAGAGCGCAATATTTGATTTATAATAGATTTTGAGTCAGTTTAAAGAATACCTAAACCTTCTCCAAAAAATTGAATAACGAAAATAAGTTTCACGCATTTTTAGCGTTATATAAACTCTCGGCAGAGAGACAACCACACGGATAGATATATAGTTAGACAGATAGACAGACACACAGACGGACGGACAGACACACAGACGGACATATAGACAGATGGACAGACAAAGAGACAGACATACAGTCAGTCAGACACACAGACAGACAGACAAACAGACGGACGGACAGACAATCAGATAGATAGATGAACAGACAAAGAGATAGACACACAGTCAGACGGACATAGAGACTCACAGACGGACAGTACCTACTAGATTTTTAACCTTGGGTCTTACGGGACTAAAAATCCAAGATGGTGGAGGAATTGCTGACTCTTAATTTCATCATCTTATTATTACTCAATAGAAAAAAGTATGTAATTTTTTTTTACTTTCTCTACCATGAGTGAAAGACTACCCTTCTTTGTTTTAACTCTTGGTTTTAAAAAACTGACGTTGAATTGACGCAAAAAATAATTCGTAATTGTAAATCAAAACACTATTTTCGTTCGTAGAGTGCGAAATTAAGGTATATATGTATGTACTCTATTCTACTCTACCCCCATAAGAATGACCTCTGGTAATTCCTTCTCTGTGTTCCAGGTTTAAATGTGCGAGTCCTCTTGGAGGGTGGTAGAGGACGGTCTCCAGCATGGGGCAAGGAGGTGCAGGTGGTGGAGGGAGCCCTCTTGGACATCCAACATGTCAAGGCCGCCCTGGAGGGTCAGGACGCTGCAGTCGTACTGCTGGGGTCCAGTGACGAAGGTGGGAGGTCGAGTGTTTGAAAGGAATACGTCTTAGCTCTGGGGAGAGGGGGTGTTGGCAATTTGTAAGATGAAAATTTGAAACTTTGCATGGGTATTTCGTCTATTTTATATGTCAGTTCTTTTGTTTTTTTTAAAGATCCAAACCCTTGACTTACTACGCAACACTGATCTTTTGCTGGATAGGTAAGTAATCTTTGTTCTGTCAAATGAGTCTTGTCAATTTTTCCGCGACGTTTGAAAAGATGAGAATTTTTAAAGAGTACTTCTATAAAATGGTTGTAACTTTTGTTAGGGACAACGTAGAGACCTCAAGTTTGCACTATTTCCTTATTTATTTTCTTGAAAAGAAGTGGTCACAAGATATGGGTTTACATTTGAAAATATGGCTCCCTTTACCCCCTTGCAAAAGGGGGGACAATTTTTAACAACCTAAAAAAGTGATGTATAAGTTAAGGCCAAGATCTCAAAATGATATGTTGGGCCGTTTGAATTTTATCCAGGTGTGCCAGGACATAAAACTCACTCTGTAAATAGATTGTCTATTTAAAAATATGACAACAGGGTCCAGGATCGTACCAGTGACTCTTGGATCACAATAATAAGCATTTAGCTACTTAGCATTCCATCTATTTACCCTCCCCCTTTAATTATTGCGACAAAGATTAGTTGTTGCGAAATAAGAAGCATTAGTGAATCTTTCATGACCTTGATTTGTTTTACTGTCTGAGGAATGATAGCATATCGCTTCATCCATGTATCATGCGATTGACTTTTATTGCCTTCTTTGATATAAACAGTCTTCATAGATACTTCATCATGGCGTGGCTTTATTTTTTACCTCTGAAAAAGGAATTGTGTACTTTTATCCATCTCATTTTTCACAAGCACGTTAGTAGTCCTACTTGTAACAAAGTTCTCAAGGTATTTAAATGTCAGAATAAATAACTTTAACATTTTTTTCATACTGCTGCGTCGAGAGTAATCCTTTCCCGCCCTAGGGAGGAAAAGAGTCAGCTGATTTCAAGGTCATCAGCTGTTCGTTGTTTTAATGTAGAACACATGAAAATACGAGGTTGGTAAGTTACCGATGGTATAGAGATCGATAATCGATTATTAGGATTGAAGGATAATCAGCTGATTGTCTACAATTGCAAGAACAAGACTGAACCCGTCCTATTTCGTCTGTAAATCCTTTGGTTTTACAGTAGTTCAATATTTTACGCAGTCTGAAAAAAATAAAGTTCATAACACTGGTCTAAAGTGACTCACTCTGATTGGACCCATGTAGTAAACTACTCTATAAGGGCTTTTAGTTTGAAAACAATTTTATACTCTCGATAGGACAGGAAAAGAAAATCTAATAAAATAAACGGTATCAAGGGACTTAAGGGACACATTCTCTCCCTTAAGCAAATCAAAAATCTACAACTTTTATTAAACGTATCATATTCTTTAACGTTTACTAAAATCTGATTTTTTACGTTTCAAAAATATTCATCCAATTTAGAAAAACTACAAGAGAAAATTAGTTAAAAATTATTTTTTAAATTTTAATTTTTGGGGATACCCCCAACCCCAAGACAGATAGACATCAGTCCGGAAACCACATTTTGTATTCAGGAAGCCTCAAAACGGAAGGTAATCGAATATAATCTAAAATGTATACACTACCCTCTCAACTCAAATTCAAAATTTTGACGAAAGCAACAAACAAACTACAAGTGGTTAAATATTTAATTTTTAATTTTTTGGGGTCATATTCGTATTTTATATTTTACTATTCATATTTTATTCGTTTTTTAACAAAACCAGTTCCATTAAACTACCAGCACTCGTAAAATACTAACACTTTCACTTTATTTTTAAAGTCAGTATCTTTTTGTGGGGTTGACTAACATTAAAATTTAAGTTTGTTTCTTTTATAAAAGTATTTATAAATTTTAGTATGTTTTGATATTTTTCAGACGCATCAGGTGTTACGTGTGAGGGTCTGAAGAATATTTTGGCTGTGATGGAGTTGCTTCATATAAAAGCCATATCAATATGCCCACCAAGTATGTTGAATCAATTTTTAGTTCGTATTTTATTTAATAGGTTCTACACCCATAAATATTGACCTATATAAATATGGTACCTATATATACGTTTACGTTTGACATGAATATGTCTTAGCTCCAAGGGTGGGTTGTTGGAAATTTGTGAGACCAAAATTTGAAACATCACATAAGTCAAGTGCTGTGAGCTTTTGTCCAACGACTAACTTTAAGAACAATTTGTCATGTGTAGGAAGTGGAATCTTCTGTAGTTCTAAGCCTGATTCAGTCCAGTTGAAAAATCTGCACAAATTCACAAATCTCCATTTGGTTTCCTGACAACCACGAAAGGCGTAGCCCATTCTGAATGGTCGACTTCTTCGAGTACGCCATTGTTAATAAGACGGTTGAATTCATCGCGCATTTTGTCTCTTAGTGCAAGGGAACCAACCTAGCTTTTTTGAAAAATGGAACGGCATCTTTCTTGAAATAGAGTTTAGCAGTGGTTTTCGAACACTTATTTTCCCCTGGTACAAAGAAATTAGCATACTTTTCACAAACATCATTCACCCATTCCTCCGAATTTTTAATCTTCAGAGCACATTTATCTTGATCTGAACTCAATTTCTGTAAATTAGAGAGATTCTGTATGTAGTTGTAATTGACAAATCCAGTCTCTTCCTGAAATATTTTGATTTACTCCATGAGCCACAAAAAGTCTTAATTTCTTTTTATGTTCCTAAAGGTGACTTGTATCAAACTGCATTTCAATATATTTCCAATTTAGGTATCTAAATATTAAATTGTTAAAGCGGAAAACTCCCTGTTTGATGTTTAACAGCAAGTACATCATGTATTTCGCCAAAACTGCAGCTACATTCTCTGCTTCTTTGTCTTCACTCAACACTTTGGTATTCTTTTTCACTCGGCAATTTCTTGTGATGTGATTTTACCTTGGCAATTTTAGCACACAGGGTTCTTAATTTGGCAATATTTTTAAGTGTTTTCCACCACAAACGTAACAAGGGCCAAGCCGTAAGGTGTTACAATCATTATCCTTTTTGCTCGGTGAAGATGAAGACGCCACTTGAATTGAAGATAAAGTATTTGCTAGCTCTAAAACGTCTCTGAGATTCATAATCCTTCATTCGTGATTTTATGTCCACGTCATCTACATCCATAACTAGGGCTGTGATTAAGGCTTGTTGGTAAAATTCAACTGGGAAATTATAATAATTACTAGATTGCCGTAAGGTGTTAGCAATATCTATCAAAGATTCTTCATTCTGTTTATAAGAAAAGAATTTGACTCTCTCACAAAACAGCTATTCTTTTGACCTTGTAATTCCCTGACAATATTTTAAATAACTGTACTCTTCTAGAGACTTGGGTTTACATAGGTTTACCACAGTTTGTAGTGCACTAGTATCTAAACTCACAAACAATAAACGTTTTGTAGTTACATCTTGTACTCTTGCAAGTTGGAGATTGGTAACAAACTTAATGTGCCATACTTCTAAGTTTATGCATTCTGGGTTGAACTGTTCACATTTGAACCTCAAGTTGCCTTACGACACTTGCTCTTCAACTACATTCTCCTGGCGTATCCTAAACATTTTACCTTTATATACTCGTCGCCAGTTTCGTGTATTCACAAACAGATTAATGGAAGAAACTTTTATTACTGAAATTCTAATGCTAACAAAACACGACAACTAAAACTATCAGCTGATCTGACAATAAAAAGATACACGTCACAACGTTAAACATTCCTCCAATTCAAGAAGAAATAGTTGTAAAATGAGTGTGAACATTATTATAAAAATATTGAAAGCCCGTCATAATTACCTAGCATAAAATCTATTGGACAATACTGAAGCAGCCACTTGACTAAAGAGAGCATCCATTCTTTAGATTTGTATGAGAAATTTATTACCAATAAATGTGCACGTGTTATCGTCATCATTTATTCATCAAACTAATTACTCATTGTTCAATTAGTTTATGGACAGGTTGTAAAGTTTATGACGTATTTTTCCCTGTAGAAAATATACTAATGTGACGAATAATTTAATTATAATTCATTTAGAGATATCTGGTCTCTCATTAGCCACCAAGATATATTTCTTTAAATCAAACTAATAAATAATTATATTCACTGGGTCAGTCGGGTCTACATGGATCAGTCCGGACTTGTCAATCTTGCCAGAACTCATGGCTACCAGTAATTAATAAAAGATAAATTTCAAAAAAGGATATTTAGCAAATATCAACGGGTACTTTATACGGCACGAATTGGTCTTACAAACGATTCTTAATCTCTTCTAAGACCACCCACTGGCGGGTCCTTACCGGTCAGCAATTATTATAGCCATTTGCAATATATTAATAAAAAATATCTTAATTATTCTCAAAAGAAATAATTATTAAAATTGGAAAGACTCACCCAAAGAGCAGAGATCTCACACCTAACTCTTATAACTGCACTTCACGGGACACCTTTTCTTTCACGAATAACTTTCGCTACGACGAAAACTCGTCCGACACACAACGCGCCACAAGCTCGACTGTCTCCTTCTTTACAATCTTGATAAGCCGGGTCAACGGTCAACTGCGACAGGTGATATGGCCGCTCGCCGCGACGACGAAATCATGTCTTCATTACCCCAACTAAAACGGCTCGTTACAAGTTAATTTAATAAAAAAAGTTAAGGTTTATCCGCCTGCTAAATTCATAAAATAATAGTTATAGATTTTAGATTTCTTCTCAACTTTTACTATTGTTTAATTTTATTACTTATTTGTACACACAAACTATCTTCTAGACTCCGTAATTATAGACATTGTACAGTAAGTATGCGTGTTTCAGCTCGGACTGTAGCTCAGTCGACTCCGAATTTCGAAGAAGTTACATCTCAGGTCCATAGTCGAATCCTCAGGATTTTGGAGTCCACCAGCCTCCACTGGGTAATCGTCACTGCTCCCTACGTAACCGATGACAACGCCACGGGGTACACGATCATCAGAGAGAGGTCCAACATTCGCCACACGACTATCTCCAGATGGGACCTGGCCGACTTCCTTGTTGACTGTTTGAGAATGCCAGAACGCTATCAGAAAACTGCGAAAATAGCAAGCTTTGCAAAAAGATAACATTTTATATTAAATTCTAAAATACATACTATTGATGCAACTTCGGTCCGTTTTGACTTTTTTCATAAAACAGAACATTCCAGTTTTTAAATTCCTTTAATTGAAAATCTGATGGATGACAATTCTTTCTTGACAATTTGTTTATCTTAGTTAATATTCTGCTATTACGTAAATTTTAAGAACATTGTACTGTAGTTTTATTATTGAAGGAAATAGGGTTTAGTAACCCAAAAGATTAGTTATTTCATAGATAATTTGTTGTAAATATTAAATATTCACTTCTTTCGTGGAATTTTAAATAAATTGTTTATACCAGTACATTGTGGATGATATATTAGTACTCCTATGCCCTGAACTCTTGTTAAATATAATAGTGTATCTTATATTGTATGCAAAAGAATTTACATAATTTATATTGTATTGTAGCTGATTAAGATAACTGCAAAATCACTATAATCAGAGACCTTTGACTATCCATAAGATTCAGAGAGATTTTGTTTTATCAACACTATAATCTTTAGATGGTTTGTGCTATAAACCCAAATATTCTATTACTGACTGCACAGTTTTGTAAAACCTAGAATTGCTTGCCTTTTAAACACAAACATATTATGTTAGGTTATGTTAACATAACCTATTTTTCTGAACTGACGTACTGATTCTGTGTGTTTTGCTCTTGAATCTGAATTTTGACTGTCATTGTCATTGTTATCGTCTGGTTAACAAACACTACTCAGCGTTATTTGTAAGATTAGATTACGTGGGCGGAGGTTCTGAACATTTAAGACAGTATATAAGACAAACTTTACGTTTAATACCAGTAGTTCAATACGCGACTACATCTAAAAATGAATAAAATTGCTATTTTCGGTGCCACTGGAATGACCGGCTTGTGCGTCCTCAAAGCCGCTTCAGAAAAAGGTAAGGTACATTTTTGGAATATTAATATAGGATTGTGGTTTTTGGTAGTAAGTTATAATCTATCTGATTCATTTGAATGGTTTATTTCACAAGTTTATGTGAATGTACCTAACAATCACGTAACAATAAGTTTTACCAACTCCCCATCCAAAAGTCTTATTGAAGCAAAATTATAATTTTGTCTAATTTAATTTTGTTGTCTGATATTTTAACACCAGATTAACGGGGCTAGGTAATTTTTCATGAGCCCATTACCTTATCAGTAACGTTTATTCCCTCCCCTAAAAGGCCGAGCGGGCTTGAATATCACTTGTTTATTCATACTAAGGACCCAAATAGTTATTAACAGAAGTATGAAGCATATTAGAGTTGATGAAGTTATTGTAAACAATTAACCAATGGTTATGTAGAAGTTATACAGCCATACCGTTCGACCAGTCAAATGTTAGAGCTGTTAATATTAAGCGGCTTTATGTACACTTATGTGGAAGAGACAGACAGCGATAGGCACACAAAACCCTCCTCTGTTCAAGAATTAAAACCAAAGTGAGGTTGTTCTTTGTCCATATAACTGATAATATTTACTTTGAGTAGGCTACTGATTTTGATATTGGCAAATCGTGTTCTAGCATATTTCTTTGTTCCTTATTCGTTAATTCGTTACTTTCAATCAAAAATCATACACATACTTGCTCCCCCTCCTGTATCCACATACCCAAAAGTTGGCTCCGCATTGACAGCCACGGTATCAGGCGCTTGCGGAGGTTACCTCCAAACACTGATGAAACTCAACCCCCCACTGATGTAGAAAGACAAAGTGGGTAAAACCGTACATTTCTCGGTTCCTGGAAAGAGGAGCGTGAGGTACTGTCAAGTGCCAACTTGAAAATAAACGTTTTCCATATTTTTAAGCAAAATATTTGCAAGTGCGGAGGTAACCTCTGCTATCAGCCTGATGGTAGGATTAACCGTAACTTATTAAAGTGTATATAAGAATATTCCATAATATTATTCCATATTAAGAATGCATGCAAAATCAGGTACAGAGCCACTGTTCTATTTATACAAAGAATTTGAGTACTGTTACCGTGTAAAGTGAAGCCTTTACGAGATCCTTCCAAACTACCAAAAGAGTATGAAGGAAAAATTGAGGTTGTTCAAGGTGATGTTTTAAATATAGAAGATGTAAAGAAAACTTTGGAAGGACAAGATGGTGTAATTGTTGTGCTTGGAACCCGAAATGATGTGTTGTGTTTTTAGTTGAAGTGATAATGCAATGCTTTTCCATTTTTTTGTTGTATAGTTTATAGTTTCTTTTGATAGTGATACAAGAAGAAATTATTTTTTATTAAGTTACAGTTAGAGTAAAATTTATAAAATTTTAAGATACCATATTATTTATGACTATCAGCTACAAATCATAAATAATTTATATTTGATAAAAAAGCTGAATTAGAAAATTATTAATTTCAAAAAATTATTACCATTTTTAACACACTTTTACGAGATCCTTCCAAACTACCAAAAGAGTATGAAGGAAAAATTGATGTTGTTCAGGGTGATGTTTTAAATATAGAAGATGTAAAGAAAACTTTGGAAGGACAAGATGGTGTAATTGTTGTGCTTGGAACCCGAAATGATCTAAGTAAGTTGTAGTTTTAGTTGAAGTAGCACATAGTAAACACAATTGCAGGTAGCTTCTTCATTCCAAGAGCCAATAGCAATAGTTGCAATAGTTTATAGTAATGTATAGTTCTGACCCACTGTGCCTGATAGTGATGGGAATTGATGAAGAAGAGATGTTTACATTAAGTACAGTCACGCTAGAAAATATCTCAGAAATTTTAAATGATTACAATTACTTTATGACTATCAGATACAAATCATAACATAATTTCAATCCCTTGTAACCATCTATGCCTCTGTGAATTAGTACCATTGAATTATATCACTTCAAAAATTATTGACCATTTTTAACACAATAAAAAAATTACCATTTTTCGAATATTCCAATCTTATTTTACTACTAGAGAACTAACTAATACCTAATAAAGTCATAAATATTTTGAACATACCAGATAATTTAATATTGTTAATCTATTTCTATAACTCACGCTACACTTGCAAAAAATCATCCTGAAGAAGCAGTCCTCAGTCCTAACAATTCACTTTTATAATTTGAAATGAAACATTGTCGCCTAGAAACAGTTAAACAATGTTTCACAGAAACCTTTTGTAAATTTTATTTGTTTCTCGCTTTATGTTTCTATTTCCTTAAAATTCATCTGATATATGTACCGTATTAAAATATAAGATGAATTTTTGGGTATTTTGACTTGGTTTTATGTTTTAAAATAAGCTTTAGTCTTGAGCTATTAGAGTATTTTTAGAAATAAAAGTATTTTTTCTAGTCTTGATTCAATAATAATTATAAGCCCCAAAGATACGTGCATAATATTAAGAACTACTAAAAGCCTGTGTTAGACGGTATAATAATGCATTATTAAATATAAAATGAAATTTAACATTATTCTAAATAAGTTTAAAACAATCAACATCCTTTTACTGTACACTAGGAAATGTAAAAAAAACATATATTCATAAGTCATTGTATATTGTGTTTTTTGAAGCTATAATGTTAATCTTATGGACAGAATAAAGAAAGCAGTCATAGGTTATTTCTTCTCTGTGCCTATCAAAAACTATTTCAATCCAATCCATTCAATACAATTTTGGAATAAGGGTTTATTGAGGCAACGCAATTTAATTGGATTGTTTTCCTGTTTCAGATCAAATTAAATGTTGTTCTTAAAGAATTTACAAAATGAAAATAATTTTGCACCAACAATCTTTCATCTTTATGCTTTAACATTTATACTTTATTGTTAATTACAGGTCCTACCACTGCAATGTCGGAGGGATTGAAAAACATTATTACAGGAATGAAAGCCTTAAACATTAAAGTTGTTTCTGTTTGCTTATCAGGTATGTTGAGTGGTCTGGTGTAAACATTAACATATTGAGTTTTTATTTTGAGTAATTTACTAGAAAGGTCCATAATTTTTAGAAAATGTTTTGTTTTCTTCTTGAAACACGACTGAAACTAACTTACCCATCAACTCCGTTCGACGTACTGTGCACGCAGTGCCAACGTCAAGCACACCGGTGGTGCTGCGGTTTTTGTTAGTACTACATTTTGCTGCTACCTTACAGGATTTTTTAGAACTATTTGGAGCTTTTCAATAATGGAGAATGCTGTCTGCTTTTCTATCATAATCGTTTTTTCCATTCTGCTGTCTTTGAAAGGAGGAAAACTAAAAAAATCTCAGCTGGGAGAGCAGACGATAACCACTTGGTTTGTTTACTGTCTGATGGGAAGGCAATGTTTTTGTGTTAGTTTACAGTGTTTTGAACTGAAATATAATTAGTTATTTTCTCTACAAGTGTTTTTATGTTTTGTTAGCGAAGTGTAGTGTCGTAATGGTAAGTATGAAATGGAAAGACATTTTAGGGTAAACTGACATTGTGAGTACTGCCTAGAACTAGGTTATTTTTGGACGTTTTCAATAAAATATTAGTTTGTAATAGACTAAATTATGTGTTTCAGCATTTTTGTTTTACGAGCCAGAAAAGGTCCCAGCCATGTTCCACGAGATCAACGCAGATCACCAGAGAATGTTCAACGCACTCAAGGACAGCGAATTGCAGTGGATTGCAGTCAACCCTCCACACATCGCGGACCAGCCTCCGACCGGCTACATGACCAAGCACGGCGCCTCCACGGGACTGAGGGTCATATCCAAGTACGACCTGGGCAAATTCTTCGTCGACTCTCTCTCCATGCCTGAACACTACCAGAAGGTGGTGGGGATTGCAAGCAATCCTCAACAGTAACAGAAGAGATAGTTAAATCAATCTTGAAATCAAAGCGCAAAGGAACAGACTGAACAAAATTAAAGCAATGTATTTTATTCATGTTAAGTTGCTGTTATAGTGAAACAACTAGACACCCTTATAGTTATTTGCATGATTAGTTTTGCGCAAGTGGAAGTATCAACAAAAATTCCAATTAGTTTGTGGTAATATTCATGTTTTTACAATCGCTGACATATTGAGATAACAGGGTAGTAAAAGTGTTTATCAAACTATATGTTTTGTTTTCTACGAAATTTAAATACGGTTTAATCAGAAAAGAATATGAAAATGTGCATATTACACTATTGTTAAGATATTTTAGCAGGTATTTTAGCACTTACAAGGCTGATATTTATACTGTAAACATGTCATTATAATGCTTACGACTGTTATTGTTTTATTGTATGAAATATATATTGAAGTAAAATATTATATTCTGTTTCTTGTGTTGTTTATTCATTCACAGAATGATATCAAGTAGAAGAGAGGAGAGAGATTAGAGATGTGTACATTAGAAAGTTTATAAAAAATAGTTTGGTATAAAAAAATCCTCAATGTTAAAAAAAATTTATTCCCAATGAATTCATTTCTAATTTAAATACATAAGTTTAAGAAATAAATAACATTTTAGGCAAACAGGTCAAGGTATAGTTTAATTTATATTCAAACCCCATGTCTGAAGAACCCAAAACATCAGCCTGTGAAGATGTTGAGGAGTAGCTGATTAAATTAGATTAGATTATTGAAATGGCAACCATACTACAAGGTAGGTATTTTAAGCCAAGTATGAATGAGGTTTGAGTGTAAGATGATTGTGGCGCGATCATGTAGTCTTGTTACTGACTAAGGCTGACATGTTCCTTAGACAGGACTGTTAATTAATAGCCTAACAGCCGATGGCAACTAAGGGACCTACAGTTTAACATGGAATCCGAACCACGGCCTCTGAATTACGAATTGGTCTAATTATGTGGATGGTCTTTGCGGATTAACGCAGTATTCAATAGTGCGGACGTTAATCCACACAAGAGAGCGCTACACCCACCGACCATCGCTCACAACTATCCACAATTCGTGACCTCCAAGTTGCTGGATTACAGGACGTTGCCACCGTCCCAGTCAAATGATAATATTGAGAAGAAAAAAATAATGTGGAACGAAAGCAAAGGACTTGTAATAATAGTCGCATACCATCCCAAAAAAGTATATTTTGTGAATGAAAATCAAAATACATAATTTAGGAAAAAATGATATATTATAAAAGAAGTAATGAGTTATAAAGCAGCAATTATTTAATTAACGTCCAATTTACTTGTTGCTGTCCTTAGATTTCTTCTCCTTATCTTTAGCCTCTTTGTCTTTGTTTAGTGAACCGACGGCCTGACGAACTGCCTCGCTTTGAGGGTCGACTCCGGGCAAGTTCTCCAGAACACTCTGGAGAAATTCTGGATCATTCATCACTTCTGCATAGTCCTCCACTTCCATCGGAGTCTCTGCCGCTTCATTCTTTTTCTTATCAGATTCCTTGGTGGAAGCAGGTTCTTCTGAAAATAGATTTATTTACATGAAAACAGTTTTGAGACATGGATATGTCTTAGCCTTGGGGGGGTGTTGGTCATTTTCGAGACCAAAATTTGAAACAGTGACATCATATGGTTATAACGAAAGCTGTTTTGTTTGGAGGAACTGAAATATTCTCTTTCACATATCCATGATCTAACCTATTTCCCACAGGGAAGTAAATACAATCATTTTTAATTGACTACTTTTCTTCTAAAACCTTCTCAAACATACAAACATTTTCATAAAATACTGGTACTATGAAGACAGGTTTTTGTCAAACTCAGTATGGCAATCAAAGACCTTTTTGCCACCTTATTTCCTATTTGAGAGCATGGTCCAGGGCTGTTGGTTAGATGCAAAGACATTTATTGCAATATCCGTAAGTTACTGTGTTCATTAAAATAACAATGACGATCAATTCTATGAACTGGAGTTTAATAAGAGTGAAAAGGTAAAAGAGACAGTTTTTTCTAAACCGCATGACTTACGGGAGTCTTGCAACGACATCTGCATGGCGAACGCGATCTGCTCCTCTTCGGTCATATGGCTGAAGTCAGGCGCCTGGTGGAGGGGAGACGCCTGTGCCTGGCCTTCTACCGACATGGCCAACGCCCTCTCCAGGCTGGCCTCCTCGTTGTCGCCTGCGATAAACAATAAATGGTTCTCAATTATGAATAAAATAATTGTTCAAAACTAAAAATAACCAAAAACTGGGATATTTTCCTAAATAGTAATAACGATATAAATTGTCTCCCTTGTAGGTGCTAACTGTGCCGGAAGTTTACCGTTCTACATCTTCCCTGCTTAGTTATGCTAGGACTGTCTAAAACAGTCCCTGACCATTTAACACATTACTTCAGCCTAGACCTAATGGGTCACAGCATTATCACACGGTGAAAAGTCATTGATGATTGAAAGGATCTCAGAGATTGATATCCCACACATTTCATTGTCAGAATATGACCAGGAGGAGCCAGCAAAGCTGGCCAGGCACTGGAAAGGATTCATTAGGATCAGTAAGACAATAGAGGACATCCAGGGATGGTGGCATGTCCTGTAATCAGTTTGTAGTTCAGAGTCAAAAATTGTGGTTCAAATCCCACGTTAAACTGTAGGTTCCTTAAATATGCCATTGCATTTCAGGCTATTAATAACAGTTCAGTCTTAGTCAGTAACAAGATCGCACCACAATCATAGTACACTCATTTCTCTTTTATATTTGGCTTAAAATACTTACCTGGGTAGGTCCCCAATTCAGAAAGGGAAAGGGGCCTAATAATAATAAACAGAGAGGCAACAACTCAGTCCGTCCAGCTCTCTGAAGCCGGTATTATGCCCGAGTGTCAGGAAACTAGACAAGCATGAAGTAGGTGCCAATCCATACTAGACTGACCCAACTAACACTGGGTATCCAAGTTCTAAGGTTGCATATCCTTAAAGAGACAATGAGGAACCAAACGTGCAATGGAAGCTGTTCCTATAAATAACCAAAGGATTGACTAATATTGTGAATTGTGACATTGTATTTTTGGTCTACCCAATTATGGCCTCTGAAATGCAACAAAACAGCCAGGAAGACATTCGAGGACGTATCCTCTTTAGACAAAGTGAGCTACCAAAGTTGACATAATATGATAACAAGATCAATCACAGTATACTTATCTATGGTCAAACCATTCACATTTAATAAAATGGCTTCAACTTCAGTATGTATGCAATTCTGACTACCTAACACCTGTACCTACAAGGATTCAATCTAAATGTGGTTGTAACCTAATTAACAATTGGAACTGGGATGGACAAAGTAGACTTCAAGACAGGAAAGAATGAGCGTAGGAAAGGCTTCAGGATAGGAATAATGAGAGATGTCAGGATAGTAAAGAATGACAGTATGAGAGCGTTCAAACCTAAACAGAGATGTCGCTGGTTGGGATCCTGGCAATCCTAAACTGTGCATGATCACACCTAACTTCGATAAAGCCCACCAACAAATTGGCACTGATAAAGTAAGTAAAGAAGGTGCCTCTTTAAAAGAAATTTGTTTTTTTAAACTACAAAACTGGGACGTGTTCTCATTCTACAGAAAAGTGCAGTAAGATGCCTAGCAGAATCTGTTAGTGCTACTGCATCTATAATATTAAACAACAAGAAAGCTGCCAAGAACCATTTAAAGATCAAAAAATATTCACAATGGTGCCAAACAATTCTCTACAAACACAATCACCACCCAGCAAACCTGACACAAAGACATACACCAACACAACACCAGACACGCCACTGATTACACACTGCCAGTCTACTACAGAAAGTAAAAACAATCCTAAAAATGAGCTGCATGTTTTAATCATCTCCCGGAACACCTGAAAAAAGAAGCAAACCAGAGCAACATCAGAAACAAAATGACAGTCTGCTTTCTTGAGAAAGACCCTCATACTCGGAGAAGGACCTAAGCTGAACTACCCTAACTGGAGACGGAGAATCAAGCCTGCAAGAACAATTTCACTCTCTAAGAACATGTAAATCAAGGATATTGTCTATTTAAAGTTCAAAGTAGAGTAGCAAAGCCAAAACTTGAACTTCCTCATCCATTTTCACTTCCTTAACATAACGTCTTACCTTCCTTGATTTCAGGCATGGCGACATCCTTGCTCTCAGTGTTGGCTTTCCTGGCCTCTTGTTCCTGTCTCTGTCTCTGCTCCTCCATGGAAACTCTCAGAGCCTACCACAAAACACAGCATGTAATCTTGGGTCAGGGAGGTCAAGAAAAGTGATTTATTCAAATCATCTATTGATAGCCTAAGTTTACTAATAATTAATGACTTAACAGCTGAATTAAAATTATTGTAAGCATAAAAATATTAAAACTGTAAAATAGGTAGGTTTAGTGTGTAACCATAATTAGTTAAGTTAGTTACCAGAGCCAGTTCAGGATCTTCATTCGGATCAACACCAAACTCGAAACCAGCACCACCAAATCCAGCTCCACCAGTTCCATCTTCACCCTAGACAACAAAAACATTCATGTACACTTAAAAAATTGGGCTGACTTTTACGTTAACAAAAACAATTAATTAATTTGGGATCATTGCTATCTATAACTCGTATTTTTTGTTTTCTCAGCAAGAGAATACTTAATCTAAATATTGAATATTCTCATAGAGTTCAGAAACCAGCAACATTGGCTTTGTGTATTTTTGCCCCAAGAGAAAAACTTGGTTTTGCAGTAGCAAAGTTAACAATACGGTATAAACTGTCAAGCTTGATACACTACTGACATCACATAAAGCTTGATCAGTCTGGTGACCTGAAATTATAATTTTAAAATGCTGTCAACATCATAGAATCTTGCTGTGTATAGCCATTCCAGTTTCCCTTATGGATGAAAATTGTTTGCAATCCTTCAAAGACAATTTTTGATCCACCAGCTAAGTTTTTAAGACACTTGTTCACACCCTTTCAGGACTACACACGACTGTTTTTACCAAAATATGTAAAGTATCACAGATACAGTTTATTAAATGTAAGAATAATAAGTGTTTTGTGTACCAAACATATTTGTGTTACTAAAATTCTCTAAATCTCAATAAACACAGACCAACATGATAACCTCACAGTCCTCTCTGTATCTGTGTGTCTTAGTTACAAGTTTCTACTGTAAAATAATCCATTCCAACCACCACCTAAACTCACCACTAAACTCTCGTATTCAAATGAAAATTTAATACAATGACAATGGCTAATATTAGTAATTTTCCTCCATGGAACTCTCAGAAACTACAACAAAAGCATACAGCTTGCTACCTTGGATTAGGGATGTTCACAAGATTTAGTATTACAAAAAACTTTTAGCCAAATTGTCATTATTTTAGAAAAATTGAAAAATCTATCATTTTATTACGTTGACTATCTATATTTTTCCGACCAACTTCCTTCAGGACAATCTTGGCCATCTCATAGAACCGTTAACACATTACTACGGCTAAATCTAGAGGGTTTGCACTATTGTCGTACAACATTGGTGATAGGTGATATTTGAACCCCTCGAAACTTGTGAGTCCAGTACCAACGTGGATTATTTACTATATATATTACCCTCAGTAAAGCACTACAAAAAAAATTATTGCATCAGTCGTCTATAAAAACAATGTTAGAGAAAATCCACTACATACGCCAATTTTAGTACAAGTTTTCAGCACTAAGCTGATGCTGTGCAAACAAAAACCTAGTGTTGAAGGCTAGTCCGGATGCTGCGCTTACCTGGATCACTGGTGACGAGATGAGAGCCTCAGATAGATGTGGACCTGGAGGCACCGTGACCAGGTGACTTCCACCACCGTCCTTGCCATTCAGGGTGTTGATGAACGATGTGAGTACCTCGTTGTTGAGGATCTGGACAAACATGTTTTAACTTATCCACAGACATATTTTGTAGGATGTTTAGAAAGTGAGGGTCATATGGTCCTAAAGTAGAATTAGGCTGAATAATTTTTTTATTTCATATCATTTTACCAACACTACTCCGTTGTAATTCATTGTGATAGACCCTACTAAACAGTAAAATCTCTTGAGTTTTAAAAACTCATAATAGGCCAGAAACTGCCTATGACACTGTAGGCCTAAAGGTTAGAAATATGTTTGCCAGCAGTTTCAAATGTTAATGTCTTAACACAAAATTTTCGGCTTATGCTTTTTTTAGCATCATGCAGGAACTTTTCACTTGATAAAGCAGATTAGCAAAATAAAGAATAGGCATACAGTGATCGAAAATAGCATAAGCCTGAACATAAAACGATCATGCCTGGTTGGACCTAAAGGTATGATAAATCTGAATTTAGATTAATAATCCTATTTAAAGAGAAATAAATATTGAGACAAGTGTTGTAGGCTACCTTATATAATTGAGAACATTATTTGTTTCAAAATTACGAATGGTATTTCTTTAAAAAAGGTCATTGTAACCACAAATTATTTACCTCCTCTCCAAAGCTGACGATGTCCACATTAACTTTCTCTTTTTTCAGGCGTTTTGCCAACTTTACCAGTTCTTTCTCTTCTTGTTCAACAGGGCTGCCCACAAATGCTACAATACGCATTTTGTGATTCTTTCCCTGTCTATGTTTCAATGCAAGCTGAAATATTTAAAACAGTTGAATATTTCATTACATTCAATCTACTTTAAAAGAACTAAGCTTAGACTTAGACCTAAATTGAACATAAATTACAAAGTGATGGGGACCAAAATTTTAATTTTGACCTAGGCCCCTACCTTCATTTAATTGGAAAAATGTATGAAGATTCACAAAAAATAATAAATAAAATAAGGTAGTGTGTATTGTTGGCTACTAAACGAGATAGGCTTCAGTTGGGTTAAAAAAATCAACTCTAATGAAACTTATTTGTTTACATCTTCTAAAAAAGACTGAGTCACCTCACAAATTGAAGATAAGAAATTACCCTTAAAGTAAATTATGGGTAGGCCTACTGTTACATAATAACAGTAGTAACAGTGTTAATTATTTGTTATTGATCCCTGCCTTAACTTTTTATCTTCATAAATTTCTCTATTTCTTTGATTATTGAGAGTTTTTAACTTTTATAGTTTGTAATATTAATCATCCAAATTCCATAGAAGTGGCTTGAGTATGATTAAAAAATGCTTGGACTTAAGAGGTGACAAATATTGGTAAGTACTTAATTTTATTCATCTTAATAGGGATGAATTAAGAAATAATAGGTTGGCTTATGTAAGTTTTTAGCACAGCATTGAGTGAACGTATCCAATATCAAATTGATGCTTCCAATAGGCCTAGAAACTTTACTTTTAAAAGTGACAACGTTAATACCATGAGACAAGAAGCTTCTATTCAACTCAGTGTAAAATTATATAAACAAATTATGAAAGGAGTAGCCAACAGTATATCCAGTAATAGTAAAAGTAAAATTAAGTAGTAAGTAAAATTACTTACATGAGCTATCCTGATTCCAGTCAAAAGATTGATATTCCCTTCTGGTTGTACTTGGTGAAGCTTGGATAAAATCCTCCCAACGTCAGATGTCAAAGTTGCCAGGACTTCGACCCTTAAAATAAAAGGATGAACAGAACCAATTATGAGGTTTTAATGAATCCCAAAGTCATGGGACACTCAACCAAATTCTATAAACAATAATGATTTACTCAAACAAAGGAATACTTGAGTTAGACTAATTTAATAATTTACTTTGACCTTAAGGAGCTGATATTTGTCAAACTTCTTGAGTAGGCTGTTACTCTAATGAATTATTTCCAGGAGAAAGTAATATATGCCACAGGTAAGAAAATGCTATAGGTAAGGAAATACATTAACTCTTAGAGGGTCTCCATGAAGGGGTAACCTTGGATTGTTGGTTATACTAGAGGCTAAAATTTTTTTCCAAATACTATTTGGGGCCTATCATTGACCCTAGGATAAAAAAAAGTGTGGGCGGATTCAAATGCATTTGACCCTAAGGGAGAACTTACATATGTGGATATAAAAGTAAATTAACAACAAAAGGTTAAGGAAATTACTGATAGGCCTACCCAAACAATGTTTCTTTAAGTTATACCTAAAAAAAACTTGTCAGAGGTGTGAAACTGGCCATAAATCAATAAGCAGGGTTTGCAATATGAGTACTGGGGCATATGACATCAATATATACCAATAAAAGCATAATAATGTTTTAGTTATGAAAGAATGTTGGGTTTCTCTTTTCTGCCTACTTACTTGGCAAGTGTAAGTAATCCGACATTATTTTCTGGATTCGATCTAGTTTTAGAGTGACACACGATATTCACTGCATCTTGCTGAGCTTGAAATCTTGTTGGCAGGAAGTCTCCATTTCTCATGTAATCGCTGTTGTCCACACTAAAAAAATGTATTATTTTAGGTTAGAATACTTAACATTGAACTAGCAGGAACTGATGTATGGTGAGTAACTGTTTAGTCTACATTATAAAAACATAATTTACATCAATATAGGGTTATAAAACCTCACATTGTCTTCAAGCTAACACTAAGTGCCGATGATAAATATTTACTACTAATTTACACAATTGTGTTGTGTTACAATCAATTCAAAGTTTGCAAAACCTATACAATTTTTATGGTAAATTTTACCACTGCTTAATTCCAGTGTTTCTCTTAATTTAAAGATTTACCTAATGTGTAAGAAATCTGTTTTTATCAGTTGAGAGGGGTCATTTCAAACAAAGACAATAAAAACAGTTAATTTTGAGTTAACAAATAAAACCAAATGTCAATCCATCCCAGAGGATCACAAAAATGCCTTGTCATTCTTGGTTAACCAACAAAACCGCTTTCATTATTGAGTTTAACATTTTTTAAAGCTAACGATTAGGAATGATATTAAATAAATTAAATAGTTTTTTGAAATATAGTTCAATAATAATAATAACTCACCATATCATGGTACTTTCCAGAACCATTGTAGCGATTTGCAATAGGTTTTCCCTTTGCTTTGATTCTGGTCCTTAGGCAGCTAGATAGACGACGACGAAAAAAAGATTTCTGCTACAACAGTTGTACATACATGGCATAGAGGTCCACCAGAAACTCAAATTCGAAAATGCTGACGAAAACGATACTTTCATATAGGGAAAGAGGAGAAAGTAAAAATACACATAACATCAGTACAAATAATAACAAAAAACTAGTATGGTACTAAGTTATTGATCTTTCCTTTATTTGTGGTGCCATGAAAGCTGCTAAAGCAACAGTTTTTGTCGAAGTCAATAAAAACAACATAATCCTATTTGAACTCTCTCTTAAATATTTTTTATATTTTAAAGGTACAAAAAATCCACACCCCCTTTTTTATAGGAGATATATTCTTGATTGTATAGAACCAAGAATTGATCTACGAGTTCTATACAATAATATTGTAGTCCATTGTTGCTTAGTAAAACCATACTAAGGATTTACTATCCGTTCATCTTTGGGAAAACTGTAATTCTTGACAGATGACTTTTTTTATTACGCGTGTTCAAAAAAATTGGGATTGGCTTGGCTGATTGGCCAACACAAGTTCTGTTTCTGCCGTGCAGTGGAAGTGGTGTACAATGGGTTGTGTTGACATATTTACAAATAAATTTCAAGTATGTTAATAACAATCGATAATAGCTTATTCATAATCGTTGATTGACAACTAACTATTTCTCATTTTTGTATACTGTTAGGTTTATTTCCACGGTTTACATGATTTGTTTTGTGAAGGTCATGTCAACGTGTAGCATCAAATCAATCTTTGTACTTTCCACTATTTTTTCACTTTTAGCTGAATGGGTCAAACTTAGGGATTAATATAGGTCAGGATCAACCCCCTGAATTGAAAATTCCATGAAATGTTGAATTTTTACTTGTATGTTGAAACTATGTCAACAAAAATATTTCAGTGACAGTAGGTAGGTATTGAATGTCCTGAAATCTTTTAGTCCAAAGATTGATTTGATTTTTGGTATCTATTGTAACTAATTATACTGGAAAAATCTAATGATAACTTCCCTCTATGAAAAAATGCCACTGCCGTTTTAACCACAAAATCTTTATGAAGTATGCTCTGAGCTTTCTTAAAAGAACTATTGTTTTACTAGAAGTTTTTTATAACTATTAGGCACCCGGAATACTTCTTTTATCCTAAGTTCCTATGTTTTTTTACTGTAATTACTAACCACTGTGTTGTTACTGTAAACTAAGAACTCCGACAATATAACATCTAGGCCCTAATTATTACTAGCTGTAAATGAATATTGAAAAGCCATGCCTATGGAAATCATCAGCTGAGCAAAAGGCTCTTGACAAAACTGGGTGGGAATAGTCAGTACTTTGGTATTAGCCGTATGCCATTTTTATACAGAGTGCTGCGGTAATTAACTTATGTGGGCTTTTCATAAATATGTTTATAGGACTTGTTTCAGTTCAAACCAAACGACACACGGTAAGTCATGTTTCCGTCCACCAAATCCCCCTCAATTGGGCCAAGGGCATGTTGTTGACCGGCGCACAACACCTGACACATGCAGTCTGTATCTGGGTCAATGTATCTAGTGATTTATTACGTTGAGTATAAGGTTACCTAACCTACCCTAATATAGGATAACCAACGAAGTGCGCTGTATAAAAATGACATCCAGCCAAGGTGCTGAATTGTTTAAAGTGGGATCTCTTACAACTAGAGTAGCGGAAGGTTAAGGATATTGTGGAAAAAAACTATTAGTGGATTGTTCGCATTGGTGAAGTTAAATACCAATATAGGACCTACTGAAAGTATATTTTAATTCACCTTGAAGAAAAAATATATTACTTATTGTTAAATCCTGAATTTGAGGGAAATTACAGTGTTGAAAGTTCCTATACAAAATCACAATTACTTGAAGTAGGCTTAGCTTAATGTAATTTCTTTCAAAGATGACAGATTAAATATCTAAACTGAACTTAACATTAAAAGATGTGACCCCCTTAGCTCTTAACCTTATTCTCAACAGGTTGAATGTTCCAAAGTGCTTTGTTCTATTTAAGCCTCATCTAAGATTTAAATAATGCTTGCACATTAACTAATTATAAGTGTTTGTGTTGATACTAAACCGTCACATAAGTTTCTGTGTCTGAAGTAACAGTGTCTAAGTTTCTTTTGATCCTATCCTAAAAGCCCATAAGATATTGTATCAACTGCGAGTTTTAATTGTATATCTAAATTCTTATCACCAGTCAGTCTCGTGGCATAAATCAGTACTATGTTTATGATTGAAACCTGTCGAGTGCAGAAACCGTGAATTTCTAGAATTGCCTGTATTGGTTAAGATGTTGACCTAAGTTAAAAACATATTCAAGCTTAACTAGAATCAACCTGTTTTGTCAAACTTTAATATGAAATGTTTGTAAAGAGCGATGATCAATTTCAGTTAAATTGTAATACAATTTAGGATATTGTGTTAAAATGTCTTGGGTTCAGCTACTTATCAATGTTTTTGTTTCAGGTTGGCAAAATGTCTTCGTCGTATTCCTAGTTTAAGCCCAATAAAATTCCCATTATTATTTTTCATTGGTTATAGCTACTGTATATTACAAAGTCTCTCAGTCTACCAGTTTATTTCTACACACATAAAATGGCCTCATCAGACTCGGAACGTTCTATCGCTGGAATTTCATTACCGCAGTGGATGAAAAATAAGATCAATGATCGGTGAGTTAAATTCAAGATAAATTTATTTAGATTTCTATGTTATTAAGTACTCTATTAGATAGTTGTTTTTGCGTATTACTTTATATATAGGAAAAGCTATTTAGATGGCCCTGTTACAGAATTTTACATCTTGTGTACTATTTCGGCTAATAACTATCTTGCTTGATACGTCCCACGCAAATCGTTATCTATGTGGGTGGACAAAGTATACTTCACGACTGGAATGGTGGCTTCTGTAAGCCACTATGTCACTAATTGTGGATAATTATGAGCGATGGTAAGTGGCTGTGATATTCTCTGGTATGGATAAACATCCACACTATTGAATACTATGTTAATCTGCTGAGACCATCCTCATAATTAGACCAGTTCGCAATTCAGAAACAAAAGTGGTTCAGAACCCATGTTAAACTGTAGGTCACCTAGATGCCTTTTGCTGTTACTTAACAATACTGTCTGAGGCACGAATCACGCTTAGTCAGCAACAAGACTATAAGATCACAAGATCTTGATCTAATTTTACTTAGTAAATTCAATTTCATTTCCATTTGTAGAATGAAAAACTTACGCTGAAATCGTCCAATCTCTTTACCTCTACCTAAATAATCAAATATACAAGCTCTTTAGTTTGAAATTTCACAATAAATATGTAAAAAAAAAGGGGAAACTTAATTGCAATGTATCTTATGTACAGTGGAACTTGGATCATTCAAACATCAAGGGAGTAACTTAAAAACTTTGATCTAAAATTTTGAATTAAAGCATTTTTCAGTACCGTCGGAATACAAAATGCTATGGACCAAAGGAAATATTAGAATTAAAGATGTTTAAGTTTCCAAGTTCCACTTAAATAATTGGAAATTCAACTGTTAAGTGTCACGTTCAACCGAACATTTCTTAAGACAATTTTTTATTTTAATTGTATGATTTTAAAGTAAAATTACCATATACAAATTTATGTAGATCACATTAGTGCAGATGTGTTACTAGCGTTGCGATATTGTGTTAACCAGATGTTGTGAGTCACCCGGAACCCAGTTGTTAACTCCTGTTAACAGTACATCAGTTGTTTTCTGAGTGGTGTAACTCACGTTCTTATCTGTTATCTTAAGTGATGTAATACAATTTCAACCTGAGCTATTAAAAGATAAACACGATTTTGTTTTTAGTGCTCATACTGTTAGATAATATTTTTTTGAATATCATTACGGATTGGTTTTTAAAAGGTAAGATATTTTATTTTAATTGCAAAATTAGTTGTTACTGTATTTTTGTAGGCCTATATAAAATAGTATTTTCATATTTAAATAAATTACTGCCCAAAATTATATTCCTGCCAAAGTAAAGATTAACTTTAAATATATGCCCCAAAATTGTTATTCCAAAGGTTTAAAAAATGCTCCAAGTGATGAATTTATTAATTAATTAACTACAACTTGGAATATAGTTCACAGTTTATAAAACCCTAATGATCTGTCCTTAACCACATATTTAGTTCGACATCCTCAAATTATTTATGTAATTTTAAAATAATTCCTATTGGTTTTCTATCGCTTGCATAAATATATACATTTGAATTATATATCCAATGCAACTTAACTTTTACATATTTTCACTATGGGGGTTAAAACTCTCTTAGGACGTTATAAATTGGAGCTAGCAAGATACCATATGCCATAACGGCTGGGGTCCCTTGGGATTGTCAGCGATAGTCTGGTAGCATTGTACGTAATTAACTAAAACTGTATTCGTATTTACGCATTAATAATCATAAATAATGTTGAAAAAAGTCTCTAAAAATCTATCCCGATAAACATGTCAGTATGAATTTGTATTATGAATTTGTACCCTCTACAAACCTATTTGTAAGTAAAGACTAAATTTTAAGCCTGAAAAGTTATTTTGTTTTAAAAGATGGTTCATCTTTAAACGTCATCATAAAATGTAAAATTGTTGTGTTTGCTATGTGTTGGAAGCCTAAAGTATGTGATGGAAGGTTAATTATCTTCATGCTATATGAATTATCTATGAGGTTCTTAAAGGTTACGAACTTTTTAGTCTGAATCCATTTAAGCATTGCTATCAAACATTATCAGCCAACACGCTTGGTTCAAGGCGAAACAAGCTGGTTAGCAACTGATATCTGCGCATCTCAGACCGTTGTTTGTCGCCAGGCTTGTTGTGTGTTTGTTGTTTTAACAGTTTACCGTCTCTCAAATCTTGATAATTCGGTGCCCTTTAGATAATCGTTACTTTTGTTTTAGTTCGTTGTAGAATACCTCTGTGCTAAATCAGAAGTCGTTATTGTAACTGTAGTTCAAGGTAGGCCAAATTTTAAAATTATTTTTTTTAGCCTTTGAATTTCTGAAATAATTAAAATTTGGTTGTTTAACTCTACCCACACCTACAGTAAGGTATTTTTTCTTCATATAATATCTTTGAATTTGTATCATTAGTATTGTATTATTTATTATATAAACAAACAATTTATGTGTCCAAGTTTTGTTTAAAAAAACTACCTCCATCCATCATAAATTTTTCAATCAAAGGAACATATTTTTGTTGATTTATGTAGCCTAACAATTTTTTTCATGCATGAATAATTAAAATAAGTAAAGTCCATAGAGCAATACCCCCATTGCAGCAGACCTGCGTACTCAGCAGATTTCTAAATCAATTATAATACACTTGTATGACAAGTTTGATCGATATCTGTCAATAAATAAGAGGGTTTGCCAATTCTCCATAAGATTAACATGGGAAATAATATGCAGGTTTGCTGCTGTGAGGAACGTATAAAGTAAGCATTTTTACCATAAACTATTTTTATTTTGTCCATATACCAAGTTTTAACATCCCTCCAAAAATTAAGGAGTTTGCCTAATCTCTATATAATTAACATGGAAAAAGAGTAGGTAGGTCCTTTTCTTAAAAAATATTTTTTAAATGTTGACTTAAAAAAAAAAGTTAACGGTTATTGTTTTTGGACTCTAGGTACCTCAAAACAAAAAAGTAACATGGTTCCGGGCTTAGGTCTTGCCATGAGACCTACTGTAATGTCTTTGGCTATGGATTTTAAAAATTTAAAAAACTTGTAGTTACAGGTAATAGCTTCTTCACTTTGGGAAATTCACTAAAACAACATAATAATAATGAATTCTTTACCTTCGCGAACTTACTAATAAATGTTGAAAAAATTATAGTACACATAACATTTAAATTCTTCGTACATGTTTCATACTTAATTCGTAGCCAACTCCATAGCAAATGTTGTGTAGAGGTGGCATCAAGTATTTGACAGGACATTTTAAAAACAGAGATTTATTTTAAGCCCTTAAATTAAGCCAAATGTTGATAATCTTTTATAGCTATCTATTAAATTGAGAGTTACAGTACAATATTTTTATTTAATTTGTAAAATGTTGTATATGTTGCATAAAAAATTGTAATAACCAAGTATTACAATTAATTGCCCTACAAATCTGTCTTGAGTGGAAAATTATTGAATTTGAAATCTAATTATTATTTTACTTTGATTTTTAATTGTAGTTAACATTCAGCAAGCTTTATTACGGATCGTTGACCTGACATTACAATCATCCTGTGATAACATACTTGACACTTGGTAACCATGCCATACAATGTGCATGTGTTCAATGACTCATGTCATACACTTTAAAGGTTGCACTTTACTAAATTATTAATGTTTTTAGGCCTACTTATAGTAAAATCATTTAAAACATGCTACCCAAAATTAATGGGACTACAGTATTTAAATTTCAGGTTTTAGTATGAAAATTCATGTGAAAAACTAAAAAAAATTTGAATTAAAAATTCCGAACTTGTTCAACTCTTGGTATTGTTTTTATAACTTAAATTTGTGTATGATTTACGAGTATGTTAACCCTTTGTGAGGACCAGAGCAATTTTATAATTGTTATATAGTTCTGAATTTTCAAATGCAATGAGTTTGTATGCTATGCGAAAAAGACCATAGAAGTGCGAAATCAGCCTTTTCCTAATGGTTCATCAAAAGATTTTTCCTGAAAACTATTTTTAAGATATCTTAGTGATTTTTTTTACTAAAATGCTTATAATTATTAGTTACCCTTGCAACTAATAATGATATATTTATGTTCGATTTTATAATTTACATATCTGAACTGCAAATAATGTACTTGAAATGGATTTTCTTTTTTTCAATTTAACTTCCCACAGATAACAAATAAAGAATAAATTTGCTATGGAAAACACATTTAAAGTATTACTTACATCATTGAGAGTGTGTGTACAAATATCATGGGATTTCGACCAAGGATAAAATTTTTATCAGTTAAAATATTGATACAACGTATGTTGTTTTCATTCACAATGGTAAACAAGCAGAGGATCAAACAAACACATTGTTGACTTGGATATGTCTTAGCTCTGGGGGGGTGTTGTTGGCAATTTGCACCACCACAATTTGAAACAGTGACGTCATTCGGTTAGTTACATCATAGTTTGGTTATGAGAACAGCTGGGAAGATGAACTGAAAACATTCTCTTTAGGCATATCTAACCTATTTGCCACAGGGAAGTAAATACAAACATTTTTATTTCTGCTTGTAGCTACAACAGCAAAATCCATCCATATAGTAAAATAGGAAGCCAAAGACATCTAAAATGAAATAAGTTAGATTATAATGTGCCAGAAAGTATATACTATGTAAAAAAATGTTAGCTGACGATATTTCCGCAGCGGGGTTTTTCACAGTACTAGCTACTGACAATATATGGTTAGTGCAGTCTTTTTTGACAGTAACTGTGCTGACGATATATATCGTAAGCCGCTCCTCAAAGGGTTAACCATGATACGATCAGGCGGGTGGCACATTGCCACCTTTACCAGTTTTAGCGCATATTATTTAGTGTGTTATATGAAAAGATTTATTTGTAGTTTTGTATAAAAGACCTAAATCATCACCTGACAAATTCCCAATTAGTATAAAATAATGTGTATAACAATATGTATGTGTATAAAATATGGGACCTAACTTGTATTTTAATGTTTATTTTGTCACTGTTAGACAGACCAATATAAATATATTGAATTTTTGGAAAGTTCCAATGAGACTGAAGACCATTGATCAATAGTAAGTCAATCGTTGCCACATGAACTTTGGTCAGCCTCAGACCTACTTTTGATATTGAAAATACGCTTGGGTTAAAATACCAGCTCTGTCGCTATTTTAATTTATAATAAACCTATTGTGTTTTGTATTTACTCCATTATTAGAGATTATTTATCAGTATTATTTGTAGTAGTTTGATTAAGTAATTCCTAATTTATTTTTAATTTATATCGTACAGTTTTAAAATGCAAACTCTTGGTTATGTAAATATTATCTTCCGTTCTTTTTGAAATTCAGAAAATTTTTTATACTTTAGTATCATACTGTTATACTGACAACTCCTCAGTGATATATTCTAACATACAGAGCTCTGTGGGGTTGATTTTAGTTGGCTGATTTATATTTTTACACTATTAATATTGTGATACAATCAACAACTGACCTAACTTAACTGTACAGTGCTGTGTATGTTGGAATTTGCAATAATTTACAATGTATGAATGTGGTCAATTTAGTACCAAAGTAGTGTTTTTATTTTAACTTAACTGTGACAATCTGTAAATGAAAACCACTTTATTGGAAGAAAAATATATTTTTTCCTGAAATATAAGTTTTGTGTTTCATGAGATGTCCTTGACTAGAAGCCTGAAGCCTGTGATTAGATAACAGTTTCAACAGTTTCCGGCGCAATAAACAATAATTAATTTTTTCCTCCTGCATGTTAGTCATAAAAGCTTGATTATATAATTAGTTCTTTTTACTTACTTCCCCCATTTACATAGTATATGGAGAAAGTATTGTTTTCATCAAAATTTTGAATTTGAGTTGAGATTGATAAATGAAGCTCCCTGAATCCAAAAAGTCGGTTTCAATTCCTGAGGCTGTACAGGCTGCCAGAAAGTGTGTAACACTAATGGTTTAAAAGTTAGGGAGTTAAAAATGTAAATAAAATCATTAAAAAGATTTTTTGACAAAACAATAACTTTATAAAATAATTTGACCATCGCAATTAAACCAGCTTTAAAAATAAATAAATAGATATTTTAATTATTAATTTAAAACTAATGGTTGCGATTAAATTTAAATTATTGTCCGTGGTAAGCACAGTACGTTGTCTAAGAGCGCTTGTTGTTTATTCTGACAGAGTTTATTAAAAAATCAATTTGATCTTAATTTCTCAACCGTTTTCCATGAAACTTGGTATGCAGCTTAAGGTCACATCATCTCATAAAACCCATAGAAAAAATGTGTTATTGTCTCAGAAGGGGGAGGATGAGGTGGGTGGGTCTAAAAACTTTCAAATCATTTTAGTTTAACTTTAGAGAGAGAAAGTGTGTGATAATGTTTTTTTGTTAACAATAATATTATTTTAAACTAAATAGAATGGGCTGCAAAGGCAAATCAATATTCATAACAAATAATGTACGATGTTTGAATTATTCAATATCGACACCTTCATAGCAGCCTACAGTCTGACGTCACTTATAAGGCTTCATGTTACTGGGTAGACATACAAGTGTTTGACAATGTATTACGTCAAGTTATACAATGCAAATACCAAGGACATCCATTAGGTATTTTTGGAATATAAACGCTCTCAAAACTCAGTTTTGAGAGCTCATTATTTTTTTTTAATAGTGTGTGCTTCAGTTTAATGTATACAAAAATTTCCTGGAAGTGTATATGATAATGAAATTAAGTTTCATAACTTTTTAGCTCTCGTTTTCACGGAGAAATAATAAAAGTAACCTTGTTTAGAGTTACAGAAAGGTAGATTTTAAGACCTATTTCGGCTTCTCTGAGTTATGTTACCTATAATCAACGAAAAGTAATGTACTGACAAAACTCTATATAAATTTATATTATTTAAGGTAAAGTTATGAGATTTTTGTGGTCTGAGGCAAAGCAGAGTAGTATGAGCTAACTGCAGTTACGAAACCAGTTCTCAAGGCTGTCTCAGATAGCTGTTCTGCAATACCGTTAAATTGTTCTTGTTTCGGTCAGTTGTCTTTGTACTGACCAGGAGTACAAGAATAAAGATCTATTGTTTCTTAAAGCATGTTTGATAAACAATAAACGGTCACAAATACTTACCACATCACATCGGACTTTCTACCTTAAGTAAATTAAAAAATTATGTACCTTTAATAAACCTATCATATTCTTTAATATTTATTTGAATATCATTTAAAAATTTACTGGTTCAAAAATATTCATGCAATTTCTTTAACTAGAGAGCAACAAGTGAAAATAATTGTTAGATTTTTTTGGGGTCATATACCCCCTTTTTCAGTGGGTTTTTTGGGTGATGTGACCCTAAACATTATATACCAATTACTGTTTTATGAAGATCGGTTTTGAGATAAGAAAGAAATTAATTTTTTAATAACTTTGGGCGCTGTCAGACAACAAACTGTATTTACCACGGACAGTAAATTTAACTTTTCTTTGGAACCGTTTGTCATAGATTAACGTTTATTTTGTCATCTTCTAATGCTTATTAGATTCTAAATACTAATTTGTTTAGCTTATTGAGCTGGTTTTAATGAGGATAGTCAAGTTATTTTACAAATTTGTCTAACTCTCATAAAGTTATATTTTTTTACATTCCAAAGCCCATAACTTTTGAACCATTAGTTTTTCATGCGGTTAGTGTCATATTATTTTTAACCTTAATAACTAAACTAAATAAATAATAAGTAAACTGAGTAAAAAGTATTTTTGTAATTTAAAATTAATAAAACAAATATTTATATTTTAGAACAGCAAAGTGTATTTGTTTAAGTAAATTAATATTGTTTATTTTTATATTCAAATATTTTAATTTAATTTCCTAATAAGTCATAAAATTTTAATCGAGATCGCTTGGAGCGGATTTTCAGAAATATGTATTTCTGACTTTTTAAGGGTTTTTCGGGGTAAACTACCCTTAAAAATAGAAAATTTGTTTGGAGGTATAGCCACAGTGCACCTGTGTACCTATTCTCATAAAAATCGGTAAAACAGTGTGGTCTCAGGTTCTGTAAATAGACACGCAGATAGACAGACAAACATAAGTCAAAAACCCACTTTTTGGATTCAGGGAACCTCATAATGGACATATCTACTCTCAACTCAAATTAAAAAATGTTTACAAAAACAATAATTTCTCCGTATAGTATAAGAGGAGAAGTAAAATTTAGCTAATACCTATAAAAAAATTACCATCAGATCAGTAAATATTTGAAAGGCAAATTAGGAAAATAAATTTTAGGCTGCGTCAAGGTTTTCCTCATTTTATTTTCCGGCTATGTCCAGTTTTTATCTCTTCTGACACAAATTTAGTTTCCTTATGATTACTATTAATAGTAGGCCTATTTTCGGATTCCAAATACGTAAATAAAACGTTATTATAAAAATAATAAAACTTTTATACTTTATAAAGGAATGTTTTAACTTTCGAAATGACTCGGAGTGTTAAAAATTAATTCTTCTGAAGTGATTGAATATCAATGGAATCCAAAATAGGTTTAAGTGTGCTACCCTAATTTTGTCACCGTGTTTCAATTTTACTAAACGGAGAGAGGTTAGTTTTGTCTGTTGACCGTTAACCTTGGTCCGATATTGTGTATAACTCATGTAACCTTCTCAATTAACAAGATGATGAAATCAATTAATGTGTTGCTCTAATATTAGACCAACGATATAATTATTATCTATAAAGTTAACAATTTTGATTACTTATAACAAATTTAACCTAAAAATAGCTAGTGGAAAAATTTATCAAAAACAACTTTTTCTTCCAGCTATTTTTAGGTTTATTCGTTATCAGTAACCAAAATCCTTTACGTTTAAAAATATTAAACTGCAAAACAGACACTATGTATTTAGTAGTGTTGATGAAATTTAACAATTACATTACTAATTTATAAACAATATTAAACAGTGAGCATATAAATGAATAAACAATAAAATTAGTTAACTGTTTAGGAAAAATTCTAATACCACAAAAACTTTTTAAGTTAAATTAATCTAAAAATGAATTACAAATTATTGTTTTGTTATTGAATTATTGTTTGTTAGTAATTTACAATTTTATGTTTTCATTCTTTGAAAATGTAAACATTAAAACTTAGAACGTTCACAGGGTGTAACACGAGGGGTTTTCTAGGGAAAGAATATGCCTACGAGTTGCATGAGTTTAAGATGTACCTTTGTGTAAAATTTCAAACCGGTCGGTCCAGTATTTTTCACATTTACTTTCCCCAACAAACCCACAAACAAACATAAATAAACCTCCTCTTCTTTAACTACATAAAATGCGCCAATTAAAAAAATATCAGTATTGGTTTGTGTTTCAAAATGAGTACAAGGTGTCCCATAAGTAAAGTGCCAAACTCTGGGAAAAGGTTGTTTGAGTCAAAATAAGCTTTTTTTAGCAGATATTCGCTATTTTGTTATTTTTTTTACAAAATAATCGTTATCTTTACGATATACTTATTTTTCAACCGATCTTTATAAAACTGAGTAAGTATGTTTAAATAAGAAAGAACTACTCTAAAACAAAATTACAGCTTGGTCCAATTTGAAACTTAAAAATGGCGGTCATTTTAAACCTTTACCGTTTTCCAACTTTTGTAGATTAAAAGTTTAAAATAGCCGCCCCTTTATAATTTTAAATTTGACTACGTCAATTTTTTTTCTACAGTAGGTCTCTTATCTTTAAACATACATACGAGTTGTATAAAGATTGGTTGAACATTTTTTAGGATAATTTTTATTTTGTAAGAAATACAAAATTGGGTTTTTGGAAAAAATATTCCTGAATTTCTCTTAACTTTAACCCATAAAATCTTTTCCCAGAGTTTGGCACTTTACTTATGGGACACCCTGTATGTAGCAAGCTCAACACGTGCCTCTGAGCTGGAAAGTATTGTTTTCTCCTAGTTTTTGTAAGGGGTTATCAGGGGGGGAGATTTTAGGGGTTCCAATAACATACGTAATTAATTACAGGGGTCCTTGTGTAGATTAAGTTTGAGAACCCCCTACTTTACACTGTTACTCTTTACTCTAGTTTGAACTAGTTAAGTTAAACAATATTTGGAAAAAGCAGCACTATGACGACATAGATGTCATTTTACATATTAAGTGGAATAAGTTGAAATTGTAGAACAAGTGTGGCGACACGTAGCAGTGCTGGTGAAAAAGATAAGACGATTTATTTACACATTTTCCAAGTAGAATTAGCATTTAACTACTGTACTTGTTTTATATTACATAGGATCAAATAAATGTACAGTAATAGTTATATTGTGATAGTAATTATTACTGTTATTTTAAATGTTCTAGAATATTTTTATTTTATTTTATTTATCATTTAAAATGCTACAAAACAGGCTTATGCCTAATTACATTGTTGCATTAATAAATGAAAATTATTTGGAAGCACATCCACCAGTACTTCACTCCCACTTACAAATATCTTATTCCTAAAATATAATAAACGCTACCAATTGAGAATGAATAATAAGTAGATCAAACAATTTAACAATGACAACAACAATCAACATTTTAAAAATGTCAATAAATATTTTGATAAATAATTAAAAATAGAAAGTATAATAATTTCTTAATCAAACAAAATAGTAAAAATAGTTGTCCATAATATTTTAAAACCAATAAAACAAACATACATGTACTAAAGTTTTTGTCATTAGAGACGTGTTTAAACTTAACAAACCATACTTGTTTAAAAATATTTTGATCGGTAGAAAAATTCCCATTACGCTACGTCAGTAAACAGGGTCTATTTGTAATGTGATCGTTATCAAAAGTAAAACGTCATTGGCTGACATATGAGACACTCGGGGCTGTTGATGGCTAGCTTGGGTCAACAGGCCAAAGATTAGACGCAGTTGACATCATAATGGGGTGATATCCAGTGGCGTTATATGACCGTGGTTCCTGTCGTTGGATCAGTTTATGTGTGAAATTCGTTAGAGTAACATCGCTATGTGCACTATGGATAATTACCCGGTGTTTGAAATTTTCCATTTCAGTTACGACTTGGACCAAAACACTTTTTCGCCGCCGACAGAAGACGACAGTTTCTTTTTCATCAGATATCCAAAAACGGAGGGACCGAAGCATTTGGAGAATGAAAACCGACATGGATCCATTTACAGGAATCTCAGCAACGTGTTGGAAAACCACACTTTGCCCTGCCAGGAGTTCATACCAGCTGCTAAGTCAAGTAAGTTTTTTTTTACACATTACAATAACTGTAATAATTGAGTTTACCTGATTCAATCAATATTGGACTTGTTTACCTTTACGTAAAACCTGATAAAAATCTCGTCAAAATAAAACAATTGAAAAAGAAGTTGAGTTTGGATTATCTTGTTTGTATTAGACTTTGTCGTCATGATTGTTGATCATTAGGTTTTGAGTGCTAGTCCTGAAATATTAAATACATAGCTGTACCATACACTGAATATAACATTTTGCCATGATCGATACAGTTACCATTCACAGTGTGAGCTGTAAGTAAACTGTGTAAAAAGTATTTTTGTAATTTAAAATTAATAAAACAAATATTTATATTTTAGAACAGCAAAGTGTATTTTTTTAAGTAAATTAAATTGTTTTTTATATTCAAACATTTTAATTTAATTTCCTATGAACTTAAGATTGACTGTCAATAATTTTTATTTTACAAATAATAATTAGAAATAATAATATAAATAAAATCATTAATTAATAATGATAAAAGTTTTATTTTATTTTTTTGTATTTTTTACCAATTTACACAATTTTATTTATAAAAAACTAAAATAGAAATTTTGATAAATAAATATTTTTTATGTAGGGAATTGAATCTTGTTCATGGAACAAGGAAAACAGTTACTGGTTTTATAAAAGAAATTAACTTGCTTTAATTTTTTTTAAATAAGTATAATTTATAAATAAATATATACATATGTGGAGATAAAAACCTTTTAAAAGCTTTGTAAAGTGTGTGTGAAATTTAATACTGTTAAAAAAATATAACATTATTTAGTTTTTTAAAAAGGAAATACTTTATAGGTGTATAAATAAAAACTTTGCCTTTAATTGCATCCGTACAGGGCTGCTGGCATAGTAAAACTATGCTGCCAATGGGTTAAACTAAATACTTGTTAGAACAGCTAGTAATGTAAGTTTTAGATAAACAGGGTCAGGTGAAAGTGTAATACACAGTTGTGTAGTAGGCTGAAGTGTTTGTGACTCGTAGTATAGAGGAGTTTCCAGAGAATGAGTCATTAACCTTGAGCTCAAGGTCCACTCTCTCTCTTCCTCCTTCCTCCCATCTCTCAGCTCTGTCAGTCCGTCGCACACAGCCCGACAGTGCAGTATGGAAGTTTCGTACTTTGTACAAACCCTAACCATCAACGCTTTCTCCGAACCATTCACTATACCGTGGTCTATTATTTTATAAAGTTAATCCGATTAGCCAACCATGGATGGCTGTAGGTGTTTTGTGTTTTTCGTCCTTCGTAGTCGAGCTTGTAAGTAATTTTTTTGTGAATTTAAGTTAGTATTGGTTATGCGAAATTTTTTGTTTAGTGTTTATTACAAAAAAATTTTATTTGTTTTTTTCAATGGTTGAGTTAGGAAGATTTTTGGGGTTTTAAAATTTTTGTTTGATGATATAAATCTTTATATGTGTTTTTCATCACTTTTTTATCTTCTTTTTTCATAAATAAATAGATTTCTTTTGTTTAAAATTTACTATAGTTGATTGTGGATTTATGATGTTTAGATTTTTATCACGGACATTTTCCATCACGATTTTAAGTAAAACAAAGTTTCACAACGTTTCAGGATCTGGAGTCTGACTCCATTCTCAGGCAAGCTAGTACCTAAAATATAACACGATTAGTACATAATCTGGACTAAACTGGTATAAAGCTGAAAACAAAATTTTTAACAATAACATTCACTAACAACTACGCACACAAGAAACAAAACACGTTCACTCGTTATGAAGACTCAAAGATAACACCTAGTCAGGTTTCCACCAATCCGTTATCGTATTTTGCAGCACCTCGGGAGCTGGGGATGAAGCGAGGGCCGCTGGAGCCGCCGTTGGGAGTAACCAAGTCAACGGGTGTAGACGACGGGTTCCACAGTGCGGCTGCGGCGTGCGGCCACTCTGTGGTGGCGGTGGCCCACCAGATCATCGCGGGTGGCAAGCTAATACCCCGCCACCCGCCCCGCCAGCAGTCCTCGTCTAGTCTGGACAGCGAGGACGAGCCCGCCTCTCCCCCTGCCAACCACATGCTGGCCAGACGACGGGGCAGCAAGTCTCTCCCTTCAAGTCCGCAGACATCACCCAAGAACCTGAGGAAGAACCCGTATTTCACCAATGTATTGTTGGGTATGTAACACAATTTTCAATTTTATATCCCTCCCCCCCCCCAAATTACCCACTCTATACTTTTTTTAGACTGGGACGGTGGTGTGTCCTATAATCAAGCTACTTGAAGGTCACAAATTGTTGATAGCTATAAGAGATGTTCGGTGGATGTGATATTCTTTGGTGTGTATTAATGTCCACACTAATGAATACTACGTTCATCTGCATAACCAGACTTATTTACCACAGTTATTTCACTCATTCCTCATTTATACTTAGCTTAAAATACCTACATGGTTAGATCGCTTTCAGAAAGGTAACAAGGTAATTTATATATGTATTTACGATGGTAGGGTACCGTACCCTTAATATAAAGTCAAGCTTTACTCAGATTATTTAATTTCGATAATAGTCAATATTAACATTTTGGTAAAATTAACTAATATAAATGTCAATAGTTCTTAATATTCCAAAATATTCTTAATTTCATCTATTATTTTGATATTTATAACTTTATATTTAAAAAATTTTAAAAAATATATTTGACAGTAATAATAATAATAATTTATTGCTTTTACAATAAAAAATAGCAGAGCATACATTTTTCGTAAATTTATAGTACCAATTTTTGTTTTTTTTATAATAAGCTTTCTGTGTTCTATATGTGTGTAACAATAAATTATAATTTGTTTATAATAGTTTCTGAATTTTTACATGCTGCTCAGGATATAATATTGAAAATGAAAGTAAGTACAGTACTAAAAAATATTGAAATTAATTGGTTCTAGTTTATGAATAATGTTGATATTTGGTTTGATAATAAACTTAACACTAAACAATGTTTGCAAAATGAGTTAGTTGAAGTTATCAGATAATTTATATCAAACTAGCTCAGTGCAGTTAGCCTGTCCTATGTTGACGGACTATATCTGTCTCAGATCAGGTGTTGCTTCAGGAATCCTCTTTAGAACACTGATATATAAACCGTATGGTAACATTATAGAGTTAATTTTTCTCTTTTCGGTTTAAAATTTTTAAGAATATATTTGTACTAATTTAATGCCAGTAACTGATTTATTTGAATAGATAAGATTGACAGCTTTACATTAATTATTGATGCAGGCGACTGCATTTAATGTGTCAGTGTGCATTTTTAATTTAAAAGATTAAATGCTACTTAGGGTCAGATATTTATGGAACATTGATAAGATGGATTACTGATGTCACAAATTAAATATCAAACGATAGGAAATTTACTGTGCTTAATGTTTGATGACCTTTCATCTATATAAATAAAATCAGAGTTTTTTCTACATTGATTGGAGTTATCATATTTTTGGTTATTTATACATTATACATCTCATATACGAGTCTGTCTTTCTAAAACGCTAAATAATGTTTTTTGTTTCTTTGGAAAACGGTAACACTCATTAAGATGAAATTAATTTTCACTATTCTATACCTTTTGGAGAAAGTTTTTTATTGAATTGATTTTAGTAGGTTGTGCTATTAAAGTAATTAAAATCGTAGTTTGGGGCGTTATTACACATTTTTTTAAGTTCACTAAACATTTGATCTAACGAACATAATTTTAACAAAAAGAAATAACCAGCTGTAAAATTTAAATCAATATTAGTATGTTTACATGAATAATTTATTTTAAAATTATAGGACTATTTAATATGTCATACTAGTACATATTTTTCTTCTTAACATTCGGTCATTGATGTATATACATACCAATGATGCTATTTACTTGAGGGAATTTACCGTATATATACACAATTCAATCTGGACGTCACGAGTGTTTGACGTTAAACACTCATATGTACGTACATATACATAAAAAAATTAAAACATCATTTACGTATTTTAAAATTGTTTCTAAGCTGTCTTTAGTTACTTTAGGCCATAAATAAATTATTGTTAAAATAGTTTTAAATTTCTGTTTGGTGGGTTGGCATCACTGATCTCGAATGATCTTTTCTACTGAACAGGTGCACACGCTGATATGAGCATGGTGGCGGTATCCTTCAGCCTAACAGAGGTTACTTTATGGACGACCCTCGTATCTTCATAATTTCTCACAATCATTGTATCTGATGAAAAATGTAAATAAAGATATTTTTCTATTGTCTGTCATGTTGTCTACAGGTTCACAAGACAACATCGCAAATCAGTTGGAGGGTCAGACGAAGACAGGTTGGTTGTTGTCGTCGTACATGAAGGAGTCAAAGAGTTTGCGTGGTTCCTTGGCCGACTTGGCGGAAGAGAGTCAGCTCGGGGATGCACCCGTCGAGCCCAAGATAATTCGACCGAAGAAAGTCGCTAAACCGAGACCCTCGCAACTCCGAGAGATGAACTTCTGGTCCCCTACCTCGATGTAATCCGTTCATTTTAATTTATGCAATAAAATTAGACTTTTGATGACAATGTTCTTCACGCAATATTTATCATGCAAATTCACATTATATTTTTCACATATTTTAAACCATTTTTTCGTTTTCATTCATTCGTAGGTCTACTTACCAAATTATGTTTATAGTATTTAATTAATGTGATATTTATCTGTATTCAATAACCTTAATGTTTGTTGTTGAGATAGTTTTTTATTTTATTTTAGGTTATATTGATTTTCACCGTTGGTATACAATAAGTTTTATTTTTTGAAAATTTTTAAGCTTTTATGAAATTAATGGCAATTCAAGACGGCTGTTGAACATTGTCAACTCTATCTGTCGTGTTTACTGTGACAAAATCGGTATTTTATGTCTTTCTTTGTGTTTAGTTTTGAGTGCTGTTGAACTTTTTAACTTGCACTACTATATCAAAAAACTCTTTTTTTGTCTCAAATATTGTGGAAGTAATAAATTTTTCAAACTGTGATTACAAAGTACAATTATTTTGATGTTGTGTCAAACTGATGAATTATTTTAGGATTGTTGCCAATTAAAATGAGTTTATTGTAAGTTTTGTCAGGTTTGTGTTTAAAAATGTTGGAACAAGGAGTTAATGAATAATTTCAGAGGTAGATTATTAACATTTTTCAGATTTAGTAATTTAATATTATATTTAAATGGAATGTTTTCTTTTATAAATAATATTATAATGATACCGTTTATTTCTGTTTACGAAACGACCAATATATTTTTTTTGTATAAATATTTTTCAAACCCATAAAACTATTTTTGCACAATGTGAGTGTGTTGACGCCATTTAATGAGATAGTAGTTGCAATGGTTAGAGTAATTGGTGACTTGAGTGTTTTTACTCTGTGTCTTTCCTTTCTATCCTATATAATAGTGTGACTGTCTTTTTTTTTAATAAAATACTCATCTAAGAACTGCTGTTTCCTTGTGTAAACCTTCAGCTATTATATTATATGTCCAAGAGGTGTTGTTGCAATGTAACATATTGTGAACTTTGGTACAAACAGTAGCCCTGTACTTGCGTAATCAATAAGTTGATACTTTTAAAAGTTAACTTTGTTCCAAATACCCACGTCGCAGCAGACCTGTGTACTCAGTGAATTTTCGAATCAATAATAATATAACAGGTTTGATCAATTTCCGTAATAAATAAGAGTGCCTATTTTCCATAAGATTAACATGGGAAAGAGTGAGCAGGTTTGCTGCTGTGAGGAACACTGAAAGTAGGCATTTCTAGTGTAAACAATTTTTATTTTGGCCATGTATACCAAGTTTCATCAACATCTGTCCATAAATAAAGGAGTTTGCCTATTCTCTGTATAACAGAGGAAAAGAGTATGCAGGTTAGCTGCCATGATAAACACATAAACCATGATTTTTAAGCATTAATCGATAGATCTCATCCACATGAAGCTAAATATAAAGTTTCATCCAAAATTATTGATTGGTAAGTGAAATATTAATTTTGCTTTATACTCCATAAGATTAACATTGGAGCCCAAAATACAACGTACTGTCTTTTTTAATATCTCGGTGACCGTTGAAGATAGAGAAAAACTTTAAGGAACTAAATTGTGTAGCTTTTTCAGAAATATGAAAAATGCAAAAAAACTCAATGTGTTAGTACAAAACCGCCCTAAACTAGATGATCCGATTCACTATTATGTCTGGATTACAAAATTTGGTCTTGATCGGACCAATTTTACGAAAGTCATCTGGTTCACAGGTACATATATTTATAAATTTTAACGACTATTGTTTTTGGCCTCTGGGCACCTAAAAACGAAAATATAACATGGTTCCAGGCTTAAGTCTCGCCATGAGACCTACAGTAATAGCTTCTTCCCTATGGAAAATTCACTAAAACAGCTCATTTGGTTTAGTATCAATAAGTCCAGTGATTGCAATGTAAAACAGTTTCAATGGTCCATTCTCACACCAGAAATATTGAGAAATTAAAAAATTTTTATTTGACAATCCAGAAATAGGTTCTGAGTTGTAAAATCATCCATTACTATAATGTTAAGTTCAAAAACAATATTGAGGGGTCAATGAGCATATGTTATTCTTTGGTTCTTGATTTCTTTGCTGTCTAAATTTTGAGAAATTATTGGTAACCATGGGAACGAATAAACATCAACACGGTTATTGATCCAACAGGTGTTCTGTGGCTAGTACGGCAAGCAGTCTGTTCTCAGAACGAGTTATGTGTTGCTTCAGGTAAGTTCCCAACTTGTGTTTCGATCAGTAAATTGAAATTATGTAACAAGATCTCACACAGTACGCTGATGTGAGTAGAGCGAATTCCACAGAACTTATATTATTCCTATCATAGTAATCTAATAGTACTGAGTATGCAGGTTTGCTGTTTTACATGGTAATGTGCTTATTTTAAGGCTGTTCACTAAGTAAAAACACATACATTTTATCAAATTGTGTCAATAGCTAAGCGAGTTATACCAATTTATTTATTTTCCGAAAGAATTAAATGGGCAATGAATACATAGGTTTGCTGCTGCAAGAAACATTAAATTTGGGGATTTTATGGATGTATTAATACAACTTAACTAGATAGACTTGTGTACATTTACATTTTGTAAGAATATTTAAGCAAATGAGTGAGTTATTGATTTTTAGCTATTCTTCATAAGATTAAAATTGCAGAATGTACTGTGATACCATTTTAAATCTCTCAGTAAATAATTGACCTAGAGTCATGATTCAAAATCTTTATGCGTCTTTTGATTAGAATCCAATGGTAAAAAAGAAAATTATATGTTTCAAAAATTATAAAACACATTATTAAATAAATTTAAAAATCCATTTTTGTGGTACAAACCCCTGCCCCCAAAAGAGTAGTTAATGTAGTCCGATTGTGTTACCCAATGAACTCGTCCAATATATTACAGAATAGAACAACTCCACCGAATTTTATAATAATTGGGGCCATTATCGTGTCAACACATATTTATGGTCACAGCCTTAACTGTCACCATGATGGGGGTCATGTGAATAGCTCACTTTTCCATATGAAATTCGCTAATAAGCCGTGAAAGAAGGACGGTTTTCACTAAATATTTTCTCAAGATTTTGTTCTGTACAATTAAAGTTTTAAGCAAATTTTTTGTTTAGAGGTTCTTCGAGACCAAAATCATGGTCTAAAATTTATACAGTATATACAAAATAGTCAGATCAAATCCAATTTTTTTAAGAGATCTGTAACTCTAGAATTAAATTATTCGGATGGGTTTAAAAACAAGCCAAATATGTCTCTTTAAAGGGGGTCTTTTTTGTGATAAGGAGAGACTATCGTCAAGAAGAGTGTCATCGCAGCTTTTACCGCTGGCAGTGTGTAAGGGAAGCTGAATCGAGGGGATGTTGGATCCATACACTGATCCCAGACATTTGACCGTATGTGGAAAGGCAGTACAGCGAGGTCAATTTCGTTTTGACCCAGTTCCCATTGTGTCACAGATACCTGCATAAGATAGGCAAAGTAGTGTACTGTCCCGGCATTGCAAATATTGCACAACACTAATTTAGAGTGTTGATTTTGTGATATGTACACTGAGTTTCATGCTCTGCGGAGATTTATGTTGCAATTCACCTAATATCATCGGAACTATGCTTCTAGAAAAATCTGGAACAATGTGTCTCCAATCCATAATTCTGGTGAAGTTGGAACTCGATCATCTTTGACACTATGATAACCCCAACAAGTAAAGCCCTAGTGGGGTAATAATCAAAGGTCTAGCTTGAAGTAATATGCAAAACAGCTCCAGGCTAATCCTACAAGATGAGAAAAAATTAGTGGGTGTGAGTCCCACACTATCAGAATTCACCGGTGTTCATTAGCAAAAAACTTTTTATTCAATTAAAAAATAGTCCATCAGTCATTTTTGTAAAAATGTAGAGCATGTAATATACCAATAAATGTCTATTTATGAATAACCATAAAATATAGAACAAAAATAAATATATCTTTTTGCAGGCTCATTCCAATGGAGCAACGTAAAATTGAATTTTAAAACAATTATATTTAAAAATACCCCCGTCACAGCAGACCTGCGTACTCAGCGAATTTACAAATCAATAATTTAATATATGACAAGTTTTACAAAAATATGTCCATAAACATGAGAATTATTTGCCTATTCTCCATAAGATTAACATAGGAAAGAGTGTGCAGGTTTGCTGCTGTGAGGAACACTGAAAGAAGTCATTTCTACCATGAATAATTTTTATCTTAACATTTATACCAACTTTCATCAACATCCCTGTCCATAAATAAAGGGGTTTGCCTATTCCCTATATGATTATTATGGGAAAAGAGTATGCAGTTGTGCCATGATACACATAACTATGATAAGCATAAATGGATAGATGTCAACCACATGAGCTAAATATCAAGATCCAAAAATATTGATTAATATGGGAAATGTTAATCCCTATTCCATAAGATTAACATTGGAACAACAATCTCGTACTGTGTTTAGATTTTTTAATAACTCGGTAACCGTTGGAGATAGAGAAAAACTTTAAGAAACTTAATTGTGTAGTTTTTAAAGCTGATTGCAATGGTGAAATATAAAATTAGAAATATTTAAAATTACATGTGAAAACGCAAAAAAACCCCACTTTGGGGTACAAAAAAACTAGTTCCATTGACCGATATGTCTTTTACGAACTCGTCGAGCATTTGAAAATACACGTCTCTACCAATTTTGTCTCGATCACCATTTTTACGAGAGTTATCGTGTTAAGAAAATATAAAATAATGATATATAAATAAATATTGTTTTGGACTCTAACAAAGACAAAAAATAACATGGTAGGCTCTTACCAATGAGACCTACGTAAATTTTAAAACAATGATATTTTTAAAAACGCAAATACAATTTACTCTTTTCTGTTAATTTCCACCTCCATTTTTCTTAGCTGTCGACATGACATACAGCTGTGACTCAGATGATGGGTTCAAGGAGCCGTACTACGACTTTGACAGTGAACTGTCAGGGGGTGGGTCAAGGAAGCCGAGGGTTGGGTTCTGTGCCGGCTCGACCAAACCTCGACCCAAGAGCGCATGTAGTGTTCGTGGGCGGCAGGAGCAACCAGCCTTCCCTACGAGATGTCATTCTGCTCTCGGACTGAGGTGAGGTATATCACTCTATACATACAAACTTTTTGAATAGAGTTTTGAGATTACCTTCATGTTATTCATAGATATTTGCAAAATTAAAGTAGTATAATTTGTAATATTAAGATATCAACACGTCATGGTCAAAGGGTGAGCGCTTCAATCACCTTATTTTTAATTTGCCACAAATCTGTGATTTATTAGATTTCCTGCCTAAAGTTCAGTATACCTGTGATTTGGGATGGTTAAGAGTGGGGGATTGCCAACCCGATTTCTAAGATACTTTATACTTAATACTTTTAACTGAAATCGCAACCTACCGAGGTAGGTATATTTTAAACCAAGTATAAATGAAAAATAAATATTGTGTTTATCTTATTAGGGCAACACTAACCGTTATTTTTCAGTGCAGATCTAGTCGTCAGGGATAAAAACACATAACACAAAAACATAAACTAGACGATTACACTGAATTGTTGATGATTCGTGGATACGAAAAAAACCATACGCTTTTTCAAAACCAGCTGTTGGTTGGTCTTCGTCGTCGTAGTCGCAGGAAGAAAAATATAGACAGAAAGGAATAAAAAGACAGTTGAGGGGAACCTGCCACACACACCCAACATGTTAATATTTCAATCCAAACTTTATTTAGTAAAAATAAATCCGTTTCATATTCTTGTGAGACAAATTAACAAAAATTTAAGAACAAAGTAGGATTTTAATTTTTCAAATGTCTTCCATGATATTGTTATCAGACATGGCAAAGGTGATGCCCGCCAGGAGCTGTTGTTGACCCCGTCAAGCGATGACATTCCAGGAGACAAGACTTGTATCAGGAATTTCCGCCGCAGTTTGAAGCTTTTGGGGCTCCAACTAGAAGGATTCGACTTGGGAGCGGGCGAACCTTCTCCTAAACCTGATATAAAGTGAGTGAAGAACAATTACTTTGATAACTAAAATAAAGTGTCATGTTTTCTTCATTGTTCACAGTCAAAACGTCAAAGTGACGTAGGGATTGTTCTGTCATGATAACTACGTTCATCTACAAATATTAGACCAGTTCGTAACACAGAGGCATCCCTGTGTTAGGTTGGGTTAATAATAGGTTGGGTAATTGGGGTTTAATAATTAAATATGCTAAATTATTTAGTTTTAACAATAATATCTAAGTTATTATATTCCTGATTTTCTATTTTTTCAATAATAAAAAATAACTTGTGTAATTTTTTTCAGAAATGCCAAATCAAAGGTGGGGTCGCTTGTCACGCGTCGTTCTGTCTCCCTGGAAGATCTGCATGAAGCAGTTGTACGAGTTGGTTTTCCAATCACTCCTGACATAGGTAAGTAATAAAGTCAAGGATAATGCTTCCTAGTTCTAAATCAGTATATCTACGTTCTTTTTTTGTCAAAGTCTTCATTTGAGTTGGTAGTGGATATATTAGTTTTAAGGCCCCTATAATCCAAAAAAGTGGTTCATGGACAAATGTCTCTGTCAGTGTACAAACCCCAAGACCACACAGATCATCCGATTTTTATCAAATTTTGTACAACGGTGCACTTAAGACCATTTTTTATAGTGTAGTTTACCCCTAAAAATTTAGAAAAAATGCTAATTTCTTAAAATCTGCTCTAATGATTTTTAATAGCATTTTATGGTTTACAGCTATTTAAGTCCCAATAAATAATATGACACAATAGTATTAACTCAGAGGGGCGGATATGTCCCCAAAATTCTAAAAGAAATTCAACTTATTGTTTTTGAAACGATAATGTTTTAAATGACATTTAAAGAGTATCATGGATTGTGTTAAAGGTATGTAGTTTTTTAAAATAACTTCAAAGGGAGAAAGTATGTGTCAGTTCTCTGATACCGTTTATTTTCATTGTGTAATAAAACTGAGTAAAAAGTGGTGCAACTAGTTTTTCACTAAGCATTTTTTTGTTTGGGTTATGTTCTGTAACTATACAAGTATCTTTAACATTATGCCTGTTTATTAACTATATTATTCTGTATTGTCATTGAAACTATTTATTTTTTACTGTATTCTGTTACCTGTCAGTTCACTTATTCAATGAATTTTATTTAGAAACTAAGGCGTTATCGTGGAATGATTTTTTCAGAGAATTTAAAACATAGAAAAACTCTTGCCAAAGCAATATATGAGGAATGGTACTTTAAAAAACAAGAAGAAGAAGAAAAGAAAAAATCTGAGGCCAGGCAACAACAGAAAGTAAAGCAATGGGAGCTTCAACATGTAAGAATTTATAATTATTGGAATAACTTGTTCTAAATGATAAGGAGCTAAAATTTAAGTTGTTTAAACATTTGTTTCAACAACAAAAATCTTAAAAATAACAAACCAATAATGAAAACAAAAGATAGTATTTATTTTGACACAGACTGTTTATACTGTAGACAAGCGCAAAACTGTTTGTCATTGTATTATAAAAATTTCACTGTTAATAAAATACTGAAATTGTTGTGAGTAAACAATTATTATAAGTTTTATGAATAATTTTTCATGATTTCAATTTTTTACAAATAATTTTTAGAGGAGGTGTGAGCAAGTGCGAAAATCGCAAGAATGTTTTAAAGAATGGCTCCATAAAAAGAGAAAACAACAGCAAGAACAATACAGAAACTCCATCAGGGGACCAACAAAGTGAGTTATTTAACAAATAAAACTCTGATATATAAATATCTCCATTGTAACAAACACAGTTAAAATTTCATAATTAGACTTGTTACATAAATATGAGCGACATCTTAAGCTCTTAACACAGACAAAATTTACGTTTACAGAATTTCTTAAGTAGAATATAAGTTTGTATGTTTTTAAAAACCTACAAATGTAAATGCAAATTGCAGTAAATTTGCATTACATTATGTGGCTTTTTGTTTGTTTAAAATCCAATAGATTAATTGTCCTTTTTTCAAGAAATTTCAATGACAATGATTGTAATTTAAAAGTTGTAATTTTTACTAAAATTATACATTTCAGGCCAACATATTCTAGTAATCCTGTCACCTCTCAAAGAGCTCAGTCCGCCTATGAGTCGTGGAGAAAAGAGAAAGAAAAACAACTCAAGAAACAACAGGAGGAAGCGAGACAACGCCAGAAAATTTTGCAAGAAAACTCCAATAAAGAGGACTCAGAAAAGGTAAGCAAGCAACTTACGTGTAGTTTAACTTGGGTTTCGTATTGCTTATGTAACTTCTGTTTTCTGTATTTGATGTTGTGTAATGTCAGCCTATAATTAATGATTATTATTCAGAAAAGGTAAGCAAGCAACGTACTTGTAGTTTAACTTGGGTTTCTGTTGCTTTAGGTAACTTCTGTTTTCTGTATTTGATGTTGTGTAATGTCAGCCTATAATTAATTATAAGGTCCTATAATTAATGATTATTATTCCATTAAATGTAGTTATAACTACTACAGAGACACGTGCATGAATTACTAGCTTCATAGTCTGAAGGGCCCCCAGTTCGATCCTAGGCAAAATACTAACAACATTTTGTGATTACATATACATACTGTATTTTTTTGTATTTTAATGTGTATATCTTTTAATGATACAGTAGAACCTTCCATATCCGACCATGACCATGGTCGAAATGGCAAAAAATCTGGATATCGGGTGGAGCAAATTAAACACATTCCCTAGGAAGAAAAACGTATTCTAAAACTGATGTAACTTACAGTTCAATATGACTTGTGTTTTGAAAAATTCTGTGATCGTGGCCTGCTTTACCTTCTTGGCTAGTTGTTTTGTCCCTTTGGTTCGATTGCTGATCCGGATAAGCAAGAGTCTACTGTTTTTAGGAAAAAAAGAGTGGATATACAAAAAGAAGTAGAGAAAAAAGAGTGGAAATACATCCATGGTATCTCCACGCTTCTTACAAGCGGTAATTAATTCAATACAAATACACAAAAATGTTCCTGTAATGCAGCAAGTATTGCTCGAATCGGATTCAGATCATTAACCCAATTATAGTCATTCTCTTGATACACCCAAAAATAAGTTCATCACCACGAAAATTAATAAATGAAAAATTTAATTGGGATATGTTTCATTTGGAACTGGACACAAATGTGGAAGCACAACAAAACTTGAAAACCCCTGCTGAAATAGACACTGCTAATGGTAAATTTACGCAATCCATTACAAATAATTCTGTTAAAACCTCAATCTCATGTCCGTTATAAAGAATAAATCAAATTACTCTCTCCACCCACCATTGAGAATATTTAAACTCATGAAAGAAAAAAATAAAGTTCGCAGACAATGGCAGAGACACAGACTTCCATTTTTTAAAGGCAACTTAACGAATTGTCCAGGCGTGTAAAACATGAGTTGGATGAGTACAGAATCGAAGATTACAAAAAGTATGTTTCTGAAATTGATCTAGATCACTCAAGTAAGCGTATTTTACACATTCACCCTCTTATCCCTACTTTGACACAAAATAATTTACTACGGTATATTAAAGTGGTTCCCAGAAATGCAATGTTTTGCTGATCATTATGAATCTGCTTTTACAACAAATTTTATAGTGGATAATGACTTATTCTTTTAATAATATAATTCTATATTAATAATTCAATACAATAGCTGGTAGTTTCTATAGAAACCTGTTACGTATTTTCCATCTTAAAAATCACAAACCCCACCCCCAGAGCTAAGACATATATCCATGTCAAAAGAAATATTAAGACCAATCTTAATGCAGTGAACAAAATTTCTTTAGGCTTACCAAGAATGGAAAAAGAGAGCAGATAAGGATTGGTTTGCAAGGATTAAAAAAACCGAAAATAAGGTAAAGCAACATGAGAAAGATGAAGAAAGGAAAATGTTAGAAAAAAAGAAATGTGCAGAGATCGCGTATAAGGGATGGCTAGAAACAAAAGTAACCACTAAGGCTAAGACTCTAGGTAATTACGATACATTAATTTATAGAAACTCATCAGGAAGTTTTCGGTTGAACATGAACATCTGTTCTTGTATTGCTGCTTTTAATTTTACGATTAAAATTGTGTTTTCAAAAACATTGTGCACTTAGCTTTTTGCATTAACCGCTTGACTATTGCTTTTGAAATAATTTTTTATTGTGTTCCATGGATCTTTTGTATAACTTATGAATAAAATGCAACAAACCAAAATTGGTTTTATTTCATGAAATCCTTTATATCATAATTAAAAAGATTGTATTATCAGATTGGACATTTTAAGACTAAAATTCTCACATTTTATTTAAGTTTCATTTTTTGCTTTTTTTTTTCAAGTAAATACATTTTAATTAACTGTTTTATTTTTATATCTTATATTTCCAGAATTTTTCAATATATGCCTAATTAATATATAATAAACTTGAAGAATCGTCACTTATAAATAATAAATGTTAATGTTGATCAAAGTGTAACTATTAATCTTAAAATTGTAAATTTGTATTAACAAAAAATTTTAACTCAAAATTTTTGTTTTTTTATGTTATCAAATTTTCTTTTATTTAAATAATTAATAATTTTGATCTCTTATTCTGCTTTGTTTTTATTGTCTCTTAAGAAATATTAGAATTTCCTTTATGTTCTTTTAACATTAAAAATTTTTTTAATTTTAAGAATCTGAACCAGCATTACTATATTACAAATGTTGGTGTATGTTGTAAAATTTTATCTTATTGTGAATTATAAAAACAGTTTTTGCGATTTCTTCCTGATGCGTATTCGATGAGATAGGATTGTTAATATTATGCATTGTTCAATGTTACCTCTGTCCACGAAATCATGTAGGAATATTAATTCTTGTCATATTAATGTTCTGATCATATCCATGCTATATTTAGTTTTTTATTCATCTCATGTTTCACGAGCTGGTTCGCAATTTTTTTTATTTCACTGTGTAAATAACACTGCTTATTATACAACTTTGTTTTGGTTTTAAGTTTTGCCAGTGTTCTCACTGTGAGCCAAAACACATAATTAATTTTTTTAAATTGCAATCTACCAGCAGTCTACCTTTAGTTTTAGTTAACTTTGTTGAAATACTAAAATGCATGTTATCTCTTTTAATAAGAATTCACATTTCTGAACAAGATTTTTTCTAGTTATAGCCACAGGTTTTGTTGTATAGTCGACTCCCTCTAATCTGGATACCTCGGGAACGGATTTCTATCCTGATTTAAAAAATTCCGGACCATCCGGCGGTTATATATTATAAATAATTACAACCTGCAATAGCGTACAGTGTATATATATATATATCATATTTAAGACGATTTTAACTGTACTTTCCCAAACATCACAGGTTTTTGCTTCCAACTCACGGAATCATAGTTTTTTGTGACGTTGGTAGATTAAATCATCATAAATAGAAATGAACATGAAATGATGAAGCACTGCAAATTGAGCCTTTACAAATTTATTTTGCAGGATGAAAAAATGGAATTTTAACTTTATATTAATGAGATTATCCCAAACGTAATTAATATACCCTAAAAAGAATAAAAATCTTGGCTTTACAATACTGTACATATTAAGAGAAATTTGTTATTTTCTTCTGCTTTTTCGCTTTAACTGTTTTCTTGTACGCATAATCACGCCATTTTCTCGTAAACATTACATCCACAGCTGACACGCCGATCTGTTGCTTGACGTAGGTTATTGGCAGCCGCATAAGTCAAAATTCCCACACCGGCGTTGCCATTTCCCGCTTCACTGAAAATCCGTATCGAACGTGATTGTAAACTGAACTGATGATCGTGATGTAATTTATTTATAGTTGCCGGAAATAAATAAAAAACGTTCAATCCTGTCGATTTCTGCCATGAGAAATGTGACAGCGCACTGATGACTCATTTCCAAGAAGTATTCCGGACCATCCGGTGTCCGGACTAGAGTGAGTCGACTGTACATCAAATGGCATGTGGTCAACATAGCGTGTTCTTTCCATTGTTTAATGTTAGCTTTCTAGACCAGGATGCCATTAAATTCGTAGTTTTCCAATTACCTCACAGGACTGGGTCTCCTGGAGAACTGGAGATAGCCATTTTCTTAACTGCCACAGGTGGGATTTGAATATACAACCTCAACCTTCGTACCTGTATCACTTTAACTTCCAATAAATAGAAAAATAAAATCACCAAAAACATTTGTTTGGCCAAACTACCTTTATTGTTGCAAAGAGAAACTTACTTTCTTCCAACCACAGAATTAACCCGTGGTCATAATCGATGTTAGATGGCATCTAACAAAAAACTGTATGTGTTTGTCAATCACCTTAAGCGTTCTCAAGTTTCAAGAAGACTATGTTAGTTACACTTTCAAACTGTCTAAAAAAATTGTTTTTGCTGTCAAATGTGAGTTGGCAGCTATACACAATCCTGTTCCCGTGTCAGTCACAGAATAAATTAATTCAGATTTTTTCACAGGCAAGTTCGTTTAGAGGCTCAAAAGCTGCGAGCCAAACGACACAGTGACAGACTGTACGAGTCTCAGCAAGCATTCCTCGCATGGCTCGACATCGTGGAGAAGAGATTCTGTCAAGAGATGAGTAAAGAATCTCACCAAGATTTGACAGCTGGTGACTAAAGCTGTGAACATATTGTCTGCCAAAAATTAAAACTACATATTAACTGTTTAGTAAAGTTTTTCCATTCGTTCCTGACTCTCTTTCAAGATTCAAACACTAAGGCTACGGCCAAACTTATGTTTTTTGAAACTGGACGCTCAGCAGTAAAAGAAACAGCTTCTAAAGTAGAAGAGGTGGCCACATTGATCACACGTTTCAGTAGCATCTTTTAACCTATTACAACCAGGGTCGAAAGAAGTAGATGTGGTGCGAGATACTAATATGGAGTGTCATTTAATTTATGATGTTCATGAGAGTCGGAGTATGATGTGCGTGGCGTTATGAGATGTGACGGAATAGGCCTGGGTCTGTTCAATGAACATCTGACTTCTTGTATCACATGGTAACAAAAAATGCTTTATGTGGCTGCTTTTGTTACCCTCTAGATAGTCAATAGAACCTGCTTCTCTTACTGCTGAGCGTCCAACTTCAATAAACGGATGTGTGGCTGTAGCCTAACAACTAACTTCAACTGTCACAGATAACTCTAAATCTAAAGAATCACGAACCTTATAAAGTTTTTTCAGAAGGAATTAAAAAATCTGGAAAGGTTTTATTTTGAAATAATTTAAGTTATATTTCATAATGTACATTGATATTCATATAGCACACAATTGTATATTTACAGAACAGCCAAGTTTCCAATTGGAGTCTTTTTCTTGGCCGATAAAATACTGAACAAAACTTGTCGATAAATAAATTTATCTATAATGTTAAAACACTGTATACAATATCAAGACACTGTCACAAAGCGAGCGATAAACAGAGTTGTTTCTACATTAAAAAGACGTACACAAGAATTCATGGACTGCCCTGAATATACCCTCTCTATGGTTCAGTCTTTTTATACATTTTTGATTATAAACCATCATACTCAATAAACTCTTACAATAATATTAGAAACAGAATAGTTTGCTGGATTTGAGCACTTAGTGGAGGTTATGTAAACATCTGAGAACATAATTTAAGACTTAAATACAAAGCTGAGACCCTAAAACACTCATTACTTGTTTTAAATACTGAGAAATTTCCCTTCAATAATATACATTGGACCAGTCAGTTCTTGTTATTTAATTATTTATACCAGGAGATGAGACTTGAAATATTTATAACATTTACCAAATAATCATTTTGTTTTTAACTTAATATTAAAAAAGGTAGAGTGAATTTTTAATCAGAAATAATGTCAAAATATTTTTCCTGTAATATAAGTATGATGTTCATTTAACATTCAAGTCTGTACTATCATTGGTTAACAGCAGTTGTATAGAGTAATATATAGTAATACAACAGTAATATTGTGTAAACTTGGAGTATATAAAATAAAAACTTAAACTTGTAATACATAGATGGTTAATGACCTGTCATCAATCAATCCTTGACATTTTTATATGGATTACTATAGTTTCCCATCATAAAATCGTTGAAAATTGGGCTATAACTCTGAAACTATAGTAATCCAAATAAAAATATGTCAAGGTTTGATTAAGGACAGATCAGTAATCTATATATAAGTCAAATTATGGTTTAAAATACCTTTCTGTAAATGGATCCTGGTGTAGTTTTTTGACTACAGCCGTTTCGTGTTTCTTGAACACATCATCAGGTCTTGATTATTGCCGTCAACTGTTCCAGCAGCTCCGCGCGCCCTTCTTGTAAATAGCTGTTCTCGATATGTAGTGTTATTGTAAATAGTAGTGCTTTAGTGTAATGTAAACAGTTGACGGCAATAATCAAGACCTGAAGATGTGTTCAAGAAACACGAAACGGCCGTAGTCGAAAAACTACACCAGGACCCAGTGACAGAAAGGTATTTTAAACCATAATTTTGCTCTTTAAAGATCCAGAGGCTATCCACAATGATATATATTAGTCAATTAATCAATCCACGAGGCATACTATGAAGGACACATTTGTATTGAAATTCTCATACATGCTTATTATTACTTTCTAAAATTAAATACACAGTAAAAGTGACACACTGACAAAAATCATGCAGTGCCAGACAGGATAGAGTAACAGAAAATTATTACAGTTCTGGGGGACCATGGGCGGAGTTAAGGGGGTATGGGGGGCAATTCCCCCAATTCAAAAAACCTTTTGAAAAAATCATATAACTTTAAGAGGTTTTTTAATTTTTATTACCAATGTTATCAGTAAATGTTTCTTTTATCTATTTTTAGGCTATATTGTGACGTTAACTCCGTGCCCCACCAACCTCTAACTCCGCCCATGTGGGGGACACGCCCACTCCCTTTCAGTTGTCTTTGAGTCTCTGTGACGAGTTTTGTTTGTTGTGTGCGTAATTGTTAGTGAATGGTATAATAGTTTTTTGACTGCTTTAAAATTTTTTGTTTTCAGCTTTATACCGGCTTAGTCCAGATTATGTAATAATCGTGTTATGTTTTAGATACTAGTTCGCCTGAGGATGGGATCAGATTCCAGATCCCAAAACTTTGTTTTACTTATAACCGTGATGGAAAATGTCCCTAGTAAAAATCTAAATAGTATAAATCCACCATCAGCAATAGTGAATTTCAAACAAAGAAAATGATTATTATTTAATAAACTAGCCAAATTTTATAACTTACATTGTAAACAAATAAAGATAGAATCAGCAGTTCCAGAGAGTTTTTTTTTTACAAAATGGCTGATGACCAAAGTCTAATAAACTAGGAAAAAACAAACTTTAGGCTGACATGTTCAAAGAATAATCAAGAATTCCATATTTAACTTTTTTCAGCTGTCAGTTTCCCTTATATTTTTTGTCCTCACTGGTCCCTCTAGGACTTAACATGATTCACACAAATTAAAGGCAATCATTAGTTGAGCTGTTACTGTGTATTTTCAAAAACATAATTTTTTTTGTTCGTTGAATCAAAGCAAACATACCTGGTATATATTCCATACAATTTTCTTTTAATTGGCAACAGTATCCTTTAAAAGAAAACTTATTCCTTACAATACATAAATTAACAACAAAACTTATTTCTCTGGTTCTATAATATGAAATATAAATAAAGAATTAACTGGGACGGATTTTCAGATCTTGTCAGATTATCTTTTCTGTTACACAAGGATGTATATAAAAAGATTAACTTTCTGAACTTAATTGATTGGTTAGTAAAAAATGTTCATAGTGAAATATCCATATATTAAAAGTAGTAATCGAAAAATGGCTAATGCTCAACTGGAGGCACAGTTTCCACAGGCCTGCGCATACAAAAGGCACTGCAAATGAATTTACATAATGTATTTTTTAGGAATATCAAATTTTAATCGTTTTCACACTTAAATCTTGATCAAAAGTAAGTTAGCTAAGCAGTAGTGGCTTCCTCTAACTTGTTTCTTAAATTCAACAGTTTTGACTTTGAGTGACAGTTTAGAGAAATGTTTCAGAATTGTCTACGATACCTAAACTTTGATAAATAAAAATTCTTCCAAAGATAAAAACTAAAAATATTCCTAGAGTCTATATATATTTTTGTTTCTAATCTGTGAGTTTTAGGGATTAATGAATAATATAATAAAATTATGTATGCAGATTGAGGTAAAGTTAACCAATAGAAACCTTTCTAAATGTACTGTGATGGACATAGGGTGGTAAAATTGAAAACTTGTAATAAAGTCACTAGTAAAATAATTATAGAAATATTGATAATTAGTCAAGAATGAATTTGCATATTAAAATCCAACATTGAGCCACCACTTAAAAAAATAAAAACAACGAATCTGGAAATACATTACATGGGGGCAGTGCATAAACTCTTTGAGTCTAGATTTCCCATCACTGGCTCTCGACGGACGTTTCATCTAGGGTGTGTAGCCAGTTGAAGATCATCATGTTGCGGTCGTACTTGCTCAGTGGCTTGCCTCTCTCCCTCTCAACATCTGTCACTGGAACAGTCATCATAGATGATGAGGAGACTGACACAAATATACGAGGATCAGCCAATAAGTGACAAGAGAAATTGCATTTTAGTTCAACACAAAAGATTGGTTGGTCTACAAAATAGTCCCCTGAAACACTATATCTCACCTATGTCTCATCTTTCTGGTGGCCTCAACCTGTAATACAGCTACTTGGAGGTCACGAATTGTGGATAGTTATTAGCGATGGACGGTGGGTGTAGTGTTCTCATGTGTGGATTAACGTCCGCACTATTTAATACTACACTAATCCACAAAGACCATCCTCATAATTAGACCAATTCGTAATTCATAGGAAATTCCGTTAACATAGGCTGTTGGGCTATTAATAACAATCCTGTCTAATGAACATGTCAGCCTTAGTCAGTAACAAGACTACAAGATCGCGCCACAATTATTTTAAACTCAATCCTCATTCATACTTGGCTTAAAATACCTACCTACCTTGTGGTATGGTCGACATTTCAATAATCTAATCTATTCTGTTGTATTTAAACATTTTTTAAATTTAAAAGACTATAACTTTTGAACCATAAGTTCTTCAGACATACAGATTGTCTCGTATTATTTAGGATATTAATAACTATGAACTGTGGAATTTTAATCAAAATATTTTTTATAAATTAGTATTTCTGGAATTTTTAAGGGTTTTTAGGGGTAAACTATCTTTGAATTAAAAAAATTTTTATGAGGGGAGAAAGTAGAAAGTATGAAATGACAATGGCGGTTGTTAAACAAAAAACAAAACAACATTTTTACCTGTGAGAGGGAGATTCTTAGCAGCAGGTGACCGGGGCTTGACCACCCGTAGTATGGCTGATGCAGGGGGCGTGGGGGCTCCCGGCACAGTGAGATGAACTCCCGCTGAGGCCTTGCCCCCCACCGTCACCCCTGCGGCTGCAGCTGCACTTGCTGCCAACTCCAGACGGTCCAGGTTGAACTCACTCTGACTCAGTCGCTCCAGTGCTTTATACGTTGTCAGCAAACGCCTCCTGATGTAGTTTTGCCGCACCTAAAGATAATATTTGTTGATAATTTGTTATAACAAAGAAATTAAATCTTACTCAATTTCAGTAAGAAGATAGTGAATGGGTGAGTTGTAAAAGGTACACATTCCACAAATTTAAAAAATCTGACTGAGATGTAATTTTCTTATTTGGACGTATTAAGCCTACATCCAGTGAGCATAAAAAAGGAACACATTCCTCAATTTCAAATACATTTGCTAACAATAGTTAGATACAAGTGAGTTGAAAAAGGCACATATTCCTGGAATATGTTTCTTCTTTTACTCAAAGTCTATGTTTTTTGATCGTATACCATTTTCAACTCAACCATTCTATTTATTATTTATTAAGTGGTTCAAATTATTACATCAAAATAATCTATATGTTACTAAAATGACTATTTTAATCTCACATAGGAGCCATCTTTAGGTTATAGGTATCAAATGTATTGCTTCATAGGTAATTTATCAAAAATTATTGCATATAGGAAACACAAAGAAACCCCTACACTTAAAAAAATCAACACAACAATATCTTGTAACATTTTTAAAACGCCATATTTTTTAAGAGGCACATATTGAAATTCACCTTCTTGTTGACAGATCTGATGAGGTCTGCTGCGGTAAAGAAGGGAGGGGGAGGGGCAGGGGTGGACGTGGTGGTGTGACCACCGTGCGGAGAGGGCAACTGCGAGGTGGAACTAACATCTCCAACGGCCACCCACGTTGAACACGACCTGGACGCATGTTCTAATCTGTAATAACATTGAAATAATACAGAATGTTGGTTTTCTAACTGGACATACAACCCAATGTATTTAGCAAAATGTGACAGCAGCTGTGTGTGCAGCGACTCCCTGTTGCGTTCTTTGCGCTTGTTCACCCAAAATGTCAGATCAAATTCTGGACTCAGGTGCATGATATGGAGTCTCCAGGGAAGCCCTGAACAACAAGAAGTCCCATGCTGCTACCAAATTATACACTTTGTGAAAGGTAACTGCTTGTCTCTCCAGTTCGTAATAGGACCTATAACTGCAGATACTATTGTTGTTAGAAAATCAGTTATTTTCCCAGACAAAATTACTCAGGCAATTATGTATTTAAACACTATCAATTTATATTTAGACTTATAAAGAAACTGTGATCACCCCCATTTCCCATAGTTATAGAACCATAAACTCAGTTAATGTAGGTGTGCAAGTGCCTAGAGCAGTAAAATCAATTTGTCATTCAAATTCATTCTTTATAGCAAATTTAATTCCCCACAATTTCATAGCCCACAACTAACCACTATCAAAACATTTATATCTATTTTCCATAGATGATGAAAAACCACATGTCTGACCTTGGGTGGTCAAGTAGGTAGGAGGTGCGTTGGACAGAGCTGAGCACGAGATCACTAACAGCAGATCTCACAACTGCGGAAGGTCCTGCAGGATCTTCAGGCGATGGCAGCTGGCTGATATCACTTGTAGAAAAACTCTTCTGAAGACCCAAAGCCGAGGACAGGGCTGCACAGCTGCGAATCAGTTCGTTCTCCTCTTCAAACCATAGGATTTCAGGAATATCTGGAGGCCTAGTATCAAAGAACAAACCATTAAATTTGAAATAGTGTTATAAGTTAAACATAATCAAGTGTAAATCATATTAAATAAGTTATTTATCCTCCTCCTCCAAGGCTTTGTTATTTACCTCTAAAATGTATCTTATTTAAGCCAAGTAAGATGGTTTTTGCAAAATCTTGTAGCCTTTTTTACTGACTAGGCTGACAAGTTTTGTTTATTTAATGTTGGCAAGTGTCCGACGATCTCGGAACGACCTTGATGTTTGCTGACGACGTGTCACTGTTCTTTCCTAGTCCCAGCCCGGATGATATCCTGGAATCATCGGCGCAGCACCTTGAAGCAGCTATATCCTGGTTTCTTGCTAACCAATTTCAATTTATAAACATCAGATCACCTGTCTCTCTAAACAGGATGTTGGGTTCTTGGTCACTGTAAAACTCTTGGATTTACCATTGACCATAAGTTGACCTTCAAGTTCTTCTGAAGCTAAGAAGCTGTGTGACGCAGGACTGCCTGCTGATAGCCTATTATGTCCTTTTTCACTGTCACATGACTATGGACTTTTGCTGTGGGGCCACTAATCCAGGACACATGATGTTCTCAAAATGCAGAAAAGCATCATCAGGTCTATCACAATGAGCGATCATCATGCTCACTGTAAGCCCCTTTTTGGAAGATTAGAGGAGTTTATAATTACTGTCCATCATATCCTGCTCTGCCTTTTGGGCGTCAAGTTGAATTTAAATAACTTGTTGGTCAAGCAGGATATCCATGAGCACAACTCCATGTATCAGCCATCTTGAGTGCGGATCTCACGAACCCAGGCAAGCTACATACCACCTCGTCTATTGTTTTTTTAAATAAACTGCCACAGAATATTAAAGAGCTGGAAACCTATAACTTCAGAAGAGTTTTGACTAATTATATCATTGGTATAGCCTATTACACCACCTAGGGGTTTCTGGATGATGACTTCGCTCATTTGTAGCCAGCCGGAAGTAATCTAATTTAAGTGTGTTAAATACCTATACGTTTTTGTGAGTCTTATATTAAATTAGATTAGATCGTTGAAATGGCAACCATACTACGATGTAGGTATTTTTGGCCAAGTATGAATGAGGATTGTAGCACAATCTTGTAGTCTTGTTACTGACTAAGCTGACATGTTCCTTAGACAGGACTGTTATTAATAGCCCAACAGCCGATGGCTACAATTGGACCTACAGTTTAACGTGGAATCCGAACCACAGCCTCTGAATTACGAATTGGTCTAATTATGAGGATAGTCTTTGCGGATTGACGTAGTGTTTAATAGTGCGGACGTTAATCCACACAAGAGAACACCACATCCACCGAACATCGCTCACAACTATCCACAGTTCGTGACCTCCAACTGTGTTGACGCCATCAATCCCACGACGTGGTCATCAGATGTAGGTAAGGTATAAGTAAAAGTTATTTTTGACAAATGAACCAACTAATTATACACCATTGATTGCGTATTGAAATTGTCACGTTTTTAAGATGGTGGTCCACAAACTCACGACAAAATAAGCCATTATATTTTTATCAATTCGCAGTAAACAAGACTTTATAGACGAATTGAAACGGTATTATACTCCTTGTCTTGCTCGATTCAATCAAAAATTTCAGTTAGGCCTAAAATTAAAACAAATAAACATATTTTGACCAATCACAATATTTGGAAAGTTTCACAATATCAGAATTATTAACATGACAGGATTAGTACAATTTACTATCCTCTATCTTATCATATTTGCAGCTTACTTCCAAAACCTCTAAAACAAGATTCTTTGAAACTAAGTCTTGCGCTATAGAGGTTACGGCAGTTTGGTCCCTCAATATGGAGACCACATCCCAGAGTTGTAGTTCGATGTTTACGCTAGCGCATTTGGGCTGGACCGGCCATAAATGTAAACATTTTTCACGTAATGTCACCCAAAATCCCTGAAATGAATACTAACATTTTTAATTACAGGTTATCGTCAGAGAGCTTATCGAAAGTGGATCGGATTTTGGGACTTTTGCGCCTATGTGGTTGTCAGTGTATAACAATAGTAAATAAACGATGTGCTATTTAATGAGTCTTTAGTTTGGTTAGAGGTTAAAAGGTTAAATTAGTTCCTTCCAAAATAAACAAAATGAGGGTGTATATACACTTTCGATGAGTAAATCCATACTTTGAAAATTGTAAACATAAGCGCATGAATCCCACGTGATTAGACTTTGATATAATAAGGACACTTATTTAGACGAATTATGTAATTTTTGCATTATCTGGATAGTAATTTATTAACATGAAAAAGGGTGGTTGGGTAAAATAAATACAAATTATGTATGATGTCATTAATAGGCTAGAGGTATTTTACGAAATATGTCTTTATACTGAAATGGTGAGGTCTACTCTATCCATACCTGGAATGGGTCTGTCCTTTACTCTCTGGGTTCGGACTAGGCCCTCGCCCGGCCATGTCGGAGTGTGGTCTGAAGGTAACCAGCTTGGCAGAACGACCGGCGGCCTCGGAGGCGAGCGAAGACACTGAGAACAGGGACAAGTCAGTGGTGACACTCTCGTGCGACGGCGACCTGAGCATGCGACAACCGACCGTCAACACGGGCGTCTGAGGAGGTCCCTTGGACCCATCCTCGCCCGAGGTCATCGTTGATCCATCCGTGGATCGATGCTGAGGTCGGGCCGCCCCCACGCGCAGACGCCGCCGCCCCCACCCACCGCCTCCCCACCCCCCTTACGCGACAAGTTGTACTTTAGTAATGTTTACATTTTAGTGACATTAAGGACACTCACTGCAGTCAAGGGTCTCTGACACAAATATGTAAAAACAAAAGATTTAATACACAAGTTTTCCGCTAAAAACTTAGGGGACTGTGTAATCAAAAAGTTATAAAGGTTCGTATTTAATTACTTCCCTGTGGGAAATAGGTTAGATCATGCATATGTCTAATGGGAATGTTTTCAGTTTATCAAACAGCTGTTCTTATTCTTATATATTACATAATGCAATATAATAGCTCTGGTAGTTTCTATGGCATATCAATGTCAAAACATTACGATATTTAGTTTTTAGTTCCATTAAACTCTGGTTAAAATGATGTAAGATATATAATTGTCTGATTAATTTAAGTTGTTAAAATAAATAATAATAGTTTACTGCATTGCAAGAAAACCACCACGAGCGTGCCATTTTTACGGTTTTCCGACAGTTTCATTTTTCGGGGTTTATGTACCTTTTTCTCAGGAACCACAGAAGATATATGGATGTAGTTTATGACATGGATGTGTCTTATTTCTAGGGGCGGGGGTGTTGGTAATTTGCGAGACCAAAATTTGAAACGGTGACATAATTTGGTTAGTGACTTCATAGTTTGGTCATAAGAAAAGCTGTTGAGACGAACTGAAAACATTCCCTTTAGACATATCTATGATCCAACTTATTTCTCACAGGGAAGTAAATACACACATTATTTTTATTTTATTCTTTCCTTGCTAATACATATTCTTATAACGTTTGGTTTTTATAGGCTAAAACAATGTATTAAAAAATTAAAACTCAGTTGAAAATAACATTTTAACCAAACATGTTTAAATCATCAAAAATCACTCGCTGAACCAAAAACTTGAATTCAAATTTTATAAATATGTATACAAATGTAGGCTACAGTACGGTACATGAAACATTTGAAAACGGCGCAGGCTCTTATACTTTTTGGTTTCTGAGGAAAAAACATACATTTTGACCACATACAAAAAAAATACTAGTTACACATCCAAATGTAAATGTAAACCAGGTGTAAACGTTAGATTATTATTGAAATGGTGACCATACCACAAGGTAAGTATTTTAATCCGTGTATGAATGTGAAACGAGTATAGGATTATTGTAGCGCGATCTTTAATTAAAAAGTCTATTAATTAATTGTGAGTATGTAATATTTACATAATATTAAAATTAAGTCCGGTTTATCCAGATTAATGTGGCGGAGTCTGGATCTGTGTAGCCGAAAATCCGGATAATTTGAAAACATAACAGGATAAGGATGCACACGTCTTGTCGCATAATGATCGTGAATAGTGCCTGCAATACTAGTGCTGCAAACTGCATACAAGCAATGTGTAGAGAATAGCCGCAAAATATTGTAGGCGTTAAAAAATATCATAAAGTTTTAAAGAAAACAAAGCAATATTTTTTTATTCGTTTTAGGTAGCAAAATACACGATTAAAATATAATATAATTGTGGTGTGCATTCATATGCTAAGCAACCACCGATAACAATACTTGGCGTAAACAGCTAGTACTGTGCAGTTTCTTTTAAAATAATTTGAAGGTCACCTCAAAATTATACTCAATTATATTTTCTCTGCAACTAATTACTCGCAATGTCTAATAACTATTCAAAATATTTGTTTGCTCAGTTTTAATAGTGTCAGTTAAACTAATCTAAGTTTTTTCGGAAAATTTGCTTTTATATTAAAACCTATATTTTTGGAGAGTAGTTTTGAGTCATATGAGTTTTGAGCTGTATCACAGTATATATTTTGTCATATTATTTTTGGAGATCATGGAACAATCTATTGAGCGATAAAATTCATGACATGTTTTTATCAAAATCGTCAGAGCCGTTTTGAAGAAATTTTTAACATTTCACGTGTTTAGGGTTCTGTATTTTATAATCCTCTAGACGTAAAATGAAACAGAAAATATTGTAAAATAAAATTTACAAAATACCATAGAGGAAATAATAAAATAATGGGTATTATTTACCCCACGATAATACTGAGTTGCGACAAAACACACACATTAAACCCCAAGAATATACCACAATAATGTACCTTTTCATATGTTAAACTAAGAAAAAAATTACCGAACTAAGCGTGAGAATGCGTAGTGGGGACTAATGCTGAATAGATTGGCAACAATATGAAGTCAATGTGCGTAAAAAAGCTTATAGCAGTTTCCACTAGATATGTAGGTAATTTTTTTGCCGGTCCTTGGTAAAAGCCTTAGTTTCGGTGGCAACACTGAGCTCACGTGACAAGGAAAACTGTTGTCTGCTACTGTGCAGTTGTCAATTCCTGAGTCTCCTCAAATATTAAAACTAAAATTCTTTACTTAATATAATACAACATCTAGTTTCTTGTTACATGAATTCTCTTGTAGATTACAGGGAACAGCATTTAAGTTTCATTTGATTTTAGTACTAGTTTTACCTTCAAAATGTTAAGTCACAGGTAAGACATTTTATTAATGGTCACATTTTACAATGATTTCGGTTGAACAAATTTTAACAACCAATGTATTTCAATAATTTTTAAGTTATACAGTCTTATCCAAAAAACTATAGTATAGGTAATGGTAATCAAATGAACAATTGTTCTTTGTTAGTAAAAGCTGTCAAATCTGAAATCATTATAGGCCTACAGCAGTGATAAAGCAACCTGTATCAACCATTTGAAGCTTCAAAAGACATTGTTATGATGATGCTAGAGTGTTGGATAATTTTAATTAGCTTACCTAAAGAAAATACCATAGCTTTCAATTTTGTCTCAAGCTTTCCTTCATTGGAAAGGAACAGCTAGATTATACAGCTCTAGGATAAGATATCTGTGCTTAAGGGGTTTGCTGTAATAACCTTATACAATACCGGTACATGAATGCAGAACTCAACTGGATTCTTAAACAGATTCTAACGTAGAAGCCTATTTAGGTGACATTGGGTCAAATCGTGCAACCCTTGAAGAGTGTCGTCATAATCCTCAATAGACACAAACATTCTTTTTTTCGGTGAGAATATGAAATAGGTAGGTACCTACTTAATAATTTAACGATAAGCCTTATTCAACCTATTTAATGATAAGACCAAGAGGTCTTATCATTAGATTTAACAGGTTAAGTAAGACCCCAACAAAGGTTTGCTGCCAATCTCAAAATTTTTCCCAAAGGACAAAAAATGAATTTTTTGTCCTTTATGTGTTATTTAATTCAGCATTCAAATATTCCTTTTTCTACCACCTGTTCTACTTATAAAAGACACTCATGTTCAGTCTTTATTTATTTAATATTTCTTTTAAATTGGATTTTAGATCACCCCAGCAAGATCCAGTTTTAGAAGTGAAGCGAGATGGATATTTAGCAGAAGAAAAGGAAGCTAGAGACAACTCCATTGAGTTGTATAAAAGATCTATAGAAAAAACTAGGAACCTTCATGCAAATATTCTTTTCACAACTCAATGTGGCCGTTTGATTCTGAAAGATATTTGTCGTTTAATTACTTACATTGAACCTAGTATAATGACAAGAAATTGGCGAGATTTTGCAGTGAAACTAGGTTTTAGTTCGACTGAGGTAGAGGTAAGTGGTATTTGAAATTCATTAAAAACTGTTTTTGATTTTATTAGGTGATGATAAGTATCCTCTTATGCACCAATATCATTATGACTGCATTATCACCGACAGAAAACTGGTAACCTAAACTTTAAATGCCCATTTGGCTTATTTTTAATACAAAATTCCTATTTATTTTTCCAAAATTTCCACCAAAAAGTATATCTAAATTATTAATTCTCCAATTTAAATTCCAAAATTTTAGGTCTAGTGACGTGACAATGGTTCAAACTAAATTAAAAATGTTGGTTTAGAAATTTAATTTTCGATGTTATACCTATAATCCCTTTGTATGCCTCAGTTGAAACTCATTCTTACCTTTGCTCGGCCAAATTTTGGTATATCAGAAATATTAGCAATATATAATATCGTTTAAATTATATCTAGACAGCTAAATAATAACATTTCATTGTTGTATATTTGAAAGCACTCTCGACTTTTGATTTTGAAGCTTTTAATGTTTTAATTTTTAGTGCTTCAACAATCTAAGAGGCAATGTTTACGACCCAACTGAGGTAGTTCTGCATGTTTACGCAGCAACTAAGGAAGGCACTGTCGCTCACATTCTACAAGCACTTCTGGATCTGGAATTTTTACCTGCACTTCGAGAAGCTCACCAGCATATTGATAGTAAATGTTTCATTATATAATAAACCATCCAACTTTTGCAGATCACTAGATAAAAAACCAAAAACAATTGAGTTAAAAAAATGTATATCCTTTTTTGAACTGCTGAGAAATTTCTTTATTACTTATAAATCACAATAGAAAACAGCACAGTAACCAGACAAATTCAAACGAAACATATATAATAAGAACACAATCAATTGTGTTAAACTAAGTAATTTCTGGAAACTATTACCGTACTCAAAATGGCAATGTTCTATTGTTTCATTTCAATGATATTATAAAAAAAATCTGTTTTTGTATTCTGCAGAAGTTTAGCCTACTGATAAAAAAGGAAGTGTAAAAGCAAGTTTTTAACAAATTGCCTTCAAGATCTATTAATGAAGAAGTAAAGCCATTTAGTCATACATATGCATAATCTTGTAATATTCCTGAGAAATATTTCTAAATTATTCCAATGTTTAGACCTCGTGTCAGTGTTGGAGCATCCAGTCGATTGTTGTTTATGGGTCAAAAGTAAGGATAATAAAAATGTACAAATTATACACTAATAACTGAAGTATATCTTTCATGTCCAAAATAATTACTTGGGATAATACTTACAATATTATACTTGCACTGATATGTGTCGAAATTCTCCAGATATACCTAGTATCTGATTTTAAATAAAATAATGAAGTCCCGAATCAATGAGGATTAAGTTGGTGACCTTTATTTTAATATTGTGCTTTCTTATTTTTCAGCATTATTGATTGAAGTTAGAAAAGAGAAAGCAGATATAGTCAAAACACCATTAGATGACAAAGGTTTGTAAATATTTCTTTAAAGTGATATTAACAGAGAAACTCCCTTATTGGTCCCTCATTGGTATTAGTGTGCATGCTCCAATGTTGTGTAAGGAGAAACTGTCTGTACAATTCGACGAACAGGTGCCAATTGCACTTGAAACAGATAAGGAAACTATATTAATTTTCCGCTTTTTTACGAACTATTAAAATTAAATGTAAACACTTAAGTGTCTTAATGTATTAAATATGAATGGAAACCACCAGTTTTGTAAAGCAACTAGGCCTATCTCAAGAATGCTTTTGAACTTTTTTGATGTTTTGTTGTAAGCTTTGTAATTCAACTGAAGTTTTTTTGTGAACGACTAAAATAGTATGAAACATATATAATAAGAACACAATCAATTGTTTTAAACTAAGTAATTTCTGGAAACTATTACCGTACTCAAAATGGCAATGTTAATGTTTCATTTCAATGATATTATAAAAAAAATCTGTTTTTGTATTCTGCAGAAGTTTAGCCTACTGATAAAAAAGGAAGTGTAAAAGCAAGTTTTGCAGAAGTTTAGCCTACTGATAAAAAAGGAAGTGTAAAAGCAAGTTTTTAACAAATTGCCTTCAAGATCTATTAATGAAGAAGTAAAGCCATTTAGTCATACATATGCATCATCTTGTAATATTCCTGAGAAATATTTCTAAATTATTCCAATGTTTAGACCTCGTGTCAGTGTTGGAGCATCCAGTCGATTGTTGTTTATGGGTCAAAAGTAAGGATAATAAAAATGTACAAATTATACACTAATAACTGAAGTATATCTTTCATGTCCAAAATAATTACTTGGGATAATACTTACAATATTATACTTGCACTGATATGTGTCGAAATTCTCCAGATATACCTAGTATCTGATTTTAAATAAAATAATGAAGTCCCGAATCAATGAGGATTAAGTTGGTGACCTTTATTTTAATATTGTGCTTTCTTATTTTTCAGCATTATTGATTGAAGTTAGAAAAGAGAAAGCAGATATAGTCAAAACACCATTAGATGACAAAGGTTTGTAAATATTTCTTTAAAGTGATATTAACAGAGAAACTCCCTTATTGGTATTAGTGTGCTTGTTGTGTAAGGAGAAACTGTCTGTACAATTCGATGAACAGGTGTCAATTGCACTTGAAACAGATAAGGAAACTATATTAATTTTCCGCTTTTTTACGAACTATTAAAATTAAATGTAAACACTTAAGTGTCTTATTGTATTAAATATGAATGGAAACCACCAGTTTTGTAAAGCGACTAGGCCTATCTCAAGAATGCTTTTGAACTTTTTTGATGTTTTGTTGTAAGCTTTGTAATTCAACTGAAGTTTTTTTGTGAACGACTAAAATAGTATCACAAATTTTATGTTTCAGATGGTGATATCGAAAACAAAATAAGAAGTATAGTAAAAGCTGTGGATTTTAAACCATTTGTACCTGCTATTTTCAATCCAGTGAACATAACGGAAACAACTTCAAAAATATCAAGAATTAACAGAGGAAGAGAGGAAGAAAGGATTCAGACATCCAGGGTTGTTAAGAGTAAAAAAAGTAATAAGGTAACTATAAATCAATCAGGTTGAGTGAGAAATAGTTTATATAATTACTTAAATTTGATTACTATTTCTAATCTAAAAAACCAATTTTAAGATTCATTCTTCAGTTTAAATATTTACTTCTTCCCTCTTTTCTACTTTGTTTAAAAAGAGCAAGGAATGTATTTTTCATGATTGAAAAAAATTAAGTTAAGAATGGATACATTTGTTCCGGATATATTTGTTGTTGAATCGTTACTACATCTGCAACACCTTGAGTAGTTTCCTGACACCACCAAACCAAAACAGCTGTGAAATTATAAGCGAACTGAATTATATTAACTAAGTAAACTTTAATCTGTAATTGATCAGAATCAAAAGTTAAAACATTCGTAGGACATCTAGTAAAGTCCTTAGCTTTAAAAAGGGTTAAAGCAATTTATAAATTGTCCTGTGCACTCGGATGGTCACCATTTTCTCGCCAAATAGAATAAATTTCAATATGACCTGTCCTCATCGCTCGGATGGCCAGTGGTACTGAACGAGATTAAATCGGAGTTGAGGTCGGAAGGCCAGCAGTACTGAATTTAATCATCTATTTCTTTTTTGGATATTTTGTGCTAGGTTTGGGAGGTGCTACAAACTGTCGGGAAACTAAAAAACTAGGTAGAGAATCAGATGAATTCTCGCTTTTAAAACCATACATGTGTTGGAAATCAAGGTTATGCTTAGTTCGTTGTTCTGCTGTTTACTGTTGCATCTTGATTACATTCGAAAAAAGGAAGATGGAACGCTAGAAAAAAAACTCGTAATTTCACAAAGTATATTTTTTTATATAATTTTTGCAGTAATATTTATAAATGTGTAGTATGCACTAATACTTTTGTAATTTTTATGCATGGTCATTCTATATACTTAATTGATTTATTTTCCAGCAATACTGCAAGTATGTAATGTTATCATTTGCCAAAGATGGTTACGCAACTGCTGTCAGAGTGGCCTCTACACTTCGAGCCACCACCAATAAAAGAGGCTTGCCCATCGGGGTGTTAATGTTATGTGAAAATGAAAATCAAATCTTGGAGAATCCTGGACAAATAATTCCTGATATTCTAGCGAAGGTTAGTTTAGGTTAGGCTGTTTCCACGCAATTATATTTATGAGCTGTCTTGCCACAAAGGCCTAAAGCAGACATCAGAGGGAAATATTTTTGTTGATAATTTTTTATAAATCCATTTAATTATCACTAGTATGTAAAAATTTAATTTTTAGAAAGTTTTGCTATGTGATCAGAGTGATGTTTGGTGTATTACTCGAAGTAACACAGTGAACTATTATGATGGACTGCATGGTGAGTGTTTAATCCATTTATGTCCAGTTAATATTATGGAAAAAATGTGATAACTATATTCCCAGTAAGACTAGCTTATGGCAAAGAGCCCATCTCTTGGAATAAGTATAAAGTACAATTCATTAATAAATCACAATTGAGTGTCACTTGCCTAATGGCGAGTTTTAAGAAATTAGGTTTTTAAGAAATCAAAGTAAAAAAAAGAAAAGAAAACAAGAGAAGAACAGAAAGGAATAGAGTAAGTAAAGATTAAAGTATGTTTAATTCCGCAAGCAAGAGGGACCTGTTCCGCAGTGGCAAGATCGTGTATGTTAAACTGTACCAACGATTCCATAAATTTCTATAAATGAGTTTCAATAAGAAGTTGCCACAGGGTTTAGGCCTAGTGTTAGGGATCCATTAATATTTTACCCATGATTATGCATGTTATTTATGTTTGGATGTATTAATAAACATATCATATACTTGGTCACATTTGGATGTATGCTCTGCCGGTTAAGGTGAACGAGTATTGGATCGGTTTTGTTTAATAATTAAAATTTACAGATGGACTATGTTGTACCAATACTGACAGAAGGGTACTTCAAAGCCCTGAAACAACCGGATCTGCAAGCACGGCTGTTGGACGAACGCTACATTCAGTTTATTCACGACATATTGGTATCCAAGTATATCCGAGACAGCTGTCTCAACATTCAAGTCCGATCAGTGATTCCGGAGATTGCCGTCAATTCTGTAATTTTGAAAGAAGAGTTTGTCCATCATCCTATTTTCAACGCTTGGAAGAGTGAAGATGAAATATCTTCTCTGGCCAACAGTTTAATTAAATCACATACACATGTAATCACCCAATGAATCGTTCACATGTCCCTTGGTAGATTTGACTTATATTATTTTGTATTTGGTGGGATATTATTCAGCTTAAACAGGTCTTGACGTATAAATGATCATTTTTATTGAGATAAAGTAAGATCAGGCTTCTGTGATATAGCTATTTTTATTTGTGTACATGTTTATAAAAACAAAAAAGTATTAGATAAAAGTTTATTTTATTTCTGTTCCTGGGTGTATTTTTTCTCCAAAGGTTTATTGTTAAACTATATAGTAGGAGTGACATGTAATCCACCTACTTGAGATGTTGAATACTATGTTCATCCACAAAGTCCATCCTCATTATTAGACCAGTTTGTAATTCGGAGGTAAAAGTGGTTCAGATCCCACGTTAAACCACAGGTCCCTCAGATGCCATTTGTCGAGCTACTGATTAACAGTCATGTGTAAGGAACCCATCACCTTAGTCAAGATTACAAGATCGCGCCACTATCATCTTGCACTCATTTCTCATTCATACTTGGCTTAAAATTCCTACCTGGATAGGTCGCCAGTTCAAAACTTAATCTAATCTAAAGTGATATTTGTATTATTTCATTCTTTCTTGTTGAGAAAAAGAATTAATGTAATTTAGGTGTCTTAATATGAAAAACATTTAGATTTTATCACATAAATGGTTATAGATTTGACTGTTATAAAAAACCCATCCTTCATTCCTCTCTCTTCTGGTCAAAGAGCCTCAAAGAGGATTGGATATAATTTGTTTAACTGTAACAAGCTGTGAATCTTCGAACATTTGTTAACTTACTTCACCAGGAGGAAAACTAACATATAAATGTATTTTTTTATATAAAAATCTTTTACTTATAGCCATAACGTCATCATATTATAATTTTTGAACACTGAAAATATTAAAAATTATCCTACACGTATTAGTAACCTTCTAATTAATTATCCTGCTAAATACTATACAATCTAAAATAAACCAGGCTGGCGAGTTCAGTTATTCTAAAGCAGAAGAATCTTGATTATTCGAAAACCTCTACACACTGTAGATTTTGTCTGTTCCCTTGAAAAACCTCTAATATTTAAAAAATAAATCAATAACTTGAAGTATTTTTGACACATAATTTTACCTCTAAAATTCAAATTTTTTACGTAAGCCTCTAGAATTTTAATTATGTTCCTTTAATTGAAACAAAACTCTGCCTCTAAAATTTGTGTATTGTAAAATTAATCTCTAAAATTTGAAGACGGTACTAATAAGCCTCTGAAATTCAAAGTAATTTAAAAAAAACAAACCTGAACCAGTAAATTTCTACAATTCCTCCAGATTCGCATCAGTGGTATTGTTTGCTTTGTTTCGCTTCAGCAATAATGATGTAAATATCAATGGTTTTAGTTATCATGTTGTAAACAGTTCGATTTATTTATATTAATAAAATTTATTTTACCCTCTAGTGGATTTTATTGAGAACTAACCAAAGTACCCGTTCTTCGCACGGGCTAAAAAGGCGGAAATACTTATATTAACATATTTATTTTACCCTCTAGTGGATTTTATTGAGAACTAACCAAAGTACCCGTTCTTCGCACGGGCTAAAAAGGCGGAAAGGTGTAGGCTCTACTGATACATTTAAGGTATTGTTAATTAATTCTTCATTGTTTACAAAATGACAAAACAGGAGTGTCTACAACATTTCAAAGTAACATATGTCAAATATTGGGAGAGGATAAGGATTAATGTAATAGAGACAGTCGTCGGAAAAAAACTTAAAATCAACCATTCCGCTATTTCAAATAATTCACTAATTTCGATCCAGCAGTTTATCTGAAAAATCAACTTTATTTCTTCTTCTTCCCGAACTGTCAAAATATAGTGCAAACGGATGTTGTCATTAGAAAATGTAAACATTGAAACTAGGACTCACGGCAGCTCTTCTTCTTCTCTCCTTCTTCTTGAACTGTCAAATTTAGTATTACAGCTGTTGACATTCAAGTAATTTTATGTTATTCTCTAAAATGTAAACATTGAAACTTAGGACGTTCACACACGTAGCCCTAGATGATTTAAAAATGAGTTTGCCTATGTGTTGCATAGTTTAAGATAATAGTAAAATTTCAAACCGGTCGGTTCAGTATTTTTCGCATTCACTTGCCACAACAAACATACAGAAACCACCTCTTCTTTATAATATTATAGATGTGTTGAAAGAAGTGAAGCCAATTCAAATTTACAAATTGAACCTCTAAAATTTGAATTTGAGTAATGCTATACTCTATAATTCAAACACCTGACAATTCAAAGCTCCTTTAATTCAAATTAAATTGTTTTTCCCTTGAATTTTGATTTAGAGAGTTTTGACTTTAGTACCATGGTCATGATGAGAAAGTTGCCCGTTCATTGCTAAGCAAAACCCTAACTTAATTTTGTGGTGATTTGACACTTGTTCTACAACTTTACTAAGGGTGCACGCATACTTACCAGGGGCATATGTATCCCAAGTACACGTTAAGGAAATAAAAACTAAAACCAGTTTACTGAACAAAAGTATAATACAAGATGTTAACACTCTTAACCCAGCAAACCCTAACAATAATAATACACGTACAGTAGATAGTTCTCAACGTCACTGAAGGGTCGTGGTATCAACAATGCACGAATTCTTTCACTAAATATACTGGACAGAATTACACTTGAAAATAATCTCACATTTTTTTAAATAATCGATTCATATACGATGTTATCTTGCTAATATGAACCTGCTCCTGGAATAAAACAAATTGTTATTAATCTTCTAAACAATATTTCATGTTACACACAAATATAAACCTGTGACAGTTCTGAATATCATTCATACATCCCTTTAGGAAATTTATCATTCCTTATTAAAAAAATAAAGCATGAAACAAACTGTAGTTTGTTATATCTAATAAATGTGTTAATTATACCAAATACACAAAATACAAGGGAATTTTGGGTTTGGATGACCCAATATCTGTTGGTATTGAAGCTATTTTTGTTATAAAACCTAACCTGTACAATCAAAGGGTGTGTACTTGGATACTGTCCACAATATGTTCTAAAATATAAATGGTTCAAGTGCAAAATTGTTATATAATACAAGTTAGGACCAAAATCAAAAAATGACTAAGATTTTAAAGATCAAGTCAGTTTAGAAACCAGCGCTATCGCCATGAATGTATGCTAAGTAGATCATGCATGATATTACCTGCAAAGTTGTGTCTCTACTTCGTAAACCAGCGATTCCATTACGAAGTGTATCATCATTGACTATAACAGTGTATGGTATGCCAAGTAGATCATGATTCATCAACTTTGATTCAATTCCTTTGTTATCGTGATTTTTAGTTGAAAACAGTGTGTGTAACCCCTCTCTTCGAAGACTCGTGTTTAGAAATTCTGCCAACTGATGTAATTCTCCGGCATCTTTTTCTGAAATAAATATACAATGTTTATAAAACATTTTATCAATATTTTTCAAATTATAACAATTTTTTTCATTCATTTCCAAAGATCATACAAAGTATATTTGCTGAAGCTATCCATTAAGTTTTTCTTTTAGCTCATTATGTATAATATTTTATTTTCTTTGACAACTGATACAATCTCATAACTGCTCAGTAATACAGTTTGATATGTGACCACAATACCTTGTGACCACAAACCCATATGTGACCTCAAACCCATATGTGACCACAAACCCATATGTGACCACAAACCCTTGTGCGTTTTGGATTTCGCAAGAGACCTGAGGCCTATTCTGCTACATCCTTGGTAGAAGCACCACTTTTAGGAGATCGTGTGCTCCCTCCTCCACAGATGGTCGTAAGCGACCATCCGCCAGATCGTTACGTAAACAGATAAGTGATGGTTATCAATCCCACCCCGGCCGATGAAGCTAACCGGCAATCGTTCTCCCCACCTCCTCCCAAATTTCATCAGTTACGACTGTAACTGGCTATCCAGCCAAAGGAGGTCCAAAGATAAGTGACACTTTACCATCAGAAAACTTCACTCTGGAAGGGAAGTCTATTTCAGCACCAACTACTGCCACTACGAATCCAAACCCAGGAGGGAGTGAAGCCCCCTCCATCCTGTATTATAATACAGCTTGACAGAATACTGTTTACCAGAGGAATGAACGACTATAGCGGTTTTGTATGGGGCGAGACGGTTGTGGAGTCTGAAGAGCGTGCGCGATTGTAGAGGCTGGAACGAATCTGCAAGGTACACCAGTGTTGCCGGTGCTTCCAAACAGACACTCTCTATTACATGTGGCAGTATCCTTTTACGTCCATCTTTCACCTGCACAAATAATAATCTGTCTGGCAACTGTAAACATTGACATTGATATATTCACAAACATAAATTAAAATTCATGGGAAAAATACTTAAAAAATAAGTATAAAAATATACCCATCAACATACCTGCATAATCAGCGAATTTCCAATGAATTAACCCTTCACGGGTCATTGACGTTTATATCCGCCTATGTTAGTTTCCTTAACGGGTCAAACTCCGCGTTTGACCCGTGAAGGGCTTATAACCGTCTACACTTATTTTTATCAGCAATTTTGCTGTGAAAATGAAGTTAATGTTTTCGTTCAACAACTGTTCAGTAAAGCATTAGCAAGTAGTTTTCAGGTTAGCCGGAAGGTGAGGGAGGGGCTGTGAGATAATGACCTAGGCTCTTTGTTTGTTGTGTCGCCACGTCAGTCACTTGCTACACAGTACTCTCCACTAGACACAATACACATCGGTCGCCTGATGGGTTTGTACTTTTATTTTAACAATCCCACAGGTCAAATATTTGAATTTATAAACCAAAAATGTGTCATAAGGGTCAATGACGGATATATCCGCAAAAATATGAAACAAAATAAAAAATAATTTGTTTTGTTTCATTGTTAAAAAGCAACATAATTAGTTTTTGACAAAAAATACTTTTGACCCCAACATCGACCATGGTGACCCTACAAGGGTTAAGAATTATTTGCATAAACTAAACTTCAGCAAAGGTTAAGCTAGACAACAAATTTGTCAAATGAATAGATTAAAAATTCAATTATGATTATTTGATTTTAATTATGATTATGGATGCAAATAGACCCATATTTGTCTTGACCAAAGCGATAACACTATGAATTTGTCTGGAAAGTTACAGGACACTCTGTATATATGGGTACGGAATTACAAATATTAAATAAAGAATTATTGAGGTTTGACATGGATATGTAAAAATAACTCTGGGGGGGGTTAGAGTTTGCGAGACACAAAAAGTGTAATGGAAGTGATGTTATAAAGTTATGAATACAGCTGGTTAGAGGAACTGAAAAACATTCCCTTCAGAAATACCCGTATTATCTTAACCTAGGGGAGCGCGCTGGTCTAGGGGTAGAGCGCGGGGCTTTGGTGCCCAAGGTCCCGGGTTCAAATCCCGCCAATCACCAATGGCTTTTCGCTATGTGATAAAGCCGCAACCCACACAGGGGTGCGCAAAAAGCCGCTACGGCTAAAGTGCCTTGGGAGAAATCCGCCCCTTCCAATAAAATAAATATGATCTTAACCTATTTACCTCAGGGAAGTAAACACTGTTTTTACCTCAAACATTGTACCATAAGATTCCAAAGGTAAACTTCCATGAGCATAAATTGTCTCAACCGTTTTTGTCTCCTCCATCCAAGGAAGTTTGGCGACAATCTCAACAGCCTCTTTGTTGCTATCTTCTTTAATCTCGTGTATTTTAAAAATTTCTGGGTCTCTGGCAAACTGAAATTATACGAAAAATAGTTATTATTTAATTTATTACAGTAAAACAATTTTATTTTGTGGGAAGGGATTGGAATGCTCGCATGTCGAATGGCTCACTTCTCTATGGATTTTTTTGCTGTGCCGCAATTGCTTTCCTTTAGCCATGAGCTAAGGACTGTTGTTTTTCAACAGCTGTGCGACTTTACTAGGCTACAACAATTGAATGGTTTTCGGTTAGGTGATTTATCCATTTTTACCTGTTCCTCATAAGAGAAACATTGTGTCCAATCAAAATGTTTTTTTTTAATTTTATGTGCTCATCTTTTTTTACACAATTCTGTCTTTATAATTTTACAGAAAGTGAATAAAGCTATTTGCCTGTTAAAATGATTAGATTATATTACCTTTTGAAATGACAACCTACCCAGGTAGGTATTTTAAGCCAAGTATGAATGAGAAGTGAGTGTAAGATGATTTTGGCACAATCTTGTAGTCTTGTTACTGACTTAGGCTGACATGTACCTTAGACAGGACTGTTAATTAATAGCCCAGCAGCCAATGGCATCTAAGGTACTTGCAGCTTAATATGGAATCCAAACCACTTTTGCCTCTAAATTATGAACTGATAACTGCTCTGAGGATGGCATTATCTCCAAATGACAATCTACTGTGTTCAATTTTTCTATATATCAGAAACTTATTGACATATAATAAGGATTAATTTACTAAATTGTTTTAGTCTTTGCTTAAAAGGTATCGCCGAGACTCTTGATAAAGGATACTCAAGGTATAAATAGTTTACCTTCCGCCACCAAATATTACGTGAACGCTGAAGACGATAGAAATACTGCTGACTTTCACTAGGATGGATGAATCGCAAACATCTATAAATATTCGTTCTTGATGGAACTAAACTATTTATACAAGCTTCTCCTTCACTTTTTGTACTTGGAACATTTTCCAACACAGATACCAGACCAAGTGGCAGTTTTTCATTTACAATTTGAAAACTCTGACAAAACGAAGAGTGACAATCTGTAACAAAATATGTTTAACAATCTTTGTTAACGAATGTGCGCAATTATTCATTAGCTCGACAACACCGTAATTTAGATTTTATGAGTTGAATAACATTGCCAGTCAGGATTGCTAAATTATTAAAACTCAGTATTGTACTTAGCCATGATAAAGGAAAATAAACCTTACCTGTCAATCAATCGAAACGATCTCCATTCAAATATAAATAGAAAATGTACCTGAATGTGTGATCTTAATAATTTATAAAAATAAAATATATCATACAGTTGGACCAGATTGTAATATTCCTTGATAAATAAAAATAATTTTAAATAGCTGACCTTAACATCAAGGTGGTGCGAGCAAATAAACGACTTGGAAAAACATAATTTTTCCAAGTTACAGGATTATTTCCAAATTCAGAAATTTGGTGTGTTTTAAGCAAGGACTGCAAAACTACTATGCTTTTGAGCTTAAGTTTTGGGGATAGTGGATATATAATAGACCTTTTATATCGTAACTTTTTTTAAATAAGGAAAAAAAATTAGTATACTACAGAAAATTGCTGAAATTGTGGTTCAGATGAGCTTATTGGCATGAACACAAATTATATATCCTCTACGAGAGGGTTTTTGAGCCTCAAAGATTAAACAAAAGTAAAATCTCACAAAGTTAACATCTGATTACCTATCTTTTACGCTGATAAACTAATCCTATACCATTTTCTATAAGGTTAAATGATTTTTTTATTAATTTTAGTGTACCTCTTTTAAAACTATATTTGTTGTGATATTTAAACTCATTAGTTTTAATTGACCAAATTGATTTTTCATCCATAACAAAATAGAATAACTAGAACCTATCATATTACATAATATACTGGCTTACCTTCATGCCAAACTTTATCATGACTGCTACTGAATAAGAACATGCTGGTGTCTGACTGAACCAAACTCTCATTTAGCCATTCCCACTTAATAGTGTTCGCCAGAAGAAGTGCCATTGGTCCAAACGTAATCGTATTCGCACCCAATTTTAAAAAACCAAACTTATTCGAAAAGTCTAAAAACTGTTTCAACACATCTGCCATTCCTAAAAAACAGCTTTAGTTAAAAAATTATTGGCTGGCCTAGATAAAGTAGCAAATAACTAATGGTTAATAAGTTAATTTCTTTTTAATTTTATCGTCTGGAAACTGTTGGCTTTTGTATTTTATGAAAAACATCAAAAACCTTTTGGCCTACAGTAATTTCCAATTAAAATAATATAATCTCTTAGATTTAAAACATTAGTTTATTAACAATTTTGAATGTATTTTTTATTTCAAAGAGAGAACTGTATTACTTTCCGGTAATAATTAATCCAATTTTTACATTCACTTAGTAAACATTTTTATAACAGCCAAAATAACCTTCATTTTAATTTTTTTTAATCATAGACCTACAGTGTACTCGTAAACCAGTTGCACACACTTATTTAAAAAAGTTTCAGAAAATGTTCATGAGAGTATGAAAATGTTGTGAAAGCCAGAAGCAATAACATCACAGAGATTAAAAAGATCATCTTGATGAAGCCGTTGGGATATCCAACAGATCATTTTGTTACAGAGTTTAATGTGTTGAGTATTACACAAATGTAAATAAAATCTCTTCTTTTGTCCATTAAAAGTAATAAAACAGAAATATATACCACCATACGACATAAGTGCCTACTAAAAACAGGTTAAATTTTGGTTATGACATTCGCCGTACAACGTTTACTCAATCAGGTACTCATCCTTTATTGCACATATTTTGTATAGAAATTTACTCCCAAAATAATTAATGCTAAGGAAGACATTGTCTCCGTTTTAAAGAGAAGCGCTTGTTGGTGGCTACTGCGTATTGGGTGGGCTGCATCAGAGACACTGATAAGGTAACCCGTACACATAAACTCTTACTATCTTTACTTTGACAAGACTTCGGATGTTTCTGATTATTGGTACAGATATGAATAAGTTATTTCATACTCCATTTTATGGAACTGTTACTGATTCGTTTACATACATATTTATTAATTTTTTTGTTTTATACTGATTAATTGATTGTGATCAAATGGGAGTAAACTAAAGTATGGACTGCCGTTGTGGACTCTTCGTCTGCACACAGATCAAGATTCAGTCTATGGAGAGAAACATTTTCCATGTTATTTATTATTATTAAATTCCATGAAAATATACTTTTTGGAAATAAAAAAATTTCATTTATTAAATTAATAAATAATTTATTAAATATACAATACCAAATTATCTTTGTGACAAACTTATTTATTAACTATTTTTGCGGTGTTTTTCTTTTGGCCTTCAATTTGATCAGATTCAACCGGAATATTGCCAGGTGGAGCAACAAAATATTCCTCTTCTGTTACTTTGGCATTACTCATCACAATTTTTCTATTCCTTCCTTGTGTTACAGCATCATCCCGTAACAAAAGTGTTCTGAAAATAAAGATAAGGCATAACTTTCTATTTAAAAAAATTATGTATAGCCACTAAACTTCCAATTAATGTGAAGCATAGCACTTATATAAGAATTTACTGGAAGTAAGATCATTTCACACCCTTATCTAGGACAACTGTTCACTGTTCAACTGTTCAGAAATCTCTCACTTTACCCCTCTCTCCTCTGCCTTAAATCTACCTAAATCACCTTAAACATTTAACCCATTGTAGTCCGATTTTGTACATGTAATGTCCTCATTTTGGCCTTTTTACTTTGAGAGGCCAACATGCTCTGTTTAACGTGTAATACAACCTATCAGATAGTGGCATCTGTAAAGATTCAGTGAATTACTTCATTGTTAGTTGTGCTGCAATATGCTAGAGTTGCTCTATAAGTCATTAAAGAACAGAGTTTGATGACAAATCAAGTGTTGGAAGCCGATCTCAAAGTACTCAGGTTTGATTCCCAACCATGAGTGATCTCAATTTGCCTTGCAAATGTGGGGCACAGAGGTAGGAGGGCTCATCTTAAATAAATGGTTACCAGCTAGGGAAGAAAATGACGGATTTTGTAGGTCAACCCTAGAACTGGTAAGGTCGCAATTGTGACACAAACACATTAAATATGAAGTGGTGTTGACATCTGTCAACAATTTAGTGAACTGATTACCAGATACTTGAACTACGGTATCTCAGGAGTGTGCTTAATCGTCTCTTAAGTATGCTTCATAGCCAATCAAGCGCTTTCTCAGATGGTTGTACTGTGGTCCAGTGGCCAAAGCATTCATATACGAGTGTAACGTTTGAAGCCGATTGGAAATACGCGGGTTCCAGTCCCAACTATGAGCTAGCATAATTTGGCTAGTATGTGTGGTATGGTAGGCCTACAGCGTGATAGGACCCACCTAAAATGAATGTGTCTGGCTTGAATAGAAGTTGATGACATTTTTAGGCTGAATTAGACACCTGTTTTGCTTCTTTAACCATTATAAGATTAATGGGGGTTACCAATATATATTTTAATTATTTTTATATCAGAGATAAATATAACCAGCAATATGCTAAGTAAACTAATTCTACCTTAACAAAAAGTGTCTTACCTGTTTTCAAGAACAGTGAACATAGGCTCTACACCTGATGTGTCTTTATGAAGGAGGGTTTCTGCAAATTGTATTGATGATGCAAGAATCTTAAATCCCTCAATATTCCCAAAATTAACTAGGGATAATCTTTCCAAGTACTTCACAGTAGATTGATCAATTTCATTGTTATTGGTAGGACTTTTACTCACTTTATTAGGAATGAAGGCAAATTGAGGAACCTTATTACAATAACATCGTACAGTACAGTATTTATTTAATAAAAGACTGGAGTATGTCCAGAATTGTGGTAAAATTCTCATTGCAACAGGGTTTGAGGGTTATGTTTACACGATCATAATAAAATTCATCTTCCGTCTTCCATTGTCCGCCCTCCAATCACACGACATGATTTAAAACTGTTATGGCATGGAGTAACCTTTGACAGGTTATTAACGTGACAGTAATATGTGACATGTTCATAAAACTATTTCAGTAGTCAATAAATTATATACAGTTTAAATTTGATGCATTTTGTCGTAAATATATGTAAAACCATCCCAAGAAAAAAAGTAAATCATATAATCATATAAAATAATGGAATTTCATTGTAGGATATGAATTTCATATCTTTGATGTTTCATATACATCAATGTAATGATTTGCCTATAAATGTACAATGTGTAGGTGTTGAGGGGTTTTTGTTTGCGGACGATCTTGGTCTAAAGTTAGTGATTATTTAGAGCAGAGTGTGACAGACAAACTCGAATCTAATTTATTGGTACTCCAAGACTAACTGTAGATAAGACTAACTAAATAACTGTACTATTTGTATTGCTCATGATTTCGGATCTCACCTCTGTAAGATATTAAGAGGACACGAATTACTGTGGATACCTAAGCCTTTATTTTTATTTTATATACAATACTTATAGCCTTTTAAAGTTATTATTTAATAGTTTATTATATAAATCTTTGATATTATTATTGTAGGATACATGGTTACCATTTATATTACCATAAGCATGTTTAATATTACTGATAGCTATTACTCTAGCACAGCTGTGATAAGAAAAGACTGAAATTAATTTTAAGAAATATATTGTATGACAATAGCCTTTACATTTAGGCAATGTTTTTGGCTAATAAATGATTCTGATTCTGATATGGTAATGAATATCCATTTCATCGTTCAGAGTAATTTGGAGCAATTTTGTTGTGTTTTGGGTAAACAATACATTCATCTTTTGGCAACACTGCGTTTGGATTCGCCTTGGGATTTGGGAAGAAAGGAAGAAGAGAAGAAGCAGAAGCAATTGATTGAAGGTGTATGTAATAGTTGTTCGGCAATCGGCATTTTTATACAATTTATAATCAGAGTAATTATTGCCGTAAATAGCAATCAAGTGTTATTTTATGAAGTGATATGAAACAAGATAAATCGCGATCTAAAATGGGCGGACCTCATGGAATGGACGATTCAGGAATAGACCGTTCATCCGACAATGAAGATGATTATGACAACCAGGATGATCCTATGGGCGACGATTATGGAGATGATGACGATGATTATTACGATGACTACCGGCCTCCTCCCCCAAACAAAAGGGGCAGGGGTGGTGGAATGTTCAGGTATAGGCATAGCCTTCTTCAATATGTAAGGGTACATTCCAAATTTGTCAAGAGATATTTTTAATGCTAATATTAATATTTGGGCCTATTCATTATTAGAATGCCAAAAATCAACCATAGGCCTGGTTGCCATTATATAACTTAAGTAATAAAATTTTACATTCATATTCTATTAATCCAAATTATGGGCTTCCCCTGGCCTACATTCAAACTTATTCTTTGGAAAACTTACTGTGATAAGAAGGACCCCCCTCCTTCCATGTAAAAAGTGAATTAATATTCCCCATGTTAAGCAGTACATAAGTTAAACAGTATATGTATATGCTGAGATTTAAGTCACATTTAGTGCTTGGATGAATATGGATTTTCCTTAATAGGCCTATTTAAAACTGTAAGGAAATAATTCACATTAAAAGAAGTGTGATGAATAGAAATGTTATATAGGTATTAAGCAAAATTTATATCAGATTTAAGTTCTGTTCATCTCTTTAACAACTATTTCCATTTCGTCATTTGGCTATTAATTAATGATGCTTCCTAACAAAAGGTCGATGTTAGGTAGTAATAAGACCAGAGTTTGGACCGTTCCCCATAAAACGTGAAAAAATGCTGAGAGGCGTAGAAAGACACCAACCAAACAAACCTATTGAGCCCAAAATAAAATCTTGCTAGATTAATCAATAATTATTCATAACATTGCTTCAACTTTGGCCTTCAGTGTCTTGGAAACCTGCAGCATCCTGTAACTCACAAAGAGCCAGATATCTGGCGTCTTCTTGTTGCTGTGGGTTCAGAATCTCACCTTCGTAAGCGTTACAAATTGATAGAGCAGATGTGTCTAGTTCCAATAGGCTACTTGTGAAAAGGATTTTCGAAGTCTCAGGAACCTCTTTTCCTCTTTTGGCCCAAGGGTCCTCTTTTGAATCCAATCCGGTTAACTTGGAGATTAAACTTCCTGGCTCTTTGTAGAACAAGTTCCACCCAACTCTTATAGCAGTCCTGAGCCTAGAAGCTAATGCAGGCTTTCTCTATGAAACCCATTTTCAAAATTTCAAACAATATGTATGTTTTCAGTTACGAAAATCGTACAAAGTTTTAGACTTGAATATAACGAATGGTTTATCGATTCTTCATCTTCTATATATAACCTAGTTTTTATCAAGACCATTAGGCTATTTTCAATTGGCCAATTCTTCTACCTTTAAGGCTGTTACAAATGCAATCGTAAACACCTATCAGTGCATCCCAAGTATATTCATTGTTCTCATAATGTTTTCAGAGGAGGTGGGAGAGGTGGTGGAAGAGGTGGACAACATATGGACTTCAGCCCCAGAGGTCAAGGGCAGGGACCAAGAGGTGGGCCTCAGGGACCTCATGGGCCGCATGGTGGAGGTCCTAGGTTTCGGGGCGGAAGAGGAGGATATGGTCCAAGAGGACCACCACCACCAGGCTATCGTGGCGGGCCTCCTGGCCCACATTATGGGGGTCCAAGAGGGCCAAGATTTAGAGGGGGACCACCACCCAACTGGGACCCTAACTGGGGTGGCCCGGGACCCATGCAAGGTCCAGGTGGGCCTAATTTCGGGGGCCCCCCACCACCACCACATCACATGATGGGAGGGCCTCCTCCTGGCGGCATGGGGGTAAGTTTTCTAGTCTTTAATAATTATGTTTATTCTTGATAACATTTGATATTTTATTTTAATTATTCCATTGTAGTATGACTTGGTATTCATGTGCAGTTGTACCCAAAATATTAGATTAAAGATAGTTATTACTCTTTAAGAGTTAAATTGGAACTTTTTACATTTTATTTTTGGTTTAGTGAAATATATTTTAAAATTCTTTCATTAATGAGGCTTGAAGAATTTCGAGAATTTCATACTCTTCGTCTGTTGCACTTCATAATCAATATTATTTTACTAAAGAAAACCAACCTTTGCAGAGCCTAGATGTTAGATGTACAGTGCAATGTATGAATTCGGTCGGTATAATACGAAATTACAGTACTAAGTGTTTCTTTGAGATGTTTTAAGACACATTCTTTTGATTTTATAAATGTGTGTATTATTCCAGCTATAGTCACCGAGTCTATACCCTCATTATGACTTATCAACTGTGTATTATTCTTAGGTATAAATTATCTTTTTAAAAATAGGTTGGTTTATCCTGCCAAAGACTCGGTCTCTGATTGTTATTTAATGTGATTCCAGCCACCACCTCATATGATGGGTCCAGGAGGTCCTGGAGGCCCGGGCGGCCCCCCTGGAGGACCCATGGGAATGCCTCCACCGTTCGGGCCACCCCCAGGTATGGGAGGACCTCCTCCAATGGGCTCAGGTCCGCCTCCTATGATGCAGGTAACTCTTTCTTTTCTTTATGACGTTTACTTCTTGTGTTTCATAATTTTTTGTTATAAATTATTAGAATAAAAGTTATTAGTTATCGTTTTATTTCACTAAAAAATGTATTTCACTAAAACCTCACGTAATATAGAGCAACTTCCTAAAATTTGTGGCAATCGGGTGAATGGTTTAGCAACATATAAGGGACAGAGAAACATACAGTAGGGTGTCGAAAATCCGAACCAATTGGAACCAGGCCGTAGGTAGGTCGGATTTTTGATCTGTCCGGATTTTCAAACACCTACATTATTTTAATTTACAAATACCTCTTGAACACATGATTTTTTTTATATTTTATTTACAATCATCTGTTTTCGCCCTTACATGCAAATAAAATTGCTTGGGCATTAGATTTGTCAAGGTTAGGTATATAATATTAAGGTGTATAGGTCTATATTATAGTCTATAGGTCTATATTAAGGTCTATCTATATAAGGTCTGATTAGGTCTATAATATTAATAGTGAAGTTCTAGAATGCAGTTAAATGAAACAAAATAATGTTTTTTTTTTGTATTTACATACATTAAAATTTTTTTTGGAAAAATTGTAAGGAAACGAACAAGGGGTAAGGCTTGAGTCACCAAGTTAAAAATAGACACGCTGAAGGTCAATCACATGGCTTGGCCCATCCCCTACCCATGCTGAAAGTTTCTCTCGCAAAATTTTAAAATATAGTGCTGCAAAAAACTGTGGAGTTGTTTGGATTTTTGAGGCTATTGTAGGCTACATTCATTTTTATAAATAGAGATAAATGAGTGAACTGTTTCTAACATTAAAAAATAAAAAAATACTGTTCATTGCTTATTACGATTTTTCAACCAGCCTAATCAAATGGGAGGTATGCCACCACCGATGAACGGACCAAATATGCCAAACGGACCACCGATGAACATGCCACCTCCTGGGATGCTACCCCCAGGAGCCCTACCGCCTACCAACGTGCCGCCTCCCAATGCCTCCGCACCTGCAGCTGGTGCTGCCACAGGCCAGGGTCAGGCCCCTGGCTCGGGTCTCCCCCTTGACTTCACCGGAGAGATATGGGTCGAGACCAAGGCTTCTGAGGGAAAATCCTACTATTATAATGCCAGGACCCGAGAAACTACCTGGACGAAACCTGAGGGGAATGTAAAAATTCTTCTTCAAGAACAGGTACAGTAATCTTTTAAAACATGTAAACTCAAAAATAGTTCACTGAGATATTTAGTTATTCAATAGAAATAATTCACTGTCACCAACAGCTTGAAAATCACAAAAAGAAGATTGAATTTGACGCTGATGATGTCTGGCTGACTATGATCTTCTATTATTGCAACCGTTGCATCTTACCCCAGATATTTTAAAATGGGATCTTAGCTATTGTCAAAACGTTATTGGTAAACAGTTTTTTAAGGTATTTTTCACAAATATTATTCTCTGTGTTGTAGGAGACTATACAAATTTGGTTCTAAAGTTCGATGTGGTTATTTCCAAAAATAAAACCATGGCAAAAAATCTTTTCAAGAAGAAATAAAATATGTAATATAGTGCTGCAAAAAACTGTGGAGTTGTTTGGATTTTTGAGGCTATTGTAGGCTACATTCATTTTTATAAATAGAGATAAATGAGTGAACTGTTTCTAACATTAAAAAATAAAAAAATACTGTTCATTGCTTATTACGATTTTTCAACCAGCCTAATCAAATGGGAGGTATGCCACCACCGATGAACGGACCAAATATGCCAAACGGACCACCGATGAACATGCCACCTCCTGGGATGCTACCCCCAGGAGCCCTACCGCCTACCAACGTGCCGCCTCCCAATGCCTCCGCACCTGCAGCTGGTGCTGCCACAGGCCAGGGTCAGGCCCCTGGCTCGGGTCTCCCCCTTGACTTCACCGGAGAGATATGGGTCGAGACCAAGGCTTCTGAGGGAAAATCCTACTATTATAATGCCAGGACCCGAGAAACTACCTGGACGAAACCTGAGGGGAATGTAAAAATTCTTCTTCAAGAACAGGTACAGTAATCTTTTAAAACATGTAAACTCAAAAATAGTTCACTGAGATATTTAGTTATTCAATAGAAATAATTCACTGTCACCAACAGCTTGAAAATCACAAAAAGAAGATTGATTGGCTGACTATGATCTTCTATTATTGCAACCGTTGCATCTTACCCCAGATATTTTAAAATGGGATCTTAGCTATTGTCAAAACGTTATTGGGAATCAGTTTTTTAAGGTATTTTTCACAAATATTATTCTCTGTGTTGTAGGAGACTATACAAATTTGGTTCTAAAGTTTGATGTGGTTATTTCCAAAACTAAAACCATGGCAAAAAATCTTTACAAGAAGAAATAAAATATGTAAAAAATCAAAAAAATATAGGTAATTAGTTTAAGATCGAATCGTGGGACACACAAAAAATATAGAGGTTAAGTTTTCTCGTAGTAGGCCTAATTGTATGGTTTGGTTAGGTGGAGGCGATGGCACAGGCTGCCGGTGTTGGTCAGGGACAGACCAGTGCCTCACAGGACAGTGGCGCTGGTGACTCCGAGGACAACAGTAACGACACAGGTGGAACCACTGCTGCAGTAACTACCTCCACTACCACTACAAGTAAGTGAAACTATTTGCGTAAAAGTTGACATAGGCCTAACAATAAGGTAGCTAATTTTGTCTAAATTTGAATTTTCAACATTCGATTTTATAATATTATTAATCGTAAAATATACCATCTGACAATTCTTACGTCTGATGGATTACGACGTATGATCAACCACATTCACATGGGGTCATCTTCAAATTTCTGCGTTCTAACGCTTTGTTTGTTTTTTCTTTTTAATTGAATATAGACAAATTCAGGTTATGATCATCCTGACATTCTAAAAATTCACGGCAATGCAATGTTTTGGGAACAAATAAAATCGTAAATAACAAAAATTACATGACTCTTGTAGACTTTAAATGTGTCCATTATGTAAATATTTGAGTGTACTCCTCTGAGATGAGGTTAGGATGATCTGAAAGACCAGGAAAACTGGGATAAAACCTGTTGGTGACATTCAGCCATGTCACCGGTATTTTAGGTCAGTTACAAAAGGTTAAATGGTAATCCCCAGAGTATTCAACCTCTAACTTCCACATTGGTTAGCTACTGGACTAACCATAAAATTTAACAATGAGTCCGATGACCTACTGAAGCAGAAGTAATTGTTGAAGATTAGGTGAATTCCCTTAAAAATTAAGTTATTGACCGATTCCACTGGTTTGTGCAGATGAATTGACCACTGTACAGTACCTACTCTAATAATCCGGAACTGTAGTAATTCGGTGTTTTTTACGGCTGTGGTGGAGAATTAAAGTTGAGACAGGTCGCTGAAACTATTGAAAACAAACAACTAGCGATCAGTCAGTTGGCTCGCCGTCATGTAATTAACCCACTGTGACAGTTGTTAGAATTTATTTTGTTTATTTGTAGTTTTATATATTTTATTATTTTGTTAACTATTTTAGGTAGCACTAGTGTGGCAACTACAACAGCCACCTCGCAACCAGTGACGAGTACAGCTGGGAGTACGGCTTCGTCTGCAGGTCCTGCAGCAGTGACCTCCGCAGCCCCCGCAATGGCTGGGCCTGGTCCCGGCCCCGGTCCCGTCATGGGTCCCATGATGGGTGGACCTCCACCCATGGGTGGTCCGATGGGAGGCATGCCTGGCATGGGCATGATGAACATGGGAGGTGAGGAAGGCCTTCTATTTTGAGTAATTTTATTTTGTGAATTTTTCACACCTGTGAAAATATTCAACTGGGTCATTTGCCATTGTTTTGTTGATGGACCACAAAGGTCTCAACCACATGAAGGTAAACACCAAGCTTAATCCAAAAATATTGATTGATAAGTGAAATATTAATATTTCCTTATCCTACTTAAGATTACCATTACTGCCCCACATACTGTGTTCAAAATTTTTAAAATATCGGTAACCGTTGGTGATAGAGAAAAACTTTAAGCTACTAAATTGAATAGTTTTTAAGCTGATTCAAATGGTAAAAGATAAAATTAAAAAAACTTATATTACTTATGAAAAACGCAAAAAAAACCCAATTTTTTAGTACAAAACACCCCCAAAACTACCTGTTCCGCTTGACTGATATGTCTGAATTACAAACTCGTCCTAGTAAATGTAGGAATATACTTCTCTACCAAATTTGGTCTCAATCAGACCATTTTTACAAGAGTTATTGTGTTCATAGACACATGGCCCCAGTTTAAGTCTTACTATGAAATCAACGGTAATAGCTTCTTCCCTATGGGAAATTTGCTAAAACAAAAAATTTAACCACCAAGAACCAAAAGCACAAATAGCAGGTAAAAAATGGTATGTAATACTTCTTGAAACTGTATAAAAATGAACATAAACTCTTAAATACTGCATGGTTAAATTGTCTGTTTTGTAACAGGAATGCCTAACACTATGCAGCCTCCTCCTGGTATGATGGGAGGCCCCCCACCAGGCATGTACGGGGGCCCTCCTGGTCCTTTTGGAGGTCCTCCGCCGTTCGGTATGCCCCCACCAGGGTTCCCGCCCGGTGGCTTTGGAGGGTTTCCTCAGGGCCCTTGGGGTATGCCTCCCCAAGGCATGATGCCTCCAGCTCAGCAACCTGTGATGACTCCACAAGCTATTGTACCCGCGCCTGTCGCAGCCGTGTCAGCCAACTCACAACCGGACGAAGCCAATGCTCAGGTTAGTTGTGTGTGGAAGTGTGGGAGTACAGTACATTAACACCTCTCATAACTGAATCTCTTCTAACCGAAATAGCGTTTAACTGAAATTATCAAAATACATGTAACGAGAGATGAATTCATCTCTTTTTAAAGAAGCTAAGTTAGGCAACATTTTGTCAATGAAGCGACAGCGATATATTGCCTTAGTGCAAAAAATCAGTGCTAAAAGAACAAAACTGAAAAAATGTGCTTAGAAGAATAAACATATTTGCATATTGTATTCTAAAAAGAGAATGTTTTAATATTCCTTATCCTTTCATCTTAACCTTCAAAAAACAATATATTATTTTTAACCGAATTTTTTTAACCATAATATTATTTCCTGCCCCTATTATTTCAGTATTCTAAAGTGTAGTAAACTAAATAAAAAACCCATTCTTTATTTTCATAACCTACCAAAGATTTGAAATGAGCGGGTTCTGACAAGTTTTCATTTTACAGTCATGCTATACTCGGCTATACTTCATGGTTAAACATTGCTCGGGATACCTGTTTAGCTTCTTCCATGATTGTATGGGGAGGTGGGCATGTTTCGTGTTTTTTATTTTAAGAAGAGTTGCATAATTTGAAGTAATAAATCAAAATTACAAATGAAGTTCTAAGGTTCCGTCGCTCAGAGGTTTAAAAATTGAAAATAATGCTACTAAGAATTGTTTGAAAATATGTAAGTTAATAATTCTTTTTCCACATCTTAAAAAAGCCCACAGTGTGCCTTTTTAGTGGGAAAGAATGTGTTATATAATAAAATTTGTGTATAATTTATGTAATTTTTTGTTTGGGTCGTGAAATTCTTTCCAGTATCTCATATGCTGATTTGAGAAACTACCATGTTCCTTGGGAAAGCCCACTGGCCAAAAGTTTTAAGCAATCTCCAATTTTTATTCAACTATATTAATGTGGGCACACAAACTGTGCTGTAATTAATTGCAATAAATAATCTTTCAATAAAAGCTGTGAATCTTGTACTTAAACTAGAATTATTTTAGTAAAAATAAAATTGTGTCCATAGATTGATCCAGAAATTGTAGCCAAAGCAGCAGAGTGGACAGAACACAGGGCTCCGGACGGGAAGTTGTACTACTACAATGCCAAGCTTGGGGAAAGTGTCTGGCAAAAGCCTCAAGCCCTCAAAGACTTAGAAAGTAAGATGGTGTACTTAAAATATGAATATGGGTTAACTTGTTTTTAGTCATAATTAAATTATATACAGTAGGCTCCCGATCATCAACGAGCGGATTAACCATGTTGCAGCTTATTAGCAAACTAAAAATTAGTAACTGCGGCAAGCGAAGTTAACACATTTTAAATATCCATCTTCGCCCCTGCAAATTATAATTCGCCCTGCGGCACACTCGGCCTTGGGCGAGTGATTGTACGCATCTGCCCGCTATTATGCAACGGCAGTATTAGACTTCTTGGAAGGGGAAAATGACTCTACACTATGCGATCTCATGGTAGGCCTACTTAGAAAAAATCGGTCAACCATTTTTTTCGGTCAACTAAAGGAAGCAAATGCCTAAAAATAAAAATCAATAATAGACTTTTTCCCTTGAAGCCAATAAAACAGCAATTTCAACAGTAGGCCTATAATACAGTATACTTGTTTCATGTATTTGACTTTTTTAGCCTACTAATGTGAAAATAATGTCAACAAAACATAATGTCAATGTAGTCTTACATTATTAAACATAGCATTCAGTAAAGGTTATTAACGACTTATTTTGCTTTCACAGTCTTTTTTATCTATTTCGAGTGCATTTTTAGGTTAGGTTTTCTCTATGCGCAATTTCGATTATACGTTAAGCCACCCATTACCGCAGATAATCGGGAGTTACTGTATTAAAATATCTAAATTTATCTTTTTAAAATATGTTTAGGTAAATAGTGTTAAGTATAAAAATATATTTGAGTTGCAGATTGAGTTTCTCTCAGTTTGTTACAAATAGCAGATGAGTCACAAAGGGCTCTGCAAATGTACCAAACTAATGCATGTCAAAATGTACCTCACCGTTACAGTGGTGAGGACGCGGTTACCTCCATACTCACCGACATTGTTGCCTTCACGGAGGAAGAACTTAAAAGTGTGCTGATCATAATTAGTTCAAATTTGCAATGTAAGTCAAATTAAGTATGTTCTATCTATTTATGGTGTTATTTTTGGGATTTCGTAAAAAAATCCCTCAATGTGACAGCCTATGGCTAATACCTAAGTAACTATTGTTCTCATTATATTAATCAATATGATGTTGTGATTTGCAGCGGCAAAGCTGGCGGCTGCCCAAGGGGTGTCGACTGTGCCACAGGCTGGTGTCATCTCAGCAGCTGCTACGACCAAATCAGCTGCCAAGGCTGCTGTATCTGACGATGGGTCGTCCAGTGAAGGGGAGAAGTCGCCCCAGCCTCGAGCTGTCAACGGCAGCCTTGCTAAGGACAGGTCTGTTAAATCTACGACCAACACTCAAGTCTTTGTAGAAAGTTAAACTGTATAAATTTACATCTATACATTTTATAAAATTAATAATTTGTAAGTAATAATCCAATAATCTTGATGTGGTGTACAAACAATATCAGTTCTCTTGGGGTTTGAGGACTTACGATTTTAACCCTTCAAGGCAGTAGTTTTTTTAATCTTACCAGACCCTACTATGGATCTTTCACTAAAATGAGAATATAAAGTTCTACAAAATTAACCTTAAGGCTCAAACCTAACCTTACACATTAAACATGAATGCATCTTTCTTATAGGCCCATGTGTGACTAAATTACATTGTCAAGTCAAAACCAAGATACAACAATTACATAATAATTTGTTCTCAACTAAAAATAAATTTAATGCCATTTTACGACATAAAAATCTTACAAAAACAAAGACAGTAAATAGTTCATATCGACACTGAGTCATTGAGGAAAACTGCTGAAGTTTGAAAACAATATTTCTATATCTGCTAAAGCTGATCAAAGTCACTTTTAGAATATAAATAGACTAATAGGCAACATGCTCCATATATCCAAGGTTTGAAATAGTTCCCTGGAACGTCGCTAGATGCCACTAGCTGACGGGTTGCGTAACAACGAGCTATACTTGTCAAACTGTCTTGAGTGGTTTAAGTCGGGTAGAGTTATCTTGTGAAATTAATATAGAGTTAAAAAAGAGCTGCGTACTCAGCGAATTTCCAAATCAATAACTTAATAATAATATATGACAAGTTTGGTCAAAATCTGTCGATAAACGTGAGAATTATTTGCCTATTCTCCATAAGACTAAAATGGGAGAGAGTGAGTAGGTTTGCTGCTGTGAGGAACACTGAAAGTAGCCATTTATACCATCAAAAATTTTATTTTTACCATTTGTACCAACTTTCATCAACATATGTCCATAAATAAAGGAGTTTGCCTAATCTCCATATGATTAACATGGGAAAAGAGTATGCAGGTTTGCTGCCATGATAAACATATAAATTATGATTTTTAGCACAAATGTATGAAACAACCACACAAGCTATGTATCAAGTTTCATAAAATATAGAATAAAAATTAATTTCCTTATATAAGATTAACATTGGAGCCTCAAAAATACAAGTACTGTGTTTAGATTTTTTATATCTCGGTAACCTGAAGATAGAGAAAAACTTTAAGGAACTTAATTGTGTAGTTTTTTAAGCTGATTCAATGGTAAATATAAAATTAGAAATTTTAAAAATTACATGTGAAAAAGCAAAAACATTTTGGGGTACAAAACACAACTAGTTTCATTGACCGATATGTCTGGTTTACGAACTCGTCCGAGCATTTGTAGGAATACACGTCTCTACCAAATTTGGTCTCGATCGGACCATTTTTACGAGAGTTATCGTGTTCACAGACACATATATATAATATAATATTATAAAATTTAACGTCTATTGTTTTGGTCTCTGGGCACCTAAAGAAGAAAAAATAACATGGTCTGCTTAACTCTGTGAGACCTACGGTAATAGCTTCTTCCCTATGGGAAATTCGCTAAAAAGAGCTGGGGAGATATTCTTTTTAATTGATCTTTAACTTCAGGGGCTCTACTCGTTTCGATGCTCCTCTAGTTATGTGTTTTTCTGAGAGTGCCACTTATTCAATTTTATTAATTATTCTTTTCCTCGTCTAGTGATGACGAAAGTGAGAAGAAAAAAACCGAGTTGGTAGATAAAAGCAAGAAGGAAGCTGAGGCAAAGGCTCAAGAAGAAGCCAGGAAGAAAAAAGAAGAAGAGGAAGAGAAAGCAAAAGAATTGCAAAAAGCACAAGACAAGTCTAAGCCTGTTTCTAGTACACCTGTTCCTGGTACACCTTGGTCAGTTGCAAAACATTTTGTAGTTTCTATTCTAGTATTATTCAGTATAGTTTTAAGCAGTATAGGCAAAAATACTGTTAGAAATTATTACTTAACTCTCTGAGCAATTCTAGTTAGTCATTCTCTATGTGTTTTTTAAGATTAATAACTAAATTGGTAAATTAAATGGTTTAAATACCTCTTATCTGTAGAAATCCAAAATAGTTGAAGTAGCAACTAGAGTTTCGGCCTACATTAGGCCATCATCAAGCACAAGGATACTTTTTCTCTGATTCCTTACTTCATATGAACACTGACATGTGTATGACACATTTAAAACACAAATCTGGCCGAACCGTGGAGTAAGTGGCGCCGCGACACTACTCCTGCTAATGTTTCGTCTAGACTTGACTTTTTTTAGTCTAGACGAAACATTAGCAGTAATGTTGTGGTGCCGCTCACTCCATGGTTCGGCCAGATATGTGTTTTAAATGTGTTATACCTGTTACCAAAAATTAGTAAAAAGCACTGATGTTTTCCACACGTTATAGGTTCTTTATCTCTTGTAAAATAATTAAACAACTTTTTATCACATGAAATGCCTGCGGCAATTTGCGGCTATACTGTTGTACAGAAGTTATTGCAGTTTGCAGCACTAACATTGCAGGTGCCGTTGTTAAGATTATTTGGATTTTCAGCTATCTAGATTCAGACTCCGTCACATCAGTCTGGATAAACCGAACTTTAACTTACTGTATATTTAAATCCTTTTGTCTGCAATTGTTGCTGAAGTGTCATCATTATGGGGTGTCCAGGTGTGTCGTCTGGACTGGTGATGGAAGGGTTTTCTTTTACAACCCGTCATCGCGGACATCCGTGTGGGAGCGACCGGAGGAGCTGGTCGGCCGTGTGGATGTGGACAAGATGGTCGCCAGTCCACCGGACTCCGCACAGGCAGCCACTGAGACCCAACCTGCAATCAAGCGGGACAACACCAGTGACACGGAGGCGCAGGCAGCCAAGAAGCAGAAACTCGAGCCCACAAAGTGTGAGTTCTCTTTAGTCTTGGTGTTCTACAATGAAACCCAACCAATTGTATATAAATGGTATCAGTGGACCGAAACATACATTCTCACTTAAGTAACGAAAAAAGAAAAATTTATTGTTTAAAACAAAATCATCCAATTTATTAAAAACTAAATAAGAGAATGAGGTAAATAATTGTTATCATTTTTAAGGACATACTCCCCCTTTTTAGAGAAGGTTTTTTGGGTGATGTGACCCTACACTGCACATCAAATTTCAAGACAGACAGTTGGAAAATACGGAAAGAATAATTCCTTAAGAATAACGTTGTGCCCTCTCAGACAACGTACTATGGTTACCACGGACAGTAAATTAAAATTTTCTCCATAGACTAACGATTCAAAATACTAAGTTGTTTAAACTTGTTTTTCCAGGAATTTTAAAAAGTTTCTCATTATTGAATCTAACATTCAGTAAATTTTATTTAAGACCTAATTTGCTTTCACAATCGTTTTTAACTATTTCCATTGTATATTAGGTTAGGTTTGATGTATCTTTGAGTTCGATTATACATCGCTCAGCCACACAGATAATCGAGCGTACTGCACTACTTATTTTTTAAATACACTTATCACTCTGTGCAACTCTCGGTCACCAGGCACTTCAATTGTAAAATTTTTGTTAAGGTATATGCATTTACCTAAACTGTTGCTTGTTTCGGTCTTGCAGTGGATGTAAACCTGACGACAACTTTGACGGAGTCGAAGGAGGAGAAGAAACAAATAGATATAGGCAAGGAAGCTGCGATGGAGGCAGAAGTGCGAGCAGCTCGAGAGCGAGCTATTGTTCCTCTTGAAACCCGCATCAAGTCTTTCCGTGAGATGTTGGCAGAGAAGGAGGTGAGCTCTTTATGTTAAGTATTAATTAGAAAAACACATAGAAAATGAACTATTGTTTCTTAACAGTCTTCTGTTGAATTTAGTAGAACAAAATTCATTGTTAATATGTTAGACTTTAGTTAAAAATGCAAATCATTTGACTACACAATGCCTACAACTAACTCGAAATTTAAGGCTGCTAAAAACATGTCGAGGATGATATAATTAATTGTTGTTTATTTACTTTGTTTTTATTTTCATTCAACCAATTTACCAAGCTCATAGACACTGTTAAAACTAAATAAATCACATAAAATGGTGAAAGATTTAAATAATTTCTCCTGAAATTTACCAAACTTTTTTTATTTTAGCGGTTAATTTATTGCTTAATAAGGCCTATCTTATCAATCTCTTACTAGGTGTCTGCAATCCACCAAAAAATCAGAGTAATAACTCGATATTGTACAGTTCTGAGCTTTGTATCGAAGGTCAGTCGGTACAGCTTAAAATTTTGTACAAATTCAGTCCGGTACAAGGAAGATGTAATGACTAGATTAAGGTTATAATACCTGCAGTCTTCAATCCAATTTTCTTTTTTACACTACTAGTTTCGGGAACAATGTTCCCATTTTCAAGTGTACTTCAAGCATGTCTTTAGGTTACTTCAGGATGTATTCTTTTGTAAATAAGTTGAAGATGTAATATCAGCTTCCTAACTTAGCTATATCCCCGAAAATACCTAAATTTTCAGGTATCCGCAGACCTCTATTATTTTCATATGCTTGTATATAATACTGTACAAAATTTTGAATGGCCCCTAAATGTGTTCTTGAGGTTGAATTATTAACTTCTATAATAGTCTAGGAATTAAGTGTGACCATATGGGTCATGTGAAAAGCCACTTTTCAGGAAATTCGTTAAAAAGGTTAAAAGTACATGATCCTGTGATTGGTGTCAGGTGTCGGCGTTCAGCACGTGGGAGAAGGAGCTGCACAAGATCGTGTTCGACCCCCGCTACCTGCTGCTGACGTCCAAGGAGCGCAAGCAGGTGTTTGACAAGTATGTGAAGGAGAGGGCTGAGGAGGAGCGTCGGGAGAAACGCAACAAGCTCAAGGAGCGCAAGGACGAATACCGAAAGTTGATGGAGGAAGCCAATTTGCACGGAAAGTGAGTAATGCTATTAGTGCTGTATCAATATAAACAATTAAAGTACGACTCCCGAAGTAGACTAGATGAGTAAGCTGATTCCTGTGCCTTCCACGAGGCTCAAGAGCTTTTTCCTGTCCCCTACTTGATCTCAAATTTATAGATCAACATGGTACAAATTTACTTAAAGCATCGCATAAGCACTGTTTTAAGTTAAGACATTTTCCAGGTCTTCGTTTGGAGATTTTGCGCAAAAGTATGGCAAAGATGAGCGCTTCAAAAACATAGAAAAAATGAGAGAGAGGGAGAGTCTTTTCAACGAGTACTTGCTAGAGGTGCGAAAGAAGGAAAAAGAGGAGAAGAACATGCGCAGAGAACAGGTGGGTTTAACAATTCTGAGATGAAGCGTGGCGTGATGTTGTTATCTGCGATGTATAACAATATCATCACATTTTGGTTAAGAATGTGCATCATTAAATATTATTTTTATGTAATAAAAACAATAAAGAAGAGAAAATAATATATGACGGTTTAATGTAGCAGGTACTGCATTTTGAGATGAAAGTCAAATTAAAATGTTTTTGATTAATGAACCACCGATCATTGTGGTTTGTTGGCGGTTCAAATAGAATAAAGAGATTCAAGTATATACCATTGGTTATGTATTCAGAAGGATTTCTCTATCGTAAATGATAACATTATATTTGGTTTTATACAAGGTTTTTCTCCACTTGTACTGGACTCAATATTAATCAAGGAAACAAGTGTCCTTACATAATCCTTAACTGACATCAGTTTAGAGCAATCTTTCTTCAGTCCACTGGAGTCCTAACACGCCATGGTTTTCTCTAGGGGTTTTTTGATACCAAAATGTATCTATTCTCGATACTGAAAGTGATAAGTAAAAATCTATTCTATTGATAACAATTTTCATTATTCACTGTTGTAATTTAACTTAAAACAAATAAGTAAATACAAAATTTAATCATTGAATTATTAAGAATTGGATAATCTAGTTTCTAGGCCTTTATTACAGTACCTACCCAGGCCTTTTAAGTTAAAAAAAATTAAAATGTTACTTTAATGAAAAAGTATAATGTGTAACATAATTTTCAAATAAAATAAAAGATTTTTCACATTAATTCTTTTTAGGCCAAAGTTGTATCTTTTTACAGGATGGCACACAAGATTTGTGTTGATTTATGACATTTTTAATAAAATGATTTGATATAACATTGAGTGTAAAATTATAATTTAAAACTTTTTCAAACTTAAACCTTCATACCGAAAGAAAGATTGACTTTTTGTTTAAGAAAACAAATAACCTCAATTCACAAATCTATGAGCTAACTCCTTTTGGCCTCGCGGCAAAGAAATTTAATTCTTTGTAAATCTGTCTCATAGTCAAAAGTAAAAAACTAACAACAATGTACGGTATTTACTTCTCTTTGGAAAATAGGTTAGATCATGCATATGTCTGAAGGGTTTCCAGTTCCTCTAAACAGCTGTTCTCATAACCATATGACATCTCTTTGTTACACTTTTGCGTCCTGAAAATTGCTTACACTAAATTGCTTTGAATTTAAGTTCATTCTTATCACCTTAATTTCCGAGGTAAATAAAAAATATAAATTCATATTTGCAAACTCATGTTTTTTGTAATTTTAAACTACCTAAAAAATTAAATAGATTGATTAGGTAATACAATTTTTTTGATAAAAGGTATTGAGAATCGATACATTTTTGTATTAACGGTAAATTAAATGTGTTGAAGGTGCTGGTATCATGTTCTTGCTTACAGGAGATCCCCTCGCACTGTCTAGTGCTAATAATAATCCTGTGGCTTTTATAACCCTATGAAGGGATTTTGCTTGCTAGCTACGGCTTTTGTTGTACGTTCTAGTACAATGAACGGCATGTAGTCAGCATAGCGCGTTCTTCACCGCGTTAGAACTAGCTTTCTAGACCAGGATGTGCCACTCTAGTTGTAGCTTCCCAATCGCCTCACGGGTCTGGGTCAACCCCGGGGGACTTGAGGTGCAAATTTTACCAAACTGCCAACAAGCGTGGGATCTGAACCTACGACCCCAAGCTTTGGAGACTAGTGATTTAGACCACACGACCATCCAAGCCCCTTAAACTCATACTTAGCACAAATAATTTGATTATTTTTCTTGAATTCCTTTATCCCTCTCTCGGTCAAATTTAGCGTGTCCCACTCAAGGCAGTTCTGTACCTATGAAATTAGCGAGCGGCCAGAATGCGCGCAGTGGCGTCTATAGCTTGTGCTCAGTGATTTTTTTATTAAATCGTTTTCTATATATTTCACCTAATAACAGTAACACTTAGTATTCATTTCGTCTGTGATCAAGCACACATAATGTTAAAACGCATCACGGTCCGCTATTATAAACAAGTCTAAAAAGAGAATCCGATCAATGTATTGTGATCACTATTGAAGACATCGTGACGAGTTGTAGTAGTTCTTAAAACAATCGCTAGAGAGGTCGATTTTCGACTAAGATTCAAGTCGTTTGACCTGCAGCGGCAACTCGCCCGCAAGTCAATCTGAGTCGTTTGACTGCGAGAGGGTTAAATTCAAAGACTAAACGCTATTGAATTACAACCAAGTCAGAATAAACTTGCCTAAAACAATAAGTACACAATTACATGTATGTCTTAATTGAAAACCCTCTAAGTTCAAAAGATATGTAATCAGATCAAATGTATCAAGTTTACTTACAGTAATTTTAGATATTTTGAAGTCCTGTATAAGTATTTGGAATTATGAATAGTTACAAAATTTAAGAATGATAAGTAAAAAAATGCTACCATCGATTAAAATAAACACTTCTGCTGGCTTTTCAAAGGCTTGTGGTTTCTTCATATTTTCTATTTATCTGCACGCATAATTTTTTTACTAACAAATTCTAATTGCTATAATTGTCTGGTGTACCAAATAGTTAAATGATGGATGTATTCTGTTATTTGGATATTAAAACTTGGTGTTATTTAAATAATGATAATAGTATAATAATTAATTGTAGGATATATTACGAAATAAGTGTTCCATTATGCCAAAAAATCCCTTTAAAGTAAAACACCAATTGAAAAATTCCAGTTAAATTAGAGGTGTAGATATTCGAAAAGACAAATCGCATTCAGATATCTGATAGGTTATGTACTGGCAAAGCTAAGCCAATTGTAATTCTGTGGCTGGCGACTATTATCAGATTATGAGTAATCATCTCTGGTGATAGACTAATACCGTAACAAAAGTCTACAATATCGGTTCCTGAAAGCAAATAAAATCACTGAATTGTAAAAAAGTACTTTCATGAATTTCAATCGTAAATTATTAGTATGATTTCCTTATGTATTATTTCTGAATTCATGGTACTAGAATGATCAATAGTTTCTAATTGTTTAGTTTCTATACTTGAATAACATGTTCTATAACAAGCGCATCTTCCAACAATCTATTAAAAATATGAATGAACTTAAGTATGAAGTACTGAAGTATGATTTTACTGGGTTTATTGTCATTCAGTAACACTCGTTCGTTACGTCAAAGTCTGTCTCCTGCTGTGTTGATCTTTTCTTTGAATGAATTTCAGCATAATCTAACGAAGATACACACTAAGTTAAATTCATTGTCGAGATTTATTTTATAACTATGTGGATTTAAATTTCCAAGTCGTTAATGTGATTTTTTGCTGGGATCGTTTAATTTTTATCATTAAAACATACTATTTAATCTGTTTGCATTGTGAGGGTCTTTTAAATTTATTGCACCTATGACAATAATTTTTTTCAAATTTTTTAACTTCATCAGTTTTAATCCACGGTTTAAAATAATAAAAAACAATCTGTTTGATTTGTAAATTACTTGTGTTCAGTAGGATATGTTCATTTAAATGAATGAATATTTTAAAAGATTTGAATTAATTTTTGTGTCTTAACATGTTTGCGATGATCGTGTGATTTTTCCAATTTAAAATATTAGGTTATATTTGCAAAACCAGAAAGGTGTTTTTTTTTGTAAAATTATCGGTGAAGATGAGCTAAGCAATGTGTCAACAATTATTTTCAAAATAAAATCTTGTATGTTTTATACATATATATTTTTGTACCTTCAAATTTGTTGGGCTGTGGGCTAATAGAGGTACATAAGTTTCAAAGACATAATCAAAAACATTCTTGTTTGTCGTACAATATTTATCATCTGTTAACAATTTTCCAAGAACACTACAATAGACTTGGCAACTCAATGTAGTCTTCAGGCACACGACACACTAATGCTGAGCGTATGCCTCAGGAGGACTTCGAGGTCATTTAAAAAAATCGGCAACTCAAATAAAGCCGACGCCTTCGCGAACGTGTTAAGTCTAACATTTTGAGATAGGCGTCGATTTGGGAAAAGTATACTACCCTTACTAAAATTTGTGTTTACTGTATAGTTTATATCGGTATCGAGAAAAATTTACAGTTGAAAACGGGAAAGAAATTGGTGGTACAATGTAACACATAATATTTACATTAAACATGTATTTGCTCACTCTTTATAGAAGGTTGTGGTGATTGGGATAGGTAAGCTACACATATATGTAGGAGTTTTATTCCAAGCTTATTAGATTTGAGATCGGGAGAACAGATTTACATGAAGGAGAAATTCACAATCATTCACTGTCTATAATCCAGAATTGGTTTCAATACTACCATCAGAAATGTACAAGTTTTTTAATAAAAGCGTTTTCTGTAAAGGTAAAAATGTAGTTATCACTGGTTTATTGATACTGGGATTTAGAGAAAAAATTAGTTCTCCTAGTTTTTGATTGTGTATTTTCAGAAACACCTGACAACAAAAAAGATTAATCTTACGAAAAAATGATTTCTTTAACACTAACTGAGAATTGTCTCTGTTACGATAGATTAATGGATCTTAATATATTAGAAATAATATTAAACTGGATAAAAACAATAATACTTTATAAAGTTTTCCTTATTGACCATTAGTGTAAATAATAATTTTTGTTATTGAATATCAACTGAAAAAAAACTTATGAAGTTTCTTACGATAAATGATATTAAAAGATTTGATCACTGTGAAATGATAGATTCTTGGAAGCAAAATTCAATCTATAGCACAATATAGACATTTTAGAGTAGTGAATAAAACTCACACCTTAGGTCAAGGAAAATTATTAAAGTTTTTAAAACCAAAGTTTCCTCATATTTAATTTGTTAATGGTACACAGTCCAAACTATCGGTTTGTTTTTCTTGCATTTTTAAAATAGGTGAAACAATAACATTAGGAATGGTTATACTATCAAAGATTGATATAAAGAATCTAAAAGGGGGATCCATGCCATAATGTGTGAATACGATCGTGCGATAGAATTTTTCTTGTTATTCCTCCATGGTTTCTTTCTGAAAATACATTGTTGCTAACCCATAGAAATCAAGATGGTGGAGAATATAAATAAAATATATGTAGGATTATTTTTATTGGTTAAAGTCGTATCAAGTCCCACATGAATACATTCATTTCCTATACATAATTTGTCTTAAAATACCTGAATAGACCATTATTTCACCACCATTCATTTAATATTTTATCACCATTTCATATTTTCCAGCGAATCTAAACCTAATTTATCTGTTTTATAGATCACACTGTTGTACATTTCAGCAACTTGCGACGAGTAATGACACAAATAATTACTATAATTTATAAACTCTACAATAACAATTGTATAGCCTCAGTAATGCCAGAAAACATATTATTAAATCAAGAGACTTCAATAGCTATGATATTCAAAAACACCTTAATCCTAATTCTCTTACTCTTAAAATACAAAAAGTGCATTTATTTGGGGGTTCACGCACGATCGTATTCTCGCGTGCATGAAGTCCTCCCTCTAAAAGGGCTGATTAAAAAATATTTTACATCAAGGATTATGTTATATCGAGGTTCACTAAATAGAGTATAGGTCAGCTATCCTTAATAGTCTGATATTAAATGAAATTATACAATTGACTTAATTTGTTCACTACTTTGTCTTTGACTGTCTGTGGTCATCGAGATTTAAGACTTTTGATGCATTTATATTCAGGTGAAGAAAGAAGATTATTTCCGGTTGGTTGTTTTTCCTCACAGGATTTCCTGTTTTCTGGTTTCACATTTCTGTTGCTGGATCTCGACCAAGGATTCTACATTTGTATATAGCAAACTCAGTTTTGGGTTTGTGAAGCAAGTAATATAGGTTAAGTGAAAGTTTGGTTTCATAGTAATTTTTATATTTAAAATACAGTAGACTCTCTTGATTGTGGCAGAAATCGCCACAGAGCATATTAGAATTAGATACTATTATTATTATTAAGGGTAGATATAAAAAAATTGATAATTGTTGTGATAACAGAAATCGTCTAATGTGGACTTGACAGTAGGTCACATATTCTCAACCACGTAAACACTTAATGAAATTCCTACATTGGGTACTGATGGACTTATTCGTTAAAAATACACAAATTAGAAAAACTTCAGAAAATCCAAAATATGACTTACTAACCCCTCCCCTCAAGTTAATAACAATCTATTTTTTAGTGTTATTAGGTAATGTTTACCTTAAGCTGTTTACCATGTTTTATCGGACAAACTTAACAAAAATGTATAGAAGTTGGACCTTTAGTGTAACTGTTAGCCAACATTTTAACAAAGAAATCATCCTCAATCTAATCGAAAATCAAGTTTTTGTGTTCAAGAGATCCCAAATGAATAGATACACTGTAAACTCAAAACTGAAAATTTTGATGAAAACCAAACTTTCTCCTTATAGTCGACTCCTTCCAATCCGTACACCTGGGACCGAAGCTCTGTCCGGATTTAAAAAATTCCAGACCATCCAGCGGTTTTATATGTATATACAGTAGAACTTGGATAATTCGAACCTCAAGGGAGCAGAAAAAAAATTCGAATTATCCAAAAATTCGAATTAGAAAAGTTTATGCAAGTGGTTGAAATAAACAATCAAACATCATGTTTTAACATGTTGTATAACATTGTATATTAAAAAAGTTAGGTTAATGAAGATATTATTGATTAAAAATCCTAATTTTTGTTAAATGTCAATAATGTGTTTGGAGGGATCCCGAAACTAGCTATTACAAACTTTTTCAAATCCCTTCTCTACCTCCTTGATCGCCGCTATTTATTCTTGCAACGTCAGAGATTTGTAGGTTCGCTTTGACGAAGCCATCATACACACGACGTGTTAACATGAAAGCAGACGACGAATATCGGAACAAACTACAAACCACCACCTATGATACACACAGATGTCAATGTTGTGATTTATGAGCAGTAGCTAAAAATAGTCTGAGGACAGGAAGCCCGAACGTCGTTTCCTGGAAAATCGCACACAATGACTTGTTCACTTATACACACACTATAGATTTCCGCTGTAAAAACTTCGAATTATCCAAAATATTATTCGAATTAACCAAGTATTTTAACATTGTTTTTATATAAGGAACAGGGCAAAGAAATCAAAACATATAATTCATAAAGTTACTGTTAATTCTTTCACGCTAATAGTGACGCCCAGTCGTAGTGAACCAGGCTCGATTTTCGTTCAGCCCGGGTGGCCTCAGGCGTCGACCGTTCTGTCTATATAAATCACATTTTAAGATGGTTTAAAGCCAAACCAAATATTACAGGTTTTTGTTTCCAACTCACTAGATCGTAGTTTTTTTGTGATAAATTAAATGTTTAAATAAATTGGAATGAACATGAAATTGTAAATCACTGCAAATTAGACTTTTACAAATTTATTTTACAGTATGAATAAATCGAACTCTATATTAATAAGAAAATCTCAAACGTATTTACTATAACATAAGAAGAATAAAATCTTGGCTTTACAATACTGTACATATTAAAAGAAATCTATTATTTTCTTCTGCTTAAACTGTTTTCTTGAACGCATAATCACGCCATTTCCTCTTAATCATTACATCCACAGCTGATTTACCTATTTGTTCCTCGACATAGAGCATCTAACTGTGACTGTGTTGCATAGGTCAGCTGGTGACGTTGCCATTTATCGCTTCACTGAAGAGCCAAATAGAAAACTGATCTAATTTTATTATGTTTATTTATATTTAGGCTGGAAATGAACAAAGATGTTCAATCCTGTCGATTTCTGCCATGAAAAACGTGATTGCGTGTTGGCGGCACATTTCCAAGAAGTAGTTCGGACCATCCGGTGTTTGGACTAGAGGGAGTCGACTATGTTTGATTTGGAGAGTTATAGGAAGAAATCAAAATAACAAAAAAGTAATTAATTTTGAAACTATTGACCTATAACAACATATATCATTTAGATTACCTCAACAATATGATTGTTGACTTGTTCAAGCAAATATTTAACCACATCAAGGATAAATTTGTTATTTGAAATTAGTTCTGGTTTTAAATTTAATTCTAGGTTAGTGGAGTGTCACTTTACATTCATACAAAGTCCTATAGCTACAACAGCTAGAGTAATGAAAATAATTGTGTTATATTGGAAGCAAGACTTGTTTGTACTGTCAACTGTAAAGACTACAGTCGCACAGACGTCCTGGTGTTGACTGAAAATTTTAATTTTTATTACAGTATTACAGTACACAACCTCTTATCTAGCCACCTATTAACTGGCTCTCGCTTTTACCATTAGAGCCCTGGTTGGAAATAAAGTAAAGTCTAGTTTATCCGGAATGTGGCGGAGGTCGAATCTGGAGAGCTGAAAATCTGAAAATAGAACAGGATAGACGTCCATGTCGCATAGACAATGATCGCGAACGAGGCTGCAATATTAGTATTACATCTAAGGTCACATGTTGAAAAGTTTTTTTTTTAATTTTAAAAGATAAAACTATAATAGAATATAGAAAAACAATGTAGTACTTTTTATTAATTATAGGAAAAAAATGAAACACTATTCACGAGGAAAACCTATTTCACTTCATATTAATTCCTTGTTCAAGTCTTAAACCGAGGAACCGGCCGGTCACTAAGTAAAAAAGTCCATTAACCCTTTCCGTGCGGTTAACGCCATTAAGCGTAATCAGTCATTTCGCCACATTTACTTCGCTGTAGTTCGCGAAACAACCGATAGAGTTCATGGTGATGTTACTTTAGCCTCTATGTATACACAAAACCAATATAGCAGCTTTGTTGAAATATTTAGTGACTAAAATTAGTTGTTTTGTAACTTAGGCCAGTATTTGTTCGCTCCCGTACTGCGGCTTATGCCTACAAACCCGAGTCATTTCGGCCAGCTGTTTTCAGTATCCAAAACATTGTTGATATCCATCGATTTGTGATAGTATGTTTTGTGTTTAAGGAATAAACAGTTAATATTTTGTGAATGTAAATTATAGAAAATGGTTCATCCATTTTTGAAAATTGAAATTGAATTTTTGAAAAATCACTTTTTTAGATACCTAAAAAAATGTTAAATAAATAAAAATGAAGGAAAATAATGTTTTTATTTTTCAACCTGAATGAGCAGGGAGTGTGATTTTCAGTAGGATGGTAAGGGTTGATTATTTTTTTCTTACCACTTTTTACTTCATTTTCCTTAAGAGTCTGCATCAGTGGTAGGCATCTTGAATTTTAGTCCCGTAAGGACAATGTTAAATTCTGGCGGAACATACCTTCACTTTGGCGTGTGTAGTGTAAACTTTAGAAGTACATTGATGAGATGAGGCTCAAGGGCATGACCTTTTCAATATGTTCAAAAATTTAACTTGATATAAAAACAAAAATCCAGGAATATTTTACAAAATATATCATTATTATTTTTTTATTGAGAACGGAAATAAGAAGTTCTGTAAGGTGGTGCCCTGGAGGACTGTAATACCTTTAATTTGACACCTCTTCCGTTAATTTATGACAATACGTCAAGAAGATATAGGCGCCAGAATTTAACATTGCTCTTACGGGACTAAAATCCAAGATGGCTACCACTGATGCAGACTCTTAATCTTCATAGCCGGATAACAACAGCTGAATTACTCTCATTAGTAGTGCTCCAGTTCTTTCATCGTATGTTACGCATTAATTGTTAGTGATACTTGCTGCTTAGAGCTTATTGCTGCGGTTGTGTCTTGAGGTTTGAGAGCGCTTTTATTTTGAGTAGAGTTGAAACAAGTATTTTAACCGTCATTTAATTTTTTAAACTTGATCCGGATAAACTGGACTTTACAATACTCAACGATGCTTATCAACCTCGTTATTTTCTAACCGCACCTCGTATAGTCTGCTTAAATGTGTTGTATTTTTATAAGGCTTGGGTTTGGAGATCATCCTTATCCTACAAAATTTTTATCCTGTCAGGTTCTGGTCTCATGGTGGCTAGAAAAGAGGGAGTTTACTGCAGCGTAATTGCCTTAAAATTTTATAATATTTCTTCTTTCAAAAACTGTTTTACCTAATTAATTTATCAAACAATACTTCTACTTTTGTAAGTCGGTGGCTCAGTTGCTAGCGTGATGGTCTTCAAGGCTGCTTTGAGTCCCAGTATTTACAGTCAATATCGGCATCTTGGTTCTGTGTCGACAACTCTCCAATCTTTGCTTGACACGTTCCATCCATAGATGGTGCCCAGGCTGTGTTGTAGGTTGTAGCCACAGGTAGTCTAGGTAAAGGTAAAAGAGACTTTCACGCACTTAAAATAACTTCTGTTTACGTTAAATTCCCTTTCTCCCGTAATATTGAATGGTGCTAGATTACTGAGAGTCTACTGTATCGGGAAAACCTTAACGAGCATCATATTTTTCCTGCTGCATCGCTATATCTGAGAACACCAATGAAAGACAAGAAACATATAAACCTCTTACAAATTAAGAATAATTAATTCCTTGAACCTCTTAAGTTTTGAATTAGTACTGAAACCATGTGTATATTAATTTTGACAATCTAAAAATGTTCTCTGCCATAGTGTTGGTTAATTTTTCAGTAGTAGAATACAAAAATGTCTCTTTTTTCATGTATAAGTGAACGGTGCAGACATTCATTGTTCGTTAGTAAACAATTTAACTTATTAGTGATCCATCAATATCAGTGAAAAAATTAACATTTAATTTAGCACCATAAAAAATATTTTGAACATTTTTGCAGTATTTTTTAAATTCAAAATGAAAGATACATTAAATTTTAATTTCCTCATTTGTATTGGTCATTGGGGAATGAGGCCTTATTTGACTAAGCCTGTATGAGATGTTTCTATTTATTCAGTGTCCTATAAACTATGGAATGTCCCAAACTGGAAATAGTCTAACGGTGTTGGGAAAAATGCGCAAGTAAAGTACAGTAGATGTTGCATGAGATGTTGTAATTGGAACTAATGATGACCGACATCTCGCAGTGTATCAAGGGCTAGCGTCGGTTGTCATTGCCGTTAGAACCACTGTGACGCCACCTCCCGACACCTGCCACATTGGTTTTGTATATTAGTAAGTGTTATTATTTTGTTATACTAACTCACATTCAACAAACTGTGACATTGTTATCCTTTTTTAATCTGTGATTAAGAACTGGCATATTTTTTACAATGTATATGAACTTCCCTCATGAAAAAAAATACAGACTTAGTTTTGCTTCACTTTTTGACTGACAAATATTTAACTAAAAACTGTTATAACTGAGCAAATTAACCCAGCTTAGCAGATTTTGACTTGTTTTGCAACTTAGGAAAATGTTATATCCAGCAGCAATAGTGTAAATTTTTAGTTTAACACTAAGCCATAATTTTTTTCTTGTGTTATTAATAAAAATACCTATGTTGAGGTGGTTTACACTTTAAATATCATCTCTTTACACACTCAGAAAAATTGTTATCTGTGTTTTATTATTTAATAAGGCAGAATTTATCCAGATTGAATCAGATGTTTCCCAATAAAATTTGTTAAATCTCAGATATTTGTTAATTAATGTGAGGCTATAAACACTTTAAGAAAATATATAATAATTTTCTTGAGTCTGATCAAGGTAATTTATTTTAAACTAATAAACCAGTGAAACACGTGAATGAATTGGAAGCAATCTAAATTGTTACTGTGTTGACTGTTGTTTTATCAATATCTGGAGGATCAAAACTCAATTCTCACTGCCTGATTATTTAAGATAGATATGGAATGTAGTTCAAATACCATTTAATTTGCTATTTATTAAGTTAATCCAAATATTACTTTTGTAACAGAAACACTCTCCACTGAAGTTATAATCTGTAAACGAATGACGTATCAGTATAAGTACAGAAATTAAGTTGTATTTCGTGTTTTTGTTGGTGGTTCACTCTGTGATGAGGAGCCATTGTTCTCTGTTCTGTATTTGTGTTTTTTAATAAAGGTTTTGTAGAAAATTGTATATGGTCTACCTTGCTACTCTTTGCAGTTTTATGTGTTGATGTTGTCAATTTGTTGCAGCTGATAGTGTAGTTAACTATTTTTTGATGGAAACAGCTGACTTCATTGTCTCGTTGTATTTTTTTTTTTAATGAAAGGTTTTGTAGAATTGTATATTTCTATTGGTTTGTTTCAGGTATGGTATGATTTGTTATGTGTTCAACATTTATCTGATTGCAGTTATATTTGATTGAGTTCATGTGATTTGTGTATTAAGCTACTTATGACTTTTTTTGATGGAAACATATTGTCATCAAGCAAAAAACCGTTTTGTTCATGTAATTTTATGACAAAATATTGACTATATTAATACTAACATCTGGTGTAAGTTTCAGGTGACCTGGTATGACCATTTGATTATGAAATAAAGTTCAACATTAACTGAATATTAAATTGAATTGTATTGAGTTGGTTATTTATATTAAGCTAGAGTTGAAATACTTGTAGAGTACTATACTATAGACTAAAACCAATAAAGTAGTAGTCAAGATCATGTGGTGTTGCCAAATCGACCTATTCTATTAAAGCATATAGTTACGTCAGCTGATAGGGTAAATGAAAAATGGCAACACTGCTGGGCAAGAGGGGTGAGGGGGGAATCAGCTGTCCAAGACCTCACCGGACTACTTCGTGCGTTTTACTCTAGCATTTAGCCCAGTAAGTCAAATGTTGCCGGATCTAATCCAGTGACCGGCTACTCCTGTCAGATAATGGGAAACCATTACCTCTGGCTACCCTATGTGACGATACCTCACTGTTCTTAATTCACCGCACAGGCCTTAGGCCTATGGTGGTTGGCAGTTGAGGTTTTTTACAAAAAAAATCAGATTTGACTGTCTTATATTCTACTATAATGTTACCGAGGTATGATTACTAAGTAAAATAATTTATTATATTCTACTGATGTAAACGAGTTCTCAGAAGAGATTTCATTTTGGTAAAGGTATTCAACATTAAAATTAATCATTTTTGGTAGAGATTATTGTGACATACTATTTATTAGTTTTAGTCTAATAACAATTAATTTTTCTAGTGTTAATCTAATTCAATGGAAATTAAAATTTTCCGAAAGAATATGATTAATTACTTGAAGTATAATTTAAATAGTTACAAGTTAGAAGTGTTTCATGTAATACTTTTAAATTTAATACAGTAGAGGTATAAGTATTGATAGTTTTAACATAATATGGATTCTTTTGTTTAGTTACAAAGTTAGTTGATTATTGTCTAATGATAGAAGTTGAACAAACAGATAAAAATTATGTCTTTATGACAATTGCTGATAGGGAGTAAGTAATTGTATTATAATAATTGTATTTGGTTTTGTCGAAACCTCTTGGATTAGAAATTAAACACATCTTCTTACGGTCGTAGGCAATCGGAACATTCTTCTTTATATGACTATGTCATTTTGATGTTACCGCAGTGAGGATTTGATTATGGGACTTGAAGATACTGTACGGTAACCAAATTATTACAGTAACAGATAAAACTTACAAAGCTTTTATGTAGTTATTAAGATACTAAAAGATAAGTATACAAATCAGTTAATGCACGCTTTTTTGTAATAAAAATTGTATTGCAGTATCTAATTTATACCAAAAACAAATTATTCAGAAAATAAAATTCCCTTGAAAAATCAATTTGTGTGAAAGATACTAAATATATGGCAAATATTATGTCGTTGTGTACGTCTGTATGTTATTCTCTATTAACAACACTAATTTCTGTTCCAGCATTTACAGTACTTCTTAAGATAGAAAATTCCTGACGGAGTAAAAATTATTTTAAATTTTATTCTCCTTAGAGAAATGGACAGAGATTATGTTTCTTACCTTATCTAACAGTTAGTACTGTTCACAGGTGAAGCGAGACTTCTTTAGCTTATTACGAGAACACCCGGAAATAGATAGACACTCTAGATGGAGTGACGCGAAGAAACGGGTCGACTCGGACGCGAGGTACAAAATCATCGACTCTAGCAACACGAGAGAGGACTACTTCAGGGAGTATCAGAAGATACTGAAGGACGAACGCAAGAGGGAGAAAGAAAAGGATAGAGATCGTCGCGATAAAGAGAGGAAAGAAAAAGGAGATAAGGACAAAGATGCGAAGGTGGAGAATGAAAGTGAGGTAGGAATTGCTCAAAATAATGTCCCTTAAAAATAGTAGTAAGCTAAATATTCACATTATGGTATCCACTACATAAAACAACAACATCACTGTAGCTTTAACAGTTTCTAGAAAGTGAATAATTTATGTTTACATTTTATTCTAAAAAATAATACTTCTGACTCTAAAGTTCCGGTAGATAAAAGACATATAATTTTTCAATGTCATCTTAGTGACTTTTTTTGTAAATTTTAAAAATTGAACGTTACTGACATGGATATGTCTTAGCTCTGGGGGAGGTGTGGACAATTTGCGCGACCAAAATTAAAAAAAATTATGTCCTTTTGTAAGTGACGTTAATAGTTATTGACATCATAGTTTGGTTATAAGAACAGCTGTTTGGACATATACATATCCTATTTCCTACAGGGAAGTAAGTACAAACATTTTGACTGCATTAATCAGCTTATATTCAAATCAACGATGATAGTTTTTGACCACTAACCATTTTCTCTAAGCCAGCTGATCTCTTCCCTTGCAAGTTATTGATCGTCATCTAATAGCCGATTAAATACGGTACATTCTGAGAGCGATTATTTCAGCATTGTAATTGAATTGTGGAACTATACAGATATTTATCTTTCATTCAAAATAAACCCCGTGCAAAATTTTTGAGTGGTAAGTTTTAAGTCAGTCTCACAGAATTAACATTTTAGTTCATTTACCCCATGTTAAAAACCACACATTTATTCATAAACAGCTTATCGAATACTGCCTGTTTTTTAACTCCAGATATCTAGTATGTCAAAGAATATATAATCCAGATTTCACACCACAGACAAGGGCATTGAAAGTTTTACTCCCTAACAACAACCAACACAAGATACACATATTCCCATTCTGTTCCATCCATCAATTATACTGTAATATATTTATTGTTTCCATTGCTTCATCATTGTTGTATTTTTCTTAGTAAAATAACTTTGTTCTAGTACATTAATTTGATATGTAAATATTTGCAGCCGGAGAATGCAGAGTCTGATGGTGAACAGGAGAAGGAGAAAGCAGCTGAGAAGGCAGCTCGAGTGGAAGCGTCTTTGCGGGAGAGAGAGAAGGAGGTACAACGGACATTAGCTGTGCATCTGCGGGACAGAGACAACGAGAGGGAACAACACAAGCATGATGAAGCTGTGCAACACTTCAACGCTCTTCTTGCCGACCTGGTCCGTAGTTACTTACAATAAGTTCGAGTTTTATTTTGAAAGCATTTAAAACCCTCTTATGTTTTAATACTCTATTAATGGATAGTTTATGTGAATAGGCCCTATAGTAACTTAGCTGTTCTCACATAATACAAGTGTAACAATAATGATGTACTGATAAACAGAAGTTAATATAGGTTAGGTTTTTAAGTGCAGAAAAATTTACCAATTGAATTGTGTTTGTTCCCAGGTTCGGAATTCGGAATTAGTTTGGAGAGAGGCCAAAAGACAGTTGCGCAAAGACCACCGTTGGGAATTGGCGGAGCTTCTAGACAGAGAAGAGAAAGAGAAGCTATTTAATGAACATATAGAGCAGCTCTCGAAAAAGAAGAAAGAAAAATTTAGGTTTGATATTATTTTTTACTACCACATATGACAAACTTAGAAGAACAAAGACACCCAAATGGTAGCTCGGGGTAATGCTCCAGCCTAGTTAAAGGTTGCTGGATCAAATCCAGTGCCTGTTAACCCCTGTCGGATCATGAGCGGTTAGCCTGTGTGACTAATGCTGCTACGGTACCTCGCTGTCTTTAAAAGAAGAAACAATTTTTTTAAGATTTGTAGCACAGAATGATAATTTTAATGTACGTTCTCAATCTAAAATTTCTCCTATTGAGGACTCTTTCAACTCTGGGTCATATTCAGTTCTTTTTTATTTTGTGTATCTTTACGCCAGAGGCATTTTGATGGGAAAAGGTCCATCCCGAGCTTGTTACTACCTAACGTCGACCTGTTATTAGAAAGCATCATTAATTAATAGCCCAATGACATTGTTTTGTTCCAGGGAGCTACTTAATGAAACACAAGAAGTTACCTTATCTAGTTCATGGAAAGAAGTCCGGAAACAGATCAAAGACGATCCTAGGTATACCAAGTTTTCATCTAGTGAAAAGGTTTGTATATTTATGTGTAGGTCTAACAATAAATTCATACATACAACGCCTTTTAGATTTAAGATAAGCTTGGGTGTAATAGCCAGGAATATTCATCTGTATGGCTTTCTAATGGATTTTTAAAAACAATTTTCACTAGATTTGTTTCAAGAATTTAAGGTATTGTGAGATTGGAAACGGCCTATCTCTAATATATAGATATAGCCTATCCCTAGTTTGTAGAGTAAAAAATCAAGTTGAGTTTTCGATATTGAATCTCACAACTAAGTTTTTACTTTAAAATGAAGTCTTGTTGCTACTCTCTTCATTTTAATGTAATACTATTTTCTTTTTCAGAAGTGTGAACGTGAATTCAAGGAATACATAAAAGATAAAATGGTTGCAGCAAAAGCAGATATAAGAGAGCTTCTTCAGGTAAATAAAAATAAAAATTCACATCAGTTTAAGTGGCATTTACAGTGCAACTTGGTTGAATTCACCAAGCCAAACTTCATTGCGATATTTTTAAACTTGATTTTTTATACAGTATAGAGTAGTTCAGTCAGTCATAAACATAAACTTTTATGTGTATTTCAAATTACCTTCATTAAAAGTGTTAATTTCATGTAAAAAGTGTTTTTCTATTTTTTCTCGGTTTTAAATTAAAATTATGAAGCTCTTTTATAATGTCACTCTGATATAGCGTCATTAATTGTGTGGTCCCTTCAATGACGTTATAACCAAGTTCTACTGTAGTAAGAATAGTTTGGTAACAAGTGTTATGGAAATCATAATTTCATTTATTACCAAGTAAAAAAAACATCACATTAAAGTTAGCTTATTTTCTCTGAATAGTCAGACAATCCTATATACGATACATGACTGCATTAATGTCTAACATTGGTAGATTGGTTACATTTATGGTCAATTTAGCTCTGTACATTTGTAATAAAATGAAAGCCAGGAATGACAGCTTATCTTTAAGAAGCATATTTTTTGTTTGATTTGATTAGTTAACGGGCCTAATTACTGGAATGCAAACATAATTGCTGAGTTTTCCTGTCATGATTTTTTGCACTTCTTTAGCTTAGTTAAAAAGGTAAAAATGTTTAAAAAAATAGTTAAAAATGAAAATTACCATTTATTGCAAGAAAAATGTTAGACTGATCTGGATGGCTCTGAATTTTTTCAGGAAAATATTACTATGAAACATTACCGACCCAATCAGGTCCGCAACATATTTTATTATTTTACTTTGCATCGCTGGTAGTAGCATCATTCACGTGTCTAAACGAACTAAACGGCAATTTTCTGAACCGTCTAATTTCATACTAAAACCACTTTTTCTCATCATTATACCTCCTCCCACCCTTTCAAGTTTGTGTGTGTGTGTTTTTTTATATTTAGTTTGTCACAGTTAATTTTTAAATGTTTACCTATTTTTTTACAGAGTGTTAGATAACATGCCATCTGTTATCAGTATTATTGTCAAGGTAGGAAATATACAGTATCAAAATTTTATGAGCAGGTTGAAATTTACAGGACATGTTTATAAACTTTATTGTTTGTCCTGTGATGCATGTAGGACGTGTGAAAATATTTATTTGCATTTGCTTATATATTACAGTTTAGTAGAATTGAATTGTCAAATCTGTTTCTAGGAAACTAAGCTGATCACACACAAGACATTGTCACTATTTAAAGAGAATGAGGCAGTTTTTAAGGAAATAGAGGAAATCCTTAAAAAAGATAAGAGGTACCTGGAGTTGGACCATATTCCGGAAGAACGCAATGAACTAGTAATGGCCTATCTAGAGGACCTGGAGAAAAGAGGTCCCCCACCTCCTCCCACGGCTTCAGAACCATCACGTCGGATTACAAAATAGAGGTAAAAGAGCTGTCTACTGTATGTGAAGGATTTCAAATGATGAGATATGTTAAGAGGCTCTCTGAATCCAAAAGTGATTTTCAGATTGATGCCTGTCTAGGTCTATGTCTGTGTGTACAGAACCTTTCCGGTTCTGAAACCACACTGATCATCCAATTTTTATGAAATATGATATTTTTATTAAAGATATGTAGTTTTTTAATTTAATTCAGAGAGAAAGTATGTGTCCACTCATACTGTTTATTTTTGTTTCAGACAGTAAACAAGAAGACAAAAGCGAGTCGCTACTGTCCCAAGAGTTTTACCGTACAAGCTAGACTTAAACATCCATTAAGTAAACCAGTGTCATAAAATTGAAGCATGAGAAAATTCACAAGTTTAAAGACTGTTAGTAATATCAGGACCACATCTATCTGAATCTGTTCCTAGTTGATCAATTTCTTACATTCTATATTTGTTTTGCTGACTTTTACCCCTTAGTGTGTATAATGTTTTAAGTTTTAATAGAATGTATAGATTAGATTTCTGTATTAGTTGACCTGTTGTACATGCTTGTCTAATTTTGACATTATTTTTAGAAATGGTAAAAGTTGTAAAGAAAACATAGAAGCAGTTCTTTTAATAAATTTAACCAATTGTGACTGAACATGTTTTTGTACCTTATTGTCATTTGATAAATCTGATAAGGCTGAGACAGTCTCAGCCTAGCCACTGAGGATGCCACTTCACAGCAAGGGCGAAACGTTTGGCAATACAAACAACATGGCGACGCGGCAACTTGACATTGTCAAACTTAAGTCTTTTCCGTTTAGGTTAGTCCACTAAGTCTTTGGCCTGAACGGCTTTAAGTGTTCTTGTAGGGACTTTTTATCCGTTTTAGACTTGTCATTAGAAATATAAAACACGACACATAAAAACGAACAATGATAAAACTGTATTGACTGTAGGCCTACTTTTTACACGATCGTTTTACCCGATTACTTGAGATTAAATCAAATGTTTGAAAATTAGTTTGACAAAAATTGATGTTAAAAGAGTCGTACCGAGAATCAAGTCTATTGTGATGTACTGTGAGTGTAGTAAGACATTGCCTTACACTATCTCGATCAACAGAGTACTACTACATCCGCACATGTGATGTTTATGAGACAATGGAATAACTTTGCATTGGCTAACAGGATTTCTTTGTTACGTCCAAAGACGATAACTGAATTCTTATGTTCAAAAAAGTATGTTATTGTTATTTATGTAACTATATATTACCTTTGTTTGTTGCTTATACACTATCACTGGTCACTCCCACATTGTTCGCGACGGCGGCGGGCACGTGTAGTACGGTCATTCTGTGGGGTTCATTTAGTTCACTGGTGTTTTCACTGTTGGCTGCGTGGTGTGAGGATTTAGGGTAGTTGGTATAATGGCTGGTATTATTTTCTTTAAATTCAGACCTGTTGGTGATATATACTTTTGTGCAGGGAGAAGAACAGGTTATCTTGTATACACCTCTTTCCTTTTTGGTATGGTATTTTATCTGAAAATTTGCATTTGCTTATCCACAATGACCCTGGTCCTATCAAAATCTGATTAAAGAGGTTTCCATTGATACGATTGACATGCACATAGTCACATTTTAAACTCATACAAAATGATAACCTTATTTTATACTTTGTTGGTTTTATTCATGGTGTTTTTGGCCAAAATTATTTTTTGTTTCATAATTAAATTTTAATGAGACAATCTTATTGTGGAATTTCATGCCAATTTTAGAAATGTTCTTTGTATTTTGATAAATCATATAATAAGAGAGATAAATGATTTTAGGCATAATATAAATATATGCAATCATATAGACACAACATAAATAGAATTAGTTAACATTGGGACTTTGTAAAATGTAAAGAAAAAGCTTTAAGATTGATGTTACATGCATCATTGGTAAGCTTCTTTCTTCAGCTTTTCACTGGTATAAATATATATTATCTACATTTTATGGGTTATGAAATAATGGACAATAGTTGAACCTTTTCACCTGCCGAAACTTGGCAAAAAATCATTTACTGAAATTATTGTTGTATTTACAGAAACTCAAACTTTATTTCGGGATTCAGCATTAAGGTGTACATGGGAAAAATGTATCATCAATCATATTTTAAATAAATCGCATAAAAACAGTTTTTCATAATCTTTCCAGTCATTTTGATTTTTGGTCAAAATTACATTTTGTTTCAGAATCAAATTTAAATAAGACATCCATGCATAAAATGTCGAGCTGATCCCGAAAAATAAATATCCGTGGTTCTTTTACCTAGTTTGTAGTATACGAGATATAACGGGTTTTGGTACAATATTGTTTTGGCCATCATCTCTCACCCGTCGTCCGTCATTGGTTTGCCAATATACGTAGGCCGATGCTTGTTGCCTGTAGCCCGTCGTTCGCCACCTGTTGGTCATTGCCCGTTGCCCGTCAGTGTTGTTACCCGTCACCCTTCGTCCACCACTTGTCAACAGTCGGTCGTTTAGTTGCCCGTCGGCCATTACCTTTCGGCTGTTGTTTGTCGTTCGTCTCCTGCTGGACCTTGTCCATTGTACGGGGGCCGTCGTCTGTCGTTCTACACCCGTCGTAAAAGGTACAATAACTGGACTACAAAAGCAGGACCAATTTTTAAAAATATTTGTATCTACTTCACTGTGGGAAATGGTTAGATCATGGATATGTCTATAGGAAATGTTTTCAGCTCATCTAAACAGCTGTTCTTTTATCCAAACTATGACGTCACTGCTTCAAATTTTGGTCACGCAAATTGCCATCAACCCCCTCCCCACAGCTAAGACATATCCACGACAAATATACATAGATCGAATCATGATTTGCGAAGGTAAATCACGAATATGAGAAATATTAAATTAGGTTGACGCGTTATGTAGGTTATTAATAAAGATAATAACACACTGCATTGAAAAAATAACATCAACAAAACTAAACAACCTTGTTTCATGATAGACCGTTTAGCCTAGCACAAATGCTAAGGAAAACAATTAGAAAACGGCTGGATGTTTTAAAAAAAAACCTTCAACTGTAATCTCAATATCTATGTAGAATTTGAGGTTAGTTTTTATAAATCTCAAATCTAGTTTGTTATAAATCCTTAAACCCTTAATTTTACCAGGTTTTCTGAGTTAGGCTATGTCAAAATTAATAATGTTTGAATTCACTTTAATACATACATAAATTATTTGCTAAAATGAAAGTCTGAAAACTAATAGATTAGTTTTGACTGGTAAGTGGGGTTCAATCCTATTTTTTGTGTTTTGATACTTAGTCTGATTAAAGATTGATCAATTTAAATTACTTTATTTTGTAATAGCTATTATAGGATCTTCTAGCATAATAATCACTGCAATTCTTTTTTAATAACTAGGCATTATCAATTGACAAGGTCTTTAATTTGGTTGTGTGATGAAAATTAATTACAGAAAAGGTGGGCACTTGGTGTAAAGATTTGGGGTTTCCTCATGGTTTATTATTTATGTTCTTTGTTTATATTGAAATAGACTCAATATAAGCTAGGTAGAAAATAATTCAAAGGAGGTTGGTTTTGAACAACTCATCAAACAAATTCACATGAATGAGGTAGGCCTAGTACTTTTTCCACACATTTGGTAAAATTAAATCTCATAGATATTGTTTTGGGTTTGAATTAAAAAATTGTTTTAAACGTGACCTTACCATTGAAACTTTGAAGTCTATAATTTGTCAATTCTTGACCCGAAGAATAATAAAGAAATTAGCCATTTAAGAGTCACAAGCCTATCAACGTATATGAATTTGATGATTTATTATTACAGTGAAATTAAGTCTTAAAATTCAAATGGCTGAATTAGAGCAACAAGATGAAGAGAAAGAAGTTTTGCTCTCAATCTATGAGGGTGATGCAGCTTTCAAACAAATCTCCCCTACTGTGTATCAGTACAAGGTGAGTAAGTTACTTATTTTTAACCTACGATATCTCTCTTCCTCAATAATTTTAATTTTTATTATGTGTTAGTTAAACGTAACAATACTAAATTGGCATGTTTGTGGTTCCAAGGAGTCACACATGTCATTGGTATTTTGTGAATAAAGCATAAAAAACCTAATCTGCTTCTTATTACCGAATCTGGTAGGCCTAGCTTAAGGAATATGTGTGGTTGAATTTAAAATTGAATAAATTATATGAGAAAAATACAAAATAAATATTTGAAAGATATTTATTAAGAGAGAAGTAAATTTATTTATTCATTTAGGCTACATCATCGTACCATTGTAGGTTGCTTTATAACAAAGATAACACTTTAACAATATATTTACATAATATATTTAAATATTTATATATAGGTATCTATAACTCATTGTGTTGGCTTTCACCAGTAAATGTGGCATTGTTGCTCAGATACAGCACGGCAAAATTACTGCATTCCTCCTTACCAAACTCTCATTTTACACTTACCTAATGGGGGTAGCCCCCAAAGAAATCAGTCTACAGCCGGCAATGATTGGAAGAACTTACAAAATCAAAATAGTAAAAAGTAGCCTATTGTTAGTATCAACCACTTCACTAAGCTACTATATGATTATGATATATAAGTGTAATATGGTGTCAAACAAACTGAAATGAGTCATTTTAATCAGACTAAATTATTTCAGTTTAGCTATAAAACACTAGTGCCGAATTTTGTTATGCAATCTAAAGTCACTGTCGATTTGAATATTAGGCCTATATGAATATTTGTAAGGAATGAGATAATGAATTATGGAACAACTACGGTAAATAATTTGACTATGCCTAGTTGAGAGAGCAATAGTTAATAACATCAAAGATCATAGATGATTAGACTTTTCAATTTTTTCCCCTAAAATAAATTTTCTGAACTACTATTTTTGCCACTAGAGCTTTATAGACATCAAGGGAGGACACAATCACTCCATCTCAACGGAACTTCTACTTCCGTCCTAAGTCAACGGGTATTTTATGTTAACATTGAAACATAACTGGTATAATGTTACTTTCCTCAAGTTCTGGTGGTTGGCCTTATGAAAACTGAATAGTAGAGGAAGTGCAATTATGTAATTATCTAAAAAATCAAAATACACATCTAAAAAACATCAAGGTCAGTACAATTCTTGGGTAGAATATTTTATATATTTTTTGGATCTCTTTAGTTTGTATACCTTATTTATTTTTCTTTTTTTCTAGTACGGCAATGATGGTGAGCCAAAATCCTTTTTGTTGGAGATATCTTGGGGAAAGACATATCCTACAGATAAACCAACTGTGAATATGAACACGTTTTATAACAAACATATGTAAGTACCTTTATGAAAACTACTAAAAAGATTCAAATACTGTATCTGATTTTAGAAACATTTTTGATGCTATTAGATTATTGGTTCATTGAATCAAGAATGTCAAGTGATGTTTAACATGATGAGTCATTTTGGTTACTAACAACAACTCAATTTATGAAATCCATTTATTGCCATTATAATTACTCAAGTTTTGTTTTCTTTATATACCTATTTTGTACGTTTAAAACATTTTTATATAGATTTTTTTAAAGAAAGCATACTGAAAAGATAGAAAAATTACTAAGCTAACCAAACTAGGTTAAACATTCTATATATTGAATAAATTAACGGTATCAGTGGACTGACACATACTTTCTCCCTTAAGTAAATTTAAAAACGACAATCTGTAATAAAACCATCATATTGAGGGAATTAACTTCTTTATTCAAAGCCTACTCTTTCATGTAAACTACTTGAAGTGAAATATTAAGTCACATGAAAGTTAATTTATTCTGAAAGAAGAAAGGTCCTAAGACATGTATTTTATTCAATAAGCAATTAATTTGTAATATCTAGTGGTAATATTGTGACAGAGTTGACTCAGTGAAGGAAAGGATTTGTGAGTACGTGTTGAGTGAAGCGGAGCAGTTCCTAGGAGATGCGATGACGTACTCGCTGTTTGAGTCCACACGGGAACATCTGGAGGAACTGACTGCGGAACAGCCGGAAACGCCAGACCTTCCAGCCTCGGAGCCAACCTCAGAGGTGAGCAAATAAGGTCTAGAAGTTTGACTCTTGGTTATAGGCCTAAAACTTTTTTAGGCAAATACGGAATGTCTTGAAGCTCCCATTAACACACAAGGAGTATAAATAATCATTAGTGGTGACTATTTCTTTGACATTTTAGGGATTGTAAAGTATAAGGAAACCATAACTTCTAAACACATGTAGGCTATAACTTTTTCCGTATACTCATAAATACTGAGTGAGCAAAAACCTGTTTAACCTTAAAGAATGTCCATTTTAGCTACACTTCCAATATAAGACATTAGCTGATAGTGTACTTTCATATTATACTGACCACACCGATACATTACATCGTATATTCTGACATTCAGTGCACTGAAGAGTTAGGTTGGTTTTTATTTTTTTATACTATAAACAACCAACCTAACTTAACTCCGCAGTGTAATGTTTTCCAGAAAATACAATAATGAAGTGTGTCGATGTGATTGTAATAATACAAAATTACCGTTGTCAGTATGAAAAATATAAGTATTTTATCTTAAGATTTCATATGTGTGAGAGTGTGTATTTCCATTACTGCACTGCCAGTTATATAATTTATTAATTTAATGTATAGGTTCATGAAGAGATAGCCACAAAGAAGGCTGCAGTGAAGAAAGAACAATTGAGCAAAGCTCAGAAGAGGAAACAATGGGACAGAGTGGATGGGAGGGGGGAGCGGCCGCGAGGATGGGACTGGGTAGACATCGTAAAGCACTTATCCCAGACAGGGCCCAAGGAGGACGTATCGGTCCCATCTTCTTAGCTTCATTTGTTTCCTCTATTGTACAGAAAGATCTTGTATTTTTTGATGGCTTATTGTTTATACAATATTTATAAATACTTTTTACCGGGTGATTGTTGTGAATGTTTATCGGTCGGTTTGTATTATGATTGGAAGATGAGTGAATATTTGTGTAATAAAGTATTGTGGTTGCCTGTGTTTTGATTTTGTGAATGTATATGAGGGTTCCTAAAAGTAACGCTATTTTCTTGTATCCGAGTGTAGGGTAGCACTGTCCAATTTCCATGTGGCTACCATGATTAATTCAGTATTTATAAGGAAATAGTGTACCTTACTTTTGAGATTACTCTCGTACAAGTGCTAAGTGACAACGGCGTCAAAATTGCAATTTCTAGGCCTCTTATATGTTTGTAAACTTTCATTTCTAGGATCATAAATTATCTAGATTTTGAGGAATTCATTGAAGTTAATTGTGAAGAACTCTTTGCTGTGATATCTATTTTCTTTCCATTACCCTTTATCCAAACCCTTATTTATAAAAATTTAATTTTAAATTATAACAAAATATGATTATTGGTTATACAATATTAGAGATCATTCGATTGAATACCTTTAATTCAGGGTGAATTTATACTTAGAAATTGAAGAACGAAGAGTTTATCATAATTATGTCATCAATACCAATTATAAGCAAATAAAAGGGCTTCCAATGTAAGTTTTGGTTTATTCATTCTTTTAACCGTGTCATGGTAGGGATTTACATATAGTAACTTGGTCATTGAGCAATTCGTCATACAGGAAATGTGATATGCAGTTAAATAATTTTACTTTTTATTAGTAAAAGTGTTGGGCTGAAAACACTGTAACTTCATCATTTCAATTTCAAACAATGAACTGGTTTTAACTTTTGTAACATTAAATGGATAAATTATTTTTTTAATGAATTGATAGAAAAGTATCATTCTTTACTGTTCTTTAATCCATAGTTTATTGTTTACACAAATACAATAAAATATATTTATCGCGTTCAAAGGCACCATTTGTGATTATCTAAACTGTACAATTTGGATATTTTGGCCTTGAGTGTAGTTTGGTACAAGAGGTCTTGGAAATAATATCCATGAGTGCCCAATCTGTTTGGACAGCTTCGACAAAAATATTTATTTGATGACAATTAAGTGATTCATTAAAATGGCTGTGGTGTTGATAGGAAAACATAATAGGTCATCTATTGGTGTCAGCCCAAGGCTCAAAGAAATAAAAAAAAGGATTTTTTAAAATTAATGCTTAATGTTTTTCAAAGTCATATTTCATAAATCTTGGTAGTTTTGAGACTGTTATCAAGATTATAGTTACGCAGCTTTACTAATGAACCAGTAATTAAGTTTTGCAGAAACTTCTCACCGCTCAGTATTTAGTCCTCTTTGTCAGAGATTTCTTTAGCTGGCAAGTTACCATCATGTAGTAGAGCCATTGGGCAAAAAGCTTTGGCTCGGCAAGGCTGCCAACTTGGCAGTGTCGGAAGTTTGGCGGCATTTTAAGTACATATTGGCATATTGGTTAGAAACATGTTGGAGATGACAACAATAACTTAGAAACAAAATGCAAGATTTGTCAACTAATGTGGTTGAAAGATTTTTTAACCTAGAAACAAATCACAGAATTTAATAATCAGCACCTATAATGTTTTTTTTTAAATCATCTCAACCACTTCACACAATTTTCATAACCAAAAGAAACCTTTCAATGTTGGTTCATTCCGATTGGGACAGGCTTTGCGGATACCATCAAAAACTTTCACTAGGAAACTTAAAACAGTAATTTTTTGAAAGTTTCTCATAGAATTTCCTCATTGATGAAATTCACTTTAATATGGTTATTTTTTTAAACATGTTATAAAAGTAAAAACAACTCTTTCAATGTATGCATTTTATTTTGATAAAAACCATATAATATTGAGCACTTTTTACAGTATTATTTACAGTTGCTTTAGACCAGTACCAAATATTTATACATATTTACATGCGAGGCTATGAGTTCTTAATATTTTATCATGGCTGTAGAGATGGGAGATACTACAGAAATAAAAATAAATTAGTATTTTTCCTAGATCACAATAAATCAGAATTGTGTTTTAACTTATCAGAAGAATTAAAATTTAGAATTATTGAAATAATTTTTAAAATTATAGCTATTCAAGAGGATTATTAACTGGATTTGCATGGACACAAATATTTTTTCTTTGAACATAAAGGTTGAAATTATTAAAGAAATGTTATTTTGTCATCCAAGTTACTTTTGAAATATAATTTAACTTTCTCATTACAGTATATCCAACCATGACGGCACCAGGCCATGGTTGAAACGGTCCAAAAATGGTATCGGTAGGAGCAAATAAAATACATTCCCTATGTAGAAAAGCTATACAGTTTCGTAATCAAAATTGTTTACTGTACCTATAATATATTAATTTAAACAAATTTATGTATAATAATTAACAACTGATATTGTATATACGTAATTTTTCCAACAACTAGAACAAGTTTTTTACGTTTCGACAGGTACAGCAATATGGAAGTGTGAATCACTGATATACGGTGGTAGGTTTTTTGTCCCCCCTTCTTATCTCAGGCCATCGTCCGAAACCGTTTTACACATTATTTCAGGCTAGACCTAGCGGTTAGCGATATTATCACTTAGTGAAAAGGTGATTGGCAGGATTTGAACCCGGGACCTTGGGCACTAAAGTCCCACGCGCTACCCCTAGAACAGTGCGTTCTCTACTGTATTCGAATTTAGTTTCTTAACAACCTAATTTACTACTTCAGATTTGATTTAACAAATTTTTGAGATCCATCCCTATTAGCACACTATTTCGTTTTGAGTAAACACACGCTAGCAAACATAACCATAACAATGATGTAACTCGATCTTGTATGCGAAGAAGCAGAAGTTCGCATCGCTACACGGTATTGCTCTAAGTAGGCCGAGGAACAATTTTGCTTCACGGTCGTTGATTCCTGATGCATCTCCTGACTTCCGCTGAAGTGTTCTCGTAACTCCTGTGTCTGGTCGATGACATGTAGCGAAGCGTTGGACCAGCTGGGCTCGTCGGGTGACACCTCCAACGATCCGACGTCGAGCAACGTTACGTTGATGAACTGCGGCCACTTGTCCTCTACAGGCTCCTTCACCCTGATGGAGAGAGTTTTGTTCTGGTATCCCATCGCAGATATCTGTAATAACATTTAAAATAGAATTGGTAAAGCTTTATTTTCATTGTCAGACTACGAATAGAAGGTTCCAGCAAAGATGGCATAGCAAATCAATCAATGATGGCAAATAATCTTTAGTATCATTGAGTATGTAAATTTATACACTGAACGGTGTCATAAATATATTACCTTAGAAGAATACATAAAAGAGAAACGACTACAAACCTACCATACAACTACTATACCATCTTAATATATATGTCTGTAAACACAATAACTCTAGTAAAAATGGTCCGATCAAGGCCTAATTTGGTAGAGACGTATACTCCTACATTTGCTCAGACTGTTTTGTAATCCAGACATATCAGTAAATTGGAACGGATAGTTTGGGTGTTTTTGTAATGCAGAAGAGGACAGTCTGGGTCATTCATTGTCTACTTAAATATGAGTCACCGACCCAAAAAGGTGGAAAAGCATCCATAAAAAAAATAAGCAACCCAAAAGTTAAACTGATAGTTCTCAACACAGAAAATTTATGAAAAATCCAGTCATTTTTAAGATGGTAGCAACATCTATCTAGCAAAATACTTTTTGTGTTAACATAAAACTAAAGATCTATGCAGTGGTAGTGAAACAAATTCACTTACAGTAGTTGTCTGTTGTTATTTAAATTTTTATTACGGACATTTTCCATTTCTTGACTGGGAAGGTGGCGACGTCCTGTAATCCAGCTACTTGGAGGTCACGAATTGTGGATAGTTGTGAGAGATGGTCGGTGGGTGTAGTGTTCTCTTGTGAGGATTAACGTCCGCACTGTTGAATACTACGTTAATCCGCAAAAGACCATCCTCATAATTAGACCAGTTCGTAACTCAAGAGGCCGTGGTTTGGATTCCACGTTAAACTGTAGGTCCCTTAGTTGCCATCGGCTGTTGGGCTATTAATTAACATTCCTGTCTAAGGAACATGTCAGCCTTAGTCAGTAACAAGACTACAAGATCGCGCCACAATCATCTTACACTCAATCTTCATTCATACTTGGCTTAAAATACCTACATTGTAGTATGGGTCCCCAATGATCTAATCTAATCACAATTTTATGTAAAACAAAGTTTCACGACGTTTCAGGATCTGGAATCTGATCCCATCCTCAGGTCACATCTAATTAACATCTAATTAGATATTAGTTCACATAAGCATATAAAATTGCATAGTTTTACATAAAATCGTGATGGAAAATGACCACAATAAAAATCTAAATAACTTAAATCCACCATCACCGATAATAATGCAGGAGAAGACAGTCTGGGTCATTCATTGTCTACTTAAATATGAGTCACCAACCCAAAAAGGTGGCAAAAGCATCCATAAAAAAATAAGCAACCCAAAAATTAAACTGATAGTTCTCAACACAGAAAATTTATAAAAAATCCAGTCATTTTTAAGATGGTAGCAACATCTATCTAGCAAAATACTTTTTGTGTTAACATGAAACTAAAGATCTATGCAGTGGTAGTGAAACAAATTAACTTACAGTAGTTGTCTGTTGTTATTTAAATTTTTACTGCGGACATTTTCCATTTCTTGACTGGGACAGTAGCGACGTCCTATAATCCAGCTACTTGGAGGTCACGAATTGTGGATATTTGTGAAAGATGGTCGGTGGATGTAGTGTTCTCTTGTGAGGATTAATGTCCGCACTGTTGAATACTACGTTAATCCGCAAAGACCATCCTCATAATTAGACCAGTTCGTAATTCAAAGGCCGTGGTTCGGATTCCACGTTAAACTGTAGGTCCATTAGTTGCCATCAGCTGTTGGGCTATTAATTAACAGTCCTGTCTAAGGAACATGTCAGCCTTAGTCAGTAACAAGACTACAAGATCGCGCCACAATCATCTTACACTCAATCTTCATTCATACTTGGCTTAAAATATCTACATTGGAGTATGGTTCCCATTTCAATGATCTAATCTAATCACGATTTTATGTAAAACAAAGTTTCACGATATTTCGGGATCTGGAATCTGATCCCATCCTCAGGTGAACTAACATCTAATTAGATATTAGTTCGCATACGTATATAAAATCGCATAGTTTTACATAAAATCGTGATGGAAAATGTTCGCAATAAAAATCTAAATAACATAAATCCACCATCACCAATAATGATTTTCAAACAAAAAATTGTCTGTTGTTCAGTGTCAATTGACTTAACTGGTTCTAATGAATTAAGTAAACTTATTAAAGCTTTCCCTCTCTACAAAACCATAGGGACTTAATTGACATTATCATTGATGATAATCTTACATGAAGAATGTAGAAATTAGGCCGAAGGATCCTCCAGAATTCTCCATTGGCAGAAGTGTAAAATCGAGCTTCATCCCTTCCTAGGATGGTCAGCGTAGCGTTGCTGATCCCGACACCCTTGTCATTCACCACCACACCTCTGACTCCTTGACGCACTTCCTCCATCAGAGATAAAAGAGGCTGCAACAGATTTGTTCATACTAATGAAACTAGTCTCAATATACTGTCAAAAATGAAATAAATAAGCTTTAAATCTGAAAAACAATTAAATTAAATGGTTTAAATACCTCTCTATAACAATCTTAGTAGTTGAAGTAATGGCGCAACTATAGTTTCGGCCTACATAAGGCACAAGGATATTAATTTCTTGATTTTTCACTTCATTAAACAAAACTTGAACAAAAACATAATCCAAAAAGTAAATAAACAAGAATAAAAATAATTACACAACTGACACAATCTTTAAAACAGCTGACATTTGACTACACAGAATATCAGCATGTTAATTCGGTAGTTCCCCTTCTTGCCTTTCAGTATTCTAATAGCAATGTTATAAATAATATTCGATTGGAAGAAAAGTTGATCGTTTAGTATATTGTTCCTGTCAGATTTAAAAGCTCTGTAAATCTCGAATTCTTCGAGTGTGTTAACTTTGAATTTATTCTGTGAAAAGTGAAGTAGTTCCATATTTTCATAAATACTATTGTAACTATGGTTGTGGGAAATTAAATTTTCTGCAAATGTTGACGTCTGTTTAGATGTTGTTTTCTTTGGTATATGTTCTTTAAAACGTGTATTGAAGGAGCGGGAGGTTTGTCCTATATAATATCTATGGCAGTCTGAACAATTAATTTTGTATACACCTGATTTATCGTAATTCATGGAGGATATGTTAGGTTTATCTTTCAATAAAATTCCCAAGTTTTTTCTCGTTTTGAAAGGCACAGCGACATTTTCTTTTTTCATTAATTGTTTAAACTTGTTGCTTACGGAAGAACCATAATCAACCGACAGGAAATGTTTTGGTTTGTAGTTGCGTCATTACTTCAACTACTAAGATTGTTATAGAGAGGTACTTAAACAATTTAATTTATTCTCAGCTTAATAATATCATAATGAAAAAGATTAATGACTAATTTATAGCATATGGTTTATTTCTTTCTCATTAAACTTTATAGAGGGTTTCAAATTTATATTTTTAGGGTTTATAGAATGCATGACTCATAAACTAATCTTGTTCGTGATTCATGCCATAGAGGCCTTATAATCCAGCTGGATTATAGGACCTTAGACTCTTGACCTCAAACTAGCTATTTGGAGGTCACAAATTGTGGATAGTTATGAGCGATGGTTGGTGGATGGGATATTCTGTGGTATTGAATTGAAAGATCATCCGCAAAGACCATCCTCATAATTAGACCAGTTGGTAATTTAGAGGCAGAATTGTGGTTTGGACTCCACGTTAAACCATAGGTCTCTTAGATGTCATTGACTGTTGGGCTATTAATTAACAGTCCTGTCTAAGGAACATGTCAATGAGACAACTTATTGAAGAATTTACTAATAGATTAGATTATTGAAATGGCGACCATACCACAAGGTAGGTATTTTAAGCCAAGTATGAATGAGGATTGAGTGTAAGATGATTGTGGCGTGATCTTGTAGTCTTGTTACTGACTAAGGCTGACATGTTCCTTAGACAGGACTGTTAATTAATAGCCCAACAGCCGATGGCACCTGAGGGACCTACAGTTTAACGCGGAATCCGAACCACTGCCTCTGAACTACGAATTGGTCTAATTATGAGGATGGTCTTTGCGGATTAACGTAGTATTCAATAGTGCGGACGTTAATCCACACAAGAGAACACCACACCCACCGACCATCGCTCACAACTATCCACAATTTGTGACCTCCAAGTAGCTGGATTACAGGACCACCGTCAGTTCTAAAGTCTATTATGATTGTCTGGAAATCTCTCTCATAACACTGGAAGTTCCTAGGATTACACAATGAATTCCGGAAGGAATAAATAACTACGATTTTGATTACCTCTTTATTCTCCTTCCAATATCTCGGAAGTTCGGAGGCCTTTGGAAACTTGCAGCAAGATATTTCCAGCGTAAGCTCCATACATCCGTGTTCCATGTAGTTGTAATCCTGCATACCCCCTAAGAATGTACATAATATTTAGAACCGACACGATTGTTGTATGTTTTAGATCATTTCCCTTAGGGTAGAAGCTTTACCGTAGTAATGATTGGACCTAAGTGGGGGACTAAGAAAATTCTCCAAATGTCTCAAGACATCAAACAAAAAATTTTCGATTGGACCATATTTACAAGAGTTATCAACTTTACATATCTATGTACAGGGTGTCCCACGAAGAGGCTTACACGTTTATTTTTCATCACTTAACCATTTATGCAACGACCATCTTGAAACTTTACACAACTTATAAAGTATGTTTTAAAAATACTCTGGTTAAATTTCAGCTCCCTAACCCTTGTAGGGGAAAAATGGTGGCATATTGAAAAATATTAGTTAAAAAAAATTAAAAATTGTGTTTTAGGCTTTGTTAATTATTTTTATAGTCACATTCAAAGAAATAAGGTCTTTAACAATAAATTAGAACATAGCTTCTCCCCTAAGGAAAATTTGCTAAAACCTTAAAGGAGAGTCCAAAATTATTCAAACTGTGAACCATCCACAGCGACACACTGATAACAGTGCTTAATAAATAAATCGCAAGCTTTTACAAAAACATTCTGCGGTATCCGGAGGAGTTCTTCGACTGATCGGTTTGATAGTTTTGTTAGATTGATCCCCAGATTTCCCCAGAACTTTCTCAAAAACGGCTCTAACGATTTTGATTGAAATTTGTTAGTTTATAGTGCAGTCTGTAGAAATTACGGTCTAAAAGTTATGGGCTTTTAAATGTCAAAAAAATAAAATTATAAAATTTTCAGCAAAAACAATAAAAGTAAAGTATAACTTGACTGGCACCATTGAAACCAGCTTAAAAAACTAAGAAAATTAGTATTTTGAATTATTTGTCTACGACTAACAGTTCTAGAGAAAAGTTAAATTTACTGTCCATGATAAACGCAGTACGTTGTCTGAAAGCGCCCAATGTTATTTTTATGGAGAATATTAAAAAACCAATATCTTCCTTTTTTTCCAACCGTGTTTTCCATGAAACTTGGTATCAAACGTAAGGTCAAATCACCCATAAAAACAAACTGAAAAATCTAGGTATTACTAGGATCATGCAGGTTTCCCCCCTCCCCCATACAATTCGAACAATTAATTTAACCGTCTTTCATGAAACTTGGTATGAAGCATAAGATCAAATCTCCCAACGAAACCAATTCAAAAGAGCTTGGTATTACCGGGGGGGGTAATACCAAGGGGGCAATAAGCTCTTATTGCTATTTTCAGAAATTGGATGATTATTTTTGTGTGTGGTGGGACGTATTAAGCATAGACAGGCAACAAATTACCCAAGGGATGGCCTAGACTAACTCACGTAAAACCACAAACAAACCAAAAATTGAATTTACAAACCAGTGAGGGGATACCAAGCAGCTCCGTTGGTGATGCCGTTCGGGAATTGAACTGCAGACCCGGGGCAGGCATGACCCTTGTGCATCGTGGGGTGTTTGAACGAGTACACTCTAGCGAGGTGTTTGAAAACGTCATCATCTGGAGTCAAACTCGGTTCTTGATTTACGCTGGCACCTGCAAAAGATAGATCTAAGAACTGTATAAGAAGAACGTAGGTCCACCAATTATGGTACCCTATTTGGAATTTTGAGAACATGTCCTCCACTTGACGTCCTGTAATCCAGCTACTTGGAGGTCACGAATTGTGGATAGTTGTGAGCGATGTACGGTGAGCGATTAACGTCCGCACTATTGAATATTACGTTAACCCGCAAAGACCATCCTCATAATTAAACCAGTTTGTAATTCTGAGGATTCCACGTTAAACTGTATGTCCATTAGTTGCCAAATATTGCAAGCCACGTATAAATGAGGATTGAATGTAGGATGATTGTGGCGCGATCTTGTAGTCTTGTTACTGACTAAGGCTGACATGTTCCTTAGACAGGACTGTTAATTAATAACCCATTGTCATTGGCATATAAGGGACGTAAGCTTACAGTTTAACTTCTATCCAAACAAAATTTTTTATCTGTATTATTAACTGGAGAATTTTTGCGGATTAATGTTTATAAGAATAGTGTGGACATCCACATTGATTAAAAATGAAAAAGTAAGTTATTGGTGTCACATAAAATTTGTTCATTACATCATGACACTTTTAATTCAATAAATTAATAAAAACAAGAAATTAAAAAAATCTGACTTATTCTTTATAGCGTATGCATAAGCAGTTTATTATTTCTCAGACCCTGACATTGTATGATAAATATTTTTGGTAAAAATGGTCCTCTCAATTATTATCTGCACTCCAGTTATTTAGGCAAATTTCCCACAAAGAAAAGAAAGAAGCTATTTACTATAGATGACTTAAGTCGAGGACTGTGATAATTTTTCGTTTTGAGGCCCCTAGAGACAAATAATAGTCATTATAAAGATTTGAACCACAATTTTTCTTCTAAAATACGAATGTTCAAAACTGATTTCTTGAGAGTTAATTTATTACTTCATTATAAATAAGTTGGATAAGTTACAATTAAGTTAAAACCTTCTCCAAAAGTTATAGAATTGATAAGGATGACGACGAACAAAAATGCATTCTAACAGATATACAGAGAGACAAAAAGTCACAAATTGTCCCAAAAGTTATTTCGGTTTTCTACTGAATTAATTGCAATACCAACAAAACCCATCAATGATATTGCATAAAAACTCGAATGAATTTAGGGAATCGCGGTGAATTAAATCAAGATAACGTAAAGATAACGATCGATTCCTGGAAGCAAGAAGATGGCTGCCACGAGTAGGAGGAAAGGACGCCTGAAGGATGCTCCGTCCCATCAGTTCATTCGTGTAATTAACGTAGCGCCTGCCACTTTTCTGCGACTTAACGCACTACGCAAATGTGTCACAAATCACCTCACTACTTTGAAGGAGTTTCTAATCTTAATTTCAATTCCGTATAGTACTCAAATACGAAATATATTTTGTATTATTACCAATACCGTTTAAATTAATACATTAAAACTTTAGTGAGTTAGTCTCAATAAAACCTCCCAGGAACAAAAAAATACATATTGGCCGCAAACAAATCAGCTGATTAGAGCTAACGAATTGTGGATAGTTATGAGGGATGGTCGGTGGATGTGATATTCTCTGGTCTGGATTAACGTCCGCACACTTGAATACTAAGTTCATCCGTAAAGATCATCCTCATAATTAGAGCAGTTCATAATTCAGAGGCAGTGGTTCGGATTCCACGTATTAGTAAGTCCCTTAGACGTCATCGACTGTTGGGCTATTAATTAACAGTCCTGTTTAACAAGACTACAAGATTGTTCCCACAATCATCTTACACTCATTTCTCATTCATTCTAGGCTTAAATAACTACCTATAGGTCGCCGTTTCGGAAAGGTAAAGATATCTTTACATAATTGTGGCAAAACTGCAGTAACTATGATCAGTTTATAGGCTATGATCGTCCTAATGAATCCTAACAACAGTTATAGAGGAGGGGAATTTTGACCTGGATATGTCTAGCTCTGGGAAGGTGTTAGCAGTTTGTAAGACCAAAATGTGAAACATAAGAACAGCTGTTTCGATTAACTGAAAACATTCCCTTCCATGATCTAAAGTTTTCACACAGGGAAGTAAATACATTTTAAGCCATAACATAAATAATTTGTAATTTTATTCTTGAAGACAAAAGACAGAATAATTATGAAACATCAGGAATAATCCATAAATTATTGTTAGTATGTAGCAAACAGAAATGACACAAAGGGGAACTTAATGAAAGCAAAAAACTGCAAGCTAAATACTGTGAAATTTATTAAAAAAGGTAACCTTCATGCAGAACGAAAAAACCCACAACTCTACTCAATTCCTACACCCATATTATCCCAACACCAATAAAGCATTAAAACAAAAACGTTGCATCTTTATTTACTTTAGATCAACGAACCAGGACGCCATTTTTTCCAGAGCTCCATCACTTCTTCCTGCGTCAGGTCCGAGGTGTTAAAAGTGCTAAAGAATTGCTCCCAAACTGAAATATTTAAACATGACTTAAAATCAAAACTGACAGACTAGAAAGAAAATTTATTCCTATTAGGAGCCCGCCCTCTGCCAAAGGTCTCCGGGTGGAATCGGCTGCAATGTTCAAAATTTAGGCACTCACATATCTTTAAAAAACTTGCTTATTTATTATACTTCATTCGATTTATTTAATTATTCACATTTGTGATATTTTTATCTTGATATTTTTATTAAGTGTGTTGGCCAACTACAATTTAGTTTATCACAATTAAAAAATCCAAATTTCTCAATAATGACGATAGATTAAAATTTGACAGTTTATAGTGAACAAAATACTAAATAATATGACACCATGGCTTTTAAATGTCAAAAACATTTTTTTTATTCTCAGCGAGAACAAAAAAAAGTAAAGTATAATTTGACTATCATCATTGAAATCAGCATAAAAAACTAAACAAATTAGTATTTGAACTATCTGTCTACGATAAACTTTTCTAGAGATAAGTTAAATTAACTGTCCATAATAAACGCACTACGTTGTACTCAAAAATTGTTTTTTTTGCGTTTTTCATATGAAATTTTTACATTTTACCTTTCACCATAAGAATCAGCTTAAATAACTACACAATTTAGTTTCTTAAAGTTTTTCTCTATCTCCAACGGTTACCGAGATATTAAAAAATCTAAACACAGTACGTTGTATTTTTGAGCTCCATTGTTAATCTTAAGGAGATGAGAAAGAATTAATATTTCATTTATCAGTGTATATTTTAAATGAAACTTGATATTTAGCTTCATGTGGTTGAGATCCATTCATTTATGCTTAAAACTCATAGTTTATGTGTTTATCATGGCAGAAAACCTGCATACTCTTTTCCCATGTTTATCATAGTAGGCAAACTCCTTTTTATTTATGGACAGATTTTTATGAAACTTGGTATAGGTGCAAAAAAAAATTATTTACGCTAGAAATGCCTACTTCCAACACTCCTCGCTGCAGCAAACCTGCACACTCATTACCATGTTAATCTTATGGAGAATAAGCAAATATCTGTCATATATATTATTATTATTATATTATTGATTTAGAAATTCGCTGAGTACGCAGGTCTGCTGCGACGTGGGTATTTGATATATACTTATATACTTGTTATAGTTACTGATATACTTTGGAACTGATATATTTCATATATATACGCCCGTTTCCGATCCTGGTGATAAAATATACTATTATTTATAGCTATATAATATTATTATCATTTTGAGTAGGGTTTACTCACTGTTGCGAGCGAAGTTGTCAAACGGATAGCTAGCCACTAAGGACCCACTGTGGAGGGAAGCTGACATCACAAACGTTGTGTCTCTCATCCACTTCATCACGGCTTTGGTCTCCAACTGAAGCGGTTGACTGTTGGACCGGAAGTGATCAGGAAAGTTCCGGTTCAGATTAAAATCGAGTAAGTTGTTCCTGTAAAAAGTTCTCAAATCATATCTGAAAATCACCCAGCCTTTAATTTGCAACTGAAAATCTGGTATTTTTCCATAATGTACACTTTTACACGCACTTTTTCAAAGATTCCGATAGTAAAGATACATACTTGGCTTAAAATACCTACCTGAGTAGGTTGCCATTTCAGTAATCTAATCTAATCATAAATTTGAAATATACCAACATCCTCTTTTATAGATTTAACTTAACCTTTTTGCGATATCGAAAGCCGATATTCTCAAAAACCTGAAGTTCAATTGTATCGTATTTCTTCATTAGATTAGATTAGATTATTGAAATGGCAACCCACAGTTTAACGTGGAATCCGAACCACTGCCTCTGAATTACGAACTGGTCTAACTATGAGGATGGTTTTAGCGGATTAACGTAGTATTCAATAGTGCGGACGTTAATCCACACAAGAAAACACTACACCCACCAACCATCGCTCACAACTATCCACAATTCGTATAACCTCCAAGTAGCTGGATTACAGGACGTCGCCACCGTCCCAGACGATGTAATATATATCGATATATTGGTATTAACAAAACACTCGGAACATATCGAATAATATCGATATTATCGAAACTCACCGGCCAGGGCCCGCAGAACAGCTGACCAAGGTGCCAGGCTCGCTGCGGTTCAGAGCCACCGACAGACCATCAGGGTTCATACTCGGCAGGATGTGAACACGGGCGTAGTCCAGCAATGACGTCACTCTCTTGTCTCCGACTCTATACTGCTCCACCAGATACTGGGAATTATTTAATATATTAATTAAATACTCACATGATTTTAATAAACATATTAAAATTTCTCCAGGACTCTAAATTTAAGGTTGATGAAATTTAAAAATAACATAGGTATTTAATCTGTGCAAGATAAATCTATACGAATGAAATTAAAGTTATTTCCATAGATTGTTATTCTTTCATACTATGACATTTTTGATTATTTTCATGTTCTTTCTGTTCGTTAAAACGAGAGCTACGTGTATTTACTTGTTTAAAACCTATTGGAAAAGGATATTGTATTTTTTATATAAATCAGTATAAGTTTAAAAACTTTAAATAATTAAAGATGTGAGCTTTCAAAAAAGTTTTTATTTACTTTACTGTGGGGAATAGGTTAGATCACTAAAGGGAATTTTTTCAATTCATCTAAACAGCTGTTCTTATTCTTTTATATTAAAAATTCAATACAATAGCTCTGGTTTCTATGGAAACCTGTTTCAAATTTTCATCTTACAAATTACCAACACCCCCCTCCCCAGAGCTAAGACATATCCATGTCAAAATTCAGTTTTACTTTATACCAAACACATTTAAATTAAGAACAGGAATCTAAACAGAAGAATGTAATCAACAGACAATCCTTAAATCATTATTTAAATTTAAAGGTAATTTAAAGGTGTAAATAAGGTAAAGTCATTACTTTACACCTCAACCATATTTTTGCAACCATTGTGTAACCAATAATGCTGTCAAGTTAATATTGTTGTTATGGTTCTAAAACCAAATATTTCGCCAGTAAGGGAGACTATTAAGGACAAAAAAGGTAGGAAGTAAAAGTCGTTATATGTAATTCACGCCACACCGTAAATATAAATAAATTACTTTTGAGGTCCATGATGAGATTGTCAGCTGTCCCTTGAGAACTAACCAGTTATCGCTGGAGTCTCACTGGTAGCAAGGCATATCTTGCTTTGATAACAGCTGATTAGACAACAAAAGAACTACGACATGTTCTCTGTCTCTGGTGAAATGCAGGGCTGCAAACTTTGCAACCACAAAATCTGCATTTTCTTCATTCGAAGCAACAAAATTTGATTAAACTACAAGAGTCACTTAAGAAAGTAGTTTTTTATATACATGTTCCTGGCTGAAACCGTCAGAAATTTGCAGGGAATTTTAAGCGGGTGTAGTGGCAGCACTGTGACACACGTATGTAACTGCAATGATACATTCGGTAATTATTGTGAAGCCATCCGAAGCATCTTTGACATTTTTTCAACGGTTTTTATTCCCGATCAATGTGTAAAGAGTACAGTAATAAGAAAAATTAATTATTGGGTTAACTTCATTCGAAGACATCCTAAACTAATAGCCTATTAGATCAGAATAATAATAATAAATAACTTTGAATGCTGCCACTACAACCGGACGAAAACTCCCTTCGAATTTATGCCGTTCCCCTTGCAAACGGATATAATAAATAGAAAACTGTCGATAAAAACTGTTGCTTAATTTTTTACTTACTTCTGCAAAATGTAGAAGAACTTCCACTCCGACAGGTTCATTTCCGTGGATATTACCTATTAGCTTTACGTTTGGCCTCAGAAATTTGTTGTTTCCACCGGATATCTCAAGAACCCAAAGTTCTCGATCTGAAATTAAAACGTTTAACTATAAAAATAATTTTTGAAATTACTTTAAATATGTTATTGTCAAAATATTGATCATATACTGTTAGTATTTTTAGCTTGAGGATTACAAATTGTACTACCTTTAAAAACTTTTCCTAATTTATTCATCTTAAAATTAACACTAAATAATTTCGCTGAAGATTTAGTTTTCCTTTTTATTCATTTTTTACTTTTATAGGCTAACTTATAGTGGATAGATACAAGAACTAAACTGAAGTTTTTCAATCATACTTTGATAGGAACGTCCAATCGTATACAGCTTGACAACATTATAGTTTAAACTTGCAAACTTGGTCAGAAAGTTCGTCATCTCTTCATAGTTGTGGTATTTGTTTTCCTTCAGCAGGGATTCAGAGGATGTTGAAGCCATTACAGAAGCCAAAAAAACTGACAGAATCTTGAACATTGTGTCTTGAACGAACGTGTCTTTCTGAAACACAATAATTGGAAATAGTGTTAAGAGTTTACAGAAGTGGCGATCAATTTTAATTTGGTGACAGCTTTACTGGCTACAAAAGATGGCTGAGGTGTCAAATTAAAATTAAAAAGGTTGTTAAGGAAATTACATTATTATTTTTGACTGGGGCGGTGGCGTTGTCCTGTAATCCAGTTACTTGGAGGTCACGAATTGTGGATAGTTGTGATCGATGGTCGGTGGGTGTAGTGATCTCTTGTGTGGATTAACGTCCGCACTATTAAATACTACGATAACATAATTAGACCAATTCGTAATTCAGAGGCAGTGGTTCGGATTCCATGTTAAACTGTAGGTCCCTTAGTTGCCATTGACTGTTGGGCTATTAATTAACAGTCCTGTCTAAGGAACATGTCAGCCTTAGTCAGTAACATGACTACAAGATCGCGCCACAATAATTTTACACTCAATCATTATGCATACTTGGCTTAAAATACCTACATTATGTATAGTTGTCATTTCAATGATCTAATCTAATCTAATCATTCGACTCACCTCAAGGGATAGTCTAATACGAACGGTTACACCTGCACACCGTGCGAATAAAGACGAATTTCACTTTCAAACACCTTGGCGGACATACAACAATGCGACTGACGGGTGACGGCCATAACTCGTCTATGGAGGCAGTGGTGTTGGTGTAGGTCGTGGCCTAGACCCAGATGTAGCGCCCCTATCGACAAGGCGCTGCACTACCGTGCACCGGTGGCCCGCAGGGAATCACTTTGGGTCCAGCCTTGTAGCAACTTGTAGGTCGTGTCATATTGCAAATATCGTCGTTTATTTTTTTCTCGTTAATATGTTTTATTTAGTATTGTTTGTAGAAAAATTAACTATGAAATCGTGCTTTATAAAATAATATGTAAGCAATAGTTTTAAAGTGTACAAAATTTCTTTAACGTTACATCTTTCCATCTCCTTGCCTCTCAACCCAAAAATATAAATTTTATGATAGATTGTGGGACGGTGGCGACGTCCTGTAATCCAGCTACTTGGAGGTCACGAATTGTGGATAGTTGTGAGCGGTGGTCAGTGGGTGTAGTGTTTTCTTGTGTGGATTAACGTCCGCACTAATGAATACTACGTTAATCCGCAGACTATCCTCATAGATCAATTTGTAATTAAGAGGCCGTGGTTCGGATTCCACGTTAAACTAGGCCCATAACAGTCCTGTCTAAGGAACATGTCAGTCTTAGTCAGTAACAAGACTACAAGATTGCGCCACAATCATCTTACACTCAATCCTCATTCATACTTGGCTTAAAATACCTACATTGTGTATGGTTGCCATTTCAATGATCTAATCTAATCTAATCTATAGAGTAATTTTGTTATTCTACACAAAATACCTAGTTATATAATTTTATGAATTATAGAAATTATCATAATTCTGTCACAATCATTTAAATAGATAGATCTATTGCGAGTTTGTTGCTATATGGAAGCTTCCTTTGTAAAATTGATAAAACGCTCAAATCGTTATAAAACTAAATACTAAAAGCATGGGCTGAGTTAAGGGGGTACATGGGAGGGCAATGCCCTCCCCCCGAGACCTCTTATAAGTTTTTGAATTTTTACTACCAATCTTAAAAATTTTTTATTTAGGACTGATAATTTTACGAGATTTTAGTACTTTTCATAATTTTATTGTGACAAAACTAGGAAATAAACTCCGTGCCCCCCATCATGTAACCTCTAACTCCGCCCAAGACAAAAAGGAGTACTCTGAAAGGTTCGTTAAAAAAACATTGATCGTCTGATCCTATTTATAGACAAGGTTAAACAGTCACAGAGTTAATCTCAAGTTAAACAGTCACAGAGTTAATCTCAAGTTAAACAGTCACAGAGTTAATCTCAAGTTAAACAGTCACAGAGTTAATCTCAAGTTAAACAGTCACAGAGTTAATCTCAAGTTAAACAGTCACAGAGTTAATCTCAAGTTAAACAGTCACAGAGTTAATCTCAAGTTAAACAGTCACAGAGTTAATCTCAAGTTAGTTAAACAGTCACAGAGTTAATCTCAAGTTAAACAGTCACAGAGTTAATCTCAAGTTAGTCCACGTTGAAGTTTTGAACATACTGTATTTGCAGTTTAAATTTATCCCTCTTAGGCCTACTTTCAGCTCATGTCTGTCACTATATTTATAGAACATCAGAATCTGCGTCTGGCAAATGCACTTCTAACCTCCATTTCCCAAATTTTATGACCTCTTGTCATTTATTTTTATACTTCGGGTCCTATTTTGTTATACTGTAACTCCTTATCAACTATTTAAAATTTGTTTAAGTATATTGAAATATATTTTATATAATCATGCTGAGAATCTCGTGGATATGTTACTATCAATAAACATTTGAACGACGTATTACTGATGTTTGATAATAGATCCCTCCCAGGAGAAATACGCAAGTCGGTTTCCTGTTGATAACATATGTGGTTATTAGACGAACTGATAAAAATAACGCTCATCTTAAATTTATACAAAAAAGAAACATAATTTTTATTGAAATTACCCTTCGTAAGATTTGTTTAGTACATATTATGTATTTTTATTTCGATACCTCTTACGTTAGTAATGTTAACATAATGTAACTTTTCTCAAAAAGCATAGTATTGTACCGATCAAAATAAAATTTTGTAGGTTTTCTGTGGTTTTCTTTGGTAGCACTCTAACACAGGGATTTTAAAATATATAAATTTAAAGTAACCAAAAACATATTCTTTGAATTTCGTCAAAAATGATAATAGTTACTAGAAATTTTTTTTAAATAATTGAAAGGCCTTCTAAATAAAATCCTATGTGTTAAAATGTTCTGTTATATTCAATAAACAGTTTGTGAAAATAGGGCTCCATCTTGAATAGTTACAGGGAAAAGGTACATTTTATAATATAAAAACAGAGATTTCAGAAATGAAAAACTGGAAATAAATTGATATTTTTATTATATTAGTTTTTAATTTAAGTGTAAGGTTGAATTAAAAAAATCAATAAAGACCGTTTTACAAAATGTCAGATTCGCTTTATTTAAATGTGCTCTATGCAAATGGATACATAATATGATGAAAAACACATGTAAAATAAAAACAACAGATGTTTGTTTACTTTTCACCAAATTTCTCAAAATGTCAACTGGTTTAAAATTACTACTGAGTGTTTAAAATTTATTCATTACCCTTTACATTCAAATACGATGTCTACAGACTTAACCGAAACGAATTTAAAGTTCTCGATGGAAACAGTGAGAAAAACTTTTGAAAATGATACAGTTGGGTTTGAAAACTGTGTCGATAAAAGCAGAGTGGTTTGTGGACCTGATGATGTAGAAATGTCTACATCAACCCCGACTGTTGGGAAAGGATATAGAAGAATTAAAAGCAAAGAGGGGATATCTTACAAGAAGATTTTCACTTCACAAATCATGGATTTGGTGGTTTTAGGAATCCAAAGATCGATAGAAACCTCGAGGTCAGCGCCTGACAGGGACGTGTTGATGTCAGACTTTATGACAGTTGAGTCCACTCCGTTCTCTTCCGTAAACGCTGAAAGTCGTCAAATAGAATTCGTCTTCAAAACATACGCTCCAGTCGCATTCAAACATCTGAGAGACCTCTTTGGAATAGTGCCTGACAACTTTTCAACTTCATTCTCCCACTTGCCGCTCGTCGAGTTGAAAAACGCCGGTGCGAGTGGGTCAGACTTTTATTTAACCCGGGATGACAAATTTATCGTCAAAACAGTCCAACACAGAGAGGCAGATTTTCTGCAAAAGCTACTTCCCGGATACTTTTTGAACTTGAGCCAAAACCCACACACTCTACTGCCGAAATTCGTCGGGTTTTACAGTTACAAACGGAGAACGACTAATGTGCGTTTTGTCGTGATGAATAATGTTTTACCTTCGAGTATCAAGATTCACCAGAAGTATGACTTGAAAGGATCAACTTACATGAGACAAGCGTCGAAGACAGAATTGGGGAATGAATCTCCCACTTACAAGGATTTGGATTTTATTCGACATCATCCTAACGGGATAATACTCACGGGTGATGTTTACAAAAACCTCGTCAAAACTATCCAAAGGGACTGCAGAGTGTTGGAGAGTTTTCGAATAATTGATTACAGTTTTTTGTTGGGCGTGCATTATTTGGATAGGGATAAAAATGACGCGGGGTTTGTTGGGGAGGATAAAAAGGCAGACTGCGAGAATTTCACCTCTAGTGGGGATGGGGCCTATATTCGTTATGAAGCAGATAATCTTACTCCAAGAAATGTGGAAGGTAAAAATTTACACGGAGGCGTCGAACTTGCAGAAAACTATTTTGAAAAGCAAAATTTACACCAAACTTTGACAGGGATCCCCGCTAAAACTGCAAACGGAGAAAATTTACTCCTTTTTGTAGGAATCATAGACATTTTGCAGAGTTATGGATTCAAGAAAAAGGCTGAGCATTTTTTTAAATCTATTATTCACGAAAGTGATTCTATATCAGTTCATAATCCGGCTTTTTACGCAAAAAGATATGAAGAGTTCTTAAAGCAAAGGGTGTTCAAAATTTGTCCACTGTCTACAAAAAATACGCACGATAAATTTTGAAATACATGAACAGGGATTTGTAAAATATGTTTTAGAGTATGTGCATAGAGTAATTTTACAAAAGAACGTATAATGACGTAAGGAGAATTGGTACTCACCAATCTTTCAAGTCCCTAACGAGCTTGTGATGGCAAGCTGAGCTCGTGAGCTACTGAGCTACTATCACTGTCAGTAGCGGAGCGCGTACGTCGTCCACAGCTGTCCACAGCGCAACTCCGTCGCGTCGGATACTCTATGTCCTCTATGAGAACCTCTATTCCTCTATGGCCGGAAGTTGCTGTGTTGGAGGGAGAAAGTGACACGATAAAGGATAAGAAAGATGCGTCAAAACTGCCGAAAGTGAATTGTAAACGTTATTGAAAATAAACAAAAAATCTATTCTACTTACAGTATTTTACTTTTAAACTCTCACGCAATTTTACTAATAGGACTTCTTTGGGATGTCACGATCATAAAGTTAAATATATATACAGACAGGTATAAAATATATTGGATTATGTTTTATATCTTAATATATAAAAATCTTTGTGCGTTTGTAAGCGATCTGCTTCTAAACGACTGGACCGATTTTGATGATTTTTTTGTGTGTATTCAAGGGGGTTTGGGAATAGTTTAGATTCACAATCTGTGTTAATCCACCCAAAATGCTCCGCCCCAGATGGTATAAAAGAGAGCAGTGTCAAGTTTCATAGATTTAGTATTTACAAAATTAACAAATGATTTGAAAGTTCCTTTAAAATGTCATTTGTTAAAATATAAACAAACAAATTTATTGTTGTTACTATAGTAGAGTACCTGGTGACCGAGCTTTGCTCGTATAGAATAAGACATGTATTATATAAATTAATTAGAAAAATTAAAACGCAATTATTACTCAATGAAAAATTTATGTGGTTTAAATAAAACCGATTTAATACACCATAATTAATATAGCACTGAACAAAAAGTATCACCCATGGTTGGAATGGAACTCGCGACCTTCAGTTCTTGAGGCCGACACGCTATCATTCGGCTACGGCGTCTGTCAAATGAGAAACGCCGTTTAACGTCTTTTAGTCAACTTCAATTGTTTTAGCCGATCATTTACTGTTTAATTATCCATACAGTTATTATTAGCCTGTGATCAACTGATTTTGTTATAAACGGAATGAGGATTGAAAAGCAAAAGAGAAATTTAATTTACATCAATTAATTGGTTTGTTACAGTGGCTTCAAGCAATACAACAAATACGTTTTCTATCAAAACACGGAAGATTTTGGAAATACTCTTTCTGCTTTTATTTCGCACAGCTATGTTATCCTTAAGTTTTTACAAATTGTTTAGTAACCTGATAATTTTACATTTATTACATACATAAAATAAATATTTATGAAAAACCTCTATTCACATATTGTTCTTTGCCGTCTTCAATCAAGAACTGTCAAACGGTTATAAACAGCTGTTTTGGTTTGTATTGTTTACATTTATTCTCCATAAGCGTAATGTTAAATTTTTAGATTTTAAACTTAATATTACAAGAAAACACGAATTTTCCTGGACATTAGACCTATCTAGAACTTATTTTCTACTCGGAAATTAGTTATTTCCAAAATTTAAAGAAATTCCTTAGTGCCGTTTTCGAGATCCGTGTGCAAATATATATATATATATATATATATATATACAAACCTTGCTCGTATTATAGTACTGTATTGGATTTAGGCTACTAGAATTATATAGAAATGAACACACCAAAGGGCTCCGACCCAGAGGACATAAAAGGGCGAAGTGTCAGGTTTAGTGTTTACACGAGTAACGGCGTAACGGCTAAGAGTAGCTTAATTTATCTAAAAAACTCAATTTTGGCGCAACAACGTTCGCCGGGTAACACTAGTCTTTTTATAAGGATAAAAGATTTAATTAAAGCTATCTGATTATATTAAATGATAAAATTAATTTACGTAAATAAAATTAGACTTTTGTAGTTGCATTACTTAAAATTACGATATTTTTGCTTATTTATAATTGTAATAAGAAAATAAATTAAAAACCTACTCCACAAGAATTGCACATAGTTATTAAGTTTTATACTAATACTGTATCTTAAACAAAAAAATTCAAACACACAACCAATATTTTACTAATATATTTTACTGTTTTGCTAAAAACATATTGACTGATAGCCTATGTGCCGCTTCCCCTCATTTCCTCAATGCAGCGCCTGCTACATTTCTGCAGCTACACGCACTACACAAGCGTGTCACAAATCACCTCATTATTTGACAGGTGTTACCCATCTAGATTTTATTCCTAGTAGCCAAAAACGAAAAAATATTTTGTTTTATTAGCCTATGATTAATCATAGTTACGCGAATATTGGGGAGTGTGTTTCAATAAGAAACACCTAGGAACAAGGAATCAAAACATACCAGATACACAAAAAAATAAAACTCCATTCAATTTTTACATAGGTACAATAATGACAAAATGACATATTTTTCCTCTTCTAAGGTCAGTGGAAGCCTAAATAATTATAACAGAAGCTCTAAATATTTATAGACAAGTAAATAATAATGGACTGGGACGGTGGCGATAACCTGTAATCCAGCTACTTGGGAGGTCACGAATTGTGGATAATTGTGAGAGATGGTCGGTGGATGTGGTGTTCTCTTGTGTAGATTAATGTCCGCACTATTGAATACCACGTTAATCCGCAAAGACAATCCTTATAATTAGACCAATTCATAATTCAGAGGCCGTTGTTCGGACTCCACGTTTAACTGTAGGTCTATTAGTTGCCATCGGCTGTTGGGCTATTAATTAACAGTCCTGTCTAAGAAACATATCAGCCCTAGTCAGTAACAAGACTACAAGATCGCGCCATAATCATCTTACATTCAATTCTCATTCATACTTGGCTTAAAATACGTACATTGTAGTATGATTGCCATTTCAATGATCTAATCTAATCGAATCTAACCATAACTGAAATGTGTTTTTAATTCATATTATTTATGTTATTAATATTATATCGAAATTTACCTATTTCATAGTTTTATAAAAGTTAAAGAATCCTCTAATTTATAAAGAATGTCTAAAAATTCTAAAATAATATATACGAATACATATTTTTATATGTTGCTTGGTCACACCAATCCATTCCTCTCTGGTTATACAATTGCGGTAAGTTGTCCAATCTGTTCCTTGAATGCGCTCACATGATATTATTTCGATCAGCTGGCGTCCTTTTTCTGCTACTGTACAAACAAAGGTCGGTGAGATCTATTGTTTTGTTGTTCTGTTCTGTTCTGTTGTCATCCCTTTCATTGACGGGCGGTTGTTGATTGTTTGTGTTGTGGATTAGTGGATAATCGCGAGTTAAAGTTGGGCGTAATTGTGTTCATTTAGTGTAAACGTGCGCGAAAGAGTTTAGTGTCAATCATGAGTAAAAAGTGTGTTGACTACTTGGATACTTACAGAAGATTTTTCGATCGCTTTGCATCGACAGTTGATCCAAATGATCAGCTCCCAGTTAAAGTAGCAGGTTATAATTTGGTTGAGTGTGAAATTACTGGAGCGGTCGCCGATTGGGCCCTCCAGTATCTAGAGCAAAGGTATGCATAAGTTGTAGTAATCATTTGTCTGGAGCTGGTCAGTTCAGATATGTATAGGTTAATATTTTTTGCCAGACTGACCTAAACCTAACCTTAGATAAGCATAACGTTTCAAGTAGGACTACTTCAGTAACTGATTAACTTTTATATTTTAAATTAAATAAACGGTTATCATGGATTATTTAAATTACTAGATATAAAATGCAATGGATATGATTGTGAGGTTAAATCAACTGAGTTTACAACAGCTGATATCACTGCTGTTCACATGATTTATGTTATGTTAGAATTATACTTCTGTTTGTATACATTGGAATCATGTCTACTTAACCATTTTTGTTTGATATTCATGAGGTTTAGGCCTAATTGATCACCTCCATTGAACTAAACACTTGAACAACACACTTACCAATGGGGAAATAGGCCTAGCTGCTGAAATGAATACCCTAGGATAGAGAATACAGCTGACTTCAAACAAAAACTGTTGTTTATTATTTAATTGTTGGAAACTTTAATACTAAGTCCTAGCCTACTTTGTGTGTTGACTTATTTACATGAAGCCCCATTATTATTATATAGCCTACCTACAATATAATAAATGAACTAATACTAGTTAATAAATTTGACACATTCTACTTGCATTCCCTCAAATTCTTGCTTAAGTTTTTAAGTCATGCCTAAGAGCAAGCGCCAATAATACTGCGCCTGAATACTTGAATCCTGTACCTTTGACCGGGGATTCCCGGATAGATAGCGTCATTACATAAAAAACATTCAACAACAACATATACTTAAAACTAGAAACCTAACACCTGGCTGTGGCGGGCATCCTACTTTATATTGGCACAAGAGGAGACTCTACCAACTCGGAGGCTGTAAAGGGGCCTCAGCAGAAGGGAGCTACGAATTTCCTCTTTGAAGGCTGCTGGCTCAAGATTTCTTATTCTATCTGGCAAGGTGTTGAAGATTCTGATAGCCGAGCGCGGGTAGCTTTTCATTGTGTGACTGAGTCGGCTACGAGGCATATCCATTTTTCCATATCCATCCAATTTTACTAGGCCATTATTGTCAATTGATACTGTAGGCTTATCTATCAATAACTCTTTTAGGCATTGGCTAAACACCATTTGTGGTTGAATACGAAACAAGTTGATAATTTTTATATTTAAATAGTTCCAGGCCTAACTAGAGTTGTAGATGTGTTGTGGCTTAAAACTTTGTCATTTCACTTGCAGGAGGTGTCCGCCATTCCTGATCGCTCACCTTATTCGCAAGGTTGTGGAAGAGGTGCGTGTGTTGAGCAAAGTGGATCCTATAAGCTGTGGATTCAGGGGTGAAGGTAAGAATCATTGTAAATATTGTTAATATTTAAACCTATTAGCTTTAATCTTAATAGTATGGGACACTTTCTATAATCAGGCTAGTTCAATGCTCTGGCACGTTCAGTAACTACAAATAAGTCAATAAAGTTTCATGTCAAGAACATCATTAAAATCGCAAGTCTACACAACAATCGTGGTTAGTTCAATCAGCATTTAGGATAATTCAGATTGAAAAAATGCCAGATCAAAAACCAAACTGTCAAAATCCATGATATGATATTTCAAATACGACTGGAAAACTTTGTCCGTGCATAGTCTTAGAGCTGTGTTGCTATAAGTACACAGTGGTCACCCTTTCCCTGACTCTGCAATAAATAGGCCTAATGATAAGTTTACTTGATTTATCATGCGTCTGTTTATGCACTCCTTTTGAGTTATGATATCTCGTTGTTTTGCAAATCGCTTTATAAATTTCTGTCGCCCTTTAAGATCACTTAATTAGCTACTAATTTAAGTTTATATATAGTAATTATTTTAATTTTTATTCTATATCTTTCACTGACAATTTTAGATGAATGTTAGCAGTATTTTATAAATTGTTCTGTATGTTATTTTTAAATTATACCTGTGATTATTTAATTCACATCTACTAAACAAGAAAATTATGAATTATTAAAACCCAGCGATAAAAATTTCCTTATTTTTGTAAATTTTAAAATAAGCCTACTCCATTTAAACGTTTTGGCTGGAAGATAACCCAGCCAAAATTTAAAATTGTATAGGCCTATATTTGTAATAGATTTAAAATCAATGTCAAATATAAACAAACCAATATTGAATTTAATTTCAAAGCAGTGATGGTTATTTCTTTCTTTTAAATCACTTTTATGGATAACATGTTCTATAAAATTTAGGAAAAAATGTCTAATATTGCTTAAAACTAGGTTTTTAGGTTGATATTTTATTTATTTATTTTATAAAAATATATAAGTATCCTATGTTCATTCTAATTGCTTCATGAATATTTGTTTACAATTTCATCATGCCCAGTAGTTTTTGTGCGAAAAGGTAACAAACATTCTTACTTTCACATTTATAATATTAGTACGAATGTACTTGTGTGTTAAGAGGTTAAAACATTTTTTAGATGACTAGTCTTACAAAAAATTTCCTTTAATTAGCTCTACGTATTAGCCTTTATCGAAATAAACATCTCGGTGCTTGTGGATTTTACAGTATTCAGATGACACAACCATCTAATTTGAATCAGAAACTTGTCAAAATCTCGAAATTGAATCATTTATAAATTTGAACACCTGCATTCAAAAATTTTTATCCGATAATCTGTCCAAAAATCATTCGAAAACAAATTACATTCTTTTTTTCGTTACGGGACGTTGAGGCTGAATCGGTACCATTTCTTGTGGTGGATGATATCACTCTAAAAGAGAGGTAGACTCTATTAAGATTCCGGGGATGGACCTTGTTAAAGTTTTGAACTGGCATGATCTAACTCATGACGATAGTGTATTGATACTTGATACTACTTAAAGATATCCCACTAGTAGCACAACTACGCCGTGGTCATCATCAGTTTATTTGGCCTATTTGTCTTCTAAATATTCCATAGGAATAATATGGCCTCTTCAGCAGCCTTAAACTTATCCTTGAATTTATCCAGGTTTTCTATTTTTAATCCTGTTAAAAATATTGCTACTGTGGCACACTTTTTGCTGAGTTTCTTATGGGACTTATTTTAATGTGGATATTTTTTCTCTGCTGTGTTGAATTTTTAAGAGTACTTCTGGTTTCCTTTTGACCATGACAGCTGCTTCTAGTATGAATTGTACTGGTACCGTAAGAATTTTAGCTTTCAGCTGTTTGCTCAAGGGTTGCAAAAGGTATTTTAGCCTTGCGTAACCTTTAACTATTTTGCACATCTCAAGTATTGATCATGGCCTATACCCACATAACTCTTACGGGATCCAGTTGTGCGAAAACAGAATTCGAAAGGGTGTACAGATTAAAAAAAATTAATAATCTATTAAAATTATTGCAAACTTACAACACAGAGATGTGCAGAGACACTTTTAGAGAGTTCCTGATACTGACACTGCCCTGTCTCTACATACTGGAGAAAACAGTTTACAGTGGCTTCCAGCGCAACCTAAACGGAAAATCCACCTTTGTTTACAAAGTTTTGAAGTGGGAGTTGACATTTTCTGGGTTTTACACGGAGGAGGAGTTTACGTTCTCGACTCATCTCTGGGATTTAAAGTAGAGAAAAAGAAAAAAAAATTTGGTTCCCAAGGGGCATCTTTTCTGTATTTGTTATATGTCTTGTTTATATTTTCCCATTTTACGTTGTTATGTTGTTATCTGAAATATTGTTAACTCTTACCACCAATGCTACAATTAATGTATTTATGGCAATAATACCCCCGTCGCAGCAGACCTGCATACTTAACGAATTTCCAAATCAATAACATAATAATAATAATATATAACAAGTTTTTATCATTATCTGTCGATAAATATGAGAGTTATTTGCTTATTCTCCATAAGATTAACTTGGGAAAGAGTATGCAAGTTTGCTGCTGTGAGGAACGCTGAAAGTAGGTGTTTCTAGCGTGAACAATTTATATTTTGACCATTTATATCAAGTTTCATCAACATCTGTCCACAAATAAAAGAGTTTACCTAATCTCTATATGATTAACATGGGAAAAGAGTATGTAGGTTAGCTGCCATGATAAACACATAAACTATGATTTTTAAGCATAAATGTATGGATTTCAACCACATGCAGCTAAATATCAAGTTTCATCCAAAAATATTGGATAGTAAGTGAAACATAATTCCTTATCCACATTTCCTTATCCTCCATAAGATTAATATTGGAGCCCCAAAATACAACGTACTATGTTTATTTTTTTTTATATCTTGGTAACCGTTGGAGATAGAGAAAAACTTTAAGGAACTAAATTGTGTAGTTTTTAAGGTGATTCTAATAGTGAAAAATAAAATTTGTAATTTTTAAAAATTACATGAGAAAAACGCAAAAAACCCATTTTTGGGGTTCAAACCCCCCCAAAAATCGTTCCTATATACATTATGAGTCAATTGTAGATGAATTTTAATTTAGATCTCAATAATATTTATATACTATGTGTTCATTTGATTTAAGTTATATATCATTACTTATTTGTTGTATATTGATAGTCAGGCTAATGAGACATAATATGTTCGCTAAAAACGAAAAAATAATATGAGACCTACGGTAATAGCTTCTTCCCTATGGGAAATTCGCTAAAATATAATATATTCTATTTGTGACGTTCAGTTTCGCATTTGCGGACGGGTGTTTTACACCACTACTACCACCCCCCAATAAGCGGTAGTAGTTTCTACACGCGTGTTCTTGTTCCTTGCTCGACCGGTCGCAACGGACTTCCGAAGACCAGCCGGAACTCGGGAGTCGGCAGTCACCCTCCAATCGATACCGCGATAGCAGTCTTGTTTACGACGACGTTGTCGCTTTACAACCTACTCAACACACACGTGCGGGAATAGCTAATTAAATAATGACACTTCCGGACGAAATTCTGAGTAAATAGTTTTTCTAATTTTACTTTCTTAGGCGTAATTTTAGGCCTACTGTCGATGAATACGTCTAACCAATTAGTTGCCATCGACTGTTGGGCTAATTATTTATAGTCCTGTCTAAAGAACATATCAGCTTTAGTCTGTAACAAGACTACAAAATCGCGCCACAATCATCTTACACTCAATCCTCATTCATACTTGGCTTAAAATACCTACATTGTAGTATTGTTGCCATTTCAATGATCTAATCTAATCTATGAGGAAAATCTTGAAAACAACTGATATTTGTCAGTAATTCTTTTTATTCGGACAGGCTTTTTGTTCGTTAATAATATTAAAGAGTAATATTAGTTTCATAATCTGTTCCGTCCGTACGAGAAACATTCCAAGTGTCGAGTTTTGTTGTGTGTGGTCAGTGTGAATGGAAATACCGCAAATCGCCTTGACGTGGTTTCTCAGCTGGGTAATGGCTATTGTTGTTTCAAGTGGTTCTTTTCGTATGCTCGTGGTCTGGGGGGGAGGGGGTGAGCACTCATTTTCTGTTCGCTACAATGACTTGAGCCGGTGTCAATTTGAGCCGCCTACATCCAAAGTGACGTCACTAATTCTGTAGTAGCGAAGCTGTAGTCATCGTTCGCCCACTGGTTTCCTTATGAAAAGAAAAAAAATTAAAGAATTAATAGTTTACAGTTTAAAGGACTAGAAATTGCCAGTGGGTTTACAAAAATTTGTTTGGTAAAATTCATTCGTGTGACCTGATACTTAAAGATTATTAGAGATTTTAGATTAGATTAGATCATTGAAATGACAACCATACTACAATGTAGGTATTTTAAGCCAAGTATGAATGAGGATTTAATGTTGCAGTTCTGTTACTGACTAAGGTTGACATGTTCCTTAGACAGGACTGTTAATTAATAGCCCAACAGCCGATGGCAACTAATGGACTTGCATTTTAACGTGAAATCCGAACCACGGCCTCAGAATTACGAATTGGTCTAATTATGTGTATGGTCTTTGCGGATTAAAATAGTATTCAATAGTGCGGACGTTAATTCACACAAGAGAACACTACATTCACCGACCATCACTCTCAACTATCCACAATTCGTGACCTCCAAGTAGCTGGATTACAGGACGTCGCCACCGTCCCAGTTTGAGATATACCTCCAGCTTGATCGAATTGAGACGTAGCCTGTTTGGGAACAATTTGTAATAGCCTTGTCCGAACGTATTGTTGTGTACACAACAATGTGGCTGTGACAACACCGATCACACGTGACATGTGACTGGTCACACAATGTCACGTGACCTCCACTACTGGTAGTTGTAGAGATCGCCGACAGAGGTCGTTCAACAATACGATTGGACTGCTATACTAGAGTCAAGTCGCAATTTTTAGTCCAGTAATTTTACAGTTATGATATAATTTCATTAAATTTTCCAATATAAAGAATTCTAATATTTTTTACACTTTTCTAACGCGTTTGTGTATTTAACAACACGACGTTTCTGAAGGTGAAGAAACCACTCCCGTCTTCAAGTGATTACCTAAGAATTAAATTGAAATTAAAGGTTTTGGTTATAGATTTTCTATTACTAGATTATTGTAAAAAAATACTGTTATTATGGAATTAAATAAACTTGAGCACCCTTTAAAATGTTATTTTAATAGAATACACGACACGTGTTTCGAAGCTCTGTTTTCACAGTGTACTTGTAACCTAAAATCATAAAAATAAACAAACATCGATCATGTTATTTTTTTAACGTGTGTCTAAAACATAGCACAATTAATACATAATCCGGTATAAAGTTGAAAACAAAAAAAGTTTTAAGCAGTCAAAAAAGCTTTTATCAGCTTTATACAAGATTATGTATTATAATTGTGTTATGTTTTACATATTATTTCGCCTAAAGACGGGATCAGATTCCAGATCCCGAAAGGTCGTGAAACTTTGTTTTACTTAAAATAATGAAAAAATGTCCGCAATAAATATAAAAGAAGATGTTTTGTAGTTTTTTTTTTTTTTTTACAATAAACAAAAATCTAAACCAAAACTTTATTACACAATGCGCGTAAACTACTAACACTAATACTACCAAAATTTCATACAGTAATTTCAATTTTTACTAGATAAAACATAAAATTTTTATTCAACACCGTAACATTTTAATTGTCAAAACTGGATTACCGATCAATTCATTTAATTACAAGCTTACATTTTTACAGTCGGAAAAAAAAAGAATAAATTTAATTTATAATAACTCGATCGAAAATTTTTTTCAAAATAGTAAAAATTATTCAAGTTATTGTTTAGCTATTCTAAAAAAATGTTATTTTTTTGTTTGTTTACAAGTTTTTGTTTTCTAAAATTATTCATCTTAAATGTATTTGTAACAAAATTCAAAAACGTCGTGAAATACTAAATAAGACACCAACCTGGATAGGAATATAATGATAATAACAAAGATGAAATAAAGTAATGTAATCTTTTCTTTTGAACTTTACAACAATCTAAAATCTACTATCAACTATATTACCAATGTAGACGTAAACTAACCTAAATTAACCAAGAACACCCATCACCTACAGTACTGTTACTATAATACTAGATCGTAATCATTACATTCAGACCGTAACATTGTAATTCGCTCCAATTTGGACTGCCTAATTCCGACAATTCATTTACATGACGTCCACACATCGCAGGTCGGACTGCCCACAACACTGTACGAAGCGTAACCCGAGATTACTCTTTCCCATTGTTATCCGAGACATGTTCACAAACCTGCGTCGCGTCTACGAAAACTCATATTTAATTCCTAAGAATGTTTGAAATTTATCCTGGTCGGTTATTGATTATTCTAAAATTATTTCGTTACAATTTTTTAACAACGCGTCTGTGTTTTAACCTCACGACGTTTCTTGAGTGATGAACATTATTCAGATTTTTTGTATTCACATGAAAACGGGAGGAGTTTCACCAGGTCCAGAAACGTTGTGTGGTTAAAAACACAAACGCGTTGGGAAAAAGTTCAACAAAATAATTTTAGAACAATTAATAACCATCCTTAATAAATTTTAAATATTCTTAGGAATTTGACGTGAGTTTTAAGGTGGCCGGTGTCTAATGCGTTTAGAATATATTGTAATAATACAAGAATTTGTACCAATCTTTAAAAAAATCAAAATGATAATACACGTGTCGTTGCCCTTGAAAATAAACTAAAAATAGGGAACGATACAATTTTCGTCTTGTAAAAATATACAGATTTTTAAAAAATCCAATAAAATGTTACGTTAAATTTTAGGTCACTAAGATATAATTGGCTGTTTGCTTCTAATTATTAACAGTAAGGAACATGTCAGCTTTAGTCAGTAACGTGACCACAAGATCGCGCCACAATCATCTTACACTCATTTCTCAATTATACTCGACTTAAAATCCTGGGTAGGTCACCAATTCTGACATTTCAAAACACGATTTATTCTACCTCACGTATTTGGCCAGCGGATATATAAATTTATACTTTTTATCAGAGATAATAAGGTTTTGACGTCCCACGAATTCCTCTTATCCTTCCAAGTGCTTTGACTATTTTAATTTTTTTATTTTTATGCAGCTCTTCTTAAAATACAAGTAAAAATACCAAAAATACACAAAAAAACAAAACATGCCTCCCCCTTATAATCACTAACCATAAAAGCAAAACAGGTGTCTACTGCAATCCCAATTAAGCCTACAACCGCCTCAACTTCCACCCAAGCCGGTCACAGTTTATTTAAGGTGGGCCCTCCACTCCACTATACCACACATTTGCAAGCCGAATTGGGATTGCTCATGGTCATTGGCTAGAACGTTACACTCGTCAGCGCAGCGCTCTAACCGGTTCAGCCATCAGTGCATGGGAGTAAAAGTGCTTTGTTGGCTATAAAAGCATACTCTTGCGGCAAAATAACGAACTCAAGCGTCAGAACAGGGAACCACACGGGTAGTTGTTGCATGTATTCGCTCGCAGATGGCAGCACCGTGACGGTAATTAATTGTTGACATCGATAGCGTTATAAAATTTATTTACACCGGTAACAGAAATAATTGTAAAAACAGAAAAATGTCTTTTCTTTGGTAAACGTCAAACAAAATCACCAGATTTTTATAAAATAATAATTTTTATGTCCGATCCAATACATCCCGCATGGAATCTAGTATGACACAACGCTCGACAGCAGTCGGGAGGAACCAGTGACGTCATCAGCGCCGTCGAGTGACGTATTGTAAACATCCATGACTAATCGGGATTCGATTGCGGTGAATATCTGGTAACAGTGTGGGAGAGATTGTATGTTCTTGAGCATACATACCAACAAGTTACAATTATATACTTCTTTTATGTGACCAGAATAAATGTATAAACTGTATCAGTAGACTGACACGTCATTTATCCCTTGAGTAAATTAAGTTAAAATAATTTATTATAAATACGTCAATAAAATGTCCACAATATGAGTCTAAATAACATAAATGCACCGATAGTGAATTTTAAACAAGGAATGGAGCTGAAATGTTCTTTAGACAGACCGACAATCAAATGGGACCTACAATTTAAAGGGGGATCCGAAATACAGGTTTGCCTCTGAATTACGAACTGGTCTAATTATGAGGATGGTCTTTGTGGATGAGCATAGTATTCAGTGCGGATGTTAATCCACACCAGGGAATATCTCATCCGCATATCATCGCTTTAGATATCCACAATCAAATGGTAACTAGTGTCAAGATATTATTTGGTTTATATTTTAGTGGATCTAAGTTTTTTTTACTTTGTAGAAAATAATTAAAACGACAAGCGAAGTGCAAATTACTTGTCGAACAAGTAATTAATATTCAATAGTGCGGACGTTAATCTACACAAGTGAGACACTTACAAGACCATTCATAATAAATAATTATGAATGTTTACTAATAGGGCTACTATTAATACTATTATATTGTAAATTAATACCATAGTACCCTTGCATTATTTCATTTTATTTACCACAACATGTTTCGAGGATTATCCCATTATCAAGCATTATCATACATATGCCCGAATCATAAACCTAGAACATTAAGAGCAAATAGACAGAATTAACTTTCATCGAACGATGATTTTGTATGGTAGGTAGCAACGCCATTAGGATCAAGCATATACGTTGGATATTTAAATTTAAATTTGCATTCATTTATCAACCTTAAAAAATCGTTAATCTCCAAAACGATAACCTAACCAACCACTAAACAACCTTGACACCTATCAATATGATTCAAAGTCATTTACTTTTGTAAAACGCCTTGAGGTGTCAATAATTTGTACTTTACCCTCGTTCCTAACCTATGACGGTCCGTGCTCAGCAGCATATCCCCATTATTCAATGGTTGCCATGATGATTTTCACAACGGACTTTTATGTCCGAATAATATCCACAGTCACATTCGTACTTTCTAAATGTGTGTGGTACTGTCTTACAATATTTAAAACGTTTAGTAATAATGCTATGCTGTGAAACCGTCATAGGTTGAACGTGCAGGTAAAAGTAAAATTATTGACACCTCATGTTTTACAAAGGAGGGATAAGTAGATCATTGTGGCGTTTAGAATAGATTAGTTGAAATGGCAACCATTACAAGGTAGGTATGTTAAGCCAAGTATGAATGAGGATTAAGAAAGATGATAGCCCAACAGCAGAAGGTAACTAATGAACCTACAGTTAAACGTGGATTCCGAACCACGGCCTCTGAATTACGAATTTGTCTAATTATTTGTCTTTGCGGATTAACGTAGTATTCTTGTGCGAAGTTATGAGATAAACCGACCATCGCAATTTACAATATCCAAGTAGCTGGATTGTAGGACGTCGCCACCGTTTTACGTTTAACGTGTCAGTAACAAGACTACAAGATCGCGCCACAATCATTTCTCATTCATACTTGGCTTAAAATACCTTCCTGGGTAGGTCGCCATTTAAAATGATAATCTATTAGCTTAATGATTTTTCGTTGTTCTTGGATATGGAAGAGTTCTGTCCACCATGCCTTTGTTGTAGTGTAGGTAGCCTGTTATAATAGTGATCTGTAGCCACGTGAGCTGACCGTGTGTGGTGTGTGTCCCTGCTGCAGCGGACCGTGTCTCCCCGACCCGTCACCTGCCAACGGACCAGTGGCCTCGTGTGCATGGATACCACGTCCAACTGCGCAGTGCGTAGCCTGAGAGACTGACAATAGTCTAATGGATAGTAGAGGTGAAGGAGTCGTGGATAGTAGAGGCTAAGGATTTGTGGATAGTAGAGATGAAGGATTCGTGGATAGTAGAGGTGAAGGATTTATGGATAGTAGAGGTGAAGGATTTATGGATAGTAGAGGTGAAGGATTTATGGATAGTAGAGGCGAAGGCTTCATGGATAGTAGAGGTGAAGGATTTATGGATAGTAGAGGTGAAGGATTTATGGATAGAAGTGAAGGATTTATGGATAGTAGAGGTGAAGGATTTATGGATAGTAGATGTGAATGATTTATGGATAGTAGAGGATAAGGATTTATGGATAGTAGAGGTGAAGGATTTATGGATAGTAGAGGTGAAGGATTTATGGATAGTAGAGGCGAAGGATTTATGGATAGTAGAGGTGCAGGATTTATGGATAGTAGAGGTGAAGGATTTATGGATAGTAGAGGCGAAAGGTTCGTGGTTAGTAGAGATGCAGGATTTATGGATAGTAGAGGAGAAGGATTTATGGATAGTAGAGGCGAAGGATTTATGGATAGTAGAGGTGAAGGATTTATGGATAGTAGAGGCGAAGGATTTATGGATAAGAGAGGCGAAGGATTTATGGATAGTAGAAACAAGTCTTCATGGATAGTGTGTTCATGGGTAGAGTTAGAGGTTACACGTATTGGGGCTTGGAGTTAATTTTCTATTATGTGTCACAATATAGCCTAAAAATAAAGAAAAACAAACATAAACTTAACACTAATATATTACCCAGGAAAAACACATAAAATTATTTGTGTCCAATAAAAAAATATAAGAACTGTTAAGATTGATAATAAAAATTCAAAAACTAATAGCTCTGACGGGCCTTGCCTCCCCTTGACTCCGCCCATGAGTGTTGTTTATATTACATAACATTTATAAAGTATATAATAGCAAGACCAAAATAGTATCAAAAGAGAAAGTTACTCTATGTTCCGAGGAAACTTTTACCATCATCTATGCCTTTTATTGAACTAGCAATAAATACGTAGAGGCAAAGGTTTAATGTATAGTGGAGCGGGGTGTCTATCGGCCGGAAAGTCGAGAATTAGAAGTGTGAAATTTTTCAGACACCTCGGTGAGGCGCTTGCTAGGGGCAAGCTGTGCCGCGCGTCACGTGACAGAGTCACACGTGAATGCCAACGATAAACGCCAATGGTGCGACCGACCTCGAGATAATGCCTTGTGTAACTAGTGAACGCTTTTTGAAAATGGTTGACAACTTCAAATACCCCCGTCGCAGCAGACCTGCGTACTCAGCGAATTTCCAAATCAATAATATGACAATAATAGTACAAGTATGTGACAAGATTGATCAATCAATACCTGTTGATAAATTAGAGTATTTGCTTATTGTCCGTAAAGTTAACATGGGAAAGAGTATGCAGGTTGCTGCTTTGAGGAACAGTCAAAGTAGGCATTTTTACCATAAACTGTTTTTATTCTGACCATATACCAAGTTTTATCATTATCTGGACATAAATAAAGTTTGCCTATTCTCCTTAAGATTAACATGGGAGAAGAGTATGCAGGTTTGCTGCCATGATAAACACATAAACTATGATTTTTAAGCATAAACAGGTGGATCTCAACCATATGAAGCTAAATACAAAGTTTCATCCAAATAGTTTTGGTTAATAAGGGAAATATTAATTTTTCCTTATCCTCCATAAGATTAACATTGGAGCCCCAAAATACAACGTACTGTGTTTAGATTTTTTAATATCTCGGTAACCGTTGGAGATAGAGAAAAACTTTAAGGAACTAAATTGTGTAGTTTTTTAAGGTGATTCTAATAGTGAAAGATAAAATTTGAAATTTTTAAAAATTACATGGGAAAAATGCTAAAACCCCATTTTTGGGGTACAAAACCCCCCCAAACTACCCGTTCCGATTGTCCGATATGTCTGGTTTACGAACTCGTCCGAGCAAATGCAGGAATACACGTCTCTACCAAATTTGGTCTCAATAGGACCATTTTTACGTAATCTAACAATGCAGCCGTTTGATTACGTGTTTTGTGTTCGCCTCTGTTACCAGCGTTCGGTCAATGTTGTATTATCGACCAATGACGCAGTCCAGATTTTGTTTCTGGGAACCCTAAAATCGTAAAAACGTTAGGGGTCTGTAGTACCTTCGCCATCCTGTATTTTAGTTTCAAAACAATGTTTATTTCGTGGTATCATTACTGATAACACGATTATCGTAAGTAGGTGGTTTTAAGGTGGTCAAATTATAGGTAAAGTGTTTATCTAGGTAATACGTTTTCAAGTTTCGACACGGATATGTTTTAGCTTTGAGCAGGGGGTGTGTTGGCAATTTGCGGGACCAAAATTTGAAACAGTGTCATCAAATGCTTAGTGGTGACTTCGACAGCTTAGATGAACTGAAACTCTCCCTTTGTCATATCCATGATCTTACATATTTCCCACAGAAAAGTAAGTACAATAAATTTTTAAAATGGTCTGACGTAAAAAGGATTCTGTGGTAATTATATATTTTTGGAAAATGAAATAATAATAATAATTTAATTCTCTGGTTAGTTGATTACTTTACGTTTTTACGGTAATCTGAGACAAATATACCTTGGATGGGGATCTGTAACCGACCAAATAGATTATTATTGTGTCTTTGTAGCCCAATGAAATCTATATAAATAAAATTAGAGTTTTGTCTGTACATTGCTCAGAAGCCGAAATCGGTTTTATCTTAATTTTTGTCTGTTTGTCTGTGACGCTCCAGGAGGCATTTTACGCCGTCTTCTCCGAAAAAACGGGAGAACTGATTACAATGAAACTTATTTCATGTATTCTCTACATTCCAGAGAAGGTTTATAATTGAATGAAATCATCTACCGCCCCTTGAAAAGTAAATAACGAGCATTTAAAAACCCACTTTTACGCGATATTACTCGCATTTTGATTCAGTTTTCAATGAATAACCTACTGCTAATAATCAGCTGTCTTTGTAGTTTAAAGATTTAAAAGAAATAAAAACAAACAGCTGTCAAATCAATATTAGTTCGTTTATATTGGTCACTGATTTAACCTATTTCGAAATCATACTATATTACAAAGTTATTTTAACGTATAACTAATTATAATAATGGTATTAATGTTCTAATCTATTTAATTGTAAAGTAATGCTAAATAATAAAGCACAAGGTATTGATTTATTTTCTTTGTACTGATTTGTTTAGAATTTCAGGTTTACATTTTGGTATGATGATCTTTCTTCTTTAAACTCAATCCTACAATCCGTACAAAGGACGCGCTTACTGCTAGTACTGTATTTACTATTAATTAACAGTCCTGTCTAAGGAACATGTCAGTCTTAGTCAGTAACAAAACTACAAGATCGCGCCACAATCATCCCACACTCGTTTCTCATTCATAATCGGCTTAAAATACCTACCTGGGTAGGTCGCCATTTCGATAATCTAATCTAAAAGCCATTATAGTTCTGTGTTGAAGCACAATGTTGGAACTGATCATTGTTGAAAGATCGTGTTTGATTTGGCTATATTTACTCATTTGACCTCCCAGCTTGTTATCGTTTGACCTCTCTTACTATAAACAGAATCTTAATTCTAAAGATTCTCTACTATCTACAACTGCGGTTAACGTATTTTTCAAAATCATAAAATAATCTGAATGAATCAGTTGAAAAGTCTTCGTGTTTAATCCCTGCTTTAGTTTCGAGAGTTGAACAACATCTGAATCGCCTACTCAAAAAGTAACGGGATATCTTTACCGGACGTTACGATTAGGGATTTCAATCCCGGACCTAAATTTCAATCCGGGATTTCGGAATCGAATAAAGCCGATCCCGGGATTACAGTTTTTGTAAATCTAGGATGTTTTGTTTGGTGAAGACACCCCTAAAAGAATTTTTTATTAAAGTTGTAAATTATCAACAGTTTCATCTTATAAAATGGTAAAATCTGGTACCTTTCTTCGGTCTTTTAAACAGACAACGAATGGTAATTTTTAAAATAAAAAAATTAACGGCACATACTACTCACTCTCGCTACAAAAGTCTCTCCCGACTCGCACAGCTGTTTGCTGAACGAAATCCCGATAGCAACTAGAAATGTTGATCGTTGGACATCACGAAGCAAAAATATTTCAAAATAAAGCCACCTGTGCGGCCGTGGGATGCCTCGATTCGTGGAAATTATCTGCAACGGAAGTTTGGAGCGATAAGAAAACTACTGAGTGCTGTATCAGTATCCAAAAATAAGTTGTCATTGTTGAATTGCGTTTTGGTTTTAAGAAAAAAATAAACTTTGAGAAAGTAAATTGGTAAATACCAGTTTAAAGGGACATAATATAACAAATAAAAACTATTAGTTATATTATTATTATTTAATATTATTAAATTCAAACATTAATGACGGCATTTAAAATGTTTACAAAAATGTGTGTTTGTAAAGACAACTTTTGCAATAGTTAAAACATTCAAATCACGAAAAAATGTAAAATTAAGATTTTTTATCCCCGTTATTCCTGGGATTGAGATCCTCTAATCCCGGGATTCATAGGTACCCAATGGCGACCGGGATCCCGGGATTGAGAACCCTAATTACGATGCATTGTGAAGGGCGGGGTGCCCTTTCTTCACAAGGTACTTCCTTGCTCGCGAAAAATGCTGAACCGACCGGTCTGAAGTTTTACACAGATCAGATCTTAAACTCATGCAACTCATACGCATGTACATTTCCTTAAAATCCCCTCGAGCCACGCCCCGTGAATGTCCTGTGTTTCAATGTTTACCTTTTCAAAGGATATCAACATAAAATTACTTGAATGTCAACAGCTGTGGACACTAAAATGTGACAGATCAGGAAGAAGAAAAGAGAATGTTCAATTTTAAAGATAAACTGCTGGATCGACTGGGACGGTGGCGACGTCCTGTAATCCAGCTACATGGAGGTTACGAATTGTGGATAGTTGTGAGAGATGGTCGGTGGATGTAGTGTTCTCTTGTGTGGATTAACGTCCGCACTTTTGAATACTACATTAATCTAAAAAGACCATCCTCATTCAGAGGCCGTGGTTCGGATTCCACGTTAAACTGTAGGTCCATTAGTTGCCATCGGCTGTTGGGCTATTAATTAACAGTCCTGTCTAAGGAACATGTCAGCCTTAGTCAGTAACAAGACTACAAGATCGCGCCACAATCATCCTACATTCATTCCTCATTCATACTTGGCTTAAAATACCTACCTGGGTAGGTTGCCATTTCAGTTAAAAGTATAAAGTATAAGTATAAAATAGTCCCGTTAAAGTATTCTTTATCCTTTCCTAATATTACTTAACATGTGTTACTTTGTCGTGTTTTAGACACTTATTTATCATTTTGTAAACACCCCTCAGACCTTTTCGCCATGTCACCCTTGCAAAGAACGGATACTTTGGCTAGTATCCCGTAAAAACGAACGATTTGGAAATATTTTCGAGTTTTGGATTATTCAAGGGTATTTTTTAACATCAAGATCTGTCGGGGCCGCCTTCGTACGCGTGCGCGTGTTGGTAGACACGTGTCCAGAGCCAGACACGGCGACGCGTATTTTTGTCCACACGCCAATATAACCTCGGAGCAGGTGACATTTACATTGTCCCAGTCGAGTCCATGAGTGGCTCGTGTGCTCCGGCCATACAATTAATGTTTGTCAAATCTAAGGCTTGAGGACTGCGCCGTTTCAGGTGAACATTATTCACGTCTGTGTATTGAATGTAGTGTTCAGGGCCCAAACCATGCGACGCTGGGTGTCCGGAAATTCAGCTAATTGGAGGTCACGAATCGTGGGTAGTTATGAGCGATGGTCGGTGGATGAAATATTCTCTGGCGCAGATTAACGTCCGCACTACGAAAACCACCCTCATAATTAGACAGAATTTTAATTGAGAGACAATTGTGGTTTGCATGTCTCGTTAAATTGTAGGTCCCTTAGATGACATTGAACTTTGGAACATGCCAGCCTTAGTCAGTAACAAGACTACAAGATCGTGCCACAATCATCTAACACTTATTTCTCATTCATACTTGACTTTAAGTACCTACCAGAGTCGGTCGCCATTCCTGCTTAAAGTACTAAACAAACTGTACTGGGTGTAAAATGATTGTGATGCGATATTGTAGGCTTGTTACTGTCTAAGGCTGACATGTTCCTTAGAGAGGACTGTTAATTAATAGCCCAACTGTCGATGGCAACTAATGGACCTTCAGTTTAACGTGGAATCCGAACCACGGCCTCTGAATTACGAATTATTCTAATTATGAGGATGGTCTTTGCGGATTAACGTAGTATTTAATAGTGCGCACACAAGAGAACACCACACCCACCGACCATCGTTCAAAACTCAACAATTCGTGACCTCCAAGTAGCTGGATTACAGGACGTCGCCACCGTCCCAGTCTTTGTTAGAATAACAGTTTAATATTGTATGTCTTTTCCAAAAATATCGTACAACAGAAAGCAAGACACGGTTACTTCGACATTATCATTATCGTACGAAGGCCTAAATTATCGTGCAGAACGGTTATTGTTGTAAGTCTGGCAACAGTGGGAAGCGTCAGTCACAGCCGGGCGACGCTGCGCTAACGAAGCGTGAAACGGGGAGTAGTTTTCATTTGTTTACGTTACGATTGACTTCACCCCATCCAGCAACGAGGCTATAAAAATGTATTACTACACTTGGTTTTCTTTGCTTTGCTTTGTCTGTCATATACAATGGAAGAATGGAAAAGGGTACGTGGGACCCTTAGTTCCCATCGGCTATTGGGCTATTAATTAACAGTCCTGTCTAAGGAACAAGTCAGCCTTAGTCAGTAACAAGACTTCATGATCGCGACACAATCTTGCACTTATCATGACTGGGACGGTGGCGACGTCCTGTAATCCAGCTACTTGGAGGTCACGAATTGTGGAGTTGTGAGCGATGGTCGGTGGGTGTGGTGTTCTCTTGTGTGAATTAACGTCCGCACTATTGAATACAGTACTACGTTAATCCGCATAATTAGACCAGTTCGTAATTCAGAGACAGTGGTTTGGACTTCACGTTAAACTGTAGGTTCCTTGGACATGTCATTGACTGCTATTAAACAGAACTGTCTAAGGAACATGTCGGTCTTAGTCAGTAACAAGACTGCAAGATCGCGACACAATCATCTTACACTCACTTGCCATTCATACCTGCTCATTTTACCTACCTGGGTAGGTCGCTATTTCAGGAAGGTAATATCCATAATTCACATTTGTTACAGGTACAATTTGAAAACTCCATTTGCTAGTCGTCAGAAATAAATTTTATATTTAGGCAACACGTGGTTCTGGTTGAGTTTATTTTGGCTGACGGCTAAGGCAAGCTTCCATATTTTTCCGTATGTAACCAGCCTTGGGCGTAATGTCACTTTTTACTACTGTGTTCCGATTATAAACCATGTGTAAGTAAGGTTTCTTGCCTTTTTCTCTTTCGTGCTATCCTGGGGTTTCCGACCTGACAACCTACGTGACAATATAATACAGGGTGTTCCATCGTTTTGTTCGACTACAGAAAATAAATAGAATTTATTTTTGGTTCAATAAGATGATAAAAATCATATTGGAGTATTCTTAAATTGAACTAACATGATCTTCAGAAATTGTTCCCAATTTATTGATCAGAGTCTTTATTTTGTCTTTTTCACAAAAAGTATCTTTCTTCCCAACAAAGAGTCATATTACCTTATTGCTGGTTCAATAACAGGAAATGTTATTCCCTAGTTAAAACTGTAGGTCACTTAGATATGCCATTGACTGTTGGGCTATAAATTAACAGTCCTGTATAAGGAACATGTCAGCCTTAGTCAGTAACGAGTCTACAAGATCGCGACACAATTATCTTTCACTCAATCCTCATTCATACTTGGCTTAAAATACCTACCTTGTGGTTTGGTCGCCATTTCAATAATCTAATCATTCGCTAACGATTGTCACAGCGTGAGAGTAGTAGAGATGTATTGAGAATGTCACTGTATCCTGTGTGCGGGCTGGGTTCTGTTGTCGACAGGCGCAGGTCAGTGACATGTTACCCAACCTTGTGGCAGTATTCAGGTCGCGACATAGGTGAATAGGCGAGCGGTCCGTGACGTCACCAGCCTCGTGATGCACCTGCTGCGTCATCAGTCGGTGTTGAGTGCGACAACATCTTGCGCTATCTTGGATTATGTGTTAGTTTTTCGAAAGCCTTGTTTTATTTTTCTACGAAAAAATATAACTAATTGTTATTTATATAGTTGATATAATTGAGTGTATATTAATCTAGAAAATAAAATAATAATGTGCCGAAAGTCGTGCATAATCGGACCATTTGACTCAATAGATTAGATTATTGAAATGGTGACCGTACCACAAGGTCAATTTTAAGCCAAGTATGAATAATAATTGAGTATAAGATGATTGTGGCGCCATATTGTAGTCTTGTTACTGACTAAGGCTGACATGTTCCTTAGACAGGACTATTAAATCAGTTAAACGTGGAGTCCGGACCATGGCCTCTGAATTACGAATTAGTCTAAGTTGAGGATGTTCTTTGTGGATTAACGTAGTATTCAATAGTGCGGACGTTAATCCACAGAAGAGAACACTACATCCACCGACCATCGTTCACAACTATCCACAATTCGTGACCTCCAAGTAGTTGGATTACAGTACGTCGCCACCGTCTCAGTCTATAGAAGTTGGGACACTTTTAGAGGGGCTTCGGGCGCTTTTAAATGACTCGGGCAACATTTTTTACGCCGTCGTTTCACCGGCGACAGTGCATAAATGCTCCCATTTAACTCAATAGAACTAGAAACGTCGGGTGACACGACCTTGATACTGCTTGTCGCTCTCGCCCTTGTATAAAGCCTCAGTGACTTTCGTTTGGTATAAAATCTTCAAATTCTATACCACTTACAATTATGCGAAAGTAATTCATGACAAGACCTAGGCCTGGGTAAGAAATGTTTTGCGAAATCGTACTCAGGTGAGCTAGAACATTACAAGATGGAGGAGGTAACAATTTTGCACGATATGATTATGAACTCGAAGGACGCTCTTCTCTGTTGCTAGCTCGTGGTCTCCGTTTCGCAATGTTGTTTACACTTCGCACATCCTTCCGCAGGGCTGTCTTGCATAGCGAATGAGGCGATGTCGTATGTGCGGTGTCGGCAGTCTAGGGATCGTGCCTGATAGTGTGTGGAATTTGACGATAGTTTTTGGGGTTACCCGCCCCCCCCAGACAAATAACTTAAGTGTGCTGCTAGCCACAGTGGTTAGTGCTAACACTTTCAGAGCTTTGATTAGTTTCCATCCCAAAAAGTCAAGTTGCAAGTAGTGACATCTACCGACGATTTAGTGAAACTGTCATTTGTCGTCGTCTGGCGAGCTGATACTGAAACTATCTCATGGAGTTCACTGTTTTGCCGCTACATAAGCTTTATACGCCAATAAAGCGCTTAGTTTGTGTTCGCTGTCGAATGAAGTGTTGGAAACCATTCGGAAGTACTGTAAATCTGTGTGTTGGTGGGAGGGTTCCACCTTAAATGAACGATAACCGGCTTGGGTAGAAGTTAAATGCATGTGAAGGCCTAATTGTCATTGCAATGGGCAACTGTTTTCCTTTTTATTTGGTTATGGCTAAAGAGGGGGGGGACGAGAGTAGTGTTTTTTAGTGTTTTGTTCAACAACATGAATAACACGAAATATTCTAAGCACTCAAAAAGGGGTTCTTTGTGCTCTCAATGGTTCTCTGATTAGGAAATATTCATGAATAAGCTGAAATAGGGTAGGGGTTTTAGCTGACGAAAGGACAGATGGAGTGACTCCCGGTCGCTATAAGACCATTCATCTCCCGCAAATCACGCTGATTGCTCCCAAGCCTTGACACGCGGCCAAACAAACAATTTATCTCCATCCTCCGCCTCATCTGCGTAAATCTCCGCCACTTCAGAGGTCCGAGATCTCATCCAATTGTGATTGCTCTTCGAGTTGTTGTGGTCTATTTATGGGACTGGGACAATAGCTCGTACTGTAATCCACGCATTGTGGATAGTTATCCGCAAATTCCATCCTTATAATTGGACCAGTTCGTAATTCAGAGGCTAAATTGTGGTTCATGTCCCACTTGAAACTAAAAAGGAAACTGAAAGGAAATAAAGTTGCTGTGGCAAGATTATGGGCGGAGTTAAGGGAGGAATGAGAGAACAATTCCCCCACATGCTTTTTGATAAATATGTTTATGTTTTTCATTTATAGTTAATGAACATTAAACTTTGCCCAATATGCAAACTATAAAGAGTTAAAATACAAAAAAGGTTTTAGTGCAACAGCAAAGATTACGATCGCTGCCGCTTCAATCACTCAATCCTGTCACAATAGTTATAGGACCCTAAATTTTAATTTGCTAAATCATAAATTTTATTTTTCACCTCTTGGGGGAAAATGTCTTTGCATATCGTAAAAATGGTTTTTTCTCGAAAACCCCCTTCAAAAAGGGATATTCCATAACATCCCTCTCCCGGATGTTGTGCCCCCCCCCAACAAATGACCTCGAACTACGCCCCTGGGCAACAACTCTATTTACAATAGAAAGTTTTTTAGCAAATTTGTTATATTGTGTGCAAAAATACTATCTTAGAAGCTTCTTCTTAAATGTACATCACGATATCAACAGAACGTCGCACTTTAGTTTATCGCTTGCTGCGAAATTAAGATATCTTGAGACCTTGTTACCAGACCATTTGTTAGTGAGTCTGATAACCAGAATAATCTCATGATACAAAACCTCTTATCTGCTAATGTTTACACTTTTAAAACAAGCTGGAACAGTAAATCTCAATAACTTGTAAAAGGTTTTACTAATAATATTAATTTTGTAAATATAGTTAATCTAATTAGTTGTAAATTAATGTTAAATAACTGAGCTGAGTATTTATTATTTTGTATTAATTTGTTTAAGATTTCAGATTAATATTGTTTTTTTATTAAGTATCTTGCTTCGTCCATACTGAATCATACATCACATATAAAGGACGGCCTTACAGCTAGAGTTATAGTAGCCTATAGGAATAAGTAGATCCGTCGATGAACATGCATGCAAGTGGAGGTCTGTGGTTTGGGTTGGATGTAAGCGAGAGTCTATGTAGAGTGATATCGATACTTTTTTCTCATTACTCCCTTTCACTGTTATCACATCTTTATTTAAGTCTTACTCACTAGTACAAGGCTTGTAACAGGTTATTTTTTTTAGATTTGTTGCTATTGGTTATTTTTAGTTATTTTTAGCTCTTGGTTATTTTTTGCTCTTGGTTGTTTTTTGTCTTTGGTTATTTTAGTAATTTTTTGCTCTTGGTTATTTTTTCTCTTGGTTATTTTTTGCTGTGGGGTTTAAAAAAAAATTGTCCTTGGTTATTTTAGTAATTTTTTGCTTTTGCTTATTTTTATCTCTTGGTTGTTTTTTTATTTTTTGTCCTTGGATATTTTTTTCATTTGGTTATGTTTTTGGAGATTTTGGCTTTTAGGGAATATGGTTTCTATTTTTTTTACTGACTGATTTTTGTAAAACTTTTATAAAATTCATCCGATGAAGAGCCGGTAGGATTAGTAATATAAATCAAAATGGTCATGGATTTATATACTTGTCTTTAAACCTTCAGTATTAAATAACTGTAACTCTATACATACATGTTGGTATGCTTTTTAGAGTTAATACATTTTTAAAATTATTAATATTTTTTTATTTGGCTTTTGTTACTTGCCGAACTTAACTGAGGCAGAAATTTTCCGCTTCAATCTGTTTATTACAGATTGTAGTTAACCATTAAAACTATCAGGGTTAAACTAACCAGTGTCAACAATCTAAAAAAATGCAATCTAAAAGAAATAATTAATTAAGTAGCTTTTGTGTCCAGTTAACCAACTTAAAAGTATCAAATCATTATAATAACATTTTGTAACTCTCATTATCTGTGTTAATATCCCAATAAAACACCGATTTTAGGTTTTATTTGCGAATTTGAGTTCATTCAGGGTTATTTTTTTATAATTTTGGTTATTTTATATATTTTTTAACCTCAAGCCCTGAAAATATTCAAATAATTCTGGGTACAGTTCTAACCATCACAATACTTAGCTCAGAATTGAACCCGTGACCCTTAGCCCTTAGATTATGAAGTGAGGACACCTATCTCGAACTACTCAGCCAGTTGAGTACACGTGTATATTTGGTCGGGTGACTGGCCCATTGTTGTCTCAGAGGAAAGACAAGCACCGAGTTGGCTCAGCTCTGACTCAGCGTCATGACTAGAATTATTTTCATGTGTCATCGAGTCCAATATTTAGTTTGAGCATGGTGTAGTAACACACCTAGACTTATTGAATTAACTATATTAATGACAATTGGCATATTAACTCAATTAACTCTGATTGTTGAACCATTTAATCTGAGGTTGAAGACTAAGATGGGCTGGGCATATTCTGAAAAGGGAAGAAAGGTCTTGACTGAAGATTATCTCTAAAAATAATCCTGAAGGAATGCGATCTCATGGGAGACCAAAACAGATGGTGGGAACAAGCCAAGTCAGATATGCAGCGAGTTGGAGCCACGAAGGGGGTTGCTGAGGATAGGTCAAATTGGAGAGGCTTTGTGTTGGGCTAAATATCACCTGGGATATAGATAGCCCAAAAAAATAGCAAAATCATTTGCTATTTTTTGTTCACACCTTCTTCTAAGTCAGACATTTAACAAACCTAATTTCACATTAATTTTAACGAATAATTATTAATATTTTGGGTTGAATTCACGAAATACAAACAGGAAGCACAGCAAACAGTATCTCTGCAGCAACCACTTGAGCACACAGACGCCATTTATAAACTGAAGTTGCCATTTTGGAGGGTGGGTGGGGTGGTAATGGGCAGGATGGTTACTGGTTAAGATATTAAAATAGTCTGGGTATCAGGGATGATCCACGACAATAAAAAAGTTAGCCTTATTAGTGCGGCAGCCACTGAAAGGACATTTTTTCAATTTTGGAAAAATATCGGTGATTTTTTCACATCATGTGTCTATGTCCAGAGTTTTACTTTATTAGTTTTACTCTGTTTCAGACTTCCTGTCCCTGAAGCTGATGAAAGTATGCATCGCCAAGCTGGTGGAAGTGTGTTCACGTTATCGGGACAACGCCGAGCTGTCGTCTCTCCCGCCGCCGTACCCTCTGCCACCTGTCACCTCCTGTGCCATCAAGAACTCCCGTCGGTCCATGGAAGACAGGCATGTCGCCATACACGATTTCCACACACTCTTCAACATCAAGGTGAGGAGCTTTGTTGATCAAGGTGCAAGCCTTTGTCGGTAGGATATGTGCCTATGTTACGGGTAAGACTCTAGAATCGCGTCTTACTTTTGGCAAGATTTTCCAGACTTAGCTCGAAAAAGACTACAATTTCTAGTTACACCCGAGATTGAGTAAAAAGAGGTTAACTCTTTGAGGACTGACTGACGATATATCGTCAGTAGTTTTTGTCAAAAAAACCACACTGAGGAAATATCGTCAGTAGCTAGTACTGCGAAAAACCATGATAACGAGATGTCGTCAGCTTTTTCATGTAGTATATGCTCTCCGACACATTTTAATCTAACTCATTTCATTTTAGATGCCTTTGGTTTCCTCTTTTACTGTCTGGATGGTTTTTGTTGTTGTAGCAACATTTTCTTTGATAACATTTTTATTATTGATTAAAATCTCATGAAAATTGTATACACATTATTCTTTATTCGTTATCTGTGGAAAGTTAAATTAAGAAATATATATTATATGCAGTTTAGATACGTATATTTGATTAGATTAGATTGAAATCTGTATTTTAAAATCTAACATCAGTATATTATTATTATTTGGTAGGGTAACTAATTATAATCATTTTAGTAAAAAAATCATTTAGATATCTTAAAAATTGGTCTCAGTACAAACCTTTTTATAAACGATTACATTAATGCTGATTTCACATGGCCTTTTTCGCATATCATACTTACTCATGGCATTAAAAAAAATTAAGACCTATGTAAAAATTATTAAATGATTGGAATATTTATAAGAGGGTTATCAAGGTAACATACACAAAGATATATACATAATAACATACATACTTGTATAAATATTAACAACCACGGTGTTTGGTCTCTAGGCACCTGAAAACGAAAAAGTAACATGGTCCCACGTAATTCGGAGGTTGCGAGTTCCATCCCCATCAGTGGCATACTTTTTGTTCAGTGCTATATCAATTATGGTGTATTAAATCGGTTTTATTTAAACCACATAAATGTTATCATTGAGTAATAAATGTGTTTTAATTTTTCTAATTAATATTTATAATACGTGTCTTATTCTATACGAGCAAAGCTCGGTCACCAGGTACTTTTTTCTAAATAAATTAATTTGAATTTAATGCCAGGGGTGGGGTCCGGCCAGCTACTACGGGGTCCTGGACGGCCACAATGGCGTTGACGCGGCCATATACAGCGTCTCACACCTACATCAGTACCTGGCAGAGAGCCCTTACTACCCAGCCGACCCCGTCAAGGCCCTGCACGAGGCTTGCTGCAAAACTGACGATCTCTTCACTATCAAGGCTGAAAGAGAGGTTAGAACAAGTTAGATTATGTATGAATTCAACTGAGAATTCACGATAAATACAGTATAACTCTGATTATCAAAATTTCCAACCATCAGAATTATTGATTTTTGGTAGAATGAATGGGCGAAAATTCAAAAATACAGGAACACAATGCAGAGGTGCAAAGCAAAGGAGAAACAACGATAGTGTATTGCACATCTTATTTATCCATGCAATACTCACAATTTTTGTATATCTAACCAAATTTCTGGTTATGCAAATAAAACTTTAGTTTCAATTAATTTGAATTGTCAGAGTTCTACTGTAAATATGATATACAGTTCTCTGTAAAGTTGAAAATTGGTTTATGAAGAAGTTTTGACCTAACTTAATGTCTTTAAATTAATTATTATATCCCCAGAAGTAGAAGTATGACACTTAGGTGAAAATACCTCATACATTAATACTACACACTCATTCACGATTGGTCCTTTTTTGTGTTTTCTTTATCTTTATCCTTAAATTATTAAAATTTATTTGTTCTCTTTTCCAGTGTTTTAGTCTCTTCAAGTATCCCTGCTTTTTTTTCTCCAAATCTTGTATGTCCTCCTTTCACACTACGACAATATCCAGTGTTTTTTTAAAACACCTCAATAAATTCATAAATTTACTCTGTTCCCATACCAAAATTGTTTACAAAAAAGATCATGGCAGTCTCTTATCTATACTTACCTACCCACATGGACTCTAAATCTGTGTGAGATGAATTAAGCAAAGTTAGACATGAGCTAAAACAGTACAAGCTGGACACGCTGATAAAAACTGATTTCCGGCAAATCTGAGATCCAAACCAGAGCATTCACTGACCAAGGTTTTTCATGGGAGGGATATAAACACTAATGAAAACCACTTATTCTAGAGTATGCACTGTAGTTACATAAGGGACATTTCGATGAGTTAATTACCATATAAATATCATGCAATACCTCCGCTGCCATCTTGGACTTGCCAGTGTGGATTGTCTAGGGCAGTTTCTATATACTGCGATGGAGGGCGTTTTTCCAAATCGAGATGGAAATTTCTCAGGTTAATCGAAAATGATATTAAAGTTCGTTTAGTAGCGCATTCTAATAGGCCTATACTGAAAATTTCATTAGATTTTCTGTTAGTGTTTTATTTCAATGTTTCTAAATTTCTAAATCGGCTACGTGGAAAAAATTAATCATGATAAATTTTTTTTGCCAAAGATCCCTAACTTCATTTGTTTCAAACAGACGAAATAACTATGACATGTAGTTAAAAGGTTTATTTATAACACCGTTAACATTTTCACAGTATTAAATTTTTTCCTTATATCATTGATAATTTAATTTATATGGAATAGATATTTTTCAATGCTTTATTACTTATTGGATGTCCAATTTTAACTAAAGACAATCTATTCTAGCTGTCTCTGGGTGGGCAGTACAAACACTTTTTTCATATCATTACCAATACTACCACAATAATCTAGTGCTGTCTCGACACGAACAAAGTCACCGTGACTTTCATTAATCATTTTGGAGGTTTATTTTAGATGCGATTTACATTACTTTTTTGAGTTTACGCTATTTTATAATGAAACAAGTGAAAAACAGACAAAAAACACGAACGCCGAACACAAAACGCAGAGGGTACGGAAAATATATGACATAAGACGTCATACATCACTAACGTCAAGATCTTAACTGTTTAGGTTAGACCTACAGTATAAGTTATAAGATTTTGCAGCTAAGCGATCTTGATGGTAGGAGGGATGACCGGGAGACCAGTCGGGAAATATCGCTTATTGCATATACTGTATTTCGACATACAACATACAGTAACAACAACGAACTGCTTTTTTCTTTTGTTTGTTATTGCGTAGTGGTATTTCAGGATATTTTTGTTTTGAAATTATTAGTAAAGGTGGTCGCTATGGGGGGGATATATCCCCCTTATCCCCCCCCGTATCTACGCCACTGATCCAATCAAAAGTAATCGCTGACCAAGGTTTGGAGTCTGCAACACTAAAAAACCACTCTCAAGAGCTGATTTTACCACGAGAGAAGCTTTACACCAATGAAGACCTGTATCTGATGGTATACTGTGATCCAGTTGGTTACGGTGTTCACTGACAAGTGAATTGTTGTAGGCCATTTGGAAGTACTCGGGTACAATTCCTGACTAAGCCATTCCAATTTGACTTGCAAATGTGTGGTACAGTGATGAGAGGGCGCACCTTAAATAAATGGTGACCGGCTTGGGTGGAAGTCGATGGCATTTGTAGGCTTAATTGGAATTGCAATGGACTCAAGATTAGTTTTTTCATGATTTGGTTATACTTTACCCTAGAAGTGGCAAGCTTTTTACTTTTAACTGTAACATAAAAATAATTACTAATATCTTCTTGAAATATTAAGTATAAAACACAAAAAGAATAAAACATGTTATAACCACTAACCACAAAAGCAGGTGTCACTGTAATCCTACTTAAGCCTACAGAATGCCTGTAAACATTCCAGAGGGACCAATTTTAATTTAAGGTGGCCCCCCTACTCCACTATACAACACATTTACAAGCCAAATTGGGATTGCTCATGGTTGGGATTCAAAGGTACTTCTAATTACAGTCAAACCTATACTAAAAAGAATCTCAAGGGATTGCGAAAAATCTTCTTACAGAGTTAATTTTAGTAAGGAGGTTTTTATTATCGAGTTTTTTTTACCACCGCTACTCGTCTTATAGAGGCCTCATATCTGAACATGTGTCTGAGTCACTGTTTGTTTTGTAAACTACTTGCTGTGAAAGTCAAATGTGTGGGAACTACGTCTTATAGAGGTTAAATACGTCTTGTAGAGGTTTAAACGAAGGATATTCGCTGTATAGAGACTTTATAAGCCTAGTCACAGACCACTAAAAATTCGTATTATTGTTGGTTTTTCCCAAATTTCTACCTCATGTAAAGGTGATTTTACCATTGATGTAGAAGGTTTCAAAGAGATTTTGAAAATTTAGACATATAGTTGCAGGTAAATTCCTAATTTAAAAACAGTAAATTGATTTTTTTGCTTTAGATGTACTCTATATGTGATAAGGGTATTGTAATGTTTTGAAATGCAACAAGATATGTTGTGTTTAGAACCTACACGGAGGTACGACAGCTGTTGTCGCGCTCTTGAGGCCCAGAGATCGCAAGCTGTACGTCGCGTGGCTCGGGGACTCACAGGCCGTGCTGGTGCGACAGGGGCGACCGATACAGATAGTGCGACCACACAAGCCGGATAGACCGGTGAGTTCAACTGTACTATCATTAAAATATCTGTAATGTGCTGGTATTGAATCTAAAATACTTTCAATATATAAAATAATCCAAACAAGTGTTACGACCAAATAACTAATGTAACACTAGACACGAGTCAATTATTTTAAATGTTTCATGATGTTTGATTTTTTAGTTAAAAATTAAAAAACAATACACATTAGTGTTTTCTAAGTTATTGAATGGTAAGTTAAGAAAGAAATATAGATAAAATAAAATATAAAATATGAATTCACTTTGTTTTACTGGTAATCAAGGTTTAATATATTCTTGTAGTATATGTTATTTTTGTAAAATTATACCTATATATTTGGATACATTATTTCAGTAGGAAAATATTTACATTTTACTAATATTTCGTAGAAAATATTTGTTTAGACAATATTAATATACAACTACAAATTGACTGACCGACTTTAATTTTAGTTAAATTGAAAAGTTTGTAAATTCAAGCTATTAATTCGCTATCAGTGGATACAGTTATATTTGTCTGTGTTCAGTGTGCCGTCATGACTTCATATAAACTGAGTCACTAACCTTTTAACGAGTCATAATATCATATATGGCTCTTATCTACTGAATGCAATCTCTTGTGATTTAATCATACATCTTTTATGTACCGTATCAATTAGTACCTTTTTTTGTTCAAGAATCGTTGATAAATATTTGCTAGTTTTAACAAAGAATTTCCATGAAATAATGTTTTAAGGTTCATCTACTTGCAGTTGTTTCTAATTTATATTCAGTGTCAACCTAACAATACAGGTGTGTCGATTGCCGCTCCGAGGATTAAAAGAAAATTGTGTATTTATTGATTTATTTCTTGATTCCACAATTTTGATCGTAGTTATATTATGTTTATTTTTTAGGATGAAAAAGATCGGATAGAAAGCATGGGAGGGGCTGTGGTGTACTGGGGAGCTTGGAGAGTGAACGGGCAGCTGGCAGTCTCCAGAGCTATAGGTAATGCAGGGGTCTGTTATTTCTAAAGAGGTACGGCTAGTCAAAGACGTTCACACTTCTGAAAAAAATTATAATACTTTCAGCAGAGCTGAAAAATATTAATAGTGAAAGTACTTCCATATGAAGTAGGAAGTATGAAAACACTGTTGCCGTTGATCAAAATTAGTCCGATTCACCAAAAATGACGTCTGTTGAGCAGTCGATGTCGGCCTCTCGGAGGTATAATTTAAACTGACAGACATCAGAGTAATGACAGAGAAAGTGTCATTTCTTGACGTTGAAGCCGTGTTATTAACAGAAAAATGAATAAAAAAAGGGCAAAGAACGACTAAAACCACTCCCAAGGTCAAGGTGATACAGTGGTTGCTATTAGGCACCAAACGTACTAAGTACATAACCTCAAAACGAGGTACAGTTATAGTAATTGTTCATTTATATCATAGGATTAATTTTGTAATAACTGAAAAAGTATAAACTGTATACTCTAAGGGGTTGTATTTAAAGGAAAATTACACACACACAACGTTTAAAGCAGTCAAAAATAGGTATTTGTGTAACTAAAGTGCAAACGAGAGGTTCATAAGGCAGCACGAAGTATCAGCTGAGTGCTGCCCAAATTTCGAGGGTGACCATGACAGTTTGCACTCGTATTACACACAAGATTTTTCCTACAATAAAAAAGTTATTTAGGCTATGTTTGATTTTCCTGTTAGGATTAGAGTAAACAGAACTTTTAAGTTTCCAGTAACCTCAGTTTCATTGCGCAAAACCAGAAGTTAGTGTTGTAGGAACGTCTACCGTCTTGTAACCATCGCCAGCATCGGTCCGAAGTAAGCACCGTTATCAACATTAAAACCCATTGTTGTCTCAGCTGGCAAGTAGCCACATCTTTGAACCTTGCTCAGTCCCGGCGCATGCGCGGGAGGGGGGTTCGAACGCGAGGGGTGGCGGACGAGAGTCTGAGTGTGGGGTTCGTTGAAGAAAGATCATGGTGGCGGCGATGAGTGAATAAGTTTGTATAATAAGTCGTATAAGAACTTATGGGGAAGGGAAAATTTATTGGGTTGTTAAAATTAATTATTAAAATTTATTAAAAAAGGGTTATTGGTTTGCGAATTGGTTTAAAATAGCTAAATTCTAAATTATTTATCGGCAGAGTATTTTTAACATAAAATAATTAATAATGGCTACTCAGCAGTTGCGGGGTTAACAAGATTTTACCGACGGCTGGGCGGGTTGCACGTTGTGCGCAAGCGGCACGCCAGTACAGCCACATTAGCACGCGGCAGTCTATCAGCTGACTGAGTGCTTAGCGCATGCCATTGGTTGGTTTCATATAGAGAACCCCACCCTAGGGCGGATATGTACTGTTTATACATTCGCCAACAGTGCGAAATGTGCCTGTTATCGCGGTTGTAGGAAAACTTACAAACAAACCATTCACTAACAATACGCACGTAAGAAACAAAACATGTCAACTCGTCACGAAGACTCAAAGACAACCCTGCTATTTTTGCAAGGAACAAAACCTCAACTCCGATCACTAGTAGTGTAGAGCCTGCAGCTGCCACTCACGGTCAAGTTTGGCCTAAAACGTTTAATGACTTAATTAAATTTTTTCCTTGTAATAAATTAGTACTCCTCATAAACTGTGCACCTCCCCATTTTTACACTATGACATACAACTTCCGTACTATCCGTGTTTTCTCGCCTCTGAGGTGACCTCAGTCCCAGTCCCCTTGGATAATCTGGCGTCTATTGTATTGTGATGAGTTTTTGTAATCTAATTTATATTAAAAAGGTGACTACTCCCTTTGACCTCCGTAACTCCCTTTCTCCCCTTATTACGTCATTATTCATCCATATCAATTTGATCAACTTTGATCATAGGGAATGTAAGTAAGTATTTAAACCTAATTTAACTTTTGACTTGAAAAAAATATAGGTAAACTACAACAGATTTACCGGGGAAGTGCAATACATCGCTCAGGGAACTAGAGATACAAATTGACTTTAGGGTGGTGGCACAAATGTGTGACATAACTTAACATCACTTGATGAAATTTCGATGCAAGATTGAATCGGAATCACAGAGGTTTTTGCTGTCAAGTTGTTAAGATTTGAGTTATCAGAACGCTGAAAAGATTAGCTAATGAGTGACTCTTTCCTCATAATTTAAAAGTCAAAGTTATATAACTAGAAGTTTGCAATCACTAATTAGGCAAACTGAAGGTCTAGAGCAATAGTTCCCAAAGTGTGGGTCGCGGGAGGGTGTCAGGTGGGTCGCAACATGGGCCCAAAAGTAGATTTTTTTTTTAAACAAATTTACTGAACACACGAACTCAAATAATTTACAAAAACTAAAATTACAATTTATCATACTGTTGATCAGTGTACATGTGAAATTGAGTTAAAATAATAATAAGTTAATAATAATTTAAAATAAAAACGAATATTAGCTGGGAAGTAAGATAACATCGCATTGAACCGGCCGGCACCGGCGACGCGGTGACTTGGCACTAGTACTATCCATACTTTTCTGTCCTATCCTGATCTTGTTGACATTGCAGTGAAGTTTTTGGTGGTGTTTAGTACCGCATACTTACGTGAGCAATCATTTCAAACTAGGTGTTTTTGAAAAACAAATACAGAAATCAACGGTCAGTGGAAAATATCTTGAGACCGAAAATGTCCTCATTCAATCTTTCGTTGAGGAAAAACAGTTCCATGAATCATATTAAGTACCTGGTGACCGAGCTTTGCTCGTATAGAATAAGACATGTATTATAAAAATTAATTAGAAAAATTAAAACACATTTATTACTCAATGAAAATATTTATGTGGTTGAAATAAAACCGATTTAATACACCATAATTAATATAGCACTGAACAAAAAGTATCGCCCCTGGCGGGGATGGAACTCGCGGCCTATAGTTCTTGAGGCCGACACGCTACAACTCGGCTACGACGTTAGTCAATTGAGCGATGCCGTTTAACGTCTTTTAGCCAACCTCAATTATTGTTTAAGCCGATAATCTGATTATCCATACAGTTATTATTAGCCTGTGATCAACTGATTTTGTTAGAAACGGAATGAGGATTGAAAAGCAAAAGAGAAATTTGATTTACATCAATTAATTGGTTTGTTACAGTGACTTCAAGCAATACAACGAATCGTTTTCTATCAAAACACGGAAGATTTTGGAAATACTTTTTTCTGCTTTTATTTCGCACAGCTATGTTATCCTTAAGTTTTTACAAATTGTTTAGTAACCTGATAATTTTACATTTATTACATACATAAAATAAATATTTATGAAAAACCTCTATTCACATATTGTTCTTTGCCGTCTTCAGTCAAGAACTGTCAAACGCTTATAAACAGCTGTTTTGGTTTGTATTGTTTACATTTTACTCTCCATAAGCGTAATGTTAAATTTTTAGATTTTAAACTTAATATTACAGTAAAACACGAATTTTCCTGGACATTAGACCTATCTAGAACTTATTTTCTACTCGGAAATTAGTTATTTCCAAAATTTAAAGAAATTCCTCGGTGCCGTTTTCGAGATCCGTGTACATATATATATATATACAAACCTTGCTCGTATTATAGTATTGGATAAACAACCTTTTCAAGCTATTACTTTGCGGCTAAATGGTATTTTACTCTTTTAACACGTTCGATGCGGACCGCTCAGATCCGAGTGGTGACATTTAGGTTAAAATCAAGAAGGTGGATCTGGCGATGTAGATTGTGCTGCATCCTGTTGGGATCTGAGAGAACTATGACCAGCTTTGTTATAACGCAGTATCTATTTCTGTAAGGGTCACTTGGAATTTTCCTATTGGTTGATTTTAAACTACACAGACCGCTTTGCGTGAGAAACCGAGGTTTCGGGCGCCGCAGCGAATGTGTTAACCGAGTTTTTGGCTAACCATGTTTGTTATAGTCCACATTTACTCGGTTGAACAGGAATATACTGTAATTAATTATTAGCCGAATAAATTGGTCTGGAATACAACCTAAATGATAAATATTCAGTTTTACGATGTACCGAATACGTGACAGTAGACGCATCAGTTACAGTTGTAGACTCAAATCGTATTTGCATACAATGGACGAGAAGTGAGACGGAGTTCTCCCGAACCATTGACTGGGTCGGAACAATAGTAAGAGTCAAGTGAATGTCGACTCTGGTGAATGGCTCATTGTTGTTAGGGCTGTTACTATACCTGTAGGGAATATCTTGTTGTCAACTGAAATTTACATGAGTAATTTACGTTCAGATTTTCTTGTAAACAGCCTTACTATTTCTAATCCACCTATATCCACTCATTCTCCATCTCCTACTTTAACGCTAACTTCATCTCTCATTATTTATCTAAAAGAATTTACCCATCTTTCAACCAATATAAACTTTTTGTGACCAACTACTTTTCGATGGCTTTACCGCTGGAAAAGGAAGAGATTTTGTGATAGGGAACAATTATTCCATTCATTGAAAATTGACATACATCATTAATTCACTTGAAATAAACTTTAAATAATTTAAAACATTTTTTTAACCTCAACTGGCCACCTTTTTTGAACCAGGATTGGAACTTTCAATTCCAGACCTGATGGGTAAGGTCTTTGACCTCGACATTTCTTGCCAGGTGGATTCGTGAGGGGGAGACCATTGGCTATAGGTTAAAGTGGAAATGGGCGATTTAGCTGACTTGCTACACTGACAGTTCAGGCATAGGTGGCCACTCAGGGCTTGGGGTATGTGGTGCCAAACTCCATGGGGCTGTGAGTGTGTTTTAGTCAGAAACCCCAAAATTGAACGTTATGCCAGAAAGCTTCTCGACAAGCGGCTGAACAAGGCATGGATACTAATCATGTACGAAGATCATAATTTTTTTGGTGGCTGTACAAAGTATCAACTACTATGGTCACAGTGCCTGGTTATCTTTGCTTTTTCTGAAAATGACAGTACCCCAAAGCTACTATATTGGTAATATAATAATTTACTTAACAAAACACTTACAATTTCTAATCCATCTTAGCTGGTTGTTATTGCTGAGTGAGTACCTGGGCTGCCAACTCTTATATCCCGTTTTTGCACCGCTCTGACTAAGTTTTAGGCTACGTAAAAAAATAAATAAAATTTCAGAGGCTTACAAAAATTAAAATTGTATTTTATAAATTATGTATTTTAACAGGCCCTGTTTGTTTTCTCACTTATGCAATGTTTTTGAAGTTTTCTGAGGAATATTCAGTAAAGTTTGGTTTATCCAGATTAATTTGGCGGGGCCCTGATCCGGATTGCCGAAAATCCGGATGATCTGAAAATATACCATTATTGACATCATCGTCATATAGACAACAAACGTGAATTTTTATTACAGGTGCTATCACCTGCAATATTAGTGCTGCAGACTGCATATAACCTCTGTACAACATAGCAGCGAAATATCGCTCTTCTGACGTTAAAACAACCTTCTTCCTTTTACGACCACTCATGACCACACGGATGCCGTATGCACTTTGACCGTGAATATAATTCTGAAACAAACAACCACTGTACATGTAACCTCAAACCCCTTACTATGGCAGTTCGGCATTGAAATGTCAAAAGGTAACCGCTCTCGCATGCGCTAAGTACTTGTAGCGGTCCGCTTGGAAACACTTCCAATATACAGTATTCATCATGTTGCGCATTCATCGTTAGTAGCACTTGCCGCGTCCAGAAAAGTACTGTGGTTGCGTCTGAAATTTTCTAGAAGCTTTATTTGAATATATATTTTTCAAAACCCGATCCGGATGATTCAGATCCGTATAAACTGGACTTTACTGTATTGAATTAAAATTGAAAATACAATTTTTAATTTTAGTTCTGCCCTAAATCACCCTGTCATTTTTTTTCCAGGAGACGCCGAGTACAAACCCTACGTAACCGCCAAGCCGGACATTGAGGAGATCACGCTCGACGGAACCGAGGACTTTTTAATCCTCGCTTGCGACGGACTGTGGGACTTTGTTACGGAGGAGCAAGCGACAAGCGCCGTTTACAAACAGCTGCGGGAAAATCCAGGTAAGTGTCACACAAGCTGTGAAGTTTTGTCCAACTGAAATTGAGTACAGTTGTTTTTAATGTGCGATTGCTATTTGTGTTGTATGTGTCCTGTGAAATATGTTTTTATATGTTAACCCTCGAAAGGTTTAGTATCGATTAATCGATGCCACTGCCCAGTCGTCGAAGGTTTACTGTCGATTAATCGACGATAAGCAAGCTTTTACAAAAAGCAATGGTGCGAATACATTTTCGGTTAAAACTACATTGAATATAGTATCGTTGCACTCCACAGGTTATACGCTTTCCGCCGAGGTCTGTCTCGTGATGCTTATTCTACGCGTCAGAGTTCTGTGTGAGTTAAATTATCTGTCTTCTGTTGCGCGGTTTAGTTGCTTTGTTTACAATGGTTGCGTTACGTTCTCGTTTTGTTTGTATGTTGTAAGTGTGTAAAGCAATACATATTTATTTTCCTTATAACATTTAGAAAAACTTTGCTGTATTTAATTTATGACTGGTTTTTATTTGCTGTGCTTGTAGGGGAGCGAACTTTGAGAAATTGTTTGAGAATTTTTTTTATCAACAAAGTGGATACACCCATCAAAACCAAAATAAAGGTAAAACATATTACTATTTTCTTTCAGATAATTTAATGTAGATTAAAATGGTATGTAATATGTTATAGTTACTGTATTGTTACTATTTTATGTAAATTTTCTAATAAAAGTCCTCAAAAGCGCCAAAAAGAGTGAACTGCTAGGTGTCAAATAGTAAACGGTTGGAGGGTTAAATGTATTTTCGACAACGTCTATTTGACGGAGATTTATGCGGCAAATATTGTAGGTTGTTTTTAAGGTGCAACCACTTGACAACGGTACAAAAGGGCACTGAAACTGCATTAGTGGTTAACACCAATTTGGACTGCTTAAGACATGTAATATAAAACCAGTGTTTCAGTTTTAATGTTCATTTTATTCTGTCTACCCGAAAGATCAGATATTTACCGGATACTTGTTCAGCATTTTAAATATCGTACCTGTTATTGTACGTTATCACTTATATGGATGAACATCCTACGAGAGCCTATGAGTAGCCTACTGAAGCCGAAGAGCGGAAGCCACAAAAAACCGAAAACAACAACTAAACAGATGTCCCATCATTGACAAGTCAACACAGGTTCATGAGCGTGAGTATGGTCGAAATCAGAGTGACGGACCATCCAAGGTCGGATTAGAGGGGTTCTACTGTAGCAGGCCATTCTTCCCTCTAAGGCTGGGATCGTTAAAACCAGCCTACAAAGACAAACAGAAAATTCAAACGATTTGGCAATTTGAATCTTTGCTCAAAAGTTTACTGTGACATACAGGGTTAATCAAGTTGCAGATATTCCTTCCATAAAGGTTGATGGGTTAACCCTTCAACGAGGTTTTCCGTATAAGTCACTTGCGAGTGTCAACCCATCTTGTGCTGCCTCCCTCGGCAATGTATCAAACTATTTAGGCTCTTTGGCGCTTTCAGGACGTTGTGGAGAGTACAGCGAGAAATTTCAGCTGTTTTTTATGTATTTTTAACCTAATACGAGAGAGACAGAGATAGTTTGAAGTGAGGCATAAAATCACCTGTTGATTCGCAATGTAACTGTTGTCGTCTCGGTTTGTTATTGTTGTGTTTCTAGGTTATTTTGGTCATAAATAGGATGTAGTGACGAGAATAAATAGTGAATACATTTAGTTTGACTGTTTTATTGCATTTGTGGTTACTCATTGTTATTTTTATGGCTTATTTTTGCAATAATCTACCAGATATAGTTTTTGTTTTGTGTATTTTCGTTTTTGTAAAATGCAGAACTCAAGTCGACTGTAGCCTAGCCTAGCCTGTAGTGTTACTATTACCTTTCAATTTACCGCAAGAATCATGTAAATAGGATGTCTCGTAGTGAGTAAATATATGTTTTAGTAATTGTTTGCACGAAGGTCGTGAGCACCAAAAAAGTACTGCGATAGAAACTGTTGAGTAATAAAACGTCCCACATTGAAGTGTTAAGTAAGGTTGACCTATTGTAGTGTTCCTGCAAAATACGGTAATGAAAACCCATTATTTTTGTTGGTTTTACTCTTTTACACCAGCTTCCAAAATTTGGCAAATCTAAATTTGTGGGGTGATATTTCATTTTAAAGTCCTGATTAAAGATTGAAACTAAATGTTTTTATCTAAACCCAATAAAAAATTCAAATTCGAGAGTAATATTTTTGAAATAAGCCTTGAATTGATTTGATACGTGATCATAAAATATTCACAAAACTTTGTTGAGGAAGCAGGTCGGCTGCGACTTGGGTTTATTTATTTTATCATATATTTTTCATCCCCAAATGTTTCTTGAACAAAATGAAAATTAGTAATTAAAAAAGTTTTAACTAAAACTGTAATCTTTTTGAAGATAGGTCACTCAAGTGGTTTTGGAAGGAAATATGTGTTCAATATCAATGATTGACTGATGTCAAGGAGCAAATTAGATGTAAATAACAGAAGTGACAGTTGGAATTTATAAGTGTTTTGTTATTGTTGACATTAGCTGGAGATGAATCATTTAATTAATATGCCCTAATAAATCTTGGTCAAGAAGTAAATTTAAACGCTTATCAGTCTATTGTCACTGATTAGATTAAAACCGGCTATATATAAGGCTTTTATCAGTTTATTTCATCATATTTATAACTAGTTTTAAGTTATATTTTGCTCATTTAACCTTAGGACTGTGCCAAAGGCTCCCCGAAGGGTCTTCAAACTTTATATCATTAAAACTGGTTTTTTTTATGGCTGAAACTATGGCTAATATTGGTATAAATGGATGCGGTAGGTTTTTAAATACAGTAAATTCTAGATTAATGTGGCGGGGTCTCGAACCGGATAGCCGAAAATCCGGATGATCTGAAACCATACTGAAAATATACCATTGTAGACATCCATGTTGCTTCAACAACGATTGTGAATAGTGCTGGCATTATTGGTGCTGCAGACTACATATAAACTCTTTACAAGAACATAGCCAAAAACATATTGCAAGCGTTTAACGTGTTGGTCTTATTGATTCGACCCACAAAAGTCAAATTAGTTCTGCAATACAGCTCACGAATCTCTCTTTAACCACAAAATTTCTGGGTGTTACTTTCGATCCCTCCTTAAAATGGCATGGTCACGTGCAGAACATCGCTCAACGTACGAGTTCTGCTCTGTTTGCCATTCGCATTCTTAGACCAACTTGTAGCAGGGAAGTTCTCATGGACGTTTATCGCGGATATTGCAAAAGCATTCTACGTTATGGAATTACTGTTTGGGGAAGTTCTTCTGAGCTGGAAAGAATTCTCAAGCTCCAAAAAAAATCCTGAGACTCATTTTTGGCCTCTGCCCTCGCCATCCTTGTAGAGAAATCTTCAAAGAGGCGGGCATCCTTACAGTACATTCACTGTACATTCAGCAGGTCCTCACTCTGACCTTTGTAAATAGGAACCAATTCCTACATCTGGGACATTTCCATGACCACCGGACGAGAAATGGAAAAAATCTTAGCTATCCGAGGCATAGAACTGCAGCCTTTGAGAGGAGTCCGTTTTACAGGGGTATCACATTTTTTAACAAATTGCCCATGTCAATAAAATCCCAAGGCTCTCTTTCCCTATTTAAAAGACACTTAAAGGGGTTTCTTGTGTCGAGTGCCTTTTACTCTGTCTCGGAATTTTTAAATCTCTGAGGTGTTTTAAGGGGCGCTATGCTCATTAAATGTTCCTATGTCATATGTTTGGTTTTATTATGTTAAATATTGACAATGCATGATATTTGTTACATGATATTGTATATAAATCTAATGTGCAAATAAATTATTTGATTTGATAAACATTTGTTTTACTTTTATTAAAAGTTAAAAAGTTATTATTATTAGTTTTAGGTAGGAAATAAAATACTCCTCGGACGTTATAACGACCTTCATCCTTTTTACAACCATTCATGACCACAGATTCAGTATGCAACTTACACTTCTAACCTCAAAGTATCTAACCTCAAAAACCTTCACTTTGACAGTTCAGTATTGAAATGTCAAATAGTGCCCAAACGTGCATGCGCTAAGTGCTTGTACATCTAACATCAAAATCAAATAGCTACGCTTTGACCTAATGAAATCCATAGTCAAAGGCTTTGACAGTTCAGTAATGGTAAATCTTAAGTTTGGCATGTGGTTTCATTTTTCGATGTTTATCATTGTTACGGATAACTGGCGTTTTGGATAATCGACCCTTTACTTTACAAAATTTTGTTCGAAAATCTGCACCGAGGTTAGTTGACAGTGCTAGTTTTTGTTGAGTTTTAGGAATTATTGGAAATGAGACAAATGACGGAGGTGAATAATTTTTGGTTTCTTCTTGTAGGAAATTTCACCCTCTATTTTTTCATACCTAAGTCGACTGTGCATTGGATTTTTTCATACCAATGTTTTAGTAAACCTTCACATCTGCCAAAACTGAAAAATGCTTCGAAGGGCCTTTAAAAATCTGGTTCTGTTAGCAACATATGTTACCAAATGTATAAAATGTTAAATAGTTTGTATATATAAAAATGAAGAAAAAGAAACACTCTATGTAATAGTTAAAGACTTAAATATTTTCGTTTTGTCAGTTGGCTACACTGGTGAAACAAAATAAGAGACAAAGACATAAGATAAGATAAAATCTTATCAGATCTAATTTTACAAAAGATACAACGCAATACACTTGCTGGAAAAAGGAGATAACCTATCAACAATCGATGAAGACCTCAATATCATCAAGACTTGTAAAAATAAATGAGATGAATGAATGGGAAGAATTATATACTTTTAAAGAAAAGTGAAAAGACAAAGAAAAATTAATAAATAAACAAATACACTTTGATTCTGAAAAATGTATAGAAATCTGTTTCCGGAACTCAGCCAGCCAATAAACACAACATCTGATGCCATGACAGGAACTTCTGGCAGCCAATAGTATATAAGCAGGTACGCTATTTTGTTTCTCTCAGTCTCCGGTTTGGCCTTGTGATGTTCGGTGTGTCTGGATGAAATCAATTGCGAATTTAACACCTTTTGTAAATATTTACCGTCTTGTATATAATTACAATATAAGTGTAAATATATTAAGTAGTATTGGAACATGTGAGTTTTTACTTCATCCTATCTAAATTTTTGTCTATCTGTAACGCAAAAGAAGGCATTTGTGTTCATCTTCTCCGTGAAAAAAAGAACACCAACGATGATGAAACTTGTCTTCAATATTCTATACCTTTCGGAGAAGGTGTTTGTTTACTTTAAGCTGACTATGTCAAGTAAAATGTAGTAATGAGCTCTGAAGAATCTAGTTTTGTGTGAAAATAAACTAATTTTTTTTACTGAAATGTGATTTAACTGGAAGAAACAACCAGCTGATAAATTAGAACCAATTTTATTTTATCTATTTTCATATCTATTGAAATCGATTTTAAATCTATTTTGAAACCATTAAACTGTTATCCTAACATGACATATTTTTTGTAGGAAAATTTAGGTTTTAAATTAAATAATAATAGCTAATTTTGAAAAAAATACTACCAAATTAAATTTAGAGCATCCTTTATGTTGGGTTTTCGCAATGATATTTTTATATTTCAAATTTATTAATGACGAATTGTTGTCTACTAAAAAATACTACATAATAATTGAGCTGAGCTTATCCTTTTTGTTTTTGACATCGATATGTCTTAGCTCTGGGGGTTTTTTAAGATGGAACATATGTAACAGGTTTCCATAGACACTACTAGAGCTATTAAATTGGATTTTTAATATACAAGAACAGCTGTTTAGATGAACTGAAAAGTGAAAACATTCGCTTTAGACATAGATTAGATTAGATTACCATTTGAAATGGCGACCTACCCAGGTAGGTATTTTAAGCCAAGTATGAATGAGAAATGAGTGTAGGATGATTGTGGCGCGATCTTGTAGTCTTGTTACTAACTAAGGCTGACATGTTCCTTAGACAGGACTGTTAATTAATAGCGCAACAGTGGATGACAACTAAGGGACCTACAGTTTAACGTGGAATCCGAACCACGGCCTCAGAATTACGAATCGGTCCAATTATGAGGATGATATTTGCGGATTAACGTAGTTTTCAATAGTATGATCTAACCTATTTCTCACAGGGAAGTAAATAAAATTTTTTTTTTAATATTTGATAATTAATACGTACAGACCTATTGAAAGTTTTATGTAATATATTTTTGCCTAGCAAATTTACTGGGGGAAGACAATTTTTCAGTTGTTTTGCAAAATGCTGCATACAATAGGGACTAGGTCAGTAATAGCACACAGAATGTTCCTTCAGAGACTGTGTTAATAGGAACTAAATGACTCTGGCAGAAATTCTCTCTCAGAGATATCCTCAAGGCTTGTAATCCCTTGACAACGAATCTCTGATTTCTTTTATTTTAAGAATAGCTGAAGACAATCGTAATTTTCATGCAAAGTATTTTTTAATGTAATAAATTTTTTACTAGACATTCTTGATTATATAGAGAAGATTTTGGTGTATAGGCATCTCATTGTAAACATATTTAATAATAAATTTCAATGTTTTAAATTACAAAAACCTACTTTTCCATTTGTGCACGAATTATTGAAAGTATTCTCTCCAATTTATCCTTATTTATTGGGTTACTATGGTTTAGATATTTATGACATGATCAAAAGATGATCTAAGATCATCTTTTGATTAGCCTGTAAGCATTAAAAAAATCATTCATTGCATCAAAACCCCAAAATAAAAAAAAGTTGAAGATAGTGGCAGGCCCCTATAAGTTACTTTAAATGTAAATACAAGGCATTCTTAGATTAGGGTCATTTAAAATTATGAATAGTGTTAAGTTTTGTTTGAATGTTGGCCGTTATTGTTGTGAATAGTCCTACGACTTTTTTTTAACAACTTTGTAATGCTTAAAATCGCTCCAAAAAAAGGTATTTTTTAAAGTTTTTAAAAGTTTTATGGATGAAACGAAATATTTAGCCATTGAAAAAGTCTCTTTAAGTGCTAAAAATAGTGGGTGTTAATGTCAGAACACTAACTAGTTGAGATAGGGCATGGACGGATTTAGAATGGGAAGAGGTGACGTCAGTAATACCTGAGCGCATTGTAGAGCGCCTTCAAACAGCGCGACGCACGCCCACGACACGACTGCGCTGGGGGTGCCGCATGACTATTGAAGGCTGTATGAATAAGTCAGTGTTGGCTCTGTTTCATAATGGATTCAATTGTCGATTGCTAGGGCGAGACACTGAACTGACCCTCGCATCGAGGCTAGTGTGTTTGATATTTGATGAACCTAACCTCACCACGTGATGACATCTGGCACGAATACCTTCGTCAGAAATTGTAATCTTTACAAGAAAACACTAAACTGATTGTAATTTGACCAGTTACAGCCTTGAAATCTCTCGTTAAATAACTAAGAAAAGAATAAGAATATCTGGCAGCGTTTGTGTTTGTTTACTGTTGAGTCTGAATTCGTCTACATGTTACTATTCTTTATGCAGTTCTAACTTATGTTTAGAAAATAAACGAAAATATTTTGCTGTATAACTGGTGTAAGGATTTTTCTCTTGTTAATTTTGTCATTAGTTTATTTTGTAACGTTATAATTGTTAAATACAGTTTTAATAAGAATAATGTTTTAAGTTTATTTGGTAGTACCATACCTTGTAATACCTTAACAAGGAGAAAGTATGTGCCAGTTCATTGATACCATTGTTTTTATTTATATCATTTGTGCTGATAACGTTTATTTGGTTATGTTTGCTTGTTCACATGTCAGTTCAAGGTCTTTATATACTATTCACTTCCATCTCGATTTACTCTAATGATTGTGGCGCGATCTTGTAGTCTTGTTACTGATAATGGTGAAAAGTCAATGATTGTGGCGCGATCTTGTAGTCTTGTTACTGACAATGGTGACAAGTCGATGATTGTGGTGCGATCTTGTAGTCCTGTTACTAATTGTGGCGACCAGTCGATAATTGTGGCGCGATCTTGTAGTCTTGTTACTGGCAATAGTAACAAGTCGATGATTGTGGTGCGATCTTGTAGTCTTGTTACTGACAATGGTGACAAGTCGATGATTGTGGCGCGATCTTGTAGTCTTGTTACTGACAATGGTGACAAGTCGATGATTGTGGCGCGATCTTGTAGTTTTATTACTGACAATGGTGACAAGTCGATGATTGTGGCGCGATCTTGTAGTCTTGTTACTGACAATGGTGACAAGTCGATGATTGTGGTGCGATCTTGTAGTCTTGTTACTGACAATGGTGACAAGTCAATGATTGTGGCGCGATATTGTAGTCTTGTTACTGACTACGGCGACAAGTCGATGATTGTGGCGCGATCTTGTAGTCTTGTTACTGACAATGGTGACAAGTCGATGATTGTGGCGCGATCTTGTAGTCTTGTTACTGACAATGGTGACAAGTCGATGATTGTGGCGCGATCTTGTAGTCTTGTTACTGACAATGGTGACAAGTCGATGATTGTGGCGCGATCTTGTAATCTTGTTACTGACAATGGTGACAAGTCGATGATTGTGGCGCGATCTTGTAGTCTTGTTACTGACTACGGCATCAAGTCGATGATTGTGGCGCGATCTTGTAGTCTTGTTACTGACAATGGTGACAAGTCGATGATTGTGGCGCGATCTTGTAGTCTTGTTACTGACTACGGCATCAAGTCGATGATTGTGGCGCGATCTTGTAGTCTTGTTACTGACTACGGCATCAAGTCGATGATTGTGGCGCGATCTTGTAGTCTTGTTACTGACAATGGTGACAAGTCGATGATTGTGGCGCGATCTTGTAGTCTTGTTACTGACTACGGCATCAAGTCGATGATTGTGGCGCGATCTTGTAGTCTTGTTACTGACAACGGTGACAATTCGATGATTGTGGCGCGATCTTGTAGTCTTGTTACTGACTGGTACAATATGATTGTGGCTATCTTGTATTTATGATATAAGTCATATGTCCTATTTAGTTTTACTGACTGGTCAATGTGATTGTGGCTCGATCTTGTAGTTTACTATGGTACAACTATTATATTTACTTTACACAATTACAATCATAATTATCTTGTAGTCTTATGACAAGGACAAGTCGATGTTTTATTGTAGTCTGTTACTGTATAAATGATGATTGTGCGCGATCTAGTCTGTTATGACAAACAATTTATTGTATATGTAGTTGGTACTGTAAAGTTATGATTGTGGCGCGATCTTAGTCTTGTAATGACGACAATTTGATTGTGGCGCGATCTTATATGCTCTGGCTGACATGTTCCTTCAACTGTTAATAATTAATAGCCCTACTGAAATTATCTTAGTAACAAGTCAATAATGGAGTCTGAATCACAATTTTATCTCTGAATTACGAATTGGTCTAATAATGACGACTATCCACAATAGACTTCTAAATGGGGATGCTGGATTATAAAACTCCAAAACATAATGTATCATATCATATTATAAAATTTCTTTTAACGAAATGAGTTGTTTTTTTAGTTTTTTAACCTTCTATGCATTGTGTGTAAAAACAAGAGAACAGTTAGTTTAGAGGTGGCGGCTCGTGTAGGCAGTTACGGCTGTGGTCATTGTCTATGCATTTAAATGAGACGGTTGCTGCATTGTTTCTGTTTTATTTGTTGTGGACCAGCTGTTTGGTATTTATGAGCTCTAGGATCGAGGTGCGCCTGCAGTTAAAATAGCGTTATGTTACTATAATGTTAGAAAACATTTCGAACTGAGATAGACGACTTTGATAAATAGGCTCCCGAATATTTTTTGGAGACAGTTTTTGTTTTCTTTACACTGACCCACGACCTGCAATACATCTTTGCAATACTGTATTTTCAATCGAAATTATAACGTAAACAAAATTCTAATAATGATACATATTTTCTCATTTAATCTAGTTTATTTAATTTGAAATACTAAATCGAGCTGAGAATTTATTTTCCCCTTTATGTATTTGTTTAGCTTTTTTAATACTTATTTTGATTTCACATAAGGTAGAGTAATGTAAAAAAATAGAGTGGGTCGGTGGCGACGTCCTGTAATCCAGTTACTTGAAGGTGACGAATTGTGGATAGTTGTGAGCGATGGTCGGTGGTGTTCTCTTGTGTGGATTAACGTCCGCACTTTTGAATACTACGTAAATCCACAAAGGCCATCCTCATAATTAGACAAATCCGTAATTCAGAGGCCGTGGTTTGGACTCCATGTTAAAATTGTAGGGCTTTTAATTAACAGTCCTGTCTAAGGAACATGTCAGCCTTAGTCAGTAACAAGACTACAAGATCGCGCCACAATCATCTTACACTCAATTCTCATTCATACTTGGCTTAAAATACCTACCTTGTGTATGGTCGCCATTTCAATAATCTAATCTGGTTATCGATTCGATATCACGTATGTTACCGATATCCGCCCCAACGTACGTACATCCGCCTGCAGCTGCAGTTCAACTTAGTGAGGGCCCACACAGTGCCACACTGCGTGGCCGTGTGTGGGCCCACACTGCGATGTGTGGTCTAGCACGGTAATGGTGGCGCCAATTACTGTCACTTTACTACAGTGTTCCTCTGCATAAAACTCGTTAACAATGTAACGATGTTGGGACATTCGTAATAATTGGTTCTGAGTTATGGAAGGTTTATTTATTTGTGTTTCGGTATGCCACAAGGTTCATTCGTCGGCACGTTACTATTTCCTAAGTTGTATCTCGGTTATAACGAATAGTGTTATTATAAATTGAAAAAATCGAAATGAAATTAATAAATTTTATTAATAAGTCCTGTCTAAGGAACGTGTCGTTAGTCAGTAACAAGACTACAAGCTACAATCATCTTACACTCATTTCTCATTCATACGTGGCTTAAAATATCTACACTGGTCGCTATTTTAGGAGGAAACTGAAGGAAATCCTCCAATGCGAAAATATATGTTTAAAATTTGTTTATGTAACTGTATTTATTACAGAGTATAACTTATATACACAAAAAACTATAAAATACCTAAAATAATATACTTTTGTCGTGTCCTCTTTTTAGGGATCACAACTTTACGGAACATAATATAAAAGACCACAAACATTTATTTTGAGAGCGGTATGATAAAAACTGTTTTCTCTATTTTCAGGTTTTGCAAAAAAATAAAAATACTCTCCTACACACGACGGTCCGTTCATACATTTACGACCGCGTTATTAAGCAGGTCGCAGTGTTTGTACACGCCGGTTTTTTCACCCCCAAGACGCCACGCGGCGGCACCCCTTCGCCCCGAGATACACAGAGGGTGGCTTTATTGCCCCACCCCCAGTGGGTTTTGAGTGCCCCTGACCCCGACGCAGTGCATATTTAACACGCGAATAAATTTGGGGCGACATTCGCCTTCGGGCGACGTCTCACTCCGCAATGTCACCCTTTTCACCCGCGGAAAACTGGGCCGGGGACCGAGCTCTGCTCGGGGAAGGTGCGTCGGTCGTCTAGGAGCGAATTATTACGACAGTTGAATTTAAATTAGATTTCGGTTTCGTTTAATTTGATACGTTTACGTTTAGTTGATAGATTTATTAGTTTCAATTTCCATTTTGAATTTAATTTGTTCATGTTGTCTATTTAAGTAATTTAGGATGGAGGTGGCTTGTCTGCGGTTCGTATTCAGTATTGCAATGCTATAGTTTATTTTCCCAAATTTTAAGATGCTGATCATTGCCAATACAAAATCAATTAAAAATTTTAGTACTCTTTAAAATTCAGTTGATTTCATTATAAATTCACAATAGCTTACGTATATTCCTTTAAATTTATTTACTCCTAATTTTTATATATTTTTTTCAAGCAAGCCATAACAAATTTAAGGTAAAATATAGTTTATAAACAGCAACTTAGCTGACGCACAGGAATCTACCAGAACTATTGTATTGTAACACCTTTAAACAACCTTTAAACATTTCCATGAAATAGCCTATTTTCCACAGGGAAGTAAATACGTACATTTTGACTTGAAGTGCAGCCAAATGAATATTTTAGTTTTGTTTACATTCGACATAGCATTAATTGCATACTCTTTTGTAATTATGGAGAATAGGCAAACTCCTTTATTTATGGCCAGATGTTGATGAAAGTTGGTATAAATGTTAAAAATAAAAATATTTGATGGTATAAATGCCTATTCTCAGTGTTCCTCATAGCAGCAAACCTGCTCACTCTTTCCCATGTTATGGAGAATAGGCAAATAATTCTCATGTTTATCGACAGATTTTGACCAAACTTGTTATATATTATTATTATTATATTATTGATTTGGAAATTCGCTGAGTACGCAGGTCTGCTGCGACGGGGGTATTCTGTCCCGTTGTCGAATGAAAAAATTCTAATTCTAATAACAGTAGAAGTTATAATCCCATTGAAAACTACATAAAGCTTTTAATAACGTCACAGTGGTTGTTTACATTTCACATTGTTGTTAAGGGAAGTGAGTTGGAAAAGATACAGGTAGTGCACAAAATAGAGAGAATTTTCACGAAACAGGAGCGGAGCTAGTATATATACTTGCGGAATACCGGATAGTTCCTCGAAGTCGGACCTTCCCAGAGGCAACGCCGTAGTTCAATTAGCTCCCCCGAACGCATTCTCTTCCCGACAGCCGTTTCCTGTCCAGACAGTCGACGATGAAGACACACGCCCTCGGACACGGCGGAGTACAAACAGGCATATCGATCCCTGGGGTCCGACCCTCGCCGGTAAATCAGAGGTCCGAGGGGTCAGGACCTGTGGAAATGTCAAGTTAATACGCAAAGGCCAGTTCGTAATGCGGAGACGCTACATTGTGACTCGGATCCCAAGTGAAACTGTAGATTCTTTAGATGCAATTGGCTGAATAAATTAAATCGATTGGGCTATTAATTAATAGTCATGCCAAAGGAACAGCATTAGTCAGTAACAAGACTACAAGATCGCACCACAATCATCTTACACTAATTCCTTAAAATACGCCTAGTTCTAGGTTTCTAATTCAGAAAGGTAATACAAAGATAATTGGTAAAACTTGGTGGAACCAAAGACAATTTTATTCTAACGCACGGGTTAAAAAAAGGCTGAAAGGTGTAGGCTCTACTCATACATTTAAGTTATTGTTAATTAATTCTTCATTGTTTACAAAATGACAAAACACGAGTGTCTACAACATTTCAAAGTAACATCTGTCAAATATTGGGAGAGGATAAGGATTAATGTAATAGAGACAGTCGTCGGAAAAAAACTTATCTACCATTCCACTATTTCAAATAATTCACTAATTTCGATCCAGCAGTTTATCTGAAAAATCAATTTTATTTCTTCTTCTTCCCGAACTGTCAAAATATAGTGCAAACGGATGTTGTCATTAGAAAAAGTAAACATTGAAACCTAGGACGGTCACGGCAGCTCTTTCTTCTTCTTCTTCCCGAACTGTCAAATTTTAGTGTTCACAGCTGTTGACATTCAAGTAATTTTATGTTTTCATTCTCTAAAAATGTAAACATTGAAACTTAGGACGTTCACAGGGCGTAGCCCGAGAGGATTTTAAGGAAATGAGTATGCCTATGTGTTGCATGAGTTTAAGATCTACCTTTGTGTAAAATTTCAAACTGTTTGGTTCAGTATTTTTTGCGTTTACTTGCAACAACAAACCCACAAACAAACATACAGAAACCACCTCTTCTTTATAATATTATAGATATATTGAAATATAAATTGTCTTTGGTGGAACGTAGAATAGCTCAATCTATCAGTTTCTATTCCCATTATGCTGTACTACACTTGTGATAACCTTCTATAACTATTAACAATCATTCTATAAGTGAATCATACCAAATTTTTGGGTCTACTACTTGATGAGAATTTATCCTGGACTCCACATACAGATAGTTTAAGACGTAAAATTGTATCTGGTTTATTCGTTTTAAGAAACTTATCAAAATTTTGTTCACAAGAAATCTTGTTGAAAGTTTATTATGCCCATATTGATTCTCATATCAGCTTTGGTATAGAGTTATATTCTGCGACGGCTAAACAAATTTAAAAGTATTTTAACCCTTCACAAAAAATGCCATAAGAATTATGTTAAATTTTGACAGTAAAAAATCTGTAAAAGAACATTTTTCTCAATTAAATATTATGGCAGTTTATGGAAAATTCATTTTTAAAACAATTTTGTGTGCAAAGGCTTCCGAAGGTTCGCTTCCTCAATTAGGCACACACCATGACTATAATACGCGACACAAAAATTACCCAGCCATAAATAAACAACGTGGAGTTTTATAGTAAAAAACCAACTGCCGCTGGAGTCTAATTTTTACACAAATTACCCAAGGTCATAAAACAGATCAATGAATTGAACTAAAGAAAATTGAAAAATTACATAATTATAAAAGCGTTTTATTCGTTTGATGAATATCTAATCGCTTGATTATGGTAGAAACTAAACTTTATTTTATACTAGTCGGGATGTGGGATAATTATTATTGATGAGTGAGTGAGAGCTTTGACACACACACACACACACACACACAATCAAATATTCTATAATAATACAAATAGGTTATCAATTTTGACAATTGAAAGCAAAAGGAAATATAAAAAATAAACAACAACTGATATTATTATAATTCAACATACGTATCAACATTGTCATTATTTATAATTTGGCCAACAAATAAACATTTGATCTCATAAAACATAATCACAAAATTCCCTCTGAAAAAATATTATATTATACAGTAAATTAGATACCATTAAGTACTACTATTTATGCTTGCTTCTTTGGCTTGCTCAATAGTTTCAAATAAAAACAGTTGTTTATATCTTAAAAGGTTAAGACACATATTATGGAATCTAAACAAAATTATTTCTCCATAAGATTAACACGAACTTTAAAACTATAGGGTAAGTTTTTGGGATAATCGTCACAAAAACTATTAGACTTTCCTATATTAGGCCTAAAGAACCAGTATACCAAATTTCAGCCTCCTAGGTAATCGGGAAGTGGGAGAATTAGTGATGAGTGAGTGAGTGAGGGCTTTGAATTTTATATATACAGATTAATTTATATTTTATATTAAGTGTGACACCATTCTAATCATGTAAATGTGATATAATAAATAAAGATTGTTTGATTCTGATATTTTAATCGCAGATTGTAACCTACATCCACTATACGAAGATTGTTATCGGAACAACTCTAACAAGCACAAGTCGCATTGTTATACAGCTGATTGTTGTGAATGTATCGTACAAATGTAGGCCTCCGCGCAGAGGCGGTGTTCTCTGAAAAGCAATACCCTTTGTTGCAATTACTGTCCATTCGTGTCGGAGGTACTCGCGAAAGCCATAGCCATCCATCCAGTCATTAAACCTTAAATTACAATTTATGTTTATCGTGTTTTAACACTGAATCCAATCTACAACTTAAGTGCCATGGAAATACTCGTATATAACGGTTGCACTTATTTGAAGATCGTATAAATACCACTAGAAACTCTTAATCTCTAAGATATCTAAGTCTCGTGGTTTTTTATATTTTAAGGAGGTGGGAATTCCTTATCGTAAAGGAAATCGTCAAAGAATTGTGGAAAGTTGTAAACGATGATGGCCGGTGGATGTGATATCATCTAGTGTGGATTAACGTCCGCAAATACCATCCTCATAATTAGACCAGTTCTTATTGCAGAGGCAACATTACGGTTCGTATCCCAGTCAGTAACAAGACTACAAGATCGCTCCACAATCATCTTACACTCGTACTTCATTCATACTTGTCTTAAAATACCTAAATAGGTCACCATTTATGAGAGATGAAACCACTTTTGCCTCTTTGAATATGAAATATTCACTTTAACTAAAAAAACAGGTAAGAATTTTAATACAAATTTAAAATAGCTGATATCGAAAGCAAAATGTCGATATTTATTGATACGAATAATACCGGAACGTTCATAGTCCAATACTCGAGATGCATATGCTCGGTCAACCATGACTCAGCAACCATCCAGATGTCGTGGCCTAGAAAGTTGTTTAGGCTTACTTTCTATTTAAGGGTCGGCATTCAACAACGCCCCCGCACACAGACACGTTCACGAGCCTCGGCTTCCTGTTCCTGTGGGCAGGGGCAGAACTAGGGCGTCATCGTGTCCACGGGCCGTGTCATCCTCGAGTGTCATAGATCTGTCGGTGCTGCAGACAATGATGACGGAGTGGTTGTGTAGAAGCACACTGGACCCTGTGTTTTTAAATACAAACGATGTCATCCTCGATTTACAGATCTGTCGGTGCTGCAGACAATGATGACGGAGTGGTTGTGTAGAGGGAGGCACACCCTGGACCCTGTGCTGGTGTGGAGGTACTAGCGACGATGTCATCCTCGAGTGTCACAGATCTGTCGGTGCTGCAGACAATGATGACGGAGTGGTTGTGTAGAGGGAGGCACACCCTGGACCCTGTGCTGGTGTGGAGGTACTAGCGACGATGTCATCCTCGAGTGTCACAGATCTGTCGGTGCTGCAGACAATGATGACGGAGTGGTTGTGTAGAGGGAGGCACACCCAGACCCTGTGTGGTGTAGGTACTATAGCGACGATGTCATCCTCGAGTGTCACAGATCTGTCGGTGCTGCAGACAATGATGACGGAGTGGTTGTGTAGAGAGAGGCACACCCTGGACCCTGTGCTGGTGTGGAGTACTAGCGACGATGTCATCCTCGAGTGTCACAGATCTGCCGATGCTGCAGACAATGATGACGGAGTGGTTGTGTAGGGAGGCACACCCTGGACCCTGTGCTGGTGTGGAGGTACTAGCGACGATGTCATCCTCGAGTGTCACAGATCTGTCGGTGCTGCAGACAATGATGTCGGAGAGGTTGTGTAGAGAGAGGCACACCATGGACCCTGTGTTGGTGTGGAGGTACTAGCGACGATGTCATCCTCGAGTGTCACAGATCTGTCGGTGCTGCAGACAATGATGACGGGGTGGTTGTGTAGAGGGAGGCACACCCTGGACCCTGTGCTGGTGTGGAGGTACCAGCGACGATGTCATCCTCGAGTGTCACAGATCTGTCGGTGCTGCAGACAATGATGACGGAGTGTTGTGTAGAGAGGCACACCCAGATGTGTTGGTGTGGAGGTACCAGCGACGATGTCATCCTCGAGTGTCACAGATCTGTCGGTGCTGCAGACAATGATGACGGAGTGGTAGTGTAGAGGGAGGCACACCCAGGATCCTGTGTTGGTGTGGAGGTACTAGCGACGATGTCATCCTCGAGTGTCACAGATCTGTCGGTGCTGCAGACAATGATGACGGAGTGGTTGTGTAGAGGGAGGCACACCCTGGACCCTGTGTTGGTGTGGAGGTACTAGCGACGATGTCATCCTCGAGTGTCACAGATCTGTCGGTGCTGCAGACAATGATGACGGAGTGGTTGTGTAGAGGGAGGCACACCCTGGACCCTGTGTTGGTGTGGAGGTACTAGCGACGATGTCATCCTCGAGTGTCACAGATCTGTCGGTGCTGCAGACAATGATGACGGAGTGGTAGTGTAGAGGGAGGCACACCCAGGATCCTGTGTTGGTGTGGAGGTACTAGCGACGATGTCATCCTCGAGTGTCACAGATCTGTCGGTGCGGCAGACAATGATGTCGGAGTGGTTGTGTAGAGGGAGGCACACCCTGGACCCTGTGAGTGGAGGTACTAGCGACGATGTCATCCTCGAGTGTCACAGATCTGTCGGTGCTGCAGACAATGATGACGGAGTGGTTGTGTAGAGGGAGGCACACCCTGGACCCTGTGCTGGTGTGGAGGTACTAGCGACGATGTCATCCTCGAGTGTCACAGATCTGTCGGTGCTGCAGACAATGATGACGGAGTGGTTGTGTAGAGGGAGGCACACCCTGGACCCTGTGTTGGTGTGGAGGTACTAGCGACGATGTCATCCTCGAGTGTCACAGATCTGTCGGTGCTGCAGACAATGATGACGGAGGTGGTGTGTAGAGGGAGGCACACCCTGGACCCTGTGTTGGTGTGGAGGTACTAGCGACGATGTCATCCTCGAGTGTCACAGATCTGTCGGTGCTGCAGACAATGATGACGGAGTGGTAGTGTAGAGGGAGGCACACCCTGGACCCTGTGACGGTGTGGAGGTACTAGCGACAATGTCATCCTCGAGTGTCACAGATCTGTCGGTGATGCAGACAATGATGACGGAGTGGTTGTGTAGAGGGAGGCACACCATGGACCCTGTGTTGGTGTGGAAGGACTAGCGACGATGTCATCCTCGAGTGTCACAGATCTGTCGGTGCTGCAGACAATGATGACGGAGTGGTAGTGTAGAGGGAGGAACACCCAGGATCCTGTGTTGGTGTGGAGGTACTAGCGACGATGTCATCCTCGAGTGTCACAGATCTGTCGGTGCTGCAGACAATGATGACGGAGTGGTAGTGTAGAGGGAGGCACACCCAGGACCCTGTGCTGGTGTGGAGGTACTAGCGACGATGTCATCCTCGAGTGTCACAGATCTGTCGGTGCTGCAGACAATGATGACGGAGTGGTTGTGTAGAGGGAGGCACACCCTGGACCCTGTGTTGGTGTGGAAATACTAGCGACGATGTCATCCTCGAGTGTCACAGATCTGTCGGTGCTGCAGACAATGATGACGGAGTGGTTGTGTAGAGGGAGGCACACCCTGGACCCTGTGTTGGTGTGGAGGTACTAGCGACGATGTCATCCACGAGTGTCACAGATCTGTCGGTGCTGCAGACAATGATGACGGAGTGGTTGTGTAGAGGGAGGCACACCCTGGACCCTGTGCTGGTGTGGAGGTACTAGCGACGATGTCATCCTCGAGTGTCACAGATCTGTCGGTGCTGCAGACAATGATGACGGAGTGGTTGTGTAGAGGGAGGCACACCCTGGACCCTGTGGTGTGGAGGTACTAGCGACGATGTCATCCTCGAGTGTCACAGATCTGTCGGTGCTGCAGACAATGAACCGGAGTGGTTGTGTAGAGGGAGGAACACCCTGGACCTGTGTGGTGTGGAGGTACTAGTGACGATGTCATCCTCGAGTGTCACAGATCTGTCGGTGCTGCAGACAATGATGACGGAGTGGTTGTGTAGAGGAGGCACACTGGACCCTGTTTGGTGTGGAGGTACTAGCGACGATGTCATCCTCGAGTGTCACAGATCTGTCGGTGCTGCAGACAATGATGACGGAGTGGTTGTGTAGAGGGAGGCACACCCTGGACCCTGTGTTGGTGTGGAGGTACTAGCGACGATGTCATCCTCGAGTGTCACAGATCTGTCGGTGCTGCAGACAATGATGACGGAGTGGTTGTGTAGAGGGAGGCACACCCTGGACCCTGAGTTGGTGTGGAGGTACTAGCGACGATGTCATCCTCGAGTGTCACAGATCTGTCGGTGCTGCAGACAATGATGTCGGAGTGGTTGTGTAGAGGGAGGCACACCATGGACCCTGAGTTGGTGTGGAGGTACTAGCGACGATGTCATCCTCGAGTGTCACAGATCTGTCGGTGCTGCAGACAATGATGACGGAGTGGTTGTGTAGAGGGAGGCACACCCTGGACCCTGTGTTGGTGTGGAGGTACTAGCGACGATGTCATCCTCGAGTGTCACAGATCTGTCGGTGCTGCAGACAATGATGACGGAGTGGTTGTGTAGAGGGAGGCACACCCTGGACCCTGAGTTGGTGTGGAGGTACTAGCGACGATGTCATCCTCGAGTGTCACAGATCTGTCGGTGCTGCAGACAATGATGACGGAGTGGTTGTGTAGAGGGAGGCACACCCTGGACCCTGAGTTGGTGTGGAGGTACTAGCGACGATGTCATCCTCGAGTGTCACAGATCTGTCGGTGCTGCAGACAATGATGACGGAGTGGTTGTGTAGAGGGAGGCACACCCTGGACCCTGTGTTGGTGTGGAGGTACTAGCGACGATGTCATCCTCGAGTGTCACAGATCTGTCGGTGCTGCAGACAATGATGACGGAGTGTGTAGAGGGAGGCACACTGGACCCCTGGTTGGTGTGGTGGTACTAGTGACGATGTCATCCTCGAGTGTCACAGATCTGTCGGTGCTGCAGACAATGATGACGGAGAGGTTGTGTAGAGGGAGGCACGCCCTGGACCCAGTGTTGGAGGTACTAGCGACGATGTCATCCTCGAGTGTCACAGATCTGTCGGTGCTGCAGACAATGATGACGGAGTGGTTGTGTAGAGGGAGGCACACCCTGGACCCTGAGTTGGTGTGGAGGTACTAGCGACGATGTCATCCTCGAGTGTCACAGATCTGTCGGTGCTGCAGACAATGATGACGGAGTGGTTGTGTAGAGGGAGGCACACCCTGGACCCTGTGTTGGTGTGGAGGTACTAGCGACGATGTCATCCTCGAGTGTCACAGATCTGTCGGTGCTGCAGACAATGATGACGGAGTGGTTGTGTAGAGGGAGGCACACCCTGGACCCTGTGCTGGTGTGGAGGTACTAGCGACGATGTCATCCTCGAGTGTCACAGATCTGTCGGTGCTGCAGACAATGATGACGGAGTGGTTGTGTAGAGGGAGGCACACCCTGGACCCTGTGTTGGTGTGGAAGTACTAGCGACGATGTCATCCTCGAGTGTCACAGATCTGTCGGTGCTGCAGACAATGATGACGGAGTGGTTGTGTAGAGGGAGGCACACCATGGACCCTGTGTTGGTGTGGAGGTACTAGCGACGATGTCATCCTCGAGTGTCACAGATCTGTCGGTGCTGCAGACAATGATGACGGAGTGGTTGTGTAGCGGGAGGCACACCCATGGACCGTGTTGGTGTGGAGTACTAGCGACGATGTCATCCTCGAGTGTCACAGATCTGTCGGTGCTGCAGACAATGATGACGGAGTGGTTGTGTAGAGGGAGGCACACCCTGGACCCTGTGTTGGTGTGGAGGTACTAGCGACGATGTCATCCTCGAGTGTCACAGATCTGTCGGTGCTGCAGACAATGATGACGGAGTGTGGCGGAATGGCGAGTGGCGGCCAACCCAAGGATGACCGTTACGCATTGGAGCCCGGGTCGTCGGCCTAGCCGTGGACAATCGAGGAACATGGCGTCTCGGCGTCGCCGCGCCAAATATACCTCGGGCTTGCGAAATATTGAATCCTCAATTTCCGCGTGAAAATTAGTCAAGTGGCCAAAATCTTTGAAAACAGAAGTTGAATCTTGTTTACAGAGCACTGAACATGTACAATTTCAATGTATGAAATAGTCAGTTTCGAATATAAATCTTAAAAACAGCAACTAAATTATGTTGCACAGTGGGGTTGAGATCGACTAGAATACGGATGTCCTGAGAACGATTTTATTTAATTGGTGTTCTACTTTGTTGTTCTGCTTAAGCTTCTAATTAAGTTTGCTTGTGGCGGATTTGATGATACCTGACAAAGGCTATCAGATTAACTTGAACTAGTTGCATAATGAACAAATGCAATAGAGCCCAGTATTGGGCCGTAGATATTCAGAATCTACTTCTGTCTTCAAAACACTGGCGAGGGTTCATTTTGACCGAGAGGTGCAGTGCAAGGCGCCTTGGAGAGGGTTCATTTTGACCGAAAGGTACAGAGGAAGACACCTTAGAGAGGGTTTTGACCGAAAGGTACAAATGAAGACACCTTAGAGAGGGTTCATTTTGACCGAAAGGTACAGAGGAAGACACCTTGGTTCATTTTGACCGAAAGGTACAGAGGAAGACACCTTAGAGAGGGTTCATTTTGACCGAAAGGTACAGAGGAAGACACCTTAGAGAGGGTTCATTTTGACCGAAAGGTACAAATGAAGACACCTTAGAGAGGGTTCATTTTGACCGAAAGGTACAGAGGAAGACACCTTGGAGAGGGTTCATTTTGACCGAAAGGTACAGAGGAAGACACCTTAGAGAGGGTTCATTTTGACCGAAAGGTGCAGAGGAAGACACCTTGGAGAGGGTTCATTTTGACCGAAAGGTACAGAGGAAGACACCTTGGAGAGGGTTCATTTTGACCGAAAGGTACAGAGGAAGACACCTTAGAGAGGGTTCATTTTGACCGAAAGGTGCAGAGGAAGACACCTTGGTTCATTTTGACCGAAAGGTACAGAGGAAGACACCTTGGAGAGGGCTCATTTTGACCGAAAGGTACAGAGGAAGACACCTTAGAGAGGGTTCATTTTTGACCGAAAGGTACAGAGGAAGACACCTTAGAGAGGGTTCATTTGACCGAAAGGTACAGAGAAGACACCTTAGAGAGGGTTCATTTGACCGAAAGGCGCAGAACACTTATCGGTACCACCAGGGCATTTTGCCGAAAGTGCAGGGAAGACACCTTGAGGGTTCATTTGACCGAAAGGTGACACCTTATTCATGACCGAATAGACCCAGTTTTAAATCGAGGAAACACCTGCATTTTGACGAAAGGATCAAAATTTTTGTTTCATTCACGGATTTTCATCAAATGTTCATCTACCGTAATGTACTGTCATCGACCGTACGCACATGTCCTCCAGACAGTACGCCCAGGCCAGAGCCTCACTAATCAACAACATTTCTAGGATACTCTGTCTCGCAACGCTGGGTCTCCTTATTGATTCTGTCCGCCGACGCACGGCGCTGAACCCATTATGCCCGGAGATCGCCCCTTATAATTGAATCGCCAATTTACTATAGGCTAGTGCAGTGCGCGCATAACTAACTTTCCCCATTCTCTCATTAACTATTCCATCCCGCGGATCCTGAGGGCTGTCGGCCGCGACGTTGGTAATTGGACGTAACCGTCATTTCGGCGAAAGCCTGGATTAGTTTTCAAGAAATTTTCCTCGTAGTTTGTTGCTGCGGAATGCAAAATGTAAATTGAGCGATTAAACTTGTTAACTATGGGAATAACATGGGAATTTACATTATTAATTAGACACTGGATTAAGAATCTCCTGACTAATTAGTATATTAGCATTAAAACCTTTTGAAAGTGTCTTTTCTTTTATAAATATGTGAAAGATTTAATATTGTAGATTACTTGGACTGATGATATTAACAGTCCTGTCCAAACAAAATGTTAGCCTTAGTTAGTTAAATTAAGACATGTCGGCTGCTACCAGGTGTCGACAGCTGATATTGGGCTGCCGCGATGTAACAGCTGTAGTCGTGGATGAAGACATGTCGGCTGCTACCAGGTGTCGACAGCTGATATTGGGCTGCCGCGATGTAACAGCTGAAGTCGTGGAAGAAGACATGTCGGCTGCTACCAGGTGTCGACAGCTGATATTGGGCTGCCGCGATGTAACAGCTGAAGTCGCGGAAGATGACATGTCGGCTGCTACCAGGTGTCGACAGCTGATATTGGGCTGCCGCGATGTAACAGCTGAAGTCGCGGATAAAGACACGTCGGCTGCTACCAGGTGTCGACAGCTGATATTGGGCTCCCGCGATGTAACAGCTGAAGTCGCGGAAGAAGACATGTCGGCTGCTACCAGGTGTCGACAGCTGATATTGGCCTGCCACGATGTAACAGCTGATGTCGCGGATGAAGACACGTCGGCTGCTACCAGGTGTCGACAGCTGATATTGGGCTGCCACGATGTAACAGCTGATGTCGCGGATGAAGACATGTCGGCTGCTACCAGGTGTCGACAGCTGATATTGGGCTGCCGCGATGTAACAGCTGAAGTCGCGGAAGATGACATGTCGGCTGCTACCAGGTGTCGACAGCTGATATTGGGCTGCCGCGATGTAACAGCTGAAGTCGCGGATAAAGACATGTCGGCTGCTACCAGGTGTCGACAGCTGATATTGGGCTGCCGCGATGTAACAGCTGAAGTCGTGGAAGAAGACATGTCGGCTGCTACCAGGTGTCGACAGCTGATATTGGCCTGCCACGATGTAACAGCTGAAGTCGCGGATAAAGACACGTCGGCTGCTACCAGGTGTCGACAGTGTCGACAGCTGATATTGGTCTGCCACGATGTAACAGCTGGAGTCGCGGATGAAGACATGTCGGCTGCTGCCAGCTGATTGTGGGCGGCGGCTATGGAACAGCTGATTACTCCATGACGCATAGGCAGCGCGCAGGCACAATATGTACAACGACTATTATACCTTGAATTTGCTCAATGACAGCTATAGCTCATTATGTCGAACCTCTTCCGGGGAATTTAATTATTATAAGGAATGCGCTAAATTCATGTTGTCTGTAATTTGGCTAAATTTATTTTAATATATAATCTCCTACGATTAAAATAAATACATAAGGGCTAAAATTATGTTATTTTCTGTGATCACGTATCGTTGACTATTTCCCAAACTTTCTGACCCTTCTCCAATTTAATTTAATTTACAACTACCTTTGATCTACTTGCAGCTAAATTTTTCGCTTATCTTGCTGGGTTCTATCTCTTCCGTGCCCCTTAGTTATAGGAATTTTCATGCAGTATAGATAAGACTTGGTCGGTGACGTGTCCTGTAATCCAGCTACTTGGAGGTCACGAATTGTGGTTTAGTTGTGAACGATGGTCGGTGGGTGTAGTGTTCTCTTGTGTGTATTAACGTCCGTACTATTGAATACTACATTAATCCGCAAATACTATCCTCATAATTAGACCAATTGGTAAATTCAGAGGCAGTGGTTCGGATTCCACGTTAAACTGTAGGTCCATTAGTTGCCATCGGCTGTTGGGCTATTAATTGAAAGTCCTGTATAAGGAACGCGCCACAATCATCTTACACTCAATCGTCATTCATACTTGGCTTAAAATACCTAACTTGGTCGCCATTTCAATAATCTAATATAATCTAATCTTAAAAAATATTATAGCGTTTTAAATTATAATTTAATAATTATACTAAAGACAAGTGGTCACTGTTAACTGGGAATGTTTCCATCTCTCATAAAAAAAAATGGAAAGAGTGAGTAAGTTTCTGCTGTTAGCACTGAAAGTATACAATCAAATATTATTTTAACATTTATACCAACTTTTATCAACATCTGTCCAAATAAAGGAGTTTTTTGCCTAATCTCCATATGTTACATGGGAAAAGAGTATTTTGCTGCCAATGATAACTAAAAACTATGATTTTTAGCACAAATGTATGGATTACCACATGAAGCTAAATATCAAGTTTCATCAAAAAATATTAGATAATAATGAAAATTATTTTTCCTAATCCTCATAAATTAACATTGGAGAAAATACAACGTAAATGTGTTTACTTTTTTTATATCTCGTAACCGTTAATAGAGAACTTTGGAACTTAATTGTGTAGTTTTTAAGCTGAACCATGGTGAAATTAATAAAATTAAATATTTAAAAAAAAATTTTGGGGTACAAAACCCCCCAAAGTACCCGTTCCCATTGACCGATATGTTGTTTTAGAATCGTGAGAGTTGTAATACACCTCCTACCAAATTTGGATCGATGACATTTACGAGAGTTCGTGCTAACGACATACACATTTTAAATAATATAATAAAAAAATTATTATATATCAATATAAATATATATCATTATAAAATATTAACGACTAGTTTGGACTGTCAAAGAAAAAAAATAACATGGTCTCCTTAAGTCTTACTAACCTGGTATATTCTTCTAGAAAACTTAAAAATATTGATTTGTACAAAGTAAAATTTTTTTTATAAATTCTAAGGGATACCCTTAAGCGCACTAATTATTCGACTTAGATGTCACAGAAAGGTTTATGAACCCGCTGGAGAAAGGGTCAATCCGCCGGCTTAATTGTAACCGTAAGGTAATGGTGAGTTCCCCTTCGCCGCCCAACAGTTTACAGGCTGTGTAAATCATAACGGTTGATTCATGACGGGGCCGACGGTATTCCCATTCCACTTTATGGCACATTACTGGGGACCCTGTATATTCAATCCTGCCGATTTCTATTTTCTCCACAAACTCCATCCGTTTTTCTACGCCCTTCGGTAGTTTTGATCGTTTTAGGGGTACGTTCCGAATTCTGGACTTTTCACTTAACTTGGTAACTGTTTTAAGGAAGCATAAAAAGTTAATAGCGTAAAGACAAAGTGGTAATTTGGTTCGAATTCGATCCGGCGTCTTTTAGTTTTGAAGACGAGTACTATAGCCAATCGGCTAACCATCCAGGTAAGTTTTTAAGTTTATGCTGCAAATAATTTGTCATTCCCCTTAAATAAATCGACTATCTTTACTTTCAGTTGCTCAATTTTAAGTTTCACTCAGGGATACCATGTCAGATTTTTTTTCAATATGGCCGCCATTTTCCAAAATGGCGGCTAATTTAAAAATGTCTTATTGAACAACCTGTATTTTTTTGTTTTTATGTTCTACTCTATAATGGTTTAGAAACTACGAGGACTTGAAGTTTTGATTTCTTTAATATGAGGTTTTACCCGATCCAGTAGCTAACATTTTAATAACATGATTTGGCAGGACTAAAGTGTCCTCATATCAAAGGAATCAAAAGTTCCAGTTTTCGCAGCTTCTAAACCATTAGAGATATTAAAAAACACCAAATAAAAAGGTTTTACTTTATAGAGTAGAATCCAAAAACAAAATAAAATACAGGGTATTTCACAAGACATTTTTAAGTCGATGATATTAAAAAAAAATCTGAAACTGTATTCCTGAGTGAAACTTAAAAATTAGATATCGTTATTGAAATGTCGACCATACTACAATGTAGGTATTTTAAGCCAAGTATGAATGAGGATTGAGTGTAAGATGATTGTGGCGCGATCTTGTAGTCTTGTTACTGACTAAGGCTGACATGTTCCTTATACGGGACGTTTAATTAATAGTCCAACAGCCGATGGAAACTAAGGGACCTACAGTTTAACGTGGAATCCGAACCACGGCCTCTGAATTACGAAATGGTCTAATCGTGAGGATGGTCTATGCGGATTAACGTAGTATTCAATAGTGCGGGTTAATCCATAAGTTAATTCTTAAAATTGAGTATGTTCCAAATTTAATTTATGGTGCTAAATCGTGTAGTTACAAAGTGTGCTGTTGGATCACTTTGGAGGACATTTTTAACCTCAGGATCTGTTACAAGCCTGTGTCTTGTTTCTGTTTTTTCTTCATCATTCTACTTGTTCATTTTTAATATCGTTTTTTTTCTCATTTGTATTTATGTATATTTGTATTTATTTTTCACAATTTTGTTTTTCATTTCCTTATCTTTTTTTTTTCTTTCTCGATCCTTATTTCTATTTTTTCTGCATTTCTTTTCTTTCTCTTTTTTTTTATGTTCTGTTATTTTCCTCAATTTTTTATTTTTTTCTTGAATTTTTTTCTTTTTCTTTTTGGATAATCTATTTTTTTTTCTTTTTTTACGTCATACATGCCGTACAAACGACGATCTATACTGGTTTGTTGATGTTTGTAAGATACTCGTTGTGCCCTCAGATTGAATGAGAGTTGACGGAGTGTAATTGTGGAAGTGACCGATGCTGAGACAAGACAAAAGGGGGAGTGATTGTTGTGGGGTTGTTGCTTAATAGACGGGGAGGGACGGTCGTAGTTGGGGCGGCGGTCGCGAGATCCTAAATAAGAATTTCAGCTAATTTAGCTGCATCGTTTTTACTTTCTCCCCTGTTAACGACGTTATTAGGGGAACGTATTGTTATCTTCAAAATATTTTGGAATATCAGATTTCAGTGTTTATGAGATATTTTAATTTTGGGACTACCTAACCCCAAAAACTGGTGTTTGACATGACTATACCAGTTTGTGATTCAAGGCAAAATTATTATTTGGATCTACGTTAAACTGTAGAACCCTTAGATGTCATTGGATTTTGGGCTATTAATTAAAAGTTCTGTCTAAGGAACATGTCAGCCTTAGTCAGTAACAATACTATAATATCGCGCCACAATCTTCTTACATTCATTTCTCATTCATTCTTAGCTTTAAATACATTACCATTTCGAATCAAATGTTATACATCGTCATGCTGTATGTTCTCCTTCCAATTGGATCGTATCTAAATATTTTTTACTATTTCCCAAACAATTTATTGATAATTTACTCAACCTGGTCAATGATATATCTAAGGGACCTACAGTTGAACGTGGAAACCGAACCATGAATTACGAATTGGCCTAATTTTGAGGATACGCTTTGTGTATTAACGTAGTATTCAATAGTGCAGACGAGAACACTAAATCCACCGACCATCGCTCACAACTATCCACAATTCGTGACCTCCAAGTAGCTTATATTATACTAGATTAGATCATTGAAATTACAAACATACTACGATGTAGGTATTTTAAGCCAAGTAATGAGAAAGTGTAAGATGATTTTGTCTTGTAGTTTACTGACTATACATGTTCCTTAGATGTTAATTAATCAACAACCATGGCAACTTGGACCTACAGTTTAACGTGGTAATTCGAACCACGGTTTGAATTCGAATTGGTCTAATCATGAGCCTTTGGATTTACAAATTCAAAGTGCAGTTAATCCACACAAGAGAACTACACCCACAATCGCTTTATCATTCGTACCAGCTGGATTACAGGCTTCGCAAAAGTTGTTTGTGACTATACCAGGATCAGGGATTATTATTTGGATCTTAACTGTTAAACTGATTGTTAAACTGTTGTACACTTAGATGCCTTTGGATTTTGGGGTATTAATCAACAGTTCTATCTAAGGAACATGTCAGCCTTAGTCAGTAACAAGACATCAAGATCGCGCCACAATCTTCTTACATTCATTTCTCATTCATACTTAGCATTATATACGTATCTGGGTAGGTTGGCATTCAGGAAGGTAATATAGTTAATTATATTTTCCCCTCAAATGTTATACATCTTCATTCTGTATGTTCTCCCTCTCTTGATCGTATCTAAATGTTTGGCAACTAATGGACCTACAGTTTAACGTGGAATCCGAACCACGGCCTCTGAATTACGAACTGGTCTTATTATGAGAATGGTCTTCGCGGATTAACGTAGTATTCAATAGTGCGGACGTTAATCCACACAAGTGAACACTACACCACCCACCATCATCGTCACAACACTATCCACAGTAGCTGGATTACACTACGTCTAGCACATTGATCAGTGTATGTCAACTAACAGAAAATTTCATAATTACAAACAACGAACATAACTCTAATGTTGTATTATCGGTTGTTTTGTCAGTAATTTAAACGTTAGTTACTACTTTGATTGATTTAGATTTTAATAAAAGCCACGGCGAAGCGGCTTGAGTCTGGGGGAAAGTTTTTCAAGTCGTCGACCTATGGGGTGGGTGGTGGAGCTTTTGCCGCCCTTCCTACAAATATAACGGGTGTTTTACAACAGTAACGCGGGCGAGGGTGGACGATATCCCTGTTTATTAAAATTGTTTCGGGGGAAGTTTACGGCTGATTTGGGGAACAAGCCGGGATAAGTCGTAGGATCCGATTGGCGGTGTCGATAGGGGATTGTGGTGGTGGGAGGGGGTGCTTGTGGGGATTTGACGTGTTCACATCGGTTAGATAAGTGATTTGACTATAGTGAAAAATCCGATTAAGTCTTCAGCTTTATAGATAATCGAAAATCACTAATTGGAAGTATGACATACCCAAGAACTATATACCGATAATACCTGCTGAAAGATTGCACTGCGACCTATGAGATCTATTTTGCCCCCCAGACTAGTCTCCAGTTCTTGCCTAGAGAACTCCCTCTAGTTCTAACACCTTACTGGAGTTTAGTATCATGTGGGGTTCTAACTCGTGTCGTGCTAAAACCACCAAATTCCACGAATCGATAATTGGCCATCTGCAGCGCCCGCTTGACAGGTATACATCCCCTCGACTGAACCCACGGGGGCCACGTAATATTGTCTTACAGCCAGTGTAGTCAGGAACTTAGGCAAAAGTTCAAACCCAGATTGCAGAATAGGAGCGAATTCTGAAATAATATATGAATATATACGTATCATTTCACGAGAAATGAATAAATCTGGAATAGGTCATGTAAACCACAAACTATGTGATTTGTCCTGCCAATAACAGCATAAAAGGGCTATATAAAGCATGGGAAATTAATTGATATTTTGAAGCATACATTGATGGATATCAACCAGATGTAGTTAAATATAAAATAAAAATACATAAAAATGTTAATGGCTATTGTTTTTGGTCCCTAGGAACCTCAAAACGGATAAGTAACATGGTCCCTGGCCTAAGTCTTGCCATGAGACCTACGGTAATAGCTTCTTCCCTATGGGAAATTCGCTGAAAGAGAAGCAACACCAGAATATATGAATGATTAAATACTTATTCGAAAACGATAAATGTAATATTTGTAACTTAGACCTAGTAAGTAAGAATAATATCAGGTTAGGCAAATTCCGACTACCTGCTCTACAACCCTGAACCCTTGTCAAACACCTCATTATCGTGTGCGATCATTCGTAAATTTTGTTGGTGATTTTGAACTGTTTTCCCAAGAATTAAGGATTTGGTGATTTTAATTTTTTGGGAGATCTTCAACTGCCACCTGGTGTGTTCCCAAGCTTCTGGTCCTCCTCTGATCTACTTCCTCACACTCAGCTCAGGTGTCTAGGTGTTTCCTCCCCTGATTGACAGAAGCGACCGTCACCCTTTTGAACAATGTTCATCTTTCTCAGTGACCTCTGAGCCCTCCGAGCATTTTCTTGGCCTGCCGATATCCCGGAAGTAGATAATTTAGAAATATTGAAACAATCTGTAGTACGTATGAATTATAATTAATTTATTAATAAAACCCTTATGATTTCAGGTATGTTCCTCAATTTTGCAACAAATATACTTTGTAAGTACTATTTTTTATTTAAAGTTGTTAAATTAGATGTAGAAAGAAAATGTAATATTTTTATACTACTATGATAATTTTGTATTATTACAAAACGGACTCTTTAAACGGATTTCTTGAGTTTCAATCGTACAAATTTGAATATTGGGATAAAGATAAAATCATACATGAAATTGGAGAATATTAATTCATCTTGTAATGCTGTAATTTCGCAAAGACGATTAGAAATTCTGTCCGAAAGTTGATGTTGGTGTAAGTGACTAGGAATTTTATGACTAACTAGCGTTTCCGGGCGAACTTCGTACCGCCTAACACTAATGTATACAATTTTATAGAACCTTTCAAATCATTTCATCACAGCATATAATTTTGTAAACGCTAAATTTATAAAACCTGACACTGCACCATTTGTTGTGTCACGATTTTTCTAGATATTCTTATAGAAGTTTAATTCTGAATTTATGACATACATGTCAACCATATATTGGTTTAATAAACCACGGTAATGAAGCAAATAATTTACCTCCTTTTTAAAGACCACTAAGCGAAAACAGTAGAACACTGCTGCAGAAATTGATTTCGAAAAAGGGGACTTTGTAATTGGGTCAGTTTTGAGGGATGGAAATGGAGTAACCATCCTCGCCATAGCGAAATATCAGAGGATATTGCAAATCATCATATAACGAAGTTTCACTAATACGCTGCGAGATTATATGTATACTCTTTATTATAATGTCTCTTGTTTCAAACTCTTGGCCTACAATAACTGCACCAACTTCTCCTGTTTCTGGTTCATTATACCTGCATCTATGGGCATTGACAGGCTTTTTATCTGCATGAATTTCCCCATAAGATTAACATGGGAACTTTGAAGGCGTATAGGGTAGAGATTTATGGGAAAATCGTCACAAAAACTATCAGACTTTCCTATTTTAGGCCTAAAGAACCAGTATATCGAATTTCAGCCTTCTAGGTAATCAGGAAGTGGGAGAATTAGTGATGAGTGAGTGAGTGAGTGAAGGCTTTGAATTTTATATATTAAGATGTATGAAGTTGTATGCTAGGATTAGACATTTTATGACTAGAGACTGCAGCTGGTATAGTTAGATTAGGAATTCCATAACCGTTAAACGTAACTTTAATCGGTAATAAGACATTTTTGGCAAAGAGTTGTAGTTTAGTTTTGAATATGAGTTTTATGACCAAGAACCGTGGATTTTAAAGGCTATAAAGAATTGTATGACTTTTGAGTTTTTTATAGAAAATTAGGGACCGAAAATACACCTTTTAAAGGCGATATTAGATTTTATGACTAAGATCTGGTGTTGGTATAGTAAGATTTTGAGTTTTATGATCGAGAGACGCGGATTTTATTGGTGATAAGGATTTTAGTGACTAAGGGTTGCAGTTGTTATAGTTGGATTAGGAATTTTATGACCAGTTGATTAGGTTTTTATTGGTAACTAAGATTCTGTGTTAGGGGATTAACATGACAAAATTAATTAGATTAGATCGGAAAACTATATAATCATAAAATTCGTTACACTTCAAGATAACATTTCAAACTAATATTGATTTTAATTCGACAGCTGTTTGTTTTTATTTCTATTAAATCACTTATACATTACATATTCTCAAAATCAATGATAAATGCCTAAACAATTTAGTGTTAAAAACTGCAATGATAGCTGATAATTACCAATAGGTGATTTATTGAAAACTGAAAGAAAAATGCGACTAATATCGCGTAAAAAGTGGGTTTTTAAATGCTCGTTATTTAATTTTTAAGGGGCGGTGAACAATTTTAATCATTGAAAACCCTTCTCTGGAATGTAGAGAATGAATCAAATAAGTTTCATTGTTCTCCAGTTTTTTTCGGAGAAGACGTCGTAAAATGCTTCCTGGAGCGTCACGGACAAACAGACACAAATTGAGATAAGTCTTGTTTCGGCTTCTCTAACGCACGAAACGTAAAAATAACTAAAAATGAATAGCTCTGAACAATTTACAGACAAAACTCCTATATTACTTATATAGATGAGGATTGTTATGACTAAGAGTTGCTTTTGATTTACAGTATTTGGGTTAGGAATTTAATAATCGAGATACGCGGTTTTTTTAGGCTAATTGAATCCGGAATTTCACGACCGATATACGTACTTTTATAGAGGAAAAATAATTTTCTGACTTGCATATCGCATATTTGGGTTAGAATGGATTAAAATGTCAAATTTGTAGTATGTCAATATTGTAGTATGTTGACGATGTATTGTGTCAAATTTTTAGTATGTCAACATTGTTGTATGTTGACTTTGTATTATGTCAACGTTGTATTATGTTAACGTTGTAGTATGTCAAAAATGTAGTATGTTGACGTTGTATAATGTCAAATTTTTAGTATGTCAACATTGTTGTATGTCGACTTTGTATTATGTCAACGTTGTATATGTCAAATTTGTAGTATGTCAACATTTTAGTATGTTGACTTTGTATTATGTCAACGTTTTATTATGTCAAATTTGTAGTATGTCAACATTTTAATATGCTGACGTTGTATTATGTCCACGTTGTATTATGTTAACGTTGTAGTATGTCAAAAATGTAGTATGTTGACGTTGTATTATGTCAAATTTTTTGTATGTCAACATTGTTGTATGTCGACTTTGTATTATGTCAACGTTGTATATGTCAAATTTGTAGTATGTCAACATTTTAGTATGTTGACTTTGTATTATGTCAACGTTTTATTATGTCAAATTTGTAGTATGTCAACATTTTAATATGCTGACGTTGTATTATGTCCACGTTGTATTATGTTACATTGTACGAAAATTACTGGTAAGAGAAAAAACGCAATTTTAATCGGCGAAAATAAATTTTCGGCTACAAGTTGTAGTTGGATTAGGAATTTTTTGATCGAGGTAGTTTATTTAGTTATGAATGTGTTCAGTTGTTGCGTGAGGAGGAAGTGTGGGCGTCGCGAGTTGTGTGTTGTGGATCGCCGAATGTGTGTCTCTGCCAAGGGAAATGTTCCACGCTCTGGATGCCAGCGTCCTCCCATTCTCCGGCCTCGGCTTCCTTGTTGCGTTTCATTCATAGAGCCCAGCACGGCGATCGTCAGGAGTTTCCTGTTGTTCGAGTGCTCTGGTCTCTGGTAGACTACATCTAGGACGGTTTTGTACAATCATCCTCATTAGATTAAGATGTATTTATTTAACAATTAAATAAAAGAAGAACTTTTTGAACTTTTGGGTTGATTTCGACCAACAAGGCTTGTGTGTAAAACTCTTCTGACATTTGAAAGTCAAATACATAACACATTTACAAAAAAGGTTTTAATAATATATTCTTTTGTGGAAACAAAGTATCCTTTCTAATTCTCCTTTGAAAATATTAGGAAATAATTCCCGCTGATGCACAATTATCCCTTATACAGGGTGTCCATGAAAAACGTTTCAGGACTTCGGTGAGTGATTAGGTACATTAAAAGGAAGAAAAAGTTTCAATTTAGGTATGGCCTAAAACGTTTATTTGTTTCAAACATGCGCCATTTGTATTTTTCACAAAATATTTTTTATTTCAAACATTTTCTAACGGATGATTTTCAAATGTTGTATGTGTTTTACTAGCATGATCCAAGCTCAAAATCCAAAACCACGACCATTGTGTTTTTTACTGTTTTCAAAGTGTTTTAGTTTTAAAATTTTAAATGGCCGCCATTTCGAGCTAGTTATTTTTTAATAATTGTAGTTTACTCATGTAAAACATATACCAAATTTGAAAATAATCCGTTGGAAAATGTTTGAAATAAAAAATATTTTATAAAATATATTTTATATTTTTCTTCCTTTTAATGTACCTAATCACTCACCGAAGTCCTAAAATGTTATTCATGGACACCCTGTATATATGGGGATTTGAACATTTCTGAATTCAATCACTGGGTATATTAATTGATCAATGTTTCAATTTCTGACAAATGTATTGTAACATACAAATTATTTATTTTTTTTGTTGAAAATCCCTTAAACCGTTTTTCGTTTACAAAACACTCTTTAAATGTCAACCCTAAAGGAAATTTAGAACCCATAATTTATAACTTAAAGTTTGCTTAATTTTCTAATAGAAAATTTCTTTATCCCCATCTAAGATTGTTATCTGAGGCCCTTAACGTCTGGAAGCTGCTCCAGAGTAAACAATACTCGTGACTCACGCTGGCCGCGGTCTCTAGGAAGGACAGTGTTCAAGGACATATGAATCACCCCGTAAAACACACAGGAAACCATAAAGCTAACGGTGCTTATAGCGCCGGACGTCCAGCAGGGCGACGTGGCGAGAGTCAGGCCTTGGCCGAGTGATGAGGACGCTGACGATTATTATGATGATGTATGATGATTATGATGACGTAAAGAACGCATTAACGCTGGAACAAACGCAGGAACAAGTCATCATCACGAGTGGTAGATCTTGTCGGTGCTGCCATCTTGCGTCTTGGTTGCGACATCGGTGAGTTGTAGACGATATTGCTACAACATTCGTACCCTCTCTGATATATTATAGTCGAATCAATTTTTGGAAATGTTTCCTTCGGAAATACGTCTCATATGGGTAATACGACTTCTAAGCTCAAAATATATGATTTTTTTAAATCTCACCCTCTGTATTTGAGATTTAAAAGTTCTTCCCACCTGATGTAACAGAACGTTAATGAATTCCTATGACTTGGAGGTTCTGTATGGGATTTGACTGGGACGGTGGCGACGTCCTGTAATCCAGCTACTTGGAGGTCACGAATTGTGGATAGTTGTGAGAGATGGTCGGTGGGTGTGGTGTTCTCTTGTGTGGATTAACGTCCGCACTATTGAATACTACGTTAATCCACAAATATCATGCTCATAATTAGACCAATTTGTAATTCAGAGGCCGTGGTTCGGACTCCACGTTGAATAATTGTAGGTCCCTTTAGGTATGCAATTGACTGTTAGGCTATTAATTAGATGTTCTGTCTATGGGACATGTCAACCTTAGTCAGTAACAAGACTACAAGTTCATATATTCATTCATACTTGGCTTAAAATACCCACTAGGTCGCTAATTTCAATAATTATAAATCAATTATTCAGAGGCAGTGTCGGATCCACTAAAATAGGTCCATTAGTAATTGACTGTTGTTAATTGTCTGTCATGGCATGCGGTCAGTAACAAGACTACAAGTTAAAAATCATCATACTTGGCTTTACCTATTTTAGATATAATTAACAATCTAGATGTAGGATCGCTGCTGGATCATCATACTGAATGTTGGCAAAAATCGTTATGATTTGAACAAATAGATAAATCTATTATGATTTACGGTCCTGTAGAGCTTTCAATAACACAGTTTCATCGAAAAAGTCAGTTTGAATATAAGTTAGTAAGTCACAAGTGTAATGCTTTTGGAGTGGACAGAATCGAATGAAGTTGCAGTTTGCGGCCTCTAGCGAAACTTCTTGTTCGCTATTGTATGGCTAGTCAGCTGTCTGGCGAGAACAAACACAGGAACAACAAGTCGGTGAGTCGCAGATCTTGTCTGCTTCCAGTCGCGAATTGCTGTTATCGTCTAGTAGTCCAAATATCTCTAACGGGTACTGCTTTACCAGAAGTAGACTTGTGTACAGGTGTTGTAACGATCCTCCCGTATCTCGGAGTGGTAATTGCTTGGCTAGAGTTTGACTTTGTACAGAGGAAAGCAGCTGTTACAGAAATGTTGCAGCTACTAATACATACTTAATACTTTTAACTGAAAAGGCGACTACCAAGGTAAAGCCAAGTATGAGAAAAGAATGTAGGAATCTAGTCTTGTTACTGACTAAGGCTGACTTCCTTAGACAGGACTGTTAATTAATTAGCCCAACAGCGATGGCAACTAAGGGACCTACAGTTTAACGTGAATCTGAACCACGGCCTCTGAATGACGAATTGGACTAATTATAAGGATGGTCTTTGCGGATTAACGTAGTATTCAATAATGAGGACGTTAATCCACTCAAGAGAACACTACACCCACCGACCATCGCTTACAACTATCCACAATACGTGACCTCCAAGTAGCTGGATTACAGGACGTCGCCACCGTCCCAGTCATGTGACATGTCTGGAGTTTTTTTTAACCTCGTTAGTCTTTTATGTTGCCACGGAGATCCTCTATCCCAGACTTGGTAATTACTTGACCTCAAGTCCTCTACATTGAAAATAAGATGTTACATAAAGTCTCGGAAATCTGACGTGGCATGTTTCAACTGTCTTAACTTGATCTCCGTTAAGTGGACTTTGGTACATGCTCTAGGCTACGTAGTGTTTTAAGATTTCCAAATTGCTTGGTCAATACTCCTCTTGAGTACAGTCAATAGAAGCTGTAACATCGACCATCGTGACATGTTTTATTACCTTGATTCGTGCTCGTCTTCTCAGGAAGTGAATCCGGAACTCCTTTGGCCTAACGTGAATTTTGAGTTCTCATTGACTTTTCACTTAGATGCTTTTTATTCGTAGATTCCGTTCTGTGTACAGGTTGGTGCGGGGTGTTTTATTTGCAAGATAATGATTTTTATTTGATTAAGTCAGTTACGTTAGATGATTGAGCCAAAATTCCTCTAAGAATGCACGCCTGGGGCACAGATAGATTGGAAGGTACTGTAATAAAACTATTGAGAGTCTACAATAGTCTTCGACGAGAGAGTATTATTTTAGAAGCACATAATGATCCTTCAATCTTATACACTATGTTGTACTAATATCTACTCCGTTGGTGTCGTTGATTAGTAGAGATACTAAACAGTAATAAAACCTTTTGAAAACAATACCAATTGCGGTTTTGATCTAGGATGGTCAGTTTTGATGGTCTTCACCAGTTACAATTCTATAAATAGCGGTCACAAATATTCCGCACGCCAACTGGTTTAGTCAGAAGTTATCGTTGGGTATCGTTTAACTTTGAAAACTAAATTTACGATTTCTTAATCTATGAAATTAAAACTTTACTTAAATTTTAACCTTCTGTGAATTCTATTAGAATTCCACATTATTTAGATTCATAAAATCTAACAATTTGTGTGTTAATATCCCCGTTCCGATTTGCTAGTAAATCCACGTGGAATGTCTGTAACGAGACTGGTCTAGGATTCAAGATGGCGACGCGCGACAGAATTAACTCGTGACAAATAATGTCTGCCGCTTTAAAACCGTCCATGAGCGATTGTGGCACACCGCTTGGGGCCAGGCGTTGTTGTGAATGAAGGAATTCAGTTCACCAATTTGCATTCTTAGCGTCATTTTCGTGACGAAAATTTTGTTTCCAATCATGTTCTTTTCGTTTTAGCGAATTTCCTGTAGAAAATTGAGCGAATGCCTGAGTTAATCGTCCCAATAGTAATACTTAGACAAATCAAAATTTATTCCCGTTCAAATTCAAATTTGATTTCCATTTTTAGGTCCCTAAAACACAATTCGTTTACTATAGGAAATGAATTATTTCATATAGTTTACGAAGCAATGATAAACAGTGAACGCCAATGTTTATAAGGATTATTTACACTGTGAACGAGCCGTGTATCTTTTTGTCTCCGCCACAGACATCTCCGCAGCGCCCTCTTCACTAATCTTCAAAGAACGCCTCGAGCGAGACGCTCAGGTTTTGTCGGGTAATCCTCTTAGAGATCCGTTTGAAAGGGGTTTAATTTCTGTTTATTCGCTACATGACTATTTAAGCCATTCGCCATTGTGTTGTTACTTGTACGGATTGTGCGGTTTATGAAAGTCTAACGTCTCACCGCCGAGCCTCAATTGGGGTGGTAATCTAGATATCTTACTAAAAAGCTTAGTGAATTTATATCTCACAAGGTACTGACCGCACAGTTTTTGTTATCACACAATCAAGAGGTGGAAAAATAGCCTAAAATGTAAATTTTGTCTTGGACGGTGGCTTGTTTTGTAATCCAGCTACTTGGAGTTCATGAATTGTGGATAGTTACGAGCGATGGTCGATGGATACGATAATGTCCGCACTATTGACTATTGAATAATACGTTCACCAGAAAATATCATCCTCATGATTAGACAACTTCGTAAAACAGGGGTCTAACTGTGGTTCGGATCTCACGTAAAACTGTAGGTCCTTCAGATGTCGTTTGTTGTTGGGCCAGCAACACAGAACTGTAGCTTTTGAGCAATCGCCATCTCAGTTAGGGATCAAATTCCTCAATAAGCTTCCTGAAGGCATAAAGCAGTCTGGCAACCAAATTAAATTCAAAGCTCGTTTGAAACGCCTCTTGGTGTCTAAGTTGTGTACTCTGTTGATGAATTCACGATGAATCGCTGGGAAAACTAAATTTTTGGATTTTAGTGTCAAACCTTGTTTTGTTTTAAATCCAACAAATCTATTTATTTTACTATGACTTTTGTAATGCAGTTTATATTGTCAACTGCAATAAAGATTATTATTATTATTATTAATTAACAATCCTGTCCTAGGCCGTAGTTCAGTAACAAGACTACAAGATCGCGCCACAAACATCTTACACTCAATTCTCATTCATACTTGGTTTATATTCCTTATACAGGACCGTTAATTAATAATCCAATAGCCGATGCTGTCTAAGGGACCTGCAGTTTAACGTAGATACGAACCTATTTTGCCTCTGGATTACTAACTGGTCTAATCATGAGGATGGTCTTTGCAGGAGAATGTAGTATTACATAGTGCAGACGTTAATGCACACAGGAGTTTATCACATGTACCGACCATCGCTCATAAGCATTTACAATTCGTGACCTACAAGTAGATGGATTACAGAACACGCCGCCGTCACAAATCCCTCTCTCGTCGGATACTCACCTGGACAGTCGGTCCAAGAGCCTCCCCAGTGTCCCTCCGTCGCCGCAGCCGAGGTGATCATTAGGCGCGTTCACGGTCCGCAGCGCGGGTTTAACGACTAATGATATGCGCTCGGCCGACTGCGCATGCGCAATAACGGCGTGTTTGCTCTATCGTTTACCTTGGGGCCTGCGCTTTTATGAGAGATCTTTAAGTGGACCTATTAATTATAGCGGTCAAGATACGTAAAACCCTTCACGTATCAGAAGTAACCATAATACATGTACACCATATTGCCCCTAATTCCCAAACCTCCCAGCTATCCATCTAGCCCATCATAATCCAGTAGTGAGATTTCTTCAATAATTTAGACGCTACAATTACATTTGATGTGTAATGCTGAAAGTAGTAAATTTGGCACGTTTACATCGCCATATGTTAGTTTTAACCAGTCACAAAGATTAAACATAGCCTCGTGGACCTAGTTACGAAGTTATCTAGGCAGTCATGAGATGGGAATTCAAAGACTCTGGGTGGAAGTGAGTTTCGATTACTCCTTCTAAGAAGTGACCAGAAGGGCGTGGCATGCGTGCAGGTAATGGTGATACTGTCACCATCTGACACTGTCAGCAGAGCGTGCGCATAATGCACACATGCGCCGCTGCTTGCTGTCTACTGCGCACGCGCCGCTGCTTGCTGTCTACTGCGCACGCGCCGCTGCTTGCTGTCTACTGCGCACGCGCCACTGCTTGCTGTCTACTGCGCACGCGCCACTGCTTGCTGTCTACTGCGCACGCGCCACTGCTTGCTGTCTACTGCGCACGCGCCACTGCTTGCTGTCTACTGCGCACGCGCCACTGCTTGCTTGCTGTCTACTGCGCACGCGCCGCTGCTTGCTGTCTACTGCGCACGCGCCGCTGCTTGCTGTCTACTGCGCACGCGCCACTGCTTGCTGTCTACTGCGCACGCGCCGCTGCTTGCTGTCTACTGCGCACGCGCCGCTGCTTGCTGTCTACTGCGCACGCGCCGCTGCTTGCTGTCTACTGCGCACGCGCCGCTGCTTGCTGTCTACTGCGCACGCGCCACTGCTTGCTGTCTACTGCGCACGCGCCGCTGCTTGCTGTCTACTGCGCACGCGCCGCTGCTTGCTGTCTACTGCGCACGCGCCGCTGCTTGCTGTCTACTGCGCACGCGCCTGCTTGCTGTCTACTGCGCACGCGCCGCTGCTTGCTGTCTACTGCGCACGCGCCACTGCTTGCTGTCTACTGCGCACGCGCCGCTGCTTGCTGTCTACTGCGCACGCGCCGCTGCTTGCTGTCTACTGCGCACGCGCCGCTGCTTGCTGTCTACTGCGCACGCGCCGCTGCTTGCTGTCTACTGCGCACGCGCCGCTGCTTGCTGTCTACTGCGCACGCGCCGCTGCTTGCTGTCTACTGCGCACGCGCCGCTGCTTGCTGTCTACTGCGCATGCGCCGACACTTGCTGCATATAGCAATTGGTCACTGCACTTGTCATCATGGTACATATATCAATAAATGACTTCCTCCCAGTCACTATTGGATACACAATCAATTTCATTCACATTTACACTACTTTACGTTGTTTTCTTCTTTTGGTGTTTATTTTCTAACTATAATTGACTACAAATATAATATTTTAAGTTATTTTGAAACTAGGACAAGTGAATGGATAGCAATAAATTAATAAAAGGATCAATAAATTATTATTCCAGTAAATAACACGTCGTAGTATTTAATTTTATTATTTATAACACGTTAAAAAACTTAATGTTTATTATTTTCATAGAACAACCTTAAATATTTTACGAAAAATAAGTGATTTTTTTAGCCTAAGGCTAGGCTAAAAGGTTAGGTTACTCGCATAATTTAATAATTATTTATAATTTATGATACACAAATGCACCACTGCTTCCTCTACAGTTCTCATGGGTTACGATGTTATAAGTTTAAAATTATATGAGAATAAAAATATATATGTTTTAAAATGTATAAATCAATATTTTTGTTTTAGATTTTCGTAATTACTTAACGTTAGTGCATCTCTACAGTAGTGCCAATGTCAGAACAATGACCTCGTAAGACAACATAAGAATGCCCACGGCGCGCGTTAAACTGACAGCATAACAACGAGCTTAATAGTTTAAAACTACAAGAGACTGTTTACACTCTGTTCTGTTCTGTTGTCTTCGTTAAGGGTTGTTAGTATTCCGTTGTGTTCCCGGCCGTTTTTCCTCCTGAGAACTTTATTGTAATCATATGGCAGTTCCGACCCCGACAATTGTGTTTTAAATCGCCCATTTCTACATTACGTCCATGATTTATTACCTCTAATACGCTTGAGACGCCCTTAATCATCAATTTAAAAGTAGGAATACGTAAATGGTTCTGAACAATTTTAGGATTGCAATATTAATCTAGTTGTATCGTAATAAAATTTTGTGTCCTACAAATTCAATTTCAATTAGGTTCCCTCCAAAATGAAATTGTTTTGCGCGTTTCCTCTTTTTCCTGTTAAAGTTTGACAAGTTTCCTCTTTGTACTGATTGTGAGACTATGATTAATTTATGTCCTCTCTGTTCTTTTAGTGTGACATAGGTTTCTCCTTGTACTGTTTGTAAAATTGTGTTTCCTCTTTGTTCTCTCCACACTGTAGGTCTGACGTGTGTTTCCTCTTTGTACTGTTAGTGAAACTATGTTTCCTCTATGAGAGAGGACATAGAGGAAGCTATGAGAGTTCTGTAAGTGTGACATACGTTTCCTCTTTGTACTTTTAGTGAGGTTATGTTTCCTCTATGTCCTCTCTGTCCTGTAAGTGTGACACATGTTTCCTCTTTGTACTTTTAGTGAGGTTATGTTTCCTCTATGTCCTCTATGTTCTGTAAGTGTAACATGCGTTTCCTCTTTGTACTTTTAGTGAGGTTATGTTTCCTCTATGTCCTCTCTGTTCTGTAAGTGTGACACACGTTTCCTCTTTGTACTTTTAGTGAGATTATGTTTCCTCTATGTCCTCTCTGTCCTGTAAGTGTGACACACGTTTCCTCTTTGTACTTTTAGTGAGATTATGTTTCCTCTATGTCCTCTCTGTTTTATAAGTGTGTCATATGTTTCCTCTTCTCTTTGACGTTTGTGTCGCGTTTCATCACGACCGTCCCGAGAATAGAGCTTTGATGGTCATCTAATCGCGCTTGTAGTCAACACGATCCTCCTAATTGGCTACATGTTTTAACTCATTTCCGGTTGTCCGTCAGATTGTTTCCGGTCCGTCCGGATGTTGAAAAACGAAATTGAAATTCTCGGACTTGATATAATAATAATACGCGGTCTCTTCCTTGACGAATCGCGCTAAGGTGTGGTTGTAGAGTGTAGATCTTGCCAGGATGTTCCTAATGGCTGAAGGTTTTTTAGGAACTGTTAGTAAGCCCGATCTTTGTACGGGTTGTTTGACTTAGAGTTGAGAAGCAAGATACATTCAAATTCAAGAGAAACTAAAGAAATTTTAAGAGAAGCAAGAAAAATAAATTCCCAGCTCCAGTATTAAGTTAATCCACAAAGGACATCATCATAATTATACCAGTTGGTAATTCGGAGACAATGGTTAGGACTCCATGTTGAACTGTAGGCCCCTTAGTTGCCATCGCCTGTTGGGACCCTACGACAAGGTAGGTATTTTAAGCCAAGTATGAGTGAGGATTGAGTGTAAGATGATTGTGGCACGATCTTGTAGTCTTGTTACTGATCTTGACATGTTCCTTAGACAGAACTGATAATTAATAGCCCAACAGCCGATGGAAACTAAGGAACCTACAGTTTAACGTGGAATCCGAACCACGGCCTCTCTCAATTATGAATTGGTCTAATTATAAGGATAGTCTTTGCCGATTAACGTAGTATTCAAAAGTGCGTACGTTAATCCACACAAGAGAACACTAAACCCACCGACCATCGCTCACAACTATCCACAATTCGTGACCTCCAAGTAGCTGGATTACCGAACCACGGCCCAGTCTCTCAATTTATGGAATTGGTTTTCTAATTTATAAGGAAATAAAAATTCTTATGTACTTATACTTCACTCTATGAATGTTAAAAACGCGCTGTTAAGGCTTTCCTGAATCATTAGAAACATGGATACTAGTTTTTCGAACTTTTCCTATGAAGTTGTAATTTGGGTTAGTCTATAGTTAAACTAATTTCATTGGTTAGTAGAAAGTGTTAAAAACAAAAGTCCTATGAGGAAAGGGTGTTTTGTAATCATCGGTTAGTCTTAAACCTCAGTTTAAGCCGGTTTGGGCTCTCTTCCAAGGAGCCTAATTAGGTTTGGAATGCCATAGAAAAGACCGTTTGGAATTCTCTCTCTGGAGCGTTCCGGTATGAAGCACGTATAAAATATATTACTTCCTTTATTTTTCTAATAAAAATACCTCGCGATGTGGTTCTATAAAACATCATATCTCTCCAATACAAGTAGTTGATCAGTTATGAATTAAGATGAGCTAAGTTATGATCAGTAGACAATGAAGGCATATACTAAATATTTTATGAACGGACGAATTTTATTTTATTTTAGAAAAAAAATTTTATTTTTTAAAGGTAACTATAGTTTTATCCCAAAAGTGGTTGTGGTTGATTGGAATAAAGCACTTTGTATAATACGAAAGAAAGGAAGAATTTGTAGTTAAAACGTATCAATGAAATTCAAAACCTCACACTTAAATACAAATATATGAATAGAATTTTTTTAATTTACACAAGTCCTGAAAAATACTTCACTTCCTCCCAAGACTTTTTTTTTGGTTAATAATAATAATAATAATTCTTTATTCTGTTTAACAATGTAACATTGCATAGAATGCGTCAATTTACAAAAAAAGTTTACAAAATGAAAATAATGGTAACAGTTAGTGGACAATAAAAATAATGAAAAATCCGTCCCAGCAATGCCAATAATACTGTATACAGAAGAGCTGCATTTTATAGCCTAGCGATGCCACAGATCTAGTCCTATCTGTGGTTCATGTACTCGCCCACCGAGTAAAAAGCTTCAGACACCAGAAGGCGCTTCAGCCTTCTTTTGGGCGAATTTGGATTTGCAGCCTTGTCAAAATTTCGCGGCAAACTGTTTACAAAGTGAACACCTTGTTTGGAAGCTTTATCCTTATTTTATATTCAAACTATCCAATTAACCCGTTTCGGCAAGGGTGAAAAAGGTTTAGAGTTGTAGATGTAAATTGTTAATTGATTTTTCATTGTTTACAAAAGGACAAAACACGAGTGTCTACGACTAGACAAAGTAATACCTGTTAAGTAATATTGAGACAGGATAAAGGATTTTCAATGTGAAGATTAAGGAAGACAACATTCTGTAAAACACATCCTGCTGGCAGTGAAAATTATTTATGATTATTCTGATTTAGTGTTAGTTTAGGGTTTCTTCAAATAAAACTAACCCAACAATCGTTCTTGAAATATTTATTTTTGTTTTCACTGTAACTCCGAAAACATAACCAGAACACAACGCAGTTTTTCAACAAAACAAATTGCGCCTAACATTCAATTACGTAAGTACCTTAGTGGATGGAAAACGCGATTCTGCAAAGGAGCAGCGAGGAAACAAGACGCCGCGACGCGCCTTCCAGTATTTATGACGGGTGTATCGTACACGGAGCTCTCGGAGGGTTTGCGCGCAGGAAGATCGCGAGTAGGCGAGGGTTTGATTTAAGACGCGATTCTACGCCCTGGGCGCAACTAGGCTCGCCGCGGCGGAAACGTGGCTTGACGATAATGGGGCGGAATAAACCGGCGCCACGGGCGCGAGTGGCTGTATGTGCCAGTGTGCGGGAAAACTATTACCGATAAACTATTGTTTAGTATCAATTATGGAGCCACAGAGAAACAGTTTTGAAGAGTTCAATACATTATAAAGTCTGACTTACTAGCGAGATATTTTCGTTTAACAACGCTAATTTTGTGACAGCATTAGTAGTCACATGACAGTCGCAATATCATTGTTGGGGTGTCAAAATGAAGTATTTACGATAAAATATAATGACTGAGCAATTATGATCGATAGTTAACAAAAAGTTATCTAGGAAAAAGAAACAAATTGGAATATTGTAGTTCCCTAGACAACTGCTTTAACTTTAATTTGACTCCTCAATCATCTTTACGACTGTGGAGTTGTCAGTAATGTTGTCACAAAATTAATATTATTCTTATAAGACTATAATTCAAGATGGTGGAGGTATCGTGTACGAGGTCAAACTGCATTAGCGTCATACAAAAAGACGTCGCGAATTCAAAACGAGAAACAAAAATATTACAGAGAATTCATCAAGAGACGTGCAAAAGAAGGAAGAAAGGACAATTCTATAGCGATGTCAGCTGTTTCTGGAGTCACCTTCACGACCAAGGACCTGCACCAATGTCCTTCCTCGGACCACGACTGGAACGTAGCGAGTCTACTTCACCGTGTAATGGTTAGCAGCTGTTGACTAGAACGTGAAAATAATGAGGTGGCAGCGAGGGAAATGGAGTTTTGCTCGAGTGCGGTGACAAGGAGAACATTTAACGACTGGTATTTCCGAGAGTGTGTAGGAAGTCGTTTGGTTTTGCATGATAAAGTCGTCACTGGTTCAAATTTTGGCCTCGCAAATTTCCAACACCACCCAGAGCTAAGACATATCCATGTCAAAAAATGAATAAAAACTGATAAAATTTATTTGTTCGTGTACCAATATTATTGCATTATCATCCACATAGTTTTGTGACAATGTATCCAACATTAAACAGCCAAATATTCAGCACTGGATCGAAACAAGATGATTGTCAAGAAAATGACTAATCCTGGGTTCGTACGAAGGCGTACTTTTATCTTTTGCCACTTCCTCATGATTCGTTGACTCTCTAAACGGATCTATTTGTCTTTTGTTTTCAAGCAATGGGTTAACAATTAGTTTTTTTAATGCACTGTGCGACTCATTTGCTTGTTCCCTTGATTCTTCTAATCTTCCTCGAAGTCTTGAACATCCAGTTCAACCCGGACCCTCGGCAGGATGATGTCCTTGTCTGGCCGTTTGGAAGACCTATCCAGTAAGAAAAATCCCTTCTTGACTGGTTGCAAAGACTGCTGAATTGAATGGACGAAATATAGAAAATAAAGTTCGTAGTGGGTTAAAAGAAGAACATTCTTGTGGCTAACTTGTGTGCTATATATCTGTTGGAATAATGTTTATTGCACCTTTTTGATTGGCTGTTCCCAGAAAAGAGCTTGCTTGATTAAGGCTTCCTTGTCCCTTGAAGATCGATCTAAAATACAGTAGCTGAAATCTTAAGTCTTTCCGACTCACAATTTTTCAAATTTGACATCCCCACCGCCCGCAGGCCCCATCGGTGTGGGTCGCTTTTTCCGCATACCTGGAGGCCACTGGCCCACGACCGGACTTTTCTTTGCTTCACTTTCCACCGCCTTTGTTTCGTCTGTGAGGTCGCTCATCCGTGCCTCTATTTATACAAACTAGTCGTCTAGCTCCACCAGCCGGGAGTTCCCACTTTCTTAAAAATAGTACTCCAGTTTCAAATGATATTTGTAGCATTTTCTGTAGTTCTTGTGGAACTGTGAAAGTGATCACTTTGATTCTTGAATGGTGAACTAGTTTAAATCCGACCGCTGTAAGATCATGAGGAATACAAGACCATCACAGTTAAAATTTCTACTTCTGATGACTCTTTTACCGAGCCAAATGCCTCTGGGTTGCAAGTACCTCCGAAAGTAGTCTTAAATTTGATTTTAGAGTACTTATGCAGATATTTCATGACAGATACCCTTTCAAGGTATATAGAAATCCACTGATTCCTCGACCAGGTTTGAGTCACAATGAGGAATATCTCTGGAGGAAGGCAATCATGTCCAACTCGTTAGTGAAGCTATTCTGCATTCCTAGAAGGCATATTAATCTTGCCATATTATTGCTATTCGATTAGATTGAAATGGCAACACTACCACAAGGTAGGTATTTTAAGCCAAGTATGAATGAGGATTAAGTGTAAGATGATTGTGGCGCGATCTTGTAGTCTTGTTACTGATTAAGACTGACATGTTCCTTTAAAGAGGACTGTTAAAAAATAACCCAACAGCATACAGTATAAGGGACCTACAGTTATAATGTGGGATACGAACCACCGTTTTGTTCCAGTTTTTCGGTCTTTGCGGATGAACGTGGTATTAAATAGTGCATACGTTATTCGTAAGAAGTTTCGCACACATCGACCATCGCTTATAACTTTCCAAAATCGATGACCTCCTAGTAGTTAGTTTACAGATCACGCCACCAAAAATTGCACTATGTCAATAATACCCCCGTCGCAGCAGACCTGCGTACTCAGCGAATTTCCAAATCAATAATATAATAATAATAATATATGACAAGTTTTATAAAAATCTGTCCATAAACATGAGAATTATTTGCCTATTCTCCATAAGATTAACATGGGAAAGAGTGTGCAGGTTTGCTGTTGTGAGGAACACTGAAAGTAGGTGTTTCTAGCATAAACAGTTTTTATCTTAACATTTATACCAACTTTCATCAACATCTGTCCATAAATAAAGGAGTTTGCCTATTCCCTATATGATTAACATGGGAAAAGAGTATGCAGGTTTGCTGCCATGATAAACACATAAACTATGATTTTTAAGCATAAATGGATAGATCTCAACCACATGAAGCTAAATATCAAGTTTTATCCAAAAATATTGATTAATATAGGAAATATTAATTTTTCCCTATCCACCATAAGATTAACATTGGAGCGCCACAATACAACATACTGTGTTTAGATTTTTTAATATCTCGGTAACCGTTGGAGATGGAGAAAAACTTTAAGGAACTTAATTGTGTAGTTTTTTAAGCTGATTTCAATGGTGAAATATAAAATTAGAAATGTTTAAAAATTACATGTGAAAAACGCAAAAACCCCATTTTGGGGTACAAAACCCCCCCAAACTACCCGTTTCCATTGACCGATATGTGTGGGCATATGTCTTTGGGCACCTATAGAAGAAAAAATAACATGATCCCGGGTTTAACTCTTACCATGAGACCTACGGTAATAGCTACTTCCCTATGGGAAATTCGCTAAAAGGCCGAAAATTTTAGTTTTAGAGTTGGAATTTATTAGTGATAAAGGTTGAGGCTTTAGAGGTTGTTTTCGTGGAGTGATATAAAGGATACGCCCGAGGGTAGTGCCGGTATTGATTCTCCAAGACTGCGGAGCGAGAAGCCCCCAGGCGCTCGTAAACGGAGGAACTCCGTGGAACTCCCCTTCCCTCGCCCGCGGGGTGGGACGTAGTCGTGGTCGTGGATGTGGCCTTGGCCGTAGGTCAAGGTGTCTTGCTACCAACGGGAGAAGCAATGCCACTCCAGAACACTGTTCTGTGGTTATAGTACTTTTGACTTGTCTTAGGTATTTTATGTTTTCAAATTTGATTGGGAACATAATACATTTTAACTCCACGCATTTTATCTATAATCTAAATATATAAAACAAAGTCGTGTTAGTTACACGCATTATAACTCGAGAACGGCTGGACTGATTTTAATGATCTTTGATTTTTTGGATTCGTCTCTGCTCCGGTCATGCTTTAGGCATATTCAGTTTCCAAAAATTCAATTAGTTTCCATTTTATAGCGTTTTAAATTTCTAATGTTAACCTTATGGGGACTAAGTTTGTTTACAAATGTTCTACAATAAAAATATTTGATTTCTTAAGCTACAGCTGTTGTTTTACTTTCCATTAGCAATATGCTTTACTATCCAATGCCATCTGAATCATTCATTAATGTAAACCTATGGAGTAAATGTGTACTGTACAAAATGAACAGATTTATTCACCACGTTAATAGTTTACGGTTTTTGGGAATTATGTACTGTATTTATATTTCTTTATTTTCTGTATGATTAAAAGTCACGTGTTTATATGTTTGCTAAATAAAATAATTACAATGTTTATACATATTAGGTTTATTATAATAATCAGCTGTTGAATATTTAAAGCTTTCACAACGAAGCCGCAATGCTAATTGACTTCAGGACATGGCCAATCTTAAAGTTAACATGTATTTACTGTAAGGCGTTACGAAGTTCGCCGGGTCAGCTAGTAGTATAATAGAAGAGAGGGGTTTGGTTTGTTTGTTTATATTTCTTCTGTAGAAACTAAACGCAAAAAATACCGAACCGACCGGTTCAAAGTTTTACAAAATGTTGGTTCAAAAAACTCATGGTATATTCGACGAGTTTGGTGACACTTTTCACGGTGTCACATAGATCAATATCCGTTCTTAAATTAAGTCCTAGACACTCTACTTCCTTACTTTTTTACATTTTTTTCAAATTTTCGACGAATTTTCATAAAAACCATTCTAATTTTTTTAACAGTCCCTCAACAATTTCCTAATTTCAAACCCGTTATAGTAAACCTCGGTGATATTTACTCCATACGTCGGGGTTGAGTTAACTTTTAGCCAGGACACGTTTTGTGTGCATTAATTAGTAGTACTGAAAACTGAACCACACTGAAACCCAATGAACCAAAATGTTTGTATTTTATTCCGACGCGGGAAATTGTTTAGATCATGGATACGTCTAAAAGGAAATGTTTTCAGTCCATCTAAACCACTGTTCTTATAACCAAACTATGACTTTACTAAATATACGATGTCACTGTTTCCAATTTTGGTCGCTCAAATTTGCAACGAACTCTAGAGCTAAGACATATCCATGTCAAAAATATTTCAACCATTGATTTTTTAATTTTTCCATAGCTGTTATGTTATTAACTACAACTTAATGATTTTCTACCTTCTGTACAAAACAGTGTTGAAATTTCAGTACAATAGGCCTAGTATTTTTTTACAGGTACATTTTCAAACAATGTTTTCCTATTTAAATACATCAGAGCCCCGTTGGGGATTTCCTTCCCTTAAGAGTGCATCAGTGGTAGCCATCTTGAATTTTAGTCCCGTAAGAGCATTGTTAAATTCTGGCGGAACATACCTTCACTTTGGCGTCTGTAGTGGCGTTAATTATCAAAGTATCAATGTAAAACTTTGGAAGTACATTGATGAGATGTGGCTCAAGGGCATGACCTTTTAATATGTTCAAAAATTTAACTTGATATAAAAACAAAAATCCAGAAATATTTTACAAAATAAATCATTATTATTTTTTTATTGAGAGCGAAAATAAGAAGTTCTGTAAGGTGGTGCCCTGGAGGACTGTAATACCTTTAATTTGACACCTCTTCCGTTAATTTATGACAATAGGTCAAGGAGATATAGGCGCCAGAATTTAACATTGCTCTTACGGGACTAAAATCCAAGATGGCTACCACTGATGCAGACTCTTAATAATACTCAAAGCGCGTACCAAGGTGCATGTGTTTGTTTATAGCACAGCTTTCCCGTTGTTTGACAACCCGTAAACATTTCCTGCGCCGTGTTCTCTTGTAATTATTCACCACTAAGTCCCAACTAAGCTTAAATGCAAACTAGTTTTTTGTCACACTGTTTTTGACCTAATGATCCGTTTAGGTGCAGGTTTGCATTAGCTCGTCTTTAAGCAAAATGGCGGTGATTACAGTTTGAGAGAGGCGCAAACCTGTAATTTGCGAGCGTTGAAGTGGTGGAGGATGACGACGACGCGACTCGGAGACGGTCGTCGAGGTCGCTCAGCAGAAGACTAGTCAAGGAGAGGCATTGAACGGTCTCCTGTAGTCCAGCTACTTGGAGGGCACGAATTGTGAATAGTCGTGAGCGATGGTCGGTGGGTGTAGTGTTCTCTTGTGTGGATTAACGTCCGCACTATTGAATATTACGTTAATCCACAAAGACCATCCTAATAATTAGACCAATTCGTAATTCAGAGGCCGTGGTTCGGATTCCACGTTAAACTGTAGGTCCATTAGTTGCCATCGGCTGTTGGGCTATTAATTAACAGTCCTGTCTAAGGAACATGTCAGCCTTAGTCAGTAACAAGACTACAAGATCGTGCCACAATCATCCTACATTCATACTTGACCTACCTGGATAGGTCGCCATTTCAGTTAAAAGTATAAAGTAAGTAAGTATGGTCAGTGTGTGTAGTGTTCTGTTGTGTGGATTAACGTCCGTACTATTGAATACTATGTTAATCTGCAAAGACCATTCTCATAGTTAGACCTTTTCGTAACTATTCAGAGGCAGTGGTTTGGACTCAACGTTAAACATTGACTGATGGGTTAATCAACAGTCCTGTCTAAGGAACATGTCAGACTTGGTCCTCAACTTAAGTGCGCTGAGATCCCTAATTTATTTTCCATACTATTGATTTTATGTTTATGTCTAACTACTGTTACTTTATTCTCCTATTTGTTGATACGATTGTTTTTATGTTCAGTGGCTATACTGTAGCACCCTCTCCATAATCTTCAGGCCCCTGGGTTCGATCCTGAGCAAAATATTTTGTAGTAATTCGATAATGTGAGATACTTGACCCAGTTGCCTTTGTTCGTTCGGTTATTAATCAAACAATATTCTATTCTCTCTACTACATAAATTACTATTCACTAAGTACGTTTTCTTTTATGCCTGAGGTTTTGTGTACGTTAGGCCTTTGTAATATACTCTGTGTAGCGGCCTTTGTGTAGCCTGGGGCCTCTGTGTAGCCTGCGGCCTTTGTGTATCCTGCGGCCTTTGTGTAGTCTGCGGCCTTTGTGTAGCCTGCGGCCTTTGTGTAGCCTGCGGCCTTTGTGTTGCCTCCTGGGGCCTCTGGGTAGCTTACGGCCTTTGTGTAGCCTGCGGCCTTTGTGTAGCCTGCGGCCTTTGTGTTGCCTGCGGCCTTTGTGTAGCCTGCTCCCTTTGTGGTTTTAGACAATATATTCACAGCTTCCATTGTCATCACAGTGGAATCCTAGTTTGATCAGCTTCGATACTTCTTGATATCATACAAGAGCTGATTTTAGTTTTTCTACCGCGTTCGTGTAAACCAATTAATATACATTCGTGTTCAGTCCTGTGATGCAGGACGTGTTGTCGAGGAGGAGATTCATCAATATTCCGCACAGGAGCGCCAGTGTCGCGGCTTCCTGCGGGTCGTCGACTTTGCTAATTGACCTCCGGTTTCTGCTCTCGGACACTGTACACTGTACAGTAGCTCACTCATCTCTCGACTATCCCACTGTGTCTATTCGTCACTGACTGAGCACTGCACTTGATCACTGATAACTGATTTAAATTCCAGTAGTTAACTATGCAACTGGGGGTTTATCTAACTGGACACTGACTTACTACTGTACTTGATCATGTATAACTGATGAAACTCCGTGATTGATTACTGATAAGCGTTTGATCTTAGTACTTGATATGTGATGAGAAAGTTTGGAGTTTGAGTACTTGATCACAGATAAGCCTATGTTCCCAGCACTTGAACACTGATAATGATCTCATTAATCAGTCACTGATTAGATTAGATTAGATTATTGAAATGGCGACCTTACTACAAGGTAGGTATTTTAAGCAAAGTATGAATGACGTTTGAGTGTAAGATGGTTGTGGCGTGATCTTGTATTAACGTTGAATCCGAACCACGGCCTTTGAATTGCGAATTGGTCTAATTATGAGAATAGTCTTCGCGGATCAACGTAGTATTCAATTGTGCGGCCGTTAATCCACACAAGAGAACACTACACCCACCGACCATCGCTGACAACTATCCACTATTTGTGACCTCTGAGTAGCTGGATTTCAGGACTACAGAACTTACTAAACGTTGTTTTGAGTTAAATTCCGAGCACGGAGAACATGCAAGAGGATAAAAATAACTCAGTTACTTTTCTTAATTAACTGTGCAATAAAAAAGCCTTCAATACATGAACAATTAATCCATATTATCCTCTGCAGAGTAACTAGAGCGTCGTAGAGAGTGATCTAATGAGTGAGATACTTTGATGAGAAGTGATTTCGATAAGGCAATGGAGGAGCAAAGAAATCTGTTTGCATTAACTAAGATAGCTAAACGCCTGTCTAGGATTAGAAAAATAACTGCATCCATGGTTTATCATAAGATATATACGCCAAGACAACCTATCTGTGTTTAGATACGTAATTACAGTAGAATGTAAAGTACTGTGACTTACCAAATCTAGGTATATCTCTAATCTTTCTAAATGCTTATATTGACTTTAGAGTGTAAGATATACAAAGGTGTCCAAACTTTACTCAGTCACAAGTCAAATGAGTAAAATTCCCTAAGAAAAGTAGTACAAAAATAATTCAAACTATGGTGGTGCAAATTGCCAATCCCTCCCCCAAGAGCTTACCTGTGTCAAAACGGCACACTCTCCTGTGTGTGGAATTTGCACCCAACCTCCCAACTCAGACCTAAGAGAAGAACCTAAGTTATTACGTGAAGGTGGAGCCTCGTATGTAAAGCCAAAAAGCTACAGCTGCTTCTTCTTTACTTTCTCCTGAGGGAAGTTCAAAGATGGCCATGATCTTCTATTTTCATTCTCTTAAGAACGTTCTCGGCAACAGCAGATGTACGCCGCCGTCATGAGAGAGGCCAGACCTTCAGGAGAAATGAGCCCTACCTGCAATACCTCTTCAGGCCTATAAGCGAGATGGAAAATGTTGAAAATAACAAAGATGTAGTTTTGTGTTACTGAGCTCGTGCGCTACTAACACAGGAAGCTCTGGACAGTTGAGATCACGTCAGAGCTCGTCGCGGTTTGCGGTAGACCACCGAGAGCGGCTCACTGGGCAGCGCAAGCATTATCGTTCGTTTGGTATAGACAAAGGTTTCGTAAAAACAAAGGGAATATCGTTTACCGTCTGCTGGTCGTTCTAATTATGAGGAATGCACTGAATGTAGAAATCAATATAAATAAAATTACATGTTTGTCGGCACATTGCCTGGAACTATAATATGTTTGGTTAATTTACGTTATAACCCAAAAATCCAAAATTCTATAGTGATTCCTAGAAGATAATCTTTATGCTTTTGGAATATTTTTCTGATAACTCTTTCAGCTCCCAAACTGTTTATGTAAATCAAAAGTCATTTCTGGATGAGTAATGTCTACCTCTATACGTAGAAACATAGGAGTCCGAAAAAATAGCGTTAATTTTAGCGAAGAGTATGAAACAAAGAAGAGCTGTAATAACCCCGGTTTAAAGCGGTAACAATATGTAATCTCCATCGGAACGAGATTAAGCCGTGTCCAAAGTAGAAAGGATCGTCCCGGAGACGAACGGTTACTCAATCATACAGCCAGTCTGCAACAATGGGCTTCACTCGCGCTGAACTATCAGATCTTCTCCTGGGAACAGTCCTTTCCTCACCGTTAGGCGCTGTAAATGATTCGGCGAGGAATCGTTCTCGACCAGATTCACCAACCCAACTGGAATACTCGTACAGTTCACACCTACGTATTTTAATTTTCACAACGTACTAACGTGAGAATAGCAAGAAATTTGGTGTAACCCAAGGTTCAATCTTAGGGCCACTACTATTTCTTCTTTTATAAATTCGCAAAATATTATAATTGCACCATAACTTTTTTTGATGGAAGCATACATTTCAGTACTATATCTAAAATTAGGTGTTACAAAACATATGTTTAAAAAACTATTTATTCTTTGAATGGTTTGCCTGAATTTCCTGGAACCACAATCTAACGTTAAGTAAGTTTTGAGGAACGTACAGAAGAAAAACACACTAACAAAATTCAGTACATATGAATGCTAATAGCACGGTTAAAATCTCTTATCTATGTTAATAGTGCTTTAACTTGTAGTCATTTAAGAAGAGTGTTATGCAAGGAACATAAAAGATAATGAATTCAATTAGCAAAGAATGTACTCTTTAATATTCTTTGGTAATAGGTTAAAATGGATGGGTAATGGGATTTTGATAAGGTAATGTTTGTAATGTAATGGAATGTATTCATGGGTTAAATTTTATCAGTCAATATCAAGGTTTAATGAAATAATTTGTTATAAGCTCTCAAAGACGATTCGTTTCTCGGTACAGAGTGAATGTACGAAGATGTGTTAAAAGACTTCGGTCATTAATTTTGGAGAATTAGAAATTACAGATAGTTACGCCAAAGGAGATCCACATAAATTGCAGTAATGTAAACGGGTGCTGACGTCATGTCAATGATCTCCATTACGGGATCTGGACCAACCTGTTCGGAGATTGCTTGTGTATTTCTGTCCAGCTCTCTAGAGAGTGCGTCCTATCTCTAGATCAGCGCTCGTGCTCCTGCTCTGGCACTGGTCTCGATAATGTGATTCGATCGAACAAGAAGTATTCACTCGTAGATTGGTAGATGTTCTTGAGTTACTGCAATGCGTTATGAGATGATCGTGGCTCATGTGAGATAAGTGGTCAAACTCTGCTTGATCACTTATTGTTCCTTACGATGTTCTTTTCGGACAATCTCTACCGTGACGGTAGAAGTTGATTTCTTTTTGTTTTTACAAGCTTTTATCATTTTGGACTCTTTGATTTTTTAGGATTTGGAATCTCTAGGAAAGTCTGCTACGGCCGTCTCCAAGGATCGGACGGATCTTTAAGGAGGGAAAGGCTATCCAATAATCCAGGTCCATGTATGAGACAAAGAAACCCAGACAAACTCTCAACTCCTTGCTGTCAACTGAAATCTCACTCTTTGATGTGAGCGTGTACAACTAGACGAAGAAACCTTCAGAGGTTATCATGAATGCATTCTTCTTTCGCTTTTCTTTCGAAAAGCTTGGAGGTACTTTTGTAACGGATCAACCTTGAACAGAATCTCTTATCATGCGATCAACCAAAGTTAGATATCATATTGCTTGACAGTCTTGTCGGAAAATCACTTTTTTGGTGTGCTTGGAATCAACTTAAATTCATTATTTTTGTAGGTGGGTTTGTGCTATTAAAATTGATGTTCCATTACAATCAGGGGAACAAAGTTTCACGACGTTCCGGGATCTGGAATCTGATCCTGTCCACAGGTGAGTTAGGACCTAGAACATGACAAGTTTAATACATAATCCGGACTGAGCAAGGCGGTGTTCATTTGTACAGTGTTCCTTATACTCTTATGATGTTTTTTGGGGCTCTGGTTTTGTTGCTTTGTATCGTTTGTACGTTGTTTACTGCTTGAATTGTGTGGGCCTCCTCTAGATTCCAGTTCACCTGAGGACGGGATCAGAGTCTATAATTCGAAATGTCGTGAAATTTTTCTCCGAATTATTTAAATAGTCCTAGACACATCCTTTTGCTTCTAAGCTAATTTTGACAAATTATTTGGTTTTTACGTGGTAATTTGTTACGTGTGGTGAAGAATCCAAGGGCAATAGCTCAGAGAGCTGCAAAATCTTCTAGTTCAATTAATCATTGGTGTCTGCCACGGGCAGCTCTGACCGCAGTGGACTTGACACTCGACTCCGGTCCGGCCACTACTTCCCGAGAAGCTGATGCGACAAAAACCAGTTCGGAATGCAGGCCAAACTAAATGGTTCTGGTTCTGCGCTGAGTGAGTCTTTACCAATGTCCTTGACCTGGGACTTGACCTTGGAACTTTCATCCAGCCGTCAGCTGACACATTGTTGTAACGCGTACCGTTCAGTCTTCTTCTCTCCAATTGTAGACCTGCAACGAGGTTGATTTTTGTATTTTTGATCATAACTTACTCACTAGTCGTAAAAAATGGTTGAGACTAAAGTAATTAAAGTTTATATTCCTACATAAAACGTCTTAAGTACCTCCGCCATTTTGGATTTTAGTCCTAGAAAAACAGTATTAGTTTTATGGCAGCTTCGCTCGATTGTCGTAAACAAGTTTGAGGTGTCAAATTTAAGGTAAAAAAGTGGAAGGTTGTGTCAGAAAAAATCACGAAAAAAGATTATTTTACCTTCTATCAGATATAATTTCGTATAAATTACACTATCCCGGAAAATAAAATTACTGTAACAGATTAATTTTGTAATGATTTTATGTTCACTTTGGAATATAAACAATTTTGTTACGATAGTTAATGTGTACCTAGAAATTCTGTCACAAAATTTTCACTGTTCTTAAGGAGCTAGAATGAAATATTATTGGATTGATTAAATACAAATTTCTTATAGTCAACAGACGAATTATAAGTTTGTTTATCGCGTAAATTAAATTAACAATCTGGATATAAATTGCTTAGAATAGTGACGTGTTGGGATATGATCGAGATTAAATTAGGAGGTACATGTATGTGAATGATATATTGTGCGTTTAAGCCCTGAGCGTTGAGGCGCTTGCTCTTCTACAATTGGTTCAGGTCATTTCCCATAGGAAAACAGATCTGTAAATGTAGTCATTTTGGTAAGATCTTAGCTGTGAACCAATCCTTACTTTCGTTTCTACATTCGGTGTGTATTACTGTTTGATCCACCCCAAAACGGGAGTATTTTGGGACAGCTCAATATTGTTCCATTTAAGCCCTATTGAGTAATATGTAATTTTAAAGAGCCTTTTTTCTTAATATAATGGAAGCTGTAAGTATTTATCTAAATCCCGTTCCAAGAGATGTAATTTTAAAATCTCGCGAAATCTTTGTAATAGAGTCAATTATTGCAAAAAAAGTGTTGAACCGACTTCTGTGTTGGAAATAGGTAATGGATGTTGTAGCCACTCCAAGAGGTAATCCAGCAGCTACAGCTGAAAAGCTTATGCTGTGATTCGCCCAAATGAAGTCCATTTGTCTGTATGTAAGTTGCTCATACACGTCTGGACGGATGGGGGAAGGTGGGTTTAGTTTGGGTAAACACCGCTTAACGGTGGAGTCACCACATAACCCTCGCAGGAGCGGGGGTACTCATAAAGAGTTACCACCTGCCCAAAAAAATGGATATGTCTAAGGGGCTGGTATGGTTTTTATTCTCTCGTGAACAAAATAAAAATACGAATTTAAAATAAGAAATGTTTTCAATAAGATTTTTAGTTTCTTATTACTTCAAAATTTACGGAAAATAACGTAAAATATGACCACCGTAAACAAAATATATCCTGGCACGTAACCAATCACGTCACTTCCGTTACACTTTTTGCGTTCCGCTTATTCCTTACACTACCATCTCAGAGCTTACACGTATTCATGTCGAAATAAGTCTTGGATGGGTTGGATATATATTAAAAATTGGGTAATTCATTGAGGAAGTAGGTCTGCTGCGACTGGGGCTAGGAAGAATTACAGGGAGATTGAGCGATTTATAAAATTCAACTAAAGAAGCAGTTGAGTAATTGTGAGGCCGTCGATGTAGAGACGGCGCCACGCTCATATTGTATGGACAAGACGCCAGCCCACAAATCACTCGTGACTGATTGTTTCTGTTCCCTCCATTTCTGCTAATCTTTTACGAAATGCGAACTAACCCACATGCTTCATCTACGACTGGGACGGTGGCGACGTCCTGTAATCCAGCTACTTGGAGTGGTTGTAGTGTGTTGTGTGGATTAACGTCCGCACTATTGAATACTACGTTAATCCGTGAAGACCATTCTCATAATTAGACCAGTTCGTAATTCAGAGGCTGTGGTTCGGACTCCAGGTTAAACTGTAGGTCTCTTTAGATATGCCGTTGGCTGTTGGGCTGTTAATTAACAGTTCTGTCTAAGGAACATGTCAGCCTTAATCAGTGTAACAAGACTACAAGATCACGCCACAATCATCATACACTCGATCCTCATTCATACTTGGCTTAAAATACCTAAATTGTAGTATGGTTGCCATTTCAATAATCTAATCTAATCGAAACATCGCACGATGCCAGCCTTAGTCAGTAACAAGACTGCAAGACTCAATCCTCATTCATACTTGGCTTAAAATACCTAAATTAATTAATCTAATTTTTATACTAAATTACTAAAAATAATACAATTTTAAAAGGTTTTATATTTTTATTTTGTCATGATTATAAGTAACCTACACTTGGCTGGCTTACTGCTAGTAAATACATAAATGGCCATGGAGGTGATATGGTGTGCTGGTGTTCCGACCAGCGGCGTATAAAACACTCCCATATTGTACCATGTGTTTATTTTGAATTCGCACATCTGGAAAACACGCGTCGGCAGTTACTCACAGTAGGCCAGCGTGGTGGGGAGGGGGGGAGGGTGGGGAGGCATGAGGCATGAAGCATGACGCGCTGCGTGAGTCATGAGGAAGTCATGAACATTCCTAGCCAATTGTGACTGTCGCTGTCCGAAATACGAATGTATTGTACCGACTGTTTCCAACAGCATTGATTAGCATTTTTAGTAATTAACAACAGGAAAATGAAGCTATTACCACAGTCGTCATGACTAGTTGTAAATCGAGATGGTAGTTGTGAACCATTTCCTGTTCACACTGATGTTCAGATAAAAAAAAATGTTATACAAGGTGAAATTTAGCTATAACCGAACTTGTTTAGGTGGTACGAGCGAAAACATGTACTATTATCTTCAGTAGTCATAATTTTAACGTTTATTTGTTGATTTGTCGAGTTACACGGTATTTGATTCGGAAATTTCGCGTTTTTCGTGCAAGGAGTGTGGCAAAACTGCTTATATTTTTGTAGCAGACCTTTATCACGTAACCTATGTGAAATTTGGAAGAAGAAAAACGATTTTTGTGTAAGAATAAGAATAAGAATAAGAATAAAAATTGTATAGAATTGAAATAGAATTGTTATCTTAAGAGTCTGCATCAGTGGTAGCCATTTTGGATTTTAGTCCCGTAAGAGCAATGTTAAATTCTAGCGGAACATACCTTCACTTTGACGTCTGTAGTGGCGTTAATTATCAAAGTATCGATGTAAAACTTTGGAAGTACATTGATGAGATGTGGCTCAAGGGCATGACCTTTTAATATGTTCAAAAATTTAACTTGATATAAAAACAAAAATCCAGGAATATTTTACAAAATAAATCATTATTTTTTTATTGAGAGCGAAAATAAGAAGTTCTGTAAGGGGGTGCCCTGGAGGACTGTAATACCTTTAATTTGACACCTCTTCCGTTAATTTATGACAATAGGTCAAGAAGATATAGGCGCCAGAATTTAACATTGCTCTTACGGGATTAAAATTCAAGATGGCTACCACTGATGTAGACTCTTAAACAAGTCAGTCAGTAACAAATAAGCGACACTAGCGCCGACCTAACGGATTTCAGTTGTTTCTAACGCCACTCCCCTACTAAATACATTCTCTAAAAACTTAAATGAAAGTTTAAAAAAAGGCTAAAATAATTTTAAATTTATTTCGAACTGAAAGTAACTAATAATACATTAAAAGAGAAAACAAATTAGTATATTTTAATTACTGGTTTACTCCTAATAGTTAAATTTACTGTTCGTGGTAAGCACAGTACGTTGTCTAAGAATGCTCAATGTTATTCGTAAGGAAACTTAAGAAACGGTTCTGTGATACATTTTACTTTATTGGTAGAAAGTCACATTTTATCGCCCTTGTAATTGAAACCCACCGTCAATTGAGAACAGTTCAATGCTCGGCGGGGGTCTAATGGTCTAATGGTCCAATGGCGGTTTTACGGCGATACGTCACTCACTTAACTACTTACCACTCACCGGCACGGTTAATCACTTTGATCTAATGTCCTTGTAGATAGTGTCGGCGCGCATGCAAAGGTGAACAGAGGTTTAATGCAGCCCCACCCTCAGTAGACTGCTAAGATTCGCTTGGTCAAAGATTAAAATGATGTTTGAAAATATACTAAAAAGTATAGTAAAAGTAAGTCGGTATGAAAATTTAATGTTTTAATATATCCTTAAAACCCTAAAATCCCCGAGGGGAGTATGGGGCACTACTCCATATCTAAACCACCTGTCAGCTGGCTTCCCTACATTTCGATCTAAAACTCAAAAACTATCCTTTATTCGTATGTACTATATTTAATTTCGACCAAGTAATTTTACGAGAGTTATCGAATATATTCTGTCCAGTGAATCCAAAAAAGTGGGTTTCGATGTAATGTCTATCTGTCTAAAAGTGCGCGCGTGCGTGCGTGCGTCCGTTTGTATGTCTGTGTAAATGTACAGAGCCACAGCCTACCCCGTTGGTCCGATTTAGATTAAATTTGGTATGTATATATTCACCGTGTCTCCAAGAGTTTTTTTTTTATTTTTAAGCTATGTACTTTTTAATAAAAAATTAATATTTTAAGTTTTTCCGAGAAAATAAATAAAGGTAAAGTGTAATTTGACCACCACCATTAAAACCAGTCTAAAAAATAACAAATTAGTATTTAAAATTATTTGTCTACGACTAACGGTTCCAGAGAAAAGTTAAATTTACTGTCCATTAGAGGCCCAATCTTATGAAGAATATTAAAAAATCAATTTCTTCCTTATTTCCCAACCGTTTTTCAACGAAACTTTGTACGCAGTGTAAGATCACATCACCCAACAAAATCCACTCTAAAATACCTTTGTATTACCGGTTAATTTAACTAAGTTTATCTTGTTGTTATTTTAGAAATTGGGTTATTATTTTTGAAACATTGAATTAATAAATTATATTTAGATAAACTTATATAAATATGATAGTTGTATTCGTCCACTGATATAGCTTATTTAGGAGCAGTCCATTATGTATCCATTTAGAAAAAAATAATCAGATGGATCGTAAAACTTTTCTACTCTTTTTAAAATTACACAAACTACTTGGTTTCTGGTACAAAACATGGCTACAATGATTTTTTGTAAATTAAGATCTGTTCTCATTTAGCTAAAATAAAATATTCTGCTATAAGTGAAGATTCTGGTTGGGTTCGGCTGGTTTGTCACACGCCCGGGTGACGCGAAGATGATGTCACCACTATTCCAACCAGGGCTGTACAGTGTACATTGTAACTTGTCGACGTTTGTGGCGACAAACGCTTATCCATATCTATATCTCAAGTGGGTGTGTAGTTGTCGACAGGTAATGACAAGACATACAAGATACACACTGGAACCTGACAACTCTCGCCAGGAATGCATGAGTAATCTGTCAATATTGGGACGACACGAGAACTTCATGGATTTGACTACTTTTTACCAACACATACATACTATTTTTTTAGAATAAATTTCAATTGTAATAATGTCCTCTGTCAAATAAATGTTGTTTACAAAAAATCTCAAAACTTGGTACAGTAAGTTGTCATTTTTACTGGCATTTAAAAAAATTCCATTACTGAATAAAAAGGATTTTCAATTGAGTAATGTTTAGAAAGATAGAGTTTATTTTGGTTGGAAATATGTAAAGGTAATTTATTAAACATCTTTATTCCTGCAAAGGACTCTTTTCGAAGCTACTGTCTTGTGTTTTGGAAAGGAAATTTTGTCTATATGTCTCGTGTTGTGATAATGCCATCTCCAGTTTTTTGAAGATTTTTCAGAATTTTAAGATCAAATGCAAGCAAGGTAATGAAATGGAGCAGTCATTTTTTCATTTTTTATGGGTAATATCCCTTTAAAACCCCCCCAAAAACGCGTAAAATGGGAATTTATCAAAAACATCGGGATTTAAAAGTTAGGGGTTTTAAATTTTAAAATAGTTTTTCTCTAATATTCTGGCTAGACAATAATTTTGTAAAACAATTTGACTATCACCATTTAAAACGAGCTTAAAAACTAAACAAATAAGTACTTTGAATCATTAATCTACGACTAACGTTTCCAGAGAAAGGTTCAACTTACTATCCGTGGTAGACGCAGTACGTTGTCTTGAGTGTACCTAATGTTATTCTTATGGAAATTATTAAAAATTTAATTTCTTCCTTATTTTCCATTCAACAGCCAGTCCACTGATACAGTTAATTTACTTTGCTCTCACGGGAGTAAAAGTCGAAGTTGGCTTAGGAAGTGCACTCGTTGAACTCGTTGCGTATAAATCAATACAAATAACTGTCCCTAATTTGTTCCAGTGTTTTTCCAACTGGTTTCTGCTCAGTGCTGCTAATAATGCACAATGTAACTCTTGTACTTGTACACGCGAGTTTCTTGTGCAGGAACCTGCAGTGTTTAATGGGCAACACGAGTCAGGGGTTTCTTCAAGGCACAGCTGGTTGTAAACTCACCTTTGTAATGCAGCTGGTGATTTACGGACTATGCAGCTTGCATAAATCATAGAGGTGGATTCACTGAGTCGCAGTCGGCGAGAATTTATTTGCTCAGTGTGACTTGAGATGTGATGTACTTACTTTATACTTTTAACTGAAATGGCAACCTACCCAGGTAGGTATTTTAAGGAACGTGTGAATGAGAAATGAGTGTAAGTTGATTGTGGCGTGATTTTTTTAGTCTTGTTACTGACTAAGGCTGACATCTCCCTTAAACAGGACTGTTAATTAATAGCCCAACAGCCGATGGCACCTAAGGGACTTACAGTTTTACGTGGAGTCCGAACCACTGCCTCTGAATCACGAACTGATCTAATTATGAGGATGGTCTTTGCGGATGTTAATCCACACAAGAGAACACTACACCCACCGACCATCGCTCACAACTATCCACAATTCGTGACCACTAAGTAGCTGGATTACAGGACACGCCACCGGCTTAGTCTACAATGAAATTCCCTCGTATTTAGAATAATAATCGATACATCATTTTCATTTTTTTCTCCCAAGGATTATTTCTTGTGTGATGCCGAGTTCTTCCATATAGTGTATCTAGTTGTTGGTTATCCTTGTGTTAACCCAGTCGAGGTCTTGTTCATCTGCGTGCAAGATTTTTTCATATAGTTAAAAAATACTTTTATGGTTAGTTTAATAAAATGCAAGGATAATTTGGGTAATTTGAGCAAAGAGTGAGGGTAATTGTGAGTCATGGTGTTGGCAACACTGGTGCTTCAGAGTGCAGAGCCTCAGTTACACTCTGGTTGGCATCAAGGTCTTCTCCTGACCTCCTCCAAGCGCACGCCGTTGCACCCGGCCCGATCAACGCCCTCGGTTGCTCGGAACACCCAGGGGGCATGGGGAGGCGACCTGCAGGAGCCCACAACTCAGCCTTTATGAGGCTCGGTGAAAGAACTTTGACCTCAAGTTGAGTGGAAAACCCACGTCAACAATCTTCAAATCGTGTAAACCCAAAATTTATAAGAATTTACAAAATTCCAAGTGGTAAATCTGAAATTTAAGAATAAGACTATCCTTATACTTAAAATATTTTAAATTGCAGTAAGAATCTATATTTGAAAAATCATTCGTTAGTATTACCTCACTTTTAAGAGTTCTAGGTAATATCATTCACTTATAGGTTTTAGTATTGTGTTTATATGCCATCTAAATATTAAAAATTAAGTTTTAACATAATCGTGCGATGTTTAGTTTAGATTAGATTATTGAAATGGCAACCGTACCATAAGGTAGGTATTGTAAGCCAAGTATGAATGAGAAATGAGTGTAGGATGATTGTGGTGCGATCTTGTAGTCTTGTTACTGACTAAGGCTGACATGTTCCTTAGACAGGACTGTTAATTAATAGCCTAACAGCCGGTGAAATCCAAACCACTGCATCTGAATTATGTACTGGTCTTTTGCGAATTAACGTAGTATTCAATAGTGCGGACGTTAATCCACACAAGAGAACACTACATCCACCGACCATTGCTCACAACTATCCACAATTCGTGACCTCCAAGTAGCTGGATTACAGGACGTCGCCACCGTTCCAGTAAATCCATCAAAATGAATGGTTCTTTTCAACAAAGCTACATCTACATACAATTAATCCATCGTATGCGTCACTCTTATTAAAGATCGTACCAGGTGGCGTATAAACATGAATACATAATTTTTCAATTCCCAAAAACCAACAGAAGTGTGAAAGGGTTTCGTGACTGCGTGTTGCTGTGCGTGATCTACGCACTACTAACTGACTGTGGAGTGAGTCAGATGACAATGTAGGCTTCGGGAGGAAATGTGACAGCTAGTTATGGGAATAACCGATTCAATCGATTGGAGTTATTCTAATTGGAAGAATACGTGGATTCATTGTTTGACTAAATTCAATTGTAGTGTGAAAAAGCTTCAAAAATATATTACTATATCATGTAATAGGCCTATTTACTTGACTAATCCTTCTTACTTTTTATATACACCTATCCTTTCTTGATAAGAATGGTTGTTACAGGAGATTTTGAGATTTGAATTCTGTTCAAGAAAAACGTCTATAGTAGGTGGAATATGACAATTTAAAACTGCTGTGAAACCCATATCTAAAACCTGTTTCAGAGTTGAAGATACTTTTTAAACTATAATGCTTAGAGTGACTCCACTCTTGTATGACTGGAAAGAGTGGAAAAGTAGAAATTACTGAATAATAGACTGGGACCGTGGCGTGTCCTGTAATCCAGCTACTTGGAGGTCGTAAATTGTGGATAGTTGTAAACGATGGTCGGTGGGTGTAGTGTTCTCTTGTGTGGATTAACGTCCGAATTATTGAATACTACGTTAATCCGTAAAGACCATCCTCATAATTAGACCAGTTCGTTATTTAAGAGGCAGTGGTTCGGACTCCACGTTAAACTGTAGTTCCCTTAGTCAGTAACAAGACTACAAGGTCGCGCCACAATCATATTAAACTCATTTCTCATTCATACTTGGCTTAAAATACCTACCTGGGTAGGTTGCCGTTTTAGTTAAAAGTATAAAGTTCAAAGTAAACAACGGTACAGGCTTCTCATGAGGTGGGGACAGTCGGTGGATCATTCGACTGAGAAAAAAAACGAACAAGAAAAACCACTCGGTTGTTGAACTCATTCGGTTGTAACATCGCATGTCGCCGTGCATGATCTACAGACTACGGGTAGAGCACGAAGTGAGTCAGCTGGGAAATGTAGGCTACTGGAGGCTATAAGACAGCCGGCGGCCGTTGTAGAGAGAAACCTTGGCTCTGGTTGTTCTGATGTCACGGTCGTTCCGTTGACTTAAACAGCTTTGTATATTGCTCACCGCAAATAAAGAATAATTTTTTCTCTGATATATCGTAGAACATGTTCCTGAACAATAGTTTCTCTTGTAGATCCGGCTAAGTCTTTCACTTTATAAAAATTCTCATAACTTCAGATATAAATTTAGTTTAATAGATCTGCTTCAGCACCTACTTCATTTGACGAATGATGCACATAAGTGACCTGAAAGCTGCAGAAACTACCTTACTACTCAATCTTCGAGAGACACATGGGGTATGGAATAGTAGTAAAAGAAGATGCTGCAAATAAAACCCTGGAGAGTGTGCTGGTGCATCAAAAAAGGGTAATTATGTGGCTAGCAGTACTTTGAAAGTTGCCCGCCCAAAATAGTCTCAGCCTATGTGAGAAAAAACATACCATTGAGGAGCTCTTCCATATAATCATCGTCCAGAAAATCTCATGAAAGAACCAGTCAACAATGTGAAGAAATCCTCTCAGCATAGTTTCAGGATAGACCTTTCTAAAATGGATAAGGAATTCCTATTAAATCAACGCTGATTCTCTGTATTATGACGCCTTGTACAATGCCCAACGAAGATGTTAATGAAGTATAGTGTCTTATCTAAAAAAATATAATTACCTAAACAAAAATGACAACGTTAACCATTTTTTCAGAGCCTTCGAGTTAGTAATGGTGCCACAAAATTTCTTTGTTCCTTTGGGACTAAAATCCAAGATGGCAAAGTTTGTAGTTGTGTGCAACGTTTTTGCGTACCCGTCTTTACAATTACAATTACCTTTTGTAAGTCAAGTATAAATGAAAAACGAATGTAAGATGATTGTGGCGCAATCTTGTAGCCTTTTTATTTACTAAAGGTGACATTATCATTTCCTTTTTTCTGTTTCAGGTAAGGAGAAACCATGGAGAGCTTCAAATAATCATATAAAAGGTTTTTGTAAGTAGCCCATTCAATTATAATTTCAACTGCAGTGTAAAGGTGTTCTGCTATACGAGGTACTGTTGAAGTATTTATGGTAGATATTTAAAATTTGTTTTGTACACTGTGTACATTATAAAACGTCTTATAAATTTATTTACAGTTCTAGCCTTCCTGTAGTGGACCAAGTCGGTTCTCTTCCGTACTTCGGTTGGCTAGCGTGCCACGTTGTCGCGTCCAAGAGACGAGAGAGTGTTTGTAAACTAAGTTTGTATACTTGTTATTTTGGCCTCTGGTCAAACGATTGAGTGATTGGTGCTTACTTAATACTACTACTATTTCTACTTCACTGATATACTACACCCACTGTTCTAGACGAATTCCTATTTATCTTCTTGCTTTTGAAAGAAAGCGGATTTTTAGGGGAATGGTAGACTGACTTGTGGCGAAACCCGACGGCAAACTAAAGAGGAATGGTGTACCGATAAAGCGAGGGGGTGTTGTGATGAGAGGGATGTTAGACAACAGGGCTCATAGATCTCAGGCCGTACGTGGATCGGGAGGTTGTTGCGGTGGACTGTGTGGATTTCGCAGTCCATGCCTACCTCCAGAGAATGAGAGTAACCGACTGTCTGGAATGTCGGCAGTTAATTTGATCATTGGGAACATTGAGAATTTTGAGAAAGATTAATTACATGTTAGCCATGACCAATAGTAGATAAAGAGATCACTCCAGTCTGAAACATTGAACAACCCTTCACAGAATGGAAACACTGCACATTGCAGGAACCGGTTGGACACGCGATAGTTTCGTCAGTCTGTAACAGCTGATTCTTCAACGCCAAGTATGATAAATCGCTCATCCTTTACATATTCGTGATCTTCAGCTACGGTCATCAGGGTCCCATGGTATTCAGCTATGCAGTCGTTACGTCCTTAGCTTTCATCGAACATGAATGGAAAGGAAGGCTTTTTAGTAAAAATTCGTATGGAATTCAGTTAAGAGTCTGCATCAGTGGTAGGCATCTTGAATTTTAGTCCCGTAAGGGCAATGTTAAATTCTGGCGGAACATACCTTCACTTTGGCGTCTGTAGTGGCGTTAATTATCAAAGTATCGGTGTAAAACTTTGGAAGTACATTGAAGAGATGTGGCTCAAGGGCATGCCTTTTCAATATGTTCAAAAATTAAACTTGATATAAAAACAAAACAAACAAACAAAATATTCAAAAACAAAATATTCCTGGATTTTTGTTTTTACATTAAGTTAATTTTTTGAACACATTGAAAAGGTCATGCCCTTGAGCCACATCTCATCAATGTATTTCCAAAGTTTTACACCAATACTTTGATAATTAACGCCTCTACAGACGCCAAAGTGAAGGTATGTTCCGCCAGAATTTAACATTGCTCTTACGGGACTGAAATCCAAGATGGCTACCACTGATGCAGACTCTTAAGGAAATAGTTTTTATTAGTTATCTTTTCACAACTTTAAATTCTGAAGTTCCTATACAACAGCGAGGAAACCTTTAGGATTGCATCTTGATCTTGAATCTTGGTATATTGGAGGAGTGACTAGTCAACAACGAAGCTTACATTCCATATTTAGTATGTTCATCTACATGCTCTCTCCGTCGTAAAGTAGAAAGAATTGTAGGTGAAATGAAGATTAGTGATCGTGAACCAGTTCAGGCGTCACATACGATGGTCGTAATCAGTGTACAACCGGCTCCCGGGGTCGTAATGGATCCAGTAAAACAACAACGTGCTCGACGGGTTCCGGGTGGCGGGGAGCTGGACAACATCGTGGGCAAACAATATAGTCGACCGCATTGTGGACGATTATGAACAATATCAGAGAAATGGATGAGTGAAATTCAATCGGAAAATGATAAACCATATGTAAATAAGATGTACAAAAAATAATAGGGACATATTTCGAAAAGGATTTTTTTTTAAATTATTGTAGATTATAATATACTGAATTTATTTTTTTTCGATCGGTTTTACTTTATGATGGTGGATATGTATATGGCAGGCTCGTTATGAATGCTTTAATTTTAACTGAAATGGCGATCTACCAAGGTAGGTGGTTTAAGCCAAGTATGAATGAGGATTGAGTGTAAGATGATTGTGGCGCGATCTTGTGGTCTTGTTACTGACTAAGGCTGACATGTTTCTTAGACAAGACTGTTAATCAATAGCCCATCAGTCAATGGCATATCTAAGGGAACTACAGTTTAATGGCGGATTAAAATTTCAATAGTGCGGATTTTAATCGAACACAATAGAACACTACACCTACCGACCATCGCTCACAATTCTCCACAATTCGTGCCTTCCAAGTAGCTGGATTACAGGACGTCGCCACGTTCACAGTCATTCGAGTCATGTTCCTTAGACAAGACTTTTAATCAATAGACCAACTGCCAATGGCATCTGAGTTTTTTGACGTGACCTAAGAGAAACACGAGGTTCGATCAACAATTATTCCTTTGAATTACGTATTTGTCTACTGATATGGATGGTCTTTATGTAGTATTCAACAGTGCAGAGAATCGCTCATAAGACCTCCATGTAGCTGGATTACAGGACACGCCAGTGGAGTTGATATTTTTCGACTCAGTTTTACAATGAAGGCTGGTGGATTCATCGCGTTGTGTCCAGTCACTAGTTGAAGTGTTCTTCAACACGGCCGGAATGTTTGACCAAGCAGGATGACAACCACCCGCCACCGTGCAACCTCACAATAGGTTATTAGCGGCAAGTAGCGCATCCGAGCCGCACAATTACAGTGCACAGTGGCTGTGCGCTACCGGTGTCGTCCATGCGCGCTACAACACTGAGCACCGCAAGTGACCGAGTAGCTAGTTGTGAAACCGTTGGAATGTCTGCGTTCGCGAACAGTCTTGAACTTTATCACCAGAGGACTGGGACGGTGGCGTGTCCTGTAATCCAGCTACTTGGAGGTCACGAATTGTGGATAGTTGTGAGCGATGGTCGGTGGATGTAGTGTTCTCTTGTGTGGATTAACGTCCGCACTATTGAATACTACGTTAATCCACAAATACCATCCTCATAATTAGACCAATTCGTAATTCAGAGACAGTGGTTCGGATTCCACGTTAAACTGTAGGTCCCTTAGTTGCCATCGGCTGTTGGGCTATTAATTAACAGTCCTGTCTAAGGAACATGTCAGCCTTAGTCAGTAACAAGACTACAAGATCGCGCCACAATCATCCTACATTCATTTCTCATTCATACTTGGCTTAAAATACCTACCTGGGTAGGTCGCCATTTCAAAAGGTAATCTTATAAAGCGTTACTGTGTATACTGTAATCGTAAAAATGGTTATCCAGACAGTTACAGTACAAACGTAACATGCGTTGGCGTAAAAAACTTATTTTCCGTCATGAACCAGCTTTTCAATACAGTATATGCTTTTCGGGTCTAAAGCTGACATGTTCCTTCGACAGGACTGTTAATTGATAGCCCAACAGCCGATGACAACTAATGGACCTACAGTTTAACGTGGAATCTGAACCTCTGAATTACGAATTGGTCCAATTTTATGAGGATGGTCTTGGCGGATTAACGTAGTATTCAATAGTGCGGACGTTAATCCACACTCACATCGCTCACAACTATCCACAATTCGTGACCTCCAAGTAGCTGGATTACAGGACGTCGCTACTGTCCCAGTCCATAATAAATATAGATTTTTTTAAATGTAAAAAATAAAAGACGATGTTCTGACTGCGAACCTCCAACTATTCTTCTTGCACAGATCGTCCTCGTCCGGCCACGTCCGTGGATTGGCCCGTCTTGGAGGGAGCTTCCTCCAATCATTAACATCCAATTAATCCGTAATTGGCGCCAGAACATGTGGCCGTGTTAATTGGCGCTGTAGGACAACAACCCGCACTAGTTAATGCGTTTTCCCCGCATCTAAATGCTGTCAAACATGCCAATGTGGGCGAGGAACCCTTTGTCGAAATCGTGCTGAGTTTGATCGTGGACTTTGTTCTTTTTATAGATTTAATCCGCTATTAATCAAATGAGTTTTTTACGATTTTGTCTAGTTTACCGATTGTGTATGTTAATTTATTGACAGGCAACTGAACTTTCCTCGTCCCTTCTTCGTCCTTTCAAAGGAAAATTCGGGGAAAATGGTATATAACAATTATTATTTGGACTAATTAATTGATAGTTATTTGTGATTTATAACACATTTTCTTATCGCCGAGGTTTCAATAATTTACTTTTAGTTCAGTTTTTTTGGGCTACACTCACTTAAATTAAGAGTCTGCATCAGTGGTAGCCATCTTGAATTTTAGTCCCGTAAGAGCAATGTTAAATTCTGGCGGAACATACCTTCACTTTGGCGTCTGTAGTGGCGTTAATTATCAAAGTATCAATGTAAAACTTTGGAAGTACATTGATGAGATGTGGCTCAAGGGCATGACCTTTTAATATGTTCAAAAATTTAACTTGATATAAAACAAAAATCCAGGAATATTTTACAAAATAAATCATTATTATTTTTTTAATGAGAGCGAAAATAAGAAGTTCTGTAAGGTGGTGCCCTGGAGGACTGTAATACCTTTAATTTGACACCTCTTCCGTTAATTTATGACAATAGGTCAAGGAGATATAGGCGCCAGAATTTAACATTGCTCTTACGGGACTAAAATCCAAGATGGCTACCACTGATGTAGACTCTTAAGTGATTGCAGAGTGATCTGGTGATGTCAAAAAAGTTAGAGTGGGAACTTGTGTATTTGATGGTTTTTTTTGACAAAACCATACTATTCTCCTACCAGTTCATTTAGGTAAGTTTAGGCCAAAAAACTGAATCGTCAAATAATATCATTATGATATTATGAAGCCTCCGGATTGCTGAGAATAAATTAAATGGTTTAAATGCCTCTATCTGTTGCAATCCTAGTAGTTGAAGTAGGTGCAACTATAGTTTCGGTCTACATTAGGCCATCGTCAGGCACAAGCATACTTAGTTCTCTGATTTCTCTTTTCTTTTGAAGGTCGTCAAATTTGAAACATTAATTTTTATGTATTTGGTTTATTCCTACATTTGCTCGGACGAGTTCTTAATCCATACATATCGGTTAATTGGAACGGGTAGTTTGGGGCGGGGGTTTGTACTAAAAAATTGGGGTTTTGCGTTTTTCGTATGTAATTTAAAAATTGTTTAAATTTTATCTTTTACCGTTAGAATCAGTTTAAAATCGATACAATTTAGTTCCTTAATCCTTTCATACTCTTTTCCCATATTAATAATTTACAGAAGAGGAAAATAACTTATATTTATCTATAAATATCGATCAAACTTGTCATATATTTTTATTGTATTATTCATTTGGAAATTCGCTGAGCACGCAGGTCTGCTGTGATGGTGGTATTTTTAATACAAATTTTAATTTTTTTGCTGATTATTTTTGAAAAATTTAATCGTCTAAATTTGTCACGATTATGTTTATTTCCCTGTATGAAGTATTGCAATTGAGATGAGAATTCCAGTGTTTGCTGCCTATGCTTTCGTGGCATTTCTTTACCAATACATTGACTGAAGCTTTCAATTGTTGACCTTCCTGTCCCCCCTTTCTCCCTTTAAGGTCACCGAAGACTTTTCCTATTTATGAAAGACTACTGTGTAAATTGGACACCGCTCTTATCACTAGATTGATCCGAACCTTATCAGCTGCAATCATCCGGATGATGGTCACTGACCGATGCTGCAGCCTGTAGCCTGTAGCACAGCATCAACAGCTGACACCCCTCCCCTCCCTACGGTGAGTCACTCCCCACCCCTCACGCCCCTACCGTCACCCTCTCGCGCATACACCGCGCACCGAGATCAGTCTGGCAGTCTGGTGTCCGCCTCAGTGAGAGTGTCCAGTGTGTTGCTTACGCCGCCTGCTCTGCCGTACTGTGGACTACCTTCAGTTTACTGTGTGAGTTTTTTTCAACTCTTGTTCTTCTACGTGTTTTTCAGCGAATTTTGGTAGTTTTAGCGAATTTCCCATAGGGACCGAAGGTCTCATGGTAAGACTTAAGCCCGGGACCATGTTATTTTTTCTTCTTTAGGTTCCTAAAGACCAAAAACAATAGTCGTTAAAATTTATACTGTATACATATATGTGTCTGTGAACACGATAACTCTCGATAACTCTCGTAAAAATGGTCCGATCGAGACCAGATTTGGTAGAGACGTGTATTCCTACAATTGCTCGGACGAGTTCGTAATCCAGACATATCGGTCAATCGGAAGGGGTAGTTTGAGGGGTTTTGTACCCCTAAAATGGGTTTTTGCATTTTTCCCATGTAAATTTTAAAAATTTCAAATTTTATCTTTCACTATTAGAATCACCTTAAAAAACTACACAATTAAGCTCCTTAAAGTTTTTCTCTATCTCCAACGGTTACCGAGATATTAAAAATCTAAACACAGTACGTTGTATCCCAATGTTAATCTTATGGAGGATAGGGAAAACTTAATATTTCACTTATCAATCAATATTTTTGGATAAAACTTGATATTTAGCTTCATGTGGTTGAGATCCATCCATTTATGCTTAAAAATCATAGTTTATGTGTTTATCATGGCAGCTAACCTGCATACTCTTTTCCCATGTTAATTTATAGGGAATAGGTAAACCCCTTTATTTATGGAGAGATGTTGATGAAACTTGATATAATTGGTCAAAATAAAAATTGTTTATGCTAGAAATTCCTACTTTCAGTGTTCCTTACAGCGGCAAACCTACATAATCTTTCCCATTTTAATCTTATGAAGAATCGACAGTTATTGATAAAACTTGACATATGATATTATTATTACATTATTGATTTGGAAATTCGCTGAGTACGCAGGTCTGCTGCGACGGGGGTATTTAATGTTGTAGGGCTCCTAAAAACCGGTTAAGCATATTTTATTAATGGGTTGTACAAACCTGGAATCGTAAGGCAATTTTGAAAAAAATGTTTGTATTTACTTCCCTGTGGGGGAGATTTTTTACTTAGTAAAAAATCTCCTTAGTTTGCATACTATTTTGTGTATTTTATTTTTAATTTTAGCGAAACCTTTCTTACCAGTTCCATTAGGGATGTTTAAAACAATCTTGAGGATCGTAGGTGTGCTTAATGTCCAGAACCTGGATTTTTTTTAAATACAAGTTTTGAAATCCTGTTCAAGGATTTCGATTTTTGTAGAAAAATGTTACTGTGGGCATCCATTCTTTATTTTTCCCTGTTCATATAAAATAGGATACGTCAAATGAACTCGTAACCGAAATTCTAAAAGAATATATAATTTATTTTTAAACACACTTCCAAAATGTATATTTATTTAGTTTCAAATGGTGTTCAACATTAAGTATTTACCGTAGAGAAGAAAATTCAGGGTGTTAAAATCCGCCAAATAAGGTAAAACTTTACAAATAATTCGGAAATGTCGGTTTAAACTTTGTATAAATGAAATGAAGTCGTTTTATTAGTATATTAATTACGTTTTGGAGGGGTAAACAAGTACTCAAATAATATTATTTGTTTTAAAATTTTACTGCGATTGCCTTTGTGAACGAGGATTCAATACATTACTATTTAAGTTGTAAAATTAACTCGGAAATAAAAAAAATTGAAACTCTCTAGAAATTTTACTAAATATTAATTTTAAGAGGGTTGAAAGCGAAAAAATTAAGTTGTGTTGTTTTTGACATGGATATGTCTTAGCTCTGGGGGGTTTTTGGTGATTTTTAAGGTGGAAAAAATGTAACAGGTTTCTATAAAGTAATTGAGAGCTATTATATTGAATTTTCAATATAAAAGAATAAGAACAGCTGTTCAGATGAACTGAAAACATTCTCTTTAGACATATCCATGATCTAACCTATTTCCCACAGGGAAGTAAATACAATTATTTAATTAAATGCTAATGTGTTGGATGTACGAAATATTCAGTTTATGGGTTTTGAGGTGGTGCAATTATCAATGTACGATTTTCATGTATCGTGAACCTATTCATCGTCATTTTCAAGTATTGAGGATTATAATCATGAAATTTTTTATCCTTCGTAAAATCCACGCTTTTCTTTCCCCATAGACTGTTATTCGCCTCTAATACGATAATCGAATCGTAATAAAATCGAATACATCGATATTGATTGATATAGCCTATTAATAAACCGTTGAATAAACTTATCGGTGAATAAATGAACTATTACGGAAGCAAAGATCGTTTTGTGACCACCAACGTATTTTACTTAAAATATAAAATTCAACGTGTACTATTGACTATTATATAGTTAATTTACGTCTAAATTTATACCAGTATTCGGAAATTCATGAATTCCCGTGCAACAACTGTGATTCATCAGTGTATGTTGTACATAAACAATTAATTATATTGCTTATTTGTAGGTTTCTTCAGGATTTTTATAAATCAGTCAAATCTAATCTAATTTTTAGCCCCATAGCGATATTGTTAAACTTAAAACATTTGAGGGAAAAATATTTTTTTAATAAAACACGATAGTACTTCTCAAAATACTTTTTATGGCTGTTGAGTGTTGGAGAAAACCATTTAACATTGTGGGACTTAAATCCAATATGGCGACGCCGATGAAGACCATAACCTACCTCAACCCAGATATACATGGATGCAGGGAAGGGGTGAATGGGTTGGGTTAAACAGACTAACATGGCGTTCGTGTTTGTGAAGAGATAGATACTTATATATGGTTGTAATAAGTGATTTTATAAAGGGAAAAATTAAGTCTAATGACTGAGGTGTGATTTTGTGAAACTATTTAAAAGAACTGAGGTTAAGGTGGAATAACAGTTTTCATTGGAAATATAAGTTTTCTGATTAATGTAAACAGTATTCAGATTTTATAAACGGTTTTCGAATCGTATATATCTCCAATCGAGTTTTGATTATTTTAGTAATTTTTAGTTGTCTTTACCAATTTATACGAATTTATACTTACAATTTACACTTATAAAACGGTTGTGAAAGATAATGCAGTACCTGCGTGACTATTGATTTGAACTAGTAGTGCCATACTGATGGGATTGCTATAAATGAAACATAATGGAATAACTTAAACGATTAGAATTATATAAATAATCGCTAAACAGAATATTATGTTCTCGCGACCGAATATGCTAATTTGATGTCACGTGACTACGTTTGCTGCCTAAGCTAAGATGATGTCCGGAGTGACTGGACGTGCGATTCTTGACTAGGAAGGTAACGTCATCCTGTAATCTAGCTATTTGGAGGTCACGGATTGTGGATATTTGTGAGCGATGGTCGGTGGGTGTAGTTGTGTGGATTAACGTCCGCACTATTCAATACTACGTTAATCCGCAATGACCATCCTCATAATTAGACCAATTCGTAATTCAGAGGCCGTGGTTCGGATTCGCGTTAAACTGTAGCTCCCTTAGTTGTTGTCATCGGCTGTTGGACTATTAATTAACAGTCTTGTCTAAGGGACATGTCAGCCTTAGTCAAGACTACAAGATCGCGCCACAATCATCTTCATTTTCATTTGGCTTAAAATACCTACCTTATAGTGTGGTTGCCATTTCAATAGTCTAATCTAATCTAAATACAGGTATATCAAGTAGTGCTCGAAGTAGGTGAGTTTTTAATTCATCCTATAGTAAAACCAACACGTATAATGCTAATCAAAAAGTTATTCAATTTACTGTATTTATGAATCAATAACAATATACGATTTTATTCGATTATAAAATGAGCGGAGTTGACGTAGTACTAAGGGAATCTTATCCAGTCCACCAAGCGTTTGATCCACCGTCTTCTGACTTTAGTCTGAAGGGGAAGGGTGGGGGGTAGACAGCGCTTTACGGAGTTAAGTTAGGTTGTTTTTTGGTAGTATAGTATATAAATTTAGGTCGTGTGAGTCTCGCACCCTTCTCTCTGTTGCTTCCTCCCACCTCCACCCCGGTTAATCGATAGCCATTGGTAATCCATTTTTGGTATTCACAGAAAGAGAGGTTGGCGGAATAATGTGTAAACATGGTGGATTGATCGCACTGTGGACCGGTCGCATGGTTCCCGTAGTACTGACGCTTCTCTAGCAGATAGCGCCAGGAGTTCACCTACGAGTTGCGCTATCTATCGGGTGGATTAGTGTACTGCGTCGAAGGAAAGACGGGCCTTGTCGCAGACCTAGAACCGTGTAGATTGTAGGACACTGCTGTCAAGGCGACTCGCGTTTTGTGTTTTGTGAGCCCCAAGGGCGCCCCGGGACGTGACTTTTGATTCTCCCCTTCTGACCTTCTACCGCGTGCTGTGTACGTCTGCATTCAACACCTTCAATACCGACCGGTGCTGCCCGCAGTGTAGTTGTCCTGCTGTGCTGTTTACCTTCACCTTAAGAGATCAGTGCCGCCATATTTGATTCTAGTCTCATAGGGAAGTGTTGATGAGTGTTACGATCTTTGGATGTTATAAGCGATGGTCGGTGGGTGTAGTGTTCTCTTGTGTGGATCAACGTCCAAATTTGAATACACTGTTCATCCGCAAAGACCACCAGTTCGTAATTCGGAGGCACAATTATTGTGGTTTGGATTCCACGATAAACTGTAGGACTCGTAGATGTTGTTAGCTGTTGAGCTATTAATTAACAAGTTATATCTATGGAACATTTCAGTCTTAGTCAGTAACAAGACTACAAGATTGCGCCACAAGCATCTTACTCTCATTCCTCATTCATGCTTGGCTTAAAATTCCAACCTGATTCGGTCGCGATTTCAGAAAGGTAATAAGACATGTTAGTAAGTCCATCACTGATTTATACATAATTTTTATGTAGTCAATCAAATAAAAAAATAAAAGAAATAAATCGTGTCGGAGATCGATCCGACGAAAGGCGTGGTTAAAGCAAACATTTGATGGAATGAAGAGATAATTCCGGATGTTTGTGGTTTGTGTAAACACCAGACTCTGACGGCTTCATAACCGGAGACATCCGGTTGATCAACAGCGGAGCTGCCGGATGAAAAGAAATGAAAAACTTGACCTACATTCGGGTTATTAGAAAACGACCAAGTTGTGATTTGAATACTACTGAAAACATTTCGTACGTGGTTCATATAAAACATTCTTTTGAACATTCCCAATTTTAATGAGTATTTTTCGTTGAGTGTCTACGTAAACTATAAAGCATCTTTTCTTTACAAGATAACCACAACATAAAGTTTTTAATTTTATAGGTTAACAATTTAAACCTTTAACTGCAAGTTCATAAAACATACCAGTTAAGTACAGTCATAAATTCACAAATTTCAGTGAGCTTATCGGTTATGTAAATTTTTATAATAACAAGTAATAAGTTTAAGTCGTTGATCAGTCAAACATGAGGTAAATAAGATAATATAGTAGTATTTTTATGATATATGGTTTATTTATGTGTATGATCAACAAAAAAAATACATTTTAATTTTTTAATATATATATTTTTAGGAGTACGTTTTATCAAGGAATATTGCAGTCGTGAAGGTCAAGAATCAATATCACCGATATCTGTTTACTAAAATCACTATCATTCCAATTTTTGTATCGGGGTATACTATTTGAAAGTAATTTCACTTAGCATTACATAACACTGAGTTAATGAAGACGAAAATGAGACTAATGACCTCTAGATAGACAGATATTCAATATGAAATTTGTTAGGTAAACGATAATTTCTGGGTTTAGATTCGAAAATCAAGCATATCGCTGTATTCCAAGGGGGCTTTTGGGGTGTTTGTATCCCCTGAATTGGGTATTACTGATTTTTACAGATAGTTTATTTCAAACTGTAAGTTTCCCTATCACTTAGTCGATTAGAGACGGCTTAAAAGTAAACTTAATGTGCCTGAGGGATTTGAATTTTTGCTATTTTAAACGGTGTCTGAGAAAGTGTTGTAAAAAGTGTAGAAATGTACTTTGAAACAAACTTTATGAAACTTTATCTCACCTTAGTACTTTTAAATACAATTTAGTATAAACAATTCATAATTTTTGGATAGGATAATACAGGGCATTATTTGTTGTATAGGGCGTAGATCATTGTATAGCAATGTAGTTAAAGGGAATGACTACACGATAGTTAAACTTTTACAATTGATCCAAAATTTATTATTATCATTTTGACTCATACCGTATACAAACTCCTAAAAGGTTCCGTTCTTTGAACTATGAGAGACTCACTAATTTACTGAGACAATTGTCGTAGAGACAGTGACGGTGGCCAGAATACTGAGTAGGTGATTCAACAAGACTAGATAATTAGACTAGTTAAGAAGATTACTTGAAATGCTGATGGAAGAAACTAACTGTCTACAGTAGACGCAGACGAAAGTTTATTCCAAAGGAGATATTGCTGTTCACATAGTGAATGTCTGGTGATTTGCTAACGTCACTTTTAACATCAACTTCGTCGGTTTCTGTAATATTTTAGCGTCTTCATCCGTTGGATTGATGATGTAATATTCATGTGACTTATGAAACCTGAAACATTTTCTGTTTTGGTCCGCAAATTACCATATTTGAATCCAAGGAATCCCAATATAACAAATGTTTGTGTCTGAAATATTGATTTTTAAATGTAAAAACTTTTAATGGCTTTACTCAATTCACAATTGACAGTTACTACTATCGTAAAACACGTTCTAAAAATCGTATTTTCTTGTTTTTCTTAACAAACTGTCGGTTCTTTGACTGGGATGGTGGCGACGTCCTGTAATCCAGCTACTTGAAGGTCACGAATTGTGAATAGTTGTGAGCGATGGTCGGTGGATGTAGTGTTCTCTTGTGTGGATTAACGTCCGCACTATTGAATACTACGTTAATCCACAAAGACCATCCTCATACCAATTCTTATTTCAGAGGCCATAGTTCGGATTCCACGTTAAACTGTAGGTCCCTTATGTCCATTGACTGTTGGGCTATTAATTAACTGTCCTATTTAAGGAACATGTCAGCCTTAGTCAGTAACAAGACTACAAGATCGCACCACAATCATCCTACAGTCATTTCTCATTCATACTTGGCTTAAAATACCTACCTGGGTAGGTTGCCATTTAAATAATCTAATCTAATCACACCTGGAGTGATCGTTTTCTCCTCGTGTACCATATTGTTGACATCCTCCACTCCAGCTGACTGACGCAGGACACGTGTCGTAGGCCAAGGAAGCCCGCCAGGACACAGGAAGGATCTGCACCTGTCTCCGAGTCACCTGCGCTGGCTTCACGGTCTACCGGCGCTGTAACCGTAGACGACAATGGCGAGCTGGCCTGCAATATGCAACCGTATCTTCTGTGAACGACGAAACTATGTTTTAAAATCCAATTTGAGATTCTCACTGGGAATTTGTCAAGTGTTCTAACTTTAAACTATGTTGCGAACACTTTGGAACTTCTTTTCGGTTTCATGGAGCTTTTGAAAATTTTTGTGTTCTTGAATTAATCTAGAAAATTATATCTTAAAATGTATCTTGCTGTAGTCTGAGGACTATCGTGAAGTCTGTCCATGTCTGGACCACGTTTTTCGTACTAGTTCGTTTTTTTCGTACTAGTCTATTGCATATCGAACTTTTGATGCTTCCGAATTAGTATTCTTTCTTTTAGACACCTGAGGGCGTCTCCAAGTTTCAACGAGGGTTAAATAGGAAACCCAAAAATGAACGGTTATCGGATGAGAACGAAAGGGTTTCTTCTGGAAAGAAAATTCCGTTCTACTAATACGCATCAAGCAATTCACATTTCCTCGGCTCAACTATCAGACGACACAATGAACGCAGTCTAAATCTCTTCAGATAAATCCACAGTGACACTCTCAACGTGGATTAACTGCACTGCTCGGCACGTGGTTAATCAACAATCTACGCGATGTAGTGCGCATGTGGCCGAACACTGCGACTGTGAGAAGTGTGGAAGCAGAGCCATCTGTCGGTCATTTGTTGCAGTGACCGCTCAACAACGTCCAAGTAGGGAATTACTGAGTCACTGGGAAGTGTCAACTGTCCAGAGGATAAGTGGCTACGGCGGCGTTTGACGGATGTGGTGGTGAAAATGTCGCTGGTTAGTTGAAGTCATTTGTCTACTGCTATTTCATACGGTTCCGTCACGAAAATATATTCCTTGGGTTGTTTGCAAGCTTTCTCATTTCGTTTTTTATTTTGTTTCGAAATTCTTCAGATGCCTTTTGTGGTTGGTTGGCACAATGACGTGTCATGTAATCCAGCTACTTGGAGGAGATTGTGGATAGGTACGAGCGATGTTGGTGGATTCGTTCATTCGCAAATACCATCCACATAATTAAACCAGTTCGTTATTCAGAGGTAAAATTGTGGTTCGAATCCCACGTTAAACTGTATGTCCCTTAGCTTCCATTGGGTATTCGACCATTAACTAGTCCAGTCTAAGGAACATGTTAACCTTATTTAGTAACAAGACTACAAGTTTGCTCCAAAATCAGCACTCACAATTTGGATTTAGAAGATTCTCACCCTTGTATTCAATAGTGTCAGGCTGAATTTTCGTAGATATTCCTATGAATTTTATACGGTCTTTCTAATCAATCTCTTTTAAATTCATAAATCTTTTTACAGTAGTCAATATATTTGTGAATAAGAACTCTGAATTGCATCTAATTTATAAAACGCATTTTGTAGTAGATTTTGGTTGTAATTATTGGCGGGAGTTGCTATTAATTGTGGCCATTACCATCTTGATCACCTTAAAAGTAAGAAGATCGCACCAAGTAGTGCCCCTTGTAGTACCCCGGTCGACGAGCGCGTCATGTCGGCCTGTTGTTTACGATAATGTCGCTCCCTCGGAGCCTCTTGTCGTAATGAACGTTGGAGGTGACAACTCCTCAACAGGCCCATTACCATTTAAACAACTGCTTAAACAGCCCGTCTCCCACTAATTGAGTTGTCGGACAAAAACCTTCCGTTTTGAATATTACTCAGAGCATACGTGACAGGTCTGTTTGAAGGTTGATTTCGACATGTTACAATGTGAGATATTGTTCTACAGTTCATTCATAGGCGTAGTCATGAATGAAGTTGGGTGTGTCTTTTTCATTTTTGTTTTGGCTACAAATTTTTGAATAATTCAACGCACACACTCAGTTCGCTTTAGTTTGGATTGGGTGAAGATTTTTTACACAAATTCAACAAAATATTTGTTCTTGACGGACTGAAGAAATGTTTATGAGGAAAAAGTATCCACACTTTACTTGGTTGTGTCATTTTCAACGATATTTTGGTTATATAGATGCAAATGAGGCCAAAAATGAGCTACATAAGAAAATATACTTTGTTTTGTATACAAAAATATATAATTACTTTTAATTTTCACTTGTGATACTAAAAAAGTTTTAAAGCCGCACGTAGAAAAGTAAGCAGGTTTTTAGAGTTGGAAGATTATAAAGAAACTTACTGAAAAGTGCCTTTCCACAAACCGGATGAGAGCGGCAGGAGATGGACTTCGGACAAGATGAAACGTTGGTGAGAACGTATTGTATGTTAAATAGTCATTAACACTTCTCTTGACGGCCACAATAGACCAATTTGTGGCCTCCTCCGACGGACATTTAAGTCTCTTGGACTCATCTAGTAGATTTAAAAGTGCTTTCAAAACGAATTATGAACATATGGAAACTTATAACATATAGCTTGACGTGTTAACCTACTTCGTCGTTAGTCGCTGTATTCAACAATAATCATTCAAATATATTCAGTTTCCAAAAAGAGTATATCCGAAATGAAGAATGAAAAGAGATAAAACATAATAGGTTATTCTCCCAACACTGAACCCTGAGGGCTCCCATATCGTTCGGCATCGGTCTACAAAGTATGATACTAATGCGGACAGCCTGATTGACTCGCTCCAATTGCGACTGATGCGCCACTTGCGGCACGATGTACGGGCGTGCGGAGAAACTATGATAGCTCTTTGGGAAGCACTTCCTCCGGAACCGCGATAACTTTGCGGTGGCCCGCGACCGCCGATAAAATACGCGGTTAGAGCGAGTGACGTCGGGACATGCGATGTGACGCGGTTGCGATTTACTGACGTTGTTGGCTTCTATGAAAAACCCAGAAGTATTTGTCTTTGTAGAAGACATTTTACATTTTCATGATCGTTGTTCATTCAGAAATCTAACTCAAAGTTTTGACACTATCACTAGAATTAGTCTTCGACTCAAGTCTTCAAGTCTTGTGTCCGACACAGTCAGAGTTTGTTGATGTATTTTGGGATTTATAATGCAGCAATCTCCAAAGCAGTTATGAAAATCATGATTATGACAGGGTCGCAAAATCATCGTGAAATCAGTGTGAATTCACGCATTCTTTGATCTATTGTTCTTCGCCGAATCGTTTCAGCCGTTTCTTCCAATGCAGCTCTAATGACCCTTGACAAACCCCAGATCGAATTCGCACTGAAATTACAACACCGCCCGTCTGAGCCTCGGTTCGCAGGAGAAGCCATTCGCGCGTTGATACCTCGTCCCCTGGGCACGACCGACAAAGGAAGGGGTCCCATATCGCACGCAGGATGAATGGCTCCTTACTTCCGGCGTGACGTCACTCTTCATGACTGGCTTCACTCGCTTCCGGTCTGCACCCACGCGTCACCTGGGTTAACGGCAGTGCGTTTGCACTTTCTATGCAAATTGAACCCAGACAGCCAGGTGTGAGTGTGCCAAAAAATTTGTCTTGCAATCTAGATCTATTTGGCAATCTTTTGCAAAAGAAAGAACGATAACGGCATAAAAGAGTAAGTCAAAGACGCCAAAAACTGTTTTGAAGTTCTCTCTTTAGTAATAGTACTAGTGGCTTTCCTATAGTGACTTAATTCTGACGGAGAAACGGTGTCGTCCTGTAATCCAGCTACTTGGAGATCACGAATTGTGGATAGTTGTGAGCGATGGTCGGTTGGTGTATTGTTATCTTTTGTAGATTAACGTCCACACTATTGAATCCGCAAAGATCATCCTCAAAATTAGACCAGTTCGTAATTCAGAGGCAGTGGTACGGATTCCACGTTAAACTGTAGGTCCCTTAGTTACCATCGACTGTTGGGCAATTAATTAACAGTTTTGTCCAAGGTACATATCAGCCTTAGTCAGTAACAAGACTACAAGATCGCGCCACAATCATCATACACTCAATCCTTATTCATACTTAGCTTAAAATACCTACGTTGTGGTACGGTTGCCATTTCAATAATCTAATCTAATCCAAACTAACAAATATCAGGTCTTCTGACCTGGCTATTGAATTAGAGCATGAAATCTTTCCAATACTATTGTATGAAAAACATGCACTACTTCCCTGAGTGGACTCTATCATGATGTTGGTTCTTTTGCATAATTTTATAGAGTTTTGGCACCAGACAATTCAAGTTTATAAGCGAATTTTTGTATCATAGTCGAAGATCCGTTCAGATCAATCCAACAGCTGACTGGCGTCTTTCAATAATAAAGAGGTGTCAGTGTCTATTGCGTTGTTTACATTGATTAATATTTTAATTCTCTACTTCAAAAGAAGACAGAGAAGAAGGAGAAAAAATGAAGAAGAAGGAGGAGAGATGAAAGAGGGAACTTCTTTTTATCGACCAATATTTTTTCATTTTTTTACCTTTAATGGTTCCATAAATAATCTTGGAAGTCATCGAACGCATTCCTGACGCGGTGACGTGGTCGAGTTCCAGTTCGACGCCGGCCGCTTCTGCCAGCTCTATTAACAACGCTAATTACCCTTGTTAACTCTGAACCACTTCTTTTACATCGACGGCTACCGCGCTTCCCTTCCCTTCTGCTTTCTAACTGGTTCGTTCTCGTTCGCAGCGGCGCAATGAATTATGGGTTGTAAACGGAACGTGCCGTTACGGCGTGCGCGATGGTCTCGTTAGCGGTGTGGATATAGGGCGGGTGGCGAGCAGAGAAAATTGGATATCGTAGTAAAATAATTTATAGGATTGCAAATGCCATGGAACAAAGGTTTGAGAGATGGTGATTGGTGTTTTTGTACAAATTTTAAGAGGGGAAAAATTACGAATTGTATGTTTTGCGATCAGTCCCTTAAGAGTCTGCATCAGTGGTAGCCATCTTGGATTTTAGTCCCGTAAGAGAAATGTTAAATTCTGGCGCCTATATCTCCTTGACCTATTGTCATAAATTAAAGGAAGAGGTGTCAAATTAAAGGTATTACAGTCCTCCAGGGCACCACCTTACAGAACTTCTTATTTTCGCTCTCAATGAAAAAATAATAATGATTTATTTTGTAAAATATTCCTGGATTTTTGTTTTTTTATCAAGTTAAATTTTTGAACATATTAAAAGGTCATGCCCTTGAGCCACATCTCATCAATGTACTTCCAAAGTTTTACATTGATACTTTGATAATTAACGCCACTACACACGCCAAAGTGAAGGTATGTTCCGCCAGAATTTAACATTGCCCTTACGGGACTAAAATTCAAAATGGCTACCACTGATGCAGACTCTTAAACGTGAATTTGGTGCCATATTTGATTATTAGATTTCTGAAGCTGCAACTTGTAAATTCAATTGTTATTTGATTTGAATTAGAATTTTCGTAGATAATCCAAGTAATTGTTTTCTTAAATACTTTGATAAGAACTCGCTCCGCGCACAGTGCTATTAGGGACCTATGCAGATCTATTTTTTCTATTTGCAGGTTTTGAAAGTAGGTACTGTCAAATTTAGTTCTTACAGGACCTGCACGAGATCTACAGTCAATTAGCTACAATAATGTGTTTTGTGGGTATCAAATATTTAGCTGTGTTTACGATACAATAAGGATGCTGTGTCATTTGTTTTGTGAAAATTCAATCCTCTATGCTTTTCAAATCCCAGTTTTTGTGTGAAGACTTCAAAAATGAGACGTCAGTAACGAAGAAACTTTGTCTCTACCTCGATGCTCTTCACTGAGCTACCTCATCTCCATACTCAGTCCGTGGAACCTATCCGTCCCAGACACTCTTGTTTGTACAAGAAACAAACAAACAAGACGGGCGGCGTTGTGGAGTGTGTCGACGAGTGGTTAGGGTTGTTGTACAGACAGGTGTTGTCCGGTGATTATGATGGAGTGGTGGGGGTGAATGGGCGGGGGAGGGGTATGAGTAATACGATGACTCAGAGGTAACGTAACGCCGTCGCAAGGGTTGTGTGTAACAAGCGAAGCGAACAAGCTCAGGTCTACAAGGTAACACGACAAGACTACAAGATATGTTGTTAAATTGTGTGTATTCATTTTAGTGAGCTCGATTTTCATTTTTTTTTAAACTCATCACTATTCATTGACCGTAACAGTTTTTAGTTCATGGCGCGAAAAATGTAAAATATAACTACCGACCTATATCAGTTTTGGCATATTTCGGAAAAATTCAGATAAATTATTATACCTTATTGTGAATTTAGTTTTGTTTAATCTTGTTTGGCAGTTTGTTGACAACGGAAAATTTACAAATAAATTCAAATTATTTATCGTTATGACTGAAAGTGGATATATTTTTTCATTCAAAAGTTTTGAAATCAATTCGTAATGTAACTGATACCGGTGTGAATATTTCAACAGTAATCAGCCTAAACGAAATTCTAAACTGAGAACTAGATGTTTGAAGTTTAATAAATGATTTTACTGGTGTTAGATTTATCTGGAAGGTGATTACAGTTCACAACGAGTCGGACTTGTAAGTTGTAGAGATAAAGTCAGATTTGACGAAGGGAGACAAAGGAGTGTAGCCTTTTGACCCCGGTCGCAGAGCACAGAGCACGTTCAGCTGAACCGTCAGTCAGTCCATTAACTAGATTTCCTGGCCGATAATCAATCACCGTGTGTCAGTACCGCCGCCGTCAGAGAGCGTTGATTGGCTGAACAGCTGACAACAAAGCTTCCCTGCTTTGTTGGTTTTACGTAGAACGCAGATCAAAGATATGATGTATATTATTTGTTGTTTTATGTGTAGAAATACAATAAGAGTCTTATCTGTTCTTGGAATCGTGATATTTTTAGTTTTGAAATGGATATATCTAAGCTCTGTGGGTGTTAGCAGATTTTTGGAACGCAAACGTGCAGTGGAAGTGTATAATGGAAATACCGTCATATGGTTACAAGAACAGCTGTTTATATGAAATCAAAACATTCCCTTTAGACATATTCATGGTCTATAAATCGGTCTAAAATTTAAATATGACAGTTTAACATGGAGCCTAAGGAGCGACGGACTACTCTTTTTGGTTGAATAAAATTAACATTCAATATCTATATTTTATATCTTTAGAATTATTTTTTCTCAGTCGTGGAGTGAGTGAGTAGTGAGGACGTGCTCCGGCTCCTCAGACACGCATTCCTCTGTCGTCCGCGGCTCTCACGCCATTGGTCGGCTATTGTGCTGTACGTGGAACAGTGGAACAGTCCGTCGCGCTCGCCGCGACCTCTAGCGACAACTCAGGGAAATGATATAGTCGGGCAGACGAGGAAATAAAATTTCCGTTAGAAAACCAATTTGTCAATTTCATTAGACACGGAACTGGAACGACTATGTTAAGAATAACGGTCTATTTTATGTGCTCCAATCTAAGATGGTGTGTTTGGATGAACGACCAACCCAGGTTGGTATTTTAAGCAAAGTATGAATGAGAAATGAGTGTAGGATTATTGTGGCTCGATCTTGTAGTCTTGTTACTGACTAAGGCTGACATATTGCTTAGACAGGACTGTTAATTGGAGATCTACAGTTTAACGTGGAATCCAAACCACTTTTATCTCTTAAATTACGAACTGGTCTAGCTATTAGGATAGTCTTTACGGAGGAATGTAGCATTCAATAGTGCGGACAATAGTTAATCCACACCAGAGAATATTACATCCACCGACCACCTCAAGTAACTATCCACAATTGGGGACATTTTCTTACAGCTCACAACATGTAATTTAACAACTGATGATCTCGCGCCTGCGAAACGGCAAATGCAATACGAACGCTGTATTCAAATTGCCTGACCTTTATACGGCGTTCTTAGATCTTTCGCGGTATGTTGAGATCTATCCTTATAAGAACGAAGTTTATTTGTTGGTAGTATTTCTGTAGACCCGGTAGTTGTTAAAAATTGAATAGATGAAGGCATAAAACATACAATGCGCTGCTACAGACCATCGAAAGCTGTGGCATTCTTTCTTTTAAAAATAAGATTAAAGTTAGAATTGCAATATTAATTAGTTTTCGCCATTAGTTTTACCAATGCATCATTTTTCATATTCTCTCCTTGATTGCACTGCCTTCCGCGACTTAAGTTCTTATCACGGCACGTTTCATCTACAGCGTAATCCCCATCGTTTACTGTGTAAATTTGACGTTATGTTTATAACAATAATCGAACAGCTGATCACATGTCCACACAGTGTTGCCAACTTTATGTTGTAATAATTACCATTATAGTTATGGGACTAAAATACAATATGGCTGCACTTAAGGCCTATCGTGGGGGGCTTAATTAATATAATAGACGCAAAGAATCGATGCGACCCACTTTGTAGGCATTTAGGACGCTCCACGGTGGCTTTCGCAAATTAAATTGGCAACAATGGAGCTTTGTTCCGTTAAAGGGATTTCCACACAATTTGGTTTAATTGTTGTTTGAAGAAAATGCAATCGAATTATATTCAGAAAGAATACTTTAAAGAAATCGGCGAGTAATCTTTCTACACTTTTTACCGTACAGTAACTATTCAATTCAATGAGTCTTACAAATTGTTTACTAATTTGATAATTTTTCATTAATTCACTAAGCTATCATACATAAAAGAAATATTTATGGAAAACATATTCACATATTGTTCACCACCATCTTCAATCAACAACTAACTGTCAAATGGTTATAGACAGATGTTTTGATTTGTATTGTTTACTTTTGACTCTCCATAAGCGTAATGTTAATTTTTTAGATTTTAAACTTAATAGTACAAGAAAACCGGGATTTCCCTGAACATTAAACCTATTTAGAAATTATTTCCTACTTGGGAATTAGTTATTTCCAAATTTTAAAGAAATTCATAGAGCCGTTATCTAGATCCTTCTGCAAATATTTATACAAACCTTTCTCATATAATGCTATTGGATTTCGTATTTCATTAAGTGTCACTTTTTATCCGAGGTTGATAGATACTTTGATTACTTCATTAATCCACAAAGATCATCCTCATAATTTGTGTTAATATCTCAATAAAAAGCCGAGTTTTGGTTTATTCCAGTTAATTGGTTTCGTAGTTGGTTTTTATCGTCTGGGTTATTTTTATCAACCCTAAGGTCTGTTACAAACCCTGATGTTTGGGGTGTTTTTCGTGACTCGCGGGTTGTATGTGAAGGAGACACGATGTCCCCAACCCTGACGTCACGGGCCACAGCTCCATGGTGTCTCCCCCGACACCATCTGTCATAATCCGTCCAAGGGAGCAGCGGCGGCGGCGGCGTGTGTCGAATCAGAGGTGGCATTTTCCAAGCCGATGACCACCCTTGTCGTAATTACCGCGTCCTTTGTAAGGGATGAAAATAGTGTCGGATCAGAGGATCAGAGGCGGAGACCCTTGGCAGTGTTTTGTAGCTACGGACTCATTAAATATGGACGGTTCGGTTGGTCTCGAGTGGGCGCATTGCGTCTTGATTAATGTTCCAATATTGACGATTCTTTAACCCTTTAACCGAAAGTGTGTCTGCGAAAGTTATAGGGGACCCCTCCCTCCGGTAATACTAAGATTGGGAAATAAGGAATAAATTTTAATTTTTAATATTCTTCCTGTAATCCAGCTACTCGGAGGTCAGGAATTGTGGATAGTTTTGAGTGATGGTCGATGGGTGTAGTGTTCTCTGGGGTGGACTAAGGTCCGCACTATTAAATACTACGTTAATCCACAAAGACCATCCTCATAATTAGACCGATTCGTAATTCAGAGACAGTGGTTCGGACTCCACGTTAAACTGTGGGTTCATTAGTTGCAATCGGCTGTTTGGCTGTTCATTAACACTCCTGTCAAAGGACCATATTAACCTTAGTCAGTGAAAAGACTACAAGATCGCGCCACAATCATTTTACACTCAATCCTCATTCATACTTGGCTTAAAATACCTACATTGTGGTATGGTTGCAATTTCAATAATCTAATATTTTCCATATGAATTGTTTAGATCTCAAAAATTCATCAAGATTAACAGTTTCATCAATTCCAATGCGCAATTTCCTCCATCCTGATGCGGCAAGAGCAGACGACAGGCACATCAGCTGTGAATGGACGCAGTGGTGCCAACGTAACGAGCGGTACCGTTGCAGTCCCGCGCCGCGGTATGATTACTGTAATTGTGGATTACTTAGATCCGGCGTATGACGGACGCTCTAGAATGTGTCCGTGTTCTGGGACATATCGATATTGCGATACATGCGGTAGTCGAAAGTTTTGACTATCGATTCACATTGTTGACGATTGTGTCACGTTCTAATTGCAGTTATGAATTGTGTGTATTTTAAACGAAAACGTTTTGATAAGGAACAATTCCAAAACTCGAATATACTTACCTGCTCCTTAAACTAATTTACCTAAACTTAACCACGGCCTGTTTTGTTATCGATTCGATAATAACAACGATATCATCATATCGATACTACGAAGTGAGAACCTCAAAACTATCCTATCCAGTATTTTTCAGACTGAAAATATTAAATTTCCTAGAAAGGAATATTTTTGTGAAATATTTTTGTATCAATTACATTCTCTAATGTCTTTAGCATCTTAAATGAAGTGTTGTAACTTTTTTAAAGTTTTTTGAGGAGTGTATTTTCCTCCTAGATTACAGACGGAAGGCAATTTAACATTTTGAATTTAATTAAAATAGGTTTGAATGTTGTAGAATTGTAGCGGAAGCGCCTTTGATGTGAGGTAGGCAGATTCAGTGGCCAGGTGTGATGGGGTTTGCCTATCTCATACGCACGGCGCCGATAGGCTCGTCTCCTTAACGATTTTCTTAAACTTATGTTTCTACTGTTTGTTTGAAATTCATAATAGCGATGGATTTTGAATGAGTTTTCCTATCACTCTTGTGTTTTAAACTACACAACGTTTCTGGAGGTGGAAAAACTCCTACCGTTTTCAAGTGATACCTAAATAATTCATAATGATAATATCAATAATACTATACTTACATACCATGCACAACAGACCACCAGTCTTACTTTACCTTTTTCGACGGCTATTTGTTGCGTCATCAATGTAGTTTTTGGTGTTGTGCATGATAGATAAGTAATATTATTGACTACATGATATAATTAATATCTGTACCTTGAACATTCAATTTTTAATGCAAATTATCAGGTAATCACTTGAAAACGAAAGGGGTTTCTTCACCTCCAGAAACGTTGAGTAGTTTAAAACACAAGAGCTGTAGGAAAAGACCAATTAATTGTAAAATAAATAACACAAATCATTTTAATCAACAAAATACGTTTAAATAATATTTCTCATTTCATTACCTTCATTGTTTAGATATTTTAACAAAGAATAGGTTGGAATACGTTGTAAACCCCAAACATATTCAAATTAAAGTGAAAGTTGAACATGATCGTGAAATGTACATAATTAAATACATATCAATCATTATTAATTTATTGTTATCAAATTATAGATAAACATTATACCTTTAATTTAACGGACAACTATGTTTTAGAACTATAAAACGAGGAATAATAAAGAAAGGAGGAATATTTTACAAGGCTGACTGCAACGATTGCACTGTACTAAACGTTTATGCAGGGGTTGGACAGTAATAACGTACTGTTTGAAAGTTCAGAGTTGTTTCAAAGTTTTTATTGAGCTAAAACGAAATTTCCCTAGAATGAGGAAGATTACTAATACGACACCGGCAACGCCGTGGAAAGTAGGTCAGGCAATTTGAATACAGCGTTCATATTGCATTTACGGTTTTGCAGGCGCGTATACAGGCGCACTTCCTCAAATACGTATAATTTTTATACAGTTTTGTTGACAACTCACGACAATAAGAACTACAGTAGTACATATATTGAATCGATGGAATATTTTCCTAGAAAACGGTTTATAACCTGTAACATTGATCCTCGAGATGCGTGTCCGAGACTGAATGTGTCCTAACAACAGATGTCGATCACCAACTGGAAAGTCATCTAAATGCCTGACGAAAATTGCTTCGTCCCTGATACGACATCAGCGCGCCGAGTGGCGTGATTCGGCACTTCTTATCGGGTATTTTTCTTATCATGTATTGTTCCAGGACAATCTAAATGCTCCTAGGGAGGAACTTACCTAAATGCAATGCCCTTTGAATCGTACTTGAATTATTCACACGTGAAAGTACTTGTAATAGGTAAGAACTGATTTAGTTTTGAAAATTTTTTTGTAGGGAAATTGTTCCTGAAACTGTACTCCTGGTAAATTATTTATTATATTTAGAATGTTTCTCCGGACATTTTTCTTGATTAGCTAGCTAGTTACTTACTGAAATAAAAACCTACCCAGGTTAGTATTTTAAGCCAAGTATGAATGGGAAACTAGTGTAAGATGATTGTGGCGCGATCTTGTAGTTTTGTTACTGACTAAGGCTGAAATGTTCCTTAAACAGGACTGTTAATTAATAGCCCAACTTGCCATATCTATGTGACCTACAGTTTAACGTGGAGTCCGAACCACTGCCTCTAAATTACGAACTGATCTAACTATGAGGATGTTCTTTGCGGATGGACTTAGTATCCAAGAATGCGGATGTTTATCCACAACCGAGAATATTCCGTCCACTGACTATCGCCCATTATTGCCAACAATTCACGACGTTTCGGGATCTGGAATCTGCACCCCGTCCTCAGGTGAGCTCGAACCTAGAACATGACGAAACTAGTGCATGATCCGGACTAAACCGTTGTAAAAATCACCAACAATGAATCTTTAAAAAAAACTATACTTCGTCAAGATATTCTGGAGAGGTCAACAGTCAACCTACACTAGTTTCCCATTCACGCTTGGTTTCTAGGTATGTCGCAATTTCAGGAAGTATCTAAAGTAAAATATTGTGAATAACAACACAGAATAGTGGTCCATTTCTTGGACTCCTTTGTAGAGTCATAGACCGTACAGTGTTGAGAAGACGGGTGTTGAGTGTCGTGGCAACTGCCGGGTGTATTGGGTGTATTTCTGTACAGCCAGTTATATTTGGCGGTGCACTCATCAACAGAGTGCATCTTTGGCGCCTGCTAGCTCGGCAAGGGGCATTTTTTACGATTTACTGGTAGTTCGTTCTCGGTGTGTAAAGAGTTGCTCCAATAATTTGATTCGATATGTCAGGGAAGATTGCCTTCAGACCCTAATATACTGAAAATTTCACATTGTTTTATACAAATGTTATAGAAGACAACGAAATATTAATTATTTGTAAGTTGGTATGGCAACCATAGTAAAGAAATCCTAAATCAACGGGACGACAAACAATTTATATATACAGTAGTTCTTCAAATAAATTTGCACAAACATAGATAAAAACACAAGTTTTGGAAAATAAATAATTGTTAAATCTGTATATGTGCCTCATAGGAATGTTTTTGGGGTTCATTTATTAAAAATACAGTACTAATACCCACAGAACAAAAATATGTGTGCCTTATTAATATTATATTTTTTCTATGTTTCCTTCAGAAACCTGAAATGTTTTTTGAAAAATTAAATACTATAAAACTTATATTTTGTGATAGGCCTAACTATAATTGAATCGTTATGTACTTTCTGCAAACTGTATAGAAAATATTACAACAATTTCAATATGACGAACCGAGTGTTTCTTGCTACAGGCTCGTACAAAAATGAAGTTTCTCCATTTAAATAACACATGTGAACCCCGTTGAGTGAAGCCCCCTTAAGTGAAAATTTAGATTAGATAAGATCGATGCTTTTAAAAAGACTAATTTCACGTAATCCAGGTAATTTGGCTAAGCTTAAAGGAACGTGTGGGGATTCTGGGTAAACGATTCCACATAAACCTAGGGATTATGGGAGATTTACCTGTAATTTCATTGTGTTATAAAGACTTGGTAATACCTTCGCTAAAGGGGGTATCGGACTTAACATTATCGCTAACCATATTATACACGATTTCTCTATAAAAAATCGATAAAAAATGAAACAACTGCTTGCAAGTCACGATTTGTGCATAGTTATGAGCATTGGTTGGTTGTTAAAATATTCTCTTGTGTGTGAAATTTAGAGGCTAAATTTCTGTTTGGGCTATTAATTATCAGATCTAAGGAACATGTCAGCCGATAAACCATACTTGGTTTAAAATACCCACCTAGGTAGGTCGCCATTTCAGAAAGATATCAATTTGTAAAGGTCATATAAAGAACGCTACCGTAACAAGAAAGTAGAGCGGTATCGGTCACAGACCGCTACGAAGGCGGCCAGATACAGATCAGCTGATCAACAATAGCGCACGCGCTGTCCAATCCTGTGTTTATGTTCCAATACCTCCGGTCCGGCCTCCGTTTCCGGTTTATGTTCTCTACTCTACCAGTTTATGGTCATGGCCGAGACCTCCCCTGGCAGTACTACAGTAGCCGTTATGTTTATCACACTTTATTTACCGACCAGGTGTTTTGAATTTCTCGAGGAGTTTTAAGTATTTGCTAATTTTAACTGCAAAGTCGACCTGCCGAATTAGGTATTTTAGTCAAGTGTGAATAAAAAATGAGTGTAATATGATTGTGGCGCGATCTAAGGGACCTACAGTATATTGTGGTCTCCGAGTCGAATTATGAAGTTGGTCTATGTGGATAAATGCAATATTCAAGAGTGCGGACGTTAATACAAGCCAGGGAATGTCTTATACATGGGCCGTGGTCGCTCTGCTAACCATCCACAATTCGTGAGTTAATGTAGTCGAGATATATAATTTTATTCCTATCAGAATCATATTCAAATGTGTTTTTATTGACCTACCATTGTTGTAGTTAATATTTTTTTGTAAGTTAGTTATATTTTATACTCCTATTGTACCCAAACCAGACATTTAGAATGATTCTGGAATCAGAAAATACCAACGATCGAGTTGCAAAGGAAGCGAGGGTCGGAGGGTCGGAATGCGTAGATAAGGCGATGACACTTCTCTTATCAGCGCCATGTTGAAACCCTCGCCCCAGGCCACCTGTACCTGACAGAAAGGGAACCTCCCTTAGACTCAATCGAGGGCTTTCATGTTTATTTCGTTCTTTTCTCTGAGCTTACTAATTTAACTAAACTAATTTCCAGTATACAGCTTTTACTCCTTTGATCTAAATGTCTTCGGTGTTACCTATACGCTACTTGTTCTCTGCAGTCCTTTCACTTTCCTTGGTTTGACTATTAGATGTAGTTCTGTGTTCACTTTGACAAAGAGAACAATTTTGTAAAGGAATAGAGGAAATCTTTTAGGAAAAGTAGTCAATCCAATCTATTATCAATATATCCTTACTCTATAATTGAATGTATAGTTGTATATGTTTATGTATGCGTTGTGTATATGCATAAATATTTTATGATTTATAATGAAATTTAATATTAGTTATATGTATTTAGTTTGTTTTTTTTTAAATTTCTAAATGAAGTACTACAATGGATTATTTTATTTTTATTCATATGTTTATTTTATTGTATGTGCCATTCATATATCATCTATCATTTATTTAATAATTTATGTATTAGAAAATGTTGATGTAACTTACTGTTTATAGTTATATTTATGTGAAAAAATTTATTTTTAAACATTTAAATGTTTTGTGAAATAATATAAAATGTTTTTATATGGATTTTTCAATATCATTTTGAAATATCCATTCTTTGATTAAGTCATTTTTGTTGAGTACAAATTCAGATCCACTCCTGTAAGTTTTATGCATCATTCTCCCAACCGTTTCATTCGGCACGCTTAAATTTCATAATAAATGAAATTCTTCAGGGCTTTCAGTGCGGAATCACTATGCCTCTCTCATCCTATGGAATACTTCACTATCCGTTATAGTTTCATGATTAATGCAACCTACTAAACATTTGTTTCAAAATCTTAAATTATATCGTTCTTCAATAGATTTCCATCAAACACCAGTGATCTTTTCGATCAAAAGTTCGCTTTAGATTTCACCGGACGAACCTCTTCACCTGACCAACTAGCTATCGGGCCAATTTGCTATCGTCGTCGATGCCGGTGAGGGAGGGAGGGGGGAGTTCATTTCCTGGACCGATCCGGCCCCAGGGACCCAATTTGCAAACTCGGCCCACGTGTAAAATGTCAACATTCAATCATCCGGTTGCAATTTCGCTTCTCAGGTTCGTTGTAATCTATTTGTTTTCCAGAACTTTTTGATTTTCATAGTTAATTTTTTAAAGTATTTCTGTTGGATTTTATTTATTCATCAAATATTTCGCGATTTGCAATACCAATAATGCGCATGATAACAATTAAATTACGTTAATTTAAGAAACTGTGTTGGAGTTAAAGAACTTCTCGGACCATTTGTATATTTCATTTTCGCTCAAATCGACTTTAAACCAAAGAATTCAGATACGATAGTTTGTACAATCTTAATTCAAGTAATATTTGTAATTTTAAAATTCATAAACTGTTTGTTTTCAATTTTAAAGTAATTGGATTTTCAGAATTTATCATCAAACTAGGATTTTTGCAAATGTTGTGATTTGAAGTCGATACACTATGGGTCCAATGTATCGTAAATCTGAGTGTTCATTTGAATTACTGTAAAAGTTTAATCAAATTTAAAAGTTAATATGTTGATTTTCATATTTTGTTATTTAATTTTCAGAATTTTTGATATTTAACGTTTTATGTTGGATTTTATTTGTGGATTAATCGTCCATACAATCGTAAGTTATTTCATAATTAGACCAGTTCGTAATTTAGAGGCTGTGGCTCGGATTCCACGTTGAACTGCATGTCCCTTAGTTGCCATCGACTTCAATAATCTAAACTAATAACTTAATCTAAGATTGCATTTCTAACAAAAGTAATGACGTGGTAACAAGATCACGGTTTGAACCATTGCGTACAAAAAGAAGAAAAGAAAATTGTCACCGAATTCGATATTGCATTAAATATATTGCTACGTGATTTGCTGCAACCTAGCGGATAGATTAGATTAGATTATTGAAATGGCGATCATACCACAAGGTAGGTATTTTAAGCCAAGTATGAATGAGAGTTGATTGTAAAATGATTGTGGCGCGATCTTGTAGTCTTGTTACTGATTAAGGCTGACATGTTCCTTAGACAGGACTGTTAATTAATAGCCCAACAGCCGATGGCAACTAAGGGACCTACAGTTTAACGTGGAATCCGAACCACGACCTCTGAATTACGAATTGGTCTAATTATGACGATGGTCTTTGCGGATTAACGTAGCCCTCAATAGTGCGGACGTTAATCCACACAAGAGAACACTACGCCCACCGACCATCGCTTACAACTATCCACAATTCGTGACCTCCAAGTAGCTGGATTACAGGATGACGCCACCATCCCAGTCAAGTGGATAGTGTACGAAAATAACTATTAGTCATGATATATATAAAAGTCAAACATGACCCATCCCTTTATCATTACAACTCATGCCATTAGTCACACGTCATAAGCTGGTTCCGCCCCATCAGTGCGACGGGGAGAGCTCAGAGCTCAGAGCTCTCAGCACTCTGTGAGCCTGTACGCCTTTCGTGAGTCACCCAAAGATCCTTGACATTATCTGTCCTTTCTCTCCCGCAGGACTTATCTCTTTACCTTTCCCTGTCCGCTACCGTCGCCAAATGCATTATTTATGTTCGATACGAATCTCGATACGATACGATATTTATAAACAGAGTTTTTCGTTATCAAGCTATGAGATATTTCGATTATCGTGATCAAAATTCAAATCGATATTTGACGTCTTCTTAAGCAATTCATAGCTGTTATACTTTCTCTACTAAGTGACGTTTTATGGCTAGATTATGATTGAAATTTCATGGTGAATGTTATTAGGATTCCAGATAATATGACACCACCTGCATGATTGTACAAGTAATGGTTCAAAAGTCATAAGCTATATTGAATACTACGCTATAGTATTCAATAGTGCAAACGTTAACACAAGAGAACACTACACCCACCGACCATCGCTCACAACTATCCACAATTCGTGACCTCCAAGTAGCTGGATTACAGGACGTCGCCACCGTCCCAGTTAATGGGTAAATGGAGAAATCTTGCTTCAGTTCACTTTATATATCTTTTACTTAGAAACATCCCCTCTCGCTGTGACGTCAGCATCGGATCACCCCCGTGGTCTGCGGCCGGCCGCCCTCGCCGCTGGCGTAAGCAGATTATTTCAAGCCAGTTACACGGTCATTGTTAACTGTTATGGGATGAAGCCGACCTGTGGCCCTGCCTCGCCGAACACGTCGGATAAACCTGTCAGTCTATCGTCAAAATAGTTTTCCTCAGATGTTCAAACTGACATAAGAAAATCGCTCGTATATGATTTGCGTCGGACGCCAGAGGAAATGTTCTACGTTTTACTCAGAAACGACTCAAACCCTCGTTTATCTATTTTATCTGAATTTCTCTTAATCTATACAACACCCATAGGTCTTTAACGATACATTGCCGTAGTGGAGGAGTCACATTGGCTAAACAGAGGTGATTAGATTATATTATTGAAATGGCAACCTACCCAGGTACGTATTTTAAGCCAAGTATGAATTGTTACTGACTAAGGCTAACATGTTCCTTAAATAGGACTGTTAATTAATAGCCTAACAGTCAATGAGATATATAAGGGACCTACAGTTTAACGTGGGATCCGAACCAAAATTTTGTCTCTGAATTATGAACTGGTCTAATTTTGAGGATGTTTTTTTGCGGATGAACGTAGTATCCAACGGACCTTAATCCACACCAGAGAATATCGGAAAAACACTAGTTAGTTATTTTAAAAGTGTAGAAAGTACATTGAAACGATATTGCAATCTCTAAACTGTTTCGTCAGGAAGTATTCTCTATAGAGGAAAAGCGACATGTGGCCACGAGGGTGTTGAACTCCCCCCCACCATCTCCCACCCCTATATGACGTCACTAAGCCGACCGATGACGGCGTTATATTCCACTTGGGGATGGAGGGGCATATTAATGTTGTCTTGACCGCCTAACTGAATTATCACCATCGATTTATATAATCGTGCCAAAGGGATCGGTCGAGTGCTGTCCTATTTACACAAAATATTCCTATTTGTACATATTTTTGGTTTTTTCTGTGAAAAGAAATAGTTTTTGACATAACTATAGAGAAGGAGGGGTGTTAGCAAATTGCGTGACGCAAAAAATGTAACGTAAGTATATGTTTCCGTCCATAATCTAAGCCTAAGCTATTTTTCCGAGAGAAGTAAATATATTTTTTTAACTTACACGGTTGTGGTGCGAAATTGAACCACGCATTTAAGTGATTAATGTTTTAAAACTAAAATAAAACACTGATGGAAATTAATAAGTTTTTTGTAAACAAACAATTTTTTGAACTAAACGTCTAATCTTAATGTGTTACTTAAAGAATGCATCTAGTGAAATTTAATTTACCACTCTTGATTGAAAGAATTCTTATTGGAATAGTGTGGATTGTTCACAAGCTAGGTATGTACACTTACTTCAAAATTAGTGGGAGGAGATTGTTAAAAAAACATGAAATTTATAAAATACCCCCGTCGCAGCAGACCTGCGTACTCAGCGAATTTCCAAATCAATGATATAATAAAAATAATACAGGTATATGACAAGTTTTATCAATATCTGTCGATAGGTATGCCAGTTATTTGCCTATTATCCGCAAGATTATACGAAAATAAAAAAATACTGAATATTATAAATAAATAATCTACCACTTAATTAAAATTACTAGTTACAATTTAATTTTTAATTTACTCAGGTTAAAAAAATCACATTACTGATGTTTGTTTATTTATATAATTTTAAGTTATGAGTACACTGTGAAAATGAACTGAGTTTCGAAACAAGTGTCGTGTGTGATGTAAAAAATAAAATGTTTAAAGTGTGTTCAAGTTCATTGAATTACAACAATATTTTATATTGTGATACACATTTTGAACGACTATTCTTTGGCCTCTAGGCACTTTAAAACGAGGAAGTTACATGGGATTGTCTTGCAATGAGACCTACGGTAATAGTTTCTCCCCTGTGGAAAATTCGTTAGAAATCACATTTTTAATTTTGAAGGAGTTACCTTTCACTGCTAGCCTGAGAGATGGAATTTTCAAAATCCTTTTCGTCGCGTGTGTTGAAGTGCATTCATAAATGCACATGAAATCGTATAGTTTGTATCGATGTTTAAATAAAGTGGCAACACAATTGGAAATCACTCGATATTGAACACGGGATTCCTTTCCAAGATGAAGTGGTTTCTAAATAAAGAATGATGGCGATCAACAATCAAAAGGGTGTTTTGATCTTGTCCGGTCGTTCATCCTACGTTGGAGAGCCTCTTCAGATCTAGTGGCTCCAACTCCAACTCCAACGCAGGACGTCGCATCGTTTATCTCACGAGATATGCATTGCTGTCGCCACATTTGGACTCGCCATGACGGACCATGTTGCCAACAGCTGAACAGCTGTTGTCTATCTGATGTCATGTTGTCAAACTTCTCCGCCATGTGGTCTGCCAATCCCTCGCGGGTTCCGGGTGTACAGATAGAGGTCCTCTCACGCTGCGAAAATTGTAAAAAAACTGCTAATGATGTTTTTCTCTAAGGTTTTTCATTTTTGTTTAAAATTTAGGTTATGTTTGTTAGTTTGTTCGTAGTAAAACACACACTTTTGATTGTAAAGTACATGAGATAAGCCTTACAGGTTTTATATTGGTTACTATAAGAGATGTCTAAATTCGCTGAGTGTATATAAACTTAAATATTTTAACATTAATTTTACGTATCGTTTAAAGTTACATTTTCGGTTAAAGTTATTAAACATTACTCCCAATTTGTGAGGGTTTTTGGGATTACTAAACTGTACATGTTGATGATTCCATGTATGACGTTAATCCACAAAGACCATCCTCATAATTAGACCAATTCGTAATTCAGAGGTCGTGGTTCGGATTCCACGTTAAACTGTAGGTCCATTAGTTGCCATCGGCTGTTGGGCTATTAATTAACAGACCTGTCTAAGGAACATGTCAGCCTTAGTCAGTAACAAGACTACAAGATCGCGCCACAATCATCCTACATTCATTCCTCATTCATACTTGGCCTAAAATACCTGCCGGGGTAGGTCGCCATTTCAGTTAAAAAATATAAATATATATAAAATATGTTATTCTGTAAGTGGGTTCCGTAAAACATTTTTCTTAAAATTGTTTAAACTCCATAACATTGTTTTTATAAAATTTCTTTAAATGTTGTTTAATGACTGAGGTATCAATGTACGTGCATGGAATCGTACAAAAAATTACAGGACTTAAAATATTTTCTCAGTTAAAATTAATTGTTGTTAGATGCAAGACTGTACTCATCTACTACATCTGTTTCTACTAAGCGTGGTACGCTTAGAAGAAACAACCAATTGAAATCCGCAAAATTCAAAGCCAAAGGCACAAAGAACCGAAATGTAACGTGTGCTGGAATTATTTATTCTGGAACAAAGATAGGCGTGCTTCTAGCTGTCGTGGAATGTTACCAGTTTATTTCTACGGTCCCTCGTTTACAATGCGGTGTTTGACGTGTTCTCTCGTCGGCTCGCCTCTGGAGCCTAGCCCAATACATTGTGGTGTTGCGATATTTCCGAATCGATATTTCTGTACCTTGATTCATTCGGTGGTTTATAGACAATACTCATTGTTGATTTTCGCATCCTAGCATTCTATCTGTAATTCCAGTACTAACCAAAAGAGTCGTCATTTAAAGTTGTAATGTTTAGTGACTTAAGATAATATTTTGAGGTGAGAAAATAACAAAATGTTATACTTCTTGATAAAATCACTATTACTTTAATTTATTTTAAACTAGTTTTTACATCCGTCGTGTTTTAATGAAGAACACAATACGACATCTTAAGATTCTTTATTATTATTGACATGGATATGTCTTAGCTCTAGGGGGTGTTGGTGATTTCTAAGATGGAAAATATGTAACAGGTTATCATAGAAACTACCAGAGCTATTGTATTGAATTTTTAATATAGAAGAATAAGAACAGCTGTTTAGAAGAACCGGAAACATTCCCTTTTGACATATCCATGATCTAACCTATTTTCCACAGGGAAGTAAATACTAACATTTTTTTAACCTCGAGGTGAATTAAAGACAGCGAGGTACCGTAGCAGCATTAGTCACATAGGCTAGCCAGAGGTGACCCTCTTGATCTGACAGGAGTCGCCGACAACTGGTTTCGATCCAGCAACCTTTGACTTACTCGGCCTGCGCGTTTGAGCTACCGTGCCGGTGTTTCATATTCATGTTTATCTGTGTTTTGATATTTTCTTATCAAGTTTGATTCCGTTTAATCAATTTGGTCCATTGTCGAATCGTTCATACCAATGCCTTCAGTTTCGGAAATAATTTTCTCTGCTTATTCGTATCGTTTGTCGTGATAAAATGCATAGTTCACATTTTACTGTATTGAAAATCGTTTTAAGCCAAGTATGAATTAGAAAGAGCCAAGACGAATCCAAAAAAAATGAAAAGAGATCATTAAAAACGGTCCAGCCGTTCTCGAGTTATAAATGGTGTAACTAACACGACTTTATATATTAAGAATATCTTATAATACATTAATTTTAGATTTACAATACTATAAGAAACTGTAGAAAGTGACGTTAGAATATTATCTAAGAAACCTTAGATGTGTCTTAGATGTATTTTCGGCTTCTCTCTCCCTTCGACGGGTTTATAACCTGGAACGGTGAGCCGCGACTCCGGGGCTAGAAGCATCTCTTGACGAATTTGTAAACATTTCTCATCACCTCTTGTGGGGTGTGAGCTAATAAATCAGTCTATTTTGGGGGTTACAGTTTGATGACGTGATGGATTAAGAGCCCGTTGGAAGGTTAGGCGTGTCTTCCTCAGATGAGTATTGTACAACTACCATAAAGAGAGTCGTAGAGGCGGGATACATTATACCAATAAAACGTTAAGTCTAGTTACCAATGTAGACTGGGACCGTGGCGTGTCCTGTAATCCAGCTACTTTGAGGTCACGAATTGTGAATAGTTGTGAGTGATAGTCGGTGGGTGTCCTCTTGTGTGGATTAACGTCCGCACAATTTAACACTACGTTAATCGGCAAAATTTTAATTAGACCAGTTCGTAATTAATTCAGAGGGGATGTGTCAACCTGGGTCAGTAACAAGACTACAAAATCGTGCCAAAATCATCTTACACTCATTTCTCATTTGTACTAGGCTCAAAATACCTACCTGGGTAGGTCGCCGTTTCACTAACTAGTTCTTAATATTTGTGAGACGCAAAATGAATCTGAGTACAGAAAAATGAAGTTGTCACTATTTCGACAAGCTTTAAAGTTGTCCAAAGTTATCACCTTCCTGTGAACCTTTGATCCCTCCTTGTCTGTTTAAGGGAATGCAATACTAGAACTTGGGTACCCTGGTGTCTGCTCCATGGGTATAAAGTTATTGCATCTGTCTCTCCGGAAGACCCAGACTATCTTCTTCTGCGTTTGTGATTCTTAGAAATCCTTTCGGCTATCAAGTTCCTTTTGACAGGGAAGAGAATACACCTCTGGTTGGATATCCCAAACACAATGGGGGTTATATTTTAAAGGTTAAGATGATAGTCATCGAAGCATCAAGTGCAAATTTTGCTTTTACATCTTCAACACTCCCATGATACTCTCTTCTTGTACTGTTCGCAGACGAGATGGCCACAAGGTTCCCACGTGTAACAGAAGTGGTTATTTCACGGCCGTCATGACTAAATCGATTACAGTTTTTTTTCTAAACGGCGTAAATTCCCAGTGACCAAACTCTTCGTATGGTTCTCGTTGAAAACATTCCTTTGACTTGTGCTTCTACATGCTCCTCGTTGCAACTCGTTGTGGTTAGTGATAGGCATTTGGTATTTACATTGTGTTCGGATACACTGTGTATAACGTTTTGGAAACGGTTGTGGTTGTATATTCTTCTTTAGAACACGACGATGAAAACTTTTAGTCGAATCGATGAGATAAATGTTGAAATTAGTCGCGTAGAAACGCAATATGTGGGTATTTTATTATATTTTTTAATTTCATTGGTTTTAGAGTAGTCTAGCTTCATGAAATTCTTGTTTGTAAAAGCCATGTCACTCTCCGACCAATAAAATCGTTCGATACCAAATATCAGAATATCGATACAATCTAAAAATCGAAACAAGACTATCGATATTTACTATTGGTGATATCGGAACATCGCATCTGATCAAAGTGCGTCTAGAGGCTTAGTCGTAACGTGACAACATCCCTTCCTGTCGTAACAAAGGCTTGTGTGCATGAGAACGCGAATAGACTTTCTTGGCGTCGTCTTTCCTAGTTTGTATTCACGCCGTGGTCGAGGGAAATTGTCTCTTGTTTACATTTTGCACACAACTTGAGCTTGCAAACACTTTTACAACTGAGGTGGGTGGCGTATAAAGTGTGCATTGGTGTTGCTGGTCTTGCGTCTTTTTACAGTTTATTTTGATGTTCAATCAGCTCGTATGGTATACAGTTTCATTCTAAGGCATTTTAATGATCCTTCTATCATCCTGTTGCTGTATGGACTCATTGTTCTTCACATTCATCTTGATTGCTATGTACTCAACGCTGGACACTTTCATTGTGTTGTCATGAAATTCTAATTCTACAATTTAATCTCAATGTTCCACATTCACCCTTGTAATTGATCTGTAGGATCCTTGAGCCTAATTCCGCAGACTTGCAACAAATAAACCTGTCAAATCCATTTTATGTATTTCAAAATTATCACTCAGTAATTATGACCCTTCCACACCACTGTGTACTATGTTGCAAACCTGTAAAGAAATCTGACTCCGCTATTAAATGTGTGCTGTACAAACCCCCCATAGGGGCTGACGATCCTTGAGGCCTCGGTCTGTTTCTTCAGATGATGATGAATCTTTAAGAATGTTGAAGTTTTCTGGACTTCTTGATTAACTGTATAATTTCAACCGATTGTCTAAATGGTCCAGGTGTGAGGACATTCATATCAATTTCATTGAAAGAATCTCAATCCATACTACAATCGGGTCATCCTACCTAAATATCTGGGCTCCTATACAAAATTGCTTGAAAACTTTTCTTCTCTAGAGTTTTCCTTCATTTTTATTCCAGTGTTCACGGGGTCTATTTAAGTTTAAACCTAAACTAACCGATCCCTAATATGTTGTCCAAATTTGTAGGTAATTCTTTAACTGCATGAGACTTTCTGTTCATTATGTTTAGTTTAATTTCTGTCTTCTCACTTCTTGAGTCCGTGTCATCTCACTCAGTTCTTCTAATGTGGAAGAATCAGTTAGAGCTGGATTCAACCAATTTCCGTCCTCTTGGTACTTGTCACACTCCAAGGCTCCACGAGGATGGTCCCATATTCAATTCCATAGAAGACTCTACTATGCTTTTCAACCCCCTGCTATGCGTTTTCCGCTGCAGACCATTAATACGTTTCTCTCCGCCATCATCGGATGGAGAGTGTCATCGGTTTTCCCGGAACATCTGCATCCGCCCAACAGCGACGGATCTCTCTCTCTCTCCCGTCATCTCACAGTTTGGAGCCGCGGCATTAGCCGCTTGCACCGAGACCGGCGCCAATCGCGGGAGCAATGCACCGTTTCGCCACCGTTTCTGGTCGGTTGGTCGCCGACTGCAACGACTCTCGGGGAATGTCACCGGGAGGCCTACAGGCTTACCGTGGGCACGGCCGAACTAGAGTCAGAGATTAACACAGAGCCCGGAATTGAATGTCTATTACTCGGAGCTAATTCATTTAATATGTCCAGTCTTCGTGCTATTAATTACACACACTTCAACGGTCACTGACACAGTTTACAAATCACTCACACCGTCACTTTTTGAATATCCTGAAGAAGACGTTCTTCTCGGCACTACGCGCGTTGAATCTCAACTGTTCTAGCTTTCCCGTTACACTTAAACAGTATCTTAAAAGTACAAAAGTTTGGATTTGAACATATCTTTCAACAGTTGTTGTGTATGTGACGTGGCTGTGTCTGTTGCAGAGGACCTAGAGGCGGTGTCGCACCGGCTGGTGGCCTTGTCCAAGGAGCAGAGCTCGCAGGACAACATCTCAGTGGTGGTCGTATTCCTCACCGACCCAGCGGAGCTCGCCAAGCGCCCGCCCATGGAGACTCCCATCCCCAACCCGTTCAACGGGGCGGAGATGTTCAACGGCCAGCACCATCGCACCCCCGGACACCCGGCCGCCTTCGACGACGAGGACTTCGGCCCCGAGACGGACGTTGATATGGTGGACGACGTGCTGCTGTCCCCGGCCATAGCGGCGGCCAAGTCGCTGGTCCACGACGACGACTACGAACGACAGCGACAGCAGATGAAGGAGTTCGACGATCCCGGGGACCTGGAGAAGAGCAGGGACACGCCCACGCCGCCGGCGCACGAAGGTAGGACCCTCACGCTGTACTGTGTCTTGTAACAGTTCTTGTTCTTTCAAATCCTTCCATTTGTGGCTTGGTACTATAAATTACATATTTAGGGCACCTCGCCATTTTAAATTCCACACTATTTGACATTCTTAATTCCTTGAGTAAGCGTTCTTCTTACTGACTCTCCATCCTAGAAGATCCAAACTCTACCATAACGTACGGAAGTCTCTTTGAATCTCAAAGGGTCGCATTTAGTTTGCGTTTAGCGTTGTTCCTCCGGAGAGGACCAACGCAAGAGAATCTAAATTGAATAATGTTACTTCAAAAGAAAGCAGTAAGAGTACTGAGTGGTTTTGGACCTATTGACTCTTTCAGAGAGGCTTTTCTACGACTCCACATAATGACTGCAGTATCCCTGTACATCCTGTATGTTGATGGGATGTATTTACCAAGAATTTCTGACCACCACAATTACCACACTTGGCATGCTACGGTCTACGCACTACCTCTTTACCACCTTAGTCTGTTCGAGAGAAAGCCGTCGTATGCTGGCAGAAAACTTTTCAACCTCTTACATGAAGAAATGAGGAATCTCTCGGGAAAGCAGCTGAAAACAACTCTGGATAACTGGCTGACTGAAAGACCCTTTTACAAAAGTGGAAGGCTACATACCTGAGTAACAAATAAATAGTACAAAATGTTCTGTAAATAATTAGAGTAAAAAAAGAGTTTCTGATTCTGATTCTGAAAAATGTCTTGGATTGCTCGACCTCAACAGATTGTTACGGAGGAAAATTTATACAACTGAATTTTTAAACTGTTTAACGTGTGTCTACACTTACGTTACATATAGTCAGCGTGCCTAAAACACGTTCAAAGTTAATATCCCGGCATGCCCGTAAAAATCAACAACCTATCTCCTAGAAAAATACGCCTATTCCACATTCCCAAATTGAACTTTCTCACACATGTGTCCAAATTGTACACGTCTCAGATTCCTCAGAGGAACCCAATTTCGCGCGGTCATCCAGAATAACGAATCCCATAACATCGGAATGCTCCCAATTCCGGTGTTCCACTCTCCGGAGGCCGTTCCGCCGTTCCCCGGTCACGAACGGCGGCCGCGAGGCGCTCTGCCGGGAGTTCTCGCTGAGACGTATCTGCGGCCCGATCGGCCCACGTGAAAGGTGGAGGAAAGGAAGCGGCAACCAATTACGTCGGTCGATAGCTGTGGGACTTGTGGAATTTAATAGTACGTTCTTTTGTTCGTGAATTTCCACTCGACTTGTTGTGGGATAAATGGTCCGTGGTACGAGAACCGTGTTGTTGTGTTTTAAGTTAAAAATTTATACTTTAACTGTACTACATTGTTTTTGTATTTAATTCACTGAACTCAGGCCGTAGCATATTCAGGTTTATTCAAATCAGATTTCTCAAAAATAAAATTTAGGCAGTTCATAATGAAACATAAAACTACACATTTACATTTCACTCACTAAAATATGATTTCGCACCCATCACGCTACCAGTTCTAATTGTTTTATTGTTAACTAGCCAAAGTACCCGTTCTTCGCACGGGTTAAAAAGGCTGAGGGGTGTTGGCTCTTCTGATACATTTAAGTTATTGTTAATTAATTCTTCATTGTTTACAAAATGACAAAACACGAGTGTCTACAACACTTCAAAAAGGATTAATGTAATAGAGACAGTCGTCGGAAAAAACTTAAAATCTACCATTCCACTATTTCAAATAATTCACTAATTTCGATCCAGCAGTTTATCTGAAAAATCAACTTTATTTCTTCTTCTTCCCGAACTGTCAAAATATAGTGCAAACGGATGTTGTCATTAGAAAATGTAAACATTGAAACCTAGGACGGTCACATATTCTTAACTGTCAAATTTTAGTGTTCACAGCTGTTGACATTCAAGTAATTTTATGTTTTCATTCTTTGAAAATGTAAACATTGAAACTTAGGACGTTCATGGGGCGTAGCCCGAGGGGATTTTAAGGGAACTAATATGCCTATGTGTTGCATGAGTTTAAGATCTACCTTTCTGTAAAATTTCAAACCGGTCGGTTCAGTATTTTTCGCGTTTACTTGCCCCAATAAACCCACAAACAAACCCACAAACATACAGAAACCACCTCTTCTTTATAATATTTATGATAAATCCTTTTTACCCCCCTCAGATTAGGTTATGTCTCATAAGTTCATTCCTTCTTCGACTTTCATGTTACCAAGAGAGTTTACTTTGGGTCGTAGATCTTTATTCTCCTATATAGATCGTCTCGCCTCGTTCTGTTGTCTCTTCGTTTTCTCATTCACCCTGTACCTAGTGATCAGTATTCTCGGGACACATTGCGCCGCCCGACGAGGTGGGGTTGTTTGTCCCGGGACCTGACGGGAATAAAGTCAAACTCACCCCCTACCACAACCACCCTTGTCGCGGGTCGTCTCTGGCGTCGTCTGCTCATTGTGGGGGTATTAGCTATTCTTTGGGAATACCGAAAAATCTTCAAGTTTTTAAGTTCGTGGCTTAAAGATGATTAAAATATATCTATTTTGAGATTTTCGATGTCAGAATGGGTTGGGATCCCTATAAATGAGTGTTAGGGTTAGGGTTAGAAGAGATAAACCCGGACAAACACTTTGGTTATAGTGGGTTTTTTTCTGCACCAACCGGAAAGAAAGGATTTGTAGGGATCAGAAAGACAGACGAGGACAGTCTGTGTCAGCCGGAAGGAAGATACAACCACTCCAAACGCATCAAGTCTTCAAGATCCGGTGTCTGGCTTGAGTGTCGGATTACCATACAAGTATGGAACAGTCACCAATCTATCATGAATCAGAGTCCTATACTGGAATTTGGACTGAGCGTCTCAAGTTTAACGAGTTTTTAGATTCCAGTAGATTAGATTATTCAAATGGCGATCACAATGTAGGTATTTTTAGCCAAGTATGGATGAGGATTGAGTGAAAGATGATTGTGGCGCGATCATGTTGTCTTTTTACTGACTAAGGCTGACATATTCCTTAATTCAACAGAATGGCAACTAAGGGATTTACAGTTCAACGATGAATCCAAACCACTGCCTCTGAACTACGAACGGATTATGAGGATGATTCAATAGTGTAGATTTTACTCCACAACAGGGAATATCACATCCACCGATTATAACCCATAACTATCCACAATTCGTGGCCTCCAAGTAGCTAGATTACAGGACATAACAAGGGAAATTAGTATCCAATGAGTAAACCAAAAAATCGCGTTTCTGCAACAGTATCGCCTAACATATTTGCTGTAAGTTTTATATTTTAAGTGAACATAATAGCTAACCAGTTTACTCACGATTGATTCCGGAAGTTGAACATTTTTTACTCGCTCCATACGTAGTTTAGAGTCCCCGAAGCGTTTTTCTATCGACTGCATATTGTAGATTTGTGATGTTCGTCAGTAAATTTTCTTCAAAAGGTTATAAATGAAAGAATTCTGTTTCAATTCACTTCAACTGAGTGGCGTTTTTAGCGATTTGATGTCCCTCGTTGCTTAGCATTTTCATTTCAACAATGATTTGTGTGTTCTTCTCTCATAGTCAAACAAAAATTTGTTAAACTCAATATCTGGAATTTTTAGTAAGAAATTTTACCTTAACTCGAAAATAGTTTAACTTTTGGAATCTAAATTCATGTCAAGGTCAAACGTATAAGGTATACAGTATCAGCTGGCGTGCAGATGAAGCATTTAACTATAATCACCCTCAGAACCTATTTTCTGTTTTACCGGAGATACAGCAGAGGTCATGAATTTTAGACCAATTTCCATTACGTTGCAATTTTCCAAAAGCTCGATATTATGTGTTTTTTCTTCAAAATGATTCATAAACATTGAGGTCCAGGACAGTATTGAGAACCTCCTTGCTCTTGACTCCTCCTGGTTACATCCCTTGCCCGAGGGCGGAACCGTGATCCAATCAGGGTCTAATCCAATCCGCCTCATTGCCCGGGGAAAGACAACCGCGCCACGCTCCCCGCGGAAATCCGGACATCCCTCATTCGGTTCGATTAATCGCGGTAGGAAATTTATCGAGTGTGATGCGGTGAAGTGACGCACTCTCTGTTCTGTTGCGCTGTTCTACGTGGTTCTGTGGGATTAGATTAGATTATTTGAAATGGCGACCATACCACAAGGTAGGTATTTTAAGCCAAGTATGAATGAGGATTGAATGTAAGATGATTGTGGCGCGATCTTGTAGTCTTGTTATTGACTAAGGCTGACATGTTCCTTAGACAGGACTGTTAATTAATAGCCCAACAGCCGATGGCAACTAAGGGACCTACAGTTTAACGTGGAATCCGAACCACGACCTCTGAATTACGAATTGGTCTAATTATGATGATGGTCTTTGTGGATTAACGTAGTATCTAATAGTGCGGACGTTAATCCACACAAGAGAACACCACACCCACCGACCATCGCTCACAACTATCCACAATTCGTGACCTCCAAGTAGCTGGATTACAGGATGACGCCACCATCCCAGTCAAATAAATTAAAATATCTCAAGGCTGCTGCGTGTACGTTAAACTACCTAGCTCGATTCTGATGGTAAATCGTAAAAACGAAAATCACACAGGAGTTTTTTACATGAAAAAATTAGTTATGTTACATGGTGAGTTAGATTGAGAGTATCCTCAATGTGTATGTGAAATGTAGAAGATTTAAAAGTGAGTAAATGGATTACAATCAACTCGTCGATTGGTTTATCTGAATATTGTGAGCTCTCTTGTGAGTAACCTGGAGGTCACGGATTGAGGATGGTCGTTGGCGTGGATTAACGTCTGAAGGACTGAATACTATCACTAAGACCATTCTTGTAATTAGATCAGTTCGTAAATCAGAGGTTAAGTTGTGGTTCGGATTTCACGTTAAACTGTAAGTCCTTTGGTGCCACTGGCTGTTTAAGGAACATGACGGTAACAAGACTAAAAGATCGTGCCACAATAATCTTACACTTATTTCTCATTTGACTGGGATGGTGGCGACATCCTGTAATCCAGCTACTTGGAGGTCACGAATTGTGGATAGTTGTGAGCGATGGTCGGTGGGTGTAGTGTTCTCTTGTGTGGATTAACGTCCGCACTATTGAATACCGCAAAGACCATCCTCATAATTAGACCAATTCGTAATTCAGAGGCCGTGGTTCGGATTCCACGTTAAACTGTAGGTCCCTTAGTTGCAATCGGCTGTTGGGCTATTAATTAACAGTCCTGTCTAAGGAACATGTCAGTCTTAGTCAGTAACAAGACTACAAGATCGCGCCACAATCATCCTACACTCAATTCTCATTCATACTTGGCTTAAAATACCTACCTTGTGGTATGGTTGCCAGTTCAATAATCTAATCTAATCTAATCATTCGCACTTGGCATAAAATACCTAACTGGGTAGGTCTCCGTCTCAGTTAAAAGTATTAAAGTATTACGGGCGTACCCGTCACGATATGCATAAGTCGTCCGTTCCAAAAACTAATACGAAATTGTATTACTAGATGGGGGGGAACAAGCGTTGCAGAAGTTCCATAAGTCATGATTTTGAACTCAGTAATCGTATTTGAAACGAAGAGTAAATTTGTTTTGTCAGGGGATGGAAAATCGTATGCACGCTGGTGGTTTCTTCAAAAGTTAGTTAAATGCTTACCATATTTTGATCAACTACAACTGAGTATTTTTTAAATTTTTTGTATGAAATGTCAGAACATATTCTCGGCATGAATACGCACAACATTTGTTACTTCTATTCTTTATCAAATTTTGTTTACCGAACATAACTAATATAATCAGTTCGTAATCTCTTTCGAGCTCAAATAATGTGGTTATGGGTAAAATATTAAAATTTATATCGCATTTGTTTCTTAATATACTGTATTTGGAGAAAATTTTATATTCCTGTAGTTCACGTAGGTTGAAAATTTTGAAGTATTTCGTTCCTTGCGCCAAAAAGGCTACTTATTCTATTCTCATGTTATTCTTGTGCAGAATATGTAAGATATTTAAGCTCAGTTTGAATCATCACAGTTGATTCCGAAATCAATAGAAGTTCGCTTTGTACGCAGGTTTACTGCTACGTGGGTGATGTTTATTTTAAAATTACTTTCAAAATGTCAAGACGCTACTCCAATCATCAAGGAGTTGTTATTCGTTTTGTAATAACGGTTAACGATATCGCAATGCTACTCCCATCGTTGATAGAATTGATGGTATCGAATAATCGAATGTTACGAATCCAAGATCGATTAAGTTGGTCGCGTTGTAGGTTTTCGCCATCGCTCAGCGCTGGAGGTGGTCGATCCATCAATCGCCCCAACCCTGCTTTTTACTTTGCTCGCCCGTGGCCATGAAACATTCATAGACTGGGACGTGAGATGCGCTCGCTCCTTGAGAGAGAAAGAGAGATTTGTCGACGGAGAGCGTGGCTGTACCCGTCTAGTACGCCATTAAACTGATGAAACAATCGATTCGGTTACTCATACGACGTAAACAATCGATATTAAACATGAAAAATATGTTGAAAACCAATTGTTAAATAAGTCACTTCGCTTCTGCGTGCTTTGGCAATATTCTACTAAATATATTTAGTAGTTAGATTTATTCAACAAAATTGATTGTATTTACTTCCCTGTGGGAAATAGGTTAGATCATGGATATGTCTAAAGGGAGTTTTCAGTTCATCTAAACAGCTGTTATGACGCTGCACTTTTTGCGTTCCACAAATCTGCTAACACTCCCCCCCCATAGTTTAGAATATCCATGTCAAAATACTTCGTAGAATCTCATACTCTAAAACAAGCACTTTCTGGGCAAAATGTTTTCGGTTCAAGGATTTATAATTTTTGTGTAATTTGGAGTATTTGGCCATGAGAAATCGATTGGAACAGGTCCCAAGGTTGGGGAAACCCGGTTTTCATCCCACAGCCCTTCAACGGTTCCAAGTTAAGGACCTTTTGACATTAGCTCTGTGGGGGGGGGGTTACTGCGATTTTTAAGATGAAAAACATGTAACAGGTTTCCATAGAAACTACCAGAGCTATTGTTATGAATTTTTAATATAAAAGACAAGAACAGCTGTTTAGATGAACTGAGACCCTTTAGACATATCCATGATCTAACCTATTTCCCACAGGGAAGTAAATACAAACATTTTTATACATGATTTCTATTCAATTTTTATTGCTCTTTAAGATTATAATGCAGATAAGAAGCAAATGTTAGTTTAAACAAATGTTTTATTACTTCAAAGTTGTATTTTTTTGTAGCTGCAGTTAACTAAAACAGCTGATTCAGGTTGTATTTAGTATTCATTGTAAAATTTGTGAGCAATTAGTTTTGATTAATTTAATAAATTTTGACAATGAAATGCCTTAGTCTAGGGAAGTTTTTGCAACCAAAATATGAAGCAGTGACGTCACAGCTTGGTGATTTAGTTTATTAGTGACGTCATTCCCTCTAGACATATCCATGATCCTAACCTATTTCCCACAGGGAAGTAAATAGAAACACTTTATCGACATGGATATGTCTTAGCTCTGGAAGGGGGGTGTTGGCAATCCGTCAGACCGAAATTCGAAACGGTGCCGACATATGGTTGTAAGAACAGTTGTTTAGAGGAAATGAAGATATTCCCTTTAGATATATTCATGATCTACCCTATCTCCTAAGGGAAGTAAATACGTTATATTTGTGATAAGATACGTAAATTGTTTTAAAAAGATGTTTTGTCGAACTGATATCAATAGTTTTACACTAGTTTAGCCACTCAGAAGTACAAGTCTATTAATCTTCCAACGTCACCGCAATTCCACGAAGTCCATTGACGACGGACCCTCAGCACTGGCGGTGAATACTAATGCATGGTGATTGGTGTTTCCCACTCGTCCAACAGCTTCTGCGGTGTTGGAGTGTCATGTAGTTGTAGCGTCGGCTCCGGCTCAGACACTAGTGTGTTACGAGAGTGCGCATGCGCCGTGTTTAGCCATGCGCAGTCTTGGTAAATCTTTCACGGCAGCGGCGTCGGGCTTTGCGGCGGGGCTAAGGTGGGTGTTTGGCAACCGGAGAGAATCACTGGGAGAGGAAAAGTGAAAACTGGAAAAGCGCGGGGGAGGAAGGGAAAGCGGAGGCATGGACCGAGACCTGCGTCCAGCGTCCTGTACCTGGAGGTCTGGTAGAGCTAGGAGGCAGAGATCAACGACCATCGTCTACCTTTCTATCCCTGGGAGTCCGCTAGAGTTTGTAGGCAGAGTCCACCGAGGCCTCAGAGGGTCTGATGGAGCCAAGGGAAAATGGGCTGTAATAACAGGGCTTAACCATCTATTGAATTATGATCTGTATACCTAAATATGACTAAACATGACTGGGATGGTGGCGTCATCCTGTAATCCAGCTACTTGGAGGTTACGAATTGTGGATAGTTGTGAGTGATGGTCGGCGGATGTAGTTTTCTCTTGTGTTTAACGTCCGCACTATTGAATACTACGTTAATCCACAAATACCATCCTCATAATTAGACCAATTCGTAATTCAGAGGCCGTGGTTCGGATTCCACGCTAAACTGTAGGTCCCTCAGTTGCCATCGGCTGTTGGGCTATTAATTAACAGTCCTGTCTAAGGAACATGCGATGATTAAAATCTTAGACTGTTAAACAATTTGTGTGTTTTGGGGATATTTTTTCGTCATTCTGCCCATTACTTCATAGTATTGTCATCTATTCGATGAAAATATACAATTATAGTTCTATTCTCTTAATTTAATGATATTTAGGATGAGTAGTAGAATATTTATTTTATTTTAATTACTGTAGGTATAACGATTACGATCGTTAGCGTAAACTTGGTGGACATTCTCTCTAACGTTCCGAAGCAGCAGGCTCGTTTCCAAGGACATGTTAATTGCGTTTTAATAATCCTCAATTAGTGCGTTTTCCCCATTATTTTCACATGCATATTCAGCGTTGTACTTGTAGCTAGGTAATGCAGAACGTGCTAGCTGCATGTAATTAATGCTTTAATGTACCGGGAGTGTTTGTGATGTGTTAGTTAGCTCATTCTTTGAATGTGCAACCCTAATCGATACTGCGGTCTATATTGCAGTTATCTTTGTTGCAAGCGCTAAAACGCTTGCGTTAGAAATTAGTGTAGGATGATTTTGGCACTGTTATATAATAGCCCAACAGTCCCGAACCATGATTTCGGTTCCTAGATAGTTTGTGAATAATTTTAAGATGATTGTGGCGCGATCTTGTAGTCTTGTTACTGACATGTTCCTTAGACAGGACTGTTAATTAAGTAGCCCAACAGTCAATGGCATATCTAAGGGAACTACAGTTTTACATGGAGTCCGAACCACTGCCTCTGAATTAGGAACTGGTCTAATTATGAGGATGGTCTTTGAAGATTAACGTAGTTTTGAATAGTACGGACGTTAATCCACACAAGAGAACACTACATCCACCGACCATCGCTCACAACTATCCACAGTTCGAGACCTCCAAGTAGCTGGATTACAGGACGTCGTCACCATCCCAGTCCATAAACATAAACTCCTAATACTGTATCAATTTGTACTCGTATTTTGTGTTAAAATCCGAAAGCACAGTATGCTTTTACAGTAAGTACAGAACGGTTTCGAGTGGTTTTTGTTGAGCTGTTGGATAATAAGAAAAAGTTGTGTTCATAGGGATTTACAGAATCTATAATTTCTGAACCAAAAACACGAAAGAACGATTTCACGCCGGTATTCACTTCTATACGCGGTTTTCCTCGATACACTCTCGAAAATAAGCCCCGAGGTGTATCAGACCGGAGGAGCTTGAACCATAAATTACCCGGGGGGGAGGGGGCAGGTAAACGATACGTGCGTTACCATGGCGACCGAGGAGGGTGGTGAATGCAGCTTGCACTGCGTGAGCTTTGATGCACCACAATGCACCGCGGATCAGTGTTGCAATCATGCCCGTGGGGGGGAGGGGGCTTTGTGTTGAGTACAATCAACCCCCCCCCATTCCCACCCCCGGCTGTCTAGACTGTGTAATTGGTTTTTAATGAGCAACGAGTGCTTTTTTCACGATTTTAAAAATTCAACCTATCAGGGCGGGGAGTCAATGAACTGAGTTTCGGTGTATAATTGTTTTAGGGAAATTCGTACTCAAGGGTCCAGAGTATTTTTATGGGCGTGGCGCCTATATATTTCGACCTTAAGAGTCTTCCTTTGTAGCAACTAAGCGGGGTTTTGCCCCATAGGAAAAGAGGGTCGTAAAACAAATTGAAATTAAAGTTAAAATAGGTGTTTTCGTAAATATGTTTATCGTGTAACTAAACGATAACTAGAAATTATTTTTTTCGCTGGTGGATGCATTATTCCTTGGTATATCACATACTAAGGACGGTGGCGTGTCCTGAATTGTGGATAGTTTTGAGCAAAGGTTGGTAGAAGTAATATTCTCTGGTATTGATTATCGTCTGCACTAATGAATACTACGTTCAGCCACAAAAACCATCCTGATAATTAGTCTTGTTCGTAATTCCTGGGACAAAAGAGGTTCGAATCCCACGTTAGATTTTAGGTCCCTTAGTTGATGTCATCAGCTGTTAGGCTATTTATTAACAGTTCCTGTCTAAGGAACATATGCAAGTCAGTGACAATAGCACAAGATCCAAGATCGTGCCGCAATCATTTTACACTAATTTATTATTCATACTTGGCTTAAAATACCTACCTGGGTAGGTCGCTATTTCTGAAAGGTAATACAGGTAAAATTTTGCAGTAAAGCTTTTGTCATAAACGTGCACTATTGAACTACGTTAATTCAAAGAAATGATTATGCAATTCAAATTCAACGTGTTTGGTTTACGTCATTGATTGCCATCGGCTTTATTAAACACTGTCTAATTCAAATATCGTAACAATACAAAGATACGTATCATCTTATTAATATTTAACCTTAAAACTACCTGATTATTCTAACGATTCATAATAAACAATCTAATCTAAACTAATCTAACGTAAAAGATACTTTGTCTAGCAAGAAATTGTCATCAAAAAAACTATTGATACTGCTCTAAAAACATTTTGATACGTTTTTGAAGAGCAAAAGTCATTCGTAAAAAAACTTTTGATTCGATGTCACCACGAAATACATGTAACTACAACTCACGAGATTTTGTATTTCGAACGCCTGATCGTAGTCAGTTAATAATCGATAACTAACACTGACATAACCTAAACAATCGATCAGGAATTAAGAATGAACTGCTACAACGTAAGTAAGATAACAGCTGATTAGTCTAAAGCGATGAAAATAGTCGACAACTATTGATACTCTCAAATTAGTTTTGAGTTTAAGATTTTGTGTAATTTTTGAAGTTGACGAAAACTATAAGTTCCAGCAGGGGGGGGGACGGTCAAAAGGGATTTTGTAAACTCTTCTATGAAATAAATGGGTAGTTTCATCTCCGAACGCATACCATATCACAGAACCCCCCTTGTAGTATGTTCAGTACGCGTTTGAAATTTAAGCGCCGACACCATATGGATTAAACAACTGCGCCATCGACCTCTTAATAATTAACGGACGCCCATTTCATTGACGTCAAATAGTATTAGAGACTCATACTCCACCCCTACATTCACATACCATTACATGGACGTCAGTATGATAGTCTCTATGGCCATGGAGATTTTGAAAATTCCACCTTTTGGTGTGCGGTTGAGATAAATACTCACTACCAGTTGAGCATGAGGGGGCATTGCCCCCCCCTTAAGCCTTTGGTTAATTTGCATATGTACCGTTTAAGTCATGCAGTAAGCTCACAGTATACCGATGTTGGTTCAATACCAACGTCACAATCGTTAAAAGACCCTAAATCATACATCTAAAATTCTTTAAGTATGGAATATTCCTTACCTTCAGCCGCCCCCCTCCGGAAGCTATGCCTCCCCAACAAATTACCTTTAACTCCAATACAGAGTTAAGGTTTGTACATTGTTATTGCGAATTTTTTCCATGATAATTAGTTAAATGGAGTTTCGCGACGTTTCGGGATCTTGAATCTGACCCCGTCCTCAGGTGGCCTGGAACATTACAAGGTTATTGCGAGTTGTAGCTCATCTGAGGATGAGATCAGATTCCAGATCCTGAAACGTCGCGAAGTTTTATGTTTCACTATACGTGATGGGAAGTGTACGTAATAACGTGGTGTTCATCAGAATATTTGGACGTATTCGCCATTAGTCTTTGACCTTTAAGTGTTCGGGAGTCCTGGCGGCGGCCCAGTCCCAGGACTTCGCGCCGAACTGGGCTGTTAACGGTGAACCGCGCGTGTCACGCCAGCGTGACGTATGTGGAATGTAGGCTTGCTGCGCCGACGTCACCACCTTGTGCGACGAGGTCCTCCACGTATCTTGTAGTCTTGTTACTGACTAAGGCTGACACGTTCACTAGACATAACTGTTAATTAATAGCCCAACAGTCATAAGGGACCTACAGTTTAACGTGGAGTCCGAACCACTGCCTCTGAATTTACGAATTCGTCTACTTATGGGGATGGTCTATGTGTATTAACGTAGTGTTCAATAGTGCAGACGTTAATTCACACAAGAGAACACTACACCCACCGATCACCGCTCACAACTATCCACAATTCGTGACCTCCAAGTAGCTGGATTACAGGACAAATTCTCATGTCTGATTGGCAGAATAGTTAAATATTTTATTAGCAATACATTTATGTACCGTATTGTATAAACGTATGATGGATACAAAAATTATTATCATTTAAATGTTTGGAAATCTAGTTCGCATATAGTCGAACTAGATGCGATGAAATGGAGATCTATTCAGAGCTTATCACTGCAGTAAGTTCAAGACAACACAAAATCATTGCCTTTTTCACAATTTTTTTTTAAGTTTCGGTTATTTTCTCATGTTGTAGTTTACATTTATGTGTCGTTTGACGCTCGGCGTATGTTCAGGGCTCCGCCCTGCCGCCCTCCCACGCGGAGAGCCACGCGAAAGTGCAACAGTCACCTGTGGCTGGCAGAGGGCGCGGTGGCGGGTCTCGTGCAGGGGGCGAAGCTATTCTTGTACCGTCTGCGGGGAAGAGTAAATAAACGGTATTCCCGCACTTTGTTTGGGTCCAAATCGATCCGCAAGAGTGGCACCCCTGGTGGCGTATCGGAGCAGTTGTCAGCTGTTCGCAGGGTTGCGACGCGGAAGTAGATTTCCCCAATTGAAAATTTACAGAATTAAGGAAATTTTCTATAATTCATTACTTAAAAATATATATTTTTGTAAATTTTCGTCCCCAATATTATAAAAATATATATTTTATCGGAGATTAAACATTTCAGATGCTAGCTTTCGTTTTTCCAACTATTGAGAAAACACCTAGTTAACGGGTTTTAATTAACTAAAGTAGTAAATTTCTTAAAGTTTAAATATTTATACAATCGATTTACCTCGAGTTATAAAAGCTAAACCACTTCTTGTTTAATGCATCTAGTACATTCTATGGCCTCATTCCATTAAAGAGTGGCTTGGGAATTATTGCAGTAGGAGGGATATTTCTCGCTGTCACGTTGGCAGTACTTCTCCGTCTGTTGGTCGGGCGCGCAGTGTGGTGAATGTTCTTTGCTGTTAAACTGTTCTATAATTCTCATTAACATTGTTGTCCAAATTTAATAGAATTTTGTGATAAGTTCGTGGATAAATTTTGACTCGTTCTTCCTCGCGTCATGTGGTATGTATTATTTTATTTTTTACTATTTAAACACGTTTTCAATGGCTTTCTGGTTAGTTCACGTCCTGACAAGACATTTTGGTTCTTTATTTTAAAAATAATAATTGTTCTAGCTTTGTATTCTGTATTTTAAATTTAATTATTGTTCATGTAGGTTTAAAGACCCTTGCTCTAATTTTTTAATAACATAACACCTCCCGTCATGTTTGTAATTAAACATATACAAAAGTGCTACTTGATGCTACAGTTTAGTTAAGGTTCAAAACATTATTTGACTACCGTAATACGTATATGTCTTACTTTTTGTGAAGTGTTCTCACAATTTACATAAACAACCAATCAATAATCTGATGTTTTGTTTGTCACAGTTGCACTTCAGACAGATATTAATTTGATATAGAGTTTACATATCTCCATTTTATATTAATATTTAAACCTAAATGTTCTTAGAGTATCAGTTACTAGTCTCTAAGTGACATTGACATGTCACTTGCCAATTGTCACTTGAAAGTGACGTTTTGTTTCCTATGGAAACATCAAAGTGCAATTTACATCGTTGACAGTCTGGCCGACTGTTTCGTACTGCGTAGTGCGTAGTCGCGATCATTGTGTCGTCCCTCGGCGTCCGTGCCAAGGTCACGGGGTCGAAAGGAGGGTGGTGCAATAGGGGATGAAACTGCGTCAGTCTACAGTCTAGCAGACGACACGTGACACACCCTGTAAATCTGCAACCCCTGTTGCTTATCATAGTACGTTTACCAACTATTAAACACTAAATAATTTCATGTTACACTTGACCTAACAGATTGTCGTAAACACGACTTACTTCGTTCGGTACGTAGGTTTTAGCGGATGCCATCCTTATACAACGTTGTAGCCTTAACAATACTTAAAAAGGGGCTTCCTCAGTTTATTGTGATATCAAATGAGTCAAGGTAAAATCTAATTGAAAGAACATACATAAAGAGCGCTGTGTTAGCGGTGTGTAAGTTAGCGACTGGGACGGTGGCGACGTCCTGTAATCCAGCTACTGGTTCACGAATTGTGGATAGTTGTGAACGATGGTCGGTGGGTGTAGTGTTCTATTGTGTGTATTAACGTTCGCACTTTTGAATACTACGTTAACCCACAAAGACCATCCTCATAATTAGACCAGCTCTAAATTCAGAGACAGTGGTTCGGACTACAAGTTCAACTGTAGGTCCCTTAGTTGCCATCGACTGTTGGGCTATTAATTAACAGTTCTGTCTAAAGAACATGTCAGCCTTAGTCAGTAACAAGACTACAAGATCGCGCCACAATCATCTTACACTCAATCCTCATTCATACTTGGCTTAAAATACCTACATTGTAGTATGGTTGCCATTTCAATGATCTAATGTATTCCAAAATACACCTCTCTGCAGTGTTTAGTTAGGTTGGGGTTTTTTTAAACGTAATATCAATAACCCACTTAACTTATATCCGTAGGGTGCAGTGTGATATGAGGCCCTTATGAAATATTTATGATAAATGCAACATAAAAAATAGCGTGCAGTATCAGGGTAGTAAATCGTTATTATTGGAAATTGTTCAAACAATGTGCAACTTCACTCTTTTGGTGAACTGAATAGTTTACAAAATTATAAAATTGGTTGAACCCAAGAGCAATGATTACCGACTTGTTGGAAATGAGCGATAACTTCCATAAAGTGTACTTTCGACTGTTTGGACAAATTTAGCCTACATTAATTAAATCTTTTTAAAAGCACTTTCGTGTAGATATTTTCAAATGTATTAAAGTATAATGGAATATCACGGAAGTGTGTGAGATACCTTTGTAAACGTATTACAACTGTGAAGATGTTTTAAACCCACCTTATAATGTGGATGTGGAAGCTAAGAATTTGTACATTTATTAAATTATAATCTCTTATTTCATCGCACTTCAATATTCAATCGTTTCACTCAAATGACAAAGAGAAATTTCTATTGTTTTCACGCCAATGTCATAACATAATACCTTGAGTACTATTAAATAATTTAATTACATTTGTTTTGATGAAACCTGAAGTAATATTGTGATGTGAATATTTATATATATTTATGAAAGTAAAAATATCGAAATGTACATTAATGTTTCATTCATTTCACACTCAAGAAAACTCTCCTTAATATGCATTACTCTAACTCTAACTAAGGAGTCATAGAAAGTGCCAAAACCGAAAACTGTCTAAGGAATAAAAAGTAGTCCAAATGTAGAGCAAACAATTTTCACTTTCAAAATAAAACTGTTGTTCCGCGACCGATCGTTCCCTTGTGGTGTTCATGAGTTTAGCCTTTTGGCACACAGCGAGATGACCCAGCGGCTGCCAAGTGATTGACACTGTGACAATACAGGCGAGATGCGCGGCGCTGCCATATTGCTCGCTTCTCTCACCGTCTCACTAGCACACTGACCGCTCGCTGCCATATTGCTCGCTTCTCTCACCGTCTCACTAGCACACTGACCGCTCGCTGCCATATTGCTCGCTTCTCTCACCGTCTCACTAGCACACTGACCGCTCGCTGCCATATTGCTCGCTTCTCTCACCGTCTCACTAGCACACTGACCGCTCGCTGCCATATTGCTCGCTTCTCTCACCGTCTCACTAGCACACTGACCGCTCGCTGCCATATTGCTCGCTTCTCTCACCGTCTCACTAGCACACTGACCGCTCGCTGCCATATTGCTCGCTTCTCTCACCGTCTCACTAGCACACTGACCGCTCGCTGCCATATTGCTCGCTTCTCTCACCGTCTCACTAGCACACTGACCGCTCGCTGCCATATTGCTCGCTTCTCACACCGTCTCACTAGCACACTGACCGCTCGCTGCCATATTGCTCGCTTCTCTCACCGTCTCACTAGCACACTGACCGCTCGCTGCCATATTGCTCGCTTCTCTCACCGTCTCACTAGCACACTGACCGCTCGCTGCCATATTGCTCGCTTCTCTCACCGTCTCACTAGCACACTGACCGCTCGCTGCCATATTGCTCGCTTCTCTCACCGTCTCACTAGCACACTGACCGCTCGCTGCCATATTTCTCTCGCTTCTCTCACCGGTCTCACTAGCACACTTGACTGCTCGCTGCCATATTGCTCGCATCTCTCACCGTCTCACTAGCACACTGACCGCTCGCTGCCATATTGCTCGCATCTCTCACCGTCTCACTAGCACACTGACCGCTCGCTGCCATATTGCTCGCTTCTCTCACCGTCTCACTAGCACACTGACCGCTCGCTGCCATATTGCTCGCTTCTCTCACCGTCTCACTAGCACACTGACCGCTCGCTGCCATATTGCTCGCTTCTCTCACCGTCTCACTAGCACACTTGACTGTTCATTGCCAACTGGGTTACGATCGCGCGCCAACAATAGCCTGCATCGCACTTTTTAAAGACCGCTTTTATCGAAACAGTTTGTTTGTACGCCAATAGTCCCTGTATATTAACCCCTCACTTTATTCTGCAAACACATCAAACCGTTGAAATTTTGTTTTTTTTTAGATTAGACTAGATTTTTGAAATGGCGACCATACCACAAGGTAGGTATTTTAAGCCAAGTATGAATGAGGATTGAGTGTAAGATGATTGTGGCGCGATCTTGTAGTCTTGTTACTGACTAAGGCTGACATGTTCCTTAGGCAGGACTGTTAATTAATAGCCCAACAGCCGATGGCAATTAATGGACCTACAGTCCTACAGTTTAACGTGGAATCCGAACCACGGCATCTGACTTACGAATTGGTCTAATCATGAGGATGGTCTATGCGGATTAACGTTACTACGTTACACCCACCGACCATCGCTCATAACTATCCACAATTCGTGACCTCCAAGTAGCTGGATTACAGGATGACGCCACCATCCCATTCTATTTGCTTCAACCATCTCAACAATATATAGCAGATGAAAGTCTACTTTGTGTCTAGGGCTGTTTGTTTTGTGTTAAAATATTACATTTGGTTTTCTAAAAAGTAAGTATTTTCACACGGTTTGCTTTCGATAAACCGAATTTACAATATTTAAAAAAAATCCATCTACAAGAATATCGCAAGTAATGTCGAAACAAAAATATCGATAATTACTTGAATCGATTACGATGGAACAGTTTCCTAGGCGATTGGGCGGTCGCCTCAGCCAACAACGGAGGGGTTGAGCCGTTGAGGCGGAGACGCGTGATGAATCAGCGATATCAGCCAAACTGATAACGATAACGATGCGGTAATCGCCTCTTTAATGTTTCCGCTTATCTAGGAACTTCCCAGTTGTATCGTTACCGGAACTCGGGTTTGAAACGTTTTGCCAGACATTCTGCTAGCTGGATTTCTGTGGAATATAAATTTAAGATGTTTCCAATTAAAGTTTCAAATTTGTTGCATTTATTTACTTTGATTTCGTAGTGTATTTATCTAATAGGGACGGTGGCGACGTCCTGTAATCCAGCTACTTGGAGGTCACGAATTGTGGATAGTTGTGAGCGATTGTCGGTGGGTGTAGTGTTCTCTTGTGTGGATTAACGTCCGCACTGTTGAATACTACATTAATTCACAAAGACCATCCTCATTAATACACCAATTCGTGATAATTCAGAGGCAGTGGTTCGGACTCCACGTTTAACCGTGGGTCCATTAGTTGCCATCGGCTGTTGGGCTATTAATTAACAGTCCTGTCTAAGGAAAATGTCAGCCTTAGTCAGTAACAAGACTACAAGATCGCGCTACAATAATCTTACACTCAATTCTCATTCATACTTGGCTTAAAATAACTACCCTGTGATACGGTCGCCATTTAAATAATCTAATCTAATCAGTTGTTTCAAACGCGTTTTGTATCTGTTCTTTAAACAGATATTGTTGAAGACGGGTCAGTTTTATTATTGTGACGTCTTAATTGTAACACGACTTCTTCATTAATTTTTCACCAGATTGGCGATCTACCTAGGTAGATATTTTAGGCCAAGAATGAGAAATTTGTGCGAGTATAATCCTATACGTCGTCTGATTTCGATGGGGTTTCGAGATACTAGGTCATGGAGTCATTCTCAAGCTGTTAGGACGTGGAACCTATTGTGTCAAAACGGGTCACCAACTTAGATGTGTTTAATCACTGGAATATTATTTGATAAGTTTATCAGTAAGGCAAGACTCAAAAATATATTGTTTTAGCACCAATTCTCGTAACGTAATATCGTTCACTTTATCTAAAGTATAAAGATTGTTTTCTGAACGGGCCCTGCACGAATGAACCGTATCGTTCAGAACTCATAGCGTATTCACGACACAGGTTCATTAAAGATGCACTGGATATTTTTAGCTCTGAACCGGTTGTGAGTCACTGATTATGTGTGGCAACAGTGAAAGTGGCTCTTGTGTGTCTGCGTCTCAAATCAGCTGATGTTTGTTATCCGTTGAATGTCAGCTGTTATCTTTTTATTGATTACTCGTCGTGAACAAACAGCTGTTTGTTGTGAACTGGTTCTATTTGTACCTCTTCGCTTAAAGACATTTTAATAGGTGTATTTACTGAAACGGTTTTCGGCTATCGAACTGGTTATGTACTTTCGGCATTCTTTTCAATTTAATTTACAGTACAAAAAGGTTTTCTGGTATGTTTTAAATTATTTTCATTCATGTTTCAAACCATGTTTGATCTGGCTTAAACATAGCAAGTATAATCCTAGTTTAAAATTAATCAAATTAATGAAATACACTTTTTTAAATTTAAGATAAAAGTCCAGGAGCTCCAGCAACAACTGAGTTATTCATTTCCTACAATCATAACCATCTATTTGTTTCCAAACTCACTATGTGCACCTTCTTGCACAAACATTCAGAATTTTGCATTAGGACCTACTTTTCAGAGTCAACCATTGAATTTCGGGTCTTTTGAATGAAAAGTCTTAGCTCGGTTTAAGGAGGTGGAAGCCCTTTCTTACTTTCACTTTGTCCAACCATATAGAGCGCAGGTACGTGTGACGTGCACAGGACATGCAGGAGTGAGATGACCCAGTGAGGTTGGATAGTACTGATAAAACTGAATGCAACGCTGGGATTTGAACCAAGGGCATCGGTGTCTCAAGGTCAGGGTCCATCAATCTAATAACACGCCACCTATAGCCAAAGCTCTCTTACCTAAAAGCAGTTTGAGGGTCTGCATTGTGGTAGCCATCTTGGATTTTAGTCCCGTAAGAGCAATGTTAAATTCTGGCGCCTATATCTCCTTGACCTATTGTCATAAATTAATGGAAGAGGTGTCAAATTAAAGGTATTACCGTCCTCCAGGGCACCACCTTACAGGACTTCTTATTTTCGCTCTCAATAAAAAAATAATAATGATTTATTTTGTAAAATATTCCTGGATTTTTGTATTTATATCAGGTTAAATTTTTGAAGATATCAAAAAGTCATGCCCTTGAGCCACATCTCATCATTGTACTTCCAAAATTTTACATTAATACTTTGATAATTAACGCCGCTACAGACGCCAAAGTGAAGGTATGTTCCGCCAGAATTTAACATTGCTCTTACGGGACTAAGCACTGATGCAGACTCTTAAGGTCAGCCAGTTGTACAGAGTGAGACTAAACGTTGACAAAACTGAAAGACTTTTGTTTAGAGTGAGAGCTTCCCTGACCTGCCCCAACTCTTCCTGCCACGCTCTTCAGACACCTCACTCAGGTCACTCCCTCGACCTGCCCAAGCCTTCCTTTCCATCAACACCGAGGAGACGTTTTTTGTCACATTCCCGTTGTCGTCTACAACGGCGGACGCGGATAATTGTTTTGCCAGGAAATTGCCGTCATTACCCTAGAAGAACAATGAGTCTTGCACAATCGGAAGTGTTAATATCTGCACTTCCGTCGGGAGATTCCTGGGAGAAATTGAGTCTCGGCTGGAGGATGGAGTTGTGGACTCTCCCTCTGGGGAGTTTGAGCGGATTTTGAATTTGTATTGCATAGTTGTGAATCATGTGAACCATCCAAAAGAAGAGCGTACGTTATTTACAAATTTGAAGACTTAACATTGAGAAGCTTTCCAATACATAGACGTCTAAGGATCATGTCAGCTTTAGTCAGTAAAAAGACTACAAGCTCACACCACAACCATCTTACACTAATTTCTCGAATCAGTTGAAGTGTTCCATGTACGGTTTTCATCAATATTTAAACCTCGATCATACGAAAGGTCAAGTAAATTTTCCGTCGATGTATTTAAGTGCGAAATGGTACTTTTAGTTCCGCTCTGCGCATCTAAGAGTGTTAACAACTAAAGAATCCGATTTAAAATTAACCTGAAGCTAACAAATCGAGTTTTGATCGTCGAGACGAAGCGATGGTCGAATGATGCTATCAAAAAGTCATCAACGCCTTTGCCAGCCACTTTGTTGTAAATCAATTTAGTTGTCTTGTCGGTCTTTGCCTCTTAAATGTTCTTTCAATAAAGTACGTTGTCAATGACAAAGTGGTTGATTTAATTCAGTTATTTTTGCCTTTCTGAAGACGATGTTTGCTTGTGTCCTCTACCGTGTAGTGTGTGGCATTTTTTCTATTATTCATCGTGTAATATTTATAAAACGTGGGTTTTGCCGAGCTTAAATTGGTCGTTTTTGTTTTTTCGTATAGATTTTCCCAAGGATTTTTGGTATGAAGTAATACTCTAATTTTTCTATTAATTTATATCCTTATAAGTTTTTCTATTGGTCGTTAGTTCGCAAGCATTTAACGAATACAAAACTAAATTATTTGTGTTCATAAAGATTTCGTTTTGGGAAATCTTGGACTTATTTGCAATATTGACAATTATATTTCCATGTGTTCTGAATTGTTTTAACTATTACGTAAAATATACATTGCGGTATTCAAACTTTTGTCCTGTGTTTTATTTAGTTTTCTATTTAAACTTTCGGAAAAAGTTAAATCGGTTTTACAGTTCCGCCGTCCCCTGAGGGATGGGAACTCCCCCCCTTTCCCGCCCCTGCTCACGGTAAACACGGGCTAATTGCAGAACGTTGTCCGTGATGGGAATTGTCAGCTGATTGTAAGGTCGTGACGCCTCGCAACATCTGGTAACTGCGACAATGATACGATAACCCTTGTAGTGAACCCGGCTGAGATAATGGAAGACACTTTAAGGTTCGATTAATTGAATCGGTAGTTTATCGATATCGCCTAGACGTGTGCGTCGTTCAGTGTACTATACTCCCACGCTTGACTCTTTTTACTTCTTGAATTATATTTATTGGTCCTAAGTAAATTTTAATTTGAATTAAACTATTTTTTAAATTAATACATTTGTAGGCTATACAATATGTATATTTAACTTGACTTAAGTAAATATTTAAGACCTGTATTTACCTAAAGTTAGACTATAAGATGAGCTTCTCCAATTTTGAACGAAAACTGTAAATGACCTCGCTTCAAGAGTCTTCTTCAGAACCAAAACGATTTCCGATTTTAGTCCTACTAGAAATTGTTAATTTTTTTAACAGCATAGCTTTTCGCTCGATGTTCCTGAAAGATGGATTCTTATCAGAAATAATTGTGTGGTTATTTTAATTTTAACGTAATTCACCAGATAATCTCTTTAACTTTATTTTGATGCCTCGACCATATTTTTACGATCATCGTTTAACAAGTAAGTTGTTACAAATTAACATTTTAACTTGTTAATATTGAGCGTTTTCCCTAGTAATGTTCTCGTTTATTAAGATTTTGTTAGTATTAGTGAAAAGTTTTTGTAAAGCAAAAAATCACTATAAAAAGATGTCCATAGGTGATCTATAAGAGATATATAACCGATCAACCTACTATTTGTAAGAATTTTAAGCAAAATATGATTGGGAAACGAGTGTAAGATGATTAAGGCGCGATCTTGTAGTCTTGTAATTTGACTAAGCCTAAGATGTCCATTAAGACAGGACTGTTAATTAATAGCCCGACATCCAATGACATCCAAGGGACCCACAGTGGACTGGGGCGGTGGCGACGTCCTGTAATCCAGCTACTTGGAGGTCACGAATTGTGGATAGTGGTGAGCAATGGTCGATGGATGTAGTGTTCTCTTGTGTGGATTAACGTCCGCACTATTGAATATTTAAAAAGACCATCCTATAATTGGTATCGTATTCAGAGCATTTCGGATTCCACGTAAATGTAGGTCCATTAGTTGCCATTGGCTGTTATTAATTAACAGTCCTGTCTAAGGAATGTCAGCCTTAGAGTAACAAGTACAAGATGCGCCACAATCATTACATTCATTTCTCATTCATACTTCTTAAAATACCTATGTAGTCGATTTCAGTAAAGTAAGTGGGTATCAATTACTCTCTGAAATCATAAGGATTGGTTTTGCGGATAGACGTAGTATTCAATAGTGCGGACGTTAAACCACACAAGAGAATTTTACATCCACCGACAATCGCTTACAAGTATCTGGACTACAGGACACGCCACCTCGGCGGTGAAGATTGTGGATCTTCACTTGAAGATCCACACTTGTCTGTACTTTGTAAACCGGAAGGTCCGTTTCGTAATTAAAACTGACTAATTGGCGCCCGAGCCGAGCGAAGCAGTTTGGAGAGTGATTGTCTTCGGTTCGTAAACCGTGGGGTTATTGACAGCAGTAAACGTGACGGCAACTGCAACCGGTACACCACACTATGTAGTGCGATATCGAGAAACATTCGATATTGGCGATCGATAACGATACGGTAGATGAATAAAAGAAAGTGAGACTGAGACGGTGGCGTGTTCCGATATCGAGAAACTTCCGATATTGGCGATCGATAACGATACGATACGCGATAAAAGAAGGTAAGATTGAGACGGTGGCGTGTTCCGATATCGAGAAACTTCCGATATTAACGATCGATAACGATACGATACGCGATAAAAGAAAGTGAGACTGAGACGGTGGCGTGTTCCGATATCGAGAAACTTCCGATATTAACGATCGATAACGATACGATACGCGATAAAAGAAAGTGAGACTGAGACGGTGGCGTGTTCCGATATCGAGAAACTTCCGATCTACCAACGATGGTCTTTGTGCATGAATTTAGCTATCAATAGTGCGAACGATATATACGTGAGAACATCAATTTAATTTAGTATTCACCGATTAGCTGTAACAAATGAAAACTGGAAAAGAACCCGCTTTGGGATTTGTAAATTGCATTAACACTACGACGTGTTCCAAATACATTTAATAGGAACTCTCTTTTAGCTTAACGCTTTTACCAAATTGAATCAATTTCCATTAGTCGTGTTTATTTCAAATGCAACCCAGTCTGGCGTGGAAGCTATCTAAACGTGTCATCTGTAGTTGCTCTTTGTATAATTGTGAAATTGGCGTGCCTACTGAATGATTCACAACAGCTGGTACCACACCTGTATTCGTTGTTCGCCACGGTTTTGTTTAAATACGATACAAAAATTAGAGACTGAGACGGTGGCATTGTTTGATATAAAAAACGACACGATACCGATAAAAAGAATGAACGGTGGCAACGTTTTCTACGATATCGAGAAACTTCGTGTAAAACGATACGATCGATAACGATAAACGATACGTGAGTGAGACTAAGACGGGCGATACGACGATCGATAACGATACGAAAAAAAAAAGAGAACTGAACGGTGTGTTGATATCGAGAAACTTCCGATATGACCGATAAGAAAAAGAGAAGTGATTCTGTGACTCGATTCGAAAACGATATCGAGAAACTTGTTTTAAAAATGGTTTTTGTGGATGAATTTATTTTAATTTATATTACCGATTAGAACGCTTATAAATTAATTTTAATTTTTTTATTTAGTAACAAATTAAAAAACAAAAAAGAACCCATTCTTTCTATTTAGCTATTTTTCCCAAATACATTTATTGGAACTTGTTATTTAGCTTAATGGAACCATTGAAATTCATGTTTATGTGTTTATTCAAATGCATACCCAAATCTTGGTGTATCTTTATTGTGGCGTTGTTTAAATTGTATAAATGTAAAATACAAATGGTAGTCCATTGTTTGGAAAATGTAATTTTTTTATTTTTAAATAAATAATATTATTTTGCCGATTTTTAAAAACTTGTCTTTTATTTTTTTTTTCTTGTGTTTCTAAACACGTGTACGATCCTATTTTTATTATTATTCTAAACCTTTTGAAGGAGTTTTTTTATAGCTTCAAACCGATCTGTATACAGTGAAAATAAATTAGTGTTGTCTTAAAACTCCAGTTTAAAGCAATAGTACACGCATTTTTACAGAACATGTGTGATCTGTCAGTGATTTAACAGGGAGAAACAACCAACATGTGTCAAATTAAAATAATTATTAGTTTGTTTACATTGATAATTGATTTTAAACCTATGACAAAATTATAGTTTATGAAAATGTCACCATAATGTATAACGTTTTTTAATAATGGTAAAAATTTCTGATTTAATCTAATTGTAAAGCAAAATAAAATAAGTATCTATTTTCGTCGCTTTAGACTAATCAGCTGTTATGTTACTTACGTTGTAGCAGTTCTTTCTTGATTCCTGATTGATTGTTTAGGTTATGTCAGTGTTAGTTATTATTATCGATAGTTCGATCTCAACCATTCGATAGTTTTGTTTGATAATCGATTACTAGTTTTACAATCAAAATCGATAGTGATTATTGCAGTTACTTTATCGGTTATTTACAATCGAATGCTGACCTCGAATCAAAAGTATCAAACAATTATTATCTTTTGCGGCAGAGGACTCAAAAAATGATCATAATAATAGGTTTAGTCCTTGGAAGAAAAGAAACAACTTTTGCTCTTCACTTCAACACACGTATCTAACACAGCTAGCTCTTCTTGAAGTAGTATGACGAAAAAAGAATAACCAACCGTACTAAAAAGTCCAATAAAAGATATTGTATAAATTTACTGTTATTTACAGACAGAAGTAACTTACTTATTTACGAATGAAATTCCCCCAAAATTTCCCCCTTTGCCCTCTTTTTGTCCCGTAATTCCCTGCGATACCCTCGCCTGCCCACAGTCGCGACGGGACGCCATTACTTTTAATCAGCGGGAACCTTAATTTAGCTAATTACTCACCAGAGAGCGGGTCGGTGGGAGATGTTTTAATCCAACTACAGTAGTTAAAACCGATACTTATTTTGTGGATGTAACTTAATTATTGATTGTGGAAGCAGGACAGATTGTTTTGGTGAGTGATTTTGACAGTTATCTTCAGTGTATCATTGATTATTTAGTGTCAAATTTATTACCTACTAGCCAAAGTACCCGTTCTTCGCACGGGTTAAAAAGGCTGAAAGGTGTAGGCTCTACTGATACATTTAAGTTCTTGTTAATTAATTCTCCATTGTTTACAGAATGACAAAACACGAGTGTCTACAACATTTCAAAGTAACATCTGTCAAATATTGGGAGAGGATAAGGATTAATGTAATAGAGACAGTCGTCGGAAAAAAACTTAAAATCTACCATTCCGCTATTTCAAATAATTCACTAATTTCGATCCAGCAGTTTATCTGAAAAATCAACTTTATTTCTTCTTCTTCCCGAACTGTCAAAATATAGTGCAAACGGATGTTGTCATTAGAAAATGTAAACATTGAAACCTAGGACGGTCACGGCAGCTCTTTCTTCTTCTTCTTCCCGAACTGTCAAATTTTAGTGTTCACAGCTGTTGACATTCAAGTAATTTTATGTTTTCATTCACTAAAAATGTAAACATTGAAACTTAGGACGTTCACAGGGCGTAGCCCAAGAGGATTTTAAGGAAATGTGTATGCCTATGTGTTGCATGAGTTTAAGATCTACCTTTGTGTAAAATTTCAAACCGGTCGGTTCAGTATTTTTCGCATTTACTTGCCACAACAAACCCACAAACAAACATACAGACACCACCTCTTCTTTATAATATTATAGATCACAAGATAGGATGTTTAGTAATACAGATACCGTAGCTCAGGAGTAAGTCAAAGGTTGCTAGACCGAAATACGTTGCCAGCGACTCCTGTCAGATCATGAACGGCCACCTCTATGCCGCTACAGTAATGTGTAGAGCGGAGGCCTATAGTGATAGAAACGGGTACATGTGGTGCAAAAGCTACGTACACGTGAAAATTTCCTTTTCATTCGTGGGTAGCTTTATAGATCTTTTGCATTTTCTTGCAATCCATCCGATCACTTTATTGTTTTAGACATGGGTAGGTAGTAGAAGTTGATCTGTTTTGTTATCAAGAGAAACGATCTCCATCATTTGTCGATCTCAAATAGACCTAACCCCTCAGGAACCGTCAACTTCGGCCCACGGCAGTCCCAGGTGCTCCTCCACGTTATCTGCCCACGTCCAAGGACCCAAGGTCGCACTTCCTCTTATCAATCAGTTGTCCTTCCACTCCTTCCCTACCCCCACCCCTGTCCTCTCCCTCCCCATTCGCATTTTCTCCGACGTTCTAGAGCGAGTTGTTAGCACATTAACAAGGTGTTGCGAGTTTCAACGGTCGAAGGTTGGTTTTCAGTTATTCTTCCATGTAGTGATCGAATATTTTTTTTATTTTACCGTTCTAAACTGTTAGCATCAAGTTCACTATTGACCATAACTTATTTTTATCACCATCTTGAACTTGGGACTCTTTCGTGTACAAATTGGTTTCTAAAAGATTCGATTTAAATAGTTTATGTTTTGTGTAGTTAATTGTGAGAGTCCAATGACAAAATCTAGATTCGACCCTTGAGTGATTTGATTTGAATTTCCAAGGCAGGTACGTTTCAGTCACCTGTTTATATTTTTACGTCGAAAATTTTAGTAGTAATAATAAAGTTTTGTTTTTTGATAGTAGGTTTAGTCTACACGTAGCTAGACGAGTAATTTTTAATTAGCGTTTCAATTTATTTCTTGTAACTAACCCAACTTATGGCTAACCTGTGACTGTGTTGTTTGACTGAGACGGTACCGTGTCCTGTCATGTAGCTACTTGGAAGTCACAAATTATAGTTGTGAATGGTCGGTGGGTGTGATGTTCTCTGGTGTAGATTAACGCCCAGCTATAGCTCACGTTAACGTTATAGCTCACACACACGCGCAGGGGCAGGTCCGTTTTTCGTCCTGCGATAGCGTGACACGCCGGGGGCGCCCCCCAGCTCTGTCACGCTGTCACGTCACCCTACAGTAGCGCCTCTAGCGGATTCCACATTCCACTACAAGTCGCCGTCGACACGACACACGCATTACTTCTCAATGTCTCTCTCGGTCACACTCTTGGAAATTTTCGGTTTTCATTTCTCTGTTTGTATAGTTATTAAAAGGAAACTTTTTTCGGAATTTGATTATAGAGCAACTAACAGCTTATGTCAGTGTAAGTAGAGTATGTCGAACGCTTGCTTTGTTGTTCATATTTTTGGTGACGTCTAAGTAACCAATTTGGCTATATGGTGGTACAATAACTTCCACGGAGTGAGGGACTATCTGAAACGTGATTCGGTACAATGATACAAAAGACCATGTGCAGGCCTACAAAAAGGCAGAACAAGTAACAAAGACACAGTGAGTGAAAAGACTTGTGTCTGTTATTGTAGAAACTCCATCCTCCTCTTACGCGTTACTCATAACACATTGTTTCGGTTAGCGACTGCCTCAACCCAGTAATTTATTCTTCTCGTGTTCCATTCAATCGTTGTTCCCACGATTATCAGGGGAAATGGAAGTAAACGAAGGGAATTTTCGCGAAGTTGCCAGCGTTGGTGGTAACACTGAGTGCAATTCCGGCACTAATGAACGTGCCTAATTATGGTTTGTGAGAACGTGCAACAAAAAGCGCACTAGCTCTGCTTTCTCTGGCTTCCTAGTTGCGGTTAGAATCGCCGCACCGCGCTGCAGACGGCAGACGGTTGGTCGATCTTGATGGAAATATGGGGCTATAAAATGTTCTGAGTCAACAATGATCTTGAAAATACCCCCCGAAGCAGCAGACCTGCGTACTCGGCGTAAGCTGGTTCATAGGTTATCTATATACCAAATGTTACCACAGTGTGTGTTTAATTAGGAAGTTGTATCGGTTTAGTTTACTCCATAGAATTACATGGGAAAGGAATATGTAAGCTTGCTGCCATGATAAAAATTAAAATAGCAATTTTGACATACATCAGTAGAATTTAACCACACGAAGCTGTGTGACTTTTTTCATCACAATACAAAATGTTAAAACTAAAATTTTTGACATAGATACGTCGTAGCTCCTTAGGGGTGTTGACTATTTGCGCGACCAAAATTTGAAACAGTGACGTATTTTGGTTAGTGACGTCATAGTTTGGTTATAAGAACAACTCTTTAGATGAACTAAAAAAATTCTCTTTAGACGTATCCATGATCTAACTTGTTTCCCACAGGGAAGTAAATAGATTTTTGTATTGGTGGGCCTTAACTAGTTCAACCTTTATAACATGTTTTATCAAAATACTTCAAATAATAAGTGATATATAAATTTTTAACTTTTCCCCGACTCACGCCCCTACGGTACCTCGTTGTTTTTAACTAACCGTCCAAGCTCTTAGCCCTAGGTCCGTGGTGAAGGACAGTTGAGGGGTTTAGAGATTAAATATAGATACCATATTTGACCAAAGACAACCTGTGTGTTCAACAAATGGCATTGCTGAAACAGAGTATTAACTATATCGTTTACCAATGTTTAGATTCCTTTTTGCAAAGTTATTTTTCCAGAGTTTTCTTCTCATACTTTTCGCTTGTGTCTTGTGGTCTTCTAACGTCAACGAAAATCAGTTGAAACCCAAACTCAAGATCGTGACACGGAGCCCCCCCAACCCCCCCAGAGCTAAGGGATAGAACACTGGTGTCGTCAATAACTATATAAATACCATTTCCGTCGTTGGATCGCATTGCGGTGGTTCGGAATGCCAATTGAGAGTGGTGGCGCCGAGTTCTCGCCCTTTCGCCCCCTTCTCTTGGGGTGTTGGGGGGTGAGGAGGGGGAGTGATTAAAGGCGTGGTTAGCCAGACAGACGTGCCGTGTCCAACTTGACCCGACGAAACGTTTTGGTAACTCTGTTCTTAGATGTATACATTTTAGAAAACTAATACAATAAACATCCACTAATACGTGGTTTAAAAAATACTATTATTTTCATTTTATTTGTTTGAAATTCATTATTGGTGATGGTGGATTTGTGTTATTTAGATTTTTATTACGGACATTTTCCATCACGATTTTATGTAAAACAAAGTTTCACGACGTTTCGGGATCTGGAATCTGATCCCGTCCTCAGGTGAACTAGTATCTAAAACATAACACAATCAACCCATAACCCATAAGCCGGTATAAAGCTGGAAACATAAAGTATAAAGCAGTCAAAAAACTTACAAACAAACCATTCACTAACATAACACCATACACACGTAAGAAACAAAACACGTCCACTCGTCACGGAGACTCAAAGACAACTGTTGTCTTTGAGTCAGTTTTTTTAACTGTTTTAAACTTTTATGTTTTCAGCTTTATACCGGCTTAGTCCGGATTATGTGTTAATTGTGTTATGTTTTAGATATTAGTTCACCTGAGGACGGGATCAGATTCCAGATCCCGAAACGTCGTGAAACTTTGTTTTACATGAAATCGTGGTGGGAAATGTCCGCAATAAAAATCTGAATAACGTTTGGATTGTTCATTTTATTTACAAAAAACTACCACGCAATTGTATCGTATGGTTAACAATTAATAATATTTTTTATGATAGAAAATTAGAAAAAAATGGAGAATGTAATCCCGAGATAACAGCACTTCATTTTATTTTACACGTCTTGTAAACTATACGGATACTGCTAAAAAAAAAAAAAAAAAAAAAAAAAAAAAAAAAAAAAAAAAAAAAATAAAAAAAAAAAGAAAAAAAAAAAAAAAGAAAAAAAAAAAAAAAAAAAAAAAAAAAAAAGGGGGGGTAAAAGAAAAAAAACATGATATGAGGAGGAACTGCAGACTCCTATTGGAGTTTACTGGTTTGTTACGAGTAAAAAATTTAGAAAAAGTTTCGAAATGTTCTACCATTGTAATACCAATAACGGAGAGCTTTCATTTTCTACCCAGTGAGTTGAGAACGGCATATACATGAAAATATTTTGTAACTTGCATATTTTCTATTCTATAATTATAACTTTAACTTAAACTTTTAACTGAAATGGCGACCTACCCAGGTAGGTATTTTAAGCCAAGTGTGAATGAGGAATGAATGTAGGATGATTGTGGCGCGATCTTGTAGTCTTGTTACTAACTAAGGCTGACATGTTCCTTAGACAGGACTGTTAATTAATAGCCCAACAGCCGATGGCAACTAATGGACCTACAGTTTAACGTGGAATCCGAACCACGGCCTCTGAATTACGAATTGGTCTAATTATGAGGATGGTCTTTGTGGGTTAACGTAGTATTCAATAGTGCGGACGTTAATCCACACAAGAGAACACCACAACCACCGACCATCGCTCACAACTATCCACAATTCGTGACCTCCAAGTAGCTGGATTACAGGACGTCGCCACCGTCCCAAATACATGGCGACTCAAATACATAGCGAAATTAGTCGCTTCGTCGATTCTACGGTAATTCGGTTGTTCAACTCTCGTTTTGCAGCTATGAATATTGAGAGGATGGAATTTTAGGATGAATATCCGGGAGGGGGGGTGGCGTCGAATATGTACGTGTACGTACGGTCATGCCTGGTTCTTTGTGTGCAAATTCGCCCATACATTGTTCGTTGAAGTTGTAGGCGATTAATAGCAACAGCACACAGTTTCGTGCGATCTCAAATCTGAACAGAGTGTGTATACGGAAAACCTTTTTCAAATATTGATATTGTTATAGTAAATGACCTGGTTTAACGTCTCAATTTAAGTCGAAAGTAGAGGGAACATGTTTTAACTTAAGTCTTAATCGGTACTTATTGGTGGTGGCGGATTTTTCTCATCATTAGGACCAACAAAAACGGGCGATTTTGATTATCAGCTGTTATGTTACTTACGTTGTAGCAGTTCTCTCTTGAATCCTGATTGGTTGTTACGTTATGTCAGTGTTAGTTATTATTATCGATAGTTCGATCTCAGTTATTCGATAGTTTGATGATTAATTGGTCGATTACCAGTTTCACAATCTGTATCGATAGTGATTATTGCAGTTAGTTTATCGATTAGTTACAGTCGAATACTGACCTCGTATTAAAAGTATCACCAACAATGATCTTTTGCGGCCTAGAACTAAGAAAATCATCATAATAATAGGTTTATTCCTAGGAAGAAAAATACAACTTTTGCTCTTCAACATATGTATCTGAAACAGCTGTTTTTGAAGCAGTATGACGAAAAATATATTTCGGTTTGTGAATATAACTAGGATGTTAGTAGGTCTACTAAATAATCGTGTTATATTAGTGTCATAGATGCCAACAGATAGCACCAACTGGTATCGTCTACGTGTTAGTGGTGTCCCGCGCCAAGGGGGCGACGTCCCCCGCCACGCGAGCCCGGGAGGTTGCGTCACCGCGGAAACGCGGCCTGCCCGAGCCTTTTATGGCGCGTATTCGCCGTCCGGGTCTTTCACCGCTATTTGGACAAGGACCCTCGGTACGACTGTTGATGTCTGTGAAGATTCGGCTCACTGAGTCGACTCCCATCTCGCCCGCCTTCGAATATCTCAGCTCCTTACCGGTCTAGGGTGTCTTATCTCGTCCACTTTCCGATTTGACCCTAAATATCTCAGCTCCTTACCGGTCTAGGGTGTCTTATCTCGTCCACTTTCCGATTTGACAAACTTGCTCCAGCTTGCCGATAACAAAACTACACAAGTCATGGATACATAACACACTCATACAACACAAACCTACGTATATATAAGAATGTGAGCCCTCCGACATACACAAGTTTAGTTACTCCGCAGAGAAAAATCAAATCTAAGTATTGCTTGATTGTTTGTCGAGCGATGTCGTATGGGGTACAAATGGCACTTACAGTACGAGCCAGATAGATTTTTTATTTTTTAAAAAGCTTTTTGGTGAATTAAAGACTGCAGATCCCGTTGCGGCATTGAGTGGTTCGTTGGCTCATGATCTGAAAGGAGTAGCTAGTCGCTGGATTTGATCCAGTAACCTTTGACTTTCTGGGTTAGAGCGTTATACCTGAGCTACCGTGCTGGTAAAAGCCAGCCTGCAAATCTGTAGAACTTAAGATTTACAGTTGGTGTTTACTGTGTAGTTTAGTATTTTGATAAGAGAATTTGATCTATTTTAAACACCTAGCGTTGGTCCCATCCCAAAAAAATCATGTAAATAAAATTTTCGTTGAATATACGTATTTTTGTTAATCTTGAGCTGTATTATTGTGCGTTCCTCGGTCTACTGTCACGGCTCGCGCTCGGATGTGAGTCACCGGGCAGGTGAAATGCCAAAACCGTGACGTCACTGGCTTGCACAACTGCATCGATGCGTTCCACCCCCCATGCCCCCCCCCCAAAACACTGCCGCGCAGTCTGGCGGAACAACGTGTACCAGGTCCGCAAAATGTCTAAACCTAAACTTCTTTCTAAATCTAAAAGCGAGGTCCGAAAACGTGCCAGTGAAATTTGTTTTTTAAGTCATTCAGAACAATTTGTAGACAAGAAGTATAAAGTTGTTACACTTTCTCACAGATTACCTGAAGTTTTATTAGTCCATATCACCGTGATACAAATTTCGCCCTACATTAGCTTGTGTAACAGTGACTCACATGAGAGAGCACTATAGGCAGGCTGCCAGCAGGAGAATGTAGCCTTGCATGCAGTCTATGCACACCCAGCCCAGACGGGTCCGACTCTCTCTCACTACTCCTGCTTGTGAGACTATTTTAGGACTTCTATTTCAGCCACCGTCTGACATGCCTCTTTATAATTAATGGACGCGTGACACTAAAAAACATTCGTCTTCAAAGTGGAAAAATGCGGAAACACTTAGCCGGTATAGAACGTCGTTCAAAAGTGATAATTCAACACGATAGTCGTTCGTTACTTTCCACTGAAACGGCGACCTAGCGAGGAAGGTATTTAAAGTAAGGTAAGAATGAGAAGTGAGTTTAAGATGGTTGTTGCGAGATCTTGTGGTGCATAACTTCTATTTTTACTTTCTCCCCTTATACATAGTATATGGAGAAAGTATTGTTTTCGTCAAAATTTTCGAATTTGAGTTGAGGGTGGATATATCCGTTTTGGGGTCCCCTGAATCCAAAAAAGTGGGTTTTGACGTGATGTCTGTCCGTCCGTGTGTGTGTGTCTGGATGTGTACAGTGCCACAGCCTACACCGTTGGTCCGATTTAGATGAAATTTGGCATGTATATATATAGTCACCGTATCTCCAGGCCTTTTTTTTCATTTTTTTGAATTTTTGATTTTTAAGGGTAGTTCACCCCTAAAAACCCTTAAAAACGTGAAAAATCCAATTTTCTCAAAAACGGCTCTAACGATTTTGATTAAAATTTGATGGTTTATAGTGCACAGAGTACTAAATAATTTGACACCACCCGCATATCTGTAAAAATGACGGTTCAAAAGTTATGGGCTTTTAAATGTCAAAAAAAATCAAAATTTTAAATTTTCGGCGAAAACAATAAAATTAAAGTATAACGTGACTGGTACCATTGAAACCAGCTTAAAAAACTAAACAAATTAGTATTTTGAATTATTTGTCTACGACTAACGGTTCCAGAGAAAAGTTAAATTTACTGTCCACGATAAACGCAGTACGTTGTCTGAAAGCGCCCAATGTTATTCTTATGGAGAATATAAAAAAATCAATTTCTTCCTTACTTTCCAACCGTTTTCCATGAAACTTGGTATGAAGTGTAAGGTCTAATCACCGAACAAAACCAGCTCAAAAAAGCTTGGTGTTACCGGGGGGGGGGGGTTCCCCCACACAATTTGAACAATAAATTATTAAACGATATTTAGAATAACTTTGTAGAACATGATAGTTTTATTACAGATTGTCTTTTTTAAATTTACTTAAGGGAGAAAGTATGTGTCAGTCCACTGGTACCGTTTATTCTGTTTTTACCCCGCGGAGAGAGGTGCTCGCCTCGAGAACCGAAGACCGTCGGTTCGATTCCAGACAGTTGTCTTTTGTATATGAGGTATTAATTATTTACCTATCTAACACATTACATTACCTATCTGAAAATAGCGGCCAGAAATTGGACCCCGGTTATGAAAGAGAAATATGTGAAAGACGATTGTGGCGCGATCTTTTAGTCTGGTACGTAACTAAGTCTTACATGTTCCTTAAACAGGAATATTAATTAATACAACAGCTAATGAAATCCAAGGAACCTACAGTTTGTGGGATCCGAACCACGATTTTATCTCTGAACTAGCCAAAGTACCCGTTCTTCACACGGGTTTAAAAAGGCTGAGAGGTGTTCGTAGGCTCTACTGATACATTTAAGTTACTGTTAATTAATTCTTCATTGTTTACAAAATGAAAAAAACACGAGTGTCTACAACATGACAAAGTAACATCTGACAAGTATTGGGAGAGGATAAGGATTAACGTAATAGAGACAGTCATCGGGGAAAAAATCTACCATTCCACTATTTCGAACTAATAATTCACTAATTTCGATCCAGCAGTTTATCTGAAAAATCAACTTTATTTCTTCTTCTTCCCGAACTGTCAAAATATAGTGCAAACGGATGTTGTCATTAGAAAATGTAAACATTGAAACCTAGGACGGTCACGGCAGCTATTTCTTCTTCTTCTTCCCGAACTGTCAAATTTTAGTGTTCACAGCTGTTGACATTCAAGTAATTTTATGTTTTCATTCTTTGAAAATGAAAACATTGAAACTTAGGACGTTCATGGGGCGTAGCCCGAGGGGATTTTAAGGGAACTAATATGCCTGTGTGTTGCATGAGTTTAAGATCTACCTTTCTGTAAAATTTCAAACCGGTCGGTTCAGTATTTTTTTGCGTTTACTTGCCACAACAAACCCACAAACATACAGAAACCACCTCTTCTTTATAATATTATAGATTACTATTTGGCCTAATTATTTTGTCTTTTCGGATGAACGTAGTATTTAGCAATAAAAGGCAATGGGATTTTCATTGAAATAATTTTGTTTTCTCAATTTAGCATTGTTTTACTTACAATAAGAAGTTTGTTGATTGTGTGTTACCTTACTAGTGTAATTTTTCCTTATGTTCAGTGTCTATTATTATCTGGTAATAATTATCTTTCTGAGATAGTGTCCTGTTGTTCGGAACGCGGTTAAGCTCAAGCAGTTCTCAGTATCATTGTAGAGATAAGATAACATTTTCAATAATGCATCATGCTTTTCGTCTATCAGAATTAGTGCACGTGTATTTAATTAGTGTTGTTGGTTTTTGTGTGAAAATGAATAACGGGATAGGCCATTCGATTCATTATCAGAATTTTACCTTGTTGAGTGTTGCTTTTGAATATTTTATGGCCCGTAGTATTCAAATTACTGATTTATTCTCCACCGTTTTCGCAAAATCAAAATGGCTGAGAGGGGCTTTGGAGTTGCTTAGTCACTTTGAAATCCTAGGAACACCTGTTTGGTTTCGAGCACATTCACTCGTCAGGTACAACTGTAATCCGCTAGGTCGGCGCTAGTGTCGCTTATTCGTTACGTATATTTGTGATTGTTTCGTGCAAGCTTCCTGATCGACCTGTTTACGATAACAATTGTGTTTTTTGTACATTTTAAAACAGTTTTATACCCCCAAAATGACCTATTTTATAAGATTATTGGATAAAAAAGGTGGTTTAAAAAAATCGTTTTCTTTAGTATACGAATTTTTTTCTTATTTCAAAATTGTACATAGGCTACGTAAAAAGGTATTTTATTCAACCATGTTCCCAAAATTTCAAAAGAATAATGTGTTTTCTCACACTCTTTGCATGAAAAACGCCATATTTCCGAATTCATCGCCCTGAAACTCAAAATACTTTCACTACAATCGAAAAATTATGCCAAAGCATATATAAGATTTAATTAATTAATAAAAAAACTAAGGTTAACATAAGGTTGTCAGCAGCTGAACTAGGCGTGTCGGGCGTGTTGCGTGTTATAAATCAATACAGGCGCCGCGTGCGTGTCCGTCTGCTGGCACCCGGGGGGGGGGGCTTAGGCCAGGGATGACTGGGGTTCCCCCCCACCAAGAGGGGGGTGCTCGTGCCCTTTTTGTTACAAATTGTCTCTTTTTTACCCTCGTTTGTAAATGTTCTCTGCGTATTCGAATGCAGTCGACGGATATTTATGTCAACACCGGACGGGTTTATCGGAATGAAAGGGGTTAAATGGTAAACATTAGAGATTACGGGCGTGGTAGCGATTTTTGGAAATAAAATTTGTTTCTGTACTTTGCTTGGAATTACGTTATTTGTTGTGTTGGTGGGAAATAGGTTAGATCACGGATATGTCTGAAGGGAATGGTTTCAGTTCATCTGAACAGCTGTTTTTATGTTTTAGACCCCCCACCCACCCACAGCTAAGATTCGCCCATGTAAACGACATCACAGACCATGATGAAATATATTTCTATACGTTGTTGGAAGAGATTTTTGACTTCTCTAAGCTAACCCAAAACCTATTTAAATGAAGTACTTAGCTCTCAAAACCCCAATTTTGAACAATATTCTGCATATTTCACTGAACATGTGACGAATAAAAGGGATATAATAGAAATAATTAACAATTAGTTGTCAAATTAAAATCAATAATTGGTTTTTTACATTGATTGTTGATTTTAACCATATATTAAAATGTTATCCTAACATAACCCAAATTTCACAAATGATACCAAATTTTCTGATTAATACTAAATAATTTAACTGAAACTGTTTGCGTCAGGTGAAAATTGTTAAATTTTAATCTAATATATTTCGTAAAGGGAAGTAAACACATTTATTTTTAACATGGGTGTCTTAGCTCTGTGGGGGTGTGTTGGTAAATGCGCTACCAAAATTTTAAACAGTGACGTAATTTGGATAGTGACGTCATATGATTAGTGACGTCATAGTTTTGTGATGAGACTAACTATAATATTACACTCATTGTCATTCATACTTGGCTTTAAATACCTACCTGGGTAGTTGCCATTTCAGTTAAAATTTTAAAGTATAAAGTAATGTATTAAATATTTCATCGTTTTATTCCCTATCTAAACAAGTATAAAATTGAATTTCTTGTGCTTTTGTATTTGTATGAAACAAGATACAGTAATTATATGTTAGTCAATTATCTATTGTAAAACTAGTTTCTCTTAAAATATAAACTTAATTTTAATAAATTCTTTGAAGTCTATAGGCAACCACTTTTTCAACACCTACGTTTTTCTTTATGAATAAACAATATGAATATAATATGAAGAACGAAAATTAAATAATGGTAACCATTGCTTAGAAGCAACGGAACTTAAATTCAATATGGCGGTACTAATGCTGACTTCGAACTTGAAAGATCAGAAAGATTACTCTTGATCAGAAAGATTGTTTCATCGCTAAATCCTTGGAGATTTAATCGAAATGTCATTTCCTATTGGATTTACCGGAGAAAAGATTTTCTTGATTTATTTTAGCCATTTCGAAATCCAATAAGTTCTATAAATTATATCTAAACCTACAGCATTAGTGTGGTTATAAAAGTCTGCAATACCTCCACTTTCTTTCCTCTCTCTCTCTCTCTCCTTTAGCAGATGACTCTTATGCTAAACAATTGCTACTTAATTTTTTATTACCATAAAATATTCTTCTTCATATTATTTTATGGCGCATCGTAATGTCTAGCGACAAATATAGTAAAATATATGCATTAAAATTGTAATGAGATATATTTATGTGTTTTATGACTCAACCAAATGGATTCAAAGAATCTCGGTTGTGTTTTGTTCATTTCTCATGCTTTCGGTGTTGACTGTTGGAAAAAACAATTTTTTTACCGTTTTCCTGCCATTTTAGATGAAAAGTTTAAAATGACCGCTATATCGAAATTTGAAATTGGACCAAGTTGAACTGTTCTCCTACAATACAGTTTGATAATTTTTTTGGGAAAATATTCTAGATTTTATCTTTATTTTCGCCTATATAACATTTTCTCTGCGTTTGGCTCTTTACGGGACACTCTGTATTTTAGAAAATGATAGTAAAAATATTTTGAAAAGTGTTGCAGGCAACACTTTACAAATCAGTATTATAGAATTATTAAGGTCTGTATAACTATTTTTTAGCTGTTATGGGTTTTCTTTGTTGCAGTATTTTCCTTATTGTTATTAGTATTTTTTATAGTTGTACTTTTTGTCTTGGCTCTGAGGGGGGTTTCCAGTCCGTCAGACCAAAATTTGAAACGGAAGTAACGACATATGGTTACAAGGACAGCTGTTTAGAGGAACTGGGAAACATTCTCTTTAGACATATTATCTAAGCCATTTCCCAAAGTAGATTAGTTTATTGAAATGGCGACCAAACCACAAGGTAGGTATTCGGCGCGATCTTGTAGTCTTGTTACTGACTAAGGTTGACATGTTCCTTAGACAGGACTGTCAATTATTAGCAGGCAATGGCGTGTCTAAGGGACCTACAGTTTAACGTGGAGTACGAACCACTGTCTCTGAACTACGAACTGGTCTAATTACGAGGATGGTCTTTGCGGATTATTCAATAGTGCGGACGTTAATACACACAATAGAACACTACGTTCACCGACCATCGCTCGCAACTATCCACAATTCGTGACCCATAAGTAGCTGGATTACAAGACACGCCACCAAGACATTTTTATTTCTTTTTATTAATTTTTACTGGATACAAACGACCCGTAGTGCACTGCGCCGCATGTACGTCAAATCAATGTTACATTAATGAAAGGATCACATATCAATTGTCGCCAGGTCATTACCATGATTGTGGGCGTGATAAGGCGTGCGTGTGCGCGTGTGTGTGTGTCCAACACGTGCCGGTACTCCCTCCCGCCCCTCCCACGTCTAGACGCCCCCTCCCTCCATCTACCATCATTAAATTCAATTATCCACCTATTTACCTCTCTGCGCCTTGGTTACAACTGTGTTATTCCAGGAATTCGTCTATTTGGTTTTACACTGTGGTGTTCGGTGTTCCCAGAATTGATGCCCTCACTAATACAAATTTTGGAACATCGTGTAATGAGCTCGAGGAACAGGTCTTATCTCAGTTTGTGTCTGTCTGTTTGTCTATCCGTAACGCTAAACAAGGCATTTTTGTATTCGTATTCTCCATGAAAACGAGGACACATACAGTTATGAAACATATTTTCCTTATTCTATTATACCGTTTGGAGAAGATTTTTGTTTACAGTAAACTGACCTTAGCATTGTGATAATAAAATAATAAACTCTCAAAAAATAAGTTTTGAGCTATATTAGGCGTATATTTTTAGATTACAAGGAACGTGTGATAAAAGAAATAAATAAAAAATGAGAATGAAAAATGTGATAAATGATTTATAGTAAGAAAAATATCATTGAAAAACATCGATCATTGGTTTTAAACCCTTTTCGAAATCATACTACTATATTAAAATGTTATCTTAACGTATAACTAATTTTAAATTAAGCTTGAAATTTATTTTTTCATCAGAATCTTTGAGTTTTGTGACTCCATCGGTATCCTGTATAGCTGTCATCTAACATTTGACTTATATTTACTCTAATTAACATTACATGGAGTAAAATTGCATATACTTATTGCTTTTATCTCTTTTTCGTGTTTTTTTAGAAAATATATTTTTTTAAAGACTGAAAGTGTAGACTAATGTAGTGTTCTTAGAACTTACGAACGCTCGGAGTGATTGATTAAGATATAAAATGAATATTTTAGTGAGTTTGATTTTTTTGGAAACCATCTAATATCGATCCTACTCGCGGGTACTAAGGTATTTTTGAGGGACCGCGGAATTGAACCCTCGACTCCTAATCTGACATCTAATACAAAAATCGATCGCCCAAAATAAATCCTATTGTCTCTGTTTACGCCTGCGAAGCGCAAATGCAATATGAACGCTGTGTTCAAATTGCGTGACCTACTTTCAACGGCGTTGACGGCGTCTTGGTAATACATTAAAAAACACTTGTGTATAAATTCTGGTGGCAATTATATTCGTAGAGATTTCAACATAGTTTAAACGGAAAAATATCTTACAGTAATATAACGCCTCAAATAAATTTTATCTAGCGTGAAGCAACAGAACAACAAAACAATCCTTAGCGAACAAACAAACCATGATTCATTGGCGCCATATAATCCAATAGGCGTTTTAAATTGGCCACATTATTCAACGGTAGTTTGAATAATGTCGTACACCGACGCGTCTGCGCGAGTCGCTACGCTGTAATTTGACTGATCAGAAGCCACTGCTTGTCTGTCTCACCCGCAAATACAGGGTGTTACGTAGGCCCGCAGACCATAGGCGGCGAGGCCGCGAGTGTGGGATAATGTGGGACCTGCTGATGTATTGATATTGAGACCACGCTGTTTGAACTGTGTTGTGTTGTTAGTCAAATTACGTTTGCTAATATCTTCTTCTGCTCTTCCTGGAACAAACTGGCAGGGAATTAAAGTATTTTGTACCTCCATATTGGAGTTCTACTTTCGTTAGAGCAATGTTAAACGTTACATTTACTTCCCTGTGTGAAATAGGTTAGATCATGGATATGTCTAAAGGGAATGTTTCAAATTTTGGTCTTATTGCCAATAGCCCCCAGAGCTAAGACATATTCGTGTAAAAAACTATTCGCACGTCACACGTGCAAATAGTCTCTGCGGTTACCAAGATACAATAAAACTAAACACAGTAAGTTGTACTTTGGGGATCCAATGTTAATCTTAAGGAGGATACGGAAAATTTAATATTTCACTTATCAATGTATATTTTTCCGCGAAACTTGATATTTAGCTTTATGTGGTTGAGATCTATCCATTTATGCTTAAAAACCATAGTTTATGTTTTTATCATGGCAGCTAACCTGCATACTCTTTTCCCATGTTAATCATATAGAGAATAGGCAAACTCTTTTATTTATGGACAGATGTTTATGAAACTCGGCATAAGTGGTAAAAGAAAAATTGTTTACACGTACTTTCAGTGTTCCTCACAGCAGCAAACCTGCATACTCTTTTCCATGTTAATCTTATGGATTATGTTAATAGGCAAACAACTCTCATATTTATCGACAGATAATAATAAAACTTGTTATGAATTATTGATTTGGAAATTCGCTGAGTACGCAGGTATGCTGCGACGGGGGTAATTTATTTACCACACACTGAGTTTTACAAACGTAGTATCATTCACGGTAGCAGATTCATTTCGCACGAAGTATCCGAATAGAACCTTGAAGGTACACGGTGGTTTTGAACGTCCTCGACGTGTGTCCGGTGTGTCGTGTGGGCCAGCCGTGTGTGGGCTCGGAGTGTGTCTCGCCCCGGTCTGTGTGGGCAGCTTCATTCACTCCAGGCACCTCACTTCCTGTACCGCGACAGGTCCTAAAATATGTAGTCATATTGCCAACAGAATCACAGTTCTGTGATGATTTTACGACTCAAAGAAACAGTATGACTGAATGAACTCATACCTTTTTATGGTTACCCAACCAAGAAGGTATTTTATGCCGAGTATTAATGAGAAATGAGTGTAACATGCTTATGGTGTGGTCTTGTAGTCTTGTAACTGGCTAAGGCTGACTTATTACTCAGACAGGAATGTTAATTAATAGCCCAACAGTCTATGACATCTAATAGACCTAAATTATCATACTTTTGACTCTGAATTACAAACAATTACAAACTGGTCTAATAAGAGGAAGGTTTTTGCGGATTTATAATATTCAATAGTGCGGACGTTAATACACACCAGGGAATATCACATCCACTCATAACTATCCTCAGTACTTTCTCCATTTTAAAATAAAACTAAATAATACCTACGTTTACATAATACTATCACACTATTTAACGCTTATGAAAATAAAATTTAAAAATTGCATTAATGTATGCATACAATAAATTTGTAGACATACATTTTTTGATATTCGAAGGTAATACATTTTTAAACTATTTATACCTATTGTCTTTAGCTTATGATTTTTTTCAACCTAAACTCAGAGGGAAATTTTTCGCTCCAATCTGTTTGTTTCATATTATGGTTTGGGTAAAACTAGCCAGTTTCAACAAACTTGTTAAGTTGATAACTTATTGAAGTATTAAATCAAAATAGTAGTTTGTTGTGACTCTCAGTATCTTTGATGATATCCCAATAAAACACGGTTATGTGGAATTTTTCGTGAGTTTTGACTTATTAAGATTATATTTTTGTTATTGTTTACATACATTTTATAATTTTGTTATTTTTTATCTCAATTTCTGTTAAAAGCCCCGTTACTATGATAGTTTTACAGTTTATTTATTCTTGTATATATTTTTTCCTGAGTCATGCGTTTTCTTTTTCCTACCATCCGAATCGAAATGGAGCAGTATGTTTTATTAAGGCGTTGCCACCGAGGGAGGTGGCATTCTGTGGCTCCCTTTTATTGACCAAGAGGGAAAGTTTTTATTTTCCTGTCCGGGAAAGCATTCCTGTGTAAAGTAAGTCATCGGAGAAGGGAAAATGGATTTAATTGAGCTCAAAATCTAATAAAATCCACCCTTACTCGTTTTGTGGATACATTCTCAGTGTTCATAGCCAAACTGTAGTGCGTTCAGGAGCTAAATTGCTCACAAAACACTCCAAAAAATTTTGAAATTTGTATATAAATTTCTTGTTAGTACTGAGTGTCCATAGAACATTCTTCAGGTTTTAAAACATTTAATCAAGACTATGGTTGGATCGGCCCATACGTTAGCCAACATCTGCTGGCAGATTGAAGCTACTGCGTTGCAATTTCTTCCTTAGAACTCTTGAGTGTTTGAGGAATTGGTGGAACAAACACTTTATCTTTTATATAGCCCAGAAAAAAAGAAGTCACAAACAGTAAGGTCTGGGGAGCAAGGTGGCGACTTTAAAATGGCCGATTCATTTTTATCACATCGGCCATTCCAGCTGTTAGGTAGTTTTTTCTATTCAAGAATCTACAAAATTTGTTGTGCCAATGTAGTGGAGCGTGTCCGATTGAATCACGAGATTCTGTCTCTATTCTTCTAGTTTGAGGAACAAATTGATTATGCTGTGATACCCAAACTACTTTATTATATAACAGTCATAAATGATCAATTTTGGTCGTATTTTAAAACAAAATGTTTTTTCTTCAACTGTAACCATTTAAAAAAATAGTCAACAAAACGTTAGTAGGGAGTTGTGTAAATCTATATAATACTTATAAATATGCAAAGACCATTCCTGACGATAAACATGGGAATTATTTCCTATTCCCCATAAGATTAAAATTAAAGTGAGTAGGTCTGCTGTGAGGAACACTGATATCCATCAACATTTTATTTAACATTTATACCAACTTTTATCAACATCTGTCCATAAATAAAGGAGTTTGCCTAATCTCCATATGATTAACATAAAGAGTATGCAGGTTGCTGCCATTAAACACATAAACTATGATTTTTTAGCACAAATTGTCTCAACCACATAAAATACTTACATAAAAATATTAATAATAATGAAAAATTAATTTTTCAACATAAATTAACATTGGAGCCTCAAATACAACTTATGTGTTTAGATTTTTTTATATCTCGGTAACCGTAAGATAGAGACTAAGGAACTTAATTGTGAATTTTTAAGCTGACCAATGGTGAAACATAAAATTAGAATTATATTACAGGAAAAACGCAAAAAATCAAAACCCCTCAGAACAGAATCCAAGGTGAATATGTCATTTACGAATTCAGATTTTAGGAATACATTCAAAGTGGTCTCGACGGAAATGGATATCTTGTCACAACACAAAAAATATTAAATATATATATATATATACAAAAAAATATATAAAATTAGATATTGTTTTTGCGCTCAAAGAAAATATAATTGAACTCTTAAATGTAATATTTTGCATAAAATTCAATATCAACAAAACGTGAAAAATTTAGGATTAACTTTAGACGTTTGAAAAATTTAATAAAATATTCAGACTTTAATATTAAACTGTAGTCTTTAGATTCTGTTTATAACAGTCTTTAAGGAACATGTGAGTCTTAGTCATAACAACTACAAGATTAAAATATTTAATTCAAAAATTAAAATACCTACCTTACCCAGTATTACGCCATGTGTTTAGTTGCAGAATTCTTACAAGTAGAATTAATGAGTGAGTCTAGCAGATTGTTTCATATGACTGTCGATGTTTCAGTGGCGAGGGATGTTAGCGGAGACAACCTAGCAGAGAGTGGTGGGGAGGAGAGCGAAGAAGAGTGGAACTATATACCAGGCAACGACAAACAGAATCAGCCCTCAGAACAGGCTGAATCCAAGGTGAATATCGGTATCTTCATCAGTTTAATTTCAAAGATATGATTTTATACATAGATACAAGATTATTAAATCCGTGGTCCTCTGAGACGGGGAATTGGATAGGTCATGTAATACTTATGCCAGCAAAGAATAAAAATTTAACTACCTATTTAGAAAGATGTCAATATCATAAAAGCTGGACTCTACTAGATATAATTCGGTTTATAGTCGTCTACAACATCGCTTGAAAACACAAAGCCATGAGGAAACATTTCAAAAGTAAATGTTGACACCTTTTAGCGGTGAATTTAGGAACGAAAGCAAAATATTGTGGCAAATATCAATATAGACTGTAATTTAATCGCAATATTTGTTAGTGGCCCTTTTTTAGCACTTTTGTGACGACGTAACATTACGGCAACAACTGTGAAAAGTTTAACCCTTTAAAGAATACTGTATTTTGCGTCAAAATAGGATTGACCTTTTAAAACGTCTTTTTTATGGATCCGCAAAAAGGAGTAGTGATGTTTTAGAACGTCATTTAACGAAATTTGTTCAAATACATATAACCTGACATAGATTGATTCATAAGCTATAAATCGATTATTAAAGACAGGTAGAGACGAGGAACATGTACTTATGTGTTTTCAGTAGGTTGTGTGTAATCTGCAGAGGGTTTATTAGGCAGGGTGGTCGTGGCGGGAAGTTTCGGCGGAAAAAGTGGTGGCGCGGCATGAAGTTTTATTAGACCTTTTATTTATTAGCACTGAATAAAAGCGAAAGCGTTCTACACTCCCCTATTATTGACGTCTGTATCTCTGTAGCTGAGAGTTGTTCATTCGCTAAACATCACTCGGTGCTTTCTTTTGCTCTTTATTGAAAAATTGATAATTGAAAAATTTATTGAAAAAAGTTCTAAAATGTTGCATTTTGAATTTAAAACACGTTTCTAACTATATTCACGCCATGTTGGAATGTATATTAGTGAAAATTAAAAAAATTTTAATTTTTTACTCTTGAGGTGTGTTTTGAGTTTTTACCCTTATTTCTTAACAGCTCTCAAATAATGACGTTTTAAAATGTTGTTACTCCTTAAAGGGTCAACAGGCCCCAGAGATTAGGTTGTCGAATAAGAGGAAAAATAATCTGTGGTCCAAATTTTAGGGTTGCAGACAGGTTTTGAGAAGGTACACTTTTTTGGAAGTTAGACAGTCTGTCTAACTTCCTCATTCTTATTTTCCCCATTCCTCTAATTCCTTTTCTGGAGTTGATCCCAAGTTCTGAGGCAAGTATTTCTTGTCCCATGGGGGAGACGAAGCTAGCAAGCATTTCCAGGGTTTACTGTCTTTTGAGTTGATGTGTAACTTAAAATTTGTTTAACAGCAGGACGACGAAGACATGAACTCGCAGCTGAATCCGAATGCAGCCGAGTTTGTTCCTGTTTCCCCGAAGCGACTGCTCATGGATGATCCGGTGATCGCCTCGTCTCCCGCCCACGGCTTTGAGAAGTCCCTCGACAACGTCCCGCTTCCCTCAGAGCTGGAGTTTAGTAATGAGATCTCCCAAAGGCCGGGCGACCTAGAATATTCCAGTGAGTTTCTGCCATCACTTTATTTATTTGATGTGGCAGTCGTAGCTGAGTGGGTACAGTACTGGCATACCACCCAAAAAACCCGGGTTCAATTCCCGGTCATGATACATGAAATTTAATTTCTCAGGCTGCCACCGTGCTTCGGAAGGCACGTTAAGCTGTTGGTCCCGGCTACATAAGTAGTCGTTAGGTCACATTAGAGGCAGTAGTGCGACCTGAAAACTCCAGCATTAGACCTTGGCCAGAAGGTTACACGGAACTTAACTTTTTATTTATTTGATTTAAAAGTTAATGTTATTTTTTTTAAATCCTCGTAGGTTTTTCTGGAATTGGTACATTTGTATGGAAAAAATACTTGTCAACATTAGATATAATAGGTTCATAATGATATTAAAACAGATTAAAACACAAACAAAAATGTCCTTCATACTTCAAAGCCTACAAAGGGCTGTGTTCTTTAATTATACGTGTACTTTCATTTGAAAGTAAACATAGAACATGTTTCCTCTAAATTATTGTGAAGAATATTATTTTAAAGTTATATTTTATTAGTTTTGAAAATATTGTTTCTATAAATACTCCACTTTTAGAGAAGTAAACATTCATAATACTTGACATCTGAAATCTAGCAAAAGGAGTTCTATCTATCTGATTGAAGCCTTTCTCTTAAAATGGAGTTAAAGTTGAAAATGTCTATAATGTCAGATATCTGTGTTAGATAAACACACTTATTTTTTGTCTTAAATACTTTTAACTCTTTCAATAATACAGGTTCTTAAAATTACTTTGTTTTTAGATGGTCCCAAGAATGGAGATGACTTCCTTGGTAACTTATCGACTCTTCACAAGAATGGCGAAGGATTCAATGGCTCATCAGTTTGCTCTGAACTGGCCGGTGCAACTCTTGTAAACCTCAATGAAAAGCACCAAGACATCGTTTCGTTTGACAAATTTGCTGCTTTTCAAAACATGGAAGAAAAAGTTACATCTGCAGTACTTGAAAAAGCTAATCTTTTTGGTGAAAACAATGAATTTAGCAACAATGCTTTTGAAGCCACTAACATTTTTGATAAAAGTGATCCAATGACTGCTTCGTTCATGGGTAAGGAACTCCCTTCTTCTCCGGAATATGAAGATAACATAGTTCCTGGCACTCCTCGCTCTACAACAGTTGAAGCACCCAGCTCTCCTACGGCCGATGAGATTTCCCCAGCTGTGCATCACACAGAGCTTGATTCACCTGTCGATGACTTTGCTGCAGACACACAGAAATCTCCTGACCTTATTTCACCTGGGGATGGACCACATGATGGAATAACCTCTGCCCAAGAAAGAACAAGTTCATCCGGATTTGAGTCTGAAAGTGGTGCTGATGATAATGAACCTAATGCTGTCTGTGGTGAAGGATTTTCAACAGAGTACAGGGAATCCCCAATAGATGTGAACCTTGAATCCAATCAGTCTTTTGGTAACACAAACCCCTTTGATACACCACAACAGCCCTTAGTTTCTCCCATAGGTCAATCTGATGCTTCAGAAGAATTGCATGAAGAATCACCATTAGAGAATCAGAAAAAAGATTTTGGAATAGATCAGCTTGAGGATCAAATTGACTTTATGTCGAATGCTGTCTCTTCACGGATTGAAGCAGAGTTGGAAACAGTTCCCTTTAACCAACTTGAATCTCCCAAGGACAACCCTGAGATGTTTCTGTGTGTTTGCCCTCCAAAGCCTTCTGAAACTCAAGATGATGTGGAAACCTTGTCGCCAATAAGACCAGATGACTTTATGACAGCCAACTACCAAACAAATGTTAATGATGTCACACAAAACCTCTTCTCTGATGACACAAATCCTGAGATTGAAGAAACCAGCTTCACTATTGAAGATTCCCAAGTCAACGAGGCATCGCATGTTGACTTGGATACAACCGAAGGCTTTTTAGAAACAGAGTCTAAAATAGTACAGGATTCGCTAGACTGTGAACAGTTATCTAAGCTAGAGAAAGACCTAGAAATAAGTCATGGAATATCTGAGGCCGAGGCTACAATTCCCAGTCCTATTAGCCCTAAAGCAGTTGAAAAAGTTCTTGCTGCATTTGATGACATAAAACTTGATGAACATGAAAGAGAAGTGAGAAATGAATCACAGGACTTTACCAGAGATCTAGACATTGAAGCAGAGACTAAGGAAATGAAATTAGAGTTTGAATCTCACATTTCTGATTCCCATACAACACCCGAAGAACTGAAAAATGTGGAAGAAGGCTTTGAGGTCATAAACAAAGATGAACTCTCACAAGATATTGATCATAAAGAGAATTTAAGGAAGGAATCCGAGCTGGTTACTGGTCTAGTTTCCCCAACTAAAGAAACTAATCCTTTTAAAATGGACGATGACTGTATTCCAGCAAACTTAATTCCCGAGAGTAGAGAATTAGCTGTTGAATCGCAAAATTCCTTTAATAATGATTTTATGAATGCGGTGGATCAATTCAATTCTGCAGTTGAGGAAAAAGTAACCTCTGATAATTATAATCAGGTTTCTTCAACACAGGAGCACGTTCATTTAGAACCAGAGGCAACAAAGACAGTTTCATACCAAACACTAACACCCGCAAATGAACCCCAGATTACCAAATCCGACAGTTATGTCACTGGAGAGGAGGAAATTAAGGAGGCGCTCACAACTGAAGAAATTACCCCAGAAGTCAATAAACCTGAAGAACTGGATGTCTCCGTGGTAGAAAAAGAAACTGTTGTGGATAAATTGGAACCTGAACCACTGGTGGAGACAAAAGCTCCCGTGTTGGAATCTGTTCAGAAGAGTGAGCCAGTTCAGAGCACAACTGTAACAGAGACCTTGATCACAGCCCTAGAAGAGACGAGCGAAGTTCCAACAGTAGCAACGACAGAAGTGCCATCATCAGCTGGGACTCCTCCCCCCACTCCTGCCCCCGGAATGGACGACAGCACAGAAGTTCAGGAAACACCCAAAACCGATATTTTGGTTGCTGCTGTGGCTGCTGCAGGTAATATGATTTTCCTTTTTAATCTTTTTAATGATGAATAAAATTTGGTGGAACGTGTCTATTTTTAACGTGGTGACTCAGCCTTACCACTTACTCCTTACCCCAGTTCCAATATTATTGTTCCGCCACCTGTCACTGCCAGTAACCTTCGGGGACACTGGAAAGGAAACACCCAAAACCGATATTTTGGTTGCTGCTGTGGCTGCTGCAGGTAATATGATTTTCCTTTTTAATCTTTTTAATGATGAATAAAATTTGGTGGAACGTGTCTATTTTTAACGTGGTGACTCAGCCTTACCACTTACTCCTTACCCCAGTTCCAATATTATTGTTCCGCCACCTGTCACTGCCAGTAACCTTCGGGGACACTGAAAAGGAAACATACATTTCTTACTATTCAAACTAAAATTGGAATGATGACAAAAACAGGGATATTACAAAATCAGGAGGCCTAGCCAATCGCCGCACCAATCAGGCTATTAACAACCACGGAAAGTAAAATATTAAGAAACGTGGTGACCTGATTGGATTGGCACTAATTTTTTTAAATAAGCATTTTGCTGAAACTTTTTAATGCTGACCCTATCGGTCCTAATTTTTTCTTGCAATAAGTGGTAATTTTTAATTAGAATTATTCTCATGTTAGCTATCGAGATACAACAAATCATAACTGGAAAAAAAACTAAAAATATTTGGTGAAATTTTTCCATTATATTGCTCTATATGTGACCTAAAATTTAATTTGGCTCTCCAATAATCAGGCCTGAATTAGGCGTAGAAGCTAATGTGATAAAGGATGTTCAACAATTGATGTTCCTTCAATTATCCAAAGTAAAAGTAGGAAATTCCACCAGAGTTCCACCCAATTCTATTTAAAACTTTAATTATTATGTTAACATTTTTCCTTTATTTTACTCTCACTCACAATCCACTGACACACGGCGTAATTTTTCCTTGTTCCAGGAGCAGTGGCTGCTGGAAGTGCCATCCTTGCAGAAAAAGAGGCGAAGAAAACAAAGGAAGTATCGACGAAAAAGCCAGCTGTTGGTGCGAAGAAACCTGAAGTCGCAGGGAAACTTACCGCCTCTAAAACTACCGCCTCTAAAGCTCCTGCCACCAAGCCAGCAGTGTCAAAAACTACGAATACGACAACGACTAAAACGGTCGGAACTGCAGCCAAAACTTCAACTGCAACAGCCAGGCCAGCTGCTTCCAAGACGTCTGCTGTGAGCACCGCACCTAAAAAACCAACTGCACCAGCACCAGCTAAGCCAGCCCCTGCAGCTGCCACAAAACAAACAACAACCGGTTCGAAAACGGTTCCTAAACAACTTTCTTTGGCAACAAAGACTACACCCACAACTGCTAAATCTTTAACGCCAAACAGTAAACCGACAACTCCAACCACAGGAAAATCTCCAATGCTAAAATCTCCCTCAACAAAGCCTGCACCACGATCACCACTTGTCCCCAAGACATCGGTCAAACCTGCAGCTGATAAATTGGCTGAGAAGAAACCGCTGACCAATGGAGATATAAAACCACTGAAAAAATCTGATGTTCCTAAGAAGACTACTACTACCACTCTTTCAGCTAAACAGCCTGCAGCCAAACCTACGTTGACTTCGAGGACGGCTGCTTCCCCTAAAACTGCTTCCACAGCTACAACAAATGCCCCTAAACCAAAACCAGCCTCTGCCTTGGCTCCGAAACCATCTACAGTTGGTGCCAAGAGGCCGAGTACCGCTCCTCCTGCGAAACCAATGAATGGAAAAGAGGCTGTAAGCAAGCTGGCACCAAGAACAAAACCAGCACTCAATGGAAAATCCTCACCTAAGCCTCTAGCTGGTGTAAAAAAGACTGACCCTAAGCCGAATGCTACAAAAACCGATGTAAAACCACCCCCAATTAGGAAGCCAGAAGAAATGAAGAAAGCGGAACAGAAACAGGAGGAGATCCAAGAGTCACCCGTAACAGTGCCGACTACAAACGGGTTCGCGGATCATAACGAAGATCAAGAGAGTATGAAAATTGAAGATTTAGCACCAGTGACGGTCGAAATTGTAAATTGAAACCCCCAAAGGTAGTGTTACTACAATTTAAATTAAAAGTCTGAATTAACTCTCGATTCTTATTTATAAGTGATTTGTATGTAGTATGGTTAATCATGTTGAGTGTGATGTACGCGGCAAAACTCGATTAGAGCCTGTATAAGTGAAGATTGTGTATTTATGGATATAGTCCCGGTTTTGTTAAGGATATTTTTTATTACTATACTATAATTTCTATTTTGTATATTATTCAGAATCTAATATGTTGTCTGTTGTTTAGTTTTGTTAATCGTAGTGTATCTGTGAACTGCTTGGAGGAAGTATCGTCGGCTCGTATTTACCTAGAAGAGCCTAAGCAGTTTGTCATATCTGGAGCTCTGGATGGTTCTTGGCTCATCCGGCTACAGTTTCCTGTTTTTCAGCTTTTTAAAAGTTGCTAGTCAAAAATTTAAAAATCAATTTGCACCAAGTGACTGAGACCGAGCCAAGTTCGTCCGCTTACAGCATCATCACGGTGGAAATGGATTCACTTAACTATTTGCTTTATCATTATAGCTTTTTATATTTAAGTTATTTCCCTAACAACTTTTTCTTGGTTGTAGAAACATTGTAAATATCATTATGTATATGCTATTAATAGACGTCAGGTGCTAAAATATGTCTTTTAACTAACTTTTTTTAACTTTTTAGTAAATTGAAAGACATCTGACATTTTTTGTTATGTAACAGTAATTGAAAATTTAAATTAATATTGTTTCGTGCCTAATAATACTATATAACTTATGTATTTATAGCCTAATTTAACTTTTGTAATTTATTGCAAATTGTTATTTATATTTGATTTAAGAAACCTCACTAAAATCGGTGATGATCAAATGTTGTTCGATTTATTTATATTGAAGTTTTAAACATTGTAACCTTGAGAGTGATATAGCACAAACATTTTTTTATACATTATAAACTTTATGAAAATAAAATTGTGATGGCATTTTTTATTATTTGCGTTTTTTCCTCTACATCTCTAGAAACTTTTCTATAAATTTATTTTTCGTCAGACTATATGGGAACTTATGATTTTCAGTATTAAAGTACAACTGGAAACTTCTCCCGGTTTAATTTTTTTAGACACGCTCCAATCCTGTCTTTTCTGATCATTTAAATTAGCTTCTTTTAGGTATCAGAAAAGACAGAAAAGGATTGTATATTTTCATGTTAGGGACATGTTATGTTACGTTACGTGTGCACGTATGTTTCGTGATTCATTAACAGGGTCATTAGGTAATGAAACTTACTTTCTGTGTCGGGAAACTGACTTCTTTTTTCCAGAAATTAGCTACCAGTATGGATTTGTCATTTGCTTCTAAAATATCATTGATTGTCCAAGACTGACTGGTCTAAGTGTGGATAAAGCAGCAAAAGGCTAAGATCTTGTGCACCACACACACATACACAATATCTTTCGTTATTTCTAAGAAAGCCCCATCTTTGCAGGTTTTCCCATTTTGGTTCCTATACCATTAAAACGATTCAGGAACTCCCACACCGTTTATGGTAGGGCCCCACCAGGAGATAACTTCTTAATGTTGTCACAATTGAAGGTTATCACAAAAGCGACACTTTTCAAGTTCCCTAACAATTTTTGAAAGAATTTTTGAAGTTCCCTAACAAGGGGAAGTTTGTACAGGAGGTTAGGGCTCAAGGCTTAGCTTGAGACCTAGAATGCCTAGAAATCAAGAGCCCGGCAAAGTGGGGCTTACGTGGATAGTTATGAACGATGGTCGATGGTCGGTCGGTGGGTGTAGTGTTCTCTTGTATGGATTAATGTCCGCACTATTGAATACTATGTTAATCTGCAAAGACCATCCTCATAATTAGACCAATTTGTAATTCGGAGGCAGCTGTTTGGACTCCACGCTATGCCATCGGCTGTTGCGCTATTAATTAACAGTTCTGTCTAAGGAATATGTCAGCCTTAGTCGGTAAAAAGACTACAAGATTGTGCCACAATCATCTTACACTCAATCCTCATACATACTTGGTTCAAAATACCTACCTTGTAGTATGGTCGTCATTTCAATAATCTAATCTAATCACAAAATGAACATTGTTGCTGAAGGTCTAAAATCCAAGATAACGGAGGCAGGTGCTGCATGCTTTTGATGTCGACCTAGGATTACAGTTATTTGTGACAAAACCGCTTAATCAATCGTCATTGGAATAACTCTAATGACATTCACAAAATACCATATTAGGCTTAATAGAAATAGGTACCGAGATAATATCCCAAAATTAAAATAAGTAAAAGGTTGCTGGATTGAAACCGTTGGTCTACGACTCTCGGCAGATCATGAGCGGTCATCTTTAGGTGAGTCTAGACTTTTGACAACCTCACCTATCCCATTCGTCATCGCAGGGGGCTATAAAAGTGTCATAACCCGTGGTCCGGACTTTTGGCAACTGCTGTCCTCCCTGGTGGGGATTTCAGGGATTTCGTTCGTGCCGGGCGGGGTTGAGGTGAGGGAGAAAGCGCGCTAGAGAAGGGCGAGCGAGGAGGCGGTGTCTTTTCTCATTTCTCATTTATACTTGGCTAAGAATACCTACATGGGTAGGTCGCCATTTCAAATGGTAATCTAATCTGGTTTACCTCTTAACTTCAGCTGACCAAGAAGCCCACTAGAAGCAAGTCCACGATGGGAGTGCTGACTTTCCGTTGTCTAGCACAATAAGCCTTGGTTAATGAGCACCTGCAGGAATTCTCTTGTGGGTTGGGATACAAACCCATTCGGTATACCCAAGTTTAGGATACCCCCTTTCAATCTTTTTTATTAGCATCTTGCATAGTTGTTGCTATGTATTTTAATATTTTTCCTTCTATCATACTTTATGGAGGCTAAGAAGTGTATTTTTTACAAGTGAATGACTGAGACGCTCCCCCTAAATGCAGGTGTGTAATTTTTGAAGAGATGTTTCCTGACCTTTTTAGTGATCTACTTGATAAGGGAAAAGCCTTCGGCACTTCCCATTCCTTAATGCATTGGTGTGTTGATGTGGGTGTATGTCTACTCAATAGCCTACCTCAATAGCTTGTGATTTTGAGAAGATTTACTGCTCACATCTCGCTTACAAACTGGGACCTTATGTTCTAGATATATTTATTAGCTTATTGTAAGTTTTTATTTGGTGCTAACAAGTTCTATTCTATACAAAATGAACCCCAACAAACACTGTTGTATATACATTATCCATCACAAGACAAGGCAGTGCCTTCGTTATGCGCAACGCAAGCAACTCTTATGTGTTGGGCAAACTGTATCTTCCAGAATACGGGCACTGATCAAAACTATCTTTGAACATTTCTTATTTTTTATCTTTGGTGTTATCCCTGTCTCATTATTACCTTATTTCTGTGTTATTTTTCTTCTATTGTAGTTTTACCATAAGGGGTTAAGTTTTATTATCATTGCGAAAACTAAAAAACTTGAAAATTGCTCTAACGGTGTTAATTGAAATTCATCAGTTGATAGTTCATAAAGTACAAAATAATATTACACCACCTGCATGTCTATAAAAATTATGGTTTAAAAGTTATAGGCTTTTAAATTTAAAGTTTTCCGTGAAAAAATAAAGGTGAAGTATAATTTGTCCACCGCCATCAAAACTTGCTTAAAAAACTAAACGAATTAGTATATTGAATACAAAAAATACAACACAGCTGGTCATCGTTATGTAGTACAAAACTAAGGTTTGGACTACTCACTATCAAAAGGTTAAAAATTCCACTGGCGGTAATGTACGCAAAATACTAAAACATTTATACTTTTGATGCATAAATAAAGTAAATAAAGGTCTAAAAGGGCATTTTCTAATCTGTTCCGTTTTACGTACGTGTTTGGAAAATAATGTGGTTTTCTGATGATTATTGGAAGCATACAAATAATATGAAAACATTTTTGTATTTAATTTCTTACGGAAGATAGATTAGATCATGGGTATGTCTAAAGGGAATGTTTTTTCAGTTCGTCTAAAACAGCTGTTCTTTTAACCAAACTATGATGTCACTATTTCAAATTTAGGTATCGCAAAATTCAATTACCCCTCCTCCAGAGCTAAGACATATCCATGTCAATAAACCAACCTAACCTAACTCTACACAGGACTCTGAGCGTTAGAGCGTACGAGTATAGCGGCAACCAACACGCGTTGCGTAACATCATAACAGGCGCGATATTGTCGACATACAGCGCTCTGCAGAATTAATTAGCTGGTTTATTATTATTTTTTTATCTTTAATAATATTTATATACTTTAAATAACCAACAGAAAACCACTGGGTTTCTGTTACACCTGTATCATCGCTTTTTCCAACGACGCCGAAACTATTTTTTCCAAAGCTACGTAAATGTACATGGTTCAGTATTTTAGAAATTTATGCGTGACACAGACTTAAAAATAAACTACACCATAACATTCAACAGCTAGTTAAATAATGGTACCGTATATCGGAAAAGATTTGCCTGTTCTATTGATTGTAGCGTAACATTCATTCATGAATATAATATACAAATATTCATAATCTGAATTATTTGTACCGGTACTAGTTTCTTTCCCCATAACGTTGCTTTCATTCAGTACTTTTTTAGTTAGATAAATTGTGAAATGGTCATTATGAATTTCGACTTTGCAGATCCTAATGTTTGTGCTTCTTGTTGGTGTGAATAAGTTACGGGTTGACATCGAAATCTTTTTTTGGAACTGGTTTGCTGTTCCTCTCATGTGGAACCGGTTTTATATTTTTTTCAGCGTCTGGAACAGGTCAGCAACAGTGAAATTCCTTGGACAAACAAAATAGTGTTGCTCCTATAAGAGATCTCAAGATTGAAGTTCCCCAATCTTTCAGCTGTATAATAAGATTAGATTAAATTAGGCCATTAAAATGGAATCATACTATAATGTAGGTATTTTAAGCCAAGGATAGATGAAGATTGAGTGTAGGATGATTGTGGCGCGATCTTGTAGTCTTGTTACTGACTAAGGCTGACATGTTCCTTAGACAGGACTGTTAATTAATAGCCCAACAGCCGATGGCAACTAATGGACCTACAGTTTAACGTGGAATCCGAACCACAGCCTGAATTTTCGAATTGGTCCAATTAATTATGTGGATGGTCTTTCGCCGATTAACGTAGTATTCAATAGTGCGGACGTTAATCGACACAAGAGAACACTACACCCACCGACCATCACTCACAACTATCCACAATTCGTGACCTCCAAGTAGTTGGATAACAGGACGTCGCCACCGTCCCAGTCAAGCTATTATTATTTGATAACTGTTACGGTAGTCGTACAGTATATACTTTCCATATAACAGCTAGTACTTTTAATAAATTCTAACCTTAATTGGAAAGATGGTAACAAACTAAATATATCTATTTAGCTATGATATCTCATAAGTCAGAAATTCTATTATTTTTTTTACAAAATCTCTGTTCACAAAGTTTAGTAATCAATCTTTACTATGCTCTTGGAGGATCAAAATTAGATAATCCTTATCATGGGGAGATACATACATATCTAAACATCTTAGTATTAAGAATAATACTAAGAATAGATAATACTAAGGACTGATACTAATACTAAAATCCATAAATTCAACTTAATAATTCCTTAAAAAGAAAAATTTATATAGAATTTAATTTAATTGTTAACAACTAATGCTCTTTTTATAATCCATCTTTTAAGGTGATCCCTAATGGGCAGGGTAACCTAAATTATTAGTCATAATAAATTTATATTTAATCTAGATTTGAAAATAGTTTATTAGTAATAATAAGACAAACAGATTTTTATTTAGAAAAGTGTTGAATATCGCTGCTATATATATTTTATGATTAACAAACTAAACGATTAAGCTATAATTTTATTCAATAATTGCGCAACATGAAGGACTTGACTCCACAGCTGAGGCAGTTAAAAAAAACACCGCCGTTCAGGAATGAGGACCCCATGGACACTGAGGTGCCTTTGGCAGGAGAGGAAGGCACATCAGACACTCTACCGACTTTCTAGGGAGTTCCATCCTGTCATTCGTCGACATGGAAATCCTGAGCTGGCTGATTGATGACGCAGAGGAGTGACGTGACGCTCATAGCCATGCTGGAGACCTCCAAAGAGAAAAAATGTCCTTTCACCTTTTACTGGAGTAGGTCCTGAGTTTCATACTCCTCATAGGTCCTCCTGTACTCATTGTTGCGGGGGTCATACCCATCGACCTCCTAGCTTTTGAAAGGAAGAGAATTTTTGAAGGAAATGGCACTTTGAGTCGCGCTGAAGCTCGGAGACAAACTCTTGAGGAGTGGCAAAGTCGCTGGGAGCAGGAGGAGAGAGGTAGATGGACGGCTGCCCTGATCACTAATCTTTCTATGTGGTTAGAAAGAAATCGTGGGGAGGTAAATTTTTTCACAACGCAGTTTCTAACTGGCCATGGTTGCTTTGGAGCCTAGGAAAATCCGAAAACCCAGAATGTCAGTATGGCGATTCAGCGAATGACGATGCACGGCACACCATATTCTTTTGTAGAAGATGGGAAGCAGAACGTTCTGATCTAGAGGCAGCCATTGGCCAAATATCACCGGACGGTATCGTAAACCGTATGTTGTCAAACCCTACATTGTGGAATTGTGTCTCTGAATTCTGCAAGAGGGTGCTCAGACAAAAGAGAGAAGAACAGCTATAGTATGCACCGTTTAGCTGAATAAGAAGGGGTTTACGAAGACGTAATACCCTTGGACACACAAAGACATTCTTTGAAGTAGTGCAGAAAAGCGTTTCCGAGAGGGAATACCATGCCTGGACCGATAGGGATTTAGAGGGTGAAAGTCCTACACACCAGGATTAAACATCATTCTGACTGTGCATAATGCATTTCCCAATTGTAAGAGCTCCGGAGAGGCGGGGAAAAGGATTCTGTCACCCTATACCCCCTCCCAAAAGGGATGGTCGTAGAGGACCTACACGGTAAGCGACAATCAGTACATTACCTTTACTTGGACGTGCGGGCGCAGTCCTCCCGCACAAATCCTTGCACATCCTTGATCCGTGCGGTGGAGTGTCGACAGACTTGACATCACAGCACTGTCGACAGTAGTGGATGTTCAGAAGGATGATATGTTGCTGCTTGAAGATCGGGCTGAAGTTCTGGCCCGAGCCTGTGACTTTTCAATGCCCAGGAAGCTTTGAATTTATTAGAAAAGAGTGTGTGAAAGTAAAAAAAAAAACAGAATGAATAATTTTTAAACCAATCGTTATCTAATGAGAAAATAGATTAATAATCTTGTTAAAGTGTAAACTTTAAATCACTTTTAAAGCGGGAAAGTCTGTGTTCACTGATACAATGTATTTTTTACTATCAATTCAACCGTTTTGTTACCAACACACGTCTCACGGCATGAATTATACAAGTCTTGTTTTCTATAACAGGCATTCAATTATATAGGAGTTGGAAATGATCCAAGAAAATAGCGTTTATGTTAGCAATATGAAATTCTTATATTTATAAGCATACGTTATGAAACTTTACATGCAATGTAGATAATGATTTGGTAGGCCTACCGCCTACACGTCATAGAGCGATCGGTCACTTTTGAGAAACCGATATTTTTGAGAGTTACATATAACTTGGATAAATAAGCCAGTTGTTTACCATTACAACTACCAGTTATCTAATAGTAAAAGCTTGACTGGGACCGTGGCGACGACCTGTAATCCAGCTACTCGAAGGTCACGAATTGTGGATAGTTATGAGAGATGGTTGGTGGATGTAGTGCTCTCTTGAGTGGATTAACGTCCGCACTATTTAATACAACGTTAATCCACAAAGACCATTCTCATAATTAGACCAGTTCGTAATTCAGAGGCAGTGGTTCCGAATCCACGTTAAACTGTAGGTCCCTTAAGGCCCGTATTAGACTTGGTCACTTGGCGACGTCACCGGTTTAAGTTACCTGACTAGTCGGTGGGCATTAGTTCTTACGGCGCTTATTACACTAGGGTCACCGTTGCGTCACCAGCTTTTGGACTGACCGGTGACTTGCTAACCAGACGAGTCACCACTGTGACCAGAATTGTCGCTGGGTATTGAATCAAATGGCACCTATTCACACAGTCACCGCTGTTGCGTCACCACTGTATTTTTGTGTTCTGCAGTTCAGTGTTTTTGATACCAGTGTTGTGAGCGGTCGTCATGTCTGAAAAATATGAAGAAATGCTACTTCTTGCTCTTGTTAAGGAAAAAAAAACGGGAAGGAAAATGCACGTCCATCCGATATTATCTTTAATGAATCAAAAGGATTGTTTATACCCTTTTGATCAACTTTTAGCTGGAAATAGTTCTTTAACTACTGAATGTCACAATCCTCTTTCTTTGAACTGCTTTCACTAATAAAGGTAGAAATAACACAAATATACTAGAATGAGGATGTTTCGCCAGAGAAAAACTTGTAGTTACTTGGTAAGTAAAAAGTGTTTTACTTCATTTTAGATGTTCAGATGATTCTTATTTGAATAACTTACAGGTTTTGTATTACAGTAAATGTACCTATACCTGAGTTCCATTAAATTTTAATAATTTGATATGTAATTGTATTATAATTATTTGAGTTAGAAGCTTTTTAGCATTTGTGATAAAACATGTGATTATTTTACTAAAGTAAATTAATAATTAACTAACAGGACTATTTCAATAATCATTAACTGTAATAATAATGATGTGTTTGTCACACATGATTTACAGTAGTAATTAGTAAACATTATTCAAACAAATATTTCTTACAAATTATATCGAAACATGTAACAATTAAGGTAAAAAATGACTTGTGTTGTACTAAAAATTTAATTAATGAGTAAGAAAAAATAACAATAGGAAAAAATATTTACTACAACGTTTAAAAAATATAATGATATTTACCAAACTTACAATTGATTCATCAGTGGTACCGTCAGAGTAAAATTTCATGTCACTCGATGACTTTGGAAATCGTCATTGGAAACTGATGTTCTTCCGGACGATGGACTGTATGGCGTCAATAGTGTTTGGGCGTTGTACAGGAACTTCGAAATTGTTTGTGATGGTTCACATTGCTAAGAAAAGTCGGCTGGTTCATTGGTGATTGATGAAAAGTACTGATGCATGGACTGGTTCATAGTAGCCGATAATGCATAGAAGACTGGTTGATGGAAGCTGATGTTAGTAGGAGGTGTGAACTGTTGCCACGATGCTGGATTTATTGTAGGATCTGTCCATCTTGAAAGTTAGCAGCGAGAGGGTTATATCTCCTCGAGTTTCAATTTCACTGATGAGTGGTACTCTTGGTGTCGCGTTAATATTACGCCAGTGACGCAGTGGCAGTGGATCCACGTTAAACTGTAGGGCCCTTAGATATGCCATTGACTGTTGGGCTATTAATTAACAGTCCTGTCTAAGGAACATGTCAGCCTTAGTCAGTAACAAGACTACAAGATCGCGCCACAATCATCTTACACTCATTTTTCATTCATACTTGGCTTAAAGTACCTATCTGGGTAGGTTGTCATTTCAATAATCTAATCTAATATTTGATCGCGATCCAGTATACGGTTTGATCGCGTCATAACACATGATATAACACATTTAAAACATGAACTTAAAACTAAATGTTTGTGACCACAAAGGGATTTCACATGTTTACAAAGTTTGGTAAAATACTCATAAATTTTAGTGTATGTTATTTTTTCGTGAGCCAATTGTAGGATTTGAAGACAACAAAGGACATTGTTCCTAAAGTTGCTCCACCAAGCACATTCTGAACTTTCCTTAAACCCTTCCCTTAGGTGTTTCATTATAAAATTCTATTTTTAAATTGGTGGATAGTCTTATTTTGGCTTTACTTCTAAATTGGGTAGTTTCTGCTGGAGTGAGGAATTTTTGGAGAAAATGGGTAATATTTGTAATAGAATCGGTACGAGCTAATACGTTTTGAGGTATATTATGGTCTCATGACAATAATTGATGCCGGATTAACAGGGTTATAAAGCTGTTTCCTAGAAAGACTGGACAGGTTGCGGTAGGTTAGAATTAGTCAGTAGATATATCTCTATTATTACCTTTTAAAATGGCGACCTACCCGGTTGGTATTTTAACCCTGGAGCACTGGTGCCAAGTCTCACAGACCTGAGTGTTTTACTACCTTATGGGGTGACATGTTGGAAATTCTTGTTATTCCTAATAGCCTCTTTTATCCTAGAGCCAATCACACCCCAGCAGTAAGTTGTGCCATTATTATGGCTTTAAGAGCTATAAGCCACTTGTGTCTATCAGACTTGGCGCCAGTGCTAATCTAAAACTTTTTCTATGAGTTTATTTATAATTGAAGAATTTGATTACATTATTGGGAAAAATAGTGCCGAAGAAATGGCATATAAATATATATGTTTCAGCGAATCAGATCGACAGCGAATAAGAATTTTTTGAAATCCGGTCGAGAGAAGTGGCTACAATGTTATAGATTTTTTTTAATTGTCAAGGTGGACTTTTTTGAGGAAGACATTGACACAATAGAAAATAAAATTAATTTAAATTAAATTGAACCTCTCAACCTACTTTAAAACAATCGTGTTGCCAGTAATGGTCTGACAAAATTAACACTGTTCTTATGCGGCTAAATCGAAATGTTTCGGCACACATGCAGGCTCTTGGAGTTCCAGGCAATGTTATAGTTAGGGATTAAAGTGGCGACCTACCCAAGTATGAACGAGGATGAGTGTAAGATGATTGTGGCGCGATCTTGTAGTCTTGTTACTGACTAAGGCTGACATGTTACTTAGACAGGACTGTTAATTAATAGCACAACAGTGGCATATCTAAGGGGCCTACAGATTAACGTGTAGTTCAAATCTCTGACTCTAAATTCCGAACTGGTCTAATTATGAGGATGGGGGATTGACGTAGTATTCAATAGTGCGGACGTTAATCCACACAAGATATCACTACATCCATCGACCGATGCTCATAACTATCCACAATTCGCCACCTCCAAGTAGCTGGATTACAGGACGACGCCACGGTTCCAGGTCAAGTGGACAGGAGCGATACACTGCAAGTGTCTGAGTCCTGAGTTATAATTGTCTCCGGTTTAAAACCGGTTTCTCAGCTCGAGAATGCACCGGTTTAAATGCACCACACAACTCATGCCCTGTTGCTCGCCGAACCCTTCCTTCTCTACGGAAACTTACCTCCTTCAAAATAAATAAAAACATTCATAGCAAATGAATTGACTGGGACGGTGACGATGTCCTGTAATCCAGCTACTTGGAGGTCACGAATTGTGGATAGTTGTGAGCGATGGTCGGTGGGTGTAGTGTTCTCTTGTGTGGATTAACGTCCGCACTATTGCATACTAGGTCAATCATTAATTAGACCAGTTCTTAATTCAGAGGCGGTGGTTCGGACTCCACATTAAACTCTTGGTCCCTTTGATACGACGATGACTGTTGGGCTATTAATTAACAGTTCTGTCTGAGGAAACTACAAGATCGAGCCACAACCATCTCAAACTCAATTCTTATTCATACTTGGAAAAAATACCTGGACAGGTTGTAATTTCTGAAACTGACTAACTAACACTCAGTGAATAATCTAGTTACTAAACAGGACAACTTAATTAAATATTGGAGACCATAGCGTGGCCGGGGTTAAAAATACAGAAAAGTGTTTCCGATTTATTTTAACCAAGGTAGTTCGGATGGAGAAAATCCGAAAATTTGTTTACTATCAAGGTATATATCGAGGTTATATAGATTTGTTACCTAAACGATAACAGTATTCTCATAGTGAAATATGATTAATTTAGTAAACCTTGTTTTAACTACATAACGTTTCTGGAGGTGGAGAAACTCCTCCCGTTTTCAAGCGATTATTTTTTATACAATCCTAGTGTTCCGATAATTTGGCGATACGGTTATTAACTTTTGAATAATCGAATATGTACTATGTAAGCCATGTGATCTATTATATGTACTGACATTCTACACACATAACAAAATAAAAATACCCCAGACGCAGACTCTGAAATTTTCAAATCAGTAATATGACAATAATAATATACTCGTATGACAAGTTTTATGACAATATCTGTCGATAAATAAGGAAGGTTGCCTATCCTCCATAAGATTAACATAGGAAAGAGTATGCTGACTTGCTGCTGTGAGGAACACCGAAAGTAGGCCAATTTACCTCAAAAAATAATTGTGATTTTATTTTTAAATTGCAATAGTTTATGGTTTTTTGAGCTTATTCTAACGGTAAAAGATAAAATTAATTTCTTTTAATTACATAGAAAAACACAAAAACCCAATTATTTTTGGTACGAACAATTACACAAGCTGGTTAGGAGCGGGCAACTATCCATTCATATTGACCGATATTTCTGCATTACGAAACAATCAGAGTGCATTTAGGAATACATCACTATCAAATTTAGTTTTGATCGGATCATTTTATAAGGATTATCGTGTTAAAAGACACAATGTATACATAAATAAATTTTTACAACTATTGTTTTTGGTCCCTAAACACCCCAAAACGAAAAATGTTTGTATTTACTTCCCTGTGGGAAATTATGTCTAAAGGGAATGTAACTAAACTATTACGTCACTGATAAAAATATGACGTCATTGTTTCAAATTTTGCTCGATCAATTTGTCACCACGGCCCCAGAGTTAAGACATATCCATGTCAAGAGTAACATAATCCCGGGCTTAGGTCCTGCCATGAGACCTTCGGTAATAGCTTCTTCCCTACAGGATATTCGCAGGAAAAAAGTGCAAAATTCAGAAAAAACCTGAGGAATCCGATTGCATTCTCAATTTCCGTAGTCTAGGTGTCGCTTGATGCAGTTGGTTAGTTGCGTAATCAACCTGCGGTTTGGACCAATGGTAGATAAAAAAACAAATCAATGAGGAAAAGGACAGGGAAATCAAGAAAGAAATTAAAAGGGGTAGTCCAGGGGGTTTTCATTATTTGAATCTCAACTTAAGTATTGAAAACAAAACATGTCCGTCAAAACATGTGTAAGGTGTTTATAGAAACACCTTAAAAAAATAATTAACGGTGTCAGTGAACTGGCGAAAATACTTTCTCAAGTAACAATGCTTATATATATAGAAAAAATATCCAGTATTTATAGCACATGACATAACACAATATATATAGACTGAAGCGTACGTGATGTGCTAATCTAGCAAATTACATAACACAATATATATAGACTGAAGCGTACGTGCTGTGAAGATCCTGGCCATCTAGCACATTACATAACACAAGATATATAGACAATACGTGCTGTGAAGTCCTGGCCATATAGCACATTACATAACACAAGATATATAGACTGAAGCGTACGTGCTGTGAAGATACTGGCCATCTAGCACATTACATAACACAAGATATATAGACTGAAGCGCACGTGCTGTGAAGATACTGGCCATCTAGCACATTACATAACACAAGATATATAGACTGAAACGGACGTGCTGTGAAGATACTGGAGCTAACATTACATAACACAAGATATATGACTGAAGCGTACGTGCTGTGAAGATATGGATCTAGAATTAAAACAAGATATATAGACTGAAGCGTACGTACTGTGAAGATACTAACCATCTAGCACATTACATAACACAAGATATATAGACTGAAGCGTACGTGCTGTGAAGATACTGGCCATCTAGCACATTACATAACACAAGATATATAGACTGAAGCGTACGTGCTGTGAAGATACTGGCCATCTAGCACATTACTAACACAAGATATATAGACTGAAGCGTACGTGCTGTGAAGATCCTGGCCATCTAGCACATTACATAACACAAGATATATAGACTGAAGCGTACGTGCTGTGAAGATCCTGGCCATCTAGCACATTACATAACACAAGATGTATAGACTGAAGCGTACGTGCTGTGAAGATACTGGCCATCTAGCACATTACATAACACAAGATATATAGACTGAAGCGTACGTGCTGTGAAGATACTGGCCATCTAGCACATTACATAACACAAGATATATAGACTGAAGCGTACGTGCTGTGAAGATACTGGCCATCTAGCACATTACATAACACAAGATATATGACTGAAGCGTACGTGCTGTGAAGATACTGGCCATCTAGCACATTACATAACACAAGATATATAGACTGAAGCGTACGTGCTGTGAAGATACTGGCCATCTAGCACATTACATAACACAAGATATATAGACTGAAGCGTACGTGCTGTGAAGATACTGGCCATCTAGCACATTACATAACACAAGATATATAGACTGAAGCGTACGTGCTGTGAAGATACTGGCCATCTAGCACATTACATAACACAAGATATAGACTGAAGCGTACGTGATGTGAAGATCCTGGCCATCAAGCACATTACATAACACAAGATATATAGACTGAAGCGTACGTGCTGTGAAGATCCTGGCCATCTAGCACATTACATAACACAAGATATAGACTGAAGCGTACGTGCTGTGAAGATACTGGCCATCTAGCACATTACATAACACAAGATATATAGACTGAAGCGTACGTGCTGTGAAGATACTGGCCATCTAGCAAATTACATAACACAAGATATATAGACTGAAGCGTACGTGCTGTGAAGATACTGGCCATCTAGCACATTACATAACACAAGATATATAGACTGAAGCGTACGTGCTGTGAAGATACTGGCCATTTAACCGTAGTAGACAGCCTGTAGAAACACAAGGGGTAGCAAGGCTACTATTGGTTTTCTAATTATATCTATTTTCTATGATAGGTTCATAGTGGATGATGAGCCGTTATGCAAGACGGTAGCGAGGCTATATAGCCTCGCACGTGACGGGGAAGGCTCACTTCTGATTCAACTGTTGTCGCGTCAGTGTCAGTGAAGGTTCCTGGGACGAGTTGAAGCATGGTAAGTAGGACGCTGTCAGTAAACACACTTTACTATCTTTCGTTTAAAATTATACCTCCAAATAGAGCAGAACGTAATCATATTTTGAATAACCTGATCTCTAATTAGTGTCAAATAACATTTTTATATTCATCAAAATAAGCAAAAAAACCCCTTCACAATTCCTTTGTTCTTTTCAAGCATTTTAAAAAATCAAAAAGCCTTAGGAATGTGTTTAATAATCTCTATTTTCAAATAGTGCTGTCGTTCCAAAAGTCTTTCTCATTTACGAAAATAATTTCGTTGTGTACATAAAATGAACAATTTATCATGTAAAATCATTCTGCGGTATTTTCTTAAATATAATCTCACACAAACCTTAAAGCATGCTATTAAAAACTACTTAAAGACGGGTTTAATATTAAAAAATAAGCAATTATTATACTACCATGATATTTAGATACAATTTCTTTATCCTTTAATCTAAGATTGATGAAAGTATGTTACCTAGTTTGTTAAAATGTTACGTGAACTTTTATAAAATTGTTTATTTGTAACTTAATTTTTGTGTTTATATAAACTAAACAAACTTAAATTTTTCGATTATTTTTCTCATAACTAGATAGAATTTGTAATCTAAAAATATTATATTTGTTTGAGAATTCGTTGATATAGTTATACATTTTACTACAGTATCGATGAAATGCATATATTTAAAACACATCGTTTAGAAACAACTTGTGATACAAAATTTCACATTTTCATACAGAATTTAATTGGATATTTTGTTCAAATATTAATTTGAATTATTCAGAGTATAAATTTACTGTTATATTCTAATTTCCGAATGTTTTATTTGTCTGAATAAAATATCACGAAAGGTCAATGCGCTATCGCAGCTAGGAAGACACTGTGTTACGTAACACCCTGCAGAAGATATTATGGCACAGTGCACCGTGTGTGCATCTGGGTGTCGTGACATTTGATATGAAAATGAAATCAATTCAGAAATTATTTTAAAACTTATTTGATTCTTCAGAAACATTCTTTAATATTTTCAAGAGGTTGCGATATTCAAGAAGATGAGAAATAGTACTTTAGAGTTTAAGTAATCAGGAACTTTATTGGAAATTTATGAAAGTCACTTAAATGTATTTGAAAGAGGAGGGTTTTAATTTATATTCATAGCGATGTTAAAATATTTACTTCCCTGTGGGAAATAGGTTAGATCATGAATATGTCTAAAGTAACTTTTTCACTTAATCTAAACAGCTGTTCTTATTCTTTTATGTTAAAAATTCAATACAATAGCTCTGGTGGCTTCTGTTACATATTTTCCATCTTACAAATCGCAAACACCCCCCCACAGCTAAGACATATCCATGTCAAAAAATTATTGAAATAATTCTGAAGCTGCTTCTTGTCCATTGTACATATATTTATGTTAAAAATCACACTACCCTATGTTTAATGCCATTTCTAAAAGATTTTCTGGAGGGTGTTGGCAACATGGGTGACCAAAATTTGGACCAGTGACATCATAGTTTAGTTATAAGAACAACAGCTGTTTAGATGAACTGGAAACATTCCCTTTAGACATATCCATGTTCTAAACTTCTCACAGGGAAGTAAATACAATATCCTCAACAACCTCCTTTCCAATGTTGTTCGAATACGAAAGGACATTTCCTTATTAAAGAAAGGAAACAAGGAAAGCGGTCAGGGGAAATTAATACTTGCTGACTTAAATTATTAATTTTTTGAGACTTTATTTTTACACGTTCATTTAACAGCATTTTTCACATAAATTTCTCAGTTAAAATAACGCTAACGTGTCTTCCAAACCTTTCTTCAATTCGAGGGTTATGTAACTCCAGTAATTTTGTATTCTGTTGTACGTTTTAACGCCAGAGTTCAATTTTTAAAGTTTAAAAAATGTAGAGTTCTTATTAGATAGTTAATTAACTTATATTCCAATATCAATTGACCACTGGGACTGGAATCGAATCAGAGAACTTATGTTTATAGGAACAAGGAACGCGAAAATACTGAACAACCCAGACAATCTAATCAGTTTAAATTTTATGGTACAAATATAAATCATAATTACTACATTTTCTTTCAAAACCAGTTAAACGAGAACCGTAACTTAATATATTTTTTTCAATGACCTCGAGGAAAGATCGTAAGATTACTTTCACAGTCTGTAGAGACGTCCTTGAGGATGTAAAGACTGCATTGCCCGAAAGACAAAGAGGAGTTTTTGATACAGTTAGCTGAATTTTGTTTCTATAATACTCCCGTCGCAGCAGACCTGCGTACTCAGCGAATTTCCAAATCAATAATTTGACAATATTATTACATGATATGTTTGATCAAAATATATCTGAAAAATTAGAGTTTGCCTATTACCGATAAGAACAACACGGGAAAGAGTGCGCAGGTTTGCTGCTGTGAGGAACATAGAAAGTAGGCATTTTTACCATAAACCATGTTTCATCAACATAAATGCATAAATAAATGAGTTTGCCAATTCTATATGATTAACATAGGAAAAGATAAACAGGTTTGCTGTCATGTTAAACACATCAACTATGATTTTTAAGAATAAATTGATGGATTTAAACCAAATATCAAGTTTCATCCAATATTATAGGTTAACTAAAATTAAAAATGGTGCCGCAATAAATAATTTGCTTTACAGTTCCCTATTATTGATTTAAGTTGTAAACCTGCAAAATCCGAAGAAATACTAAACTATACGTATTTAAAATTTACGTACAAGTTCCATAGTTTTAAATTTATGTATCTTAGGCTTATAGGCTTCGAGACTGAAATAATTATTAATACCGGTAGTCTATAAGTTTATATATTTAAATATATATACTAAACGGTAGATGTGGATATTGCCCTAAATAAAATGTTTGAATTCGTATTTACTTCCCTTTGGGAAATAGGTTAGGTCATAGATTGTCTAAAGGGAATGTTTTCACTTCATCTAAACAGCTGTTCTTATTCTTTAATTTTAAAAATTCAATACAGTAGCTCTGGTAGTTTCTATGGAAACCTGTTTCAAATCTTCATCTTAAAAATTACCAACACCCCCCAGAGCTAAGACATATCCTATCAAAACTGCTACTAATGTAGGTTAAAAAACCTTTTAAAGTTTCACGGATTGTAATTCTGATGTAATTTCGGAGATTGTTTAATGTGGATATTGATGATTGATTGCGTTTGATGACCTTAGACCGGAACCTTCGACAACCGCAGGGTTATGTAAACCTTATATCTTACAGATGTCTGTCTAAATCTACTGAGTTCCCAATACTTTATAGGTTTAATTGTTACATAACCATTTAGACTGGTAGAACAGAACGTCCAAAATCTAGTTATATAATTTCTAAATTTGAACATTGTCTCTCTCTTTCTCTCGGTCTATCCGTTTTCTCCCAGATCCTCAATATAGCCTTGCACTACCTTGGATTGCGGTTGTCTCTTACTATGTAATTTTGTGTGAGGTTTTGTAACCATTATTATTAGACGTAGAGGTTTTTGTCCGTTTGAATGTTTGAAGGTCGTCGAGCATTTCCAAACCGGTTCACGTTGTTTACTAGTCAAAGCTACTATATCTACGAAATATCCATAAAATCAGTTTTTCAGTTGACCTTTAGGAAACATACTATATTCTTTTTTTATTATGCACATAAATTAGGTTAGTAATGGTAAAATTAGGAGACCTTACCTACCGGTACTACAAAATATCACAACTACTGCACCTTTGAATACATTAATAAAATTTTGTTTTTGTGTGATGATTCTTAAATTTCCAAAAATAGGATTTTAGTATTTAACTCCTTTGGTTATATAATGGAGTATACCAGTTTTTTTATTGATTGACAAATTCTTTTTTATACGAGTACAAACATCTGAAAATCCCACCAAAATTCAAATATAAGATTAATTCTATTCTAAATTTAATTAATTATCTTCACTTAATAGTCCGTTATTAAAAATGTTTAGACCAATATTTTAAGTTTTTGTACCCTTCCAAATACAAAGCATTTTAAATCAAATTTTATTTTGCATTCAATTTACTGTGAATTCAGATTCTGTAAGGAAATAAGTATTTTTGTCGTAATTCAATGAAACATATTTTTATTGTATAATATTTTCGTTATATTTAAAAATGCATGGCAGTGAATAAATTGTCCACCAATTGAGTCGTGAAAATTTTCATCATGGGCGAAGTTAAGGGGGCATTGCCCCCCCTAAGTCTTTTGATAGATATGTATGTTTTAATCGTTAATAGTTATCCGAAATTGAGCTTTATAGATCATTAGGAAACGCCCACTATAAAGACTAAATACAAATTATATAAAAAATTTTGAATAAAAAAATGCTTTATAGCAACAATAAAAATTGTTATCGGACCCTGAATCGTAATTTTCTTCTTGAAATTTTGAAGAAAAATGGCGTTACAATAACATTCACTTCTTTGCTTGAATTTTTCAAAAATTTCCCGGCAAAGGGCTCTAGACTCCCCTTCAAAACGTGGGTAATCCAGACCATGTCCTGTCAGACGCACCAGATGTTAAAAACACCTAATGTTAAAAGCACTAAATTCCACGAATCCATAATTGGCCATCTGCAGAAGACTTTTCTTCCCGCTAAAAAAAGGTGTTTGACCTAGTAGTAGGAGGGGTAGGTAATCCAGCACGCGCCGGTCGCTGCACCATGACACTGTTGCTCGCCGAACCCTTCCTTCTCTACGGAAACTCACCTCCTTCAAAATAAGTAAAAACATTCATAGCAAATGAATTGACTGGGACGGTGGCGACGTCCTGTAATCCAGCGACTTGGAGGTCACGAATTGTGGATAGTTGTGAGCGATGGTCGGTGGATGTAGTGTTCTCGTGTGGATTAACGCCCGCACTATTGAATACTGCGTTGATCCGCAAAGACAATCCACACAATTAGACCAATTCGTAATTCAGAGGCAGTGGTTCGGATTACACGTTAAAATGTAGGTCCCTTAGTTGCCATCGGCTGTTGGGCTATTAATTAACAGTCCTGCCTAAGGAACATGTCAGCCTTAGTCAGTAACAAGACTACAAGATCGCGCCACAATCATCTTACACTCAATTCTCATTCATACTTGGCTTAAAATACCACCTTGTAGTATGGTCGCCATTTCAATAGTCCAATCTATTCTAATTTTGATACTGTCGTGCTGGAATTTATTCCAGACCCCCCCAAAACAAATTACCTCTAACTCCGCCCATGAAGACAACTTTTACCTTTAAACCCTACTTTTATTCGTGAGATGGTTACAATGGTTCTTTGAATAAGAAAAAAATTTAATCAATGTGTTGAACCTCCCCAGGTGATTAAGTTCTATATCAGACACCAGAGAACGTAGCCCGGAGGACAGAACCGCCTAAGGTTGGATGTTTGCCAACCTATTCTCATCCAAAACAAACAGTTTTTATTGATTGATTTTTAATTTGCGTTTCATCAACTTCTAGAAGTCAACTTCCATCAAACAAACACATTTTCCAGGAGTGTGTAATTCGAAACTCGTTTTTCTTGTTGTGATCTAACATTACGTAATCAAAGTCAATTTCTGTCTCGAACACGTTGTTTTTATTAAGCGGTCATTGACATTACGAGAGCTCTAAGCTGCTACGTCGGCAGATAAGGAATCAAAATCAAGCCCAATAATTGGACTTTATTTTAATTACATATTTATTATGTAATTAAAAATATATTTCCTTAAGAAAACAGCTGTTTTCAACGTTAGTTGTGACTACAGAAAGTACTGTTATCCCGGCCTAGGCTGGGTAAATCAGCTGGAGATTTTACCCACACTAGTATTTAGTTACTATTTCCGACACTAGTAGCGCGCTAGTAGCTTTAACAATACTGCCAGTGAAGGTTGTGAAAATAAAAACAGCTGTTGCCATTGTACCGGTACTGGGGAAATCAAATGAGTAACTAAAGGTCAGTTAGAAAATTATATTACTTAATTTATTATTTTAATTCATTCTTAATTACAGTGTAATGAAAAATATTGTTCCTAACTAGGAATAAAAGTGTTATTCTGTGCCTTGATAGAATTACACTAATCATGGCTCGAAAACAATGACTTTCCATCCTTAAATGAAATATACTAATTTAAAGCCTACTCCCGTTTAGGGTAAAGTGGCTGAGTAGATATGGAGCTCGCTTCTTAATGTGAAAGTAGTTGGTACAATCCCGGACTGGTCAAAATGCGTTTAGACATATCGCTATTACCTATCTAAAATGGTGACCTACCCAGGTAGGTATTTTAAGGCAAGAATGAATAAGAAACGAGTCTAAGGTGATTGTGGCGCGATCTTGTAGTCTTGTTACTGACTAAGGCTGACATGTTCCTTAGACAGAACCTTTAATTAATAGCCCAACAGCCGATAGCAACTAAGGGACCTAGAGTTTAACGTGGTATCCGAACCACAATTTTTCCTCTGAACTATATATGTGGATGTTCTTTGTGGAGGATTCATTGGTAAAGATGTCAATCCGCACCAAGGAATATCGTATCCACAATTCGTGATCTCCAAGTAGTTGGATACAGGACACGCCATCCCTGTATTGATTCTTCTTGTATTTTTAGTAAAAGAAACTGTAGCAGTTAATTAACAAATACTTGCTTCTTAAAAGTACACTACAAATTTAAACATTTGTACCCAGCTGGTACTTGGCCTTGTCATCTCTCTCGGTCGCCTTATAACAAAGGTAATAATTATTATTTCTATATCTTTTGAGACTTGATTCCTTCTCTAGGAATTTGGTATAGCTACTGGTTTTTCTTCCCCTCAGATTTCTCTTAGGAGGCCTTCTATTTGGATCAAGGTCTCCTCTTTTCTCCTTAAGTATGACCAACCCTAGATCTTCCAACTTTTGATCTCTCCCTGCACATCACGGTCTCTGTAGGGTGCGCCACTGACTTTATCACATTTCTGTTCCCAGCGTGGCAAGGATCAGAAGGGGTCTGCGAATGACGCAGAGGACCTCGAGGCGTCGGGTCTGGCCCGCATAGACTTCCAAGGGTCCAACCCCTTCGAGCTGTTCCAGGAGTGGCTGTCTGAGGCCAGGGCCTCGCCCCTCGTCAACCCAACCGCCCTCTGCTTCTCTACGAGTGACAAGTGAGCTGACTACTTTTGCATCTTTCTTTTGAGTGTATTTACATAAAGTTAAAAACAGGATTTCGCTCCACTTTTAACCTGTAAGCTAAATCGTTTATCGATGACATCAAACAAAAAAGTCTCACACTAAACGATTTTTTTTATTTCTTAGTCGATCACACCAAGTGTCCGTTACATCCAAGAAGACTCTTCTAGACACAGTCTTAGTTTGATAAAACTATTTATTTGTTAAAAACCCAAAAAAACTAAAAGTAATAAATACACCTAATTTTACTCTCTGTAATGTTATTTAGAATAAAAACGATTCAAACAACGAAGAAAATAAATACAAATAAGGGGGAATTCATCAAAAATATTTAGCCCAAGACAAATTTTAGATGACTGGCTTGACAAAACTTGACCATCCCGCTCTCAGGTTAACATTGAAATATATTAGACACTTTCAAACAGTGTGTAAAATATATTCTTCTCAGTAAAACAAAAGAAACTTGTAAAACATAACGCCTAATGATAAGTTTCTCTATCCGAATGTGGCAGTCAAAGAAAACACTTGGAACAAATTTAAACGAACTGTTAATTAATAACCCAACATCCTATTGCAACTAAAGGGGCCTACAGTCCGAACCACCGCCTCTGAATTACAAACTGGTAATTCAGAGGATGGTCTTTGCCGTTGAATGTAGCATTCAATAGTGTGGGCATTAATCCACACCAGAGAATATCACATCCACTGACCACCGCTCATTATAACTATTTACAAATCGTGACCTCCAAGTACAATATAGATTAATAAACTTGAATACGTAGATTTTCTGGCCGAAAATGTATTTACAACATAATTTTGTTACCTAGGGAAGGAAAGACAAGCTCCAGGCATGTTCTGCTGCGACGACTTGACGAAGACGGCATCGTTATAATGACAGACGGCCGAAGTCGGAAATCCAAAGAACTGGTAATGCTCTTCATCTCCCATTTTTGGTAATTTTAATAAATCGTCCAGTAGTTTTTTCAAATATTTCTTGATCACACGAGTAATGATAATTTTTTAACCACATTATTCACAAATTAAAATTATCTTTCACGAAAAGAACCAGTAATCATTTACATACTAGCGGAGGATTTGTAATTATTTATTTAATTATTTGGACTTTTCTTATGTTTGATTCTTATGCTGAGTAATTTCTTGCCATGTTGATTTTTATTTGTAATAAGTATATGTAACGGTGTGAATCTTTGTTTTTTTTATGTAGGTTATGTAGAGTAATATAGATTCTAATTAGGGTCACTTGATAACGGAGGAGTTTCCTTACCTCCCGAAACGTTGTGTAGTTAAACACTTTAAGCGGAAGGAAAAGTCCAAATAATTAAATAAATAATCATGTTCAAGTACGAAACGATATGAAACGGTTTGGAGCAAATACAGAACCAGATTGTGAGATTTTTAAATGTATGATGTTATGTCCGTAAACACGATTACGTAAAAAAACTTGAATCTCAATAAAATTTGGTACAGACATGTATTTGTGTGATTATTTTAATCAAGAAATCCAGCCAAGTTTCCGTAGTGGGTTAAAGGGTTTTTACACATAATTTGTTTCAAAAATTTATTTTTTAAGCACCATTGGAATCAATTCAAAAATACAAACAATATAGTGTGTTTATTCTTCACAATGTAAATAATATGGGGACAACATTAAAATTTATATTTAGATTTTTGTTTAAAATACTGTGATCAATTTTTGTACTCTAGTTAAGATCAAATTATTCATACTAAAAATAATTTTTTTATCCTCGTGGATCTTCCTACTCATTCCCCACACTATTCTCATATAAACTATACACAATTTCCTTATCATTTGAAATATTGTGATAAATATTGTTATACAGCATCATCTAGTTAAGTTAATGTATATAAAACATATGTTTTCTAGTGTCTAATTTCTAATGGAAGTAAACCTATTCACTCATTTTTCCATGTCATTCTCATGAAGGTAACGTAAATATATTTACCTTCCATATTTTTGAACACACTGTGTAAATATATGGTATGTGGCATGACCTATTATCGAGTTTAATTACTGTGGTATCAAATAAATCATAAATGACTGTAAATTCTAAGTACATAAGACTTCTGCTATTTATTCTATTATAGATTTTTATGCTCGAGGTTATTTTGGGTTTAAAAAAATTTAGATTTGAATGTAATACTATATCAATTTATTTATTGACTGGGACTGTGGCGTCGTCCTGTAATCCAGCTACTTGGAGGTCACGAATTGTGGATAGTTGTGAGCGATGGTCGGTGGATATAGTGTTCTCTTGTGTGTATTAACGTCCACACTATTGAATATTACGTTAATCCGCAAATACCATCCTCATAATTAGACCAGTTCATAATTCAGACGCCGTGGTTCGGATTCCACGTTAAACTGTAGGTCCCTTAGATATGTCATTGACTGTTGGGCTATTATTTAAAAGTTCTGTCTAAGTAAGATGACTATAAGATCGGGTCACAATCATCTTACACTCAATCCTCATTCATACTTGGCTTAAAATACCTACCTTGTAGTACGGTTGACATTTCAACAATCTAATCTAATCTAATCTTTCCAGGCGGAAAATTCATACGCTTCGATGGCATTTCTGTGGTCTTATGTGAAGGACGGCCAAACCATAAACAGGCAGGTGAGGAAACATTAATGTTCCCCTTTCAGCTCATTAATGTAGGTGCCTACCCGGACCACACTATAGTGCTAGTAGAGGTTTGAAAGAATCCTGTTTTAGAGCACACTAATTATAATGGGAACAAGTAGTGGACGGGATTTAATAGATATAAAATTGCACTCATACTGGCATGTTATCTAATGACTGTAATGTTATGTAATGACTGGTTTGGTGGCAGTCCTGTAATCTAGCTACTTGGAGGTCACATAATGTGGATAGTTGTGAGCGATGCTCGGTGGATGTGATATTCCTTGGTGTGGATAAGGTCTGCACCATTAAATACAACGTTCATCTGCCAAAATCATCCTCATAATTCGACCAGTTCGTAATTCAGAGACAAAAACTGTAGGTCCTTAAGATAAACCTTACCAATGGCAGTTGGTCTATTAATTAACAGTCCTGTCTTAGTCAGTAACAAGAAATTGAAATTGTCCGCCCCTTTAAAAGTATATAAAGAGCATTTAAATACCCACTTTTTTACGATATTAACCACATTTTGCTTTCAGTTTTGAAGGCAGCACATACTGGTAATAATTAGCTGTCTTTGTTGTTTTTAACACTAAATGGTTTAAGTATTGGTCATTAATTTTGAGAATATGTGATTTATAAAGTGGTTTTAGAAAGAAAAACAGTTGAGAAAACAGTTGTCAAATTAAAATGAATATTAGTTTGTTTACATTGATAATTGATTTTCAATTCACGTTGAAATCATACTATATTAAAATGTTATCTTGACGAATACTGAATTTTAATAGTTATAAATAATTTCCGATCTAATCGAATTGATTTTGTCATGTTAATAAGTATATTTTCCCCCTAAAACAGATTTCTACAACCCATAGGAAATACTTGCATACTGCTAGTTTAAAAAAAATGTATATACAAGTTTCAAAGGAAATCTTGGAAATTTAATTCAAAGGTTTTAATGCCTTATCAGGTACGACTTGAAGGAAGAGTGGAGGAGATGTCACAGAGTTCCTGTCAGGAGATATGGGAGCGAGAGCCTCTTTTCTGTAAGATCAGAGCACACATCTGTGATCAGGGAATCCCCACAGACTGGCAAGAGCACAAGGACAGACACGACAGAATGTACCAGGACATTCTAGCGGGCAAAGTAGTTCCTGAGATGCCTAGCCATGTGTAAGTGTGTATTAGATTAGATTACCTTTTGAAATGTCTACCTACCCAGGAAGGTAAGATGATGGTGGTCACCTAATTGTGGATCTTGTAGTCTTGTTACTGAATAAGCCTGACATGTTCCTTAGACTGTTAATTAGTAGCCCAACAGCCGATGGCATCTAAGGGACCTACAGTTTAAAATGAAATCCTTGCCACTCAATTTTGACTCTAAATGAGTTCTTAGATGCTTCATGCCTCTCCAGGAGACTTGATTCTGAACACACAGTCTGACCATGATTGACTAGGACGGTGGCGTTGTCCTGTAATCCAGATACTTGGAAGTCACGGATTGTGGATAGTTGTGAGCGATGGGCGGTACAAAGATCATCCACACAATTAGACCAATTCGTAATTCAGAGGCAGTGGTTCGGATTCCACATTAAACTGTAGGTCCCTTAGTTGCCATCGGTTTTTTGGCTATTAATTAACAGTCCTGTCTAAGGAACATGTCAGCCTTAGTCAGTAACAAGACTACAAGATTGCGCCACAATCATCTTACACTCAATCCTCATTCATACTTGGCTTAAAATACCTACATTGTGGTATGGTTGTCATTTCAATGATCTAATATAATCATCTAAGGGCCTTCAATGTCATTATTATGGGGAATACAAAAAACTATTTCTTCTATTCCCTATTTCTCAACCATTGAATGAAACTACTCAAAATATGTTTCTTCCCACAGTTCATTTAACTTTGATTTTTGATTTCAGTGCCTTCTACAAATTAATTCCAAGCTTCTTTGAGTTCTACTATGCCTATGACAACTACATTGGTGACCGTCTTGCCTTCCATGGAGTTGACAAAAACGCTAAAGTTTGGAAAATGGATAGGATCATGGCATAAATTGTTCTTGTATATACTTGTCTATATTTCTCAGGTTGAAGTTAAAACTTGACTTTGTGTTTAATAACACAAGAAACTTAAATTAGAGAAGAACTTATTGAAATAAGTATTATTTTTTATACTAGAATAAACTCTTACTATTCCAAACAAAAAAGCTGTATTTATATGTAAAAATCAGTAATTATTTAGGTAATTTGTGTTTTTTATTCTTTTTCTCCTTGACATTGAGATTATTCTCAATAAATGAGTATTTTAAAATATTACCAATTGAATGGCAAAACTCAGTGATGTTAAGAGTCTTTATCGTTTCAGCAATATCTAATGTTTGTATTTTAGGATAATTTAAAATTATATTATCTGTTACTGTTCATTTGACTGTCATAAAAACATTTTGAAGCCAAAACCCAGTATTCAACAAGTGATGGAGTCTCTAAGAAGAATTTGAACTATTGAAAACCAAGCACAGTAATTGAATCTAATTGCAATACAGTAGTAATAATTGAATCAACACACACAGACATCTGGTTTTTTCTCTATAGAAGCGACAAACAACCTTTTTGCTGATATACATTAATTAATAAACTGAATATGAATTCAGTTTGGAATTCATATTCAGCATTTTATTGAATCATTTAAATTTGTTGGACTACTTCCAAAGTCCAAAAAATTTAAATTTGTTGGACCTCTTCCAAAGTTTAACTCAGAATGACTGAGAAACTGAATTAACTATGATTTTGATCTTACATAAGTCGTAATTTTTTAATATTTATAAGTGAGTTACACAAGAGACGTTATGTAAGACTATTTTTAAGTGAGCGGAGAACAGGTGTTTAGATTTTTTTCTCCACTGTTACAGACTCTTTTGGTTTGTTATGTAAGAAACCTTGGGTTTGCTTTTGTCTGTAATGAAATCTGAATTATCAGACAATTCAATTAAGTACTAAAAAATTGTTTACTATGGGTTATGAAATATGAATAGATAATTAAAATGATGGTGTCTTAAAATTTTCACCAAAAATTGTACTAAATTACTATCCGATAATATTTTGGGAAGTTGAATTCCTAATAGTCTTCTCAAATGAATTGAGCTTTCATCATGTTCTTTTAAATCATGAATTTCCTTTCAATATGTTAAAAATAATTTTGGTAAGTCTACTGGCTGTCCAAAGTGAACAAGTTCTCTTACACCTTCACCCACCCTTGTCTCTTTAGGGCATTGCACCCTTTGAGCTTGGGTATCCAGTCTAAATTCCATTTGGTATTGGTATTGGGTACTGAGTTTTGTCAAGATCTGTTGAAAATTTTTTAATACAACAGATATTTTGTAAAAAATACAAAATAGTGGACATCTGGTAAACAACACATTTTTTGAAAACAATTTTATTCTTGATTTTCTCTTTATTTAGACCCATAAAATCTTTTCACAGAGATTGGCACTTTACTTTCGAGACACTCTGTATTTTGACACTAGGATCTAATGGGACAATTTTTCATCAATCAATTTTACTGACTGAGGCGCATCTGGAAAACGAACAAGGATGAAAAACTCTGGTATGAGTGACAAATAGAGTTTTGTCTTACTAGGTAAACTTTATAGTGTTTTTTTTCAACTTTAGTTTCCATCTTTACTGATTCAGATTTATTCATTACCGGTGACCTAAATATCACTGGTTTCTTTTGACATAGATATGTGTTAGATCTGGAGGGTGTTGTGGCAAATTGTGTGACCAAAATTTGAAACAGTAACGCCATTTGGTTAGTGACGTCATAGTGTAGTTATAAGAACAGCTGTTTGGATGAACTGAAAACATTCCCTTTTGACATATCCATGATCTAACCTGTTTCCCACAGGGAAGTAAATACAACCAGTTTCCATCCGAGGATGTAAAAGACTTTTTTTTCGATCTCATCACATGTGAGGGTAATAACTGGTTTCCAAACGGTACTGGTATAAAAAATGAGTGAAAAATAGGTCCTAAAAGAAAACAAATTATATTAATAAAAAGATTTACTTAAGAATAATAACACTAATATTTTACAACAGTAAATTGAACACAACATATGATAAACTTTACAAAAACATCTAAATTACAAATATGTACATAGCATTTAGTAATGATTAAAAAATAAATAACATAAAGCATTATTGTTCCTTAATTTTCTGAGCAGCAATAGACATGACTTACAATAAAAATAAATTATGAATTTTTCCTCTGAGATCTGTATTATAAAATGAATTTTAGTTCTAATTAAAGTTGTAGTGTATGGTTAAACATTAGAAGGCATTGTATAAATTAGTTTAAAGTTCAATATATAGGTGTTTTCAGTCTTTTTTACAATGCCAATTAAATTTTAAATTTTTACAAAGATAATGATGAATTAATAATTTTTATATCAACATACTAGAGTAAACCGCACGAAAGTAGTCTGATGAGAGTCAGTGCAGTGTTGCCTAATCAGCCTATTCTACTATAGCATATAGTTACATCAACTGATAGGCTACATGGAAAATGGCAACACTGCTGGGCAAGAGAAGGAGGAGGAGGGAACCAACTGTCCAAGACCTCGTCGGACTACTTTCGTGCAGTTTACTCTAATTGACCTTTACAAATAGCATTACAGTGTAATGTTTATATTACTGTATATACATAGTATTCTATAGCATTATATGGTGGTTAACTATGATAACATTTTACATTAGTCTTATTGTTTCATATATTTACGTATTATTTGATTTATTTCTACATAATTTTCTGACTTGTTACATTTTTATCCAAGCCACCGAGGCAACTTTGGTTGTTACCAATTTGAATTTTATCCTAAAAATTGAAATTGCTACTTAACACTTATTAGTATCGTTGAATTCTCTTCTGATGTAGGTTTTTTATATCTAACAATATGTTTTTTAGTCGTTGAGCAATATTTTTTTTTAATTTTAGACAATGTACTCTTACCTAGTATACCAGGGAGTTATTTGCTTTTAACATCTTACATTATAATAATCAAGTGAGTGAGTGTTTTAATAAATTCCAAACAAAATATACTTAAAACATTTGGTAGTTAACAAAATCGTTTAAATAACTCTGTAACCAAGTTGGAATCTAATTGCCTCAGTTAATTAAAAGTTCGTAGTAGTTTTTCACAAAATTATTAGTCTGAACTTCAAAGTATCAAGGGTCATCATCAGTGGTGTAGTGTCAGATTTTCCAGTGTGCGGGGGTTAAATAAATATATATTGTTAAGATTGGATTAGATTAGATTATTGAAATGGCGACCCCAGTATGCCAAGTATGAATGAGAATTGAGCGTAAGATGATTGTGGCGCCATCTTGTAGTCTTGTTACTGACTAAGGCTGACATGTTCCTTAGTTAGGATTGTTAAATTAATAGCCCAACAGCCGATGGCAACTAAGGGACCTACAGTTTAACGTGGAGTCCATACCATAAACTGGTCTAATTATGAGGATGGTACTTTGCGGATTAACATAGTATTCATTGGTGTGTACGTTAATCCACCCAAGAGAACACTACACCCACCAACCATCGCTCACAACTATCCACGATTCGTGACTTCGAAGTAGTTGGATTACAGGACTCCACCATCCCAGTTTGTTAAATTATAAAGAAATTCATAAATTTTCTTTGATTTACAGAATGTTTCTTAAGCATTATTTGATAAAAGGCAATGAACAATCATATCATATCAAATTTGAATTCATCAATAAATTTCAAATTTTTCACTGAAAAACCAGTGTGGGAACGGTGTTGGCAGATGTTCTGCACCACTACACCACTGGTCATCATGCAAGAGTATACCTTACGAGGTACTTAAAACAGCACTCTTGAGGTATTCTTATTCAGTAATAATGACTCATGTAGCCTTTGGCTGCCGATCATGCTTGGGAACTCCACCGATGACCGAAGACCGCTCTCACTCAGCCCTCATGGTAGTCAGTAGCCAGTCAACGTTGGGAGTGGTCTTGTCGTACATCCTAGGCCGCTGAGTCCCTGCAGCTGCGCAGGCTATCCTCCAGTTGGTGATCCCCACCAGAGTCCAGCGGCCTTGGTCCATGCATATCATCGGACTACCAGCAAGCTCCTCCTCCTGAAATGGTCTCACAACTTACAGACTCTCATTACGAATCTTCTTAGAAAATTCACTACGTCTAGAAGTTTTCTAAATCATTATTCATTAGATAGAAAGCAATGCTTCATTTGACTCATTCAGTTAATGAATATACTATTTGTATTGAAATTTTTGATGAATTGTCAATGTGACATTCTCCTATACTCCCTGGAGTTCTTTCAGTACTGTGGCATAACATCTATAGAACATTGTAAGCTAACTATAAGTATATTTTTTAATAAATCAGCTGTTAAGTATTATCTTCTTCTATATATCTATAAAAGAGGATATTTGTACATATTTGAGTTAATGCATTAGGGCATGGTTTGACAATTTGCCATGAAAAGTGGTACACTTAGATAAAATTTCATGTAGAAGGTTTATGAATCATCAATTTTGTTTTAGTTCAATTGGGTTTCTCCCTAGAAGCACAAAAAGATCCCATATTGTGGAACCAGAACTTCCAAATTACAAAAATTAAAAAATCAGCCTATTTCAAAAGAGGTGTTTTAGGTATGTTTTTGAGTCCTGATTTTTATGGTCTAGATTGGTGTTTTGAATTTTGATTACGTACTTTTTTAGGTACATGTTTACCATGGAAGCAAAAATGTTTTTAACTTAAGATATATACCAGATTTTAGTATGGATACATTACAAAATTTTTCTCTCCTAAATTTAACTGTGGATAGAAAATTATAAAAAATCAAACGTTGTTTAATGTGTATATTAATCCTACATGAAAATAGCCACACCAATAACAATTGTATAACTTTACAATTATGTATCCAATAGTTTACAGGACATACGTCTCAGTCTAACCTACTATCCTTGTTTATCCTCACTCATTATCCTCACTCGTTGTTCATTATGAACAACGATAATATTCATAAATATTGATTTATTATGTATTTTTTTACTGAATTATTATACCAGGGCTGTTATAAAAACTTTGTCTAACATTGTATTTTATTTAAGAAGTATATTTTTATTTAGTGCCTGAGTTAACCATCATCATCATCGGACATCACTTTTCACACCTATCATCATTCATGCCCTCACTACATGATCATTTTTTGGGGTCCTACTATTGCTTCACATGTATTCCTGACATTCATCACCAACGACAACCTTGTGTTGTCTTGACTGTCCGCCACCGCAACACTACTGTCTACAACCCAATCCTGGTTCAAGTTGCTCACGATTCTAATACTGCTTCCGTCGTACTCCTAACCTCATAGATAGGAGATAAGATAGTTACAAGACATGTATCAACTTAACTTATTAGTATTAATCATAAACTAAGCTTATATTGAACTCTAATCTCCATTGAAGTTTAGTTATTTTTATCTTGCACATTTTTGTATTTATAATACTGTTTCCCACATTTTCGGTAAATCAAGTATATTTTCTCACTCACACTGCAGTCTTCCATGGAGTACACGCTGTTCGCACAGAGTGCATTGACTGACATGATGCTGATGTTGGCACACTGGTCCATACTGCTCTCAAGCAACTCCACCCTCTGGAGCACTTCTCCTGGAATAAACCTGATTTGTAGCTCTAACCAAGGTATATAATAATAAAGGGAAGTATCAGTCACAAACAAACTTCCCGCAAAATATCAGTAGCTTGCCATTAGTTATGTATTTGTTTAGTTAAATTTAAAACAGTTTTTAGGCGGGAGGACTTCATGTACGTGATATTAAAATCGTGTGACCGCATTTTTCTCATCATTCCTCTTGATTACTCTTGATTCTTGATTACTATAGGTTAGCAACAATGTATTTTCAGAAAGAAAACATGGAGGAATAACGAGAAAAATGCTGTCGCACGATTTTAGTGACGCACGATTTCATGGATCCCTTTTTAGGCTAGTGCTGCTTCATGGAAACCTGGATCTTAAACAAAAAGGAAGAGAGGAAAGTCTTTTTTACAAAAACAAGGTACTTAGAAAAATCTTTCGCCGAACACTAGAAAAGAGTTTGGAGAATAAAACAGAATCATGAACCCCACCCGCCAACTTATCAAAAATTCAGATATAGTGGGTGAGATTAAAAGCCGAAGGTTATGTTGAGCTGGACACATATTGAGGAAATGCGAGTGAGCTATACATTATGGTACAAAGGGTAAATAGCGGTCTTCATAGGGTAGAAAGAGTCTAAAGGCTGTCCTACTAAATTTTTCCTTTTTAAAATTTTGTTCAATTTAATAAATTATTACTTTTTATCTAGATCGGTCATGATTTTTTACTGATCACTAGGTATTTAGTTTTTACAGATGTTTAACCTTCTATTGGGTGCATCACGGAAGTTACCTCCAGGTCACTATATTTTTAACTATGAAAACCACACAATTTTCCTTTGCTTTTAAAATGTGTTTTAAACTTAATTGTTTGGTTTTTGTGCTTCTGAAGGTAACTTCTGTGAGCTCCCTTTGGTGTTTGAAAAAAATGTGCCTGACGGAAAGTTGAGTAATTCCAAGTAACATGCTTGACGACATGCATTTCTGTACTGACTGTTTCTGGTCCAACCAAGCGTGTGACAGCTCGTGTATTCTGGCTTGGTTGCGTGTCGTGGGAGACATATTGGTCGCACAAAGTCCGACACTTGCAGCGGAGAGTCCAGCTTCACCAAGACCATGGTGCTGCCCTCAACCTTGTCAACAGAATAACAGTGATTATTGCTTAGAAAAAATAATAGTTCCTAAAAGTATAAACTTGATCACTCGTGGATAGTATAGTGTTTTTTGAGGTCTGTAAAAATATCTATCATTAAATATCTTGATTGAGATTTATCGTATTTAGAGTTTAGGAACCATAATATAACTTGAAATTTAAAAAATCAGCAAAGAAAATGTTTATATATTTTGTTTTATGGTGTGTTATTTAGCAGATAAATATATTGATCTTGTTATTTGTTTGGCGGATCTGGATATATACCTATCTTATCCCAATCACTAAAAAATCTCCTGCATGTGCTTGTACCAAACCAAAACAAAGTCTTATCGTGCTGCCATTGTAAGGAAAGAGAGCATAACCGCCTCATAATATTAATATTACCACCATCCAAGTCCCATGTAAAAGCTATATGAAACCAAAAAGTAATGTTGGAGCGATGCTAGTAATGCTACTCACAGGTGACTTGGTCATGCCGATGATGTGCTTTTCCTGCTGCCAAGGAGTGGTTGATGTGAGACGGACACTGCCGAGTCGGGCGACCCACTCCGCTTTCTGCTGGCTGTGGACACAATGGAGGTTATGAGAAATGAACAAATGTGAGAGAAGCAAAGACCGAGTTGGATATCTTAGAGCAACCTCAGGTAACAAATACAACATGTACATTTCCATACCACAAATTAAATCACTATGAAGCCCTCAAAATATGGATAGGGCCCTTCAAGAGGATCATCTTTTTATGATGCCCTTTTTTCTCTGGCATAACATTTAGCCTTGTTCTTCTGTCTCTACCAAACATCAACTTGTGTGCAGATGTTCCTGTGGCACAGCTTGGTGCATTCCTCAGCTGTGTAACCAATGTGGCGATTTTTTCTTGTACATCACCACACTCCCCTGGCATAAGTTAATACTCAAAAATGCAGTAACCATTTGAACCTATTAACAAAATTTACTGTTATGTAATTACCCTTGGAAACACGAAGCACTGGTGACCAACCACTGGGCATGGACCATGGTGGCGTCGCAGACGTGGACTCCGTCCTTGAGCAGGGCTGCATGCCAGGGCCAGTCTCCCAGGGCGGCCATCTTGCCCAGCCCCTCCACCCCAGTGGTCCGGTGTGCTGGCTGGATCCCACAATCTGTCAAACATTAATGTTATCACATTTTATAAACATATTATAATTAGAATAAATTTATCTTTTGAAATGGCGAGCTAACCGGGTAGACTAAGGCTGACATGTCATCCTTAGACAGGGCTGTTAATCAATAGTGCAACATCCAACGGCATCTGAGGGACTTACAGTTTAACGTGGAATCCGAACCACAATTATCTCCGAATTACGAACTGGTCTAATTATGAAGATGGTCTTTGGGATGAACGTAGCATTCAGTAGTGTGAACGTTAATCCACACCACCCCTCAAGGGATAGTCAGCTTTCGACTGCACGGGAGGTCTCTCCTTTTTAGGGAGGCTGGCGACCCCGAGGTACCCTAGCCAAACTGCGAGACTGTCTGTCCAGCTCGTAGTGCTTCCTCCTTCCCGAGCGACAGTCATCTCTCTTTTGGGCCTTAGCTCGCAATCTATGTTCTCTTCTGGGCTAATCTCGCCCAACCTCTTCTTCTCTTCGACACCACATTATGGGTGTCTGTTTTCCCTTCTTTCACCACCAAGTCTAGGTGGAACAGCATACGCCAAAAACCGCGAGGCCAACGTGGAGCTTGGCTTAAGTATGCAGACTCTCTTCTGCATAATGCAATATAGAAACTTATTTAAAGGTACAATGTACATACACGTTTATTTTTAAAACTAAATTATTTGAAAAAATTATAATATCAGTATTAAAAGTATTTCCGTGCTTGAAATAAAAAGTTAATAGATTTCAACGTTCAAATTCTTATGGTCAAAGGGTCAGATGTCTTAAAAATCCTTTTATTTTTGTAATTATTCTCAAGTCAAACTATAGTTTTTGCCTCTAAAGTCTGGTTAATAAAGAGTTAAAATCGGCATAAAAATGTATCAATTTACACTTAAATTTCGTAAATTTTCCTTGACCCCCTTCCACCCTTGCAGGTGTTATTCCATATCCCCAGTTCTTTCCTTTTTCCCCAAACACCTAGCTCCCTTTTGGCCTATCTTGGATCTGCCAATGATTGTGTACAAGCAATTCATGGTTATAATTCTATATGTTAGATATTCGGTGATGTAAACCTGAATAAAACAGATAAGTGAGATATATACTGAAGACACCCTTATAAACAAGTGACATAACCACTATAAAAACCTAGTATTTGAAGTCTAGATCTAGAGGTAGATCTCTAACTAACTCTACATCTAGACTGGCAACGGGTGGAATTGATATTTTCATAATTTTTAAAACCAAAACATAAAACCGGACCAAACACTCAGTCATAAATTTAGTTTTTTAACATTTTCTCTTACCAGCGTCCGCACATGTCAGATGGAGGACAGACTTTCCTGGGCAAGAGACCTGGACAAAACTGATTTGTTCTGCCAGAGGGTCTTCCATCTGCACGTAGTTTCTAACCCCTGCCTCTCTGTCTGTCTCTATATGGAACTCTTCCACACTTCTACAAACAATACATATTTCATTAAAATTTTTAGCGTTAAGGCTTGGAAATCTAATGGGAAACTACAACAGAAAAAATGTGGTGGAACTGCATGCAAAAAATTATGATTGAATGGAAACTTTAAAATATGGGAAGATGTTACTAGATGTATCTAATTGATTGACGAATTTGGAAGACTCCCTGTTTAAGAAAATGTTCTATCGATTCATCACTTTGTACTGGACTAAAACTATTACTTTTTTATAATCAGCAAATCAATCAGCTGTTCTTTATCATTAAGGTTAGTTCATTAAGGCTCATTAAGGTTGTTCTTTATCATTAGGGTTATTCATAATTTCCCAGATACCATGTGTGTAGTCACAGATGGAGTAACACACAACTAAGACTTGGCGGTAAATGGGTTTCTGACTTTTTTATTGCACTTCAAAGGGTTCAACAAAATGAAGTTGTCACAATTTTTGCTGAACAGCTTCCCTTGTACCTATGATTCCTCCTTGCCTCTTTAAGGGCTTGTAACCTTACAACTTTGATTACCCAGTCTGAACTCCAGTACTGGTTGGGTTAGGCCTACTCTGGGATGGATTGGTGTTTTCCTCATGCTTGTCTGGTCAACTGGCATTCGGGCGTGACACCGATTCCTGGGGCTGTATGGGCTTGGAGTTGTTACCTCTCTTAATCCTTGTGAATCCTTTCTTTTGATTATCTCTTGAAATGGAAATCTTCCCATGTTGGTATTTTAAGTCAAGTATGAATAAGAAATGAGTATAAGATGATTGTAGCACAATCTTGCAGACTTGTTTCTGACTAAGGCTTGACATGTTCCTTAGACAGAATGTTCCTTAGAAATATTTATAATATAATATGTTATAGAATATAAATATTTAACGAGTAAAAATTACAAAAACTGATTAGAGCATTGGTGATAATACTATACATTTTGACCTGGTAATAATAAATAGTCCAACAGCTAAAAGGCATTTACAGTATAAGGTGAGATCGAAACCACAATAAATTTTGTCTCTGAATTACCACTGTACTGTATGGTCAAATTATGATGACGGTCTTTTCGAATGAATACCCGATGTTTATTAGTGTAGTCCTTAGATTAGATTAGATCATTGAAATGGCAACTATACCACAAGGTAGATATTTTAAGCCAAGTGTGAATGAGGATTGAGTGTAGGATGATTGTGGTACGATCTTTTAGTCTTGTTACTGACTGATTAGATTAGATTATATTAGATTAGATTAGATTATTGAAATGGCAACCTACCCAGGTAGGTATTTTAAGCCAAGTATTGATGAGAAATGAGTGTAGGATGGTTGTGGCCCGATCTTGTAGTCTTGTTACTGACTAAGGCTGACATGTTCTTTAAAAAGGACTGTTAAAAAATAGCCCAACAGCCGATGTCAACTAAGGGAACTACAGTTTAGCGTGGAATCCAAACCCCTGCCTCTGAATTAATAATTGGTGTAATTATAAGGATGGTTTTTGTAGATTAACGCAGTATTCAATAGTGCGGACGTTAATCCACACAAGAGAACACTACACCCACCGACCATCGCTTACAACTATCCACAACTCGTGACTTCCAAGTAGCTGGATTTCAGGACGTCGCCACCGTCCCAGTCAGGCTGACATGTTCCTTAGACAGGACTGTTAATTAATAACCCAACAGTTGATGGCAACAAAGGGACCTTCAGTTTAACATGGAGTCTGAACCACTGCCTCTGAATTACAAACTGGTCTAATAATTACGAGGATGATTTTTTGTGGATTGATGTTGAATGTGTTGTATGTATGTGAATGAATATTGAATGTATTCAATAGTGCAGACGCAAGAGAATGTCACACCCACCAACCATCGCTTATATCCAAAGTTAGTGACCTGCAAGTTGCTGTATTATGGGACACACCACTGTCCCAATCTTTCTGGTCTCTGTACAATAGATTGATGAAGTCGCAGACTGGTTAGCTTTACAGGAGCCTCCTATTTCTGTTTAGACACTAAGACTCACCGGAACAAGAGCGTTCTGCACAGTGAGGTAGCCACGTTGAGGAGGATGTCTGATTGGTTGACTCCTGCCAGGGAGTAGTTGTAGTTGAGATTGTCGACGCAGAGTTTCCCCAGGGAACCCTTCTCGTTGAACACCACATGTCCGGATGCCACAGTCTGTCCTGGGTGAGCACTGCGTAGAGCTGGCATCTCTGATATGCTTGGCGACACTGCCACTGGAGCAGAAACGGACTTGTTGAAGCCGAGTTCAAATCAATTGGAGGTGATCGAGATCAAACAGTTTAGTGTAACCGAAGTTTCAAAATCAAAATTCGAACACGTCCACGAGTGGCTTTGTAACCAAATATGCCCTCTTTGCAGCAGACCTGCATACTCAGTGAATTTTAAAATCAATAATATAATAATATATCACAAGTTTCATGAATATCTTTGACAAATATGAGAGTTACTTGCCTAACATGGCAACATAAGATTAACATGGGAAAGAGTATGCAGGTTTGCTGCTGTGACTGAAAGTAGGCATTTAGGCCCCCTATAGCATAAACCATTTTTATTTTGACCATTTATACCAAGTTTCATCAACATCTGTCCATAAATAAAGGAGTTTGCCTATTCTCTATATGACTAACATGAGAAAAGTGGATGGATCCCAACCACATGAAACTAAATACCAAGTTTCCTCCAAATATACACATTAATAAATTATATATTAATTTTCTCTCATCCCCCATAATTTCCGTACCAAATTTGGTCTTGATCGGGCCATTCTTTTGCAATTTATCGTGTAAAATTTTTAACGACTATTGTTTTTGGTCTCTAGCAACGTTTAAAAGAAAAAAAGTAACTTGGTCCTGGGCTTAAGCCTTGCTGTGAAACCTATGATAATAGCTTCTTCCCTATAGGAAATTCACTGAAAAAAATTATTATACACTTCTGTATAATAATTTTTTTATAAATCTGTAACTCTGAGAATCCTTCTAGTAGCTTACAGAACACTTACAGCAAGCCTTCTCGTCACTACGGTCTGGACAATCAGCTTCTCCGTTGCAGCGTTTGTAGGCCGGTATACAGGTAGCACTACCTGGACAGTGGATGTAGCCTGACCGGCAGTAGGGACACTGTAGCTCGTCTGACAGGTCTGCACAGTCTGGCCAACCGTCACACAATCGGGCTGATAAGTCCCTCAACTCCAGGCCCTCCCTACAACCTGCATGTAGGAAGTTGTAAATAATTAATAGCTCACCAAGATAGTTTATGTTGCTTAGAGGAGGAACATGCTATTTCAGCACAATGTGGGATTCCCTCCCAAAAGCTTTAAAAACCAATAACCTCAGATGGCATTGCTTATTTACAGTGGCATGACCTGTGATCCAGCTACTTGGAGGTCACAAATTATGGATAATTGTGAGCGAAATGGTCAGTAGATGTAGTGTTCTCTTGGGTAGATTAATGTTCACACAATTGAATACTACGTTAATTCAACTTGCAAGCCCTAAACCTACACTTGATGGACAGTTGAAATTAAGAAAAAAACAGCTTGTCAATATTTGGCAAATAATAAATTGAAGATCTCCAAATCCAACTTGAGTGGTCTAGATCGAGACAACTCCAAGAACTCTGAAGTGACATTATTTTGAGTTTGTGGAGAGGCTATATTATAGTTGTTATAAATGTATTTAAAAAAGTGTTTTTAGTCTATTATCGTACTGAAGTGGGTGCTTCAGCACTTACCAGGTTTGCTGACACATGCTTCGCCAACAGTGCTGAAGGAAGGGAACTTGGAGCAGTCCAGAGAGTCTTGAAACCTGAGAGGGAGTCTCTGACCACATCCGGACCAGAAGTCCAGGCAGAAGTCCCTGCAGGGCCGTATCTGCAAACAAATGTAACCGGTAACCTTGTAACAGTGTCCCTCGTTCTATCGAGAAATAAACTATGAAGTTTTTTAAGTCTCACTACATTTGAATCACAGATGGACAAAAGTTTTGAGCCCATTATGAGGTAAATACATTATTAATGAATATCGTAATTGAATTGAAAACTGTGGTGTTTCCATTATGTTGAGAGTATTTCCTTTTGCTGTGTATTTATTAGAACAAAGAAAACAATAACAGAAAAAACAAACAAACATAAAGGAGGAAATAAACCAATCTTGTATTATTCGAATCAACAGGGAATTATTAACCAGAGACCGCTCTCTTATATGGCTGATTATTTTTCTGCAGTCGAAGGGAAAAAAGTATTGAATAAATAATACTGTTCGACCCTAAAAAAATTGACACAAAAACGTTTACATTGAAACTCAAGGTATATTTCTAGTGTTAACCAAATTATAAATGTGTTGTACTGAGTTCAAGCATCAAAGTTTAGTTTTTTTTATATTTGAAATGCAACATCTCTGATGGGGAGAAATGAAATGATTTGAACATAGGCGGAGTTAAGGGGGGAATGGGTAGCCAAGCCCCCAGATTTCTTCAAAGTTTTTGAATTTTTATTACCAATCTCAACAGTTCTATTATAATAAGTGAAACATAAATCACCAGCGTAGCAGATTGTCCAATTTCCATCGCAGGAAGGCAAGGTGGCTGTAGAATATGACACACAAACTGGTACGCTAGCCTGTAGCACTCTGCGTCCACCAGCTCTCTGGAAACACAAATAATTGTAAACCACATTTTATAAACTTTTCCTTTTTTAAACCAAACCTATTATCCATTTTCTGAATTAAAGTTCAGTGAAACTAGAGATATTTTTCTGTGGTTATGCGTGTCCAGTAATCCAGCTACTTGGAGGTCACAAATTGTGGATAGTTATGAGTGGATGGGATATTCTCTGGTATGGATTACGTCCACACTATTGAATACTAAGTCTATCCATAAATACCATCCAATTAGACCAGTTCAAATTAAGATGCAGTGGTTCGGACTCTACGTTAAACACTAGGTCCCCTAAATATGTCATTGAATGTTGGGCTATTAATTGAAATTCTGTCTAACGAACATTTCAACCTTGGTCAGTAACAAGACTACAAGATCGTGCCACAATCATCTTACACTAATTTCTCATTCATACTTGGCTTAAAATACCTGGATAGGTTGCCATTTCAGTAACTAACTAAATGTGGAGAGATAATACCCAGAGAATTTGAAATAACTAATATAATACTTTCCCTAACCTATGTTAAGCTTTATTTGTAGTATCTTTAAAGGCCTAATTTATTCTGATGAAGTTATAAACACATTTTCCTTGAATCAAAATTCTATGTGAACAATTTTTTTCAAAAGTAAAATGTTCCACAAAATCAAAATATGTACTAAAAACTATGATTCGGAATTACAACTAAAAATTAAAATACTTAAGTTGGTGTTCATCGAACATAACGGTTTTTATGAACTATAATTTTTAATGCAATTTACAAGTTTTGCTCTTAGTTTTAAATTTATGTTAGTTGACTATTTGTTCTCAAATCATTTTCATGTATTGAGAAACAAAATTTATATTGGTACATCTGAAAAGAGATCCCTTTCTTTCTTAGAGATTTCTCTAATTTAATCTCATTGATTTTTACTCTCACTAAAATTTAGATTTTTCAAACAACTACCTACAATGAAGAATGTTTAATTGGGTTAAAGTCTCAAGGAACAGATAAAAAGTTGAGATATAATAAAAGAGAAGAGAAAGTGTAAGACATGTTGAAGAGTCTTATGTGAACGACTTGAGTGTAAATTGCAGCAAGATGGAGGTGGCATTTCACGTGCAGTGAGGAAATTATGTGCAATTCTAACAGATGAGGCGGAGAAAGGTAGATCATGCCTCTGGTGTGAGGAGCTCATTTGTTTTTATGAGTCAACAATCAGACATCCAGATGTTCCATCTTTTTCATCAGCTCCACGCGAACTAGTTTTTAGTTTAATAATTTGTAATTAATGATAGTTCATTCAAATGAACTATTTTTTACACATTCTAAAATAGCTCTATGAAAAAGAATAATATAATACATATATTATTATCTTTGACTATGGATTTTTTTTAATCGATAGTCAAAGGTATTAATCAATTACAATTATTATTATAAAGATTAGTTTATCATATTTTAAATGAGTATTTGACCGCTATTAGTCACATTATAAAAAAAATTTCAGGTTTAATTTCCTCCAAAACTCTTTTATCAATTTTGTTATGGCCTATCTTGCACCATTTAAGATTCTATATTTTTGGTGAATTAAAAAAACAATTAAATTAGGAATATTGTGTGTTTTTTAACTGACCTGAAAGCAATGACATCATCCATGACCTCTTGTATGCTGTGGTGGCCCACCAGGTTGGGGTAGGTGGTAATGTTGTTGGTGGCCCCCGCACAGTAAGGTAACTGGCGGGGCGCGCAGGTGCGGGGGCGGGGAGTGGTGGAGGGCGGGGGCTGTGTCGTCATCTGCACATTGTTAACTTATCATTTAGTTTATACAAAAATAATTTTACATTCTCTTTGATACTGAGAAATGAAAAATATACAAAATATAGCTTTTGGGCAAATAACCCCAAAATGAATATGTAGTTTTTGGGACCACAAGCTATCCGTTCAACTATCCACCAAGGCAGTTCATGAATCAGCGTGTGATTCTTACGAATACAGAGTATTAGTCAGGAAAATTTGTCTCTGAAGGGGTATTACTAGTTTGTCTTTGGTGACCTATCACTCACTAATATTAGAGCTCAGTAATCAAGATTTTGAGCTCGAGCTCATGCTGACTTATCAATGATCCACCAACCATCATTGCATCATTGATTATAGTTTGATTTCATACAAAATTTAAAACTGACTACAATTATTCATTCATACTTTTTAAGTCCATATCAACAAATTTTTATGTTTTTATCTACTTGATTTGCTCGAACTTGTTGCTGCAATAACCTCCCCTTCTGGGAAAGACATTATGTTCATTTTTGATTACACAGCAAGATAACTGTCACTGATTCACCTTATTATATTATCTGATTATAATAAACTGAGAAGGTGGCTTGAACTGTAATGCAGCTACTTGGAGGTCACTAATTGTGGATAGATATGAGCGATGACCATTGGATGTGATATCCTCTGGTGTGTATTAACATCTACATTCAATTCAATTTATTTGTTCCATTAATACATATGTTAAGACCTAGTTAGTCACGTTAATGAAGGAATTTGTGAAATCAAAACATTTGCTGTGTATTCCTTGGATATCAGGAGAGAAATAATAATAATGATACGGTTATAGTTGAACAAATTAAAATTATGTTAGCAAGTTTAACTGGGACTGTGGCGTGTCCTGAACAGTGGTTCGGACTTCACGTTAATCTGTAGATCCTTTAGATAAGTCATTGACTGTTGGGCTATTAATTAACAGTTCTGTCTAAGTAACATGACTATAAGATCACAATCATCTTACACTCAATCCTCATTCATACTTGGCTTAAAATACCTACCTTGTGGTAGGGTTGCCATTTCAATAATCTAATCTAATCTACACCCACAGTGACCTAGATGTTTCCATTGAAGGAGAACACTCACCAGTGTGCTAGGACTCTGACTGCTCGGACCTCCAGGACTGGTCTCGTAGATGTGTATGCTGGCCAGGTCTAAGGTCCTGTTACCCAGGTACACGCTTGCACTATGCCTCGCCAGAATATTCTTCAGCTCTTCTGGTGGGATCTCGTATCTCCGTGGGTCGAAGTAGAGGTTGAAATGTACCATGAGATCTGAGTTTTCCTCTCTGTAAAATATTTTAATATTTAAAAACTAAAAGAAAATTATAAATCATTTCCTCATTAAGAAGCAAATTTTAGGTTTCTTAGATGCTATTGGATGATGGATTATTAACAGACCTGTCTTAGGAACATAACAGCCTTAAGAATCAAGATCTTATTTGAAAGTTACAAGACTACAATGTCACACCAAAATAATTTTACACTCATTTCTCTTGGTCTGGATTGGTTGCCATTTCACTAAGATAATGCAATGTATGGATTTTTTAACAGAATTATCTAGTATTGTTTCTGTGTAAAACATTTTTTTTCTGTAACATGCGCTGAATATGAACTCTGCTGACCTGTGTCCCACCCATCAATAAAAACACACTTACAAATACTGAAAAATATATTTAGAATGTTTAATTTATAAACTTCAAACAGTATCAACTGTAGTTAAATAATCGTCCTCAAGGGCCGATGAAGCGCAATATATAGCCTCTCTCGGTCAAGCCAACCTTTCACCTTGATGTGGTGGGGACGCTTTCTACTGAAAAGGCAATGGCGATACGTACGTTGACGGATGCAATGTCCGACCTGGGGGACAGGGTGCTTCATGTGTCCCTCGAAGTAGCACAGCTCAGAACTCGGTTTCTTTAGAGGGGCCTGCGGTGACTAGTAAGGGGTTTATAAAGGTATATTAAGGTTTGATCAAGTATCACCCACAAAAAAACCACTCTTGGTGTCTCCGTGTGTTGTAACTATCGTTTTGTTTCACTAGGAGGGCCGCTGTGGCCAGTAGGGGATCTGAATGAGGACTCGCTACCCTTGTCCCATTCACCGAACACCACCTTCCGCCTCTTGGTGTCTCAGGGTGTTGGGTTTACTGGTGAATATTGTGCATCAAGGGTTACCTGTTACCAAATGGTCTGTTAGGGCTGTCCTTAGGGGCAGTTAAAAGGGATCCATAGGAGGTGTAAACCTCGAAGCCCTGGGGCCTCGGTCAAAATTCCTTGACCCAGGGATGGCGGTAGCTTTGGCCTCCAAATTGGGAAGAGATTCGTCTCGGCCTAACACCATTCCGGCTTTAAAAGTTGATGGTATTACGGGCAGGAGGGGCTTCACTCCCTCTTGGGTTTGGTTTTGTAGTGAAAGTAGTTGGTGCTGAAATGCACTGGTTGAGCTCCTCCTCCCTTTCAGAGTGAGGTTTGCCGATGGAAAGGTGTCGCTCGTCTCTGGACCACCCTCGGGCGGATAGCCAATTCTCGTAACCGGTAAACTGGGGGTGCAGGTGGTGAGGAAGCTAGTCAGGGGGTTTCCCCGATTGGGGTGGCATCGAAAGCCATCAGGGTCGGTTACTAGATAACGATCTGACGGGTGTAGTCGCTAGCAGCCATCCGTGGTGAGTGTTGGCAAACGCTTCATCCTCGCCAAAGTGGCGTCTTGTCCTAGGATGTAGCAGAATAAGCCAACCTGGCCTCTTGCGAAATCCCACGGTGCAAATAGGTTTTTTGTTACAATGTAGCCAAATAATATAGTGTGTTTAGTTAATCAGTAAAACAGTAAAATGCTATAAAATATTTCAAAAACTTAAATTGCATAAATACCCATTATAAACTCAAATAAAGTTACTTTGTACCTGCTTTTCTACAACAATTTTTAAAATAAACTAAAATTAACCAGGATGAATTATTAAAATTTAGGCTGATTATTTCTTAATGATCAAAAAAATACATTTAGAGACATCACTAAAGTTTTAAAATGTCATTTATGACAACTTACCCGTCAAAGGCGAGAACCTCGCTCTTCAGGAAGGGATATCGGAAGTGGCTCCTCCTGTATACCAGGTTGAGACCCTCCCGGTACTCTCTAGCTGCCCTCTTGAACTCCGGGGTGGATGGGTCGGCCAGCGCCGGGGTGTAGCTGTCCCCTTGGATTACTCGGAACAGCCCCCGGAATACCTGCTCCCCCCCTGGCTCCAGGGAGAGGTATGTGTCTGGAATAAGAGTGCTCAAGTTTAAAAAAACCTTCTGCTCAGATCACAAGAATACTACTTATATGTAAGATAATAAAATCTTAAGATCAAAGGGCCTTCCACCTACTTTTTTCCTACAATTTACATTTAGTAATTTTAAAACATGGGATTCATCAAATATTTGTTTGCCCTAACGTTTGTAGTAATTAGAAAAATTGGGAGTTACCTAAAGTCCAAGATGTATCAGTGTCAACATTAAAATTCTTAGGAGAAGCTAGTCAATATAGCACTGCCGTAACTGAATACAGTGCTGTAATCAAATTTTATAAAGGTTACACTATTTGTAAGATATCTGTAGGTCTAGGGTGTAGCAGTCAACATAAAAGTTTTTGTTAGAGGCTTGTCATGCGACATTATCAATGCATTTTCCCCTGAAAACATTGGTTCAATAGAAATTCAGAGCTGTGAAAACATATGCCAAAAAAGTAAAGGTTATTTAGAATTTGTAATTCAATGTTTGATTTTAAAAGTATAGTTTTTAACTTAAGTTCATGAATTTGTTTACATGGATTTGTCTTAGCTCTGGGAGGGGGTGTTGGCAATTTGTAAGATGAAAATTTGAAACAGGTTTCCATAGAAACTACCAGAGCTATTGTATTGAATCTGTAGTATATAAGAATAAGAACAGCTGCTTAGGTGAACTGAAAACATTCCCTTTAGACATATCTATGATCTAACCTATTTCCCTTCTAGCTTTCTGCATACAGTGTATTTCCACAGAGAACCAATATTGAAGTAAATAAATGTTGTGTTTTGAAATAAAAAATAAAATTATGGGTAAACTTTATTAACATTTTAATTTTATAACCGCCTCAACAAAACCAATGCCCAACGAAGCGTGATATAAAACCAAACAACTATTTCTAAATATCGAGTTTCCATTGTGGTTTGAAACTGTTACACTTTTCTGCCCTGGTAGAATTAGCAAACTTTCCCTGTTCCGGAACACGCCCGCGCTCTATTGGCCGGGTTCTGCATGCACCACGCCGCGGCTGTGCTAGTAGTTAGGACACAGAACCACCAGAGCGCGCTGAGAACAGCTCAAGGCCGCCTCTGTCTAATTAGTTGAAAGATCTCAATCCAATGATTCTTTACCTTCTCCTTTTCACAGAGGGGTCAATAGGTCGCTGTTTACTAATTGTGTTGGAAACATTATACGCTTAGTTATTCTCTCGGTTTCAAGAGTTTTGTTTGTTATCTTCTCATCGGTATCGTTTCAGAGATTTTATATATTTTGTCGAGTTACGGCTATACAGTTTCCCTGGACCTTGCCTGTTTTCTTTCAGTACGGACTTAAAAGCATTGACGGCCAATTATTTCAACTAGCTTATTTAAAAAAAAACAATTAATATTTTTTCCATTTAATATTAGAATTATGAGTTTCCTTTTTACATGGTAACTTACGCGACCAAAATTAGAAACAGTGACGTCATTTGGTTAGTGACGTCATATGGTTAGTGACTTCATAGTTTGGTTATAAGATCAGCTGTTTAGATGAACTGAAAACTTTCACTTTAGACATATCCATGATCTAACCTATTTCCCGCGGGGAAGTAAACACAAATATTTTGAAATGGATATGTCTTAGCTCTGAGGGGTGATTTCTCTCTGGTTATGGTGATTTTTAAGATGGAAAATATGTAACAGGTTTCCATAGAGACTACCAGAGCTATTGTATCAAATTTTTAATTCAAAAGAATTAAAACAGCTGTTTAGATGAACTGAAGACATTCCCTTTAGACATATCCATGATCTAACCTATTTTCCACAGGGAAGTAAATACAAACATTTTTCTACGGCAGACGTAAAATGTGTATGAAAAATTAACATATTTCTGAAACATATATTCTGCACATCGAATTAATTGTTCTGTTAATAAAGTTTATATCGCTCAAAACTTTTTGAGCATTATTTTAATGAGAGGTGTGGGATTTGAAGTAAACAAAACCCTTTTCCAAAACCCACAGACCACTGATTATAAATTTCACTATAGTGGGTGCTCTCATTTCACGAAGAAACTTTACAAAAACACCTTGTGCAGCGTAAAAAACATAAAATTATTTATATAAGACTTATTTTGGCTTTTCTGGTTTATACTAAAATAACAGAAAATATTATAATTTCAAGCAATGTACAGACAGAACTCTAATTCTATTCATATAGTTTAAATTATATATGAAGTAAAATTATTTTGTATTTTGATTATAAATAAGGCTAAAACAAAACAAAAGTACCACGTTCATTTCCTCCTTCCCTTTCTCAAATTCATCAAGGACCGTGCCCCCCCCCCCGGGGGTCAAAGCGGACCAGGGCACCGACTTCACCATTATTGGCATTTCCTTTCCAGCGTCTTTAACCCTTGCGACAGCAGGTCGGCGAAAGGACTCTTGACGGTCCAAATTACACGTTCCTAAACCTTCCAACAGTTGAAACGTTACCCAAGAAATAAACACCTGGGAGAGTGAACTAGGACCACAAACAGCTTGGTTTTGCGGAGGAAGAGAGTTGGAGAAAGGCACCAAGAAATCTTTTGAGTAGAAAATGTAATTTTTAACGCGTAGTTTTTCTAAACTCATTTCTCATTTCAGTTCGGGCTCATTTCTATGAGCCCGAACTCCGGTAATTAACCAGAGTAATTTGTTTAGGGAAACGGCGCTATTTTATGATTAATTTTGTGGTTTACTCCATGAGGAAGCTAATTAAATTATGTTTCAGCCATTATTATTGTCAGCTAGTGATTTAAAATCATTGAAAGAGCTTACAATAGTTGATTAAATTCCTTTACGGTGAAAAAATGTCCATTATAATTCTCTTTTCATAATTCATACGTTTTTGGCCCACCCTATAACTCTTAGGCCTACTTGACATATGTAATTCGTTTGGTAAAATATACCGTAAATATTTGTTTCCAAAAAAATCTGGTGGATAGGTAAAAGTTGTGACGTCAGTGAAATAAATACAGTTTAGGAAATGGTAGAAAAATCATTTTTAGTTGTGTTTAAAACTGTATTAAAATAGTCGTATCACGCACTAAAGAATGCTACGTTAACCCGAAAATTCCAGCGTCATAATTAGACCAGCTCGTAATTTGGAGACAGTGGTTCGGACTCCACATTAAATTGTAGGTCCCTTAGATATGTCATTGACTGTAGGGCTATTATTTAACAGTTCTGTCTAAGAAACATGTTAGACTTAGTCAGCAACAAGACTACAAGATCGCGCCACATCTCACACTCATTTCTCATTCATACTTGGCATAAAATACCTACCTAGGTAGTTCGCTATTTCAAATAGTAATTTGATCTAATATAATCATTCTCCTAAACGTAAGCGAAATAGAAATAGCAAAAAAATAAGAAAGCCCTCATGTTGTGACACGATAAAGGGATTGAGTTACATGAATAGGATGGGTGCGAGCTATCTTCCTTGCGGGATACCGTTGATTATGTCAGAGTCAGAGGTGAGCCTGGGAGTTCAAGGTCAGAAACCCGTTACCGGCACACTGACACACTCGCACGCACGCACACACACTGACACGCTCACTTTAAACACTTGGACGCGTTCACTTTCCCACTTAATTTTCATTACATATCAATGCGACGACATGAAATAATTGTTGCGGCCTAGGGTGGATTTCCAATTAGGGGTTTCCTGGAATATTAAATCATGACTACGTAAAGCTTGAACACAATCTGGAATAATCCAATAATCAGCAAGAAAATCCAAACTAATTCTCTTTGAGAAGCTTAGCCTTTGTGAAGATTCCGATGAAATTTCAGACGAATAATGAAGATACATTAACGGCTTATGGACATCCAGCGAGTGACGCCAGATTAATCCAAAGACAGTTTTAATAAAACTCGGCTTTGAGTATTCGAGTACAAAAACAGTTTTTTTATAATTCGTAGAGATTAATTTAATTTCTTTGGAACCTTAGAGATCTGTGGGGTCGTAATAAACTGATTTATAAAGTCCTCTAAGCCCTGATTATATTTTTAGTTGTGACGATAAACGATTATATTACGTCTACTCTTATATAATTTGTAGTTCTCAGGCTCCATTGGAGTTTATATAAGCTGATTCTCGTGAATTCAGATCTCTTAATCCCTATTAGTGTGTAACAGGTGCTAAATATCAACATGCGTTTTTTTTCTTAGTTCGTTTTTTTATTTTGAATATATCAGTTTTAGTAAATATTAGTTTTGAAACTTTCACAAAGGTGTCTTGCCTCAGGTGGCCACCAAATTAATAGCTTTTGATGTTGAATCTGTTGGAAACTAACTCGGAGGTTGAGGTTTTTAATTATTGCGGACGTTTCCATTACTTGACCAAAGGGACTTCCAAAGGCTGTTGTATTAATTCAAATTGTAGAAAACAGTCAACCGTTGATGCAAGCTTATTGTGTAACCAACGGAAGGAGTGAGCGGAAGTGAGTACTCCCATTATCGACTTAGAGTGCCTACGATAATGTGAATGAGACAGGTAGAAAAGGATGGGTTAGGTAAGTAGGGAAAGGTGCGGTCAGCTGATCATTCCAAATCCAGAGGTCCTTGTCTCTCCTTGCCAGGCCTTTGACTTCTAGGGAATCCAGGGTTCCCATCTAGGCCTCCCTCGAGCCTTAACTGGAACTTGGTACTCATGCACTAACCTCTCATGATGAAGAACAAATGATCTTCACTTGTAGTATATCTACACAACTGCCTTCGATTAGATTAGATTATTGAAATGGTGACACCATCTCACCTACCACAAAGTAGATATTTTAAGCCAAGTGTGAATGAGGATTGAGTGTAAGATGATTGTGGCGCGATCTTGTAGTCTTGTTACTGACTAAGGCTGACATGTTCCGACAGGACTGGAAATTAATAGCCCAACAGCTGATGGCAACTAAGGGACCTACAGTTTAACGTGGAATCCGAACCACGGCCTCTGAATTACTAATTGGTCTAATTATGAGGATGGTATTTGCGGATTAACGTAGTATTCAATAGTGCGGACGTTAATCCACACAATAGAACACTACACCCACCGACCATCGCTCACAACTATCCACAATTCGTGAACTCCAAGTAGCTGCATTACAGGATGACGCCAAACACAGCAGCTGTTTTTATTTTAACCATTGTGGAATCTAAAGAAACATGCATAAAATAGTACTCAATGGCATTTAATTACTGTATGAACATAAGTTTTCTCAGTACAGGTTTTGGGGATTAAAAATCAATATGTTGAACAAGTAAACAATAATTACAATGCTTATACTTATTACGTTTATTATAATAATCAACGGTCTTATATACATGGTTGATATTGTGTATAACTATCGAATGTTTTATTTTGTGTGTGTGCGAGAGTGTGTATGTATGTATTTACCTGGCTGTTAAATGATCTTAGGTGCCTTGGTGTAAGATGACATAGTCAGTTTAAATTTTTCATACATGTTTTAATGCTTTAAGTCCACATAAATATATTAATTTCTTACAAATATCTTTGCTTAAAGTACCCTAATAGTTTACAAATTGATAAAGGTAATGATTAAATTTCTTTCCAGAAGCATCCGTTAAGCTAACTGACAACTGACACGTCTGTTTACATAATCCTCCCGGAGTGCTACTCCCATAGGAGTGGCCGAGGGCATTACTCTCCCAGGTGTCCAGGAGGCATTGTCTAGGAGATCCCAGAGGAGTGTCCTCCATTGTCCGCTGGACAACTAGACAGCTAGAGCACTAGGAGAGTGACTGGAATCGGAAACGCCTACACTGTGAAGATGATTGGGGTCAATCAAACCTACACGGATCGGAGAATTCAAAACTAAGCTCATTGTTTGTTTGACCTTTCCGTTTGTGGATCCCATGATTACTATACTCATAAATATTTATATAGAGATATATGCACATAAACGTATTAGTCGTTTCCGGTCAGCGCGTTTGTATCCATTTCTTCAATTATTCATCCTTATGTGGGTTGCACTAATGAAATGGATATTCTCTTTGATAGTTGGGAGGTTAATTAACGCTTTTAGAAAATTAATCAGCTAAGATTTTTCAGTATCAAAGATTTTATTATTACCAGCAGTAAGCCAATCCACTATACAGTTTGTATGTACAAGTTTTAAGTAAGAAAATAATTATTACCATGGCAAAATATAAACCTGAATACTTATACGAGTAAACATAAAAAATATTCTCTGTTGAATTATTTATCAATATTTTTCAAATAGATAAATTAGAAAATTTGTAGACGCCCCTATCATTATTAAAATTTGTTATACGTTAAGACAACATTTTGACATGGATATGTATTAGATCTGGAATGGGTGGGGGGGTGTTGGTAATTTTGTCAGACCAAAATTTGAAACAGTGACGTCATTTGGTTAGTGACGTCATAATTTTGGTTGTGGGTAACATATTTGCTACAGGGAAATAAATACAACATTTTTATAAAGGATAGTCTTAGTTTCGAAATAGGTTTCAGATCAACATGAACAGTGTGAACGAACTAATATTTGCCAATTTTGACAGCACATTATTCTATTTTCATAGAGCATGGGTGTGTTTCATGTACCTTTTTTTCGAGGTATAAAATATTGAAAACAAGTTCCTTAACAGTAGGTGCTCCCGTTCTGACGGAAAATGCGTTATAGAAAGACAGGCCGACAGACAAAAATTGAGAAGAGGCGCATTTTAAGTATTCTAGGGTACAAAACATAAAAATAACAAAATATATTATAGTTCTAAACAATGAACAGACAAAACTTTAATTTTATTTATATATTATTATTCTCTTTTAAACGTAGGACAGTATTTAAAAATATTTAGGGAGACGAAAAGTAAATAAATAGAACAGTATAGGTACAGTGAAAAATACACAGTACTTTAAAATTTACAATTATCAATTAGCTGAAACAAATCAAATAAACCAGGAATGACGGGTGAAATAAACAATGTTGTCGCGATTTTACAGAGATATTTTCGTTCAGTTAATTGGAGAGGATAACCAATGCATTAGCCTAAGATTAACATTGTATTAACATAAGATTACAAGCTTTGGGAGCCAATATGTCGTGGCGAATTTACCACTTGCTCCTCGTTGGTACAAGTATTTTATACAGTGGCGTAGATACGGGGGGGGATAAGGGGGATATATCCCCCCCATAACGATCACGTTTACTAATAATTTCAAAACAAAAATATCCAGAAATACCACCACGGAATAACAAATAATAGAAAAAGAAGTGCGTTGTTGTTACTGTATGTTGCATGTAGAAATATAGTATACGAGAGTATTTGAATTAAGAGATCTTCCCCGACTGGTCTCCCGGTCATCCCTCCCGCCATCAAGATCGCTCAGCCGCAAAATCTTATAACGTATACTGTAAGTCTAACCTAAACACTAAACAGTTGAGATCTTTACGATTGTGATGTATGACGTATTATCTCATTATATTTTCCGTACCCTCTACGTTTTGTGTTCGGCATTCGTGTTTTTTGTCTACTTTTCCCTTGTTTCATTATACAGTAATAAATAGCGTAAACACAAAAAAGTCATGTAAAATGTATCTAAAAGAAACCCCGAAAGTGATTAATTAATTTCACGGCGATTTTGTTCGAGTCGAGACAGTACTAGATTATTGTGGCATTGGTAACGATAGGAAAAAAAGGTGTTTGTACGTCCACAGAATAGCTAGAATAAATTGTCTTTAGTAAAAATTGTTGTTCAAATAAGTAATAAAGCATTGAAACATTTATGTTCTATATAAATTAAATTATCATTGATATAAAGGAAATAAATTAATATTGTGAAAATGATAACAGTGCTATAAATAAACCTTTTTTAACTACATGTCATTGTTATTTTGTCTGTTTGAAAAAAATGAAGTTAGGGATATTCGGCAAAAAATATTTTTTATGGTATTTACTTTATATGTTATTTAACTCATCGAAATGTCCCTTATGTACCCTACATTACATACTCTAAATAGGGTTTCACTCGCGGGGGGGGGTATTTATATCCCCTCCCATGAAAAAACTGTATCTACGATACTGATTTTATATTCTAGTTTTTAATTTTTTTAATAATCTCACAGTAAAGGCAGCTGACCACAATTTCCCATGTTAGGTATCAATATATATTTTCATAGTTTTTTTATCGAAAGACCATGCTCTATACAATTAATTCAGAATAAAAATCGAATCAACAAAAACAAAAATAGATTTATGAGACCATATCAACAATATAGCCAAATATGTACAAACAACAACTTTAACATGCCGAGGAAATTATGCTGGTGATTTTAGCTGCCTTTGAAGCAGTCAGCTGATTGCAACGCAATCAGCACCTGATCTGACATAACCTCAAACTGTACAAGTCGTGACAGGATTATGAATATGATCAGTTTGACACAAGCTTTTACCAAAGTTATAAGTTATTCACAAACATTTTAAGTTTTAGGAATTGCACATGTTTTTGTAATCTTGAATAGGTTTAAATAAAACTTAGCGAAAAGTGAAAGAATAAGTGAAATTGAAGTTATGAAATGTTTGAAATTTTATATTCAGTGGATCAGGGTACTCTTGAGGTATGGTAATGTTATTTTATTTTGTGTTAGAGTAGCAGTAAGCCAGTTCTATGCACACTTAGTATGAATCAATGTTAATAATGTACTTATTACGGTTGTAATTAAATTGTATAGTGCAATTAATATTGAAATAGGGTGTAAATCAATGATCAATGTAAACAAGTTACTATTGGTTTCAATTTTACAGTTGGTTATTTCTTTTGGTTAGATAACTTCAATAGATTACAATATGTTTAGCAAAACTTATATCGTTTCAAACTAGGTTTTTTGATAGCTCGTTAGGCCTACTTTATTTTAATCGGTTTTGGGGCAGTTTAAGTAAACAAAAACGTTATCCTAAAGGTATAGAAAACGAAAATAAGCTTTATAAAAGTGGGTGCTCCTGTTTTAATGAAGAAGTGTTACAAAAAGTCTTATTTAACGTTACGAAAAAATAGACTGACAATTTTTAAACGTAATAAAAATGTCATTATTACAAGCATTGTTCAGAAAAAACTAATTCTATTTATATAGCTTTCGTTTCGTGTAAAAAAATATTTATATCCGGACTAATGGTGAAAATTTGACGCGTTCCAACACAAGGCTTGGAGTGAAAATGCCTTAGTGCAAATTCAGTGATTTTTGAAAATTTTGTTTATGAACGTAAATTGTACCTAGAAACAGTAAAACCAAAATAATAGCAACAGATTGACTTAGCTGAAACAACCTTTGAACTGATTTGTTTATACAAGCTGCAATCGATTCTGGTTATAACTTCTCTAATTACAAACAAACATTGTTATTGAGTAAGGAACACTTACAACAAGATGTTTGGTGAACTAGAATCACAGTTTGCTTAACGTTTGACTGCACCATTGAATTTGATTGTATTCAGCAGATTTGCCAATCAAGACTTTGCCTATTAATGTAAACTTCATTCAATACTTCAAAATGTTATGTTTAAATATGTTTTTGACATAGATGTCTAAGCTATGGGATTAGCAGATTTATGGAACGCAAATAGTACAGCTGAAGTGTTTAACGGAAGTGCCGTCACATTAAGAACAGCTGTTTAGGCGAAGTGAAAACATCCCCTTTAGACATATCCATGATCTCATCTATTTCCCACAGGGAAGTAATACAAATATTTTATTTATAAACCTAAATTTAACGGATGGAAAACGGTGCAAACCCCGATCTTATAAAGCTGACATTATGAAGACTCATTAATAATAGCCCAGTGAGAAAAATGATAACTGCCTCTAGATTTTACCGTTTTGGGGTTCGAATCGATCCTCGCGTTTTGAAAACGGGTACCTACTGTAACCACTCAGTCACCCACTAGTTCAATTGTTTTGAAATGAAGTCATTTAATCATTAAAGATTTAGTGAAAATCTTTGGTAATGGAATACTCGTGTTAACGGGTATATTACAAATATAATATGAGTAAGGTAACTTGGACTGGGTCCGTAGCGTGTCCTGTAATCCAGCTACATGGAGGTTACGAATTGTGGATAGTTGTGAACGATGGCCGGTGGTTGTTGTGTAATCTTATGTGGATTAACATCTGCACTATTGAATACTGCGTTAATCCGCAAAGACCGTCCTCATAATTATACCAATTCGTAGAGGCCGTATTTCGGATTCCACGTTAAACTCTAGGTTCCTCTGTCAAAGAAACATGTCAGCCTTAGTCAGTAACAAGACTACAAGATGGTGTGTAGAAGAGCACCTATCACTAAATACTAAACAACGAACCACATAAATTTTAACATACCTACCTGGGTAGGTCGCCATTTCAGTATGACCTAGCTAACATACAATCTTTAGCTGGAATGCATTTACATTGACAAGAACTATTTTACTTTACCTGATAGTAATAATGAATGAAAAACCGGTAGGTATAATGTAACAATCGTATAACTCTGATCTAAGTTACAATTTCATATATTTCGGGAGGTTAAAAGCCATTGGAGGGCCCTATTTTCTCAAAAGTACTAAAAATAAAAAAATAAACATTTTTGTGTGATTAATTGGTACCGTATTTATTTATTTAAAAATGTATTTTCAATATAAATGAAAGCCAAATTTTCAACTTATAAAACCTTATATTAAGGCTCTCACTTTGTGGTTTTTGTGATAATGGGCCAGTTATTGAAAAGTGACATTCAAGATAACTCGTATAAATTAGGGGTTTCAGAAAATAATATGTGTAGTAGTAATAATATTGATAAAAATAATACATTATTTCTAAAATGGATAAATTAATGGGAAAGGTATTAAATTAATTCTACAATATAAGGGGAAATAAAAAACAATCTGGAGAAAATTAAAAAAAAATCTTCTATTGATGATACCGACTCCCTCATTAAAATCTCCTCTCAAGGAGGAACTCAAGAGTAACTGCAGTTTGCAGAATGACATCTCCAGGCTGGAAAAGTACAGCAATGATCCTAATGGCGTACCACAAGGCTGTATTGGCGGGTATTACAGATCGCTGAGATCATACATCAGAGCCGCCGCAATACGCGCCAATTTTACCACATCAGCTGACGCCTGACGCCGCGCCGCGTCAGTATTGGAGGGAAATCCATGACGGCCGGTTGGGAAAGCTTAAGGTTTCTCTGCGAGTAGCATCTCCGTAGCGGATGCGGAAGTCCCTGATCCACTCTCTCTAGATTTGAGAAGATGGTCGTGGGGTTTGAGGCATCATCATTTGAGGTTTCGTCCTTGATTCGTTGAGGTTTTAGCAATTTTGAAATAGCATTTTACTCTAACTCGATAAATGTCTTATTTGAGCCAAAGTAAAGAAAGTGGACTTTAATTTTGTGTCTTTAATTTGATATTTTGTAATACGTAGGCTTATATAGAAATAGATATTAATTTTTTCAATTGAACATAGTGATACAAAAATAAAAGAATAACTACACAATTTAGTACGTTGTATTGTGGGGCTCCAATGTTAATCTTATGGAGGATAGGGAAAAATTAATATTACCCATATTAATCAATATTTTTGGATAAAACTCGATATTTAGCTTCATGCGGTTAAGATCTACCAATTTATGCTTAAAAATCATAGTTTATGTATTTATCATGGCAGCAAACCTGCATAATCTTTTCCCATATTAATCATATAGGGAATAGGCAAACTCCTTTATTTATGGACAGATGTTGATGAAAGTTGGTATAAATGTTAAGATAAAAATTATTTATCGTAGAAATGCTACTTTCAGTGTTCCTCACAGCAGCAAACCTGCACACTCTTTCCTATGTTAATCTTATGGAGAATAGGCAAATAATTCTCATGTTTATGGACAGATTTTTATAAAACTTGTTATATATTATTATGATTAAATTATTGTTTTGGAAATTCGCTGAGTACGCAGGTCTGCTGCGACGGGGGTATTCTCTTATTAAACTTGTAATAAGATAATTGAAGTTACAACTTTGCATTAGCTTAAGTCTTAACTTTAACTCGTCGTGACATTAGAGTTTTGAAAAACACAAATAAAGAAATAACCTATTCTTCATTCGACCCTAAGAGATATCTCAACTGAAACTACTCCGAGATGAAATCATGAAAACAAGATTACATGTAAAATACCCTTTGAAGAATGAAAACATTTATAACGCAGAAGCCTAACGCTGGTCGCACATTACCCGCCATTGTGCTACAGATCGCTATCTCGATCTTTCCACTACAACAATGCCAGCCACATCAACTGGTAACTGGCAACACAATCATTATCTCGTTTGGGCCGTCCTCTTTTGTTCTCCGTTCACGATATTTGGCGGGATTTCGTCGCCTGTTATCTTTACTGTCGCCATTTTCCTATCAGTGAAATAAAGTGCATTGTGTGAAACAAAGAGAAACCCATGCAAGGTCATAAAACCCATGAGAAGGCTCATACAACTGGTGAACGTAGACTGTTGTTGAAGCGAAAGGATTTGCATTTTTCAAATAAAGCCCTGAGAGGGTATGGACCGGTTGAAGGTTGAAGGAAAAGAGATTGGGTTGTTTGGAAATAGAGAGTTCAGAAACGGTGCATCACCTTTCAGGTGTAGCAGGAATATGAAAACCAGAAAACTAAATACCCCGTCGCAGCACACCTGCGTACTCAGCAAGTTGATAAATTAGAGTATTTGCCTATTCCATGGGAAAGAGTGTGCAGGTTTGCTGCTGTGGGGAACACTGAAAGTAGGCATTTCTAGCGTAAACAATTTTTATTTTGACCATTTATATTAACTTTTATCAACAGCTGTCCATAAATAAATGAGTTTGCCTATTCCCTATATGATTAACATGGGAAAACAGTATGTAGGTTAGCTGCGATGATAAACACATGAACTATGATTTTTAAGCATAAACGTATGGATCTTCATGAGGCTAAATAAAAAACTATTGGTTAGTAAGGGAAATATTAATTTTTCCTTACTCTCCATAAGATTAACACTGGAGCCCCAAAATGCAACGTACTGTGTTTAGATTTTTTGATATCTCGGTAATCGTTGGAGATATTTAAACTATTTTAAGCTATTTTAACCAAACCGTAAAGGATACGAAACAATTTATGTACATAATTTCTTAATATTTACTATCAAAACAACGTATGAAAAAATTAAGGAATTACTTATTCTACATTGAAAATCGTGAGTATTTTTGGACAATTAAATGATTTTTTAAAAATTTGATGTACTATTTTACAATTAAATACTTTCTTATTATTTATGTTGTGTAAGTTATAAATAGGTCTAAATAATAGGTATTTTGATTACATAAGATAAACTGACTGGAGATGTTCGTCTCCAGCTATGACCACGATCGAGTTGAAAGTAGGCCTACAGACACAACTGTCTTTGTCGTATTGGTTTTTGTGTTAGTGTGTGTGTTGTACTTTATGTTTCAATTAATGACGAGTGTTTATAGGATAAAACGTCCCTCCATTGTCACTTCAGGCGAAACATAAACTATGTGAACTGTGGTAGACGTAATTTAATATTATATAAGTCATAACACACAGTTCGGGGCAAATACAATGGATTTTAAATAAGATCTCAAGTAGGTTATTGTAGAACATTTTGACGACAATGTCAAGTTCGCCTATAGATTGTTGAAGGTTCTATGATGGATAGTAAACAATTCGCTCTTGTGTTTTTTTTGGTTACTTTCTAATATGTTTTATATATCGAAACAGATTAAAAAACTGAGTGAATTGTTTATCATGGTACATATAACATTTTGGTTGTTATAATCGATCAGTGTTTAATTCGATTTAGATTTTTTTTTTAACTGAAATTCGATAATTGAAAATGTTACAAAAAAATTATACAATTATAAACATATAAAATATTTTACAATACAGCAAAAAACATTTATTTAATCTAATAAATTACATATAAATACTATTTTTATAAGTTTTATACATTTATGTAAATATACATAGTTAATACTTGTTTTAAATAAAATATAACTTTTTCTAGGAATTTTAGTTATCAAAACATATTTATAATAATTCGAAAAAACTATTTGTACACACATTCGTACAGACAATTGTACACAAAATTGTATAAACTAGTAAATAAAGTTTAAAACTCGCATAATACACAAATTTACAGATATGTGAATTTTTTTTTGAAACTCGTAAAAACCTATACCTATTTGTATACCAAGTATACAAAACTTTGTACACATAAATAAAAACACTTTACACAAAATATTAAAATTTAATTTATTAATATAAATATACCTCTGTGTATAAACTTGACTCTATATTGATCACAAAGATAAAAAGTTAGTGAAATTTATTATTTAATTAATGTGGTGTGTAAGTCCATTTTTTTGTAAATTGAGATTGTTTTAACAATTTGACCGACATCTATTAAATGGAATAGTGGCCCAAGTCCTAGTTCACCCAGGAGCCGCACAGAATGCAGCACTTAATGTTACATTCAACAGAAACAGCTGTCTGTTAAAAGTTGAAGTGGTGTATCTGGGACTTGCACCACTACACCAGTGAACACATGGTTGGTGAATAACAAGAGAATGAAGGTGGATATTAACATTGTTTATATTAACAATTTTTATAACTTTATTTGGACTGTTCTTTTGCTTAGTAAGATAAATTTTGGATTCAGAGCTAAGTGACGATGATTCTGTACCAAGTGTACAAAGTCAAAGACTAATCAGTTTCATGTTATTTTGGCCGATGGTAAAACCAAAAAAGTATGCAAGAAATACTTTCTTCAAACTTACCAGGTATCAGATGGTAGAGTTACTCGAGCACTTAAAAAAGTACAACAAGAACTTTCACCTGGATCAGATAATAGGACGAAAAATGTGCCCAGTCATAAAACTCCAGATGACAAGATGGATTTAGTGAGGCAGCGTATCAAGTCATTCCCTGCTTATGAGTCTCATTATACAAGGGCACACAATCCTGACCGCCAATATTTGGCTGAAAACCTTAATATTCGTGAGATGTACAGCTTTTACAATACTTTATGTTTGGAACAACAAGTTGAACCAGTGAAGGAGCCGATTTATCGCAGAACATTCAACACCGAATTCAACCTTCACTTCCATGCTCCTCACAAGGATACATGCATGAAGTGTGATGTTGATAAAAATAAAATCCGCCTTGTTCAAGATGAGAATGAAAAGAAAGAGTTAGAAACAAGCCACGAATTACATCTAAGAAAAGCAGAACTAGCAAAGGGGCTATGGCTAATGATATTGAGAAAGCTAAATCTGTGAATCTTTATTCTTAGATCCACATTTCATATTTTATGTAAAGTTACTTCAAAAATCTGTATTCTACAAATAAAAAAAAAAACTAATTTTGGTATTTTTAATATTTTACTATTACTATAAACCACCTCTTGTTTACTGGTAAAGTGGTGTAAGTCCAAAAAATACATTAAAAAATAAATATAAAATATAAACAAACATATTATTGAAAAAAAAATTGTTTTACAATTCAATGTGGTTCAGTGACAACACATTAAAACATAATTGAAATAATACATCAATATTTGATTTTTTAAGCTGTGCCAACTATTTAAATATTAAAATTATGTAAATATTTTAACCTATTATGCAAATTTCATAAAAATTTAAAACGAAATATTTTATAGAAAGTAAAAATATTATAATAAACTAAATTTATATTTTTAACATTAATAACACTTTGTACACAATTGTACAAAATTGTATCTCATGTACATAACAAATTAAAACAAATTTTATAAATATTTAAAAAAAAAAAATTTCCATGTTGTATATTCTTGAAGTATGTCTTTCTTTAAAAACAATCCTCATCTCTTTGAATGCAACACATCACTATAACAATAAAATTTTGTACATCCTATTCACAGACTGACATTCTCGAAAAATTCATTACTCTGCCCAACGTTGTATAACTTGACTCTGTATCTGAAAAAAATCTCAAACAAATTATGAGAAGATTAAAATTTATTTGCTTGAGAAGTGTCCCTACTCAGTGAAAATTGACTGTAGAGTTTAGTATTAATTGGTTGAATTTTCTGTTAATATAACTGTGTTAGAAATTTTTTTGTTAATATGATTGATTTATATTGATATATAGAAATTATTATAGTTATAATTATTATATTATTATAGACTGTTGTAACTAGTTGTAATATTTTTTAACTATTGACACATTTCTTGGTTTGTTATTCACGAAATAAAGTTATGATGATGATGATATGGTATATCATGGAATATATATTTATATAATTTTTGAGAATAATACTGTAATACAGGCCTGTGTTAATCTTTTATGTGTAAATTTACGTGGTTCGTTATTTAGTGTTTAGTTTTATGCGCTCTTCTACCCATGACGATGTCTAAGAGACCTATTTCTTATAAATTTGAGAAATTGTAATACTCTCCATAAAAATAAATAAATAAAAACCACTATGATTTGTTTGACGAGTTCGGAAACTTGTTACAACAATGGGTTTTTAACATTATAATTAGATTACCATTTAAAATGGCGACCTACCAAGTTAGGTATTTTAAGCAAAGTATGAATGAGAAATGAGTGTAAGATGATTGTGGCGCGATCTTGTAGTCTTGTTACTGACTAAGGCTTACATGTTCCTTAGACAGAAGGACCTAGAGGTTAACGTGGAGTCCAAACCACTACCTCTGAATTACGAACTGGTCTAATTATGAGGATGGTCTTTGCAGATTAACGTTGTATTCAATAGTGCGGACGTTAATCCACACAAGAGAACACTACACCCACCGACCATCGCTCACAACTATCCACAGTTCGTGACCTCCAAGTAGCTGGATTACAGGGTCACGGATTAATCAATCCATTACATATCAATGTGAAAGTATATTACTGTTTAACTAAAAAAACTGAAATTTAAATATATAGAACGACTTTCCCTACTGTTTTTAACGCGGGAGGTCAAAGTTGAAACCGTTTATGGTATTAGCATCTGATCTTTGAGGAGAAAGTTGAGGGCGGGCGGTGAAAGCTTCTATCAGAAGAACCACACAGAAGCTGGTTCATGGCTCTTATAATAATACATTATAGACAGTTCAAAGCTGGACACGGTGTGTTAGCTTCACTTCCCAACCGACACGGCGCGATGGCCAGTTTTGCAGTTTCAAAGTTTATTTGCATCGTTTTCGAAGTTTATTCGCCTTTGACGACCGCTCTGTCATGTTTCCGCTTTATAGCTAATTGCGCGCCAACATTACACGTTTATTAGGGCTTCTAAAAAGTTAGTGTCGTTGTAACATGGTTTATTTGTGTGTAGGAAGATCATGTACCCACGATTATGGTTTGATACGATTTTTGTTATATTAAAGCTACTATTACCTTTCTTAAAAGGCGACTAACCAATACAGGAAAGTATTTTAAATGCGTGTAGATGATGACTAAAACTGACATGTTCCTTAGACAGGACTGTTAATCAATAGACTAAAAGCCAATATTATCTAAGGGACCTACAGTTTAACGTGGGATCCGAACCACAGTTTTGCTTCTGAATTGCTTTTAGGTCTGATTTTACGAGGATGGTGTTTGGGGATGAACGTAGTATTCATTAGTGCGGACGTCAATCTACGTCAGAGAATATCACATCCACCGACCATCGCTCATAACTGTCTACAATACCTCTATATGAATTACAGGACACACCACCGTTACATTCAATTTTAATATAGAAAATAATATTTCATCGGCGACTCCTTACTTTAGGTGGATTTTGTTAAAGTGCGGTGGTGTTAAGAAAACAAGATTTTCTGAGATAGATACGTAATATTCAAAACTATAGACACATTTTCCGCGAAAAAGAAAAACTGATGAAATTATGAAGATATAATTATGTCTAGTGTTCAAGTCGGTGTATATAATCTGAAGATTGAATCGCGAGATTCTGATGATGCTCGTGACTTGATGATGAAGACCTCATCTCACGAGCCATCGTGCCGCGAGAGAAACCTCTGTGGATGACACTGGACTACATCCGTCACTGTCGTGGTGGCCAAGGGAATATGTGATATTTCCTGGTGTGGATCAGGTATTTATCCACAATGGTCATCCCCATAACTAGACCAGTTTATAATTGAAAGGCAAGATCGTCGTTTAGATCCCACGTTAAACCGAAGGTTCCTTAGATGACATCTGGCTTAGGCTAATAACTATTATCAGTCCTGTCTAAGGAACATTACAACCATAGTCAGGAAATACGAGAGTTGGAGCACTACCGTAGTACTCGAACTCTCGCAGTGTTGTGGTTATTTGTTGAGTTAACAATATAGTTTTGTATCGTAATGATGGACAAGAATAATATTATTGAAAACGTGATATAATTAATATCTTACTTAAACTTTCAATAGTTAATGTAAATTATTAGGTAATCACTTGAAGACGGGAGGAGTTGTCTAGTTAAAATACAGACGTGTTGAAAATACAGAAGTCCAATAAACTAATTTAATAATCGTGATTGAAAATATTCACAATAACAATCTAAATTACATAAACTCATTGTCGCCAACAATGAGTTTTAAACAAATATCTGAACCTACTTAAAAATCTTGGGCTTGATCTTGGATGAAACGTGTTACTGCAAGTGAAAATTAAGCTGTGCAAGTCGTTTCATGAACTTAATCGGAGGGAAACCCAACAGACTTGATGGTTCACTGATTATAGTACTCGCTTCATAACCTCAAGGTCACCTTCACTCACCTTAAAATACCCGCCACAGTTAGTCGATGGCTTATCTAGTTCTTCTTCAAATTATTGTATATGAATTCAGAATATGATCAGTATAATTTGTTCTTAAAATAAAGTCCTAAATCCAAAAAGACAATACAGTGTGATTGAATTCTCCAACACCAAACCACTGTCTCGCCGCAGCCTTGAGACACATACGTGTAGACCTTTCCTCGACGATGAAGGCGGGCTTGAGACTGACTTCACTGTCAGATAAACAAGACCGCAGCCACAGATCAAGGCGAAGGATCAAGGTTGCTGGCACCGGCTAGAAGGAACAGGATCAGTTGGAATGTTTATAAATGGGTGAGGATCTACATTAGAATACAAAAGATTGTATTGTTGTAGTTGGAAAAAGTTTTATAATAAGGAAATGTTCCAGATACTTAGGAAAATAGGTGAAGAATATCTGTTTGGCTTCAGGCATCTTTTAGAATCGTAACAGATAATTGATGGAGATTGAAGGAACCTTTCGTAGAAACCTCACCAGATACCAGGAACAATACTTAATCTGAATTTTCTTCAATATTATGGTACTACATGCAATGTTTCCTGAATTCAAGTTCAAACCAAACTTATTGATATTCCAGAATGCAGCTTTTGTTTGTCTTTACATTAACGTCAGCAATTACGCGTGACATTTTTTTCTATTCATTTAAGAAAATTACAATTTGAAGTACGTTTGTTTAATCTATTTCGATCATTAAATTTACAAATGATCCAAAATATTGCTTTCCATTCATCACTTGTATATTCAATCCTAGCCGATTCGACACATGTTATTGAATTCAATCGATTCAATATCAATAAACTCTCACGTTCGGTAAAACCTTGGACTCTGGAGCTATGTAAGACCCAAATGAAACTCTTCAGTGACGCAACTAAAGACGCGTGTCAGCGGTGAAAGTACAGCTGGGACAACAATGACACTCAGCGTCCTTACTCCACGCTCTGATCCGATTGGTTCTCGTCCCATTGTTGCGATTCGACCTTCCTAATTGGTTCTCATCAGCAGCTCGGCTCCCATTGTAAATACCGGATCCAGCTAGGGATCGATACTGTGATTACCCCTGAGCCGCGCCGTGCAGATAAAGTGTGTCACAACGATCATAGTAATTCCGTTGTTTCTGCTTACCGCAGCAGCCAGATTAGGCTGACCTACATAGAACAATGCCTTCTGGGACTTTGGTGGCTTGTGGTTCTCTGGGATTTCCACATCCTTCTCTATGTCTACAAGAGGGTTAGGTGACTCAGTCCTATCATTGAAGATGGCGATCAGCCTTTTGTTCAACCAAGTTTGTTTTGAATTTTTCACATGGTGAGACGAAAATTTGAAACAGTGATGTCAAATGGTTTTTGACGTCATAGTTTGGCTATAAAAGTAGCTGCTTAGATGAACTGAAAACATTCCCTTTAGCCATATCCATGATTTATTTCCCACAGGGAAGTAAATACAAAGATTTTTGTTTTGGAGTGTCACCCACACGAATCACCCATTGGTATAATACAATGTATTTACTTCCCTTTGGCATAGACCATGAACATGTATAAAGGGAATGTTTTCAGTTTCTCTAAAAAGCTGTTCTTATAACGTTATTTACATGTAACGTCACATTCGTTTCAAAATTTGGACTTAGAGAATTGTCCATACCCACCTCTTCCCTACAGCTAAAACATAGCCATGTCAAATGGTCATTACAAGAGGGTGAAGAGGTGAATTGTGTAGAAAATCTAACTGGAGTGAATAAAGTTTGTAACGAAAGCAACTGATTTACTCACATCCAGCGTACAGGGCGAGAGTTCCGACTAGAATGAAGATCAGAAAGGATGCGAGGATACAACAGCCACAGCGATAGTGATCTCCGAGCTTGCGGGTGAATCTGATGTCGCTGTCAGACGAGAGGATGGAACTGGGGGTCTCGGACCTCGTCCAGTAGGGCCTGGTGCTCACGGAGCTCACTGACATCTGGAACACGACAAGAACGTGAGGAAGTAGTCACCTAAACATTGGAGGAGGAAAAAGGATAAACAATATAGAGAAGTAGGATGAAGGAGGAACGTTTGTAAACGATAAAAGAAAAGGGGGAAAATGTATTGTATTTTCTTTCCGGTGGGAAATAGGATAGATCATAGATATTTTTCCAAAAGGGAATGTTTTCCAGTTACTCTAAACAGTTTATCTCATAGTCATATGACGTCACTTCCATAACACTGGTTAACACTCCCCCAGAGCTTAGACATACCCGTGTCAAAACTAAGGGAAACGAGTGGAAATAAAAGGATATGTGAATAAGAAGGATAGAAAGGAGAATCAAGAGGGGAAGAGGGGAACAAAGAGAAAGGCGGGTAGTAAAATGAAATAAGGAGAGTAGGGGTGCAAATACAAAATGCAATTGACTTTATCTCAAATGCACACATCCCCCTCCACCCACCCATTGCGCAAAGGTGTATGCAAAATTTTAGTACTCACATAAAACCAATTCGTCATCGTAAATTAGTATTGAACGCGCTTAGATAAACGGTAATCTGAACAGAAATAATATTAAATAGTTGCCATAGGTGAGAAATAAGTTGACATATGAGGAGAAAAGGAGAAAAATGCTGGAAATCCAGTCGACATGCCCGAGGTTGCAGGTCAGAGAAGACCCAAGTCCTTGAACTTTAGACTTTCTCGTGTCGGGTTTGGACCGTTCCCCACATCGGTGACCCGCACGGCACCCACCTACCGACCTTTCTCCTCCTCGACATTTACGGTCTTCTCAAGGTTCTAGAAACTTGAAATACTCTCAGTTGAAAGTAATAAATTACTTTTTAGCGCTGCAAACAAATGCAGTTTAAGTTCAAAAGCGTGAGAAAATTAAAACACGATTCCTTAGTCTCCAATTGACAAGTTTAAAGTTTCTTTATAAAAATATAGTTCAAAACTTTCCCGTCTTTATCGTATATAATGTCACTGTGTAATCTATTCAAAGAAAACCAATGTCACGATAATGAGTTTGTATCCAGGAAAACTCTATTCTCAGAAAAATGAATAGCTTAATTGAAATCATAATTATATAATTAACTTTACGTCATAATATAGCCTTTAGATTATTATTTTCATGACAGTTTTTACCCTTAGTTTTGCACAACCTTGACATGAGCTGCTTTGATATGACGGGTATTAATATTGTCGATAAGTAGAATGAATCTACTTATCGACTTTAAACAACTTGTCAAGTAATTTTCCCTCAATATTGGTAAATGGAAAAAACTCTGTTTTGGCTTAGGTTCTAGTTTACTAATTGAAACTATAACTCTGATCTCAACTCTGATCACGTAATTGAACGTAGCTTAACCTTTACTGAACCAACGTAACAGCTTAATCGTAGAGAACCCCGCCCTAGATCAAGACAAGACTTGAGCGGGTATAAACCCACTATTAACAGCTGCTACTTGTTGTTACGTCACGAAAAGTAACCAGTTACCGGGTATGGAGCGGTCACTGTAACGGTTGTGACCACAGCTCTCGTTCTGGTTATCTGGTTACATGTTTGTGTCATCTTAGAGGTCTAGACTGAGGGTATCAGATGACTCCTAGGTAGCGGGACGTTGGGATGAATACGGGTGACTTGTGGGTCAAATATGATGACTGAGGTTAGATTAGATTAGATTATTGAAGTGGCAACCTAACCAGGTAGGTATTTTAAGCCAAGTATGAATGAGAAGTGTAGGATGATTGTGGCGCGATATTGTAGTCTTGTTACTGACTAAGGCTGACATGTTACTTAGACAGAACTGTTTAATAGCCCAACAGTCGATGGCAACTAAGGGACCTACAGTTTTACGAGGAATCCGAACCACGGCCTCTGAATTACGAATCGGTCTAATTATGAAGATGGTCTTTGTGGATTAACGTAGAAGACAATAGTACGGACGTTAATCCACTTAAGAGAACACTACACCCACCGACCATCGCTCACAACTATCCACAATTCGTGACCTCCAAGTAGCTGGATTACAGGACGTCGCCACCGTCTCAGTCAATACTAGAGTTTGAGTACTATAGTTCTACACTATGGTGAATACGATGGCCATATAAATACGACGGTTTGTAGGTCGAATACGTTGAATTTTAATAGAATACTTTAGCTGTTGGTTAATATGTCGATATTTAGGTAGTTCATAATAGACTGTAAATTAGAGTTTTTCAGGTTGAAAATAATGTATAGGAAAAATTACGAATTTTAAATCATATACCGTACCTCTGAAACTGAAGGCAAAAGTCTAAAGGCTAAAGGTGGATGACAAGTGAATACGGCAAAATATATAGGACAAATAATTTAGAATTGAAGCAAAACGGAATTGAAGTACTGTACGTACTTATTGTAAATCTTTTTATCATATTTAAACATATTTCAAACCTACTCTGAATAACGAAAATTTCCAAATTATATCTCAAAACCAACAATACAACAACAATAACCAACACAAGGAAACCTCAAAGGTCCTCATAATCCAACAAGCGATAACTTACATAATTGTAAACCCATTAGCGTGAGAATTGCTGTTGGTAATTAATTGAGGTCATAATTACCTCCTGAGGCTACTCGGCCAGCAAATTACCCGGTTTAATTCCCCAATTCCCCACACCCGCAACCGGATTATGTGATGTGAACCCATTGTTGCCCGAGTATTCCCAGCGCCACGCAATGCATAGTTCCCATACGATTTGCAAAACGACACGCACCTCACGTGGTTATGTGATCTGAATGTTATGCAGGTGAAAGGCGTGTTTTGGAAATGGTCCATCGCACCGGCAATAGCGCAGGCTGGAAAGGTCGCAGGATTTATGTTTGAATATTGTTGGGTAATGCGCCCGCGGCTGGGGCTGGAATGTTCCAGGAAGATTTTAGAGGTTATGTAACCTTGTAGAACAAAGTATTACTGTGTTCACAATCATGCATATAAGTCTTTGACCTAGTAGGTAATTTGGGCCAACATAAATAAATAATAATAAATAAAATTGCTTTTCATTATTGAGCGTTTCTCAGAACAGCTCTTGTCACTAATTTTACTCTAAACGGGATCCAATCGCTTCCATTGCACTTTTTGCGTAACACAAATCATCTGCTAACCCCCCCCCATAAAAGCTTAGACATTTCAATCTATGTCAAAAATATTTGTATTTTCTTCCCTGTTGGAAGCAGGTTAGTTCACGGATTTGTCTAAAGTGAATGTTTTCAGCTAACCTAAACACCTTTTTTTAATCAAGTTTTATTTACAATCTGTTACTATAATAAGAACAATAGGTAAATTTTATAAGAGTGAAGAACATGAGAATGGGTTAAGCACCATTGTGCTAACTAACATATTATCACTTAAGAAAAAATATATAGTTACAAAAAGCGATCAGCAAGATCAAGGATGTTATGTCTTTTCAACCTATATGTGCACGTCTAAAAGATTTAGTGCCAGATGGTTAGGATGGTCTTCTATTTTACACTGGTAATTTTGACTACATTTTGAAATTTCTTCTCTCACAAATGGAATCTGCATGGATTACTATGTTTGTAACGTACCATGGAGTATTGAAAATTCTTCTTAATGTTTAGACTGATATCGTTGAATTATTTCGATATTTGAATTTGACGCCGTTCCCCAGAGCTGTATTCCGTAGGTCCATACAGGCTTCAACACAACTTTGTATAAGTATAGTTTGTTTTGAACTAATAATTTAGAACAGCTGTTATAACAAAAACAATACAATAGCTCTGGTAATTTGTATGAAAACGGGATTTAAACGATTCGGTTGCACTTTTTGCGTTCCAAAATCTGCTAACACCCCTTTCCAACCCAGAGCTTAGACATATCCATGTCAAAAACAAACTAATATTGATTCTACTTTGACAGCTAGTTATACTGTTCTGGCAAAAGTAATCTTTAATAGATCACATATTCAGGACAAAAATGTTGTTAATATTTCTCAAAACGTTTTTTGAGTGCTCAGTACTCTATTCACAAGAGCATACCACGAAAGTATCGTAAATGGGGGTAACTTGACACAATTTGCAAATACTTTTATGTTTCCATTGTGGTGTCATCTTGTTGAAACTTCAGCCAATTTCACAATAGGAGTAAAGAATTCAATAGTGAAGAACTATTGAATACTTCATTCATCCGCAAATACAATTCTCATGATTAGACCAGTTCGTAATTCATAGGCAAAATTATGGTTCAGAAACAACGTTTAACTGTATGCTTTTTAAAGGTATTAATTAAAGTCCTGTCTAAGTAACCTCTCAGCCTTAGTCAGTAACAAGACTGCAATATCGTACCTCAATCTTCTTTCACCCATTCCACATTCATTCTCAGCTTGAGATACCTAACAGCGTAGGCCACTATTTAAGATAATGCAATAATAAGGTAAGCGACGTATCTATTTCAGTGACTCCGAGTACAGGGGCCACAGATTTCTCATATTGGGATACAAAGTTTATCTCCGTTACGGTTCACGCAGTGGATATTATTGTAAGCGACTCAACTATAATATTAGGAATTGTCGTATAAGGCAACGTGTCGTGACCCGGCCTGCTAATCTCCCGTGTCCGACATTATCACGCAAAGGTCGGCTCCATTGTAATCTCCTGGACATGATGTATGAAATACATTACGGGAATGTAGTCACATTTAGGTAATGGTTCTGGGAAACATCCATAAAATACAGTAATAAAAAATCCCTTTTAAAATAAGACTATACCTACGATGGATACTTGTGTAAGATGTTTTGTAATGTGTGTACACAGCGAATAGATTTTGTATATAGAATGTAAATGATTTTGCTACACCAATTCGTAATTTAGAGGCAGTGGTTCGGACTCCACGTTAAACTGTAGGTCACTTAGATATGCCATTGACTGTTGGGCTATTAATTAACAGTTCTGTATAAGGGAACATGTCAGACTTAGTCAGTAACAAGACTACAAGATCGCGCCACAATCATCTTACATTCACTCCTCATTCATACTTGGCTTAAAATACCTACCTTGTGGTATGGTCGTCATTTCAAATAATCTAATCTAATCTAATTACACCAGTTCGAAATTTAGAGGCAGTGGTTCGGACTCCACGTTAAACTGTAGGTCACTTAGATATGCCATTGACTGTTGGGATATTAATTAACAGTTCTGTATAAGGGAACATGTCAGACTTAGTCAGTAACAAGACTACAAGATCGCGCCACAATCATCTTACACTCAATCCTAATTCATACTTGGCTTAAAATACCTACCTTGTGGTATGGTCGTCATTTCAAATAATCTAATCTAATTACACCAGTTCGAAATTTAGAGGCAGTGGTTCGGACTCCACGTTAAACTGTAGGTCCCTAAGATATGCCATTGACTGTTGGGCTATTAATTAACAGTTCTGTATAAGGGAACATGTCAGACTTAGTCAGTAACAAGACTACAAGATCGCGCCACAATCATCTTACACTCAATCCTAATTCATACTTGGCTTAAAATACCTACCTTGTGGTATATGATACGTGTATTTATAGACAGTGTTACAATATGGGATGTATAAATGTTTACTAGCAGTGTATGGTCATGTATAGACAGAGTAATGGATAGTTTATAGAGACATGAACCCACCAAACATACGCTGCCTGTATGAATGGGTAATGGTGTGAGCTAATAGGCATCCTAATGTTGCCTTAATGTGACTAGAGGTCGTTAACTGCCAGTCTGGAGTCTCGCGTCATGTGACTCATGACGTCACCAAATGTCAGGAACACCTCGGGACAAATTACACCACCTAGACGCAGAAGGATTGATCTGATTGATGACGTCATTCGTCTCCAACTATCAGCTGTCGGTGGTAGTCATTACGTCTATAGTTACGTGACGTCGATGTATGAAAATAGAAACAATACTAGAGACGAAAATGGTTACGTTAAAATTTATCTAGTGTAAAATTGGGTTCTTTCTAATTTTCTGTTGCTTTTAGCGAATTTCCTATAGGGACGAAGCTGGCAAGATTTAAGCCCAGTACCATGTTATTTTTTCGTTTTAGGTGCCCAGAGGCCAAAAACAATCGTCGTTAAAAATTTGATTTGTGTATGTGTGTGTCTGTGAACACGATAATTCTCATGAAAATGGTCCGACCAAGACCAAATTTGGTAGAGAAGTGTATTCCTACATTTTTTCGGACGAGTTCGTAATCCAGACATATCTGTCAATCGAAACGGGTAGTTTGGGGGGGGTTGGTTTGCGTTTTTTCCATGTAATTTTTAAAATTTTCTAATTTTATCTTTTAACTATTAGAATCAGTTTAAAAACTACACAATTTAGTTCCTTGTGCTCTATCTCCAACGGTTACCGAGATATTAAAAAATCTAAACACAGTACGTTGTATTTAGGGGCTCCAATGTTAATCTTACGGAGGATAAGGAAAAATTAATATTTCCCATATTAACCAATAGGTCTGGTGAAACTTTGTATGTAGCTTCATGTGGTTGAGATGCATACGTTTGTGCTTAAAAAATCATAGTTTATCGGTTCTTCACAACAGCAAAACTGCATACTCTTTATTCATGTTAATCATATGGAGAATAAGCAAACTCCTTTATTATATTATGATATTATTATTATATTATTGATTTGGAAATTAGCTGGCTACGCAGGTCTGCTGTGAAGGGGGTATTTATGATAACAAAAATATAAAGTACTTTGTTACTAACAACTATTGTAGTAATTTGTTACTATCAAAATGACTGGGACGGTAGCGTGATCCAGCTACATGGAGATCATAAATTGTGGATAGTTGTGAGCGATGGCCGGTGGCTATGATATTCCCTTGTAAAGATTAACGTCCGCACTATTGAATAATAGGTTCATTCACAAAGACCATCCTCATAATTAAGAGAAAAAATATGGATTTGATCCCACGTAAAACAATGGGTTCCTTATATGACGTCACTTGATTGGCTATTAATTAACAGCCCTGTCTAAGGAATAGATTAGATTATATGTCAGCCTTCAAGATCGCACCACAATAATTTTGTACTTACTTTTCATTTATATTTGGTTTAAAATGCCAACCGTGGTTGTTTGCCATTTCAGTTAAATGTAGTAAAATAATTACACAAGTTCGAAGAAAAATCGAATCCTACCAATTTAATTTTAGATTCAAAGTTTGTTTGATTGTGGATAAGCTGAGTTGGTGAGTTTTTAACTAATTCTTAAATAATGTGGGTCGTTATCTTCTTTAAATATATTTTTCTGTAAATACTCAAAATATGACACTTAACCCTTTCAATAGTTAAAAGTATCTACACTTTTTACTAACTGTAGGACTCAATAAACGTTTGTATAGAAAAAATTGAAATTATTAAATTACTTATTTTTGAGCTAATTCTTTATTTTTAACATAGTCTATTTGTGAAAATCCATAAAATTGTGGTACAAATTTTTCCTCCTAGGGAGCGATGTGTCTGGTTTTGGAACTTTATTTCACGAAAAAATTGTATTTTTTGAACATGGGGACATCAAAACTAAACTAATTATACAGATTATAGGTCCCACAACAACGTAAATAGCCTGATTTTTTATTACGAATTCTCTAAAAATAGATAGTGGTATTGAGAAATTTACAAAATTGACTAAGACTTCTGTTCTAGCTTCTACGACGAAAGTAAGACGCGAATGTCCGGGAGACCCTGGGTATGATCGGTCATACTCTCTCCCTCATAGGAGTTATGGGGCTGCGCACCAATTAGCGGCTTTCTACGTCTGAGAACTAGCCTGCCAGGTGGAAGCGACTGTGGGGCGGAGTCCGAGGAGGTTCATCCGCGATAATCTGCCATTGTGTCATTGTGTGAAGCTCGTCTCAATGGTGACGCTAAATGCTTCCATTGTCTCCATAACGTCGTGTTTGTGAAATGAATTAATCGTCTTCGTTTGAGTTTAATAGTGGACGATTAATTTTTGGAATGTCTTCGACTTTGGTGAATGTGATAAGGATTCGTCTGAATGTCTGGGTTTTGAAACTGTGTAAAAACAAATGATAGGGTCAAACGTTTTCTCAGTGCAGATTGAATAATCTTATTTTAAAATTTTAACTAAGGCTTAAAAACATAAAACATAATTCTGTTTAGAAGAATGAAATATAAAGATGATCATAAGCTTAGGTTATTTTTCAGTTATTGTAAGTTCCAATTCAGTTTTTTGTTTAGTAATGCGTTTAAATATTTTACGCTGATTATTTTGGATTCCATAGAGAATAACAATATCTTCACATTTTGCTGGATTCAGGGAAAACCATTTTAAGACATATAAAGAACTTATCATAGTAATGTAAAAATAATTTGCTCTGTATAGAGTAAAGTTTTGTTTTAAACAATAATAAATGTTGTTATTATAGATCTTATAAACTTTTTTTATTATATATATAATAATAGTAAATAAACTTAAATATTAAAAAAATAATAAAGCAAAATATACTGTATTACGAATAAATTGAAAAAAATCTTAGCTCAATGTATAGCATTAAATTACAATTAGATAAATTATATTAGTTTATAAAATGTGTACTAAGTTCTATAAAACGTAAAAATTTTGCTTCAACCAATGCTAAACAATTTTGCTTTTTAATGTTGATATTTTATTAATTTTTTTGTTTTTTAAATAACAAATAAACCTATGCTCATTAAAGTACCTTCAAAAATATGTGTTCAAAATTTTTCTGATCGGCACAGTAGTTTATGTATGAAAAGACAACAAACATTTCTAATTTCACGTTTATAATATTAGTAAGGATACTATACAAATAAATGTATTTCTCATCATATTGCTAGAAAACAGCTGTCATACATGTGTTGAAGAGCAAAAGTCGTTCTTTTTCTTCCTAGGACTTAACCTATTAATATGATACTTTTTTCAGTCGTAGGCCGAAAAAGATCATTGTTGATAATTTATGATTCAAAGGTAGCATAACTAACACTGACATAACCTAAAAAAGCAATTAGGATTCAAGAAAGAACTGGTACAACGTAAGTAATATAACAGCTGATTAGTCTAAAGCGTCAAAATTGTCGACATCTATTGATACTAAATCCGGTATATTATGTTTTACGAGTTTGTTTCATTTTATTCGCAGTATAACGAAAAATATAGTTAATGGATTATTTTGGATTCCATAGAATACATTTATAGTGATATAAACATATTTTTTTTCAGGTCAGAGTCCAAAAACTAAAAAATTTTTTAAATATAATAAATATATATGTAGTAAATGAAATATTATTATGTACTTTATGTATATAGAATATATTTAAATTAAAAAAATAATTAAATTTAAAATAATAAAAAAGTATAAAAATTTGGTATAGTTATTTACAATTAAATTTTGAAAGACATATGATTTAAACAAGTTTGCTTTTGTAAAAATTATATTTTTTTTTATGTAATTTTTTAAAATTTCTAATTTTATATTAACCATTAGATTACATTAAAAAATACAATATTAATTTTTTAAAGTTTTTTCAATCTCCAACGGTAAGAGATATAAAAAATATAAACAAGTACATTGTATTCTCCAATGTTATATAGGATAGGGAAAAATTAATATCCCATATTAATGAATATTTTTATAAAACTGATATTTAGCTTCATGTGTTTAAATCTATCCATTTATGCTTAAAAATCATAGTTTATGTGTTTATCATGCCAGCAAACCTGCATACTCTTTTATAATAATCATATAGGTAGCAAACTACTTTATTTGACAGATGTTTTATGAAAGTTGGTATACAATGTTAAGAAAAAAATTATTTAGGTAGAAATGCCTAACTAGTGTTCCTCACAGCAAACTGCAAATTTCCATGTTAATCTATGGAGAAAAGGGCAAATAATTCTTGTTTATACAGTTTTTTTTTTAACTGTCATATATTATTGATAAATTTATCATTGTCTTTTTGATATATACTCGCACAAGTTTAACTGTTAAACTTGTGCGAGTATCAAAAACGACCGTTTTGTGGCCCTAATGATGAAACGTACTATTATAGTCCTAGTGCGATAGATAAATTACTTCAGCCTCGGTTAACGAACTAGAACCGCTCATAGAGTGATCCGCGGACCTCCGCGTGGAGTGTTCATTAGGCTAGGGCTCCGCCACGCCAGGCGTACTCCCGGGGTTTCATTAAACTTGACCAAGACCTTGAACCTCCGCCGCCGGTAGACCATGACAGGAAGGCACTGGCCTACACGAGGAGTCAAGTACATGGATTTCAACGCCACCAGCTGCAATTTTTTATACTTATGTAGTTACAATATCTTTCTGAAATGGCACCCACTATAAGGTATGTATTTTAAGCCAATTATGAATGAGGATTGAGTGTAAGATGATTGTGGTACTATCTTGTGTAGTCTTGTTACTGACTAAGGCCGACATGTTCCTTAGACAGGACTGTTAATTAATTGCCCAACAGTCAATGACATATCTAAGGGACCTACAGGTTAACGTGGAATCCGAACCACTGCCCCTGAATTACGGAATTGATCTAATCATGAGGATGGTCTTTGCAGATTAACGTAGTATTCAATAGTGTGGACGCTAATCCACACAAGAAAACACTACTCCCCCTGATCATCGCTTATAACTATCCACAATTCGTGACCTCCAAATAGCTGGATTATATGATTACGTGACTATCCCAGTCATTTTATGAATATCAGATGATTTTGGTACACTCTGCTCAAGGTAGCTGTGATACTTAAGACAGGGCTGTCAATTATTTGCCCAACAGCCAATGACATCTAAGGGACCTATAGTTTAACGTGGGATGTCTAAAGATCTCTTTCTGGGTAAACGTAGTATTCAATGGACGTTAATCCACATCAATGATACCAACTGTCCATCGCTCATCACTATCCACAATTCAAGACCTTAAAGTTGCTGGATAGGAGATAACGTTCATAAGGAATGGGCTATGCATCCCAAATACAAATGGTGATTGTGGTTTCGATCATCGGGCTTTTAATAGATAATCTAGACAAATTAAATGCTCGTATGTATAAGTATCTAAAGTACATAATATTATAAAAATAGACATAAACATATTTCACTCGTATTTAGGTTAAAACTAATTTCCTGTTGCTTCTCTATGTGCGACAAAAGGAAAACATGTGGTGGGAAACATGATAATTTTTAATTTTGTGTGTCTTTATATCTGTGAAAAAACACTAGGTTCACTAGGTTCTACCTCTATTAACTTAATGAAAGATCCATCATGGATATGTCTAAGGGGAATTTTATTCTTTCCTCTACACACCTGTTCTCACAACCATATGACGTCACTTCCGTTACACTTTTTGCGCCTCGCAAACTTATAACACACTCCAGAGCTTTGGTTACTTTCTCTACACACCTGTTCTCACAACCGTATGACGTCACTTCCGTTACACCTTTTGCGTCTCGCAAACTTTCAACCCCCTCCAGAGGTTAGATACGTTAGACTTTAATACCAATGTCAAAACGTGAGACACGCTAAGGTAGGGCGACTACTGGTAATTTAGAATTTTGTGGGTCTCGAGGACTCATCTCCCCCGGATGTAGGCAACAATCACAATTAATCCACCCAGGTCGAGCAATCCCAGTCCCGTTGAGCTCGTCGTGGTCGTGACGTCACGGTGTCGTGGCCGGCACGCGCCACATCGTGTTTGCCGTCAAAGTTTTTTTCACTCGCCACAATCACTCAATTTTTCACACTCCGCGGTCCAGACGTGCTCTTTAAAAGCGTCCAGCGAGCTTCAATCACTGTCAAAGAGGTCGAGTGACGTCATTATGTCCAACAGTTAGGAGTTGAGTGAAGGATCGTTCTTGCCTGAGCACGTGCGTTATACATTAAAAATTCAGGCGTTATTTGTTATAACGCATTAGTGAGTTGTGACAAAAATTTAAGTGTGTAAAAATTGTCGGTCAGGAGAAGTGATATTCGCTGGTGTAGATTAACGTCCGCACTATATAATATTAGGTCCATCCTCATAATTAGACCAGTTCGTAATCAAGAGGTAATATTGTGGTTCGTACCCCACGTTAAACTGTAGGTTCCTTAGATTGGCTGTTGGGCTATTAATTAACAGTCCTAAGGAACATATCCACCCTAGCCAGTAACAAGACTACAAGACCATACCATAATCATCTTACAACACAATTTCTCATTCATAATTGGCCTAAAATATATACATGGGTAGAGGTAGCTATTTCAGGAAGGTAAGAATTATAATAGGTTTAATAATTGACTGCATACATTTAAAATGTCGTATTTAAATTGTCGTAAAATACCAAATGAAATAGCATAATAATGATTACTAACAATCACAATAGAGGATAACTTTCTGAACCAGTTTAGATTTTATGCCTTATTAAAGACACAATTGATTTGGTAAACTTAAAATATCTTTATACGAGTATACTAACAGCTCAAGGTTAGAACTTGAAGATGTGTGTAAATTGTGTTACATTATTGAAGACTACGTAGTACTATAGGGGAAATTATCGAACCTCCGAGAGCTGGTGGAAGTGCACAGAACTTTGGTTTGAATTTATCCAATTACTTAAGACTTTCGCTTTGTTATCATACAGCAAGTCGATAACACAAAGTAAAATAAAAATTGCTCCATTTGACAGCCTATACTTGGAGTGGAAATAGGGGGATTTAAAAAAAATTGTCAACTTCATGGTCGACATCCTTGTGATCGCCAACCGCCGTCACTCTGGCGTTACGAGACACCTTCTACGACAGACATGTCATAGCCGATGCAGGAAGTCGTCAACAGGTTATATAAGGCGGGGCGGACGATAGGATCAGAAAGTTGCAACTACTCTACTACTCAGCTGCAGTTGCGACTTTCTCTGGAACCGGTTCCAAACCGCTCCACCCCGGGAGAAGTTATTGCTCCACAACAGTACCGGTGACTCGTCCGTCTCGTGACTTGATCTGGGCCAAGCTGACTGGTTTTAGTGTAGTTGTTCTCGGCGTTGTCCTAATACGCGATTCTCTTGATGTATAGGTTGTAATTCACACATAATGTAGTTTTAAAGTTATTACCCGTTTATAACCAACAGGTTTTGTGTTAGGAATCTGAGAAAGTAGTTGGTAGAAAAGGTTACTAGGTAGAAAGTATCACTAGAACATCATTACCATCAGGAAAATTGAGTATTTGGTGTCTACTTTTCTGTGTAATGTATGTATACTGTGAAGACTAATGAAATCTGGTTTGATGTGATGAATTGTGTGAAAAGTACATACAACCTGGGTCTGGGAAATAGGCACAGTAACCTATGATTTTCTTTTCTGAATTAATAACGTCGAGGCTGGTTTCTGTTAGCTCAGGGCTGAAAATTGTCTATATCTAAAAATAAGGTGTCGTAATATTGGTTAGAAATTTGTTTCCCTTTTTTCTCTCCAGCTTTCTCTCTGCTGTTAAGCTCTTTTCCCGTGGATGACATCGTACTAGATACAATCCAGCGGATGTAGTCGCTAGCGGTCATCCTTGGCGGGTAAAGGCATGTGCTCCTTTCCTGCTGAATTATTGTCTATGCAAGAACGTAGCAGAATAGTCCTCTGGCGTCTTGCGAAAGTCCACTATGGAACACTTTCGTCTTGTGAGGTCCACGATGTCCTAGAGTTGAAGTTTACCCCCAGGGGAATTATGTATCTCATTACGTTCCACCACGAAATGGTGTTCGGCTGTAAGTATGGGGTGTGCTAGTAGAGAAGGTGTTTTATCCTAAAACAGTAGCTTTCAAAAGAAACGTTAAGTGTTCCACGGGGTCTACTGCTGCCTTCTCTGATAACATAACAGTTCTTAGATTGAAACATGAGTCGAACCCGGTTTTGGAGGTTTTGAATTCTCCAACAATTATGTCTAGTTCATGCCCGAATATTCCAATCAATATGAACTCGCAAGAAGACTTTTATAATAATAAACCTTAACTGAACATCACTATGGGCCTACGACAAACAGCGTGTCACATAGATTCGCCAGAGGTGACCGCTCACGATCTGATTGTAGTCGCCTGTAACTGGTTTCGATCCAACAAACTTTGACGTACTGGGACCGCGCGTTAACTCTGAGCTACCGTTCCGGTATTTACACTGCATTGCCCTATCTGTTTTACTAGGACCTAACCATATCTCAAATCTGAATTGTCCAAAGAATCACCAAACACCGTGTGTTTCAAAATCGAAGAACATTTATCGCGCTGTGATCTTGTGGTATTTTGGGGTTTGCTTGCGGACAAAATAATTCAATCATGTTTTAAACTGTTCTTTGTGACTCGCACTAAACCGTTCTTTGTGACTCGCACTAAACCGTTCTTTGTGACTCGCACTAAACCGTTCTTTGTGACTCGCACTAAACCGTTCTTTGTGACTCGCACTAAACCGTTCTTTGTGACTCGCACTAAACCGTTCTTTGTGACTCGCACTAAACCGTTCTTTGCAACTCGCACTAAACCGTTCTTTGTGACTCGCACCAAACCGTTCTTTGTGACTCGCACGTAAGCGGAATGTGTTATCAACCGCATTATGCATGCATAATTGAAGCGTGATCGGTCATCGTGGAGACTCAGAAGATCAGATCGTGAACTAGTTCCTTAGAGGTCACTGTGACGAGATGGAATGATGTCGTCTAAGTATGGATAACATTCCATGTGTGCCCATTAGGAATAAGAGAAGGGAAAATTGTAATCTGAAGGATTCCAGCTCGATCCTTAGCATAATATGCACACCATTTTGTGCAAAATCATTAATTCTGTGGCATTGAACTAATAAATAACGATCCAAGAAAATAATTCACCTTATATTTGTTAGCAACAAATCTAGATACTCGTATGTCATCCATTACACTCACCCGTGAATTAAGTGCACCTTAAAATACCCATTGGAAAGGGTCAGTGTTTTAATTATGAGTACAAATATTCGATCCTTGAATATTGTATCGCTTTGAAGCATAATACTTCTGTAAACCTTTTAAAAATAAACCTTTTAGTGTTTTTGGAACTTATCCATGCGTGTTTATGGTAGTGTTTATGTAATTTTATGACAAGTATTTTTTTGACATATGTCTTAGCTCTGCAAGGGGGGTTGAGTTGTTAGCGGTTTGTAAGACCAATATTTTAAACATAAAAACAGCTGTTTAGATGAACTGAAAATGTCCTCTTTAGACATATCCATGGTCTAACCTATTTCCCACAGGGAAGTAAATACAAACATTTTAACTTTCAATTCCCACTTCTACTATTATCATCACTCAGGTTATTCACAAGCTGGTTGTAACGTATTTTTAAACAAAAAACATAATGGTTAGCAGAAACATAACGATTTAAGTAATGACTAACTTGTATGGAAAAAATCCTACAGTTTATTAGCTCGTTACGATGTCGTTACCAACCCTAAATCTGGATCCAAAGAGATTAGAAACCCATTTAGAAAAATACATCTGCGTTTGATTCCTTAACCGCTGCTTACTTCTAAGAAGAAGCAAGGCGAGTTGATAAGCATCGTTGCACTGAGGAAAGAAACTCTTCGTGTTTAGTTGAAGAAGAAAGGAGAAGAAGAACCTGACCGAGATGAGTGAGGCTGGTTGGTTTAGCAAGTAGGCTCTCTGTGAAGAACCGCGAAACTGACCGATTATTCTGGTTCATCCGTGGAAGTAGATTAGAAACGAGGTAAAGAGACAGAAAAATAACGAGCTTCTAGGAGATTTATAACAAAAACTTTTGTACAGTATTTACTTCCCTGTGGGAAATAGGTTAGATCATGGATATGTCGAAAGGGAATGTTTTCAGTTCATCTAAAAAGCTTTTCTTATAACCAAACTATGACGTCAGTAACTATATGACGTCACTAGCCACATGACGTCACTGTTTCTAGTTTTGACAGACATATAGCGAGCTTCTAGGAACTTCCTGTGGAAGTCTTTCTATGGAAACCTGTTTCAAATTTTTCATCTCCTAAATTGCCAACACCTTCCCCCAGAATTAAGACATATCCATGTCAAAACTGGCAAGACAAGAATAAGAATATATTTAACCATAAATATTCGATAGTGCAAGTAAATAGTAATCTAGACAAAAACACTTAAGAAAATTGAAAAAGGGTAAAATACCACATCATGTGGGGAGGAAAATGGGACAGTTTATAGAGATTTTGTAGAAAAACTAAATAATAAAGTAGTAGAAATTGCTAGAGTAAACAGAAAAAGCAATCTGAAGAATATATATATTTTGCCAAAAATCAATACAAACTCAAAGTTTTGCAAAATCATCAATTTAACTTATTACCTTACAGCATTGTCCTTTCGGGGACCATGATTGTGGCATCTTTAAATATTAAATAATTATTGGCACTATAGACACACATAATTTACATCATGAACAATAATACAGTGTGAAACATTTAATTCAATTTAACATCCTCCCTGAAGAAGCCATAATCAAGGTGAAATGCATTGGAGATGAGACTTTGAACCCTGCAAGGATATGGTTTTGAACGTTAATAAAATAAATTGATACTTGAAGTTTTTACCATTGGGAAATTAATAAAATTGGTTTGTTATATTTATTGCATTGAGTCTCTCATTCTCCGTGTTTGGTGACGGATGTCTACAGTGAATAATTATCGATCGTGAATGTATTTCATAATCATAAACTGACATCAATAACGATAATTAGAAAATTTAGTTATGGTGGTGATTATTTGTTCAAACTATAGTAATAAATGTTAGTGAGGTTATTAGAAAAAGCTTATTTTTTAAAGCAAAAAGCAGAAAGTTAAGTAAAGAAGTTTCACATACCCGAAGACACTCTGTTAATTTGTTCGTCTGTAACAAAAACATTTATGTGAGCTTGTTTGATTTAAATTCACTTAAGAGATTGTTAAAGAGAGTTATGTGAGAAGTGGACTAATGCTTGCTAAATATGAGAAAACATTGCTAAAAGTATAAAGATAACGCGAATTGTGGGAAGATCTATAAGTTTAGTTTATTTCTGTCAAGACGTATTGTTGTTCCGTTTCCATGAGTCCTCTTGTCATGCGACTTCGCATCATCCAACGTTCCTGTTTCTCACTGCTCTCTCTTTCCCCATTTTTAATTTCACGACATTAAATGCACGAGTATAATAGCTTACCTGATGACGATGACTCTTTAATTTCAAGTAAAACTAATTACTTTATTTTTATTGATACGAATTTCACGGAATTGGTTGTTCATATAGCAATGCGATAGTGCAAATACCGGATTCGCCAATCTGAGTTTTTATTATTATTTAGGGCCATGACGGGCAAAGTACATGTAAAAAAGACTGCATCAAAAAATATAAATGGTAATTTTTTTGTAAAGAAAATAACTTATGCATCAAGGAAATGATGAATTTTATCGCCTTAAAATTATATTTTAATTAACAAGTTCTGTTTAAGGAGCATGTCAACCTTACCTAAGTAACAAGAGTACATGATTGTACCACAATCATCTTTACATACATTTCTCATCTATACTTCGCTGAAAATACCTACCTGGTTAGGTCACCATTTTGGGAAGGTAATAAATAATAGTAGTGATGAATTAACTTGCGCTTTTAGTTTAAAAAATAAGTAAAACTCAACATTTAATATTGCACAAATGTACTTGGAATGTAGGGAATGTTTTCAGTTACTCTATACAGATTTTCTTAAAACATATGACGTCACTTCCGCTACAAGATTTGCCACGAATTGATGACGACACTACTTCCACACCAGAGCCCAGACATGGTCACACGATACCTAATCTAAAGCTGGATCAGTGTCGCACTTGGACGGTAAAACAATTAGTAATAATTTTATCGTAGAAAGTGATCCAGTGTTTATCAACGGCTGAGACAATTTGTAACAACATTAAGTCGACCTGATTTTACATCCACAAACGACAACTGAGTCAACTCTCGGATCATAAAGTGAGCACTTTAACTGTGAACTACCAGCTGTTACAGGTTTAGGAGTGAATATGGTTCTGTATCCAGATCTCAGACGCTGCCGAGCGCCGGTTAGGCAATGATCATGCTAAATGCCGCCGTGGAACGGTTCGGACCGTTTCCACGACCGTCCGTGCCCGTGAGACGCTCCAGTAGTTCGGCGTGACTCAGACTGCGGCTGTGCGACGCCCGCGGGGCAACTGTCGGTTCCATTCACCTTAACAATCTTGTAATTGTCAATACTGTGAATGTTAGCTAGTCACTGAAATGGCAACCGTACCCAGGTTGTTGTTATAAACCATGTATGAATGAGAAATGTGTGTAAGATGATTGTGGCGCGATCTTGTTACTGACGTCAATGACTTAAAGGATCTACAGATTAATGTGGAGTCCGAACCACTGTTCAGAACACGCCACGGTCCCAGTCAAACCTGCTAACATAATTTTAATTTATTCAACTATAACTGCATCATTATTCCTCTCCTGACGTCCAAGGAATACGCAGGGATGGGCATCCTAGGATTTAAACCCGTGACCTCCTGCACCGAAGTCCAAGACGTTAATCACTAGACCAACAAGACACCCCGAGTATGCCTTTTGGCATATACTTCTTTCGTACACGGAGCTGAGTATAACTCAGCTTCCATTGTCTAACCAAAATGACCAGGAGATGAAGGAAAAGTCAACAAACACTTCGAGTGTGTCCTTACGTAGATTTCTGACCACCTATTCGTCTGGAGCCATGGAGGGTGGATGCTTATTGGGCTCTTGGATTGTGCTGTACTAGGTCATGTAACCTTAATTGAAAAATTTAGAGTTTTTTAGGGCAGCCTTTGTTTGCGGGACAATTTTTGAGAAGTTTTTAGTCAGAGTATGGAGAATCCTAAATTAGATTAGATCATTGAAATTGCAACCATAATACAATGTAGGTATTTTAAGCCAAGTATGAATGAGAATTGAGTGTAAGATGATTGTGGCGCGATCTTGTAGTCTTGTTACTGACTAAGGCTGACATGTTCCTTAGACAGGACTGTTAATTAATAGCCCAACAGCCGATGGTAACTAATGGACCTAGAGTTTAACGTGGAATCGGAACTACGACCCCTGAATTACGAATTGGTCTAATTATGAGGATGGTCTTAGCGGATTAACGTAATATTCATTAGTGTGGTCGTTACTACATCCACTGACCATCGCTCACAACTATCCACAATTCGTGACCTCCAAGTAGCTGGATTACAGGACGGCGCCACCGTCCCAGTCACCTAGGGTTTTGTATCGGCTGTAACCGGATTTGCGTTATTTTTTAGATTCTTTTTTGATTCTCTGAGAATTAGGTAGGGCATTTCTTACCTTTTCAATCTTTATGAATCCCTTCTTTTCGTTTTATGCAATTTTCCGCCAGAAGACGTATTAACCGTACTTATCTCGTTGACAAGGTCAAGATAGATATACTGCTGTTTAGGAACAGTACTATCATGAACGTCTTGGTGAAGGTGAGAACATCATGTTGTCGACTCACGGCTCGCCGAGGGTAACGGTAATGTCGTGTCGTGGATGTTGCCTTGCCGCAGCTGAGCTTGGGTAAATTACGTGGAACTCTCGTGACGGAGGAACTCCAGTGTTAACTGGCAGGTGAAGCGTACTTGTACACCAACAGCTAATCTGATACGTTTAAAAGAATATATTCGGGGAATTTTTGACTGGGATGGGGCGATGGAATGTAGATGCGATTTTCTCTGGTGTGGACTTGCAAAGACCACCCTTGTAACTACTTCGTAATTATTCAGATTAGATTATTGAAATGGCAACCTACCCAAGTAGGTATTTTAAGCCAAGTATGAATGAGAAATGAGTGTAGGATGATTGTGGCGCGATCTTTTAGTCTTGTTACTGACTAAGGCTGACATGTTCCTTTTACAGGACTGTTAATTAATAGCCCAACAGCCGATGGCAACTAAGGGACCTACATTTTAGCGTGGAATCCGAACCACTGCCTCCTAATTACGAATTTGGTTTAGTATGAGGATGATCTTTGCGGATTAACGTAGTATACAATAGTGCGGACGTAAATCTACACAAGAGAACACTACACCCACCGACCATCAATTACAACTATCCACAATTCGTGACCTCCAAGTAGCTGGATTATAGGACGTCGCCACCGTCCCAGTCAATGTCAGAGGCAAAATTTCAGCTCAAATTTTACGTTAACCCATTGGGGTCCAAAGACATATTGGGGATTAAAAATCTAAAAAAACCTGTGCCCCCCCTAATAACCACTTACTACAAAAGCAAAACAGGTGTCCACAACAATCCCTATTTAGCCTACAAATGCCGTCAACTTCCACCCAGCCGGTCACAGTTTAGTTAAAATTTAATTCCACGTCTCTTATGTAATATTGACTCATAGGCTGTTACTGAACAGTACTGTCTAAGGAACATGTCAGCTTTAGTCAGTAACACACCACAATTTTTAGGAGTAAACCTATATTTAGTAGGTTGAAAACCTCCAAACCAATTCAGAACATGTATTAGAGCATTGCCGTAGATTATTGTTAGAGTATTCACATCATAAACGATGCTCTTTTGAATTAACCGGACAAGGTTCATCCTAAAGATGCTGTCCAAGTTCCATTTGAGAGTATACATCTCCTGGGACAGAGTAATATTAGAACACCCTAAGTAACCAATCCTCATGGGCAGCCCTTCATCAAGATCTGTAATAACCATCACGGATCAAACTCATGCTCAGCTCAGAGTCCAGACTTCTGTGAATCGAGTAGCAAAATGTGCAATAGTGACGTCATATGGTTTTGAGAACACCTGTTTAGAGGAACTGAAAACATTCCCTTGAAACGTACTCAAGATCTACCCTTTTTCCCACAGGGAAGTAATCATTGTTCATTTTTATGTTGGAAAAGCTGAATAACTGAAGTTTTATCTGAGATGTTTTAACGATTCGTGTAAAACGTGTTTAGTGAATGGTAAAGGACGATTTTTGTATACTCGGGAAGCAAGAATGTGTGATTATTCTACCACCGTTGGTAATTTACTGAGCCAAGCTCGGTCCACTTGAGAGTTTGTTGCTATTTGCATCCTCATAGTCGGATCGTGGCTCATCGTCGTGACTGGAGTGTTCCAGAAGTGTGCCGTCGTTGTGTCGACACTTACTGCAAGGCACCTGCCGCCGGCCCACCTGACACCTGACACTGCTGACGCAACCTGGTGGCTGATCGTCGAACCACACGTGGTAATGTCCTCCTGTTGGCCTCCCTTGATGCGATGTCATTCTATCTGACGATGGGTAGTCAGTAGCGATACTGGTATTTCATATAGTATACTCTCTGGCACATTTTAAACTAACTCATTTCATTTTAGATGTCTTTGATGGTTTCCTCTTTTTCTGTCCGGATTTTTTTTTGTTTTAGCTACAGCCAGACGATTCAAACATTGCTCAAGCAATTAAAAAAGATTATGATCGAGAATTTTAAAGGCAACTTTTACTTATCTTTCGTTGAGACATATATATTAAACGTAGTGGAGATGTTGTTATGTTTTATTATGAACAAGGTCGACAATAAGAGTAGTATCGGGTAAAAACAAACACAAAAATATTTTATGATATAAATCATACAGATAAATTGGCATGTGAAAGTGCAAAAAGTGCAAGTCTTTCTCCGTACAAGTACAAGAGAAATTTCCAATCACTGAGCACTACACACAAACCAGTCTCGATAACACAAACGGATAAACATTCGACCTATAGCACGTCACGCTTTCTCCTATTGAGTTGTGCCAACCCAGCGGCTATGGGTGTCCTAGGGCGTTGCAAAACCAAGCGATTCGATTTGCTAATCACATGTTCTGTGTGTATGATTTTCTAAATATAAAATAGCTTTGTCCTCACAAACTATGCGGTTAACGTACCGTGTATTTTAGTTGTAGAGAAAATAAATTATAATTATAGCTATGGTATATCTTATTTGGCTAGGTATTTTAAGCCAAGTATGAATGAGGATTGAGTGTAAGATGATTGTGGCGCGATCTTGTAGTCTTGTTACTGACTAAGGCTGACATGTTCCTTAGACAGGACTGTTAATTAATAGCCAAACATCCGATGGCAACTAAGGGACCCACAGTTTAACGTGGAATCCAAACCACTGCCTCTGAATTATGAATTGGTCTAATCATGAAGATGGTCTTTGCAGGTTAACGTAGTATTCCATAGGATGTACGTTAATCCACACAAGAGAACACTACACCCACCGACCATCGCTTTAAACTATCCACAATTCGTGACCTCCAAGTAGCTGGATTACAGGATGCCGCTACCGTTCCAGTAAAAAGGTGTTGATTGTATTGTTCTCGAGTAGTTATAAAATCCAAATATCAGTAACGGCTAAGTAGTCCCCAAATAATAATAATAATATATTTTTCCAACTTTTTCTCCCTGAACAACCGGTGTGGCTTAATTTTATTATAGTCCTAGTTAACGAATTACCCTAGGACGACCCAGTCACCGTAGATTTGTGGATACACATTATGAAAGAGGTTAAAAAAATATAATGTTTAGAGAATTAATTTTTCATATTTACTAAACAAATAAGATTGAAACGATTGATTGTAATGAACTACTTGTGAAAAATATAACATTACATCTAAAATATTTGTTTAAACAATCAGTCGCTCACAACAACAATTCAGTTTAGCTATTTTAATTTTGGAAAATGGTATCCGCAAAGTCTATGGATACACAACAATGAGAATATAAGGTGATAAAAATCGCATGTGATTTGGAAACGACAGTATTGGGTTTGGAAATTCTTTACGGGAACAACGCGTCACAACGGTATTATAATAATACACATGTGTGTTCTCCACACTCTCTCGCACGCTCCCTAGTGTCCTAGAGATGAACTAAAACTGATTAATTTGCTCGGTCGCATTCCGCATGCGTTATTCCCCCGCAGGAAAAGTGGCGACTGGTGTGAAAGGAGGCAAGTGGCGCGGACTGGCGGACACGGAGGATGGCTGGTGGCCAAGTGGGGCGGCGACCTTGTGGCGTGGAGCATGGGGCATGGAGTATGTACCAGACTGGGACCGTGGCGTCGTCCTGTAATCCAGCTACTTGGATGTCACGAATTGTGGATAGTTGTGAGCAATGGTCGGTGGGTGTAGTGTTCTCTTGTGTGCATTAACGTGCGCACTATTGAGTACTTTATTAATCCGCAAAGACTATCTTCATAATTCAGAGGCAGTGGTTCGGACTCCACGTTGAACTGTAGGTCCCTTAGGTATGCCATTGACTGTTAGGCTGTTAATTAATACTTCTGTATAAGGAAAATGTAAGCCTTAGTCAGTAACAAGTCTACAAGATCGTGCCTCGATCATCCTACACTCAATCCTGATTCCTGGGTAGGTCGCCATTTCAGTTTAAAGTATAAAGTATATTGTTTGTATGACAAACACCTAATAAGCTTCGGTTGACTACGAAACACTGAGTATGATTCATGTGTTTCATAACACCAGTTTTGCATGTAAAGGAAAGCGTAGGTCTGCTGAAGATGGGCTTGTCTACAGTTCCACAATAGCAATAACCTTCCCACTCTGACGTCCACCAGGGGAACGTTCACTGACAGCCAAGACCTTGGTCAGTGAAGGTACCTTAGTGCTCAGAGTGCGGCAGTCGCCGCAGTTGAAAGGGATTTGCATTACATTGCTGTACTCATATTTCATAGTTCAGGAACACTAATTTTAAACTTTTGACTACTTTAAAGGCAACATGTTCAGGACCAGGTTTTTAAGCTAAGTATAAATTTGGATTGAGTGTAAGATGATTGTGCCGCGATCTTGTAGTCTTGTTACTGACTAAGGCTGACATGTTTCTTACACAGAACTATTAAGTAATATCCCAACAGTCAATGACATATCTAAGGGAAGTACAGTTTAACGTAGAGTATGAACCACTGCCTCTGAATTACGAACTACTCTAATTATGAGGATGGTTTTTGTGGATTAACGTAGTATTCAATAGTGTGGACGTTAATCCACACAAGAGAACACTACACCCACCGACCATCGCTCACAACTATCCACAATTCGTGACCTCCAAGTAGCTGGATTACAGGACACACCACGGTCCCAGTCGTGTATTTGCATCTTACTCTAATTTATCTATCACTCAACCCTACGCTCAGAGCCTACTGGTTTTATCCAAGCTAAACTTGACACTTTAATATGGTTTCCTAACTCTATTCACTTCGTTTTTTAGAGGAAACTTTTATCTCTATTGCCTTGTATAAGACGACGTTGTATATGTGGCTTTAACTTAAAACCTTAACAGCAACATTTTCGCGATATTTCTTATCTTAATGGATTCCCCAACTTCAGTGGTTTTATCATGAAACATTTTCTCCGCATAAACGGCTTAAAAAAATTAAAATATTCTTCTATGCCTCTTGAACGTTCGTAATAAAGTATTTAAGCAACCGTTTAGGAGAAATTACAGGTTGGAAACTTACAATTATTGGAAAGCGACTAGGAAGAAACAGTCAATGAGCAGAGAAAGAGAAATAACAATTTATTTGTGCAGAACAACCAAACATAAACTTGGTGAGTAACTAGCAAGCGTACTACAAAGATCAGCTTCAACATTTACTGCAACAGGTTGACTCATAATTACTTAAGAGTTTCAAGTGGAGCGTCTATTGTCAGCCTTTCTTGTGGACAGTTGACCTCGCTACACTGTCATGAGATCAGCTGTTTAACTATGTCATTGTCACGGAATCATCTGTGCGGTCTATACTTAGCCGCAGTCAAAGGATAGAAGAAGAAGAACAATAGAACAATGCGGAAATATGGAGTTTTTTACGGAAACGAACTCAAGTTAATTGATTCTTAGAATATTTACTTGTCTAAGAATTATCGAGTTAGAAGATGCGTCAGTGGAAATCCCCAATCCCCAGATGGAGTGTCCTGTAATCCAGCTACTTTAGTTATAAGCGACATACAATAAATGTGATATTCCCTGGAGTTGATTTACGTCCGCACTATTGAATACTACGTTCATCCACGAAGTCCTAATAACTAGGCCAGGAAAAATTATGATTTGTATCCCACGTAAACGTAAACCTTACGTTTAGGTGCCATTTGCTATTGGACAATGTCACCCCTAGCCATTAACAAGTCTACAAGTTTACACAATAATTTCACACTCACCTATCATTCATATATGGCTTAAAATGCCTACCTGGGTAGGTCGCCATTTCAATAAAATGTCTCAAAACTGAAATGGTTTAATAAATTCACAGATTGAACAAAACACGTATTTACATAACTATTTGAAAATCTCCCATAATGGACTTTGTTACACATTATCAGTTAACTATAAAGACACTACAATTTTTTTATAAGTTTAATCAATTAGTTGATTGGAAATTACCATGTTTTCTGTTTGTCAAACAAAGAAAAATAGTTTTTTCCTAGCAAAAACTTCGTTAAAATCAGTATCTAAATGGAAGAATCATAACACTTTATCTTTTCAACTATAAAATAATTTGTATATTTATTTATAATCTGCTTGAAATAGATGAGTTGTTTCGATTTCAGATCTCTCATTTGGTTTATTATAGGTTAAAATTAATTGTTTTTACTAACAAAATTATATAAATACAGTGTAAAGTGTGCATGAACATTATAGAAACTTCCCCCTAGTAACAACCGCTATTCAGTGAATCCAACAGCCATAAACAACAATATAAACGGTTTCATTGGGTAGCTTAGTGTTATAATCATCTTCTAAACTGAGGGTCACTGGCTTGATTAGGGTACGTTCCACTGGAACGATGCAAAATATTCAATATCTTTTATAAGACTTTTCCAACGCGTCTGTGTTTTTAACTACACAACGTTTCTGGAGGTGGATAAAATTTGATAAACGTGATATCTGTATCTTAAACATGACTACCACGAACAAAACATTTCCGGTCACGCGATCAATGACGTTACATTTCCGTTACATTTTTTGCGTCTCTCAAATTAATAACACCTTCCTACACACCGAGGTGTATATCCATGTCAAAAAGGTGAACTAATAATAGTGTAAATTTACGTGAATCTGTGTTTATCCCTTAAAACAATCAGTGGTGTATTAGTAATTTAAAATACCCCCGTCACAGCAGACCTGCGTACTCAGCGAATTTCAAAATCAATAATATAATAATAATAATATATGACAAGTTTGGTCAAAATCTGTCGATAAACGTGAGAATCATTTGCCTATTCTCCATAAGATTAACATGGGAAAGAGTGAGCAGGTTTGCTGCTATGAGGAACATTGAGAGTAGGCATTTATACCATCAAAAAATTTTATTTTTAACATTTATACCAACTTTCATCAACATCTGTCCATAAATAAAGGAGTTTGACTATTCTCCATATGATTAACAAGGGAAAAGAGTATGCAGGTTTGCTGCCATGATAAACACATAAACTGTGATTTTTTAGCATAAACATATGGGTCCCAACCACATAAAGCTAAGTATAAAGTTTTATCCAAAAATATTAGTTAATAAGTAAAAAATTAATTTTTCCTTAACCTCCATAAGATTAACATTGGAGCCTCAAAATACATCGTACTGTGTTTAGATTTTTTTATATCTCAGTAACCGTTGGAGATAGAGAAAAATTTTAAGAAACTATATTATCTAGCTTTTTAAGCATATTCTAATGGTGAAAGATAAAATCTAAAAATTTTTTAAATTACATATGAAAAATGCAAAAAACCCAATTTTGGGGTAAACCCCCCCCCCAAACTCCCCGTTCCCATTGACCGATATGTCTGGATTACGAACTCGTCCGAGCTATTGCAGAAAAATCAGTCAGTCAAAAAAATCAGCAGTCGTTAAAATTTATATATATATATATAAATTTTAACGACTATTGTTTTTGGTCTCTGGGCATCTAAAGAAGAAAAAATAACATGGTCCCGGGCTTAAGTCTCGCCATGAGACCTACGGTAATAGCTTCTTCCCTATGGGAAATTCGCTAAAATGTCACAATGTAGAGGATGCAGTAGTGATCTACACACAACGCTAGGTACGGCAACAACCGTACCCAAGCCTGTTCCAGATGACTCAGCCTCACTTTCTAAACCTTCTTCTACTGGAGCGGATATTAGGCTCAGTTTTTCAAAGAGAATGACTATTCTTTAAGATTGTCGTACAAAATAATAACGGTTGAACATAGTGTGTTTTTACAAGTGTTGCATCGTAACAGAGGAAAAAGTCAGCCAAAAAATATTCACTATATTAAAATTGTTTTTGTAAGTGAAGTATATTTAAATGAAGGTGGGTTCACTTATTCCGGTTATTCAATATCTTTTTACTTTCTCCCCTTATACATAGTATATGGAGAAAGTATTGTTTTCGTAAAATTTTCGAATTTGAGTTGAGAGTGGATATATTTGTTTTGGGGTCCCCTGAATCCAAGAAAGTGGGTTTCGACGTGATGTCTGTCCGTCCGTGTGTCTGTGTGTGTGTGTGTGTGTTTGTGTGTGCGTCTGGATGTGTATAGAGCCGTTGGTCCTATTTATATGAAATTTGACATATGTATGTGTATATTCACGGTATCTCTAGGCGTTTTTTCTTTTTCTTTGAATTTTTGATTTTTAAGGGTAGTTCGCCCCTAAAAACCGTTAAAAACGTGAAAATCCAAATTTATCAAAAACGGCTCTAACAATTTTGATTAAAGTTTGATAGTTTATAGTGCACAAAGTACTAAATAATTTAACACCACCCGCATGTCTATAAAAATGACGGTTAAAAAGTTATGGGTATTTAAATGTAAAAAAATCTAATTTTTTAGGCGAAAACAATGAATGTAAAGTATAACTTGACTGGCACCATTGAAACCAGCTTAAAACCAATTTTGAATTATGTGTCTACGACTAACAGGATTAGAGTAAAGTTAAATTTACTGTTCATCTTAAACGCAGTACGTTGTCTGAAACCGTCCAATGTTATTCTTTTGGAGAATATTAAAAAATATATTTCTTCCTTATTTTATATTGGACTTTTCTAACGCGTCTGTGTTTTTAACTACACAACGTTTCTGGTGGAGAAGCTCCACCCATTTTTAAGTGATTACCTATTAATTTACATTAAAAATTGAATTAAAGTTACATATATTAATTATATCGGGCTGTCAATAATACTCTTCTTATCTATCATTCACAATACAAAAACTATATTGATAACGCAACAAATAACCACAACACTCCGCCTCCAAGCTGGTGGTGTGACACAAGATAGCGTACACAGAACGAAAGCTGAAGCACGACTGTGTTGTTCTTCCGGTTGTTTTTCACATTTAATAATTATATTAAAACATGACACATAAATCGGTGACATTATCTCAAACAGTTCCTCAAATGTAACAGGTATCTTGGGATCAGTGACCGCGGAGTCACATGGTCTCAGAGGTGTTAGTTGCCAGCTGATAAACAATGCAGACAGATTAGCAACAGCTGACCGGACAGACTTGCTAATCAGCTGTTTTGTTCCCTCATTAAACCATTGTCTAGTTAACAACCAATACTTTTAGATATTTAGTGTAAATAAGAGTTCATTGACTTTATTGAGAGAAAAAATGCAATCTTTGCGAAATTAATTAAGTTAAACCTTTTAAACTATTAGGGAAATAAAAATAAATATGATTACTATCTAAACATTTCCATATACGCACGGTCAGTGAATCTAAATTACACATCTTTGAACCTTTTGATTGGATCTTTTAATCAAAACCCATTGTATTTTGATTTGTAACCACTCCAATCGGCTACAGCTCGGTTCATAGTCAAATATTTGTTTTTAAAAATCGAATGTACTTAATATAATGTTACTTCCGTAAGTTCCACCAGACAGCTCAAACAGAGTTCAATATTTAGTGTCTGTGTTAAAACACCACCATTAGCTTTAGGTAGGCCTACTTGTAATTCAGTGATATCGTCAAAATAGCCAAACACATAAAAAAATTAAGGAACATTAAATATTGTTTCAAATAGTGGACTCTATTAGAGTTGCCTGATGGAATATATGTAAGTAATTTAGTTTTACATTATGTCCAGTTTCATTATGAGGGGCTAAACTGGATTTTACAAGGTTAAAATAATTTGATATAGAATTGAAAAGACAAAACCACAAAAATTTGTAATATTCATGTAGTTATTTAAGGAGTCCGACGTTCCATGAGGCCCTATGTTAATTTGTTATATTTTAGGTTCATATATCTCCTAGACATAGACAGCTTAAATTTTGCAAAGTTGTTATTCAATATCAAATAGTTTGTTGGTGAATATGAAATTTTTCTTCCCCTCTTATACCAAAATACCACAATTATGAACATAACATGATAGTTTTAGTTAAAAAGCTGCAATATGCTATAAATATAGTGTGATAAAGATTTCATCAAAATATCTTCAGCGGTTTCCAAGTTATGTGCACCTCCGTTAAAAAAATGTTTTCAGTTCATCTAAACAGTTCTTGTCATAACCAAACTATGACGTCACTAACCATATGACGACACTGTTTCAAATGCTGGTCTTGCAGATTGCCAACACCGCCCCCCAGAGCTAAGACTTATCTTTGTCGAAAGGGTTTTTCGGAAATTGATGAGTCAGTTGAGTTGGTAGTGGGGCAGGTGCTAGTAAACTGCATAGAACCTCCGTGCAGAACAATTAAACAAAATGGTTATATACCGCCTAAATTTATGAAAAATTATTGTTTTTGGTATTGAAACGTAAGGAAAAGTCTAAATTTTACAACTAGAAAAAAGAAAGAGAATTACGAGTTTGGACGTCGTATTCCTCTTAAATTGTTTACAGTGTTTGATTTGTGATAAGTAATTATTCAGTTAAGTTTTAAGAAAGTATTAGTTTTTATTTGATCATAGGTACAAAAGTCTCTCCCCTTCTGCATATTCTACTGAAACACCATTTACACTTAAGTGTATGAAAACGGAATCTCGGCTTTTCCGCTTTATCTCCTAATGCGTTACGAGATTCGCGGAACGGCGACACGTTCCATTGTTGGAACTGTGATCAGTGAAACCGTCGCATAAGCGAATCAGTTTAGTGGGCGGAACAGATAACGTTATAAAAACCAGATTGTGGAATAGCTTGGCGAAAGATGGGCCTGAATGGTCGATTAGTCACAGTTGGCCAGTTCAACGCTCGACTGCTGTGGTTTATGTGCGCTCCCGACCAATCCACTTTGCACCAATAACAGTTTCGTCCCATTCAAAGGAAAGTAAAAGTGATACTGGTAGAAAATGCTTGGCAAATTTAACAAACGGTTTCCTTGAGAATAGGAAAAATATAGAAACATCCCCAATATTATCCAATGTATTTTACTGGACTTTTCCAACACGTCTGTGTTTTTAACCACACAACGTTTCTGGAGTTGGGGAAACTCCTACCGTTTTCAATTGATTACCTAATAATTTACATAAAAAATGTCAACAATACAATACAGACACTATATTGATAACACTACAAATAACCACAACACTCCGCCACCTAGCGGGCGACACAAGAACTAGCGTGCGCTCAGAACGAGAGTTGGTGCACGATTCCTATATGCTTTTTTGAGCGTTTGGCTTGGTTTTAACTAAATAAAAATAATAGTATGACGTTTTTAAGAGAATGTTTCCGCTAAAAATTAAAATATTTTGAACTATCTACTTTGATTGCGTACATAATTAATAGTTGTATTAGTGTTGAGCATTACTCTTTAATTATTCAATTTTAATGTATTCATTTGAGTTTTCATAGGTAATCCAAATAATTATTTTCTTAAGTACTTTGAAAAGAACCCGCTCCGCGCATGGGACCATTCAGGACCCATGCGGATATTATTTCCTACTTGCAGGTATTGTAAGTGTATTGTACAACCTTATTGAAAAACATATTGTATTTACTTCCTTGGGGGAAATAGGTTAGGTCATGGATATGTCTAAAGGGAATGTTTTCAGTTCCTCTAAACAGCTGTCGTTATAGCAATATGATGTCACTAACCATATGCCGTCACTGTTTCAAATCTTGGTCTCGCAAATTGGCAACACAGCTTCATAGCTAAATCCATGTCAATAATTGGATTTGTTTTGATTTGATTAACGCAGCTACGGTACTTATGTGTCTTAAATTCAACGCACATGCCCGAGACTTCTGTCCCTAATGTGGAAAAGTAAAGTAAAAAAAGTAATGGATTGAGTTTAAGTGAAAAATATATTTTTAAGTCAACCAAGAAAGCTCAAATAATGACGCTTAGATATTTAAAAAAAACTTTTGTAAGGTTGAATATTAATGAAAATACAAGTTTTTGAATTCTTTTATTGCTGAGGTATTTTATTACGACATATGACTGGGACGGTGGCGTCGTCCTGTAATCCAGCTTCTTGGAGGTCACGAATTGCGGATAGTTGTGAGCGATGGTCGGTGGGTGTGGTGTTCTCTTGTGTGGATTAACGTCCGTACAATTGAATACTATCTTTATCCGCAAATACACTTGTACTAAATGTCTAATTATGTTCCTCATAATTAGACCCACTCATTTTCCACGTTGAACTCTGTGTTCTTTAGATACTATCGGCATGTTGGGCCAATTAACGTTCTAAGTAACATGTCAGCCTTAGTCAGTAACAAGATCGCGTCACAATCATCTTACACAAATTTCTCAGTCATATCTGGCTTAAAATATCTACCTGGGTAAGCTGCTATGTAAGAAAAGTAATAAATTAATAAATAAATTAATAACTACTATATTAAAAATACCTCATCATGAATTGTAATTCGACTTACGATTTCCTCATTAATTATTCTATTAGATTAGATTGTTGTACGTCATTAAAAAGACAAAGGAAGGTAGATGACCATTATTTCACATTAGTTCATGAACTCGTTGTGGAAAATCCTTGAGAATTAAAACCAGACAACCTTCAATATGAGAAACGACTTACATACAGTCTAGTTCACACCAGGACATGTACGCAAACATCGGTGTGTACAAAGCACGACAAAAATTAACTGGCAAAGTTTGTTCATTACACTTGCGTGGGTTCATTTTAATGTGTTTTATAAAACAAGGAAGAAATTAAATGTGTTAAAAAAATATAAACCACAGCGTTTCTAAGTTGCAAACATTTCTCGAGGTTATTGGCACCCACTGACGAGCTCGTCAGATTAAAACATTCCCCTTGGGAAATATGTCTCGGCTCAAAGTTGTGATATTCTGGTGAAAACTAATTCTGTACTCATAATTATAACGATGATTAAAACACAGTTCAGGCTCACAAACACAGGTTCAGGCTCACAACCAGGCTTAGTACGTAATCCAATTAAAATAATTGGGGTTGAAAACAATCTATTTATTTGCTCAATGTCTTTTGACGTTCTAATTATAAATAATATTTCATTAGTAATTATTGTTACGATAATTTAATGGTATAAATTGTAAGTTTCTTTATCTATTATTATTTGTAAAAACTACAAATAACAATAGACAACTATGATGGGAAACATAGTTATTTCTATGAAATATTCATAGACAAATAATATAAAAGGACAGTTTGTTATAAGTCGTAAGTAAATTTTTAACATCTCCTTTAAATAAGGCTAAACATATTGTTTTATTACCATTTTTTTGAAATTGTTAAGGGATCAGGTAAGATGTACAAGTTAGATGTACAAGATGTTAGTGGCTATGATGTAACATAGGAAAAATAATCCCCCTTAAGTCAAACTTTTCAAACCATGAGCAGTTTCCTCTGTCTAGTCTGTGTTGACTCATGCCGATACGGTACCTCAATGTCTTTTAATTTTATCTCACAGCAATGGTTGTATAAAATTGAGTTTTTAATTGTTATTGCATTTAAAATTATTTCGTATATAAATTTTTAATGACTGTAACATTTTAAACTAAAATGGTAACCTGTCAACGATTTTTAAGCCTAGTATGAACGAATGAGATCCAAGAAATGAGTGTAAGACGATTGTGACTCTACTTTTAGATTTTTCATTGCGCTATTTTCTAGTTTCCTGAATGAAAAGCTTTATTTCCATAGAATGTGGGAATAAAAATATTTAACAAAGCCTAAAACACAAGTTTAATGTTTTAAAAGTAAAAATTTTCAATACGCCACCATTTTGTTCCTACAAAAGTTAGGGAGCTGATTTATAAGCTGTGTAAAGTTTCAAAATGGTCGTTGCATGAATGGCTAAGTGATGAAAAAACAAACGTAACCCCTTTGTGGGACACCCTGTACTTGTTAAATATAGTTATACTCATGAATATACTTATATACTTATGGTATCTGTGATGGAAATGAACTATGAATCATTATTGAAAGAAAAACTCTCTTAAGAGTACGTCCTCTTCCAATTTTGTCTATAAGTTTGTACCGTATTTAAAAAAATAATAAAAAATTGTCATTTAAGTTCTAATAAGGAGGCCGCTTAAGACAGCCAAGTAATTTTGTTCAAACTTGATGTAGGATGACTCACTATTGTAAACCCTAAAGAACGATTCTGATTGGATGTTGGATTCACAGGGTCCAGGCAAACTGTAACCTGAATCCTGTAACCCACCGAAGTTATAAATAGAGGTGCAGAGCCATGTGCTCCTCCTTTAGTTATATATTTTTGTTTCAATGTAAATTTTATCTCACAGTAAATTAAAAAATAATTTTTTAATTGTTATTGCATTTAAAATTATTTCGTATATAAATTTTTAATGATTGTAACATTTTAAACTAAATGGTAACCTGTTGTTTTTTAAGCTAGTATGAACGATGAGATCCAACTTAGTGTAAGACATTGTGACTTACTTTTAGATTTTCATTGCGCTATTATGTTCCTAATGGAAAAGCTTTATTTCCATAGAATGGGAATAAAATATTTAAAAAGCCAAAACACATTATGTTTTAAAAAGTAAAATTTTTCAGGATTTTGTTCCTACAAAAGTTAGGATTATTTATAAGCTGTGTAAATTTCGAGATTTTTCATAATAGCTAAGTGATGAAAAAACAAACGTAACCCCTTTGTGGGACACCCTGTACTTGTTAAATATAGTTATACTCATGAATATACTTATATACTTATGGTATCTGTGATGGAAATGAACTATGATTCATTATTGAAAGAAAAACTCTCTTAAGAGTACGTCCTCTTCCAATTTTGTCTATAAACTATTAAAGTTTAAGTAGTAAAAAACTTAATTGATTAAGTTGTAGATGTAGATATTTTATGTAGATTATTGTGAGAGCTGATTATTGCATAAAGATAACATGTAAATAAATTATCATATAAATACAACTTTCATACAGGATCAGGATTAATTATTTAATTATTCATGAATCTGCAGTTGGACAATGTAATAGGCTGCACAAAGCAATGATAATAAGGCAGAGAGGAAAATTAATACCAGATTTATAATATATATTTTGTTTGTGAAATAAGTAATTAATTCCTGTAAACCAATGTTATTAACTCAAATAATTAAATTATAATTGGTATTGTTTTCAATGAATTTTGAAAATACAAGTTTTGTTGATTTTTCAGTTCTTTGTGATTTCGTTTGTTTTTAGTTTGCTTTTCTAGGATTAAACTGTCATTATTTTTCAGTCTTCGTCTATAGTTTTGTCCTATCCATCTTTTATTACTTATTTTTAGATACAGTTTTTTTTCTCATCGTTAACAGCAAAGATAATCTAAAATATACCTATTTGGAGCTTTTTCTATTTCTGTTTCGAAAATTAAATATTATACTTATACCTTATTCAATAGTATATGGAGAAAATACAACAAAGTTAGAGCTAAAAGTCAAAGCTGTTTGTGATCTCAATTGATAAAAAGGATCGCCTAAAAGGTTCAGATTTAGTACAGTTATTTGCTTGCTTAAGTATATCCAATGATTATTTTCTTGTGTACAGTTATTTGTTTTTGATTAAACCAATTCTTCTTCCAGTATCATTGAGTATACGTAAATTTTTATTTTTATTAAAAATTTATAACTACTTTTTGAGTGTGGGTAAGTCAATGAATGGGTTTTTATACACATTTAATGTGAAAGTTAATTAATAATCGTAATCACATGTAAATTCAATTTAGTATATAAACGTCTCATTTTGATAACATAATTAACTGCTTTTTAATTAATGAAATTATTCCTCGTCTGAAAGTTTTATTTACAATACCATTAAAACGTTCGTCCAAATTTCCTAATGTGCTTTGTGAATACGTCGCACTCATTACCCAGTGTTTCGTGATGGTTCAGATACGCAAATGTAATTATTATCAAATCATACTCTAGAGTTTGATTAATTTGAGATTAGTTCCTCTTGTCGTGCCTTTGAGTGGACGTGTAGAACTTCCTCTTCAGCTCAACTCTGATTAATTTGCCACATCACATATTCCGCTGTCAAATGTAAACTAGTTAACAATATTACAAAGTTTCAGTTTGCGCTAAATAAATAAAATTTAGAGTTTTGTTTGTGACTTGCTTGGCATAATGATATTATTTTGTTCATTGACCATGTATTTTTTCTTCTAAAAATACAGTAAATATATTACACAACTTCATAATACGCAGTTCAGTTAGATCCTTTTTAATGTCCTGCAAGATTTTAGTTAGGAAAATGTATCGGTTGTAATAAGGTCATATAAGATATTTCTTGATTTAAGTATGTATTGACTTAAAATGTATTTTTTTATGTTATAAACAAATTTATCTCGTATTTCACAGTACGTGGAATGGTCGTGTAACGAGTACCTACCCACACTTTGTAAGGACCTGTGCGTGGTAAATGTCAAGTAAACAGAGGACGACCCAGCTCATACAAAGGTAAACAGTTCTGTTAAAAGCCCAAATTTTAGTTTTAAGCTTCTTTGATGCAACATAAAATATATCAAATTAGTCATATTCAAAATCTTGAACAATAAATTAATTAAATAGTTTTGTTTGTAAAATACAACATTTTTAGTTAAACCTAGAATAGATTTGAACCATTTAAAATTATTAAGACAGCTCATAAACCTGGGTGATTTGAGACGAAATTAAGATAATGTTATTTTTACCCACGAGTAAAACATGGATTTATCTATTATCTCATTGGTTTTAGTCAAATTGTGGTATGGTATTTTGTAATAAATAAATTTATTATTTTGGACTCTTACTGTATTGTGATCTAGAATTGTAGTATTTAAAACAAACCTGAAACCTGATGTAATACCAGTTATAGAGATATAATATTTGAAACTCTATTTGAAGGTGATATAGTACATTGTATAGTGATATTTTATTTGATACACAATTAGAAGATGATATAGTACAGCTATAACCACGATACTTGCGACGGAAGAATCAAAAGGTCATTTACCTTTCGGTTATATCTAATATCGTACTTGTTATAGCATTATAGTGTGTGAAATGCGACCTAAAGGTAATACAGATCGTGCCTCAATCATCTTACACTCAATCCTCATTCATACTTGGCTTAAAATACCTACCTTGTATGGTCGCCATTTCAATAGTCTAATCTATTCTAATCGATAGTAATTGTTATATGGTATATTATTTGAAACACAGTTGGAAGTACTACCGAAAGGTGCTGCAGTATCTGTTAAAGCGATAAAATATTTTAAACACAACCGAAAGGTGCTGTTGTATATGTTAGTGTTAAAGCGATATGTCATTTGAAACACAATCGAAAGGTTCTGTTGTTCCTCTAGGTGTTGAAGCTATATAATATTTGAAACAACCGAAAGGTTATCTAGGGATTTGTGTTGGAGAGTTTATCGACACGAAGTCCAAGCAAAGCTCTTTGTTCCGGTCCATGTGTGGTCTGCAATTTGCGTCAGCACCCATTGTAAGAGTAACACGTTCGACGGTAATCGGATGACAGCAATGTATTCAGGAACAGGTGTCCAATCAGCTGTTATAGAATCAGCTGTTGTCAGTTTATCATAGCCGACTGTACATTTCCTTGTTTTATACTGTGACTTATTTAAATTTGTAAACTAATAGTTTTTTACGTTTAAGAAATTTAAAAAATAAACATCCAATAATTTATGTTTAATGGTACTGCGCTTTTAGTATACTATCAAGGGCTAACCTGCCTATTAAAAAGGGACACAATGAGGAAAGAGATTAGTATTTATCGGTAGCAATAATTGACTGGGACGGTGGCGTGTCCTGTAATCCAGCTACTTGGAGGTCACGAATTGTGGATAGTTGTGAGCGATGGTTGGTTAATGTAGTGTTCTCTTGTGTGAATTAACGTCCGCACTATTGAATACTGCGTTAATCCGCAAATACCATTCTCATAATTAGACCAATTCGTAATTCAGAGGTCGTGGTTCGGATTCCACGTTAAAATGTAGGTCCCTTAGTTGCCATCGGCTGTTGGGCTATTAATTAACAGTCCTGTCTGAGGATCATGCCAGCCTTAGTCAGTAACAAGACTACAATATCGCGCCACAATCATCCTACATTCATTCCTCATTCTTACTTGGCTTAAAATACCTATATCAATTACGTGAATGGAATGTTCATATAATTTCAATTTGCGAGAAAAATAAATGCCCCTCTATTAGAATGAATTTGTTTGAATACTATAAAATATAAAATTTTAAAAGCTAGGTGAAAACACAAAGGTAAAATGAGAAAGGGCTTCTTTGTTCAAAACTTATTGTTGGTGATGGTGTATTTATGTTATTTAGATTGTAATTAATTACGTGCATTGTTTTTCCATCATGATTAGTTGGTTTTTTACCACCCCGGTATTTAGGTGAGCTGAAAACTACACCTCGTTGTGTTACTACTTTTTTACTAATTATGATCTAAAATGTACGCAATAATAATTTAAATTAACTATACATTTTTATACGTTAATGGTAGTTAATTTGTCTCCATTAACTATCCAAGTATTTGAAGCGTGAAAGTAAATTTTCACTTCCTTTTCTTAAAACATTACACTTTCCCAAGCCACAAAATATCTAAATAATGACTGTGTTTGCAAGTGAAATAACACTTTATCCTTATTATAGAGGATTGGTATTTAGATAGCATGAAACCCTCGTAAAAAGAGACCGTCCCTGGCTGGAGGGTCTGCAAGAGTAGGTACTACAACCCGCTCTAACGGCGAGAGCCGGTATTACGACCTCATGGTCCATTGGGCGTTGCCGATGACTCCAGGGTCTCCTCTACAATGTCTTTGACTTCCTTGTTAACATTTTATTGTCCCCTTTTGGCCAAATAAACATCCTTAAGAACAGCCTTTGTCGTAGAAACGTTATTAGATTGGTATTTGGTTCAAATGTTTATGATAATTAGGTTATTTGCTTTGGGAGTGTCTCGTGTCGAACTTTATTTAATACCATACTTAATACTTTTTGACATGGATATGCCCTAACCATGGGGCGGGGGTGTTGGTAATTCGCGAGACCAAAATTTGAAACAGTGACGTCATAGGAGACACTACCCTTAGACATATCCATGATCTAATCTATTTCCCACAGGGAAGTAAATACAATATTTTTCAATACTAGTATTTAACTCGACGGTAGAGTACTGCGTTGTCTCAATACTCCGCAAATGCCCTAGGCCCATAGTGACAGGCAGTTGAAGTAAAAAAAACTAATTAAAAATAATAATCCAAAAGATGACAACAATTGTAAAAATTTACGATTTAATTTTTATTTTTGTTAGTTTTTTATTTCTACTTTTTATCTTGTCTTTTGTACACCTCACTAATAGAACTCTGGCCATTATTTATTTTTTATTCACGTTTTAAAATTAAACTATACATATAGGATATATAAAAGAGGAAGCATGTACCTTTATTACGTTTGTATGTTTGTTGCCTATTGACTCCGGAACCGCTCGTTGGAGTGTAATGAAACGTTCAGGCATTATTAAGCATTTCCAGGAAATAATTTTACGTTTAGATGCTATTGGTATTGGCTATTGCTATCTCGGCCAAATATTCTATATTTCTAAATACATTAAAATAATAAAAACTCTTAATAGTGTTAATAGTGTTTTTAATATATTTACGCAGTCTTATCGCAGTTTAATGCAGGATGGTTTCAGTAAAAACACCTATTAATACGTTAAAATGTGTATTAATAATATATTGTTTTCTATTTAATAAAAAACATAACAAATTAAAATAAATAATTTAAAAACTTTACATACTACTATTTCCATCGAATTTGTCAGTATAATTTTATTCAGATCAACCTTTGATATTGAAATGTTTGACCTTTCATAAAATAACTTAACATTGAAAAACTAAATAGGTTAAACGTAAACACATGTTTATACATATAATTGAGTTGAAACGAAACCTCTATGTTTCTTTAAGTTTTTATGGGTTGGTATTGACCGTGACCGGTGAACAGCTGATATTCAATACGCAGGTGATTATTTACCGGAAATTCCTCCACGGCGCAGAAACTAACCCTCGTCCGTTCCGAGCCAGTGGACGGTGAACTCCAGGTGTCCAGAGGCCTCCGACATGCTGGACACGCTCCGTGGTCGGGCGAAGCCCTGGCACCTTCACATGTGAGTTTGAGGCGAATGAATAGAATAGGTATAAATTGTGTTTCCGTCATACTGCTTGGAAACAGTTGTTTTCCAAACGTGAAAAGAGGTCAAAAACACGTTTTCCTCTATCTATTATACAAAGTTGTAATTTATTCTCTGGAATAGAGTTTTAAAGTACTACTTTTAATCCCACGGGACTTTCTTACAATTTTTGTACCAAGGGACGAAAAGTAGCCACTTTTGAGTACCAAGGGACGATAAATAGATACTTTTAGTACCAAGGGACGAAAACTAGACACTTTTAGAACCAAGGGACGAAATGTAATAATAGCATAGGAAGGATCCGAAAATACTTCGTACATTAATAGATATAGTGAAAATTGAGCTAACTTACATATATAGTTTGTTGTGGTGGCAAAACTGTCCTTTTACGTCTACGGTAGTCTTCTGCTTGACAGCTAATTTTTTGTTAACTAAATGGACAGTGGGAGTTTTGATTTTGGATCACCGACACCCAAAATTAATTTTATTTTTAAATAGTGAATTGAGTATAATTCTATTCATAGCTTACATTGTGCTTTATTAGTTACATTTTTGAAAGGCGCCTTCTTGGAGTGAAAGATCATATGAAGGTAAATGAGTCTAGTTAGGAGTAGTTAATTTATATATAATTTAATTATAGCTATTGTTATTTGTGTAGGTTGAGGAGAATGTCCAAATCATAAAATTCAATAGAAATACTCTAAACATTTTGTGATTTCTTCAAACACAAATAATCAAATCAGCACATATTTATCGTTATATAAATGAAGAATGTAATAAAATTACGTAAATTATTTAGATGTGATAGGAACAGAAGGAAACTTGAGTAAAAATCTTTTCCCTGTCTTTATTATAGAATGGTTGATTTTTATTTTAGATACGACCATAAAAATAAACTACAATACAAAATAAGTAATTTTGAAACATTTTTGTGGTAATAACCCGTCCATTTTAGAGACATGCATTTTAATAATTTACCTGTCAACTTAGTTTCGAAGTTCATCTCTCGTAAGAGACATTCTGACTACACGAGTTTCCACGTGTATGACGTCACATCTATTGTCGAAGAAGCACGTTTTCACTTGAGATATTTGATTTGCTTGAGATGCTCGTCATACAAAAGACTCCCTTCTATCAGAATACTAGACTATGCATAATAGCAGTCACTTATTTCTTACGTATTTGCATTTTAGTTACTTGGAGATGATAAGTGTAATATGTTTTTGAGTTTTTTATTAAAAATAGTAAACATAAATTAGTGTTTTTTATGTGTATGAATACTTCAAGTGTTGATAAACAGTCGGATGAAAGTCGTAACATTTTAAATTGTTATATGATATTATTTACTATTGGACTTAAGCACTTTATTATTTTTCTTCTTGAAAGCCGCACTGTTTTTTCAACCCATTTTTCACCCATTGTAATCACCGTCATTGTTTTTCATTTTTTAGCATTCACAAAATCGTAGCCTCGACTCAAGCTGGTTTAAAAATGTAGGTTATGTTTATGTTGATCGGGTACAACAACAATCAGTCAGCTGTTTATATCCAGTGTCGCCAACTTAAGTCGCGCTTAAATAATACTACTCTGGGAGTAATTGGATATTGTTTATTGAATATTTTTTGTTCTTAAGTTGAAACACTGGAGTGCGCAAAGTAAAATGGAACCGGAAATCACCTGTTTTGTATCGGATATCGAGTGTGCAAACAGCTGATTTCTCAGACAGACGTAGGAAAAATACCTTTTTCCCTTGAATTGATAAACGTGTGGATTAGTGGGTGGGAGAAAGGGCCCGCCACTGGAACAATTCGGGTCACCCATCAAGGTCACAGTGGGAAAGAAGGAACTCAGTGACCTTGACCCTGACGCTGTATCCTAGCAGCTAACAGCTGATTACCATAGTGAAGAAAGCGAGAGAAATGATAAGTGGACTAGTGATAAGTCCTAGAACTGTGCCAAAAAACAAACCATCTCGTGTTTATACTTAGTGTATGGTATTTGAGCTATTTATTTTATTTGCAACTATTACTAAACTAAAATGAAAATAACAAGAAAACAATGAGATTATATAAAAGTCTGCTCAGAAGCGTTCTCATTTTATCTGGCCTTGTTAGGATAATCAATTTAAGCGAGGAAGGTCTTGGTTCCATGGTGTAAATGTCAATTTATAAAATAAATTATAGTTTTGTCTGTGGATTGGTTGGAATTATATTTTTGTTTTTTTACGTTTTGTAGCCCATAAAAAATAAATTTCTGTCCCTCCGACTACCTTTCTGTGACGCTATAACAATGCCTTTAGGACGAAACTGTCACACCCTTTTAGGTTTTTATGAATATGTGATCTAAATTAACATAAAGAAATTAAAAGCTCTCAAAAAACAATATTAGTTTGTTAACTTTGATCATTTTAAGCCTTTTTAAACACTATAGTACGTTTAAAAGTTATATTAACCTACACAAAACCCAACCAATTTAATTTAATTCATCCTATTTTTTTCGAGATCAAAATTTGAAACAGTGACGTCATCGTTTGGTTATAAGAACAGCTGTTAAGAACTGAAACACTTCCTTTAGACGTATCCGTGGTCTAAACTATTTTTCACTGGGAAGTAAATACAAACATTTTTAATCCATACAAAGTGCGGACTAACTGCTGACTACACTAATCTGTATATATAAAATTCAAAGCCCTCACTCACTCACTCATCACTAATTCTCTCACTTTCCGATTACCTAGGAGGCTGAAATTTGGTATACTGGTTCTTTAGGCCTAAAATAGGAAAGTCTAATAGTTTTTGTGACGATTTTTCCATAAATCTCTACGCTATACGCCCTCAAAATGACCATGTTAATCTTATGGAGAAATAATTTTGTTTTGGATTTCAACATGTGTATCTTACCTTTTTAGATATAAACAGCAGCTATTTTTATTTGAACCATTGAGCAAGCCAAAGAAGCAATATTATAATAGTAATTAAAATAGTAAGTACTCAATGGAATCTAATTACTATATAATTATAATATTTCTAAGAGGGAAGTTCTTTGACTATGTTTTATGATTTAAAATCAAATGTTTATTATTATCGGTACGAAGTTCGCCGGGTCAACTAGTATCTAATTATATAAAACAAAGTCGTGTTAGTTACACGTATTATAACTCGAGAACGGCTGGACCGGTCATGCTTTAGGCATATTCAGTTTCCATAAATTCAATTAGTTTCCATTTTATAGCGTTTTAAATTCCTATTGTTAACCTTATGGGAAATAAGTTTGTTTACAAATTATCTACAATCAAAGCATTCGATTTCTAAACCTACAGCTGTTGTTTTACTGTCCGTTAGCTATATGCTTTACTATCCAATGCCATATGAATCATTAAGTAATGTAAACTTATGGAGTAAATGTGTACTGTACAAAATGAACAGATTTATTCACCACGTTAATAGGTTACGGTTTTTGGGAATTATGTACTGTATTTATATTTCTTTATTTTCTGTATGATTAAAAGTCACGTGTTTATATGTTTACCAATTAAAAAAAAGACAATGTTTATACATATAGAGTTTATTATAATAATTAGCTGTTGTATATTTAAAGCATTCACACAGAAGCCGCAATGCTAATTGACTTCAGGACATGACCAATCTTAAAGTTAACATGTATTTACTGTAAGGCGTTATGAAGTTCGCCGGGTCAGCTAGTATAAAAATAAAAACTGTTTTTATTCGTTATGACTGAATAATCTAAATCACGCCCCCAACAATGAACGCACACTAACTTCGATACGATATTCGGATCGCTTTACTCGTCATTAATCACCGAATGATATCGGTCGTAATTAATCACCGGCATAATGAGCCAGAACATTAGCAGTTGCCATTAGCCAATGGTCCCACGGCGTCGCTGGTGTCCTGGTGTCATTCTCAGCAAAGGGCAGCTGTCATGTGCTCGCCGGTGAGATGATGGGGACAGAGGAAAGCTTTCATACCGAACTGATGCTCGTCCCGGGAAAAGGACAAATATCTGGAGCGGACATGACAAGATGTGGGAAAGGTCAAACGAAACATGTTTATATTTGTTGTGTAAATAATAATCTACCTTTAGCAATATGCCCGTCTTCTGTTCGGATTCTGATCCTGTGTTAGGAATCAAAATACTTAAAGGGGGTCGGACTCTTTAAAAAAAAATTAATGATGTTCTGTTTTATGTCTATGTCTAATTTCATTAGATATATTTAGCTTTAATTTAAGACTTTTTCAATAAATTCTCATCACAAGAAAAAAACTTTATGGCCTTTTTTAAACACTTCTCCTGAAAAATGAGTTTTTTTGCAAAATGTACCTTTCTCTTAGGAACCATAAGAGATATCTCAAAGATTTTTTTAAATTTTTATCCTCAAGTAATAAGCTTTAAACCGAGTGTTGGATTTTTTAATATGTATTTTTGTTAATTTGTTATATAACATTTTATATGAAAAATATGTTAAAAACATTTTTACAAGTTTGAAGACAAAAACAGGTATTTTCAAATTAACAAAAAAATAAGTCTGTAGCATTTACGGTTTTTCAGAAAAGGTACATAATGTTGTTAAATTTAACATGGAGATACAAGGGTCCGATTCCTTAAATAACAAAATATAAACCTAAAATCTGAAACAAAGAAAAATTAATTTTCAGCTCATTTATTTAGCATTAGTTTACAGTTAGGTGAAATAGATTTACATGTCATTAAAATGTTTTATAAGTTGAGATACATTTTAATATAATTAATGTTTAAGCATTTTATTGAAACAAGAAGCAAATAACACAGTATAAAAGTATTAAAATATTTATTTTAAACCAAGATAAGATTACAAACTGAACGTAAAACACTTTAAAATTTATTGGGTCTAAAATAGTTTTCCAATATCACAGTAAACCCAGATTTATTCGATCAAAAGTTAATTGGATTTCTATTAAATTAAATTCTGTCACGCTACTGAACATTTTTAACAAGTCGAGTGTGAAATATTTTTAACAAGCGTTGCAATTAGGATTTGATATCTGTTAAAAACATTAAGTTAAATAAATTCATTCAGGTGTCGTGTACAAATTACAGTTAGGCCCTATGATTAACATATACAGTAGGTATAAACTTGAATATAATAAAAGTTTTAAGTTTTCATCGGAAATAACTTTAACAGACTGAATTTAAAGAACCACTGATTAGAAATCATGTTTAATTAGTGAATAAAAAATTATGCTTACAAACTGTCTTACAGCTTCTCCATTTTTGGCAAATGTTTAAAAATTATTATGTTCTGGATTAATGGAAGAATGACAATTTCTGTGTAAGTGGAAATACTAATATTATTTCTATATCCACTAACATTCACAAAAGTTAGATTGCCACAATACAAAAAAGAAAACAAAAAACTGTATAATTTATAGAGATATTCTTCAAATTAAAAGAAGATACATAGTAAAGCTACTTATGATAGACACATGTGGTATGTGGACATTTAAATTATTAAAAAGACCATACAAGTTACAAATCACTTATATAAACGAATAACGACTTTGAGAAAAACACTAGCAGAAAATTAAGTATGCAGTTCTGTATGTAGTGTTTACATGGGTATGTCTAAGCTCTCGGAGTGGTGGAGGCGGGTGTATTAGAAATTAACGTCACGTAATATAGTAACGGAAGTAACACCGTAGTTACCTATAACAATAGGTGTTTAGAGGAACTGAGAACATTCCATTTGGACATATACATCCATGATCTATACTAATTTACCAAAGAGAAGAAAAAAGGTTTTTTCTAAGTTTGCTGTAAACTATGAAAAACAATAAATACTTAGCGAAACAGAAGTTTCAGTATGCAAATGTGTGCAGTAACAGTTCCAAGTCCGCAGCTGATTGCAACCTTTGATTGTTACGAGCCCGTTGAAGCGTGACAAACGCCCCTAAGGTCCTCGTTACCATGTCGTTATTTCTTAATAGTTACAAAATATCGTTGCAAACTGGCAAACTGAAAACAATGGTTACGGTGATTCATTTCATAAATTGTGGAGGATTAATTTGGTGTTAAACTCAAATATTTCGTGCACTATGCTTGTTCTTTTCGTGTCCTGTATTTCGCTCGCTATGGTCCTGCACTTCACTCGCTATGGTACTGTACTTCGCTCGATATGGTACTGTTATTCGCTCGCTATGGTACTGCACTTCGCTCGATATGGTACTGTACTTCACTCGCTATGGTACTGTACTTCGCTCACTGTGGTACTGTACTTCGCTCGTAATGGTACTGTACTTCGCTCACTGTGGTACTGTACTTCGCTCACTGTGGTACTGTACTTCGCTCACTGTGGTACTGTACTTCGCTCACTGTGGTACTGTACTTCGCTCGTAATGGTACTGTACTTCGCTCACTGTGGTACTGTACTTCGCTCACTGTGGTACTGTACTTCGCTCGTAATGGTACTGTACTTCACTCACTGTGGTACTGTACTTCGCTCACTGTGGTACTGTACTTCGCTCGTTATGGTACTGTACTTCGCTCGTCATGGTACTGTACTTCGCTCGTCATGGTACTGTACTTCGCTCGTCATGGTACTGTACTTCGCTCGTCATGGTACTGTACTTCGCTCGTCATGGTACTGTACTTCGCTCGTTATGGTACTGTACTTCGCTCGTCATGGTACTGTACTTCGCTCGTCATGGTACTGTACTTCGCTCGTCATGGTACTGTACTTCACTCACTGTGGTACTGTACTTCGCTCATAGTGGTACTGTACTTCGCTCATTGTGGTACTGTACTTCGCTCACTGTGGTACTGTACTTCGCTCACTGTGGTACTGTACTTCACTCACTGTGGTACTGTACTTCGCTCACTGTGGTACTGTACTTCGCTCGATATGGTACTGTACTTCACTCACTGTGGTACTGTACTTCACTCACTGTGGTACTGCACTTCACTCGCTATGGTACTGTACTTCACTCACTGTGGTACTGCACTTCACTCGCTATGGTACTGTACTTCACTCACTGTGGTACTGTACTTCACTCACTGTGGTACTGTACTTCGCTCGATATGGTACTGTACTTCACTCACTGTGGTACTGTACTTCGATCGTAATGGTACTGTACTTCACTCACTGTGGTACTGCACTTCACTCGCTATGGTACTGTACTTCACTCACTGTGGTACTGTACTTCACTCGCTATGGTACTGTACTTCGCTCGATATGGTACTGTTATTCGCTTGCTATGGTACTGTACTTCGCTCGATATGGTACTGTACTTCGCTCGTTATGGTAATCTATTTCGCTCGCTATGGTACTGTACTTCGCTCGATATGGTACTGTTATTCGCTCGCTATGGTACTGTACTTCGCTCGCTATGGCACTCTACTTCGCTCGCTATGGTACTGTACTTCGCTCGCTATGGCACTCTACCTTGCTAGCTATGGCACTGTACTTCGCTCGATATGGTACTGTACTTCGCTCGCTATGGTACTGTACTTCGCTCGCTATGGTACTGTACTTCGCTCGATATGGTACTGTACTTCGCTCGCTATGGTACTGTACTTCGCTCGATATGGTACTGTTATTCGCTCGCTATGGTACTGTACTTCGCTCGATATGGTACTGTACTTCGCTCGCTATGGTACTGTACTTCGCTCGATATGGTACTGTACTTCTACTTCGCTCGCTATGGTACTGTACTTCGCTCGATATGGTACTGCACTTCACTCGCTATGGTACTGTACTTCGCTCGCTATGGTACTGTACTTCGCTCGCTATGGTACTCTACTTCGCTCGCTATGGTACTGTACTTCGCTCGCTATGTTACTGTTCTTCGCTTGGCATGATACTATACTTCGCTCGCTATGGTACTGTACTTCGCTCGCTATGGTACTGTACTTCGCTCGCTATGGTACTGTACTTCGCTCGCTATGGTACTGTACTTCGCTCGCTATGGTACTGTACTTCGCTCGCTATGGTACTGTACTTCGCTTGGCATGATACTATACTTCGCTCGATGGTACTGTACTTCGCTATGGTACTGTACTTCGCTCGATATGGTACTGTACTTCGCTCGCTATGGTACTGTACTTCGCTCGCTATGGTACTGTACTTCGCTCGCTATGGTACTGTACTTCGCTCGATATGGTACTGTACTTCGCTCGCTATGGTACTGTACTTCGCTCGCTATGGTACTGTACTTCGCTCCTTATGGTACTGTACTTCGCTCGCTATGGTACTGTACTTCGCTCACTGTGGTACTGTACTTTGCTTATTGTGGTACTGTACTTCACTCACTGTGGTACTGTTCTTCGCTCGCAATGGTACTGTACTTCGCTCGTAATGGTACTGTACTTCACTCACTGTGGTACTGTACTTCGCTCGTAATGGTACTGTACTTCGCTCGATATGGTACTGTACTTCACTCACTGTGGTACTGTACTTCGCTCGTAATGGTACTGTACTTCGCTCGTAATGGTACTGTACTTCACTCACTGTGGTACTGTACTTCGCTCGTAATGGTACTGTACTTCACTCACTGTGGTACTGTACTTCGCTCGTAATGGTACTGTACTTCACTCACTGTGGTACTGTACTTCACTCACTGTGGTACTGTACTTCGCTCGTAATGGTACTGTACTTCGCTCGCTATGGTACTCTACTTCGCTCGCTATGGTACTCTACTTCGCTCGCTATGGTACTGTACTTCGCTCCTTATGGTACTGTACTTCGCTCGCTATGGCACTCTACTTCGCTCGCTATGGTACTGTACTTCACTCACTGTGGTACTGTACTTCTCATTGTGGTACTGTACTTCACTCGCTATGGTACTGTACTTCGCTATGGTACTGTACTTAGCTCATTGTGGTACTGTACTTTCGCTATGGTACTGTACTTCGCTCATAGTGGTACTGTACTTCGCTCATAGTGGTACTGTACTTCGCTCATTGTGGTACTGTACTTCGCTCATAGTGGTACTGTACTTTACTCGCTATGGTACTGTACTTCGCTCATATGGTACTGTACTTACTCATTGTGGTACTGTACTTCCTCGCTATGGTACTGTACTTCGCTCATATGGTACTGTACTTCGCTCGCTTTGGTACTGTACTTCGCTCGCTATGGTACTGTACTTCGCTCGCTATGGTACTGTACTTCGCTCGCTATGGTACTGTACTTCGCTCCTTATGGTACTGTACTTCGCTCGCTATGGTACTGTACTTCGCGCTTGTGGTACTGTACTTCTGCGGTACTGTACTTCGCTCATGTGGTACTGTACTTCGCTCGCTATGGTACTGTACTTCGCTCATATGGTACTGTACTTACTCATTGTTACTGTACTTACTCGCATGGTACTGTACTTCGCTCATTTGGTACTGTACTTCTCATTGTGGTACTGTACTTCTCATTGTGGTACTGTACTTCGCTCCTTATGGTACTGTACTTCGCTCGCTATGGCACTCTACTTCGCTCGCTATGGTACTGTACTTCGCTCCTTATGGTACTGTACTTCGCTCGCTATGGTACTGTACTTCGCTCGCTATGGTACTCTACTTACTCATTTTGGTACTGTACTTCGCTCTATGGTACTGTACTTCGCTCGCTATGGTACTGTACTTCTAATGGTACTGTACTTACTCACTGCTATGGTACTGTACTTCTCGCTATGGTACTGTACTTCGCTCGTGTGGTACTGTACTTCGCTCATTGTGGTACTGTACTTCGCTCTATGGTACTGTACTTCGCTCGTATGGTACTGTACTTCGCTCATTGTGTACTGTACTTCTCGCATGGTACTGTACTTCGCTCGCTATGGTACTGTACTTCGCTCGCTATGGTACTGTACTTCGCTCGTTATGGTAATCTACTTCGCTCGCAATGGTACTGTACTTCGCTTGTCATGGTACTGTACTTCGCTCGCAATGGTACTGTACTTCGCTCGTAATGGTACTGTAATTCGCTCGTAATGGTACTGTACTTCACTCACTGTGGTACTGTACTTCGCTCACTGTGGTACCGTACTTCACTCATTGTGGTACTAAACTTCGCTCACTGTGTTTCTGGTGATTCCAAACGTGTTAACCTCATAGTTAGTTGTTTCAATTTTCGTCTACTTTAACCTTAAGCGTTGCATGGGTTTCAAGTTACTGGGGAAAAAGAAAAGTTTGTTCTATTCCAAGAAGTAATAGGGAAAGTAATTAATAGTGTTTGAGGAGTAAATAAATAAAGAGATTTATCTACCTAATCTGCTACTTAAAGGAAGGGGAAATTTAGGATTCTTGTATTTAAGGAGAGATAAGAACCTTCAATAAAATCCAGAGTCGGGTTGCGTCCCCTGGATAATTCACCGAGTGACTTGAAATGCTTTTGATTCCACAAATAGACAGCGAGTTGGCCATGAGAGTTTCTTAAATACCTTTCAAACTAGATCTCGTCAAGGAAGACCATTACTCCTAGATAGCCATATAAGGATAGGTAAAGAAATACACCCCCCCGCAAGGTTCCAAGGGGAGTGGTTCAGGGCATCAAAACTCTAAGATGTATTATACAACATAATGCTTTTGCGTAATCCAAAGTTAATGCTAATAAAAACTAGTTTCAATTATCATAAAATTGTCATAAGACCAATCAAGAACGTGTAGTTCTGACTTTCCTGATGATTTGACTGGGACCGTGGCGTGTCCTGTAATCCAGCTACTTTGTGGTCACTAATTGTGGATAGTTGTGTGCGATGGTCGGTGGGTGTAGTGTTCTCTGATGTGGATTAACGTCCGCACTATTGAAAACCGTAGGTCCCTTAGTTGTCATCGGCTGTTGGGCTATTAATTAACAGTTCTGTTTAAGGAACATGTCAGCCTTAGTCAGTAACAAGACTATAAGATCGCGCCACAATCATCTTACACTCAATCCTCATTTATACTTGGCTTAAAATACCTACATTGTGATATGGTTGCCATTTCAATGATCTAATCTATTGTTGCGGGCATAATCACAAATGTCAAAGCGTAAGTACGCTATCTAATTCCAAGAAATTTCATAACAGGACGCCCTGCTGCGTGTAACAGGACGTCCTGTCAAGTTTTCATTTTCTGCACAAACAATCTTGGATTACACCTACACAAGAATCTAAACTATAAATAGTTATTATAAACAGTGTCAGTAAACTTGTACTCACTATCTCCCTTTAAAAGTAGCTAAATAATTCACAACTTTTATAAGCTACTGTATACAATTATTAAATCCTTTTTAAATTTTAAACTCTAACGTTACTAAAAATAGCCATCAAATTTTATTCAGGCAACCTTTTACTAAGAGTTAAAATTGTGTGGTAAATATCGAAATATCTCCTCCCCCACAAAGATAATAATAAAGTTACTGCGTGGGTTCTTTTGTTGGTGTGTCGCTGCATACAGAGGTTATTGAAAAACAGTTGTGAGGTAAGGAATTTATTTATTGTTCAGTATTTTCTTTAAGAATAAATTTGGGAGCTCTTAAAAATGTACTAGATTAGATTAGATTATTGAAATAGCGACCATACCACAAGGTAGGTATTTTAAGCCAAGTATGAATGAGAAACGAGTGTAGGATGAATGTGGCTCAATCTTGAAGTCTTGTTACTGACTAAGGCTGACATGTTCCTTAGACATAACTTACAGTTAACGTGGAATCCGAACCACTGCCTCTGAATTACAAATTGTTGTAATTATGAGGATTGTCTTTGCGGATTTACGTAGTATTCAATAGTGTGAAATCAACACGTTGTTTCTAATTTTTTAATTTCAACAAGTTGAAATTAGTGTAAAATACAAATACTAAAACATGTAAATTATAAATTTTTACTTTACATAAAATGTTATTGTCTTACGTCAGAATTTAATAATCAATAACTAATCGAGCTAAGGACAGTGAAGTTAAAATAAAACTATAATGGAGTGGTAAAACTTCTATAGTTTTCTTAATATTTTTTCAATAAAAGGAAAGATGATAAACCTGGATGATTTCTAAATTCAAAACGTGATTTGGTTATAAAACCTTTTACTACACACAGGGCTTAAATATAAAATTCGTCGTTGTGAAATGTAAATTTTTTACTTTCAAATAAAGTTTCCTCGGATTGAATCCATTCCAAATCACTAACATTTTACCTAGATTTTTTCTGAATGAAAAATATTTCCTGGAATGATTTTATTTCAACCTAAGTTGGTGGTTGCAGAAGCAGGAAATTAAATTAGAAAAATAAAACCAGGGAAACTTATTAAGTTACCGTTCCAAATCTAATTTTGATAAAAAGTTAGGACTGCTTTTTATATAATCCCAAGATCACGTTTTGGATTTTACTCTTATCAAAACGTAGAGATCCGGGATTTGACCAATCCCTATTTAGTCGTTTGGATGGTTTGTACCATTTCCTATGAAATAAAAACAACTAAATAAAACAAATTGTTTTATGTTTTAGTATTTCTTATCATCTCATATTTGATACGTATCGTATGAAAAATGCTAAGCACGGTATAATAATTCAGCAGTACCTTTTTAAATGTTGACCAAACCAAGGTATTGTAAGCCATGAATGAGGGTTGAGTGTAAGATGATTGTGGCGCGATCTTGTAGTCTTGTTACTGACTAAGGCTCACATATTTCTAAGATAGGACTGTTAATCAATAGCCTACTTTTGCCTCTAAATTACGAACTGGCCTAATTATTAGGGTTGTCTTTGCGGATTAACGTAGTATCCAATAAGTTACATAAATTCACACCAGGGAATATCACAACCATTGGCTGTCAATAAACATATCCATAATTTGTAGTACACGACACGTAGTCCCAGATTATAGATTTCCACTGACGTAGCTTCTTACTCAATAATTATTCTTAGACAAGTAAATATTCTAAGAAGCAATTAACTTGACTTTGTTTAAAACACAAATTTTCATAATTTCGTATTGTTCTTGTTCTTTGACTGCGGTTAAGTATAGACCAAGCACACCAGATGATTCCGTGACAAAAGCATAGTTGAACAGCTGATCTCATGACAGTGTTGCGAGTCCTTTGTTTGAAATTCATTATTGGTGACGGTGGATTTATGTTATTTAGATTTTTACTGTGGACATTTTCTATCACGATTTTATGTAAAAGTTTCCCGACGTTTCGGGATCCTGATCCCGTCTTTAGGAGAGCTAATAATCAAAAGCATAACACAATTAACACATAATCCAAACTAAGCCGGTATAAAGCTAAAAACAAAAAAGTTTAAAGCAGTCAAAAACCTACAAACAAACCATTCACTAACCATTACACACATAAGAAACAAAACACGTCCACTCGTCACGGAGACTCAAAGACAAAATTTTATGACTGCTTTAAACTTTTAGGTTTTTAGTTTTATACTTTGATTATGTTTTAATTAGGTTATGGTTTTGATATTAGTCCTCCTGAAGACGGGATCAGATTCCAGATCCCGAAACGTCGTGAAACTTTGTTTTACATAGAATCGTGATGGAAAATGTCCGCGATAAAAATCCAAATGACAGTATAGCAAGGTCAGCTGTTTACAAGTAAGGCTGATAATATGAGCTACATTAGTGGTCCATCACTTGAAACACTTAACTGAACTATCCACATTTCGTGACCTCCAAGATGCTGGATAACAGGACACGCCTCCGTTGAGACAGTGCAGATCACCCAAATGCGCACCTGTGGTTGAGTGAAAGTATGCATCCATCACAGGCTTAGATATAGAGTAAGCCTCATTATTGTAACGGATAAAACTCGTCCGGAGAAAGCTAGCTGACCGCTTCGCTTGGTTATGCAGGTTTTTGTCGCGGAAAACAAAACGCGCGACCAGCGAACCCTGGCGGACGGATAATGAACTTCAGAACTGGTGAAGTGAAGTTAATTGCTCACTCTAAAAACTCATTACCACTTTCACCTTTTATCGAAGTCTTCATCGAAAGTAGTCGATGTTTTATCGTAAATTAAAATGTATACATTATAAATACTAACGAATATTGTTATACTAATTAATTAAATACTTGAAGTACTTGAATAATTTGTTTCTGTTGCAATAGTTAATTATTTTGTTTCAGGAATTATTTCTTGTCGGAAATACAGTTTCTATGATTTTTCAATACTTCTTGTATACTTAGCCTACTTTTTAACTACTAAAATTTAAAAATATCAAATCATTCATACAATTACAGACTTTCCCTTACCATAAGCTATTTGGGTTTTGAAGGTTATTTTTAATTTAAATTTAAATGTGAATAGCAAGACATTTTTCAATATCATGTGTGTATTCGCCCAATAAGATAAAATCAATTCTTATTCTTAGCTCTTTACTAGACGTGAATAAATAATAAGTACATTTGTACTTAACAAGGATATACTAATACGTATTAGAAAACCATTTTATCAAATTAATCATTCGGAGGTATTTCATATAAGTGGGAACAATTTTATTTGCAAAGCATATTTACAAAATATGATTTTAACTACAATCCAAACATAATAGGATCGAAATGAATGTTTATTGAAAGGTATTCCCACAGAGTACCGGGCTTATTGAACAGTTCAATACGTTTTGAACACATTCACTCTCACTCCGTCGAGGGATCGCATACGAAACACATGTCATGCTGATTTAATTTACTCAGAATCGTTAATTTGATTTCACTCGAAACAGAATTTATTCCGGGAAAAATGCTGTATAGCGGGTATATTTTCAATTTGATTTATTTACCAAACATTATTTAAACATCGTAAATAAGATTTTACTTAAACTTAATTTAGTTTGAGTTAAAATGAAATATTTTTGACGTCTAACAATACTAGATTTGATATCTCTCAACAATGCTTTTATAACAGCTGATTGATTTGGAAATATAATGAAATATTAAGTTGTTGTGCATTACTTTTATTAGATGCCTGAAAGTGAAGAAAATACAGATAATGTTTTGTATAGTACCAATAAATGTTGAATGGGATAACACTGTACTGTAGATTTCATAATTATTCGTGTAAAACGTAGAGCTTAATTGTAAGTCTGAAAGTGTTTTTATCTCATTCACCGAAAAATGTAAGCTATTACAAGAAGATAGTGGTTAAGATAAGGAAAGTGCTGGAAACGTTTTTAGCATTTTAGGATTACAATTTACAATTAAAATAATTAAAAGATACTGCTTGGAAACAGCCAGAGCTGTTTTGAATAACCCTTTTCCCTGGTAATTATATTTAAAATCTCTATTTAATCGGTTAAATATTCCTTATTAATATTAAGGAGTAATTATTATAAGCACTGAAATAATCTATTTATAAAATGTTTCCATTTATTTTTTTGTCGCTTTTGTTAAAATTCGTCACGCTGATGTGGTTAAATTGTCTTTAGGCTATGTATTGTTAATTATACTTCTTAATGACATTCGGGATTTTGACAGTTAATCATTAAAACGTAAAACAATTCCGAAGGAGTAGAAAAACATAAAATAAAAAAAAATATTTCTTCAGATTATTGCCTTATTAAAAAGATAAACCATGTTTGATTGTTTTTAATATCTATTACTAAATTATACATTATTATTATAAACGGTGCTGCAGAGGAACTTTGGAAATTAAATTAAATACGTTTTACAGTGTTGCAATTCAAAAATCACTGTAATAATCAATTTAAAGGTCACTGTATACTGAATAATTTTAGAAAAGGTTTTCAAGGGACAGATGGAACTCAAGGTACACTACTGTAATTTCAGATTAAAATTTTCCTTGGTATCTTCAAACTATGGTACTGGATGAAAGACTACTTCCATGTTTAAAAAGCTTTCAAACATGACTAAAGAAATGTAAGATCCAATGAGGTGTGGAGTTGCAACGATTTTCCAACCAGTGAGCACAAGGCTGCAACAACGCATTGTGGTAAAAAATGTATATTATATGTATTGGAGCTACGAAAATATTATGCTGGCAGAACAATTTCATATTATACTTTTAATATTTACCTTAATTTAATGAACAGGCTTGTACCTCGTTCAAATTTAGTTTCCTAAAACGTATTTGGGAGAGATCATTTTATGGTTAAAGGTGCATAAAGGGTGCAAAAACGATAATGTCCATTTCCCATCCCCATTTCCACACTAGTGTGTGTAGTATTCAACCTCAAAAAAGTATTAAAGTTATAAATATACTAGTAGGAAATCAAATTAGAAACGTACAAAATCAATTAAAATTATCTCGTACCTTGTTACCTATTAAAGTGATCAAAGGTTAAGACGAAATAAATAAGCGAGGAAGGATAAAGATCAAAAAACTTATGAATGTTTATTAAAAAAATAACTGTTATTGTTTTTCTACTGCTTTTAAGGAGTGTAAACTATTTAAAAAAATTAACATCAAGAATCAAAGTAATTAAAAATATTTAAAAAGTACCTGAAGACCCAGTCCATCTAGCATTGTGAGGTTTAAAAAGAAATGAAATAAAATATACATGATTTTAAAAAGTGTAAATTACTCATAAAATAATGAGAGTATATTTTTTTCACTTTTAATACGATCAAAATTAAAACTACACCTATAAAATAGTGTAAAATGACATACCTTGGAGTCCCATGAGCCCTTTCGCTTGTTATTATTATCCATGCTGCTCGCAACGACCTGGTCGCATCTCACTCACACACTCGCACTCACCGTCCGCGCGCCGAGCCGTCTCGGACACTTCTGAGCGTGCGTCGAGGCTGGCCACGCCCCCTCCACTACTACGCCGGCGCAGAAAGGTCCCCGCCGCTCTCTGCTGGAGAAAGACGCAACTAATTATTCAATGTAGCTTGATATGGGGTGAATTTAGTTTGAATCTGAATTATGCCATGGATATGTCTTAGCTTTGGGTGGGGTGGAATTGGCAATCCGTCAGACCAAAATTTGAATCAGTTACGTCATATGATTATAAGAACAGCTGTTTAGAGGAAACACAATCCCTTTAGACGTATCCATGATCTAACTTTTTTCCAACAGGGAAGTAATTACAATAATTTTTGTTATCATTTTACTATTTTTATAGTGTTAATTTGGACAATAGTACGACTGCGGTTAAAACAGTAAATTTCCCCAATAAAAAGCTATAAATTAATGATCTATGGATCGTTTCTATATGACTATAATATTAATTATCTACTAAAATTCACTACAATTGTTTGAATTTGGACAAAGGAGATCAGTCTTCAACACTTTCTTTCACTTCTTTCACAGTCTTTCAAGTTTTTGAAAACAATCATGTACTAGTAAATAGGGGTACTTTTCGTCAAAAATATTCATGAGGTGATGAACAAGAAACTGATAAGAAAAATCATTAGATGTATTACTGTTCAAGTGGGAATTATGTGTCAATCAGTTGATACCAGTAATTGGAAGTAATTAGTAAATAGATTCATAGTTAAATTTAATATTCTTGGTATTTTAACGTTTGATCATAATATAAATCTATTATCAGTGTAAATTCAACGACGAAATTCCTCTGAAGGAGGCTTACACCATTTAGGAAACCTTTAATGGGCTCAGCGGATTTATAAATTTAATAGGACGTATTTTCATTCAATATAAATCTTGTGATTAGAATTGAAAATCATGGTAACCAACTATATTCTCTCGTAGATTATAATGCTTATATTATTTTAATAAATATCGTAATTTTTCAAACTTAAAATCTCAGATGTGTAAAAATTTAAGAACGAAAATAGTTTCGAGCATAATGTATACATTCAAAATAAACATTTTCACAGTTGAATCTCCTCTTATAGTATGTGGGAAATATTAAAAGTCTAATTTAATATATTAGCCGTGGATGAAAATGAATTTATATCCTAAAAATATTTATCTGGACTATGGAAGAAAACTACGAAAAGAAAGTAGATGGTTTCTCCCAACCGTGTTTCAAAGCTCTAAAATATCATCAGGTGACAGAAGTTTAACGAACCCGCCATCGAACCGTGACGCTTTATGGGCGAAGAGAAATGAGTAAACAGTAAAAGAAATGAGCCAGAGAGGCGTTTTGTGTATTAAATTTCTTCCGTCGTTATTTCACAGCTGATTTTATAGGTTGGAAATTCCGGTCCCTGGTGTAACGGAAAAGTTGAGATTGACTTTGCTGTGAAAACATGATTGTGACTGTATCTGAGATTTTCAGAGATGTATCTCCGGATGCGTCATAAAATTGGTCTGTAGAAAATTGTTGTGAAACTTCATAGCTTTTGTGAAAACGATTCGAAGACGTGAAAAGGAGAAATATGAATAAGATTCACCCCCACTGAGAGGTGTGGATAGATTTCCTCTGGGGAATGTGGAGAAATCATTTTTAAGGAATGTGAAAAGGTTTTTCGTTGAGGATTGTGAAGTGGATGTCTTGAAAATTTGAAGTAAAGAGAATTTTCGTTAAGAAACGTTAAGAGGATTTTCGTTGATGAATGCGAAGAAAGTTCTCATTTAGGAGTTGGAATAGGATTTCCGGTAAGGCTTGTGAAGTGGATATCTGTTGAAGAATGTGAAGAGAATTTCCGCTATTGCATGTGAAGTGGATTTCTGTTGAAGAAAGTGAAGAGGCTTTCCACTAATGCATGTGAAGTGGATTTCTGTTGAAGAATGTGAATAGTATTTTAGTTGAGGGATTTGAAGAAGATTTCTCAAACCCCATATCATGCCCAAATGCAATATTACTAAATAAATCTTGGAATTGATACCCCTAGATGCATCTAGAAAACTAGGTGGGAAGGAAGCTGTTCATTTTGCACAACAAATATATAAATTAAGTTTTTTTAAATATTTTCATCGATGACCTCTGAATTTTATTGACAAGCCAGAATATCGTTTAAACCCCAGTTCCAGAGCGAGGAGTGTTGCTCCTCGAAGGATGTCCGGCGGATGGTTCAAGGTGAAGACACCCAGGGAAATGGATCAGTGACGAAGGAAGTGTCAATGCAAACAACCTACTTACGCCTTCCGCACTTCTTTGAGTTTCCTTGTAAACGAAAGGTTTGCAGTGATCATGAGCATTGATGCTAGTCATGACCATTATATTATCATCAAGTTTTAGAATATCAAGTTCAAGTTTATCAAGAATCAATATCAAGAATATCAATATCAAGAATCAAGTTTTAGAATATGAAAAGTTATATTTGAAAAATTTGCTTTATGGTAGAGTTATATATAAAACATATTGTATTTACTTCCCTGTGGGAAATAGGTTAGATCATGGATATGTCTGAAGGGAATGTTTTCAGTTCACCTAAACAGCTGTTATCATAACCGTCACGCAACTTATTAACACCCCTACAAAAATGAAACAGCTGTCGTGCTTCAACTTTTGTTTTTTGAGCGCATGCTATCTTGTGTCGCCCCCTAGCTGTAAGACGGAGTGTTGTGATTATTTTGTTGCGTTATCAATATAGTGTTTGTGTTGTGCAGGGTGGATGGGTTTAGTATTATTGACATCATGGTGTAATGAATATCTGTAATTTTAAAGGTAAATTATTAGGTAATCACTTGAAAACGGGAGGAGTTTCTCCTCCTCCAGAAACGTTGTGTGGTTAAAAACACAGACGCGTTGTAAAGGTTCTATAAAAGGTATTGAATAAAAATGAAATGTTTAAATTTTGAAAATGTTATAAATATTAACTATATGCTGGCGCCACCTTCTCTAAATGGCCAGCCTGTCTGACATATTGGGCCGGTCCCAAAGCGACCACGAGGACAAGTGTTCTAATCCGGTACTCACGACCGTTCCACATCCAGGTCCCAAGTCAGCTGTGAAAGTGACAGGCCAAACATCACAAAGCCGCTGTTATCCGCATCAAGCTCCACTTTCATTCCTGCGTCTAGTTCAGGAAAGGTTTCTCTCCACAGTCTCCACGGTCGCAACGTCGCGATGGTCGTATGGTCACCGCGGACGTTTCCCTTTCTTTCCGCAGACCGCCGTCCATCGTTAGACTTTCGCGGGCAAACGTGACGTCTTGTAATTGTACCTTGTTCCCATGTCGGTGTGGTCTCTCCTTTCGAAAGGGTTGCCGATCATTATCTGTAAAGTAATACTTACTTACAGCTGAGGCGTAAACCACAGCCTCCTCCATCCTTTTCTAGACACACTTGTGATCCTTCTTAATCTTGTCGAACTATCTTTACCTTTATTAATTAAACTCTCCAAATGGTTTCCCTACCCAAGTAGGTATTTTAAGCCGCAAATGAGTGTAAGATGACTGTAGCACGATAATATAGTATTGTTACTGACTAAGGTTGACATGTTATTTATACAGGACCTACGGTTTCCAGTGGAATCCGAACAAAAATTTTGCTTCTGAATTAAGAACTGATATCGTAATTATAGGATGGTATTTGTGGATAAACGTAGTACTCAATAGTGTGGACGTTAATCCACAGTTAAAAGTTTAAAAATTAAACTTTGTTTTTCATGGAAAAGACTTAAGACTCAACAAATGATACAACTTTGGCTTTGGAATGGGGTTTTATAAAGTAATATAGAGATTACTAATTTTAAAATAATCTTTTTAACATTATTGTCTTAGATAGGGTGGATTAACTTTTCACCATATAATGTGAAGCTGAAAATTTTGTCCAACCGTGTAATGTTAAGAATAAAAATTAAACTACCGTATTAAGCGTTGTAAAATATTTCTTTTATTTTCAGCACATGTTGAAAGATAAAGTTCTGTTTCGAAATAGAAAATAGAAAGAAAACTGAATTATGAAGTCATCCAAGGTAACGACGGAGCTGGCTCAAAGTCCAATACAGAAATTGCAAGAAACAGATGTTTCCGACAGGTGAACTTTAACTTTATGTTTCTGACATTTACTATGCAAGAAATTTTCATCTAGTATAAAACAATCGTGAATATTCTTAACTTAAAACTCAATTAGTTATACAATTTCTACTATGATTCAAATTTAACCAATAAAACAATCATAAGTATTGTACCAAAAACGCAAAACTTGTATTAGTAATCCATAAGTATTATGATCTATTCTAAAATAATTCTGTACATTGCTTTCAATTATGATTTTTTAGGCTACTTTACGATTGATATTCCAAGAAAACCGAAATGGGTCTTTAATTTCTGTATAATTTATAACGCTAAACAACGCATTGTTCGAATGAAGGAACCTGCAGAAACCATAACCAAAATTTTTCCGATTTTGACTTCTTAACATATTATATAACTAGAACTTAAAATGCATCGTTTTGGTGCAGAATCTCCACAATTACGACAGTCTCTTTGGTTTTAAACTGTTATTCGAATTCATCGTATGGTGTAGAAACACCTCAAGTGAGCTGCAGTTCTGAGGGTTCTGAAACAAACTGGAGTCATGTTGACTATTACCTTGGTAATACATATCTTTAAAAAATATGTTTGATATATATTGTTGTTTTTCAATAATCCCAAACCATAAAATATGTCAGAAAATTCGTAAATTATAAAAAATTTTAAAAACCGTGTTTATTGCAGAAAGGCCATAAGTAAAAATTTTCAATTTTTTAAAATTAGTATGTTTAACGATTACAAACAGCATTCAGGTATACTTTGAATACCTAGGTAGTAACAATAATAAAATTACAAAATTAAAATGTTTTATACTTTTTTGGAAAAACTTTTTTTTTACTTTCCTAAAATTTAAAAGTTGTTGGTTATGGTGTTTCTGCAATAAGCAATTCAATTATACTATAGTAACTGTTATACTAATGGGACAAAAATGGGAATATTGGTTAAGAAATTCAAACAAGTATAACAAATTTAGTTTTTTTTTAATTTTCTTTTAGTATTTTGTTTGTTTTGGTTTTGGGCAATGTTTTGTGATAGTAAAACTATCATTTCTATCGTTGAGTCACGCACGAAAGGTTGGGTTACTACTAGTAATACAAATGTCGGTAATAGCTCATGGGTAACATGCTGGCCGAATAAGTCAAAGGTTTCTGGATCGAAACCAGATCATGAGCGGCCAACTCAAGCTAGCATACGTAACTCATGCCTCAAAGGTTCCAAACTGTCTTTAATTCACCGGTAAAAAACAATTATCATATAAGATTGGTAAAACGGTCCATATGGGCAGTAGAGTATTACACAAACAGCTGACACCTGGTTAGTGAAAGTGAGAAAACATCTGATTGTATTGCGGAACTTCTCACGCCCGACATGTTAAGTGCTTTTAGTGATTAACAGTGGGAGAGGGAGTTGATAAGTAATTTTTTATGCTACAAGAATCGTTAATTCTTTTTTTGGTTATTTCACACAGTCCACTGAGAACTGATATAGAAAGTGATTAATGGGGCTACTGATACTTTCATTTCATTCCATTCTGCTTGGGCTAATGGTTTTTTTCAATTGAAAAATCTATAACGTTTTACTCGTAAGATTTTTAATAAAAGTTTTAGACTGGGGCGGTGGTGTGTCCTGTAAAATTAGCTTCTTGGATATCTCGAATTGTGATTGTAGATAGTTTTATGATATTAATACATTCGTTGCGGACCACTCGGATCCGAGTGGTACTGTTCCCGTTGCGCAGAGCGGACCACTCGGATCCGAGTGGTGACATTTAGGTTGAAAATAAAGATGGTGGATCTGGCAATGTAGATTCTGTTGGGATCTGAGAGAACTACGACCAGCTTTGTTATGTGGCCGCTCCACGTGAGGAACGGACGGGGGTTTCGGGCGCCGCAGCGAATTTGAAATGATGTGGATTAACGTCCGAAGTGTTATATACAATGTATTACCTTCATCTGCAAAGATCATCTTCGTAATTCACGTTAAACTGTAGTTCTCTTAGTTGTCATTGGCTGTTGAGTAATAATTAACAGTTCTGTCTAAGGAACACGCCAGCCTTACTCAGTAAAAAGACTACACGATCACACCTAACTCCTATTACACTAAATTGTACTTCATACTTGGCTTAAAATATCTATCTGGCTAGGTTGCTATTTCAGAAAGGTACAGGAGATATTTTATTTTTTCAAGACCTTTATTTGGTTTTGGTTGTATATTTATAATACAGTACTGATTTATAGTACTGATACCCAAACTAAAGATTCAAAATTCTGTAAGGCCCGACCAGACTCAAACTATAGAATAACCTAATTAATTTTAAATAAAGAGCTGTATATTTAAATTGACCTGAGTTTTACTTTTCATAACAATCTGATCTTCGGCTGTGTCTAAAAAAGTGCATATATTGTGTATAAACACCAGTTAAAATCACATTTTTGAGCATAAAAAAGTATATATTTACTTTTTTGTTTCATACAGTTTTTATTAAAAAGTGACCGACTTAGTTTGAAAAACTTTTTGGTATGGATCAATTCCATACCATTTTGATTTTAGCTCAATTGTTTGAAAAATCGTTTGAATAAAAACTACAGAAATTATGGAAAACACCTTCCTTATACCTACATTAATAAAGTATATAACAATCGGAAAACAATAAAGAAATGTATATAAATACGAAGAACAAAAATATAAACGATCCTATTATACTTTAGTTTATTTTATAGTGTGTATGGGAATATATAGATAATTTTACGTACGCACTATTTTGATTGATCTTCAGAAAAATAGCATTTGCCTAAACGAAAATGATGAAAAACGTATAGGAGTACTTGTAGAATGAATAAATAATCAAATGGAAATTGTTAATTAAGTATTGTATGACGTATAACCTAATTACATCAGGGGTATTCGATTTTTATGTGTGTTCGAGATGAATTCCACCCCATTCCATCTCAGATTTATAGGAGCATCTGTTTATTTTACTACGTAGTCAGCCAAACTGATCAGTCATGAATTCTAGATGGGAGGTTTACGAACCGTAAATCGAGTTTTGGCATGAATAAAATTTATATAAGTAATAAAATCTAGTTTGAATAGTAAAATAATTTACTACCGATGTTTTTAATAGCAAAAGTCATTCACGTAACCGTAAGGTATTTAAAATTAAAAAGTAACTACGAGAGAATTGAAAAAAAGATTCTCTAAGTTAATGAGGGTGATTTTAGACATTCAAAATTATATTCGTGAACAGGGAAACATTTGGAGCACTATAAATTATGAAACATTATTGCTATTTTTTCCATATGCTTTGATTGGGTTATGAGGTAAAACTTTCAAAAATAAGTACTGTAAAATTTAAATTATATATTATATTAAATTGCAGGTTTACAGGATAAGTGTTATATGACGTTGGTTAACTGGTCCTTTAAATTTAATTTATGATAAGAAAAACCTTTACCTCACGAAAAAAATTCAGGTGGAAAATGGCTGACATAACAAAAAAGTGTTGGGGTTATTGTTACTAAGAACTTCTTGAGCTCTTCATTTATAGACAAACTTTTTATGCTGCGGTGTATTTGTGAGTTTAGTTGCTAAAAAAATACTAACAAAATGTACAACATTTTCGTAATTTTTTACTTTTGGACGTTTTGGGTTTCAGCTTCATACAAGCTTAGTACGAATTATGTACTAATCGTGTCATGTTCTAGCCCCCAGCTCACCTGAGGACGGGATCAGATCCCGAAACGTCGTGAAATTTTGTTTCAGTAATTGTGATGGAAAATGTATGCAATAACAACATAAAAAACGTTTATCACGTATTAACAATGCTATTAATTTAAACTGGTCGTTACATATAATACAATTTAGTATAATATAGTTCAGTTAACCGGGATCAGAGGACTTCAATATATATTTCGCACAGTTGACGTATCAATAAATAAAGTATTTAAAATACCTCATACTCGGTTTAGGTTCTCAATTATGCACATTCCATATTCATTCATTCTGTCTCGATAAGTTACAGGCTGACATGTTCCTTAGACAGGATTGTTAATTATTAGCCCAACAGCAGATGGCAACAAAGGTACCTACAGTTTAACGTGGAATCCGAACCACAGCCTCTGAATTACGAATTGGTCTAATCATGAGGATGGTCTTTGCGGATTAACTTCAGTTGCGTGTTAATCCACACAAGAGAACTACATCCACCGACGAATTCGTGAATAATATATGGATGTTAAGGATTTTTATATAGCCTTGTTGCAGACAAACACAAAATTTAAATCTAAATAATCAAATCAGCTGTGTTTGAAAAGGAACTCCGGCAGCATTTCACTATTAAATGATTATAGGTTGTTGCTACTGGCGCTTTCTAGAACGGAAATATAGAAATGATTTCCCTAGCCTGGTTGCGGGCCCAGTGAGCGAGAACTGTTTCCGGTTTGATGAGCTCCAGCTGATTGGCGAATTACATGCATCAATTGTTATGTGGGAGTTTAATCCGTTCACTTTTGATACTTCCAGGCTGACTATTACTATTAACCTACTATTACCATTCTAAATTATTTACCACCCAGAGCTAAGACGTATCCATATTAAGAAAAGAAGACCTGATATATTTCAGTAACAAAACTAAATGCCATTAAATACACTAACCTTATTCCTTATTCATATTTACCAAAAACACCCACTAATGTCTCTTATGACATCTATTAAAATCTCAAATCGTACTTGTCTGTATCCTTATTGTTATAAGACGGCCTATACTCCACCATATTGTAAATAAAAATAATATACAAATACTTAAAAATATCTAAATTAAATTTTTTAAGTCATTAAATACATCTTGATACTGCCTTATACATATACATTATTTTGGATGTCTACTATTACTTGTAATATTTATTAAACTTTGCGATTATTATACATAAAAAACAACACGTATTCTATATCATAATATAAAAATAAAATTAATGAAATCTTGTTATTGAACAGTATTTAGTCGTATTTTAAAACACCCAAGGTCCACAAAAATAATGATTTGAATATAAACGACCCTAAATACAGTTTGAGGGGTGGAAAATTAGTGTTTTCAAAAAGCTCATTTATTACATGATTCAGATAAAAGTTTGTAAAAGTTGTATTTGGTTGATTGTGGACTTTTGAATAAGTGAACCGATTATAACGATGTATAACGATTCGATAATGATTAGATTCTGTATAACAATTAGATTCTGTGTAACGAATAGATTCTGTATAAAAATTAGATTCTGTATAACAATTAAACTCTCTATAACGATTTCATTGTGTATAACGGTTATATTCTGTATAACGATTAGTTTCTGTATAACGATTAGACTCTGTATAACGACTAGATTCTGTATAACGATTAGATTCTGTATAACGACTAGATTCTGTATAACGATTAAATTCTGTATAACGATTAGATTCTGTATAACGATTATATTCTGTAGAACGACTAGATTCTGTATAACGATTAGACTCTGTATAACGATTAGATTCTGTATAACGATTAGACTCTGTATAACGATTAGATTCTGTATAACGATTAGACTCTGTATAACGACTAGATTCTGTATAACGATTAGACTCTGTATAACGACTAGATTCTGTATAACGATTAAATTCTGTATAACGATTAGATTCTGTATAACCGTTAGATTATATGTAACGATTAGATTCTGTATAACGATTATATTCTGTATAACGATTAGATTCTGTATAACAATTAAACTCTCTATAACGATTACATTGTGTATAACGGTTATATTTTGTATAACGATTAGATTATATATAAAGATTAAATTCTTTATAACGATTAGATTATGTCGAAGCTTCAGCCACCACTGATGTTAGACATATTCACAAAGTATAAAATTAATTAATTTGTCTAACATAGTTTTCTGCTATCGTATAATCATGAGTTTTGGTGTCAATATTATAAGGCTAATGTTATAAGTAAAAAATATTTTATTTGATTATCCATCATCCATTACTCAACACCCAAAAGATATAAAAATTTAGTAACTTGGGAGTAAATCAATATAAAGCTTTGATAAGTATGAATATCGAGATGAATAAAAAGTAATTTTGAGAGGTAATATTTATTCAGAAAAAAATTTCTCAAGTAATTGGCCAATTCGTGGTAAATAACAAGTAGATATTACTAAATTTATTACTTAACATTTTTTCTTGTTGTCTAACCGCAATGATGTAGATTTTTGAAAATAAATGTGTTTTTTATTTTTCTTCGTCAATGTTGTATGCACTCTAAAGTAAGAACCTAATATACAATTTAATCATATTTGTTCGATAACGATATTAAACAAAAGTTTAACACAATCCCTACCAACCCTAATTTAAAGCTCGGTTCCAACATGTGAGAGAACGAACGAAAGAAAGATTTGTTCGAAAGAACGAATCCATTGGGTGTACAAGGGACCCAGCGCTCATTTATCATTGTAGACAGTTATTGTGGCATTGAATGTTCTGGTGACCTTTCAGTGTCAAATCCTGGTCTCAAATTGTACAATGGCAATTACACAAAAGCTTCATTATATGTCTGTAAAGGTTCATAAAGGACGTTTTTGTACAAAAACATGTCTGATTATAATGATCATATGTTTAAAATAATTGTACACATCACTTTTCAGGATATATTCTCATTTTTAGCGAATTTCCCGTAAGGAAAAAATAATTTTTCTCTTATTATCCAATATTTTTGGATAAAACTTTATATTTAGCTTTATGTGGTTGAGATCCATACATTTGTGCTAAAAAATTATAGTTTATGTGTTTATCATGGCAGCAAACCTGCATACTCTTTTGCCATGTTAATTATATGGAGAATAGCCAAACTCCTTTATTTATGGACAGATGTTGATGAAAGTTGGTATAATTGTTAAAAATAAAATTTTTTGATGGTAAAAATGCCTACTCTCAGTGTTTCTCATAGCAGCAAACCTGCACACTCTTTCCCAAGTTAATCTTATGGTGAATAGGCAAATGATTCTCATGTTTATCGACAGATTTTGACCAAACTTGTCATATATTATTATTATTATATTATCGATTTGGAAATTCGCTGAGTACGCAGGTCTGCTGAGACGGGGGTATTTAGCCATATGAAGGACACTAAAATGTAAAGGTTTTAAGGTTAACAAGATTGAACTAAGACTTAATGGCATTAAAGTAATATATTTACGCTATCATTCCACAAACACGACTATTTCCAATACATTTTCTACCGTTAAGGTTATGAATACTTAAGTGTAACCCAACAAGGATACACAGTCAGTTGATTGTTTGTAATAGCAAGTGGAAAATGTAAGGCTTTGGAAACAGACTGTTAAAGGTAAATAAGCTATAAAATGGCAGTTTTGTGTAGTAGTCGCTTAAATAAATTACTACTTACTTCTTTAAGTACTGAGTAACTCTATTTACGACCATGGTGAAAGCCGAGGTCAAGCAACAGCGTATGAAGAACATCGGTTTAGGCCAATTCATAAAAATGTACACTAAAAAGCCGTGGTAAAATATTTCATCAATTTAAGTTTAGAACCTGAACTTTTTTTAAACATTTGTTTAAAACAATTCCAGAAATTCTAAAGATAGTTTTAATGGAAAAAGCCAATACAATCCATCATATTCGTTCATTCTGTTTGTTTTGTAATGTGAACTTCTCTTTATTAATTGATTATTTTGGTTTAAATTTGAATTCGGCTAGACTAAATATTTATAACTAATTAACTAAATTCAGCAAATATTAAAACGACCTATAATTAACACTTGTTACAGCCAATATGTTCTTGGTCATATTTATCAATAGGAACCTGAACAGAAAAGTAAATACATTAACGAATCCTTCATAATTGAAAAATGGATACTTAAAATACATTTTTTAAAGAAATTTGTGAATTCTCTACGTACGCCTCCGCCTCTACATTTTTGTGAATTATAACTAAACCCACCTCCTTTCCTTAAAAAACTTTACCTTATCATTTTCGGGGTAGTATTTATTTAACCTCATGGGTTTTGAAATTTTAATTTCATAATTCTGGTAAAAGCCGATGTGACAAGTATCAAGTACTTAATTTCACTGAAAAGTAGTCCTGAGTATTGTGTAGTGTTTTCAAGAACCGAATCAAGAACGCGTATTCAAACTAATGAGATGATACACTCTAGCAGCCAATTTTGCGAATACTAGCACAAAAACATATTTTTAAAGTACAGTGACTAATACTAGATACGTTGGCGTTTATTACATTGTTTAAAAAACACTTATTATTTGGTGCTAATTAAACTGAGCGCCTAGTATTAGTCATTCCGGCTTTTGACTGGAACGGTGGCGTCGTCCTGTAATCCAGCTAGGAGGTCCCGAATTGTGGATAGTTGTGAGCGATGGTCGGTGGGTGTAGTGTTCTCTTGTGTTCTCAAAGACCATCCTTATAATTAGACCGATCCGTAAACTCAGAGGCCGTAGTTCGGATTCCACGTTAAACTGTAGGTCCATTAGTTGCCATCGGCTGTTGGGATATTAATTAACAGTCCTTGCCTAAGGAACATGTCAGCCTTAGTCAGTAACAAGACTACTAGATCGCGCCACAATCATCTTACACTCAATCCTCATTCATACTTGGCTTAAAATACGTACCTTGTGGTATGGTTGCCATTTCAATAATCTAATCTAATCCAATTTTGATGAGCTTTAGTGCCTCCTATCAGTTATTTCAGTTACCACTCCCAGTTTGAGTTAACTTAAAAATTGTATCTCTATAAAATAATATTTTGTACTTATAAACACGTTTCACGTTCCAGTCAATTCGTTTCTATCATATAACTGACACATCCTCAACTAAGCCAACGCGATATATTCCTTTTCATTGATGACAGGCAGAGCATCAGATGACCAATTTAATCTTGACGTTCTGACGTGAACCTCTAACTAACATCTTCTGATGTCTCGTCGCGTCTTGTGGTCAGATGCGACACCAGATTAGAGGAACAGTCGCTAGACGATCTAACGGGTCTGTGATTGGTATTCTGGGCCGCGCCGGCGCGCAGACCAAGCAACGTTACGCGCATGCGTGTAAAGTCCGAGTACGGCGCATGCGTACAGCTAACTTCTCGCTACTGCCTGAAATTGAGCTGCGCAATTTTACGGCTTCAAACTGGATTCTACGATTTATAAGTTTTGTACGAGTTTTGGATTATTACTAATTTTTATCATTGCTACATTATAATGTTTGATGATCACAAATAAATTATTATTAAAAAAGCGCAATTGAGTTCAGCACAGAAAACACATTTGTAGTCCTACGGTAATATATTTTGAGCAAATTATAGGAATCATATTTTCTAAAATTATACTGAGAAAATACTAAGAAATATTTTACAGAAAATATCTAATGATTTAATTGAACTATTATTAATCATTAAAAACACATTCAACTATTTACGAACACAAATATATGTTATAATTTTGAAACATTTATAATTTTTAATATCATGACTAAATTTTAAAAATCCATTAAGGGAGATGAGAAAAGGATAGATTGAATAAGTATAAAACGTTTATTAAATTTCAATATTTAAAGTATATGCATTTATTATTTTCAAATTTACGGGATACAAATCAAACCTTGCAACAGAATTAAAGTAGTCACATCACGCTCTAGCGCTAAAATTACCTGAAGCAACATTTTTACCTTGAAACATGTAGTGTTTAACATAACAATATATAAAAAAATATGCCACGGTTAGTTTATAGAAAACTATTAAGAGTGTAGTCTACTTCAGCTGTGATAGCGTAAAATAAGGTTTTTTAGGAACCTTTAGATGTTTTAGGAAACATGAACTTTATTGACAGTACAGACTGATCATAATTTGAGTTCAGAACATCTTATTCACACTATTATGTAAGGTTTTATTATGAACCAAATATTTTAAAATTCTCGGTTTAATTCACTCTTAGGTGTAACATATTTTTGTGTAACTAGAAATAAGAGCACAAGTAAATTGTCTATCTTTATTGATTGTTTACGCCACACTTCTAACATACGCAAATATCGCAATCATATACAAGACTATTGTCCTCTGCAATGCTAGTTTTCCATTGTTAGTAATTATCTTAGCAATGTTGATATGGATATTTCTAAGCCTTAGTCGGGGGGTGTATTAACAATTTACGATATGCAAAATGTGTAACGGAAGTGATGGCATTGCTTACGTGTCCTTTAAATACCAAATTTTTTGTTACATTCCATTAATAATGAAAGTTACTGGAGAAATACAATGGTATATGATTATGTAACAATATATAATTATTATTATTGTCTTCATTATTGCTGTACAAGGAATACCTAGGTGACCAGAAACAACCTCCATCGACACATCCACGATCTAAGCTAATTCCCACAGGGAGGCCTTCATTTTGACATGGATATGTCTTAGCTCAGAGGGGGGTGTTAGAAATTTGCGTCACCAAAATTTGAAACAGTGACGTCATAGTTTGGTTATAAGAACAGAGCCAGAGGTGTATTTTGAATTACTGTCCATGAGATTCAACCACATTAGGGGGGAAACGCGCTGGTCTATGGGTAGAGCGTGGGCTTTGGTGCCCAGGGTCCCGGGTTCAAATCCCGCCAATCACCAATGGCTTTTCGCTATGTGATAATGCCGCAACCCACACAGGGGTGCGCAAAAAGCCGCTATGGCTGAAGTGCCTTGGGAGTAATCCGCCCCTTCCAATAAAAAAACCATATTGTGTTGGCCATGGTTGTCAAGAGGTTTATGTAACGTTTTACAAGCCCAGGGATGAAGTTTCGGGTGGTCTGGACCAGCTGGGCAGTAAATCTTGGGGAAGCGGGGTCAAGCTGCCCCGGGGGACGAGACGTACCGGAGTTTTGAGAAGTGAAAGCGACGGCGGACCGACAAAGACTAAACGATGCTGGAGCCTAACACGTTCAGAAAACAATCATTTGGAGCCATTGTTGCTCCTAACCTACATATATGTGTTTGTGTATGTAAAATACTAGGACTGTTCCGGTGTGTAGTGAAATTGTATTTACTCCGCTGTGGAATGTAGCTTAGATCATGGATATGTCTGAAGAGAATGTTTTCAGGTCTTCTAAACAGCTGTTCTCATAAACGTAAGACGTAACTTCCGGTACTTTTGCGCCTCGAAGATTGCCAACATCCCCCCACAGCTTAGACATATGTCAAAATAAATGTTTCGTCATACTGCTTCAAAAACAGCTGTTTTAGATACATATGTTGAAGAGCAAAAGTTGTTCTTTCTTCTTCCTAGGACTAAACCTATTATTATGATAATTTTTTGTAGTCTTAGGCCGCAAAAGATCATTGTTGATGATACTTTTGATTTGAGGTCAGCATAACTGACCTCGCCTAAACAACCAATCAGGAATCAATAAAGAACTGTTACAACGTAAGTAACATAACAGCTGATTAGTCTAAAGCGACAATAATTGTCGACAACTATTGATAATAAATAAGGTAACTATTATTATTTTATTTTTTTTCAGGATGACCAAAATTTTCATTTTTTGGATATAGCTAGAAAAGTCACGTTCAACAGTTTGTATGCAACTCAATTTTCTTAGAATATAAAATTTAGGTAGAATCAGTACTACAACTCGAAGGCAAAGTAACATTTCAAGTTTTTGTTCCAAACCTGAAATAGACACAATAACAACACACTCAGTAGCTCTCAATGTTTATTGATGGCATGCTTTCAACTTTCCAATAAAAAATAAATCCACTTTGTAGCATGGAAAAGCTTTCTCATAAATCCTTTCCTTATGACTTTATTGGGTGAATTGTAATGGAAAAATAAAATACTTAAGTTTGCAACCGACTTCAACTTTTTGTTTCAACATCTATTTTTGTGACAGTTTTTTTTTCAAAATACGAAGTGATTTGTTTTTTTCCAGTTAAATAAAGTTTAGTTTGTTAATGATAAATGTTTTTGTAAATCCTTAGTCGTAATACTTGCTTTGTGTTTTGCTTTATCTATTTTATAATCTGGAGGCATTTTATAGAACCTAATGAAAATGTTAACTCAATTTTGTAATACTTTCGTCCGGGACCAAGTGTTCTGTTCATTTGGATAATCCTGCTGAATTAAAAATACGATGTCTGTCAGTAGAAAGCAAAACAATTAATAAATATCATTACATTGTATTAACTTCCCTGTGTAAAATAGGTTGTATCATGGATATGACTAACCGTATGTATGTATGGGTATTCAGCTCATCTAAACAGCTGTTCTTATAAACATATGACGGCACTTCCGTTACTTCCGCTGCACTTTTTGCGTTCCATACATTTGCTAACACCCTCCAAGACATTTCCATGTCAAAATGATTCACCGGTAAAGTATATACCTACCACGCTAAAGATTTTAATGTTTTAGCAAAAATAAAATAAAATTTAAACAAAAATAGTATTGCAGTAATCAAAACTCATCAAATAAAAAATAAACTGGATCGAACGTTTTCATTGGAGGAACGTGATCATAAATAATCCATAACATTATAAGTTAGATGAAAATGCAACAATTTAAACAAATAAAGTTAATTAACACCAAACAACACATATCGGATTAATACTAAGTGAAATACGAATGTGATGTAAATTAGATCGTGGTCTATTCCGAGAACTTTAGTTTGAACAAAATTAATTGATACACAGATTTTAAACCGTATGACCATCTATTGAATGCATTATATTCTGATATTCATTATATTATTATCCTCTGTAACCAATTCAATATATTGTCACTACTACTATAAACTATAAAAAATATTTAAAATAAAAATTCAACTTTGCAAGATATATGGATATATATAGAGTGAAAACACACTCTCTTTTGTAGTTAAAGTATGTTGGTGAATCCCGGAGGTAATGATGGAGTATTTATGTTTTACGTATGGACCTTAATTATTGGAAAATACAAACTAATTCATTTACATCACAAGTCTTTGATTAATAGCTCAATAATGAAGAGAACTATATGTTAAATACGCTATTTATGATTTCAAATTATAAACGGTGTCAGCGAACTGACACGTACTTTATCCCCTTAAAATTAAACTAAATACCTAAATACATACCTTGGTAGGTCCCATTAAAAAAATAATAAGGTAATAATAAACAGTGAGGTCAAATAAGAAGAGCTTTACCATTAAGTTTTATATTAGTGAGTTCTGGCCTCTGGGTGACAAGTGAATACCTGCTTTTCGTAATAAAGGTTTTTGCTATTGGCGGTAAATAATTTCAACTCCTCCTATATGGAACCATTATCAGACCTTACGAGTATGTTTAGACCTGTTCAATGTCAGTTCAAAACTTTCATTTAAGAATGACGATGTTGAAGTGCATTTGAAGATGTTCACACATCTTTTACAGGTCTGATTGTTCCATATAGGAGGAACATAAACTTGATGTAATCCAATTTGTTGCTATTGGCAGCAACAAAAAATCAGGTATTTAACCCTCCAAGTGCTATGACTATTTGAAATTTTTTTTGTGCAACTCTTCTTAAAATACCAAGTATACAAAAAAACACAAAACATGCCCTCCAAATAATCACTAACCATAAAAGCAAAATAGGTGTCCACTGCAATCCCAACTAAGCCAACAAATGCCGTCAACTTCCACCCAAGCCGGTCACCGTTTATACAAGGTGAGCCCTCCACTCCACTATACTACACATTTCATGGTCGGGATTCGAACCCTAGCACTTCAGAATGGCTAGAACGTTACACTCGTAAGCGCAGCGCTTTAACAAGCCACCAGTGCATAGGAGTATAAATTGCTTACTTAGCCATAAAAGTAAACTCTAGCGTCAGAACAGGGAACTAAACGAGTAGTTGCATGTATTAGCTCGCAGATGGCAGCACCGTGACGGTAATTGTTGACTTCAATAGTGCGACGATGTTACACCTGGTGATGCACAGTTAAACAATTTTTAGTAGTTACCATAGGTTGTTGTGTCGGAGCTTCGATCCAAGGAGGATCCGTCCCAGGAGGGAAGTGGCGCACAGAAAGTAACGGTTTCCAGCTTGCCGCGGAACCAGGTCAGAACTCGGATTTGTCCGGTCCGACCTGCGAAAGCAAAAGTAACCGTGACTCATACCTATGTTGCAGTTGCGTTGCCAACGACGATGTACCGGGACGGCGACGTCCTGTAATCCAGCTACTTGGAGGTCACGAATTGTGGATAGTTGTGAGCGATGGTCGGTGGGTGTGGTGTTCTCTTGTGTGGATTAACGTCCGCACTATTGAATACTACGTTAATACGCTAAAACCATCCTCATAATTAGACCAATCGTAATTCAAAGGCAGTGGTTCGAATTCCACGTTAAACTTATTCCTCTGTTGATAATGTGACAAACAGTCCTGGTAGTCGTATTGCTTTCTGGATAGACACCACAATGTACAATGCGCATGAAACCAAACTTTGCTTTATCCTACTGCAACATCTATTAATCAACCCATCCAAAACCCAACTCTGTTTCTTCAACTTTGTGCCCGCCGCTTGAAATTCCAATCCAATCCGATCTTCCTCAATAATGTTTCCCACTTACCCAGACATTACCTACCTCTAAAAACTTACTCCGCCTTACCTTTCCTCCCACATCCTAGACGCAAAAAGCGTGCCACTTAATCTACGTGCCCTGTTTTTAAAAATAAGCACCCGTCTCTCCACTTCCTTCTAGCAACTATACTCATCCATAATGTCCATTCATCACCTAGATCTCTCTACTACTTGAGAGACTTTTATGAAGCCACCGAATAAGGGCACTACGCCTGGCTTCTCATTTGGCCCGCAATGTCGGTATAATGATACATTGACTTCCTCCATGTAACACAAAGTACCTCGACCGAGCCCGAACCTCTGACATTACAATTCTTTCCTTATTTCACCGACCGTCCTAGCCTCAATCCACCATAGCCAACCAACTAGCTTAATGTGTCCTAAACCAAAAACCATCCATTCACTGACCATAACCACAGTACTGAACAAAAACCTCACTCAAGGCAACCAAAATAACCTCAAAATTTCCTTCTGAAAACAATTAAAGCCGATGCTTCACATAAAACCAAACAATGATAAACATATATTAATTGACCAATGAATTCACACTTTTATTTACTTACCCTTAGTTTTTTTTGAAGAATTCAGTCCTTTAAATATGTCAGCCTTAGTCAGTAACAATACAAGATTGCGCTATGAAAACATACTTTTAAAATATATTTTTCGCTATTTAATAATTATTAATCTATAAACGTTATTTAACTGCCTCAAGTTTGATTTTTTTATAAGAAAATAGTCTTAAATACTTTTTCACGCTTATTATAAATATAATATATATTATTCAGCATCAAAATTAATAGTTAAAATATTAATAATAAGGCTAACATACCTCGATCAGTGGTCGATCTAAGTCTTTCCAATAGATAACTAGTTTCAAGGTCAATGTCTCATTGTCAAATCTTAGCATCTGAGGATACGTGTAATTGATTTGAGTGATTTTATGAAATCGGCAACTTGAACGTCAAATGATTTCGCTAGTTCGCTGGAGTGGAAGGAAGGCGTGGGTGACTTATGATACATTGCGTTTTTGTAAGTTTTCCGAATGCTTTCAATATTTTTGTTTTCAGCTTTATACCGGCTTTGTCCGAACTATGTACCAATCTTGTCATATTTTAGGTCATAGTATACCTGAGTACCAGATTCTAGATTCAGAGTTGTCGTGAAATATGTCCGCAATAGGACAAACCCAGCATCATAAACAATAATTTTCAACAAAGTGCCAATAGTTGATAGGCTATACAATATCATTATATTGACTTCAAAATGTTTCATTTTCTTTTAAAGCTAATTTTCAAGAGTACATATTTTATACACATGATGAATAAAATAAAACCTATTATTGTAAGACTGTATGAATTCTCACACTGAAAAGTAAATATTTGAGCTTCAGTCCACTCAAATAATTTCGTCCTCCACATTATCGTCACTTTCAGCAGGCGAAGGCAGGCGCTCGAAGTTCTCGATGCTGCAAGGCACAGAACTCAATAATGTAACTCTGTGCACCACGCCCTTTGACATCAAACGATACATTTTAATGCTTATTACCTTTTTTGATCGATTATTGATCTATTAGAAATTATTGGACCATAATACTTCTGGAAACTTCCATTTAATGTTTCACAAAGTTGATTTTAAAACAACATTTTAGTTTTCAATTTAAATGTAAAAAGCATTGGGATTAAAAATACCTCTAAACCACTTTAAAATCATTATGTTCTTATAATACATAGGCACGACGATAAATAAAAGTATTAAACCAAGAATAGTAATTTATAAGAGTAATACAATAGCATAATGCAAATCTTTTGTTCATAAGGAAAAAAGTAACATAATAAAAATGGCAGAAAAGGATGTTATAAAGTTGATCTAACGATTTTCTGAATGTTACTTTAAATTCAAAAAATTGTACGTGTATTTTTATGTATCGAGGTAATTTTTCGTGGTTTTTATTACTTATGGTATTTTGCTTGAAACTATGAATTGACGATTTGTAAGTTGGTGGTATGATTTAAACAAAGCTCTGTCGTCTATAATTATTCCATCCAAGCTTTTCAACTTGATTCACTGCGTTGAGTTCCCTTGTCACTGAAAACACAATAGAGAAGTGCCCTGTTGTGTGGCTCCAAACAGTCTATATAATTCAGCAAACTGAACACCAAAACACTGTACTCGTATGCCTACACGTGTAAGAGGGTAGAATACTAAAAATACAGTATATGCATATTGCAGAGAGGTCACAAAATATGATTGGACCTTAAATTTTATGATAGTATAATTTTAATGTGCACACTATTGAATAATACGTTAATCCGCAAAACCATCCTCATAATTAGACCAGTTCATGATTCAGAGGCATTGGTTCAGACTCCACGTTAAACTGTATGTCTCTTAGATATACCATTGAGTGCTGGGCTATTAATTAATAGTTCTGTCTAAGGAACACATCAGCCTAGTCATTGCAGGCACGTCGCAATGGATCTTAAATTTTATGATAGTATAATTTTAACGTCCACACTATTGAATACTACGTTAATCTGCAAATACCAACCTCACAATTAGACCATTTCCTAATTCAGAGCAGTGGTTCGGACTCCAGGTTAAACTGTACGTCCCTTTGATATGTCATTGACTGTTGGGCTATTAATTAATAGTTATGTCTAAGGAAAAAATCAGCCTTAGTCGGTAACAAGACTACAAGATTGCGCCACAATCATCCTACACTCATTTCTCATTTATACTTTGCTTAAAATACCTACCTTGGGGTACGATCTCCATTTAAATAATCTAATCTAATCTAACTATACAAAACCACTTAAAGGGAATCATTTGAAAAAGTGGACGTTCATTTTCTAATCTCCTGATCTCCTGACAAAGGGTAGATCAGTTAATTATATATTTAAACTATTAACCAAGTCCTTTGGACAATATGTCCATATATACTTCCACAAATTAGTTCCACATGACGTTTGACAGTACTAAATTTTAAATATTGAAAAATTATTCCTGGAATCGGATGAAAATCAATACTCTCTAACCAATAAACAAAAATACACGTAGTGATTAAGATACCACGTGTTTGTAAACTAAATAACTAATAAACTAAATATTTGGAAATACATATTTCTTTGAAAAAAAACATACAAAATGTCAAGAGAGGGACATTGAAGGAAGTAATTCAATCTGATAAACCATTTGACACAAGCTTTAGAAATTGTAAAAATACTGTCACATATATTTATGTTTGACGAGTATTACATCATCAGTTTGGAAATCGTTTCATGTTATATTCCAGGATAAATCATAGTAGGATTGAAACTGACATCGGCTTATGGAAATAAATAACTTTAATGAATTGAATTATTGACATGTATTTAATTTTTTGAAAAGAAATATTTTTTCAAAAAAGTCAAATGTCATAAAACTTGTCTAATAGTATTAAATGTTAGTCTGTAAAATAACTATGTACGTTATTGATTCTATGTTTTGAGAAATAGCTACGTCATCAAAACTTGGTAAAACAAGAGTCACTATTCTTAAAAGAACAATATTTCGAGTAAAACACCTTGTATGTTTTTTTTACAATTGAATACATATTTTTTGACAATATTGAATTCACAAGCTGCCTTATTTTCCTTTACATGGAGACGTTTACTAGTAAAACGTTCTCTCTGAATAAAAGTGTTCAAAATAACTATATTTTTTCTCATTTTTACGATTTTCGTATTTTCTCTTGATTTATTTTTTTTCTCGATTACTAATTACAATTGGCTGATGCCCATTGTAAACTCTGGAATTACTTTTTAGAAATGTGTTAAGTATTTTTTTACGAAAAAATAAGAAAAATATTTTTTCAAGCTCCTGCTACAAATATTATAAAACCCTTGTGTCTATGTTTAGAGTAAATTATTTCAAATATACAGTAAAAGATTTTAGAATGTATTAGCTTCGCTAGCTGGGGCAGAGCCCCCAGACCTTCATTGTTGTTGTAGGCATTTGGCAGTCATTATTAATTAGAATACAGTTGTAGGGAATGTGTGTGTGAAATTTCATACCATTATAAACTAAAATAACCTAAGAGTATCAAAATGTGCAAGAGGAAGTCACTGTGAAAAATGTAAACTGTTTAGTCACTCGCATAAACTTAAACCAAAATAAAAAACCTAAACAAATGCAAATGCTTCAATCGGTCGATTATATCTTCAACTAACAGATATAGTAAAGCTAAAGCAATCGGATGTTGAAAAGAAAATATTTATAATGTAAACAAAGTTCTAGTTCCGTAGTATGGGATCCTGTTTGGGCTTCTAGGGAGAAGATCAATTGAGCTACAACAAAATTGATTATCCATAAACCTTGTCTTTGAAATTTTTTACAAGTGTACCAATTTTCATGGCCAACAGTGTTCGAGTTTATAAAATCGAAACATACAAATATATATATACATACATACAAACATCCTCTTTTACAGATATAGAAGACTAACCTGTCCTGAAAAAACGTAAAATTCAAACTTTAAAATTCTAAGGTTTCGGGAATCATATTTTTAAATCTCTTCAAAAACAAAGAATTGTTTAAAGTTTCATATCAGATGGTTAATTTATAATATTCCAATAGTGGCACAGTTAAAAGCATACTGAATATTCATATCATATAATATAATATTATAGAAATTATAAAAATATTTACACAATGAACAGAAACTTCCCTAGAAATTGCTGTGTACAGGCATCGAGTGATGAACGTTGGCCAGGCAAAGGCTTCTCCCATTAATTAGGTATTTAATGAAACAAATTAACTATATTTAGAAAATTTAGAATTGAAAATTTGAGAATTTGAATGAGAAGTATTCATATTACCCTAGAAAATTGAAAAATACATTTTATTCAAGGATGTAATAAAATAAAACATGTTCATAACATTATTTAATTAAATGAGTAATAAGCGAAAACAATCAATAACCATGGCAAGAAAACGTAAGTTTGTTATCAAGCCGCCATTCATAAGTAAAATATAGCTAACAAAAACCAATTATCAAATTTAAATATCCTCTATCCATGACCGACTCCTGGGGAAGGAACCGAGCCGTCCGAAGTCGCTGAGGTAGGGTGTCCAATTCCTGGAGAAGGAACTGAGCCGTCCAAAGTCGCTGATTTAGGGTGTCCAATTCCTGGAGAAGGAACTGAGCCGTCCAAAGTCGCTGATTTAGGGTGTCCAACTCCTGGAGAAGGAACGGAGCCATCTTGTCCATAGGCAGTATCTATTACAAAAAACTGCTGTAGTTGAATACTATTAAACAACTTCACAACTATAGTTCAGCAGAAAACATTTTTAACAACACAATCAACAAATTTATCGTGAAATAAGCTTTACCCGTTACAAATCAGACGTAAGGCTGGGACATTTGCTTGAAGAAAATATGGTACATGGTGTATGGCCTAAACTAACCCTTACCGGGCGGCTGACGGCTTTAACCGTAGCAAAGTAGAGTCGCACAACGCGGTTAACGTGTTTACCCGCGATCAATCATTTAGCCACATTTACTGCGCTTTAGTTCGCGAAACAACCGATAGAGTGCATGGTCGTGTTGTTTTAGCCTCTATACACTCACAAAACCAATATGGCGGCTTTGTTAGAATATTTTGTGACTGAAATCAGTTGATAGGCGACTTTGGCCAGAATTCGTTCGCTCCCGTACTGCTTTTAACGCGTATATACGCGAGCCATTACGGCCACCTTTTTTAATTTTGCTAACTTTGTTTTTGTGTTTATTTTCATTGTGTTTTGGCAGTAAATAGTGTATATTGTGTGAACGTTTTTAATGTATAGGATTTATTAACTAATTATTATTAGCTGAAATGGCTCATCCAAACAAAAAATACTTTTTTAATACCTAAAAAATAGTCTTAAAACTTCAATAATAAAAAATAAAGCAAATTTCCGATTTCTAACTTATTCAAGCTTCCTAAATCTACTAAAGCAACCTAAAAAGAACATTGAGAAAATTATATTTGGATTTTTTACACTAAATGAGCAGGAAACCTTAAAACGTTTTAAGGGTTAAAGCAGTTTAATAAAAATTTTCATGTTTGGTAACATGAAATTTGTTGGATTACCCTTCTTCCTGGTAAAAGAAAGTTTTCATTACATTTTTATGTTAAAGTTAGTATTATTAATAGCCATTTATCAAGCTGATATATCCATTTTAGGATCCCATTAATCCGGAATAAATATTTTTGTAATGAAAGCTGTATACGTGAATGTGCGCACACATGTTTGTGTCCATGTAGCTGTATGTTTTTAGACGTGTACAGACTTACATCCTATACTAGTGGTCTGATCAACAAAAGATTAATATACAATTATAAATTCACTATATCTTCAAGCTTTAATTATAATTCTTGATTTTCAAGATTGACTATACTATTTGGGTTGAACATTTATAGTTTTTAGGGATTAGGGAAACGAAATTTTTGGACTTTTAAATGTCAATATATATACATTTTTAAGTTTCCCTGCAAAACAAAGAATTTAAAAAATAATTTACAAAACAATCACCATTGAAATCAGTATATAGTATAAATTAGATTAGATCATTGAAATGGAACTAAACTATACTGTAGGTATTTTAAGCCAAGTACGAATGAAGATTAATCATAGGATGATTGTGGCGCGATCTTGTAGTCTTGTTACTGACTAAGGCTGACATGTTCCTTAGACAGGACTGTTAATTAATAGCCCAACAGCCGATGGCAGCTAATGGACCTAAAGTTGAACGTGGAATCCGAACCACGGCCTCTGAATTACGAATTGGTCTAATTATCAGGATGGTCTTTGTGGATTAACGTAGTATTCAATAGTGCGGAAGTTAATCCACACAAGAGAACACTACACACACCGACCATCGCTCACAACTATCCACAATTCGTGACCTCCAAGTAGCTAGATTACAGGACGTCACCACCGTCCCAGTCTAAAAAAGAAAACCTCTCTTTTACGCTGTCAAATACAAACTGTAATAAGGTAAAAACTCATTTTAATGTAACATTTTAACTTCAAATTTCCACGAAGGATAAAAATGATTTTTTTAAATTTGAAATTCGTTTCCTATAATAAAGTTATACGTTGTTAATTTAGGATTTTAATTGAATGATTACCATTCTAAATTGTTACGATAAGTACTTATTCGAAATAAATGTTTAAAGATTAACGAACTTTTTAAAAATAACACGTGATTGTGAATGTACAAACAGCAAGGAATTCAGATATACATTTGTTCATGTATTGTTGTGAGTTGTGAATATGATCATAACAATGAAGGTTTGTTAATTAATTTATTACTTACCAAGATATACCGCGAAAAATGTAAATGCCAACAAAAAAAGGCTGAACTTCATTTTTGAAAAAGCTGAAGAGGCACAAGTTGAACCTAAGACTTAGTAAAACTTACAAAGTGTAATTTATGATGAGCAGAAATGGCACTTTTATACCAGCAATAATTGAATGGAAATTCTGTTGCGTATTATATTTGTCTGCTACAACAAAAGAGGAAATTAGACTCAGGAAAACAATGCTACTCGTCTGTCAAATATGTTAGCTCGATACGCGTTACTGTTTATACAGGAGGTAAAGGCTATATTCGGATCGTAATTCTATTGTATAAAAAATGTTAATTGTATAAACTATGTAACAGACATCGAGAGGTGAAGGCTATTGCCCTTAGTTGTGTTACCCGATGGTCTGTAGTCTGGGTCCAAGACTATGGAGATGACGTATAACATCGTAGTATCGATGCACTGGCACTCACTCTTACCATCTAAAAGTAAAATGAGTTTTTAAGATTACGCTTCACTGAGGAAGAAACCTACTACGGTAATCGGACTCCAGAGGCCGTGGTTCGGATTCCACGTTAAACTGTTGCCATCAGTTGGGCTATTAATTAACAGTACTGTCTAAGGAACATGTCAGCCTTAGTCAGTAACAAGACTACAAGATTGCACCACAATCATTCTACACTCAATCCTCATTCATACTTGGCTTAAAATATCTACCTTGTACTTTGGTCGCCATTTCAATAATCTAATCTAATCTACTGTGCAGGATGAAAAACAATCGATGGATCCAAACCAGATGAAGCTAAATACCAAGTTTCATAAAAAATATTGGTTAAGGGAAATTTTAATTTTTCCTAATGATCCATAAGATTAGTATTGGAAACATCAGTGTAACCGTTAGAGATAGAGCAAAACTTTAAAGAAATAAAATTTGTAGTTTTTTAGCTGATTCTATAAGTAAAAGATACATTTTTTCGCTCGTGTTCTAGATATCTCACACTATTTTATTTACGACCAACAATTTTCAGAATTTGAAAAAAGAGTTGTATATTTCATTTATCTACGACCATTGCAATATACAGAGTAACAAAAAATAATTGTTGTGTATTTCATTCTTGGAGTAATCAGCTGATATGCAAATTACGTTGTTCTTATTCTGTGAATGGTTCAAAACTCACATTTGAGGTTAGCCACTAAAACACACTATGTCTATGAATAAATAAGCTTATTTTGCATTTCATTTTATCCATAATGGCGTTACTTTCGTCAAATGCTGAGCTCTGATTGGCCTAGAACCTGTATCGTTTTGAATTCATAATGCAACGGTTTTCTATTTATGTTTAATAATGAACCTCTTAATGATGTTTCATTCAGTATCTTTTAAGGTACTTTTTGTAATGGTCGTAGAAAAAGTCTTTTTTCATCTTTTTTTTTAAGTAGAAACCCTTCCATCTAAACTATTCGTTACGATTGATCTATATGTCTGGATTGAAAACTCGTCCGAGTAGAAGTAGAAATACATGTTTGTACTAAATTCGGTCTCGATCGGACTATTTTCCGAGAGTTATCGTGTTCACGGACACAAACACTCATATCAATATAAAAATATTAAAATTTTTACCGACTATTATGTGTCGTATCTAGGCCCACTCCCTATAGGAAATTCGCTAAAATTGAATTTTGTACGTTTTTATTTTTGGTGTTTTCGTAAGTTTCATTAATTGTGCGTGATTTCTTTTTCATAGCTTACTGTGCAAATTTCGTTCTTGGATCCGTACACAGCGTAGGAAAATGCAATTATATTGACAGCTCAAGGTTATTTACGTAACTAAAGTAGTATTGATACCAAGGTACCAAGGCTGTTTAACTCGAATATTAAATTTAAAATTCGTTAATGACGAAATTTAATTTCGAAATATCTTTTCTCATTTTATTACGGAATAAAACATAAGGTAGAACTACTTATCGAAGTAGCGTGGTTCTTTGTAAACGTAACTGACACGTTTGCACTTTGGCTTAACTCTTTTCAAAGCGAGACACATGCATGTTTGCCTGAGACTATTCTTCACCGTGACAAGTGACAGCACAAACCCCTCGTGACACAGTAATAGTTTTGGAGTGGAACACGACCCGACGTATGAAAAGGTGACATTACCATTAATGGAAAATGTGTGCCTTTTCACCGGTGGAAATAATTGTGTTACGAAATAATTCTTAGTTTATCAATTTCAAAACAAAACCAATCAATTTGTATGTTTAGGAGATTCATCAGGAAATATGTATAAAGGCAATGTTATCAGTTCATCTAAACAGCTGTTGTTATAACCATACTATGACGTCAATAACCAAATGACGTCACTGTTTAAAATTTTTCTCTCAATAAATGCCAACACCCTCTCCCCAAAGTTAAGAAATATCCATGTCAATAGAAAAAAGTGCGAAATGGCCAAAACGTCGTAACATACTGGCTGTAGAGAATACAAACAGATTTTCCCGTTTTTCACAATATATTTCAAAATGTTGTGTCTAAGAAACTACCCAAAATATTACACTGATTATGGTCTCATTTTGAAGCTAACGATCTAATATAAATATTTAAGAAGATTTATTATGGGAATTAGTGGTTTAAAACCATAGAGTTAGACTAAAAAACATGCATATACATAAAACTATGCTACCAAACATAGTATCACTTAAAATCTAATTCTGTCTGAATTTTCAGTGATATCGAGTATTCAGATAAAATACTCAGTGATATGGACTCTCTATCTCAATTTGTTCTCGAAGTATATAGATTTGTCTCTAAAAATTGGTCGAAATTCAAACTTAAAAAAACTGGGTTTGAAAGTAAACGTACTTGAACACTAAAACTTCAAGTATTTTTATACTTTTTATTACTTTTATTTCTGTGGCTATCGCCGCTATGAAGCCTCCCTGTAATTAATTCACCGCACATGACTAATAAATGAATCAATATAATAACAAAATTCTAAATCTGTTATCATGATTACAAGGTTTATAGTTATTATTGTGATAATTTTTTCAGGGAAGTTTTCATTAGTGTATGAATTATTTCAAAGTAATATAAGTATTATTCGTTTAAAATTAAAAATTATATGAGTTACATTATAAAGTTACACGTAATGATCCTTAAATTATTTAAAATAAAAATATCTTATAATTAGTTTTGTGTTTATCAATAACAGAGAAGGAAATACTATATTGGTTTTACTAAAACCATTAATTTTAACTTTAAAAGATTATTTTTACATTTATTTCCTTAATTTCTACGTAATTTTAATTATAAATTCAATAATTGTGGAACTATTTGGAAATATTTGTTGTTTTCTGTAAGAGAGGAGAAAAGTTAAACTTTCTATGGAACTCAGTTTGGTCCAAACACGTGGGTAACTTTTGTTTTCTTGAACAAAGCACGTTTAAAATGTCGAAGTTAAAGTATTTTTTGTTTCAAGTTTTCTTTGGATAATGTTACAATACGTTTTGTTTATAAAGCCCTTCAGCGAAAGAAAAACTGTGCCCACACAACAGTCTATATTAAGCAATTGAAATAAAAACAACCATGTTTTTTAACTCAATAGAATGACATTCTAGGTTAACATTTTATGTCCCTATTTCTATATGTGTTTTATGTTACTAAAACATGTATTTCCTGTACAATTAACACTAAAAGCAAAAGCTGTAATAACATCTTCTTTTCTATTCTAGGAAGATATTTATGGGTTATAACAAATTATAATAATAATCTTCAATCATATTACATTCTTTATTAGCTTAGTTTGCTTATCAAACAATACAAAATATTGCATCAATGACACGATTTGACAGAAGTGTTAATCCAGGCCATAGCAATAAATGCGTCAATAGTTCCTCAACTAATTGTATACAAATTCTCAAAAACATATGCACTTAAGTATATTTTCAAGTCCTTTTTCTAAGTAAGTAATGATTAAAATCACAATTTATGGGATTTTATTTAGTAAACTTTTACTGAATTGAAGTACTTCTATAAAGTTAAACAAAAAGAAAGCAGAAAATTGGAAAAGACAGATGTTCAAAAACACAGCTCATACTAAACAACTTTGATATTTACTCCCCTGTGGGAAATAGGTTAGATCATGGATATGTCATAAGGGAATATTTTCAGTTCATCTAAACAGCTGTTCTTATTCTTGATAGTTTCTATGGAAACCTGTTTCGAATTTTCATTATACAAATTGCCAACACCCCCTCCAGTAAGACATATCCAAGTCAAAATAAACTGTTTCAGGAATGAGATGGGTTAGTTGAAAAGTTTTTTTTAACTAAGAAAAATATAAAACTAAAATTAAATTTACTAAAATGATAAATTCAAGTAATTACATTTGGTATATTTCTTCAACGCGGGAAAGTTGGTATTGACGTAACAGTTTAGCGCTTATAATCTCATCTGTAACCAATTAGGTGAGTTTCTCACCAGGTTCATTGAGTTAAAACCAAACTTGTGATTACAAAACCCAATTAAACTTTAACATAATCAGTGACAGGTGAGGTGGAAGCTGTGTTATTTTAAGTGGCTGACGTCTTGTATTGACATCTTGCCTTGTCTTGCGGTTCGCTGAAGTGAGGTTTATATTTATAATAGATTAAACACGTCTTGATAGCTTTAGATTGATCTACAAAAACTTATCCTGTTTGATAATTTGACAATGTCATACTTTTGACATGGATGTCTTAGCTCTGGGAGGGTGGGGATATTAGCAGTCCGTCAGACCAAAATTTGAAACAGTGATGAACTGAAAACAATCCCTTTAGACGTACGGTAGTAAACACATTTTTTCAGTCACACGTGTAATAATGTACGTAGTATGTAGTAATTATGTAGTCTTCCCCAATAACAAATTGTAAACTTTCAACAAATCCACAGTTGCAGCTCAACCGCATACGTCAATTTCTTAAAACCTTCCCACTAATATTTCAGACATTCGGTAATAACCTACCTGTAACTGGAGCACAATTAACGTGAAGTAAAAAAATAATGCTGGAATAAATTTATGAAACAATCAACTCACAGACAATCAGCTAAAAAATAGTTTAGATTAGATTAGATTATTGAAATGGCGACCATACCACAAGGTAGGTATTTTAAGCCAAGTATGAATGAGAGTTGATTGTAAGATGATTGTGGCGCGATCTTGTAGTCTTGTTACTGACTAAGGCTGACATGTTCCTTAGACAGGACTGTTAATAGCCCAACAGCCGATGGCAACTAAGGGACCTACAGTTTAACGTGGAATCCGAACCACGACCTCTGAATTACGAATTGGTCTAATTATGAGGATGGTCTTTGCGGATTAACGTAGTTTTCAATAGTGCGGATGTTAATCCACACAAGAGAACACTACACCCACCGACCATCGCACACAACTATCCACAGTTCGTGACCTCCAAGTAGCTCGATTACAGGATGACGCCACCATCCCAGTCAAAGTAAGTTGATTTTACCACTTGTGCCACACTAAAAAAACAGAATTTATATAAATATTTCCCAGCCAAATAGACTACAGATCTGATTGTGAGAAGTCTTCATTAGCCCTCCGGTAAACCAGAATAAACCAGGGTCATGGTTTACTGTGGTTCGTAGTCCGTCACGCCAGCAACTGAGGCGCTAAATAGCCAACGGATTCTTAAAAAATATAAATTGATTTACAATAAGGAGAAGTTTTACAGGAACTAATATGTACTTAGCCTTTCAAATTGGAAGGAATTCTCTACATACTGTTTATGATTTGCATAAGGAAATGCTCATTAAACTGTCTATTACCAAAAGAAATAATGAAAACCTACAAGTGCAACCATTCATCTCCTGCACTCCGGGATGAATGGGGAACTAGCTCTAGAACTGAATAGTCCTCGGGCCTAGTGTGGATACAGTATCTGGATATATAATGGAGGGGGTGGGTTGAGGAGCGTTCGGGAATTGGAGGGGTTTGATTAATTAAGGAGACTTTTAGGTCTTGTGGTCATTAGGGATCTGAATTGTGATTGGATTCTACGGGCCTTAGGTGTTGAAGATTATTTTGAAGTCTTGAGAGGAACTTGGGAGCTCAAGATTCCTTGAGACTGGCCATGTTTTGGGATCGAATATTCTTCGGATGGTGAAATTTCCTAGGTGACTGAAAAGCCCTGTCGCAAAATACGTCACCAGTAAAAATATTTGTGACCCAGATGCTGTGTTCTTCAACTTTGTGTTTGTGGTATTTTCGTGTTTTATGTTGATATTAACAAATTTAATAGAATGAAGTCATTTCCTATAATAAATCCACGACTTGACGTCCTTTATGACTTTGGATGTATGTCATCAGAGGAAGACCATATGTGGGTGTAAACTGTAGCAGTGTTAATTAAATCAAGGATGATGAGGTGTGAGTTACTTAAAAAATTTTTATAAATTTATTTGTTTATTTTTACCATACAATTTTCTGGTCTAATATAACACCCAACATTATGTCAATGCCAGTTAAGTTAAAACATAGTTTATAATCACGCAAAAAGTAAAGGAATGAGTTATGTTTAGGAGCTATATTTTTTATATTTTAATTGTATACTTCGTTATGGAATGTATCAACGCTTTACAGACCGAGAAACATAAATGAAACGAAAGATTCTTATGATTTCCAGTCGGGTTGGTTCAGATATTCATCCAAGAGAAATGTAAAGTCCGCCGACGCCTGAATGATATGAATACCACGCGCAATACCGGAGTGATATTGAAAACGTTTCTCTAAAACCGAAGGCGTTAGCTGAAGCCCAGTGTGTACTTGGCGGGTATGTAATTTGTAATTCATACAACAAAGATTTTACACACCAGTCAGTAGTTAATGATGGTGTTAGTACCGTCAAAATATGGATACAGAATGTTGCTATATAGATGAGGTACTTTAAATTTAAGGTTAAAGAATGTTTGTTATTTTATGTAGCTTAAGTAGTTTTCCAGCGTACGTGGTTTTTATAAACAATAAAATTCATTTAAAACCTTTATGTAATTTTTTATATAATTTTAATAATGTTGTATCTCTGAATAAACACACAAATTTCATAAAAGGAATTCTACGTTAGATTGTATTTTAGAGCCTGATTAAAGGCTCACGAATACATTTATTTAGTAAAAAATAAAGTGATAATAAAAAACTAAACCATTAGGAATTAAAGTATGAATAATACAAGTAAATTTAAAAATCCTCATGATCCACGTTCATAAGCACAGTTATAACGTAAAGAAATGGCTGTTTATGAATCCCAAAGGCATTGGATCGTAAAATGTTAATTCTAAATGCATTTATAATGGAACAAGTTGGCCTCTAATAGCATTAAATGAAAAGGTTTTAATTTAAAAGGCATCGAATGGTGAAAGGTTGTGTTTTAAGGCAACCTGCCTTAAAAATACAGTACATGATGAAATTTTTGTGCAACATTAACTCCAAAAATTCACTCATTACTTTGACAATATTTTTATAACAAAAATTAGCAAACGCAAAATAAAAAAAAACTATATCCACACAACATGAAGTAAGCTAAACATTAAAAAATTATGACGATATTTCAATAACAGGTATTTACACATGCAGCATTTCGCCTGTTACGTGGAAACCATTTGCACCACTCAAACCAATACGAAATACGACCTCGATTTAACTATCGAGTAATCGAAATGAATGCAATTAATTACGGGCTGTTTAGCGAAACAATTGAAAATCTATAATTACCGCGTCATTTGCGCTTAACCTGTTTGAATTGTGAATATGATGTTTGCGGTGAAATAATCGATATGGATTAGACAGCTAATCGATATAATTGAACTATGTTTTTTATATAAAACTTACATAATTAGATTTTTACTCGGTGATTTAGAAAACGTATTTGAAGAATAATTTGAATAACGATAGTTTTTTTTAATGGTTCATCTCAAATAAAACGCAAGGATAAGTGTAAAAATAAAATACTATTAAAAACGTCTCTGTAAACATAACTTCTTTATTGTTTGAAGAAGGTGTTTAGTATCGTAGTTTTACAATAATTATTGTGATATAATCCGGTAGGCAGCATGCAAAGTAAATATATAATAAACAAAAACTCCAACATAGCCATTATTTTTGGGTGATCAACGAAATCATTAATTTTCAGTAATAAGTTGATGAGTTTGTAAATTAAGAATATTTAAAACACTAATAAAGGTTTAACAAGTTGTTTGGGGTGTCGGGAGGTCCAAGGAAAAAATATTTTTTTTGTTTTTATTTTATTTTATTCTGCATCTAATGTCCTTTAATTTAAGACAATTTTCATAAAAATCTGTCGAGTGTTTATTTTTTTATTATATATTTTGTAAGCAATAACATCCCGACTTTTTTTCTCTCTATTACATGTGGAAAATTTATTTTTTTTACAAAAAGGAACATTATCTCCAAAATTATTTATGATAGGCCAACAATTCCCTTTTTTAAGCTAACCATCTTTTTAGTTCCATATACTAATTTGGAACAATTTGTATCGTTGTCAAAATGACAAAAAAACCTGAAAAATAAAACTAATGTGTTAAATTGTGCAGGAAAGTATACCGAATTAAGCAAGGAAATAGGCTATCTCTCAAAGCTTTTTAGATGTTCCTTAAGGTTGATTAAATTAACTTAGGTTAAAAGGAACTCCCGACTCCCCTTAAGTTAAAACCAATAAGTATCAGTAACAAGTAATAATACATTTTTTATAATATATTTAAGAAAGGTTGTTAGTAATAAAAAAGCTGTTATTAATTTACACAAAGATATATTGTAACCTATTAATAAAATAAAGTTTTACAATGGAAAACAATCTACGGTTTATTTTGGCTAGGAACGTTACTGGTAAGATAACTGTAACTAGGACATAGTATTTGTCATAAAAAATGCAAACTGAAACGAAGAAAGAAAAGAAAAATGTTGAACTTAAATAATTATAGAAATAAAACAACATTGACAATACAATAAAAAATACAGAGTTCCTTAATACTCATAATAGTAAGTTTTAAAATACCCACAATGGAAAGAATAAATATAAAAATAAAATCTGTAATATATAAATAAATTTGAAACTCGAGTAACATTTTATATTGAAAGTACAAAGTTTATTCTATTCCTTGTATTGCTTATTCAGCACAATGTTGAGCAAATATTGCGAATCATTAATTTATCTACCTAATTAAGACTGCTCTTTTCTAAGAAAGGCGGAAATACTGGAGAGGGAAAATGGAAAGTAAATGAATAAGTTACTTTGGCGAACAGTTTTGAATAAGAGGGCTCCACTTCTGAGAAATTAGTTACGAAAACTCTCCTAATTGAGGAGTTCTGTTTTAGCATCACCTACATTCGGAATTATTCCTAGTAAATTTAAATGTTTTGTTATACATTACGTGAAGTTTGAATTATGGTATGAGGACACAATATGTTTTAAAAACTGACTATCCTTCACAGACTCATGGATCTGACAGGAGTCGTCGGACACTGGTATAAAACGGAAGTTTGACTCTCTGAACCAATGTGTTACCTTTGAGCTACAATGTCGGAGAGTTGCCTTATTTTTATAGTTGAGTATTTAGAAGTGACGTGATTTAGATGTATTGAGATTTAGAGTACCTACCTGGAATCAATATAAGCTAAGAAAATATATAAAGGAAAAATAAATGATAGGCTCAATTATTTATATTTTTTATATTGGATTAAATTAGAAAATGTGAAAAATTAATAAATTCTGGTTTACTTAAAGAACACATTTTAATGTAGTATGATTCTATAATAGAAATAAATTGAAAGATCAAGGTAAACAAAATAATACTAACTTCTTTACTTCTGATGTTTCTCGCGGCACAGTAAGGTCGCACGACGCGTTAAACGAGTTTACTCGCGATCAATCATTTTCCCACATTCACTGCGCTGTAGTTCGTAAAACCACCGATAGTGTGCATGGTGATGTTGATTTAGCCTATATACACTCACAAAACCAATATGGCGGCTTCTTGAAATCTTTAGTGACTAAAATGAGTTGGTATACGACTTTGGTTAGTATTCGTGCGTTCCCGTACTGCTTTTAACGGGAAAACTCGCGAGTCACTACGGCCAGCTGTTTCCACTTTCACTAACCTTGTTTGTTGACATTTCTGTCAATGTGTGTTTATTTTTATTGTGTTTTAGCCGTAAATAATGTATAATGTGTGAATTTTTTACTGTATAGGATTTATTAACTAATTATTACTAACTAAAATGGCTCATCCAGACGAAAAAATACTTTTTTCACCTAAAAATACTCTTAAAATCTTTAATAGTTAAAAATGAAGCAAATTTCTGTTTTCTACTTTATTCGAGCTACCTAAATCCAAAAAACATCGGGAAAATAATATTTTGATTTTTTACACTAAATGAGCAAGGTGCCGTAATTTTCAGTTATTTTTTAGGTTACATTACTTCGATAGATTGCATTTTTAAGTAAAACTTGTAAAAAAAGCTAAAATATGTTTTAGGTAGCTTATTTTTTATTTTAATAGATTTTGGGACGGTTCAAAGTAAACCAAAACCTTGTCCAAAAGGTATGGAATAGTGAATATAAGGTTCATCATAGTTGGTCCTTCCGTTTCAACAGAGAAGCATTACAAATATTCCTTGTTAAGTGTTATAGAGAGACAGATACGCAGATAGAAATATTTTTTACATCTGCAAAATAAAGTTTTTATCAATAAAAATTCTTGGATTCCCCGTTTACTTGTAGAGTAATATTTTTTTAATGCTTACACATTTTATCGTTGAAAATTAATTTACAAAATAAATTTCTAATAGTAAACAATATACAGGGACAATACACAATAACAGGTAAATTAGCTATAAATAGATACAAAAATGTATCCATCACGATTTTTTGCTGTATTAATAAACATTGTTTGAAAATTGTTTGTATTTACTTCCCTGTGTGATAATTTAGATCATGGGTATGTCTAAAGTGAATGTTTGCAGATCATCCTGAAAACAGCTAATACAATGGTAGTTTCTATGGAAAAGAAGTCCAAAAACTTTCGCTGCACTTTTAGCGTTATGCATTATAAAATATACCAACACCCACATATATATCCATGTCAAAAATGATATAACGATTTGAAAAAATAAGCAATGTGCAAAGAAAGACTAGTCTGCACTCAAATAGAATTATTTGTGATAGTGAACGCTTTGATGTTTTTACTTAGCAACGAAGTTTGACTTGGATACATTAGAAGTGCCGGACTCAGGTGTGGGAGGTGGTTGATATCTAGGGAAGGGTTGTTTGTGAAGACCCTTCCATGTTATTGAACCGGTAGAGGGTTTCGTTAAAATAATAAAGTTCTCATTTCAGGTGTCAAGAATGATATTATTGTTAGAAATTAGAAAACGCTGAGAAACTAGAATTTCAATGTTTTGGATAATTTTTGCTGAACATTTATTACAATTATGTCTTGTGTATCGAACAATACTTATTTACAGTATTGTTCCAATATAATAATTGGTATAACAATTGTTATAAAATTTATAAGGCTATATGATTTCTTTTATGGTTTGAGCTATAAAAAGCTATATATTTTGATGAAACTTTATCGGATTTTGTTAGTAATATACAAGATCCAATTATCAGGTTCTTGTGGATTTAAATCAATAAATACGCCTTTAATGAATGATGCACACTCTCAAGAAATTTGTAATGAATACGTGGGAGTTTTGTGATAGGAGTCTTTTGATGAAAATCCCCATCACAAAACTCCCTCTAGTTGTTTTGTGATCAAACATCACTACTTACATAGCAAATTAAATTCATATATAAACAACTTATTGAAAATTTCATCTTTTTGACATTGTAAATTGATTAAACACAAACACAAAAAATATCATCACAAAATAATATTGTTTTATATATTTACTCTACAAATGGTTGTTTACAAAACCGATTTAGAATTTTACTGTAGTTTGTAACAACTTAAACTTTTTCTAAAGAGAATTCAATAATTTGATAATGTTCATCGAGTGCCAATTAAAAAGGCAATTACTTCGAAATATTTTACATTATTTCCTTTGGATAGTAACCAATTATCTTTCCGTAATTTTTTTCGAGAACTTGTTACGTTTTGTTTTTATTATTATGTTTTATTTTGTTTTTGTCAGTGAAAATAACAATAATTATCAAAGACTTTTTATTGATATTTAACAGCTACAGTTATTGTTATATCATCAATGTTACATGAACAAGAATTAAAAAAATACAAAAGATAATAATGTAAAATTGAATAATAATATAATGCAATATTAAAAAACATATCTTAATTACTGAAGACCTAAAAATGTCTAGTACTACCTCTAACATAAAAATTAAAATGTATTTAATAATATATGGTCCATATAATACGATATATTGAAATATGCTTGATTTAGTAGAAAATATTTTATCGTTTTTTACTAAATTTATTTCCATTGTTCAATTTTATGTAATTTGGTAGTCTATTCATTTACCTCACAGCTGCACTTTCTGGAAGTTTAGAAAAGAAATTAATCCGTGCTCATGAGGGCAAAACGTCTTATATACGTATAGACAAGGCAGGGTTAAAATACCAGAATACCTGTTGGTAGGTTTACACGAATTTCTGAAAGGTATATTGCAAATAATTGTTATAGCTATATCATTTTGACAATGACGTCACTTCTTAGTGGCCAATAAAAACCTATTCATTTATTAAAAGCAACCGTAAAAAAACCTTTCTCAACTATGATCCCCTTACGCCTTTGTTATTACATTACATTAAATTACACAAAGGGGCGGAACAGAGTTCCTGTAGCACGTTAGCCAAGTGGCTTTTTGCGCACCCCTGTTGATTGAATGTTTCACGGACCTTCCAAGTTTAAAAACCTGACAAACTGCCGCAGTCTCCCCACCAGCTCCTCCCGGGGAAGGTGACAACCCCTCTCCATGACGCCGAGAGTGGCGGCTCTCACTCCGGCAAGCCCGGTGCAGTCATACAGCAGATGATCAGCAGTCTCCTCGGACTGCCCACACTTCCTGCAGAATGGATCTCCGGGGAAGAGTCCCATTCGAGCAAGATGTTTCCTCATACGCCTTTGTTATAAAAATGTGCATAACATTATGCCATGTATGCCTGTTAGCTTTGCGTAGCAGATGAAAAACACGTATTTAATAAGAAGTAAAGAAAAATCAAAATGAAAACAATGATTTTTTTCATAATTTTGAATCTGAATTGGTACATCCCTATAACATTAGTACAGTTGTGTAAGGACCTAAAACCCTCCAATAAAACATCGTAGATGAACGCCCTCTATTAGCGCTACCCCCCTAATATGTCCACTAAACGGGGTCCAAATGCCCTCATTCGTTGCAATGGATACTTCACTAATGGAGTCATTTTTCTTGGAACACTTTGGTAATCTAGTGTTTTCACATTGATAAATGTTTCCTTACGGACTAATTTTTGATCGCATTGATACATTTTCAAATAATTTTTTATTTTACAGATATTTTAAAATAAAACGTAAACTATGTGTTTTTTATTATACATAGTAAAAATTATATAAAAATGGATTTGGTATGAAAAAATCTTTTAGTATTAAATATAATTTATAATCACATCACAAAAAATACATTCTACACATGTGGAATAGATTTATTTATAGAAATTACCTTTGGTACTAGCCTGTATAATAGCTTTTTTTTGTTTAGTAATTACAAAAAAAACTCTTAGCTTCTTGAAATGGTCTGTAAAGTTCAGAAATATTAAAATAAATAATTAATGCATCTATATTAGTTTGATTATCAAAAATATGTATATAAATATTGAATAAAGGTATAAGCTAGATTTTTGCTCGTTTCTAAAAAGGGTTAAACAAAAGGGGTGAGTGCGTTTTTGTATTGCTCAAATTACAGTTATTTCTGTTTCTATATAAGTTTAAACAGGAAAATGAATCAAAAGTATATGTAAAGATCGTAAACAATAAAAGTACAATTCTTGTTTACAAACATCGATGGACAATAATGATTGCTTTTTGAATAAACCACTTTGTTTTTTTGGTTGGTACATTTATCTCCTTTTCTGTAAATTTTTCTAATAAAAACAATTTTTTTCTTTATTGAATACTTAAAAACCGATGACCCTTAATTGTTTAAATACTACTAATTAAAATACTAAAAATGAAAAATGCTACAAAATATTTATATAATAACGTCTGGTTTTAGTTTTCAGTTATATTATTTCTGTGAGGAAAAAATTAAAGTTGAATAATACAAATTCGGATGTAAATTATAAAGTTTATGGTCATTTAGTTTTAATTAAAATTTCAAATTGAAATGAAATACTCGATCGATGGAAATTGTATGACTAGCACGCATTCCTTTTTTTATAAATATGGTATTTTTTACAATTTAGTCTGAGTAATATATATTGAAAGGTATTTGTATTTGCATTCAACATATTTTGATTTTTGAATTCCGATAGTAAACTAATTAAAAGTCACAACAACACAGTTCAGATAATGGCGGATGATACGAGCCCAACACAGAACCGTTATCGTAGAGTATAATTCCAGCAGAGCTTCTCCAGCACATCTCTGGACTGAGTTGTATTCTCCAGCCAGTCTCCAGGGCATCTGATCACCACATTTCCGAACCAGTGGCTTCGTCTTGTACAGGACGAAATCCATGTGACATCTGTCAACCAGGAAAAAGCTAAGTATTTTCGACAGTTAATTGAGTTTTATATTGCTACTTCTACATACAGTGACAACGATTTATACATAAGCCTTTAGGTTAAGTCACCACCTAGCTCAAAACTACACAAAAACAAGATTTACCTTTTGTAGAATCTTAATATTTGTAGCTCGTGCTGTACAATTCATATATAGAATACAAAAAGTTATAATTTATTGATACTTCCTAAATATTTTATTTGTGGAAAATATGATTTTAATAAAAAAAACATTTGAAATCTTAAATTTTTTACTAATTTAATCCATTTGATACTAATATTTTTTTTTAAATGACGAGCTACCCAGGTTGGTATTTTAAGCCAAGTATGAACTAAAAAACGAGTGTAAAATGATTGTGTTACGAGCTTTTAGGCTTGTGACATACTCCTTAGACAGGGCTGTTAGTTAGTATCCAAAAAGCCAATACTATCTTAGAGGCCTACAGTTTAACGTGGGATACAAACATTAATTTTGGCTTTGATTAATGAAGTGATCTAGCTATGAGAATGTTTTTGCGGATGAACGTAGTATCTGAGCTTATAAGTACAGACTTGAATACACACCATGGAATCAACCGGTCATCGCCCATAACTCTCTACAATTCATGATCTCCAAATGCTGTCAACTTCCACCCAAGCCGGTCACCGTTTATTTAAGGTGGTCCCTCCAGTCCACTATACTACAAAATTTCAAGCCAAATTAGGATTGCTCATGGTCGGGATTCGAACCCTCGTCCCTCTAAATGGCTTCAACCGTTATACTCGTCAGAAAAACGGTCTAACCACTACACCAAAGGACCACCGTCTAAGAAAGCGCTTATTCGGCTTTAAAAGCATACTCTAGCGGCAAATCAACGAACTCAAGCGTCAGAACAGGGAACTACACGAGTAGTTGCATGTATTAGCTCGCAGATGGCAGCACCGTGACGGTAATTGTTGACTTCGATAGCACTGTACAATTGCACCTGTCTGACATCTCACAGTGAGATGTTAGCACTTGGAGGGTTAAATATCTACGAATAAATGTTATATGCATATTTTTTTATTTCGAGTTAGATAATTAATAGGTTGTTTCGAAGTTTTGTGATTCAGACCAAGTTTTAAGCTTTGTGATTCAAATGTAATCCAATAAAAAATAAGTTCTGTTAAAATGACTTCGCTCTTTCCATTATGCAAATTGCATCCCTTAAAGCGTATTTAAATCTGCTGTAGTCTTTAGTTGTTTCATAAATCTTGCATTATAAGAATTATATTTTCTAATTTTGAACTTTGATTTTTTTTACTTTGCAAACACTTTATAAATAGTTGCAAGTAAATATTTTAATAGAGCTATTTCAACTAGTATTTTAAACATTTAAATAAAGCACTAAGAACGATACTTTTTTTAAATATTTTCCCACAACATTTTTTTAAGGACGTATTAAAATAACTGGAAACTTTACGGTATATTCAGTATACATAAACGAAGTTGCCGTCCTAAATTTCAAAAATAAAGACCAAAATTACAATACTAGGTACGAGAATTATCTGGTCTTCCCCATCTTAGAACTTCTGCATATGAGAAAGACCCACGTTAAACTGGAGGTTCTTGATCTCTTATATATGACATTAACTGTTGGGCTAATATTTAACAGTTCTGTCTAAGGAACATGCTAGCCTTAGTTAGTAACAAGAGTACAAGATCGCGCCACTATCATCTTACACTAATTTCTGTTTTACACTTGGCTTAAAATGCCTACCTGGGTAGGTTGAAATTTCAGTTAAATATATTAAGTATAAAAGAGTTCAAATATTCAATACTTTGTTGGAGATAAATAAATCATGCAGCTCTTAGAGCAACAATAAAAAATAACATATTTTTGACAATTACAAATAAACATACCTCACTGTTGTATCTAGCTTATTAGTCTATTTAACAAGCACACAAAAATACTAAATAGAGTAAATAAATGATCAATATTCATCAGTTCATTTAATACTTACAAAATGTAATAAGGAAAACTGACATTTGCGAAATATCAAAATGATAATTAGATTTTTACTGTGGATCTATTATAATTGAAATAAATTGAATTTGACTCTTAAACCGACGGAAAAAACACAAGGAATTTACCTCAATTAACAGTTAATTTATGAAAGTCGATTATCCTAACGTGAATTTATTTAATAAACAATTGTTATTTACTTGCTTGAACGACATAAAAATGGTGCTAAATTAGTGTTTACTTTGTTGTATAAAGAGAACTTTCACAGAATAATGCAATAAACTGTACTTTTTGGTATGTCAGTGTTTAGTTAACATTAAACTGTTAACTGCTATTTGTTATAAGAAAATTCTGATGCTTGTATATTTTTGTGTGTAATTTGTAAATTCTAACATCAATACTTAGTTTAAAATGTAAAGCATATATTTTTTTAAATTTGTGAATATAACTTTAAACAATAAATCACGTTTTGTAATATACAAAATAGTTTCCCTATGGAAACAGGATATCTCTTGTTATAACCTTAAAACAGTGTTATATTTCTAGAATTAATTAGTTAGGATTTTCAGTAGTAAACAATTTGTTGGATTTAATTGTCTGCAGTATTCGATTACCCGAACCGTGGTTTTAACTAGTGAGCATGATTAACTCTATTTTAAGTAATTTAATCATAAAAAATAATAATTTTCCCCCCAAAAAGAAACAAGCTTGACATCAAAAGATTTTTAAGTATTTCAAAGTTATCGCTACGTCATTTGATCATTAGGATTGTCGCTCTAACCGATACTATTCATAATAATACTATGCGATTGATTTTAATATTTTTAAACGTCATAGTTCTCTGGGACGGTGGCGTCATCCTGTAATCCATCTACTTGGAGGTCACGACTTGTGGATAGTCGTGAGCGATGGTCGGTGAATGTAGTGTTCTCTTGTGTGGGTTAAAGTTTGCACTATTGAATACTACGTTAATCGGCAAAGACCATCCTCATAATTAGACTAATTCGTAATACAGAGGCAGTGGTTCGGATTCCATGTTCAATTGTAGGTCCCTTAGTTGTCATCGTGTGTTGGGCTACTAATTAACAATCCTGTCGAAGGAAATCTTTCTGTAGCAGTCTTTTTTGATTCCAGATTGGTTGTTTAGGTTATTTCAGTGTTAGTAATTGCCAAACTGAATCAAAAGAATCACCAACAATGACCTTTTGGCCTAGTACTAAAAAATTATCAAAATATTAGTTTCAGACCTAGGAATAAAAATAACAACTTTTTCTCTTCAATACGTGTGTATCTGTAACAGCTGTTTTAGAAGCAGTAAGAAGAAAAAAAAATTAATAGTTATTTTTTATTGCAGTATCACAATATAGCCTAAGTTCTTCAAAAGTTTGATAATTGTTCATGTTGTACGAAAATGATATGAGGATACATATTCAAGTTTCATCTCGTATAAATTTAATAAGGAAAAAATAATGATGTAAAATAGCTGTGAAGAGGAAAAACATTGTTTCGTTATTCTTCATGTTTCAAACACAATGGAAATGTCAGATGTGTATCCAATTGGAATTTATAACAGGTCCTGTTAAAAATAACAGCATGTAATGTAGACGTTCTCACTACGATACGATATTCCTCATTTGATAATATCAAAAAAATTACCAAAATTGCCTGAAATATTAGTAAGACTAATACTTAGAAACAGTGTAGAGACAGTTTCGTAAATGGTATCAAAAGGATTATATCAGGAGTTTATTGAAGCTAAAAATTATAAGTAACTAAATTAAAAAATATGAATTGGAATTAAAATTAAAAAAATGGGTTTTCAATTTTTTCCTTCATGATTTCACGTTTATTTAACACTATTAGTGATTATTCGTTTTAAATAAAACTTTGATTATTCTTGCAAAAATAATTTGCCGTAAAATCTTTTCAGTGCCTTGTGTTTTTTTAATGTTCTCAATTTTTACAGCTCAAGTTAAATTATGATTTTTAAATACTAGTGTTTTAAAAACCTAATAAACAAAAAAGTTATTTTGTGGTTTTTGGACCATAATAATATAACTCACTACTTGATGTAAATATTTTAGATTTTCTTACTGTAAATGCAATCTACTTAAATAAGTAATTTAATTACAACATTCATTTCCATCTTTAATAATAAATTTTACTAATTATGATTTCTTCAAATATCGAAAAGAAGTGTTAAGGGGTTTTGGGAATTTATGACAATAATAAATGCAAATACTTATCTGTAATATCTATTAGTTTATGGAATGTTTATTACATTTAAAATTATTCTTAGACCTGTGAAGAACCAATTGTTAAAAATAAAACATTCAAACTTGTTTTTGCAAAAGCAAAATGTTTAATAGCTTGCAAGAGTATTTTACATTAATGTATACATGAATATTTTTGTAGGTTTTGAGAATATTGAAACTACTTTATGTCGATTGTGTAATGGATTTTCTATGTTGTTTTATTGTATAACAGCAAAGAGGAACAAGCGAGTTTTATGGCAGAAACTTTTCAAATAAAGATAAGAAATATCAAACTCTGAAGCATTAATAAACTTCATCTCGTAAAATTTTCCAATGCAGTTAATATCCGTGAAGTCCTGCATAAATAAATTGCAGTCTAAAAATATTGTCAGTTTAATGAGGGAAACAGGAAATTGGATATAGGAAAATAAGGAAATAAAGGTTTCCAAAACGATTATGTATATGGTATGGACACTTTCTTAATTTAGTTCTGTCATTCTCAACTTTTAATTTTACTGATAAAAGAGTTTATACGCTAAAAGTTTTTTTATTTAAAATTTCTTGAGGCAAAAACCCACGTTAAAAATTTTTCACCTCTTTTACAAAAACTAAGTAATTTGATCTTAAATTAGTACATTAAAACTTTGAAATTAAAACTAATTTCGCTTCTTAATTTTCTTTTCCTGTCCAGAGATAGTTTAACCGATAAAGCATTAAACATAATACTTAAATGATTTAGTTCTCAAACTCTACACAACTGGACAACTAATATTGCTATATTTTATTTTAAAATTTTAAAAAGTGCTGAACATTTTAAATTTCTGTTGTTTAAATGTGTTCAGCCAAACTTATAGTATTGAGATTTAAGTACTGTCCTTGCCAACCTTTCAACTAAAAATTTTTTATTCATATTTTTTGTTGGACTAGAGAATAAAAGTGACACGTTTCCTGATATTTCGGAAGTTAGACAGTGATTACAATTAGAGTATTATCAAATTCTAAATTAATATTGTTTAAAAATCAGAACTATCATATGGAAAAGTGTCCCAACACACAAATTGTGTAACATTGTAAAATATCGTAAACTGTTACCGTAAAACAGGAAAATCTCGTAATAAGTTGGACAACTGGGATCATCTTAAAACTAATTTACGCTTTAATCTAAAAACAAAATTTTCTGCTGTTGACACGACCTTATCTGTCAAGGTTGATGGAAAAGTTAAATTGAGTTTTGTAATCACAAGTTTGCTTTAAACTTGTTAAGTGGGGGGGGGACTCCGTTAATTGGTTCGAAGATGAAGCTATAGCTAGACATGCCGATCGCCATTCGAAAGGACCTCATTAGCAGGAGGTATCAGAATGATTCAGTTTAAAAACCCCCAAAAGATTTCCATTTAAATTTTTATAGTTGCTAGTTATTAGGTGTTATATTACACTACCGGAATATTTTTCCAATTTATGGGTTAACGGTAATGTGATTTTAATTACTAAAAACCTTTTTGTACATCAATAGTTTCATAAAATATTATATCTACGACCATTGAAAAAGTACCAATTAAGATTCTGAAAGTAACATCATTATTAAACGGAAATTAAAAACTGTTGCATTAGTTCACAACGATGCAGGTTCTAGCCCAATCAGAGCTCAGCATTTGACGAAAGTAATGCCATTATGGATATAATTAAATAAAAAAAATCAGCTGATTTACCTCAAAAGTCTGTTGAACCATTCACAGAATAAAAACAACGTAATTCGCACATCAGCTGATTACTCCAAGAATGAAATGCACACCAATTATTTTTTTGATACCCTGAATGTTACAATGGTCGTAGATAAATGAAACATACAACTGTTGTTTTTAAAAGTCTAAATATTGTTAGTCGTAGATAAAATAGTGTATCCAACGATTGTATTATGCCTTGGCACAACTCGTAAGATGTAAGTTAGAACACTCGCTTCGTTCGTGTTCTAACTTACATCTTACTCGTGGCTTTAAGGCATTCATAATACAAAACTTTAAATAAGCTCAATAAATCCAAAGAAATTATTGTCTGTAATAGTGGTTCCGGTAAGAAAAGCTAAATTTACTGGCTGCGGTAAACGCAGTACGTTGTTAAAAAGTGCCCAATACTGTTTTTAAGAGATTCTTATACAGTAGTAACAAAATTTTGTGACGAATATTTATTGTAAAAATGTAAATATTTATAGCAAAAGTTTTCGTAAAACTTGGTTCAATGTGTAATGTCATACCCACCAATGTAGGAGGGATGAATGTAAAATTTAATCTTGCAGTGGAAGGAATAAAATACGTTTGTTGGTAATTAATTAGCAATAATTAATGTAATAATGCGATTAAAGGCAAACATTAATTCATTGACAATGTATTATCTTAATATATAAAACAAAGTCGTGTTAGTTACACGCATTATAACTCGAGAACGGCTGGACCGATTTTAATGATCTTCGATTTTTTTGATTCGTCTCTGCTCCGGTCATGCTTTAGGCATATTTATTTTCCATAAATTCAATTAGTTTCCATTTTATAAGCGTTTTAAATTTCTAATGTTAACTTTATGGGGACTAAGTTTGTTTACAAATGTTCTACAATAAAAACATTTGATTTCTTAAGCTACAGTTGTTGTTTTACTTTCCATTAACAATATGCTTTACCATCCAATGCCATCTGAATCATTCATTAATTTAAAACTATGGAGTAAATATATACTGTACAAAATGAACAGATTTATTCACCATGTTAATAGTTTACGTTAATAGTTTACGGGGACTATGTATTTATATTTTTTATTTTCTGTCTGATTAAAAGTCACGTGTTTATAATTATGATGGCCGAATAAAAAAAAATAACGGTGTTTATACATATTACGTTTGTTATAATAATCAGCCGTTGTATATCTTTCCTATGAAAGCCGTAATACAGTTAGGTTTTGTTTGGTTTTAGGTTGGATTAGAAAAATTGTGAATCAATCCACTCAGATCTAGTTATTTTGTGGTAATGTTTTTAATATGTCTTATCGTTTCAGTATTGTTATTAACTATGCCACAACCCAGAATATCAAATGTTTCACAACAAAGTCGTAATGCTATTCGACTTCAGAACATGGCCAATCTGAAAGTTAACACGTATTTACTGTTACGCGTTATGAAGTTCGCCGGGTCAGCTAGTTTAATATAAAAAGGATGTGCCTGCCTAATGACACTGTTTATTTTTAAACCATAAATTAAAAAAAAACTATGTTTTGCCACTTCGTTGCCAAGCTTCAGAATGTAATACTGTACTGCTATTAGATCATATTACAAGATACAACTATGAGACAAGCTACCGATTAGATGACTAACTGATAACGACTGAAAAGAAACAGAGCTAAGTCAGTAAACAGTGTCTTTCTTAGTTATAATGTCTACCTTCCAATTATGAATTTAATATGGAATTGCATTACGTAATACTACTAGTGTGTTTAAGTGAATTTTTTAAGTGGAATAGTGTTAAGGTAATTTATATTACTATTTCAAATATAATATAATACTTCTGTGTACTAATTCATAAAAAAATATATTTGGTTTAACACCAAAAGTACGCATTTTATAAGTTGGTTTCTTTTTTGTCTTTTTTAAATGACTGTGTAATCATATTTTATGAGTATTTAAAAACCATCATATTTTTGAGAAAGTAACTACAACTTGCTCCCGCTATTATTGGTGAGAAGAAGGTTTACCATTATAGATTTTGATTTTTTAAATAGCAATTTAGTGTAGTCAAATATCATTTAAAAAGTAATTTATTGGACATAATAGCTGATTGTCTGTAAACCTTTACATTACATTCTAAGGTAGGGAGTCATTGATTGGACATAACGGGTCTAACGTCTTTTTCATTTTAAAAGGAAGGGATTAACGTGAGGTAATATTGTATTTGTTTAGTTAAATAACTAAAATAATCTAGTAAATGAAATGATAAAGTAAATAATAAAATGTCTGGGACGGTGGCGACGTCCTGTAATCCAGCTACTTGGAGGTCACGAATTGTGGATAGTTGTGATAGATGGTTGGTGGATGTAGTGTTCTCTTGTGTGGATTTACGTCCGCACTATTAAATACTACGTTAATCCACAAACACCATCCTCATAATTAGACCAATTTGTATTTCAGAGGCCGTGGTTCGGATTCCACGTTAAACTGTAGGTCCATTAGTTGCCATCGGCTTTTGGGCTATTAATTAACAGCCCTGTCTAAGGAACATGTCAGCCTTAGTCAGTAATAAGACTGCAAGATCGCGCCACAATCATCTTACATTCATTCCTCATTCATACTTGGCTTAAAATACCTACCTGGGTAGGTCGCCATTTCAGTTAAAAGTATAAAGTATAAGTGTTTAGAATCAAAGAAAATAAGTGGTGGGGATTTTTGTTTGAACATAGTTATATACACTTTACAGTTTAAAATCTTATTTGTATTAATATGGTTATTTATTTCACATGGATCACTCAAGTTTCATTCCAGGGTCGAAGTTCCAACGGAAATCCTTCACCAAAAGGGATGGAAACGACGAATTTCGATGAACTGGTGGGATTAAAGACGTTTATCGATAAAAGCTTGATGATCAAAGAAGTTTTCAAATCACCACATCACACTAATTTAATTTTAGCTCCACGAAAGTTTGGAAAAACCTCTAATTTGAATATGGTAAAACGATTTTGCCAAATCGAAGTTGACGAAAATGGTAACCCAAAAGATAAAACATCGACTTCAAGCTATGCTCTCTTTAAGGGGAAAAATTTAAAAATATTTAAAGACGAAGAATTTGTAAATGAGCATCTCGCTTCACATCCAATCTTGCACTTAGATTATAGCCCTCTTAAACATATCGAGTCTTACGAGAACTTGTTTGATAAGCTCATAGTCATAATTAGCAAAACCTTTACAGAACATAGTTACCTGCTGAAAAACACATCATTGTGGTCCGGCTTTGAAAAGGGTCTTTTTGAAAGCTACGTCAAAGCTAAAGAAAATCATAAGGACCACAACACGCACATTCTTACAAGCTTGAAGTGGTTGGTTGAAATACTTTATAAACATTTTAATAAAAAAGTTCTAGTTCTTATTGATGGCTTTGACGCTTACGTGTACAGTGCATTATTTATAGACTGCAAGGGAATCGATAATATTTTAAAACTCATGATTGAAGTTGACGGAAACTTAATAAAACCTAACAACTATGTGAGTAAAGTGATTTTGACCGGATCTTTGAAGGTGTTTAGGAAAGATATGAACAAGGACATTTGGACTTATCATTTCCAAGAAGATCATCCTTTCAGTTCGTACTACGGCTTGACGAGGGAGGACCTTGAACACGTATTGTCCAAACTCGTCGGCAACTGTGGAGAAAAGTACGAGCTTCTAGGACACATAACAAGCTATTACGGTAGCTACAATATATTTAGCGAAGACAGCTCAGTTTTAGAAATCTACAATATTTGGGCTGTAATAAACTATGCGCTTCAAAGAGAATACGTCACGGACTATCTAGTGGATCCTGAGAATCTACGTGGGTTCAAAACCATATTTAGAGCACAGCTGATCAAATTCAAACTTCAAGCGCTTATTTTGGGGGAGAATGTCCATGTTGATAGGACGCTTCCTTTTACAGAGGAAGACATAAGAGCTTTGAACTATATTGTCAAGTCTTACATTTCGCCTCCCACTGCTGTTGACACATTTCTACGACTTCTCTACAGTTTTGGATACTTGACCCAGGTGAAAGAAAACAAAGGACTTTTACTGCAAGAATTTAAAATACCAAATAACGAAACCTATGAAGAACTTATGAAATATACTCCTGTGTAGTTTAGGTTGATAGATTTGATTGCAGTTACGAAACAAAATATTAACATTTTAAATTTTTATTAGTTTTGTATATAGTTACATTTTGTTTTTAACACAGTTATCTAAAAATAAAACTATTTTATGTTAGTATTTACACAACTAAAATTTAATTGTATACTATAAAATAAGTTTTCAAAGTTTAAACTTTCTCTTGTGAACATTTTAGAAAAACTAACTTACCAGATTTCCCCCCCGAATCCTTCAACTGAACTCAACTGACTTTGTTCTTAGGTTTAATAATGACTTCGGCAAATAAATCGGCCTTGGCAGTAAAAAGCTGTACAGGGTGTCCAAGAAAAACGTTTCAGGTCAAAATCCAAAATGGTAGCTATTTTAAATTTTAAAACTAAAATACTTTGTTAACGGTAAAATTTGAAATGGTCACCATTTTGGATTTTGAACTTGGATCATGCTAGTTATTTTTTTAAATAATAGTAGTCTACTAGTGTAAAACACATACCAAACCGTCAAAAATGTTTGAAATAAAAATATATTTTGTGGAAAATAGAAAAAGGCGGAAATCTGAGAAGATAAGCGTTTTAGACCATACCTCCATCGGAACCTTCTTCTTCCTTTTAATGTACCCAATCACTCACCGAAGCCCTGGAACGTTTTTCATGGACACCCTGTGTATTGTCACTTTCTTATGAATTTATAAATATGAAGAAATAGTTTATTTTTTGTAAATTAATCAATTACAAGGAATTGTATGAAACAATAACAATTTAGAAATGTAGTAGGCCTGATTTAACTCTAAACAATGTAGTGGTTTTCTTAATTTTTCAAATTTTGACGATAAAGGTCTCTTAAAACCATAAATTCGATTATAGTACCCAAAACAATTTTCACATTAATCACGACCACTCACCCAACTTCGCTAGTATCAATTCGCTACACCCCTCGTGTGGTAAGTACAATCTGTTATATGAGGCGGTTATATAAGCGAAGTTGCCTACACGTGGTCTTGTAATATTAGGAGGGCTGTATTCTGCCTCTGCCTCCGCCTCAACCTGAGGGATCGTCTTCCAATCAACCAATTATAATCAAGTTACTGCTCCGAAGTAGCTGGGTTCAATGACTCGTAAAGCCAGACCCGGGATAATACCATTATCGTTTAATTAGCATGCGTTATTTCTGTAAATAGAACTAAATATTTATAGTTTACATTTTTCACCCCAAAGAATATTGATAAAAAATTTAGAATTTAAATTTTTAGATTAACTTAAGTTATTACAATTACTTCAAACTTTTTGTAATGTATTTTTTCTTGACAGTAACCAAAAGTTTTTCGTAAATAATTTATAACTTTTATAAACACCTGTAAATGTAAATAAATCTTTAATTATATACTTGTGTGTGGTTCTTTTGTTTTTAAGAACGGTTTTTTACCCAGGGGTAGCTAAAGAAGCACTCAAATATGGAGGGCCTGTACCCATTGAACAGTGGTGGTTAAAAAATTAAAATATCTGATGATTTAGAATCATATTCAATCCAGCCCTAAAAGCTACCACACTGAAAACTATTTGAAGAAAATGCTTTAATTGTATTGAATACTTGAGAGTACTCGAGAAAATAAATAGGTTACACTTAAAAAACATAAGACATGTATTTTAGTGAGAGAATAGACTACAGTCTTTCACTATCCCTTAATAATGGATAAAAGTTACAGCTGTAACAGCTGTAGATTCTATGAAATTTATTATAAACAAAATTAATAAAAATTTGGACGGTGGCGTCGTCCTGCAATCCAGCTACTTGGAGGTCACGAATTGTGGATAGATGTGGGTGCAGTGTTCTCTTGGATTAACGTCCGCACTATTGAATACTACGTTAATCCACAAAGACCATCCTCATAATTGGACCAGTTCGTAATTCAGAGGCAGTGGTTCGGATTCCATGTTCGATTGTAGGTCCCTTAGTTGCCATTGGTTGTTGGGCTACTAATTAACAATCCTGTCTAAGGAAAATGTCAGCCTTAGTCAGTAACAAAACTCGAGCCACAATCATCTTACACTCAATCTTTATTCATACATGGCTTAAAATACTTACCTTGTAGAATGGTCGCCATTTCAATAATCTAATGTAATCACTAATGTAATCATTGAAATGGAAGTGACGTCATATGGTTATAATGACAGCTGTTTAGAGGAACTGAAAACATTCCCTTTAAGTTTACCCAGATCTGTAAATACTATTTCCCGTGGGGAAGTAAACACAATAATTTTAGTTATTATAGTAATTTTAGTGGTTGGAATTTCCCAACGCACCTGTTTTTTAACTACACAAGGTTTTTTGAGGTCGCGAAACTCCTCCCGTTTTCAATTGATTATCTTAGAATTTACGTACTAAGAAGAATAGCCACTTTTACCAATGTAGTGAGAATTTGCCTATTCTCAGCCAATCATTTGAGACGAGTTTTCACTAAGTCCAGAAACGTAGGGTGGTAAAAAACACAGACCCGTAGGAAGTCAAAGAAAATAATAGAGTTGATAAAACTATGTCACCATTTTACGTTAGTACAAAGTAGATTTATTTAAATCAGAATTCGACTTACTATTAGATGTATACTTACATAATATATTAGTATTGACTGTAATTATGCAATTAATTAAAGTCAGTGGAGAATAATTACAGAAACGTTACAACACATCTTGTTTGGACGCAAATAGCGATGTAAACAATGAATAATTAAGTTCAAATACTAAACTAGTAATTTGAACTTAATATTTGCAAGTGGGAAGCCAACTTCTGTTAATTGAATTGGGTTTTCAGCTCTAGTTGAAATTCTGACCTGTGTGTTCTATACGATTCGTACATTATACAATTAGCTAACTTATGTTCAATAGAAATATTTTCCCTACCATATCACACCTATCCTCTCGTGGAGATTTTAGATAGCCTCTCTTAGGGGTGCTACTTAGCCCTCTCGTAGAAATCCTACCACTAGCCTCTCGCGGACCTGTACCTAACTTCTCACGTGGATCCCACCTAACCTTTCGTGAGGATCCCAATGAGGGTAAATACGCTATCAAAGTCCACGATTTGGTTTTGAGGTGGAAAAGTATGTTTTGGAATTGTTCATTCCATACCATAAATTTCCCCTATTATGATTTTTAACCACTTCATAGATTAGATTATTGAAATGGCGACTCTACCACAAGGTTGGTTTTAAGCCAAGTATGAATGAAGATTGAGTGAAAGATTATTTTGGGACGATCTTGTAGTCTTGTTACTGACTAAGGTTGACATGTTCCTTAGACAGGACTGTTAATTAATAGCTTAACAATGATTTGAAACTATGGGAACTAACGTTTAACGTGGAGTCCGAACCACTACCTCTGGTGAACTAGTCTAATCACAAAAATGGTGGATTAACGTCGTATTCAATAGTGCGGACATTAATCTACACAAGAAAATAACCCACCGCAATTCGTGACGTCAAAGTAGCTGGATTACAGGACGACGCCACAGTCCACGTCATAATAGTTTAGAGGTTAAAGCTTAGTACAAGAAAGTGAATTTGACACCGTTTCAACAAGTCTTTATGCTACCAAAGTGAACAGCTTTCTTGGTATGTTTTGGTTCATTATTATTTCTTTAGTATTTCCACCATTTGAACTTTTATACCTACGTCTAATTCCAAACATCGATGAATTTTTGTTACCATATTTTTCCACTCTACGGAAATGATAAAGAGCCCTGGAGGCTGGATGGACTCTTAAGTTTCTTCTCCCTTTATTTGTAACTCAGACTGTTAACTCATTCATTTTAAATCTCATCTTAGTGCGCAGCTACTAGAAAACACTCTTTTCTAGTAGGTGCACACTACATAGAAAAATACTTGAGAATAAGTGAAATTTGTAAAAGGTGCTCATATAGACTAAGCTACTTTAGAAACGTAAAATCTTCATTCTAAATAAGTGTATCGTGCGAATAAAGTGTTATTTCAAAATATTTCGGAATAAAACTATTACAACGTAGTTAATGATTAACTTTGCAAAACGGCTCAAACATGGCTTACATTGCAGCTTCATTAAGGCACGACTTGGTCTGATGGTCTGAGACTAAAGATGGTTTTGATGTTCCAACTTTGAACATAAAGTAAAGCTGAGAAATCTCTGTTGTTTCAAGCGGCATTCTCTGGCGATAAAATGCTAATGTGTGAAGTTTGCTGAGAGAGTCGTTTGATGCAGATTACTAAATATTCGCTAATACTTCACGGTTCAAGGATTTTATTGGAAACTAGCGTTGCTGCGATGTACGAAATAGATAAATCGGGTTTAGGTTCGCTGAAAAAATATTAAACAGTAAAACATAGATGGAAAATTAAGAAAGACTATATCACGCTAACAACAGTGAACCTTTGATCATTTTACAACCTGGTAGATACACACACACACACGCACACACACACACACACACACACACACACGCACACACACGTTCAAAATCAAATATTCGTTAATAATACCCGATATCAAGCTTTTATACATTTCAGATAGCGAAAGGAAAATACAATCTGATTATTATAATAAACTAGCCAAAGTATAATCGTATTTTAAAAGGCTGAAAGGACTCTACCGATACATTTAAAATTATAATATCATTGTTTACAAAATGACAAAACAGGAGTCTACAACATTTCAAAGTAACATATGTCAAATATTGGGAGAGGATAAGGATTAATGTAATAGAGACAGTCGTCGGAAAAAAACTTAAAATCTACCATTCCGCTATTTCAAATAATTCACTAATTTCGATCCAGCAGTTTATCTGAAAAATCAACTTTATTTCTTCTTCTTCCTGAACTTTTAAAATATAGTGCAAACGGATGTTATAAAAACTGAAAACATTGAATGGGTATTTACAGCAACCATGTTTGCTTCTCGAACTGTCAAATTTTAGTATTCACCTGTTCATTAAATTTTTTATGTTTTCATTCTCTAAAAATGTAAACATTGAAAACTTAGGACGTTACAGTAGCATGGATTTTAAAAATGAGTATGCCTATGTGTTGCATGAGTTTAAGATCTACCTTTGTGTAAAATTTCAAACTGTTTGGTTCAGTATTTTTTGCGTTCACTTGCCACAACAAACCCACAAACACACAAACCCACAAACAAACATACAGAAACCACCTCTTCTTTATAATATTATTGATGATAGATGTAATATGTATAACACATCGTATTTTTATCTGGCCAACATATAAACATGGGATTCCTAATTATAATACACAGTCCAAAAAAACTGAAAAATATTAACGTGGTTAATAAACCTTCATTTTGAACAATACATATAAATACATTTCAGTATTTTTATAGCGTTATTGGTTTTTAAGTTCAGGGAGTATCACGGCCAATACACAGTCTTTAAAAATTTTAAGTAGTATAAAAATAATGATGTGTTCTACAAAATGGTGGATTGGCCTTTTTGGCTAACCTAACCATTAATCACACTATTATGTTATGTGGAGTTAACATTATCGGAATATTGAAACTATATGATGAACAATCTTGGACCTCTTTAAGGACAGGTTCTTCTGGATAATGTGTTAAGAATTTATGCGAAAACCATTATAGAAAATGGATTTACTCCTACATAAACAGTACCGTGGTGTTTAAATTTTTTTATATCATATATGATATGAAATATCATGAAAAGTGTTTCAATGTGTGTCATGACTATTTCTTTTATTGATCAAAAATTATGATTAAATTCATTCAATTCCTTATATTCTTTTTTTAGTATATGGATAAATATTCATGATGTTAAAATGAGGTTTTGACATGGATATGCCTTACCTCTGGGGAGTGGGGGCGGTTTGTAAGATGGAAAATATGTAACAGGTTTCCATAGAAACCACACCAGAGTATTGTATTGAATTTCTAATGTAAAAGAATAAGTACAGCTGTTTACACGAAGTGAAAACATTCCTTTTAGACATATCCATGATCTAACCTATTTCACACAGGGAAGTAAATATAAAAAATTCATAAATCTCACTGATTAAGACATCACAAAAAAAGAAAATATTATTATTACAACTATATTATACCCTTGTAGACATCATTTAGTCTAAACATGTCCATTTTTCTATTTTTCATTTCCGTTTTTCCATTTCTGTTTAGGTAAAGCCCGAACCCCCTCACGTCTATACTGTGTTCACGTTTTTCTTCCATTCGAGTATTATTCTTTCCCTCAGTTACTTTTTCCTCTTGTTCGCCCACTGTCATTCATCCTCTTCTCGGTCTCTGTCCCTTTGTTCTGTGGTAACAATTGTAGCACCTTGTACTTTTTACTGCGTGATTGTATGTAATACGTATCAAAATATTAAAATTCGTACGTTTTACATTATTTTAAACATTCCAAACTATTCTTTTTTTAATTTAAAAGATAATAAAATTACTAAAGTGTAGGCTAATAGATTTTAAATCAACTTTAAAATGTCTACGCCTCTTTGTCAGACTATTTTAGTTGTTTTTACAGTTTCTTAAATAGTTTTCATTTCATGTCACGTCAATTTTTATCACTTAAACCAAATGACCTCCGAAATCGAAGATAGAAAGGGTCGGACGACCGGTATTACATTTGAGCTTACCGAATTAATCGAGCCAGGATCCGATTATTCTGATGCGATTGCTCCAGGATTTGTAATCATTTAATCTCTCAAACTGAAAACTACGTTTCAAATTTTCATGAATTAATATAAAGGATGTTTTCAAACGCATTGTAAAAACTCATTAACAGTCTGCATCAGTGGTAGCCATCTTGAATTTTAGTCCCGTAAGAGCAATGTTAAATTCTGGCGGAACATACCTTCACTTTGGCGTCTGTAGTGGCGTCAATTATCAAAGTATCAATGTAAAACTTTAGAAGTACATTGATGAGATGTATGTTCAAAAATTTTACTTGATATAAAAACAAAAATCCAGGAATATTTTACAAAATAAATCATTATTTTTTTATTGAGAGCGAAAATAAGGATTTCTGTAAGGTGGTACCCTGGAGGACTGTAATACCTTTAATTTGACACCTCTTCCGTTAATTTATGACAATAGGTCAAGGAGATATAGGCGCCAGAATTTAACATTGCTCTTACGGGACTAAAATCAAGATGGCTACCACTGATGCAGACTCTTAAGAGGCGTTGCGACCAACTAAGAGCAGTTGAAAGGTGAAGGATTGTCACTCGGAGAACTGCCGAATAATTTATTTGTATTATATGTATTTATAAAGACACATCAGTTCATAACTGTTTTATTACTCCAAAAAAAGAGTCAATCAAGTAGAGCAACCAGTAATGTTATAATTGTAGTTTATGCAACGATTGTATTATTAATGCCTTAAACTCACGAATGGCTTTAATGCATAATACAATCGTTACAACAATAATTTATCTACGTCCAACAATATTCAGACTTTTAAAAATATGAGTTGTATATTTCATTTATCTATGAGCATTCAGGGTATCAAAAATTACCGGTGTGAATTTCATTCCTAGAGTAATCAGCTGATGTGCGAATTACGTTGTTCTTATTCTGTGAATGGTTTAAAACTCACATTTGAGGTTAGCCACTAAAACGTAAGACAGTGCTTATGTTTTGCTTATGTCATAAATACAGTGCTCTTTATGAAATCAGCTGATTTTGCATTTCATTACCATAATGACATTATTTTCGTCAAATTCTGAGCTCTGATTGGTCTAGAACCTGTATCGTTAGGTACAATTTAGTTAGTTAGGTAGTAATTTATCAGTTGATACAGTTTATTAAATTATAATATTATATAGAAAATATACGTGTAATAAGGAAGCTATAGAATTTCAACCCGTTGGTAAACGTTTGTTTTGTTATAACAACAGATTATTCATCTACCGCCGTTACTCAAACAAAGCTATTAATTCTGCAATTCAGATGTATTCTGATGAATATGTAATTTTACAAAGTAACTTCTAGAAACAGATTAAACACATACTCTTCTTGTCTTTTTGTGAATATTGGAGGTAATTTATTACTGTTGATTTCAACAAAAAAACATCTTTAGAGAGTAAATTTTCTTGCTTTTCTTTCTGCCATAATTTTGTGTGTAGTTATGCTTTGTATCTTTATAGGTTTTTAAGACTCATTTATTTATGGACGGGTATTGATCAAACTTTTTATGATCAGAATTTTGTATGGTAAAAATATTTACTCTATTCCTCACAGCAGTACACCTGCATACTCTTTCCCATGTTAATCTTAAGGAGAGTGGACAAACTATCTAATCTATTTAATAATATTGATAAAACTTGTTTTGTAGCTTCAACTGATCAAAGTCAAACTTATGGCAATAGACTTACTTACTCCTTCCTATATAATTCCATAAAGGAAACATTTCTCCTGAAAGTTTTGGGCTTTTAGCTTGACATGAAATTACGGGAGAGGGTTCTAATTAACGGTCTTAATTCCGTACGTGCAGGAAAATACTTTGATTATCTCAGTCTACGGGAAATCAATTATAACGTACAAAGTTCCCAATAAGAATAGAATTGGGACTAGAAATCGCTGCTTTGTTTTTATTTTTCAAACGTGTGATTAGGATTTATTCAATTGCAATGTTCTGTATTGATATGAAAGCTATTAACAATGTAGAACTGTTTGAAATCCATACTATAAGAAAACAAATATACAAATATATATAAATTATTTTACTGCAGAGGGTACTTAACTTTGGAAGATGTATTAAAGTTATCTACATATGTATTTCATTTTAGTATTACCACATATGTTATTGATTTGGAAATTCGCTGAGTACGCAGGTCTGCTGCGATAGGGGTATTTAATTTGTTTGTGTGGTAGATGTTTTTTCTGTAGGTTACTAGCATCACAGATCAAAATGAATACGAATCAACCAGTTATGACTATTTATTGTATATTTAGAATTTAAAGATATTTTTAAAAGAGTATTTATAGAAAGCTTTGTAACAGACTATGTTGATTTCCATTTATAATATAAATATTTTAAAAATTTAGGTTTATTATTTTTCTTTTTGAATCTTCATTTATTGGAATTGTAAACAGTTATGATCAAAGTGCAGGTAAATAATTACATGCAGACCTGATATTTACCAAAAGTTAATATTAATCGACCTACCGACGCTGAGAGTTGCTTCGAACACTAAATAAAGCAATTAGAAACTCCAAAAGTTTATTTTTTAGTTTTACAGTTAAAAGTAAAACTAAATATGACCTAAGTCATTCAAATGAAGTTTAAACCCATCGACTATTTGATATTCATAACCATTGAATATTTCATTCGTTTAAGTGGTTTAATATTCACCGCGAAGTCTTTTGAAGTGAGAAAACACCTTGTTGCGTTACGTCACAACATGTTTTGTATATCAAGCTTAACTCATCTTAACCGCTTCGGGATTATTGCATAGGAAGTAGGGAACTAATTCATACAAAATTTCATACAAAAAATTCATACAAAATTCATACAAAAAAGTTATAAAAAAGATAAGCTTATTCAGCAATTCTTTTTAATGGATGGCTTAAAAAGAAGATAAGGAGCCATAAACTATAACTCTTGGGTTTTCATGATTTTTATCGATTTTTCATGAATTATAATTCATGGTTTTGCATTATTTAATCGATTTTCCATGAATTACAATTCATGGTTTTTCATGATTTTCATTGATTTTCCACGAACTATAGTTCATAGTTAAAACTATGAACTACAGTTCATTGTTTTCAGTTTGTAATTAATGAATATCATCGATGAAAATAATGAAAAACCATTAATTATAATTCATGGAAAATCGATGAAAATCATGATAATCCATGAATTAGAATTCATGGAAAATCGATGAAAAAAATGATAAATAAAATCATGAAAAACCATGAATTTTAATTCATGGTTTTATGAAATATGGTTTTACATAATCATTTAAGTGGACTTTCATAGAAATAATTTTCACACTTAACTAGTTTAAAGGCTAACCTGCTAATATAAGAAAAAATATAAAAATATATTGAAATAATTACAAAATTTTTGAAGATACAAAGACATGAAAAACAAATTACGTTATACTAGGGAATGGATTTGGCATAACTGTTTGACGTATTTTACAAAAACTTTATATCTAAATAAATTTGAGTTGATACTCTCTTACACCAAAAGGTAGCTGTGATGGTCACTTAAGCTGGTGAGAGGAGGGGCGGAGGGGTTGATTTATTAGAAGGGCTTAAGACAAATGTTTGCGTTGATATTAATTGCAGGGTCGTGTGGAGCAATTCTTCAGTGTCCACTCCACTAACTTTTTATCCCTGTTTTATAATAAAACACATCACTCAAATGATTTGTACCTCCTTTGTTATCACTTTTAAAAGATTTTCTTAAGTTGAAATTAATTTAGTTTATTTGTTGATGTATTTATTAACTATTTAAAATTTAGTTTTAGTAACTGACTGAACACGTTATTTAATATCACAATATGCCTGTGTAAAGTGAAAATAAGATCTTATTCCAAATTCATACTGATAAAAAATTACTAACCTTTTTGTTTTGTAAATTGTTTGCGGAGTATATTCCAAGTTGTTTAAGTATTTTGTTCATTTTGAGATGCAAGACCCAAATTTGAAACGGTGACGTCGTTTAGTTAGTGACGTAATTACTTTAGTGACGTCATAGTTTGGTTTTAAGAACAGCTGTTTAGAGGAACTGAAAACATTCCCATTAGAAATATCCATGATACTATTTCCCACAAGGAAGTAAATACGAAAAACTTTTTGTTTTGGATTTTTCTAAACAATTACGACTTTGAAATGAGGAAAAGTAAAAACATTCCTTACATTACTTATAATAGTTATCATCATATGGGAACCGAAACTATTTGGCATAAGCAATAGATTGGATTACACAAAAGTACGTGTTTATTTTAACTAAAATGAAAATTTTTCCTTTCTAGTGATATTTTTAACTTGTTTTTAAGCCCCCATAACAAATTTATTGTATTTATAACGTCAGAAATTAATTTTAACCCAACAAAAATTTACTATTTTACTCTAAAACACGATTGAATACATTGACAACTTTTTATTTTTATCCTGGATCTTTAAAGAGGGTCTAAAAGGAATGGCTTACTATAGTAGATACAATTGTATTTTTGTAAGTATAGATACTAGCAACAATTAGTTTAGGTGTATTAACGAATTAAATTAATTTTTGATTTCAATTTACTCTAGGCTAAAATAGAAAACTTTTAGTAAACATAATTACAGATTTACTGGATATTTTATAAAGAATGACTAATCGACTCGAGAACAGTTTCAGTGATCATGAAGATTAATCGATTTGTAATTGTTGACTTTTCCCTAAAAACATCAGATTTGTTTATTTTGAAAATCAACCTCCAAGATTTATTTGAGTAGTGGGTTATCATTCGGCCAGATCTATTTATCTTTAGAAATGCATCCATTCAATTATTTTCAAATTGGCACTTTAATAAAAATTGTACTACCAGTATTTAAAACTTTCTTAAACATACAGAACGACGAACAGACATTTTGTTAATATATTACCTATGAGGTCAACTTATATTTATTACCTATGAGTAAGTATATTTTTGTTTTACGTTTGTGAAAACTGCTTTTTCCTACATCTACCATCAAAGTCGTACTTCGCTCTCTGAAATAGAGTACTAAAGTATTACTTTTAGTCCCAAGGGACTAAAAAGTAATCCCATAAGACTAACATGGGAAGAAATCCAAAACAAGAAATAATAGCAGGTGACAGTATTAATTATTTCTTGAATAGTCAGCTGAAAGTTTGCATTGATTGCTTTGAGGTTATGTTAGCCAACTTAGAAAATTATAATGATTCAGGTTAATGAATTGTTGGTATTTTGTAACCAGTGTTTGTATGTGTAGATGGAGGAAAAACTTTAAGTGCATCATCCATCAGGAAACAGTTTCCTTTGTGGACTAAAGTTTCACTTTAATCCCTTATTGCGCAAATAACTATTTCGAATCGAAATTAATATTTAGGGAGGGAAAGGGTCGGCTGATGTCAAGGTCTTTGGCTGATAACTATTAAAATGTAGAAAAAATAAAAATACATATATGTTATTGTTAAGTTATCGAAAGTATCGAAGACATTTAATTATCGATTATTAGTGTTGATAGACAACTAGCTGATCGTTGAGAATTGCAAGTACAAGGTGGACGTATCTCATACGTCTGTAAAATATTTGGTTTGTACAGTGGTTAGCTCAATGTCTTGTGTAGTTAAACAAATGTAGATCACAACACGGGTCTAAAGTAATGTATAGTAAAATTGATTTGCCTTTACTTGCCTGTAGATCTAAATATTATTTTTTCCCATGTACATTTTTGTTACTCGCTCAAAATTACAATCTAGTCTGGCAGCTCGGTTATTAACTTTGAGCTACTACAAAAAGCATTTCTTTCTATTCGTAGAACGAAATATAATATCGGGGGAACTAGAGCAATCTCTGTCAAAAAAGCTTGTATTTACTTCCCTGTGAGAAATAGGTTAGATAATGGATATGTCTAAAGTGAATGTTTTCAGTTATACCAAACAGCTTTTCTTTTAACCACATGACGGCACTTCCGTTAAACACTTCCGCTGCAATTTTTGCGTTCCAAAAATCTGGTAACTCCCCAGAGCTTAGACATAACTTAGGCAAAATTTAGTTGTTGCAATATCAGACCTACCAGCGCAGACCTATTTTTACACATTTTATGGTTTTATTTTTGACTATATTTTATGTGGTTTTTCAGGAATTAAACTTCGAAGATTATTGTATAATTAATACACGTAAATTCTTTAAAATAACTATTTGAAACAGTACTGATTAAACTATTGTTTGTGATGACATGTATTGACATAACGTCGGTAACAAGTATAAAGCAAATTTAATCTGGGGTTGTTCATGTCACATGTCATGATACTTGTTTTGGAAAATAAATTGGTAATTAATTTATCGGATTGATATTTTGTTTAAAAATTATATTATTCAGGTTGTGTATTGTTATTTTTAAATATTTTAACATGGATATGTCTTAGCTCTAGGGGGATGTTGGTTATTTTTAAGATGGAAAACATGTAACAGATTTCCATAGAATACCAGAGTTATTGTGTTTTAATATAAATCAATTAATCTGAACAGCTGTATGAAACATTCCATATTCCTATACGTATCCACAAAAACATTTTATTTTGTTGCACAGGGAATAATTTTCTTCTTCCATAGATAACAAATAAAGAATAATTTTAAGTAATGCATACACATTTCAAGGTGTGTTACAAACATTAACCATTCCAATAGATTTTGACAACAAAAAAAAATTTTTGGTGTATTACTTTTGTTAATTGGTTATCAACATTGGCATGAAAACATGTTTTAATTCTCGATTTATAGAGGTGTTTTTGTATAGGAGTTTTAGGAAACTGAATATTTAGTTTTTGTTAAAAATCATTAATGATGATAGTTTGTAAATATATATAAAACTTTTGTAAATTGTGTTTGATCGCATGGGTCGGCTACTTGGAGGTCACGAATTGTGGATATTTGTGAGCGATGGTCGGTGGGTGTAGTGTTCTCTTGTGTGGATTAACGTCCGCACTATTGAATACTACGTGAATCCGCACAAGACCATGCTTATAATTAGACCAATTCATAATACAGAGGCCGTGGTTCGGATTCCACGTTAAACTGTAGGTACCTTAGTTGCCTTCGGCTTTTGGGCTATTAATTAACAGTCCTGTCTAAGGAACATGTCAGCCTTAGTCAGTGAAAAGACTAAAAGATCATGCCACAATCATCTTACACTCAATCCTCATTCATACTTGGCTTAAAATACCTACCTTGCAGTATGATCGCCATTCGCCAAATCAAAATAATTTTAGATTTTTTTCAAATCATACGAGTGAAGTCCCTATACCATCTATCATCTAGTTTCCAAAGCAAACCTGACGACTATGTTGTGTAGGACCTTACATCATTGTCATAGAAGTTTGTGACACAACCGTCCACTTTGTGAACAGCTCCTAAAGTACCTTGAAACACCTATCAGAACTAACTTCAGCTCATCTGATCATCTACCTGAATACAGGGTTAGAAAATACTAAGCCTAAATTTTGTACGAATACTTCCAAAATGGTATAAGAAATAAACTATAACGTTTATATTTACAATTACAATATATTGAATAATCACATCAGTTTATTAAGTATAAATAAATATAGAAGGATATACAATGAATAATGTTCCACATGGAAATTAACCTAAAATATTGATTCAATATTAACTGTATAGTAATCAGCTAATTATATTTTAGTATTATGTTTTATATTTATTGAATATAAAACCTTGATTATTTTGTTATCTGTTGTTATCAATTGTTCAATGTTTTTAATTTGAAACTTCAAATTAAATTATAGTAAATTTTAATTATTGTATAAAGAACTAATATTTCTTGTTAATATAGATTTGTTTAAATGTTCATTGTTTTTGTTTAGTTTTTTTGGCTAAACACTTACGATATTACAACAAAAAAGAGCAAATTAAATTTTTACGATAATATACTCCGAAGCAGCCTGCTCGTTTTTGCAGTGAATCCATTGGTGTATGTTTTAGAATAGCAAACTATTGAATTTTTATGGTGAATTTATATAATTTTTCAATCCAATTTTATAAATTTACTTATTATCTGAAAATGATATTTTCCATGGAAAAGCTCGTAACTAGATCGTCGTGTTTTGACAGATTAATTCTTTTGGTGGTTATATTAACACGTGTCTATTATATCTCAGCACTATAGAGGATAAGCATTAAAATAAATCAAAAATCGAAAAACCATTTTTCAAATATTTTGTATTAATTAAGTCTTATTTTTTAGGTTTTTCTATCAAATGGAACACAACGATGTTGACAAAACTACCTTGGGTATTTACACAACATATACCTACTGAGACAAATGTTTCACAGCTGTTGACATTCATAATGTTTCATTTTCTAAAAATGTAACCTACTTCGTATAGTTGCGATAGAGAGTTTTAAAAATTAGCCTATGAATGTTCGTCATTTTAGATCAATTTTTAAATGCAGACACAGATTTTTTACAATACACGATACCAAAACAAATAAAAAAACTATTTTTATAAACATACAATATTTTTTATATGAAATCATTTATCATTCATTATTCATTATATACGATTTATAGATACAAACATTATCAACACACGTATTATCAATGCAGTATTAATCTGTACAAGTATCTATTTTATTCGATTTATTCGAAAGCTGTATCGATACTTGTATGAGAACTAACAACAGCAGACCCAGTATTAAATATAGTGTTTAACATCAGATTAGCCTAAGGGTAATTAAATGCAATCTTTATTTTATGCTAGGCAAATAGTTTTGAATAGTTTAGTAGCCGTATATGAATCTTCAACAAATAACTGAACGACGCAAAGTGTGTACTGCGACAAAAAGTTTAATTTGAAACTATTTAATTGGCCGACTTTAATATTTATTTTCTGACTGAGTAATATTTTCGTTTGTTTTGATAGCTTTTTAACAATGATTATAATTTGTGTTAAATATTTTATAACCATATCTAGCGCGTAGTTTCTTGTGAAGGGAACACTCTGAAAAATGTAAGGTATTTTAATTGAGTTCAACTTGTAATTGCCAAGCTTAGAGATGGTTTGCTTCTGCGTAAAATAAGCTCGTTCTGTTAGTGGTTTTCTCATCAGCAAATGTTGATTGGAATTCAACCCAATTTCGATCTTTGGCCGTAACAAGTTCATTATAAAAACACGGTTATAAGCAAGATTATTAAAATATTTTATTATTATAAATTAAGATTACATTTTATTATATTTTATTATTACATTTAATATAAATTATTAAATTATTTATCATACGAAATTTTTTATTTTATTTAATTTTTTTTTTGGTGAAATAAATTAACATAAATGTTGTCTTTTATTTGGAAGTAGGTGAAAAATGCTTTATGCCCACAGGTGGCTAGCCTGTAGTATGGGATTCCCCTAAGAAATGGGGTTACCCACTAAAAAGACCTTCTCTACTCTTTTTGTTTAGGTTATCTGGGCCTGTTCACGGTCCAGATCGCTTTTCTTCTCTAGTAGGACGCCCCGGATGAACTGTGACAAACAATCCCAGTTTCCCTCGTCCCCCATGATCCTGTGGCAGACCTTGTCAAGAAAGGTTTCGTGTAGCCTCCAGGCGGTGACTTCCCCAACGGGGGCAGCGGAAGAAAGTGTACTCCGCATCGTCGAGAACGCCCGGGCAGTAAGTACATTACAGTGAACCTGTCAGACACTGAGTAAAGTATTAATGTACCTCACCATGCCACCTTTTCACCCACGGTTAAACCTACTTGATGGGTCGCGCAGTCCATCGTCCTCGGGCGTCGTGCTTCCAGCTGTGTTGCCCACTGTTGGAAGGTTCAGGAGCGCTCTTCAGATATTTTGCATCCCTGTCTCGTTGTCTCTGATTCGACTTCTCTCCAGATTTCTCAGCGACCACCAGAATGTTTGGCCACTATCCGATTCAACATTGCAGGATAGATTAAGAGCAGAACCCTCCACACACAGAAGTTTAAGAGTACGGCCTCGACCAAACGTTCTGCTCGACTGAGGATGCAAATAATTGACAAATAAATTTGGTGATAATCTTGGTAATTAAAGAGCCTTGGAGGCCGTTATCCGGAAAATTAGCTAAGAAGCCTTCCCGTTGCTGGGCCATGCAGGGACAATTTTTGTCCCCTAGTCCAGGGCTACCAGCCCTGATGGTCGCGGTGCGGGTACGTCAAAGAAGCTATCTGGAGTCAAGGGCTTTTGTGATGTAAGAGGCTGAGTTGCGCGGTTGTTAGTAAATTAATTTTTAAGGCCTTTGAAGTAGTGCTTGCCGTGAGGCGGAGGATTGGTTTTTTTTGTTCTTTTTTTTTTTTTTTGTTTTTTTTTTTTTTTGTTTTTTTTTTTTTAATTTTTTTTTTTTTTTTGTTTTTTTTTTTTTTTTTTTTTATTTTTTTTTTTTTTGTTTTTTTTTTTTGTTTTTTTTTTTTTTTGTTTTTTTTTTTTTTTTTTTTTTTTTTTTTTTTTTTTTTTTGTTTTTTTTTTTTTGTTTTTTTTTTTTTTTTTTTTTTTTTTTTTGTTTTTTTTTTTTTTTTTTTTTTATTTTTTTTTTTTTTTTTTTTTTATTTTTTTTGTTTTTGTCGTTTTTTTTTTTTTTTTTTTTTTTTTTTTGTTTTTTTTTTTTTTTTTTTTTTTTTTTTTTTTATTTTTTTTTTTTTTTGTTTATGTTTTTTTTTTTTTTTTTTTTTTTTTTTTTTTTTTTATGAAATGTTTTTTTTTTTTTTTGTTTTTTCTATTTATCTTTATGTTGTTTTTTTTTGTTATTGTTTTTTATTTTTTTTATTTACTATGTTGTTCTGTCTTGGTTTAGTTTGGTATTTATTTTTGTTTTATTTTTTTTTTTTTAAATGGTAGGTTTTAACGGACAGAAAACTTAATTACAGCCTCAATCCTACATTTACACAAAGCCTGGTGAGCCGAAAGACAAATTACGTCGAACAATGGGCAGGAAACTTTTAAATCTGCATCGCGTTTTAGTTGAAGTCTTTAAAAAGCCGACAGAGAATAGCAATCAGATGGAATCCTAAAAATACTACCATCTAAGGTATATTTTGTGAACAATTCTATTACTTATATGAATTTACCCAATTAGTTCTGTTTTTATAAGTCTTAAAAGCTAATTTGCGTTAAGATTGATTTAAATTAAATTAATAAAAAGACACTCAAACTGTATGTATTCCAACTCAAGTTGATTTTTATTTCATATATAATTAAGATTATTTTTATTGATTTTTAATGGCTCAGAACATAATTATGTGATATACTGAAAAGATTAGTATAATCCGGACTAAGCAAATATAAAGCTGAAAACAAAGTTTTTAAAGATTAGATTGTTGAAATGGCGACCATACCACAAGGTAGGTATTTTAAGCCAAGTATGAATGAGGATTGAGTGTAAGATGATTATGTTGCGATCTTATAGTCTTAGACAGGACTGTTAATTAATAGCCCAACAGCCGACGGCAACTAAGGGACCTACAGTTTAACGTGGAATCCGAACCACGGCCTCTGAATTTACGAATCGGTCTAATTATAAGGATGTTCTTTGCGGGTTAACGTAGTATTCAATAGTGCGGACGTTAATCCACACAAGAGAACACTACACCCACCGACCATCGCTCACAACTATCCACAATTCGTGACTTCCAAGTAGCTGAATTACAGGACGACGCCTTTTGTACGTTTTTTGACTGCTTTAAAAAATTTTCTTTTGAATTTTACACCAGTTAAGCCCAGACTATATACTAATCTACTTATGTTTAACTCGTCTTTGGTCGCGTCGCAGTCTTTTCCACCCATCTGTTTTTGTTTAATATCTCTGGAGGTCTCCCTTCTTTTTTCCCTTCGTATACCTTCAAATAGACTTGTGCATTGGCCACTTGACAATACTTCACCTTTTTTCTGCAAGTCATTGTCTGGAGTCCGTTTACGGCGTGTACCAGTGGATAGTAGGTGACTCATGTAGTTAGTGTGATTTTGTGATTTTATCCAGTGATATTCAAGTGCTTTAGTCATTTTTACATGCCAATATTGATCTCAGAGAGGAGGAAACTCTTGGAAATTTATTAGATAGTGTTGACGAAGAAGTAAACATTGTGGAAGCAAACCTATGAAATCTAAGAGCGTTGGACGAGAAGACGAACATGTTTTGTTGACGAACCTCCTGTGCCGTCCACTGACGGGAGTTTGGACTGAGACTTTTTCATTGAAAAAGAATTGAAAGAGTACGAAAACGTGCAACACTTGTGACATGCAGAGCAATCAATTTTCACTGGCGTGAACCTCCCACTAAACAGACAACTAAAGGACTTTGATGACTTGAGATTTTACTGCTCTAGTAAAAAAAATCGTATTTACTTACTAATATTACTAATTATTGTTATTTATTTGTTTGCCTTTTCCTAAAGTTTTAGGACTTTAATGAGTAATTAGGTACATTAAAAGGAATAAAAAAGTTCCATTGGAGGTATGGCTTAGAACGATTATTTTCTCAGATATCCGCCATTTTGTATTTTTCACAAAATATGTTTTATTTCAAACATTTTTGAACGGATTTTTTTTAAATTTGGTATGTGTTTTAGACTAGTAGACTACCATTATTAAAAAATAACTAGCATCATCCAAGTTCAAAATTAAAAATCGTGGCCATTTAAACTTTTAAAACTAAAATACTTTAAAAACGGTTAAAAGTACAATGGCCGCCGTTTGGGATTTTGAGCTTGGATCATGCTAGTTATTTTTTTAATAATAGTAGTCTAGTTGTCTAAAACACATATTAAATTTGAAAATAATCCGTTCAAAAATGTTTGAAAAAAATATATTTTGAAAAATACAAAATGGCGTATATCTGAGAAAATAAGCGTTTTATGCCATACCTCCAACGGAACTTTTTTCTTCCTTTTAATGTGCCTAATCACTCACTAAAGTCCTGAAACGTTTTTAATGGTCACCTTGTATAAGTAATATTGTTGCCTATTCCAGAATAAACTTATTTCGTAGATTTAGAAAAGTTTTTCAACAGTTTTCTTTATTTATTTGTTTGCCTTTTCCTAAAGTTTTAGGACTTTAGTGAGTGATTAGGTACATTAAAAGGAATAAAAAAGTTCCATTGGAGGTATGGCTTAAAACGTTTATTTTCTCAGATATCCGCCATTTTGTATTTTTCACAAAATATTTTTTATTTCAAAAATGTTTGAACGGATTTCTTTAAAATTTGGTATGTGTTTTAGACTAGTAGACTACCATTATTAAAAAATAACTAGCATCATCCAAGCTCAAAATAAATATGTTTGCCATTTAAAATTTTAAAACTAAAATACTTTAAAAACGGTTAAAAGTACAATGGCCGCCGTTTGGGATTTTGAGCTTGGATCATGCTAGTTATTTTTTTAATAATAGTAGTCTAGTTGTCTAAAACACATATTAAATTTGAAAATAATCCGTTCAAAAATGTTTGAAATAAAAAATATTTTGTGAAAAATACAAAATTGCGGATATCTGAGAAAATAAGCGTTTTATGCCATACCTCCAATGGAACTTTTTTATTCCTTTTAATGTGCCTAATCACTCACTAAAGTCCTGAAACGTTTTTAATGGTCACCTTGTATAAGTAATATTGTTGCCTATTCCAGGATAAACTTATTTCGTAGATTTAGAAAAGTTTTTCAACAGTTTTCAAAAACGTATTTTCATATGTTTTCTACTAGAGATATTACACTACAATGCTATAGGATTTGAATATGCTTAATCTGTAACATTTATTTGATTAAAATATATGTTTATAATAGTTTTGTTAGCTTTTTACAGCCTGGTGGAATCCACCGTGCGCGTCCCCTGACGTAGCTTTTGTGACGCGACCTCATACGTCATAAGGTTCCAGCTCATCTGAAGACGGGATCAGATCCCGAACCCTGAAACGTCGTGAATCTTTGATTTTACTAATCAGTATTATCGATATGAAACATTTATCCCTCTCAGCTGTTTCCTACCAATTTGGTTGTTTCCTTTATTGTTGGCTTAATAAGACACACTTTTATTTATTCAGAAAAGTAAACAAGAAAGAGCTCTCCAGTCAGACCACGTGACTTGCAGCATTAACACGTGCCGGAAGACCGAGTAAACATGTTGGCCAGTCCTGCCAACTTAATAACTTCCTCGCAATTTCCGGTTCCTCTCACGAAAATCCTCTTTGTCATAAGACGTAAAAAATTATTATAGCCATCCCTAATTGAATAATATTTTAAAGTTTTTGTCCTTACTATTAGGATGTTGATGGGAAAATTAATTAAAAATAATAAAATAAAAGTTTTTTGACTCTCAAAATTAATGGTTATTTTATAAATAACGCAATGGTGGATAAGTTTAGTATTCAATTGTGTACTTATAAAATTAATTGATTTTAATTATTATGTAAAATTATTTCGCAATGGAAAATACTTAACTTTTCTGCTGCAGCTAAAGAGTGTAATACAACCAACATATTCTTAGTATTTTTAGCATTGATTCAATTGTTCTTTTATTTGAGTAAATATAAAATTATTTAACCAAAATAAAGTTTATACAGAAAATATGAATGGAAACCCGATTCATACTTTTTAATTTTACTCATTTTACGTACTGATACGTATAACTACATAAACAAAATTATTTTGGGAATATTTTTCTGCTACATATCCAAAAACTTGAAGACATGTAGTTTTGTATGTGGAAATCAGTTAAAATTTTACATTGATAATTGTATTTCTATTTTATCAAACACATTTGATCTACTAACTATCACTATAACTTGGAAGTAAAAATATATTTCATTTTCCAAAGCTACCAAAAGCTCATAATCTTCATTGGAAAATAAGTTTACCAGAAAGATGATTGGTCGGATAATACTTGCCGGGAGGATAAAGTGTTAAGCCTCGCCAAAACCACGTAGAAACGCTCTCGCTGAGGTAAAGGGCTTTACTTTCCCCTGTTCTAACTTTTAGGTAATTTCATGACTGACAGGCATCGTTTATGACGCTCTAATAATGAAATTTAAGCTACAAATATAAAATATCCCGTCGCAGCAGACCTGGGTACTCAGCGAATTTCCAAATCAATAATATAATAATAATAAAAATATATGACAAGTTTGGTAAAAATCTGTCGACAAACATGAGAATTATTTGCCTATACTCCATAAGATTAACATGGGAAAGAGTGTGCAGGTTTGCTGCTGTGAGGAACACTGAGAGTAGGTATTTATACCATCAAAAATATTTATTTTTAACATTTATACCAACTTTCATCAACATCTGTCCATAAATAAAGGAGTTTGCCTATTCTCCATATGATTAACATGGGAAAAGAGTATGCAGGTTTGCTGCCATGTTAAACACATAATCTATGATTTTTAAGCATAAATGGATGAACCTCAACCACATAAAGCTAAATATAAATTGTTATCCAAAAATATTGGTTAATAAGTGAAATATTAATTTTTTCTTATCCTCCATAAGATTAACATTGGAGCCCCAAAATACAACGAACTGTGTTTAGATTTTTTAATATCTCGGTAACCGTTGGAGATAGAGAAAAACTTTAAGCAACTTAATTGTGCAGCTTTTTAAGCTGATTCCAATAAAGAAAGATAAAATTTGCAATTTTTAAAAATTACATGGGAAAAATGGCAAAAAACCCAGCTTCTTCCCTATGGGAAATTCGCTAAAATCAACAAAATTGACCCATTATATTCCAACGTAAATGAAAAAATTCAAAAATATGTTTAATTAAAAAACCAAGAACTAACATTCTTATGAAACCAATACAAAACCTAAATAATTCACGTCATTGTTTATAGTAAAATCAAAACGTATTGCTAAACCTAATGGCTAAATCACTCCTATAAGTTTGTCAATATGATAATAAAAGATAAATTTAATAAACTATATTAATATACGAGTGAATATAATAAATTCAATAAAATGATATCATAATTGAATTCATAAAATTGTTAACATTTATATATTATTATGTACTTAAATACAGGGTGTCCCACAAGTAAAGTGCGTCCCTCTAGGAAAAGGGTTGTATGTGTCAAAATATTGTGAAAATCAAGAACAATATTTCCAAAAATGTTTTAATTTCCAGATATCCGTCATTTTGTATTTTTTTAAATAATTCTTCTGTTCGAATTACAGTATATCAATTCAACTTGTTCCTATTTGATGTACATTTACGAAGATGGGAAAACTGTACAATTTTTAAATATCCGCTATTTTGAAATTTCAAATTGTACCAATTTGAATTTTTTCTACGGTAGTTCTTTTTTATTTGTAAAAACATACTGAGTTTTATAAAGATTGGTTAAACAATTTCAAATGTAACAATCAAATTAAGCGCTTTTGCAAAAAAATATTCTTGGTTTTTTTTAATTCCTTAATTTCTTTGATTCATACAATATTTTCTCAGAGTTTGGCACTTTACTTATGGGAGACTCTGTATAAAAGGTTACAATTGTTTATACTGCTCGTATTTCAAACACTACAAGCAGAGGTAATGTTGTAAAGTTTGAGTATAGTTTGTAAACAAAGCATTATGGGAGGACAGGAGTCGAAGACACGGCTGCCGCAAGCGGCAATATTCTAACATCAGTTTAGTGGGAAAGTTCGGACGTAACATTAAACTTCGGCCCCCAGTCTACCCTTAATTGCGGCTAAGAATTGCGGTTCGTGCAGGCGTCGGTTCTATTTCTTGCTATGGATCTACATTCAGTAAAAACTACTTTTTAAACTAAAATATTTTCTGATACAGATAAAAAAAAATAAAAATATATTAACCTTCTAAAAACCCTTAAGAAAAAAAATAGTTGGCTGAAATGGGTACCTGTGGAATATTATCAATTATGATTTACATTTAATTCGCATTGAAAATAAAAAATTGTATCTCTCCAACTTTATGGATACGTGATTATTTCAGTAACTACCAGGAAGGTAAAGGTTATGTAAAAAGCTACAGATCCTCAAATCTATTTCCTACAGCTTTTACTAATAGTCCTTGGACTGGGACAGTGGCGTCCTCCTGTAATCCAGCTACTTGGAGGTCACGAATTGTGGATAGTTGTGAGCAATGGTCGGTGGGTGTAGTGTTCTCTTGTGTGGGTTAACATCCGCACTATTGAATACTACGTTTATCCGCAAAGACCATCCTCATAATTAGACCAGTTCGTAATTCAGAGGCGGTGGTTCGGATTCCACGTTAAACTGTAGGTCCCTTAGATATGCTATTAACTGTTGAGCAATTGATTAACAGTCCTGTCTAAGGAACATGTCAGCCTTAGTCAGTAACAAGACTACAAGATCGCACCACAATCATCTTACACTCGTTTCTCATTCATACTTGGCTTTAAATAACTACCTTGAGGTATGGTCGCTATTTGAATAGTTTAATCTAATCATATATACTATCATATAAGATAACTATTTCTATTGTACAACGTCAATATAACGCATACGATAGTAATTTAATTATTACTTTATTTTTTTAAGTATTTTTCAAATTCTATATTCCCGTTAATAATACAGAGAATAACGATTTTTCCATCTTTACTATCTGTAACTTTATATTTTATCTAGAGGTCAACACGATAAGTCCAATAAGGGTTCCAATATTATATTGCTTCTCTTGGTGAAGGCTTTTGGGGAAGCCTAGCTCATACGAGAACACCTTTATAAATTCCTAACATGCATTGTCGTATAGATATAGTTTTTATCTTAGTTATACACATACCAGGTTAAAGATTTTCTTAAATTAAAATTTTGATTTTAACAAGTAATATTGGAAACAGTCAAAGATAGATTTAGATAGAACTATAAGCAATTAATATGTAATTCGCAAAGAATCGGAATACGTTTCAGTAAATATAGGTTAAAATTTGCTATTTATAAATAGTTCAATAAATATAAATAGTCAGAAACAGAAAGACAAACAAATACACGGTTAGATGGATGTAAAGTCGAACAGAGAAATGGACAGAAAAAATATTAATACAGACGAATTGACAGAATGAGCAACACACTGACCGACAGATAAATTTACCATTGTTGTACTTTCGGACACTTCATTACAGTGAAGTTAAATTTAAAAAATGCTCATATCAGACAGACGAACGGTGAAAAAACGGATAGAAATCGGGATAATACCTATTTTAATTTTGGAACGAAAAACGACCGATAACGTCAAAATGTACAGACAAAAAATTAACTTAATATTATCCACGAGATTTGTAAGACCATACGTAATGAAAATATTATATTTTATATTACATGAGATAAAAATAACAGATTAACAAGGTTAACTTATTACTGTCAGCTTCTTTGAAACGCATCCAAATTGAATCAAAGTCAGTCGGAGCCTGGACAATTTCTCATTAGAAAATCATATTATGTGTTCCACCTTCCGTTCAATTTTCCTCACTTTAAGTAAGTGAAATATATCACCTTTATAAGTTGCATTCAACGGAAACACTCACCTGAGTACTTAAAATTATCAAAATTTTTCTCGTGAAAAATGTTTTGAACTAGTTTTGCCATTTGAATAGCTCTGTGTGATGATTTTCATTTAAATTGTGTATGAAATAAAGTTTACTGTACTTACTTGTTAAGAAATTATTAGTTAAGAACTAACTTTTACGAGGCGAATCTAGTAAATTGCGTTATTTATTTTTCACATCATAAAATAGTCAGTTTTCTCATTTTTAGTAGTAAAGTAATGGAAAATGCTAAATAAATGTGAAGTCAAATGTAGTCCTTTGAAGAAAAAAATCCAAATAAGTTATTAAAAACCAAAGTGTATATAAACTAAAAGTTACTTTATACAGTTCTTAATTTACATGACAATACATTTATTTATTTTAAGAATACACGTAGTGTAATGCTACAATACATTAGTTTCGGTACTCATACTGTTCAGAGCCACAGAGATAAGAAAGGGATCAGAAATGTCTAGTCTTGTTGTGTTAATGTTCCTGGTCAAAGTTAGGAACGAGTGCAGGAGCTGCATCCTGATGAGGATCTGGCATTTAGGTTATTGGCGCGGTAAACACTGAGCTATCGTCAGCATGCTGATGACTCTGGACTGATGAGACCATGCTTTAGCTCAACCATATGGAATATAACTTAACCCTCCAGGTGCTAACATCTCACTGTGAGATGTCAGCGAGGTGCAATTGTATAGCGCTATCGAAGTCAACAATTACTGTCACGGTGCTGCCATCTGCGAGCTAATACATGCAACTACTCTGTAGTTCCCTATTCTGACGCTTGAGTTCGTTATTTTGCCGCTAGAGTTTGCTTTTTATAGCCAAATAAGTGCTTTCTTGGCATAAGTGAAGTTGACGGCATTTGTAGGCTTAATTGGGATGGTTAGTGGTTATAAGGGGGGGCATATTTTGTGTTTTTTTGTATGCTTGGTATTTTATGAAGAGTTGCATAAATATAACAAAATTTAAATAGTCATAGCACTTGAAGGGTTAAAACAAGAAACTTCAAATATACAGAGTATCATTGAACTCCTTTACTGGCCTTAAGTAGATGACCGGGATCGTGATCAGGTGGGTCTTTATAATTACTGGACACGGCCATTTCAGGAAACATATACCTCTAAGGATTATTCGTGATAAACCAGAGTGCAGGCTATGCAAGCACCTTGGGGACAGCCAAAGACATCATCCTGTAGTGTGACCGATTTGGGACAAAGAGAAGGGTCCTTTTCGGACTAGAGCAAATGGGTAAGACAATAAACCTTAGGATTCACGTGTTGGTACCAGGAGTCCTACCTCATAACCAATCAATCAATCAATCAAGGTTCCTAATGTAACTGCAGATTTAGTTTTGGTTGTGTATTTCTATTTTCATACTCTTTTTTTATACTATGAACAACCAACCTAACTCCACAAATCGCTGTATGTCGGTGATACCTATCAGTTTCAGACTGGGACGGTGGTGTCGTCTTCTAATCCAGCTACTTGCAGGTCATGAATTGTGGATAGTTGTGAGGGATGGTTGGATGTAGGGTTCACTTGTGTAGCTTAAAGTCCGCACTATTGAATACTATATTACATCCTCATAATTAGACAATTTCGTAATTCACAGGTAGTGGTTTTAACTTCACGTTAAACTGTAGGTTCCGTAGATATATCTTTTAATGTTGGGGTATTAATTAACAGTTTTGTTTAAGGAACATGCCAGCCTTAGTCAGTAACGAGACTACAAGATCGCGCCACAATTATCGTACCCTTATTTCTCATTCATATTTGGCTTAAAATACTTTGTGGGAGGGTCAACATTTAAATAATCTAATATCTCAAAGAATATTATTGATTTAAATTAATTAATACAGTAATTTAACATAAGAGTTATAGAACAATATGCCGGTTAATTCAGTAGGAATTTGTTTAGGAAGAGGCGAAAAAAATTCTTTATGCACATAGGTTTATAGCCTGTTGTGGGACTTCCCTAAAACGGGGTCACCCACAAAAAACCTTCTCTACTCTTTAAAGTCAGTAATAAAATAAAGTTATTTTTAGTTACGTCATAAATGATTCATTAAATAAATCAAATTTACTAGCCAAAATGAATCATAATTTATTCTTACTCTTGTACGCCGTAATCTAAATAATTTAAATAATCAAAAGTATAACTTTTTTTTAAATAAATGGGAGTATCAGGATGTTTATTAATTTTATTAAAATACTGTCGTTTAATAGGGTACTGTGCGAGGGTACTGTTTTATCTATTGAGCGAGGAAAACGCTGCACTTGCGTTTACAATGTTGTAATCTAAAATAAAAATAAAAACAAACAAATTATCAAAGGTAATCTAAGGTCACTTTATATCAGAACAATCAAATTAATTTAGACAGACGCGAAAGCGTCACAATAAAAGCTGTGTTCTGAGAGTTTATTTCTCATAGATTTTAATACCACAAAGCTTTGACTTGACAAAGCCCTTTTCATTTTCACCAACACAAAAAGGGTATTTTTAGAAGTTGTTCAATGGATTACGGATAGGGGATATTTTCCAGATTAAAGCTTTTAATTTTTCCCCTGTCTCCTGCCTCAACAATGGTCTTGTAATCTTTTAGTGTTGGATGAAATCTCTTGAAATTATGTTTTCTTGTATTAAATTTACGTTATGAAGTTTGTTTAGTATCAGTAATTAAATGTAACTATAATTAACGTAAATACTTTTTTAATAACGTGTATTAAATATACCGACACGTATTATAGTAGAGAACTATAAACTTATGAATCAGTTATCTGAATTAGTTATGAAGTATTTCGTATCTGGGAGTATAGACTTCAACAAAAAATTATGAAACGTTAAGTTTTTTTAACTTGGTAAGGTAAAAGTTTTTAAATTCGTTTACACAAAATACTTATTAAAATTCACGAAATATTTTAGCAAACCTTATCGATATAATTAAAACTAGAGGTCTGCCTGTACATTACTTGGAGTTATATTATCGGTTATTTTACCAATTATTCAGGCTCTATACCTTATTTTTCGTCTACTGCTCAACTATTTTATACGTCAATACGTATTTCAAAAACTGGTGGTTTCATCCTCTGGTCAGTGAAAAAAATTGTATCTTTAAATCTTGTTTCTCATTACATTTTTAACGTGTCGTCCTTTCATGTGCGAATGTTGGTTTTTTAGTGTTTTTTAATGTGTAAATATGCAATGAATCTAGATTTAAAGATAAAACGTTTTTGAATTACCTCAGGATGAAACTATGACGTTTTGAAATACGTGTTGACGTTTGAAAATAATCAAACCATCGACGACTAATACGTTATTTAGCCTTGATAACTCATAAAACAGTTCAGGAAGCAATACACAAATAAATCGGATTTTTTTATGTTCAAGCAATTTTTCTCCGTAAAAAAGTGTACCTACAGCTATCAAATCCATTTTTATTGTTCTTATACCTTTTGGAGAACGTTTTTCTTTAACTCACACTGACCCATGTAGTGCGAATATAAAGTATTAAGCACTCTAAAATCACATTTTAAGCTATATTCGTAATATTTTTTCAAAATTTTATACAAAATGTAACCTAAAAACACTTATTTAATATAAATAATCAATAACAGCTGTTAAAACTAATATTAGTTTTTTGACATGGATATGTCTTAGCTTTGGGGAGGGGGTGTTGGTGATTTTTAAGATGAAAAACATGGCAAACACAGCCTCAACAGGTTTCCATAGAAACTACTAGAGCTGTTTAATTGAATTTTTAATATAAATGAATAATAACAGCTGTTTAGATTAACTAAAACCATTCCCATTAGGCATATCCATGATCTAACCTATTTCCCACAGGGAAGTAAATACAAACATTTTTACATTAACCATTGATTTTACACCCAATTCAGAGTTACACGTATACTACATTAAATTGTTGACGAATGGTTAATTTTAATAGTTTTTATAAGTTAGGTAATTTTAAATTAATTTTAAATAATCAAGCTTACAATATCATTTTATTTTTTATTTGTTTTTGTTTACGTTCACTGAATCCTAGAGTAATGGGCGAGGTTTCTAAAATTGAATTTTAAAAAACATTTTTAGGCATACCAATAATTTCTCATCACTCGACTAAACACAGTCGATTCCACATATTACTCGTCCTGTATTTCGCCTGATTGAGCCTCATTCAACAGCTGTTCAACCGCAGTTATGCAGTGATTGAAGGGTGATTGAAATCACAAACACCCGTCCTCAGTGACCTCAAATTATATCAGTCCTTAATTAAAACCCATCAAGCATTTAAACACCACTAATTGCTATCTTTCCCATATTGATGACCTTATTAGTGTCGAAATAATCGCTTGAATAGCTCCATTTTGGTTTGCTGTTTTACTGAATGAGTACTGACTGGGACGGTGGTGACGTCCTGTAATCCAGCTACTTGGAGGTCATGAATTGTGGATAGTTGTGAGAGATGGTCGGTGGATGTAGTGTTCTCTCGTGTGGATTAACGTCCGCACTATTGAATACTGCGTTAATCCACAAAGACCATCCTCATAATTAGACAAATTCGTAATTTAGAGACAGTGGTTCGGATGCAACGTTAAACTGTAGGCCCCTTAGTTGCCATCGGCTGTTGAACTATTAATTAACAGTCCTGTCTAAAGAACATGACAGCCTTAGTCAGTAACAAGACTACATGATCGCGCCACAATCATCCTACATTCAATCCTCATTCATACTTGGCTTAAAATTCCTACCTGGGTAGGTCGCCATTTCAGTTAAAAGTATAAAGTACAACAAATCCTGCTCAATGAAGCTAAGATGAATAGGAAGTGTAAATATAATTGAATAGGAGTTTATAAAATGGTATTGAAAGAAACACCAGTTATGGAAGAATATTGGCTCGGTCGTGTCCAAAATGAAGACCAGAAGCACGAGGAAAATAGGGTAGAAGAAAATTTGATAAAGAGAACGGAAGCGAATTGTTGACGAGCCTAAAGTCCTTTTACTGTTTGAGTGGTCATTTAAGTAAGTAAATAAGACTGACTTACTGGAACAGAGCGTTACACTGATGTTACTCACCGAGCTACCCATAAAACAGGCTCTTAATAAAAATGTATTATTTACAATTTGCACAAAATAAATACTTTGATACATAGAAAAAACGAGAGCAAGCCTTAGTGATTATCCTAATCATGGTAAAATAAAAATTCACGTATAATTTATGTGAAAAAAACTTATAATCTCATCAAGTTTTTATAACGCCATGCAATAATATAAATATTTTTGACGGCTTATAGTTTTGGAATTTTATAAAAATTACCAGGTAACTTTTCTATTTATTTTCCTTTTTCTCTGTAAATTTTTAGTACATAAAAACAATAAATTTTCAGTGCTTACCGAATGAAAGAGGGGAGATGATTATATTTTAGAATCTGTAGTAGCCTATTCTGTTCATTACTACTTTTATAGTTTAAATAGGTTTTAAGAGAAGAAAATTAAACGTTCTTCTTATGATTCAAATTATACAAAAGATGATTGTGTAATTTAGGTTCTGGGTTTTATTGTAATCATTAAATATCGAATAGTTAATGTAATTATAAAAAAATCGTTTCCTACAATACGTATGCTATGATGCGTTTATACTGTATTAATACGTATGTGACGATTTGTATATTTTATAATGTATACAAACAAAAGGAGATGTATAATTTTACGATGCGACTACGTAAAAGCCGTCGTATCAGAAAACAATTCATGCCTGCTTGCTTCTTTTGAACTAAGACCAATGTCTAAAGTTTAAATTGGTTCTAACACAGCATTTGTTCCATAATATAACAACAACTGCAGTAACAGATACAATTTAAACTTCAAACATTGTCTGGATCCGTGCTGGGAATCGCGCAATTTCGTGTAACAGCACTGAAGTTTTTGGAACCCGGATACAGAAAACAACATACATTATTGAATACTACGATAAGAATTCAAAATTAAGTAGTATCTACCTTTTATTACGTTTTTAAATTAAAATTAAAGGAAAGTTTTTTTCTATTGATTAGATTAGTTCATTTAAATGGCAACCATACTACAATGTAGGCATTTTAAGCCAATTATGAAGGAGGTTTGAGTGTAAGATGATAGTGTGACATGTTCCTTAGATACGACTGTTGATTAATAGCCCAACAGCCGATGGCAACTAATGGACCAACAGTTTAACTTGGAGTACGAACTACTGCCTCTGTATTACGAATTGGTCTAATATGAGGGATAGTCTTTGCGTATTAACGTAGTATTCAATAGTGCGGACGTTAATCCACACAAGAGAACACTACACACACCGACCATCTCTCACAACTATCCACAGTTCGTGACATCCAAGTAGCTGGATTACAGGACGTCGCCTCCGCTCCAGTTATTGATAAATGAAGAAAGTACAAAATGGTTTTAAATTGTTAAAAATACTTCCGAATTGTCATTTTTACCGATCATCACCTTACGTTCGACGAAATTCATCTCAATTTTCTCCAAATGTACCTATTACCTAGGTGTTTATTTTGTCTACTACGCCAAAGATTCTACTAATACACACTCTTCGTGTTAAACGCATTTCCTTGAACATAAAACATCTTATAAATATACGTCCCATTTTTACAAAAATATGAAAAATAGAGTTGCCTTGCACATCTGGAATCAAGTTCGTTGTGATAGTCTTAATATTGAAAAGTTAAATATGGAAAATGTTTGTATTTACTTCGCTGTGGGAAATAGGTTTGATCAAATGTCTAAAGGGAATGTTTCAGTTCTTTTAAACAGTTGTTCTTATATATAAAACACGCAATACAATGGCTCTAGTACTTTCTTTGGAAACCTGTTTCACATTTTCATCTTAAAAACTGCCAACACCCCCCGTAGAGCTAAGACATATCCATGTCAAAAGGTTTTGTGACGGTTACGAAGCTGAAACCACCTCATAACACTTTCACCTCTGACGATTTTACAGAACAAACTAATATCCATAGGGTAATGAAACCCTATAAACTGATCACGGACTAAATTACCATAATCCTCTTACTTATAATATAAACGTTACCGCAGGGTGATTGTCACAATCGTGACAGTTACACGTTATACGTTAAATTAACTGCAATATCTAATCGTTCCAGTTATTGTTATCGAATGTCATTTGTTTGAATGTACAGTATTCTAATAAAATATTGTAATTACCATAGTATATATTTCAAGCTGTTAGTTTTTAGTCATATGTACTTAATGTGTCTTAACAATGATTTTTAGTGATATTTTAACTTTTTAAGTTATTAAATTGGATTCAATCATTACCGATGTGCATTTATTTAAATGTCAATTTAAACATTAGGAACATTAGTAATAAAGAAAATTACACTTATACTTCATAATTTTAACTGAAATAGAAGCCTATCAGGTAGGTATTTCAAGCAAAGTATGAATGGGAAAGAGTGTAGGATGATTGTGGTGCGATTTTGTAGTCATGTTACTGACTAAGGGTGACATGTTCCTTAGACAGGACTGTTAATTAATAGGCCAACAGTCAATGAAATATCTAAAGGTTCTACAGTTTAACGTGGAGTTTGAACTACTGTCTCTGAATTATGAACTGGTCTAATTATGAGGATGGGCTGTAGTATTCAATAATGCGTACATTAATCCACATAAGAGAACACTACACCCAACAACTATAGCTCACAACTATCCACAATTTGTGACCTCCAAGTAGCTGGATTACAGGACACGCCACGGTCCCAATATATTTTTTCTTCAATAAAATATACTTTCATCATACTGCTGGTATGTAGGATAGAAGACAACTTGTTCGTCCATAAAAAATAGTTGATTTTTAGGTCATGAATACATCCTAGGAAAATATTATAAATATGATTCAGCTGTTCGTTTGGAATATCAAGAAAAAAATGCGGAATCTATTTTATAAGCAAAGTTATAAAATAAATACTTTGTAAAACTTTTGCTTTTTCAGTGTTGATATTATTTTTATTTTTGTAGTATAATGCAGCTTGGTAAAATTTATGCTTTTTATACATAGAGACAAATAAATTTATATGTAAATTAATGAAAACTTGAGTAACAGCGTTTAAAATTACCCTTTATATAATCGATCCACTATGGATATAAACTCCTGTTTAAACAGACCAAGCGGTGGTTGGAAATAGCTAAACAAAGTTTAAATCGGAAAAAATCTCATTTTAAATCATTTTATGTAATCTCCTTCAGTAGAATTTGTTTACGTACAGCGTGTTGTTTTAAAGAAAGGTTTACTTACACTTTACATAGTTGACTTACAAAGCACTTTTTTTAAATCTAAGCAGAAAAACAAACAATTTAAGGGACAAAATTTGCCAACCATTAAAGACTGAAACATAAAGTAGGAGGTTGGACAACAATCAAGAGTTGGCGGGTTGCGGGCGGAGTTGGTCGTAATGGCGGAAGTTGGCCGGTAAAGTGACGTCACAATATGGCTTCTTGCGACTCTGGCACGTTGAGTAACACCCCTCTCACACCGTCTTGGTGCAAAACATACACATACTGTGGGTAATTAACAATAAGAATTTGAAAGAAAGTAAAACTTCAAACTCCAAGTTAACCAGTGGGTACCTTTTTGACACGGATAAGTCTTAGCTACGGGGAAGGGTGTTGCTATTCCGTCAGACAAGAATTTGAAACGGAAGTGCTGTCATATAACCATATTGCGTCACTTCCGTAAGCTAAAGGACCTCTGTTTAATGGAACTCAAAATATTTCCTAAGGAAATATCCATGATCTAAGGTATCCTATGACCACTTATTGTATTAGTCACTAAGGTTAGCCAGAGGTAACCGCTCATTAACTGACAGGAACTCACCGACTACAAGGCTTGTCAAATGAATGAAGTATTTTATATTTTTTCAAAGGGAAATTTAGGAAAATCTTTTTGAGCTGAAAACAAAAAACATTTTTCGACCCAAAAAGGTACAGACTTCCCTTAAAGCGTTATGTGGACCAAAACCGGATCTTGGGCTATTTTGGATTTTTATTTCTCTCAAAATTAGGTTATTTCCTACATACATTACTAAGCATATGGAATCAATATTTAACATAGAATACATCAGTCACAATTGACGTTACCTAAACGAACTTATTTAAGAAAGATGATAAATCGTTCAATCATGTTAAAGTCAAAGATTAGTTGCATGTTAAAAAAGTTTAGTCTTCGGTAATCTAAGTTATAGATATATTCAGTTTTTTCCTTATGATTTTTTTAGACATGAAACAATTCGCCTTTATTGAACACCTTTTAACATCTTCACACTTAAATATAAGAAAATGTATATTTTTTCAAAACGATTTACAAAGACATTAAATTTAAATTTAACCTCAACAGTTCAAATTTTGAATACATCCAAGTTGTTGGATGTTGTTCAAAGAAGCCAAACAATTTTGTCAAGTTATTGGTGGAAGCCAATATACTTAGATAGCCTCAGGTGGTCCAATAAGGTGTAAGGGAAAATATTGACTGATCCGATGGCCTTACGTAAGTTGGAGACTTGCGTAAGCTGACTGTGTTTCTTATTTAACCACGTCCTAATAGGAAAAAATATATATATGAAAATATTTTAATTTTGTCATATAATTTTAATAGAAACGAAACTTAAATTACAGTGGAAAAACATTTTTATATTTATTTCACTGTGGGAAATAGGTTGGATCATGCATATATCTAAAGTTAATGTATTTAGATAATTTAAACAGGTGTTATTACAACTATACTATGATTTCACTAACCAAATTACGTCACTGTTTCAAATTTCAGTCGTGCAAATTGCTAACACCCCCCACCCCCAGAGCTAATACATAGTTTAGACTGGGACGGTGGCGACGTCCTGTAATCCAGCTACTTGGAGGTCACGAATTGTGGATAGTTATGAGCGATGGTCGGTGGATGTAGTGTTCTCCTGTGTGGATTAACGTCCGCACTATTGAACACTGCGTTAATCCACAAATACCATCCTCATAATTAGACCAGTTCGTAATTCAGAGGTCGTGGTTCGGATTCCACGTTAAACTGTATAGCGTAACACGTAGGCTGTTGGGCTATTAATTAACAGTCCTGTCTAAGGAACATGTCAGCCTTAGTCAGTAACAAGACTACAAGATTCATACTTGACTTAAAACATTAAACATTTCAAAGATTAAAAGTGGTGAAAAATTCATATATTATTCCGTAGTAAATTTTACGTAACACGTTATTCAATCTGTATTAATTTTTAAACATTCTAATGCAAAAAGGAAATAAATAATCTTGATTAAATTTTAAAAACCAATATATTGTAAAAATTATGTCAGAGTAGAATACGCTTAAAGACTACAGAAAAGTGGATCTCATATATAAAAGTATTTGTTTAGTACCATAGGTATCCATGAAGTTCTATAATTACGCGTCCTATTCTCAATATTTAGAAATAAAATAATATTTTCCTGCACGTAGCTTTGAAGTACAGTATAAATACGTAGCTTGACATTTTTAGTTGTTTTTACGTTTAATTCAAAATCCAAATCGGACTAAACTTTTATCCATCCACCATCCAAACGATGATATTTCTGAAACAAATACGAGTTTTGTATAAAAGTAACAAACTGAATACATGATAAGCCAAGTTCTACTACCTGGTTGGTAAGTTTAAATAATTGAATGTAATTGATAAACAAGCAGTGTGAATGGACATCATCCATGTAGGTGTGGATCACTGATAAGAATTACAATGTCAATCCCTGGTATTGGGGCCAATATGACGGCTGGACACAACTGATAAACAGTCCCCGCACTCATGTGGCCGAAAACACTTTAATCCGTCCGCTATTTACGATAAATCGCTTGAATTTGCGAGTCTGACAAAACGAAGGAAAATAATATTGTTTGGTGTTTGTTCATTATTAATAAAATTGTCTTTCATTGACGAACGTTTCTCAGTTACAAACTGCTTTACTCTTGTACTAAGTCCAAAAATAAATATACTAATAATAATTATGAAAATCCTATAGCAAATAAAAACCATAACAGGTAAAAAACAGTTATGCAGGTCTAAATAATTCTTTAAACTTATTTTTAAAAGTTTCACCAGCATAACCTTTAAGAGTCTGCATCAGTGGTAGCCATCTTGAATTTTAATCCCGTAAGAACAATGTTAAATTCTGGCAGAACATACCTTCACTTTGGCGTGTGTAGTGGATTTAATTATAAAAGTATCAATGTAAAGCTTTGGAAGTACATTGATGAGATGTGGCTCAAGGGCATGACCTTTTCAATATGTTCAAAAATTTAACTTGATATAAAAACAAAAATCCAGGAACATTTTACAAAATAAATCATTATTATTTTTTTATTGAGAGCGAAAATAAGAAGTTCTGTAATGTGGTGCCCTGGAGGACTGTAATACCTTTAATTTGACACCTCTTCCGTTAATTTATGACAATAGGTCAAGGAGATATAGGCGCCAGAATTTAACATTGCTCTTACGGGATTAAAATCCAAGATGGCTACCACTGATGCAGACTCTTAAGTTCAGGAAGGTCATTGTACAACTTCGAGCGGAAGTGAGGAACTTGAAGTCCTCTATGGCGGGTACTACGTTGTGAAACCTCCTCCCGGAAGGAGAGCCGCTCACGAAGGTACTGAGGTTCTTGTCGAAGCAGCCACCAACATCACAGCAGCATCTCTAAATCGAGAGACGTGATCAAAGAGTTTCAAATAGAAATTGAAACGAATATCAGAGTTTTCCAGCTTTTGAATTCTGTTCATGTCTTCTCCGGAAATGATGTTTCCGGACTTATTCCTATTTTATATGACCCATTCTAAAGCGTCTGTGTTTTTAAATACACTTAACTCACTTGTGTAAATGAAATGGGATTAAACTACCTAATAACTTCATTAACAAAATAAATCCAAGTACAGTAGCTGTTAATGCATTAATAAATAACACACGAAATACATGAAACAAGAGGATAGTTATAACAAATATTGAAAATAAAATTGTTTTAACTTTTTACTATGCACATACCCTGATTTAATGTGATCAAATTGTAGAAATTTCTATTTGATACTCTAACAATTTGAAGTTACAAAAATTATAGTTATGTCCGTAGATTTTCAGAAAAATTGAGCCTCCTTAATTAGGAAGTGTTGTTGAAGACGGTTTAGGTGTAATAATTCAGACACATGTACTTATTTCGAGACGTATTAAATTTCCTCTAAACACAACTAAATGAAATCTTAATGTAAATCGGATTCTCATTGAGTACATTTCGAATGTGAAAGGTTCCTGTCGATTTAATCTTGGAGTACGTTTAATATTTGATAGATGTCTCGTCCTGAATTAAATAAGCCTAAGTATGGATCGAATAATACATAAAAATAAGGTCTTACTTATGTGAATGTCGTATAAAGTTTCTAGCAATGTTTTAAAACTGTAAATAAAACGGGAATATATTTTCAAAAGTGTACACTTTTGGTTGTATGGTTTAAACAAAAAAAACATTAATCTATGGTAGGAAAATAAAATTGTGTTTATAAGGGTTCCTTTCAAACCTTTGTCAAGGTTGTTTTTCCACAGGTAAAGTCAAACGACCGCATTCTTTTGTCTTGTTACAATATACGTCCGGCCTTTTCAGCTACTTTACGTTAAATCATTCAATTCAAGCTATTTCGTTAGTAAATAGATTTTATATTGTCTAAAGAACAACAGAAATTTCTTTGTATTTGCATTTAAAAGTCAAGTGTAATAATTTATTTCCTTTGTACTGAGAGTATGAACCTTCATTGTTCATTTGAAACTATTTTAGTTTTAGTTAGGAAAACTGAATTTACGAATCCTTTAAAGTATTTAATTTCAGTAGAATATATAAAGAATTTTATAGGTTTTAACCCTTAAATAGCACAAAAATAACCCTTTTCACACACCCTGATACAGTACATATTAGTTACTGTGTTACCTGTAATCCAGCTACTAGGATGTCACGAATTGTGGATAGTTGTGTCCTGCTTGTATTAACGTCCACACTATTGAATACTACGCTAATCCGCAAAGACCATCCTCATAATTAGACCGGTTCGTAATTCAGAGACGGTGATTTGGATTAAACGTTAAACTGTAGGTACCTTAGATTATGCCATTGACTGTTGAGCTATTAATTAACAGTTCTGTCTAGTGAACATGATCACACAATCATTCTACACTCGTTTCTCATTCATACTTGGCTTAAAACACCTACATTGCGGTACAGTTGCCATTTCTATAACCTAATCTAATCTTATATATATAATAAGTTAGAGTTTTGTCTCGTAGCTTGGAGCTATTACATTTTTGTTTATTTTTATATTTTTGTCCCAGAAAATCAAAAGTGTCCTTATGTAAACGTTATTAGATTAGATTAGATTATTGAAATGGCGACAATACCACAAGGTAGGTATTTTAAGCCAAGTATGAATGAGAGTTGATTGTAAGATGTTACTTGATGTAGTCTTGTTACTGACTAAGGCTGACATGTTCCTTAGACAGGACTGTTAATTAATAGCCCAACAGCCGATGGCAACTAAGGGACCTACAGTTTAACGTGGAATCCGAACCACGACCTCTGAATTACGAATTAGTCTAATTATGAGGGTCTTTGCGGATTAACGTAGTATTCAATAGTGGGGACGTTAATCCACACAAGAGAACACTACACCTACCGACCATCGCTCACAACTATCCGTCTATTCTATCCGTCTGTCTTTTCGACAGACCTTGACTTTAAACAAGGTCGTTTCGTTACGCTTCTCTGTTAAAACGGGATGACTCACTACGATTAATTGTACTTTTATTGCTCTATACATTTTGGAGAATCAGTGACGTCACTTGGTTGGTGACGTCATAGTTTGGTTATGAGAACAGCTGTTTAGGTGAGCTAAAATCATTCCTTTATACATATTCATGATCTAACCTCCCCACAGGGAAGTGAATACAAATTTTTTTCATTAAAAAAGCTACCCGTTGGGTCGTTATGAAATTAGCCTTCCTCGTTATCCTTCCAAAGATAAGGAAACAATGGATCCTTTGCGCATACAAACGAATACGCTGTGCACAAAGCCAGTCTCTAGATAGATCTGCAATGTTGGGAACGGTGCAAACCGAAATGAGACCGTCCTTTGCAATAATCGATGAACGTAAATTTTCGTCAAACAATCTGATATTAATGGTATTCTCACATTGAATTGGGTAATAAATATCTTTGGCATACGTCAATGACAGGAAGTTTAATTATTGTAACCTGTTCACATTATAAACTAACACCTCCTTTGCCTTCTTATTATGTCAAAGACTGCAAACCGTAGTCGGACAATTTCATATGATTAGAAAGCTCATATAAATTTAAATCTATCAATATATCTAACTGTATACTGGTGAGATAATTCGATATTATTGGACTCTTCACATATGTTAGACACACTGTTTACGTTTGTTTAAAATTACTTTGTAGTTGTCTTAATTCGATGACTGTAAATCATACACAGGTAACTTGATTACATTTTTCATAATTAATTATGTATTAAAATCTCCCTTGACGTTATCTTGTGTCAATGACTGTAAGTTGTAGTGACAAAATTCGACATTCTTATCCTTTTCAAATTGAAATTTCAATTCGATATCTGGAAATCTTTTAAGTTAGAATGATTCCATTAGTAGTATTAGTATGATTATTAGCATCATTATTTGTGTTTTAAAACAATTAGTTGAGATGAAACCAACAAATAGTTTATATTACTCAACTTATATCGTGGCTATAGTTTTATTGCATAGTTGTACAATAATAAAACCACTTAGCTCCAATGAAAAATAATATTATATACGGCACTGGTACAGTGTTCATAATTATATTTTCGGTTTGATAAATAATTACTTTTTCATTATTAAATTAATTTTACAATCAAGGGTATTAATAGTTGTTGTACTATTTCACTTAAAACCTTTTTATTACAGTTCGACATTTTTATAAAAAAATTAGCTTCGATGTACAACATTTTAACTAACTGTTCAATCTGCATTAGTTATTGTAAATCCAGTTCTATTTAAAAAAATGTTCCATGACAAACTAACTCATTGTAATAACTGCATACTATCTGGGAATTAACCCTAAGTAATATTTTATGCTAAATACTTTTAATACTTATATTTTTAAGGTTTAATATTTATAAGTACAATATATACGTATTTATCCTTGTATATGTGTTAGTAAATTTGTGAATTTTACGTAAGACATACATGGTCATAATTATATTTAATTCCATTATTGATGATGAAATCAATACCGTAATTATTTTAACAATCGAATGCTACCGCGTGACACATTGTGGAAAAACACGAACAAAATATTCAAAAAAGGTATTTTTTCAATCTATTCCAAAGGCTACCACCCAATAAATATTTCAGGTACACTTTCATGTTGAAGTGAAATTCCTCTTTTGAAATATTTAAAAGGGAATTCATAATATATTTTTTGTCAGTATTACCTTTAACCTTTATGCTTCAATAAGAATTCAAGCTAACTGTATGGAATTTCAATTTCAGAACAAAAACCAATAGCGCATACCACGTACTAAAGGTGAGTGCGTTCCAAAGTTCATAAACATGAGAGCACAACAAATATTAAAACAGGCCATATTGGCTAAACACTGCACGGTCCGAGAGAGGAATATAGCGGATGACTATGCCTCATACAACCTGATATTAGGATGCAAAATAAATTCCATACAAATATCGATTAGCTATATTGCTTTACAGTTTGACTTTTTAAATATAAAAATTATTTTAAAAACTGTTGTCTATAGAGGCGCCTAGCATTTTATGAAAATGTATTGTTGTGTGTGAACTGACATATATACCTTTATGGTGGATAACTTAAAGTAGAGAGCTTTAGTAGGTTTCAGCACCTTTAGAATAGAGGGGAGAAAAATTAGATTATTAAATGGCGACCATACCTTAAGGTAGGTATTTTAAGCCAAGTATGAATGAGGATTGAGTGTAAGATGATTGTGGCGCGATCTTGTAGTCTTGTTACTGACTAAGCCTGACTGTTCCTTAGACAGGACTTTTAATGAATATAGAAAAAAACACTATTACAAATACAATTTTTTCCAAGACAAAACAACAGGTTTATTGGATAAAATAATTAGATTCGTACAAAATGCACATATAAAACAAGGTTTTAATAGAATTTAAAAAAGTACTACAGTACTAAAAGGTGTGAGTCCTACATTACTGGCATTCTTTGGTGTGTATTAGCGTATTTGTGTATTACCTCTTCCACCCTTGGGATGGGCTCAGCCCAATAGTTATCTCTGAACTAGGAACAGTCATTCAGGGTCAGCCAACAAGGTCTGGTTGTATACCAGAGTAGTTCATCTATTGATCAAGCATATAACGGATCAGGTAGCCTAAATAACCTTTGGTGATTCACTCGCCAACTCCACCAAGTGGGCTTTTACTTAAAATGTTTGTTCAAAAGCTCCTAATGTGATTTGAGAACCGATCTTGTTTAAACCACGAGAAATCTTTGCAAACATCCACAGTCTCAGAATATATTACCTGGAGTTAAATATATTATAGAAGCAATTTTTCCACAAAACCTTAAAATTCAATTTATGTTTCTTAACATTATCTGTAAGTAATTATTACTCGTAATAAAGTTGTAGATTTTGATGTAAACAATTTATAACTAAAATATTTAACCCTTCAAAATCAATAAATAATTACCAAAATACTATTCTTTAATTTTAATAGATTTTGTAAGTTTAATAATTTCATCAATATTTTGAAAGTGTAAAAATGAATGTTTAATTTACTTTTTAATACTAAACAACGTGTACATTAGTTAAAAATATTTTCAAAATTATGCATTTTGAACGTTTTAATTTAGTTTTTATGTATAAAGTATACATAAAAACTTCCTTTGATTATTTTGATTTGATTTTATCTTTGATCATCCTTTGATTATTGTTTTTAAGTGATACTTCAGTAATTTACTAATTCACAAATCGTATTAACACCTAATTAACATTTGTATAATAATAACCTATAATTACCATATGAAAATTTGATATTGTGATTTTCATTAAAATTACCATATCGTTTGCCTTAACAATTACTGGATAAAAATAGTGATGTTGTAATTTAAAACAAAAATTAAAAATGTTTGTATTTACTTCCCTGTGGGAAATAGGTTAGATCATGGATATGTCTAAAAGGAAAGGTTTCAGTTCATCTAAACAGCTGCTCTCATTCTTATATATTAAAAATTCAATACAATAGCTCTGGTAGTTTCTATGGAAACCTGTTACAAGTTTTCCATCTTACAAATCTCCAAAACCCATCCCAGAAGTTAGACATATCCATGTCAAAAGAGGTTTAATTAACTTAATCGATGGTTTAAAAGAGTTTCATGTAACTTATTATTCGGTAAGGGGCCATAACTGAATTAAATTATGATTGAAACTGAATTTTCAGGGCCTAGTTCGTTAGCTGCAACATGGTAAGCTCAGGTTTCTCGTTAACTAGGTTTATATTTTGTTCGTTACTGTAATAGTTTCTACCTTGTTATACATCAGTCATGAATGTTAAAATACTCGTATATCGCCATTAAAAAAATAAATACAGTATGTTATTAAGTTCTGAAACACGTTAGTATAATTTTGTAGTTAGTGAAACTTATCAATAATAAGGCTGCGAGTAAATCGAAAATCCAATTGTTAAGACATTAACATACAAAACATGATACAAAAAATGTTTATTGATACGTTATACAGGGTGGCTGTAAAGATCCTTTCCTTAATTTTTTCCTAAAATTTAGTTTTAGTCCTAAATCTTGTAGTAATTTACAAAACTTTGCTTCGCTCTTTTGAAATTCATTTGCACAGAAAAGACGTATATAACACAATAGATTGTTAAATCATTGGCTTGGGAGTGCCGAGGGACAACCTTGTGTAAATCATGTTAGCGATCTGAGTGTAATTTTTTGGATTCCCTCCAAAAAGGAAGAGCCGTTGATTTAATGGGTGTCCGACATTGCAACATTTTAAGCAATGGAACCACCTAAAATTTGAAGTATGTTAAAATAATAATTTTATCCATTAATTCCCCATAAAAAAGTATTATACAGATTAATTTTTTTTGTAAGTCTAAATATACTGGAAATAAATTGAATAATTTTATTTACAATAAACCTAAGTATACGTTTAGTTATTTATTTTTGATTAAGAAAAATCAATCTACTTAAGCTAATAGATAGTTAAAAAAAAACAAAAATCTAAATTTTTCTTGAACATAGAAACTTTCCAAAAAATTTTAACCATAAATTATCTCATTTTGAAGCTTATAGGAATCATGTGATGTGGATTTTTATAGTTTTTAAACATTGCTACATTAGTTATGGCACGATTCTGCTATTTGTTTCTACTAGTTTACATTAAAATTTCCAACGTTTTGACATACAATAAAATTCACACTGTGATACAAATTGAATTTATGAATAAATAATATTATAAATATTATTACATTGTATTTGGATATTTAAATATAAAAGCATGCCATCTTTAATTAGAGACGTAATGGAACATAACTCCCAAGACTCTTGATAGGGAGGACTCTGTGTACAATGAATTTCAATTAGCGTGGTGTCTGTTTGCTGGCCTGTCTCTAATGCTTGACAAATAGAACCAGTGCTCTAATGATGTTAAACCACTCACTGTTCGACATGCAAGCCAATGCTTTGTAATCTCTTTGTTTATTGGAGTGATGGCCTCGACCCTCTTCAACAGCAGAAATGCACAAAAGAGGTACCGAGAAACTGAGAATTCCATCCAACTAACTGTACTGCTTGAATAATCAAAAGGAATGTAAAGTAAGAAGACATTTCTCAGTTCTGTCATGAAGGAGGTATCAGCCTATTTCACCAATAATTTTTGCCTTATTAATAATAACCTTTCTTAAATGGTGACCTATCCAGGTAGGTATTTTAAGTCAAATATGAATGTAAAATTAGTGTAAGATGAGTGTGGTGCGATCTTGAGGTCTTGTTACCGACAAAGACTAACCATATTAGTTACACAGGACTGTTAATTAATAACCCAACAGCCAATGTCATCTAAGGGGCTCTCTAATCTTGTGGATAGTCTTTGCAGACGTATTGTAATATGGGAAATAATATATCCTCCAACAATTACTTATCCTCAATTCGTAGCCACAAAGTAGCTAGATTACAGGACCAGCCACCATGTCAGTCACAATATAGTCTGTTCAAGTGAATAATGATTACAAAAAATGTTTATAAAACCAAAACTTGTAGAGACAGTACCTTACTTCCGTTGTTAATTCATAAATAATTATTTTAGTGGCTTAAAGCTTCATTGTGAAATTCTAAAAATAGCATTTTTAGTATTAAATATTGGCTTTATTTCAAGTTATAAGTTAAGTCTAAACCCAAAGTTTCAGCAGGTGGTGTATCGTCTTTACGTCCTTTTTTTAATCGTTTTAATATTTATGTGTCCATGCTAAATGTGTGTAATAAGCTCCAATACACGTTTGCTATACATTTACTACACACACGTGAGGTGATTTAGACAGCATTCATCAAAACTAATTGCAGCAAGCGACAAAAAGAAGAATTGACTAGCATGTACTCTAAACAGTTTCTTTCTACTTGATCTGTATTGTTGTGAGAAATTTAAAACAGAGAAGTGATATAGTCACCGAAAAAGATAGGATTGATGGTAATAACTTGAAACTTTCACTTTTATAATATTTAGTTCCATTTAATTCAGTATATTAACCACGAGTAATCAATCAGTAACGTTTATTCAATACAAACACTCTCACAGCTGTGTGTTTGTGTGGGGGGGGGTATCGAGTGCAGATATGACAGTTTGGTTGAGTCAGGACGCAATTTCTGTTGTAGACAGGAGTGATATATCCTCACCATAAATCCTGCGTAATGTTACAGTCTAACAAGGACCTCATTTGTCCTGGACGGAAGAGGAAGGGCTCTATGGCTCGAGCCATTAGCCTGCCTATGAGCACAGGACAGTGGCTAAGAAAAAAAACTGTATCAATAAACCAACACATATACTTCATTCCTACTATTATAAAATAATTCTATTTCGTATAACAATCATATTTCTAAATCGACATAACAAATTCATTGTATCAAACATACTCATGAATCTTCCTTTCTACACTCTATTTCTACAGGTTTAAGGAATTTGAGGGTAAGACTCATTCTCCCAGGGTAGTTTTTTTTGTTTACAAAAGTTTTTGTGTGCATTTTATTTACAATTATTATATACAAAACCAATTTTGAATATTGATTTAGAATTGACAGGAAATTTTAGATCACAACGTGACAGCAACACCAACAGCTACCCAGCCATTTTACTAATGCATAACTGCCTGGACGTTATGTTATTTGTTATCAAATGAATATTATACGAATATTTCAGTAGGTGCAGGATTAAACTAAAGACTGACCTTATTACATGCTATAGTTAGTTCAAAGAGTGCATTTGTTCCGTCATAACAACGTTGCAATATCTGTGCCAATTTAAACTTTGTACATTTTCCACGGAGCAGGAAATGACTGCACCGGATGTACCATTGTTCTCTTTCTTGGCCAATATTATTGCAGTGAAGGCGACTGTTAATATGTCACCCCTTATTATAAGTTAGCTTAAGTAAAAAGTTACGGGTTCCTTAACTTTTTTTTCATCTCACTCGACTTAGGCTACTGTCCTTTACGGAAATACACTTTATACGAACTAGATTTTTACTACAATAGTTATCGAAGTATATTCCAATTTAAATTTTAAAGAAATCCCAAAAGTTATAGAGGGGATTTTTATAATAAATGAACGAAATTGACACCTTATAGTCACTACCACCTCCCAAATAATATCTTCAAACTATTTTTTTCCTTTTTGAGTACTAGTTTAAAACCTGGCATGGTTGAAATTAGATTTTGATTGCAGACACGTTCCATCAAGATTAGTATAACAAAGTTACACGACGTTTCAGGACCTTGCATCTGATCCCGTCCTCAGGTAAGCTAGAATCTATATAACGTCTAGATTAGTATATAATCCGGAAAATCCAGTATAAAGCTGTACAGTTTTTAAAGCTTTCCAAAAATACCAAGTAACAAAGTCACGCATAGTTGCTTAATATTTTATGGAAGTTTTTTGATTTCTTTAAACATTTTTAGGTACATACAAGCGAAGTTCTTTATATATTTACTAATCTAGTCATGCTATAGTTTGCATCTCATCTCAGGGCTGGATCAGATTCCAGGTCCCAAATTATCGTGAAACTTTATTTTACTATTCGTAATGGAAATAAAAATCTAAAAATGTTTGTATTTACTTCCTTGTGGGAAATAGGTTAGATCATGGATATGTCAAAAAATGGTTTTAGTTCATCATTAAAAATTCAATACAATAGCTCTTGTAGTTTCAATTAAATGTATTAAATGTGTCAATTACACAAACCCACCATCACAAAAAAATTAAGAACTACAATGGTCCCTCATCAGCGTTATATATGTATTACAGATCCTACTTATATACTTTTTTCTCCATGTAAACTTTTTTGTCAAAAATTAGAGCTTAACTCACTTTACACAAGGCAAAATAAATATTATAAAAAATTAAAATATATTACTATAAATAATAAAATAAAAAATATGCAAATAAACATGTTTAAAGCTAGAAATCAAGTACGTTTTCTACTATTTTAGAAACAAAAACCAATATTTAATGAGCCAATAGAATATCGATTAAATTATGCTCTTCAAAATAAATACAGGGTAGTTGTGTGTTCCAAGCTTTAATTGGTTACTTAAAAGTTTTTAACTATTTTGAAACTTCAAGCAGTGTTACAATTATTTGCTTTAAACGAACAATGAACATTTATGTCCCTAAGGGATACAAATACAAACGTAACCAATAGTTACTCTGTTAACTACAAAATATTATTTTGCTGAAGAACTCGGTGTTTGTACAAACTGAATGTATCGTTCTTAAATGTTTTGGTTACACGTCCGATGTTATTTTAAGATATACGCAGTCCTTATTTGTTTTTGTGAGTATTTTCCTTTTATCAACGATGTTTCTTTTCTGGATACAAAAGTATCTACACTTTGTAAAAATACATTTTTCCCCACGGTACTATTTAAATATCCTATATATGAGTATGCTCTTTTACATACAAAACCAAAATATTATTTTTAAACAGTTATATTTTTATGTGATCACTACTGGAGGGCAATATGGTAGGAAAGTATTTTGCAATTAAGTTTGAAAATTAGGTGAATAGGTAATATATTTACGAATGGTTTAAAAATATAAATTTAACTGTAGCGAATCATTCAAACGCTATTTTGTCACACAATTTTTAGCATTGTAACTATTTGAAAAGTATGTGTACTTAATGCATAGATTAATTCCAATTTTGTAAATAAGAAAATAAAAATTTTTTTGTCCAACCTTGAACAGATAATTACTAAGTAACGTTAATAATTTTAAATTTTATTCCCACTATTTTTATAAACTGTTTGTTCCATAGGATAATGCTCCAAATCATATTTACTAAAGGAACATGTTTTGTGTATGATTCGTAGTGATGAAATGTCATGTTAATGTAATAATTAAATTCCCTCATGAGCCGCGAAATATATTTACGGAACTAAAGTTAATAAAACTAAATGGATGAATGTATATCATATTTATTTATAAACAAACCTGAACAAATACATTCAATTATGGTTTAGTTTTTTTCCTTCCACGTTTCTCCTGTGTATACAATTTTTATTATAGATATTTTTGGATTTAATCTATCCAGTAATACGTCTATTCAAACCATTTTTAATAAGATACTAGCCAAAGTACCCGTTCTTCGCACGGGTTAAAAAAAGGCTGGAAGGCGTAGGCTCTACTGATACATTTTAGTTATTGTTAATTAATTCTTCATTGTTTACAAAATGACAAAACACGAGTGTCTACAACATTTCAAAGTAACATCTGTCAAATATTGGGAGAGGATAAAGATTAATGTAATAGAGACAGTCGTCGGAAAAAACTTAAAATCTACCATTCCACTATTTCAAATAATTCACTAATTTCGATCCAGCAGTTTATCTGAAAAATCAACTTTATTTCTTCTTCTTCCCGAACTGTCAAAATATAGTGCAAACGGATGTTGTCGTTAGAAAAAGTCAACTTTGAAACCTAGGACGATCACGGCAGCTCTTTCTTCTTCTTCTTCCCGAACTGTTAAATTTTAGAGTTCACAGCTGTTGGCATCCAAGTAATTTTATGTTTTCATTCTCTAAAAATGTAAACATTGAAACTAAGGACGTTCACAGGGCGTAGCCCGAGAGGATTTTAAGGAAATGAGTATGCCTATGTGTTGCATGAGTTTAAGATCTACCTTTCTGTAAAATTTCAAACCGGTCGGTTCAGTATTTATGCGTTTACTTGCTCAACAAACCCACAAACAAACATACAGAAACCACCTCTTCTTTATAATATTATAGATTTACCAAATACCTTTAAAATATATAGATTAGATTAGATTATTGAAATGGCGACCATTTGAATATAACATTTCAAAATTGTATATTTAAAGTGAGCTGAATTTATAAGATACAAAAAGAATTGTACTGAGCTAGCAAGAACCAAAGCGCGTGAGGATCGTGAATCGTAAATTTAAAAAATTTTCACGTCGTTTAAAAAATACCGAGCCTCACTTCTCTTCCTTGGTGATGTTTTAAGTTTTTTGACTCCTTTAAACATTTTGGTCTTCACCTTTATATCGGCCTAGTCCGGATTATGTAATAATCTTGTTACATTCTAGTTTACATATCACCTGAGATCGAGATTTCAGATGCCGAAAAGTTGTGAAACTTTTTTTACTAATATTACCGAAAAAAATCTAAATAACATCACAAATATTTTAGTACAGAGTACTCAAATGAAGTTAGTGACCCATATTTTTTACTTTCATGAATATTTTTGTGATCTTTGCATTTTAAAATAAAATCCCTGCATGAAAAGTGACAGTGGTTTCTCGCCAGTCACCTAAGAGCTGGGAAATCTTATACGTCAAATGTTGTCAGCCTCGACGTATATTGCCAAGCCAGATCCCTGAGGACAACGTCTCCCACCCCTGATACCTTTTTACCTTTATCTCGGGTTGTTCACTCTCACTACCATACACAAACAGAGTAGCAGTTGGACAATTAAAATTATAGTTTTATCTGTGAATTGTTTGTAATTACAATATTTTTCTCAATATTTACGTTTTATTCACCAAAAAACTCGAGAGGTCTCATCTCAATTCGTATCTGGTACGTCGAACAAGGTTTTTTACTATGCTTCCTCATGAAAACAGAATGATTAAAACTTATTTGAATTATTCTATACATTTTGAAGAAGAAGACTCAGAGACAACTGAAAGGAGTGGGCGTGTCCCAACGGAACTGGAAACAAAATGGCCGCTGCAAAAACCTGAAACCCAAGTGAAATATGTCTAACAGATTTATTTATTATTATTTATTCAAATCCTTCCTAATGTATATGAAAAATTACAGTACAAAGTTAACTTTCCAGAGCAAAAAACACATTATTTTTAAAATTTTATACTTAAAACAAAAATCTAATGCCCCTTACGAGCTTTACTACGAGCTAGCATACCATGAGAATTTTGTTTCTGATTTATATGAATATCATTTACAGATACTTTATTTTCTCTATCCTCAAGCTCTTTGCTAAGAATTGGCAGCCACAATGGCCGGATCTCAACTGAAGATTGACTAATTGGTTGGTCTGCTAGTTTCATGTAGGAGGCTTCAATTAGTTTTCTTTTGAAAAAGTGAGGTTCCCGGTGTATTATCTTAGCTTCTTCGAAATTCATTTGGTGATTTTCAGACCAAAAGATTTTGTTTTAAGTATAAAATTGTAAAAATAATGTGTTTTTTGCTCTGTAAAGTTAACTTTGTACTGCAATTTTTCATGTACATTAGGAAGGATTTGCATTTGAATAAAAAATAATAATAATAAATGAACCTGTTAGACATATTTCACCTGGATTTCAGGTTTTTGCGGCGGCCATTTTGTTTCCGGTTCCGGTGGGACACGCCCACTCCTTTCAGTTGTCTTTGAGTCTCCGTGAGGAGTGGTCGTGTTTGGTTTCTTTTGTGTGTAATGTTTAGTGAATGGTTTGTTTGTAAGTTTTTTTGACTGCTTTAACTTTTATGTTTTCAGCTTTTTACCGGTTTGGTCTGGATTATATGTTAATTGTGCTATGTTTTAGATATTAGTTCACCTGAGACGGGATCAGATTCCAGATCCCGAAACTTCGTGAAACGTTGTTTTACATAAAATCGTGATGGAAAATGTCCGCAATAAAAATCTAAGTAACAAATAGCCTTTTTTCTGCAAATTCCCCCACCCCTCCCCACACATACACACATAGACACACAGACAGACATCACTAATTTTTTCGACTTAGAGGGCACTAAAGTGAATATATCCACCAGAAACTAAAACTTAAATAAATCAATTTTATTACCAACAAAAATTTAATAGCTCTTAACGTTCTCCAGCTGGTAAAAATATGGTAACTATTTCAGTACAGTAGACCCAGTGGTATTTTTCTTCACGTATATACAAAGCAATGTTTACCAGCTTAAAATACAAAGAAGCCGAGTTTAAATGTGTCTTCCTTGAAATATATAAGCCCCAAACTATTAAAAAGGTATATTCAATGTAAATAAATGTAACGAGTTTCATAAGGTAGCTAAACAGTTTATTACTATGTATGATCAATTCTAAAACTAAATTAAATAATTAATAAGAGTATTATTTATCTATTGACTCTCCGATAGATACATCGGAGGTTTAATATACTACAATTTATGTCTGTAAAATGGTTTCATTGTAAAAAGTCGGAAACATTATAGAGTTTGTTGCGTTTACTAGCGCGCTACCTCATGTGTGAAATTGAAACCACTGGCGCGGTTCCAGGACTTATCCGACCACTGGGATAAAGGAGAATCGTATTATACGTCATCAAATAGTTAAGTCCACCATATTTCCAGCGGTATTGTACAATCTAAAAAATAAAATAAAGGTTTTGTGTGTGTAGATTGCTTGAAATTGTGATATTTTTGGACATTCTTACTACGTTTTATAACCCAGAAACCCCCCCACATGGTTCTTGTATTTAGTCTTTCCCTAACCTTAAGTGTTTTTGTAAAAGTTACTCGTAAAAATGAGAGCACGTACAGTTATGAAACTACTTTCAGCTTTTTGATTTTAAACTTGGAATATACAAAGCATAATTCAAATTCGATTCCATTTCATTTTAGTATTTCAAGTACAATTCTAATACTGTTTTGTTGGAATTTTCCAACACGTATATGTTGTTGACCACACGACGTTTCAGGATCAGGCGAAACTCATCCCGTTTTCAGGTGATTATCTAAGAATTTTCATTTAATAACGTATACCAACATGGTAGCTCAGCATAACGTGCTGGCCTCATATTAGTTTCGGGACAAATACTAAATACACAATAACTTCTCCTGTGATTTTCAGATTAATTATTTAAAAATCATTATATTTGTGGGCTGTGAACGTGACTGGAGGAAAACTCTTACCAGAGACGAAGCTCGCTTGGTATAGGGATCTGCCTTAAGCTCACATGTTAGGCCTTCGTACGGTTCACTTCAGACGGTGGCGACGTCCTGTAATACGACTACTTGGAAGTCACGAATTGTGGATAGTTGTGAGCGATGGTCTGTGGTTGTAATGTTAAATACTACGTTAATCCGCAAAGACCATCCTCATAATTATACCAGTTCATTACTCAGAGGCAGTGATTTGGACTACACTGTAAGTCCCTTAGTTGCACTTTGCTGTAGAGATATTCTGTCTGGGGAACATTTCAGCCTTATTGAGTAACAAGACTACAAGATCGCGCCACATTCATCTTGCACTCAATCCTCATTCTTACTTGGCTAGTAACCAATCTAATCTAATCTTTGGGTTGACTCCACAGATGCCCTAATCCCGTTAAGGTAGCTCCAGGGGTAACGCCTGGCCCAGGAAGTGAAAGGTTCCTGGATCGAAACCAGTTGCTGGCGACTCCTGTAAGATCATGAGCGGTCACCTCTGGCTAGTCTATGTGAACCACCCCAGAGTGCATCGCTGTCTTTAATTCAACTCGCATGCCATTAGACATATGGCAATGGACATATGATGATAAAAATAATAATCAAAAAGTGTAAAAATTCAAAACATAAAATACAATACTATATTTTTTAAATCCACTGCACTTTCCCCGCGCCCCACCTTAACTACCCTTATTGAAATGGGTAAATAAGGGGTTTTTATTTAATAACTTAATATACTAATGTAAAAAATGTAAAATGTAATAAGAATCAAAATATCGAAAGAAAAAGGTTTTATGAGAGCCAACCCTTATCAAATATCCAGTTGTTGATATAATCCTACCGCCACGCAGGTATCTGGGTTGTACGTGGCCTGAATGACTAACTTCCAACCTTTTCCAAGTTTGTACAGAATAACGTAAACGCATGGATCACGTAGAGGTTATCTGTTCTGATCTATTAAAAATTAGTTTACAATTTGAAAAAATCCAATTTTTATATAACTATTCATATTCTCTATTTTTAGGTTTAAAAATACGGAAGGGAAAGATATCTTAACTTTTTCAGTTAAAAGTTACTTTTAGTAACTTTACCAAATCTTAAACCTGCGTTTAATTGTATAAGGTTTATTGAATATTTTGTGTTCTGAAGTTAAAACACTGGAGTGCGCAAAGTAAAATGAAACCAGAAATCACCTGTTTTGCATTGGATATCAAGTGTGAAAATAACCACTTTCTCAGACAGACGTAGGAAATAGCTATTTGTGTAACAAGATCACAAACGATGTCATATCGCACGAGAGATGCCAGAACTTCGAGGGCGTATGTAAACATGTAATGTAAACGAAATTTTAGGTTTTCGGTAACTTCAGTTTCGTTGCACAAAACCGGAAGTTAAAATTGTAGAAACGACGACCGTCTATCAGCTGACTGAGCGCTTAGCGCATGCTATTGGTTAGTTTCATATATGTGATTGGCCGGTTACTTATCCGTCCTAGGGTGGATATGATCTCATATCCACCCTAGTGCGGTAATGCACTACTTAAACGTTCTACCAACATTGCGAAATGTGCCTGTTATCGTGCGGTTGTAGGAAAAATAATTTTTATTCTGTATGTATCAAAATTTTGTTGTTTCGGTCCTTCTATATCACATATAGACGTACTATGTTATATGATTTTTTTCATTACTAGAGAATAGCGTTGTAAGTTATGTTATAGTAGGATTACTGTACTAGGACAGAAGGAACTAAATTAAATTTATGTTATATTTAATACATTTATTAGTATATGATTTAATTCAGTACAGTGATAATGGAGTAGGTTGATGTATATCGTAAAATAATAGTTTAAAAAAAATACTGGACAACAATACTCCAAAAATCAATTCCATGTAGTTTGATTGTTTTATTACTACTTACTTAATTTATTGGTGGGTAAACATAGGAGTAATTTTTATAGTTATATTTTAAGTGTATATATTTTACTGTGCAAATTTTAAGATTTGAAAATTCAATTTCCTAAATGGTCTAAAATATTTGTCTAAATTGTTTCAAACTGTCTAATGCTGGACCTTTTGTCAACTTTTAGGTAAATCTATAAAACAATTAACATGGATAATTATAATATTCATTTTTATTGAACAAATTCTTTTCGTCATACTGCAAAAGAATCAATTTATCAATTCATTTTCAGGGTGAACATTATGTTGTGATAATGTAATTAACATTTTTGAAAACCATTAACAGAAATGTAAAACTACAGATACACTTGATGAAAAATCAGCGATTTAAGCCAGACAAGGGGCCTGCTGAGAATTTCAATTAGTGTGATGTTTGTCCACTGGTATGTCACTAATTCTTGATAAATGGAACGGGTCTTCACTTAATGAGGTTGGATTCTGTTCTTTGAACATCCAAATAAGAAGAAATTGCCATGTTTTGTACGCACTTGTATATCAAATGTTCACATTCGTTTTGCTGCTACTGGATATTAAATTAACTAATTGTACAACATTTTACTTTGTCCGAATGTTCGCCACTTAGTTTTGTTACACAGTACTTAATTTAATACTTGACTAAACGATTCGTAATGTTTTGAATGTATACAAAACACATTTGCGAACAATAAAACATTATACATTTATAAATTTTCGTTTACGTACGTGTTCATGGTGAAGCGTTACAGACAGACAGACGGACGGAAATTGAGAAAGATCCATTTTGGGTTTTCTGGGGTAGTAAAAGGGAAACCCCAAAAAATATCATAGATTAAGTAAAATGACAATAAAACTGTGATTTTATTTCTATATTGACTTAAATAAAGCAGATACTCACTTGTCCATACACTGCTACAGTTATATAACGTTTTCTACATAAGCTTCTACACTTACCGTCGAAGCAAGTTTACAAACCCAAGATATATTGGGTTAAGTACGGAGATACAAGTTGAGAGAGGCGATATTTCAACAGACGATGACCGCCAACCGAGGACTTGTCACTTTTAGTTAGGCCTCCACTCTATTCTTTTTTATGAGAAAACTTTTGAAGCTGTCTTGGAAGACATATTACTTGAATCTTCGCAAAACGTTCGATGTCGTCACTAAAAAACTACATTGATTACTAAACGGGTTAAATATTATACAAAAATATTTTTTTGTTTAAAAGGGATGTTTCAGGTAGCATTAAAGTTTGTACGAAGTAACTGTACCGCTGTATAAATGAAACGGAACAGGAAGTAGCTATTTATAAATTAGTTATCTTTTAACGTTAAAGTTTTTGTGAAGGGAAATCTCTGTGACAATCAGGAAACAGCTACTGTGAGGAAGCGGAAACTGTAAGCAGGAATAGGAAGTACTAATTTATAAAGTAGAGGTTTTATAAATGTAAGGGAGTTCAGCGCCTTAATAAAATAAAAATCAAAAAATTATATAAGGTTTGATTCTAATTACAAAAAACATGTTCAATGTATAATTTATTATGATTATAAGCAGAGAAAACAGTTTTTGAAAGTTATATGACAGGATTTACTAGCTGGAAAACTATTCAAGCTAGGTTTGAAATCTTACCCAGGTTAAAAAATCTTTACCAGTTATTCATGAAATATAACAGAATACTTTGTCACCGGGTTTGAATTTATTTAATTTATATTTTACTATGAAATGTTACCATAACGTTTAGGACCTTTAAAAAATAGCACTTAAAACTTTACATTAGATTAGATTCGTTGAAATGGCAATCATACTACAATGTATTTACATGGCATTTTAAGCCAAGTATAATTGAGGATTGAGTGTAAGATGATTGTAGCGCGATCTTGTAGTCTTTTTACTGACTAAGGCTGACATGTTCCTTAGATAGGACTGTTAATTAATAGCCCAACAGCAGATGACAACTAATGGACCTACAGTTTAACGTGGAATCCGAACCACGGCCTCTGAATTACGAATTAGTAATTACGAGAATGGTATTTTGTGGATAAACACTGTATTCAATAGTGTGGACGTTAATCCACACAAGAGAACATTAAATATATCGACCATCGCTCACAACTATCCAATATTCGTGACCTCCAAGTAGCTGGATTATAGGATGTCGCCACCGTTCCAGTCAAAAATCCTTGTGTTAAAATATAAACACCCCAATAAATTTCCTTGTTACTCGTACTTGCTATGGTTCTTCCACTGTTAAAGTAATGTTTGTATTCATAAGTAATATAGGAAGTACCCAACAACCTTCAGAAACTATGTTTATTGTGTTAAATGTGTATTGCTCAAGTAATTTTAGGTTTTAGGGAAGAAAAATCTCTGTGACATTCAGGAAACAGCGAGGGAGAGGAAACGGAAACTGTGAGCAGGAACAGGAAGTAGCTATGAATTGCAAGAGATAAGAGATACCTGAGGATCATTACACTTAATTAACGACAAACCGTGGCATGAAATGGAGTACCTGTTGTAAATCACGTTTATATACTGATAGTGGGTTTGTTCACATTTATTTTTTAAGGAAATAATTGGAAGTCTAATACTTGTAAACTAGTTTCTCATAACAGTACATCTCAGTAACGAATCAATGATACTTGGTTTGTGCTTCTTAAAGTTTGTCTGGAATTTAGAATAAATATGTTACCAGTATTTCCAGTATTTTATGCCAAAATTATTTTTAAGTTTACAACCTACTGTATTTTTGTAAAATGGCTCACAATGTAGCAAACATTTTATGAGATATTAAATACTCCAACGATAGGGTACTTTTATATAAGTAAATATAAAGTAAGTTTCAAAATTTAAAAAAATCAAAACACTACCCGTTTTCGAACTAACAAAATATCAATTCCTAAAATTTAAAACCACTCTGGGATATATTAAAAGAAAAATAATGCTACGTTTGGATTTGTCATTATAATGCCGTAAAATTACAGTAAATGGTGAAAAGGTTCTATAATGATTAAGTAATGATTTGTTATACTTAAATATAAAAACAAAAAATAGTTAATGATAGTGACAGACATAAATTTTCTTTGGATTTCTGGATATATTTATTCACTTAAGGTGCAGGGAAAGTTATACAGTATATAAAAGTTACATAGAAATTTTTATTTTCAAATAAAACAAATTATGAGATTTAGATCTAGATTTTATTAGTTGGTATTTAATTTAAAAAATTGAAATCCAAACAAAATAATAATATGTAATTTAGTAAATTTTCCCAACTTAGCAAAAGGTTTAGCTGGATAAAAAATAACACATCATGCGTAAAAAATAAATAATACTTAGTTCGTTTCCGTTTTAATGTCCAGAATTGTATATCGAGTCGACACTGGACACAGTGACATCCGGTTCCGCCCTACGGGATATCCTGGGCTCCTTCCGGTGCCGCAATGGTGGTTTGGGGAGGTCGGTGTAAGGGTGGACTTCACTCACACAGTGGTTACACAATATCATTAATGAAAACTTGTACCATCCATTAATATCTTAATCTAAAGGATTGAAATTCTGTTATATTGTTTATTTTTGTTAGGGACAAAGGTTGTGACATTATTTTTAATTGTTATTAATTTACAATTAATTATTTATAAAGTACATGATTGATTCATTTTTATAGTTTTTCATATATTTTTTATATATAAACCATTTGTCATTTAAAAATATTTGCAACATTTACAACGTTCAACAATGGTCTTAACATTCTGTTTTTGTATAAAAAATTAATTTAAACGGAGTATGATTCGTTTAGCTACTTAAAGAAGAAAAAACAGACTTGAAAGAAAACGTTAAAATTTATTAAACTACATAATGCAAACTAAAATAAAAGATTAATGTTAACTAACCTCGTAGTCACAATGGTTGACGGATACCCGAGCAATGTAAGCTTGTCCCTGACTGTTTTTAGTAAATCACAAAATCACATGACGTGAGTAGATGCATAAATAAGCTATGGATAGAAAACACAAGGAAAATACCCCCGGCTCAGCAGACCTACATACTCCAATTCTCGACTAAAAACCTATCAAAATGTTCCAGGTTTATTCTAAAATATATTACTCAATTTCACTGGGTTGAGATAAAAGTGTCTATAGTTCATTTCATTTTTTTTTAAATAATCCAACCATATAACCAACTTTACAACTCTAACAACTATTTTTAAGTTGAAACCCCATAGGGTAATACAAAGTAATACTCTACGGAGCTTAAATTTAAAACCTTTTACCAACCCAAAAATCTCCATTTGTGACTGATAGGTACCTATTGTAACTCACACTAAAAAATCCTTTCCGTATTTTTCATTTATGTTAAATCCCACTCAATCCATATAATCGATGTGGCAAGGGTATCCGCACTTTTGAATAGCCCTCTACGTCAGCAATTAACTTACACAGTGATGAGTAAGAATTTACTGAATATAACAGAAGAGATCATACTGAAATGTAGTTGCAGTTTTTATATGAAACAATGCTACTGTAAAAATATATATTACTATTATATACTTTACAGTTTTTATAATTACGGATTAATTTCGATCCACAGACAAAGTCCCATCAGTATGATACGGAGCTGGCCAGTAAATCAAGGCCTGACACTAAATGTAATTCGTTGGAAGGGCTCCAACACGGCCGGCCCACTGATTTATATGAGAGTAGTCCTACATCTATACGCTTTAACGCCGAATATATTATAAATCTCTGCAAGATATCTAGCCACGTTGTCGGTCCATCAAGTTCAAAATAACAGCCTAAGCTTTTGGAGTTTTAAAAATTATGATCGTCGTCAAAGAAATAAAGCGATTGGTTGGGAAATGTGTTTCGAAAAAGGAATAAAAAAGCCCTTTCCTACTTATTACCTTTCAAAAATGGTGACCTACCCAGGTAAGTATGAATGAAAATTGAGTGTAAGATGATTGTGGCACGATCTTGTAGTGCTATGACAGATAAGAATTAATAGTAAAACAGCAAAAGGAATCTTAAGGATCTAAAGTTTAGTGTGGGATTCGAACTACAATTTTGCTACTGAACCATAAACCAGTCTAATTATGAGGATGGTATTTGTGGGTGGACTTGAAATAAATAGTGTGGACGTTAATCCACACCATATAATATTACATCAACCAACCATCGCTCATGTCCTCCAAGTAGCTGAATTAAAGGACACCTTTTTAAGTTATTAGTCTTGGATTAACGCCACCAAAAAGTTAAATGTGTTAACCGTTGGTGAAAGTAGTATATTTTTGATAGCACCTAATATTATTGCTACGGAGATTATTCAAAATGTTAATACCTCCTCATATTTTTAACCGTTCGTATCACCTAATAAAACCCAAACTAAATACGTTTATTGCTTCGTGTGGAGGGTTACTTTCTCCCCTAAAATCTTAAAATTAGTAGTAAGGGTACGGGGACAAGATAATGCACAGATTTTTACTTCATCCTCTTATACATAGTATATGGAGAAAGTATTGTTTTCGTCAAAATTTTCGAATTTGAGTTGAGAGTGGATATATCCGTTTTAGGGTCCCCTGAATCCAAAAAATAGGTTTCGAGGTGATGTCTGTCCGTCCGTGTGTGTGTGTCTGGATGTGTACAAAGCCACAGTCTACCCCTTTGGTCCAATTTCAATGAAATTTACGTATATTCACCGTATCTCAAGGAGTTTTTTCATTTTTTTAAATTTTTGATTTTTAAGAGTAGTCTACCTCTAAAACCCCAAAAAATCACGAAAAATCAAAATATCTCAAAATGACTAATGATTTTGATGAAAATTTCACAGGTTATAGTGAACAGAGTACTAAATAATATGACACCACCCGCATGTCTGTAAAAATGACAGTTCAAAGTTATGGGCTTTTAAATGTAAAAAAATATTTTTTTAATTATCAGCGAAAACAACAAAATTAATGCAGTATTTTTTTGTTTAACCTTTAACGGGAGAAAGTAAGTCTCAGTACATTGATACTGTTTATGAATTTGTAGTATTTAGTAACGAATACTAGCATTTTGCAAAGTAGAGTAGATTTCCTGGAAACATCCAAGGATTTACCATGATTAATCTCCGGTCGTTAGACACAGCCATTTAAGGGATGAAATGCTCTTTCCATGCAAATATTGGTCGTCCACATTAAAACTTAATACTTCATTAATCATTTATTTCTTTAATTATCGTTGTGACAGTGTATTTTATGCAAATAATAATTTGTTTGCTGATTGTCTTCAAGTGATAACGAGTCGTTATAAAAATTTCACAATGAAATATAAACTTATAAATCATCATTTTGAAATATATTTAAACAAATTTATTTTCAGATAAATTTAAAAAACTGTATTCAATCTATTTCTTGAATCTACATTACATTACCAAATACATAAATTGTAATAATTATAGATTTGTTTGTAGATATTAATAATATACTGTTATAATAATTATAATCTTAATGATCACAACCAAATGATTCATACAGTATAATGTTTGATGAATGTTGTATTCAGAACGTTATACGTCCTGAATCAGTGATTTATCAAAGAAAAACACTCTCTCAAGAATGTATTAAAATATTTAGCAAGATTAAATTTAATTCTTTGATACGCTGCGATCAAAACTTTGAATAAAAATGATAACTGTATTTACTTTCCTGTTGGAAATAGATTAGATCATAGCTTTGTCTAATGGGAATGTTTTTAGCTACTATTACGTCACTTCCGTTACACTTTTTGAGTCTCTCTAATTACAATAACTCTCCTCCCCTAGAGCCTAGGCATGTCCTTGTCAAAAAGGAAAAACTTATTTCGTTTATTATATTATTATGGAGGTAAACATCTCTCCTCGACTTACACAAAACGTAATAATAAATTTCATTTAAATGTATAAAGTGATATTTTGACATGGATATGTTTTAGCTCTGAGGGCGTGTTGGCGATTTTTAAGATGCAAAATATGTAACAGGTTTCCATAGAAACCACCAGAGCTATTGTATTGAATTTTTAATATAAAAGAATAAGAACAGCTGTTTATATGGAGTAAAACATTCCCTTTAGACATATCCATGATCCAACCTATTTCCCACAGGGAAGTAAATACAGAAATTTTTTTAAAATATATATTTATATTGATTTCACGACAGATATGCAGAAGAATTACAATACAGAAGAGTTTTACAGTAATGAAAACACTTTACACAAGTGATATGAACTATATTTTTCAGAGCATAATTTTGTCAGAGCACTCAAATTATTTTACTAGAACTGTATAAACCAAATATTTTACTGACAAAAAGGCTACTTTCATCTGGTTCCTGAAACTGTAAACAATCAGCTTATTGTCTACTCCACTGATTGACACTTTAATCGATCCTCGATTTTGATACTATCGATAATTTACCATTTACATGCAAACATTTTATCCATCGTAATAACGAACTTGAGATGACCTCGACATCAGCTGACTCTTTACCTCCCAAGGGAGTAAAGGATTACTTTCGAGGTATTTACTAAACGGTTATTCATGAAAAGTTTTTATCCAGTTAATTCTAAGCCAACTATACTAAGGAGATATTTTCGTTTAAAAAGTGTAAAAGGAATACCGTAAACTGTCAAATAATTCATTGGTTAAAAGAATGAGGAATTATTTTATGTAATCCTAGCTGACCCGGCGAACTTCGTAACGCCTGACAGTAAATACATGTTAACTTTAAGATTGGCCACGTTCTGAAGTCGAATACCATTACGGATTCATTGTGAAAGTTATATATTCTGGGTCGCGGCATAGTGAATAACAATTCTAAAACGATTAGACATATTAATAACATTTCCATAAAACAAATAAATCTGAGTGGAAATTCACAATTATTTTCAAATCCAAACCAAACCTAACTGTAATCAGGCTTTTATAGTTAAGATATACAACGGCTGATTATTATAATAAACGTAATATATATAAACATTGTAATTATTTTTTTATTTGGCCAACATATAAACACGTGAATTTTAATCAGACTTAAAAAAGGCCCAGAAAATAAAAATATAAATACATAATCCCCCAAAACCGTAAACCATTAACGGGGCGAATATAGCTGTTCATTTTGTACAGCACATATTTACTTCATAGTTTTTACATTAATGAATGATCCAGATGGCATTGGATAGTAAAGCATATTGCTAATGGAAAGTAAACCAATCAGCTGTAGCTAAGAAATTAAATGTTTTCATTGTAGAAAATTTGTAAACAAACTTACTCTCCATAAGGTTAATAATAGAAATTTAAAACGCCATAAAATGGAAACTTATGGGGGTTTCGAAAATATTTTTTCACTAAAACCTTCCCGGACACATGTAGAGCAACTTCCTAAAATTGCATGGCGATCGGATGAGTAGTTTGACAACGCATAAAAGACGTACATACATACATTTTTATATATATAGAGATTAATACGAGAAATATGAAATTCCTTTTTAATCATACAAGAACACTTTTTTTGTAATGCCAGGTTTCGCATTGAATAAATTTCGTCTCTTTGGAACGTTTCCAACAAATTACTCTCCTGTCAGAGACATGAATCACGAGGGTTCACTGACCTCGCCACACGGCGCTCGCTTTTGGAAAAAATATCTCCGAAACAATCGAGTACCATACAGGATAGATAATACGCCCTAAAATCTGTGAGTATTGTATTTTTTTCTTCCAGCTTGTACTGAAAAACTTTTGTTTTTTTATTTTATAAACTAGCAGTAAGCCCAGTTCAAAGTTCAAGAAGTTCATCAGTTTAAAGAAGGAAGATCATCATACCAAAATTTAAACCCGAATCCTAAACAAATCAATACAAAGAAATAAATCAATAACCAGCTTTATTATTATTGGTTATACGTTAAAATAACTTTTTAATATAGTATGATTTCGAAATGGGTTTAAATCAATGACCAATATAAACTGACTAATATTGATTCAACAGCTGTTTGTTTTTCTTTCTATTAAATCTTTAAACCACAAAGATATCTGATTATTACCAGTAGGTTATTCATTTAAAATTGAAGCAAAATGCGACGAATATCACGTAAAAATTGGGTTTTTAAATGCTCGTTATTTACTTTTCAAGGGTCGGCGGACAGTTTTAACACTTTAAAAACCTTCTCTGGAATGTAGAGAATGTATGAAATAAGTTTCATCGTTGTCGGTTCTCCCGTTTTTTCGGAGAAGATGGCGTAAAATGCCTCCTGGAGCGTCACAGACAAACAGACAAAAATTGAGATAAGACCGGTTTCGGCTTCTTTAACGCACGAAAAGTAAAAAATCAATAATTCTGAGCAATGTGCAGACAAAACTCTAATTTTATTTATTTAGATTTTGCAATTAGGGACCAAGAAATAAATGCAGAGGAAGTAGCATAGTTCTTTTTAAATTAAGTTCATTTTGCTTTTTAATTGATATTTCAATAGATATAATAATTTTTAGACTTAATGGGATCTCCTAATATTCAATTCGTTGTGCAGTTAAAAACGAAGAAATCCGAAAAAGTTTTTATGGGGGTTTATGGGAAAAACTAAGTGTTGTTTTTCATTTGATTTATATTAAGTCCTACTGGTTCAAAATTCACAAATAATGTCATATTATTTAGGGCACATAGCCTACTACAAATTTAGAAAGAATTATAAATGTATCTATTCATAAAAAATTACATGCTAAATTTTTTTAAATTTGAATTATATAAAATTATTACCAAGTGTGACACTTGCATAATTTTTCTATCTTTTTAGATTTAATAATGAGGAACGCCTGACAAAAATGTTAGCTTAGTACCTCAAAACTACTTGAGGTAGTTTCTGATATCTCAGAAACCTCTGAGATATATTGATCTATGTGCTTTAAAGTATAACGATCTCGGAAAACGAGAAATTTGAAAAATATACTTCTGGTCTGACTGACGAACTATATTTTACACTGAATTATAAAAAGATGACCTTTTTCATAATACTTATAGAGTACAGGATACAGATTTATTCATTATTGGTGATCTAAAAATCTACTGATTTTATTTTACCTTTGAACGCGATCTTTGAATTCATTGCATGTATACGAAACTATTGTTTTCGAAACAGTATGGTGAAAAACTATTTCCTTACGAATCAACTTATAGCCGTGATACTAATGTATAGACATAATATCTAACTATTAACTAATTAATTAATTGAAATTGTATATAGTCAGTTTTAAAAGTTGTACAAATAGTTAACTGTTCTTAGTTTTATCTAGGTTAAAAATGATAACTTCAAATGTTAGATTAGGCTGACGTTGGTTTTAAAAATGTATATAAAAAATAGATATTGACGATTCAAAAAAGGTTTAAACTAAATGACTTACTTACCTAAATAAATTTCTAGATCCTCAATGTTAAAAATACCTTATTTATTCCATGACAACAAATATCAGCCAATAAACCTTACATTTTTCTCGAAAGAAAACTGAAATGAAATATGAATTATAATTAATATCAGACACAAACAAAATGTGAATACAAAAAACAATCGTTTTGTAAAGAAAGGAAAAAATGAACACGTGTCGGGCAATTTTACAAAGCGAAGGGCCTTAAGGGTGATTTGTTCTGTTACGGTAGCAGCCATAAAATACATTGTTGCCCGTCGGCTGGACATATTGTTCCACTTGCGACATCGCAATACGAGTACCCCTCTGGGTTTATACTTTCTGTGGTCTTTGAAAAAGAAATAACGTAATGGAGTGACAATATGACGGGTGCTCTTACCAAGGAAATACTTTACTTTATACTTTTATCTGAAATGGCGACCTACCCAGGTAGGTATTTGAAGCCAAGTATGAATGAGTAATGAATGTAGGATGATTGTGGCGCGATCTTGTAGTCTTGTTACTGACTAAGGCTGACATGTTCCTTAGACAGGACTGTTAATTAATAGCCCAACAGCCGATGGCATCTAATGTACCTACAGTTTAACGTGGAATCCGAACCACGACCTCTGAATTACGAATTGGTCTAATTATGAGGATGTTCCTTGTGGATTAACGTAGTATTCAATAGTGCGGACGTTAATCCACAGAAGAGAACACTACATCCACCGACCATCTCTCACAACTATCCACAATTCGTTACAGGACGTCGCCACCGTCCCAGTCTAATAAATAAATTGAAGCAAAATTTGGCGTAGACAACATTTTATCATAAAGTATCAACGGGTAAATTGGAGCTATTCTTCACTTAGCCCTCATAATTAAACGAATTTTACAACAATCCTAGGCCTTTTTTCTTCTGTGATATACAAACTTACATTTTCTAGTTACTTTACGTCAAACGTATCCAATGGGTACTAATAAAGTTTTTCAATGGGTTAGAAAAATACTTAATAAATTAATTTTCCCCAGAACTAAATTAAAATTGTATTCAATATATATTCGTATTTTCGGTAGCAGCCATAAAATACATTGTTGCCCGTCGGCTGGACATATTGTTCCACTTGCGACATCGCAATACGAGTACCCCTCTGGGTTTATACTTTCTGTGGTCTTTGAAAAAGAAATAACGTAATGGAGTGACAATATGACGGGTGCTCTTACCAAGGAAATACTTTACTTTATACTTTATCTGAAATGGCGACCTACCCAGGTAGGTATTTTAAGCCAAGTATGAATGAGTAATGAATGTAGGATGATTGTGGCGCGATCTTGTAGTCTTGTTACTGACTAAGGCTGACATGTTCCTTAGACAGGACAGTTAATTAATAGCCCAACAGCCGATGGCATCTAATGTACCTACAGTTTAACGTGGAATCCGAACCACGACCTCTGAATTACGAATTGGTCTAATTATGAGGATGTTCCTTGTGGATTAACGTAGTATTCAATAGTGCGGACGTTAATCCACAGAAGAGAACACTACATCCACCGACCATCTCTCACAACTATCCACAATTCGTTACAGGACGTCGCCACCGGTCTAATAAATAAATTGAAGCAAAATTTGGCGTAGACAACATTTTATCATAAAGTATCAACGGGTAAATTGGAGCTATTCTTCACTTAGCCCTCATAATTAAACGAATTTTACAACAATCCTAGGCCTTTTTTCTTCTGTGATATACAAACTTACATTTTCTAGTTACTTTACGTCAAACGTATCCAATGGGTACTAATAAAGTTTTTCAATGGGTTAGAAAAATACTTAATAAATTAATTTTCCCCAGAACTAAATTAAAATTGTATTCAATATATATTCGTATTTTATAAAGAATAAATATCAGAACTGGTGGCATATTTAGACAATTTTATTCAAAATTGATATATTATTTGTTTTAAAACAATGGATAGCTCGTTTAACGTAAACTACTTTATGAAGAGGATAAAAAATTAGTTACCCTAACAAATAAGATGTCTAATGACTTACCTTTAGTATAAATCTAGGATAACGTCAGGTCGGCTCCGCAAAACACACTGTTGAGAAGTGAAAGTTGTCTAATATCTAGTCAGCTGACTGGACTGTCAAACGTGGCAGTGCAGCCACTACAGCAAAAAATATCCACAACTGATTTATTACTTTGTTTTTTGTTTATTATAATATAATAAGAATGTATAAAATTAGTTGATCAGTTTTTAACTATAAGTTTTAGATTTTCATTGAAATAAAACTATGCAAATAATTGAGAATAAAAAAATTGTAGTTTTCAGTTACAGCGTGTAACTTTTGTGTCGCTAATATTTTTATGTGTCACTGAAGAAGACTTACGTAGCTAAGAAAAATTTAGATAGATTTTTAATTAGAGATAACCTATATAAATTTAGTTCAAATCATAAGCTTTGTTTGACAGTATTTGTAAAATAATTATGTAACGTTATTGTGTCACGTATTTCCCCTAAATTACAGGGTTTTGGGGTAGTTTAAATACTAGTCAAACGCACTACTTGTTCTAGTTAAAAATGAAACCATTCATTGTTAAAAAAGTTTATATTTTTTTGAATTATTATTTCTTGTCGTACAACTAACTACAAGTTCACTGGACACGTCAATGTTAACTTGTATTAAAAACACCTAATTAAAAAAAATGTTTGTTGAGTTTTAACTTAATTGAAAATTTACTTTCTTCTGTTGCTCACATATTAAGCATTTGTTTATTTGTACCTTTCCTCAGAAAACTTCAAGATATTTAATTTCAAATACAAGATTGACTGTGGAGTACGCTGCTCCAGTTTTGAAATGCATGACTGCACAGTTCTTCTCATAAGTCCTAAGCTGCAAACTACCAATCTTCAATTATTATTATGCTGCTGTTATTAGGTCTCGCCTAATGCAACTAGTTGAACGGGTGTGAGTAAGGGAATAGTGAACATAATTTGATTATATATAAAACCTTAAACTGCAAATCACTATAGGTACCGTAGTGGATACCCAGAAGTGACCGCTCATGATCTGACAAGAGTCACCGGCGTCTGGTTTCGATCCAGCGACCTTTGGCTTACTTCGTCAGAGAGCCTGAGCTACTGTCCTGGTAAAAGTTAAATGTATTTGAAAACATTAGTTTTAATAGATTAGATTTTTTAAATGGCAACCATACCACAAAGTAGGTATTTTAAGCCAGGCATGATTGAGGATTGAGTGTGAAATGATTGTGGCGTGATCTTATAGTCTTGTTACGGACTAAGGCTGACATGTTCCTTAGACAGGACTGTTAATTAATAGCCCAACAGCTAGTGGCAACTAAGGGACCTACAGTTTAACGTGGAATCTGAACTACTGCTTTTGAATTACAAATTGGTCTAACTATGTGGATGGTATTTGCGGATTAACGTAGTATTCAATAGTGCGGACGTTAATCCACATAAGAGAACATAAGACTAGGATGGTGGCGACGTCCACCATCCACTTGGATCCAGCTACTTGGAGATCACGACTTGTGGATAGTTGTGAGCGATGGTCGATGGGTGTAGTGTTCTATTGTGTAGATTAACGTCCGCACTATTGAATACTAGGTTAATCCGCAAAAACCATCCACATAACCAGACCAATTTGTAATTCAGAGGCCGTGGTTCGGATTCCACGTTAACTGTAGGTCCCTTAGTTGCCATCGGCTGTTGGGCTATTAATTAACAGTCCTGTCTAAGGAAAATGTCAGCCTCAGTCAGTAACAAGACCACAAGATTGCGCCACAATCATCTTACACTCAATCCTCATTCATACTTGGCTTAAAATACCTACCTTGTAGTATGGTCACCATTTCAATAATCTAATCTAACACTACACCCCACCGACCATCGCTCACAACTATCTACAATTTGTGACCTCCAAGTAGCTGGATTACAGGACGTCGCCACCGCCCAGTCAAAAAATTCAAGTCAATGAACTAGCAGTTCGGAGACTGACTATTTGACTACGTATAGTTTTTCTCATCCACCTTACCCAATTCTTCTCCTATATTACCCATCTTACTATTATTACCATTAGCGTTTAACAGATACTGAGAATCCTCACCTGTCTTCCTATTGCTCGTTTGATACGCATGTGTTAACTTGTACCTGAGGAACATTTCCCTTTTTCTTGGATAAGATTTTTGTCTCAGTATCTAAATAACAACTGGTATATGCATTTATTTGAATATCTTGAGTATAATTTATTTTAGTTTCACAATACAATTGACCGTATGCTTCATTCTTTTATTTTATCTAAAGTAGTGTCAGTTAATTTTTTACAAACGATTTTACTAAATTTACCAAGATGAAGGGTAGACATACACAGGAGAAATTTTGACCTAGATTTTTGGCGGAAAACATGCGAATCTACCTCCAACACGCACAATGAAAGTGTTTCTTTCGGTGGGGATTCCAATTAACATGGTGTTAGTCCACCGGGCTGTCTGATAATCCAGACAGATTGAACTGGACTTACACTAACCAGGACAAGGTGCGTTTATTTTAAACTTAAAAAACAGCAAATGTTTCAAATATATCATACAATTTTTAATTATTGATTTTTTTAAATAGTGTGGTTTAAAATTAAAATATTAAATTTAAAAACTAGTTTTAATCCATCAAATTAACAAATAATTATATAAGCGTTTTGTATCCATACAAAAAGCGAGGGAGCAAGAAGCACACATTTAAATGGTTTTCTGGGACGGTGGCGTGTCCTGTAATCCAGCTACTTGGAGGTCACGAATTGTGGATAGTTGTGAGCGATGATCGGTGGATGTAGTGTTCTCTCGTGTGGATTAACGTCCGCACTAATGAATACTACGTTAATACGCAAAGACCATCCTCAAAATTAGACCAATTCGTAATTCAGAGACTGTGTTTCGGATTCCATGTTAAACTGTAGGTCCATTAGTTGCCATTGGCTGTCCTAAGTCCTGTCTAAGGAACATGTCTGCCTTAGTCAGTTTAAGTTTCTCTAAAACATGGAGTTTATACCATCCGCAAAGGCCATCCACATAATTAGACCAATTCGTAATTCAGAGGCCGTGGTTCGGATTCCACGTTAAACTGTAGGTCCCTTAGTTGCCATCGGCTGTTGGGCTATTAATTAACAGTCCTGTCTAAGGAACATGTCAGCCTTAGTCAGTAACAAGACTACAAGATCGCGCCACAATCATCCTACACTCAATTCTCATTCATACTTGGCTTAAAATACCTACCTTGTAGTATGGTCACCATTTCAATAATCTAATCTAATCTAACCATGTTTTTACCACGACCAACAGTAGGTTAAGTTGTCGTTGATTTTTAGGATTTGAAGGCCAAAATATTTTCCCAGTCCAGAAGAAAGTTTTAATTCCTACAGTACCTGTGGTCCTACTGTTAGTGGTAGTACTGTAATAGGAATGAGGTAGGAAGAAAAGGTAGTGCAAAGGGATCTTGGTGGATAAACCAACCATACTAGGCTATAAAATTGAGCACTTTGTCTACTCTGTCTTAGGTTACTCTGCACTTTGACTTGGAGGGAGTTTAGGGTCTTCAACAAGTAATAAAGTCCAAACTACTCGAAGTGTCTACTTCTACTCTAACCTTTCCTAGCAATAGTTGGATGTCTGAGTGGTTCTTACTCAGAATTCAGAGTTCAAAATCAATTAATATGTTACACTATAAACACTTGTCCAATTACGGGCTCTTCAAATATTCTGTGTGACCCTATCATTCCCACCATCTATCACCTCTTGGACTTCAAGATTGAACACCCAGTCCGACCAGAATTGTCTGAGAGCGGTGTTCCTTACTGTCCACCATGGATGGGTATCCTAGTGGAAAGGTGATTACCTCGGGTTCTATGGGGCTGTACTGTCCTAGGGGGTACCCTCAAATAAAAGCTAAAAGCTCCTTTAGGTCCATCCTTTCCTTATCTGGGGGATTTTGGAGTTGTTGAAATATGAAACTTCTTAGGGTACAGCATGGTATATTTTTACTTCTATGAGAATTAGGTAAACTATGTCCTACTTTTCTCATCCATGTGACTCCCTTTTTTCCGCTGGGTGGAAGAAGTTCCTATCTGACTTCCAATGACTCAAAATTCTCCATGACATAAGTGTAACATCTAACCTTCCCTGAAACTGGACACTAGAACCTAGTTAACAGCTTGTTTCTCGTGAACTCTATCAAAATGTAAAAATACCAAAAAGTTTACTAAGTGATGTTTATGATACCGAAATATAAATGTATTATTTAGATTTTTACTAAAGACATTTTCCATCATAACGTTAAGTAAAACAAAGTTTCGCGACGTTTCAGGATCTGGAATCTGATCCCGTACTCAGGTGAACTAGTACCAAAAAATATAATACGATTAGTACATAATTCGGACTGAGCTGGTATAAAGCTAAAAACAGAAGAGTTTAAGGCAGTCAAAAAACTTACAAACAATACAATTCACTGATAGTCACGCACACAAGCTAATTGAATTGCTAGTGAATTGTTTTTTTATTGTTTTTTTACTACTTACACTTTTTTGTTTTCTTTTTTGCTTTTTTTAAACGTCGGAAAACGTTGTTTTACTTAAATCGTGATAGAAAGTGTCCGTAATAAAAATATAAATAATATAAATCCACCTTCACCAAAAGACTCGAAGTAGGCTAATAAAATAAAAGTTTACATTAAATGAGCATGTTATATTTTCTTACATTTTTACAACTAATACCCTGCTTTTTGAAGCACATACATGTTGTACATGTATACATGAACTTGTTCAAACACTCATATACGGTATAGTCAGTTTTCTTCCATAGTTGAAACACCAATAAATCTAAAACGCAATGGTTGGAATCAGATTAGGCCCTTATTGGAACAGTCGTACCATTAAAGTGCTTGCCAAGTTTAACTTTTAATGATTATTTTTAATATTTTACAAGGTGTAAGACTAATTATGTTTTTATTGCATCATATGCATTAACACAAAAACCAAATTTTATACTTGACATCCAATTAAATCCAAAATTAATGGTGATACATTTTCAACCAATTTATATTCAAAAATATTTTTAAAATTAAATTGAAATTGAGTATTATCATTATTGCAAAAATGTGGAATGTTTTTACTTAGAAGGTCTTTTGATGAAAATTAAAAAAACAATAAAACACTGTACATTTCTGTACAAGTACTTGCATATTTTTTCTTAGATATTTTGTAAAAACCAATGCGATAATAAAGAAAGCACTTTACTGGTACAAACATTTATAACGAATTAACTAGAACACCAATAAAACTTGTGCAGGATGAAAAAGTCTATCGCATCAATTAAATTGAAATTACCATATTTAAAAAACATTACTCGAATATTTATAATCGTTATAAGGTAAAAGTCAACAACGATGTATGTACAATAAGCGTTTTGTGGTCTGAAGTTGGCTTACACCGAAATATTGTTCCTTAAACAACAGTTTACATCGATATCCTTATTATTTCACTTTAAATATGATATGGTCTGGATTAAACGAGTATTACAGTACACTTATCAACACTGTACAGTTTCTAAATAGACATCGTGGCCAACTACAGTTGTCCAGACAAATAATTGACTTACACATAGCACTATCTTCTAAAATCACATATGTCATCTTACTTAGGGTTTACTTAAAATAAATTATCACATAAAACAAAGTCTAATCTTGCTTTGGGTAGGATTCATTCCAGTAGCTTACGTACTTAAAACTAATTTGTTATAATTGAGTAAAAAAATAGGTAAAAAAGGTCGTCAATAATAGTTAGTTACGATAAACGTTAAATATTTATTGTAAGCAGTGATTTTTTTTAAATTTGGAAATAAAAGGCTTTTATACCACCAATTTTTTATAGCATTTTAGGGGCATATGTTTGTGTTTCAGTTTAGAAATTACCAAGGGGTATACATGCAGGGATTTTACAATATAAAATCTTCAAAAATTAACTGAAATCGTTAGTGTTTTTTTTTCAAAGTAAATATTTTAAATTTTAAATATATTTAAATCGTAATGTCTTTAACGTCAATTCAGTTACTTTTCTAATAAATAAAATGTATAGTAAATTTGACAAAAAATAAAAATATTCATCTCATGGAAAAACGCAATAATGTAATTCAAGAGTAGGCCTAGGCTCCACAGAAAGCTGACGTTATTAATGGAGTTAATATGTCTTCCTCTTCAGCAAAGTAATGTACGGGGCTCGGTACATGTTGTTGAGGAGATAGACTGAGAAAGAAAATTGAGTCTTACAATAAGCAGCAATATTACGTTTACCTTTCAGTGCCTTTAGATTCCTTACAACAGATTCATTACGCATTTCCCTCTTTATAAATGATAAAAATTAAAAAAGTTAGAAAAAAATAAAGTACATTTAAATTATTTAAGTACGTTTACGTAAATTCTATTTTCGGCAGTTACATCTAGAACGACTTCAACACTGTTACAGTTGTAACAAATCGTTGAAAGTTATTTCAGTGAGAGAATCCAAAACGGGTAACACCGATCGATGGGTATTGACTTTGGTGCGGTTATCACAGTTCTGCAGATATGATCCCCCAGGGCCTACATGGCGCTCTCCAGCACGCCACTGACGACAGTGTCCCTGGAGGAGTACGTGTCCTAGAGGTTGGTGGGCGGCACGATGATCTTCACTCCGTTCTTGACCGGAGTCGTCGCCACGCTGTCCTTGGTGTCACTGGTCACGGTGACGTTGGACCTTGACGTCATCGCGGTCGAGTGATCCGTCTTGCTCACCAATGGACCTGTCTCGCCGTGCTCATCGTCGGCGCCCCCTTGGCAGATGATGGCCGTAGGACCCTTTGCAGGCCTTAACCGTTCCGAACCTCCGCGGTTGTGCCTCCTGGGGAACACACTGTTCTCCATGTGTAGTGTGGCGTTCACATCCTTCCCGGCGGCGCAGGTACACGCCTTGAGGAAACTTTTCTTGAAGTTGTCACTGAGGAAGGCGTACAAGATCGGGTTCATGGCGGAGTTGGAGTAGCTGAGGATCCCAGACAGGAGGAAGATGGTGATCGCGAAGTGGGACTGGCATTGCTTAGGAGGGGTGTAGATCAATGCGACCTGCGTGATCCAGTATGGGAGCCAGCACACGACGTACACTGTGATCACTGTCAAAACCAGTTTCGTCACCTTTCTATGTGACTTTTTCTTCTCTTTTGATTTATTCTTAGGACCGACCGTTCTCAATTTTCGAATGACTAGCACGTAAAAGCAAAATATGAGCATAAGAGGGATCGCGAATCCTAAAATGAACGAGTACAACGTAAACGCAGTTTGTCCACTCAGGTTTTCCATTTCGGGCCAGATTATGTTACAACTATTGTTCATAATACTCGAGTACATGACGACAGGGATCATGAGAAACACACTGGCAGTCCACGCGGAGAAGGACACCACTTTTGAAATCATCGGAGTTCTTATTTTCGGAGCTGTGATTGGATGACACACCGCTACGTACCTATCGGCGGACATGATGGTCAGGAATATACTGCTGGTGAACTGGTTGATGCTGGTCGTGGTCATGTACACCTTGCACATTATCTCTCCGAACACCCAGGACTGAAGACTCATGGTGACTATGAGGAATGGGATACCGATGAGGAAACACTCGTCGGCGATCGCCAAGTTCACTATGTACATGTTGGTGACCGTCTGCATCTTGCTGAACCTCAACACCACATAGATGACGAGGGAGTTCCCGAAGAGACCAACGATGCAGACGAGTGCGTAGAGGATCTGCGTCAAGAAGAAGAAGTTGGGCGGGTCCGTGGTGCAGTTGAACTGGGTTTCGTTACCGGAGGAGTTCCCGTACAAGGAGGAGTTGACGACGTCCACATCCAGCCAGTTCGGAGTTGACAGCAGCGGGTCAGCCATCTTGCTTATCTACGCTCACTCTTGTAGTTAGAACCCACACGTCGGTGTGCTGCTTGCGTCAAAGGAGTTTGCAGTCCTGGCCCTCATACTGCTTGCACGAAACATTATTTCCCTTTGGTTTCCTCCCCTTTCGTGATATATAACACACAGTACAGAAGTCAAATGTTGAACTTACAGTTGCTCACTGACAGCGTGAAATCTCCCCAGGCAAACCAATAGTCTGAAACAAAAAATAAGTCATATTAAAATGAACACCCTTTAAATATTTGTTTATTTACTTTCCTGTGGGAAATTGGTTAGATCATGGATATATCTAAAGGGAATGTATGCCTAAGGAGCTTAGGTATATCTATGTCAAAATAGATCTAGTTTTTATTTTAAAATGTACGATTAATTATTGTTTTAAAATATTTACTAAACCCCTTAACTACCATAGGCCAGAAACTTTAGAATTATTGGTTCAGAATTACTCCTGACATACTCCATGATCGTATGCACTAAAGTAATTTTCATTATATAGAGTATTTCGTTATTTCCAAAAAATATGGGCAGTTATAAAACAACTGGATGAAATGAAGGAGTCTCTCGAAATTAAAACTGGACATCAATAACTTAAATAAATATATTAAATGATAGGGAAAGTTTTGTTTGTCACGGTCGTGTAAAATTATAAATATATTCAACTTAAAGTAAGATTAGAAGAACATTTCTTTAGTATCGTTACAAGTTACTCTGTATAACAGGGATTGTGCTGAGAGATGCTCCTAATAAAAGGTATTTTTATTTATTTATTTACTCTCTCAACTCTCGACTTGGTAGAGAATCTAAGTACTATTGGAGTAAATAGATTAGGAGCCACCAAGCCACCGAATGTAATGACATTTTTAAATATGCATGTTTCCATTTTAAGTGTGGCTGAGTTAAGGAGGTATTACAGGAAATCCAATTTCATAGACGTGGTTCTGTTATTGGACCTAAGAGCACAGACTCGCCCACGTTTGTTTTGTTTAAAAGCTTCCTCTACCTTTTAAGAAAACATAACTCTATATTCAGTTATTACTTATTCATTCATCTCCTGTAGCTTGAAAGAGAAAAGTTGAGTTACTTATTTCAATTCGTATAATGACGTTCACGGCATACTGATTCAAAAACAGCTGTTTTAGATACATGTGTTGAAGAGAAAAAGCTGTTCTTTTTCATTCTTTGACGAAACCTATTATTACAGGGATTTTTTGAGCTCTAGGCCGCAAAAGATCATTGTTGATGATTCTTTTGTTTGAGGTATTCACATAATTTAAACAAACAATCAGGAATCAAGATAGAACTGCTAAAACGTAAGTAACATAACAGCTGATTGGTCCAAAGCGACGATAATGGTCGACAACTATTGATACTAAATCAAGTAATCCCCCTGGGGATTCCCAGTGGGAAATTTTTTTTCCAGGGGGCAATTTCTCTTCCAGTAAGCAATTTCTTTCCAGTGGGCAATTTCGTGTCAAGTGGGCAATTTCTTTCCAATAGGCAATTTCTTTTCAAAAGGCAATTTATTTTCCAGTGGGCAATTTATATTCAAGTGGGCAATTTATTTTCCAGAGGGCAGTTTATTTTCCAGTGGGTAATTTATTTTCAAGGGGGTAATTTATTTTCCAGGGGACAATTTCTTTTACAGTGGGCAATTTCTTTTCCAGTGGACAATTTCTTTTCCAGGGGACAATTTATTTTACAGTGGATGATTTATTTTCCAGCGGACAATTGACTTTCCAGTGGGAAATTTATTTTCCAGTGGGCATTTTATTTTCCAGTGGGCAATTTATTTTCCAGGGGACAATTTCTTTTACAGTAGGCAATTTATTTTCCAGTGGGAAATTTCTTTTCCAGCGGGCAATTTATTTTCCAGTGGGCAATTTCTTTTCCAGTGGGCAGTTTATTTTCAAGGGCCAATCTTAATACTGGAATCTCCCCTGTGACTAGTGTTTCCTAAGAGGTGTGGATCTACGTTCTTTCTTGTGTGCTTTACCTTTGTTGCTTAGTATTTTTGTAATTTGAATAGTGATTTAAACTCTTTTCTTCAGCTTTATACCGGCCTTGTCTAGATAATGTAATGTTCTTGGTCCCAGATCACCTGAGGACGAGATTAGATTTCAAATCCTGAAACATCTTTAAGGTTTTATGAACTAATTTTGATGGAAAAGGACTACAATAACGATATAAATTACAAATAAATACTTTTAAAATTTATCTTTCTAAATATTATTGAAAACCGTTCATTATAATTATATATGTGGACGATTAATTAATTGGGTGATATTTTACTATTTACTCCCCCTCGATTGAAATAGAGACTAACATAAAGGCTGATATGAGCCATTTTACATATAGTTAATAAAGGTAAAGAATAGAAATCAGTGCGTTAGGCGTTCCAAAAAAAATTACTCTACTAAGGTATCTAAGTATAGTAGAGTATTTTGTATTTATAGTATTCACTATCCTGACTATATATAAAAACTGATTGGGAAGTTCTGTACTGTTTGAAGTAGGTTGAACAGGATAACCACTTTAGAGCACTATATTTGATTAATTTTAGTTGAAATTTTAATTTAATTTTTTTCAGGCTTTTAATTTTTGATAAAAAAGTAGTATGAATAGTTCAAGAGAATTATGTACCGTTACTGAATTAATAAAAGGGAAAGTTCTTGATCTTTTTGTATCGATTCCAAAAAATACTTTTACAGAATAGTTAATATAAAAAAGAGTAAAGACCTTCTAGTCACCATGGTTGAAAATTAAAAAACTAAAATGTGTCTAAGAGAGGAAGCGAAGCCAGTGAATCAAGTCCTGTGACACTAAGTGTAATTCGCTGGAAATTTTCCAGAACCAACCAAAACGAAGGTATCTGGTGCGCTTACCTTTATACTGCTTAATATTTTACATTAAATTTAATAATCAGGAGCATTATTCTTCATAAACTGTTTCAGAATGTATTTACCAATTAACAGAATCCTAACTATTATTGATTATTTGTATTAAAACCATTTGGTTGGAGTAGAAAAGTGTTATGGTGTTGTGCATAACTTAAGTAAGAAGATAATAACTTTTTCAATGTTACAGAGAACGGTTATGTTCTCATGATGGTTTAATAAGGAAATCTACTTTAAGTTAAAGTGCTATTAATACTATTCTGTGTTATCTAAACCTCTGATACTATACTCTTATAATGCTACACTCCTATTATCCACGATTCTTATAAAATATAGGTCCTTTAGATATCATTGACTGTTGGGCTATCAATTAACAGTTCTTTCTGAGGAACCCTTAGTCAGCAACAAGACTACAATATCACGTCACAATCATCCTACACTCATTTCTCATTTATACTTGTCTACCTGGGTAGGTTGCCATTTTACTTTACTTACTTTACTTTTAACTGAAATGGCGACCTACCCAGGTAGGTATTTTAAGCCAAGTATGAATGAGGAATGAATGTAGGATGATTGTGGCGTGATCTTGTAGTCTTGTTACTGACTAAAGCTGACATGTTCCTTAGACAGGACTGTTAATTAATTGCCCAACAGCCGATGGCAACTAAGGACCTACAGTTTAACGTGGAATCCGAACCACGGCCTCTGAATTACGAATTGGTCTAATTATGAGGATGGTCTTTGTGGATTAACGTAGTATTCAATAGTGCGGACGTTAATCCACACAAGAGAACACTACATCCACCGACCATCTCTCACAACTATCCACAATTCGTGACCTCCAAGGAACTAATTATAAGAAAATGAGACACCCTCTTTAGCCTACACTGAAAACTCTCATCGATGTACTCCCTTAGGGTAAATAATAGTACAGAATTTTTGTTGATAAATTTTTATTTGATTCACACTTCAATCATATTTTACACTAGAACCCGTCAAAAAAAATAGAAGTTAACTAAAAAACACAAACAAAAATAAACATAAGTCGGACAAAGTCTCGCTACTCAACCGGACGCAGAGCCACCAACATAACAACGAAAAATAATTTTATTTTCATTGCAATTACTATATACATAAGATGAATAGTTTTTCCAAAATCAGTATATCGATTGGGTATTTTTTTCGTATGACGCATTAAATAAACATAAAGGGAGCTCCAGGATTCAAACCAAGACCATTTATGAAATGTTTGGAGTCCCGTCAAGCTATCAACTACACCACCGAAAACGAACTAATGTTTCCAAGTCCAACCCAATACTCCACAAAGCTATTGCTAGGAATTAATACACAATAATTCCCCTTAAGTATCATCTAGTAGCGCAAAAATGTGCCTACATTACAAATTTTATTAATAAATTAAAGTACAAATGTAATACTTTTCAAAAAAAAAAACAATGATAAATGGTGAGCTAGACGTAATTCGTTCTGTTATCCAGCCAAAGCAAGCAAATATCAATCACAAGCTTTGCAGTGGAAGTAGCAATACAGTTCTTATTGGCTCCCATCTGCTTGTACGATGATCATCTCATTCTATATCACCGAGTTACTTTGATGGTCAATATTGTGTTCTGTTTTTTTAATTTCAAGCTTTTCAGTAATAAGTGGATTAAAAATAAACCAGAATATATATGCACGTCCAAATGCATACACACTCTATTAATGATTAAAGTTTAATTACATTTTTTCAATACCTACCCGATGTAATATTTATATTATTACATGAATATACTCACTCAGGTCAAATATTTTTAGTGAATATATACTCAATTGGGTATATATTCTGAGCAGAATAAGTGCAGGTGTTGTGAATGTATTGGGTTTCACGACATATTGCTTTTCTACTGATAAAGACAACCAAATTATTAAGTTATAGATATTATTTGACGCAGTCTTAAGCAATCGACTGTAAGTTTGGGAAACGATAAACACTAATCTGTTCATCCAGTTGACAGTTTTTAAATTGCATTTTTAGCGAATTTTCCATACCATTACCATTTGAAATGGTGACCTACCCAGGCAGGTATTTTAAGCCAAGTATGAATGAAGATTGAGTGTAAGATGATTGTGGCGCGATCTTGTAGTCTTGTTACTGACTAAGGCTGACATGTTCCTTAGATAGGACTGTTAATTAATAGCCCAACAGCCTATAACAACTAAGGGACCTACAGTTTAACGTGGACAAATTATGATGGACTAATTAATTAACGAACTGGACTAATTATGAGGATAGTCTTAGCAGATTAACGCAGTATTCAATAGTGCGGTCGTTACTACACCCACCGACCATCTCTCACAACTATCCACAATTCGTGACCTCCAAGTAGCTGGATTACACGACGACGCCATCGTCCCAGTGTTTATGCTATAAATGCCTACTTTCGGTGTTCCTCACAACAGCAAACCTTCACACTCTTCCCCATGTTAATCCATCGTAGAATAGGCAAACTTTCTTATTTATTACGGATATTGATCAAACCTGTTATAAATTATTATTGATTTGGAAATTTCCTGGAGTACGCAGGTCTGCTGAAACGGGATTATTTTTTAAGTATTGCACAAATATATATACTCGATTTCCTATTGCATTTACAATCTAATCTATATGAATGATGAAGAGTTAGAAAACAATGTGTGATAAAGTATCAATATTTGTAGTGTGTCAGTCTGGAACCCTCCCAACAAGTTAGAGTTTGTGTCTCAGAACTTGATTCAGTGCGGTGTTCTCCCCTTTCAGCAAACCTGTTACGGAACCGCTGTTTGTTGTACATCAGTATCAAATATCATTCTCGTGTCAAGCTTTACAAATGAACACTAATTTGTTTGTTAATAGTAGTTATACCCCATGCTGGCATGTCCTGTAATCCAGCTACTTGGAGGTCACGAATTGTGGATAGTTGTGAGCGATGGCCGGTGTGTAGTGTTCTCTTGTGTGGATTAACGTCCACACTATTGAATACTTCGTTAATCAACAAAGACTCATAATTTGACCAGTTCGTAATTCAGAAGCAATATGGTTCGGACTTCTTGTTAAACTGTAGGTCCCTTAGTTACCATCGGCTGTTGGGCTATTAATTAACAGTTCTGTCTAAAGAACATGTCAGCCTTAGTCAGTAACAAGACTACAAGATCGCACCACAATCATCTTACACTCAATCTTCATTCATACTTGGTTTAAAATACCTACCTTATGGTATGGTCACCATTTAAATAATGTAATCTAATCTTCTACTTTAAAATTAACAAGAAGCAATAAAAAACGTAATTGCACAAATTTTGTGTAGTTTTGTAATGGTATATTTGCTAAAACTATTTTAAATGATTTTGAGTACGGTTAAACCTTTACTAAATCCTTTCAAAACAGGAGATGAGAGGATGATTTCATTGATGTTCGGGTCACTAATTTTGAAGGCTTGATTTTGTTCTTTAAAACTTAGTTTTAATAAGTTTTGTTCTATCTATGTAAACATTTTATCAATCAGTTTATTTATTATATTCCATAGTATGTTTCCATTGAACTATTTCCATTGAACTTTCATTCATTCACTATGAACTGTTGGCGGGTTTAATGTAATCCTTTCCCACCCTAGGGAGAGAAATACTCAGCTGAGGTCAAGGTCATCATCTGTTCAATCTCATTCTTAGGTTTTTGATAGTATGAAAAGCAATAATTGATAATTATTAGTATTGACAAAAATTAACTCATTGTTCAATTGCAAGAACAAAATGGAAATAACTCTTTCATCTAAAAATCCTTCGGTTTTTTACAAATATAGTTCAATACAAAGGTCTAATGGTATTTTCCCCACCCGCTCGAATTACAACCAAGCCACTAGGTGAGGTTGTAAACCTTGAATTTGTACGAAACGTGTCACTTTTAACCCACGTAATTAAATATACTGTTCTTTCATACTGCTTGGAAAATATACTGTATATTTTCGATAAACAATATTTGATCAAAATTATATGAAATTTGAATTAGCTGTACGTTTGAAATAACAGGAAAAGGGTGTACGCCATTCTATGGGCAAACCTGTAAAGTAAATACGTTGTCAAATTTTAGTTTTTTTGCAGTATTGAGCTTATTATAATGCACAGTTAGACTAAAAGTATATTTCTTTTCTTGGACTAAATGTGTCACTTTTAATTCGACATCAAAACAAAATAAAATGCAAACGACATTTTAAAAACGTAAACGATCGATCGAAGGAAAAATATACCTTTTTTATAGTAAATTTCATTGTTCAAACTGAATGTTAGTTAAGTTAGTTGGTTGAAGTTAGTTACACGAGTTTCATCGATATCACAATGCCGTTAGCTCCTCTAGGGTTTCACAGGACAGCTGTTCTGCTCGTCCAGTTTCGCCAGGGTGTTTGGGAGCCTCCCGGCAACATTATGGGAGTGTTCCGTGCTCCCAGGAAGTTATCGCCATCAACCGGAAGGCAATTATAGATCAGCCTATCAGTGGGACTTAGTTTATCGCTTTTACTCACGGTTTTGCTGCCAGGAACTGATCGGGGACACAAGACTACACGACTAACTTTTAACACTCGTCAATGAATCACGTTGGTTTTTATTTATATACTCCGTCCTTTGTACGGGTTGTAGGATTCAGTTCAAAGAAAAAAGATCATCATACCAAAATGTAAACTTGAATTCCTAAACAAATTTGTGCAAAGAAAATAAATCAATACCCAGCTTTATTATATAGCATTACTTGACAATTTAACCATTATTATAATTAGTTATACGTTAAAATAACTTTTTAATATAGTATGATATCGAAATGGGTTTAAAACCAATGACCAATATAAACTAACTAATATGGATTTGACATATGTTTGTTTTTCTTTCTAGTACCTGGTAGAATAAGATATGTATTAATACTAGTTAATTAGCAAAATTAAAACAAATTTATTACTCAATGAAAACATTAATATGGTTTAAATAAAACCTATTTCATAAACCCTAATTAATATAGCAAAAATACAGCCCCCGGGTGGAGATCGATCTCCACGGGTTATGGCGTTTTCTTTTTCTTTTTTTTTAGTTTGGAGAGGTTAAAAAGGGTACAGTTTTCTGGATGTTATATTAGTAGTGACAGCTTGTTGGTTTGTAAAGCTCCCATTTCTTGAGCCGTGCAGGGGTGGATGTTTAGGTTGTGGACTGCCAGCGGGGAGTTCGACAAGTTTTTTTATTTTTTCGAAGTCGGGTTACCCGTGTATCGCTTACAGGATAAACGAACTTTTGTATCATTATTGTTATTTTTTTTTTTTTTTTTTATATGACGAATGGGTTTGTGAACAAAGCAGCTGTGGTTTTTGTTAGTCGTTTTGTTTTTCATATCAAATGGTAGACCTGAGAAGCATAGGTGACGCCGTCGTTTAAGGGTTTTTGGCCTACCTCAAATTGTTTTAGATGATATTATATACTGTACTGTCTTACCTTGAACGAACACATAAAATTAACAAACAATAAAAATACAGGGTGCGGTAAAAACTCCGGCACAATTTATATTACGAATAACTCATCGAATTGCCGTTAAAGAAAAACTACATAATTACATCACAATTTTCCAGTTTAGGTTTTAAAGATTGCGTCCGTCAAATGGTGTCCCTGTTTGAATAACCATTCTTCCAGTCTCGCACCAAAACTATCAAACACCTTACTTAGCATTTCAGGGGTGAGGTTTGCAATATCTTATGGTCTCGTTTAGTTCTCCCAATGTACCTACTTATGCACAATCTATAGATTTTAAGTAGCCCCGCAAAAAGTCACAGACGCTCAGATAAGTGATACAATTATTTTGTTAGTATTTTAATTGGATTTTAAACAAACATTGACGAATTTTTTTATACCAAATGAAGACATTCCATAGCCTGATGACAATTACATTATTACTAGTAATCGAAAGTACAGTATCCTTTGACAGTAAGGTGTTTAAACTATTTATTCATTGATTAAAAGAGCAATTCAGTTTCTGAAAACATGAAAAATGTTTTATTTTATTTAAAACATCGTTTATATTGAATATGTAATATTTTACCAAGCTTTAAGGTAAATTAACTCTGGAACCGGAAAAATAGCTGTCCCCATTTTGGGTAATTGAGTTATTTTATAGGATCTATAATAATTGCCATACCTCCCACTCCTGTGGAAAATTATGTTAAGGACTTATAAAATAGTAAATAAATATAAAATAAATAAGCACTAGAAATATTAGTAGATATATTATTGTTGGTTTTCAAAGTCAATGTGAACGTCCAACGCAGGAGAAAGTATAAGGTCATAGGCTAGGGGTGGGGGGAGGTTTAAAGGTTAACGTTGCCAACATTGTGGTAGGTTACATCAATATTAAGGTCAGTTTGGTATGCGTAACAAACTAAAAACAACAGTATTTTTTAATTATGGATTTTTTGTCATTCTAAAATTGAAAATATTTGTCTTTTACTTGCTATCAAGATAGTCATATAGTAAAATAAACCACAAAGCCAGCATTTTGTACCACTTAGTAAGACTTAATTAAGTTTGAGTATAGGTTTGTTTGATTTAACTAAGAAACATAGAAGAGACGGATAAAGTATTGCGTTTAAAACTTAATTTTATAAAATAGTAAAAGGTCTAAAAGAAAATTCGTTTTTAAATTACGAACTAAAAAATTGTTTATAAGGGAGTTACTTACAAAAGTTGATATATCAGTTTCCACAGCAATCTGAAAAGAAAATAAATTGTTAAGATTGACATAAGTGATCCTAAATAACCTCCCTCTAAATCTTTTCTCGCATTTTTTAATTCTTAAAGTTTAATTTTATAGCTATACCGTATATTTAAATTTATTATTCAACAAAACATTTTGAATAACAGTCTTAAAAGAAATGTTTATCATAAAATGAGACAAATCACTTAATCTGAGTAAAGTGTTATCTTACCCCAGAGTGCGTTAAATGTTAAGAGAAGGGATGGGGATTAAGTTGTATACAAAAAACCCATGTCTTTCGTTTAGACAAAAAATAAACTTCTAATATAGTTAACATTAAATTTCTTATGGTACTTTATCTAATAAAAATAATTTATTAATTATTTGTGATGTAGGGTGATAGAAAGTACATATAGTTATACTAAAAAAGCGGGATAAATAGCATACAAAACCCGTTTTATATTACAGAAGATATTATGCCTCACTGAGACAAGACCGACCTTATTTTCCATAAACTTTTAAACACACAAATTCTAAAAATGTACATTCTGTGTATCTGGATGTGTACACAGTTACGGCCTATCCCGTTGGTCCGATTTAGATGAAATTTGGTATATATTCACCGTATCTCCAGGCATTTTTTTTTTCATTTTTCACGAAAAAAATTAAGGTAAAGTATAACTTGATTAATGGATCCAGAGAAAACTTAAATTTACTGTACATGATAAACGCATTACGTTGCCTGAGAACGCCCAATGTTATTCTAACGGAGGATGTTAAAAATCAATTTCTTGCATATTTCCGAACCGTTTTCTATGAAACTTAGTTTGCAGTGTAAGATAATTTTACTCAATAAAACTCACTCATCAAAGCTTGTTATTACTAAGGTTATTTGCTTAAAAAAGCTTATAAATCATGTGGTGGATTCCCCACCTATAAAATATTAACAATTAGTTTAACTTTATTTCTCTTTTTGTTTTTTTTACCATTAAAAAATCGATGATTATTTTTGGAACGATAAATTATAAAATGATATTTAGATAAACTTAAAGTGTGTTAGTCTCATTTAAGAATGTAATTTAAAAAGTTTACTTAAGCGAGAAAGTATGTGTCAGTCTACTGACACCGTTTATTTAGAAATTGACGATTGGAATTATTAAAAATTAGAATTGAAATCCTTGCATACAAATCAGCCGAGAAGGAACATTGTGTTCCTCACGACATGCTCGAGGGAATCTCTTGCCTGCAGAGAAAGGATTTCAACCTGGCAAACCTTCCCAAGATCCTCTCAAGAATGCTTAACATTTCCTCTCACAAAAGAATATTGTTAACGTAAGAAGTATCAGAAGTTCCTAGAAGAAACTTATTTAGATTTGCTATCACAAAGAAATCAGTTAGGTTCATGAAATAATTTTTAGAAACTTACTTTATAAATTATTCGATAAATTGGTTTAAAAACTATTTGAACTTAAGTTATACCTATTTCATAGCTCTTGACGTGACCTGTTGGTTTAGTAAGCTGGATAATCAAATCCAAAGGTAAATCCAAAAGTTAAAATCCAATGGTAAAGGTCTCCTTTCACATCTTTGGCAGTCAGTTTTGGCTTATAATGTTATTGCAATACTTAATCTGTAATTTCCCAGGACTGGCCCTTTGTTTTGGGGGTTTAAAGATATTGAAAAATATTTTCAGAGTGAGTTTTATGTCTTGGAACACCTGGATAACATTGAAACGGTCCGAGATATCAATTTGAGACCTTAGCCTTAACTGAAATATATCACTTTTTTAGGTTGTTACAAGATATGATAAGGGGTTACAAGATGGGGGTTTATATATTAGTTGCACCCTATATTTCCCCTTTGCAAAAGGGGTGCACAATTTTTAACAACCTAAAAAGTAAAATAGTTATACATAAGTTAAGGCCACGTTTTAAATTAATATCTCCAATCTTTTAAATTATATCCAGCTGTGCCATGGCATTAAACTCACTCTCTATATATGCCATAATAGTTTATAAGGCTCTAGTAAGTTACCATTATTGGACTGATATAAAAAATTGGAAAACTGCGTTTATTCTATAGCTATTGTTTGTATTCAAATCCATTCATAGGTTCCAGAGAATGCATATCAGATTGAAACGCATAAGATTTTATAATTTTACCGACTTATACTGGATTTTTGTATTATTCTTGTCATGTTCTAGGTTTTATTTCACTTAAGAACAGTGTCAGATTCCAGAACCCGAAACGTTGAGAATCCTGTGTTTTTCTAATCGTGAAGAAAAATGTCCGCTATATTAATCCAAATGGCTCCCCATTTATTTGTGTAGTTTATTGACTCTCCTTTTATTACATAATATAACAAAAGTAAACGTGAAAACAAACAACAGGATCCGAAAATAAGGTTTACCCTCTAAAGGAAATCGCTGTCTGGAAAACACGATAAATGTTGAAAATATCTGTAATCGAAGAGATAATATTTTGGAAGCAGTTCAAACAGCTGGAGTCAAACATCTGGTGTTGAACTTGGCACATGCAGCCATCGCAGTGTGAGACCGTGTGCAGTAAATACTGTACAGTGTACATCCCCCTCCCTCTGTGAAGAAATACACGGTGACAAGTATTACGACACTGTACTTGCGAGAGGTCATGTCCGTGACAATGTGATAAGCAATTACTATTATCGTCATGAAATGGAAAACTTACCGAGGTAAATACTATAGACCAAGTATAAATGGTAGATTATAAGTTGACTTTGATCGTGTTCTTTTTACTAACTAAGGCTTTCGCAACCAAATTTCAAGAGGTTTGTCCAAATCAAAATGGCGGTGGTTTTAAATCTCCCAAAATCCACATGAAATAAAGTTACAAGTGCTTATGTGTTGTATATAATTAAAAAAGAAGAAATCTTAGAGACAAACAAAAAATATTAATTTGAAGTTTTAAAAAAATTTTCATGAAGAATTATTTACTTCTCTATAACATTAAAGCCATATTTACTCTCTTAATTAAACTAAAATACTTTCGCTTTTTCACCCATAAAAATTTTTTATCCTAACATTTTAATACCAAAATACATTAACATTACCCATAAATAAAAGTTTCCTCTTAGATATTATGTAAAAAATCAGGTTTTGCTGCCATGATAATCTAAATATGATTTTTAAGCCATAAATGTTAATCTCAACCCACATAAGCTAAATATCAATTTTATCCAAATATCATTAAATGGGAAACTATTAATTTTTTGTTCCTCTCCTTTTATTACTTAATATAACAAAAGTAAACGTGAAAACAAACAACAGGATCCGAAAATAAGGTTTACCCTCTAAAGGAAATCGCTGTCTGGAAAACACGATAAATGTTGAAAATATCTGTAATCGAAGAGATAATATTTTGGAAGCAGTTCAAACAGCTGGAGTCAAACATCTGGTGTTGAACTTGGCACATGCAGCCATCGCAGTGTGAGACCGTGTGCAGTAAATACTGTACAGTGTACATCCCCCTCCCTCTGTGAAGAAATACACGGTGACAAGTATTACGACACTGTACTTGTGAGAGGTCATGTCCGTGACAATGTGATAAGCAATTACTATTATCGTCATGAAATGGAAAACTTACCGAGGTAAATACTATAGACCAAGTATGAATGGTAGATTATAAGTTGACTTTGATCGTGTTCTTTTTACTAACTAAGGCTTTCGCAACCAAATTTCAAGAGGTTTGTCCAAATCAAAATGGCGGTGGTTTTAAATCTCCCAAAATCCACATGAAATAAAGTTACAAGTGCTTATGTGTTGTATATAATTAAAAAGAAGAAATTTCGAGAGACAAAAAAATATTTTGACCAATTTAGGGTATCCTTACTGTAGGTTTAAATCTAATTTATTTGTCCTCCAACTATTATCTAAAGCCATAATTTACTCTCTAGAATATAGCACTAAAGTACTACTATCATCTCACCTTTTCGCTTTTTCACCCGTAGCGAAAAAGCGGCTAGCACAACAATTGTGAATGCACTACTGCTTAGTTCACAAAATTGTCTTTAGATTTAAAATTAAAATTTCCATCTTTATTATGTCTTGTAAAAAATTTATAAAGTTAATGGTTTTGTCTTTTTTAAATTAAATAATTTTAACCACCACCATTTTGAAAATATAATAGTAATCCAAATGATAATTTGAGAATTTTTTGTAATGCAAATAAAGATGTGTGCAAAGTTTGGTTTCTGCGCTCAAATAGTTCTTGACATGTAACGAGTTTTGTAAAAAATTAAAAATGGTGGCAACACTCTGTATATTACTATATGTTTGTTTATTATAATACCTTAATTTTTAATATGTGTTTCCATGAACCACCAGATGTAGGTATGTATATCAATAGTACAAACAAAGCAAATCCACACACACATTCAATCACGTATAATGCTAGACACGTACATGGATAACTGCACCGAACGTTGCTACATACATATTGTGACTTTTGTTTCCTGCGTTGCATATGCGATGTGCATTCACTTCTCACCAACCATCCTGATTTTATATTCGATTGATAACGATTTTTTAAAATAATTTCCATTTAAACTTTGGAATTCACTTTTAACCATTTAATCTGTAGTCTAAATGGCCCTGTATTGTATTCCATTTTAATAGATACATTCTTCGTTTTATTAACGATATTTGAGTTTTTCGAACGTTTTTCTAATAAAAGTTTTTTGGTCGTGTACATATCGTTAATCCGTGTATAATAATATATATCATTATTTAATGTATAGCTAAATTATATTATGTTAGACGATATATTTTCAAAATACCTTCTTCTTTAAGTTTTATATAATCTCTTTTTTATGTTAATTTTCCCTATGTGAAAATTCTGCATTATTACCATATGTAATTACAGAATAAACCATTTTTTAAATTGTTATTTTTAATTTATTATCTTGAAACTTTATAGTTGTTTACTAATACAACAAATTTCGTAGGAAAAATATGTAGTAAAAAATTTAGTTATGATCGGCGTGGATTAATATCTGACTGTTGAATACTATCGTCATGCGCTAAGAAAATCCTCAAAAATATCCAGAGGTGGAAATGTGTGTACATTAATCTTACACTCATTCCTCAGTCTTGCTTTGCTTAAAATACCTACCTGAGTAGGTCATCGTTTTAGAAAGGTAATAATTCTGATAATAATAATAATAAATGTATCAATAACAATTACTTAATAATACTCAAATAAAAACACAAATTTACCTTTCTTTAAACCAATTCAATTTGATGTAAATAATTTATACATCGAAATTACTAATCATGTACATCGACCACTGTGAACCTCAACACGTATCATATTATCATTGTTTGCCTTGTTTTCTCTGTCAGACATTACATTTAATTTATGAATTGGTGACCTGTCCAGGTAATGTAAACCAAATTACGAATGAAAAATGATTGCGGCACGATCTTTTAGTGTAGTTAAAGGCTGACGTGTTTCTTAGACAGGACTGTGTAATTAAATAAGCTCAAAATACATTTAAGCGACTTACTGTTTTGCGTAGGATGAAAAGCACAATTTTGCCTCTGAATAATGAACTGGTCTATTTATGAGGAATTCTTTAATAATTACCGCATATTGGTCGGTTGGTTGTGTGTTTCTGTCGTGGTAAATGCGCTCCCAGGATTATGTTATAAGTATCCTTGCAAAGTGTTTTTCGCAACAAGTTGAAATAAAAGTTTAAAATAGTAACAAAACAACTTATATCTCAACTAATTTATCGTTTAAAGTATATCAAACACGTAAAATTTATTTATATTAAAAATTGATGTGCTTGTACTAAATGTTTTTATTAAGCTGTTTAATAACTGTGTTCCCAGCACGATTTAAGCTTAGCAAAATACGTTTCACCACTGGAATTGTGAATTTATTCAATGTTCTGTCATGCTTATTTTAATTTGTAAAAATATAAATTAACTGCAGCCATTCTTTGGTTTTATATTGAGAAACGGCTTGCTGACCTTATGTTTGGGGCTTATCTCAAATCAAAGTGCATTATTGCATTAAGCTAAGTGCATTTATGTCCAGAGAGTTCTTTATGGCCACTTAGGGAATTGGATTGAGAACTATAGTGGAAAGACTGCGAAGCTAAATTGAATTTACCATTTGTTGGAATTAACTTCTAAGCTCTTTTTAATTTGTTTTCTTTCTTTGATCCATTTCGGTTTCCTCCTATAGATGCGACATTTTTAAGTTTCAAAGTAGTTTTTAAAATTTATAAAACTAAGATTAATTTCGTCATGTTGAAATTATTATTATTCAGTCATCTAATCTAATCTGATAGATTGATCTAATAGATCTAATAGGATTGAGTGTAAGATGATTGTGGCGCGATCTTGTAGTCTTATTACTGACTAAGGCTGACATGTTCCTTAGACAGGACTGTTAATTAATTAATAGCCCAACAACTGATGGCAACAAAGTTTAACGTGGGATGCGAACCACGGCCCCTGAATTACGAATTGATCTAATTACAAGGATAGTCTTTGCAGATTAACGTAGTATTCAATAGTGCGGACATTAATCCACCCAAGAGACATCCACCGACCATCGCTCACAACTATCCACAATTCGCGAAATGTTTATTCGACCCATAATATTACGTTGCATGATACTTTTTAACTTTGATCGTATCTTTGGTCTCCTATGTTTAATAATAATCTCACAAACTGTTTTTAAATATTTTTCTAATTAAATAATCAACATCTGCTTGTTGAGAAAAACTGAAAGTTTTTGCTGGTCGCGATCAGATTTCTTGTGATATACAAATTTGTAAAGAGTGAATTACCAAGTTTGAGGGTACGAATAACTTGAGCAATCTTGTTTGACAGCTTACGAAGTTGTTAAGGTGTGAAACACACTCGATAAAACTCTCTTTCAAACGAGGAAATAAACTTGTTTTCGTAGAAACTTAAGTAAGTTCAGAAACTTTTAAGGACTCCACGAAAGATATTTCACAAAGGAGACTTGTTGACTTATTAACTCTTCATCAACTATAGTCATCACCTAAAGGTAGGTTCCCAAATTTTGAGTGTTCTTTAATAATTTACTATATAAAAAGTTTGCTACGATGAAAAATTTTATTATATACAATAGGCTATTTAGTAAATGTATAGTCTACTAAGTGTTAAAATACGGGAGACAAAGCTTTTAAGACGTAGAAATTAATTAACATAGTGAACTAACACTATTGTAAAATAATAATGTTTAATGTATTATGGTTAAGTCGTTGAACCCTTCATTAGTAATAAATTCATCTATGAAAGTAAAATATTTTAATTCAACTGAAAACCTCTTGGTATAATAATCTTTTTGTTATTTGTCGTTTGTTATTATTAGCTTTATTCACCAAAAATTTCGAAAATTGTATTACCTTAATTGATTACTGTCTATCTTTTGAAGGTATTTATGTTCTTTACCTCAGTCAAAACTCCTATAATGACCCATAAAAATAGTTCATCTACGTCTAAAATGTTGCTAAAAACTAGCATTTTGGGAGATCAATAGTTTATTTTTCATAGTTTAAGTGTCATTTTGAGGTGAAAAAAATATGTAACCTTAAGGTGAACGATAATGAGCACAAATGTCACAACTGTGAGAGCTCTCGTTTTTGCCGAGAATAGTTCAAAAATACCTTGATTGGCGTAATAGAGAGACAGGCACAATTTGAGACAGTGCCATTTCGTCTTTTTTGGGTTATAAAGCGTAAAAATAACTAAACAATTCGTTATTCCAAGCAACCTTTAGACAAAAATATAATTATTTACTAGCAGTAAGCCCGTCCTTTGTACGGGTTTTTGGATTCAGTTTGAAGAAGTAAGATCATCATACCAAAATGTAAATCTAAAATCCTAAACAAATAAATACAAAGAAATTAAATGAATACCCAACTTTATTATTTAGCATTACTTTACAACTTAAACAGATTAGAACAGTTATACCATTATTATTATTAATTATACGTTAAAATAACTTTTTAATATAGTATGATTTCGAAATGGGATAAAATTAATCACCAATATAAATTGACTAATATTGATTTAATTTATATAGCTGTTTGTTTTTAATTCTATTAAATCTTTTAACTACAGAGACAGCTGATTATTGCCAGTAGGTTATTCATTTAAAACTGAAGCAAAATACGTCCAATATTGCGTAAAAAGTGGGTTTTTAAATGCTCTTTATTTACTTTTCAAGGGTCGGTGGACACTTTTGATACTTTAAAAACCTTCTCTGGAATGTATAGAATACATGAAATAAGTGAGTGTTATTAGTTCTCCCGTTTTTTTCGGAGAAGACGGCGTAAAATACCTCCTGGAGCGTCACAGACAAACCGACAAACAGACAAAAATTGAGATAAGACCGGTTTCGGCTTCTCTCACGCACGAAAAGTAAAAATAACTAAAACATAAATAATTCTGAGCAATGTACAGACAAAACTCTAATTTTATTTATATAGATATAAAAAATAGTTAATAGTATATTGAATTCACAACTATTAACTATCTCAATATTTAAAGCTAAAGTGCCAACGCTAAACATAAACCATAGCTGGATACTACACAACATTTCTCCTCGCACAGAGGTTATATTTCCACTCAAGAATGGTAGTATCGACCTGATGTGTTCCAGCCAGCCCCCAACAAGCGATAAATCTTGTAGAAGCTGACAAAGCAGGAACAAATAAAGCGCTAAACGTTGAGCACTGCCATGAGGGCCACGCCCTCCAGCACACTCCACATGGTTCATTGCACATTTTGTAGATTAGGACTTTTTTTATTATGAGCGAGAACTATACTTTCATCACCACTATAATGCGTTCTTAGGAAATCGTAAATTTCAATTTTCTTTATTTTCATCAAAAATATAAAATATATACAAAATTAATTATAATAATCCTTAATAGGGGAGAACAGAATTTCCAACAAACTATATAAACAACTACATACTGATTGTTCTGTAAAATGAGCCTTATCATTATTTATACTACGTTAGAAAGTATGACCATTAAAAAAAAAGTATTTCTATTGAAATGGCTGTAACTTTTGTTAGGGGCAACGTTTGAGACCTTTAGTTTTGTACCATTTGATTTTTTCCTTGAAAATGAAGGGGGTCACAAGATATTAGAATTAGACAAATTCGTAATTTAGAGACCGTGGTTCGGACTCCAAGTTAACCTGTAGGTCCCTTAGTTGCCATCGGCTGTTGGGCTAATAATTAACAGCTCTGCCTAAGGAACATGTCAGCCTTAGTCAGTAACAAGACTACAGGATCGTGCCACAATCATCTTCATTCATAAGTGGCTTAAAATACCTACATTATGGTACTCTCGCCATTTCAATAATCTAATCTAATCTTAATTCAGTTATGATATGTTCAATATAAATAAAATAACCACTAAAACTACCCTAGAGACATCGTCGGAGGACGCCCGTAAGTGGTGGATAGTCTATTATGACGTGTTCGTATAAGGATAATGTCCTCTTGTGGTTAAGCCCTCGACTCGCACGTGCCCGGAGTAACTGATCTTCCCACTTTACACTCTTTGCTGCGATTTTCAATTCAAGGAATCGTTATAAGTGAAAACTACAATAAAATAATCAGCTGTTATTTAATACTACATTATTGACTAGGCTCTACTGATACATTTAAGTTATTGTTAATTAATTCTTCATTGTTTACAAAATGACAAAACACGAGTGTCTACAACATTTCAAAGTAACATCTGTCAAATATTGAGAGAGGATAAGGATTAATGTAATAGAGACAGTCGTCGGAAAAAAACTTAAAATCTACCATTCCGCTATTTCAAATAATTCACTAATTTCGATACAGCAGTTTATCTGAAAAATCAACTTTATTTCTTCTTCTTCCCGAACTGTCAAAATATAGTGCAAACGGATGTTGTCATTAGAAAATGTAAACATTGAAACCTAGGACGGTCACGGCAGCTCTTTCTTCTTATTCTCGAACTGTCAAATTTTAGTGTTCACAGCTGTTGACATTCAAGTAATTTTATGTTTTCATTCTCTAAAAATGTAAACATTGAAACTTAGGACGTTCACAGGGCGTAGCCCGAGAGGATTTTAAGGAAATGAGTATGCCTATGTGTTGCATGAGTTTAAGATCTACCTTTGTGTAAAATTTCAAACCGGTCGGTTCAGTATTTTTCGCATTTACTTGCCACAACAAACCCACAAACCCACAAACAAACATACAGAAACCATCTCTTCTTTATAATATTATAGATTAGTAGCCATATTGCAATCAATCTTAGTCTGGCAGTAGGCTATTATTAGGTATATGTGAGTAAGACTCACTAGGATGAGAGTAGTGTTTATGGAGTTTGCAACTTGGTAGATTTTTTTAAATACCAGCTGATTCAACTGAAGATTAATCATCGCTCATAATGAGAAAATGCAAAAATATATTTTTAAACATTTTGTAGCAGAGGATAGAATATAGCAATTAAATTCGTATAGCTGGAAATATATTTTAACAGCTAAGCAAATCCTTAACTCTTAGTTCATGAATAATTTAAAAATATTACTAATTTTTATAGTAACTCAAATTCACTATACATTGGTAGTGTATAGTGTGACTCTGAGTGGGTCGATTTATTATGCTGTATTTGCAGATAAATCTTAAAACAATGAATTTATGTATAGTAATAAAACTATTTTATTTAAGACACGATATACAGTGTATTTCTGATTTACCTGCTCCCCTTTTACAGATTTGTCACTGGTTTCAAGACAAACATATTTTACTTATATACATTATACATGTGTCTGCGGTGCTTTATTTTCCCTCCAAATTTCTGTGTGAGAATTTTTTTTAAATTTCGATTATACAAAGCCGGCATAAAGCTGAATACATAAAAGTTTAAACTTTTTAAGGGGTAATTGAACTTTTATGTTTTCAGCTTTATACCGGCTATGTCCGGATTATGTGTTAATTGTGTTATGTTTTAGATATTAGTTCACCTGAGGACGGGATCAGATTCCAAATCCCGAAACGTCGTGAAACTTTGTTTTACATAAAATCGAGACGGAAAATGTCTGCAATAAAAATGTAAATAACTAAAACATTATATTTTACTGGATACGTGCTAAGACTATTCTTTGAGCACATAATTTAAAGATTTTAAATTTTATCGAAGTGAAATCCCCCATCTAAATCAATGTCAATAGCTTTATGCGTAGCTATATTTTTAAGATAGAAGCAAGAATCAATGTTCCAATAGAACGTGATATGAATATCATCGAGGGTATCAAGTTTAATGCTTTATCTCTTTGGTTTACAATGTAAACTCTTGCAATTCTATGAACTAATTGTCTTTCAATTTTACAAATTTAGGCTACGATTTGTATTCTGTTTTAGTAAGAATAAAATTTTAAGTGAACTGAACTATATTTACTCATTTTAAAGAAAATTAAAAATATTATATGACAATTTAAATTACCATTGGCCCAAAATAATACTGTCGTGCATGTGAGAAAGAGTATCAAACAAGTAAATAGTACATATTTTTATGTTGTTATAAGTCATTGCAGAATAAAAAAATAAAGATTGTATGTAAAGAACCTCTTAGATTAGTTAAAGAAACTCTTTGGTTGAACAAAATTTTTTTTGTGTTGAACTAAAACAGTTTTTTTTTGTATTAGATACTTGTGTTGAAGAACCAAAATTGTTCTTTTCTTCCTAGTACTTAACCTATTATTATGATGATTTGTTTTAGTCCTTATTAATACCACAGCAAGCAATGGCATCTAAGGAACCTATAAATTACAATCCGAACAAATTTTTCCTTATAATTACGAACTGGTCTAATTGTGATTAGATTATTGAAATAACGTCCATACCACAAGGTAGGTATTTTGGTAGGATGATTGTGGCACGATCTTGTAGTCTTGTTACTGACTAAGGCTGACATGTTCCTTAGACAAGACTGTAAATTAATTGTCCAACAGTCAATGACAACTAAGGGACCTACAGTTTAACGTGGAATCCAAACCACGGTCTCTGAATTACGAATTGGTCTAATTTTTATAATAGTCTTTGCGGATTGACGTAGTATTCAATCAACGTAGTATGGCCGGAATCACTGGCCACTGGATCCATCAACCTTAATCATTTAATAATACCCTAAACTATTTACTGTTATTTTTATGTTTTTCATTAGGCGACCTATGAGAGGGTTTCCACCATATAATGGAAGTATTTAGAAACGTTTTTAAATATTTCTTTGTTTTCGTGTGATATAATATTTTGGAATATACTGTTTGTGATCGATAATTGTGATCATGGATAGAAATCATCAAATCTATGAAAATGCATTAATTTATTACTTAAGTCGAAAGGAGTATGATCTTAAATAACGTCCAAGTGAAGTGGTAAGGTTATACACAATTCGCCTTTGTATACATAGTGCAGTAGGCTGTGTACAGTTTCCATCTCACGTTGACGGAAGACACAAGACCTAAGGGAGCTGTTCCTCTGCTACCTGAGATCTTTATTCGTCCTCAGAGACGAGCGAGCTTCCCTCACGACCTTTGGCAACGATCATGTTAATGTTTTAAGGACGGACAGGGAACGAATTTTCAAAAGGTGACGGTCTAACCAACCATTCAGAATCTACCTCTAAAGTGAAATTTCCAAGCGAGATAAAACAATCATCTCCCAAGAATCATTTTATAAATCTATTAAATATTTTAGCAATGCAAAGTAAAACTTTTTTATAGAAAGTGGAAAATTGGGGAGAGCGCTGTTCTAGGGGTAGAGTGCGGGGCTTTGGAGCCCAAGGTCCCGGGTTCAAATCCCACCAATCACCAATGGCTTTTCGCTATGTGATTATGCCGCAACCCACACAGGGGTGCGTAAAAAGCCACTATGGCCGGAAGTGCCTTGGGAGAAATCCGCTCATTCCAATAAAAAAGTGTAAAATTGCACTAACAATTTTTAAATTGTTAGTCCATATAACATCCATTAATTGTTAAACATCTAATCCATTAAACATCCATTGTAATTTATTATGTTCTATTGATTTTAAATAGCATGAACAATTTTAGTTGGTCCCGCGTTTTAAAATTAATTTAAACTTTCTGAAATAGTGCTACCCATATTAATATTTCAAGCCAAGTATGAATGAGAAATTAGTGTGAATACGATAACTTTGTCACGATCTTGTAGTCTTGTTACAATACGTCTATCATGTTTTTTTCTAGACAGAACTGTTAATTAATACCACAACAACCAATGGCATCTAAGGAACTTACAGTTTACAATCTGAACCAATATTTCCTTATAAATACAAACTGGTCTAATTATGATTAGATTAGATTATTGAAATGGCAACCATACGACAAGGTAGGTATTTTAAGCCAATTATGAATGAGAAACGAGTGTGGGATGATTGTGGTGCGATCTTGTAGTCTTGTTACTGACTAAGGCTGACATGTTCCTTAGACAGAACTGTTAAATAATAGTCTAAAAGTCAATGGTATATCTAAGGAACCTATAGTTTAACGAGGAATCTGAACCACTGCATCTGAATTACGAATCGGTCTAATAATGAGAAAGGTGTTTGTGGATTAACGTAGTATTCAACAGTGCGGACGTTAATCTACACCAAATAACATATCCACCGGCCATCGTCCATACCTGTCTACAGCTCCTAACGATTTTTTCTCCATTACAATTGAGTGTTTTAAAATATTTCATTACCTGTACGTGAAAGTACTCAGCATAAATACGATTTATATCTTTTCAAAAATAATCCAGTGAAAAGCGCATTATTAGTACAACTTGACATTCTTTAACATTCTAGGCTTTCATATCCTAACTGGACTATAATACTGGTTTCTTTTTTTATATCTACAAATAAAACTCGCCATTCCTTAAAGAATTCCCTAGTGATGTCTGCGTTCAGCAGTTTTCAGGGGCTTTGAAGGGAGTGGAATTCCTGAGTTACTAGGGCTTCATATTAAAAAGAAATTCCGAGGATCCATTCAAAATGTTATACTGCCATTTTGAGATTATTCTTGAGTTTTGCGAAAATAATTATAAGCAATATAACAAAATCTTCCAGTATTTTTTGGGTAGCTAAGCATTTTATTTGTTTATATTCTACATTCGTATAGTTTAGCTTAATCACAATTAGAGAAAATTATTTTTTCTGTTACATACGCTAATCTGTTACTGTATACTGTGTTAAGTGATTTTTATTAACATCTCCATAACAATCTGAAAATCTATAGAATAAATTGAGAGTTTTGTCTGTAAATTGCTCAGAGTTATTCTTTTTTTTAGTTATTTTTACGTTTTGTGCGTTAGAGAAGCCGAAACAAGTCTTATCTCAATTTGTGTCTGTGACGCTCCAGGAGGAATTTCACGCTATCTTCTCCGAAAAAACCTGGACAACTGATAACAATGAAACTTATTTCATGCATTCTTTACATTCCAGAGAAAGTTTTTAAAGCTTGAAACTGACCACCGCCCATGTAAAGTAAATCACGAGCATTTAAAAACTTACTTTTACGCGATATTAGTCGCATTTTGCTTTCAATCATCAATGAACCATCTACTGTTAATAATCAGCTGTCAAATCAATATTAGCTAGTTTATATTGGTCATTTATTTCAAGCAATTTCGAAATCTTACCAAATTAAAAAGTTATTTTAACGTATAACTAATTATAATAATGGTTTAACAACTATAATGTAATGCTAAATAATAAAGCTGGGTATTGATTTATTTTCTTTGTACTGATTTGTTTAGGATTTCAGGTTTACAATTTGGTATGATAATCTGTCTTCTTTAAACTGAATCTTACAACCGGTACAGCGGAGTTCAGCTGGCACCAAGCGGCTTCTTCGTCACGGCCACGCCGCGGTGGCGCTTGGGCCCTGAAATCTAACATTTAAAGTGCATTATCTCGCTTACCCGTGGATGGATTTCGTTCACCAAAGTACCGTTCGATTTGAAATTAAAATTATAATCTTTTTCATTGGTTCTAACAATTTTATAAAGTTAATGATTTTTGTTATTTAAATTAAAAGATTTATTGAAGATATAAAAGCAAATTCAATGATACTTTGAGAATATTTCTTTCTTTAGCCAACAAGTATGACTGTAAAGTTGGATTCTCTATCTTAAATATTTCTTGATATATAACGTTTATTGTATAAAATACAAAATGGCGGCTAGCGGCTAAACGAAGAATTTTCGACATATGTTTATAGGAAATCTTTTGTTTATTTTGAGGAGTACTATCACTCCTCAAAGTTTTCCCCGACTATATTGAACATCCTGTGTATGTACAGGGTGTCCCGGAAAAACGTTTCAGGACTTCGGTGAGTAATTAGGTACATGAAAAGGAAGAAAAAAGTACCAATAGAGGTATGGCCTAAAACGCTCATTTTCTCAGATATCCGCCATTTTGTATTTTCCACAAAATATTTTTTATTTCAAACATTTTTAACGTATTATTTTTAAATTTGGTACGTGTTTTGAACTATTAGACTACTATTATTAAAAAAATAACTAGCATGATCCAAGCTCAAAATCCAAAATGGCGGACATTAAAAACTTTAAAACTTTAATACTTTGTTACCGGTAAAATTTACAATGGCTACCATTTTGGATTTTGAGCTTGGATCATGCTAGTTATTTTTTTAACTAACCTACTAGTGTAAAACACTTACCGAATTTCAAAATAATCCCTTAAAAATTTTTTATTTACAAAATATTTTGTGAAAAATACAAAATGGTGGATGTCTGAGAAAATAAGCGTGTTAGGCCATACCTCCAGCAGAACATTTTCTTCATTTTAATGTACCCAATCACTCACCTAAGTCCTGAAACGTTTTTCATGGACACTCCGTATATACTTCAAACGATCGGGAAAGGGTTAGCCTAAAGAAAAACATCTGGACCCAGTGAAGATCCATACCAAATTTTTTGTCATGGTAAAATGCATCACCAGTGTCAAGCCAGCAGGTTACGAATTGCACTGTACGTCATGCAGGTTCATTGAGCAATGCATTCATACCGAGGTTCATTCAACCTTGTGTTGATGGCCGCATATAACTCAGTAACGGCAAATAAAGTTGGGAATGAGTTCCCGTCGAGTCTCACCTGAGGTCCACTAACGATCTGGACCTCTGCCAAATCGACTTTTATATTTGACTCAACACATTTAGCTTTTCATTGCCGAAAGTTGTTCCGAATTGAATGTAAAGTTGGAATCTATTGTTTTACAACATTTTCTGTAACTACTTTGACAACGCAAACAACACAATATGAAACCCCACATTGGGTTTAGAGCCAATGGGATTAGACATAGATATATCTTTATTTGAATAAAATTACATTAAAGTGTGTACATCTCAGTCGTCATTAAATATAAAAATTGCCTTATTTCCTAATGAATAGCTTAAATTAACAATTAAAAATCTTGGGAATCTAAAATTTGGATAGAAAATCCTGCACAGAGTAAAACTCCCCTTTAATTAAAAATTCTTTCAATAACTTTTTAAACCTGTTAGGACCCAGCCCACAGCACCTCTTCAACTCTTTTGGAAGGCTATTAAAAAATATGGCCCAGTGAAATCAAGGTTCCTCTCAAATAGTGTAAGGCGATGACTGGGAGTGCGTAAGTCACTTCCGTGCCTGGTTGGATAACGATGATTCTCTCCAACAGTTGGAATGGACTTCAAATTCGATAGAGATGACATTATTGCTCTGTATATAAACACAGAAGGCAAGGATTCTATTAGATGATAGTAAAACTAAAAATATGCATATTCATCTTAGCGATATACCGCGTCACAGTAAATTTACTGAATTTGTTAATGATAGTAGTTTGACTTGGGAATCTCACATTTAATTGTGCCGTGCATAAACATTGCATATCACGTTTGGTTGCTAACAAATAAACCGGTTTGAAAAGAAACTGACAAATAATTTGTCACCTATTCCGTCCTTTCATGAAATGAAATGTAAATTTTAAACAATGAATGCGTGTTTTTCTTACCTCGAGGGAGACTCTAAACTAATTAGGAGAGAGTGCGATGGGAACACTGTTTACCAACCCAAAAACAAACACCACTTCCGTGCTCTGTCTTCTTTCCCAGATGGCTGGACGATCTGCCCTAACGTGTCAAATGTTATTTTTACATCTGAGTAAACTAAATCGATCCGGAAGCAATGTGTTTAAGGTGAAAAGATTTACAATATAGACGTAATATATATTGCAAATTTATTTTACATAGTGTTTGCTTTTTCAATCCTAATATATAAAACAAATTCGTGTTAGTTACACGCATTATAACTCGAGAACGGCTGGACCGATTTTAATGATCTTTGATTTTTTGGATTCGTCTCTGCTCCGGTCATGCTTTAGGCATATTCAATTAGTTTCCATTTTATAGCGTTTTAAATTTCTAATGTTAACCTTATGAGGACTAAGTTTGTTTACAAATGTTCTACAATAAAAACATTTGATTTCTTAAGCTACAGCTGTTGTTTTACTTTCCATTAGCAATATTCTTTACTATCCAATGCCATCTGAATCATTCATTAATGTAAAACTATGGAGAAATGTGTACTGTACAAAATGAACAGCATTATTTTTCACGTTAATAGTTTACGGTTTTTGGTAATTATGTACTTTATTTATATTTTTTTATTTTCTGTATGATTAAAAGTTATGTGTTTATATGTTTGCCAAATAAAATAATTACAATGTTTATACATATTAGGTTTATTATAATAATCAGCTGTTGAATATTTAAAGCTTTCACAACGAAGCCGCAATGCTATTTGACTTCAGAACATGGCCAATCTTAAAGTTAAAATGTATTTTCTGTTAGGCGTTACGAAGTTCGCCGGGTCAGCTAGTAGGAAATATACGTATTTAGATTAAAAATACCAATATAAAAATTGGAGGATACATAAATATATACAACTAATCATAATGGATGTGATTGATTGCTTCATTTTATATTTCAATTATATAATCATTTTGATTACATTATAAAGTCACGTAATTAAAACAAAGGTTACTTTTTCAATTTTTATGATCAAGGAAAAATTGTTTTAACGTAAAAAGGCCAATTTTTAATATTGTATATTTTAATTTTAAATTAAATAAACCTCTTACCATGCCTGGTACTGTAAAATGTAAATCAGTAGCTTATGTCAATTTATTTTAAAAATAAAATAAATAAAACTATTTTACAAACTATGTCAAGTAAATTGTTTACATTGTTTAAAATACGATATTTTTTGTTTTTTACGTTTTACACTAAAAAATCGTAAATTGGTTTTTCTTAATTTCTGCTTTTTCATATAAATGAGGCTCCTACAGCTCTGAAACTTCTTATTACCATTCCATAAGTTTTGGGGAAGGTTTTTGTTTACTTTAAACTGACCGATGTATCATTAAAATAGAATAACAAACATCCTACTTCTAGCAATTTTAGCTGTGTGAGTGTCAGCTAACATGAGACCTATTAAAGTATTAAAACAAAAATAAATGACCAGCTGTTAAACTAAAATCAATAACAGTTTGTTTCCATTGATAAAAATTATACTATATTAAAATCTTATACTGAAGAAAACCAGTTTACTGATGAACTCAATAAGTTGGCAAAATTAATAATTAGTTTGTTTAATTATTTTCTTTATTTCAGGTTTGCATTTAGTCATAACAATAAGTACAACTTCTCACCAATGAGTCAAACAACCCTTATAGATGACGAGCCAACTCCTAGTGTAAAATAAAACATAAACATGTATGGATGACTCAATCAGACACAGAAATTAAATTATTACAATATAATATAAAGTATTATTAGAATCCTGGCTTTTAAATAATATTTCTCTTTCCATTTGGCTCAAAAGTTTACCAAAGTGTTATTTATAATACGGTTACTGACCTATGAAGTAATTCCCGCCGAACCGCGTTTTCTTTGCCCGCCCAAACAGGCATTAAATCTTTTAAACGTCTCGGCTACATGTTCGCCCACAGAGGCCGGCCGCAACGTTTACTCAGTTAACCCAGGCTAGGTTGGGAGCAAAATTCATATAAATTAATTTAACGTTTTGCTTTTACATTGCTTGATATTATAAAATTGTTTATTTTTTTACGTTTCCCAATCAAAAAGGTACAGATTGGTATTTTCTGTATTTTTGTCTGCCTGTCTTTCTATCTGTAACGCTTTAGCATGAATACAAGAGCACCCACCGTTATGAGCCCACGCACAATGACAATAAATAAAGGGGGTTAACCAAATCTTTGGTTTAAGAAATATTATACATCCTTCAGGCTTCCTGCTAGTATAAAATAGTTAAAATCAAATCCATTTATTTCAATAAAAACCCTATACAGTACCTCTACAAGGGGCCTAAAGAAGGTACGATAGAGCGTGAATTAATTTTCGTTGGATTTCCTGTCATGGAACTCTTAATTCTGATAACTTCCAACAAAATTTTTGTGTATTTTATGATTTTGTGTGTGTGTGTGTGTGTGTGTGTGTGTGTGTGTGTGTGTGTGTGTGTGTGTGTGTGTGTGTGTGTGTGTGTGTGTTTGTGTGATTTCAACACTGCCAGCCTTTTTAATTGCAAAAGGAACTGCCTAAACTCTGGTCCTATATCTGCTTAACATCAATTTTATGGGATCTTTAATTATTTAATATCCCGATTACGAATTTGACTGTATCTGGAATCGAACCAACGACTATGGATTACGATATAAGCACGTTAGCAATAACTTAATCATCTATTTTAAATAATAGTCAATTTTTGGAAAAGATTTTTTAATTTATTTGCTGGGTTAAATTTACAGTTTAAGTCTTAGGGGAAGAGGAAGTTTTTATGTAGGATTGTAAAGCGAAAAATATGTGTATAAGAATTACGTATTTAAACAATTAAACTAAATATTTTTCTTATTCTTTATTTTATGTTAAAAATATAATTACCGTGAAATTATATCAAATAGAAAACTAGCAGGCTCTACAATATAGTAGAATAAAAATTTTGAAATGCGATTTGCTAGAAAACTACTGTACATTTAATTTTACACAATGATCTTTCTATGGCAAATAAGTGGCCAGTAATGCTATAAAAATGATATAATGCTTAGAATTATATGTAGCTTTAAGACAATTTAATGGATTCCTTTATCCCTTACCTTTTAAAAATCTAATCCCATTAAGGAAATTTACAGACTAAACTTCGAAGGAGAATGATAAATATGAAAAAAACGTTATGGATTACGAGATGGAAAACATGGATAAACGTTGTACGTCATGAGAACTGACAAGTTAATACTGGAAAAGCTGAGACTCGTATCGTTCTGTTTCAACAAAGGAAGCACTCGCATGTCTGTAGACGCTACACGCATTAGGAACCGGTACGTTCATCTGCGGGGATAAACCTCTTTGAAATGTCGATTTGCTAAGGTGAAATTTTTTCTACTTTAACGATGTGGCTCATCACGATCTCTTATAGATCTTTCTTTTAATTAAGAAACGTTTTTTAAATATATGCAGTTTATATTTCAAGTTCAATGTCGTGGTTTGAATATCAACGTATTCAAATTCTTTATTTTCACATAAGTTAACGAAAATTACAATCCTCATTATACTCTCTTAAAATCTATACATATTTACAATAAAACATAATGAACAAAAAGAATCTTTCCAAACATATAACCTGAGATAAAATGAACATGAATAACGAAAGAAATATTAAGATAAAAACTCATCAATGGAATAAAATGCTTTCTCAATTAGCCAAAATCTTAAAACATGATTAAAGGAGGGCAAAGAATGAATCCCCTTTATTTCAGCTGGCAACCTGTTAAAGAACCTTGCTCCAGAATGGAGTGGTCCTCCTCAAAAGCTGAAGTTCTATGAAGAGGAAAACTCAGCATTGATCCTTGAGTGGTGTTGGTAATCTATGAAAGCCACCAGTTCTACTATAACGTGAAATATTTTTGAACGTTAAAATCAAAACATCCTGAATGTACAGTGAAAACACAGTGAGTACTTAATGATGTTCGAAGATTCTTTTGCAAGGATGAAAAATCGTTTTCTAGATTCTAAGCAACTTTTTCAGCAGAGAGCTCTCCCATATCTCAGAAGACTTTCACAATAACCCCGATAAACATCTATAAGAATCTCTGTGCTACAAGATGGTTTCGGAATTCTAACGGCAAAAAGGACTGAGTCAATTGGGCGAAGCAATTTTTCAACATGAAGTTGCCATGGAAAAGATTGTTCAAACCACACACCCAGAAATATTAAGGAGGTTGCAGACTGTAAAGAGGGTAATTACTGAATCTGATCAGTGATTACTATTAAACGTGAAATGGATGGATGGATAATACGTCAGAAGCGTTGTTTTCGAGGCTACTAAGACCCCTTTTTTTATGAACCGCTCATCATCGAGGGTCTAGAGGGGTGTGAAATGAAGAAGCGAGAGTCACACAGGCTAGTCAGAGGTGACTGCTTATGATCTGCAAGGAATCGTTTCCCACTGTTTCGATCAAACAACGTTTCACATTCTAGGCCAGCGCTTTACACCAGAGGTACAGGTGGCGGTAGTTTTGTTCTATTTAAAAATTTAATCTGGCCTATCCAACTTGTGTTTTCATTCCTAAAAACCTAAATTTACCACTACTATTTTTAACTAACAAAAAATCAATTATTTTTTTCTTACATCAGGATTCTTGGAAATTCAAACGTTTCTTTTATGCTATGTTAATAAACCAAGCTTATTAAAAAGCTGAAAAAATTAAATTTACACAGTTTTGTAATTATGTAAAACAAATACTACAAAACAAATAAATGTTTAGGAGGTAAAACTACGGTATTAAGGTAACTAAATAAGTTAAACTAATATTTAAAACCCTTTGAGTGCCGAGTGTCTCAATCAGAGATGTGCTAAAATTGCCAGCGAAAAACGCAAATGTTTAGTAAAACAACTATAAAAATTGTATTTATTAACATTTCTTTGTTCTGTATTTTTGTTTTCCTTGGGTTAAAATGTTGCACAAAAAATGTGTTAACATTTTGACATGGAAATGTCTTAGCTCTGGGGAAGGGGGAATCCACTGAGATATAAAGTTTGAAATCACAAAAAAGATCATAATTCCAAACAGCGTACAAACAAAATTCAAAAAGCTACATTTACCCAAATAGTTCTATATATTTATATTTTAAGAGTAAAATTATTAACTGAAGAAGCTTTATTGGTATTCTATATGCTGAAAGTAAAGTAACTTAGCTGCAAGCTTTACAGGCAACACTGCTAATAGCTAGTTAGTTAGTTGAGTAGAACATAACCGAAGTTCAACGAAGGGTTACCGTAATGAGAACGACAGCTTTCCACCAAGTTATTATGTTCCTCACTGACGTAATATTAAATATGACGGCAAAATAGTATATTTCATCACTACGACCAAAAAGGGGCGTTTTTTAATACGAGCACAATTTTTAACATCTGAGACGTGCCGAGGCTGTTAAATATGCGAGTTTATATCAAAAGACCAATTTTGGACTGTGTGATAAACTATAGTTTTCGTCATACTGCAAATAAAATGAAAAAAACTCCTAAAACATAATTATCATCTCATCTATAATATTTTAAAGAAGAGGTGGTTTCTGTATGTTTGTTTGTGTGTTTGTGGGTTTGTTGTGGCAAGTAAATGCGAAAAATACTGAACCGACCGGTTTGAAATTTTACACAAAGGTAGATCTTAAACTCATGCAACACATAGGCATATTAATTTCCTGAAACTCCCCTCGGGCTACGCCCCATGAACGTCCTAAATTTCAATGTTTACATTTTCAAATAATGAAAACATAAAATTACTTGAATGTCAACAGCTGTGAACACTAAAATTGGACAGTTCGGAAAGAAGAAGAAGAAAGAGCTGCCGTGACCGTCCTAGGTTTCAGTGTTTACATGTTCTAATGACAACATCCGTTTGCACTATATTTTGACAGTTCGGGAAGAAGAAGAAATAAAGTTGATTTTTCAGATAAACTGCTGGATCGAAATTAGTGAATTATTTGAAATAGTGGAATGGTAGATTTTAAGTTTTTTTCCGACGACTGTCTCTATTACATTAATCCTTATCCTCTCCCAATATTTGACAGTGATGTTACTTTGAAATGTTGTAGACACTCGTGTTTTGTCATTTTGTAAACAATGAAGAATTAATTAACAATAACTTAAATGTATCAGTAGAGCCTACACCTTTCAGCCTTTTTAGCCCGTGCGAAGAACGGGTACTTTGGCTAGTTATAAATTATAAATAGTTGTTGACCATTATTGTCGCTCACAAATCAGCTGTTATGTTACTTACGTTGTAGCAGTTCTTTCTTGATTCCTGATTGGTTGTTTAGGTTATGTCAGTGTTAGTTATTATTATCAATAGTTCGATCTCAACCATTCGATAGTTTGATTTAATAAGCAATTATATCAGTTTCACAGTCCCTATCTGGAACGTCCGAAATACAAAATAAATCGTTAATGATTGTTGCAGACAGTTTTTGAACTATTTACAATCGAAAGCTGAACTCGAATCAAAGGTATCAACAATGATCTTTTGCGGCCTAGGAGTCAGCCCATTTTGAAGCGGTATGACGAAAAATTATTTAATTCAAACCTAAAGATTTTGTTGATATTTTGACTCTTTACTCACTCTTCAATCGCGATTGAAAATTATTAAATTTATATGGTTTTTTTAAATGCCCACTCTATAACCAAAGGAAAACCAGGTCGATCGTAGAATAAATTTAAACGAACCTTTGTGATTTAGGTGTTTTTTTGTATTAAAAACAGTGAGGTGCCGTAGCTATATTAGTCTCATGGGCAAGCCAGAGATGACCGCTCATGATCTGACAGGAGTCGCCGGCCACTGATTTCGATCCAGCTTCCTTTGACGTACTAAAATACGTTAATCCTGAGCTACGACCTTCATAATTAACCATCTTGTCAAATAGATCTGCTAGACTTCTCATATAACCTTACTAGATAACTCAAGATTCTTATATAGCTTTTTATACATTACTAGATCAATAACGTAGCAGCATATATACTAAAATACATTACAATGATCAAAATGCTCGTTAGAATAGGACAGTTATAAATCTGCGAATACATTAAATATTTAAAAAAAGTAGACGACAAACTTAATGAAAATACAATAGCAAAATAAATACTTGGCTTCAAAACTCGGTCAGATTCTAAACGGAATGGCTCGAAGAAGATATATACTGAAAGAAATGTGAACATTATTACTGTTATGAATGAACAATCTTGAGCAGAGGCCAAGTCAAGTCGGGATTCTTCCCAACTTACACTTGGAATTCTTCCAAGCGGAAGACAACATGACTTTGGTTGACCACTTTCCGTAGTTTTGCCCAAACATTATATAAAAGTATAAATGTGTGCCAACAGAATCTAAATGTCAACGTGTTAATAATAGTTACCAAGATGTAAAAGAACTCGTATACCTCTGAAAGTTAAGTGGAAAGATAAACAAACGGTTAGGAAATGTCTATAAAATAACTTTGACCTTGATAAAATACAGACTTTTTCATAAACTATATTTTACCTGCTCCCTCTATTAATTTGAAAAATAATTGGGAGACAAATGTAGATATTTTTAGTTTGGAATAAACATAAACTCAAAATTGATGAATTTAAGTTTGTGTTTTCAAAATGCATTCAAGCTATGTTATGAGTATATTACAGATCTGGATTTTTATTATCCACGTATTTTGTTTTTAATACTAGTTTTCCAAAAATCTTTTACGACTTCTCCACAAACTCGATATGTTTTTGGAGCATAAAAAATACTATTTTTAAAATATATCATTTAGGGGATTTGCTACTCGTGAATGGATAAAATTTATTTATTTTTCTTCAACTAATTATGAAACCTTTTTAGATTACATCCACCTAATCTCACAGCGCGAAGTGTATTTTTACCGAAAATGTTTTTTTGTCATAACTTCAAATTGATATTCCCAGACAACCACTTAAATCTATTATTAACAGTGATATATTAAAATATTTATTGTACTTTTAATGCTATTAATTTTCTTCAAGTAAATATTTAAAAATTTGTTTTTATTTAACGATAAAAAAAATTCATGTTCTTTAAAAATGAAAAGATGAAAATACATGATATTTAAGTTTACCTAAATACCTACAATCAAATACTAAAATAATTAATTTATGAGTGAGTAGTTTGTACAAAATATACATTTTTAAAAGTTATAATTTTTTGAGAAAAATACCAATTTTTGCTTGAAAAAGATTCAAAAATGTTAAAAAAACTATTTACCGTTAGGTCACTAGGTATTTGCAACTGATGAAGATTAACAGAACGTAAAAGAAATAAATAATTATTGTTTTATGACTAGCGAATCCCCTTGAACTCTGGGTTAAGAGTTTCATTTAATTTTGTTCATGGTATGAAGCAATTACAAAGATTTTATAGTAACAATTATTTTTATAAAAAAATTGCATTACTTAAAATACAAAATTCCTAAATAAAGTCACACGTCCTTAAGTCGTAGCTGCTTTCTTTCCTTCGAGGTTTTAAGTGTCTGGAATCTGACTCGATCATGACTCTAGTGTATTTTTTAATAATAATAAATATATAGAAAGTAAATTAGTTCTATTGTTTACCACTTTTTCATATGTGAAAAAGTATTTTAGTTTTTATTAACTATATAAAAAATCCAAAGATATGGATAAAAAGATGCTTGTGACTTGGATAAATGGTATGCATGGAAAGTTTTTAGGGAAGAATGCGTGAGGTGCGAATGGGGGGGGAATTTAGGGGATGAGTAAGTCAATATTGAGCCAAGACCAGCTCGGCGTCAAGAAGGAAGGCGTCGGCAACGCTTGTGATTGTCCACCCCTATATTTTGACTCGAGGGTGGGATTGGGACTGTCTACTCAAGGTTATATAAGAAAAGGTTTACCTATATAAAGTGTTCAAATTTACAGGAAAAACGTAATTAGTTTACAATAACATATTAAATGCAGAATGCTATTGATAATAAATATAGCTTTCCCTCTCAACTAGATAAATTTATTTAATACACTGATAAAATTGTGTTATTCGTAGTAAAGGTTGAAATATTTTTAGTAACCTACCTCACGTATTTTAAATGTTAATTTTTTACATAAGAAAGCGAAATTCAGAAAATAACCTGATTTGGTATAAATTAAAGGAAAATTGAAAGATTTTTTCATGTAGATAACAATATATGCTTTTGGAAACGATTTTTTAACTATTTTAACCTAAATACTTGTTCTTTGAAGTTACTGAAGTGTGTCATGGTATTTTTTTATAATGTATTTATATACTGTTATGTATTTAGTTGCATTCTTTGGGTTTCAGTGCAGATAGATGGGTTGATTTCAATGACGTAATATATTACAACTGAAATATTTGAAACCCAAACTATGAATAAACTTATTATTTTTTTACGTAAATTTTCCATCCCGATTAGTCAAAGAATCACAACGTTTCGAAATCTGGAATCTGATCCCGTCCTCAGGTGGTTTGGACCATAGAACATAATATAGACTAAGCTGGTATTAAGTTCAAAAAGAAAATGAAAGCAGACAAAAACAGCCAGTGCTTTTTTTACTTCTATTTCTTGGTATCCTTTGTAAGCTCACTTGATGACGGGAATTTATCCCCCAAAAATTTGGGTCCCAGATCCCAAAACGTCGTGGAACTTTATTTTACTAATCGCAATAGAAGATGTCCGACATAACAATTGAAATAACATAAATAACATGGTAATAAAATTTGAAAAAATAGAAAATATCCTTACAGCTATTTTCGGAAGGTAACATTTTAATAATAATTAGTTACAGGGTGTACAATTTCATTTAATGAAAACAGAATGAGTAATGAAGAGAAACTGAATTAATTTCGTGACGAGAAACTAAATTAGGCTGTATGAATCACACCCGGCATATGTTAAAGTGTAATATGCTGAAGTGGTGTTCGCTAGTTATTACCGAAATTGTGTTTACTTAGCGCAAATGAGTTTCTCGTAAATAGCTTTGTATATTAAATGTTTTACCTTAATAATACCACTTGTTTAGCAGACACATTTAATGAGGCTATTAAATATTTCATTGTTCCTAACAAATTAGTTTAATAATTAGAACAGATTTTAGCACACGGGATTTATTTACGTACCCTTTACAAATTAAATTAGTTCTATATATTTATGATATATTTAGAGACAGCATTTTGCGTTCCGTGTACATAAATACAGTAAAAATATTTAAAGTTAATGTAACACGAATTATACAAATAAAAAACTCTTAATTAACTAATAAATCCTTAAACAATATTAAGATGTTCTTGATTGAAGTTTTGTTCTAAATTGAATTCCAGATTTTACCTCCACTTATAAATAATGTATAGATGGCACAGTTAAAAAATCTCCCTACTTCTATTGCACGAGGGTTTTAAAACTGTACCTATATTTTTGATAAATATTAAAGTTCAGAACATTAAGGACTTATAGCTTATTGTAAGCGAATTTAATTGTTATATTTATGCAGCTAAGTTTTACTTGTCTATTATGTTCAATAAATTGTCTTGAGACTTCTGATTTAGTAAATCTACAGTATATTTAAGTTTATAATATAATTAAATATTATTTACTTAAATACATAAAAATTCAGACTAGAGTATATTCATGTAATAAACTATAAACATAAATATTTATAATAATACCTATTCTACGCTAAAAATTAAATTTATTTGATAAATTTAAGTTAGGAATCATTGTTACAAAATACAAAAATAATTTGCTTCTTAAATTTTTTATATTAAATAAATTTTTATGTTTACATGTTTTTAAAATCTTTTATATTTCTAAAAATATTATAATTTCTAGATTTTTTTAAAAAACTGTTCTTTTTTTCCAATCTTAAAAATGTAAGTAAACATTTACAAAAAATTAAACATAATAGGATATTAAGTATAGGAATTCAAATGTTTTTTTAAATATAAGTTTTTTGTTATATTTTTAAATGTAAACATTGAAAACCATATATCTACAATTTTTTAAGGAAAATTTTTTCAATAAGTTGTCTATTTGTAAAAATATTTTTTCAGATTATAAAAAAAAAAAAAAAAAATACAAAAACAAAACAATAAAAAAACAAAATAGAAAAAATCTTTTTATAATAATAAATATAAACCTGAACCTTGGAATAGCATTTGTTCGGGGTGTCAGTAGTTTGGGATACAGTGGGGCAGGTTAAGTGACCTTCAGTCTGGCTCGCACCTTTATTACGTGACAAGTTACAGTGGAGAAAGAAACCCCTAAATAAAAAGGTATTTTAATAAATTATGTATTTTGAATATTTATTAATTTTGTTATCGTTATAATAAAATGAGTAGTAGCAAAATGCCCAGTGTTTTAGATAATTAATTGAAAAATGTTAAATTAATTTCTAAAAAAGGTTATATTTTGAGTTTTAGTTTTTTTAAATTGTAAAATCTTCTTTAAAGGTAAGCCCGGCGCTCTTCCTCGACCATCCGCGTAGCAAATATGACCTCAACCAACTGCGTGATAAAGTTATAATGTCTACAATTTACATGAACATTTTCCTATTGAAAATACGGTATGCCTATATCAAATTAAAGCTCAGAAAATGGATATGGGGTTTTAACGTATTTGACGTTTTTGAAAACCAAAAAAATAACTACTTAGAAAGTTTTAAAGAACGTAATAAACATTTTATCAGAAATGCCATTTAATTTACCACCTGACAAATAGTTGAGAAATGTTAGCTTTTCCATAGCTCTTTCAACTTTTTACTAACCAATTTTTAAAAACTCATAGGTTAAAGACCACACTGAATAAAACAAAAACATTGTGTATACAATCTAGACTTATAACATAGTTTGTTTATCTACAAAACATATTGTACTGTAAAACATCGTGACTACTGAATACACGTGATAAGTCCGAAGGAATTTCCTCCTATCTACTTTAAACATGAACTCAGTTTATAAATTTGTTAGTTTCAGCAAGTTACGTAAGTTAATAAATTACAGAGTGGGTCAGATCGCCCCCCCTCCCCCCACACCGCGACGTGTCTTGCCGTAAACAACAGAGGTATTGACAACACCCCCTCAATCGCGCCCCCCAAATCTCCCTCTCCGAACCAAGCGGGGTGTCTCTATTTTACACGTGTTATCGCCAAGCTAATTTTATCACCTTCTTTTCGTAATCCGTTTCATATTGCGGCCATCAAAGCAACTTATTAAAAAAATAAAATTGGATTTTTTTAAATTTTAGGATTAAAAATCTTCTCCGAGTTATTTTGGTGACCTCGGAAAGTGCAGTGAAACATAACATAGATTACTCGTTTGAAAAAAATCATAAAAATAAATACAAAAAAGTTCTCAGCTTAAATAATTAACATTAAATTACAGTGAAATAGATTAAAAATTTCTATCAGTATTGAAAATCAATGGTCATTGAACTGATATTGATTTTAATATATCAGCTGTTGATTATTTGTTTCTATGAAATCACTTCTATAGATCACATGTTCTGTAAAACTTAGAAAAAATACGAATATTATAGCCAAAACTGATGTTTTCAGAGCTTACTGGTTTATTTATTTTTTGACATGGGTTATGTCTTAGCTCTGGAGGGGGGGGTGTTGGCGATTTTTAAGATGGAAAACATGTAACAGGTTTCCATAGAAACTTACCAATTGTATTGAATTTTTAATACAAAAAAATAAGAACAGCTGTTTAGATGAACTTAAATAATATTCCCTTTAGACATATCCATGGTCTAACCTATTTCCCACAGGGAAGTAAATACAAACATTTTTCAGAGGGTTAGTAAGCTAAAACCTTCCCCAACCAGTATAGAGTAAGGAAAATAAGGTCCATAACCTTGGGATCGCTTTTACGGAGAAGACGAAAACAAATACCTCGTTTAGCGTTATAGCAAGACAATGAGCTACACAGCAAGACGTTATTGAAAGCAGAAAGCTTTACTGATTAATTAAAATATCACAATTTTAAGGAATGTACTGACAAACCTCATACAAAACTATTTACATAGATATTTTTGGCACTGAAATATTATTGTAAAATTTTAAAATCTGTTGTGAAAAGATATAACGACCAACATTCGATAGTTCCTTTTAAGCCGCACTATCTATGATATAGAAACATGCATTCCAGGTGTGGTATCCATAAATAACCTGTCTATAACATGATGGATGGAGGCGATACATTATGAGCGATACACTCGTTCAACTGTCGGATGCAGGTTAGCCATATTTCCCAACCTGAATATTGAGGCAGTGATACCAACTACTTAAGTTCAATTTTAGGTGCGTTTAGGGGTAAGAAAGAATTTGAAACATTTACAATACAATTTGTGGAATATCGTTCCATTTTAATTTGGGGTATATATTCACAAAGTAAAATAGATGTATTGTGTTTGTGTTCATGAGACGTGAATAGTTTTAACATGAGTTTTCTTACTTGCTTCTAGATCACATAGGTTAATAAAACTGACTAACCAATTTGGTTAAGACACACAAGCCAGACTCGTGGCGCCCAGTGCGAACTGAATGCCGCGTCACGAGGCCGACTCGTGATCATTATAATACGTATATTATACGTAGTATCTCACCGCGTAATTCCAAATTTTTCCAACAGATGGTGTTGCTATGTCTTTCAAAACCTTTTAAAAATATTGTTTGCTTGTTTGGCCAGTTTTTAGAGCTGTTAATTGGCATTGTTTTGATTTTCATCTGATAGTCACAGCAGTTGTTTGCCGGTTCGTGAGCTGTGAGTTATTTTTATTTTATTTGTCGTAAAATACAGATTTGTTATAATCGCATAGTTTTTATTTTCAGTGTAAAATTACTTTGGAGCTTAAGAAAATGTATTATTCAGATGTTTTCTAAGACATCCTTTGAAAAATCAAATAAATACATTTTTTTCTTTGAACACTTTTTCAATTTTATTAAAAATTTTAGGGAAATTTAGTAAAATAAAACTATTACTTTATGTATTACCAGCGAATAAGAAAAAAAACTCTGATGTATAAGCGATTTTATGCAACTTTTTCTAAAATACTACAAAATGGGCCTTATGAACTGCTAACTCAGGGTTTGCCTATGCTCAATACAACTACTATCTGAACGGGTTAAGAAGAGAAGTATAGGTTAAGCAGGTTAGAGTCACAATTTTTCGGTTGACCAGACCAAGTCGAGTGGTGGTGCCCGACCTATCGACCTTTGACCTCTAGGGAATCCTTGGTCGCTTGGTAGGCCTCTAGCTAAAACCACACGAACTTTTTACTCTAGCACTAACCTCCCTCCAATGATGGCCTGATAAATCAAACGAACCCGGTAGGAAACCAAGAGCCTGATAACTCCTGTCACATAACGAGAACTCCGGATAGCCTATTTGACTAACTTCACTATTAGTATATTCGCCACCCTATATCCTAGTGTAATTCTAGCTTTTTTCAGTCCATATACCAATGTTACTGAAATGTAAACCTGTCCAGGATCACGTATTTTAAGCTGAGAGTTAAGTGATGAGAGTGTAAGACGATTGTGGCGCGATCTTGTAGTCTTGTTACTGACTAAGGCTGACATGTTTCTTAGACATGTCTGTTAATTAATATCCCAAGTCCGAATTATGTATAGGTTTAATTACGAGGATGATATTAGCGGATTAAAGTAGTATTCAATAGTCTAAACGTTAATGCACACAAGATAACTCAACACCGAACGACCATTGCTCACAACTATCCTCCAAACTGACCTCCAAGTGCCTTGGTTACAGGACACGCCAACATCCCAGTTTAAGGACTGTTCTTTATATCTATAAAACACATTGGAGACAATTTGTAGGAGTGTCCACTTTCTTTATGGTGGTCAGCACAAAAACCCATTCTTGACAAACCGAAACACCTGCAAATCTTTTTTCCTTTCGTTTGGTATAACATCCTAGCCTCCAAATTGCCCAAAAACAACAACCCCCTCCATTTCCAATACATACGAAGAGGGGGTGAGAGGACAAAAAATAAATGGACAAACATAGAAAGCAACAACGATTGTATTCAAAACTGTTCTTCACACATCTGTTTTTCGAAGGTTTTTGTTTAGTTAAGTTTGCATAGACCGTCCTCGCTGAATCTGAAATAACAGTTTAACCGAAGTGTAGCCGTCCTAAAATAATAGTTTGAGGGGGAATAAGCTCGTCCAATGACCACAGAGAACAAAGCGTACCGAACGTGTTATGACGTTGTGAAGATGTCCCGCATATCGCATATCGCCTGTGGTCTGTTTGTGCAACTGAGCACGACCAATTATGGCGGCTCATTACCATTATTAAGGGAGAGGGTGACTATACTCCGATCTATATTTACTGGCAAACTGCTACTATATGCAAATATCAAAGGAATTTATATTATTGAGCTATAACTATAAACGCATTTCATTACTTGTAAATCGATTTTTCAAATTATGAAAAATAAGGATCGTATTTTTGTATATGTCCAAATCCAGTGGAGTTTTTAATTGTATAGAAACAGTCGAAACTCTAGCTCTGGTACACTTAAATCTAGGTTTGGTTTGCAGGAAGGTTAACTAAAAACCAAAATATAAATGGGAACTGGGTCTAGGCATCAAAAAAGTAAATCATCAAGACTGGGACGGTGGCGACGTCCTGTAATCCAGCTACTTGGAGGTCACGAATTGTGGATAGTTGTGAGCAATGTCGGTGGGTGTAGTGTTCTCTTGTGTGGGTTAACGTCCGCACTATTGCACGTTAATCCACGAAGATCATCCTCATAGACCAATTCGTAATTCAGAGGCCTTGGTTTGGATTCCACGTTAAACTGTAGGTCCATTAATTAACACTCAATCCTCATTCATACTTGGCTTAAAACACCTACCTTGTAGTATGGTCGCCATATCAATAATTTAATCTAATCTTATCTAATCTAAAGTGAACCTTGGATTTTGAGGTCAATACTTTAATTCTGAGCAACTCATCCACTGTCCTCTACTATTGTTTGAAATTTATTTTTTGTGATAATAGGTTACTGTCATTTTGATTGTTATTTGCTATATATTCACTATTAGTAAAACAACATTTCGCGACGTTTCGAGATTGGGAATCAGACCCCGTCTTCAAGTGGACCTATAAAATTACAAGATTAGTATATAACCCTTAAGCCGGGTTATAATACTGAAAACAAAAATGTTTAAGCAGTCGAAATCTGACAAAGACACACCAACATCAGAGCTCAAAAAGCACGTGTGTGTGGGTAAATTTTGTTGTTCAGTATTCTTTGTAGGTTTTTCAATAGCTTTCAACATTTTTGTTTACATATTTATACCGGCTTAGTCCAAACTATTATCTTACCACATTCCAGACTCTAGTATATCTGAGGACGAGATCGGGGCACAGATCCCGAATCGTCAATAAACTTGTATAAACAATTAGATAAAATGTAAAGGTTATGAAAATGATTGAACCTGTTAGATTTTGTATCTATTAGATTACCGGGTACAAAAATATGTATTTGAAATATACCTCAAAGTTTGTCCAAAAAACTTTGACTACATCACAGTATGCGATAAAAAATAGTCTAAGTGATGGTAATTACCAAAGTTTAAATAGAGGCAAACCGTTTAATCGTCGATGTTTGATTGGAAGAGACCAGTAAACAGGCAACAGGCCGATAGCCACAACTTGTGAAGTGTGATACAGATTGCGACCACTATTTACAAGCGTTGTTGGCTTGTGGATTGTACAAGAATATCTTTACGAGCTATTCATCTCCTTCAACAGAACATAACGTAAACGAGAAACAAAGTATCTATCAACAGAGCAGGTTTTAAAATACCGATACAGCTTCCTTCAACAGCTGATGTAAAACTGTTTTTTATATAAATTGGAGAGTTAAATATTTGTTTTTAATTTTATTGGATACAATGTGAAGTATTGGTATTTTTATAACAAGTATAATCCATTTTTATATTAACCTTTAACACTTCTTATTTTATATACAGGGTTAGTACCTGGTGACCGAGCTTTGCTCGGATAGAATAAGACATGTATTATATAAGTTAATTAGAAAAACTAAAACACATTTATTACTCAATGAAAACATTTATGTGGCTTAAATAAAACCGATTTAATACACCTTAGTTAATATAGCATAAACACTGAAGAAAAATATCATGCCCTAGATGGTGATCGATCTAACAATCTTCAACACGTGAAACCTATGCGCTACTAACTGAGCTACGGCGTCGGCCAAGACAGTGACGTCGTTTAGGGGTTGTTAGAAAAGGAATGAGGATTGAAAAGCAAAAGAGAAACTTAGTTTACACCAATTAATTGGTTTGTTACAGTGGCTTCAAGCTATAGAATGAATACACGTTTTCCATCAAAACTCGAAAGATTTTGGAAATATGAAATGCACAATTTTAAAAATCAACTAGCTGACCTGGCGAACCTCGTAACGCCTAACAGTAAATACATGTTAACTTTAAGATTGGCCAAGTTCCGAAGTCGAATAGCGTTACGGCTTCATTGTGTAGATATTCTAGGTCGCGTCATAGTGAATAACAATACTGAGACGATAAAACATATTAATAACATTCCCACAAAACAAATAAATCTGAGTGGATTGATTCACAATTTTCTAATCCAACCTCTTAACCTAAACCAACCTAAGCCAAACCTCACTGTAATGTGTCTTTCATAGGAAATATAAGTAACAGCTGATTATTATAATAAACGGAATATGTATCAAGTGTAATTATTTTTTATTTGGCCAACATATATATACGTGACATTTAATCAGACCATAAAAATATAAATAAACGCAACCACCGTACAATTAACGTAGCGAATAAGTGGTTTATTTTGTACAGCACAATACTTTTACTTTACATTAATGAATGATTCAGATGACTGAATAGTATATTGAAAGTAAACCAACAGCTGTTGTTTGCTCAAATGTACTGATATGTGGTTTTGTCTTAAGTTAGGATAATATCAAATTTCATTTGTTTCCCGTACACATATAGAGCAATCTCCTAAAATTTAATGACGATCAGATGAGTACTTTGGCAACGCATAAAGGACATACATACATACATACATTCATATTTATATAGAGAGACAAAAATAAAACAGAATAATTTATACGCGTAATTTTAGCATTAATATGTAGCTAATGAACTAATATTTTAGTTCAACTAAACTTCTCCTTGGACCCCACAATGACTAGGACTGCCACTGATTTATACGACAATTTACATTAAAAGTGGCTCATTACCACGAAATCGGCTGAAAAAAGGTCAACAATCCTAAGAAAGCTTGATTAATGGCACGTTCGAAGATTAGAGTTTAATGTACTTTACGTGTTTGTACATGCAATGCCGTGTGTTAGAGGTCCCTAGGCGGAGATTTCAACTGAATCAGAGAGAACCTCGCGCTAAACTTTCCCTCCCATCCTAAAACAGGTCTATACATATTTATATGTCAGTACTATAAATAAAATACAAATTAAAATTTAAAGTACTGTAGTTTCATCTTTTGACTTTTTGTTAAAAGCTACGATTTCAAGAGCTTTTTTTAAATTTCCTGTGGTTGACGTTATTCAAGCAGTACATGTAAGCTCAATAAAAGTTTACTTTAGCTTTTAGTATTCAATTTCATGTACCAAAATATTTATACAAAATAGAACAAAAATGGTAACCTAAATTAAAAAAGACCAAGACAAAAATAAAGCATTAATTACGTTACCATGTATTTAGCATAAACATTAAAATAATTATTTCATGTTCCTTCACCACAATTTTTCCCAAAACTAAAGACTATAATAATTGTTTAACTTTATTTTCTTTTCGTTTGCAAAAGAAAAGCGTGAATTTAAAATATAAACAGTTGTTTTTGTAGGTTTTAGCTCAATACAACTCAACGTTCTAGGAAACGCACATCAGAACTTCACGAGATGAGATGCGTAAATATTTTATGTCTTAGCCAACTTCGAGAAAATGTGCTATAAAATGTCACATCGAGTCTCAGAAGGATTAAGCCAAGTAACGAGCCTTCAAAGACCAATTTTTGTACGGTATTAGAAAAATGTTACTGATATTTGATTTAAATAATCTACACACACATAGCTATTTAAAAATTATTGCCAACTTTTTACGTTGTTCATTAATTTTAACCATATTCCAAATGTATAATATTATATTTATATCAAAACTAAAAAAAATGTACTAATGGTAATGTACATCTACTAATAATCAATTGCCTAATTAAAAATAATATAATACCAAATAAATGTTTATAAAGACTTTTTATTAGTATATATTTTTTACTTTATGAGACATCAACCGTAAACTAATAAAAGGTATGAGTTGTAAATCATTTAAGGTAGTTTTTAATCAAGTCCATGAAAGTCATAAAATTAAAACCAAAGTTGTAAAAAAAGTATAACCTGCATGTGCTGAAAACAACTTAGGTGGTAATTTAAAACCGCCACGATACGGGGATATTTGGTATTATTTCATTGTTCTTTTTCCTTTTATTGAGTACATTTCATTTATATTTTTATATAATAATAAAGTTAGTGACATTTCTTTCGCCTTAAATTAAAAAAAAACAACCAAAAAAGAGTTTTAGAAGGATAGAAATAATAAAGTAATACTTTTCCAATGGCGGGGTTTCAAATAATTTCCCAAACAGTCGTGTTGAATGTGATTGGCTCCCACAGGGTCGTGTCAGCCAGCTGTTACTGTGATTGCAACAATCAGCTGACTCTGTGATGATCGATGCTGGTTCATATACACTCTATGTACTCTGCGATGGCTCCGGGGTCGAAGACCTATAATTGAGATGTCATCAACCTTCCTGTTGATAAACTTGGCGAAAACCGCGTTTTTAAAAGTTAAAAGTCTTGATGAATAAGCTTTTAATAATTTACCTCTGTAGGTTTGAGATAAATAAATTGTCATCTTCTCAATATTAAATCAAGCAACCCTTAAACTTTAATACCGGAAGTTAGCTATAACATAACATTAAGGGGACTCGGACATCCCTATCCTGCTCATATTAATTTTTGTTTTTTTGTGAACCGTTTCCTTGTTAACCACTGGTTGGATTGTTTTCAAACATTTTTCCAAATATTTATGAACGTGTTTTCAACACTTTAACATATGGGTTTCTTTGTAAACAAAAAAAACTATTTTTTAAGAATATTTTTTAAATATAGTTTTTAGGCCTGAGAATGTTATACAATTTTTTTATTTTTGAATAAAAGAAATTAGCTAAAAAAGCCCCATTTTAACGTGTGTGTATGTGTGTGGTCTACTTATACAAATGTTTGTATTTACATCCCTGTGGGAAATAGGTTAGATCATGGATATGTCTAAAATGAATGTTTACAATCCATCTAAACAGCTGTTCTTATTCTTTTGTAATTTTACAAATTCAATACAATAGACCTGGTAGTTTCTATGGTAACCTGTTACATATTTTCCATCTTAAAAATCACTAACACCCCCTCGTGATCTAAGACATATCCATGTCAAAAATTGTGTAGCAATAGCTTAAACATTTTCTGAGATAATCGGGATTTTCTGTACAAAAAATAATTTTTTGGTAAACCGTAATCGTGCGTATTGACGTGCCATTGGCAAAAACCGATCGATACACAAGATAACCTTTATAAAACTAGTTTTAAATGTACGAACACTGTAATGATGTGTTATTTGAAAGATAAATAACGTTTTAATGCATTTTTGACGTCCGATGCTCCTTAAATTCGCTGTCGACCACATGTGAAAATCCACCCAGGAGCTAAAAATAACATGGCTGAGATTATAAAAAAGATCAATGCAGACGTTAGTGAGAATCACATTTTTGGTCGCACTAATTATGACACACGCAATAAGCAAGACTTGATAGAGGATAGAGAGACTTACACATGTTGCACAGACCAGCTGTTCGCATTATCAACTACTTATTTTCTTAATGTACTTACTTTAAGAGTGTTTAAAATACTTCGTTTATAATGTCAGAATGTGGCACAGCTTCTTCACGTAGCTAATAGAGTCAATTAGTTGATTATTCAAAGCCTGTTCTATGCTAATTTGATATAAAATATCAAAAGTGTGCTAGAATGAATTGGAATTCTCTTTTAGTATTATTTTCGTGAAATGTTTATCAATTCTGTAATCTGCAAAATCTTTATCACAATACAATAACTATTTAATGTCTTCATGCAAAGCAAATGTACCCATATACTAAATTCTTTTGAAATACGTTCCACATAAAAAGAGGCTACCTGTAAACCATTTTTTTCGGTTCAGGGGATCCCAAAAACGGATATACACTAACAAATAAAATAAATTAAAAATGTTGAGCAAAACAAAGTTTCTGAAAACTAGAAATTCATATTAAGAAACATAGTAAAAAGTTGATGTATGGGAAATAGGAATTGTTTAAAAATGCAAAACGTATAAATGTGCGGCTTGAGAAAGTCAACGGCCCCCAAGGACCAAACCTCTCCCGAGGTGTATAATTAGCTCTCACGGCTTTTATTCTCCTTTCTCATTTGTATTGCTTTGAATTTGCTTTGTTCTTGTTCTATTGTAAGATTAAAATGTGTTCTGTATTTGATAAACAAGCAACCCGTTGAAACATTCAACATTTCTTATGATTGCCTTACTGTGGCTGTATCACAGAATTTCACATTTAATGGAAGAAGAATGAATTAATAATTTTTTCAACCGTAAAAATATGTATTTTTAAAGATAAAATCCATTATGTGTGAATCCAATTAGCTAAAATTCATCAATAGCAGATACGCTTGATTTATGAAATTAATTAAAACTGCATCACTTCATTAGCTTTTCGTTGGGGTTTTCAGGTATTTATTTTTATAGGTTAGTTTTTTAATATTACGATTCAACCTAAAATTAACGCAAAAGATTACACGTGTACTAATTTAAGCGAGTTTTTGTGTTAATAGGTTTTTTGTTTTCTTTTAACTAATCTTAAATAACTGGTTTGGGAGAGAGGTTTGGATTAATGAAATAGAGAAAAAAAGAATTACAAACACTAAAACCACAATATACAGAGTGTTCATTAAAGTCGGGGACGAACTTCAAGGGGTGATAGTACTCATCAAAATAAACAAAAAATTCCCTATAAACATATGTAAAAAATCCTTCGTTTAGCCGCTACCCACCATCTTGTATTTTATACAAAACCGTTATACATCAAGAACTATATAAGATAGTGAAACCAAACTTTGCACACATATTGGCCAAAAAGAACATTTTATAAAATTAATTTTTTTGGTTATTCAAATTAAATTATTTTTAACCAGCGCTACTTAAAAAAATATAAAATCGAACTAAATGATACTTAGAGAATATTTTACCCGCTATCCAATGAATATGTGTGCAAAGTTTGGTTTCTGTATCTTAAATAGTACTTGATATGTAATCTTTGTATAAAATACAAAAATGGCGGCTAGCGGCTAAACGAAGGTTTTTTGACATATGTTTACAGGACATTTTTTGTTTATTTTGATAAGTCCTATCACCCCTTGAAGTTTGTCCCCGACTTTAATGGACACCCTGTATATATGAGTGAGTTTTGTGTATGTAGACAAACCACAATTTTAAATATTAAAATGTCAAAAACTTAATTTAAAACTAAAATAATCATGTTTTCTTAGTTTTTATAACTTATATAATCAATTTTACTGTGTACAGCTGTATATTTTGTAGCTTAACAAAATTGTTCTTTTAAAGTAAAGTAATTATAGCTTGACACACGCTTATTAATTATTATATGTTACATTTCCCAATCAATTCCAAGTTCATTTATATTTTCCTTACCTTTCTCTTTGTTTTTCCATATAATTAACTTATTTTCAAATATCATCATATGATTTCAATATTAATTATGTTTTGTTTATCTGATTTGTTTTTCTTTTGGTTGACATAGCAACCAGTCCAGTTTTCTTTTCTTTACCATTTTAAACTTTCATTTTATCAGGTTCTTAATCAATTTTTAATGTAATGTCATAATTCTGTAAAAACGATGTAAAATTGTATTGATCAAGAAATATAAGACTCTGATAATTGTGACTATTGAAGAATCGAACATGAAGAATGGTGTGGTGAGTGAAATGTAAAAAACTAATAGGCCTAACTTTGTAACTTTATAATGTGAACTTTTTTTTGTGTTTAATCTCATATTTGTAAGAACCTGTTTTTGTAAAAAAAAAAACAAATTATTTTGTATAACCCTCTTTTTTTTTATTGGTCCTTAATTTACTCTTTTTTTTTGTTTTAAATTTCTTTATTCCGCCCCCAACACCGTCTGTTTACGTTCAAAAGTTCACACAAAAGTAGATTCCTAAAAACTCCATAAATTTAAAATTTTTCTAATGGAGTTCCACTAACCTTATGAACGGTTAACATAAATTGAATAAGGAATTCGCGAGCAACGAAATTATATGAAAAAGAATAAAATTATATTTTCCTTGCGCCTTGGTCCCAGTAAACAAAAGAAATTTCCTCCCTCAGGAGTTTAGTGGCTCAGATCAGGCGGGTCGGAGGCGTTTCTTCATAAACAAGGCCGGCATCGACAACATCTTTCCACCCTTCCTATTGTCACGTGCTCCCTCATCCCGAAGATTTATAATTTCTGTTGTCTTACACAGTACATTAACCTGTTTCAAGTGCTCTATTAAGTAGAGGTACTAAAAACAAAACAATTCATCGTATGTATTTTCATTATATAATAAACCAAAAAAACCTAAAATATTTTCTTTTATATTTATTAGATACTAGCTGACCCGGCGAACTTCGTAACGCCTCACAGTAAACACATGTTAACTTTAAGATTGGCCATGTTCTGAAGTCGAATAGCAATACGGCTTCATTGTGAAAGGTTATATATTCTGGGTCGCTGCATAGTGAATAACAATACTGAAACGATAAAACATATTAATATCATTCCCATAAAACAAATAAATCTGAGTGGATTAATTCACAATTTTCAAATCCAATCCAAACCCAAACGAACCTAACTGTAATACGGCTTTTATAGGAAAGATATACAACAGCTGATTATTATAATAAACGTAATAATATAAACATTGTAATTATCATATAAACACGTGACTTTAATAAGACAGAAAATAAAAATATAAACACATAATCCCCCAAAACCGTTAACTATTAACGTGGTGAATAAAGCTGTTCATTTTTTACAGTACACATTTACTTCATAGTTTAACATCAATGAATGATTCAGATGGCATTGGATAGTAAAGCATACGGTATTGCTAATGGAAAGTAAACCAATCAGCTGTAGCTAAGAAATCAAATGTTTTCATTGTAGACAATTTGTAAACAAACTTACTCTCCATAAGGTTGATATTAGAAATTTAAAACGCCATAAAATGGAAACTTATGGGGTTTTCGAAAATATTTTTTCACTAAAACCTTCCCGGACACATATAGAGCAACTTCCTAAAATTTCATGGCGATCGGATGAGTAGTTTGGCAACGCATAAAGGACATACATACATACAGACAGACATACATTCAATTTTATATATAGAGATTTGAGAGTGAATGAACTAATATTGCATAAATTTTAAGTAGATAAACAATCGTACTGAAATTAAAGGAAAAGTAAAAGAGTAAAATGGTAAAAGGTAAAAGAACCTACGTGGTACAAACAATTTTAAAATGAAAGTTTGACTTGTTCAATTTTATATTGATTCCTGAACAGTTTAGGTCACATATCTTATTTTTTGTCAACAGTTAGATTTCTAACTATACGTCAAAAGTATTTTAAAACATTGTGATTTCATCATCAAGTCGTTCAAAAACATTTTTATCTTCAATATCTTAATTATATCACACACACACACACACATACAAGCAGGCACACAAACAATTAAGCTGAAAATTTAAACACTTAACACTACAACACATATAGGCCTAACATAGAAATATTAATAAAATTATTTTATTGCTGCACCAGCTGGAGTCCTTGCCGAGTCAGTGGCAAACTTAATGTAGTTGTGTAATAATGTAATAATGTTATACAGATGTAATCTTAAAGTAATACAGAGTTATTTCGATAAAGAGGAATAACTTTGTGTTTAAGAGATTGAAAATAAAACTCATTTCATTATTATGGTAGAAAACTTTTACCTTAACCTTTAAACTTGCAATGTAACGATTAAAAAGATTCAATAGCTACATGAACAAATTAAATTTCCTTAAATTTTCCTCTCACGTCTCATTTTACAAAACAAAACACTGTTTTGTGGAAAGTTTAATCGACTGTTGGATTAATTGTTGAAAGAAAGTAATTTATTGCACGTTATTCGTTGTACAATTGAAAGTTTCTCTTCTGAATTCAACTCAGGAGACGTAGACTTTGTTTATTTTTGCGAATTCTAGATTTATATTATTGATAAGACTTCTAGGAGTTTAAATGGGGTTTCTCTTACCATTGTGGTGTGAGTGAATATTTAAAAGTTACGATAAATAAGTCGTATATGGTTGTGCAAACATCAGGTATAGTCACAGGCTTACTCACATTAGATACTTTAGTGGTTTCGACATGGATATAGCTATGGAGGGTGTTTTTGATTTTTAAGATGGAAAATATGTAACAGGTTTCCATAGAAACTGCCAGAGCTACTGTATTGAATTTTTAATGCAAAAGAATAAGAACAGCTGTTTAGATGAACTGAAAACATTCCCTTTAGACATATCCATGATCTAATCTATCTCCCACAGGGAAGTAAATACAAACATTTTTTTGATTATAAGTTTGCAATATAATTGAATAACAAAAAGCCACCTTACACCTGTGTTACGAGCTACAGTTTTCATCAGTCAGAGTAAAATGAGCTCCCGTACAAACCAAATATTCCATTGTATTATTATTCCATGTTATTATGCTTCCATCTTATTATTGCAGTTGTAAACAGTCAGCTGTTTGTCCTACACTAATAATAACTGATTATCGCTTTAGGTACAATCATTATCTTTACACTGACGAACAGCTGTTTATCTCAATAACAGCTAATTCTTTCCATTTCTAAGGTGTGAAGGGATTACCTTAAACCCACAAAGTATGAACAAAACCTAGTTTTTTTTGTAACAACTCGTATGATGAAAACAATAGCTGCAGTCTCTCTCCGACGTTGTGAGTGAACAAGGATTTCCTAACTTTGAATTTTCCCACGCGTGGGCTAAACGCCTAACCACAACAGTATCACCCGCACCTACTGTTCTAACCACACATTCATGGTTTGCGTTCAGCCTGCTCACGGTATATAAAAAAGCCAAATAATTCCTCAGTAAAAAGGGTAAAGGGTTGAAGGGATTAGTGTGAAAAAATAGTAAAAATGTTAGGTTAAAAGGTAATACGGCAACAGTGTGAAAGGGTAAATTGGTAAATCTCTAACCCAGCTTGACTTCACAGGATTCTTTATTTTGTCAACTCGTATTTTATAAGATGTTTCCACATCGTACTAGTATCGTAATAGAAACAGGATTTTTTTATAAATTATCGAAAAATACATTCCGATGGTTCTTTTGAATAGTAATTTATATGAAATCATCTCAAGACCGATATTTTATGATTGTGGCAAGACCTTGTAGTCTTGTTACTGACTAAGGCTGACATGATCCTTAGACAGAACTGTTAATTAATAGTCCCACAGCCAATGGTATCTAAGGGACTACAGTTTACGTGTAATTCAAACCAATTTTGTCTCTGAAATCCAAACAGGTCTAATTAAGAGGATGGTCTTTGTGGATGAATGTAGCACTCAATAGTGTGGACGTTAATTCACACAAGAGAATATAACACACACCGACCATCGTCGGTAAATTTCCACGATCAGTGACTTTAAATTGGTAGAATTGCAAGATATGACCACTCCCCAGCCGTAAAACGCTATCGTATGCTTCCACAAAACCTCTGAACTGTACGACTAATATAAATATCGTTATTCTACTATCTTATTATAAGTGTATTTAATGCATGACAGGTTTCATTTAGAAGTAAAGGGTTTATCACCCCAAAGCGATAGAGAAAATTCATTCAACTATTTGATTTCGATAACACTAGACAGAGTACAGGTCAATTATTAAGTAGGCCGTCGGATGGAGCACTAAGCAAAGGATGAAGTCGTCAGTGAGAGAGTCTAAGACTGTGCCACCCCGCGCATCCCTCAGTATTGACCCAAGACACCCTCTAGTCTCGTATTGCTGTTTATGCTAACGCGTCGTGCGTAAAGTCTGCGAGGGAAATTCGTATTCATATATTCTTCGAATCTTTATAAGTAGAATTTTTTCACTCGAACAACGACTGTAATTTTGTCGGTATGAAAAGCTAGCTGTACCAGCTTTATGTTTTATACATTTATAAGATTTTATGGACGTAAATGAACACATCTCTGTTAAAGTTAAGGGATAATGGAAAATATATTTACTTCTTGATATGGATGTCTTAGCTTTGGGGGGCGGGGTGTTGGTGATTTTTAAGATGGAAAACATGTAACCGGTTTCCATAGCAACTACCAGAACTATTGTATTGAATTTTAAATATAAAAGAATAAGAACAGCTGTTCAGATTAACTTATAACATTCCCTTTAAACATATCCATGATCTAACCTACTTCTCACAGGGAAGTAAATACAAACATGTTTCTTGAAAAACTGACTACGTTTTTTATTATTTTTGCGATAACTGTAATTTCTTTATCCAGCTGGCATTTTAAAAATTCCTAAATTTTACCGTGTGGTAGAGAAACTACTCTATTGCTGCACCTTGACATAAAAAACATCAGTACAATAGTGTGTTGGTTGGATTAATTCGTACAGTAATATGTAGTATTTAATTCACAGACTGTATTTGAATCTAATATATTGATCCTAATAAATAAAACTTTATTTTGAATTTATTATTATTATTTTTTCAGGTCGTACACAAGATTTTATTTGTTTTAAAAAACTCGAGAGTTTTTCAATTTATACTAATGCTGGTTTCTAAGTTGATTTAAATGCACTGATATAATTTAAACGCAACACAAAACCAAGAGTAAGCAGAAATTAACAAACGGTCTAAAATTGTGTGAAATGCTGTTTAAATCTCGATTAGTTTTAAGACAGAGATAGGCTGATGGAAAAATGTTACGGCAAGAAACCTTTACCAAATCCGTTCACTCTGGTCTCATCAATCATAAGCCGTGACATGCATAAACGTTGGCAAGATCTATCGCTAAAGTCGCGAGGAGCATTGGTTACAAAAAGGGAAAATTCCTTATTTTTAAATTTTCGGTGGTAGATTAATATAATATTAACTGATATATGAGTTATAAATGGTTTGGAAATTTTCAAAACATGATAAGTGTTTTTTGTCACGGAACCAAAAGAAACGTTTTTTAGTTTGTCAAAATTTTTAAAAACACAAAACATATTCATAATTGAACTTTAAAGTCTTATTTAAAATACGTTGAACGTAATTTCAAATAAGCTGTATTTTTTATTTATTTAAAAATGAGTATTCTAAAACAAATAATGTTATGAATAATGGTAATACAACTCACGTATAGAGAGACTTTTTCCTGATGGTGTTCTCCAAGGCCCTGCAAAAGGTAAAAGGCTCTTTTACAAAAATGTTTTAAGTCATCAATGTAATATCAAAACAGTGAATAATGTCTTTTATGTGTAACCATATAACGAATTAGTATTTCGTAATGTAACAAAAATTTTTTAGATAACATATCATTTTTTAGTTAATTATTTTATACTGTGGCGTTGTTTTGTAGTATCTAAAAAAACTGTTATATATTTTTAATAAGCTATTCTCACTATAAATAATATGTTGGAAAGGATGGTAGAGGTTTAAAACACCCCAATATATACCTACTTGTTCATGATCATTTAAACCACTGTCAGACTGAACAAATAATATCATTGAAAAAAAGCAAATTAAGATCGTAATAAGCCCTTTCAACTGATATTCTAATGCTAATAATTGTATATATTTTATACTTTATACTTTTAACTGAAATGGCGACCTACCCAGGTAGGTATTTTAAGCCAAGTATGAATGAGGAATGAATGTAGGATGATTGTGGCGCGATCTTGTAGTCTTGTTACTGACTAAGGCTGACATGTTCCTTAGACAGGACTGTTAATTAATAGCCCAACAGCCGATGACAGCTAATGGACCTACAGTTTAACGTGGAATCCGAACCACGACCTCTGAATTACGAATAGGTCTAATTATGATGATGGTCTTTGTGGATTAATCTATAGTCTATTGTTAGTCGGAGTTAATCTTCATAAATCGGCTCACAACATTGTAAAGATTTATACCATATCTATTAAGATACCTCTCAGAAATGGAAAAATTCAATACATTGGTTAAAACAGTATTAAGATCTTCACAGTTACGTTTCGAAATTCTTAAAAATTCGTATAAAATCAGCTGACTTTTCACAGTTTGAACGATCCAGCTGGTCACATGAAATGAGGAAACTTTGGGTATTAAACTTGTCTTGAAGTGCTAAATACGAACTCTGTTTTAGAAACCAGCCTGAATATCTGCCAACATATCTAGTTGTAAATGTTGCGTAGCGGCGCGTATTACAATATACATTGTACTTGGAGTTATATCATTCTATTTATAACCAGCTGCATACGCGTCTTTTGTTCGAATCGTATGTTATGAAACATGATACTAAAATCGTAAACAAATAGTTCCGATTACTGTACGAAACCCTTACACTAGTACAAAAGTATATGGAGAAAGTATTGTTTTCGTTAAAATTTTCGAATTTGAGTTAAGAGTGGATATATCCGTTTTAGGGACCCCTGAATCCAAAAAATGAGTTTCTTCGACGTGATGTCTGTGTGTCCGTGTGTATGTATCGGTATGCGTATAAAGCCACAGCCGAATTAGATTAAGATTTGTATATATTTTTTTAATTTTTTAATCTCGAAAAATAGGATTTCTTTTATTTTGGAAATAACTAATTTCCGAGTAGAAAATAAGTTCTAGATAGGTCTAATGTCCAGGAAAATTCGTGTTTTACTGTAATATTAAGTTTAAAATCTAAAAATTTAACATTACGCTTATGGAGAATCAAATGTAAATTTACACACGGATCTCGAAAACGGCGCCGAGGATTTTCTTTAAATTTTGGAAATACTAATTTCCGAGTAGAAAATAAGTTCTAGATAGGTCTAATGTCCAGGAAAATTCGTGTTTTCTTGTAATATTAAGTTTAAAATCTAAAAATTTAACATTACGCTTATGGAGAATCAAATGTAAACAATGCAAACCAAAACAGCTGTTTATAAACGTTTGACAGTTCTTGATTGAAGACGGCAAAGAACAATATGTGAATAGAGGTTTTTCATAAATATTTATTTTATGTATGTAATAAATGTAAAATTATCAGGTTACTAAACAATTTGTAAAAACTTAAGGATAACATAGCTGTGCGAAATAAAAGCAGAAAAGTATTTCCAAAATCTTCCGTGTTTTGATAGAAAACGTATTCGTTGTATTGCTTGAAGCCACTGTAACAAACTAATTAATTGATGTAAATTAAATCTCTCTTTTGCTTTTCAATCCTCATTCCGTTTATAAAAAATCAGTTGATCACAGGCTAATAATAACGGTAATTAAACAGTAAATGATCGGCCTTGGCTTTTGGAAAAGACGTTAAACGACATCCATCATTTGACTAACGTCGCAGCCGAGTTGTAGCATGTCGGCCTCAAGAACTATAGGCCGCGAGTTATACATAAATGTTTTCATTGAGTAATAAATGTGTTTTAATTTTTCTATTTAATTTTTAATAAATGTTTATTTAAAACAAGCCCACCATATAGATAAATTGGTTGTATTTATTTTACACTATCTCAAATTTTTTTTAAAAAAAATTTATTTTTTTTATTTTTCGTTTTTAAGGGTTTTTATTTTAAAAGCCCTAATAAAAATCAAATGAAAAAATAAAGTAAATTAAGTACCTTATACAAAAACTGGAAAAAACGGACCAAAGTAGTTTGGCACAATCAACACACAACACACACACACACACACACACACCACGGAAACATCACGACAACCATTGAATAATTAAATGGACAAATGGAAGGTTTTGAATCATAAATATTGTCAATTTTATGACGACATTTTCTTCTGCCACCATTAAAAAACTAGAAACTGTGTTTGCCTTCACTCAGGCTTTGCCTTGGAGGATATTTCCTATCAAGAAAAAATTACATAACTGAATTTTAACCATAATAATGAAAATCATCCTGTATCCTGTAAAGTCATATGTACATGAATTGTAATGTTTATTTTATATTGTTTCAGCTGTGTAAGTAACTAAATAATGCACAATCTGGTAAGAAATAAATGTGTATTACTATTATTATTATTATTATTATAAAATTAGAAAAAACGTACACATACGGTCTGTATTTTATTGTAAAATATAAAAAAAATCCCTGACACTATTATGTTGTTTTAAGTTTCAAAAAACGATTTTAGGAATTTAATTTACGAAAGGAAAATAAACGTAGGTCATGTAAAATAAGTTTATTTGTCGGGGACTGTTTGTCTGGACATATAGAAGATTTAGTGCCCGTTTGCCAGCAGACGCAAACAATGCTTCATTTTAGTCTTTGTTTTGCGACGTGGCAGCGGTCGGCTCGAAAGAACGGTAGCTTTTATATCCGAGGGCAAAATGTAAAAAGTGACAATTTGTTTTTGAAAAAGAAGAATTATAAACGAACTTTTAGACCCTTGATATTGTCCTCACTATTCACCATAATTTTCCTAAATATAGTTTAAACCAAGTACAAGCAATATGGCTGGATCTTAAAGTCAAGACTAGCACGAACAAATTTTGAAATATTCAAAATATTTGCTGACAATAACTTACTTATCTCTATATATAAAATTGAATGTATGTATGTCATTCTGTATGTATGTCCTTTATGCGTTGCCAAACTACTCATCCGATCGCCATGAAATTTTAGGAAGTTGCTCTACATGTGTCCGGGAAGGTTTTAGTGAAAAAATATTTTCGAAAACCCCATAAGTTTCCATTTTATGGCGTTTTAAATTTCTAATGTTAACCTTATGGAGAGTAAGTTTGTTTACAAATTGTCTACAATGAAAACATTTGATTTCTTAACTACAGCTGATTGGTTTACTTTCCATTAGCAACATGCTTTACTATCCAATGCCATCTGAATCATTCATTAATGTAAACTACGAAGTAAATGTTTACTGTAAAAAATGAACAGCTTTATTCTCCACGTTAATAGTTTACGGTTTTGGGGAATCATGTTCAGTATTTATATTTTCATTTTCTGTCTGATTAAAAGCCACATGATTATTTGTTGGCCAAATTAAAAATAATTACAATGTTTTTTATATATTACGTTTATTATAATAATCAGCTGTTGAATATCCTTCCTTTAAAAGCCGTGCCACAGTTAGGTTTGGTTTGGGTTTGGATTGGATTTGAAAATTGCGAATTAATCCAGATTTATTTTATGGGAATGCATTTTTGTTTTATGGGAATGCTATTAATATGTCTTATCGTTTCAGTATTGTTATACACTACGCCACGACCCAGAATATATAACCTTTCACAATGAAGCCGTAATGGTATTAGACTTCAGAACATGGCCAATCTTAAAGTTAACATGTATTTACTGTCAGGCGTTACGAAGTTCGCCGGGTCAGCTAGTTACTGAATAAAACAATTTTGATCGGTAGAGATATATTTTTGTGTATGAGAAAAATTACACTTATAGTACAAAATCGTTTTATAAAAACATTGTACATATTTATCTTTGGGAAATAGCTGGAGTGAAATATTTTCAGTTCTTCTAAACAGATGTTCTCATAGTCATATAATGTCACTTTGTTACACTTTTTTCGTGTCAAAAATTGCTAACACCCGAGTTCAAAGAACACTGAAGTTCAAAGAATTTTCGGAAGTTTTTAACTTTATGGAAAAGTATTGTATTCTAATGCATTTCGTATCTGTATTCGACCCTTTGAATCTATAACCTCACGAAAGGAACTTAGAACTCGGGATCAGACCTATGTATTTTCCATACTTTGGTGTTTTTTAATTCTATTTTTTAGAAATTTAAAATTTGAAAATTTGCAAAAACAATTACCGTGCATGAACCTACCCCAAGCTCACCTGGCGCCAACCTGAGGGGGGTCGATACAGCACATAACTCTCGCCCAACCTTGACCGAGTTGCAGGGCTGTGAGAGTTTAATGGTGCGTGATATGATAACAGCAAAAGGACTAAGGATTGTCTGAAGCTGAAAAATCTTCGTGATTTCCAAAATCTCAATGATAATTTCTAATTTTTACTTCCTTCCGTATACATAGTACATGGAGAAACTATTGCTTTCGCTAAAATGTTTGTGTTTGAGTTGAGAGGGGATGTATTATTTTCTAAAGTTGTAATCAAAATTCTAGAGAAATTTTTAAGGATTTTTTTGGAAGTGAACCACCCATAAATCCAAAAAAATGAAAATAATACCTGGACATTTGGTGATTAAATACATATATACAAAATTTCACCAAAATCGAACCGCCGGCGTACGCTAAGGCCCCAGACAGACAGACATCACGTCGAAAACTTTTCGTATTCAGGGGACCCCAAAACGGATATATTCACTCTTTACTTACATTTGTTGAACTCAATACTTTCTTCATATACTTTGTATAAGGGGAGAAATTAAAAATAACAATCTATTTACTTTCCTTTGGATAAGCTTAGATAATGTATTTGTCTAAAGCAAATGTTTTCAGTTCCTTTAAACAGCTGCCCTTATAATCAAATGAGGTCTTTGGTTTCAAATCCCCCCCCACAGAGCTAAGATATATCCAAATCCATATCAAAATATATTTAACATTAATATAGAAGTTTAGTGTATGTAAAAAGTAACTGAATTAAATAGTGAGTATTATTTTTCTTAGTGTAAGTAGTACGTTAAAAAATGAATTAAAATATTTTATGTGTAAAAACTTTTACTTCAAAACATTTTTCAGTTTAATAGAATACTTTACGATGCGTTTGAACGTCAGCAAAGCACTGTAATCTTCCAATACGCCTGCTGCAGGATTTTGTCAGACTGGCCTTTTTATTGCCTTAAGCCTTTCTTCAGTGAGTTGCCCGAAGAATTTCTTTTGTTTGTTTGCCATAAAGGGGAACCTTTTGTCAGTCATATAGACTGTACATATTCGATTCGGTATCTCAGTTTAATTCAAACATACGGATGAGCAATCATACATTTATTTTTTATTTATCTAAACTTTAAAAATAATCAAAATAATTGTTCTACATAATGAAACAAGTAGGAGACATCTCAGTATTTATTTATAAGTGTTTTAGTTCACCCAATTACACACAGATGGTGCTAGTTAAAGATCAACAGTTAGTTGGATCTGGACAACCCTCTCTTATGGGTGTCGGAAAGATCTTTTTGATGAAAATTTTTTAATATTTAGATACGTTAATTGTAGTTTAAAAATAATTTAATAGTTTAATAAAGATATGTAATATTTCGTTTACTTTAAATGGGAGAAAGTATCAGTTCACTGATTCCATTTATTCAAAAAATCTAGCTATATAAAATATCGATTTCGCTAAACTTTTATCAAAGAAGTTTTCCTAATCCACAATGCAAACTGGAATTATAACCAAAGATCTGATGTAACAAGAAAGTACAACACCCCAAATACTAGTTCAGCTAGACAAACAAACCAACATATAAGCTTATTATCCCAGCATGTAATATGTTTATATCTTAACTTTAGGGTTCCAGCACACGAGTTACAAAGGTCATTCATATGGTTATAATTAGTAATCAGAATCATAATCATAATCTGATTAATTAATCACAAATATAAAAGACAAAAAGTCTATAATAATTTACAATAACAATAATTCAATCAAATAATGAAATATTAACAACAGTTTTACACTAAACTTTGGCACAGTCTAAAAAAATTCTTTAACTGAGTAGAGGCACTTCTCAAGCAAAATAAATTTTAATTTTCTCAAAAATAATTTGGTGTTTGAATTATTTTTCAAATACACTAACGTACTATATTAACGTTAGGTTTATAATTTTAAGGAATTATACGTACCGTAGTTTAATTCATAATGGGTTATGCCACAGCAAACCCACAAACATACAGAAACCATTCTTTATAATATTATAGATTAATATTGTAGTTTGTAAACGTCGATTGAAATACGACAATTATTGTTGTAGTAGTATTTGGGTACTTAACCAAACGGTCACATGTGCGTTATGTTATCTAGTGCCACATGTTATCGTGATCAAACCTTATTTACTACTCGGCCATAAAATCGTTATTTGTGTCACGCTTCAACGTGTTATATAAGCCCAATAAACCGTTTATGTCAACGTCTCCCCGCTACAACGTCGCCTTCGGTTCTAGTTTCTTTATTTTTCTCCTGATAAAATATATATTTCCGAAATCGAGCTATAGATTCTTTTTTCGTGATTTCATTTCATATTCTCTTTTCGTTTTTTTGGAATAATTTACTGATAATTTTTCCCCACCGTATACAAATTTGGATATAATACTGAGTGTTTAAATTGTTCAGTTTTATGTTTTTTGTGTGATTAATTATTTACAACGCGTTATTTGTACTTAAACTAGCTTCTTGGACTTTTCCATCGTCTGTGTTTTAGAAGTGGAAAACCCCCTCCACGAAAAACACGATAACATTCTGCTTACGTGTTGGGAGAGTACTATCATAATACTAGTATTTATTAAAAATCTAGATTCGAGATTCTGGAGTTATTCTTGTACTGAAGTGACTTATTTAAGGTTAATAATCTGTAAACAAAATATTATCTTTATGTCTTTACCTGTCCTTTGTCTGTCTAGATATATTTATTTAATGTACGTTAAGGGAAGTACATTAAAAAAACTGTCACAATAAGAAACAGTTATATATCTGTACTCTAAGTGTACTTCATTTTTTCCGCATTAGGGGAGATTAATGTGAAAATACTTAGGCCTATACTTTTTTATGCCTTTTATAAATGAGATACGAGTGTAGGATGATTTTAACGCGATCTTTTAGCCTTGTAACTGACTAAGGCTGACATTTTCCTTAGACAGAAGTGTTAATTAATAGTCCAACAGTCAATTTCATATAAGGGACCTACAGTTAAACGTGGAACCCGAACCACTGCCTCTGAATTACGAACCGGTCTAATTATGAGGATGGTTTTGCGGGAATAGTATTCAATAGTGCGGACGTTAATCCACACAAGAGAACACCACACCCACCAACCATCGCTCACAACTATCCACAATTCGTGACCTCCAAGTAGCTGGATTACAGGACGTCGCCACGGTCCCAGTATATATAGAAATTGAGCCGTAGATGGAAACCCTAGATTCCGTACAAATCGAGATGGACCCCTAAATTTACGTTTTAAAAGATCCCATACCAATATAGGGTCTGAAATTATCCATATTATTCATATATTTTCTTTTCATCTTTCTTTGAACAACATGACCTTTTTTTATTAACCATTTAAAAAACTTAATAGCAACTTGCTACGGTAACTAAAATCTGGCTCGACGGATCGTAAACAATTTAGATTTAAGATATTGTAAATGTTATAAACTATATTGTGTTTGTTCTAAAATTTAAATAATTTCACACCACAAATATTAAACAACAAGAATAGAAAACCAAAGTAAAACACTTATAATGTTGAAAGTTTATATTCATAACAAATCTTTCAAAGTCTTGATGGAAGGTATAAAGGTTTGTAAATGTGAAACGAATTGGATAAAGCTGCCTTTCAAGTGGGAAATAAACTTAGTTTGGCTCGGTTATCCGTAAAACCCTTGCTTTAAAACCAGATTTACTGGGGGTGGTTTTACGTAAACATAATAAATGAATAACAGTTACAATTGAAAATGAATTTAACAAAAATTAATGCATGAATTAGTTGCTGATACCCAATATTATACAGAGGCGTTTAAAGTCCCTTCTTTAAGGTTTAAGATCCCTTCCCCCATATATTTTCTACAATTTATACTATGGGCTTATTAGATATGCACACTAACTTATACCTTAACTTTTTTAGTAAAACAAATCGGAGTAAAATCACAATCACACCTCATGTCACAGGTTAAGTTTTAATTGAAAACTTTCACGTTAGCTTCTTCATCCTGGAACTATAGATATCTTGAAGATAGAACAAAGACTTCGAGTTTCAATTTCACCACTGATTTCTTGGAGTAAAGACAGTGCTATTTTATGAGGTGCACGACAAGCTTCTAATGATAACCTTTATCTTAACTCTTACATCCCAGACATAAATATATATTAAAAACTGTACAGACTTTTGAATATCGATTGCAATTTAAGAAAGAAATGCAGGGATTATCTTGGGAAGCATGATATGCGTCACATTAAGAGTTTTACAGTTGACTCTTACATCCTAGACATCAGGGTCATTCCATTTTTTTACTTCAAAACTTAGGATATGTACATATTTAATAAACACAATAGTTAATAATCACTTTAAAAATAAACTGTAGAAAAAAGGTAGGGGAAATTAATTTAAAAATCACGCTGTATAAGAACATAATTTTAATTTAAAACTAAAAATTTACTTCCTATATCAATGATGACCACAGACCAATATTTTTAGTTACATTCAACGGAAAAAACATTGAACATATTTATTAATAAACAATTGATTGTTTTCAAACAACTTTTAAAACGTGTATACTCTCCAAATTAAAATGGAATTACACAAATAAAATCAATTTATGATTTTAGAAAAGCGTAAGATAAGCAATTTTGAATATAATAGATTAACGTACTGAATGTACAATTTAACTAAAAATATTTAAATTAATTTCTGTTGTAATATAGGTATTCTGCACCCCTATTTCTCAGTGAATGATCATTTTTGAAAAAGAGTTTGTTTTGATATTGATATGAATAAGTTTGAATATTGTAGAAATTGTTATGAGATGTAACCTTTAAATGTGTACTTTTAAACTAGAACTTTATATTGTTTTGTGTGAATATTTATAAATTACCTTGATTAATTCCGTAACAACCATCATCATATTCTTAGACGAACTTCCCTTTCCATTCAATAACATAAAAAGATGGATTAAACATTCTACAAAATATTTAAGGATGTAAAATTCATTAAAGATTTAATTTCGAAAATTAGATTAAAATAAATTCAATTTCAAATTCCTGGGCACTTCCTCTCAGAAATCGAGAAATTAATTTTATATACAAATTTTTTACGTTTATTCATATCTGATTGTATTGATTCATAATTTTCTAATCCAACCTAAACCCAAAACAAACCTAACTGTAATACAGGTTTTATAGAATAGATTACTATTTTTGAATCGCGACATTTTTTAAAATAATACTCGCGTAATCTATCATTAATTTCAATCCACTCACATAAACAAAAAAACAACTAATAATTACACTGGGACTAACAAACCGAGCAGTAATGATTATTTTTAGAGCCTGAGTAAGGAAATACCGCCAAGACTTAACAACAAAATTTAATTAGTAGAATAGAGAGAACCATGTAACGACAATGTGGGTTGGCATACTCGTATACAGTGTAGGCAACAGCACGGAAGTATTAATGCAGACGACAGAGTAGCACCTGTGTTTTGTGTCGTCACGTTGGCAACACGCCAGCTGGGAATTTATGTTTGTCTCAACCCAGTCTGGCTTCCCTTCTCAGCAGTGGCTTGTTTATCCCGGTGTTACATATTGCGTGATAATACTATAAGGAAGGTTATTACTGTTTTTGCTTTTCGTGTTGTAGCTTCATTTGGAATATTAAACGGTTAATTTATTAGTGACTAGTAACCGGTCTTTTGTACATGTTGTAGGAGTCAGTATTAGGGAAAAATACACATATAATGACAAAATACGAATCTGAAATCTATGTAAATAGAATTAGAGTTTTGTCTGTAAATTTCTCAGAATTATTCATTTTTTAGTTATTTTTACGTTTGGTGCGTTAGAGAAGCCGAAAACAGTCTTATCTCAATTTGTATCTGTTTGTCTGTCTGTGACGCTCCAGGAGGCATTTTACGCCGTCTTCACCGAAAAACGGGAGAACTGATAACAATGAAACTTATTTCATGCATTCTCTACAGTCCAAAGAAGGTTTGTAAATGCTTGAAATCGCCCGCCGCCCCTTGAAAAGTAAATAACGAACATTAAAAAACTCAACTTTTTACGCAATATTAGTCACATTTTGCTTTCAATTATCAATAAACCACCTACTGGTAATAATCAACTGTATTTGTAGTTTAAAGATTTAATAGAAAGTAAAACAAAGAACTATAAAATGAATATTAGTTATTTTATATTAGTCATTGATTTTAAACCCATTTCAAGATCATACTATATTAAAACGTTATTTTAACGTATAAGTAATTATAATAATGTCATAAATGTTCTCACCTATTTAATTGTAAAGTAATGCTAAATAATAAAGATGGGTTTTGATTTATTTTCTTTGTATTGATTTGTTTAGGATTTCAGGTTTACATTTTAGTATGATGGACGACTGCTAGTCTTAAATAAATTAATACAAAATATAAGAACTACTGCTAACCAATATACTAACCATATAACTAAGATGAATTAAAAGGTTATATTAACGTATAAAGAATTATACAAAAATTTAGATTTTCTAATTCAATGGAACGTGTGCTATTCACATAATAATAAATCACTAAGCTAAGAATACATTTTTCCTTTGTAAATATTTGTTTACAATTTAATTTATTTAGTTTTCAGATGTCATTCTAATACGTATTATGCATTATTATTATGTATATGTATGTATAGATGCAAATACTGAATCATTAACCCGTACAAAATACGGGCTTACTAGTAATTATGATAATAACTAGTACCATTATACATTATACCCGACCCCACTAAGCGGTAATCTACAACTGTCGAATTGAACATTATATTGGCAGAGGATTGGCTGAGATAATACTGATGTAACATGCTTGTGTATAGGCAATACACCAATCATACAGTTAGCACCAACGTACATGTTGCAGGGATCTTATATAAGTCTCGTATATTGGAACACAGTTTATAAATTATTCAACCAGGTTATGTTTATTACATTCGATTTATTAAATTACAGAATGCTATAGCTCAATTCCACTAAAACAAAGTGTAAAATTTTATTGAAAATTATTTTAGAGACTGATGTTATGAAAAAACTTCTACACGTGATTTTTAAACATGCTAATTTGTATAATTTAAAGTTAAACAGGGTAAAAAGTTAAATTTTTAAATTAATTTGACTGTGAAACCGAGACTTTATACCTACCCAGGTGGGTATTTTAGTTATGTATACATAAGAAATGAGTGTAGGATGATTTTGGTGCAGAGTTTATTAAACAAGGTCTTAAGTTAAAGCTAAATTAGCATTTAATGAAATAAGTTAAAAACAGAAAGTCGATAATTAGTTTCAAGGGGTCCAACCCCCTTAAATAAACTTCACACAACCATATGCTGTAATATTCTCAGGATTGTTACATGTCTTCGTAATAGTTAAGTGAAAAATACAAAGAAAATAAATAAAAAAGAGAATGTGTTAAAGAATTCAAGTGAAAATATGTTACGTTAAAATAGCTTGCATCTTGGATAAATTGGTCAAATATTTTTATACCAGAACTATTATTACGATCGACAAAAATGTTTTTGATTTTACATTTACAATAGACACACTTATAAGAGGTCAAAGAATGAAATCTCGTAATTGCGAAAAGTTTTTGTGATTCACTTTCTTACTGGCGTATAAAGAACAAAAATCATGTATCCAGGGTATATTAATTGTGTGAAAAACATTTTGTTAAATTTGTTTGTACATTTATTGGAGTTCATGTATTGTATTTATAATGACTTCACTATATAGTCAGCAGTGTTTGTATGGCATTAAATTAGGTTATACAAGGGAACACAGCCAAAGACAAAGTTGATTTACTTGGTCACATTCGCATCACCGGCGTGCTATCGGAAGCGACAATAATGAGATTTGGCAGTCCCATCTTAGATAGCTAACTTCGAACAGCCCGAAGCGCACTCTACATTTTCCACGAAACAATCCTCAGAAACAGCAGAGCCTAAATTGATCCTTAAACTTGGTTTAAACATGGTTTATCTGATAATCCACTAAATTAGTTTAGACTATACACCAATTGTAGGTCGTAGACGGAGAATTATAATTTTTAGAATTAGTAACTTCTATGTTACTTCATAAGACGTAAAGTGTGTATGTTAAAATCTAAAGCTAGATCCTGTTTACCGCTGACAAAACGGATGGATGTTTTGGCGGGAAAAATAATGCATGACCATAATCAACTTCCGCTGCGAAGGAAAGGTACAAATATGTTGAGACAAATATAAATCGTGATCTGGCTCCAGCCCAGCGTCACTAGACCGAAAACTTGCGCCGCGTACGCGTCCCGCCACCTCCCACCTCTCGCTCTCTCTCTATCTCTCTCTAACTTTTTATCTTATTTTCTTTACTTCTGTATTGTTGAAATATAACTATACAAAAGTCCACAGCTATAATAATGCTATAAAATTTGTATAATTTTCGGACCTTTCCTGAGGCAAGAGTGAACTATTGGATCTGTCACCTATGGAGTTCCACAAGGTTCTGTTTTAGGCACTTTTTTGTTTTCCATAAATGATTTAGTTGACAAACTGTACCATACAAACTACCACCTATATGCTGATGACAACTATATTTACATTTTCCATTCTCAAGTATTGTAAACACTATGCACGTTGATATTGCTTCAATATTGGCTACACTAAACTTAGTTTTAGTATTGAGAATGTTCCTCCCACCATGTACAGCCCGGAGCATCGCTTCCGTTTTCTTTGAAACAACCCTTAGAAACAGGATAACCTAAATTTATTAATGTGTAAAACGTTGTAAATACCAACCTTTGTAGGGTTTTCTGTATTTTTATAGAGTTGATGCTTCTTAACACGTAAAAATTAGTAGATTCACTAATCAAGATATCACAACATTAAAATGATCTTTATTCCCGTAACATTCTTCCAAAAATAGAAAAATATTTTCGTCATACTGCTTGTCAAATTGGTTTTCTATAAATGCGATGATATCTATATAAATAAAATTAGAGTTTTGTCTGTACATTGCTCAGAATTAATTATTGTTTAGTTATTTTTACTTTTTGTGCGTTAGAGAAGCCGAAACCGGTCTTATCTCAATTTTTGTCTGTTTGTCTGTGACGCTCCAGGAGGCATTTTACGCTGTCTTCTCCGAAAAAACGGGAGAACTGATTACAATGAAACTTATTTAATGTATTCTCTACATTCCAGAGAAGGTTTATAAATGCTTGAAATCGCCCGTCGCCTCTTGAAAAGTAAATAACGAGCATTTAAAAACACAATTTTACGCGATATTACCCGCATTTTGATTCAGATTTCAATGAATAACCTACTGATAACAATCAGCTGTCTTTGTAGTTTGACGATTTAATAGAAATAAAAAGAATCAGCTATCAAATCAATATTAGTTAGTTTATATTGAATTGAAACCCATTTGGAAATCATACTATATTAAAAAGCTATTTTAACGTATAACTAATAATAATAATTATATAAATGTTTCTAATCTATTTAATTGTAAAGTAATGCTAAATAATAAAGCCGTGTATCGATTTATTTTCTTTGTATTGATTTGTTTAGTATTTCAGGTTTACATTTTGGTATGATTATCTTTCTTCATTTAACTGAATCCTACAACCCGTACGAACGGGCTTACTGGTAGTTAAAAATACGTGTTTTCCATCCCAAGGCAAAAATAAATCAGCTGATGTTTAGGTCATGAACGAATCTGAAGAAAATAGTTAAAAATGTGAACCAGCGGTTTGTTTTGAATGCTGTAAAATATATAAACTATAAAATATTAGTTTTCACTTTTAAAATAATTTAATATGATAAAAAATACACTTCTTTAATCATACCATAAGTGTATTTTTCATCCTCGCTTTATTTGACCGCGGCTACCTCTCGGCCGCTAAAAGAAGCTCAAATAAAAACTGACGCTAGGTCCAAATGGGAAAAAATAAAAATATTAGTCTAAATAGTTTATCATACTAAACCACCACAAGACGAAACTATTTACTTTACACCTTTAACCTTACGTGACGTCTGACGGATATAACTTAAGGCATCAGGGAGCCTCTTCTTCAGCTCTGGGCCAAAGTTGAAAACTTTTTCTAAGTGACTTTGAGTTAGTGAAACCTCTTTCCCAGGCTCACGGCCTATTTATGAAGTCACAGTTTTAAAATTCGTTACTTTTTATTTACTAAGCATTTCAAATAATCAAATACTATTTTATTTCGGGATACCGTCACATAGGCTAGCCAGATGTGAGTAAGTAGAATGTAAGTAAAAAATTCTACGTCAGTAATCTCTGAACGTAAAAACATACAAAACTACAAAAGCAAGATCGGTTAACTTTTAATTGCCAAATTAATTAATTTATTATCAAACAGAATGCTTCGAATTTATATTTTATGGCTGTATGGCTAAGGTAGACACTTCAGATAGCTAAAAAATCCAAAGGCACCCCATAAATTCTTTGCGAGCTAACCAGAAAGTTCAGATTTCTTCGTCTCACTTCAGCGTTGAGGAGTAGAGGGCTCAACGTACAATCCTCTAGAACGTTATTAAACACGTTATAACGTTCCCGGTATAAGGGAAACAATGGAGGACTCCCGCCGTGGGCCTGTTGTGCTTCATAACCACCTTGCTTCGTAACGTCAATATTGCTTCTGCAAGGCGTAATCACATTCACCGTCTTCCTTGCACAACAAGGCTGATTCACTTAACAGCAAAATTATTAACCACTGGGACGGTGGCGACGTCCTGTATTCCAACTACTTACAGGCCATGAATTGTGTATAGTTGTGAGCAATTGCCGGTGGGTGTAGTGTCCTCTTGTGTGGATTAACGTCCGCACTATAGAATACTACGTTAATCCATAAATACTGTCCTCATAATTAGATCAGTTCGTCATTCAGATTGGATTAGATTATTCTATAAGCCAAGTATGAATGAGGATTGAGTATAAGATGATTGTGGCGCGATCTTGTAGTCTTGTTTCTGACTAAGGCTGACATGTTCCTTAGACAGAACAGCCGATGACAACTGACTTAAATCAGGTAATGCTACCAGCAACTTCCCAAAGTTCTACCCCACCCCATTAAATTTTAAGATCAGTTTTCTTTCCTTACACTATCATAATATCCAGGAATTTGGTTCAGAATCTAGATAAGACCTTTGAGAGAGCATAGAAGGATTAAATGGAATCGATGAAGTTCCTCTTAGAGCATTTTATTCGTTCTGTGTTTTCTAGTACACTAAATATTTTAACAAACCAACTGTGGAAGTAATAAGTTCTTAGTTTGAATCCAGCTATAGTGTACAACTTTCAAATCATTAAAATTCAACCTCTGTTGTTGTACCACACGGTCATGATAAAGTGTGGCGATCATATTTAGTGGCAGGGTTGTCTTAAAAATATAGAACTATATTTAAACGAAATATTCTTAAAATATAACTAATATATGGTTTGTTGAGGAAATAGTGTAGATACGTACATTTATACATAAATACATTTATATGTGTGACGTTGAATATAAAATTGTAAATATAAAAGTTACCAATTTTAAAAGTAAACAAAAGTTTAAACACTATCCATCTATACTCTGGTTGTTCATTGGCGGAGAGGGAGGACAGTATATACGGGAGGGTAGACTTATCTAGCCTCATATCACGAACTGCCGACTCAGCACTTGTCTGTAGAGTCTCAACATCATAACCGCTTTGTGTTGAGATTTTCACAGCGATGTTCAAAATTCTAACGATAACCTAACTACTTACTGCATGTTTTATTATTGAGCACTAGTTTCTTTTTATATAAGGTTCACGTTTTGCTTATATGTTTTGGTAGTAGGGAACGCAAGCAGATGATTTAGATTAGGACGGATCAACAGTAGGAAAAGTAGAGGAAATTTGTTAATTGGGATTGTTAATTTCAGAATGTGATAGGGACGTTATGACACGAATAACTAAGGAAAGGCAGCAAAAAGAAAGCTTTATTCATTATTGCGGTAGAATCAAACTACAGGAAGAGTAAAAAAGGATCTTAACTATGGAAGGAGTTGTGTGTCTTAGGGAGGAGAAATTTGGGTTTTGACAGAGAATATGAAATGGAAGCTGAATACAATGGAGATACCCTACTGGTGAAGGTTCTACAAACTTACACTAGAAGACAAAGTATGAAATGAAGAGTTAAGACGATGAATTGGAATAGAAGAGACCACATTAGATCAGGTCAAAATGTTGAAGTGGTATAGACACCTAAATACCAAGGAAATTTTACGACTGGCAGCCGCGAGAAAGGCGTAAAAAGGGAGACCCCAGTCATCGTTGGATGGCAAAATTAGACAAATCATATAAAAGAGAGGAATAAATGAAGAGGCCTGTGTCGATAGAAGACAGTGGTTTGTAGAATTAGGAAGATGGGCAGTGTTTCTGTAGACTCTGATACTTTTTTTCAAGTGAAATGGCAACCCACCCTTGTAGGTATTTTAAACCAAGTACGTATGAGAAGAAATGCGTGTAGGATTATTGTGGCGCGATCTTGTAGTATGCTTACGGACTAAGGCTGACATGTTCCTTAGACCTGTTGATTAATAGCCCAACAGCCGATGGCATATGTAAGTGACCTACAGTTTGACGTTGAGTCCGGACCACTGCCTCTGCATTACGAACTGGTCTAATTATGAGGATGGTCTTAGCAGATAAACGTAGTACCCAATAGTGTGGACGTTACTTATTACCTGATATTAGTTGCATTTTGCTTTCAATTATCAATGAACCACCTACTGGTAATAATCAGTTGTCTTTGTTGTTTAAAGATTTAATAAAAAAACAAACAGGTCTAATCTATATTAGTTATTTTATATTTGTCATTGAATTTAAACCCATTTCGAAATCATACTATATTAAAAAGTTGTTTTAACGTAACGTAACTAATTATAATAATGGTTGAATTGTCAAGTAATGCTAAATAATAAAGCTGGGTGTAGATGATAATCTTTATTTTTTTACTCAATTCTACAACCAACAACAATAAAGGACGCGCTTACTGTTAGTAAAATAATTAAAATAATAAATAAAATATGATATCTCACTTTACGATTTAAGTGAAACAAGCTTATAGTTAGCGCAGAGTTTATCGAGAGAAAAGGGAAAACCAGAAACGGAAAGGTATTGGAGGGCTTGAAGCTCGAAGCTCTGCGCCGTTATTCTCTTAATTGGCGATTCTGTGCAATGTTCTAAATAAAATCTGCTCCATTTCAAGTTCGGTGACGCGGGAGCTTGTTTTACTGTTATTAGACCAATAAAAAGCATAGAGTTGAAACCGTTGAATCCGGCCGTTGTGTTTTCAGCCTGAAAACCGACCTTCTGTCGCATTTGGTATTTGTGGTGGCACTAATATTTTTTTTATTATAATATTCTTAACTACTTTCTTCCCTTACACATAGTGTTTAAGAAAGTGTTATTTTCGTCATAATTTCCATTTTGAGGCTCCCTGAATCCAAAAAAGTGATTTTTTGACTGATGTCTGTCGGTCTGTCTCATGGCTGATCGTCTAATTTTAAAGAAGGTTTGTGTGCACAGGTGCACTTTGACCATTTCTCCAGACCATTTTCCCAATGAATCCTAAAAAATATGAAAAACGCTAATCTATCAAAATCCGCTCCAAAAATGTTTGATTAAATTTTAGTGGTGTACAAATATCAAAATCCCAAATAATATAAGATCGCCTAAATCTCTGTAGATCTAATGGTTCAAAAGTTATGGGCTTTTTCAGTGTCAAAAACATTATTAATAGGCAAAAAAATAATTTAACTATCAACACTAAACCCAACTTAAAAATTGAACAAATTAGAATCTCGAATCATAAGTCCACGACTAACGGTTCCAGAGAAAATAAAATTCCGTGGTGAACGAGCACGTTGTATAAGAGAGCCCAATAATATTCTTATGGAGAATATTAAAAAAACAGTTTCTTCCTTTGTTCTTCACCATTTTCCATGAAACTAGGTATGCAGTGTAGGTTCACACCACCCAAAAGAAATTGGTAACACTTATGTAGGGGGGTAACATTCCCCAAAAAATTCTAACAAATATTTTAACTCGTTTCCTCTTGTAGTTATTTTAAGAAATTGTATGATATGTTAATCCTTAGGTAGAAAGTATGTGGCAGCCCACTGATACCGTTTATTTGTCTCAGGGGACAGACGGGATATTTTTGAATATTTTTTTCGTATGACGTCACTTCCTTTTCACTTTTTGCGTCTCGTAAATTACTAGCACCAGCCACCCTTGAGATTAGACACATTTGTGTAAAAAAATATTTTGCTGGACTTTAATGTATCATTCTAACTTTTTTCCCTTGGACACCTTATAACTTTGTTGTTTTTGTACATGATCTAAGGTTGTATTTACTATATTATCAATAAACAGTAAAAAGCCATACAGTAACCATGCTCCTTTTTGTTTCTAGAAAGCTTCACTTCCGGTTGGATCTGAATATCTAGGGACACCCGAATCGTCTTTGGTATTGTGGTGTATCTTATAAAAGGTCTCTTGGGAGGACTGCTAAAGAGGAATATGGTTACTTGGAATGCCCTAAGGGTGTGATGGGTACATCGAGAGTGTGCAGTCTAGGGTAAAAAACTTAGGGTTCCCTGGGGTAGTCTCTTGTCTGTAAGATACAGGAAATTGTTGAATTGAGTTCAGTGTTCTGGGGTTTGAGTCTGGATCTCAATTTTAGCTTATATTTGTTTTACCCTGTCTGATGTTTAATGTCAGATTTTCCCGGCATTCTTAAATAAACCATTTATTTCCAATGACTTCGCAATATTCAACAAAACATACATTGATAAATAAACAATAATACTTAGTACATTTTTTTCATAACAATATCATTAAATATTAGACAAGATTGAAAAACTAATAAATCATACGTACGCCAAAAAAGTAGATAGAGATAAATATTTGCTTTCCCCAATGCAATGCATATTTTGTGGTAATTTTTTGAAGAAAAAAACGAAACGAAATAGACTACTGGACTACAAAAAAAGCTAAAACTGATGACTATGACAAACCATATTATAATCGCAAATGTAAAATTTAATAGCTTAATTTATAAATTAACAAAACGAAAAAAAATAACAAATAACCTTATTTTATGGACAATAAAAATAAAAGTCCTGATTTTAAAATATATTTTATTTTGTCGTTAAAATATTGTCAACATTTTCACGATAGACGTGTTAAAGTAAAATATAACTTGGTACCCTAATAAAAATTTAATCCATAAATTAGGTCAGTAAAGAATTCTAATCTACCAGCTTCAATCTAATTTAATTTTCTATCGGATCACATTTATATCTTGTTTTCATAATTAGCCAAATAAAGAACACAGGCTTTGTTTTTGTGTGATTTGTTAGATGAAAAGAACTAAAACTGCGGTCAAATTAAAACAAACAATATTTAATTCATGTTTGAATTGGAGTGCTTCAGTTCAAGGGCAACCCTCAAGAAAGTAATTCATTCCCAAATCAAGTTTGGCTCCCAGAGATAGGATTTACCAGGCCAATCAGAAAAGAAGGCGTATTAAAGTCATTGAGTACTCTTTTACATTCATAAGGTACTGAGGAAATATTTAGATTTACGTGATATCTAAAAAACCTATCTACAATTTATTTTAGTGAGATTTTTTTAATGTCAGTTACATGGATCTTTATTGATTATTTTATCTTTATCTAAAAAATATTAAATACGATTATCTAAAAGCCTATATAAATACCTATTTATATTTAATTTATTCTCAAAGCCGGAATAATTTTCATTGTTTAAGGGCTGGCTATTAATTAAAATACTGTAAAAGGAATCAGGTGACCGAGAAGTATTAGGATTTTGTTTATTTCAAACATTAAAAATAGTTTTTGAGACGTCTTAGCTCTGGTGGGTGTTCGTGATTTGTAAGATGGAAATATGTAACAGGTTTCCATAGAAACTACCAAAGATACTGTATTGATTGTTTAGTATTAATATCAAAGAATAAGAACAGCTGTTTAGATGAGTTGAAAACATTCCCTTTAGACATATCCATGATCTAACCTATTTCCCACAGGAAAGTAAATACAAACATTTTTTGATTACTAGTTTGCAATATAAGCGAATAACAAAAAGCCAACTTAGACCCGTGCTACGAGCTACAGTTTTCATCAGTCAGAATAAAATGAGCTAACTCCCGTACAAACAAAATATTCTATCTTACTATTATTCCATGTTATTATGCTTCCATGTCAGCTGTTTGTTCTAAACTAACAAATTATCATCGCTTTAGATACAATCATCATCTTTACACTGACGAACAGCTGTTTATCTCAATAACAGCTGATTAGCGAATCAGCTGAAGTAAATACAAACAGTGTTTAGAAGTAGTATGGAAAACTAATTACATTGTTTAAAACGATTCTTACTTTAGTCCGAAACTATCTAGGTATGAATGTAGCTTGAAGAGGGGAGAAGACAAAAATATCTTTACAGACCATACATCACTGCCAACTTCTGAAGCGAAACTAAATAGAAGCTGACAACATGGTAGACAACGAGTGCGTGTTACTTTTACTCTAGACAAATGTTGGGCGGCTCAGATCAAAGCAAACCTTGCGAACATAACGTGGAAATAGATGGAAAACATTGTACTCGTAAATATTTCACGAGTGCTTTGAGGTTAACGGGTCAAACTTATGCAATTGTATTTATTTACTCGCCATTTCTCATTGTTTGTTTGAGGATTAGTTGTTTATTAAGAAGGGGAAAACAATAACGTATTCATAAAGTGGTCCATGGTCGACAAACTAATTTTAATAGCCATTAACAGAAACTATATTACGTGTAATATAATTAAACCTCGAAGGGAAAGTCTTTATTGTAAGAGTTCTATAGAGTTTCGGGGGGTTTTTTATTTCAAATCTTTTTAGTGGATTCGTGAGAGTAACTGCACTGTGATGTAAATAGGATTAGATGGTTATATCTAAGCAAGAGGAAAAGTCACAGACCCAAACAGAAATTTATGTTAACTCCAAATAAATTTTACACTTTAGTGTACAAAAAGGACTAAAATGAAATTACAACTTTTAAAACATAGAAAAATAATGATTACAATTTTTGTAATTTTTGCCAGTAGAATTTGTTTTTTATGGTTTACACAGATATATCGTTATCTCTAAAATCAAGTGAAGAATATAAAATGTTCTAAATAATTTTTCCCTTAAAATAAAACCTTATTGACTAAACACCCCAATTTTAAATATCTTCATACATAAGTATCTTCATATTAGAAACAAACTTACCTAGCAACTAAACGTATTTTAACGTGAATATAAAGTTAACTAGTATATCTATCAGGTATATATAGTGAATAAATAAAGCGTATGGTAGAAAAAGTACTGTATACGTCTCTACTTACTGAAATATCAGCTATCAGCAATACTTCTAGGAGTATTCAAACATCCCTGAAACAAACAAAATGTTTTTGATTTAAAAATTTTTTGTAAAAAAATTAAAAATATACCAATGCATTTGAGATTTTAAATCTGGAGCAACTTATAATTTTAAACTCTTCTTTAATGGATGTACTATTTTGAAAATCATCCACTGGTAAACATAAAAGTATTTTAGTAGTATTGTAAAAGGTTTTACATTATTTATAATAATACTAAAATATTTTGATGTTTTTTGTAGACCACCTGAAAAATGTATTCACAGTAACTGTTTCATCTAATTAAAAAAATGAACTTTAAATATATTTATAATATTACAAAGAAGAGGTGGTTTCTATATGTATGTTTGTTGTGGAAACTAAACGCTGAAAATACTGAACCGACCGGTTTGAAATTTTGCACAAAGGATATCTTAAACTCATGCAAATCATAGGCATATTCATTTTCTTAACATCCTCCCAAACCCGTGAACATCCTTGGTTTCAATATTTACATTTTCTAATGCCAACATCTGTTTACACTACGGTTTGACAGTTCGGGAAGAAGAAGAAAGAAAGTTGATTTTTACAAATAAACTACTACTGGATCTAAATTAGAATTGCCGAAAACAGTAAATATTAAAATATTTCTATGTCTGTCTCTATTACGTTATTTCCGTATCCTTCCCAATATTGCTAACAGGTGTTACTTTGTCAGGCTGTAGACACGTTATACACACCTTGACTATTTGTTTCTATGACGGACTCTTTCTTGTTATTAATTTGTCGATTTCATAGTACCAGTTATAAAAAAGTACAGACATAAAACTATGTATCAGTAGATCTTTTAGCCATTGCTTTAGCTAGTTAGAATGAATAGCTGAACAAATCTAGGTTTTGTAATTATTTGTATAGGAAGCTAACTGATGATTTCTTAGATCATCTATTACAGTTGATATGATATTTAGGGAGAACACTAAAAGAAAATACATTTTAAAAATAGTTTTTTGTAATATTAAATGTAAAAGGAAAGTGACAGCGGTGGGAATGAGAGTCTCAAAGCTCCAACACAGGCCCGGAGCTACTGTCAGTTGCAACCTGGGGGAGGTTATGACGTCACTGTCACGTGATATGACGTCACTATCACGCTACCCCGCAGGTGACGTCATATTTGACTGCGGATGTCACATTTTCCTTCCCGATATTGAAAACATTTCCTGTTCTAATCATTTTGTTTCAAACTGAAAACAAGTTACGTTTGGTAATAAATATTTCAAAAGAAATTTATATTTTTTATTATTGAATGAAAAATATTTGTAAATCATGAAAATCTCATATGAAAGTTATTAAATAACATTAAAAATTAAGGTGGACGAAAATAAAATCATCCTGTTTTTTACAATAGTGGGCAAATAATTTACTTTTTAAATTAAGCTAAACTAAACTATTTTCTTGAAAAATATATTATTTAATACCAATTGATATTTAAAAAAGTGTAGGCCTAATATGATAAAAAAATAGTACTGTAAATAATGCATTTATAAAAAGGTGACAGCTTCTACCAACTATACTTTTTCCGCCCAATTAAGCAAATTTAGGGCCGACATAGTACAAGATGGACAATACTTCTAAAAATGATTTGTATCTTCAGGATTCACACATTTTCAACTAAAACAAGTAAAAAAAAACAGTGTCAGTGAATTGACACATTCTTTCTCCCTTTAAAGGTAAACTCAATACTGTAATATCCTCATTAAAACTATCACATTATTAAATGTTTAGTAAAATAAAGTTCAACATAACAAATATTCCAAAAAATTGATTTCAGATGCTTTCTTAATACAAGTGAAAAATTATAATGTAACCTTACACTGTGTACAAAGTTGCATGATAAATGATTGAGAAAAAATATTATATTTTTTGTTAATTACGTAAGAATAACTTTTGACGCTCTTAGACAACGTACTATGTTTATCGCGGAAGGTATCTTTTCTATAATAACATTAATAGATTAATAAAATAATACTAATTTGCTTAGCTGGTTTAAATGGTGGCGCTTAAGTTATTCTATAAATGTTATGGTTTTTCCTAAAAATAATTGGAACATCTATTTTTATAACTAAAGTCCATAACTCCTCAATGAACTTAATCGTGCATCTAAACAGCCATTATTCAAGGTTGCGGTTAGGTTAGGTAGTTTTTGGGCCCCTTAGATGCAGTTTAAACCAGAAAATTCTAAATATTTGTGTCAGTTGAAAATGGTATGAGTTGAAAACGGTAGAGAAAATCTGGTGTGATATCAGAGTCGTTAAAACAGATGCTGGTCTAAAAAGATATTTTTGACTGAAGGAGCCTCAAAAAGGATATTTAACCACTAAGCTTTAATTTTTAAAACCTTGATTACTCTTCAATGTTATAATTCAACAAATATGAATAAAAAAATTCTCATTAAAAGAGAAAAATATCGTAAATATAATTCACACAGAGTAAGTAAAAAATATTGGAAACCGTGGAAGTTATGAACCAAAAATGTATGATAACGTGAAATATACGACCAAAAAGAGACAAAAGAAGTGATATATTTTAGATCCCGATACGTCCCTGTCAGCGTTTGATGTGGAAATAAATATTACCTGACAGCGTCGGTCGGTCGTGCATGGCGTGTTAGTTTGCTAGTGTTCCAAAATAATATTTTTTAAAATTCTCAAATTACAGGGTATATTTAGATATTTCCTAAATTTATTTGAAACTGCAAAAAAATATATAAGTTAAATGAGAAAAAAATAGTTTTCGTGTAAGGTTTTCAATTAGGCTCTGACTCTTAAAACAACGTATTTTGTCTTGGAAGTGTGTTTGCAAGGTGATTTGGCAGATTTACGTTACAAACAGAGCCATATTAATCGCTCGATTTCGGTGAAAACATACTTGATATACTGTCTTTGTTACCATCGACGAACTTGAACCATTAACAACTTTGGCCATATTGTCCGACCTGGCGCTGATTTATGGTCTAAATTTAATTTCTAATTTTCAACATTAATCTGTGAGGGTTATTAATTACTGTTATTGTTTTATTATTAATTTACTTTCATCTAAGTCCAAGGAGTTTGACATGGATATGTCTTAGCTGTGGGGGTTGGCAATTTGCGAGACCGAAATTTTAAACAGTTACGTCATATGCTGAAATTTGAACCCGTCATCTGTGCTTTAAGTTAAAAACGTGATAGTAGATAAACTGCAAATGTGTTAACTATACAACAAGGAGGATACAACAGAGCCGGTTAGGCGCGTCTCCCTGTGGAATATTGTACAGAAACAAGCAAGAAGGGTAGATAAGGGTAGGTAAGGTAGGTGGGTAGTGGGTAATGAGTAATGGGTAATGGGTAGTGTACCCAACTTCCGGAGAAAGGATATCGTAACTTCCAAAGCGATTCTGATCCAAGCTCAGGACCAAACAATACCCAAAGGCGAATGGAGCGACACGATCCTGACAACGCCATCCCAGCGAGTTTGGGCAAAACGTTGGACGTACGTGAACTCGAAATTCGGACGATCTCAGCGATACGAAAGACTAAATCCTTCAGTGTTAACATGCTCTCAAAAGAGAAAACACGTAAGTTGTTGATGCTGGATAGTTCGGCACTCTCATACGCATAACCTATGACGTTGCGATTCGAGACAGGAACATCAGAGTCAACGTCGATCGTGTCAAACTGGTTTCGTCCTCTTAGTAGAAAAAAAGAGCCCCAACCCTCCACAAGACTCGTTCCGGGTGACGTGTCAAGTTTCGCCTCCCTCACCCAATTTTCTCCGTGGAGGGCTGATGTGGTTGAAAAGCTACATGGCGAAATTAATACCTCCTAATCATTCATACTCATAAAGAAAAGTGACCGAACGATCTCCTAAGAAAGTAATATATACAGAAAGATTAGTCTATGGTGAATTCAATCATAGAGGATTGCGGCAGTAGCCAGAACTATTTCGTGATTACACGCGAATGACAATTGCAACACATCATACTTTTATACTTTTAACTGAAATGGCGACCTACCCAGGTAGGTATTTTAAGCCAAGTATGAATGAGAAATGAATGAGAACTGACATGTTCCTTAGACAGGACTGTTAATTAATAGCCCAACAGCCGATGGCAACTAATGGACCTACAGTTTAACGTGGAATCCGAACCACGGCCTCTGAATTACGAATTGGTCTAATTATGAGGATGGTCTTTGGGGATTAACGCAGTATTCAATAGTGTGGACGTTAATCCACACAATAGAAAACTACATCCACCGACCATCTCTCACAGCTATCCACAATTCGTGACCTCCAAGTAGCTGGATTACAGGACGTCGCCACCGTCCCAGTCATTATTTGATTATGAACAACTTTCAACGCTGGTCGCTGTGATCGCTCAGATCGCGTTGCCCCTTTCGTCTACGTATGATGATCTAATGCAATTACATAAGTTTAAATTTTTGATCGCTCAAATCACGTCACTCCCGTCGCTTAGGTAGAACTGGGCCTAAGAGATTTTAACTTCAACTCAACAACTCCCTAGTTCCCCAGACAAGGGAAGGGTCTACACAAGGGAACCCTCAACTCTAGCACAGAGTATTCCTCTCCTGGAAACCACGAGAGCATGTCGAGTAAACATCCTTCATCCAGAACGCCCCTCCCAGGTGGACAACGTAAGTTATTACCGTAATCACACTTTTTAGTAATGAAGCCCGAAATAACGTTGGTGTACGCCTATAACATAAATAAAATGTATTCAACTTTATTACCCTTGAATTAATTTAAGGATGGGGCAAAATATAGGTTCCAAAATGGAAAATACGTTTCATTTCTATAAATTAAATGAAATTATTGGCCTGTATAAATAATTATAATCTTCCAAAGCTTCATCTATATTAATAAAATCATAGTTTTGTCTACACGTTTGTTGGAATTATTATATGTTTCGTTATTCTTACGATACATGGTGCGTGGGAAATTTAAAGAGAAGTCTTATATAAATTATTTCTCTCCGTCTGTCTGTCTTTATTTCTCTGTGAAAAAAGAGCACCCACAGTAATTAAATCTAATTTCATTATTCTATACTCTTTGGAAAGGGAGTTTTGTTTACTAAAATATGATCTATGCATTACAACACTAAAACTAATCATCTTACTTCTTAACACCAAGTTATAGAACCCGTTCAAAAGATGGGCTAAAATATTTTGTAGACTTCGATTTCCTACAGGTTCCACATACAAATCGAAAAGGTGAACAGGGAGTTTGCAAGCTAAAGTTGCTTCTTGAGCCTCAAAACAAAGTCGTTTCTACCCTAACAGAGTCCTAAAACTTTGTAAGAGGTTTTACTCGCACGCTAAAACAACGTTTGAGGGCTCTCGAAGTTCTTTTATCAAGTTTATTGGATGCAAAGTTCGTAACACGTGTTTTACCATGTATATTAGAGGGTCAGAGGCTTCTTAGCCTAGGCTTAATAGCCTATGAAGAGTCTAAAGGATATTTAATAGTTCTTGTTTAAACAATATGATAGTCGTATACAGTATCTAGAAGAATTTAGAGTTATCTTGTACAGGTTTGAATCATTTAACCCCTTCCAATCCAGTCTGATGTCAATTAATTTTAAATTGTCAACTTAAATTGTGAACTCGTTAAGCTTCAATTTAATCAGAAGAATACATAAAGAAAAAACATACTATTCCGATAAAGATTAATTCATTCCCAAAAATACCGATTCACCAACAAAATATAATTGACTTACTGTGTATTTTGTAGGTAATTCCAAATATTATGAGAATAAATTAGACCTTTACGTTTTGTAGATTTTCTGTGGTTTTCATTGAATTAGTTAATAATAGTTATCATACTATTTACCTTTCACTTTAGATAGTCTGTCGAGCTCTATCGTTCTGTTCAATTTATGTATTTTCGTTTTATTTTAGAAACGTATAAAAATCAATTTTTTACCTTCAAAAACTAACTAATAAATGTTACTGTACTGTTATGTATTTAAAACTATGGTTTATATCTACATTAAAATTGGGATTGCTCATGGTCGGGATTCAAACCCTTGTCCCTCCGAATGGCTTCAACCGTTGTACTCGTCAGCACAACGGTCCAACCACTACACAAAAGGACCGCCGTCTGAGAAAGCGCTTATTTGGCTATAAAACCATACTCTAGCGGCAAACTAACGAACTCAAGTGTCAGAATAGGGAACTAAACGAGTAGTTGCATGTATTAGCTCGCAGATGGCAGTACCATGACGGTAATTGTTGACTTCGATAGCGCTATACAATTGCACCTCGCTGACATCTCACACTGAGATGTCTTGTAGTGTTACAGCTAAGTTAATAGGCTTTGTAAAGAGGGTGATGAATGACTATGACCGAATTGTCAGTCAAGGCTTTAGCTATGAAAGAAGAAGACAATAGAGGCAAGGATTATGAATCTCTTGAATAAAAGTGCTTGGTTGTTGAATCTTTTGTTCATCTTAACTGAAGCCTAAATGCCCTCTAATCAAAATTACATTTAAATTAACATAGATTTGAAACAGCATAATTCGTACTAAGGGGCTTCCTATTATAAATTAGATTTATTATAATGTATGCTTTGTGTCTATATACAGTACTGTAAATAAATTTAGAGTTTTGTCTGTGCGTTGCTCAGAATTAGTCATTTTTAGTTATATTTACGTTTCGGAACTGATATAAAACGGAGGAAATGATAACAATGTATATTATTTAATGCATTCTCTACGTTCTATAGGAAATTTTTCAATGCTTTAAATTGTCCGCCGTCCCTTGAAAAGTAAATAACGAGCATTTAATAACCCACTTTTTACTCGATAATAGTCTCATTTTCCTTTCAGTTTTCAATGAATCGCCTACTGGTAATAATCAGCTGTCAAATTAAAATCAATATTAGTCAGTTTATATTGGTCTGTGATTTTAAACCCATTTCCAAATCATACTAAATTAAAGAGTTATTTTAACGTATAACTAATTTTAATAATGGTATACATGTTCTAATATATGTATTTAATTACAAAGTAATGCTATATAATAAAGCTTGGCAATTATTTATTTTCTTTATACAGATTTTTTTTAGGTTTTCAGGTTTACATTTTGGTATGATAATCTTTCTACTTTTACTGAATCCTACAGCCTGCACGTTGCTTACTGCTAGTAGAGAGTAAAATATCCATTATAAATTATTGGGATGTAATGAATCTATTGAAGGAAAATTAAAAACTAGTCATTAAATGTCTACTATGCGATTTTATAAGGTTAGCATGCTTTAAATGTAAATACAAAAAGTATATTTTTTATCATTGGTAAGTATATCAGAAATAAAATTGCAAGTACAATACTGAATTCTAATCATGCAAATCGGTTAGTTTTACTAACATTTTCGAATAGGTTAACACGGATAAATTCAAATAATATTCTGAATGAAAGTTTTAAGTTTAGAGCAGACACGTTTTTATAACTCTATAAACTAATAATTATGAATAGAAGAAACTGATGACGCAATGGCTGCAAATTGGAATCGTGACTGATTTTAATCAAGAATTCTTTTGTTATATTTTGTCTTGTTTTCCCTTTATTCTTCATGTAAATGAGAGCTCAAGGTGAAATTAATATTTTAAATCACAATACAGTTTTTGAATTGTATTATAGCGTAGAAATAAGAGTTAATTTATCCATAATATTACACAATAAAAATATTTCTATTAAATCTACTGTGTAGCAAAAAAATAGGAATGCGAAACTCGAAATATTTCAGATATCGTTGAGGAATGTAGACACTTTCATGCTTCAGCTACTTGATTGTAATGTACTGGAAATGGTTTCCACAATGGAAAAGGGAAGAAATGAGAAGTTCCTTACCGCCAAAGAAGAGTGAATCACCCCAACCTATTCAGGTACGACGTAATTACCGGAGACGATCCACTCCATCTTAATTATCGCTCAATTAAGGTCACTCCTCCATACTGATCCAAATACCTCAGGTCTACCTATACCTGGGTAGTTGGGCAACAGTAACTGATTGGACCGTATTTGCAGGTCAATGTTTTTAACCCTTGTTTAGTATTTGTTTGCTATTTTTATTCATATTTACTATTTTTGTATTTATTTTACCATCACATTTAGTTACTTGAATAAAGTGATTAATTCCTTTATTCATATGAAAATAAATAGTTCTTCGAAAAACTGTGTATTACAGATACATAATATTGAAATTATTTTATGTTACAAAATGACAAAACAGGTGTCTATTAATGAATCTTATATTAAGGATAAATTAATGTAATAGAGACATCGTCGAAACTTAAAATTACATGTTTTTGATAATTCACTAATTCGATCCAGCGTTTATCTGAATAAATCAACTTTATTTCTTTTCTTGAACTGTCAATATAGTGAAACGGATGTTGTCATTAGAAAAGTAAACATTGAACAGACGGTCACTGCTCTTCTTCTTCTTAAACTGTCAAATTAGATTCACAGCTGTTGACATTTCAAGTAATTTTATGTTTTCATTCTCTAAAATGTAACATTGAAACTTAGGACGTTCACAGGGCGTAGCCCGAGAGGTTTTTAAGGAAATGAGTATGCCTATGTGTTGCATGAGTTTAAGATCTACCTTTGTAATTTTTTTCAGTATTTTTCGTATTACACAAACAACAAACCCACAAACACACAAAACACAACATACAGAAACCTCTTCTTTAAATATTAGATTAGACTTCTTGTACAAAATATGTTTTATTATATCCATCCCTATAAAAGAATAATGGTAGACTCCTTTATTTAATAAATATTATTTTTAGTATAACTATATTTTCCTTGGGCTGTATCATTACGAAGTTGTTTTTAACAAGGTTAAGGTAACTTATTTCTCTCAGAGTTAGTGGTTTGGTCTTCATCCAAGAATGTTTGTTCTTCATCACCTTTATTTGATCAATTTATATCATTTGAGCAATTTACAGTACATAAATATGATTGACAATGGAATTACAAATATATTACTCGCTCAAATCGAGGTAGAGATTGCATTCACCTATTTCAAATTGTTTACATCTATTTCCTTCCTTTTCGCTCTGATAAAGATTGCTGTTTATTTCCCAAACTAGTTTGGATGAAGTTTATGTAACTAAATATTTTCAATAAAGGGTTTTGAAATGATATTTTCATGAATGTATCTTAACTCTGGGAGGGGGTGTTAGAAATTTACGAGACGCAAATAGTGTAATGGAAGGGACGTCTTAGTTATGTGAACAGCTATTTAAAAGAACTAAAAACACTTCCTCATATCCATTAGATCCATGATCTAAGATATTTACCAACAGGAAGTAAATACATTTTCAATAACTTAACACGGTACTTAGATACTTACTGAAAAACCTCTTAGGCTAAGTGACTAACGACGATATGACGGTGGCATGTCCTTTAATTTAGCTACTTAGAGGTCACGAAAGGTGGATATGATATTCTTTTGTATGGATTAACGTCTGTGGATTGATTGTTACATCCATTCGCAAATACAATCCTTATAATTCGACCGGTTTTGATTACAGACGCAAAAGTGGTTTGGATCCCACGTTATATTGTAGGTTCCTTAGAGTCATTGAGATATTAATTAACAGTCCTGTCTAAGGAACATGTCAGCCTTAGTCAGTAACAAGACTACAAGATCGCGCCACAATCATCTTACACTCATTTCTCATTCATACTTTGCTTGGGTAGGTTGCCATTTCAAAGGGATAATAGTTCGGCACTTTACTGTGTTCAATTCACCACACTGGTGGTGGACATCTAAATATATAAAACAAAGTCGTGTTAGTTACACGCATTATAAATCGAGAACGGCTGGACCGATTTTAATGATCTTTGATTTTTTTGATTCGTCTCTGCTCTGGTCTTGGTTCCATAAATTCAATTAGTTTCCATTTTATAGCGTTTTAAATTTCTAATGTTAACCTTATTGGGAATAAGTTTGTTTACAAATTATCTACAATCAAAACATTTGATTTCTTAAACCAGCTGTTTGTTTACTGTCCGTTAGCAATATGCTTTAATATCCAATGCCATATGAATCATTCATTAAAGTAAAACTATGAAGTAAATATGTGCTGTACAAAATGAACAGCATTATTCGCCACGTTAATAGTTTACAGTTTTTGGGAATTATGTACTGTATTTATATTTCTTTTTTTCTGTATGATTAAAAGTCACGTGTTTATATGTTTGTCAAATAAAAAATAATTACAATGTTTATACATATTGAGTTTATTATAATAATCAGCTGTTGTATATTTAAAGCTTTCACAACGAAGCCGCAATGCTAATTGACTTCAGGACATGGCCAATCTTAAAGTTAACATGTATTTACTGTTAGGCGTTACGAAGTTCACCGGGTTAGCTAGTAGATAATAAAATAGTATATTTTATGGTTATGATAAAAAAGAGCGTTTGATACGAGCACAACTAATTAAATGTGCAAGTATATATAAACCCCCAATTTCGGGTCGTGTGATATTTTTTACTGTATTATTTGTCAACATGAAACAAACTTATAACACAAAAAAATATTACCTGATATAGTATCCATAGTTGTCAACCATTTTTGTCGCTTTAAACTAATCAGCTGTTATGTTTAGTGTTTACAACTTAAGTTGTAGCAGTTCTTTCTTGATTCCTGATTAGATTGATATGTCAGTGTTAGTTATTATTATCGATAGTTCGAACTGAACCATTCGATTGTTCGATTTAATAGTCGATTACCAGTTTCACAATCGATACAATTATCTTTTGCAGACTAGGACTCAAAAGCTTATCATAATAATGGGTTTAGTGCTAGGAAGAAAAAGAACAACTTTTGGTCTTCAACACATATATCTAAAACAACTTTTTTTTAATCAGTATGACAAAAAACACTTTTATCGCATTGAGACGAATTATTTTAGGATAATACTAATTTCGGTTTTGCAGAAGCTGTTGTACTGAACAGTTGTATAACGCTGCATTGCTCGTCTGCGGACAACGTCCCCCACAAAGGGACGATCAGACGTACAAAGGACACGGGAACAATTTGTCCGGTTAGCTCTCTGCACAACAATGTATTGTTGAGCCCTTAAAAGCGATACGGATTAGGCTCGATTCAATGAGTCATTTGTACGCTTTCTATTAACTTTGTTTGGTTACTGAGTTTGGGTGAGTTAAGGATTATTTTATTGTTATTAGCTTTTATTTTTATCTATATTTTTCCTTTTTTTCGTGCTTTTTAAGAAACCAAATTAATTATTGGCCAATAAAAATAATGTAATAATTTATAGTTTTCCTCCCAAATTACAAATACCTTTTAGCTAGATAGGTAAACAATGGCACTACTGTGTAAGTTATCTACGTGGTTGATGAAAATAAACCAAATTGAAAAAAATGCATCCAATATAATTATAACTTTACAGCCCTATCCGATAGCAGAAATCATTCAATACATACCGAAACACCTTGGGCATATCTCTTGTGAATAAAAACCCCGTATGAATTGTATGTATCTTATTGCCAGTACCGAACGAATAAATGATGAGAAATCTTTCAGGGCATTGTTGATCCACTGACAATAAACCATCTCTTAAATACTTTTTTCTACAACAACGCGATAACAGACACATTTTTCGCACAGTTGACAAAACGTATGAGCAGTTCATATCCGTCCTAGGGTGGATATGAACTCATATCCACCCTAGGACGGATAAGAAACCGACCAATCACATGCGCGGAACGCTCCAAATCTATATGAAACTAACCAATAGAATGCGCTAAGCCCTCAGTCAGCTGATAGACGGTCGTCGTTTCTGCAATACTAACTTCCGGTTTTGCGCAATGAAACTGAGGTTACCGGAAACCTAAAAGTTACGTTTATCAAACATAACCTAAATGACTTTTTCATTGTAGGAAAAATCTTGTGTGTAATACGAGTGCAAACTGTCATGGCCGCCCTGGACGCTTCGTACTATCACATGAACCTCTCGTGCGATATGACATCGTTTGCGCTCTAGTTAAAAAAATAGCTATTTTGACTCTAGTGACATACACTTTACAATATTTCTATTCATAATTGAAAATAAATAAATTTAGTAATTGGATTAAATTATAATTTTAGGAAAATAAGAAGCCCTTTCAATTCTGTTTGGTTATTAATATAGTTTTCGTGGTGTGTATGACAGATTACTATATTAGTACCTGGAGACCGAGCTTTGCTCGGATAGAATAAGATAATTTTAAGGAAATAAATTAATACTAATAATACAAACAGTTTAGTAATTATTATTTTACTTATGTTGGCAACAGACATAATATTGTTAGTTGCTTTCTGAAATAAAAACAAAAATGATAGTTTATTGAACAATTAACGCAAAAATTTTTCTACTAACTTGCATAAACAAAAAATTATCGAACCGTTCGGGAATCGATCTCACAACCTTTACCCGCACGAGTCCGCCGCGTTGGCAATGAGCTAAAACGCGATTAACCTGCGATGTGATTCAGCATCTTTTACCCAGGCGTTATTTCTGGAGCTATCATAAATATTCGTACGACTATTAATTCAACTGGTTCTGTTAGATACTGAATAAGGATTAAGAAGCAAAAGGGAAATTTAACTTATCAATTGGTTTAAAAATGTAGCTACAATGAATAAGTTTTCTATCAAAACACGATAGACTTTGGAAAAACTTTTCTCTGCTTTTATTTCGCACAGTTATTTTACCCTTTAGTTTTTACAAACTGTTTACTGATTTGATCATTTTTCATTTATTACATACATACTTAAATAAATATATATAGAAAATCTCTATTCACATCTTGCAAAGAGCCTATTGTTAGCCATCTTCACTCAACAACTGTCAAACGGTTATAAACAGCTGTTTTGGTTCGTATTGTTTACATTTTATTCTCCATAAGCGTAATGTTAAATTTTTAGATGTTAAACTTAATATTACAAGAAAACACGAATTTTCCTGGACATTAGACCTATCTAGAACTTATTTTCTACTCGGAAATTAGTTTTTTCAAAAATTTAAAGAAATTCCTTAGTGTCGTTTTTGAGATCCGTGTGCAAATATACAGGGTGTTCATTAAAGTTGGGGACAAACTTCAAGAGGTGATATTACTCATTAAAATAAACAAAAAATTTCCTATAAACGTATGTCGAAAAATCCTCCGTTTAGCCGCTAGCCGCCATTTTGTATTTTATACAAAAAACTTTATATATAAAGAACTATTTAAGATACAGAAACCAAACTTTGCACACATATTTATTGGCCAAAGAGAAAAATATTCTCAAAGTATCGTTAAGTTTGCTTTTATATTTTCAAAATGGCGGTGGTTCTTAAAGTTAATGGTTCTTTTGTTATTTAAATTAAAATATTTTTAACCGCCGTCATTTTGAAAATATAAAAGCCAACTTAATGATAATTTGAGAATATTTTTTTATTTAGCCATTAAATATGTGTGCGATGTTTGGTTTCTGTATCTTAAATAATTATTTATATATAACGTTTTTCGTATAAAATAAAAAATGGCGGCTAGCGGCTAAACGAAGGATTTTTCAAAATATGTTTATTAGAATTTTTTTGTTTATTTTGATGAGTACTATCACCCCTCGAAGTTTGTCCCCGACTTTAATGAACACCCTGTATATATATATATGCAAACCTTGCTCGTATTGGATTCGTATTACTGACATGATATAATTAATATATGTAATCTAAACTTTCAATTTATAATGTAAATTATTAGGGAATCTCATGAAAACTAAAACTGTGTATAGTTGAAAACACAGACGCGTTGGAAGAGTCCAATAAAAGTTATTGAATAGGTCACTTGTGAAAACATAAGCAACCAACTTCTGTTATAACTATTATCCCTAATAATTTTACAATCTGGGGAAAAATTCCTACAGTTTTATTATAGTTATTAATACATTATTTTTACTATAAATATATAAAATTGAAAACGCCAAACTGCTTAACTAATCTAAGGAACTTAACGGAACCTATAATTAATCATAGCTCTTAGTTGCGGCTAAATAACTACCTTAAAAACTCAATTTTTTTAGTTATACGTATTATACGATTTATTACAACATCAAACCTCAGAATAAGTTTTTTTCCTTTTCACTTCAATGTTTTATCCGTTATATTTTTGCCCTTTATTTATATAACATTTATATTATATAAAATATTAAATGTAGTAACAGACTTATATGAAACCGAATGATAATTTATAGCATATAAATAAAAAAACATAAGTTTTTGAAACTTAAAAAAATGTGGAAACAAGGAAGCTATTTTAGACTAATAGAACTAAATATATTGAAAGAAATAGTTCAACCTAACGAGGTATTATGCAATGTTCATGTAATACACGGTAAAATACAAAAATGTTTTCATAATTCCCACAGAATACTGGATTACTCAATTTCCTCTTAATGGACTAAGTTTATCAGAAGCACAAACAGTTTATCAATTCTGGATCTCTCTAAATATAGCGGTATATTTAGCTTTGTTTACGGCTAAACTCTCCAAACTTGACTTTTAGCAAACTATTAGAACACGAAGCAATTTAAAATAAAAATGTTTATATTTACTTCCCTGTGGTAATTAGGTTAGATCTTTGATATGTCTAAAGGGAATGCTTTCAGCTCTTGTAGTTTCTATAGAAACCTGTTACCAATTTTTATTTTACAAATTTCCAACAGCCCCCCAGAGCAAAGACATATTCATGTCAAAAATTTACGTTGCCTAAACCTAACGATGTCTTTCATCACTAGGACCAAAACACCGTGTGATGAACTATATTTTTCGTCATAATTACAAATAAAATGAAACAAACTCGTAAAACACATATATTATTAACTGATATATTTTCAATAGTTGTCAACCATTTTGTCGCTTTAGACTAATCAGTTGTTATCAAAAACGTTTTTTTTGCAGCGTAGGACTAAAATATCATAATAAAAGACCTTAAAACCAAAAAGGACCTAAAAAGAAAAACTTATTTTCTTCAACGCATGTATCTCAAACAGCTGTTTTTGAAGCAATATGGTGAAAAAAAGTTTTCCCAATGATGTGTAATTTACAATATGTTTATAATTTCATTTGTGAATCAATTGAGATTAATCAACACTTTCCAGTAAAAAATCCTGTAAATTGAATGTTAGATCTTGAAGTCATGGGCACGACTTATAAGAAGATTTAAAGTTCCCAAAGGGAAGGAGATTATAAGTTTGAATGAATTTGTAATTGGAAAAAGTACAGACTTAAGAAGAGTTTTGTTCCTGTTCAAATATAATCTAACAATACAGCGGAGCAAAACGCCGCTTTCAAAAGCGGTAATCTTTTCAACCCGTCTCATCAGACGGCAATTAAGAGTGTAATGACCCACACGTACCCCCCCCTCAAGACCCTCTAGCCCCCCCCAGACCCTTCAACCCACTTGAGCCCTCTTCTCTCTTCTAGATGGTGTCTTCAGCAAACACTCCCTAGCACACATTATATTCTTCTAACAATAAAACAATATCCATGTGTTTCCTCCGTGTAATAGTAACTGATTAATTTATTGTACTGTTTGTCTTTGGGAACCATTTATGTTGCTTTTACAAGGAGTCACAATTACCTTCATGTGTTCATAAATTCTTTATAAATTTAAGGTTACCATTTAAATTTAAGCAATATTAAAAAATCTAATCAGAAATTTTATTCAAAGCAAGATGAAAGAAGTCGATTATTAAGCTCAAATATCACACTTACGTTACCCGAAACAAAAACCAATATGACCGTACTACTTTACCGAATTTCCTCTCATGTCTCATGTTGATCGGTGTAACCAATTTAAATCAGAACTTTACAGTTTTACTAATTTTAATAAAGTAACACACTTTAACACTGCAGTATTACAAACCACGAAATGCTACTTAGACTAACAGTCATTTTAATAGAAATGATAAATTTAAAGTCGTATTTATTCAGCATGTGAGGATTTTGAGAAACGTCAGTTTAACTGTATTCCACATTTTTAGAGAAGTACAAGTGGATAGGGAAAATAAAGTATCTGTATTCATATAAATCCGAAACAAAACTCCTATGGTATGCTAACTCGTAGTAAAGCTCGTAAGGGGAATTAGATTTTTGTTTTAAGTATAAAATTGTAAAAAATAATGTGTTTTTCGCTCTGTAAAGTTAACCTTGTACTGAAATTTTTCATGTACATTAGGAAGGATTGGCATTTGAATAAAAATATTAATAATAAATAAATCTGTTAGACATATTTCACCTGGATTTCAGGTTTTTGCGGCGGCCATTTTGTTTCCGGTTTCGGTGGGACACGCCCACTCCTTTCAGTTGTCTTTGAGTCTCCGTGACGAGTGGACATGTTTGGTTTCTTTTGTGTGTAGTGTTTAGTGAATGGTTTGTTTGTAAGTTTTTTTGACTGCTTTAAACTTTTATGTTTTCAGCTTTATACCGGTTTGGTCTGGATTAAATGTTAATTCTGCTATGTTTTAGATATTAGTTCACCTGAAGACGAGATCAGATTCCAGATCCCGAAACGTAGTGAAACTTTGTTTTACATAAAATCGTGATGGGAAATGTCCGCAATAAAAATCTAAATAACATCAATCCACCATCACAAATAATGAATTTCAAACAAAGAAGTACAAGAAGGTAAAAATATGGCTAAATACATACCTTGTGGTAGGATCGTCATTTCAAAAAGCAATCTGATCTATTTACGTAATTCTAAACTATTTCCTGTAGGAAATAGCTTAGATCATGGACATGCATGACTAAAGGGGATACTTCTAGTTCCTCTAAACTGCTTACAACCATATGATGTAACTTCCGTTACAATCCTCGCGTGATGCAAATAGCTACAAATCCCAGAGCCTAGACATATTACATTTCAAAAAGAGTTTATTCTAAATGGAACAAAAAATTTTAAAACAAGTGGAAGGAAGCGAACCGTTCATTGAGGACATTAGGCGCTATTAAGCAGATAACATGCGTGCGGCGCCACCGCCCTAGTCATTATAAACGGTCATTCCTCCGCCGTCTGGTATCTTCGCTTCTACCCTTGAACCGGCTGGCTTATCGTCCTGATTACAACTTAACCTAATCCGGTATTTTCGTTTCCATAGACTATTGGCTTTTTTACGGACACTGAAGTACAAATTATTCACTGGGGTAGTGGTGTATCCTGTAACCCAGCTACTTGGAGGTCACAAATTGTGGATAGTTATAAGTTATGACCTTTGGATGTGACTTTTTCTTTTATGGATTACACTTTACTGTAATGTTCATCTGCAAAAACCAGCATTATAATTGAACCAGTAGGTAACCATTCGGAAGATCTCACATTGAACTGTATGTCCCACAGATCAGCTGTTTGGCTATTAATTAACAATTTTGTCCAAGGAAATGTCAACCTTAGACAGTAACAAGATTACAAAATCGTACCATAACAATCTTACACTCATTTCTCCCTTTGTAGTGTAGTGGTTAGACTGCTGTGCTGACGAGTACAACAGTTGAAGACATTCGGAGGGACGAGGGTTTGAATCCCGACCATGAGCGATCCTAATTTGGTTTGCAAATGTGTGGTATAGTGGAGTGGAGGGCCCACCTTAAATAAACGGTGACCGGCTTGGGTGGATGTTGACGGCATTTGTAGGCTTAGTTGGGATTGCAGTGGACACCTATTTTCCTTTTATGGTTAGTGGTTATAAGGGGGGGGCATTTTTTGTGTGTATACTTGGTATTTTAAGATTAGTTTCATAAAATTGAAAAATTTTAAACAGTCATAGCACTTGGAGGGTTAATTAACAATGTTGTCCAAGGAAATGTCAGCCTTAGACAGTAATATGATTAAAAGAGAATATTACAAAATCGTACCATAACAATCTTACACTCAGTTCTCATTCATACTTTGCTTGAATACCTAACATCGTGCAGTTTTCGTCATACAGAGCAGACTTTTAATACTACAATGTTGCTGGAAACCTCCATATGACTCATGTTTATGTTGTTCACTAACTGGACTAGATTAACTTCACTTTTGAGGGGGAGGGTTGTACCCCAATAATGTGTTTTCAATTTATTTATGTATAATTTTTCATTTTGCCATTGGTTTCAGATAAAAAAATCACAAAACATTTTTGGTTTGAGCAAAAAACAAAAAAACACAGTACTTTGTCTACTGTTAATATTATGGGGAGTAATTTAAAAAAAATCACTTCTTTAAATTATAAAATGATAAAAGTTTCAGAATTTGATACTATTTCTAAGTTTTGTTTATGAAATAGCCTCAAAGGTTTTCGTCAGCTTTTGCACTATAGCGTTCTTAAACAGTATAAGAAAATCATCCCTTGAATTAATTATTCAAATACATTGTTGATAAAATAATAAAATTGGAGGGACCAACTTTTCATGTTGGTAAAACAATTTGTCATAACTAAATTTTTAAATTAAAAATTTTAACGTATTAATTTTATTTATTAATTCGCAGGAGTATTTTAAATAAAAAACTAATCACGCTTTGTCTTTATACTTCTGTCAAGAATAATAATGCAGCACAATAGGCTGCTTTCAGACTTCGTAATCTTTTCAAATCTGTCTCATCCGGTTGCAATTAAGATTTTAATGACTTCCTCCGTTGCAATATGGCTTTCAGAGTACGTTTGAAGACTACGAATAACATCCGTTATACATTGTACTCTGTAAAATTAGTCCTTAAAATATAAAAGATTTATCTCGAGAATAAAAATTAAATTAATAACACGTTAGGAACAAATCTGTTTTTTACAAATACTAATAATTATATCCAGTATTATTACATTTGACGCCAGGAATACAGACAATAAAACTGTTTGAAATGATTTGAAATATCATTACAGTTGTTTTTTTATAGACAATTTATTTACAAAAATATTAACATAGGAGAAATATACGAGGGATACTTAATTCTTTTAACTGAAATGACGACCAACCCAGGTAGGTATTTTAAGCCAAGTATGAATGAGGAATGAATGTAGGATGATTGTGGCGCAATCTTGTAGTCTTGTTACTGACTAAGGCTGACATGTTCCCTAGACAGGACTTTTAATTAATAGCCCAACAGCCGATGGCAACTAATGGACCTACAGTTTAACGTGGAGTCCGAACCACGGCCTCTGAATTACGAATTGGTCTAATTATGAGGATTGTCTTTGCGGATTAACGTAGTATTCAATACTGCGGACGTTTATCCACACAAGAGAACACTACATCCACCGACCATCTCTCACAACTATCCACAATTCGTGACCTCCAAGTAGCTGGATTACAGGCTGTAGCCACCGCCCCAGTCAAGGGTTGATAAGGGTTGAAAAATTAGTGCACTATTTAAGGAAATGGTTTTATATCCATTGTAAGGAGATTTGTATCAGTTGTACTTTTTTTACCTCTAACACTAATCACCATGGGCCTGAGCATCTACCTTGCGTGTATTAAAGACAGCGAGGTGCCGAAGCGACGTGAGTCACATGGTCTAGCCAGAGGTGACTCGTCACTGGTTCCAGTCCAGCATCCTTTCACTTACTGAGCTAAATATTTACCCCTGACCCATGTCAAAACTACGAAGTAAAAAACACTATGAACATACAATCAAGTATAAGGTAAAATATTTTATAAAACGTAATAAATTTGCATTTAAAAAATTGTACCGATTATGTTTGAACAAATGAGAACTAAAGTTTTTGCACATTTTGTCTTTAATTTATATTTTTTAATGTTTTTCCATATCCATTTTATTAAGTTATTCTATCTTTCGCTTTTTCTTTATCACATATATTTCACTGTGGAAAAATACTTTTCTTACAGGGTTTTCCTCTTCTTATTTCTTATGTATCCATATGAATAAAATTAGAGTTTTGTCTGTAAATTGCTCAGAGTTATTATTTTCATTTATTTATTATTGTTAAGTTTCGTGCGTTAGAGAAGCCGAAAGAATTTGTGTCTGTGACGCTCCAGGAGGAATTTTACGCCGTCTTCTCCGGAAAAAACGGGAAAACTAATAACAATGAAACTTTTTTCACGCATTCTCTACATTACAGAGAAGATTGTTAAAGGCTTAAAATTGTCCGCCGACCCTTAAAAAGTAAATCACGAGCATTTAAAAAACAACTTTTTACACGATATTAGTCTCATTTTGCTTTCATTTATCAATGAACCACCTACTGTTAATAATCAGCTGTTTTTGTAGTTTAAAGAGTCAGTAAAAAGAAAAAAAACAGCTGTCAAATCAATATTAGTTACCGGTAGTTTATATTGGTAATTTATTTAAACCCATTTCGAAATCGTACTATATTAAAAAGTTATTTTAACGTATAACTAATTATAATAATGGTCCAATTGTCAAGTAATGTTAAATAATAAAGCTGGGTATCGCTTTATTTTCTTTGTATTCATTTCCTTAGGATTTCAGGTTTACGTTTTGGTATGATAGTCCTTTTTTTAAACTGAATCATACAACCCGTATAAAGGACGGGCTTACTGCTAGTATAATTTTTTTTTATTTTACAAAATTTAAATTAAAAAAAATTGTACATACATTTTATTTTTATTAAAAACATCTCGGGCCTACGCACCGACCATTCTTGGTCCATGTAGGCCATTTCCAACTTTTTAAGTTTATTATTTACTTATTATGTATACGTAAGGATTTTTCTGTTTTTTAAAGTTTCTAATATTAAACATTTGAAAAATGTGCACAGTAATTTTGTTTGTTTTTTGGAATAAATTTGATTTTGACTTGACCTAACCTGTAAAAAAACTTAACAACTCTAATGCAAATAAAATTTCAGATATAAAAATACATTTAAAAATACTCTAAAAAAAGAAATAATATTCTCTATGTAAAACATGAATACAATTTGCATTCCAACCCGAAAACTGAAACAAGAAACAGAGGCGTCCTGGGGATTCCATTGTAAAACGAACAAAGGTCGTGGCGGAACACAGGGCTTACACTCTCCGAATAATGTTAACGCTTTTATATTCGCTTTCTTTTTGTTTAAATATTTGATTACAACACCAGATTAATATGCTACATCACAATGCACAATAGTTTTGGAACTGTTACAATACCCTTTTAAAGTTTGTGTAAATATAAAATCAGTAATTATTATTCTAGTTTAAAAGAAGCTTGCTCAAATCTATAAGTACATAAATGATTACACACCACCTGCATGTCTACCGCCATTGAAACTAGCTTAACAAGTAAACAAATTAGTATTTTGAATTATTTGTCTTCGACTAAAGATTCCAAATAAAAGTTAAATTTACTGTACATGATAAAAGCAGTACGTTGTCTGAGATCGCCCAATGTTATTCTTATGGAGAGTATAAAAAAATCAATTTCCTCTTTATTTTCTAATCGTTTTCCACGAAACTAGGTATGAAGCGTGAGGTTAAATCACCCAACAAAACCAATTCAAAAAAGCTTAGTAGGGGCGTATTACCGGTGGGATGGGGTCACACATAAAATTCTAGCAATTAATTTAGCTTAGTTTCTCTTGTTATTTTCATAAATTGAAAGTATAAAAGTGGAATATTGGAAAAAAAGAGTCAAGTGACAAATAAGTATTGAAAAAAGTTATAATACTCTAAGAATAAATTTTCTGAATTCTATATAAATTATTAGTTAAATAATAGATTTGAACTAATAATCATGAAAATAAATTTATGAAGTTATAAAAATAGGTAATGTTAAAACGGGGATGGTTTGTTTTGTACGCGGCATGAGAGCTATAAATCAAGTGAGATTACAATGTATTTGCATAACCGAGGCCGCGTTGATAAGCGGTTTATTTGTCCAGTTTTAATTAATAAAATGATACATGAGATTAATGTTTTTAGAATTTTAACTAAAAAAATTATATTAAAAATATAATAATTCTCTGTTACAGGTTGTCAATTTCCACTATTTGTATTATATGTTCCTGAGTGAAATTTAGAGAATAAACTAATTTAAAAGTGATGAGAATTTAATACCATCGCAGTACTACTCAGTATGTTAATATATACTTTGCTGAACATTAATTTCTTTAATCTTTGCTACCAAAATCGTGCTTTTTTACGAAGCATATTTAGTGGTAACATTTTTTAATTCCAAATAGTTATACTTTTACATCAATTATGAGTTTTCTAGGTAAAATTTATTGAGGTCTTAATAGTAAACAATATTTTAATTCCTGTTATCAGAACAATCATCGGAGCCCCCCTCAATTAGTTGATTTTCGACTCTCCACTAGTGTTAGGATCTACTCAAGCATGGAGTAAAAATCACAGTCCAGGATACAAACGGGAATACATTACAGATAACACTCGTTTGTTTTGCAAATGTAGCCATGTAAACAAAACTATCAGTAGCAGAGGTGAGTCAGACAGGCAGAGCTGATAAGATATCATCCAGGTCAAAGTATAGCTTTTTCACCGAGGTACTAGAACCTGGCCATAATTGATCAAATATTACTGTACAATAATAAAAAATACTATCCAGTATTTTTATAATTCCGCAAAATGTATTTTATGTTTCTATACTATGACCAAATTGTTAAAGTTTTTAGTTTTACAAAAAATTTTCGAAACATTCTGAAAATTTTAAAAATAATACATTACTGGATAGATGGATAGGTATCAAATGATGGTCATTTTTTAGGTAGGTATCATTTTGAAGTAAACCCATATCGTTGACAACAAGTAACAAATTAATTGTATGTTTTTAGATTATTGATTACAACATTACTTTAAAGTCAAGTTCTATTCAGTCAAGTTTTGTAAGATTAAAATCCAACTTTTTACTCAGTTCGACAAATTATTTACATCGACAGTTATAAAGCTCCATCAAACAGCATAGTCCACAGGGCCAACGAGGTAACTCTGAAACTAATGAATTTTATAACCCAAAGCATTTTAATCTATTTCAGTTCCTACCACAACCAGACAAAATTACGTTGCTATTGGATGAATATACAGTGAATCCCCTAGGGTGATTTTGCTTCTGTTAAGTGAGCCTTCAATCAATGACGTATTCAATCAAAGTTAAGTAAAAGTGCGATCCATATTTTTAGTAGAAATGGATATCTGTCAATTTAGCGAATGACCACGCCGTGGGGTGGTCCAATCTGATGGTCGTACGGCACATGGCAAAGAGTGACCGTCGTATTCACATCACGTCACATTCGCTTTGTATCACATTCGCATTGCATCACATTCTCCGGTTAACCAGCAGTTTCTCACAGTACAAAATTATTAAAGTCTACCTCTCTTATGACTGAAACATATGCACTGTGTATATATACGGGTAGACTGTCATCACAATCATGACTAATGAATCATAGATTTGTAACACTAACATGTCCTCTAATTGTCACCGGAAGTTGTAACATATGGTTAGTCATATGGTCGGTCCGTTATAGGCACACGCACATATAAAATGTGGTTGGTGCTATATAGTTACACGTAGCTATAACAGGGTCTGTATAGTTACATTGAGAAGTAACATGTGGTTAGTCCAGTGTGGTTACACGGAGGTATAACATGTGGTAGATACGTCATCGTTACACAGATTATAAAATGTGGTTGGTGCTGTATAGTTACACGTAGCTATAACAGGGTCTGTATAGTTACATTGAGAAGTAACATGTGGTTAGTCTAGTCCAGTGCGTTTACACGGAGGTATTATATGTGCTTAGGTCTGTATAGTTACATTGAGAAGTAACATGTGGTTAGTCTAGTCCAGTGCGGTTACACGGAGGTATTATATGTGCTTAGGTCTGTATAGTTACATTGAGAAGTAACATGTGGTTAGTCTAGTCCAGTGCGGTTACACGGAGGTATTAAATGTGCTTAGGTCTGTATAGTTACATTGAGAAGTAACATGTGGTTAGTCTAGTCCAGTGCGGTTACACGGAGGTATTAAATGTGCTTAGGTCTGTATAGTTACATTGAGAAGTAACATGTGGTTAGTCTAGTCCAGTGCGGTTACACGGAGGTATTAAATGTGCTTAGATCTTTATAGTTACATTGAGAAGTAACATGTGGTTAGTCTAGTCCAGTGCGGTTACACGGAGGTATTAAATGTGCTTAGGTCTGTATAGTTACATTGAGAAGTAACATGTGGTTAGTCTAGTCCAGTGCGGTTACACGGAGGTATTAAATGTGCTTAGGTCTGTATAGTTACATTGAGAAGTACCATGTGGTTAGTCTAGTCCAGTGCGGTTACACGGAGGTATTAAATGTGCTTAGGTCTGTATAGTTACATTGAGAAGTAACATGTGGTTAGTCCAGTGCGGTTACACGGAGGTATTAAATGTGCTTAGGTCTGTATAGTTACATTGAGAAGTAACATGTGGTTAGTCCTGTACCATATAATGACCTCGTCCCTTCCGCCTTGAGTCGTGTTTGTAATCATCTGAGGTCGCAACGACTCCTGTGGTGTAGACTTGTGGCGGTAGAAAGATGGTGATTGATGTAGGTACCCAGTTAGAGGGAAGCAGCCTTGCCTAAGAGTCGGTTAGGCAGATGTCAAAGGAGACCAGGGTCGGTCCTTTGAACATCAGTTAACTGCTTTCCTCCAATCTTCCTTTTGCGGCCGCATCCCTTCCAGTGACCTGTATCAAATTTCCATTCGTGGAAGCTGTGTGATCGTGGTTATATTCGAACGTAATGAAATGGAAATGCATTTAGGACGTCAAAAAATCACTCATGATTCAATAAATTTAATGATTTCTCCGTAAAAATATTGATGGGGTGTTTTGAATAAATTCAAGTGACCTTATTATGCAAGGGATACTAATATATTTTCATATTTAAAGTAATTTTTAATTTTATTTGTGCCACTGTTAGTAGTTTATTCCAAAAATCACATTTTACCGTTACGAAATCACCCGACCATACTATACCTAATTTTATTAAACTATTTTTTTCCACAAAAAAATTTTAAACTTAAATTTGGGACTGTGACGTCGTCCTGTAATCAAGATACTTGGAGGTCACGAATTGTGAATAGTTGTGAGCAATGATTGGTGCGTGTAGTGTTCTCTTGTGTGGATTAACATCCGCACTATTGAATACTACGTTAATCCGCAAAGACCGTCCTCAAAATTAGACCAATTTCGTTCCCATAGTTTATTACATTACATTATATTATCTCCCTTCTTTACAAAAAGGTATTGTAAGTCTGCGTCATAAATATTGCGTCTATGTTTACGTCAGGCTTGACGAGATGTAGAGAAGGGATGATGGGGTGGATATTTGGGTGCGTAGCCGTCCCACACTTCCTCTACGGTCAGGTGCAATTTTAAACATAAAGTTAATTGCATTTATAAATTAAACTGTATGGTTACCTGTAGTTAATCAATTAAATGTAAAATAAATCATGTCACAGGAGTTAATATTTAGGTTATTAACACAATATGTATATACCATCTTAATTAAGTGAAACCGTCTAGTTTGTTGGACGGTTTCAGCAATCAAGAAGTTGTATATTTAGACAACAAAGCAAAGTTCCCTCATCGAAAACCAGAGCTCATTTCTCTTAGCTCTGAACCAATCTGTCCTCAGTTGACTTTGGTAATGAGAGGTGAAATCTAACAGTTCATGGACAACGATTTTGATGCAAGGTCCACAAAAAGCCTGTTAGCATTTGATTTTTTCACATTTTATACCTTCATAAACTGAATAAAACTTTTGTTTTCAAATACGTCAATATGAATGAACACAAATCAGCCGGTATGGTAGCTCAGTGCTCGATAAAATGTTTGTATTTACTTACCTGTGGGAAATAGGTCAGATCATGAATATGTCCAAGGGAATGTTTTCAGTTCATCTAAACAGCTGTGCTTATAACCAAGCTGTAACGTCAAATGACGTCACTGTTTCAAATTTTGGTCGCGAAAATTGCTAACACTCAAGAGCTAAGAAATATCCATGTCATGGAAATTGAGTAAGACCTGTTTCGACTTCTGTAAGGTATAAAACGTAAAAAAACTAATCACAATTCCAGACAGGACTCTTTAAAATTTGAGTTAAAAATTTCTCGAGGTCGAACCAGATACGAAGCAGGTACTATAAGGACTGGACCACCACGTCATTAGGCAATACACCCGTTAGAAGCCCCCTCCCGCATCCCCCCACAACCCTGTAGGAGCTCATTACCGCGGTCGCCTGGTTTGTATGCTAAAGGAGTCTCGTTCCACGCGAAAATCTCGTCACCTACTCTGTCTTACTGTATCAGTGACAGGTCCATTACGTTGTAATATAGAATACCAAATAGCGTAAACATCACGATTTTTCTTATTAAAGTTAACCAAGAAAATGTAATTAGATTAGATTATTGAAATGGTGACCATACCACAAGGTATTTTAAGCCAAGTATGAATGAGGATTGATAGGATGAAGTAAGAACTCACGTCTTCCAACACTACTTAATATCTTTACACTTAGATTGTAACTATATACAAACGGTAAATACTCCGTTTGGGCCTGATGATGTCCGGACGAAATCGATCGCCAATTCAACAACTTTTGTATACAATTATAATGTAAGTGTAAACATATTAAGTGGTGTTGGAAGACGTGAGTTTTTACGTCATCCTGTAGCAAAACTAACATGTATATTAATGCTAATCAAGAAGTTATTCAATGAGGATTGAGTGTAAGATGATTGTGGCGCTATCTTGTAGTCTTGTTACTGACTAAGACTGACATGTTCCTTAGACAGGACTGTTAATTAATAGCCCAACAGCCGATGGCCAATAAGGGATCTACAGTTTAACGTGAAATCCGAAACACTGCCTCTGAATTACGAACGGGTCTAATTATGAGGATGGTCTTTGTGGATTCACGTAGTATTCTATAGTGCGGACGTTAATCCACGCAAGAGAACACTACACCCAGATAGATAGATAGATAGAGATTGAAAGGTATAAAACCTTTCAATCTCGAATGGGAAGAGTTAGAGGCAGATAGTTGGCGAAGCACTATTCTAAGAATTGAGTCTGTGTAATTGATTTCTACGAAACATTCCCTGCTATGACAACGCCACGCACAGTTTTTAATGGAAAAAATATGGGAGTACCACGGATGATGAACGAACTTTCACCGTAAAACCGCCAAGATTTACGACTGTTCAGAAGGAAATTCTTATTCCAGAAGTTTTCATCCATTTCTTCCCTCGGAATTTAACGCACGTATTCGTATTTTTGGGCCTCTGAGATATTGGAGTTATTCGTATTGTAGCCTGAATTCAATCAGGAAATGCACTTTACTCATCTAATCAAATTGTGAAAGTTGAAGCCAGATCAGGTTTTGTTGAAACAAACATATCGATTACTTGTCATTGATACGACTTCCTAGACTTGTCTCTATAAAGCTATAATATCTAAGTCCGACTAAGTCTCTTTTGTATTCAAAATGTAATTTATTTTTCCATTCTTTAAATCCTATCACACATACTAACATAAATAATTTAAAAACTGTAATTTCATACAAAAAAATATATCAATGTTCAAAGAAAACCTTTGCCTTCATCCCCCTAACGCTATTTAATAGCCGTAACATATTATGATAAACTAGAACTCCACAAAAATAGTCATTGTGGGTAGCTACTTTACATATATAAATGTTAATAAAAATTAAATTTAAACTCTATAATGCGTTTTCAAATTAGAAACTGTCCATCGGCTGTCATTGTTGGAATAAATAATTTACTTGTGACGAAAAATTTGATGTAAAAAAGCTGAGTTTTATGTATAGTAGAATTTCGCGAGAACATAAAAGCTTATTGGTCAAAACTAGATTTTCATTGTTTTGTTTAAACACAGCGGAGTTATTTTAAAAATACAAAAAATTCTTGAAAATCTATAAAATAACAGAAAATTATTTCATTATTGCGAGTGCTCTTGTTTTCATGGAGAAGTAGTATAATAAAAATACATACATACAGAAATTCAGATAAGACCTATTTAGGCTTTTCTGGGGTATAAAAACGTAAAAGTTACAAAAAAAGCAAGCAATGTACAGGCAAATAATGTGATCTTATATGTAGAAATATAATAGATAGGCTAATACTAAAGTGTTGTTTATGTAGATCAAAACACTAAAAAATAACTGTTGAAAATAACCTGAAAATATATTAGGACTTGTAGAAAAATATTTATTTTGTATGCATTTTGTTACTGTCTTGACCTGATTATCAGAAGTTAAATTGTTGAGCTGGGTTGAAAGGATTGCTACTTGGAGGTCACGAATTGTGGATAGTTGTGAGCGATGGTCGGTGGGTGTAGTGTTCTCTTGTGTGGATTAACGTCCGCACTATTGAATACTACGTTAATCCACAAAAGGCTATCCTCATAATTAGACCAATTCGTAATTCAGAGGGTGTGGTTCGGATTCCACGTTAAACTGTAGGTCCCTTAGTTGCCATCGGCTGTTGGGCTATTAATTAACAGTCCTGTCTAAGGAACATGTCAGCCTTAGTCAGTAACAAGACTACAAGATCGCGCCACAATCATCTTACATTCAATCCTCATTCATACTTGGCTTAAAATACCTACCTTGTGGTATGGTCGCCATTTCAAATAATCAAATCAAATCAAATTGGTTGAAAACAAAACAAAAAGTTAATAGCGTGATATCACTGATGCAAACTCGTAAAACATAAATTATTACCTGATTTTTGTATCAATAGTTGTCGACCATTTTGTGTCGCTTTAGACAAATCAGCTGTTATGTTACTTACGTTGTAGCAGTTCTTTCTTCATTCTTGATTGGTTATTTAGGTTATGTCAGTGTTAGTTATCATAATCGATAGTTTGATCTCAACCATTCGATAGTTCGATTACCAGTTTCACAATCGATATCCGGAACGTCCGAAATACACAAAAAATTGATAGTGATTGTTCTAATTACTTTATCGATTATTTACAACCGAATGCTAACCTCGAATCTAAAGTATCATCATAATAATAGGTTTAGTCCTTGGAAGAAAAATAACGACTTTTGCTCTTCAACACATATGTATCTACGATGATACTCCAGCAACACCTGTTTTTGAAGCAGTATGACAAAAAAATAATTGTACACCAGTTGTCGTGCTGTATAAACAAAATTAACACTCCGCTTTTTCACAGCTGTAAACACAATGTTACGCAGTAGTAGGTTGTGCGATAACACTATCTATCGGCACAGTAAGTGAATAGGGGCCGAGGAATGTCACAGGTGCCACGTAACGAGGGCGTCTGTGACAATGTAAACAGCTGCCGGTAAACAGCTGATCAAAGCGTTTCCCGCCAAAGCGCATGGATAAACTTGGCGGGCTATTTCCAGCCATGCACCAGAGCGCGTTGTTGTGCTTTTTTTAGATTGAAAATGCAGTAATTCTTACAGTTTTACAACGTGATAAGATATTTTAATGAATTATAAAATAATATTCTAATTATATTTAATAATGTCATTTAAACGTTTTTATTCCTCGAAATTATTAACTGTGTAGTGACTAATCTTAAATGTTAATTATAAAACACTGAATGGAACTAAATCCATAATTTTTGTAAACCTTTTATTTATTTCCTCTAAAACGTTGCAAATACTTTTATAATTGTCTGCAGTTAGCTAATATGAGATTTTGAACATTGAAAACGACTTAAACTAATTTAAATTAATTTAATAATAGCGTCACCGATTTTTTAAGGTAAACCCTCCACTCCACTATACCACACATTTGCAAGCAAAATTGGAATTGCTCAAGGTAAGGATTCAAATGCTAGTCCTCCGAATGGCTTCAACCGATGTACTCGTCAGCACAACGGTCTAACAAATACACCAGAAAGGACCACCATCTGAGAAAGCGCTTATTTGGCTAATCTAGTGGGACGACAATGAACTAATTTCACGATAGTTCGTGGATTAGCTCGTAGATGGCAGCACCGTGGCGGTATTCGTGATGAATAGATGCTGCAGCGTCTTTACTACTTCTAGGGTTAAAATAACCCAAAACTTACAAACACCATAAAAGACTTTCAAAAAACTCCAAGCTTTGAACCTCCGCCTTTAGTTTACTGTGTCACACCAATATTTTAGATTTTTAAATTTTTGTCTTTAAAACGATACTCAGATTAGGAGAGCTGAACTAAAACTAAAAGTGGAAGGTAAAATTAATATTTGGTTTGTGTAGGTTACAAGAACATTTTTTAAACAAATAAAAAAAATTAAAACTCTTGTTTTTTATACTTCAGGCACTTTTATAACCACCATAGACCCTTCTGGTATATAAAGTTTCATCTGACGTCTAGAAGATGGAGTGAGTTTGTCTCAACAAAACTTCAAAATGCCAGTAGTCCGGAATTCCGGATGTTTGTATTTGAGTTTGAAAAATAATTTTTGGGCTGAAAATATACAAGGTGTAGTCCAGAAGTTACCAAATCTATAATTACAATGTGTAAACTTTAAATCTTTAAAATTTAAGTTTAGAATAATTTTAACTTAGACGAACTATCACCGCAACTGGAAACATCAACTGGGATAAGTTTGATTGGATTCAGTGACTGTGTTCCTGTCTACCCGGACAACGTCTGTCTCTAGAGCTAGACAGCTGCTTTTAATCATGGTTTATTCTAAAACAAAACTTCAGAATTAATTAAACTTTTCACAGTCATGTAAATTTTATTAATCTAGAAAATCTTATTTAGCTAAATTGTAAGTTTGTACAAATCTTCCACGTAACATCATGTTGATACGTAGTGTATTATAAATTTACTAAAATCTGTACCAAATATTTGTTACGTAACTAGAAGTGTGTGTCTTAGCTTAGATTTCAAGGATTAATGAAATGAATTATCTAAATAAAGTCATGGACTAGTGCAACATTATTAAATCATTCATACCCTAACCAAAATTTTAAAACTGATCACTTAAGTATCAGTTACCCATAATATAAAATAAGTAGATTTTATTGCTAATCATCACAACCCGTTGAGTCCTTTGTACCATCCATTTTTAAAGCATATTTTGATTGCTCATAGTCGGGGATCGAACCAGAGTACTTCCAAATGGCTTTTAACGCTTCCATCGTCAGTGAACTTTACTACGTTTAGGCTCACACAAAGCGCTTTACTGGTGTATAAAGCTTCTTTAGCGGAAAAACAGTGAACTCTATGAGATAGTTCCAGCATTAGCTTGTAGCTGAAAACACTTCAGACGATAACTAAGAGTTTCACTAAAAACTCAATAGATGCCGCTACTTACCACTTAACTTTTCAGGATGGAAACTAACGACGATATTTGTCCATAGCATTAAAAGGGTTAAAGTAATCTAAGTACGATTAATTTAAAGTAAAACACTTTTTAGCAGAAATTACTCTATACCATAAGTGAAATTGTTTGTTATTACTGACAAACGAATTTAAATTTTAAATTTTCCAAACTCCCATGCTAAAAGAAGAGTTCCACGAGTGGAAACAAGTTAGTTGTTCCGGAGCCAGCCAGATTCAGTAATACCAAATCGCATTCAGATAAAGAAAGATGCTGAGATGAATCATCTTAGTTATCTTAGTATGGGGCTTGTCACGTCCAAGCTCCTGATATAGATTAGATTAGATTGGATTATTGAAATGGCGACCATACCACAAGGTATGTATTTTAAGCCAAGTATGAATGAGAGTTGATTGTAAGATGATTGTGGCGCGATCTTGTAGTCTTGTTACTGACTAAGGCTGACATGTTCCTTAGACAGGACTGTTAATCAATAGGCCGATGGCAACTAAGGAACCTACAGATTAACGTGGAATCCGAACCACGACCTCTGAATTACGAATTGGTCTAACTATGAGGATTGTCTTTGCGGATTAACGTAGCTTTCAATAGTGCGGACGTTAATCCACACAAGAGAACACTACACCCACCGACCATCGCTTACAACTATCCACAATTCGTGACCTCCAAGTAGCTGGATTACAGGATGACGCCTTTATTCAGTTTAACGCTCGAGGGCTGTTTCATAAAATAGCCGAGATCACCCTGGACCACATTAAAGAGTGCTGTGAACGTAGCAGTAGACTGAAGGCCCTGTCTATTACCATCTTGTGTAACCCGTCGTAGAGAAAACACAGAATCCGCCCAGCCAAAAGTCCGACGTAAAATCTGGCCCGTTGATTAATGTTTTGTTTAACACTCACCATTTATCACGCATCAGGTTATTTTGTTTGGACTACTTAGCCACTCCCAGAGGCATTCCAGGAGCTACAGTGGGAACGTTAATGTTTAGTTCACTAAATTACTGTGGTTAGTTCAGATGACTGGAATAGTGGCGACGTCCTGTAATCCAACTACTTGGAGGTCACGAATTGTGGATAGTTGTGAGCGATGGTCGGTGGGTGTAGTGTTCTCTTGTGTGGATTAATGTTCACACTATTCAATACTACGTAAATCCGCAAATACTCATAATTAGACCAGTTCGTAATTCAGAGGCAGTGGTTCGGATTCCACGTTAAACTCTAGGTCCATTAGTTGCCATCTGCTGTTGGGCTATTAATTAGTCCTATCTAAGGAACATGTCAGCCTTAGTCAGTAAAAAGACTACAAGATCGCGCCACAATCATCTTACACTCAATACTCATTCACACTTGACTTAAAATACCTAAATTGTATTATGGTTGCCATTTCAATGATCTAATTTAATCTAATAAATGAAATTCACACGCACGTGTTGGTGTTACATACCCCCGCAGAAGAAAAAAACTTATTACCATCAGCATAAAATTATGTGTGCTTTTTCGCAATTCTTAATTTATTTTGTATAATTTTCGAGGCATAATTGTTGTAACCAAGTTAGCTGACAGTTACCTTATTACGAATAATGTAAGATACAATTTTATACAGTTAACTTATCGATTTAAAACATTAAAATCTGTTGTGTGAGGTATATTTTTCGTAGTTCTGAGACAAAATTATGGTTTGGACCCTACGTTGAACTGTAGGTAACGTATATGTCATTAGCTGTGAATTATTAATTAACTAATTAAAATGATTATTTACCTTTTTGGTAGCCTAAGGTGCCAATGATGGTTTTCTCCTGCGAGACGCGTTCCGCATCATTTACGGTGCATCATAAGTCGCGTATCGTATAAGGTCTCAACTTCGCCCATAGCAATGGAAGTCAACAGAATATAAACAAAATAAAATACAGGAACACACACATTGAGATGTCACGCGATACCGCACGCATCTGGCAGAAGAAAACAATGATTGATTGACACCTTAGGCTACAAAAAAGGTAAATAATAATTTCAATTAATCAAACAGGTTTCGAAGCAAATTTCTACAATATTAATTAACTGTCATGTCTAATGAACATGTCAGCCTTAGTCAGTTGCTGCACTACAAAATCACACCACAATTGTATTACACTCATTTCTCTTACTTGGCTTAAAATACCTAATTTAGTATGTCACCATTCCAGAAAGGTTATTTAATAAACTAAAAAAATTGTAACTACGGTATATATTTTGTTCGTTTGAAAGTAATGAAGCTATTAAACTTAAAATAAAGGGTGTCATAAAGTACTTAATAGAAAAATTAAATGTAATTATTTGAAAATAGATTATTGGTAAAAATAAATTTGTTTTAATAGGTAAAAACTAAACTTATACACACAACAGTTGTATACGAGATTGTAGGTTTAACTTTAACAGTTAAAGACTATATTTGATTTTTATAAAGTAGATTTTCCTGAAACTCTAGATTAAAACGCAATTCACAATTTATTTTTGTCTTAAAAGTAATCAGGTTTGTCAGTTCTGAAACTAATTTCAACTTTGGGAGCTTCAAAACGGAAGTTAAATAAAAACTTGTAAAGTGTTTCCCGTATTTTAGCGTATCCCACTGTGAATCATAATTGCTTATTGTTATGGTGCCAAATTAAAGTTGTAGCAGTTTAAGTTTGTTGATACTTTTCATCTATTGCAGTTATTTTTAAGTAAACTACTAACCAAAGAAGTTGTGTTTAAGTTTTCCTTTAAACGTTTTAAGGGGGAAACAGGAATTATAAATAAAACTTGCTATATACTTTTGGATACTCTATCCCTTTTTTATAGTAGATACAATTTTAAAGTGTCTAAAACCTTCCTCGTGGTATATACGAAAGAAAACTCGTCACAGCTCATTAAATTAGTGAGTAGAATGTAAATACATTTTTGAATTAATTTTTAACTTATATTTTTCGATATTGAATTTGGAAATAATTATCCACTGATTTTATTGTGAACATTAAATTTAATTAAAATTAAATTTGCTCAACAATATTTACCGTGTGCCAACTGTATTTCTTAATATCAATAGTTCAGTTTAACTCAATTCAAAGAACACGTGTTTTAATACTATCTGGTTTTTTTAAGTTGACATTTTTGTTTTCAAAGTCCACATTTAACTCATGTAAATACATTTATATTTCAGATATTAAATTACTGAAAGTAATATTTTACATAAACAATATGTATTTTATTATAATTATACGCGAGTATATTACAGAAGTGCCTAGTTAACTCTTACAATTGAAATTTACAATTCTTCTACCTAATCCACTATTAATTACAAACTATGTAAATCTATTTTATTTCTAACAATTTTATTTTAATTAAAACACTCAATTTGAATTATTTTTTAATCATGCTAATAAATCATAGAGTTAGGACTTCCCGGTCCATCTTCTCATGCATTGCTCTCATGATCAGCTGTTTTTTATTTATAAGTGGCCTACATAACTTAAGTTTTTTTTCTCTGTAGTAACCTTTATTTTACTAGTACCTTATATAAGTCGATAATCTAAATACTTTTATGTATTCCCTGACTGTGGAACTCGTGCAGCACACACAGGCGTCTGCCCATGTGGGGGACTATATTTTATGTATTTTCCTAAGACCAGTATGTAAAATATTTTCTTTTTGAAATAAACAGTTTTTCATTTTTTCATTTAATTCAATGGATTTGACAAAGTAAAAACTAAATACCGTAGGTCACCTCTCTTAAGAGCATTCGGTAGTTAATTTAAAAATAGTGAAAAGGGTTTAAATTACCTTTACAGTGAAAACTACAGTTTTCACCCATTTTAGTTTTAGCTCACGAAAATGAACTCATAGAAATTTCAAAACCATGGTTACATAAAACTAAAATGATCATCTGATTTAGCGGAAAATTCCCCTTATGAACTGTGACTGTAAGGTATTTTTATTTATCCAAATCACCATGAAGTTTTAGGAAGTTGCTTTATATGTGTCCGGGAAGGTTTTAGTGAGAAAAATTTGCGAAAACTCCATAAGTTTCCATTTTATGGTGTTAGGTTTAATTTTAACCTTATGAAGACTAAGTTTGTTTACAAATTTTCTACATAAAAATGTATTTCTTATGCTACAGTTGTCGGTTTACTTTCCATTAGCAACATACTAATTTAAAACTATGAAGTAAAAATGTGCTGTACATTTACTATAAAGAGATCAAAACTTGTTTGAGGATACATTCGAAAAAGGACGACGGAGTATAGGATTGCACCAATAGGATTACGGATAATCCGTCCTGGTGGCGGACAGATACAGAGGCAGATTCCCGAGATCAAAACGCTGATCTCACATGTCATTTATCATTGGGACACGAATCAATAACGAGACCCAACATTGGCTGCATCGACAAGAGCAAAGTTTACATTGTGGCACTTGTACACGCCCTACTTGACGACGCAAATTGAACGGTCACACAAAGTTATAATCAAACTACAGGAGAACTTTCATCCTCAATTTCTTTTAATTGACATGTATATGTCTTAGCTCTGGGGGTTGGTGATTTTTAAGATGTAAAATATATAACAGGTTTCCATATAATATAAAAGAATAAGAACAGCTGTTTAGATGAACTGAAAACATTCCCTTTAGGAATATCCATGATCTAGCCTAATTCCCACAGGGAAGGAAATGCAAACATTTTTTTGTTCGCAACTTAATTGGGAGTTTAACAAATGTATTACAAATTCTAAAATTGATGTCCACAGTACATAAAATTTACTTTTTATGCCCGAGAACACTGCCGTATGTCGGCTACGATTAAACTTGTATAAAGTGTACCAATTTTGTTAGGAATTTAATTTTACAACAATAATTACACGGATAATCCCTCCCAAATTCCATTTTGAGGCAAAATGCCCTTACACCCAATACAAGATCGATTTATAATCTAATATAAATGAAGCTATACATATTTAACAGCAACTTAAATGTTCCAAAAGTAATTTATAATGTAGCAAATGCACTTATTGTATGTGTGCAACAAATAATCAAAAAACACGTTGCCTTTTATTAGGAAAACATGTCTGAACTTGAATTGATATAGACAACGCAAATTGAGCAGTGAGTTACACAAAACAATAATCAAATATCCTAAGAGTTCATTCCAACACGTATCGTATTAAGGGAAGCCAAATTTCAAGCCTTATTTTTCAACTTTGCCCCGAACTCGGGCAGGACCAAGAAGCCGAAACTTGTTTAGCATACAAAGCGGACGACTGTAAAAACGGAGGCGTGCGTTGCATTCAACCGAGCCGACGCGCGCAACGACCTTCGTATGCTCGTACAAACGCTATAAAACCGACGGACGCATACGTATAATACGTCATCTTCCTGCAGCTCGGATAATACGAAGGTGCCATGCATCACTGACATATACTATTTAACGATTGTCGGTACGCAGTCTTATTTTGGAAAGAAATGCGAATTTGTTAAATTAAATTTCTAACAAACAACTGTTTGTTAATGCACGGTGGAGGTCTACTCCTGTTATACATCGTTATGACTGGGATTGAGGTCACTAATTGTGGATAGTTGTTAACCTAGGTTGGTGCATGTGATATTCTCAGGTGTGGATAACTTCCGCACTATTGATCGCTAAATTCATCCGCAAAGACCATCCACATAGAGCAGTTCGTAATTTAGAGACTAAAGAGGTTCGGATTTCACGGTTAAACTCTAGATCCCTTTATGTCATTAGTTGTTGGGCTATTAATTAACAGTCCTGTGTAAGGAACAAGACAGCCTAAGTCAGTAACAAGACTACAAGATCACGCCACAATCATCGTACACTATTTCTTATTCCTACTTGGCTGTCAAAAGGTATTTAAAAAGGTATTATAATGTAATAAATCTATATTTTCTCTACGAAATAAGATAATATGATAGGGTATGCGAAAGTTGCAGAGTGATAGGTAAACCGGAAGTAATAGAGGAAATAAATTTGTGCTCATTCTAGCACATTAGCATTACGTTACGTTGTATGTTACAAATAAAATCTGTTATCTTTAATATCAGAACGTAACCTGACAGCAAACGTTTACTTATTTATCTTATCAATCCTTGTACACTAAATTATTCATAAAAATTATGAGCCCTACATAATTAAATAGAATAAAATTGTTGGAACCTTTTTATACAGTGTGGCAGGAGTGGGCTAAAAATATTATTTATTGACCGATTAAAAATGCAAAAAGGCTTCTAAAATTTAATATTTAAGAAATCTTTAACTATTAATTTACTAACGGAATTTTCAAAAAAGTGACATTTTGAACTGAAAATGGTTAGTTTTGTGGGAATCTAGTTGTTTTATGAGCTTTTAATAATGTATTTACATGACATAAGCAATTTATGCTAAAGGACCTACGAAATCGATAGTGACCACGAATTGATGTGAACATCCAAGAAGTTTCCAAGATGGCTCTTTTGTAAGTTTGAGCACTTTAGTGTGTTAAGGTGTGGCAAACATGTTTGATACCAATCAGTTAGTAAAAAAAATCAATGTATATATAAATTAAACAGCTTTCTACTGGTATCATTATGCTGTAAAAGATATTTAAAATATTCTACAACCAAATTGGTTCATCAACGTTAAGACTTTTTTAAAGAGCAATATGTTTATAAATAGATAGGCTACAATTTAAGAATGACATTAAAATCAGCTTTAAGTAAATAAACGTAAATAAACTGACAAATAATTTCTCCCTAAACTAAATAATACACCGGCTACTTTGAATCTCGTGTAACATTGAAATATTTTTTTAATTACATTTTACGAATCTAATGTTTAAAAAATAGCTATGAATCTTCCTTTAGATAGCTTTTTACTATAGCTTTGAATACTCCCATCTCCTGAAATTAATGATAAATCTTTAGATGATTTTTATAAGGTAACCTTGCTCTGCATAAAGAATAACTAAGATATTCATAGTTTAGTATTCTTCATGAGAATAACATCAGGCAATTCTAAACAGCGCACGATATTTACAATGGAGAGTAAATTTAAATTTTCACTAGGTTCACTATTATTGGATCAATAATTCTATAAACTGAATTAAAACAATTATTTTTGGACGTTTAAAAGCTCTTTGAGTCATCATTTTTACAAACATGTGGTTTTGCCGTATAACTTAGTGCTCTAATATATATAAACAAAACATTTTATTTAGAATCGTTAGAAAATCTTTTTGAGAAATTTGAATTATTCACTTGTTTTAGAGTTTTAGTGGCTAACAACCCTTAAAATAATAAATTTAAAAAATAAAACAACTTTTCGTGAATTGTCAAAGTAAGATAATCAACGTGGTTTTTATACAGGTTAGATACAGAGAGATCTAACCTCAAAACTGATATAAAAAACTGATTAGGGGAAAAGTAAAAATCCACAGTTTATTTTAACAGACCATTCACTAAAATTATGAAACTAAGATTTTTTATCTTAAAAACCAAGTAGTGGTAATTAATTTAGCACTTCTTATAAGTTAAACTAAAACAGAACCAAAAGTTTGCCATAGATTAAATTTTCCTACTCACTATTGGGATATTTCCATTTCAATTAAACTTTTAATTCAATTACGACGTAAATATGCACTAGTTCAAACAACTGTAACCATGATGAAACAAAGGACAGCGTATATGTAGGCCGACAATATTTAGAGATTAATTAAAACTACAATTAGTAGGACAAGAGTTATAAAATAACCACCACATTAAAAAATATACATTTAACGTCACAATGGATTAAATATTCGTTAGGTCCCAATCATCCTAATAACAACAATATAACTAAAAGCAATTTGGTAAATAACCAAGTAGGCTACTTAGCTTTCACTACAATTATGAAAAAAATGATTAAAGATGTGTTCAATGATCTTTTTTTAACACGAGAAAAAAATATATTACAAAATAATTTGCAAATATTTTTTAAATTCTGATCTATTGCTGGGTGGTAATTAAATATTATACTAGAAACACAATTTTTTACTTAATTACAAAACCATTTTTTTAATTATACTCTAAATCAGTATTTTTCATATTATGAATTTCTTTTCGATACTTTCTTAAAACTCCGAAAAGTTTAACTATTCCGGATTAGATTATAACCGGAAGTACACCAGTGCTTCCGGTGTTGATCACGTGACGTTCGGCCCACGAGTCGGTTGCTAACATATCGAGAGTGACTTACGTGTGAAGGCGGAGAGTGAACCAACGTCAACACGGATGGAACGTCGCGGTGACACTAAGGCAGCCCCGTGGTGGGGCCGGTGGGGGCGGTGGGGGCGGTGGGGTGGCGGGCATGCGCCATGCCGCCCCCACATCTAGCATCAACCCTTTAACTTACGACACCTCCACTCTTATCAATTATATTGTATCCTTGCTTTAGAGTTATTTACTTGTTACGTCTTCCTATTTCTAATTTAGATCATAAAATTTTTAGATTTTTAGGTTCTTTAATTTTTTAATTTTAATTTTTTATATTTTACATCCCTCATACATTTTTACATTTTAAATATCTCGATGTTTCTTTTTTAGATAGATCTTTATACTTTTGATCTTATTGATTTTTATATCTTCATATATTTTATACCAAAACTAAACTTATATTTATTTTAAGTTTGTTTTATTTATTTATTTAACACTGAGAAATAGGTCAAACACCCTATAGAGGGTTGCAGGATTATCAGTAAAGATTAAAATATAAATTATTAAGAATGAAATTAAATCGGTATATTTTAATAGTAAACTGGAATGACGAGAAAATAATACTATCTTACAACCGACCTAACCTAAAACAAAATAAAAAAAACGGTGCCTTTCATGCAAAAAATAAATATATTCATTATTCTTCGCCATTTTTATTGATGTTTATTGAAATTCTAACACAAGATATCCATTACTTTTTTTAGCTGCAGATAATTAATTGGGTTGTTATAAATTTATATTAATGAAATTTAAAATGTTTTCTAAGGGTGCTCGGTTGACTTATTTAAAGATAATAAATGAAATTTAATATACGTTAAGGTATTATTTATTTATTTATATTTGTTATTTTCTATTTAGTATGAAAAAGGCAAATTACAATTAAAAAGTATCAATAAAATAGATTATCTGCAATTATTTTTAAAATAATAGATAAAGAGGGGTAAACTTACAAGTGGCAACTTTAAATAAATCTTTAGATAAAGTTGAGTTTTAAAAATAGTAAACAATTTTTTTCACATTTCACTATAGTTAATACAAACGTAATAATTGAAATAATTCATGTAAAATACAACAATAAACTAGTAAATAATAAATAATACATGATATTTAAAATTACGTGACCTTCAAACAAAATAATTCCACGATATAACAATATGAATTGACAAGAAATTAAACCTTTGAATTATAAATAAGTTAATATTAAACTTATTTATTTATATTATAACATTTGACCTTTAAGATTATATAATAAGAAACTCATTGAAATGTATATATACATAACCTTTCAAGTGACTAATAATAATAAAATAATAATAATTTTAGATATTGATTCTAATTATTTTTACAGTTTCAAGTTCACGTGAATAATAAAGTTTTCTGATTCAAACACACACTGAACAAACATATTTGGACAGTATTTATAGCTTGATATTTCGCTTTGACTAGACCAAGGAAAATGTAACTGAATACAAACATATTTGCTCACGTTTGAGCTCTATATTCATAATACATTTCCTGTACAGCTTTTGGAACAGTAAACATTTGCACGTTTGTGGGTTGAATTACGAAAGTCGCTTTGTGTAAAGACACAAATACGCAAATAAGAAAATCCAACATATTTACCAAACAAAGGTTTAGTAAATATGTTGAATTTTCTATTGTGAAATTAAGTTGTAAGTTAAAATTGCTCATAAATTGTCTACTATTGTGATGCACTTACAGTATCTTGTCATACAAAATGCGTTTAAAAACGACAAAATATGTTGCCTGCTACGGAAAAAACAACGGGGTTTAAATTTATCAAATTAATACTTTATTTTTCCCTAGGGTATATTATAATGTAGGATTTGTTTTTAATTCTTGGACAATTAATCAGCTGGAATCAAGTATACTGGCAATAATTTTGGACTAGAACGAAATCGAGGATATTAATTCATAGCATTGGTTTAATTTTTTTAAAGTCATAATAGCGGAGGATTTGTATTTTTTTAACTTTTCCTTCCGTGTCAAGTGTTTAACTACACTACGTTTCAGGAGGTTAGTAAACTCCTCCCGTTATCAAGTGACCCTAATTATATTACTAACCTAATCTACATTACTCTACTTAACCTACATTTTTTGGTGGGTTGTATTTTTTATCATTATTTTTATAAACATCATGCATTCATACACATAAAACACGTGCACAAAAATTCATACCGTTACATATCCTTATTAGGAATCTAAAAAAACATGATAGGAAATCATTTAAGATAAGAAACGAAACAATATCAGTAAAAAACATATACCTGTACATTTACACTGGCAACGTCGCCTCCACGCTAGTGAGGGCCGGCCAACACTTGCCATGCACACACATATCACTCGTCAGTCTGTCAAGTGGTGTGCGGAAGGAAAAGTACAAAAAATTAAATAAATAATGTTTAAATTTGTTATAAAATCAAATTACTACCACCAACCACTATTTCCAATAATACTTATGTGATGAAGTGTATAAGTAAGGTATAAAATGAAAAGATATAAGGAGGATGAGGAAGAGGTAGGAGGAGGAGAGGGAGGAAGAAGGGGAGGAAGAGAAAGAGGAAGATGAAGATAAAGAGGAGGAGGAGTGGTCAGGGAGGAGTAAGAAGAGGAGGATGGAATAATGAGGAGTATGAAGGAGGTAAAAGTGGTCAGGAGGGGGGAGTAAGAGGAGGAAATAGAGATTTAAGTAACATTAAAAGGAGGGGGGAGGAGGAAGAGGTATTGGTCAAAATAGTAAATATTTCGCATTTGTGCTTGTTATGAATAACTTCCTGAGCTTTCGGACGAAACATGAGAAAGTATGTGGGGAAATTGATAGTGAGTAAAGTTCTAGCAAGGTGTGATTCGCATAAATAGCGGTAGGAAATAAATATGTTATCGATTGGAAGCATTAATCGCGTAGAATTCAATACTATTCGAGCCATTAAATGTTCAACGCTTTATTGCAGGTGCGGTGGTCTGTTCATTCAATATGCACTCCTTAGCGCGCAGGAAGAATTCATGACGATTAAAATAAAAATAAGTTTATCTAACTCAGAAACATATAAATAAAGAGCAGTTTTTTTTTATTTTTGTATGTTTTTTCTTATTTTTTTGTTTTTTAATTTTTTGGATTTGTTTTTTTACTAAAAAAAACAATTAGAAATTCTGGTGGAAAGAAGACGTTATACTTTTCAGTAAAACCTCTATTCCCTCGAGTACGCGTTTTGAAATTTCATAAGCGTCAGTTGCTAATTGGTATGATGGGCGCGAGTTCAATCCGTTATCTAATATCCATTAAAAAACTTTCCTTATTTGGGACTTAACACAGGCATGCGAAATATCGAGTCATTTAAATGCTAATGTTTTTCCCTTAATGATTTTACTAAATCGCTTACCCATTACCGAACTTTCAGATGTATTACTTATGAATTAAAAAAATGATAAAAAATCATTTAAGATGGTGGAAACAAAAAATCCTAGAAAAAGATAGGCCAGTTGTTCGCGAGCAATGTTGCGGGGGATCCAAGTGCAGTGAGAAACTCCACAAACACACACTCCTGGTTAAGTCCAAGGGTTGGAATCGTTGATGAGGAGGCGGGCATCTAAGGAGGAACACTAATGTTTAAAGTTTGTTAAAAATCTTTAGACCACAACCAGGGTATTTCGCGTTTACTTTGGGGTGAGTGTATAAGTATGGGTATAAATGAAAAGATATAAGGAGGATGAGGAGAGGTAGGGGAGGAGAGGGAGGAAGGGGGGGGGAGGGAGTTGAAGATGAAGTAAGAGGACTTTAGGGTAGGATGTGGTCAGGGTGGAGTGTAGAAGAGGAGGAGGAGGGGGAGGAAGAGTGGAGGATAGGGGCCGTTACGGGGAGTAGTAGGAGGAGGTTGGGGAGGAGGAAGCGGGGTGGTCAGGGGGGAAGGTATGGAGGGGGGATGAATGGGGGGAGGGAAGAGGAGATGAAGGTGTAGGAGTGCGTGGAGGCGATCGTGGGAGTGGGGGGAGGAAAATTAAATAAGAGTCAAGCCAAATGAAGAAAAAGAAGAGGAGGAGGAGGAGTGGTCAGGAGGGGGGAGTAAGAGTAGAAGGAAGAGGGGGAGGAAGAGAAAGAGCAAGATGAAGAGGAAGAGGAGGAGATAAAAGAAGAAAAATATAGTTTATAGTAAGTTTGTTTAAGTTTATTGTGATTCGATAAGTAAAAAGCTTAATATAGCGTTACTTGACGATTATGTCTTAAACCGCTGTTTGAACGACAAATCAAATACCCAGAGGTTAAGTGACGCTACGTCAGTCAGAGCCGAGGCTATATTGTATGTCTCGCCGGTCGTCGTTCCCTGGCAACCGGGCCTGTAATTTAATTTGATTCATTCCTTATTTGCATCAATATCCGAATATCTGACCTGAAAATAAACTAATAAAGAAACATAATTTTAATGCAGCGTGTTTGACGTCGCAATTTAAATTGAGAGATGCAAATTTGTTAGTGTTTAACTTTTATCTTAATGATTTTAAAGTTTACTTTCAGGGTAGAAACTGAATTCTATGAATATTTTGATAATTCATAAAAGTTAGTTTTACTAAGTACGATTGAAATGGTAATAGAAAGATGGATGAATAATATCTTATAAAAGAAGATTAATTTAGTTGATAAATAAATCTGGTAGATGGCTGAGTTAGTTTTTACACTCGAGTGCTCTTTTCTTTCTAACTTAAAACACATGTGTATAATCTTCACTTTGGTAAAGTTTAAACTAAAAACATCCTTTATATTTATTAATTTTATAACAGTGTAAATGGACTTGAGAAGTCAATGAATTACTTTTTTACGCTTTACACAAATCTATGACATTCCATCCTCGCATTGTAGCTAGGCAAATTATTAACAATCAGATGCATTCCGTTTTAATATAACCTACGTATGACAAAATAAAATTTTAACTAAAATATTTTTGCTAATCGATTGTGATCAATTCGTTTGAAGATATTTTGAAACGACAAACGTATGACTTTGACGAATATCGATGATATAAAAAGTACAAAATTACAAATGAATCTGATAAATTTAAACCCATCAACATTGTTAGGGTCCGATGAAAAACTAGAGTTGGGATGGTGACAAGTCGTTGGGATTGACAGAAACAATCAGATTGTCACCTAAATAACGGACGTGATGCTCATACGAGACCAGTAGAGATGTTGTTTGTGAATTACGTCCTACAGTAAAGCATTTAGATTTTTTCTTTTTGTTTTGTTTTGTGTCTTTCTACGCCTGTTGGCATTTTTTACGTTTTGAACGGTCCAAACCCCGGCCTTGTTACAACCAAACGTCGACCTGTTGTTAGGCTGCATAAATAATTAATAATCCAATGATGAAATGGCACCTGGGTCTATATTCAACCCTTCAGTTTTGAAGGCACTAACCCTACTTAGCCAGTCCAATTACTTGTTAAAGTTAAATAAAATATCTTTAGAGTACTTTGATTTTTGAGATATCATACCTGCTCAAATTTGAATCGTTTGGAAGTCCTCAGCTACTCACAGAACCGCCAACTAGTTTTGTTATTAAATTTCTTTTTCTAAAACTATCGAACGCAAACTTTTTTAATTTGCCATACTTTTAGTAATAGTGACGCCGACTTTAAAAGTGGAATTCTTATAAAAGTTTTACAAGTAAAATAGTTTTAGAGTGTTTTAAGAAAAGTATAACGATATATTTATTTTTAAATCATAAAAATAAACAAGATAAGAAGCTTTGTGGATTTCTGAAAAGTGATTAAACTCAGTGTTGAAATTCAAACAGCTGTAACTACTGTATTAATGCACCTTTTAAAGTCCGTGTGCGGCATTGTACTTTGCTAAGTGAGGCCTTCAGTTTGATACTAATCTTGACCTATGCTGCCTTTTAAGAATTTCGTCTGACTTATTGTGGACTGTCCACAAAGGGTCATCCTGTCGGCAATTGGACAGATGTGTGAACACACCAGTATGCACGTGTTAACTTTGGTATTTTTTCTATTGTGGCGTTCCAGACTTAATTATCACCCAGTATATTTTTTATAATTAATTGAAACTAATTCCAGCATACAGGTAAATACTTGCAAACGCAGAAAACTTGTATTCCAATTCATATTTTGTTTTCAATCTTTGTAAACATTATTTCTTTTGTTTTGGAAAAGGAATTGAAAGCAATTGAAATGGAACTACGGGAATAGATGAATATCTTTCACATTCAATATAAGATATGGATATACCTTTCAAGCTACATCTAGAAACCTTCTTAATTTATTGATAATCACTCTCCAAGAATTTATCACTGAATCGAACCTCACACACGGGTTTAATCTGATTAGTTTATAATTGAACTGCGGCAAACGATTCAGCTCAAAACCTTCCCACAGTGGTTCTCCAAATAGAGACAATGCTTAACCTTCATTCATAACTGATGGATCCATCCGTCATTATTCTGCTTTCATGCATGAACACGTATGGAATGTTTAATGTCAAGTATCAAGTATCAAGCGAACTTGTGAATTAACGAGCTGTTGGTAAGCCTGGCTTCAGAGAACTTGAATGTCAAAGTCTTACCCCGATATTTAGTAAACGGTTAACTGGTACATCTTATTAAACTATTACAGCGATAAAGCATTTTGAACATATTTGTGGGATATTCATACGTATCTGAGACGCAAATCTAAACTGAATTAGTCGAATATATGCAAAGAGAGTGTACTTAATCTGTGAAACGTGATCTTTGTTAATGGTAAATATAGGTTTAGTTATATTTCTACAAAAAATATAATCATCCTGATTCTCAAAAATTTCTAAATTAATTCGTAGTCATCAGTGGTCTTAACTGGCGATGTAAAGGTACATAGTATATTTTTATAATAAACTAGCTGACCCGGTGAACTTCGTAACGCCTGACAGTAAATACATGTTAACTTTAAGATTTGCCATGTTGTGAAGTCGAATAGCATTACGGCTTCATTGCTCGGTCGTGGTCATAGAGAATAACAATACTGAAACGATAAAACATATTAATAACATTCCCATAAAACAAATAAATCTGAGTGGATTAATTCACAATTTTCAAATCGAACCAAAATCCAAACCAAACCTAACTGTAATACGGCTTTTATAGGAAAGATATACAACAGCTGATTATTATAATAAACGTAATATTATAAACATTTTAATTATCATATAAACACGTGATTTTAATCAGACAGAAGATAAAAATATAAATACATAATCCCCCAAAAACCGTAAACTATTAACGTGGCGAATAAAGCTGTTCACCTTTTACAGCACGTATTTACTTACAAAGTTTTACATTAATGAGTGATACAGATGGCATTGGATAGTAAAGCATATTGCTAATGGAAAGTAAACCAATCAGCTGTAGCTAAGAAATCAAAAGTATTCTTTGTAGTAAATTTGTAAACAAACTTACTCTCCATAAGGTTGACATTAGAAATTTAAAACACACTAAAATGGAAACTTACGGGGTTTTCTAAAATATTTCTTCACTAAAACCTTCCCGGACACATATAGAGCAACTTCCTAAAGTTTCATGGCGATCGGATGAGTAGTTTGGCAACGCATACATACATACATATATACATACATACACACATACATACATACACACGTTCAATTTTATATATAGAGATTAACAAGAATTTTTATAAAAAGAGGTCAGGTTTAACGAGTAAGAATTTGGTAAAAAAACATTTGGGCCGAGTGACGAGCTATATTGTTTCGTGTTATTGTTAAATTTATTACGCTCAATACTTCAATTACAAAGTACAAATTCGTTCATAAAATAACATCCACCTTTTCCTAACATTTGAAACTGTGGATTTATAAATGTTTATTATTTTTCTTATGATTTATTCATTACCTAAACATCAGATGATTTTTTTCTTCGTTCAAAGTCAGAAAAGATACATTTTTTGTCATCATTGCAATCATAGGAAATAACTATATTCCAAGCACTATGACGATAAGAAAATCAATACGCTTTTCAGTTATGGATACAGCGACAGACAGTGTATGTGCTTCATCCACACCAATGCCTTGTCATCCGGAGCATCATTAACCACATTATTGTCATTCGACTAGCATATATCATTGTATCAGACTGTTCAATGTATCCGGTTCCAATGGAGACAAATCAAAATCACACAACATCATTAACTGTTTAGTAGTATACTAGCTCTACAGTTCACACAGCTCTGCAAACAATGTATTGTAGACAATATACCAAACTACATAACTAACTTAAACATCTCTTAATACAGAAATGATTGAGAACAAAGAGGAATGATATTTTTCAAGAATATACTTTACTGAATGTTCTACTTTTGCTTTCTTCTACCTTATGATAGTTAAAGGAGAAAGTATTTTTTCTCTATAAAACTTTTACAAATTTGAGTTTTCAGTGTATGAATCCATTTTTGTGTTCCCTGGACCCAAAAAAGTGGGTTTTAAAGTGAGTGAAGTTAGTGTAAGATACCATAATAAACTGTATATCCACATTGTCATCAAGCATTTTTCAATTTTATTTTACTCATAACAAAAAGGATGTAGCAAACGAAGTAATCTTTTTTTATCGGGTGAGTTTTATACCCATAAAATTTAAGCAATAAAAATTTCTAAAATTAAAAAAAATACCACATGTATGACCATCAACATGGTGAAAAAAATTAGGCCATCACCAATAAACCAGCTTAAAACTAAAAAATAATTTATAAAGCTATTAGTCTAAGACTAATTGATACAGATGAAACTTGAAGTGAAAACTAAACAAAATAAGTTGTCTAAGTGCACCTTGTGTTAATCTTATGGAAAATGCTACGAAAAAATCGATTTTTTCTATTAGCTACCTTTAATAATAGTTTAGGCTTGTATCTCGCTTGCACCATCTTATTTCATTTTCTGTATCCTTTAAACATTTTTAGCCTTAAAAAATATTATTTCAAGAGGTGATCGTAAAAATTAAAATACTCAGTTCATAACACAATTTGTTTCACGAAACCAGATTGGTTTGGGAGTTATTGATTGGTTTCGAATAATTAGTTAGGTTATGTTTCACATTTTCACCTGTTTTCCTTATTGTATTTTTTACAGTAAACCTTGTCATATTACATCAGATTTATTGTTTGAAATTCATTATTGGTGATAGGATTTATGTTATTTAGATTTATATTGCGGATATTCTCCATCACGATTTTAATTAAAAAGTTTCGGGATCTGGAATCTGATCCTGTCCTCAGGAAAACTAATATCTAAAACATACACAATTAATACATAATTCGAACTAAGTCCGGATTATTTATTAATTGTGTTATGTCTTTGGTATTAGTTCACCTGAGGACGGGATCAGATTCCAGATCCCGAAACGTCGTGAAACTTTGTTTTACTTAAAATCGTGATGGAAAATGTCCGCAACAAAAATCTAAATAGCATACATCCTACTCAGCTTCAACTAATACTTAAAAATTTAAAACTAAAAGTAATTATGCAAAGAGTAGGGTTTAAACCTTCCAAATAACTCACAAAACCCTCTCCACACTCCACGTAATACCCCATAATGATTATTTACTTTCGCCACTTCGTGTCAAGCGAAACCTACCACGCGATGTTTGCGTGTCAAAAAGTCCTTAAACTAGTTCCTATACTCATTGGAATCACCATCAAATTTTCAAACATACTAATTGTATTGTGAAGTAGCTCGGCTACACTGTGCTTACCTCGTAACGCAAAGTTTAACGGTTCAAATCCGGAGCAGTAGTCCATATTGATGCCTTTTTGAATGCCGACCAACCTATGTAGGTATTTCGAGCCAAGGTAATGCTACTGAGTAAGGGTGCACACTGTACAGCCAATGGCATCTAAGAGACCTACAGTTTAACGTTGAATCTGAACCACAATATCGCTTCTTGTGTAATTATACGGATAGTCATTGAAGGTAAACGTAGTATTCAATTAAGCCTTCGTTAGTCCACACCAGGCAACATATCGCAGTGACTGACCAGCGATTAAAACTATCCACAATTTGTGCCCTCCAAGTATCTGAACCATAAGAGACGCCACTGTTACAGCTATTAATTAGCAATTATTATTTAACTAGCAGTAAGCCCGTCCTTTGTACGGGTTGTAGGATTCAGTTTAAAGAAGAAAGATTATCATACCAAAATGTAAACCTGAAATCCTAAACATATCAATACAAATAAAATAAATCAATACCCAGCTTTATTATTTAGCATTACTTTAAGATTAGAACATTATACCACTATTATAACTAGTTATACGTTAGCATAACTTTTTAATATAGTATGATTTCCAAGTGGGTTTGAAATAAATGAACTAATATTGATTTGATAGCTGTTTGTTTTGATTTCTATTAAATCTTTAAACTACAAAGACAGCTGATTATTATCCAGTAAGTTTTTCATTGAATGGATAAAATCGTGTAATATCGCGTAAAGTGGGTTTTACAATGCTCGTTATTTACTCATGGCCGATTTAAAGCATTTATTTTTGGAATGTAGAGTTACATGAAATAAGTTTCATTGTAATCTTCTCCGTTTTTTCGGAGAAGACGGCGTAAAATTCCTGGAGCGTCACAGACAAAACAGACAAAAATGAGTTAAGACGGTTTCGGCTTCTCTGTTTATAATTATGGCCAAATAAAAAATAATTACGGTGTTTATACATATTACGTTTGTTATGATGATCAGCTGTTGTATATCTTTCCTATAAAAGCCGAATTACAGTTAGGTTTTGTTTGGTTTTAGGTTGGATTAGAAAAATTGAGAATCAATCCACTCAGATTTATTTATTTTGTGGTAATGGTATTAATATGTCTTATCGTTTCAGTATTACTATTAACTATGCCACAACCCAGAAATCTAATTTTTCACAATGAAGTCGTAATGCTATTCGACTTCAGGACACGGCCAATCTGAAAGTTAACACGTATTTACTGTTAGGCGTTACGAAGTTCGCCACGTCATAATAATAACAAGTATAAGGACCTATTATAAATAATACTATAAAAGTATTAAAATCGTTTATACATGAGATAGATTAATATTGTGCAATAGGAGATTTTAATTGTGGAGATTGTGGATTGTACAAGAGAATCTACCAAATAATTAGTTGTATTTTGTATAATTACTAACTTATTATTGGATTTATCTTGTAATCCAAATTTTTGGAATTGCGTAAGAGAAAACTACAAGTTATGACTAGTAATATTAATTTTTACTAGTGATATTAGTTGGTAAATTTCAGTGCAAGAGGCCCCAGACAGTTACACTATATTACAGATCGAATACCAGCCACTGCACCACTCTCTCATCATGAAGCTTTAGATAATTGACAAAGCTCAAACAGAGCCGATGATTGCCATCTGTAATCAGCCACACTCCGTCAGACTTCATTATTGCATTAGGTTTCGCTGAATTCAGGACAAAAGTGGTCATAGTGATGTTAGCCTTTTCTGCACTCTTGAATGTATGTTAATAATGTTTTTTCTGTTTTTCATATTTAACTTAATTTTTTTTTATTTTATCTTTTACCATTAGAATCAGCTTTAAAGACTACAAAATTTAGTTCTTTAAAGTGATGGTCTATCTCCAACGGTTACCGAGATATTAAAAGTCTAAACACAGTACGTTGTATTTTGGAGATCCAATGTTAATCACATGGAGGACAAGGAAAAACTAATTTTTCACTTATTAACAAATAGCTTTGAATGGAACTTGATATATATCTTCATGTGGTTGAGATCCATCCATTTATGTTTAAAAATCATAGTTTATGTGTTCCTCACAGCAGCTAACCAGCATACTCTTTTCCCAGGATAATCATATAGATAATCTCCTTTATTTTTGGACAGATGAAACTTGGTGTAAGTGGTCAAAAGGAATTAATCTCTATATATAAAATTGAATGTATGTCTGTCTGTATGTATGTATGTATGTCCTTTATGCGTTGCCAAACTACTCATCCGATCGCCATGAAATTTTAGGAAGTTGCTCTACATGTGTCCGGGAAGGTTTTAGTGAAAAAATATTTTCGAAAACCCCATAAGTTTCCATTTTATGACGTTTTAAATTTCTAATGTTAACCTTATGGAGAGTAAGTTTGTTTACAAAATGTCTACAATGAAAACATTTGATTTCTTAGCTACAGCTGATTGGTTTACTTTCCATTAGCAATACCGTATGCTTTACTATCCAATGCCATCTGAATCATTCATTAATGTTAAACTATGAAGTAAATGTGTACTGTAAAAAATGAACATCTTTATTCACCACGTTAATAGTTTACGGTTTTGGGGGATTATCTATTTATATTTTTATTTTCTGTCTGATTAAAGTAACGTGTTTATATGATAATTACAATGTTTATATTATTACGTTTATTATAATAATCAGCTGTTGTATATCTTTCCTATAAAAGCCGTATTACAGTTAGGTTTCGTTTGGGTTTGGATTGGATTGTGAATTAATCCACTCAGATTTATTTGTTTTATGGGAATGTTATTAATATGTTTTATCGTTTCAGTATTGTTATTCACTATGCAGCGACCCAGAATATATAACCTTTCACAATGAAGCCGTATTGCTATTCGACTTCAGAACATGGCCAATCTTAAAGTTACCATGTGTTTACTGTGAGGCGTTACGAAGTTCGCCGGGTCAGCTAGTCAGGCTATAAATATTTACTTTCAGTGTTCCTCACGGCAGCAAACCTGCTTACTCTTTCCTATGTTAATCTTATGTAGAATTGACAAATAATTAACTCTCATATTTATTGCCAGATATTATAAAACTTGTCATATAATAATATTTATTACGCAGGTCTGCTGCGACTAAGGTATTCCTATTCAAGCTAAGCGCAAATTGTTAAAACTTCGTTAATGTCTTACCAATATTGTAATTATTTCGAACCGGAGTAGCTCGAAAGCCTCAAATTATTAACAGCTCAGCCGCTAAGACAGCGTAATCCCTGGATGCCGATAGATTAAGTTCGAGAGTTCTTCGACAACAGTTGATGGGATCCAACCAATTTGACAACCTCCCAAGTCATCCATGATGCCTTGTAATCAAGACTAATGCTGTTTACTTCCACCTTCCACCTTCCCCCTGTAACCTTCCACCTTTACCAATCGCTGCTAAGTGCTTCCAATCGCGGTCTTGTTTCTACAACTACGTTTTGAAAGTAGCGGTTTAATAGTTTCTCGTAAAATATTTTCAACTATTATTTCTTGACAAGATTAACTGTTTATAAATTCAATACAAAAACACGTTTCACATAAAATCACAGGAAATCCGTGTTCTTCTTCTTAACTCAAAGTTTCTTCACTCCAAAGCTATTCTAAAGCGTGCTTATTCTCCAAAACTGAGGAGTTTTTGTAATATACATAGACATTTTTTCGCAGCCACATTACTGCGAAAACGACCGTTTTAATATATGCTTTACAGGTCAAAAGTAATCCTTTCTCACCCAAGGGAGGAAAAGGTTTAGCTGATGTTAAGGTCATCAGCTGAAAGTTATTACAGTGTAAAAATACGTGTAAGTCGATAAGTTATTGATCGTATCACAAGTAATAATCGATTGTTGTGTCAATCAGAAGAGTGGTCAATCAGCTGTTCAACTTTTCGTTACTACTACAATAAAAATATGGAAACAACTGTTTCATCTGTAATTTTTACATGGATATGTCTTAGCTCTGCGGGGGTGTTGGTGATTTGTAAGATGGAAAACATGTAACACGTTTTCATAAAAACTACCAGAACTAGTGTATTCATTTTTTTAATATAAGAGAATAAGAACAACTATTTTTATGAACTGAAAACATGATCTAACCTATTTCCCACAGGGAAGAAATACACACCTTTTTGGTACAGTAGTTTATTATTTTATGCAGTCTGACAAAAACATAGCATTTAACACGTATGAAAAGTGTATATTATAAAATTAAATAATAGTTAATCTGCACGGTCAAACGTACATTAAATACAGTGACATTACTGACAATAATAATATTAACTACTAATAAATATCTCCACTATTGCCAAACGTTAGTGAGGTAAAGTCTAGATTAACAGATGCTTGTGTGTAGACCACAGTTGTTATCAAATTATAATAGCGAATTTAGTTCAAAAAAGAAAAAATAAAATAATTAACTAAGGTAATAATTTTAATAATTTAACAGTGGGATTGGTTTTAGTTGTATGAAATATGCTTTTTCTTTTGTTGCCATGTACTATTTTTACTTTTTATTCAACACAGTATAAGTGTGTGCGAATTATAGTTTGATACAAGCTCCATTCTTCGATGTATTGCTTCAGTTTTAGTGCTGTAATTAGGGTATGTTATTTTTCACTCACAAACACTAGCAAAACTGTTGCAATATTTCCTGTCACAATACTAACGTACAGGTCAGATTGCGTGTTTAATTTATTTATCATGGGTTTAAAATCAATGACCGATATAAACTAGCTAATATTGATTTGACAGCTGTTTATTTTTCTTTCTATTAAATATTTAAACTACAAAGACAGCTGATTATTACCAGTACGTGGTTCATTGATAGCTGAAAGCAAAATGCGACTAATATAGCGTAAAAAGTGGTTTTTTAAATGCTCGTAACTTACTTTTTAAGGGGTGGCGAACAATTTCAAGCTTTGGAATGTAAAAAAATTCATGAAATAAGTTTCATTGTTATCAATTTTCCCGTTTTTCGGAGAAGACAGCGAAAAATGTTTCCTGGAGCGTCACAGACAAACAGAAAAAAATTGAGATAAGACGTGTTTCGGCTTCTCTAACGCACGAAACGTAAAAATGACGAAAAAATAAATAACTTTAAGCAATGTACAGACAAAACACTTATATTGATATATAAATATACGTGAGTGTGTTTCAATCATAAAAAATCCAGTCGTGAATTCAGACGAGGAATAAATCCGATGTGATAACCATAAGCGACGTACCTCACTGAAAACGTGAAATTTAAAAACTAAAATATAACATTTACCCTTTTTTATAGAAACTCTATTTATCCAAAAGTGGTGAACATGCTAAAGCTTTTACAGGAAAACATTCAAAGCACTTTGGGTACCTGCCGTGTTTTGTATTTAATTTATTTTTACATGTTTAACCAATTAGCGTGTACTATTAGCGTAAAAGACCAACTTGTAAAATATTTTCCTCAAAACTATATAATAAATATAATAATATTGATTTTTTTAAGTTAATAAAACAAATTAGAAATCTTCTGTAGTTATGTTTTTGTTAGTTTCACATTTTTCCGTTTGATTTTCAATAATAAACATTAAAATGTTGTTTACTTGCTGGATATTCAATTTACAAATGAGTGAGTACGTAAATTTAAATTCTAGTTTTATATAAATGAAATAAAATACTAACGTTTTCTGTAAAATATATACTGTATTGTTCTCTTGAACGTTCTTTACTATTGTCAATGGAATTTTGGATGAATATTTTTATTAAAAAAATACACACACAGTCATTATTGAAACCAAGCTACAGTGTCGTCTTACTAAAATTTATCATTAATATATATAGACTGGGACGGTGGCGACGTCCTGTAATCCAGCTACTTGGAGATCATGAATTGTGGATAGTTGAGAGCGATGGTCGGTGAGTGTGGTGTTCTCTTGAGTGGATTAACGTCCCACTCCGAACTAGACCAATTCGTGAATTCAGAGGCCGTGGTTCGGATTCCACGTTAAACTGTAGGTCCATTAGATAAGCCATTGACTGTTGCGCTATTAATTAACAGTTCTGTCTATAGATCATGTCAGCCTTAGTCAGTAACAAGACTACAAGATCGCGCTACAATCCTCAATACATACTGGGCTTAAAATACCTACCTTGTAGTTTGGTCGCCATTTTAATAATCTAATCTATTTAGTTCTGAATGTAATAGTATGTAAATAGGATATTCACGGGGACATCTCTGGTTAGCCTATGTGACTCATGTATCTTGTTAACTTTAATACACCACAAACGCTCTATTGGTGAAGGTTGAAAAAGATAAAAATGATCTTATTTAGTTCCTAAAGGGAAATAAGTTAGATCATTGTATGTGCTAATTTTATCGAAAATTTACCTTCCATTTAGTATTTCTGTTATTTATAAATTAAATAATACTCTCCAGATACATCTGAAACGAAAAATTCTGTAAATAAAAGCAGCCTTTGGCCGGAGACGGATGACTAGCGTATGATTGATATTTGCAATCAACACTCCACCCATCAGTTCTACATGCCGTTGCTACCTTGATTGGATCTTTGCACTGCGGATGAAAAACATAAACATTCCTCTTGATTACTGTATTTTGGTTTATTACTAGCTACAATCCAGTCCTTTGTACGTGTTGTCTTAAACAAGAAAATATGTATTTTTAGCTCAGATAGAAAATCAATGTTACAATCTCATATAAGTTGAGAAAAAATTTAATAAACTATCATTTTGTCTAAGCTTCGAAATCTGTGATCGATGTAAACAAACTAATATTGAATTTATTTAGACAGCTAATATTGATTCCTTTCCATTATTCACTTATAAAGATCTTACTGTCAAATGAAGAAAAAATGAGTTTTGTATGGCTAAAAGCCGGTACTTTATCCGTGCATTATTTTATATTTAATATACATTTTAAAAATTAGATCATTGAAATGGCAACCATACTACAATGTAGGTATTTTAAGCCAAATATGAATGAACAAGATGATTGTGGCGCGATCTTGTAGTCTTGTTACTGACTAAGGCCGACATGTACCTTAGACAGGACTGTTCATTAATAGCCCTATAACCGATGGAAACTAATGAACCTACAGTTTAATGTGGATTCCAAACCACTGCCTTTGAATTACGAATTGGTCTAATTGTGATGATGGTCTTTGCGGATTTATCTAGAATTGAATAGTGTGAACGTTAATCCACACAAGAGAACACTACACCTACCGACCATCTCTCACAACTATCCCCAATTCGTGACCTCCAAGTAGTTGGATTACAGGACGTCGCCACCGTCCTAGTCGAAGTGAATTATTAAAGTTTTTTGATAGAGTTAAATAGCCGTATCATGAAAATCTCCTTTTTGGGTTCTTTTAATAGCGGTAACCTCAAAATTTTTCATGGCACATTAAAGACATTCTTAAAAGATAACCTAAAATAACGTGTAAAGTAAGAAATACGACAGAAATTTAAACATTGATAACGACTTTTAGCTTTTTTAGGAGCTAAAGTGTTTTTGATTTCCAACGTCAAGTGCGGCCACTTTTGGTTTGGTTAAAACGCATTGCGTACCAAAAATGGCGACTTTTTCTCCTAGGTATGGAAACTACTAAGAGACTTCAAGGATCCCTATCTTAACAATGTTAAACATGTACCTAAAATCCCGTACAATATTTTTATATTTTTATCTTTTTGGTACAACTTTATTTGAAAAAAATCGCTACCGCGTAAAAAAGTTACTTATGTCAAGAGTATGTGAAAAATTTCTAGCAGCTTCCAATAGCTATGGTAGTTTATGTAAAACAGGTCAAACGTTGTAAAAAAGTTGAATTTCTATAAATCCCGGTACAAAAGTGAAAGAGAGGGAAAATTGGCACGAACGGTAATGACACAGTATTTTTTAAAACATTCTCAAAAATAAACTATATTACCTAGGATTATAATTTTTGCACAGTTTTATTCACAAATTACCAAAGAATCTTTTAAGCTCATAAACAATTTTTTTTCCATTGTACAACAATTTAAACCCTCTTTAGTAGAAAATTATTACATAATCAATAAATTCTCCATGTTGTATGGAGGGATAGAATAAAAAGTAATGGATTACTAGTTTTTGAACGCTTATGGAACATGTTAGAGTGTAATTATCATTATTACTGCGTGCACCAGCTGATGGAGGTTGCGGTGGATGGGCGGCGAGTCGCTACCAACAGCTGACCGCCAGAACAGCTGATTGAGCAGGTAAACACCATTAGCAGCTGGCCGGTGCGGCTCTCCGGTGGTGATTGCAATTATCAACAAACAACGGAAAAGGGCTTTTGACACTGTTTAGCCACAGTAACCGAACTATCCAATGGGTAAACGTCTATTACCTAATAGAGCTATAAATACCTTTTTGAAATGGCAACCTGACCAGGTATCTAAGTATTTTAAGCCAAGTATAAAATGAGAAATGAGTGAAAGATGATTGTAGTGCGATCTTGTAGTCTTGTGACTATACTTAATACTTACTTAATACTTTTAACTGAAATGGTGACCTACCCAGGTAGGTATTTTAAGCCAAGTATGAATGAGGAATGAATGTAGGATGATTGTGGCGCGATCTTGTAGTCTTGTTACTGACTAAGGCTGACATGTTCCTTAGACAGGACTGTTAATTGAAAACCCAACAGTCAAATTCATCTAAGGGACCTACAGTCTAAAGTTTACATTTAATTAAGTCTAATAGTTACAATTAACAACAATTAAGTCTACAGTTTAACGTAGAATCCGAACCAATTCTGTCTCTAAATTACGAACGTTCACGCCATAGAAAATCACATCCATCAACCAATGCTTATTACAATCCACGATCGTTGACCTCCAAGTAGCTGGATTACAAGATAAGTCACCGTCCAAGTCAAATAGAATATTAGAAAATAACTGCAAATATACAACGATTATTTAAAACGTATTATAACGAACTATTCTGTAAATAAGATCTTTAAGTGTAACTATCTTAAACAAATAATTAAGTCTGACAATGTTATAAATACATAAAATCAAATGTATTTTTAGAAGATAACAGAATAATAATTTCAAATCGGTTATAACTACTGGTATAGTCAACGGCTTACGTGTCTTGTTCAAGACTAATTGCGAGTCCTGTTGGTATCTTATGTAACTAACGCTGAATCATTGTATTTTAATTCACCACTGAGTTTGTAGAGGTCCTAAAATTGCAACTATAAATCAAGCAACTTTTAATGAAAATCGTTCAAGCTTTTTTTTGAGAAATTTGAATTTTTATGAATTTTTGGGGTCAAACGTCAAACTGATATTTGACTAGATATTAACTGATTTTTGGACAGGATAGCAGCTAACTAAAATTTTGCATTATTCACGAAATATGAAGCTAATTTACCAAATGGAAAAAGTTAATTATAGTATCATATTAATGTAATCTATATTTTTACCTGTAATACCAAGTGTTATTAATCGAAGATTTTTTTAGAAGTATAAAAATTACTTCGTACTAAAATAAACTTCGTGCATCGCGATTTAGTATCATTTAGTGCCATATTCAACCCAACAACGCAAAGCTCCGATCAGAGTCACGTTCGGTCAATGACCTCTCTATTGAGCAAATAGGTTCTCGATTGATCTCTATTAACATGCACAGCTCGTCGTTGTGTTTTTGTAAATATGTTTTCATTCTATTAATTATATATTTTTATATATCCCTTTAAACCTTTTTAGAAAACTAATCCATTCTTAAACATGTGTATACACATGCATCATACAACGTATAAAGGAAGGGGGTTTTATTAGTGGTTCGTTGTATTGGGGTCTTGCTGTATTTTAATACACATAAAATGATTCATTATTTTATCTAATTAGAAAACATAATTATAGGTTTAATAAAGCTAGCGGTCACTGAAGATTCAACTTGAAAGACGAGAGGACGGCCTGAAAGTGCTTGTCTTGTAATTAAAACACTGATTGATGTGGCTGACTATTTCTTATAAAGAAGTACATTTTTAATCAGCTTTATTGGAAAAAAATTATTAATCAATTACAAAATACATGCAATAAATGGCAAAATGAAATTAAATGTTTAAAGCAAATCACTGTTCAGTGATCACAAATCCTACTAATTATATTTTTTTCTAATAGTCGTGTTTCAATTCACTTTAACGTGTAAGCCAAAACACGCTTGCCCAGTTATCAACCGTCTTGGACACAAATTCAAAGGCAAATGGTAAATATATCCATGGTAATATATGTTGGGGTAAAAACAGGTAATTTAAGATATACAACTAGGTACTTTGATACTCTTAATATACGGGGAAATTAACAAAAGAGATTAAGAATTAGACGGGGAAAGTGCCGTGCCCTGTAATCCAGCTACTTGGAGGTCACGAATTGTGGATAGTTGTGAGCGATGGTCGGTGGGTGTAGTGTTCTCTTGTGTGGATTAACGTCCGCACTATTCAATACTATGTTCATCTGCAAAGACCATCCTCATAATTAGACCAGTTCGTAATTTAGAGGGGAAATTTGGTTTGGATTCTTCATTTAACTGTAGGATCCTTAGATCTCATTGGCTGTTTGTCTATTAATAAACAGTTTTGTTAAGGAGCAAGTCAGGCTTAGTCAGTAACAAGACTAGACGATTGTACCACAATATTTTTACTCTTATTTCTAATTCAAGCTTTGCTTACAATACCTACTTAGAAAGGTTCATACTACAGAGAATATGAAGCATAAAATAATAAAAAGTATTAAAGGATTATTAAAAAGGATCATAATAGTTCAACGTAAACTCACAATTTCAATGGATTTTAACCTATTTGGACTCAGAGTTTGATAGTTTGTGGATACGTAACTATGGATTAATGTAGATATCGCTCCATCAGTTCTGCTTTCGCCCAACTGCAGCTTAACTTTGACATCGTGTCAACCTGCCGAATGTAATTTAACTTTACCATATATCAATTTTGTATGTCCGAACTTTGAGGGCGTTCAGTAGATGAATTAGAATTTCCATTAGGCTAATTGAATTGTGTTCTAGGCTTATACAACTCATTCGAAGTTCATCACTAATCCGGCCTGAAGTTAAAGTTAAATTTACAAATAGGAGGAATTAATTTATAAACTATAGTCTAAAATATGTGTGAACTGCTTTATTTATGGAAAAATTCGGATAACTCTTATTTTAACTTATTTTCCAAAGATAAAAACGTCTTTTTAGAAGAAGTGTGTGAATTCTGAATTTAATTATTGACATTTATAATTTGTAACTGTATAAATTTATTTAAAAATTGAAAACTGGATTATTATTAGATTTTGATTTTCTAAAGATACCACCCTTTCAACAAACATATTAGGAAGTTTTTAAATATAAAAATAAGAATAAAGTACCAAAACCAGTTTTTATTTAACAATATGCATTTATTTATTTAAAAATGATTTTTTGCACCAATTGTATAAATAATATTTAAGTTTATATTCTAATATTTTTCATTTGTATTCAAAGACACAAAAATTAAATTTTTTATTTAGGCTAATATGAGAAGAGGATAACTCATCATTTTCAAACACAACAACAATGGAAACCTGTTTCAAATGTTCATTTTACGAATGCCAACACCCCTCCCTCCCAGAGGTAAAACACATTTATGTCAAAAGCTATATATTATTTTAGATATAAATTATTTTAAATGGTAATTTGTACATTACGCAAAGGTTGTTCTGTGCTAGCTTACGGAATAGTATTAGAACAAAACTTCTATTGCAAGTTCCAAAAGTGTTTGTGGTTCTGACGATTCAGAAACTTTAACACTTGAAAGTTCATACGATGAGGTCCCTGCAAAAGTTTATATAAGGTGTACTATTTATATCTCAACAAACATTCCAACGTAATATTGGAATATGCAGTGACTGCGAAAGGGTGCTTGCATATTTTTATTAAATAATTTATAGTACTTTATGAATTTTATACCGACCCTTTTAGCCAATTAAGGTGATTAAATTTTTTCGATTTTTAGAAATTTTTACTCTTGTATCATAAATAGAATGTAGACTCTGTTGAGGTTCAAATAATAAACTTTGTAAAATTTACATTTATATTGACAAAATCGAATTAAATTAATAACACTTAAAACAGAAAATAAAGGACTATTGTTACTTACGACTAGTTCGCTGTATAGAACAGTGTCTCATCGCATCTGCATACCTGGCTTTTTTGTAATTTTATGTCTGAAAACAACAAAAATTGACTAATAACAATACATAAATAAAATCATTTCTGATTAATTGGACTTAATATCTCAATATTTACACAATCCCCATCACCGTAGACCTGCGTACTCAGTGCATTTCCGAATCAATGATATCATAATAATAATATATGACAAGTTTTATTAATATCTGTCGATAAATATGAGAATTATTTGCCTACTCTCCATAAGGTTGACGTGGGAATGAGTATGCAGGTTTGCTGCTGTGAGGAAAATTGAAAGAAGGCTATTTAGCATAAAAATTTTTAAAGGAAAACCGTAAATAAAGGAGTTTGACTATTCTCTATACGATTAACATGGGAAAAGAGTCTGCATGTTGGCTACCATGATAAATACATTAACTATGAGTTTTTAAGCATAAATTGACATATCTCAACCACATGAAGGTAAATACAAGTTTAATCAAAAAATATAAATTGACAAGTGAAATATTAATTTTTCCTTATCCTACTTAAGATTGGAGCCCTGAAATACAACTTTCTGTGTTTAGATTTTTCAATATCTCGGTAACCGTTGGATGTAGAGAAACAATTTGAGGGACTAAATTGCGAGTTTTTTTAGCTGATCCTAATGGTAAAAGATAAAATTTAAAAAAATACATATGATTAACCTTAAAAATCCAATTTTTGAGTACAAAACAATTGGCGTTCCCAAACAACGCACTGCGTTCACTACGGACATAATATTCAACTTTCCTCAGGAAACGTTAGTCGAAGACTAAAGATTCAAACTTCTAATTTGCTTTGTGTTTTGAAGCCAGTTTTAATGGTCAGAGTTATAGAATTTTTATCAAACAGTTATTTTGCCAAAACCATTTATAACAGATTTTATGACATACGTAACCTTAGACTCATTAGTTCTGCAGACATACGAGTGTTCTCATGTTATTTTCGACTTTAACCAAGAACTTTTAATCAAAATCTTTAGAGCAGATTTTGAGAAATTTTGGGTTTTACATATTTTAAGGGTTCAGGGGTAAACTACACTTAGACTTAAAAAAATAACAAAGTAAACAATTATATGGTGGGACATGTTCACATGTGTACCAAATTTCATTCAAATTGGTCAATCAGTGTGGTGTCGGGGTTTGTACACGCACAGACAGACAGACATCAGTCCGAAAACTACTTTTTATACAGGGATATAAAAAATACCTCGATATCCACCCTCAACTCTAATTCAAAAATGTTGACGGAAACAAAAATGTAATTAACCAATAAGATAATATAATCAAATGAACTCATGAGCCAAAAAGTTAAATCTACTGCGTTAGTTTTACCTCATGAGTTTTCTAGAAACAGCTGATTTGATGAAGAATGTGTCTGCGAGACAGAGAACAGCGCGCCCTGCGTGACGCTTGGGAACTAGTGACAAATGACCTACAAGACTAATGGTGGCCGCTGCAGGTAAAAATGTAGAGGAAACTGAAGTCGCCGCCAGGGATGCTACATGGAAATGTGAGATTTTTATGTTACACTGAGAAGTGATAAATTTGGTGAATAGGCTTAGTCAAAGCATTTATCGAATTTCGATCAAACTTTTTGCTACCGCAGTAAAATATAAATAGCAATCATGATCGTGATGCTTTTTAAGCTGTAACATAACAAATACTGTGTATTTTATTAAATACAACCTTATTTAGATATGTATATGAACATATGTATTTGGTATATGTAATCATTAGAGAATATCTATTCTCTATTGATTACATATTACATATGGACAGAATTCTAAAAGTAATAAATTTCTGATTACTTAACTAGGTTAGTTATCATCGGCTTAGGAGATCAAACATGAGAAAAATTAATACCTATGATTTCATACACGCGACTACATCCCAGTAAATCTAAATGCCAATAAGTCGTTTATAAACTACTAATTATTTTCAATTATCTTCAATAATTACGTACATTTATTCTTTAATACTACGTATTAAAGCTAATCGTACTATCTGTAATACCTGTAATTAGTATGAATAGTTTTTGAAGTACATTCCCAATTTTGTGTGGATATTGTTTAAACTTAATAAGGCTGTACATAAGAAGAATTAAAACTCTTTCGAACACCAAAACACTAAAATATTTTTTTCTTTTTAACAAATCTCTTGTTAAATTTAAACATTTGTAACGTTGTATAGTTTATTATACAGTAATTATTCATCAAACGATGAAAAAATAAGGAAAGAACATTTAAGTAATTAAATCATTTTAAACAACTTCAAGGATATTGACCGTATTACCTTTTTGAGCTAAATACTTAATACTATTGACTTATTATTATTACAAGCTCCATGACAATCATTTTATCAAAGTTATTTTATAAACTGAAGATACGTCGAAATTTTTCCATCTACAATTTTAATATCATTTACTTACCGCATTTTAAACATTTTAAAAACACTCTTTGAATATCATTGAGCCTTTTTCAATGTAATATTATGCTTAAAACGATATTCCTTCCTACCATTTTTCAGTTACCATGTCCTTTTAGCTCACGATCGTATTATTTTAATTTCAAAAAGACAAATTATAGTTAATAACTTTTATGCAAGTAGTCATTTCTCTTAGTAAAGGGTAAACTCAGTGATCTTTTCCCACATTTAGCAATACTGAACAAGTAAAATTAAGTAAAACTGTTTTTATGATCCCAAATGAACCATCTACAATCTCTCATATATATAATTCACTTTCAACCATCTTAAGTAGCAAATAATTGATCTACGTTGATTGTGCAAAAATTTATCGTATTAAAAATTTTTTTAAATTTTTTTCCTTTAATGTGTTCTATTATATTACAAGCATAATAAAACAAGGACACAAAGATATATTATAATACTAACTAGTTTCGCAATTAATAAAAACAAGTGTACTATCTTAAACTATGTTTAAATATGAGGAAATTCACGGCCTATATAAAACAATGTCCTAAATCTATAAGCTATACCTATATCGAACTAAAATATCTTTAAAACATAAAATAAATTATTTTTAAGTTTGAAAAAAGACAGAAAGCACTAGTTTTGATATTTTTGTGTGAAAAACATATTAACCATTTGCCCAGTGATTTTTTTAAAACTTATGTTTAGTTTATTTAGCTAAAACCTCACAACAATAATTACTTATCATCTCATAACAACAGATGTTTCCACAACTGCAGCTGTCCCGCTGTTCACCAGTTCACCATGTTGTCGGTGTGTTCTGTCACATATGGTGGCATTTAATAGATTAACACCACATTGAATAATTACAAATTCTCACAAAGTATACAGTCGTTCACATATTCTGTGGCCCATTATACTCGCTTCGCTCGATTTTAGTTGTCGGCAGAAATCCACACCGGAAACTTCTAATTATAAATAATTTGAAGTATACATCTCGCCACTTGCTAATTTTGTTAAAGTTCTGAAGTCCTGAAGTCGTAATAAACAACAATAACTGAAAGGCTAAAACATTTAAACTCTAAATAGATTTAGAGTGTAAATGAATCAATAGCTAGATGTGATGGTTGCAACACGAAAAAATCAACATTCGTCATAGAAGCTGATGCTAAAAAAATAAAAAATATATAAAAAAACAGCGGACTACTGGGACGTTTTAGGTACAGTAATGAATCAAATAATCACAAAACACAGTTTACTAGTAAACCAACCCACTATGTCAGCAGTAAAAACAACTACTGTAACACCGTAATTATAGGGGTAAAAACTAGTTTTAGTTATTTGTTTGTGCTGTGAACGTAATATTATTTCTCTGTATACCATAATAAAGTAATAAGGTAGAAAATTGTAGACGAAAAAGATATTTAAAAAAATGTGAAGTTATCTAAGAATGAAAGAAATGAGGTAAGATAAAAAATCAAAAAATCTAACACAATCTAAGGGTGATGGAAACGAGATGCGAGCAAAAGTCAGAAGAATAAAGTTGAAGATCTTGCAAAATCCAGGAACGGACTGACGGACTTTACTTTATATATTTGTATTTTTATATAGCAATGTAGACGGAATTAAAAAAAATCACACTAAGAGTTAAATAGTTTTTAGTCGTCTTTTGTGGCTTATTTTTGTTAGATATGTGAAAAAAGGGAGGAATTTATTTTGAAAAATATGAAAACGTAAATAAAGTTTACTCACATAAGGAACTGCCATCTGTTAAGAGCAAAACACAGTTGACAGCGGGCGAGTATTGGGGACCAACCGAACCCCGGGATTATTTGAGTTCTATTTGAATATCGTTATTTTATGCATTGAATTTCCGAATGCTATTTTCATGAATCACAATTGTTTTCTGTAAATATTTGATCGGCTTACTTTATATTAACAAATAGGCTCTTCTTACGAAAGTTAATAGTTCAAGACTATCTTGGATATGAGCTTTTTTGCACGTTTTATTTAAAATTATCAATTAGCTGTCATTTGTACGGACTAACAACTCAGTGCCAATAGGTCAAATACTTATTGTTTTGATAAAATATTTAATTCAAAATTAGAAGAAAATTTAACAAATAAATAAACCCCCCCGTCGCAGGAGACCTGCGTACTCAGCGAATTTCCAAATCAGTAATGTAATAATAATAAGATATGACAAATTTTATCAATATGTGTCAATAAATATGAGACTTATTTGCCTATTCTCAACAAGATTAACATGGGAAAGAGTATGCAGATTTTCTGCTGTGAGGAACACTAAAAGTAGGTGTTTTAGCGTTAACATTTTTAATTTGACCATTCATAATCATAATCATTATTTTGTTAATATCAAAAGTTATATGAAACGTGTCAATAGTTACGAATATAAAAGACAAGCAGTCTATAATAATTTACAATAACAATAATTCAATCAATTAACGAAATATTAAAAATGGTTTTACACTAAACTTTGGCACAGTCTGAAAGGAATTCCTTCACTGAGTAGGGACACTTCTCAAGCAACATAAATTTTAATTTTCTCAAAAATAATTTGGTGTTTGAAATTTTTTTCAAATACAGAGGCAGCGCATTAAACAACCGCTGGGCAGAGTAATGAATACCCTTTTCGAGAATTGTCAGTCTATGAATAGGATGTACCAAATTACTCTTATAGCGAGTGTTATAGTGATGTCGGGCAACATTGCATTCAAATAGATGAGGATTGTTTTTAAAGAAAGACATAACTTCAAGAATATACACACCTGGAAGAGTTAAAATATATACCAAGTCCAAGTTATACCCTTTTATACCAAGTTTCATCAAATTCTGACCATAATAGGAGTTTGATTATTCTCTATATGATTAACACGGGAAAATGTATGCAGGTTAGCTGCCATGATAAACACTTAAACTACGACTTTTTAGCATAAAAGTATGGATTTCATCCACACGAACTTAGATACAAAGTTTTATTTAAAAATATAGATTGATTAGTGAAATATTCATTTATTATTATCCTCCATAAGATTAACATTGGACCCCCAAAATATAATGTACTGTGTTTAGATTTTTTAATATCTCTACAGTTTAACGTGGAATCCGAACCACGGCTTCTGAATTACGAATTAGTCTAATCATGAAGATGGCCTTTGCAGATTAACGCAATATTCAATAGTGCGGACGTTAATCCACACAAGAACACACTACACCCACCGACCATCGCTCACAACTATCCAAAATTCGTGACCTCCGTGTAGCTAGAATACAGAATGTCGCCACCAACCCATCCGTTTAACTAAACCCCACTTAGATCAATTCAATGTTGTCTTGTAGATAAGTACAGGCTCAAATTTTATGCATGTACGATTTGCTTTTACTCCCTGGAGATTAGAACTGCGCTGAAAAATAACGGTGAATATTGCGCAAAGGGGGTTATGTAATTACGGGTACAGTACTCGATTCATAATTTGAAAGTTGCTTCTTTGATCTTAACAAAAATGACGACAAAGCTTTGTAACAGTTTGATAAAAATAATCGCATAAACAAATACATTCAACTCACTATCAATTCAATTTATAGTAGCCTAAATCAACTATAGAATCATTACACTCCAATCTTGTGCTATTAACAGTCCTGTCTAAGGAAAATGTCAGCCTTAGTCAGTAACAAGACTACAAGATCGCGCCACAATCATCCTACACTCATGTCTCATTCATACTTGGCTTAAAATACATACCTGGGTAGGTTGCCATTTCAATAATCTAATCTAATCAATAAATTTGTTTTTTTTACATTTGAACAAATTACAGAAACTTTCAAAGTATTTAATCACATCTGATAGTTTTGTAACCTGATAAATACACACACATAAAATTCAATATAAGTTAATAACACACAATATCACCCTAGTAAGAACGTGCCACTATTTAATATTCTAAACCTAGTTGTGTTATGAATAGAGGAAAGAAATTATTCAGATAATTTATTTTATTCACCTTCTGTATTTTCCTTATAATTTATGCAAATTATTAAAATATACAGCCCCTTGTGACTTACGTCCTTCCGTTCATCTTTTATTCATAATTCCTAGTAAAGCTTAATATCGGAGATTTCTTTCCCGTCAATTATATTCTATGCTGAATATTCAATTTAAATTATTGTTTTCGAAAAAGGTATTCTAATAATTCAAAACACGGAATTTAAATCAATTGTGTGCTTTTAGATTCCTTAATCACGTCGTCCATCCCAATAAAAGTCTCGTCCTGTAATCCAGCCACTTGAAGGTCTCGAATTGTGGATAGTTGTGAGCAAAGGTCAGTGGGTGTAGTGTTCTCTTGTGTGGATTAACGTCCGCACTATTGAATACTATATAATCCGCAAAGACCATCCTCATAATTAGACCAATTCGTAATTCAGAGGCAGTGGTTCAGATTCCACGTTAAACTGTAGGTCCATTAGTTGCCGTCACCTGTTGGGCTATTAATTAACAGTCCTGTCTAAGGAACATGTCAGCCTTAGTCAGTAACAAGACTACAACATCACGCAACGATAATCTTACACTCAATCTTCATTCATACTTGGCTTAAAACACATACCTTGTAGTATGGTCGCCATTTCAATAATTTAATCTAATCTTATCTAACAGCAGCCAATAGTATTCAAACAGGGACGCCATTTTGATTCATTCGTTTGAGCCTGATGATGTCCGGTGTGACAATTTAACACCTTTGTATTAATTACCGTTTGTATATAACTACAATACAAGTGTAAATACATTAAGTAGTGTTGGAAGACGTGAGTTTTTACTTCATCCTATGAATTGTGAACTATGTCAGTGGCTAATAAATAATAACAAAAGTAAAAATATAATACACGTTATTTATGAAATCAGCTAAGTTTGAAGAATTACTTAGTTACTTTTGTAATGTTACTAACTAATTGTATTTAAAAAATTTTAATTATTGTAAAATTGTAATTGTTTTAAATACATAGAGCACGTAATAATATTTTTGTGCATCCAAATTTTAAATACCTCACAGCTAGGTAACAAACAATTCAAATTGCGAAAGAAGCCGTGTGTATCATGATTCAATACCAATTTGTATTTAAATTTTTCGCTAGCGCGAAAACACCGTTGCCCTAGAAATTACACCATTACCGTCGGAAGTTTGATTTTATCGCAGAACAAGCAATTGTAGCCAATCGCGGAAGTCGAATTATCGATGGTGTTTGGACGGGTTAGTCGGTGCAGAGTGTTGATGGCTCCAGCAGAGGAAAACACCATTAGCCTAGATGCTGGGGACGCGTCTTCGGTTCGATGCCGGGCCAGCTTCTATGCGAGATTGCGGCTGTGTTATTGATGGTGTGAATATCATCTTGTGATCCATCAGCGGGAGTGTTTTAGGCAGTAAACACAAACATCATTAGTTCAGTCGACGACGTAACGGTTGGCATTCCATGCGTGAGTGTTATTGTGTGGAATTTTTATTCGCATCAACTAATCTATTGATTCGAATTACGATTTGAATCCTGTTTTAACATAGTTTTTATACTAAAATAATATATTATTTTTTAACCATTTAAGCAACAACTAGCGTACCTGGCGCACGAAATCTTGCGCTGTCAAGGAGACAATCTGTCCACCTATAACTATGTTTAGAAACTAAGTAAGATTTTCCCAACAGAATTTCATTTTGGTTTTGTGCAAATAAAAACTGGTGTTTTATTGCCAGCTGTACGATGATGTCTTCATTAAACGAAAAAAAGAAAGAACCATGTTTAACTGTCAGATTTGATTTGTTTATTTAACCACTTCCTTAAATAAACAGCTGATTTCTCGATCGTCGGTGTTTACCTCCATATTAAGTTTATGGGGAAAATTGCGACTCTGACCCCATTATTTTCCATGTCCACGGTGAATTTTCAAAATTTTTTTTAATTGATGGCAAAACTACATGCTAAGACCTTTATAACGACACCTTGGACATGGTGGTTGGTAGCACCACCGCTCCAAAACAATTATCACAAAAATAGGCCTAGTGTATTAAATATATAAGATAAGATGTCCATTAAACACTACAAAGATAATTTACCTCGTAAAATTAAGAAACCAAACAAACCAGTTTCTTCACCTGATAAACTTAGAACGTGGAGGAAGCTCAAATTAAGTGACACACAATAAAATTGTCAATGTACATCTGTTGAGTGCTGATTCGTCATAATCTAAGGGATAAACAGAGACAGTATATTATTTTACGACACGAACTCATTTTTAATCTAACAATATGAAGATAATACAGATATATTTTATTTTATATAGAATATAATAATAATTGAATAATGTATATGTACAATTTATATGTACATATCTTGGAACTAAGATATGTTTGGTTACTTTTACGTTATATACCAAGGAAAGCCAAACTAAAGCAAATATCAGTGTCTATCTTTCTGTTCTAAAACGTTTACACAAACAAATCAAATCAGAGCACCCACAATGATGGAATTAATTTTCATAATTCTGAACGATTTGCAAAAGGCTCCTTAGTACTCCAAATTGACTCACGCGCTGAAGAATAAATATTAGCTCCTAAAAGCCCAGTGTTTGAGAAGTATTGTACAATTATCTCAAGTTTATTGGAACATTTCATCTGTAAATTAACAATAAAACTATAAAAAACTAACTGTCATACCAAAATCAATATTATTTTGTTTGAATTGTAAATTATTAGATTATCACTTAAAAACGGGAGGGGTTTCTCCACCTCCGAAACGTTGTGTAGTTAAAAACACAAACGCGTTGGAAAAATCCAATAAAATATACTGAATAGTTAAAAAAAGTTAATTAATAAAGCTTGAAAAGCCATAAAATACAATTATCAAGTTTTACGTCTGCAGAAATTTATAACCGTTTTGTATTGCTTGTGACAAAAGTTTCTCACAGTGTTAACAGTCTGCATCAGTGGTAGCCATCTTGAATTTTAGTCCCGTAAGAGCAATGTTAAATTCTGGCGGAACTTACCTTCACTTTGGCGTCTGTAGTGGCGTTAATTATCAAAGTATCAATGTAAAACTTTGGAAGCACATTGATGAGATGTGGCTCAAGGGCATGACCTTTTCAATATGTTCAAAAATTTAACTTGATATAAAAACAAAAATCCAGGAATATTTCACAAAATAAATCATTATTATTTTTTATTGAGAGCGAAAATAAGAAATTCTGTAAGGTGGTGCCCTGGAGGACTGTAATACCTTTAATTTGACACCTCTTCCGTTAATTTATGACAATAGGTCAAGGAGATATAGGCGCCAGAATTTAACATTGCTCTTACGGGACTAAAATCCAAGATGCACTGATGCAGACAAAACACATAGTTTTAAAGTTTAAAATTAATTTATTATGAATTTCTAAGTAATGTTTGTATATATCCAACATTCATACGCATTAAGCCATCGATTAAACCCGATGGTTACATAGGTAGATTGAGCGAAGGGTGTAATTACACGTAGCTCTATTGCAAATATCAGCTGATTCATTTCACAACCACCTACCTCCATATTAAGTTTATGGGGAAAATTGCGACTCTGACCCCATTATTTTCCATGTCCACGGTGAATTTTCAAAATTTTTTTAATTGATGGCAAAACTACATGCTAAGACCTTTATAACGACACCTTGGACATGGTGGTTGGTAGCACCACCGCTCCAAAACAATTATCACAAAAATAGGCCTAGTGTATTAAATATATAAGATGTCCATTGAACACTACAAAGATAATTTACCTCGTAAAATTAAGAAACCAAACAAACCAGTTTCTTCACCTGATAAACTTAGAACGTGGAGGAAGCTCAAATTAAGTGACACACAATAAAATTGTCAATGTACATCTGTTGAGTGCTGATTCGTCATAATCTAAGGGATAAAAAGAGACAGTATATTATTTTACGACACGAACTCATTTTTAATCTAACAATATGAAGATAATACAGATATATTTTATTCTATATAGAATATAACAATAATTTAATAATGTATATGTACAATTTATATGTACATATCTTGGAACTAAGATATGTTTGGTTACTTTTACGTTATATACCAAGGAAAGCCAAACTAAAGCAAATATCAGTGTCTATCTTTCTGTTCTAAAACGTTTCAGAAACAAATCAAATCAGAGCAAATGATGGAATTAATTTTAACAATTCTGACCGATTTGCAAAAGGCTCCTTAGTACTCCAAATTGACTCACGCGCTGAAGAATTAAGTATTAGCTCCCAAAAGCCCAATTTCTAGAGGTATTGCTCATATATCTCTTTTTTTAACATTTCATCTGTAAATTAACATAAATAAAAAAACCTAGCTGCCATATCAAAATCAATATTATTTTGTTTGAATTGGTCTTTAATTTTAAACTCATAACAATAAGTTTTTAAATAATGACTAATGTTGGGCTGAGAATTTATTTTTATTGGTTTACGTTTGTGGATTTATGCTTCGACTTAAAAATAAATATCTGCTTCTTAAAAGTTAATTATACGAGTACGACATGTAAAATTGGCTCACTACTAGTTTGATATATGAAGAAGACTTGACGAGCAGCTATGTCGTCAAAATATTCGTACTTCTTAGTAAAAAATATAGATACTCCACAAAACAATAAGGTAAATAAAGTGTCTGTTACCTGCACAACGTTTCTGGATGTGGAGAAACTCCTCCCGTTTTCAAGTGATTACCTTATATATTTACATTAAAAATTTATGTTAATAATGACACTTAAAACATTCAATTTCTAATGTAAATTAGATTATCACTTGAAAACTGGAGGTGTTTCTCCACCTCCAGAAACGTTGTGTAGTTAAAAACAAAGACGTGTTAGAAAAATCCGATAAAATATATTGAGTAGTTAAAAAAGTTAATTAATAAAGCTTGAAAAGCCATAAAATACAATTATCAAGTTTTACGTCTGCAGAAATTTATAACCGTTTTGTATTGCTTGTGACAAAAGATTCTCACAGTGTTAACAGTCTGCATCAGTGGTAGCCATCTTGAATTTTAGTCCCGTAAGAGCAATGTTAAATTCTGGCGGAACTTACCTTCACTTTGGCGTCTGTAGTGGCGTTAATTATCAAAGTATCAATGTAAAACTTTGGAAGTGCATTGATGAGATGTGGCTCAAGAGCATGACCTTTTCAATATGTTCAAAAATTTAACTTGATATAAAAACAAAATCCAGGAATATTTAAAAAAATAAATCATTATTATTTTTTATTGAGAGCGAAAATAAAGAACTTCTGTAAGGTGGTGCCCTGGAGGACTGTAATACCTTTAATTTGACACCTCTTCCGTTAATTTATGACAATAGGTCAAGGAGATATAGGCGCCAGAATTTAACATTGCTCTTACGGGACTAAAATCCAAGATGGCTACCACTGATGCAGACAAAACACATAGTTTTAAAGTTTAAGATTAATTTATTATGAATTTCTAAGTAATGTTTGTATATATCCGACATTCATACGCATTAAGCCATCGAATAACCCCGATGGTTACATTAAGGTAGATTGAGCGAAGGGTGTAATTACACGTAGCTCTATTGCAAATATCAGCTGATTCATTTCACAACCACCTCTTAGAACGATTATTACTCTCATGTAGAACAGTAAACTCCATCAATACCTAGCTGGAGTTTCAGGATTTGCATACGAATGAGACATCAAGCCCATACAAAGATCCACGGCGCTAAACACTTTACAACTTGGGAGATTAAGGAGCGCCGATTCCTTTAAAGTGTAAGCTACATTCCAGGGAGCTGAACTTTTGTGTTAGTGTTCTCTAGAGAAGAGTAAGTTGTTTCTTGTTCTCATAGACGTAATAAGGTATCCGTGTAGTGTCTTTGTTATAATTAAAATAAACAAAGTAAGGTTATATTTAGTTCAAACAGTTTTAAGTAGCTCGTACGACAAAGTAATAAAATTAAAATATTTTTATTCATTGTACACACACCACAGAAGTATAAATGATTGTTAGTTACTGAAACGGCAACCTGAACAATACCAAATAGTAAATTTAAAAAATGTTTGTATTTACATCCCTGTGAGAAATAGGTTAGATCATGGATATGTATAAAGGGAATGTTTTAAGTTCATCTAAACAGCTGTTCTTATTATTTTATATTTAAAATTCAATACAATAATCTGGTAGTTTCTATGGAAACCTGTTACATGTTTTCCATCTTAAAAATCACCAACACCCCCCCAGAGATAAGACATATCCATGTCAAAAAACAAAGGTATCCAGCAGTCAAATTTGAATCGATATTAGTTTGTTTACATTAATCATTACTTCAAACCTATTTCAAAACTATACCACACTGAGGTCTTAGACAGCTGTTTCCCCTCGCCCATCTTGTCCAGCAGTGTTGCAATTTTTCATTTAGCCCATCAGCTGACGTAGCAATTTGGCAACAACGCACTGACTCTCATCGGACTACTTTCGTGCAGTTTACTCACGTCATATTCCTCGTAAAAAGTATTTTGTCTCTTAAAATTAGATTGGAAACCCCGTCAAAAGACTAGCTTACCACCAGTAAAGCTATACATTAAATTTGTGTTTACTTCCCTGTGGGAAATAGATTAGATCAAGGATACGTCCAAAGGAAATGTTTTCAGTTCATATAAACAGCTCTTCTTATTATTTTATATTAAAAATTCAATACAATAGCTCTGGTAGTTTCTATGGAACCCTGTTACGTATTTTACATCTTAAAAATCATCAACACCCCCAGAGCTAAGACATATCCATGTCAAAAACCAACCGCTTATTGGCTTCTTACAAGATTTACACCTCTTAATGTACCTTAAAAAGGTAAAAATATCCAAGAGAACCTTCTCTGGTAAAGAGTGATGGTAACTGTAAAAACTATTCCAATAACGCAGTACTCTGGCTCTAATGGTCGCAATATTTTCCCCTTATTGCAGCGATAACATAAATACCATCATAACATTCAAGGCCTGAATGTGTTTCATAGTTTTATATCGTAATGTTGGCAGTACAAGCTTTATATCTCAGCTTTTCGTTATTGAGACAATATATCTTCCAACATAAAAACCAATTCTTTTCGTCTTTGTAAGTGTGGTTGATATTGCCATTACAATTTCAAAAGAATTTAATTTATGAAAATATATTTTATAAATTCAAGTTAAATTATTTATTTTAGGTTTGGTGAATTTTTAACTAGAACATTGAAAGAAGGTTAGTGTGGTAGCTTTACATGTTAACTAATTTGAGAACCAAATTTTAGACGCGGGTCCACATTTTTTTATATGCGCTTTAATTTATTTAGTACAATACTTTCAAAAACAAAAACTGAGAAATATTAAACACATCTTCATTTTTGTTTATTCTATTTAAAATATTGATTTTAAATATTGGGTTTAAGCTAGATCATTTTGTAGAAATCGTCGATTTAAGTAATAAAAAGTGTCAATCATCATTATTTTAAAAACAAAATAATTAATTAAATCACTCCTGGGTATATTTTCATCGTATTCTGATGTTTAACAGCCACAAGTAATTATTTTTCTTACAACAAATATTAATTTTTTTAACAAACTCGTACTACAGAATTACATAGCGCATAGGATATCTCAAACAAAAGCCTTGATAAATAAATATAAACGAAACCTTTTTTATGTGCAATTTAACCTTTCTTATCTTTCATCATTATATTTTACAAAGAACATATTGATATAGATTAGATTAATGAATTGGCAACCATACCACAAGGTGGGTATTTTAATCCAAGTATGAATGAGGATTGAGTGTAAGATGATTGTGGCGCGATTTTGTAGTCTTGTTACTGACTAAGGCTGACATGTTCCTTAGACAGGACTGTTAATAATAGCCCAACATCCAATGGTAACAGTTTCCACAGTTTCACAGCCTCTGAATTACGAATTTGTCTAATTATGAGGATGGTCTTTAACACTCCAGGTGCTAACATCTCACTGTGAGATGTCAGCGAGGTGCAATTGTATAGCGCTATCGAAGTCAAAAATTACTGTCACGGTGCTGCCATCTGCGAGCTAATACATACAACTACTCGTGTAGTTCCCTATTCTGACGCTTGAGTTAGTTATTTTGCCGCTAGAGTATGCTTTTATAGCCAAATAAGTGCTTTCTCAGACGGTGGTCCTTTGTAGTGTAGTGGTTAGACTGCTGTGCTGACGAGTACAACAGTTGAAGCCATTCGGAGGGACGAGGGTTCGAATCCCGGCCATGAGCAATCCCAATTTGGCTTGCAAATGTGTGGTGTAGTGGAGTGGAGGGCCCACCTTAAATAAACGGTGACCGGCTTGGGTGGAAGTTGACGGCATTTGTAGGCTTAATTGGGATTGCAGTGGAAACCCATTTTGCTTTTATGGTTAGTGGTTATAGGGGGGGCATATTTTGTGTTTTTTGTGTATGCTTGGTATTTTATGAAGAGTTGCAAAAAAATAATAAAATTTAAATAATCATAGCACTTGGAGGGTTAAGGATTAACTTAGTATTTAATAGTGCGGACGTTAATCCACACAAGAGAGTACTACACCCACCGATCATCGCTCACAACTATCCACAATTCATAATATAATTGATCAAACACTTGTCACCATTGAGTCTTCTCATTTCTGTTTATGTTAAGATGATTATAACTTCCGAAACACCTTTGTTAAAAACTTCCTGTTGACACAAAAATATGACGCCTTTTTCCTCGTAGAACTGACAACACTAGAACTATAAGGGTGGGACGTTCCTGTGAAAAGCTCACGTTCCAGAAAACCTCCCTCAGGCTATCACCCAATTTAGAATAACTTAGCAACGTGTCTTGGAGCGCCTTCCTCTTGACAGCTATCTCACCAAAGTCCCAGATCTGTCTTTAGTATAAAGTGAAATTGACATTATCTTGATAAAATATTTGGTCCTAAACCTCTATTAGTCATAAAATACGTACTTTACGGTAAGAAACGTTCACACGAATAATTCACATTGAACTGTGAAAAGTACTTTTTATTAGCGAATTTCCCATAGGGAAGTAGCTATTACCGTAGGTCTCATGGCAAAAGTTAAGCCCGGGACCATGTTATTTTTTCTTCTTTAGGTGCCCAGAGACAAAAAACAATAGTCGTTAAAATTTATATATATATATATATATATGTATATATATATGTATGTGTCTGTTAGCACGATAACTCGCGTAAAAATGGTCCGATCAAGACCAAATTTGGTAGAGACGCGTATTTCTACAAATGCTCGGACGAGTTCGTAAATCAGACATATCGGTCCATGGGAACGGGTAGTTTGGGGGGGTTTTGTACCCCAAAATGGGGTTTTTTGCGTTTTTCACATGTAATTTTTAAAAATTTCTAATTTTATATTTCACAATTGGAATCAGCTTAAAAAACTACACAATTAAGTTCCTTAAAGTTTTTCTCTATCTCCAACGGTTAGCGAGATATTAAAACATCTAAACACAGTACGTTGTATTGTGGGGCTCCAATGTTAATCTTATGGAGGATAAGGAAAAATTAATATTTCCCATATTAATCAATGTTTTTGGATAAAACTACATATTTAGCTTCATCTGGTTAAGATCTATCCATTTATGCTTAAAAATCATAGTTTTTGTGTTTATCATGGCAGCAAACCTGCATACTCTTTTCCCATATTAATCATATAGGGAATAGGCAAACTCCTTTATTTATGGACAGATGTTGATGAAAGTTGGTAAAATGTTAAGATAAAAATTATTTATGGTAGAAATGCCTAATTTTAGTGTTCCTCACAGCAGCAAACCTGCACACTCTTTTAAATGTTAATCTTATGGAGAATAGGCAAATAATTCTCATGTTTATGGACAGATTTTTATAAAATGTCATATATTATTATTTATAATTGATTTTGAAATTCGCTGAGTACGCAGATCTACTGCGACGGGGGTATTTATTATTTATTGTAGATTCTAGGAAAGCAATAAAATACTAAATAGATTGGTTTAGCTAACCTTTTACTACAAAAAAATTACTTTAAAAAGAAAATAAGGTTTAAATATTAATTTAATGTAACCATTCTTGAAAGTAAATGCGAGTTCAACAATACTGCATGATATGAATCACTCCCAAACATAACGGCCACGTTAATGGACTGCGTGCGTTCATAATCGTAAATATTATATTAGTTATAATCAATCATACTGGTCATCACACTGACCATATCACTCTTCACCTGACTACGTTCACGAATCGAGTGATATATTATTAAAAATAAATCGATAATTGATCTAAGTTGACGTGCAATATTCGGTTCACTAAATCTTAAACTGCATTTTTATTGATATACTAATTTAGTGAGAATGTATACACCGTGTCCCACGAAGAGGTTTGAACGTTTAATTTTATATACATACCCGTTCATGCACCGAGCTTTTTAAATTTTACACAGTTTACAAAGTAGGTTCTAAAACATTCTGGGAAAATTTCAGCTACCTAACCATTGTGGAAACAACATGGCGGCAAATTGAAAATTTTACCAATTTGCTTCCTATAAAAACTACTTTCATGAGTTATTATCTGATTTGTTTACAACGTTGCGGTTCTAAGGCTCATTGTTGAAGAACAGCTGTTTGATTGTAAAATTGTGCTTGAACCATTAAAACATAACCTAACTTTCTTCAGTACTGTTTTACTGTAGTTGGGAAATGGCTTTTAACGTTGAACAAAAAGTTAAGTATTGTGCGTAGTCTATTGATTTTGGTAACGTCACTGAAGCAATCAGACAATTTTAGATTGCCTACCCAGGAATTGAACCTCCTAATAATCCAACAATAACCAAGTGGAAAAATCTTTTGTTATAAGCTGGTAGTGTTGTCAAAAAGTACTCTAGGCGATCTAATGAGGAAAGAGAAGAACTGTTGTGCGCATTTCTCAGAATACCACGGAGTTTCCTTGTAAAAGCTTACGAAGCACTGTTATCTGTGTGTAATGTTAGAATACCCTGTGGATGGGTTACAGCTTGTATAATTGTTTTACTTTAAGGTTTTTAATTAGGCTATATTCTAGTTTTTTATTAAAAATTCATATTGCCCTAGAATGTAACAATAAAAATATTTAAAAAAAAACCAAAAACACATTTTTTAATGTTTTTAAGTATCATTCTTCAATATACCACCATTTTGTTTCTTCGAAGGTTAGGGAGCTAAAATTTTCCCAGAATACCTTTAGAACCTACTTTGTAAACTATGTAAAGTTTAAAAAAGTTCTGTGCATGAATGGGTACGTAATATAAAATTAAACGTGTAAGCCTCTTCGTGGGACACTGTGTATGTATTCTAAATTGTTGCTCCATTTTTGACATGAATACGTTTTCGCTCTGTGGAGGGGCGAAGTAATTCACGTGACGCAACAAGGGTGATGAAAGTAATGTCATATTGTTATGAGAACAGCTGTTTAGAGGAACTGAAAACATTCCCTTCAGTATTCCAACAATGGAGTTATCCATTTTTACAGTTGGGTACTTAAACCTAATGTATTTCAAAACGTCCAATAAATAAGAGTTTTTAAGATTCATACAAAACGTATCAAACGAGATAGTTTTAAAAATCAAATGTTGAAAATAAATACTCATGCATACATCTCTCTCCACAAAAGGATACAAAAACGTGTCATTAGGGAATAGGAAAGACGACACAGATTGAAGAGGTTAAAGAAAAGATAGGGGGTTGATCAAGCATGATCCTTTGCACAGAAATCTCCTTCGTAAGCTTAACTCACCCTTTGATGTTTGTTGTACAAAGTCTCTAAGAGGTACAAAAATCTAAGAAAGAATCTCTCGAGCGTAATTTTGCATGTAAATCTAAAATATGTGGTTGAAAGGTGAGTTTTTCACTAAGCAAAACATCTAAATATTTAATAGGATCTACTTTCTCTATAGAAGTGTCAAAACAAAAAAGAATCTAAATTATTAAATTTTGAATTACCATGGAGCTGTAATTAAAAACAATTAGGTGCAGTAAAATACATTCATTCGTTGTCCTGTTTTAAACTATGTTGAATGATGGAGGAAAAAGGTTAAAAAGTTAATAAATAACGGATATTAAACATATAGAATACAAATGAAAAGTAATAAAAATGTTGCAATTAATAATACTCTTATGTGGGCTTGTGAATAAAACAGGTGTCTGACATTGTAAAGGTCTCAGTGAAATCCTTCATGTCTTTGTTATAGAACTATTGTATTCAAACTGTGATTCGTGGAAAGCCGAGAAACCAGAAAGCTTTATGTAAAGTAAAAACTGTATTGTTGTGCAACATGACTTTTAAGGTGTTTTTTTAATTAAAAATAAAGTAAAAGGCTTGTTAGAATTAAAATTGTTTTCACGCGACTTATAACTATGTGTAAAAGAAGTAAAGAATTCGAAAAACGCTGATATGATGGATTATTTACAACTACTGCATATGAATTTTATTTTAGCAATAAAATTTAGCTTATTCTGTTGCAATAGGTACCAAATAATGTTGGTCAGGTTTCAAATATGATCCGTGGATAGTTTGTTACAGTAAACCGTTTACAACCGAAGTAACAAACAAAGCCAAGATCACAAGGTAGTTGCCAACAAGAGGAGAACTTGATGTATCTTGAGTGCAAGTAACTTTGAAGTGAGGTCTACTCTCTACAACTAGTTTAAGACGAAACTCTGAATCAGCACCTGTGGGCTTAATTATTGTAAATTTCTAATAGCTAATTATTTTTTATTTGATTTTTTATATGAAAGGTCAACAATGCCATCTAGTTATTTCTACTGTGGCATAACTAGTTCTTGATTTAAAAAGATTTTAAATCTTTCAGCCTAACTTTGTACTGCAATATCAACTTTAAAAATGTATACTTCGTGTTCACTGAGATAAACACTTACTATTGTCAGGAGTTCTTATAAACACCAGCATCTTCAAAAATTATAGGAATCAGCTACACTTTAAAGTTTTAAATTGGAAAACATTATTTTAATGCCACAATCTATAACGAGATTTAGAAATGAAATATATGTTTTTAATTTGTTCATCTCACTCATAAAAACTAGTCTATATGCGTTCATCCCATCGTAAAAATGTTAATAGCAACATCAATAGCCTTATTAGTGTAATTACATTTTATCTTAGTCCGAAACATTTCTTCCACTAGATGTATTTGAACATGCACTACATGTTATTTGTCATAAATTTGGTAGAGATTAGATAAAAATAAGATGATTCCAAAAAAGAACTTTGTGATAAACGAGTTTTGTGAAAACAGAATATTATACAAATAAATACTTAAACTTATACTTTCAACCGAAATGGCAACCTATCCAGGTATGAATGAGAAATGAGTGTAGGATGATTGTAGCGCGATCTTGTAGACTTGTTACTGACTAAGGCTGACATGTTCCCTAGACAAGACTGTTAAATAATAGCCCAACATTCAATGGCAATCTAAGTCACCTACAGTTTAACGTGGAATCCGAACCACTGCCTCTTAATTACGAACTGGTCTAAAAATAGTGAGAATTGTCTTAGCGGATTAACGTAGTATTCCATAGTGCGGACGTTAATCCACATAAGACACCCGCCGATAGAACGAGGGCCACTGTTGCAAGGTTACCGGTTACATTTGTTTGCAGATACGGCCCTGCAGGGACCTCTGCCTGGACTTCTGGTCCGGATGTGGTCAGAGACTCCCTCTCAGGTTTCAAGACTCTCTGGACTGCTCCAAGTTCCCTTCCTTCAGCACTGTTGGCGAAGCATGTGTCAGTAAACCTGGTAAATGCTGAAGCACCCACTTCAGCCTCTCCACAAACTCAAAATAATATCACTTCAGATTTCTTGGAGTGGTCTCGATTTAGACCACTGAAGTTGGATTTAGAGATCTTCAATCTATTATTTGCCAACTATTGACGAGCTTTTTTTACTTAATTTCAACTGTCCATCAAGTAGGCCAAGGCTTGCAATTTGAATTAACGTAGTATTCAATTGTGTGGACATTAATCCACACAAGAGAACGCTACACCAACCATAACTCACACCTATACACAATTCGTAACCTCCAAGTAGCTGGGGTACACGACGCACCACGGTCATAGTCAAATTCAACACCCTTACAATATCTCGTTTGAAAATCCTATGTACCTAAAAATGTCCATTCTTAAGGGGTTATAAATCGTGCAGAATGGGAGAAAACTTGTTTGGCACCCCCTCACCCCCCTCACCACTACCACGCGCTGATTCATCACTCAACAGCCGTACTGCAATCACACCATGTTATTGTGTTGCGATGATATACAGCTATTGCCCCACAAACAATTCCTTTGTTCGACGACACCACCATCATATCACCATTTGACCAGAGCCACCTTTCTTTTTTAATTGAATATTTATAAAAAATTGTTATAAAAAGGTATAAAACATTCATAAAAATCTTTAAATAAACGGTATCAATGGACTGATACAAACTTTCTCCCTTAAGTAAATTAAAAAAAAGAAAAACTGTATAAAACTATCATGTTCTTCAAAGTTTATCTAAATATCATTTAATAATTTATTGTTTCAAAAACAATCATCCCATTTCTGACAAAAAAAACAAGAGAGACAAAGTTAAATTAATTGTTCCAATTGTATGGGGGAAACCCCACCCCCCCGCCTCGGTAATACCAAGTTTTTTGAGTTGGTTCTGTTGGGTGATTTGACCTTACGCTTCATACCAAGTTTCATGGAAAACGGTTGGAAAATAAGGAAGAAATTGATTTTTTAATATTCTCCATAAGAATAACATTGGGCGTTTTCAGACAACGTACTGCGTTTATCATGGACAGTAAATTTAACTTTCCTCTGGAACCGTTAGTCGTAGACAAATAATTCAAAATACTAATTTGTTTAGCTTTTTAAGCTGGTTTCAATAGTCCTCTCAAGTTATACTTTACATTTATTGTTTTCACTGAAAATTTAAAAATTGGATCTAAATGGATTTTTTTGACATTTAAAAGCCTATAACTTTTTGAACCGTCATTTTTACAGACATGCGGGTGGTGTCAAATTAATCAAAATCGTTAGAGCCGTTTTTGAGAAATTTGGATTTTTCACGTTTTTAAGTTGTTTTAGGGGTGAACTACCCTTAAAAATCAAAAATTCAAAGAAATGTAAAAATCGCCTGTAGATACCGTGAATATATACATACATGCCAAATTTCATCTAAATCGGACCAACGGGGTAGGCTGAGGCACTGTACACATCCAGACACACATACACTCACACACGGACGGACAGACATCACGTCCAAACCCACTTTTTTGGATTCAAGGGACTCTAAAACGGATATATCCACCCTCAACTCAAATTCGAAAATTTTGACGAAAACAATACTTTCTCCATATGTATAAGGGGAGAAAGTAAAAAGGTTGGAGTTGACCCTTGTCTTATTAATAAAATACTCGAAGATAATTCGAATTGAGCATGAATCTAACAAGACTTTTCTGTGGCCCAATTTCAGATCTACTTTATTTTGAGGGTTTTGAATTCTCTAATAACTATTTACGCTGTTCTTTTTTACCTTTTCTATACTTGTATAACCATTCTCTCCAGCGATACTAGAATATTCCGAGGTAAGATATTTTTCACAGTAGCCTCATAATCATTCAATATTTAACATCCCTGCAACGTTTGAATACCTGTTAAAAGCTGTTTTCATTGTCTGCTTTACTTGGAAATACAGACAGTAAGAATATATCAGTAGGGAAAGGCTTTAGCCCTAAGTGAGAATCGATAAAATCCAAATCGCCAAAACCAGACCTCATGTATTTTTTGTGAACAAAAGGAAGTACATTGTGTATTTCATTAAAATAGTACTAGTAAAATATATAATAGGTACATTTTTTATTTATAATTAATTTCTATATTTATCAGTGGTTTCTTCAATGATATCTTTAACCTAAAGGCTTAGTAAGCAGGAAGCCCCTTTACATAAGAGGTTAAAACATTTAATATGTTTGAGCTTATATTTTTAAACAAAAAAGGTTTTTTACAGTAGCATAGCTGAATACAAAATAATCTAGATTTTTCAATTTTTCTTGAATTGAATCAACTTCAGATTGCAAAAGGGTGTAAAATTCTCTTGATTTAAAGATCACCAAAATATATAAAACAAATTTTCCAGAAATCCCAAGAATAAAAACTACAATATGAAACTATTTATCTATCAATTGTATCCTCGTCATATTGCGATCAAAAACGTTTTTTAATGACAAATAAACGTCCTGATATCTGTAAAGTTTCGTTAAAAATCATAACTTAAAACAATGACTGAATAGGTTTATTTCCATAAAAAATAATACACAAAATATATAGTATTACTAGATATAAACGTTAGAAATATTCCCCACATAGGCGAACCTGTGCGTGGGGGATGAGTTTTATTCAGGCTTAGGCTATTACAAAATTTCAACAACTAATGCATATTAATACAAAAACACTCCCTACATAACACTACAAGCCACCACAGAAATATGATTGAAACGACTTTAAGAAAAAAAATAATAGAGAAAACAAAAGAAAAACCACGATAACACTCTTGCCCTGACCTAGACTCACAATTACCTGAAATCACCCAACATCCACACCTGGGCAGGTGTGAGTACACCTGCCCACACACGTACGCGCAAACACACACACACACACGCACGCACACACTAAACAATAACTGATCACTTGTTACGATCAGTTTACGTTTTGCCAGAGTTACGTGATACCATATATATTTAAACGTATATCCGACTCTGGTTGCGTGTTAGATATTGATACCCAAATTATACATTCAAACGACAAAACAAAGATAAACAACATTATTATTCATGACCCTATTCAAAACTGATGAAGCTTTCTTAAAACATTTTTCGTAGACCTGTAGTTTTAATAAAACAGAAGCATTATTTTAAAATTTTTATTTCCATTTATTTTATGTTTATTCAAACAGGTTTCCAATATTTATCAAAAATTAATAAGATAACTGATTTCCTCGCCAACAAAAAAACCCTTAGGAGAGTTTTAATGCGTTCAATGTAAAATCTTTCCGGTGTTTTCCACGAAAGTTTTGGTCAATATATTCATTATTTCACATAGCTCTTGACTTGAATTTAGCTAACGGTTGTTTATTAGAAATTATTCTTAAAACACAGTTTAACTAAGTAAAATAAAGATGTTTCCTTATTTTTAGCAAATTTCCTAAAAGCGAATAAGTTATTTCCGTAGGTCTCATGGCAAGATTTAAAAACCGGTTTAGTTTTCAATCTTGTAATTATGTGTGCAATTCAACTCAAAACAGTTCTAACCATTATTTAAATATTAAAATAGGATGTAAAACCAAAATAAATTCAGAAAATACTTCATCTCTTTCACAGCCTTTCGGTTTGTTTAACATTTGAATACGCATAAGCCTACAGCTTCTCTGTATTCAACGAGTATTTTCTTAACCTTGTTTTGCATACTGATAATATATTTAAATCTAGGGATATTCGTTATGAAATACACAGTCTCAGTCTTTTGAAAAGGGAATATTTAATATTATCTATAAAGAAATATTGACATGAATAAGCCTTAGCTCTGGTGGGATGTTGGAAATTTTCGCAACCAGATTTAGAAACAGTGAGTCAACATTGAACAATGAGCTCATTGTACATCATTTTTCTACGAATACATTATTACATTATATTATATTAGACTATCGAAATGGTGACCCTACCTAAATGTAGGTATTTTAAGCCAAGTATGAATGAGGATTGAGTGTAAAATGATTGTGGCGAGATCTTGTAGTCTTGTTACTGACTAAGGCTGACATGTTCCTTAGACAGGACTGTTAATTAATAGCCCAACAGTTAATGACAACTAAGGGACTTACAGTTTAACGTGGATTCCGAACTACTGCCTCTGAATTGTGAACTAATCTAATTATGAGGATGGCCTTTGTGGTGGAGTATTCAATAGTGCGGACGTTAATCCACACAAGAGAACACTACACCCACCGATCATCGCTTAGAACTATCCACAATTTGTGACCTCCAAATATCTGGATTATAGGACGTCGCCACCACCCCAGTCTCGTAACCAGTACTTACCATATTTTGCAATTTTAGGGTTAATAGGAGAATTCAAATTTTTTAATTAAAACCCCAAAGAATGTAGCCTCATTTCTAAGGACCTTTTAATATAATAAAATTGACTACGAAAATTAATTATAGGTTGTATCTCCATTATTGGAATGTTTGCATTTGGATGAATTCTCTTAAAAAACCTTGAGAAAGTTCACCTATGTTTTATACTAGGCTGAGAATCTTTGGGGTACAACTGATTAAATTATTTTATTTAATCATAATCAAATATTAAGTTTCATAGCAGAGTTAAATAAGTTATTATGAAAGGTTTTAATTAATTACAATATTATTTGTGAAACGTTTTACACCAAAGTTTTCTTTTACTCCACAATAACTGTGATTCAAACGGTAACTCGGTGACTTCACTGATAAAGTTTTATTTATTATATTAGGAAGCAGACAGTTTCGCATCATTGCTTATTCGATTAGCTTTGTTTCGGTTGTTTGTTTCAGAGTTTCTACGAATAATGTGGCGCAGCTCCGTTGTGTTTTTACACTCATTGGTCCAATCACAAAATATAACGAATTCTGCGGCTTTTCACTGCGATATTTATATTCTTAATTATCGATTCCGGTTCATTATAAAGGATGTGAAATTGTTTTTGTTTAGTTGCTGTGTCAAACGCTGAAATTATTTGTTTTTATGAAGCTTTGTTTAAAAACCTTTAAAATTATAAACAATCTAATCCTGCAACTTTCTATGGTACAACCTAAAGTTAGCCATAGTATTTTAAATACGTTGAGAGAAAAATTGTATTTTAAAAACTACATAACTAAATATAATTGGATCCTACCACTTTGCAAAATCATATACAATTGTCGAACACTGTTTAGTCCTTTACCTTTTGGATGGTTAACTATAAGTAGGTAGGTATCTCACGTTTGGTCGATTTTTCGATAAATCGATTACTTTGGAAGTACCTCGCTCTGCGTAATTACCGGTACAATCAAATGTTGAAAACTCATTCAGTCCTTTATAATACATATTCCAATATTAAACTCCCCACATGGTTAAGAAGCGTATAATCTCTATATATAAAATTGAATATATGTATGTATGTCCTTTATGCGTTGCCAAACTACCCATCCGTTCGCCATGAAATTTTAGGAAGTTGCTCTACATGTGTCCGGGAAGGTTTTAGTGAAAAGCTATTTTCGAAAACCCCATAAGTTTCCATTTTATGGCGTTTTAAATTTCTAATGTTAACCTTATGGAGAGTAAGTTTGTTTACAAATTTTCTACAATGAAAACATTTGATTTCTCAACTACAGCTGATTGGTTTACTTTCCATCAGCAATATGCTTATTTACTATCCAATGCCATCTGAATCATTCGTTAAAACTATGAAGTAATTATGTGCTGTACAAAATGAACAGCTTTATTCGCCACATTAATAGTTTATGGTTTCGGGGGAATGTGTATTTATATTTTTATTTTCTGTCTGATTAAAAGTCACGTGTTTATATGTTGGCCAAATAAAAAATAATTACAATGTTTATATATATTACGTTTATTATAATAATCAGCTGTTGTATACCTTTCCTATAAAAGCTGTATTACAGTTAGGTTTGGATTGGATTTAAAAATTGTGAATTAATCCATTCAGATTGATTTATTTTAGGGGATGTTATTAATATGAGTAGAGATTTTAGGCACCACCGACACTTAGAAAAATTTCCCTCGACGACTTTGAGTGCGCCAAACTCTTCTTTATAATATTATAGATAAAATGTAAAGAGAAAATAACTTTTCCCAAAAAATTGGTTCCAGTCCTGCCTTTCATTTCGTGGAATAATTACAAATATCAACTACCTTATTTGTAAACCGTTGTCAACTCAAGGGTGTTAATATGTCACACGTGCCATATTGCCTTACACATTTTCCGGATTTATTTATGTTTTTCTTACTTTAACGTACTTTCTACACAACAGATATATGCGGGAATTGTCGGACACCCTGTAGACGTGTCCGCACGGTATTCGGGAGCGGGCAGTGACTAACGACTTGCAAGACTGATGATGGAGCGACGCAGGTGAGAATGCGGCATTGGGCTCTGATAGTGATATATCTCACAGACCACCGAATGAAAGCCTTTATTTGACGTTACTGAAGTGTACTAATGTAAATGTACTGAAAACCCCCTTTCGGAAAAACTTATTAAGGTTATAATTGGTGATGTTGGATCAAAATTATTTAATTTTTTTTATTGCGGACATTTTCCGTAAACAAAGTTTCACGATGTTTCGGAATCTAAAATCCGATCCCTGAGGTGAGCCAGAACCTAAAACATAACATATATGTATATAATCCAGACTAATCCGAAAAAAGCAAAAAAGAAAAATATTTAAAGCAGTAAAAAAACAAAATAACAAAAAAGCTCACACGCCTACTCAAAATTGGAGTATAAAAACCAAGGATGACCGCATGTTACGAGAGAGCAGGAAGCACACTGGTCACAGAAGGAATAGCTTCCAGCTCACCTGAAGACGGGATCAGACATTAGATCTTGAAACGTCGTGAAATTTTGTTTAACTAATCGTGATGGTAATTATCCACAATAATAATTTAAATAATAGGTTTTTGTAGCAAAATGCTAATTGAAAACTAATTATTACGAAAATATACGATTCCGTTCTGTCATGACAAAATAATTCAAAAAAATGTAGTTTAATATTGTATGTGAAAGAATTAACATTCTGACGCACACTATATCCCTGTGTGGTACGACATTTTTGTACTAAATTTAAGTACCGTCACCGTTGCTCAAAAGCAAGTCAAAGATCGCTCTTTAATTCATCACACGTATCCTTGGACCGAGGTGGGCAGTTGAGGTTAAAGAAGTCACTGCAGCCTAATCTAGAATAATTATAGATGTAGTCATAATAGTGATAGAATAGATAGACAACTTTAGAATTTATTAATATTAATTTCTCACGATTTCATATTAAAAGGCTTTTAAGCTATTTTTAAGCATATAACATTCGTTTTAGTAAACTTATCAAATTTTTATTATTCCTAAACAATATTACTCTTGATTTATTAGAAATGTTCTGGTATGAAATTGAAAATTTTTAGCAGCCCAAGGTATTAGTGGGCTGACACATAATTTCTCCCTTAAGTATTTTTCTTAATACAAGAGAAACAAAGTTATATTAATTGTTAAAATTGTATCGGGGAACCCCCTCATCGGTAATACCAAGCTTTTTGAGTGGATTTTATTGGGTGATTTTACCTTACGCTTTATAAAAAGTTGCATGAAAAACGATTGGAAAATAAGGAAGAACTTTTTTATATTCTCTATAAGAATAAATAAATGGGATTATTCCTATGTTAATATTATGGAGAATAGGCAAACAGCTCTCATATTTATCGACAGATATTGATCATACTTGTCATATATCATCATTATTATTATTATTTGGAAATTCGCTGAGTACGCAGGTCTACTGCGACGGGGGTATTCAAGTTTATAGATGTAAAAATTAAGTCTACTTTTATAATGTGTAACTGAGAATTAACTTAAGTAAAAAAAGTCATGTACATTTTATCTCACGTTGGAGGGACGCCATTGCGTTCTGTCACAGGCGGATGCTGATGCAGCCATGTGGAATTCACATGTGTCGTGTTCACACATCCATCTTCGGCCACCGCACAGCATTCCAGGCGTCGTGTGTAACATGCAGCCCAAAAATGCGCTCGGCCCATTACATATAATGGGAGTCGCCGCTTCTCGTTGCGTTACCATATTCGGATTTTCATATTAGGTTTTTTATATTTTTTATAATTAATTAAGAGCCAAAATTGTATAAAAATTTAGATATTCGTTCATGTTTAAGTGCATTAAACTTTTGTTAACCTAAACTAAATGAATTATTACTTTAAGGAGTTTTTCAGTAACAATATGAAGCATAGTGGTACAATTGAATACTTTGAAACACGGGGGAATTCTTCAGAATTAATTAACAAATGTTCATGGAAGGTCATTAATTCAGACATGATGAAACGACAAGCCAACATATCGTCCCGGAGGGGTGTTGCAAATTGAGGTAGATGTTCCCTTAGTTAACTTCATTAAGGATCGGAAGAGCTGTCTTTCCATTCGCCGTGGACCAAGAGAATTTTTTATTTAAACTAAACCTCTTCAGGAGGCTTCCTTTTTAATTTTTTATTTATTGACCACCAAAGAATATTCAGATTAAATAAATTGTGTACAGTTATTTATTTAGTTAGTGAAATGGCGTCATACTCATGTAGGTATTTTAAAGCAAATATGAATGATTATAATATACTAATGCTGACACGGAACAGTTAATTAATAGCCTAACAGTCAACGGCATATCTAAAGGATCTACAGTTTAACGTGGAGTCCGAACCACTGCCTCTGAATTACAAACTGGTCTAATTATGAGGATGTTTTTTACGGATTATCGTAGTACTTAACAGTGCGGACTTAAATCCACACAAGAGAACACTACACTTGTATTAACTAGCTGGTATTCATTTTTTGTTGTTGTTGAAGCAACAACAACAAAAAATGAAATGTGTTGTTGTGCTCAAAACAGATCTCCAAGAGTGAAACACATTCGTGTATCAATTTTTATTATTTATTGTATTAATTCATAAGTTTTTCTTAAAACCTTTTTGAACTTTATTCCACACAAAACTATAAAACCATAAAACATGTCGTATATGGTCTGATCCGATCCTAGATATAAATCAAACTCTTAACTGTCTGGATATGATTTATATTTTTATAGGATCTGGTTTGAACAATGAACTATATAGAACACTAAAATGCACTTTACGTGTTAAAAACGAAAGGTTTTAATGTCCATTGGTTGTGATTGGCTGATTCAATATTAAACGATGGGATTCAAAACTTTAGGACATGAAAGTGCGTTAAAATATTTACAACACCTCTGCTGGTATCCTTATTCTGTTATTCTCTGTCACGATATTTCCATCAGAGTGCACTTTTCAGTTTAAACACAGTTGGAAAATTTTTGGGACCTGACATTTTTGAAAATTACGATTAAGACTTTGTTAAACCTTATGTTTGTTCCAGCCGTTTTCAAAACAAAACAAATCGTGCAAAATATTCACAACACCCCCAGTCACGGCAGACCTGCGTACTCTACGAGTTTCCACCCCAATAATATGGCAATAATAAGTATACGACAAGATCGATCGATCAATCTACAAAGACACCATCCTCATAATTAGACAAATTCGTAATTCAGAGGCCGTGGTTCGGATTCCACGTTAAACTGTAGGTCCATTAGTTGTCATCGGCTGTTGGGTTACTAATTAATTGTGAGCGATGGTCAGTAGATGTGGTGTTCTCTTGTGTGGATTAACGTCCGCACTATTGAATACTACGTTAATCCACAAAGACCATCCTCATAATTAGACCAGTTCGTAAATCAGAGGCCTTGGTTTGGACTGCACGTTAAACTGTAGGTCCCTTAGTTGCCACCGGCTGTTGTGATAATAATTAACAGTACTGTCTAAGGAACATGTCAGCCTTAGTCAGTAACAAGACTACAAGATCGTGCCACAATCATCCTACATTCATTTCTCATTCATACTTGGCTTAAAATACCTACCTGGGTAGGTCGCCATTTTAGTTAAAAGTATTAAGTACAATACCTGAAGATAAATAAGAGTATTTGCCTGTTCTCCGTAACATTAACATGGGAAAGAGTATGCAGGTTTGCTGCTTTGAGGAACACTGAAATTAGGTATTTTTACCATAAACCATTTTTATTTTGACCATATACCGTACTTCATCAATATCTAGACGTAAATACAGGAGTTTGCCTATTCTCCATAAGATTAACATTGGAAAGAGTATGCAGGTTTGCTGCTGCGTAGAACACTTAAACTATGATCTATTTTAGAATAAACATATGGATACTAACCACATGAAGCTAAATACAAAGTTTCATCCAAAACTATTGGTTAGTAAGGGAAATATAATTTTTTTTCTTTATCCTCTCTAGGATAAACATTGGTGCTCCAAAATACAACGTACTGTATTTAGATTTTTCAATATCTCAGTAACCGTTGGAGATACAGTAAAACGTTAAGGAACTAAATTGTGTCTAAGGTCTAACTAAGTCTTAAGTCTTACCATAAGACCTACGGTAATAGCTTCTTCTTCTATGGTAAATTCGCTAAAGTAAGGAATTTTCCTTTTTTGTAACCGATTCTCCTCACGACATTAGCGATAGATCTTGCGAACGTTTATGCATGTCACGGATAATGATTGATGAGACTAGAGTGAACGGATTTGGTAAAGGTTTCTTGAAGTAACATTTTTCCTTCAGGCTATCGCTGGTTTAAGATAGACCATTTGTTAATTTCTGCTAGCTCTTGGTTTTGTGTTGCGTTTAAATTATATCAGTTTATTTCAATCAACTTAGAAACCAGCATTAGTATAAATTGAAAAACTCTCGAGTTTAAGAAAACGTATAAAATCTACAGTGAAATTCTTTTGAAAGATTATTTTAAATTTAGAAAACCTAATTTATGATTCAACTATGTTTGAAATAGTCCAAAATGCAATAACTCTTAAAGTCAAACATAGACTTGCCACAGGTCTTGTGTAAGACCAAAAAAGTATAATAATAAATTTAAAAAAGGTTGTATTAATTTATTAGGATCAACTTATTAGATGCAAACATAGTCTGTGAATTTTAAATAATAAATATTACTGTACGAATTCATCCAATCAACACACTATTATTCTGATATTTTTCTATATATTAAGGTGCAGAACAAAGTAATTTCTCTACCACACGGTAAAATCTTTTTGAATAAAATGCCAGCTGGATGAAAAAATTACAGTTGTCGCAAGAATAGAAAAAACGTAGTCAGTTTTCAAGAACAAAGTAAATATAGTTTCCATTATCCTTTAACTTTAAGAGTTGTGTTCATTTACGTCCATAAAATCTAACAAATGTATAAAACGTAAAGTTGGTACAACTAGTTTTTCATTCCTACAAAATTACGGTCGTCGTTTGAGTGAAAAAATCTATTTATATAGATTTGAAGAATATATGGATACGAATTTTCCTCCGACGGAGATCTTCCCTATGGGAAATCTATATAAATAAAATTAGAGTTTTGTCTGTACATTGCTCAGAATTATTCATTTTTTGGTTATTTTTACTTTTCGTGCGTTAGAGAAGCCGAAACCGGTCTTATCTCAATTTTTGACTGTTTGTCTGTGACGCTCCAGGAGGCATTTTACGTCGTCTTCTCCGAAAAAAGGGAGGACTGACTGAGTTAGTTTACATTGGTGATTCATTTAAACCCATTTCATACTATATTCAGTAGAAATCACACTATATTAAAAAGTTATTTTAACATATAACCAATTATAATGATTGTATAAATGTTCTAATCTTTGTAAAGTAATGCTAAATAATAAAACTGGGTATCGATTTATATTCTTGGTACTGTTTTGTTTAGGATTTCAGGTTTACATTTTGGTATGATAATCTTTCTTCTTCAAACTGAATCCCACAACCCGTACAAAGGACGGGCTTACTGCTAGTTCGCTAATAAACAGTGAAACATTCTAATTTGACATTTCAATCAGCTGTTTCCACCACGGTTTATTGCAGGCGACTGTCGTTGTACATGTAGCACTGTAGCTGTGTGGCCGCCGTTGTGATCTCGCACCGAGCTCGCGTGTTCAGCTTCAATTTTCACTTTGCCGCAAACCACGATAACCGGAACATTGTTTGGGCGTATCAGACAGCGGCGCGGCCCGGGGCGCAAATTTCGCATCGCATTAAAACCTAATGTTCCTGGAAACGTTTTGTTATTGCTGTTTCGAGGTTGTAAATGAATCAATATTCTTTTGCATTCCAGCACTGTTCCCATTACTTCTTAATGTTAGCGAATTTTAGTTTTTATTAGGAACTACACGTGATAAAGCTTTAAGTTTTTTTTACATGGATATGTCTTAACTCCAAGGAGGTGTTGACAATTTACGAGACCAAAATTTGAAACAGTGACGTCATAGTTTGGTCATAAGAACAGCATTTTAGATGAACTGATAACATTCCCTTTAGTCATATCCATGATCTAACTTATTTCCCATAAGAAATTAAATACAAACATTTTGACATGGATATGACTTAGTTCTGGGGGTGGGGGGTGATGACAGTTTACGAGACTAAAATTTGAAACAGTCACGTCATTTGGATAGTGACGTCATAGTTTGGTTATAAGAACAGCTTTTTAGATTAACTGAAAACATTCACTTTAGACATATCCATGATCTAACCTATTTCCCACAGAGAAGTAAATATAAACATTTTTGTCAGATTGGCTTTTGAAGCAAAACATTCTTTAACACAGAATTTTGTTAATAATTACTCTAAGTATTTTTTTACTACTGAAAATTCCTTTTGAAAGTTAAAAAAATCAAAAGATTTAACAACTAAAATTTTAAAACCCCTGTGTTAAAATATGTTTTTAATAATATGGATTTTATTTTTTCATTAACTGACTTATTAAAACGTAGACACAAATGGCTTTTAAATTTTATTTTGCTGTCTTTTGAATAAAAAACCTATTCCTTAAAAAAACTAGAGACTTTAAATTGTACCAAGGAGAATCTTTTTTTATTTAAGACGATTGTTTGAATTCTATTCATTAATTTTATCCTAACATCCTCTAAAATTTAATTTTGAACATTGATAAATTAGGACTATATTAATATGTACAAAACTTTAAATAATGTGAAACTAGTAAAAATTTTATAATAGAGATTTAACAATAAAAAATAATTATTATATGAAACTAAATATCTTAAATGGTTCACAATAAGAACAGAAACACTAAAATAAAAAAATTTCAACGAAAAGAAATCATACAAACATCAATATGACAGATATGGTTGTTTTGTAGCAAAAAGTGAGTTATATCGCAAGAATGACCTCATAAGTCTGTTAGAAAACTCATATGAGACAGAAAATGGCGTAATACTGTGACATGTCAAACCGTATAGCGGAATTCATAAAGGGTTGCGTGTCTGTCCCACAATGGATCTGAGCATTAATATATATCATAGAGAGTAACAGTATCGAGGCATCTAATACTGTCTCTGTATATTTTATATTTATGATGGCGTTGGTTCTAACTATTATGTTGGACTTTCCCAACACTTCTGTGTGTTTAACTACACTACGTTTCTGGAAGAGGTGAAATCTCTCCCGTTTTCAAGTGGATACATAAATAACCCTAAGCTATGAAATATACATAGATTACATTCGATTACATTATTAAAATGGCGACCATACCATAAGGTAGGTATTACAAGCCAAGTATGCATGAGGATTGAGTGTAAGATGGTGGTAGCGCGATCTTGTAGTCTTGTTACTGACTAAGGCTGACATGTTCCTTAGACAGGACTGTTAATTAATAGCTTAACAGCCGATGGCATATCTAAGGGACCTAAATTTTAACTTGGAATACAAAACACGTCTCTTAATTACGAATCGGTCTTATTATGAGGATGGTCTTTGTGGACTAATGCAGTGTTAAGCCACAAAAATATATCTCATATCACCATTTTACCAATTAAATCAGTCTATAATTTATCTGCTAATTTTATAGCTATATTTTATTTAGCCTATTGTTTGTTTATGAAAATAAACGTCTAATATCACTTCTCGTTTCTAAAACTAACCCCCTCCTCATTATTACTTAATTTCCCCCTCAATTGAATATATTTAAATTGAATCATTATCGTAAACTGAGAAAAGTGGGAATCGCCAAACTCATATTGATGGCGAATAAACGTTATCTATAATTTATGCATTGGTTCTACGATCTCATATCTAGCTGTGGTCGTTCTGTTCAGCGATACTGCATTGTTTATGGTTATAGTATTGCACAATTAACAATCATTGCTTTGGAAACTGCGCCAAAAACGTTAAAACAAGTCAAATTTATTGATTTTAAACCTGAATGGCTTTACAACTGAAGCTGGGACATCCAGACATATACATTTGATCAATAATTTTGATTAATACAAAAGCCGTTTTAATATTAAATTTATTTGAAATTTTTTTATTTACCAACAAGTTAAGAAATGAGTGTAAAATTGTTGTGTGATCTTGTAGTCTTGTTACTGACTAAGGCTCCCAAGTTCCTTAGACAGGACTGTTAATTAATAGCCCAATGGCCGATGACAACTAAGGGACCTACAGTTTAACATGGAATCCGAACCACGGCCTCTGAATTACGAATTGGTCCATCACGTGTTACATTTTGGCTGTTAAAGAGGACCAGAAACCATTTAACCCTTAATGTAAAACATTTAACAAACACTAATAAAATATTGACGGATGTTAAGATTTTTTACTAAACAATAGTAATGTCAAAAACCTTTCGACTTTAGCGACTCAAAGAGGGTTGTAAGTTTAGAGTTATAGAGGAGTCGAAGGCCTAAAGACATCCAGTAAAGAGGGACAGCAACAGAATTGACGAGGCTACGAGCTGGTCACAGTCCCCAGGGTAATAAAACACGTTTAACTGTGAGACGAGACTCTGCTCTCGATGCGATCAGCATCAAAGACTTCAAACGTCAAGTTTAACTGTCAACCTGTCATTAGACGCATAAATACTGCCCAGTCGTATTGTTAGAACCTTTGCACTTAAACCCAAAATAGTTTTTGAGGAAAAACATTAAACTTACGAGCCCCAACAAACCCTTATACGTTGGTTCGATTTTTGTACTATGGCAAAACGTATGCAAAAATAATAATTAAAATAAAATATGGAAAAAAGTTATAACTTCCTATGAAAACGTAAAAAAATTATACAATCCACAAAATGCTATCAGAATCACATTCACCGTAAAGATTTGTTGTTAAATGAAATGGATTCCACACCTACCCCTTGAAAGGTCATCGCTTTATATTAAACGAAGGATATTTATTTCGTTCTTTAGAACTAACCAAACAACTAATTAAAAATGATTACTGGCCTAAATGAAAATTAACATTTTTAAAACTAATTTATTAGGTTTCTGAAGTGTCTCTTAATACATGCATTTACTTTTACAAATCACCATTTCGGTAGAACTAAACAAAAGACAATTGGTATTTTCTTTAAGTATTTTCTATGAAATTAAAAAACCGAATTTCAATTCAGTACGTAATTAAAATAAGTCGTTATGCATCGTTTGAAATAAATACACTTTATGAGACAGTAAAAATTACCACCAATGTATATTTATAATCGATACGGTGGTTCAGACAATGAAAAACATAAATGGCAATAAAAGGATTTCATTTCATTTAAAATATTAAACACTCAGATAATGCCATAGTTGTAGGGCATACGAATTTAACTATATTCGAAAATAATGTATTATTAGATAATTCCAAGGTTACCTTAGTTGTAAACGGCTTGTTATCCATTATTAATGGACTAACACGAATCACTAAAACTTCACAAACTTGTATTGACCATATTTATGTAAGAATAAAAAAAGAAATAGGTTAGACGTTCACGCAGTGGTGATTGATAGTTCTGTAACAGACCATTGTTTAACAGCTGTTGGTATTAAGAGTGAGACAGAGACGGGGGCGCTGCCGACGGCAATCCACGGAACTAATGTACAAGATATTGGACTTGTGCTGGTCAGTCTTATAGGCTGTGAGTATTTTGGTGTCTCGCTCTGTAGTTCCAATTAGGAATCTGTATATACAGAAACAAATGCGTTTTTTTGTATAAACTTAAGGGGGCGGGGCTTGTACCCAAAAACGAAGTATTCAGTTTTTATACAGGGTGCCTATGAAAAACGTTTCAGGTCTTCGGTGAGTGATTGGGTACATTAAAAGAAAGTAATGTTCCAATGGAGGTATGGCCTAAAACGCTCATTTTCTCAGATTTCCGACATTTTGTATTTTCACAAAATATTTGTTTTATATTAAACACTTTTTTACGGATTATTTTGAAATTTGATATGTGTTTTACACTACAGGAGTGGTATCATTTCAAAAATAACTAGCATGATCCGAGCTCAAAATCCAAAATGGTGGCCACTTAAAATTTTAAAACTAAAATACAAGTTAACGGTAAAATTTAAAATGGCCACAATTTTAGATTTTGAGCTTGGATCATGCTAGTTACTTTTTTTAATAATAGTAGTCTACTAGTATAAAACACATACCAAATTTGAAAATAATCCGTTAAAAATGTTTGAAATATTTTATGAAAAAACAAAATGGTGGATATCTGAGAAAATAAGCGTTTTAGGCCATACCTTCATTGGAACCTTTTTCTTTCTTTTAATGTACCCAATCACTCACCGAAGACCTGAAACGTTTTTCATGGACATCCTGTATATAAAATTATTCTTTTTACCCATGTAATCATTTCTGTAGGTCAGTTAGTTACTCAGGTATTGAAAACGGTAAACGCAGCACATTGTCTAATTTATCTTATGGAGAATAACTGAAAATCAATAACTTACTTGTTTACTTAAATGATCTACCGAAATTCGGTATGTAATTCCATCAAATTAAGCTTTATAGAAACATTCATAAAATTGTCGAATTTAATTTCTTACGTAAGCAAACCTATAAACTATTTCCCATGAAATTATTTTGACAACAATTGTCTTGCGTTTTACTTTAACAGGCTTAATATGAGCATATTACCAAGTAAACTAAACCTCACTGCAGCAATCCTGCATACTCACTTCAATTTTATTACTACGGCTAGGGTAATATATGACCTACGGTATTCGCTCTACTCTGTGGGTTTTAAGCATTGTTTTATATACCAAGTCTTGCACCACTATAGTTAGTGTTTGTTTTTTAAAAAGTGTAAAAAATAATTATTGAGGAGATTAGATTAGATTAGATCATTGAAATGACAACCATACTACAATGTAGGTATTTTAAGCCAAGTATGAATGAGAAATGAGTGTAGGATGATTGTGGCGCGATCTTGTAGTCTTGTTACTGACTAAGGCTGACATGTTCCTTAGACAGGACTGTTAATTAATAGCCCAACAGCCGATGGCAACTAATGGACCTACAATTTAACGTGGAATCCGAACCACGGCCTCTGAATTACGAACTGCTCTAATTATGAGGATGATATTTGTGGATTAACGTAGTATTTAATAGTGTGGATTTAATAGTTATTCCACACAAGAGAACACTACACCCACCGACCATCTGGATTACAGGACGTCGCTACCATAGTCCGAAACGCGTACAGCATAATAAGATATGTAGTTTTAAATGATATTTCAAACTAATTTTACGTAAGGTAAAAAATTTAAGTTTATATGATTTTACTATTTTACATACGATATGCGTTTTAATTTATGTATGAAAACGCAAAATGGCTATGGAGATTAACAGCTATAAATACTGACAGCAACGACCGACCAATAAAACAGAGGTGAAGCGAATATAAGCCGTAATAAAACATCAGCTGTGTGTTGGAAGTATTGCCGCTAATTCGCAGGATTACAGAACCGACCGCACTGTATCTCCACCAGCATATTCCGAAGCCACATTTCGCCATTATCAACCCTTGTTTTGGACATTTATTGTCTAACCGTTGTTTACTGTCTTTGTTTTTTACCGACAAAAGATAATGCTTCTAGCACGCTACCTTTTTTGCAGGTAAAAACTTCTTATAATTACATTTTCCTACAACTGTTGTCAAAAGTGTTTATGCTATACAATGCAATCGTAAAACAGCTGTTTATAGGTGAGCGAGCGAAAAATAAATGACTTTTCAAAAAGTCATTTACTTTTCACACGGCTATTGAAGTAATTTATTTTTCGTACTCCAGTGTTTCCAACCCAAAAGAACGACAAATATATACCAGTACGCCTTATAATAGAAATGTGGTGTAATTTATCATACATTTAGCTTAGATCATGGATATGTCCCAAGCGAATGTTTTCAGTTCCTGAAAACAGCTGCTCTTGTACCCATATGACGTCACTTCCGTTAAAATGTTTGCGTGAAACTAACCCAAACACCCCCCCTCTGAGTTTAGACAAATTGTGTCTTCTTCTTCTTTCTCCTCGCCACTTCCCGTTATGAGGGTCGGCTTTTCCAATCCTGAGGCGCCATTCCTTCCGATTATAGGCATCGTTTGTAGAAAGATCCAAATCTTTCATGTCCTTCTGGACATTCGTCATCCAGGTAGTTTTTGGCCTACCTCTTTTCCTTGTTTGTGTAGCCATGGAGAGGCATTTTTTCACCACATGATCGTCGGGTCCTCGCATAACATGACCATACCATCTCAGCCTAGACTCTTTAAGTTTGTCAGCAATAGGCGCTACCTTAAAACTGCCACGTACATGTTCGTTACGGATTTTATCTTTGAGGGTAACTCCTCCTGACCACCGCAGCATGCGCATTTCCGTAGTATGAAGCTTTTGCTCATGTGTTTTCAATGAAGCCCATGTTTCGCCTCCATAAAGTAGAACCGGTCGTATGCATGTTTTGTAGACATGTTTAGACATATGTCTGTTTCATACAAAAATTAAATAATGGCAAGGAAGTAACAATTCCAGTAGAATAGAAAGGTCACAAGTGCCGCAAAATAATATATGTAACGACTAACATATTTAAGAGCAGTGTCTGCTACTCTATGGATGGAATGGTTCATATTGTGTTACTCGATTGTAGCAGAAATCCATTTGGCAGCTGTTAGTGACACCACGAGTTAGCCTGACTTCCTCCCACGGACTGGGTCAGCCATTCTTTGTCTATGTGGCACCATAGTGCCACGTACCGGAACCGGAAACAGTGCTAACTAAGGTTTGAACAATGTATGTAGCACTTTTATTCTATTTTATCATAATTCAGAATTGTTATGAAATATAAAACCTTTAAAGTGTGCTATTTGTTTTTCATAGTAACATTTATTTTTACCACCACGAAAATGTTTGAAAAAGCTACTTTACTCCCTTATTGGTATCTATTTAGGCTGGTGTGGATTATTGTCCGGACTATTGAATTCTACATTCACCCTCATAATTAGACCCATTTAAAATTCACAGGCGTGTGTGGTTCGGATCCCACGATAAACCTTAAGTCCCTCGGAAAGCCATCGGATGCTGGGCTACTATTTATCAGTCCTAGTTAAGGAACATGTCAACCTTAGTCAGTAACAAGACTACAAGATCGCACCACAATCATCTTACACTCAATCCTCATCCATACGTGGCTTAAAATATTGTTTGCGATTAGGTCACAAATTCGGTTGAAATTATGGAAATTACGAATAAAAGTACTACGTGTAATTAGATTAGTCAATAAAAAAGACTTTGACATCACGCAATGAAAACAAAGTTTTATTTTTGTGGGGAAATTGTGCTAAAAACGCACCATCAGAAAAGAAAACGGCACAAACCCGGTGTCCCCTAAAGTCCCCACCTAAGGCTATATCCACTCAAGTATAACTTCAAAGTGTAGCCTCGTTTTAAAAACTCAGAGAGCTAAGTAGCTAATTAGTATGTGAATTGGCTCCCTACCCAGGTATGTGTTTTAAGCCAAGCATGAATGAGGATTTAGTGTAAGATGATTGTGGCGCGATCTTGTAGTCTTGTTACTGACCAAGGCTGACATGTTTCTTAGATAGGACTTTTAATTAATTAATAGCCCTACAGTCTACAGTTTAACGTGGAATCCGAACCACTTTTTTCTCTAAGCTACGAGCTGGTAAAGTTATCAGGATGGTTTTTGCGGATTAACGTAGTATTCAATAGTGCGGATGTTAATCCACACAAGAGAACACTACACCCACCGACCATCGTTCACAACTATCCACAATTCGTCACCACCACGTAACTGGATTACAGGACATCGCCTGTAAGTCTAAATGAGCAAGATAATCCAGAATAAATTGGTTAGTCTGTTTTATTTATCTTGAAAAAGGTTACATTCTGTTCTACGTTAAGAGCTTAAAAGGGTTTTTATGAAAATGTTCCACTTCACAGTTGAGGCTTACAATAAAAGACAACCTTCACGTAAGGGCTGTTTATGACTTAATGACAATTTTAAATTCATCTAAAACTTAAAGTAACTCCTATTAAAATGATATTTGTTATATGAGGGTAAAAATATAAATTTAGACAACCTACAAGAGTTATTTTTAATATACCGAAGGTATTTAAAGTTGAATAGAGATTTAAAAAAAAACTTATTTTAATTAACAGTAACTACGACATTTGGAATTATTAGTTAGAAAAAATAATACTATACCATGTTATACAAATTTTAAATGTTTGGATGTAATATATTTTATTTTCTAGTTCGCTGTTTCTAGGAAAAGTACGATCGTTCAGACCTGAGAGAAGCATCAGGTTTCATGTGCTGCATTTTATTTACATCCGTAAACCTGATCTTACCTTAAGCCATCTGGTTTAAGGGTTCCTTTTCCCTACATTCTAGATATCTAAAAATAAGTTGCGAATCTTTTTTGAACAATAAATATAAGTATTTACAGGGTTTTCAGTTTTTTTATTGTAACCAACAGTGGTACTTTTCTAAAGTAAAAAGGGTACATCGTTTATAGGAAAATAATTTCCTTAATGGGACTACATTTTAATCCTAATTCCTCCACATAGTAATTAGATTAAAGGTAATTAGATTACCTTTCTGAAATGGCAACCTACCCAGGTAGGTATTTTATGCCAAGTATAAATGAGAAACGAGTCAAGAGTCAAGAGGTTTTATTGCCGTTGATCAAGTACAGAACTGTTAGATTAGATTAGATTAGATCAATGTAATGGCAACCATACTACAATGTAGGTATTTTAAGCCAAGTATGAATGAGGATTGAGTGTATGGTGGTCGTGGCGTGATCTTGTAGTCTTGTTACTGACTAAGGCTAACATGTTCCTTAGACAGGACTGTTAATTTTGAATGAGCCTGTCAATGCAAGCCGATGGCAACTAATGGACCTACTAGTTTAACGTGGAATCCGAACCACGACCTCTGAATATACGAATTGGTCTATGTGGATAGTCTTGTTATACGTAGTATTAATAGTGCGGACAAATCTTAAATCGAACAAAAAGTGGTTTGCAGTGCTCCACAGGTCCAACCCCAGCCATTATGCGAGTAACCTTTTTTGAAGAAGAAGAAGTAAGTAAGAGTGTAGGATTACTGTATCGCGCGTTAATAGACTCGCTTAGACAGAACTGTTAATTAATAGCCCAACAAGTTAATTGCATATCTAACGGACCTACAGTTTAACGTTAGTCTTAAAAATGAATGCACTATCGGAAAATTCAAATGTTTTTTAATTTTAAGCTACAACATAAAACCATAATTCTTTCCATATTTTACCGAATACTACTTGAAAACGTTAACTAATAGGAACTTATGGTGTGGAATCGTCCAATCAATCGTCCAAGTGCTGGGTTCAAATCTCACCAATCACCAATGGCTTTACACGAAGTGATAACATCAAAACATACTAAGTAAAGGTTAAAGTAAAGTGAAAATGGTCCCTTACAACATTCTAAACAGTCCTGGGGTGAGCAAGTGTGACAGAAACAAAGAAAAATAAATTAATATCCTGTGAAAGTTTGCCGACGGAAGCTTGCTAGCTAATAGTTAAACCGTGTTTAGCGGCTTCCTCACATCACAAGTGTGTGCAGAGAGCTGGAAACTACAAGCAAGCTTGTAACAGTTTACAAGTGTGTGCAGAGAGCTGGAAAACTACAAGCTTGTAACACGTTGCAAACACATCAGATTTGTGAATAATCAGTGTTATAATACGAGAATATCTTGTCACGATTCAGTGTCAGGAAGCAGGATATTTACTTTTATGACTAAATCTATATAAATAAAATTAGAGTTTTGTCTGTACATTGCTCAGAATTATTCATTTTTTAGTTATTTTTCCTTTTCGTGCGTTAGAAAAGCCGAAACCGATCTTATCTCAATTTTTGGCTGTTTGTCTGTGACGCTCCAGGAGGCATTTTACGCCGTCTTCTCCGAAAAAAACGGGAGAACTGATAACAATGAAACTTATTTCATGTATTCTCTACATTCCGTAGAAGGTTTTTAAAGGCTTAAAAGTGTCCGCCGACCCTTGAAAAGTAAATAACGAGCATTTAAAAACCCACTTTTTACGCGATATTGGTCGCATTTTGCAAGTTTTAAATGAATAACCTACTGGCAATAATCAGCTGTCTTTTTAGTTTAAATATGTAATAGAAATAAAAACAAACAGCTGTCAAATCAATATTAGTTAGTTTATATTGGTGATTGATTTTAAACCCATTTCGAAATCATACTATATTAAAAAAGTCGTTTTAACGTATAAGTAACTATAATAATGGTATAAATGTTCTAATCTATTTGATTGTAAAAAATTCTAAATAATAAAGCTGAGCATTGATTTATTTTCCTTGTACTGATTTGTTTAGGATTTCAGGTTTATCTTTTGGTATGATGATCTTTTTTCTTAAACTAAATCCTACAACCCGTACATAGGACGGGCTTATTGCTAGTACTACGGTAACCTAAATTATAAAAAATTGAAACCCCTCTACAGTTGTAAAAATCACATTGTTTTCACTTTTTTCTTTTTAAATTATCTTAATCTTTATAAATTAAAAAAACTGTTGTATCATTATGAAAGTGTTTGAAAATTTGCTTCAAAGGTAAATAAATAAATGTTTTTTATGAAAAACTGGTTTTTAATATCCTGAAAATTTTACTCTTTGGCACTTACTTTATTTTGGAAATGCACGTTTCGTATATCTATGAGAAACACATTCTACAGATAAAACACACAGTCACACTAACGACCCGAGTCCAAACTCTAAACTCTGAACTAACGATTTTCCTAACAATGGTGAGAGCTGATTGTACTCTCCTCCACAACTTTATTTCAGAAATACGTTTGTCAACTTGTTTTCATTATTTTTTCTTGGAAGTCTTTCGACAAAATATTACGTAGCAAAAAATAAATGTTAAAACGCCCCATCAAAAGTATTTATTTATTTTGGAATTAAAACATTATGATGTCTTAAAAATCGCTACCTAATTAATACCATTAGGGAAGAGCTTATCTGTGTAATATGCTCAAAGTTTTGACCCCCTCTAAGGTATTTAGGGGTCGAGGAAATTTTAAGTCTTAACCAGGTGTTAGGTTCCGACAGATCAAAATTTGTACGGTGACGTCATATGGTTGGTGACATTTTAAGGTTAAAAGTACAGCTGTTTAGATGAACTGAAAAACTTACTATAATCTAACCTATTTCTCACAGGGAAGTCAATACAATCATTTTTGTAACTATAAGGGTCGCAGGGAATTTTAAACCTTATTTAGGTGTTGGGACTTAAACATTCCATAAGAATGTTTATGTTTTGTATGTTTATGCTTAAAACATACAACAGAAACGTGTCTCAATAAACACAGACTTATGGCTATTACTTATATAATACATAATAAACTATAGGAAAATAGATTTCACGCAAATAAACGTTGCTCAAAATGAATAACAATTTTAATTTTTTGTGGATAAGTGGGTTGAACAGGTTTTATAAGGACTTTTATTATTTAACCAAAGTATTTTTCCACCAGCTTTGAACATATTTTCAATATATAGTTAAGATAACTGATTGTAGTAATATTAAACATACATTCATTGATAAAACTTACAAACTACATTAGGCCTGTCTCGTGATCGACTGCATTAAAATGGAAATTGTCCCTTTTATATGAACAAAAGCCAATAGAAAAGGCAGAGAAAGGTCATAAATGGCCAATTGATTCTTTTAGTCCCAGAACGAGGAGAACAATCCGATAAACAAACTTATGAACAATTATTTTAGGAACTTTTACTGTTCTCGACGTATCGATGAACAAGTTTTTAGTTACATTATGTTATATACTTGAATACATATTTATTTTGTGCCTGCTTAATAGGTCAAAATTTTTAAACGCAGCTTTATATAATTTAAATTATTTTTATCACTTTTTCCATATGACAAAGAGCTTTTACCAAAGTTCTCAAAGGACCAAGTTTTCGCTAGAGTAAACTTAGTGGAGACATTTTAATGTGCAATTATTTGATAAAGTTCAAATGCAACCAAATTGATCGATCCCCATGAGGAAAACTAGGAGGGATTTTTATCCAATAACAGCGTTTTGGAGGGTTTTACATATAATACATTTAAAAATTAAATTGTTACTAGTACTTAATTAACTAAAACAAATACAATATGTTTAATCTTTGCTCTATATAAATGGTTAACATAGTACGTTGTCTTATGGAACCGTAATGTTAACATTACAAAGAAAAGGAAAAAATTTTAACTCGCTTGTTATTTGCAATATTGTGATAATGTTTGGTTTAAAGCTTAAAAGAAAGGTATGCTGAAAAACATATTTTTTGTCCCTCTTTGGAACAAACCTACCTAACCATTTCCAATGCTTAAGTACTATTCCTAGGGATATAGGCCCGATATTTCTCTTAATTAGACAAATTTGTCTAAGGAAAACGTCAGCATAAGTTAGTGATAAGAGCAGAAGATCGCGCCACAATCATCTTACACTCATTTCTCATTTATACTTCGCTTGATTATCTACCTGTATAGGCCACCATTTCAGAAAGGTAACAATGAATTAAGTTGAATATAAAAGTAAAATAAGGTAACTTCCTTATTATTTGTAATTTTGAAACTTCTGAAGTTGTAAAAACTTCATCTAGCCCTTTTAACCCTGAGGGAAAAATTCATAGTCGCCTAGGACCGCTGAAGCTATATTTTATTATGGTTACCAAAAGTGCTGTATGTTGAAATGTTGGTTTTGTAAGCATAACAAATTACAAAAGGAAATCAAAATTTAGAATCTATGAGGCAGGTCTAGCACAGAGCACCTTTTAAGTCTATACACAGCGTTGCTGTTGTCCAACAGGCTTAGCGCTAGGTGGTTTGGGTGAGCTGCTAACTTCTTTTGGTAGCGGTTGCTAAATTTAGTTATCTCTTGTTTCACTGTTAAAATGTTTGTATCTCTATGTAGAATTTCATTATTTATGTACCAGGGGGCATTCAGAATACTTCTTATAAATTTGGATTGAAAGCGTTGTATAATTTCAATGTTGGAATTACTTGTGGTGCCCCAAAGCTGAACACCATAAGTCCACAATGGTTTTAATAAAATCTTGTACAGTAGTAATTTTTTGTTGATGGATAGTTTTGATTTTCGATTGAGAAGCCAAGAAAGTTTTTTTAAATTTCAAATTTAGAGCCATTCTTTTATTCCATACATGAGAGCGCCAGGTTAATCTGCGATCGAGATGCATGCCAAGATATTTGACTTCTTCGACCTGTGGGAGTAGCACATTGTTCAAAGAGACTGGAGGGTAAGTTTCATGTCTAGTTGTAAATGTAACATGAGCAGACTTGTTTTCATTTATTTTTACTCTCCAGCTTACTAGCCACTCTGACAATACATCTAACTCCAGCTGGAGCAAATGGAGCAAAACTGGAGCTGTTTAGATGAACAGAAAAACTTTCTATAATCTAACCTATTTCTCACAGGGAAGTCAATACAATCATTTTTGTAACTATAAGGGTCGCAGGGAATTTTAAACCTTATTTAGGTGTTGGGACTTAAACATTCCATAAGAATGTTTATGCTTATGTTTTGTATGTTTATGCTTAAAACATACAGCAGAAACGTGTCTCAATAAACACAGACTTATGGCTATTACTTATATAATACATAATACATCTATAGGAAAATAGATTTCACGCAAATAAACGTTGCTCAAAATGAATAACAATTTTAATTTTTTGTGGATAGGTGGGTTGAACAGGTTTTATAAGGACTTTTATTATTTAACCAAAGTATTTTTCCACCAGCTTTGAACATATTTTCAATATATAGTTAAGATAACTGATTGTAGTAATATTAAACATACATTCATTGATAAAACCTACAAACTACATTAGGCCTGTCTCGTGATCGACTGCATTAAAATGGAAATTGTCCCTTTTATATGAACAAAAGCCAATAGAAAAGGCAGAGAACGGTCATAAATGGCCAATTGATTCTTTTAGTCCCAGAACGAGGAGAACAATCCGATAAACAAACTTATGAACAATTATTTTAGGAACTTTTACTGTTCTCGACGTATCGATGAACAAGTTTTTAGTTACATTATGTTATATACTTGAATACATATTTATTTTGTGCCTGCTTAATAGGTCAAAATTTTTAAACACAGCTTTATATAATTTAAATTATTTTTATAACTTTTTCCATATGACAAAGAGCTTTTACCAAAGTTCTCAAAGGAACAAGTTTTCGCTAGAGTAAACTTAGTGGAGACATTTTAATGTGCAATTATTTGATAAAGTTCAAATGCAACCAAATTGATCGATCCCCATGAGGAAAACTAGGAGGGATTTTTATCCAATAACAGCGTTTTGGAGGGTTTTACATATAATACATTTAAAAATTAAATTGTTACTAGTACTTAATTAACTAAAACCAATACAATATGTTTGATCTTTGCTCTATATAAATGGTTAACACAGTACGTTGTCTTATGGAACCGTAATGTTAACATTACAAAGAAAAGGAAAAATAATTTAACTCGCTTGTTATTTGCAATATTGTGATAATGTTTGGTTTAAAGCTTAAAAGAAAGGTATGCTGAAAAACATATTTTTTGTCCCTCTTTGGAACAAACCTACCTAACCATTTTCCAATGATTAAGTACTATTCCTAGGGATATAGGCCCGATATTTCTCTTAATTAGACAAATCTGTCTAAGGAAAACGTCAGCATAAGTTAGTGACAAGAGCACAAGATCGCGCCACAATCATCTTACACTCATTTCTCATTTATACTTCGCTTAATTATCTACCTGTATAGGCCACCATTTCAGAAAGGTAACAATGAATTAAGTTGAATATAAAAGTAAAATAAGGTAACTTCCTTATTATTTGTAATTTTGAAACTTCTGAAGTTGTAAAAACTTCATCTAGCCCTTTTAACCCTGAGGGAAAAATTCATAGTCGCCTAGAACCTGGATATGTCTTAGCTCTGGTAGGGTGTTGGTGATTTTTAAGATGGAAAACATGTAACAGGTTTCCATAGAAACTACCAGAGCTATTGTATTGAATCTATATAAATAAAATTAGAGTTTTGTTTTTACATTGCTCAGAATTATTAATTTTTTAGTTATTTTTACTTTTCGTGCGTTAGAGAAGCCGAAACCGGTCTTATCTCAATTTTTGTCTGTGTTTGTAAATTGGTTGAATACGACAGCTGCTTCCCCATTGTTATAGTCCATATGAAAAATACTCTGGAAAAAATGTTTGACTCTCCAGGAGGCAATAATTCTGGTAGTTTCTATGGAAACCTGTTACATGATTACAATGAAACTTATTTCATGTATTCTCTACATTCCAGAGAAGGTTTATAAATGCTTGAAATCGCCCGCCGCCCCTTGAAAAGTAAATAACGAGCATTTAAAAACCCAATCTTAAAAATCGCCAACACCCCCCTAGAGAAATAAAAACAACTGTCAAATCAATATTAGTTAGTTTATATTGGTCATTGATCTTACCCATTACGAAATCATACTATATTAAAAAGGTATTTTAACGTATAACTAATTATAATAATGGTATTAATGTTCTAATCTATTTAAATTGTAATGTAATGCTAAATAATAATTTAGCTCCTCTCACATCGTATACGGGAAAACATTTTCAAATTCCTTTCAGGTTTACATTTTGTAATGATAATCTTACTCTTTTAAACTGAATCCTACAACCCGTACAAAGGACGGGATTACTGCTAGTTTTAAATATAAAAGAATAAGAACAGCTGTTTAGATGAACTTAAAATATTCCCTTTAGACATATCCATGATCTAACCTATTTCCCACAGGGAAGTAAATACAAACATTTTTTTTATCTTTTGACTCAAAGATCGTCCTTTGAGTCTTTCTTTTCTTTAGGTCTTTGAGTCTCCATGACGAGTGGACGAGTTTTCCTAATCTGTTTATTACGGAGACCGTTAAAAGTTTTATATTTATGCAAATACTTATTCTAATTAATATTTAAACTTTTTTTATTACTTCTTAATTGAAACGCGATAGTTTAATCAGAAATTATTGTTTTGAAGAAACGCTATTATATTATATATAAAGCTGCTTAAAACTTTTTTCAGCTTTATACCGGCTTGGACCGGATTATGTGTTAATTGTGTTATCTCAAAAAACTAAATAAATTCAATTCATTATTAATACTTTTACTTTCTCATTATACATAGTTTATGGAGAAAGTATTTGCTTTTCGTTAAAATTTTCGAATTAGAGTTAAGAGTGGATGTATCCGTTTTGAGTCTTAATCCAAAAAGTGAGGTTTCGACTGATGTCTGTCCGTCTGTTTGTCTGTCTGTGATACAAAAGCCTACTCCGTTGGTCCGATTTAGATGAAATTTGACCTGGAATATCCAATCTTTCACAACGAATCCGTCCGTTATGCTATTCGATTTCAGACCAAGGCCAATCTTAAAGTTAACGTGTATTTACTGTTATTTAGGTTTTTATTGCGGACATTTTCTATCGCGATTTTATGTAAAACTTAGTTTTACGACGTTTCCGGAACCTTTTTTTCGGGAAGTTTAAAGACAACTAAGTTGTCTTTGTTTGTTTTTGTCCAGTTGTCTTTGAGTCTCCGTGAAATGTGGACGTGTTTGGTTTCTTATTCTTATGTGTGTATTTTTTAGTGAATGGTTTGTTTGTAAGTTTTTTTGACTCCTTTAAACTTTTATGTTTTCAGCTTTATACCGGTTTGGTCGGATTATATGTTAACTAGCCAAAGTAGTTCTTCGCACGGGTAAAAAAGGCTGGATCAGATTCCAGATCTCGAAACGTCATGAAACTTTGTTCTAAATAAAATCCCAAAACATTGGGTTTTCAATTTATTTATGTATATTTTATGAAAAAAATCATTATAGCATTGGATTCGGCTAAAACACAATATTTTGTATTTTGAATCATGCCTCTACGTCTATTGGTTTCCGAGATATTCAAAATGGTAAACACAGTACGTAGAATAATGTTAATCTTATAAGGAATAACTAAAAATCAATGACTCAACTATTTACTTAATAAATATTCTTTAAAAATTTGGTATGCAAGTCTATTTAGTTGAGTTTTGTCATTACAGCCATAAAGCACCAATTTAATGTTTCTTATGGCAACAAACCAACGTATTCATTGCCCATGTAATTGTTATAAAGAATACATAAATTGGTAGAACAAGCTTAAATATTGACATGATTCGACGATATTTCGTATAAGTTCTTACTATGTGAACAGCTGTAATGTAAGCAAATTAAAATTTAAAACAACCCTTATTGCAGCAAACCTGCATACTCGGTACTATTCGATTACTGAGATGGGAATAATAAAGTTCTATAAATTCAATCTACTCACGCCAGCATGCTGCGTTCGATCTCGTTTGGATTCAGGGAGACTTACAGATATTTCAGCTCATGTTCTAAAAAATTGACGAAAATGATACTTTCTCCATATCCTAACAAGAGAGAAAAGTTTTAAACACACTAGCTTCGCTCGCTGGGAGCGCCGCCCCTCGGCCCCCGTGGTTGTTGTCGGTAGTCCTTAGAAATTAGAATAACTTTTAATATAATCGCCACATCCATACCAAAATCGTATCGGAGATTGGAGAAAGATTAGATCTTATGGGTCGTGGTATAGTTAACTAGCCAAAGTACCCGTTCTTCTTGGTTCAATATTTTTGCGTTACTTGCACAACAAACCCACAAACCCACAAACACACAAACCCACAAACATACAGAAACCACCTCTTCTTTATAATATTATAGATTGTGCTATGTTTTAGATATTAGTAACTTGAGGACGGGATCAGATTCCAGATTCCAAATGTCGTGAAACTTTGTTTTACATAAAATTTTGATGGAAAATATCTGCGATAAAAATCTAAATAACATCAATCACCATCACCAATAATGAGTTTAGTAGATGCTAATTAAGAAAGTGAGCTCAGTTTCAACATTTACATTTAAGTTATTCTTAACTAGTTAGTATAAGTTATAGGAGAACTATCATTACTGCTGTATAATGCTGTACTATTCTACAAATATTGGGAGAGGATAAGGATTAATCAAGTCCCAGGCCTATTAAAAGACAGAAATTATTTAAAATAATTCAATAATTTCGATCCAGCAGTTTATCTGAAAAATCAACTTTATTTTTTTTCTTCTTCCCGAACTGTCAAAATATAGTGCAAATGGGTGTTTTGTTTCATGTTTACTTATACACCTGACAGCTGTTGACATTCAAGTAAAGGATGATAAAAGGTGTTAATCATCAGAATTCAGTTACCATACTTTAATCATCATAGAAAGCGTAGAATATTGGTTGAAAACATTGAAATTTAGGACGTTCACGGGTCGTAGCCCGAGGGAGAAGATCTGAGAAAGTGTAAATCTCTAGACATACCCAAATCATAATCTTATAATTCAGCATGAGTTTAAGATCTACCTTTCTGTAAAATTTCAAACCGGTCGGTTCAGTATTTTTCGCATTTACTTGCCACAACAAACCCACAAACAAACATACAGAAACCACCTTTTCTTTATAATATTATAGATAACAATACTGATATGTTATGATATATTAATTATATTTCCACAAAAAACAACATGATTACTAGAGAAAATACATACCAGTAAGAAGGGTTTTTTTATCACAAGAATTCACTTACAACATTCAGTAGAGAAGTCAGGTGTATAAGTAAACATGAAACAACAAAAGGTGAAAGCAAAGCAACAAAAAATCAGCTGTAATAAAATATTCACATTATTATGTATGAATATAATAAAAATCAAACCTGTTGTAGGACATTTTGATTTCTGTCTTTTAATAGGCCTGGGACTTGATGGTCAGTGGGGCTTAGCCCTAAGGTTAAATATTGTAGAATAGTACAGCATTATACAGCAGTTATTCTTTAACTCACATTCGATGTGGTTACTAGCGGAACAGAGACGAATAAAAATATCAAAGATCATTAAAATCGGCCACGCCGTTCTGGAGCTATAAATGGTGTAACTAACACGACATTGTTTTGTATATTTAGATTGAACATGACATTAAACACTAAGCGAAAGTTCAAAGGTCGAACAGGTGCGATTACTGTGAACGTGAACACGCTGAAGGTCGTAAAAAATGTCAAACTAATGAACTTTTGCGTAATCCTTAATCACACAGTACCGGTATACATTTAACTAATGACACCGGTGAACTGAACGTAGATATAGTATTTTACACTCACATTTGACATGGTTACTAGAAAAGATAGAAAGTACGGGTAAAGCACATTACACTGGTGAATTTAATGATAGTTCTCCTATAACTTATACTAAAGAAGATGGACATAAAACGAAAGGAAGATTGAATTGGATTGTGGTTAAAGTTTTGTGGATTTTTATTTAAACGGGTTTTAATGGGTTATTGAATGGTTGGGATCGTCACAGTTCTCCTGAACATGGCACATGATACGAGCAAGTATAAAACAAATGACACTTAACAATTCTCCTATAATTCACATACACATGTATAAGTAAACACCAGTCATTACAACTCGAGAACGGCTGAGACTTGTTGAGGCACCATATTAAGCATATTAAGAAAATTCAATTAGATCTTATGTAAAGGTAAAATTTAATGCACTGAAGCTGCTTTACTATCCAAAGCCAACTGAATCTATAGTTATTTTTGATACATCTAAACCGGACAATGAACAGCATTATTCGCCACGTTAATCCAAATTTCGATTGCTCTCCTTCAATTGCTTCAATTTCAATTTTCATATTTCTTTATTTTCTGTATATTTAAAGCTTTCACAACGAAGCCGCAATGCTAATTGACTTCAGGACATGGCCAATCTGAAAGTTAACACGTATTTACTGTTAGGCGTTACGAAGTTCGCCGGGTCAGCTAGTAATATAATAAAATAGAAACCCTCTTTACTGCAGGAAAGTGCACAATAAAAACTAAAACGAAGTTTAAGTATAGCTAAAATTATAATAGTACAAAAGACATTGCCCGCTCCCCATGCATTAATGTTTTTTTAGTAACTGTTTGAATATATTTCAATGGAAATTACGTTTATTTAGAGACTCTTCTTCACAAAGAGGATAAACTCTGCAATTACGTGAAAAGTTTTCATTGTTGTTCTCTCGGGTTCATCAAGTGCTCTCCACGTGTCCTATTCTAAACAATAGTGCAAGCGTGATTGTTCAAAATATGGTCTGTATTGCTTAACAACTTTTGTTCAAAAACTACTTACTCCACTGAAAATACTCAACCATTTTACAAAAAAATATAAATAAAAAGTTTAAGGTTTGAACATCGCGAATATTACACTTGACATGAGAAATTATTTTTAAAATAAGTGGATTTCGTTTTATCCTAAACTAAACGAGATTAAAATATTTCAATTACGTAGTGGTGATATCCACACAGGCTAGATTAGATTGAAATGGTGACCATACTACAAGGTAGGGATTTTTAGCCAAGTATGAATGAGAATTGAGTGTAAGATGATTGTGGCGCGATCTTGTAGTCTTGTTACTGACTAAGGCTGACATGTTTCTTAGTCAAGACTTTTAATTAATAGCCCAACAGCCGATGGCAACTAAGGGACCTACAGTTTAACATGTAAAAGCTAAGGGATATTTTCTTTGTCCCTGAAGAACATATTACGTAATGTTCATAAGGAAATCCAACACAAGAGAACACTACACTTTACGTAATGAATTTACATCAACAATTTTTTATTTCCTTTTGTAGTTTTTTTATTATTTATTTATTTTTTTATTACAATTTTTTAATTTTTTAATTTTTTTAATTCTTAAAACCAAAACTACGTGTAAACTACGTCTGAACCGGAAGTGGCTTTGTCAGACAACTCATCACTTCCGTTGCACGTTGACATCCGCAGCTGTTTTACATTTGCTCTGTCGGATATTGCGAAACAAGTATTTTGAGCGTTTTGTGTCTTCCACCCTCGTATTAGCCTTAGGAAATGACAAACTCAAAACATTTTAACAATGACAACTTCGTTTCATTTCTTGGTAAAACCAGCTAGTTTTTAACAGCTGGTTTCGGTATAGTGTAATTAAAATCAATTTTTTAGTTTATTTAGCAATTTTCAGGAATGATTAATGATATTTAGCAGTGAACTGAAATCCAAAACTATTTTTTAAACTGGTTCACCTTATATTAGTGTCAGACATTGTAGTATAGTTGTATAATTAGGTCTGACCACAGAGATAAAAAATATTATTTTAATTTCTCAAAATGTAAGTACAGAGTGAAAGAAAAGTAAAAAGGTTTCCACGATGAGTCACATTCACTTTATTTGATCTCAAATAATATAAATAAAATATTATTTGTCACTTATTTATCAAAATAAGTGTAACTTAGCTACTCAAACATGTGAAATATGCTAAAAATACCAGGTACTTCAATCATGTATACATAATGAATGCAATACTGGCTCTATAGCAGTTTGCATTTACTGTTCTAAAATAATCTAAGGAATAATAAACGTGGAAGAATTTTAACTGAAATATAACTATAATTTATACATATGCTGATAACTTTTTGAATTAAACATGTTTCAGAAAAATTGCTTCAAGACATAAGATCTGGGAAAGCAAAATAATTTAATGTACCCCTAATATAACATTATTCAGCAAATGGCATAATAATTATGAATATTCAGCAGCATTTAATTGTTTAACTTAACGAATATTTTAACATAATTATTAACAACATCTATATCATACTTAGGTAAAAAAACGATAATTTCCGCATTCTTCGATAAGTATTATGAAAAAGTAATTTGGAATTATTCGACCGAATTATTTCCTTTAAGAAAATCAAGAAGGAAATTTGGATAGTAACTATGTTTTTTAATCTTTTCCATGACCCTTATCATTTAAGTAAATTTAAAAAAAACTTGTATTTTATAAAAAATAATTTTAACTATTTCTGAACGTTGCACACATTATGCATTAAAATACATAAAAAGATTAAGTTAACATATAGTTGGATATGTTTTAAGCAAATTTATTAAAAACATAAACTAATACCGAACAATTGTTTATAAAAATAAAGTGTATAATTTACATTAGAACAATACAAATGATACGTTATGAACGCCGCCTCATTAGTACGACACTTGATAAACAGGTCAAGCTTTATATAGGGCAGATACAAACGAAATTAATTAATGATCAATTATAAAGTAATTTGTTTCCGTCAGAGCACAATAATGTGGATATCGCTTGGTTTGAGGATAACGTATCGAATATTTATTCATGACCGTTTATGATAATGAATCGGTCCGGTATTATCATAATGTGATTCACGTTCTGTTTATTTTGCTTATGAATAACCTGACAGAATACCGTAGTATCCCGTGAACTGATGTCACGTGCGCTTGTGGTTATTTAAATGAAATTTTACCGATTGTTGGATCAGATACTGTACAACTATTTAGTTTGACAGAATTTACTGGGACGATGGCGTGTCCTGTAATCCAGCTACCTGGAGGTTATGAATTGCCTTCTGTACAGTTAATTTAATAAGTTAATTCTCAAAGACTATCCCCACAACTAGACTAGTTTTTAACTCAGAGGGAGTACCGCGCGCGGACGTTTTACCTCGAACCAGTCCACCACAAAACCACCGCTACCACGCGGTAGCGGTAGTTTTGGTGGTGGGGGGATCCAGCTCTCGGCTGTCACTTAGAATATCGGTCACTAGTGATTAAAATGTCGTCCGATGTACCTTGGTTGAACCGCGACGTGGTGAAAATAGTGTTCCGTGGGTGGGCGACGACTCGAGTAGTGACGAGGAACTAATACTCTTATACTCGGTGGCTTGTAAGAAGTCTAAGTGGGTTCACCCCATAAACGAGAAGAGAGAGACGTATGAGGAATTCCACGGTTTCTTCAAAAAATATAGGAATAATTTCTCCTTTGCGTATGCGTAGTGTCCGGTTGAGTATGAGAGAGTGCTCCATCTGTTGGTAAAAAATTTAAATACGAATTTTAAATAAGACATTTTTACATGGATATGTCTTAGCTCTGGGGGTTTTGGTGATGGCGGATGTCGGTGTGGCATGGCCTTAAGTCAGTAAAATGATTCTTTCTTCTTCTTTCCGAATGTTTCTAATTAGCATTGTAGTTTCCCTAGTATTTTCCATACTTAAGGAGTATAAAATAACTTGGCTTACAAAATATCAAATAAATGACAATCATAAACCAAATATGTTCGGTCAAATGAACAATGACGTAATTTTACGTTTTCATTCTTTGAAAATGTATAAATTGAAACCTAGTACGTTCACGGGGCGTAGCCCGAGAAGGATGTAAGAACATTAATATGCCTATGAGTTGCGTGAGTTTAAGATCTACCTTTGTGTAAAATTTCAAACAGTTCAGTATTTTTCACGTTTACTTGCCACAACAAACCCACAAACACACAGAAACCACCTCTTCTTTATAATTTAGACATATATCCATGTCAATAAAAAAACACTACCATTTTATTTTTTACGCTTATTTATTACTCTATTTCAATTTAGTTTAGTTTTTCTCTGACCCACCACCATCAGATGGATCAAGAAAGTTTCATCCATGTCATAGGTTTTGTATCTGTTATTATATTTTTTCTACGTTGCCATCCGGCGCTGGTAACTTACGTTTTTAGAGCCACAATTTACCATTTATAGCCCCCCGGTTATCCTGAGATGACAATTTCAAATGGAAATAGCTTTAAATCTGTTATCCTTGAAAATATATGAAAATAACACTCTTCAGGTGATTTTTTTAAATATTTAACAATTTATTTTTTTAAACTAAACCCATTTTATGGTGCAAGTGTGATAAATTAATTTTTATCCAGGTGATTTTCCGGCAATAATCGTAAACTATACAGAAATAGAACATTGCCTATACTGAATGTGCAGACGAATCAGCTTCAAATTTTTTAAAAATGTTCTAAAATAAGAATTTTTTGTGAAAATTGGCCAGTGAGTGCAATGAAAGGTGCAATACATTTAGCCTAACCCAATCAGTGCCGTACAAAGGCTCGCAACCGCTAATGGTGCAGAAGGTGGAGGTTACTTCACAGAAGCACTTAAAGCTATTTCTCCCCACCACAACCTCCCCAAAATTCTAAATATTGTTTTACTTCTTTTTAGGGATTTTCTATCAAACTGGTTGAGAGGAGTCGACGTCTGTCCTATGTTAACAATTGTGAAGTTTAGGTTAAAAATAAACGGTATCATTGTACTGGCATATGGAGTACAACCCCCCCCCCAACTACCCGTATTAATTGACCGATATATCTGGATAATTAACTCGTCCGAGTAAGTGTAGGAATACACATTTCAACCGATTTTGGTCTCAATCGGACCATTTTACGAGATTAGTTGTGTTCGCAGACACATACACATATACATTCAAATACACAATCTTTTTTTGGTTCCCTATGTGAAATTCGGTAATAAAGGGTATAAACCAAGTGTTTTTAGCCTCGTTTGTTTAACATTACCTCATTTTAAACATCATTCAACAATGTAAACATTAATGGCAATACAATTTTTCTTAATAATGAAAAGTTTTAATAAAATTAGGTTTTAAAATACAGTACAAAAATAATGGTATGTGAAATTTGTACGTTTTCACTACAATAAGGTAGAGGTGTTAGATTTAAAGCGTTGCTCGAAATAAAAAGTAAGTGTATATTCATATTCAAAATTTTATTTTTTTTGACATGGATATGTCTTAGCTTAATGGGGGGTGTTGGCGATTTTTAAGATTATTAAGACTTATTATATTATTATATTAAAATGTGTCACAGGGTTCTATAGAAACTACCAGAGTTTTTTGATTGAATTTTTAATATGAAATAAATGGCTCAAAGGTGGCAAGGGGTTGCAAAACAAAGTGTTCCTCTTAGCTGTATCCACTTGATGGAAGGACTTGTGGTGAGAGAACTTAAACTTTTGTGGGAAATAAATAACGTGACAGTAAAATGACATTTCAACTTGGGTTTTTGGAAACGTCTCTCTTAAACTAGGAACTCAGTTTTTTTGTTAATTAGTTATATTTTTATAACGTAATGTTTAGCTAGTTTCTGATTACTAGCTATTTATATCTGTGAACATTGTATGTGGAGAATGTTGTTTCAGTTAAGATTTGAGATTGTTGGATATTTAAATACTGAACAAACGTTTTTATTACATAAATTACAAAAGTAAAGTTTCTTATAGTCAAAATTGCTACTTTTTACATATAGTTTTTTTATGTGAAATTACATGTGTTAAACACAAAACGAAAAATACCAGTATTGCAACGATTAACATAATATATGTATAACTGACCTTTTAACGTACAAAACACATTTAAAAGAAACAATGTTTAGGTAAAATATTATACTACTTGCTACGAAGTATTAATTAAAATTTAAATTAATAATATTGAGATGATTTTTATCTATACATAGTAAAAGCTAGACACGTAGTACACGTAGTTAGATGTGTGACCTTTATAAATATAAAATTTGTTAGTAAAGTTAGTATTACGGTCTGTCTGTTGCCTGTCAAAGCAACGTTAGCAATATCCAACTCTTAAATGTAAATCTCAAAAATATTCTTTAATTCTACCGATGTACCTTTCACCGCTACTAAAGTGTAGCACCCCCCCCCAAAAAGTTGAGATTCTTCTTGAGTGTAAATAAATGGCATTAGTATAGTTTTTCGTTCAAATTTCATAGGTTTAATATTTTCATGAATATGATGTAGTTGTATTATCAATTTTGTTAATAATTTTAAAAAGTATTGAATTTAAAATGTCTTGCTTTAGTTTTTTTATTTACATAAATCATTCACCTCCCGCATGTCTCTAAGAGTGTTTAAATGTTGTGGGATTGTTTAAGTGGAAAAATGTTTAAAACGATAATTACAAAACAATTCCCACTCAAAATAAGTTTCCAAGACGTCAGAACGGATAAGAATAAACTATATTTTGGCCTATTATAATATATTAATAAATACTTAAACATGAAATTAAATTAAAATATTTTTATTTCGATGAAAATATTACATTAGTTACATAACTTATAAACTTATTACTTATAAAGCTACGAAATATATAATCCGGAATTTTAGTAACATTGATTTACTAAACAATTTCATCTATGAATAAAAACTATTTTATTGATCGTTCTACGTGGATATTATTGATGTGTAATTTGAAACCACACTAAAACAATCTCAACAATAGGGGTTTAAAAATTGAAAAAAATTAAAATGTAACTGATATCACTTGAACCGATGTGCACAAAATGTTATCTCGCTCTATCCCCAACTTCGAAGACCATCTGGCTGGAAGTCGATAAAGTCAATTCAATTGTGCTATCTCATTCGAACTGAGAAAACATGTTAAAATGATGAAACCATTTCTCTGACCAAAGGACACTATTTCGTAAATAATATTTCCACCCAATGTGAAGAAAATTTACACATTGGGCATTTTTCTTGGAATTGAGTGGCAAATAAAGGTAACACATTTTACAAGTTTATCTGAAAGTATTAATAATATAAAAATATTCTTAAAAGCAGATAATTCGTTTTTTTTTTTTTGGAGTTACGTTTTAAAATTTTCTTTTTTTGTATTTGATCTAGTTCGCACATTTTAATAAAAAATGGAAGAAATTATACAGTAAAAATACTTTCAAATGTGTACCCAAATTCCACTACTACTACAAATTACTAAACCTATACTTGTATAAAAAGTAAAAAAATAACGTCCACACAAAAACAGGGAAAACTTGAAGAAAATATATTTTCTAGAGATATTCCTTTTGTCATCAAAACGTTTTATTGAATAAGGCCCCGTAGTAGAGAAATTAAACTTGAAGCCTAAATCGCCTTTAGGGCGGTGACTTTTGTTGTTTTTTAGATGAAGATAAAACCGTAATACTTGTTAAAATGGAGAGTCTTCGCACAAAAAAAGTCTTTGAAGTTTTACAGAAGATATTCTTCTATCAAATTTTAAAGACTTTGTTGTTTAGTGTCAACATTTTCTCTATGTATTAAAAATAACATACCTAAAAAAATTCAAAGAGTAAAGTTTACTGTCAAATAAAACCCAGTTAGAATTTTCTAACTAAAACCAAAAAATGTTACTGTTTTGTTTTTATCAACTTTGGATTACAGATTAACCAATAAATTGTGTTAATTCAGTTAGAACCTAATTCCGTTTTCACATAGCGAACTGCAATCATCGTTTTCAATATTAATTGACCTAGTACCCGTAGCAAAGCCATGTGTATGTAACCGGATGTAGCCATTGTAACCTGATTAGCCGAACAAATGGTTACTCTCGAGGGTCGCTGTGCTGATTGGCCAACGGGACCCGCTGAAATTATCTCATTGTGACCACAGTCATTGGCAGGCGACAATTGGTAATCTGACGCTGTTCTATATAGATATCTGCACAGTCATGTGTTGAATGTGATATTCATACTCTAATGGTGATCAGAATCAATCTGGTTCATATTTTAAGGAAAATTCGTGTGTAAATAATTCGACGACATACATTTTTCTATGTTTGAAATTCATATCCATTCTGTGTAACTGTGGATAACTATAAAGGATCGTTGTTGGTTGAGACATTATCTATTGTGGTTTAACGTCCACAATATTGAATTATTCTTACTATGAAAAGCGTTACGAAAATACAGTGTCAAGCATTACCGAATGTCAACGTCCTGTAATCCAGCTACTTGGAGGTGGATATTGTACACAAATTGTGGATAGTTGTGAGAGATGGTCGATGGATGTAGTGTTCTATTGAATACTACGTTATTCCGTTAAGGATTAATTAGTCCAGTTCGTAATATAGTGACAAAAGTGGTTTGGATTCCACGTTAAACTGTAGGTCCCTTAGTTTCCATCAGCTGTTCGGCTATTAATTAACAGTCATGTATAAGGAGCATGTCAGCCTTAGTCAGTAACAAGACTTTACATTAAATTTTAACATACTTTACCAACCCTAAGTTGTTCGAACTTCATGAAAAAAACGCCGTAGTTGAAAGGGGTTTGAAGTGTTTACTGCATCAAAAATTAGTGTAGTTGTCAAAAACAAACAATTAACATTCATACTTAGCTTCAAATACCCACCTAGTGGTAAGGTCGCCATTTCAATAATCGAATATAAAAACAACAACAAAAAAGTTAAAATGTATTGGGTAAAAATAAAAGTAACATTAAGTCTGAATAAGACTTATGTTCACGACACTAGTTGATGTCCCCTCAGACCCCCGAAAGCATATCAGCCTGGTCATTCCCCACTTCCTAAAACGCCAAACGACAAAACAAATGAAGTAGGAAATACAAAAATAGTATGGACGATTTTGTAGTTTAAATTCATTGACCGACTGAATTACTTACTTTTGAGTATGTTATTCAGTAAGCTTTACAAATAAAGATTGGTAAAATACATTTACGGTTTGAAAAAAAGGTAAAACGGTTATTTCCGTTGGCAAGCCGCAACTCAAAGCTGTAGTGGGGAACTACGAGCACAATCCGTATTTTTATGTCCTTCCTCGAAACCGGTGGATTTTATGTTCGTAGTGAATTTATGTTCACGGTGCACTTCATGTTTACAATGTATGTTACGCTAACAGAGGCTTTGTTTTCAACGGGGAATTTACGATTATATCATTTCGTGGACACCTTTTCTTGTTCATACAGGAGTTTTAACCTGCTAGTTTTCTTTACCTTGTTTGTTTTATGTAATATGGTATTTCATTTTATTTATTTTCAAATTGTTCATGACCTTGGCCCCACCATGTTGCATGATTTGTCGGTGAGTACATTTTGTATACAATAAAGCTCATCTTTGACCAAAGATTATATTGAAACAATTTCAACTACTTATTTGCAACAATACTAAAGAAAAAACAAACATTAAAATGATTTATTACTTTTACAAGCAACATCCAACAATTAAAAGAACAATGAGCCATCAGATATAAAATACCAATGAATAACAAAGTAATGTTTTATACACAACTAAATCGTATGTTAAAAGCAGGTATATTTTTGTACATAAAAATTTTAAATTATTGCTTCCAATATTATGTCTATTAAAAACCAGAATGACAATTATGTTAAAGTGCCTTTATGTCGCAGAAATGGTAATATACCCAGGTATGCATTTTTAGCCTAGTATGAATGAGAAATGAGTGTAAGATGATTGTGGCGCGACTAAGGCTGACATGTTCCTTACACAGAACCGTTAATTAATATCCAAACAGGTTATGGCAACTAAGGTACCTACAGTTTAACGTGGAGACCAAACCACTGCCTCTGAATTACGAACTGGTCTAGAATTTACGTAATTTACTCAATTTTTTCTTTTGATATTCAATTCGTCTTAAAAGCTCAGTTTCAATTGGAATTTTTTTCATATTTCTTAACAACATTTTCGAGTTTTAAATGTTTGTACCATATGTCTGAAAAACGTTAATCCATACAAGAGAACACTACACTCACCGACCATCGCTTACAACTATCCACAATTCGTGACCTCCAAGTAGCTGCATTACAGGACACGCCACGGTGTCTATTAGCCAGGACCTGTTATTTCATAGCCCCACAGCCAATCCTGTTGGAAATAGCTTTCGTTTAAATTCTTTGCAGATGAATGTAGTATTCAATAATGTGGACGTTGATCCACACCGGATAATATCACACCACTGATTTATTAATCCGTGGGAACCCAAAACGGATACATCCATTCTCAACTCAAATTAAAAAATGTTGAGTTGTGCATAACTATCTAGAGTATATGACACGCCACCAACCCAGTCTTTTATATTTACATTATAGTTTATAAAACATTTCACCTGCACTTTTACTCGTCAGTAAAACTGTCCTATAATAGTATAATTTATCACTAGGACTTTTTAAGATGGAAAACATGTAACAGGTTTCCATAGAAACTACCAGAATTATGGTATAGAGTTTAAATATAAAAGAATAAGAACAGCTGTTTCGATGAACTTAAAACATTCCATTTAGTCATATCCATGATCTAACCTATTTCCCACAGGGAAGTAAATACAAACTTGATGAGCTCTTACCGAACTGAGATGTGATTTATTCTACGTTACAAAACCTTCATTACGCTTCTTACGTCTCGCCAATTACTAACACCCCTCCCAGAGCATATTTTCCATCTTAAAAATTGCCAACACCTCCCCAGATCTATAAAACTTAATCCGAAGGTTTATCAGCGGCCGTTACTTAAGGTATTTAAAAAGCACTCGAGTAAGATGAAAAGAAAGAATAGGAAATAAAGAGTAAAGGAAAACCACAAAGGGTGTACTGTAGAGAGACATAGTATAAAACACAAACCATTTAACATGGATAACGTATTGAAGTGATAGCAGTTAGCCCCTATATCCAACCCCTCTAGCGAGCAGATGTGTTCCGACGGTATCCGCTCACAACGCTTATTCTGTGTCTTTTCCAAAACCCTTCCCATACAGGGTGTTTCAGAATCCCACCAAATTTTTAAGTACTGTTCTTAGGTTATTATTAAATCCGAAATAATTTTACATCGTCCCTCAGCTATTCACAGGGCCGTAAAACCTTTTCAAAAATTTTTCACGAAAAAGTTCAAAACAATTAGACATATCCATGTCAAAAAGTAATGCTATTTTTTAATATTTTCTTTTTATTAAACCAGATTTTTGTACTATGTTATTGGATTTTTTTCTCGATCTTATTTAGTTGATAAACAGATTCCATTTATCTCACATCTCAACAAGTGCCATATCTTGTTTATTTTTATTCAATTTTCGAAAAATGAGGTAACATAGAATTCCTCTTTGATTCTTTCCTTCTTATAGTTAATTATTGTTTGTAGTTTTTAGGAAATATTGCAATAAAACTGTTTATCTAATAATCCTGAGGTGGATTATTTATTATTTTCAAATACTGTTGAGCGTGTACAACATAAATAAAATACAAAGTGAATTCTTGTACTAGCAATGCAAGCTGTTTAGATGAACTGAGACCTTAGACATATCCATGATCTAACCCATTTCCCACAAGGAAGTAAATACAAAAATTGTTTAAACAGAAATATAGTTTTCATATACGCAATATTTTTTATAAAAATGGTCCGATCTTTAAGAAATTTTCATCATACGTGTAAATTTATGGTTTATAGCTGAAAAACAGACACATTGATACATCCGAAGTTGTCTTAGGTCAGTTTTTCAATCTAAATGGGGTTTATGGATTTTTTGATACAATTTATTTGATGAAAATAAGAGATTTTATGATTTCTAGTTTTTACAGCCCCCAAAATGAGTATTATTTTGGGGCAGTTCAAAATATTGTGAGTTTCATCGAGTGATACCTCATTCCTTAATACATTTTTTAAAGAAAAATAATTATGAAAACAATGTGTAGTTTTCTTAACTCATTATCAAGATGTGATATTTAAAAAAATATCATTTGTTTTTTACCTACTCAAAATTGTTAAAAAAATTAGCCTAGAATTGTTTAGATTGAAGATTTAAAAATTCGCTGAGAATGTAGATTTCCTCTTTGACCGCTCATTTTTTCATAATTAGAAGACTATTTAAATTCAGTACTATTCAAAATTATTAACAAAATTGAAAATACAACTACACCACATTCATAAAAATATTAAACATATGAAATTTGAACAAAAAATTATACTAATATCATTTATTTATACTCAAGAATCTACCCTGTAATGATGCTACACTTTAGTAGCGAAATGTAAATCGAAGGAATAAAGAACATTTTTAGATCTACAGGCAAATAAAGGTAACACATTTTACAAGTTTATCTGTTATTATTACGATTTTTGCATATTACACAAGGCACAGTGTGATATTTATGTCTATATTGCACCCTTGAGATTGTGTCCGGAATTTGCATTAGAGGCACGTCATTATTGTCAATTAGTTATTGATTTGGCCGCCAGTGGCGCTGCAATTTACTCTCTACACACATAATCAACGGAAGTAAATTTGATGTAGTTTCGTTTACATAAAATGGAATTTGATGCAACTTTGCGGACAGATCTCTCGTGGATTCTTAACATTAACAGTGAAATCTAGTTCAATTTGATTTTATTTAAAGACATGTGCAGTTTTATATGCTATCTGTGCAATACATTAAAACTGAAATATAATTCACGTTTTTGTTTACTTGATATGGTGCTTTCTTTTATAAGCCTCTTAATGTAGGAGTAAAACTAATATAGTAAAACAATAGATGGCTTGGAGAAGAAAAATATTTTTAGTGTTTTACTAAGTACATGTTCTGAAGTGTAGACAAACGAGCTATTCTGTAATACTTTCTGTTGAAGTATTATTACCTCATTTAATTACAATAACATAAAAGTAGAACTCCTTTTAATATTTAGCCAAAGATATACAACAAATTTTTTGTTGATATAATAATAGTCTGTCATAAATCTGACCTTAAAAATAAAACACTAATGTTAACTGTTCGTTTTTACTACTTCGGAGAAGGTCAAAAAATAAAAGTAATTGAGTGTAACTCTTTGAAATTTTTTGCTGATTTCTTTCTGATTCGCTGGAAAAAATTTAATTGTTTACATTTAAATGTCTATATACCTAGGTTAGGTTAGGTAAAGGAATGTTGTGTGTTCACCACGAAAATATACTGAAATAACTTAGATATCCTGTCTCATAATTTTTCTCTTCTCCTTTTTTGACATGTTTTTTTAAAGTAATGTACTTAATTATAAATAAAGGTTACCAGGTGCCCAGAGTCCAAAAACAATAGTCGTTAAAATTTATATATATATATATATATATTGTGTGTGTGTGTGTGTGTGTGTGTGTGTGTGTGTGTGTGTGTGTGTGTGTGTGTGTGTGCGTGTGTGTGTGTGTGTGTGTGTATCTGTTAGCATATTGGTACTCTCTTTTAATAATTTAGAAATAGGAACGGGTAGTTTGGGGGGGTTTTGTATCCCAAAATGGGTTTTTTTGCGTTTTTCAAATGTAGTTTTTAAAAATGTCTAATTTTATATTTCACCATTGGAATCAGCTTAAAAAACTACACAATTAAGCTCCTCAAAGTTTTTCTCTATCTCCAACGGTTGCCGAGATATTAAAAAATCTTTATTTAGTAGCACAGAATAAATAAAAAAGGTGCATAGATGCATATTTAGTTCGTGTCCATTTCCCATATTAATCAATATTTTTTTATGAAAAGTGATATTTAGTTATGAGGATGGTCTTAGCGAATTAACGCAGTATCCAATAGTGCGGTATGGTATAAATGACTACTTTCAGTGTTCCTCATCCTCACAGCAGCTAAACCATCTAAGGAACCTACAGTTTAACATGGTGTTCCGAACCACAATTATCTCCTCTAAACTATGAACTCGACTAATTATGAAGATGGTTCTCATGTTTATGAACAGATTTTTATAAAACTTGTCATATTTTTATTATATAACTATCCACAATTAGTGACCTCCAAATTATTTATGAACAGATGTTTATAAAACTTGGTCAAAATAAAAAATTTTTAAAAACGGGCGTTTTCGATACGAGCACAAAATTAACAGCCGAGGCGTGTCTCGGCTGTTAAATGTACGAGTATATATCAAAAAGTCGATTCTTTGTCGTTTTCGTCATACTAAAAATAAACTAAAATTATTACCTGATTTAGTATCAACTGTTGTTGACCATTTTGTCGCTTTAGACTTATCAGCTGTTATGTTCTTTCTTTATTCCTGATTGGTTGTTTAAGTTATGTCAGTGAGTTATTGTTATTGATAGTTTTCGATAGATTAATTTAATAGTCGGTTACCAGTTTCACAATCGATATCCTCAACGTCCGAAATGCATTGTTGTAGTTAGTTTATCGATTATTTACAATCGAATGCTGACCTCGAATGAAAAGTATTATTAACAACTAGCCAAAGTACCCGTTCTTCGCACGGGTTAAAAAAAGTCTGAAAGGTGTAGGCTCTACTGATACATTTAAGTTATTGTTAATTAATTCTTGATTGTTTACAAAATGACAAAACACGAGTGTCTACAACATTTCAAAGTAACATCTGTCAAATATTGGGGGAGGATAAGGATTAATGTAATAGAGACAGTCATCGGGAAAAAACTTAAAATCTACCATTCCACTATTTAAAATAATTCAATAATTTCGATCCAGCAGTTTATCTGAAAAATCAACTTTATTTCATCTTCTTCCCGAACTGTCAAAATATAGTGCAAACGGATGTTGTCATTAGAAAAGTAAACATTTAAACCTAGGACGGTCACGGCAGCTCTTTCTTCTTCTTCTTCCCGAACTGTCAAATTTTAGTGTTCACAGCTGTTGACATTCAAGTAATTTTATGTTTTCATTCTCTAAAAATGTAAACATTGAAACCTAAGACGTTCATAGGGCGTAGCCCGAGAGGATTTTAAGGAAATGAGTATGCCTATGTGTTGCATGAGCTTAAGATCTACCTTTGTGTAAAATTTCAAACTGTTTGGTTCAGTATTTTTTGCGTTTACTTGCCACAACAAACCCACAAACAAACATACATACAAACATACAGAAACCACCTCTTCTTTATAATATTATAGATGATCTTTTTTCCTAGAAAGTAAAATAACTTTTGCTCTTCAAAACATGTATCTAAAACACCTGTTTTTGAAGCAGTATGACGAAAGAATATTTTTAATATCGTGATTTTAATCACAGACTCGCTGATTTATACTTCTTCATCGAATGATTTTCCACCGATAGTTATCAGAGTTATAAATGATTCCGGGCGTTAAATGGAAAGAATCAATTACCGGTTTCTAGAAACGAAATAAATCTTAGTCCAGTCGTTTTGATAACGAACGATACCTACTTTCAGCGTTCCTCACAGCAGTAAACTCTTTCTATATTTTACAAAAATAAATATTAAAAATGTTTGTATTTACTTCCCTGTGGGAAATAGGTTGTATCATGGATATGTCTAAAGGGAAGGTTTTCACTTCATCTAAACAGCTGTTCTTATTCTTTTTATTAAAAAATCAATACAATAGCTTTGGTGGTTTCTATGGAAACCTGTTACTGGAGGATAGTCAAACTCTCTTATTTATCAAACCTGTTATATGTTGTTATTGATTCGGAAATGAGCTGAGTAAGCAGGTCTGCTGCGACGGGGGTATCTCTTTTTTTACACCCAGTATAACTTTATATTAATGTTCTATATATTTAATATAATATGTTTTTCTTACATTAATGTTTTCTTACAACTATTGGCATACTATGTAATTGCCTAGGCAGATATGTTTGGATTTTGTCGATGCAGTACTTTATACTTTATACTTTTAACGGAATTAATATTACCAAAAAAACTATGTAACTTCATTGACAACATCACTATCACCACATAGGATTATCAGTTATTGTTAACATATAAATAAGTTTATAGTTTAATACAGTGAATAAAATGATAATATCATATTTTCTTTTTATTAAACCATTGAAGAACTTCTAAACATTCGTATCAAAATAATTATTTATTATTTACTACTAAAATATTTTTCCACCACGAATTATGTTTACGAAACAAAACGTTTCGAAAAGAGACGAAACTCATCCCGTTTTCAAGTGATTAATAAACTGGAAACTTCTGCGTCTCGGTTGCACGGTAAAACATTAACTACTTCAAAATCCTGAGGTGGATTATTTATTATTTTCAAATTTCACTGTGACTTTTATTCAGTACGTTTATAAACGAAAATAACGTAACACAGTAGCAAAATGTGCAAGAAGAAGTCACAGTTAAAATGTAAACTGTTAGACACTCGTATAACCTTAAAACCAGAATGTACACAAAATCATACGTGTAAATTTATGGTTTATAGCTGAAAAAAACATAAACAAATGCAAGTGCTTCAATCTGTGGTATATGTTCAACTAACATTTTATCTGTACCAAGATACAGCTAAAATTTGAACCTTTTGCTGTATGGCAAACGGAAGCTAATTGTAGCTAGTCATAAGTGTAGGAACATACGTATACCTGCAAAATATTTAAAACAGACTTTATAGTCTATATCACTGTTCTCACATATAGTAAAGCAAATTACCTGTTGAAAATAAAATAGCTATAATGTAAACAAAGTTCTGGTTCCATAGTATGGAATCCTTGAAAATTGAACCCTTCTCCATGACATTTTACCAAAGTATACCAATTTTCATGGTTCATTATCAAGATTGAACTATTTTTTCCTTCAATTAATTTGATGTAGAATTGTTTAGATTGAAGATTTAAAAATTCGCTGAGAATGTAGTTAACAGTAACAAATAGCCATTCCAGACCCAGCGTTCTTTAATAAGTCACACAATCATTTTTGGTCCTTCGAGCCGGGTACGACTAAGGCTGAAATGTTCCTTAGACAAGACTGTTAAACTAAGGTACCTACAGTTTAATGTAATGTTGTTAGGAGATAAGGTGATAATGTAGTAGATAAATAAAGTGATATAGTGGAAAGATGATAGGAATACAGGATTTTAGGGATATTAAGAGATTATTAGAGAAATTTCATTCTGATGAACTCATCTTTACTTACATTCCTTGAGTTTTAAATAGAATCTCATTCAACTTTATTTATATTTACATCTTTATGATTACATGAATTCTTAGAATAAATCAAGATAAGTTAAAATATTATCTTATACTATCAAGGAAATATAAATTATCAATAATGTATCATTACTTTATTTTAATTATTTTTATGTTTTTTATCATTAGTAAAACTAATTTAAACCACGTAAACCATACTATTCTGTACTACTTCCTGTTAAAGTATTATTTATAAACGAAATTTAGATTCAAAAAATGTTATCCATTTACAGACTTCTAACAAGGAATTTCCAAATGAATTTCTTATTTGCCTTTGCTGTTTTCCTTATTAAAATTTTTACTTCTCGCTCTGAAATATTTACTTTTCATTCCATTAAAACATAACTCGTGAAGAATTTCCTGAAGTTAACCCATATATTTCTCACTGTGCAGTATAACAATATCCTACCCCGCGAAGGGTAGAAGAGAGATATATTTAGAAATACCTCATGTTTATTGCTGAATAATAAAATACATAGCGAAACGTCATAAGGAAATTGGATCTTTTTATCAGTAATTGAATATCTTAGGAACCTTCCGAGAACTTTTTCGTTGAAATAAATTCCCACGCTACAAATATGAAATGTACAACAGTACGATCTTCCATCTTAGTATTCATAGCATGCTTTACAGAGAATGTAGAGTTTACATTGAATTAAAAAAGGTATTGTGTTATGACTTTACGTGTACTTTGATGTTCAAATCATAATAAACTATATTTTCTCTTTAAATAAAATTTATTTAATATTGTCAGATATTTATTAGAATTATAGATGTGTGTACATTTCATAAACTGTATATTTTAATAATAATATTTATTACATAATACCTTTATAGTTATAAGTGTTTCTCTACCTATAAATTACTCTGTTTTCACTTATTTCGTACATAAAAATGTTCATTAATTTTTTTAACCTAAGCTTTGGTCAGTTACACGACAATTAGTTAAAACTAATAGGAACAGTCAGTTGAGCTACCATCCTAAGTTGGTTTTGTTAAAAAAATTTGATGTATTCTTTTATTAATTAAAAGTGACCTGGGCGTGGTTATGAACAGAAAATAACCAAAATTCAAAGAAAATCGTTTTTGAAAAGTGACCTTCATATTTATGTCTGTGAAATGCCAACCCAAGAACTTAGTGGGTGTTTTTGACTAGGTGAAAAGTGATAATAATGCTCAATCAATTTGTTACTAGAAAACACCAACTGATTAATTTGCCAGTACCATTATTAAAAAGCCCCCAGAAACAAATACAACTAGGTACAGGATTAAACTGGGTGTAGGGTTTTCTTGGGTGGATTAACGTCCGCACTATTGAATACTACGTTAATCCGCAAAGATTATCCTCATAATTGGACCAGCTCGTAATTCAGAGGCCGTGGTTCGGATTCCACGTTAAACTGTAGGTCCTTACTAACCATCGGCTGTTGGGCTATTAATTAAAAGTCCTGTCTAAGGAGCATGTCAGCCTTAGTCAGTAACAAGACTACAAGATCGCGCCACAATCATCACTCATACTTTGCTTAAAATACCTAAATTGTGGTATGGTCACCATTTCAATAGTCTAATCTAATCGAATCTAAAATTCGTGGACTCAGAGAAAAAAACCTAAATTTCGTCTTGCACTGAAACAGTTTGATATTCAAGTTTCAGTACATGAAACCTCATTAGTTAGTTTTGTGAATGTAAAATCACATCCTTATTTAGGTTTAATCGTAATCGGACTAACGGTATAGGCTGTGGCTCTGAACGCATCCACACACACGCACACAAACACACATATCACTTCTCAACTCATTTCGTGTGGTCCAGGGGACCCCAAAACGGATACACCCATTGAAATCATAAATTCAAAAATTGTTCACGAAATTATTTATTTATTACAGGAAAAGGACACATCGTGAATACTCAGACAGCATGATAGCGTGTTTTTCAATCTCGATTGTTGTATTAGTCACGCCCCAGTTGGAAGCGTAACAGCTGTTTGTGCATCCCGTCTAGCAGACGACGCGACCGACGCGCCACCACACGCCTTCCCCGTGCAACTCTGCTTAATTATCTTCTGATTGGCATTATATAACGATTCACCAGATAACATGTGGTTGTTACACGGTGTACGAAATACTCCATGTAATTTCAACTGAAAAGATGATTTAGTGGTTGCTGAACATTAAACGTCAGCTCGCCTTTGAACAGATGCGTTTTCACAAGGTGTATTTTCCCATCTGTCATCAAACCATTTGTTATAAAACTGTGAAATACGAAAAATAAAATCAGTATGATTTAACCGTACCAATACTAATACTTTTTACAACAAAAATTAATAACATTATTTTTCACACATATTTTTTTTTCTTTAAAATGCGTCATAGTAATACGAATAAATTATGTAATTTTACTATATAGTTAAGAGAAATTTAAGAGAGAATATATATTTTAGTAGTAAAAAACTACACAATTTAGTTCATAAAGTTTTTAGTGAATTTCCCATAGGGAAGAAGCTATTACCGTAGGTCTCATAATAAGACTTAAGCCCAGGACCATGTTATTTTTTCGTCTTTGTTGATTGTACAGCAGTCTCTTTACTAAAAAAATTAACGATAACTCTCGTAAATATGGTCCGATCGAGACCAAATTTGGTAGAGACGTGTATTCCTACAAATGCTCAGACGAGTTCGTAAACCAGACATATCGGTCAGTTTGTTTACGTTTTTGCGTCTAGCAAAATTGGGAAACACAGTACGTTGTATTGTGGGGCTCCAATGTTAATCTTATGGAGGATAGGGAAAAATTAATATGGTTTTATTGTGTGTATATTAATCAATTTTGTTTTGGTCTTCATGTGGTTAAGATCTATCCATTTATGCTTAAAAATCATAGTTTATGTGTTTATCATGGCAGCAAACCTGCTACTCTTTTCCCATATTAATCATATAGGGAATAGGCAAACCCCTTTATTTATGGACAGATGTTGATGAAACTTGGTATAATTGGTTAAAATAAAAATTATTTGGTACGGTCACCATTCCAATCATCTAATCTAATCTACGGGAGGATATCTGTCTCAAAATCCTCCAGGAATCAACGCGCTCATTCTATCAGTAACTAAAAATGTTCTAAATAGTATTTCCTCAGAGATTTAAGATTTAAGCCACCTGCACACTCTTTCCCATGTTAATCTTATGGATAATAGGCAAATAAGAAACACGAGTCTGCCTGAGTCAACGCTATTATTATATTATTGATTTGGAAATTCGCTGAGTACGCAGATCTGCTGCGACGGGGGTATTCTCTATCTCCATCGCTAACCGATATATTAAAAAATCTAAACACAGTACGTTGTTTTTTGAGGCTCCAATGTTAATCTTATGGAGGATAAGGAAATCAATCAATATTTTTGGATTAAGCTTGGTATTTAGCTTCATGTGGTTGAAATCCATACATTTATGCCTAAAACTTATAGTTTATGTGTTTATCATTGCAGCTAACCTGCATACTCTTTTCCCATGTTAATTATATGGAGAATAGGCGAACTCATATTAATTAAAAAATATCCCAAGTTTTAAATATCAAAGAAGTAAAAATTATAATGGCATTTATCTCAATTTTTGTTCCATAACACATTACAATATCAAGCGAAAATTTCATGACTTAACTCTTTTATGCTAGAATTAAAAACGTACACTTATGCCCCCCCTTTAAAAATTTCATGTTAAACTTATACAGCTGAGAACAAAACCCAATCAAGCATTAGTGTCATAAGTGATATTGTTAACATATAAATAAGTTTATAGCATACTTGGTATGGTCCTTACTTTGTTCAAGACCTAATTCATAAATAACTAGCTTAGTTTGATAATTTATATGGGACACCCTGTATATTTTACAACAAGAATTTGTAAGTAAGTCATGTTCTTCCAGGTAAGCAAGACGTAATCTTTACTTACGGACGATGTAACAAATATTTGTGATATACAAAGTTAAGAAGTTAATAAAAATATGTTCTTACAGTTTCTGTGTTGTCTTTCTGTCTACATTTCAAATCATAATTCAATAAATTTACGTCTGCAGTCCAGCCACAATAAAAACAATAATTGTAAAAATACTAAATTTTCTTAAACTGTCCTTCCAAATAATGTAATTGAAAATTTTAATTTAACCAGAATCAGTGCCTTTCAAGCCTCGGGGCTAGTGTCTTTGTTCCACAACTAGCTTTGGACTCTACTTTTAACTAATCAATAATTGTGTAGAAAAATTACAATTAGTTAACGTGAGAAAAACTAAAAAGATATTGCGTTATCGTGCAATAAGAGTGAATGCACTAGTGATAACAGAACGCCAAGGGCGGATGCTGTGCGATGCGATTGCTCTACCGAATGATCAATGGAAACTGTTCAAAGGCCGATGTTAATGAATTCTGACCTAGAAACTTCTATGTCTTGGCCCTTGATTGCCTTCTCTTTCATGACTTGCAAGAAACCACGAAAATATTTCTTCTACGGATATGCAAAATATTCAATTATTCTGGCGGTCAAGTGTATTATATAATCCATTAGCTAATACCTTTCTGAAATAGTGACCTATTCAGGAAGGTATTTCATACCAAGTATGAATGATAAATTAGTGTAGGATAATTGTGGCACGATATTTTAGTCTTATCCTGATTGAGACCAAAATATTCCTTAGAATGTACACAAAATAAAAAAAACGTTAGTTATAGGACTACAAGATCGCGCACAATCATCCTACACTTATTTCTCATTCATACTTGAGCTTTCTTTTTTGCTTTAAAAAAAAAAAACCAAAAAAAATACTTTTTAAATCGCAAAAAAAATAAAAAAGGAAATAAAAAAAAATAAAAAAAAATCAAAAAGAAAAAAAAATAAAAAAAAAACCCTAAAGAAAGGACAAAATACAAAAAGAGAGGAAAAGTCAATAAAAATTGAACAAACAGGGATGGGAGGAGGGGGGGGCGGGGGAAGAGGGGGGGAGGGGGGGGGGGGGGGGAAGCAAGAGGGGGAGTGGGGGAAGGGGGAGGATAGTGAAGAGGGTAATTAGGCGAGGGAGGGATGGGTGGGCGGGAGAGGGGGGGAGGGCGGGGGGGGGAGGGGAAGAGGCGGGCTGGGGGGGGGCGGGGGGGGGAGGGGGGGTGGGGGATGGGGGGGGAAGGTGTAAAACTTCCCTAGTGTCCATTTCTTTCTCCTTAACTCCTTCTTCGCTTATTTTCCTTTCGCTCCTTGCCACTTCTTTCTTTTCTATACTCTTTAGTCCTGTAATCCAAAATCGTCGAACGGTGTCCGAGCGCATAAAAACATCCTCTTTTCTAGGTATAGATAATATTTTTCACATTTAAAATACAAAGAAATTCAAAATTCACAGTTGAACTATTTTTTCCTTCAATTAATTTGATGATATACTATTGGATTTACACTTTGACCTTAAACAAAAACACTGGGAAATTGTATAAATTTAACAGTAACAAATAGCCATTCCGACCCAGCGTTCGGCCCACAACCCAAATTGAACACAATCACACAAATCCTCCAGATTAAAGGGTTCCCAGAAAGGATAGAAAGTGTAAGAGGAAAAACAGTGACATAACAATGGCTATAAGTGGGGCGGTCCGAGGTAGTCGGTGGACAGTACCTTCAGTGCCTACCGCCATGCGATCAACAGGACCTGCGCTGCTGGTGAGTCTTGGTGATAAGAGATAAGATGATAAAGAGATAATGTGGTATAAATAATGTGACTATAATATAGGGATATAGGGAGATAAGACGATGATGTGGTAGGGGAATAAGCTGATAAGAATATGTAAGGAGCGATATATCGAACAAAAGCGATGAGGAGATAAGGAGATATGATAAGAATGGTTTGATTTGATTAGATTATTGAAATATTTACCCTACCAAGGGTTAGGTATTTTAAGCCAAGTATGAATGAGGGTTGAGTGTAAGATAATTGTGGCGCGATCTTGTAGGCTTCTTTGATATAAACAACAATGTTTTTTTTTCAAATGTAAATACTGTCATGTTTTTAATTCATTCATGTAAACATTAAACCTTTTACTATACAGTCCATTTTTTCACCCATGTTTTTCCGGGGAACGTAGAGGCTGAAATGTTCCTCACTTTCACGTGGCAAGAACATCCCCGGCTCCGGCACTGATGATAATGTGGTAGGGAAATAAGAAGATAAGGTAATATATAACAAGGAGATACGACGATAATGTCTCAGTTAAATGAGATGATAGGGTAATGGAATGGAGAGATAAGATGATAACAGGAGAAGGACTTAACGATACAGGCTCAACGTTCCAATACTATAATACGAGCAAGGTTTGTATATATATTTGCACACGGATCTCGAAAACGGCACTAAGGAATTTCTTTAAATTTTGGAAATAACTAATTTCCGAGTAGAAAATAAGTTCTAGATAGATCTAATGTCCAGGAAAATTCGTGTTTTCTTGTAATATTAAGTTTAAAATCTAAAAATTTAACATTACGCTTATGGAGAATAAAATGTAAACAATACAAACCAAAACAGCTGTTTATAACCGTTTGACAGTTCTTGATTGAAGACGGCGGGGAACAATATGTGAATAGAGGTTTTTCATAAATATTTATTTTATGAATTAAATAAATGTAAAATTATCAGGTTACTAAACAATTTGTAAAAACTTAAGGATAACATAGCTGTGCGAAATAAAAGCAGAAAAAAGTATTTCCAAAATCTTCCGTGAGAAATTTGAAAGAAGCAAAATCAACCATAGAAAACGTATTCGTTGTATTGCTTGAAGCCACTGTAACAAACCAATTAATATGTGTAAATTAAATTTCTCTTTTGCTTTTCAATCCTCATTCCGTTTATAACAAAATCAGTTGATCACAGGCTAATAATAACGGTATGGATAATTAAACAGTAAATTATCGGCTTTGGCTAAAAGACGTTAAACGGCATCGCTCAATTGACTAACGTCGTAGCCGAGTTGTAGCGTGTCGGCCTCAAGAACTATAGGCCGCGAGTTCCATCTCCACCAGGGGCGATACTTTTTGTTCAGTGCTATATTAATCATGGTGTATTAAATCGGTTTTATTTCAACCACATAAATGTTTTCATTGGGCAGTAAATTTGTTTTAATTTTGCTAATTAACTTGTAAAAACCACTGTAGTGGTGTCTTATATGACATTGGCTGTTGACATATTCATTAACAGTCCTGCCTAAGGAACATGTCTTATTCTATCCGAGCAAAGCTCGGTCACCAGGTACTCTATTTATTAACAGTTAAACAACATAATGTTATATTTTATTTATAGCTAAGCAGTCTTTTGTTTTTATAAATTTTATAACATTAAACCGTTATATCACCTTTATAGATCCAGTAAAACATTTATTTTGCAATTTTTTCATTGCAAAATTTGAAAAATTAATTGATTTATGCTGCCATAATTATCTATAAGTACATCGTTCTACGTTGGTGTGAAGAAATTTCTTGGTAAACGTATGTTATGAAATATAATGTTTAGATGGCTACTATGGAATATGATGTATAGATATATTTTCATTGCTTTACTACAATACAATAGTTTCCATTTCAGTACGATATCGAAAGCATCGCAGCTTTTTACACAGAGATTCGACACGAATGTGTGTATGGAAATTCTCGGTGAAATCAATGTGTGCTTTATTCACGGGCGTATTCAATGAACAAGACCTCGGGGTCTGAACCACTGAGCAATGAGAGAGAGAGAGAGAGGAGACAATGCAGAACGAGTGTCTCTTGTGAAACATGCGGACGCGGACACAAAATATTGTATTTTTGTAGTCCCTTTGTCAAACATACTCGTTCATACAGTTGGTTTCATCGTCGGTTATAAACAACAATAGTGGGGTCACGCATGTACTATAACTTAAAGACATAAAATGTTCGTAGATGATGTCACATGAGCTATTGATAGAACATTAGTTTTTGGAGTGGAGTAGAAGATCCCGGACTCAAGCCTTATCAATCATAAGTGTTTTTTAAATTTTTTTAAAATGCCACTTTAGTAATCCTACATGTTGAAATGGATATGTCTTAGCTCTGGGGGGAGGGAGGTTGGCAATTTGGCGCGACCAAAATTTGAAACAGTGTGGTTTGTTATTAGAAAAGCTGTTTAGATGAACTGAAAACATTCTCTTTAGACATATTTCCCACAGGGAAGTGAATACAAACATTTATTTTTCAACTCAACTAAATTCATTGTTTCTCAATCATATATTCTTTGTTTGTTTAGCAAGGTGAATGGGGTGGTATTCGTATGATACATTTTTTTTGATAATATGGCTTTGCAGTGTTTATTTGATTTTTAAATTATAGTCTCTTCAAGGGGATTTAGGTTTTTCATTTCAACTCAGTGGTAACCTTGTCTGATGTGGTGATCCTAAATGTATATTTTTAATACAATTAAATCAACAAGGTCTCTTAATGCCACAGGCTGTTGAGATATTAATTAAAAGTTCTGTCTAAGGAACATGTCAGCCTTAGTCAGTAACAAGACTACAAGATCGCGCCACAATCATCTTACACTTAATCCTCATTCATACTTGGCTTAAAATACCTACCTTGGAAATAATACTGGACGGTGGCGTCGTCCAAATTTGTCAAAGCCCATTCCGACTTGAGTTGACCGTATTACTGAAGATTCAAGGATGATCAAAAGACATTAACCGACTGAAAAGTTAAGGTTCCTTAAATCTCGATTCAGCGTTCCAAATGAGGCTTCTGAAACACGAATCTGCCGAGTCAACGCAACGCCATTACTGACATCATTAGAGTTCACCTTTTGTGACGTATTTTATTTTGAATATTTTCAACGAGAGCTTGTTACTAAATAAATACTTGTCTATTCGTTCATTAACTTTAAAAAAATAATAAACATGTTTTAGTCTAATTGTACAAGCATGTTGTAATACTTTCCTGAAAACCCACCTATTGTAAATTAGTATACAAAGATTTTTTTTTTAAATCAACTACAATAATCAATAATTATGGATCATATGGAAAAATTCCTACAAAGACTGTGCATCCGTTTGTGAGGATTGTCTCCTGTGCAGTCATATTTAGTAAAAATTTTAATAAGTAGAAATGGAACATTACATTTTTGGTGCATCGTTAGTTTTAATTTCCATCTTTGGGCATAAGAATTGATGTTAAAATGTATCTTAGGAGTATTTCCATAGTGAATAATAGGGATTTTTTCCAAATATTTTTACTCATTACATAAGTATTAAACTATATATATTTCTTTATAAACCATGTTCTTGGCTACATGTGAGAGATGGTAGGTGGGTGTGGTTGCCTTCGAACCAAAACGTATGAAAAATCTAAGAATTCTCATTTAATATCATTTAATAAAGTCTTAAGTGTATTTTCTTTCTTATTTGACAGGACAGAAAAAGTTTTGAAAGAGTTGCCACTTGTTGTCGGTGTGTCATAAATTTCATAGTTAAATTAAATTACGTGTTTTAGTAACACAATTTAAGAATTAAGGGAAATTTCAAGTTCCTTACTGATCAATTACAAACAGATATATTCCCTTAATACTATAAAGTATTTTACTTTACTTTTTACTTTATACAAATTTTGGTTCCACAGAAAACTTTTGAAATTGGACCAGGTATTCGGCAATGCCACGTGTTACTAAATAGACGAAGTCGTAAGAGGTTTGCATTAAGATTGATAATCATCTGTACCCTTATTTTATATACTTTTCCGTCTTCAATACATTTACATATTGAAATCAGTCTTTTATTACTTACGAACAAATTTCTTCCTGACGAGTACTTGGAACCCGGTACAGCTGAGAACAAAACCCAATCAAGCATTAGTGTCATAAGTGAAATAAATTGTTAGGTTCTTTAACAGTTCGTACAATTGAAGAAAATGACACAAATATACAGGGTGTCCCATATGTAAAGCGTCAAACTCTGGTAAAGGGTTTAATGAGTAAAATAAACAAAACAGCAAGAATAACATTTTTTTCGAAAAACTCTTCGTTTTGCAGCTTCGTCATTTTGTATTTTTTACAAAATAATTTATATCCAGAGAACAGTTCGACCGATTGAGTTTGATGTAATTTACTGAAATAAGTGTTATATATATGTTATTTATATTTTTAGCATTTCAAAATGGCGGCCATTTTAAAACTTTAAATAAAAAATGCTAGAGAACTGTAACTTTCGTCAAAATATGTCATGATTCTTTATTGTAGCCCTATTATTCATTACAAATCAAATTGTGTAACTTTCAGAAAAAATCGAACGACGAATATCGCCACAGTATATCGATATCGGATATCGCCATCGATCAGTATCTTTAAAAACATGATATAAATGGTCATAATTCAGGTAGAAGAGGCCTATTTTCGAAAACAAAATTTAATAGTGGTAAAACCGTTCTTGAGACATGAATTATTTTTTATAAAATACAAAATGGTGGATACCTGGTCACTGAAGAGTTCTTTGGAAAAAATGTCATTCTGGATTTTCTGCTTATTTTGACCCATTAAACCTTTTACCAGAGTTTGGCGCTTTACTCCATCGCGAAAAGTAAAGCAAAGTTTCACGATCTTTACTTACGGACGATGTAACAAATATTTGTGATATACAAAGTTTTGGGATTTATAGTCTGATCCCGTCCTGAGGTGAGCTGAACGATTTCTCACGAAGTTTTATGAAAAACACTTGACTCTGTAAGATTAGTAGAATTGTATTTGTATTGAAATGTATTATGGAATGATTATTGATAGAAAATGTCCGTGAAAAGTCAACCACGGGGGTACGACGGAGGTGCCGGAGGGACAGGATGTCAGTCTAACAGTCCTGTCTAAGGAACATGTCAGCCTTAGTATTTTTTGTAGTGGACAACTGTCCTTTGTCAATAATCTAATCTAACCTAATCTAATCAGTGACATCTAATGGACGTATAGTTTAACGTAAAATCGGAACCATTGCCTCTGAATTATGAAATGGTGTGGACAATCCATACCAGAGAATATTCCATACACCGACAACTATCTACAGTAGCTGAATTGCTGAAGACGCCACCGTCGCAGCCTGCGGTCTCTTTGAATCTGAACAATATTCATAACCAAATTTTCAATTTACTCCAATAACCAATTTCCACCGTTCACCGTGCGCGGCCGACTATGTAAAGGCTCGAACCCGCGCCGCCTCCGACTGTGAAATTCAATTCGGCCAGAACCGATCACTCGGCGCCGTTTACGATAACTTACAGAATTGTTTGTGAGGAAACAGCTGTTGCGTTATCTCACAACGTGGGAAAGGCGCTATCCCGTGTCGCAACCTCGCACAATATGTAGAATAAAGCGGCAGCCCATGGTCCATGGTCCATCGGTGACAAAGGGTCGATCAATCCATTACGTCATCGCCGATACGAGAGTATTGTGTCCGCGCCGCTTTGTAGTAGGTGGTTATTGTGTCACCTACATCACCGAGAAATGTGTATTGGGCAGTTTTTTGAACCTTTTTTCTCATATAAAGCTTTCGTGAAATAATGTTTCAATAATACTAAAATTTACCAACCTCATTTTCAATGTTGGTTATTCTTAGTTAGTTTAGGAGATGCTGGGATGGAAGTATTCGATGAGCTTAAAGCGGTCACAATATCGTCAAAGTATCATATATAGGTTAATAGGTCTAATAAAATTGTATATGTTAATAGCTTATAGTTTCACTTATTTGTGTAGGTCAATGAAATTTCGCTCCTTACCACTTCTTCTTTTAGTCCCGAGGGAGAAAAAGTATGCAGTTTTTTTAATCCAGCTACTTGGAGAACACGAATTGTGGATAGTTGTAAACGATGGTCGGTGGGTGTAGTGTTCTCTTGTGTGGATTAACGTCCGCACTATTGAATACTACGTTAATCCGCAAATACCATCCTCATAATTAGACCAATGCTCCAATAAGTTGGATTTTAACTACGTTATATATGAAACACGAGGTTGGTTGGCTCCTGTTGGGCTATTAATTAACAGTCCTGTCCAAGGAACATGTCAGCCTTAGTCAGTAACAAGACTACAAGATCGCGCCACAATCATCTCACACTCAATCCTCATCTATTCACTAGTTTCACGCATTTTTTTAAAATTAGGTGGCGTTAAGCCTTTCAATGATCTAAGATAATCTAATCTGATTTACCCTCTTTTTCCATTTCTTATTCGTTCTTTTTCTCTTCTTCCCGCTTTTCTCGATTTTAATTTTTTCCTTTTTAATTTTTTGCCAACTTTTTAGTTTTTTTGTAGTTCGTTTCATGTTTTTGTCTTTTTTTCACTTATCAATAACTTACCTTCTTCTTGGTGTGTATTATGATTGATACACCTTTCTTAAAAGGTGTTTTAAGCCAAATATAGATAAAAAATGAGTTTAAAATTATTGTGAACGATCTCCTAGTCATGTTACTGACTAAGGCTAATATATTTCTTGGATCACCCATGTTTTTCCGGGGAACGTAGAGTTCAACATGGGATCCTAACACAGTTTTACGAGGCGAGTCTTTGTGTGTGAAGCAATCCAACAATGGCCACAGTCGTACGACGTGTGCTGAGTTCATCAACCCAAGTATGCAACTCGTTCCACATGGCGCGCATAGCGATAACAATCATTTATATAATAGAGAGGAAAGTGGATGTTGTAAAACACGACTGTTTTTAATCCGGGAAAGACAAATCGCCCTCGTCACTTTCACGTGGCAAGAACATCCCCGGCTCCGGCACTGATTCGTAACAGTGATCGACGCTTTTTGCGGTCGTTCCTCTTTGCTCTCAAACAAACACGGAGTTTTTCTATCGTATTGACGGCCTTTATTGATGGACTTTGCGATCAAATTATCCTGAAAATGTTGAAATGCCCTCTAAATCGGATCTTAGAAAACAAATTATAAGTATCTGTTGGAAATACAAACATTTTTTATTAATTTCCGTGTTTTGAGTTTATCTCACAAAGTAAATCTAAATTAATAAAATTAAATTTTTGTCTGTACATTGCTCGGAGTTATTTATTTTTTTAGTTATTTTTACGTTTCTTGCGATAGAGGGACCCGAAACAATCCTTATCTCAATTTGAGTCTATTTGTCTGTGACGCTCCATGAGGCATTTCTCCGGAAAACGGAAGAACTTATAACAATGAAACTTATATCATACATTCTCTACATTCCAGAAAAGGTTTTATATGCTTAAAATTTGTTCCAGCCCTTAAAAATTAAATCATGAGCATTTAAACCCCCTCTTTTTCACGATTCAAGAACTTTTATACATGTAATAGAAAGAAAAACAAACAGCTGTCAAATCAATATTAGTTAGTTTATACTGGTAATTGATTTTAAACCCATTTCGAAATCATACTATATCAAAAAGTTATTTTAACGTATAAACAATTATAATAATGGTATAAATGTTCTTATCTATTTAATTGTATAGTAAAAAGTAAAAGTTCCGTGTAAACTTCTGGCCACGGTCAAATGTTAGAGTTTTCAGGTCGCACTACTACCTCTAACGTGACGGCTTAACGTGCCTTCCGAAGCACGGTGGCAGTCTGAGAAATTAAATTTCATGTGTCATGACCGGGAATTGAACCCGGGTTTTTTGGGTGGTAGACCAGTACTCTACCCACTCAGCTATGACTGCCACAATTGTATAGTAATGCTAAATAATTAAGGTGGGTATTTGTTTGGATTGTATGACTTCGCCTAAAGGTGTTGAATGTGAATGTGAACAATGTGAACCAAATAATATTGAAGTTAACTTTACAGGTCAGATTTCTATCTCATTCTGTTTTATTGTACTGATTTGTTTAGGATTTCAGGTTTACATTTTGGTATGATAATCTTTCTTCTTTAAACTAAATTCTACTACTCGTACAAAGGACGTACACTGCTAGTCTGTACAGTTTTGCTAGTTTACGTAAATTCTTAATTATTACACTATACATTTCAGTTCTTATTCAATCTAATTAACGTAAATAATTTTCCGTTTGAGACAAATGTGAATGTTAATCTATGTATATGAACTTAAACACAACACGAAAAATCATTCCAGTCTACTAACTGGCGAACCACTGAAATAGTATTTTTATCCTACAATACGTATTTTGATTTATCTGCTTCTTGGTTTCTTTATAAATCACTAGTGCGGTTATAAAAAGTAAATTTTAAACTCTATACATTGAAAAAACCATTCTTTAAAATCGTATCACTATAAAATACTGTTAAAAGATTTAGCAAAGCAACAGCTGTGGAGACTGCAGCGGCAACAATGAGCTATATTTAGGATCATAAAAAAAGTAATGTACCTCGAAATAACAGTACTTCATCTAGATAGTGTATACTAATTAAAAACCACCTCTAGTTTATTATTTATAACGATAGACGTTCCTCCTAACAGTCTTATGAAAATATATAAACTGACACAGCTTCTCTATTCATCTATTTAGTATACAAATTTATATCAAGCTTTCCCATATGGTCGATTTGTATCATCACTTATAGTACTTAAAATTAGTTTAATTCCTTAGATATTTGCTACTAAACGGACAATTTGTTTATGAAACTAGTTTAAATGAATTAAAATGCTGAATCTGTTTCGTTTTCAACGTAAATGCTGTAATATGTTCCATCAAGTATAACCTTTATAAACGCTTATAAAATAAATTATTAAGTAAGTTCTCTTGTGTGGATTAACATCCGCAATTTTGAATACTACGTTAATCCGCAAAGACCATCCTCATAACTAGACCAGTTCGTAATTCAGAGGCAGTGGTTTGGATTCCACGTTAGACTTTAGGTCTTTTAGTTGTCAGCGGTTGTTGGGCTATTAAGTCTAAGTAACATGTCAGCCTTAGTCAGTAACAAGACTACAAATGTCACTATCATCTTACACTCAATCCTTATTCATACTTGGTTTTTATATAACTACCTATGTGGTTAGCCATTTATCTATTAAAACTTACCAAAGAAAATAAAAACTATACTTCTTCAAAACTAGTTAGTAATTAAAAGCTAAAATCGTGGTTCTGAAATCGCATTTAACTGTAAGTCCCTTAAATGTGGCTGTTTGGCAACCAATCAACAGTCCTATCTAAAGACAATGTTAATCTCAGTCAGTGAAAAACCACAAGATTACGTCATCATGTTCCTATGCTGATATATCATTCAAAACTTACCTAACTTCTAGTAAGGTAATTAATTAAAGAAAAAACACTAAATATTTGTTACTCCAAAAAGGGCTCACGGACATTTAATAGTACTTAATGGTATCTAATTATACATATTTCACAATACATATTTTGGTGATTATGTTAAATTGTGAATTAGTCCACTCAGATTTATTTGTTTATGGGAATGATATTAATATGTTTTATCGTTTCAGTATTGTTATTCACTATGCAGCGACCCAGAATATATAACCTTTCACAATGAAGCCATATTGCTATTCGACTAAAGAACATGGCTAATCTTAAAGTTAACATGTGTTTACTGTGAGGCGTTACGAAGTTCGTCGGGTCAACTAGTTATTTATATTTTTATCACGGACATTTTCCATAGCGAAAAGTAAAACAAAGTTTCACGATGTTTTGGGATCTGGAATCTGATCCCGTCCTGAGGTGAGCTGAACGTAAAACGTAACAAGATTTGTACATTAGTAGAATTGAATTTGTATTGAAATGTATTATGGAATGATTATTAATAGAAAATGTCCGTGAAAAGTCAAAATAACATAAACCTACTATCACCAATAACGAATTTTAAACAAATGTGATATGTGATTGCAGGTGTGTGTGATCTGGTGCCTCGCTGTGTCCGAGGCCCGTCCGGAACCTCCGATATTCACGGACTACAACGACGGTAACTCATTCCAAGGAGGAGGCGGCCACGGGAGCAACACCATCGTACTGCTGGGAGGTGGAGGTGGAGGCGGTGGCCACGGGGGGTACGACGGAGGTGCCGGAGGTGGGGGCGGCTACGGAGGCGGTGCAGGGTTCGGACACACAGGAGGCGGCGGTGGTGGAGGCTACGACCAGTCTCCTGTGGTCCAGAAGCACATCTACGTCCACATCCCTCCCCCCGAGAGGGACCAGTCCGCGCCCCAGAAGGTCATCCCGCCTCCGCCACCCAAGAAGCACTACAAGATCGTGTTCATCAAAGCGCCGTCGTTCCCCACCCAGCAGGCGCCCGTGATCCCCGCGCCCCAGCAGGACCAGGAGAAGACGCTCATCTACGTGTTGCACAAGCACCCTGCGGACTCTCCTCCCATCGTGATCCCCACCCCCGCACCCACAGCTCCGGCCAAGCCCGAGGTGTACTTCATCAGGTACAAGACGCACAAGGAGGTGACTCCTGGCCACTACGGCTCCAGTACGACGGCCGCCCCTCACTTCTCCAGCACCTTCGGCCCTGTCAGCAGCACCCTCGGACACCTGGGGTCCACGGCGGTCAGCATCGTGCCCAGGCCCAGTCCATCCTACAGCACCACGGCCTCCTACCACTGACAACTGACCCACTCCTCTCACTTGGAGTCATATTACACCGTTGTCTAATTTGTTAAATAGGTTTATTTTTTTACCTGTAAATATGATAAACAGACTTTTTTACGTAATGTTTTTTATTTCACCCGGAATAACTGACACATATATGCAAATCCGTAACTTACTAAAATACCACTTTTCATCCCATGGGACTCTCTGATATGTTTAGTCCCAGTACATAGAAACGATCCGGAAACACTCCGTACACCAATAACTATAGCGAAAATTGAGCAACAAATAGTATTTTTTGTAGCGGACAACGGTCCTTTGTGTCTGTGTTCTTCTACTAGACGGCCATTTTGTTTACATAATTGAAATACGGCTTCTAGGAGCAAAGTATCATATATAGGTTAATAGGTCTAATAAAATTGTATGTTAATAGCTTATAGTTTTACTTATTTGTGTAGGTCAATGAAAATTGTGTGTCCAAAAAGGGATTAAAGTCCTTTTGTCCCTCGGGAAATAGTCAAAAGTTTCCTTCGTGGACAAGTTTCACTTTAATCCCTTGTTGCACAAATAAATAGAGTACTTTGTAAAGAATAGAGTGCTAAAGTAATACTTTTAGTCCCGAGGGAGGAAACGTATGCAGTTTTTAAGGAATTTTTGTTCCCTTTAATCCCGTGATGCACACAAAATTTCCCTCCACCTATATAAATAAAAATAGCGGTAAGTTAATGATATTTAATTTACTTTTTACTTTCAAATGATTCTTTGCTCCAACAACTTGGATTTTAACTACGTTATAAAGGAAACACAAGGTTGGCTACGAGCAAAAATTAACTATGACCTATTCACTAATTTCACGCATCTTTTAAAATTAGGTGGCGTTAAGCCCCTCATCGAAACTACCAATGTATATTTGTCAAGGTAAATGCGCCTCGCAGCGATATATAAAACAGACTTAAGGTTTACATTCACTTGCAAACATAAAATATAGTATAGTTATTAATACCTTTCAGATTTTGCGGCCTCTCCAGGTATTTCAAGCCGAAATATTTGTAAAAAGAATTGAGTGCATTTATGTGGACTTGAAAAACGAAATTATTCCTAACTTTTTTTCCTTTAGACATAGGGCCTATCTATTATTCCATGGGAAATAAGGTTAGTATTTCCAACAGGGAAGCTGTTGGAAATACAAACATTTTTTATTAATGGTGATTGAAAATTTCCAAAATATCATTTTCATTACATTAATAAAGTAGGCTACGTTTCAAAACTACTTCCAACTAACATTTTAAAACATTTCACGAAAATGTTTATCTCACAAAGTAAATCTATATTAATAAAATTACATTTTTGTCTGTACATTGCTCGGAGTTATTTATTTTTTTAGTTATTTTTACGTTTCTTGCGATAGAGGGACCCGAAACAAGCCTTATCTCAATTTGTGTCTGTTTGTCTGTGACGCTCCAGGAGGCATTTCTCCGGAAAACGGAGAACTGATAACAATGAAACTTATACATATCATACATTCTATACATTCCAGAAAAGGTTTTAGATGCTTAAAATCGTTCGCCGGCCCTTAAAAATTAAATCATGAGCATTTAAACCCCCTCTTTTTCACGATATTAGTCGCAATTTGATTTCAATTGTCAATAAACTATCTACTGATAATAATCAGCTATCTTTGTAGTTTATACATGTAATAGAAAGAAAAACAAACAGCTGTCAAATCAATATTAGTTAGTTTATACTGGTAATTGATTTTAAACCCATTTCGAAATCATACTATATCAAAAAGTTATTTTAACGTATAAACAATTATAATAATGGTATAAATGTTCTTATCTATTTAATTGTATAGTAAAAAGTAAAAGTTCCGTGTAACCTTCTGGCCACGGTCTAATGTTAGAGTTTTCAGGTCGCACTACTGCCTCTAACGTGACCTAACGACTACTTATGTAGCCGGGACCAACGGCTTAACGTGCCTTCCGAAGCACGGTGGCAGTCTGAGAAATTAAATTTCATGTGTCATGACCGGGAATTGAACCCGGGTTTTTTGGGTGGTAGGCCAGTACTCTACCCACTCAGCTATGACTGCCACAATTGTATAGTAATGCTAAATAATAAAGGTGGGTATTGATTTATTTTTATTGTACTGATTTGTTTAGGATTTCATGTTTACATTTTGGTATGATAATCTTTCTTCTTTAAACTAAATTCTACAACTCGTACAAAGGACGTACACTGCTAGTCGGTTACCTAAATTTATTATAAAACATAATGTATCATAAACTTTACAAAACATTAAAGGGATATGTAATTCAAGAAGAGTTTTCTGAGTGTGTTTAACACGGTCCGTAAACGTTTACAGAGTAGCAGAGAAGCTAACTCGGTCCATTTCTTGTACAATCGTACCAGAACATGAACATTTGCTCTAAAGGCAGACGCAACAGCTGTGGAGACTGGTGCAGCAACAATGAGCCATCATGTTTATGTTCAATTTGCATAAGCAACTCACATTTCGGACCTCTTCGCATTCCATTAGGTTCCATATAAGCGCACATTCGTCGAAAAGATTACGAAACATTTTAACCTCCTTATCTTTATATATAAAAGTCAAAGCCCTCACTCACTCACTCATCACTAATTCTCCCACTTCCCGATTACCTAGGAGGCTGAAATTTGGTATATTGGTTCCTTAGGCCTAATATAGGAAAGTCTAATAGTTTTTGTGACGATTGTCACATAAATTTCTACCCTATATGGCTTCAAAGTTCCCATGTTAATCTTATGGGTAAATAATTTTGTTTTGGATTCCAACATATGTTGTCTTAAAGGTATAAGCAGCAGCTGTTTTTATTTTAACCACTGAGCAAGCCAAAGAAGCAAGCATAAAATAGTACTTAATGGTATCTAATTACTGTATAAATAGAATTTTTCTCAGTACAATTTCGGGAATTATGCTTTATGATTAAAAACCAAATGTATACTTATGGCCTAATTAAAAATATTTACAATGTTTATACATAATATTATGTTTATTATAATAATCAGCTGTTTTATACCTTTTATATTAGGCAGACGCAACAGCTGTGGAGACTGGTGCAGCAACAATGAGCCATCATGTTTATGTTCAATTTGCATAAGCAACTCACATTTCGGACCTCTTCGCATTCCATTTAGGTTCCATATAAGCACACATTCGTCGAAAAGATTAAGAAACATTTTAACCTCCTTATCTTTATATATAAAAGTCAAAGCCCTCACTCACTCACTCACTCATCACTAATTCTCCCACTTCCCGATTACCTAGGAGGCTGAAATTTGGTATATTGGTTCCTTAGGCCTAATATAGGAAAGTCTAATAGTTTTTGTGACGATTGTCACATAAATTTCTACCCTATATGGCTTCAAAGTTCCCATGTTAATCTTATGGGTAAATAATTTTGTTTTGGATTCCAACATATGTTGTCTTAAAGGTATAAGCAGCAGCTGTTTTTATTTTAACCACTGAGCAAGCCAAAGAAGCAAGCATAAAATAGTACTTAATGGTATCTAATTACTGTATAAATAGAATTTTTCTCAGTACAATTTCGGGAATTATGCTTTATGATTAAAAACCAAATGTATACTTATGGCCTAATTAAAAATATTTACAATGTTTATACATAATATGTTTATTATAATAATCAGCTGTTGTATACTTTTTATATTTGTGTGTTTTTTATTGTGTATTATTATTGAAAATGTTATTTTGTGTGTGTGTATGCATGTCCGTGCAAGAGTGTGTATTTACTGGGCTGTAAAATGATCAAAGGTACTTTGGTGTAAGATGATAAATAGTCTGTCTCAATTTTTATATGTTTTAATGTTTCAAGTCCATATGAATACACTCATTTCTTACAATTTTTTGGCTTAAAATACCTGGATATGCCACAAATTCAGAAAGGTAATAATAATTATATTATTTTTTTATTTGCCAGTAAACCTAAACCCAATAAATAACCTAATAATCTGTTTGGTACATCGCTGCAAGGCGTGAAGGGTAACACTAGTTATTTATAAACTACTAGCTGACCCGGCGAACTTCGTAACGCCTTACAGTAAATACATGTTAACTTTAAGATTGGCCATGTCCTGAAGTCAATTAGCATTACGGCTTCGTTGTGAAAGCTTTAAATATACAACAGCTGATTACTGTAATAAATTCAATATGTATAAACATTGTTATTATTTTTTATTTGGCAAACATATAAACACGTGACTTTTAATCATACAGAAAATAAAGAAATATAAATACAGTACATAGTACCCAAAATCCGTAAACTAGTAACATGGTGAATAAACCTGTTCATTTTTTACAGTACACATTTACTTCATAGTTTAACATTAATGAATGATTCAGATGGCATTGGATGGTAAAGCATATTGCTAATGGAAAGTAAACCAATCAGCTGTAGCTAAGAAATCAAATGTTTTCATTGTAGACATTTTGTAAACAAACTTACTCTCCATAAGGTTAACATTAGAAATTTAAAACGCCATAAAATGGAAACTTATGGGGTTTTCGAAAATATTTTTTTCACTAAAACCTTCCCGGACACATGTAGAGCAACTTCCTAAAATTTCATGGCGATCGGATGAGTAGTTTGGCAACGCATAAAGGACATACAGACATACATACAGACAGACATACATACATTGAATTTTATATATAGAGATTATAACTTTATGGTTAACAACAAGATCGCACGCAGCACGCTGACGTGAGTAAAACTAATGTTATAGACGTTAATCGAATAACACTAAGTATGCAGGTTTGCTGCAATAAGGGTTGTTTTTCATGGTGTATATAAAGGCTGTTAACTAAGGAAAAACACATTCCAAATGTTATTAAACAGTGTATATAATTAAGTGAATTATATTAATTTATATATTCCCATGGGCAAAGAGTGCGTAGGTTTAATGTCGTAAGAACCTTTAAATGTGGGGGTTTCATGAAACTCAAACAGATGGACTTGATACAAAAAACATTGGAAGAACATTTGAGTAAATAAGTGAGTCATTCATTTTTAGTTATTCTCAGTAAGATACTTAGACAGCATACTGTATTTATTATTTTTAATATCTCAGTGACCAATTTACCTACATGATTCAAAATACAAAAAGATTTTTTTAGCTGAACTTAAAGGTAAAATGAAAAGTTACATTTAAAAAATTATACATTTTTTGGGGTGCAGATCCCCCAAAAGTGTAAATAATGTAGTCCGACTTCGTTGCCAAACGAACAGAAAGGGACAACTCCTCCGAAATTTATAATAATCAGTCAATAATTGCGACTCTAACCTTGTCTGAGGGAAGCGAGAGTTGTTGAGCTGCAGAGGGAACCCTCTTATGGTGTTGCATGGCCCAAGCCAGGATCTGGGTTGGTTTGGACGTCAGTTTTATTATTATTTAAATAAAATTCGATTAGATTATCATTTGAAGTGATGACCTATCAAGGTAGGCAGTTTAAGCCAAGTATGAATGAGAAACGGGTATAAGATGATTGTGGCGCGATCTAGTAGTCTTGTTACTGACTAAGGCTTACATGTTCTTTAGACAGAACTGTTAATTAATAGCGCAAACAGTAATATGTGATGTGTGATGTTTATGATGTATGATATTTGTGATTTGTGATAGTTGTGTTTTGTGATATTTGAGCTGTGTGATATTTGTGACGTGCGATATTTTTTATTTGTGATGTGTGTTATGTATGATATTTGTGATTAGCATAAGCGTGATTTAGTAATGTGTGATGTTTGTTATTTGTGTTTTGCAATAATATTTGTGATATGTGATATTTATGATGTGTAAGATTTATGTTTTATGATAGTTTTTGTGTTTTGTGATAATATTTGTTATTTGTGATGTGTGATTTTTGAGGTGTGTGATTTTTCAGATGTGTGACATTTCTGTTTTGTAATATTTGTGATTTGTGATGTGGAGGTTTTGTGATATTTGTGATGTGTGCTATGTGTGGTATTTGTGATGTGTGATTTTGATATGTGATTTATGATATGTTATATGGAATTCATAATAGTTTATAATTTGTATGGATAGGTTTTTTCCACAAATTTAATAAAAAGTTAGTTTATATTTATTTATATTTTTGGAGATAACCTAAATTATGGATTAGCTTACTGCTAGGATCATAAAAAAAGTAATGTACCTCGAAATAACAGTAACATTACCCCTAAACGTGAAAAAAGTACTTAAGGCAGTACTTAATTTTTTATTTACTACTAAACGGACAATTTGTTTATGAAACTAGTTTAAATGAACGAAAATGCTGAATAATATTCTTTATAAAGTATCTGAAAAGTTATTTTAGGTCACTATTTAAATGTTGATTCTCCAGAAAATATCACGAAATATTAGACTAATAAGCAGATTAAAGTTTTGCCTTGAAACATCTCAACACGAGAGCAGGAAAAGCTTCTGTCTGCCCACACTAGGCTGCGTCACATCGCTGACATGGTTTTGTCATTAGCCGACTCAAATGCAAACAACTCAACTTCTTGACTATATCCTAAATTCAAAGTTCCATTTTCGTTTTAAACGTAAATGCTGTAAATATGTTCCATCACAAATACGTTGTTTAGTACTTCAATCTCAAATCTCACTATTAATTAGGTTTATTTACGTTAACATTGTTCATTACACTTTTATTTAAATCATTAAAGTAGTATTTATGATTATTATTGTTACCAGACTGGATTGATCAATACTTATAGGTATCAAATAACGTGGTTCTCAAACGGATCTTGATTTATAACCTTTATAAACGCTTATAAAATAAATTATTAAGTAAAAAAAGAAATTAAATACCTTTTTGACTATCTACTAAAACTTAAAAATAATAATGATATATTTTATGTGATAAGTTAATGAGGTTAAACAACAGACGAACAAAAAATCAACATTTGCAGAACATATACTTAAAAAACAAAATGTATACAAACAAAACAATTAAAGAAAAAACACTAAATATTTGTATCTCCAAAAAGGGCGAGAGAATGCATATTTTGGAATCATGTCAAATCTATTCACCTCACAATTAAAACCCAGAATATATATTAAATATCATACAGTTATTATATCTATAGATTCTATAGTTATTTTATCTATACGCCTTCTAAGTTCCCATGTTAATCTTATGGGGAAATAATATAGTTTTGAATTCCAACATATGTTGTCTTAAGGTATAAACAGCAGCTGTTTTTATTTGAACCATTGACCAAGACAAAGAAGCAAGCATAAAATAGTACTTAATGGTATCTAATTATACATATTTCACAATACATATTTTGGTGATTATGTTTTACGATTAAAAACCAAATATATATTTGTTGGCCAAAGTAAAAATAATTACAATATCCAAAAATTTATAAAAAAATTTCTGTTGTATATTTTTATATTTTGTTTTGCCATTTAAATGTAATATAAATTGGTTTTGTGTGTTTTTCTGTGTGAACAATTGATTAAGATGTAAATGATCAAAGGTACTTGGTAACACATAATATGTTAAATTTCTCATAATATATTAATTATTTTAATATAATTAAGTCCAATAAATACACTTATACTTCAAATAATACTTAAATAGGATAGAAAAAAAAGGTAATAATACTTTATACACAATTTTTTATATTAAATAAAAGAAAATAAAAATATTTAAACATCTCAAAAAACAAATTATTTTAAAATTTATTAAAAAAACAGAAATAATATATTAATTCCATAAAATTGGTTTTACTAAAATTATATTTAAAACAAAAATATTTAAATTATTAAATAAAATGTAAAACTCAAAAAAAAAACATTTTTATATTTTAACGTTTTATTACCAAAATAACAATATTAATAATTTTTATAAAAATTTTATTTTATTATTATAAAATATATATATATAAACAATTTTGATACTTAAGAAATAATTGAAATAAAAAAAATATTTAAAAAATGTATTTTATGATATTTTATTTTAATACAAAAACCAAATAATTGTGTAAAAAAATTAAATCTTATTAGTGTAAAAATATAATAATAATACATATATAATTTAAATTCGAAAATAATTATCTAAAATTTATTGATGTTATGGCTGGTGAGGTGTTAGGTTGCATGTATGAGTGTGTATCACAATATATATTTACGTATATATATATAATTAATAATAAAATTTTATTTAAACCACAAATATTTACAAATTAAATATAATAACTTTAAAATAAAGATATAAAATTTAGAAAGGTAATAATAATTATACAATGTTTTATTTTTGCCAACGAACCTAAACCGCATAAATCAGTTTTGTACACCGCTGCAAGGCGCGACTGGTAGCACCAGTGCTATATAATGCCATAAAAGCATTTATTAAAAATTACTTTCAGTGTAAAGTAAATTTCTGTTAACTAATTTTCTTTCTCCATAACTTGAAGGTTTCTACTTAATAGCTACGTGGTTTATTTACTAGTCACTTAATAATGGGACGGTGGCGACGTCCTGTAATCCAGCTACTTAGAGGTCACGAATTGTGGATAGTTGTGAGCGATGGTCGGTGGGTGTAGTGTTCTCTTGTGTGGATTAACATTCACACTATTAAATACTAAATTAATCCGCAAAAACCATCCTCATAATTATACCAATCCTAATTCAGAGACTGAGGTTCGGATTTATCGTTAAACTGTAGGTCCCTTAGTTGGGCTGTTGGTCTATTAATTAACAGTCCTGTCTAAGTAACATGTCAGTCTCAGTCTGTAACAAGACTACAAGATCGCACCACAATCATCTTACACTCAATCCTCATTCATACTTGACTTGAAATACCTACCTTGTGGTATGGTCGTCATTTCAATCTAATTTAATCTAATCTATTCTAGTCACAGATCAAAAACATGTTATTATTAGCTATTAAAACTTTCTGAGAATTGAATCCGGTGTTGCAATATTATATATCCGTCACGTTGATTGGAGTTGTTGACAAAGCAAAGTTGACATTAACACCTGCGGCAGGATAAGCATTTACTGAACTTTGATTAATGCCCCAAGGCTGATGCAATATTAGACCTTCCGATCACCGCGTGTTTTCCAAAACCCTGATGACATTTTACGTGATGTAAAATACAAAATCTTTCATTTAAAAATATATTATACGCTATAACACATTTAGAATACCATCGTAGTTTGACATATAATTCTAAACATTATTTTTCAAAGTATCTCTTATTCTTTTGTTAGTTGTTAGAATATTTCGATTGTAAATGAGAAGTATAGTATTGTTGTCAATATAATTTTAGTATAGTAGTTTTTTTTAATATTCGTATTTTAACATGAACATAAGTATTTAAAAAACCCCATAGGAGTTAACTACAAACTAAATAACTATGTTATTTAGAACTATAAAGTTAAAAACAATTTCAAAATTTTCCGGTTAATATTATAAATTAACGTCACCACAATGGCCTGAAATTCCATTTTTAATTTCGATAGATTATCATAAAGAGAAAATGTTATTCAGAATCAATTTTATGAGCGATATTTCACATTTATATTTTAAGATACATTTAAAATACATCAAAATAGTTTCTTGTTATTTTTGAAAAAAAATGTAAGCTAATTCTGTTTTTCACACAGTCATAAGTATTTTAGAACTACTACACATAAATACTATAACTAGTAAATACTATAACATAAATCAAAACTATAAAAATAAAGTTCATTTGCCGAAATTCTACAGCTGTATAGACAAGTAAGTGCACATACGGGTAGTTCTTTTTGTTTTTCCATATACAAGGCTCCAATTATAAACGGCATAACTAATATAGTTTGAACCATTGTTTTGGAACATTGTAGTTGGAAACAAAGGCAGGAAACAAAGCACGAACCAATAAATGTCTGCAGCAGAAGTGATTATGTGGAAATGTGGTTCGCATCAAGAATACCCCGTCAGGGCTCCATGGTCACAAACTATCGCCTACTGCTCCTGCGCTCCCAGCTCCCCCGCGCAGACAACTGTACAACACACCACTCTAACAACTACTGTACTTATTTAAGGGTTTATTTAAGGGTTTACGCCACTACTTTAACTTTTTTTATATTAGGGGATCCACCACTGTCTTCAACCTTTTTCTTTTTAATTTTGGGTTTTTATGAATGTTTTTTATCAAAGATTTAATATGGGAAACTGATACAAACAAATTATAATTATGGGCGTTTTTCAAATCTAAATAAAACCTTTCTATTGTATTTTCTTGAAACACTTTTTTATTAATCAACCAATTTCAAAAGCTAAGTTATATTTTAAAACTAAGATTGCAAGGAACATACTGGTGCATGTAAACCATGGTAACGCAATAAATAAAAAAATATTGGACAGAATATTTTCAATAGTTTTTTTTAATTAAAACATCTAATTTTATTATTAAATTGGTTTGCACTGAGATATCTATGCAATAAAATCTTCTCCATATAATCAAGAATATCTGGTAAAAATGTTAGTACATTAGGTGCAGTGCTTACAGATTTATTCACATTTCAAGTACAAATTGTTACAAGTAAAAGTACAAATTGGAGAAATGGCTTGCAAAGTTTTTTTTATATTTTAAAAGTTGCCTGGACTATGAAATGCAACTCATTCTAGCTATTTTTCTGCTTTCTTCCTCTCAGCTTTGTACTTTTTAAAAGTTCTCTGTTCCTCTTGTATTAAAATAAATTTGTTGAAAAATGGCAAAAATTGTAAATCGCAACATTTTACTCTTAAATTTATTTTAGTATCAAAATATTTAAATGTCAGAATGTGAGTTTGCCTATTTCCTTAATGATCAAAATATGAAATGAATATGCAGGTTAGCAGCCATGTTAAACAATAAACTATAATTTTTTTTAATAAATGTATGGATCTCTACCACATGAAGCTAAATACCCCAAGTTTCATCCAAAAATATTAGTTAATAACTGAAATTTTTCCTTATATTCCATAAGATTACCATTGGGGCCCCAAAATACAACGTACTGTGTTTAGATTTTTTAATATCTCGCTAACTGTTGGAGATGACCAAAACTTAAAAAAAACTAAAAATTACTAGTTGTTTAGGTTTTTAAAGTTTATTTTAATGATAAAAGATAAAATCTAAAAATCTTTTAAATTACAACTGAAAAACTAGAAAACAATTTTTGAGTACAAAATCCCCCCAAACTTTCCGTTCCAATTGACCGACATGTTTGGATAACGAACTCATCTGAGAAAATATTGGAATTCTTATCTCTAGCAAATTTGATCTTGATCAGACCGTTTTTACGAGAATAGTTGTGTTAACAGATGATGCTGAGCTTAGTCTTGCCATGAGATACCTTCTTCCTTAGGGGAAATTCGCTAAAATAGCCAAAAATATCATAACTCCAATCAATTTATATACAAGGCTCTAATTTATTCTAAATATATAAAACAAAGTCGTGTTAGTTACACGCATTATAACTCGAGAACGGCTGGACTGATTTTAATGATCTTTGATTTTTTGGATTCGTCTCTGCTCCGGTCATGCTTTAGGCGTATTCAGTTTCCATAAATTCAATTAGTTTCCATTTTATAGCGTTTTAAATGTCTAATGTTAACCTTATGTTGACCAAGTTTGTTTACAAATGTTCTACAATAAAAACATTTAATTTCTTAAGCTACAGCTGTTGTTTTACTTTCCATTAGCAATATGCTTTACCATCCAATGCCATCTGAATCATTCATTAATGTAAAACTATGGACTGTACAAAATGAACTTTTTTTAGTTTACGTTAATAGTTTACGGGGATTATGTATTTATATTTTTTATTTTTTGTCTGATTAAAAGTCACGTGTTTATTATTATTATTATTACGGGTTTTATACATTTTACGTTTGTTATAATAATCAGCTGTTGTATATCTTTCCTATAAAAGCCGTATTACAGTTAGTTTGGGTTTGGATTGGATTTGAAAAATTGTGAATCAATCCACTCAGATTTATTTATTTTGTGGTAATGTTATTAATATGTCTTATCGTTTCAGTATTGTTATTATTTATGCCGCAACCCAGAATATCAAATGTTTCACAACGAAGCCGTAATGCTATTCGACTTCAGAACATGGCCAATCTGAAAGTTAACACGTATTTACTGTTAGGCGTTACGAAGTTCGCCGGGTCAGCTAGTTATTTATAGATATCATCAGTTGAACATTGATTCCACAAAACCATTGCACTGTTGTTGCTTTTTCACTTATAGTCATACACACGAAGCATGTTTCGGTCTCGGAGGATGTTTATGGCTGTGGCGTATGTCCGATTGGTTCCCCGCATAAACATGTCAACTGTGGGTTTTATTTCCGTTTTTTACGATATGCGCATTATTAGAAGGGCTGAATGCGTTTTATGGAACCCATATAACGATCGGAATGTGAAGAAATGTTCCTCCGGTAGAACTGTGGGACATCAAAACTGTAGTCAGGCTTAACAGTTATCTATCCTTACACTGAACACATACCTTATATCTTACATTTATAGTCATTGATTTAAGATCACTATCATATTAAATGTTAAAACACACAGTACAATACTTCATTCAAGCAAAAAACACAGATTATATTACATTTTTCTTCTTCTAAACGGTGGCGTGTCCTGTAATCCAACTACTTGGAAGTCACAAATTGTGGATAGTTGAGAGCGGATTTCTGTGGATGTGATATTCTCTGATGTGGATTAAGGTCCGCACTGTTGAATACTACATTCATAGCTATGCCATATCAGAGATGGTCGGTGGAGGTAGTGTTCTCTTGTGTGATTAACGTCCGCACTATTGAATACTACGTTAATCCGCAAAGACCACCCTCATGATTAGACCAATTCTTAATTCAGAGGCAGTGGTTCGGATTCCACGTTAAACTGTTGCCCTTAGTTGCCATCGGCTGTTGGGCTATTAATTAACAGTCCTGTCTAAGGAACATGTCAGCCTTAGTCAGTAACAAGACTACAAGATCGCGACACAATCACCCTACACTCATTTCTCATTCATACTTGGCTTAAAATATCTACCTAGGTAGGTTGCCATTTCAGTAATCTAAGTATCTAAGTATTGGAGCTATTAATTAACAGTCCTGTATAAGCGAAAGTCAGCCTTAGTCAGTAACAAGACCAAAAGATCGCGCAACAATCATCTTACACTTATTTCTCATTCATACGTGGCTTACCTATCTGGGTGGGTCGTCATTTCGGTTAAAGGTATGAAGTGTAAAAGATATGAATCGGTATGCAACAATTAACATTACTTGAATACGTAAGTTTCCTACATATATAAATATTGGATACATTATACGTATACATCATGGCCTATATCAAAGACACCAACCTTAACCAGCATTATAATTAGAAACTCTATGGAGGGGCGGAAGGTCGGCCGATTGTCCAGAGCTGTATCCGGTCAGGGTTGTAATTTCCGGTGGACACGTGATTTGTGGCGGCATCTAAGCTAGGACACAAATTGTGGTCGATGTAAAGGTAGGAAGCAACGCCAAGTGACAGATTTTTTACCCTAGATCTGGAAAAGGTCTTTCAGAGATGAATTTCACACGCCAAAACTAAACTCATCATAAAAACAAATACCGATAAATAAACGCAACAAAGTATATACCATGTATGGAACGAGAGTATAAGCTTTCATGTCACTTTCTCCCCTTACACATAGTATGTAGAGAAAATGCGGAGTTGTTTTTGTCGGAATTTTCAAATTCGAGTTGAGAGTGGATATATGCCTTCCCGTTTTGGGGAACCCTGAATCCAAAAAAGTGGTTTTTGACGTGCTGTCTATCTCCGTGTCCGTGTGTTTGGATGAGTGAAGAAGACTTTTAGTATGTATATATAATTATATTCACCGTATCTCCAGGCGTACTTTTCATTTTTTATTTTTAAGGGTGGTTCATCTCCAAAAACCCTTATAAACGTTAAAAATCAAAATTTGTCAATAATTTCTCTAAAAATGTTGATTCAAATTTAATAATTCATGTTGCATAGAGTACTAAAAAATGTAACACAACCAACATCACTGAAAAAAATACGGATTAAAAGTTATGGGGTTTTATAACTCGAAAAATAATTTTTTTAATTTTCAGCGAAAACGATAAAGGTAAACAATAATTTTTCTACCACCGTTAAAACAGCTTAAACAACTAAATATATAAGTATTTTGAAGTATTACTCTACGACTAACGGTTACGGAGAAAGTTTAAATTTAGTGTACATGGTAAACGCAGAACGTTGCCTGAGAGTAAAGCATCGAAGTAAAGCATGAAGAGTGGCCGTCAAATAAGAATTACTATAGCGGAAGATATTGAGACTTGGAAGGGGCAGTTTTATTTTTATCCTTTCAAATCTCCTTACTTCAAATGGGTTTGATTGAATTCTCGTTTCTCCACCTCTCAATTCTAGCTCTGATTCTCGTTGGTTTCTCAAATTCGACAGTAACATTATACCCGGTATTCTGTGATAACATTTTTTCAATTTGTGAAAATAATCTAGAAGCTACGTCTAACACATGGATTATATGATCAACTACTGTTGGATATTAAAAAACAAGTATTTTATTTGTTCTAAAAAAATTGTAAATTGAGTATTTTTAACTTTATTTAAACTTAAAAGAAATAATCCACAAAATGAATTAATTTAATATTTTGTAAAACAATATTTTTAAGATAATAAATATTTTATTATTGTAACAATGATGTGTTTACAAGATGACTAGATTGAAATAGGATCTATTTTTATAATTGAGACATAAATGTGCTTAAATAAAAATTTTTCTTACTAAATGTAACTATTAAATTGTCTTTATTATAAATATGTCAATAATTTTTTTTAAGTGTTATGAACAGAAGTGAATAAATATTAAGAAATACCAGAATATAACTATTTGTACAGCTGTTTTAAGAGTATAAATTCCTAACTGATAATTAATAATTACAATATTAACAATCTTACACTTACTGATAAAATGTGATTTATTTGTATCTTATTGTATCATACTATGATTTCTATAAAGATTGTATAATTGCATTCTACAGCAAAATTTAATTTTATTTACATATATTTTATTACTTAAATTTGTGTTTACAAATAAAAATATGACCGAATTAAACTTTCCAATTATTTAACTAAACTCCAATCCCAAACAATCAAATTAAATTTGGAACTAAATAATTCTAAGATTAAATAGAATCTTGAACGGCTGGATTGAACGCTGAGCTGAGGTAAAGTTAAAGAGGAAGTTTGAAGACTTTAGGATCTACTAATAACACAAGCTCACCAACTAATAACACTTTGAGACCAGTTTAATTATGGGCTTGGAGAGATTAAGAAATTACCCTTTAAAACTTTCACGTAAAATGTTTATACTTAGTAAACATTTTACGTGTTTCTCATTACTTTTGTTTCTTTAAAGGAAATTGTCAGGATAATTTTTATTAGTTTCAAACTATCTTTGTGTAACGCAAAAAGTGCAGCGGAAGTGTTGAGATCTCGTTTCCATAGAAACTACCAGAGCTATTGTATTGATTTTTTAATTTAAAAGAATTAGTACAGCTGTTTTAAGATAAACTGAAAAAATTCCTTAAGGCATATCCATAATCTAACCTATTTCCCACAGCGAAGTCAATACATTACGTACTGATAAAATGGTTTCCGACAAACTAGCTTTAGCTCATGTATGGGATGTATCTTATAAGATTGTATAATATTTGTAATTTATTTTCTTTTTTTATCAAAAATTAACTTATTTCATTCATAATTTTAAACTTTTTACTCACATAAAAAATAATTACACGTTCATTTGTGACTGTCAGAGTAGTAAACAAAAATACCTCTCATCATCTTTCCACCGCCATTTTGTACATTAGATTAGATTATTTAAATGGCGACCATACCACAAGGTAGGTATTTTAAGCCAAGTATGAATGAGAAATGAGTGTAGGATGATTGTGGCGCGATCTTGTAGTCTTGTTACTGACTAAGGCTGACATGTTCCTTAGACAGGACTGTTAATTAATAGCTCAACAGCCGATGGCAACTAAGGGACCTACAGTTTAACGTGGAATCCGAACCACGGCCTCTGAACTACGAATTGGTCTAATTATGAGAATGGTCTTTGCGGATTAATGTAGTATTCAATAGTGCGGACGTTAATCCACACAAGAGAACACCACATCCACCGACCATCGCTCATAACTATCTACAATTCGTGACCTCCAAGTAGCTGGATTACAGGATGACGCCACCATCCCAGTCAAAATAAATGTACAAATGGAACTGGCAATATAGCCTCGGTCCAACCCCTAATCCACTCCGACAATATAGCTTCAGACAGACTTTGATCCTGTATTGCTTCTGATAATACAATTGACATTCGAATGGACCAAAGATATCTCTGAATGCAATGCAGCAAATTTTTATTTTATAACTTAGTTGCATAAAAGTTCACTGCGTGTACAAAACTACACGTTTCTGTTCTTTAACGAGCAGTGATATTTTAAGTTTATAATGTACCTAAAGTACAGTATTATATTATAGTTTATGGGGTGGGTTACTTGTTGATAAAAAAAATTTAATTTCACCATTGGATTTAGCAAAAATTTGTATTTTGAATCTTGGCTCTTCAATAAAACAGTTACTAAGATAAAGGAACTGGTAAACACAGTACGTTGTATTTTTGGCCTCAATGGTAATCTTTTGGGAAGAGATAAAAACTGATGTATCGCCATTGTATGATAAATTTTAAAAAACCTAAATCTTTAAGGACGTTTTCCTAATTGTTTCGCACGGATTATCTTCTATATTTTTACAATTTACTTTTTCAAAATTGATTTTTAAACTCCATTTCCTAATTTTTTCAGTGTGCTCAACCTTTCGTCAGTAGATCGATATCGTATAACGAATATCGATGATGTACACATGTAGCGTTATTAGTTAGACGTGTATTTAAAAATAGGTTTATTCTGAGTCTGTCCATTGCTTTACGTTAATATTAATTATTTTTTGCCATATATACAACAATAGAATAGGTAAACTATTACTGCATATATATTCGATAATCGCACATACTAATGAACACATTAACACTCAACATACACAAAACAATCCATACTAACGAATTTACATGGAAATATATAATATAAATTCATTGTGTAATTGATCTATTTACAAAATAACAAACTTAAATTCAAGAAAACGGAGTGGAGGGGATTTTTATTAGCCTTTAATAAACATTACTCTTAAATAATTAATAGCAATTTGTGTCGTTTCTATAAGATATATTATTTTGATACTGTTTATAGAATTATGATCATGAATATCTTGTCACATAGTGTACTTCATTTCTTACGTGTTTATTAAATTATTATAAATGTGTAGATTTATAAGTGTAAAAATTAGAATTTAAAAAAAAGGTTTACACTGTTCGAATTTGTACTTTTATTCTGTGAATACTTTAACAATATTCTCTTTTGGGTTTTTTTTAAATTGGTTGAATACGACAGCTGCTTCCCCATAGTTATAGTCCATATGAAAAATACTCTGGAAAAATGTTTGTATTTACTTCCCTGTGGGAAATTGGTTAGATCATGGATATGTCTAAAGGGAAAGTTTTAAGCTCATCTAAACAGCTGTTCTTATTCTTTTATGTTTAAAATTCAATACAATAATTCTGGTAGTTTCTATGGAAACCTGTTACATGTTTTCCATCTTAAAAATCGCCAACACCCCCCTAGAGCTAAGACATATCCATGTCAAAATGATTGTATTTACTTCCCTGTGGGAAAAATAGGTTAGATCACGGATATGTCATCGGGATATATTTTCAGTTCCTCTAAACAGCTATCGTTATAGCCAAATGATGTCTTTAAGCATATGATAAATTTGTGTCTCGTAAATCAATATCAAAATGCAAATTTAGCTCCTCTCACATCGTATACGGGAAAACATTTTCCAAATTCCTTGTCAAATAAATATCTTGAGAGCTCAGTGTTAATATAAACTACAAGTGACTTCCAAGTTCAGTTCCTATCCTCATTATCTCTACTCCTGGGACAAAGACTCTCGAGTTTAAATTTCAAAAATCCTCCAACGGCACGGAGCACGGAGCACCGCGTCGTTACCGAGTTGGCTGCAGGCCTTGGCCGGAGGCCAGCCAGCGTTGATGATGTCAAAATTACACATTTAGGCTGATCATAAACTACAATAATGGCACAATGTTTGTGTTATCTCGCGTATCCTAATCTGTTTATTACGGAGACCGTTAAAAGTTTTATATTTATGCAAATACTTATTCTAATTAATATTTAAACTTTTTTTACTACTTCTTAATTGAAACGCGATAGTTTAATCAGAAATTATTGTTTCGAAGACGCTATTATATTATATATAAATGCAATAGCTCAAAAACTAAATAAATTCAATTCATTATTATTACTTTTACTTTCTCCCCTTATACATAGTATATGGAGAAAGTTTTGCTTTCGTCAAAATTTTCGAATTAGAGTTGAGAGTGGATATATCCGTTTTGAAGTCCCCTGAATCCAAAAAGTGGGTTTCGACGTGATGTCTGTCCGTCCGTGTGTCTGTCTGTGTACAAAGCCTACCCCGTTGGTCCGATTTAGATGAAATTTGGCATGTATGTGTATATTCACCGTATCTCCAGGCGTTTCACCCATAAAAATCCTTAAAAACATGAAAAATCCAAATTTCTCAAAAACGGCTCTAACGATTTATGTTAAAATTGGATAGTTTATAGTGCACAGAGTTCTAAATAATTTGACATGTCAAACCAGCTTAAAAAACTAAACAAATTAGTATTTTGAATTATTTGTCTATGACTAACGGTTCCATAGGAAAGTTAAATATACTGTCCATGGTAAACGCAGTACGTTGTCTGAAATCGCCCAATGTTATTTTTATGGAGAATATAAAAGATCAATTTCTTCCTTATTTTCCAACCGTTTTCCATGAAACTTGGTATGAAGCGTAAGGTCAAATCACCCAACAAAACCAACTCAAAAAAGCTTGGTATTACCGTGGGGGTGGGGTTCCCCCCATACAATTCGAACAATTAATTTAACTTTGTCTCTCTCTTGTTTTTATTTTCAGAAATGGGATGATTATTTTTTAAGAAATCAATTGTTAAATGATATTTAGATTAACTTTGTGGAACATGATAGTTTTATTACAGATTGCCTTTTTAAATTTACTTAAGGGAGAAAGTATGTGTCAGTCCACTGGTACCGTTTATTTTGAAATGGTGACCTGCCCAGGTAGATTTTTCTAAGTCCAGTAAAATGAGTGTACAATGATTGTGACTCAATCTTGTAGTCTTGTTACCGACTAAGTCTTTCGTATACCTTAGACAGTACGGTTAATTTACAGCGCAGCATCCAATTGAATCCAAAGGATCTACAGATTAACGTGGGAGTCGAACCATTATTTTTTTGGATTCATCTCTGCTCCGAGTAGCCTATAGGAATTTCAGTTTTTTTTAACCTTAGGGCTAAGCCCCACTGGCCTGTAAAGTTTGTAAATGTAAACCTTATGAGAAAAAGACGTGATGCATGATCATATGCATACATCAATAATGTGAATATTTTATTAACAGCTGATTTTGTGTTGCTTTATTTTCACCAGTCGACAGCTCTGTGCGTCATTTCCAGCAAATGTTTGTGATTGTTTAAGAAAAATGAATAGATCAATAGTTGGTTTGTTTATCCCAGTGTAATTATTGTTTATTTTTTGTGTGAATGGAATTAATGAATGTTAGATTACGCGAGTATTATCATAAAAAATTCCGTAATCCAGAAAATTTAATCTTTCCTACTAAAGCCGTATTGCAGTTAGGTTTGATTTGAGTTTAGGTTGGATTATAAAACCGTGAATTAATCCACTCAGATTTATTTGTTTTGTGGGAATGTTATTAATATGTCTTATCGTTTTAGTATTGTTGTTAACTACGCCATGACCCGGAATATCCAATCTTTCACATCGAATCCGTCCGTTATGCTATTCGATTTCAGAACAAGGCCAATCTTAAAGTTAACATGTATTTACTGTTATTTAGATTTTTATTGCGGACATTTTCTATCACGATTTTATGTAAAACAAAGTTTTACGACGTTTTGGGATCTTTTTCCGGGAAGTTTAAAGACAACTAAGTCTTTGTCTTTGTTTGTTTTTGTCCAGTTGTCTTTGAGTCTCCGTGAAATGTGGACGTGTTTGGTTTCTTATGTGTGTATTTTTTAGTGAATGGTTTGTTTGTAAGTTTTTTTTACTCCTTTAAACTTTTATGTTTTCAGCTTTATACCGGTTTGGTCCGGATTATATGTTAATTGTGATATGTTTTAGATATTACTTTGCCTGAGGACGGGATTAGATTCCAGATTCCAAAACGTCGTGACACTTTGTTTTACATAAAATTTTGATGGAAAATGTCCGCAATAAAAATCTAAATAACATCAATCCACCATCACCAATGATGAGTTTCAAACAAAGAATGTATTCACTGTTAGGCGTTACGAAGTTCACCAGGTCAGTTAGTATTTAGATGAAATGCGACACTTACCACCTTTTAAGGAAATGTTTTAAGTTATTACATATTGATTTATCTGTTAACAATATTATACCCGTACAGAATGTTTTGTACATTTTCCAGTATTTATTTACATATTGTTTTCACTTTAAACAAAGCTAATCCGTGTAGATGTGTGCGTGCCTTTAAAACCCTCGCAATATAATCTAGATCGTGCTTAATCTGAGATAGTCGTCGTTAAGCTGTTGTTTTGCACAGCATCTATCAAATCAGCTTTACTGGTCATCGGATAGGATTTTATGTTTGCTTAACGTAAATCGCTCTGTTAATTAAATCCAGCAGTGTAACATATTTGTACACGTAATATGAACAAAACAGTGATACAAGCATTAATCGGCAAACTTTCAAAACGAATTTAGTAAAGACTCTGCTTCGAATACAAAAAAATATCGTCAGTTATACCCCAGAAAATTTTTAATGAGTCTTATCGAAATGTCTGTCAGTATTTTTAAAAGTTAAAGAAGGCATATGCTTAGATTGTTATTAGATTAGACACAAGGTAGGTATTTTCAGCCAAGTATGATGAGAATCGAGTGTGATTGTGGCGCGATCTTGTAGTCTTGTTACTGACTAAGGCTGACATGTTCCTTATTCAGGACTGTTATTTAATAGCCCAACAGATGATGACAACTAAGGGACCGAGCCACTACCTCTGAATTACGAACTGTTAATGAAGAAAATGGTTTCCAGAACTAACCAGAAATTAAAAGTAATGTTGAAAGTTTTTGACGATATTGTTTTTCGAAGGAAGGGTGTTTAGCTGTGGGATTGTACTACAAACAGATCCTGTGGTTTGGGATTTACAATGTTCGGAAAATATGAATACAAGAAAAACTAACCCCCCATTGACTATTGTTCACAATACATCTGTTAGATCAATTTGGTGATGTTTACTGAATATTTAATCAACCGATTGACATTGCCTGTGTAATATAGACTACGTACCTGAAACAGGTTGCTGAAGACAACGTCCGAGTTTATCACCGCGGTTTATTAGTTCGCCGGTTTACCGACAGAGGTCGTTGGACCTGTTTAATGTCCCACTTACTCTGATTACCACAGGCAGCGACTCTGTCGCCGGTTTAATACGGTGAGTCAGAGCCACGCCTTTTAACATTGCTTCAAAAGTTCATTGAAAAAGAGTGACAATATATTTTATCAACACCTTTCCCGCCCACATACACTCTTGATAAATTGCATAACTGAGAATCGCAGACACTTTTAGTGATATATTTTTTTTATTGCTGGGTCACACAGCTGTTTAACAAGTGTAGTAGTAAAGTTAAAACTATAACAGCAGAGCCTTCAAAATGCATGACACCGATAAAACACATAAGTGTACTGTAGCGGATTCTCGTGACTTGCAGGAAATATTACTAAGTGTCAAACGCACATAAGTCATCTGGCTAGTTTAACGTCCACCATTTTGGATATTGGTTTAAAGATCACAAATTCGATTCCGAGGACACAAAAAGTTGCTGGGTTCGGACCGCTTTCATTGAAAGTTATTTTCCCATGAGCTATATCAATTTCATTACACATTCATACCAACTAAAATACTACCATACTATTAATAAACCGTATCAGTAGACTCCCCCTCCCATCCCTGAGTTAATGATAAAACTACTACTAAAATGTCTTATTTAATATAATTTTTACAGACCGACAGACCGCAGACAAACAGACTTACAGATCGACAGACAGACAGACCTAAAAACCGACAGAAGGACAGACCGACAGACCTACAGATCGACAGAACGACAGACCGCGGACCAACAGAACGACAGACCGTCAGACCGACAGACCGCAGACTGAGAGACCGGCATAATCTAGAATTTTTTTAAGCATGACTTTTGTTAAGCCATCTTGGTTTTTTCGTAGGGGTTTAGTCTGAGTGTTATCATACCAGCCTAGTACAAAATCGAATTATTCACGTGTAGGTTCCTTACTTCCTTACCTGAGAACGGGATCAGAACCCCATTACCAAAACGTCGTGAATCTTTGCTTTAGGCCTACTAACCACCATGGGAAATTTCCACAATATAAATATAATAGTATAAACCAACAATCAAAACCAATAAATTTCAAACTCGACATCAACGTTCAAAACCACAATACGATCCACGCGTGTAATTCCCCACCCCCCGGTCAGATGGTCGTTGTGTAGTTGTTCGGACTAGTGGTCAGTTGCTGTCTCGTCCCACACATATTATGTATGTGATTTAGCTTGGGTGATCACAGACAGCTTTGAATTTGTATTTTGTATTTGTATAGTTAGCAAATTTATCTTTAGATATTTAAATTTGTACGCGAATACTATAGGACCCCACGTTCAACTGTAGATGCAACCTGCCATAGGTTTTATTAATTAACAGTTTAGTCTATGGTATATTACAGCCTTAGTCAGTAACAAGACTATAATAATAGTTTAATCGTGTTGAGGTTCAAAATGTTATTTTATTTTCGGAATATTGCATACGATCACATTTGGTAAATTTTTTATTATGTGCATATAAAGCGGAGAATTAAACACGAATATTGATATTATTGGATTTTTTTATTTTAGTTTTTATAATACCCCATTATTTGTTAGCCTTGGAGAATTTTTATTTATTAATTACGTAATAAATTTCCCGTTTTAGGAAATATATTTTATGAAGTTTAACAATTAACAATCTTGGATTTTGTCACTATTTCAGAGCCAAATTTGATTTTAAAAGTACCAACGTGGTAATCTTAGGGTAACCGCGTAAGTTAAGTTGGATCGGCAACTGCGGCGATAGATTCCCATCAGATAATGATTAGATTAGATTAGATTGAAATAGCGATTAGATCTTGTAGTCTTGTTACTGACTAAGGCTGACATGTTCCTTAGACAGGACTGTTAATCGATAGCCCAACAGCCTATGGCAACTAAGGGACCTACAGTTTAACGTGGAATCCGAATCACCGCCACTAAATTAAGTACTGGTCTAATTATGATGATAGTCTTTGCGGATTAACGTAGTATTCAATAGTGCGGACGTTAATCCAAACCATTAAATATCACATTCACCGACCATCGCTCACAACTATCCATAACCCATGACCTCCAATTAACTGGATTACAAAACACGCCACGGTAAAGGAACCACAACATGTTGTCCCCGAGCTGGCGAGGGCAACACAAGGGTGCGTGTGCTCAGCACTTAGGTAGCCTTGTTACTGACACTAACTTTCAGAATATTTTGGAATAAGTCATAAGTCATAAGCCTTTATTCAGCCAAATTAGGATAAAACATGTAACATTTCCATAGAAACTACTGAATGTTTGTATTGAATCTAAAAAAAAAAAATTTTAGTTACACCATTATAACTCAGAACGACTGGACCGATTTTAATGATCTTTGATTTTTCGGATTCGTCTCTGCTCCGGTCATGCTTTAGGCATATTCCGTATCCATAAATTCAATTATTTTCCATGTTATAGCGTTTTAAATTTCTAATGTTAACCTTATGGGAAATAAGTTTGTTTACAAAAGTTTTTTTCTTTCTTTTTTTTTGGCTAAGGTCTTAAAAGACCATGCAGCCTCGCAGTTCTCTATTTTGTGGTTGTGAAAATTAGGATTTATTTGCGTTTTCTTAAGATTTGTCTTTTAATTTTGAAAAATAGCTATTTTTTATATGTTTCTATTTCTTACTTGATGGATTGTGAGGTTTTTTGGGCTGAAACATGCGGCTTTATAGACTACGTCCTATTGATAAAAATAAAAAATTTTTCTTTATCCAAAAAACATTAACTTCACCAGGACCATTTACATGGGCTGAATCTTGGGATCTTTTCTCTGATCCCTAGGTGTCAAATCAAAAATGATAAACGATACAAAATTCTTTCTTTTATCAGCTTGTTATCAGCTAAGATTTAATCTTTTTTCGTAAATTTATTAAGATATTAATAAGCTTTTACGGTAATGAATCTCGTTGGATGGATGATTACTTTTAAGAGCAAACACAAGATCCAGTTTAAATTTTACACAAGTGTTATTGAGTAATTTGCTTCTAAAGTAATTGTAGTGTGGGCATATAAAAATTAAATGTTATAGTGTTTCTTCTTGGTTTAAAGTGCAGTTTACAAAAGTTCTACAATAAAAACATTTGATTCCTTAAGCTACAGCTGTTGTTTTACTTTCCATTAGAAATATGCTTTACTATCCAATGCCATCTGAATCATTCATTAATGTAAACCTATGGAGTAAATGTGTACTGTACAAAATGAACAGATTTATTCACCACGTTAATAGTTTACGGTTTTTGGGAATTGTACTGTATTTGTATTTCATTATTTTCTGTATGGTTAAAAGTCACGTGTTTATATGTTTGCAAAATAAAAGATAATAACAATGTTTATACATATTGAGTTTATTATAATAATCAGCTGTTCTATAAACTTTCAAAACGAAGCCGCAATGCTAATTGACTTCAGGACATGACCAATCTTAAAGTTAACATGTATTTACTGTTAGGCGTTACGAAGTTCGACGGGTTAGCTAGTTCTTAATATAAATGAATAAGAACAGCTGTTTGGATGATGTGAAAACATTAGCCTAGCTCTAGACATATCCATGATCTAACCTATTTCACACAGGGAAGTAAATACAAGCATTTTTTCAAGAATATTTGAAATAAGTTTTATTTGTAACGGAGTTCAATATCAACCAGGATTCTAATTTGTAACATCATTTACTGAAGGCTTAGAATCTCAATATTCATTAACCAAAGAGATGAACTAATTCCAAATGAATGTTTTAAGGAAAATTGTAATAACAGTTTAATTTATCCATTACGACTCCACCAGGATCGTTATTGGGTAGTAAGTAAAATAAAGTTACATACCTTTCAGTCACATTTCTTAAAGAATTGCTGGTATATTTATCATACATGTTTCGTAGACTATTATTCTATCACCAAGCTCTATTTCCGGTAAGGAATTCACTTAATACTAATAATTTGACAATTTCTATCACAAATCATACTACTTTACGAGTGTGCACTTGATACACGCAAATATACGTTGTTCAAAAGCTTTTACCTCTGTGAATAATATGTTAAAACGAGCTTGATTAAAATATTTTCTGTGAGCGGCGTTTCGCCCATTTCATCAAAATGAAAGCTATCCGTCAACAAACAGTGTTCCCAATCACTGAGAGTGCATTCATTGTGGTTTTACAATGGCATAGACAGTCTTTTAAATGGAAATGATCCAATAAAATTAGTTATTGTGGTGTTAGAATCAGCACTATAATCGATTTTATGTTTATGTTGATGGAAACCATTTCTAAATTGGAGCGTGAACTCGTAAACTTTAGTGCATATCGAATTACGCAATAAGTAACCTGTTTTGCAATAGTTGTTTAATTCTGTTTTGCCAGTGGCAGGCTCAGCTTAAGCTATACATTCTCAAAGTACACGTTTTAATGGAATTACCATCTAAATTTTGTGGCCATCGCGGGGATCGAACCCGTCACCTCTTGCACCGAAGTCTGTTAGGCTAGCAGATGCCCATTGCAAAAGTTACTTGTACATTAGTTATTGGCTACGATAAAACTTCCCGCCGTAAGGTAGTTTGTGACTAGTGACAAAATTGTTTATGTACACAACAAAACTAAAGACTGTACAGTTTTTAATTTCGTTAATCTCTGAAATGTGGGTAGTATTATATTATTCTGAAGTTATGAAGTTTAACAGTCGTAAATGGATTAGTTGTTGCATGTTAGGATGTTAGGTAAAATAATACCCCCGTTGCAGCAGATCTGCGTACTCATCGAATTTCCAAATTAGTAATATAAGAATAACAATATATGACAAGTTTTTTTTAACATCTATCGAGAATATGAGAGTTTGGCTATTCTCTTTAAGATTAACATGGAAAAGAGTATACAGGTTTGCTGCTGTGAGGGGAAAAATGAAAGTAGGCATTACTACTATCAAATATTTCAATTCTGTCCATACACAAAGGCCTATTCACTGTATGATTAATATTGAAAAATAGTATGCAGGTTCGCAGCCAATAAACACATAAACTATGATTTTTAAGAATAAATGGATGGATCTCTACCAAATAAAGCTATGTACCAATTTTCATCCAAAATATGTTTGTACTTACTTCCCAGTGGGAAATAGGTTTGATCATGGATGTGTCAAAAGGGAATGTTTTCAGTTCATCTAAACAGCTGTTCTTCAGTTTCAAATTGTCGTCTTACAAATCTCCAACACACCCCCTTCAGAGCTAAGAGATATCCATGTCAATATAGATTAATATGTGAAATATTACTTGTTACATATACTCCGTATGATTAACAGTCGAGTACCAAAACACAACGTACTGTGATAAAACTTTTTAATAATATCTAAAGTCTAAAAATCTAAATATAAAGATAAAATTAGGAAATTCTTAAAAATTACACAGGGGGTTGTGCCCCAAAAATTGGTCTTTTGGGGTACATCGCCCCCCGTTCCGATTTACCGATATTTCTCGATTACGATTCAAACTCAAAAAGGTATTGACGTACGAATTAAAAATTAAATAGTTTTATTGCGTCTTGGACGATATACCCTGAAAATAACTTATAGCCTTCGTAGTTATAATGTAAATAAATCAGAGAAAATTGTGCTTTGGGTCATCATCATTCGAAGGGGCGGATTTCCCAAGACACTTCAGCCGTTGCAGCTTTTTGCGCACCCCTAAAATTCTCTTTCCTGGAGAATCAGGAATCTTCTAGATGAAGAGACCTGTAAAACTGCAGCATCCTGTCAACGAGCTCGTCAGGAGGCAGAAAACTACCCCTTACTTGTGCTTTGGGTATAAAATGTTAAATGTTAAATAATATTACAATGTGTTCAACATTTAAAGCTGGTTTGTGCCTATTTAATTTTAAAAGGTTGAAACCGACCATTTAAAAAACGAATTGTAAAAGGTTTTTCCCAAATAGAATTAGATTAGATTATATTAGGTTATTTGAAATGGCGACCATACCACAAGGTAGGTATTTTAAGCCAAGTATGAATGTACGATGATTGTGGTGTGATCTTATAGTCTCATTACTGACTAAGGCTGACATGTTTCTTAGACAGTATCTATCAAATATCTCAGCATGCAATCTATTTTGACATTTTTCATGGATTAAGTGTTTTTAACATAAACGATCGTGAAACAGTGACGTCATCGGTATAGTTTGCGTGACCCTTGCCTCTATTTTTGCTAATTGGGTTAGTAATTTTAAAGCTCGTTTTAAACCACATAAAGAGAAGAATTCTGGAAATGCAGTTTTGCTATTTGATAGTGTAACACATTTAAATGCCATAATCACATTTACATGGACTTATGCAACGACACAGGTGGGAGACTGTTATATAACTCTGATGTTTTCTCACAATAAGCTAAATCCATAATAAACAATCTAAACAGGCTACGATCTGGTCCAGCCAGTCAAAGGTTGCTGTATCAAAACAAATAAATGACTCCTGTCAGATCTTAAACGGTTACTTTTGACTAGCCTATGTGACTCACCTCACTACGGTACCTCGCTGTCTTACGTACGGTGCCACGCAGCGCCTAGGTTCATGGTGGTTTGGAGTTTATGTTTTAGCGAATTTCCCATAGGGAAGAAGCTATTACCGTAGGTCTCATGGTAACACTTAAGCCCACAATTTAACTACACAACGTTTCTGGAGGTGGAGAAACCTCTCCCGTTTTCAAGTGATAATAATAGTCCAAAAACGATATTGATTTATCTATAACTAACGCCGTTATGAGTTTTAAAGATTCTATAGTACGCCTGTAATGTAATGATAACAGACTTTTTGGTGTGCATTAATATTTTGCATCTGCCCCGAAATAGTGGATTTTTGTGGAGAATCAAAAATTTTAAATTGAAACGTTTTTCAAGTTTTGCTGGTTTTATTGAATTTATGGAAGTTTGCTAAAAATACTCGAAAGTTTGTATTGATTGAACTGTAGATAAAGTAAAAAAACAACAGTCCAACGTTGCCCTACATTTTAATTTCTCAAAAATAGTGTTTGTGTTCTACAATGTTTCACCCCCCCCCCAACCCTAGCCCTCAGGCGCATATATCCAAAATATTAAAAGTGAAAATGGCATTTGTGTAAACGTCAGGAAAGGAGATTTACACTCTCTTCGTAAGACACATATTTATGAACGCTATTATGTATGAGATTTCGCTGAAAACCTTTACCTCTCGCAAAGGGTCATTTGCAAATGGTTCGGGCATGTGTCTTTCGGTCCAAAACTATAAATTTAAATACTATCTTCGTTTCGTGATATCTTATTTCATAAGATGTAAAAGTAAAGTCGGGTTATAAATTACAAAACAAAGTCTTCTTCTTATCTTAAATTTTAATGTGAAATAAAAATAATTTCGTGCGTTATTAATTATTTTGTACAAAACTCAGTAGACCGATCATAATGTCCACATAATTGTTATTATAATTTTGTACCATCAAAATTGTATTAATTCGTATTCAACAGACAATTTTATTTTATTTTAAACAAGCAGTTATCCCGTCCTTTGTACAGGTTGTAGCATTTAATTGAAAGACGAAAGATTATCACCAAAATGTAAATCTGAAATCCTAAACATATCAATACAAGGAAAATAAATCAATACCCAGTTTTATTATTTTGTATTAATTTACAATTAAAGAGATTAGAACATTTATACCAGTATTACAATTAGTTATACGTTAAAATAACTTTTTAATATAGTATGATTTCGAAATGGTTTTAAAATCAATGACCAATATAAACTAACTAATATTAATATAACAGCTGTATGTTTTTCATTCAATTAAATCTCTAAACTACTTAGACGGCTGATAATCAGCAGTATGGGGTTCAATGATAATAGTAGGCAAAATGCGTCTATCGCTTAAAAAGTAGGTTCTTAAATGCTCGTGATTTACCTTTTAAGGGGGGCGGACAATTTCAAGTTTTGAAAAACCTTCTCTGGAATGTAGAGAATGCATGAAATAAGTTTCATTGTTATCAGTTTCCGGTTTTTTTTCGGACAAGACGGCGTAAAATGTCTCCTGGGGCGCCACAGACAAAAAGACAAAAATTGATATAAGACCGGTTTCTGCTTCTCTAACGCACGTAAAGTAAAAATAACTAAAAAATAAATAATTCTGAGCAATGTACAGACAAAACTCTAATTGTATTAATATAGATGAGAACTTAAGAAAGGTTATTTAATTTAGAGCTATTTTTCGTCCATTCATGAGAGCGCGATTTTGAGCTCAGAAAACGTAAATTAACGTATTAGCAATTCTTTTATCTTCTCCGTTTTATATGTACGTAATAAATATTTTTATGTGAACGAAATCCACTTGCTATAATATTACACCATGAACGCTGTTTTCGGTAAGTTTGTTACGAAGCCAGCTGTGTATGTTTAACTTGTAACCATATGTTTTTCACTGGAAACGACAAAACATATGGTACTAATTATTGCTAAAGAGGAATGTACGAATAGAAATGAATATTCTGTGCCAACGTTTTTGACATGGATATGTCTTAGCTCTGGGGGCAGGAGGGAGGATTGGTGATTTTTAAGATGGAAAACATGTAACAGGTTTCCATAGAAACTATCCTGTTTAATTACTGGAGTTTTCCAGTATTTAATTTTTAACATAAAATAATAAGAGCAGCTGTTTAGATCAACTGAAAACATTCCCTTTAGACATATCCATTATCTAACCTATTTACCACAGAAAAGTAAACACAAACATTTTTTAAATGTTCTCTTAATAAATGTTTCAAATCTTTTCAGTACTGCATGTCAGGCTAGCTTAAAATGTTTAGAATAATAGAAAACAAAATAATATTTTAATAGTGACTACTGACAGTAAAAAACCCGTCTTTTTACCAGTTATATGATTCACTGTTAACAAATATATACAGCGTGTCCATGAAATACGTTTCAGGGCTTCGGTGAGTGATTATGTACAATAAAAGGAAGAAAAAAGTTCCAATGGAGGTATGGCCTAAAACGCTTATTTTCTCAGATATCCGTCATTTTCACAAAAGATTTTTTATTTTAAACATTTTTGAACGGATTATTTTCAAATTTGGTATGTGTTTTACACTATTAGACTACTATAATTAAAAAAATAGCTAGCATGATCAAAGCTCAAAATCCAAAACGGCGGCCATTTAAAATTTTAAAACTGAAAAACTTGTAAAACTGTAATAAATATACAAATACAAGTTAACAAATATTTACTATAGGGCGTTACAAAGTTCGCCGGGTCAGTTAGTTTATGTATAAAATTTCTATCATTTTTTTTAATTCCGTGTTACGTTACGGTAACGTATTAATATAAGTAAGTATAATTTTGAAATTAGTTTAAAATGATCAATGTAAACAAATAAATCCGTTAATTTTTCTCCCATGAAATCACTTTTTACACCTCACATTTTCTGTATCATCTGGAAAATTATATGACTGATACTGTTAAAACTGGTTTATTGAGTGTTCATTACTTATTTTCATAGGTCGTGGGTCAGTTTAAAGTAAACATAAACATTCCCCAAAATGTATAGTATGAGTAAAACAAGTTTCATAGTTTTGTATGTCCCTAGTTTCAATGAAAAATGTGACAAAAAGCCTTTTTTAAGTTTACAGAAGATATAGCTTGAGATAAGACCTATCACAGCTTTGCTTGGGTGTAAACCCTAAAATGGCTTAACATTTCATAATTCTAAACAATGTACAAACATAATTCTTATTTTATTTTTAGGTCTTAAATCCTTTAGTTTTATCTCAAGACTGTATTTAGAAAAATAAATGTGAGACAACAGTTTTGTTCGATTAGATTATTGAAATGGCTACCATACCACAAGGTAGGTATTTTAAGCCAAGTATGAATGAGGATTGAGTGTAAGGTGATTGTGGCGCGATCTTATAGTCTTGTTACTGACTAAGGCTGACATATTCCCTAGACAGGACTGTTAATTAATAGCTCAACGGCCGATGGCAGTTAATGGACTTACATTTTAACGTGGAAACGGAACCACTGTATCTAGTTAATGAATTGATTACAAAAAATTACCTAAGAGAAGCCTAAACCCACCGACCATCGTTCACAACTATCCACAATTCGTGTTCTCAAAGTAACTGGATTACAGGACGACGCCACCGTCCCAGTCAAGACCCCGGCTCTTACCTTGACATCAACAGTAATAGTTTTTCTTTAGATAATATAGTATTTAATCTCAAATACATAAATATGATAAGCTGTTTAAACAAATCTTGACCAAACTTGCCGCTTGGGCCTTACTCAAGCAAACGTGCCAAAGAGAGGAACTTGAAAGCTGTGACAGCAAAATGAACGTGCCTCGTTGCCCTCGCAGGGGATGCTGGGCAGTCGAAGATACACTTTATGAGGATTACGGGCAGACCCTAGGATTTTGAATCCTGTCAACCCAAGAAGGAGTCTGTACACACCCCATCACTGAGGATCTTTCATTATTGTCACCGATGTTTCTGACAAAACAATTTTCTGTTTAACTCACTCCGTTACAATGAAGGTCTTCTCAACTTAGACCACAGATAAAGTTGAACAAATTCAGGATAAACTCAAGAGGTACAGTATTACGTATCTTTTAATGTCTTATTTTACTCAGCCTTAGTCAGTAACAAGACTACAAGATCCCGCCACAATCATCCTACACTCGTTTCTCATTCATACTTGGCTTAAAATACCTACCTGGGTAGGTTGCCATTTCAATTAGCCTATCTAATCTAATCTAATTAATTTACCATGTATAAACATGTTGAGTTAAATTTTAGATAAAAGTGTTGATTATTCATATATTTTATATTGTTATTTTATATTTAATCATATAAACTAATTACAATAGTTTATAACCGATATTCAAAGCATCCGTTGATTTTAATATTTCTCAATTCCATGAAAACCATGTGAAAGGTATTTTTCAATACCGCGACACAAATATTTTAGGAATATTATGGAAAAGTTTTCAACCAGTGAGAGGTTTTTGCAGTATAAGTTCGCTAAATGCTTGCCGTGTCTACGTAGACGCCCAGCTTTGTCAACAATGTTACGTAAAGGCGATGTCATTAACAAGCTGTGCTGCCATTTTGTACCTACGTCACACTCCAACCACTATATAAGAGCACCGAAAATGCATACCATTACTTCTGCAACACAGCCTTAGAGGTAAGATATTATTATATATTTTGTAATAGTAAAATATTTGTTTTAACTTCCAAACGATGTTTTAGTAATGTTCGTTTGGAGGCTTCCTTTTTACAGCGCTCTGCGGTAGTTACGGAGTTTCTGTTTTAATAAATATTTCAGAAGGGGTTTTTATGTTTTTATATAAAAAATCAATATCATATGAGTTATATAACGCTCTACGTACGTTGATTAAGTCGTTTGTTGATATTATTACTATACAATCAATAACAAACCTAACTTAACTACATTACGAGATCATAATTACGTATAATCTGCAATATAGGCAAATCAAAGTATGATCTTTTCAAAACATTAAAACTTTGGTTTGGACATTACACTCTTACTCGTTTCATCCTAACCAATGTAAGTTTTCGTGTTTCCACAGAGTTGAGGAAGACTCTTAGGTAACATTGGAAAAGGATAACGAATAACGAATAAAGTGGTAACGAATGTAATAGAGAGACATCGAGAGAAAACCTAAAATCTACAATTTTCGGCAATTATAATTTCGAACCAGCAGTTTATCTATAAAAATGAACTTTACATCTTCTTTGTTTGGGGTGGTTCTCCAAATGCACATAAAGTCTTTCTGGTGCAAAAGAGAGCGATTAGAATCATTTGTGACCTACCTCCTTTACAGTCATGTAGAGGGATTTTTCGGACTCTTAATCTCCTCACCTTGCCTTCTGTATTTATATACAGAGCAATAATGACATCTCTATCAAATTTGAAGTCCATTTCAACTGTTGGAGAGAATCATCGTTATCCAACCAGGCACGGAAGTGACTTACGCACTCCCAGTCATCGCCTTACACTATTTGAGAGGAACCTTGATTTCACTGGGCCATATTTTTTTAATAGCCTTCCAAAAGAGTTGAAGAGGTGCTGTGGGCTGGGTCCTAACAGGTTCAAAAAGTTATTGAAAGAATTTTTAATTAAAGGGGAGTTTTACTCTGTGCAGGATTTTCTATCCAAATTTTAGATCCCCAAGATTTTTAATTGTAACTTAAAGCTATTCATTAGGAAATAAGACAATTTTATGTTTAATGACGACTGAGATGTACAAACTTTAATGTAATTTTATTCAAAATAAAGATATGTCTATGTCTTTGTCTATGTCTTCTTCCTGGACTGTGTGAACAGATGGTGTAACTGTAAACTGTAAATATATGCAGTTATACTGCAGTTATATGCAGTATATATGCAAATATATGCAGTTATATGCAGTTATACCTAGGACGTTCACAGCAGTTCTTTCATCTTATTCCAGAACACTCAAATTTTAGAGTCCACAGCTATTGACATTCGAGTAATTTTATGTTTATATCCTTTTAACATTGAAACCAAGGATGTTCAAATGTTCAATTGGGCGTAGCCCGAGATGATTATAAGGACATTAATATGCCTAAAGTTGCAAGAGTTTAGGATCTACATTTGTGTAAAATTTTAAACCGGTCGGTTCAGTATTTTTCGTGTTTAGTTTCCATAATATACATACAAATAAACATACAGAATCTACCCCTTCTTAATAATATTATAGACTAGAGAAAGTATCCGTTCTTTGCACGGGTAAGAAAGACTGAGAGGTGTAGGCTCTACTGATACATTAAAATTATTGTTAATTAATTCTTTATTGTTTCCAAATGACAAAACACGAGTATCTACAACATGACAAAGTAACATCTGTCAAATATTGGGAGAGGATAAGGATTACGTAATGGAGACAGTCATCGGGGGAAAACATAAATCTACCATTCCACTATTTCGAACTAATAATACACTAATTTCAACCCAGCAGGTTATCTGTAAAAACCAACTTTATTTCTTATTCTTCCCGAAATGTTAAAATGTAGTGTAAACAGATTTTGACATTATAAAATGTAAACATTAAAACCTAGGACGGTGACGACAGCTCTTTCTTCTCTTCTTCCCGAACTGTCAAATTTTAGTGTTCACAGCTATTGACATTCAAGTCATTTTATGTTTTCATTCTTTGAAAATGTAAACATTGAAACTTAGGACGTTCATGGGGCGTAGCCCGAGGGGATTGTAAGGAAATTAATATGCCTATTTGTTGTATGAATTTAAGATCAACTTTTGTGCAAAATTTCAAACTGGTCGGTTCAGTATTTTTCGCGCTTTCTTGCCACAACAGATATACACACATATAGAATCCACCTCTTCTTTATAATATTATAGTTTTATTTGTCTGTTCCAGTCAAGATGAAGTACGTTTCCTTGTTACTGGTTTGCCTGGTGGTGGTGGCACATGCTGCTCACCCTCAAGTCGAAAACGTCGACTGCGTACCGCAGAACTGGCCGGCCGAAATCAAGAATGCCGGTACTTGGCAGCATAATCAGTTGAACGGTCAACACTCCGGCGAGGCATTCATCCACCAGGGCACCGACAAAGATTCGTAAGTTATCCCGCAGCAGACCTGCGTACTCTTGACACAGTTTTGTGATGGCTCAATAGTGGGTGAAGTTGCCTTTTACTGTTACTCCCACAGGTCGAAGAAGTCAAATATCTTGGCATGCATCTCGATCGCAGATTAACATGACGCTCTAGAATAAAATAAACGGTACCAGTGAACTGACACATACTTTCTCCCTTAAGTAAGTTCAAGAAAGACAAAGAAAGAAAGACACATCATGTTCTTAAAAGTTCATCTAAATAAATACCATTTAATAATTTATTGTTTCAAAAATAATCATCCCGTTTCTGAAAATAAAAACAAGAGAGGCAAAGTTAAATTAATTGTTCGAACTGTATGGGGGGAAACACCCCCCCCCACCGGTAATACCAAGCTTTTTTGAGTTGGTTCTGTTGGGTGATTTGACCTTACACTTCATACCAAGTTTCATGGAAAACGGTTGGAAAATAAGGAAGAAATTGATATTTTAATATTCTCCATAAGAATAACGTTGGACGCTTTCAGACAACGTACTGCGTTTATCATAGACCTTAAATTTAACTTTTCTCTGGAACCGTTAGTCGTAGACAAATAATTCAAAATACTAATTTGTTTAGTTTTTTAAGCATGTTTTAATGGTGACGGTTAAATTATACTTTACTTTTATTGTTTTCGCTTGAAATTTTAAAATTTGATTTTTCTGACATTTAAAAGATCATAACTTTTGAACCATCATTTTTACAGACATGCGGGTGGTGTCAAATTATTTAGTACTCTGTGCACTATAAACTATCAAATTTTAATCAAAATCGTTAGAGCCGTTTTTGAGAAATTTGGATTTTTCACGTTTTTTAAGAGTTTTTAGGGGTGTACTACCCTTAAAAATCAAAAATTCAAAAAAATGAAAAAAACGCCTGGAGATACCGTGAATATATACGCACATGCCAAATTTCATCTAAATCGGACCAACAGGGTAGGCTGTGGCACTGTACACATCCAGACACACAGACACACGGACGGACAGACATCACCTCCAAACCCACTTTTTTGGATTCAGGGGACCCCAAAACGGATATATCCACCCTCAACTCAAATTCGAAAATTTTGACGAAAACAATACTTTCTCCATATACTACGTACGAGGGGAGAAATACTCGTATAAGGGGAGAAAGTAAAAATGGCTCTAACTTTGAAATTTAAAAAACTTTCTTGTCTCCTCAATCGAAAATCAAAACCATCCATCGACAAAAAATTATCTCTAAATTTGAAATTTAAAAAAACTTTCTTGGCTCCTCAATCGAAAATCAAAACTATCCATCATGTTGATGGATAGTTTTACTAATTACAAATTACAAATTACTACTGTACAAGATTTTATCAAAACCATTGTGGACTTATGGTGTTCAGCTTTGGGGCACCACAAGTAATTCCAACATTGAAATTATACAACAAACCATTCACTAAACATTACACACAAAAGAAACCAAACACGTCCAATCGTGATCCATAAAATCGTGATGGAAAATGTCCACAAAAAAATCTAAATAACATCAATACACCAACACCAATAATGAATTTCAAACAAAAAGTCTAACGTCATGTTGCAGACATGGTCATCAGTTCCACAAACTAGCGGACTTCCACATCAAGGTCTCCGAACTTAGCGGTAACGACGCTGCCGCGCTGTGCTTCGTCGACATCAGCCCAGACACCAAGATCGAGGGCTTCTGGATGTCGAGGTCGAACCCTAACGAGGAGACGCGCAACTACGTCTACGGGGTGGGAAATGAGCATCAGCTAAGATTTGGGATCAAGGGATTGGACCAAGGACCTACCAACCCACAGTCGCATATTGAAATATATACAAACAAGAGGCCGGAAAACGTCAAGATCACCTGCGGCGCCGGAGCGGAGGGCAAAATATGCGACAACACCCTCTCCTTCATATATAATGAATATACCCCAGCAAACAGTCAAGTAACTAATTGACATATTCATGAATAGGTCAATGAATTAGTTTAAATATATGTTTTTGGAAATGAATAAAATGGTGTTTATATTTATTCCTAAACAATATTAAGTTTTGGAGCACTTGTTTGTCAAAACGTTCTTACAACAGTCGAACGAACTTTGCAAGACATAGCTGCAACGTGAGAATAAATGATTAACTCATATTTATCAACAGACTAGCTGACCCGGCGAACTTCGTACCGATAATAATAAACATTTGATTTTTAATCATAAAATATAATCACAAAAATTCCCTCTGAGAAATATTATATTCATACAGTAATTACATACCACTACTATTTTATCATATATACATTTTTATCATATACATATCACTTACTATTTTATGCTTGCTTCTTTGGCTTGCTCAATGGCTCAAATAAAAACAACTGCTGTTTATATCTTAAAAGGCAAGATACATATGTTGGGATCCAAAACAAAATTATTTCTCCTTAAGATTAACATGGGAACTTTGAAGGCGTATATGGTAAAGATTTATGGGAAAAAATCGTCACAAAAACTTTTAGACTTTCCTATTTTAGGCCTAAAGAACCAGTAAGCCAAGTTTCAGCCTTCTAGGTAATCGGGAAGTGGGAGAATTAGTGATGAATGAGTGAATGAGGGCTTTAAATTTTATATACACAGATCTATATATGTATATATAAAATTCAAAGTCCTCATAAATCTTCATAGAAATCATCATATATCATTATTATTTTATTAAATTTGATTTGGGAATTTGCTGAGTACGGTGCTGCCACGGGCGTATTGATTAATTTCCGTTCCAAATCAGGCAGTCGTTACGAAGTGGTAAGAGATCATCTGATAAGAGTTTTAAGGCTACGTAAACGTGAATATTGGGTAAACGTTTTTTCAGAAAGGACTCTAGAAGTTTGTTGACTTCTATACTGAATGCAGAGTACATATTTTGAAGTAATAAAATGAAGTATAAGAATCATTTTAAAATAATATACTCCTTTGTTATGTACTTTTATAAACAAACACACTTACTACAGTAACCAGGCTTGGTATATAAAACAACGCTACGATACAACAAACAATACCAACAGAGATGAAACTTAGTAGAATATTAAACTGAAGTTAGACAGAGAAATTTAATCCTGCAAGCATAGACCCAAGCATTATGTAGACCCTAATAGAAACTATAAAACTCTGAAAATTTGAATATTGAGTAAAAGTGAATCGATGGATAAAAGAAGATTGATCCGATATAAACACATCTAAAGTCCATTACATAGAATTTGGTGACATGTATAAATGAACCAAGACAAAATAACAGTACAGTTGTATAAAACATTTTAAACACACTGAACTAAATTAAAATTTTAGCTTTACGGTTGAATAGAATGTGAAACTTTAATCACACATTCTTAAAGGTACCAAGTTCGATATTCGATTCAAAAATCTTATCGAGGCATTGCAATTATAATAATGCTTTAAAGCCATGATATGGATTATTCTATCTCATAACGTCATGTTGAGGAAATTTCAATACGCAAAACTTCAGAAGACAAAATGTTTGTATTTACTTTCCTGTGGGAAATAGGTTAGATCTAGGATATGTCTAAAGGGAATGTTTTCACTTCATCTAAACAGCTTCATCGTAACAGCTTCTTATTCATTTATATTAAAATTCAATAAAATAACTCTGGTAGTTTATATGGAAACCGGTTAAATATATTCCATCTTAAAAATTACCATCACTCCCCCAGAGCTAAGACATATCCATGTCAAAACTAATTAAACAAATTTGTAAATTTGAATCACTCATTCATAAAGATACTGAGTTTAATATTAAATTCTAAAATCTTATCGATGCATTGCAACTATAATAATGCTTGAAAGCCATGATATGGATTATTCTATCTCATGATGTCATATTGGAGAAATTTTGATACTTTTTATTTATTTATTCAAAAATTCCTCAGGATGCAAAATGTAAACAAATACTAAGAAAATATAAAATAACAATATTACCAAAGAACTAATAGTCATGAAATATCAATTATATTTAAAAGGTACAGCAATCCAATAAAATATATGCATTTAAGAAATTAAGACGTTTTTGACACCTTTAAAGTTTTTATATTCCTATAAACAACTCTTTACAAACTACACATATGTCTGTTACAAATTTTAACCATGGTTTAGTATGTATAATTTATCAAATTTAAAATTGTTCATACGAGTACATAAAATGCGTAAATTCACCTTGACAACTGTAATTTGTTTTCATGACGAAGTATTATACCGTTTCATTTTACGGCCATGACAGAAACTTTTCGTGAAAACCAATGTGTAAAGGTGATAATGGACTCCTATAAAGGTAGAAACAGGTGACTTATGTGCTAAAGGAAGACAAAAGCTGATCAAAGTAAGTAACATAGACATACTCGTCTACTACTTTGTACTACTTTGTAGCCAGAGTCTTGAGAGAAGGAACACCTCATGTCTCCTCTCTGTTAAACCAACGAGATTTTATTTGTTTAGTTATTTTTTAAACCTCAATTGCCCATCACCCTGGGCATTTGACATTGCGGTGAATCAAAGATAGTGAGGTACCGTAGCGTATAGGCAATCCAGAGGACTGAGACCGTGGCGTGTCCTGTAATACTTGGAGGTCACGAATTGTGGATGGTTTTGAGCGATGGTATGGATATTGAATACTAGGTTCATCCGCAAAGACTATTCTCATAAATTTGACCAGTTCGTGATTCAGAGGCAGTGGTTTGAACTCCATGTTCAACTGTAGGTATTTTAGTTGCCATCGGCGGTTGAGATATTAATTAACAGTCCTATGTAAGGAACGTATAAGCCATAGTCAGTAATGACTACAATATCGCGCCACAATCATCTTGCACTCAATCCTCATTCATACTTGGCTTAAAATATCTGCTCTATAGTATGGTTGCCATTTCAATAGTTTTATCTAATCTAATCAGTAAAAGTAACAAAAATTGAAATTCAATAACTCTTAAAATATATCGTATAATTCAAAGGGAGGTGTAGAGGAGTGTCCTGTAATCGGCTACTTGGAGGTCACGAATTGTGGATAGTTGTGAGAGATGGTCGGTGGGCGTAGTGTTGTTCTCTTGTGTTGATTAACGTCCGCACTATTGAATACTACGTTAATCCGGAAAGACCGTCCTTATAATTAGACCAATTCGTAGTTCAGAGGCCGTGGTTCGGATTTCTACGTTAAACTGTAGTTCCATTAGTTGCCATCGGCTGTCGGGCTATTAGTTAACAGTCCTGTCTAAGGAACATGTCAGCCTTAGTCAGTAACAAGACTACAAGATCGCGCCACAATCATCCTACATTCATTCCTCATTCACACTTGGCTTAAAATACCTACCTGGGTAGGTCGCCATTTCAGTTAAAAAGTATAAAGTATAAAGACTACCCATTGTGTACACTGTCCCGATTCCCAGTTCCAGTAGTGGAGATGAGGACCGCAGCGTTTCTTGTGTGTTTATCGATGGCCTTGGAGGTGGTTCTCTCGAAGCACCCCATCGTCCAGCAGATGACGTGTTGCCCTCAGAACTGGACGGATAACCAGCGGGCCTCCGAGTGGAAGGTGGATGATAAAAATGGCAAATCGGACCCGCATTGGGGACTGACAAAGTGAGTACCGGGCTGATATAGCATTTAAAATACCCCCGTCGCAGCAGACCTGCGAACTCAGCGAATTTCCAAATAAAAAAAAATAATAACAATAATACATGACAAGTATGGTCAAAATCTGTCGATAAACATGAGAATTATTTGCCTATTCTCCATAAAATTAAAATGGGAAAGAGTGAGTAGGTTTGCTGCTGTGAGGAACACTGAAAGTAACCATTTATACCATCAAACATTTTATTTTTAACATTTATACCAACTTTCATCAACATCTGTCCATAAATAAAGGAGTTTGCCTAATCTCCATATGATTAACATGGGAAAAGAGTATGCAGGTTTGCTGCCATGATAATCACATAAACTATGTTTTTTAAGCATAAATGGATAGATCTCAACCACATGAAGCTAAATATCAAGTTTCATCCAAAAATATTAGATAATAAGTGAAAAATTAATTTTTTTTAATCCTCCATAAGATTAACATTGGAGCCTCAAAAATACAACGTACTGTGTTTAGATTTTTTTATATCTCGGTAACCGTTGAAGATAGAGAAAAACTTTAAGGAGCTTAACTGTGTAGTTTTTTAAGCTGATTCCAATAGTGAAATATAAAATTAGAAATTTTTAAAAATTACATGTGAAAAACGCAAAACCCCCATTTTGGGGTACAAAACCCCCCCAAACTACCCGTTCCCATTGACCGATATGACCGATGGTTTACGAACTCGTCCGAGTATTTGTAGGAATACACGTTTCTACCAAATTTGGTCTCGGTCGGACCATTTTTACGAGAGTTATCTATATATATATATAGATCTATATATATATATATATATATATATATATATATATATAATCTATATATATAAATTTTAACGACTATTGTTTTTGGACTCTGGGCACCTAAAGAAGAAAAAATAACATGGTCCCGGGCTTAAGTCTCACCATGAGACCACCGGTAATAGCTTCTTCCCTATGGGAAATTCGCTAAAAACCAATAACTCACTTATTTACTTAAATATTCTATCAAAATTTGGTACAAAAGTCCATCCAATTAGGTATTATCAATACATCCATTAAACTCCCAAATGTAGTGTTTCTTACGACAGCAAACCTACGTATTCAATTTAATTATTAAGGAGAATAGATAAATTGGCATAGCTCGCTTAGTTATTGACATAATGCAAATGGTGTATGTGATTTTACTTACTTACGTAAAACAACCCTTATTGCAGCACGTGCATACTCATTACTATTTGATTACTATGATGGGAAAAACTCGCTCTACTCGCGCCAGCGTGCTGCGTGCTGCGTGCGATTCCATTCAGACATTTCCCTAAATAACCTGTATAACTAATTTCCATTGATGTTTCCAGCACCGAAGGCTTAGATAAGGTAATGGACGGGTTCTTGAGTCTCTGCGGACTGGAAGGTCACGACGCCGCTATCTGTTGTACGCTGACAGTCAAAGGATGTAACATCTTATCTATCTACATGACGAGAGCCGGGGACGAAGCCACCGAGTGCTTCCTGCACACATGCCTGGAGAGCGAAGTCCAACACTTCGGCATCAGGGCCAAGAAGGGCGACAGCAACCCCACTGCCCGAATACAGGTTTTTTGCGACAAACCCAAAAAATCCGTCGAGGTAGACTTCAGATGTGCGGCTGGCAATAGGTGTAAATATTGTGCAGGCTTCAATAACTATTGTCTCGCCAAAAACTTCACCCTTAACTACGTCTCCAGGAACGAGTGACATCAGTTACAAACACTGCTTCAATTGGTTTTATTAATCTAATTGATAAATATATCTCTGAAGTGAAATCTTCCACTCATTTCACCTGATTTATTTTTCCGTCCTTTGTCTGTTATGTGTTGGGATATATGACCTTCCTCGTGCCCTTCAAACATAAATTTTAACTATTTTCAGGAAGATGTTGGAAAAAAATTAAATAAGAGAAAAATTAACAACGTATATTTTTATATGATTTTTTACATTTTGTTTTTATTCATCTGTATAAAAGATTTTATCTTCTAATAATTTGTTATTTTTACTGTTTGTTGTTTTGTTGTTTATTGTTACTGACATCAAGTTGAAACCCACTTTTTGGATTCAGGGGACCCCAAAAGGCATATATCCACTCTCAACTCTAATTCGAAAGTCTAAACTGCTGGACCGATTCTAATTAATTTTTTGTGTGTATTCGTGTGTATTTGTGGGTTTAAGAATGGTTTAGATTCACAATATGATCAAATCCGTCCAAAGGGCTCCGCCTCGGAGGCCGTAAAAGGGTACAGTGACAAAATTATCAGATTTGATTGAAAATTTATGAGTTTCTTTTAACTATAATTTGTTCAAATGTTAATAGTTAGCAATACGCTTTACATCCAATAACGTCTGAATCAATCATTAATTTAAAACTATAAACCATCCTCATAATTAGACCAATTCGCAATTCAGAGGCCGTGGTTCAGATTCCACGTTAAACTGTAGTTCCCTTAGTTGCCAGCGACTGTTGGGCTATTAATTAACAGTCCTGTCTAAGGAACATGTCAGCCTTAGTCAGTAACAAGACTACAAGATCGCGCCACAATCATCTTACTACACTCAATCCTCATTCATAACTGGCTGGATTAAAATACCTACATTGTAGTTGGTTGCCATTTCAATGATCTAATCTAATCTATTCGTCGCGTTACCATAAAAAATAAAGGTTTAGCCGACTATTCTTGATATGTGGAACTTGGGATTGTTTTAGAAGATGTAGACAATTCTTTGAATTTCTCCCCTTATACACAGTATATGGAGAAACTATTGTTATCGTCAAAAAGTTTCATTGAGTTGAGAGTGAATATATCGGTTTTGGGGTCCCCTGAATAAAAAAAATTGGTTTTAGACGTGATGGCTGACCGTATGCGTGTGTGTGTGTCTGGATGTGTACAGACCCACAATCTAGCCCGTTGTTTAGATTTAGACGAAATTTGGTATTATGTGTATATTCACGGTATCTCCAGGTATTAAAAAAAATTCTTTTTGGTCTTTTTCTTTTTAAGGGTCACCCTTAAAAACTCAAAAAACATGAAGAATCCAAATTTCTCAAAAACGACTCAAACGATTTTGATTTAAATTTGATATGATAGTACCCAACAAGACTACAAGATTCAACACTCATCAACAACAACAATCATCTTACACTCAATCCTCATTCATACTTGGCTTAAAATATCTACATTGTGTATGGTTGCCATTTCAATGATCTAATCTAATCTAAAGTAAATTGTGTACTGTACAAACAGTTTTCTTCACCACGTTCATATTTTACAGCTTTTGGGAATTACGTATTGTGGTTAAAAATCACATGTGTATATGTTTCCCAAAATTAAAAAAATACAATGTTAACATATACATTACGTTGATTATAATAATTTAGCTGTTGTATATACTTTATATTTTCCTTTTGATATTGTGTATTATTATCAAATATTTGATTTAGTGTGAATTTGTAAGATGGTATAAAATATAGTCTGCCTCAATTTTTCATATAAATTTTAATGTTTCAAGTCCACATTAATACACACATTTCTTAAACATAATTTGGCTTGATATACCTAAACCTAATTAATATATTTTGTACATCGCAGCAACGTGTGGCGGGTAACGATTGTATCTTGTTAGATATCTCCCTCGCCAAGAAGTACAGTAGCTGGTTTTGACATCTATAAGTCATTTTTTTCTCTTTAACGTTTACCGAAAAACTTGTCAAGAATTCTTACGCCGTAAATACCCAAGCACTTCTGATTTCAATGTTAAAGTAGGACTTATAATCCTCCGTCAAGTAGATAGCAAACTTTGAAACATAAATAACAAACCACCACAGGAGTGCGTTTTCATGTCCATAAATAAACTCCTTTCCGTCCCTAGCTTAAGTGGAAAGTGTTTTTACAATAAATGGATATGACTTCTTAATAAATAAACTTGGAATTCCAATAAATAAACTTTTAAAATTAACTTTTATATTTTAACAACAATTTACCAATAAATGGATTAGATTAGATTATTGAAATGGCGACCGTACCACAAAGTAGGTATTTTAAGCCAAGTATGAATAAGAAATGAGTGTAAAATGATTGTGGTGCGATCTTGTAGTCTTGATACTGACTAAGGCTGACATTTTCCTAGGATATAACTGTAAAATTATTAGCCCTACAGTCAATGGCATAACTAAGGGACCAACATTTTTACGCGGAGTCCGAACCACTGCCCCTGATTTACGAATTAGTCTAATTATGAGGATGGACGTAGTATTCAATAGTACGGTCGTTTCACCTCTAAATGCTAATCCGTCATACTTCGTGCACGTATTATGGTCATGAAAATCGTTTAATCAAACACAAAGTTATCAATCTACCACTTCGAGGATTGGCCTATAACTGCGGTGGAGTATATAATTTAATTTAATATGAAAAAAGTAACATAGTAAAGCAACGAAAAAATAACAAAATCCCAGACTTAGGTCTTGCCATGAAACCTCAGTAATAGCTTTTCACTATGGAAAATTGGCTAAAAGCCAGTTCCCATAACTATTTACAATACAAATTAAGCTTTTTACACAGACCGGACTCAAATTTATTTTATTTTTTATAGTCTATATAGATAAAAATCCTGAATGATATATGGTAATGTCCGTAACAAATCTAGATCCGTAAACTTGGCTGTCTCCGGTGAAATAATCCAAGATATTAGTTTCACGTAAGACGGTCATCAAAACACAATGTACTGGAAAGATAATAATGGAGCTATTTATTTGTCTAAAGTATTTTTATACCAAACTACCGATCACTATTGGTCTCATTAAAAGATGTCAGAACATGTTGAAAGAAATATAATATTGGGATTATGTTGTTTTAGCAGTCTTAAGCAATTTCAAACTTAGTTTTCTGTTGATTTTCATATTCATAAAAAATATCTGAGGTGTCTAAAGAAAAATATAATAATTTTTAATTTCTTTCCCTATACAATAGTATAAGGAGAAGATATTGTTTCCGTCAGAATTTTTGAATTTGAGTTTTTAGTGTATATATCCATTTTAGTGCCCTCTGAACCAAAAAAGTTATTTTTACATGGATATGGCTAAGGGGAGTGTTGGCAATTTTTAAGATGAAAATTGGAAACAGGTATATAAGTACAAGTAAATACAGGAAGTAAAACAAAAACTTTTATTAAGTATTGTTTCCGTCAGAATTTTTTAATTTGAGTTTCTGGTTGATATATTCATTTCAGTCCCCCCCCCCCCCCCGGAGTCGATAAAATTTGTTTTTAGAGTGACGTCTGTCGATGTGTATGGATGTGCACTGTGCAGGCACGCATAGAGACGAGACCATTTATCCAATTTTCATGAAATTCGGTATGTAGGTACCAATCAACAGTATCTCGTACACTTTTTAGCAAATTTCCCATAGGTAAGAAGCAATTACCGTAGGTCTCATGGCAAGATTATCGACATGTTATAAAATTGTCATATACAATATATATATATATACATTATTATATTGATATATATATATATATATTTGTGTGTGTGTGTTTTTATAAGTATATATAATTATATATATATTTGTTTGTTTTGTGTGGCGATGTGTTTTTTTCTGTCGTGTCTGTGCGTGTGCTGTACGTTGCATTCGTGGTGCTGTTTTGTGCGTTCCTGGTGCTTTGTTTACTGATTTGCTTGTGCGTGTCTTATTTTTTGCGTTTTGCGTGTCGTGTGTTTGTGAGCACAGTGTGCTTTCCTGTGCGTGTGCGTGTGGTTTTTTCGTCTTGTTGTCGTCGTTTTTTAGTATATGTGTGGTGTGTGTGTGTGTCTGTGAACACGTCTACTCTCGTAAAAATGGTCCGATCGAGACCAATTTGGTAGAGACGTGTATTTCTACATTTGGTCGGACGAGTTCGTAAACCAGACATATCGGTCAATCGGAACGGGTAATTCGGTGGGGGGGGTTTGGAACTCAAAAATTGCGTTTTTCATATGCAATTGTAACTTTATCCTAGAAATGCCTAGATGTTCCTCACAGCAGCAAACCTGCATACTCTTTCCTATGTAAATCCTATAGAGAATAGGCAAATAACTATCATATTTATCGACAGATATTGATAAAACTTGTCATATACAATTATTATTATTATATTATTGATTTGGAAATTCGCTGAGTATGCAGTCCTGCTGCCACGGGGTATTTTAGTTTTACGCTACACGAGTACAATCAAACGATACCATAAATGTATATCGATATTTAAAAAAAATCAGATAACGTATGTTTGTCTAGAGACAAAGAACGGTTGATTTGTTCGCGACGATGTTTACTAGAATTGTCGCATCGTCAACACGCTTGTCTTGTCATCAGAGCTGCTGTACAAGTCTGCATTCGCTGGTGTTTACAAAACTGTTTAGAAACTGCATTCGTTTCAGCACAGAAGTCTGCTTCTCATTACTGATTTTACTTGTATGCAAATGTGTCCGTATAACCGTTTAACAGATCCTCGCTGAGCACAGTTTTTAAGATTAGTTTACTAACACACTGCTCACTCACATAGACTATATAGTATCTGCTATTTTTTTTATCAGAAACAAAGCCACATAATATCGTCAGAATCAGCATACTCAGTATCCACACACATACTGGTTAAACTACGCTGAAAAATCCCTGTCTAGGTGGTTGATAATGGATTAACCAAACAGGCTATCATAACGAAGACACGATTACTTTAAAAATTACGCGAGTTTTCCCAGTTTAAATCATATTTACGTGAAAGAAAACAGTGTGTAGAATTACTGTAACACACATTATGGAACAAATATACGAGTACATTAGCAATTTAACTTCAGCTATTTTTATTGCAAAATATGGGGTTCCTCAGGGTTCGGTTCTTGGTTCTTAACTGTTTTTCTTTTTCTTGACGGTCCTTCCCGGAGTGGTAGAGTGCTTATTCGTAAAACGTGTTTTTTTGTTTTTAAAAACTTGAGAAAAAACTAAATTACCCAAGGTTTCTCAATTTGTTGTTTGTTTTTATAGCTTCGAAAGGATGTTTCGGTGAGCAAGCAGTCATTTATTGTCAGGAATTTCCGTGGTATATTATTCCAAATTATTTTCTAAAAATTGCTATTTTAGAAGCAGAAAAAAGGAATGAGATCACAACATTCTTGATGACACTTCATTTGCCAAGACTTGGCAACAAATTACGTTGTCAAAAGTATTACTGTATTAACAAAGCTCAGTGCAAATCCCTGCGAAAGGCCACCAGGAAAATTACAAGGATTGTATACACTGATTAGGAAGCTTAAACTGTACTGACATTTATCACTGGACTCGTTCTTTGTTCATAATGAATATTTTCGGTTAAAATTTCAGCAAGAGATTTATAAAATGGCGCCGTCAAAGAGAGCTTATGTTCCAGTTGATTTACAATTCGCAATGTCACTCTTTATCCGTGACATTTGCCCTTTTTACTTTATTATGACCTTTCTCGAATGACGACCTACGCGGTAGGTAGTTTTTCAAGCTAAGTTCAAATGAAAAATGATTGTATTTACCTACCTGTGTTAAAACAAGTTAGATCATGGAGGTGTCTAAAGGGAAAGTTTTCAATTCACTTAACAATATGACGGCACTCCCGTTAAACACTTTCGCTGCACTTTTTGCTTCCACAAATCTGCTAACAGTCCCCAAAAGCTTAGACGTATCCATATACAAATGAGTATAAGCTTTCCCTATAGACGTTCGTTGGTATGTCTTCTATGGTTTAAGGTTATTGTGGCGAGGTTTTGTAATCTTGTAATTGACTAAGCCTGACATGTTCCTCAGACAGGACTGTTAATCAATAGCCCAACAGCTGATGGCATTTAAGGGACCTTAAGTTTATTGTGGAATCCAAACCACTATTCTACCCCTGAATTACAAACTTCTTAGGATGGTCTTTGCGGATGAACAAAGTATTCTATAGAGCAGATTTTAACACACGCCAGGGAATGTCGCTACTAGGATCCATGCGCTAATTTACATGACAGACGTTTGTGTTATATACGATATAATCATAGCATTCTCTCTGCACCTGTGTCTACTTTTCAGTTCCCCCACTCCTAATGACTGCCTAAACCCTCCGAACTGAATCAACTGAACCAAATTATACATTAAGTGGTTTATATTAACTTCCCAAAAATTGAAGCAGATTGCACTACACCGCAGACACTGTATCAAGTAAATAAACGGTATCGGTGGACTGACACATACTTTCTCCCTTAAGTTAATTCAAAAACGACAATCCGTAATAAAGCTATCATATTCTTTAAATAGTATCTACGTATGAATTAATAATTTATCGTTTAAAAAATAATAATTTAATTTCTGAAAATAACAGAAAGAGAAACAAAGTTGTATTAATTGTTAGAATTTTATGGTGGGGAACACCTCCCCTTTTAATACCAAACTTTTATGAGTGGGTTTTGTTGGGTACTATCACATCAAATTTAAATCAAAATAGTTTGAGTCGTTTTTGAGAAATTTGGATTCTCAATGTTTTTGAGTTTTTAAGGGTGAACCCTTACGGGCTATATTGTGGCTCTGTACACATCCATACACACACACACACACACACACACACATACGGACGTCGAAAACCACTTTTTTGGATTCAGGGGATCCCAAAACTTATATATTCACTCTCAACTCAATGAAACTTTTTGACGATAACAATACTCTCTCCATATAAGGGAAGAAATTTAAAGAATTGTCTTCATCGTCTGATACAGTCCCAAGTTCCACATATCAAGAATAGTCGGCTTAACCTTTATTGTTTATGGTAACGAGACGAATAGATTAGATTAGATCATTGAAATGGCAACCAACTACAATGTAGGTATTTTAAGCCAGTTATGGATGAGGATTGAGTGTAGTAAGACGATTGTGTTGCGATCTTGTAGTCTTGTTACTGACTAAGGCTGACATGTTCCTTAGACAGGACTGTTAATTAATAGCCCAACAGCCGATGACTACTAATGGACCTACAGTTTAACGTGGGATCCGAACCACGGCCCCTAAATTACGAATTGGTCTAATCATGAGAATGGTCTTTGCGGGTTAACGTAGTATTCAATAGTGCGGACGTTAATCCACACAAGAGAACACTACACCCACCGACCATCGCTCACAACTATCCACAATTCGTGACCTCCAAGTAGCTAGATACAGGACGTCGCCACCGTCCCAGTCATATAATATTAATTTTATTACGAATAACTTGTTACCGCAGAATATTGGTAATTTATTTTCAATTTATTTGGGGATTTTTTTAAACTACACTATGTTTCGGGAGGTATGCTGTACACTACATCCCGTTATAAATGTATTTTAAAACACTGGGAGCTCGTTTTTGAGAAATTTGGATTTTCAATGTTTTTTGAGTTTTTAAGGGTGAACCCTTACGGGCTATATTGAGGCTCTGTACACATCCAGACATACACGCACACATACGGACGACGAAAACCACTTTTTTGGATTCAGGGGATCCCAAAACTTATATATTCACTCTCAACTCAATGAAACTTTTTGACGATAACAATACTCTCTCCATATAAGGGAAGAAATTCAAAGAATTGTCTACATCGTCTAATACAGTCCCAAGTTCCACATATCAAGAATAGTCGGCTAAACCTTAATTTTTTATGGTAACGCGACCAATAGATTAGATTAGATCATTGAAATGGCAACCAACTACAATGTAGGTATTTTAAGCCAGTTATGGATGAGGATTGAGTGTAGTAAGACGATTGTGGTGTGATCTTGTAGTCGTGTTACTGACTAAGGCTGACATGTTCCTTAGACAGGACTGTTAACTAAAAGCCCAACAGTCGATGACTACAGTTTAACGTGGAATCTGAACCACTGCCTCTGAATTACGAATTGGTCTAATCATTAGAATGGTCTTTGCGGGTTAACGTAGTATTCAATAGTGCGGACGTTAATCCACACAAGAGAACACTACACCCACCGACCATCGCTCACAACTATCCACAATTCGTGACCTCCAAGTAGTTGGATTACAGGACGTCGCCACCGTCCCAGTCATGTAATATTAATTTTACTACGAATAACTTGTTACCGCAGAATATTGGTAATTTATTTTCAATTTATTTGGGGATTTTTTTAAACTACACTATGTTTCGGGAGGTATGCTGTACACTACATCCCGTTATAAATGTATTTTAAAACACTGGGAGCGATAGGAAAAGTCCGAATAAATGGAAAATAAACGATTAAAAATCCATCGCTATTATGAATTTCAAACAAACATATCAGCCATATTACTTACTATAAATACGCCAACGACAAGGCGGTAAGCATCGAGGGAAGTGGCAGAGTTTAATCAAGTCGTGTAGAGCAATAACAGAGAAGCAGACTGATGATTAAATTTGCGACCGCTTTATAAGCTCATGATAATACAAGCTAGTAATCGGATAACAAAACACTATCGATATTAGGACTATCGAATCTCAACTATCGATTGCTCAATCAAACTATTGTAGAGCTGTTTCAAAGTTGCATAGCGTGGCAGACTATTAAGCTAAAAGAACGCGAGTGAAATTCAACAATCGATAGTTTAGTTAAAGTTGTGTAGAGCAGAATGTATTTACTTTTTTAAAAGCTTAAATCATGAATATATCTAATGGGAATGTTTTCAGCCTCCAGTTCCTCTAAACGGCTGTCCTCATAACTATATGACGTCACTTTCGTTACACATTTTGCGTCTCACAAATTGCGTCTCACTATGACTCGTCTATGACGAGCGATATACCGGATCATAGCTCAATATCGATAGTTTAACTATCGAGTCTCTAATATTAGTCTAGTCAGGTATAAGGAAGTACCGGCGACACTCCTGCTACCAGGCACTGTTCCTCGAATTCTGATATTGTTAAAGGGAATGCTTCGTAGCTCCTTCTAACATCCGGCGCATTGGCAAACAATCCCATGTTTATATAAACCCCATATATGACTCGATTTCCTTCCCTATGTCTCATACTGAATACATTAATTTGCTTTTATTTATTAATAACAAGCAGCTGTTTCGTGCTTTATAAAAGTTATTAATACGATTAACTATTAAGATAAAACTAGCGTACCTGGCGCACGAAATCGTGCGCTGTCAAGGAGACAATGTGTCCACCAATAACTATGTTTAGAAACTAAGTTTAGATTTTCCCAACAGATTTTCATTTTGGTTATGTTTTGGTTTTATGCAAATAAAACTGGAGTTTTATTGCCAGCTGTACGATGGTGTCTTCATTAAACATCATCGATTTTCGATTCAATCGATTTTCCCTATTAAGTTTATAGGGAAAATCGCGACTTTGACCCCATTATTTTCCATGACCACGGTGAATTTTGAAAAAATTTTTAATTGATGGCAAAACTATATGCTAAGACCTTTATAACGACACTTTGGACATGGTGATTGGTAGCACCATCGCTCCAAAACAATTATCACAAAAATAGGCCTAGTGTATTAAATATATAAGATGAAATAAAAAAACAAAATAAATAAAATTTAGATTCTATTTAGACAGCTGTCGGTTGTTTCTTAGTATTAAATCACTTCTATAGATCACACGTTCTATAAAACCTATAAAAGTATGTATAATACAACTCATTATTCATAGGTTCAGTTTAAAAAAATTTTCCAGGTTTTTCAGGAATTCAGGTTTATCGTTTTCTCGTTTTCACGAAGAAACGTTATAAAAAAAATAGTTTCGGGCTACCGTACATAAGGACAGGCTGACAGACATTGATATAAAAACCCTTTTCAGATTTTTCAAGGTTATTAAAATCAATAGAACAAACATTTAAATATATTAATGTTTTTAACATTTACACACTCATGTCTCACACAAATGTTCTGATTGCTAGCAATAGACGCCAACTCAAAAATGTCACTGAATTATTAAAAAATAATCTTAATTATTTGTAAATTTGGTACTTCTAGGAAACAAATTGTGGTGGATAGTTGTGAGCAATGCTCGGTGGATTTGATATTCTCTTCTGTGGATTAACGTCCGCACTATTGAATACTACGTTTATACGCAAATACCATCCTCGTAATTAGACCAGTTCGTAATTCAGAGCCAAATTGGTTCAGATCCCACATTAAGCTATTGGTCTGTTAGATGTCATTGGCTGTTGGGATATTCATTAATAGTCCTGTTTAAGGAACATACTAGCCTGAGTCTGTAACAAGACTACAAGATCGCACCACAATTATCTTACACTCATTTCTTATTCAATGGTTTAATATACCTATCGGGAAGGTAACCTTTTCAAAATAAAGTAGTGTGCCGGTTTACTTAAAACCGACACAATTCACACGATTTAGTTATAATAAGGCCAACTCTGTTATTATAGTGTATATAAGGCACTGGCTAGTGTTTCCAACCAGAGGCGTCCGAGTAGGGCGTTGGTTCTGCGCATTACAATTTAATTATCATTTGGGGTTTAGAGGGGTATGTTTGATTGAGGAAGAAAGTAGTTACAACAGTTTCATTTTATTAAATTTTAGTCTTTTAACCTTGTGGGTGTTAAATAAGTTTGTGCTATTTTCAAGTCATTGTTAATTATTCCGTACGTTTATTTTTGGTCAAAGTCTTAACAAACTTAAAGTTTACATATTAGAAAATTTCCGTCCGCCGTTTTTGGAGGGATTCGTTAGTATTCGATTTCCTTCTTCTATCTTTGGCCCTCACACTGGAAACGTCATATTTACAATGTAGTCTCTGAAGCCATTTAGTGTTGCGAATTTAATAATGTAAAGATTAATGAAAAAGGAAAAAACCAACAGAAATTGTTTTTCAACCCTTTGATGAGGGTAGAGGTATGCAGTGGGGATGGAGGAGTGTAGGACTTAACTGAGAGGATGACCTTGTCAATCCTTTAAATGGAAAGAAGTAGGAGAAAGGAGCCTTAAGGAGTTCGTAGGAGTTCAGGGACCCCACCCAGGAGGAACGATGCGATGAGTGAAATTTTTGTTCTAAAACCAACTTAAATACCAACTTTAATTGCATTTATTAGGACATTATAAATTTCCATAGCTAATACTTTAGGGGGTACCCCAACTTAAAAAAAAATATTCTTATTATTCATTCTTAAGTCACAGGCCTGGAAGGTACAATTTTGATTTCCTAGTTAGTTTTTACAATTTTAATTTTTACTATAAATAGTAGTAGTAGTACAACCTTTGATTGTCAAGCCTAGTAGACTTTAGGTTTGTCTAGTTATCTTACAGAAATATCAAAACAAACACATTTCTGAAATCTTTTGTGTGCAGTTATTCTAACACCCAGCCCAGGTGTAGGGGTAATAGGGATAGGTTACCACTACAGTAGTAATAATAATGATAAAGTGTAAGAGGACTAATATCCACCCACAAAGCATAGATTAAAAACGGGGTTCGTAGCGTTATGACAAAAAAAGGTTCAATCATAAGTCGTAAGTCTACGTAGGATCCGGAATTGAATTGCAACACAGATCATGTAGTGAAACGGAGAACAGATGTAATTGGTTCTTGTTATGATTGCAGGCCTATAATGGGCAGTTACGTCGAACGATGATAAACCGCATCGTAAACGAGAACTCGCCGACAACACGCACCGGCGTTACTGCCTCGTAAATTGGGGAAAACATCTTCGTTGTAGCGTTCTCTGTTACATCGACAACTTCCCAGTCTTTATACATTGAAGGAATGCCGTCACAACCGAAAGTAGTTTTAGTTTCATTCAAAGTGAACTCCAATCAAAATCCATCTTGACATCATCGGCAGATCTCCAAGAGGACTTTCTAAAACTGTGTAAACACTATGTCCAATCCATACTTTGGATGAAAACGGAACGCTGTGATTGCCCCAAAGAGGAACCCCCTACTGACATAATAATCTAATGTCCAGCCCGAAGTAGTCTAGTGCTACGAGATGAGGAAGTAGGTTAAGTGGGTTCGAGTCCCATACTACTGGTGTTCTCCGGTGTTTATTAGCATTACCTCCCACAGTGAACGTCGTTTTGCCCAACCAAAAAATGGGGTTAAAGGAGTACCAAGATCAAGTGGTTGGGTATTGAGGTTTACCTGGAAACCCTGGATTATCATCCCTAGAAATCCCTTTAATTCAGCAGGCTCCCAACCATCAGGTCCCAGGTTGAAATGCCGAGTTTAACCATACATGTTTTTGTTAGCGTAACAAATCCAACAGCGGTTTTCCAATGAAATCTGTCAACGAGAAAGTGACATTTAATTAAGGTACTTGGAGGTCACGAATTGTAGAAGGTTGTGAACGAAGGTCGGTGGGTGTAGCGTTCTCTTGTGTAGACAACGTCCAAACTATTGAATACTACGTTAATCAGTTGTTCGGATTCCATGTTAAATTGTAGGTTCCTTAGTTGTTTCCATCAACTGTTGGGCTATTAATTAACTGTCCTGTCTAAGGAACATGTCAGCCTTAGTCAGTAACAAGACTACAAGATCGCGCCACAATGATCTTACACTTTATCCTCATTCATACTTGGCTTAAAATACCTACCTTGTGGTATGGTTGCTATTTCAATAATCTAATCTAATTCTAATCTAATCAAGAGAACTTCCCAGCACTGAGACAACTTTTGATATACCGTACCCAAATCGTATTACCGAACTGCAAACACCAGAGATAGAACCGTATAAATGTTTTGCAAGACTATCTACTATTGATTAATTTCATCGTTATAACTAGATATTAATCCTAAATTTTTTGACAGTAAATCCTCAAAAAAATTTTATCATGTATGAAATAAATTACCATTATAGCTTATTAATTTATACACATCCGTCAAGGTTTAGGTAAATAATAGATAAAATTCAAATATTTTATTGAATTAAACAAATTTAATTTATTTTATTTTATTGAGGTTTATGCCAGTCCGGTCCCGAACTAAGACGCTATTAGTTCTTGGCTTAATTATCTATCCAAAAATAGACTGACGTTATGCAGTAACAAGACCAGGTTTTGGACCGTTCCCTATCAAAACTTTAACTACCCCCGACGTAGTAGACCTGCGCACTCAGCGAATTTCCAAATCAATAATGTAACAATAAAAATATATGACACGTTTTATATTATATCTGTAGTATTATATCTAATATTTATCTGTCGATAAATATTAGAGTTATTTGCCTCTATAAGATTAACATGGGAAAAAGTGTGCAGGTTTGCTGCTGTGGGGTGAACACTGAAAGTAGACACTCTACCACAAAAGATTTTTTTACAAACCCCCACAAACTATCCGTTCCGATTGACCAATATCACCTCAGAACGAAAAATCAACATGGTTCCGGGCTTATGTTTTGCCATGAGACCTACGATAATAGCTTCTTCCCTATGGGAAATTCGCTAAGATAGCCCGACCTTTTGTGAACACAAAGTATATTAAGAAACTATTCAGATAAATACGTAAAATTATTTTTTATCACAAAAAAGTAACACGAGAATGCGCTTGTTGAAGCCGTTGTAATGTTCCTAGCGCAACGCCATTATTATGCCATTAGTATGAGTACACGGTTATTAAAATTATGCAATGTAAAACGTTGTTACATCTGGCCAAGGTTTCCAAGTGTACAAGCACCTGTCTAACCATGAGCCTTGCTACATTCCAACAACGAAAAATGAACTTTTGAATTCGCTTAGTTTCACACACAATATAGAACGTATATGGCCTTATTCAAAAATAGTAACTCCCATTTAGGAAATAGCTTCAACCATGGGGATATGTATTAAGGGAATTTTTCGGTTCCTCTGAATACCTGTCTTTTTAACCATATGACGTCACATTCGTTACAGTTTTCGTGTGACGCGAGTTGCAACCCCCCTCCATATTAAAGTCCATATTGTATTTAATTGTTTTATACGTACGTAGACATATATTATACACTAGCAGTAAGCCCGTCCTTTGTACGGGTTGTTGTGGGATTCAGTTTAAAGAAGAAAGATCATCATACCGAACTGTATACGTGAAATCCTAAACAAACGAGTACAAAGAAAGTAAATCAATGCCCAGCTTTATTATTTTGCATTACTTTACAACGAAAACAGATTAGAACATTTATACCATTATTAAAATGACTTATACGTTAAAATATTTTTTTAATACAGTATGATTTTTAAATGGGTTGAAAATCACGGACCAGTATAAACTAACTAATAGAGATGTTTTTTTTCTTTCTAATAAATCATTAAACTACAAATACAGCTGATTATTAGCAGTAGGCGATCCATTTCACTGAAAGCAAACTGCAACTAATATCACGTAAAAAGTAGGTTTTTAAATGGTCGTTATTTACTTTTCAATGGGCGGCGGACAAGTTCAAACATTGAAAAAACCTTCTCTGGAATGTAGAGAATGCATGAAATAAGTTTCATTGTTATCAGTTCTCCCGTTTTTTTCGGAGAATAAGCCGTAAAATGTCTCCTGAAGCGTCACAGACAGGCAAATTGGGATAAAACTAGTTTCGGCTTCTCTAATGCTCGAAACGCTAAAAAAAACTAAAAAAAATTATAACTCAATGAACAATGTACAGACAAAACTCGAATTTTATTTATATAGATTAAAAGTATCCTTTAAAACTTCAGGATATCTGAAATCCCTAATAGCGTTCCACTGAAAACACAGTTTAAAAAATAAATAAAAAATTAGAAGCTGAATACAAATCGTATAGTATTATTAATGTAGAAAATCTTTGGACTAAAATCACAAGAAAGTATTCTTTGAAAATATAATTTAAATTATCACTGACAACTTTATCTTCAACCATTCAAACCTTTACCCCACTTATGGGCCAGAAGCTCATTTTTGAATAACATAAATTATTGTTTTTTCTATGTTTCTTTGAAACGGAGAGTTATGACTTAAGAGTCTGCATCAGTGGTAGGCATCTTGAATTTTAGTCCCGTAAGGGCAATGTTAAATTCTGGCGGAACATACCTTCACTTTGGCGTCTGTAGTGGCGTTAATTATCAAAGTATCAATGTAAAACTTTGGAAGTACATTGATGAGATGTGGCTCAAGGGCATGACCTTTTCAATATGTTCAAAAATTTAACTTGATATAAAAACAAAATTCCAGGAATATTTTACAAAATAAAGCATTATTTTTTTTATTGAGAGCGAAAATATGAAGTTCTGTAAGGTGGTGCCCTGGAGGACTGTAATACTTTTAATTTGACACCTCTTCCGTTAATTTATGACAATAGGTCAAGGAGATATAGGCGCCAGAATTTAACATTGATCTCACGGGACTAAAAACCAAGATGGCTACCACTGATGCAGACTCTTAAGGGTTACATTCAATGCAAATTTTCAGTAGTTGTTCTGAAGAGAAATAAAGTTTACGTGTTTTACTTTTTCATTATTAGTATTTAGCCTTAAGTGCGCACTCCTATCCCAATCTCTTCCGTGGTCAATCCATTCGACGGTATTTGATGATGTTAGAGTCGTCACAGACCAATACAATATGGCCTCTATCTAAACGACAATGTCGCAGTCCTTTAAGGCCACGCCCAATAATAAACTACAGAAAGGAGAAAGGTGCTATGTAGTAAAGTACTGCTTTTTTCCGGAAATATTTGCGTACACCAAACTCAAATAAGATTTTGGAAAAATATATTGATTTTTTTTAATGTATCCAAATATGTACAAAAAATTATAAAATAATCCAATATAAAAACTATAAATCATCTTTTATTAAAACTTATGTATGTTGAATAATTAGTAAATTATTAGTGAGTCACAGTGTGATTGGTTAAATGAAACAGTGAAAAAAACATAATTTGTTACCAATTGAGAAAAAATAAAAATAATTTAAACGTAAAATTACATTTAAGAAACAACATAGCTGTGGATAAATTAAATTAAATTAGAACATGCGTAAAGACTATACAAAAATTTTTACTGTTTCTTTTAACTTGAGAGTTCTGGCAAATTGTTACAACTATGAAATTTTAAAAGTCGTAAAAAATTTCAAATTTCCAAAGTATATGCCCTAAATTGTTGACTTGTTTGGTTTGTCCTCTCAAAAAATAAATAAATAATAAATTTAACCTTGCAAAATCGCACTGAAAAGGTTATAACTCACTCAAAAATCATGCATTCAGACGCCAACTATTTGAAAAAGAAATCATAACCATTTATGGACTCTAAAAGATAGTAATGTTAAAATTATATGTGAAAGAAGGCACAATTATTCAAGAATCACAACAAAAACACTGTTATAAAACAAAGAACGAATACAAGATCCAACGTTTAATTCAAAGAAAAACATTTGAAGACTCACAAAAATAATTATTTGGAAAAACTATCAACGAAACCACGTAAAAATAATCTACGGGCCAATATAAACAAAGACATCAAAAAGACGAAAGACATATACAAAGAAATCCACTACACTCATTAGCAGAGTTTTAAATTGAAAAAAATAATATTGTAAATTAAGTTAAAATTAAGATTTTCTTGTTATACATAAATATTACACTACTTCTTGTTGGTTGCCGGACTACTACTATCATACACTATTTATTACTATACTAGCCTAAGTACCCGTTCTTATAAAAAGAAAAGTGGGACGTAAACATTGTTTGTAATTTCATTGTTTAATATTGTTATTACAATGAAATAAACAAAAAATTTCAAAAACATTTGTACAAATATGAGATAGGATAAGGATTTAGTAATATACAGTAAAAAAACCATTTTCAATAATATTAAATTTATCTGAACCTTTATCTTACTTAAAATATCATATAGTCAATGTCTTAGAAATATATAAATTGGATGTTGTAAAGAAAATATTTATTAAACTTCGCTCTTTCTTTTTCTGAACTGTCAAATTTTTAATATTTAAAAACAAATAATATTATTTTTCATTCTCAAAAATAAACAAACGAAACTAACAGAGGATTTTAAGGAAATATATGCCTATGTTTATTTTTAAGAAAATTGTGTAAAATTTCAAACCGGTCTTCAACAAAATAAAAAATAAAACAACATACAAAAATCCGAAAATATTTCTTAATAAATGTATTTTTTAAATATTTTATCATTTTTAACTAAATGACAGTATATTTACTTATTGCTAATGAAAGTAAATATTGTAGCTAATGAAATAAATTTTGCGAACAATTTGAAACAAAATTATCCAATATTAATTAAAATACAAAATAAAATATTTTTAAATATTTTTAAACCGCAAAGTGTTTCATTTAATTTATTAAGATTGTATTGCAACCTTTATGACTTACTTCAATAAGATTCAAATACGTACAAAATATAATTTGAATCTAAATCTATTGATTTAGAAGAAACATCCTGAAATTCTATTTCCCTCAGGTAGTTTACTTTATTCTGTTTACTCGCGTTCTTCGAAAAAATACGTGCATTTATATTCCGAGCACCGTTACCTATCTCCTTGGAGCTATTCGAGATCCAATATTCATAACTTGCGTTTACCCAATCTGCACCCTCGTTGAAAATGATTAACGATGTTTCTACAGTCGAATCGATTGTTTAGGTAAACGATACTTCGATATGTCGAATGCTAAATCGATACGTTCAACTGAAACTGATAGATTAGATTATTGAAGTGGCAACCATACCACAAGGTAGGTATTTTATGCCACGTATGAATGAGGATTGAGTCTAGGATGATTTTGGCACGACCTTGTACTCTTGATACTGACTAAGGCAGACATGTTCCCTAGACAGGACTGTTAATTAATAGCCTAACAGCCGGTGGCTATTAAGGGAACTACAAGTTTAACGTGGAATCCGAACCACTGCCTCTGAATTACGAATTGGTCCAATTATGAAGATGGTCTTTGCGGATTAACGCAGTATTCAATTGTGCGGACGTTAAGCCACACTAGAGAACACTACACCCACCGACCATCGCTCACAACTATCCACAATTCGTGACCTCCAAGTAGCTGGATTACAGGACGTCGCCAGTGACGTCACCGTCCCAGTCATATTACTCATTGCAAATACGATTAATCGTTTATGTAACCAATTTAGGCTGATGTCCCCTACTCAGAGCCATGTAGTTCTCTTTCCTGAACGGTTAGATCAGCACCTTTGACTACCGTAGTCCGGAGAAGGCCGATCAGTGATCACACCTTCCTGTTGTCACCTCCCAGCCTAGTTGCTTGGCCAGACCCTGACAAATGAAATTGGATGCATGTTCACCTTATCACCGCACACCCTTCGACGTATGACTGGAACCGTTGCGTGTCCTGTAATCCAGCTACTTTGAGGAAATTAATTATTGGTAATAGTTATGCACTATGGTCGGTGGCTGTAGTGCTGTTCTCTTGTGTGTATTAACGTCCGCCCTATTGAATACTACGTTAATCCACAAAGACCATTCTTATAAGTAGAACAGTTCGTAGTTTAGAGTCCTACGTTAAACTGTAGGTTTCTTAGATATGCTATTGACTGTTGGGCTATTAAGGAACATGTCAGCCTTAGTCAGTAACAAGACTACAAGATCGCGCCACAATCATCCTACACTCATCTTTCATTCATACTTGGCTTAAAACACCTGGTTCTGGACAGGTAGCTATTTCAGTAACTAACTATGCGTTTCCTGATTCACTTGGGGTAAAGGAAGGGAAGAACAGGCACCAACAATGAGTGGTCGAAGAGAGGAAGAGGTTGAGCCAGATTAGCCCAAAAAAGAACATAGAGGAGGAAGGATTACGAACCTCGGGCCGCTAGCCTCCCTAGAAGGTGTAGTCATAAGCCAACTTGCCGCCCCCACACAGGTCCCAGCTAGCTTTGAACTGACTAATGGATTGAGTCTTTATTGAAGAATTATTAATATTATAAGACATCGTGGTATTTGTTGTTGTTTTGTTTATGAACGCTCGCACCAGTTTGAATACGGTCTTAATACACAAGTCCATTTCTTAAAACTTCGTAGTTTGTCGTCTGTTACATGTTTACATTTTTAGAAAATGCTAAAATTACTGTAACTGTTAACAAAATACTTTTTATTCAAACAAAACATTTCTGTAAACTAGATCAATGTTTACAATTTCAGTACTTGTTACATTGTTTTAGTAAGAAAAATAAATAAATTTTTTACACTAATTTCAAAGAATAGCGAAAAGTGGAAGAGAAACTAGATTGCCCAAAGTATATTAATATGACATGTAGAGATAAGAATTAGAGTGGCTAGTCAATAAAAGCTATTATCATAACAACTTTAGTGATTGGTTCGAAAATACTACAGTTATTGGATAAAGAACTAATCCAAATAAAATTAAACTCTTATTTAATTAACAACCTTTAGAATGAGACATATTCTTTAATTCTCCTAATCTGGCCAGATCCCCAAAATATCTTATTATCAATAAATAAACCTACCATACTATATATAATACACACACCAATCTTAATCTAAACTAATCTAATAGATGATTGTCCATAATCGGGTGGATCGAGCGTTGACGATGGCAGGTCCTCAGCCTAAGGAAAATCCAAAATAATTGAGGTAAATGTCACTCACCACTAGGTCCCACACACGGTATACACACGGTACCGGGCCCGGAATGCGTTTTACGGTGGTCCATCGGCGAGACACGACGAATACTGTCCGAAGATCTGTAGGTGAGATCAAGTCCAAAAGGTGACGTCTAGACGTGTTGTATTGAACGTTGGGGGTGTATACGTGAACCCTCTTCGCACCTAGCCAAGTGCTAAAATCCTCTTGAAAGAAGGTCTTGCAGATCCACCAACCATATTCAACATGAATACACCAAACAACATGAACCGTGAATAAGCTGTGAAAATGTCTCATCTCGGTGTATAGTGAACTCTCATATTCAATAAATATCTCCAATAATATTAGCCATCATGAATACGAAAAAGTGCTGTGCACGGAACCTGATCCTGTCTTCACAACATGATAATTGTTAATTAGGGGTGCACCCTACTGCCGACAGAACTCTGCCGCCGTCCACCTTGAGGAACACTATTATACGTATAATACACATCAATGAGTAACATTCAATATTAAAGTATCTTAGAGCCATTTGTAAAGCAGACAAGTGTGTTTTTGTAACAGAATTAAATAATATTGTTAATAGGTCCACCCGAAGTCGCTTTGCAGTAGTTTGTGCACGCTCATGAACATGACCGTTATATTTGTGTACGTAGTACACATTCTTCTGCATTTGAATGATATTATATATTCAATAATGTATTTAGCAAACATTTGTAAAACAAGTCTTGTTTTTTTGTAACTAACATATATAAATTTTTTACAATTTTAGAAGATTAAAAACAGAAGAAAAAGATACAGAACCAAGAAGTCATAAAGAAAGTTTTGAACAGACAGAAAAACTGTATTTGCCAAAAAGCAAGGTTTTTCGTATTTTGATAATTTTTATTATATGTGTGTTTTTCAATAGTTATTATACTGTTAATAGTCTTGAATTCATTAATTTCACAATTATTCTATAATTTAAATATCCCAGTAGCAGACCTGCGTAGTCAGTGAATTTCCAAATCAATAATATAATATTAATAATAATATATGACAAATTTTAGAGTTATTTGCCTATTCTCTATAAGATTGCCTTTGGAAAGGAGTATACAGGTTTGCTGCTTTGAGGAACACTAAAAGTAGGCGTTTCCAGCGTTAACAGATTTAGTTTTACTCGAGAGTAAAATAAAGTACTGACTAACCGCTAGTCCATAATAAAAATAAAAGTGTCATCGGTTTGATTCATTTTGAAATGTAATATCGCCGAACTAAGTACCATAGTAGACGAAACGTTCTCTCAAACGCCCAAATGACAATTATTTTTGTTAATTATCCCTTTTAATTAGAAGAGGTGTCTTTGCTGATCAAATTTTAATTGGATTCCGAGGTAATTCAAGTCGCGTCACGTTCGCAGGCTATTGCCTTTCATTATGACGTCATTGTTGGCGTGCTTCACACCGGAAAAGGAAATCCAAACAAGAAAAATTCAACATCCCAGCAAGTTTTTCCAAAAACGTATTCTTTACAGTATTTTCTAATTTATAAACTTCTGCCTTAAAACAAACAGTTGCAACAATTGAACTGTCATGAATTTTCTACTATAGTGCCAATTATTACACGTATCAAAGTACACTTTCAAGAGTAAATACCCCCGTAGCAGACCTGCGTACTCAGCGTGTATCCAAATAAATTTGATAAATATCCGTAAAAATAAGATAATTTGCTTATCCTCCGTAAGATAGTAGGCATTTTTATCATAAACTATTTTTATTTTGACCATACACCAAGTGTTATCAATTTCAATCCGTAAATAAAGTAGTTTGCCTATTCTCTATATGATTAACATGGAAAAAGAGTACGCCGATTACCTGCTATGATAAACACATAAAAATGATGTTCGAGCATTAATGGGTGGATCTCAACCATGTGAAACTAAATACCTAATTTCTACAAACTAACAATTGGAGAATTTAAATATCTTGCGAACAATATATTTTCACTTTTTACTTTGTTGGTATTTTTTTACGGTATATCTTTTTATTTACGTCATTATTTTACAGAAATTTTGGTACTTAAAACTTGGTACTTGGTATTTGACACACACACACACACACACACACACACAAACAACCACTTTTTGCGTTTGATCACCCTCTAATACATACGTCACCTCACGGCTCAACATCCGGTAATCCGGTCCACTAACACTTCCTAACCGGAAGTGTGACATCAAACCGGAAGCGCCCTTTATCAGTTTTCCACCAGATGGCGGTGGTCATCAATACAAGAGATAACATCGAGTCTCCCCAACAGTTATTGTCCAAATGTTGGAAATTATTTTCTCCCCTGCGAGTGAAGGAGTCGCTTTACACCACTGCAATAGAACCTAAACGTCGAAGGGTTAGAGTACTTTGTGGTTTCAACTGAAAATTTTACTTTCTCCTCCAACTAAATTAAAGATAAATTTACTTAGATAATTAATTAACAATCAACGATTAACTTCGTCCCCATTCAACTTAACAACAATTAACTTCGTCCGCATCCAACGTAACAACAATTAACGATCAACAATTAACTTCGTCCGCATCCAACTTAACAACAATTAACGATCAACAATTATCTTCGTCCGTATCCAACGTAACAACAATTAACGATCAACAATTAACTTCGTCCGCATCCAACTTAACAACAATTAACGATCAACAATTATCTTCGTCCGTATCCAACGTAACAACAATTAACGATCAACAATTAACTTCGTCCGCATCCAACTTAACAACAATTAACGATCAACAATTAACTTCGTCCGCATCCAACGTAACAACAATTAACGATCAACAATTAACTTCGTCCGCATCCAACGTAACAACAATTAACGATCAACAATTAACTTCGTCCGCATCCAACTTAACAACAATTAACGATCAACAATTAACTTCGTCCGCATCCAACGTAACAACAATTAACGATCAACAATTAACTTCGTCCGCATCCAACTTAACAACAATTAACGATCATCAATTAACTTTGCCCCCATCCAACTTAACAACAATTAACGATCATCAATTAACTTCGCCCCCATCCAACTTAACAACAATTAACAATCAACAATTAACTTCGTCCCCATCCAACGTACCTAACAACAATTAACGATCAACAATTAAATTCGTTTTCGTCCAATGACTAACTCCATACATGCAATTAACTAAACTATATTCAACTTAAAATGGGGTTTCGCTACTAAAAACTTGTTCGATGTGGTTTAATTACTCTACACAGCTATGTAAAATCCACAAAAAAAGAATATACATGTTTAAATAAACCCTAATTATTTTACTTACAACAAAAGTGGGCACCTATAATGTCTCACCTGAAACAAAAATAGTTCATTAATGACTGCAGTCACATGTACAGTATAGTGAAAATTGGACTAATTTTGTTTATATAAAAATAGTACATGTAAAATTGGTATTACATATAAGAATAAACAATACATTTCAATATACCAAATATGAAAACGTAAAAAAAGTCCAATACAAATTTTCATACACTATTTTAATAGACTAGCAGTAAGCCGGTCCTTTGTACGGGTTGTAGGATTCAGTAAAAGAAGAATGATTATCTTACCAAAAGTGTAAACCTGATAAAGAAAATAAATAAATACCATGCTTTATTATAAAGCATTACTTTACAATTAAACCTGTCGATGGCAGCTAAGAGTCCTGCAGTTTAACGTGGAGTCTGAACCACTGTCTGTGAATTTACGAATTGGTCTAATTATGAAGATGGTATTTTCGCGGATTAACGTAGTATTCAATAGTGCGGACGTTAATCCACACAAGAGAACACTACACCCACCGACCATCGCTCACAACTATCCACAATTCGTGACCTCCAAGTAGCTGGATTACAGGACGTCGCCACCGTCCCAGTCTTACTATTGCCAGTCCTGCCAAAGTGAGACAGGAGAGCGTCGATAATATTATGGTACCCCAGGTAGCCATTATTGTTAGTAGGATGTCATTACTGTTTGGTTTACTACAACTAAACTTCCTGCAAAACCGAATCAAAACACAGTTGGTTGTAGTTATTCGAAAAGGAGTTTTTATAGTATAAAAATATAAAACACTAGCTGACACGGCGAACTTTGTACCGATAGTAATAAACATTTGATTTTAATCATAAAACATCACAAATAACACTCACAAAAATATCCTCTGAGAAAAATTATATTTATACAGAAATTACATACCATTGATTACTTACTATTTTATGCTTGTTTCTTTGGCTTGCTCAATGGTTCAAATAAAAACAGCTGCTGTTTATATCTTAAAAGTTAAGATACATGTTGGAATTCAAAACAAAATTATTTCTCCGTAAGATTAACATGGGAACTTTGAAGGCGTATAGGGTAGAGATTTATGGGAAAATCGTCACAATAACTATTAGACTTTCCTATTTTAGGCCTAAAGAACCAGAATACCAAATTTCAGCCTTCTAGGTAATGGGGAAGTGGGAGAATTAGTGATGAGTGAGTGAGTGAGGGCTTTGAATTATACAGGGTGTTCATTAAAGTTGGGGACAAACTTCGAGGGGTGATAGTACTCATCAAAATAAACAAAAAATTTCCTATAAACATATGTCGAAAAATCCTTCGTTTAGCCGCTAGCCGCCATTTTGTATTTTATACAAAAAACTTTATATATAAAGAACTATTTAAGATACAGAAACCAAACTTTGCACACATATTTATCGGCCAAAGAGAAAAATATTCTCAAAGTTTCATTAAGTTTGCTTTGATATTTTCAAAATGGCGGCGGTTCTTAAAGTTAATGGTTTTTTGTTATTTAAATTAAAATATTTTTAAGCGCCATAATTTTGAAAATATAAAAGCGAACTTAATGATAATTTGAGAATATTTTTTTCTTTAGCCGTTAAATATGTGTGCGAAGTTTGGTTTCTGTATCTTAAATAATTATTTATATATAACGTTTTTTGTATAAAATACAAAATGGCGGCTAGCGGCTAAATGAAGGATTTTTCGACATATGTTTATCAGAAATTTTTTGTTTATTTTGATGAGTACTATCACCCCTCGAAGTTTGTCCCCAAATTTAATGAACACCCTGTATATATACAGATAACCAAAAAACATCAAGTCGAGAGGAACCGTATATTTAACACGACAGTCCGCTGTTCAATGGTCAACAAACGGCAGAATGATAATTTCGTCGACATTTACGGTCGGGTAACTCGTGAAAAACCAATTTTCTAAATTCCAAGAGCATCGAAATACAGGAGCTTAGACAGAGTCTCATCCTGTCCTTTACTGGCTTTAAAGCTTGTAAAAAGACCGTCTAGCCCTTTATTGGGTCCATAAACCCGCCTTATTGCTCTGACCGACTCATCTTGTATACTTTAAGAACAAAGGACAGACTTTCTCTGCTACAATGTCTTTGCTTAAACCAAACTTCCTGCTTAACTGAATTAAAATACAGTTTGTCGAAATCACTCGGCATGGAGTGTTTTATAACTGACAAAGCAGCCCCATACCACTCATACAGATATTACTGCTTGCTACGTATTTTGTTTACGTTTTTACGTTCAAACGATCATTGGAATCAGATAATACGCCCGTCACAGCAGACAAACATACACAGGGAATTTACGAATCAATAATAGTAATATATAGTATATATAGTAATAAGTTTAATAAAAGTTTAATATAAGACTGGGACGGTGGTGACGTCCTGTAATCCAGCTACTTGGAGGTCACGAATTGTGGATAGTTGTGAGAAATGGTCGGTGGGTGTAGTGCTCTCTTGTGTGGATTAACGTCCGCAATATTGAATACTACGTTTATCCACAAAGACCATCCTCATAATTAGACCAATTCGTAATTCAGAGGCCGTGGTTCGGATTCCACGTTAAACTGTAGGTCCATTAGTTGCCATCGGCTGTTAGGCTATTAATTAACAGTCCTGCCTAAGGAACATGTCAGCCTTAGTCAGTAACAAGAATACAAGATCGCGCCACAATCATCCTACATTCATTCCTCATTCATACTTGGATTAAAATACCTACCTTGTGGTATGGTCACCTTTTCAGTTAAAAGTATAAAAGTACAAATTATAAATATCTGTCAATAGATAAGAGAGTTTGCTATTCATCTTAAGATTAAAGAAAAGAACGGAAAGAGTATGCAGGTTTGCTGCTGTAAGGAACACTGAAAGTAGGCATTTTACAAAAAAAATCTTTATTTTCACTATATATCAAGTTTTATAGACATCTGTCCATAAATAAGTTTGCCTATTCTCCAAATGCAAAAAAATACATGGGAAATGAGTACGTAGGTTTGCTGCCATAAGAAACATTACATTTAGGATTTATACGGATACATTGATAAAACTTAACTAGATGAGCTTGCGTCCCAAATATTTTAAGAATTTTTAAGTAAATGAGTGAATTTTTAATTTTCGCTATTAAACAACGTACTGCGGTTACCATTTTGTATATTTTAGTAGCCAATTGCCCAGAGTCATGATTCTAAATACTTCATTATGCAATTTTTACTGCACCTTTTACTGCTTATTTTGAATATATTTAAGGGGAGTCGGTTGTCTTTATCTCCGCCAAGTTAATCTAATGCAACTTTGAGGTACATTTTCTCAGTAACTAGGCAGCATAATTGAATGATTTTATTTAAATTTTATTCCTTATATATACACCTCTTTCATGCCAGCATAGAACTTTTAAATAAGCCAACTATTTTTTTTCTTTTTTTAAATCTTAAATAATTGCATATAAACAATTTTTAAACTTAATGAAAACTGTATAAACAAGCCCATGGTAATTTCCTATGTTCATATTAAAGGTAAATTTATTAGAAACAAAACTAAAAAACAGAACTGAAATATCTTATGCCGTTTAGAAGATAATGTACCTTTTGTGAGAAAAACACTATTTTCGGAGAATTAGAATTGTTTCAGTGATACTTGGGCAATTGTTACCAAGAATAGCGTTACAAAAACGATCGTAACTAAGGTTACAGATATCAGAAATCAATAACTTTTTCACTAAAATGATAGTAACAGTAGTAGTAATTCATAGTTACATGCACTAAAAAATTATAGCAAATAAAAATATTAAAAATTTTTCCGTAATTGACCACCGACTTCCCTTGATTCAATATTCTAATTTTCACTTATCTATGTAAATAAAATTAGAGTTTTGTCTGTACATGCATGTACATGTTCGCTCAGAATTATTCATTTTTTAGTTATTTTTACTTTTCATTCGTTAGAGAAGCCGAAACCGGTCTTACCTCAATTTCTGTCTGTTTGTCTGTTTTTCGGTTTGTCTGTGACGCTCCAGGAGGCATTTTACGCCGTCTTCTCCGAAAAAACGGGAGAACCGATGACAATGAAACTTATTTCATGTATTCTCTACATTCCAGAGAAGGTTTGTAAAGGCTTGAAATCGCCCGATGCCCCTTGAAAAGTAAATAACGAGCATTTAAAAACCCACTTTTACGCCATATTACTCGCATTTTGAATCAGTTTTCAATGAATAACCTACTGGTAATGATCAGCTGTCTTTGTAGTTTAAATATTTAATAGAAATAAAAACAAACAGCTGTCAAATCGGGAGCGTTTCTCAAAACCGAGTTTTCACTACGCTATTAGTAAGTTATTTTAACGTTTAACTAATAATAATAATGGTATGAATGCTCTGATCAATTGTAAAGTAATGCTAATTAATGAGGCTGGGTATTGATTTATTTTATTTGTATTGATTTGTTTAGGATTTCAGGTTTACATTTTGGTATGATGACCTTTCTTCTTTAAACTGAATCCTACAACCCGTACAAAGGATGGGCATACTGCTAGTAGTCTACAATATGTGTATAAAAGGTATATATAAAATAGTTACGAAATCAATGAATTGGTTTTACTACAATCTGAATTTCAATGAAGAACTTTTAATAAATGCAAATCGCATCCCTTCTGTTTTATCTATAAAGGGAAACTTTCTTCATAACAATAGATTAATGCAAATTTATGGCATAAGTTTTCAGCTTTCTTGAGACCTAGGTCATCTAGGGAAAGAGATGCAATTTATTTATAAGGGAAAATGGAAATAGAAAGAACAGTTATTCACGTTTCATGCATGCATACATATACAGTGTGTGAGAAAGGTTCCAAAAAGAAGTAATACATTTTTAACCATAACGTATAAAACATCATAAAAACTGTCATTTAATAGATTCTATCATTAAAAATGTAATTATAAGTAGAAATACCCCCATCGCAGACGTCCTGCGTACTCAGAGAATTTCAAAATCAATAACTTAATATTAGTAATATATGACAAGTTTTATCATTATCTGTCAATAAATATGAGAGTCATTTACCTATTCTCCATAAGATGAACACGGGGAAGAGTATGCAGGTTTGCTGCTGTGAGGAATACTGAACGTAGGCATTTCTAGAATAAACTATTTTTATACCATTTATACCAAGTTTCTTCAAAAATCTGTCCATAAATAAAGGGGTTTACCTATTCACTGTATGATTAACATGGGAAATGATTATGGAGGTTAGCTGCCACGACAAACACGTAAACTATGATTTTTAAGTATAAATAGATGGATCTCAACCACATGAGGCATATCAAGTTAAGGGAGTTTTCAAATGTTCTTTGATTCAATGAATTTCTCACAATATGGTTCGTTACATTTAAGTAATAATTGTTATACAGTCAAGTCTAACAGTTTTGGCGGTTCTAATTTAAGTTTTAAATGAAACTTTTAATTATTTAGTCTACTCCAGCAAGTAAAATATTCCTTTTCCGAGGGGATTATACCAGAACCATAACCGAGTGATAGCTCCGTGTCCCCAGACCCCTCAATTCGCGAGGCGTCCATCCACAACAATTAACCCTCATGAAGAAGAATCTCCAACGAGCTATTTGTCCCGAGACTTCCGCTCCCAGGATCCCACCTTCCTTCGTCAACTTATTCTCATCCGAAGTGGTTTTTTTTTAATTTGATCGAATTTACAATAGGAGATTGAGGTAAAACGTACTATTATCGTAACCCTCGTAGGCCAGGAACTATATTTTTGGTTTTGGGATCCCCAGATACAAAAAAACCTACTTGTTCGGAACTGTACATTTGTATACGTGCGTGCATGATCACGTTTGTGTGCACCAGTTGACACGGTAATTCTCGTAAAAATCGAACCTCTATGAAATTTGGTCCAGACATGTGAAAGTTCAATTATCACAATTAAAGTTCAATCGGAACTGGTAGTTTGGGGGCATTTTAAACTCGAAAGTTGGGTTTTTGTAAATTAAATGTTATCTTTGCAACATTGCAATCTCAGGGGTGTTTTATTTTTAAGTATTTTTTATTTATTTAATTATTTAATTAATTATTGTACTGGCTGGCTCAATAAATGCCTACTTTTAATGTTCCTCACAGCAGCAAACCTGCATACTCTTCCCCACGTTCATCTTATGGAGAACAGGCAGCTAAATGTTATATATATGCCTATCAACAGATAAATGATAAAACATGTCATATACTATTATGTTATTGATTTGAAAATTCACTGAGTACGCAGGTCTGCTCCGACGGGGGTATTTCTATTCGTGATGAAGTTTTGGGATCCCCAGATACAAAAAAACCTACTTGTTCGGAACTGTACATTTGTATACGTGCGTGCATGATCACGTTTGTGTGCACCAGTTGACACGGTAATTCTCGTAAAAATCGAACCTCTATGAAATTTGGTCCAGACATGTGAAAGTTCAATTATCACAATTAAAGTTCAATCGGAACTGGTAGTCTGGGGGCATTTTAAACTCGAAAGTTGGGTTTTTGTAAATTAAATGTTATCTTTGCAACATTGCAATCTCAGGGGTGTTTTATTTTTAAGTATTTTTTATTTATTTAATTAATTATTGTACTGGCTGGCTCAATAAATGCCTACTTTTAATGTTCCTCACAGCAGCAAACCTGCATACTCTTCCCCACGTTCATCTTATGGAGAACAGGCAGCTAAATGTTATATATATCAACAGATAAATGATAAAACATGTCATATACTATTATGTTATTGATTTGGAAATTCACTGAGTACGCAGGTCTGCTCCGACGGGGGTATTTCTATTCGTGATGAAAATGTGCACAATAGTAATCTTAAAAAAACTATTACACCGAAAATAAACACTTACTATTTTTAAGCACCAAATTTAAAGTTTTACATTGAGTGCTTCAAACTATATGAAAATCTCAAAAATAAATAAAAACCCAAAACAGAATTGTTTTGTATTATTCCTAATACTATTTTGCTATAACTTCACGAATACTGTTTCCCTATTAACAATAATAAACCATACTAGATACTGGTGTAAAATCCTACAACACTCGCATGTAATCGTTACCTATTTACAAGTTTTCCCATTTGCCGAACCGCACAGGAAATGACACACATTACTGCTTCTAAGGAAGAGCAAACCATCAATAAGCCTTAGAGGGCCTGACCATCAATTCCCAACCTCATAACGCCGTTCTACGTCCAATAAGAATCACTTTATAAACCTAATAGATGATAGACGACCGTGCCATCATCGCGCTGACGAGACACTTCCTTTTATTTTATTCATTCGTGTTAACGTGATAAATACGTTGTCAATCGGTAGAAATTGTTAATTAACCACTTTTACACCTTATTCTCTCCGATCTAACCTAATCAACCGATAAGATATAAAACTAAATTAATCTTTTGACATAATAAAATGTACTGTATTGTGATATAATTATAGAATCACATACTTTCTCCTTATGAACAATAAAAAATTACGTACATTTAACACAACTATCATAATATGTAAATTATCTACTTCCCTGAGGGAAATAGGTTAGATCATGGATATGCCTGAAGGGAATGTTTTCACTTCATCTAAACAGCTGTTCTTATAACCAAACTATGACGTCACTGTTTCAAATTTTGGTATCGCAAATTTCCAACACCCCCCTTCCCCAGAGCTAAGACATATCTATGAGAAAATCATTTGAAAATCTTACAATTTTCCTAACGCCAAAATTGCACAAAATTAATAAAAACTATTGAAATAAGAGAATTCTAATCTATATATGTTTGTCTGTTTTTCTGTAGCACTTGACAATAGCTGCATGAAACTAACATGTATATTTGTAGAATGTATTTGCTTATTTTAAAACAATTCACTCCCTATTCAAATAAAGTACAGTTTAGATCAATATTAGCAAATTGTTTTCCCAGTTTCCCCAAACATAACCTGCTGTCAAATTAAATCCAATATTAAGTTTTTTTACATCGATCATTGATCTAAATTTTCTAATCCATATAAATAAAATTAGAGTTATGTCTGTACAGTGCTCAGAGTTATTCATTTGTTAGTTATTTTCACGTTTCGTGCGTTAGAAAAGCCGAAACCAGTCTTATCTCAATTTGTGTCTGTTTGTCTGTGACGCTCCAGGAGGCATTTTACGCAGTATTCTCCGAAATAAAACGAGAAAACTGATAACAATGAAACTTGTTTCATGAATTCTTTACATTCCAGAGAAGCTTTTTCAAAGCCTGAAATCATTCGCCGCCCCTTAAAATGCGCATGTTGCTTTCAATAATTATCAATGAACCTCCCAGTCATAGTAATCAGCTGTCTTTGTAGTTTAAAGATTTAATAGAAAGAAAACCCAACAGCTGTCAAATCAATTAGTTCATTTATATTGGTCATTTGTTTTAAACCTATTTCGAAATCATACTATATTAAAAATCTATTTTAACGTATAACTAATTATAATAATGGTTTAATTGTCAAGTAATGCTATATAATAAAGCTGGGTATCTATTTATTTTTTTATAATGATTTGTTTAGAATTTCAGGTTTACATTTTGGTACGATAATCTTTATTCTTCAAACTAAATCCTCTAACCCGTACAAAGATCGGGCTTACTGCTAGTCCAATTTAAAACTAATACGTAACAGCTGACGTGAGAATTTATTTTTTGTTTATTTCTTAAGGACTTCACGTTAATATTTTGTCATAATAAGCACCTTGATTCTCAACTCTAAATAATAAAACCCGTCCAAATACTGGCTTAAAGGTTGTAAGTAGATAAGCTATGGTAAGCTAGTACGATATAAAAAAATTTCAGTAACGTCAACTTTTTATGAGCCGTTAGCCATCGGTTTTGGTCCGGCGACCGTATCAATATGGACGAGCTGTGTGCTTTAGTGACAGGGTTACGACGCATTACGGCCTCACATCTGATAAATCCTGATCCCAATTTGCATTCAGGATAACGTTCCTGCAGGATTATTGGCGAACGGAACATAAATCACGGACTAATCCACCGGCCGGACATCAGCTGTCGCCTTGAATCTTCTTTTTACTGCTTGTAACATGAAAATAGCTCTCTGAATGTTTTCTCGGATAATGTGCAGAAATCTTTTTAAATATATATGATTAACTAACGGTAAATCCGTCCTTTTTACAGGTTATATGATTCAGTTTTAAGAGTCTGCATCATTGGTAGCCATCTTGGATTTTAGTCCCGTAAGAGCAATGTTAAATTCTGTCGCCTATATCTCCTTGACCTATTGTCATAAATTAACGGAAGAGGTGTCAAATTAAAGGTATTACAGTCCTCCAGGGCACCACCTTACAGAACTTCTTGTTTTCGCTCTCAATAAAAAAATAATAATGATTTATTTTGTAAAATATTCCTGGATTTTTGTTTTTGTATCAAGTTAAATTTTTTAACATATTGAAAAGGTCATGCCCTTGAGCCACATCTCATCAATGTACTTCCAAAGTTTTAAATTGATACTTTGATAATTAACGCCACTACACACGCCAAAGTGAAGGTATGTTCCGCCAGAATTTAACATTGCCCTTACGGGACTAAAATTCAAGATGGCTACCACTGATGCAGACTATTTTAAGTAAAAAGATAGACTATATGGTATCATCAGTCTGTGCTCGTGGCTTTTATAGAATTTTTAACTTTAAACTTTTAAGGAATGTAAGTCTTTACTCTTTTTTTAGTCAGGCAATTTAAATTGTTTATTTCAGCTGAAAATCTTGTTCACGAGCATATAGTATTGAGAAAGCACAACCTTTATAGAACAGCTAGTAGCGTCAGAGCCGCACGCATAGCCTTATGACACTGTCTGTACTTATAATCATATCAAACTATGAACCTGAAATCCTAAAGAAATAAATACAAAAATTCCTCGGCTCAATTATTTTACCCTAGTTTACAATTAGATTAAACCACAAAATTTGTATCGGCCAACTTTGAACACCTAACAGTAAATACGTGTTAACTTTAAGATTGACCATGTTCTGAAGTCAAAAAACATTTCGGATTCATTGTGAAAGATAAGATATTCTGGGTTGTGTATGGTTAATAACACAACTACAACTATAAGACATATTCAAATCAAAGTATCAAAGATGATTAAAATCGGTTTAGCCGTTTCTCGAGCTATAAACGGTTTTGTATATATTGATGTGTAATTTTTAACTAAGGCATTTATTAACATATACCATTTCATTGGACACGAAATAAAGAATAGGTACATAAACCCCCAAAACTGTAAAGTATCAACGTGACAAGTTAAACTGTTCATTTTTTACAGTACTTATTTACTTTATAGTTTTAAATTGACGATTGAAACAGAAAGGCATTGAATCAAATTGAAATCACAATGCTAATGGAAAGTAAACCAAGTAAGATGTAGCTTTAGAAATCAAATGTTTTGATTGTAGAAAATTTGTAAACAAGCTTACTCTCCATAAGGATAACATTAGAAATTGAAAATGCCATAAAATTGATACTTATGGAAACTGAATTTGCCTAAAGCAAGATCGGAGCAGAGACGAATCCAAAAAATCAAAGATCTTAAAAATCAGTCCAGCTGTTCTCGAGTTAACGCAACTTAGTTTTATTTATTTAGATTACTAACTAATACTAAGAGAGTTCTGAACTAAATTATTAGGTAAAAACTTTAACATCATAGTTTAGAATAAACTTAAAGGACAACGTTTTGGGTTTCCATTCCGTTTTCTTTCCGATCTCCGGATTTCCTCGGGGCTTTGAAGTTTTCCGTGATGGAGTTGTTTTATTCAACTCTCAACCTCAACTTACAACCTTTGTTTGTTATGTCAGCGCCAATGTGGTCTGCTCCTGATGCAAGCAGTAAAGTTATTAATGCCGTTGAACTGTGAGATTAAATTGAATCAAAATAATTCAAAAATTCGAAAAATCTTCTATTATGTTTTAGCTCACTAAAATCCAAATGTGTAAATGAACATTCATATTCTTGGAAATTTAAAGTGTTAGTTGAATTAGTTAGTAAGTAAAATGGGGACTTCTCCAGGTAGGTATTTTAAGGCAAGTATGAATGAGAAATGAGTGTAAGATGATTGTGGCGTGATCTTGTAGTCTTGTTACTGACTAAGGCTAAGATGTTCCTTGAACATAACTGTATAAGGGAAAACTACACCCACCGACCATCGCTCACAACTATCCACAATTCGTGACCTCCAAGTAGCTGAATTACAGGACCCAGTCAATAATTTAGTCAGTAACATTTTAATTTAGAATAATTTTTAAAAGGTTCAGGATCAATGTAATTAAATCAATATTGATCTGTTGGTTGTTTTCTATTTCTATTAAGTAATTTTAATAGATCACGTGTTTAGTAAAACTTAGAAAAAATATGTCTAGAATTGCGCAGAACTGGATTTCTTTAGAACTCGTAACTATCTTAGAGCATGGATCAGTTTAAAGTAGACAAACCTTTTCATCAAAACGTGGTGTATACGCTGCATAGCAAGTTTCATGGAAAACAGTTGGGAGATAAAAATATTCTCCATAAGAATAACTTTGGGCACTTTCATGAACAGTAAATATATTTTCAAATAAAACTAATTTGTTTAATTTTATAAGCTGGCTTCAATGGTTGTGCTCAAATTATACTTTGCCTCCATTGTTTTCACGAAAGACTTGAAAAAATGATTTATTTACATTTAAAAGCACCATATTGAAAAATAAAATCAAAATAAATCGTTTTTTAGTGTTAGAGGAGTTAGTTTTTCCCTTTATGACTTTTGAACGGCCATTTTTACAAACGTGCGGGTGGTGTTATATTGTTGTTCAGTAGCTGTAGGTGGGGATCTATAGTTTAACTTAGATGACATCAGCTATTTTACTATTAATTAACAGTCCTTACAAAGAAACATGTCAGCCTTAGTCAGTAACAAGACAACAAGATCGTGTCATAAACGTCTTAGACTCATTCCTCATTCATATTGGCTTTAAACCCCTACCTGGGTAGGTAGCTATTTCATAGAGGTCGGACACGCTGAGAGGTAGATTTACGGAATTTACGAATTTTGAATTTCTAACGAAATAAATTTCACAATATGCTGTATTACGTGTTAGTAGAGAAATAGTTATTTAAGTCTAGCTGGAGCTATCCAGTGAAATTCACAGAAACATCTCACGAAGGCTGGAACTAGTCTGTCACCAGTTCGCAGCAAGGATTTACTGCCAGTAAAACTGGCGCGTGTTTCGGGACAAAGAACTCATTCACGCCAGGTTTCACCGCCGATATTGGACCCGACCCAGCAACTTGTTTTACCCTTTTGACCTCTCTATTTCCCTACGCGTTCCTCGCATATATAATAATATTAATATTGTGCAATTTTACAAGCTTAACTACTACAAAGAAAGCCTATCTATTATTAGATTAAATTGCATTATTGAAATAGCGACCATACACAAGGTAGGTATTTTAAACAAGTATAAATGAGAAATGAGTATAAGTGACGCGATCTCGTAGACTTATTACTGACTAAGGCTGACATGTTTATGACCTTATTCAGGACTGTTAATTAATAACGCAACAGCCGATGGCAGCTATGACACCTACAGTTTAACGTGCAACCCGAACCATGGCCTCTGAATTACGAATTGGTCTAATTATGAGGATGATCTGTGTGGATTAACGTAGTATTCAATAGTGCGGACGTTAATCCACACAAGAGAACACTACACCCACCGACCATCGCTCACAACTATCCACAATTCGTAACCTCCAAGTTGCTGGATTACTTGAGGTTGCCACCGTCCCAGTCAAAATTTTATGTACATAAAAGTATAGTTTATCTGTACATTGCTAGGAGTTATTATGATAATTTTGGTTATTTTTACGTTTTATACGCCATTAACACCCGAAATGGGTCGTTTCAATTGCTTGCTGTGTGTATCTTTCTGTAACAATAAACAATGTAGTTTTGAAACTATTCTCCATGAAAACGAAAACCCACTACAATTAAACCTATTTCCATTATTCTACACATGTTAGAGAAGGTTTTCGTTAACTTTGAACCGACCCACGCACTGTGAAAATAAGGTAAGGTTTATTAATATCTCGGTAGCCGTTGGAGATAGAGGAAAACTTAAAGGAACTAAATTGTGTAGTTTTTTAAGTTGATTCTAATGGTAAAAGATAAAGTTTAAAGATGTTTTAAATTGCATATAAAAAACGTAACAAATCTAATTTTTGAATATGAAACTCCCCCTTCCAAACCACCCGTTCCGATTGACCGATATGTCTGGTTTACGAATTCGTCCGATTAAATGTAGGAATTAAACGTTTGTACCAAAGTCTGTCTCAATCGGACTTTTTTACGAGAGTTCACAGACACACACACAGACTCACGCGCACGCACACTTATAACGACTCATATATTTTAACGACTATTGTTTTTGGCCTCTGAACACTTTAAAACGAAAAAATAGCATGATCCCGGGTTTAAGTCTTGCCATGAGACCTACGGTAATAGCCTCTTTCCTATGGAAAATTCGCTAAAATTGATTTTCAAAATCTTGTGTTTTATGTATATATTTTTGTTTTTGGTCAACCTTTAGTCGTGAAACTTTTTGTGTGATTTTATTAGAAGAACTACTAAGTACTCACTGAGCCAAAAAAATTAATCCCATTAATAATTTTGGATTTTTCATAGTAGTTTCCATTGTAACTTAAAATTTGTTTCTGAAATTTCTACATTAAAAATTTATATTTTTTGATTACTGCAACTACAATTCGATCACTTCGTACATTCTACATCCTATATAGTGTAAAATTTCAGTACAATATTTAGTTTTGACATGGATATGTCTTACTAACATATTGAAACAGTGACGTCATTTTGGTTAGAGACGTAATAGTTCGGTTACAAGAATATTACTATAGATGAACTAAAAACACTATCTTAAGACATATCCATGATCCAACCTATTTCCCACAGGGAAGTAAATACAAACATTGTTTTCACAATAAATGGAAATTGGAGGTCTCCACTTAAAAATATATTGCACCATTTCGAGACTTTTCTAAACGATGTAAACGTAAGTTCAAATATAAATTTTATCAGTATAGTGAAAAATTGTAATCGACTTCAGTAAAATCCACCTACAACCTGTCACAATCGTCTTCTGACATACACAAAACACGACCCCTTTAACCGTGACGAACGGATCGCATTTCTTATTACATTTATTCCGCACAATGGGACACAGGGGCGAGGGGGGAGATGTATAAATCATATCATCTCATACCTAGCATCCCTTTGAATTGATAGAAGCAATATCTCGTGAAATATGAATGTTTTCAATATTACTCCAGTGTCTCCGGAGCGTACGTTGGGAGGACGAAGTCTGTCAAATATTAGAGTGAAATAAGTTACGAACGTAAAATGGTAGGTCGTAAAATGATACAGTTTAAAACGTTAAAAACTCCAACGTGGAAGTTACACTAACCAAAATGATCAAATTTTTTTAAGTGTATTTTTTATTTTATAAAAAACGTTTCTTAGCAGTAATATTATAGATTTTCGGTTAGTACGTTTTATTATAGTGGCAAATTACTTGACTCCTATACAAAAAAATTATAGAAAACTAGCTCACCCAGCGAACTTTGTAACAGTAAATAGCTGTATGACAGATAATGATAAAATTTGTCACATATTATTATTTAGTTATCGATTACGCATTACGCAGGTCTGCTGCGACGAGGGTATTTCGTCATAATGCCGTGAAAACTATCGTTTAAATTCATGCTTTGCGGGTCAGATTCTGGTGAAATACATATAGTTAATAACACAGGACTAAATTATCCTTTCGTCAGTCGCAAAATTAAAAATTGTATGAAAAGCATTGTTTTCAAACCTTGTAATAAAACAGTACAAAAAGTATATTATTTATTAGAGTACTTTTATAAATGGGTTTTAAATTGGAACGTGAAAAATTATCATTTATAAAAACTTTCCAACAGAAATCACAAACCAAAAAAGGGATATAACACAACAGCTAAACCGAGGAGACCCTGCTGTGCGCCTGCACGAGCGAGATGCAATATGCGTAATGCACACATTTTGCGTTTGGGATATTACGGCGCTTTCCTACTATCTATGCTCTATATGTAAATAAAATTAGTGTTTTGTCTGTACATTGCGTGGAATTACGATTTTTTTTATTATTTTTCAATACTAATCTACCTATGCAACATTAAAACACTGTTATGGTTCAGGGGGTTATAAATTTTAGTAATTTACATATAGAAAGCGCTTTATTATTACTGAATTCGCAAGTGCATCTGTATTTTCTGTTCCAATAAATTCCCTTGAACAACAACTTTCACTTTCACTGTGTCTAATCAGGAACCGTCTGTTCAGAATTGTTAGCCTTCAGCTTATAACTTGTTTAATCCCTGCGCGGATAAAATTTCCCAACATTGTACAATTAACATATTTTATAGTACTGTAAATAAAATTAATTGAAAAATAAATATTGCAATCCTGGTATTATACATTACTTACAGAAATAGCTGATCTCTTAAATAGCCATGTGGCTAGAGAGATTAAACAAATAACTGCATTGTAATTAAAATATGTATTTGAAATAAGAATAAATTTTGAAAAAATTTTTCTTATTTTACTGCTCGAGCAAAATTTATTGCTTTTTGAAAACTTTTTGATAAGTTTCTAATATGTTTGTCATTGTTTATCTATATTAAAAATAACTAAAAAAATAAAACTCTATATATGTAAAAAAAATTTTCGATCGTTTTAAGTTCTTGATTAATACAACTATGAATTATTCAGTAAATTTAAGAATTCATAAATGCAATTATCAGGTACTAAACGATTTGACATTTATTTATAACTTAGGTCCACTGTTGCAGAAATCAAAAAAAAAGTCACCATTCATCTGTAATGAAAATATTGTGTTTATTTGCTTGCCACAGCCAATCCTCATTCATACTTAATTAAATACCTTTTGTTTCAATTTATTTTTTAATCAAAAATATGACAATAAAAAAATTGATTTACATAAATTTATCATTCTAAAAAATTAAACCATTAATTAAATCTATTTTTTCTTCATAAAATATACTTTAATACTGTAATAATTACGCATAGTGAAATTAATAATATTTTATAAAATTTTAATTTAAAATAAATTCATTTGGAATTATTTTTAAATTTGATGTATATCATTACAAAAAAACTATCGCCTTAATATGAGTCAAACAATTAAATAATTTAATTAAAAATAAAGGAATTGAATTGAATTCTTACGTTATAACTCAGAAAAGCCGACACGAGTCTTATTTCAATTTGTGTCTGTCTGTCTTTCTGCAACTCTAAGCAAAATCTTTGTAACGCTTTGTTGTGAAAACGAGAGTGCGGACAGTTGTTTATCTATACTTGTTATCAAACTTCTTTATCTATACCTTTAAACAAACCCGCGGACTATGAAAATAAAATAATGAGCTCTGTATTCCAGTTACTTGGAGGTCACGAATTGTGGATAGTTGTGAGCGATGTTTGGTGGGTGTAGTGTTCTATTGTGTGGATTAACGTCCACACTATTGAATACTGCGTTAAACCGCAAAGACCATCCACATAAATAGACCAATTCGTAATTCCACGTTAAACTGTTGGGCTATTAATTAAAGTCCTGTCTAAGCAACATGTCAGCATTAGTCGGTAACATGACTACAAGATCGCGCCACAATCATCTTGCACTCAATCCTCATTCATACTTGGCTTAAAATACCTACCTTACGGTCTGGTTGCCATTTAATGATCTAATCTAATCAAAAACACAGTGTTGAGCAATAATACAAAATGATTTTACGTTTTACAGGACATTTGATCTAAAATAATATAACCATAAGGTGTTAAATTAAAATCAGTACTAGTTTTCTTTCATTTATAATTCAATTTTAACCTATTTCAAAACTATATGATGCTAAAATACCATCTTACCGCATAGTGAATTTTAATAATGAAAAATTTTCTAATTTATCCAATTGTAAATCAATGTTAGATAATTCAGCTGGGAATTTATTTTTAAAGTTTTGATGTGTATATCATCGTGCTAACCAAACTATCACCTTCCTTCTTAACAATGAGTCAAACAATCCGTACAATTTAAATTTTACCGTTACCAAAGTATTTTAGTTTTAAAACTTTTAATTGGCCGCCTTTTTGGATTTTAAGCTTGGATCATGTTAGTTATTTTGTTATTAATAGTTAGTCTACTAGTGTAAAACACATACTAAATTTGAAAATAATCCGTTAAAAATGTTTGAAATAAAAAATATTTTGTGAAAAATACAAAATAGTGGATATCTAAGAAAATAAGCATTTTAGGCCATACCTCTAGCAGATTTTTTCTTCCTTTTAATGTACCTAATCACTCACCGAAGTCCTGAAACGTTTTTCATGGACACCCTGCATATGTAGTGTTTAAAATTTAGTAAAAATAGCTTTGAACTTTAAAGTAAGTATTTTTTAAATCATATAGCAGAATATTTATTTTATTTTCAAACGTTAATGTTATGTCAAACAACAGAGGCACAGAATTCATGTCCACTTTATCGACATCATTGTTTCAATGTCCTACTGCCCACAGTTCGTATTGTTCACGACCTATCGGCTACCTATTCTAGTATGCATTACGTTTCTGCCCACGACCCACGTACGGCCTCAGTACCCGCCCATCTCTTTATCCCACTTTAGCAATCAAGTAACTTTTTGTTAATTTATTGATATTGCCCACCCTTCCTTACTTTAAACTCCATATCGAATGAAATTATTTTTTTTACCCATGCACCAGCAACAGACCAGTGAAAATTGCGTTTTATTGGCTTCCAAAGTGGCTACAAATATTAACGACTTTGCGTTGCGTGAGAACATCAAGAAAAACTTTTTGTATTTACTTCCCTGTGGGAAATAGGTTAGATCATGGATGTTTTAAAGGGAATGTTTTAAGTTCATCTAAACAGCTGTTCTTAATCTTTTATATTTAAAATTCAATACAATAGTTCTGGTAGTTTTTATGGAAACCTGTTACTTGTTTTTCATCTTAAAAATTACCAACACCCCCCCCCAGAGCTAATACATATCCATGTCAAAAAACACGACAACCAAAGTGTTTCCCAGCGTTAATCTATTTTGTGGTCTAATTCGCCATTGTCCACCAACGTCTGAACTGGATTTTATGGAGACATGTTTTGACTTATAACAGTTTCAATCCTCATTAAATTAGTATATATTTTATCACTGGGACCAAAAACAGGCGTTTTTGATACAAGCACAAGTTTCAAAGCCGAGGCTGTTAAATGTGCAAGTATATATCAAAAAGGCAATTTAGTGCCGTGTGATGAACTATATACTTTTTGTCATACTGCTAAAAATATATAAAAACTCGTAAAACATAAATTATTACCTGATTTAAAGTACAATAGTTGTCGACCATTTTTGTCGCTTTAGACTAATCAGCTGTTATGTTATGTACTTACGTTGTAGCAGTTCTTTCTTGATTCCTGATTGCTTTTTTAGGTTATGTCAGTGTTATTTAGTTATTGTTATCGATAGTTCGATCTCAACCATTCGATAGTTCAATTTAATTGTCGATAACCAGTTTTACAATCGATATCCGGAACGTACGAAATGCATTGTTTTAGTTATGTTATCGATTATTTACAATCGAATGCTGACCTCGAATCAAAACTATCATCAACAATCTTTTGCGGTATAGGACTCAAAAATTCATCATAATAATAGGTTCAGCCCTAGGAAGAAAAAAGGACAACTCTTGCTCTTCAACACATGTATCTAAAACAGCTGATTTTGTATGACGAAAAAGCAATATTCCTGTTCTCAACATTGCATACAACCAACATTTATACGAGGTACGTACGCAATAAGGAGAGAGAGTGAGGGTAATGGAATGAAGCTATGTAAAGGTAGGCGAATGTGTCCTGCGAGGCTGCTACAGAAGTGATAAAGTTAGAGCAAAACGCACCCAAGAGGGGGTCACTTATGTAAATGCCCCCGGCCGTCCCAAGACGCTCATTTGGAAACTTGGTTTTCTGCTTGCATTTCACCCGGGGTAATAAAAAACTTTCTCAAGTGGTTCAAAATTCATTTTATAGATTATATTTTACCTATCCCTGAATCTCTCTTGTGTTGAGAACAGAGAGCACAGAATAGAAATATTTACAAGTATTATTATACGTAAAATACAATATTTATATTATATACACAACACAAGAAGCAGTATATAAATATTATTTATATTCTGAGCTCGTTGGTTGAGAGATCTGAGATGAGAATTATAGACGCTGAATTATATTCGAATCCCGCAAGGGTCGAATCTGGACCCAGTCGCCATTTGTCATTGGGCTACTAATTAATGATGCTTCCTAACAACAGGTCGACGTTAGGTAGTAACAAGACCGGGGTTTGGACCGTTCCCCATCAAAACGTTAAAAATGCCACTGGCGTAGAAATACACAAAAAAAATCTTCGATTATAATATTGTTATTTTGTGTTTTTTAAGCGTTTTTGATGGGAACGGTCCTAACTGAATAGGAAGTTCTCAATATAATTAGATTAGATTAGATCATTGAAATAGCGACCATAACACAATGTAGGTATTTTAAGGCAAGTATTAATGGAAAAACGAGCTGTTGTTAGAATGATTGTGGCGCGATAACCTTGTAAGGTGGGGGTGGGGGGGGGGAGTCTTGTGGGGGGGGGGGGGGGTACTGTAGGGGGGGGGGTGGGGGTTAGGGGGGGCGTGGGGGCGGGGGGGGGGGGGGGGGGGTGGGGGGGGGGGGGTGGGGGGGGAGGGGGGGGGTGGGAGGGGGGGTGTGGGGTGGGTGGGGTGGGGGTTGGCTGACATGTTCCTTAAATAGAACTGTTAATTAATATCCCAACAGTTAATGGGATATCTAAGAGACCCACGGTTGAACGTGGAATCCGAACCACTGCCTCTGAATTACGAATTGGTGAAAGTGTCTCTAATTATTAGGATAGCCTCTGCGGATTAACGCAGTATTAAATAGTACGGACGTTAATCCACACAAGAGACACTACACCCCCGAACCATAGCTCACAACTATCCACAATTCGTAACCTCCAAGTAGCCGGATTACAGGACGACGCGACTGTATGAGATTGGTTCAAATATATGAGGAGACACATTATTATTGTATTAGAAATCATTATACACAACTTAGTTTTAAATTGATCTGTGTCTTTGTATTTGATGTAAATTAAAAATATTCATACTACGTTAAACGATCAATTTTCTAAGACTAAATCCGTTAGTACTTGGTATGTATGTGGCTGAACCTATGCAAAAGGGCAGAGCTTAATGTAATATCAGACCTGAGTATAAAAAAATATATTTTTATAGGAATTCAAGTCACGTATAAAAAATATGGTCTATATGAATGCCAGTCAGGTATATAAGAACGTGGTCTATAAGAATTCCACTTCAGGCATACACGAATTAGTCTATAAGAATGCCAATCAGGTATAAAAGCATATGGACTGTAACAATGGCAATCAGGTATACAACAATTAGTCTATAAGAATGCCAGTCAGGTATAAAAGAATATGGTCAATCAGAATGACAGTCAGGTATATAAGAATATGGTCTATAAGAATGCCACTCAGGTATACAAGAATTAGTCTATAATAATGCTAGCCAGGTATATGAGAATATAGTGTATGGGAATGCCAGTCAGGTATACAATAATTATTATATAAGAATATGGTCTACAAGAATGTCATTTAGGTATACAAGAATGTCAGTCAGGTATATAAGAATGCCGCTCTTGTATAAAAGAATGTGGTTTATACAAATGTCACTCAGGTATACAACAATTAGTCTATAAGAATGCCTATCGTATATAAGAAAATGGTCTATGAGAATGCCAGCAGGATATATAAAATGTGGTCTGTAAGAATGCCACTCAAGTATGATAACTATGGTTTCCTATAGTTAAAGATAATACACTGAATAACTAAGTTACGTTAAGTATTTTTTTACGAGGACAAATGGTAACTTATGGTAGAGAACGATAACAATTCAGTTAACTCAAAGAGGCAAGGTCCTCTGAAAGGGAACAGAGAGAGGCCTTTTAAAGATCCAGCCAATATTATAAAAGCAGGCTTGTTAAACCTAAAAAGATCTCTATCTTTGATCTTTACATCTTTCACAATTACCTGATGATAAAAAGTTCAAGCTAATATTTTAAACATAATGACGTCAATGTGTCAATTCTGTCTTGTCACTGAAAATAAATCTATTGCTTTTTACCACGATTTTGATAAAAACATTGAGCATAAAAATGTAAGGACATTTTATTTCAATTTAATTATACACCGCCGGTTATTGTCACTGTATTTTATTTACCTACCCAGTCTTCGTTGAAGTTTTCAAAATGGGATCTCTAGTATGAATAAAATTATAGATTTTTAAAAATCGCCGAGTAAGAAAACGTATTCACTAATAAAATAAAATAAGGTTACAAACTGTGAGTGAAAAGTCAGTTTGTAAAAATTTCTGATATAGGTACAATTACATAACCAACAATTATTATTCTACATATTTATTCCATGGTTAGTTACGACACTCTGAAACAAGTAGGATAAAATATTCTGGAAATTTTATATCAGGAACCTTATTTGATTTCATCAGTCAATAGCGGTTCCAGGAGCACCATAATGAGTTACTGTTTTCAACCAGAAAAGTAGTGTATTTTAACACAATAATTTAAAACATAGCAAGATCATAACCTTACCATTTATTACCTTTAGTCAAATCAGAAGTGCATATAGGCCTAACTTATTAATACATCCTTTCGTCAGATAACTCAAACATAACATTAATCTATTCTATAATATTATAAAGAAGAGGTGGTTTCTGTATGTTTGTTTGTGGGTTTGTTGTGGCAAGTAAATGCGAAAAATACTGAACCGACCGGTTTGAAATTTTACACAAAGGTAGATCTTAAACTCATGCAACACTTACGCATACTCATTTCCTTAAAATCCTCTCGGGCTACGCCCTGTGAACGTTCTAAGTTTCAATGTTTACATTTTTAGAGAATGAAAACATAAAATTACTTGAATGTCAACAGCTGTGAATACTAAAATTTGACAGTTCGAGAAGAAGGAGAAGAAGAAGAAAGAGCTGCCGTGACCGGCCTAGGTTTCAATGATTACATTTTCTAATGACAACATCCGTTTGCACTTAGACAACAGTGAGACGGTATACCGGCTGAAGAGGCACGATTTTACAAATCTAAGTGATCGATTCAAATAGCTGTATCTAAATTATAATACTGTTAGTTCATTCAATGGTTTGTCACTAACAACTAATGTCAATTTCGTATTTTATCTCATTTACTTATTGTTATAATTTGATGAAACAGATTGTAAATAAATAATACTGGTTATTAAAAAAATCCGTTTGCACTACATTTTGACAGTTCGGGAAGAAGAAGAAATAAAGTTGATTTTTCAGATAAACTGCTGGATCGAAATTAGTGAATTATTTGAAATAGCGGAATGGTAGATTTTAAGTTTTTTTTCCGACGACTGTCTCTATTACATTAATCCTTATCCTCTCCCAATATTTGACATATGTTACTTTGAAATGTTGTAGACACTCCTGTTTTGTCATTTTCTAAACAATGAAGAATTAATTAACAATATCTTAAATGTATCAGTAGAGCCTACACCTTTCAGCCTTTTTAGCCCGTGCGAAGAACGGGTACTTATTTGGCTAGTACGTAATATAACAGCTGTTGTGTATCTTTCCTATAAAAGCCATATTACATTTAGGTTTTGTTTGATTTTAGGTTGAATTAGAAAAACTGTGAATCAATCCACTCAGGTTCATTTGTTTCGTGGGAATGTTATTAATATGTTTTATCGTTTCAGTATTGTTATTAACTATGCCGCGACCCAGAATATCCAATTTTTCACAACGATGTCGTAATGCTACTCGACTACAGGACATTGCCAATCTGGAGGTTAACACGTATTTACTGTTAGGCGTTACGAAGTTCGCCGGATCAGCTAATTTAGTAATAAGAGGAAAGCAGAATTTACGATTTAGGCTACGGATTTGATTTTACCATTTACCTGTTGTGGTAGAAATAGAGACTCTCATCATCGTGAAAATTGTTCATGATTACCACTTACGTATTTCAGAAATGTCACAATACACGAGCACAAACACATAAAATAAAACTTTTAGTTCGACAATATAAGAAACGTAGGATAAAACTCGGAACAAAACCTAACCTCACTCACGGCGGCGGCTCACGGAAACTAACTAAAACTTAACATCCATTGTTGTCATTCATGTGGCGACATGTCGATGAAGTACCAACCGGAAGACCTGCCTCTTGAATATCTTCACCTCACGCTGTTTTAGTCATTATTTCAATCAGCTGATTCAACATCAGAAACAACAAAATCTAGAAATCTGTAAAGACCTAATGTAATGTTAACAATCGTACGCTCAATATATCAGTGACGTCTTGAATTTTACTGTTGGTAAAATACATAATTAACTAATTCGAGAGATACTTATCACAGAAAACTATTTCAATTAAACACGAGGTTAAGTAAATGCATATATATAATTATATTTTATATTTGATAAGTAAAAGAAAATGAACGGTATTAAAGTAAATTTCTGTCATACACATTTTTACTACAAGATTAAATATTTTTAGGGAATGGAATGATCCCCCCTGAGGAAATGACAAAAAAATTGAGTTTTATTGGGTGATGTGACTTTACACTGCAAACAGAGTTGCATGAAAAAGGAAGATATTATTGATAATAATGTTCTCCACATTAATTACATTTAGATAATGTAGGCTACTGTATTTCTGTGAGCTGTAAATATAACTTTTCTCTGGAATCATTAGTTATAGACTAATAATTTTCAAAAGACTACTTGTTTACTTTTAGAAGAAAACAGTACCTGGTGACAGAGCTTTGCTCCTATAGAATAAGACATGTATTATAAAAATTAGTTAGGAAAATTAAAACACATTTATTACTCAATGAAAACATTAATGTGGTTCAAATAAAACCGATTTAAAACACCATAATTGACATAGCACTGAGGAAAAAGTATTGCCCCTGAGTATTGCCCAAAGTATTGCTACATTTACTCAGTAGAGTTTGTAATCTAAATATATAAAACAAAGTCAAACAAAGTGTTAGTTACACACTTTATAACTCGAGAACGGCTGGAACGATTTTAATGATCTTTGATTTTTTGGATTCGTCTCTGCTCCAGTCATGCTTTAGGCATATTCAGTTTCCATAAATTCAATTAGTTTCCATTTTATAGCGTTTTAAATTTCTAATGTTAACCTTATGGGAAATAAGTTTGTTTACAAATTTGCTAAAATCAAAACATTTGATTTCTTAAAACAGCTGTTGGTTACTCTCTGTTAGCAATATGCTTTACTATCCAATGCCATATGAATCATTCATTAATGTAACACTATGAAGTAAATATGTGCTGTATAAAATGAACAGCATTATTCGCCACGATAATAGGTTACGGCTTTTGGGAATTATGTTCTGTATTTATATATTTTTTATTTTCTGTATGATTAAAAGTCACATGTTTATATGTTTGCCAAATAAAATAATTACAATGTTTATACATATTAGGTTTATTATAATAATCAGCTGTTAAATATTTAAAGCTTTCACAACGAAGCCGCAATGCTATTTGACTTCAGAACATGGCCAATCTTAAAGTTAACATGTATTTTCCTTTAGGCGTTACGAAGTTCGCCGGGTCAGCTAGTCCAGATATATTGGTCAATTGGAACGGGTAGTTTAGGGAGTTTTGTACCCCCAATTTTAAATTTTTTCTTTTACCATTAGAATCAGCCCAGAACTACACAATTTAGTAGTCTTGGAAGTTTTGCTCTATATCCAATCGTTACCGAGGTATTAAAAAAACTTAACACCGTACATTGTATTATGGGACTCAAACGTTAATCCTATGGAGGAAGAAAAGATTAATATTTCACTTATTAACCTATATTTTTAGATGAAACTTGGTTTTTAGCTACATGTGGTTGAGATCTATCAATTAGTGCTTAAAAAATTGTAGTTTATGTGTTTCTCACAGTAGCAAACCTGCATACGCTTTCCCATGTTAATCTTATGGAGAATAGATTAACTCCTTTATTTATGGAAAGATATTGATCAAACCTGTTATATACTAATTTTGATTTAGACATTCGCTGAGTACACAGGTCTCCTGCTACAGGGGTATTATTTTTTAAAGCCATAACTCATGCAAAGTTTTCCACTTAAATCTGATCTAGTATCGAAAATTAGGTTAATATAAAACAAGGAGATAAACAAGAGGTATAAAATTAAGAACAAACTAAAACACAACCAATTTATTTGACAATCAGTGCATGACTAACATGTGGTGAGGCTCCTTCGGGGCTCCTGACCCAACAATTGCCTTCAGTCTTTGGAGGTGGCTTTCACAAACAAGTTGCACTGATAAAATTTAGCAGAAAACCTTGAACCGGACGCTATAAGATTGATTAATATACATAAAATTCCACAACAGAGATAAATATATTGGTTATTGATATCTTTGCTCCAAACTGCAATTTGATGAGTACTATTTGGTTATCTCGTTGGAAGACACTGAGTGGTCTTTGAAAAAGAAGAAGAATGCCATCAAGAAGAACCTGATGACAATCTAGTTTCTCTTAACTGTAGAGATGTGTGTGGAATGCGATGTAAACGTACCCAAATACTACCCCTTATGAATAATAGTTTCTCCCAATTCAAAAGATGTACAATTTTAAATTTGGAAATAAACTTTTCAAAGACTGAATCGTAAACGTGGAAAAGCAAAAGCTCACCCTTCAGCAATTTACCTCTTCAAATCTGACATTTCAATAATATAACTATCTTATAAACAATTAGAGTAAAATATATTTTAGAAAATGCCGTACAAATTTTAAAGGAGCCTTTGTTTTTTTAAACAAAATTCTATTCAATTCTGATCAAATTTAAGTTTTCACGCAATGAGTAATTTGTCTTATAGTAAAAAACCACAGCAACAGTAAGAATGAACTTCGGTACCAAATGCAATTACTATGTAACATATTATGCCAAATCATTTCTAATTCACTAAATACCCTAAGAGATCACTATGCTAGGCTAAACTACATAGAAAACAATACAAAATTAAAAACTAAGTTCTTCAAAAGTTGAGAGGAAGTTCTACCTTGTCACAGAACGAGTAATACTTTTATGTGGTAAGTGTGTAAAACTTTTATAACCATTTAGAAAAGTAAAAAAATCGGTATTTCATTTTTACATCGTATAATAGATCAAAACCAACTAATTTTGCCAGAATAAACAAACTATGAGGAAAAATACATGTTAAAAATAAATTTTACACCTTAAGGCTTTAAAAAAGACTTCACATTTAGTTTTCCTCAAAATTTAAACTTTATTTTTACACAAAGAATATTTGGTTGTAAATAAACTTGTATGATAAAATATGTCACAGAAAGTTATACGAGAATATTCAAATAATCATACATGAAATCTAAAAAATTTTATTGATCAAATTATTGATATTTATGCAACCAAGTTAAACATATAGTATGTTCATACCACTGATAAGGCAAACTTAAGGATTGTTAAAGCATTTATAAAGAATAATTTTTAATAAAGTCTCTTCTGCAGTTCCAGAAAGTCGAGTTTTTAATTATTTCTTGAATGGATAGACAGGTTCTCAATCTTTTCTTGTTTAATGAACAAGCAGACATTCTTAATAAATGATTATTAATGTAATAAAGATAATTTTTCTAGCCATTCTGATATTTTGGGAATTCAAAAATCTGCGGTTCAGGTTTGGGGGCATTTCTCTGAACTTTTGGACTAACCACTGGTTAATTAATTTATTGATTTTGATTTTTGAGTCTATTTTGGCACTGTTTTGGTCTGGTTTGTCAACAAATGTTTTTATTTTATGATTTTAAATGTAACAAGGTAGAAAGTTACAGCTGTTTTAAAGTCAACTTTTGTAACATGTTTCAATCTAAAAATCACACCCAACTTTAAATAATTCATTTACTAAATGACCTATTGAACTTAAAGATTTAAAATCCAACTGGATTGTGTTAGAACAATTCACATCTCCGAGGCTGTTTTATACAAGTATGAAAAGGACCCCACATCTTTTTAGGGTACTATCATCATGGGATGCAAAGTGTTAGCCGAGGGTATAATCATGCTGAACTCATTTAACATTCATACAAAAACTCTTAGTTTTATATAATAGCTTTTGTATAAAAAAAACTTAAAATTATTATGTTTTTGTTATGGCTTTTATTATGCTAAAATTAATTGAAAACCTATAGAAAAATAATAATCTTCAAAATCACTTTTATTTGAAAAAATAAAGCTAAAGAATTCTTCAAGCAACAAAAATTTGTATTTTGAGGGATATGTAACCATTCATTAAACAATGCATACTTCTAGAGTAAAATAAAATACTGAATTGAGTCTTGGAGCAACAACTTACAATCCCTACAGGTTGGCAATAATGTCAAAAGGGTTACCTTCCATTTGAAACCCCAGCTCGAGAAAGTGGCCTAAACTAACCAGACTGCGGTAAAGAAACTACTAAATTTAACATCTTTGGTCATAAAGCACCTTTTTTCTTACAGGCTAATAGTACGGACTGAGGAAGCTGCTGTAGCCAGGTCCCGAGCTTGAGGCGAAGACAAAACATTCATAAACATCGGATACAAAACAAACAACCAATCCACTGTTAATCTAGAGAATATTCAAAATATTATGCACTCGTCTCACTAGAAATTTAACACCAACTTACATTGTATCAGGCAAAATATTGTACAGGTTACAAGTACGGTTACATCACAGACTTTATTGTTTATTCAGTTCCGACTTAAACCGTGACTCTTAACAAACTTACATAACAGTTTGATTAATCATGGCAGAAATTGTTCGAGCCAACAACCCTTTCCCAGTTTTGATTGTTTTACACAAACAATAACAATAGAACAGTAAAAATAAATCATTTCAACAAGTTTAACAATTCATTAGTTCGATAATAAATACTTTTCAATACAAATTTATATTGTCAAGGTTGTAAAGCTGGGTAGAAATAAACATGCAACGTAGAAATAAACATGCAACAATAAATTAATCTAGCAATGGTAAACAAATTCCAATATTGACTAGTAGAAATATTGAATAGCAGTTTTAAAATTATGTATAGCACATATTATGTATCTGGTTCAAACAATAAAAAAGTAACAAAGGCAAAATATTAAATAATGAGTATTGTTATAAAACCACCCATATCCTTAAACCACAATCTTCAATAAGAAATAAGTCATCTCAGTTCTTTACGGCTGTCAACAATTTGCAATATCATCATTACTCTATCTCTCGTAACAATTTTGATACATTAACATCAAGTTCAACAAAACCAACGATTTTTAACCACACAGTAAGTTTAACTTGAAGAATTTGTTCATAATAAATTTAAACAATTCATCAAACTTCGACAACAGTCTACACGTTACAAGTTACATCAACAATTATTTTAATTCATTGTTCGCCGAATTTCTTACAAAGATTTATCTCAATGTTCGATCCCTGACTGACACAATCAAGTGAAATTTAAAAAAAGCTTTCAATGAACACTTTACGAATCAGTACCCGACACAATAAATTGGTAACAATAACAAAAAGTATAACATGAGAACAATACAAACCGATAACTTTAGAAAATGTTGAAAAACATTATGAAACTGGAAGAAAAAACAAACAACAGTTGACTAATGATGAAAACAACGATTATTGCTCCACAAGTCGAGCTTTACATCCTTTCCATCGGAACCTACACCTTGCCCCGTAACAGTCTGTTTGACAACTGTACAAAAATAGTTCGAGTGTCACTACATTTATCTACGGGCGGAGATTTTTCTTCAACTCTCAGGCAACGCCTGTGGCGGGGGGCTCGAGGATGTAACTTCGTTCACTGGGCTTTTCTCTTTCTCCTTCTCTTCCTCCTCTTTGGCCTGTCGTTTCTCTATTTCCGCTTTAAAATTTTCAATATCTTGTTGGCTGAAACAACGGAAATAATTAAGATATATGATTTATTATCACTCAGGAATACAAAAATAAACATGATTTACAAGTGCTCCTTTAATATTCCTGTTACATCTATAGAAAGACTTTAGTAATTAGGCCTGTAACAAATAGTTTAAGATGGATAAAAGATTTTGTGCAACACCTTATATCAGTGATTCTCAACATTTATTTAAAGTGATGATTGAGCGTCCTAATTTTTTATCCTGTAGAGAAAAAGAGAGCCAGTACACGGCAGTTGGCAAAAATTTTGCCGGTGACGCTGTAGAAACAACCCTGTCGGTGAAAATATCGCCTACGGACGCTTCTAGGGTTTAATATCCGACAGCAGTGGATAGTAAACACAAGTTTTGCGTTTTTACGTTTGTATAGTTGATGGTTGTTATTGATACAGTTGAGAGGGCCACGGTTTTTGATTATGAGTACAAAGTTATATCCTTCATTAAATTACTTTTCCTTCGTTAATATACGTTATGTGATAAAAACAGGATTATTTTTAACCTCTGAAAGACTTGTTTTATTTGTCTTAGCAATGTTTTTCGCAGGGCCGAGGTGGTTTTTTCCACAGTTTTGAATGCATCCTGAAAAGTGACACGGGCCAGACGGCTCAGTGTGTCTGGATGGTTGTGGGACAGTGAACTGACCTTATTTGCACGAAGAGTATTCCGTTGATGACGTTGAGCATGTCCAGGACGCTGCCCATGCTGGGAGGCTGGATCTGTATCGGCGGCAGCCCCACGCCCGGTCTGCCCGTGTAGATCTCGTTCATCTTCTTCTGCAGAACCACCGCCTGGTGTGTCAAGTGCCTCAGACAGTCCGATGACTCCTTGGTCTTCTCATGGTCTTCACCGAGCTAACACAATTGAAACATTCATAATAATAAATGGTGCCATGAAAACTAAAAAAGGATTTCCAAACAATCAATGAACAATTCATTATCGTGTTAAAAGTAGAAATTCAGTAAATAATTACATAACTAGGAACACCAAAATTCACAAAAGTCATAGTAAATTAACAGCATTATTGAACTGACACATACTTTCTTGATCTAAAAATAACGTTTAAAAATTACATACAGTTAATAAAACAATTCTATTCTTAAATATTTGTTAACAAGATAGAAATTTATAGTTTCAAAAACAACCACCAAATTTTCTTTACACACTATAACAAAGACTTTGCAGAGAGCCCAACCTCTCCTTCCATATTATGTAGTACAATTGTTTTTATTAAGTTTTACTGGGTGATATAACCAAGAGATAAATTGCATTCCAAGTTTTATGTAAAACGGTTGAGAAATTCTTTTTTTTGTCAAAAGTTGTTGATGTGGAAAAGTTGTTGTATGAATCAACTTACAACCTTGAATGACTGTGCAGTAAAACTTTATACAAGCACAAGTGCTTTCTCTAACCTGTTGCTTGTAGATGGCGTAGGTCTCCTTCTCGTTGTTGAGCGCCGAGCGGAAGTCACCCATGCAGCTCTGAGTGCGGGCCACCAGATGGTAGCTCACCGCCACCTTGAGCGACTTTGTACCGTAGAACTTAATGTTGAGCGCGAGTGCTTTCTCCAGGAACCGCAGAGACAGCTCGTACTCTCCAACCGCATGCAGTATCAGACTGATGTTGCTCTGCAACATGTCAGCTATGATAGTGTCACACGAAGCAGTTCATAACTTCCAGGTACACAACCGCCTGACACAATGGAGTTTGCCTCTTGATGCTTTAACTGGGACTGTGGCGTGTCCTATAATCCAGCTACTTGGAGGTCACGAATTATGGATAGATGCGAGCGATGGTGGGTGGGTGTAGTGTCTATTGCGTGAATTAACGTCCTCACTATTGAATACTATGTTAACCCGCAAAGACCATTCTCAAACTTAGACCAGTTTGTAATTCAGAGGCAGTGGTTCGGACTCCACGTTAAACTGTAGGTCCCTTAATTGCTTTACAGGAGTTAGTGTGCCTCATCCGAATCTTTCCAGGAACTGGTTCAACCCCATTTCACTCTCCCTAATAATTTAACTATTTACAAAAAAAGACTTTCATATATGAGCCAAATTTTTCACTTAACTACAGAATTTTTTGAAAAAAGAAATTCATAAAGCTAAATTCAGTGTTACAAAATAAAAATTGCCACTGAGATCTTTTTGTTGAAAAAGGTGAACAAAATAATTTTGTTTACTATAGAGACTCACGTCCAACAACGCTATCTCCGGATGGTTCTCCCCGCACACGAGCAGAGCCAGATATCTTGCCCGATACAGCAGCTTCAGAGCCGTGGTGATCTGTGTGTTGGCGAAGCAATACAGTGCCAAGTGTGTCTGCAACAAACAATCATTCACTCTCACTTACATTTCAATCTTTAATTCTACACAGAAGTTTAGGTTTCACCATTACTAGCACACTTTACTAGACTGATGCGGCAGTAAACACTTGTAAAAGGGTGTTAGCTGCCATACATCCTAAACCTCTTCATAAATCTCAGTTTTATAATGTTATCTTTGTTTTTTGCCATATTTTCTTCAGTTGACAGTATATTATGATACATATTTCACGCCAGCAATAATAAAAGTTTATCTATTTACAATATGTACAAGGTCACTATCACTGGTAACTTCCACATTGTTCACGATTGCAAGGCGCAACACCGGGGGGCACACTGTGGGTTCGTTCTGTCCACTGGCGTCTCAAATGTTGCTAATAGGGTGTAAGGTTTCAGGGTAAGGGGTGGGTTTTCTTAAGTTTTGTATGGTGTTGCCTGTTTTCGTAGGGTTTAACATGGTTGCAAATTAAAGGGGGGAGTCACCTAGTAAATATTGTTGTTCAACTTTTAGTTTTTCTGATGATGCCACAAATGTGGCAAAAAATTTTTCAACATATTCTCTAAACTCAAGAACACATTGCAACAAACAAAGGTAACATTATAATTTACTGTTCTTGAAACTGGGTAAACCTAAATAAATATCAGTTTACTATTAAACATCTACAAGAAAAAATTATTTGTCTTCACTAGAAAACGACACATTGACAACTGAAAGCAGTACACTTGAGCTTGCTTCCAACATCCTCTGTGAACGGCCTCCAAAGTTAGCAAACGCTTACACTCAGTAATCGCTGATATTGTGCTGTTTGCTCCAGTACTCACATATTCGGTGATGGTGTACGGGTGGTCGATGCCATTGACCCGTTCCGACATGAGCACAGCTTTCTGTTGATACGCCATGGCCTCGGCGTGGTCTCCCATGATGTAGTTCAGTCGCGCCAGCATACGTAGACACTGCAATACAAATACATATCATCAATGTTTAAGCTGAGTATTTACATTACTTCATTGACTAGATTAAATTTTCGCTTAACTCTTTTAAACCCCCTTAATATTATTTTTTTTAATATATTAACAGTGAAATTACATCCATATGTAGTAGGAAGTATGAAAACGCTGTTCCTATAGATCAAAATGTATTTGATTCACTAAAATTATGTCACTGTTGGGCGGTCCATAATAATTCAAAGTCACAGACATCAGAGTCATTGAAAGTGTTATTTCTTGACGTTGAAGCCATTGTAATAACCTCAAGAAAAATATGTCACAGAAGAATGAATAAAAAAAAGCACAAAGAAACCTAACCCCTAAAAGAAAGGATGCCTAAAATATACTTGTACGTTGCTATTTGGCGCCAAACGTACTCAGTACATAACCTCAAAACAAGGAGCAGTTATAGTAATAGTTTATTTGTATTTTAAATCTAGGTAATAGTGTTTTTTAATAAATAAATAAGCCTTATTTATTAAGTGTTTATTGTGTCTTTCTTTTTGTTTAAAATGTAAATTAGTGATATGTTTGTGAGAGACGCTTTTGTGTTGGAGTGTTGTGTTGTGGTGAGCCAGTTTATTTTAACTGAAAATCGGGTGACTAGTTTTTAAACTATTATTTTTAATTTCAGTAGTTTTTATGATGTCTAGATCTAGTGAAATAGACCGTTGCTTAGACCTAGGATACAATCAGATGAATGAGGAGAAGGAAGTGGACTTCGCCCACGCTCTGTAAAAAAACCATCGCAGCAGTTTCCGGCAGCCTAAAACTACAGCCTTGAAGGGTTAAACAACTAGCATACTGAAGGTCCTAACCTGTGCAATCTCCGGGTGCATGGCACCGTAGACATTGTTGAGCAGATTAAGAGCCTCGCTGATAAGCTCGTAGCCCTCCTTGAGGTAACCCTGCTGTATCTTGCTCTGGCCCGTGGTGTAGAAGTTGAACGCATCACTCGCCTGTCAACAGAACACGGGAATGTCAACAATCAGAGCAAGGGAAATATAAATCTCTTTACACGCACAAAACATTAGTTAGATTGGTAGCGTCGATGTTTCTCGAGAATTGCATTAGCGCCAATGTGATTGTTCAACTGACCTTATGTCTGTTACGGTAACCTAGTGATTTTTGTTGCCGTTTAATTATTGGTTGCTTTGTAATGGCCAATAATGGGTGATTTACACCATATCCGCATCATTGTTTTTTAAGTATATCACATTCGTAATAAGTATAATGTTAACTTTAGATATGTTTAAAATCTTGCATTACGGCTTCATTGTGAAGGTTATTCTGGGTCAGCATAGTGAATAACAATACTGAAACATAAACTATTAATATCATTCCCATAAAACAAATAAATCTGAGTGGATTAATTCACAATTTTCAAATCCAATCCAAACCCTAACGAAACCTAACTGTAATACGGCTTTTATAGGAAAGATATACAACAGCTGATTATTATATTTAACGTAATAATATAAACATTGTAATTATCATATAAACACAGTTTAATTAATCAGACAGAAAATAAAAATTTAAATACATTAAAACCGTTAACTATTAAAGTGGTGATAAAGCTGCATTTTTTACTGTACACATTTACTTCATAGTTTAACATTAATGAATGATTCAGATGGCATTGGATAGTAAAGCATACGGTATTGCTAATGGAAAGTAAACCAATCAGCTGTAGCTAAGAAATCAAAGTTTTCATTGTAGACATTTTGTAAACAAACTTACTTCCATAAGGTTAACATTAGAAATTTAAAAGCCAAAAATGGAAACTTATGTTTTCGAAAAAAATTTTACTAAAAACCTGGACACTTATTGAGCAACTTCCTAAAATGGCGTGGATAGTGTAGTTTGGCACGCATAAAGGATTACAGACAGACAGACAGACATACAATTTAATATAGAGACACACCCAAAACACGTTCTAAGAGATGTAACCAGTATAAAAGATGTCAAAATAGGTTTGAATTATGTTTTATTATCCATTTATCGTAGTAATAAAAGAAATATATTTTTAAATATCCATGATTTTTTTCTTACTCCCAGGGGTACTTTTTATGGCAACACACCCACTCTGCGTAGCCCTGATATTAGACACGTCACATGACGGGCATACTCATCAACAGGTTAAATGAATATAGACTTTATAGCCAATTATGTGGTGTTGAAAAATGTTTAAAATACCATACAAAATTTTTTACACATATAAAAACTATGGTGGAAATATTTGGATAAAAAACTTACCCTGGGATTGATATGTTTGACGACGGGGAAAATGTTGACAATGTCCTCTTCAAAGAAAGTCAGTCTATTTTTGGCAAGCCTATGATAGTATTCACAGGAAGAACATTTGGCATAAGATGGAAAGTTTTGGATTACCAAGCAAACTCATCAGATTAGCTAGTTTAAGTGTCAAAGACTCCAGCTGTAAAGTAAAAATAGAGGGTGAATACTCTCCAATCTTTGAAATAAAAACAGGTGTAAGGCAAGGAGATGTTATATCACCTACACTCTTTAATATAGTTATTGAGGAAGCACTAAAGGAAATCGAAAAATCAGAATATGGTATTAAAATAGGTAAGAAAATCAGTACACTGGCTTTTGCTGATGATGTAGTACTGCTAGCTGAAACCAAAGAAGATATTCAGGAGTTGACGAAAATTCTGGTCAGGGAAACCAAAAGTGTAGGTTTAAGAATAAATGAAAATAAAACTAAACTGGTTAAATTTGGGAGAGATGAAGAGGAGGAGATAAATATAGCTGACACTGAAAGCAGTTTTGAAAAGGTAGACTGTTTTAAATATTTAGGAATTATAATTAACTCGCAAAGTGATGAGCACATTGAAATTAATAACAGAATAAACCTTGCTAGCAGGAGTTTGTATGCACTGAACAAAATAATAAAGTCAAAAATCTTATTTTACAACACAAAATTAAGAGTGTACAAAACAATAATTAGGCCAATTCTCCTCTAAGGAGCTGAAACATGGGTGCAGAAAAAAGCAGAAAAAAAGTTAATCACTTTCGAAAACAAAGTATTACGTAAAATTTTTGGGCCAACAAGAGAAGGGGATACTTGGAGGATAAAGCATAACCAAGAAATTAGAAATCTTTTTAAAGAGCCAGAAAAAGTGGCAGAAGCCAGAAGTAGAAGATTGAGATGGGCTGGCCACGTCATTAGAAGAGAGGACCCAAGCTTGTTATACAACATATGGGATAGGAACCCTATTGGAAGGAGACCCAGAGGCAGGCCAAAAAAGCGCTGGAAAGATGAAGTCAAAAGAGACATGGCCAAGATGGGAACAACAGAAGAAACCGCAAGAGACAGGCAGCAGTGGAGGCAGCTCGTTGGTGAGGCCAAGTACCATCTTGGGTACTCATGGCCATGGGAGTAAGAGTAAGAGTAAGTAAGAGTATCCATTTATCGTAGTAATAAAAGAAATATATTTTTAAATATCCATGATTTTTTTCTTACTCCCAGGGGTACTTTTTATGGCAATACACCAACTCTGCGTAGCCCTGATATTAGACACGTCACATGACGGGCATACTCATCAACAGGTTAAATGAATATAGACTTTATAGCCAATTATGTGGTGTTGAAAAATGTTTAAAATACCATACAAAATTTTTTACACATATAAAAACTATGGTGGAAATATTTGGATAAAAAACTTACCCTGGGATTGATATGTTTGACGACGGGGAAAATGTTGACAATGTCCTCTTCAAAGAAAGTCAGTCTATTTTTGGCCTCGAAAGAATACTCCCGCAACAGTATTTGTATACCAGTCTTGAGACAAAAGGACCTGAAACGAATCATCACCATCTTAGGAAAAGTTGAATAAGTAAAGCAATGCATCTAAAGGCATTTCCACAGCACATATTGAATATTAGCGATACCTTACCTTAAAATTTACAAGAAAAGTTAAGTTTGCTCCACAGATATTGCTAAAAATCAAGAAACTTCAATAATATTTTGTGACACAAGGGTCGTACACAAAGTAACCTCTGTTTTGAAATAAAAAACAAACCTATTGAGATACAACAATTTTATGTATACATCTTAAAACTACAGATTTTCTCTTCTTTTCTACATATCCACAAAAAAGATTTTATCACATCTCTTATCCCTTAAAGCGCTACTGAAAATCCCGGTCCCTGCTCATTTTGTGTAAAAAAATTAAAATATTATGTTCCCAATGTTCTTTTTCGATTTAGGTATCTTGAATAAAGTATAAAACAGAAATTTGCTTCATTTTTAACTATAGAAGATTATAGGACGGGCAACGTCATGGACAAACACATCACCACTCCAGTCTTCATCGCTCAAGTTGTTTTTGGATATAACTCAGGAATGTGCAATCATACGACTCTCTCTTGCACAGCTAGAAGCCTAATGAACAGCTGCGCACGCCGATGTGAGGATCACACCACGCCCAAACGGCAGTTTCTTTGTGAACTGCCCTCGTATTATAGGTCTCAATATTTGTGATATACTTATAAATCTTCGAGGGTAATACAACAGCAGAATTTTAACAACCCAAGCATCAATTGATACTATAGCCATATATTTAGGGGAGGGATTTTAGGTAGGCTGGAATCTAGCTGAGGAACAATTCCTTCCATTCGTTTGAAGAATTCTTTGCTGTTGTACGGACTATACAGTTTGTTTTGTACCTTCCCTTGGACATTGTGCATGTTTATGTACATCATACTGTTGTCTGTCATGTTGTACTCTTGAAGTATATTATACTTCTTAGTACATTTAGGCAATACCTATATGTGACGGAGACTCAACGACAACACCAGTTGTCCACCATCACCAATAATGAATTTATTTCAACTGCAATACTACGGTCTAAAAGTCATTTAAGGACAGTAAAACACATTAATCAGGTGCTTACTAATCCCCCTAATGTAGAAAATCTGTTCAGTGGGTGACAATACCTGAGCAATGATATCTTCTGCAGGGAGAACTGCTCCAGTGTAGCGTCCATGGTGTCCGTGGGCATTTCCCAGTCGTAATACGCCTTCAGCTCGTTCTTGATCTGCTGGAAGAGTGACTTGGGCGTGAGGTTGGCCCACTCGTTGCTGTCTGACGACAACAAGTGGTTTATGCGACCTTTCCTCTTGTTCCGCCTCTTGGACGTTTTGCTTTGCAACTGGAACCAATTAAATCTGGTCAATGTACAGGAATCAATTCATGAAATATTTATTCTATACTGAATAGAGAAATAACTTTGCCTTTCAGTTTTTCCCCTCAATTCCAACAGAGAGCACTAAAACCAATAGAATTGTTCCTTGCTAAAAACATATATACAATCTTAAGCTCAATATTATTATTTTGCTCTTGACGATTTATTTGTTTCCTTTTTCCATTGAATTTTTGTAATGTGGTGCAGGTGTCCGTGGGCATTTCCCAGTCGTAATACGCCTTCAGCTCGTTCTTGATCTGCTGGAAGAGTGACTTGGGCGTGAGGTTGGCCCACTCGTTGCTGTCTGACGACAACAAGTGGTTTATGCGACCTTTCCTCTTGTTCCGCCTCTTGGACGTTTTGCTTTGCAACTGGAAGCAATTAAATCTGGTCAATGTACAGAATCAATTCATGAAATATTTATTCTATACTGAATAGAGAAATAACTTTGCCTTTCAGTTTTTCCCCTCAATTCCAACAGAGAGCACTAAAACCAATAGAATTGTTCTCTGCTAAAAACATATATACAATCTTAAGCTCAATATTATTATTGACGATTTATTTGTTTCCTTTTTCCATTGAATTTTTGTAATGTGGTGCAGGAATAAATACATTTTCAAGAAAGGGAAGTTGTGAACAATTTATTTTTATATACAAAACAATTATATTGAACTAGTTTTATTTTAAAAAACATATATTTTAGGTTCCTAGCTGGTAATTTGCCACCTAAAAAGTATATTTCCTTTCAATGAATTTTCCATAGGGAAGAAGCTATTACCTTAGGTCTAAGACTTGAGCCCGGAACCATGTTACTTTTTCATTTTGAGGTGCCCAGAGGCCAAAAACAATAGCTGTTAAAAATTTTATATACATGTGTGTGTGTCTGTTAACACGATAATTCTTGTAAAAATGGTCTGATCATGACCAAATTTGGAAGAGAGGTGTATTCCTACATTTACTGGGAGGAGTTCAAAATCTAGACATATCGGTCAATTGGAACAGTTAGTTTGCGGGGTATTGTACTCAAAAGTTGGGTTTTACGTGTTTTTCATATCTCATTTAATAATGTTTAAATTTTATCTTTCACCCTTAGGTTCAACTAAAAAAACTACACAATTTATTTCCTTAAAGTTTTGCTCTATCTCCAACGGTTACCAAACACAGTACGTTGTATTTTGGGACTCCAATGTTAATCTTATGGAGGATAAGGAAAAATTAATATTTCACCTATCAATCAATATTTCTGGATTAAACTTGAATAGCTTCATGTGTTTGAGATACATCCATTTATTCTTAAAAATCATAGTTCATATGTTTACCATGGCAGCAAACCTTCTCTTTCCCATGTTAATCTTATGGAGAATAGGCAAACTCTTATTCATTGCGGATATTGATCAAACCTGTTATGTATTGTTATTGATTTGGAAATTTGCTAAGTAGGTAGGTCTGCTGTGACAGGTGTATTTAATTAACGATTTAGATTATGAAATTTTGTCTGCAACGGTACCAGCAATACCTCATGGTGATTAACCAGTTATTGACCACACGCCAATTACCTCATCGGCAGCTTGTACAGGGTGCGGCATCTGGCAGGATGAGAGGAAGCAGTTGAGGAAGTGGCTGATGGCAGCGGAGAGGCACATCAGTTCTGTGCTCTGCAACAAAACGCATACGTTACATATCTGACAGCCAAACGACAGTCTGTGTGGTATGCAACACTAAAATACATACCACCTACTTACGCAGTAGCTCAGGATTTAAAATCAGTGGCAAACTTCTCAGCTGACAGATCAGAAGTGGTCGCTCTCGGCCATTTAGTCCTGTTTACGGGTTACAAGATTCTGTGTTAAGAAAAAAAAGATTTAAGTACACACATAAAAAGATAAAAGTACTGAAGCTTTGTTGTTTATTGAACGATTTTCATAATTTTGATTTTATTACATAGGGCATTAAATTTGATATAACTTTTTGTTCCTACTAATTTTAAAAACAATCAACCCTTTTTAACTTAAAAATTTTTAATGGTCATCACTTTGAAATCAAACATTCAATCGCATTGATATGTTTGTCTAAATTGGGTCTTTACCATTTAAATATGCGTGCCAAATTTCAAATTTGAAAATGACAGAAGTAAAATTTTTTTGTAAAAAATACAAAATTGTGATATCTGGCTGAGTATGCATTTTAGTACATATCCCCAAAGGACCTATTATGCTTATTTTGACCCATTGAACCAAATCATGAATTTTGGTGACGGACTAAATAGACAAACTGTATGTCCAATACAGCTCAAAACTGGGTTTTTAAGAGCTTATTTCCGTTTAAAGTAATTTAAAAACCTTCTCCAAAAGGTAGAGAATGAGAAGAATGAGTTTCATGACTGGGGGTTCTCTCGTTTTTATGGAGAAGACGATCCTTCTTTCGACAAATGCCTTGTTTAGCGTTACAGACAGAGACAATAATTATTGAGATAAGACCCATTTCAGCTTTTTGGGGTTATAAAACATAGAAATTACCAAAAATATTATAATTCCAAGTGATGTACAGACAAAACTTCCAATTTTATTCATATAGATTTTTTTCATAATTTTGATAAAAAGGGCGTAGAGTTGTGAACACGTCTAAGTTAACATCTGACATGCAACAAGAGTACTGTTTATCACAAAGATCTTACTTGCATGTACGTGGTGAACACATGTTTGGCTGAGCGGGTGATGAGTTCGGCGACGGCGATGTTGTGCAAGTACTCGAGTTGCTTGACCTTGCTCAACATGTTGGCGATTTTGCCCAGGTAGCGGATGTTGATGCCGCGGGTGTGCATGCCTTCCGACAGTGTCACGCCGTCCATCGGCGCACCCGAGTGGTCCAAGCAGTCGCGGATCTGCCAACATACAGACATTACCAACCATTACATTAATTCCAACTAATGAAGTTGAGTCAAGCAATTGGAAGGTCATTGATTGGCTAATTACTGAACTGGAGAAATTGAAGTATAAGGATAAAACTTTAAAAAATTAATTATTAATCATGAAAATCAGATACAAATTTCAAAATAAATTCATAACTTTTTCTTTTGAATTATTAGTAACTAACATGCATCTGGTTTTAGTTATTCAAGTTCACCATTAATATGACATTTACCCTTCGTTTTATCTCAATATTCCTTAATAAATTAATAAAATTATCGCTCGTATCGGTAAAAGCAACAACTTAAAATGACTTACAAAGTTGGGAATTTGAGCAGTGACCAGGAAGTCAGCCGCATCTTTGACCAGCTGCCGCTCCTTCTTGAGCCCTGGCCCGTCCGCGCCGGCATGATTCACTCCCGGCGAGAACACGTCAGGGTTGAACCGGATGTCAAACTCTGTTTCCTTCAGGGAGCCGACGGCCAGCGCTGCTTTCTTCACAATCTCTTTAGTGCTCTCCTCTACTGCAGATATATCAAACTTTACTTTCAAAATAACCTGTCCTCAAATATGCTGTATTCCTATACATCAATTGTTTACTTTTATAATCATATGTTCTTTTAAGTTTATATTATTTCTTAAGGTTAATTTTGTGAAACAATAAAACAACTCTGAACATAATTCTATTCTCTTTACTTAATAGATAGTGACAAAGACCTTTATTTTCGAACAATTTTAAGAAAATGAAGGAACATGGAACAGCTACCTAGAACAACTCGAAATAGCATCTGTATTCAACAATATCCGTGAAACACAAAAAACAGTAACACTCCTACATGTTATTGGTAAAAAAACTTATGGAACACTCAGTGATTTACTCCATCCTAAGATGCTGACAGAGTGCTTGTATAAAGAACGTATTCAATGTATCACGAAACATTTTTCACCACCATCAAACGAGGTAGCAGAAGCGTTCATGTTTCATAACAGACTTCAATAGAAAAGGGAAAATATTCAAAGCTTTGCAACAGAACTGAAAAGATTGTCACGATACTGTAACTTTGGCACCTACCTCAACACAGCACTACGGAATCAATTTATACACGGAATAAAAAACGAAACTATTCAAACCAAATTGATCAGCGATTCAGTCCTAACTATGGAAAAAGCGCTGGAGCTGGCAACTACGCTCGAGAAAGCCAACCAGGATGCAGCGACCATTCACCGTAAAGCGGGTGACTTATCAGATGGAATTGACAAAGTAAGTAGCAATATCAATCCTAATAATGTTTTTTATAGATGTGAAAAATCACATACAACATTTGTCCACAAACTAACACCTTTTGTAATTATTGTAAAAAAGTGGGTCACATTGCTAATGTCTGTTTGTCAAACCCGAATACACTAATAAAATTACCTACAAGGTAACAGAGTAATATACAGAGTACCTAATAATAGTCTGTATTCCTTGAAGCTTTTAATTTTGACATCAAATAAGTCTACTAATGATAATGCTAACGCGAATACCTTATCCCGTTAACCTTCACAGAGTTCTCAAGATGTAAACCAATTAGACAACGTCAATGTTTATGAAATGCAAACACTTCAAACCCGTGTCAAGTAAATTTATACCAGAAGAAAAAAAAGTGAATCTCAAGCAATGACTGTGATCGCGTAAAAAGTAGGCCTACAGACGGCACTTATTTGTCTTTTTTTATGTGGACAAACCTATGTGAACTGAGATGAGATATAAGTTAATTAGGGTAAATACACAGTTCAGATCTATAATGGGTTTTATTAGTACTGTTAATGCAACTTTACACTGCATTTCTGGACAATCTGAACAAAATTATAATCCAAATAGGGTTCGGTCTCAATTAGTTTGTATTACCAAGACTCTAGTGTATTTCAACTCTCATCATTTATACAAAAACCCTGTTAATGCAACTTTACACTGCATTTCTGGACAATCTGAACAAAATTATAATCCAAATAGGGTTCGGTCTCAATTAGTTTGTATTACCAAGACTCTAGTGTATTTCAACTCTCATCATTTATACAAAAACCCTGTATTTTCAAAGTACACATTTCGTGTTTTGACTTACACTCCTGCTTCTCCCCACTTGTGATAGAGTCAGTAATACTCTCCACAATTTTCTTCGCTTCATCAGCCTCCATAGGATTTTCCTCAGCCACTTTCTCGACTTCCGCTCTCGTCGCTAGTTTGTTATCCACCATGTTCTTAGGCTTTTTCTCTTTCTCCTTTTCTTTTTCCTAAAAACAAAAACACAGTAACATGAGGGCTTCCGTATATGGGTAATGAATAGCACTCGCTCCAATCAAGGTGAGGGAATGTGAGAGTTTAGGCACACAATTTTTTTCGCTAAACCTTCAGTAAGTCATTGTGTTTGAGAATAAGATTTTGAAGAAAGTGTACGGACCGCTATTGCGGATGGACAATGAAGATCGAGACATAATTGGGAACTTAGAGAACTATTTAAGGATTGGGATATTGTCGCTAAGGTACAATAGAATTAGGCACGTTCTAAGGAAAGACGACAACTCCCTTTTAAAGAACATCTTAAAGAACAATCCGGAAGGTAGAAGACCTCTTGAAAGACTAAAACTGAGTTAGTTGGTTGGACTAAGTGGAGATGGAGAAGACCTGAGGAAGCTAGGGAGAAGGAAGGAAGATGCAAGAATCAGAGACCTATGGAGGCAGTGTTGGGGAGGCCAAGTACCATCTAGGGTACCAGTGGCCACAGCAGTAAGTCTTCAGTAAGGGAGTTTTTTCCTAGTGCAATAAATTTATTTTGTCCCCTATGGAAAATTCAAAAATAGGCCAAAAAATTTGAAGATATAAAAAATTATCTAAATTTAGAATCAAAAAATCTTTACCCCCCTTAACCGAAGACTAGCATGAAGGACCTCAGTAATCGGTAAAGCGCTTCATTGGTATTTAAAGACTAAAGCCTGCTCTAGCGGCAATACCTATTTGGTCAACCGTGAAAAGCAATTTGTTATCTGTAGAAGTTCTAAGAAAATTTGTTCTTCAGAAATTTTGGAATAAGAGAACAATTATTGACACACACCTTCGATTCCAACTCCTTTTCCTGACTACGAGCCTCTCTTTCCCGTTGTTTCTTGGCCCCCAACTGTTGAAGATGGAAAGCGGCATACTTTATGAACATCATGTATCTGGATCTGTAAACATAACACAACTGACATTACTTCAAATATTATGGACGGATATACAGCGGCAAAATCATACAAAAATTGACAAAACCTAAGCGATTCTGTATTTGCAGGGTTTTGTATTATAAATTTCTACAGAAAAATTATTTTAAGTTTTCATGTCCTTTACTTTTTATTACTCCGGATCTTAAAACTTTGGGGAAAAAATTAGGTTAAACCCAGCATGTACCAATGGGGACGTACATCCAGCCGATGTGTACAACTGGTGACACATTGGAATTTTCAGACTGATTAAAAGTACATTGAAATGGACAATAACTTAAAATACAAAAACTAACCTATGACATTATTTAAACTTTATCGTATATCAGTTTTACCTAGTTTGTATCTATGATTATTAATTTGAGTTCAGTTAAAGAATTTTTTACTGTGTTAATGTCATGTACACAAATTTACTGTTGACTACCGTCAGGCTAAACATGTTAAGTCAACCACTTCTGTTACGTGAAACTAACTCACTCGACAAACGAGTCGATGAGCTCCTGACGCAGGCAGCAGAGCTTGTGCTTGTGTTCGATGGGGAAACCGAGGGCCAACACTTCGCGACTTAGCTCCTCGCCTGGCAACTTGAGGAAGTTCACCTGCGACAAACAGCTGTTAGTAAAAGTCGGTAAAAAACTAACTTCTAATAACAACTAGCCTATTTAATAATAGTCCTACAAAAATTTGATTAAAAGTTATTTAAAAAATTTACTTTCAATGAGAAATTGATTTAGGTATGTTTCTGCTAGAGACATGGTTATTAAAAGTTTAAATTTCAACATTTTTTAGGTTTATATTCACTTAAATTTCCTTATGTGATCCCTATCCATATATGTTTAAAAAATTTTTCAAACAAACCAAACCTTATAACACTTTAAATTTAAAAAGCAAAATTTATCCTTAACTTTTTCTAGCAGAAGTCATTCTAAACTTATACTAAGTTATGTTTCTCTGTTTTCATGCATAGGCCTATATTTAAGGGTGTGCAATGCATAAAAAATTTATCGAAATTTCGATTCGATTCTATGCAGATGTAATCGAGGTACTCTTTTGATTTACTCTAAAGCAAAAATTTTAGATAGTTTCTGCTTGTAAGCAAATATTAAATTTCGTGAGAAATTAAATTAGAGTACGAAAAGAGCTTACGTCGGGCGGGAAGGTGCGCAGCAGATCGAGGATGTAGTGGCGGCCATCGTTGCCGATGATCCCCTTGCACTCCACGCTGGAGCACAGTTCAACCTCCTCACTCTTGTCGTTCACCACTTTGTGCGGCAATATCTTGAGTTGCTGTGCCGCTTTGCTCAGCTGAACAATTAAACATATTATTTTATTTCGAGTTTCATTCATGTTCTAGTAAAAATTATAAAATACAGTAGACAATCGATTTGCTGGACTAATGACACATGATAGTGATAGTTCGGCCAATTGATAACTCAATTTTAGCTTTAAAGTGTATTGGGCATTTAGTATTTTACTTACACTTTTTACTGAATCGGTGACCAACCCTAGTATGAATTTGTAGAGTATATTACACATTTAAATCTAAACTTGCAAAGAAAAATAACAGATTCACTTGTGAATAATGTACTTTTTAATATAGCAAATGTATCTAAATCAATAATATAAAAATAATATGTGACAAGTTAAAAAAATCTGTCCATAAACATGAGAACTATTTGCCTATTCTCCATAAGATTAACATGGCAAAGAGTGTGCAGGTTTGCTGCTGTGAGGAACACTGAAATTAGGCATTTCTACCATAAATAATTTTTATCTTAACATTTATACAAACCTTTATCAACATCTGTCCATAAATAAAGGAGTTTGCCTCTTCCCTATATGATTAAATGGGAAAAGAGTATGCAGGTTTGCTGCCATGATAAACACATAAACTATGATTTTAAGCATAAATGGATAGATCTCAACCAAATAAAGCTAAAAATCTAGTTTTATCCAAAAATATTGATTAATATGGGAAATATTAATTTTTCCTTATCCTCCATAAGATTAACATTGGAGCCCCACAATACAACGTACTGTGTTTAGATTTTTTAATATCTCGGTAACCGTTGAAGATAGAGAAAAACTTTAAGAAACTTAATTGTGTAGTTTTTAAGCTGATTCCAATGGTGAAATATAAATTAGAAATTTTTAAAAATTACATGTGAAAAACGCAAAAAACCTCATGGGGTACATAAACTACCCGTTCCCATTGACGTATATGTCTGGTTTACGAACTCGTCCGAGCAGTTGTAGGAATACACCTCTACCAAATTTGGTCTCATTCAACCATTTTTACGAGAGTTATCGTGGCACAGACATTTTATATTTACATACTTTATATATATAACATATAAAATTGTAGACGTTTTTATTATCTAGAAGAAAAAAAATAACATTATTATGTCACTGAACAATGTTCACTATGTTTAAAAATTATGAAAAAGTTCATGATGAGGTCCAAAAGCAATTTAGACAACATTTATACATAATTCCCTTACAAATAAAACAATATAATTACTCAAAATATGAAACAATTTATTATGAGGTGAAAAGTTGTACAAATTTTAATTTACGTATTTCTGAAGAGAAAAAATATAAGGAGAGCAAATCTATTTGGAGATGAAATTGTCAAACTACGATCGATAGGAAGTTTGTTATCACCATTCGGAGGACAACCAACGTTTTAAAAATAAGCACTCGCAGTGCTTGGACTTTTGCCAATTTCAAACTGATAAGGCCAGTCTGAGGGAGACTACGCACACCTGCTACACACCATTGTCACAGCACCATATGTTACGAGACACTAACCAGCTCCATGTACTTGGGATGAGAGAGAACAGTCTTGCCGAAGTCGATGGAGCCGTAGACGACGCTCTGCTCCTGCTCCCTCTCCAGGATACCGGGAATGATGCTCTGAGCGGTGACTCTGTAGCCTCGGTAGTCTATGACCACCGTGCCCAGAGTGTACAGGCCGGCCAAGTCTACTGCGCTGTAAACTCGCACACCTTGCAGATCGTTCCTCTATAACAACGATCGGGGATCAGTCGACGGACACATACTTTCCCCCTTAAAAGGCGAACTAAATAGTACATACTTAAAACCATAACATCATATAATACTTATTAAACAATATAAAAAATCTAGCGTTTCAATAATAGTCAAATTATTTACCTTTTTGGTAGCGTAAGGTGTCAAATATTGCTCATCTGCTGCGAGACGCGTTTCACATAGTTTACACTGTATCTTCAATCGCACAAATGTTCAAACATTTCCAACGGTAGTGGAGGTCATAATATTTTAAAAACACATGAATACTTTAAGGCGCAAGAGGTAACAACGAGACTGGGGAAAGGCGCAGGATTTTACCAAAGTGTTAGACATCTAGTATGGGATAAGGATATACCAAAGAAAGCTAAAGTTACCATGTACAAAACGTACTATATACCGATAGTTACCTATGGTGCAGAAGTTTGGAACATAACAGAAAGGGAATGGAGTAGGGTTCAGGCAGGGGAAATGAAGTTTATAAGAGGGATTAAAGGTAAAACAAGATTAGATAGAATGAGAAATGAAGAGCTGAGAGGAGGAATAGTCGAAGAAAGTTTGAGAGAACGAGTAGAGAAGTCGAGATTGAGATGGTTCGGTCACGTAAAGAGAATGGAAGATGTAAGAATCCCAAAGAGAATGAGCGAGCTGCAAATGAATGGAAGAAGACCTAGAGGAAGACCCAGAAGAAGGTGGATCGACGAGGTGAAACGGGATGTAGAAGCAAGAGGAGTACAATGGCAGTATGTGGAGGAAGAAGAATTGTGGAAGGACAGAAGAAGATGGAGAGGCCTAGTAAACACCCAGACCCGAAGATAATCGGAACGGGACAGGATATGTATGTATGTATGAATACGTTAACATATAGTACATGAACACACGTATATATACAGTTCTGGTACCAGAGTCATAAACACAAGCGTACATCAGGCAAGCGGGAAACGACGTGTGATACCGCGCAAGGTTGTAATGTAAGCCTACTGGCCAGTCTACCCTTGTCCTGTCCTATATACGCCTCAATCAGCTGTTGTTTTTATCACTGGTTACGTCACCCTCATCCAATCTGCTGTACAGGGGATAGGTGACCTTATCAGAAAAATCCTCTTTAGCATTTAATAGATTTTGTTTGTCCAATGAACTAACATTTTAAAAATAAAATACTCCTCCCTTATTCTTGTGTGGCTTAAGATACATCGTAAATTATGTGAAACACGTCTCACAGCAGATGAGCTATATTTGACACCTTAGGCTACCAAAAAGGTAAATAACTTAATTATTTAAATAGGTGTCAAGCTTGATATCTACCAAAAATAGTCATCAAATTTGTTTCAGAATATTTGTAATATTTTGGAAATTTTTTAACCACCCCTGTCCCCCTCCCCCACCAGAGGTAATATCAAACTTGTTGTCCCGTGTTTACCACAGACACTAAAACTTTCCTCTAAAACGTTGGTCGTAGACTGATTAAAAATACTAATTCGTTTCATTTTTTAGTTTGCTGGTGGCTGCTCGGTGTAAAATTATTGTTTTGCCATAAAATTTAAAAATTAATTTTTTTATGTAAAAGGCTATAACTTTTGTACCTACTAGAATTTTTAAAGACATGTGGGTGATGTCATATTATATTGGATGCTACCAAACCAAGAAATTTAAATAAAATTCTTAAGAGCCGATTAAGGGGAAAATGTATTTTTAACGTTTCTTACGATTTTTAAGGGTGAGTTACCCCTAAAAATCAAAACTTAAAAACAAGGCTCCGGCTATTAGTGGTTAGGACATGTCTAGGCCCAGGACGTGCCTAGTGACACCAAAAAATCAACTTGACATTGTTTACACCGGCCGAAAAAGCCTACATTTGAAAATTTCACCAAAATCAGTTCATGGGTGTGGTTTCGGGTAAACATATGTTAGTTCGGAAACAACTTGTTTGGATTCAGGAACCCTCAAAACAGATATCTACAATCTCAGCTCAAACTCAAAAATTTAGAAAAAACATTCAATAGACTCAAGTTACCTCCCTAATTAATTATCAAACCAGATGATTTTCAACTGTACCATACCAAATTTATACCCTAAAACCACAGTCCAAATGTTGTACCCTGCCGACAGTTTAAGAATACTCGCAAGTTCCTCACCGGAGCAACAAAGGCGGCAGCATCTCCGCCGAGCTCCTTGTAGTGGTCCCTTACATCGAATCCCAGAGAGAAGAAGATGTTGTTCCAGATGAACATCTGCATCTTGGACTCCTCACCAGGGTTGATGGCCATCACGTTCCCGTCGATGACAGCCATGGCGCCCCTGGTGGCTCCCGCTACAAAGTCACTGTGAACCTGCAATGCAGACATGTATCTTCTTGACATCGTACAATAAACGCAAAATATTTCATTTTCAAACAAAAATTCAAACCAAGTACAGTAGAAGCTCACTTAAACAACCCTAAGGGATCGACCCTGGGCGAATAACAGGAAAGGTCGGTAAAGGAAGACCGAAACTGAGATGGTGGGACCAAGTGGAAAAAAATCTGAGAAAACTTGGAAGAAGGACACAAGAGACAGAGATCTATGGAGGTAGTGTGTTGGGAGGCCAAGTACAATTTGCGGTCCCCGCGGCCACAGTAATAAGTAAGAAGCTTAACTCAATGCATCACCTTAAAAATAGCTCGTTCTCTAAGCAGCCTCTCAGGCAGATTCTTTCGAGGCAACTCCCTTGTAGTTTGCAACTCTTCGTTCCAGTCTCTCGTCTGTCCAGGGATATGTTCCTCATAGCCCAGCTTTGAAGAAAATGCTAAAACCAGACATTTATTTTAACGATAATCATCATTTTTGACTAAACTGTATAAAAAAGAAAGTCAATAGTGACTATTCTAGTTTCTTGGCACCGGTGCACTGATGTCATATTATATTGGATGCTACCAAACCAAGAAATCTAAATCAAATTCTTAAGAGCCGATTAAGGGGAAAATGTATTTTTAACGTTTCTTACGATTTTTAAGGGTGAGTTACCCCTAAAAAACTTAAAAACAAGGCTCCGGCTATTAGAGGTTAGGACATGTCTAGGCCCAGGACGTGCCTAGTGACACCAAAAAATCAACTTGACATTGTTTACACCGGCCGAAAAAGCCTACATTTGAAAATTTCACCAAAATCAGTTCATGGGTGTGGTTTCGGGTAAACATATGTTAGTTCGGAAACAACTTGTTTGGATTCAGGAACCCTCAAAACAGATATCTACAATCTCAGCTCAAAATCAAAAATTTAGAAAAAACATTCACTAGACTCAAGTTACCTCCCCAACTATCAAACCAGATGATTTTCAACTGTACCGTACCAAATTTATACCCTACAACCACAGTACAAAACTTTGTACCCTGCCCACAGTTTAAGAATACTCGCAAGTTCCTCACCGGAGCAACAAAGGCGGCAGCATCTCCGCCGAGCTCCTTGTAGTGGTCCCTTACATCGAATCCCAGAGAGAAGAAGATGTTGTTCCAGATGAACATCTGCATCTTGGACTCCTCACCAGGGTTGATGGCCATCACGTTCCCGTCGATGACAGCCATGGCGCCCCTGGTGGCTCCCGCTACAAAGTCACTGTGAACCTGCAATGCAGACATGTATCTTCTTGACATCGTACAATAAACGCAAAATATTTCATTTTCAAACAAAAATTCAAACCAAGTACAGTAGAAGCTCACTTAAACAACCCTAAGGGATCAGACTATGGGCGAATAACAGGAAAGGTCGGTAAAGGAAGACTGAAACTGAGATGGTGGGACCAAGTGGAAAAAAATCTGAGAAAACTTGGAAGAAGGACACAAGAGACAGAGATCTATGGAGGTAGTGTGTTGGGAGGCCAAGTACAATTTGCGGTCCCCGCGGCCACAGTAATAAGTAAGAAGCTTAACTCAATGCATCACCTTAAAAATAGCTCGTTCTCTAAGCAGCCTCTCAGGCAGATTCTTTCGAGGCAACTCCCTTGTAGTTTGCAACTCTTCGTTCCAGTCTCTCGTCTGTCCAGGGATATGTTCCTCATAGCCCAGCTTTGAAGAAAATGCTAAAACCAGACATTTATTTTAACGATAATCATCATTTTTGACTAAACTGTATAAAAAAGAAAGTCAATAGTAACTATTCTAGTTTCTTGGCACCGGTGCACAACACACAATAAGAGTTTGAAGATATTTCACTTGCTTATCCTGGTGTAAAAAGGCTGACAAAATTTCCAGTTTCACTTTTGAGCCACTGAAAACTAACTGCATAAGCGAAGAAGAGTGAGTGTAAGAGAAATGAGTGTAAGATGATTGTGGCGCAATCTTGAAGTCTTGTTACTGACTAAGGTTGACATGTTCTTTAGACAGAACTGTTAATTAATATCCCAACAGTCAATAACATCTAAGCAACCTACAGTTTAAAGTGGGTTTCGAACCGCTTTTTGCCTCTGAATTACAAACTGGTCAATTATGAGAATGTTCTTTGGGGATGAACTTAGTATTAACGAGGCTGTAAGGAGACTCACTGTCCTCGGCGCGGATGGCATCCACCGTGTGCTCGGTGAGAGGTGAAGCCCAAGCGTAGACCTGGTACGGAGTAGCCACCCTCTCGAACGGATGGCGCTGCGTCCGCTTCTTCTGCAGGATGCTGAAGTTGCGTTTGAATGCCGGACTCAACTGGCTGAGCAACTCGATGAGCGAGTGGCACAAGTGTGACGGCACAGCTGGCTTGGCATTGAACTCCTCCTCGGTGCATCTGTTGATGTTAATGAACTGGGTTAATAAATAAGCCACTGAATGTATGAAACAAAAATATACTCCTCCCAACATAATAAATACACAATAGAAACATGGTTGATACAAAATTAGAACCTCCAGAATTTTTTTAATTCATTCTGTAAGTTCCCAACTCCTGTTCCGTCTGCTGCCTTGTTCTTGCCCCGCTAGTTCGGAAGCATCCTTATAATATTTATCAAATAAAAGATCAATGATTTAAGTTTTAATGTCTTCTACGGTATTTCAAGGTGTGCTTGACTTCCACCTTGTTCTCGGTACTCACTGGTTGAGGAAGAAGCCTCTGGTGCAGGCCGTGATGTGATAGTGTTTGTCCTCCAGAGTCACCACGTACAGGTACATGAGGTCTCCGTGCATCTTGCGGTAGCCAGGCGGTGGGTTCCAGCCCGAGGTTGTCAACACCTGCAACACATCTTTGTTTAGTCGATTGTAACTGAATATTTTAGTGAATTTCCTGTAAGAATTAGAGGTACAGAGGAACCCCTCAAATCCAAATACCGCCACGGGACTTACATCCACCCGCCAAGGTCACTGCCCTTTCGAACGCTAATTCACCCAGCCTGTGTAACCCCAATGGCTAGGTCTCCCTCGCTTACCGCGAATACAGTGACGAATTAAGGGTGTAATATTATTTCCTGAAATCCAAACACCCCTAAATCCGAACAGGTTTCAGCCCCAGTTGGTTCGGATTTGAGGGGTTCCACTGTACCATGGTTGTCATGACAAGACCTAGACCTGTGACATAGTTTTTCTTTTGTTTGGAGGCCCTCAGATAACAAAAACAATGTTCGTTCTGTACTGCATCTATGTGTGTGTGTGTGTACTTAGCAAATTAAAATAATGGTTTGGATATATATAATATGAATAGGAAATCATGACTAAGTTAAGTTGACAAATGACTAAAGATGTGCATTGTACGTTATTATGGGTTTTATTTTTTAATAAATTTAAAGATAAAAAAGATAATTTCTTTTTTTAATTTGGCAGTTTTCCCAGACAAACTAAGGTTCTAGAGTTGAGGCTTAAACTCTAGTAAGAGGTTGAAAATATCAAGGAATTTAGAGAAATTCATTTCAGAGGCATCTAAAAGCCTTTTTCTTCAGGCTCCAAGATCTAAGGTGATATGGGGCCTGTTTCTTTGTCTTGCCTGTACTGTCGCCAGTTTTTTAGTTATACACAACAGATAATAGAAACCTCTGACAAAGTTAAGTCTGATACCTTGATGCACTGAGGTCCCTTCTGCTCCTTGGCGAAGGGCTGTAGAGGGAGCAGGGGCCGTTCTCGGCACCCAGGCATGATGTAGTCCGGGGGTGTGCAGTCCACACTCTCCGCTCGACTCTTCTTCTTCTCTGCAATTCGTAAAACCAATTAGCAACAACTTCAAGAAAACTTATCCTCCATAAATTGATAACACTCACGTCAACTTTTGTCATCTTTCCTGTTCTATTTTCATGTTTGTTCTACCAACTGTTCTATAAAATTTTGGGAAGGATTTTTAACATGATATCTCTTAGCTCTGGGGGGGTTTTGGCAATTCGCTGGACCAAAATTTTTAACGGAAGTGCTGTCATATGGTACAGAACAGCTGTTTAGAGGAACAAAAAACATTCCCTTTAATCACATCCATGATCTAACATATTTCCCACAGGGAAGTAAATACAGTCGTCATTTTTTTGGACTTGTTTATAATATTGGACGGTGGAGAATTAATTAAACACAATGAAGAGATGAGAAATTTATACAAAGATGTTATGGCACATATTGGCATGAGAAGATTAAAATGGGTCGGACATGTCATTACGAGGAGGCATGGGAGATCGATATAGGAAGTAGAAGAGGGAAAGCCTAATGGGAGAAAACCACCAGGAAGGCTTAAAAGAAGATAGTGTGATGGCAGACATGTCAAAAATAAGAGTTGGAATAGATGAGGCACAAGAACAGAAGAGATGGAATGTTTACGAGGCCAAAACCCAACTAGGTCATGGGTCATGGGTGTAAGTAATTTCTACAAACTGCTGCAGTATCGTACCCTGTTTCATCAGAAGTACAGAATATATTTTGCGTTTGTCAGTTGTAAAATGCTGTCAAAACTTTCAGAAAAATTTTCCTGAAAAGAAAAATATCACTACTGTAGCAGATATTTTATAACCATTCTGACTTTCCTTTAGTAAATTACACCTATAAAAAAACAAGGATAAAAGACACATTTTAATACCTTTTGGATTATTCACTGACTACAACAGCTACATTATGAAAGGTTTTGACAGCACTACACCAGGCTTCATTTTTAAAGAGAAAAAATTAATACTCATCTCTAAACATATAACAGAATCCCGATTAAAAACTCTACCCCAAATACAATACCCTCTTAACCTATATAGTGTTTTACTGGTCCGCTCTAGGTTTGATAAAGATTTATCAATATTTGTTTCAAGTTACTCAATTGCTCAATTTGATTTGTAACAAAAAGGAACAAGATCTTCAATAGCTTAGACTATGCAAATACCCATTGAACATACAGCAGAATTTTAAATACTTTAACTGAAATGGCGACCTACCCAGGTAGGTATTTTAAGCCAAGTAATGAGGAATGAATGTAGGATGATTGTGGCGCGATCTTGTAGTCTTGTTACTGACTAAGGCTGACATGTTCCTTAGACAGGACTGTTAATTAATAGCCCAACAGTCGATGGCAACTAATGGACCTACAGTTTAACGTGGAATCCGAACCACGGCCTCTGAATTACGAATTGGTCTAATTATGAGGATGGTCTTTGTGGATTAACGTAGTATTCAATAGTTAATCCACACAAGAGAACACTACACCCACCGACCATCTCTCACAATTATCCACAATTTGTGACCTCCAAGTAGCTGGATTACAGGACGTCGCCACCGTCCCAGTCGATAATAGTAATCGATTCTTTAACCCTTTGAGGACCGACTGACGATATATTGTCAGTAGCTAGTACTGCGAAAAACCACGCTGACGAAATATTGTCAGCTAGTAGTATTTATATAGTATATGCTCTTTGACACATTTTAATTTAACTCATTTCATTTTGGATGTCATTGGTTTTCTCCTTTACTGTCTGGATGGTTTTTGCTGTCGTAGCTACAGCCATAAATAAATAATGTGTTTGTTTGATCGTCTGTTTGTTTACTGTTGTGAACGAAAACACACATGTTTATTCTTGGTTAATATCCCATGAAGATTTGTGCACATATTCACTATAATGTAGGTAATAATTTAAACTTATTTCCATTATTTATTATCTATGGAAAGTTAAATTTTAAAAAATCCATTTCAATTATTATATTATTTGCAGTTTAGAATTTCAGATATATATTTTAAAATCTAACATCAATATATCATTATTAGTAAAATAATTATTAAGATATCTTAAAAATAAGTCTCAGTACAAACCATTTTATAAACCATTACAAAAATGCTGATTTCACATGGTCTTTTTCACATAGCCTACCTAAAATGGCTCTGGTCCACAAAGGATTAATTCTAAACAATTTAAAATACTAAAATTAATCAAAAGAGAACTAGCTAAATCGTAAATCAAAAGGGTAATATTACTATAATCTTTCTAGAGCAACAACTTGTAAAAAAAAACATGAATCCAAAAAGACTGCAAGATACCAAAGAGAAGAGTAATATAACAAAACAAGGTTACATACCTTTCAATCAAAAGATCTAAAAAAGTTGTAGGTGTTTTTATCATATATGTTTTCAGAGCTGACACTCTATCATTAGTGTTTAAAATTGTCAGTAGAAATGAAGCACCCAAATAATTGCATTTAAAATTTTCTTTACCCTAGAGCTGGCAAGTGTTTTCCCTTTTAACTGTAACATTCACTAAATTATGTATATCTTCTTAAAATAGCATAAAACATGCCCCCTTATAACCACTAACCACAAAAGCAAAAAAGATGTCCACTGCAATCCCAATACATATGACTTTCACCCAAGCCTGCCACCGTTTATTTAAGATGGGCCCCCCTTCACTCTACCACACATTTGTAAGCCAAATTGGGATTGCTCAAGGTCGGGATTCGAACCCTAGCACTTCCTACTGGCTAAAACATTACACTCGTCAGCGCAGCGCTCTAACCGGTCCAGCCACCAGTGCATAGGAGTAGAAAGCGCTTACTTGGTTATAAGACATACCCTAGGGGCAGTTTAATGAACTGCATGAGCAGGTTCGGTTGCCCCCAGAGAGCAACACAGTCACGAAGGTGAAGTTCACTAAATTGACTACAGATGCCTCCACCAGCTACTTATTATTGAATTTGTAAATGCATTGTGAGTTATGAATTTACCACTTCTAGGATTAAAACACGTTACATCCATTAGTCATTACACACATTTTCTATTACCCAGTACTAGTCGATGTCTGAAAGGTACGTAACCTTGTTTTATTTTATTAGTCAATAAATTATCGAGGCGTCATTATGAGTGATCGCTAGGTACAATATGACATGTACCTAGGATGTCACCTTGAGTGATGATGTTGAGGAAGCAGAGGGAACTGCAGTCGACACCATTGTAAGCGTCTGCGGGATCGAGGGACTTGAGCAGGTCGCGGACATGTCTCACGTGGATCCTGGCCTCTCTCATGGTGTAAGGCTCCTCCACTACCTGTCAACACCACGTATATTACAGACTATTGTTACAGTTGAGTGTCGAAAATCTGGACATCAAAAATTCTAACCACTCCACAGATTTTTCCAGCACTATGACGCATCCCACTGTGTCACTTCAGGATTTCAAGGAAGAGAAGCCTTTTATTATTTCTAAATAACTCACAAATAACGTTTAGTCATAATTAATTCTTTCCTTTTGAAAACAATTAATGGGTTAATTTGAATTTCCAAAAATCTGAACCACACCTGGTTCCAATAATTATTGTTTTCTGGGTTCTTTTGTATCTCCAGATTGTTTTTTTCCTTTTTTATGTAAAAGAAGAATTAAAGTTTCTCAAAATGATTTTGATTTAAAATTCAAGGATTAATAATTGTGCTTAGGATCCCAAATGTGACACAACCTACCTGCCTACAAAGTGACGGTTCAATGTTACACTCTTTTAAATCTCAAAACACCTTTCTTCATTTCCTGATCAAACAATAAATTTTCAAATAATTTTACCAACCAAAAAACAAAAAACCAAACAATTAATAAATTATGATAGTAAATTTATGTCATAATGATATTGAATAATAAATTGGATTATTTGAATTATGAGTTATTTGTCTAAGACAAGCGAATGCACAGTATATAATTAAATACTTTATATCCATCAAAACACATGTTTCCTATTAATTACTAACAGTCTATAGGGAAAATTGGTCTACTTTAAAGAGGTATACGATAAATTTCAACAGTATCATTTCAAAGATTATAAAGAAACCTTCAATTTTGTATTATTTTCCTCTTTGGCCGGAATAACCACTCATCGATATTCGATATCAGACAAATTCATAGAAAAGAAATAATATATTTTGAAAAAATTATTCCCTTCTCCATTTACCAAAGTAAAACCAGATTGAGGAAAATTAACGATGCTAATTAATGACTAAATATAAAAAATCAATCATTACTGATAAATATATGGAGCTAACTGCACAGCCTAATCCAATTAAAATCATTTAAACTGAGATAACGGACTGCAATACTGTGATTAAAGTTCAAACAAATGCTTAAATATTTCAACATCACATATTATTCATCCTTATAATAATACATTTCTTACTTTTATATTGTCCTTAACAGAAATACCAATATTAAATATCTAACATAAATTTTGAATACTTTTCCACCTATTTTTAAAGTCAAAAAAATAAAAAACATCAGTCCTTACTCATAGTTTATCTAGGTAGGTCTCACTTACATAGCATGTCAGTCTAGGGTTGGGTCAAGGCCACAACTATGAATAAAGATTGCCTACACTGTTGCTTCATACTGTAATCTTCAATTTATAAACTCTCTTATACTATAACATGAGCTAGGTTTAAATGTATTTTCTCTTTATTTAAAAATAGTTTCAACAATTTCTATAATGTTATATTTTTGAAGATATAAGTTTTAAATTGGTCATATATTGTTTGGTGTTGCTTGTGAAAAAACTGGTGTTTTGAAAGAAAATTTTAAAAACTAAACATTTGGTATCTACGAAAATGCAAAATCAAAATTCTCTGACTTTTCTAGGTTTTCCATTCCAGTATTTAAAAAGTTCTCAACTTAAACCACGATACTGTTTTTTGTGAATTTTTAAAATGTTTCCGATGGAACTGCTAAGGAAGGTTTTGTTAAAAAGAAAATAAAAAACAAAGTAGTGATTTTGATGAACAAAAAGTTAAAAATTTTCTAAGCATACCAATTTACCTAAAATGAAATCTATCGCTCCAGTGTTATTATCACTTGAGATATTACAGGTAGGCTGACATACTTTTTTAATTGTAAAAGTTTATATGAATGAGAAAATCTGCTAGCAGGTATGTAAAAAATTGTTACTAAAAAAGTAAGAGATATTTTTTCATTAATAATGAAAGTTTCACGACATTTTAAAGCCGACACAGCATTTTATTGGGTCTTAGAAACTCCCTGACTTTTTCTAACTTTGTACAAAATTCTCTAACTTTTCCATGATTGGACTGAAATGCTACCCATAGCGGTTCAGAGGTTTTCCGTATTGGTCTATCACGTCTATGACCTACCTTAATGACAGATCCTTCCTTCAGCCCCTCTGGTCTACTTTAAAGAGGTATACGATAAATTTCAACAGTATCATTTCAAAGATTATAAAGAAACCTTCAATTTTGTATTATCTTCCTCTTTGGCCGGAATAACCACTCATCGATATTCGATATCAGACAAATTCATAGAAAAGAAATAATATATTTTGAAAAAATTATTCCCTTCTCCATTTACCAAAGTAAAACCAGATTGAGGAAAATTAACGATGCTAATTAATGACTAAATAAAAAAATCAATCATTACTGATAAATATATGGAGCTAACTGCACAGCCTAATCCAATTAAAATCATTTAAACTGAGATAACGGACTGCAATACTGTGATTAAAGTTCAAACAAATGCTTAAATATTTCAACATCACATATTATTCATCCTTATAGTAATAGATTTCTTACTTTTATATTGTCCTTAACAGAAATACCAACATTAAATATAACATAAATTTGGAATACTTTTCCACCTATTTTTAAAGTCAAAAAAATAAAAAATCAGTCCTTACTCATAGTTTATCTAGGTAGGTCTCACTTACATAGCATGTCAGTCTAGGGTTGGGTCAAGGCCACAACTATGAATAAAGATTGACTACACTGTTGCTTCATACTGTAATCTTCAATTTATAAACTCTCTTATACTATAGCATGAGCTAGGTTTAAACGTATTTTCTCTTTATTTAAAAATAGTTTCAACAATTTCTATAATGTTATATTTTTGAAGATATAAGTTTTAAATTGGTCATATATTGTTTGGTGTTGCTTGTGAAAAAACTGGTGTTTTCAATGAAAATTTTAAAAACTAAACATTTGGTATCTACGAAAATGCAAAATCAAAATTCTCTGACTTTTCTAGGTTTTCCATTCCAGTATTTAAAAAGTTCTCAACTTAAACCACGATACTGTTTTTTTTTTAATTTTTAAAATGTCTCCGATGGAACTGCTAAGGAAGGTTTTGTTAAAAAGAAAATAAAAAACAAAGTAGTGATTTTGATGAACAAAAAGTTAAAAATTTTCTAAGCATAACAATTTACCTAAAATGAAATCTGTCACTCCAGCGTTACTATCACTTGAGATATTACAGGTAGGCTGACAGACTTTTCTAATTGTAAAATTTGATATGAATGAGAAAATCTGTTAGCAGGTGTGCAAAAATTGTTACTAAAAAAGTAAGAAAATATTTTTTTCATTAATTGTAAAAATTTTACAACATTTTAAAGCCGACACAGCATTTTATTGGGTCTTAGAAACTCCCTGACTTTTTCTAACTTTGTACAAAATTCTCTAACTTTTCCATAATTGGACTGAAATGCTACCCATAGCGGTTCAGAAGTTTTCCGTATTGGTCTATCACGTCTATGACCTACCTTAATGACAGATCCTTCCTTCAGCCCCTCGATGTTCTTGAGCTCTGCAAAGTTGTCTAGCGTGTTCCCGTCCAGCTGGAGCGAGAAGCACGTTCGGTGACATGTGTCCTCGCGATCCATCAACAGCTGATGAATCTCCTGGACCAACTCCATGCTTGACACCTACGACCACAATCAATTTACATCCTCGTCCCCAAACGTTTGGAATTGGGCAATTAGTTAGGCCTAATTATATATAATAACAGTTTCATGTAAGATAGTAACAAGACTAGTTTCCTTTACGTTAAAAATTAACACTTATAGCGCTACTGAAAATCATGGCCCCTGCTTGTTTAGAACAAAAAAATTTCAATGTTATTTTTGGATTTAGGTAGCTTGAATAAAGTATAAAACAGAAATTTGTTTCATTTTTATTTAGGGCCTAATAGAGATTTTAAGACTATTTTTTTAGGTATTAAAAAAGTATTTTTTTCATCTGTATGAGCCATTTCAGTTAAAAATAATTAGTTAATATATCCTATACAGTAAAAACATTCACACAATATTCACTATTTACTGCTAAAACACAATGAAAATAAACACAGTTCAACAAAAATGTCAACAAACAAGGTTAGCGAAAGGGATAACAGTCTGTAGTGACTCGCGAGTTTTCCCGTTAAAAGCAGTACTGGAGAGTACGAATACTGACCAAAGTCGCATAACAGCTAATTTCAGTCACTAAATATTTCAACAAAGCCGCTATATTGGTTTTGTGAGTGCATAGAGGCTAAAGCAACACAACCATGCACTCTGTCGGCTGTTTCGCGAACTACAGCGCAGTAAATGCGGCAAAATGATTGATCGCGAGTAAACTCGTTTACTGTACTGCGAGAAAAGTCGTCAGACACCCGATAAGGGTTAAGTCATTGTTTTTGACATAGAAATGTCTTTAAACTTTTTTTTGGTCTGGAACCGTTTAACACATTACCTCAGGTAACATCTAGTGGGTTCCGACAATATCACTTAGAGAAAAGCCAATAATGATTGGTGGGATTTGAACCCGGAACCTTGGGCACCAATTTCCCGCGCTCTACTCTTTGACCAGCGTACGGGTGGGGAGGTAGCAATGTTTAAGGCGCAAAATGTGTAACAAAAGTGACTTCATGGATCACATGACCGGATGTTTATTGTATATAGTAGTTATATGTTCAATATTTTTTCTTGTTATGTTAAACAAAAAAAAACCAAGCTCTATACATCTTACTTCTCACATAACAATCCTCTGTTAAGTAAAACTAATGTGCAATAAAAATAAATATTATGTGCATTGAAAACTTTAGACATTCTTTCATTCCTTTTTCCAGGTGGATCAGGAAAAGGACATAATTATGGGTCAAATTATGAAATCAAAATCGAAATAAAATAACCATTTTCATCTTTAGTCCTGTACAGGCAACATCTAGGTCATAAGAAACAGCCCCTCTTAGACATATCCATCATCTAACCTACTTCCCGGGGTAGTATTTTTAACAGTATTTTAAAAAAAGAAAAAACTTGCATCATCTAAAATATATTCCTAAAATAAACTGTATCACTGGACTGACACATACTTTCTCCCTTAAAATTTAAAAACGACAATTTGTAATAAAACTATTATGTTCTTCAAAGTTTATCTAAATATCATTTGATAATTTATTGTTTAAAAAATAATCATCCCATTTCTGAAAATAAAACCAGAGAGACAAAGTAAAATTAATTGTTCAAATTGTATGGGGGGAGACACCCCCCCTCCGGTAATACCAAGCTATTTGAGTTGGTTTTGTTGAGTGATTTGACCTTACGCTTCATACCAAGTTTCAAGGAAAACGGTTGGAAAATAAGGAAGAAATTGATTTTTTTATAAGATCTCCTTAAGAATAATATTGAGTGCTTTCAGACATCTTACTGCGTTTATCATGGACAGTAAATTTAACTTTTCTCTGGAACCTTAGTCGTACCAAAGTAACATTTAGTCGTAGAAAAATAATTCAAAATACTAATTTGTTTAGTATTTTAAGCTGGTTTCAATGGTACCAGTTAAGTTATACTTTACTTTTATTGTTATTGCTGAAAATTTGAAAAAGGGTGGCTACCCTTAAAACCAAAAATTAAAAAAAATTAAAAAAATGTCTGGAGATACCGTAAATATATAACATACATGCCAAATTTCATCTAAATCGGACCAACGGGGTAGGCTGTGGCACTGTACACATCCAGACACACACACACACACATACGGACGGACGGAGAGTCATGTTGTCGAAACCCACTTTTTTGGATTCTGGGGACCCCAAAACGGATATATCCACCCTCAACTCAAATTCTAAAATTTTGATGAAAACAATACTTTCTCCATACTATGTATAAGGGGAGAAAGTAAAAAATAGTGCTCATGAAGAACCTAAATGGTATTTACAGTATTATTTCAATTTAACTGATAAATGCCCTTATTTTTAGTTAAAATAATCAAGGTTTTGCTAAATTATTTTATTGCTTTTTAATTGCTACTTCCACAATCAAACTTACAGATTTAATCTAATTTAACATCTTATATTATCAAATGTAAACTCCACAAAGTATCTTTAAACTTATCAGATTTTCAGGTTTTTTACAATATATTTCATAGAAATTATGAAAAAAGCAGTATTAAATCCCAAATACTGTTACGAGCCGATCATGTCTTAAGGTTTGTGTACCCGGATGAAATCATTTAAAGGTTACAAATGTTTTATTTGTTTTTATAAAAATGTGTTCAATTAAAAACAATAAAATCACATTTATTAACAATTCAAAACATAATTAATTTTTTTAACCCACAAAAATAAACGGGAAAATAACATTCTTAGCAAACAGAAGTAACCTGTATTCACACAAGTTTGGACATACGCCAAAAGAGTACAATTTCAATTTTTCCTTTTCAATATTTTAAAAGTAACAACATGTTTCTCAGGCAGGTTTTACAGATAACATTTAGAGAATGTTTTAATGATACAGCCGGAAGCACGAGGGCAAAGTTGTGTAACAACTGGAATGTTTGCTCGCGGACAGCCTAGTTCAGCCAATTAGAAAGGTTATGTTAGCCTGCAGCCAGTGTATGATAACGCATATTTGTTTTAAAGATAAGACGGATTACCTTCTCCTCCTCTAAGTTTAAGTACTACCTATGATTCAGTCTTAAGAACAAAGATACTATACTTATTATCATCTCAAAATATAAACCTGAAATTTTAAACAAAATACACAAAAAATTATTTTTAGCTTAATTAAGCGTTAGTTTAAAGTTAGATGGATTAGATTAAATTAGAAAATTTGTAGTCAAGATAATATTTTAATACAGTAAAATTTTGAAATAGGTTTAAAATCAATGATGAATGCAAACAAAATAATAGTAATTTTAATTTAAAATTTGTTCTTTCTATGAATTTATTACCTTTTATAAATCACATGATACTTTAAACTTATCAGATTTTCAGGTTTTTTACAATATATTTCATAGAAATTATGAAAAAAGCAGTATTAAATCCCAAATACTGTTACGAGCCCACCATGTCTTAAGGTTTGTGTACCCGGATGAAATCATCATTTAAAGGTTACAAATGTTTTATTTGTTTTTATAAAAATGTGTTCAATTAAAAACAATAAAAATCACATTTATTAACCTTATCAACAATTCAAAACATAATTAATTTTTTTAACCCACAAAAAGAAACAGGAAAATAAAATTCTTAGCAAACAGAAGTAACCTGTATTCACACAAGTTTGGACATACGCCAAAAGAGTACAATTTCAATTTTTCCTTTTCAATATTTTAAAAGTAACAACATGTTTCTCAGGCAGGTTTTACAGATAACATTTAGAGAATGTTTTAATGATACAGCCGGAAGCACGAGGGCAAAGTTGTGTAACAACTGGAATGTTTGCTCGCGGACAGCCTAGTTCAGCCAATTAGAAAGGTTATGTTAGCCTGCAGCCAGTGTATGATAACGCATATTTGTTTTAAAGATAAGACGGATTACCTTCTCCTCCTCTAAGTTTAAGTACTACCTATGATTCAGTCTTACGAACAAAGATACTATACTTATTATCATGTCAAAATATAAACCTGAAATTTTAAACAAAATACACAAAAAATTTTTAGCTTAATTAAGCGTTAGTTTACAGTTAGATGGATTAGATTAAATTAGAAAATTTGTAGTCAAGATAATATTTTAATACAGTAAAATTTTGAAATAGGTTTAAAATCAATGATGAATGCAAACAAAATAATAGTAATTTTAATTTAAAATCTGTTGGTTATTTCTTTCTATGAATTTATTACCTTTTATAAATCACATGATATGAAAATCATAGAAAAACCTGTCTAATATTTTTCAAAACTACGGTTTTGAGAGCTCATTATTTTATTTTAACACTTTTAGGACCGGGTTAAAAATTTTTAGTTCTGAAAAAATATTTTTCAAAATACTCTCAAAAACTAGACATCCCCAAAACACGCTTTTTTGTAAGATGTTACATAAAAATTGATAACTCCAGTCACTAGTACATATATTTCCATAATTTATTAATAAACCAGTTAAAAAGATTAGAATTAAAGATTAAAAATAACCAAAAATATTGTAATTCCAAACAAGGTACAGACAAAACTCTAATTTTATTTATATAGATGGCCTCACTTCAAAAATTCTAACCAAAATATAACTTCTTTAAAAATACTAAACAAATTATATCTCATTTAATGGTTTCATTGATTTACTTTATTAGTAAACACAGCTAAGTAAGTGAAAACTATAAAAATAACTTATTTGACGATTGTTTATTGTGAGATCAGAATAGCAACCTAAAAATAAACAGTAGGTGTGTTTCGAAAACTTTTAAACAATCTCCGTTCTCTGAACCAAGATTAGTATCAGTTTAAATAAAAGAATTTTGAAATATAATTTTTCATATAAAATGTTAATTTATCCATACAAAAACTACTATAAACGTCAAAAAAATTCTTCAAGAGTAATGATTTATCAAAAAAGAAAGAAAAATTTATCAAAAAGCTAATAAAAAATTATTGTTTATACAGTCTGGATGTTATAGTTTATCCACACAAGTTTTGGATAGTTATGAGCAATGGTCGGTGGATGTGATAATCTATGGTGTGGATTAACATCCACAATATTTAACCCTCGAGAGGGCGCTTGCGGAGTTTTCCTCCGCACATGTAGTTTTCGTTAAAATAAACACACATATCGGGTATCGGTAGGCGTGTCAGGCTCCGTACCTCACTCGCCTCATTCCAGGAATCCCCCGAAACTATTTACAACCCCAAACTCCTTTTGTTTCCTTGTGAGTTGCAATGCAGTGAAGCGATGTCAGTTTGCGGAGGCTTTCTCCGCATGCGCCCTATCGCGTAAGTCATTAGTGCAGAGTTCAGTTCCTCGTGCGCCTTTCTGTGGTATCGATAATTTACCATTTTAGTTGTGACTGTTTTCAAGTATACGAGTATTTTGTGTTTCCATTTTATATTGCACTGATTCCACCATGGATTTATTAGAAGACAAGTGATTACGTAAAATGCAATATTTCTAAATAGAATACATTTCTAATTTTAATTAATTTATAAAACTGTCATTTAATATATTTGGTTTGCATTGATGTTCAATTTCATTATTGCGGAAGAAAACTCCGCATGCACCCTCTCCCCACTCTTATACTAGAAAATTACGTACTATGTTTATCTAAATTATTACTCAAATTTAATACTTAATTAATTAAATTAACGATGGAACCTTTTACTTTATCAATTTATATGCATTTAAATGCAATACTATTTTATAAAAACAAGTAAGATGGGTTGAATTCGTGCGACTTACACCTAGTTCCTATATCTTACTCATCAATTTTAGCAAAGTGTCTCATTTCATTATCAGTCCTAAAAAACCACCTTTTACACTTTTTCCAACATCTAGGCCTAAAAAAAGTATGTTGTGATGCCCACGTTACAGCAGAGAATAGGGCAGTACCTTATTCACAAGAGGAGTGACCCCCACCACGGTAAGGGAGGACGGGTAAGATTGCGGATGTCAATACGTCAGGTTGGAGAGGCGAGGTGAGTAGCAGTCTTGGCAGACGCCGGGAGTTTTACGTTAAGTCGTAATTATAAGATTATGGGATATTAACATTACAACTTAATGGGGGGGAGTGGGGGAAAGGTACAGGCTGGATGCATATAGGATATGTAAGGGGTTGGTTATTATTTTTAAAATGAATAAAATTAGAAATTAACACGTAACCTTTCAGAGTAGCTCCTGGCTTGTTCCTTGCGGGATAATTAGTTATTAAAAAAATCTGTGACTTATAAAAATCAAACTAAAGCTGGTTGTGATTACGGTCTGGTTCACCTTAGGTTTCCTATTTCATTTTGGGGAACACTCGAGTGAGGAACGGGGCCAACGGATCCACATTTTGAACCTACTCGCGTCAATGTTTCGAACTTTAAAAAGGAGAACTTAAACATATCTGAACCTTCTCTTCACCTCGTAAGCCAACATCCCGTGATAATCCCTTACCTACCATAACCAATACCTAACATATTTTTCGATGAGACTACTAAAAATAAATTTGTTGAATTTCTTTAATCATCATCTCCTGCTCCTTACACTGCCTTGTGATTAGGCTACATGCTGACCTGAATGTCAAACGCCTCTGTTCCGGGACTGACAATCTTGACTGTGAAGCCCATATCCTGGATGAACACGACCTCTGCTTCATCTTTCTTGTCACTTCCCTTCTCGTTGGCTTCTGTCTCGCCCTTCTCCACCTCCTCTGTTCCATTACAGATGCCGTTCATCTGTTCCATTACAGATGCCGTTCACTTCTGTCACCCCGTTGGCTAGTGTTTTCCCTCCCCCGTCTTTTGGTTCTTTGTCTTTTTCTGGAAGAAACAAAATTTTTTTAACATTCTAGACTAGTGACTTAACATAACAGTTATACATGTTAGGGACGCCACCGTCCCAATATGTGTGTGTAACCTAAAGACTACAAGATCATGCCACAATCATCTTACTTTCATTCTCAATTATACTTGGCTTAAATACCTACCTGGGTAGGCAACTATTCCAGTAAATAGTATCAAAAATATCATCAAACAGTATTCAATATAATCACTTTGATAATAAAAAAATAGTATTTATTACGGCGAATGAACGGCACTGGTAAACTACAATAAAAAACATAGAATGTGACTTGACAAAAGTATTTCATTGCTTTATTCACAAATACTACTGAAAAAATTGAGGGAAAATGAAAAAATATGTTATTCGAGGTATGGCTTTGAAAAGACACAAATCACGATTTCGGACTCTACGTATTAAAAATTTTAAAATCACATGTAAAAGAGAAGGATCACAAACACCAAGGGACACAAACGTAAACATTATTACGACACGGAAAAACCACATGATCCAACATAAAATTCACAGAAAACAAAATTTGAAAACTCGCAGAAATATGTGATTGGAAATATTATTGATAAAATCACAGGAAATACAATGTAGACGTCAATACAAACAAAGAATCAACAAAATTAAAGACATGTTAAGAGGAAATCCACTGGACGTATTAGAATTTTTAAATTGAAAACAAATTGAACATTAAGTTTATTGTTGACTCGTATAGTCGTATAGTAAAATTACAGTTCTTGTGGTTAGCTGACACAATTTAAAACTTTTTAATGCCAATAAGGAATCATTAATATTATTATTCAACCTTTTGTTGTATTACCAAACTAATGAGGTGTAATTGTCAGTACAAACAATAATACCCCCATCGCAGCAGACCTGCGTACTCAGCGAATTTCCAAATCAATAATATAATAATAACAATATATGACAAGTTTTATAAAAATCTGTCCATAAACATGAGAATTATTTGCCTATTCTTCATAAGATTAACATGGGAAAGAGTGTGCAGGTTAGCTGCTGTGAGGCACACTGAAAGTAGTCATTTCTACCATAAATAATTTTTATCTTAACATTTATACCAACTTTCAACATCTGTCCATAAATAAAGGAGTTTGCCTATTCCCTATATGATTAATATGGGAATAAAGTATGCAGGTTTGCTGCCTTGATAAACACATCAACTATGATTTTTAAGCATAAATGGATAGATCTCAACCACATGAAGCTAAATATCAAGTTTTATCCAAAAATATTGATTAATATGGGAAATATTAATTTTTCCCTATTTAAGATTAACATTCGAGCCCCACAATACAATGTACTGTGTTTAGATTTTTAATATCTCGGTAACCGTTGGAGATAGAGAAAAACTTTAAGAAACTTAATTGTGTAGTTTTTTAAGCTGATTCCAATGGTGAAATATAAAATTATAAATTTTTAAAAATTACATGTGAAAAACGATATTTTGTTATAATTATATAAATTTTTTTTAAAAAATAGGATTTTTTTATATATAAATTTTTAAAAATAAATTTAAAAAATTATATTTTTTAAATAAAAAAAAATATAGAATTTAAGTTTATAGAATTTAATAAATTAAACGTATTAAGAATTTTGTCTGACATGTAATTTTTTTAATATATTCAAATATATTTATATATACAATATAAATTTTAACGATATTGTTTTTGAACTCTGGGCACATAGAAGAAAAAAAAACATGGTCCCGTTAAGACCATGAGAATATAATAGCTTCTTCCCTATGGTAAATTCGCTAAAAAATAACATGGTCCCGGGCTTAAGTCTTACCATGAGTCCTACGGTAATAGCTTCTTCCCTATGGGAAATTCGCTAAAATTAGAAAATATTGTGTTATTAATATGAATATTGGAATAATCCTAAAATAATAAAGTATATTAAACTTTTATTAAGTGTAAACTGAATTCCAGTCTGTCAACTATTTATTTTACAACTTTTAGTTTGATAGCTTCTTAAAAAGCAGATAAACCTAGTTCAAATGTAAATTAAATAACTGTATATATTTTTGTAAAAACTACAAAAAAATTCAAAATGTGTTGCTGGTTATTTATCATGAGGTTGATATTCGTGACCAACAACTTTTTATAATTATATTTTTCATATAAAAGATAATTATTTTCATTTTTATTTACTAATTTTACTTTCTTTCTCGTAAGGTCTGTTAAACCAAAGTATCAGCTTGCTAGGAGTATCAAAGTATCAGATGCATAGTAATACAGAACTGAAGATTCTCTAAAATTTAACTGAGCTGTTTTAATTTTATAATCTGCAAATATGCCTAGTTAAAGATAACATCAAGTGCCAGTCTGGGTGCTTTCAACTCTTACGATCGTATAATCATTTTTAACAGACAGGTTGAGATTAAGTTTGTTTAAGATAAACCTGGGCTATCAAACTGCTCGCTATTACAATGTTTTTACAAATACAACACCACTTTCCTGCATTTCCTTAACCCATGTTTGGGAGATAGATATAATTTTTACTTCCTCCCTTTATCCATAGTATATGAGAAAGTATTGTGTTCGTCAACATTTTTTAATTTGAGTTGAGAGTGGATATATCCGTTTTGGGGTTCCCTGAAACCAAAAAAGTGAGTTTCGACGTGATGTCTGTCTGTTTGTGCATGTGTCTGTATGTGTACACAGGCACAGCCTACCCCGTTGGTCCGATTTAGATGAAATTTTCTTATGTATGTATATATTCCCTGTATCTCCAGGGTTTTTTTCATTTTATATATTTAAGGGTAGTTGTTGTTCACCCTTAAAAAATCCTAATTTCTAAAAAATGGTTCCAACAATTTGATAGTTTATAGTGCATTGAGTAATAAATAATATGACACTACCTGCACGTCTGTAAAAATGACAGTTCAAAAGTTATGGGCTATTAAATGTCAAAAAAAAATTTTTTAAGTTTTCAGCGAAAACAATAGAGGGAAAGTACAATATGACAATCACCATTAAAACCGCCTTGAAAAACCGAACAAATTAGAACTCTGAATTATTTGTCTGCAACGAACGGTTCCAGAGAAAAGTTAGATTTACCGACCAAGATAAACGCAGCCTGGGACCACTCAATGTTATTGTTTAGGAGAATATTAAAAAATCAATTCCTTCCTTATTTCCCCAACCGTTTTCCATGAAAATTGGTATGCAGCGTAAGGTTACATTAGGCAACAAAACCCATTCATAAAGCTTGGTATTTTTTCAAGGGAGGGGGGGTTTGTCCCCCCATGAACTTCTAACAACTAATTTAACTTTCTTTCGCTTGTTATTTTCAAAAATTGGATTATTTTTTAAACAATAAATTATCAAATCATATTTAGACAATCTTTAATGTATATGATAGTTTTACTTTATTATAGATTGTGGTTTTTAAATTTATGTAAGGGAGAAAGTATGAGTCAGTCCACTGATACCGTTTATTTTATAAAAATTTCAAATCTTAATATTTCTGCAATAATGTATAATTGAAATTTTAAAAATCTTTGTCATTGGTTAGTGCTTTCTTCCTGAATGAAGTTTTTCCACTCTGTCGGTCAAAGTTCACCCTCCCTCTTATCTCAGTAAGCTCTTGAGATTAACTGATCTATCTAAGTCGGAAGGTCAATCATCTGCTTCCTTGGTTGACTTCAAGAAAAAATACAACAGCATTGTGCATGCATGTTGCTAGCATTCTTAATTTATCAAACACATACTCGTGAAAAAATCTTTTAGTCTTGTGAAAAAATTCCAACGTACCATTTTACGAATATTTTTTTCGATTAATCCAATCCAATGATTTAGCTAAGAAATCTGAATTATGTGATTTTGGAAATAAACCTCTTAATCTTGAGAAAATAGTCTACTTAATTTTAATTATTTTCTTTAATAAATAAGTTAGGTTTGATCAAAATGAGTAATACTAAGGGCCTATAATTTAAAAACACTCCTAAAAAATAAATACTTCTAATTTAGGAAAATTTAATTATTATAATTAACTAAATTTACTACTCACAAATACAATATATCACTGAAATCGAGCGAACACTTACTCTCCTGAACAGCACCTTTAATTTGACGAATTTGCTACTTTCACCAATCCTTATTCCGTTATCGTTTTCACAAATTATATGACACATAGATATTTAAAATTTTATTTTTTATTTGTACAGGAAAAATATAATTTCACAATTTTTTTAACCCCATATATTTCTCCTAATATACTTGAGGAAGGCAAAATTGGTCTTAGATTTTATTTTCAGATTATTTTATGGTTAAATATAGAGTAACTGTGATTTATACACGAAGTGAGGACTTTATACTTAAAAAAATGAAATGATTTATACTTCCATTTCTACACGACACACCATCAATTGTGATTTAATACGTAATAAAGGTTTAAAATACTTAACAATGATCTAAAAATACACAAACAAATGCTACCAGTGGTTGAAACTACAGTACTGTCACACTTTCAACAAACCCCCATTGTACCGTTCATGAAAAGGAAGAGAAACACAAATCGGTGATATTGTCGTAAATAAGGGGAGAGAACATTGACGTTTTGAATGGGGGATAAAGGCCTTGGTGGGACCGAAATAACAGGGCAGAGTGGAAGTTAAATTTGGCCGTCCACAGCACATCACTGAGTACAATGTCTCCCCTGCTACTACAATTGATAGGTTGCTGACAAAAGCTACTGGACCAAACAGTCTGGAGTTCGTAGACACGTACAATAGTTCACCACTACGATACATTCACAGTAAAACACAAATAGTGAAATCACACAGAAGATTCTTAATCATCTTAACAGAAGTTTTAGCGAATTTCCCATAGGGAAAAAGCTAAATATGTTTATGCTAAAAACTCACAGTTTAAGCGTTCCTCACAGCAGCAAACCTGCATACTCTTCTCCATGTTAATCTTTCGGAGAATAGGCAAACTCTTTAATTTGTGTCCAGATAATGATAAAACTTGGTATATGGTCAAAATAAAAATGTTTGTATTTACTTCCCTGTGGGAAATAGATCAGATCATGGATATGTCTAAAGGGAATGTTTTAAGTTCATCAAAACAGCTGTTCTTATTCTTTTATATTTAAAATCCAATAAAATAATAGTTCTGGTAGTTTCTATGGAAACCTGTTACATGTTTTCCATCTTAAAAATCACTAACACCCCCCCAAGAGCTAAGACATATCCATGTCAAAAAAGTTTTTGGTAAAAATGCCTACTTTCAGTGTTCTTCAAAGCAGCAAACCTGCATACTCTTTCCCATGTTAATGTTATGAAGAATAGACAAATACTCTGATTAATCAACAGGTATTGATTGATCAATCTTGTCATATACTTATATTATTATTGCCATATTATTGAGGTGGAAATTCGCTGAATACGCAGGTCTGCTGCGATTTTTTTCTTTGAAATAGATGTAGATTGTACTGATTATACGTAAAAAATTCCCATTTCTGATCTTGCTTATCCTATTTACCCAGTTTCCCTGACTGTCCAGATCAATAATGAAGAAATAAATAGCTTTCAATATTGTAATTTCATGATATTTCAAGATAGTACATAAAAAAGTCAAATTTAAATTAGTACTTTATCTGTTAAGATTTTTAATAGTATAAAGAGATAAAATAAAGCTTAAAGACACTTTTGAATTGATCATTTTCAATGCGCTAGCGACGAGGAAAATGTCAATAAATATTTGCAATTACGGTAAAATAAAATTTGGAACTGAAAATTTAAAAAAATGTCATTAACAAAATAATATGCAGCAGCATAACTATAAATTGAGTAAATTTCCATTTATTTAAAAATTACTTGTCAGTAAGCCACATAAGGAAGTTATATAATTTAACTTATTCCCCATAAAGAATAACATGGAAAGAGTAAGAAGGTTTGCTGCCATGAGGAAAAAAATAATTTTAACATATCCGAAACATATTCCAAGATTATTAATCTTGGGATACACCTACTTCCCTTCGTATAAGGAAACAATATTTCAAATAATGCGGAAGTTATTCACTAAGACTTATTCTCCATGGGAAAAGAGTAAAACGTAGTCACATGGGCGGAGTTGGAGGTTACACATTGTGGGGCATGGAGTTAATTTCCTAGTTTTTGTCACAATATAGCTTAAAAATAGAGAAAAATAAACATTTCCTTAAAACTACAGTAAAAACTAATCAAAATATCTGTATCAAATAAAAATTTATAATAAACTGTTAAGTCTACACTACACTCTCTCTTCGATATGATAATCTACCCAGGTAATTATTTTAAGCCAGGTAATGAGTAAGAAATGAGTACAAAATAATTGAAGCGCGATGTTGTAGTCTTGTTACTGACTAAGGCTGACACGTTCCTTAGACAGGACTGTTAATTAATAGCCCAACAGCCAGCAGCGGCATTTGAACCACAATTCTGTCTATTCACAAAACTTGTTTTATTTAGACAAACTGGTCTGATTATGAGGACGGACTTTGCGGATGAACGTAGAATACAATTTGTTATCACCTTCAATAATAGCACCTTTTCTTTTACCTTACCATGCCTAACAACAACACACCATCAAACACGAGATGTTAAGTAAACGGTAAGAGTGTAAATATATTTAAAATATGCAATTAGACCCTAAACACTGTATTCAAATTCCTGCGTTGTAAATTAAAAGGCTGATAAATAATAACAATTAAGTTATTTTTTAAAACCTTAACTGCCCATCGGGCCGCGGGCCTGTACGGTGAATTGAAGACAGCGAGTTACCGTAGCGGCAGAAGTCACTTAGGCTAACTAAAGGTGACCTCTCATGATCTGATAGAAGCCAGCCAATGGTTTCGATTTAGTAACCTTTGACTTACTCCAGAGCTATCGTGACCATATTTAAAGTGCAGTTAAAATATTATAAAACATATTAGTTCTATGAACTCAACCAAAATTTAATGAGTCATCAATATATATAATTCATAAGTAAGTGCAATATTTATACATATCACTAAGTCTTATCATTCAGTATCTCTTATCTGATTTGATGAGTCGGGATTCGTTCCGACCACTGAAATTTAAAGTTTACTTATAAAATAAATTTTAATCCAACCAACATTACTATAGGCCTAATTATTACTGTTTCAATTGTCTCATATATTTTTTTAATCATTTAATATGCCAAACAGATTATTGTAGGCGATAACATGGCAAGGCATTGAACTGTAATGTTGAACAATTATTTTATAAAAATGTTTCTGATAATGTTGATTAAAAATTAACTGCTGCTACATGTATCTAATTTATAGTCATAACATTGTTTTCCTAGATAAAATTTCCTAAATAAACCAGAAGCAACAGAACTGAATACTAAATGATTGAAGTTAATTATGAATTACTTTCCATGATAAAATCTATTCTTAATGGTTTAGCCACATATAGAAGTTTTATCATATTACTTGTTCTCCATGGGAAAAGAGTAAGAAGGTTTTATGTAACGAAGAACAAAAGAATTTTAATTTTTCAACACAGTAAGATTTTCGTTATATGAAGGTATTTATACGAGTTTATACCAGGTTTAATTACAATATTTCGATTAATAACAAAATTGTATCAATTTGATGACCCTCCTTACAGAATAATAATGGGGAATGATTAAGAAGGTTCCTTGTCATAAGAAAAGAAACAATTTTCAACATAAATAATCGGAATTTAAGTACATGGAGCTGGGAAACAAGTTTGATCACACTATTTTAAATGCTAAGCGACAAAAATATTTTTACTTTCCCCATAAGATTGGAGCTGCATTTGGATTGATATAGAGCAAAAGTTAAAATTACTAAAAAGCAATCCTTAAGAATAGACCCATGTATTGGCTTTCAAACTTGATAGAATAATTACATGTACAGTTCTGTGCCAGATTTAATCAAGCTTGGAGTTTTTACATAAGTTATAATGTTTACAGACTCACATGTATGATATACATACATACATTACTAAACGAACAGGGTTTCTGGGATATGGGGACCTTAAAATAAAAAAACTTGGTTACAGGTCTCTAGATCTCGCCATGACGATCACAGAAATAGCTTTTTTCCTGAAGCAAATTCACTAAAATGTCAAAATATGTACCTTTAAATATCGCTGAACAACAAAATCGTACAAGAGGTATTGAAGATAACAATAATATACTGAGGGTCTAAATCAAACTGCCTTACTTATCTTTAAGACATATCTAACACGTAAAATCTGGCAAAAAACCTCTATAACTATAACATTCTGGCATTAGAAGTGTTACAAAAAGGTTATCTAGCATTGATAACCAGCTTTAACTATCGAAAAAATAAAATTTCTTGCATAATCACTGACCAACCGGTCCATTACGTCAGACTTAAGAGTTCAAAAGAACATTAACTAGCTATTATGCATTTATATCAACTTGAAATAAGGATTTAGTATACGTTAAAAGATTATAGCAAAGTAGGCCTATAGTTTAAAAAGATAATTAGGTTTCATATTAATTAATTAATTTTATGTGATACGATTATATGATTAGCACCATGATAGCCATAAAACATTCAGTTTAGTATTTTCAATCTTTGCTCTAACAAGCTAAAATCTTAGCTACTGTTTAAGAAGTTGTATACCAAGTTTCATCACAAGAATTAAAATACTTAAGGACATTAAATAATTTGTGTATTCTCTGTAAAAATTACATTACATGAGGAATGAATAAATAGGTTTCCTGCCACCAGGAACAATAACATTTTTATTTTTCAGCGATTAGTATATCTTAACTATACAAAGCTGTATACACATTTTTATCACAATATTTCAAATAATAAGAGAGATATCAAAACTTGAGTTTTTTCCCATAAGACTAAAACCATGTCTCTAACAGACAATTTTCTGTATTTACCAAAGGTTCCAAATCTCGTTAACATCGTTAACGAGTAATCGTTTGGAGCAAAGATTGAAAATACTAAACCGTATGTTTTATAAGCTGATTATTATTGTGCTAATAAAAATTTAGTTTTTTTGTAAAATCCCAAAACATTAATTTAAGGATACAACCCCTCCCCCCAACAACACGCCTTTGAATGGACTGATTTGGCTGGATTTCAAACTTGATCAAATAACTGCACATTTACACTTCTGTACCAAATTACTACAAAAAACTCCAAAAAAATTGAGTTTTTTACATGAGATAGGCCTATTGTGTTTACAGACACATATACATGTGTATGGTGTGTGTATTTTTTGCATCTGGGGGCTTCAAACGAAAAAGAAACCTGTTCTCAGGTCTAGGTCTTACCATGACGAACACGGCTTTAGCTTTATTTTCTATAGAAACTTGTTACAATCAATAATTACTACAACAAAATTATATTGAAGTAATACTACTGCATATTTGGAACAACTATTTTATTTAGCTTATCACTCATAGTAAAATCTAATTCAGTGTAATATGTTCAGAAACACAAATTGATATATATGTAATTTGTAGCCTAGGCCTATTTAATACTATTTGACATAGATGGATGATTAGATTATTTGAAATGGTGACCATACCACAAGGTAGGTATTTTAAGCCAAGTATGAATGAGGATTGAATGTAAGATGATTGTGGTGCGATCTTGTAATCTTGTTACTGACTAAGGCTGACATGTTCCTTAGACAGGACTGTTAATTAATAGCCCTACAGCCGATGGCAACTAAGGACTTATAGTTTAACGTGGAATCCGAACCACACCCTCTTAATGTTGTTATACGAGTAAATTACCACGGTGAATTTCTGGTTTCAAGAGATAATATTAAAAAGGTCAGATCTGGATTTAACTAGGCCTAGCAACTTAGTTGCTATTTTTCTATATTTTGAGCTTCCTGTAGGCTGGAACAAACTGATGAACTTCATGTATGTTTAGAAATTCTAAAACTAATATTGAATAAATAAGGCTTTAATTCAGTTGATAGCTCTAATTGTTAAGTTATGACCACACAAAAACTTGTATTTTGAGTATTTATTAACTTAGCATACAATTTAGCTTCATAACAAAATACAAATTTGTATAACATGCAAAACATTAACTTATTCACATAAATATTACAGCATCTGTACTTGAATTCTGAATACTAAATTGAATTCTACAGCAAGAATTTTTAACTAAATGTAATATACGTTGGGTATTTGTATAGGGTATATAGGGTAGTTAATGACTGGCTTAACAATCTTGTCCATGTTAAAGAGGATAATAATGTGTTTACAATTTTAATGATTTTCCTCAATTATTAATTGCTATAATTTTAAGGTGAGTTCTTTAATTTACTATTTTGGTACGTATTTAAGTTATAGGGTATTAACCAGTACCAGTAAGCTTAGGTTGAAGGTCATTGATAAGATAAATTAGGACAGGCTTTTACAGTTTTCTTCAGATTAACAGTGTAGGGAGGTGTGTAAATATGAAAAACTGATGGACTGTAAACACAAACAATGCTGATGTTATTTTACAGAAATAACTAATTTTCAAATTGTGACAATTCATTGGAGATAAATATTAATTTGGCTGAAATTATTGTGACTAATTGCATCATGTACAAGGGGATTATTTCTAAGTTCTTCCTTAATGTTAAGGGGATATTTAGCATACCCATAGGCATAAGGAAGTTGATATCACACAAATTATCAAAGGTAATTCTTCAAAACCCCTAAGTAAAAATTTCTATAATTCTAGAATGATGACAGTAACTTAAGCAACATTACTCTATCAAAAGTAGTTCTTAACAAATTAATAGTTAAGAGAATAGAATTTAAAATATTTATTTTCTACATTAAATCAGCACATATAATTTTTATTAATTTCAAGAATATCCTTGAGGACCAGCTGATACATGAATGTCTTGGATTTAAATCGGCAACCGTATAGATCTTACCAGCACTATGCTCCTAAGCAAAAAATGGTAGGCCTTCGTCAATACTTGTTAAAATTAGAATATCTTTTCCTGTTAACATAGTTTTTCCTTTGTAAACTTATTTTTCAACAATCGTGAAGAAAATTATAATCATACCGGTTACATCATCAAGGTTACAAGACAATTACACGTAAAATTAGAGTATCAGATACGATTTAAATGGGTTTACTCACTTATATCTGATTTTGTTATTCCAATGTCTATTCCACTATCAGATCCACCGTCAGAAACACCATTTTCAACCGAAGATTCTAAAGCCATAGTTAAATTTTCACTCACTATCTGAACCACAACCCCACAGGCAGACAAATCTTTGCAGACTGCACATGTGCTTTTTTTCCTAATCATGGGAAGCAGTTCTGCCATTGACTGTTATAGTGTGGGACACTGGAAAATCTTGTTTATCGGGTTAAAACGTGATTTTTCTCTATAAATAACTTAAAATAAACTAAAATATCAGTTTTATTGATTTTATGAATATGAATTACATATTTTTTAAACGATATTGGATTTATGTGAATCTTTATCATCTTTCCCATGGTCCCATGCAAACACAAGCAATGCTGCCATGTGTTGTTGGTTCAATAATGTCTCAAAATTTGTTTAAATTTTACGTTGTATTTACGATAATTAAAAGATTCTGATGAAATATATGATGAATTTTAAAATTAACTAATTTTCTTTACATTAATTTAACACTTTATAAGTCAAAAATGAAGTTTAAATATCAGTTAACAATTTCTCGACCCTAATCACATGTTTATTATCAGCCCATCACAGCTGATCAGGTTTTGAGGGAAATTTAAAACATCCAAGCTAGTTTCTCAGGATTTTCTGGCCTCTAACAATACACGTAACCAAATAATCATTATACCACGGAATATTGAAAGATGTTTTCTAATAAAAACTTAATAAAAATATTGTTATTTCAAAAATATACTTTTATTCAATATTCTGTAATTATTATAGGACTACTAATTTGAGAAAGGTTTAGCAGTATAACAGTAGATCTGTTCAGACACATTTACCTGTGGCAGGGTGTTTGATCTTGTTAAAAATGTTTAGTTCAAATTATTAGAGTAAACATTAATCCATTTTTTAACAATCCAGTACCTTAGAAATTTAAATAGGTCTGCCATTAGATGGCTTATATCTAATACTTCAACACCTAATAAGACCTAATATCCTTAGTTTTAATATGGAGAATATTCTTTAAATTGTTTATCTATAAATTTATTTTAAAATTATCTAAAATTTCCTTATTGGGTAGTGTTCAAAATTCGTGGGGTCATTGACTTGAGGCCTACATGGGACTGTTTATCACAAATTGTTTTAAACCAAAGACAAATATCACTCTTCATGATTTACCTGCATTGCTAAAATAATTATTGTAATAAAGAAGTTATGTTATAACGTGGTTGTTACCAATCCCGCAGCACAGGGTCAAATCTGCTCCAGTGTTGATATTTTTGTTGTACTGTTCTTTAAGTTACTGACTACTATAAGTTTAAGTGCTTTTTTCGAAAATTACTTAACCAAGTGCAGTAATACCTGTTTTCACCTGCCACACTATTAGTCTTTACTATTCCTGGCTACTTTTTGGAAATATATATTACTATTTTACAGAAATTAAAAGTTAGGGCTCATTAATCTTACTTCACATGTTTCTGTTAACTTCACTCTATAATGATCTGGATTCAGTTGTGTTAGCCTACAGACGAGTGGGTTGAACTTCAACCCCTACTTACTTATGTTTGTACCCCAGTCTCAGCTACACAGCGCCTCCATCCATCTCTTTCTTCCGTGTCTGCAGAAGAAAGAGACGGTAAAAGCCGGTGGTCGGTGACAGAGATAGGCATGCGTTTTGTTTTTGATATACTTACTGAGAGCTGACGGATAGGTCGCACTCCGCTAAACAGTACGTCTCCTTCCAGCTGTCTCCCTCAAACAACAGAGTTGAATCATCAGCATAAAGAATTACTTTCCCCTTCCCCAAAACTTCTTTTCCTAAGTTATTTTATTTACATATATAAGAAAGAGAAGGGGCCTCAAAGTACTCACTTTCAAGACCCCATAATCTATCCTGAGAGGAGCACAGGGTTGGCCAAGAATCGAAACTGTCTGAAACCTGTCACATGAATAGCTCCTGAACCAATCCAGCGCCACCCCTCGCTGTACACACAGCCCAACAACCGATGGCATCTAAGGGACATTCTGTTTAACCTACCACTTTCCGAACCACTTTTGCTTCTGAATTATGAACTGTCTAATCATGAGGATGATACACTAGAACATGCTCTCAAATGAACAAAATTATTTTTCCTCATCATCATTGAGAGGGACGGATTGCTCCCAAGGCACTTAAGTCACAAGCAGCTTATTCTACACCCTTTTAGCGAATTTCCCATAGGGAGAAGCTATTACCGTAGGTCTCATGGCAAGACTTAAGCCCGGGACCATGTTATTTTTTCGTCTTTAGGTGCCTAGAGACCAAAAATAATAGTCGTTAAAAATTTTATACATATATGTGTCTGTGAACACGATAACTCTCGTAAAAATGGTCCGATCGAGACCAAATTTGGTAGAGATGTGTATTCCTACGTTTGCTCGGACGAGTTCGTAAACCACACATATCGGTCAATGGGAACGGGTAGTTTGGGGGGGTTTTGTACCCCAAAAATGGGTTTTTTGCGTTTTTCCCATGTAATTCTTAAAAATTTCAAATTTTATCTTTCACCATTAGAATCAGCTTAAAAAACTACATAATTTAGTTCCTTAAGGTTTTTTTCTATCTCCAACGGTTACCGAGATATTAAAAAATCTAAACACAGTACGTTGTATTTTGGGGATCCAATGTTAATCTTATGAAGAATAAAGAAAAATTAATGTTTCACTTATTAACTAATATTTTTGGATGAAACTTGATATTTAGCTTCATACGGTTGAGATCTATCCATTTATGCTTAAAAATCATAGTTTATGTATTTATCATGGCAGCTAACCTGCATACTCTTTTCCCATGTTAATCATATAGAGATTAGGTAAAACTCCTTTATTTTTGGACAGATGTTGATGAAACTTGGTATAAATGGTCAAAATATAAATTGTTTACGCTAGAAACACCTACTTTCAGCGTTCCTCACAGCAGCAAACCTGCATACTCTTTCCCATGTTAATCTTATGGAGAATAGGCAAATAACTCTAATATTTATCGACAGATAATGATAAAACTTGTCATATATTATTATTATTATGTTATTTATTTGGAAATTCGCTGAGTACGCAGGTTTGCTGCGACGGGGGTATTTTCTTTCTTAGAGATTCTGGAATTCTCTAAGTAATCTGGAAAACTGCAACGTCCTCGACAAGTTCATCAGAATGCAGGAACCTAACCCGTTGTTATATGACTTATAATATGGCCTAGAGTAGAGGATTTCATCTCTGTAAGCCATACGCAATCAAAGAGCAGATAGAAGTTTCATTCTTCCAATGATACTCCTTCACCACCGAATACCACATACATAGCTGGAGCTACCTCAAGTTATTGTGTCCAGTAACCATAACTGTGACAAATTTGGCATCGTTTCTGCCAAGTTTCTGGATTCGCTTTGTAATATATCGTGATGGTGAACATAGATTAAGGTTGCTTTCTCTTATGACTGGGACCGTGGCATGTCCTGTAATTCAGCTACTTAGAGGTAACGAATTGTGGATAGTTGTGGATGTGGATTAACGTCTGCACTATTGAATACTACGTTATTCCGCAAAGACCATCCTCATAATTAGACCAATTCACAATTTAGAGGCAGTGGTACGGATTTCACTTTAAACTGTAGGTCACTTAGTTGTCATCTGCTGTCGGGCTATTAATTAACAGTCCTATCTAAGGAACATGTCAGCCTTAGTCATTAACAAGACTACAAGATAGCGCCACAATATCATACACTCAATCCTCATTCATACTTGGCTTAAAATACCTACCATGTAGTATGGTCGACATTTTAATAATGTAATCCTAACTGAAGTACAAGGTAAGAATTTGGTATAGTTTTATATTTCAGGATGACAAATGTGGTTTCGGAAAATAGGCTTAGGCGTTGAAGAACTAAGAAGTTTGTTAAAAACTTATAGCCGCATGGTATTATTAAAAACACACACTTTTCATAAATTATAAAATTTTAATTCGTAACATATATTAGTAATGATCTCTTAGAGGTAAAAATGTTATAAGACTAGAATTATACATGTAAAGTCTTTATAAAATAATTTCTGTACATTCAATTAGTTGCAGTCCAAGCTCCTCAGCAGTGAAATGAAGAGTTATTCACCAAGTACAATTTTCTCAAACAGAAACTGACATGAAATTAAATTTTATACAAATATCTATAATAAATAATATAAATAACTTAATATAATATTGTCTTATCAAACCTTTTTCCTACTTAAAATCTACAGAAGAATACTGATAGATTTTATTACTGTGTCAAATTGAGCAACTTTGGTTTAAGGAATTGTGCTGATTAATACTTATAGTGGAACTTAAGTACACGAATCTCCAGATACCGGTGAAGAATATGAATTAAATACATTCTTTCGTTGTTTTTTTTTATTTGAGTGAAGGGTGAATATTTTGAAACAAAAATAATTTAACCAGTAACTTCGATTTGAAAAACCTTTGGATAATGTTTAAGTAGACTCGACTCCTGATTAACCAGGGTAATGTCCAGTTGAGTGGATATATAATCCAAAACATGGTTAATACAAAGGCATTAAATATAAATAAATGTAATATAATGATGTTTACATACCCAAAAGAATACTAAAACAATTCAGTATTGTCTTTAAATTCTTTAACCCTTTGCACTCCAGGTCAGTATTTATAGTTTGTCCTCGGAGCTCGAATGGCCATTTGCGTGTCCGTTCGTATTTGCTATAATGTCCTCACAGAGCACGAAATGCCAGCTGTACTGTTTTCATAATTTTCATCAGCAAACATAATGAGACAGTAAAATTATTTACACTGCTTCAGTGAGTTACATTTGATGTTATTTGTGCCTTGTTTCATGTTGTTAATCAGATGTAAAGTGTTATTATTAATTTGTAAATAGTGTAAAAAATAATTGTAAAAAAGAAAGTATTTTTGTCGGAGTATGTAATGATTAAATGCTGACTTTGTAACCATTTATTAAGTTATCTGTGTTACTAATGTCCATATAGCATTTCCATCTTAAAAACTTTTGTTTAATTTAGTATTTGTAAGTGGAATATAACTAATTTTTAAATTAGCCTTTGCTTATTATCTAAAAATTTACTTTGAGTGTGCAGAAAAACAACATCTTCATTTAAATTTATTATGAGCTAAGGGGATACAACAAAATATGGCTGCCATGCTGTCCGCGGAAGTAGCGCAGCCAGCTGTACTAGCCTTTCGAGCGGCGAACCTAAGTCACATTAGAACGAACACTTTTCTGCAACTTTGACATGGCCAGTACTACTGGCTTTCGAGCACAAAGGGTTGATGCAAAAATGAACAGGTGAAATATATTTTAGATCTGAACAAAACGAGTACGCAAATTAAAATATAACATAACCTAAATATAATGCTGATACTTTAAAAAATTTGATTCTGGTAAAGTCGGAATAATCGAGAGTTGACTGAAACATTAAAGCAGAGGAATCTTCCCATAGCCTTAAAGCGTAGACTTGAAAGAGTCTACCACGTTTGCGTATTGTGTTTTCAAGTTTTTTGGACGTTAGGTTACTCTGGCGGTCGTTTGTGCTGGCTCCATCCATGGAAACATTTCGTGAAGCGACGAGACTCCTTGTTCTTCAGTGTGAGGAATAGCTTACGAGGCTTTTCGGGTTGTTTAGCTCTCATATGCTGGATGTACACCTGTCAATCAGTCAATCACAAATCAATCACCTGGTGATAAGAGAATGAATTGATCCGAAATATCAGGACTAAGCTTTCAAGAACTAAACTAATGATATGAGGTCTAGGAAATTTAGGACAAAATATTCTCTGATTAAATCACAAACACACTAAACCCGATTTCTTTATTTTTTTGTCGTTAAACTCCTTGATTTTGTCTTGTCAACAGAACCAAAAAACCAATTCTGATAGTATTATCTTTCAACTACCCTGGAAAGTGACTCATTACAAGGTGATGTGTAAAATTAAAAAAGTTTGTAGATAAAATATTCAAAAGAGGTAATTACCTTGCTCCCATATGAAGTATGAAAGTATAGAACCTTAAGGATATGTGAACAACCAGTTTCTGACCAGAAAAAAATATTTGTATCAAGGTATGTTAGTCGGAAAACTGCATGATGTAGTACGAAAACATCATAAGTAAGTCTCCATTATAGATTTCACACATGAATAAATTTCATATATTAAAAATCACAATAATATGTCCTTTAACCCTTTAACTGCGACACACAAGATATCTTGTGCAATGCACTTTTTACGGCTAGAGAACGCATGAGTTATGTCGAATTTGATGTTCTCAGCGGATTCTCTCATATATACTAGTCTTCTGCTATTTTTTTTCTAAAGCTATGACTGTTACATTGACTGTGAGAAGTGACAGACCATTTGGTGCTGTATTCTAGAGAATTTTTATGAAACTACGTCCACGCCACTTGCTCTCCCGTATCAAATGTCCCCCTTTGGTCAGTTTGTTTTGTCAAACTCTCATGTGACCAGACAACAAGATAAAAACCTGTAAGTAATCAATACATATTGTGTTATTTATTACGATGTTAAAAATTACATTAACTATGGTTATTTGCTTTAGAATGCGTTTTAAACTAGGTTTTCTGTTACAAAAAACCACAGGAGGCTGCGATAAACCCTGCGGTGGGCCATCGGGAAGTGTAACTAAACCCAGCGCCACTGAACTGTAGCGCACCAACATATGCCGCGGTTAAAGGGTTAACCTGACTGAATGTTTTGTACCTGAGCCGACTTGTAAGCCAGCTTCACTTCCACCTCGCTACACTTGGAGCCAAGCCACAGGAACACCTGTTCTCCATTGTCCAGGATCATGATGTCGTCGTCCGCTAGATCATCCTGCAAAAACAGTACAGCTATTCAAACAGGGCCACTTCAAAAATTCACGTTCTAGGGCAGAAATACTCTCAAATCAACTCAACAGACATTCAAAGTCGGACAGTGAAAGATCCTTTATTATAAAAGACAAGTGTGAAAACATACTACTTCATTTAAGGTTAGACATAAAAATTACCCCCTCCCCAAAAACAATTGATTTCCCCAGAGGAGATGAGTAGGAGCAATGCTATTTCTTAACCCTTCAAGGCGGTTTGACGTGAGTACCACGTCAAGCAAAAACAGACACTGCTGCGGTTTGATGTGAGATTCACGTCATCACGCAACCCGTCAGCTGGCGCATTATAGCGATCTCCTAGTAAACCTTTTCGAACCCGAACTGTGTGGAGAATATTGCTCATGATTTCTCTAGATTTACAACTGATTTTGATCAGCTGTGAGTGTGACAGAGATGGAGACGTGTTGTTTACAAGGACAGTCTTTGTTCGTTGCGTCAACTAGGTGATCATACGTCCAGTTTACTGTAGTTTTTTGTGTATATTTATAATCGTTACGATGTAAACTGATGTCAAATTATATTCTAAACTCTAGCCTGGATAATTAGGTCATCTACTTTGATCATTTTGGTTACCCTGACATCATTTCTCAGTAATAAATCACGTTATGATATTTTCACAATTTAGGTACTCTATTATAAACATTTCCAGCACTCAACGTGTTAACCTGAATGTTTACAAACTGACCTGACAAAAGTCTGAACACTTTTCCGAGACGGTGAAGTAGCCTTTCTCGTTAGAACAGCGGAAGAGTCTGGTGTAGTTCATGAAATCCGCATCCGTGTCGAACGGTTTACGGCCTCCAAGCGCCACCCAGAAAAAGTTATCTGGCTCTTCCCCTTCGTTCAGCACTTGCAGCGTGATCCACGGCTGTCGGAAACAATAATGAATGGTGAAATAACAATGACTAATGACACAACAACAATGACATAATGATATCACAGTCTGAGTTTATATTCTCAGCATATCTGAATGCTAATAAAAGTATCTGGGACATTTGAAAATAGTTTTACTATAATTGTTTACTTAAATATAAGAGAAATCACCACTGCTATGAACCATCATGAAGAAAGCACAGACAAATGGGAAGATAAAATATTTTTAAAAATATGACGTATTATTATGAGAAAGTCGTTAAAATAGCTCAACAAATTAAAAATGTGTTGTTAAAAATCAAAGTTGAAATCCGATATGTGTGCGTCTGAGAATGATCAATACTTTGTAAACTTTAATGGTACATGTAGCAAAAAAAGGAAAACAGATCGTAAATAATATTACAGGGTTCAACAACTGTTAATATTCCGGTTTTAGGAGATAAAGAATTTTAAGATAAGGAAAAGAAATTTTAATTTAAATGCTGACATGGAAAAAGAGGTATAAAAAAGTCAAGAATATTGAAGAAATATAAAAGAAAGCAAAGAAAACAGGCACACTGAAAAAATAAAAATTTAATTTGGTCATATGGATTATTAAAAATATGAGTTAGTTTATTAAAAGTTCATGTAACGTTAAATGTCATTTAAAAATAACAATAAGTTAAGATATTGTCTCTTGTAAAAATTAATCTGAAATGGATGTGAATTCTGAGATTAATTTCTGACTGGTTAGTTTATCACACAGCATTTTGATGAAAATTTTAAGAAAAGATACCATTTTTATCTGAAATTATAATTAAAAACTTCCATGTGCACCACAAAAATAAAAATTATATGAAATATGAAATAAAACAATGGTACTTATGTAAATTTAATTAATTGTGAGTAGGTTAAAAATTTATAATAGGGATAAAATAATCGCTAATTTCTCCACATCTTCAGGAGCTGAAATTTCTGAGGCAGAAATTCCTATCTAAGAGAAGAACTGGAGGTTAATCAGATAAAATTTGGATGGAAAATTCAGTCAAAAACGAACGCTTATAGAAGTTGTTTAAGATTAGATTTGTCATTGTAGTAAGATGAACAAACATCGAAAAATTGGCTTGTTTTAAAAAATAAACGGTTGCTGAAGATGAAGATGACTAGAAACATGTCCCGAAAATGGTTAACATCAATAGATAACAGTAAGTAAATTCTTTAATAATAAATGGTGTATGTTACGGTTGTATACAAAAATCAATATATAAGATGAGTTAGTCCTGCATGATGACACATCAAACTATAAGAACACCAAAATATCCTTTCCAAATAAAAAAAGAACACCTAAATATCCTTTCCAAACAAAAAAAAAATGCATCTTAAGAGTCCCAAAAAAGTGATGGCAGGTGGCTTATACATTGTGATTACATAGCCTATATAACCGCCACAAATTTATTAGTATTATTTTATCAAAGATTTTGTAGATTTTATAATTACTGTCATTGTTTCCCAAAAGTAAACAACAAATTTTCACAAATAGACAGTTTTTAACTACTTCTTTGTGATTCAATTTCATAGTACATTTCAGTGTCTTATAGTCCGATGTCATAAAATGGCATAAATTTAATCACATTTAAAAAATCCAAATCCAGCGAAAGACTTACACCATCAGTAGACTTTTTTGGCTGAAAATAAGTCACATTTACATAAGTAAACTTGGAAATTACAATTGCTCAGAAAACTTGTGAGAAAAATATGTATATTCTGCCTCATTAATGATTTATCATTGCAAGTTATAAGACCAGTTTAATATTCCCCTCACATAATAATTATACCCCCCAACTCTGGCCAACTGCTTATAATTTGATAAATTAACCCTCCAACTGCCAATCGCCATGCCACTTAATCTTCTCGTAGCTGCTTACAGTACATCGAAAATGTACTTTTACTCATACCATTGTAAAGAGGAGGTTATAATCTATGTCCCTAGTAGTATTTGTAATTTTCTATACTCTATGCGTTACATCGTATAATTGCAAGTTGCGACGACAGCTGTCCGAGCTTTCTGCTTCTGCTTTATGTTAGAGTCGTGCTATTGTGTTAGTGGATTTTTGTATATTTTGCGTGAATTATCCATAAAAATGGATAGCAGTTATATTTTACGGACACTAGATAATAATCTTACAGATCCTGATGATGATGTCAATCTTTACACTGTTTTTATAATTTATTTGGATGTTGTTCGGCAATTACTCTCATAGACCCCGGACTAGGCAGTAAAGGTTTTGTGTACATATAAAATACCTTAGTAAAAATCCTTGGAACTTAAAAGTTATTGAACTTAAAATTATCAAACTAATTATGAACTGTACAACTTATACAATACAACAATAGTCTAACAATATATTTATTTACTTTAATTTCAAGGTTTTTATTATCTTCTGTTATATAATTTTTGTTTTACAGGAAATTTTGTCATGTTGTATCGAATCGAATCGCATCGATTCGTATTAAAATTCTTTGAATCACATCGTTGTATCTAATCAACAATTTTTTGCTGCATCGCACACCCCTATTTATTATTTTTGCTGCAAATAACGTCGAAAAATGAGCTATTATGATGATTGAGCTTAGTTATCAAATATTAGATCAGCGATTCAAGGTTTTTTGTAGCCAAAATCATATTTTATGCGGAATAATATCAAACCACAATCTGATACTCGGTGCAACTATGATGACGCTATGCTTTGTATTTCAAAATGCAATATCGTGTTAAATTTAATCGGTTACTTAAATACGTAGTTGAACAATCGAATAGACCTCCTCAGATCAGTCAATGACGTTCTTAAACTCCAATAAGATATTAATTGCGTAATTTCATTATCTGTTTTAGCACATTCGTTCGATCAAAGATATTCCAACTTAATCCAACAAACTTAATCTCAAACGGAAAGTTTTGCTTTAATCTTTTATTTTAATGCTCATTTTATACAGTCTATCCGAAAGTTCGGATGTTTATCAGATGGGATACTTGTTTTGTATTCAAATCGGAGCCGGATATCCCATCCGATCTGACTTTTCGGACATCCGCGCACCTCTTAACATGTTTACTGCTGTTCAGATACACTATCTGTGATAAATTGAGCATCCAATCTGAAAATTCACAGGAACCTTTTTGTTCCTGAGGCATTTTTTACTTTTTTCCGTTGTTTTTCCCTACCACTGCATGATAGATAGTTATATAAAACAAATTATACTGACATAACTTGAGTATTCTAACACTATACTGACAGGTTATTAGTGGGAAGTTTAGACTTTCTATAAATATCTACTAAATAGAACTTAAGGGTAACAATATTGCAAACCTACATTGTTGAACATCTCGTCTGCAATTTCCTCGATGAGCCTGACATCGTCCGGATTGGCTTTGGAGCCGAGCCAAACGTAAACGATGCCACTCTCAGTCTCCTCTTCGCTCTCAAACGGAACCTTCAGGATGTAGCTAAAACAATCACATTCATCAAAATCAAAATCTTGTAACATGTCTGTTTATGATAGGACACAAAAACACCTAAATACATTAGAAAACACCCCAATAACTGCAACAAGGACACCGGATTAAAATGATCAAGCACCTAGGTTCCAATAATAAATCAATTAATAATTCATAACGACAGCGCTTCAGAAAAACAGGTCGTGGCAAGACGAAGCAGCCGGCAGCGGCAACACTCAAGACCGGGAAACCCCAACTCCCACCCCGCTACAATCTCCAAAAAAAGGCCGAGCCGCCAAACACCACACCCCGACTCTTCACTATGCGAAAGTGCGCACCATCGTGCAACCACCTCTCATAGTCACCTCCTGAAGACGCCCAACACATAATCGACAAAACTCCGAGGACCACTGCGCAACATGTGCCAAAAACTAAGCAGGACATTCTGGAAAAGCAAATAAGTGTTAGTGATAATCCGAGCCACGGAAGCATATATGTGTATAAATATTGAGCTTGCTTAATAATAAAGCATGTTCTGCCCTTCTCCTCTTGTAACAGTCCCAAGTCTGGAGACTGATTTCCAGAAGTGTCGTATCACGGAGGATACCACAATGAAAACCTGTTTTTGAGATGCCGGTTCGCATAGGTTACCCAGTCATCGATTATTGGGACATTTGATATCCAATTACTTACACTTTGGTCGGGTACCATAAAATATATTGAATACACCCAGCACAATTTTCTATGTTTTAAAATTACCGAGTGCAATGCTTTGTACACAACCGGTTCCAAGGTACTCACCAGAAGGCCGAGTTAAGTGATGTTGCATCTGGTTTGATCTGTATCAACCTCGTACACAGAGGGCCACCATTGGCTCGCAGATGGTACAGTTCCACTGGTGCGGGCGTATTTTTCGGTCTTGGCTCTTTGCGTTTTCCCAAATGGATGATCATTTTACGTTTGAAATGAGCTAGGAATTTAAAGTTCTCTTGTTGTTGGTGCAGTCTTACCACTTCCAAGTTCTCACCAAACAACTCCTTGAATTTTTTCTGTAACCTGAAACATTTACGAGTTTCATTATTGTAGCCTTTGGATCACTGATAAAAAGGTTAAAATTACCTTGTGTGCTGACATTTTTTCTAAAAAATTAATATCGGTACTGTATTGTCATACTTACAAAAAATGTATGAATGCGACCACCAGTCCCAAACATCAAACCACTCAAACCGTAGTTGACGAAGCTATTATTAACTGCTAAATAACCACATAAAAAGAAGGCACGTAGTAGAATTAAATTGTCATTGAAATATGACCGTGCAATTGGTAAAGAGCTATTTGCATCACACCCCGAAGTTGAATCCTCGATTTTTGCTGGAGCTTAACCTCAACTCCTACAACTGCAGTAGTGTACAGCCTGCAGCCTACGCTCAAGGTCACGTTTGGCCTAAATCTTTTTAGAGAACAAACTGTTCTCTTATGTATTTATTTTTGCAGTCATGTAAAATTGAAGATTTTAAGTTTTTCTTAGTAATAAATAAGTACTCCACATAAAATGTGTAGTTTCTCCTTTTTTTTAACTACAGTATGTAACCTCCGTATTATCCAAGTTTCCACGTATCCGAGGTGACTTCGGTCCCAATCGCCTCGGATTATCAGGAGTCAACTGTATTCTGTTTCAAACTCTGAACTATTATAAACCCATTGGAGCTGACTAAGGCTTCCGTGAACTTATACTTTGCTTACTGTACCTGAGTATATTGACTTGTATCTACAAAATAAAACTTGTTGATTGTGGAACTAACGTGAATGTAAAAGTGAGCCAGCCCATGTTGGAAGCGTCTCTGCCCTGCCAGAAGTAGACGACGCACTGGTGGTCCTCCTCAGGGGGGGCGTCGTCCGTCTCCTCGCCACCCTCTCCCTCGATGGGCACCCAGTAGCGACACAGGAACACGTAACAGTCCTTGCTGTAGAAGTGACCTGCACAAGTTGCGACATGCAATTAGGTGATTAAGAAATGCTCATTTGGAATGTCAGGAACTTTTTTTGAATATTTTCGACTTCGATAAATGGAGAAGATTAATTGTTGAAGAATCCCTTCACTGGGTTTCTATCTGTCCTTTTTCAGTCTAAATACCAACACTGAGATGCATTAAAGAAATTTTCTCAAAATTGGAGCCAGTTATAAAAATCCTGGGAATAAAAATCTAGGTTCAGTGGTTAGAGTTCGAAGCCCAGCTGGAGACCCCGGATTCTATGCAGAAGTACAAGAAAGTCCGGTTTATCAGGAACCGAATCATCCATCTTCTGGATCATCCAGATCGAGTTTTGATAAAAAAGAATAAGATGTGAAGTCAATAAAGATGTGTGTGATGTGATTGTGACGTTAAGAGTCTTCCTCTGTCATGCAGAAACACGAAAAACATGCCTCGGTATTCCCTTGCTTTGGATGAAACGAGTAAAGGTGTAATGTTAAAACCTTTTTTGCCCTACAAATAAATGTTGGTTCTAGGGTCCTCATACCTGTTATATCCGAGAAAATCAATTGTGTAAGTACAAATAAATCTTAACCATTACCGGGCGGCTGACGAGATTTCTCGCGCCACAGTAGGGTCCCACGGCGCGGAAACCGAGTTTTTTTTTTTTTTTTTATAAAATAAAAAGTGAAACATGACTCAACCAGACGATCCGGAATTTGATGAGTTCCGGAATGGACTTATGACTGTTTTGAGGCGTATCATACGATGCAAAACTATGTTTAGTGGTAATGTACATAATATATTTTTACTTTATTTACATGTTTCTCATGTTTTCATGTTTAGAATCAGTAATTTTTCATTTATCTAAGCCTACAAGTTTTTTCAAGCTCTCACAATTTTTTGCAAAAATAATTTTTTTAGATACCTGAAAAATAGTGTTAAAATGTTCAATAGATAAAAATGAAGCATATTTCTGTTTTCTACTTTATTCAAGCTACCTAAATCCAAAAAGAACATTGGGAAAATATAATTTCGATTTTTTCAACCTAAATGAGCAGGAATTGTGATTTTCAGTAGCGCTTTAAGGGTTAAAAATAATGAAAATTGAGTTACTTTTAAACATTGCTGAAACTATTGTTTATCATTTTCAATTTTTTTAGGTATGAGGCAGCTAATATAATCACATATAATAAACCCTCATTAGCTCGACACTTTGTGGACCCAGAGGTTGTTGAGTTATCCAGAACATTGCAATTTTTCACGGTTTTTAATTAATTAACACTGTAGACCGCCCAACATACAATTCTAAAGCTATTTTTACGTTTTCACCTTATTCTAATCTCTTCAACGCGTCTTATTTTAGCTACATTAAAAACGACAATTGCTTCCTTTTTTTCCCCGATGTATTTTCAAACAATATACGCCAAAGTTGAAATTTAAAACGGTAACCAAACGAGCAACAAAAAAAACCAAATGAAAACCCAGTACAATAACAAACTCAATTCAATTGTAAAACACAGCTGATCACGTTCACCACCAATACTTAACCGAGTAGGGACCTAAGAGAATATAGTGAAAGTTTAGGAATATGATGTGACATTCTTCTGCAAATAAGTAAACAATAGCGAGCTACCTCCCCACCCCCATAATCGGGTCTTTGACCATGACCCTCTCACAATACAATACAGTAATCTCCAAATTGGACATCATGTCCATACTGGACAGTCGAGTTATTGAGTGTAGAGTTAATGAGATTTTACTGTATATTACTGACTCACTAAAGGCAATTTTGATAATTACTTCGCTCACATCGTAAATTTTACTCTACAAGAGAGATTTTGTGCGGAAGCTCACCTTTGTTTCTTGTTGTTTAGCCCACTTGGTAAGGTCCGCTCCTGTTTTCTGCACAGACTCTGCCGTCCTTGTAAAGTCTACGGCAATCACCTTAAAATTGGAAGTAAAAATTAATTACACGAGAACTATTTTATAATTTAATCTTGTGAGGCACACAAAAAACATGTAAATGTAAAAAAGCCTTTAACTGCATTCCAAAATATTTAATTCAAATCATTTATAAGATTTACATTTACATCTTTCCTAATTTATTAAGACAGTTAAAAGTTAAGTATGGGATCCTGAATTTTTAAGCTCATTACATTAAAAAATCAGTAATTATTTGTACCATTAGAATGATGACGAAAAACCAACAATGCTAAAGTATATATGCTAAACATTCAGCAGATTTGAGCTAATTTATCACTTATAGTGACAAATTACAACAAAAACAAAAATTGAAACAAAATTTTATCATTAACACTTTCAACAACCGATTTTTAGACCCCAAGCGCCCCTATAGATCCTAATTTTTAATCAGTTTTTTGTGAAGAATTGATTTATTGACTATACTTCCATAAAAATTACCAAAACCTATACACATATACGAATGAGATTTTACTGTATATTACTGACTCACTAAAGGCAATTTTGATAATTACTTCGCTCACATCGTAAATTTTACTCTACAAGAGAGATTTTGTGCGGAAGCTCACCTTTGTTTCTTGTTGTTTAGCCCACTTGGTAAGGTCCGCTCCTGTTTTCTGCACAGACTCTGCCGTCCTTGTAAAGTCTACAGCAATCACCTTAAAATTGGAAGTAAAAATTAATTACACGAGAACAATTTTATAATTTAATCTTGTGAGGTACACAAAAAACATGTAAATGTAAAAAAGCCTTTAACTGCATTCCAAAATAGTTAATTCAAATCATTTATAAGATTTACATTTACATCTTTCCTAATTTATTAAGACAGTTAAAAGTTAAGTATGGGAATTTTTAAGCTCATTACATTAAAAAATCAGTAATTATTTGTACCATTAGAATGATGAGAAAACCCAACAATGCTAAAGTATATATGCTAAACATTCAGCAGATTTGAGCTAATTTATCACTTATAGTGACAAATTACAACAAAAACAAAAATTGAAACAAAATTTTATCATTAACACTTTCAACAACCGGTTTTTAGACCCCAAGCGCCCCTATAGATCCTAATTTTTAATCAGTTTTTTGTGAAGAATTGATTTATTGACTATACTTCCATAAAAATTACCAAAACCTATACACATATACGTTTCAATATGTTAATATTAGGTAAAAATTAATGTCAGGTAAAAATGACTTCATCTAACGATGACGAATCTTCAAAAAACAATTATATTTCCCAATCAGTAAATATCTTTTTACCTGCCATTACAAATGTCAAACAAATTTCAACAGTAAAAATTTTAATAATAACTATGAACCAAATACATGCATTGTTCATAAAAACAAACAATGTGATAGGTGACCGAAACTAGTCAGAAGCAGAAAATTTTGTACCATTACCAGGGCGACACAGTTTCCAAAGCCATCTAAATAATGATATTTTTTGTCTAAATACTATAATAAGGTCAGGAAGACATCTAAAATCAAACATTATCTTTTCAATGGTCAAAATTATTGGAAATCATTTTGAAACGCCGACCGAGGTTAGCATTGGCCACTATTCTATGTCGGCCCACAGTCAACACGGGAGTGGAACGGGTTAACTCATTTAAATGGTGATACAGTTATAGAATATTAGGCCCAAATTGTAAATTAAGCATTTTAACCCTTGAACAGACATTCGTCGCAAAATCTACGATGTTCAACGTTCATGAATATCGTTTATTATAACATGAAAAATAAAATATTGGTGATATTTATACACCACAGAAATGACAAAGAATTTTAAGACTTGTAAAATTTAGGTTATTTTTTTAACTAATAATCTGACAGCTGTTAATGATGTAATACTTTTATAAGTCTTTATTTTGTTTGCACAATCGTCTGTCGATTCAGTGACTTTCACGGTAACAGATTATAACCTATTATTTGTGTTGTTATAAATGCTTTTAACTCTGAAACTATTTATGAATATGTTTATAAATAGTTCAGATAAGTCGCTTAAGGTAGATGAAGAAAGCGTTTTTCACAGTGAAGGCCTGCTTACCTCATCCCAGCCAGTGAACTTGACCTTGAATATCTGCGTCTCGGTGCCCTCCTGCACACGGGTGACCAGTGCGTGTGGCGGCCGATCCATCATGTTGAACAGTTCGTGTGACAACTTCACCGCAGCTGCCCGCACCAGCCGCGTAGACTTCTTGCCGAACCTGACACAAGAAAACTCATAAATACTGACACAGTTTTGTATATTCTTTAAAATTCAATATGTCGTGGTTATTATTTATCCTAATATTATTTTTTTGGAATTTTTCAATTAGCTTGGTGGCAAAGTCTAACATTATTGTTTTTCTTATTTTTAACAAAATAAATTTTTATTCCTTTGCCCACTTCATTCCTCAAATTAAACGTTTACAATGTGTAACATCTGTTTTAAAGGAATTATTTCCCAACACAGACTATAAATCTGCGTTTGGAGTAAGAGTTCAATCAGTAGCGGACTTATTTCTCATAAAATTTGCGGAGTACTTCATAAAAAACCAATATCTTTTAAGAGGCAATATAACATTACTTAAGGAAAACTACAGCATTTAAAATATAAAATAAGTACGAAATATACGAGTTCTGAGTGAACGAGGTCTGAATTGGCAAATTTATTTCACCCTAATCACTTTTCCATCGGGAAAATCACTGAGGCTACCAACATCAAAATATTCACATATTTCACAATAAATTAATTGGTTGTTTCCAGTGCAATGTTTACTAACACATGCCAGCTGAGAACAAAGCAACTAAATATATTTCAGTGATGCAGTCTGTTAGGACATAAAATTAAATACCCCAGAGGCAGCCTGGCTTTTCCCAAAGGCCGAAAGTAACCCACCTAAAAACGAAGTGTTCCAACTTCCCCAGATGTAGAAAGAGCGCCAAGTTTAAATCACGATATCAGGACGCAACGACACGTTTGTGGACCACTAGACTGGGACAGTGGCGACATCCTGTAATCCAGCTACTTGGACGTCACGAATTGTGGATAGTTGTGAGCAATGGAGGTGGGTGTAGTGTTCTCTTGTGTGGATTAACGTCCTCACTTTTGAATACTACGTAAATCCGCAAAGACCATCCTCATAATTAGACCAATTCGTAATTCAGAGGCCGTGGTTTGGATTCCACGTTAAACTGTAGGTCCCTTAGTTGCTATCGGCTTTTGGGTTATTAATTAACAGTCCTGTCTGAGGATTATGTCAGCCTTAGTCAGTAACAAGACTGCAAGATCGCGCCACAATCATCTAACACTCAATCCTCATTCATACTTGGCTTAAAATACCTACACTGTGTAAGGTTGCCATTTCAATGATCTAATCTAATCTAATTTAATCTAGTAGGACTACGCCATGGACGCATTGGTGCGTTCCTGGACTTCGTGTCCACGAGAAGAGGTTAACGAAGAGGTTAAAATAACTAAGCCATTGAGTTTAGATCTCAGTCGTGCCAAAAATGCAAGTTCACAACGGACGGAGAAGCAATCAATGTGTTAATGATTCCCAATAACATAATTACACTGTGTGAACGGAAATTACCAGACAAACAGGTCTAGGTGGCAGTCCAGGATGTAGACGTTCTTGCTATGCAGCAGCGTGTGCATGAGCTTGTTGTGTGCCACCTCCACCTGCGGGAGCTCCAAGTAGCCCATGCCGAGCTTCACCTGGTACAGCCGAGGCACCACGATCTTGAAGTCATCACTCACGTGCTCCTGCCACAGATTAGAGATTTTGGTGTTTTGGTTTTAAAATTCAAATAACTTTTGTTTAGTTTTAAGTTGTAGAAATTCTGAGTTGAATATTGAACAGCCATCAACAAGTTGGGAATCCCCTAAACCGAAAATAAAACTACGACCTGACTTAGGCCGTAGAGTCCCTATAAGAACTTACATCCAAACCCAATAATTAAACTGAGACCACCAGAAAGGCCAAGAACCTTCTTAAGTAGTTATTGTGAGATTCATCTTATTAGCCTCAAACTGCAATTAAATTAAAAAGATAATATATACCTTAGTCAGTCTGCAGTTTCACTAACACTACTCCTGCAAGAACAGACTGTCAGAAAAGTTAAAATTAAGTAGTATAATCTGTGTTATCAGAGGTCAGGTGATCTGCTAATAGGTTTTCACCTCGGAGAAGGACGGTGAAAATATAATTTGATTTAAATTGGATTTGTCACTTAAAATAAATCTGTTAAAATCCAATTCAAATCAAAGTAGATAAAAATTATAATGGAAACAAGTTTCATTGCATTGGGTTTGTTTTAGTGTTCGGCTTTTCTGTAAAATAAAATGTAAAAATGCTCGAAAATTCCATAATTCCACTTAATGTACAAGAAAACTCTAATTTTTTTATATAGATTTGGAAAGCACAATGAAGATGAATGAAATATGCAATTTGTTCAACTTAACAAACAACTTGAACAAATATCTCAAAGATTAGTGAAAAACAGCTCACAATGACAGGTTCTTCAGGTCGCATTCCGTCTTCTTCTCCAAGAGCACGCCAGAAGTCACAGCTCTCGTCGTTCAGTGTCTCCATGATAATCTCAGCCTTGTTCTTGCGTTCATTCTTGTTTATTTTCTCTGCCAATAGCCTAGAGAAGACATTTCAATTATCAATTATGCAACACTTACTTAAGTTAGTCAAATAAACTGGGAAAATAATTTAACTGAAAACACAATAGTTTTCAACTATATATGAATATACAAGTCAAACATAATGACAAAATGAGTTACCTATTTTCAGGACAATAATAACTCAGTTTTGTTGAAGTACATAAAATTCATGTACAGCTTTAGATTATACATTATTAATCTATTTATTTAATATCTAATTATTTTCTGTTGAACTCCAGCTTTTTCCTTGAAGTTTTTTACTCATTTGCTTGTTTGTTTATTCATATTTTCTTGATTGTTTTTATATTTTTTCATAAATTATCAATTAAATATTAAGACTTAATGTCTAATTAAGAACTATAGAAGCAAGTTTCATGTCATCAAAACATGATTAACGGGAGTCACTGGCCACTGGATTCGATCCAGCAACCTTTGACTTACTGGAACAGCGTGTTACCCCTACCGTGCCGGTGGAGTGATTTTCAAAATTAAAAAAGAATTCAAATTACTGATATTGCTTTAAACTTACCTTGCTTTAGACTTGAATGTGTTCTTCGCCCTTTTACCGTACCACATGAATATTTTCAGTCCAGTATCGAGCAGGAAGACGAACCGTGGGTCTAGAGACTCGGCGCAGACCGGAACCGGTTCCAAGTGGATACCAGATGTGCCAGCACCGTGCACCCGGTACAGTCTGGTTATGTAGGCCTGTGGCACGACATCACAGGTTACAGAAGGTTCAAGCAAATGTTCAGAATAATGAAAGATAACTAATCATAACGTATTAAAGAACAAACATCAGTTTAATCAGTACGGTATAATGAGTTGAAATAGAATAATTTGGTTTGATTTGTGCTATGACAATTCTCATTTCTTCTTTAACTCCTTAAAGAGTAACGACGTTTTAAATCGTCACTATTTCAGAGCTGATAAAGAATAAGGGGAAAAATCAAATCATACCTCAAAGGAGTAAAACATTTTTTTCAATAAATTTTATTGCAAACAAAAGATGGAGCACGACTGCTTTTTTAACAAAGACTTTTTGTTCCGCACACACGCTATCTTGTGTCGCCCCGCTAGCTTGGAGGCGGAGTTCTGGGTTATTTGTTGCTTTATAAATATAGTGTTTTGTGTTGTGCATGATAGGTAAGTAGAGTATTATTGACTACATGATATAATTAATATCTGTAACTTGAACATTAAATTATTTATGTAAATTATTAGGTAATCACTTGAAAACGGGAGGAGTTTCTCCACCTCCAGAAACGTTGTGTAGTTTAAAACACAAGAGCGATAGGAAAAGTCCAATTAATTGTAAAATACATAATTAAATATCCATCGCTATCATGAATTTCAAACAAACTATATTTTCATGTTCAAAAACATATCTACTGAATTGATCGTGGTCCTGCGACAGATCTGCTACAGTTCAATTGTTAGATAAATAACACTCACAACATCCTCCACAGTGTAGAAGCCGCTGGAGGTGCGGCCGCCCTCGATGTACACTATGTCGCCGGGGAACAATGCGAGGAAGTCTTCTGACTCGTCGCCCTGCTCCTCTCGAGCTGTGCGACACTCGGCACCCAAAAAGTTCCGCAGGTTCACAGCGTGGATCGCGGCACACGCTCGCTTGTCAAGCTGCAATCAAGTAACAAACCACTTTATTTTATATCTCAATATTTTTTTATGAGTTAGACGTTACTTAGATGTTAGTTTCTGGAGGCTAAGTAGAACTCAGCAAAGCCAACTAGGCACTAGTGATGTGTCGATACCAAAACTCGAAACCATCGAAGTTTCAAGAAGTTTAGGTTTCGAGTTTCGACTTGCAACAATAAATTGTTTTTGCCTCATTATTGTTGGTTTAGCAGTAATAACGTGTTGATAAATATGTATTCGAAGACCACTGGTGGTGTGGCTGATAAATAGTTTCGCGAGTGGAGTTTTGAATTTTTTAGTTTCGGTTTCGATTTTGAGATTCAAAATTCCAGATTTTGACCATCACTACTAGGCACTTCTTCCTGCGGAATATTGTACAGCCACTGGATTAAGGGATTCATAGGGATGGGAAAGATAGAATATGGTCAATCTACCTTATTCTCAGAGAAGTAAACAGAATCTTTAAAGCGATCCAAACTTAGGCTCAGGCCTCGCAGTACCCTGAGAGGAGTCATAATGCAACTCAACAACTCCCTCGATCAAATTATGTTTCCATGTCAACGCCGAGTCGGAACGTCTGTTAAGGCTCTATGATTAGTAGTGACGACTGTACTGCACACCTGCAATGTGCGTGAGTCATTGGCGGCATGGATAGTGACCCAGTTGGTTAATTCCTTACACTGTCTTCTGCATTCCACTGCTACTTTTTCAGTATGATTAGGACTCATAATGGCGCCAATATAACATGCAAGGCAGTGAATTGCGATGTTGCCACGCCAAACACTGTCTAGGTGCTAATTTGTAGCAACGCTATTATTATTTGTGTTATCCGTCATGGTCTCAGTCCTGAGGGTGATGGTTAATCGAGGTTCTACTGTACTTCCTTGGACAATACATCCCACTTATCGGGAAACCACTAGCGTACCAAACAAGCATTCTTCCTCTAGGATGTCCCTCCCAGGTGGACTGGAAGTAGACACTCTGAGAAATCCGGTCAGATTCAGCTGGGAGTCAATTAAAACTCCAGGAGAGACAAGAAGAAACCAAATTTAGCACTTTATGAGTACTTCAGACAGAGATACAGATACGATCTTTCACTATATTTATATATTTCAACCTGAACATGGGAGCATTACGAATATGATGATATTATGATTAGATTAGACGCTCTCCGAAAAATTTATTTTCTTAGTTAATTCTGTAAAAGTTTTTAGTTGTAAAGTTCAATCCAACAATGAGAGTCAGGTTAACAGGTTAAAGACTGGGACGGTGGCGACATCCTGTAATCCGGCTACTTGGAGGTCACGAATTGTGGATAGTTGTGAGATATGGCTGTGGTTGTGGTGTTCTCTTGTGTGGATTAACGTCCGCACTATTGAATACTACGTTAATCCACAAAGACCATCCTCATAATTAGACCAATTCGTAATTCAGAGGCCGTGGTTCGGATTCCACGTTAAACTGTAGGTCCCTCATTTGCCATCGGCTGTTGGGCTATTAATTAACAGTCCTGTCTAAGGAACATGTCGGCCTTAGTCAGTAACAAGACTACAAGATCGCGCCACAATCATCCTACATTCATTCCTCATTCATACTTGGCTTAAAATACCTACCTGGGTAGGTCGCCATTTCAGTTAAAAGTATAAAAGTAAGTAAGTATAAAGAAAACTGACCAAACTCTGGACTTTGTTACAAGTACAATCCCATGTCACCCTGCTGTTCGATATTAAGGAATAGCCCACAGGCAAACGGTAACTCAAATTACAAGGACAGGCTTTCACTGAGCTAACCTGGCATTTTAAGTCGTTAGAATCATAGAGGAGTGAATGTGTGAATAGGTTGCTAAGGTATTAAATTATTTGTATAACTTACCGTAGCTTTTTCACCAATCCAAAAGTAAATATGCCACTGCAGGTTTCCAGAATCATCCTCAGAAGTCTTGAGAACGATGTAGCAATCGCCTTCGTAAAACTTGCCATGTGCAACCTAAAAAAAGAGTAAAATCTAAAGAAATGCCAGTTCAGTTCCTTGTGCGCCCTTCTGTGTTAGAGTTAACTAACCATTTTAGTTGTGACTGTTTTCAAGTATACGAGTATTTTGTGTTTCCATTTTATATTACATAGATTCTACCATGGATTTATTAGAAGACGAGAGGTTACGTCGAATGCAATATTTCTAAACGGAATACACATATGCTTGTGAGTGTTAACCAAAATACATTTTTGTTTTTTTTTAATTTATAAAACTGTCATTTAATATATTTGGTTTGCATTGATGTTCAATTTCTTTATTGCGGAAGAAAACTCTGCATGCCTCCTCCCCCGTAACACTACCAGTGACACCATTCTTATACTAGAAAATCACCAACTATGTTAATTTAAATTATTTCTCAAATTTAGTAATTAATTAATTTAATTAACGATGGAACCTTGTATTTTATCAATTTATTTGGCATTTAAACACAATACTATGTTACAAAAACAAGTAAGATGGGTTTAAGTTTTGTGATTTAGCGTTACGCAGTAAAACTCCGCAAACGCCCTCTCCCGTTTCAACAGTGAAGTGCCCGCTCAAAGGTTAATAATAAAAATAGGTAAGGTAAGGTACATGTTATGTGCAGTGTATGCTATTTACCTCTTCCACTTGGTTGGGCAGAAAGTTTTCTATCTCCCAGATAGTCAGCCCTGGCATTTGTCCGGCGTCTTCGTCAAACAGCTCCGAATAATTGATCGGTGGCTTCTCTAGGGCTTCATCCCACCGTTTCGGTCTGTAACATTACGATTCATCTTATCATTATCTTCTTTAAGTTTAATAACTAACTAGCAGTATTGGAGTTAAAATTGTTAAGCAGAAATTTGATAATTAAAAGAAAATGTAATGTAATTTTATTGTAAACCTGTTTGAAAATGGCTATTTTGAGAAAACTGTGTAGAACTACATTTAGTGTATTTTGTGGGGAGCAAACTTATATTATAGTGTTATTTTTTTGCCCTTTGGATTGTTTGAAGCCAACACAAACATAACAGGTTATAGTGAGTAGAATATCAATATCATTTTCTTTTAGAAGATTTTATGCCAAATTAAATAACATATAATATGTTATAGTTTCAAAATTATTACAGTTGTTTATATAAAACGTTACAAAGTCACCATAAAGTGGCTGGCATCCTGGGTAATAACACGGCAGTCGGAGGGTTAAACTAGTAAACATTTCTACAACTAATTACATATTTGGATAAAATTTACAGATTTTTCTATCTCTAAAACTTCACTTACTTCAGCGATTCTGCTTTCACTTCTTCCAAAGTCTTTTGCTTATTCTTTTCCTTTGCAATATCTTTCATTCCCTGGGAACAATAAAAGAACAATAATAAAAATTGACAAAGAACATTCTGAAGCAGAAAATTCATGTCATTCAAATACAGACAATAGGTAGAAATTGCTGTCTGGACTCTGTCCCTCCCCTCCTCTTATCCTATCGCAACCCTTGTTCAGACCCATAACAAGGGCTACTTTCATTCTATGATCTGCTACTGTGTAGGAAATACCTTGCTGATTTAGATTCCCCCCCCAATGAAGGGATTTGCAAATCAGCATTATTGATATGCAATGATCAATGAAGAACATGAAGTTGATGATGAAAAAGATTAAAAAATGTAATTTATTTTACCGATCAGCGGATCGAAAAATTTGACTAACGGGGTTTTGCTTAGTGGAATTCTAATGTAAATAATAGTTCAATTTATACCTTAAGTATTTTGGCCTGGTCTGAGTCAGCCTCCTCTTGGTCCCTTCGTCCCCTTCTCAGTCGCAACTTTCGAGCTATCGGGTCTTTGCTCCCTCCTGAATAGTCAGCAACAGGACAAATGATAGTTTAATGAAACAATAACAGTTTCTATATAATATCAACTGAAACTATTATTGACCACTTCCTACCCCTAAGTCTAACAATACTTGATTTTTCAATCTTTTACGAGATATTTGCAGAATTGCCGAAAATACTTTTTTTAATTTTTCCTTGAGAAAAAATTATTACCATTTTCTACAACAATGACAAAATAATTATTTCACAAACTTTCATGGATTTTTTTAATCACTGGAATGCAAACATTAATAATTTTAATGTCTTTCTTTAAATTTTATTTTTCATGAATCTATAAAATTCCAGATATTTTCTGTGATGAATAGCGTGTCTGCCATACCTGTGGTGGGGGCGGGCTGCGGCACAGCTGCTCCGGCCAGCCTCAGTTGGTTCTGCAGCGAGAAGTCGATATTGTAGAACTCTACCCCTGCGCCTCGCTGGGCCTCCACCGGCTTGGGCGGCATCACCAGGTCCGGGTTGTCCTTCAGCTCCAGGGTCTGCAACTCGCTGAGGAGGTGCACAGTGTCGGGCAACGTGATCAACCGGTTTCCGCTGAGAATCAGCTTCTTGAGCGACCCGCACCTGGAAAACTCTACTGCTATGGGCTCTCTCAACTAACAGTTTCCTATAGAGATTACCTTTACAGTGTAACTATATAATTCAAAATTAGATCGTTCAAGTTCCCCTTCAATACATAAACTGTCACACTGGTCCAATCTGGTCGACTGAACCGACTTGCCAGCCCTATTGTATTGGCAGCAAGCACTGTGTAATGTTCTACCAATTCAGCAATTGAGGCAACCGTTGCACTCCTAGCGGTATTGTGGCGAACTAAATCGAGAAATTACATCCCACGTCTCATAGATAGCATAGCAGTTGCATTCTGATGCTACAACATCTGTCTCTAAATTACCATCTGTATTGTTGTAAAAAATGTTTTAAACCAATGTTTTAAATATTTTAAAAATAACCCAAATGTGTAAGACGGTATGGAATGATGAGAAAAATGCTGGTTTAGTATGAAATCGGTTGTTACAGCTAGTTGCTGCATAAATGATTAGATTAGATTATTGAAATGGCGACCATACAACAAGGCAGGTATTTTAAGCCAAGTATGAATGAGGATTGAGTGTAAGATGATTGTGGCGCGATCTTGTAGTCTTGTTACTGACTAAGGCTGACAAGTTCCTCTTAGACAGGACTGTTAATCAATAGTCCAATAAACGATGGCAACTAAGGGACCTACTGTTTAACGTGGAATCCAAACCATTGATCTAAATTGCGAATTGGTCTATTATGAGGATGGTCTTTGCGGATTAACGTAGAATTCAATAGTGCTAATGATAATCCACACAAGAGAACAATACACCCACCGACCATCGCTCACAACTATCCACAATTTGTGACCTCCAAGTAGCAGGATTACAGGACACACCACCGTCCCAGTCACTCTTCAGTAAGATGAAATACTGTAAAAGTGATCTCAATGTAAAGTGTATAAACTAAGACTAACTCATTTGAACACATATGTGTAGGAAGCCATTATGACTCGTAAAATTAATTTACAATCATTAAAATACAAACCAACCTGCAGAGTCCTTCAGGGATCATTTCGAGATGGTTATTAGCTGCTGAGAAAACTTCCAAGTTGACCAACTTCCCGATTCCTGATGGAATTCCTTCAAAATCCAGCTTATTGTTGTTGAGATACAGACGACGCAGTGATGTCAGTTTGCATAGAGACGCTGGCAGGTTGGTCAGCTGATTGCAGCACAAATTCAGTGTTTCCAGCTGTTGCCAAACCTCTGTTTTTGGCAAAACATTTCTGTTAGTAGGACTTAATACTACATGTTATATGATTTTATACTACAGAAATTTCAATATATTCAAACACACTGGACTATTATTCATAATTTGCTCATAGAGCTGCATGTTCTTTCTGTCTGTAATCAGAAAAATATTATCATCGAGTGAGCAGACCAGAAGTTTTGCAAGAAACTCATTTCCTCAAAAAACAGCTAAACAGTAAAATTAAAGTAATAAAAGTGTAAATAAGGCATAAATAGTGTGTAATAGATTGGTTCAAAGTGCAATATTAGGAATAATGCAGTTTTAACAGCAGAAACATGGTAAGTGTCTAACCACTTTACGAATAACTGTAATTCATTAGAATTAATTCAGACTAGGTGGCCGCCCTAGTAAAAAAACGGATTGGAAATGGTCAACAGGAGTGCGCAAAAAGCCACATGGCTGACGTGCTACAGGAACTTTGTTCCGCCCCTTTGTGAAATGTAATGTATGTAATGTAAGGGTCAACTAAGACCATCACATACCCAGTGCCATGGCCAACTCAGTGATACAGTTGCTGCTAAGGTTTAACCTCCGCAGTGTTGGCAGTGTGTACAGAGCATCAGGCACCTGAAACCAAATACTGTATTCAGTATTTCAAAACTTTATCACAAATATCATATCGAAAAAGCAATCGGCAATCTTATAGGCCTCCAATTATTTGAAAAGAAAATTTCATGATTGATCACATGATTGTAATGGGAACTTTATACGATACATACTGTTTGTATCCTCAATTTCTCTTAAAGTTCAATTACAACTGGTGGAATTCAGTGGCGTAATGAATTATTGGTGCTAAGGCCAATGAATTATGAGGGGGACAGAACCCCCAAAGTACAGAAATAATGAATAACCTCTACTACACCTTAACAGTTAACAATGAAAATGATTGAGGAAAAAACTAAAATGCTCTTTATCATTCAATCATTTAGTCATTACTAGCAGTAACTCGTACTTTGAACGGGTTGTAGGATTCAGTTTAATGAAGAAAGATCATCACCCAAAAATGTAAACCTGAAATCCTAAACAAATCAATACAAAGAAAATAAATCAATACTCAGCTTTATTATTTAGCATTACTTTACAATTAAATATATTAAAACATTTATACCATTATTATAATTAGTTATACGTTGAAATAACTTTTTAATATAGTATGATTTCGAAATGGGTTTAAAATCAATGACCTATAAACTAACTAATATTGATTTGACAGCTGTTTGTTTTTATTTCTATTAAATCTTTAAACTACAAAGACAGCTGATTATTACCAGTAGAGTATTCATTAAAAACTGAATCAAAATGCGAGTAATATCACGTAAAAGCGGGTTTTTAAATGCTCGTTATTTACTTTTCAAGGGGCGGTGGGCGATTTCAAGCATTTACAAACTTTCTCTGGAATGTAGAGAATACATGAAATAGGTTTCATTGTAATCAGTTCTCCCGTTTTTTCGGAGAAGACGGCGTAAAACACCTCCTGGAGTGTCACAGACAAACCGACAAAAATTGAGATAAGACCGGTTTCGGCTTCTCTAACGCACAAAAAGTAAAAATAACTAAAAAATGAATAATTCTAAGCAATGTACATACAAAACTCTAATTTTATTTATATAGATGTCACAGTTTGCAACATTTTTAGGGAAATAACGCTACAAACAGGAAATTGCTGTGTCACACGATGTTAACATTGTCTAGTACCTGCACGACGCTGGATAAAATTTTGACAAATTGGAGCCGAACCTTTGAATCCTTTTGCCTTGATGTCACCTAGCATGGTTTCTTATAGTTGCACACACAGATAAGATATAGGGCTACCGCTACAATTGAAAATCCTGCTTTGTCCGCAAGCCTGATTGTCTATATGTCCACAGCACTCTTGATTATCAACGGATGGATAGTCAGTAAGCGGATTATCAATGCAGCAACAAAATTTGTACAAAAAGCAAGTAAATATGTATAGTAAGATTATGATTTAAAAACCCCTGTGTGCCTTCTTTGAATGTAGTAGACGGGCGAGCAATCTAATGCCTAATGTTACCTGGCACCTCTGCTTAATTTTCACAACTCATGAAAATTAACATATCGAAGAAATGCATACCTTGGGCAGGTTATTGAAGCTGAGGTCCAGATCCTGCAGGTTGGTCAACATCTCCAAGCTTCCGGGCAAGTTTGCCAGAGTGCGCTGTGTGTCTCTCATGTGCAGAGTCTCCAGTCCCACCAGGCTAGGCAACTGTCTGTATAAAAAATCAGGTGTGGCAGTCAAAAACAAAAAATAAGGGAAAGTTAACAATGGTACACAAGCCCAGGTAAAAAAAATTAACATGTGCCTTTAAAGACAGAAGTCCAGAAATTAGGTTTAGAAAATTGCAACCCAAGTTCGATACTTAGTCAGTTCCTAAAAAAACAGCAGTTTTTATCTTGATTTGGTCCATCATATAAAAAAGCTAGCATGAGTAGGTTTAAGAATGTGTTCCATGAGTGGCTTACTTAAAGGCCCTTTTACAGGGGGTACCGTGTTTAAGAAATACTCAGACTTTACCAGTTAAAGTCATGAGTTAAAATTATTAGAATTGTGATTCAAACAACAATCATTAGGAAGGTTTCCTAAAAAATACCAATGTCATTTTTGGCACACCTTCAAAATACTTCACCAATTACGTCAAATCACTGACGGATAACAAAGACTAACTAACCTAAGTTGAAAGTGTCCCAGAGGGTTGTAGTTGAGAATTAGTGTTTGCAGGTTGGCAAGCCTGCGCATCTGAGGTGGCAATGTCTCCAGCTGATTGTGACTGAGGTCCAGAAACAGAAGGTCCGTCAGGCTGACGAACAGAGTGTTAGGAATCGAGGTGATGCTGTGAACAATAAAAAATAACACGTCAACCGTCTCTCAAAAAAATACGTTATTTTCATAATTTGAATAGCCTACAGCTTTCAAAAGTTTTTAAAATTCCAAGTTCTGTATTTCTATTTTGGAATACAAAATTTAGGCCTAATGATAATGGTGAAACGGATGAAAAACAATGGAATATTTTCAAAATAATAATGTTCAGGCCTGAACTAAGCAAAGTGATCGTTTGGCTAGTTATCTCAATTCAGGAACAATTATAAGCTATAAGATACAACTAAAAACATTGCCCTTGGCATATTAGATCCAATTAAGGAAGAAATTACTGAACTAATTAACACTGATGTATGTATAATGTACAAATGACGTGTGAGGAATGTATTTGTATTATTACCACTCCAATACATTTAAGCCCAAAAACAAAATGGTAACTGGATCCAGATCCGGCCCTAGCAGGATTTGAACTGACGACATTCAGGTTGAGAACTAAAACCACTCAGTCACCCAGATACTTTAAAATAAGATTGCATTACACAATGATGGATACACCATTGAAAACTAATATGATAAACTGTTTTTCTGAAAATAACAAAAATAGTCCTGGAAATTTCTCTCATGGTACTTAAGACTGGCTGAGTGGTTATAGTGCCTGCCTTCAAAACTGAATGTTGCCGGTTCAAATCCTACAAGGGTCGAATCTGGACCCAGTTGCCATTTCGTCATTGGGCTATTAATTAATGATGCTTCCTAACAACAGGTCGACGTTAGGTAGTAACAAGACCAGGGTTTAGACCATTCCCCATCAAAGCGTTAAAAAAATGCAGAGAGGCATAGAAAGCCACAAAACAAAACTGACTTTTGTTCCCAGTAAAGAAAATTCCCTAATAATTCCAGGTTTTCCAGACTGCAGAGTACCCTAGCCTATAAAAGATTTGTATCATTATATGTTATTATGATAGGTCTATGAGATTCCTCACTCACTTGTTATAGCTGAGGTTGAGCACCAGAAGGCTACGAGCGTGTTCCAGACCTTGCGGCACCTCCTTGAGCACGTTGTGGCTGAGGTCGAGCGTGGTCAGGTCCTCCAAGTGAAATAGTTCTGCAGGAATGCCGGAACTCTTCACTTTGTTGTACCGAATGTTGAGGGTACGTAGAGATGACAACTCTGTAAGCTCTCCAAACAGCTTCTCCAATGCATTGTGCGATAGAGACAGGTGTTCCTACAAAAGATACTGACAATGTAGGCTAATTATTCAACATTCTAAAATGAGGTAACTTATTTCCATTTTTTTCATGTTTCAACAAAGTTGGAATTTTTCACAGATCAGACACTTGATAGAATAATCTTAAGTTTAACCCAACTACTGGTGACCGTCGCAAAAGCGATGGTCAAACATCAGGCAGATAGTACCATCTGTAGTCAATTTAGTGAACTTTTAAGTCGCTAGGCTTAAAAGAAGAGTTGAAATGATTTCATCATTCAGTTAAGGCTAAATAACACTCACCAGTTGTAGGCTTAAAAAACTCATGACCTCTGAGTCAAGGTCCAAGATGCTAACTGTTAGGTTACTCCCTGAGGGATATCCTGGAGGTTGCTTACTAGGTATAGGACGACTTCAGTGGTTTGCCAGACAGGGCGATGTACTGTTCTAAGGTGTGTTAAAGAATAAGAATCATCTAAAAATGAAACATGAGTGCTGGTAGGCCTACTCTACCTAGGTGAAAACAGAAACGGGTGGAATACAGTAATAACTTTAAATCTATTGCCAAAGTAGTAGGTATCAGTAGGCATCACTCATTCTAACACGAATTGATTAAAAACATTATCATAAACTTACTAATTTCATGAGGTTCCCTAGCTCTTCAGGAATCTGATTCATGTTGGATCGGTCCAGCTTGAGCCACTGGACTCCCGACATGAGTCGCACTGAGTGGGGGAACCTTCCATCCTATACAGAAAACATATATTATTGTAACAATCTAATTTGAAGATTTCACAGCCTAAACTATTGTTTTCATAAAAATATAAAAATTACCTTATCTAGCCTATTTCTACAATTCTCCTACATTTTACCAGAAAAATATGGATAGGCCTACATAATCTCATTTAATGACTTTATTTTGTAGATTTGTACTGAAGTTAAAGTTTTACCCTGTGGCAAGTTGCTTTGATTGCAGGTGACGAGGATGTGATTATTAGTGTACAGCTGCTTGTGTCATTCAAGCGAAACAAAGGAATTTAGGAATTCGGATGGAAAAATCTCTGTATGATGTTTCTGAAAGACAAGACCTTCATTTCAGAGGCAGATAAACGTCAGGGAAGAGGCATATTTGAGAGGTAGTGATAAACCACTCGACTTACAGGAATATAAGTACAGGACTTACCTATTCAGGATATACAGTTTCTAACCTTGACCTAACTTTTATGATAGATCAATTTTATGAAATGATATCTTGGAAATTATTGGCAACTCCATATTGCTGTGAAACTCCAGCAATATAATGAGTGAGAGGTTGAAAATGTATGGTAAACTAACAATCTAATCCAAAATATACCTTTCTCTGAAAATGAAATTTACAATTTAAAAATAGGCGTAACTGGTGCCTGGGGCCCTAGTTAATAACTTAAAGAAATTAATCCATAATCCTGAAAATGTACTCACACTAAAGTCATTTCTACTAAAATCTACACCTCTTACAAAAGGCAAAACACCAGTATTTGCCATTTTTACTATTAAATATAGAGCATTATTATGACGTTTTACACAAACATAACCTCGATTTACACTTTGACTTTACAGAATCAAAATAACCTTTTTCTAGATTGCTTTAAGCTTTCTCAAATTTTAACCATGTAACTGTACAAAAATGATCGTTTTCAAAGAAGGTGTACTAGATTTTGTGGATCGTATTCAGTGTTCTGTTTTGATACGGTATTTCCTATTTATGGTTTGTGTATGTCTCATTATTGACGAACAATAATTATTTTTATCTAAATTAATTCTATAATTTGATAATAATCGAGCTATTGTTGAGATTTTATAATACTCTTTTGGACACAGTATTAATATAAATTTAGACAATCCGGTTTTTATTCCTTATCACCTTTCATTAAAATTGCATTAATAAAATATAACTTTCTAATCGGTGGTCGCCGTGGTATGTCTTAGCTCTGGGGGAGACCTGAGACAATCCTAGTTTTGACATATCCATGTCAAAACTAAGCACATGCATTGAAAGATATATGAAACCATTGCATCAGCGTCTGTGCTAGATGATGGTGAGGTAGCTCACTCTAGAGCGGATCGTTTTACGCTTCCCACAGACTTCTCAGTCGGCGTTTCGTGTTTATAGTTCCATGATTTTATAGCTCCATAGAAAAATTATTTGTTCCTTAAAATTAGTTGAGAGATTCTTTCTCTTTGCTGCTTTCCTTTTATACACACTTACGTTTTTTACTGTCTAATTAGCTGCGTTTTGAAGTAGATTATTTATTTATTAAGGTACAATTACAGATTAACGATACAGTACACTTTTGTTAGTTTATGGTATTATCCGATTTTCTTACTCCAAGGTAAATATGTTTTGTGGGTTCAGAGGTATTTACAAGTAGCAGTAAACCCGTCCTTTATTCGGGTTATAATACAGTCTTAGAATGTAAGTTTTTTTAATAAACATGATAACTATCCTGTATTTTGTCCTAATAATTTATGACATAATGGTAACACAAAATTGTAGACATATTAAATGACAAAAAACTCACCTCAATTATTTGGTCACCATTATTTTTGATTTAGGTTTTTAGGCTTTTTGATCCACCAGAAACTCAAATTCGAAAATTCTGACGAAAACAATACTTAAACTATCGTATAGGGGGGAAAGTAATAATGTTTAAATATCAAATTTCACTGAACCGATGAGAAGAAAGCATTTTTACTTGCTGCGTAAGTGCCTACGAAACGGTCGACGCAACATGAACGCAGTATGCAAATTGCCTTACGCAATCTCTACGGCACTTGTTGACGTTGATGTCTAAATATAACTCACGACGAATCCACTACAAATAAACTGGACATTGATTGTAATCATGAAAATCATTATAGCTCAAATTTTAAAACTAGTTTCGAACAAGGAAATATAATTTAAATTGTATTTCTTAGTTGCGGTTCGGATCCCACGTTAAACTGTGGTCCCTTAGGCCCAGTCATACCCGTGGTTCGTCAGGAACTCCATAATCATGGGGACGTTGGGAGTCCCAACTCTTGATCTATTTAACAGAACAAAAGCCCATGGACTGTTTCAGAAAGCAGCCGAGTCCAACCTGGAACACATCAGGGAGCTCTGTAGACCGCATGACGTCGAAGAGATCTGGAGGCCCAGGCCCATCGCCATCCTGGATGATCCACCGTAGGTGAATAAACAGCATGTCCTGTACAGCCTGACACAGCAATGCGTCAACACTTCTTACCTTAAGTTTATGTTTAATATATTTTGATTAACATCTGATATTTCACTTGCTCCGGCCCTGTTCTGATTTGATTGTTCTAGACACTCCAAGAGGTAATCCAGCAGCTGAAAAGCGAATGTTATAATTCGCCCAAATGATGTCCTTTCACCCGTATGTAAGTTGCTCATACACGACTGGACGGATGGGGGAAGGTGGGTTTAGTTTGAGTATACACCGCTTAACGGTGGAGTCTCCACATAACCCTTGCAGGAGCGGGGGTACTAATAAAGAGTTACCACATGCCAAAAAAAACAAACAAAAAACAGTCATAAGTGCGCGACGGTAGCAACGCGATCTTAGCGATATTTGAAAATTGAAATCAGTTTGTCTCTGGTCGCGCATCCGTCACTGAAATACTGAAATCTCTGTGATCGCTTCGTGTGTCTGTGTGTGTATTTCTGTATGTGTACAAAGCCACAGCCTACCCCGTTGGTCCGATTTAGATGAAATTTAGCATGTATGTATATATTCGCGGTATCTCCAGGCGGTTTTTTCATTTTTTTAATTTTTAAGAGTAGTTCACCCTTAAAAACGTAAAAAATCCAAATTTATCAAAAACGGCGCTGACGATTTTGATTAAAATTTGATAGTTTATAGTGCACAGAGTACTAAATAATTTGACACCACCTGCATGTCTGCAAAAATGACGGTGCAAAAGTTATTGGCTTTTTAATGTAAAAAATTAAATTTTTAAATTTTCTACGAAAATAATATAAATAAATTATTAACTTGGTACCATTGAAACCAGCTTAAGTCTACGACTAACGGTTCCAGTGAAAAGTTAAATTTACTGTCCATGATAAACGCAGTACGTTGTCTGAAAGCGCCCAATGTTATTTTTATGGAGAATATTAGAAAACCAATTTCTTCCTTATTTTCCAACCGTTTTCCATGAAACTTAGTATGAAGTAAGGTCAAATCACCCAACAAAACCAACTCAAAAAAGCTTGGTATCACCAGGGGGGAGGGTTTCCCCATACAATTCAAACAATTAATTTAACTTTGTCTCTCTTGTTTTATTTTCAGAAATGGGATGATTATTTTTTAAACAATAAATTATTAAATGATATTTAGATAAACTTTGAAGAACGTGATAGTTTTATTACAGATTGTCTTTTTTAAATTTACTTAAGGGAGAAAGTATGTGTCAGTCCACTGATACCGTTTATTTAAGTATGTGTATGAGTGTGCTGAACTACCCAGCATCAACAACTTACGTCTTTCTCTTTTGAGAGCTTGGCGATTTACCTACAGCTCAATTTTTGACAATTCCCGCTATGCCGACACCCTTAACACCGCCGAAAAGGAAAAAGGTTGAGGAAGAAAAGTTAAGGAAAAATTAATATTTCACTTATCAATCTATATTTGTGGATGAAACTTTATATTCAGCTTCATGTAGTTGAGATCCATCCATCTATTCTTAAAAATCATAGTTTATGTCTTTATCATGGCAGCTAACCTGCATACTCTTTTCCCATGTTCCCACGTTCTTCTGTGAATAGACAAACTTCTTTATTCATGGACAGATGTTGTTGAAACTTTGTGTATAAAAACGTAAAAAATCCAAATTTATCAAAAACGGCGCTGACGATTTTGATTAAAATTTGATAGTTTATAGTGCACAGAGTATTAAATAATTTGACACCACCTGCATGTCTGCAAAAATGACGGTTCAAAAGTTATTGGCTTTTAAATGTCAAAAAATAAAATTTTTAAATTTTCTACGAAAATAATATAAGTAAATTATAACTTGGTACCATTGAAACCAGCTTAAAAAACTAAACAAATTAATATTTTGAATTATTTGTCTACGACTAACGGTTCCAGTGAAAAGTTAAATTTACTGTCCATGATAAACGCAGTACGTTGTCTGAAAGCGCCCAATGTTATTTTTATGGAGAATATTAAAAAATCAATTTCTTCCTTATTTTCCAACCGTTTTCCATGAAACTTGGTATGAAGCGTAAGGTCAAATCACCCAACAAAACCAACTCAAAAAAGCTTGGTATTACCGGGGGGGGGGGGGTTCCCCATACAATTCAAACAATTAATTTAACTTTGTCTCTCTTGTTTTAATTTTCAGAAATGGGATGATTATTTTTTAAACAATAAATTATTAAATTATATTTAGATAAACTTTGAAGAACGTGATAGTTTTATTACAGATTGTCTTTTTTAAATTTACTTAAGGGAGAAAGTATGAGTCAGTCCACTGATACCGTTTATTTAAGTATGAGTGTGCTGAATTATCCAGCATCAACAACTTACGTCTTTCTCTTTTGAGAGCTTGGCGATTTACCTAAAGCTCAATTTTTGACAATTCCCGCTATGCCGACACCCTTAACACCGCCGAAAAGGAAAAAGGTTGAGGAAGAAAAGTTAAGGGAAAATAATATTTCATTTATCAATCTATATTTTTGGATGAAACTTTATATTCAGCTTCATGTAGTTGAGATCCATCCATATATTCTTAAAAATCATAGTTTATGTCTTTATCATGACAGCTAACCTGCATACTCTTTTCCCATGTTCATATAGTGAATAGGCAAACTTCTTTATTCATGGACAGATGTTGATGAAACTTTGTGTAAATGGTCAAAACAAAAGTTGTTCATGCTAGAAACGCCTACTTTCAGTGTTCCTCACAGCAGCAAACCTGCGTACTCTTTCCCATGTTAATTTAATGGAGAATGGGTAAATAACTCTAATATTTATCGACAGATATTGATATAACTTGTCATTTATTGTTATTTTTTATTATATTATTGATTTGGAATTTCGATGAGTACGCAGGTCTGCTGCGACGGGGGTATTTAATGATTGTACGCAAATAATTTTTTATATAAAACAATTGAACGAGGTATCAAATGGTTTTTTTATGTAAAGTACGCTATGAATAAAGGAGACGGTTTTAAAACGATGAGAAGTATTTATCAAGAATGAGTGATGATTACCACGAACCATGGCGGTTGGTGGGAGAAATGGAGGGGTGTGGCAACACTGGCGAGGCGGCTTCTCTCCAGCAGTGTTAGTTGACACCTCGCCGGAAACGCAACAGGTGTGCCAAGGTAACGACAATTAATTACCATAATCTATTATTACACGTTCTTGTTTCACACATAATTACTATGTATTATTTACGTTTGCAATAGTTGAAACAATTTTTTTATAAACAATATATACCGTTCTGTTTTATAGTTTGAAGTTTTTACCGGATCAAGATGCGTTTTATACTCAAACTTGACCCAAATATCTTGATTTAAGTCAGTTACAAACTGAATAATAGAGTCATAACGTAAGTGTTCTTATCAGTAGGCCTAGTTTTAAAAAAACCGTTGTGCCTTTTTAAATGCCCTGAAACCACTCAAATATTATTAATTGGCTTCAAAGTAAAAATAATGCATAATTAAACCGTCGCTTATCTCTGCAATCTGCTAATTACTGTACTTAGTAAATTAATCTATGAACTTCTCATTACTCCCCATGGATTTAGCTTAATGACCTGTTCAGAATAATGTATTCTAATTATTTATTTAAGATTTTTAATTGTTTTAAAACCATCCTACCTTCAGTGTTGCTGTTTTTATAAAATTGTAAACAAATAGAACCACAACGTTTACACATAATCACTAGAACTATCAGAAATATTGTTAACAAATTGCTGCAAAAGTAAATAGACCCGATAACAGCCACGAAACACAAGTGTAATAATTAAACTTAACAACAGTAATTTTCCCGTCGCGTTAAAAGCTGGGTATTAATTTTCGTTAATGAGACATCGACGCTCTCTGGTGCGTATTTTAATTTGGATACTAATTACTAAGGACGTCTGTTATTGGATTAGATTATTAAAATGGCTACCATACCACAAAGTAGGTTTTTTAAGCCAAGTATGAATGAGGATTGAGTGTAAGATGATTGTGGCGCGATCTTGTAGTCTTGTTACTTAGACATGGTCCTTAGACAGAACAATTAATTAATATCCCTACAGTCACTGGCATATCTAAGGGACCTACAGTTTAACGTGGAGTCCGAACCACTGTCTCTGGACCCAAAAGTGTCACTTCTTTTCAAGGACAGGTTCAAGATTCAGAAAAACGAGCGAGGGTGAAAAGGTTTTATCTGAACCACGAACTATATTTTTTGTTACAACTTAAGTTTACTTTACCACTTTGTTCAAAAAATTTCTCTTGACGTTTTTGCCCTTAAACGTACGAGTTGCTCAGATTCATTACTGTATTTTGCGGTTCGAAAGTAATCCTTTCCCACCCTAGGGAGGGAAAGTCAGCTGATGTCGAGGTCATCAGCTGTTCGTTATCACAATGTAGAACATATTTAAATACGTGCATTTTAATAGCAAGTTATCGATGACATTCGAAATCAATAATTTATTATTAGTATTGACAGATAATCAACTGATAGTTTACAATCAAACCTTATTATTAGTCAAATATTTTGACATAGATAAGTCTTAGCTTTTGGGGGGGTGTTGGTGATTTTTAAGATGGAAAACATGTAACCGGTTTCCATAGAAACTACCAGTACTATTGTGTTGGATTTTAAATATAAAAGAATAAGATCAGCTGTTCGTAACTGACATAAATACATTTTAGACTTTAGATTCCATGTTCTAAGTCGAATAGCAATACGGCTTTCATTAAAGGTTATATATTTTTATTAACAATACTGACGATAAAACATATTAATATTCCCATAAAACAAATAAATCTGAGTGTTTTCGAATTTCAAATCGTACCCAAACAACTAACTGTTACGGCTTTTATAAAAGACATCAACAGCTGATTATTTATAATAAACGTAATAAATCATTTTAATTATCCACTCGTGATTTAATCAGACAGAGAAATGAAAATATAATACATAATAACCGAACTATTAACGTGGTGAATAAAGCTTTCATTTACAGTACACATTTACTTCATAGTTAACATTAATGAAAGATTCAGATGGCATATAGTCTGGGATTGGGTGAATGGAAAGTACCAATCACTGTAGCTAAGAAATCAAATGTTTTCATTGTAGACAATTTGTAAACAAACTTACTCTCCATGTTTAACATTAGAAATTTAAAACGCCATAAAATGAAACATATCGAAAATATTTTTCACCACTTCTTACTTCCTAAAATTTCATGCGATCATGAGTATTTGGCAAGATAAAATACATATAATACATACAGACATTCAACAGAATTGTTTTGAAACGTTGTCTGTACCTAATGAAGTCGACCTTGTTGAGGAGGATAATTACAGGGGGTTACAGTAATCATGACCGAATTTCCTCTCAAATATTTCGGCCCCATATTGTCCCTGTGGCTTGGTCATTAGAGAATGACTCACGGTCGAGAAAGTACGCGTACACTCCGCTTCGCCTGAACCGGATTCTGTGACCTTCACCTCAAACTCTCACTTGTTTATATTACAACAACCTCGTACGTAACTCCCAAGATCCATATGAAATTTTACTTCACATTAACTAATTACTGCTGATTCACTGATTTGGAGATATTATAAATCTGATATTATCTATAATATTATAAAGAAGAGGTGGTCTCTGTATGTTTGTGGGTTTGTTGTGGCAAGTACACGCGAAAAATACTGAACCGACCGGTTTGAAATTTTACAGAAAGGTAGATCTTAAACTCATGCAACACATAGGCATACTCATTTTCTTAAAATCCCCTCGGGCTACGCCCCATGAACGTCCTAAGTTTCAATGTTTACATTTTCAAAGACTGAAAACATAAAATTACTTGAATGTCAACAGCTGTGAACACTAAAATTTAGCAGTTCGGGAAGAAGAAGAAGAAAGAGCTGCCGTGATCGTCCTAGGTTTTAATGTTTACATTTTCTAATGTTAACATCCGTTTGCACTATATTTTGACAGTTCGGGAAGAAGAAGAAATAAAGTTGATTTTTCAGATAAACTGCTGGATCGAAATTAGTGAATCATTAGTTCGAAATGGTGGAATGGTAGATTTTAAGTTTTTTCCCGATGACTGTCTCTATTACGTTAATCCTTATCCTTTCCCAATATTTGACAGATGTTACTTTGTCATGTTATAGACACTCGTGTTTTATCATTTTGTAAAAAATGAAGAATTAATTAACAATAACCTAAATGTATCAGTAGAGCCTATGAACACCTCTCAGTCTTTTTTACCCGTGCGAAGAACGGGTACTTTAATGATTTAAGTGGTTTAAATATACCTTCTTTTCACGTAATGCAATCTGTTCCTAATGACAACTAGTTTGTCAGGCCTGTGTGTCTTCTTCATTTGAAGATCGTCATTGTTAACAAGCGTTTTAGGCCTATCATTATTATGCTAAAATCTTTGTTACCAAACAATGCCGATAACTAGACAACCTCAACAGGCCTGACGATGGTTTCATAGATTAGATTAGATCATTGAAGTGGCGACCATACCACAAGGTAGGTATTTTAAGCGAAAATGAATGAGGAATGAGTTTAGTATAATTGTGGTGCGATCTTGTAGTCAATAACATATCTAAGGAATCTACAGTTTAACATTGAGTCCAAACCACTGCCTCTGTATTTCGAAATTGTCTAAATATGAGGATGGTCTTTGCGGATTAACGTAGTATTCAATAGTGCGGACGTTAATCCACACAAGAGAACACCACACCCACAGACCACCGCTCACAACTATCCACAATTCGTGATCTCCAAGTAGCTGGATTACAGGACGTCGCCACAGTCCCAGTCAAAGAGGAGATTATTTCGATGAAGCGGTTCAGTTTGGACGTGGTCCTGTGTGACCCTGGCCGCAATGTTCCGGCGGACAAAGGAAGGAAGTGGAAGTGGCCAGGCGTGACTGGAGAGAGGGTGCGCTCACGCATCGCATAGAGTAACAAATAATGCGCGCACGCGTAATCGTGCCATGGAGTAATAATAATGAGGGCGGAGTCTTTACGTCAAGGAGAAAGTTATGTGACACGATGTGTATACATCATGGATGAGAACATGTATGGACTAAATCACAGATAGACCTGCATCAGTGCAAAACTGGCAACCACAGAATAGGAATTTACTCAGTGTTGCCAATCGTGGGGTAATTTTGGGGTATCTCGTTGGTACTTTTTATACAATTAAACATTATAAAACACAAATCATGTGTTCCTTGGCTTTGGCAGTTAACTTTGGATATAGCATCTCATAATACTATGATTTGTATATCGTATAACTTTTCAAACATTTCTTACTCTGTGTGAGGGAGTACCATTGTTTATCATCTACGATAGTATGTTTACATATAGTGGTGGTCGCAACCACTAGCACACATAAACGGGTTACTATTAAAACTAGGGGATTTTCACGACCAAAGCCAAAGTACCAGTTCTTCGCACGAAAAAGGCTAACTGGTGTACTGATACATTTAAATTGTTAATTTTTTTGTGTTTAAACAACTAAAAACACGAGTGTGTACAACATAACAAAGTAACACCTGTTAAGTAATATTTGATGGTGGCGACGTCCTGTAATCCAGCTACTCTGAGGTCACGAATTGTGGATAGTTGTGAGCGATGGTCGGTGGATGTAGTGTTCTCTTGTGTGGATTAACGTCCGCACTATTGAATACTACGTTAATCCACAAAGACCATCCTCATAATTAGACCAATTCGTAATTCAGAGGCCGTGGTTCGGATTCCACGTTAAACTGTAGGTCCATTAGTTGCTATCGGTTGTTGGGCTATTAATTAACAGTCCTGTCTAAGAAACATGTCAGCCTTAGTCAGTAACAAGACTACAAGATCGCGCCACAATCATCTTACACTCAATCCTCATTCATACTTGGCTTAAAATACCTACATTGTAATATGGTTGCCATTTCAATGATCTAATCTAACTCCCCCCCCCCGGTAGTAGCAAGCTTTTTTGAGTGGGTTTGTTGCGTGATGTGACCTTACGCTGCATACTAAGTTTCATGGGAAACGATTGGAAAATAAGGAAGAAATTGATTTATTAATATTCTTTTAGAATAACATGGGTGCTATCAGACAACGTAATGCGTTAATCATGGACTTTTAATTTAACATTTCTCTGGAATCGTTAGTCGTAGACAAATAGTTCAAAATAGTAATTTGTTTAGTTTTTTAAGCTGGTTTCAATGGTGGTAGTCAAATTATACTTTACTTTTGTTGTTTCGCTGGAAAAAATATTTTTCGACTTTTAAAAGCCCATAACTTTTGAACCGTCATTTTTACAGACATGCGGGTAGTGTCATATTATTTAGTCAATTTAAATTTTAATCAAAATCTTTAGAGCTATTTTTGAAAAATTTAAAAAAATTCAAAAAATACTTGGGAATATATACATACATGCCAAATTTCATCCAAATCGGACCAACGCGGTAGGATGTGGCTCTATACACATCTGTACACACACGGACGGGCAGACATCACGTCGAACCCACTTTTTTGGATTTAGGGGACCCCAAAACGGATATATCCATTCTCAACTCAAATTCGAAAAATTTTGACGAAAACAATACTTTCTCCATATAACTATGTATAAGGGGAGAAGGTAAAAATGTTTGTATTTACTTCCCTGTGGGAAATAGGTTAGATCATGGATATGTCTAAAGGGAATGGTCTCAGCTCATCTAAACAGCTGTTCTTATTCTTTTATATTAAAAATTCAATACAATAGCTTTGGTAGTTTCTATGGAAACCTGTTACATGTTTTCCATCTTAAAAATCGCCAACACCCCCCCAGAGCTAAGACATATCCATGTCAAAACTATCAAGATGTATTTTGAAGTTTTTGACTGACACGACATTTAGTCGTGCCGATTAGCGCATGCGTCATCTGACTAGATTACGAGTACGGTAACAGATTGGTGACTCAGTTTTTGTTTATCTTCTGTCGCTTTTTATAAGTGCATTATCAAGACCTTGTTTGTCTCTAAACTAATTTGAATATTAGCATGTAAAATTAAAAACTCAAGTTGAACACTACCTCATTTTTATTTTAGCAATAAACTTTGTCATTTAAACAAAAATGGTAGGAATATAGTAATAAAGAAACTTTAAAGACTCGAACAACAATCAGGGCCTACTTTATCAGTTGGTGTAAATGTAGACAGAAAGTTTTCATCGTCAGTTGCCAAATCACGATATTAAAATGTTAAAATATTAATTAAAAGTTAAGAAATTACGATTTTTTGTTTTTAGTTTCAATAAATTCTACACATTTTTGCTGCAGTGAAAGAAAACCACCTCGGGGGTGCCAATTTTACGTTTTTCCAAAAGTTTAGTTTTTTTGGAGTTTATATATCTTTTTCTCAAGAACCACAAAAGATGTCTCGATGTAGTTTTTTTATATTTTATTCCTCTTTTGGTAATACACACACATTCTAATAACCTTTGGTATTTCTAGGATAAAAATAATATGTTTATCAAACATATTTTAAAAAATGCTCAAAAACTACTCGCTGAGCCAAACGAAATGAAATGTTATGCATATGTTATTAGGACCTTTTTTATGAGGGACCTAACTGGTCTGTTTGTGGGGGTAATCTTTGCAGATTAACGTAGTATTCAATAGTGCGGACGTTAATCCACACAAGAGAACACTACACCCACCGACCATCGCTCACAACTATCCACAATTCGTGACCTCCAAGTAGCTGGATTACAGGACACGCCACGACCCCAATTCAAAGCTAACCAAACCCAAAGAGTGTAAAATTAAAGCTAAATCTTCCCCAGTACTAACAAAACCAAACTCAACCAAAATTTATTTTGTAACATTTCTGGCATCTTGTATGAAGGAGCTGAGGTGACGAGATGCAAGTGGCAGTGACGTGCCGTACATGGTCTGACGGCCTCGCTATCCATAAGGCCGTGACATCATTTCGTATGACGTCACTGGACGACCTCCCGTGTGTTGGCTATCAACCCGCTATCCTAAATCAACATCAACACGACGAACAACATATCCTGTGACTCACTCCGAGTCGACTTTTATGAGGCACCTCTTACCTTTAAGTTGATATAATATTTTTTTTAGAAGATATTCATATAAAGCACCTATATTTGAGGTTCAATAGACTATGTAGGTGAATTCGATAGATTAGATTAGAATATTAAAATGGCGACCATACCACAAGGTAGGTATTTTACGCCAAGTATGAATGAGACTTGTTACTGACTAAGGCTGACATGTTCCTTAGACAGGACTGTTAATTAGCCCAACAGCCGATGGCAACTAAGGGATCTACAGTTTAACGTGGAATCCGAACCACGGCCTCTGAATTACGAATTTATCTACTTATGTGGAAGGTCTTTGAACGCAGTATTCAATAGTGCGGACGTTAATTCACACAAGAGAACACTACACCCACCGACCATCACTCACAACTATCCACAATTCGTGACCTCCAAGTAGCTGGATTACATGATGTCGCCACCATACCGAGAAAAGGCAAATACGAACTATAAATTGAAATAATTGCGATGTTGAAGGTAAACCTTTATGAATAATTAATACCTTTCTAAAAAGGCGATCTACCCAGGTAGGTAATTTAAGCCAACTATGAATGAGAAATACATTTTAACGTGGGATCCGTGGGATGGCCTTTATGGATGAACGTAGCATTCAATAGTGCGGACGTTAATCCACACAAAAGAATATCGTATCCACCTACCATCACTCACAACTATCCACAATTCGTGACCTAAAAGTAGCTGGATTACAGGACACGCCACCGTCCCAGTCATGAATAATATCAGCCATAAATAAAATAATACTGTATTAGTCATAATACACAAATATCAAATATCAAAACGGCTTTTTCATATGATTATGGTTTCCTGTATGAGTACAAAATAAATTTAAATTTTTCGTAAAACCTTAAAACGGCGTTATTAGAGTTATAGTTTTTCTACAAAATTCCAATCTTAACCTCAAATTTTCACCAACATATTCTTGTCAAATTAAAATTCCACAATCATATGTAGTCGTGTCTACGAACTTTCTGGCGTTTCCTTGAGTATTCCATTGAGCTGGCGCGGATGGAATTTATTCGCGGTGGTGACAACATCACAGGTTCTATTTCGGCGCGTCACAGTTCACAAACCCAACGGTCCGCTTTGGTGACCGATGCCCACTGCCCGGTTCTGTATATATCGAATCGCATCGTATTCAATCGATACAACAACCGATACGTACATCCTGCCAGAGAAGACCTCTGAGAAAGATGTTAGGCGCTTTATGTCTGACTAATTAATACAATGACTGGAATTATGAAGTTTGAAAATGATTTATTTTATAATTCATTCTGGTTCAAGATTATATTATTGAAATGGCGACCCTACCACAAGTTAGGTATTTTTCAATCCAAGCATGAATGAAGATTTTGTATAAGATGATTGTGGCGCGATCTTGTAGTCTTGTTTCTGACTAAGGCTGGCATGTTCCTCAGACAGAACTGTTAATTAATAGCACAACAGTCAGTGGCATATCCAAGGGACCTACAGTTTAACGTGGAATCCGAACCACGGCCTCTGAATTACAAATTGGTCTAATTATGAGGATGGTCTTTGTGGATTAACGTAGTATTCAATAGTGCGGACGTTAATCTACACAAGAGAACGCACTACACCCACCGACCATCGCCATTAGATTCCAGACTGAAACGTAGAAAAACTTGCTATAGTAATCGTGATGGAAAATGTTTTTTGGTTATTTGAGTTTGTTGTATTATTTTGTTTTTGTTGTACTAGTAATTTGTTTAATCCATAGTCACAGGTAATAGCTTAAACTCTAATAAAAAAAACATTAAGCACGTATACTAAACAAATACATTTCGTTTTTAAGACACGTGTCTGTTTAACAAATAGCTAAAAAAATTACAAAAATGTAAACTTAAAATTAATACTACTGCCTTCAAAGTGTGTGATGCCGAAACAATACTTGAGTGCCCAGAGGGTTTCCATTAGTTTCGTCCAATATTTATACTGAACTAATGCGTTGTGAAACCAATTTTTATTATTATTAAATTTTTTACACCGAGAGAAGAACTTATGTACTGAAAAAAGTACCTGTAGGTTTTACAGCAGATTAATGACAACGAAAAAATGTTTGTATTTACTTCCCTGTGGGAAATAGGTTAGATCATGAATATGTCTAAAGGTTTTCAGTTCATATAAACAGCTGTTCTTAAAACAATATGACGAAATTTCCGTTCCACTTCCATTGGATTTTCACAACTCTACTAACACCCTACCCCCAAAACTTAAACATATATATGAAAAAAATATTCATCATATTGCGAAACATTTTAAAGATTTGTTTTCATGTCATTTCTATCGTAAGAAACTTAGTCATCACTCAATTAATTATCATTTGGTCGGGCATGCTCAGTCGGAATTGAAATGAAGTAGAGGGGGAATGTATACAGAACAGCTGGTCCATAGTTGCAAGCTGCAAGATCAGCTGTTTAAGTGTTACCAAACATGGCCGCTAGAATGCAGGTGAGTGGTCTTGCTTCCTTATCAGTGATCACCAATTTTGTTGATATAATGGAAATCATTTCGTAATGACTCGCTAGTTTATGCATTTTCTAAATTATTAATTGAGTTTGTAAAGTTATAATAAAACTTAAATTGACAATTTTTGAAAATAAAAATTATTTTTAAAACCCACCAAGTTATATCGTCGTGATTCTACATAACATCTATTTTAAAGAATTTAAAAGATAATTTCCAAATGTCTTAAACCTTCCTGAGTTCAAGAACACCAAGTATGAAATTAAAAAAAGAAATCAGAAGAGTAACCTAACGTTGGAATGTCATTCTATAAAACAATTATTGAAGAAACCCCTCTAAATAGAATAGTTTTATTATTTTAACGTTGATTAAGCTACTATACTGTATTGCAAAATGACTTAAACTATTTTTAGACTGCAGCCATTGTTTATAATGGTTGTTGTCGTGGCCTAGGCGCCAGTCAGTCGCTCGTCTGTGTTTCCAGGGCAACTCTCTTAATCGTGGATCGATGTGATGGCTTCTAGAGGAATTCGACAACGCCCCTTTCACGTTGAACCAAGAGGGTTATATTTGTTATGGAAATTGAATATACCGGGAAAACTGTGATTCATTATCTTCAATTGAAAATTAAAATATCTATTTTCCAGCTACTTGGAGGTGACGAATTGTGGATAGTTGTGAGCGATGGTCAGTGGGTGTAGTGTTCTCTTGTGTGGATTAACGTCCGCACTATGGAATACTACGTTAATCTGCAAAGACCATCCTCATAATTAATTAGACGAGTTCGTAATTCAGAGGCAGTGGTTCTGACTCACCGTTAAACTGTAGGTTCCTTAGCTATGCCATTGAATGTTGGGCTATTAAGTAATAGTCGTACTTATTGTAAAACACGTCAGCCTTAGTCAGTAACAAGACTACAAGATCGCGCCACAATCATCTTACACACATTCTCATTCATAATTGGCTTAAAATACCTACCTGGGTAGGGTGCCATTTCAGTGAAAAGAATTAAGTATAAAGAGACTGTTAAAAATCTTATTAAATACGTCTTTATTAATTAATACCATAATTATTCGATTTGTTAATTAAGAAACTATCTTTTAGATACCAATTTTATTAAAATAAATATTTATTACTATTGTCAGCTATGGAATTTAAATTTAAAAAATAATTACAACAAAAGACATCCAACAAAAGAGTCCGTAAGGAATATGCCTAAATAACCTAATCTGATAAACAAACCTGTTACACAATTTTCTGAACCGTCTATTTTCAACTATCCTGGATAACAGCAAGAAGGGGAGGGGAAGGGGGTAACAACAATGTGAGTTTTGAGCCGTGTTTTGTTTACACGAGTTATTTCGGTGGCGTGAAACTCGTATTTGGAACGCGTGTCTATTGGCTCGGGCACAGACTGTACACGTACGTGCACACCGCACACTGCACCAGACTGTACTCAGCACTTGGTCATGCAGTAGCGATAATACATTCGACAATTATTCTAAACACATGACGTCATACCATTGTTGCATTATTCACCTAGTGTTGATATGGCACCTACTAAAAAAAGAGATGTGATTTATTTATAACTGTTATGGAAAGATGTACAGTTTGATCGGATATTCGCACGTAGGCCTACTTCGAGGTACAGTTAACATTACGTAGGCTAGTATTTACAAAATAAGTGATTTTTTTTAATTGTTAAGGTTTCATAGACTATTTAAAGACATGTGTTAGTCAAGCGATTATTTCTCAGATTTCGAATAATGATCAGCTGATTGTGACTCACTCACCTGTTGATCAGCTGATTATGAGAGATGTTGATTGAACTGTTGTAATTATTCTTACTTGTATACTTTTAACTGAGATGGCAACGTACCCAGGTAGGTATTTTTAAGCCAAGTATGAATGAGAAATGAGTGTTGGATGTTTGTAACGCGATCTTGTAGTCAATCGCATATCTAAGAAACCTACAGTTTAACGTGGAGCCCGAACCACTGCCTCTGAATTACGAACTTGTCTAATTATGAGGATGATCTTTGCGGATCAATGTATTATTCAATAGTGCGGACGTTAATCCACACAAGAGAACACTACACCCACAGACCATCGCTCACAACTATCCACAATTCGTGACCTCTGTGTTCCATGCTCCTGGTGATCACCTTCTGATCTAATCTCAGGAACATGTTGATCAGCTGATTGTGACCCACGCACCTATTGATCAGCTGATTATGTTTCAGATGTCTCACACGGTAACAGTGACGAGGACGACCACGTCCACAACAACCTCGGCGATCATCCTCAACACGGGATACTGCAAGACCGCTCCTGGTCTGCTCAAGATCGCACAAGTCGTGAGTATCCATCATTCAACGATGTCTTTTCCGTAGAGTGCTTTTGTAACATTTTCAATCAAACATGTACTTCCTCAATTACGAATGTTGAGTAATCCAATAAAATTCTCTTGGAGTCCCAAAATATATTGTGTAAACCATATCCCAAAGTTGGGAAAATCTCCAGTACCATGGTGTTTACACGATCTGACGAAGATGAAGCTGTGTTTTGAGCTGGTAAAGAATTGCGGAGAGCTCATTACGCAAGCTAGTTCCCAAGAAACAAGATTAGTCGATATAATAATAGCTGTAAACCAGGATGAACCACGAAATTCCAAAACTGAAATGGAGGATTTCCCAAGAGATGGGATTGTTCCGGCCCATCTGTTTGGGCGACTGGCGAGCGCCAGCGAACAGCTGTTTTGTCAGCTGACCCAATTCACGATGGAGGTGCGGCTCTTCATTGGACGGCCTCCAAACATCGACCTTTAACAGTGAGATCATCGTTTGTCCTTTGCCCAAGGAACTACAGGAATTCCAGGACATTAATGGATAAAAATAAAAAAAATAATTTGTATGACACTAGCAATGTTATTGTTAAAAAATTTTGAAATATTTTTTGGTATACTATTTGATACAGGTACACTTTTTGATATAGATGTAGTATTCTATATATTTTATTAGACTTTTCTAACACGTCTGTGGTTTTTAACTACATAACGTTTCTGGATGTGGAGAAACCCATCCCGTTTTCAAGCGATTACCTAATAATTTACATTAAAAATTGAAAATTTAATTTGCAGATAATTGTGCATGATAGATGGGTAAAGTATTATTGACAACATTATACAATTAATATCTGCAACGTAAACTTTCAATTTTTTTATGTGAGATTAAATTTCAGGCGTTGTGTCAAAATTAAAAAGAACTGTCATATATGAGGCCAAATTTGACTTATGCTGCTTCCTAAGAACTTCTTGTAACTCCTTTTAGACCGATCTATTAGGTATTCTTTAGGCGCAGCATAAGTCAAATTTGGTTTAAAATTGTAGGTCTTTTCAATTAAAATGCAATGCTTAGAACAGTATCTCAAAACGTCGAATCAAAACAAAATGTTGATGGTTTTAAAAATATAACCTTTAATTTTCAAACCACTCTTCTGCGGTGTTGATGTACAAAATCCTATTGATTTATCTCTACAGAAAATATTAAAACCGTGCGTCACTTTACGCACACCCTGTATGTAGCTAACGAACTACAAGCAATGAGCAAGTACTCTGAAGGATGGTGAGTTATGAACACTGGGTGTGTCCATAGAGTTAGCAGTAGTTTTGCATAGAGTTATAAACAAACATGAGGTCACGTTTGACCGCCGCTGATAGCATATCGCTAACGGAACAACACGCAACAAGTTGAGGTTATCGCCTCACACGAGAAAACTCCATGCTGGTGCTGCTCTCTACCGGCGAACAACGTGAAACAAGTGAACATGAATAATTTGGTGACTAATACAGCACATATGTTAGCAGTCGAGAACACACTGACTCACATACTATGCTGTGTAATTTCGAAATTAATATTTCAACAAGTCAATGGACATTTTTAATTATTAATATTACCTTTGTGAAATGGTAACCTACCCAGGTATGTATTTTAAGCCAAGAGTTAATGAGAAATGAGTGTAATATGATTTTGGAACGATCTTGTAGTCTTGTCACTGACTTGAGGCTGACATGTTCCTAGACAGAACTTATGGAACAACAGCCAATGGCATCTAAGGGACCTACGGTTTAATGTGGGATCCGAACAACTTTTGCCTCTAAATTACGAACTGGTCTCATTATGAGGATGGTCTTTGCGGATGAACGTAGTATTCAATAATGCGGACGTTAGTTTACACAGAATATCCCATCCACAGGTCATTGCTTAAAACTATCAAATTCAAATTCAGTATATACCTACTATAAATTGTGTTCAAAAATTTTTCGTAATAATTCGTTTAGTTTAGTTAACGAACTATAGAATACTACGTTGTCCCTAGAAATATAAACACAATGTAAAAATATCTGGTTAATTCGAATATAATAATTGATATTTGCAGCGTAAATCTATAAAGAGAACAAGTCATGTTGTGCGATTTTGAAACGACTGTCCTTCCGTAGACTATTAGCTACAAGCGCCACAACACAGCACGTACACCTGCTGTTGTTTACACATGATAATCAATGTACGATCATAAATCACAACATTGACATCTCTAATATGTATAACGGCGCCGGAGTTCAGTAAATCTATCATTGATGGTGTTTGATATTCGTCATTGTTTCGTGTTGGCATTTGTGACTTCGTCTGCGTTCATGAACACGTCGTGTGTATGAACTGGTTCGATTCGTCAAAGCGAACCTACAAATCTTTGACGTCGCAAAATAAATAGCGGCAATCAAGGAGGTAGAGAAGTTTAAGTTTGAAAAACAAATTTTGACCTAAACACAGTATTGACATTTAACAAATGAATTTTAATCATAATATATCTTCATTACCTAACTTTTTTTAATATAAATGTTAAAACATGATGTTTTACTGTATTTCAACCACTTTAAAAACTTTTAATTGATTTTATAATTCTATTGAGGTAATATTTTTCGTAATAATTCGTTTAGTTTAGTTAACGAACTATAGAATACTACGTTGTCCACAAAAAACATTCTCATATAATAGAGATCGTAATTCAGAGGCAAGATTGTGATTTACTACCCACGTTAAATAGTAGGTCCCTTAGATGCAATTGTCTGTTGGGCTATTAATTAACAGTCATGTCTAAGGAACATGTCAACCTTAGTCAGTAACAAGACAAGATCGCGACACAATCATTTTACACTCACTTCTCAGCCACAACGTGACCTGTGAAGGTCAGACGGAAATTTTATAAAATCGATAATTTCAAAGGTTAATTTAACTAAAAGTTAGGCCTACGTGTGGACTACAGTCTCGTTGTATGGGTAATGTGGGTGAGGGGGGAGAGGGAGGGTTGAAAGGTCATTGGCCGGCGGGCACGTGGGGGGAACTGCCCCAGTTTTGAAATGGGTCGTAGCTGGACGTCCAGAAATACGCCCGTCTGTAAACCGTTGTAAACAGCTGGTCTAGCCGCTAACGCTAACATAATAAACCAACTTCTGAAGATAATAATTACTTTCTAAATCCATCCTGGCTTCCGATATTCTATCGGATGTCTTTTGACATGGATATGTCTTAGCATAGAGATCGTAATTCAGAGGCAAGATTGTGATTTACTACCCACGTTAAATAGTAGGTCCCTTAGATGCAATTGTCTGTTGGGCTATTAATTAACAGTCATGTCTAAGAAACATGTCAGCCTTAGTCAGTAACAAGACTACAAGATCGCGCCACAAACATCTTACACTCACTTCTCAGCCACAACGTGACCTGTGAAGGTCAGACGGAAATTTGATAAAATCGATGATTTCATCATTTTTTTATTATTCTACCTCAAATTCAAGGTTAATTTAACTAAAAGTTAGGCCTACGTGTGGACTACAGTCTCGTTGTATGGGTAATGTGGGTGAGGGAGAGAGGGGGAGAGGGGGAGGGTTGAAAGGTCATTGGCCGGCGGGCACGTGGGGGGAACTGCCCCAGTTTTGAAATGGGTCGTAGCTGGACGTCCAGAAATACGCCCGTCTGTAAACCGTTGTAAACAGCTGGTCTAGCCGCTAACGCTAACATAATAAACCAACTTCTGACGATAATAATTAATTTCTAAATCCATCCTGGCATCCGATATTCTATCGGATGTCTTTTGACATGGATATGTCTTAGCTCTGGGGGGGGGGGTGTTGGTGATTTTTAAGATGGAAAATATGTAACAGGTTTCCATAGAAACTACCAAAGCTATTGCATTGATTTTTTCAATATAAAAGAGTTAAGAACAGCTGTTTAGATGGAATGAAAACATTTCCGTTAGACATATCCATGATCTAACCTATTTCCCACAGGGAAGTAAACACAAACATTTTTGACATGGATAGGTCTTAGCTGTGGGGGTTTTGGCAATCTGTCAGACCAAAATTTGAAACGGTGACGTCATTCAGTTATAAGTTTTAATGGCGACGGAACGAGATTTTGACTGGGGGTCAGAGACTTTGAAGGTCTAGGTTTTCGCCCTCTTTAAGTTTCCCAATTTTAATTTAAAATATTTTATATTACCTACATGCTATTGCGAGTCATATTAGGTTAGACTTATACCATGAAAGTAATAAATTTATACAATTTACTTCATATACTCTACCCTAATGTGGATCCACAAGGTTTAACAGTGAAAATTTACAATTATTTTTACTTTTATTATTTTAAATTTTTAGCGAATTTCTCATAAGAAAGTACAGTATCAGCCAAAATAAACAGTACTGAACTCTGGCTAGTTCGTTTATACAGTTCAATGGTTGTCCAATTTGTATCCTGTAAGGAAAACCACCAATATTTTTGAACATTCTTCTCATTGACGTAGTTCTAATATTCAGTTTAGAAGAAGCTCGCATTAGGCTTCTTTTCGGTGACTGTAACACTTGCTGCAACACTCTTGTGTGGTTTTCATTTGTACAGACAGTAGTTGGACGACCTGAAAAGCCCTTTCGCTGTGTCAAAACACTACATTTTCTTCGAAATTTTTCAACAACACTAAGAATCACAGCATTACTAGACGGGTTTTTGTGGAAATGTTCCTGAAAACGTAGCGCAGTGTGTGACCAGCTTGTACCACCCGCACGTCCATTTCCGTATGAGCGAAAATAATGCTCTACGATGACGATGAAAGATTTTTATACAGTTGTTAGCACCATGTTAACAAAAACTAACCTCAAATAAGAAAGAAGTAATGAACGCGAAGCCGTGGCAACAATCACCAATTGAATCAGCTGATCGGGAAGGCAATTACAGCTGATTCAGTTTCAGTACTGTTTATTTTGGCTGATATTGTATTACCGTAGGTCTCATGGCAAGACTTAATCCCGGGACCATGTTATTTTTTCGTTTTCAGGTGCCCAGAGGCCAAAAACAATAGTCGTTAAAAATTTTATATATATGTGTGTGTCTGTGAACACGATAATTCTCGTAAAAATGGTCCGATGAAGACCAATTTTTGTAGAGACGTGTATTCCTACATTTGTTCGGACGAGTTCGTAATCCAGACATATCGGTCAATCGGAACGGGTAGTTTGAGGGGGTTTTGTACTCAAAAATTGGTTCCTTTTGCGTTTTCCATATGTAATTAAAAAATTTAATTTTTCACCATTAGAATATTTTTTTAACTACATAATTTAGTTCCTTAAAGTTTATGCTTAAAAATTATAGTTTATGTGTTTGTTATGGCAGCTAACCTGCATGCTCTTTCCCCATGTTAATCACATGGAAAATAGGCAAAATCCTTTATTTTTGGATAGATGTTGATGAAACTTATAAATATAAGTAAGGTATAAATGGTCAAAATAAAAACTGTTTATGCTAGAAACGCAGACTTTCAGTGTCCCTCGCAGCAGCAAACCTGCATACTCTTTCCCATGTTAATCTCTTATGGACGATAAGCAAATAACTTTCATGTTTATCGACAGATAAAACTTGTCATGTATTATTATTATTATTATATCATTGATTTGGAAATTCGTTGAGTACGCAGGTCTGCTGCAACGGGTGTAGTTCCTATTATTATTTTCACTCTTTCATATTTCACATAGTTTAAAAGAAATATAACGTCTTAGTATTAATTATAAGGCAATTTGATTAATTATTAACAAGAGCGAAGACATATCAATGTTAAAAATGTTTGTATTCACTTTCCTGTGGGAAATAGGTTAGATCATGGATATGTCTGAAGGGAATGGCCTCAGTTCATCTAAACAGCTGTTCTTATTCTTTCATATTAAAAATTTAATACAATAGCTCTGTTAGTTACTATGGAAACCTGTTACATGTTTCCCATCTTAAAAATTGCCAACACCCCCCTTCAGCTAAGACATATCCATGTCAAAATTGTAATGTAATCCATCTTTACTTTGTGATTTATACAATAATTCCAGTCGTTAATTAATAGTTTGGTCATGCGATTATATCGTTATATTGTTTTTGTATTATATCGATTATATCAGCTGATAAAAGCGTATTCAGGAAAACGCGACCAGCTGGTATATAGGTCGACGGCTAGTTTATTTATTACACAGCTGTGTTAACTCATGGCTAAAAATATGAGCGGGAACTCACGCAACAGCTATATTGTTAGGAGCTATTCCTGAACTCCAGAGCTTTTACTCATTTCCTGAGTAGTTAAGTAAAACTGCAACGAAGAATCGCTATCTGCGTATGACAGCTTTTTATATTATACTTAATACAGTATCTAAAAATGGATATTGTTACCAAAAAAGCACTACAATTTTTAATTATATCTTATAAAAATATTTTAAAGATAAAAGTGTAATTTAGAAAGTAAAATACTGTTGCCACCAGACATTTTATTGACGCCTTCAAATATTTTTCCGATTACAGCAAAACACTAACGCATTTAGAATTGCTTTTAGAGTCGAACGGCGTTTCGACAATAATAACATTAAACTTTTTCGTTCGTATTTTTTTAAATATAGTATTATGATTAAATATTTTTAAATATTCATACAGAATAATTTATTCGTTAATGATGTAAACATGGAAAGAATTAATTAGTTTTTTTTCAAAACTAGGTATGTTTAGTAAAATTGTATTTAAACAGGAGTTACTTTTGGCTGAATAAATATATTTTTTATTTTTTTAACATTTGAGATACGTCAAGTTAACAACATGTTTTTAAGTTACAATGTTACCTTCAGACACGGTCTCACGAAATCTCATAGATTTTTATTTTCGGTAAGTAGATTTTCATTTTATGAATTTTTATTACTTGTTTTTTTTCAATTAAATTTCATGTTTATTAAAAAATTGTTTAGCTATTACCGGTAGTTAAAAATATTCTAGAGAAATCTATTTTTTTCAAGCAATTATTCGATTTATAAAATATAGTTAGTTATAGTTAAAAATTGAACTAGAAAATACTTAATGGCAGTGATTTAATGTTTTGTAAAAAATAATAACTTGATATTAGTACAAAATTATTGTTTGCTAGAATTTTTACTTTCTGATTCTGAAGCATTTTTATAATTGGCACAAAACCGACTTTTGAAGACATCTCAGAAAAAGGCCAAAGTAACCCCTGTTTAAGAAATAAATTTCTACATTAATTAATTTTAAAAGCTTATTTTTATGATAATATTGTTGTTTTACTTGCATGAGGATGTGAAATATACAGGGAAAATTGTAAGAAATCTAATAACGTAATTCCAAAATATTAAGTCGCTAACTTCATACAGGGTGTTTCAGAATTTTCTACAAATTTTTTGCCGTTCATCCTGGGTCATTGTTAAGTATAAATTTCACATTTAAGTTGTCCGGAAGACTTCAGTAAATTGCAGAGCCACCATTTCGTTTTAAAAATATTTCTATAAATTATGAAAAAAAAATTAAAATTTTACTAACGTTAAAGTTTATAATGGCGGCTGATTAAATATTTATAATAAGAATATAGTTACTTAAAAACTGGAATTCTTATAAAAACTTTTTTTTCGATTAAGTCAAAGGGGAGTTTTCTGATAATATGTTGTAAAAAATTCTGATTTTTTCCATAGATAATCATTAATATTATTAGAATGCTTTTAAAATTTAAAATTTTACAATACAAAAAAAGGTTGGTAGAGCGTTCTGAAACACCCTATATAGTAAATAACTAAGCATAACTGTATGTATATTCAATGACCATAAGAGATATTCATTGAAATTTATTCCTAAAGTGTTGTTTCATTTCAGCTCATCGGTCTGGCCATCTTCATCCTGATTAACATTTACTCAGACTACTTCTACCTTTACTCCCAAGGGATCACAGCTCACATGTATCTCTTCCTTGTGGTCTTCGCCTGTCTCGTCTCCAGCTTCTGTCTGCTCCTTGCCTGCCTCTTCTCTCTCTCCACTTCCTCCATCATCTCGAAAACTTTATATGTGAGTATGTAAAGTGGTTCGGCCTCCACGTTAAACTGTAGGTCCCTTAGTTGCCATCGGCTGTTCGGCTATTAATTAACAGTCCTGTCTAAGGAACATGTCAGCCTTAGTCAGTAACAAGACTACACGATCACACCACACTCATTTCTCATTCATACTTGGCTTGAAATACCTGCCTTGGTGGGTCACCATTTTTAGTTAAAAGTATAATATGTGCATCTGTGTTTGACCCAGGGATAGTAGCAGTAGCTATGACTTCCAAATTTAAACAAATTTGGAAAAAGTTTTTACAGAGAAGCGTTACAAAAACACCTCGTTTAGCTTAACAAAAAGACAGACAGAAATCGAGATTGCTTTTCTGTGGTATAAAACGTAAAAATATCATTATTCTAAGCAATGTACAGACAAAACTTTAATTTTAGCGAATTTCCCATAGGGAAGAAGCTATTACCGTAGGTCTCATGGCGAGACTTAAGCCCGGGACCATGTTATTTTTTCTTCTTTAGGTGCCCAGAGACCAAAAACATTAGTCGTTAAAATTTATATATGTATATAGGTACAGTATATATATATGTGTGTGTCTGTGAACACGATAACTCTTTTAAAAATGGTCCGATCGAGACCAAATTTGGTAGAAACGAGTATTCCTACAATTGCTCGGACGAGTTCATAATCCAGACATATCGTGAGGAGGTTTTGTACCCCAAAAATGGGTTTTTTGCATTTTTCCCATGTAACTTTTTAAAATTTCAAATTTTATCTTTCACCATTAGAATCAGCTTAAAAAACTGCACAATTAAGTTTCTTAAAGTTTTTCTCTATCTCCAACGGTTACCGAGATATTAAAAAGTCTTAACACAGTACGTTGTATTTTGGAGCTCCAATGTTAATCTTATGGAGGATGAAAAAAAATTAATGTTTCCCATATTAATCAATATTTTTGGATTAAACTTTGTATTTACCTTCATGTTGTTGACACTCACCCATTTATGCTTAAAAACCATAGTTTATGTGTTTATCATGGCAGCAAACCTGCATACTCTTTTCCCATGTTAATCTTATGGAGAATAGGCAAATAATTCTCACGTTTATGGACAGATTTTTATAAAACGTGTCATATATTATTATTATATTATTGATTTGGAAATTCGCTGAGTACGCAGGTCTGCTGTGATGGGGGTATTGTTTATTTGGATTAATTTATAAGTGTAGCAATAAGATTAAAAAATAGTTTGTGTCTTAGCAATATCACGAATATTCTGATTCCAGGAATACATCTACCATGGCATCGCATTCCTACTCTACCTGGTTGTGATGATTTTGTACTTCATCAAGGATAGGAACAATAGGAACAGCCACCATCCGAACTCAACTGTCGGGGTAAACAGATTATGTTTAATTATTATTAACGAATTTCCCATAGGGAAGAAACTATTACTGTAGGTCTCATGGCGAGACTTAAGCCCGGTACTATAATATTTTTTTTGTTTTTAGATACCCAGAGGCCAAACCAATAGTCGTTAAAATTTAATATATATGTGTGTGTCTGTGAACACGATAACTCTCGTAAAAGTGGTCCGATTGTTGTGAAATTTGCTGTTATAGATCAATAAAATCAGTAATCGAACATTTGTAAATTTAAGTTCGAAAATCAGGTACATCACTTTATCTGAAGTGGGTTTTTGTACTCTAAAAATTGGGTTTTATTGTTTTGTAAACATCGATAATTTTTTTTAAATATGGGGTTTTCATATCACCATTTGAATTAGCTCAAAAACAAACTATTTTGATTTTGTAATTTGAATTCTTTCTCTATATCGAATATGGTAACGGAAATATTGGGTTAATCAAAAATTTCCTTAACAGTTGAAGCGATGATGACCAAACTGCAAAATAGTAAAAACTTACTTTTTGGTGTTTATTACTCTTTTGTACCTACGAATTTGTGGTTACAAATTTTTAAATTAAAACCTCTATTGGTATCTCATTTTAACCCTAGAACTGGCAAAGTCGTAATTTACGAGGCATTTACAAATTCAATAAGAAGTGGCAGGTGGAGGCATTTGTCGTCAATTTAGTGAACTTGTTAGACACCATTGCCTTCGTGACCATGTACCCTCTGGGGGCAAGCAACTTAACCTGCTCACGCAGTTCACTGTACTGCCACTAGGGCATGTCTTATAGCCAAGTAAGCGCTTCCTACGACTATGCACGGTGGCTGAACCGGTTAGGGTGCTACGCTGACCAGTGTAACGTTCTAGCCATTCTGAAGTGCTAGGGTTCGAATCCTGACCATGATCAATCCCAATTTGACTAGCAAATGTGTGGTATAGTGGAGAGAGGGGCCCACCGTTGTGTTTTTTTATGTTACTTAAACTTAGTTTCTATGTTACAGTTAATAGGGTAAAGACATTTTGAAAAGTACATTAACCTTGAAAACCATAAATATTTAATCTCAAACCAATGGAATTTTTTAACTTGTGTGAAATATTTTTAAAATAAGCCTTTAATGGTTTAGATAGGTTATTATTAGAGAAAAGATAATTTTCTGAGTGATCAGGTCTGCTGCAACAGGGGTATTTTAGAATTAGTAGGTTTGGAAATTATTAACAGTAATATATGTTGCAGGTCCTCGGTGTTATCATGGTGGTCTTGTACCTGGCCAGTACAATCTTGGCACACAGAGCGTACAGGGGACCTTGAACTGAATCGACTGTGTCATCTTCGTAATTTATTGATTATGGAACAAACTTTATCATTTTGAAAAAGAAATCATATTGAATTTTCCATCAATGACTTGGTTTGTACAGGCGTGATCAAAATAAGTGTATTTTTCTCAATTTTAACCCTCCGAATGGCAGAGACATGAAATGTGAATTGCAGGTTGAAAAGGGAAATGGCAAGCGTCATAAAATGTCGATTGATGGGGATAATTCTTGCATCAATTGAAAAATGGGATTCTGGAGGTTAATTTTACAATTAATGATTAATTATTTAATTTTTTAAGTTAATTGTGACAGTAAGTCTTGTAGCATTAGTATATTTATTTTATCAGCAGTTACTTCTGTGAGTAAAACATGCACTAAATCAAAGAGGGAAATTTTGGTCGCGAAATTGACGAAATCAAGCAACTTCAACAAATCTCAGAGTTATTCGTGTTTGACGAGAGCAGGTATTACCAATGCAACAAGCACGAAATCGGCTTTCATTCAATATAATTTTTATGGATGTAATATGTTTTAGTTTTAACTGCTGTTTAGGGATTTTAGACGTAAAAAATCAAACAGTGATTTTTTAAATTTTAGCATCTTAAAATTGTCCTGTTACAAACAAAATGGATATAAATATGTATATGTTTGCATTAAAATTGGACTTCATAAAATTTTTTTCAAATAGTCTGCGAAATTCTCAAAATGAGCTTTCTACTTTCCACAACACATGTTAAAATCAGTCCATCACTCGGAGGGTCAAAGCTACAAATTTATTGTACACACTGTACTGTATATTTATTATCTGTATGGATTGGACATTTTATAACAGATCCTGTGAAAGACTTATGTGTACTTAAGATAAGTGTGAAAGTTGAAGAGAACTTAAGTCTAATGATTAGAGATCTCTATACGAAAAATTGTTTTACCCTTCACTAACGAAATTTATTGAGCGATAAAAAATGTCTATTTAAGCCTTACATAGGTTTCAAATTTATCTATACCTGTTACGCCCCATAAGTGTTTGTTTCCAGTAATTATTTTCTATATTTGGAATTTATTTTGTGAAAATCACTAATCAAACCCACTCACATTAATTCACAGTTCCACACATTGTACATTTTATTTATAAGATAGATTTATTTTCTTACTCTAGATTATACCTAAAAAGTGTAGATTTGAAATAAAATATTTTGTAATTTATTTTTACAAACTCACTAAGATATTTTTAGATAGTAATAGTTTTAAATAAATATTTTAATCTTTCAACTGTGTATTTATTTTTTACAACTGACAAGATTGTCCATATAATAATAAACTATCAGTAAAAAAGGATGCATTTTTTTAGTATGGATTAAATTACCTGTATGTACATTTTACTGGTAGCTTATATATGATTAAGTTATATTTGTAAGCAATGTGCAAATAGAAATAATCTAGCTCCTGAAACTTTGAAAAAATTAATAAAAAACTAAAATTTATATAGAACTTTAAAAATATATTTTAAAAACACAATAAATTATTGTATAGTTTCAAGTTATATGTTTATAACTGTTACATTTACTAAATGAGTATGTCAAAATTATTTATAAATATCTACATTATATTCAATAGTTTACTAAAAAAAATAAGAAATAAAAACTACAAGTATGTGTTCGTGGCTATTGCCTTTGTATCCCTGTGGCCTGATGATTTATAATTAAAGCATTTTTTTAATGTCAAGTTCATTTGATTATTTTCACCTTTCCCATAACAGTTTGAAGTGTATTTGTTTTTGACATGGATATGTCTTAGCTCTGGAGGGGTGTTGGCGATTTGTAAAATGGAAAATATGTAACAGGTTTCCATAGAAACTACCAGAGCTATTGTATTGAATTTTTAACATAAAAGGATAAGAACAGCTGTTTAGATGAAGTGAAAACATTCCCTTTATCCATGTTCTAACCTATTTCCCACAGGGAAGTAAATACAAACATTTTTTTGTTCAATAATTGAATGGGTCCCCCGGAAAACGTTCCAAGCGACAAAATTTCCAATGGTGGAAAAGGTTCTAGACGCCACAAACTACATCGTGGTATTTTTGGTTTTGAAGATTTTTGAGTTTTCAGCCCTGATATCGTCTGTCAGAATTGGCATGCTCCACTGGACTCCATGGTTTAACTCAAGATCTGATTTGAACCCTAAAAACATTGTGGTACATGGCAGCCATGAAAGGGATGGCCCGCCTTAGTTTGTCGTTTTAGGGGAGGGCCCTATATTATATTATAATGCATAAAGTGGCAGAGATAAGTCCCTAGGTGTGTCAGCCAATTTAGCTTTTTGCGCACCCCCTGATGGTGGTGACAAAGAGTTCAGGTTCACTCCAGTCCTCACAAACTGCTGCAACTTACCAACCAGCTCCTCCGGTGGCAGATGTCTACCCCTCTCCATGGATACAAGAGTTGTAGTCCTTACCTCAGAGAGTCCAGTTCAGTCAAACAGTAGATAATCTGAAGTCTCCTCAGACTGCCTACACTATCTGCATTCTGGATCCCAAGTGTAGATTCCCAGCCATTCAAGATGCTTTCTCAACTGAGAAAGCATATGATATCTCTTAGGTTCGACCTACCTGTTCGTAGAAGACCTTATGCAATCCTCGCGGGAACTGAGGGTCAACTTACTCTCTTCCGGGGGTGCTCCGTCTTCTGCGATGACTCATACGCCTAAGCCATGATTGCTTGGTGAGCATGTGCTCTAGAGATCCCACAGAAAGGCTGGGGTACCACGAAGAGGGTGTCTGCTCCTTTGTTCGCAAGACAATCCTCTACTTTGTTCCCCTCAATACCTGAATAGCCCAGCAGAGGGTGGATGTTGTTTCTGAGTCTACATTGCCACAAGGTCTTTGAGGTAAAGGTACAGGAGTCAAGTGCTCTGAGAGCGGCTTGAAAATATGGTGATGTTCCCTTCTTGTGACCCGTGTTGAGGTTGTACAGAGCACACTCCATAATCGCTGATAACTCACCCCGGAACACTGTGGAACAACCCACTGGTGGAGGGCCTTAAGAATGGTGATTTGAAATTCAGCCAATGACAGAAGACAAATTGCTAAATAGCTCTCCCATAATGCTGCCTAAATCCGCTAATACTTTAACCCAGTGATACTATGAGAAATACCAAACACAAACATAACCTAAAACACACATTACACACAAACACATACAAACAAAAGCAAACACACAAAGCCTAAGTGAATTATTTCACAGCCTGTGTAGATTAATTATTTCAAACTGGGATTGTGAGATGTATTTTAAATTGAGTATAATTGAGAAAAGAGAGAAGAAGACACAATTTAGGCTGATAACAGTCACTGCATTTTTATAAATAATAGATAACCAATCCGTAGTAGACTATTACACCACAAGTGAGAATGAATTAATAAATTGTTTCCTTAAAGCAGTTAATGCAATCAGAATTGTCATTACAAATAAATTAAGCCACGTTTACAAGGGAGTTGCCAACTTTGATTGCAGGCTAAACATACAGTTTGCTTTTAGTAACCTGCAAACTGGAATGAAAAAATCAGACAGTATGTAAAATGTAGAGTGTGGAAGAGACTGTTCTTGTTGTGCCAGTGTGAATTATTCTAGCTAAACGTGGAAGATGAAGAAGATACAGTGTTCGACCCTGTAGGATATTAGTTTTAAAGATTCTAAAATAAATTCAAATTGGACATTTCTACCAATGAATTTTCTTCACGTTTCCTTGCTAATATGTGATTTCTCTGTTTCCTAGTTGCTCGGACTGGCCCTGTTCATATGGATGACAGTGTACACAGACTACTTCCGCCTATTCTTCAACTCCTCAGTAACCAGTCACCTCTACCTCTACCTAGTGGCGTTCGCTTGCCTCGTAGGCAGCTTCTGTCTTCTCGCCTCATGCCTCTTTTCTCTCGGAACCTCGTCCATCATCGCAAAAACATTGTTTGTAAGTGCTTTTCCCTCTCTTATGGATTTTTAGATAAAAGAAAAGTTTCTTATTAGCCTTCACTTAACAATCTAAAATATTATTTTCATAATTAAATTTACACTAATATTTTCATAAATAATTTTCAGAAGAACTTAGTGCAGCTAGTTTCAAGTAACTGAAAACTGAATATTAACTATGAGAGGGTACCCGAAAGAAGCCGAAATAGCTTTGCCATTGGGGGAGCTTTTATAATCCGAGTTTCTGCCCCTCTAAGTGCAACTCTTTGCCAGTTCAGAGCCGCAGGCCGTTGTGTTCATCTGTAGTGAAGCTAATGCTGTTTCACTGCTGCTTCATTCTATTATAATGGCAAGCTTAAGTGAATGCCCTTTAGCTATTCCTCAGGTTTTAAAGCAGATCGTAAACATCGTTTCAGGAATTTGTTTACCACGGAGTGGCGTTCCTGCTATACCTGGCCACCATGATTCTCTACTTTGTCCAAGGGCGGAGGAATGATGACCACCCGTACCTGACTGCTGGGGTAAGAAACACAAATTTGTAGTAGAAACTAAGCTAATTTTCAGAAAGAAGTTAAAATTAAAAGTCTACCTCAAACAAAAAACACATAAATTATAAGAGAAAATCAATCAGTAGGAATAAAACCAATTGATTTTGTTGTATAGTACGATTTAAACAAAAAAATCTTTTGTAGAGAATTTGATTCCTGCTAAATATAAAGGGTGTCACAAAAAGAGGTTGCTATTTATTAAAATTAATATACCTGACCCTTTTGACGATTTATCGAATTAAATTGATTACGCTATGAACTTGGAACTCTACAGATATAATAAATACATAAGTTAATAAATGTGTCGGGATACCAAGTTTTGCTAAAATAGAATAGAATACGTATTAGGCCTAGATAAGTTAATTAGTAAAATCAAAGTACTTTTATTTATTTTATTAATTACATAATCAATGTAAACACTGTTTATATGGCTCAATCAGCTGTTTTAGTTAACGTTAGCTACAAAAAGGGTCCTTAACGATAACATGGACGCTTTGAAGGGCTTTAGGACAAAAACCAGATTTTTCCCAGCCATGAGACCTGCTCCAATCGTTTTCTCATGGCCTGTATTATGCAAAACAAGACAGAAAAGCTTTTTTTCTTTTTTTGTCTGATTGCTTAGTATTAATTTTTAAAATAGATAGCCCAGGAGCAAAATTAACTTTTTGCTCAATTAAAAATGCATTTTTACAATAGACACAACACAACATTATACAACACAGTGTATTGTTTAACTGTTGCTTACTCAAGCTGATTTGTTTACAACATTTCTAACAGAGAGACCTGTTTACCTTTATTTAAAGAATTTAAAATACTTACTCTACCCAGTCTCTACATTTATTGCTGCTTATTGGATGTAAAAACACACTTGAGGACTATATTAGTAGGCAAAATATACACTGCCACCAAACTAGAAAAAAATACTTATTGGACTTACCTGAATTGAAAAAAACAAAAAACAGCATATTATGAAATTAAATTGTTTAATAAATTGCCTGAAAAAGCTTATTGTTAAGTTTGATTGTTTTTAAAAATTTTAGAAAAATTTAGTTTGGCTTTTTATACTGTTGATGACTATTTTCTGTGTATTGTATTATGCTACACTATGAAACCCTAGAAATGGCAAAGTCGTAATTTCGAACATTTACATATCAAAAATATTAATCTTCGTCAGTTTAGTGTACTTTTGACACTATCGTGAGTGTTTTTCAAACAACCGAAAATGCTCTTGTAGTACACGATCCTGCACAGGTCTATAAAAGTAAGCGCTTTCTACTCCTAGGCACTGATGTCGACCGGCTAATAGTGACGATAACGTTCTAGCCACTCGGAAGTGATAGGGTTCGAAGACATGTAAATACAATTTGGCTTGCAAATGTGTTGTAGAGCGTAAACCCATTAAATAAACGGTGGACGTTATGAAGTTGACGGCATTTGTACTTAATGATTGCAGTGGACACCTGTTTTGCTTTTGGGTTAGTGGTTATAAAGCAGTTTTATGCTTTTTGTTTAAACTTTGATATTCAAGAAGATTTAGTAATTATTTTTATGTTACAGTTATGAGTAAAAGCTTGATTCTATTAAGCTTTATGACCATGTAAATTTATATTACTGTATTTATCTGTTAAATTACTTTAAAACCGTTTTATTCTGTTGAGTCTTGTTAATATCTGTATTGTTGTTATTCATGTTTATTATTGATTTTATTGTTACTTAGTTTTTAATAACCAATGTTAAAGTTTTATAACGATTTATGACCTTATATATAATTTTGTATCTTGTTTATGACTTTGTCAATTGCAATTTTTTTGCTTAAAGACAATAAATACATTTGAATTTGAATTTCAACAACAAGAAACATTTCACTAAACCCAACCATAACCTAGAACCTTAGAATGAGTTGGGAAATATCTTACTTAGTATCTCCAATACTAAGGAAACTTAAATATCTAAGCCTTTTTCCTAAAAGTAGCTTCTGTCTCTTAATTCCTTGTGTTAATTCAAAGTGTTTTACTTCACAGATTTTGGGAGTGATCCTGACTGTGCTGTACCTCGTCAGTACAGTCCTCGCTTTTCGTTCGTACAGGGGTCTGTAAACCATCGCAAGCCCGTCACACATCACCGCATCTCATTTCACTCATTTTACTTCCTGTATCACAACAACTGATGTCTAGCAAGTAATTTCTTTACCCGATTTTTTATCTTTTCCCACCGCGGAATATTTATAGTTAGAAGATAAGACAGTAAATACATGTGCTTAATATTTGTGCATTTAACTATTGTTCAGCGTATACAGTAAAACCTCATTAATTTGACACTTTGTGGACCGAAAGGTTGTCAAGTTATTGCTTTTTCAATTAAATAAGACATTAAGAATTAAGAGTTTCACATATAAATGTACTATAGAACAATGCTTATAAGAGTATTGTTACGTGCTGAGTAAACAGTCTTTGAAGAAATGACAAATACTCAACAATTAAAATTACATTTTCTGAAAAAATCCTTAATTGATGATAGTTATTCTTCCAATGATGCAACGTTCTTCCCGAAATAAGTACAATAACGAGCTTCCCTCATCCCCAACTATGCCCGGGTCTTTGATCTCGAAAAGTGCAATAGATCGACTGTCCATCTCGGCCCGCCATTCTGGGACCTCGAAAAGTCGAACGAACTAGTACTGTAATATAAAAGTGTTGTGTCAGCTGTTGCCTGTTGAGTTACAAGGACTGTCAAGTTATCAGGTGTCGAGTTAGTGAGTTTTTACTGTACTCTTTCGATAAAAAGAGTGCTTGCTTCATGTGTTGTAGATTTCATTGTTGAACAAGGTTTCTCTATATACTTGACTTACTTTACAGAACATAGATCTGTTTATGCACAATAAACTATCAAAATGTATTAGGTATCGTTTTAAAGATTCTATTAAAAAATCCATATTTTTTATCTTTCAATATTGTAATATTTATTCATGTTTTCATAAAGTTATAAATTTGAATTTAGTGTGTAACAGTAGTTTTATTATTTTTAACAATTTATTTAATTAATATTTATTTTCTCATTTGAGATTACACTTTAATAGAACAGTAGATTATATTGTTTCGCATTTTAGTCTGTATAAAATATGCCCATCTCAAAGAAAGTGCTTTATTATAAGACTGTTAAAGGACATAATGCAAATATACCCGATTAAATATGATATATTTTTATATTTTTTATGAAGCAGATTGGAGGTTTATCAATTAAGCACAACAATTCTAGAATGTGCAAATCTTTGATAATGAGGAGATTAACATCAAATAGATTATATGATTTCTAAGATAACAATGAACAATGTTTTGAATCTATGTAAAACCCAAATGGCGTGTACTTGAGCTAACACTATTCTACTGCCATTGTATAATGTTGTATTTGTAATAATAAAACAATTCTAATAAAGAGTGTATTTACTACCCAAAACAACTTTACACTTGGTTTGGATTGAATATTTAAGAGATTAAACACGAGGACTATCCAGAAAGTAGATTATGTTTTGTAATTAAAAATAAACACAGTATTTGTGGCGGCTAGCACCACTTCATGTGGTGAGGAGCCGACTCGGTCGATGGAAGATCTAGTTGGCCGTGTTGTGGTTGTCGTGTCTTTGAATTTTTGCAACTCTCGCTCCCACTCGGGGGTTAACCATCATCAGAGAAGTTGCCAAGAACAACATCTCCGTGAATTGGAGTTTGCGGTGGGTAGGAAGCCATAACTATTAACCCTTAAAGCGCTAATGAAAATGATGTACTGAATGCGAACAAGGACGAAAACGTTCTGGATAGCCCAAACGGATTGAGAACGTCGAGGGTATTGGGAAAAATTTTTTGAAGGTATAAAATTACTAAAATTTTCAGTCAGAAATAAAATTATTATTTATATTACAAATATACAAAAATGTAGTACTTTGATAAAATACTTTCTTGATCATCAGTAAAACATAAAATTAATAAAAAAGATTATAATTCCTTTTAAATATGATTACAAAAAACCTAAAAAAATATTATAAATCGAGACGATTAATGTACAACGTGATCTTTATTTAAAGTTTATACATATCATCAAAAAACATGTCATGAACGTAAAGAAGAAAGAAATTACTTTAAAAAACAAACAACATTTCCATTCAGTAATTGGGAATCACAGTCTTAAACCTGAATAGTCAACCCTTAATGTAATTTCCACCTTATCACTGATTTATACAAAAAAGGTTTGAATTATCTGTGTCAGTTGATTCTTGTAGTTGTAAGCAACCACGGTTTCAAATCTTTTGTTAATTTCAAAGCAATTGTTGGAGAAATGATTCCTATGACTGGTTGATTTTTTTGCATCAAAATGAAATCATAAGAAAGTTCAAAACTGTTGTTGCATACAAAAAACACAAAAAGGATACAAAAAGGATTACCTAGCGGCAAAGGTAATTAAACCTTTTTAGATTGATCTATATTAATTTATCAACCTCTCTTTTTATAAGGATGACGTTTTGATTTGTCTCAAAACGAGCGTGGGCCGAGTAAGGCCATGGGTGGGCCTGAAGCTTAGTAGTGCGAGAGTTGGCCACAGGCCACTTCTAGGCCTCACGTCTGACACGTCAACAAGCTGTGACTGATGAGATCCCGTTGTTCCGTCAGAAACATGGTGATAATGTTGTCGATAGGTTCAACACTACGGGCCACCTGCCGCTTCATCGCCAGTTTAAAATCTTCTTTGGCGCCTTTGTCCACCCCCCTCGTTGAAATTCTCCTATGGCTAGAAAACGATTTTCACTTAGACAAAAATTTTATTCAACAGAAGCCTAAGACTAAAATACTTTCCTTTGAAATGTCTTAGTCTTAGATACTTGTTTCAAAATACCTAACTGGGTAGGTTGTCATTTCATCGAGGTACAACACTTACTTGAGCATCTGATTGGAGGAGGGGGGGAGAATATCGAGAGGAACGTTCTCAGTAGAGAGCAGCATGAAGTCATCAACGATATCAGGCAGCACGATGTACTTGGTGAACAAAGCGTAGGTGAAGCTACCTGGATAGTGGACAGCAAACATTCATGATCAAATCTAATCTAACATGAAGCTTGTCAGTAGTAGGTAGCATTTACTACTTAAAATTTACATTAAATAACAGAGCATATTTTAAGCAAAATATGAATTAAACATGAGCTAACACACCACTGTTTGACAAACTTTAGAATATATTAGATAGCAAAAAGGGGACTGCATTAGAAATAATACCAAGAAAAAAAGAAAAACATATTGGATGGACTATTACTTACTCCTGATCCTTTTAATATTTCATTTATAGCTTACTCCTGATTCTACATTATTTCATTATGATCCTACACTATTTCATACACAAAATCCTACTCCTGATCCTACACTATTTCATACACAAAATCCTACTCCTGATCCTACACTATTTCATACACAAAATCCTACTCCTGATCCTACGCTATTTTATACATGACTACTTTCTCTTGACTCTACACCACTTGTACTATGACACTCTCCTGTATACCCAGCATAGTTTTAATCTTTACTAAAGTAAAGCGTCAAAAATCCGAACCAATTTGGAACGCAGATAATTCAGATTACTAATTTGTTCAGATCTTCAAACATAACCTATACATGCCTCTTGAACACATAATTATGCTTAGAGTATTAAATGTAGTTCTACGATACAGTAAATGAAATAAATGTTTGTTTTGTAAATAAGTATATTACATGTACATTATTGAAGTTGAAGAGAAAAACATAAATGAAACAAACAAAATACTGATTACACGTAACGGTACTCACAAAGAATTATTGTACTCTAAAACTAGCTGTAAAAAATAACTTACAGTAATTGTTATTTTTTTACTTTAAAAAAGTGCTAATCTTTAGCTTCAATACATGTTTTCTGCCAGCCAAGTCCTTCAATTATTTAAGCAGCAAATAGATGACCTTGATTACAGTCAGGCTGTGTTTCGTACCAAGACATTACTGTCTCTAATGCTGTAAAAGCTTCAGAATACGAAGTGACTAATTTGTCGTCTGATGTATCTTCTACATCACTATCACTGTCTTAATTATGTTTTGGGTTTTAAATTGAGGTAGTGATATCGTTGTCATCCAGAATCTCGTATCTCTATGTCGCTCTATCTATTTCCCCGCAAAATTTTAAACATCTGTTCTTTCAGTGATAATTCAATATAGGTATTTGAAAAATCCTATGGAGTAGATCGAACTTTTGACATTCAGATTTTTGACACGCCACTGTACAATGCTGCATATCTTTACCCGTGCTGAATCCTACTCACTCCTGATCCTGATCCGCTTGATGACCTCCGCCTGCAGAGACTCGTGTTGAGGCCAGTCCAACTGCATCAGCACCAGCATGTGTCCCATGGCCAAGTCACACTCCATCGTAACACTCAGCAGGTTCCTCTGTCACAAGACACTTTTACAATTATGATTCTACCATAGCATAATAGATAATATCAATTTATATACTATAATTATTTACATTTTACTTTGGCCTACAAAAAGAGAATAACTGTCAGGACAGTCGGATAAAAATGAGATCATACAAAACTTTATGCCATGACACGAAATAATGTGATACATAGATTTCTAATGGTGGATTATATTTAACACCAATAAAATACATATTACCTATAGGCCTTATGTAGGTATATAATCCGAGATTCAGATTCCACGTTAACCTGTAGGTCCCTTAGTTGCTGTCGGCTTTTGGTCTATTAATTAACAGTCCTGTCTGAGGAACATGTCGGCCTTAGTCAGTAACATGACTACAAGATCGCGCCACAATCATATTACACTCATTTCTCATTCATACTTGGCTTAAAATACCTACCTGGGTAGGTTGCCATTTCAATAATCTAATCTAATCTATACATTACATACAGTAATAGGTAGGCCCATATATCATACTAAACTTAAACTTGTAAATAAGAAAAGGTTGTAATATTGATAGGCGTGTCTGGCAATCCACCTTAGAGAGTGACAGACTTTATAATTATACTTTGAACTGAAATGGCAACCTACCCAAGTAGGTATCTGAATGAGAAATGATTGTAGGATAATTGTGGTACGATCTTGTAGTCTTTTCACTAACTACACTGAAATGTTCCTTAGACAGAATAGTTAATTAAAAGCGCAACAGTTGATGGCATATTGAGTTATGAACTGGTCTAATAATGAGAATGGTCTTTGCGGATTAACAATAGTGCAGACATTAATCCATACAAGAGAACACAACACCCACCGACCATCGCTCACAACTATCCACAATTCGTGACCTCCAAGTAGCTGGATTACAGGACTCACAACAATGATTTCAGGAAAATGTAATGTGATTCCTAATGTAATGTGATTTGGAGAGGTCCTAGATCTGCTGTATTGTCAGCAACCAAGTAATCCTCCAAAAAACAGTGGACATTTGGAAGTCCTGCAAGACAAATCTAAAACCCAACTGTTAAATTCAGGAAAAAAATACGCTGGGATGACAAAATAAAGTATCCAGTAGACCATAATTTAATTGTATTTACTTCCCTGTGGGAAATAGGTTAGATCATGGATATGTCTAAAGGGAATGTTTTCATTTCATCTAAACAGCTGTTCTTATTCTTATATATTAAAAATTAAATACAATAGCTCTGATAGTTTCTATGGAAACTGTTTCAAATTTTTATCTTACAAATAATTTTAAGCTCTGGGGAAGGCATAAGATGATGATTTGTTTTATTTATTTACCTATACTTGCTAAATTCAGCAAAAACTGTTAATTTCAGATGTTCTTTTCGCATGGCCTACCTAAAATGGCTCTGGTCCTCAAAGGAGTCATTAGTGAAGGGTCATTGAAATGGAAAAGTGAAGTGAATAACCAGTAAATCAACCAGTTAGAAAGACAACAGATTCCAAAATTTTTTAAACATTGAAATTCAAATAAAGATGAGCGTAAAAAAAGTGGAAGGCTTTACTAACCCTGAGCGCTTGTATGAGCAGTTTGCAGCAGTACTGCAGCACGGGGAGTCTGCGGACAGGCAGGAAGTGCAGGTGTCGCTTCTTACCCTCCTTGATGCCTCCGGTGAACAAGCTCCCGGGCACCGAGTGTGGTGGCCAGTGGGCGATGGCCCCCAGGATGTTTTCCAGCATCTTCTACACCATCAAAGTGTACAATTTTAGTTTTCATTTTGAGAATCTGGTATTTATTGTGTACTTTTTTATACTTTTCACTGATATGGCAAAGGTATTTTAAGCCAAGTATGAATGCTTGGGAGGAAGTTGATGGTATTTGTAGGATTAATTGGGATTGCAGCGGACACCTGTTTTGCTTTTTTTTACAACTGTATGGTTAAGGGGGGCATGTTATTTTGGGGAGTTTTTTTTGTTTATACTTAATATTTTAAAAAGAGTTGCAAAGTCAAAGTAAAAAATATAAAATGCAAACTAAGTTCAGAAGCTCGACCACTCAGAGGGTTAAACTAGTCCACTAACTTCCCCTGGTGAGGAACATTAACATTCACTCAGAGATACGTAACTATCTCCAATTGTGACAAAACTTTTTAACCCTTACCGTGCGGCTAGCACCTTTTTCATTGTTTTAGCAGTAAATAGTGTATATTGTGTGAGTGTTTTGAATATATAGGATTTATCAACTAATTATTATTCACTGAAATGGCTCATCCAGACAAAAAATTACTTTTTTTAATACCTAAAAGTTGTCCTAAAATCTTCAATAAAAAAATGAAACAAATTTCATTATTCTACTATATTCAAGCTACCTAAATCCAAAAAGAAAATTACACTAAATGAGCAGGGACCGTGATTTTCAGTAGCGCTCAAAGGGTTAAAGTATATGACTATGAATAGGTTTCTCTGGCCATTCCCAGTGCTCCACAATATGGACACCTCCTCGCCATGATACAGCAGGTACTCACGGTATACTGGCCGAGAAAGAAGTGTGTGGAAGCCAGCTGCAGGCTAGTCTTGCGTGACGTCTCGTGACCCAGCAACATGCGCAGACACTCCTCGTGACTACCCTGGTACAGCGTCACATCCAGCAGAAACCCGGAGATCCACGGCTCCAGACCTAGTGTTTGGACAAGCTTGGCGAACTCTGTAATACAATGATCAACACTTTTAGTATTTAGTAGTATTTTTGTTAACTCAATGGTCACCATCCTTATCAAACAGATTCACCAAAGATCATCCTGACTTTTGCTAGAATGTTCAGTGGTCTTAAGAGTATAACCTGTGATTTTAGTGGACTATTATCTGTCGCCTGTGTTAGTTTGTTTATTGTTTTGATCTTACTAACCTTGACCGTGATCAAATAATATTTGAATCTGATTTATTCTTTGATATTGTGCAGAGGACCTGGACATCTAAAACCTATGTTTTAGTCAAACCACAGGCATTTTCCCATTTGGGGAGATTTTGTTCTACTAAACGCCTTTATATTTTTTGTATTTTTTCTTGGAATAAAGATTGTTCAATCTTCACTCAGAATCAAACTAATACTTTTGCAACCAAAATCCTGTTACATACGCGCATTAGGCAGTGGTTGTGTCTCAAGCTGCTATACAAGTGGAAAGAGTTAAATAAATTATTCCAACTTACCTCTCTCCAAGTAGTCACAGCTGTAGAGAAGTTGCCAGCACTGGTAAGCTAACATGAAGTTGGCGATAACAGCTGACTGAGCAGTGTCGCCAACAGTCCAGTGTGTGTTGGCGAGGTCCTCCGGGTCCAGTTTGCGCATCTTCGCTGGAGGAGCGTCCGAACCTGACTTGGTAGGGTCTGCCGCCACCACACCCTCGACCAATACCATCGAACTGCCTGACGCTGGAATCAATGGGTTGTTCAGATTTTTACAGTAATATGACACAAAAAATTAAATAAAATTAAAAATTAAAATAACAAATTCTGTAATCTCACTCTTAACCCTTCAACTCCATTCAACGTACTGTGCATGTGGTACTAACGTCGCACCCGCCACCTGTTATCGTTAACTGCACGCATCTGTCAGTAGCACATTTTGCTGCTACCTTACAAGGTTTTTTAGAACTATTTGGAGCTTCTCAATATTGGAGAACGCTGTCTACCTTTCTACCATACTTGCCATTCTGCTGTACTTGAAGGGAAGAAAACTAAAAAAATGTCAGCTGGAAAAGCAGACAATAACCACTTGGTTTGTTGTTTGTTTACTGGTGTCTGATGTAATGTGGGAATGTAATGTTTTTGACCACAATTGCTCTTTTGACTTGTTGCAAGATCAAAGACCCAGGCATTGTTGGGGTTGGGGGTAGCTCAATATTGTTTACTTATTCGCAGAACATTGAATTAATTGAAATAATAATGATTATTAACTAAGCATTTTTTCAGAACATGTATTTTTAATTATTGTATTTTACATTTCTTCACAGACTGTTTACTCAGTAAGCTATGTACCGGTATTAATACTGATGTCCTGTACTATAATAAATTTATATGTGAAACTCAAGTCTGTTATGTATTAATTAATTAAAAAGACAGAAAATTGCAATGTTCTGGATAACTCAACAACCCCGTGACTCGAAAACCTTTGGATCCATAAAATGTTAGTGAGGTTTAACTGTATATGGTTTTTTTCTTGCAAAAATAGTTCTTTATAGTATTTTATTGTTTTGTTAGATTAACAAAAAACTTCTCCAATATGTTGGCCTAACTGGAACATACCAGGGTCCAGGGCAGAGCAGTAATCGTGCAGACAGTACAAAAACAGCAGCAGGGTGCAATACAATAACTCCTGTCCATTTTTAGGCTGCTCCAAATATTGGCGTCGGAAAAGGACAATCTTTTGCCAGATGAGTTCCTTGTTTCTGAAAAGTAAAATAAATATTTAGTTCACTGGTCCAATTTCTGGAAGACTAGTCTATAACTGATAGAAATGTCATTTGTTTCAAATTCATTAATGGTGTTAGTGGGTTTATATTATCTATATTTTTACTGCGGACATTTTACATCACGATTAGAAAAACAAAAGTTTCACGATGTTTCAAGATCTGGAATATGATCCCATTCTCAGATGAGCTAGAACTTAACCCTAACCGGACAGCTAGCGCTTATAAACGCAACACAGTATATCGTCACAACGCGGCTAGCGCCTATAGACGTGACCAATCATATGGCTGCAATTACTGCAATGTAGTTCGCAAAACCACTGATAAGAGTGCACGGCGATGTTGTTTTCACCTCAATGCACTCGTAACACCAATATGGCGGCTTTGTTGGAACTTTTAGTGACTGATACCTGTTGCTAGGCGATGGCATCCAGTATTTGTCAACTCCCTGTCTGCTGTTTTCACTTTCGTTAAACTTGTTTGTTGACATTTGTCGATGTGTGTTTATTTTCACGTTTTAGCAGTAAATAGTGTATGTGTGAATGTTCTTAATGTATAGAATTTACTATCTAATTATGGAGAGACAATAACTAAAATGACCCATCCAGACAAACAAATTTCCTTTTTTTAATACTTTTTCTACCTTTTTTTAAACAAAAGCGATTTTCATATATGTATTTATTTATTTGTTCATGTATAATTTATATACTTTTTTTACCATTTCTTAATTCTTCATTTTAGTACTGAACAAAATTATATATCTTAATGTTTACAATTAATAAAGATTTTTTTAAAGGCTTGCAAATTGCTATAAACCTGGTGACACTGTAAACAATATATTGGACACTTCTAGGGTAAAAAAGTGGTCATTGGCAGAGGAAAATCAATGCCTGGAATCGTTGAAATCGGAATCGAGAATCAATTTTAATGAATCGGAATGGAAAAAAATTGGAATCGACCCATCTCTACACTTTTGTTTCCAGCTTTTTACCGACCGGTTAAGTTCATTTAGGTTATAAAGCTTAGTCCGAATTATAATCTCATTCCAGGTTACCAGAGAATGGGATCAGACGCTGTGAAACTCAGTTAAAATTGAGTGAGTAACTGATTTTACTATTTTTATTAATGAAAATTTTAATGTAATTTTTGTAATTTCATTTTTAATTTAATGAAAATTTACTAATTTTACAATTAGTAAAATTACTAATTATGATGGCAAAAGTCCACGGAAAGAATCTAAATAATATGATAGAAATAACCATTTCAGTAACACTCACATCTGCATATTGAACATGTCACTCAATTCCCAGTTAAGTTTACGGCCGACCATTTCCAAAACTGAAAACAGATTACCCCAAGGTTCTTCTATGATCCCTTCTGATGCAGGCAAATCCTGAAACGAAATAGAGAAGAATAATAACCATCCATAAAGTGAACACTAAAATATTCATTGATTACAGTTGACTCCCGATCATCCAGGAGCGGATTAACAGTGTTGCCACAATCACCAAAGAAGAAATACCTACTGGAAATAACTACTGGATCAAGCTAAGTTTAGCGTATAAACAACCATCCTCACACCTACAAATTATAGCTACTAGTAAACAATTAATTGTTAAAAAAGCAGCAAATTCCAAGAAACAAAAATCAATAATTGACTTCTTCCTCAAATACAACAGACAGCAAATTTGACAGTAGGCCTATGCAGTGCACTTGTCTCTTTACAGACATTCTATTGGTTTTAGACTGTTATTTACCAATGAGAAAATAATTTTTACGAAATTGTGCGTTTACTAAAAAGTAATCTTTTACTGTACATTTGAAGTCTTTCACATTATTAAACCAAGACATATTTTGCTTTCACGGTTGTTTCTAACTATTTTCAGTGATTTCAGCTTAGATTTGCTTCATCCACAATTTGTACACTAAAACCTAGTTATTCCGTTACACGCTTATCGGATATTCCAGTTTATTCAAAATGGTTCCAAGAAAAAAGATACAAAATGTCGCAGCAGATGTACTCAGTGTTTATCAATATTTAATAATAATTGTGCGTTTTTTACTCTGTCTGAGTTATTTTGCTATTCTCAAAATTAACATCAAAATTAATGATGCTGTAAACACAAAATAGTTTTGAACAAATATATTTTTAAAATTAAATAATATAATGTAAAATAAAATTTGCCTATTTAATGTTAAATAAATATGGTTTTATTTAAACACAAAACTAAAATTTTTGTAACATAGATTAAACTGACAAATATCAAATCTAAAAAATGATAAAAATGATAATCCTAAATCTGCAAATTCTGATCAAAACAGTTAACAAATACTATTTAAATAGAGAAAAATTAAGGAAATAATTTTATTTTTATGATTCAATTTATATAAAATTGTTTTAAAAAAAATGTAAAAAGAAAAAAAATTTTTACTAATATCTTATTAAATCTTTTACAAAATATAGAATACACGTCCTAAAAGGTTTCATACCATACAACTTACACACCAAATATTTAATATAATTTTTTACATAAAAATTTATTTTAAAATTTGTTGTTTTGTTTAAGAAGAAAAACAAACTGTTTTATCCCATGATAATATTCTCCATATTGAAAATGTTTATTTTTCCTGAAAATTAACATATTTTTATTCAGTTCTTTTAAACAGCTGTTCTTATTCATTAAAAATTCAATACATAGCTCTGAGTTCCTATAATGTTACATGTTTTCATTTAAAAAAAAAAAAAAGACAATATGTCAAAATGTCGCAGTAAAAGTACAGCGTGATTTGCGGCTGTCTGAACAGTGGTGCAGACTGAACTCGGCACGGGACTGTGCAGCGTTTTCAGCCGACTCTACAGTGAGTCACCTAGGTACCTGCCATCACAATACTTGTCTGCTTGATCGGCCTAAGACACTTCAAGTTCTTAAGATATGTAAACACAAAATTGACTTGAACAAAACTTAAAATTAAATAAAAATGTACAAAAACTATTTTTAATGTAAATATAAACCTCATTATTAAAGAAACAAAACCCTAATGTTCCTGTAAAGCGAGTACAGTATTGAAAAAACTTACGGTGTTTATTTAGGCACAATCTCTCTCAAAAAATGATAAAAACAGTTTATTCGCTTAAATCTGCAATGACTCTGATCCCATAAAAACCGGATAAACGAGGTTTTAGTGTACATAAGATTGCTCAGTCATCCATTACTGTGGATAATCGGGAGTTTATCGTAGTATTTTTAATATATTTTTTCATATTTTATAAGTATGAATTTATAGTTTTTAATATAAAACTGGAGAAGAAAGACAATCTCTTCTCTTTTAAGAAAATATTAGAAAATATAGTTAACCTTAAAAAAAAATAGTACAAACCGTGCCTAAAAGCGATACAACAATAAAAGAAGTCCTCTTACATACCTGAATGGCCCTGCTTTTATTCATAACATAGCAAAGGTAGAATTCTATGGATTTGTGCAAAAGCTTGAACAGCTGTTTGGTGGGGAGTTCCATGGTTGTGGCCCCAAGTAAGGGAAGCAGGTCACAAACTGTAAACGAACAATTTACATCAACAACCTTATAAAATAAACGCTAATAGCTCCTGAACTTGAGTTCTATATTCCTTGACTGAATTGTCAACAATATTTTGTTTGATCATTAATACATCTCATTGTAATATATTCCATAAAAACAAATCCAGTTCAGTTTATGTTAATTCACAATAAAAAAGAAACTATTACTTCATTTACATCACTCACCCAGAAGTTTTCGGTAGCAGTTGATCGCTTGTTCATGTTCGTGTTTTTCTGCCGACACCAAGAGATCTACCAAACGAGCCTAGAAATGTCAAACTAATAAGTAAATTGTTTAATCAAACAAGTTGTTAAATTTTATAATAATAATTATGAGAAAACCTCACAACTACAATTACGTGATGCTCGGTAATTTTCCAATAGCCTGTGACATTTAGGAATAGTCATTCACCAGGAATATTATGTTTTGTGTTTTTCTATATCCATACATAGTATTTTAAGAAGAGATACATAATTATTTTTATGTTACAGTTCAGGATAAAACACCTGCCACTTCTAGGGTTAAACTGCTTCAACAGTATTAGCTGTTAGTTAGCAAAAAAATATATATTGAGTTTTGCATGAGTTACGCATCAGCGTAGTTCAATAAAATTTTAATGCAGAAAATTACCCCGTGTTGAGTGATGGTCGCCGGGAATTTACTCAACAACAGCAACATGAGCCGACAATGCTCCATGGTGTCTTCACTGTGATCAGCTGTCACCAGCAACAGCTCACGCTGCACCTCTGAAAAACCACAGTTGTGATTATTGCTAACAATAAGACACTTTCCGGAATAGAGTATCACCAAATGTAGGAATAATCGATAATGAACAATTGTCAATATATATTGGAACACTGATAACATTCTTAACACATAATTCTCAGGAGGCAGTCTACCCTATGACAAAACCCGCCTCAGCAGTATGAAATAACATTGCTACAGGAAACAAACATTGCAGAGGTTAGGTTAGGTCATTGGGGCCTATATTTATTTTAGCAAAGTAATGTGAACAGGATTTGATAAAGGATAGATCTTTACTTATTATCGTCCTCGTATTTTACTTATTTATGTCCTGTTTCAGTCAAAATACAGTATACAGATTGGCCTTAAAGTTAAAATAAATAATCATTTTTCTTAGTTATTTTAAAACTTTTCAAATGAGCTCGACATTTTTCTTGAAAATTGTTTTAAATACCTTAAAACTTTCTTATTTTAAAAGAAAATAAGAACCAGATTTGAAAAATAACAACTTTTAACGTTAATAACAACTTAGAGATTAAATAACTCACATCTGTCTTAAAAGGCATTAAATACTAAAAGTAAATCTGATTACCTGTTCATAAGGGCTATAGGCTACAATTTATGGAATGTGGAAACTAAAGATTATGAGTTGTCAACCAATGTAACTTTCTAAATTCCGGAATGTGAATTTTCAGAAATATTTTTCATTCCAATGATTATTCAAGTAATGAAAATTAACTTTCATAGTTCAACTCTTCAGCTAAGCTTGCTTTAGTTAATTTCTCCATTTCTTAGTTCTAGTTAGTTTATCCGTTTCCTCGCTCTAGTTTCACATAAAGAAAGAAAATCAAGGAGGACTTCAGTAACAGGCAGAATATGGCTTCTTGAGTAACCTTCTACTCGCTGTCTGAATATTTTTCAAGGACCGACCAAGCTGAACTAAAAAAATCCATTTGACACAATAACTGTGCCAATGTTAATGTTTTTAAAAGTGAATTGCCTATTTTCTATACCTGGTGGTAAATTGTTAAACATGTTGACGAAAAACAGTTGGTTTTCATCAGGATGTTCTGCTCGCAGTGCAGCCACCACCAGCTGAATCTCGCTCCACAGCCGCTCGTTGGTGGGAAATTGGCGAAACCTGATTTGCAGAGATATATGTCACTAGGATTTGTGTAAAATAACTATATAATTTAATTATTTTGTTCAAAACTACCACAGTTATTTTTATTACCTTTTCCCGCTTACTTAGTGCCTAGTGTTTAGACCAAATAGGAAAGGTTATGAATGTACGGTAACTGAGATTTATGAGTGGCATAAAATAATCTACATTTATTAAGTAGTTATACAAAACTTACAAGTTTTTCAAACATTTTGCTGATTCTTTGCAGTTGTTTGCTCCCTTTTCAATCTCATAGGCTTCAAACTGAAATAAACAGTATAAATTAATTTACATTATCATACATCCTTCTCTCAAATCATTATTCTTTCATACTCTACAATAATCTACATACTCTACTTTCCACTGTAACATATTCTGATTTTATCTCAATATTTCTTTAAATTATATTGTGTTGGAGTACATTTGTTTGGGTTTTAGTTGTTTTTATAACAATTTACAATCAAAATCAAGGTGAGATGTGCCCAATACATATGGAAGATAGGCCTTAATATTAGTTTGAGGTACTTTCGTATTATACCGACCACACCTGTACCTCGGCAAATTATATTCCGTCATTCTGCACTTTGCCGAGCTGAGTCAGGCTGGTTATTGGTATTATTATACTATGAATACATGTACTGTATATTATTAATAACGGGATCGTGGATTTGCAGCTCTTACCTCGAAAGGCTGCCATCTTCCACGCCCTCCGGCCAATGATAACGCATCAACTATCTTATTGTTTGGCTGAAGTGATACCAAGCCCAAGAAACGGTTGGCAACGAGAGATCGTTAAGTGTGGGAGGGACCAGGGCGTGGCCTATTCGGACATAGAACTGGCCGAATTCCCAGGTGTGCCAGTTCCGGACTGAATCAGTTCCGTGTACTCTCAATAACCAACCAAACGCAACTCCGCAGATGAAGCGCTTATGAAGGAAAATACAATGGGTATGGATGTGGTCAGTAATATGAAAGTACCTTATTTGATTTTATCAAAGCCCTGACAGCAGGACAGCGCCCTGGTATTTGCCCTACACTAGATCTTAAATTTATTTTATTTTTTTTAAATACCGGTACCCAAATTATACCTCAAATTCTATAATTTCTAATTTTTTTCTCAGGGTTTTTGTTGTTTGGGTAGTGGATTCTTTATGATTAATCATTTATAATTATTTTGTTTAATCTTTGCTCAACAACATAGTTTTGAATATATTTTGAAATGATAAAACAACAAACCAATACTCTTGTGATGATAGACACTTCTTTGTCATTTTTATTCATTTATCTGTTTCTATGGCATACGTCAGTTTGCATTGAGAATAACATATACCAGAAGTAATAGTTTATAAATTACATGTGATTTCATAATATCAGGTTCTTGCTAGCTACAAAACTAGCTAAAAATTCATTGCAAAAAAGACTCTATTAAGCTCAATTAATGATTGGAGCAATAACAATGTAAATAATTTAAATAGACCTAATCATTAAATAATATAACTTATTTTTATATTATTTTATAGTTACGTTGACTATCTTGCTCTAATTACTGCCTCAATTTGTGTTTATTACTGCCTTTTTATATGTAGCTTCTACAATATAAATATTATGTCAAATCACTAAGGCCCATTAAAAGGTTGGTGTAAAACATACTACTAAAACAAAATTATAATTTTTCAAAGACGAATTTACAAATTATAATTCATATTTAGCTTATTATCAAGTAATTTGTTATAATACATTGATAACAGAATTGATTTTTACCAACAAACATTACCTGAATTGCAAAATTGTTACGAAATAATGTTGTTGCTGTTAGTAGCCATGCTTTCGACATATGTTTATCTTTTTCCAGATACTTTTTAGCCATTGATATAAGATACTTCTCTGGTGTGTCCTCCATACTGTCAAACAATCTGAAAATCATTATTAGAACATAGTATAAATAATGGTATTGTTACTTATAAAACCAGGTTGAGGTTCAGTGGAACCCAGAAAATAATAATTCCCTGTACAGAAATAGCTTACAAATAAAATAAACGAATTCATAATTCAATATGAAAATGGTACCATCCACAAGTGTTTTACAAACGCAAATATTAAAAAACAATAATTATTGAAATGGGCCTATCTCATGTTTGTAAACAAGAGTAGAAAATTGATAATCCACTAGAATGCTCCAGGGACTTAAATAGTCCTTGTGGCCAGAGGATTAAACAGACATATAATACCCTTGTATAGGCAATTGTGAATAAGTGGGTGAAGAATAGAATATAATGTACCTAATTCAAGATTCTTTGTTGGGAATCCTTACTTGATTTTCAGTGTTTTATTGAGATTTAGATTGAGGTTATGCCGTTCATTGTTATGACTTTTCTCATTTAGGAAGTGCCAACCTCATTGGTGTTCGGTTCAACCATAGACTAATTATAAAATATATAGTTACTTATACATCATAGACTACATAGTCTATGGTATATTAATATCGTAAAATCTAGGTGGGAGCGGTCCAGTAGGAAGGGGGTAAAATCCGGTATATGTAGTTAGTTATAACGATAAGTAGAACGAAAGATCGTCTCCATCATAGATTTTACAACCTCCTAGTCCAAGGTGGAAAGCATTACATAATTTTGTGAGCTGAAATTAGGACACGCTCTATTAGTATACTACTAAAATTACTTTCAATATGTGCTCCTCCTGGTGGATATTGTAAAACTACCTAAACTAGTTTTATACATCCATTAATGGTGAAGTGAATTCAAGGCATGAATATATAATATAATGAATACCTATATAAAAAAGGAAGCATATATACAGTATATTTATATGTTTCTATGTTGCCTATAGACTCTGGAACCACTCGAAAGATTGTTATGAAACTTTCAGGCATTATTAAGCATGATTTGAGGATGGTTTCTGTGAGGTTTGCTGCAAATTCGTCCTCAGGACTCGGCCTCAGTAAAAGGGTACAGTGTCAGGTTTCATAAATTTAATATTTATAACAAATATAGATCGTTTATTTGTTTAAATTAACATCTTACTACACATTGTAGCTTGCTGATAAACAAATAATAAAACAATGCAAGTTTGACTAGTCTAAATAGATGTTGTAAACATGGTTTCTTATAATTTGATAGAAAACTTTAAAGGTGTTAATGATAACATAAACAATATGTAATTTTCCAAATTAAAATTTTCCCGAATTTGATATATTTTGGCACAGTCCCTCTTGAGCCAATGAGTATTCCAAATACTTCAAATTTTGATACATTATATTATCCTGAATAATATGAGATTGTTTTTTAATATATATGAGGTTGTGATATATTCAGCTTTTCACTGCAGACCTCACTTCCTGCAGTATGACTTGAAACAAATTGATTAAGTTCTCTAAAGTCCATCACAGGCCAAACTTTCTTTATTTTGCTGTACAACAGCCATCAAAGAGATGACACCATTGAACTCTCCGTGAAACAGTTAAAGCCAGCCATATCCATTCTTCAACTTTAGTTTCAAAAGCCTCATTAGCGCTTTCAGGAATCCGGTATATATATGTTTGATTCTTCAACACGGGCCAGCTTGTTCTTATTCAAACGTAAAATCGCTATTCCCTTCAACAATCACTGGCAGAAACAGCGTCCATTCCCAAAAGGACCTAGTAATTAGACAAAATTTTAGCAACAAGATAGTTTAATGAGATATTAATTCCACTAACACGCACCTCCGTTTCACACATTATGTTAGAATCCACAGCCATTCATCATTACAACTCGCTGCCTGGTCGGTAGTGTGTGCTTCCCAAACCTGACTAGACTAGGTGATATTATAGTCCTTGAATACCCCTTGTCCAGCAATGCATGGCACTCAGTTCCCGCGAAACTTGTCATCAACGTAGGCAGTTGTGCTGTCAAGGAAGGATATAGCCACTCGCACAACAAAGAGTGGCCCCTTTTACTTGTTTACTTACTTATTTTTGCATTCGAATCTTCAATACTGAACACTCTTACACCACACCACAAAATTTAGTCTTGGTAAACAAACGAAAACTTTAGGTAGCACAAAACCACGAATTTACCTGAAAAACGCAGGTTGAACAGAAAGAACATAGAAAGATTACTAAAGTCAATAAATATTGGGAGCAATTTTTAAAACAAATAGCAATACCTATTTTAGTGTTTTTTGCTCTTTTATCATTTGAAGGTTGAAGTCAAAGTTAGTGCTGAGTATGTGAGTTTTAAGGATTTGTTTGCTTTACTATATTTTTACATTTTTTCATTTAAAATTGGAGTTAAAACTATTCAGTGTTAGATGATATGGTCTCTCTCAATTTTTCACATATAAAAATGAGAAGATATCCTCTTATGATGATGAAATTCTCTTTAAATTCAATATCTAAACATGTAAAAAATGTTTGTATTTGCTTCCCTGTGGGAAATAGGTTAGATCATATACATATTGTCTAAAGGGATTGTTTTCACTTCATTTAAACAGCTGTTTTTATTCTTTTACATTAAAAATTCAATACAATAGCTCTGGTAGTTTCTATGGAAACCTGTTACATATTTTCCATCTTGCAAATTACCAACCCCCACCCAGAGCTAAGACATATCCATGTCAAAATTAAGACCTGATTAAGTTATTATTACACCAAAAGAGACCGGAAGCTGTGATGTTTACTCCATACATTATTTAATGTTTGACAGGCCATTAACCCTCATAATATTCCTATTGTAAATTCTATACTTATTATCAAATTTGCTAGTGGAATAAAATTTTTTTTATTGATGTCTAGAGAGTTATTGAAGCAATAAACAATCTTGCACCTTCCGTGCATGTAGGGTAAACATTTTTCAATCTTATCTCTATCCATAATCCGCCAAATCCCTTTAATACTGTTCCCCAAGCCTTTTTAATTAATTAACTCGATGAAGTTTTATCATCTATATATTATCCAAGAAATATTATTGTTTATCTATTGATAGGATTTTAAAATTGTTATCACAACAAACTGAAGTTTTGGATCTGGAGTTTTTATTTACAAAGTTGAACATCTGATAAAATAATTTTAAAATTATATAATTTTCATATAAAACATTTAACTATTTTTTAACCACAAGATTTTATTCATTTCATGTTTACCTGATTGCTAAATTTGATGAGCAATAAAACACTAGAACCTAACACTTCAGCACTAGCATCAATACCGGATTAGTATCTGTCTTAAAATATTGTACACTGTCTAGAAAGGCAAGTCAAAATTATAAAAAAATATTTATATTAACCTGTGGGAAATAGGTTAGATCATGGATATGTCTAAAAGATATGTTTTCATTTCATATAAACAGCTGTTCTTATTCTTTTGTATTAAAATTCAATACAATAGCTCTGGTGGTTTCTATCGAAACCTGTTACATATTTTCCATCTTACAAAACACCAACACCCACCCAGAGCTAAAACATATACATGTCAAAATACCTCAACACCCCTTGATAATATTAGTTTAACGTGGTTCATACTTCATATCTTTATATAACAAATCAACCAGCTCTGGAAAACTAAACACAGTATTACACCACAAGAGACGGGAAACTGTGATGTTTACTCCATACCTTTGACAGTTTTTGACAGGCCATTAACCCTCATAATTTTCCTATTATAAATTCTATCATAATGTCAAATTTGCTAGTGGAATAAAATTTTTTTTATTGATGTCTAGAGAGTTATTGAAGCAATAAACAATCTTGCACCTTCCGTGCATGTAGAGTAAACATTTTTCAATCTTATCTTTATCCGTAATCCGCCAAATCCCTTTAATACTGTTCCCCAAGCCTTTTTAATTAATTAACTCGATGAAGTTTTATCATCTATATATTATCCAAGAAATATTATTGTTTATCTATTGATAGGATTTTAAAATTGTTATCACAACAAACTGAAGTTTTGGATCTGGAGTTTTTATTTACAAAGTTGAACATCTGATAAAATAATTTTAAAATTATATAATTTTCATATAAAACATTTAACTATTTTTTAACCACAAGATTTTATTCATTTCATGTTTACCTGATTGCTAAATTTGATGAGCAATAAAACACTAGAACCTAACACTTCAGCACTAGCATCAATACCGGATTAGTATCTGTCTTAAAATATTGTACACTGTCTAGAAAGGCAAGTCAAAATTATAAAAAAATATTTATATTAACCTGTGGGAAATAGGTTAGATCATGGATATGTCTAAAAGATATGTTTTCATTTCATATAAACAGCTGTTCTTATTCTTTTGTATTAAAATTCAATACAATAGCTCTGGTGGTTTCTATGGAAACATGTTACATGTTTTCCATCTTACAAAACACCAACACCCACCCAGAGCTAAAACATATACATGTCAAAATACCTCAACACCCCTTGATAATATTAGTTTAACGTGGTTCATACTTCATATCTTTATATAACAAATCAACCAGCTCTGGAAAACTAAACACAAGTTTAAGTCCTAAAGCATATCATTAACATCAACACCCCACAAACTGCAAAAAATACCTATTTCTAATTATTTGAGACTCACATTCACTATGGTTGAATAGTTTGGGACAACTCCTCCCGCAAGAATACAAAACGCATCCTTACAATACAATACAATACAATATCTTTAATTTCATTCATGTACATTTGTACAATGAATAGTGTCAAATAAGACACAATTCTTAAAAAAAGAGCAATAATAGAACTAGCTGGACTAACTTCACAAGAATCTATATCTTTATATATTCGAAATCATCAATTATGTTATCAGTTTTGGTTTATTTTGGTACATTAGATAGATTTTTCTGACCTTGATCTATTAAATTATAAAACAGAAAAAATAATCAGATGTAATGGTAAGGTACATCTAAAAATCTATTGTAATTTATTTTATATTGATTATCGATTCAAACCCTATATTAAATTGTTTTCCTAATGTAGAAAACTTACTGATAAAAGTTATCCAATTAAATAATTATTTATTTGTTTATAATTTTATGTTAATAGTTGTATTTGGTCTTGAAAGGAATATTTGGTCTTTCATCTTGGTCTTTCATACAATCTTTCATCAATAAAAATATTCCTTAATTCCTACAACTTATTCCTCAATTTTGATAAAACTAATTTTATAAATTTTAAAACAGCACAAAGGAAGACTTTAGACCCGTCTATAACTGTTAACAATCATACTATTCTAAAAGTGAATCAAACCAAATTTTTGGGTCTACTACTTGATGAGAATTATCCTGGACTCCACATACAGATAGTTTAAGACGTAAAATTTCATCTGGTTTATTCGTTTTAAGAAACTTATCAAAATTTTGTTCACAAGAAATCTTGTTGAAAGTTTATTATGCCCATATTGATTCTAATATCAGCTTTGGTATAGAAGTATATGGTGCGACAGCTAAACAAAATTTAAAAAGTATTTTAACTCTTCAAAAAAAGGCCATAAGAATTATGTTAAATTTTGACAGTAAAAAATCAGTAAAAGAACATTTTTCTCAACTAAATATTATGACAGTTTATGGAAAATACATTTTTCAAACAATTATGTGTGCAAAGGCTTCCGAAGATACGCTTCCTCAATTAGGCACACACCATGACTATAATACGCGACACAAAAATTACCCAGCCATAAATATACATAACCTGGAGTTTTATAATAAAAAACCAACTGCCGCTGGAGTAAAATTTTTAAACAAATTACCCAGGGTCATAAAACAGATCAATGAAATAAATACTTTCAAAAGAAAATTGAAAAATTACATAATTAGTAAATCGTTTTATTCGTTTGATGAATATTTAATTGCTTGACTTTGGTATGTACTTAACTTTATTTTATATTAATTTATATGTGATATTAAGTGTGACGCCATTCTGGTCCTGTAATTGTGACATAATGAATAAAGATTGTCTGATTCTGATTCTGATTCTGGTTGCTAAAACTGATTCATACAATACTCGAATGGGTACAATACTCGAATAATCCCCATTCATAGCACGATCATATAGTTTGGGTCAGCCATGATCTGTCCCACACTGTTCTCAAGTGCATGAGCATGCCGAGATAAAGCAATGTTGCCGGTAATTTTCCACCACGTAGTTTGCTATCAGAGAGAATTAATCTACGGGTAAAAGGCTTTATAAAGCTCATTAACAAGAGATCGGCATCGCCTTTGGCTCTGCACTTGAGACGTATGAAGACGTCAACTTCCTTCCAACTATCGTCACTAGAGAATGCTGATTACTACTAACAGACTAACGAAGATTGTAACTGCTGTTAAAAATGCGGTGCTAGTTCGACAATCAGGTAATTACTTGAAAATATTCTTTTTCAATGTTTAGCTTTCCATGAGTTTTTATTGTTTGTGCTTATTATTCAAAGCTAATTACTTTTAACAAATTTAATTTAAAATATTTTTAAAAAGTAATTTTTGATTGATTGATATGTGTTATTTTCAGCCAGGGTCTTTACCCAAAATCTCGAAGGTTTACCAGGAGAACCAAAAGGTCCTACTGTGCTGACGAGTAAAATACCTGGACCAAAGTCTTTAAAACTTCTCGACGACCTTTCAAAAATACAGGTAGGGTAGTATTGAACTTAAATCAAAATTATAAAGGGAATTAAATTTGCAAGTTTTTATTAATGAGTTTTGAGAATTCAATAAGAAAAGATTATATGTTAGAGTTCTTTAATTCTGTAAGAAAGACTTCTGTTGAGATTTCTTTTCAACATAAAATAATATTTTACCAGGAGTACTAAGTTTTTGAACTAAGAATCGGTTTTAGAATAAGGAAAAACTAGTTAAAGATTGTCTTTCTGAATAATGAGAAAACATTTTGAATTCATGGGAAAACCCTAAATTTAGGCAAGAGCCAACACAGTACAAGTTGGATTTTCATAAAATAATTTCTCATATAAATATTTAATTAGTATTTGTGAGATTTGTTTTATCCATTGTTTTGTCCCGCAGCATCCAGGAACTGTTCAGCTATTCGGGGATTATGATTCGTCGGTGGGCAACTACCTTGTGGATGTCGATGGTAATGTTCTGTTGGACGTCTACCAACAAATCTCTTCCCTCCCCCTCGGCTACAGCCATCCAGATGTCATGCGGGTGTTCTCTGATCCACGGAACTTGGTAAGTGTACACTGTTCTTCCAAAATCTTTTACAGGTTTTTTTGAAAACTGAATGGGGAAGAAAGTCGTTATTTTAATTCATTCAACAAATTTAAGAACTTAAAACCGGCTCCTAAGGAGTCACTTTCCCCAAATCATGTTTAAACTAGAGCATAAAGAGATATTAACGAGCATAAGTATATCCGACCGTCAAATGAAAACACAATAGAGCTTTTTAATGTGAAATCTTTTAAAGCTTACGATTTCTTAGTGCTAAAGGTGTAAAACCAATCGATATTCATAATGAGATCTGTGAAGTTTACGGATAAAACATTATGAGTGATGGCATGGTAAGGAAATGAGTGACAGCATTTAAAGATGGATGCACAAATGTGCATAATTAGACCAGTTTGTAATTAAGAGGCAGAAGTTCGGCTCCACATTGACTGGGATGGTGGCGACATCCTGTAATCCAGCTACTTGGAGGTCATGTATTTTTAAATGGTCGGTAACTGTTTTTGTGTGGATTAACGTCCACACTATTGAAACTACGTTAATCCACAAAGACCATCCTCATAATTAGACCACTTCGTAATTCAGAGGCCGTGGTTCGGATTCCACGTTAAACTGTAGGTCCATTAGTTGCCATTGTTGGGCTATTAATTACAGTCCTGTCTAAGGAACATGTCACTAGTCAGTAACAAGACTAAAAGAGTGCGCCACAATCATTACATTCATTTCATTCATACTTGGCTTAAAATACACCTAGATCGCCATTTCAGTAAGTATAAAGTAAGGTTGCTGCATTAAACTGGAGGTCCCTTAGATGTGCCATTGACTGTTGGGCTATTAACTAACAGTTCTGTCTAAGGAACATGTCATCCTTAGTCAGTAACAAGACTACAAGATCGCGCCACAATCATCCTACACTTGTTTTCATTCATACTTGGCTTAAAATACCTAACTTATTGTGGTACAATCACCATTCAATTTTAGCATCATTTTTAGCATAGTTTCTCTGACTGTGATACAACTGTTCACTTCAAAATATTGACATGTCATTACAATTTGTGGGACGAAAATAAATATTCTTGATTTTTGTTATTGCAACCCATAATCTATTATTTATATACATTCCAAGTAGGGTTTATACTCCCATATATGTTTTGGATTATTAATAGATACTGTACACACAATTTATTTTTTATTTATGGTTTTCAAAAAATTTTAAGTAAAGGTACATGACGTTTTGTATCACAATTTTTAGATCACATGTAAAACTACAATAGGATTATTTAGGCAAGTATATACTGTAATAGTGTTATTTTCCTTCCAGAAATCCCTGGTCAACAGAGCCTCGCTGGGCTTGTTCCCTGGGGCAGACTGGCCAAATCTATTGAAGAATGTTCTACTCAGTGTGAGTTATATACAATTAAGTTTCGATCTTAGCTATCTTAGCTTATCTTAGTTATCTTCTCTGTGGGCAGGGGTGCCCACAGTATGTCTTGGTGTTGTAAGTTGTGACATCAGACAAAATTTTGGTGGAGATTTTGAAAAAGGAGATTCATTTTATCTAAAGCAGTATAATTAAGTCATACGCTGCATATATTATGAGAGAAGTTGTGAATGTTTAACAAGCCACCCTGGTCTGTTGATGGAACTGAGAGATAACTCACTACTTGGACCACAGGTAGCGCCACCGGGCATGCGGCGAGTGAATACCATGATGTGCGGTTCTTGCGCCAACGAGCACGCCTTGAAGCTGGTGTTTGGATGGTACCAACACAAGCAGAGAGGCGGACATGATAACTTCTCACAGGAGGAGCTAGAGAGCTGTTTAAGGAACAGTCCTCCGGGTTGTCCTGACCTCTCCATCCTCTCGTTCAAAGGTAACTTGAATTTTTAATTCGTACGTTTTTCATAACCTTGAAAAATTTACCATTTGATGTCAAAGAAGTGCTATGCTTCCTTGGCTAGCCTGCGTTGCTGATTCCTTAATGTTAAAAAATCAATTAAAAGATTTCTTAACCTAAAAATTATTGATAAGTTTATTAATAAAGTAGGGAAATATCTAGACTCTTCCGATCAATTATTCCTGATAACTAGATACTAATAGGGCACAAACTATGGGCAACGAAACAACGGATCGTCTGGCGAACGATGGCGCTTTGATACCCTTTGTGGGCCCACAACCCTTTTGTGGCATCTCCAGGGCGCATGTGGATCGAGAGATTAACACGTGGGCACGTGAGTGTCACCGCAGAAGTTGGACGGAGCTTCCCCTCCTGAGAGTAAGCAAACTGTCTCTCAGTTCTCCCTCCTCGAGGATCGTAGAGGACCTCCTATGGTTAGGTAGGTCCGAACTCAGACTCATTGTAGGTCTCATCACGAGACACGGACATATGAGGAAACATTTTGCTCGCATGGGATTCTTCTCTGGAGACCTAATCTGCAGGAAGTGTGGGCTATCCGAGGAGACTGCCGATTATCTGCTGTATGACTGCACCGGGCTTGCTGAGGTAAGGGCTGCCACTCTCAGCGTTTTGGAGAGGGGCTGTCACCTTCCCCAGGAGGACCTGGTCGGGAGACTACGGCAGTTCATCAGGCTTTTAAGCCTGGAAGGTCCATGAAACTTTCAACAACAACTTTTTTTATGTTACAACTTACAATGAACAACATTTGGTGATTTTCTTTAAAATTTAATTTTTATGGAAACATTTTTGCTGTTACTCTTTTTGATACAAAACCACTGTATTGACTGATTGTTTTTTAGGGATGGGATTCCAGGTCCAAACATGTGAACCTTGTGCCTTATTGTGTTCCCCATGTGTGCTAGATGGGTAAACCGAATCCTGTGCCTTCCACGAGGCTCAGACAACTGTAACATTCAAACAAAAATTGTTTAATGAGGATGAGGAATATTTTAGCCAGTATGTTCTTCATACTCACAAATCTGACACCTTAATTCTATTTTTATTGTTTTTTTTAATAATTTCTTTCCTCTAATTTACCTTATAAATTTGTTATGTTAAAGGGGCGTTTCATGGAAGAACATTTGGATCATTGATATGCACAAGTTCCAAATACATACAGAAAATAGACATACCATCAGTGGACTGGCCTAAAGCAAGATTTCCTGCATACAAGTATCCTTTAGAAGAGAATGTACGGGAGAACCAAGAAGAAGATGACGCATGTCTCGCCGAGGTAAATTTTAAGTTAAGATTTAGAAATTTCATAAGAATTCAAACCGCTGAGCTCAAAAGTCTCAGAAAGAGTTTGATAAATACACCTCTAAAGAGGCTGGCAGAGACAATTTAACATTTTGTAATTCAAGCACATAGAAGAAAGAGGCAGAAGTAACTTTCAATATCATGCTTTACAAGTCAAGTGACATCAAAGATTGTGCATGCAGACAAAGGATTTATCTTATATTGACATGGGTATTAGAAATTTGCGAGAGAAAAATGTTTGTTTACTTCCCTGTAGGAAATAGGTTAGATCATGAATATGTCTAAGGGGGATGTTTTCAGTTCATCTAAACAGCTGTTTATCTTTCAAATTTTGATCCTTCAAATTTCTAACACCCACCCACAATGTTCTCCATGTCAAAGAATGTAAAAAAAGTGATGACATATGGTTATCAAAAAAACAAATTTTTAGAGGAACTGAAAACATCCATCCCTTCAAATGTACCGGTAACCATAAATTAAGCTATTTTTCACATTGAAGAGTAAATACAATTTTTCTTTTAAATGTTATTGAAGAAATCACCAATGATGAGCGCAAGTACAGTATTATTACAATATCATCTGTGTGCAGTAGGATTTAAATTGAGCCATATATTAATAAAGACATATCCACTATCTAAGCTATTTTGCATAGGGTAGTAAATACATTTTTTATACCCGTATCCTTCAAACATGTTAAAATAATATCTATAAATATGTAGAACAATCTTTAAATGTGGTTTGAATAAGGTGTTGAGTGTTTTAGATGCACTTTTCTGTCACAAGAAATTGACCTCAGTTTATTTCTTAACTGTGGTCTAAGTAAATACAGTATAAAATTTCTTTGACTACATAATACATTTCTGTTCAGGTAGAAGAACTAATTGAAAAGTACAATAAAAATGGAAAACCAGTGGCGGGAATAATAACAGAACCTATCCAAGCTGAGGGAGGCGATAACCACGCCTCTCCGGAGTTCTTCCAGAAACTTCAGAAAATTGCTAAAAAGGTACGGAAATTCTAAAAATCTACATTACAAGTATATTGCTTGACATCCATATGTTGGGTCAATGTCTCTAGAATAAGAATAAGAGTTTAAAAGTCATATAATTTTTAAAATACAATACCATAGCTACATAAGTTTTTACTCAGAAATTTCACACTCTTACAAAGCTTAAATTGAAAATTAACAAAGAATAATTAACAGGGACTTTATTAATGTATGATTTAATAATGTATTGCAAAGGTGATTATTCAGTATTTCAACTGAATTCTTGATTGCAGTTAACAAAATGTAATTTACAGAGTTATTAAAAAAGAATGGTGTAAAACCAAACAGTTGGTACGCCTGATTCCGTGATTTCTAGTAGCTGATTGTTACAACAATGGAAAGGGCTGTTTATAAGTTTGTTTTGACAAGATTATCTTATTCTCAGTTGCTTGGTTGAGTGCCATGAAGCCTGTCAACAAATGGTACTACAAAACAAGAAAATGTATTTTGTGTCTTAGAGTTTGCTTGTACTAGTGCTATTGTTAGTGTTCGGCGGAACTTTAGTACCGGTACATAACTTTAGTAAAGGGTTTGTCAAAGACAATCTCCTATAACCAAACCCTACAAGAACTAAGATATCAAATAACAGTAGCCATGCAGTACAGACTCAGGAAATGCTACAGAACGTCTAGGCCCATTTGGAATTTTGCTTGGATGTTTGCAGAACTTCTAATGGAGCTCACATTGAGCATTTGCAATACACATACAAATGTGTGTTTTTTAATGCAAATTAAATCTTGTAAACATAAGAACAGTTTTATTCTGTTTTCGTGGTTTTCTAATTGAAATTTTACACATGAACTAACCATACTTTTGCAGCGATCTTTTTTCATAACTCTGTATTGTTTAGCTTACAAGTCCTAATTGTTTTCTGAATTTTTGGACAGAATAAAGCACTAACATATCATACATCATATGACTTTTTAACATCTTATTTCTTGGTATTTAGAATTCTTCGTAATCATATTTCAAATATTTCCCAGAACGGAGTGGCAATACTTTTTGACGAAGTGCAAACAGGAGGGGGTGCAACTGGAAAGTTTTGGTGTCACGAACATTTCAACCTTGAGTCTCCGCCAGATCTCGTCACTTTCAGCAAGAAGATGATCATCGGTGGTTTCTACTACACTGAAGAACTTATGTAAGAAATTATAGTTGATTATATTTATTTCAATTTTCAATCCTTTCTGTCCTATCGACCGATATATCATTGTTAGCAACTATACCAAAATGTCAAGAGGCATCTATCAACGAATTAGTGAACTTAATTGTTGTCGTCGTTGTCAGCAGTACTGCCATCTATGAGCTGATAATGGAACTATCACAAGAAGTGTGCTGTTTTACCATAACATAAGCTTTACACACCAATAAAGCGTCTGCTCTGTTGTTGTACTCGTGGACTAGTGATCAAAGCATTTGCTGACGATTGCATTGGAAGCCATCCGGAAGTACTCAGGTTCGATTCCCAACCAGGAGAAATCCCATTTTGGCTCATAAATATCAGTGGTAGGAACTATTTTTCACATTTATAGTCATTTTTTAGATTTTCAACATTACTCCTCTGGGTAAACCTAAATCGGATGTTATATGACATTGGCACTCCTTAAAGGGCTAAATCAATTGTTTATAATTTCCTATTGAATCATGAAGAAGCTGTTTAAGAGGTTTTCTTTGGATTGATAACCATTGAGGATAGATTTATATCCAAGTGCTTTTGACAAAATGCTTGAATACTCTTGTAGTATTACAATTAAATGTCAAGTTGATTTTTGGCATCAACCGCGTCGCCATGGAGTTTGTGTTGCCAAACGTTTCGCTCTTGCTGTGAATTGGAATTAATTAATTAAAATTAAAATTTACTCTTTTAACTAGTCCTGAGCTTACATATTCGTGTAATGGGTTTTACAGAACTGAGGTAGTGCTCTGAAAATCGAACTTTATACAAGTTACATGGTTCCCACCCCTCTAGTTCGGAGACGGAGTGTTGTGTATTCACTTTGTGTATTGTTTTGTGTTTTGTTGCATGACAGATAAGTACAGTAAAGTCCGGTTTATCCGAATCCGAATCATCCAGATTAGGTTTTGAAAAAGATTATATTAATAACAGCTAATATGTGAGTTTTATCCCAAGCTTCTTAAAAACTTCATCGACAAAATAATATTAAAATAATTAATAACCAACACTATAATGAATAACAATTGTTACGTTTAGGCCCAAGATCTCGTTCCGTATTTTGAACACTTGGATGGGAGACTCCGGAAGAATCCTGCTATTGGATGCCGTTTTGAAAGTGATACAACGGGACAACCTTCTCGCTCTAGTACAGGAGTCAGGACACGTGCTAATGACAGGATTAAAGGAATTACAGGTAGCGTTTATGAACACCCTGTATGTTTAATGTCCGTATATTCTGAATGTAAGAATGATTATTAATTGTAATTTATGATTTTGATATGATATGTCTTAGCTCTGGGGGGTGGTGATGTTTAAGATGGAAAATATGTAACAGGTTTCCATAGAAACTACCAGATCTATTGTATTGAATTTTTAGTATAAAAGAATAAGAACAGCTGTTCAGATGAACTAAAACAAATTCCTTTAGACATATCCATTATCTAACCAATTTCCCACAGGGAAGTATACAAACATTTTTTGTAATGAGACCATATCTATATGATGTATTGTTTCCAAATTTATAAGAGAAAATAAATCATTCTTCTCTAAAGCTTTGATTATTTTCAAATTCATCAAATACCATCTTATTTTACGTAACCAAAAACCTCCCTCTTATTGAGAGAGGTTTTAATCCTGATGTTACATTAATCAATTTTATTTATTTATTTTTCCCAGGACCAATACCCAGCCATCCTGAGCAACCTTCGAGGTCGTGGAACCTTCATTTCCATTGACGCTTCATCGGCGGCAGTAAGAGATAATCTCATCGACCGCCTCAAGTTGAAAGGTTAGTCACAATAATAAGAAAACATTTACACTATCTATATAAATTAAATTAGAGTTTCGTCTGTATATAGCTTGGAATTATGATATTTTCGGTTAATCTTCGTTTTATATCCCAGAAAAGATGGAATGGGTCTTTCAATCTTTTCAAAATCTGTCTGTCTTTCTGCTACACAAGGTCTCTATGCAATGCATACCCGTGAAACCGGGAGAACGAAACTTATTTTCATTACTTTACCTTTTACCTTACCTTACCTTTTTGTTGACTTTAAACTGAACTACGCACTATGGAAATAAAATAATGAGCTCTCAACACTAGTTTTGAGAGCATGAAAGACTTATTTTCAATTTTTTTCTCCACTCCAAGTGAGCAGAGAATAGGGATTGGACAGAATGATACTGCGAATCATAACCAAACTACAACAAAACATCCCTCTGGTAAAACTTATTTCAAGAAACTTATTTTAGGAAACACCCCCAATCTGCTCAAACTTTGAAAGCAGCAGGTTTTATTAGTTATCAGCTCTCAAAGCTATCCATAAATTAATAAACCCCGCTTACTTTTTTTCTGTGTACATGATTGGATTCAGTTAGTAACTTTTAGAATAGTCAAACTATTTTAAAGCTCTTTCTAAGTATAGATATTTTTTAATGAATATGTATTGTACATACATTGAGTGAGCATTAAACATGACAAAGTTAGTTAAATAACTTTGTTTTACGTAGCCTTTTAAATCTCTTCACAAAACATTTAAGTAATTTTTGTAAGGTATATAGAATTAACATCCTGACATATTTTATTTATGCATGTAATAGAAAGAGGTAAAAATTTATGGTTACCAATACCTCTGTACCTATTTTTTTTTGGAATGAATGAAAATACTTTTTTATTGAGGCGAACATTCATGAGTTAATAAACGTAATATTATTTCAATCAATAAATGCAACATTGGTTTTCATTAAATATAGAATTATATCTTAAGAAAATAAATTTATTATCACTATAAGGGGAATTCAGTAGAATACAAACACTACACTTTGAACAGAGCAATCTCTGTCGAAGGAGAATAAACTGTAAGAGCCGTCCAACTCTCCGAATTGTTAAAGATTTTCAGAATTCAACCCAAAACGCACCTTTAGATTTGTCGGAGTTATTTTCTTCAGAGGATTTTTCAACAATTAATCCATCACGTATTTGAAATTTATTTCCATGCACACTTCTCGAGAACCTTTCTTGCACCTTTTTCTTCCTCTCCTCCAACTCTTTAGCAATGTCCTCTTGAGCTCTTTTTCGATTCGGAAGTAATCGTTTCTTCTTGGATGTTATTTTTTGAGTACATTTTTTTACTTCGGTCTGGAAACTTCTAACACCCTTCGAAGGTTCTGAAGGGCCCTTCACAAAAACAGGGTTGAAAACTGTGTATGTTAACTGTCGATTGAATGGCGGCTTACAAGAATATTCCATCGGCGGATTTCCGATCGCAGGAAGCCTCGTGTACCGTGACAAATCTTTAGGAACTTTTTTATCTTTGTGTAAAATGCCAAGCATTTGTTCACTGGTTGTGTAGGTTCTGAACTGTTTGCTTCCGCGAACTTCATCGGAGAGAAAGCGTCGTTCGCTGCGGAAACGACATTGATAAGATGAATTTGTTGGTGGCGGCGTAGAATGGGCCGACCTGCTCGAATGGGTTTTGTATATTCCACAAAAATCTCTCAAAACTGCCATCGGAGTATTCATCAATTATAATTTGTCAAAAACACTTAAAAATTTTCATCTACCAATCACCTAGGAAACAGAATTACAGGTATTGTTTTCTATGCATCAAGTAAAATCCATATTTTGAATTAGTTCTAATTTGACAACAAACCACTTAAAACACTAAACTGTTTTATAAAAATTTGAAATGTGTGGATATTTTTTTAACGACACAATAGCATTCACAAATTTATAAACCGTTTAAACACTAAAGTATTTATCACACAGTGCACAAATCTCACTAAGCAGAACAAACAAAACAGGTAACCAAGGAAGAGTCTGCACTAGGTACAGCCTAGCTCTGGCGCGATTATAGCCCCCCAACCCCCCACTCATACATCCTCTGTCTCTTTCTATCGCATGACATTGACTATCATCCGATCAACAATGTGTCGTGCTTCCTGTAATAATTGTGTTTATATTTAATGTTCCCAATATGTCCATATGTTTATAAATGAAGCTTGATAGAAAAATTCAATGAGTTCCTATATTGATTTTCAAGTTAGGTTGCCTTTATTTGTACTGGTCACATTGCAGTTTTCAATTTACTTTTGTATTATTTTATACTGTTACTTTACCCTTGAAATAAAAAATTTTTTGTTCTATTCTTATCCTTCCTCACTATTTAGAAAAGGTCTTCAAATATTTCATTGTTGTTGATTAATGTTTTTAGTTAATTGCAAAAATATTTAGAAAAAATTATACAAATATCTGTTTCAGTTTTAAAGTGGAGAATAGTAAAATTATTTGAATTTGTACAACTTGAACATTTAAAAGTTGTGAGTTTTCTTTATTTGTATGTCAAAAGAAAAAAACATATGTTTGCTTTTGGTCGGTTCAATTTACTTAAGTGCTGTCGTGAGCAATCTAATCTTACTACATTACATTTTCATTCATTTTAGTTTCATTAAGATAATTGAAATAAAAGTTACATTGATATTTATCTGCAAGGGAAAACATATGTCTTGTGAGATTTGTACTCTTTATTAACCCTTTGCGGCCACTTAAATGGTTCATCATGATATCTGTCCAGCTCTATGTTGACTGAAGATACTTTGTCTTCTCTGGTCGAATGGGCCACAATTTGTGGCCTCTGCTACATTCACAGGCAGGTCGGAGCAACTTTTGTTTGTTTGGTGTCTGAGGTCGGGTGGGCCATTTTAGTGACTAGTCGTGCTTTTTCTACGTGGTAGGTTATTCCACTTTGATGGCCCTTCAAACTATTTGTAATATCTATATTTTTTTAATAACAACCCAGTTACTATGGTAAAAAATAATTTGTGGCCATGGCCACAAAAGTGGCCGTTCCGACCTCACAGGACAATGAGGTTAGTGTAGTAATCAAGCTGCCATGGAAACAGTTGTGGGCTGTAAAGTAGCTCATCCGACCTGAGAGGGCAATCTTTAAAACATCCTTTAGACCTGCTCAATGAGTTGCGCAGTCCATTGTCCTCGGGTACCGTGCTCTTAGCTGTTTTGCCACTGCTGGAAGGTTTGGAAGCACTCTACAGATCTTACAGCATCCTTGCCGATCTCGCCTTGTCTCTGATAAATCGCCTTCCTCTCCCCTGCCAAAAGTTTGACAGGATTGACTCACGCTGTCCACCTTGGAGTGGTGCCCTGGAAGAATTTCTTTCTTGGCTTGTTCTTGGGGTTTTCCCGGTGAGAGAAATACTGTCATAGGGTGTGTACCTTCAAATGAAAAGTTGAGGGTTCCTGTGGTGGACCCTTTCTTTGTATTGGGGACTTGGGAGTCGTTGAGTTGAAGTATGAATTCTCTAGTGTGATGCATGGCCCAAGCCTGGATAAGGATTGGTTTGGAGGTTCTTTTACCTCTCCGAGAATTAGATTGACTGACCCTGTCATACCTTTTCCATCCATACGAATCCCTTCTGTCCAATGGCTGTACAATATTACATAGGAAGACACCTGGCCGGCTTCCTAAGGCACACATTCTAGAGCGGCTGTGATGCGGCCACGACAGCGATTACGGGTGTATCTTTCTTTTAATTACTATATTAGAATAATCTAAGAATCTAACATATATAGTGTATGAAAATTTATAAAAATGGATGTTATTGCCTCAATGAAAAAATGTATACACTGTCTTATGGTGTTACAGTGTGTGAAAGAAACACTTAACGAAGAGGTTTAGTGACCACTCTATTTCTGTCTCCCTCCCAAGGTTTTTTGATAGTAACCAGTGGTATAGTGGCTAATTTTCCAGTGTGGGCACGCTAAAAATAAATTTTTGTAAAATTGTAAAAAAATTTGTAAACCTACTATGGGGAGTGCTAAACTACCAACCGGCTCCGCTATTGGCTCGATAGACTTCTGAATCGCAGTCAACTGTCCTGTGCATAGTACAGAGAGCAAGCAAGGTTATACTTCAATAATAATTTCATATTAAATCATTATTTATCAATAAATTTCAAATTTGTCACTGTGAATAACCAGTATTTCCGCACCACTACACCACTAATAATGACTCCATCTAAGTAACCCAAATACAGTTTGCCATTACATATGTATTTTGTCGCAGGAATACACAGCGGAGGTTGTGGAGAGAGAGGTATAAGGTTCCGTCCGGCTCTTACGTTCACACCTTACCACGCCAACATCGTGTTGGACCGGTTGCAGCAAGTGCTCAAAGATATGAGCTCATAGTGACAACACGACTTTCAGGTCTCACTGCCCGGTCTTTCACTTGTTGGGAAGGTCGAATTTGGAAAGGAAAAACTTAACTCCACATGAACAACAATCAGGGGCGGAGTTAAGGAGTTATTGCCCTCCCCGTCCCCCCCAGACCTTTTAAAAGTTTTTGAATTTTTATTACCAATCTTAACAGTTCTATTATAATTTGTTATTTGATACAGATAATTTGACGAGTTTTTACTGTAGTAAATGCTTCTTTTTCTCTATTTTTTAGGCTATATTGTGACAAAATCTAGAAAATTAACTCCGTGCCCCCCCAAAATGTAACCTCTAACTTCGCCCATGACAACAATTTTTTTAACTACTGAGGTGTTCAAATGAGAGAGAGATTTATAATATTGTTTTAAGAGATAGACAATTTTTTTTAGGATTTAGCATGATTGAATGCTGTGTAATTACATTTTAGCTAGTACTTTTATCTAAACTCTTCATCTTTATAATGAATTTTTACATCATTGGATTCAAAATCTAAACTTCAACATCTTAGTATGTTACGAGAAAAATAAAACATGTAGAGTTATCGATTGGTCAGCAGACATTTCCCAACATCTTAGTTTTATAAGTTTACATTATTAAATAAGTTTTTATTTTATTGAGTTTATTACATGGGTGTAACTTTCTGTATTCATATCCAATTAAAATATATTTTATGGCGCTTGACTTGTCTCTTACTTTATTTACCTTCAATACTCATCCAAGGTTACTATGAGACTACATTAAACTTTATAGTTCTAATGTCATCATTTAAAACATAATTTAATTGTGTTACCCTACTGTACTTTTATACAAGTGTTGTTTTTTAGCAAATTTCCCATAGAGAAGAAGCTATTTCTGTAGGTTTCATGACAAGACTTAAGCCTTGGACCATGCTATTTTTTGTTAAAATTTATATATATGTGTGTGTGTGTGTGTGTGTGTGTGTGTGTGTGTGTGTGTGTGTGTGTGTGTGTCTGTGAACACGATAAATCTCGTAAAAATGGTCGGTAAAAAATGGTTTAAGTGAGTTTAGTACTAAAAGATTGGGTTTTTGTATTTTTCATTTTTTTAAATTAATTTTTAACATTTTTTAAATTTTATATTTTACCATTAGAATTAGCTTAAAAAATACACAATTTAGTTACTTAAAGTTTTTCTCTATCTCCAGCAATTACCGATACATTAGAAAATCTAAACGCATTACGTTGTATTTTAGGGTTCCAATGGTAATCTTATGGAGGATAAAGAAAAATTAAAAAATCACTTATCAATCAATATTTTTGGATTAAACTAGGTATTTACCTTCATGTGGATGATATCTATCCATTTATGCTTAAAAATCATAATTTATGTGTTTATCATGGCAGCTAACCTGCATACTCTGTTCTCATGTTAATCATATAGAGAATAGGCAAACTCCTTTATTTATGGACACACGTGGATGAAACTTGTTATAAATGGTCAAAATAAAAATCGTTTATGGTAGAAATGTCTACTTTCAGTGTTCCTCACAGCAGCAAACCTGCTTACTCTTTTCCCATGTTTATCATAAGGAGGATACGCAAAACTCTCATATTACTGACAGGTATTGATAAAACTTGGCTTATATTATTGATTTGGAAATTCGCTTAGTACGCAGGTCTGCTGAGACGGGGGTATTTGAATTCTGTAAACTAATTTTTTTATTATGAAGAGTCTAAGAAACTCGTACATTATTGTTATATAATTACAATAACCGAGCTTTGCTCGTTTATACATGTATTATAAATATTAATTAGAAAAATTAAAACACATTTATTACTCAATGAAAACATTTATGTGGTTTAAATAAAACCGATTTAATACACCATAATTACTGACCATATAGCACTGAACAAAAAGTATTGCCCCTGATGGGATTAGAACACGCGACCTTCATATTACGAGGCCAACACACTACCGCTGGACTACGGCGTCTGCCAAATGAGCATCGCCGGTTAAGGTCTTTTAGCCAACCTCAATTGTTTTACATTATTTAACTATCCATACAGTTATTATTAGCCTGTGACCAACTGATTTTGATATAAACGGAATGAGGATTGAAAAACAAAAGAGAAATTTAATTTACACATATTAATTGGTTTGTTACAGTAGCTTCAAGCAATACAACAAATACGTTTTCTATCAAAACACGGAAGATTTTGGAAATACTCTTTCCTGCTTTTATTTCGCACAGTTATGTTACCCTTAAGTTTTTACAAATTGTTTAGTAACCTGATAATTTTACATTTATTACATACATAAAATAAATATTTATGAAAAACCTCTATTCACATATTGTTCTTTGCCGTCTTCAATCAAGAACTGTCAAACGGTTATAAACAGCTGTTTTGATTTGTATTGTTTACATTTTATTCTCCATAAGCGTAATGTTAAATTTTTAGATTTTTTAATATTACAGAAAAAAAATTTTCCTGGACATTAGACCTATCAGAACTTATTTTCTATTTGATTAGTTATTTCAAATTTAAAGAAAATGTTTAGTGCAGCCTTTTTGAGATTGTGAAATAATTTTTTATTTGAATTTAAATTTTTGAAAACCTTTTTTTTGTATGTTTATAGACAGTTTAAAGTCATGATGTAAATATTTACAGGACAAAAACGATTCTACAAATTTATAGGTAAAATCAAACTGTTGACAAACATCTCGGCTGCAAATTCTGTTTTGTGTTATGTAATGTCTATTCATGATAATGTGTCATATCCTCATTGTCATCTAACTGAGTCCCATTCCTGCAAACATATCGGCCACTACCAAAACAAAACAGTTCAGGGAGCAAAACATTGTTCTATGCTATTATTGATTATTTTTGTTTCACTAAGTTGTATTTTATTTAGATGTAACTGATTTGTGAAATTGAAAACACCATTAAATAATTATGATTTGAAATTTTAAATAATACTCATACCAAATGATGATTTATTTGGAGGATGTTTTAGGAAAACACAGAATTACTCCTAAAAGTGACAATTTATAAAATTATATTACTATGTCTGTAATCAAAGTATAAATACCTGTTCCCAATATTTAAAGTTTCCTTTGAAAATTGGCATTAAACATTTACATAATGTAAAGAATACCATTTTACACTAATTTTCAGTTCTTTGTATTTACTGTATATATTGTATTATTTACTTCCCTGTGGTAAATAGCTTAGATCATGGACATTTAAATGGCGACATACCCACCTAAGTATTTTAAGCCAAGTATGAATGAGAAATGAGTGTAAGATGATTATGAAGCAATCTCAAATGTCTGAAAGGAATGTTTTCAGTTCTTTTTAAAAGCTGTTCCCACACCTTACCATGCCAACATTGTTCTGAACCGGTTGCAGCAACCATATGACCATAATAACCATTTTTGAAATGGTGACTTACTCAAGGTAAGTACTTAAACTCAAGTATGAATGAGAAATAAGTGTAAGATAATTTTAGCGTGATCTTACATGTGTGAAAGGAGTGTTTTCTCACATCTAAAAGCTGATTTCACACCTTAACACGCCAACATCTTTTTGGACCGGTTGCAGCAACCATATAACCATATAACGTAACGTCACTTCCCTCCATTAAACCTTTTTTTGCCTTGCAAATTGGTGACTCCCCCCCAAAAGCTTTAAATGTCTTTGACAAAAACTAAAATATATTGTCAGCTTAGTTATTCAGTATTAATTTTAACATAGATTAAATTAGAAAATGTCTTCATTTAAATCTTTTATAAGAGACGTCCATATCAAAAGTCATTTAAAAAAATGTATGTTTGGATTGATCGGGAAGTTATTCTCATTCAAAAGTGACTTTCACTCCTTCCTCAAGGTTTTGAAACAAGGGGTTCTTCGTCTATAGACTACCGGTATTTCACACAGGCGTATTTTAATAATACGCCGGCGACGTGTTCCTTAAGATATTGCTGGCGTAGCTCACAACAATATCAGATCACTTCACACTAGTGTATCAATACGTGAACGATGTTTTAATTAGATTTAGGTAGGTATTTTAAGCTAAGTATAAATGAAGGTTGAGTGTAAGATGATTGTGGCGCGATCTTGTAGTCTTGTTACTGACTAAGGCTGATATTTTCCTTAGACAGAACTGTTAATTAATAGCCCAACAGCTGATGGCAACTAAGAAACCTACAGTTTAACGTGAAGTCCGAACCACTGACTCTGAATTTACAAATTGGTCTAATTATGGGGATGGTTTAATAGTGCGGACGTTAATCCACACAAGAGAACACTACACCCACCAACCATCTCTCACAACTATCCACAATTCGTGACATCCAATTAGCTGGATTACAGGACGAGCCACACGCCACTGTGTAGTTGTATTTTAGTTAGACAATCACTAATTTTTTATTAACGAAGTAAGTAAGCGTCCTTGAGTGCGCTGTGGAAATCTTTTAATTCACAAAACCGTTTCCGTTTGCGGTTTATTATGAATTCAAAAATACTAGTTCCTGTCAAACTTTTTTACTAAGGCTGAGACTAGGCAGGTTAAAAGGTTTTGCTTCTGTACTGAGAACGCCCTCAAATCAATAGTAAAACTGTTGGCATGGAGGTGTAGGAGGAGAAAGACTGACGTAGTAGCCAAAGCGGTGTGAAATAGGTTTGAAATGCTCCGCCGACGTAATAAAACAGACAAGACGTCTTCTTCGTATTTACGACGACGTATTATTCGACGTATTGAGTTTTGACAGTGTGGAGTGGCCCTAAGTTCATTGACCCTGATTAACCCGCGGATGGTCGAGGGATGAGCGCAGCACCCACTTTTCATTTTAAGTGTATCTACAAAAGATGGAGTTTGTAATATATCGGCCTGATACTCGGAATACCTGTTGTCAGTAGTGAGGGGGGATACAGTGGGGGAGGTTAAGGGACCTCCAGTCTGTCTCACATTTGTTTCGTGACGATAGCAAAAACATATCCAAAAGGTAAACAAACACGAATAAAAATGTTTGTATTTACTTCCCTGTGGGAAATAGGTTAGATCATGGATATGTCTAAAGGGAATGTTTTAAGTTCATCTAAACAGCTGTTCTTATTCTTTTATATTTAAAATTCAATACAATAGTTCTGGTAGTTTCTATGAAAACCTGTTACATGTTTTCCATCTTAAAAATCACCAACACCCCCCCCCCAGAGCTAAGACATATCCATGTCAAAAATAATTACACAATAATTGACACAACTTTCAAACAGCTGAAATTTGACTACACAGAATATCAGCATGTTTAATTAACATGTCTTTCCCCCTCTCGCCTTACAGTATTCCAATAGCGGTGTTATCTAAATTTATGAAATAAAGTCGTGTTAGTTACACGCATTATAACTCGAGAACGGCTGGACCGATTTTAATGATCTTTGATTGTTTGGATTCGTCTCTGCTCCGGTCGTGCTTTAGGCATATTCAGTTTCCATAAATTCAATTAGTTTCCATTTTATAGCGTTTTAAATTTCTAATGTTAACCTTATGGAGAGTAAGTTTGTTTACAAAATGTTCTACAATAAAAACGTTTGATTTCTTAAGCTACAGCTGTTGTTTTACTTTCCATTAGCAATATGCTTTACTATCCAATGCCATCTGAATCATTCATTAATGTTAAACTATGGAGTAAATGTGTACTGTACAAAATGAACAGCATTATTTTTCACGCGAATAGTTTACGGTTTTTAGGAATTATGTACTGTATTTATATTTTTTTAATTTCCTGTATGATTAAAAGTCACATTTTTTTGCCAAATAAAATAATTACAATGTTTATACATATTAGGTTTATTATAATAATCAGCTGTTGAATATTTAAAGCTTTCATAACGAAGCCGCAATGCTATTTGACTTCAGGACATGGCCAATCTTAAAGTTAACATGCATTTTCTGTTAGGCGTTACGAAGTTCGCCGGGTCAGCTAGTAAATAATATTTGATTGAATGAAAAGTTGATCGTTCAGTATATTGTCCCTGTCAGATTTAAAAGCTCTGTAAATCTCTGATACATAGAGGTATTTAAACTATTTAATTTATTCTCAACAATCCGGAGGCTTCAAAATATCATAATGAAACCTTTTGTTTTGTAATAAATTATGTGTTTTGTATATTTATTATTTTGTTGTGGTCTTAATGCACTGAGAATTAGCAAGATGTCTTTTAGTAGCGTCCTGTGTTTTAAATATTTAATAAAAAGTTATAGTTTGAGAGTTTTTTTATTGTGAAATTAGTCATTTTTAGTTTTATATGTGATTAAAGATAAGAAAAATAGTTACAAAAAAGTGGCTTAATATAATATAATAATATAGTTAGCAAGACGTTTAAAAAGGTGAACCCGACCAACGTCGGGTTTACCAGAATCATTGATTCAAGAACTGTACAATTTGTAATACACGTACAATTTAGCAATCTCATCCATACTCTAATTAAAATTGTCCGAGATTATGTTTTTCACCCTTTGGAAACACTTTTCTCTAAGACCATTAGACATCTCAAGTTTTTAATTAGTAGGCTATGTTGCATATGAAACATTTTCAAGACAGGAGTATTTGAAATTATATTTTTCTTTTTGTCTGCGTAGAAAATAATATTCTCTCAATACAAAAGTTTTAAACATATTTGATTCGCTTATCCAAAGTCGTTTCTTAAGGAGAAAAGTTGTGTTGACCAGTTGGTCTGAATTTATTAAAACATTTTTGACTAAACACCAAATTTGTGACCAGTTATTGTAAACATTAATATGTGTTGATAAAATGTTGTCTTTTCCAGGATTAATAAAAATAAGGAAGATGCATTTGATTGAATTGAAGCTTGGGGTATTACGGTTTTTAAACTGATGAATGCTAGGGAACGAGGTTAAAAAAGATAGAAGCCTAGTCCTATTCAAGAATTAATATTATTCAACGTCCTAATAGCTTCGTCCCCCACCAGCTCCGCCCACTCGGAACGTGGGGCAGGTTATGTTTATTGATCACTGGAATCCGACGTTCCAGCAGAGTAAAATAAAACAGCTGTTCCGTCACTGGTTTCCGGTCGCCAGCTCGCAGTCGCAGTTCGCGCACAGAAAATCCTAGTCAATCGATCTTAAGGTTAGGACGCTCAAAACCCGCTCTCGCATAACAAGGTCAATTGATAGTAACCACTTCATTCAATTATCTCGCGCTGTTCAGGGAGTTAGAAGCGGTCCGGGTGTAGACGCAGTTGCCACTCACCAGTGCGTCGTATCCCGTAGCTGGGGTGTTACCATGGCTGTGAGTAAAATTTCCGGCCTCCTTCTCAAACAGAACAACAAACATCTCTTGCCATGGAATTTCGGTTAGTAATTTTTTACATTGCATAAATATATTGTTTTCGTTCCCATTAATTAAACATTTATAAAAATACATAGTAGATTTATCAGAGAGTTGTCTCTGATATTAATTATTAAAAACTTATTTTTGCTGACTGAAAAAATTTGAATTTTTATAATAACAAATATATAGGATTTCAATTGCTTTGTATCTATGTTTTATTGTTTAATACATTTTTATCAATTTTATGAATTAGCCTGTTATTTAATGTATTATATATATTTAAGGTACTTTTCAAAAGGTGCTGTACATTCCTTGATTTTAATTTTCACTAAATACAATTAATTTAATAGAATAAAATTAAATGGTAGTGTATATGCTACTGGATGAATGTTTATATAAGTAATGAATATTATCTTTAATTATTTATTTAATTTGACTCAAAATTTTTAGACTTTCACAAAAACTAATGATGTAGATTTTCTGGATTTCATAATATAATAATTATTATTAAATCAAAGGTAGTTCATAATTTAGTAGAGGAAAATGATTTCTCAAAGCATTTGATATGACCCACTTAAGCATGCATAGACCAGTATACCAATGAGGAAATTAGACAAGGAAAATAGAGGAGGAAATTAAAGACTTTCTTTTATGAAAGATCATGATCGATTTTACACAGTATATTGAATTTTTTGTGATAACAATAATTGTTCTCTTATGGAGTTACGATTAGATTAATTTCACACAACCTGTGTTATAAAATGACTTGAAGTTAATAATAAGATAAATTGTGTTCATTAAAAAGCACAAAATATGAAAAAGTCTAACAGTCCCTTGTTAGTTTGAAATTTTATATATAAAAATCAAAGGAATGATTCATTAAAATATGTTGAAAAGATAAATATGTACTTGATCAAAAGTTTTACCTAAATTAAACACCATGGAATAAATTTTTAATCAGTTAATGATTTGATGCTTACCTCTACGGGTTTTAATTTAATGAGTAATTTTAATACATAAAATACTACATCGTCACTGAAGAGAAGGTTTATAATTAAAATAAAAATCAAGTTTTTTAGAACGGCTATCATGTAAATTAATAAATGAACCAGTTTTTTGGTATATTTTTGTTGTACATAATTTATTTCTTTAGTAATTTAAATACTTTCTTTGTGTCATCCTTTTAATACTATACTTAAAATACTTCTATAGCTTAGCTCATAATTATTCTGGATTTCTCGTTTCAACCTTCAGTGTACAGTAAATTTTATTAATAGATTTAGACTTTATGGCACTGTTTGGTGTTAAATCACGAAAAAAAGAAATTTTCACAGTAGAACGCCTTTAGCTGTCCAACCGAAAGATCCTCTATCACATTTTTCTTGTTTTTGTCCCTTCCGGGGGGACTCAACTTCCTGTTGAAGGTGGATACCCAGTCGGAACTGAATTCTAGTTCTAAATTAATTGCACGTCCAACTGGAAAAAAAGAGTTTATTAATATGTGTTGAAGAAATAATGGAGAATTGCCTACTATTGACTTAGTTTCCACTTAATTTTTCAGCAAGATGCCTGGGGACCTTCAAAGGTGCTGTGGCAGGTGAGCCAGAGAAGCCAGTGCTGAAAACCCAAGAGATCCCCGGGCCCAAGTCTAAACAACTATTCTCTCAACTTGAAAAAATTCAGGTAACCCATTTAAATTAGCCATTAAAGGTTGTTTCAGCATTGAAATACTCAAGAAAAATATCAGATATCTACTATTTTCAGAGGCACTCACCAGTCAGATATCCTCTCAGGCTGTGTAAATTTACATAAGTGTGACACAAGCCTGTAAAAAGCTTTTAATAATTAATAGTTTAGTGGTCTTTATGTACGGGTATGCGGAGTTCAAGTTTTAACAACGCCAAATGGCTGATAATAACTGGAAATTCCAAAATAAATTCAAAAGCAACGCCCGAAGCAGACAGAATGTTAGACCAAATGACACTGCATCTAGGTGGGCAGATTACCGCCAAACAATGCTATATTTACGTGCGCAAAGTTTGGGTACGAAATCAGTCTGCAGTCTAATGACGTAAGAGCCAGTAGATTAGCAATAAATGGATGTCTGCAGGGACACAATGGTATTAGAGCGTGCCACTTCTCCCTACCTACCTACCACGCAATTGCAACTAAATTTCCTGTCGTATTAATATGTTTAATGATTGGATTATATTATTTTCATAACTAACAATGTTATTTTTTAAATGTTACACAAAATACGTTCTGGAACGGCTGCACTAATTTTAACACTTTATTGTAATGGCGTTCCAGAACGGCATTACTCCTTTCCCGATACTTTATATTACTCTTTAAGGATTAAAGGGTTAAAATACCCACTTAGGGTTTGAGTCTGTGTCTCAGTTAATTAGATTAGAGATAAAATAATCAACAGATTACTCCAGCTTAGGAATCAAAACTATAATAACAGTTACTTTTGTAATGTAAAATTACTAATTATTCAAATTACAAATGATAATTGCTAAAGTAGAATATCTGTAAAATTTATAAATACTGATGATGAACAAAGGAAACAAAGTATATTGAAAATCCGATAAGAAGATAATAGGCAACGGTTCACTAAGAAAAGTCAGTTGTTTTGTGTTTCATAACTATTCATTTTAGGAAATTGTTATATAAAATAGTTTTTTATTTAATACTAGAGTCAACACACATTCAATCATAACATGAATATAATCTTGAATATCTAATTCTCATTAAGTACTAAAATATATTGAATTCAAAATCATAAATACAAAGTGTTAAAGTGAGTTGTTATATTTTATTATGAGTTCATTTAGTTTTAAATGAGGAAAACCAACTTCAGGCAGCCATGTTTTTTATTATCCTTTTTAATTGTGCAAATCTTGTGCAAGTTAATGTTTCAGAGTCATTTCCAATATATGTGTTGGTGTATACCATATATAACTAATATAGGTATTCCTCCAATAATAATCCCATATACAAATGTTTCGGTTGCTTTTGAGTTCTTGTTTGCTCAACTTATTATCCATTATCATATTATACAGGGTTATTCACGAAGATATGCAGTAACTTTAAGAGCTCATCCTACATCTAAAAACAATGAAAAAACCCTATATAAACATTAGCGACTTATGGCTAAGGCAAAATTGGCTCAGATTTTGGTACCTTGGGTTAAATAACGACTCCCTGATATTACAGGTAGGAAAACTGAGGGACAAATTTGACTCCGTATGATATTTGATGTAACAAATTGAATAAAACGGGTCCCATAACTGTAAGTTAAGTAGTTTTTGAGAAAACCCGTGTACAATGCATGAAATTGAAGTAAAAACACAATTTTTTACATTTGGCCACAATCACTTTATTATTTTACCAAAAAACAGATCAAAATTTAAAATAAAACTTGTAGAGAATTTAATTCTGAACAAAATAGTACAATAAAAGTATACAAAAATGAATAAACGATAAATTAAAAGAGTTTAGAACAAAATTACACATGTTAGTAGTTTTGTAGGCATTGTAGGCCTAATGTAAAACAGGGAGTAGTTTTGTTTTGAATAAAAATATTTTTGATTGTTTAATCACATTTTTTATACTTTTATTGTACTATTTTATTCATAATTAAATTCTCTACAAGTTTTATTTTAAATTTTGATCTGTTTAATAATAAAGTTATTGTGGCAAAATGTAAAAAAAGTGTTTGTGTTTTTACTCCAATTTTATGCATTGTACACCGGTTTTCTCAAAAACTACTTAACTTACAGTCCTGGGACTTGTTTCATTAAGTTTGTCACATCAAATACCATATAGAAAAATTGAATTTGTCTGAGTTTACATACCTTGAATATCAGAGAGCCCTTATTGAACCCAAGGTACCAAAATCTGACCGAATTTTGCGCTAGCCATAAGTCGCTAACGCTATTTCCAGACCTAAGTTATTTTTTTCATTGTTTTTACATGTAGAATGAGCTCTCAAAGTCACCACATATGTTCGTGAATACCCTGTATATACCCATTGCTCTACACTAACCATCAATCATCACATCTTTGAATTCAGTAGTCTGTATTTTTTATTCTTTGTACACAGTCCTACGTTTATCAATACTGGAAATATTTTTTTCAGCAATCAGGCTCCGTTCAGTTGTTCGGAGATTACGACAAATCTATTGGAAACTATTTGATAGACGTTGACGGAAACGTTTTGTTGGACATTTACACCCAGATTTCATCTGTTCCACTTGGGTATAATCACCCAGATGTCTACAAAGCTCTGCAGAAACCAGAAAACCTCGTAAGTTTGTTTCAATAAATTTTTTTAAGTTAAAAATTTTGTTTAACACATTCAGTATGGCGGATGCCAATCGGTGCCTCCCACAATAATACATTTGGTGCTAAAATCAGCTGATCGCTCATTTTATGTGTTTTCTCCCTACAGTGATTGTAATCGTTTGTAATTTTACGTGTGTTCGTAATAGTAAAAATTATGGATGAAAATCCAGGACCTTCAAACAGTAAAAAACGAGAAGTGGATGGGGGTTAAAAATAATGTTGCTCTAAATTCAGTCTCTACAAATGTAAATTTTTATGTTTATTTTTAAGTATCACACAGGCTTACTATTTTTACATCATGTTTTGTAACCAATCTTCTATTCAAAATACAGCCTAAACACTTGGAAATACTCGTATTTATGGTTTATTTTCATTGTAAAATATATACTTGTAATCTTGCAGTGTGACCTTTTATTTTAGTTTTTCCTAAATGCAGATTTTTCACTATTCATTCGAAAAAATATTTAGGCCTTTGTAGCAATTGATTCATGCAGGGGCGCCTTTAGGCACCCGCAGCATTCATCACCAAAACCTTTAAAGTTTCTTGCTAGGGGCTATGGACGTCCATATATGATTTTCATATAAATTGACTGCATATTAAATGAAGAAAAAGATTTAGCAAAAATACTCTTTATTTTAAATGCCATTAAAATAAATCACGAATAAATAAATTGAAATAGGATTGTGAATTCATTCATAGCAGTGAACGTGTTAAACCAAATTCATGTTTATATTTATTGCTGAATATATAGAATATTAAGTAACAATAAATCCAGATTTCTTACTGTACTTTTTATCTGAATTTTCAATCCAAAAAAGTCTATATTTTCAATAAAACAATTTATATGATTTTATATTCAATAAGGAATTTCAATGCATCGTCATTTTGAACTTTTCATAATTTTTTGACAAACAAGTTGCCCCGAATTGAGAATAAAAATTTACTCTTACAGATTTGTCTTCTCATACAGAAAAAGGGATTTTTTTAAATTCCATCGATAAGTTAATGTTTTATAGTTAATTAAATAGTTTAACCCCTTAACTGCGGCATTAGTTGGCGTGCCACAGGTAATTTAATTATGCTTGCCGATGCAACATACCGGTTGCAAAAACGCAACGTACACAACTTAAAAGCGGGACATTTGATACTGCAGAACATGCAACGTCGATGTAGTTTCAGAAAAATACACTAGACTGCAGCACCAAATGGTCTGTCACTTCTCACGGTCAATTTAACAATCGTAGCTTGGGAAAAAACTAGCAGACGACTTGTATTAACAAAATAAATCAGCTGAGAACGTCAAATCCGTCTAAACTTGGACGTCACGGTTAACACAAGAAGGTCGTTGCACGTGATTCTGTACTTCGCGATAGCGAGTACAAAATACTTTAACGGAATAACTTGTTTGTCACGGTTAAGAGGATAAAACTCATGTAAACTTGAAATACATTTATAAAGTCATAAAAACATAGCTTCTACTTCTATTGATATTTTTCTGGTAACAGACGAAGACATAAATCCAAATAGTTCTTCTGTTGATTACAAAATGTAATATAATATGTGTTAAATTATTGTTACTAGAAATATGAACTAATTATGGTAATAAATATGGTACTTTAATTTATCTCCAAACCGTAATCCTTTTCAAAAAGATTAGATTAGTTAAACCCTCAACATATAAACTGTGTTATTTGTTTTGATATGACTTTCATACTGCATATTTAAGAGTTACTTTTATGATATTCTAATAAATACAGATAATTAACTCCGCATATTGAGGAAAATTAACTAAAAAAATGATTCAATAGTAATGTTTGAGGTGCAAGAAAGATGTCATATATTAAGATCTTATAAAATGAACAACTTTCAAATAAAGACTGCTGTACTAAATTTAAACCAACCCATTCAGCTCCTGAACAAAAAAATTTTTGCCCATAAGAATAACATATTGCACTTTAACCCTTCAAGGCGGTATTTTTTTAAGGCCGCCGGACCCTGCTTCGGTAGTTTTTTACAGAGCACGGGCAAAATCCACTCACTCTCATTTGATAATAGTCCTACATCATCTAGGTCCAACCAACGATCTATTTAGTGAAATAGACAGACATCATAAAAACTACTGAATCAAAAATAATAGTCTAAAAACTAGCCACCCGATTTCCAGTTACAACAAACCGGATCACTAACGTTACACTTCAACACATAAGCGTCTCTCACAAACACATCACTAATTTACATTTCCAAACAAAAAGAAAGTCACAATGAACACCTAATTATCCAGGCAACAGTTTAGGATATAATTTAACGTCAGTTTACATCGTAAAGATTATAAACGGAAAAAACTACAGTAAACAGGACGTATGAACACCAAGTTGACGCGAAGAACAGACTGTTCTTGTAAACAACATATCTCCATCTCTGTTGCACTCACAGCTGATCAAAATTGGTTGGAAAATGTAGAGAAACTCATGAGCAAACCATTTTTACGCGAGTTATCGTGCTAACAGACACATATATATATACATATATACATATATATATATATATAAAAATTTTAACGACTATTGTTTTTGGACTCTGGGCACCTAAAGAAGAAAAAATAACATGGTCCCGGGCTTAAGTCTCACCATGAGACCTACGGTAATAGCTTCTTCCCTATGGGAAATTCGCTAAAAGAAATACCCCCGTCGCAGCAGACCTGCGTACTCAGCGAATTTCCAAATCAATAATTTAATATATGACAAGTTTTATAAAAATATGTCCATAAACATGAGAATTATTTGCCTATTCTCCATAAGATTAACATGGGAAAGAGTGTGCAGGTTTGCTGCTGTGAGGAACACTGAAATTAGGCATTTCTACCATAAATAATTTTTATCTTAACATTTATACCTACTTTCATCAACATCTGTCCATAAATAAAGGAGTTTGCCTATTCCCTATATGATTATTATGGGAAAAGAGTATGCAGGTTTGCTGCCATGATAAACACATAAACTATGATTTTTGAGCATAAATGGATAGATCTCAACCACATGAAGCTAAATATCAAGTTTCATAAAAAAAATATTGATTAACATGGGAAATATTAATTTTTCCCTATCCTCCATTAGATTAACATTGGAGCCCCACAATACAACGTACTGTGATTAGATTTTTTAATATCTCAGTAACCGTTAGAGATAGAGAAAAACTTTAAGGAACTTAATTGTGTAGTTTTTTAAGCTGATTCCAATGGTGAAATATAAAATTAGAAATTTTTAAAAATTACATGTTGAAAACGCAAAAAACCCCATTTTGGGGTACAAAACCCCCCCAAACTACCTGTTCCTATTGACCGATATGTCTGGTTTACGAACTCGTCCGAGCATTTGTAGGAATACACGTCTCTACCAAATTTGGTCTCGATCGGACCATTTTTACGAGAGTTATCGTGCTAACAGACACATACATATATATATACATATATATATACATATATATATATATAAAAATTTTAACGACTATTGTTTTTGGACTCTGGGCACCTAAAGACGAAAAAATAACATGGTCCCGGGCTTAAGTCTTACCATGAGACCTACGGTAATAGCTTCTTCCCTATGGAAATTCGCTAAAAACTCCAAGCACAATTATTACATCTGTTACCGTCTTATAGGTGGCCCCTGGGGGACTTACGAACGTGACAACAATGATGTGTGGATCTTGTTCCAACGAGAATGCTTACAAGAACATGTTTATCTGGTACATGCGACGGCAGCGTGGGGGCAGCACTAGCTTCAGCGAGGAGGAGATGTCCTCGTGTATGATCAATCAGACTCCTGGAGCCCCGCATCTCTCCGTACTCTCATTCAAAGGTAATTCAAATTCTAATTTAACATATTTAAATTTCTAATCTTACCTTCTGCCCGTATATTGTAGGATATATTGGTTTGAAATGTTTCGCTTCACTACTTCACCTGACAATTTGAAACAGCTTAACGATGAACTAAAACAATTTGAATGTGAATTAACCCTTTCAACACCAAATTTTTCATTGCAAGACTCTCTGTAGCACAAAATTATGCAACAAAATTTAAATTAATTTTTTTGATTACTCTAAGACCAAAGAGAAAGACTAGGTTATTAACAATAACTTGACACAAACAACGTCTGCATCTATCAGTCAGCTGACGTACGAGTATACTCACCGTTGGCGCTAGGCTGACTGGATGTTGTAAGTACGTCAAGAAACGAGTTGGCAAGCAACAAAAGTGAATTGCCCTGTCATCTATTTTCGATTTGAATAACCAAATTTGACAATAAATGCCATTATGGGAATACGCGAGTATACTTCCTTATGTCGTTAAGTACATGAGCGAGTTAATTTTTTTTTTTTTATCAACAGATATCGATAAAACTAAGAATAAGAATATTTTAATTTTCTCCCATTGTTACATAATACAAAAATCCACAAAATGAAAACAAACATTAAAATGTCCATAATTGTCCTTTGTGTCAGACTGACTGCTACTCTAAAATGTACAAAGAAAAAAGAAAAGAAAAGAAAAGTTCAAAGAAAGTATGTCTTCATGTATGTATACAAAGTAAAAGTAAATGTATCTGTGAAGTTAATTCGATTATGGGTACAAAGGGTTAAAGAAGTCTCTTTTGGAAAAATCGTATTATGAACCTCCTGTGTTACTTTCAAAAATACTCTTACCTTTTCTTTCTTGTTCCTAGTTTTGCAACTTTCCTTCATGACCACATGAAAACATATGTATATATAGTACTAACCACCATCGAAATATATTAACCAAAATTTATTAATATTGGCAGGAGCATTCCACGGACGAACACTTGGTGTGCTCTCTACCACCCATTCCAAATACATCCACAAGATCGATATACCAGCGTTTGATTGGCCGATAGCATCATTCCCGCAGTACAAGTACCCACTGGAGGAGAACACGCGAGAGAACAAAGCGGAAGATGACAAGAGTTTGGCTGAGGTAAAGGGTTGTAGCATTTAGCAACTTTCAGTTTGTTTATAATCTGTTGACAAAATACATTTTGTATAGAAATGTACAGTTTTATAAACAGAGGGATACTTAACATAATAAGCTAGATCCATTATCTTCGGTTCATATATTTTTCTCAAGATATATGGACCGCATGTGACCAAGGAGAATGAGGAGGAAACATAAATAAAGAAATCAGAGATCTATATAATACAGTGCAGACATTGTGAGTAAAATCAAGTGTATAGACCCCTTAACATGTTCAATGCAGTGCCGTCGCCAGCGTCCTCACCGAACCTGCGCTGTCGATTTCGGCCTCTCGTCGCATAGCATCCAAAACTGTCAGTGTTATCCCAGATCTTGCTGAAGGAGTTCTACTGCTGGTTAGCGTGGTGGGAAGTAGCTATGTTATATCGGGGACTCTGGGACGGCCTGACGACCATTTATTAAACCTCTTTTAAATGGTAAAATTTGAGTTAAACTTACATTTTTTCGTCTCCTAAACCAAGAAGTACACCATAATAGTCTACTTTAGGGATACATTATAAAGAGAAAATAAACTATAATGCAGTTATAAAACTAATTATTATCAGTTCATAAAAGTCTAACTAAACAAACTAAATAAACTAACAACTTTAACCACTAAAACCAATAAAAAAACAAGACACTATAATGAACGAGTTGAAACAAACAGCTGTACAGTGAGCTATTTCAGTTTGGAGTCATCTGTAACATCGCTAACAAATACAAAGGCCTAAGGGAACCTTCCTTCTGAACCTGAAAAGACAGTTATTTTGACACCTTATTCAAAAACGTATAACAGTCATGTTATAATTAGAACTTGTAAAAAGGGACATTTCAGCTATGTCATTCTTGGACACACCTGTTAGATTAGATTATTGAAATGGCAACCACACAACAAGGTAAGTATGAATGAGGATTGAGTGTAAGATGATTGTGGCGCGATCTTGTAGTCTTGTTACTGACTAAGGCAAGTGATCCAATCTTGTTGGTGTTTTGCAGGTTTCAGAACTGATTGAGAAATACAACAAAGCGGGCAAGCCTGTTGCTGGCATCGTGATTGAGCCGATACAGTCCGAGGGGGGAGACCATCACGCTTCACCCGAGTTCTTCCAGAGGCTGCAAGCCATTGCTAAAGAGGTAAATAGAACCTCATACTTGCCCCTGACAAAAGGTAGGTTCAGGATGTAAAGCTATTATGTCATTACTTTGTTAAAAAATATTCAAATCTTGTTTTTAGAGCTGGAATCATTATTGACAAGCATATGTCTTAGCTCTGTGGGGAAGGTGTTGGCAATTTGTGAGACCAAAATTTGAAACAGTGATGTCATATGGTTAGTATAACATAATAGTTTTGTTATAAGAACAGCTGTTTAGATGAACTGAAAACATTTCCTTTGGACATATTCATGATCTAACCAATTTCCCACAGGGAAGTAAATACAAACATTTTTTAGATGTTATAAGGAAAATAAAATTTTAGTAGATACATATATCCTTTGGCTGGTAAAACCTTTGATTGACACATATATCCATCTGCTTGCCGGATAATCTTGAGTGTTTTTCTAGATGGAGTACAGATATAACCATCCATCTAAGTTGTTTCATCTTGCTCCCTAACATCTACTTTATGTTAACTATTATTATACATATATTATTATAAATCGGAAGAAAGTCTAAGTCACATTATTTTTCTTCCATGTCCATAACCCCATCAATAAAAGTAACGTGCACATGTTAGGTTTAACATGATATCTTTTTCACAGGAAAATATAGAATCTTCAACAGATATACAAAAATCGTAAAAAGTTATTCACTGTACTATATTGGTTTTTTTTCCTTTGCCAACACTTTGGTATCAAATTTCATATCCATCATAATATAACATAACACATTTTTACTTTTTGTTCTATATCTACAAAACACACAAACAGCACAACGAATTTTAACCATTGCGGATCATGAAGTGTAGCACCCCCCAGACCTAGCAGTACAAAGTAATTAGCCAAAACAGTGCGACACTGCCCATTTAGCACGCTCGCCAGACGGCTTCGTCAACGGTCGACGCAACGACTACACATTTTGTTGTTGTTTACTGTAAGCACGTATGTATTTTTGCTGAGAAGTGCTCGGAATATCTGCATGCATTGTAACAGTAACGTTAGATGTCAAAATCGTAAATGACAGGAAATAGACCTTGCTGTAAAAATAATAAAGACTATGTTTTTGAAGTAAGAAAGGAGAAGTTTGTTACTTTAGTGGGTGAAATTAATTTTAAAATTTCAGAATGGTGCAGGTTTCCTGGTAGATGAAGTCCAGACTGGTGGTGGGCCTACGGGAAAGTTCTGGTGCCACGAGCATTTCAACCTTCCTACTCCACCGGATATCGTCACCTTCAGCAAGAAGATGCAGCTTGGTGGATACTATCTGAAGTCTGAATTCGTGTTAGTTGACACTTATTCAATATTTTAAGAATTTTTTTACAAATATAAAAACTAATTCTATATGTACGAGGCGTGTTTTTAAAGAAAGTACCGTTTTGCGATTCCACCAACGGCACAAGGATTGACCAGGCTCAGTACTTAAGTTGAATTTTGTTATTGATGGTTAGAATGTCAACAGAATTCAACGTTTCTATTCACCTCACAACTAACATTTCAATAAGAGTGTTGTGTGTACATTACATTTATTTACTATGAAACAATGTGTCACTTGTTCATAAAGACGTTATAATATAAAGGTACATTTGGTCCGAGTGAAAAACTAAATCGCAAATGCCCACTGAGTTTCACAATTGTCCATTTCCAGTCCTCCCCAGGCGTATCGAGTGTTCAACACCTGGATGGGAGACCCGGGCAAGGTGGTGATGTTGGAGGCCATCTTGGAGGTGATCAAGCGAGACAATCTCCTTGCGACCGTTGAAGCATCGGGCAAAGCCCTGATGGATGGACTCGGCTCACTACAGAAGGAGTTCCCCAACCTTCTCAACTCTCTGCGGGGAAGAGGGACTTTCATAGCCATTAATGCTCCATCAACTAAACTCAGAGATGAGATGATCACTAAGCTGAAGAAGAAAGGTTGGTTTCTTTGTTTAGCGATAATAAAAGTTATCCATTTTCAAAATGTTATAAAATAATTCTTATGTTCACTATAGAGCGCTGTAAAATTTTTAACTGTGTGTAGTTAACATTTTTTCAATTTCAATTTACCTTTGAGTTGATTTCACCAAATAAATAATCCCTATTTTTTTGTAAAATTATTTTATGAGTTTTAAAGTAACACAGTTTCACTCTGTTCTAATATGTCTCTAATCTAGGAATAATTTTTCTCTGCAATTGTTCTTGTGTATTTTTTAAAATAGGTTTTGTATTACGATTTTATTTTAAAATAAATTCTTATCATCACAACTAACCTAAATTTGAGAAAGCAAATACAAATGTCTTCTTTAATGTTACAGTCATAGATTGATCAAACACATTTACAATGTAAAATAACCAAAAAATATCATAATTCCTAGCACTTCATAGACAAAACTCTTATTTTATTATACAGATATGGAATTCTAAAGCGTGAATTCTTTCCAATTGCGATAAAAAGACAAGTGACAAGATTTTCCCTATCAAAATAATAGAAATTTCCACCCGGACTAATTTTATTTGAAAATAAAACAAATAAATACATTTCTGGAAACATATACGAGGGGGTACCCAAAAGTAACCGGAAATAGTCTGCCGAGGTCGGAGCTTTGGTAGTACGGGTGAGAGCCACTAGGGCATGTCTAGCGCAACTCTTTGCCAGTTCAGAACCGAGCGGGTCGTTGAGCTAGCACATTCTGTTCGTCTGTAGCGTCATTTTTTGCTGTAGCTGTTTCACTGTTGCTTCGTTTTTTATGATGGCAAGAACAACGCACCGCTGTGAAATTTTGTTTTTTTACTCGGTAAAACCGCTGCTGAAACTGTTTTAATGTTGAACACTGCTTACAAAGATGATGCTTTAGGGAAAACTCAAGTGTATGACTGGTTTTCTCGATTTAAAAATGGCGACCTTTCGATTGATGACGAAACTCGTTCCGGACTCCATCAACTGTCCGAATTGATAAAATATCCAAAAAATGCGAGAGCTTGTGCTCACAGACCGTCGACAATCGATCAACTGTCAGAAATTTGTGCAATAACTTGGAGCTCGGTTCAGCGAACTTTAACTGAAGATTTAGGAATGAGACGCATTGCTCCCAAATTTGTTCCTCGGGCTCTGACTGAGAATCAAAAATCACGTCGAGTAAAACATGTCATGAACTGAAAGAACAGCTCAGAATCGATCCAGATTATCTTTCAAAGGTTACTGGTGATGAATCATGGAAAAATAAAATTTTAACAGCGGTGCGTTGTTCACCTAAACTTGCCATCATAAAAAACGAAGCAACAGTGAAACAGCTACAGCAAAAAATGACGCTACAGACAAACAGAATGTGCTATCTCAACGACCCGCGCGGTTCTGAACTGGCAAAGAGTTGCGCTAGACATGCCCTAGTGGCTCTCACCCGTACTACCAAAGCTCCGACCTCGGCAGACTAATTCCGGTTACTTTTGGGTACCCCCTCGTATTGATGTGTTATCTGTAGGGTTGGAGGTGCATACCTCAGAGTGTAAGTAGTCAGTTTGATTGCTTAAGGAAAGAAGCAATTTATTAAAAGTAATTTTTTACAGGAGTCCAAGCAGGAGGCTGTGGTGACTTAGCTATCCGATTCCGACCAGCTCTTATTTTCCAACCATACCATGCTGACATCTTTCTCGACATCTTCCGACAAGTCGTCAAAGAAATTAATGGTTGAATGTTTTGAAAAACTTACTAAGTTGATGGAAATATTTTGTTTATTAAGTATCAAGTGTTTATGTTTCCAAGTTTTGGGAGTTGAAGAAATAGAATAGGACAATTATTGCTGTGAATAAAACTTTGCTGCAGTAGGCAAAAAAAGTCTGAGCTAATATGGCATATTAAAAGGTTAAGATTTTACAAAATCAGGCTTTAATAAACAACAATTTAGGTGATGCTGTATTATATATTAGTTTGTACACTAAAATTAACTGTCGTAAATAGTCATATAAATAATTTGTCCCATTCCAACAATCAAACTTAAAAAATCATTTGCTTTAGAATATTACAAAGAAATTAGGAACACTTTGTATATCTGGAAAGTTAAATAATTTTTCTAACGAAATCAAATGTGAGTTATAAACCATTTTTATCAATGAAATGAAGTTCTTATAAACATATTATTCACTAACTCAATACGCAACATAATGTTTTATCTGTGATGCTAGTCTTCCAAGTGACATGTCTTCCAAAGTTAGCAATGTTATAGTTTCTAAATTTCCATAAACTATGTAATGTTATGGTAAGTTGAATGTTACAAATAACTTTATGAGTGTTACAACTAGTAAGGTCTTCCATTTAAAAATGATGTAAATACAGTTGTCTTTATTTGCATTTTTTCATTGTAATATCACTGTGTATTGTATGTTAATTTTAAATTAAAATATATTTTAAATTTATGTTCTTTTATTTCTTTGCCAGTTCTTTTACAAATTTTCTCAATGTATATGTGATGAGTGTACACAATTTGATTTACTGACTTAGAATGAATTTTATTTTGAATTTACATTGTATTTGGTAAAACAATTCAAAATTAGGTATTATTATATGACGTAATTATTCCCCCTGTAGAAAAGTATCGGCATAAGAATCTATTTATTCCATGGACGGCTCAGCCTACAATGGCAGGGGTACGTTTTGGCAATTACAGGGGCTGCACTAAAACCTAAAACTACAATAAATTTGGCTCTGACTCAGGCAAACGATTTGCACAAAATATAAAACCAAAATCAGAGCCGTTTAATCATTGCCAACCCGGGGTAGTATTAACGTGATAAATACACGTCACTTTTAGCCTGTAATGCAGGACGGAACGTCCCCACACAGGAATGCCTGCCTGTAGGGGCCTACCAACAGGACGTACCCAGGCTGACCACTAATATGACAAATAATTTATTATAATTAATTTAGAAATATCTTTGTCTCTCACTAGCCACCAAGATATATTTCTTTAAATCAAACTAATAAATAATTATGTTCACTGGGTCAGTTCGGTCTATATGGATCATCCACGCAAGTGTATTTAGTGCCTGTCTCGACTTTCCAAACTTTCCAGAACTCTTGGCTACAAATAATTATTAATTATAATATGCTGATATTTATACTCATAAAAGAATCTCTAAAAACACTTATACTGCGTACTACAGTACTTAATACGGCACAAATTGACCTTAATAATTGATTCTTAAACTTGTTTAAGATTTTCCACTGGCAGGTCCTTACCAGTGTGTAAAGGTAATCATTTTAATTTTCTGGTAATTAATATTTCAAGTGCTTAAATATTTTAGAAAGAAGTACTTACTAAAATTAGTGAGACTCACACCCAACTCTTATAACTTTACTTCACAGGACACTTTTTCACGTACAGTATAACTTTCACTTTCAGTACAATGGAAACTCGCCTGATACATGACTGAAGCTCGACTGTCTACTGCCCCTAGCCAGGTTCGTCCACCCAAGCTTCACAATCCTGATATGGCCACGGGCTGCCACTTGCAGTGACGACAAAATCATTACTGAGCCAACTCAAACGGCTCGTTACAACTATACAGAAAGTAGATTATGATTTCGTGTATTCGCTAGGTGTGGGGCTAGCGCAGCCATCTTGGTGTCAGGATGACACAACTCAGTCGGCATGTAACCATGCTACTAAGAGGTTTGCCGAATAAACATTGAAGAGTGAAGTGAAACCGCATCACAGCGATTGACTGCCGAATTCGCAGAACTGGGTCTTCCGTTCACTCTTCGACTTGAATGTTAGTTCAGCCATTTTTTTTATTTTAGGACCCACTGACGCACTCTACCTTCAGTAATATTGTTGTCCCCAAACACTTCACCGAGCTCCTGATGATAAATTTGTATCGGTTTACAGTTCCTTCTTATTACTCACACACATCTCATAGTTCGCAGCATTTTTAATTAATGCAGAAATTTCAATTTCAATAGTCTCACCCCTAGCGGACAGACAAAAATGTAATCTACTTTCTGGATAGCCCTTGTATATAGTAAACCATTAACTTCAGCTACCAGTTTTATACCAGAATTGCAGATTGCCATCTGACAGCAAGTAAATGTTCTCATTTAAAAATAGGCCAAATTAACCTGTCAAGAGGAATAGAATATACTCAACTCATTATCGTGGTATGCCCCTGAACTGGTAAAACAAATTATAGTGATTTTATATTTAATTTACCTTTTATCGTCCCAGTTCAAGATAGGTTATTAAACTACAACCCTGGTTTCAGTGCTGGTTGCGCCATGATCACATATATCGCAAGGTGAATGAATATCATATTATCTTCTATCATGGCCCCGGGCTCAACTATCACCATGCAGATCATGTGAATAGCTCATTTTCCACAGGAAATTCACTAAAAATGTGCTCTATATTTTTTTAACTTGACAGTCTTCAGATGAAAGTTCATACCTTTGTACAATTAATAATGGCCAATGAAATAGTTTGGAACTTGTTGTGACTGAAACATGGATTGCTACAGATAAGGCTATTTGAACCAGCAATATGTAGGCTTGTTTGTTACAGACTTAGGATACAATAAAGAAACAACTCCTTTAAACTAACTGACAAATCTGTATTGTGAACAATTTTGGCATTTTTAAGTCCAAATTTACAATTTCACAATTAAGTGAAAAATAATAGTTAAAAATACAATATGGAGTGGAAAATTCTAATCTTTATTGGGTTTAGGGCGAACTCAGATGGCTAAAACATACCAGGAATTAGATTCTTAGTGATTAAACTTAGCAAAAATATCTTCAAAAATATCGCCAACTGTAACTACTCTCTTAAAGGCAAAATGTACAAAAGTTTTAAGAGCCTAGTTGCAGTGCGATAAATACAGTCTATCTCATCTGGTATGTGACACTAATGCTAAGATTTTCCTAAATATTAATTATTTTGTACGTCTTTAGCTTAATAACAGCTTACAATGCATTATTACACAAAATATATTTATAAAACTCACTTATACATTACATTAATGTGTACAACTTCAACAGCACTCAGTTATATTTACAGAGTTCAAGTTCCACACACATATCACAGGTGAAATTGTTGTGCATTGGAATTCCAAAACCGAATAGAATGTCTGTCAGTAACAAACCATTAAGGCCACGTTAAAATGTCCACAAAAGCTGACGCCAACAATGTTTTATTTCTTTTGTTCATTCATTTTAAATGGAAATGAAAATACAATAAATTTTATTAACCCAATTTAGAGAAAAAAAACTAAATATCTTTTTCCACAAATGAGTTTTCTTATAGAAATACAGGAATCAATCAAAACATACACCAAGAAACTAACCTACAGCCTAACTTAACCTAACAGACCTTAGAGCCAGATTAAAGCAAAAGATTATCTAAGTTAAACAGGGCTTTTAATTTAATAAATATAATGAACAAATTGACAAAATACTTGGTGGACGTTTTGACTAATTGGTTATTAAACCAAAGAACTCATTTATGAAAAACCTAGACATAACCTATCTATGATACTCTCAAAATAGTTTCATAATTTTTTTTAGAATAAGCACAATACAACGTATATTATATAATTACCTAACTGGCCTTTTCTCTTAAGATGCCCTTTTAATTTCTTTAATACTAAAAACGAAATGGTTACTTACTGTACATAAAACATTTATACTTCTTCAAAATATTTACTCTTTTATTTATGCAGTACAAACTTAATTAAAATTAACAGATAAAAACACTTCTTACAGTATTTTCACTTTTATTTAGGACTAACTTATACTATTGTTTATTTTCTTAAGAATTTGTACATTAAAATAAAGTTTATTCTATTCTAGATATGATCATATCACAATACTCGCATAAAATATTTAATTCATAGTATTCAATTAATGCATTTAAAATGCTTACTTTTATAAATGCACCCCCCAAGAAATATGATTAGGAGCTATACCAGTACAACTCCAGTTAAATATTAATTTATTTGACCATCGTTACAACTAGATTTGCCAGTGCTCGATCAAAGTGAAATTTTAGACATTGGATTACATTTTTTAACCAAAAATTTCTAAGAGACCGCTGACCATAAGTGTACAACATAATAAATTTAGGCGAATAATTCATTTCTATCAAAAACAACGCGCCTTTGACTTCAAAAATACAAATTTAAGTTACAATAGATCAATATTATCTTGTTGACAATGTTATGGCAGTAAATATTAACAATTTACTGAAAATTTGGAAAAATCACTAAACTAGGTGGGGACAGGGTAGCGTTAGAACCTTATTAGAAAGTTCATTGGGTAAAAAATATCCAAATATGACAAAGTCTACAAAGCAACTCTTCAATAATTACTGAATTGCTTTCATTCCAAGAGAACTTAATACTTCCAACTCGAAGTCTTTATTCTGCATCAAACACTAATTACTAATAAATTTTTTAACAAACTACTACTTAAGTTGCAACGGTGGTTAAATGAATTAAATATAACAATATACAATTAAAGCACATTGAAACAAATTTAAAAGTATTGGATAATTGACTAGCACGTTGAAGTGATACTTTTGTGGACATTTTTCTCACACACCATTTTACCATGGTTCGAAATGGTGAAATTACAAAAGTTTTAGAACTACCTAACAAATATTGTCAACATTTCAAAATTTACTCAAATGTGTATGAACTACCGTTCCGCTGTTATTTATAACTAAATGAATTATACTGTTTTCACCAAACAAACATTGTTACAATTCAGATGTACTAATGATAGCAAAAAAGATAAAAAAACTGAACAGAAAAAATAGTTTACACTTGTTTTACGGGAATAGTGAAAAACGCTTAGCACATACGATGTAAAACAATAAATTATCCTTGCTATGATTTTTCAAAGCAATGTGTCAAACTGTCGTAATTTTACCAACAGGAGACAATGAAGTCTAGGCATTTAGGACGTCTGAGTGACTTCCTCTTCGACTTTGCTCTTTTTTGCCTGTGGTTCTTCTTCGTGAGACTCTGCCGTTCTCTTCCCTGAGGCAGAGTCTTCGGCAGCCGGGGACTTGAACTGGACGATGACGCACGTCATATTGTCACAACCTGTACCGTCTCCGGCTGTGTTGGGAGCCAGGCAATGGTCGAAGAGCTGAAATTTTGAGATAATTATTTCAGATTAAAATAAACAGTATGAGTGAACTGAAACTTACATTCTCCCTATAAAAGTAAACTAAATAATGGGTGGTACCTTAATTAATTATAAAATTATTAAATCCTTATGAAATGTATATTTCACAAATCTAACGAAAAACACTCATCAAATTTGTCTAATACACACCCTTTTACTATACTGTAAGCCTAGAAGCGTTCCACTATATTTTCTTCAGCGCCACCATGATTTAAGGGTTTTGCAAGCCTTTTGAAAAAAAATCATTACTAATTTTATAAATACTGATAACATAAAATATTACATACCATTTAGTTTTGAACAAAAATCAACTGAAATAATATACACAACAAAAATCATGAAAATCGCTAAAACTCGTATTTGGGTACTTCAGCAGTTCCTATACAACACTGGATCAAAAAGAATCCAACACTATTTTAATGGCAAAACAATAAATAATGACTAATTAATGCAGTTCACCACTAAAAACTATCTAAAACACTAAAAAAATTTGTTGCACAACATGAAACAGACGGCAGCGTGACGACAGACTATGGCTTCTAGGAAAATATAATATTGCATCAAAGTTGTCTACAAACATTGATAAACTCAAAGATACATAAATAAATAGTTTGAAATCTTAGCTTTCCAATGACATGTTTATTGCATGTCTTAAACTAAATACAATATCTAAAACCAATACACGGCAGTAGGCGAAAATTTTGCCGGTGGCGCTCTAGGAACGACCCTGTCGTGTCCATATCACCGATAAAAGCTTCTAGGATTAAAAAAGAATATTTATATATAAAGATTGATAAAAAAAAGCAAAAGTTTTAAGGTGAAACTTTTTAAGAAAATTACCAAAATATCAATACCCTGAAGAAATTATTCATTTGTACATTTAAATGCTCATAACTTTTGAACCTTCAGTTAGACATATTGATGGTGTCATATTTGGGACCTTAATAAAACTATAAACCATGAAATTTTAGTGAAAATCATTAAGAGCGGATTTCGAAAGATTTGTATTTATCAAATTTTAAGGGTTTTTAGGGGTAAACTACACCTAAAAGTAAAAAAATCAGTGTGGTCTGCAGACCCTGAGATCACACTGAGAGCTTAGACTATAGACATCAGTCCGAAATCCACTTGTTTGGATTCAGCCTCAAATTGGATTCAACCACCCTCAACTAAAATTTTAAAAAAATTGTTTAATTTTGACAAAAATAATACTTTCTCCATATAATATTTATGAGGGGAGAAAGTAAAGAAAACCGACAATATTGCCTAATAAAGTCTTAAAATTTACAATCAAGTGTGTAGTGAGAAAGGCACTTAGATCCTAATTTACTTCAGGTTAGGTTAAGTTAACATGCGTTAACTAACCTCTTCACAGATCTGACTGAGCCGCGTGGTCCCTTGCTCCAACTTTATCCTGACAAAGTCCACCACCTCCTGGCTGGTCAAGGAGTTCCAGATGCCGTCACAAGCCAGGACCATGAAGTCATCCTTGCTAGGGTCTACGGAGAGTGTCCGCACATCGGGCAGGGCGGTGATCATCTGCTTCTGTGGAGGCAGAGGCGCTACTTTCTTGTAAGAGTGGTCTCCTGCAGTGATCAGAAATGCAAAATCATGTACAAACAGAAGGCTACAACCACAAGGATATATTTTTTAAAATACCCCTAAAATCAAAAGTTCAAAAAAAAATGCTTCGAGATACCGTGGATTGTTACATACCGGATTTCATTCAAATCGAACCAATAGTCTTGTCTCTAGGCTTCTGCACATACATACACACACACACACACACATGAGAGACATCACTTTTTTTCAAATCAGGTAGGGACTGACTAAAATGGGTAAATTCACAAAAAACTTAATTTTGAAAAATTTTACAAAAACACAATACTGAACTTACTTAAACTACCGTACAAGGAGAGAAATTAAATATCCCAGTCACAGCAGACCTGCGTACTCAGAGAATTTCCAAATCAATAATATAATAATAATAATATGACAAGGTTTATAAAAATCTGTCCATAAACATGAGAATTATTTGCCTATTCTCCATAAGATTAGCATGGGAAAGTGTGCAGGTTAGCTGCTGTGAGGAACAATGAAAGTAGTCATTTCTACCATACATAATTTTTATCTTAACATTTATACCAACTTTCATCAACATCTGTCCATAAATAAAGGAGTTTGCCTATTCACTGTATGATTAATATGGGAAAAGAGTATGCAGGTTTGCTGCCATGATAAACACATAAACTATGATTTATAAGTATAAATGGATGGATCTCAACCAAATGAAGCTAAATATCAAGTTTCATCCAAAAATATTAATTGACGGGTGAAATATTATTTTTTCTTTATCCTCCATAAGATTAACATTGGAGCACCACATTACAACATACTGTGTTTAGATTTTTTAATATCTCGGTAACCGTTGGAGATAGAGAAAAACTTTAAGGAACTTAACTGTGTAGTTTTTAAGCAGATTCCAATGGTGAAATATAAAATAAGAAATTTTTAAAAACTACATGTGAAAAACGCAAAAAACCCATATTGAGGTACACAACCCCCCCCCAAACTACCCATTCCCATTGACCGATATATCTGGACCATTTTTACAGTTATCGTGTTCACAGACACATATATATATTCAAACAAGAAGATAAAAATATATATATATATGTATATATAAATTTTAACGACTATTGTTTTTGGACTCTGGGTTAAAGTCTTACCATGACACCTACGGTAATAACTTCTTCCCTATGGGAAATTCGCTAAAATCTATGGAATAAATGTAATGCCCTGAAAACAGAAAAAGAATCGTTCAGAATGTTACTGGTAATTAATCACTATAAGAAAATATCATGAACAACTCACCTATTGCCCTTGACAGATTCAGCCCTCCGTTGACCCTGCCGTCATTGGTCACTTTCCCCCCGGCGTTCTCTATCCTCTCCCTCTCAGGTTCGTCCTCAGGTTTGTGATCGCAGCTCATTTCGTAGGCTTTCCCCTCTCGGCTGACCACGCACCTCGAATCGCCGGCATTTGCCACGTACAGCTCCGAGCCCACCAGTAGCGCCACCACGGCTGTGCAACCGCTGTCAAGCCCAGGCTGTGAATCATTCCCAAATTTCGTATGACTACAAGTCTTATGTAGCATGAGTCTATTATGTAATAACGACATGAGGATCCTATATGAGTAACTTGATGTAAAATGAAAAATATTTAACACAAATATTTTTTACTATCTCTTTCATAGTACCCAACTCATTTTTACATACACCCACAGCAGCACATATAACTGTTAAAGTTGACTAGTCATAATACAAGCTTGTATAAATTGGTTTGGTATAGTAGGCCTACTATGATGAAGACAAAAATTTAAGAAGGAAAAGGTTACTCTCGTTTTCAAGGACAAGTATTACTTAAAGATCTTGTTAATTCCGTGTGTCCATAAAGACGGACAGAAATTGAGTTGAGACCAATTTCAGCCCTACTGAGGTAAGAAATGTAAAAATATCATAATTTCAAGCAATGTACAGATAAAACTCTAATTTTATTTATGTTAATGAACATTTAAGCAATTTCTTGACTAAACAACTAAGAAAAGAGAGAACCTTTCATTTTTTTACCATAGGCTACACTAAGTAAGAATTTCTCTTACTTTTTTCCACATTTTTAAAATGTCGCAAAACGATAAATGAGTTCATTATTCATGGTTTGCACATCAATTAAATAGACGAAACTGCTAATCTAACTATTGCAAAATGAAACTTGAAGAAAAAACTGACATACGACACGTAAGCCCACGTTATGGTTAATGCAACGTAAATGCAGCCGACACTTAACTTATTAGTTTATTTACATCAGTTGTTCAATCACAACAAAAACACATTTAAATAAATAAATTAAAATAAAAACAAACTCAAGACCTAAAGACAAAAAATCACTATTTGGTTTTGACAGCAGACAGCTGAAAACTACGTTATTGGATATTGTCAACATATTGATAATAATTGCTCTCCTTAAATTTTAGTTTTTCAAAAACAAGTTATTACCTCTTCACTGAAATCATCTTGACCATGAGGAAATCCCATTTCTTCATCATCTTCTTCTTCTTCATCCAAAGAAGAGTCATCCTCACCATCATCATCATCTTCTTCTTCAGCTCCATTATTCACTTCATCACTAGAACCCTCCTCGCTGCACAAAATCATCAATTATGTTCAGAGACTTGATTTTTTTTAACGGTGACAATGTTATTTTTTACAAGGATAATTAATTGGTAAAATTATGGACTAGAATCCAAACAATTTAAAATTTAATAAGAATTGGCCAAAAGTTTCCTATTTCGGTATTTCATTTTTACCAAATATCTTCTGGTAAAATCACCCTTCAACGTTCCCTAAGCGATCAAAGGTTTATCAATGTGAAACTCTGTGTTAATTTCAAAATATAATTATTACACTAACATTAAAAAAGTCTTAGAGCAAATACAGTAATAGCACTAGGAATGCATTTGTAATTGTAATCCTAGCAGCAAGAACCAAAGTTGAAATTTTACCTTCCAGCATCAGCTGTGAAGGTTTCATCCTCTTCTTCTGAATCCGAGTCTTCTTGAAGGAGCTGTTTATAAATTTCAGCCGAAGACACTTTGTTCTTTTTCGGTGGACTGGTGCTGGTGATCGCTTCGTTCGCTGAACCACCTGTATCTTTCTCAGAGGAACTAGACACATCGTGTGTCTCACCGTTGCTCAATCCCGAACTGTCCGGTTCTGTCCGATTAACCTTCTGACCTTCTGGCACTTCCGCACTAACGCCTTTGTCTAATTTTGACTTCACAGCCTTTAACTCTGACTTCTCACTGCTTTCAACTTTGACTTCTGCTTCAGATTTGCTTTCACTCTCGGTCTCTGCCACTTCCCCGTTGACATGGGATTCCCCGTTGCATATAACCGGTGTTTCTTGGTTGCCACTAGACGAGCTGCTCACCTCACCATCTCCACCTGAGAATTATGTGAAATTGGTCAATAAGATTATCAAACTGACAAGGTTACAATGAATTGGCCTTAACAGATGGCCTAAAAGGTCATAAAGGCCTAAAGGTAAAGCTAGCTGTAGCCCTGTCACTACACCACGTGCATTAGTCTAGATTGAATACATTGAAGTACACAGGATATTCAAATATACATACGTACATTTTCAATGATCGCTAGCTCACTCATTGCAAAAAAATATACACCAAGAATAACACCTAGTATCAAAAGAGTAGTTTACTGGAATAAGGGCTAGCTAGGACTGCCGAGGATATTCGACCAGAAAAACGTTGGTGTGTTAGGAAGAGTGTATCTAGTCCTGTGCACCACTGAAACTATAGTCCTGTACCTAAGTCCTGTACACGTTACCGGCAACAGTGATACACAGTAACAGTGGCTGGCTGCCCGCCAGCATTTTATCAGTTCCGGTCAACCAGTGTGTGCATAAGCTCCCATTCCCTCCTGTGGTTCACTATTGGAACAGCCAGTAAAATATCACTTTTCCAAAATCGTGTTTGTGAAAGTAGCATTACCTTTAGACGAGCCAGCTCCACTTCCGGAAGGGCCTGCTGCTCCTGCGGTCGACCGTCGAGCCCGTAACATTGGCGAAACAGGCGGCTTGCCTTCACCCTTCAACCGCCCTAATGGTCCTCCTGCACTCCTGTATTTGGCCATCACCTCTTCTAATGGCATTGTGGCTTCTTGAACCAGGTTATTCATCTCCTCTTCATCAGATTCTGAACCATCTTCTGAAATGTAAGTTCTAATTTAAAATCTATATTGGTTTAAGTTTGTCAAAAACATTCCAACAAAAAAGAAACAAGATAGCTTTTACAACACATTTTAAATCAAACTGTTCTTTAAAATTAAAAACATAAAAACAAAAAGTTTATTAGATCATAACCTAGGTGGTGTTTAGCCTATCATTACCACTGAGATTAATTTCTGCAGATATTACATCTCCATAACTACCTTAAAAAAGCGGAAACTTGGAGAATATCTACTTATCAAATCAGAAATACCACTACATGAGCCTGAAATCAAATAATTAAGAAAAAATATAGTATAATTTACCTAGTTCTGAAAATTTATCATGTAATTAATTGATTGGGTCGGTCATGAACCACTTTTTCAAATTTTAAGATTAAGATTTTTGGATGCCTTACCTTCATCCGAGCCTGTTTTATTATCCTCTTTTCCACTTGCTATTTTTCTCAATACTTCAATAACTTCTGGAGTTGCTAGGGTAGCGTCGAAACCAAGGAAAGCATCTTTCAAAGCCTGTTCATAATCTCCTTTCTTATAACTGTCCGTTTGTTTAATGTATTTTGGTAAATTTTTCGAACAGTATTCTGCAACTTCATGACCTCCATGCCCATCATAAACAGCAAAGAGGGATGAATTTTTCTCAAAATTTAGAATACAATTATGGGCATCCTGAAAAAATAAATAACATAGGTATTGCAGATCATTTTTTAAGAACTAAAAGGTTATTACTGTAGCCTATGTGATCCTAAACAGGAAAATGCCATCCGTTACATGAGTTGTGGCGCAGTTGGTTGTACGCTGACGAACCAGGAACGGCCCTGGTACGATAACAGAATAGCCTACCCAATCATTATAGGTCAGTCATCAAGGAGTCAGTACTGTCATTGACAGTACCATTTACTGAGTTTTGGCTATAGAAATAAATGCTATAAATATCAATAACTCACCTAACTTAATTCCGCCGAGTCTTGACTGGATGTCAGATGATTTATGTTTATACAATGTATAAATTGGTCGGTATACTACCAAAATACCCATACATGTATTGTTTAACCTCTTAGGATCTGATTAATTTCCAGTAAACCCCCAGCCAAAGGTATTTTTTAACTCGTTTTACAAAATCCAAAAACACTTGACTCACGACTTCCCCAATCCACCTCATCTCTCTTACTTACCTCTGATATCTAAAAAGTTGGTGGCTTAAGTAATTGAGGTTACCTAAGTAAAACCTATTTTTGCTAATTTCACAGCCAATCACACAAGGCTTCATTTATACCTCGGTTGCTTTCAGGTTCAGGCATTTGGTTGTTTCTGGGATGTTTCATTTGTAAACAGCTGACCTGAAGATTGAATAATAGCAGACCAAAAATGTTTAACTTCTTAAAACAGAATGAGGGCCAAGTTTGGATCCCAATTAAAGGAGGTAAGTCTCGGCTGGAACTTGGACATTTCAAGGTTATTAGGGCCTATCCCTATAGTGTTAAAAATACTCATGAGATGAACAATGATTACTTCAATCACTTGATGAACAAGTATTACTTTTCAAAATAGAGCTTTAAACCTCTTTTTTCTAAACAAATTTCAAAAACCTTTTTGAGCATAGACCTAAATTGGAACGCCTAGTAGGTTAATAACAATTTCTTTTAAAATTATTTTATCCCTTTCCACAGATGTATGGACTTGAACTGCGGCCCTGTGTGTGTTAGGACTTTGGTTGCAAAAGAATTAGGGTCTAATTCGATTCTAGGTAACATTAAATATAGTTTCAAATGTTGATTTAAAAAATATATTGTCCTTCGATATCACTTGAATATAACATTTAAATAGTGCTACCTACGTTAATAGTTTAAATTATCGATTATGTTTTACCGTGAAATTTAGCAGCTATAGCAATCTGCCTTACTCAGCTTATGAACAGCAAATGTTCCTTCGTGTTATGTTGAAGTTTCACATCAATAAAGACTCTGCTCTTTTTGCTTTTGGTATAAATGAAGTTGAAAAGTTATAATTACAAATTTTTAAAGCTAATTCAGGATGTTATAGGTAAAGTTCATTTTATATTTAAATTTAGTGAGCAAACATTAAGGCTTAAGAAACTATTAAGATTCAAATTAAGTCATAAGTCAGTATTCTCAATTTCAGTAATTTGACCTATTGTCAATAATTTCTTATATTGGATGAAAATATCTCTATCCGCCTAACTTAACCCTCGAAAGGTTTTACCATCGATTATTCGACACCACGCCCGGTCGTCGAAGGTTCACCATCGATCAATCGACGGTAGGTAAGCTTTTACAAAAAGCGATGGTATGAATACATTTTCGGTTAAAACTACATTGAATGTGGTATCGTTGTTTTCTACAGGTCATAAGCTTTCCGCCGAGGTATGTTTCGTTTTGCTTACTCTATGCGTCAGAGTTCCTTTGTTAGTTAAAACATCAGTCTTCAGTTGCGCGGTTATGTCGCTTTGTTTACAATGGTTGCGTTACACGTTCTCGTCGCGTTTGTATGGTGTTCTGATCTTATTTTCACAATTTTAAAATTGATAGCAGTGACTTAAGTGTATAAAACTATATATTTTTATTTTCCTTATTAAATTTTGAAAAACTTGGCTATCTTCAGTTTTTGACTGGTAAGTTATTTATTTGCTGTGTTTTGTGGGGGAGCAACTTTGAGAAAGTTGTTGAAATTTTTTTTATCAATTTTAATTGGATACGCCCATCAAAAACCAAGGTAAAAATAAAACATATTACTGTAACTAATGTAGATTAAAATTATGTATAATATGTTAAAGTTACTATATTTTTACTATTTTACGTGAATTCTTTAGTAAAAGCCTGCAAAAAAGAGGTGAACCTCAAGGGTTCAAATAGTGAACAGTTGGAGGGTTAACATTGAGGACACTCCTGAACCATAGGCTATTCCTGTGTTTTGGTGCTTAATTTTTATTATCTAGTAAAAGTAAACATAAACAATCATAATTCCATATAGCCTACCGTTAATATAATTATTTCCAAGATTGAACATTTTAATACTTATGAGGTTATGGACGCAGAACACTCCTGTCAATCATTCCATTAGAGGACATCCTAGCTAGCTTTGAAACAAACTCGGGTTCAAATTGAATAGGCTACCTAGATAGGCTCAAGTTTACTGAAGCTTGCCAGCAAAAACCAATGAGCTTCAAATGAAAAACAAAAGATTAATAGTTAAACGATATCAAAGCCAAGATCATAAAATAAAAACGAGGTTAATAAAACAATTAGTTGAGATTAAAGCTACTTACTTCTTGTGAGATTCGCCATCCCTGCATTGAACTTGCGCCGCACCTCACTTGATCTCCATCATGATCACTACTATCTTTGGAAGTTTTCGGTTCAGATAGATAGGCTCCCATGATTAAATGCTGATAACTGAACGTTACCTGATTAAAATAATTTTACCACCACAAACAGTTTAAAATTACAGTGTGATCAGCAACTCAGAATAAAGCCGCCATGCCACTTGCCAGTTGTCGACACACACTCAGTTAGCCTGCTTTTCGCCGCCTTGGTAATTACTGATCTCACTTCCGTCTTCTACACTTTGGACATTCAAAGACAATAAAATCATACTATATGATAAACTTTAATACCTTTGTAATATTGATTCTTGTTCGTGGTATGAGAGATTAGCCCCTTAAAATTACTGTACGAGTGCTATTGTTTATGACACTGGTGTTTAACCAAAAGTGAAAGTAGTGTGGAATTATGTACACATGACCCCATTCATAGTACAATGCTATCTTCAAGAACTTCATTGCTATCTTAAGTCAATCATATTAGCTGAAGTCAATTGAGTCCATAACAAACAATTAATTATCATACATATAAGAAATATTTCCATACAATCATTATATTAATCCAACTGTTATCAAACCCACACCATTCTGAAAACAACGTTCAACGTTCTGAAACCAACATCAGGGCACATTTTAGTTCAAAATTAGACAGTAATTCAATTACTATTCGTTCATATACTGTAAAATTGAGTGATAAAGTAGCAACTAATTAATGCATATAAACTATTTTTTATTATAATAAAATTAATAAAAATAAATTATTTTAATAGTCAAATCTTTAATCATATATTGGTTTTGTACATAAATACATTCAAAAAGGTAATACAATAAAAATAAATTAAATGGAACAAAAATATGTTTCTTATACAAAACGACCGAGCTAAATTTATCAAATATTCTTCTGACGATTCTCATTTAATCTTGATTTGATTGTCTTCAATTTTTGACATGGATCTAAGTTATGGGGGGTGATAGCAGATTTATGGAACGCAAAAAGTGATACGGAAGTAGTGTTGCCTAGCAACGGTTTATATTATTTCAGTTAATTTTTTGACACGAATAGATGACCTCAAAACATTCCTTTAGATATATCCATAATCTAGCATATTTCCCACAGGGAAGTAAATACAGTATAGTCTTATAATTTGATCCGTACTTTACTAGTACTGTAATTACATGTAAACAAGTGAAACGTCAGCGTGATAGAGGAAACTGACGCTGACAGTGTGTTAATTAACATTACTGTAATAATAATAATAATCTGATTATTGTTACTAATTATTAAGGAGTGTCTATGACTATAAGATAGGTAGAAAGTATAAAACTATTAATTTTATACTTTATTATTACTTTACTACCTTACTTATTAAGTAAGATAAATTACCAGTAACATGATGACACATTAGCCTGCGCAACCTGAAAAAAGAGTGATTTAAGCTTCAACATTTTTACGATAGAATGCGCTTAAGGTACGATTGTTTTAGAACGGTTTGTACAAAATCCACTAGAATGCGCTAAAGTGCAAGTTTTGTCGTCTGGCTGGAGTCCTGTTTGTATTTTCTCCTGCCCTGCCTACTCTATCCACCTATACGGCCCCCTCCATTGCCGTTCTCATCAGTCTTGTTCGGTTTCTTTCCTAGGCGCTGGGTTATTGTGTTTAGAGATGTTCGTATGGAGGTTAGGGTTTTTTTCGACGTGATTTTTTATGATCGTCGACGTGATTTTATGATTTAATAATGTTTACATGTTACGCAAATGCAGTTTATATGAAGAATAATGCTTAATCAAAATCAAACCATGTAATACATGTACATAAATGAGATCGATGAAAATATTTTTCAAAAACAAATGGAAAAATGAAATTAAATCAGTGAAATTAAATCAGTGAATCCTTTTTTAAAACTAATTTCATATTTATCATAATGTCCGGTCCCCTACTGAGATCGGGCGAGTGCAGAAAATTTGCCCCCAACATTTTCAACAAAACAAAGTGTACGAATTGTTTTCGTCAGAAAGAAGAACACAGTGCGGAAGCTCTGGAAAGTAACAGGGTAAGTTACTTGATTTGAAGTTGCCAAAGGCCTAAACCTAATGATCACCCATACCCACAGATATAGTATAACTTAAAGGTTCATTTCCTCCAGTAAAAGCTAAAAATTGATCAAACTTGATAGAGCTAATAATAATAAAACTTAAATCATTCCAATTTGTATATCTTATTACTTCTATTCAGCTTTAATCCAGTGGTAGATCTGGTTAATAGTATCTTAAGGCTGAATTGGAATACACCAATCTGAGATTGCAGTATATCAACAAATTAAACAAGAATTAATTAGCAATTAAATTTTTTGTGACTGGAACTGGAATTTAGTTTTTTGTAAATTAATCCTCTATCTGTGGGTTAAAATTTAGTCTTGCACAACTAACCAATGCACTACAGGGTGCTATAAGCTTACCCCGTAAACTCAATGACCTAAAAGCTATAATAGGACAGATTTTGAGACTTCTTGTAATAAATTACCTTATATTTAGATGTAATGGTGTGGTTTCTATTACTTGTTATAGTATGTTAGTATGTTGTATTAGGGGCAAATTGTTTAGTTTAATTAATAAGGAAATATAATTCTGTTCTTCATCTCTGACAACTTGTGTATTCAAACATTAACTATTAGTATTACAGTGATTAATAAAGTATGATGCACTCATTGAAACTAACTTATATTTTGTTAAGTTTGTGTATCAATATCTTTAGTATTTTTAACATTTTAATAGGTAATAGTCCAGTAGTTTTGATACTACTTAATGTCGACCTGTTGTTTAATTAATTAATAGTCCATTAAGTTAACAAGTGCCGAGGCGGTAGGCCTACGGATATTGTTTTAAAACTAATTATTGTACTACCGGTATGAAAGTTATGAAATTAAACTATTATATAAATATTACTAGCCTGTTTAATATACAATTGTCCCTAAGCAAAAAATATCTGCGCCATCCTTCAACAGATTTTTTGTGATGAGGGATTGTATCAGTATTTTAATAATTGAAATAACTTAAATTTAAGACATATGTTAATGGTACTCGGTGGAAATATTATTATTCCTACCTCAGTTACCGGCCGAATAAATTAAGGTAGACAGTGGGAATGGACTTTTTTATTGAAAAAGGACTTGCCAGGTGGAAGAGAAACCTTCGGTCAGCGACCATGTGACTTTCTAGACACCTGTCTCTGCTTGAGTGAAAGTGAACAGCTGGTATATTCCTATTGACTAACATCTTACATATACTTTTCTAGTTTGTTTTTGTTAAGTGACTCGCAGAAATCGTATCAAAGTTTGTTTTGTTTAATAATTGCTCATTGAAATTAGCCCAGTTTTGTAAATTTCAATCAAGAAAATTTGATGATTGATACTTTACCTTTGCTCGTTAAAAGGGGGTGAAAATAACTTTTTTAGCCCTGACCAATGTTCTGAGTTAAATCGGTGTCAGGCCTACCGAAAATTCAATAGCTAGTGAGATATGTACCTCATCAAAAACATTGTTCCTTTTCAAATTTCATACAAACATTCCCTTTATCCTATTATTTTCCCTATTATTTTAGGGGGTATTAGGATCCAAATATTTTGAAGACAGGTTATAGTTTTAATGCCAGTGCCTTTTGTGATGTCATGTAAACTCTGTGCCTTCGAGTGCACTTGTTCATACACCATTTAATATATGGGTTCTAGGTTGCTAGATGTCATTTTTTACAAGCAATTTTTACTTTGAAACAAAAGCAGGGTAAAAGGCTTTAAGAGGAAAGGTTTTTAGTAATGTTTTTCCTACATTAACATATTCATACCTCAGAATATGTTTACAATCTTATTACAGTATATTGAATTTTAATTAATTTTACATTGTAAGACTACTTTCATGCCCTTACAGCTTTATCTCATAATTTAAAGGTAGGCCTACATTAAAATTAGGTACTTTTTTTGGAGCTTAAACCTTAGTACCTAATTAGAGACGGTTGTATACATTTACTAGAAACAGAGCCAACAACGGTCTCTAGAAAAAGGGTATCCCAATGTATTTCTTTTGGAAAACGTGTTTTTTTACTTTTTCACCGTAAATACTAAAAAACGTCAAACTTTCATATTTTTTGGCAAATCTACAGGGTGAAAGCTTTCTAATGACATATTAATCAATGAAATTGGTCCAGTGGAACTCTAGATTTAGTTGTACAAAGATTTTTAAGACTGAATTATTATAAGAATAGATTTTCCCAAGATATAATAGTACAGATTCACTCAACCTTTGCCCCCAGAATGTTTACTTTGCCTAATACACTCATTAATAAATGTTAAGATAATTAATGTAATAAGATAGCAATAAAGTGTGTCCATTGCAGCTAAAGCCCCCCCATTTCATGTTAAACTGCAAAATATTATGATAATTCAATATGGTGAACTAAATGTCATAAATCTCAATAATGCATTAGTTGAAAGATTATATTTGAAAAAAGGTTGTATTTACTTCCCTGTCGGAAATAGGTTAGATCATGAATATATCTAAAGGGAATGTTTTCAGTTCTTCTAAACAGCTGTTCTTATTCTTAAATATTAAAAATTCAATAGAAGCTCTAGTAATTTCTATGGAAACCTGTTAGCAAATTTCCCTTAGGGAAGAAGCTATTTTAAATTTTCATCTTACAAATTGCCAACACCCCCTCCCAGAGCTAAGACATAACCATGTCAAAAACGATTGTATGTAGATATCATTTCAATTTAATATTTATAAATCATTACAGTTTGAATTTCTCAATCATGTCTTTCATTCTGTTTTGTCATACATTCTCATTCTTTCAGTCATGCATTTAACTCAGTTCGACGGTTAATTTTATCTTCCAAGTTGGCTAAAATTCATCAGGATTCTGTACATTTCAGGGAATTTTTGTCAGAGGGAGCTTTTCACTGTGAAACTATCTTGATATATTCATAAGAAATGTGAAAACGTAATGCTGTAAAATAAAGATCAATCTACTTATGTACTTGAATTATATGTTTCCAGCAGTGTGTAGAATGGTGTTAAATTGTCAGGTGATAAGTTTGGAGGGGGCTGACGCTGGAGTCGTTTACAGAGCTTTGGAATGCGGGGTCAACGACCTCTCGACTATCTCCTATCCTATACTCGCCGATATCTCATTCTCCACCAGTTTTGTTGATCCTGTCGCCTTGTTCGTTATCAGCTAGCAATTGTTTACGTCAACATAACTGGAAATTACGAGGGAATGTTTCTACAAACCAGTGAAGTTACCGTCGTCAAATATATTTTTCTGATTTTAGCGAATTTCCTATAGGGAAGAAGCTATTACTGTAGGTCTCATGGTAAGACTTAAACCCGGGACAATGTTATTTTTTCGTTTTAGGTGCCCAGAGCCCAAAAACAATAGTCGTTAAAATTTATATATATGTCTGTGAACACAAATACTCGTAAAAATGGTCCGATCGAGACCAAATTTAGTAGAGACATGTATTCCTACATTTTCTCGGACGAGTTCGTAAACCAGACATATCGGTCAATCGGAACGGGTAGTTTGGGGGGTTTGTCCGAAATTTTTTTGAGTAGTATGTGCCGCTATATTTTTAATTTAACTAATGACCATTTGTGATCTGTTTAAAATTCCTAAAGCTACCTTATTTTACGATTTTATTAGATGAAACTGTTGATAATGTACAACTTAAATAAAAAATTCTATTCGGGATGTCTCCACCAAACAAAACATCCTAGATTTATAAAAACAGTAATCCCGGGACTCGGGATCGGCTTCATTCGATCCCGAAATCCCGGGATTGAAATTTAGGTCCGGAATTGACATCCCTAGTGACAATGGAACGACATAAAATGTAGCGTAGTGCCGCTATATTGTAATGTAAACCAAGTGTCACGTGATGATCGCTGAGAAATCGCATATCTAAGTAAATTGCAGACGCTTTTTCTACACACATTTTCGTTGATAAAATATAAATTTGTTTAGTTTTTAAGACGGTTTTAATTGATGTTTTGCCAAAATCGTAAACAAATTCGACCTTTCGAATCCATATTACCTTTAAACCCCGATATATTAATAAATGCGTGTGGTGTCATTTTGTTTTTCTCGTAAAGTACTATAAATCACACAACTTTCATAAAAATCGTTAGAGCCACTGTTGTGAAATTCTTTTACGTATCATTTTCGTGGGTCGGGGGAGGGTTTAGGGGTATAATACGCTTAAAAGTAAAAATATAAAAAAATACTCGGAGATACATTGAATTGTTAACTACAAGATTATAAAAATTTCACGAAAATCGGACCAATAGTCTCGTCTCTAAGCTTGTGCACATCCCCACACACGCACAGACATATCCATCAAAAACTCACAATCGAAAATTCTGACGAAAACAATACTTTAACCTTATACTATCCGTACAGTGGGAGTAAGTAAAAAAATGCCTTCAAAATGTATGATACAAATGCAACACATGGGTGTATTGTTGTCAGGGTGCGGGCGCCACCACGGCGACCCAGTGTGTAAAGGCCTTCGAGACTGGTGACGCCGTCCATTATCTGGCCAATTATTCTTATCACGTCACCGCCATCGAGCTGATACAGTTGAGGATTATCTCACCCATGTCACTGACCTCGGGCTGTTCGCTTTGTTATTTATCGGCTTTGTCTTGGTATTTTTAAAATGATTCATTCGTTATCATTTTTTATATCATATTTTTTACTGTGACGGTGGCGACGTCCTGTAATCCAGCTATTGGAGGTCACGAATTGTGGATCGTTGTGAGCGATGGTCGGTGGGTGTAGTGTTCTCTTGAGTCCGCACTATTGAATCCGCAAAGACCATCCTTGTAATTAGTAAATACAGAGCCAGCCAGTAGATCGAATTCCACGTTAAACTGTAGGTCTCTTAGATATGTCATCGGCTGTTGGGCTATTAATTAACAGTTCTGTCTAAGGAACATGAACAGTCTTAGTCAGTAACAATACTACAAGATCGCGCCACAATCATCTTACACTTAATACTCATTCATTCTTGGCAATAGTTACCTTGTGGTATGGTTGCTATTTCAATAATCTAATCTGATCAATTCCCATAAATAATAAAACTAAACTGTATCAGTTAACTAACATATTTTCTCTCTAAAGGTAAAACTGAAAAATTGTTTTATAATTCTATTTTAAAATTTGAAACATTAATTATTTTTATAACACCCTCTCACTACAGTAGAAAGCATTTAAAGTGATACCCGACTCACAAACCTTTAGATTAGATTATTTGAAATGGCGACCATACTACAATGTAGGTATTTTAAGCCAAGTATGCATGAGGGTTGTAAGATGATTGTGGCGCGATCTTATAGTCTTGTTACTGACTAAGGCTGACACGTTCCTTAGACAGGACTGTAAATTAATAGCCCAATAACCGATGGCAACTAAGGGACCAACAGTTTAACCTGGAATCCGAACCACTGCCTCTGAATTACGAAATGAATTATGACGATCGTCTTTTTGGTTTGACAAGAGAACACTACATCGACCGACCATCTCTCCGTGGTTACCATATGGCACTAAACCGAAATATACCCACTCTTGCAGGCTCGGAATAGCTGTGTAAATCTGTTTATTATGGTGTTACGTCGTTTCGCGCGAGGTTGTCGCTCCTGAGGTTGGCCCGCGGGCAGGTTCTCGGTCCGATTGTCATCGAGGAGGTGTGGGAAGATATCGGTGTCACCACGACCTAGACCGAGTGGCGAGACTCTCCACAACCTCCTCGTCCAGCAGTTCTCCTTGGAGACAGATTACCTTTATCACCATTTGAAATGGCGACTCAGGTCGGTATTTTAAGCAAAGTTAAAATTAGGAACGAGTGTAAAACGATTGTGGTGGAATCCTTCAGTATTGTCCTGTAGTCCAGCTACTTGGAGGTCACGAATTGTGGATAGTTGTGAACGATGGTCGGTGGGTGTAGTGTTCTCTTGTGTGGATTAACGTCCACACTATTGAACCATCCTCATAATTAGACCAATTCGTAAACTCAGAGCCAAGAGTTCGAATTCCACGTTAAGCTGTAGGTCCCTTAATTACCATCGGCTGTTGGGCTATTACTTAACAGTCCTGTCTAAGGAACATGTCAGCCTTAGTCAGTAACAAGACTACAAGATCGCGCCACAATCATCTTACACTCAAACCTCATTCATACTTGGCTTAAAATAGCTACATTGTGGTGTGGTTGCCATTTCAATAACCTAATCTAATTTAAGGCTGACAGTTAAAGCTTAACAGTTAAATGTGGGAATTGCAAATTGGTCTAATTATGAGATGGTATTTTCTGATGAAAGTAGTATTATTGAAAAGTAATATAAACTAAATCTAAGCAACTACTGGGACTTTTTAGCTAAACACCAAGCAAGCTGCTGAGGTCACCATTTATCAACAAAGTAGCTTAAAGCGTATATAAAATATTCCACGATATAGAAATTTCATCACATGAACCCACTCATTCGTGAACTTGAAACCAAAAGTCAGAAAATGACGTTTGTCAGGGTTTCGGTCAGGTTGTCCGCTAAGGGGTAAAACGCCCGTAAATAAATAACAATCTCATAAAGGTTGAGGATGGTATTTTTTAAAGGGAAAAGAAGTTGTTTTTTAGTTTTAGCCACAGCCATTTAGACAGACAGATTAGATTAGATTATTGAAATGGCAACCTACCCAGGTAGGTATTTAAAGCCAATTATGAATGAGAAATGACTGTAGGATGATTGTGGCGCGATCTTGTAGTCTTGTTACTATGTTCCTTAGACAGGACTGTTAATTAATAGCCCAATAGTAAATGGCAACAACTAAGGGACCTACTGTTTAATGTGGCATCCAAACCACGGCCTCTGAATTACGAATTGGTCTAATTATGACCCTCATAATTGGGTCTTATCGGATTAACGTAGTATTCAGCGGACGTTAACCCACACAAGACAACACTACACCCACCGCCATCGCTCACAACTATCCACAATTCGTGACCTCCAAGACACTGGACTACAGGACGTCGCCACTGTAAACAGTAGCCCAAAAGCCTATGTCATCTAAGGGACCTTCATTTTAACGTGGGATCGTCTTTGAATAACGAAGTGGTCAATTATGAGGATGGTATTTGCGGATTAACGTAGTATTCAATAGTGGGGACGTTAATCCACACCGGAAACTATCCACAATTCGTGACCTCCGAAGTAGCTGGATTACAGGACACGCCACGGTCCCGGCCCCAGATTGTTGTAACAATTGTCACATCGCTGTTCGCTGTTACTCACCTTTCCTAGTGACAGCTGCGTAGTTCGTGTGGGTTTTTATTGGGTCAGTGACCACGCACCTCGCTCGCTATAAACGACTGAGATAAAAAGGAGAAATTATGGATCCGACCTTGTCCAGATGCGGCGCAAACGTGTTAAGTTTATAACGTAATGATTGTATTAGCAATAAGCAGTAATGAAGCATTAATGAAGGTTTAAAAATTACTGGTGCTGGCTTTTTTTGTACGTGTCTGTTGTAATTTTCTTTGGACGTTAAACTCCAGAAAAAACAGGTTTATAGGATCCTAAGAAATTGTGAAATTTTCCATTAAATATTAGTTAATAATACGTAATAGATTCCATTTAAAATAGCTTAAAACAGCGATGACTTATTCTTCTTCTAAATGTCTTATGATAAAGATAACAGCTACGTTTTGAAATGAAGAGATAAGAATATCATTTGAAATGGCGAACTACAAAGGTAGGTATTTTAAGCAAAGTATGAATGAGATTGTAGGATGATTGTGGCACGATCTTGTAGTCTTGTTACTGACTAAGGCTTACATGTTTCTTGATTAACGTAGTTTTTAATTGATTTATATTAAGTTTTTCCGTATTCCGGTTTTCCGTAAAGAGAAAATTGTTAACTATTGTTTGCTGTATATTGGGAAATAAATTTCATTTTGAATTGAATTATGGGTGAAGGGCGATTGTAATGACTTCCCTGATATTATCATAACCTCGTATTATCATTATCAATTAATCATGATGAGATTAGATTATTTAAATGGCGACCATACTAAAGGGTAGGTATTTTAGGCCGAGTATGAATGAGGATTGAGTGTAAGATGATTATGGCGCGATCTTGTAGCCTTGTTCCTGTCTCAGGCCTAAAAAGTTAATTAATAGCCCAACAGCCGATGACACCAACTAAGTTAAACGTGGAGTCCGAACCATTGCCTCTGAATTACGAACTGGTCCAATTATGAGTATTGTATTTGCGGATTAACGTAGTATTCAATAGTGCGGACGTTAATCCACACAAGAGAACACTACAACCACCGACCATCGCTCACAACTATCCACAATTCGTGACCTTCAAGTAGCTGAATTACAGGACGACGCTACGGTCCCAGTCCACTTACTTTAAGCTGAACCACATCGTACCAAGCTTTAAAAGCTCTCAAAAATCAATATTTTCGCTCTAGTTTTACTGACGTAAATTCTCTATCACAGTGATTTAACAGAAAGAATAATCAGCTGTTGAATTAAAATCAATATTAGTTTGTTCACATTAATAACTGATTTTTAAACCTGTTAAAATGTGATCTTAACGTAACCAATTTTAATTAAAGATTAAATTGTCTTATTTACTCGAATTTGTATTACAATTTTTCATTAATGAGGAAATAAAATCTCGAAAGATCAAATTGTGAGTAATTGTGGAGTTTAATTTTATACTAATAACATTTCATTACTTTATACTGCTCAGGAACAATACGGTAAAATGTTGGTGGTTCTGAAACAGCCTGTATATTTTCGGAGAGTACAAAGCTAATGTCATCACTTTAAGTAAGCTGGGTACTAAATCGAAATCAGCGGAGAGGGGATTTTGAAAGGACTGTTTGCATGAGTGAATCAGAACGATGGATGTAATCCCTAGAGAGGGGAGGTGGAGCGCACATCCGCATGTACGCGTGTGAGCTGTCATGTAACCGAAAACAATTGAAAAACATCATAAAAATTCAATTGTCTTTGATATTACGTAAATTTCAGCGAGATTTTTGAAACGATATCTGACACATTTAAGGAGTTATCACCTTATTACAGTTCTGAAGTGGCGACGTACCCAGGATAGTATTTTAATTTAAATATGAATGAAAAATGAGTGTGATACGATCTTGTAGTATTTATTCTGTCGAAGCCTGACATGTTCCTTAGACAGGACTGTTAAATAGTCGAAAAGCAAATGGTGTCTGAGGGACCTACAGTTTAATGTGGGACACAAACCACACTTTTTGTCTCTTAATGGTCTTTGCGGATTCAATAGTACGAACGTTAATCTAATTTATATTTTTAACTGAAATGGCAACCTATGTAGGGGTTTTAAGCCAAGTATGAATGAGGATTGAGTGTATGATGATTGTAGCGCGATCTTGTAGTCTTCACACTGTCTAAGGCTAACATGTTCCTTAGACAGGATTGTTAATTAGTATCCCAACAGTCAATGGGATATCTAAGGGACCTACATTTTAACGTGGAGTCCGAACTACTGCCTTTGATTTAGGAACTGGTCTAATAATGAGGATGGTTTTTTGCGGATCAACGTAATGGACGTTAATCGACACACCACATATCCACAATTTGTGACCTCCGGATAACAGGACACGTCCGGGATGTGACATTACCTATTCCTTAAACACTGAGAGTTTTAAAATAATTACTGTATTAGCGAATTTCCCATAGGGAAGAAGCTATTACCGTAGGTCTCATGGTACAATTAAGTTTTATTAAAGTTTTTCTCTATCTCCAACGGTTACCGAGATATTAAAAAATCTAACGGTACGTTGTATTGTGGGGCTCCAATGTTAATCTTATGGAGGATAGGGAAAAATTAATATTTCCCATATTAATCAACATTTTTGAATAAAACTTGATATTTAGCTTCATGTGGTTGAGATCTATCCATTTATGCTTAAAAACCATAGTTTATGTGTTTATCATGGCAGAAAACGTGCATACTCTTTTCCCATATTAATCATATAGGGAATAGGAAAACTCCTTTATTTATGACAGATGTTGATGAAAGTTGGTATAAATGTTAAGATAAAAATTATTCATGGTAGAAATGACTTCTTTCAGTGTTCCTCACAGTAGCTAACCTGCACACTCTTTCCTATGTTAATCTTATGGAGAATAGGCAAATAATTCTCATGTTTATGGACATATTTTTATAAAACTTGTCACATATTATTATTATATTATTGATTTGGAAATTCGCTGAGTACTCAGGTATGCTGCGACAGGGGTATTATTGATTTACTGAGGCTATAAATAGCACGTATGTATTGACTGGGTGGCTGAGTGGTTGTGGAGCATGCTTCGTAATCTGAAGGTAGCCGGTTCACTTTCAGGCTGGATCATAGTGCTACTATTTAATGATCTTAACAGATAAAACGGTTGACTTTGTCAGTAACAATGCCACATTTAACACCATGGACAAACCAGACGAGTCTTAGCCGGTGTAAGTCCTAAGTACGGTTTCTTGTACCACCTCTAGGCCGGTGTGGACGTTATGTCATTAACTATAGGATTTTACTATATTTGATCTCTGGTAATATGTAGCCAGGTGTTCAACGTAGACGTTGTGTAGCGGTACAACATGACAGTTTGAGGTACATGTTACATCCACACCGCCTTCGTGGAGGTATAAAACCCCGTACTCTTGTCAACAAACCGTCTTCGTCGATGGACGACTGGGACGGTGGCGACGTCCTGTAATCCAGCTACTTGGAGGTCACGAATTGTGGATAGTTGTGAGCGATGGTCGGTGGGTGTAGTGTTCTCTTGTGTGTATTAACGTCCGCACTATTGAATACTACGTTAATCCGCAAAAACCATACTCATAACTAATTCGTTATTCAGAGACAGTGGTTCGGACCGCACGTTAAACTATAGGTCTACTTTGAGTCAGTGAGTGAGGCCTTGACGTTTATATATTATACAGATATTACAGTAATGCTAATAATGGCTTTCATTTAGAGCGTTTTACAAACAAGTCAAGTCAACAAATATACAAATAAATAAGAAAACACAAAATACGTAGTAATATTGAGTGTGAGTTGATTGTGGCACGATCTTGTAGTTGTGTTACAAAGGCTGACATGTTCCTTATACAGGACTGTTAATTAATAGCCCAACAGCCGATGGCAACTAAGGACCTACAGTTTAACGTGGAATCCGAATCACGCCCTCTGAATTACGAATTGGTCTAATTATGAGGATAGTCTTTTGTGAATGAACGTAGTATTCAATAGTGCGGACGTTAATCCACACAAGAGAACACTACACCCACCGACCATCGCTCACAACTATCCACAATTCGTGACCTTCAAGTAGCTGGATTACAGGATGTCGCCACCATCCCAGTCTATTTCTACGCCTTTCGGAATTTCTTTTAACGTTTTGATGGGGAACGATCCAAACCTTACCTAACGTCGACCTGTTGTTAGGAAGCATCATTCGACCAGATTCGACCCTTGCGGGATTCGATCCGGCGACCTCCAGTCTTCAAGATAGGCACCATAACCACCCAGCCTCCCAGCCAAGTCTATGACTTTTAAGACTTTAGGTAGATCAGACACCAATAGCTGTTTGAAACTCGTACAATTTGCATAAGATACAGTATTTTGCTTCTTAATAATTTGATAGACGGCTTCGCAAGGATGCGGGTAATCTTGAATGTTTTTGGGGGTTTTCTCCGCGGGAAAGATCCACGTTTTCGTCTCGGTGGAGCCCGGAATGCGGGTTTTGGCAGGACCTCCGCGTCCGCACCTGCTTCCACCTCTTGTTAATATTCCGAAAACTGGTTTTGCCCCCCCCCACACCACATCATTCCCGGCTCGCAGTGGGTTTGATAAATTGTCCGTCCGAGGGAAAAATGCGCCGTCCTTCACCCAGATGGCGCTTCGCTCGGGGTTCCGGTCGAAAAAATCACGGGATCTTTAAAGTGGGCGCCACTTTGGCACTTTACACTGATATGGTTGATTGGGACGGTGGCGACGTCCTGTAATCCAACTACTTGGAGGTAACGAATTGTGGGTAGTTATAAGCGATGGTCGGTGGATGTAGTGTTCTCTTGTGTGGATTAACGTCCGCACTATTGAATACTACGTTAATCTGCAAAGACCATCCTCACAATTAAACCAATTTGTAATTCAGAGGCCGTGGTTCGGACTCCACGTTAAACTGTAGGCCCCTTAGATGACATCGGCTAAGGATAAGTAAAAATTAATAATTCACTTATCAATGTATTGATATTTAGTTTCATGTGGTTAAAATCCATCCATTTATGCTTAAAAATCATAGTTTATGTGTTTATCATCGCAGCTAACTTGCATACATTTTTCCCATGTTAATCATATAGGGAATAGACAAACTCGTTTATTTATTATGAACAAATGTTGATGAAAGTTGGTATAAACGGTCAAAACAAAAATGGTTTATGTTATAAATGTCTACTTTCAGTTTTCCTCACAGCAGCAAAACTGCACACTATTTTTCCCATGTTAGTCTTATGGAGATGTGACAAATATTTCTCATATCAACAGATATTGATCAAACTTGTCATATAATAGTATTGCTTTGGATATTCGCTGAGTACGCAGGCCTGCTGCGACGGAGGTATTTATTTGTGTAGATAACTAAAATTACTTGAATTAAGGACACAAATATATTTTTTATCTAGTGGGAAGTAAGGAATGCTTTTTAACGTTGTTCTAATTGGACTCGAAACCAAGAAAGTGGCTCTGATGAAGGCTGTTTAATTGAGAAAACGAGTTAATTTTATATTTGGGCGCGCTACGTGACCAGGACTACATATCACCACTTTCAATTATATTTTGTAAATCGTCTCTTTCATTACATTTATATAATTATGTTTAGAAAATACTTTTTAATGTCAACAATCGGGGTACTTTGAAGTGACGTGTTTCCGCTATTTTAGTTTTTGAATGGCTTCATACCATGTACGAAGTTGCAGTAACTCAGCGCCAGATAGACATGGGGGATGGAATATCTAGAGGGTTATAGAGCGACAGGGTTGCAGGCAGAAGGTTGTAGACCAAAGAAGAATATTTGAAGTTCTGATGACCATATCGGTCCCGATCAATAAAAGTTTTGGTCTTTATGAATGGTGCAATCAATAACCGAAGTTTAAACGACGTTTTCCGTGTTCGTTAGTTTAACTGGCGTCAATTAAACTATCGTTAAACCGACTGTTGGTAAAATACCGTTTAACCCTTAAAGCGCTACTGAAATTCACAGTCCCTGCTCATTTAGTGTAAAATGATCTAAATCTTATTTTCCCAATATTCTTATTGGATCTAGGTAACTTGAATAAAGTAGAAAACAGAATTTTGCTTCATTTTTAATTATTGAAGATTATAAGACTATTTTTAGGTATTAAAAAAAGTATTTCTTTCGTCTGGATGAGACATTTCAGTCGATAATAATAATAATTAGTTAAGAAGTCCTATACAATAAAAACATTCACACAATATACACTATTTACTGCTAAAAATAATGAAAATAAACACACATCGACAAAAATGTCAACAAACAAGGTTAGCGAAAGTGAAAATAGGTGGCCGAAGTGACTCGCGAGTTTTCTCGTTAAAAGCAGTACGGGTGCGCACGAATATTGGCCGAAGCCGCCGTATTGGTTTTGTGAGTGCATATAGGTTAAAGCAACACGACCATGCACTCTATCGGTTGTTTAGCGAACTACAGCGCAGTAAATGTGGCAAAATGATTGATCGCGAGTAAACTCGTTTACCGCGCCGTCTCTACTGTGCTGCGAGAAAAGTCGTCTGCCGCCCGGTAAGTGCTAAGAGTTCATCGGTGGAGTTATACTTGGCCTGGTAGAGGGCTATGTCTCCGCTGCAACAGTCAGATCCAGGCCCGAAGGCGAAGTAACGACGATCGTAAATTCCTGGCCGAGCTGTTAACCAAAGAGTCGTTGACTCGGCCGCTAGCAATAGTAACGTTCCACTTCAACACTGGGCCGCGCTGCTTGTGTTGAAAGATCCGTATTAGACTTAAATTTTTAAGGATTAAGGCCCAGTCCTTCATAAACGATGGGAGTGACGCGATCCCAGCGATATTTGAAAATTCAAATCAGTTTATTTTTAGTCGCGCGACCGTCACTGGGATCTCTGGGATTGCGTCGTACGTGAACGATCCGAGAGACCGTGGGAAAGAAGACGTGCCAGCGTGTGTGTGACTGGTGGAGCTGTTAGACCAAATTGAGTGCGTACTTAATCGTGTTTCTTCTGCATCCTGTCTGTTGAAGGAACTACCACAATAAGCTGATGAATGAACGTATTTCGTTACATATATTTTGTTCTTGACAGATCGGTCGGCCAATTTTCTTTTTAAGTATGCGTATGAGAGTGACGAACAATCCAGCATCTATAACTTACGACTTTTTTTATCGACTTATCGCCAAGATCGCGAGGCCACGTAAAACCAACGTTTTCCTGAAATTATCTGATCGCGTCGTAAAAATCACGTCGCCCAAGGACCCTAAGAGACCCTGAAAAATCTTAAGAGTCTTCCTTGTGCTCCTCCAGCAAAGCTGGTCTCTGCAAGCATAGTTCATCTACTCTACAGCCACCGGGAAAATGGGTTCATAAGGACAATGGAAAATGGGGGTAAGAGAGGTCACAACTTGAACTCTAGCTCTTAGGACCTGGTGGTCATACCTGACCTACAGGTGACCAGACAAGCATGAAGCAGATAAAAATTCTAAGTGAAAATGTTCTAACTCAAAACATTATTCGAGTCAAATAATAACAAATAAATTTAGATTTTTCAGCATACTTTATTGGAACTGTAACATGAATCAATATACCAAGTTTTAAAAATATTAACATTTAAAATAATAAGCGAGATACAAGTTTTTACCATCTATAAGATAAACCTTGGGGTTTCTAAAGACAACCTACTCTGTTTACCAGCTTATTTATTTCAGTAATCGTTAGACGTCAAGAAAAGATCCAGAATACTAAAAATTCTTTGGTTTTGAGCTAATTCCAATGATACAAACATTTTTACATGGCGATTTGTAAGATGGAAAATTTGTAACAGGTTTCCATAGAAACTTCCAGAGCTATGGTATTGAATTTTTCATGTAAAAGAATAAGAACAGCAGAAAGAATTAAGTGAAAACATTACCTTTAGACATATCATCTAACCTATTTCCCACAGGGAAGTAAATATAAACATTTTTGACATTTATGTGTCTTAGCTCTAGAGGGGGAGGGGTATTAGAAATTTGAACGACCAAAATTTGAAACATAAGAACAGCTGTTTAGATTAACTGAAAAAATTCAATTTAGACATATCTATGATCTAACCTATTTCCCACAGGGAAGTAAATACAAACATGTAGAGTACATCCCCCTTTTTGGATTGATCGATTCAATCGGGATTAGAGATTTTTTTAAATATGTCGTCTTTCCGGTGGTGTTTTTTTGTGGCATCTGGGGACTTGGAAAACGAAAAAACTACTGGGTGAAGATGTTGGCATGTCGACCACTGTATAACAGCTTTAAAGTAGATGCAGACGTTTGTCAGTGACCTCACAACTCGCCGGTTTGTTTGTTGGCTTCCTCTGCGTCTCCTCATAACCGCCCAGTCATCACTTCCTAGAGGGACGCTCCCCATTTTAATTCCCCATTTCTCCTCCGGGTTTTGCATTAGCCACCCCTTTGCCGCAAGCTAAATCGGTACTCCCCTCTTTGCATTCCCTTTGCATCTATTCTCGTCTCGTCGGTGTTTGACACAGGTTTTTCCACCGATGAAAGATTTAAGTATTAATAAAATTCACTTTTTCACTAATATTCACCTTAAAATACCCACACAGCTTTGGTCACTGTCTTAAAGAAGACAATTTTAGTGCAACGTACTGATGATATTCGTTTAGATTATTGATTATAGATTATTTTAGATTAGGTTATTTAGAAATTATGGATAGTTGTGAGAGATGGTCGGTGGATGTAGTGTTCTCTTGTGTGGATTAACGTCCGCACTATTGAATACTGCGTTAATCCACAAAGACTATCCTCATAATTAGACCAATTCGTAATTCAGAGGCCGTGGTTCGGATTCCACGTTAAACTGTAGGTCCCTTAGTTGCCATCGGCTGTTGGGCTATTAATTAACAGTCCTGTCTAAGGAACATGTCAGCCTTAGTCAGTAACAAGACTACAAGATCGCGCCACAATCATCCTACATTCATACTTGGCTTAAAATACCTACCTGGGTAGGTTGCCATTTCAGTTAAAAGTATAAAGTATTATTTTATTTTACTCACTGTAAACAGTAATCAGGAAATATATTATTATTACCTTTTGAAATGGCGACCTTCCCCAGACCAAGTAAGAAAGAGAAACAGTGTTGTTGTTAACTAAGGCTGACATATTCCTTAGACAGGTCTGGAAATTAACAGCCAGTTGAATCTAAGGGACCCTTTACATGGGATCCGAACCACTTCCATAGAAGGATTACATATATTTTTCTCCATAAATTGTTTGAAAATATGTGTTGTAATAATACTGTAGTTTAATTTACAGTATTTTATACTATTGAAATAATGATTAATTCACATTCATTTACGTCTAAGTCTTGGTAAGTTTTATTGGTTTAACTTATGCTTTTGTTTTTTTTTAGGTAAGTCATCTAGAACTGAATAATGCTGGTTATAATCGCATGTAAGTACTGCACTACAAGATAATTTGGAAGAGTTTTTTTGCTAACTATTTTTAATGTTTTGTCTAATCCCTTCAAATAACTACAGTACATAGAATTTGCATAATTCGTTATTGGAGAAACATAATCCGACCCGGCTCTTTTGGGGTCCTCCACCTTGGATTAGGGGAAATCAATGAGGAACCTTTACGTCCAGTATCTAATCTGACTCGATTCAACCTAAATTGATAAATATATAATATTATTCTCGTGAAATTTCATGGATTAAAATACTTCCTTCGCAGCAGCCCTGCGTACTCACCGAATTTCCACCTCAATAATATGGCAATAATAATACAAGTATATGACAAGATTGATCAATCAATACCTATTGATAAAAAATAGTATTTGCCTATTCTCCGTAACATTAACATGGGAAAGAGTACCAAGGTACTTAAGTAACTACATTGTGTAGTTTTTAAGCAGGTTCTAATGGTAAAAGATAAAATTAAAAACAATACATAAGAAAAACGAAAAAACAATTTTGGGGTGCAAAGCCCCCCAAACTACCCGTTCCGATTGACGGATATGTCTGGATTACGAACTCGTCCGAGCAAATGTAGGAATATACGTCTCTACCAAAAGAATCGGAGCATTTTTACGATAGTTATCGTGTTCATAGACACATACACACAACGCACATATTTACACAATTTTTAACGAATATTGTTTTTGACCTCTGGGCATGTTAAAACGAAAAAATTACATGGTCCAGGGCTCAAGTCTTGCCGACGACCTATGGTAATATGGGAAATTCACTAAAACGGATGTAAAATAAACCTCGGTCAAAGTCCTGTAGGCTTATCAGACCCAGATGTCATCGATGCGATGCGATAGGTCGATAGTTGCCGGGCTCCGTGACAGTAACACGGTGTACGGTAGTCGGAGATGCATGAATGACCGGACGGTTGCCGCTAGACGGTCTATGTTAGGAGTGTCGGTGTCGCGGCCAGATGTCAACTCGTCAGCTGGCCTCGGCCGCTTCAATGAGACTCCTATTTGAGACGTTCGCCGTGTTTCCGCCGCTTGTGCGGTCCGCTTCCGGTCGACCGCAGACTACAGACCAGCTGACGCGAGAGGAAGGAACTCTGTCATTTGGGTTGGAAAGGGTTTCAGATTTTGTTGGGTGGAATACGATGGATAACGCAAAGTACAGTACTACAATCTACTTTATGGCGGAATTCAGTCACCTTAGAGAGTAAACCAGTCGAGATATCTTGTGTGATTAAGCAGAAGTATTGGCCTTCTCCAAAATCCCTCCGTTATCGTAATCATGCATTATTGGTCTCATGTAAAATTACACCGGAAAAGGTTTTTGATTCTTAATTGGGGAAAATCCTAGGTCTATTCTCAATGTTTAGAATGTTTTTAGTGTAATCAATGTTTACATTTTTAAACTTTGATAAGATCAACTTACCCCGTAGTTTATCGCTGTTCTTAGAATTGAAAATTATCATGAAATTCACGTTAACTTGAACTCTTTTACTATATATTATGTAACATCTACCCGGAATTATACCTTATATTTCCTCTATGATTGACTGGTTCAATGGAGACGTCCTGTAATCCAGCTACTTGGAGGCCACGAATTGTGGATAGTTGTGAGCGATGGTCGGTGGGTGTGGTGTTCTCTTGTGTGGATTAACGTCCGCACCATTGAATACTACGTTAATCCGATAAGACCTAATTATGAGGGTCATAATTAGACCAATTTGTAATTCAGAGGCCGTGGTTTGGATTCCACGTTAAACTGTAGGTCCCTTAGTTGCCATCGGCTGTTGGGCTATTAATTAACAGTCCTGTCTAAGGAACACGTCAGCCTTAGTCAGTAACAAGACTACAAGAAAAGGCTTAAAATACCTACTTGGGTAGGTTGCCATTTCAATAATCTAAGTATCTCATCTAGTATAATGTGGGGAACACAAAATCCTCCCAGTACGTGACATTTGGGAACATCGAATCTAGCTTTTTCCGTACAGAGAAGTTTATGACTTGAGAATTCTTTAAGATTGTAAAAGAAATACGAAAGAGTCGATACGAAAGAGAAATACAGGCAATCCAATTATTCTACATTATGAGATACTAGAGAAAACCCCCTATCAAGGTAAAAGTTACCAACCTCCTTTTTCATTGGGAAAAAGTCTTGTTGAAGGCGCACGGGTATTTGTTTACCCATCCAGCCCGATGTGGGGAGCTTAGTATCTCACATGTTTAGCCCTAGAGCCTACTCAACCAATCAAATTATTGACGATGAAGGTATTTTCAGTGCAAATCTATAGCAGGTATTTTACGAATTACAGTAATCTAAGAAAATCTAATGCTAGATGTGCATTCGGTTGGTTTTAACAGAATGTTACATTAAAAAACTGATTGTGTTCGTCTCTGTGGGAAATAAGTTAGGTCATGGATTCGTTTGTTTGTAAGAAAAAGCAAATGACGTCATTGTTTCAAATTTTGGTCTGACGGATTGCCAATGCCCCCCAGAGCTAAGACAAATCCCTGTCAAAATCGATTTTAGTTCGTTCTCGTAGCCTTATGTGACATACACTGCCATATTAATCCAAAGCACTGCACAGTTAAACTGTGCACGGACGTCGAAAGTAGAGTTGAAAATTTGCCATCATAACATAAGCAAAACAAGTGACTTCATGGGACTTAGCATGACTGGTGGATTTGACAGCAGCACGATGAGAGAAACTGAGGTGGAAGTGGAAGGAACAATTGTGTTGAGGTTTCCTTGTTGGAAATTACCCTGAACATTCAGTTACGCGATCCGCTCCAGAGTCTGCGGCCTTCTCGAAGACGAAGACACCTGACAAGCTACGAGTGTAGTAGGTCTGACTAACTATATGTGTACGAACAAGGCGATCGATTTAAGACTATTACTGTCGTATGAAGTTTAAGACGATTAGTTAGAGCAATAAGTTGATTAATTGGTCGTTTAGATAGAGATTTATAAACATCTTGCAGACGAAGACAATTAACCCGAGATAACCCTAGCTGGACGCTGGCTTTGAACAGATAACATCGGTCATTATTGGACTCGTTAACATATGACTCTTTCAATTACTTTTTAAACTGCTTTGCCTGGATAAAATAAAACTTTTATTAGTTAAGTTAATTGGCTAAATTATATCATACTTGACTGGGACGGTGGCGACGGAATTGTGGATAGATGTGAGTGATGGTTGGTGGGTGTAGTGTTCTCTTGTGTGGATTGACGTCCACACTATAATTCGGATAAGTCCATCCTCATAATTAGATCAGTTCGTAATTCAGAGGCAGTGGTTCGGACTCCACGTTGCACTGTAGGTCCCTTAGTTGCCATCGGCTGTTGGGCTATTAATTAACAGTCTAATGAACATGTCATCTTACACTCATTTCTCATTAATACTTGTTTTAAATTATCCAGCCTTGAGACCTGCTACAATCGATTTCTCGTGACCAAAATACTTCGTAATATACCAAAAAATCATAAATACTCGGACAGAAAAAAAAACTTTTCCCGGATAGTTTTTGTTAGAGAACAAGATTGTTCTTGCTTGGCTGTTGACCTTTCTGTTACTCAAGCACGATAAACTCCTGGAGGAGAGTATTTTGTAAGGTAACCAATACTACTAATTTAAATACCACTTACCCCGGCTATCCGAGGAGGCTGGAACTAGGAAATAAATACGGAAGAAAGCGTAATCCGTCAGACGCTGGGAGCGTCTCGGAATCCATTAGGCTGCTTTAGAAGCACTTAAGCCCGTCAATACCGGCCAGGACCGGGGCAGGGGTGCGATAGGGTTGACGCCTGACGTCGGGCCACGCCCCCCGGGTGGCGCCCCCGCGGGGAATGCCGTAAATACCTTTAGCGATTGACGCAACTTTTAGAACGACTTCGGAGTATTTGTGGAACTACCCTTCGATATTGGTGTAAAGGAACTACTGAACTAGGTTCTCCTAATGTGTAAAATCATCATTTTACCCCTGAATGAAGTTTGAAGTGGCCTTTTAATGCTAATAGGATTTAGTTTATATAGACGAAAAATAAGTGTTAGAAAATACCTTTGTACAATTTTATTTTTCTTTCACGTGTTGTTTTTCCAGTTGACTGGAACGGTGGCGTGTCCCATAATCCAGCTAATTGGAGGTCACGAATTGTGGATAGTTATGGGCGATGGTCGGTGATCGGTGGATGGGATATTCTCCTGTGTAGATTAACTCTACACTATTTCCAGTTCGTAATTTAGAGGAAAAATTTTTTCGGGTCCTATGTTAAACTTAGACTGGGTTCACACGAGTGACTTCTCTGCGACGCGACACTTCTGAACGCTCCCTAGTCTGAACCCAGTCCTGTCAAAGGAACATGTCAGCCTTAGTCAGTAACAAGACTACACGATCGTGTCACAATTATCTTACACTCATTTCTAATTCATACTTGACTTTACCTAACTTTGTAGGTCGCCATTCCAGAATGGTAAGGTATCAAATTTCCTCTCCTGAAAAGATAAGACACATAATGTATGTTCAAGCTCGAAGTGCCAGTTCCCAACGGTGTAACTGAGGTGGAGATGCTTACTCGTTTTCAGAGATTGTGTCTCACATGTCACCGTGGTAACCGGTAACTGTTGTTTGTGTAAATGACAGTGGCAGGCCAGCTGGTCAAGTAGGTCTCGTCGTGGCACGTACCACGGTGCGTGTGCCGCGTGGACGTCACGGCACGTCCGGCACAACTTTGTACCTCCCTTCCGTCTCGTCGCGTCACGTGTACAATAAATTAACGGTAAGCGGACCTTCGGACTGCGCGCCAGGGGGTGATGCTGGGACCGGAAATGCGGTTTTGTAACGCGTTCCACGATCCAGGGGTGGAGTTTCCGTTGCCGAGCTGCACCATTGTTCAGCCGTCGGTTGCACTTGGACTAGGGTTAGGAAATCGCGAACAAGCTGTGAGACATTTCTGACAAGAATGGGAAATGGTGGAGGTCGTAAAGAAGCATTGTAAGGAACTATTGTAAAGAAATTTTGAAGACCAATTGTTAGAGGCGAGGAAACACGATTTTTAATTATCTTAAGTCATAAAAATGTTACTTGTGTACCTAAATTAATGTGGCAACAGACGGACGGAGGAAAAATCGCTTACCAGTTTATTAGATGCTGCAACGCATACAGACGTCCGTATGTCTCCCAACGACTGCATTCAGATGTTTATATCTTATCACCTGGGAAGTGATTTTTTTCTCCGTCCGTCTGCATACGTGCGTTTGTTGCTGTGTGCGTTGACCTTTTATAACCAATAGACCATCTGAGTACAACATACACCAGGCTGTATGTTATATGTTGTATCCACCAACTGCTGTTACAAGTGGAATCCCTCAAGGCTCTGTTCTGGGACCCATTTTGTTTTTAGTGTACATAAACGACATCTACACATGCTTTGAAGAAGATGAAGAAGGAGACATGATACATGTTGTATCGGCTCCTGATCGTCAGCAACTCAAAATTAATGCATTTGTACACGGGATTTCACTTTTACAGTTGACGATCAATAATTTACTGTGCATAAATGCTGTGAAAATTTAAGTTTTTAGATTTCCATCTCCGCAATATCAATAGTTCTGTAGCTTCTTGTAACAAACATTCTTGTCGGTGACGCAGAATTGAGTTCATGTCAGGTTGTAAATTATCTTGGTTTGACCGTACATTAAACTTTTCATTTCGCAGGCTTGCCTTTTTTGCAGAAAAATATTTTCTCTCAACAGAATATTATGGTTGCATTTATCCGCATATGTCCTACTGTGGGTGTTCTGAGAACTTCAGAACTAAGTCTATTTTCGTTCTGCAAAAGAAGGCTCTCAGGATCATTCTAGGTCTCAAAAGCACATACTCCTATCGGCCAATATTCAAATCCAAAAATTTGCTGACTTTCCCATGTATCTACATTCTGGAAAGCATAATAATTTTTAAACGCAATAGTCATCTTTTTACCTCCCATATACATCCTTGTCACAACTACAACTTACGCAATAGAAATAGAATACCTCCACTTCCCCACCACACCACTTTCTACGAAAAACATATGCACCAACCCTGTATAAATCTTTTTAATGCCCTTCCCTCTTAGCTTAAAAAGAGGTAAGCATACATACCGTTTTGTTTTTCAGAAAGACGGTTATTTATTAAGTGTTACAGTGACGCAAACACTGGTGTTCACGTAACTAAAAAATTCACAGGACTAAAAAAGTTGATTTTATTACCATCCATTTCTGTTCGTCACCAGAGTTGCAGCTGTTAAGTGTTGTAGCTGCTTGTCACGTGGGCGCAGTATCAAGGCTTGTCGGCATGACCAGCAAGTCCCTGTCCGGGCGCCAAACGTCTGGCTCGGCATATGTTAGGCGATGTTGATAGCGGATCCTTGGCCGCTTTGTGCGGCTAACGGGCTCTATTCATCCGACGCCGATCCCGGATAATTAATCTGGATGGCGACCTTTCAAAAGGTCTTCTCTATTATTTGACGGTTTGGCATCCTCTTTGATTCCGCAACGTGCAGTCATTAGCGTTCGTCCAGCGTCTAGTGTCTAGTGGTTGTGTCCAGCCGAAAAAGGAATCTTGCAGATTCGGATTTGGGAACTGGACTGTGACGAGTTAAGTGCGCTTCCATACAGGAGGGTGGTAGGAGAGACGCCTTAAAAGGAAACTAGAAGAATTAATTTCAAATTATGGGTTTAGGCAGGGTTTTGATTGGATTTGAAAGTCGCTCTCAGATTTCTAGAAGTTTTATCATATCTTGGTTTTGAAATATTTAAGAATTTGTTTGTCTTTCGTATTCATTTCGTATAAATTGCTTAAGAGTCTGCATCAGTGGTAGGCATCGTGAATTTTAGTCCCGTAAGGGCAATGTTAAATTCTGGCGGAACATACCTTCACTTTGGCGTGTGTAGTGGCGTTAACTATCAAAGTATCTACCACAGCCTACCCCGTTGGTCCGATTTAGATGAAATTTGGCATGTATGTATATACTCATCGTATCTCAATGAGTTTTTTTCATTTTTTTAAAATTTTTTATTTTTAAGGGTAGTTCACCCATAAAAACCCTTAAAAACTTGAAAAATCTAAATTTCTCAAAAACGGCTCTAACGATTTTGATTAAAATTTGATAGTTTATAGTGCACAAAGTCCTAAACAATTTGACACCACCCGCATGTCTGTAAAAATGACGGTTCGAAAGTTATGGGCTTTTAAATGTCGAAAAATCAAGTTTTTAGATTTTCAGCAATAACAATTGAAGTATAACTTGACTGGCACCATTGAAACCAGCATAAAAAACTAAACAAATTAGTATTTTGAATTATTTGTCTACGACTAACGGTTCCAGAGAAAAGTTAAATTTACTTTCCATGATAAACGCAGTACGTTGCCTGAAAGCCTAATGTTATTCTGAAGTCTTAGGTTAATGTCTCTCTTGTGTTTATTTTCAGAAATAACAAATTATTATATGATATTTAGATAAACTTTAAAGAACATGATTGTTTTATAACAGATTGTTTTTTTATTTTCTTAAGGGAGAAAGTATGTGTCAGTCCACTGATACCGTTTATTTTGATTGTGGTCTGTTTTTGTGCGCGAGTTCTTGTCGGCGACGGAGGACGCAGGACGCAGGACACCGTGGCGTGTCGCGGGCGACAATTACGACGTCGTGATCTAGCCGTACCGCAGGCGCAGGTGCCGTCGGAAATGTGGGAAAATGAAATGCCATCGCCGGAGAAAGTAAACACCGCCTTCACCCCGCTGACATTTGCCCGATTACCGGCGTCGTCAATGGAATCGCTGGACCACGTTCTGCGACGGAGGAGGTTCACGCGCGGGCTCGTGCGTTCGCCGAAATCGGCTGGGAAAGCAAATGTGTATTCGTTAGCAGAGGCATGCCGATGAGGTGAACAGGTTGTGTAGCTAAAAGAGCCGCTAGTGTTTGATGAATTGGCTCACGAGTACGTATTCTTGATGTAACAGTATTTTGAAACTTAGGAGCAGAGTTCGATGACCCCCCTATTTTATGACCAAATTTGTAAAACTCGTTGGCTACGTCCAAAACACATTATATTATTATTACCTTTCTGAAATGGCGACCTACCCAGGTATGTATTTCAACCCAGGTATGAATGAGAAACTCTAGTTACTAGTCTAGTTACTAACTCTGATCTGTTCTTCTACATGACTGTCAACTAATGGCTTCACAGCTACACACAGTACATTAATAATATTAAAGCGTCAAAGCAGCAATTTCGAAACTATGCCATTTTTACATTCGTCTCCAATTATATATTCACTGTAATACTATTGAGAGAAGAATAATATATTCCGTTTATTGTAAGAAAAGCTACAATCCACAGGGATAAACTGAAAACCAAAACAAATCACAATGAAGGCGACACTTGATGTAACAACAATAACGAATAACAATTTAATAGGAGAGGTCAGTTGGCTATTCAATAACCTATCGCTGGAAAAGACATGACTTGTAACATGACGCAAATACCCCCGTCGCAGCAGACCTGCGTACTCAGCGAATTTCCAAATCAATAATATAATAATAATAATATATGTCAAGTTTTATAAAAATCTGTCCATAAACATGAGAATTATTTGCCTACTCTCCATAAGATTAACATGGGAAAGTGTGTGCAGGTTAGCTGCTGTGAGGAACACTGAAGGTAGTCATTTTTACCATAAATAATTTTTATCTTAACATTTATACTAACTTTCATTAACATCTGTCCATAAATAAAGGAGTTTGCCTATTCCTTATTATGGGAAAAGAGTATGCAGGTTTGCTGCCATGATAAACACATAAACTATGATTTTTAAACATAAATGGATAGATCTCAACCACATGAAGCTAAATATCAAGTTTTATCCAAAAATATTGATTAATATGGGAAATATTAATTTTTCCCTATCCTCCATAAGATTAACATTGGAGCCCCACAATACAACGTACTGTGTTTAGATTTTTTAATATCTCGGTAACCGTTGGAGATAGAGAAAAACTTTAAGGAACTTAACTGTGTAGTTTTTTAAGTTGATTCCGATGGTGGAATATAAAATTCAAATTTTTTAAAAATTACATGTGAAAAACGTAAAAAACCCCATTTCGGGGTACAAAACCCCCACAAACTACCCGTTCCCATTGACCGATATGTCTGGATAAATGCATAGGCATAAATTATTAGATGGAATGCAAATCTTGTAGCCAAACAAAGTGTTTTGAATTGAATAAAGACTTGTTGTGAATCCTATTACGTCTTCTACGAACTTTTTCCATTAAAAATCGAGACTTTATTTGAGGTCGTAACATAAACAGTGTCAACAGATCGCAAATGTGAATCGTAAGTCACAATGTAAGCAACGAAGTTGTTCTTACTGGTGTGCGATTAACGAGGGTCTCAAAAGATCGGAGCTGAATAGACCATTGACCATTCTTCGGTCAGTGCTCTCCTTGTTGATATTATAGGCTTCATGGTTAAGTTATGGAATAAATTGTTCTGCATTAATGCGCGTCGGTATAAATAGTCTAGGATCAGAGCTCGATGGGTTAATCGCTTCTATACCAATGAAAGCTCCAGGGTAGACGACCCGTTCGTCTGCAGACTGATCTTTCTTTGGATGGGCGTTCCAGTTTTCTCAACGTCACGATAAAAGTGATAGATTCAATAGCGTTCCAAGATTGCAAAGATGATTCAGAACTGATTTGAGTTTTAATCATGTTTAATTCAACTTTTCACATGGGTGAATAATTAAATTTTCCACTTGAAAATGGCGTCTGTCTCTGGAATCAAACTGGTACCCCGAAAAGTTTCTGGGATGAAAACGATACCTTAAAGAATAGAATCAAAGTGAATAGCTCATCTTAGAAACGGTGAAACCCTGGACACATACTGTTTGCGCTTACTGAAATTTGGTCGGGGTTCTTGAGTTTGATTTGTTTAGCTCTGAGTAATAGCTGGGATGGTGGCGACGTCCTGTAATCCAGCTACTTGGAGGTCACGAATTATGGATAGTTGTGAGCGATGGTCGGTGGGTGTAGTGTTCTCTTGTGTGCATTAACTTCCGCACTCATACTACGTTAATCCGCCACACCATCCTCATAATTAGACAAATTCGTAATTCTGAGGCCGTGGTTCGGATTCCACGTTAACTTGTAGGTCCCTTAGATATCTAATTGTCCTGTCTAAGGAACATGTCAGCCTTAGTCAGTAACAAGACTACAAGATCGCGCCACAATCATCTTACACTCAATCCTCATTCATACTTGACTTAAAATACCTGCCTTGTGGTATGGTCGTCATTTCAATAATATAATATAATCTTCCAGTTTGTAGCATATTCATTGTATAAATAATGTGTTCTCAAACAAAAATCTTGAAAACTTGAGAAACGCACGCTGTCCTGATCTTACTTAGTGGTGGTTATGCGAGATGTATACAGTCACGGCAATGAACAACTATTTTGTTTTATGAATTTAAAACCTTTTATTGAAAATCTCACGTTTTTTATTTGGTGAATTTTAAATTGCTTTAAAAGTCGTCGACGTCCGTACAGTGCGGGCGGCTGGGTGATTTCCCCTTGCGGATCCACGCGTGACGTAACGGCGTATGATCTACGCAGCGTGACGTAATGTTGTTATTTATACCGTCGCGCCCGGGCATGAGAATGCGGCTGCCGGCTGCTGTACCAATTAATTGTTATTGTTATACGCCTCGCCCCGCCTCGCGTTACGCTGACGCTCGCGGAAGCAGGAACCGCGCGTGAAGAGGAAATCTGCGGTGGCGGTGCTGAAATGATAACCTGCCCAGGTAGGTATTTTAAGCCAAGTATAAATGAGAAATGAGTGTTAGACGATTGTAGCGCGATCTTGTAGTCTTGTTACTGACTAAGGCTGACATGTTCCTTAGACAGGACTGTTAATAAATATCCCGACAGCCGATGGCAACTAAGGGACCTACAGTTTAACGTGGAGTCCGAACCACTGCCTCTGAATTATTACGAATTTGTCTAATTATGAGGATGGTCTTGGTGGATTAAAGTAGTAGTCAACAGTGCGGACGTTAATCCACACAAAGGAACACTACAACCACCGACCATCGCTTACAACTATCCACCATTCGTGACTTCCAAGTAGCTGGATTACAGGACGTCGCCTCCGTCCCAGTCGATGTAACTTGTTCGCACTTCGACTCATTTCAGTAAGCGATTGTACCCACACTCGATTTTGTAGATGAAACTAACGTTTACGTCATCTCGAGGCGGTTGTCGGTTGTACGGTTGTCCGCTTCCTCCACCAGATGTCGCGTCCGTAACGGCGCCCGCGGCCGCGACACTAGCGCCACGTTTCGGCGCGTAACGGAGACTTGCGTGCAGGCATGCGCCTTCGCTCTGCCACACATTTTTTGCCCATTTTCTTACGAATATGGTCACAAATTTCCAAGACCGCTACCCGGCGGTGTTCGCCATTGTGTCGTCCGGACATGCAACGCTCAGCTATTCATGTAAAACCAGGCGTGTGCGTGCGGGAAATCGGAGGATGCGGTCTTCTTGCCACTCAGACACACCGGTTGGTTGTAATTTTAGGATACCTATTGCATTCACTAATTCGGAATTCAAGGGAGTGCCAATTTACATTGAGTTTAAGCAAGTTCGAACCATCGAGAGATTTAATTTTTGGGGGTTAGAGTTAAAATTCGAAATAAAGTGGTACAGTTGGGAAGTTAGAATTGTAGGGGCTAGCAAGAATACTCTGGGCAAATTATTCCAAATTTTTCGCGTATCAGAAAAATCCAAAAGAGAGCACCCAAAAAATGTAACTTTTCACAACAAGATAACTGAAACGAAACAAAGAATACAATGCCATTGATGTTCTGAACCTGGAGAAATTGCAGAAACGCGATGGTTCACGTTTTGACTTGCTTTTTTTCAAAATTAATTGTAGAGGTTAACTTCGAGTTTTATAGGTAGGGTTTGGAACTAAGGAACATAATTTGAATTCTAGAGGCTCAAGTCTAAACAATTTTGTTGATTTGTTTGAAGCTAAATTATACGTTAAGAATCCTTTGAGTTATTGGAATATATTTTTTATATCAGACAAATTCTAGGAATTGTAGAGTTTTACGAAGTTTTAAATAGTGAGTTTCTACTGTACTTTTCTGAAATAGCGACCTAACCAGATAGGTATTTTGGGCCAAGTACGAATGAGAAATGAGTGTAAGATAAATGTGGCGCGATCTTGTAGTCTTGTTACCGACTAATGCTGACATGTTCCTTAGACAGAACTGTTAATTAATATCCAACAGCCAATGAAATCGAAGGGTTCTATAGTTTAACGTGGGATCCAAATCACAATTTCGCCTTTGGATTACGAACTGGTCTAATTATGAGGATGGTCTTTGTGCAGAACGTAGTAGTCAACAGCGCGGACGTTAATAAACAAAAGGGAATATCACATCCACCGACAATCGCTCACAAATATCCATGATTCGTGGTCTCCAAATGCCTGGATTACAGGACACACCACCGTATCTTGTGACAGTGAGTGAATATCCTGAAAAACATCTGGAACCTTGTGGAGTACCTATTATTGAATATGTTGTTCAGGGGGATAAATTTAGAATTTTGGATAGCGATGGTATGATATCCAAACTGGGACGGTGGCGTCGTCCTGTAATCCAGCTACTTGGAGGTCACGAATTGTGGATAGTTGTGAGTGATGGTCGGTGGGTGTAGTGATCTCTTGTGTGGAGTAACGTCCGCACTATTGAATACTACGTTAATCCGCGAAGACCATCCTCATAATTCAGAGGCTGTGGTTCGGATTCCACGTTAAACTGTAGGTCCATAAGTTTCCATCGGCTGTTGGGCTATTAATTAACAGTCCTGTCTAAGGTATATGTCAGCCTTAGTCAGTAACAAGACTACAAGATCGCGCCACAATCATCTTACACTCAATTCTCATTCATACTTGGCTTAAAATACCTACCTTGTGGTATGGTCGCCATTTATTAATCTAATCTAATCTATGTAGTGAAGGTAACTTTTGGCTACGTCATGAACCAGTGAATAAGGAGATGATTGACTGTTTTAATGCACTAGTAAAAACAGAGACTTCTAGCTGTTGCCAATGTACCAGTGAAAAGGGTGACTTTTGAATGTTTTAAATGTATCCGCGGTATGTGGGTAACCTCTGGTGTGAAGTAGGGTTCCGCAGCAATGTGGAAGGAATGCTCTCGACTGTAGTGTCTTCCCCAGCCCCCACGCGGCATTGTCCAGGGGCTCGTGGGTGCGGCTAGGGCGCGGTTCTGCATTCTCACGGCTCCACACCGGCAGTTCAACCTAAATATGTCATTCTACAAAACAAACCACAGCGCTAAGCTTCTCTGCGATCGATCTTAATTTTTTACGTTCTCGCCAGCTTCGAATCCTGATCGTCGACTAATATTGCAGGATCCCTAAAGTTTGGACGACTCTGATCTTCTAGTGACTCTTTTATACGCGATGGAAAATGGAAAATGATCCCAGTTAGAGATGTTTCCGATTCTCCATCGAGTGTAAAGAACTCCTCCTATCCTGTGATCCACTGTGTTAGTGCACTTGGAATTATATAATAATATTACGCTTTATTGTCGTAGTTGACCAAGAAAAAACTGCATCACGCAAATAGACCTGAATAGTCCGCAAGGCACAGAACACAATCATGATTTAGAGACAAATTTTAATTGAATGTTCTGAATACATTGTGTTTTTGAAAATGAGTTGAGTGTACAGTAGTTAATATGGAATTTAACACGTATCTTTTTACCTTTCTGAAATGGTGACTTACCCAGGTAAGTATTTAAAGAATGAATAAGAAATGAGTGTAAGATGATTGTGGTGCGATTCTGTAGTCTTGTTACTGACTAAGGCTGACATGTTCCTTTGACAGGACTGTTAATTAATAGCCCAACAGCCGATGGCAACTAAGGGACCTACAGTTTAACGTGGAATCCGAATCACAGCCTCTGAATTAAGAATTAGTCTAATTATGAGGATGGTCTTTGAGGATTAACGTAGTATTCAAAGGTGTGGACGTCAACTACACCCATCGACCATCGCTCAAAACTATCCACAATTCGTGACCTCCAAGTAGCTGGATTACAGGACTTCGAAACGGTCCCAATCAACCATTTCAAAGTGGCGCCCACTTTAAAGACCTCATGATTTTTTCGACAGACATTTAATGGTCCTACAGTTTAACGTGGGATCCGAACCACCATTTTCTCTCTGAATTACAATTTGGTCTAATTGTGAGAATGATCTTTGCAGATGAACGTAGTTTTCAATAGCGTGGTCTGTTGAGAAGACGCACTCTAGAAGAAACTTTCCAGAATTGACTTTTTCTCGACTCGTTCTTTACCCGAACCGCACAATCTCGACATAACTTATCAACGAGACGAGGCCAGTGGTAAACGCGTTGACAGAAGTGGTAAGACGGGCAGTAAAGATAAGAGAACATCCATCAAGTGGCTGATAAGCTTGGCAGGCTGGCATCAGAGCGGCGACCTTGCGTCTTGGCTGGGGTCCCAGCATTCTTCGGCGCTGGCTCGTCACGCAGACTCTGGTTGCGATTTGAATTCAACCGTATAGAATTACTACCGGGAACTTGCAGGACGTTGGGTTACGATGAAGTGGTTTTGTGAACTGTTAGTCATCAGGATTATCCAGTCCTGTAGTGTGTGATTTCCGACTGGATTCTCCAGTTGTGAATATTTATCCTTGTTCAGTTGTGTTATCACGTCTTGACGACGTTCTCTTCGTCATTATTCTAAGAATATATTCATGGTTTATATTCAAACTGTTGTAACTCTTGTACTTCATTTGTATTTCACGTTGTCAACTTTACCAAATGGAAAATAGTTTTCAAAATTTCATGTAATCGAAAAGCTAAAAATTATATTTCCCTTTTTAAGGCTGTGATATTTTGAACATCTTAATTAGTAGTTGTGGCTGTTATAGATCTACGAATCATGGGGTTCAATGATACTGGTTTTTATGACTTACCGTTGTTAATTTTCATTAAAAACTAAATGAACTAACGTAGAATCACGAGAAACTGTGAAATTGTATTGGATGTGGTTTTGCACATCAATCTAGTGGTTTGAACTCCCATCACGCAAGTGAAGCGGTTATGACCGGAAAATCGATTGAGTACAGTATTTATTTCTATGAAAAAGATCACACCGTCACATGCCGTTAGACACTTTTAAAATACCCCCGTTGCAGCAGACCTGCGTACTCAGTGAATTTCCGTATCAATAATATACGATGTATTATATTACGATATGGGAAGATATATCAGAGAAACGAAAAAGAATACAGTATAGACCAAAGTGATCGGATGAGCGCAAACAAGAAGAACCCAAAGGAAAATTGATCGAGTTAGTTGCCTAACGTATTCCGTTCTGTGGAGAATTCGCTGGTAATAATAATAATATATGATATGTTTTATCAATATCTGTTCATAAATATGAGAGTTTCTCTTTATCTCTTTATTATTATTCTATACATTCTAAAGATATATAATAATGAAGGGGAAGCGTTGCAATAAGCTAGTTTAGTGTCAGACATTTTACAGACCCAGTTTGATTACTCTTGATTGTAAAATGTAAAACTTACTTACTGCTGTGGCCACTGGTACCCTAGATGGTACTTGGCCTCTCCAACACACTGCCTCCATAGATCTCTGCTTCTCGAATCTTCCTTCCTTCTCCCTAGCTTCCTCAGGTCTTTCTCCACTTGGTTGAACCATCTAAGTTTCGGTCTTCCAAGGGGTCTTCTACCTTCTGGGTTGTTCTCTAAGACGTTCTTCGATAGGGATTTGTCGTCTTTCCTTAGAATGTGCCCTGCCCATCTCAACCTTCTGCTCCGTACTTCAGCGACAATATCCGGATCCTTAAATAATTCTCTTAGTTCCCAATTATGTCTCAATCTCCATTGCCCATCCATCCTTGTAAAATGTAAAAACAACCAAAAAGTCATTATTCCTAGCAATGTATAGACGAAACTATAATTTTATTTATAGAAATTACGTCCTTATTAACTTTTGGAAAGATATTTTAATAACATTTTGGGACTTGGTGAATTGGCCGGGGCAACAGATGAGCTCGTAGCTCGTCCACCGGGACCGGCGTTATGCAGATTCGGTGGGAGAGGACCGTGGAGCAGCGTGCTGACATTTGTGCCCAAGGTCCTTGGCCGGCACGCCGGGTCAAGGCCGCAACCCGTGAGCATCCTGGAGGATGATCCTGGAGGAAACGTGACCGGAGAACTGCGAGGTTATTCAAATCATTGCCTAAATCCTTCTTTTTCAGTACTGAAAGTACACTTTATCCTTGTTGTTTTATTGTTTTGAGCCATTACGCAGCTAACAATTGGACGAGCATTTTATTCAATGTTTCTCTCAAGCAATCAATTATTTTAATTGTTGTATTTTTCAATTTGAATGCAAAAATGAAAATCTATTTTTATTTAAGAGTCACAACATTCATTCACAACTGGGACGATGGCGTTTTTTCTAATCCAGCTACTACGTTCATCCACAAATTCCTTTCTTGAATTAGACCAGTTCGTAGTTTAGAGGCAAAATTGTGTTTCGGAAACAAAATTGTGTTCTGTTAGACTGGGACGGTGGCGTCATCCTGTAATCCACGAATTGTGGATAGTTGTGAGTGATAGTCGGTAGGTGTAGTGTTCTCTGTGGATTAACGTCCGCACTATTGAATTCTAAGTTAATCCGCAAAGACCATCCTCATGATTGGACCAATACGTAATTCAGAGGCAGTGGTTCGGACTCCACGTTAAACTGTAGGTCCACTAGATGCCATTGGCTATTAATGAACAGTTCTGTCTAAGGAACATGTCAGCTTTAGTCAGTAACAAGACTACAAGATCGCGTCATAATCATCTTACACTAATTTCTCTTTCATTCACATGGTTTAAAATTCCTACCTGGGTAAATTGTCACTTCAAAGGAAACCTCCTGATCATTGCATCACAGTTCCAGGTATGAAATATTTCAGTGACTCGTGTTTGGCAATTAAACAATTCCAGGATGATGGATTGAGAAATATCCAAACGCGATTGTACGACCATCAGCAATCAGCCATCAGGGAGCAGCCAGAATGTAACGACTGTTGCAAATCACTAACAATGAAGTTGCGACACGTTGCCTGTTGAAAATGACAACTTGGAACATAAATTGCTCCACGTCGTGTCCTTGTAGAGATGTTTGCACGTTTGTCAATGAAGTGGAGGTGATTTAGGTTTTGTTTCTGAGTTTGCCAGGGAGACTAATTCTTTGATTTCACTGAAACGGCTACCTACCAACAAGCCAAGTTTGAATGAGAAATGAGTGTAAGATAATTGTGGCATGATCTTGTAGTCTTGTTACTGACTAAGGCTGACATGTTCCTTAGACAGGACTGTTAATTAATAGCCAAATAGCCAATGGCATTTAAGGGACGTATTGTTTACCGGGGGTTTGTGAAGAACGGATGAAAGAATATATGAAATTCACCGGCTATCGTGTACAATTTTCTAAAATTCTAGAACTCTAGGTAGCTAGATTACTGAACACGCCACTGTTCCAGTCGATTCGTATTCAAATCGTTTACAATACCGTTTTCTAAGAGTAGAATAAACATGAGTAAGGTATGCACTGTAGTTTGTTCTACATTTCTTGTTTAAATTAATAAAGTATTCGACAAAAAAGTACACTTAATGTAAGTATTAATTGAGGAATAACGGAAGAGTATAATTTTATCTTGTTCTTCAACGACTAAAATCCAATTCCGATACACCAATGAGATTGTAGAAGACTGACGTATTAGCGATCCTTGGTATGGATTAACGTACCTACCAAGTAAATCCAAGGAAGTACCAAGTACATTCGTACCAGAAGAAAAATTTCTAATTCAGAATGCAAATTTTTGTTCGGATCCGCCGTTAAACTGTAGTTCTCTTAAGATGCGATTGGCTGTTGTCATACTTCTTTACCGTCCTGACTGATGGACATGTCATTCAGCCTTAACAAGACTACATCATCGCGTCACAATCATTACACGCTCATTTTTTATTCATACTTGGCCTAAATTGGCCTAATTGAACTGTATGCAAATTTTCAACAACCTATGTGGTTTTCGACCATTATTTTAAAGATGATCGGTATCGTACCATAATTTTTCGTGTGAAACACGACAATTTAGTGGTACCTGTATCTGTGATAGCTGGCAACACCGGTCGTGCCGTATGAATCATGGGAGTGTGACCGGTCGGACCTTGAACCGGGAGACAGGGTGACAGGTGCTCCGCTCTGTTGACGGGATAATCGTGAAAAACTGGACACTCCGCTTGCAAAGGTCACCCTTTCTGTGCTCGATGGCGAGGCCCTTTACCGTGATCTCGTGCCTCCAGGTTGATTGGAAAAGTTGAATACAAACCATATTAATCAGCTTCAAAGACGTTTTCGAACTCCAGCTGCTCGAGTCTTGACACAAGCATTGGATAAACCCCTGAATTCGGTTGGTGATTTCAAAATTGTCAGGTGTTTCAACCCAAAGGTTTAGTGCTACATGATTGGATAACATTAGTACATCGTTTGGCTATAAGAACAGCTGTTTAGAACTGAAAACATTCCCTTTAGACACGTCCATGATCTCATTAATTTCCACAGGGAAGTAAATACAAACAGTTTGACATGGATATGTCTTAGCTTTGGGGATTGTTAGCAATTTGCGCGACCAAAATTTGAAACTGTGGTGACGTCATATGGTTAGTGATGTCATAGTTTGGTTATAAGAACAGCTTTTTGGATGAACTGGGAAAAACAATGGCTTTTAGACATATCCATGATCTAACCTATTTCCCAAAGGAAAGTAAATACAAACATTTTTCTTTATGGGCTGTTTATAGCACAGGTATTGACTTATTACCCTATTTATTTATTTACCTTAATGAATAAGAAATTATTTTGGACTGATCTTATAGAATTGTTTCTGGCTAAGGCTGACATTGACCCAGTCAACAATGCCAATTGCGTCTAAGGGACCTATAGTTTAACGTGGGATTCGAACTACTAGTATGATGATGGTCTTTTCGAATGAACGTAGTATTCAATAGCGCGGACGGTAATCCACACTGGAGAATATCACTTACAGTACAATTTCTCATAACAATCCACAATTCGTGACCTTCAAGTAGTGGATTACAGAACACGCCTCGGTCCAAGACATTATACCTGTACACCTGTGCAGAAGCTGGTCAAACCCGGCTGGAAGATCCTGACATGATCCTTGTTTACCGCGCGGTTGCAAGCACGGAGGTGAAAGTGTTGAACGCTGGACGTACTTGAGCCCATTCTCCTCTGTTTCATTGATACGCAGAACCGCTGCGCAATAGATCACAGCGGACACCGCGACCTCAGCCCCGGGAATACTCGTCACTAATCATATGACGTCACTGTTTCAAATTTTGGTCTCGCAAATCGTCAACACTCTCCCCAGAGCTAAGACAAATCTATGTCAATAAGTTAAAAATGATAGTGGCGCGATTTTGTGGTCTCGTTACTCACTAATGCTGATTTATGTTCCATAAGCATGACTGTTAATTAATAGCCCAACATCTTATGACAACTAATGGACCAACAGTTTATCTTGTTATTCGAACTATATCATCTGTATTACAAACTGGTCTAATGTTCAGGGTATTTTAAAATGCAGACGTCGGTTCTGGCATTATATCAAATTTTGGTCTGAAGAACACTAAAAGATTCACGACAGCACCAAAGGAGCAATCCAAGAACACCAATTAAGTCAATAATCGTTGTAACAGACCGATGTTTAAAGTGTCAAATCTCATACTCTTTCTGAGCAATACTGAAAGAATAAAGATAGGGAATGGTAGGCCATGGTTAGGCTACCTTTTTCCCAAGAACTTCCAAATTAATCCAGGAGTTTGGGCCACGCAACACACTAAGAAGATTTACACTGCAACTCGACAACTTCCTTGTCTCCCAGACAAGGAATGGGTCTATCCTAAAAATTTCATTTAGGGACAGTACACGCTCCTATCATAAGAATTAATAATTACTTCTTGACTGACAGAAGTTGACTCCCATCTGAGCCAGAACGCCCAATACGACCTAAATTCTTGGAGAAGTGTTGCCCAGGCGCGTATGTTCCTGAAGGTTTTCCGTGCACAACGGCTACAGTCTAGGGCGTTTACTCTGAAATGAATTGAGATAGGCCATTTTCCCTCGACAAGTAAATTCACAATGGTTGAATTTGAACATAAATACTCTTAGCGTGTCTTTCAAGAGCTCAGATCTTAATTGGTATGAAATTTAAATTTCTCCAACAATTAGTTGGACTTTCAACACCTTAACTTACTCCTCTCTTCTTTATGGTGGCTCTCCAATACTGTATAGTATATATAAATTTCTGGCCTGCTTTTCTGGGGCCTCAAACGTAATATTAAGAGTCTGCATCAGTGGTAGGCATTTTGAATTTTAGTCCCGTAAGGGCAATGTTAAATTCTGGCGGAACATACCTTCACTTTGGCGTGTGCAGTGGCGTTAATTATCATAGTATCAATGTAAAACTTTGGAAGTGCATTGATGAGATGTGGCTCAAGGGCATGACATTTTCAATATGTTCAAAAATTTAACTTGATATAATAACAAAAATCCAGGAATATTTTGTTTTTAAATCGTATATTTTATTGAAAAGGTCATGCCCTTGAGCCACATCTCATCAATGTACTTCCAAAGTTTTACATCGATACTTTGATAATTAACGCCACTACAGACGCCAAAGTGAAGGTATGTTCCGCCAGAATTTAACATTGCCCTTACGGGACTAAAATCCAAGATGGCTACCACTGATGCAGACTCTTAAGTGTAAATATTCCAATGTTGCTGACGACAGTTGAGGACGTAAATTCGCAACGATATTAAAGAGAAATCCAAGGGACGTCGGCACTTGGCAAAGCGGGCATTAGTCGACGCGTAGGGAAAGCGTGCGGGAAATATGAAGATGATGGTTGTCATTGGCGGAGAGAAAGTGACGACATCGTGACGCGTCGCCGCACAACTGGGGTGTCGGTGAATCATAGTGGAGGATTAGAACCGCCACTCGTGGAATGAGGATGAGAAAGATAGGGATGGGCAGTTCACCTGACTTTTGAACAAGTCAAACACCTTAACCCTTAAAAGATACATGCTCGAGCTCAAGTCAGAACATCCACCATCCAGCACACTCCCAGATCACACAAGTGAGATTTCCTGTCAGACTGGGACGGTGGCGTCATCCTGTAATCCAGCTACTTGGAGGTCACGAATTGTGGATAGTTGTGAGCGATGGTCGGTGGGTGTAGTGTTCTCTTGTGTGGATTAACGTCCACACTATTGAATAATACGTTAATCCGGAAAGACAATCATCGTGATTAGACCAATTCGTAAATCAGAGACAGTGGTTCGGATTCCTCTTTAAAACTGTTGGGCTATTAATTAACAGTCCTGTCTAAGGAACATGTCAGCCTTAGTCAGTAACAAGACTACAAGATCGTGCCACAATCAGTGTACACTCAATCCTCATTCATACTTGGCTTAAAATACCCACCTTGGTCGCCATTTCAATAATTTAATATTGGAAAAATATTATTGATAGAGTATAACAGTTTGAGAATGGGAAGGGGTGTCAGGATAGGTGTCTATTGTGAATATTTTAACACTTCTAGAAAATTTTGAGAAATCGAATCTTAAAACATTTTTTGTAGAACCTTCCTTACCTGTTATGTAACGATTGTCAAATAACTGTTTAACTTTTGGTAGGATGAAAATACTATTCTAAAGTACAGAATGCGTTTTAAATGTTTGAGAAGAAGTTTTGGGTTAAATTTTGACAATTATAACCTTTAACTATCTTCTCATTATGACATCGATGTGCAATTTGCGTGCGCAAAAGTGTTACGGAAGAGACGTCATACGGTTATGAGAACAGCTGTTTGGAGGAACTGAAAAAGTTCTCTTCAGATATATCTATAACCTAACCTATTTACATTAGGGAAGTATATACTGTACATTCGTCGTAAAAGAGAAATACACAAATATTCGTCTTGTACGTGAGTCTCAATTCGCAGCCAACAATCACATCCTGAGTCGCTTCTCCGCGAAATATGTTTCCAGTTGGCACTCCGTCAAGCTGTTCGGTTTTCACGAACGTCGTCTCGTAAATCCCGAGACACTTGGCGCGAGATCTCGCTAATAAAACGCTGCAAGTCCCTCTGACTCCGCGCCAAAAATACTGACGCGACGTGGCCGCCTCCAGTCTCCCCGCGTCAAAATAATCTCCAAAGCCTTTGCTTGTGTTTAAGATTAATTTTTTTTTGAAGTGGATATGTCTACGCTCTGGAAGGGTGTTAATAAATCCTTTCACACGAAAATTGTAACGGAAGTGACGTCATTTGATTACAAGGACAGCTGTTTAGAGAAACTGAAAACTTCCCCTTTAGACATATACATGAGCTAAGCTATTTCGAAAATTGAAGTAAACAGATTTTAATTTTGGATATGTTGAGGGTAAACTGTCTTCGTGTAAAAAATGTGCATTTGTAATTGTTGTATTTTAATTTTGACAATATTTTTCAGGTAAGCTGGTGTCTGTCGATTCCTTAGAGCGTATTTGGCAAGTAAAACCTATTTTAGTTTATACTGTGCATCTTGATCTTGATTGATGAATTGAAAATCCCGATATTTGGACCAAGGGTATTTATCAATCGAATTTGTGAATATCAGTGGGAGAGGAGGATTTTGAAAGACGATTATTTCATTTTGTGGGACCATAAAAGATCATAACAGTTTCTAGTTCTCTAGCTCTTCGTTCTTTATAGACCAAGAAGAGTGAAAATAGATTCCCTTAGGATTGAACTAATATGATGGACGAAAGACTTAAATTCCATTTTGTACCAGATTAAAAATTATTAAAGGTATATTATTATATAATACGTTTCTTTGTTAGACTAGATGGGCAATAAGTTATTTTACATTCTGAGGAACCAACTAGGAAGATATCAGTTTCATTAGATTTAGTTCTTCGCTCATCTAGAGACAAATAACAGTTAAAAGGATACTTTATCTCTTGACCACCTCAGCTTTTTCTATTGTTAACAATAAAATCCAGACTAAACCGTCATAAAATTAAGGTCCAGTTGCATAAACACGACACAAAGTTTACAACCATCTAGCAGGTCCACAAAAGGTCCGGCATTATCCGTATTACACACCTATAAATGGAACGCATAACCATAAATCACAGATCGCCTCCTTGAGACGTAATCAGATAAGGCGCAATAAATGTTAAGTAGGTAGTTAACACTTGCGCTTGAGCGACGCGTCGGATTATCGGGGTGTTTATCTGCGGATAGTTGCCGCTAACAAGACATTAACACGGCGGACAGCGGCGACAATACGCTATAAACAACGTATGGCTGTCTGCGGCGACACCGTCTCGCAACTGTCATTTGTGACTGGAGACTACTGTGAAGAATCTACCTGGAGGATAATGCTTCCGGGTAAATGAAAGTAATACCAGAGGTTGCTTCAGTGGCAGTGAGGCCGTTTTGAAGGTGTTCGTGATTTCTGACGTCAGAAATGAAACGGCGAGCAAACCAGATAGGTATTTCAAGCCAAGTAATAATAATAATAAATAACTTTCGTCAGCACAAATAAAAACAGATAAAATACAAATTCGTTCTCAATATAGTCATTCAAAATATATTATATTTTTATTTTAAAAGTCGAAACACAAAGATCTTTGAGGCTCACCGGGAGTCCATTATACAACGCCGGACCGAAATAGGCAAATACCAATAGGCCTGTCGGGTGCCACGGAAAGCGACATCACGCCGAAGGGATAGTTTCTCACAGAGGTACTGAGGGTCTCCAACAATGAGAGCTTTGTGGACCAAACAACATGTCAGGACTCTACATATGACATCCATGGAAGGTGCAGGGCCTCCCTGAAAGGTGACACACGGTCACGGCGGCTAAGGCAGAACACAAACCTGATGACACTGTTCAGAACCTTCTGTATCCTCCCTATATTCTCCTTCGAGATACTATTGCCATATGCAGGATAACAGTATTGGAATACTGAAGGAATCAGTGACTGCACAAGCTGGATTTTTGCTGCCTCTGGTAACAACTTTCTAAATCGGTACAGATCCCTGAATCTACCAACTGCACTTTGTATAGTCTGAAGTATGAATCAGGAATGAGTGTAAGATGATTTTGGCGTGATCTTGTTGCTGACTAATGCTGACATGACTGTCAATTAATAGCCCAACAGTCAATCGCATCTAAAGGACCTACCTTGAGTTCTGTACCAATTTTGCCTTTGAATTACGAACAGGTCCGTAATTATGAAGATGGTCTTTGCAGATGAATGTAGGATCTAAATTCACACTAGAGATTGTCACATCCACCGACCATCGCTCATAATTGTCCACAGTTTGTGACCTCCAAGTTGCTGGATTACAGGACACCCCACCGTGTCCCATCGATTCATAAAAACTTTGAAAAAATATTGCATTTTGATAATCATTGGTGTGATCAAATTTCTGTACGACGATATTCTTGTCAGAACTAGATTGCGATCTGCACTCACACTAACACAGTGAGTGTGAGCGCAGATGACCTTAGCCACTCGACCTTGAGTCCTAGTGTCTAATAGAAAGAAGTATAGGTTTACAAAACAAATTGCCATAATGACACCTTCAGGTGTGGCAGGGGCTTGTTACTCTGCCAACAAGCTGCAAGGATCTTGAAAGGATTCGTTCACTTTTACTTCACATCTTCGTTGAAGTGTGAAGTATCCCTTTTAGGCTTGCAGTTCGCGTCTGCAGGACTTGTGAAATATTTCGTTTTATCTGTATAAGTACATTGTTAGTTTTGTGACAGCATCTTTTTTTATGATAGAAATGTAGAAAGTTACATAGATTACCACTTAACCTCTACTTTGGACACCTGATTAGGAAATTTTTGTGACAACAAAATTAACATTTTCTTCCCTAAAATCCAAATAAATTGTTGAGGTACTGAAGACTCTCAAGAGAATGGGTTACCAAATACAATTATTGGATTATATGATTCAAACATTGTTCAACTGATTTTATATCTAAAACATTCCACGTTACCTTTTGAAATAGTGACGTTGAACGAGTAATGCTTGTAAATGATTGTGGCGCTATCTTGTAGTCTTGTTACCTGAATAAGGCTGACATGTTCCTTAGACAGGACTGCAATGAATAACCCAACAGACGATGACAACTATGGGAGCTATAATTTAACGTGGGGTCCTATCTACTTTTGCTTCTGAATTACGAACTGGTCTAATTTTGAGGATGGTCTTTGCAAATGAACGTAGTATTCAATAGTGGGGACACAAGAGAACATCACATCCACCGACCATCGCTCACAACTATCCACAATTCGTGACCTCCAAGTAGCTGGATTACAGGACACGCCATCGTCCCAGTCTACAGTGAATGTTTATCGCTCAAAATCCAAAAGTGTGGGTTAAGGTTCAATACATCATCCTAAGTATTGCATACTAATAGTTGTTTGTCAGTTTTCTAAGGGCATGTGAAGGGTACGGACGCATCACACGCTCCAGCATATAGCACGTTTGTTCATTAGCGACACATCCACCGTTCCGACTATCGATTCTCATTAGCGACCGACTATCGACCATCGCATCGACGGACGGTATTGTATTGTGGGTATAAATTAACAGAGAGCTATCTCGAATCTGACCCCTGACTTAGGTTTAATTGCACAGTAGATACAGTCTTGCTAGATTGATTTATTATTGGCTCGATACATCGGTTCGATTGTCGTCTCCGCCGGTATTATTAGCGAACTCCGCCTGGCGGGGATTCAATTAACGTAATTATAGAGAAGCTATGTCAAATTTTGCTAAATGGTGGGTGAGCGTCTTGGATTTTGTTAATCCGTTGTAGTTATTAACCCGAGAATGAAGGATGCGCTGTGTGGCATACCTATTAAAGCGATTATAAATCACACTTTGAACTATCCACTTCACATTTTCTTAACTTAAAGTTCTAGCGTTAAAAATAAGGAGGATGTTTAAAACCAACCCAACCAACCTTCTGAATATCTCACCCTGAATTCTATGTTGGCTGGCTGACTGGGACGGTGGTGACGTTCTGTAATCCAGCTACTTGGAGGTCACAAATTGTGAGAGATCGTCGTTGAGTGTAGTGTTCTCTTGTGTGGATTAACGTCCCCACTATTGATGATCCTCAAAGACCATACTCATGATTAGTCCAGTTCGTAATTCAGAGGCAGTGGACTCAGCGTTAAACTGTAGCTTCTTAGATATGCCATTGATTGTAGGGTATTAATTTACAGTTCTGTCTAAGGAACTGCCTTAGTCAGTAACAAGAATGTGTCACAATCATCTTGCACTCATTTCTTTATCACACTTGGCTTAAAATACCTACTTTTGTAGGTCACCATCTCAAATGGTAATCTAATCTTACTTCAAAAGCCATAATTAGGCGCAATGAAATACAGTTGCCACAATATTGATAAGCCTTTCGGCTATCCAAAGTGAACAGCTTCGCCCTTCTTAGAACTTAGATACCCTATACTGGTTGGTCATTTGAATGGATTAATGTCTGCTATGTCCGTGATTGGGCATTACACTGCTCCACATGGTCCTGGAAGCTGGACGGGCTTGGAGTTGTTGTCTTTTCCTCTCTTTCTTCTTGGCACACACTATCTTCTTGGCTCTAGAATAGATCAACGTTTTCCCAGAGCCTCCAATTCCTAGTCTGTCAGTGACAATGACATCACCCAGGGTAATCCAAACGGCAACGGTGTCAAGTCTTCCGCGAGGAAGTGACGTCTGCAGAGGCAATTGAGAATAGCTGAGGCGTAATCTGTTTTTGATCGCCAAGTGTACAGAGGAGTGCTGAAGTGCCGGAGAGTCAGTCGTAGGTGTCGTGTGCCGTCAGTTTCCACGATCCCCGCTTCCTGTGCCCTTGGCTTCCTAATTATGCACCATTGTTGGTTGCGTCACCGTCGTCCGCACGTAGTCTGCCCATTGCCACCTGGTTATTACTGATAACCGCAATCTTATCCGGCGGTGAGATTGCAGAATTCGTGTAGTTATAGTTGACGTGACCATTTTGAAGGAGGTGGAGTCGTTTTTTAACGTAGATCTGTCATAACTCTGGGGGTTGGGTGTTGGCAATTTACGCAACCAAAGGTTGGTTAACAGAACAGCTGTTTAGATGAACTGAAAACATTCGCTTTAGACATATCCATGATCTAACCTATTTCTCACAGTGAAGAAGATACAAAAAAAATTCGGACGGAACGGTGGAAAGTGGTCACGAATTGTGGATAGTTAAAGCGGTCGACGGTGGATGCGGTATTCCCTGGTGTGGATTTAAGTTCAAAATATTAAATACTACGTTTATCAGCTTAGTCTTCGTAACTGGACCAGTTCGTAACTCAGAGGAAAAAATTCTGGTACGTAACCTAACCTAGGTTAGCTTTTTTTGGATGAAATGGCAAAAAGGCCGTTCTTTTTGCGGATTGTAGAAATCAGAAGATAACTTATTATCGTTGTAGAATATGAATCTGTAACCTTAAACAAATAAATATAAAGAAAAATAAATTCTGTGCATAATTATTTAGCATTAATAAGAAAACGCTTTAAATACATTTTTGAAATACTTTTAAAATCATGATCAATGTAAACAAAGGAATGTTTATAAACTATTTAGATGTTAAACTTAAAAAAAACTTTTGTTTTGAATAAAATATGTCTAATATTGCTCTCAAAACTGGGTTTAGTAGGGCTCATTGTTTTATTTTCATAGCTTGTAGGTCAGTTTAAAGTAGACAAAAACCTTCTCCAAACGTATAGAAATAGGAAAAAGTTTCATAACTGTGGGTGCGCTCGTTTCAGTCAGTAACAAGACTACAAGATCGCGCCATAATCATCTTACATTCAATCCTCATACTTGGCTTAAAATACCTACCTTGTGATATGGTCGCTATCTAATCTACTCTAATCTAATCTAATCGAGAAATTAAATACGATTCATAACCCAGAAAACCCGAAAGGGGTCTTTTTTGGCTTTTCTAGGTCATGAAACGTAAAAATAATACCAACAATATCGTAATTACAAGCAATGCACTGACAAAACTCCAGTTTATTTATATAGATGACACGCGTTAGTATTCTTTGGCCGGCCGCAAGGCTACGGCGGTTCCCATAGCGTCTGACTCAACGCGCATTCACGTTTTATTCTTATCTCCATAGAATCTGCACCCGAGGACTGCGCCAAGGTCTAGAAATAATTGACTGGTTGGATGAGCAAACAAGTAAACCTTATGACCGGTAACCTCTAAAATAACTCTTTTTCCGAAAACACTACTTAAAATCTTTAATATTCGTGTGACTTGAAAACGGGAGGAGTTTCATCATATCCAGAAACGTTGTGTAGTTGAAACACGGTCGCTTTCCGACGTATAGTTCCGACATCGTCTAGTTGGCCAAAGTCCAAGAGGCTGCGACAGGCGTGTCATATTATTGTGATTTACTTCTTCCGGAAGTTTTTGTGTAGGTTGTTTATACAATCGAAACTCGAAGCAAAACTTTGTAGCATATTTGTATTTTTAACCCCAGTAATATTTCAACATTTTTTGAGGGACCAGTCCAAACCCTCGTCATGTTTAATTTAACGTTTGTGATTTAACCCCAAGAGCCGATAATTAAACACAGTTATTGAAATGATTGAAAAGAACGAGAAAAATAAGGATTTACGGAAAATGAGCGGACATTAATCACACAATGAAACAAGAAACACTACACATACCGACAATCGCTCACAACTATCCACAATTCGTGACCTCCAAGTAGCTGGATTACAGGACGACGCTACCTCTTCTACCCTCCGGTGCAGAGGTGATAAGCCGCTTCCATATTTTCCTATCTGAGATGGTTATCCTCTCTCGTAGAGTAGCCCCTTCCTTGTAAAAGGCTCTTCTCCTTCCTATTACCATATCCATGTCGAAAACATATCAGCTGTTCTTCCAGTTAATTTGTTAAGGCTACAAAAATTATGTCCTTTCTTGTTTTGTTTTTGATCTTTCTTAAAACATCATTTTCATTGCTAGGATTTTGTTTTAAGTCGTTTTATCAAAGTCAAAGACTCACGGGTATAAGTTAAGCTAATTTAGTGTTTTAAATATCCCTTGTATGTAAAAATGTCTGGCTGAGAAAAGGTTGACTAGCTGCGCGTATCCTTCCATTTATTTCTTTATCTTCTCGTCTTCAGATACATCGATTCCTGTTGTTCCATTAATTTTACTCTCCTATGCTCTCTTACTACAATGACCATCACAACCCTGGCAAGGTGTTGCCTCAACAAAAATCGCCTTTCATCTCTCCCGGTTTTGTGCCTCATTTATTCCTGCTCCTATTTTGATGTCCTAACCTATATTTTAAAATAGGCCTTCCCCAATAGGTCCTCCTTTAACAGTGTTCCCTGCTTCCACGACAATGCAATTACAAGTGTTGTGCTCGTGTTTGTATCAAGTACCATCGTCTACCCTATAATTATGATGTCGATGGTGTAAGGGTTGTCAGGTCGCAGATGGAATGGAGGTGAGAGGGAGCGCCAAGGTTGGGCTATCGGTTGCGTGCGCGTGCTCGCCAGGACGCCAAGGATGTTCCCAGGACCCAGCTCCTCGAGGTCCGGAGAATCTTCCACAATCTGAAGCACTCTACCAATTCGCGGGATCGCGCCAACTCATCTCTGTGACCGTGGCGTGTCCTGAAATCCAGCTACTTGGAGGTCACGAGTTGTGGATAGTAGTGAGCGATGGTCTGGTGTAGTGTTTTCTTGCGTGGATTAACGTCTGCACGACTGAATGCTACGTAAAGAAGTCTGTTATAATTCGAACTGACTATCGCCTCTCAGTAAATAGGACATGGGTTATTGTCAAGTCATAAAATATTAGATTAGATTAGATTATTTAAAATGGCGACCATACCACAAGGTAGGTATTTTAAGCCAAGTATGAATGAGGATTGAATGTAAGATGATTGTGGCGCGATCTTGTAGTCTTGTTACTGATTAAGGCTGACATGTTCCTTAGACAGGACTGTTAATTAATAGCCCAACAGCCGATGGCACCTGAGGGACCTACAGTTTAACGTGGAATCCGAACCACGGCCTCTGAATTACGAATTGGTCTAACTATGATAATGGTCTTTGCGGATTAACGTAGAATTCAATAGTGCGCACGTTAATCCACACAACAGAACACCACACCTACCAACCATCGCTCACAACTATCCTCAATTCGTGACCTCCAAGTAGCTGGATTACAGGACGTCGCCACCATCCCAGTCAAAGGTGGAAATATACGAATAAAAAATGTTTGCATTCACTCCCCTGTGAGAAATAGGTTAGCTCATGGATATGTCTAAAGAGAATGTTTTCAATCCATCTAAACAGCTCTTCTTATAACCAAACTATGACTTGACTAACCAAATGACGTCACTGTTTCAATATCCATTTCAAAAATCTTGGACAAGAGCAGACATTAACTGCACTGGTGTTAGTGGAAAGATATTGAAAAAAAACACGTTGAGTTATTTTAAAAATTTACTTAGTTTCATGGTGCCCCTTTGTCTAAGATTTAACCATTTTATAATAAGAATAACTGGAAATATTCCTTGCTGAATAACCAGGAAGGCAGTTCCCTAGGTGTGATGCGTGGGTGTGTCAAGTTATTGTGTTGTGGCCGCTGTTATGTCTTGTAGTGCCACAATCGTTGTCTCCGGGAACACGCAAGACCGTTGATAGTTCCTGGATTTTAATTATATACAATATGAGAATACTGACTTCACTTGAACCATTACCATTTTGTATTTATCGCTCATAAATGTGTTTGTATTCTTGGATTGTTATTGAGGGAGCGGCGTCATTAAAGTTTCGAGGACTTCCGCAACCCATTGTAAATTGTTGATAGTTATTAAGATAGGCTGTAGGCGTGGCGAAACACAGTAATTCGTATTAGCATCACTTTATTACTTAATAATTTTAACTGAAATGGCGACCTACCAGAGGCAGAGGTTCGGACTCCACGTTAAACTTTAGGCCCCTTAGGTTTTGTTATTGAATTATGGGATATTAATTAACAGTTATGCCTAAGGAACATGTCAGCCTTAGTCGGTAACAAGACTACAAGATCGCGCCACAATCATCTTGTTTGACTGGGATGGTGGCGTCATCCTGTAATCCAGCTACTTGGAGGTCACGAATTGTGGATAGTTGTGAACGATGGTCGGTGGGTGTGGTGTTCTGTTGTGTGGATTAACGTCCGCACTATTGAGTACTACGTTAAACCGCAAAGACTATCCTCATAATTAGACCAATTCGTAATTCAGAGGCCGTGGTTCGGATTCCACGTTAAACTGTAGGTCCCTTAGTTGCCATCGGCTGTTGGGCTATTAATTAACAGTCCTGTCTAAGGAACATGTCAGCCTTAGTCAGTAACAAGACTACAAGATCGCGCCACAATCATCTTACACTCAAACCTCATGCATACTTTGCTCAAAATACCTACATTGTTGCTGAAGGTCTAAAATCCAAGATAACGGAGGTAGATGCTGCATGCTTTTGATGTCGATCTAGGATTACAGTTATTTGTGACAAAACCGCCTAATCAATCGTCATTGGAATAACTCTAATAACACACAATACCATTTTAGGCTTAATAGAAATAGGTACTGAGATAATATCCCAAAATTAAAATAAGTAAAAGGTTGCTGGATTGAAACCGATGGTCTACGACTCTCGGCAGATCATGAGCGGTCACCTTTGGGTGGCCGCAAACCCGTGGTCCGGACTTTTGGCAACTGCTGTCCTCCCTGGTGGGGATTTCAGGGATTTCGTTCGTGCCGGGCGGGGTTGAGGGTGTGGGAGAAAGCGCGCTAGAGAAGGGCGAGCGAGGAGGCGATGTCTTTTTAATGTGGTGAAACTTCTTTGTCATAAGTTAAATTTAAATTCTCAGCTAGGTACAAAAAGAGTCCTATACAAGTGCATAACAAAATATTATTAAAACCTTAAAATTAAAAAATTCAAATTTTAAATACTGGAGAAAGAAGAAATACAATGAAGAGAGGAAATCATCTGTTACTATAGTACAATACGACTGCCCCTTGCCGTCTCGCTCTTACATCTCCTGATTTCGGTGATTCCGGGGTGAGGGAGGGACTTTAAGGGATAAGAGTGATAATTTGTGGGATTAAACAATGAGGCAGGGATTTTCAGGGAGAAAATGGAGAATTTTTGGGATGAAACCGAGGTTGCCAAAAGGCTGCGGTCGAGGGCTAATTAGGGTTCCGACCCTCGGTGGGGGCTGGGCGGTTGAAAAAATTCGTTTCCCCCTTTGCGTTGCTACGTGACCCACCTTACCTTGATCTTTAGAAATAGTTGGATGTACCTGGGTCTCAAAAACGATGGTACACGCAGTAGATTATGATACAACATGTCCGCACTTGACTGCTTTACCGGCACAAATTCAATAATGCCGTCAAGACTCGCAGTTATAGCACGGTCCGGGTCACGGCGTGGCCATCTTGCCGTGTTCACACGGACACGGACGGCAGTTGCCGTGAAAGCGGCGCCCGAACGGCGTAATTCCGAATAGTGGGCAACGCGGACCAATCCCCGGCGTCTGTTACAATTAGCGTGATAGGTTGGCAGAGTGAAGGTCCCTACTTTGAGTAACGGTGCGCTCCATCCCATACGTGTGTGTTTGTCTACCGCATTAACCCGGCGCAATTTGACCACCACCAGCGCCATCTGGTGACCGGTGCCCGTAATCTCCCCTCCGTGGATGTTGGAAGTGAGCTTCTGGAGGATAAGGAAATCACAGCGTAGACACGTCTTTCTGCGGAACACTGGACATCAACCGGAAAGAAGTGATTCGTAAGGGTAGGAAGTAAGTTGGGAACACGAGACCAAAGGAACATTAAAGAGCACAAAACAAGCTAAAACGTCTGTGGTACTGATTGAACTAAAGCGTGAAATTTAATTTTCTTTTCCACATTACACTGGTATTAGATGTCACCAGAAAGAAAGGATTCATGAGGAGGGATAAGGTAGCAATTTTCCACCTGATTCTCAGAGAAGTAAAAAGAACCTCTAACGAATTCAGATCCGGGCTCTGGTTTCTGGTTGATAATACCCAACGATAATGATGGGCGCACTCCCTCCCCCTGGCAAACCAGGAGAGCAAGCCAAGTCCCAGGACAACATCCCAGGTAAGGAGGTTCACAACACCCTCAGAATCCTGGTAAAACTCCTGGGTGTCCTTGCTCAGCCGGGAGTCAATGATTCATCTAGGAGAGACAAGAAGAATCCTTAGTGACAGGGAAGTCCTTCACACTTTGACAACTCTTTTAGCACCCAATTTTGATCTCTGAACTAGTAAAATCCAGTCAATAGACAATTCAGACTCAACAACTCTCAAGCTCCCCAGACAATGAGAGCCAGGAAATCCTCATGTTTTAATTTTAAGACTAACGTTCAAGAAAAATACACCTCACTTCCCCGTAGTCCCAGAAAACACGAAAAATATGCATCCTTCCTCCAGGGAACATCCATCCTCTCCGAGATGGACAGTGAAGAAGATACACCACTCTCTGTGGTGTTCTGACTTAGCCTGGAGTCAATCAAGCCCAAGGAGAGCAAGCATAAGGGACCAAAGTTATATGGAAGCTGTCACACTGCATACTGAAAAATTAACTCTTAAATCAATATAAACTCGCTTAGTATGCAGGTCTGCTGTAACTGGGGAGACTTTAGTTATCACCGTACGATACCGAAGCCAAAATTAATCAATTAACCGCAATATCTCTCTCTCCCTCCCTCTCTCTCTAGAAGCCGTCGATTGCTGATTGCACGAAGATAGGAGATTGAAAAACGAATCGAAAATGCCAACGTGCCATATCTAATTTGCATATCTCCGCCGTTGTCGGTATTTAAAGAGAAAGCTCGGAAGATGTGCAAGACTATTATTAACGTCATTCCCACAGTTTTGTTTAACTTGTTCCCAAGGTATCAATGCGGCCGTATGTTTCCTGGTGAGATATGATTCGAGAAAGTCACTTGCAATGTGAACGGAGAATATGTGTATCAATTCTGATCCGTTTCTTGTCGAGTTTACGCTGGGAACCGGTGTGAGGGTGAGAGCTGGGAACATTACGTTTTTTTAGATCGTGAGTTCAAATCTGAGCTGTTCTTCTTATGCGAATTATTTCTAGACGTCTTCAAATAAAAGGTGGAATACTTTTCCCACAGTTATAAAATATTTTTTGGCAAGGCGCTTTTGGTGTGGTGAAATGATCTAAACCGTCAGTTTAATAATTCACTTTAGATTTAAACACAAAGGCCGTAACCCTTACTTAAGATCGTGATATAGATCTGACTAAAAAATGCGGATCTGTTTTCCAGGATCACTTAAATTACAATTATTCCGAAATGAAAACGATTGCAAATATATTTTGCTTGGAGTTCACTGTTATGTTCACTGGTGATGGTGGATTCAAGTTATTTAGATTGTTTTTGCGGACATTTTCCATCACGATTGGTAAAAATAAATAAGTTTCTTGTGGTTTTGGGATCTGTAATCTGATCCCGTCCTCACGTGAGCAGGAACCTCCTGGAAGATTCGTCGAACCGCCAATGACTTGTCACTAGCAACCCCCCTACATTGTCCATTTCTTCTTGAGCTCTAGCGCAGTGTGGAAGTGACTTTTTGTTTTGACGTTTTTCCTAGTTTATGGACTTTTAACATTCTGATTTCAGATTTATAACGTCTTAATCAGAAACAGGATCGATCTGAAGCGATAACTATCGATTAAGAATAGAAATAGACGTGATTGATGAATGCGTGGATGCTGAAGTCTGCTGTTTCAGTTTGTTTAAATTAGCTAAAAGCGCTCCCACAAATCTCAGTTTGTCTTCCGAACCATAAACAGACTGATAACGATCGTAGAAAAGATTTTGGCATTCATACTAAAGACGTTGTGAGGGTGTTTACAGCACATCAATTAGAAAACATAGTATGGGTAATGAATATGGATGCCAAATGGTGTTTCACCGTGTTCCAAAAGGAAAAATTAAGTGACAACATGCCTATAAGTGTAAATTTGATTTCGTAACTAATGATTTCACGAATTTAACATTACATATTTAAATTGAAATGAAACGGGAATTTACAGTCTCCAGCGTCACGACTGCCACCTGGTGCAGGCTTCTCGCCGCCAAGACAAGTGATGTTAATTAACTAGCGTGGTCGGAGTAATTCAATTGCTATCACGTATTACATAATCTGTGAACACGCTTTTGTTTCACTTGATTAGTCACGCCAACCACAACATAATCTCGCTGACAACACGCTGATGTTGATTCAATTGACGGGTCCGTGAGTCAGTCCCACACCACAACACGTAATCTCGCTGACACACGCTATTTGATTCTTGACGGGTGCGAGTCAGTCTCCACACCACAACACCGGGATCTCGCTGACAACACGCTGAGGTGTTGATTCACTTGACGGGTCCGTGAGTCACGCCGCTCCCACACCACAACACCGGGTAATCTCGCTGACAACACGCTGAGGTGTTGATTCAATTGACGGGTGCGAGTCACGTCCCACACCACAACACCGGGTAACCCTTCTCGCTGACAACACGCTGAGGTGTTGATTCAATTGACGGGTCCGCGAGTCACGCCGCTCCCACACCACAACACCGGGTAACCCCTCTCGCTGACAACACGCTGAGGTGTTGATTCAATTGACGGGTCCGCGAGTCACGCCGCTCCCACACCACAACACCGGGTAACCCCTCTCGCTGACAACACGCTGAGGTGTTGATTCACTTGACGGGTCCGTGAGTCACGCCGCTCCCACACCACAACACCGGGTAACCCCTCTCGCTGACAACACGCTGAGGTGTTGATTCACTTGACGGGTCCGTGAGTCACGCCGCTCCCACACCACAACACCGGGTAACCCCTCTCGCTGACAACACGCTGAGGTGTTGATTCACTTGACGGGTCCGTGAGTCACGCCGCTCCCACACCACAACACCGGGTAACCCCTCTCGCTGACAACACGCTGAGGTGTTGATTCACTTGACGGGTCCGTGAGTCACGCCGCTCCCACACCACAACACCGGGTAACCCTCTCGCTGACAACACGCTGAGGTGTTGATTCACTTGACGGGTCCGTGAGTCACGCCGCTCCCACACCACAACACCGGGTAACCCCTCTCGCTGACAACACGCTGAGGTGTTGATTCACTTGACGGGTCCGTGAGTCACGCCGCTCCCACACCACAACACCGGGTAACCCCTCTCGCTGACAACACGCTGAGGTGTTGATTCACTTGACGGGTCCGTGAGTCACGCCGCTCCCACACCACAACACCGGGTAACCCTCTCGCTGACAACACGCTGAGGTGTTGATTCAATTGACGGGTCCGTGAGTCACGCCGCTCCCACACCACAACACCGGGTATCCCCTCTCGCTGACAACATGCTGAGTGTTGATTCACTTGACGGGTCCGTGAGTCACGCCGCTCCCACACCACAACACCGGGTAACCCCTCTCGCTGACAACACGCTGAGGTGTTGATTCACTTGACGGGTCCGTGAGTCACGCCGCTCCCACACCACAACACCGGGTAACCCCTCTCGCTGACAACACGCTGAGGTGTTGATTCACTTGACGGGTCCGTGAGTCACGCCGCTCCCACACCACAACACCGGGTAACCCCTCTCGCTGACAACACGCTGAGGTGTTGATTCACTTGACGGGTCCGTGAGTCACGCCGCTCCCACACCACAACACCGGGTAACCCCTCTCGCTGACAACACGCTGAGGTGTTGATTCACTTGACGGGTCCGTGAGTCACGCCGCTCCCACACCACAACACCGGGTAACCCCTCTCGCTGACAACACGCTGAGGTGTTGATTCACTTGACGGGTCCGTGAGTCACGCCGCTCCCACACCACAACACCGGGTAACCCCTCTCGCTGACAACACGCTGAGGTGTTGATTCACTTGACGGGTCCGTGAGTCACGCCGCTCCCACACCACAACACCGGGTAACCCCTCTCGCTGACAACACGCTGAGGTGTTGATTCACTTGACGGGTCCGTGAGTCACGCCGCTCCCACACCACAACACCGGGTAACCCTCTCGCTGACAACACGCTGAGGTGTTGATTCACTTGACGGGTCCGTGAGTCACGCCGCTCCCACACCACAACACCGGGTAACCCCTCTCGCTGACAACACGCTGAGGTGTTGATTCACTTGACGGGTCCGTGAGTCACGCCGCTCCCACACCACAACACCGAGTAACCCCTCTCAAGGAGGTATTGACAAATTAAACCTACTCCACAGTTGTTAACGTTCAGCTAAAAGCAGCAGACGCATGGATCCACGCTACGTCCGTCTCTTAATTTGATAATTACTTCAGTAAGTAAACTATGCTTGCATTTCAATACGCGTACTTATAAAATTAATCGGAATTCGTGGTAAAAAACTCTCGTAAAATATCAAGTCACTTTTACTGACATATACTTTCACTGGCTTTTAAAGAATTAGATATGACCGCCGTCGTATAATTGATTCCCAGCAAATGGTTATGATGTGTTTTACCCCTGTCACCGTAATTACAACGGTTCTTATTAAATTCATGCGTTCAAGGGAAATGTCGACGAAAGTGGTTTTCTAAATCGACCAAGAACACAAGGACAATTAAAGAATTCCTGGCGAGCGCGCCGGAGTGTTGGAAAGTGGGACCAATCACTGGCCGGATATTGGAGGAATGCTCTGTGATTGCGCTAATCACCTTGTAATGATAACAAGGCCCAAGGTCGTGGGCGCGCCTTATCTGATGACTTACGGCTCCACGTCGCGCCTCACACCTCCCGTGTTGCGCAGTCACTTAAGGCGCTTCTCGAGCGATTGAGAACTGCTGATTAAGACACGAGTAATCAAATATACTAAAATCATGGAAAATAATAATTTCAGCGGCTTTTGCAGTGGGTAGGCATGAAAAAGTGATATTTCAGCAACAGTTTCACCGTGTACGAGAGATTTTCCAGCGATCATTACAAGTTGAAGCAACAAACAAGTGATATTCCAGCGATCATTACAACTTGAAGCAACAAACAAGTGATATTCCAGCGATCATTACAACTTGTAACAACAAACAAGAGATATTCCAGCGATCATTACAACTTGAAGCAACAAACAAGAGATATTCCAGCGATCATTACAACCTGAAGCAACAAACAAGAGATATTCCAGCGATCATTACAACTTGAAGCAACAAACAAGAGATATTCCAGCGATCATTACAACTTGAAGCAACAAACAAGAGATATTCCAGCGATCATTACAACTTGAAGCAACAAACAAGAGATATTCCAGCGATCATTACAACTTGAAGCAACAAACAAGAAAGATATTCCAGCGATCATTATGGCGTATAGCAATAAACAAGTGATATTTCAGCTATAGTTTCAGCGTGTAGGTATGAACAAGACATATTCCAGCGATCATTACGGCTTGTAGCAACAAACAAGTGATATTTCAGCAGCAGTTGCAGCGGGTATGCACGGTCAAGTGGTATCTCAGCGGCAATTGCAACACGCTATTTCCTGTCCGAGACCGGCTCGCATACTTGCCTGCGGTAGAAAGCCGATACTTATCGCATCGTCTATCGATACATCGACGATGTGGATGTGAGTGATTGATTTCGCGGACCGGTCATCGATACATCGACGGACCTTGTGTGAGTGATCGATTGTTCCTCACACTTTCTCTTCTCACAATTGAATTTTGAACTCGCACGACTTGATTTGCATTTCTTACGTTCGAAACGTCCTGGGTTTCTTCGCACTAAGTTTCGTACATCGAACGGGTGGAACCGATAGTGCACTCAGGGATACATCGTAGGTCTTGTGAGTGGGACCAGCCTCACACTTCTTATTGAATTTTAATTTTTTTGATATACCTCATAATAGGGGGTGTGTGTGATACGTTTTGGGTTCGTTCGCGGTGAACGGGACCTCGCTCGAAAGTTAACCAAGCTTGTTGGAATTGATAGTTTTTTTTATAGTATCACAGTAATTTTTTTTCTTTTTTATTTTATGATTTATACTTTACTTTGCTCTTTTACACGTATTAATAAATAATCTAAAACGTAGTTGATTTTAAGCCAATGTATGAATAAGGAATTACATAAAGGAGGATCTCTGAATTCCTCAGGGGATGGCACGTTTATAGCGAATCCGAACCATGGCCTCTACCAATCATGAGGATCAAATAACATTACGACGACCATACATAACACACAAGAGAAAATTCGTGACCATCTCACCTAATAATAGGACATCGCCACCGTCCCAGTCATATAGTTGAAGTCAAATCACTGTAAGTTTTATAAGCTAAATTTTGTGAAATCAAATTATAAATTTATAAATGCACGTGGGCATCAAAGCGCACGGTAGAGGCTACGTTGTCGGTGTCGGTCTGTATACAGCGGTTCTATACTTTTCCATTGTATTACGTCTAGGAGATTACAAAGCCCATAGTACTACAACTCGCTCTTTTGTTTAAGTTGTTTTAGCGAAAAAACTTTAGGGCAGGGATTCTTAAACTTCATCTACCTAAGGACCCCGGTGTGTTTAATGGAAACCCCCTAAAAGTATCTCCACCCCCTACCCCCCAATAATCTGAAAACAAAAGTGTTTTAAGCCGTCAAAAAACCTAAAGAAATACCAAGCAATAACAAATTATTATCGAGTTCGAATTATGTACTAATCTAGTTCAAGGTTAAGGCTCGCCTGAGGACGGGATCAGATTCAAGAGCCCCGAAACGTCGTGAAAATTTGTTTTACTAGAAGTATTGGGAAATGTTCGCAATAAGAATATTATAAATAATCCCTATTATTTTATAAATTTGCTAACTTTGTACACCAAAACTGGAAAGATTTGGCAATACCCGTCGGGTGAAGGCTCCCTTCACATTGTGTGAGACAGTCGGACAGGTGATCTGGGCGTTGCGGCCGCTGTTTCCCAACCAACGGGTCCAGATATGCCTATTGTGTCGTCTAATGGGCGACGGTATTAGAGGGCCGCCATTACGCGAATTTAGGTTAGCTGTAGGCTCTGTGACCGATTTTTACCGGCGTTATTGTGGAACAGCTGATTGCCGGCCGAATTGTTTCATACCGTTACACTGGGCGGGTGTTCCCCGAGCCCCCCCTTCCGGCGGAAATACAAAATAACATCTTAGAAACTTGCCCCCCTTTGGAACGTTACCAAATTTTAGGCTTTACGATTTTAATCAACAATGCAGGTGTCGTAGAGCTTAGGGGGTGTGTTTTGTTTTGTGTTTCTCAACGATTTCCGGCCTTTTTTTTAACGTTTTAATTTTATATATCTCTTTTAAAATGATGAAAAGGTACACTTAAGAGACTGTAGTACCTGCGCCATCTTGGATTTTTAGTTTCGTAACTGTAATTAATGACGACATCGCATTGATAAAAAAAAGACTGGGACGGTGGCGACGTCCTGTAATCCAGCTACTTGGAGGTAACGAATTGTGGATAATTGTGGTCGGTGAGTGTAGTGTTCTCTTGTGTGGATTAACGTCCGCACTATTGAATTAGACCAATTCGTAATTCAGAGGCAGTGGTTTGAACTTCACGTTAAACTGTAGGTCCCTTAGTTGTCATCGGCTTTTTGGACTATTAAAACAGTCCTTTCTAAGGAACATTTCAGCCTTAGTCAGTAACAAGACTACAAGATCACGCCACAATCATCTTACACTCAATCCTCATTCATACTTGACTTAAAACACTTAGTTGTGGTATGGTTGCCATTTCAATAATCTTATCTAATCTAATCTAAAAGCTTTAAAATTACCTGATAGGTTATCTACAACGTCGTTGTTTTTAAGACAAGCGAATGCAATAAACAGGATCAGAATGAACCGACCAAACCTTTTCCCTTTATCTTAAATGTAAACCAAACAATTCATACCTTTATTAAAACTATTACATTATTTATTTAATACCTATTGGAAAATGCATGACAATTGCAGCGTTTCAAAAATAGTCATTACATTAATTTCAGAAACCTTCTTAATATAAGATAAACAACTTTTAAATTCTGTAAAATCAACCCACCCTGCCCCCCTTCAGGGGAGGTCAGGTTGGCTACAATTTTCTTTTTCTAAATTCTTTTTTTTAGGTTTTCTAACCTAAACACGATATACAGTACTACTTAATTGTTTATCGTTTTGCTCTTGACTGTATTGTACATGCCGGCTTTGCCTATTTAGAGATTTTTGTGCATAATATGCAGTTTCAGTTTATTAACGATTTATTGTTTTGATTTTGACTGACTGTTTTTTTATTTTTTAGGTGAGTTTCGAGATTACAATGAAAACTGCTGGACTCTTACGCAAGTATTGATAGTTAAATGTTATAATAATATGTGTTGAACTATAAAAAGTACATAATATTTGTTGTTCAGCGACTTTTCAGGTGGTTTATTGGGATTAACGACATTGCCAGGTCACACGATAGTATGTTTTACTTTTTTCCAAGCGTGGGTCACAGATTTCTAAATAAAGGTGTAACGAGGAGGGTACACTTCACAAGGTCGCATGTGTCGCGTAACCTTCATAGATTACTCAGCCGCACGACAATGCCACTAGACAAGACACATGACACCAACTACACGAGACATTCTCGTAAATACACTCGCTCACAAAATAAACAAAAAATAAACTCGCAAAATGGCACACGAAATCTTTCAAACAGACACAAAACTCTTTTATATACACAAAATACACATATGACAATGATACACACACAATGACATTCATACACGTAACATCTCTCATTCAATCACACAATACACTCAATTATACACCCACAAAACGCTACTAATACGTAAACATGCACATTCATACACCAAATCTTCATTCCCTCATATGACACTCATTCACTCACCTGACACACACAAATATACCAGTCTCATGTATACGCAAAACACTCATACATACAACGAACTCACAGAAAACCCTCTTGTATTCACAGAAGACACTTACACACTTATACATCCATAAGTAGACATTTACACACCTTAAAGGCACCAAAACAACCACAAAGACACTCATACACTCTCAAGGCATTCAAACACCCACAAAACACTCTTACATCCACAAGACACTCTTACACCTTCAAGACACCCAAACACCCACAAAACACTCATACTGTACATCCACAAGTCACTCTTACACCTTCAAGACACCCAAACACCCACAAAACACTCATACTGTACATCCACAAGTCACTCTTACACCTTCAAGACACCCAAACACCCACAAAACACTCATACTGTACATCCACAAGGCACTCTTACACCTTCAAGACACCCAAACACCCACAAAACACTCATACTGTACATCCACAAGACACCACAAAACACTCTTACATCCACAAGGCACTCTTACACGTTCAAGACACCCATACACCCACAAAACACTCATACTGTACATCCACAATACACTCATACACTCAAGACACTCACACATTCTCAAAGCAATCATACACCCAAAAGACACTGATGCACCTTCAAGGCACCCATACACCCACAAATACTCATACTGTACACCCACAAGACACTCATACACCCTCAAGGCATTCATACATCACAAGACACTCATGCACACTACACTGGAGACTGGAGTGAATCTCACCGGCAGCCAAAGTGATCCAAATCGACGGGTCGTGAGGGGAAAGCGCAAATAAACTGTTGGCATATGAAAACACAAGGCTGCTTTGTTATCTGCGCTTAACAGCTGTGTCGATGGATGAGAGAAAACAAACACGTTCAACACACGGGACTCTCACACGACTGCGATAACATCGATGCATTGAATGATTCTTCGTTCCGTTTACTCGTAGAGCTTGTAGATAGATCCGTATGGTGTGTGGATGGCATGTTTACTTGTTTATAGAGCGATGTTTACATGTATTAGTGTATAGAAGCACTACTCGCTTGCTACGTAATGTGTTAATCTGTTTTGGGCGACGGTATAGTAGTCTTGGAATAAACAGATGGCTCTTAAACAAATCCAATTACAACTATCCTTGTTGTGGACAGTGCACTGTAAATACTTATCAGGGTATCCAAGTGTCGTTCAAATTTTGGCTTCAGCTATCAGCTGACGTTTTCTTTGAAGAGTGTAGTTTTTAACGAGCTTCCAAAGTTTCCAGATCAACTTATTCTGCAATTATTACGTCAGAGGAATTCAATTCGGGTAATTTCTTACGATGAAATAGGCCCTACATGAAATTTGTCTTAATAAAATCGAGTTTAGGGTATCATAATACATATTAAATTTGAATAAAATAATGAATCGTTAATAAAATTGTTAATTGACTTAAACACTTTATCGTTATGTATTAATCGGATGAATAAACAGTTGAGAGTCTACGTCTCAAGGTGACGGACTTCCACGTCACATTGGTTTCCTCTTGTCTTTCCTGGGGCTTGCCCAAAATTCTCAACAAGTGGACCTCTTAACTGTCCACTTGGCAGTAGTCCCCTGGAGGAAAGATGCTAACTAGGATGTACTGCACTGTCCTGGTGTGTGTGCCCTCAAATGAAAAGTTGAGGTGTGTCTGGAGTTGACTGTATTCTTCCTGGAGTAGTTGAGTTAAAGAATGAATCCTTTTAGGGTATTGCATGACCCGCGCTTGGATCTGAATTGATTTGGAGTTTCTCGTAACCTCTCTGAGAATTAAGCCACTGACCATGTCCTACCTTTTCCATCTTTAGGAACCCCTTTCCCGTGGTTGTCCAATTTTCCGCAGAATACGTGCTTAACCAGTTTTTCCGGGACCTCCTTATCCGCCAGAATATCATATACAACAGTGTTCGTAAATCTCTTATTACAGAATGTGTTTTGTTCGTAGCTTTCCGCTCTGGGGAACAGTTTAGGTATAATTGAACACGTCTGAGATCCAATTAGTCTCCCGTTTGACATGTAAATTGATGGACAAACCCTTGTTAATGTAGATTATATTCAAATGACGGGTCCATAATCTGTCTGTTTGTTTCGATGATTATAGTTTTCAGTGGATTCCTATCATGTAGATTTCAACGTTTGATAATTATCATATTTTAAATTTATTTCGTTTTGATTTAGTCTGGTATTTTTCTTTTGTCAACATAATTTCACTTTTACTTCTAATTTAGCCAAATATCTGAAGGAAGTTTAGGTATCAAGCGTAGGTGATGCAGATTAGACGGTTGACCAATATTAAACATTTTTTTAAACTTTGCGGAAGTTGATCTACGACTTCGTTTGAATTTGTATGTTCCAAACGTACAGAAAGCGTTTCAAAAACATTCGCCGCCGAGCTTTGTTTACAAATAGTTCAAATTATTTTCACTATGCAGACTCATGCAGTGCCCCAAAACGGAAAGTGTTTGCGTGTACAAAAGAACACGGAATATGTACAAAGAATACAATTTTCAACAGATGAAAGATATTTTTATTTGATTATGGAAAAAGTAAAAACCCTTAAACATTCTATCGGCTGAGAAATGATCCGGTTTAAGGAAGAAATCTTCCTCTTTCAGGAACTGATCTTAGAATTTATATATGATTATCCCAAGTATATTTTTTAAATAAATTAATATTGTATGTATCGAGTTTGATACTCGATTTATTTTTTACAAAGGTACACTTTTGTAAGAATCTATAAGAGTTAGGGGATTGAAATCTTTTGTGCATGTACAACCATAGAAACTACCGGAGATATTGTATTGAATTGTTAATATAAATGAATAACAACAACTGTTTAGATAAAGCGAAAACATTCCCTTCAGACATATCCATGATCTAACCTATTTCCCTCAGGGAAGTAAATACAAACATTTTTTACAACGGAGTGGTTTGTGGACAGATTAAGTGGAGGGAGAAAGTCCAAATATCGCTGGATGATCAGCGGAGGTCCACGTGGATTGGACGAGGTGAATATTCATGAAAAAGTGAAATAATTGGGTGCTAATCCCTGGCAGAGCTGTCGATTAGGGCAATTAAGAGCGGAAGGGGGGGTAGGGTCGGGGGAGGGAGGGGAGCGACCTGTTTGTTGATTTACGGCTCGGAAGTGTTGAGTCGAGAGGAATGGCGGTGGATTAGCGGGGAATAACCGCGCATGCGTGGTGCGGACCTGCGCAGTGATCGTGTTAGCGATGCGCAGTAAACAGGACTAGCAATAAGCCCGTAGTTTGCAAGGGTTTTAATGACGTTGTGTTAAGAAGGAAACTAATAATAATTATTATACTATACTAGTGACCCGTCGCACCTTTGTAGCAATGTACAAATCAGATTTATTAGGTTTAGGTTCGCTGAAAAATATAAAACATAATATAATTATTATTGCCTTTCTGAATTCGTGTCTTATCCAGGGATGTTACGCTAAAACCTTTTAAGAAATGGATTTATTGATATGGACTTGAAAAATCAAAACAGACTATTTATAATATTACAGAAATGTACCTTTGATCATTTTACAGCCCGGTTAATACACACTCTCGCAAGTTCCACACACACACACACACACACACAAAATAAAATATTCGATAATAATACACAATATCAACCTTTTATACATTTCAGATAACAGAAAGAAAATATAACAAATAAACAAGAGCTGATTATTATAATAAACGTAATTCGTATAAACATTGTATTTATTTTTAATTTGGCCAACAAATAAACACTTGCTTCTTAATCATGAAACGTAATCCCTAAAATCTTTATTGATAAAATTTCTTTTTTTAATTTCTTTTTTTACTATTAAGTACTAGTTTATGCTTGCTTCTTTAGATTGCTCAATGGTTTAAATAGATACAGCTACTATTTATATCTTAAGACAACATATTTTGGAATCCAAAACAAAATTATTTCCCCATAACCACGCCACCGTCCCACAATTATTCGTGACATCCAAGTAGCTGGGTTACAAGACACGCCACCGTCCCACAATTATTCGTGACATCCAAGTAGCTGGGTTACAAGACACGCCACCGTCCCACAATTATTCGTGACATCCAAGTAGCTGGGTTACAAGACACGCCACCGTCCCAAAATTTGCGACATCCAAGTAGCTGGGTTACAAGACACGCCACCGTCCCACAATTATTCGTGACATCCAAGTAGCTGGGTTACGGGACACGCCACCGTCCCACAATTATTCGTGACATCCAAGTAGCTGGGTTACAAGACACGCCACCGTCCCACAATTATTCGTGACATCCAAGTAGCTGGGTTACAAGACACGCCACCGTCCCACAATTATTCGTGACATCCAAGTAGCTGGGTTACAGGACACGCCACCGTCCCACAATTATTCGTGACATCCAAGTAGCTGGGTTACAAGACACGCCAACGTCCCACAACTAGTTTTCGGTTCTCACGTATTGGCGAAGCATAACAGTTAATTAACGAGTCTGCGTGTGGTGATGCGCTCTGTAGTCAATTAGCTATTGGGGCTAGTGTACTGGGCGAAAGCCGTGCCGTATGACACGGGATCTGCAACCGGCGTCTAATTGTCGGGCTTTGTAGGCCGCGGAGGCCTAATTAATGTAACAATGAACGGCTCACACTTTCCTGCGGCAATCAGACCGTGGTGAGAAAACAGCTGATTGCCCTTGGCTGGCATTTCATCGGTGGGAAATCGATCAGCTGATATCTACCAAGCTCATATCTAAACTGGCGTGACAAATTTTGAAATCAACCGTTGATGACGATGAGTTAATCAATTTAAGACTTGAACAAGCTATTGTCTGTGTAGTGGTATTAGTACCTACTTCATTACTTTAGTTGGTTCTCTGACTGGTTTTATATTAGTTTATTGATCTAATCGAATTTACGTATATTCAAAAAAGAACCTGTACTGATAAGTCCTTTGGATATCCTTCTTGTCTCTTGGCTTGATGTAACTGTCGGTTGAGTCTGAACACCCAGTCCGTCTAGAATTCCGAAGGTGATGTTCCTTACTGCACACCTGGGAGGAGTGCCATGGAGGTTTGGCTAGGGAGTGTACCCACAAATGAAAAGTTGGGGCTCCCTTGGGTAGACCCTATTATTTTCTGCGTGAATTTGGAGTTTTTGGGTAGTAGTACGAATATTCTTTAGGCTTTCCATGCTCCGAGATCAGATCTGGATTCTTCTCTGAGAATTAGTTTAATTTCCTGCCTTCTCCATCCTCGCAACTAAGAAGACGTGTCTAGTTGGTTCTGCTGGAGTCTCCTTATCCACAAGTATCAAACCCACTTCCTGTACGCGATGGACCCAGCTTCTGTGTTCACTGGCCTACTAATTAGTTAATGATTTTGGCAAATGAAAAATCTCGTGTTTGTCAGCAATAAAATTACAAGTCACCCTTCACTCACACCCTCCAGGTAGATGCCTTAAAACATTTCCCAGCAGGTATTCAATCATTCTGGGTATTTTAATTTTAATTTGAGTGCAACGTGTTTCATGTTTTCGTTACTGACCAATTCGTTACCTGCACAGAACCATTAACAGCCCAATGATAAATTAGAAGCAACTCTAACTTAGCCCAGTCAATATGAGTATTGGAAAGCATTACGTTTGTAGATGGTAGATGGCTGTCAGTTTCTGAAAGAAAGCAAATTTTAGATGATAGATAACAGTGCCTTGAAAATGAAATGCTGGAATACCTTTTTTCTGATTTTCTTCATATTGTAAATTTGTAGCGTCTAAGGCTAGAATTTTTGTTGAAGTTGTAAGAGTACATGGATTAGAATGTGGATACAAATCTTCTGAAACTTAAAGATATTTAGTCACGAGCGTTTCCGTTACGTAGTGAATAATTCAACGCAATAACCAGAAACACTTTACAGACAGGAACATTACATTCGAAACCACTTTTCCGTCTGGCCGTCCTTGCCAGACCCCTTGTTCGACGGTCGAGGCAGACGAAATATTCCAATAATTAAATCGCCCACATCCCATTCGAACACTGATAATTCAGTACAATCAGCACAAGTGACGAAAGGATATTTGACACTGTAATTTGGGAGGTGCGGCTTGTGTAAGTATGGTGTGCGGTGTGCGGCGTGTACCAGGAAGACGGAAGGAAGGGTGTGGGCCGCGAGGGCGGTGTGGAGGTGTGGGGAGACTTGAACGGTGGTGATTAGACGCTGACCAGGCCTTGGTGTGTGTGTGTGTGTCCGTGTGTGCGTGTGTGGAGGACGGTCGGTCCTCGTGTGATGGACGGAACCGCAGTTTGGCAACTCTCCGGTGCAAGTTCACCTCGACAACCGGACACCCTTGTGGAATATCAACTGTCAGATCAGCAATGTATGAGATGTAAAGATTAATGGAACGGTTTTTACGACTTTTGTTTCCTGTTCTACAATTTACAAATTACTGCATTATCCAATAGAATATGCACTTTTTGGGGTTTTGGTAGCTAAAAGTACAACTTCAGTTTTCAGCTTCTAAAATCCAAAAATACTCTAGATTTTCTTGCTTGATAGATACCTACAAAGTGGGATTTGTGTGAGCTAAAAGTCACGACTTTAGATTCTTCAACTTCTAAAATCCACAAATACCCTAGATTTTCTTGTTTAATGGATACCCAGATAGATATGTAGTGGAAGTTTTGCAAGATAAATTTACGACTTCAGTATCTTCAGCTGCTGAAATCCACAAATACCCTACATTTTCCATAGGTGTATTAGATACGTAGTGAGAATTTTGTGTGAGCTAAAAGTTACGTTTTTAGTTTCTTCACCTTCTGAAATCCACAAATACCCTACATTTTCCATAGGTGTATTAGATACGTAGTGAGAATTTTGTGTGAACTAAAAGATACGTTTTTAGTTTCTTCAGCTTCTGAAGTCCACAAATACCCTACATTTTCTAGTGTATTAGATACCTAGTGAGAGTTTTGTGTGAGTCACGACTTCAGTTTCTTCAACTTCTAAAATGCACAAAAACCTTGGAGTTTCTAGCGTAAAATATACCAGGTGTGAGTTTCGTGAGTTGAACTTTACGTCTTCCTACGTGTTCCTTCAGCATCTAAAATCTAAAAAGTACCCTAGATTTTCCAGCTTAATAGATATCTAATGGGAATTTTATAGGTTAACGTTTATGACTTTAGTTTCTTCAACTTCTATAATCAACAATCTGGGTTCTCGCGGATCAGCTACACATTTCATGCCACTACGCCTCGCTGTCTGTAATAAACCTCACAGGTGTGAGTTGAAATCCCTGATGGGAGTTTTGTGAAGAACAACTGACGTTTGCTACCAGACCAAGCTTTGAGTATTCCTATGCATTTTGCATGGGAGAACTGCTAGCAGAGTATGGGATAAGCTTTAGCTCATCGAAATCCTATTACACATTAAATGTCTAAAATTAAGTAGTTATCAAGATTTTCTGCATATGACTAGTTAAGAAAACGTTTAAGTTATCTCAATCAGCCAAGTGGTCCTGAATTGGGGTTTCAAGTCTGGGCGACTCATTTTCAAGTTAAAAAAACACCAAGTTTATCCTTCCTTCGTGGTGATTTTTATAACATTTTATTAATTTGTACAATTAATTTGTTAAGTTTCGTCGATAACTTGCTGAAATCTAACAATAAAACAGATGTTTCCATTCTTCGGTTTCATTTTTTGTCCCAATATTCCTTGCCAGTTCCAACAATTTGTATTTGACGGCTCTCCAACTACGACGAAACCTTTCCTTTGAAATAGTTCTGTAGAAAAGTCGCAAAAATGTTATAAATAATATAAATTACACCCAGAGACAATGGGAGAAATGGTTTCATAGTTGTGAAAAAGACGGATGCCGGCAAGCGGGTTACGGGCGGCACGGGTTAGTTGAGACAATAGTTTCACTTAGTCCGTTTAACGCTTAACGTGAACCTTTCACCCGACTCGTCTCCAACAGTTCATTTCCGGCGTTCCTGCGTCGAGCGCGCATAACGAACCGCATGTATACATTATGAGCGCATTCCAGCTCGCCGACAAGTGGGCTAGGCCGCGGCCGTGTACCCACGTCGCGCATACCGCCGCGCGCATGCGTACATATTGATAACTACCACGCGTGCGCACGGCGGCCGACACTAACAAGGGCGTTCGGCCACATTCCGCGTCAAGGGTGGGAACACGGAGCGTGTCGCTGGAAATCTGACGGTACATAGAAAATGAACATAGTCCTTTGACCGAACAGTGTTCCAATTTCATCTTGATTTCCCATTGGCCATCTGGAAAGAATAGAAGGAAGAATCTTTACTCGGACGTCGTCGTGTCCTGTAAGCCAACTGCAGTGATTAAAGATCACGAATCGTGGATAGTTGCTATGGCCTGATGTGGATTAACGTCCGCTTTATTGAATAATATGTTCATGCGCAAAGAACATTTTAGATTTATAATCTAGGTAACCCAATTCTTAATCTCGCCATTTTGAATTACCATTTGAAATGATGATAGGTATTTTAGGACCAAGGTAGGCATTTTAAGCCAAGTATGAATGAGAAATGAGTGTAAGATGATTGTGGCGAGATCTTGTGGTCTTGTTACTGACTAAAGCTGACATGTTCCTTAGACAGAACTGTTAATTAATAGCCAAACAGTCGATGCTAAGGGACCTACAGTTTAACATGGAGTCCGAACCACTGCCTCTAAATTACGAATTGGTCTAATTTATAAGGATGGTGGATTAACGTAGTATTCAATAGTGCGGTCGTTAATAATGTGGAAATTATGTTTTGTTTAAGATGCTGTGATATTCATAACTAAAGAGCTATCGGCTCTGCCATTTCTGCTGTGAAACTTACGAATGAAATTCTCTTATCAAAACGCTCCTTTCCACTGTTTAAAATTAGGCCTATTTGTTCCCCGGAACTCGTTTCTCGCCTAATTAAATTTTAACCGTGATTAAACGGAAATTCGAATTCACAAGAAAGCCGGAATAGATCGGTCGCGTGAGTTTGGCCATTTAACATCCTGTTTTAATAATATTATTGCGTCGCACGAATCATTTAATTCACTTTCGCCGACGACGAAGCGTGAAGTGAGAGGAGCATGTGGCGTGTAATGAACAACTTTCAACAGGATGGTTATCGATCGGTTTCGATAGTTTTTCACGTTAAAGTGATTAAAAGAGTACAACCTTAATTTCGAATTAAATAACGAATATAGTTTAATATCTTCGAAAAAACACACGTTGGACAAAATAAAAAGCTATAATGTATGATAAAAGTGATCTTGATTGAAACTATAAAATGTGTAAATACTTAATTACGCTTGAAATTCACTGCTGAAAATAAAAACCTAAAGTGAAAAACGTGCCTTATGAATAGAAAGTAATGCAATACAACAGGAAATTTGTATAAAAAATACTAAACTACGGTTGGAATTTAATAAACAACATAATGATTGGAGTTAGAAAAAACATAATTTAGGTTTATCCAAGTTAGGTTAGGTAGTAGTAAAATTGAGACAATGTCTAAACTATCGCTTCAAAGAATTGCTAGAAACATTCTGTTTACAATTTTAATATTTTTTCATGGATGAAATTTTGTTTGCATAACACTATAGGTAGTTTGATTACCAGTAGTATCAATTTCAAACTAGCGATAGTATTTTAACACTAGCATCTGGAGCGTGCAGCAGATGCTATCGAGCTGCCCAATCACTTGGTGTTACGTCAGAATGATTCGGTTGATCTTGGTTGCATACGTTGTAGTTGATTGGGGTAATTTGGAGGCTGAGATCTTACCTCAACACATAGAAAAAAATCCTGCGTATGTACATCAACTAAAGTTACTTAACCACCGGATGGGAATTTAGTACTCCTATTTCGTCACGGATCAGGTTCGCGTAAGATGTGAGAAGGGTTGGTTTTTTCCTGACGAGACGCAATTTGTTCAAAAAAGTTGAGCCGATTGATACATGTCGCCATACAATGTTCTTGGATACACATCCACTCACTTTCTACAAAATAACCGCCTTCCATGATCATCATGTTCATCGTCGTCGTCATCGGGATGACGTTTCACTTCCGCCAGACCGCGACGTCCGGCCGCGGGTTCTCGCTTGATCGGCCCTGGACGCAATTAGCCGACTTCCCTTTTCTTCGGGCCCGCCGGCAGTAGGGAAATCAGCCGACAGTTGTCAGGGTCTTTAGCCATTTTATGGGGCGGTTTTTCGGATAGTAATTAAACTGGTTTTTGCTCTGCGGCATCAAATCGTCGTAACAGTTGCACAACCATTGTCGACGTTAGGGAAGCCCTGTGAAATCAAACACGACAATACCAAACTTACTTTTTTGACATGGCTCTTGGTGCCGAAAGAGGTACCTCGCCTCATCAACTCACTGTCTCTAGATTTCTTGATCCATTGCTTCCGCCTCTCTCCTCCCCAGCATCCTCAAGTCTCCGTCGTAGCTTCCGGGAGGTCTTCTACACTCAGGGTTATTGATTAGGGTGTTTTCCACAAGATAGCTTCTTCTTTTTGTGGAAAGATAACAAATATAACGGTTCTAAACGAATGAAAGTTTAAAACTTGTGGTATTACTGTACCAGATTAGTTTAATTTTCCAGTTAATACACTAATATGTGTGTAATTTTAATAAGTGTAAAAGAAAATGTCCTACCTGAGTTTCTTTTCCCTTTCGAAACGGTACGAAGTACATCAACATCAAACGAATGTAGACCGATCAAATCCCTGGAAGTCTATTCAAACAGACGTTGAGTCGAACGTTCTCCACTAACAGATCAAAGCGAATCAGCCATAAAAAGTGTAGGTTTCTCCTGGACATATCTCAGCGTCCAGTTTGCAAACTCCACCCTTTAAATGTTGAATGGGGAAAGCGTACGTGACCGCGCCGCGTTTGGCCGGACGAGAGTCGCGGCCGCCCTTCGCCGCCGCACGCGCGTGAAAGCCGCTCAATGGACGTTGAATATTTCAAATATGTTAAGGACTCCTTCGTTACAGGTCTGAATGGGATGGAAACAGCTTGTCTCTTTACTCTTGGCCAGTGACATGTTCCTCCTAACTGCCATTCAGTGGTTTTTTGTACTCTAAATGTGACTTGTTACCATTCTTATTGCTGGCTGTTTACAAAATAGCTCCGTATTTGAAGAATGGTGAAAGAATTACGTATGAGTTTTATTTTAGCGATTTTCTTCCAATCCTTCTTTCGCTAAGGGTTTGGTGGATGGTACTTCCTCAAAAGTGGATCGTCCTGTCACTGGGGAACCTTAGAGCGTTTCCTGTGATCCTCTCCTAATCCACTGTGACCATTTGGAGCACTGGGAGCTGGGGGGAGGCTAGGGGCAAAAGGAGTCCAATAGTATCAGGGAAATCGAAAATAGTGTAGTGTACTCCACGCTGGTAGTCTGGGCTGGAGGTGAAGATCAGGACGAGTGTGTTCAAAGAATTGATTAAAATGTTTGGATGACTATGAACTTTTAAAGGGTCAACTTTAGAATTTCAAACGCTTCTTCAATTGCGAAATCATGGTTATGCTGGTCGACTAGGGTGAAGGGATGGAAGATAGGGTCGATTTAGAAGAATTTATTGGAAAATCTTTCTTTTATTTTATTACGTTTAGATGAATTGTACTGTTCACGTGGTATAGTTGTAGAGTTTTAAGATTCGATTTTAATCGCATTGCCTTGATCAATTCTCTGTCAAAGCTTCCACACGTGTTCCTACCATGAGAGCCGCCATCCGCCTCCAAACTACCTAGCTACCTCAATCGGATCCGTCGCGGTTTTCCGCTTAACCAGAGCAGAACAGTTTCTTACAAACACCGCGGTTTCTGGACGCAGCGCTCGCCCACGTCGAGCCTCCGCCGGATAGAAAAGAGTTATGAGGTATAGCAAAATAAAAATCATGATGTACTTTGTAAAGTACGTATCAAGGTTCTTGCATTGACGACTGCTAAGATCTATCGTACGCATATTAGTTGATTAGATTAGATTACATTATTGAAATGGCAACCTACCCAGGTAGGTATTTTCAGCCAAGTATGAATAAGAAATGAGTGTAGGATGATTGTGGCGCGATCTTCTTCGCGCGTAGTCTTGTTACTGACTAAGACTGACATGTTCCTTGGACAGGACTGTTAATTAATAGCCCAACAGCCGATGGCAACTAAGGGAACTACGGTTTAACGTGGAATCCGAACCACGGCCTCTGAATTACGAACTGGTCTAATTATGAGGATGGCCTTTGCGGGTTAACGTAGTATTCAATAGTGCGGACGTTAATCCACACAAGAGAACACCACACCCACCGACCATCGCTCATAACTATCCACAATTCGTGACCTCCAAGTAGCTGGATTACAGGATGACGCCACCGTCCCAGTCAGTTGTTGTTCAGCAACATTCATCGTTCTAGCTCAGAGGTCTTGAGAGCTGCTCTGGCGGCGCAACGCCATCGGTAATAATTGAATGCGTTCGCGGAGGAGGAACACAATTAATTAAACCAACCGTAAATCAACCGGCGTCAGCGGCAACAACTGTTATGTACGGCAGGTGTAGATCACTCGTGGCGGCCCACGGCCCACGGTCCACGGCGAGCATGCGTTACTCTTGCCGCACCGATATACCTTTACAACCTGCTGTGGCGAACGGATTATCTTACATACGGAGTGGTTTTAAAACGCTTTGAGGACCTGAGCCATTTTAAGTTGGCTAGATTAGATTAGATTAGATTATTGAAATGGCGACCTTACCACAAGGTAGGTATTTTAAGCCAAGTATGAATGAGAGTTGATTGTAAGATGATTGTGGCGCGATCTTGTAGTCTTGTTACTGAATAAGGCTGACATGTTCCTTAGACAGGACTGTTAATTAATAGCCCAACAGCCGATGGCAACTAAGGGACCTACAGTTTAACATGGAATCCGAACCACGACCTCTGAACTACGAATTGGTCTGATTATGAGGATGATCTTTGCGGATTAACGTAGCTTTCAATAGTGCGGACGTTAATCCACACAAGAGAACACTACACCCACCGACCATCGCTCACAACTATCCACAATTCGTGACCTCCAAGTAGCTGGATTACAGAATGACGCCACCATATGCAAAAAAGAGCGTGTGAAATCAACTTTGTGTAACGGTTTATGAAAAGGTAAAGGGCAGAGACCTCTTTTTGAGATATCTTAATCGAATTTTGACATTAATATGTCTTAGCTCTGGGGGGGCGATTTTTAAGATGGAAAACATGTTACAGGTTTCCATAAAAACTACTAGACCATTGTATTGTATTTTTAATGTAAAAAATAAGAACAACTGTTTAGATGAACTGGAAACATTCCCTTTAGACACATTCATGATTTAACCTATTTCCCACAGGGAAGTAAATACAAACTTTTTTTATTTAACTTTCCCTAGATAACAAATTAAGAAAGGTTGTACCAATGGAAACACATTTAAATTGTTATTTTTATTATAGAGTGTGTATGCACAAATTTCCATTGGATTTAAACCAAAAATAAAAAATTTTATCATTGAAAATTTTGATGCAAGATATGTTGTTTTCGTTCACAACTAGACGATTATACAAACATATTATTTCTGGCTGTAGCTACAACAACAAAAAACTATACAGACGGATTAATTGAAGACAAAAAACATCTTAAATGAAATGAGTTACATTAAAATGTGTCAGAGAGTATATACTATATGAAATACTAATATATGACGATATTTCGTCAGTCGGTCCTTAAAGGGTTTTAAGTCCCTGATTCCATTAAAGTGATTTTCAATTATATGAATCATGAAATATGTGTTACCCTAACGTTTTTAGTAATTAGACAAATTAAGTTTCGTGGGTCCAAGATGTAAGAGTCGACTTTAAAATTTCTAGTGAAAAGCTTTCGTGCGACATATCAACTGAACTGACTCTCCCCCATAAATACAGTGCCGCAATCAAGATTTAAAACAGTGTCAACTTTTGAATTGAGATAGCACGTTTTTAAACCCCAGCCGAAATGGGTCTTATATGAATTTCTGTCCGTTTGTTTGTTGTTGTTGTTTCTGTCTTTAAATTGTTTGGTGGTGTAATTCGTATGAATATGTACACACTAGATTCAATAGAGAGAAAGACTGTTGTATATACGTTTCAGAAAAAGTTTTGAACGTATAATCCCAGACTTAAACTTTTTCTGGTCGTAAATAAATACATAAATTAGAGCTTTTGTCTGTACAGTAGTTGGAATCAAGACTGTTCTTATTATTTTTACTGTGTATCCCCCAGAAAATCTAAAATGAGTTTTTTCTCATTTTCTGTCTTTCTGCCTCTCCGTTTGAAATTTTTTATCATACAATATAGCCTGTAATTGATACCAATTAGCATTTTAAAGAAAACTAGTTTTGATAAATTTAGAATATTGAGGAAGTATGTAATTCGCCACATATCTATATAAATTATTTTAGAGTTTTGTTTAAACATTTCTCTTCTTCAATTTCTGTCAACTTTAACGCTAAAATGGCCTTTACGGAGTTATGAAACTTATTTTGAGAACTCTATAGCTTTTGGAGAAGGGTTTTATTTGTTGTTACTGTAGGTACTGACTGGTTTTACTTCTTTTAGTGTCATTACATAGCTTTATAGTATTACACTGCTTCATTGTCAATAGATTGTTTTTTGAGTGAATGGATTGACCTTTGTGGTGCAAAACCATCACTTATTTTATTTCTTTTTTTCAGGCCACCCGGAAAATAGCAAAGTGTGGATATCTCTTCGTGGCTCCAGGATGGGACTTTACCAATCCCCTCAACCGAACCAAAGTAAGTATAATGCCAACTTTCATACTTTTGACCGAAATAGCAACACACCTAGGTAGGTATTTTAAGCCAAGTATGAATGAGGATTGAGTGTACGATGATTGTGGCGTGGTCTTGTAGTCTTGTTACTGACTAAGGCTGACATGTTCCTTAGACAGGACTGTTAATTAATAGTCCAACAGTCAATGGCATATCTAAGAGACATACAGTTTAACGCAGTATTCAATATTGTAGACGTAGTTATGAGGATGGTATTCGCAGATTAACGTAGTAATCAAGTGTGCGGATGTCCAGACAAGTGAACACTACACCCACCAACCATCGTTCACAACTATCCGAAATTAGTGACCTCAAAGTTGCTGAATTACCTTACTGTACCTTGTTTAGGTTGTTTAAAACTTCCAAAAATCTTTTTTTTAATCAAGTATTTTTAGTTTATGAAGTCAGTGCGACATCTATAAAAGTAAAAGTAAAGTGTAAAAGAGAAACTTTGTCAGACTGGTGGACTGGTTGGGTCTAGAGGGAGCCTGTTGTAGAGGTTGTTGTGGGGTAGTAGCTGGTAGTGGTCCGGTAGCTGTAGTCGATGAGATGCGTGTGACCGTGTTTCCGCTGCCACTCCCAACCGCATATCCGCCTACCGCCACAACCGTCAGTCCCTGGTCATCCTGCGGTCATAATACGTAAAAACTAACAAATGTTCACTAAATCACTCTAAACTTCGAATCACTGTACAGTATTTTGTTGGAAATGAAGAGATTTCCACAGATTTTCCGCATCGTTGAGAAAGCTGTGTTAACAAGTCTGTTTTTTGTTTACTTCCGTGTGTGTGAGCTGACGTAGCCGGTTGTATCACGCCATAAACCTGATAGCCTCAACTTGAGTGTGAGAAGGCGACGCAGCAGACAGCACGGTGCTGAGTGTAGACAAAACGCTACGTCAGCTGTTCAGAGAGATCTTGTTGCAGATGCAGTAAATCATCTCTGCTATATGATCCGCCCCGAGAGGCGTTCATCGGGACACTACATCTGGTTAAATGTTTAATTTTAACTTATTATAGTAAAAAGGTCGATGACAAGGATAAGATGTTGATTTTTGTAAAGAAGTACTACCGTTTATAAGCGTGAAGTTTCTTTGTATCTAGGTGTCTGACCTGCATCCCAGAGCTGAGACGCTCCAGCGAAGTGATTGACTCGGTTAGCATTGTAGTGCGAACGACCCAGTAGATAGTGTCGGTGGGACAATGCTTACTCCTGACACAGTTCCCGATGTAACTCCGCGGTGTCGGTGTCAATGAACGCTCGTGAGTAGTCTCAGCACTGCAGTGTTGTGTAACGCGTAACCCACATTCTGTGTCATCCTCGGTGTCCACGCTGTGTAGTACGCGACACTAGATGGACACAGTTCCCGATGTAACTCCGCGGTGTCGGTGTCAATGAACGCTCGTGAGTAGTCTCAGCACTGCAGTGTTGTGTAACGCGTAACCCACATTCTGTGTCATCCTCGGTGTCCACGCTGTGTAGTACGCGACACTAGATGGACACAGTTCCCGATGTAACTCCGCGGTGTCGGTGTCAATGAACGCTCGTGAGTAGTCTCAGCACTGCAGTGTTGTGTAACGCGTAACCCACATTCTGTGTCATCCTCGGTGTCCACGCTGTGTAGTACGCGACACTAGATGGACACAGTTCCCGATGTAACTCCGCGGTGTCGGTGTCAATGAACGCTCGTGAGTAGTCTCAGCACTGCAGTGTTGTGTAACGCGTAACCCACATTCTTGCACTATCCCCGTTGTCTACTTGTCGGCCAGATAGCCGCGATTGGAGACGGCCAGGCGCGGGCTCGCGACCTCGTGATCGGCTCCGGCGGTTCTCACGGTCGGCGTATCATACAGGGTGTGACGCAACTGACACCGACCTAACACTTTCACCTATACTCTCTCTGCTCCCAAGATACTAGAACATAACTGATAACGCGGTTAATCCAGACCCGACGTCTAATTAGAATTTTAATCTTGAATAAATGTCAGACTGAATTGGTATTGTCGTAATAAACCGGAATATGGATTATTTGGGCTCCACTACATCGAACCGCTGTTGTGATTCGGGGATACAGTGGTGTCAGACGAATAAAGTATTCGAATTACTTTGGAATTCTACAATGTTAACAAAACGTATTCGTGTCTTAATTTCAGATATTTTCAAAGTTTGTTCCATTTCGGTTTTTTGGTAGTCGACTAATTTAAAAGCTTTCAGTCCAAAGTTCACTTTGTTGTGACGCCAGATTGTATTAATCTCTAATCCATGATTAGTGTAATTAACCAATGACGCGAGCTAGTGAGGAAATATTAATATTTATACTTAATACTTTTGCATATCTTTATCTGCACGACGCGTGCGCCGTACCCTTACAACTGCACTACGCATGCGTCATACTTTTACATCTGCACTACGCAAGCGCCGTACCTTTGAATCTGCAGTACGCATGCGCCGTATCTTTAGAACTGCACTACGCGTGCGCTGTACCTTTACATATGCACCACGCATGCGCCGTACCTTTACATATTATGCAGTACGCATGCGCCCCAGCTTTAAATCTGCAGTACGCATGCGCCGTACCTTTACATCTGCACTACGCATGCGCCGTACCTTTACAACTGCACTACGCATGCGCCGTACCTTTACATCTGCACTACGCATGCGCCGTACCTTTACAACTGCACTACGCATGCACCGTACCTTTACATCTGCACGACACATGCACCGTACCCTTTACAACTGCACTACGCATGCGCCGTACCTTTACAACTGCACTACGCATGCGCCGTACCGTCGCATATTCGTGACTTATGCGCACGTACCGCTTAGCCGCGCGGTGGCTTTCTCGGTAATCGCTTAATAAAGCGGTTATGTTTCCGACCGCCGTGAATAGATGGCAGCGCTTTCGCCCTAATTGACCGGTTATCGAGGAAAGTACAATTGTTCTGGCCGTCTGTCCCACCCGGCGAGGTTTATGGGATTGCCAATTATTTATTGAATCGCTATTCATTCTTTGTTCATTCATTCGACTTTCCTTCCTGCCTCCGTCTCTCTCGTTTTTGTTTTGCCCGTCCGCCGATTTACGAGGGGAAAGTAATTTTGTTCTGCTTGTTTATTTTCTTTTAATTCTAATAATTTAAGAAATATTTGATACGATACCGTTGAATATACAAGTAATTTCTTTGATGCAATTTGTCATAATTTTAGAATAAATAGTTGAAATTTTGCTTCGGCGTGGAAGAACGAGAATGGCAACTATTTTATCCATAAGATACGTCCTGTGGTAGATTCAGTTTTGAAGTAGCTAGACAACCAAAGTCCTCAGGTGGAATGCCACTAATTGGCATGCGTGTTCGTATGATTCAAAGTGTACCTAGTTTTGCTAACAAGCTCGTGGTCCGGTTATACAATTTCCCCCGCCAGGCTATCAGCTTCGATCGTAGAGGTAGTGTGTAATTTGAGATATAATCGTGATACAGTGGTATGAGGTGGATAGTGGCGAGGTTTATCGAGCGTGTCCCGCGTCCCGCGCGAGGCTAGCCGGCGATCTTCACGGTGCGTCGAGGCTATAACTGACCTACAAATTTACTCCCACGCGCGTATTTGGCGGGCTAAACGACGACCGATACGGAGTGAATATGTCAAAATCGCACTTGTTGCCTGCAGTGTAGAGTGTATCGTGTCAAGGTCTCTCGTGTGTTGCCGCGTGATGTGTGGAGCCTTGTAACTCTGATCCGCTCACTCTGTTTCACATGGTAACACTAACGAGACACCAGCCGGACCTCTGGTGTGATAACAACACTTTCTGTTGATTAGACTTTACCTAAGGTTGCATAGTGGTTTTCTAAACAGTTGAATCAATTTATGTTGCTATGAAATTGCAAAAATAATGTGTACACTTGTCTAGTCTGGTTTCATTTGTCGGTCAGTCTAATGTCGTTACACTGTCCCGGCGTCACAACTCTGGATTAAATTAGTCTCCAATATGTTAACGAAATTCACTAGTTAAAGCTCGAACACATCCCGAAACATTGCTTCCAATATCTTAGATGAAATTAAGTTCGTTTGTTTGCAACATTAAACGTTACCGTGCGACAAAATAAATTAGATAGAGTTCCTCTGAGGGTTTGATTGAATATGCATGAGAAAAAATGGATCTAAGACAGCCCTACTGACTGTGTACCTAAAATGCGCGTAGGAAGAAAATGGGTACAAAATAGTTCCCCTGTGGAACTCCGTTGTTTTTGAAACGAAAGTTTGCTTCTCTAGACTTACACTACGAAGTTTGGAATTCCGATAGCACGGTTGTGTTGTTTCCGATCAGTTAGTTAAAAGTTTGTGCGTTGTACGTTCGGGCGTTCGTGGAAGTTTTAACAGAAGAGCGAACGTGCCTCCGCCGGAGCCAAGTCTTACGAGGTTCTCGCCACTGAAGAAGGCGAATTTCGCTTTCATTTGCAATTCCTCGTGTCGCACTCTGATCGGAAAGTGTCCCCAGGCATGCGCGATGCGTAGCGCTCGGCCATGCGGAAATCGTGCAGGAAAGTAAACGCGGCCGAGCCGCCACCTGACACGGGCGCGCTTTCTCATTAGAAAGGTCCGGCCGCACTTTCGCCTGCATCCGCGGGTACGCAACACCGCAACACCGACACTCTTCTTGTGCGCTACGTGTCCGCGATGAGAAATCGGTGTTTTTGTGTAAAACAAAGATTTTGATGATTGGAGAAATTTCCGTGATTTATAAACGTTCGTAACAATGAACAATAATTCATTTTCAACCATTTTAACTTACAGCTTAAGAAACATGTACATTAAATAAACAAAAGATAGTAGAAGCAGAAATAAAAATTCCTTAAAATATGATTACATAAAAACAAGAAGAAACAGAATCAGGAATATGAACTTTAGAGTTTGTTTGCAATAGAACGATCCAAGAGAAGAGGATGGAAGAGGAAAGAATGGGCAAAGTTTGGTAAGAGGTAAATGGTAAATTTGTAGGAAAAGAAAATTGAAGAAATCAATAAAGAAATGAACAGACATAATAAAAGAAAATAGTGAAATGAAAATCACTGTCACAGGTGAAGAAAGAAGAGCTATGTAACAGAAGAAGAAAGGAAGAGGAAATGAAATTCCCTAGAACATCATTACAAAAAAAACAAACGCAAGCAAAAAGAACATATATAACAAGAAGAAACAGAACCTAGGTCATGAACAATAGAGAACAGTTCAGGTGCAATAGAACAATCCAATAGGTCAGAATACAAGATTAGCATAGTTTGGACATGTAAATAGGATGGAAGAAAGAAAAGTGGTAAAAGAGAAGGAAATTGGTAGCAAAAGTAAAGTGGAAAAATCAAGAAAGAAATGGACATCATAAAAAAGACTTCCATAAAGAAAGAGAAGGGGCCATAAAAAGCTATGCAAAGCTATCTGTGATATGAAGGATGTATGGAAAGGAGTTATCTAGAAAACGATGGAAGAGGCTTGTAAGCACACCCGGGAAAATTGTTCAACCGATGATGATGATGTTCGTTATAAAATTGGTCACTTTCTTTTACGTTTTTTAAAGATTATTTCCTTATTTTAAGCTAATTATGAGAAGAAAATTAAATCCCCGGGTATTTTTCCAAAGATCTAAACTATGCCTACAATACGTATATAATTTCCTTGTGGAGTGTGAGCGATACAGTCAGTTGCGTAACGGTGCGTACCGCGGACGTGAGACGCGAGGCAGCGCCACTCTCGCGCCAAATTACGGGGTTCCCGCCAAAAATCGTGGGATTGTTTTGTAATAGCTCCTCCCCCGCCTCGCAGCCGGGCGCCGCCAACTCGTCGGTGTAACTGTGGATTACGAGTCGGGGAATGGCATTTACACCGATCGGTAAAACCTTTGGTTTCCGTCCCAAATCGGCGCGGAAGTTGAGTCGCGGAGGTATTTGTTTGACGAAAGAACCGTTCCAGCAGGCGGACCTTGACCCGGTTCATGGAAGTATCCAATGAACGTGCTAGAACAGAGCCGGGCGAGATGTTTGTGTAGCGACAATTGTTGCGCCGCGCCTATTGTGGACGCTAATGAGCAGTGCCTATTGTAGAGAGCGAGGCTTTACCGGCTGAAACAATGGTGGTGACAGGTGTAAAATCACGCCACGTCACAGGCACTGGGTGAGGAGATGCGCACGAGGGTTGGACATCAAGAGTTCTTCAACTTTGGGTTAGTAGCGATTTTGAGGGATGGGCCAAGCGGGGTTCAGTGCAGTTTTGTAAATGGCTAGAAGGGCAAGTAGCCAGCCTCCCGTCAGCCGTCTGGCTTGTGAGACGAAACATGTTAATTTTGTTCCCCTGTTCGGTCGCCATTTTTCATTAGATTTTCTTGAAACTTGGTAACAGTGTAGTTGAGTATTTAGAGCCCTCATACCTCAAAAATGTAAAATGAGAAAAATATAGTTTCAGCGATGTTGAAAAGTAACTTAATTTTCGTTACTTTTAAGATTTATTTGTACTCAACACGATTGATTTTCTCGGATCTTTAAGACAAAAAATGTTTTAACGTAACATTTTAACTCATTTCATCTTAAGCAAGGAAATACCGAGGCATGATTTTTGTGTTCCTGCAGGGGTGAGGAAGACTCTTAAGATACTACAATACCTCCGCCATATCGGATTTCGATACTATAACACAATGTTAATTTTGTGACAGCTTTACTGCTTCAATATCAATTGTCCACGAAATTCCTCGAAATCGCTTACTTACATGGCATCCTCGCCTTGATGACATTTGTACTTGGGGGGGGGGGGGGGGGGGGGGGGGGGGGGGGGGGGGGGGGGGGGGGGGGGGGGGGGGGGGGGGGGGGGGGGGGGGGGGGGGGGGGGGGGGGGGGGGGGGGGGGGGGGGGGGGGGGGGGGGGGGGGCCAGGTGTCTTCAGCTTCAAGGATACATGAGCTGAGATTATTGTCTAAGCATTGTCTTGATAACATCCTAAGCATCTAGAAAATCCCCTTTTGGCATCGCCACGTGATGTTGCTGCGTTGGAATTCCGGAAGGTTGTTCCGTCTTCAAAAAAATCTTACAATGTCTTCAGAGAGTATTGTAGGAATCACTTCAGGCTCGTCTGTACATAATAGAAACACTTTCATTCAGCACATTCAAGTGCTTGCTCAATCAAGGTTCACATGGTAACAACTACGCCACGAGAGGTAGAGACTTGTACAAACCATCCCAGAACAGATCCAGAGCCGCCATTATCTCTGGTCTCAAACAGGGGTCACGTTCTTACACAACCTTTTTGAAGATATCAGGCTGGGAAACTCGAGGAGATTCAGGAGTCGCCTTAAGCATTCTTCTGTTTTGTGGTTCAGAGAGAATGTTGTGGATCCTGCAATAAACCCGATACCTCGACAATCAATCCCCAGCCATTTTGATAAGTTTTAAACTGACACTCACAAATTAACCTCAATAAAAATTTCTTCATGCTTAAAATAATGTTGTGGGACTCCCCTATTTTTTAATGAATGATTGATTCATAAACTGCCAACTTTCCCGTCTACCCCCATCCCCTACAGTTATTATTAGGTTACCACATTATTGAAGCCTGTCGATCCGTCGTCTCCCAGCTCCCACATCACACTGCTCTGGTCTCCCTTCCTTACCTCGAGCCCGACGTTTGTCATATTATTTGTGTATAGGGAAGGGAGTCAAACCCCTCAAAGTTAACACAATATTACGTTAAAAAGACAACAAATGGTAGGGTGAGTGGGTGTCCAACCAGTTGGGTCTCTGAGAAAAGAGAAATTTCAAAGAGGAATTCTTTCTTAGACAAGGTCAGTAAATAGTTAGTACTGTATTAGAAAATGTGAATAATCAGACTTAATCAACAAGGTACTGTAATTAGCATTATATACCATCCGGTAAATGCACCGACAAAGCGAAGGTTGGATCCGGTTTATGAGGCTCGTTGTTAACCTATATTCTCTCTATCACTCCATGTTAACGTTATTGACTTGTTGCTGCCTCGTATCATAACAAGCTTTAACAAGCTACAAGCCATTTCGCCACAGAGTTTCGCTGCTTAGTCCCCGATTCCTCTTTGTAATAAGCGTGATCGCATATCGTTATTTCGTATCTAGTTATACGATTCATTAAAAATACTCTATGAACGCTTCCTGCGTTTAGCTTTATTGTTACTCTATGCGATAAAATTGCTCTATGATGTGAAATGGACTGGTTCGCTTTAATGATTGCGTTCAATAGGACTAGTTTAAGTCGATGAAATGGATTTTACACTTCCATTAAGATAAGTTGTAATTATTATTGAGGATGAGAAATATAGAGCGTGATTTTTTGAAAACTTGGAGTGGTGAGTGAAATTGTTGTGAAGTTTTTCTCGCTTGCTTGTTGTCTAAAGGTTCAATTCGGCCCGACCCTTGGAAGTTAAATGTTTTCTTACTTTTCATATTATTTACCATTGCATAAGAATGAGTTTGGTAAGACAAAAGACTCAGTTTCCACCCCTTATTTGCACATTGATAATACTTTATACTTTTAACTGAAATGGCGACCTACCCAGGTAGGTATTTTAAGCCCAGTATGAATGAGACATGAATGTAAGATGATTGTGGCGCGATCTTGTAGTCTTGTTACTGACTAAGGCTGACATGTTCCTTAGACAGGACTGTTAATTCCAACAGCCGATGGCAACTAATGGACCTACAGTTTAACGTGGAATCCGAACCACGGCCTCTGAATTACGAATTGGTCTAATTATAAGGATGGTCTTTGCGGATTAACGCAGTATTCAATAGTGCGGACGTTAATCCACACAAGAGAACACTACATCCACCGACCATCTTTCACAACTATCCACAATTCGTGACCTCCAAGTAGCTGGATTACAGGACTTAATAGTGAAAGAGGTTATAAAAACCAAAGTAAACGTATAGTTAAACCCTTATAGATAAAACAACAATATTTCGTGTTAACATACAGGTTTATAAAATATTAGAGTAAGGCTATTTACGTCTTGTTTAATTTGTGCTATTAGAAGTTCTATTAAATTTGTAATTTGCGCATAACTCAGTTCCGTAAAAAATATGTTTCTAAAATAACGCTTGAGATCGACATTGTCAAGTCTGGGCTTAGAGTGAACCTCGGCCTCATTTACTGTACACTGTTTTCATCGGTGCCCTGTTGCCAAACCGTGCCCCAATCAACCAAAGATGCACTTTAAGCGAAGCTCGGTCCCCTCACATCGTTGGCCACATAACACGTCAGTAACGTAACGCTCGTAGCCACCTGCCCGACGTGAGGCCGCTGCTCTATGCGCGGTTGCCAAACCATGTTCCAATCAACCAATATTCTATGAGCGAAGCTCGGTCCCCACACATAGTTGGCCACATAACACGTCAGTAACGCAACGCTCGTAGCCACCTGCCCGACGTGAGGCCGCTGCTCTATGCGTTGTTGCCAAACCGTGTTCCAATCAACCAATATTCTATGAGCGAAGCTCGGTCCCCACACATAGTTGGCCACATAACGCGTCAGTAACGCAACGCTCGTAGCCACCTGACCGACGTGAGGCCGGTGCCCTTCGCCCTGTTGCCAAACCGTGCCCCAATCCCCGAGTCAAGGCCTTTGTCGACATTTTCTCCGCCCAAATTATTATTTATTACCAACTCTCTGCTCCCTAGCAAAGGAAACGTGAGCCCGAATGGTGTAGCAGTTGGCGCGAGTTTGGAGAATCTTCTCTGGAATCGCTGGAGAAACAGTTTGCGCGATAATCAACGAAATCGGAAAGGATAGAGAGGTGACTATAAAATCCAAATAGAAATCTTTACGTACTGGAGATATCATTTAAAAACTAGCACAATATCTCACTCAAGAAACTTAGATTTGTAAAACATTCACGGTTAATCAGTTTTATCAAAAATCACACCCCCTTTAATAACTTCTATGAACTGCTTTTATGTGACGGCAAGGTAGTTTTAGATTTAAAATAAATATTCTTTGACGGCATTGCATCAAGAACGGTTGCATTTCTTGATAACTAAAATCAATGTTTACATTTTTTAAACTTTGATAAGATAAACTTACTCCGTAGTTTATCGCTGTTCTTCGAAATTAAAATTATCATGAAATTCACGTTAACTTGAACCCTTTTACGATATATTATGTAACATCTACCCGGAATTATACCGGTTCTGACCTTGTGTAGCTCACATAAATGGAGATAGCATAGTCTAATACTATTTGCTCTATGATTGACTGGGACGGTGGCGACGTCCTGTAATCCAGCTACTTGGAGGTCACCAATTGTTGATAGTTGTGAGAGATGATCGGTGGGTGTAGTGTTCTCTTGTGTGGATTAACGTCCGCACTATTGAATACTACGTTAATCCGCAAAGACCATCTTCATAATTAGACCAATTCGTAATTCAGAGGCAGTGGTCCGGACTCAACGTTAAACTGTAGGTCCCTTAGATATGCCATTGATTGTTGGGCTATTAATTAACAGTTCTGTCTAAGAAACATGTCAGCCTTAGTCAGTAACAAGACTACAAGATCGCGCCACAATCATCCTACACTCGTTTCTCATTCATACTTGTCAATAATCTAATCTAATTATGTTCGAACTATGACACGTATCGGTCTAAAGTAAATTCGTCTGCATGATTGTAGGACGTTCGAATTAGGGATGCATCAAGGTCCATACTAGGGCCGTTACTGTTTTTGATTAATCAACATTTTACGTTCTTTTCTTTCTCTTGTGTTTCTATGTTACTACTGTACTCGTTTCATTGATGATTCTGATTAAACTCGAAATATATTTTATTTTATATTAATATACCCTATCCAAGAACCCAATTTCACCCAGTGTGTGATGTGTTGCAGAGATGGCAGCGGCGGTGGTTCGTCCTCTACGACGACGGGGAACTCAGCTACGCTTTGGACGAACACGTGAGTGATGTATTTTACATAGTGTGTACGTACGTGCGGCTTTCTGGCGAAATATTTTGTTTTAGTCGTATAAGAACAATGCCAATTTTGTGACTGCAGTACTGACCACTCTATAACACGTGTTAAGTCATCAAATTGAAGTCAATATGGTCTACAAAATTACGCAGAAAACTTATTTATGCTGATTTAATGGTTTTTAAAGTCGTCATATGTGTAGTTTAAGCATTTAAGACCGCTGTTAAATGAAATCCACATATTCGTGGATAGAAAACCGATTCACTATGGTAAGTGTTTTTTTAAGATGAATATTAGAGGGTGTAGTGAATTTTATGAGACGTAACTTTGTTATTAAGACCAGTTTATTCGTTTGCAAGTCATTTATTAACATCCGCATGAAGCATGACAGCTGGGTTAGGTATTGAACTATTACAAAATGTTATTATGACTAGTTTTGCGTATTATACTAGCTGACCCGGCGAACTTCGTAACGCCTAAAAGTAAATACGTGTTAACTTTAAGATTGGCCATGTTCTTAAGTAGAACCGCATTTCAGCTTCGTTGTGAGATATTCGATATTCTGGGTCGTGGTATAGTTAATCACAATACTGTAACTATAAGACATAATATGTCTTATAGTTCCGGTTTTATGATTTGAATATTATATTCAAATCAAATATCATTTGTTCACGAAATATCATCAACCTGAATTAGTTTTATATATTTAAATGTAATTTTTAACTATGGCATTTATTAACATATAACATTTAATTTGACACAAAATAAAAAAATAGGTACATAAATAAGTATCAACGTGGCAAGTAAAACTGTTCATTTTGTACAGTATTTATTTACTTAATAGTTTTAAATCGACCAATGATACAGAAGGCATAGAATCAAATTGAAATCACATTGCTAATGTAAAGTGAACCAAGTAAGCTGTAGCTTTAGAAATAAAATAAAATGTTTTGATTGTAGAAAATTTGTAAACAAACTTATTCCCCATGAGGATAACATTATAAATTTAAAACTCCATACAATGGAAACTTATGAAACTTATGGAAACTGGATATGCCTAAAGCTTGTAGGAGTAGAGTCTAATCCAAAAAATCAAAGATCGTGATGAAAATAAAAATGGAAACTACAGTGGTCCCAGTATACGGCCTTGGTGCATCCCCAATTCGAACATCCGTGAAGTACTCGGATAAATTTGAGACCAATACGTGTTTCCAACTGTCGAATCCTCGGGAAGGGATGACATAAAAGTGTATTTCTGATCTTTTTAAGTTACTGCAAAGATTATGCTCTAATCCGGGGGAGGTTTCACATTGCAATGGCTTCGTCGCGCTCTCCTCAGCCGGCTAAATTACGGGGACGGGTTTACAAGGGTCTTCTGTTACATTAGTAAGGCTCAATAACTAGCTGAGAATTATCTTGATTTTTATGTTAAAACTAGCAGCAAGTCCGTCCTTTTTACGGGTTGTAATATTTAGTTTAAAGAAGAAAGATTATGATACCAAAAGGTAAACTTGAAATTCTAAACATATCAGTACAAAGGAAAAAATCAGTACCCAGCTTTATTGTTTAGCATTACTTTACAATTATTTCGAACCCATTTGGAATTGGGTTTTAAAATTAATAGCCAATATAAACTAAGTAATACTGATTTGACAGCTGTTTGTTTTTCTTTCAATTAAATTTCTAAACTGCAAAGATAGCAGATTATTACCAGTACGTGGTTCATTTATTATTTGAAAGGAAAATGCGACTAATATCGCGTTAAAAGTGGGTTTTTAAATGCTTGTGATTTACTTTTTAAGGGCCTACGGACAATTTCACACTTTGAAAAACCTTCTCTGAAATGTAGAGAATGCATGAAATAAGTTTCATTGTCATCAGTTCTCCCTTTTTTTCGGAGAAGACGGCGTAAAATGCCTCCTGGAGTGTGACAGACAGAAAGACACAAATTTAGATAAGACTTGTTTCGGCTTCTCAAACACAGGAAACGTAAAAATAACTAGAATAACTCTGAGCAATATACAGACAAAACTCTAATTTATATAGATGTATTATATGATACAAAATATGGCATCATAGATACAACGCCCGTTAAAAGGTGTTCATGCAATTCAACACAGGGTAATTGTCTTTGAACATAAATCCTACTATATCGGGATGAAACTATTTAAGCCCTGCCAGATCGATTACATAGTATTCAAACTTTGGGAAAGTTTAAATTAGAGTTAAAAAAAGGTATCTAGTGGAGTCCAGCTTTTATGATCCTGGCACATTGTTCTATGATCTCACCACCCCGGAAGTGCTGTTACGTCAGACGTGGTTAGGTGTTCAGCCCGCGTGCGGGGAAAAAATACCCCGTCGCAGCAGACCTGCGTACTCAGCGAATTTCCAAATCAATAATATAATAATAATAATATACGACAAGTCAAGTAGTTAAAATCTGTCGATGAACATGAGAATTATTTGCCTATTCTCCATATGATTAACATGGGAAAAGAGTATGCAGGTTTGCTGCCATGATAAACACATGATCTATGATTTTTAAGCGTAAATGGATGAACCTCAACCACATAAAGCCAAATATAAATTTGTATCCAAAAATATTGGTTAATAAGTGAAATATTAATTTTTCCTTATCCTCCATAAGATTAACATTGGAGCCTCAAAATACAACGTACTGTGTTTAGATTTTTTATATCTCGGTAACCGTTGGAGATAGAGAAAAACTTTAAGGAACTTAATTGTATAGTTTTTAAGCTGATTTTAATGGTGAAAGATAAAATCTAAAAAAATTAAATTACATGTGAAAAACGCAAAAAACCCATTTTGGGGTACAAATCCCCCCCTCAAACTACCCGTTCCCATTGACCGATATGTCTGGTTTACGAACTCGTCTGAGCATTTGTAGGAATACACGTCTCTACCAACTTTGGTCTCGATCGGACCATTTTTACGAGAGTTATCGTGTTCACAGACACACACACACACACATATATATAAATTTTAACGACTATTGTTTTTGGTCTGTAGGCACCTAAAGAAGAAAAAATAACATGGTCCCGGGCTTAAGTCTTACCATGAGACTTACGGTAATAGCTTCTTCCCTATGGGAAATTCGCTAATAAAGTTTTTTTAAACCCTAAAGACGCGGGACGTTAATGTTTCGGACCCGCGAAACGTCGGACTATAGTGACTGGATCGATTTTTTATGTGTTTTGTGTATGTTGTGTGTTACTGACGAAATCCAGCCACACAAAAAATAGGTGAGTGTGCCCAATAAAACAGATAATATAATAGAATCGGTCATTACTGAAACCTGTATTGTTTACTGTACGCAGACAGAACAAACTGCCAACTCGTTACTCATTACAATTGCTGACAAGGACATTACATCATTCATGTGATGTAATGTCGTATAGCCTACTAAACAATTAATAATGTTTACAAATATTAACTGCGAAAGTATATTCATATTCACTTTTATTAAGTACGTATTTGTCCTCTTTAAATGTATTTCATTACATTAATTCAACTAGTTGTAACATTAGCGGCCCCAGTATACGACTTTGGTGCATCCCCAACTCGAACTCTCTTCAATCAGATGGACGGGCAAACTTGAGACCAACGCTTGTATTAAACTCTCAAATCTACGGATTGGATGAATCGCTTTATGATTTAGGTGGCAATTACTTTTTCTGGAAGGAAAGTAGTAATAAATTTTATAGTTATTTCTCTAGATTTCTTCAACCACTATTACTTTAATTTAACAGCTCTACTATATTTTATGACTATCGTGTAATAAAGTACACAATTTAACGTTTTTAAAATAACTCCAATCCAACATAGCGGCTCTATGAACACTCTTATTCTTTTAAGTTATTGTTTTAACGTCATCACCAGGTATGGTCAGGTAGCTATTTTAAGCTAGGTTTGAATGAGAAATGAGTGTAAGATGATTGTGGCGCGATCTTGTAGTCTTGTTGCTGACATGTTCCTTAGACAGGACTGTTAATTAATAGGTCAAACAGTCAATGGCATATCTTGTGACCTACAGTCCGAACCACTGCCTCTTAATTACGAACTGGTCTAATTATGAGGATGGTCTTTGCGGATTAACGTAGTATTCAATAGTGCGGACGTTAATCTACACAAGAGACGTTAACAATACATCCACCGACCATCGCTGACAACTATCCACAATTTGCGACCTCCAAGTAGCTGGATTTCAAAGCGTAGCGGGTCGGGCCACAAAGGCTAGCCAGAGGTGACCGCCCATGATTTAACAGGAGTCACCGGCCGCCGGTTTCGATCCAGCAACTTGATGGACCAGCGCATTACCCCTGAGCTACCGTGCCGGTAAACGGCAATTTAGTATAATATTTAAATAAAATGAAGATTATATGTTGTCGAAACGTGGATGTTATATTGCGGAGGATGGCCCCCAGCAATGCCGGCTAGGCTTGTCTTCCTGCGGAATATTGTATAGCTACCGGAAATAGGGATTCATGAGGATGGAAAGGTAGGTTATGGTCGGATAACCTAAATGTCAGAGAAAAACCTCAGACCTGGGCTTGTTGGCGTGTCCTGTAATCCAGCTACTTGGAGGTCACGAATTGTGGATAGTTGTGAGAGATGATCGGTGGGTGTAGTGTTCTTTTCTGTGGATTAACGTCCGTACTATTGAATACTACGTTAATCCACCAAGACCATCCTCATAATTAGACCAGTTCGTAGTTTAGAGGCAGTGGTTCGGACTACATGTTAAACTGTAGGTCCCTTAGATATTTTTTATACACCGAAGATTACACAGAAATCTTGACATAAAATACCGGTTTAACCATAAATCCATAAAATAGTCGAGAATTCCTGGGTTTTAATAAAATGAGAAGCGTCATCTACGGTAAAAAGTGTCCGAAATGGGATGACAAGCATGTCCCGAGGGCTCTGGGACCGCGACGAATACTGGCCGCAGGAGAATGGGAGTGTCCGGCGTGAAATCGATGGGCCGAGGAGCCGGGGAGCTGAGACCCACGGGGCAGCTGAGAATCGGCAACCTGCCATATCAGAAGAAGTGTGGGATCTCTTCAAGATTAGATTAGATTATTGAAATGGCGTCCCTACCACAAGGTATATTTTAAGCCAAGTATGAATGAGAAACGAGTGTAGGATGATTGTGGAGGGATCTTGTAGTCTTGTAACCGACTAAGCCTTGATTGGTACGGTAGCGACTGTACTGTAATCCAGCTACTTGGAGGTTTCGAATTGTGGATAGTTGTGAGAGATGGGTGTGGTGTTCTCTTGTGTGGATTAACGTCGTCGACACTTATACTACGTTAACCCACAAAGATCATCTCAAAACTATTCGTGAGTCTGTGGTTCGGATTCCACATTAAACTGGAGTTAGATTCGATTATTGTCGTCCCTACCACAATCATATTTTAAGCCAAGTTAAAATAAACATTATGTCTATCTTGTAACCATAACCATCTAATACTTAATCCAACACTTACCATTGTGGATAGTGAAATTGTTTCATTAACGTCACTATTGTCTACTTTAATCCACAACCCTCACTCAATAGACTGTGGTTCGGATTCCACATTAAACTGTAGGTCTAGTTGAAATATTACACTCAATACAACGTTTAAAATCCTACCTTGTGTATTTCATTTCAATAACCTCTGTTTAAAACCACTTTGCGTCATAATTTCAGTTTATTTAGACGACGAATGTAACTCATAGTTGTGCGTTAATCCACAATTCCGCAGAGTTATTATCACTTGTTCTTCAGTATTAGACAGTACAGTAGTATTGTCACCTTTGTTACTATATCCGCGTAATTATGCAAATTTACGACTCAATCTGTATGTATGCTTATGTAATGACCTTGCTATAGACATACATTAACTTCCTTATTTATTTTGTCTCCGCTGTATAACAATGATTTTCATTGTTTGTGGTTCAATGCTGTTCTATGTACGTTGTTTCATTTGGTCAGCTGAATTTCATAAAAAAAATTAATAGAAAAAACTCAGCAACTAAAAACACACTAAAAAACAACTGAACCACAAACGATGCCGGTGTGTCAGGAACAAAAGGCTGTAAATAAAGTAAAACTTAGAAAACAACAAAGGGAGAATAACGCGCGAGTATAACAAGTTAAGCCACACAATCTGCTATAAACCCACGAGAGACGTCGCAAACTGTCCGTAAACGACGACAGATCCGCTGTAAATTGACGTTGGCTCCGTCCAAAAAAGAGAAGCGGCGGAACCAACATTAAGCATAAACAATGCATCAGTAACCGAATCCAAAACGGACGCTGCGGCGCGGCCCCCCGTGTCGTTTCGCTATTTTGGGCGCCCCTGCCGCGACCCCGGTCCCGGATTTTTAAGACCTCCTGGACCTCTTCATCTCGCGACCTTCCCGTCTGCGTACCCCCCCCCCCCCCGGGACACAATGGTATTATCAATCGCGGCGTGTTTACGAGGATGGCAGTCTCGGGCGTACCAGCGTGCGTCTCCAGTCTGTTTATGGTCTTGTATTTCCACCTCACGTTTGGTAAACGTCTGTTGAGATTCACGGGTATATTTTGTATTCAACGCCGTAAGGATGCTTGTTCATACGTTTTTTGTAACGTTAAGTATATTGGATCCCTCGTTCTATGTTAGTTGTTATTTGAAAAGTTAAAACTCACTTTTGGTAATCGAAAACTCTTACTGAGTATCTCTGACTGGGACGGTGGCGACGTCCTGTATTCCAGCTACTTGGAGGTCACGAATTGTGGATAGTTGTGAGAGATGGTTGGTGGATGTAATGTTCTCTTGTGTGAATTAACGTCCGCACTATTGAATACTACGTTAATCCACAAAGACCATCCTCATAATTAGACCAATTCGTAATTCAGAGGCCGTGGTTCGGATTCCACGTTAAACTGTAGGTCCATCAGTTGCCATCGGCTGTTGGGATATTAATTAACAGTCCTGTCTAAGGAGCATGTCAGCCTTAGTCAGTAACAAGACTACAAGATCGCGCCACAATCATCCTACATTCATTCCTCATTCATACTTGGCTTAAAATACCTACCTGGGTAGGTCGCCATTTCAGTTAAAAGTATAAAGTATTCCGGTTAAAAACTGAGAAGTACTTTCAGAAAATAGGAAGAAAATTCAGTTACAGCCCGTAATAACAGTTAATCAACACCTAAAACATTACCTCCCGTTTCAAACAACGAGCGGAAGTCGTAGAGGTTTTATTGTTTTCACTCACCAAGCTACAGTTATAACTGACCCGGTGTAATCATACCGTCTTAGAGTAAGTGTCTTATGGTTACAGCCCAGAGTTTATAAACAACGGGGCCGGTTTACGTCCATCTTTTATTACACACTTCCTATACATGTCACTAATTTTTAGATCTGAAAAAAAGTAAACGTTATTTTTTATGGTCCAATTTTCAGTCGCTAGTGAATGCTACGAGAGGTACATTGTATCTGTGGCTGTGCCTGTACCGTGCGTGTGCACATTAATGAGCATTGTTGCGCAAACCTAGGAACGAGCGGCCGCAGACGCGCTTTCACCACTAATTGTGTCATCGGTTAGATAAACACTACAGCCAGCGATCATTCGACAGGTTGGATAAACACTACAGCTGGCGATCATCTGACAGGTTGGATAAACACTACAGCTGGCGATCATCTGACAGGTTGGATAAACACTACAGCCGTACAGCCGGCGATCATCTGACAGGTTGGATAAACACTACAGCTGGCGATCATCTGACAGGTTGGATAAACACTACAGCTGACAATCATCGGACAGGTTGGATAAACACTACAGCTGGCGATCATCTGACAGGTTGGATAAACACTACAGCTGGCGATCATCTGACAGGTTGGATAAACACTACAGCTGGCGATCATCTGACAGGTTGGATAAACACTACAGCTGGCGATCATCTGACAGGTTGGATAAACACTACAGCTGGCAATCATCTGACAGGTTGGATAAACACTACAGCCGGCGATCATCTGACAGGTTGGATAAACACTACAGCTGGCGATCATCTGACAGGTTGGATAAACACTACAGCTGGCAATCATCTGACAGGTTGGATAAACACTACAGCTGTACAGCCGGCGATCATCTGACAGGTTGGATAAACACTACAGCCGGTGATCATCTGACAGGTTGGATAAACACTACAGCTGGCGATCATCTGACAGGTTGGATAAACACTACAGCTGGCGATCATCTGACAGGTTGGATAAACACTACAGCTGGCGATCATCTGACAGGTTGGATAAACACTACAGCTAGCGATCATCCGAAAGGTTAGATAAACACTACAGCTGGCAATCATCTGACAGGTTGGATAAACACTACAGCTGGCAATCATCTGACAGGTTCGATAAACACTACAGTCATACAGCCGGCGATCATCTGACAGGTCGGATAAACACTACAGCCGGATCATCTGACAGTTTCATAGTGTATCATATGACAGGTTTGGATAAACACTACAGCTGGCGATCTGACAGGTTAATAAACACTACAGTATTATCATCTGCAGGTGGATATGTATCATCTGACAGGTTGGATAAACACTACAGTGTTATCACTGACAGGTTGGTTATTGACAGGTTGATAAACTACAGATGCCGATCATTCAGGTCTAAACATACATGGATCATGACATTGTAAACTACATTCATCATTGACATCCGTACATTAGATATATTCATATATTTTAAGAAAATTATCAGTCCATAAATTCAACTACAGTAATTTCATAGTGTGTAATTACTATATGGAACTGTTATCAGAGATAAGAGAGACGGCGTGATGTTTCTCAATAGAAAAGATAAGTCAATTCAAGTCGGGCTATGCGTCATTTGTTTTTCTTTTCCGCCGATACTATTTCACTGGTGCAAGACAGATGGTAGATGTAGATTGTCGGATTGAGAAACCCTCTTAAGCCTTGAGCCGACGGCGCATCTGCTACATTAGGAGGTTCGGTGATGGCCAGGAGTGGTTTGGGATATTTGATCTTCGTAAGATTTCAAACTAACTGTGACTTTTTTTAATATTTACTTATAATACAAGTATTTTTGATTTTCTAGAGATCCTTTCTGTGTTCCCTGTGACTGGTCCATGCTCATGAGCAACCGTGGATCTCCGGTAAATATTCTGTCGCTTGTTTTGAGAAACGTAGGACAATGAGATGAAAATTAGTACATTATGCTGACATTCGCTAATGATTGATGGAAATCAGACTAAACCCCGTTATTGCACAACTGACGATCCATCACTCAAAGAATATTTAACCATATATGAAAGCGAATTGTTTAAATTCTTTGAATAAAAAAAGTTTAATGGATTCTCCACGTCTCTTTAGCTGGTTGGACTCATTGAGAAGATAAAGTGTAAGAAGACGATTAGCCTACAAATGACTAAGAGGTGCACATTTTATCTCTAGACTCAATAATGGATTTGCTTCTTGTTTCAAAAGTCAGTCTCTTTCAATAATTAGTCACCTTAATACTTCAAATGGCCTCAAATTATGAGAAGAAAACAAATCTTGTTGACTGATTTCCTGCCTGATATCCAAATCCACCGGTTTACGATTCACAATCTTAAAAGAGTTGGTGCTTTTCCTCTTCATTTAGTCTTATGGACACGCTTAGTACTACAAAATACTAGGTTCACCCGCAAAGATCGTCCTCACAATTTGGTCAGTTCCTAATTGAGAGGTAAAATTGTGGGTCGGTCCCCATGTTAGATTACATTAGATTAGATTGAGGATTGAGTGTAGGATGATTGTGGCGCGATCTTGTAGTCTTGTTACTGACTAAGGCTGACATGTTCCTTAGACAGGACTGTTAATTAATAGCCCAACAGTCAATGGCATATCTAAGGGACATACAGTTTAACGTGGAATCCGAACCACTGCCTCTGAACTACGAACTGGTCTAATCATGAGGATGGTCTTTGCAGATTAGTTAGAGAGTTCCTTAGATGCCAAAGAACGTGTCAGCCTTAGTCAGTGTCAAGACCACTAGATCTTTCACTAATGTCTCATACGTACTTGATTCTACCTGAGTAGGTTGCCATTTCAGATGGGTAGTGCCATTATTTTAATAGAACGCCTATACCATTTTGTGTCTCTTCTAGAGTTGTCCACCTTAGTGTGTATATCCCGATGTCCTGGAGATCGGTCTCGGGGATCTGGCCACAAGTCGACTGTAGCTCCGCAGTTTCTTGCTCGTTGACTTCGTCAGTTCACTGGCTGTAAAAACGATGTCTTTATTTTTTCCCAAACCGCGATACCCTTAGTCGAATCGGGTAATTGGTCTTTTCGAGCCGTTTACGCGCCGGTGAATATTTATTTTACCCGCGTCTTCTCCGATTCCGATGTGTTGGTTATAGAAGGTGTAAACAGTTCTTATATTCTTAGTTTGAAATTCACTGTTGGTGGAAGATTCACGACGTTTTGGTTGAATCTGAGCCCTCAGTTATGCTGGAATCTACATGGGACGGTGGCGACGTCCTGTAATCCAGCTACTTGGAGGTCACGAATTGTGGATAGTTTTGAGCGATGGTCGGTGGGTGTAGTGTTCTCTTGTGTGGATTAACGTCCGCACTATTTAATACTACGTTAATCCTCCTCTTAATTAGACCAATTCGTAGTACAGAGGCCTTGGTTCGGATCCTACGTTAAACTGTAGGTCCCTTAGATATGCCATTGACTGTTAGGCTATTAATTAACAGTGCTGTCTAAGGAACGTGTCAGCCTTAGTCAATAAGAAGACTACTAGATACTTGAATTAAAATACCTACTTGGGTTGGTCGCCATTTCAGAAAGAGTTCATATCAATAGGTAAGGTAACTTCAGCATGTTGTTGGATTCTATGTTCGGAATAGAACCGGTGACTCTTGGCTGTGAGGTTAGCACTTACCATGTCCCTACTGACCCTCTCAGCCACTATTGTACCGTATTTACGCATTTCAAGTTACCAGCTGTTTGGGGTCGTCGGTGACGAGTTAACGGTGCGCGCCATCTTTGATTAGTTTTCCAATTCCAGAGGTTTCCTGTTGCCGGCTGCTCACACCGCATCGCACTCGCCCTGGGATTTCGATCGATCCCGCGCAAATTGCTTCAATCTCGCAGGCTGCGAATTTACCTCGAGATACGCCATTATTTGCGGACTGCGGAATCACACCGTCGTACGTGCTCACAAACGCGCGGCTGAGCGGCCACTTGTCACTTCTCAGCCTACTTCCTACTTCCGACTCGGAAGTAGGAGTCTTTGGAACTGCTTCGGTGGAATACAGACCTAGAAATACTCCTGTCGCAGCAGACCTGCGTACTGAGCGAATTTCCAAATCAATAATATAATAATACGTGACAAGTTTTATCAATATCTGTCGATAAATATAAATGTTATTTGCCTATTCTCCATAAAATTAACATGGTAAATAGTGTGCGAGTTAGCTGCCATGATAAACACATAGACTATGGTTTTTAAGCATTTAAAGCACAAGATCTCAACCACATGAATGTAAATACCAAATTTAAGCCAAAAATATACTTTACTTTACTTTTAACTGAAATGGCGACCTACCCAGGTAGGTATTTTAAGCCAAGTATGAATGAGGAATGAATGTAGGATGAATGTGATATAATGATGATATAGGATGATTCAACTGTATAGAAGGATAATATTAATTTTTCCTTTTAAGACCAACATTGGAGCCCCAAAACTGTGTTTAGATCTTTTAATAAATCAGAAACCGTTGGCCTCTAGGCACCTCAAAACGAAAAAGTAACGTAGTCCCGGGCTTAAGTCTTGCTATGATACCCACGGTAATAGCTTCTTCGGGAAATTTGCTAGTATACTGTGTTTTCTTTTAATTTTTATCTTAGGGTCTTATAATATGTTAACTTACCTGGCCAGGGAATATATAAAAGAATTGTACAACATTTTTAAGATATAAATGTTAGAACAGAATACTTTACAGCCTTTACGAAACGAACCACTGCCTCTGAATTACGGACTGGTCTAATTATAACTACGGATGTAATCCACACAAGAGAACACCACACCCACCGACCATCGCTCACAACTATCCACAATCGTGACTTGCGAGTAGCTGGTTTACAGGACACGCCACCGTCCCACTCGGGTAGCCACGTGTTGGCGTGTCGGAGCCGCGTGTTTTTGTCAGTTTACCCAGAGTTTTTCTCATTTTTCTAATCCACGTCCTGGCCGGCGTTGTCGTGTAATCAGGCTCCTTTTTTGCCTCGGTTCCCCGACCCCGGCGCCTGGCGACACCGAAAATTCAATTTCCTGAGGAAGCCGACAAAAACACCGCTCCTTCTGAGAGACGTCGCGCCTTGAGGTCATTACTATTTGCGTGATGCGTGATAAAATTAACATTATTCATATGGATGAATAATGTTCATAGGTAATGCAATTCTCTTGATAACCACTTCACCTTTAGTTTAGCATCTCCACCGTCTGTTTACAACTGTCTTGTACCAGCAATGCTGTCACTCTAAATTAACATTGTTCATATGTGTCTTAAAACTAAATATTTCGCCAGTAGGCCTTAGGCTGACTCCTTAAGAGGCGGCAGGAGTCAGTCCAGGCGCTCACACGCTTGACATGGGATGGGTTTAATTATCTTTTATTTGCTCGTAAAGGAAATTTATTAAAAACAAAATACCAAATAGAAAGTATTTTATAGGTCCTTATCAACATATTGATGTGTTAAACTACCAAAACTAAGGTTTAGAAATATTTTATTTTATTGAAATTAGAAAATTAAAACCCCATAAGGATTTAACAAAACTAATTCTGTTGTATTATTTTTGTTTATCAGTGGAAAATTCTTTACGAGCAATTAAAAGATAATTAAACCCATCCCATGTCAAGCATGTGAGCGCCTGGACTGACTCCTGCCGCCTCTTAAATTTTTCTTAATTTTCAATGCAATGTTCTGGTGTCCAACTCAGTCTTAACTTAACCTGACGTATCCTTATTATGTTTCCAAAACCAATTTGTAATTATTCAACCGCACGAAGACTTCTGTTCCATGTCTTTGTTTTGTTTGCCGTGTCCGTGTCCATGTCATTCTATTCTTTCTTCAGCTTCTTTGACCTCCATTCATGCTTTTCTCAACGTTTTTTCAGTTGTTTAATTAATGAAGATCCCCCGTGTCTTCAAATGACATTACCAAGAAGAGGAATGAGTGTTGTATTATGTTCGCAATGCTCAGGAATCGGGATTGATATGGAATATAAAACTGTTCACACGTTTATTTGTTTCAATCAAAAATTAAATTTTGATAGTAAGGTATCTATAGTAAGTTTACATATTATTTACGAGCATATATTATTTAATAACAATTTCAGTTGAATAAAATTAGCCAATATAATCTGCTTAGCTTAGGATGAATCAATCGCCTTCAATAAGTGTGATGCAATTTGTATACTGCGTTCACGTTGCGTCGACTTTACTGCAAGGCGTTGTCTCTCTTTAAGGGAAGTTGAACCGGCTATAAGGGCCCATGTTAAATTTGCAAACTTTAAGTACTTATATTTCTGTAACCCCTTGAGGTACCAAGATGAATTTTTCAACCCTTATTTAGTTGTATTTGATAGGCCTGCCGATCAACTTTTACGTCTTTATAGCAAAAATTCAAAATGTTATGATTTTTTTACTAAATCCTTGTTAAAAATAACAATTATTTTATTTATTTATTGTAATAACACAGTTAAATTCCAACAAAAAAGCTTTATTTTAGATCAGCGGAATCTACTATGCTTACTTAATACATAGTAAAAATTACTATCGCCAGTAGGCCTTAGGCTGACTCCTTAAGAGGCAACAGGAGTCAGTCCAGGCGCTCACACGCTTGACATGGAATGGGTTTAATTGTCTTTTATTTGCTCGTAAAGGAAATTTATTATAAACAAAACACCAAATACAAAGTATTTTATAGGTCCTTATCAACATTTTTGATGTGTTTAACTACCAAAACTAAGGTTTAGAAATATTTTATTTTATTGAAATTAGAAAATTAAAACCCCATAAGGATTTAACAAAACTAATTCTGTTGTATTATTTTTGTTTATCAGTGGAAAATTCTTTACGAGCAATTAAAAGATAATTAAACCCATCCCATGTCAAGCATGTGAGCGCCTGGACTGACTCCTGCCACCTCTTAAATTTTTCTTAATTTTCAGTGCAATGTTCTGGTGTCCAACTCAGTCTTAACTTAACCTGACGTATCCTTATTATGTTTCCAAAACCAATTTGTAATTATTCAACCGCACGAAGACTTCTGTTCCATGTGTTTCTTTTGTTTGCCGTGTCCGTGTCCATGTCATTCTATTCTTTCTTCAGCTTCTTTGACCTCCATTCATGCTTTTCTCAACGTTTTTTTAGTTGTTTACTTAATGAAGATCCCCCGTGTCTTCAAATGACATTACCAAGAAGAGGAATTAGTGTTGTATTATGTTCGCAATGCTCAGGAATCGGGATTGATATGGAATATAAAACTGTTCACACGTTTATTTGTTTCAATCAAAAATTAAATTTTGATAGTAAGGTATCTATAGTAAGTTTATACATTATTTACGAGCATATATTATTTAATAACAATTTCAGTTGAATAAAATTAGCCAATATAATCTGCTTAGCTTAGGATGAATCAATCGCCTTCAATAAGTGTGATGCAATTTGTATACTGCGTTCACGTTGCGTCGACTTTACTGCAAGGCGTTGTCTCTCTTTAAGGGAAGTTGAACCGGCTATAAGGGCCCATGTTAAATTTGCAAACTTTAAGTACTTATATTTCTGTAACCCCTTGAGGTACCAAGATGAATTTTTCAACCCTTATTTAGTTGTATTTGATAGACCTGCTGATCTACTTTTACGTCTTTATAGCAAAAATTCAAAATGTTATGATTTTTTTACTAAATCCTTGTTAAAAATAACAATTATTTTATTTATTTATTGTAATAGTACAGTTAAATTTCAACAAAAAACCTGTATTGTAGATCAGCGGAATCTACTATGCTTACTTAATACATAGTAAAAATTTCAGCTTGATATCTTGAATACTGTTTGAGAAAACGAGTATTTTATATGAAATAATTCAATTTTACAGCAAACCCATGTTAAATCTTATGGAGAATAGGAAAACTCCTTTATTTATGTCTAGATATTGATAACACTTGGTATATGGTAAAAACGCCTACTTTCAGTGTTCCTCAAAGCAGCAAACCTGTAACTATTCCCCATGTTAATGTTTCGGAGAATAGGCAAATACTCTAATTTATCAACAGGTATTGATTGATCAATCTTACCATATATTTGTATTATTAATGCCATATTATTGAGGTGGAAATTCGCTGAGTACGCAGGTCTGCTGCGACGGGGGTATTTAGTTGTGGGAGGTTAGGAATAAAAGATACATTCACGTACTGTAATTATTACGCTTCAATTTTTTTACGTTGTGTGAATGTATCTTTATTAGAAGCCTACAATAACGAAACAAATCATCTTTACTAAAAAGCTGACACATTTTCCAGCAACTATTCATCTGGACCCGCACAGTTCCAGTGGGACAGTACTGATAAAACAGATTAGTAACAGGGTCTTCATTGTTAAAGTTTGCAATCACGCTATCAACTGAGATACCCAAGGGCGTAAGCCAAATTTAGGCCTAGCCTGTTGTAATGTGACAAACGGTTAGAGACGTAAAGGGTAGAGGAGGATTTTTAATTGGGTAACCCCGCTTATTAGGCTGGCCACCTGTGTGCATAAAGCATTTATTTCGCCTCTCCCTCAAAAAAAGCCAACTGAGACACCGATTCGCCAAATTAAATAAATAAATATCTCCCCCTCCACTTTTGTACCCATAACTCTATCCTCGCCAGCCGCGTTAGCCCCATAAACCCCCATACGGCTCATAGCGGCCGCGGCGCCGCCGGCTAACTGTAACATTATGACTCAATTGGTCTGTTACCTCCCGGAGGCGACCTCGACCAGGTGACAGGTAAACATCCTCGTATCCTTTCCAGGGTTTTCTACTCGGTGAATTATCATTTTACCCGTTTTATCGTCGATTATTACCCTTTTCCCGCACGCCTCGGGAGAGCGTAGCCAGTTTTACCCGGAGTTTCCACGCGTCGGCTTTCACTCTTGGTGTTTTATGCCGGACGTACTTTATCCGTCCGGAAATTAGCGCCGGTTGTAAAATGAGGATTTGCAAATCTTCAAGGTTGGTAACGAGTCGAGTTGATGAAATAGTATCCAGACTAGAGTATGTGGTTGTCTGAAAGCACTATTCTGAAGAACAGCTCTCTAAAAGTCTTAAGAAGAAGCAATTAATTAACAGTTTTACGTTTATATCTCTCAAGCATTACCCTTCTAAATTAGGGACATACCTAGGTAGGGACGAGTATTTGCAGCGAAGTATGAATGAGGAATCGGTGTAAAATGATTGTGGCGCGATCTTGTTGTTACTTGAGGCTGACATCTTCCTTAGAAATTACTGTTAATAAATAGCTCATCAGCCAATAGCAGCTAACAGGCCTACAGTTTAACGTGGAATTTGAACCACTTTTACCTATAGATTATGAACTGATGCGGATGTTAATCCATATTAGGAAACACTACGTCCACCGAACATCGCTCATAACTATCAACAGTTCGTGACCTTCAGGTAGTTGGATTGTTTTTTCCTGTAAATGCAAGTCTATTTGGAGTGCAGCATTCGTTGGATTCTGTTACTTTTGACAGTAATAGATGAATAATAGATGAATTTGAAGGCACCTTTAGCAGTTTATCACGGCTAAAAAAATAGTCGATAGGTTAGAGGCCAAAAAACTTTGACTCTAAACCTTGATCAGAAGGTGACACGTTCAAGCAAATTGTAGCACCCCCGTTGGGTGTAGTCAGTTTCATAAATCACTACCCTTACTCTTAACTCTTGAATCGGTTTCCTTAAGAGAAATTAATGCTTACGAACCTGCAATGACCAATAAGGAAAATGTGAGACTTGCGCATTTTATGGGTTGAGAAAGTTTATCGGCCGTGTTCTCAAAGTACGCGCGCTCTATAAAGAGCAATTCAGACGCCGAAAAAGCGTTATCGCCGACCGTAAACAAACCGTCATTCGATATCAGTAAAGAACGGCGTTATTGATGATTCAATCGGAACGAGTCGATTGAATCGATGCATCGAATCGCACGAAAGTGAGGTATGAACGAGCTGGAACAATCCAATCTCGCCTACGTCGCGGCGAAAACACTCAATTCATTTATTCGACTCCGCCCTTACCGTAAGCGGGAGCCAAAAACAAAGAAGTCGTTATTTATCCGTTTCCCATTCGGACGCAGATATATTGGCATCCTTGAGGTTTTAATTATTTTCGAAAGTCATAAACTATCCGGCGAGGCCGCCGGGGAGGGCGGGACTTCGCTAATCGATTGACTTTCGCGGACATTCAAATTCCATTAGGGATCCTCCTGCGTGCATTGGCCGATGAGCGTGTAGCCTCGGCAGTGGCGTTGACTAGAATACACTGAGTTTTTCATTTGAATACTACCATCTCTAAAGACCAGTGGGTAATTCAGAAGTGAAATTTTTGTTCGGATTCTATGTAAACTGTAGGTCTCTTAGATGACATTGGCTGTTGGACAACTAATTAACAGTCCTAAGGAACATGTCAGCCTCAGTTAGGAAAAAATACTTCAAGATCACGTTACAATCATCTTACATTACCTACCTATTTACTGGGACGGTGGCGACGTCCTGTAATCCAGCTACTTGGAGGTCACGAATTGTGGATAGTTGTGAACGATGGTTGGTGGGTGTAGTGTAGTCTTGTGTGGATTAACGTCCACATTATTGAAACTAAGTTAATTCACAAAAGACCATCCTCATAATTAGACCAATTCGTAATTCAGAGGCCGTGGTTCTGATTCCACGTTAAACTGTAGGTCTCTTAGATTCCATCGGCTGTTGGGTTATTAATTAGTCAGTAACAAGACTACAAGATCGCGCCACAATCATTTTACAATCAATCCACATTTATACTAGGCTATACCTACCTTGTAATATGGTCGCCATTTCAATGATCTAAAGGTTATACAGTATAATGACTTCTTCCGAATAAAATTTACCGGCTGGGTGGTACAGCTGTTAATACTATTCGCTTCATGGTCGCCAGTTCGAACCTGAGCTAAATTATAAAACAATTTGTAATGTTTTGATACCCAACCCAGTTGCCATTGTTTATTAAGATATTTATTAATACTTAAATACTTTTAACTGAAATGGCGGCCTACCCAGATAGGCATTTTAAACCAAAATGATTCAGAGATTCATTTAGCCCTAATGGCATCTAAGGGACATGAACTTCAACTTGAGATCTGAACCACAATTTTGACTCTGAATTACGAGGATGGTGTTTGCGGATGAACGTATTAAATAGTGCGGACGTTAATCCACACCAGGTCATCGTTTATCCGCAATTCGTGACCTCCAAGCAGCTGGGTTACAGGACACGCCACCGTCACAGTCGTAAAACTATCAATGGTCACAATACAACGCAGGAAACTGGTGTTACTGCATTCTACTCAGCCGTTACGTTTTCCTGGCGCGATGTCGCCGGCCGTTGCCAAATCGCGTCGTCAGCAGCGCGACGCGACACGCGTGTCCGTGCGGGAAATGTCAATGGTTTGGCCAGACTCCCAGTCCCGCATCTCGTGTCGCTACTGTAGGGACGTGACCTTACGTCTCCACTAGTAGTGATGGGAATGGGCCGAATGAAAAAACCTTCTTATTTACTTCCCTGTGGGAAATAGGTTAGATCATTGATATGACTAAAGAGGATGTTTTCAGTTCATCTAAACAGCTGTTCTTATGTTTCAAATTGTGATCTTACAAATTACTAACACAGGTTGGTTCATGGATATGTCTTAAGGGGATGTTTTCAGTTCATCTAAACAGCTGTTCTTATGTTTCAATTTGTGATCTTACAAATTGCTAACACAGGTTAGATCGTGGATCTTTCTAAAGGGAATGTTTTTAGTTCATCTAAACAGCTGTTCTTATGTTTCAATTTGTGATCTTACAAATTGCTAACACAGGTTAGATCATGGATACGTCTAAAGAAAATGTTTTCAGTTCATCTAAACAGCTGTTCTTATGTTTCAATTTGTGATCTTACAAATTGCCAACACAGGTTAGATCATGGATCCGTCTAAAGGGAATGTTTTCAGTTCATCGAAACAGCTGTTCTTATGTTTCAAATTGTGGTCTTACAAATTGCTAACACTCCCCAGAGCTAAAACATATCCATGTAAAAAATTCGATTCAATCGGTTGGATGTTTTTGATGTCTTAGCTCTGGGGGTGAGTATTAGCAATGCGTCAGATCAAGATTTGAATCGGAAATTTCGTCCTATGGAATGCTATTAAGAGTCTGAATCAGTGGTAGCCATCTTGGATTTTAGTCCCATAAGAGCAATGTTAAATTCTGGCGCCTATATCTCCTTGACCTATTGTCATAAATTAACGGAAGAGGTGTCAAATTAAAGGTATTACAGTCCTCCAGGGCACCACCTTACAGAACCTCTTATTTTCGCTCTCAATACAAAAATAATAATGATTTATTTTGTAAAATATTCCTGGATTTTTGTTTTTATATCAAGTTAAATTTTTGAACATATTGAACATATTGAAAAGGCCATGCCCTTGAGCCACATCTCATCAATGTACTTCCAAAGTTTTACATTGATACTTTGATAATTAACGCCACTACAGACGCCAAAGTGAAGGTATGTTCCGCCAGAATTTAACATTGCCCTTACGGGACTAAAATTCAAGACGCCTACCACTGATGCAGACTCTTAATACTGTATATCTTATCGTCTCAGTATTGTTATTAACTATACCACGACCCAGAATATCTAACATTTTCCCTACCTAATTCTATTCGATTTCGGAACTTGGCGATTTAATCCACTGTGGAATCGCTCCACAACATTACTGTTAGGTGGTACGAAGTTCGCCGGATCAGCAGGTACTTATCTATCATGCATCGTACAAAAATTATATTGATAACGCAAAAAAATAATCATACAAGATTTGAAAACGTAGCGGGGCAACGACTCTGTAAAATGTAGTTCTCGTACAGTATATATTTGTATCTGTAACCGACTGATCACTGGGTTGTTCCAACACTAGCCACTAGTGTCTCAACTATCAACTGGAGCCGTCCGCTTCTATACGCAGTCGTTTCTTTTGACAGCCGTACATGTGGCCAGCCCGCTCTGTTGTTCCCTCCCGACCGCGGACGGGGCAATTTTTTCCCCCGATGTGTTGTTGCGAGGCCAGCGACACAGGTCTAATGACAGTCCAGTCGAGCCACCATTACAAATTATAATTTCCCGCCGGAGTCGCGTCCCGCCCCTCCCCGCACGAACTCTAATTCTTTTCTTAGCTACACAAACAATGGTCTCAATCTCGCCATGCAGATTACGTGACGAAGAGCAGTCTCCCCGTGATCGCGGAGGAGCTTCGCCCCAGTGGCTCGGAGGGACGGTGGTGTGTCGTGTAATCCAGCTACTTGGAGGTCACGAATTGTGGATAGTTGTGAGCGATGGTCGGTGCGTGTAGTGTACTCTTGTGTGGATTAACGTCCGCACTGTTGAATACTGCGTTAATCCTCATAATTAGACCAGTTCGTAATTCAGAGGCAGTGGTTCGGACTCCATGTTAAAACTGTAGGTCCCTTAACTGCCATCGGCTGTTGGGCTATCAATTAACACTTCTGTCTTAGGAACAATTCAGCCTTAGTCAGTAACAAGACTACAAGATCGCGCCACAATCATCCTGCATTCATACTTGTCTTGAAATATCTACCTGGTTGCTTTTCTGGATCAGGAGAGATTCTAGGAAAGTTAAAGAAACTATTCCTAAAGACATGGATTTAATATTTCAGGATATGAAACTGAATATAAGTTAAGGAAGCGTTTGATGGTTTTTACTGGCGTTTCATGATCATTAATTATTAGTTTAATGATCAAAGGAAGATTGATTAAGCCCGGACTTGAACCTGCGGCCGCGTTTCTTGGTCAAAATGAACCCTCGCCAGGTAATCTTCGACTGCGTCTTGTCGGTGTCCATTTCAGAATGAAAATAAGCTAATTGATTTGCGTTTTCAAGTTGTTGGTACGGGCAATAGGATTTCTCTCGTTGTGATTCTAGCACCATCTACCTACCGGATGAAGAGACGGATGCCACCCGGCCGCTAAGCGTGAGGACAGTTACAAATGCGGTCCGCTACAACTAATAATTGGCCGCGGGGCTCCAGTTGTGTGGAAATAACAGAACGATCCGGGGATCAGAATGTTTACAGAGTGTGAAATCGTATCGCCGGGAGATAGGGCGGTCGACACGTGCAAGCGGCCGCCACACGCGCGCGCGCACGCACACGCGTAATAACACGTTACCGCGACCACGCACCCAGATCCGCCATTTTACAACTCTTGCTTTTCTTTTTGGATCATTGTCTCTTCCTCCGCCCGCGGCGCGGCCAAATATTCACTTTACACATTCCTTTGTGGCTTCGATTTTCGAGTAGTGATTTTCATCCGGTTCCATCAATCTCCTCGAAACCGTATTTCACCAATCGAGATGTGAATTCTTCAAGAATCGTAATTTTAATTAGATTAGATTATTGAAATGGTGACACAATGCCTACCACAAGGTAGGTATTTTAAGGCAAGTATGTATGAGGATTGAGTGTAGGATGATTGTGAGGGCATCTGCTAGCCTAACGGTTAGCGTCTTGGACTTCAGTGCAAGAGGTGACGGGTTCGATCCCCGGGATGGCCACAAAATTTAGATGGGAATTCCGTAAAAAAATAGTGTACTTCGAGGCTGAATAGCTTAAGCTGAGCCTGCCATTGGCAAAACAGAATAAAAAAGGTGATTGTGGCGCGATATTGTAGTGTTGTTACTGTCTAAGGCTGACATGTCTATAACTGTTAATTAATGGCCTAACAGTCAATGGCATATCTAAGGGACCTACAGTTAAACGTGGCGTCCGAACCACTGCCTCTGAATAACGAACTGGTATAATTATGAGGATAGGTTTATACCGATTAATGCAGTATTTTACAGTGTGGACGTTAATCCACACAAGATAACACTACACCCATCGACCATCGCTCACAACTATCCACAATTCGTGACCTCCAAGTAGCTGTATTACCAAAGACAATATATAACTTAACAGATGTTTTAAAAGCTGCAAGTTGACCGAGAAGTTGTGCTCCCTGATGTGTGGTGACCGGTGGTCGCGGAAGAGTTGGCCGGTCCGCCGCCAGATGGCAGCGCAATTAGCGGCAAATCGTCCGATGTTATCTGCGCATGCGCCGACGTGACATCTGCCCGCCTGTCCGTATCCGGATTGATAAGCGACCGTAGATATCGCTGCCCGGGGATAATACTTCCGAGTCGGCGTATCTCCGTAATCTGAACTGCGTGTCTGCGATAGACGTTTCGATATAACGATATCGACAATTTGTTTCGATATTTACAAAATCACATCGATCTTTTGACTTTCGATCATTTGGGATATCGGAAGATTTTTTAACAGATTGGGATGGTGGCTTGTCCTTTAATCAGCTACTTGGAGGTCACGAATTGTGGATAGTTATGGTTGATCTGTTATTCCCTGGTGTGGATTAACGTCCGCACTACTGAATACTACGACTATCCTCATAGTTAGAGGCAAAAGTGGTTCGGATCCCACGTTAAACTGTAGTAGATGCCATTAACGAACATGTCAACCAACGTGCCACAATCATCTTGTACTCATTTTTCATTCATACTTGTTCAAATATTACCTACCTGGGTAGGTCGCTATTTTATTAAATAATTATGAAATGAAAGTAATCTTAGTGGATGGAATGTAACACAATCAATGTAAAAGTTTATTTTATGCACGTAATAAAAACGTGTTTTTTATAAATTCAGATTTAAACCTATAATAATTATTGAACTGAGTGCTGAAAGATAACAGTAAACAAAAACCAGATACAGTAATAAAGTAGTCGTTTTGTTTAAAGACAATTCAACGGAACTAGTTGCAAATTTAATACTGGTATCGCTTTCCAGGGTAAGAAATAACGATATACAGTTGTACAAGCAAAAAAACCTAACCAATAAAATCCCAGGCAAAGAAGATTGATTGGCCGCGCGATGTGCTCAATGCTCAATGGGCTCTGAATAGATTTCGTATGTCCTTGAAAACATAAACAGCCAGTTAGCTATTGTTATCAGCGCCCCTGGTGGCGATCACCATAAACTAGACGGGCCCACTCGCGGCCTTGCCGGTAGGTTGCAGCACCGGCGCGGCCCTCGCGCGCAGACTCATTACACCCTGCATTTCGCCCTAGTTTATTGCGGCGCGCTCCTACAAACGCGTAGTTTCCGCGTTTATGAGTAACGCCGCGCGGTTTACGCGTTATTCACGCGATTTATCCCGATAATCTCGGCCAATCAATTCAATCCTTGTGGGTAAAATTGATAAAGGAAACAATAAACAACCGCGCGGACGGGTCGCCGTTTAGCGCGCGCCTGTAGCCGTGGGATGCAGCTAATGATGCGTTCGTTGTTTATGCGTTTGCGCTGTTCTATTCTTGAGAGGATAATTTTTAGTTTTCAAACACTGTCTAACATATTTAAAGAATTCTGACTTATTAACAATTCGAAATAACGAAAATATAACGACCCAAAAATGTACTCCACTTTACCTCAGTAGCAACTATTAATTAAATTGGTGGAGATACACGAAATGTCAGCCTACAGATTAATAATAAAGTAGCCACATTCTACTACTAGGTAATAAGTCTGTAGTGGGATAATGAAATCGCGAAGGAAGTAAAATTAACAACAGAAGGTGATGTCACTGTGAGGATGCCCGAAGGACTGGGTTTGCTCAACCGATGATGATGATGATGATGAACATAATATTTAGGGATCGTCATGAAAGCATGCAACGTAGGATGTAGTGTATGTAGGCGTTGGCGGAGGCTCTGATCTTGAGTCGGATGGTTGAACGCACAGTAGCAGCCCGGAGTGGAGCTGGCAGCATGGCAGCTCTGTAACTAGCAGCGCAGAACACTATGTTTACACGTTCGCGTCGGCAGCGAGAATGGCCAATCAGGTGATATGGTGATCAGGCAGTTTGGAGGCCGGGCCGGCGGCGCGACGCGGTCATCCTACAGTCGCGGTCATCTGACTGTTGCGGTCATCCTACAGTCGTGGTCATCTGACTGTTGCGGTCATCCTACAGTCGCGGTCATCTGACTGTTGCGGTCATCCTACAGTCGCGGTCATCTGACTGTTGCGGTCATCCTACAGTCGCGGTCATCTGACTGTTGCGGTCATCCTACAGTCGCGGTCATCTGACTGTTGCGGTCATCCTACAGTCGCGGTCATCTGACTGTTGCAGTCATCCTACAGTCGTGGTCATGGTACAGTCACTGTCATCCTACAGTCACGGTCATCTACAGTCACCTTCATCCTACAGTCACCGTCATCCTACTGTCACCGTGGTCATCTGACTGTCATCGTACAGTCACCGTCATGGTACAGTCACTGTCACATCGTCCTACAGTCACCAACATCTTACAGTCACCTTCATCATACAGTCACCGTCATCCTACTGTCACCGTGATCGTATAGTCACCGTGATCTTACAGTCACCGTCATCCTACAGTCACCGTCATCCTACAGTCACCGTCATCCTACAGTCACCTTCATCCTACAGTCACCGTCATCCTACCTACAGTCACCAACATCTTACAGTCACCTTCATCCTACAGTCACCAACATCTTACAGTCACCTTCATCCTACAATCACCGTCATCCTACAGTCACCGTCATTTTACAGTCACCATCATCCTACAGTCATGATATGATACGGTTGCTGTCTTTACAATCGTGACATCCTACATTTACGATTTACGATCATCCTACAATCGGAAACCTTCCACAGTCACAGTCGTTATTCATTTGGGATAGTCCTCCTTTACGGATTGGTCAGAATCATTGTCATAAACGATCATTGCTCAGATGTGACATTATATATTGATTTTTCCCAGAAATTACTATTATCAATGTTAATTACTAATTCATATTGGTGGTATTTCAAGGTATTCCTTCTCAGAGACGAGTAGACTGACAATATCGTACTAGTCATCCCCGCTGATCAATCGACTGGGATAGTTCTGTCTAAGGAACATGTCAACCATTGTCAGTAACAAGACTATAAGACTATACATGATAGGTCATTATTTAATCATTTCAAAGAGGTAAAGATAATGTAATGAAATACAAAAACATTTACACCAATATGTATATTTCATGGGGGATGTTTCTCTGTTGCAGCCGGAGACGGTGCCGCAAGCCAGCATCGACATGAACAAGGTGCTGGAGGTGGCTGATGCCGAGGACATCACGGGTAACGCGTTCAGCCTGGCCATCACCGCCCCCGACAACGTGCACTTCGTCAAGGGGACGTGCCGCGAGGAGGCCCGCTGGTGGAACGAAGTCCTCTCCGTCTTCCCCCGGTCAAAGGTGAGCAAACATATTTTGTAAGGTACAATAGTTCCCCATACTGCACATACTAAGATTTGTATGGAGTTTTTTATACTTTTCCCCCTTCTCATCCCAAGATGGTTTAGTCCATCGCCCGGAACCGTTTTACACTTTACTTCAGGCTTGGCATAGTGAGCTGCAACATTATCTCTTAGTGATAAACCATCGGTGACTGGCGAGATTTGAACCTGGGACCTTAGGTAACAAGTCCCTCCTACCACTAGACCAGCGTGTTCCCCATAATGGTCTTATGGGGACCATAAGACTATTATCCAGGGTTGTTATTATCCTGGTCTGATTTCACGATCTACTTTGGTGGGTATTCAAAGGTATGGAGTTTTATAAAAATAAGATGAAAATTTTTGAAGATTAAATAAAAATGAAAGATATCTGGTAAACAAATATTTTTTTGGGAAATAAATTATTCTAGATCTTCTATTAATTTCGTCCCATATAACCTTATCCCAGAATTTGGCACTTTATTGTATAAAGTCTGACCACACAGTCAGTCAATGATTTATTTTGTGTTTTTCTACGCCAGAGGCATTTTTTAACGTTTTGATGGGGAACACTCCAAACACCTAACGTCGACCTGTTGTTAGGAAGCATAATTAATAGCCCAATGAGAAATGGCGACTGGGTCCAGATTCGACGCTTGCGAGATTCGATCTAGCGACCTTCAGTTTCGAAGGCGGGTACTATGATTGTTTAGGATTATACAAGCTACTTAATATTTTATCAGCATTAACACGAACTAACAGATCATGATATTTTTAAGTTATTCATGTAACCTGAACTGGGTTTCGACCGAGTCTAATTTGCCTATTTACAAGAGAACGCAGAGATCAGTTACAAAAATCGTTCCAGAGATCGACTTCCTGATTACATGACGAGTCAACAGTCCATTTGCATGCAATCAGTTACCCAAATTCGCTCATCCGTTAACCACGACAATCAGCGATAATTGTCGGCCGATACAAAAATAGTACGAATCTTACAAATTACCGTCGTTACAAGAGCCCGACGAGAGGAGGAGGCTGTCGGATTGTTGCAACTCCAGATTAATATTCAGCCGGAGAAGTCTGTGGTAATGGTCAGTCCTGGTGATTGAGGAGGCAGTGTGTGATTGGTGGTCCCCGCCTCGGGCCGAAACTGCATTCCTATTGGTCAACTATCCTGGAACCAGGATCGATGTCGAACAGCTTGTTATCATCGAATTGTAACTTAAAGAATGGTGAATATTTGTTAAGGTGGTGTGAGCGAAAATATCGACTATCTTAAAAAAAATCATAATTTTAACTTTTATTTGTTGACTGTATCATAAATATGCTTTGCCATAATTTTTTTATGAAAACTTTTCTAGTTACAGGGTAATTAATTCGGAAATTTAGTGTTTTTCATACAAGGAGTGTGGGAAAACGGCATATGTTTTTGAACTGAAATTTTGGGGATGTGGAGGAATAACAGACCTTTTTCACGTAACCTATGTGAAATTTTGAAATACGAAAAAAATTTCATTTCCTACAGGAAATGATTTTTTAAGGCCACATTTTTTATCCAATAATCTTATAAAATATGTCATTTTGGAGGTCTTAAAAATATACAAAAAAACAGTATTGTTATCTTAAACGAGTCACTCAGGAAGCTTGCACGAATCAACCACATATGCGTGACGAATAAGCGACACTAGCGCTGACCTAAAGGATTTCAGTTGACCCTAACAATGCTCGCATCGCCTTAACGTTATAGTATATTATTTTTAATTGTAATTGAGACTGGTTCAATATTGGAAAAACAAAATAAATTATAAGTTTTATTTTATTTATATTTATTACAATGTTCATCACTTTATTTTTTTTCTTGAAAATTATTTGAATATATTCATCACTAGCAGTAAGCCCGTCCTTTGCACAGGTTGTAGGATTCAGTTTAGAGAAGGAAGATCATTATACCAAAATGTAAACGTGAAATCCTAAACAAAACAGTACAAAGAGAATAAATAAATACCCAGCTTTATTATTTAGCATTACTTTACAATGAAATAGACTAGAACATTTGTACCATTATTATTACTAGTTATACGTTAAAATAAATTTTTAATATAGTATGGTTTCGAAATGGGTTTAAATCAATAACCAATATAAACTAACTAATATTAATTCATCAGCTGTTTGTTTTTCTTTCTATTAAATCTTTAAACTACAAAGACAGCTGATTATTGCCAGTAGGTTATTCATTGAAAACTGAATCAAAATGCGAGTAATATCGCGTAAAAGTGGGTTTTTAAATGCTCGTTATTTACTTTTCAAGGGGCGGCGGGCGATTTCAAGCATATACAAACTTTCTCTGGAATGTAGAGAATACATGAAATAAGTTTTATTGTAATCAGTTCTCCCGTTTTTTTTTTTTTCGGAGAATAAGCGTAAAATGCCTCCTGGAGCCTCACAGACAAACATAGAAAAATTGAGATAAGACCGGTTTCGGCTTCTCTAACGCATGAAACGTAAAAATAACTAAAGATGTATAATTCTGAGCAATGTACAGACAAAAATCTAATTTTATTTACATAGATTGAAAGGTTTATTCATCATTAGGCATTTCCACACTGTGAGTAAATTCTTGAATTCTTGAACATATAATCCGGATCAACCGGTATAAAGATTATATGTTAATTGTGCTATGTTTTAGATGTTAGTTTACCTGATGAAGGGATCAGATTCCAGATCCCGAAACGTCGTGAAACTTTGTTTTACATAAAATCGTGATGGAAAATGTCCGCAATAAAACTAAATAACCTTTTTGGAAAATAGTATTAGTGTCAAAATAATTTATGTACTCTTTATTTTGGCTCATATAACCATATCGTGAAAATGTCCGCAGTAAAAATCTAAATAACATAAATCCACCATCACCAATAATGAATTTCAAACAATTCCAAGAATGTGTCAATAAAAAAAATTGTATATGGTCAAAAAAAGGTTTTCAAAGCGAGGAAGAGTTAAAAATAACGCTGACGGTTTGGGTAGTGTGCGTATTGAGGAGGCAACGAGTGTTGCGTGAGAGGTGTGTGACGAATGCATGGCGAGGTTGGCTCTAATGAGTGGCCTGGACTGATGATGGCTCGTATTAGCCACAGTCATGCTGGCGCAAATATCTGGCTTCTGGAAGTAACGGATCCAGTTCCCACTATCATTTTCAACTTCGACTTTGAAATAAAAAAAAGTCCTGCTAGTATCCGGTATCGTTTAATTTTGTATCACTCTGATGACCCCAGGATATCGTATGCAGATGTTTGAGATGAAATCATTTTATTACCATTAGACACAAAAGTATGAAATAGGCGAATATGAAGAATTATACAGACTAGCAGTAAGCATGTCCTTTGTACCGGTTGTAGGATTCAGTAAAAGAAGAAAGATTATCATACTAAAATGTAAACGTGAAATCCTAAACAAATCAGTACAAAGAAAACAAATAAATACCCAGTTTTATTATATGGCATTACTTTACAATTAAATAGATTTTATATAGCATGATTTCAAAATGGGTTTAAAATCACGGACCGATATAAACTAACTAATATTGATTTGAATTAGACAGCTGTTTTTTTTTCTGTTAAATCATGAAAACCATAAAGACAGCTGATTATTACCAGTAGGTGGTTTATTGAAAACTTAAAGAAAATGCTACTATGATAGTGTAAAATGTAGGTTTTTAAATGCTCGTTATTTAGTTTTCAAGGGGCGGAGGAAAATTTCATGCATTGAAAAACCTCCTCTGGAATGTAGAGAAAGCATGAAATAAGTTTCATTGTTATCAGTTCCCCCAAATGCCTCCTGGAGCGTCAAAGACAAACAGACATACAGACAGGCAGACACAAATTGAGATGAAACTTGTTTCGACTTCTCTAACGCATGAAACCTAAAAATAACTAAAAAAAGAATAACTCTGAGCAATGTATATACAAAAATCTAATTTTATTTATATAGATTGGAAATATAATAACGTCAATACAACAAAACTCATTAATACTCCTTTCGGCCAAAAACTGACCTGGAGAAACCATAGGAATGGATAATTAAATGTACCATTTTTTAGTTATATTCTTTTACAATTACAGTACTTGAACCACAATTTTTTGAGCAATATTGTTTTTTTAATTAACTATTCTATTCTTATTCTAGACATTACAGCGACATGTATGTAATGCTTGTGTTGATTTTCCAGGGGCGACCAAAGAGAAATGCCACGTTCCCTGGGAGTCAAACGTCCAGTACAACCACTGCAATCCTGCAGACTCCCCCTGTCAGAGGTACGTTGTAATGACAACCCCTAAGTGACTAGGTGATACTTTAACACGGGTATTTCGTCAAAAAAGTGTATATTTCAAGAATTCAGTCTTTATACAACCTTTAAACTTAACAAAAATTATTTCTTCTTGCTTTATCTTACTATTTTAAGTAAGATACTTCACACATTGCCTTAACTATCACGTTCTTTAAAGTTTATCTAAATATGATTTGCAATTTATTGTTTCAAATATAATCATCTAATTTCTTAAACTAATAACAAGAGAAAATAAGTGAAATTCATTATTATAAATTTTTTGGGGAATTACCTCCTCCCCCCTAGGGGGGTATCTTTTTTGAGTGGGTTTTATTGGGTAATGTGACCTTACACTGCCTGCATACCTTCTTTCATAGAAAATAATTGAGAAATAAGGAAGAATTTGATGTTTTAAAATTCTTTATAAGAATAACATCGCTCTATGACAACGTTCTGCATTTACCATGGACATTAAACTGAACTTATCTCTGGAAATGTTTGTCTTTTCGTAATTTTTTTTTGTTTTTCAAGCCGGTTATTATGGTAATAGTTAAGTTATTTAATAAAATTCTTTTATTGCCATAAACTTTAAAAAAATCAAATTTTGACCTATTGGAAGTTCTATGACTTTTAAACCCCAATGTTTTGAGAAATGTTGGTGTCATTTTGTTTATATCATAGAGGACTAAAAATCATATAAGTCGTTAGTGGTAGTGCCATTAAAAAAATCATTGTATTTGTGTTTTAGGGTTTTTTAAGAAGTAAAATACAATTAAAAATTTTGAAAAAATGACAAAAATACTCTGAGACACTATGGATTATTACCTACATACCGAATTTGAAGAAAATCGGACCAATAGTCTCTAGGCTCTTGTGGTATGGTTTGAAATTCGTACTTGAAGAATTATTAACGATTTAAAAATAAATTTTGGATTGTTTCTTAATCGATTACACAAAATTTAATTCAAAATAATGTGGAAATAACAAGAGATTGTGTGAGTGTTAACATATAGTAATTATCAGTGGCGATATCCCGGGTGTATCTAGGTCGCCATCTGTCTTGTGATAGGCCTACTTCTGTATTCTGGCCGATCGCCAACTGCCAAGGCCCGTTGTAGGTTGGTGCACAAGTGGATGCCGACTACAGATCAATTATAATTATTGATATAATCATTTCTTGAATCATGATATTTTATTTTCTCATTCATTACAAGTACTTCCTAGACTTAAAATGAACTTATATTGATAAGTTATTTAATTTTTTAGTTTTTTTGGTATTGTAATTTTTCCTTGTCTCTAAATCTTGTTTTTGTTGAGAATCTTTGGTGATTCAGGAAGTAGGGGAAAGAATTAAAGGACATGTTCTATTAGTAAAAATTACGAAAGTTTATATAAACAAGTGTTCGGAAATGTTTTGTCAGCGAGTTACAACTAGCATAAAAAATCGCCCAGATTTCAGTGCCCTTGTTAAAATTTCGCCATATAGGTTATTTTGGGCGATAATTAAAGTGTTAAGTGTAGTATATTTTACGTAAAATGAAGTAAAATCGAATAAAACTGGTCCCGGAACTGTAATTCGAGTTGTTTTTCAGACCAACAAGTATAAAGTAAAAAGTATAATTCTTTATTTTTGAAAGTTAATAGATTTTTTTTATTTTGAATTTTTCATTGTCGATTAAAATTCTTTTTCTTTACTAATGTTTTTAAAGTGTTGACTTTATTGACTTAATTTTGTTTAAAATCTATGTATATTTATCGAAAAGGGGATGACTGGGTCATAATATAAAACTTAAAATAAAACTAAATATCAAATCCTCTTTCAAGTATTATAAAAACACGATAAAAGAACAACATTATCTAAATCTAGTACATAAGGACGTAGTTTATTTGTAAAATCCACTTTTCTAGCACAGGTTTTGAGATGGTATGGAAGCGTATTATAAATTTTTGGCGCTAGGTACGAGTAAACCTTTTAAAAAATTGTTAAATTTGGTTTTGTAACATTAATTGATTCTATTTCTTAGTGTACTTTCTTATTGAAACTGTTTCAATTACATTTCCACTTCTAACATAGAACAAATGATTATTTAGAACCTTAAAGATAAAATTCCCAAAGCTTTAAAAACAGGAGTGAATGTTCTACTCTACATCATAGAGCACATTTGAAGTGTTATCTTAGTTAGAACAATATTTAAAATATATATTTGGTTGCATATTTAAGAAAAGATTTGTTTGATATTTAAAAATTATTTGAGTTAAAATATTTTATATTTTTTATGTCTACGCTTTTATGCAAAGGTGTTCCATGTCACATGATCCAAATAAAAATGTCTGCTCATATAGTAAAAGTTTTTGTTCCATACTGTCTTAAAGATTTTTTGTGGTTTGATTTAAAAATGTTCTATACTATTTTCAACACAGGGCTTTTTGTTTAGAATAGTAAGTGAGATATTTGCATACAATTCTTAAAATTAAACCTTTATGCTACTCTACATTGAAACAATAATACTTACCACTTACTGAACCAGTATAAGTTCATCTCAAAACTATTGAAATTCGTTGCTGTTTGTTTTGATTGCGATTAGAGATATTTTCCATCACGGTTAGTAAAATTAAGTTTCACAATCTGGGTCTTTCGAAATGATACTGAAATGTTGTGAATCTTAGTGTTACTAACAATGAAATAGTGTATGATTACATTTTTCATCATTAGAATATTAAACAAGTATAAACTCATATGGGTTCGTTCAAAATCAATAAAATAATAATAGTTTGAAGTATTTAAAAAGTATATAAAAAATTTATTTATTAAAAGAATACATTAAAAAATTGTATAAAGAGTTATATTTTTCCAATTAAATGTAAAAATTATTTCTGATTTATATAAATTGTTAAATAAAAATTTTTATTTTTACATTTATAATTTTTTTATGTCCATAAATAAATTTTTGTTTTCCATTTTATAAAAGAATGTTTATGTAAAAATAATATTTTTTAAATTAAATTTATTCTAATAAAGCAAATATCTTTAAAAAATATATAAAATTTGTTATTTTACATAAAGAGTATGCAGTTTGCTCATGATTAAAAACTATGATTTTTAAGCATATTGGTAAACATTATAATATTAAGTTTTAAAAAATATTTTAAAATGAAATATTATTTTGTTTCTTATGTTAACATGGAAAATAAACGACTGTGTTTAGATTTTTAAATATCTGTAAAAGTTGGAGATTAAAAAATAAAAATTTGTGTAGTTTTTAAGTGATTCAATTTAAATATATAAATAAAAATTAAATATTACATGTGAAAAAACCAAAAAAAAATTTGAAAAACAAAAATACATTAATACGATATGTCTGGTTTCATCTCGTAAGCAAAATGAAAAGTATTTTTGTTGTTGACCATTTTTACGAGATATTTTCACAGGCAAAAAGATTGTTTTTTTATTATATAAAATATATGTTTTATTTTAATGATCTCTAATATTTTTATTTAAATTAAAAATGAAATAAATACATAATAAAATATTTTTAGTCGCAGCTGACCTGCGTATAAAATCCTAAAATATAATAATAATTTTATGACAAGTTTAAAATCTGTATAAACATGAGAATTTTTGCCTATTATAAGATTAAAATGAATAGGTTTGCTGCTGTGAGATATGTAGCATACATAAAAAAAATTTATTTTAACATTATTACCAACTTTTTTAACATCTTAATAAATATAGATTTCTATCTATTGATTACATTAAAGAGTATGCTTTGCTGCCATGATAAACACATAATATTTTTTAAAATGATGATTCAACCACATGAAAAATATAATTTACAAAATATTGTTAATAAGTGAAAAAATTAATTTTTTATCCTCCATAAGATTAACATGGAGCCTCAAAAAACGTATGTGTTTAGATTTTTTTATATCTGGTAACCGTTAGATAGAGAAAAACTTTAAGGAACTTAATTTTAGTTTTTAAAGCTTTTCTGTAAATATAAAATAAGAAATTTTTAAAAATTACATGTGAAAAACGCAAAAAATTTTTTTGGGGTACAAAATCTAATTTTTGATTATGTCTTTTACGAACTCGTCGAGTATAGGAATACGTCTCTAAAATTTGGTCTGTATATACGAGAGTTATGTGTCACAGACACATATATATATATATAGAAATTATATATTTATTTAAAAATTTTAACGACTTGTTTTTTTTCTCTGGGCACCTAAAGAAGAAAAAATAACACATGGTTGCTTAATCTTTATGGATGGTAATGTTCTTTATGTATTGATAAACAAACCAAATTTCGTACTGTCAAACATTGATATAACGAATCTGAAGGGACTGAATAAAAAATATGTTATATTGAGATTCGTTAAATTGAGGTTATGTCAGCTAAGGTTTTGATATACTGTATAGCGGTTCACAGATGTACCTTAACATTATACATACAGTACACAATATGAAAGCTAGAGCAATAGTGTAGATCATAAAATCACACTATAAATTTCGTTATGTAGAGGTAAAAATATGTTTTCCAGTACTATTGAAAATTTGTAATATCAGGGGTTTTACCATAGTTTATAAGTAATAAAGAGGTAAAATATGCGTTGTGTGTTATACACAGGTCAACGGGATTTTCAAATATTCTTTAAATCAAGGAATTAGTTATATGTATTGAGGTTTATTAAATTAAGGTTTAACTGTATTAAAGTAGTATTATAACATGTTGTAACTCTCATTAACTGTGTTAGTATCCTAATTAGACAACAATGTTTGGTGTTTTTACGAGGTTTGGTTTTTGGTTTATTTTTTGTTATTTTTTTCATAATTTTGGTTATATTTCTATTTTTGTAACTCAAGATCAGTTACAAGCCCTGCAATTCTGTGTTTGTTCACCTCTACAGTACATGATCCTTGTTGCCAGATGTACCCAGCTCTGTGTCCAGTGACTACGGAGGCAGACGCGTGCAAGGGTCCATGTGGGAGGGGGAGGATGTGTTCCCCACCAGGGACCTGCCCCCGACACCCTCCTCCCCTATAGAGGCTCCCCCGCAACCGTCCGTGGACACGAGAAAAGGTAACGTAACTGATCCTAGATACTGTCAGTCGTTTGGTGGATGTTTGTTTGTTTTTCTGGTTTTACCGATTTCCAACAACGCCTCTTAAAATTGTACATAGTAATAATTTTCAAAATTGGTCTCGGTCCGAACACAGAAGGACCTTTCACCAAGGTGCTTTTGGGAGAATTAGATTTTTTTTGGCCAGGATTAGTTACATAAACCAAAATGCTCATAGATTTATATTACTGTCCTTATAGGCCTACCGTATTTATTTAAAGTAAATAGATTGTTTAAATTATTACTACTTATTTTCTTTGACTTATGTTTTTTATTTACCTAAACTGAGGGGAATTTTTTTTCCTGAATCTGGTTATTACAGATTGTAATTTTTTATTGGTTATTTTATGACTTCTTACTTAATTAAAAATTATAAGTACATAATTTGTATTGCCTAATTTTTTTAAACATCCCAGTACACTGATATTTAGAAATGTTTGGTAATTTTTTTTATGATTTCGGTTAATTTTTAACCTCAAAATCTGTTACAAGTACTAATACGGCGATATAGGAACGTGTCCAGAACCTTTAATTGCTCGCCAGGCTATTAATTATTCAAAAGGCCCCGATACTTGACTGGTTTATAACGACGCAATACACACAAAGTGGTCTCTGCTAAATACAGGTGGCCTACTGCACTCGATACTTGTTTGTGCCGTGTCCGAGTTGCTCCCTTGTTTGGACTCGTCTGAATCACTTTCAACATGCAAATTTTACAGTCCATAACTCTTCAACGTACTAATGTATTTTGCATTCAACTAATTTAGGATCTTTTCCGTTATATGTATACCACTGTTTCGATAGCTGTTTACAGAAAGAAATGGTTTAGTGGTTTTCTGATGATTTTTGGCAGTATAAAAATATCAATAACCAACCTAACTTATCTCAAGAGAGCGAGCGCTTTGAGCGTTATGGCGTATGTCGACGACCAATACACCCCCTCTCTTTTAGTGTATAAATGACACTATTTTTTTTATAATGTTACGTAAATTTACATGGTTCAGCTATTTCGGAAATTTATGTGTGACATTGACTTAAAAATAAACTAAAATACATAACCTGTCCAATTATTACATTTGTTCATGTCAGAAAACCATTGAACAGCTATTTAAAAAATTGGTATTTGTGTAATGGAATAGATCCATAATTTAAACTATTTTGGGCAGTTTCAATTTTTGGATTGAATAGAATTATTTTTGAGTGATAATTAAGATTTGTCAAACAATAATTAAATCCTCATTTGACAGTATGATATTCTCTTTAAAAATTTATCATATCTCATTAATAATAAGTATTTTGATATTTTTACACATATAGACGTAGACACTTTATTTAAACAAAACGTACAGACAAGATCGATACAATGTACAGGTGCTTTGTCAAGGTATCTAACTATAAATTTCATTAAGTCTTAAAATATTTGTGTGACTAGAATAATGTCAAGAATAATAAACTATGTTTTCTAAAACTTAACAATAAATAAATAAAAACAGAGACGATGATTAATAAATACAAGTAATAATATTAAACATGTAAAAAAATTAACCTAAACTTTCATTTAAATCAACACTGAAAATAATAATATCCTATAATGACTAGAGTTATCAGCTTAAATATTACAGTAATTTAAAAACTCATTAATTCTGTAGTAGGCCTTTCCGAGCAACAATTATTTAACCTACAGTTAAACTGTAGGTCCTTAGATTTGCAATTGAATGTTAGGCTATTAATTAACAGTTCTGTCTAAGAAACATATCAGTCTTAATCAGTAACAATACTACAAGATCACGTCATAATCATCTTACACTCATTTCTCATTCATACTTGGCTTAAAATACCTACCTGGGTAGGTTGCCATTTCAGTTAAAAGCATTAAGTATAAAGTTTGGGTTAAAGATAGTTTATCAAAATATTTTTATCTTATGGTTTTTATTCATTATTTTCTTCCAATTTATAAAAAATTATGATTTTAGTGTTGATAGAACAAAAATCAAACCACTGTACTTTTTTAAAAATTTTTCCAAAAAAGATCGGGAATGGGGAAAAAGCGCTCTGTTAGGTTTTTTTGAGTTGTGTTTTGAGCATGCGCATGGTTGTGTGTACAGTATACATGGGCTCTCCCCCCACACGGGACAAGGTGGTGAGACCCGAGGAGAAGGGGAGGACCCGACGGGTGCAGAACCGGGAGAAGCGCGGGTTGAAGACGGGTCGCAGCTACTCAGAGGATCTGACCAAGATGCTTCCCTCATGGCGGGACAAGAAGCCTCCAGGTATGAAACTATTGTAACCCTGGGAAATGAGTCAAGAGAATGGTCTGGCTGCTGTACATGTGGGAAAATAGCTGTCTTGTAGGGGGGATAGGATTTTATGACACACACACATAGGAAAATTTGTGCGGATGTCATGTCAACCGAAGCGCATTGTGTGCGGATACGTGTCAACCAGAGCGTATTGTGCTTGTGCCCGTACACGCAACAATATAGAGGGCAATATAGTCAACAGGACCACATCTTCAGTTAAGACAACAGTGCCAGGCCATTGTTTCACACAGTTTTTCAGGGTAATTGTACTCAAGTAGTTTGATCTTGATGTTTGTTTGACGTGTGCAACTCTAATTATTTAAAAATAAATTTTGTTATTTGTTAAACTAGTAAGTAAAATATTTAATTTGTCATAACATTTTAAAATCTCTTTTCATATTGTGTGAGTATAAAGCACATTAAGCACAAAGAAATTAAAATAATTCCAATGCTAGTTATATGTTGTGTGTTAATTACATTGACAAATTGATTAAACTAACTCACTTCCAGCTTTAATCGTTAGTTATTCCATATTACTCTGGTTTAAGAACTTATAAATGTATGAGTTAATTTGAATTAAGTCCAAATCATTTCCATAACAATATAATTAAAAGTTTGTGTGAGAAATGGTTGATACATGTATTTAGAAACAAAATCATTCAAAATAATAATATTGCTTGCTATCCAGTTTCAAGAAATTTGTATAGATAAAGTTTATCTACTTTAAATGTTTATCGGGTACATTACCTTCACGAGTTCTAGCATAAAAGGTTAATTTGGGAAGTTTAAAAAAGAATGTCTGTTTTATTGCTTCATTTAAGACAGTAATTATTTTTTTCAAATTTCAACCACCATTCTGCTCTCAGCTGTAGAGCTTCAGTCACTTGTACTCAGTTAATTTATCATCCAACAGAACACCCGGAGGTTTCAAGGCGGCTGTTGTTGGAAGAGTTTGAGAGCGAGTGCAAGCTCAAGGACATCGCAGACTCGCTGACTCGTCCTCGTCATCGAAGGTTGACCTCTCCGGCTGTCACACCGCCTCCGCCCTCCAGCCAGGAGCCCACGAGGGACAGTGATACCAACACTCCCAAGCAGGTAAGCTAGAGGTTAGATGATTACATTACGCAAAGGGGCAAAACGTGTGTAGCTAGGCACATCAGCCATTAGGCTTTTTGTGCACTCCCTCGTGGAGTCTCCATCCAGTCGGAGGAGCCTAACTGCTGGAACCTCAGAAGGAAAGTGTCTTACTTCTCCGTGGTGTGAAGAGTTGCATCCCTTACCTCATGCTAGATGCAGTCGTATAGTAGGTGATCAACAATCTCTTCAGACTGCCCACACTTCTTGAAAACCAGGTCTCCTGTGTAGAGACCCTTATTACAAGATACTTCCTCATGTATTCATGTTCCGTGATGAGAGCTACAATGAGTCTTAACCCTAGAGGTGGTTTACGACACATTTACAAATTCAATAAGACGTGGCAGGTGGAGGTATCTGTTGTTAATTTAATGTACTTGACATCATCGCGTTCGTGATTGTGTTGCCCTCCTGGGGCAACCGAACCTACTCATTCAGTTCGCTAAACTGCCACTAGGGCATTTCTTATAGCCAAGTAAGTGCTTTCTACGACTAGGCACGGTGGGTGTACCGGTTAGAGCGCTACGCTGATGAGTGTAGCATTCTAGCCATTCGGAAGTGCTAGGATTTGAATCCCGACCATGAGCAATCCAAATTTACCAATATGTGGTATAGTGGAGAGGGGGGCCCACCTTAAAAAAACGGTGGCCGGCTTGGGTGGAAGTTGACAGCATTTGTAGGCTTAATTGGGATTGCAGTGGACACCTGTTTGCTTTTGAGGTTAGTGGTTATAAGGGGGGAGGGCATGTTTTGTGTTTTTTTGTTTGTACTTAATATTCTAAGAAGATATGAGTAACTATTTCTATGTTACAGTTCTAACCTACATAACTGTAGAAGATAGAGATAGACTCTGAAGAAAACTCCAGCAAAACCTGGCACTTCTCCTTGGGGAATATTGCACAGCCTTTGAAATGAAGGAGTTGATAAAAATAGGAAAGGTCATGGTCGGTCTATCAAATTTTAGGAGAATTTGAACATAATTGTCCTACGAGTAGAATAAGGCTTTAACTTTTTGAGTAACGACAGGAGGGGAATCGCAGATAGGGACACTAGGTCAAGTACATCAGTAGGAGAAGAAAAGGGGTAGGAGAAAATCAGTAGGAGAAAAACATCAGTAGGAGTCAATTATCTTTAGGTCGGATGAGGGAGGTTCTACTGATATTTGATTTTTTTCACAGGTGAGGGGGGATCCGGACGGTTGTGGACTGGATCTCACATCCCTAAGGTATTCCCCCAGCTCGGAACTGAGAGTAGAGTTACCAGCGGAAGATTTGCTCAATATCAAGAAAGGATGGCTCATGAAGCAAGGGAATGACAAGGTGAGTCACACTTTCTTGTGATGTTCCCTCATCGTCAATAGTCATAATATCTCAAGTCTACTACAGAAACATTTCAACGCTACCTGATTATCTGATTACCAGATAATCCGCTCCTTCGATTACACAAAGGAGCGGAACTAGGTTCCTTAAGCACGTAGGCTATTTGGTTTTGTTTGCACCCCTTGTTAGAAGTGTCAAGGTCCTTCTAGACTTACAAATTTAATTTTAATTACCATAAAATTTATAAAATTCTATGACTAGAAAGAAAAAATCATCAATCATCATTTTTTATCTGGAAAATTGCAAAATTATAAAAGAATTTTAAGTAAAAGGGTTCAAATGTTCTGTATCCGGTAGCCTCAGATTTTCTACGAGTTTCAGTTGTTGCAGTGTGTACATAGTCCTGTTGTATTACAGGAGTGGAACAAGCACTGGTTCGTGTTGCGAGGTGCCGCGCTCCTCTACTACCGAGACCCCTCGGCTGAGGACCAGGGCATCCTGGATGGAGTCATCGACCTCAATGGAGTCAGTACGGTCACGGAGGTCCAGGTGGCTCGCAACTACGGCTTCCAGACAACGGTAAGGGTCTTGCCAACGATTCACCTCCGTTCTCTACTGTCCTGCACCTCGACTACTCCATTTTTCCCCTGCCGTTCTTCCTTCCATTTCTCTTTTTATCCGTGATTTTTCTCCTACTTTCTTTTCTTCCCTACCTCAGCCTTTATTTTTACTTTACTTCAGTAGTCACTAATATCTCTTTAAACATTTCAGTGCTATGAACTTTCTATGATGTTCAAGTTTTTAAACAATTACTAAACGCCTAACAAACACTACACTTAATCAATCATGCCCTTTTACCCCTTTAAACCATAACCAAATCATAAAAAAAAGTAAAACTGGTGTCCTCAACAGTCCCAATGAAGTCTACAAATACCACCAAAGCTTCCACAATTTTCCCCCATTTAGTTAGGTGGGCACTCCCATCACTGCCACACATTTGCAAGCCAAATAAGGACTGCTCATGGGCAGGAATCAAAACCAAGCACTTGGAAATGGCCACTAAGGCTTCACTCGTTAGCAAACGCCTTAACCAACTGGACCACAGTAGGCACTCAGACAAAGCTCTTTATTATTGTATAGAGCTTCTCTAGCGGCGAAACAGCGAACTCCATCAGTTAGTTCCGGTATCAGTTCATGGATGGCACCACAACAGATGAAGATGACCATTAGCTTCGCTAAGTCCAACGACTTAGTGGCATCTACTAACGTAGATGCCACTATTTTGACTTTTGGGGATGGAAACTAACTACAGTAGATCAATCTATAGCACTCAAAGGGTTAAATAGTTCAAAACATGTGACTACTATTGCGGGGTTTGGTCAAGATTTGAAATCCATGGGTTAGTGAATGAATAGGCCTAGACATTTTACGATGATATACTGTGCAAACACTTAAAATTTAGTTCTTGAAGGTACCAACAGGTAACAGCATTTACTAAACTTATAACATTAATATAAATCGTTTTTAGCGAGATGTGGGAAAACCCACATCTGCATCGTGACCGTGTAAGTGAGTATTTCTGCACACAGATGCAGTTATCAAGATTTTATGAAAATATTTTAGGAAGATATTTTTTTAAATAATTTGGAATTTTTTGCCTGTTGGAAATTTTGTTGATTTATCCTTCTTTTTATTTGAATACTTAAACCTGTAATGAAAATAGGTATTTGCATTTGCAGTAAAGTATTGTTCGGGAATTGTTGTATTACACGTCTGAGTTATCACTGATTCATATTTGTTATTGACTGTATACGGTTATCTTATTGTGTTGGTTGCAGACGTGGGATGAGCGCAGTTACGTGTTGTCTGCCGTTACCGCAGGAATACGAGCCAACTGGATGCAGGCGATTTGTAGAGCTGCCGGACTCAACTCGAAAATCGACACCACTCCTCTGCAGTGAGTACCAATCTGTGCCTTTGGACTTAAATAAACTTAAGGGTGTTTGGTCAAAAAATTAAATTTAAAAAAATATTTTATTTTATCAAGAGACCAGTACAAGATCTACACAGATGGATTATTAGATCCCACTGAATTGAAGTCCAAAGCTGGTTATTACGTGGATCATTGTAGCCAGGCGTTCCTAATCCCTGCAAACTCATGCTTGAGTACGGATACAGAGCTCATTGCCATCATTGCAGCGGGTGCCTTCAAGTTACTACCATCGAACTCAAGAGATTTTCCACCTGCTGAACAAGACCTCAGAAAAAGAAAATTGTTTTCAATGGATACTAGGTCATTGTGGGCTGCATGGCAATGAAAAAGCAGACAGGGTTGCAAAGGTAGCTACCAACTTGCATCCTGTTCCTTCAGAAGACCAACTGTATCAAGCTGCATAGCCACATCCCATAGAATACTTAGGCACAAGTGGCTGGAGAGGTGGAATGATGACCAAACTGGCCGCCATCTCTACAGTCTCCTTAAGGAACCTAACAATATAGATGTGTACAAAAACTTGCCCAGTTACCCAGTCCTACCTCTTCCGTTTTCAACTAGCTGAGTCGCCCCTATGCCTAGAACGTCAAGTTAAAGAAGAAACCCTACAACACATTCTTCTACATTGCACAAAACACCTGGATGCAAGAGATGAACTGAAGAGGAGACTTGAATTCGATCTTTCACTTAAACGAGTCAGAGACTGGCCATACTTGTGTATGAAGACGCCAAGCGGTTGGCATCTCTTGAAGCTGGATGCATGTACCAAGAAGTAAGAAGTGTTTTTAGTTCGAGAAAACAGTAATGGAGTTAGAAGCTGTGGAAGTAACAAATTTCTCAAGGAAGGATTTAAGTTCAGGAGAAAATCCATTTGCCCAATTTAAGTGTCCTTTGTACTTAAAATTAACTTTATGTTGAATATACTTTTCTGCTAAATTTAAAAAATATAGTTCTGTTGAAGGCACTAACAATTTTAATTTTTTAATATGTTATTTCCAGTTGATTGAAATTCACTAAAAAATAAAATTTGTACTGCTAAAGGTGACCTCTCATTATCTCACAGTAGTCGATTACCGGTTTACTAGATAACCGGATACTTGTTTTTTTTTTACTGGATCTATTACTTACTGAGCCAGAGCGTTATTTCTGAGCTTCTGTCACATGGTTTAACGTTACGGTTTTATTTGCAGGATGGAGAGAGACAGAGAGAGTGTCGCACCTTCAACACCGCTCACCGGCCGATCTATAATATTCTCCTCTGACGACGAGTATCGAACAGCTTCAGAAGGGCGACGGGAGAGTGGGGAGTGGGGGGAGACGTTACCCCCCTCCCCTCCACTCAACCGCACGCCTATCTCCAAGGTCAAGGAGAGAGCCAGGTAAGCTGGAATTGAACCTTAAGCTCATTTCTTTATGAATTTAAAGAAAATCTCATTTTAAGATAAAAATGTACTCGTTCAACAAAAAATTTTTTTATACATAATTTAATTCTTGCAGCAGTTGCAGGCTCTGATACCTGTTGCCTTGTTGCAGGGGCGGCCTGAGGTCGAGGACATACAGCAGCAAAAGGTCGCGTTCGTCTCCGCCCAGCTCTCGGCGGTCGACCCTGGACTCTGTTCCCCAAGAAGACTACGTGCTGGCATGTTGCGGCCAGATGTTGGAGTCAGAGACCGATGTGTCCGACAGTGTCAGTGTGAGTGTATCAAGTGAAAAAATGTCTTCTTTTGACAGTTATAATCATATTCATTTTTTACTTTTTTTAACATCAAAACTTTATTGACACAGGCTGCATGTTGGCCAAAACCGAATCAATATGCTTTACCTGAAGAAAAGGTAATGTAATAACATATGACTTAGATGAGACACAAAAAATAGATTTTCCAAGAGTACAGCTGTAGTGTCATCTGCTGATTTATGTGGTTCAACAGCATTGTTTAAACACCAATTGATCTGGAATCACGTAAATAAGGATGATGAACCTCAAAATCTCACAACTCACAATCTTGATGTTACAGCTCCTCTTTAGAATTACTCACAAACTCATTCGCTTATTAGAGGATTTTAAATACATACATACATGTCCTTTCCTGTTCCGGTTATCTCCAGATCTGGGTGTTCGCTAAGCCTCTTCATCTTCAGTCCCTCCACACTTCCTCTTCCTCCACATACTGCTATTGCACTCCTTTTCCTTCCACACCTCGTCTCAACGTGTCAATCCTTCTTCTTCTGGGTCTTTCTCTTAATCTTCATCGGTTCATTTGAAGCTCACTCAATTTTTAAGTGATATAACGACTAAAGCATTTTGTCATCTGAAAACATTACAGTTCATTTTTATGCCATTTTTGGCTTCTCTCCACATTATTTCCACTACCAAATTTTACAAGACCGGTGACAAAATTCTTCCCTGTTTCAGTTCATTCTTCATATCAAACCAACAGGTGTATGCCTTGCAATTTCCTATTCTTGTTTTTTGAATGATTTGTTCATTTGAGGGAAAATGACCTTTGCCAAGAGAAAATTTTGGTAAAATTCAATGGCAAATTTCTGCAGGTGGTTGGAGGGGACAGCAAATCGCTGCTGGACAAAGTGCAGAGTCAGAGCTGTGAGTTGCAGGAGGTGAAGCGACAGCTGACGTCCGTGCTGAGACAGCTGAGCAGTGCCGAGGAGGAACTGCTGAGGCTGCGACAGCGCAAGGTGGATGTCTCCGCTCTTGAGAAACAGGTACCTTGAAGCTCCTTATTTTCATTGCCATCAGAACCCCAATAGTGTTTGGCCCTACCAAAAAACGCCTTCCATCTCTCCCTGTCTTGTTCATAATCCATTCCTGCTCCTATTCTTGATATGGCTGCCATCAGGCTATCCTACCATCTCGTTTGAGGCCTTCCTAGTGGTTATCTTTCTTTGTGTTAGCCCAGGTATACCACTCAGTAGATACTGGGTAATGCAAACAGAATTAAAAAAGCGTATTTTGTATGGTCATCTGACTTAATTTTGTCTATGTAAACCAGTTGTCTATGAGTAAGTGTAGCTATTTATCACACTGGAAATGTTTCCCAGGTGGAAGACCTGCTCCAGAGGGTGGAGGACGCCAATAAGCAGAGGGCCAGGGAAGCGGCTGAACTTGACTGTCTCAAGAAACGGTAATTTCCTCTATTGGCTATTCTCTAAGTTATGTTACATGATGAAATTTAAGTAGAATGATTTTAACTCTTTTACTGCTATGAGTTTTTCATGTTATACATGTTGTTAAACAATTACTAAACACCAATTAAACACAGCAGTTTTTTAATCGTACTCTCCCCTCTTTTAACTAACCAAATCATAAAAAAGCACAAGTGTCCACTGCAACCTCTATTAACCCTCCATTGCGGTTTGACGTGAGTTTTACATCACACAAAAAATACACTGATGCGGTTTGACGTAAGTTTAGGGTGTAGAAACTAACAACGATCCACAGTACCGAAAGGCTTTAAGGTATAATGTTGGGTAAAACTTAAACACTTGGTATTGTTTAAAATGAAATCAAAATTTTCTCCTGAATCAGAAACCTCATGTACAGTCTTTGATAAATACTGACTTATAATGACTTTTAGTTGCAACAACATAGATCTGTCATATGATACTACATTTTAAAGGATTGTTTGATCGCAGGTACGTGGAGGAAAAGGCTCGCTGGGACCGAGACCTTACGGATGCTCAGTGCGAACTACAAGTGACCAATGAGAGGTACTCGCAGTTGTGTGTCGAGCTAGCGGAGAGCGCCAAGGTCAGTCAACACTAACATTCATTCACCGTTTGAAATTAAAATGTATTTGGTAATGTTTTCATCAGTACATAAACACTTTTTCAATAAACTTTGTGTACTATATGTATAATATTAGAGAATTTTACTTTCTTACACATATACAGTAAGGATGAAATACTGTTTTTATAAATTTTTTTAATATTTACCTGGATATATGTTTTGGGCGAATGTCCGTTTTTGGGCGTTTAAAGGAATAACAAAGAATTGAGATTATTGTACACCGACCCAAACATCATTGCAACAATTAAAGCAAGAAGGTTAAGCTGGATCAGACATGTTAAAAGAAGGTAGAAGGGAAGCAGGTTGTATGAAGTATGTAAAGCAACGCCTAGGGGAATTAAGATGGACTGATCAAGTCATGAAAGACATTAGGACCTTGGATGCAGACATCAACTTGGCGAAGGACAGAATAGAGTGGAAGACACTGGTTTATGAGGCTAAGAATCAACGAAGATTTGTGGAGCCACGGTAGTAAGTATCTGTTTTGGGACTCCTTTTATAATGGTTTATGTAAAACAATTAGCTTACTAGAGATTCTGTTGCAGCTTGTCCAGAGGTTAAGAGAGGAGTTATCCGCAACGGACGACCTCACACGACGGCTGCGTGACGAGCTGGAGTCTGTGACAAACCGCCTGGCCGCCGGGATAGAAGAGAACGATCAGCTGTACCGGAGGCTGCGTGAGTTGGAGGGGAGAGCTCCTGGGGCGCAGACGACACCGTCGCGCTCTCGCAGTGTTGACAGCCTCAGTGACCTCACCAATATTCAGCTGGACGGCGATCTATCCGATCTCGACAAGGAGAGGTATTAAGAAACCAATTTTTTCTCCTAGAAATTTTCTTGTATTGCTTTGAAATATTTTGCTTTGTCGTTCAATCTTTATCATCACTTCGTTGGAAACTGATAGGCTTCCATTTCTTTGCTTATCGCTGTGTGAATGCTGTCATTCACACTTCACGCTTTCCCATCAATTTAACACAACTGCCTTTGAATCTCAACTGGTATTAACTTTAGTATACAATTTCTGTTTTACCCTTTATTGTATTGCATACACTGTTGACAAGACCACAGCCCAGGCAGTAAAGGTATTTTGGACACACAAAAAAATAAACGATATACTTTCTAGTGAATAATCAAATTGATTGTTTCAGGGTTATAGAGGAGTACTCTGACCTGCGCTGCAGGTTTGAGAAAGCCGTTTCCGAGATCCGTCTGATGAAGCGGGAACTTCGAGAGTCGCAGGCGCAGAGCGACGTGTTGGAGCTGTCACTGATCAATGCGAGGCAGGACCTCAAGGCGCGACAGTCGCAGGCTGACTCTCAGACCAGCCTGATGGCAGCCAGGATACAGGATCTTGCGATGAAACTGTGCTCGGCTGAAAAACAAGTGGGTACAATACCAAGTACTATCATATTATGTTACAGGATTAGGGGCAGTTTCCTATTCAGTCTGAATATTTTTCTAAATTATTGATTTTTGATTAAATTGAAAATTAAGTATTTGAATACTCCAATATTAGTAGGTTTGACTTTTTATGGTGGAGTATTTTCAGTATTAAAACAGTATATTTTGAGCCTTTTAATTCCAGTTTAACTCCACAATCAGTATATTTAGTGAGACTTAAACGTTACCTTACGAAATAAATCAACAAAATTTTTAATTACTATCTTCTAAAACGTTTCCTATTCTTTTCAGATTCGTACTCTCAAACAAAAATTATCAAAATCTGAAACCAGGGAGAAAAGGAGATCTCTTTCATTGAAAGGAAGAGAATCGTTCACAATCTGTAAAGAATTGGAAGACAAGTTAGCGGAACTGGAAATCAAAGTTTCAGCCATGACATCACCAGAAGGCTCATCATCGTCAAAGAGCTCGTCTCCTGTAAAGTCTCTACCGCCATCATCTCCTGGTCCTGATAGCAGCAGAGCAGCAGCAAGACTTAGAAGAAAATCTCTAGATAGCGCCACTTGCTCCGAGCCTATGAAAGTACTCATCAGATTATCAAATTTGGAGGCTAAAGTAGCAAAAGCTGCCAGAGAAATTGTTATCTGTCCTTCTTCACCTTCTCCTCTACCTAGTAGTGATTCCGTTACTTCATTAGATGAATCGGAACAGAAGTCTTCGTCACCTACAGATGGAAGGATCATGAACGGAGTGGAAGAATTGGATGAAGTAGACAGCAAGGAACACGTACAATATCACATTTCCAGCGAAATTAAGAAAATGGAAAACCTTTTGAGGGTGAAACTTAGAGAAATTTCAAAGAAGCGGGATTCTTTGATATCATCTGGTCAATGGAATAATGAAGCAAGAGTTAGCCTGTTGGCAGAGAAGTTGGCTTTTGAATCTGTTCTGGTTGGAAGACTTCACGATGCTGTTGCAGGATCGATTAAAGGTGATATTGCGAACGTAGAAAGATTTATGATGGAATTGGATGTGAAGCTCTCTGGTGGAAAGCCTAACATGGAGACGTCGTTGGATTATTTGGCCAAAGCTTTAACAAGACATCTCTTGAATCAAAAAGTGGAACACGTTAAACATAGGAAACCAAAGGAGAAAAGAAAAGGTAATGAAAGCTTGATGGTGATTGAGTTGAATAAGAAGAAGAAAAGTCTTGATCAAAAAGTAGGTGTGTTTGTTGATCAAGTTGTAGATCAGCTTGCAGCAGCTTTTGCAGTTGAAACTCTAGGAGACGAGACTTGTGATGGAGAGGGAAAGATAAAAGCAGCTTGGACTTTGGCTCAAGAAGCTGTGAACGAGGAGCTGATACAAGCGGAGATCTCTCAAGTCATGAACCAGTGCTCAAGAAATTACCAAAACATTGTTGAAGAGGAAAAAGATAGTAGATTTTTACCATTAGTTCAAGACCGGGTGACATTGGAACTCTGGTCGAAAGCTACGGAAGAACATTTGCAACAGGAGTTGGAAGATGCTGTGAGTAGGTTGCTGGAGAAGTATCGAGACAACGTGTTTAGGTTAAAGTCACAAAACACATCACCAGTGAAAACTACCCAAGAGGATGAAGAAAAATCGAGAATGCTTTTGCAAAGATTTATTGATATTATTGCTCACAAAGCTTTACTAGATTCTAGGTTGTCTTTGCTGCAAGAAGCTGAACTGGATACAATAGAAATTTTAACACCACCTGATTTTGCTTTTGATGAAAACATTGTCCTTGCCGAAGTACAAAATTTATATTTAAAATACATTGAAGATTTGAAAAGTGAACAAACGATAAGCAGCGTAAATGAGGAGAAGCTGAAAGAAAATATACAATTGTTAGCGAAAGAAATGTCTCTTTTGCGAGATTCCTTGTTAGAAGCTGAACGGAAAAGAAGAGGTGCCACCGATACGTCACAGTTGGACAACCTAGAGTCCCCCAGTTACAGTAGTAACAACCTTTGTGATCAGTGCTGCCAACTGAGGGATCAAGTCTATCAACTACGACAATTGGTTCTTAATGGCAAGGAGTGCCAGAGGTGTGAATACTTGCAGCAACAATTGAAAAGGTAAGTAACAGAAATCTATAGAAATTTATTCAAAATTTACAATTTGACTTTGATACTTTTTAGCATCATCTTGGATACTTCATTTTAACTAAAAGCAAGATAATGGGTACTGCTTAAAATTACAAATTAAAATCAATATAGACGAATTTATTTCTACACTGATTATAAGTAATTTTGATGGTTTACATGTCAACATAAACTACTTTTGACTATAAACAACTTTAGACTTTAGACAAGAAATCCAGTTGACAGTAATCAATATAAATTAATCTCAACTTTTTCTTCAGGCGAGAAATACAGTTTGAAGAAGATATTCATGAGCTCAAGATGCATCAGGAGGAAGAAATCGCTCAGTTGAAAGCAGAGTTGGAACAAGAAAGAGTTAACTTGGTATGATAACTCAAATAGCCCACAAAAAAGATTTTCTTAAATAACTAATAAAGATAAAACTATAACTATGAATAAAACTATGGAATAACCGATCCGTTTTAAAAACCAATATCTCTTCTTTTACCAAACCGAAAATATGATGAAATGAGTACTGTATTTATTTTCATAAGTAAATTATGAACATATTGTAGTGTAAGTTTGATGCAGTAAAATTCTGCCAGGAATTGTAACTGTTGTTTGATAATAAATTAAGTGTTTGATGTTATTCATGTACGTTTTTCTTCTCAATGCAATGTAACTAGCCTAGGTTTTGTAGCAGTCTTGTAAAACTAATAATTAAATGTGTTATCCCTGGTTTTCACTAGTCCAGAGATCAAAATTGGGTACATTTGAAAGAAACATCTAATTACTGGTAAGTCCTTGGCTCTCCAGTGTTACAGGCTTCCCTATCAAATAGTTTCTTCTCTTGGTTGAGTCTGAACTCCCAGGAATCGGTTTATCTCCTTAATGTCCTCCTAGGAGGGCTGTCCTGGAGGAATGATGCTTTCTTTGCGTAGCAGACAATAAAGTACGAATACGAAGTATGAATACTCTTAGTGTTTTGCTTACTTGAATACTTGGCTGTAGAATATTCCACAGGAAGACGTACATAGCCGGTTTTGATAAGGCTTCCCAATCATAAGGCTCCTAATAATTAAATTGCGGGATCAAGTTTTGAAGGATTGAGTTTATTGTTTTAAAAAAATTTATTTTTTTGCCAACAGCAGGCTCAGCTTAGCTATGCAGCCTCTTAGTTCACTATTTTAATTTTGTGCGCATCCCATGGAATGAACTCGTGACCTCTTGCACCGATTCCAAGACACTAACTGTTAGGCTAGCAGATGCCCCAGGATTGAGTCGTTGTTTGTGTGTGACACAGATGCAGCGACACGAAGCAGAACAGATAGTGCTCAAGGAGCGAGCACGCAAGCTGGAGCGACGTCTGGGGACACTGGACTCCGAGTACTCCCAACAGATGGAGAACCTGCGAGCGGCTTACCACAAGACGCTCAGCTCGACCCTGGACCGAGACCTGCAGGGCGAGGAGAACATCCGGCAGCGCTACCAGGCCGAGATCGAGCATCTCAGGGTAAGAATAAAAGTTTAACTTTTTAATCAATTATATGTTGTAAAAACCCCTATTTTGGGGTTTCACCAAAAAACACCCCATCAGATAGACTGATTTCCCTAGATTTTGAACTTAAACCAACATATTATCCTTTACCAAATTTAATTTCAATCGGATGATTTTACGAGAGTTATTGGACTCCAAAACAAAAAAAATGCAACAACCACTTCCATCTATTCTAGTAAGTATTTTAAGATGAATATTGGTGACATTTGAATGTCATGTGTTGGATTTTATGACATTTAGCTTTGTTCCTGACCAGTATGAATAAAAATTGGGATTCTGTGACAGTCAAAACAACCAGTTCTTGATCTAGATTTTGATCCAATAAACAACAATGAGAGCTTCCACTTTAGCGTAAAATTATTAAACCTGATTTAAATCCTAGTAAAGTGCACTAGAATACACTAAACAAAATCTGGTGCAGGTTGTATTTTGAACCTGTTTCAAGCTATAAATATCTCAGTTATGAGATGAAATTTTACTCGGTTCGCAGGCTCTGTGTGAGAAGGGTCTGATAGGCATGGAGAATTCTCACCGGCGCATGATCGCTGAGTTGGAGGAGAAACACCGACAAGAGGCCGAGCAGCTGCGCCGAGAGAAAGAGCTGGCGCTGGCTGAGGAGACGCAGGCGACCCTGGCGGCCCTGGACGCTATGAGGAAGGCGCACGAGGCCGAGGTTAATGTCTTCACTATCGTCACTGTTATTGTAAAAATAGGAATAAGTACAGGACTGGGACTGTGGCAAGTCCTGTAATCCAGTTACTCAGAGGTCACGAATTGTGGATAGTTGTGAGCGATGGTCGGTGGGTGTAGTGTTCTCTTTTGTGGATTAACGTTCGCACTATTGAATACTACGTTTATCCGCAAAGACCATCCTCATAATTAGACCAGTTCATAGATTGATAAGTGTCAAGTGCACTACACTATGTGTGTAAGTGTATGATAAATTAAATATTTGGAAATGGAAAAGAACTATAGGGCCTGTTCAAGTGATCTTAGAGAAATGATCAATGCCATCCTTTCACCGTTCAGAATATAACTTATAATTAGAATATAATTTAATTTTATAAAAAATTATACTACTAAAATATTTTTGTATTATTCATGGTGTCCATATAAAACTGCATGTACAATGATTCTTCACTTTATTCTGAGTTAAATGATAAACAAGCCATAGTTTGTTATTATTTTATTGTTTTTGTAAGGGTTGCAGCGCTACACCAGTGCCAGCTCTAGGGTTAATGTATATAACTCAGGTTCAAGGAGGAGTGAGATCATGCAAACTAATAATTTTGTATCTGGAATTCAAAATATTAATGAAATACAACATTAACACATTTTTTTCCGACAGGTTCAGCGTGAGGTTGCGAAGTTCAAGCAAGAGTTCCTCAACAATATGAGAGCCAGCCAAGACATTGGCGCGCTGCACAGGGAGCATGAGTAAGTCTCGAAAAACATTTCTAATCATCGAAGAATGGGACAACTTATGGACAAACTGTTGCGTAGATAAAAAATATTCATTTTATTACTATATTGTTATTATGTAATAATGTTTACCTTAAAACAGTGGGATTTGTAGTTTAAGATAAATTACACCCTCCAATTCCCAAACCCCTGTAATAAGCTCTCAATGATGAAATACGACATATTCATGCCAAGAATGAATTTGCCTGGAAATGTAAGAATAAATTTGTTAGGTAAAAAAATTAGGTTGTCTTGTAAATAAGGTGAATATAAAATGTAAATTATGTAATTGAAATAAAGGTAAGTAGGATTCAGTATGTTTTACCTTCAAATGAGAGAAAATTAAGAAAAAAATAATTTCCCTAAGAATAATAGTTTACGAGGTTAATTGTGACACAGTCCTACGATTCCTTAATTAGTGGTTGGTTGTTTTTATCTTTAAGATTATTGTTTGCTCTTTTCATGAGTTATTTTAATAGTCTGGAAATCACAGATCCTGCAGAAAGGCTGTGGTTCCATGAAGGGACCATGTTGTTTTCAAGATGATCCGGTAACGAAGGAGCAGTTACCACCTTCATGGAACCACAGCCTTTTTGCGGAATCTCAATGGCACATGCTGACCAAGCAGTTATGGCTTGGGCGCATGAGAGTCATCGCAGAAGATGGTCGGATTGCTCCCTCCTAAGAGTGAGTAAGTTGACCCTCAGCTCCCCTTCCGCGAGGGATGCGGACTATAACTGGGTAGGTCGGAGATAAGACACATCATAGGCTCATCATCATGGGTCATGGACATCTGAGAAGGCATCAGGCACTCTACACTCGGGATCCAGCATGCAGATAGTGTGGACAGTCTGAGGAGACTGCAGATCATCTGCTGTTTGACTGAACTAGACTCTCTGAGGTAAGGGCTACAACTCTTGGATCCATGGAGAGAGGTAGACACATGCCACCGGAGAAGCTGGTTGGTAAGTCACAGCAGTTTGCCAGGACTGGAGGACTGGAGTGAACCTGAACTCTTCATCACCATCAACAGGGGGTGCGAAAAAGCCAATTTGTCTGACACGCCTAGGGACTTGTCTCCGCCCCTTTTTGTAATGTAATGCAGTCTGGAAATTATGTAGTTGTTTTGAGAAGTCATTTATGTTGTCGCAGGAAGGAGATGGAAGAGATAAAACAGGAGATTCTGTCACTGTCGGAGAAGTACTCGGTGAAGTGTGTGGAGTCAGCTCAGCTGGAGGAACAGCTGAGAGCCGCCAACGACCAGCTGGCGCAGGCTCAGCAACACATCATGCAGCTGGACTCCAGGTCAGCCCACATTACATGCGATCTTAAAACTTAACCCTAAACTCTCCAAGTGGCATGTATTACTCTTTGGTGCCAAGCCATTTTTTGCCATTTTGCAAAAAAGTATAAAAATGTTTAAAACAATAGTTACCAAATTATGTATAAAATTAATCAGCATAAAATAATATATAAAATAAAATGTAGAAGCAAACGTATCATATATTTTTTATTTTCATTGCCAGTAAAGTTTCAAAAACATGGAAAAAAGTTTTTCAAAAACTTTGCAATCACTGAAACTATTTTATTTGTAGCTGTAAACACAATCCAAGATAACTAGATTATGTATCTTGATTTCCGTCAACAGTTCTATTGTTTAATTTACGTCAATATGTATTTCGAAACTCCAGGTTCATTATCAGGACGTTAAAAAACTTATCTTCAGATCTTGATTCGTCACTAACACTTAAAAAAAATTAAGTTCAACATTTAAAACACTAACACGTAGGCCTAACATAAAAATCTTTTTAATCGATTGATGTTGCGCCAGCCGGCGATGGACCCCAGCTGCTCCGAGCAGTTGGATTTCCCCCTTGCAATGTTTATAATATTTTTCTAGTTTTTATCCATATTATTATTTATTTCAGGAACAAGCAGCTGCGCGCTCACCTGGTGTCCGAGGCCAGTGACTGCTCCGCCGAATTCATCAAGTTCGAAGAGAAAGACAAGCCTCTCACTCCAGTAAGTTCCTCTGTTGCATGATTGCCTTTTCCATCTCCTTCCTCGCTTTTCTATATCCCATAATTTATTCAAATATAAGCCCCATAGCACTGCATGTTTTCTGATAGTGTTTTTTAAACATTTTTTTTCTTGGTTTATTTAAGATTAATCAAATTGTAATAATTTGTAAAAAAATACTGATTTTCGTAATTATGTTTTTATAACTTCAGCTTAATTAACTGGAATAATATGAAGTTATTTCTCTCCAGTCTTATTTTAGGATTAGCATACATATCCAAAATTGTTGATGCTAACATTCGACATTATTACAAGTATTCTTTGTTTCTTTAAAAAAAGACTGTATATAGACTTAAACTTCACTTACCTGGTTTTTTTTTATTGAAAGGGGCGGATTACTCCCAAGGCACTTCAGCCATAGCGGCTTTTTGCGCACCCCTGTGTGGGTTACGGCATTATCACATAGCGAAAAGCCATTGGTGATTGACGAGATTTGAACCCGAGACCTTGGGCACCAAAGCCCCGCGCTCTACCCCTAGACCAGCGCGCTCCCCTACTTACCTGGTTTTGATGAGTTGGTCATTGGGGATAATAAAATTACCAAATAAACTGTTTTTACTCATTTTTTAAAATGCTAAATAAGTGCTGAGTTTAGTCCGGGCCACCAAAACTACAGCGCTGTACTTTTACTGCAACTTTTTAATTTTTTCTCTAACCATTGCAGATAGATCTGAATATCGTATAAGCGAGTACCAGATAGACATGGTATTAATGTACTATCATCAAAATAACTGGAGATGAGAAAATAATTTTAAAATGAAAAATATCTCATCAACACATAGTCAAATACAAGGTGAATCATCTCTAGAGTGTTAAACCTTGAATTGATTTTTAAGGGTTCTTCATTATATTAATTGTTTGAAATATATTCGTTGAAGCACTCATACTGAATTTTTCTAAATGATTTTGAAACTAAAAAACCTCCTTAATAGTGTTAGAAATTGCTGGTACATTAAACATATTTTATTCAGTGTGAAGTGCCAATGATTATATAGTTCATCTAACATTGTATATCTATTGTAATTTCAATTTATATTTGACTGCATTTGGAGTATATATTCTGTAGTGTGTTTTAAATTTTTTGATTTAATATTTTGTTTTGAAGTAATGTTTAACAATTATTTACCTGTGTTTAGTTAATTCCTTAGTTTTAGTTTCATTTTACCAGTCTGCCAGTCCTTTCGTGTTTTAATATTAAGATAGAGTTGCCTGCTCATCTGATAAATTGTTGGGTAGAAAATAATTTTAGAATGGCTTATATTTGAGTAGATACATTAATGCTTTCATACCACATCATCTCGATGGTTTTGGTGGTTTTGGCCAGCTTAAATTTTTTCATCCAGCTTTTCTAAATAACAAATCTAATACCGATAAGAACTTTTGTAAATAAATCTTTAGTTCTAAAACCAATAACAAATTAAATAAAAATTTTTTATTAACATCAGTTTTTGTGTCAGCTTTCAAGCTTTTGTTACTATTACTAAAGGTTTTTAATACTTTGGTGATTTGTGGTCGAAGTAAAACATATAGTTATGAGCACAAATTGGAAAAAAAATCAATAATACTGTAAAACATTCTTCTTTGAATATAGATAACGATTTTCTAATTTTGTGTCACTTGTCATTTACACATTTTATACTAAGGTTTTTTTTTATTTTTATTTTGTATTCAAGTAAAAAAAAGAAGCATAATATCTGACAATAAAAAAAAGAGCTGTAAATTTTTTACTATGTGTTTTTGTTGATGTTTTTTACAGATTTCCTTGTCATGTTAAAGCAAATAAATCTAATGAACACATTAATTTTAAGCAAAGTAATGCTCTTTGTGATATTTCACATGTGGTCTTTTAAATCATGGTCTTTTTAACGATTTATATTTCGCAAATTTCGAACAAATTATATCTTTACACTTTGGTGTAACTATTCTAACCTTTAATTATATACAAAACCAAAAATATCTAATTTTACAGTAAAAAAACTGTCAAACTATAAATTATTAAATACTCAGGATTCTAATAAAAAGAAATTTTGCTAATACTTGGTGTATTGTAACAACAACTAAATAATATATACACAAAACGCATAATTTATTACAATATTATGAGGCCTAAATGGCATTTTTAGTTGTGCTTACTGCACTGTTACTTGTCACGAAACGAAGGTTCGAGACAGACTGAAGGTCACCTCCCCTACCGAATTCATTTGATTTCTGACACCCTAAAAAAAGATGTTTCGAGTATCAAGCCATGTCATATGACAAATGCTTTGATATATGACAAACTCCATGTTTTGTAGAAATTTAAAATGAAAAGTGAGCGCTCATCCCCTCGACCATCTGCGGGTTAACAATACTGTAAATTATTCTAAACAGTCAATAATTTTTTTCTGAAATTTATTACACTATTAAACTATTTTTTAATGCCTTAAATACGTCCTATTGGTAAATTTTATTTGTTATTTGGTGAAAACTTAAATTGTGTCGATAAGGACTCTACATGGAGCTGATGTCAAATTCATTAAGTAACGTAGACAGAAATACTTTTTATCAATCACAGTGGTAGTTTTTCGGGTCGGGTCTATAAGCTTGGGCACGAAGGATTGGCAGACCTTGCTTGTGGCCGTAGTGCATGATTCGCATGTTTAGTGTTGGCGTGGTGGCCGGCCTGACACCATTGCTGCCGCGTTGGCACTACTGCACCGACGACATTGCCAACCTTCCTCAGGTACTCCACACGTCTGTCTCTATTTCTTTCTTTCTTTGAATAATATTTTAAAAAATTGTGGAGTCTTGAATAGCTGTATAATTTTGTGAAGTTAAATTTTCTGCCTAAATACAGTAAACATTTGGTGGTTCGAAACTTTACCAAACACAGTCTGCATACTTCAGCATAAGTTTTTGCGAAAAATTAAAAACACCCAAGCACGATATTTCATTTTGTGCTATTCAAGTTTGAGGTTTGTTAAAATGGACAAGAAATTCTAAGAAAACATCAGTAAGTGGAAAATAATGAACACAGACCTTTCATAAGGGATGGACATGGGAGAAAGTGTTACTTATGTATTGCAAACCACTTAAATATTGGTTGATCGAATGTGATTGGGATGTAGAAAATGAGGAGTGAAATTTATAAAAAATAATTCATATCTCAGTACAGTTTGACATTTCGATACTTTGACACACCTGAAGCATTGAACTTTCAAATGTATACTGTATTATTTTTGGAAAGTTATCAATAAATGAAATAGGCATTAAGTTAACTCAAATATAAAATAATACATGCGAAAAAGATTTATAGAAAATTTAAAGTTAACTACAGGAAAACAATGCTGCTAATTTTAGCTATATTTTTTACTGGTATTTTAAAAATTGGTTTTTAGTTTTTTGCAGTTTGTATTATTCAATTGTTTAAGTTAAAAAACCATAACTTCAAATTCTTTTTCCATGTAAAATTGATATTAGGTTCATTTTTAAGAAAGTTTTTGTATCAAACATAATAAATCACAATAATTTTATGTATTATGGAGCTGTTTGATACATACAGTACAAATATATACATGTTCTAATGATTAAATTGACATCTCCTTTGTAGAAGCTGATCTTACGTATTCCAGTAGAGTAAGCGAAAATTGTTTGATAGTAATTAGAATAGTTGTTTTTTCTATCTCCATCCTGAAACTAGTATTATTGACAGTCTTCCTTAAGCAGTTGCTATTATATTTTATTCCACTACAGTATTATTTCTTGTAGGAACATTTTTGTGCCTTTTAGTACTACCTGTATCACAAATTCTGTCTGATAGTTTAGAGTCAAAATGTGAGAATCAACATGTACAGTTATTTAGAGTATCATGGTGTCTACCAACCTAGACAATCTGGAAAATTCAGGGAATTTCCTAAGATTTAATAAAACACTGGCGGTAGGTTTGCAAAAAAACATGATAACTTTAAATACTTATTAAGTTAATTTTTAACTTTTTAGCATAACCTTTCTCACCAGTTCCATTAGGGACAAATAAAAAATTCATAAGAGCCACTATTGTGCTTTATATTGACAACCTGGAATTGGATGAATATGGAAAACCTGGAAAAGTTAGGGAATTTTGAATTTGGATTTTGGTAGACACCATAAAATATTCGAAACCGATTAACAGCTGTTGTATTTCATTCGTTGCTTGTGTCTACAGTTGGGCAGCGCCCGGCAGAGCCCTCTGTGAGTCAGTCCGTCAGTCAGGATCCCTCGCCTCTTCCTAGAGCAGGTAAGCGAGCGTCTTTATTGTAGACGACTTGATTCAAATTAGTTTTTGAAAGTTCAAACCGGTAGTAGTAACAATGAAAATAACACACAAATAACATAACACATAAACATATAAAATATAAATAAGGCACATATACCCAGGTGTCGGGTATACTTTAACCGTGGCATGGTTTAGTTGCCAAAGTTTATTACGCTTGCCGATGGCCCACCGTGGGGGTTTTTCCCAACTTTGCATGAATTTTAACATTCGTAGAAAACCTAGTTTGAAACGCAATATTGAAATCATTTTAATCTAAACGTAAATTATTATTCAATGCTTATATTTTATAAATAAATAATTAAAATGAAGGATTTCTAGGAACCGTAATAGTTCATAATCAGCCATTTCAATCACTTATCACGACCAAGAAAAACAGTCAATATTATGTATAAAACAAAAAGCGACAACACTGGTTCAGCGCAAACAACTCTTATTATTTTCTCAAACTGAACGCAAAACATCTTCACAACGCGACGAAACAAACTAACCAAGGGGGACATTTTATACTGCAAAGCACATGGCGTGGATGTAGTTTCAGAAAAAATCACTAGATTGCAGCACCAATCGTGGCTTTGAAAAAAATACTAGGAGACGACTTGTATTAACAAAATGAATTATATGGAAACTTCAAATCTGTTTAAACTCAGGTGTCGCGGTTAACGTGACAATGTCGTTGCACGTAGTATTAGTATTTTGTGTGTTGCGAACGATTCATTTAAACTTAATTGTTGAGGTGTGCTTGCGGATAGCGAGGTTTCTAGGAATAATTGATTTCTGTTTTCTGTTTGCAGAGGTCAAGTGGATTCCCTCTGCGTGCGGACCGAATGTAACGTCTCCCCCCCTCTGTCCTATCAGGGGATTGGTGGCTGAGCGCAAGAAACTGTTCGAACAGACAAGACTCCTACACCCCTGAAGCAACTGTTCGCCTTAATCTCATGGTTGCAAAAATGTAGTCAGATTAAACTTAACAATAAAAAGGACATGATATTTTTTACATTTTTGTCCATGATCTGGTTTCATTTATGGTTTAATTAACACACATCCCAATTATAATTTTGATTGATATTCCTACGATCTGGTTTTGATAAGTTTTTGCTTCCTCTTCGAGTAAAATTATTGAGAAGCTATTTTATGTACTGTTACAGAAATCAGTTAAGAAATATCAAACATACACCACCCAATTTTAAATTTAAAAAAAATGGGTTCAAAAAGTTTAAAGGATAGGATGTGATATGTTAACACACATATATCACTTAAGGTTCTAAATTTGTTATTGATAATTTTAAATCTAAAATGTTTGTTGTGTTTTTTGTCAATGACTTCTTCACAGAAGACATGCAAAGGAGAGGATGCTTTATTCTTGACCCAAGTCTATGTGCATAATGTTGGATAGAGTTGAAATCAGATTTTAGGAATATTTACAAAACTAAAACATACATACATATATGGGACTAGTGAACTATATTTTTATGTTGAATCATATCAATATGAGTTTATTATTTAAGATGCATTTGAAGAACCTGTTTTGCGAATTTGTGTAATGTAACACTCTTTTAAATTAGCCGTAAGGATTTGTCTATTTTGATCTGGATGTTCTGTCTAGATTTTAATTGACAACTTCTCCTTATCTAATACAATAAAGAACAGAATGGTGTAAGTCTGTTGAAATGTTTTCTCTTTATTTATAGTAAAAAGAAAGAATATTCAAATATTCTTTACACAAGAAAACATATTGTGAAAGGGATATTTTATACCCCACGGACGTATTCCATTGAAATTTTGTTTTATAATGGTGGATGGTCTGTGTTGGAAGATATATGTTTCTCTATGGCAACTTTCTATGTCATTAATAATGTATATGAAGTCATGTAATGCTGTACATCAAAATGAAACACAACTTTGTTTTGGGTTTAGATTTTATCTACTTGTATGAAAACTGTAATTGTAGATTGTATTCTGTGTTTACATTGGTTTATTTACCATGGAGATAATGATTTTTCACTATATCTATATTCGAAGTTTATATCCTGTTAATGTATCGAATAAAGCTTTAATAAAAATTAACTATAAAGTATATTAACATTGAAAAATCAGAGTTTAAATTATAAAAATATTTACGTTTGTAATAGATTCTTGTAAGATTCTGTTTACCATGTAGACGAGTATATGTATTTATTTAAGATTGTTAAATGTTAATAATAGGGTATAAATACCTGAATCAGTATTTTTGTGTCTAAATCACAGATGTATTTATATGTTCGTGTATCCTTCCACGTTTATATTTAACCTTGTTCACTCCCACCTTTGCTAATATATATAATCTGGTCATAATCGGTTGCTGTTAGTTCCCGGTGCTTTTTTTGTGTGATTTGTCCATGCTGATCAGCTGTTTGCTCAATCTCAGTTCTACCAACCCACTACAATACTTAAAATGTAATTGTAGGACTGATTTGCCTTTGCGTTAAAAGTCACTGGTCCTAGTGTTACATTAAATGTACAGTTGTCTGTGGTTGTCATCACGATCACAGCTGCTATGTAGTGGGAACTGTAAATGATGTATATAAGTAAATACATTGTAATAAGTAACCCACTAATATCGATGTAATTAACATTTGTATAATTATTGTTATTGTGTTTCAAATATTAAACCCAATTGTATAAATTAATTATGATTTTTTATTTTTCCTTGACAACACTTGTTACATGAGGTTTTTCTCACGAGTCTCTATGGAACTTGATGGAAGATCTTGAGAGAATGTGAATGGATTACTAATACATGTTTTTTTTATAAATTAAAACATTCGCTATTGCAGTTACATAGAATCCGATATGTACCACCGACACATTTTTGCATCACACGGGCTTTCAGTTACACAATAGACCACTGCTGCACATTTGCGTTGCCTAGTCAGAATACAAAAGACTGGTGGCACATAAAGTTGGTGTTTCATAGCTACTTAACCCAACAAATGGTGCCCCTCGCTTTTGTGTCGCTGACGAGCAGAACGTTGTAGCAAAATGGAAGTGTGCGGGTTCAAATGCCCACCGTGAGCAATCCCGATTCGGCTAGCAAAAGTGTGTCACTAATTGTGGTTAGTTGAGCGAAGGTCGGTTGGCGTTGTATTCTCGTGTGTGGATTAACATCTGCACTATTGAATAGTACGTTCATCCGCAAAACCATCCTCATAATTAGACGAATTCGTAATTCAGAGGCAGTGGTTCGGACTCCATGTTAAACTGTAGGTCCGTTAGAATATATGCCATTGACTGTTGTGAGCTGGGTCAATGCTCGTTGCCGCCACTCGGACTCAATATAGTGTTATATGTCCAAGTCTTGTTGTGTGTTGTTTCCTCTGTGTCTGTGTGCTACTTGACTGTGACTGGATTGCAGACAAAAGGAATGGAAATTAAGTAATGGATTAGAACGGAATCTTGAACCTTCATAGGTGCTGTGTCTGCAATAGAGTTCGGTCGGCCAAGTTCCACTCTTTAAAACCTGTAAATACACCTGTAAAAAACCAACCTCTAAATACCTGTAAATCCGTGGACATCTGCATTTTATTTTGGCCGAACGATATGAACTTCTAATCCAGTAGTTCCACACCACGGGTAAGCATATTACACTGATTATTTGAAGTTTTACACATTTTTAAAATACTTTGGTGCTACCGTACTCCGAGCACATGTTACATTTCACTACACTTTGCATTATAAGCTTTATTATCCATGTCAGCAATGCAATTTATGTTCTAATTGTGTTTTATTTTCTTTTCTTGTCAAATTTGGCAAGGCCATTTTTTACCATCTCATCTTGTATGCTGCGATGACTCCTTGGAGACTGACCTTATGGAACAGCTGTCTTACTCCAATCTGATTCCACGCTGGTCACTGCGTAGCGCATGGTTGAGACAGTTCCATTATTATTTTTTCATGGAGGGGAGCAGCAGACCAACACATAAACTCTTTATTTGAAAGTCGGTGTTGAAAAAGGGAGGGGGAATGAAAAGACATTGTAGGGTGGTTTAAAAGACTGTAATATATATATATATAATTCAACTGGTTCAATAGGATAAATGAAATATAAAAATGGAAAATATTAAATATTAAAATAAATATATAAAGGGTGTTGTTATTTATTTATTTTATGTTTAATGTTAGGTGTTTATGTGTAGTTAATTAATTAATTAATTTGTTATTTAGTTTTAGGAATTTCCTATTAGGAGCCCGCCCTTTGCCAAAGGTCTCCAGGTGGAATTGACTGCTTTGTTCAAAATTTAGACTCAAATTTCTTAAAAGAAAACCTTGCATTATTCAGAATGGTTGGCCTTTATTTATTTATTTCATTTGTTTAGATCCATAGAGGATCACATAAAGCAAACTATGATCTGTTGCTGTTGTTTTTCTTTTTCTTCCAGAAATCCTTCATCATCTCGCTGTGTTTGGTCCGACGCTCTTCTGTCCATTTTCCCCTAGGTCTTTTCGGTGTGTCTTCCGGTGCAACTTCCCAGTTGGCCTTTATTAATTAGTTTAATTATTCACATTTGTGATATTTGTATCTTGATTTATTTATTGAGTGTTGGCCAACCACAATTAATTCAGTATGTTAAAAAAAATACCCCTGTCCATAAACATGAGAGTTATTTGCCTATTCTCCATAAGATTGACATGGGAAAGAGTGTGCAGGTTTGCTGCTGTGAGGAACACTGAAAGTAGTTGTTTCTACCATAAATAATTTTTATTTTTAACATTTATACCAACTTTCATCAACATCTGTCCATAAAAAAAGGAGTTTGTCTATTCCCTATATGATTAACATGGGAAAAGAGTATGCAGGTGTGCTGCCATGATAAACACATAAACTATGATTTTTAAGCATAAATGGATAGATCTCAACCACATGAAGCTAAATATCAAGTTTAATCCAAAAATATTGATTGATATGGGAAATATTAATTTTTTCTTATCCTCCATAAGATTAACATTGGAGCCCCAAAATACAACATACTGTGTTTAGATTTTTTAATATCTCGGTAACCGTTGAAGATAGAGAAAAACTTTAACAAACCTAATTGTGCAGTTTTTTAAGCTGATTCTAATGGTGAAAGATAAAATTTGAAATTTTTAAAAATTACAGGGGGAAAATTCAAAAACCCATTTTTGGGGTACAAAACCCCCCCAAACTACCCCTTTTGATTGACCGATATGTCTGGATTACGAACTCGTCCGAGTTATTGCAGGAATACACGTTTCTACTAAATTTGGTCTTGATCGGACCACTTTTACGAGAGTTATCGTGTTCACAGACACACACACACACACACACACATATATATAAATTTTAACGACTATTGTTTTTGGTCTCTGGGCACCTAAAGAAGAAAAAATAACATGGTCCCGGGCTTAAGTCTCGCCATGAGACCTACGGTAATAGCTTCTTCCCTATGGGAAATTCGCTAAAATTAAGACAGCTTGTAAGTACAATATATGTTATTCTACCATACTTGAATAATGACAATATTTTATATCACCTTTAATGATTGCTAAAAACAACAAATGCATTACACAATTTCTATCATATGGTTTGCTTGTTTGTTTTTATCTGTTGTTTTCATAATAATTAATACTGTTTTCTTTCTTTATATTTGATTTTAGATTGAAAAATAATGAATTTTGTCAATAATTAAAGAAATACTATCACTCAAATTTTTAAGTTTTCATTATTGAAAGATGAATATGCCTAATCAGAGAAATGTGAAGGAAGAAGAGGTAAGTGTTTTGAAAATAAGAAAGATTTTGCTATACATTTTTTTAGGGAAACAGGCACACTTCCTGACGTGTGGTGTGGTGTGTGGTACTCGCACCCACTAAAACCTCTAGCTCAGGCTATTGTCTTCTTCAGTAAGACCTATTAAGGCATGACTTCAAAGTGAAACCTCATATTAAAAGCTTAGAGATCTACTACTTCTATTTAACCACCTGAGGGAAAGTCCTAGATATTACATATCTTCAAGCTATTTCCTCTTGAGAACTTTCTCTACAAATTATGCAATTATAATCCAGCTCTCAAGAGAAGACATTACAGACTCTGGTGAGAAATCTCAGATTTTTAGAACATTTATTAAGAACACTCTCAATGTGAGAAAAAATATGGAAGGTTTAAAAACACGATTAAATGGATTACAGAACTCAAGATGGCATAAAAATACACATTAGCAGAATATCCTAAACACAAACCTCATAATATTGAAATTATAAAGGATAATAAGCACATTTCATAAAGTTTAAGCCAACAAACAAAGAATAAGATTGAAAAAGAAGAAAAATTGTCCTCTGAAAAAATAAACAATATATTGGGTAAACAGAACAAAATTTTAATTCACAAATCTTAAATGACCAGTAAGATTTTGCTAAACCCGCTTTAATAATTAACATTATTTTTTGTCATACTGCTTCAAAAACAGCTGTTTTAGATAGATGTGTTGAAGAGCAAGAGATGCTCGTATTTCTACGCCAGAGGCATTTTGTAACGTTTTCATGGGGAACAGACCAAACCCCGATCTTGTTACTTCTTAACGTCGACCTGTTGTTAGGAAGCATCGTTAATTAATAGCCCAATGACAACTGGCGACTGGGTCCAGATTCAACCCTTGCGGAATTCAATCCGGCGACCTTCAGTTTTGAAGACAGGTTAATACCACTATAACATCCAGATATTTTTGAGTTCTAGGCCGCTAAAGATGATTATTGATGATGCTTTTGATTCGATGTCAGCTTTCGACTGATAAAGTAACTGCAAAACTAGTAATCGAATATTTAATCAAACTATCGATATTAATAACTAACACTGACATAACCGAAACAACCAATCAGGAAACAAGAACGAATTGCTACAATGTAAGTAACATAACAGCTGATTAGTCTAAAGCGGCAAGAATGGTCAACAACATGATACTAAATCAGGTAATAAATTTATGCTTTACGAGTTTGCTTCATTTTATTTTCAGTATGATGAAAAATATAGTTCATCACACGGCCCAAAGTTGGCTTTTTTATATACGGTTACTTGCTCATTTAACAGCCTCATCTGTTAAACTTTTGCTTGTATAAAAAACTACCGCTTTTGGTTCTAGTGATGAATATACTAGGCACATATTGTTAAAATGGCAAAAAAGCAAATTGTCTTATCTAAAAAGTGATTTCTGGAATTTATTCAGTCTTTACTATTTTCAAGTTTTGAGTTAAATAAGCGGAAATGAGTAAATGAAAATAATCCTTGCCCTGATGAACTTCTCTAAGATTTAGAGCTACTGAATCAATCAAAAACACCGACACCTATCAAAATGTAGTTTTAAAAAGCTATTATAAGGATCTATTTGTTTTATTATTTTGATTCCACAGTATTTTTAGGTTTTGACATGGATATGTCTTAGCTCTGGGGGGAAGGGTGGTTATGACAATCCATCAGACCAAAATTTGTAACAGAAGTGTGTCATATGTTTATGAGAACAACTGTTTAGCTGAACTGAAAACATTCCCTTTAGACATATCCATGATATAACCTATTTCCCACGGGAAGTAAATACAATAATTTTTAATTTGAATTTCTTCCAGCATGAAGCTTCGTTTTCCGACAGCACCCTGACAAATTCATCTTTTATTGATCTATTTAACAAAAGGTGATTATAATATTTTAGTACATTGCACATTGTGTATAGGTTTCAACCAGTGAGGTAAAAATCATATTTTTAGTAAAATTTCATGCACAGAAGAAGGCATTTTTAAAACTTTTTGATAGATAACTACTAGAATCTGCTCTATAAACAGTTTAGAATGTTGAATCTTTGTCTTATATCCATTGGTTACTGAGAACTGAGATGTTGAATTGTAAACAAAGTATATTGTCTTTTAGAGCCCAATAGGAGTAAAAAGTGGAAACTCACTAGAGAACCTTATAATATACGTTTATTTATAATACTTATTAACACATGTCTAATATTATTCTGTCATACGTATTCTGTGTGTAGTATGGTTCAGGTTGTTTGACACATTCAGGAAAGAGGACAAGACTTTCAGTAAACAAATTTTAGTTGTTATAAAAATAAAATAAAAAATATGTGGTTGAGGAGATCTTGTTTACAGAATGTTCAGCAGCATGTGTTTTTAAATTTGTTTCATGCATTAATATGAGAATATTGAAAAAATTAGTGTTTTCCTAGAACGTTATCTGGAGATTTAAATAACAGAAGGTCAAAAAGGACACATGTTGAACCTAAGAAAAGCCTGTCAGAATTTCTGGAAAGAAAAAGTTTGTTCAGTGAGTACTTGTACATTTGTTTTATTATAATTATAATTGTACATAATAATTACATATACCGCATGTCGATCGATCAAAAAGTGTTTTTTAACATTTTAATCTTGGTAGTTGTAAGACTTTTGTATTTGCAAGATTGTACTGGTGGAATAACCAATAACTAGTTATGTATTTATACAGACTGGGCTTATTTGTTTGATTTTATAGAATGGAGGAAGATTGAAAAAGCCCAACGGAGAGTGATGAAACTTTAAAGTTTAATCTTCAACCAATTGTTATTCTGCACAATTAACAATGATTGTTTGAATTCTCAATGATTATAAATAAAAATAATCCTGATGTATAAATAGGTGATAGGTTTTCACCAATCAATATTTTGGGTTGTTGTTTCATGAGTAAAGAATAGTGTGTTCTAATACAATAGGAAAAAGTGCAGTATGTTCAACCTTCAGGTTACAGAGGTTAGATTCAACATTTAAACTTTACATTTTTAATTACATTGAAATGTTTTGGGTTGACGCAGGAATTTTAGTGTTTCAGTCTGCATTGTTCTGTAAAAAAATAATAAATAATAATTTTTGGGTGATTTTAGGCACAGTTTTTTACCTCAAAGAATTGATACTATTCATATTTGTCTATTTTAGGAAAGAAACCGAAAAAGGAACTAACAAAAGGTCTGCGTTCACCTGTGAAAAACACATTAAAGCCATTAAATATGAGAGTAAGTTATTCATGTCTCAATTTATATATTTTTAAATAAAAATGGACAAATCCTAAACTTAACATGTGTAACAGAATATTTTTGGATATATATATATATTTTATAATAAATCTGTAAAATGTAATAATTATTATATATTGCTATGTGTACAATGCTAATTAAATACAATAACAATAATTAAATATAATAAATTAACTTGTACCTACATATTTTACAGTACATTGACAGCAAAGGTGATGGAGATAGAAACAAAACAAAAAATAAAGAGAATAAGTTCAACAACGTGTAAGTTTAAAAAAATTATAGAAGTTTAATATTTAATATAATTCCTACATACTTTTTTTATTATTGGAAGGGGCAGATTACTCCCAAGGCACTTCAGCCGTTTTGTGCAACCCTGTGTGGGTTGCGGCATTATCACATAGCGAAAAGCCATTGGTGATTGTCAGGATTTGAACCCGGGACTTTGGGCACCAAAGCCCCACGCTCTACCCCTAGACCAGGCACTCCTCCAATAATAAAATACATACTTATACATAAAATTTGTCTAAGTTAGTGACATGCTTCTTAAGATGCTTTTACATCTACCTCCTAATTTATTCTAATGGACTAAACATTGATTTATAAGATTCTCATAAGTGGGGCTATTTTAATTTTTTTCATTCATCATAGATAAAATGTTAATATTTTATACAATTTTGTTTAAGATTTATTTCATACTTGTATTTCTACTATTAACTAAACAATGCCAAATTTCATTAATTTAAATGTAATTAACGACTACTGATGCAATTTTAGACTGATTGGAGAAGTTAAGTACGGTAAACAATTTATTCCATCCAGTTCTATAACTTTTAAAGATGGTAATTTGTGGTTAAAAAAGAATTTATATTGATATGTATGCAACAAAACTTACAGACACAGAAAAAAAGTTAACTATAGATTTATAATTTTCTTTAGTGAAATAATATTTGATTTTAAAAGTTTTTGTTTAGTGTTTACGTTTAAACATTGACATTTTTAATCTTTTACAGTCGACTTCCTCTAATCCGGACACCTCGGGACCAGGCCCCTATACAGATTTAAAAATTCCAGACCATCCGGTGGTTATATATTTATAAATTACAACATGTAATAGTGTGTACAGTATCCATATAAATCACATTTTATGACGATTTTAGCGTACTTTCCAGAGTATTACAGGTTTTTGTTTCCAACTCATGGAATCATAGTTTTTTTATTGATAAATCAAATCACTATAAATAGAAACCAAAATGAAATGATAAAGCACTGCAAATTGAGCCTTTACAAATTTATTTTACAGGATGAAAAAATGGTATTATAACTTTATATTAATGAGATTATCCCAAACGTATGTACTATAACCTAAAAAGAATAAAAATCTTGGCTTTACAATACTGTACATATTGAGAGAAGTCTGTTATTTTCTTCTCCTTTTTTGTTTGAACTATTTGTTGAATGCATAATCACACAATTTCCTCATAAACATTACATCCACAGCTGACGCGCCAATGTGTTGCTCGACGAAGGTTGTTGGCAGTTCCAGCGCTCCTCCCGTCCGCATGAGTCTAAATTCCCACAACGGCGTTGCCATTTCCCGCTTCACTGAAGATCCATATCAAATACTATTGTGAACTGATTTTTGTTATTTATTTATAGTTAGGAAATAAAACACGTTCAATCTGTCGATTTCTGCCATTAGAACCGCGACCACGCACTGATAACTCATTTCCAAGAAGTAGTCCGAACCATCCGAGTCCGGATGAGAGGGAGTCGACTGTATCTTGAATCTTATTTAATCACTACGTTAATCTGTTGTCGTAGACAATCGCCCACGATGGGGGACTCCACAGATGCCGGAGTGTTCCCTTTCAAAAGTACTCCAAGCGGCAACTACAAGCTGAACCCAAGTCAGGTACTCTTCTCTTTTCAGCTAAGACTAGCTAAGGATACTGTAAGGGCGATAACAGTCCTGTCTAAGGAACATGTCATCCGTCAGGAACAAGGATACAAGATCACACCGCAATCATCTTACACTAATTTATCATTCATTCTTGGCCTAAAATATGTATCATTTTAGAAAAGTAATAAGGCAACCCTAGCTAAGCATAACACTACCTAAGAGGGACTCTAAGCAATGGGTAGCTACAGTTAACTGCAGCTAACGTAGCTAGAGAAAAAGTTTCAGTAATAGGGGTTGTTCAGAGTTAGTATTGCCACAGAGGAAACACTTTTTCACTATTTCAGTGATTGCTCTTAACTTTTTGGAGTGTTTTGACATCTAGACTCCCTGGCTACCCTTGAAATCCCTTTGATTGACATTTTATCGAATGAACTGAACTTAAGGTAAGTGCGTCCAAGTGTTGCAGATACTCGACACTAGTATTTTTATTCCAAAAAAGGGGTTTTTTGGAAACAAATTGTTTCAAATATTTTATAAAACCATTGCTAAATGCACCTGTTGGTTTTCATAATTCACACATACATATATTTTGACACATAATTTTATTAATACTATTACAGTCTTACTGCATTTTTCATCTCTATATTAACACTCCTTGTGATTTACAGATTGTTTACGAGTCAAAAAATCTGAGTATTGTAGCAGCCGATCCAACAAGCGTTAGTTTGAACATAACCGAGTCAGAAACACAGAAGAAAGAACAGGAAACCAGCAAGAAGCTTCGTCCGGATAACTGGGTAACTTACTCTACTACTAATGATCTATTAATAACCGATGTTGTGCCATTTAATTCAAAGGTAACAAACTATTGTTAAGAATTTTAGTCTAAAATCAATTGCAATTTATACTAATCAAATCAAATTCTTATTTCATATTCCTGATAGTAATTGTAACATTGCACATAAGAAGTTAAGTTATTGAGAAATCAAGGTATATTTTATGCATTGGATTAGCTTCTATGTGATTTTACATGGGTGGTCTAGGGGCAGAGCATGGGTCTTCGGTGCCCAAGGTCCAGGTTCAAATCCTGTCAAACACCAATGGCTTTTCGCTAAGTAATAATGTCTCAGAGCGTGGCCAGCGCGCTGCCCTGATCTGAGCGTCTGTGACTTTTTTGTGGGGCTACTTAAAATCTAGAGTGTACAAAAGTAAGCCTCGCACATTGGGCGAACTAAAAGAGACCATAAGAGATTGCCATCCTCACCCCTGAAATGCTAAGTAAGGTGTTTGACAGTTTTGGTGCGAGACTGGAAGAATGCTTATTCAAACAAGGACACGATTTGACGGGCGTAATATTTAAAACCTAAACTGGTAAATTTTGATGTTATTATGTAGTTTTTCGTTAATGAGCAATTAATAACGGTCTGTAATAACCAATTAAACATATTGTACCCCTGATCATCTTTGAGTTATTCGTAATTTAAATTGTGTCATTTTTTTGCCGCACCTGTATAATAATCTAATAAAATTAGAATCTATAAACTTGTATTTCCGCAGTATCTTTGTTTCAATATGTTATTTGTATTTCTTTGATTTTTGGTGTACTTGTAAGCATTTATTAATGAAAAATAAATATAGTATAATATTGTGATGGTACTTAAAAACCTGTGAAATATCAATAAAATAAATACCATTTTGAGCTTATAAATTGTTATTCTGTACTCAAACAGGCAACAACCTGCCTCTTTACAACGGTTGGAAAGGCGGATCTGGCTTACAGTGACTTTGACACATCAACAGACTCTGAGAGAGGGAACCAGTCTTCGGAACTTAGTTTGGCCAAGTATACCTTTAAAATTGTTTTAATCCAAACTTAGCAGTGCGATAAAAAGTTATACTCATAAAATTTATGATAGTTTTATGATTAATAATATATATATATATATATATATATATATATTATATATATATAATATATTAACTGGCTGGGTGGTGTAGTGGTTATAATACCCGCCTTCAAAACTGAAGGTCGCCGGATCGAGTCCCGCAAGGGTCGAATCTGGACCCAGTCGCCATTTGTCATTGGGCTACTAATTAATGATGCTTCCTAACAACAGGTCGACGTTAGGTAGTAACAAGACCGGGGTTTGGACCGTTCCCCATCAAAACGTTAAAAATGCACAAAATAAAATAAAAAATATATATAGTGTATACGATACAGTGACATTACTGTACAGATAAATAATGATTTTGAAATACAATCATTTGTTCAACAATATTTTTTGAATACAGCAGAACCTCTCAAACTCGACACAATGTGGACTTAAAGTTTCTCGAGATTTGAGGATGTCAAGTTTTATTGAACTTATATAAAAATAACTAAGGGTTCAATAAAAACGCTAATTTAGAGTATTAAAACACGTTTACTGCTAAAATTCATGCATTGGAGAGTGGTATTGGCCTAAGCTAATTTTTTCTTAGTTTTTACTCACTATTTGATAGAAAACAGTGAAGAAACGCCAGCCTGGCAAAAAAATGGCATTTACAGCCATTTTTTCGCAGCAATGGCCCATTTATTGTAAATCTCTTATTGTAAATTTGAACATGTCACTGCAGTATTTGAAACACAAATAAACAATTTCATTTTACTTATATTTGATTATACTACGTACTAAAATCACTTTCTGTCTCATTAAAGATTGTTTCAATTTTAACCTTTTCAGCCTCAATATTTCCTACCTTAATAATAATTATTTATTTTAAAAAATTTTGTTGTCTACAGCAAATTTGTACTAGTTTATTAACATAAAAGTGTGATTTTACAGAATGGGCTATGTCACAGACAACTTCATTGAATGGCAATGCTATAGCTTACCAAAAAAATCTGACTTGAAGAAAGTTTTGCTTCATAACATATTGAATTTGATGTGAGTACCGGTACTGCTAAATCCATCACAATGTTATAAAACCTTTTTTTAGTAATTTTCTGAGATTTAATATTTGTAGTTTATTCTGATGAAATATTCAACAAATCAAGTGTGTTTGATTTCATTTAATCAGTTACCAGAAAGTCAATTTTTCTTATTATGAGACTGGAGTTGGAACTTTTGAAACAATGTTCTCTATAAATGAAACTCTAGTACACACTTACTTACTTACTGGAGTGGCCCTTTGTACTCTAGTCGGTAACTTGATCTCGTCAACTCACCCTCCCCTGTAGGTTCGGTCTACAGCATCCTCTTCGTTTAGTCCCAGCTTCCTAAAGTCTCTCTGGACCCACCACCATCTTGCTTTCAGTCTTCCGGCTGGTCTTCTGCCTTTAGGAATGTTTCTTAATATGCAGTTTACTGTTGAAGTTTATCCTTTTCTCAAGAGGTGTCCAGTACAACATACTGGACTGGGACCGTGGCGTGTCCTGTAATCCAGCTACTTGGAGGTCGCGAATTGTGGATAGTTGTGAGCGATTTTCGGTGGGTGGATTAAAATCCGCACTATTGAATGCTACGTTAATCCGCAAAAAGATCCTCGTAATTAGACCAGTTAAAAATTCAGAAGGCTGTGGCTCGGATTTCACATTAAACCATCGGTCCCTTAGATGAGCCGTTGACTGTTGGGCTATTAATTAACAGTTCTGTCTAAGGAACATTTCAGCCTTAGTCAGTAACAAGACTACAAGATTGCGCCACAATCATCCTACACTCAATCCTCATTCATACTTAAAATGCCTATCTGAGTAGGTTGCCATTTCAGTTAAAAGTATAACCTTCAGTTTTTCATGTATCCTACTATATCAGGGTCTTTGTAATGGTGTTGGATTCTGTGATTCTGTTCTCGGGCCAAAAATCTTTTTCTTTGTTTTCAAAAACAAGGGCCTTCTTCTTTTCCTTCTTGTTTACGATCCAGGTTTCTGAGACATACATCAGTACTGATCCAATATAATCGTTTGTACAATTTCAAAATTCTCTAGGGCATAGATTTGTAAAATTGAAAAACTTTTTATGTTAGATTGTGAACCAAATCACTCATTTCTGATTTTAGGTATATGTATACCGTACATTGACTATGCTTCATTAATGATTAATTTAAGGAAAGTTTTCTGGAACGAGATAAGATGCTGTCTACTATGCCTGGGTTTTTGTAAATGTGTTTTTTCATTTAAATAAATAACTGAAAATGATAGATAATAATGAATAAACAATATAATTTCAGAAATCCTGATATCCAAGTAAAAATAGGAAACAAGACTCACAAATGCCACAGGATAGTATTGCAAAGCTACAGTACATTCTTCACAACCACAACTGGCTCTCAAGTTGAACTTCCTGAGGTATTTTACACTCCATTTTACTTAGTACAATCTGTTAAGCGAATTTCCTATAGGGAAGAAGTTATTACTGTAGGTCTTTCGTGTTTAGGTGCCCAGAGTCCAAAAACAATAGTCGTTAAAATTTATATATATATATATATATATATGTATATATATATAAATTTATATACATATATACTTACATATACATATGCTCGGACGAGTTCTTAAACCAGACATATCGGTCAATGGGAACAGGTAGTTTGGGTGGTTTTTGTACCTCAAAATGGGGTTTTTTGCGTTTTTCACGTGTAATTTTTAAAAATTTATAATTTTATATTTCACCATTGGAATAAGCGTAAAAAACTACACAGTTAAGTTCCTTAAAGTTTTTCTCTATCTCCAATAGTTACCGAGATATTAAAAAATCTAAACACGTTGTATTGTGGGGCTCCAATGTTAATCTTATGGAGGATAAAGAAAAATTAATATTTCACTTATCAATCAATATTTTTGGATGAAACTTGATATTTAGCTTCATTTGGTTGAGATCCATCCATTTATACTTAAAAATCATAGTTTATGTGTTTAGTTTATGTTGTAGAATCAGGTGACGAGTGAGGTGTTCTCGCTGATCTACCAGTGGATGCTGCACATGGGCACAGACAGCTATCGGCTCCTGCGCAGAGACAACATTCTCCTCATCTTCAAAGCCGCTCAGTACCTCGGCATCAAAGGTATTACCAAAAGGCTAACAACATAAAGATGTCAAGTTGAAGGATTTAGAAATATATTACATTAACCCCATTTTGATCTCTCCGGACTTTGGAAATTTTTAACTTAAACCACAGCCCTAGAAATTACTTTCAAAGAACCGTAACTGTCTAGATTACCTTTTGAAATGGCGATCTACCTAGGTAGGTATTTTAAGCGATAAAGAAGTAAGATGACTTTGACACTATCTTGTATCTTCCTGAGACAGGACTGTAAATTAATAGCCCAACAGCCAATGGCATCTAAGAGACCTACAGTTTTTTTGTTTTTTTTAATCCAAAACACTTTTGCTTTTAAATTACAAACTGGTCTAATTATGAGGATGGTCTTTACGGATGAATGTAGCATTCAATAATGCGGACGTTTAGGACGACCATTGTGGTCTCGGAATTTTTACACAGATAGATGAACATCAGTCCAAATAAACCACTTTTTTGGATTCAGGTAGCCTCAAAATCGATATATCCATTCTCGACTCAAATTTGAAAAGTTTTTTTTTTTGACAAAAAATTCTTTTTTAAATTACAAACTGGTCCAATTATGAGGATGGTCTTTACAGATGAATGTAGCATTCAATAATGCGGATGTTTAGGATGATCATTGTGGTCTCGGAATTTTAACCCAGATAGACAAACATCAGTCCAAATAAACCACTTTTTTGGATTCAGGTAGTCTCAAAATCGATATATCCATTCTCGACTCAAATTTGAAAATTTTGACAAATTCAATTCTTTCTCCATATACTCCAAAAATGATATATAGTGGTTTGAATCACAGAACTGGAGGAGCAGTGCTGGGCATTTATTGACAACATGGAGATATTTTGCGAGGATAAGGCATTCCTATTGTATCTGGAAGCTCGCAAGCTGGACAACAAAGATGTGATGGAGCTGATGGTACCACGAGTGCAGCGATTCTTCCTCACTCTTGTCAGCTCCAAGGAGTTTGTCGAGTTCAACGCGGATGAAGTCCGTACATTCCTGGAATCTAATTATATCTGTGTTCATTGGTAAGCGTTGCTGTTGTTATGTCTTACTACACCTTTCGGTATTTTTTAACGTTTTGATGGGCAAAGGTCCAACCCCCGGTCTTATCACTGCTTAATGTCGACATTAATTAATGATACTAAAAAAGCATCATTAATTGATAGCGGAATGGCAACTGGGTCCAGATTCGACTCTCGCAGGATTTGATAGAGTTAATATATTTAAAATTGTGGTTTAAAATACCTGTCTGTTGAGAGATCCTTGTGTAGTTTTTGTGACTACGGCCGTTCCATGTTGCTGGAACACATGTTCAGGTCTTGAATATCATTGTCAACTGTTTACATTACACTAAACACTACTATTTGCACTAACAATACACATTGAGAGCAGCTATTTACGAGATGGGCGAGCGGTGCGCAGCAGGGTTGGTTGAGTCAGTGATATTCAAGACCTGAAGATGTGTTCCAGCAACACAAAACGGCCGTGGTCACAAAAACTACTCAAGGATCTATCGACAGACAGGTATTTTAAACCACAATTTTGTTCTTCAAAGATCCACGATGAAAATAGTCAAAATTGTTTTACCATCATAAGGTAAAGTTTTAATAGATGGGGTACTCCGTCATGTGACTGAGAAAGGGAATGTATTTGAAGACTATAATATCTAATTTTTGAACTTTAGAAAAAATGTTTTACTATGCAGTAATTAAAATCTAAACATCATTTCTCTCTGGTGTTGGCGTGGTGTGGTATGCTTTGCCAATTTACCCTGCAGATTTCCTTATGTTTAAGGACCTTTTTTCCAATGTATAAAATTTAGGAGAGCTCAAACTCCAATAAACTATTTCTTAACAACCTTTCCTGGATACTATGAAATGCATAGAGGAAATTAAACACTTTAAAAATTTTTTTGTATCAATATAAGAAGAATTTTTACTGAGCCTAGTAGTGACATTGCACAAGGCTTGAGAAAGCAGACCAAAAACAATGGATATTCCAAGATTTGAACCCGTTACCTCTTGCGTCAAAGTCCAAGAGGCTAATCACTGTTTGTTACAGTGAGGAGGAGGTGTTCATGGCAGGTGTGCGCTGGCTCAGGCATGACTGGCCCCATCGCAAGACCCATGCTGCCAAAATTATGGCGTGTGTCAGGTATGCACCATCTGTGTCGGGGTCACTTATTTTAGGTTTAGTTTGAGTATGTTTTCGTTTTTATTTGTACAAATAGTCTATTCGGTTCGGAGGTTAGATGTAAGTGTGGGGCATATATGTTTGTAAACAGCTACCACAAGCGATATACCTTTGGGCTTGCTTGGCTCGGCGCTCCTTCAAGAGCAGTTGGGTTTAGCTTGAATAGACTGGGAAGGATAGTTTCGGAGTCGAGGAGTTAACTCTGTGGAGGAGCAGTGTTCCCCTAGGCGGCTGACCTTAGGGTGAGTGTTTTTGGTTGTTTCAGTATTTTGGAATAAAAAGAAATGGATAATTTGGAATAGTTTACATTTTTAGGGGATATCAAAGTTATTTAAAGGATATAAATTTCTATTAACAAAGAATTACTTGTTTTTGCATTTTATATTGAAAGGAGTCATATCATATCATTGATGTCATATCATTATTAAATAAATTTAACAGTAACTTCATGAATTAAATTTTTTGATTTATTAACCCTGTAACTGCATGTATAATCACTTTTAGTAAGAAATAAAATTATTACTGTACTTTTTCACCAGTTCCTAGTGGTAGGCTTAGAAACAAGTAGGTACTGTTGCTTCATCAAGACTCATGTTGTTTTCAAATGATTCCCTTATTTCAATTGGTACATCTACTTCTAGTTACCTGCAGTAATAAATAATTAATAATAAATGTTAAAATAAGAATCATTATTACTAATTTATATGTACAAACAATGATTTAAGAGAAAAATATCTATCGGATTTGAACTACACCTAAAGGTGGGAAAAAGAACTACGTCAAAATGGCGACACATATTGTTTGTATAAATAAATTAGTCATTGTCTAGCAAAATATACAAATTGTTTTGACATGTTAATTCATATTGTAAGAGTTATTTACATCAAGCAGTTTAATATCTCAGATAAAAAATATATCATCTAATATACAAAACATATAGACATTACCATTGTTGTGTTTAACTATTTATTATTCAGAATCAAATGAAAATTGAATGAAACAATATTTACAAATATATGATTGTAAAAATTTACTCTGACTGTCAGATTCAAGCTACCTATGTCAAATAATCTGTGAAAAACCAATAAGTACATGAACCAAGTTGTTGGGCTTTGTAAAAAGAATGTGTTGGCCTAACCTAAGAATATGAGCTGTTGAATTGTCATCAGGTTTGGTCTGATAAATCCAAAACTTCTCCTGGCCATGAGAAGGGACAAGAGCAGTGTCGAGTTCCGGCCGATCATCAACATACCCGAAGTCAGCAAAATGGTTGAAGATGGATTATCGTAAGTCTTTGTTTAGTGAAAATTTGAATTATGAGAAGACTATTAGATCGTCCGAGACTCAGAGTTACACAAAGAGTAAGCTGAGGGTTAAAGAGATGATCGGTTGACGAGGCTAATGTATTTTTCGTTTTAGTGGGCATCTTAGTAAGTAAGTGATGAACAATTAAAAAGGACAAACGATAGCACATACTCAAAATAAGTTAAACAAGGTTTCATGTTGTTTCAAAATCTGGAATCTGATCCCCACATCAGGTGGGCTTAAACTTAGAACAAGACAAGATTAGTACATAATCCATAACCCATAGTCATAATATCATAATCCATCAGGCTGTAAAAACAGAAATGTTTAAAGATCTCAAAAACTGACCACCAAGCAAAAAGTGTCACACACACACAAAACAAAGCACGTTCACATGTCACATACTTTGTTTTTTGTGTGTGTGACTTTTGCTGCTTGGTATTTTTTGTTAGTTTTTTAAACTGCTATCCGCTTCCTGAGGAGAAAAGGCCTCCTTCATTTTTATATTAGTGGTTCACTTCTGTTATTGTGTTGCAGAATACAGATTCTGAAGCTATGCTTTGTTAATGAGTCTGCAGAAAGTATAGAGAAGTCGAAACAAAATCTCAACCTGGAGGACCCGGCACCACGCAACTGGGCCGGCACCGACCGGGTGAGAATTGCGATTTATATAAAAGATTTTAGTAACTGTATTTTTAATATTTCCTACATTTTTTGGAGCTATTTATTTCTGTGCCATTAATAACAGTATTTGAAAATGACAACTTTAATTATGAACACAAATGTTTAAAAAAGTATTTATACATGATTATATTTATATATATTCTGAACCAAAGTATATTTTCAAATATTTTTAGATTAGGTTTTTTTAACATTCTGCAGTTGTGTTAGTGTGGATTGGTCTACGCTAAGACGGGAGGCATGCTCAAAAATCTTTGAAATTCACAGGCCAAACAGAAAAGTATATCAACACCTAACAAATTTTATTTTTAGTACATTTTAACCCAATGAAAATAACATTTTGAATCGTAAAAGCAGAGTAAATTTTGGTATTATTAAAAATGTGATCATAATAAGTTAATAAAAAAATCACTGAAATTTTTAAACGGGGTTTTATCTGAATCTTGTACCTTTATTTTACAAATTTGCTAATTTCACACCTACTAACTCCATTACTGTTTTGTATCTTGTATAATTCCTAAATATTTCTAAATCCATTATTTCCTGAATAATATTTTTCCCAAACATCCTCAACAAATTTATAATGTTGCAATGGCCAGGAAATAATTACCTTCAATTTTGGAAAGATAAGAAACATCTTAAGAAAACCCAATTTTATGCTCCATCATAGAGATTTGAAAATGTTTGATTTTCTGAGACCTTTTGTGACAACTTTTATTTTCCACAATAAATATTTTTGATTATGTAATTTTCATTATGTTACTCTGAAATTTCATTAAAAGTTTACTGTTGAATTAATTTTTTCTGTCATAAAAACTATTACTCGTAAATCACTCTTAAAAAAAACATCAACAAAAATGTATAGTTTATCTGCACTTGGAATGTTTTCAGTGTTATCAAACCTATGCAGAGTTTCTAAGAGATTTGAATCATTATCGCAGTAAACAGAGACTTGAGATCAAGAAATCTAGGATAAAGATGCAAATCGAGAGAGTGGACAAAGACGACTTCCTGTCTTCTGCTGTTCTTCCTTCTGAATGCCAACAAAAGGTATTTATCCAAATGAATGTCAGAAAAATATTTTTTCACATAACTTTATTAAAAACTTGGTTTTACTGTTTTGAATTCCATGCTGAAATGTCCAGTTTTCCAGGGCTGTATGGAAAACGTGCATCAATAACCGATGCATCCTAACATACTCAGTTAAAGCGTTTTGAGAATTTTCGTATCTGTCTGTTGTCAGAAGTGTAATTATGTTTCTTCAAAAAACTTGACATTCCAGCATTCTCCACACAGCAGTTCGGTTGAAGTTGAAAGACACTGCTCCTTTCTCTGTTATCAAAGTAAGTGTGCCACCAATGTGTATAGCTAAGGCAATGTGGACACCACCTTGCTGCAATTCAACAAGCCACCTTGGGAAATCTTGGAAGGCAGTAGAACCAGACGAATCTGTCAGAGGTAGCTGTTTCTCGTCAAGTCCAGATAGACAGCAGTTTCCAGCTGTGACTTTAGTACAGCGGACTGAGTTACAACACATTGAAGTAGGAGAGAACAATAAATTGTTTTAATAATTCACAGATCAGGAGACTGAACATGGATGATGACTGTGTGATGGAGTGCGAGCCGCGGATGGATGAATGCCAACTGAGCCAGCTGAGGGACTTGATGTGTCAAGAGGCCATCGCGGAAGAAGCTCTGCAGAAGAAGATGAAGCGGCAACTCATCTCGATGGCTGCCAACAACTACGATCGTATTGGCCCTGTAGGCAAATATAAAAACCCTTCTAACCCTTACAACCCTTACAAAAAGCAACAAATGTACAACGTCAGCGAAAAGAGACAAGGTGGATTCCCGGCAACCCTGGAGGAACAAGATGCGGCCGCTCGCAAAATCCAAAGAGCATACAGAGTTTACTCGTCGTCGAACAAATCGTATATAAAATCAAGTTCTGCTATATTGCGGGATGAAGCGGCCAAGAAGATTCAGAAAGCTTACCGACAACATTCATCAAAGAAGCTGGACCGTAATGATGATCGAGATGTGAAAGTCGCCTCCACTCGCTGGCGATCTCGCTCAGACCCGTCTCTCACCAAGTCATCAGTTCGTCCTTCAGTGTGAGTATAATAAATCTCTTCTTAAAATATTCAGTATAAACAGAAAACACAAAGCATGCTCCCCTTTAACCATACATATTATGTTAAAAGAAACAAAACAGGTGACCACTCCAATCCCAATTAAGCCTAAAAATGCTGTCAACTTCCAACCAAGCTGGTCACCGTTTATTTAAGGTGACCTCCCACCACTACACCACACATTTGTCAAAGATTTGGGATTCCTCATCATGGGGATTCAAAACCACGTAATTCCGTTTGGACTAAAACATTTCGCTCGTCAGCTAGTGCCTTAGACCTTTACACCAAGTACCACCGAGAAAGAAAGCGCTTAATCCTATATAAAACATACTCTAGTGGCGATTGAGCACACTTCTTGAGATTTCCCAAGTCTCCGCTCCCAGGTAGCAGCACGAATCACAATGATGGCATTGTCTAAGTTCACGAAATTGATGACAGATGTCACTCCCTTCCACTTCTTATTTAATTTGGAAATGAGTCGCTATCAAGACTTTAGCGGTTCTTGGGTATTTTTCATAAACAGGGCTAGGGTATAGCTACCCTGTGCTACCTCAACCTGAAGAACTTTTGTAACACCCTGATTGATTTAGTCATACAGCTCTAGGCCTTTCACAAAGCCCAACAACTGTGGCACTCAGCTCCTTACTATTTTTGGGTCTAGAAAAACTCGTCCAAGGATTTTCAACCTTTCTGACTCGGTCCCGGGAAGTTGAGTTTGAATGGTTAGCCAACTCAACGTCCTCCTCGCAGAATTTGCAGGAGTCTGTCTATGTGAGTCTGATAATTTTGAGATGTTTCTCAGTGGGCGATGTCAGAAGTCCCACCAATAGGCTGATGTCTCCGTTTGAGAGCCTTGCAGCTCTCCTTTCTGAACGGTTCAATCGGCATCTAGACTGTCGGAGGCCAGGGAAGGCTCATCAGTGATCACACCTCCCTCTTGTTGTCCTCCCAGCCTCGTTGCTTGCCCCGAACCTGGCAAATGAAGATGGACGCATTGTCACCATTAGTTTAATGAAGACTTATGTCCAGCATGTTAATTTGGGACTTTTGTCACACTTCTTGATAAAGGTAAATTTTGCAGGCTCCTAAGGCTCTGTATCTTTTGGACAATGCAAAGTCTAGATGGTTGTTTAAGATCAATTTCTGATCCCAGAAAACCCCCAAATACTTTTTTGCAGATCACTTCCACAAAATTTGACGAGCAGTGATCCCCATTATTCTCTCCCTTGTGAATATCCTCAAAGAGGTGCTCTCCCTCAGAGAACAGGGTGTTTTTACCATCTTGAAGTTCAATGGACAGTGCAGCCATTTCCACCTCGCTGGATGGTAGAGATGTGAATGTTGCACCCAAAGGATCGACGGCCGGTGAGGCTTGTCCTTGCTGGGCTGCCAACATAGGGGTTTGAGATTTTCCCCCAAGTAGCTAAGGATTGTCGGTCACCCCCAGACAGAGCACAATCTTTAGAGGAATTTCGCCTCCCAGCCACACAGCTTTTGTTGGTCAGCATCGTGCATTATTCACCGTGTTATTGTTGGCTTCCTAGACCAGGATGTGCTACTGAAATTGTAGCCTCCCGATTTCCTCACTGGGCTGGGTGAACCCCGCCATGTGGAAAAATGTGGAATTATTCAAATCATAGGGTTATAAATAATTATTATTGTCTCCAACATCAATCACTTACAAATTCATCAATGACATTTAATTAATACGTCTTTTGAACGTTACAGAAAGAACGGACATGAACAACTACCTCTGAAAGTGGATAAAAGTACAGTTTACATATTTGGTGGATCAAACCCATTCGACGACAATGATCAGAACGGAGATCGTATCTTCTACTACGACACGGAGTGCAATGATTGGAGGAGATGCGGAGAACTGCCAGAGCCTCGCCACTACCACAGTATTGCTTACTTCCAGGGAAAAATATATGTGGCAGGTAATTTGTTGGTTCGTCATTTCTGAGGTTGAATGTTTGGTAGTATTTGAAACAAAAATTGCCTAGAGGTGAGGTGTCAAGACTTTACAAACACTATTTGGAAAAACACCCAAAGTGGCATTGGCATCTCCAGGATTTTAACCCATGACTTCTTGCACCGACGCATGATGCTAACCAACACAAATTTGGGGTCTCTAGCAAGGCCACTCGAGAATACAACTCTCGATCTTACATTGAAAACCTACGCTGTCCCCACATGACTGTCAGAAAAGGTGGATAACTGTTATTTTGATGTATCCCAAGCCATCTGCAGTTCGCTTTTGGAAACATTATAACAAAACTTACTCCGTACCAACCCCACTACTTAAAAATATAAACATATTTTTACAATTTCAAATAATCTTCATCATTGTCAACTATTGTGAAAACAATAAGATTGGAACTTGTATGAAAAAGATGTCCAATTTATTCGGCGTTGGCATTCAATGGGTTAAGAGCAAGAAAATACATAGTCATCTGCTGACTGATTGGGATGAAAATGAAGGAAATAATAGTTTTAGGTGACATCAAACAGGAAAGGAACTCTGAAACTCTTAGCTTGCACAACATCATATATTTAACACAGTTTGTCAGTTTATAGTTTAAAGATGTTTAAGAATTCAAATAGGTTTGTTAAATATAATTTACATATATAGTATTCTCATGGAATTAAAAAAGTCAAAATACAATTTTGAAAAGAATATACTTTACACCCTCAAAATGTAAACAACAAAATGAGTAAATATGTTAATTTTCTCCTCTGGAAGAGTACAGTTATACGTTAAACATTAGAGATTTTTACTTATAAATGTAATCAATTCTACACAACTAAAGGTCCATTTTTCAACTTTTCTTATTGGTTTTTTCCAGGAGGCAAGCACCCCGCGCGTTATCTGACAGAACCCGGAGCTATTAGCAGGAAGGTGTGGAAGTATGATCCTCGACACAAGGCATGGTCCAGGGTCAAAGACATGACCTACGCAAGGCGAAGTTTTGGTCTTGTTGGTTGCAACGGAAAACTCTACGTCATTGGAGGAAGAGACGAAAACGATAGGTTTGACCTTCTATATTTTAATCTAAATGAACTTGAAAGAATTAATTAACCAATGAGTTTATTCCAGTAATATTTGTTTCTACAAAGGTTAGGGAGCTGAAATTTTCCCAGGATATTTTTAGAACCTACTTTGTAAACTGTGTAAAATTTAAGTTCGGTGCATGGATGGGCACGTAATATAAAATTAAATATTTAAACCTCTTCGTGGGAGACTGTGTCTATCTTTGTACCGTATTGTATTATTCATGATATGTATTACAGTTAATTAAAAATATATTGATTTAATTTCTCATCGCAGAATCATGTCCAATGTGGAGAGTTTGGATGCGATGACCAACAGTTGGGTTGCAGCAGCATCCTTGAACCAGGCCCGAGCTGGAGCAGCCGTCAGCGACTTCCAGGGCAAGATCTGGGTGGCTGGTGGTCTTATCAGTGACAACACCATTGCCACTAACAGTGTAGAGTGCTATGATTGCCAGAAGAACGTGTGAGTACTAGAGTTCATGTTTGTAGGTTTCGATGGCTTTTTGAGTATTGTCTTTTGAGGTTATTCTTTGAACAGACTCACTTAACGGTTTTTTAAATTATAGGAAATATTTTAGAGGCTATAATTCATTACAACAAAGTGAAGTTGTTACGATGTTGGTAAGTATTTGAGCTATACAAGGTGAACAGCTTTGCTTGCATCTTGGGTTCCTCTTTGCATCTTTAGTGGCAGTTAATCGTATAACCATATATTGTGTTCAGCTCATGCATCTCACTTCAAAACACTCTAGAAGTGGTAACTTTGTAAGTTTTCAACACAGTTTCTAATTATCTATTCTCTGTTTACTTAATTTACTTTCTACTAATACTGTTGTGTTGTGTCAGGTGGACTGAGATTTCGAGTTTGCGCTACACACTAGCTTACGGAGTTATGCTTCCTGTCAACAACAAGCTTTTCTTGGCCGGAGGCGCTGTGGGGCTGCAAGACTCCACCTTACACGGTAGCGGAAAACAGGTAATGGGATACCATTCGTATACATACTCGAAAAAAAAAACTCTTTCAGTTTGGATTTTTTATTAGCTTCTACTAATTGTAATTTTATCGTAAAACTACATTTGATTTTCAGTTTCCCTATTATATAAAAACTCTCTACATCAGCAAGCTATAATGTGTTGCAGATAGACGTGTGGGACGAGGAGGCGAAAGTGTGGTGTATGGCTTCAATGATGGCAAAACCCAGACACGCCCACACAGCGGTTTACTTACGTGAGTCCATGACGAGCTTGGCTTGTAAAGCACACTTTACATTCTATAACCGTACTTGGGACTGCCAAATATCTTAAGATTAGTAGGCCATGTTTAGTGTTAGTGATGTATTTCAAAATCTCTCACTTACAAGAGTAAAGGGAAGTCTGGATAAATATCTGCAAATTGATTCACACTATTTTTAATTTCATTAATAGTTCATCAACAGAATTTAATCGGATCTCTCTTAACAATCTCTCTTTGATAACTAATTGTAAAAAATGATCTGGATGATGACAAATAATGTTCAAGATTGTTCAGTCATTCTCCTCCAAATATCCAGGATTGTGAAGCATATTCTGCTACAAATATGCAATATTGTGTAGCATATTCTCATCCAGATATCTAAGACTCTGAAGCATATTCTCCTCCAGATATCCAAGACTCTGAAGCATATTCTCCTCCAGATATCCAAGACTCTGAAGCATATTCTTCTCTAGATATCCAAGACTCTGAAGCATATTCTCTTCTAGATATCCAAGACTCTGAAGCATATTCTCTTCTAGATATCCAAGACTCTGAAGCATATTCTCCTCCAGATATCCAAGACTCTGAAGCATATTCTCCTCTAGATATCCAAGACTCTGAAGCATATTCTTGTTTAGATATCCAAGACTCTGAAGCATATTCTTCTCCAGATATCCAAGACTCTGAAGCATATTCTTGTACACAACAACATTATAAAACTAAAAAAAATCACCATATTTTTACAAAAGGTTTTATTGGTCATTATTGAATCTATCCACTGAACCAAGGCTAAAGATTTGCATGTTACAGGAGCTAACTCCGACATTGGCTACATGTTCATCATGGGAGGAATGTCCACCCGTCACAACTGCGTCACTGATCACGTGGAGTGCTGGCGAGTACAGGTGAGTTCAGCCCATGGATTCTCCTAGGATTTCTCAAAGAGCCGACTGGTTTACATCAAAATCTTTTTCTCAGGGCCGCAAGTAGTGGTGGCTCAAGATCGCTGGGGAACACCCTCCAGTAAAAAGGGGGGTTTGAGGTCCCTGTACAGTATTACAGTATTAATAGTGATGTTCTAGAAATCAGTTCAATGAAACAAAATAATGTTTTCTTGTACTTACGTATATTATATTCCATTACTGAAGTTTGTTTCTTGGAAAAATATAAGGAAATGAACAGATTCGTAAGGGTGTAAGTGGTGAGGGGTAAGGCTGAGTCACTAAGTTAAATATAGAAACGCCTAAGGTCATTCACCTCGATCCTTCTGGCAGTTTCTACTGCAAAATCTTTAAATATGGTGCTGCAAAAACCTGTGGAGTGGTTCCGATTTTTTACATCTGAATTTTCGACGCTCTAGTAGACATATTTGTTGTACAAGAACGTATTTCCGCGTAGAGGGCAATGTCGGATCGTTTTATTCCAATACCTTTCTGTTTTCTAATTTTGTAAAAAATTATTTTTTCACTGTTAATGGATTTGATTTGTTTTTTAGGATGAACAATGGATAACAGGAGTAGCACCTCTCCCCTCCTCCATGTCTGGATCGGCTGCTTTGGTTCTGCCGTACGGAACTTTCGGTTGATTATCGTAGTTAAACAACCACCTACTTAATCCTCTCATTACTACGTCTTCAACTTCCTTCATGTCCGAAGAAGGCTGTTTTGTCACTGTAATTTCAGGTTCATTCGGGAGGAACTAAAAGTAACATTCTATTTAAGTTTAGTTCTAACCCTCTTCAGTCTGATCAACAGGAGAATCTCTTATTTGCTTACTCGTTGTTAAATTAAACTAGAATCCAGTGTTCCGTTATGTTAAGCGAGTCGAACAAATTTACTTACTTCTAAACTGTCTGTACACTTTTGCAAAGAATATAAATGTAGTGTCATGATTAAATATTGGTTTATTTTTATCGTTATATCCACGTCGAGGTTAAAGTAGTTATTGAAATTCCTAAGTTAGTCCTATTAAGAGTTATAAAATAGTAAAGTACCTGGTGACCGAGCTTTGCTCGGATAGAATAAGATATGTATTATACAAGTTAATTAGCAAAATTAAAACAAATTTATTACTCAATAAAAACATATGTGGTTTAAATAAAACCGATTTCATACACCTTAATTAATATGGCATAACACTAAACAAAAATATAGTCCCCAGGTGGGGATCGATCTCATGTTGGCCCGTGAAACCTGCGTGCTAGCTACTGTGCTACGGCATTGGCCAAATTCAAGCTGTCATTGAAGGGTTTTTGGCCAACCTCAAATTGTTTTAGCTGATCTTATACTGTATTTAGTTATCCATACAGTTATTATTAGCCTGTGATCAACTGATTTTGTTAGAAACGGAATGAGGATTGAAAAGCAAAAGAGAAATTTAATTTACACCAATTAATTGGTTTGCAGTGGCTTCAAGCAATACAATGAATACGTTTTCTATCAAAACACGGAAGATTTTGGAGATACCTTTCTCTGCTTTAATTTCACACAGTTATTTTACCCTGTAGCTTTTAAAAGTTGTTTGGTAATTTGATAATTTTTCATTTATACATGATATAAATATTTATGCAAAACCTCTATTCACATATTATTCACCACCATCTTCAATCAAGAACTGTCAAACGGTTGTAAACAGATGTTTTGATTTGTACTGTTTACATTCGATTCTCCGTAAGCGTAATGTTAAATTTTTAAATTTTGAACTTAATATTACAAGAAAACAGAATTTTCCTGGACATTAGACCTATCTAGAACTTATTTCTATCAGAAATTAGTTAATTCCAAATTTAAAGAAAATCGTTAGAGCCGTTTTCGAGATCCGTGTCAAATATATATATATATAATCCCCAACAAAATACTCAAAAAATGTATTACCGAGGGGGTTCCCTCCATAAAATTCTAACAATTAATTAAACTTTGTTTCTCTTATTGTTATTTTCAGAAATTGGATGATTATTTTTGAAACTATAAACTTATAAATTTTATTCAGATAAACTTTAAAGAATATGATAAATCTTTATTATATTTTTAAAAAGAAGTTAATATTTTTGTTTCATAAATGACTTATTTTCCTCCGCTGCGATATATCGGTCCCAGGTGACATTCCCTGGAGAATGTTTGCTGAGGCAAGCCATATTTTCAATCCAAGACGAGCTCGAGATGGGATGTTTTGTTCATATTTTATGGGGTTTCTCATGCATAAAACACAAGTTGTCAGGTTCACGTACCTGTACAAATTGGTGTTTAAAAAATATCATTAAATTTACTGTAAATAAACTAAATTTTAAACTAAATTGTCATTTTCCTAAATGATTAAATAATGTCATCAATTAATCATTAGTCACTCAAAACTAAGATATCTAATGTAATATTTAAGAAGATTTTATAAAATCAAATTGGAAACAATTGAGATTTAAAAAAAAACATCACCATTTATTCCTTTGTTATTGTGGCCATAAAACTTAAATAATTGATTATTTTACAAAGTTATTTTGATGGTCATATTTCAATTATTTTATATATTTATAATTTTTTAGAAAGTTCAAAAATTGAATATAAAAGGGGTTCTGAAACTAGCAATTTTCTTATATATTTTTAAAAATTATTATACACATATTTTTAGGTTAATTGAAGTTCTGATGTTTATTGAAAAAAAAAAAAAAAAAATTTTTTATATGACCTTTTTTAAGATTTATGAGTTTTCAGGCAAGGATTTTTTAATCCAAACTTTTTCTATTAGTCCAATTTTGATGATTTATACCTCATTTTGTACAAAAATAATATTAATTTTGTGCATACTCATTGTTTTATCTCAATCCACCAAAGTGTTATCGGGCAATGATAAAATAAAAAAATAAATTGCTGTATGTATTTATAATTTTTTAATATTTTATTCCTATGATAAAATAATTCATCACAAAAAGTTGTGTAAAAAATGGTAAAAATATGTGTAAAAATGTCATTGTAATGATTTATTATCAAAAAGTTATAAGAACAATAAACAAATTAAAAATTTAATGTAAAAACATCTAACATTGACTCCTATGAGTGTGGCCATAAAACTTAAAATTTTTTTTTACAAAGTTATTTTTGTATATTTTATTATTTTTTTCTAATTATGAATATAATATAAAAAAAAATTTTAATTTTTTTTAATTGAATTTAAAAGTTCAGACCTTATGAACTGAACTTTCACATTTTCATATTTTCAAAGGTATTAGGTGTTGAACTAGGTAGACCTACTGTTTAAAATCAAAAAGTAAAATAAAATATTTATTTTACCCCTGGCATGCCAAAATTTATCTAAATCAGACCAAAGGTGTAAGCAGTGGTTCTGTACCCAACCATATACAAACACAGATAGGACCAGTATCAAATCAAAAACTCTTTTGGTTCAGGGGACCCCAAAATGGGTGTAGGTCTATCTATTGAAAACTGACGAAAAACAGTGTTTATAATTATTGTATCTATAAAAAGTTAAAAAGAAAAGCGACACTGATAGGAAAAATAAAACTGAATTGGGGAATTATAAAGTGTAAAAAATGTTAGTGAGGAGTTGAATTATATAATTTTGGGAACATTAAGTATCTAAATCTGCAATAAAATTTACAAAATTTCAATCCTCCATGGGCGTAGCTACTGTGAGGTACCTTCTCCCAGTAAGCAATTTTGAATACAGAACAACTTTTTGAGCCTGTGAGTGCAGACACCAATGTCCTCTTTGAAAGGTATTTTTTGGTAAGTTGTTTGTTGTTTGTAAGTTGTTGAGCTACATTTCATTCATCAGAAACTCATAGAAGTACGTAATAAACCGAATTCTTGGGTGTTTTATTATTGTGATCACCTCAATAATTAACTTTAGACTCCTTCAAAACAGTAAGGTGATTCGTGATGCATTTACGTAGTGCGTGATGTCGTAGAAAAGTGGCAGGCGCTGCATTAAAGTTGAAAGTCTGTGATGGGGGAGCGGCCTTCAGGCGTCCGCGTCCTTCCCGCCCCCACTCGCGGCGGCCATCATAAAGCTTCCAGGAATCTAGCGTTATCTCCAACAAGAAGGTATTTAATTCTTTGGAATTCTCTTGAATTCGTTCATATTTTTACTTGATGTTATTAATTATTTTTATGTTTTATACACCAGAGATCCAAAAGGATCATATCATATTTCTCTGTCTGTCCGTCCGAAAGTATTGTTTTGACAAAATTTTCGAATTTGAGTTGAGGGTGGATATATCGTTTTTGGGTCCCAAGAATAAACAAATTGGATTTCGACGTGATGTCTGTCTGCGTGTGTGTGCCTGGATGTGTACAGAGCAACAGCTTAACCCGTTGGTCCGATTTAGATGAAATTTGGTATTTGTGTATATATTTACCGTATCTCCAGGGGTTTTTAAATTTTTTTATTTTTAAGGGCAGTTCAACACTAAAAACCCTTTAACGTGAAAAATCCAAATTTCTCAAAAACGGCTCTAACGATTTTTATTGAAATTTGATAGTTTACAGTGAATAGAGTACTAAAAAATATGACACTACCCTCAAGTCTGTAAAAATGACGGTTCAAAAGTTATTGGCTTTTAAATGTAAAAATTATAATTTTTTTATTTTACACGTAAACAATAAAAGTAATTAATTTGACTACTACCATTGAAACCAGATAAAAAAGTAATCAAATTAGTATTTTGAATTATTTATCCACGACAAACGGTTCCAGAGAAAAGTTAAATCATAGAGGAACGGATTATAACTTTACTATCCGTTCATGAATGGTTAAATGTACTGTCCATGATAAACGCAGTACGTTGTCTGAGAGCGCCCAATGTTATTCTTATGGAGAATAATAAAAAATCTATTTATTTCCGTTATCTATGAAAGTTGGTTATAAGCGTAAGGTCAGATCCCCCAAAAACCCCCACTTAAAAAAGCTTTGTATTTTTCCCCTTCATAAAATCCTTAAAATTTCAACTTTGTTTCTCTTATTGTTATTTTCAGTACCGTAATTGGATTATTATTTTGAAACAATAGATTATTAAATGGTATTTAGATAAACTTTAAAGAATATGGTAGTTTTATAACAGATGTCTACAGTAAATTGATATAATAAGTGTCTATACGTTCAGTATTTCAAATTCATATTGTACCGTAGTGACACAAAAGCACCTTCTTGGTTGTTGGCACATTATAAAATTATTATAGTTATAACCGTTAGTTTTAGTCCGAAACGCCCCGAGTGGCCGACGTAATATTATATACCATCGCATCATTTAATGATTCATCTGGTTATATGTACTGTATCTCCAACGTAGATGGTGTTTTAAGAAACGATACAACATTACAGTCCTAGGTACATTTCATATACACACCGACCATGTGCAGGCCCAAACTACCACATTCATTTATTCCTCACAATAGAATAAGCCGTCTACGTCAATAGCGATCGAAACTACGTTTACTGGATAACTACGTTAAGCCAGAGAGGAACGGATTATTATACTTTACTATCCGTTCATCTATGGTTTAGTCCAGTTGTTGCATTCAATCTGTTGACACGCCCAAAAACATTTTTGAGTGAAGAGATTGTATACTCTATGCAATGTTTTCAAACCAAGAGCATGCGCAGAAAGGGCAAAATACTCGTACTAGCACTGACATCTGTTGACGAAACTCCCTTCATCGTATCTCGTATAGAGACGTCTGAATTTTGATAGTTGATAAAATGGCGGCCGAGGTGGCTGGTGCGGGTGTTAGCAATGCCGAAATTGTGAGAGGACAATCATTTGAAGTTGGTCCAAGGTACACTAATCTGGCTTACATCGGTGAAGGAGCTTATGGAATGGTCGTGTAAGTATCATTCTCAAAAAATTGTCATTTATACAAATTAAACTTCATAATTTCTGAAGGCTATGCTTTCATTGAACTCAGTAGTGTGACTGTAGGTTAATTTTAATGAGCTATTATTCAACACAGATCTCTGAAATTGAAAAGATTTACTACGTGAAATACTGAACAAACATTCAACAAGTCTTCTAGTTCTCCCACTAAGCCAGACTTTGTAATTTTAACACAGAGGATGATTGGTTTAGAATTCCCTTATTGTTTATTTACTATTGTTTTGAAGTTTCAGATTATAGATAACCGATTTTTCTTTAGTCAAAGTATGATGATGATTTGTTGTTAGAACATTAAATCTGAGGACTTTATTTCATGGATGACAATGTGTTTTAGATACCTGAGTTTTAGATTTCATAAAGTTTTGTGTAAAGTAGTATTTATGTCCTTATCCGATATATGAAACAATATAATTATACATGCACAGTGATTCCGAGCCAGTCCAGCAATTTTTTAGAGGTTATTGTTTTTTAAGTTTACAGATTATAGTTTTGGTTTGTGCTTTTTCTTTAGTCAAACTAAGGATATGCTTTATCTGTTAAACATTAAATCTCATGGGACTTTCATGGATGACTGTGTTGTTAGATACCTGAGTTTTGAGATTGGGTCATAAAGTTTTGAGTAGGTTATTTAGTCCTTTCACCAGATATTTACCAAACCAATATAATAACATGCACAGTGATGCGAGCCAGTCCAGCCCAATTTTTTTAGAGGTTTATTGCTTAGTTTTAAGTTGAACTTTAAAGTATATGGGATTTTGGTCCAGCTTATATCAAACGTAGGCCTACATTGACTTTTAACTTAGGCTATATTACCAATTTATACTTGGACAAGGTTTGTGTCTTTCTAAACCCACCGATCATAATTATTGTCTTAGACAAAGAGAGTGACTGGTTGATTTATCGGTTTACTCTTTACTAGCTTTTGGCTTTGTAGCATATTGTGTTATTTGCAAATTAATTGTAAACTTAGGTTAGCTGTGAGCCCAGAGTGACAATACCGACCGGACTATTTATATTTTTCAGAGCCTATTTTCTGTTTGATCAATCTTAATTTCTTTTCCCATGTTATCAGTGTCGATGGGCAATGCTTTAAATAATATTGAAATTCAAGGGTTATGATATTAAGAGGTGAATTTACTAAAACTCAATTAGTCAACAGTAAATTAATAGCGATGCTGAATAGAAATACAAATATAAGAAAAAAAAGAATAGTTATAGAAATACTGGTGTTGAAGCATAAACTTGAATAAATTTTAATGAAATTACGATTGTACTGGATCCTGGAATTAAGTTAGGTTGGATATATTTTTAAACTATTACCTAATAATATTTGTTAACATATTTTATTCCTAAGTTAACACCTCAGAGTAGAGCACTGTTTATTGAATGATGGTGTGCAAACTATCTATACCATAGATTTATCATCCGCGTCTTCAGTAACATACCAGCATGATCATAAATAAAAGTCAGATAATCTTGCAGTGCTTATAGGGACAGTGGCGTGTCTTTTAGGCTACATGGAGGTCATGAATTGTGAATAGTTATGAACAATGGTCTGTCGATGTGATACCTCTGGTGTGCATTAACGTTCACACCATTGAATACTACGTTCATCCACAAAGAACATCCTCATAATTAGACTAGTTAGTAATTCAGAAGCAAAAGTGGTTCGGATCCCATGTTAAACTGTAGGTCCGTTGGATGCCATTGGCTGTTAGGCTATTAATTAACAGTCCTGTTTAAGCTACACGTCAGCCCTATCCAGTACCATACCTTTCTCTTTCATACTTGGCCTAAAATACTACCTGGGTAGGTCACCATTTTAGAAAGTAATAAGTAATAATAATAAGTTATCAAGTAAACACAAACTTCAAAACAGCAATTCATTTTGAATTTCTGATTAATCTTTTAAAATATAACTGATCAGCCTTCTTAATTTATAGCAGTTTACAAAACGATCTTATATGAGGACCATCGTAGCATACTTTTATCGATAACCGATTCAATAGGCTATATCGATAGTTTTAGTTTCCAATATAAATTAATATTTCATTAATTATATTAAAGAAAAATCTACAGTTACATTGGTACTCCAGTCTAGGTCATCCAGTGACCTGCTGTTTACAAACAGTCCTTTGTTCCAGCTCTGATTCATCACTATATTAACTCATACTTTCTACTCTACCAATAAATAGGCCCAGCCCCCAAAAAAGATAGGATCCATTTATCATTTTCTGTAAAAATGGTGGTTGCCTTAAATTTAAATATTTTCAGAATTAATATATATCTTGCTAAAAGATTAAAATCTAACCTTTTATAAGTAGTTTGTAATTGTTTAAAAATTCCTTTGAACTTAATGTAAGTTACTTTATTTGAAATTTTTACTATTAACTTTAGGTAGGCATTCATTTCTCACCTCTTTGCTTCAACATTACCGTACCAGATACAGTGTCAAACAAATTACAGTATGTTAAATTACAGTTCTGAACAAAGGTGATAGCTGGAGTCTTACAGCCACAATTGTGTTTTTGGGGTCGTTTGAACATGCAACGGCATATTTGTTGAACACACCGAAAAATTGAGAAATTTTAAGGAGAAGCGGTCTAATCCCTCAAATGTTTTTGGTAATCCAAGTAATCATATTGTGACTTCTTCAGTGAAGTGAAAGACCTCACCTATGAGGCTGGCTCGAAGACTGTAATCATTACCTCCTCCATGGCCGAGAGCCATCCGCCATTATCTGCTACGGTTATTAGCCATAACTTGAACCTGCTGGTTTCCAATTTACGTACCCCTGTTAAGGCGGAATTTGAAATAACTCACTACTGATTACTTTTTATCAAAGACCTAGGCTAGTTTTGGGTAGGATAAGTCGCAATTGTTTACCTATTCCTATTCGTAGAAGAACGTTGTTGGGTCATAAAAAAACTTTTTATCAATTCATTTTTTCAGAACATGCTGTTTTAATTCTTGAATATTTAACATTCCTTCAAAGGCTGTTTACTCAGTTTGTAACTCAGATGTCGTGTAAGATGGTTGTGATGCGATCTTATAGTCTTGTAATAACTAAGGTTGACATTTTCCTTTGACAGGACTGTTAATTAATAGCCTATCAGCCATTGTCATCTAAGGGACCTAGAATTTAAAGGGACCTAGAATTTAACATGGGATCCAAACCACTTTTAATCTAAATTATCAACTGGTCTAATTATGAGGACTGGTCTTAATGGATGAATGTAATATTCAATAGTGTGGATGTTAATCTACACCAGAGAATATCACATCCACCAACCACCGCTCGTAAGTATCCACAATTCGTGAACAGGATCATTTATTTTTACAACCACTGTAGTGGTAATTATAGATTAAATAGATCCTAATCCTCAGTTTTGATTTTGTGATAAAAAGGAACTATTTAAATCTCATATGGTCCTCGGTCTATACAAAGTGCCTGAGAAAAGATTAAAAACTGTCTAGAGCAGTGGTTTCCCAACTGTGGGTCACGACCCACCACTAAGCCGCAAAAGGGTGTCAGGTGGGTTGCGACATAGGCTCAAAAGTAAATTTTAACTTTAAAAACAAATGTGTAATTTATTGAACACACCGCTAACTCAAATAATTTAAATAGCTTCTTGCCTGTGGGAAATTCGCTAAAAACTAAAATTTTCTTAAAATATCATTTAAAATAATAAAGAATATTAGCAGGGAAGCAAGATAATGTCACGTCAAACCGGCCGGCACGGCACGGTAACTACCTTCCGTATTTCCTATACGATACTGATATTGCTAACGTTGAAATGAAGCATTTGATGGTATTTAGTACCACATACTTAAGTGAGCAATATTTTTAACATTGGGGTTTTTGAAAAATAAATATAGAAATAAACGGGCAGGGGAAAATGACTTGAGACTGAAAATATCCTCATTTAATCCTGACATTGAATGTCTCGTTGAATAAAAACAGTGCCATAAATCACATTAGTAAACGACCTCTTCAAGCTATAACTTTGTAGCTAAATGGTATTTTACTCTTTATATAATCAAAAACCGAGTAGGCCTAATCATATTTCATTATGTGTTATGTGTTTTATGTTTCCTGGTAAATATTAAGCAAAAAAAAAGTATTTCATACCAAATTTTATTGTTGGATATATTTTGTTTAAATCAAAGGAAACAATTTAAACATGTGACGAAATTTTTGTTTTATCAAGCTCTGAAGCGGATTACCTGGTGTTTAGAAATATCTTAAATACTAGTGGGTCACGAAATAATGTTTAGATTGTAGTGGGTCGTGGGTCAAAAAAGTTTGGGAACCACTGGTTTAGAGGAATGAAGTTATTAGCTAGCCAACAATGATTCTTTGTTATAAAATCCTTCTATGACGAACCTAATTACGAAAAAACATAACAAATTAGACCGTTGTGAAATCTTCTAATGAGTATTTAATGTTAGCTTTATGAGCTTCATACGGAGGAAGTGGAAGGCTTGTTATCACTGCTTCTTTTATGACTCCATTTATCAGCGTGTAATAAAGAGTGGGGAAATGTGGCTTTGAAACAGTTACTCTAACACTTGTTATTATATTGTACTCTTATAACCTTTCCGCATTCAATTTATTAATAATTCAATTCATTCCGAATTCAATTTATTAACAATTCTATTCATTCCACATTAAATTTATGTTTATTATATCAATTTATTTATATTATATTTGATTCCGCGTAGCAACAGGTGTACTCAATAAATTTTGGTTCCGTTGATTATTGTTTTTGAAGATAATCGCCAACTACAAGTTTTTAAAATATATATTTTTCTATAGTTAAGTAAAATAAAACAAAATTTCTATTCACAGTCCTTGAAATATGAACTTAAAATATTTTAAATGTCTTATAATAACATTTACTTTACACTTATAATTTTGATCGTAGATTGAAGACTTAACTAGAGTTGATTTAATTTTTGGAACCTACATTAGGTTTTTTGGGTTGGAAATTTTTTTTAATTTCCCCATGGTTTGTAGATGTTAATTTTAGCAAATATCTTGTAGGAAATTTATTTAGCTTTTACCGTCGTTCTTTTGGTAAGACCTAGGCCAGAGACCAAATACATTTTTTGTTTTGGGGTCAACAGATGCCAAAAATACCATTTGTTCGAAATATATATCCATTCAAAGGGGTTTTAGTGGGTGTTTCATACCCTAAAATTGGGTTTTATGGAGTTTTACAGATGATTAGTTAATTTTAAAAATAATTTGTTCTAAGCGTCATTTGAATCAACTAAAAAAACAATTCAGAATAGTTATTGTTATTGATTATAATTAAAACTATTTCATATAATTATAAATAATGACATGGGTTAAGTGAGTTTGATTAAACATACCTAGAAAATAATAAAAAAATATTTATTGTGTATAACTGTTTTGCACATACACACAAAATGGGATGCTTTTGGGGGGAAAATTCAAAAAATTTTAAATGTAAGCCCCATTGAGTGAAGCCTCATTTTAACATGTTCGCGACAGAATCGAAAATACAGATATTTTTACTTCGCAGAGCCAATGTATCTAAAAAATTACCAAAATCCGCATTTAGGGCGGATATATATGCGAACGTGTACCCAATCGGGTACACACTTATTGAAGGTCTTCTGCTAGGGGCGGAAACACATTTCAGCTATATTTACTGCGACCATGTTGGTCATCAACGGCATTAGAAAACACAGCGAGTGTACACGTTCGGCGCACAACACGCTTTAATAATGTACTGAGTGTACCCCATCAGGTACACTGCCGCCATTTAAAAATCACCCGTGTACCCGACCGGGCGCACTACGTCGTGAATGTGTTAAAAAGATATATGATTAATTTCTTAAAACTATTGAGTTATTTCGTCTCAGTGGAATTTTAAAAATGTGGTGGTTATTATCAAAGATGAGGAAATTCGCCAAGGGTGCAGGTTTCTGCGACAAAGTGTGTATTTCCTTCTACGTGCCGTTTTGTCGATACGGGATTAATTTTATTGGTGTTATACCACTCCCTTTGGAATATTATCAGTTGGTGACACAGACCTACTTGTTGTTCTTATCAGCGTTCCACAAAGATATACCTTACTGTTGATTAGATTTCTTGACTTGTCGATTTGAAAACTTACTTTCTTTTACGATGTGCTAGCTTCTAAAAATCACTAAATATGTACAGAAAAAATAGTTTTAAAATAAAAATGGGCAGATACTATTTAAAAATAAAATACTGCTTTTAATAATAATAATAGCTGCTAATACAGTAATGAATATGTAATAATTGAAAATCAAAATTATAAAAATCACATTAAGTTATAGAGAGATTATTTAAAGCGCAACTTTGTACCAAATTTCATTAAACTGTCAGCGTTCTCTTAGGGTCTTTTCGCAGGCAGATGTCAGTCCGAATACCACTTTTTTGAATTCATAGAGCCTCACAATGGATATTTCTTCAAAAATTTTGTCAAAAACAATGCTTTCTCCATTTGCGGTGCATAGGATCCATTTCTTGAATCAGGTTCATGCTACTTTTGAAATTTTACAAATTATTTTGTTGTTAGAAAAGGTTTCTAAAGTGATATGAGTGGAGATATTTATACCACTGTTTCTGTTTTCCTCGGTAAAATCTTTTTCTCAATGTTTAACCTTGTGTGAACATTCACTTCATTAATATGAAATATTTATGAATAAAAAATTCTCAACACACTCTGTATTAGTTTCTGACTTGAAAATACAAAATATCGTCAAACGAATTGAGAACACAATCGGGATGAAGAACATGGAATACAACTGACAGGTTGTATTTTACAGCAATATGCGGGATTTGGAATTGATGAATGGGAAGGATTTGTTCCGTACAAGTTGGGGTTCGATATGTTTAACTGAAGATGTGTTATAAATTGCTTGCGATATATTTAGTTTGCGAATTTTTATTTGCACTGATTAACGTTATCTGTAATAAATCATGATCTAATTTGAATAGTTAATGAGTCGTTTCTATAGAATTTGACTCTAGACTGCTGGTGTTACTTGCGTATTTCTTTGGAATCAGAGCTATTTTGCTGTATAGCTTTGTATTTGCCCATTAATAAAGATTTAAACCCCTCCGAGAGCTAACTATTTTAGTAAAAGCTTTTTCTGTTTTATATAGATTATGTTCAGAAATGGAATAGTTGCACTATAAATCCCCACATTTTCATTCAAATAATTTTTTTTTTAAATTTGTTTATATTGTTTATTTATTTTTTTGTTTATTGCACTGCATCCTCCAGTCGGGAGGATGCAGTGCCCTCTGATGTGTGGGCGGAGCTATCTCAAAATGGGAGAAGACCAAGTGAAAAACAACAAAGAATGAAAATGGCGGATATATCCGTTTGCCGCTCTTTGTGAAAATAACATGCGCGGATCCGGCATACGCTCGCTAAGGGTTAATAAAGTCCTGCTAGTTTTAAATGTAGTGCTGCATTTAGTTTTGAAAATATATATACCCTTTTGTTGTGAGTTTTGTCTGTAAATTATTTAGAATTATTGTATTCTTTGGTTATTTTTAATATACTCTACAATTCTAAATTTTTGTCTTTTTGTTACGCTCCTCCGTGAAAAAGAGACCACCCACAAAGATTATACCTATTTTCGTTATTATATACCTTTTTGAGAAGGTTTTTGTTTCTTTAAACTGAGCCACGAGATAATACTTGTAAATAAAGTAATTTGCTCTAAAAACCTTGTTTTGAGCTATATTAGCAACATTATTCATTTAAAGTAAGTATAGAGAAAGAAATAACAAAAAATCCCAATAAAATAATATTAGTAATTAATTAATAACCAACGCCATTATGAATTCCAACGATTTTGTACAAATAATCAGCTTTCAAATTAAAATCAACATTGGATTCATTGATCGTTGAATTTAAACCTATTCCAAAATTAATTAAAATGTAAAATGCAAATGTAAACACAATTCTAGTAATGGTACACATATTCTAACTTAAAATGAATACTTAATAAATGTGTTGAGAATATTTTCCCTTTTAATTTATTTTACTTATTTTTTCAGGTTAATAAATACTATATCTCTACCACGGAGTCTTACAACCCGTACAAAAGACAGGCTAATTAAATTAGCTTAGTAACTAATAAAAAATTAGTAATAACACACTTAAAAAACCGTTTTTTATGCCATAAACTTAGTTGTCAAACTTTAATATTTCAATATTCTATTTTTAGGAATAGAAAGTAAGGATTGTAAAAAGATTTATAAAATGGATTTGTATTTATTTTCCATTTCTCGTGAAGATTATTTTAACTGAACATATATAAATTAATAAAATCATAACTTTACTCTAGCAAAAGTGACTGAGATATACGATTTTACTTATCTAATTTTTCAAACAATAACTTCACTGTTACACTCATTTCATCGAGTGTATATTCGGTAACGGTGAACGTTATTTTTAATTTTTCAGTCAAATATATGTCAGTGTTGATTCCCTGAAGCGCAATGTAAATGTAATGTTTTATTTGAGACCAGGCCGATGTGAGAGAATTCTCAGTAATAAATCATTGCCCTCGTGAATACTGTGTGAATTTTAAACTGCATTCATAAAGTTAAGAGACCCAGTTTATATAAAACGTTCATGAGAGTAACAGAAATGTCAAACCATTATTTTTTTAGAGCTCTTGCCATTATGATGGTAATTAGTATTTGATTTGATGTTCGAGTTTCGATTCAACAAATTGCACTCTTGACACAGGAACTACTCTTTGAAATCAAGTGGATAAAGCCCTTTAAAAGGTTAAGCTACAATATTCAAACTTTTATTTTAATTAATTGATAATTATGGAATGTTGAAAAGAACTATTAGGCGTAATACTTCTGAAGAAATTTTAGAAGAAATTTTTTTTATTATAAAAATATAATTAACTTCTAAAAGAATCCTAGTTTTTTTATTGAATTCAATTTAAAATACACACTTTAGGGGCAAAAACTGAAAGTATTAAATCTAGTTATTCATAAGCCTTTACAATCCTAACAAATATTTATTTTGAGTTAACACATTGTATGACTCATTACATTCACAATTTTTAAATAGCTCGAATAACCATACCACACATTTAACATTGAAAACATTATATAAATAAATATTGACTTTATTAAACAAGTTCATAAAAATAAATTTTTGCTCTACAAGATCACTCTTGTGTTCAAAAATTAATAATATTACTAAGTAGCAGTACCAGTAACAAAATGTTTTCATATTTTTAACTTTGTTTAGCTACTATTTCTTAAACACATAAATAGTTAGTTAAGTATTAACCCTTAAAGCGCTACTGAAAATCTTGGCTTCTGCTCGTTTGGTTTAAAAATCTAAATATTATCTTCCCAATGTTTTTTTTTACTTTGGCAGCTTGAATTAATATGAATTAGATAATAGGCATAAATCAGAAATTTGCTTCATTTTTATTTATTGAAAATTTTAAGACTATTTTTAGGTATCAAAAAAGTAATTTTTTTGTCTGGATGAGCCATTTCAACTAATAATAATTAGTAAATAAATCCTATACATTAAAAACATTCACACCGTATACACTATTTACTGCTAAAAACAGTGAAAATAAACACACATCGACAAACAGCTGTAAACAGCTGGCCGTAAAGACTCGCGTATATAAGCGTAAGCAGCAGTACGGGAGCGAAGAAACACTGGCCAAAGTTGCCTAGCAACGTATTTCAGTCACTAAATATTCCAACAAAGATGCCGTATTGGTTTTGTGAGTTCATAGTGGCAGAAGCAACATCGCCATGCACTCTATCGGTTGTTTCGCAAACTACAGCGCAGTTAATGTAGCGAAATGATTGCGTCCAAAGGCGTTAGCTACACCGTGTGACCCTACTGTGCTGCGTTAAAGGCGCTAGCCGTCCGATAAGGGTTAAGTGATTTTGACTGTGGTTTTCAATGTGCTTCGATTGCAAAATTGTAATTTTAGCGAATTTCCCAAATAGGAAATTAAGCCATTACAAAAGTTCTCATGGTAAGACCTAGAACTGGAACCGATTTTTTTCTTGGTTCCCCATACTCTCATTACTCTAATAAAAATAGTCTGATCTTTATTAAATTTGTTACGTAAAGGATAATTTTAAGGTTTAAGTACGAAAAACAGACTCATCGCTGTATCAAAATTGTTTTTTTCTGTGGGGGGAGGGTTGTGCCGCAAAATTGGGTTTTATGGATTTTTAAAAATGAATTATTTTTAAACTATGGGTCTTGGCATAATTAGAAGCAACGCAGAAATACAAACATTTAGAAATCTGTCTTTAATCTGTGCTCTATGTCAAAATAGTTACTGAGATATACAAAGTTAGTAGCGTAAATACTCCTTTCATACGAGTTGAACAGGCCATGTGAGAATGACCAAACATAGTATGTCTGACCTTTTTATGTGTACTACTGTATTGCACTTGCCCTCAAAATGAGAAACTTTTGAGACGGATACAAATTTTTAAATGGGAGCCCGATTAAGTACGGTACTTAATTTTAAAAAGAAAATGCGTTGTGGAAACTAACTATAGGTCTTTATCGTTATCTCAATCCAATGGAATTTTCACACTTGAGTAAAGTATTTTAAAAGTAAACCTTGCATGGTTGAGATAGGTTTTTGAAAAAATTAATAAAAAAACTTTGATGATCTCCTGCAATAGGGATATTCGTTACTTTAATTTCTTTGTTTATGTAAATAAATTAAGTAAATTTTGTCTGATTTTACCATCTGTACGAACACATTAAATATGAACATAATGTTTGTGTATCCCTAAAGAAGTCCAATTTAACTTTGAAGTCGGTCCCGTGTGTCCGCAGGTAATGCACAAATGTAAATATGGTGGGACTAATGGGCAAACAAGTAGGGAAACGAAGTTGTCCATCGGCAAGACAAGCGGAACTCCACCACTCGGCCGACGTGCGAACTTTCCTTCACTTCACGGCTAAATTGATATGTTGGCAAACTTTTGATTACACTAAACATTAGACTTGTGCTATCGTGGTCTTCTATTAGCATTTCATGCAATGCAATCATTCATACATGTTATGATGTTTCCTATTCGATGGAAAAGCTCATGGATAGCTTTTTGAGGGAGGACCTTTTAAACCAGGACCATGTTTAGCTCACGTCTTGAATCAGGACGGTTTTAGCTCGTGGTTCTCTTAATCAGGACCGTGTTTAGCTCAAGGACCTCTTAAATCAGGTCCAAGTTAGCTCGAGGTACTCATAAGTCAGGACTATGTTTAGCTTGAACTATTGAATCCGGTCCGAGTTAGCTCAATGTACTCTTAAATCAGGTCCAAGTTAGCTCGAGGTACTCATAAGTCAAGACTATGTTTAGCTTGAACTATTGAATCAGGTCCAAGTTAGCTAAATGTCCTCTTAAATCAGGTCCAAGTTAGCTCGAGGTACTCATAAGTCAGGACTATGTTTAGCTTGAACTATTGAATCAGGTCTTAGCTAAATGTCTTAAATCATCCAGTTAGCTCAATGTCCTCTTAAATCAGGTCCAAGTTAGCTAAATGTCCTCTTAAGTCAGGACTATGTTTAGCTTGAACTATTGAATCAGGTCCAAGTTAGCTCAATGTCCTCTTAAATCAGGTCCAAGTTAGCTCGAGGTACTCATAAGTCAGGACTATGTTTAGCTTGAACTATTGAATCAGGTCCAAGTTAGCTCAATGTCCTCTTAAATCAGGTCCAAGTTAGCTCGAGGTACTCATAAGTCAAGACTATGTTTAGCTTGAACTATTGAATCAGGTCCAAGTTAGCTAAATGTCCTCTTAAATCAGGTCCAAGTTAGCTCGAGGTACTCATAAGTCAGGACTATGTTTAGCTTGAACTATTGAATCAGGTCCAAGTTAGCTAAATGTCCTCTTAAATCAGGTCCAAGTTAGCTCGAGGTACTCATAAGTCAGGACTATGTTTAGCTTGAACTATTGAATCAGGTCCAAGTTAGCTAAATGTCCTCTTAAATCAGGTCCAAGTTAGCTCGAGGTACTCATAAGTCAGGACTATGTTTAGCTTGAACTATTGAATCAGGTCCAAGTTAGCTAAATGTCCTCTTAAATCAGGTCCAAGTTAGCTCGAGGTACTCATAAGTCAAGACTATGTTTAGCTTGAACTATTGAATCAGGTCCAAGTTAGCTAAATGTACTCTTAAATCAGGTCCAAGTTAGCTCGAGGTACTCATAAGTCAGGACTATGTTTAGCTTGAACTATTGAATCAGGTCCAAGTTAGCTAAATGTCCTCTTAAATCAGGTCCAAGTTAGCTCGAGGTACTCATAAGTCAGGACTATGTTTAGCTTGAACTATTGAATCAGGTCCAAGTTAGCTAAATGTCCTCTTAAATCAGGTCCAAGTTAGCTCGAGGTACTCATAAGTCAGGACTATGTTTAGCTTGAACTATTGAATCAGGTCCAAGTTAGCTCGAGGTACTCATAAGTCAGGACTATGTTTAGCTTGAACTATTGAATCGGGTCCAAGTTTGCTTGAGATACTCATAAGTCAAGACTATGTTTAGCTTGAACTATTGAATCAGGTCCAAGTTAGCTAAATGTCCTCTTAAATCTACTCATAAGTCAGGACTATGTTTAGCTTGAACTATTGAATCAGGACCGTGTTTAGCTCGAGTACATTTTAAATCAGGTCCAAGTTAGCTCAATGTCCTCAAGAACCAACTTTAGTTCCAGTACCTCCTAAATCAGTACCACTTTAGATCCGTAAGTCAGGACTATGTTTATCTTAAAGAATTTTTTAATCAGTACAGTATTTAAACTCAAGGACCTCTTAAATAATTTGTCTTTTCAAATTATGTCACCATTTTTATTGAGAACCTTTAGAATCTTCTTCAGTTTAATTAAACGAAAACCTAGCTGAAGATTTGCCATAGTGTTTTATGAACGCTAAGTAATACAAGAGAATCCAACGATATAATATGTATTTTTTTTACTACAATTTTGATTAAACAATTTTTTTCCACTTGATTTAAATAAAACACGCCAAATTAAAAAGAATGTGTTTAGTAATTTAAAAACCTCATATCTGTCAGTCACAGAGGACTTCCAGACAATTAAGCCTTAGATGTTGTTATTTTTAATAAAAACTCATCAAATGGTTAGTTGAGAGTTCTTGAACACCCTGTATGCATGTTGTAATTACCTAAATGACGTCAAATGTGCGAGTACAAAGCAAAAAAAAACTGTCAAGAGCACTAATCTCTTATACGCTGCAACCTTTTGCAATGTTTCAAGTGTATTTGAACATCATTAAGTTGATTACATGGCAGAGCTTAAATCCTTTCGTAATTAATCCAAGTTCCAAGAACACGTTGTTTTCACTAATTTTCGTTACCTCTATTATATTGCGTGATTGGTCCTTAGTATGAACTAGCTTTGTATGGGTTGTACGATTCAGTAAATGAATAAAGATTATTGTACCAAAATGTAAACCTGAAATCCTAAACAAATAAGTACAAAGAAAATAAATCAATACCCAGCTTTACCATACGAGGGTCATTCAATAATTAAAGAGACAAACAGGTGTAGCGTGTTTAGCTCGAGGACCTCTTAAATCAGGTTCCAAGATAGCTCGAGGTACTCATAAGTCAGGACTATTTTTATCTTGAACTATTGAATCAGGACCGTGTTTAGCTCGAGGACCTCTTAAATCAGGTCCAAGATAGCTCGAGGTACTCATAAGTCAGGACTATTTTTATCTTGAACTATTGAATCAGGACCGTGTTTAGCTCGAGGACCTCTTAAATCAGGTCCAAGTTAGCTCGAGGTACTCATAAGTCAGGACTATTTTTATCTTGAACTATTGAATCAGGACCGTGTTTAGCTCGATGGACCTCTTAAATCAGGTTCAAGTTAGCTTGAGGTACTCATAAGTCAGGACTATTTTTATCTTGATCTATTGAATCAGGACCGTGTTTAGCTCGAGGACCTCTTAAATCAGGTCCAAGATAGCTCGAGGTACTCATAAGTCAGGACTATTTTTATCTTGAACTATTGAATCAGGACCGTGTTTAGCTCGAGGACCTCTTAAATCAGGTCCAAGATAGCTCGAGGTACTCATAAGTCAGGACTATTTTTATCTTGAACTATTGAATCAGGACCGTGTTTAGCTCGAGGACCTCTTAAATCAGGTCCAAGTTAGCTCGAGGTACTCATAAGTCAGGACTATTTTTATCTTGAACTATTGAATCAGGACCGTGTTTAGCTCGAGGACCTCTTAAATCAGGTCCAAGTTAGCTCAATGTCCTCAAGAACCATCTTTAGTTCCAGTACCTCCTAAATCAGTACCACGTTAGATCCGTAAGTCAGGACTATGTTTATCTTAAAGAAATTTTTAATCAGTACAGTATTTAACTTAAATAATTTGTCTTTTTAAATTATGTCACCATTTTTATTGAGAACCTTTAGAATCTTCTTCAGTTCAATAAAACGAAAACCTAGCCGAAGATTTGCCATAGTGTTTTATGAACGCTAAGGAATACAAGAGAATCAAACGATATAATATGTATTTATTTTTACTACAATCCTGATAAAACATTTTTCCAGTTAATCTAAAAACACGCCAAATTAAAAAGAATGTGTTTAGTATTTAAAGAAAGTCATATCTGTCAGTAACTGAGGACTTCCAGACAATTAAAATATGATATTTAGATTTTATACTGATTCAAGCCTTAGATGTTGTTATTTTTAATAAAAAACTCATCAAATGGTTAGTTGAGAGTTCTTGAACACCCTGTATGCATGTTGTAATTACCTAAATGACGTCAAATGTGCGAGTACAAAGCAAAAAAAACTGTCAAGAGCACTAACCCGTTATACGCTGCAACCTTTTGCAATGTTTCAAGTTGTATTTTGAACATGTTTAGTTGATTACATGGCAGAGCTTAAATCCTTTCGTAATTAATCCAAGTTCCAAGAACATGTTATTTCCACTAATTTTCGTTACCTCTATTATATTGCGTGATTGGTCCTTAGTATGAACTAGCTTTGTACGGGTTGTACGATTCAGTAAAAGAATAAAGATTATTGTACCAAAATGTAAACCTGAAATCCTAAACAAATAAGTACAAAGAAAATAAATCAATACCCAGCTTTACCATACGAGGGTCATTCAATAATTAAAGAGACAAACAGGTGTAGAAGGGAAAAATTTTATTTTAACGAAACAACACTTTTACTACTTTTCAACATAATCCCCTTGAACATTTATGCATTTGTTCCAACGGACCACGAGCTTTTTTATGCCAGCTACAAAGAACTCTTTATCTTGGTGTTTGAGCCAATTTCCCACAAACTTCTTGACATCCGCGTTGTCCTGGAACCTCTTTCCACGTAGTGCCTCTTTTAGTGGGCCAAACAAGTGGAAATCACTGGGGGCTAAATCGGGACTGTAAGGGGGGGTGAGGCAGTACCTCCCACCCCATTTTTTCAATGGTTTCTCGAGTTAGTTGAGCAGTGTGAGGGCGTGCATTGTCTTGTTGGAGAATCACACCTCGTCTCTGAGATCCACGACGTTTCTCTCTCATGGCTGGCTCCACTTTGTTGAAAAGCTTATCCGAGTAATACTGGCTGTTAATTGTGCGTTGCTCTTCAAGATAATCACAAAAAATGGACCTTCAGCGTCCAAGAACACCGTCACACATGACTTTTCTGCTTAATGCTTGTGTTTTTGAATCTTTTCCTCACAGGTGAGCTGGTGTGAACTGAGCTTTGAACTGTTCTAAACTTGTAAAAATTTGCACGATTCAAAAAAACGTTCACCATACACTTTAGTCATTCTAGAGTATACAGGGTGTTTCAGAATTCCCTACCAATACTTTAGGGCATTGTTCCTGGGTAAGAAACATATCTAAATATCATATTTAAATTGTCCGGAAGTCCTTAGTTACTCACACAGCCTCCATTTTATTTTTTTTTCACATATAATATTTTTTCTGAGTAATGGTTAAAAGTACAGAATTGAAACTTGAAGCTTAGTTGCAGTGCATGTAAAGGCATGCGACTTGAGTCTGCCACAACAATGCAACAGTCTCCGCCTGCTTACTGTCATTAAAATTCTAGCGGTCACCTATCATTAAAGCTACCATATCTCAGTTAATATTTGTCTAATTTAAAACAATTTGGTGTCGATCGATTTGTAATTACATTACCTAAAGTAAGTTATTCTTGTAAATTTTCTTTTAAATCAACGGTTCACGAGTTATTTGAGAAACTAAATTTTAAATGGCCACCATTTTGTTTTATGAATTTGAGAAATTGTCATAATTTTTTTGTAGCTTTGTCTATTTTCCATAAATGTTTGTGCAAAGTTTCAATTCTGTACTTTTAACCATTACTCAGAAAAAATATTATATGTGAAAAAAACAAAATGGAGGCTGTGTGAGTAACTAAGGACTTCCGGACAATTAAAATATGATATTTAGATATGTTTATTACCCAGGAACAATGCACTAAAGTATTGGTAGGGAATTCTGAAACACCTGTATATTCAGAGGTTTTTCACCTTCAGCGAGTAAAAAACGAATAACAGAACGTTGTTCAACTAATGTGGAGTTTTCAAGTAGACTTGCCATCATTAAATGTATTTTTAAGGTTATAAACACAACAATGTTGATTAATCAGCTGATCAGGACCTATCCCAGTGCTGCCAACTTAAAGCTGTAAAAGTACAAAAAATACACTACTAACAGATTTCTCCCCAGACCTGTTTGTCTCTTTAATTATTGAATGACCCTCGTATAACATTACTTTACAATTAAATACAGATTAGAACATTTATAGCATTATTAAAATTAGTTATACGTTAAAATAGCTTTTTAATATCGAATTTCGAAATGGGTTTAAAAAACATGGACCAATATAAACTAACTAATATTGATTTTGATTTGACAACAGTTTGTTTTTTATTTCTTTTAAATCATTAAACCACAAAGACAGCTTATTATTACCAGTAGTTGATTCATTGAAAACTGAAAGCAAAATGTGACTATTATCGCGTAAAAAGTGGGTTTTTAAATGCTCGTTATTTACTTTTCAAGGGTCGGCGCACAATATAAAGCATTGAAAAACTTTCTCTAGAGAACGCATGTGAAAATCTTAGAGAAAACCAAGTTACATTGTTATCAGTTCCCCTGTTTTTTTTCGGAGAAGACTGCGTAAAATGCCTCCTGGAGCGTCACAGACAAATAGACAGACAGACACAAATTGAGATAAGACTTGTTTAAACTGCTTAACCATATGAAACGTAAAAATAACTGAAAAATGCATAACTCTGAGCGATGTACAGACAAAACTCTAATTTTATTTATATAGATTAATTTGGTTTGTTGTATACTAAAAAACATTACAAGGGACTAATTCAAAAACTGAAAAAATGTTCTAATATAAACGATTAATTTTACTGTCTTTCACCTAAGTGTAAGGAGAAAGTAACTATTGTTTTCGTCTTTAAATTTGAGTTTTCAGTGGATGACGATTCAAAATGTCTAATGTTTCTTTAAGTTTTCTGGCAAAACTATATTTTGTATAATAATTTGACCGTCTCCATTAAAAACAGTTTAAAAAACTGAACAAATTAGCATCTATTAGTCTACGAGGAATAGTTCCAGAGGAGATTAAATTAGGGGGAGACACAATAGTGCGATTGCCAAATCTTAATATATAAAATTCAAAGCCCTCACTCATCACTAATTCTCCCCCTTCCCGATTACCTAGGAGGCTGAAATTTGGTATACTGGTTCTTTAGGCCTAAAATAGGAAAGTCTAATAGTTTTTGTGACGATTTTCCCATAAATCTCTACCCCATACGCGTCCAAAGTTCCCATGTTAATCTTATGGGGAAATAATTTTGTTTTGGATTCCAACATATGTATCTTACCTTTTTGAACAGCAGCTGTTTTTATTTGAACCATTGAGTAAGCCAAAGAAGCAAGCATAAAATAGTAAGTACTCAACGGCATCTAATTACTGTATAAATATAATATTTCTCAGAGGGAAGTTTTGTGACTACGTTTTATTTTAAAATCAAATGTTTATTATTATCGGTACGAAGTTCGCCGGGTCAGCTAGTTTATTAATAAAATTATTGTTTATTCAAAATTAAAAAAATTGAAATTTGAAAGACCATAAACTTTGAACTATTAGTTTCGTAGAAAAAACGAGTAGTGAGTAGTGAAATCGTTGTAAAAAATTTTGAGAAATTTGGTTTTTTACACTTTTAAGGGGTTTAAGGGGGAAACTACCCTAATTATTGAAAAATTCAAGAAGTAAAATAGGGTCTGGAGAAATGGCTAATGTGTACATAATTCGATAAAAATTATTCAGACAGACTTCAGTCTAAAAACTACTTTTTTGGATTCAGAGAGCCTTAAAACGGATATATCCGCTTTGAAAACAAATTACTGTACATAATTTTGAAGAATTTTCTCCATGTACTGGGTGTAAGGAGAGAAAGTAAAAATGTAGGTATTGCTCGTAAAGATGGAAAACTTTCTTTGTCGCGGTCAACACAGAAGCCTGGGCGGCGATAACCTTTGTCGTACGTGACTCGAGCCCTTTGTAAGCGGACACGAGTAGCGACGGCCACAATACCTCAAAGCTGTTCTCCAATGTCAAAAACATTACTACGGTCGTCGTATATCTGTCTATTGACGGGTTAATTGGGGTAGTTCAAGGTCGGATTTCAGCAAATTCACGCTAACGATGGCTTTCATAACCGTCCGTCAGAATTTATTGGTTTAAACGTCAGTAAAGCAAACATAAAATATTTAGAACAAGTAAACATAACACCAAAAGTTCAGAGTTTATGAGGAAAGAACTTTACGAAAAATGTTTTGTTTTTACTCCCCTGTGGGAAATACGTTAGAGCATGGATATGTCTATAGGGAATGTTTTCACTTCATCTAAGCAGCTGTTCTTATAATCAAACTATGACGTCACTGTTTCAAATTTTGGTCTCGCGAATTGCCAACACCCCGTAATTTACGTAAGGGTGAAAGTGTGTGTCAGTCCACTGATGCCGTTTATTTAGTACTGCATATACACAGAGCTAAGGTATATCGATGTCAAAATGAAAAAAAAGTTAATCATGTCGGTGGAAGAAATCTTTCCCGTGGTTTAATTTAAAAACAGATGCTCTTTACAACAGAGCTAAAAATAATGAGTCTTGATCGACCAACGGTTCAACGTGATCATTGTCTTATTCCTAGAGATATGCCATCACTAAAAATCTTCTGGGACCTGAAGAATAAGACAATCATCAACCTTTTCTTTTATTCTCTTAGGTACCTAATTACTATGATCTTCTTCTAGGAATTCGTAATTTTTAAATACATCTACAATAAATTACTCATTTATATATAAACGGATAACAATCGACTTTCGACCCAACACTAACACATATTTACTTAACCACAGATTAAAACGAAATATACAAGTTAACCGTTAAAATTGGGTGGTTAATTTTCTAACGACAAGTTAATCTAAACTAGGTTTAACGATAGTTTAAGTTTTTAGTGAAATCCGGCCTAAGGCTCCTCATGTTCAATACAATCAATCACGTGTTGTAAAATTACCCTGTTTGACCAGGAGTACCTCCGCCATCTTTAATTTCTAATCCTGTTACAGTATTGTTAAAAACTCGGAAAATGCCATTTTTTAAACATTCTTTTGAATATCTTTATGGAAAAGATATTCATTAACGAAATTCGGTGATTAAAACTGTTATAATCTGGAGGGATTAAGTGTAACTTACCTCCAAAAACCCTTAAAAATGTGAAATGTACAAGTTTCTACTGTTACGACTTGGATTGAAATATGATGGTTTTGTAGTAGGTCGCAAATAATATTAAACCACTAATTTTTCTGGTAATTCGTTAATTTCTTATAATATTTTTACTATTACCATTAAACTAGTTCAAAAGCTAAAAATTAAAGAATACTATTAAGAATTTTATTAAATTTGTCGTTTTTAATTTACGTAAGGTCGAAAGTATGTATCAGTCCACTGATGTCATTTATTTAGTACTGTATATTCGCATCGATGATGCAACGCTAAAAACACAGGTTGAATAAATTAAGTGACAGAAGCGTTAGTAAACAAGGAAAACTACTGGCCAATTGGCGGTCTCTGTTCAATAAAGGACGTTTGAAACAGGTAAAATGAAACAGTTGACACGATAGAGGTCATAAACGAGGAACAGCTCCGATCTCTCTCTGTTCAACTGAAGTCATTCCATATTTATTGTTTTCCTTGAACCTGGTTATTCTGTACTCGTGTGACAATGACAGTAACCATTCAGAGCACAGAGTGTGTGTCATTATAGGAAACGTTTTGTAGATAGGAGATATTTACAAAAAAATGTATAACTATTGATGCCTTTCGTACAATCAACCTTGAACAAATATATGTGCATGTTCTGAAAGCCACTTTGTCATTAGCGGTCAGTTAAATGTGAACTATGAAAGGAAAGCTTCTTCCGAGCAGTATGTATGGTGCATGAAGAGTGTTCCTCTCAAGCAATATGAATCATGAAGAATGTCATCCCATGCAGAATTTTTGATGCGTGAAGATCGTTTCTCCCAAGCATTATGATGCAAGATGATTGTTTCTCCCATGCAATATATAATGCTGCACAAAGATTTCTACAGGATTTTTTGTGAAAATATATTTACAAAAGGTACTGTCATGTTACTGGCCAAAATGTCAAGAAATTTGTGTTTTGTATAGATTAAGAGATAGTATTATTTTTGTCAAATTTGTCCAAACTTGAGCTGAATGTGAGAAAGTCAGTTTTGAGGCTGCTGAATGTATTAAAAAATTGCTGTACCAACTTAAAGATATCTATAGGCTTATATATAAGAGTCGATATACAATTTCAATGAGAATCCAGTCATGTAATGGTAAAGAACATTGTCTTTCTGTTATTTAAAACATGGTGCAATCAAAGTTATAAATGATACGCCGTTTCTGAGGTATGATTATGCGTAAAATGTAGGAGCTTTAATGGAAAGTTAATAATTACCTCCTACATCTAAACCTACAGATATTTTGGAAACGGTGCAAGCCTTTTAATTACACAATCGTTGTCAGGAAGAGAAGACAGTGTTATTTGATGTATGGCATGACTGGCTTCTCATGAAAATTCCTACGATAACTCCTACATCCTAGACTTAGGTATATCATGGAAACGGTACAACATTTTTGAATTTTAATTGCGGCACTGTACACAGTAGGGAAAGTCGTTGTTATTTGCCATTTCACATGACTAATGTTTATCGTAAGGAATTTTGAAGAATCATGTCAACTCCTTCCAAAAAAGGAGCTTATGGTTTTTAACCCTAGAAGTGGCAAGTCTTTTACTCTTAACTGTTAACCGAACGTTACACTTGTCAGCGCAGCGCTCTAACCGGTCCAGCCACCAGTGCATAGGAGTAGAAAGAGTTTACTTGGCTATAAGACATACCCTAGTGGCAGTTTAGTGAACTGCGTGAGCAGGTTCGGTTGCCTGCCCCTAGAACAACACGAGTCACGAATGTGTTTGACGATGTCGGTGGGTTAGCTCTTCTGTGACGCACTATTGAATAGGTTAATCCGCAAATACCATCCTCATAATTGACCATTTCGTAATTCAGAGGTGGGTTCGGATTCAAAATGAAATTACTGTTCTTATAATTAACAGTCCTGTCTAAGGAAATTACTTATATACAAACTACAAAGACAATATAATCATTTATTCATACTTGGCTTAAAATATACCTTAGGTCGACAAATGTAATCTGGTAACTGCGTGAAGTTCGTTTGCCTGCCCCTGATGGCAACACATTACATAGATGCCGCCATTATTCTTATGAATTCGTAAATGCGTGTTCTCACTTCAAGGGTTAAATTACAAAAAAGTTCAATACAAATCATTTAAAAGTCACTTTAAATATCAACTGTCGAAATTTATGGTGGGGAAGGGGAATTCACAACCACTTTATATACATTTTATAAAGGATATTTGTACTGTGAATCGATTATGTAAACTCGCAAAACCTGAATGACTTACATAGACCATGTTACCTTAACCTTGTGGACAAAAATATTAGCGGCAACGCAGATTGTATGTGCGTTTTACTCTCATATTGTCGAGGGAGCTCATTCAATCCGGTGTGCCCCGCAATTGCCCATTATCTGCAGGATCTGAAAATGGGGGTCGTTTTCTACCTTAACTTCTATTATAAGTTGAGAAATTTTCTTTTAGTGAATGTTTAAAGGAAAATATCGAATCAGTTTATTGGAATTGTGTCACCGTCCTTATGATAGGTAATACTAAACCGTTGCTAATTTATTTTGATAAATAATTTACCAGTTTTTTTTTATTATTTTATATTTTTACGCTTTTTACTTTAATGTTTCGAACTTTTACTATTTTTTTTCATTTTTAATATTTTGGTTTACTTTTTACTAAACCATTGCAAATTTATTCTGAAAAATAGTCTATCAATATTTTTATTATTTTATGTTTATTACCTTTTTATCATTTTTTTCATTTTTAATATTTGTTTACTTTTTACTAAACTTGCTAATTTATTCTGAAAAATATCATTTTTTTATATTTTTTAATTTTGTTCTATTATTTTTATATTTTTTACTTTTTTCTACATTTTATTTTTTAATTATTTTTTACTTTTTTACACATTTAAATTTTTTTATTTAATTTTTAAATTTATCTGTTGCTGTATCCCGAGCGACCTGTGGATCGCATTTTACCCTTTATCAGGCTTGCCGATCTTGAAACGCCGCAGGCGTATCAGGGTTACCTCAGTATTTTAGAAAAAAATAAATAAAAGTAAACACTGGTAAAAATAACGTTTACTATTACAATCATAGTTTTATACCATAAGTGTTAAATAACCCTTATTTTTACTCATATAAACATTTTTGGACCCTGTTCTAATGGGACGGTGGCGACGTCCTGTAATCCAGCTACTTGTAGGTCACTTGATTAATTGTGGATGGTTTTGTGTGATGGTCGATGGATGTAGTGTTCTCTCGTATGGATTAACGTCCGCACTATTGAATACTACGTTAATCCGCTAAGACTATCCTCACTGGACCAATTCGAAATTCAGAGGCCGTGGTTCGGATTACATATTAAGTTGTAGGTCCTTTAGTTGACATCGGCTTTTGGGCCATTAATTAACAGTCCTGTCTAAGGAACATGTCAGCCTTAGTTAGTATCAAGCCTACAAGATCGCGCCACAATGATCTTGTTCATTCATATTTGGCTTAAAATAACTACATTAAGTACATTAGTATGGTTAGTATGGTATGGTATGTAGTATGGTATGGTAACTACGTTGTAGTATGGTTGTAGTATGGAGTCTTTTAAACTCTGCTGGTTGCAATTTCAATGATCTAATCTAATCTGTATGAAATAGCAATATAATGGTGAATAACAAGAATCTAGAAATTAAATCATGAGATTGAGATTATTTCAAATGGATTGAATACGATCATATGAATAAAATAAAAAATCTATATAAATAAAATTAGGGTTTTTTCTGTATATTGCTCAGAATTATTAATTTTTTAGTTATTTTTACTTTTCGTGTGTTAGAGAAGCCAAAACCGGTCTTATCTCTAATTTTGTCTGTTTGTCGGTGACGCTCTAGGATGTGCTCTAGGAGGCATTTTACGCCGTCTTCTCCAAAAACAAACGGGAGAACTGATAACAATGAAACTTATTTCATACATTCTCTACATTCCAGAGGAGGTTTTTAAATGTTTTAAAGTGTCCGCCGACCCTTAAAAAGTAAATAACGAGCATTTAAAAACCCACTTACGCGATATTGCTCGCATTTTGATTCAGTTTTCAATGAATATTGATAATAATCAGCTGTCAAATCAATATTAGTTCGTTTATATTGGATTTTAAACCCATTTCGAAGTTATTTTAACGTATAACTAATTATAATAATTGTATAAACGCTCTAATCTATTTAATTGTAAAGTAATGCTAAATAATAAATGGGTAAATTGTATTGATTTTTTAGGATTTCAGGTTTAAATTTTAGTATGATTATCCTACAACCCGTACAAAGGACGGGCTTACTGCTAGTGAAACATAAATTTAACATCTGTTAAATCGTAATTCACAGATCCAGCCTCACTTTTGTCTTCTCTATCACTATAGTAAAAAGTTAATGATTTCTAAGACAAGAAATAGCGATGTAATAACAGTTCCGGACTAAAATAATAGTAAAATCTTTTAGACACTCTTCACAATTATTGTAAACCAAATGAATTATCTAATTACTTAAGCATTTATTTATGAAACGTGATCAAGCGTACACGAAAGTTGGTCACGTTATCGTTAAAAATTCATGTACTCTTATACTTTTTATACTTTTAACTGAAATGGCGACCTACCCAGGTAGGTATTTTAAGCCAAGTATGAATGAGGAATGAATGTAGGATTATTGTGGCGCGATCTGTCCTTAGACAGGACTTTTAATTAATAGCCCAACAGCCGATGGCAACTAAGGGACCTATAGTTTAACGTGGAATCCGAACCACGGCCTCTGAATTACGAATTGGTCTAATTATGAGGATGGTCTTTGTGGATTAACGTAGTATTCAATAGTGCGGACGTTAATCCACACAAGAGAACATTACATCCACCGACCATCTCTCACAACTATCCACAATTCGTTCTCTGGTATCCCATATAGAAGTGGTGGACAGTCTCGATGTCACAATAAGCCGAGTGCCAACAGGTGGCTGCAGTGCGGAGACCCGGGGCGTAATCCCGTGCGATTGGCGAATGATCATCATCCCCCCTGGGGGAGGGGGGAGGGGGAGGTTTCATCCCCTCGATCCTGATGATTAATCTGGCCGGTCCCGGGCCATCTCTGACCTACATGATGGGATTATCGCCGAAAATGTAACCGGTAACACGACAACCGGGGGATTAATGGATCACAGTCGGTTGAACGACATTGCACGAGTTTGTAGTGAATCTGTTATCACAAAATAACATACCGCATCGATTATCTCTATATGAAAGATTTATTTAAAAATTACTTTCTTTTTTAGAGGTAAAAAAAATCGTTAAAAATTTTGTACTCAGAAATTGGGTTTTTGCGTTTTTCATAAATGTAATTTAATTTTGACGTTGAGATGTCTTAGCTCTGATGGTTGTTGGTGAATTTTAAGATGGAAACCTGTAACAGGTTTCTATAGAAACTACCAGAGCTATTTTATTGAATCTCTATATATAAAATTGAATGTATGTCTGTCTGTATGTATGTATGTATGTATGTCCTTTATGCGTTGCCAAACTACTCATCCGATCGCCATGAAATTTTAGGAAGTTGCTCTATATGTGTCCGGAAAGGTTTTAGTGAAAAAATATTTTCGAAAACCCCATAAATTTCCATTTTATGGCGTTTTAAATTTCTAATGTTAACCTTATGGAGAGTAAGTTTGTTTACAAATTGTCTACAATGAAAACATTTGATTTCTTAACTACAGCTGATTGGTTTACCTTCCATTAGCAATACCGTATGCTTTACTATCCTATGCCATCTGAATTATTCATTAATGTTAAACTATGAAGTAAATGTGTATTGTAAAAAATGAACAGCTTTATTCACCACGTTAATAGTTAACGGTTTTGGGGATTATGTATTTATATTTTTATTTTCTGTCTGATTAAAGTCACGTGTTTATATGATAATTACAATGTTTATATTATTACGTTTATTATAATAATCAGCTGTTGTATATCTTTCCTATAAAAGCCGTATTACAGTTAGGTTTCGTTTGGGTTTGGATTGGATTTGAAAATTGTGAATTAATCCACTCAGATTTATATGTTTTATGGGAATGATATTAATATGTCTTATCGTTTCAATATTGTTATTCTCTATGCCGCAATCCAGGATATATAACCTTTCACAATGAAGCCGTATTACTATTCGACTTCAGAACATGGCCAATCTTAAAGTTAACATGTGTTTACTGTGAGGCGTTACGAAGTTCGCCGGGTCAGCTAGTTTCTAATATAAAAGAATAAGAACAGCTGTTTATATGAACCGAAACATTCCCTTTAGACATATCCATGATCTAACCTATTTCCCATAGGGAAGTAAATACAAACATGTTTTTATTTTATCTTTCACTATTTGAATTAGCTAAAAAACTACACAATTTAGTTCTTAAAAGTTTTAGGTTACAGAGATATTAAAAAAATCTAAACACAGTACGTTGTATTTTGGGGCTCTAATGTTAATCTTAAGGAGGATAAGGAAAAATTAATATTTCACTTATCAATCTATATTTTTGCATAAAACTTAATAATTAGCTTCATGTGGTTCAGATCCATCCATTTATGCTTAAAAATCATAGTTTTTGTGTTAATTATGTCAGCTAACCTGCATACTCTTTTCCCGTGTTAATCATAGAGAAAATAGGTAAACTCCTCTATTTATGCACAGATGTTGATGAAACTTCGTAGAAATGGTAATAATGTATTTTTTATTCTAGAAATGCCTACTTTCAGTGTTACTCACAGCAGCAAATCTGTATACTCTTTCCCATGTTAATCTAATGGAGAATAGAACATTTCATATATTACAGTATTACGTTATTGATTTGGAAATTCGCTGAATACGCAGGTCTGCTGTGAGGGGTGTATTTTCATAATATTGAATTGTATCTATTGAAAGGTTTAAAAGTATTTTAATAATTACGAATTTCTTGCACAGTTTCTAATAGGTTAATATGGCTCAATGTTTAGTACAGTGCTGTTTAATAGGAACAATTTTTTTTCATTTGTTATTTTCATGTCAAGAGAATCATAAATAGGAGACGTTTTTTGAAGGGCGTATCTTGTCCCACAATTAAACATAGGGATTTACCAAAATACTTATTGGTTTAATTTTAAGATATATGTTTGTAGCTTTCACAAAAAATATATATGACAAATACTCACTGTCAATTTTTTTTATATTCCTGTATTCAAGTATACTCCAAAAGCACATGTTTTAGACAAAAAGTACATAAAAGCTTAATCATGTAAAAAACATAAAAGCTAACATTAAGAAGTATAGAGAACACAGTGCATTAACACAAAGTATATTTTTCCAAACGTTTTAGCGAATTTTCCATTGGGAAGAAGCTGTTACCGTAGGTCTCATGGCAAGACATACGCCCGGGAATTTATTAAGAGATATTGATTAAACTTGTAACATATTATTATTATATAATTGATTTTGGAACTCGCTGAGTTCGCAGGTCTGCTGCGACGGTGGTATTGTTATTTTTAACATAATTGTTATTCATGGTTCGTCGAAATACTAATTAAGAATGTTACAGCAGTTTGTGCCAGTGCTGTAAGAATTGTATCGCCCAACTTTACCTGTTTACCAACAATTCTGCAATGAATTCAGTATTGTTACTCGAGCGCCAATTAAAATGCCAATTACTTCAAAGTTTTTTACGTTTTGTTTTCCTCGGCAGTAACTGATCGTTTTTATAACGTTTTTTCTTTTCTTCTTGTACTTGTATGGCTTGGTTTACATTTGGATGCCAACTTAATAATTGCTGGATCAATAATATAAGCTTAATTATTTTTTATTTCAATGACGCCACCTCTTCTTTCTGACCCATTCTCTCTTCTACAATCATTCACTAAGTCGTCATTAAAATTGACTTTAAATACCTACCTTTTAGTATAGTCGACATTTCAATAATCTAATCTTATCTAAACATCTTTATATGTTCATCGAGCAACATATGTTCGATCGATCACAAGGTCATATGACACTATTTAAATAATCGTTTGGGAAAAACTTAAAAGCAAATTTATTTAGAAATTTTGTAAGGCTAGGAGAGAGGAACTGGCAAACTTTTCACTCATCCTGTGTTCAACTACTCTATGTGCTCTGTGTTTGTGTAATATGACCCCACAATCTCTTTCTCACGTGCAGACCCACAGTGAGATACAACAAAAGTGAGCGAACCGAGTGTCAATTTGCAGATCCTTTTAAGCTAGAGTGCAAACTCCTCCATCCTTATGTTTTCGTCTCTTTTAACTCATTGTGCATGTTCTCCGTTCAAACATTTCATGATTCTCACAGGTCGAGTCTACGTGAAATTTTATTTCGCTTCGTTTAGCTGTCAATAAATAGTTTGATTTAAAATCATATTATAATTTCGTAGCTATAACATTATAACATTATTACCAGTTTGGGAAAACCATTAACCGTAGTGATTCTTATTACTATGAAAAATAATTACTAATAAGTGATCTCTCGTGTGGATTAACGTCTGCACTATTGAATACAATGTTAATCCGCAAAGACCAACCTCATCATTAGACCAGTTCGTAATTCAGAGGCAGTGGTTCGGACTCCACCTTAAACTGTAGGTCCCTAAGATATGCCACTGACTGTTGGACTATTAATTAAAAAGTCCTGTCTAAGGAACATGTCAGCCTTAGTCAGTAACAAGACTACAAGTCGCCACAATCGTCTACACTTATTTCTCATTCATACTTGGGAAATCTATAGTACCCTTGGATTTTATCAACAAGTTAAACTAACTGGAAATTCCTGTCTGAAAACTTAATTTCAAATACGTAAAACTTAAGCATTGATGAGATTCCAAGGGCATGTTTTTTAATTGTGTCAAAAAATTTAACTGTAAACGTCAAACAAACATAATATCAAAAACAAAATATTATATTTTTTGTATTTTTATACAAGTAATTCTGAACTATTATATTCATGGCCGACATCTCATCAATGTACTCAATTTTACATGATCCTTATAATTAACGCCACTACAACAGTAATATGTTCCGCCAGATTTAAAATTCTACGTATTCAAATCCTCACATGAGACTTTTAAAATCTATTGGTATATCAGTAACTAAGTAATGACTTATTTCTAATTTTCATCTTAAGTCAAAATTTTTTTAATTCATAATTTTTAGCTTTGATAAAACATACCTTTTATAGCTCATAGATTAAGCCCGAGACCATTTATTTTTTCTTCTTTAGGTGCCCAGAGACCAAAAACAATATCGTTAAAAATTTAAATATATATATATATATATATATATATATAATATAATATTTATATATGTATCTATAATATATATATAATATAATATGTCTGTAAACAAGATAACTCTCGTAAAAATGGTCCGATTGAGACCAAATTTGGTAGAGACGAGTATTCCTACAAATGCTCGACGAGTTCGTAAACCAGATTATCGGTCATTCGGGTATTTTTGTTTTGTACCCCAAAATGGGTTTTTGCGTTTTTCACATTAATTTTTAAAATTTCTAATTTTTATTTCACCATTGAGCTTAAAAAACTACACAATTAAGTTCCTTAAAGTTTTTTCTCTATCTTCAACGTTACCGAGATATAAAAAAATCTAAACACAGTACGTTGTTATTTTGAGGCTCCAATGTTAATCTTATGGAGGATTAAAAAATTAATTTTTCACTTATTATCTAATATTTTTGGATGAAACTTTTATATTTAGCTTCATGTGGTTAGATCCATACATTTGTGCAAAAAATCATAGTTTATGTGTTTATCATGGCAGCAAACCTGCAACTCTTTATGTTAAATCATATGGAGATTAGCAAACTCCTTATTTATGGACAGATTGATGAAGTTGTATAAATGTTAAAAATAAAAATTTTTGATGGAATAAAGACTTTTCAGTGCTCACAAGCAAGCTACTCATTTTCCCATTTTTAATCTTATAAATACTATTATGTATCGCAAGTACTCCTTTCATCATGAATAATTTATTTTTTGTTGAGATTCTATAATTTTTTATTGTTGTAAGTGTCTGTTCCGTCTTAATCTCGAATTCTCAACTTGTTCTGTCTAACATTCGTCAGCTATTTTTTCTATCAACTCTTCATTCCTAATTCTATCCAATTTCGCTTCAGGTGTTTAATACCTCTTATAAACTTCATCCCCCCTACTCCTCGACCCTACTCATATCCCAAACCTCTGTAATACAGGTAGCTATTGAGATATAATAAGTTTATACATGGTAACTATTGTAATATTTCACATAATTGATTAATTTTCTTGTTTGATTGCAGGTAAGTTACCTTTCTCTTCGTTCATTTGCTGTTATTCGAAAGATTCTGTACAAGGTAGGATTGTTTATTACAAAATTAATACTGTAAACGCACTAATGAATGTAAGTAATATCATTTTAATATAATAATTTATTTAAGCTTTTACGAAAATCATTGTAAAATACGAAGTATTACGGTTGAATGAATTAAGTTATATGTCAAATACTGTGGTTGACAAGAATAATTCATGACAGTACAACGCTGTGTGTTTTAGTCAGAGCACTCTATTGTTGCCGTCTCCGCTTTCATAGAAATACCCATACCTTTTTATTTCGATATACTGATAATTGAAACTAGTTTGATCTACGTTTTTTCTCTGAATGTCTTTGTAATTAAGTTTAACGGTTTTACAAACATGAGAGCATTATACTGTGACATTTATTTGTATATATTTTTATTTTTAGCCAATTTCCCAGTAGGAAATACAGTGTAGTCGACATAATATTACCGTCGCCCTCAGGGTAAGAGTTAATGTGGGGACCAAATTTTAATTTTTGTGTTGGGGTCCCTAAATGCTAAAATCACATTCGTTCAAAACTGTATGTTTACTATCGTATCCACGAAAGCTATCTTAAAAATGATCCGATCTTTTCACGATAGGTTGAAACTCGAAAATCAAACACATCACTTTATCCGAAGTTCTTTTTTGACGTGAATATGTCAGCTCTGGAGGGGTGTTAGTGATTTTTAAGATGGAAAATATGTAACAGGTTTTCATAGAAACTATCAGATATATTGCTTTGAATGTTTAATATAAAATAATAATAACAGCTGTTTAGATGAACTGAAAAATTCCCTTTAGACATATCTATGATCTAGCCTATTTCCCACAAGAAAGTAAATGCAAACATTTTTTGAGTGGGGGACTCTTTTATTAAGTTTACCCCGAGATAGGGTTTTATTGATTTTTATCAATAATTTAGTTTAGTTTTTAAATATTACGGGCTTTCTTTGCACCATTAGAATCATCTAAATAACAAACAATTTAGTAATTTGCTCTGCTTAATCTGAGGTTTCCTTGGTATATCTGCTAACTAATGCAGTTTTGAGTTTGGCACAAAAATTGCTATTTTTGGGACAACTCTAAATTTTAAATGTATACTCATAATGATACCCATCTTTAAAATACATTTTATATCTCGTGGAATTTTGCTCTTGAGTTAAATATTAAAAAAATAAATTGCTTTTATATTTAAAAACTGAGGTAGACAATGTTGTTTTTCAACTAAGAGAGTGAGTTGCAATTACTATATGTTTTGTTCTGTAGGCAAAGGGATTTAATATTAAATAATATCCTTTGCTACTGTGTCCCTATTAATAATAAAGCTACGTATGATAAACAATTTCCACTCGGCGCTTATTGTTTTATGGTTACTGTTACATGGTTTGGCCATCCATTCGGTCGAAAATGAAGTTGGAATTTGTTTATCTAAAAACTTACTGTGATATGTTATTTTGACTTTCATTGCGGTCATTTTCCATAACGATTTTGTGTAAAACAAAGTTTCACATGTTTCGGGATCTGGAATCTGATCCCGTCCTCAGGTGAACTAATATCTAAAACAACACATAATCCGGACCAAGCCGGTATAAAGCTGAAAACATAAAAGTCTGAAGCAGTAAAAAAACTTAAAAACTAACCATTACACACATAAGAAACCAAACACGTCCACTCGTCACGGAGACCCACCGAAACCATAAGTTTTTTGACTGTTTTAAACTTCTATGTTCACAGCTTTATACCGGCTTTTGAGGACGGGATCAGATTCCAGATCCCGAAACGTCGTGAAACTTTATTTTGCACAAAATTGTTATGGAAAATGTCCGCAATAAAATCTAAAGAACACAAATCCGCCATCACCAGTAGTGAATTTTAGACAAAGAATTACTGTGATACCTGAACGGTAAAAAATAATTCAAAAAATATTTCTTATCTTTACTAATGCCATGGGATAACATGATTTTTATGTTTATGTGAGATGGAGTTTTATATAAGCACATTGATTTGAATGGTTTTGACGATCAAGTTTGTGTCGTTTTAACGTAGAATTCAAAATACAACTCATTTTAAAAGGTCAAAAGGAGTTATATTTTTTTAGTCAACAAATTACAACAACATAATTAAGTGGAAAGTAAGCTAGAGTAAAACTATCTGGAGTAAATTTCTCTCGTCTAGAAAATAACTATTTGACAAATGCAGTGAACATATTTTGTGTTCCAAACACCGGTATTGATTCTACGTAACGTCAATTTGTTGTTAGAAAGCATCAATCATTGCTCAATGACAAATGGCAACTGGGTCCAGAATCGAGCCTTGCGGGATTCGATCCGGCGACCTTCAGTTTTGAAAGCAGGTGCTACAACCACTCAGTCATCCAGCCAGGTCGAATAGGTATTTTTTTTAACAATTCGAAGTTTTCTCCATGGTAAAGTTAAATGTATTTTGGAAGAAATATCGCGATAATAATTTTTAACCAATACTGCTGTTTTGTATCGACCTCGTTGTTACATGTCTCCTGTCAGTTTCTATGTTGTTCTGGTAGTTGGAAAATTAATCGAACCACAAGCTGTAACTTGTAGAAGTTCAATTACCGATGCTTTAACAAAGGGAGGTTGTACTTTGTAACCGACGCCACGAGGCAATGCCTCCGCCGGTAGGCTGGCGTCTGTTGTTACATGTAGCCTACCTGGCAGAACTCATTCTCAAGGTCAACTATGCCGATTACACATTGTGGTGTAAGTGGAACAATCAATGTCATTGTTCTATTCTAGCATCGCCCATTAAGAGTCTGCATCAGTGGTAGCCATCTTGGATTTTAGTCCCGTAAGAGCAATGTTAAATTCTGGCGCCTATATCTCCTTGACCTATTGTCATAAATTAACGGAAGAGGTGTCAAATTAAAGGTATTACAGTCCTCCAGGGCACCACCTTACAGAACTTCTTATTTTCGCTCTCAATAAAAAAATAATAATGATTTATTTTGTAAAATATTCCTGGATTTTTGTTTTTATATCAAGTTAAATTTTGAACATATTAAAAGGTCATGCCCTTGAGCCACATCTCATCAATGTACTTCCAAATTTTTACATTGATACTTTGATAATTAACGCCACTACAGACGCCAAAGTGAAGGTATGTTCCGCCAGAATTTAACATTGCTCTTACGGGACTAAAATTTAAGATGGCTACCACTGATGCAGACTGTTAAGTTCGGTTGTACTATTATCTGCTGTGTTGTTGTGCTTGTCGTCGCTGAGAAAGGTTTTTGTGTATCGTTATATGCAAAAGCAAATTTATGTGAAAGAAAAATGCTTTCGGCAGGTTAGAAAAACGTTTTGAATAGTAAAAGTTTAAGTTGATAGTTCAATATTTCATCGCAAAGAAATTTAGTCTCAGCTAATTGCTGGACTCAACATGAATTGTATCTCCGTTTTTGTAGAAATTAGGTTATGTAATATGTTTTCTAATGTCTGTCAATGTTCTGCTTTCGCTTTCATCTCAGTTAAAATCAGGGTGCATTCAGAAGGCAGTTTCAAAGGCTTATGAAAGTCAGTATATATTAGTTCTCATCGGCATGTAATAGTTTTAGGTGTATTGTTTTTGTTTGTATAACGGTAGAGAGGATAATTCGGGATTGTAAAAAGTGCAGATCACTGCATTGATAAAATTAAAAAAAACAAATAAAATATATATATCAGAGTGAAATGTTTGCTAGCTGCCGATTTGTATGTAAGTTATAGGTGCCTGCCCTAAACCGTTGTAGAAAGTTAAGAGTACTTCCTCAATGTGTCATAGATTTATATTGTACAATAATTGGACCCCGCTGACAAGTTTTGAAAACTTGGTGGGGCCAGGACTGTAAACATTATTGAAGTAAATTATTTATATTTGTAAATAAATATTTATGAGTTTACATCTAAAAGACCATAAAATGTTAACTGTAATGTTTACAGAGTTGTGAGTGGTGTCTTTTAGTTTAGCCTATTACTATCGTAGTAAACAATAATTTATTCGTTAGTGTAGTTTTTATAAAAATCGTGATTTTCGAAGGGTTTTGCGGACGGACGTGTTTCTAGTTGTAAAAATAAAAAAAATAGGAAACGAAATCCTATAGATGACTGTACCAAAGTAAATGCTCAATAAATTGGACAATTTTATAAACTTTCGACGATAGGTGAGTCTCTTTTCTGATGAACAGACATCCGGATCTGTTTTTCTGATTCAGGAATTCTCAATTACTGGTATTTTTTATACAAAAGTAATATAAAAAATGAAAACAATGCTCCATACTGAAAATCCATGTAAAGCCGAAAACGAACTAACTGTAATTTGCATCGAAACTCAAATGAACACAATTAGTTGGAATTAATTAGTTTTGTAATGAAATTCGAACGTGAGGTAGTTTGACAGAGAATTGGCAGAATTGTTAACCGGTTGCTATTTGTCATGAATTTAAATTGACGTTTTGTCTTTGTCTTGTTTATTTGGCCAGGGATTTCCACCACGCGATGCGAGTTTAATGTGCGGCATTTTATTATTTTATTATTTTTAAAGCTTGAAAAAATTAGCGAAAGAGCAACAGTATTGATAAAATACGTTAAACACTGTTGAGTAGCTTTCTCTAAGTCAATTTAATGTATTTATTATTGCTATTTATGCATGGCTAATTCGTTTGTTGTTTTTTTTCTATCAGTAACTATTAAAATTAAATTATACTATTAGTTCAAAATGTTTATTCATTTAAAAACGATTTGTGTAACGCGTAAATTCCGATTCATTCTTTCGTAGCGACGAAAAATCATGTTTTGCTACCAAAAATCTAAATATATAAAACAAAATCGTGTTAGTTACACGCATTATAACTCGAGAACGGCTGGACCGATTTTAATGATCTTTGATTTTTTGGATTCGTCTCTGCTCCGGTCATGCTTTAGGCATATTCAGTTTCCATAAATTCAATCAGTTTCCATTTTATAGCGTTTTAAATTTCTAATGTTAAACTTATGGGGACTAAGTTTGTTTACAAATGTTCTACAATAAAAACATTTGATTTCTTAAGCTACAGCTGTTGTTTTACTTTCCATTAGCAATATGCTTTACTGTCCAATGCCATCTGAATCATTCATTAATGTAAACCTATGGAGTAAATGTGTACTGTAAAAAATGAACAGATTTATTCACCACGTTAATAGTTTACGGTTTTTTGGAATTATGTACTGTATTTATATTTCTTTATTTTCTGTATGATTAAAAGTCACGTGTTTATATGTTTGCCAAATAAAAAATAATAACAATGTTTATACATATTGAGTTTATTATAATAATCAGCTGTTGTATATTTAAAGCTTTCACAACGAAGCCGCAATGCTAATTGACTTCAGGACATGGCCAATCTTAAAGTTAACATGTATTTACTGTAAGGCGTTACGAAGTTCGCCGGGTCAGCTAGTCTTTAATATTTGATAATACGATATTAAGACTTGCCCACACGACATGGTCTTAAAATCATTGTTCGAATGAATACGTACTATTAATAAGTGTAGTGAACTTTCTATCGAGTCATGAAATTTGAAAAAAAGATCATCTACTCCAACGGGTGGGGTCGCCATGTTTATCGATATTCTTGCGAGTACAGTTTTTCGAATACGAGCAAAGGAAAAATAAGACCCAATTGCATTGTTTAACCACAACATTGTAACATTGTTTACGTTTCATAGGGTAGTGCTGCGTGTTTGTTTGTTTAGCATGGAAACATGTTTGTGAATCCCAGTAAACGAGAACACTCGTTGTATAAATGTGCAATTTGACATTTTCTCTTCCCACCAAGCATAACCCAGTTCTAGCGTGAAACATATTTGAGTAATCATCCGCTTTAGTAATTAGTCCAGTTTGTAATTCAAAAGAAAAACTGTCCTGTCCAAGAAACTTTGCTGGCTTAGTTGTTTACTAAGGTTGAAATATTCTTTAGTCAAGAACACGACTAAAAAAATCGCGCCACAATAACCTTATACTAATTTACGTCACCATTTCAGAAAGGTATTTAGGTCAATAATAATTGATCAGTAAAATTATATTGTGTTAAAACTTTTAAGTCGACTGGATTTTACAGGGATATAAAACTGTTCTAATGGTGGCCGTGAAAAAATCTTTGACTGGGATGGTGGCGTCATCCTGTAATCCAGCTACTTGGAGGTCACGAATTGTGGATAGTTGTGAGCGATGGTCGGTGGGTGTAGTGTTCTCTTGTGTGGAATAACGTCCGCAGTATTGAAGGCTACGTTAATCCGCAAAGACCATCCTCATAATTAGACCAATTCGTAATTCAGAGGCCGTGGTTCGGATTCCACGTTAAACTGTAGGTCCCTTAGTTGCCATCGGCTGTTGGGCTATTAATTAACAGTCCTGTCTAAGGAACATGTCAGCCTTAGTCAGTAACAAGACTACAAGATCGCGCCACAATCATCTTACACTCAACCCTCATTCATATTTGGCTTAAAATACCTACCTTGTGGTATGGTCGCCATTTCAATAATCTAATCTAATTAAAAAACTTTAGCATTTTGCTGGAATTGATTGGTTTGCCTAAACGTTTTTGTTCTGTGATTTCAATTGTGTTTTTGTGTTTGATTAGAATAAATTATTCAATTGCTTTATCAGGTGAGCTGTAAACTAGACCATAACAAGATCAGTACATAATCCGGACCAAGCATATTTAAAGCTCTGTAATATGATCTGTATTTAAACAGAGTTTTGGAAATCTATGATAGCGTTGGTTATTAATTATTAAATTAGTATTCAGTAAGGGTTTTTCCAACGCTTCTTTTGTTTAAAATCTACACAACGTTTCTAAAGTTGGTTAAACCACTCTCGTTTTCAAGTGCCTAACAGTGTTTGCATTTACACAAACAAAGGGTTATTTCTATATAGAAAAAGAAACTGGTCAAAAAATATAAATGAGAGAATTAATTACAAACTAAACACTCTACTTAGCCTATTTTGTACATTCGGAAAAATAGGCACTGTAGTGGTCGTGTCGTTGGGTTGTGATTTTCCCAATGTACAAAATAGGCTAAGTAGAGTGTTTTATTTACTATTTAATTCTCTAATTTATATATTTTATGTTTTTTGACCGGTTTCTTTTCTATAAAGAAATAGCCCTTCGTTTGTGTAAATGTAAATATTGTTAGACACTTGAAAACGGGAGTAGTTTAACCAATTCTCGAAACGTTGTGTAGATTTTAAACACAAGACGTGTTGGAAAAGTCCAACTTAATGTTAATTTAACTATATAAAGTTGGAAACAAAAATGTTTAAAGCGGTAAAAAACTTTAAAAAAATACCAAACAACTAAAGTCAGACACACACCATCAGAGCACAAAAAGAAAAGTACGACAACGCGTCACATGGCTTCAAGAAGTACTGAGCTTGTCACCGGCAGTTGGCGACGCTAGCGCTTGAAACAAAATGGCGACGCGGCGAAAACCTGAAACATAAACGATGATGCATCGAAAACCCCGTCGGGTGGTTTGCATCTGTTTGTTTTCAAATGAATTAATCGTTTTCAATGTATTTCTATTTTGTTGAAACGTGCTATGTATAGCCTACTTATCTGAAGAGTAATAGTAACCATTTATCCGAAAAAATAATTCATTTTGAAACAAACATGCGGTGAAAATTAATATTTCATTCACAATTATTGTGAAGGATAGAGTTCTGAATAGTTTTTAACGAAATAACTTGCATGGGGTTCAGTATTGGTTTTTGTAGAAATTAGTATTCAGGATCGATGGATATGGGTAAAATAGCGCAGAATAGTGGAGCGAATTGATTAGACACCTTTGAACAAGCCCCGATATGTTTAAATTAGAGCACTAGCTGAGTATTTGCATATTCAAGCATCATTGAATCCACACGACTGTTTGAATTGAGGTTTTGTTAATAATTGAATACACAAACAGATTCCATTATCATTAAAGTTTCACATAGTACGGACTGGATTGTTATAATATAGGGAATATTATAACGGTGAGATACGAGTGTCTAGGACGGTGACGTTAGACAGCTTAGTTATGAAGGATGGAGTTTTTTCGGGTGTGGATTAACGTCCGCACTATTGAATACTACGTTCATCCGCATAGACCGTCCTCATAACTAGACCGTTTCGTAATTCAGAGGCAAAATCAGTTAGGTTCGCACGTTGAACTGTACAGTATGTCCTTTGTCTAAAGAACCTACAGATTTAGAATTAATAGCCAATACCTTCTGACATTGGCTCTAAATTAAAATTCCTGTCTTAGAACCATGGCAATAACAAAACTACAAGATCTCCGCCGATCTCTCTATACATAAAAATGTATGTTTGTATGTTATACGTTGCCAAACACCTCATCCGATTGTCATGAAATTTTAGGAAGTCGCTGTATATGTGTCCGGGAAGGTTTTAGTGAAATTTTTTCGAAAACTTCATAAGTTTCCATTTTATGAAGTTTTAAATTTCTAATGTTAACTTTAAGGGTAGTAAGTTTGTTTACAAATTAAATATAAATATTATAAATCATAAGTATTAATTGTGTGTGTGTCCATGAACACGATAAAGCTGCAAAATCAAAGTTTATGTTTTTATCATGGCAGCTAACCTGCATGCTCTTTCCCATGTTAATCATACAGAGAATAGTCAAACTTTATTTACGGCCAGATGTTGATGAAACTTGGTATAATTGGTAAAAATAAAAAAAGTTTTATGCTAAAAATGCCTTCTTTCAGTGTTCCTCAAAGTAGCAAACCTGCATACTCGTTCCTATTAAATGTTATTGCAAACTCTTATTTATTTATTACGGGTACTGATCAAACCTGTTATATAATATTATTGGTTTTGAAATATAATTGAGAGTTGGTTAAACCACTCTCGTTTTGCACGAATGGCTCGTTTTAAGACCTTTTTATGACGTTAATAATTTTTTTGACTGTGATAATACCACTTTGGTTTTTTATGCATGTAAATACTTATTCATTTACTGTCTTGCATATGGAGCATGTCTTTTATAGTGTTGTTTGACACCACTTCATTATTTTATATTTATTGTTGCACGGAATTTACAGCCACATCTATGTATTGTTAGAGTATTCTTGTATTTTGACGAGATATATTGTTTGTTTAACGATCATTAATTATATCTATCCATCTATATCAATCCACCCACCCATCCATCTATCCACCCACCCATCAATTCATCTTTTCATCAATCCATCCATCATTAATCTATAATCCATCAATCTTAATCCACATGTAATCCATCTTTAATCCAAAAGTTTGGATACGCGTTGTATTAATGGTTCAGCCGAATATTTTAACTTATTATTCATTATTGTTTATCCACAAAAAACTGTGATCAGCAACTCCTGTAGGCTTTATAACATATTATTTGTCGTTCGTGTTGTGTGTCGAGAGAGTTTTAGGTGCAGGACACAGCCTCAAGAAAGTCACATCTGGCTATTAATTCTCTGTAGAGTGTGGACAATCCCAGAGGTTATGTCTTGACATGGCTGTAATGTTGTCTCAAGGCCGTGTTACATGTTCGCTGTTGTGATTGTACTCAGTGTAAGTGCTATCTTGTGTACCTTTGTGGGCTCATTTTTAGTTGCTATAGAATACTGTATAACACTGTGCTCTTTAACAACTGTAACTGTTCTATCACAATTTAGTGTGATTAATACATTTTCTACCACTAAACCTTTTTGAAACCTTTTGTGGACTCAATTTTACTTCGGTGTCGGTTTGCTAATGAACTTACAGCAATTTGACTATAATTTATCAATTATTCTGAAATATTATCAAGATTATAAACATGCTTCTATGTCAAATTATTGTTTATCAAAGAGTGTAAAACTATAGGCTAGTGGTTATTCTGTGGTAAATAAAAAACAAAAATTCCCGCCAAGAACACTAATTTTAACCTCAATATAATTCACAAATTTAACACTGTATTATCCGGAACGGGTAGTTTGGCAGGGGTTGTACTCAAAAATTGGCTTTTTGCGTTTTCACTTGTAATTTAAATGTATTTTAAATTTTATCTTTTACCATTGGAATCAGTTTAAAAAACTTCACAAATTATTTCCTTAAAGTTTTTCTCTATTTCAAACGGTTACCGAGATATTGAAAAATCTAAACATAGTACGTTGTATTTTGGGACTGCAATGTTAATCTTATGTAGTATAAGGAAAAATTAATATTTCACATAAAAATAAATATTTTTGGATTAAACTAGGTATTTAGCTTTATATGGTTGGGATCTATGCATTTTGCTGAAAAATTATAGTTTATCAGTTTATCATGGCAGCTGACCTGCATTCTCTTTTCCCATGTTAACCGGATACAGAAAAATGTTTATGAAATTTTGCATAAATGGTGGTTTATGCTGGAAATGTTTACTTTCAATGTTCCTCACAGCAGCAAACCTGCATACTAGTTCCCCCGTTAATTTTATGGCGAGTTATAGGAATAACTAACATTTATCGACAGACTTGTCATATATTATTATTATATAATTGAATTGAAAATTCGCTGAGTACGCAGGTCTGCTGCGACGGAGGTATTTTAAATTATTTGAGTTGGCGGCGCGTTCAATAAATTGCATATTTGTAATTTACTACTGGAAATGGGAGTACGCCGATGCGCTGCTGGGGTATTTTAACGTAACGATTTTCTGAGATGTTACTACAGATTATTTGGTAATCTGGTGGAACTTCTATGTGGTGGAAAGACGGCTGGAATGCATAAAGGGTCCTGGATTGGATGCTGCGATAAGATCTGGAATCTCTTAAGAGGACACAGCTTCCAAACGGAGCGGACTAAGTGAATTAGCCGAGCTGAAAAGTCACTTGACTTTGATCGAACGATTTTATTGAGATTTCTTTTCTCGTTATTGGTATTGAGTGAGACTTGAACGGACAAAAATAATTGGCAGTGAAGTTTGTCGGATGGAACTAGAAATTATTTGACTTGGATATGTCTTAGCTCTAGGGGGGTGTTAGCAATTTGAACGGCAAAAATTTGAAACATAATCATATCAAATCAATATCCCCATTGTATTAAGTTGTATGGATATCTTCCGAAAAATTTGAGTTATTTGCCTATTCTCCATAAGATTAACATGGACAAGAGTATGCAGGTTTGCTGCTGTGAGGAACACTGAAAGCTGGCATTTCTAGCATTATCAACTTTTATTTTGACCATTTCAACAAAGTTTCATCAACATCTGTGCTTATATAAAGGAGTTTGCCTATTCTCTACATGATTAACATGGGAAAAGAGTATGCAGGTTAGCTGTCATGATAAAAACATAAACTATGATTTTTTATGACAGTTCTCAACCACATGAAGGTTAATACCAAGTTTCATCCAAAAATATTGACTGATAAGTGAGACATTAATTTTTCATCATCCATAATCATCCATAAGATTAACATTGAAGCCTCAAAATACAACGTACTGTGTTTAGATATTTTAATAACCGTTCAGAAATAAACCATATAATACAAGAGAATGGATGTTGGCAAAAAAATATATTTTTTATCGTTTATTTTGTTATAGAAAAATTACATTCTTGAAAGTGAATAAATTCCCGAAGATGATTTTGACATTAATTTATCTACATGCTTATTACAGGTTTAATGTTAATCGATTAATTGTTAGACCCAGAAAATGTGTATTAAATTTATTTTCAATTTCTTGTTCATTGTATATAATAATTGTTGGTTCCGCTATCTGTTATTTTGATGGGTTTTTATGCATTGAGCTTTAATTTTTATATTTCTAGAAATCTCCAATGTTTTGTTGTTCTACAAGTTCAATGAAACTTTAAATTTCGACTTGTTGGCCTCTACTAGTTTATACTTTAAGATTTGTATCATCTGCATAAAAACAGAGATTATTTTGACGTGAGAACAGCTATAAGAACAACATAAGAACAGCTGTTTAGATGAACTGAAAACATTTCCTTTAGACATATCCATGATCTAACATTTTTCCTACAGTGAAGTAAATACAATTTTTTGATTTTTACTCTTTCATTTATTTTTTTAGTCTTCTCTACTTTATTTAGATGTTGCCAAATGCAACTAGTATTAAGTACTATTTTTATATAAAGACAAAATTTGTTGGTTATTTTTACGTTTTATACCGTAAACAATTCGAAATGGTTCGTATCTCAATTTGTCTGAGTAACGAACGCTAAACAAACTTTTTCGTAACGCTTCTGCGAGCAAAATGAGGGCACCCACACTTTTGAAACTTACTTTCATTATTTTATACCTTTTGGAGGAAGTTTTTATTTAAATAAAGTAACTAGGTTGAAACCCCAGTTTTGAATAATATAAGGATCTAGCTTCGCTCGCGGGGGGTTCCACCCTCAGGCCTCTGTGGTTGTTGTCGGCAGTCCTCAGTAATTAGAATACAGTTAATGGTGGTGTAGGAAATGAGCGTGTGAAATTTCGTACTATTATAAACTAAAATAATGTAACACAGTAGCAATATGTGCAAAAAGTGACAGTTAAAATATGTTAACTGTTTAGTCACTCGCATAACCTTATGTAAACGAAAAAGGAAACAAAAAAAAACAAATGCAAGTGCTTCAATCTGTGGAGTATATCTTCAACTAACAGATATAGTAAAGTAATCAGCTGTAGAAAATAGCTATAATGTAAACAAAGTTCTAGTTCCATAGTGCGGAATCCTTTTTGGGCTTTTAGGGAGAAACCCAATTGAGCTACAACAAAATTGATGATCCATAAACCTTCTCCATGAAATCTTACCAAAGTGTACCATTTTTCATGGCAAATCGTCCCAACAGTGTGCGAGAGGATAAACTTCAAACATACAAATATATATACATACACACATCCTCTTTTTTAAATATAGATATTGTTTCTAGGTTTTTCAGAACATGAGGTCTTTAAAAGTAATTTAATCGAAAGGAATTAAAAATATCTGGTACCACCCAGAGGGGAGAACTATGCCCTTAAATATTTTATAGATTAATTTAATTAAATTGTAATTTGTCAATTTACTTGAGGGAATAAAAGTATTTCGGTCCTTTGATGTCGTTTATTTTAGCAGGGAAATATCTAATCAAATTTTGATACCTCGGGAACCTGGTTTTAGACAACTTTACGGTTGGTTTAGTCAATGGGACATTTGGACCGCAAACCGAGTTTCCGGTGTAGCCACAAGTCGCAGTTCTGCGAGATTAGCTTTGTAGAGACTCAGTCCAACTGTTGAAGGAAAACCCGGTTCACAAATAACCTGTGGAGACATCGAGAGTGCCTTTATTGTTGTACGTGTTCGACTTATTGTGGTAGAGAGATGTATGCCGGCTGGAAATCCTGTATTGTTTGGGACGGTATTGTCTGGATGCATTCACGGCTCTGAACAATATTTTACGTCACACATAAAGGAATTACGAAAAATGGAAATGTAGGCAAAATCCAGAAATGCAATTAATCTAACTTGTCATGTTTTGACATAGATATGTCTAAGCTCGGGGAGTGGAGGGGGGGTTTAGCAGATTTGTGTAAAGCAAAAAGTGGTAGTGTTTAGACCCCGTTTCTATAGAAACTACCAGAGCTATTGTATTGATTTTTTTGGTTATGAGAACAGCTCTTTAGATGAACTGAAAACATTACCTTGGAAAATAGTCATGACAGGTCATGAATAAATCATTATAAAATAATGACTGGGACGGTGGCGTCATCCTGTAATGCTGCTACTTGGAGGTCAGGATAGTTGTGAGCGATGGTCGGTGGATGTAGTGTTCTCTTGTGTGGATTAACGTCCGCACTATTGAATACTACGTTAATCCGCAATGGCCACCCTCATAATTAGACCAGTTCGTAATTCAGAGGCCGTGCCCAATATAGTTGGATGTAATATCGTGAAAGGTCGTAAAGTAAACTGGTATTGGTGTACCCCTCTACAGAGCGTTTACACTCGCTTTATTCTCACTTTATTCGATTAAGCATTTTCCTTGTTTTCCGTACATTCACAGGATAAACAGATTTGTGTTTCTAAATAAACACGAAATCTATATAAATAAAAATAGAGTTTTGTCTGTACATTGCTCAGAACTACACTATTCATTTTTTAGTTATTTTTACTTTTCGTGCGTTAGAGAAGCCGAAACCGGTTTTATCTCAATTTTTGTCTGTGACGCTCCAGGACGCATTTTACGCCGTCTTCTCCGAAAAAACGGAAGAACTAATTACAATGAAACTTATTTCATGTATTCTCTACATTTTACAAGGTTTGTAAATGCTTGAAATCGCCCGCCGCCTCTTGAAAAGTAAATAACGAGCATTTAAAACCCCACTTTTACGCGATATTACTCGCAATTTGATTCAGTTTTCAATGAATAACCTATTGATAATAATCAGCTGTCTTTTTACTTTGAAGTTTTAATAGAAATAAAAATAATCAGCTGTCAAATCAATATTAGTTAGTTTATATTGGATTTTAAACCCATTTCGAAATCACACTATATTAACAAGTCATTTTAACGTATAACTAATTATAATAATTGTATAAATGTTCTAATCTATTTAATTAGAAAGTAACGCTAAATAATAAAGCTGGGTATCGAGTTTTATTTCTTTGTATTGCTATGTTTAGGATTTCAGGTTTACATTTTGGTATGATTATCTTTCTTCATTAAACTGAATGCTACAACCCGTACAAAGGCTTACTGCTAGTAGGTTCTAATGTCGTTTGGGTGGTAAGTAGAAAACTAGAATCTTTCCTCACTAGAACCTTAAGTGTAATTTTTTCCTCCGAGGTCGTTTAAGGTAAATTATCAAGATTGAAAGACGTCTTCGGTCTAAGTGACGAAATATATTTTTCGGCTTACTGTGCATTACAAACTCAATGCTACAAAATACTAAAATGTTACCACCTGTTCCGTGCTATTTCAAACGAACAGCTGATTCAGATTTATTCTTATGATTTATTCATGACCAAAACATCAGCTGATTCAGTCTTCGTCGTCTTTTACGTTTTAACCTCGTCGCTATGTATAGAAAACAACTGATTTCCAAGCCGTTTTATTTGGTTAGTGACGTCATTTGTGGGGACAGCTGTTTAGTGGAATTGAAAACAATCCGTGTAGACATATCCATGATCTAACCTGTTTCCCACAGGGAAGTAAATAGAAGCATTTTAACACGGAGTGTGATCTTAATTTGAGGTGGGTAGTATTGTAAAAAATGTTTATATTTACTTCCCTGTGGGAAAAAGGTTAGATCATGAATATGTCTAAAGGTAATGTTTTCAGTTCATATAAACAGCTGTTATTATTCTTTTATAATAAAAATTCAATTCAATATCTCTGGTGGTTTCTATGGAAACCTGTTACGTATGGACCTGTTACGTATTTTTCGTCTTAAAATAGCCAACACCCCCCCTACCAGAGCTAAGACATATCCGTGTCAATAAAGTTTTCTTTTCGTTAATAATTTTTATATATTCACCAGTATGTATTTTCTCTGATTCCTTTCAAAGTCTCTCTCATGAATACGTTTCTTACAGTTAGCACTTTGATTCGTTCACGTAAATTACTCCGGTAATAATGTACACATGATAAAGTAATGATCTACTTACATGCGCTAGAAAAGGTTTCACAAATTAGCCGGTAATGCTCCGAAAATGACTCAATAAGGAACCCTGAATCAAAGACAATTTTATTCTAATACAGACTCGCAGCGACGGTTGCGCTTTTGTTAGTTACTAGCCTGAACACCAGGCTGCACTAGCGCTGTTGGGCATAGAGACGTTGCCGAATTGAACACGCAGACGACGGACGACGGCGCAGACGTCAGTGAATGTTTATCTCACTCAAACCTACTACCTTTAGTATTTACTCATTTTAACTAACTGGGTTATCGATGTTGTCCATTTCACAGCTTTGTTTCTCTTTCGTTTAACAAAGTCATTACGAATATATACAACGGATTAGTTTGTTTTGAGAAGAAATATCTTGTTTAATATATATTAGGTAAATAACCAGCGAAGATTCTAGGCCTGATTGGTCGACCACAACGCATCTCAGTGAATTTCTTTGTTTTGCGGTAATTATTTGTAATATACACAATAAACCTCATAATATATAATTGACCTCATTTTATTATGAATAATAATTAAAATGATTAGCTTTTAAAGCTTCAGTTCTATTACTCAAGAATAAAAATGTCTTCCTCTAGCTTAGGTATTATTGTACTCATTTTTGTACATTATGTACAAAACGTTTGTGCACTTATTTATTTACAATACTTCCGGCCTATTCGAATTGGCAACCTCGCGGGCCGTCTTACCCAGGCTGAAACCGATTAGAGCGCTTTTGGTACTACTGGCGCGGCCCGTGGCGAGTACTGAAACTACACGCTGCGAGTCTATTGAAATATAAATTGTCTTTGCCTGAATACAGTAATAATAAATAATAATCAAATAATAATCCATTTGTGCACTGTAAATAATCCTGTAATGGTCCTAAAGCTATCCAGTAAATGGTCCAGTAATAATCCACAAATTAACTGTAAACCATAATGTTGAACAAGTGGCCATTTATGCCCAGCAAATGATTCAGTCATTCGTTAACAATACAGAAACGCTTAGTCCAGTTATAACAGAATACTCCAGACGTTATCAAAAAATAACCACAAACGATGACGGTGGACAAACTATCCAGTAATCTATATAATATTATAAAGAAGAGGTGGTTTCTGTATGTTTGTGGGTTTGTTGTGGCAAGTAAATGCGAAAAATACTGAACCGACCGGTTTGAAATTTTACAGAAATGTAGATCTTAAACTCATGCAACACATAGGCATATTAGTTCCCTTAAAATCCCCTCGGGCTACGCCCCATGAACGTCCTAAATTTCAATGTTTACATTTTCAAAGAATGAAAACATAAAATTACTTGAATGTCAACAGCTGTGAACACTAAAATTTGACAGTTCGGGAAGAAGAAGAAGAAAGAGCTGCCGTGAACGTCCTAGGTTTCAATGTTTACATTTTCTAATGACAACATCCGTTTGCACTATATTTTGACAGTTCGGGAAGAAGAAGAAATAAAGTTGATTTTTCGGATAAACTGCTGGATCGAAATTAGTGAATTATTTGAAATAGCGGAATGGTAGATTTTAAGTTTTTTTTCCGACGACTGTCTCTATTACATTAATCCTTATCCTCTCCCAATATTTGACAGATGTTACTTTGAAATGTTGTAGACACTCGTGTTTTGTCATTTTGTAAACAATGAAGAATTAATTAACAATAACTGAAATGTATCAGTAGAGCCTACACCTTTCAGCCTTTTTAACCCGTGCGAAGAACGGGTACTTTGGCTAGTTGCAAATAATCCAGTAACGGATCCACACACTACAATGTGTCTAGCCGCCGGTGTCAAAGCCAGCCACATAGTTATTCCATTACCGGAGTGGCTGTTTGGCGATTTCGTCTCCCGTTAACACCGACCTAATGACGCAATGTGCTGGAACGGAGGGAAGGTTATGTCCACCGTTCACCCCTCTAACAGCTATTGCTATCTGAAATTGTATTTACAAAACTTCCCCGTTTAGATGGTGGATAGGTCTGAACCGAGTGTGGATATAATTCATACAAACAGCTGTTATAACAAAAAAATCAACATTTCTTAAAAACCGCCTAAAATGTTGTTTTTATTATTTTAACTAGCAGTAAGCCCGTCCTTTGTACGGGTTGTAGGATTCAGTTTATAGAAAAGAGATTATCATACCAAAATTTAAACCTGAAATCCTAAACAAATCAGTACACAGAAAATAAATTACCCAGCTTTATTTTTTAGCATTACTTGACAATTAAACCACTATTATAATTAGTTTTACGTTAAAATAACTGTTTAATATAGTACGATTTCGAGATGGGTTTAAAATCAATTACCATTATAAACTAACTAATATTCATTTGACATCTGTTTGTTTTTCTTTCTATTCAATCTTTAAACTACAAAGACAGCTGATTATTATGGTTCAGTGATAATTGAAAGCAAAATGCGACCAATATCGCGTAAAAAGTGGGTTTTTAAATGCTTGTTATTTACTTTTCAAGGGACGGCGGGTGATTTCAAGCATTTACAAACCTTCTCTGGAATGTAGAGAATACATGAAATAAGTTTCATTGTAATCAGTTCTCCCGTTTTTTCGGAGAAGACGGCGTAAAATGCCTCCTGGAGCGTCACAGACAAACAGACAAAAATTGAGATAAGACCGTTTTCGGTTCCTCTAACGCACGAAAAGTAAAAAATACTAAAAAATGAATAATTCTGAACAATTTACAGACAAAACTCTAATTTTATTTATACAGATTCACCGTTTAATAATACTTTGACAATATGACAGCCCCGCACGTCTATAAAAATTAACGGTTCAAAAGTTAGATGCTTTTAAATGTCCAGAAATTCTATTTTGTACGATTCGGCAAAAAAATTTATGAAATAATTTAACAACAATTGAAAACTAAGTATTCATCTGCAATTGGTGTCTGAAAAAATCTCATTTGAGAATAGGCAAATAACTCTTATATTTATCGACAGATAATGATAAAACTTTTCGTATATTATCGTTATTATGGTATCGATTTGGAAATTCGCTGAGTACGCAGGTCTGCTAGGACGGGGGTACTGTATTTATTTGCATAAGGGAGAATTTACGTCGGTCCACTGATCTAGTTTATTGTGGACTAGCCAAAGTACCCGTTCTTCGCACGGGCTAAAAAGGCTGAAAGGTGTAGGCTCTACTGATACATTTAAGGTATTGTTAATTAATTCTTCATTGTTTACAAAATGACAAAACAGGAGTGTCTACAACATTTCAAAGTAACATATGTCAAATATTGGGAGAGGATAAGGATTAATGTAATAGAGACAGTCGTCGGAAAAAAACTTAAAATCTACCATTCCGCTATTTCAAATAATTCACTAATTTCGATCCAGCAGTTTATCTGAAAAATCAACTTTATTTCTTCTTCTTCCCGAACTGTCAAAATATAGTGCAAACGGATGTTGTCATTAGAAAATGTAAACATTGAAACCTAGGACGGTCACGGCAGCTCTTTCTTCTTCTTCTCCTTCTTCTCGAACTGTCAAATTTTAGTATTCACAGCTGTTGACATTCAAGTAATTTTATGTTTTCATTCTCTAAAAATGTAAACATTGAAACTTAGGACGTTCACAGGGCGTAGCCCGAGAGGATTTTAAGGAAATGAGTATGCCTATGTGTTGCATGAGTTTAAGATCTACCTTTGTGTAAAATTTCAAACCGGTCGGTTCAGTATTTTTCGCATTTACTTGCCACAACAAACCCACAAACAAACATACAGAAACCACCTCTTCTTTATAATATTATAGATTACTTTCTTCGTCGTCGTTTTATTTAGAAGGATCACTTAGACGGGCGGAGTGATACAAAGTGTTGCTCTACAGTGCGAGATAGCGGCTCCAGGCGCCAGGCTGCTCCCTTTGGTTATAAATTATTGTATTCACGACCTCGCCTGCCCTCCGTGGACCGACCGAACATCCAACAAGACAAAACACGCTCTTGGAATATTCAACGTGTTGGAGACGACATAAAAGTGTTCAACATGTTGTCAATCCCTGCCTCATCGATTAATCAAACCGCTTGCACAATAATTGGTCCGATTGAAATAAAATTTCGTACGCACTTTTTATACAGGGTGTCCACGAAAAAGATTTCAGGACTTCGGTGAGTGATTAAATACATTAAACGGACGAAAAAAGTTCCAATAGAGGTATGACCTAAAACGCTTATATTCTCAGATACCCGCCATTTTTTATTTTCCACTAAACATTTTCTAACTGATTATTTATTTAAATTTGGCATGTGTTTTACACTAGTAGACTACTATCATTGAAAAATAACTAGCATGATAAAAGCTCTAAAATCCAAAACGCTAGCCATTGTATTTTTTACAGTTTTCAAAGTATTTTAGTTTTAAAATTTTAAATGGCCGCCATTTTAAATTTTAAGCTTGGATTATGCTAGTTATTTTTTTACTGATAGTAGTCTACTAGTATAAAACTTATACAAAATTTGAAAAAAAATCCGTTAGAAAATGTTTGAAATAAAAAAATACAAATTGGCGGATATCTGAGAAAATAAGCGTTTTTAGGCTAACCTCCAATGGAACTTTTTTCTTCCTTTTAATGTACCTAATCACTCACCGATGTACCGAAACGTTTTTCATGAACACTCTGTATACACGACTTTTATTGATTTATGTTTATTTTTTATTAATTATTGATTTATTTTTGGACACCACTGTGGTCTCGTATGTATTTTTTACGATGAAGACAAATAGTAAGTTTTTTTGTAGGCTTATGTGCGCATGAACATTGAAATATACGAACAGAAACTTGTGTTGCTATCGGCAATCCAAACTTTTATTGAAAACGCCTCTCGATGTTCATTCAAAGCACCCCTCTAACAGTCAGCAGAGCTCGCGGCTTATGTTCACCTCTTAACTGAAAATTGCTAAATTTTAACAATCGCTGTACATACGATTTTTTTTAAACTTGAGCGCACCTCATTTAGCTGAGCTCATAATATACTCTTAAAATTCACGGGACGATAGTTTCCTGTATTCCAGCTACTTGGAGGTCACGAATTGTGGATAGTAATTGTAGTGATTGTTAGTGGATGCGATATTCCCCTTGGTGTGGATTAACGTCCGTACTTTTGAATGCTAAGTTCATCCGCAGAGACCATCCACATAATTAAAACAGCTCGTGATTATTCAGAAGCAGAAGTCCCTTAGTTGTCATTGCTAAAAGGAACATGTCAGCCTTAGTCAGTAACAAGACTTTAAGATCGCGCCACAATCATCTTACTCTAATTTCTCATTAATACTTGGCTTAAAATACCTACAAATAATAAGGCTGTCTTTCTGAAACGCTAAATAAGGTGCATTTGTATAGCTTATTAATAATTGAAGCTTAATTTAAACCTTCCCAAAAATTTATTTATTTATCTTTAGGAAATAGCTTGGATCGTAAATTGGTCTAAAGGGAATGGTTTTATTTCCTCTCTACAGCTGTCCTTTTAACCATACGACGTCACTTCCGTTTCAAATCTCTGAAACGGTCTGACGGATTGTCAATACTTTTCCTCCCCAGAGCTAAGGACGTCTCCATGTCAAAATACCGAAGACTAAGAATAATTTCAAGTTTTAAGTATTCCACTGAAATTTAATATTTTATTAACCATCGTCCTGTAATCCAGATACTTGGAGGTCACGAATTATAGATAATTGTGAGTGAATGTCGCTGGGTGTAGTGTTCTCTTGTGTGGATTAACATCCGTACTATTGAATACCACGTTAATCCACAAGGACCATTTTCAAGTTTGCAATTCAGAGGCAGTGGTTCGGATTCCGCGTTAAACTGTACGTCCCTAAGATATGCCATTGACTGTTGGGCTATTACAGCTTTAGTCAGTAAAAAGACTACAAGATCGCGCCACAATCAACCTACACTCATTTCTCATTCGTTCTTAGCTTATGTCGGTATACAAGCAGCACCACCGTCTGTTATGTGGATTATACATCGACCCGAGCGTACTGTACCTTATTCTCGTCGGTTGGTAAGCTTCTCCCGTGAAACGCGCATAATTCATTCATATTCGACGTTGAAATATGCCGTTGCGCGCCCGTCAAAGTGATTTCGTAATTGGTTCGGGAGAAAACGCAGCCGTGTTAAGCGGTTGAAGTGTTTTCACTCTAACTGTATTACCGGGTACTCATAGCTACCACCGGTACACGTGTGTACTTTGGAAATGTACAGGGTGTCCATGAAAAACACTTCAGGGTGAGTGATTAGGTACAGTAAAAGGAAGAAAAAATTGCAATAGAGGTATGTCCTAAACCGCTTATATTCTCAGATATCTGCCGTTTCGTATTTTTATTTTTATATTTTTTATAAGGGAGTATTTTCAAATTTGGTATGTGTTATACACCAGTAGATTTACTATTATTATAAAGTCAATTAGCATGATCCGAGCTCAAAACCAAAAATTTAAATATTAAATTAAAATTACCGTTTTCAAAGTATTTTAGTTTAAAAATTGTAAATGACCGCCATTGGATTTTGAGCTTGGATCATGCTAGTTTTTTGTTTAATAATAGTAATCTACTAGTGTTAAACAAATACCAAATTATGACCATAATAATCTACACGCATCTCGTTCGCGGGTTTATCATGGGATAGTGTTATTCAAATGTGATTAAACATAGCTTCTCAAACTCATTTACAAATCGCTTTGTAATGGTCCGTCACTCCGAGGAGACTGGAGGATTACAAGGAAGTGTGAGTAATTTAATACAACTCTGTTGAAAGCGTAGGATAGATTTCCTTGTGTTGAATAGCAGCTGGCCCGGACACTCTGTGTGAGCGCCGTCAAACACGGTGTCTGCAACCCGCAACGCACGTTTGTATCTATATTGCCTACTCGGCGCCTTCAGTTGCTGACGGCTGTTATTTAATTGTTAGGTATATTATATAGGTGTGGTGTAAGCCCCGTAAGGAGAATGTTAATTTTGTAACAGCTGTTCCGGCCACATGGTGGACGTATAAGATAGTGTTAAATTTAATGTTTAAGTGGTCGGCTAGGGAAAGGAAAAATATGAAAATGTTTGTTTCTACAGTTGTTTTTAGGTACTGGGTTATACGAAGTACGACATAAAAAAAATCAAATGGTCTCCATTTTAAAAATTTGAAAGTTAAAAAATGTTTTTTTACAAATTTTACTTACTCAAGTGCTAATTAATTTTTGCCAATCTTCGTAAAAATAACTCAAAAGGGTTTTTGAAATAATAAATATTTTTCCAAAAAGAAAATGGTGGATTACGGCTAAACTAAGCAAAAAAACCAAAATAATTTTACTCTACCTTTTAGATGTTTTTGTATGTAGAATTAGATTCTGTATATCCCATCGGCCATCACATATTTTTTGACACCCTGTATAGTTGGTCACACTGAGTAAAAGTGACTCCTATAGTCCTAGAGACGAAATACACAATTTTATCAGTGTTTCAATTTATTAGTCTGAAAAACTTAATTTTATTACTTTCAAGAGCAACGGGACAGTAGTTGCATTACGGAATTTCTTAAGTGGTTTTGTGTAATTTTGTTTTTTTTCGGACAGTTCCATATTTTTCCAGCGAATCTTTTCACACGACAACGTATGTTTATATTTTTATCGATTGTAACAAGGCTTGTGTAAAGCATTAAATGTTTTTTTACAGTTTTTAATAATTTAAAAATATAAATTAATATTAAATATGGTGGTGAATTTTACGAAATAATTTATTTTCATTTTCTGCAACGTCAGGCCGGCATCCTGCGTGGATGGCGGTTTTTAATTCTGTCACTCTCATAACCTCACTTGATGTTTTTTTTGCAGTACGTTATGTTTTTATACACGAAGTTATTACCATGTATCAGTCTAGAGATCTTGAATATATTTTTTAAACGGTAAATCCATAATTGGGTATTTCATATTAACCGCAAAGACCGAACATATTGCCTGCCAGCAAACAAAAATACCAAAACTATAGTTGGAAAAAACGCCTAAATGAAAATAAAACTCACAAAATGGTGAATAATTTTAGACAATACATGGCACTAATCATTTTCAAAAATACAAATACAGCCAGACCGTTTGCAGCAAAATCTTTTCAAAATAACGAAATTCAATTCTTTTTCAAAATCATTAGCCAAATTGAAAACAAATCCCAATACACCGATAACAATACCTTCACCACGAGCCTGTAGCTGCCACGTATACGACGAGATAGCAACCGTGAAGGGACTAAAAGTGTGAAAAAAATACTAAATGCAAACTAATAAATCCGATATACAGTATCAGCCAAAATAAACAGTACTGAAACTGAATCAGCTGTAGTGGTCACACTGAGTAAAAGTGACTCCTATAGTCCTAGAGACGAAATACACAATTTTATCAGTGTTTCAATTTATTAGTCTGAAAAACTTAATTTTATTACTTTCAAGAGCAACGGGACAGTAGTTGTATTATAGAATTTCTTAAGTGGTTTTGTGTAATTTTGTTTTTTTTCGGACAGTTCCATATTTTTCCAGCGAATCTTTTCACACGACAACGTATGTTTATATTTTTATCGATTGTAACAAGGCTTGTGTAAAGCATTAAATGTTTTTTTACAGTTTTTAATAATTAAAAAATATAAATTAATACTAAATATGGTGGTGAATTTTACGAAATAATTTATTTTCATTTTCTGCAACGTCAGGCCGGCATCCTGCGTGGATGGCGGTTTTTAATTCTGTCACTCTCATAACCTCACTTGATGTCATTTTTTTCAGTACGTTATGTTTTTATACACGAAGTTATTACCATGTATCAGTCTAGGGATCTTGAATATATTTTAAAACGTTAAATCCATAATTGGGTATTTCATATTAACTGCAAAGACCGAACATATTGCCTGCCAGCAAACAAAAATACCAAAACTATAGTTGGAAAAAACGCCTAAATGAAAATAAAACCCACAAAATCGTGAACAATTTTAGACAATACATGGCACTAATCATTTTCAAAAATACAAATACAGCCAGACCGTTTGCAGCAAAATCTTTTCAAAATAACGAAATTCAATTCTTTTTCAAAATCATTTTGCCATCAAAAAATCATTTTTTTTTTCAAAATCATTAGCCAAATTGAAAACAAATCCCAATACACCGATAACAATACATTCACCAAGAGCCTGTAGCTGCCACGTATACGACGAGATAGCAACCGTGAAGGGACTAAAAGTGTGAAAAAAATACTAAATGCAAACTAATAAATCCGATATACAGTATCAGCCAAAATAAACAGTACTGAAACTGAATCAGCTGTAGTTGCCTTCTCGATCAGCTGATTCAATTGGTGATTGTTGCCACGGCTTCGCGTTCATTACTTCTTTCTTATTTGAGGTTAGTTTTTGTTAACATGGCGCTAATAACTGTAGAAAAAACTTTTATCGTAGAGCATTATTTTCGCTCATACGGAAATGGAAGTGCGGGTGGTCCAAGCTTGTCACACACTGCTTTACGTTTTCAGAAACATTTCCACAAAAACCTGCCTAGTAATGCTGTGATTCTTAGTGTTCTTGAAAAATTTCGAAGAACAGGTAGTGTTTTGACACAGCGAAAGGGCTTTTCAGGTCGCCCAACTACTGTCTGTACAAATGAAAACCACGCAAGAGTGTTGCAGCAAAGTGTTACAGTCACCGAAAAGAAGCCTAATGCGAGCTTCTCTTAAACTGAATATTAGCAATACGTCAATGAGAAGAATGTTCAAAAATATTGGTGGTTTTCCCTACAGGATACAAACTTCCAAGCTGTATACGTAGAATAAAGTATTACCATTTCAGTACTGTTTATTTTGGCTGATACTGTATTTACACATATCTTGGTACTAAATAGATTGCAAAATTATATTGTTTTCTAGTCTTAGTTTAAAATTCAAATTTATTCACGTCCTTTTCTTGAAATGATAATTAATTGGATTAACTTTGCAATAAAAAGATAAAACATTATCTCCAGAATCATAAATGTAAGAATACCCGGTTCAACGATTTGTAAAGAACTGATATTTCGAATTAATAATGTACCTGATATTGCAGCAAAACATTGTCTTGGCTCGGTAAAGGATTTATTTCGTCCCTGGAGTCTCTTATTTCCTATTAAACGTTTCTCTTTACTAGTATTTTCGGTAAATTCTGCAGTAAAGTTTTAAATATGCACTGTATATCTATTTTACTACTTTAATACTTAATTAGCAGTAAGCAATTCCTTTGAACGGGTATAGGACTCAGGGTTAGAAGCAATATTCTAATTACTGGACTAAATTTTATACATGAAATAAATTAAATACCCTCGTCGCAGCAGACCTGCGTACTCAGTGAAGTTCCAAATTAATAATTTAATAATAAATAATAATATATGAAGAGTTTTATCAATATCTGTCGATAAATAAAGAAGTTTACCTATTCTCTTTATGATTAACATGGGAAAACAGTACATAGGTTAGCTGCCATGATAAACACATAAACTATGATTTTTAAGCATAAATGTTTCGATCTCAACCACATGAAGCTATATATAAAGTTTCATCCAAAATATTGGTTACTAAGTGTAATATTAATGTTTCCTTATCCTCCATAAGATTAACATGAAGCCAAAAAATACAACGTACAGTATTGTGTTTAGACTTTTTAATATTTCGGTAAACGTAGGAGATAGAGCAAAATTTTTACAGAACTGTGTAGTTTTTAACAGCTGATTTATTCATAAAGAGAGTTCGTTTTAGTGGCTAATCTCTAATGTGAGTTTGAACTATTCACAGACTAACAACAACATGATTCGCACATCAGCTGATTATTTTTTGTTACCCTGAATATTGCAATGGTCGTAGATAAATGAAATATACAACTCTTGTTTTAAAAGTATGAATATTGTTGGAATATACTCGGTTCGCTCGTGTTCTAACTTACATGCCACTCTTGGCTTTAGGGCATTAGATTAGATTACCATTTGAAATGGCGACCTACCCAGGTAGGTATTTTAAGCAAAGTATGAATGAGAAATGATTGTGGGATGATTGTGGCGCGATCTTGTAGTCTTGTTACTGACTAAGGCTGACATGTTCCTTAGACAAGACTGTTAATTGATAGCCCAACAGCCGATGACAACTAAGGGACCTACAGTTTAACGTGGAATCCGAACCACGGCCTCTGAATTACGAACTGGTCTAATTATGAGGATGGTATTTGCGGATTAACTTAGTATTCAATAGTGCGGACGTTAATCCACACAAGAGAACACTACACCCACCGACCATCGCTCACAACTATCTACAATTTGTGACCTCCAAGTAGCTGGATTACAGGACGTCGCCACCATCCCAGTCATTCATAATACAATCTTTGCATAAACTACTGCTATCGTATCAGTAGTATTGTTATTATACCACGACCTAGAATATCGAATCCTTCACAACGAAGCCGTAATGCTATTCAACTACGGAACGTGACCAATCTTAATGTTGATACGTATTTATTGTTGGACGTTACGAAGTTCAATAGGTTCACTAGGTTGACTGGGACGGTGGCGACGTCCTGTAATCCAGCTACTTGGAGGTCACGAATTGTGGATAGTTGTGAGCGATTGTCGGTGGATGTAGTGTTCTAGCTCAGTTGAATACTACGTTAATCCGCGAAGACCATCCTCTAATTAGACCAATTCGTAATTCAGAGGCCGTGGTTCGGATTCCACGTTAAACTGTAGGTCCATTAGTTGCCATCGGCTGTTGGGCTATTAATTAACAGTCCTGTCTAAGGAACATGTCAGCCTTAGTCAGTAACAAGACTACAAGATCCCGCCACAATCATCCTACATTCATACTTGGCTTAAAATACCTACCTGGGTAGGTCGCCATTTCAGTTAAAAAGTATAACGTATAAGTAAGGTCATCTAGTTAGAAATATTTGTGTGGTTAATTTTGTTATTGGTATTTTTTAGTTTTAACCAGATGTTTATAAACTATGTAAGGTAAGTAACTTTTATTTGTTTTATTAGGAAACAACGGTTCTGGAGGTACCATATTGAGTACCATAATTAATACCATTATTACATAATGAGTAACAAATATCGTAATTTCAAGCAGTGTGCATACATGACAGAACAGTAATATTATACCCCGTAACATATTAAACTAGGTTTATGGACGTCCCTCACCGAGGCTTATTCCCCCCCCTGCCCCCAAAGCAGGGGGCGGCTTTATTAAACGCTCCCTCAAATCCATACAGGGGCTTTCTAAACTTGTATTTTCCCTCCTTGATCATTTCGCCCTCCATCTTCCATTTTCTTGTAACAAAGCGATTCTGCCGTTTCAATGGAAACTCGCACAACCTGGAATAGGAAATCTTGATTGAAAACTGTCTATAAAATGACAGGAAATTTTTTAATTATTCAATATCTCATATTTGATTTTTCGAACGCGTCTGTGTTTTTAACTACACAACGTTTCTGGAGGTAGAGTTACTCCTCCCGTTTTCAGGAGCAGTCGTGCTCCAACTCTCACGCTATCTTGTGTCACACTGCTAGCTCGGAGGCGGAGTGTTGTGGTTATTTGTTGCGTTATCAATATGTAGTTTTGGTGTTGTGCAAGACTGGATAAGTACTGTATCATTGACAACATGATATAGGGTCTAATTAATATCTGTAACGTTAAGAGTCTGCATCAGTGGTAGCCATCTTGGATTTTAATCCCGTAAGAGCAATGTTGAATTCTGGCGCCTATATCTCCTTGACCTATTGTCATAAATTAACGGAAGAGGTGTCAAATTAAAGGTATTACAGTCCTCCAGGGCACCACCTTACAGAACTTCTTATTTTCGCTCTCAATAAAAAAATAATAATGATTTATTTTGTAAAATATTCCTGGATTTTTGTTTTTATATCAAGTTAAACCTTGAGCCACATCTCATCAATGTACTTTCAAATTTTTACATTGATACTTTGATAATTAACGCCACTACAGACGCCAAAGTGAAGGTATGTTCCGCCAGAATTGATGGCTACCACTGATGCAGACTCTTAATTCAGTTTTGAATGTAAATTCTTAGGTAATCACTTGAAAACGGGAGGAGTTTCTTCACCTCCAGAAACGTTGTGTAGTTAAACACACTTGTCAACCTTGACAAAATTTCTTTACTTTCCTGTGGGAAATAAATTTATGGGTTAGGTCATTGATATGTCTGAAGGGAATATTTTCAGTTCATCTAAACAGCTGTTCTGGTAATTTCAAATTGTTCATCTTTCAAATCGCCAACACCCCCTCCACCCAGAGCTAAGACGTATCCATATCAAAATTACCAACACTTATCAATATAAATCGATGCTGAAATTAATTTCTCTCTAAAAAGTATGGAGAAAATATTTAGAAACAATAGAATGCTTTCGAAACGGACAAAAACGATTTCCTTTGAAGATATTACTCAGCGGTTCGGACTGGAGTTGTGTTGGCGTAAAAGAAGATAAACATGGCGCCGTCCGCGGGATGATGGACGATCAAAGTGACATCAGTGTGACCTTCCCTCCACGTCCACACCTGTGTTGTGGACTGCTACCCCTCCCCCTCCCACTGAGCTCTCTCTAACACGTACCACGTTTATAATAACCTTAAAGGTCTGTCGAGGCTGTCGATAAAATGCAGAATTGTTTGTGAATTTTCCTTAGGGAAGAACGTATAACCGTAGGTGGCGTAGTCGGACCTATATCGGGAATAAAGGTTATGCTAATGTGCGTGCTTTGAAATGACGACGCATCCAGGTAGGTATTTTAGTATGAATGAGAAATGAGTGTAAGATGATTGTGGCGCGATCTTGTAGCCTTGTTAACTGACTAAGGCTGGCATTATCCTTAGACAGGACTGTTAATTAATTAATAGTCAATGGCATATCTAAGGGGCCTACAGTTTAACGTGGGGTCCGAACCACTTTTACGTCTGAACTACGAACTGGTATAATTAGTTAGTTTGTTTAGTTTAAATAAATCTCAACTGCTCACATAGGCTAGTTAGAAGTGACCGCTCATGATCTGATAGGAGTCACCGGCCATTGGTTTTGATCCAGCAACCTTGGCTTTGGTCAGAGCGGTACTCCTGCGCTACCTTGCCGGTAGTTATGAGGATGGTTTTTGCGGATGAATTTAGTATTCAATAGTGCGGACGTTAATCCACACCAGAGATTATCACACTCAATGACCATCGGACATACCTGTACACAATTTTTGTGAGTGTGTAAACACGATAATCTCGTAAAAGTGACCCGAGAACAAACTTAGCAGACATGCGTAATTCTGTATTTATTCGTATTAATTCCAAAAACCTAATACATTGTACTATGCGAATGGGCTTGAAGGGGCATTTTGTACCCCAAAATGAGGGTTTTATATACTGTATAATATAAAAGACAATATATTTTCTTTTGCATCGTTGTAGTTAAAAAATTAACTATTAAGTTAGTTTTCGCTGTCAAGCGGATACTAAAATTTGATAATTGCTAAACGCAGTACGTTGTCTTTTTAGATGCAATGCTATTATATGCCAATTATATTTATTTCTTATAAAAATTTTTTAAGTTCGTTTTTACCCAAATAACACTTAAGTTTTAACATTTTTTGGATTGACTTGGTAGTAAGTGATTTGACTTTGTCTTATTTTCAAAGGTTTTGCAAATCATCAAGCTAAAAAACATGGATAAACAAGCTGTTATACTCTATTGTAAGCTGACAATACATATTTCAGTATTGTCTGTGATACGACTTATTTAGGCGTTAATGTTTTCTAGTGTGTGTTATATAATAATTTTTAGATTGAAGTTCAAGAGTCAGTAAAATTAATGGTAAATGGCGAGTGATAGTCTTGTAAGGTCAGGGGATTAATGACAAATTTTCTCAAATAATGACACCCTCAAAAGATATTCAGATTTTATTGTTCAGGTGACCGGACAGTTTGTCAAAGAGGTTATTCTGTCACACGCACACGCATTGGTGGGTAATTAAAAAAAGATCTCTCTTTGATAAACGTAGGATTGTCTTTTCAACTGGAATTTCAAAATTCTAAATTAATTCATCACTCGTGGAAAAAATTGTTCAAAATGATTATTTATTTTCACCATTCCTTTTACGCAAATCATATTTAACCACTTAATCAATCAAACGCCTACACGTTCACGTAGTATTTCGCGCGAAGGGAATTTAAACGATGTCGTATTCGGGTCGGGCTGTTAAAATGATTGACTTTTTATCACCAGTTGTCGAAGTGTTTACCGACGGCATTTCGAGGGGTGACATATTTTTTATACAACTCTCCATTCGTTTACGAATGTAATTAATAAATAGTGGTCTAAAAAGTTGGTTTATTCATTATTTCCTACTGACCTGTTGTTGAGAATTAACTAGGTTACTAACCTCATCCGTCCAAACAGTTCTTGTTGTATTAGATTAGATTATTGAAATGGCGACCATACCACAAGGTAGGTATTTTAAGCCAAGTATGAATGAGAGTTGATTGTAAGATGATTGTGGCGCGATCTTGTAGTCTTGTTACTGACTAAGGCTGACATGTTCCTTAGACAGGACTGTTAATTAATAGCCCAACAGCCGATGGCAACTAAGGACCTACAGTTTAACTTGGAATCCGAACCACTGCCTCTGAATTACGAATTGGTCTAATTATGAGGATGGTCTTTGCGGATTAGCTTAGTATTTCATAGTGCGGACGTTAATCCACACAAGAGAACACTACATCCACCGACCATCGCTCACAACTATCCACAATTCGTGACCTCCAAGTAGCTGGATTACAGGATGACGCCACCATCCAAGTCAAATATATTGTGTTTAAAAAAATATTGTTAAATATGTTTAGTGTTTATTTTTAAATAGTTGAGGTCTTTAAAACGAATTTTGAATTATAGATGTTATGAAGCTTGACTGTAAATCTAGTGACAGTACAAGTTTTACGATAGTATAACCTAGTTAATTCTAAAAAGTTGACTTTCAATATATTATTTCTCTGTTTCGAAATTTTTTAAATCGTATTTAAAAGATCACGAGTTTCTATTTGTTAAAAGCATTAAAATATTATTCCATCCTAGTATGAATACTGAGTATGTAGGTATTCAATGACTGTTTAAATAATGTGTTATACTATTTTCACTAATTAAAAAAAAAGAGTTTTATTATTTGTCAATTTGGCATTATACAGACCAAATTTACAATTTATAATTTGATGTGACAAAATGGGCTTAGTAAGATAAGAATGGTCTCATATCACTAAACACCAAAACGGTTAAAAAAGAAACGGCAACCTACCAATTTAGGTATTAAGCCAAGTATGAATGAGAAAATAGTGTAATGATTGTGGCGCGATCTGTAGTCTTGTTACGACTAAGGCTGACATGTTCTTAAACAGGACTTTAAATTAATATCAATTTATGGCATTTTAAACATAGTTTAACTTGGAATCCGAACCATTGCCTCAGATTACAATTGATCAATTATGTTAGTATGTGTTAACGTAGTATTCAATAGTGAGACGTTAATCCACACAGAGAAACATAATAACCATCGTACATATCCACATTCATAAGTCATAAGATCCACGGTAGTCTGCCATTTATGATTCTTTACACAATGAATATGAAGAAAATTATGCAAACACAAAAAATAAATGAGAGAAATGCATTATAGAAACTGTAACTATTTATGTACGTTTTTCATTTTTCTCTGTTTTGTCGCCTTTCATTATTATTCTTTTTATTCTTTTATCGTTGCATTTTCAATTTTAGTATTGTTAATTAGGACTATAGTATGTGTATTTGCCGAGAGTTGTTTTGTAAAGTAGTCTCTGTAACTTGAGTAATGCTCGATCAACAAAAGAAGATTATATTTTTGTTACCACAGCCAAGTTTGACGTATCAACTCGGTGGTGGAGGGGTTGGGCAGGGACAAGGGCAGTAATGATGCACACAATGGTCTCGCACCTTCGTCAAACTGACGAGGAGACGCTAACCATGTTGGCTTAGGCAAAATACAGATGTTTACAAATCTGTATTCAACGCTAAAACACAAAATCAACTCTGTCAAGTGTCATATTTCATCACTAGGACCGAAAACGGGCGTTTTAGATACGAACACAAGTTTAACAGCTGGTGCTGTTAAATGTGCGAGTCTAAATCAAAAAGTCAATTTTGGACCGTGTGATTGACCTATATTTTTCGTCATAAATAATTATTACGTGATCTAGTATCAATAGTAGTTGATAATTTTTGTCGCTTCGGACTAATCAGCTGTTCTGTTACTTACGTTGTAACCGTTATTTCTTGATTCCTGTCGATTACCAGTTTCACAATCGATATCCGGAACGCACGAAATACACAAAAAATCGATAGTAATTGTTGCAGTTACTTTATCGATTATTTACGATCGAATGCTGACCTCGAATCATCAACAATGATCTCTTGCGATCTAGGACTCAAAAATATCATCACACAATAGGTTTAGACCTAGCTAGAAAAAGAACAACTTTTGATCATGAACATATGCATCTAAAACGGCTGTTTTTGAATCAGTATGACGAAAAAACAGTTGTTTTTACTTATGCAATGTAGAGGGGGTTGTTTAGAAAATGAGGAACACGCCAGACTTGACAGTTCGGGGTGGGGCTTGGGGGTTGGCGGTTATCGGTGTCTCGTCGCGCGACTCAAATCCTGTTCACATTAACTTCCAACCCCCGCCAGGGGGCGCATCTATCGACACTTTCATTAACCCTAATGTTGCTCACGCCACATCGGCAGTTCGGTTTGTGTCGATCGTTCTAACTGTTGAAGTCATATTTAATAGCTTGGAAAAACTGTTCACGTAAATTTAGGTTATTACCGTTAAATTCACCTTTCTAGAGAAAAGACTGGGACGGTGGCGTTGTCCTGTAATCCAGCTACTTGGAGGTTGTGAATTGTGGATAGTTGTGAGCGATGGTTGGTGGGTGTAGTGTTCTCTTGTGTGGATTAACGTCCGCACTATTGAATACTACGTTAATCAGCAAAGACCATCCTCATAATTAGACCAATTCGTAATTCAGAGGTCGTGGTTCGGATTCCACGTTAAACTGTAGGTCCCTTAGTTGCCATCGGCTGTTGGGCTATTAATTAACAGTCCTGTCTAAGGAACATGTCAGCCTTAGTCAGTAACAAGACTACAAGATCGTGCCACAATCATCTTACACTCAATCCTCAATCATACTTGTCTTAAATTCCTACCTTGTGGTATGGTTGCCATTTCAATAATCTAATCTAGTCTAATTTAATTCAACCTAAGAGATATTCTATTCCCTTTTGTATGTTGGAAATTTAGACACGTTAAACGATTAGTATTAAATACAAACATACAAGTTTTATACTTAACGCTTTAATCATAGATTATCTATATAACACTAATTAGAATTTTGACTGTACAATTGCTGGGATTTTTGATAATTTTGATTATTTCTAAGGAGGTTTTCCCTAGAAAAACTGCAATGGGTCTGACGTAATTTCTCTCTGTCAGTCTTTTTTCTGTAGCACTAAACAAGGTTTTATTTATAACGCTGCTCAGCAATTATGAAACTTATTTCCCTCATTCTAAACCTTTACGGGAAAACTTAGAATTAATCTGATCCAACTTTATGCATTGCACTCCACAAACAGTCTACGAGGCAAACAGTTCCTCGAAATTATTGTTATGAGACTAAATATACAGGATGATCGAGGTAACATGGACGCATAACTATTACATCACCTCCTCAATTCGAAAAGTTGTGTTTTGAACAAAAACCAAACAAAGTTGATCTCGAGTAAACTTTCAAAGCGTATTTAACATTTAGAATGTTATCGTAAGTATTATTCTGCATTAATTAAGCACAACGCTGTTTCTTTGACGAACTCAAAATAGCTGAAAATAAATTGCAGAATTTAATACAAACATAAATGTACAAAAGTATATTTTCACCAAAAGTGATATTTGTAATCTTCAAATAAAAAAGAATAAAAAAATTTACAATACTGATGGAAACCCAACGAGATTCACAGATTATTCCAATTGAGTACGTAATTCAGAGGCAGTGGTTCGGATTCCACGTTAAACTGTAAGACCCTCTGATATGCAAATAACTGTTGGGCTATTAAATTAACAGTTATGTCTATGGAACGTGGCAGCCTTAGTCAGTAACAAGACTAGAAGATACAATCGCCACAATCATGTTACATTCAATCCTCATTCATACTTGGCTTAAAAAACTAAAATTAAATTCTCATCTCATTTATTTAGTACTAATTTTTAACTTAGCTAAGTTATAATTCGAAAATCTGTATATAATCTAAAATTTAATTCGAAATAAGAAACTTTTTTAATAAAGTATGGTTTTTTATTTTTTTTATGTATTTAGCTTTACTAAATGGGGTTTCAGAGCTCGTACCTTTAATTAAATAGGTTTTTGTTAATAAGTTTCAAAACTATTGGTGCTCTGGTTTCTACAGACAGACAGAATTGAGCTAAGACAAATTTTGGATTTTATCGTCCATAACGTTAGCTAACAAAAAATATCATTATTCTTAGCAATATAAATACAAAACTTAAACTTTATAAAAAAATAAAAAAAACATTTTTTTTGAGGTATTGCCAATACCAAAATCGTTATTTACGAAACAAATTTTGTAACCTAACGGACATATACACTCGCAACTCAAATCCAAAAGTTTTTTAAGAAAACAAAAGGATATACATTATAAGGGGAGACGGTAAAAAGGACTTGATGCTGCAATATTATAGATTCGACACGCAACATTATCGATTGTTTGACTCGGATGGATATTACACTGGAATTGTCAGGTCGGAGTTGAAACAACCTCTTTAATTAATTGCCATAGCCTCGAGTGAGATGACGACGTTGTAGTTTCGATTGATTGACTGAGCACAGATATCCAATATACTATAACACAATATAGTACAGTAGCTATAAAGTGGCACTTCGTTCGAAATCAATTTGTAATAGTGAGTTTATGTTTTCTTAGATTTTACCACAGTCGATGTCGTTCACTCGTTAGTAAAACTCAAGTTACACGACGTTTCGCGATCTGGAATCTAACCTCGTCCTCAGGTGAGGAAGCTATTAAAAATTCAAGGTAAATTTGTTAAAAAGTTGAGAATTTTTATCAGTAAAAATCCAGGAACAAACCTAAAGCCGATGTTATATAACGTAATAGAAGACCCGAATAAAAGCACTGTACATTTTTGACAGCTATAAAATTGAGTATTTTAATTTTTTTCGTCTTCACCTGAGGACGGAAACAGATTCTAGATCCCGAAACGTCGCGAAACTTTCACTAATTGGTTTTGGAAAACATGGTGGCAATAATACTGCAAAAAACGTTATTTTAGACATGTATTTTTGTTAGAAATATTCCCTTCAAAATAATTTATACAGGGTGTGTCAGAACTCTCTACCTACATTTAAGGGGTATGTTTCTGGGTCAGTATAAATATTAACTATTACATTGAAATCTTGTAATACCTAAAGAAATAAAAATGACCTACACTAGACGTCACTCCAACGGAGGATGCATTTTGAATTTATTTGATTTTCTAAACTGAGACATCGTTAGCTTCATTTTCAGAATTATTTGAAAATTTTATTTGTTTAAAATAATTCTCGTGGAAATACCAGTTGTAAAGTTATTGTATTTTGAAAATTTTACTTGTGCGTCGTTTTGGATTTTCACGTTGTAATTATTAAGTTATCCCCACTGTTATCAGAATTGAAATTAAAGTAATAAGTTGTATGTTTTTAAGAAAAAAATATGGCGGACCTAGAGGGTGACTAAGGACTTCCAGACGATTAAATGTATGTATATTTACATTTTATACTGACTGACCTAGGAATAATATTTCAACAAGTTAGCAAAGTGTTCTGAAACACCCTGTACAGTACTGTATATGTTGTGTGAATTGATGTTTTTTGGTTATCGGTTAACTTCCCTTCGAAAAACACCAAATATAAATAAACATTTACATATCAAAGTACTCAACAGGTATTTCTAATATTTTACGGTTTCACGAACACAAATCTAGACCGTTCAATAACTTCATAGACAAAGGCCTTTTGTTATTGTCCTATTGTTGTGCAACAATAGGGTGGAAATGTCAATATAATATCAAAGAGCCGTTGCCTGAAGTACGGAACAGGTGAGGAATTTTAGACTGCAAGTCACGTCTGTCATGTTTACCTTTGTGGAGTTTTATCAGTTTTTTCTTTTGTAAATAATAACCTGGTACACCTGACGGCAAAGCAGCCAATCAGCTGATTACAGTTTTGACTTTAATTTTGTTCGCCGATAGCAAATAGACAGTTTTGAGTATACGAACTTAATAAAGGATAATATTATAAAGAAGAGGTGGTTTCTGTATGTTTGTTTGTGGGTTTGTTGTGGCAAGTAAATGCGAAAAATACTGAATAAAACAGTTTGAAATTTTACACAAAGGTAGATCTTAAACTCATGCAACACATAGCATATTTTTTAAAATCCTCTCTATTGTAACGTCCTAAGTTTCAATGTTTACATTTAAGAAAAAACATAAATTAATTATTCACTGTGAATACTAAAAGAAACTAAAAAAGAAGAAGAAAACAAATCTATTAGTTCAATAACTTCAATGACAACAAGAGCCGTTTCAGACAGTAAAGAAGAGAATAAAGTTGATTTTCAGATAAATTGCTGGATCGATTAGTGAATTATTTGACGAATGGTAGATTTTAAGTTTTTTTCCGACGACTGTCTCTATTACAATAATTTACCTCTCTATGTATGTTACTTGGTTAGACATTGTTTTTCTTTTGTAAACAATGAAGAATTAATTAACAATATAAATGTATCAGTATTAACATTTATTTTTAGCCGTAAAAACGATTTTATAAAGGATAAATCTACTATAATATTATTGCTATTAACATGTTTGAATTTGTTTTGCGCCGATTCTATGAAATGATTCCCCCGTCGCAGCAGCCCTGCATCATCAGCGTATTTTCTCATCTCGTATAATAACCTACCTAAACCATTCAGGGGTTATATTTGTTTAAATATGTCATTCAATCGTGAAATTCACCGTGAATTAAAAGAAGGATATATTGTAAAAAGGTAAAGCTGTAAAAGGAAGCTAAAACAATAGATTATGGGGTATATACAAATTCCCCCGACTGATGTAACCTGTCAGAAACAACAGAGGAATAAGATTTTTTTGATAATCCCCATTTGGAGACCATTTGGCACTCTTAGAATTGTGAACGAAACACGTTTTGAACGTTTTTTCAACGTACTGTATCGCACCACAGTCATCTTACACTCATTTCTCATTCATACTTGGCGTAAGATACATGCCTGGGTCGGTATTACATAATGTAATGAACGTAATGTAATGCAATGTAATACATTTACCGCGGAGAGAAGATTTAACTTCCTCTCTAGAAGCCTTAGTCGTACACGAATAATTAAACATATTAAATCTTTAATTATTTAGCAGGTTTTAAAGGCACAGTTTAAATTTATCTAAAATTAGTCACTCGATTTGCGTTTGGTTTTTGTTGTTTGAGTACCTAGAATATTGAATTTTAATATTTTATTTTTGTTACAGGTAAGTATTTCTGAAGAACTCATTTTCTCTCTGGAAAAGGTAACGCTCTTTTCCTCGTTTCCGCAGCATTTGCCTCTGGTGATATGACTTTTACAGATTTACCTTACTAGTAGTAATTGTATTAGCTTTTCGTAGCATATAGCAATTGTATTAGTTACAATATTTTCAAAATTTTAATGTTTAGGTAAAACTAATACTATGTTAAATTGTAATTGTTAGAAAATTCATAAACTTGTAGCATGAGTTGTTTGTATTAGTAGAACAGTGGTTTATCAAAAAAAGACTTTCTTTTGAAGAATATAAAGTTTATAAAAATAGGAAATCTCAAAGAATGTTCAACCCCGACTGATGTGACCTTAAGCTGCATACAAATTTTCATTAAAAAAGCCCTGTCAGAAACAACAGAGGAATAAGATTTTTTTGATAATCCTCATTTGGAGACCATTTGGCGCTCTTAGAATTGTGAACGAAACACGTTTTGAACGTTTTTTTCAACGTACTGTATCGCACCACAAGCATCTTACACTCATTTCTCATTCATACTTGGCGTAAGATACATGCCTGGGTCGGTATTTCATAATGTAATGAACGTAATGTAATGCAATGTAATACATTTACCGCGGAGAGAAGATTTAACTTCCTCTCTAGAAGCCTTAGTCGTACACGAATAATTAAACATATTAAATCTTAAATTTTTTAGCAGGTTTTAAAGGTACGGGTTGAATTTATCTAAAATTAGTAACTCGTTTTGCGTTTGGTTTTTGTTGGCTGAGTACCTAGAATATTGAATTTTAATATTTTATTTTTGTTACAGGTAAGTATTTCTGAAGAACTCATTTTCTCTCTGGAAAAGGTAACGCTCTTTTCCTCGTTTCCGCAGCATTTGCCTCTGGTGATATGACTTTTACAGATTTACCTTACTAGTAGTAATTGTATTAGCTTTTCGTAGCATATAGCAATTGTATTAGTTACAATATTTTCAAAATTTTAATGTTTAGGTAAAACTAATACTATGTTAAATTGTAATTGTTAGAAAATTCATAAACTTGTAGCATGAGCTGTTTGTATTAGTAGAACAGTGGTTTATCAAAAAAAGACTTTCTTTTGAAGAATATAAAGTTTATAAAAATAGGAAATCTCAAAGAATGTTCAACGGTTAGTACATTATCCTTTTAGAATTTACTTCTTTTTATAGTTTGATTTATGAAACATACTTTATTGACTTATAATTTGTCTACGTTTTTCATATTTGAATTTAAAACAACATTTACATGTGCATGTGAGAACACCAAATACGTTCAATTGTTTTTCTTTATTGTAATTCTAAATACGAGGGGTTTCCTCCTAGACATAAACTGTTACAAAACGAACACACACACACACACACACACACACACACACACACACACACACACACACACACACACACACACACACACATATATATATATATTTTACAAAAATGGAAATAGTTACTCATAGGTGTCAATTATTATTTGGTTTTATGGAAATAACTGAGAGTCAGCGGGTGCCGAGACAAAGGCTTGGAAGTCAAAGAATGCTTTGCCTCAGGTTTGTGTTGATGACACTCTTTGTAACACGCTTCGATGAAATTTCAATCTTATTTGGCCACAGTTTTGTCAAGTTGTTTTAGCTATTAATTTTATGAGTCTGATATGGTAATATGGGTTTTCTGAGCTTATCGTTAAACTACAAAGACAGCGTATTATTACCAATAGGTGATTCATTGAAAAATGAAAGCAAAATTTGGCTAACATCGCGTAAAAAGTAGGTTTTTAAATGCTCGATATTTACTTACTTTTCAAGGGGCGGTGGAAAATTTGAAGCATCGAAAACCTTCTAGAGAATGCATGAAATAAGTTTCATTGTTATCAGTTCCCCCTTTTTTTCGTAGAAGACGGCGTAAAATGCCTCCTGGAGCGTCACAGACAGACACACAGATAAAAATTGAGATAAGACTTGTTTCGACTTCTTTAACGCATGAAACGTTGAAATAACTAAATAACGAATAACTCTGAGCAATGTGCAGACAAAACTCTGTACATGCTTTGTCAAGACCAACGAACTATACCACGTAGAATATTTCGTTTGCCATTTTAAAATTTTAACTAGCAGCAAGTCCGTCCTTTGGACAGGTTGCATAGCTTGGTGTTAAGATATACACCATGTACTTATTATTATTATTTTAACACTAACCTGCAATAGTAAACAATAAATAAAAAAATAAATTATCAGGTAAATTATTTAGTATAGATTTTAAATTTAAAAAGTTTTATTCAATAGTTACCGGTAATTTTTTCGTTAATGTAACATTTTTATTAAGTGTAATTTTAAAATTGGATTAAAAAATCAATGCAAAAAAGTAATAATTTATTGAGTTTGGGAACTGGTGATTTCTTTCTGTTTAGACAGTCAAAATGGCAACATCTAGTGAAGCTGATAAAAGTGTAATATCGCGCAAAACTGGCTGTTGAGAGCTTAGTTAGGCGTGAGTCAGTTTAAAGTTTAAAACCCCTTCTTCAAAAGGTATGGAACAATTTCAGAAATGTTTCATCATTGTTAGTACTTTCCTTTAACGGAGAAGTATTACAAAAACCTTTAACCCTTCATCAGGTGCATGTGGAGGGAAAAAACAAAAGTAAATACTGCTAAAAATATTGTTTTTTTAGATTGGATTATTGAAATGACGACCATACCACAAGATAGGTAATTTAAGCCAAGTATGAATGAGGATTGAGTGTAAGATGAGTGTGGTGCGATCTTGTAGTCTTGTTACTGACTAAGGCTTAATTATTTCTTAGACAGGACTGTTAATTAATAGCCAAACAGCTGATGGCAACTAATGAACCTTCAGTTTAAAGTGGAATCCGAATTACTGCCTCTGAATTACTAACTGGTCTAATTATGATGATGTTCATTGTGGATCAACGTAGTATTCGTTAGTGCGGACAACTCTACATCAATCGACCGTCGCTTTCAAATATTCACATTTCGTGACCTCCAAGTAGCTGGATCACAGGATGACGACCATGTATTCGGCTTAATATACAAAACAATTGTTTCTCAATAACTATTCATTTACATTCAAACCTCCCCATCAATCTCCCAAACCCCCCAACTCTCAACAGTTTAAATATGTAATTACCTACCAACACTCCTGTTTATTTGCCGATAAATATTATAAAAACCAATTTAATTTCAAATAACCACAACTTTGTCCACTAATTATTCATTAACCACTAAATATTCAGACCAAAGTTCCATATATTTTTCACATATTGTTTGCATGCCATTTAACCACATAACACATTACTTCAATTACTACTAATTTATTTATTAAGTGAGTATATTGTTTTAGTCTAGTGATTATTGGAAAACAGGGTTTAACGAGTTTTATACACTCGACTCCACTATAACATACATTCACAAGTTAAATTGCTCATGGTCGGGATTAAACCCCTAGCACTTCCGAATGGCTAGAACGTTCAAGAACGTCCAGCGCTAATATCTAACCGGTCCATCCACCAGTGCATAGGAGTAAAAAGTGCTTACTTGGCTATAAAAGCATAGCGACAAAATAACGAACTCAAGCGTCAGAACAGGGAACTACTCGAGTAGTTGCACGTATTAACTCACAGATGGCAGCATCGTGACGGTAATTGTTGACTTTGGTAGCGCTATACAATTGCGCCTCGCTGTCATATCACAGTGAGATGTTAGCACTTGGAGGATTAAAGATTTTATTCATTTGATAAAAGTTTAATTTCATTGCTATGGATGTAGTTTTGTTTATTGAGGCTACAATACGTATATTCAGAAGCAGATTTGCAATCAGTTCCAGTAAATAACATTTACGATAAATGTTTTCGGAATTACCAAATTTGAAGATCAGATTATGAAGACATTGTTTCGGTAAATTATATTAAATTCATTGACTTAAATAAAAAAACCCTTGCATCATTCTTTAACTTCGGTCTCAAATTCACAGTTCCAGACTGATTTAAGACAATCCTTTGTTAAATCATATTGTATTTTCATCTAGAACAGTATTTTCTTTAGCAATATCCTTCGTTTAAAATAACAAACGTGATTTATTGCAATATAGACAACCATAATAGTCGATATCAATGAACCGCTGCAAACTGTATAGTTTTAAAAGTAAATAATGCAAATCTGCGAAGAACGAATCAATCGACGTTAATTGTGTGTAATAAACACTTTTCTCAGTTACTAGATTAAAACGTGGTCAGAGAAGTTCATCTGAGTATTTCTTTTATGTTGAGGTCAGTGAGCTTCAGTTTCCATCAGTCTATAAGATATCCTGGCCTTCATCCAGATTTCTTTTCTGTATCTGAAAACTGTCTTAAATTTTCACTTGGGTTTGTTTTTTTAAGTTCTGGATGGATTTTCTCTATATATAAAAATGAATGAATGTATGTCCTTTATGCGTTACCAAACTACTCATCCGATCGCCATGAAACTTAAGGAAGTTGCGCTATATGTGTCCGGGAAATAATTTCGAAAACTCCGTAAGTTTTCATTTTATGGCGTTTTAAATTTCTAATGTTACCTTATGGAGAGTAAGTTTGTTTACAAATTTTCTACAATAAAAACATTTGATTTCTTAGCGACAGCTGATTGATTTACTCTCCATTAGCAATATGCTTTACTATCCAATGCCATCTGAATTCATTAATGTAAAACTATGAAGTAAATATGTGCTGTAGAAAATGAACAAGTTTATTTGCCAAGTAATAGTTTACAGGTTTTTTTGGGGAATTTTGTATTAATATTATTTCCTCTCAGATTAAAAGTCACGTGTTTATATGTTAGTCAAATAAAAAATAATTACGTTTGTTTTTTTAAGTGTAAATCAATCCACTTAGGTTTTTTGTTATGTGGGAATGTTTTTAATACGTCTTACCGTTTCAGTATTGTTATTCACTATACCGCGACCCAGAATATCTAATGTTTCACAACGAAGCCATCATGCTATTCGACTAGAGAATAAAATGGTCAATCTTAAAGTTTACATGTATTTACTGTTAGGCGTTACGAAGTTAGTCGGGTCAGCTAGTATTATATAAAGTTTTAAAAAGTTTGCCTAAATTAAATTTTACATGAATACTGTACAATGTTTGAATAAGAGATGCATAGTATTGAAATGTGGATAATTTGTTTTAATCTATTTTCATTACGTCAGTTCATACTCTGGTCCATATAAATAAAATTAGAGTTTTGTTTGAACATTACTTCGATTTTTTTTCTTTTTACTGGGTTATAACCATATAAAAGCTGAAATTAACCATATCTTAGTATAAATTTGTCAATGTGTCTTCTGGTAACGCTAAACAAGGTAAAACTACCTTGTTTAGCGTAAAGGGGTTGTTTTTACAAAGAGGTAAAAATTCTTCGCCAAAACGAGAGCACCCACTGTGATAAAACATACTTTCATTTTTGTTTACCTTTTAGGGAAATTTTTTGAATACTGAGCCATGTACTATGTAAATAAAATAATCAACTTACAAACTCAAGTTTTGAGCAATACTAAATATGTTTATTTAAGTTTATAAAAACATGTTATCTATAAAAGTTACTAAATAGCAACTATCCAACAGTTGTCTAATGAAAACCAACATTTAGTTAGATTAGATTAGATTATTTGAAATGGCGACCATACCACAACGTAGGTATTTTAAGCCAAGTATGAATGAGGATTGAATGTAAGATGATTGTGGCGCGATCTTGTTGTCTTGTTAACTTACTAAGGTTGACAAGTTCCTTAGACTGGACTGTTCATTAATAGCCCAACAGCCGATGGCAACTAAGGGACCTACAGTTTAACATGGAATCCGAACCACGGCCTCTGAATTACGAATTGGTCTAACTATGAGGATGGTCTTTGCGGATTAACGTAGTATTCAATAGTGCGGACGTTAATCCACACAAGAGAACACCACATCAACCGACTATCTCTCATAACTATCCACAATTCGTGACCTCCAAGTGGCTGGATTACAGGACGTCGCCACCGTCCCAGTCAATGATCACAGACTCTCTTGTAAAAGCTTGCGATTCATTTATCTCAGTTTGACGCTATGGATAGAATAATTTTGGACTCTCCTTTAAGGCTTCAGCGAATTTTTCTGTGAATGTGACGATAAAATATTCAACAAAGCATGAAATATAATTTTCAGTGTTATAAAAGTAAAATTGTTCAATGTGCCACCATTTTGTTTCTACAAGGGTTAGGGAGATTTTACCAGAGTATTTTTAAAACGTACTTTATAAGTTGTGTAAAGTTACAAGATGGTCGTTGCATAAATGGCTAACTGATGAAGAAACACACGTTTAAACCTGTTCGTGGGACATCCGGTAGTGTAGTTGTGAGTGTACCGCTGGCTACAGTTGGCCGGCGGTGATGTCGCATCATTGTGCATTAATGTACTAATTAATTATCTCACAGGCAATTAATTACACACGTTGAATATTTGATCCGGCTTTGATGGATGTTTGTGTTACCTTTGTAGAGTGAGTTGCCATAAACGACAACACACTATTCTGTACTGAAACGTGTCACTTGCTACCACTTATACGATAGAATATGGGGAAAGTTTTCGTCGAAAATTTCTAGTTTGGATTGAGAGTGGATATATCCGTTTTGGGGTCGCCTGAATTCCAAAAGTGGGGTTAGATGGGGTTTCATACTTTTGGATAAAACTTTACATTTAGCTTCATGGGGTTGAGATTCATCCTTTTATGCTTAAAATCATAGTTTATGTGTTTTATCATGGCAGCTAACCTGCATATTCTTTTCCATGTTAATCATATAAGAGAATAGGTAAACTTCGTTATATATGAACATATATGTTTATGAAACTCGTTATAAATGGTAAAAATAAATATTGTTTATGCTAGAAATGCCTACTTTCAGTGTTCCTCACAGCAGCAAACCTGCATACTCTTTCCCATGTTAATCTTAATGAGTATAGGTAAATAACTCTCCTATTTATTGACAGATATTGATAAAACTTGTTATGTATCATTATTATTATTAATATATTATTGATTTGAATTCCGCTGAGTACGCAGGTCTGCTAAGACGGGGTATTAAATAGGTTGTGGGTCAGTTTAAAGTACACAGAAAGTATACAATATTGGAACTAATTGTTTGTTTGAAATCATTATTGGTGATGGTGGATTGATGTTATTTAGATTTTTATTGCGGACATTTTCCATCACGATTTTATGTAAAGTACGCAATAAAAACATAATTAACATTAGATTACATAAGTTCCATTATAGTGGATGCTATAGTATTCATGGAGAAACGATACAATAATTATACTGTATTCTGTTTAGCATTACAGGTCCGACAGTTAAAAAATTGAAATAGGACGCATTTCGACTTTTTTGGGGGTATAAACTTAAAAAATAACCAGAAACTGTGCCATTTCAGCGCCATTGTACGGACGAAACTCGATTCTAATTTATATAGAAGAACATAATAGTATTATTATTGTTCAAAGAGGTATTTTTCGAGTCGCTACTGGTTGCACAGTATCGGATGACAGGCTCGGGTTTGTGGGATTTCGTCGAACCGTCTAACGTGTTAAACTGTTTCCCAATACTGAACTATTTCCTGGTAGCTGATTGGTTGTTAGACTCCATTGTGACGTTTCTCGTTTTACCACCTGAAGCTTAACTGATTGAAATTCACGTTGTTTAGCTGTAACTGTCTCGATTTACGTTGATAGCTCTTATATTTTATTCAAATTTTCTTTCTCAGTTAATAATTTTTGATATTTAATAGGTTGCTTTTGGCTTAAAATTGATTTACCATGTGGTTCGTTATATTGGGTTTACTACGAAGTAAAAGAAAACTTTTGAGAAATGTTTTACAATTATTCGTGTGTTGTTGTTTTTTTTGTTAATCGGAAAGCAAAAAAATGTTCTTCTCTAAAAAGTACGGTTCGAAATTCGCAGAAAACTTTCTACCGTAAGTAGGAGCAGCAACGTAAACTTCCTATGCAGCTGCCATTTTGCATCCGATGATTATGAGGTAGACACTATGGAACTATCAGTTACAGTACATTCTACGGCTGGTTGCGTAATATATAAGCTTATATAAAATAGTCACTTACCTTGACTGGGACCGTAGCGTCGTCCTGTAATCCAGCTACTTAGAGGTCACGAATTGTGGATAGTTGTGAGCGATAGTCGGTGGATGTGGTGTTCTCTTGTGTGGATTAACTTCCGCACTATTGAATACTACGTTAATCCGCAAAGACCATCCTCATAATTAGACCAACTCGTAATTCTATGGTTCGGATTCCACGTTAAACTGTAGGTCCCTTAGTTGCCATCGGCTGTTGGGCTATTAATTAACAGTCCTGTCTAAGGAACATGTCAGCCTTAGTCAGTAACAAGACTACAAGAAGGCGCCACAATCATCTTACATTCAATCCTCATTCATACTTGGCTTAAAATACTACCTTGTAGTATGGTCGCCATTTAAACAATCTAATCTAATACATAAAGTAATAACTATATATAAATACTAGCCAAAGTACCCGTTCTTCGCACGGGTTAAAAAAAGGCTGAAAGGTGTAGGCTCTACTCATACATTTAAGTTATTGTTAATTAATTCTTCATTGTTTACAAAATGACAAAACACGAGTGTCTACAACATTTCAAAGTAACATCTGTCAAATATTGGGAGAGGATAAGGATTAATGTAATAGAGACAGTCGTCGGAAAAAACTTAAAATCTACCATTCCACTATTTCAAATAATTCACTAATTTCGATCCAGCATTTAATCTGAAAAATCAACTTTATTTCTTCTTCTTCCCGAACTGTCAAAATATAGTGCAAACGGATGTTGTCATTAGAAAAGTAAACATTGAAACCTAGGACGGTCACGGCAGCTCTTTCTTCTTCTTCTTCCCGAACTGTCAAATTTTAGTGTTCACAGCTGTTGACATTCAAGTAATTTTATGTTTTCATTCTCTAAAAATGTAAACATTGAAACTTAGGACGTTCACAGGGCGTAGCCCGAGAGGATTTTAAGGAAATGAGTATACCTACGTGTTGCATGAGTTTTAAGATTTACCTTTGTGTAAAATTTCAAACTGTTTGGTTCAGTATTTTTTGCGTTTACTTGCCACAACAAACCCACAAACAAACATACAGAAACCACCTCTTCTTTATAATATTATAGATATACAATGTTTTCACGTGAAAAGTCGATGTTTCAAAATTCGAAATTGCGAATCGACTTATAGCTTGATACGATATTAGTGAAGACAATGTGTGAAGTTGAGAAGTAGCGTGATAATACGAGACAAGGCGGATATATCACTCTGACAGTCAGAATAATTAGCAGCCACCAACAGGTTGATGCATTTGTCAAATATTGTCACTGTAAATCGTCATTTGATCAAACTGTTTGTCAGCCGTCCTCGTCAATCACTATCGGGAACGTGTTGTTTCGGTTTTTTATATCGGATATTATCGTAGAACCAAATAACACGCGTATGATCGATAACACGGATCGTCAAAGGTTGACTTGTGTTAAATGAAAAACTTAAACGCAAATATTCCAACGGATTATTAGAAAGTTCAGCTCCTGTAATGGTAGAGAAATGTGTGTGTTCATTCTATCGATTCGTTCAATTATTTGGAATATTTTTATACGTGTTTCTTTATTATATGTCTATCAGTAAGCCCGTCCTTTGTGCGGGTTGTAGAATTCAGTTTAAAGAATTCTACATTATTCTACATTTAAAATTAGTACAATAGAATAGATAAAAATTTCCACTTTATTATTTGGCATTAGTTTTTAATATAAATAGGATTTTTTCATTCAAATAACCAAAATATAAACTAACTAATATTGATTTTAATTTGACAGCTGTTTGCTTTTTTCCTATTAAATAATTAAACTACAAAGATTATTACCAGTAGGTGATTTATTGAGAAGTGAAAGCAAAATGCGACTAGTATCGCGTAAAAAGTGGGGTTTTAAATGCTTGTTATTTACTTTTCATGGGGCGGGGAACAATTTAAACCATTGAAAACCCTTCTCTGGAATTTAGAAAATGCATGAAATAAGTTTTATTGTCATCAGTTCTCCCAGTTTTTTTCGGAGATGATGGCTTAAAATGCCTCCTGGAGCGTGACAGACACAAATTTAGATAAGACTTGTTTCGGCTTTTCTAACTCACGAAACGTAAAACTAACTATTTTGGTATGATGGTCTTTCTTCTTTGAACTGAATCCTACAACCCGTACAAAGGACGGGCTTACTGCTAGTACATTATAAATGCATAAGATATGGATCCAAAGTTATATCCTCAGAACAGCTGCCGGTATCGTGGAAAAATGTAGTAAAGATGATTTTCTTTATTTTTTTTGTTTTGTGTATTTCTACGCCAGTGGCATTTTTAACGTTTTGATGGGGAACGGTCCAAACCCCTTTAGATTCCATTCTTAAGATAGACGATTGCTTTAGTTTGTAGTTTTGTATTTAACTATTTTAGTACGTCTAAAATGGTTTATATGGTTTTGAGAATAAGGTTCTATTTACTTAGATGAAGAGACGAATGCCAGTTTTCAAGGAAAACTTAATTATTCACCTCTGTTGTGATACGGATGCGAATGTGTTTTGCCAAAATATTTACCCACATAGAATATCAGACTCACTTAGCATAATGTAAATATTTATAGATGTTAAACTTGATTCGTAGTACGGTTTTATTTTTTGTAAAGTATAAATTAATGTTTCTCAATGCTCCAACATGTTTTACCCTGGACAATTTTGCGGAGGGTAAAGAATTATAATAAATGCTTGTTAAATAGTTGTAAACTTTATAAAATAAGTTCCTTGGCGTCGTCCTGTATCCTACTACTTGATGGTCACGAATTGTGGATAGTTATGAGCAATAGTCGGTGGGTTTAGTGTTCTCTTGTGTGGATTAACGTCCTCATATCTAGACTAGTTCGTAATTCAGATGCGGTAGTTCGGACTCCATGCTAAAACAGTAGGTCCCTTAGATATGCCATTGACTGTTGGGCTATTAATTAACAGTTCTGTCTAAGGAACATTACAGCCTTAGTCAGTAACAAGACTACAAGATCGCGCCACAATAATCTTTCACTCAATCCTCATTCATACTTTGCTTAAAATACCTACATGGGTAGGTTGCCATTTCAGTTAAAAGTAAGTTTAAATTATAGGCTGACTGTTATGAAATTTTAAACAATGACGTAATGTTTTTTTGTTTTAGTATACTCAAAAAAATATACGATTATAGGGTGTTATATTTTATATATCATTAATCTTTATTTTTTTAGTTGTTTAATTAAAAATATATATTTTTGTTCATAAAACGTTTATGTTTAAATTGTGAAAGGGTTACCGACCAATGCAGGTGTGTGATATATTCTGAAAACAGTTCCCTTATCACGCAGATTTATTGGACCGTCAACTTTTCCGAGGACTTCCTGGAACGACGCCAGGCTCGGAGGGAAATAAAAAGGGAATAAGCGCTCCAACTTTAAAACGCTTTTGAAAATCTTTCAGCACCTGTTACTCTCCTCTACACTTAGCATCATAGGCGCAATACGATTATTGACAATTTGGTCAAAATCTGTCGATAAACATGAGAATTTTTGCCTATTCTCCATAAGATTAAAATGGGAAAGAGTGAGTAGGTTTGCTGCTGTGAGGAACACTGAAAGTAGCCATTTATACCATCAAAAATTTTATTTTTAACATTTATACCAACTTTTATCAACATCTGTCCCTAAATATAGGAGTTTGCCTAATCTCCATATGATTAACATAGGAAAAGAGTATGCAGGTTTGCTGCCATGATAAACACATAAACTATGATTTTTTAGCACAAATGTATGGATCTCAACCACATGAAGCTAAATATCAAGTTTCATCCAAAAATATTAGATAATAAGTGAAAAATTAATTTTTTTTAATCCTCCATAAGATTAACATTGGAGCCTCAAAAATACAACGTACTGTGTTTAGATTTTTTTATATCTCGGTAACCGTTGAAGATAGAGAAAAACTTTAAGGAACTTAATTGTGTAGTTTTTTAAGCTGAATCACGTCAAAACTCACTTTTTGGATTACAGGGATCACGTCAAAACTCACTTTTTGGATTACAGGGATCACGTCAAAACTCACTTTTTGGATTACAGGGATCACGTCAAAACTCACTTTTTGGATTACAGGGATCACGTCAAAACTCACTTTTTTGATTACAGGGATCACGTAAAAACTCACTTTTTGGATTACAGGGATCACGTAAAAACTCACATTTTGGATTACAGGGATCACGTAAAAACTCACATTTTGGATTACAGGGATCACGTAAAAACTCACATTTTTGATTACAGGGATCACGTAAAAACTCACATTTTGGATTACAGGGATCACGTCAAAACTCACTTTTTGGATTACAGGGATCACGTCAAATACAAACTTTTTTATTACAGGGATCACGTCAAAACTCACTTTTTGGATTACAGGATCACGTCAAAACTCACTTTTGATTACAGGGATCACGTCACACCACATTCACAGTTGATTACAGGGATCACGTCAAAACTCACTTTTTTTACAGGGATCACGTCAAAACTCACTTTTTGGATTACAGGGATCACGTCAAAACTCACTTTTTGGATTACAGGGATCACGTCAAAACTCACTTTTTTGATTACAGGGATCACGTCAAAACTCACTTTTTGGATTACAGGGATCACGTCAAAACTCACTTTTTGGATTACAGGGATCACGTCAAAACTCACTTTTTTGATTACAGGGATCACGTCAAAACTCACTTTTTGGATTACAGGGATCACGTCAAAACTCACTTTTTGGATTACAGGGATCACGTCAAAACTCACTTTTTGGATTACAGGGATCACGTCAAAACTCACTTTTTGATTACAGGGATCACGTCAAAACTCACTTTTTGGATTACAGGGATCACGTCAAAACTCACTTTTTGGATTACAGGGATCACGTCAAAACTCACTTTTTGGATTACAGGGATCACGTCAAAACTCACTTTTTGGATTACAGGGATCACGTCAAAACTCACTTTTTGGATTACAGGGATCACGTCAAAACTCACTTTTTGGATTACAGGGATCACGTCAAAACTCACTTTTTGGATTACAGGGATCACGTCAAAACTCACTTTTTTGATTACAGGGATCACGTCAAAACTCACTTTTTGGATTACAGGGATCACGTCAAAACTCACTTTTTGATTACAGGGATCACGTCAAAACTCACTTTTTGATTACAGGGATCACGTCAAAACTCACTTTTTGGATTACAGGGATCACGTCAAAACTCACTTTTTGATTACAGGGATCACGTCAAAACTCACTTTTTGGATTACAGGGATCACGTCAAAACTCACTTTTTGGATTACAGGGATCACGTCAAAACTCACTTTTTTGATTACAGGGATCACGTCAAAACTCACTTTTTGGATTACAGGGATCACGTCAAAACTCACTTTTTGGATTACAGGGATCACGTCAAAACTCACTTTTTCGATTACAGGGATCACGTCAAAACTCACTTTTTCGATTACAGGGATCACGTCAAAACTCACTTTTTCGATTACAGGGATCACGTCAAAACTCACTTTTTTCGATTACAGGGATCACGTCAAAACTCACTTTTTGGATTACAGGGATCACGTCAAAACTCACTTTTTGGATTACAGGGATCACGTCAAAACTCACTTTTTGGATTACAGGGATCACGTCAAAACTCACTTTTTGGATTACAGGGATCACGTCAAAACTCACTTTTTTGATTAAAGGGATCAAGTCAAAACTCACTTTTTTGATTACAGGGATCACGTCAAAACTCACTTTTTGGATTACAGGGATCACGTCAAAACTCACTTTTTGGATTACAGGGATCACGTCAAAACTCACTTTTTGGATTTATCCACACTCAACTCAAATTAGAAAATTTTGACGAAAACAATATACAGTACTATATGTATAAAGGGAGAAAGTATAAAGAGAGAAAATGAAAAAAAATCAGCAAAATTCGTGTAAAGAGAGGAACGAGTTTTAAGTTGACACAAGTGACAGGATGAACGGAAGTTTCGACAGTGTACGCACTCTGTGGTAAGCAGGTAGTGAAGTTTTCACTGTGACATAGGCTACTGACAATTTGAACCCTGCGAATAGATAAAATCAATTTGATGTTCGAATCAGACACAGTTTATAAATTACTATTCCTAAAGATTACCTCATCATTAGGTGTAAATACCTAGAAATATTCGGTCCCTCTCAAGAATATTGATAGTATATATTTGCAACAGATGTGAACAAATAAGGAAACTATGAAAGTGAGTGGTGGCTTTGAGTATACATGAACATTTCTATGGTTTTATAAAGATGTTTATGCATAGAACTATTCCATTATATTTTCCTTTAATATTTTCACATGAAATTTAAGATCGAAAGTTATATTTTTGAACCAAAAAAATGTCCTGTTTTCAGTTATGGATAATCAGACAAAAATTCGTATTTTCATGATTTGGGGTTCTTAGATAAAATAGTATAAATAATTTAAACAAATTTTCTCCAGTCTAGTATGATTAGAACTATTTCATCTTATTTTGTATCAATTTTTCAACACTTAGAGATGTATAACTATGATCCAAAAATATATTTAAACCTTAACCAAGGAATTTTTCAGTATGAAAAATCCTTTCTCAGGCATTCATTTATCTTTTAAACGAGATTAAAGACGTAAATTTTTTTACTTTGGTAGGCACCTAAATATATAATTTTAAACAACTTTTTTAAGGCGTGTACGAGACACCAAAAGTCTGCCATTTACTATAAAGATTATTCCATATCATACATTTGTCTTTCATAAAGACATTTATGCACAGCTTTTAATATTTAACGATGTAATATTATGATAGAAAATAATACCAGCGTGAGCGATGCTGTCATAACATGGATGTTTGGTAAAGAAACAAACCAACCTCAAATTAAACTGTTTTTAGTGTAATTACGATGTATATCAAATACTAATATTATTGTAGCACAAGTAATTAGTTCACGGTCTCATAGTTAATAGTGTTAGTCACATCTCACTGTAGATATTAAACTAATATATAAATCCTTTTTAATTGTTGGTAGAGGTTTAACTTCTTTGATTTTTATCGGTAACGGAGAAGTTGAATACAGTAACTTTTTTAAATTGTTTTGAATTCGTGTGTATTTATTTTGAAATCATAGCGAATAAATCAATGTGCTTGATTACAGTGTTGTTTTGTAAATTCAAAATTTAAAAATGCTTTACCATTAAGGCCAATTAAGCGGAAGGGTTGCTCAGGGGTAACGCTCTGGTCCAGTAGGTCAAAGGTTGCTGGATCGAAACCAACGGCGAGCGGTCACCTAGCCTATGTCTTCAGCTGTCTTTCGTTTACTACAAAGGCCTTCGGCTCATTGTGATGGACAGTTGAGGGTTTTAAAAATGAAAAAAACAATAGAAGTCATGTATAATGCATGGGTTGGCTTAATAAATTGAGGACACATTTCGCACTGTTGGTAGAACGTATAAGTAGCAGTACATTACCGCACTAGGGTGGGTATGATCTCATAACCCCCCTAGGACGGATAAGTAACCGGCCAATCACATGCGCGGAACGCTCCAAATCTATACGAAACTAACCAATAGCAGCGCTAAGCGCTCAGTCAGCTGATAAACGGTAGTCGTTCCTACAACACTAACTTCGGGTTTTGTACAATGACAAGTTACGTTTAAATTTATCCCAAAAGGAAAATCAAACATAACCTAAATGAATTTTATTGTAGAAAAATCTTGTGTGTAATACGAGTGTAATATTCATATTTATATATTTATGTTAAATAATTTAGTTTTAATTACAACGATGTCAATAATACTAAATTCTGAATCACATTAATATTCTCCTCATTTCAAAAACTAGCACCTCTTGCACGAGGTCTGAGTTTTGAGATAGACGGATATAAAATATTATTTTAATGCATCTACAATCTATTGAGTTTTTTTAGAGCTCATGAGTGTTCCAAAACTTACCATAAATCACTCGTATTCCCAAGATTTTTCAAATAAAATATGTATACTGTACATGCATCTTAACATGTAACGAATCCGTACTAGATGCGTGACCCGTTTTGAGGACGGAAGGTTCTATTTTTGTTTTATAATTTGTTTCACTCTATATTCTCTCTTTTTCACAGTATACATTTTGAACTGTCGAGATTTTGTGAATGAATAGCTATCAGGTACTTGCTTACGTTGCACATAGCTTGGTGAGAATTACTTATACTGTACTTGATTTCATATTTGAATAATTAAATATTCAAAGGGTATCCATCATGCGAAGCGCCTTCTGCTGACGGTAGGCAATATGTGTGCTGTAGTTCGATTGCGTCGTGGAGTTGCAGGCGTTTTCTCGAGTTAGACCGGCGATGCGGTACACCTGTACCTGTTTTGAATTCACCGTACAGGCCCATAGACCATAGCAATGGGCTATTTAGGTTTAAAAAATATAAAAATAATTTTAAAAGTAGTCCACAAAATTAAATATACTTGTTGTCGGTTTTTGTAATTTTCTTTGCCATCGGTTTGACTTCAATACAAAAGGGAATAAAAATAAAATAAATATAAAATTGCTGTATTTTATTCTTATTGGAAACAAACTAAAAATATTTTATCTTCAAAACGGTTTCGGGCCAAAGAAAACTAATTTAACAAATAAAAAATGCAAACATGTGCACAGATTGAAATCAAATGGGAAAATGGCTTCGCAAATCAACACCCTGTACACCAGATGTGCCTCTTCTATTGTGTTCAGTTTTTTATGGATGTTAATGAAAACTATAACTTGTAAAACCCCAATATTTCTTTAACAAATGATGCTATTATTTGCTCAAATGGTACGGAACTAAATAGATTTTAGCGAGTTTTCTTTAGGAAATTAGAATATTGTCGTAGTTGCCTGGGTAGGATTGTTTTGTGTTTTTACCTGTTTATAGTGTGATGGAAGAATATAAACGTATATTATTTTTTTAAGAATATAAAATAATGAAAACAGACGTGTTGGTGAACCGCTGCGTACCATTTTTTCCTAAAAGGAAGATTTTGAGGGAAATCTAAAACCTAAATAGAAGCTAAATCCACATTAGATGAGATTATTGAGATGGCGGCCTACCCAGGTAGGTATTTTAAGCCAAGTATGGATGAGAAAAGAGTGTAAGATGATTGTGGTACGATCTTGTAGTCTTGATACTGACTAAGGTTTACACGTTCCTAAGAGAGAACTGTTAATTAATAGCCCAACCGTCTATCGTGTTTCTAATGTGCATACTGTGTAACATGGTGTCCGAACCACTGCCTCTAAATTACGAACTAGTCTAGATATGAGGATGGTCTTTAGAGATTCGACGTTAATCATCATAACTATCCACAATTCGTGCCCTACAAGTAGCCAAGGATCACAGGACGACGCCAACGTTCCAGTCAAAAGTATGGTCGAAAAACGTAGGTTTTTAAAAGGAATTGAACTATGGACACTCTAGGTTGTAAATTTAACGCAGTGAAATATTAAAAAGAAAAATAAAAAATCTGGATAAATTTAATAGATTATTATTTAAATTGAGGAAATTCGCAGAGGATGCAGGTCTGCTGCTATAGTACTTTCAACGTTGCATGAACGTAACATAACAGTAGGTGTAATGCTTAATGTTGGTAGGTAACGTAAGTCGTAATGTTGAAACTGCGATGTGAGCATCGTAGCGTCGTATAGCAAAGCTGACATGTTTATGTAGATACACGGGACGGCCCTTTACGGTTTTATTTTGACTCCAGCGTTGTGTTAAGTACGGTTTAGAATTCTCGGAAACAGGTCATCTGGGAGTAGTGTAGTTTTAACACAAAGTGCAAAAGCGAGCAGATAGAAAAGGATGAATTACTTCCTTTGTCAATTGCTGTTTAAATTTAAGGCACGAATTTAGCTCACGATTTAATTATAAATTTTGACATAAAGAAGTCTTAGCTCGGCTGGTTGTTAGTTTTTAAGATGAAAAATATGTTAAGGTTACCATATTAAAACTTATCTAAATGTTAAAAGAGTATTAGTTATACAAAGCTGAATTTATAAAATTTTGTTTTATTTTGATTTTTTTGGTTTAGTTCTTTCATCTCATTGTTTTAAATACCTATATTTTTTTAAATGTGTTTAAATTGGATATTGTTTATAAATTTTTACATAACTACTTTTATCGTTAGCAATATGCATTATGTCATATGTATTAATCATATATAAATACAAAGTTGTCAGTTACAATTATTATTAGTTTAATGACATTTATTTTATGTATTTATATTCAGTTTTTAATTCAAAGTTTAATTTTATAGCGTTTAATTTCTAATGTTAATTATATATTACTAATAATAAAAATTTATTTTATAATATGGTTTATTAAATGCTTTTATAATGAATGTATTTCATTTGTTCTATGATGTAAATATTTGTACATAACAGCATATAGTTAATAGTTTATAATTATGTAGTATTAAGTTTCTGTATGCAGTCAGTGTTTATATGTTTAATAAATAATTACAATGTTTTACATATATTTAATTATAATAACAGCTGTTGAATAATTCACAATGAACATGATTTCTTTCAGAACATATCTTAAAGTAACGTGTACTGTTGCGTTACGAAGTTGATAATGTAATTTAAATAATAAGAACAGTGTTTTTACTGAAAAATTACATATCTATGATCTAACCTATTTCCCACAGGTAAGTAAATACAAACATTTTTTAACGTAAATGTAACCGGGTAAGTGCAAATCTGATAACAAGTAGTTTTTATGAAAATTAACAGTAGCTCACAAACGGTTACATTTACGCCAAAATTAACAAGAGTAAAAATGTATTAAAATTACATGTTCTATTCAAAAATACCATAAAATATAGGGTGTTCTATAAGAAATTTTCAAATTATCGGCCATATTGGGAAATTGTGGCCATATTTTTCTAATTCGAAATTAATTTTACAATCCCCAAGAATAAGAGCAGAGTAATATGTATTTTTAAGGAAACAAAAGATTTTGATTTTTTTCACTAAAAGGGCCGCCATTTTGAAATAAATCGAGGTATTCAAAATCTGATTGCACCAAAATGTTTGCATTAGCTAGAGCTTTAATATGATGCCTAACATTACATATAATTGTATTTGATATTTCCGAGATTCGACCCAGCGACCCCCATTTTCTGGAACACCCTGTATTTAAAACAGATTAAAAATGTTTTTCCTTGGGGTCGGTTTAGTTGGAAATACAGTAGTTTTATTTCATCATTGTAGGACCGACGGTTTGTCTGGAATCAATATTGATTGGACACCTTACGTGAATCCCTTCTGTACAGGTTACTGTAACTATATTATACACCGTACATTACTAAGTTACACTTACTACGTAATTGGAATTTACAGCTGAAACGTGACTTCCCTGTGGGAAATAGCTTGGTTAGATCTTAGATATGCCTAAGAAAGCTTTATCTTGTAACCTAGCTGTTGTCTGTACAACAATGAAGATGATAAAGCGGGAACATTATGATTAGTATTATATTATTATCAATCTATCTGGGAGGTATGACTCGAAGAATATCTAAAGTCTTCAATGTACGTAATTCTTCCAGTTAGAGACATAGACTACTTAAAAATCTATTTTTAAGTAATAAATTTCATCTTTTAGCGAATTTCCCATAGGGAAGAAGCTATTACCGTAGGTCTCATGGCAAGACTTAAGCCCGGGACCATGTTATTTTTTCTTCTTTAGGTGCCCAGAGACCAAATTTGGTAGAAACGTGTATTCCTGCAATAGCTCGGACGAGTTCGTAATCCAGACATATCGGTCAATCGGAAGGGGTAGTTTGGGGGGGTTTTGTACCCCAAAAATGGGTTTTTTTGCATTTTTCCCATGTAATTTTTAAAAATTTCAAATTTTATCTTTCACCATTAGAATCAGCTTAAAAAACTGCACAATTAAGTTTCTTAAAGTTTTTCTCTATCTCCAACGGTTACCGAGTTATTAAAAAATCTAAACACAGTACGTTGTATTTTGGGGCTCCAATGTTAATCTTATGGAGGATAGAAAAAAATTAATATTTCACTTATCAACCAATATTTTTGAAATAAATTTTATATATAGCTTCATGTGGCTTAGGTTCATCCATTTATGCTTAAAAATCATAGTTTATGTGTTTATCGTGGCAGCAAACCTGCATACTCTTTTCCCATGTTAATCATATAGGGAATAGGCAAACTCCTTTATTTATGGACAGATGTTGATGAAAGTTGGTGTAAATGTTAAAAATAAAAATTGTTTATGGTAGAAATGCCTAATTTCAGTGTCCCTCACAGCAGAAAACCTGCACACTCTTTCCCATGTCAATCTTATGGAGAATAGACTAATAATTCTCATGTTTATGGACAGATTTTTATAAAACTTGTCATATATTATTATTATATTATTGATTTGGAAATTCGCTGAGTACGCAGGTCTGCTGCGACGAGGGTATTTTATTTGTATTTCCTCTAGTTTGCTTACACGATGTAAAACATAGGACCATAAGCAAACATATCACGTCATATGACACATATGACGTCATATGATATCACGTGTTTAATGACGTCACTTTTATTACTCTTTTCGCGTCTTGCAAATTGCTAGCACACGTTCCAGAGCTTAGCCATATCCGTGTCAAAATTCTATTAACCATAAACTTAGCGGTATATATGAGATATGATATATCTCAGCGAGTGTGCGACGATAACTTGTCCGTCTGTCACGTTTTTATATTCAGACATCAGACGGAAGATATTGTAAAAATAATATCGAAAAGTTGATGAAATGAAATTGCCAGAGAAGGATACAACTCAGTTAAAAAGTTTCTTGAAACAATGTCAGAACAAACGGGCCTTTCGGCCGACGTCTGGATGTCAGCCAGGCACTCGCTTTTACATTTACTTCAGCCACGTATCTCGTATTGTCTCTGTATATAAAATTGAATGTATGTCTGTCTGTATGTATGTATGTATGTATGTCCTTTATGCGTTGCCAAACTACTCATCCGATCGCCATGAAATTTTAGGAAGTTGCTCTATATGTGTCCGGGAAGGTTTTAGTGAAAAAATATTTTCGAAAACCCCATAAGTTTCCATTTTATGGCGTTTTAAATTTCTAATGTTAACCTTACGGAGAGTAAGTTTGTTTACAAAATGTCTACAATGAAAACATTTGATTTCTTAGCTACAGCTGATTGGTTTACTTTCCATTAGCAATACCGTATGCTTTACTATCCAATGCCATCTGAATCATTCATTAATGTTAAACTATGAAGTAAATGTGTACTGTAAAAAATGAACAGCTTTATTCACCAGTTTACCAGTAGTTAACGGTTTTAGAGGATTATGTATTTATATTTTTATTTTCTGTCTGATTAAAGTCACGTGTTTATATGATAATTACAATGTTTATATTATTACGTTTATTATAATAATCAGCTGTTGTATATCTTTCCTATAAAAGCCGTATTACAGTTAGGTTTCGTTTGGGTTTGGATTGGATTTGAAAATTGTGAATTAATCCACTCAGATTTATTTGTTTTATGGGAATGATATTAATATGTTTTATCGTTTCAGTATTGTTATTCACTATGCAGCGACCCAGAATATATAACCTTTCACAATGAAGCCGTATTGCTATTCGACTTCAGAACATGGCCAATCTTAAAGTTAACATGTGTTTACTGTGAGGCGTTACGAAGTTCGCCGGGTCAGCTAGTATTATATAAAATCAAGATTTCCGTGGCGCGGGGAAATCAAGTGGCCACTGAGTACGTTTTTTTTCAACATACATTTGTCGTTGTTACAGACGTAAGTCCATCCATCGAGACAAGTGAACATGAAACGAGAAATCAAAAGTTTTCCCCCGTGGTAGGATAGTAAATACAAATTATTCTTTAAATCATAACTGAAATATTGGATTTATTGAACAGAATTCAACATTTATGAATTTTAATTGTGACTACTGCTCAGTGTTTGAGAAGAAAACACCTTAAAAAATATTACAAAAATATGTTTAGGTTAGATTAGATTAATGAAATGGCAACCATACTGCAATGTGGGTATTTTAAGCCAAGTATTATTGAGGATTCATTGTAAGATTTTCTACCCGTTTAGTCAAATATTTATTCAGATTTTGCTGGTAAATATACAAACTAAGACGGAAGAACTCGAGCAAACTGTACTCGTTGTTTTTTTCTTTCCGAGAAACATTTATTATTCACGTTTGAAGTAAACAACTCTAGACTATTGAAACGACGTATATTTTGCATTCTCTCTTGTAGTATGAATTGGTATGAATAAATAAAGATGGCTAATGGAGTCAGTTTTGTATTTATACGTGAGAAAATGTTCCCAGTTGTAGTTGTTCAATACCTGAATAAATTTTATTATGGTCGCATTGTTATGAAAGCGACGGATTTACAGTTCCCTAGCCAAGTAAAAAGACGGAATCACAGCACGGGGCTGAGTGCTTCTTGCGTTCCTTTGTGTGCTGAGCACAGGATTGTTTTTGTTTACGGAGCACTAACTTTAAACGTTTTCGACCTGTGAGTTTTACATTTCGTCATCTTGTACCAGAGGGCAAGAATGCTGTGAATTTAAACTGTGTTTTTAGGTTGAACGAGTTGTCCTTTGGTGTCCATTTAAGTGTCCATTACAATAACTCATAATGTCCAGTTTTGGTTAAACGCACAAATAAAATCATAAAACACCACAAGCTTACATAATGTTGTATATTTCCTGAAAGAAGATAAAATAGGCTATTAAAAAATGTAGTTTATGTTAGTCTTGGCTTCTTATTACGTATCATCTTTATAGGTTCAAATCCAGGTATTCTTAAAATAATTAATTCTGTTCGGTAACGAGCCATTTAAGTTCTGTCATATACACGGGATAAGGAAAATATACAGTCTTAATAATTACAAACCATTAATAACAAAAATTAAAATCTTTATTATACTTAAAAAATGTCGTTTTCAATTTTACTTTTAGTTTTAGTTTATGTTTTTTTCTTATTTTCTTAAAGTTCAATATAATTCTTTTATATTCTCTAATAAATTTAATATCTTCAATAAGAAATTTTGGATTTAAAAAAATAACAAATAAAACATTTACAAAAATTTACGTATAAAAATTTGAAAAAATCCCATACAAACAGTGTGAAACGGCAGAACATTTACTTTAAACATAACCTAAAAGTTCCTGACAAGTTGGTGTACGTATATACAATTGTGATGTAAATATTTGTGAAATATTTTTATCGCTACATTCTAGGGAAATAAAGCTTTTCAATAAGGAAACTAGAGCATAGCGCATTAAAAAAATTAAAAGTAGAGTCTAAACTTGTTTAAACCCTGACCCATCCAAGAGAAAGACTGATAACAGAACTTAACATATAAATCGTAAGCTTTTACAAAGGAATTCTGAGATATCCGGAGAGGAGTTCTTCGATTGATCGGTTTAATGGATTGGTCACCTGATCCCCAGATTTAACTGTGTGTAACGTCTTTTCATGGGTTATTTGAAGGAATAGGTTTATACCCATAAACTAATGACGAGGAAATAAAACGATAAATTAATGAACTTCTCCGAATATCACAGAATCTCTTGTAAAGGGTTGCGATTCATTTTATTAAGCGCTGTTATCATTGTGTCGCTGTGGATGGGCCACAGTTTGAATAATTTTTTACTCTCTTCTAAGGCAAAGAAAGGTAAAGAAAGGAATTTTCTTTTGGGAAAACTAAGTTCTATTTTCCTTGTTGAAGGCCTATTTGTTTGAATGTGATGAAGAAAATATTTAACAAAGCCTAAAACAATTTTTTATATTTTTTAGCGAATTTCCCATAGGGAAGAAGCTATTACCGTAGGTCTCATGGGAAGACTTAAGCCCGAGACCATGTTATTTTTCAGAGTCCAAAAAACAATAGTCATTTAAAATTTATATACATATATATGTGTGTCTGTTAGCACTGTCTGTTAGCTTTATGTGGTTGAGATCTATCCATTTTTGCTTAAAAATCATTGTTTATGTGTTTATCATGGCAGCAAACCTGATTTTCCATATAATTATATAGGGAATAGCAAACTCCTTTATTATACAGATGTTGATGAAAGTTGGTATAATTTTAAAAATTATCATGTAAAATGACTTTTTAGTGTAAAGAATATTTTTTTAGTGGTTTAGTTATGTTTTTTTTAAATATGTAATTTCTAAAAAAAAATTCTCATTTTGTCATTTTATAAAAAGTAATATTTAATATATTTTGATTTGGAATTTTACCATTTTGTTCCTACAACGTTTAGGAAGTTAAAGTTTTACCAGAGTATTTTTAAAACGTACTTAATAAGTCGTGTAAAGTCTCAAGATGGTCGTTGCATAGATGGCTAAGTGTTGAAAAAACAAACGTTTAAACCTCCTCGTGGGACACCCTGTATATTATTAATGGTACAATTTTTTTTTATTTCCTATGTAATATTTAAGAGGCAGTTGTGCGTCAATTTAATGGTACAGTTTATTTTATAAGATAAGTACAGTAAAAAGTATACGCTTTGTTTGGTACGGATGCAAACCTAATATCTTGTTTTATTTCCAGGTAAGTAGACAGAGTTTGCTCAAGGTGTATCAACAAGACGCAGCGGCAGTCGGAGCCGGCCAGGTAAAATCAACAAGTCGCTGAATCCAATTAACATTGATGCCAAGACTATTTGGAATCGACCTTTCACGTTTGACATAAGCTAGGGAGGAAGGTTTCTATTTTGAAGAACTATTGGAAAACTTTACGAAAATTGAGCATCGTCAACGATTTTGTTCTTCACAATAATAGATAAAAAGTTTAATAAATTATTTAATAATTTATTTAAATTGATTGGTAAAGTCATACAGTAATGTTACCCCAATAACCGATTAGATTGACCCCCCAAATGAAACACTTGTTGCTGTTAGGGTTGTAATAATATTTTTAGTGTTAATTTAAATGACGACAGTGACGTCATAGTTTGGTTATAAGAACAGCTGAACTTAGACATATCCTTGATCTAACCTATTTTCCATAGAGAAGTATATATAAACTGTTTGCGTTAGAACATACCTAAGAATTATCGTACAGAGGTTTCGTCGCCCTATACCGAACGATATGAATTCAAAAATGATCCGATATTAACGATTTTATTAAATATCGATCTTCACGAAAATTTCGATCGAGTATTAGAGATTTAGCAGTTTGACATCGAATTTTTATTAGTCAAATTTATCTTTAAAAATATTTGTTGTGAATTAAACGTAGGAGCAAATTTCCAGTATATGAATACATTTATTTCTTATAAACTTTTTGCTTACAATACCTGGATAGGCCACAAATCCAGAAAGGTAATAATAATCATACAATGTTTTATATTTGCGGGCGAACCTAAGCCTAATAAATCTGTTTCGTACATCGCTCTAAGGCGCGACGGGTGACACTAGTATAATACAATAATAATAATTGTTTTGCTTGTTAACACCACTAAAAACCCCGTGTAAAGAACGGGCTTATTGCTAGTCCTGTTTACTGCGCATCGCTAATACAATCACTGCGCAGGTCCGCACCACGCATGCGCGTTCACCGCTTTTCCCCGCTAATCCACCGCCATTCCTCTCGACTCACTTCCGAGCCGTAAATCGACAAACGGGTCGCTCCCCTCCCTCTCCCCCTATCCCTACTTCCGCTCTTAATTGCTCTAATTTATATATTACTAGTATTTACATATTGTATTTATATTGTGTATTTTGTATTTTTGTTTACATAATGATTCCTTCACTCGTTTTAACAAGGCCACTTACACTTATTTAGTGAATCATTCTTAAACTCCAGTATGGTACTTACAGAATGCAACCATACTTGCAGAAAGTTCATTGGATAGCAAAACGTTAATTACATTACAGGACTGGGACGGTGACTTGTAATTTAGCTACTTGGAGGTCACGAATTGTGGATAGTTAGGTATGAGCAGTGGTCGGTGCATGTGATATTCTCTTGTGCGGATTAACTTCCATTATTGAATACTAGGTTCATGCGCAAAGAGAATTCTCATAGAACATTTCGTAATTTAGAGGCAAAAGTGGTTCTAATCCCACGTTAAGAGTCTGCATCAGTGGTAGCCATCTTGGATTTTAGTCCCGTAAGAGCAATGTTAAATTCTGGCGCCTATATCTCCTTGACCTATTGTCATAAATTAACGGAAGAGGTGTCAAATTAAAGGTATTACAGTCCTCCAGGGCACCACCTTACAGAACTTCTTATTTTCGCTCTCAATAAAAAATAATAATGATTTATTTTGTAAAATATTCCTAGATTTTTATTTTTATATCAAGTTAAATTTTTGAACATATTAAAAGGTCATGCCCTTGAGCCACATCTCATCAATGTACTTCCAAAGTTTTACATTGATACTTTGATAATTAACGCCACTACAGACGCCAAAGTGAAGGTATGTTCCGCCAGAATTTAACATTGCCCTTACGGGACTAAAATTCAAGATGGCTACCACTGATGCAGACTCTTAAACTGTAAGTCTCTAAACCTAAAGTAAATCTTATGAACTAATATTTAGTTTTTCGAATGAAATGGCTTTCTGGTCGCCATTTCAAAAGTTCATAACCGTAATGACGTCACTTTCACCACAGAATGATACAGTTACAGATTCCTATGAACATTAAAGACGTCACTATTGCAGATATATTTGTGATATTTTAAGACGGTTGATGTATGAACTCAACCAGTATTTTGGGGTTTAGTGTTTTGAGAGGGATGTTTCTTTTGAGGGTCGGTTAGCGCTGACGGCACAACACACTTAACCCCCCTCCCCCCCCGGGAGCGGCGAAGGGTGTAAGAGGGTTAGACATTGTGTCTAAAGCGCGCTCTATGCTTTGCATGCTCGCCTAGTGCATATCAGTTAACACGCTCTACTTGCGTTATCGTAAGGTATTGTAATCTAATATATCAACTGGAGTGGGGAAATACTGTATGAATATTGCATCGTACTCTCTTCAAGGCCTTGTATACAGGGAGGTTTAGAACTCTCTACCAATCTTTTAAATTAGTATTCTAATTGAAAAGCTTAAAAGTTTGTCATACATTCTAATAATTGTTAGAATATCTTATGAAAATTGTTTAATTGGCCACCATTTAGAGTTTTACTTTTGTATGTTATTGGAATGTATACTAAATTTAAACTTTTCACTGTTTATGTTTTTTGACAGAACATTTTTTCTTGAAAACCCAAAATGGTGGTTTTGTGAGTAAGGACGACTGTAATGTGGTAGACTTTATACTGAACCAGAAACAATACCTTAAAAGGTTGGTAGAGAGTTCTGATACACCCTGTACAAACATCAGGTGATGGTCTGTTAATATTTCATGTGTTAAAAGTAGATGGCACCTACCAAGAGGGTTGTTCAAAACAATGAATTAATAATCAATTGCCTGTCTAACGCCAAGTTAGATTTTAAATTTAGTTTAATTTTTTCTATGTTTACGGACTAAAGGAACGAGTCTAGGGATTTTGGCCACTGTACCTTTCCCAATCGTCATCGCAGGGGGCCATAAAAGTGTAAAAACCCTTGGCCCGAACTTTGGCATCTGCTGTCCTCCCTTGTGGGGATTTCAGGGATTTCGTTCGTGCCGGGCGGGGTTTAGGGTGAGGGAGAAAGCGCGCTAGAGAAGGGCGAGAGGGGAGGCGTCGGGCGAAGACAGACAAAGAATAACAAAGCACAATGTATGATACCCCATTCCTTTTAAGTGTAAGGTTATAACCGTCTAACAACTGGCTGTTGTCTAGTTTGAACTATGTTTAGAGGTACAATATTTTTAATTGTATCGATCTTATTTAAACCCATACCTTCTTGAGGAAAGAATTAACGATTAATATTTCCTAACCTAACCAAAGTTGTGATTTTTATTTTAGTTTTAAAGTCGTCCTAAGACTTAATCGGTCTTCCAAGAATTCACCCCGTCTCGCTCTTGATTTCGGTATTTTGGAGCAAAAAAGGATAATTTGTGGGATTATAAAATGAGTCAAGGAGAAAAGGGAGAATTTTTGGGATAAAATTGTAGTTGCCAAAAGGCATAATTAGGGTTCCGACCCTCGGTGGGGGCTGGGCAGTTGCTAAAAATCCGTTTCCCCAAAAGGTTTTTGCCTAATTTTAAACACACTAATGTACTTAGGTTTGAAATGCAATTTTGTGGTCAAACTTTTAAGGCTTAGTTAATCCGGGTGGTATTTTAAGACCAGAAATCTAAAATGTTGTACTTCACGAAAATACAGAACTTTAATAATTACAAACATGTTACTTAACTTATTGTTCGGCAAAGAAAGCAAAATCAACTATTACACAATTTTCTCCTCATACAATAAAGAAGACACAAAGCATTGTCTCTTTGTCAATTTGCTAGAATATTCGGTCCGAAAACTAATTTTGAAACAATTTCACCATTGTTCCCTGTTGTTGTCGACAAAGCCGCAATAGCTATCTATACTTTTGTTCATGGAACTTGATGGATGTCGTTTCATTGAGTCAAGTTTCGTAATGGGAATTTTCAACTTACAGTTAGGTAATGTAATTGGTGTTTCTAGAATCTGTATAAATATTAAAATATATGTTTTCAAATTATACTTTTCATTGTGGTGTACAGTTTTAGTTCTTTGGCGATTTTATATATATATAATTTATAGTTTTTAACAAAATTGATTAGTTTACTTACACATACTTTCTCTCCTAAGAATACTTAAAAAAATAGGCCCTAACTTTAAAAAACTCAGCAGATCTGCGTCCCACGAATTTCAATCATAATAAAATTAATTATGACAATTATAAAAATTTGCATAAAATGAGAATTTTTGTATTCTCCATAAGATTCATGGGAAAGAGTGTGCAGGTTGCTTGTGAGGAACAATGAAAGTAGTCATTACCTAAATAATTTTTATCTTAACATTATACCAACTTTCATCAAATCTGTCCATAAATAAAGGAGTTTGCCTATTCCCTATATGATTAATTTGAAAAGTATGCAGGTTTGCTAAACAATATAAACTATGATTTTTTAAGCATAAATGGATAAATCTCAACCACATGAAGCTAAATATCAAGTTTTATCCAAAAATATTATTAATATGGAAATATTAATTTTCCCTATCCTCATAAGATTAACATTGGAGCACAATACAATGTACTGTGTTTAGATTTTTTTAATATCTTGGTAATTAAGATAGAGAAAAACTTAGGAACTTAATTAGTATTTTTTAAGCATAATGGTGAAATATATTAGAAATTTAATACATGTAACGCAAAAAACATTTTGGGGTAAAAACAAACTACCCTTATTGACTGATATGTCTGGTTTATTGAGCATTTGTAAATACATTCTACCAAATTTGGTCTTTCGAAGACATTTTTACGAGAGTTATCGTGAAAAACAACAATATTTATATATAGTATAATTATATAAATATATATATATATATAGTATATAAAAATTTTAAACACTATTGTTTTTTACTATAAAGAATATATTCAATAAATATTATTACTACATATCTTCCCAAAAAAAACAATACACCTTCAATAGCATTAACAAATTTATTGTTCCAAAAATAATTATCAATTTTCCTAAAATCAATTACCTTCCCACTGTTTTAAAGAGTTTTTAGGAATTTTGTGGATATAACATGTAGCAAATCATATTTTTTAAAGTTAATCTAAATAGGCCAATCGTGTTGTTTTGAAATAATCACCCAATTTCTTAATATACCGACAAGAGAAACTAAGCTAAAAAATAATTAATTGCTATAGATTATTTTGAAGTCTACGTTCATCCAATGAGATTATTCTCATAATTAGACTAGTTTGTAATTCAGAGGCGAAATTTTGGTTCGGATCCCACGTTAATCTGTAGAACCGTTAGACGCCAGTAACTGCTTGTCTAAGGAACATTAGATTAGATTATTGAAATGGCGACCATACCACAAGGTAGGTATTTTAAGCCAAGTATGAATTAGAATTGAGTGTAGGATGATTGTACGCGATATTGTAGTCTTGTCACTGACTAAGGCTGACATGTTCCTTAGACAGGGCTGTTAATTAATAGCCCAACAGTAAATGACATATCTAAGGCCCCTTTTATGCACGGCGTCGTGCGTCGGTCGTCGGGCGACCGTCGTGAGACGCTGAGCAAATGTCACCCTTTTATGCACGGCGTCGAAATGACGGTCGTCGGGCGAGCGTGGGACCAGACGAAACCACCAGTCCACCACCTCACGCACATTCACAGTTGGACTCACAGTGATCTCCGTCATGGATCCCTGTGTAGTTTATATGTTTTAGGGCTCAGATATTGATTATAATAATAGTGAACATACCTATTTTGTTTTTTAAATATCACTTTTTCCTTCAAATTCCGGCACAGTCAGACAACATACAAAATTCCACGCATCTCTTTTTTCATTCTATCTTTATACTCTTCCTTACTGCAATCCCACAGTTCAGGTTCGACTTAACTGCATCAATTAAAGGTTCTGTGTTTATCAACCATTTTCCCAGGCACGAACCAACTTCAACTTTCCAACATCAACATAAATAACTCTCGGACTGCTACCACTCAACAAACCCACGTGGTGAGGAGGGGAAGGAAGCGTCGAAAGACGCCGTGTTTAGCTCCATATATACAATGTTATTAAGGCAAATTTTCGACGAGCGCCCGACGGTCGTACTCTAACTATCGACGTCGTGTTTTTGACGACGGTCGCCCGACGAGGGGCGTCGTGCATAAATAGACACATTTAATGTATTTTCATTACGAGGTCTTTCGACGCTCGACGCCCGACGAGTGCATAAAAGACCTACAGTTTAACGTGGAATCCGAACACTGCATCTTTTACGAAAAGTCTAATTATAAAGGATCTTGAGGTCGTTATGAGTACATTAATCAAGAGAACACTAAATTTTACAGTTCCACTAATTGTAATCGATCCCTTCGATATCTGATTTATCATATCAAGACTCAATGTTAATCATAATCATCTTACACACTTTTTTCACACTTTGCTTAAATTACCTACCTGGGTATGTCGCCATTTCTGAAAGGTAAAGTAATAAGGTAATTACTTCGTGGTTTTCCTCACTTAGTTCGTAATACATTTTCTCTCTCAACATAAACTCTGTACATAAATTCAGTTGTATTTGTAACTCCATTTCATCTGTCCTCCCAGCATTATTTAATCTGGTGTAACAAATATTTGTATTTAATTAGGGTTCTGTTTTAAACAGGAGTTCACGTTTGAATTTTTGTTTTATGCAATGACTATCGTTGTGTCTTTTCTGTTATCATTAATGAAATTAGTATTGTTCAGTGTAATTAATTGTACGTGTGCACGTGATAAAAGGAAAGTATACGGGTGTAAAGTTGACAGTGTTTGGTGTAAAAATTAAATAAATTAGTGTAGTTAGGTTAAGTGGTGGTGCTGGCGTCTTGAGAGGACAAGGGTGGCGGGTGGAGGGTGGCGAGAGCTCATTATCCGAGGGTGAACACCACCCCGGGGTTGATGTGTTAGTTGATGGTGGAACATCACCTCCCAGGAGTGGAGCTGAGAGCGGCTCGTATGTGACCGGTGTAATCTCTGCTCGGCATGCTACGTAACAATACTCTGAAATTGTTCTTAATCCCGTTTACGTTTAAGTGTACGACACACTTAAGTGCGAAAACTGAGTGAATTTATGTTATCTCTACAAAAAACACTAATAAAACTTAAATATGTTATCATTCATTACTGAAAAAAATGTTTTTATTTACTTCCCTGTGGGAAATAGGTTAGATCATGGATATGTCTAAATCTAAATAGCTGTTCTGTTTCAAATATTGGTCGTCCAAATCGCTAACATCCCCACCCAGAGCTAAGACGTATCCACGTCAATAATATAATATCAACAAACCTATAAAATCCTGAATGAATGATTTAAACAAATCATTATTTACATTTTAGAATAAATTGAAAAAACGTATTTAGTGTATATCGTCGAAGTACTTCAAATGAATATAATTACTTGTTAAATGTTAATTTTTACTCAAAAATGTCCGACCAATATCGGAGAGAAGCTTTTGTTGATACGGATTAGAGAGTCGCTATTGTTTCACCGCTTTGATATTGGAAAAGTTTTAAATCTCTCAGATCAAGTTTCAAAGACGATATAATGCTATCAACAGTTCATCAGGCTGCTTTATTTACGGTATTTACCTAAACTGTCAACTGTGTAAGGTTAAAGATTACGTTACCAGATTTGTTTATCTGGCTGGTTAACTGGACGGTGACGTCACTGGCGATAATCCAGCTACTTGGAGGTCACGAATTGTGGATAGTTGTGAGCGATGGTCGGTGGGTGTAGTGTTCTCTTGTGTGGAGTAACGTTCGCACTATTGAATACTACGTTAATCCGCAAATACCATCCTCATAATTAGCCCAATTCGTGTATCAGAGGCCGTGGTTCGGATTCCACGTTAAACTGTAGGTACATTAATTGCCATCGGCTGTTGGGCTATTCATTAACAGTCCTTTCTAAGGAACATGTTAGTCTTAGTCAGTAACTACAAGATCGCGCCACAATCATCTTACACTCAATCCTCATTCATACTTGGCTTAAAATACCTACATTTTAGTAAGGTTGCCACTTCAATAATCTAATCTAGTCCATAATCTCCGTGACATATCCATGTAAAAAACTGGTTTTATGTGTAGGTACTGTGTTTATCATGTACAGTAAAATTAATTTTTCTTTTGAACCGTTAGCCTTAGTCAAATAGTTCAGAATACTCATTTTAAAAATAATTGTCGACATTTAAAAGCCCATAACTTTTAATTTTTACAGACAGCGGATGGTGTCATATTAGTATTCTGTGCACCATAAACTATCGAATTTTAATCGAAGTTTCTTTTAGGGATGAAATACCCTTAAAATTTAAAAAATTCCAAAAATGAAAAAAAACTTTAGGAGATACGGTGAATATATTCACCGACATATATACATGCCATATTTCATCTAAATCAGACCAACGGGTAGGCTGTGGCTCTGTACACATCCAGACAGACACACGGACGGTCAGACATCATGTTGAAACCCAATTTTTTGCATTCAGGGGACTCCAAAACGGATATATCCTCTCTAAATTAAAATTGTGACGAAAATAGTACTTTCTCCATATACTGTGTGTAAGGGGAAAAAGTAAAAAAAACTGTAGAGAAAATGTTTAAAATGAAAACATGCTGCGCGTCTTATTACGAGAGTAAAGTACACGATGAACATGTCAAAGTAAGAGGACTTGTATTTTTCAGGTTACATGGTTCAAATGTAGATATAAAAGAATGTTTTTAAATCTTTATATTTCAGACAGCAGTATATTCGTTACCATTATTTATCTATTAGATGTTTTATGATGTAATTAAAATTATTTATTTGTAAACAGTTTTCATCTGGAAATCTTTCCGGTCGTATTATTTTCAACAATGTTGATGTCAGTAGGCATTTGTAAAACTACTGATACCGGATTGATCAATTGATCACGCTTTTGACTTGTCCCTTTAATTTAAGACTGCATTTTCAGTTTATGATTTTAAGCAGCAATGTTAATGCTTGGAAATACATATTCTTGTAAAATATAGGGTGTCCATGGAAAACGTTCCAGCTCTTCGGTGAGTGATTAGGTACATTAAAAGGAAGAAAAAAGTTCCAATGGAGGTATGGCCTTTAAAATTTTAAAGCTAAAATACTTTGAAAACGGCCACCGTTTTGGATTTTGAGCTTGGATCATGCTACTTATTTTTTTATAATAGTAGTCTACTAGTGTAAAACACATACGAAATTTGAAAAAAATTCGTTAAAAACTGTTTGAAATAAAAAATATTTTGTGAAAATACAAGATGAAAATAAGCGTTTTAGGCCATACCTCCAGTAGAAGTTTTTTCTTCCTTTTAATGTACCCAATCACTCACCGAAGTCCTGAAACGTTTTTCATGGACACCCTGTATAAGATGGTTTTGAAGTACAAACGGATTGAATCATAGATTACCCGTTAGACACTGCTGGACCTCGCTAACTCCGCGTTTGGAGTGTTTTTGAGAATTTTGACCTTATCAAAAAAGTCTCGTTGAAAGAGAAGAAATTTTGTTGTGCAGAGTAAAATCGATTGTTTACAAATTCCAAGTTTTGTTTGTAAATTTAACCTTGTAAATAAAACAAATATTGTCTAATTGTACTATTGTATTTTTTAATTTAGAGAATATATTCCTCATGTTTATAGAAATTAATCAACTTAAAACAAAATCATGTTACCGAAAAATGTTAAAATTTTTAAATTCTGGTATGATTTGGTTACGATTTCCAACGGGTCTGTTAGTAAAAAAACATTGAAAAAGTAATAATAAGATAACATTATAATAATTATTATCCAACGCGGTGATTAATTTCAAAGTATTTTGAACCGCTTTCATTAGTTCCAGTTCCAGTTTAACTTAGTGTTTAGTTAGTATAAATTTGAGAAGTGTTAACCAGCATAGAGTGTATAGGTTATGCCAAATGAACACACGTCGAAAATTTATCACAGTAAAACATTGTACAGTGTTTCACATCTGTGTCCGGCCGGTTTTCGCGACGACCTAAATTAAATATTGACACAGGCCTGTCTCAAGTCCCCTTTTTAAGTTTAAATATTCGTTCTGTGTAGTTTTTGTTCCGTGTTAAATGTTTCTTCCTTGACGACGACCGAGAGACTTCATTTTTACAATAACGGTACCATGTTATTCACCTTGGTGATCTACGTGATCAAGTGCTAAAACCATGGTTGTAGTTAAACAACCTTTACTTGAACTGAGACGAAAATAAACTGTACCAGTGGACTGACACATACTTTCTCCCTTAAGTAAATTTAAAAAAGACAATCTGTAATAAAACTATCATGTTCTACAAAGTTGTTCTAAATATCATTTAATAATTTATTGTTCAAATTGTATAGGGAACCCCACCCCCCCGGTAATACCCAGCTTTTTTGAGTTGATTTTGTTCGGTGATTTGACCTTACGCTTCATACCAAGTATCATGGAAAACGGTTGGAAAGTAAGGAAGATATTAATTTTTTTATATTCTCCATAAAAATAACATTGGGCGCTTTCAGACAACGTACTGCGTTTATCGTGGATAGTAAATTTAACTTTTCTCTGGAACCGTTAGTCGTAGACAAATAATTCAAAATACTAATTTGTTTAGTTTTTTAAGCTGGTTTCAATGGTACCAGTCAAGTTATACTTTACTTTTATTGTTTTCGCTGAAAATTAAAAAAATGATTTTTTTGACATTTAAAAGCCCATAACTTTTGAACCGTCATTTTTACAGACATGCGGGTGGAGTCAAATTATTTAGTACTCTGTGCACTATAAACTATCAAATTTTAATCAAAATCGTTAGAGCCGTTTTTGAGAAAATTGTATTTTTTACGTTTTTAAAGGTTTTTAGGGGTGAACAACCCTTAAAAATCAAAAATTCAAAAAAATGAAAAAACGGCTGGAGATACCGTGAATATATACATACATGCCAAATTTCATCTAAATCGGACCAACGGGGTAGGCTGTGGCACTGTACACATCCAGACACACGCACACACACACACACACACACACACACACACTCACGCAGACACACGGACGGACAGACATCACGTCAAAACCCACTCTTTTGGACTCAGGGGACTCCAAAACGGATATATCCACCCTCAACTCAAATTCGAAAATTTTGACGAAAACAATACTTTCTCCATATACTATGTATAAGGGGAGAAAGTAAAAGGTAATATAAAACCACTATACACTTTGTTTTTCTGTAGAAAGTGGTCATAAATGTTTTCTAAATTTACGCCCAATTCAGATCGAAACTGTTGTACTTGTGGTGCTGTGGAGAAACTAGTGGTCGTGTAATGGCGTTAGTGTGGTTGGTGAAATGAACCCGCAGTGGTACAAGTGGGCTACATGAGCATCGGCATCGGCCTGCCTCCGATGTCAGTCACTTCAAAGCATCAGCTAATTAACTCACACACAGCTTCTGCGAACGCCACACTGAGAGAATCTCACTGAACCGCATGCGATTGTATGTAACAAACCACTTAATGAGTGTAGATGTATAAAATCGTTTCGTTTATGACATGGATATGTCTTAGCTCTGTGGGGGGAGTATTGATGAGTTTTAAGATGGAAAATATGTAACAGGTTTCCATAGAAACAACTAGAGCTAATGTATTTAATTTTTAATTTAAAAGAATAAGAACAGCTGTTAAGATGAACTGAAAACATTCCCTTTAGACATATCCGTGCTCTAACCTATTTCCCACAGGGAAGTAAATACTTATTTATAATTCACCAGTGTGACTTTGCTTTGTTTGTCGAAAAGGTTTTACCAAAAAACAAGACATTTAAGTGGATTCGCACTATCCGTAGGGGAAATTTGTTTAAATTTATTAAACAAATTTTTTAAGAACTTTATTCTGAATAATAGTATATAATTTTGTGGTTAACTCACTTTATTTAGATTCTAAAGTAATTTTAAAAGTAAAAAGTTCCTGTTCAAGAATTTTGCAATAAAAAAAAGGTTTTTAAATAACAAAAGTACAAAAAAACATTTAAAATTGTAATGCCGAGAGAGGTGGAATAGAAAAAAAAACTAAAATGAAAAACAGGGGTTTTACAGTTCCAGATTTTCACAATTTTTAAATGTGAAAAATTACTTTTAAAACTTTGCAATCCGTTTTTATTTGTTTGTGTTTTTGACATATTTGAAATGCGTAATTTTTAACGAATCTTTAAGTACTGCACCTAATTTAATAACATTTAAACAGATTTTCTTGATTATATTCAAAAGATTTTGGTTCATAGTTATATTTCAGTGTAAACATGTATAAAAATATATTTCAATGTTTTAAACTAAAAAAAAACATTTTCATTTGCGCAAGCATTATTGAAGTTTATTTAAGTGACCATGGTTTTACATTCACCAAAATGTTCCTTGTAATCTTATCTTAAAACATATAGCTTATTTTTTGCGATTGGTTGATTGATAAGGAAGTACTTAAACTAAATACTATATCAAAAACCCAAAATTTAAAAAAAGTTAAAGCTAGTGGTGGATTTCCTTAAGTTAGCTAAATTTTAGTATAATACAATAAACTTTTTTTATAGAAAATGGATTTCAGTTTGGTTCGAATATGAAATAGTATCTTAAGAGCACTCAGCGCTGAGGAAAATCTCGTTTGTAAAATGTCCATATTTCATTATCAATAAGGAAAATATCCCTCAGGAATCCTCGCCTCTTTTTCCGGAATTGTTATAAGGTAGTTATCCTCTAAAACGTTCAATTTGCATAGATTGAAACTTAAGGATCTTTAAGCTTACATATTGCTAAATAAGCTTTTATTTTTCCAACTATAAAAACTTTTGTTCGTTTATTTAAGCTTATCATTGGAAATTTAGGATTCACAGCTACCTTCATCTTTTATTTTATACTGGGGTAAAGAAAAACGTATATTATAAACGTAGAGATTAAAACTTCTATTTTCTTCACAAGTGCTGGGAAAAACCTTTCTGAATTACCATCTGGTGTAAATATGAGGATGGTCTTTACGGATTAACATAGTGTAGACTTAAACACACACTAGGGAATATTGCATACACCGAACATAGCTCTCGACTATCCACACGTAGCTGGATTACAGAACACGCTATCGTTAAAGACACGCTTTATTTATTTTTTATTTAATTTTATGCTCCTCTTCACCGCCGTCATCAAGAGCGGAGTGTCGTCATCTCGAGTATTCTCCGTTGAGTTCTCTCGGTCAGAGCAGCGTTGTCATTTGATTGCTTTTTCATTTTGACCTAGTGTGGTCCTCATAAAATTCATTCAGGCTATTGGTTCTGTTTGTGAGGTAGATTTTTAGTTTTTTGAAGAATAAATGGTTGTTTGGTATTTATTTTAAATCTTGGGGTAAAGTGTTGTAAAGTTTAGCACCCATATAAGATGGGGTTTCACTGCTCTTAGTTAAGCTATGGTATGGGAGGTTCAGGTTTGTTTTATGTCTCAGAGTGTATTTGTGGCATTCAGTCCTGTGTTTTGGTGGATTAGTTTAATGGTTTCCAGGATGTAAGTGGATGACAGAGTAAGAATTTGATTTGATATAAAGAACGGTTTACAGTGTTCTCGGGGTGATAGTTGATGAATGATTCGGATGGTTTTTTTTCTGTAGTATTAAAATCTTTTGAAGGTAGGAGTCGCCCGGAGATCCCCATGCTACTATCGCAAATCTCATATGTGAGGCAAAATAGCATGATAGGCAATTTTGGTAATGTGTGCATTGTTATGTGGGTTGAAGATAGTTTATGCCATTATAGATAGTATCATGGCATAAAATTCCTGGTACTCAATCAGGAATTTTATGTCTTCTGGTACAGATGGGGTTTTTTGATTGGAGTTTTTTTTGTTCTATTGTTAGTTAAGAATTTCAGACTAACTTTTCCCAGAGCTTTTCAAATCTTTTCAAGGGAGCTATGTCGTCTTCTTTTCATTAAGTGCCAATCATACGTTTAACTGAGACTTCCGTGGTTGGGAACTGTATTTGTTCGTTATATAACAAGCTTACGCAAATTTCCTTGTGCTGTAGCCAAAATCGGTGCCTAATGTTGCAAGCACCTACTGGGACTCTACAGTAGGTTAGGTGATCGAGTTATATCTGTTCCAACCAATTATTGGTTGTGATTTAATCCAGATGTGTTCTAAGTATAAGCTCTCAAAGGAGGGCGCACAGCATCTCTTGTGTAACAAGCTTGTACTGTAGCCTGTAATCTGTGAAGTTCTCCTGCGTGCAGTGAACGACGAACGCCTCAAGGGAAATTGAGATATTGATTATCATATTTAATAATTTGGCTGTGGAACGATAATTATTTAGTACAGGTGTCCCACGAAGAGGTTTCTCTCTTTTGAACTAAGGGGATCCGCTAATATCTATATAGGGTAAACATTTTTTTAACTTTTTTTTAAAGTAAAATGTTGCGAGTCACGATTAAAAAAAGGTTTTTGTTAATACAAAAGTACAAAAAAAACCTTTAAAGTGCAAAGCTAAGAGAGGATTTTCCTGTTCCAGGTTTTCACAAATGTGAAAGACTTAAAAACCTAGCAAATCAGTTTTTCCAATTTTTTGTTTTTATTATATTTGAAATTCGTAATTGTAAATAAATTCTATAGGTACTGCACCTTATGTAATACAATTTTTACCGGATATTCTTGATTACTTATACTTTTAACTGAAATGGCGACCTACCCAGGTATTTCAAGCCAAGTATGAATGAGGAATGAATGTAGGATGATTGAACTGACTAAGGCTGACATGTTCCGTAGACAGGACTGTTAATTAATAGCCCAACAGCCGATGGCAACTATATTAATATTATATTAAGGATTATATTAAGGAGACTGGTGCATAGGTATCTCAGTGTAAAAATGATCTTAGCTTTGAAAAATAACTCAACTTTTGCAAATGGTCGATCAATAAACAAGTTATTCAACAAAATATAATTTTAAAAATGCTATAAAATTTGAAAAACGCCCATAATTTTGATTGAAAAAAATATTTTTTCTCATATTAATCTTGTAAATAACCCAGTAACTAAAAAAAATCGTTCATTGCATCAAAAGCCCAAAATAAAAAAAAATTAAGATAGTGGCAGATCCCCTTATACCATACGTCAATTGCGCTTGGAACTTTAAACGCTACAGACAGATAAATACATAAGTCAATAATTTTAATTTGGTTCAAACAAAATCTTTAGGGAAAAACTTCTCATGTATACAACAGGAACCGTATGAGGGATAGCAACAGCTGGCTTTGACATTCCAAATCGATCAGCTGATTTTGTCAACCCGCAACAATGAAACTGTTCATGAATAAACATTCGCATTTGCTACTAAAATGTCATCACAGTATGTTTATAAATATGAAAGCTACATCATATTGACGAGAATACAGTTTCTTCACTTTTTTAAAATGAATTTTTTGCGGTGTCGTTAGATTTAAAATTTATCTTTCTAAATAAAAACGTGGTTTTTGAGATTTGTAAATTTAAAATTTTTAGACAGCCGCAATTTAAAAATGATGATTGAAAAATGTTTTTGCCTATGATTTGGTTTTCAGGTGATAAAGCTGCTCACCAAATTTTATTTCACCAAAAACACCCGTTATTGAAATAAATTTTTCTATGTGGAAAAAAACAATTGCGTCTATACGGGTAAATTTTGAGTGAATATTTTAATGTGATATTTAGGCTTGTTTACGGTCTAGGATTAATATCTGGAATGGTCGGTAAATAGTTCAGGGACATCGTGAATGTGCGATGATTAAACAAAGTATGCTTTTAAGTATCTACGTACCTCAAAACGAAAAAAAAATTGTCGGGTTGAAGTCTTGTTATGACAACGACGACGGTAATTAGCTCTATTTCTTATAGGAATTTCGCTAAGTGACTTGAAAGTTATTAAACTTTTCTCCCAACTAAAACGTTTGTTAGTTAATTATAGTTTTTGTTTAAAAATCTTACTTTGTAGATGACGTCGGTATTATTGAAGGAAATTATGTTCCCCGTCGCATGAACGATGCCGTGGGCTGACTGCGATTTGTCGGCGTCCAATGTCATTACGACCACAGCCAGGAGCAGTATCAGGAGCAGGATCAGGAGCAGTATCAGGAGCAGGAGGGAGTCAGTTACAGGAGTCCCGTCACCGCCCTTGTTAACTGGCGTTCGTTTTCTCTATGCTGCGTGTTAGTGTAAATTATTATTTTAACCCTTGAAGTGGTTAAGTCGTAATTCACGACGCATTTACAAATTCAACAAAAAGTGGCAGGTGGAGACATCTGTTGTCAATTAAGTGAACGTATCACCTTCGTGACCGTGTTGCCCTTGGGAGCAAGCAACCGAACCTGCTCACGAAGTGCACCAAACTGCCACTGGGCATGTCTTATAACCCAGTAAGCGCTCTATACTTCTATGCACTGGTGGTTGAACCGGCTAAAGCGCTGCGTTGACGAGCGTAACGTTCTAGCCATTCGGAAGTGCTAGGGTTCGAATCCTGACCTTGAGCAATCCCCAGTTAAAAACTTACCACTTCTAGGGTAAAAAAACTAGCAGTAAAAAAGTATGAAGAAAAAAATAATTTGTATTTACTTCCCTGTGGGAAATAGGTTAGATCATGGATATGTCTAAAGGGAGTGTTTCAGTTCATCTAAAAAGCTGTTCTTATGACGTCACTAACCAAATTACGTCACTGCTTAAATTTTTGACTCGAAAATTCACGTTAAAACGTTTTTATATCTTCTCATAAATCAGTTTAAATGAAATTAAACTATCAATTTATACCGGCTTAGTCCGGATTATGTTTTATGTTTTAGATATTATACGTGAAACTTTGTTTTACATAAAATCGTGATGGAAAATGTCCGCAATAAAAATCTAAATAACATAAATCCACCGTCTCCAATAATGAATTTCAAACAGGGAAATTTTATTCGAAATAAATAGTTCAATCTGGATACCATGGAAAGATATCGTCTGAATCAAAAGTAGTTTCTACTGTAAGTTATCTATTGTGACATAACTGAAAGTTTGGTACAGTGTTCATTTGTTTAACAGAACGAATCAAGTGGACGTTTGGAAATAGTTTATAGATATTTTAGAAACTGCAATATACGAATGTTTCCCAGGTCATGCTTCAGATCTCATTCTTGGTATATTAAAATTCTTGATACTGGGAAGTGAACTTTTTGTTGTTTCCTTCAGGGTGACATTTTATAAAATGCATAACAAACCATAATTTTCTTAAAGGTTTTCTCAAAAGTACGTTGACTCAATGTTTGGGAAGTAAAATTTTATTCCGTCTGGATTTTAAAAAGTAAAAAATATATCTACTACGTAGTCTTGATAATTATAAAATTCTTTCGTATCGTTTTGGTGTAAGGTTGTTATTAAAAACTAATTCACATAAGTGCCACTGGTGTAATTTAACTCAGTTCTTGAGAGGTTTAGAAGTTCTTAAAATGTTTGCGTAGTATTAAGAAACGTCAAGATTCTAGAAAGTTTTAACATGATTTAACGTTTAAGGTTTCCAAGGAATTAAAGTTGGAGAAAACCAAAGTTTTAAATGATACAAACAAGGTATCTCCTTGTGATTTGGAGTGTTTAAACCTGGGACTAGTAAAATATTTTGTGCTAAATTCCAGTGTTACTTGATTTGTGGCAAGGTATTGTTTGACCGCGGAAAGCTTTTGAACAGGTTTTATTGACATATGTCAATGTTGGCTGGATCGTCAATGCGGACGCTTCGATTTCACAAAAAATTGACTGTAAAATTAATCAAAAACATAAACTAAAGGGTTTATACATATCCCAATATTGGAATGAAATTTACTTTTTAAAATGCTCATATAACATCCGTGCAAATCATATAACCTTTTAGAACGTGGTTTTTTCATTAAGTTGACTAAGTTTAGAGATAATGAATAAATTTACAGGTTGATTCATGTACAATGATGAAATAAAATTACAGTATTTCCCTATAAACCAACCCATAAGGAATAGCATAAAAATATTGTTATTTTTTTATAACATAGGGTGTTCCAGAAAATTAGGGTTACTAGTTCAAATCTCGAAAATATCAAATACAATCATATGTCATGTCCCAGCATCTTGGAGGCAACGAATATGGATAGTTGTGAGTGAAGGTCGGTGGATGTGGTATTCCCTGGTGTGGATTAACATCCGCACTATTCAATACTACTGTCATCCGCTAAGACAATCCTAATAATCAGAGTAGTTCATTAGTCAGACACAAAGACGTGGTTCGGATCTCACGTTCAACTGTAGGTTCCTTAGATGTTTATGGCCGTGGGGCTGTTAATTAACCGTACTGTCAGCCTTTGTCAGTAAGGAAACTACAAGTTCGCGCAACAGTCCTTTCACACTAATTAATTTCTCATTCATCTTCGATTAAAAGTGCTACGTGGGCAAGTCGCCGTCACTAATGTGAATTCCCTTTTCCTCCTTTTCGTGACTATTTTGGAACAATGAATTTCTTTCCTCGTTTATCTAAATATTTGTTCACGTTCTATTACTCCTTTAATAGATCTATTTATTTTTTGTCCATTTTTGTCTAAAATATACATTTGATTATACATTGGTGTAATGCATATCGTTAAATTATTGAAAAAAATCTATCTATTTACCCTAAAAAAAGAAATATTTAACCTCATTAGCATTTTAATGGCTGCTTGGATGGAAACCTGACTAGTAATATACTGTAGAGAAAATAACTAAACTAAATTCATAGTACGGTACTGCATATTGTTTAAGTAATTATTCTAACATAAAAAGGATTTGTTACAACTTTTGAACCAGAAAATCTCAGATTTGTTTCGCCAAAATGTATTACCCCTTCCAATTACCCTTCCAATTTAACAAATATTGTCAGATTCTGTTATGTTCAAACAGAACTCATGTGGTTCTTGGAATTTCTGCTTTGAATCGAGGAGCTGTTGATATTAATGATTATATAAAACAATGCTGATGGATTAATTAATTAACTGTTATCCTGATCTATCCTCCAATGCTTCTAATTATTAAGTGGAAAGTGTAATTAAAATATTTTATTTCACATTTTAACTAACTTTTTTTTAGTAGATTTTAACTGACCAAAAGTAAAATTACGGGTATTTAAGGGGCCTTATCATGATCAAATCTGTATATTTATCAAAATTCCTACATTTAAAATAGCTTGAAAGATTTATTTTACTAGTTTCGAATATAACAATGAAGAAAATAACGATTTACGCTGTTTGGAAATTATGAGTTAGTTTGAGTTTGACGAACACAGTAGGTGTGGCAACGATGTATCACTGTCGAGCAGAACTTAAACTCAAGGTCGGAGAGTTAGTAGTTAGAGTTATAATCATGGTCGACTCTGTGAGTTAGTTAGAGTTACAATCATGGTCGACTCTGTGAGCTAGCTAGAGTTATAATCATGGTCGACTCTGTGAGTTAGTTAGAGTTACAATCATGGTCGACTCTGTGAGTTAGTTAGAGTTATAATCATGGTCGACTCTGTGAGTTAGTTAGAGTTATAATCATGGTCGACTCTGTGAGTTAGTTAGAGTTACAATCATGGTCGACTCTGTGAGTTAGTTAGAGTTATAATCATGGTCGACTCTGTGAGTTAGTTAGAGTTACAATCATGGTCGACTCTGTGTGTTAGTTAGAGTTATAATCATGGTCGACTCTGTGAGTTAGTTAGAGTTATAATCATGGTCGACTCTGTGAGTTAGTTAGAGATATTATCATGGTCGACTCTGTGAGTTAGTTAGAGTTACAATAATGGTCGACTTTGTGAGTTAGTGTGTTTGTGGTTACTTGAGACTCGAGGTCGGAGAGTAAGAGTTACAATCATAGTCGACTCTGTGAGGTAGTTTGTTTGTGGTGACCTGAGTCTGGAGGACGGGGAGATAGTTAAAGCCCCATTCGAACCTGCGAGTTAGAGTATGAGTTAGAGAATGATGACCTGAGACTTCGAGAGTTAGAGTTAGAGTTACAGTCACAGTGGACACGCTGTGTAGTGTACAACTTCCAGCTGAATTCAACCATTAATTATTGTCGTGTTGCGGTCGGAGTTGGAACACAATCAGAACACACCGTAACCTCATACTAATGGACTAGTCGCTGGTCGAGAGCTCTCTGGCATTGACAGACAGTCAATAGTTTCGCTATATATTTCATTTAGTTGCCGTTTGAAAAATTCTCTTTGAAACCCGCTTCGATTGGATTTATTCGCATTCACCTCCTGTTGGTTACACCGGAGTGCTCCAACGACTGTTATTATTCACCGGTTGATTCAGTTTCGACCAATGTTGGACCACTCAAACCAATTACTTTGTTTAATTTTTTTTTTAATTTACAATAGATTTTTCACTTAGGAGTTTTATTAGTAGCGAAATATTTCGTATTTTGTCAAAACTATATAAATAAAAGTAGAGTTTTGTCTGTACATTGCTCAGAATTATTAATTTTTTAGTTATTTTTACTTTTTGTGCGTTAGAGAAGCCGAGACCGGTCTTATCTCAATTTTTGTCTGTGACGCTCCAGGAGGCATTTTACGCCGTCTTCTCCGAAACACTGGAGAACTGGTCACAATCAAACTTATTTCATGTATTCTCTGCATTCCAGAGAAGGTTTGTAAATGCTTGAAATCGCCCGCCGCCCCTTGAAAAGTAAATAACGAGCATTTAAAAACCCACTTTTACGCGATACTACTCACATTTTGATTAAGTTTTCGATGAATAACCTACTGGTAATAATCAGCTGTCTTTGTAGTTTAAAGATTTAATAGAAATAAAAACAAACACTTCAAAAATATTAGTTATTTATATTGGTCAGATACATTTAGATTACTATTGAAAAATTATTTTTAAGGATAAGTAATAATAATCTAAACATAATGTAAATTATTTAATTGAGAAGTAATAAAATAATAAGCTGGGATTAAATTTTATTTTATTTGAATTGATTCACTTTACGATTAGCATTTGGTATGTTATCTTTCTTCTTCAAATATAAAGTAAAGGATGTTTGACATTATAAAACTGTATGACATTGAATCCCAGATTTTAACAATACGATGTCTTTATTTCTGAAAACTGTCCATCAAATTTATCAAATCTTATCTGTTTTAATTATGTGTTTTTTTTTGGGATTTCATAACTATTATTAAAAATTGAAAATTAAGATCAATTTAAAAAAAAGTCAAATTTCATCTAAATCTAACGATCACTTTAGTCTCAAGATTGAATACAGACAGACTGACAGCAGTGCTAAAACTACTTTTTGGATTCAGGGAGCCCCAAAACGGATATATACACTTTCAACTCAAATTTGAAAACGTTGACGAAAATAACTTTCTTCACTCTCACATAACCTATTTCGATTCCTTAATGACAAATAGCTTTTAAAGATTATAAACAAATCTCTGAAACGTAAACATTGTAAATTAATAAAAACATTCTAAATCGATTAACGATTTATTAGATATATGCATTTTTTTAAACTTATTGAGAAACAAAACTTAATGTTGTTTTTAGATATAAAATATTATATTATAAATTAAATTGATTTTTTCTTTATAATGAAAAAAACCTCTTAAACATATTTATTTTGAATGTATTTTTATAATTTTGTGTTTAACAATTTGAGTCCATAGACAATTTAAAGTTTTTAACTGAATGTAAACCATCAATAAAACGGGTAGTTTTTTTTTAGTTATGTTTTTTTTCTTTTAAAGATTTTAAAATTTACGAGTTTTAATTAAGACTTTTAAAAAAACAAAATATCTAAATTTTTTTATCTAATCAGATAACTTAAAAATACTTTTTTTTGTCAAAACAAATTAAAAAAAATTATCACATTTTTCAAATTTTGAGAAAATGATATTTTTCATTCACTACTTTGTCTTCTTTTTTGACTACAGGAAGCTACGCTTTTTTGAAAACTGATAACTCCTATATTTGAAAGTAAAAAATTTGTAAAATTTTATGGAAAAAGGCGTAATTGGCTAAATCGAAACACACTTTCAGCTAGGATAATACTGGCACGTCGCTCCTTCTTAAAACTTATTGAGAACAAAACTTAATGTTGGTTTTTTGATATGGACTAGTCGACTAGTCAGTGTGTAGGGCTAGGAATATGAATAATATACTTACTTACTCTCACTCCTGTGGCCATGTAAACCCAAGATGGTTTTCAGCCTCGCCAACGACTCGCCTCCATTATTCTCTATCTTCTGCCAATTCCACTGTTGCTCCCAAAAATCTTGTGTCCTTTAACACTTGATCTCTCCACCGCAGTCTCGGTCTTCCAAGAGGTCTTTTACCATCGGGCCTGCCGTTGTAAACCTGTTTTATCAAGCTGGAGTTGTCTCTTCTCAATATGTGGCCCAGCCACCTTAGGCGCTTGCTTTTTATTAACGCAACTATGTCCGGCTCATGATAGCTCTCTCTTAGTTCTCTATTTTTCCTGATTCTCCAAACTCCTGCTTCATAAATAGGTCCAAATATTTTTCTTAGAACTTTATTTTCAAAAGCTATAAGCTTTTTTTCTGAAGACTTTGTAAGTGCCCATACTTAACAGCCATGCAGAATTATTGGTTGTAATATGGTCTTATAAATTCTGATTTTTGTCGTTTTATTTAGTAGTTTGCTGCTCAGCAGTTTGTTCAAACCCCAATAGCACCTGTCAGCTGTTTTTATTCTATTAAGAATTTCATTTTCTTCCCTATTACTACTAACTATTGTTACTCCTAAATATTTAAATTCTTTGGTTAAATTAAAGCTATAGTTCAGCACTTTAAATGGTATTGCTTCATTCACCTCTTCCCTACATATCTTCATATACTGATTTTTATATTCGTTTACTACCAGTCCAACTTTCCTGGCTTCTATTAATAGAGTTTCCGCTAAGTGTTTTAAGTCTTCTCTATTTTCTGCAATAATTGCCACGTTATCTGCATAGGCTAATATATTTATTTTTCCATCAATATAGGCACCACCTGCTGTCTCTTTCACTTTTCTTAGGGCTTCCTCTAAAACTAAATTGAATAATAGGGGAGATAAGCCATCTCCCTGCCTAACCCCTGTGCTAACTTCAAAACTGTCTGTGTAATCTCGTTCTACCCTTACTTTACATCGTGATCTCTCACTATAAATAATATACAGTCATAAATATTAATAGGCGTCAGGGTAAAAATAAATCCCGTAAATATATGTTGACGGGATAATGTTGAAGGGTTGCTTAGACCTCTAATTTAGTTTTGGAAATAGAAAAAGAACTCAGCACTTCTGAAGTTGTTGGAATTTTTTTATTGACATTTTTTTTTACTTTTGGTGATATATGTTCAAACTTACTTATGACGTGTTTTTTTATTTTTATTCTAGGATTCATTAAGCATTCAGTAATTATATGTTATTCCTTTCCAAGTTATCAGCTCATAGTTTAGTTTTTTCTTTGTTTTAACAAATGCAGAGTTTTTACTTTCATCTTATTTGTAATTTTATGTAGTATTAGAGCGTAGCACAACTTACTTTCTTTTCTGTTCTTAAATAGTTACTCAGTTAAGGGACCCCGATTCGGGCTTAGCCTGGGGGCAACCCGATTCATCAAAATTTTTTTATTTTTTCTTTCATCACATTACCGGTATATAACTTGTTTGATTTTGCTTACAAAAATGTATTTTTTTAATGTAAACATTTTTTTTACAGTTTGATGCAATTGTGATGTTTTATTATGTATAGCTTGTATCTTGTGTAATTGTAAAATTTTGATGAATAAAGAATTTATTTATTTATTATTTATTTATATAAATCTCAAAAGCTCTACCGACTGGCTGGTAGAGATCTGGTGTGAATAGTCGATGTGGTGAGTTCCTGGCCACAGTTTAAAATAAATTCAATTTGATTTAAAGAATATTTTTTTCCATTTTTCTCTCGCCCACACTTCTAAGAAAGTAGCAATGAGTTTCTCCACCTCCCACAGACGCGTAGGAAAAGTTCAATAAAAGATATTGAATGAGATTTCATATTCAACGTTATTAAGAAATAAAATTTTTCTCTCTGTTTTGAATAAACAATCTCAACTCGTTAAATCTGGTTTGACTCAATATAAACCATTTTTAAATTGGTTGAAGCTAATATATCCCCGTTGAAAACGCAGTAGGTCCTGTTCATGCCAATTATCCAAGCCCGGTTATTCGAGACGGCAATTTATCGAAGGTTCCTTTTCAACGGTCACTATTTTATTTATTTTTCATTCTTGTGCAAGATTTTCCCGTTGAACTACGTTTGTTTTAGTAACAGAGGAAAACTTCGGTATGTAAACATCCACCGTATATCTAGGCAATCAATTATTCAGTGGTCAGGAAAATAGAGACAAAATGATTACTTTTAAATTGTTTCCTCCGTGTGTCCAATTAGTGTATTATATACAGACGAATAATTTAAATTCTCTAATATTTTTTTGTGTAAAAGAAAAAGTAGGTGACTTTAACTAGGTTGGGAAAGAGTATGCAGGCTTTATGCTGTGAGGAACACATAAAATATGATTTTTTAGCATAAACGTATGGATCCCAACCACATGATGCTAAATACAAAGTTTCATCCAAAACTATTGGTTATAAAGAAAAATATAAATTTTTCCTTTTCCTCCATGAGATTAGCAGTGGAGCCCTAAAGTACAACGTACTGCGTTTAGACTTTTTCATATCGCGGTCATCATTGGAGATCAAACAAAACTTCAAGTACTAAATTGTGTAGTTTTTTAGTCGATTCTAATAGTATAAGATGAAATTTTGAATTCCCTCCGAAACATACCTTTCCGATTAACCAATACGTCTGGATTAAGAATTCGTCCGAGTAAATGTAGGAATACACATCTCTACCAAATTAAAATTTTTACTGACTATTTTATCTAGGAACCTCAAAACTAAAAAGTAACATGGTCCCGGGTTTAGGTCTTGCCATGAGGCTTACGGTAATAGCTTATCCTCTATGGGAAAGTCGCTAAAATGCTAATTCCCTCCGTGTAAAAATGTAAAGAGTTATCTAAAAATATTTAATTGAATTAATATCGGTTATGGTTGTCAGGGGAGGAAATGTGATACAGTAGTTGGGACATGAAACGCTGGAAACAGCCATTTGGAATGTACATTTGAAATGAGTTATCAATTCCTGATGAGATGTATTGCACTGAATACATTTTGCATACATTTGGGGTATTAACTTTAATTTTTAACAGTTATTAAAATTGATCAGTAATGCCATTTCAGGATTGGTTTTCATAGTATATTACAGTATTAGAGGAATGGAATTTGTATGGTCTACTCTTAATAAATTTTTATTGTGTTTAAGACAGTTGTTTGTGTTCTACTTACTCAAAAAATATGATTTGACTGATGAGAAGTAATATTTTAAATATATTTTTAGCCTTCCAAGTGCTTAATATTTTTATGGTTTATTTATGGTGGGCCTTCACTCCAATATACCACACATTTGCAAGCCAAATTGGGATTGTTAATGGTCTGGATTCGAACCCTAGCACTTCTTAATGGCCAGAACGTTACACTCGTCAGCGCAGCGCTCTAACCGGTCCAGCCACCAGTGCATAGGAGTAGAAAGTGCTTAATTGGCTATAAAAGCATACTCTAGCGGCAAACTAACGAACTCAAGCGTCAGAACAGGGAACTACACGAGTAGTTGCATGTATTAGCTCGCAGATGGCAGCACCGTGACGGTAATTGTTTCGTCTTATAACTCACGCATTTTTGGTGAGTTACAAGACTTGGCTTATCTCAATTTATGTTTGTAATGCCAGCAGGCATTTTACGCCGTCTTCTCCGAAAAAACGGGAGAACTGATAACAATTAAACTTATTTCAAGCATTGTATACTTTCCAGAGAAGGTTTTTAAAGGCTTAAAATTGTCCCTTGTAAAATTGACCCTTGAAAAGTAAAAAAAGAGCATTTAAAAACCCACTTTTTACGTGATATTGGTTGCATTTTGCTTTAGTTTTAAATGAATAACCTACTGGCAATAATCAGCTGTGTTTGTAGTTTAAAGATTTAATAACGAGAAAAACAAACAGCTGTTGAATCAATATTAGCTAGTTTATATTGGTCATTGATTAAAAACCCTTTTCGTAATCATACTATATTAAATATTTATTAACGTATAACTAACAATAAAAATAATATAAATGTTTAATCTATTTCATTCTAAAGTAATGCTAAATAATAAAGCTGCGTAGTGATATATTTTCTTTGTATTGCTTTGTTTAGGATTTCAGGTTTACATTTTCGTATGATGATCTTTTTTTAAACTGAATCACACAACCTGTTTAAAGGACTGCCTTACTCCTAGTATATACTATAAGTATAAACTAGGCAATATACTAAAAAAGGGTAAAGAAAAAAGTAATTTTCAATTGGCAAGTATGTTAAATCTATAAATAACCATAAAAATAATTGAAAAAACGGATTTCTAGTTGTTAAAAAATAAAAATTCATCAATTGATTTTGCACTGGTTTTAGAAGAGAACAATTTCACAAACTTCAGAGCTCTCTGTAGGAAACCAAAGGAAAAATTTAACTTATCTTGTTACACCGAAGATTACGGGTTTCCTAGAATCTTATCTTACTATTTGTCGAGTTATTGCTGTAATCGGTATAAAATAAAGTAATGTGAAGCAATACAACTGAAATATGATCGAACATTTGGTCTGGAACCAGTTTTCAACGAACAACAGGCTTTTAGTCGTTTAATTCCGTTAGAGTTCAACACTCAACAGAGTTATAAACTTTACTGTTTTAATTTCCGCTCGAGTGAAATTTTAAATTTAATTTCTGTCGTCGACTAACCAGATGTTATTAGAGTTGTTACGTTTGTTCAATTCACGGGTTACTAAGTGTTCCGTGCGCCACATTTTTCATGTTTTTTAGTGTACAAATCGGTTCGTGCTTACTGTGTTCAGATATAAATTTGCGTGTTTTATAATCGTCGTAACGACCATTGAATAACGGGCTTAACCGCGCTGCTACAGATAAACCGTCATAGGTTCGAAACGCGTACAGCGTAAAAGTACAAATTATCGACACCTCGAGGCAGTTTACAAAGGTAAATAATTTTGAATCGTAACATTATTGTGGTTTTACAGCCCATTAATTGCGAACAAATAATTGTAGGTTGTATCGTGAAACGAAAATAACCCCGTCGCAGCAGACCTGCGTAAGCGAATTTCCACCTCAATAATATAAATTAGAGTATTCGCCCAGCCTCCACAAGATTAACATGGGAATGAGTATGCAGGTTTGCTGCTTTGAGGAACACTGAAAGTAGGCATTTTTACCGTAAACTATTTTTATTCTGGCCATATACCAAGTTTTATCATTATCTGGACATAAATAAAGGAGTTTGTCTATTCTCCATAAGATTAACATGGGAAAGAGTATGCAGGTTTGCTGCTGTGAGGAACACATAAAATATGAGTTTTTAGCATAAACGTATGGATTTCAACCTCATGAAGCTAAATACAAAGTTTCATCCAAAACTATTGGTTAATAAGGGAAATATTAATTTTCCCTTATCCTCCATAAGATTAGCATTGGAGCCCCTAAGTACAACGTACTGTGTTTAGATTTGTTAATATCTCGGTAACCGTTGGAGATAGAGCAAAACTTTAAGGAACTAAATTGTTTAGTTTTTTAAGGCTGATTCTAATGGTGAAAGATAACATTTAAAAACTTTTGAAATTACATACGAAAAACGCAAAAACTCAATTTTTGAGTACAAACCCCCCCTCCAAACTACCCGTTCGTTACCATTGACCGATATGTCTGGATTACGAACTTGTCGGGTAAAATGTAGGAATACACGCTTCTAAACGATAGAATAACGAAAAATATATGATTTATATGTTGAGTGTTGAGAGACCTTACAGAATTTTTTTGATTTCACCTTTTAAATAAATAGTTTTTGAACCGCAAGGCGCCGGCGATGCTCAAGTTACAAGATGGTACAAGATGGGAAGTGTATCTCGTCTCAGTTATAATTGGCTGTCAACTTGAAAAGTATTTGGATCAACTTTGCACTCGGATGGGTTATTGGATGGTTATACTTTGACAGTTTTCTCTTTCCTGCGGGTTACGTGCTTCAAAACCGTTTAAAGTGGTTTTATGTTATTCAAAATATCTCTTATTGGACTTTTCCAACGTGTTTTTAACTACACGATGATTCTGGAAGTGATTTCCTAATAATTTTCATAAAAAATGAATATTTAAGGTTACAGATATTAATTATCTATCATACACAAAACAAAAACTATATTGATAAGGCAACAAAATAACCACAACACTCCGTCTCCGAGCTAGCGGAGCTACACAAGATAGCGTGCGCTCAGAACGAGAGTTGGAGCACAGCTGGTTTTATGTTGTATAAATAAAATTCTAGTTTAGCATGTACAGAGGGTGGAATTACTGTATGATGGTGATATTACGGTTTTTGCCACAGAAAATCGAAATGGGACGTATATAACATTTCTGTAACACTATTCCTTTCTATACGTTCTATACCTTTTGAAGAAGGTTTTTTATTCTGTTTTGCCAGTGACAGGCCTATCTTTAGCTATCCAGCCTCTAAGTACACTATTTTTTATGGAATTCCCAAATAAATTTTGTGGCCATCCCGGGGATCGAACCCGCCACCTCTTGTACCGAAGTCCCAGACGCTAACCGTTAGGCTCATTTTTCTTTCAAGTATTCAATGAATCACCAACTGGTAATAATCAGCTGTCTTTGTAGCTTTTAACACTAAATGGTACAAGCATTGGTCATTAAATTTAATAGAAAGAAAATCAAACAGCTGTCAAATTAAAATGAATATTAGTTTGTTTACATTGATTTTAAATTCACGTCGAAATCATACTTTATCAAAATATTTTCTGATGTAATCTAATTAATTTTGTCATGTTTATAAGTATCCTTTTCCCCCAACACAGAATCTTACAACCCATATAAAGTATAAAGTATATATCACCATATGTACTGCTAGTACAGTATTATGTTATTTTAATAAGTATATAGCTTTAAATCTTATAATATTATAAAGAAGAGGTGGTTTCTGTATGTTTGTTTGTGGGTTTGTTGTGGCAAGTAAATGCGAAAAATACTGAACCGACCGGTTTGAAATTTTACAGAAAGGTAGATCTTAAACTCATGCAACACATAGACATATTAGTTCCCTTAAAATCCCCTCGGGCTACGCCCCATGAACGTCCTAAATTTAAATGTTTACATTTTCAAAGAATGAAAACATAAAATTACTTGAATGTCAACAGCTGTGAACACTAAAATTTGACAGTTCGGGAAGAAGAAGAAATAAAGTTGATTTTTCAGATGACCTGCTGGATCGAAATTAGTGAATTACTTGAAATAGTGGAATGGCAGATTTTAAGTTTTTTTTCCGACGACTGTTTCTATTACATTAATGCTTACCCTCTCCCAATATTTGACAGATGTTACTTTGAAATGTTATGGACATTCGTGTTTTGTCATTTTGTAAACAATGAAGAATTAATTAACAATAACTTAAATGTATCAGTAGAGCCTACACCTTTCAGCCTTTTTAACCCGTGCGAAGAACGGGTACTTTGGCTAGTAAGTCAATAAAGTGCATTATTACATAGTAAATTGGGAAAACTCTTTGCTTTAGCGTCGCCCTGGTACAAAGCTGATATGATATTATGTAATCCGCTGTAATTTGCTGCAGCATGGGCATGAGCCTGAACCGCTAGACACAATCACTGTGCAACGCAGCGTCTCGGCTGGATGGTGTTTAAATTAATTATTTCCTCTCGTTCGCTTAACAAACTGTTACTAAAATCGTGCGACCACTTGGGTTGTGCTTGTAGAGAAAACGTCTCTTCTTTTATTTCCTTAATTGAATACTGTAGGGCTGAAGTTTAAAACTTTCCCTGCGATATCATATTTAAGGTAATTATTTTTCACTAAACAAGGTAGGTATTTTAAGCCAAGTATGAATGAGAAATGACTGTAGAATGATTGTGGCGCGATCTTGTAGTCTTGTTACTGACTAAGGCTGACATGTTCAATAGACATGACTGTTAATCAATAGCCAAACAGCCGATTGCAACTAAGGGACCTGCAATTTAACGTGGAGTCCGAACCACTGCCTCTGAATAACTAACTGGTCTAATTATGAGGGTGGGACGTTAATCCACACAAGAGAACACTACATCCACCGTCCATCGCTCACAACTATCCAAATAGTTGGATTACAGGACTTCGCCACCGTCCCAGTCAATTTTACAGCTAAAATTGATTTTATTTATTTTCAATAAGTACAGTATACAATTTAAATATTGTGTTAAAGCTTCACCCTTGATAAGTCCACAAATTTCTTGAACATTATATAATGTTTATTGATAAGTAAAGATGTACTTGGATTTGAATTTCCCTGCTAGATGAAGAGTGATGGACTGACGTGTCGTTACGGACCTTGGCTGCGATAACTCACCTACCTGACCCGTGGTTGGGGGGGGGGTTTCCCCCCCAACCGCGGGTCCTTGACAAACATTTTCCTACAGTAGCTCCGAGGTTTATAGGCTACAGTATTTTACTTTCCCTCCTTGCTCATAGTATATGCAGAAAGTAATGTTCTCGTCACAATTGTTTTGAATTAGTGGGTTGAGATATGGATAATGTCCGTTTTAAGGCGCCCTGAATCCAAAAAATTGGTTTTCTCACTGATTTGTCTGTGTACATACAGACTCTGAGGACAAACTGATCTCATGATTTTTATGAAATAGGTATACGGGTATCCCCAAACGAGTAATTTACCCCTAAAAACCCTTTAAACCCCTTTAAAAAAATTAAATAAACTAGTACATCTAAATATTTTTCGTCTTCGACGAACGGTAAACTACTGTCTGCAGTAATGCGTAATGTTATTGTCATGGGATTTGCTAAGAAACACAATTTTTCTCAGTGCTCAACAATTTTTTATGAATCTTGAAATGGAGTTTAAGGTCAAATTGTCGCAGAAAATCCACAAAAATTGTTTTTATTACTTCGGAAGTTGTGGAGAGGGTAATGGAAGCAACTTATTTAAATTTTTTCACGCCAAAGGAATTTCATCCGGCGAGATACAGAACAGCACACAATCGCTCTTTGGGAAAGTGGTCCAGACCAAGATGGTTATCTTGGGATTCGAATCCGTGACTTTAATCGATCCGTTGACTTGATTTGAAACAGTGGTGTCACATAGTTAGTGACGTCATAGTTTGGTAATAAGAACAGCTGTTTAGACGAACTGAAAACATTCAATTTAGACATATCCATGATCTAACCTATTTCCCACAGGGAAGTAAATATAAATATTTTTGTTTTGTATTTTTCTACACCTTTCGGCATTTTTAAACGTTTTGACGGGAAATGGTCCAAATCCCGATCTCGTTGATACGTAACGTCGACCTGTGGTTAGGAACAACAATTAATTATGCCCAATGACAAAATGGCGACCGGGTCCAGAACCGACTCAGCTTTGAAGGCGAACAATGTAACCACTGAGCTACTCGGCTAGCTCTACTATGTTCAAGGCGCTAATCCATTAGAGTCTGCATCAGTGGTAGGCATCTTGAATTTTAGTCCCGTAAGAGCAATGTTAAATTCTGGCGGAACATACTTTCACTTTGGCGTCTGTAGTGGCGTTAATTATCAAAGTATCAATGTAAAACTTTGGAAGTACATTGATGAGATGTGGCTCAAGGGCATGACCTTTTCAATATGTTCAAAAATTTAACTTGATATAAAAACAAAACAAACAAACAAAATATTCAAAAACAAAATATTCCTAGATTTATGTCGCCAAAGTGAAGGTAAGTTCCGCCAGAATTTAACACTGCTCTTACGGGACTAAAATCCAAGATGGCTACCACTGATGCAGACTCTTAAGCTATTAAGACACCAAACAAAGTGACCAGTTCCCAAATGTTTGGGTAATCACGAAATGTAGCTGATAAAAAATGTTCAACGACAAATGGATATTTTAATTTGTATATTCACATGTTCTAAAGCATAGATAGAAGTGTATAATTGCCTCATCGGGGTCTCAAGACCTGTCGAGTTTTGGATATCTCCTGAAACTCAATATTATAATTTTATTTATTTTCCAAATATGATGGATCGAGATTCTCCATTTTAGCTTAAAAGGAAAATCGTGTGTACAAACAGAATGTTTGCACCCCCCTGAGATCGGAACACACCGCCCCACCCCACATCGCCATCCAACCTGCCTCTTGTCACACAAGGGAGGGTGAGTCTGTGTGAAACAACTCCCTCTAACCGACTGGGCTGCTCTGGTAGTCAATATAAATTTATTAAAAAAATACCAGAAATATAGTTTAAAGTTTAACGTCGTAATTCAGTGAATATAAATATAACTAGACATTTGTCTTGGGATTAAGATATTTTTGGTTAATTTTACGTTCTATACCCAAGAAAAGATAGGGGTTATCTCAATTGTTCACCTGTCCGGCTTTCTGTTACGTTAAACAACGCTTTTCCATAAAAATGAGAGTAACCAATCTGTTTTAAGGAAAAACACGAAAAATAATTATTATCGTTACTCAAGAAAAAAATCCCTCAAGTTGAAGATGATTAATGTTATAAGATGGTAATATTATGTTGTAACCGGTTGTGTTGCGGATGTGTTGGTGATTAAACAATCTACATTACTCAGCTCAGTTTTTCTGAAAACTCTTAAATGGTGATGACTATAATTTTCCCGTAATTTCTAAAACGTCCTTTATTAATAAAAATTCTAAACCCTATAATATATCGAACTGATCAACTTTTTTCTGAGTTCCCGTTTTAAATGGATTCTAATGGTGAAAGATACAATTTAAACATTATTTTTTAATTACATGTGAAAAAAAAAAATTTTTTGTACTAAACCAAATACCGCATTTTTACGAATCGTGGAAAAAACTCGTCACAAAAACTATTAAATTTTTTTAAACATCGGACCTTTTTACGAGAAATTATTTTTCCGAATTTTTTGGCTTGGTCACCTAAAAAAAAAAAAATTCAAAAAATAAATAAGCCTGGAGATACGGAATTTTATCAAAATTCATTAAATAAATTTATTTTAACTGTAACGGCAAAAAAAAAAAAAAAGAAACATAAAAAAATTATTAGCAAAAAGGATATTTATACAAATAAATCAAATTTACAAAACATTTTTCTCCAACAAAAAAATAAATGAGTAAACCAATCTTTAAAAAAACCAAAATAATTAATCGTTATAGAAAAAATTAATTAAATTGTTTAATGTTATAGATGGTAATTATTATTTGTAATTATTTATGACGTGATATCACTGTATAAAAAATCTACATTACTCCATTTGTGTCTATTAAACTTTAAAATGGTGATACTCTAATGTAACTAAATTTCCCGTAATTTACATTAATGTAGCTCAGAGGCATTATAAAAAATTTGCTAAAGAAAAAACCTATTTATGGAAGATCAATTTTTTCTTGTTTGTTTTAAATACATTTGTAAAACAATTTAAACATTATTTTTTAATTAACATTGAAAAACGCAAAAAAAAAAATAATTTATGGAAACTGAATATACCTAAACATGACCGGAGCAGAGACGAATACAAAAAATCAAGGATCATTAAGATCGGTCCAGCCGTTCTCGAGTTATAATGCGTGTAACTAACACGACTTTGTTTTATATATTTAGATTAAAGCTGCACCTCGTTAAATCCATGATAACTCAACACCATTAGCGGAATTTCAAAAATGGATAGCAAAAATATAAGAAAGCTTTCTTGAAAAGTGCAAATTTAGGAAATTTCATCAGCGTATTCACGCTTATACAACAACCCTGGTACGGATGACGTACATTAGCTTCTTTGTCGGTCGAAGGACAATGTCGCTTAGGTAATGTCAATGTATATTGCAACGACCTTTCGTGATACAGATTTATGATCGGCCGTGTACTGGATTAGAGTTGCCATGGTAACGGAGATTGCGATATGGTCACGAGGAAAGTAAAGGAATCGACTTTTTCCTCATATCTTAACTGCACAGGTGCTCTTTAAACTCGTTTACACAACATAACACATCGGGAACATTTATTATTTTCTTTCGTATTGAATAGAGATGAAATGTTAATATCAAAAAGAAAACAAATGTATTTTATATTATGATTAGTTCCAAATTCTCCACAACGTTTCGAGATGTGGAGTCTGATCTCGTCCTCAGGTGTGTTGGAATCTTGAACATAACAAGATTAGAACATAATCTTGACTAGCCTGGTATAAAACTGAAAAAAATGTTTAAAACAGTCAAGGAGTCAAATATTTGGTTCAGTTTTATACAGTCTTCGTCCAGAATTTAACCATTTAACGTATTATGTTCCAGCTGATCTCAAGTCGGAATTTGGGACGGTGGTGACGTCATGTAATCCAGCTACTTGGAGGTCACGAATTGTGGATAGTTGTGGGCGATAGTGTTCTCTTGTGTGGATTAACGTCCGCACTATTGAATACTACGTTAATCCGCAAAGACTATCCTCATGATTAGACGAGTTCATAACTCAGAGGCCGTGGTTCGGATTCCACGTTAAACTGTAGGTCCCTTAGTTGCCATCGACTGTTGCTATTAATTAAGTCCTTTCTAATGAACATAAGGCTGACCCTCAGTCAGTAAAATGACTACATGATCGCGCCACAATCATCTTACACTAATTTCTCATTCATAATTGGCTTGGAATATTACTATTGGAATATTGGAATATACTAGGTTAAGGACTGATTTCTTGCAATTGGATTTAGAGAAACGAGCAAATCATCGAAGTTCTGACACCCATTCTGAATACGATTGACCTGGTTTCATTCCACTTTTCAGAAACTTGTAACGGGATGTTAATACATGAACTCTCTATTAGAAATATTCGTTGAATTTTTACACGGATATGTCTTAGCTCTCCGGATGTGTGTTGGCGATTTGTAAGATGCAAAATACGTAACAGGTTTCCATAGAAACTACCAGAGATATTGTATTGAATTTTTAATATAAAAAATAAGAACAGCTGTTTAGATGAAGTGAATACATTCTCTTTAGACATATCCATGATCTAACCTATTTCCCAAAGGGAAGTAAATACAATCATTTGTTTCAATAATGTCTTCGTATGACTGATTTTTATATTACTGCTGCCGAACAGTTTTTGTTAGAGTACAATAATGTATTACCACCAACCCAAGATTGACATTGTAGGCTGTAAAGTGTTGATGTAGGCGAAGACAATACGCTTCCCAAACTCCATTTGAGTGTGAATGTTTGAAAGGCTGATGAATCACTTTTACGAACATGTACTGTATTTAAATTCTCATATAAGTGTGTTAATGATTCTTGATTGGTTTTCTAGACATTGTTTAAGGTAATCTAATAGTTCTGGATCCATATTTCCGTCGCTCGTCTCCAATAATAGATCTTAGAATTAGTTAGACTGTAGGTCCCTTAGTTGCCATCGGCTGTTAGGCTATTAATTAACAGTCCTGTCTAAGGAACATGTCAGCCTTAGTAACATGACTACAAGATCGCGCCACAATCATCCTACACTCATGTCTCTTTCATACTTGGCTTAAAATATCTACCTTGTGGTGTCTAATCTAATCTAATCTAGATTGTATGAAATCAATTTAATCAGAATGGATCCTGGTAACTTACTAACAACAATAAATGTAAACAATAATAATTATTATAAAAGAAATGACAGTAGTCAAATATTCAACTGGATTCATCAGATACTATGAAAAATAATGTTTGTATTTACTTCCCTGTGGGAAATAGGTTAGATCATGGATATGTCTAAAGGGAATGGTTTTAGTTCACTTAATCAGCTGATCTTATTCATTTATATTAAAAATTCAATACAACAGCTTTAGTAGTTTCTATGGAAACCTGTTACATGTTTTCTACTTTAAAAATCGCCAACACCCCCCCAGAGCTAAGACATATCCATGTCAATATCATGCTCAATGAACTATTAATGTAGGTTTACCCATAAGCCTCAGAATTGCAAAGTGATCCAAGGTAATATGAAAGAAATTTTAACGGTTTATCTTATATTGCACTGATTTATTTATATTTTTTTAATTAATTTATAAAAAAAATGTTATAAATAGGATGAAAGGTTTTCATATTGATGGATAGAGTAACTTGTTATCGGCAGATAAATTATGTTAGAAACTTCCCCTTTGATCTGTGTTCTAGTTCAGTGCGGTTAAATCTCTGTCCTTTACCACATTTTTTCCATGTTTTGGATCAAAATGTCTTATCTTGTTTGAAATAAAGGTGAAATCCCTAAGGTAAAAAAATTCTCTGCTCTTTTTTACTCTACGCAAAAAGGTTTTAAAATAAATTATAGACCTAGTAGTTATTTTATACTTTTGGTGTCAGCAATCCTGACTGTGATATTCGTATTTCAGAGTTCAGATAGTTTAATCCTCACATTGTTCATAATTTTAATAATTATTGATGAAAGCTTTTAAACTAATCATTGCAAAAATGTAATGTGTTTGTTGCTATTTCGTCCTGTTAGTTAAGCTACATTAAACTAAGGAAGCCATTATCATTGTTGACAATATCGATTGCAAAAGAGCTGTTTAGAGATAAAAAATGACTATTTCACTGTTTAATTTAACTGGAACTCTCATCCATGTTTGGGCCGGGATCAACAATAACATTTCATTTGTTTTGGAACTTCCTTTTAATTATAAATTAAGGTTATGTGAACAAATTTACCAATCAAGTTTAACCAACTACACTAGAGCAGGCGTCTTCTAAGATACGTATAAAGTAAGAGATGAGTTCTTCAGTGTGACACACACTGGTTGTGATTCGTATACTGGGTGACGTCATCGCAGTGTCCGAGTCCGGAAGGTATGTTGCTCGCGTTATTACTACACTTCGTTCCAAACTGAATTCCAAAATTTTATCAATCACCTCATCTTCTCTGCCACCCTGATCTCTCAGTGTCAAAACATGAATAGGACTGTCCTTGTGTCCGCTTACTATAAACAGCTCATTCACCACTGATGAAGTTCTGAGTCTTTCGTGCATTAAATTACTCACCGCCCTGAGTTCCTCCATTTTCTCCGGGTGTTTTTTAATTTCTTCCAAAGCGTCGATACTAGCCTGTACCAGTAGAGGGGGTAGTGACGCAGAAAACATGTAGCCGAGAGCTGCAGCCATCAAATGGTCCACGAGGAACCTTGCTCCTGTACAGAATCCGCCGATGGATGCAAAAGTGAACTCAAAACTCCCCATGATCAGATCCACGTCGCATCGAGGCACTCCAAAATACTCTGTGATTCCTCTTCCATGTTCACCTAAAACTCCAAACGATATACTTTCATCCATGAAGATTCGCAACTTATACTTTTTACAGAGCGAGATTAAATTCGGTAAATCACACAGCTCTCCTGTGTTGAAGTAAATTCCTTCTACAATCAAGTGTCTCCTGGATTTTCGAGCTTTTCTGACGTTCGAAAGATCTGAAATTCGTGTTTCTTCCAGAATCCGTTCCAGGTCTCTTACGTCATTGTGTTTGAAGAATTTAACTTCACTTTTTGAAGCTCTTATCCCCTGTTGAATGGCGTAGTTGCACTTTTCGTCCGCAAAGATGATGTCGCTCCTTTTGGCATACGCTGGTATAGCACTTGCCATTGTTGCAAAACCGTATGAGAAGATTACAGAATCTTCGGTACCCATAAACTCAGCCAATAGCCTCTCGAGCTCCAGGTGAAGCACAGAGGTCCCGTAGAACCCGCGTGGTCCACACGACCCGACGCCGTATACGTCAACGCACTTTTTTGAGTTTTCCTCAATGTCTTTGTTGCCAATCAGCCCTAAGTAATCGTGGCTAGCAAAGTTCAAGTGTTCAACACCTTGTAGCTTAATTTTAACCCCTATCTTCCCTTGCACTGTTCTCTGGTTCAACGCGGGATGTGTAGACGGCATCTCTGGAACCAAATCCTCCGGTTTGTAATCTGCTATCAAAGCGTCTTCTTCCGTCTTATCCAAGTCGATGGAAAGCTCTGGGTTCCTTTTCAGTATGATCCATATAATTGCTAAGATGAGTAATACTTCGACTACTATGTGGGTGGCTTGTTCTTCAAAATATGCGGAGCAAGTGTTTAAATATTCGTGGAATTTCATACTGACAGTTATATATGTGCTATTCATTTTCATTTATATAAACCGTATCACTCTCCATCAACTTTATGAATGTACAACTTGGTTAGATAAAACCATGTTTTTTTCATCACAAGAAAAGTGTTTGTTTTGGTTTTGCTGAGACTGTTTTCGCTTTTAATCAGCTGTTAATTAAGTTCAAATTTTAACTAAATATGATACTGTGTTCGGATAGAAAAAAGACATGTAAAATTACAAAAAAATTTTAGTAAAATAAAAGGACTTATGAGCTTTAGGTTATAAAATCAATTATTTACTACGCAGGGACATAAGGGAAACATAAGGGATAAATACTTTTAGTATAGTTTAAATTCTTGTTGTATTTGTTACCTACTTAAAACCTATTTAAAAATACAAACGTAAATTATTTTGGTTTTAATTTCAATATTAAAACAAAATCATTGTCAAGCAATTGTTAATTAAGTGTGATTAAACAAAATAAACAATTATTTTCAATCGTAAATATTTTTGTTGCCTCAGAAAACTTGTGTTGTGAATAAACTTTGAGAGATTAACGTTAATTATTTTAGAGTTTGCAAATAAATTAGTTTGTTGGTTTTACTCTTGTCGGACTTTACAAAACAATAATAATTGCGGTTTGTAATTCGCGTTTATTTTGGCGATCAATCCATTCAGATCTGCAAAACAGTTAATCCTTCGGTTTTAAACAAATTAATCCATTATCTAAGTCCATTGTTTGCGTTGCGAATACAAGTTTTCACTCTGGGAATAATAAAAACCAATATGACCTCCCGCTTATTCTCAGAGGCACATAAAGTTGAAACGCAGTCGACTTCTACACTTTTCAACTCATGTTACACGTACATTGTTATTTATATGCAGTTTGCGTCCTTATTTCAGTTGGTTTTTTACTATTTTAAACAATTCAGTTTAAATGGTAAATTTGCTTGTTTTAATATTACTAGCAGTACGCTCGTACTGTGTACGGGTTGTAAGATTCTGTGTTAGGGGAAAAAGATACTTAGTAACATGACAAAATAATTTAGATTGAATCAGAAAATATTTATAACTAGCTGACCCGGCGAACTTCGTAACGCCTGACAGTAAATACGTGCTAACTTTAAGATTGGCTATGTTCTGAAGTCGAATAGCATTACGGTTTCATTGTGAAAGGTTTATATATTCTGGGTCGCGGCATAGTGAATAACAATACTGAAACGATAAGACATATTAATAACATTCCGATAAAACAAATAAATCTGAGTGGATTAATTCACAATTTTCAAATCCAATCAAAACCCAAACCAAACCTAACTGTAATACGGCTTTTATAGGAAAGATATACAACAGCTGATTATTATAATAAACGTAATAATATAAACATTGTAATTATCATATAAACACGTGATTTTAATCAGAAAGAAAATAAAAATATAAACACATAATCCCCCAAAACCGTAAACTATGAACGTTGTGAATAAAGCTGATCATTTTTTACAGTACACATTTACTTCATAGTTTTTCATTAATGAATGATTCAAATGGCATTGGACAGTAAAGCATATTGCTAATGGAAAGTGAACCAATCAGCTGTAGCTAAGAAATCAAATGTTTTCATTGTAGACTTTTTGTAAACAAACTTACTCTCCATAAGGTTAACATTAGAAATTTAAAACGCCATAAAATGGAAACTTATGGGGTTTTCGAAAATATTTTTTCACTAAAACCTTCCCGGACACATGTAGAGCAACTTCCTAAAATTTCATGGCGATCGGATGAGTAGTTTGGCAACGCATAAAGGACATACAGACATACATACATTGAATTTTATATATAGAGATTATTAAAATTTGTAATACGTCAGGATAAAATTTTAATATAGCATGATTTTGACGTAAATTTAAAATCAATAATCAATGTAAACAAAGTAATATTCATTTGAATTTCACAGCTGTTTGTTTTTCTTTCTATTAAATTTACCGACTAATGCTTAAACCATTTAGTGTTAAAAACTACAAAGACAGCTGATTATTACCAGTAGGTGATTCGTTGAACATTGAAAGCAAAAGTGGGGTTTTAAATGCTCGTTATATACTTTTAAAGGGACGGAGGACAATTTCAAGCATTTAAAAACTTCTCTGGAATGTAGAGAATGCATTATATAAGTTTCATTATTAGTTTTCCCGTTTTTTAGGAGAAGACGGCGTAAAATGCCTCCTGGAGCGTCACACACCGACACAAATTGAGATAAGACTTGTTTCGGCTTCTCTAACGCACGAAACGTAAAAATAACTAAAAAATTAATAACTCTGATCAATGTACAGACAAAACTCTAATTTTACTTGTTTAGATTTCTCCCAATAAATATAGTTTATACAGAAAAGTGTCCTTTCTGTTGCACTTTGACAAAGCCTACCATCAAGTTTTGAAGTCTTGCCACACTTAAATTTTCGTTATTGATATTTAACGAATTATTCACCGAACCTTATGTCCATAAATAATTTGGTTAATTTTCTCGTGAGGAATAAATAAATTTTCCCCAACAAATAGGTTTTGCTAAATATTGAAATGATTAACTAAAAAATTCAAGGCTATAAAAAATGTTTGGCATGAAATCCGAAAACTTTTAATTTTACATTTAAAATTCCGTATCTTCTAAATAATATATTTTACAGATATTAGAGGGTTGCCATTTTGTTTGGCACTATGAACATAACATTACACAACGGTAAATTATTCGTTACTAATTATATGTTTATACTGAAGGTAAACTGAACACTTCGGAGCCGACGCCGGACCCTAAATCGCTCGGACTTATTTAATTACATAGCAACAAACTTTCTGCGTACAATTCCGATTTGGTACTCATAACATATTCTTTAGTCATTAATCTTTATACGTCTTTGGTTTTCTTTTAGCCTGTCGCGTATTTACAAAAAAATCAATATTTTTCGATCAACGTTTCACTCGCTCGCTCAGAAGCTGTTGCTACTAGCCGTGTTGTGTTCGAGTTGTTTTTGTTTACGATACGTGCGAGCTGTATTGTTACACCACTGTTATCTATCTATATAAATAAAATTAGAGCTTTGTCTGTACATTGCTCAGAATTATTTATTTTTTAGTTATTCTTACCTTTCGTGCGTTAGAGAAGCCGAAATCAGTCTTATTTCAATTTTTGTCTGTTTGTCTGTGACGCTCCAGGAGGCATTTTACGCCGTCTTCTCCGAATAAACAGGAGAACTGATTACAATCAAACTTATTTCATGTATTCTCTACATTCCAGAGAAGGTTTATAAATGCTTTAAATCGCCCGCCGCCCCTTGAAAAGTAAATAACGAGCGTTTAAAAACCCACTTTTACGCGATATTACTCGCATTTTGATCCAGTTTTCAATGAATAACCAACTGGTAATAATCAGCTGTCTTTGTAGTTTGAACATTTAATAGAAATAAAAAAAACAGCTGTCAAATCGATATTAGTTTGTTTAAATTGGTCATTGATTTTAAACCCATATCGAAATCATACCAATTAAAAAGTTATTTGAACGTATAACTAATTATAATAGTGGTATAAATGTTCTAATCTATTTAATTGTAAAGAAATGCTAAATAATAAAGATGGATATTGATTTATTTAGGATTTCAGGTTTACATTTTGGTATGATTATCTTTCTTCTTTAAACTGAATCCTACAACCCGTACAAAGGACGGGCTTACTGCTAGTATAGTTTATTTTTATAGTTATTTATTTTAGTTTTTCGTCCTTAGTCAATATGGGTGACAATCCATTGAAATGTGACACGATTCGAGACGTATTGCTTGATGAGAGTACTATTATAAGAAACTTTAAATTTACTTACTTAATTTACAAATATAAAAATATATTGATGTTTTAAAAAATCTGTTAAAATGAGTTATTTCTATTCTCCATAGTTAATAAAATTATTTGTGCTTGAGGAACACTGAAATTATTTCTACATAAAATTTTTTAAACATTTATTATACTTTCTTAATTTGTTATAAATAAAAATTTGTTTTATAGTTTTTTAAAATTATTCATTTCTCTGTCACATAAATATGATTTTTGGCTTATATGAATAAAACATGAAGTAAATATCATTTTTATATTCTTAATAGTTTTAATTCAGCCCCATAAAGTTAACATACACAATTACAACGTACTGTGTTTGATTTTTTAATATTTGGTAACCTGTAGTAGTTAAGAAAAACTTTTAAAAATAAAACAAACAGCTTCAATTGTGTAGTTTTTTAAATTGATTCTAATTAAATATAAAATAAAAAATTTTTAAAAATAAATTTAAATAATAAAAAAAATTTTGTAAAAAAAAAATATTATTGATGATATTCTTTTTGATTTGTAGGATTTCATTTACATTTGGTATGATTACCTTTAACTGAATTCGTGCTAACAGACACAAAATATATGTATATTTTTTTTATAGTATTTATTTTAGTTTGTTTTTAGTCGACCAGAAGTAAATTTGGGCTTAAGTTAATGAGAAATCTAATACTTTATGAAAACTTAAAAATTACTTACACAATCTTTTTACAAATAACGAGTATTTTATGTTGCACTATATCTCCTTGAATGTTATACGATATATCATACAAAGGCTCATACTGTACATATGAACCTCCGTAGCAATATTTGCTTTCATACATTTTTCCCTAATGTTAAAATTACAAATATTTTACAAATGACAAGTATTTTACGTTTCTTTTAAGAGGGTTTATTTCTATTTCCAAAAATATATAATATGTATTGGTTACATTGTATTTGTCGTAACAATAATTTTTGTTTTACTAACCTAAAACCCCCAGCCCCCAGTATTAAACCAGTGTTAGTGGCTGCAGGCTCAAAAGTGAACTATTTCTTCAGAACCCTCAAACGCCTTTGTCTGCGTTAATGAAAATTTCAATGCTATTCATTTCGTGTGGCGGCTATTTTCTTCGTTTTTGTTTACTTAAATTTATATTAAAGTTTAAAAATAATAAACTTAGATTTTGACAGATACTGTTAAACACACATATATCTTATAAAATACCTTTGTTCCTATAGTTTCGATAATTGGTGAAACTATTGACCGAGTTTATGTTTTCGTTCAGTCTTGAAATTACATCTTGAGTTTTTTGAGTACATATTCTTTATCCAGCCGGTTTACAGTGTTACAGATGCACTGTTTTGTTTCTAGGAACAATCTGAAATACTACAATGTTTGCTACGTTCATAGACGTGTGCGTGAGAAAAATAATGTAAAATATTTTATCGTTAAAAATTGAATTTATTTTAAGTAATGGTCAGGAACTGACCATTTCGACTAATCTTATTTATTAATAAATCTGACTTAATGAAGGCTCTTCGAGTAAATTTAACTTTAGATCATTTTATCTATGGGGATAATGTCTATTGTGCCTATTCTTTAATAATGTTTTCAAATAAATATCTTATTGTTGTTACTCAGTTAAATAATGGTTCTTATACTAAACAATCTAAATATATAAAACAAAGTCGTGTTAGTTACACGCATTATAACTCGAGAACGGCTGGACCGATTTTAATGATCTTTGATTTTTTTGGATTCGTCTCTGCTCCGGTCATGCTTTAGGCATATTCAGTTTTCATAAATTCAATTAGTTTCCATTTTATAGCGTTTTAAATTTCTAATGTTAACCTTATGGGGAATAAGTTTGTTTACAAATTATCTACAATCAAAACATTTGATTTCTTAAACCAGCTGTTTGTTTACTGTCCGTTAGCCATAAGCTTTACTATTCAATGCCATCTGAATCATTCATTAATGTAAAACTATGAAGTATAGATGTACTGTACAAAATGAACAGCATTATTCGCCACGTTAATAGTTTACGGTTTTTGGGAATTATATATTGTATTTATATTTCTTTTTTTCTGTACGATTAAAAGTCACGTGTTTATATGTTTGCCAAATAAAAAATAATTACAATGTTTATACATATTGAGTTATAATAATCAGCTGTTCTATATTTTAAGCTTTCACAACGAAGCCGTAATGCTAATTGACTTCAGGACATGGCCAATCTTAAAGTTAGTCAACATGTATTTACTGTTAGGCGTTACGAAGTTCGCCGGGTCAGCTAGTATGACTGATAAATTAGATTAGTCCTTATCAGCCATTTTAACTGCCTGAGTGTCGCTCCAGTGTTGATATGTAATAAAGAGTTACTCACACGATGGTGTCTCTCCCTGTCACGGACAATGGTTGCATAATTAAAGCATATTTAATGAAATAGTTCTTCTACAACGAGCTCATTCTATGGTACTAAGCTCAAGTTCTTTTGCACCGAACTGTTGCTTGATGTACCAAGAGTCTGTATAATGGGGACACTACATAACTGTTTCTGACAACGACCAGAGGTAGAATGATCATGTTGAACAATACTGCAGTGCAGTATTCCTTTAGCCAATCAAAGTTAAGAATTCCAAACATTACCATATATGGAGCGATGGCGTGTTTCTATGTACCCAGAGTTACTTGAGTGACCTTTGGTCCAGACGATTGATTTTGTGTACTATAAAAAAATTATTGCAAATAAGAAGTGATTCAGGGTGTCTAGCGACAGGGGAAATAAGGAAAAGTCAGGGAATTTTAAACAGTATTACTATTATTATTATTTTTAACTGTTGGTTAGTTTAGTTGTATAGGTGGCCGCCATTCTTTCTTCTTTATAATCATCAGCGAGCCGGTTTGGAAGTGAACGATTAGTGATTGTAAATGTAAGCCAGTTCGTTCTCCAATTAATATGATTCAGTTTATTTGTCGATTTTAATTCAACACTTTAATTTTGTGTGTGAATAATTTCATTCGAATATATTCTAATTTTGTGTTTATTTTTTAATGGTTTCTCCATGTTGTATTTATCCTAGTTACATTTTTGGGAATTCGTCCTTATTTTGTGTTTATAGTAATGTTACACACTTGTTTGAGTTATTAAAATCAACCTTTACAGTTCTTTAGTTTGGGAAATACAGCTGAGTTTTATGTGAAATATTTCAGTCATGAAATACAAACAAATTTTTCTTGATGCGAGACACTGCATTATATATTGTCAAAGATAAGTTTTAACTCGTATAAGGTTATTTAAATATTAAAGTGACTATCTATAACACATTTCACCTTGCACCCTGCGGCAACTACGATCTTGACTGACGGCGACGGTGTTGTTTCAGATCGGCTTACGACAATGTGACCAAGACAAAGGTTGCCATCAAGAAGATCTCGCCCTTCGAGCACCAGACCTACTGCCAGAGGACGCTGCGAGAAATCAAAATCCTCACAAGGTTCAAGCATGAAAATGTAAGTCTGTTGTGTCAAATATGCTTACCGGTTAACTTTGCTGAACGGTACTTTAACAGATTTGTGACAATTTCGGTAGATCATGCTAAACGATGAATTTTTTTCTCACCACACACCTAGGATAAGTTGGAGACACTTGGAAACTAGTGTCGTCTGACAAACCTTCCTAGCTGAAGAGACAATTGGAATGAAACGCAAAAATCCATAACACAAAACAACACACAAATATTTGCTTGACAATACATATATATATATATATATATATATATCGTTAGCAAATATAAACCTTACGTTTATAAACCTTATACAATACAGACTAAGCTGTATGGTGGCGTCATCCTGTAATCCAGCTACTTGGAGGTCACGAATTGATAGTTGTCAAAGCGATGACGTGTGATGTCTCTGACGTGAGCGCCTTTGTATGACAAGGCTATACTACAAGACAAATTGAGGATTTGAAAGAATCTCAATCTTTGAGCTCTCGGATCACTTGTAAAAACCCACAATAATTATGGATCCTTTTTTGGGTATCTTCTAAATAAACATGTCAAACAGTATCAAAACTGACACATCGGCTGTTGGCTAATTTAATTCAACTATCAGTCCTTTAAAGTTATCTAAGGATACATTCACTAATTTATTGTTTAAATAATCATAAAAATCCTAACTCATTTTAATTGTTAGAATTTTGCTTAAAAAGGTAAGAAGAAGATTTTCAAATAATCTCCAACAATTTCCAAGTGACAACTAACTTTTTCGGTGACAGGAAACTTTTCATGGAATCGTTGGCAGAGACAAATATAAACTTAAGTTAAGTAAGCAATGTAAACTTATTGTTGTGTAATTCATAACCAGTTGAAGACGATTGGTTCAAAGAAATACGTGAACGTGTGATTTCTCTGACGTAAGCGCCCTTGTATGACAAGGCTCTACTACAAGACAAATTGAGGATTTGAAAGAATCTCAATCTTTGAGCTCTCAAAGAGGAGACACTTGTAAAAACCACAAGAATCTGATCCTTTTTATATCTTGTAAATAAAATAAACGGTATCAGTGGACTGACACGTACTTTCTCCCTTGAGTAAATTTAAAAACGATATAGACTATCATATTCTTTAAAGTTACCTAAATATCATTCACTAATTTATTGTTTCAAAAATAATCATCCAATTTCCTAAAATAGCAACAAGGGAAACGAAGGTAAATTAATTGTTAGAATTTTAGGTTAAAAGAAGAAAATTAAGAAGAAGATTTTTAAATAATCTCCATAACAATAACATCGGGCACTCTCAGACAACTAACTGCGTTTATCATGGACAGTAAATTTAACTTTTCTCTGGAACCATTAGGCGTAGACAAATAATTCAAATACTAATTTGTTAAGTTTTTTAAGCTGGTAATGGTGTTAGTCAAATTACACTTTACTTTATTTATCAATTTTTTTCTTAAAATTAAAAAAATAGTTTTTTTACATTTAAAAGCTTATGACTTTTAAACCGTAATTTTTAAAGACATGCGGGTGGTGTCATATTATTTACTACTCTGTGCAATATAAACTATCAAAATTTAATCAAAATTGTTAGAGACGTATTTGAGAAATTTGGATTTTTACGCTTTTAAAGGGTTTTAGGGGTTAACTAACCTTAAAAATAAAAAATTCTAAAAAATAAAAAACGCCTGGAAATACGGTGAATATATGCCAAATTTCATTTAAATCGGGCCAACAGGGTAGGCTGTAGCTCTGTACACATCCAGACACACACACGGACGGACAGACATCACGTCGAAACCCACTTTTTTGGATTCAGGTGACCCCAAAACGGATATATCCACTCTTAACTCAAATTCGAAAATTTTGACGAAAACAATACTTTCTCCATATACTATAAGGGGAGAAAGTAAAAATGAAAATCAATAATTGCAAATAATCTTAGTATATTAAGAGTAAAAATCATATATTTTAAACCGTCGTAGCTTTGACTTTATTTACAAGCACGATTTTTACATAGAATGTTTCTATAAACCGTCAGCATAGCCTTGAACAGTGTTGCCAATAAATCAATGGAGAGGGAGGGCTAACAAAAGGCTAGTACATAACACAGTACGTAACAGTTGTCTAACAAGTTGGTAAAGGTTGTCTAACATGTTTGTCAATGTCAGTACTAACACCAACACACCTTTAAAGACCTTGTAACAGGCAATTTTTTTGGTCTTGGTTATTTTTTACAATTTCGTATTTTAATTTTTTTGGAGGAATTCGGTTTTTATTGATCAATTTTGATAAAACGCATAAACATTTGTCAAATTCCCCTAAATAAAGAGCGTTAATGCATAAACTAAATTGGTAATGGATTAGCATACTTGTCTTTTTCTGTATTGAATAACAGTTAAACATTTAACATACTGGAACGGTGGGGGACGTCCCGTAATCCAGCTACCTGTCACGAATTGTGGATAGTTGTGAGCGATGGTCAGTGGATGTAGTGTTCTCTTGTGTGGATTAACGTCCCATCCTCATAATTAGACCAATTCGTAATTCAGAGGCCGTGGTTCGGATTACACGTTAAACTGTAGGTCCATTAGTTGCCATCGGCTATTGGGCTATTAATTAACAGTCCTGTCTAAGGAACATATCAGCCTTAGTCAGTAACAAGACTACAAGATCGCGCCACAATCATTTTATACTCAATCCTCATTTATACTTGGCTTAAAATACCTACCTTGTGGTATTGTCGCCATTTCAATAATCTAAACAGAGATTATATACGTATTTTTAATTTTTTTAGATACATACATATGCTCTTTGGTGTATGTTTCTGCAAACAATGCAGCAAATGTCATCAGCTCCACCCAGCTGGTTTGTCTATAATTTAGTAGGGATTGGTTGTCAACAAGCATCTACTGTTAAGTCGTCTCTGTCCACCTGTTAATGCTACTTTGGTGGGCTTTGGCTTCATCGAAACGGAACTAAGTTAAACTATTTTTATTACTATAATGATTATAGATATACAACTTCACTTTTCTCATGCTTTCTTTTGTTGAAGTTTTTACATTAACTTAACAAAATCGTTTATATAAAACTAGCCAAAGTACCCAGTCTTCGCACGGGTTAAAAAGGCTGAAAGGTGTAGGCTCTACTGATACATTTAAGTTATTGTTAATTAATTCTTCATTGTTTACAAAATGACAAAACACGAATGTCTACAACATTTCAAAGTAACATCTGTCAAATATTGGGAGAGGATAGAGATTAATGTAATAGAGACAGTCGTCTGAAAAAACTTAAAATCTTCCATTCCACACATTGAATCACATTGTAAACATTGAATCCCAGAGTATTTACAGCAACCATGTCTTCTGCTTCTCGAACTGTCAAATTTTAGTGTTCATAGCTGTTGAGACATTCAAGTAATTTTATGTTTTCATTCTCTAAAAATGTAAACATTGAAACTTAGGACGTTCACAGGGCGTAGCCCGAGAGGATTTTAAGGAAATGAATATGCCTATGTGTTGCATGAGTTTAAGATCTACCTTTGTGTAATATTTCAAACCGGTCGGTTCAGTATTTTTCGCATTTACTTGCCACAACAAACCCACAAACAAACATACAGAAACCACCTCTTCTTTATAATATTATAGATTTAGTTACAGAAATTACTGTCAAACAAATATTACTTATCCTAATAAAACTGAGTGAATTATTGCCTAAACAGTTCTCTACTTTGATGGTACAGTATATCAATACAAACAATTTCGATTGGTAAAGACTCTGATGTATTGTTTATACCGCCCATTGTTTGGTCACGTGAAATTACAGTAGTAAAAAAGCCATTTCGCATATCACTAAATACCGCTTATCAGGGGTCCGACGAATTCACCGTTCACCGCTGACTAAGTGCAAGTGAGCTCGTACTATGCACCTCACGTACCCGCTGCTGCACAGCCATTTGCATAATTTTTGAAACGTAGATTGAAATCTGTATCTAGTTTGTTTTGTTGAAATGCAAATCAGTTTTGTAATGTTGCTCTTTATTTTTTTTACTAATCCTCCTTATCTAGAACTAAAACATTTGAAGCCGATGTACCTTTGATAAGATTCAAAACTTATTCGTGTTGTTCATTAAAGTCGGGGACAAACTTTTAGGAATGATAGTACTCATCATGACTGGGATGGTGGCGTCATCTTGTAATCCAGCTACTTGGAGGTCACGAATTGTGGATAGTTGTGAGCGATGGTCGGTGGGTGTAGTGTTCTCTTGTGTGGATTAACGTCCGCACTATTGAAAGCTACGTTAATCCGCTAAGACCATCCTCATAATTAGACCAATTCGTAATTCAGAGGTCGTGGTTCGGATTCCACGTTAAACTGTAGGTCCCTTAGTTGCCATAGGCTGTTGGGCTATTAATTAACAGTCCTGTCTAAGGAACATGTCAGCCTTAGTCAGTAACAAGACTACAAGATCGCGCCACAATCATCTTACAATCAACTCTCATTCATACTTGGCTTAAAATACCTACCTTGTGGTATGGTCACCATTTCAATAATCTAATCTAATCTAATCATCAAAATAAACAAAAAATGTCTTAACTCAAGAACCATTTAAGCTACAGAAACCAAACTTTGCACACATATTTTTTGGCTAAAGAGAAAAATATTCTGAAAGTATCATTTAGTTTACCATTAAGTTTTCTATTTGGCGGCAGTTAACAATTTAGTTTTAAAAAACAACAAAACCATTAACTTTATAAAATTTTTACTAGTCATAAAAAATATTGTAATTCTAATTTCAAATCTAACGATCTTTTGTTGAATGAAATTCGCCCACGTATAAGCGCACTCTTATGCTATTTTAATGCGCATCGCCACACGACGGTGGCGTATGGGCTCTTTAAGCTAATATTAAGTACATTTTCTCGCTGTTTATTTTTATTTTTTTAATCATTAAACTACAAAAACGCTGATTATTACCAGTAGGTTATTCATTGAAAACTGAACGCAAAATACGTGTAATATCGCGTAAAAGGTGGGTTTTTTACTTTTCAAGGGTCGGAGGACAATTTCAAGCATTGAAAGCCCTATTCTGGAATGTAGAAAATGCATGAAATAAGTTTCATTGTCATCAGTTTCCGCGTTTTTTTTGGAGAAAACTGTGTAAAATGCCTCCTGGAGCGTCAGAGACAAACATACAGACACAAATATAAGACTTATTTCGACTTTTCTAACGCAGGAAACGTAAAAATAACTACAAAAATTAATAACTCTAACCAATGTATAGACAAAACTAACGTAAATTTTATTTATTTACAATTTTAGGTTAGTATTTTTTCATGATAAAAATATCTCGTTTCTCAACACTGAATCATAAAATCTGTAAAAAAGACGAGCTTGCTGCTGGTTTGATAATGAAAACTATGAGACATAAACTCTGTTCACGAAGTTTAGGGGGATTTAATACTCGTAAATAAATAAAAATTCAGTTTTTTCTTCTTATAAATTTATACTTTTTTATCCCAAATAAGAAGATCTATACTTAAATTATGATACTATTCTGTCATTTAACCTCCCCTACGGCCACAATCGCACATCACCTGTTGATCAACACATCTGGCGAATACTCATCTGTTGCGATCTCTCGTGCAAACATGTTGGAGTATTAAACTGGTATTCGCTCGATAACTCGCTGTGTTTGTGGCCATCGGCTCAAAGGATCCAGGCTAAATGTTAGCTATATAAATAATTTACTCAATAAAATTTAATTATACTCTGGATAAGTTCATAACATAAAATTGTATAAAATGATGTATGTTTACTCATGTTGTGTTAGACTGGAACAGTAGTGTGTCCTCTAATCCAGCTACTTGGACGTCACGAATTGTGGATAGTTGTGAGCGATGGTCGGTGGATGTGTTCTCTTGTGTGGATTAACGTTCGCATGATTGAATACCACGTTAATCCGGAAAGACCATTCTCATAATTAGACCAGTTCTTCAATTAGAGGCCGTGGTTCGAATTCCTCATTAAACTTTAGGTCCCTTAGATATGCCATTAACTGTTAGACTATTAACAGTCATGTCTAAGGAACATGTCAGCCTCAGTCAGTAACAAGACTAAAAGATCGCGCCACAATCATCTTACAATGGTTTTTTCATTTATACTTGGCTTAAATTCTCCCTGGGTAGGTCGCTACTTCAATAATCTAATGTTATGGAGATTGACCAAATTGTTATTTATTTATCAATGTTGTGTATGATCAAATTGTTACCTTTGTTATAATTGTATTGTGAGAAAAACTTGATATAAACCTTTGCATAGATGAAGTTTAGTAATATATATAATAGAATAGTAAATTTCAAATGTTCCCATGGCAGCAACCCACACTTAATAATATCTTATATACACAAATTACAAATACGTAGACTTAAAAATGTGTTTTCTAAGTTCGTGTATTACGTGAGTATTTTTAACCCCTACATTTTTTATTGAATGGTAGCCTAACCAAGTTGGTATTTAGGCCAAGTATGTATGAATGAGAAACAGTATAAGATTATTGTGGCGCGATCTTGTAGTCTTATTACTAACTAAGGCTGACTTGTTCCTTAGACAGGACTAATAACAGTCCAACAGTTAATGGCATATCTAAGGGACCTACAGTTTAAAGTGGGATCTAAAACACGTTGGCTATGAATTACGAACTGGTCTAATTATGAGAATGGTCTTTGCGGATGAATGTAGTATTTGTTTGGACGTTAATCCACACTAGGGAATATCATATCTGTCGACCATCGCTCACAACTACTTACAGGAATTACAAAATATGTAATTTATTCACTATCAGCCGTGTAAGGCTCACCAAATCATCATCCTCTCTGAATATGGGCGCGTTTCAATGAGGCGCAGCACCTTTTCCAGTTGTAATTTCGCTCAGGAAGTTATTTCAGTCGGAGCAATTTGTATCTGTCAGTTCCCCAGGCTCAGATAATTAGTTACGACTTGTACAGAATGTCGTTCATTCTGCTACAGTATAAGTACTGCAATACTGCGTTGTGTACTACTTATACAGGGTGTATCTGAAATACACCGAAAACTTAGGAATATTTTTTCTGAGGTCAAAACAAACAAAAAATGTCCTATAAACATATGGCCTATCTAGCTCCATTTTCTGTCTGTCTGTGTGTATGTGTTTTAAAACCGCTTGAAGTACCAACTTCATGCTTGGTACGTGTGTGAGTACTAATAGGACCTATTTTTGTGCATAGTATTAAACTTCTAATTTGTACAATTTTAATTTTTCAAAGCTCAATAACTCAAAAACCATAGGATTTACAAAAAACCCATGGACAAAAATGAAATTTCTTTTACTAAAATGTAAAGTTTCAATAGTTTTATAACAAAGAAAATTCAATTTTAGTAAAATTACTAAAATTGGTTGTTGTTGTATCGTTTTATGTTTTTGTAGTGTTATATGTTGTTGTATCGTCGTATGTTGTTGGAGTGTTGCATGTTGTTTTTGTTTTAGGTTGTTGTAGTAGCGATGTAGGTTGTTGTTGTTTAGGTTGTTGTTGTTGTAGGTTGTTGTTGAATTGTTGTAGGTTGTTGTAACGTTCTACGTTGTTGGTGTTTTTGTTGTTGTATCTTTGTAGGTTGTTTTTGTCGCAGGTTGTTGTTGTAGCGTTGTAGGTTGTTTTTGTATGTTTTCGTTGTTGTTTTAGGTTGTTGTTGTTGTAGCGTTGTATGTTCGTTTTGCTCTAGGTTGTTGTTGTTGTAGCGTTGTATGTTCGTTTTGCTCTAGGTTGTTGTTGTAGCGTTGTATGTTCGTTTTGTTCTAGGTTGTTGTTGTAGCGTTGTATGTTCGTTTTGCTCTAGGTTGTTGTTGTAGCGTTGTAGGTTTTTGTTGTTGTAGCGTTGTATTTCTTTGTTAGGTTGTTGTTGTTAGCGTTGTATGTTGTTTGTAGGTTGTTGTTGTAGGTTTTTGTTGTTGTAGCGTTGTAGGTGTTTGTTGTTTTAGCGTTGTAGGTTCTTTTTGTTCTAGGTTGTTATAGCGTTGTATATTAGTGTATCGATGTAGGTTGTTGTAGCGTTGCAGGTTGGTGTATCGTTGTATGTTGTTGTATCGTTGTATGTTGTTGTTGTATCGTTAGTTGTTTGTAGCGTTGTGTTGTTTTGTTGTTGTTCGTTGTATGTTGTTGTTGTAGCGTTGTGTTGTGTTGTTGTAGTGTTGTAGGTTGTTTGTTGTATGTTGTTGTTTTGTTGTAGTTGTTTTTTTTAGTTGTTGTAGCGTGTTAGGTTGTTTGTTGCAGGTTGTTGTTGCATGTATTTTTATTTATGGCTTAGCGTTACAAATAGAACTTGTTTAATGTTAGAGAAAGACAGACAAATCGATATGAGACCCATTTGGGCTCATTAGGGTATAATTAGTAAAAATAATAAAGTGCATTATAATAGTCTAAGCAATTTACAGAGAAATCTCTAATTTAATTAATAGATTTTACTCACAGCTAACTGAGATTACTCCTAGTTTAATCCAGAGATCGGTGTTATGTGCTGGAACAAACATGAATGCTGATTGGAACAATCAAACAGCCATATAATTTGCATAGTATCAGATTCCTGGAGCTGTCCGGCGCAAGCTCAGCCCTTTTGTATCTGTCATTAATTTAAATTATTCACCAAAAAGCTTCTTCGCAATCAGTTTTCATTATTTTGCTTTGATCCGGTGTCATTAATTTTAACCTTTGCCATCAGGGTGACTTCCTCTAAAATAGAATAATTTATCTGGCCGATAATGTTTCAGCAATCAAAGGTTGAAAGGTTTGTTTCGCTGTGGTTTAACTGGTCTGTGCGCTAAAATAAAATTACATCGTTTTTGTAATTTTAAATTAACTTAAAATAACTTCAAATTTAAATTGTGAAATTGTAATTTATACAAATTAAAATTTCACACAATCATACACTTACAGCTATACAGTTACAATTTAGTAAAGGTGTTCTGGGTGTTGATGGTTTGAGTGAGAAAAGTATTGGATTAATTCAAATACTATAATACAAGCAAGGTTTGTATATTTGCACAAGGATTTTGAAAACAGATGTAACGAATATCTTTATACTTTGGAAATAACTAATTTCCGAGTAGAAAATAAGTTCTAGATAGGTCATTAGACCTATCTAGAACTCTCTAGAACCTATCTAGAATTTTCCTGGACATTAGTTCAGAAAAATTCCGGTTTTCTTGTAATATTAAGTTTAAAATCTAAAAAAATTAACATTAAGCTTATGGAGAATTACATGTGAACTATACTAATCGAAACATCTGTTAGTTTATAGCTGTTTGTCAGTTTTTGAATGGAAGTGGCTAAAAATTTGTTATTTGTAAGTTGTGAATAGAGGTTTTGCATACTTATTTATTGACATGGATATGCCTTAGCTCTGGGGGGTTGTTGGCGATTTTTAAGATGGAAAACAGGTAACAGGTTTCCATAGAAACTAAAGAGCTATTGTATTGAATTTTGAATAAAAAATAATAAGAACAGCTGTTTATATCAACTGAAAACATTCCCTTTAGACATATCCATAATCTACTTACCACAGGGAAGTAAATACAAACATTTTTATGTATGTATGTGTTAAATGAAAAATTATCAAATTAGTAAACAATTTGTAAAAACTAAGGGCTAAAATAACTTTTCGAAATAAAAGCAGAGAAAAGTATTTCTATTTAAATCTATTTAATTCATTTATCTATTTCTTCATCTAATCTATTTATTCATTCCATTGCTTGAAGCCACTTAAACAAACCAATTATTGGTGTAAATTAAATTTCCCTCTTGTCTTTTAATCCTCATTCCGTATCTAACACAATCAGTTGACCACAGTTTATTAATAGTCGTATGAATAATTATGATAGCTCCAACAATAACGCCTGGGTAAAACATTCTAAACCACGTTTCAGTACAACTGCGCCTTAGCGTATTGCCTACGCTGCAGACTCATACATTTAAGGTTGTGAGATCGACCCCCGACCATAGCAGATGTATTTTTATTTATAGTTTATGCAGGTTTGTAAAATGTTAAAATGGTTGCGTTATTTGTTCATTAAAAAATTATCATTTTTGTTTTTTATATCAGGAAATCAACTAACAACATCATGTTATTAGTATTATATTTATTTATTTAAAATTGTCTTATTCTATCCGAGCAAAGCCTCCAGTAGTTATAAAATATTACTAATTCATACGTTTTTCCAGCTACTTGGATGTCACGCATTATGGATAGTTGTGAGCGATGGTCAGATTGGTTCTTTTGATTATCAGACTGTAACTATAAATTTGTATTTTTTATTTGTGCGAGTGTGATTATTAATTGGTAGATTATGTTAGATTATTATTATTAACAATGCTGCCATTCAGAAGTTTTAATCTTAAAAAACGTATTGCAGTTATGTATGGTTTGGTTTTAGGTTGGATTTGAACATTGTGAATCAATCTACTTAGATTTGTTTGTATTGCGGGAATTTTAATAATATATTTCTGTATCAGGATTTTTTTTACCTATAACGCAACCCAGAATATCTAATCTTTCACTTCAAAGCCGTCAAGCTATTAAACTTCAGAACATGGCGAATTAATCAACTGAAGAAGAACTCGTTAGATGGTACGAAGTTCGCTGGGTTAGCTAGTTTGATATAATAGCCACAAAAATCATTATTTTGCCTCTTAATATTAGGTCATTCAACATGCACCATAGACGGACTTACTGCTAGTTCTAAACTTTATTCAGTATATAAAAGGATTTTATTTTAAATAAACTTTTGTCTTCATAAGTTCCATATTGTAATATTTTACAGAAACTAATAGTTTCTTTAATTTTCAAAATTTAAATCGAAATTACCTATGCATCAGAATTAGTTTCAAAAGCACAAGAGGTTCATACTCAGAGGTATGATTCTCAGCCAGAATTTTGTGCCTCTTTGCCATTTACGACCAATATTACTTGGTCGGTTTACGACCACAGTTGCCTTATATGACGTCATATATAGTTAAACTTATGCATGTCTGCCGTGGTGGTCGTATAAGCCATGGACTGGCCGTCACTGGTCGCTCTAGGTAATTTATATCTTCCATTAAGACTGTTGTACCGTATATTTTGACCTTTAAACTTTTCTTGGGTATGGTTAATTTTCTTTATAGATCTATCAGGGCAAATGTGCATTATGTAACCTTAAAAGTCTGTGAAAATGTATAACTACATAAAATGTAATGTCTAATATTTACTTCATTTTTTTAATATTCATTTAAGTTTTTTGTTTATTGAAAACCTCAACCCTTTTATCCCCTTAATTGGTGTATGAAAGAAATTTTATCACTATAAAAAAAATCTGGTTCATTATTTTCTTTTATTTCATCACCATAACAAAAGATATGCAACCAGTGTTGGATTAGATCATTTAAATGGCGACCATACTACAATGTAGCTAAAGCCAAGTAATAAATGAGGATTGATTCTAAGATGATTGTGGCGCGATCTTGTAGTCTTGTTACTGACTAAGGCTGACATGTACCTTAGACAGGACTGTTAATTAATAGCCCAACAGCAGACGGTACAATTTAATGTGGAATCCGAACCACGGCCTCTGAATTACGAATTGGTCTAATTATGAGGATGGTCTTTGCGGATTAACGCTATACTCAATAGTGCGACGTTAATCCACACAAGAGAACACCAACCACATCAACTGACCATCTCTCACAACTATCCACAATTTTGTGACCTCCAAGTGGCTTGATAACAGGACATTGCCACCGTCCCAGTTATTGGAACTGTTTCAATCAACAAAAATCCTTTTCAAAAACAGAAACGTTTTCAAAATAAGGCCTAAGGATTGGTTATTGACAATCAGCGATGAGAAAGCCGAGTCTCTTTATCTCCACTGACTACAGCGGACCCACCGGCAACTGACAAAAAATTTTGACTTGGACTGACCAACTCTCGTCCGTCGCCCTCCGTACAGCTCAGAACGTATATTGGTTATTGTTGCATCATCATACTGTATTTTTATTAATTTATTTTCATCTTTAGCTTTTTTTCTACACATATTTTACTGTGCAAGGATAGTTTCGTACATTTTTTCTCTACTTAATTTATTTAAACTCTTTTCCAACTTTATAAAAATTTTAAATTTAAAAATTTTGTTTACTTAAATTTTACTTTAATAAAAATCAACTCGAGTCCATACGCAGGCCATTCTAGGTTCACGTAGGCCATTTCCTACTTTTTTATTTGCTTATTATGTTTACCTTTACAATTTTTTCTGTTTTTAACTTATTTCTGTTGTCATATGTTGGAAAAACGTTTATGGTTAATTTTGTAACATACTTTTTTTTGTTTTTTTTTCAGGATTAAATTTGACTTCGACTGACAAAACGTTAGATTTATCAAATTTTATTGTATATTTTTGTTCCCTGATACCATTTATTTGAATTGTTGCAGATAATTGACATCAGGGATATATTACGAGCGCCGACGATTGACCAGATGAAAGATGTGTACATAGTGCAGTGTTTGATGGAGACAGATCTCTACAAGCTTCTCAAAACCCAGGTAACAGAATCTTCAAAATTCATAATGGCGTTGGTTCTAACTATTCAATACCATTTATTGAACTTTTCCAATACGTCTGTGTTTTTAACAACGTTTCTGGAGGTGGAGAAACTCCTTCCGTTTCAAGTGATAACCTAATAATTTACATTAAAAATTGAAGTTTAAAGTTACATAATATTAACTATATCATGTTGTCTATAACGCTATACTTATCTATCATGCACAAAACACAATAACTATAGTCGTGCTCCAACTCTCGTTCTGAGCGAAAGTGCTGTGCTTATTTGTTAAGCTATCAATATAGTTTTTGTGTTTTTCAACTAATTCCAGTCTAATAATGAAATTTCATAATTCAAAACCACAACTACTGTCTATAACGTTACCTACCATAAATATAACCATTAAAACAAAATTACATACAAAATAAAAAGAACTCATTATTCCATGAAGTTCATTATAATAATTGTATTATTACTGGTTTTTTGTGTTGTTAATAGTTTTTAACTTATATGAAGCATAATACTTGGTCTTGTATTTTTTAAAGCTAGTTAATTAGTGATAGTTTTTTGTTTTGGTCTTTAATGAATGTGTGTTTGAACATTTTTTATTCTTAACATTAAAAAAACACAAAAAATATCACGCATGATTTGTCAGAGAAATTGAAGTTTGCTAAGATTTAAAAAGTTTAGGGAACGGTGACTTCATTAAGCAGACAATTTTACAAGTAAAAATACTTCTGATTAAGCAATTTTTTATTTATTTTGTCTTTAATTCTTTTGAAAAACAAAATGGATAGAACACATCCTGTCTCTGAAGAAGTATCACATTACAGTTCCATCAATGTATTGGCATTACTCGGGATTGTAGAGCTGAACCCGTGGGGACAGATAGACGAATGTGAGCACCGCAATAACATTAGGCAGCTCTAAGGAAAATGAAATAAATCACCGATTCAGGTTATAACTGAAAGAATGGACGATCTCGGCTCCGGGGTATAGAATTGTGTCATTCTCTCTACCTTGTCGTTGTGTTCAGCAGTGCTAATGGTTTTCATTGAAACCGCTGAAATGTACATCCTGAAATAGATTCATCTTAATGGTTGGACGTATTTCACTTAAGTTTTTTATTAGCTAGCTAAAATACCCATCATTCGGGTAAAAAAGGCTGACAGGTATAGGCCCTACTGATACATTTAAATTATTGTTAATTAATTTTTTATTGTTTACAAAATGACAAAACACGAGTGTCTACAATGATAAAGTAACATCTGTCAAATATTGGGAGAGGATAAGGATTACGTAATAGAGACAGTCACTGGGAGAAAACTTAAAATCTACTTCCACTATTTTGAACTAATAATTTGATTACTAATGTAATCTAAAATGGCGGAAAACGGTTAAAATACAAACATTTACTAACAAAATTTTTATCTCCAGTCTGAAAACACCAAAAAATATGAGAATTGAACAAAACATAACTGAGATACATTAAAATGTGTGAAGAGGCATAAAATCCATTTGTTTTAGATTGGACTAAGTTGATTTGTTTTCTTAAGAATTTTTTTTATTTAAACATACTAACTATTAAGATAGTTAGTTAAACAATTTTGAAGATTACAGTTATTAAAAAAAATACAAAATGACGGATATATAGCAAATAAAGTGTGTTTAAAACTCTATTTTTGATTATACCTTTATTTTGACGCTTATTGGACACCCAGTAGACAACAATATACATGTAAACATATTGTGACAATAAGCGACTCCACTATACACATGTAAACATGTTGCGACAATATGTGACACTTAGTATTTAGATGTGAACATATGGAGTTCCACTAACACTAATAACTAACCCAAGTTGGAGACCACTTTCAAGTCAATTTCTGCTGAGTTTGTTGCTCATATGCTATTAAAGTTGTATGATGCGTTGCATTGTGGTCCAAAGTTTGGAGGAATTATTTAATAACGCTCATTTTAAGGTATGAAGTTCGCCGGGTAATGCTAGTTTTTTATGAAAATTACATGGGTAAAGAGTAAATAGTTTTGTTACCACGATGAACAAAAGAGTAAAGATTTTCAACATACAGTAATGAATCTTTACCATATAAAGTTGTATACCAAGTTTAATCATCATATTTCAAACAATAAAAAAGCGGTATCAATTTATGTATAACTAGCAGTAAGCCCGTCCTTTATTCGGTTTGTAGGATTCAGTTTAAAGAAGAAAGATAATCATACCAAAATGTAAACCTGATATTCTAGACAAATCAATACAAAGAAAATAAATCAATACCCAGCTTTATTATTTAGCATTACTTTACAATTAAATAGATTAGAACATTTATACAATTATTATAATTAGTTATACGTTAAAATAACTTTTTAATATAGTATGATTTCAAAATGGGTTTAAAATCAATGACCAATATAAACTAACTAATATTGATTTGACAGCTGTTTGTTTTTATTTCTATTAAATGTTTAAACTACAAAGACAGCTGATTATTAGCAGTAGGTTATTCATTGAAAACTGGATCAAAATGCGAGTAACATCGCGTAAAAGTGGGTTTTCAAATGCTCGTTATTTACTTTTCAAGGGGCAGCGGGCGATTTCAAGCATTTATAAACCTTCTCTGGAATGTAGAGAATACATGAAATAAGTTTCATTGTAATCAGTTCTCCCGTTTTTTTTTTTTCGGAGAAGACGGCGTAAAATGCCTCCTGGAGTGTCACAGACAAACAGACAAAAATTGAGATAAGACCGGATTCGGCTTCTCTAACACACGAAAAGTAAGAATAACTAAAAAATGAATAATTCTGAGCAATGTACAGACAAAACTCTAATTTTATTTATATAGATTAAAATCTTCATTTTTATTCCAATCTGTATAAAATAAATAAAAACAAAAACATTGGCTCAAGGACTCTTGACTGAAAGATATTTATTGCATTTGGCCAAACATTTGACACTTTGTTATGAATTTAATTGATATTTTTAATAAATTTTTTATGACATTTTTAATTAGTTATATTATAACTTTTTAATATAGTATGATTCAAATGTTTAAAATCATAGATGACCAATATAAACTACTAATAAGTGCAGCTATTGTTTTTATTTCTATTTAAATTTACAAAAAGACAGCAAATAATTAGCAGTAGGTTATTCATTGAAAACTGGATATCAAAATGCGATAACATCGCGTAAGTGTTTTTAAATACTTATTTATCTACTTTTTTCAAACGGGCGATTTCAAGCATTTATAAACCTTCTCTGGAATGTAGAGAATACATGAAATAAGTTTCATTGTAATCAGTTCTCCCGTTTTTTTTTTTCGGAGAAGACGGCGTAAAATGCCTCCTGGAGTGTCACAGACAAACAGACAAAAATTGAGATAAGACCGGATTCGGCTTCTCTAACACACGAAAAGTAAGAATAACTAAAAAATGAATAATTCTGAGCAATGTACAGACAAAACTCTAATTTTATTTATATAGATTAATATCTTCTGTATATAATCCATCTGTTTCAAACAATTATATAAATAAATAAACAACAAAACATTGGCTCAAGGACTCTTGACTGAAAGATATTGTATTGCATTTGGCCAAACATTGAAAGACTTATATAAATGTTCTCTACGTGTGTTTGTAATTGAATTCCTTCTAAACGGCTGGACCGATTCTGATGACATTTTTTGTGTGTATTGAAGGGGTTTTGGAAATGGTTTATATTCATAATTGTTGCTAATCCATCCATAGAGCTCCTACCCAGAGGGCATAAAAGGGTGCAGTGTCAGGTTTTATGAATTTAGTGCTTACAAAATTAACAGCTGAGATTTAGTCGATAGATAGCCTAGATAAGTAGCCTAAATTGATATAACTTTCTTGTGAATTAACCTGAAGAGTTTGTATCAAATAATTCATAAATCAATGGAAATCTAATGCAATCTACTGCAATGTATTTTAAAATACTGTATTTATCTACTGTATTTTAAAATTTTAACTAGTGACTGTTTCAAACTTGCAGAGGCTGAGCAACGACCACATCTGCTACTTCCTGTACCAGATCCTGCGTGGCCTCAAGTATATCCACTCGGCCAACGTGCTGCATCGAGATCTCAAGCCCAGTAACCTGCTTCTCAACACCACCTGCGACCTCAAGGTGATCAATTTTAACAAAAAAAAATAGTCGTTAAAAATTATACATATGTGTGTGGGTGTGTGTGTGTGTCTATGAACTCTCGTAAAAATGATGCCATCGATACCAAATTTGGTAGAGTATTCCTACATTTGCTCAAACGAGTTCGTAAACCAGACATATTGGTCAATCGGAACGGGTAGTTTTGGGGGGGGAGGTGGATTTTTACTCAAAAATTGTGTTTTGTGTTTTTCATATGTAATTCAAAAATTTTTTAAATTTTATGTTTCACTATTAGAATCAGCCTAAAAAACTACATAATTTAGTTCTTTAAAGCTTTGTTCTATCTCCAACGGTTACCGAGATATTAAACAATATAAACACAGTACGTTGTATTTTGAGGCTTCAATGTTATCATATAATAAAAAAATTATTTTTATTATATTTATGGATATTTAGTAGTTTTCTCCAAGCTACATATAATGGTTTTACGTTCTGTTAAATTTACTTTTCTGTTTATTTGTTTCTATATTGTGCATTCTCCACAGTATTTTTTCTTTTCATATTTATTTGAGACTAAAGTTTTGAAAGAGAGATATGTACATAATCTTTAAAAATATAATCTTTTAAAATTAATGACCTTACAACTAATAATAAACTGATTTGCTTCTGTTAGAAAATATAAAATCATTTTTTACCACAGGTGCAATTAACAACTCACAGCCCTCTAGAGGACTTATGTTTCTCATCGGCTCTACCTTTATAATCCTTCATATTGCTGTGGTTTACCAAAATGACCGCTAACTGCAATTCGATAAACTGATTCTACATTATTCTGTTGTTATAAAATATAAAATACATTTTTTACGATTACTGTAAATACATGCTCATTCATTTATTTTGTTGAAGTAGCTGATTTCATGCTGAATTGCCTACTGAATGTTATAATGTTTTCGTATTTATTATGTATTTTATATGTGAAATCATTAATACATGAGTTAAAATGAGGATAAAACCACACCAAAGAGCTTTAGCCAAAGGTGTTACAAATTCTCAAAAAAACCATCTTTTTTCAATCTTTGTTGGAACCCTACTCCTTTGCTTACGCGAATCATTTGATTCTCTGTCTGTTAATGTCTTGAAGCCATTTTGTGATGAAATACAAAGTACAGAACATATTAAACCTCACGGAATGCTCGGAGACCTGTATTAAATTATTTTGTAGATGCAGTACCAAACTGTTTACAGGAGTTCTTATGAATAATTCATCAATTAACAGTTTGTGTAATATATCGCCAGCTACAACTACTTATTTGTAAATATCTGATCTTTATTGTGCTATCATTTATATTTCATAGATTACAGTTAATTGACGGTTGTCTCTTTACACTTCATTCATAAAATAATTGAAGAAAAATTTCAAAACCCACCCCCCCTTATAACCAATAATCAAAAAAAGAAAAACAGGTGTCCACTGCAATCCCAATTAAATCTGCAAATGCCGTCAACTTCCACCCAAGCCGGCCACCATTTATTTAAGATGGGCCCTCCCACTGCTGTACCACACATTTGCAAGCCGAATAGGGATTACTCATTGTCGGGATTCAAACCCTAGCACTTCTGAAAGGGCCTAGACGTTTCACTCGTCAGTGATATGCCGCAACGCTCTCGGCTCATTGTCTAACAAAGCGTTTAGTTGGCTATAAAGCATACTCTAGTGGCAAAATAATGAACTCTGTGAGATAGTTCCAAGATTAGATCATAGGGGGCAGCATAGAATGTAGTTTACCAAGTTCTTGATTGATGCTACTGACTGTTAAAAAAACTCAGTAATGAGTGGGTTAAACAAATTTTTATATGGAATGTGGACTGATTTAAGATTTTACATTTTAGTTGTAGAATGAAATATTTACTGGCTGAATAAAATTCTTATTATCATGTGTGCATACATATTTCCTTTTTGGCCCACTAAGGCTTGTTGGTGTGTGTTTCTGTATGTATTTATGTACTCATTGATGTTGCAGATTTGCGACTTTGGTCTGGCGCGAGTCGCAGACCCCGATCATGACCACACAGGTTTCCTGACAGAGTACGTGGCCACCAGGTGGTACCGCGCACCAGAGATCATGCTCAACTCCAAGGTCAGTCCTCTATAAATACAGTAAAGTCCGGTTTATCCGGATCGTATTTTGAAGCAAGATGTGGAATATAAATAACAGTTAACATGTAAATTTTATCTTAATCTTTACCGGGCGGCTGACAACATTTCTCGCAGCACAGTAGGGTCACACGGTGCGGTAAACGAGTTTATTCACAATCAATTATTTTGCCGCATTTACTGTGCTGTAGTTCGCGAAACAACCGATAGAGTGCATGGTTATGTTGCTTCAGCGTCTATGCACTCACAAAACAAATATGACAGCTTTGTTGAAATATTTAGTGACTGAAATTAGATGCTAGGTGATTTTGGCTTATGCGCCCACGTACTGCATTTAATGAGAAAAATCAAGAGTCACAACGGCCAGCTGGTTTCACTTTCTCTAACCTTATTTATCGACATTGTTATAGATATGTGTTATGTTGTGTGAATTTTTATATTGAATAGGATTTATTTACTAATTTACTTAACTGAAATGGCTCATCCAGACGAAAAAATACTTTTTTGATACCTAAAAATACTCTCAAAATCTTCAATAATTAAAAATGAAGCAAATTCCTATTTTCTACTTTATTCAAGCTACTTAAATGATTTTCAGTAGCACTTTAAGAGTTAAGCTTTTTCAAAATTTCAGATGCAACCGCAGTACCTTACTGGACGTGGCGAGTGTTACTAAAAATGTAAGCGTACCAAGATGAATGCACACTCTGTATATTTGGGGTGTTTCCAAACAAAGCGCTACAAGTTCTTAGCGTATGTGGGAGCGGTCACGGTTCAACATTTCTATACTGAACTGTGAAAGCTTAGCTGTTTGATTTTGTTGGAAGTACAAGCACTTATGGCAAGCTTCAGTGGTCACTATTTGACAATTCAATACTGAACCGTCAAAGTGAAGGTGTTTGAGGTTAGATGTACAATAGTGGTTTGTTTCGGTCAAAGTGCATACTGAATCATCTGAATCTGTAATGAGTGGTTGTAAAAGGAAGAAGGTTTTAAACGTCAGAAGCGCGTTTCATTTCCTACCTAAAACTAATAATAATATCTTTTTAACTTTTAATAAATTAAAAACAAATTTTTAACACGCTAAACATTTCTTCCGTTTCACTGAAAACTTTAAAAAATTTGATTTAATTTTTCTTATGCAAAATTGAACTTTGGCCCTATAGGTGGGGTAAAAGTTGAAGTGGTATGGGACAAAAGTTTTCAATGAAAATTTTAACTATATTTTCATAGAATAATATTTTTTGTAATTTATTATTTATATTTTGTTGATTTGTCTTGTAGGATGTTTTCAATCAACAATATTATAAAAAATATGACAGTTTATCAATAGTCATATGTAAATTTTCCCTTTCCTTAATGCGAAAACTCCTCGCATACCTTTTGGTCACTGTTGCGACCAGTGAGCAAATAAGGTAACAAATGATGGCATAGTCTGCAAGTGCTTTTAAGGCTACTAAAAGAAATATCCAAACATAAATACAATATCAAAAATTGGATACTTGAACCCTTTCAGTGCCAATTTATGTTTGTACAGACATCAGAAAAATTTGCAAAAGAGCTAGCATCCGACTGTACGGGCGTCTTAAAAAAATTTGTCCCTGTAAACTATAGTTTTTACTTCAATCAAACAGAAAACAGTACGTATCTCATAATATTTGGAATAATTTATCAAAATCTGTGGAACTTTGTCTGGTGTTGCTTCTATCAGCATTGTGATACGCAGAAGTACCAAGTCTGCCAAAACAAAAATTCCCTGCTAGCGAAAATGAAATGAAATGAAAAATGTCTTTATTTGAGAGGCGAAGTTAGGACTAACAAGTCCTCTCTACCACTTAACCTCTAATAAACAAAATTTACATTAACTAAAATACAAATCTTAAGTTGTAAGTAATAACACAACATAAAACAAATTACAAAAAAAACAAACTTTGTTTTTTAAACAAAAAACCTAGAGCAGACAAACACGCTCCAATCTCTCAATCGCTCTTGTCCCGACAATGACACACATCACCCGTCACTACCCCGTCCTAAAATATGACACTTCACCTCCACCTCGAACCGAGCACGGTTGCCCTCATTTTTAAGAATACCAGGAAGTTGGTTCCAGTATCTAGAAGCACTGACTCTCTTCTCAGCGAACTCTTACACATTGCAAACTTTTGCTTCGTCCCATTGCTACGGAGCTTTTATATTTACTTTTGTCGTCTGCAGGGCTACACCAAGTCAATAGACATCTGGAGCGTGGGCTGCATCCTGGCGGAGATGCTGAGTAACCGGCCGATCTTCCCCGGCAAGCACTACCTGGACCAGCTGAACCACATCCTGGGGGTCCTTGGCTCTCCCACTGCAGAGGATCTCGAGTGCATCATCAACGAGAAGGTTAGTTAACCAGTTCTCTTCAGGAAGCTTGTGAGTGGTATTTTGCCAAAAAACTAATTATCAATGACAATAATACTTGTTGAAATAAATTATGACTTTGTCAAAGCCTGTTAAGACGTACCCTGCGCGGCAGCGGGCACAGCACCGCTGGTGTGAGGCGGGAAATATCATCCTTGAGCGACGTCAACAACTCGGCTTCAGTGTGAGCTCAGTCTTGTACTGAGAACGTTGATCTGTTTGTCGTGTTTTATGTATGTCCTGGCACAAATTTTGGCGCAGTTTAGCAATACTCGCTAAACGTAATCCATCAGTAAACGTGTTAAGTTATTGGGTATTTTTTTAGAAGGTGAGCTTTCTTGGGAAATTCATGTTTATACATTTAGGAAGTTCAGTAAATTAATGAAAGATGCCACTTCTTATATAGTTTGTAAATGTGTCGCAATCGTGACTATAGCAGTTTCAGGGTAAAGTCTAATGAGATATCTTAACTTGCAGGCCAGAAGTTACCTGCAGTCTCTGCCGTACAAGCCCAAGGTGCCGTGGCAGCGGCTGTACCCCAACGCTGACGCAAAAGCGCTTGACCTGCTGGACAAGATGTTGACCTTCAACCCGAACAACCGCATTGTTGTGGAGGACGCACTTGCCCATCCCTATCTCGAACAGTATTACGACCCAGCCGACGAGGTATGGCACCCAACCAATAATTTATGACTTTTATTTTCGTCAAACTGCTTGGAAAACAGTTTTTCTGTGCGATGACGTTAAATTAGACATCTTTTCCGTCCCTGGACGAAAAAGAAATCAGCTTATGTTACTGGGGAAAAAATATGTATTTCTTGTCCATGGACAAAAAGAAATAAAGCTGATGTATAGGACATGAATATTTCCTAAGAAAATAATGAATAAATCTGAATCAGCTGTTTGTTTGAAATAGCAAGAAATATATGGAAGCCATTTTATAAGCAAAGCTGTTAAGTAAATACACAAGAGTCTCGGTAATCCAAACGTCCTGATGGGGAAAAGGTTACCGAGTTTAAATTAAAAACAAATAAATGTAATTTCAATTATAAAATTTTAATCTACAGCACAGTTACACTAATTTTACATTACCTCGTACAAATTGTTAATAATATATATTACCTTCCTTTTTGGAACATAAGAATTCAGTTATCGTCTTTTGACGTAACAAAAATATATCATGTTAGCCAGTACAAAGTTACGCCATCATCTCATAACATAGACATCAAACATTCAGATGTAGCAGTACATTGTTGTTCGAGATAACGTAGGGCAATGTCTAGCTACACTCACAGTGCATCACAATAGATTTGATTCTCATCGTCCAACTCTTTATCATCACTTTTCGGCGAATTATTTTTCGAACATCTTTCCAGTTAATCTCCAGCACCGACCGCGATCGCGTAAAGTAGTTCAAATAAAGTAGCCTACAGACGGCACTGTTTTATCATGGTTCGTTTCAATGTGTCATGTTTTATGTTTTTCTAACGACGAAGTACATATTGGATAGAACATCTCAGCAAGAAAACTTGATGCCATTCAGGCAAAAAATGTAGTGACAAACCTATATGTGAACCGTGATAAGTCGTAAGTTAATTAGGCTACATAAACTGTTCGGGTAAAAAATAATGGACTTTATTAGTACTTTTAATGAACTTTACATGCATCCCTGGATAATCCGAACAGGGTTCAGTCCCAATTAGTTTGGATTACCGGCGCTACGCCTCGGTCATTAAAGCTTACCTTGTATGAAAAAGTGCATCCAGGTCCTAATAACAAAATACACTTTTGTGGCACTAAAAATGTTTAAATTATTAACTAGGTTTGAAAAAATTTTTGGTTTCAGCCTGTGGCCGAAGAACCATTCAGATTTTCCATGGAATTGGACGATTTGCCGAAGGAAACCCTCAAGCAGTTTATTTTTGAAGAAACAGTCGCCTTCAAACAGAAGGACCAAAACATCTAGTGTGACTCCAGGTACCGAATGGAACAATGATTCCTAATTATACCTTTTCATTATTCTTACACTTGAGATACTCACACAAACTATGTGAGTATTTCAGGTGAATATGAGTAATTGACTGTGATGAAACTAAGGAGAGTAGTGAACTTTTGTTAAAATAGATCCGGTTCTGATCGGGGAAATTTTTTGATTCGGCTACTTGCAAAAAGAAAAGGGTTTAGTTTTATTATTGCACGTAAAATTTACCATTTAGCTTTTGATATGAAGATAAATGGTATAACGATAGCGCTTAAGGTAATACAGCGCAATCCTTGAGATAGTTCCAGTAATAGATGGAAGTACAGATGGCAGGGCTGAAAATGGAGAAAACTAATAAATTCACTAAATCACTAACGAATGCCGCTACTTGTCACTTCACTATTCAGAATGAAGGCTATGAATTAAAATCACTTTATTTACAAAACATTAAAATTTGCATCAATATTAACATCAACATAAATATACATGTACAGTATTTTATATAAGAGTTTCTCACCGTTTATAACATCTAACATAAATTCGATAGTTTTTCCCGGTTTGAATTCTCTAGCGTGTTGAAGAATTTTCTACGCTGTATGAAGGAACAGCATCTATCGTTCTGAGCACTAAAAGTAAATTAACGGGACTAAAAAAAGTTCCAGTTAGTGATTTTTGTCGCTCCGTTTTTTTCTCACCTGTTCTGCTGGGGAGCGTGTGTGAAGAATTTTCTACGCTGTATTTTTTACCTTGCTCCTTATTCGTCATCAGTGATTTTCGTAATAAAAGGTTTAAAAAGATTACATGGTAAGAGATAATCAAACATTTTGTGTTTAGTAGATGGTTGAGAGGTAGTTGTCCGTTCTGAATTTTTTTTTTTTATTGTGACTGAAGTGATTAGTTAATGTGTTTCATCCATTATCAGTTAAATTCTGTTCTAATTTTCTTTTCACACATTGTTTTAAATAGAAAGACTTCTTTTAATGTTTTTAATCGAACATTCCTGAATACATAGTTTTTTTATAAGTTTGTATAAACAAGGTTCAGTGTTTTTTTTATGAAGAAATGATTAACAAAGAGTTTAATAATTTTTTGTTTCAGTATTGAATTGTTTAATTTCCTTTTATACTAATTGAGGTAAGGTAATTCGCAAGATTATTTCATTCATGTTAAAATTTGGATTTTAAAAAGTTAATTCAGTTCATTAGAGTATTCATCATTCTCATTTAATTATAAATTAACAAATTTTGATTTTAGCAAAAGTGCAGTTGGCATTAAAGAATTAAAAAAGTCATAAACATGCACTTTTTTCATAAAATTTACAAAATATCTTATTTTAATTTGACATGGTTGTATTTCATACCCGAAGTTACACTCCTGTGAAGATTGCAAAATGGTCTTCATTTCTCTCCAAGAATTAAGGAGAATAGATGAAAGATATTTTTCATTTAGGCTATGTAAAATTTAAAAACATTATTAATTAAAACAATAATGTCAATGCATTCATGTTTTTTTCTTGGATTTTGGAATCAGTCATTGTTGTATTTAATATCGTGGTGTTCGTTGTACAAATTTGTATATTTAACATGCACATTGCGCGTAGGCTGAAGAGATGTTGTAGGCAAGGCTATTTATTTGTATTTTTATGATAGTTTAGTCGTATGTACTATACTAAGGTTAGTATGTACTTTTTAGGTTATGTAAACAAGTAAATGTGTTAAATTTGTCTTCCCTACCGCCTGTTGATTTCCATTGAAGTTATTTACCTTTTAATGAAAATCTAAAGTATAGAATTAGTTTCAAAAATGGTTTTTAATAAATACGAGAAATATTTCCGCTTAGAAGCAGAAAACAATATTCTACAGAATAGAGGAAATAATGTAGACATTTTGTTTAGAGTGTTTATTATGATTGTAGCCTGTTTTAAAATCTACGATAAAGACTCAGAGATACCCAAATAAGATACTTAAAAAATTGTGACTTCTAAAAGTGAGACATGTTGTGATATTAGATTTTGAGAACTTAAAATTTTTGGAAGTGAAGCACAACAATAAGATTGTCTATAATATCATATTCATATTATTTTATTTATTTAAAAATTATTATAAAATTTGTTTACAATTTTTTTATTACTGAATTTAAAAAATGCTCTTTAAGGATTAAAACTAGGTGTTTTCGTTACCAGGATTTGATATTTTTATGATCTCAATAGAAGATTTTTTGTGGTTTTTCGACCTTTGAAAACTATTTGTTTTCAATGTCAACTGGTTTTAGTTTGTCCTTAAAATACCACCCAAGAAATTGTAATATTACTGGAGAATTTAGCGGTTAGAAATTTTCTCCTGGTTATCAAGTCGCACATAGGTAAAGATAAAACCAACATCATTACAGTGTGTACCGACTTTAGTTTCATGTAGTTGGCAATCAATTGTAGTTTTAGAAGTCGTGGTTACTTAAATTTCCCAGTGCATATATCTTTGTCGTAGTCGGAAGCACAATAGATTAGAAAGATGGAAACTAATAGCTTAGAGTCAGTAACGAAGATTGTTCAACCGCTACAGCTGTTATATCACCTACTGTCACGCACAGTTATTTTTTTACTCATTTATTATTGTTAAATCTCTCACCAACGGCTAAATATATTGTAAATGTAATTTTAAAACTTAAATTTATACTTACGACATTTTAAAAGTGTTATTAATTACAATATTAAATCTTGGACTTTTAAATGTACTAGTTTGTTGATTAGTATATTATATAAATGCTCTCAAAAACTCTGCCTTCAGGTGAATTGTTACGAACTGATACTTCACACAAGTGCATTGGTCTTCTTCTGTAGATTTACATTAAGATACTTGGAGTCATCCAACTAATTATCCGGGTCCATAGTTTCAACCGGAATTGCAAGATAATGGTTTTTGTGTTCACTACATCTACAATATACTACAGTAAATAGAGTCTATTCTCTATCTGTATTGCTCGTATCCTCAGTTTGAACATACATTTTGGGACATTCGCGAAAAATGTTACATCTTAGAGAGTTTTATTTTGATTTTCTTGTTGTCTTTATAATTTTTTGTTCCTAGAATCAACAAAAAATTAATTAAATTCAGTGTAAATTTGTATTTATTTGTATAAAATTTTGCGCATCACGTTTTCAAATTCTGAGAGTTTGGTACAAGAACTATGTTTCTATTTACTGTACACTTGTAAAGGTTGAATTGTATTGAATACGAGTAACTTGATATTGTACATTTATGCCGAATGTTTAGTTTGAAGGTTCACCCTACTCTAGTGTTTTGTTTAATGTTTTTGTCGAATTGAAAAAAAATTGTTGTTCACAAGAAAGTAGCAATGAGTCTGAAAGTGTGTGTGGAACATTTATATTCTTATTATTTATTACTTCACCTAATTGACCGTTGAATTTATTTTCTTATTCACTATGAGAAGTTGTTTATTTATATTAACGATTTTAAAACTGCTGCAATACTCGATAATCTAATTCTAAATACTTCCAACGAAAAATTCAGTTAATGATTGCTATTCTGAAGTCTAGTCATACACAGCATAATATTTCAATTTTAATTCTACACATTGCATTTTTATTCTCGCAAGTTATTTCTTCATCGTAGAGTCGAGTCTAGAGCAGAAATAGTTTCAGCACAACATTTTTCATGACAATGGTTTCTTGTATATTATACAGGTTGTGTATCTATCCCATTACAAACTTGTTGATTGCTTTGTGTATATTTTTCTTGTAGTTGTACATTTCCAACTCCTATTCTATGGTATAATAATTGTATAAAATAATTGACATATTATCTAGGTGTTATTTCTTTGATATGTTCTATCAAAGAACACATCCTTACTATAAACATATTATGTAAAGTATGTGGTTTTTATGGTTATCACAGATTACGGTCAACCATTTTAAGCAGGTTTGCAGGGACTTGAACAAAGATTCACTCGTGCTTTTAAACCTGTGTAAAATTAATATCTATTAATCGTTCTACTTTAAAAATTTAGATATGTTATTCGGATGTATTTATCATATTTATTGACTCTGAAGACATTGATATATTTTGAACACATTATTCGCTGAGGTTATTGTGTTGTGTGGCATAATTAATTAACGTAAAAATCTGTTTAAGTTCCTGCAAGTTGTTTATTTATTAATTGTTGTTAATGTTAAGAAACATATTAGCATCAATTTTACATTTTTACATGATATATAAGATATATGTGTATTTTCATGAGTAGTATTTGCTATATTATTGTGATTTTTGTCTTTTGCCTGACTGAAGATGAACCGAGTGAAAGGAATACAACTTAAATTTTAGTTTAGCTGTTGGTCACCTGAACAACGGGTCTCTTAGATTGAGGATAAATTTAAATCCCCCCACCTAGAAAACATTTACATATAGTTTATGAAATTGTTGTGAATAGGACTAAATTAGTGGGATGGTGCTCGACTTTCCAAGCAATTAAATAGATTTTCTCTCCACCTATAAAAACACTCTGTATGTTGAAAAAAACAAAAATAGGGGAAGATTTAAATTCTAGCAGTCCGATACAATCTTGCTACATAATAGAGGAAATAATTATAATTACATAATATTTAGAGTATTTCTATAATGATTGTAGTATATTTAAAAATCTATGATAAAGCTAATTGCCTGAACCCCTCCAAGGTGGATCACTATATACTGGATATAAATTACATAATATGTAATTAAAAATGGTTATAATAATACACATTTCTGTACATGAAGACTGAAATATTTTTAGTTTGTCTCATCATCCAACCTTTTTTATCATTGTGAATGTTATAGAAAATAATTAACTGTATATTTCTGTAACTTTGACCATTTTAAGACTTTCTGAATTTTAGGAATGTAGCTTTGCTAAATAATTGAGAATGTTTTTAGATTTTTCGTTCACGAAAAATCGGTAAATTTTGAAAAATTAAAAATTTCATAAACAATTTCACTTAAATTATGATTTTACCAGGATAATGTTCCCATAAAAATGCCATTTTTGATCAAATACAATACAGTACAACCTTGATAATCCGGCCTGAACGGGCGGCAAGTAGGCTAGATTTACGGAAATGCCGGATTAGCGTGAGACCGTTTAAAACGTAATGAATTTGATATGATACGCTCGTTACACTTTGAGCGGCTTCTGCCGTGGCGGTAATTTCGCTGCGGCAACTGGCGGCGACAGCAACAAAACCGCCAAATGTGTTACGAGAGTTATAGTCGGCCAAATTGTTGGAGTGGAGTGTCGGATTATCGAGGTTGTACTGTAATATATTACAGATTATTAATATTTGTAAAAAACTAGGTATTTTACTATGATTTTCTTATGAAAATCTCAAAGTTGGTCGGTGGATTTCAGACTTTCATTTTTTTGAAAGTTCTGGCACGGTTTGGCTTTATATTTAGATTCATAATTATCAAACCAGAGAATTCATTGTCGTGCTAATAACTGTGTTAAAATCACTTTTTTAATAAACATTAAATGGAAATTTAGTTTTCTTTCAACTTACCCTCCATAAAGGTTTATATTTTTAATTTTATATTTAGTTAAACATTTTTTACTGTTCAAAAGTCAATTTGATGGATTTTGCTAGACACTGTCATCAAAATGTGTTTGACAATTATAAAACCTTGGTACCAATGAACATTATTCAAAGCTATTAACGTTTAGTAAATGATCTTAACAAGTCAATCAGTCATATCTTCTTGTGCTGCACACATTTCAGATATACCGGGTGTCCCACGAAGAGGTTTAAACATTTGTTTTTTCATCACTTAGCCATTTATGCATTGACCATTTTGAAACTTTACACAACACATAAAGTACGTTTTAAAAATACTCTGGTAAAGTTTCAGCTCCCTAACCCTTGTAGGAACAAAATGGTGGCATATTTAAAAATGTTACATTTAAAACGTTAAAAATTGTGTTGCCTTTAACGAGGAAAATAGAATATACCTTCTCCCCTAAGGAAAATTCACTGAATCCTTGAAGGAGAATCCAAAATTATTCAAACTGAGACCCATCCATAGTGACACACTGATAACAGCACTTAATAAATGAATCGCAAATTTTTACAAGAGATTCTGTGATATTCAGAGAAGTTCTTCAATTGATCGTTTTAGTTCCTCATCATTGGTTTATGGTATAAACCTATTCCTTACTAATAAACTCATGAAAAGAGGTCACACACAGTTAAATCTTGGGATCAGGTGATCAATGTAAAAAATCTATCAAACCGATCAATCGAAGAACTCCTCCGGATACCGCAGAATTTCTTTGTAAAAGATTACGATTTATTTTTTAAGCTCTGTTATCAGTGTGTCTCTGTGGATGGGTCACAGTTTGAATAATTTTGGACTCTTTTAAGGCTTTAACAAATTTTCCTTAGGAGAGAAGCCATGTTCTATTTTCCTTATTATTTCCTCACATATTAACAAAGCCTAAAATACAATTTTTAATGTGGCATCGAACTTGTTAAACTAACAGTTCAAACAAAAATATATTGAAATGTTACTTTTCAAATGCTTTTGGATGGACCTATCTATAAGCAAACCATACTAATTGTGCGGAATTTTTAGACTATATTTTGAAAGTTTACATAAAGTTTTGAGGTTGTCTTTTTTAGGTTGGCACATAAAAATTAGTACATGTTTTTCAGTAGATTAAAAATTTGTCAATTTTATAGACCATATCCAGAAAAACATGGTTGTTTTATTTGTATTATGGTAAATATTACTTTCTGTGAATAGACTAATAGAGAATGAGTTTTAGTTAGGTTGTTATTTTTGTGAATACATTCAAAAATGTTATCCTTGTAAATCTGCAAAAAATGTGTTCTATTATTTTTTGTCTTTATATAATTTGATCACTAGGACCAAAAATGGGCGTTTTTGATACGAGCACAAGTTTAACAGCCGAGGCTGTTAAATGTGCGAGTATATATGAAAAACCCCGATTTTGGGCTGTGTGATGAACCATATTTTTTGTCATACAGCAAATAAATTGAAACAAACCCGTAAAATATAAATTATTATTACGTGATTTAGTATCAATAGTTGTTTACCATTTTTGTCGCTTTATACTAACAAGCTGTTATGTTACTTATGTTGTAGCGGTTCGTTCTTGATTCCTGATTGGTTGTTAAGGATATGTCAGTGCTGATCTCGAATCCAAAGTATTATCAACAATGATCTTTGAAGCAGTATGACAAAAAACGTTTCTTTATTAAATCCAGTTTTTAACTTTATATGAATCTGGAGTATTGGTTGTATACTGTGTAATTTTCTTTAACTCTTACGTATATTTAGTGAAGTGAAACTCAACCCAATACATTTATTAAATATATCACACTACCAAACACCAATCTAAACTTAAATGAACATTCCACTAATACACATACAATCATCCCCATGCTTTGTTTAACGGTTATATAAGTTATCAGATCCTGGTGAATATCTTCCTGCCAGAGTACGCTCAGGTAAAGTGGGAAGCGGGACTGAGCGAGCGTATGTTTTGGGGAACACTATGGGCTTCCTGTACTCCACAAACTTGGTTGGAAACTCCAGGTATGTACTGGAACAGGCAAAGATAAGTTAAAATATAAAGTTGTTTGAAATACTCTCAATTCATGCTTTTCTTCTACCGTGTAGGAAACAGTGAGGAAGTTTAGTTAACCCTCGAGAGGGCGCTTGCGGAGTTTCCCTCCGCACTTGTAGTTTTTGTTAAAATAAACACGCATATCGGGTGTCTGTAGACGTGTCAGGCTCCGTACCTCATGCGCCTCATTCCAGGAATCCCCAGAAACAATTTACAACCCCCACACCCTTTTAGTTTCCTTGTGAGTTGCAATGCAGTGAAGCGATGTCATTTTGCGGAGGCTTTTTCTGCGTCCGCACTATCGCGATAGATTACAAGATGGCGCCACAATCATGTTACACTCATTTCTCATTTATAATTGGCTTAAAGTACCTACCTAAAAGTATAAATTTAGGGTCATGTCACAGTTTAAATACTATTTTTTTTTTAAAGCAACAGAACGATCGGAGTTTCAGTTTGTGCTTGTAACTAAGTCGTACATATTATTGACTCAACATTACGGGTAGAGTGGTAACTAAAACACATGCGATCAAATTCCGACACACTCGTACCCTCCATTTTTACAGGGTTAAATAATTATAAGGATCAAAATATCTTACTCGGTCATGTTAGGACAGTTCCACTTTTCATCAACATCCAAGAAGTATCTGAGGGGATGGAGGCGGCCCGTGTGGTCCATGTATTGATCTCTGTGCATTTGGCACAGCTGAAACAGATACTCGTACAGTACCTTTTAGAAGTTATATACTTCCACATTACTCCTGCAGGATGTTATAGTCATACTGGTATTCATTTACTTTTTCAGGAATTATTCTAAGGAATTTAAACTCTATAAGAATAAGATACACGTTTATTTCCTACTTTTGATACATACATATAACATAATGTTGCAGATGCATTATAACAATACAGTATAAAAAGGAACTTCAAAAATAATACAAGTTTGGCCTATAAACTTGACAGACTACTTTAATTCTGCATCTTCAACTTGTGTATAAAATTCAGGAAATTTAAGGCCTCTTAGGCAAAGCCTGTTTTGAGATTCCTGTCTTATTTAAATTAAATATATAAAAAAAGAGCTCAGCAAGAGAGACACAGCTTACAATTATAAAATAAAATAAAAACAGTCATCCAAGATAAAGGTTTCAATCTATCCTGAGTAGTTGAAGAAAAATGATTTTTTTTTAATTAAAATAAATCACCCCAAACTTATATACTAAGCAAGTTTAGTATATACAAACAACAGCTTTATGTATAAGAGATAAAATCTCAAGTTACTGCTGTACTGCTTAATTTTGTATCAGCCATTTCTTCAATCTCTTTCCGAAAACCAACTTTGAAGAAGCATCTTTAATCACAAGAGGTAATTTATTGGGTATTCGTGGTGCTATAAAATTATAAGTTCTTATATAATAAGCGTTATTTGGTTTTGGAACAGCAAAATATGTTACCTTATATGCCATCTGCTTCTACAGTATGTTATAGAAGTGACATAATCCTCCAGCTTCTAATAAAAGTCATCTGTTTCCACATTACTTTATAGGAGTTACTCCTGCTAGATCTTATAGGTCGTACAGGGTGGTTATAAAGTTCCTTCCCCCTATTATTTTTTTATTGGTAAGAAGAAATAAATAACCTTTGGGAAACCATACAAACTTAACCCAAAGTATCTTTTGAAGTTATCGAACATTTTGAGTGTTCAAACTCCAAATTTAAAAAAATAAAACCCCATCGAGATGCACTTCATTTTAAAGGTCTTGAAATTTAAAGACAATTGGCGAAAATTGGGGGGGTCTACCTCAACCCAGTACAAAATGGCAGCATTTTGAAAATTATGACCCTGGGTTATTTAAGCCCCTTTCCCCTTTGGTTTTTGCTACAATTAACATTTAAAGTGATTTTCAATGATGGGATTCATTGTAATAGGTACATATTCTAACTTTTGTATTAATTAAAAATGTCTTAAGGTACCTGAGGTCTAAGATGTAGGAGTCAACTTTCAAATTCCTTAGGAGAAGCTAGTCATATGACCTGTCAAATAACACTCATGAGGAAATTCAGTCCTATATCTTATACCTTAGGTGAACTTAGACCTTTGAAAATTTTGAGTTGTCCCCAAAATCCCCCATTTTTGGGGGCACTCAAAATTTTCGATAACTTCAAAAGATACATTGGGTTAAGTTTGTATAGTTTCCCAAAGGTTATTTATTTCTTCTAACAAATAAAAAAAATAATAGCGGGGAAGGGACTTTATAACCATCTTGTATATCGATTTTCAGGTCGTATTCAAAGTCATTTACGTCCATACTTCTAGTACCTTTTACATCATAAACTCCTATAGTACCTTATAGAAGTCATCTGTGATCTGTTTATTTACTAGATGATATACATTTCATTATTGTTGTTTTTTATTGTCTTGTTTATACTTTACATATTTGTCACCGAATGTAACTAATAAAATTCTGTCTTTAGTTTTGTCTTGTCCGTCTTACATAATCTATTTCCACAGTACCTTATAGAAGTTATCTACTTCTTGGCTCCTTGCATCATCTATGAGACGCAGCTTAACTGTAGGGGTCTCGAGCAGTTTCTTCCAGTTGCTCTTTCGGTACGCCCCTACTAGATCAGCACGGGGAGAATAGGGTGTGCTTGTATACCCCCAGTGGTACGTAGGCATCTACAAACAAAATATGCTCTCCCAAAACGAAAACAAATATACGACTATAACCCTTCCAAAGTACACTTATGAGTGGGTAGTTCAGAGGTGGTAGAACCCTTCCATTCCAAGTTCAATCTTGACACAGTTTTTTTATGTTCAAATGGACAGTTATTATAGTCTGTTATAAATATCAAATTCTACCAACCGAGCCTTCAACTCCACATTTCCTACTTTACTTTCTCCCCTTATACTATACATAGTACAGTGGAACTTGGATGATTCGAACATCAAGCGACCAGCTAAAAACCTTGAACCATCCTAAAATTGGAATTACAGAAGTTCTTATAAACGGAGCCGAAAACAATAAATACACATTTTACACGAAAACTATCAAATTTATTTGAAAATAAATTCATTTCGAAATGTCCATTACTGTTAAAAATAATAATAATAACGAAACAAAGTACGGTAATATATCATAGAACCAAGGCTTCGAAACGAAAAGGAAACGGGCCTATGTTAGTCAAACGTCGTCTACACTCATCACTGGTATTTATTCTATTCTTCTGGGCTCTGGCAATAACATATTACAACTAAACTTAAATGTATTCGTCAATATGCTGAACTGGTTTGTGCAAACCTAACTCGAATGTATGTGATTATAACCTAAACAAAGTTCAGCGAAGTTCTGAAATGGAAATCTATGAACCGAACATGAAGAAAATTAACATTGAATACTGTTTTGACCGACAGAGTACTACTAAAGAACATAGCCCAATGTTCTTTGGAACAAGAACAAGAAATACAAAACACTCAGAGTACATACTCCATTTAACTGCAACCACAAAACAATATATTGTTTTTAAAAGAGCAGAAAGATCTTTGCCTGTTTTAAAAAATTAGGTTTTTCGGCAGTCATTTTATGAAAGTTTCTAAAACCTTAAACGATTGTAAGTATGAATCACTTACATTAACTTTGTTTTACAGTAATATTCTAAATTATTGTTTGTGAGTCGAAGTGTCGACTGCATTCGGCACCGGTATTTCTTCTACTCCTGTAGGTGATCCAGTGGTTTCGTCTCCAGATCATTCTCAGTTTGTTGCTTAGGCGTAAGTCATTAGTCTGTCCCTGTAAGCTGATGCTAGTGCGTATTTGTTCAAACACAAAACTTTTGCCACATATCGTTTGAAAAACGATAAACTTTTACATATTTTGAGTCGTATATTAATTTTTAAATCTTAATTTACCATGGAAAGAATTCGGATTATCCAAAATAAACGTAGAATCATCCATGATTTTTTTGCATTGTTGGAACACAATATCCTAGGGACCTCGAGAAATATTCTAATAAAAGAAGTTCGAGTTACCTAAAAATGCCATTGTATATGGTGAAAGTATTTTTTTTGTCAAGATTTTTGAATTTCAGTTGAGAGTGGATATATCCGTTTTGAGGCTCCCTGAATCCAAAAAAGTGGTTTCGGACTGATGCCTGTCGGTCTGTCCGTGTACAAACTCCGAGACCACACTGATCGTCGTAGATTTTTATGTATTTGGTATAGAGGTGTACGTCCGTACTTTTTCCATGTCTACAGATTTTTTTATTATTTCGAATATTTTATTTTTAAGAGTATATTACTTATTAAAACACTTACAAAAAGTGAAAAACACAATTTTTTTCAAAATCCCCTCAACGATTTTGATTAAAATGTCATAGTTTAATCAAAGTTTTAGTTTATAAGTTTATAGTTGTCACTGTACTAGATTAACCCTAGAACTGGCAAAGTCGTAATTTACGACACATTTACATATTCAATAAGAAGTGGCAGGTGAAGGCATCTGTCGTCAGTTTAGTGAACTTGTTAGAAACTAGCACCTACATGACCGTGTTGCCCTCTGGGTGCAAGCAACCGAACCTGTTCTCATAGTGCACTAGACTGCCACCGGGCAGGTTTATAACCAAGTAAGCGCTTTCTACTCCTAGGCACTGAGTGGCTGAACCGGCTAACGCGCTACGCTGACGAGCGTAACGTTCTAGCCGTTCGGAAGTGCTAGGGTTGTAATCCCGACCATGAACAATCCCAATTTGGCTGTGTGGTAAAGCGAAGAGGAGGGCCCACCTTAAATAAACGGTGGCTGGCTTGGGTGGAAGTTGACGGCATATGTAGGCTTAATTGGGATTGCAGTGGACACCTGTTTTGCTTTTGTGGTTTGTGATTATAAGGAGGGGGGCATTTTTTATGCTTTGTTAAACTTTATATTTTATTAAAAGAATTTTTGAGTAAAAGCTTGCCACTTCTGGCCTCTATACCAAACTATCTCCACAAACTTTATCTAGATTAATAACCTAGCCAGTATAGGGTTGAAGCTACAAATGGCTGCAAATGATGCAGTACATTAAATAAAGTGGCAGGGTAAACGGCAGTAGGCTTAATTGGGATTGCAGATGCCCTTTTTGCTTTGTGATGGTTATAAGAGTAATCTGCTTTTTTTGTTTACATAAAGATATTATAATTATTTTAGTTAGTTAAGAAAAAAGCTTGCCACTTCTATTAAAGAGTGATCAAAAAAGTACAGCTGATACAAAGATATTAGTGATTAAATGTTACATAAGATAAAAAAGACTTTATTAAGGTGGGTACCATAAACACATTTGCAAGCCCAATTGGGATTTATCATGGTCGGGATTCGAACCCTAGCACTTCCGAATGGCTACAACATTATACTTGTCAGCGCAGCGCTTATTTGGCTAAAAGACATGCCCAGTGGCAATTTAGTGAACTGCAGAATTTAATGACAGTCCTCCAAAGGGCAACACGGTCACAAAGGTTATAAGTTCACTAGATTGACGACAGATGCCTCCATCTTCCACTTCTTAATGAATTTGTAAATGTGTCGTGAATTACGAGTTTACCACTTCTAGGCTTAATCTCAGTTTGCTTTACTTAAAAGTTAAAATTATTTTAGTTGTTATTGAAAAAAGACCACTATAACTATAGTTACCATAAATCGAGAGAGTGTCTCATTTCTGTAGTCTTGGAAAAAGTTTACAGACCCAGTCTGATACAAAGATCCAAAACCCTGGTAAACAGGAGCATAAGATCCCATAAAAACATGGAGAGTTGGTGGGGGGTATTCCATTGCCACTGGTGCCATGCCAAAAAACACGTTTAGATTTTTAACAACTACAAATTTCAAAGAGTAGACATAAAAATATGAAGGATTTCCTCACACGTTACTAGGGTAACAAATACCTTCGGTTTTTTTTTGCAAAATCTGTCTTCAATATTTTATTGGAAAAAATGGTCAACTGCTTTGGACAAAAAATTAGGCGGATAAATGGACAACGATAAATTTGGTCAACTATACACAAATTCCTCACAAACCCTAATTTAAGTTTTTAATAACTATAATTAATCACTATAAGTTATTAATCACAGTTAATTCATGTTTTTTATAAATTTTCTATGTATTTCATTTTTCATGTTTTTATGTTTCATAGTGATTTAATCAATGAAAATCATGAAAATGAAATCATGAATTCATGGAAAATCAATGAAAATCATGAACAGACATGAATTATAATTCATGGAAAATCAATGAAAATCATGAGAAACCATTAAGTATAATTCATGGAAAATCGATGAAAATCATGAAAAACAATGAATTGTAATTCATGGAAAGTCGATGAAAATCATGAAAAACCGTGAATTATAGTTCATGGAATATCGATGACAATCATAAAAAACCATAACCTATAGTCCATGGAAAATCTATGAATATCATGGGACAACTCCTCTTGCCTTTGGACTTTAGTGGGACCTGACGGTAAGACATTAAACAACCCCCACCATTAAGTCTTCGATTTCATGGCCAGAACACATTTCCCAGGGTGCTTTGTTCTTGACCAATCTGAGGTACTGGACACAACGTGTGCATCCCATCGTGCCTCTATCACCCTGTGGATGGAGGTGGGGCACACCATGACATTCAGCAGAATCACCCAGTGGATGGAGGCGGCACACATCGTAACATTCAGCAGAATCAGGTAGGCTATTAATTCACTCAGTCTGTTTAAGTCCCCAGGCTCGGAATCAGACCTGTCTGTCTACAGAATGGGATTGAAGAAATTCAGTCGTTGCTGTGTAAACTCTTCTTGGGTCATGTGCCGACAGTGTGGAGTGATCTTCATTCCAAAGCCTGGCAAGGCAAGGTACACTGACCCTAAGTCATTCCGTCCCATCTCTCTGTCTCTTCATTCTGTTGAAGACCCTAGAGAAGATGATCCTAAGGTACGTATGGGATGGTGCTCTCAGGAATCACCCGCTACATAGGAATCAGCATGCCTACATTACTAGTAAGTCATGATAGTCTGCCCTCCTTACCTCAATATATAGCTGACATGCTATAGGAACACTGTTCTGCCCCTTTGTGTAGTTCAGGTAATTCAGGTACCACAAAATGCTATAAGAAAATTATTTATTTCATGTAACAAAATACAGGTAAACTTCCAATAGTTATGTACACTTGCAAAAATTTAACTTAAAATACTTAAGTGATGAAGAAATGGATCTAAGTTTATCAAGAGGGAAAAACTTAACAAGTTAGATTGCCCTTTACCGGTACTTAACAAAGCTGGGATAAATATCAAGTGAGTAAAAAGACACCAATACTGAATGGTGCGAGTGAGTATTGTCGGCGTATACACACTAAGTTGACTCAAGCGCACGTTTGTGTTTAGCTGCAGCAACTCTGCGGTGTGGGGTCCAGTCCGGAGCGTTTGGTGATCACAAGCCGAGTGAACTCCTCAGACACTGTTGGGTGGATCCCCACCGTGTCCTCCAACTGTTTGAATGTTAATCCGGCCCTAAAAATATAGTTAGTTTTCAGAAAAGATTCTGTATTATCAAAAACCTACTTAAGATGAATTTTAAGTTTTTTACCAAGAATACTGTCCAAAAAAAGCGATTTCATTTCAAGACTAATCAAGATTTTATTTTTTCACACACATTTGGATGAATTTTAGCTATATTGCTCCACAAAAAGTGATAATTTGATTTTAAAAATTTAAATATACACGCTTTCATAACAATAAAGTTAACAAAGCTATTGCAGGTCTAATATAAAATGTGCGTAGTTTTGTTCTCAATGAAAATTCTTTTAATCCATAGTTTATTCACTTTCTGTATACTTTTATTGTACAATTTTGTTCAAAATAAGACTTTCTAAAAGTTTTATTCGAAAGTTTGATCTGTTTATTGGTAAAATAATAAAGTTATTATGGCCAAATGTAAAAAAGTGTTCTTTTACTTCAGTTTCATGCATTTTATACAGATTTTCTCAAAAATTGCTTAACCTATAGCTGGTACCTGTTTGATTCAATTTTTCACGTCAAATACCACAAGGAAAAATGAAATTTGCCCCTCAATTTACCTACATGCAATACTTGGAAGCCCTTATTTAATCCAAGGTACCAAAATCTGAGCGATATTTTGCACTAGCCATAAGTCACTAACAAACCATTTCCGGACCTATATTTAGATAATTTGTTCCCATTGTTTTTACATGTAGAATGAGCTCTCAAAGTTACTGCATACCTTCGTGAATCACCCTGTATATGGTTTAATTCTAATCAGTTATTATCAGTACTGTCCACCAAGTACTAAGTCGGCTTTCCCCTAACTTGGATTCATATTTCTCAAGTAGTGTTGTGAATCTTAAAATAGGAGAAATGCTGCCAACCTCTTAAAAGACTTAATTTTGATAAAACATAAAAATGAAACCCGCAGAACTTGACCCACTTGAGCGCTGCTGCGTATCCCTGCATAACCTCGCCAGCTGCTGGACCCAGGAAATGCAGACCTAACACCTTCTGGCTTCCCTTCAGCTCACACACAGCTTTTAGATAGCAATGTTTCACACTCTTCTGGGGAATGAAAAACTCAGTGGGCTTGTAGAATGCGTGGTAAACCTGAAACAGTGTTAAAATTATTGGTCGATAAATTGTGACACGTGAAATCTCCATCTAGATGTCTCCATGTAATACATTTTACCTTTGCAGACACTAACAAAATTGAGTAGGCTTCAACGTCATAGCTAGGACTACTTTAAACACATAAAGACACAATATTACAGAAACTACCAGATAAGACCACTCTGACAAAATAAAGGACTGATCTAAGGATAAAAGAAAAAGGCTAGTGCAGTTCATTACCCCAATCAGATTCCAGAATCAGTAGTAGGGATGTCATGTTTGATTTTTATTTTTACAGTCTAAAATAGAAAAACTCTTTTTGAGCAAGAATGACCAATAAATTTCCTTTTTCGGTAGGAGTTCTTTTTTGGTATCTTAAAAATTTCAAATTGGTTGTCAATTTTGATCTGACTTTTTATGACAGTTCACTTAAGTTAGTAGCACAGTAAATTCTCTCATATCCGGACACCAGCCGATACGGATGGAAAAAATCTGGATATGAGAGGGGAATAAAGCATCCGGATACTAAATAAAATTATCAAATCATAATACGTCAAAGTTATGGCTCAATACATAGACTGGTCTGCTTATGACCACTTATTGAATTATATTTCTTCTAAAACTAAGAATGCATTCACCAGTCCAAAGTTGTGGTATAATTTTGTTATTACAGTGGAACTTGGTTATAATGTCATTGAAGGGACCACACAATTGATGACGCTATATCAGAGTGACACTATAAAGGAGGTTTCATAATTTTAATTTAAAACCGAGGAAATATAGAGAACACATTTTTTTACATGAAATTAACATTTTTAATTTTAATGAAGATAATTTGAAATATACATAAAAGTTTATGTTTATTACTGACTGAAGTACTCAATACTGTATAAAAAATCGAGTTTAAAAATATCGCAATGAAGTTCGGCTTGGTTAATTCAACTTTTGGTTCGATTTTAAAAAACAAGTCCGAACACACGTCTGCTATCTTACGTCCCTCCTCACACGCTTTTATAACTCACACTTTTTGTTTAATCGGCAAACCTTTCTCTTAACACTTGCCATTATTTTTCAATACTGTATTCGTAAATTAAAATAACGAAAAACAAACAGTAAAAGACGTACACTGAACTAACGATAGCAGCACGAACTGTAGGTAAAATTTCAAATTGGTTGTCAATTTTGATCTGACTTTTTTTCGGTAGGAGTTCTTTTTTGGTATCTTAAAAATTTCAAATTGGTTGTCAAATTTTGATCTGACTTTTTATGACAGTTCACTTAAGTTAGTAGCACAGTAAATTCTCTCATATCCGGACACCAGCCGATACGGATGGAAAAAATCTGGATATGAGAGGGGAATAAAGCATCCGGATACTAAATAAAATTATCAAATCATAATACGTCAAAGTTATGGCTCAATACATAGACTGGTCTGCTTATGACCACTTATTGAATTATATTTCTTCTAAAACTAAGAATGCATTCACCAGTCCAAAGTTGTGGTATAATTTTGTTATTACAGTGGAACTTGGTTATAATGTCATTGAAGGGACCACACAATTGATGACGCTATATCAGAGTGACACTATAAAGGAGGTTTCATAATTTTAATTTAAAACCGAGGAAATATAGAGAACACATTTTTTTACATGAAATTAACATTTTTAATTTTAATGAAGATAATTTGAAATATACATAAAAGTTTATGTTTATTACTGACTGAAGTACTCAATACTGTATAAAAAATCGAGTTTAAAAATATCGCAATGAAGTTCGGCTTGGTTAATTCAACTTTTGGTTCGATTTTAAAAAACAAGTCCGAACACACGTCTGCTATCTTACGTCCCTCCTCACACGCTCTTATAACTCACACTTTTTGTTTAATCGGCAAACCTTTCTCTTAACACTTGCCATTATTTTTCAATACTGTATTCGTAAATTAAAATAACGAAAAACAAACAGTAAAAGACGTACACTGAACTAACGATAGCAGCACGAACTGTAGGTACGTACGTACGGTATCACAGTGCTTAGATGCGACGTGAGTCACTGACACTGGCCTTCATGACGGCGACAGCGGATATAGGGTGGGGGAGGGGGGTTAGCGGTAAGACAGAAATAAAATGCGGTTTCTAAAAATAGAATGGGATATCTAGCTAAACAATAGCCGCGGCCCTCGCGTTGCACCACTGACCGAAATTTCTCTCTTTAGCTATACCTTGCCTTCATCTCGGCCCGATTTTCTTGACGTTATATACGAGGTTTTAGAATTTACTGACGATACATCCGAGGTTTTACCTATGTAAATACCTATAGTTTGGCGGGACCTAAAAATAAATAACATTATATCCGAGTTGACGTTATGGCCGAGGCCGCAATAACCAAGTTGCACTGTATATCAGACATTGATAAAATTCATTACGATATAGGATTTTGAAAAACAAATTATTATGTCATTGATTCAAACATCGAGTATCAGAAAACGGTTGGATATTATCATTCCGCGTGAACTACGTTTTCAGTAATTATAACCTTGAAACGAAGATCTGCAATTTGAGCGGAAAACATAGGACCCTACTGATTTTGACGTGATTTCTCATTTCATGACAAAATTTGTAATAGCAAATAAATTTACGTCTTTTTGTTTTTTTGTTTAGCTATGACATAAAATACTTTTTTGGCATCGCATCCACAAATTTACCATTATATACTAAATAAAATAAATGGAACATACAATGTGCATATGGCGGCGGTACACGGCAGCCATACGGGTAGGTGTAATGGCCTAGGTTGTATACTCTCAAGGGCTAGTGGGGTTGTTGGGTTGAAACATTTGTTTGGAACATCTGAAAGCAGACCATCCACACCCTAACTTTAAGGAAGTTAACAGTGCAATACCTCAATGTTATCCGCGCCGAGCTGACTGACAGCCTCTTCTTCGCTGAGCCCCACGCAGCTGTACTCAAGAGGGGTGAACACTGTCGTCGCTACGTTGTGGTAGTCCATCTGTATCTTGCTGCTGCCGTATAGTCGGGACGCCAACAGCTTGCCTGCCTGCACCGCTACCGGCGTCAATTCGGGTCTTTTCTGCAAACAGATTGGACATACACATCATGAGCACAATTAAGAACACAGACCGACCACAAATTGAGTTGATCTGTTTAAGATTATTGAGGGCCGATATATTTTAAGCAAAAGCAACAGATAGATAGTTGAGATAAGCCAATCTTTTCCCTTTTTTTTGAAAGCACAATTAGGTTTTAAATTTTAATTGGGTAAATGGGAATAGATTAAAAGTGTATTAAAAAAAAATCTGAATTTTTTCAGGACCAAAAAACTTCATCATTGTAAAGCATTATTTATCGAAACTGATATCATGTCTGTCATTAGTTAGTGTGTTTACAAAGTATCTGTTTTAATTAAAATAAACATTCACAAATCATTCAAAGATCAAAAGAGTCAGTTTATCCAAAACCCTGAATTATCACACTTTGTTGGGAAAAAAATTACGTTTCCTGATAGCTTTCATAATTTTCCAGTCCAATTTCAAAGGCTCTGTTTACTTGGTATCACCTGGCACCAAAAGAATTCTTATTTAACAGATTAAAATCAATTTTGAAAAGTTCACCTTTTAAATAACAAGCTTGATTTCAATACTTTGTATAAACTAATGTTTCTAGATTAGGTAATATTGTTTTCAAGCTTACTGTGAGCAATGTTTTTCAACTTCATCAAAATGTATGTCATTGCTGAAATTACCTAATGATCAATAAATCTGTCTATTTTCTATTACAAGTGCCAAATCTTTTCTAGTTTTATAGTAAGATGAAAATTAACACTCAGCATCTTTACATTATCTGTGTAATTTACCACAAGTCTTAGAGGTGTAGAATTTTACGTAGAAGTTCATTACGTTATGAAATCAATTTGGGAAAACGCCAAATTCTGAATATTAAAAAGAGTACCTGGTGACCGAGCTTTGCTCCGATAGAATAAGACATGTATTATACAAGTTAATTAGCAAAATTAAAACACATTTATTACTCAATGAAAACATTTATGTAGTTTAAATAAAACCTGATTTCATATACCTTAATTAATATAGCATAAACACTGAACAAAAATATTTTCCCGGGTGGGTTCGATCTCAAAACCTTCAGCAAATGAAACCAATACGCTACCACTGAGCCTTTGGCGTCGGCAAAGTTGCTGATGTCGTTTAAGGTGTTTTATCCAACCTCAATTGTTTTAGCTGATCATAAACTGATTATTCAATTAATTATCCATACAGATATTACTAGCCTGTGATCAACTGATTTTGTTAGAAACGGATGAGGATTGAAAAGCAGAACAGAAATTTAATTTACACCAATTAATTAGTTTGTTACAGTGGCTTCAAGCAATATAATAAATACGTTTTCTATTAAAACACAAAAGATTTTGGAAATACTTTTTTCTGCTTTTATTTCGCACAGTTATTTTACCCTTTAGATTTTATACATAAAATAAATATTTATGCAACCTCTATACACATACTGTTCACCACCATCTTCAATCAACAACTGTGAAACGGTTATAAACAGATGTTTTGATTTGTATTGTTTACATTTGATTCTCCATAAGCATAATGTTAACTTTTTAGATTTTAAACTTAAATATTACAAGAAAACCGGAATTTTCCTGGATATTAGACCTATCTAGAACTTATTTTCTACTCGGAAATAAGTTATTTACAAAACTTAAAGAAAATCGTTAGAGCCGTTTTCGAGATCTGTGATATACAAACCTTGCTCGTTTTAGTATTGAATACAAATATTGCAAACCCAAATGCCCTTAAAGGTTTCATGGTAATTGCTAACAATAATCGTCGGATTTTGTGCTAAAATTAGGCAGATCGAAAGACTCAACAAAAATTGAAGAACTCACATGTAAAACATCGCCGACAGCATAGATGTGGGCGACGTTGGTCTGCTCCTGCTTGGCGTCGATCTTACTGTTGTCTGGAATGACGTGGATGCCAGCGTTGCTGACCTTGAGCTCCGACGTGAGCGCCCGTCGTCCGGTAGCAATCAGAACAGTGTCAAAGTCGCCTTCTTGCTCTGACCCGTCCTACACACACAAAACGTGTTATTTTTCCAATAGGAAATATACCTACAGCCACAATAAGCTTATCTAGATTGTATTTTGACGTCAAACTCTTATATTATGTATATAATTTGATTGTATGAAATGATCAACATAAATTGAATATTTTCACTAAGATATAGAAATTAGAGTGGAGCTTAGATTGTGGTGTTGGTTGATCATCAGTTAATGGAGCTAAAAATAATAACATATGATGTGAAATTCCAATTCATGTGACCTGTTTGCCTGTGTTAATAATGTTAGCATCTGCTCAAATCATTGTTAGTTGCTCAGTATGATTAATCATATAATAATTAATGCTCATCAGTTATTGATTTGTTCCCTCTTTTAATTGGAAAATACCTATATGGTACAGTTATAGACAGCACATAACCCTACCGTTGTCACATGGACTAGTCAGAGGAATGGTTTCGAACGAGCAAAATTTGACTTGATGGGAGCATTGTCCCATAGCTACCGTGTTGGTTTTTACAGGAATAAGTTGATAATGCAAGCTATGTAAGATTTATTCACTAAACTTATCGCTTAGAAAACAGTCAAAATTCTATGATCTTATTCAAAATTTATAGTATAGGGAGGAAACTAAAATAGTGCACATCTTGAACCCCAAACATTTTAATTCCACAATCAAGTTCTAAATCTAATGAAATTAATTTAATTTATTAAATTAACAATTAGTTGGACTTTTCCAACACGTCTTGTGTTTAAAATCTACACAAAAATTTGAGAGTTGATTAAACTACTCCCGCTTTCAAGTGCTTAACGATATTTATACAAACAAAGGGTTACTTCGCAAAGGGTATTATTAGTTTAGCTCAGAGTCGGAGTGTTAGTGTCGTTGGATTGCAATTTTTCGAATGTAGAAAATAGGCTAAGTAGAGTGTTTTGTTTACTATTTAATTCTATAGTTATATTTTTTGTTGTGTTTTTTGACCGGTTTCTTTTCTATATAAAAATAACCTTTTGTATAAATGTAAATATTGTTAGGCACTTGAAAACGGGAGTAGTTTAACCAACTCTCGAAACGTTGTTTGGATTTTAAACACAAGACACATTAGAAAAGTCCTAATTGTTAATTTAATAATTAATAACCAACACTATCATGAATTTTCAAAACTCTGGTAATTTAATTTAATCGAAATTTCAGTTAAAAGTGATACCAAAGATGAGAAATAATATAATTTTAAAGTCACTTAATCTTCATTTTCAAGATAATTGGCTCACACCAAAGTTGAAATAAGTTTTCAAAAAGTTATTAAATATATATTTGTACATGAGTAATTAATCAATTAATTTACATATTAAGGATATTTAATTAATTTTTTGTTGCATAATGGATTGAAACTTTTTCTTCTGTATTTTTTGGAAGTAGATCCCACTGGAAAATTCATATCAATCCTCTAGATTAATGAGGTAACCCAAATCATTGGGCACAAATCTTGAGATACTACTTAAATCCTATGATCCATTTATCAAATATTTACTCAAGTTGATAAACGGCCATAGTAGATTTCACAATCCCTAGAAACAATTAGTTCATTCAAGAACGTTTAGGGAAGATAACATACAACACACACATACAAAAATCTTATATCAACACTTTTATGTCTGAAACAAACTTGAACCAAAGCAGCTATTAAGCACTAAAAATCAGGTCCTTTTTACTTTTAGTTGAATTCCACCTTAAAACATAATAATTAGCAAAGCAACATTTCGAGCCATTACAAAATAAATTCAGTTTTCGCATAATATAGTGGGTGAAAATTGCTGGATGTTTCCTTGGAATTTAATCAACTCTCTACGTCTTACTTAGATAACCTATTACTTTTCCTTTCTTCCGTCCTCTTTTTGAATCGGTCTTCGCCTCCACCTACAGATAACGGTTGTATGAGTTGGCAGTATTAATTTACTTCAAAATAAAAAAAGTGAATAAAGAAGATTAATAAACTTCTAGATGAATTTAATTAATATAATTTTAACGTGATATTAATATTCAAATTTGCAATACTACTATATTGGGAACACTATTAAAGTTGAATATTTTTAATACTGTAAAATATAAGATACCGTATATGAAATAAGATATGAGAATTGTTATTGGAAATGGAAAGAAGATTTGGTGTCAATATATACGATGTTGAAATTGTGATGACAAAACAGCATTACAAAGGATAGGTCATATAGATCTAAGTTAATAGCCGTTTACGAATTAATTAGACTTTTGTAGCTCTTGATGAATATAAAAGTGTAGACTCTTACATTGAAAACTTAGAGATGCCTTGGAGTCTACAATATGTGTAAAATATTGACAAAGTTATCAATTAAAGATTCAGAACAATTACATATGTTTTTTGAAATACATTGGTGATGTTAAGTTTAAGTAGTAATTATCCATGAACATTTACAATAGCTGAAAACCTCTGCTGGAAATGGTTATTACTCATTATTTCATAAGCTCTAGGCCACAGATAAGGTTTTATTATTAGGTAGCACTATTTAGTCTTTTCATTCCAACACTCGAATAAATACCCAGGACGAACTCGATTTTCTGTGATTCATAATGTGACTCATACTAATCATACTTCTTTGAAGTAATTTTGCAACGCACAAACCATTTGAAACCACAGTTAGGTTAGGTTACCTCAGTGTTTTTCCACTTGACTCGCAGAGATCCGTTGTCCTGCTTGGTGACGCTGATCGGAATGCACTTGAACAGGAATTTGATGCCTCGTTCAAGCATTTCCTCGGTGAGCAGTGTCGCCATCTGCTGGTCAAACCCTCGTAGAACCACGGAGCGCACCATCACAGTCGCCTGCATCCCCATAGCCTGCAGGAATCCGGCACACTCCAGCCCGATGTCTGGTTGCCACGGTTACGGAAAACACTATTGTTCAAGCTATCGCATCAGCAGTGCAATAGCACTCTATTGTATATCAACCAATATAATATTCAAATGAGAGTATATCAACCAATATAATATTCGAATGGGATAATGAACTATGATTTAAAAACCAGCGGAACACAGCAGGATAAAAAGTTCCAATTTAAAAATAATGTTACACTTTGCAAAACTTTTTTGTTTCTAACACATTCTACAGCGCAACCTTAAACGACTCTTTTGAGCCCCTGATTTTCGAAATTTTGTTGTTTATTGCTATGTGTTATCATGTTTTTTTTTTGGCTGGTGGTAACTCTGTGTATCAGTACCCCGCTCCACCGTCTCCAGTGGAGACTTTCTCCTTGAAGTTTTTCTATTTTCTACCAATCACACCCTGAAAAACTTATATTTCACAAACCTCAACAGTACCTAAGTATTACATCAACTTTACAAAATTAAAACCCTGATAATTAGGTATAAGATAGAACATAAGAACATAGATAAGAACAGTACATTGTATTTTGGGGCTCCAATGTTTATCTCATGGAGGATAAGCAAAAATTACTATTTCACTCATAAACCTATATTTTTGGATGAAACTTGGTATTTAGCTTCATTTGGATAAAACCCACCCATTTATGCTTAAAAATCATAGTTTATGTGTTTTTCATGGTAGCTAACTTACATACTCTTTTCACATGTTAATCATTTTTTATGGACAGATGTTTTTGTATCTGTTGATAAAACTTGGTCAAAATAAAAATGTTTTTGGTAAAAAATGCCTACTTTCAGTGATCCTCACAGCAGCAAAACATGCATACTCTTTCTCACGTTAATCTTAAGGAGAATAGGCAAACTTCTTATTTATCGACAGATATTGATCAAACTTGTCATATTATTGATTTGGGAAATCGCTGAGTACATAGGTCTGCTGCAACAGGGGTATTTTATCTTAATATAAGTATGCTATTTTCATAAAAATATACCTTTCTTAAAAAGGAATTTAAAACACTAATCTTAAAAAGTTGCTAGAATAAGAAAATAGCGGCAAATAGTTGTTATCAGAACAATTGTAGAAGACACATCGTTAACAACAATGATGATAAGTTATCTTAAATTTACTAGGCACACGTCAATCAGTAACACTGCAGCATAACAATTTCTGCACACTCAAGTGTAATTTACACATGCTAAACTTGAAATATAAAATTAACATCTTCAAACATTGATGAAAATATATTAAAGAGATTAAATAGAGATTTAGCAAGAGGGGATTTAATGATTTTTTTATTATTGGAAATTGCTTACTTTTTGCATTAGAAAGAAACTTTTCATTAATCTTCAGAGATAATTATGCAAGCCAGTATGGATTGCATAAAAAAATTAAAAATTGATTTGTTTAATTTAGTTAAAATGTATATAAAACAATCCATTTAATCAACAAAAAGACTAAGTCTAAAAGATGATTATTAGTAAAATAAATACTTGTTAGTTTAAAAAGATTCCAGGGTTCAAATATGCTTACTTTTTTGAAGTAGGATCGTTTTATGTTGGCTCTAGCACCCATTTTTCACTTTTGAAACCAATCCTGCTTAGTAAATGCAGTAGTAAGCAAAAAATAAATAAAATTTCAGTGGAAATACGAATCATTCAAAGAAAATTTATCGAAATCTTCATGTGGGTGGGAAAGCATGCTCACACATGATACGAGATAAAACTATGGAGAAATTAAAGGTTATTTCACACTTTGATAAATGGTTTCCAATGTTCTTTTCATATTTGTGCTTCATCCCTGATGTGTATTAAATCATCTTAAACCAATGAATATGAATGATGATCGGAATTCCCTTATACCAGCTACACATAAATTAGATTTAGCCAAGGATACATCCAGCTCCAATGACGAGTGTGTTGCCAGGTGCTTTGGGCAAGCTGAAGATGTCATCGCTAGTGATGCAGTGCTCCAGAGCCCCAGGGATCTGAGGGTAGTTGGGTCTGCCCCCGACGGCGATCACAAACCTCTCGGCCGTCAACGTGCGCTCCTTGCCGTTCTTCATGCGAGCCAGCATCGTGTGCTCGTCAACAAATTCACCGTGCCCGTTTATGTACTCAATACTCCTGCAATTGGAAAGTAACTGATTGGTAAAAGACTCAATTAACAGGTTTAAAATATAAGACAAAAACTACTTTAAACGAATATAAACGAAGCAGTGGTTCTAATATAGTTTCTTTACAATAAACTACCATTGCTACGCTCACAGCAACTGAAGGGAGTTCTATACTTATTTTTGTATAGTTTTTCTTAACAAGTTCCCAATATATGGGTAAGTAAAATCCAAAGCTCTGTATAATTATCTTTGTTGATTTTTGGAAATAAGTTATTTTAATGTCAGCAATTGTGCAGGCACTTATGCTTTGTGTTTGATAGTTAAATTCTCACAGAAATTACAGGAATCCAAAAATCCTGATTTGGTAGCTATGCTTGCCTATGAGAACACAGAACAGCTTTGTTCATAGCTTAGAGCTACTAGGCCTACCTTTATTTTACAATTACAAGGCAGGAACTCTCAACCAAATTAAAGGTCCATTTAGATGACTACATTTTAGGCCTATATTGTTCATACTGTAATTCAAATGACTGGATTTGAGTGAGCGAATTAGTTCGAGCAAAGCCAATATTTCAGCTGCAAAATAAATGTGTTGACTCTTAGTGATGGTTAAAAACAGAAATTTTGAATCTTGAAATCGAAAACCAAAACTACAAAAATCGAAACTCCACTCGTGAAACTATCACAAAACTATTTATTACTAATGACGAATGTCGCGATGACGCGAAAATTGTGGCAGTTTCAAGTTTTGCGATGATGTAAAAATTGAGTTTCGACTCTCGAAACTCAAAACTGAAACTTTTGTAAATTTCGGTGGTTTCGAGATTCAAGTTTCAGTATCGACATATCACTATTGACTACTTATCATAACAAAATTAGTCAAGAATAATCACTTTTCTCGCAGCATCACTCTAGTGACCCAGTTGACAGACTTTATGTGGTTTTGAACCGCTTCTGTCAATTTCTCCCAGTTGATTTTTATCTTCTCAGGATTATTAATTTCCCAACCATACTCTTTCGCCTCCTGTAAACAAATTTGATGTTTATTGATCTAACATTATATGTTCCCGATGTACATGTTGACATAATTTATTGATATTTTGTCATTTTTGTTTATCTTAAAATCGAAAATTAAAATAATGTCAGGTCTACATGATAATGGTGTGGCAGTCATAGCTGAGTGGGTAGAGTACTGGCCTACCACCCAAAAAATTCGGGTTCAATTCCCGGCCATGACACATGAAATTCAATTTCTCAGACTGCCACCGTGCTTCGGAAGGCACGTTAAGCCGTTGGTCCCGGCTACATAAGTAGTCGTTAGGTCACGTTAGAGGCAGTAGTGCGACCTGAAAACTCTAACATTAGACCTTGGCCAGAAGGTTACACGAAACTCTACTTTTACTTTATGATAATGGTGTGTAGACAAGACAAGACAAGACAATTCTTTATTTGGTAGCACACTCCCCTTGGAGTAACCAGATCCCCTTTATTTTCATCACATCATTAACAAATAATCATATTTCTGTTTAAAAATATTTAATGATCCGGATACTCAGATTAAGTAAAAAATATAGATTTGAAAAATAAACACTTGTAGTACTTGTTGATTAGTTTAAGTTGTATAACTGTATAACTGTTGTATAATGAATCATCAGCTGATATTTCATGTAGGCCTATGCCTACGTGATTTTGACATTTTTCTTAGTGAACAATTCTTTATTTAATGCAAGTTAACATTCTTCTTTAAACCCCCATTCTTTAAACATACAGATTATATATATTTATCTAAATGTGCACTCTCATGTCCTTTCATTTTATCATATTCACTATTTAATTTATTTAAGGTGTATAGAAATTATTCTCAAAGCTATTACAGATAAAATAATATTACAAAATCATTTGACTTACATTTAACAAACCACGTTTATAATGATTAGAAAACCAGAATTTTAATCGTTGTATTATCCATTTCAAAGAGTATATTGCTAGTGAACTGAATTTTAAGTAAGTTCTTGGAAGTGAATAAATGAAGGTCAAACGATTACATAATCAACGAGTACATTGAGACCACCAACATCGATTACTACAATGAAACCGTGTCCACCGTCAATGTATTGATCTTTGGTTAGGTTAAATAATGCATGTCATATCAAGTCAAACAGATGAGCAATAATTTTAACCAGGTCAACTTATTAAATAAAAATCACAATAAGGGTCTATGAATTATTGAAGAAATCAAATTTACTTCAGTTTAGACAAATTTAACGTGATAAAAATCTGATCCATTCAAAACAAAACAATATTAAAGTCCAATAATCGGGGTCAAACCTTTTCATTCAATGGTGCCTACAATATATTTTTATAAGCTATGTAAATTTGATTCCATAAATATATCCAAGTGATTGTAACTTCTCCAATAATTCTTAATTAAATGGTAATTTTTGGATCCAACAAAACTGCTATCACTTATACTGAATGAAATGAACAAATTGTATATATAAAAGGCATATAAATGCTGAATTCACCCGTATAAAAGGCTATCAACTGATGTGTTCAACACAACATGTACATGAACACAAACACATACCATTGCCATCATATTATTATTGTATACAGTAATTGTCTATTACAGGATTAGGAGCTATTACTGTTAATTGTGTTTCATTATTATATAATATATGTATTGTGATGCATTTCATATATACTTCCATTGTATGAAAAGGTTTTCAAAAACGGTTTCAAAAATGAGGTCATTTTTGAGGTGAAGAAATTATATCTCAAAATGGATGTTCTTTTTCTTTTACCTCATATGTTTGAAAAGATTATATGCGTATTATTGTCTATAATGAATCTGCACAAAGCCATCAAATTTGAATAATTCATTTCCCATTGTCCAGGGCAGTGAAATTTACACTTTGAAATTCACACAGTAATTTTAAAAGTATCTTTTCCAGCATTAAATGAACGCCAAAGACTTAACCCAATTGTTAAATTATTGAAATATTGTTAAAATAAAATGGTGTGACAAATGTTTGTAGCCTAGTCTTTGACAGTGATCAATTAAGTCATTTAGATTAACATTTCTAAGTGTTAGAAGAGCTCTTTTAGTGATAATCTAATATTCCAGCCATAACCTGAATCGTCAACAAACTCACCCTGACACACTCGCCCAGCAAGGCAGCTTGGTGCATCAGCTTCTTCGGTATACAGCCCACGTTCACACAAGTACCACCGAGACCCCAAGTGGTACCTCTGGGCGTTGGAGTGACAAAGTCCAACACTGCCACCTTCTTGCCATAACTAACAGCCTCTTTGGCGCAAGCCAATCCTCCGGAGCCTCCTCCGACAACCACAAGGTCATAGTCGTAGGTTGGAGCTGAAACCACAACTTGTGGTAAATAATATAATTTGGTTGTAAACCACTACACAATAGGCCTACAGTACCCCATATTTCCAGCAGTCATGTCAATCAAATTTGATGTTATTAATTTAAGACAACATATTCTTAAGATTATACTGTTGTTTATTATATGAATATAAATTTTTAGAGGGATCATCAGAACAATTGATCATATCTACAACTAAATTAACTGCCACACTGCACTATATAATATAATAAACGTTTAAACCATTAAGGGAATGATAATAATCTCAACACTTGCAAGATGAGCAGGTTTTTATTAAACTAACAGGGGTGCACTGCATATCTGAACCATAATATATATATTTGCATATATTTGCCATAATGGTATTTTTTTATCAATTGAACCTCAAGAAAATGTTGATTCATACATTCTTTTGTCATTATATAATGACAAAAGAATGTAGCCAGTACTATTTATGAATATTATACAGTAATATACTATATTTTATTCATTTTTATTTATAAGCCTCCTGAATTGGTGGATAATAAATAACAGGTTACTAACCTTAATATCCGTCGATCCAATTCTATTTGTCACTATCGTCTGTGAGTTTTGATAGTGGAAACCGGCCGGTAAACACAATACCTAAATTAGTTAAATTTTAAAGTTTTAAATGTACTGTTTTGTCTAAATGTGTGTATGTTATGTATTGAAGAGGATATAACGACCTCCAATGGAGTGAACAATTGACATTAGTTTGAAAATGAACCACGAGTTCGAAACCTGGGTCACAGACGATAGTGACAAATAGAATTGGATCGACGGATATTAAGGTTAGTAACCTGTTATTTAATATACTATAATAACCACGTTTCATTAAGGCTGAATTTCCCAATCAGTTCAGTAAGTTAACGCTAGTTCTTATATATGTAGTTTGACGGAATTTAAGAGTAGGCCGAACAATGTTTAAAGAAAAATGGAACACTCAGAGAGCTGAGGATAGAGACTGTAAGGGACTTAACGCCTAAAACCTTTTTCAAGTCCTAGAGCTTTATGATCCTCCATTTGTGTCTGCCAAACATGTCACACAAGGCTAATATAACAATCACTAAGTTAGTTATGTGAAAAAATATACCGACAATGTATTGCCACATTAACATCGCTAGGTTTAAAATATAAATTTATAAAAAATTATTTAATAAAGGATTTATCACTTAAAATTAAATTATACCAATGTTGTATTGGTAATGTTTAGTGACACTACATATAGTTTTACCTTGTGTAGTTACAAAAACTTTTTGTTTTCTGTACATTTCATCTGTTTCTATTACTTGATAACGAAAACAAATTGGCTTAGACATATATGATGATTCCATAAACATTTTTCTCCTCCTCTTTAACTTAAATATCCCCAGCTTAAACTATTGACTTAGTAGATGTTTAAATGTGGCAAATTTTAGTAGTCTCAGGCAAATTTTTCTGGAGGCATTATATAGAGGATTACCTGTACATAAATTGGATCCCATAAATAATTGTTTTCATAAGGTTAAACTTTCAGAGGTGTTTTAAAAAGTTATTTTATCTGTCATAATGTAGGCCATACAAGCACCAATTAATTGACTAATCTCACAGTCATTACAGTAACACAGCTGATAGATGAAAATTCCCACCATGATTGATAGGCCTATGCTTACTTACTTTTAAAATCACCAAACCTAAATGATGAAACTGTGATAAATCTGGTTTGCTGATAACTATTGTATTTAAAGGTTAGTTCCAAGGAATGTCTCAGCACTTTCAATGCCATAACTGATCACCATTTATCACAATTAAAGAAACAAACTGCATAAAATCAGAGAAACAAATTTTTGAGAGCTCCAAAAAATGTAAACTTTGAACAGACGACACAATGTTCAATAAACACTAGACAGATTTTCCTTTGACCCCGTTCATTCCTGGCGACTTGATTGCCTCGGTGGGAGAAGAGTGTATGAGTTGGAAATAGGTTACGTAAACCAACGAAGCCTTTGCACAACAAGTATCACATTTCTTTTTGTGCCGAGAAACAATTTTAATTTAGTAAATAACAGTCAACATTACAGTGCCTTCGACATGAAATCGGTTTTAATTACTGGGTGCAATCGCGGAATTGGTCTTGGACTGGTGAAAAATTTAATCAAGGAAAATTCATTGCAACATATAATTGCGACATGTCGGAAACCAAATGAAGCTACGGTAAGATATAGTTTATGAATAAATTAAAAATCTAATGCACAAGAGAGATTTCCACACTTACTTGAACCGGTGGGAGCCATGTGTTCCAGCTGTTCACTAAATAAAGAATACCGGCAAACTAACTAACCACAGTCAGGGTAGGAACTAAACAGTGACGATCTGATGAAAATCGAACTTGTAACAGGTACAAAGAAAACCTGCTAGCTAGCACCAATCGCATTGACTGAATCGTCTCGATGACGGTGTGGCCTTGTCGGCTTCTTTCCTGAAAATGATAATTTCGCCAGGAAAGTGTTAGTATTGCCGACGTCGTGGGTCGCGGCTGGCGCGATCTCGGTTTAATGGTGACGACACATTTGCGTCACTAACACTAATGCGGCTAAAACCTTGACTGCCGGAATTCCACATCCACAGTCACGAATGGTGAATGGACAATTTTCTTCGAATCGATCAATTTTATTTATATCACACGAAATGTCAAAATATGGAACAATCTAAGCTCTTCCAAACTGAATGGGATTTATTTACATTACACCACCAATCAGCCTTCTCAACAGTTAGCTCAATATAAATTTTGAACTATTTTGGATGTAGTGCATGCAAATTATTTTTTTTAAGTTTAAAATTCTATAATTTAATAATGAGTGGTACAATTTCAAATAAGTTCACACTATTTATAAATTGCAGTCATTGAAAATATTTAAAAATTACATTTTTCAATTTGTTATATTAATTCATACAAAATTATGATAATAACATAACTTTAATAAAATTGTATTAAGGTTTTGTTGTTATCATAATTTTGTTCCAGTATACATACACATACAGTATACATATGAACTATTAAATAATTCATTCATATTATATAAATAATTATACAATAATTCTGCAAGAATGGTGAAAATGTTATTCATGCTGTTATTGTAAAGATGTGATAATACAGTACATACAAACACAAATTAATTGCTAAATTATATTTTTATGATTTATAAAGTAAGAGGCTAATTTAAACTAATTTCTAACTTAGAACTGAAAATACTGTTGAATTGGAAGTATTCTATTTTTATTATTCTTTGGTGATAATACAAACCTTTCAAATTTTTTAATTGATCTTCATGTTCATGTCCAACTCTACCATGACTATTTAAATTTACAATTTTTTCTTTATGATTTTCTGGCTTCTGTACGCTGTACAATTTCAAATGACTTTCATGGTTTCTTAAGTTTCTCCCACTTGTAGAATCTGTGCTAAACAATGTTTTTATTACATTGGTAGCTGTATGACAGGGCTCTAAAATATAGCTTTCAATTTATTTGTTTGGTTCTCATGTTGTCTGAATTATTGATATGAATAATTCATATCTTTCTTTGGTGTCACATAACAATTATGTGACACCAAAGAAATTAAATCTTGCTTGACCTCATACACTCAAAGCACACCATTATCATGGAACTTTGCATAAAAGTTTTAGTGTTAAGACATACTTAAATTAGGATGAGTTTTTCTCTTTAATTTTTTATACATTTTGTTGATAAATTGTACAGGTGGCTTACAGGTGTGTATCAGAGGCTTAAAAACCTGTGCAATTGTATTAATAATTAATTATTAAGGATATGAGCTTTAAAATATTACGATCACTCTTATTAAATAATTAATACTACAGTAAAATAATAATGTTAAACCTGTAATAATTTTATGCAAACTAAATTGATCTAGGTAATTTATGGATGTCATTATGTTCAATTTTAATGATTAATTTATTACAAAATTAATTTGGTAAATTCATGTTTCAGGAACTTGATAGCATTGTCAAGTCTAACTCAGGCAAAGTCCATGTGCTCCAACTAGGTAAGATCCACTGATGCATAAAAATTAGTATGTTTGACCAATTCACTTACCTTTTGTATGTTCATTTCCATTTTTTGCAAAAGAAAATAATACTTAAAAATATATTGTACTTATTTCAGGGTAGTAATTACCAAAGAAAACAACTTTGATTCTTCTTTCCTACCCATTACTTCATATTTAAAAAATAAAGAATGTCATCATAAAATATTCCAAGTAAAATCCATAATCAAACCAACAGTAACAAAAATAGTGAGCTGTTTTTTGACACTTCAATTACAGTAATTTATAAATGATTTGAGGATGAAAATTATACTGTGTTTGTGATGTAAATTCAATTCAATAAATTAATGACATGTTTTTGGATTAAATATAGTTCTTTATTAACATACATAAAGTAATGTGAAATATGTCTAACATTAATAGTTCCGTTTCTATAATATCACCATATTTTCCAGATCTCAAAGATTTCAGCAGTCATGAAAGGATAGCAAATGAGGTGTCCTCAATTGTTGGGGACGCAGGCTTAAATGTTTTGATCAACAACGCAGGAATCTCCACAAAATTCACACGAGTTAATCTTGTCAAAGCCGAGCAAATGATCGAAAACCTAACAGTGAACACAGTAGCACCTCTTATGCTGACTAAGGTATGTTAAAAAAATTGAAAACGTTAAATGTTACTACCTGAGGTGAATAGAATCAGTAGAGGTAACAGAGAGAAAACATTGGAGTAACAAATAAATGTTACCCTCATCCCTTCCACGGTTTATTTTCCTTCCATGTTTCTAGTGTCTAAGTCACCAAAAATACACCTTCACTGCTTGTTTACAGTACTGTACATATTCAACACAATTGAGTTTGTGCTACCAGATGACCAATTATAAACTGCACCTTATCTAAATGTTCTGATTATAAGTGCAAAAATAATTGACAAATTACAGTGGCAAACTTGAAGACTTAATGTATTTTGGCTGATATTAACTTTTAAAATTAATGCTTCAATCCTTATTGATTTTATTCAATAAAATAATAATTTCCATAAAATCGTATTATCGGGCTAATAATTAAGAGATTGGAGATATACTTGTTTGAGTGATGCGCTCTATGTTTACTAGTTGGTCTCATACTTTTATAATATACCCAATTAAAATTTTAATTTCTTTACAAAACCAAAATTAGTCAAGCAATACAAAATTGTCCAGCTAATAATTTCAATCACCACTGTGGGTGGGGCAAAGCAGTTCAAGAAATGTACACTAACATCCATAAATATATAAGAAGCAACAGAGGTTAGCCCGTAATGGTAATCATATTCTTTGTAATCCAATATAACCAACTAAATTTTAAGTTGGGTCTTGGTAAATCCTACGACTTAAAAATCCAAATTTATTCAGAATACAAATGTATCCACCACTTTTGTCCTTTCAGAGGTAATTAATCTTGTTTGGACAAACCTTGTTTATGAAATGAAGATAACTGTGACCGTTTACTCGTAATCTACAGTAAAATCCTGCCAATCTGCATCTAGTCTGAGGTATTTTATACAGGCAGAGGCTTTTATACTAAAGCCTTCCCAGCGTGTTTGTAAGAGTATGCACAGGAAATCAGGTCAGGTCAGGTGTACTCAGCAGTGATAACGAATCTTTTCCGGCCAATTTGTGTGCCGAAAATATATTTTGGTTTTTACATTTTTCCATCAATACCTAAATCAGAGAAATTTCCACAATCTCGCAATACAGATTAGCGAATTTATACTGTTTGTGGAGTTCATGAAAGAATCTATTGTATTGGGAATTATGATTGTGAATGCTAGGCGCTGATACCAGTCCTGAAGCGTGCGTCGTCTGCCAACGCAGCTCTACCACTCGGCACATCTCGCGCGGCCGTCATCAACATCAGCTCCATACTGGGATCCATCGCAGAGAACAATCAGGGTGGCTTCTACCCCTACAGATCCAGCAAGGTCAGACCAACATCCTTTACAATTTATTAGGGAAAAATTATAAATCTTCACGACTGATATTTTATTTTATACTAAGGTACTGTAATTTGTTTTTACAAAACATATATTGAATTTAATATGAAATTCCAGTGTAAAACATTGTTTGACGTAAAAAGCACACAAAATTAAGACCTTGGACAATGTTGTGGATGTTTTATATAATTATTTTGGATGGGTACGTCCTGTAATCCAACAACTTAGAGGTCGCGAATTGTGGATAGTTTTAAGCGATGGTCGGTGGGTGTAGTGTTCCCTTGTTTGTATTAAAGTCCGCACTATTGAATACTACGTTAGTTTGCAATGACAATCCTCATAATTAGATCAATTCATAATTCAGAGGCTGTGGTTTGGATTCCAAGTTAAACTGTAGGTCCCTTAGTTGCCATCGTCTGTTGGGCTATTAATTAACAGTCCTGTCTAAGGAACATGTCAGCCTTAGTCATTAACAAGACTATAAGATCACGCCACAATCATCCTACACTCATTTCTCATTCATACTTGGCTTAAAATACCTACCTGGGTAGGTTTCTATTTCAATAATGTAATCTAATATAATTTGAAATCATTGTTGTTTTAAAGGGTTGTCTAATCTAGCAGTAGCTGCCAAAATAGGTTTTATTTATCTTCTGGTGGCTTCAATTAACAATTAGGACAGCTGGACAATCATCAAACCCCCTAGTAAATTACTATTTCCGCTCCAGACATGTTATCAATCTCATTGTGAAAAATTTCAGAAGATTCGTTCACCCAAGTCTACACTGACAAGGTTTTATTAAACCTTGTGTGTAAAATACCAAAGATATTTTTCCTGATAAAATATTTATATAATTCCAGCATTCACTCCTAAATGTACTAGTTATACTGTTTATAACTACTATTGGAAATATCACCATTTTATTTTGTTATTTATGGGTTACTTAGACTGCCAAATACCAACTCTGAATAACATTAAAAATGAAATGAGAAAAAGTCTTCTGAAACTGCTTTTAGTTTAACGATTACCACTATGGTTTATTTATCGACAGAGTGACAGTGTCATACTACCACTGAGATCAGCTGAACAAATGGCAGTGACTTAATTCGTCTGGGATTCATCATCCAATGAGTCAAAGAGTTAACTACATTGATTGCCGAACATTGGAAAGTTGAGAACAAAATGAACGTCTGCACACGTTAATTACAAACTACAACTGTTGTATAACTGGACTGTTCGTGTTTGTAGGCAGCCTTGAACGCAGTAACCCGTTCTCTCAGCTTGGACCTCAAGCCCGACAACATACTGGCCGTGAGTATTCACCCGGGCTGGGTCAAGACGGACATGGGCGGACCGCAAGCCCCGCTGGCCCTAGACACAGCCATACCAGCTCTGATCAAACTGTTGGCGACCCTGGGACCTCAGCACAACGGGGGCTTCTACCAATACGACGGAAAACAACTCCCGTGGTAAATGATGGTGAAGTGCCGGTTGTTTCACTGTCTCACCTCGCCCGTGGAGGTTGCGAGTGGTAGTAAGCGTGTGAGGAGGTAGTTGCTGTCATGGTTTTGTACGAATTGAGGACCGAACCACAACAAAAAATTGGTGTCAACAGATGACAATTTGTTATATTTTTATGTGTTCAATATTTTATTTTTATTTTTTCAATATCATTCTCATTTTTACCTAACCTACACAAACATTTGTAAGGAAAGGGGCATGAAACTACTAACCTGTTTACAAAAACACTGTTACATGGTCAACACAACACATGTACATAGTTAACTTTCTATCACTGATTTGACAGTTTTATTTTTCTATTTTAAATTTCCTATAGAGATTTATTAAAATTCCTGTAGTTTACTTTAATTTTCAACAACAAGCTAGTAACCATCATTATCTGGGCAGAGTAACAGCTGTAGGCTTCACCAGCTGTCTTAACACAAATCACCGTTAATTCCCAACACCAGCTGGCTGCAAAGTAAATATTACCTTAATCTGTTACTCAATAGTTATTTGTTTGATGTTAACACTGATTTAGATTAATAAAACTACCTCAATGAGCATTTATACTTGTTCAACTGTCGTTTTTACTAACTGTATTTAGTCCTGAAAATCTTTATAGGTTTTTTTATGAGTAGTGAAAAATATTATGGATTTTCACTTGGTCGATTCAATTACTTTTGTACCATAGTGAAAATTTGAATTTAATGTGCACAAAAGTGATTCTATTAGTATCTGTTAGTATTGCCAATTTTTAATAAACGGTTATAAATTGAATCGTCATTTTGACTCATTTATTTTACTTCCATGTTCAACTCAAATAAATATTTTAGTTATAAGTTATTGTAGCTCTGTTTCACAGGACTTTAGCGGAATATTCCAGTAATAATCACTGAATTGGGGAAAACCAAATACTTTAAAACGATAAATTAAAATGTCAACTTCATTGGTAGAAAAATTTAAATTTTTGAGATGTTTAAATCATAACACCGATGATATATTCAATTATATCTGTTTAATATATTATCTTACAGTAAAAAACTTTATACTTTACATATTACAAACTCTCTTAAAACATTCATCCTCAGTCTAAACAGAAGTTAAAAATTGCAATGCTAACTGTCTGACCTTTATCAGCTGACTTCTCAGAACAGCTGATATTACAATGACTTTACAGGCTGTTTCTGGTCAGCTGATTACAGTTAGAGTTAGAATGTGAACTCTCGGCTGGCAGAGGTGGGAGGTGGACTAGGGCTGGAACTCACTGAACTCAGAGTTTCCTCTTTGATCTTCAATTTTCCCAAATCCTTCTTATCCTTATCTTTTTCTTTCTCTTTTTCCTTCCCATGCTTGTGGTCGTGTTTGTGTTTATGCTTATGTTTGTGCTTCTTTCGATCCTTTTTCTTCTTCTTGATCTAAAACAGTCATGATTATTTTGTGAATAAATTACAACATGTATAATATATCCTAAATCAACCTATAGTATGTAAATATATGACATGTACAATATATAATATATATACTGTACAAATTATAATTTTGATTGTAAGGTTTTCACTGCCAGTCTTTTATACTAGTTTCTTTGCTTTTACAAACCCTACAATTTTCATGTCCTTGTAGAAATTAACTCTTCAAGCTTAGCATAAGCGAACCAATAAAGCCAAATTTCCAGCATGCAGTATAGGTGTAAAACAGAACGGTCTATTTGTTTATGTAAACTTAGAAGGAAAAATATTCTTTATAACACAGCGAAAGCACATGAAATTTGAAACACTAAAATAATATTGAGGAGTGGACTCTAGACATCCTCAAACAAACCTTGGAAGGATCTCCGGACTTGTTGAACATGCCAGGTTCAAACTCGCGAGGCCCGGCTGCGCCGGAGATTCCCGGAAGGGATGCAGAGTTGTCCGAGTAGTACTCCGTCTTGACATCCGTCTCCACCTGTCCATCAATGTTCATATTAGTATCGTAGTTCTTTAAGGCTCCAATAAGTAGCAAGACTGACCCGCGCTCAGCTCTTTACTCGGGGTCGGCACATATTTCTGCACACTGCGGTAAATGTGTTGAATATAGTGGTGTAAACTGTAACTATGTGGTTATCCTGAAATCACTTAGCCTCCAAAAATAATTTTATATTCTAAAAAAATTGTTTTCGTATAATAATATAATTTACCATCCCAATCGGATTTCCCAACAGTTTTGTCCCGATTACTGAGGCAGGCTGACTCAACTGAATACACTTTGTGGCCAATTAAAAAAACTTTGCAAAGCTAAAAAAAATTGGATACCTTGACCCTGGAAGGTTTGTTGGTGTCGTCGCCAACAATGACCTCCACGGTGGCTACACCAAGGTCATCGGCCGTCACCACCTCTAGCTCCACCTCCGCCTTACGCTTCACACCCACCACCGCTGACGGCCCTGCCACCTCCATCGGTTCTGGCTTCACCAGCGGCACCTGTGGGAATCAATTCTAAAATGGGACTGAGAAAATGAATTTTTTAGAAAAAGTTAGGGACAATCTCTGAAAAACGGAGAATGGAAAAAATTGAAAACATCTAATGAGGAATATGGTGTTGAGACTGGGTGAGAAGAACAATTTTAGGTGCACTGAGATAAGACAAAAATTTCTTTATTAAAAATTTTGACGATGAAAAACCACCAGAGATGTATACCAGGTAATAGATCTATAGTTGTGACTGTCAGTATGAGGTTTAAAAAGTTCTATAGAATTTCTAGAAATACAATTACAGTACAACTATGATTATATGAAATAATTGGGACCGATTTAGAATTGGATATGTTATTTATAAACCAAAAATTTTTGCAATAATTGTAGCAAACACTGTTGCACCATATCACTGACTCCACGTCTTTGCTTTGCACTGTTGCGTCCTCATGTTACAAGGCTTACATTCTTGCATTTCCGCCTATTTTTTCGCTCCAAATCAATATGTATCACAGTTCTACTGTACTATATAACTTTTCATCGACCTACAAGAAACTTTACGTTCTTTTCTTTGACTTCAGCTCATTTCTTTCAGATTCCCTCACTTTCCTACATTAAAATATGAGCCACAATGACTATTTACCAACCTCAGTGTCCATGAAGGTTTCTACCTTCTGGGGCTTGAGCAGGGCTGCCAACTCGGGTATGGGCAAGCAAGACGGCTTCTTCTTGCCATAAAGCACATAATACAAGTCCACCAGTGAACACCTCATCCGAGTGTCGTGAGAAAGCATGCAGCTGCAACCAACAACATTATGCTCTAGTTTGATCACAATTGTCAACATAGACCGTATACCTTATCCATTTAATGATATAGTGGGATAGTCTGTACAATTTAGCAGTGACTACGCCATACTTGATACTAGAAATCCTGGCTCCAAAAGTGGAAGCCACAATCTACCCTTGAGGATGCTACATCCACTTATATCTGATACCTACGAGGGTCGTCCACAAAGTAACCTTCGTATTGAAATAAAAAATAAACCAGTTGAGATACAAAAATTGTATTATATACATGTTAAAACTACAGATTTTCTTTACTTTTCTACATATTCACCAAACAAATTTCCACACTTATCATATCTTTTAACAGTTTTTGAAATTTTGTATTAACCCTTCTCAGGCGACGCTCTAATTGGGCATAGACAGACCTCATATAAAAAATTTAAAAAAATAAAAAACTTTGTTTGGTTTTGGTGTTTGTTTACAACACTTAGTTATTTCTAAATAGTTAAAATAAACTGTATTTATTCCATGAATAATTTTTTAAGAAAAAAACAAAAAATAAGAATCTACGTTAATAATGTAATGTTAATTATTACTTTGAGTTCCTATTAATCAAATGTAGTCCATACAGTATATACATATTTTTTACCGCCAACCGTTCGCTAGGCCCAAAAATTTAGCAGATATATCCACCTGCAGCCCAGGAAGAGTTAAAAAAATCTGCTGTCTGAGAACGTAGCCAACTTGTCACAGCATTTTGAAGCTCTTCATCACTAACAAACCTTTTGAGATGCAAATCACTGCTTCATGTACAGGAAAAGATGGAAGTCACGTGGAGCCAAGTCTGGGCTATAGTCCTTTGAATTTCGTCCCTTTTGAATTTTTTCAAAATTTAAATTGTTCTTTGAGCGGTGATCACAAGCACAGCCCTCGCAACGCCTGCCATCAGGCGGGTGTTATCAAACACAACACCACTCCAGTCTTCATCGTGTACATTTGTTGTCCGATTTAAAAAAAAAGAACCTATGGACGAACTACACCTTCGATCATATTAATTGGGCCATACACTGCACTCAATTCACAATGAATTTCATTTCATGTGCTGTGTAGCGTTTTGACCACATAAATCTTATAACACCACTTATTTGACACTTGGTGGGATTTTCTATTGCGGCGCTCATGTTTTTAGGTTATAACTCAGGAATGCGCGATCGTAAGCTGCTCTTTCTTGCACAGCTAGAAGCCCACTGAACAGCTGTGCACACTAATATGAGGATGGCAGCATTACCCCACTATTTAACACCCAATGGCGGTTACTTTGTGGACTACCCTCGTATGAATCTGGCGAATACCTTACTTGAAAAGGTTCCACAGCCTTTGCACCAAGTCCTCCCTGTCGAGCCTGTGGCGATGAGACATGGCATGGTGGAACGGAGGGTTATCACACATCAGCCGTACCAGACCGAACCTCACCTGCACATACATAAAAACACATGTCTTATGAGTATGAAATTGGATATTTGCTCCTTAAATTGATACTTACTTTACTTTACTTTTAACTGAAATGGCATTACCAGGTATTTTAAGCATTATGAATAAAGAATTTAATATGTATCTTAGTCTTGTTATGACTAAATGCTTAGAATAATAATTAAAACATATACTATTAAAAAAATTTATAAAAATAATTACAGTCTAATTATAATTATTTGTGATAACGTAGTATTCAATAGTGCGGACGTTAATAAGAGAACACTACAAAGACTATCGTCACAAACACAAAGTGACCTCCAAGTAGCGAGATGCAAGTCATAAACCAATTATAAAACTATTACATTGTTTAGCAAAAATAAATGCTAGTTAATAATATAATCTATTATTTAGTGTAAAAGATTAAAATATTACTTTCCCATATTTTTGATGATATATCAAAATACAGTAGAAGACAGAAATTTTCTACATTTATATTAAATTATGATTTAAAAAATATTTTTGAGGTATTAAAAAAGTAAGTTTTTTTCTGGATGAGCCATTTCAGTTAATAATAATTAAGTTAATAAATCCTGTATATTAAAAGCGAAAATAAACACACACATCGACAAATATCAACAAACAAAGTTAACGAGAGTGAAAACAGCTGGCCGTAACACTTATGTGTTTATAAGCGTAAAAAGCAGAGTGGGAGCGGACAAATACTGGCCACCATTGCCTTGCAACAGATATCAGTCACTAAATATTCCAACAAAGTAACCACAATGGTTTTCAAGTGCATTGAGTCAAATGAAACATCGCCATGCACTCTATCGGTTGTTTCACAACAAATAAACACACATCGACAAATGTCAACAAACAAGGTTAAGGAGAGTGAAAACAGCTGGCCGTAACACTCATGTGTTTATAAGCGTAAAAAGCAGAGTGGGAGCGGACAAATACTGGCCACCATTGCCTTGCAACAGATATCAGTCACTAAATATTCCAAAAAAGTAACCACATTGGTTTTCAAGTGCATTGAGTCAAAAGCAACATCACCATGCACTCTATCGGTTGTTTTGCAATATAATAATACAATAATATGGCTGGTCAGGTCTATAGGTGCTAGCCGCATCGTGACGATATGCTGTGCTGCGTTTGTAAGTGCTTGCCGCAAGGTAAGGGTTAATGAACAAAACAGCCTTTAATTTTGTTTATGCATAAATTAAAGTGTTTTAAGAGTTTGGAAGCATTTTGATCGATATTGGCCGCTATGTGGGGTATAAGAAGAAAGGATAGGGGTGACAGTACAGTTGAATCAGAATCTAAACCTGATCCAAATCCAAACCTCTTTTTGCTATAACAGCAAAGGTACATTATCTGATAGTTGGATACCTAGGTCAGTTTTTTAACTGTGCGATCAAATTATAGAATTCCCAAACAGCACGATTTAATCCTTGAGAACATTTATATGCTCGGGTTGGCACCACTGCAGACTCACCCCTGGGTCGGGATCCTCCTCCGCAATATCCAGCAGATACTCAAGGTCTGTCCACTTGCCATCCAGTCCTGTGAAGTCCACCAGCATCTCCAAAGCGGTCAGCCTCACCTCTATCAAGAACAGAACACACACTTATCACGGTGCATACCAGATTCCATGTAAAAAATTTCTAATTTGTTCAAACTTTTCTTTTAACCCATTAGGATTTTGAGAAGACAACCAGCTCTATTCGCCAAGTAATGCAACCCATCAGGTAGTGTCTTCAAGAACACTATTTTCGGGATATATTTCACGTTGTCATAATGCTTAGCGATTCGAATCGCTTTAAGTGTATCGCGTCTACCAGTCAACGACATCGTTTTGATGAAAGACAACGTAATTTCGTCGTCTTATCAAGGTTTAAACAAAGATTATTCCAGCTTCAGGGGTATTACTCGACGAAAATCTCGTTGGTTTTTGTTCAAATTGCTGAAATATACAGTCTATCCGAAAATTCGGATATTTATCGGATATTACCGGATATCTTAAATACATTCGGATCGTTTTCGGATATCCGATCCGATCCGAATCCGAACCGAATTTTCGGCTATCAATCACACCTTAATTCAAATTCAAATTCAAATTATCTTTATTCAGTTCAGTTAGATAAGTCTAGTAGATAATCTAACATTTTCAAGTATAGAGATGGGTCAGTGACCAACTCATAATTTTTGTTAAAATTTGGTTGGTACAAGTAACACTACATAATTGACAGATTAGCCAAATGTCAGAATAGTAAGAATTCTACTAAAATATGAATTTGCTTAAAATACACGTCCCTCCCAATAATCCAATTTTTCTGTGAGATGAGACTGACCGACAAACTGTCCATAAGCAGCGTAGGTGCGGAAGAGCGTCGGGATGCTGGGCAGGTGGCCGTACTTCTGCAGCTTACGTATCGCCCGCAGGCACGCTTGAGTCACTGTCAGTTTGTAGCAGGGCAACAACTTCTCCAGGTTCAAATTCCTTGTAATCTCCTCCAAGACCAGCTTTGTGTCAGCCGATAAAGACTCTGCTGTTATCTCGGTCCTGACCAAAATAAGTTCTTTCAAATCTCACCTTATAATTATTAAAATTGAATAAATGTTAGAATACGTAGTGAACTTTGTTTCTTGTAAATAGTGGAACTTGGTTATAACGTCATTTAATGATGCTAAATCAGAGTAACACTATAAAAGAGGTTTTGAAATTTCAATTTAAAACTGAGGAAAAATAGAAAAACAAATTTTTTACATTAAACTCATACTTTTAATGAAGGTAATACACCTGAAAATTTATGTATAAGAACTACTGTATACTGTATAAAAACATTAAAATAATCATGGTAAGACAGTTATAAAAGGCCGTTTCCAAAATTGTATAGGGGATGTAGCTAAACAATAGCCCCACTGATCCGCTGCACTACTGACCAAACTTTCTCCCTTCAGCTATACGTTGCCTTTTTCTCGGCCCGATTTTCTTGACGTTATATACGAGGTTTTAGAATTTACTGATAATAAGTCCGAGGGCCTATTCCTTTTGTAACAACTCTGCAAACACTTCCACGTCTGTATTTATAAAGAAAATAAGGATTAAATTTGATTTACATCACCCAAATGTAGGACCACCAAGGTACCCTGAATAATTTTATTTTATATAATAAGATGAATTAATAAATAAAATTTTCTACGTATTTGGTCATTGAAAATTTTATTTCTATTAAAAAATAAAAGAAAGAGGAAGAAGAAATAACGATAAAAAATATTCCTGAACAAGTTTGGTCCTAGTACTTACCCTTGCTGCACAACAGAGATGACTGGTGTGACGGATGCACCCAGGGCCTCGATGAGTGCCGCCCGGTAGTAGTTGTCCGAGAACCGGTTCTTGCTGTTGTCGTTGTACTTGAACAAGTCCAGCAGGAACCGGATCACTTCCTGCGGGCAGATGCCGTGACTGTTCCGCAGTCCTGCCATCGCCACCGGGATCGTCTGGGAACACCCACACCAATATAATATATGTGAGAATCATTTAACAATCCATAGGCTATGATGGTGGTTCTGAAACTGGGAGACTTGACAATTAAATCTTTACAAATAAGGGTCTTTTTGAATCAGTAGCAAGACGGCAACCAAACCTGAGGCATTAAAGCTGCTCGTTCGATCCTGCTTTCCGATTTGCCAATTAGTTTTCATCAGTATTGTACAGTGGCCGTCTAATCTAACCTTGAATGGTCCGTCACTCCGGTTAGTCCGACCATGCTCAGGCTTGCGAGCATATACCGACTTGTCACTGACGGAACACCTGTCGAGCAGTTGTTTTCGGTTTGGTATCGCTTGCTTGCTTCTGCTTTTCATATCTCGTTCGGTGTCTAACATACAATATTACGTAAATATCCTAACTTTCGGATAGACGGTATAAAATGAACATAACTGAAAGATAAAAACAAAACTTTCAGTTTGATCTCGGTGACACGGAACATCTTTGATTGACTGAAAGTGTTGAAGTAGATGAAAAAATTAACTAATTTATAATCTATGGGAATGCTTGTAGCATTGCATTCCATTCATACATAATTTAGTATTAACTCTTCAAAAAATTCAAAAATTCTTAAAACACTAAGTAAAAAAAACACACAAAACATGCCCCCCTCCCCTAAAACATACAGTCGTAAAAGAAGCCAAACAGGTGTCCACTGCAACCCCAAGGGGAGGGGATTGCTCATGGTCGGGATTCAAACCCTTGTCCTTCCGATTGGCTTCAACCATTGCACTCGACCGTACAAAGGTTTAGACAACTACACCAAAGAGCCACAGTCTAAAAAAGGGCTTATTTGGCTATAAAAAGCATACTCTAGCGGCACAACAGTGAACTTCACGAGGCATTAGTTCATGCATAAGCTCGCAGATGGCAGCACCGTGATTTCTGTAATCATTGTGTAATCGTGACTTGGTAATCGTTGACTAAGCATCGCCGAATATCATCGCGATAAATTGACTCTAATAATCACTTTTCACTGCAATCGACACAGGCGTGTAGACCCCCAAACCAATTACAATTGCAGCAGAACACATTTGAATTACAAAAGCCTATTTATTAATAAATTCACCTTCTGCAAGTAGTAGTGCTGCAGGTTCTGGAAGTTGTTCTGTTTGATGATGTGAGGACAGGAGAAGGAGCCGTAGAGTTTGCGGAATATCGCCAACATGGCTGGAGGGCCGGCCCAGGTGCTCACCATGGCGTTGGCCACCTGAACGACAGTCAGCTGTTAAACAATTGTCAGTGCTCTGGAGCAAAAAGTCACTGGCACAGTAAACCTTCAAAAGTTTGATAATCTGACAAGAGCTAAAGTAGCTAGTCAAGATGATAGTTACCGATTTTCACAAAAATATGCCCAGCCAGTTGGCCTCAAACAAGACTTAGTCTTTTGTTTTCACAATTATTTACAATGTCTCATTCCTGCTCCCAAACCCATTTAATTAATAAATAATTTATAATTAATTCAAATAAGACCCACTTATTTGGATATAAAAACCATACTTTTATATTCACATATTTATTTTAGAAAAATAAAATAAAAATTATCACGTCTTATGAAACGGCAAAATACCACTGTGACTATCAGCTGAAAAATCAAAACATTGCGAAATAACAACTCAACAGGTTGACCAACCGAGCAAAAAAATATTTATAAATGTTTTCTGAAAGACATAGCAACACCATCTATCAGGAAAAGTTGGAACTACTTGAGACTCGTGGTCTGGCATTCAGTCTGCGCTTGGCGTCACAAGTCCAACTCGTTTGTCTACTCCAATGGGTTAACGCACACTAAAGAGACTTACCTTGGTAAGGCAGTGGGCTGCGCGGCATCGCACCTTCACGTAGGTCTGCTCGTTCTCTATCGTGTCGGTCAATGCCAGTCGAGTGGGCGGCGTAGGGAAGCGCTCAAGAGCCATGATGGCCTCAAGCTGAGCGGTCACGTCACGCTCGTGCCTTCAACAGATCGCATATATTCAACTACTAAACTTCTCAACATTTATTTTGATGGCGGCTAAGGCTGCAAGAGATAACAATCCACGCCTGTTACTGTTGACAGGGTTCTCATAGGTTTTTCAATACCAAATTCAAGGACAATTCCTGGAAAAAAACTGGTTTTCCAGGACACTTGTTCCATAAAAAACTCAGACAAGACTAAAAAAATATTTTCCAGACTCTCCCAATACCATAAAATGATATTAGTGGTGTTTTTACAATTTTTATACCTTGAAACTGAGTTATTTATTGAAATACAGAATGGTACACATATTATCAAGGTTTTTCTAGAGTTCTATTGAAGGTTTACCGTTCAGGAGCTATTACCTGAGCTGATACTGCCACTGGTAGTCGGGTTGCTCTATGACGGTGCACCTCAGAAGTGTCATGTCTGGGTCCAGCCTGATCCACAGTACCGGAGAGTCAGCACTGCAACACAAGACTGTCTGCTACTAAACACATTCTACTCATCCCTAACACAATCACATCTTATCAGACCAGTTTAGGAGGAAGAATCGTGAAGAATAAGAAAAAACATACAGCATAAACAGTGCTAAATATGTGTCTATATGGTGTATATTAATATGTAATATACACCATATATGTAATGTGTATAATATGAATATGTAATTCCTACTGTATACAAACTAAGTTGGGCCCAAAATACTACATATTTGAGTATCAAGTTCTAATAGGGCTCAAAAGCTGTGTATTTTTGTGGTGACTTTTCAATAAAATTTTAAATTCCCTGACTTTTCCCAGTTTTCCTAATTTTCCCTGTGGCTAGACACCCTGTGTACTAATAAGTAAAGTTAAGGTACTTACTCCATGGCGCTGAGGTCCATGTCCACCTCCTCACCAGTGCACAATGGTATCTTCTTCTTTTTGTTTCTCCGACTCTTAGAATGACAAGTAATGTCAGCTTTGGCTACAGTGCCCTCTGTTGACAATTTTAGATCACATATGTCATATAAACAATACTCATAAAATCTCAAGTAAATCTTTAGATTTCATTTACAGATCATTTACTTACTAAAAATCTCTACTTAAATTGACATTTTTGGCTATTTCTTTTTTTAGTTTATTTTTTATAGACCTAGAACTGTCGTGGCGGCAAAGTAATTGTTGTGGCAGGGAGGACTACACTAGACGCAATACTGACAGCTCTTACGTAGGTATAATGTAGCTTTTTGGGTGACCTACAATAACTAATTAGAAGTCATTTTTAATCCCATTAAATTCTACATCTGACTTGCTTTTCATATTCTTCATTACAGTTACATTTTTAATTGAGTCACACAACTCTTTAACAAGGAATCCGAACCACGACCTCTGAATTACGAATTGGTCTAATTATGAGGATGGTCTTTGCGGATTAACGTAGCTTTCAATAGTGCGGACGTTAATCCACACAAGAGAACACTACACCCACCGACCATCGCTCACAACTATCCACAATTCGTGACCTCCAAGTAGCTGGATTACAGGATGACGCCACCATCCCAGTCATTTTGTTTTGATCTAAGCCATAAATCCCTCGACAAAGGCTTTTTTATCCATGGGTTTAACACTTTCTTTTGGTAGAAAATTATTGAACAAACTCTATAAATTTCAATTTTCAACAAACACTGAATAGATGATATCTCATTTGAGTCCCTGGTTACCTATCTGCAGGGTGTGCTTGAAGGTGCCGTCCAGCTCCTGGATGGTGACCAGCAACGGCCCGACGTACTTGCGTATCCCTCGCTGCTGTGTGGCGTCCTGCCTCACCTCCAGCTCCACCGTGTTCCTGCAACCATCATCACCACCACCGTGAGGAACCAAGCTTGGAATCTGAATGATTCTTTGATTCTTAGGTGAGGTAAGAATGCCAAGTTTAACTAATTACGAGTCTAAAACCAAAAGTGTGAGGAAAATTAACGAAAACTTGTGTCACAAGAATTTAAATTAAGAGCAGGAAAAGATGCAACTGGATTTAATAATCTTCCATAAAGAAAAAGTTACATTTTTGGAGTACACAATATTTAGATCGGCAGAACGCCGTTTTTAATCCTTGTTAGAAAATAAGAGATGACTAAATTACATATACAGATACTATTATTTTTACGGTATCCTCAAGTACGTTATTTTCACCTCTTTCTGTTGAAGACGAAGCTAAGATGGAACTTTGCATGGCCTCCCGTACGCACCCACTGGTCCACGAACACAGCCATGTCCTTTCCTGACAGTCAACATAATGCATCAGAAACCCTTCAGAAATTACTTTGTATTTATTAATTTATTGTATATACTCACATGGCTATTTGTACCCCAAGTGGTACTTGGCCTCACCAACACACTGCCTCCACATTTTCCTGCCTCTTGAAGTGTTTTCATCCACTTCCATCCTGGGCCATGTCTTCTCCCCATCGGATCGCATTCCCACACTTGTTACATTACATTTCCTTCTGCTCTTCCTAATAATATGGCCCCTCCATCGAAGTCTCCTGCTCTTAACCTTAGCTACTATGTCAGGTTCCTTGTTAAGGTCCCTTAGTTCGCGAGATTATGTTTAATCCTCTAAATGTCCCTTTCCTTTGTAGGCCCAAAGATTTTGTGCAGGACTTAGTTTTCAAATGTGATTAATTTATTTTCTGTATTTTTATCCAGAGTCCAGGTTTCTGCTCCTTATAGAAGAATAGGTCTTATAACAGTTTTGTAGATTTTGATTTTAGTGAGATGAGACAATAATCTTGTTGATAATAATTTTGGTTTGAGCATCATACTTCTACCAACCAAGTTTATTCTGTTCCTTATTTTAATGTATTCCTCACTAAGTGAGCTGACAAAATCTCCTAAATATTTAAAAATAACCTGTTCATATTGTTGTTCTATTTCTGTTTAGTTTTCCTCTTTCTCTGGTCCTCTTCCAAACCTAACAAGTTTTGTTCTGGTGTCATTTATTTTCAGACCCATTGTTTTTGTTTCCATTTTCAGGATCTGAAACATTTTTTGGAGATCTTTCTTGATCTCTGAAAGTAGAACCACAACATCTGCAAAGGCAAGTGCAATGGCACTTGCAACTTCTGCAATGGCATGTGGTAAGGGTGGTTCGAATGGACTGGGTTCGCGGTTGGAATCATTATATTTTCTCTTTTAATGATATATCATAAAATAAAAAATATATATACCATTTACATGCATGCATAGGATTTTTCACTGACTTATTTAAAAAACATTTTTTGTTTGTTAATATAAATTAGTTTCTTTAGTTTTTTTATTTATATACTAGCTGACCCGGCGAACTTCGTAACGCCTCACAGTAAACACATGTTAACTTTAAGATTTCCATGTTCTGAAGTCGAATAGCAATACGGCTTCATTGTGAAAGGTTATATATTCTGGGTCGCTGCATAGTGAATAACAATACTGAAACGATAAAACATATTAATATCATTCCCATAAAACAAATAAATCTGAGTGGATTAATTCACAATTTTCAAATCCAATCCAAACCCAAACGAAACCTAACTGTAATACGGCTTTTATAGGAAAGATATACAACAGCTGATTATTATAATAAACGTAATAATATAAACATTGTAATTATCATATAAACACATGACTTTAATTAATCAGACAGAAAATAAAAATATAAATACATAATCCCCTAAAACCATTAACTATTAACGTGGTGATTAAAGCTGTTCATTTTTTACAGTACACATTTACTTCATAGTTTAACATTAATGAATGATTCAGATGGCATTGGATAGTAAAGCATACGGTATTGCTAATGGAAAGTAAACCAATCAGCTGTAGCTAAGAAATCAAATGTTTTCATTGTAGACAATTTGTAAACAAACTTACTCTCCATAAGGTTAACATTAGAAATTTAAAACGCCATAAAATGGAAACTTATGGGGTTTTCGAAAATATTTTTTTCACTAAAACCTTCCCGGACACATATAGAGCAACTTCCTAAAATTTCATGGCGATCGGATGAGTAGTTTGGCAACGCATAAAGGACAGACAGACAGACAGACAGACATACATTCAATTTTATATATTTATATATATAGTCTTAGGTTTTAAAGATGTCATAGGCGGAAGTTTAAGGACTCGTTCCCCACCCACAGGCTTAGTCCCATGTGGGGAACTAATTTCCAGTATACAGTTATATCATTGTTTCTTGCTGTAAATATGATTTTTTTGGAAATAAAAGGATTATTATTATAAGTGCACTTATCTTCTTACCAATTCTTATTCCATATTCTGTTTTCTAGCTATGTTGAATATATCACTACCTAAACATCTATTGTAGCTATGTTTAATGTATATATCTCTTAGATTTATCAACTATGAGGAAAATCTTAGTTGTTGACCAGTATCTCTTCTTAACTTAGCACTTCATGAAGCTCCATAATTTACAGTTTAGGGAATGGTAATTGAACATTATTATTAACTTATTGAAATTTACTTCAGAAAATAGTCAAAAAATTCATTTATCAACCATATTATTCCTTACATAGAAACATTAACATGATAAAATGGTCTTCTTTATTCTAATGTTTTTAATTGTAATGATTTTTATATTACTAATATAAATATAATTAAGGTTACGAGTTTTAACCTTACCGGTGACAGTGAAGATAGCCTTGGTGAAGACATTAGTGCTGATGAGCATGTGAGACCACATCCCAGCTGAGTGCTTCTGGCTGGCTGCGTTGGACGCTAGAGACAATTGCTTGTTCAGCACCTGGTAATGACAGTACAATGATATATTATTCCCAGTTGAGTAGGACGTTGGTCCTTAATCTCCTTAAGATCAGTTTCTCAACTAGTTCAACCCCTTTACTTTTGGTATAACTGACTGGTGTCATTCATGTGAGCACATCAAACAAGATTAAGAGAGGAGTGAATCAGAAGAAGATAAAAGAGTCAATGTGCCAAAGCTAACAGCTGTACAGTGACTATTTCAATTAGTTGAGATTGTTAACACATACCCCTCGGATCCGCAGTGGACGTGTTACTAAGAACTAAGAATAAATCTAATTTACCTATCATCTGCAGATTCGTTTATTATCGACAAAAGATGTAAAAGTTGACAAACCTGCAACAACAGCTCATAGCCGATCCTGTGCTCCAACATGCGTATTACAAGATGTGCCTTCCTTCTCATGACCTCCAGGTAGCGAGGGGACAGAGTGTGGAGGTTCTTGATGGGGAAGTAGAAGCCAGGGTCCGGGGGCCGTGGCGGGGGGTGGGGGCCAGGACCCACGCTGGGAATGGGGGCGGGAGCCTGCGACGGGTCCATGATGATGCCGCCAAACTGCTCTTCATACTTCACTACCTCCTGTAGCTCCTGCATTACAATTAACCACAATCGGTCAACTTCATCAACTAAATGTAGGCTAATTATAAATTATCACTACCACAGTAAAAACATTAGGTATCATATTTCTTTTTGATGGGTAAACTCCCATTCTATGAAACAACTAGCCTCTATTTGAAAAAAATTTGTTTATAAAGGAATTGACAATACAAACATTGTGATCAGGTAATTGATGTTCTCTATAGATAAGGAACATTCTAAAATATTTTATATCAAAATGTGCCGCTGCTCCAAAAAAGTTATGTAACTATTCCTTCCTCGACTGCATTATCTGTTTCTTTTAGGATTTTAGGAGTTGTACCAATATATATAAAAATATATTTTCCTGCTCATAAAGGCATTGCAACTTGAGATGTTCTGTGTATTCATTGCCAGTTTTAGTATGTAACCTTTTGCTGATGACGCACCATAACTTATAAATACCGTTTATTTTGGATAGTCATAAGTCAAAAATTTTGTACCAAGACCTACGTTTAAAATACACCAGAGTCCCGCTAATCTGAACATACGGCTAATCCGAACTACCTGATGGAGAAAAAGGTTACAGAGTTTAAATTAAAAACGAAGCAATGTAATCTCAATTAATACACTTTAATCTACAGTGCGGTATCACTACGTACACAATGTTAATAATATACAATAACTTAATTTATGGAACATATGAATTAAATTATTGTCTTTTAACATAACAAAGATATCCTTTAACCCAATACGAATTTGCGCAATCGTCTCATAACATAAACATCAAGCATTTGGATGTAGCAGTACACTGTTGCTCGAGATAGGTCGATGTCTTGCTACACTCACAGTGCATCACAATAGATTCGATTCTCCTGGTCCAACTCTCTATCATCTCTTTTCGGCGAACTACTTTTCGAACATTCGAGTTTATCTCCAGCAATGACTGTGATCGCGTAAAAAGTAGGCCTACAGACGGCACTGTTTTATCATTGTTAGTTTTTATATGTGTTTTATATCTAATGTCGAGTACATAACAGATAGAATGTCTTTGCAGGAATACTTGATGCCAACACTAGTAAACTATAATACTTTCAGGCAAAACATGTAGTGGACAAACCTAAATGTGAACTGTAATAATACGTAAGTTAATTCCTCTAAAATACACTGTTCGGGTCAAAAAAAAGAATTTTATTAGTACTTTTAACGCAAATTTTTAACTGCATTTCATTAATATAGTTTCAAGACATTTGTATAAAATTATTTTATTCTTACACCCTTAGTTTTAGGTTTTAATTGAGGATTTTCTGTTTCTAACAATATACATTACTAAACTGTTAAAGTTTTTTATTTATAATATAATTCTAAATATTTCCCAAACTCACTGAGTGGATCCACTCGCGGTAAGCGTTATTCCCGAAGCACTTCTTGGCGTACAGACCGGTAAGGTATGTTGCGATACCCTTCGGCAACCAGATATCCGACCAGTTCTGCATGGAGATAAAACATCCGAAGAACTGTTCAGCGATGGCCAACGCCATTGCCTTGCGGGTGATATACGTTTGGTCGATAATGGCTATCGAGTGAAGAAGGTTTGTGCTGAAATAGAAAAATTCAATAATTCAGAATGTTTACTGAACGTAAACCTTTCTAGCATTTTGTTCCTTTCAATGAACAATTTCACAAGTAGAAATAGAGTTTTGTTCACACTATGTAATTTGCTGAATGTTATGAAACTAGTAAAGAATAAAGGACAAACCGAGTCACATACTGAGTTTGATAATACATCGAAACTTTCACTGCTGGAAGAAGGTTCTGTATATGGTTTTACCACTCAATCGATAAAGAAAAAAAATTCCAGAACAAGAAGTCCGAAGAGTACTGCGAGTTCCGATTTTTTCTGATAAGTCTTTGATCCTTGTTTGAGAAATAAAATGGCAGCTTTATACAGAAAATCAAATTTACTTTAAGAGATAAATAACACACTATTTTTAATAGTTTATCTCTGTGTTTTTTATTAATCTCTGTTTCATTTTATTAGTTGTCATAATATTGTGATTATAAATTATTTATAGTATAACTGTTGTTTTCATAGTATTATAGATTTAGTGTAGCGTTATTTTTTTAATATGCGGATCTGGTTTTTGGTTCAGTAATGATATTTTCTCTTCTAATTATAGGGTGAAAATGAAAATAAATACTGAAAAATGTTTGTATTTACTTCCCTGTGGGAAATTTTTTTAATTCATCTAAACAGCTGTTCTTATAACCAAACTATGACATCACTAACCATATGACACTGTTTCAAATTTTGTTCGTGCAAATTGCTAATTTTTAATTGCGCCCAGAGCTAAGATATATCCATGTCAAAAATGCTTATTACACATAAGATAGTGCCAAACAATGCTAGAGAAAATTTGTCTGCCCTAATCTGCTGTAGTTTTTGTTAGCATGTATATTAACAAATTTTAACCTAAAAAAATAAAAATATGTAATTGGATGTACGTTTTAACAAATATGGATCTCGCTAACAAGTTTTTCAAACTTGGCGAAGCTATGACTGAGTTTTTCACCTGGACCCTGTAGGTAGGCCTAACCTGAGTATGCTGACAGTAGCGTATGCGGCCACTGAAACATCAGCCTCGTCCACAAACACCTGCTTGTAACATGGGTAGGGGTAGCGATTGGCCAGCGTCTCCTCGTAGAACTCAAAGGCCTCATGCATGTAGCGGGCCGAGACCTTTAGCGGTTCGATGAGTCCCGGCAGACAGAAGTGGGTCACCTCGTGCATGTATGGGTCCACAAATATCTCAAATGGGCTGAAAAATTATGAAGTGTAGAATGGCAGTACAGTGAACTCTTTCATATCCGGACTAATGTGGCGACAGCCGATCCACTGGATATGAGAGGGGAATAAAGGGAAGATAGACATAGATCTGTGCAGAACTCCCCTTAATGGTGGTCGAAAACGGCTTAAAAATGTTTTCTAATTAATCTGTACATTTGTACTTGCATGTTTATTCATCCATAGATTTATTTGATGTGCAATAGTCCATATAAACATATATTCCTTTTGAATTTTTACACTAATTAACTATATGTGTCCTGAGGGCCGTCACCATTAACAAATTTGGTCGCCTCGGTTAATAGAGGCTTTATTAGCCAAGGCGATCAGACCTTAGGGCTGCCACCGATAGCGTATCTCGTTGCCTAGGCTAACAGAGGCCTTGAGGAGTTATTTATTTACTTTTATACTTTATACTTTCACTGAAATGGCAACCTACTAGGTATTTTAAGCAAGTATGAATGAGAAATGAGTGTTGGATGATTGAGGCGCGATCTTGTAGTCTAGTTACTGAGTACGGCTGAAATGTTCCTCAGACAGAATTGTTAATTAAAAGCCCAACAGTCAATGGCATATCTAAGGGACCTACAATTAAACATGGAGTCCGAACCACTGCCTCTGAGCTACGGACTGATCTAATTATGAGGATGGTCTTTGTGGATTAATGTAATATTCAATAGTGGGGGCGTTAATCCCCACAAGAGAACACTACACTTACCGACCATCGCTAATAACTATCCACAATTTGTGACCTCCAAGTAGCTGGATTACAGGACACGCCACAGTCCCAGTCTAATATTTAGTGTTGGATATATACCAGGAAGGGATGTATACTTAATCCTCCATGTAAAACTGAATACCCGAAAGAGATCTCTTTTATGACTTATTAACCGTTTAATAAAAGACATATGACAATGATGAACTCATTGTCTGAATATAACCTCATCCTAAAATCTTAGCTTCTGGCTCGATTCTGAAACCCCCAACAAGAACTGTTGTGGTCTGAAGTGCCGCACCCATCAGTATCCCAACGAAAAAGCACCAAACTTAAACTAAAACACTTAAACAATGAACCAAAGTTTTATTGTCTAATTGAAATGAAAAAATGTCAATTAGAGTTTGACTAACCCGACAGCGAGAGCGATGTTAGGTGCGCATGCTGGAGTGGTGAGGACGTAGTGGAAGGTCTTGCGCCGCATGTCTGGAGTGTACACCACCTCCACAAGGTCTCCACACGACACAGCCGTCATGCTCTCGTCCACGGTGAACTCTAACCGCCACGTGCATGGCTCGGCAAAACTGTCCACGCAAGGGAACCACAGCCGAGACGAGTTCTCATACTGGTACGTGAACATGTGGGCGCCTCTCTGCACAACATCATCGTTATAGTCAATCAAATGGATACGTTATATTTCAGTCAGATAAAGCCCTAGTGAGCCTACAACTGATTCAGACATCAAAACATTGGGTACATTAAAAAGTTGTTAAATATGCTCAAATTCATGGTGCCATATGACAGCAAGGAGTTCTGCCTGGGTGGTATCTGTTGCGTTATCGTCAAGTTAAATAAAATAGCATTCAAAACAAATGCCACTCTTTATTAGGTCAATCTACAATCGTAACTAAACACTCTTGCTTGTCAACAACATAAAAATCATTTGTCATAAATAAAATATGGCTAACACGGTATCCGTCAGAGAAACAAGAAGGGATGTTCAGTTTGGATTGTTAAAATACATATTGAAAAAGTCAGTTCATTTTTGGCCCACAAATTACGTTTATAGCTGTAATTTTTTCTTTTAATCTCAACTGCTCATTACCATAGGCCTAAGGCCTGTGCGGTGAATTAAAGACAGCGAGGCACTCTAAGTCGCCGACAGCTGGTTTTGATTCAGCAACCTTTGACTTAATGGGCCAGAACGCCCCCTGATCTACAATGCTAGTAAATGCCAGTGATAAATAAATCAATAAGCTTTCCAGAGAGTATGAAGTATCTTGGTTGTTCTTTGTGTTTGTATTCTCACAGCTTGTGATTATATATGTAAGTTGATGAAGTTGAATGAACCATTGAATGAACTTGATGCCCTACTGACTACCCTTGTGACCCCTAAGAATAAACAGAGGAAGTTTTTAAAATTGTGCCATTGTGTCGAGCGATTTTATAAGGAAGGAATGCAATATTTATATCTGTTTTATTTGACCACAGTAAAAAATAAAGACTAAGAAATCAGTACAACATTTTTGTTTTAATAATCAGTCCATCCTCAGTGGCATCTAGATATAATTTAGATCATAATTTAAATTTTTTTTCCCCGGTTCGAGTTGTAAGTCCCCATTGTTTCACGTCCTGCCACGGCAAAGTAGTCTCTGATTATTTCTTTGCCGTGTAAGCACTGAGCTACAGCCTACAGCCGTACAAGCGCAGATATCACTTATTTTATTGTCATCTAGTACAAGTTAGATTAATTACAAACGAGTAAGACTAAATTTACCTCTGCCAGAGAACCTTCACAGTCGGGGATGACGAAGTGAACGCCTCCTTGGGGCTGTTCTAGCGAGAACTCGACCCCTACCCTCAGGGGCCGCCCTTCCCCCACCACCACCTAGATACACAACCATATGATTTCATAGTGTTACAATCAGCTGTTTAGAACAGCATGTAATGACAATGGAATGATTACTGATAAAGGTTAGACCTAATTATTTAAGGTAGAAGACAATAATTACTGGTGCTCAAAATTCAAGTGAAAGACTATAAGAAAGTAAAAAATTTAAGTGGTGCTGTAAGAAATACTCTTGCAGCCAGAGAACAGGTGTTGGACCCGGACAGTAACAAGCATGCATGGAGGTAAGGCAAGGCAAGGACAGAGGGCAGAGTTCTGTGAGACTTGAAGTAATATTGCTTAGCTGAGTAAAATGCAGTAACGTAGCTATAGCTATAGAGGATGGGGGAAAATGGGACAATTGGTAATTCAAACTTTAAAAAAATGTAGATGATATAATTTATCATATTAATGGACTAATTGTCATATTATCGGGTTTTACGCAATTGATCCATCTGGGCGCTCAGTCTTCCATAACCAGATCCATACATTACATCGTATATTCCAACATCAAGCACTCTGCAGAGTTAAGTTAGGCTGGTTCTTGATATAAATACAAAAATTCTTTATTTTCAAAATGCATTAAGTAGCCCTATTAAAATGGGGTCAGGTAGATTGTTTACAATTTTTATTGTCTTTTTTAATCATTATATGGAATGGATTGTTGCTCAGCTATTCCGTAAGAGCAGTCCTCATTCTTCTTCCAGTGAGGCATCTTAGTTTTTCTGGCAGAAAGTTAAGTAACTTCATACCAGTGTAGGTTGGTTTCTTTTTTTACGTTTTACAGAGAGGGAGAGCTGGTAGATAGTATTTTGTACCATGTCGAGTGTTATAATCATGGAGATTACTATTTTTCATAAGTGATTTTACATTAGCATAAAGGATGACTTATTTGTGCTGATACTACACATACATTAATAGCATAAAAATACCAATAACCAGCCTAACTCAACTCCGCAGAGACCTGGATGTCAGCTAATACTTAGCCAATATATCGGTGTGGTCTGTATTACACCAGTGCCCGACCGGTGTTTGGGTTGTCTGTTAGTAAGCCTACTTGTATTTATGGGCATTGAAGACACAATAAAAATCAAATCATCCACTATTAAGGGCCTCCGAACATCTGTCTTAAGCTCTTTTATGGCATATTTCAGAGATTCTTACAATAATTTCTTTATCAACCTATTATTTTATCTAATTTACATTATTCTAAGCAAGTAGGTAAATTAATCATATTTATTACTAAAACATTTTTTTAAATATACGTTAATACACAGGATACAAAATTGATTATTCATTCACTCTGTAGGCAATTTTATATTTGAACACCAAGTCAACACAGTATAAGATATCTTTGCTACAAAGGATGCAATTAACTTGTAGTAACCTAATCTCTTCTTCCAGAGGCTCAAAGCTTCTCAACTGCCATTATAATAGTTGCGATTGGCTAAAGATCTGGGCCAATGGATCTTTTGTTTTCAAACTACCAACAAAGCCAATCTACACAGCCTATCTTACACTCACATTTTGTTCCATATCCCTACCGGTCTTTTTAACTAAGATCTGTTATATCAAATCGATTTTTGATAAATATGAAAATAAATTTTCTAAACAAAATCAGAAAGTCTCATCTGATACCTGAGCCTCTGGCGGTACGCTGATAACGAGTTCACCTGCCGCATGATCCGGATCTATCTGATTCGCAGCATGAAGATGGGCTGGGGTAAAGTGCTCCAGAGACCTCCTGTCAAAGTAGTAGAAACTAAACCCCAAGTATTCATTTTATACAACAAGTAATTTATAATTTACTACCTAAAAATCTGGAAAAAGCATTGATTACATAATTTGATCATGATCATAAATTGTATCAGTGGACTCACACATATTCTCTCCCTTACTTAATTTTTTTTATCTACAACCTTTAATAAAGTTATTAGTTAAAATTGTAAAACTTTGTTTTACTTACAGTAAAATCGTTATGGAAAATTTCCGTAGTAAAAATCTAAGTAACAAAGTTATCACATTCTTTAAATTTTATCTAAATATGATTTAAAATTTAAGTATGAATGAATAAGCCCTAATTACCATTTTCACAGTATTAAAGAAAACATAGAAGTATTGCCAAATACTTACTCGTTATTTTCTCCTTGGCATATATCCAAAAATGGGTCAAAATACTGGAAGGGTGCTTCATATACATCATTTAAACAAACTCTGTAGATCCGACACTGTTTAGCATTTAATCTAATGAAGCGAAGATTGTCTTTCAATGGAACTATAGTTAGCTCAACAAATCCCTGAAAATATTAGTTATAATGAAATAAGAGTACAAATAGTATGTATAACTAAGGTATTTCAAACTATGACAAAATATGTGGTTTTGTTAAGATTTCTTCAGCTTACTATTCAACTTTGAACAGTTTTTTACTTTATACTTTTAACTGAAATGGCGACCTACTCAGGTAGGTATTTTAAGCCAAGTATCTTGTAGTCTTGTTACTGACAAAGGCTGACATGTTCCTTTGACAGGACTGTTAATTAATAGCTCAACAGAAGATGGCAACTAATGGACCTACAATTTAACCTGGAATCCGAACCACGGCCTCTGAATTACGAATTGATCTAATTATGAGGATGACCTTTGTGGATTAACGTAGTATTCAATAGTGCGGACGTTAATCCACACAAGAGAACACCACATCCACTGACCATCTCTCACAACTATGCACAATTCGTGACCTCCAAGTAGCTGGATTACAGGACGTCACCACCGTCCCAGTCAAGATGTAAATATTTTAGATGTAAATAGGCTAGAGCTTAAAACTAACTAGCCTACACACTAAAATACATCTATGAATTAAAATATTTTGTATTCATGAATGTTCAGCTAGCTCAAGGTCCTATAGCTATGTTTTCCTAATGAAGCTGAACTAAGAGATTCGATAAAAACTATCAAATAGCCTATAACACTTTGTCAAATTATAGAACAGTAATATGAGTTTCTGCTTGTTTTCAGGACACAGCTAGAAACTAGCTAGAAACACACTAGCTGGAAACACCTATATATTGGATATTACAATTCATTGATCAATAATTTACACATAATGTAAAATAACTTAATTAAATACTTACAATAATGCTTTTACGTTGGAAGTTTATTCCAGTTAAGCTTAAGATTTGATGAGCTGTAAAAAAGAATAATTAATTAAAAAAATTCAATAAAATGTGTAGAATGATGATTATTAATAACAATTCAATAAGTACTTCTAACTTAGCCAATATTTTATAGCTCATATTTTAATTGGTCTCAATAGGCTATAGTATAGGGAGAAATTCCCATAAAAACCATTAGTTCACAAAGAACTTATGCTAATTCAAGGAACATTAACTAAACAACCCTTCAATTCAATGGACATTCAAGGGACATTAATATAAACTATTTGGTTTGACTTGACATAATAGGAAGAAATGATACACCATAGAAATGTTCTTTGAATTCTTTAAAAAATCACACAGTTCTTAGAGCCAGGGGATAAAAAATTGAAATTAAAGTTTTTGAAAATAAAAAAATCAACGGGCGGGTTCTCCAATTACTATCTGTTGTTTATGCCCAGTACAAAAAAATACAGTACATAACACTGCTATTATTAATTTAAATTTTCCAACTTAGTACAGAGGAACTTCTCTACAACGAACCTCAATGTAACGAATTACCTGGTACCGGTACAACATATTAATTAATTTTCAATCCCCTTGAAAACGTCATATAGGCTAATTCAATAGAAAATTTACCCCTATGGCCTCTAACGAATATTTATTGGGTTAATTAGTAATTTTTTTAACCCTACATAACGAATATCCAAAGTAAGAAACCCCTACACAACAAATATAACCTCTATAAAAAACATTCCCACGGTACAAATGCCTGTATTACGTATTATTCTTATCTTGGCCATCACTCAAGCAAGTCTAGACTTTAAAGTTTTCATTTTCCTTCCTTCTGTCCACCACCGTAAGTTTCGCAGAAGGTGCACATCTATCAGTGTTAAGATAGTAGTACATATTGTAGCATTTTTTCGTTTGTGATTGACAAGCTGGTGAGTTTTTTTGTGTTGTTGCGTCATGGGGAGAAAAAGTAGTCTAGAAAGGCTCTGTGTCGAATTCAAACGTAAAGTATTAAAAACCTTAGAAGAAAACCAACATAAAAAGAAAGTGGACATTGCAAGTTTGTTACTCTTGCAACAAACGTCAAAAATTATAATAATTAAATATGAAGACGAAAGTGGACTTTCTGGTCAGTGTAAAAAGGCTTAACGTCCCAAATTACAGGACGTTGAAAGTGCTATTATGTTATGTCTTAAACAATGCTGTGACAAAAACATAATAACGTACGAATGGACGTACAATAAAACTGTGTTCATATTTACTTTTATGCCCAGTACAAAAAAATACAGTACATAACACTGCTATTATTAATTTAAATTTTCCAACTTAGTACAGAGGAACTTCTCTACAACGAACCTCAATGTAACGAATTACCTGGTACCGGTACAACATATTAATTAATTTTCAATCCCCTTGAAAACGTCATATAGGCTAATTCAATAGAAAATTTACCCCTATGGCCTCTAACGAATATTTATTGGGTTAATTAGTAATTTTTTTAACCCTACATAATGAATATCCAAAGTAAGAAACCCCTACACAACAAATATAACCTCTATAAAAAACACTCCCACGTTACAAATGCCTGTATTACGTATTATTCTTATCTTGGCCATCACTCAAGCAAGTCTAGACTTTAAAGTTTTCATTTTCCTTCCTTCTGTCCACCACTGTAAGTTTCGCAGAAGGTGCACATCTATCAGTGTTAAGATAGTAGTACATATTGTAGCATTTTTTCGTTTGTGATTGACAAGCTGGTGAGTTTTTTTGTGTTGTTGCGTCATGGGGAGAAAAAGTAGTCTAGAAAGGCTCTGTGTCGAATTCAAACGTAAAGTATTAAAAACCTTAGAAGAAAACCAACATAAAAAGAAAGTGGACATTGCAAGTTTGTTACTCTTGCAACAAACGTCAAAAATTATAATAATTAAATATGAAGACGAAAGTGGACTTTCTGGTCAGTGTAAAAAGGCTTAACGTCCCAAATTACAGGACGTTGAAAGTGCTATTATGTTATGTCTTAAACAATGCTGTGACAAAAACATAATAACGTACGAATGGACGTACAATAAAACTGTGTTCATATTTACTTTCCACAAACAAATATTGTTAACAAATCTACACAATTAACAACGTAACACATGCCTGAAAAATATACTTTAAAATAGAGGTTGGACACATTCAATATTATTTATTTGAAGGTTATAACTAACCCTCCTACATTACGATACATTTTGGCTGAATTTAATCAACCTCATTTTAAGAATGCCACTATGTAACAAATATTTTTCTTAGTTCCTTAAAATTCTTTACATCAAGGTTCCACTGTATATAAATAACACTAACACTACCCTTGTTTATTAATTCCTTGTTTACAACATAACTTGCAACTGTTTTAGTGTTTTTTAAGTTAACAGGATCCTATTATTATTTTAAAATTTAAAATAAATAGTGTCAAAACTAAGATAAAAATTAGTTATCCCTCAATAACTTCATATAGGTTATAAATACCCTAATCAAATCTACCTACCTAGTTTGAATGGCCTGGAATTGTCTGCAGTTCTTTCCTTTCTCATCTTCTAAAACTAGATTGAGCAGATAAATTTATAAGCCAATTCAAGAGTGTTCAAGTAAAGAATTTGCATTCCACGATGTAAACATACTCTAAGATAAATAACTGAGCCTAATTAATTAACATTCTACAGTCTGCTTTGATCGTTCATGTTGACAAACACAATGTCTACTTCTCTTCTCTTTTTCCTTTTTTTTATTCTGTTTCGCCAATGACAAGCTTAGCTTAAGCTATGCAACCTCGAAGTACACTATATTTCATGGAATTCCCATCTAAATTTTGTGGCCATCCCGGGGATCGAACCCGTCACTTCTTGCACTTAAGTCCAAGACGCTAACCGTTAGGCTAGCAGATGCCCTAATTCTCTTCTCTTTACTATCTACTAACATAAACATCCATGCGGGATATCTTTTTGATGCGACGATCGTCTAAGGACAGTAAAGGCTGCAAGCAATATTCTTTCAATATTTTTTGCTTTGTACGTACGTCATCGTTTAAGTCAGTCAGTTGAATATTCATATAGTTTTTGTATTTACTTCCCAGTGGGGGAAGTAGGTTAAATCATGGATATGTGTAAAAGGAATATTTTCAGTTCATCTAAGCAGCTGTTCTTATGTTTCAAATTTTAGACTTACGATTTTTTTATTTCCAAAAACAATATATACATGTAGTTACAATGATAAAAACCATGGAAAAATTTCATCTGAATAGACTACTGATCTGTGCGCAGAGGATGAGTCCATGACGGTAGTCCACATTTATAAGTTCACTCCCACTTCATTAACATTTAAATATAAAAACAAAAAAATAATAAAAATGTGTGTAACATTAACAGTTGCATAAAATTTAGAATAAAACAACGTATATTAATCAGTACCGTATTATCAGAAACATCCGAAGCCTCGTCAAATTAGAGATAGTAAAAATCATGTTCTCGTATACGGTGACCTTATCAGTGTCTCTGATGTAGCCCGCCCAACACGTAGTGGGCACTCACTAACCATTCTTTATAATTTTAACCACTGAGGGACTGACCTCCACAGCATTAATTATTTCGGGGGTTAAATTTCTCTAAAAAATATGTGCAATATAGAAGGACGAGTACCTGATTGAGCTAAACGTTGAACGGTGCATGTCGTAACCAAAATTTAACCTGTTTCTAGCAGGGTACTCATGTTGTATGGTGGTAAATATTTATGTTTTAATGAACAAAGGAATAGATTTAATTTACAGCTGTCTAATACTCAACACATTGAACTCAGTAAAAAACAGTAAATTGCCAAACCCCCCCCCCCAGAGTAAAACGTAACTGAATTATAAAGTAACATCATCATCCATGACAAAATTATAGACACGGATATGTCTTAGCTCTCGGGGGGTATTGGCAATCAGTCAGACCAAAATTTGTAACGGAAGTGTCGTCATATGGTTAAAAGGACAACTGTTAAGAGGAACTGAAAACATTTCCTTTAGATATATCCATGATCTAACCCTTTTCGCATCAGGCAGTAAATACAATTATCAAAAAAATTAGTACGGTATGTGAACTGGTCTGTCGTAGTCTGCAAACTGTAAATTTTTCCATGTTTTGACATGGATATGTCTTAGATCTGGAAGGCATAGCATTGGCAATCTGTCAATACCAAAATTTGAAACGGAAGTGATGTCATGGTTGTAAGGACAGCTGTTTTCAGGAACTAAAAACATTCGCTTTAGACATATCCATAATCTAAGCTATTTCCCAAAGGGAAGTAAATACATTTTTACCCTTAATATTTATATGTCTGTAATAATTATGTGTATAATTAGTATTATGACTCATTCAACGCTTGTAAAAGTAACGGAAGAAAGAATTTTTCATTTGTCAACTATTGAGAGTATTAACTAGTTACAGTTCCAAGCGCATAACCCGGGTCAGTTTCAATGTCGTCAAGGCTCACGGCCTGTTCTGTCCCTAGACGCCTGTCAAAAAAAACAGTACCTAACCAATTTCAATTCGTGTTGTATTGTTTGGAATAATACCATAATAAAGAGCCATGCGTTAGTGCTAGGTTATGTGAGCTCGATAATTTTTTACTAAAGTATTATTTAATTATTAATATGGACATGAATGAAATAATGTTTATTTCAACTACCTTAAAAGCATTTAAAGTTTATTTGTGAATAATAATTGTATTCTATGTAATAGTTCCAGGATTGGATCTTAAGTTTTTCTCTTTACTTAGACAACATAAAGGTACTTCATATATTTAAATATTGATATGATAAAGAATTAAATATTATAATTCGTACATTAATGCAGCAAAATGCTAGTCTGTGTCAACGATGTTGTTATACCTGGAGATGTTGTTGAAGGCATTGCAGGATTGGATGACAAGTCTAGAACAATATTAGGACCTGGCCTCAGAAGATGCGCTGAGCAAGTAATTGTTTGTAAAAGTGGAATCTTAAAGAAAATCAATCAGACCTACTTCGTAGATTCTCATCAAAAACGCTATATCCCTGTTCGAGGAGAATCAGTTGTTGGGATCGTTACAAGTAAAGCAGGTGATTTTTACAAAGTTGATATTGGTGCAAGTGAACAAGCTTCCTTGCATTACCTAGGTTTTGAAGGTGCCACCAAGAAGAATCGGCCAAATGTAAATGTGGGTGATACTCTTTATGCAACAATACTCAGTGCCAGCAAGGACATGGAACCAGAGTTAGTTTGTATTGATGGTACTGGAAAAAAAGGTAAAATGGGAGTTGTGGACCAAGATGGATTTTTATTCACGTGTAGCTTGAATCTAATAAGAAAAATTCTCAATCCTAAATGTCCCTTGCTCAAATACTTGGGGAAGGAGGTACCATATGAAATTGCAATTGGAATGAATGGTAAAGTGTGGATTAAAACTAAAAACATCAAGACAACTATTGCCATGGCAAGTTCCATTTTTTCTGCTGAACATATTCCTTATGATGAAATTCTTCAAAGTACCGACGATATTCTTAATAAACTTCTGTTGTAATAAATTTTATGTAAGTAGGGTAACATGTTAAATTGAGGCCTCAGTAGCCTAATAATTTACTAGAAGCAAGGAAATGAAGTTTACTTTATTTATATGTAGAACATTCTCATGAAGCAAGTTGATTTAATGAAAGTGCTGTGACAAGTATAATCTTTTGAAATACATTATATAAATTTAACCTGCTGGATCAATACGTCTTTTCAATGTCCCTTACATTATTACATTAGGCACAGCAAACATTAGGCATTATTAAATTCCTTCCTTTATGAGATTTGTGTAACTAATTCCATCCAAATTATTGTAAACTGGGTCAAAGTGGCTACAGTACATGAATAGACATTAGCACCCTTAGTAATTTATTCAATAGCCTACATAATAAAACACTACTACTTTAAAACTTAGGTATAACATTGCAATAGCTATATGATTTTTATACTGTGATAAAATTACATTGAACTGTAATTTGTTGAGAAATCATGTTTAGGTTGAATTAAGTGGTCTTGCATGGTTTTAGAGAATGAATACTCTCTAGCTCCATGGCACGTAGCCTACATTATATAGCGTAAATTATAAAAACGCTTAATAAATTATTATAAATTGTAGCATGAATGAAAGATTAATGTGAAAATATTGCAATGTCATGTCAGAAGAAACTACAGTAAATTATTCCCTTCAGAGGCACTTTTTACATTTTGATAAAAACGTTTGAAAACCTGATTTTGTTAATAGCCCTACCTAAAATGTCAGCCTCAATAGATAAGTTAAAAATGTTCGCTGGGTCTTGAATCAAACTGGCGACCATTGAATTTTTTAGCTGAGCTCTATAACTGAACTACGGTTTAAAAAATTATGATAAATATTGGACCATTTATTATTCATGAATCCTTCTATTGTCTTTGCAATTTGCCATGTGAAGTGGCAGGGGTAAGTGCACCAGTGTTTGATAAGCATACTCTTTGGACGGTAATAAAATCCATTAAATAAACCTACAGTAAGTGTAAGTCAACTTTCTAAATAGCTTGGTTATTTGGGAATACAGAAATACATATAAATTAACCATTAGATTTAATAAAAATAAAACAAAAATGTGTAATTTTCACCAGTGTTTCATATTGTAACATTTCCTAATCTTCGATACTAAAGATGTCCAGTCTTTGATAGTGTGATTTCACTATTAAACATATTATTATTTACCAAAAACTAGGTTATTAATTCATTCAAGGGATATTAAGAGGTATAAAAAAATACTACTTATGCTGAAATTGTAATTTTATTTTGATTTAGCATTAAGTAAACAATAATAAATAAATACAAATAAAGAGTTATCATACAAAGACAAAGGTAGATATATTTACATGGTTTTTCGCCTTTTGATCTTTTTACTTTTAAAATTAGATTGGCTCTTATGAGTCTGTGTCACTTAATCTAAATGGCTCACTCAGAGTCAACATCTAACACGCATAAATGACAAAGCAAAATTTGTGATCGGAAAATCCTTAGCGGCCACGGCGAGTACCCTATTGGTGAGCATTTCCTCACACTTAATGCCTAATTGAGGTTCAAGGCCCTGTCTCCTCTCCAAGGGTGTTTTCCCAAAAGCTTTAGCTTTGGCCAAACAATTTGGGCTTCTTTTTATGGTACATCTGAAATAGTGTACCTCTTACTGACAAGCTTAACCATAACTCAACACTTAAGTAGGGATTATTGGCTATTTAAAAAAATCTCAAACATTATCAAACACTAGATAATACAAAATCCAATGTTTTATAACCATTATAACACTGGAGTTTCAGTAAATTTGGGTGTCCAGTGTTTCTTTTCAACCTGATGGCTTTAAGGTTATGTTTCAATGCCTGGACTAAACCTATATTGAAATCAAGTTCACAAATCACATGTTGGAATCTTGAAATCTAATTTTCTAACTTCTTTTAAAATTACTTACCTCTTAACCTTTTTCATAAGAAATTCTTGAAGAGCAGCATGTGAAGATTAAATGAACTCCCTCCAAAACTTAGACAACTTATAAAAAAATGAAATGAAATGAGCATATAGAAAAAAGCTGCTCTGTCATCTGGCACAAAAACAATAGTCTGGGATGAATATTAACAGCAGACGAAAATCATCTTACTATCAAACACTGGTGCTCTTACCTATAAAAAATATTTTCCGAATATTCTACTAATCTTTACAGGTGGAGAAATGTTCAAATGTTTTTAAATTTCCCACAGTTGTAGGCACTGCTCTCAGATTCATAATTTTATGGTACAAATATAACCTTTCAACATAGTATATTATATATATATTCATTATATACATAGTACTTTTAAAAAGGACACCGGTTCGAGGATATAAAAAGATGGTAAAAATAAGTAAACATAATTATTTTTAACTTCAAAACTTTATTATAGCCTATTATTTACAAATCTTTTTTTGGAATATAATAACAAGAGAAACTAGTTTTCACAACTATTTTATAATATATGCTGATTACAGTAAAAATTTGTTACAATAAAAAGTAACTATTAAAAATTTTTATTATATGGTCCTTGAAGAACTACAACCAACTTCAGAATTTAATGATTGTACAAATTTATTTCAAGTACAATTAAAAATACGGTAGGGTATTCATTGAAATTCTAAATTGTATAAAGTTTGTATAACGTTGTTCATTTCTTCTTTTTGGAAATCCAATACCATTTCTGTTAGAATACGAGTTGCCAACCTGAGAAATTCAACTATATTACTCTAAGAAGTTGTCATTGTACTCTTCGTTCAGTCAAAGTCTAAAGAACAGGCAATCCCAAATACTGTGAACTCAAAATGGGCATAGCAATGCCTGGTGGTCAGCAACCAGTTTTAAATTTAACAAAAAAATCAGACATATGCCAAATAATTTGTTTAGATTAGAATAGATTATTGAAACGGCGACCATATCACAATGTAGGTATTTTAAGCCAAGTATGAATGAGGATTGAGTGTATGATGATTGTGGTGCAATCTTATAGTCTTGTTACTGACTAAGACTGACATGTTCCTTAGACAGGACTGTTAATTAATAGCCCAAGAGCCGATGGCAATTAATGGACCTACAGTTTAACGTGGAATACGAACCACGGCCTCTGAATTACAAATCGGTCTAATTCTGAGGATGGTCTTTGCGGATTAACGTAGTATTCAATAGTGCAGACATTAATCTACACAAGAGGATACTACACCCACCAACCATTTCTCACAACTATCCACAATTCGTGACCTCCAAGTAGCTGGGTTACAGGATGACACCACCATCCCAGGTTACATTATTGTACTTAACCATTTTTTTACTGTATTAAATTTATTTTAGTTTGAATTGTATTCTGTTTATATTTACATTGTTTAAGCTTGTTCATCATTTGTATTGTTATAATAACTTTGGGACATGTCCAAAACTAAATTAACTTGTGAGTTTCATTTTGTTTCTTAGTTTTGTGAGACAGAAATTCTAAGTTTTATGGTCAGAAAATTAATCAATCACAAATGAAGAATTTATTTTTAACAAGGACAAGTGTGTCTTGTAAAGTTGGTTGACATTAAGTTTTTAAAAATCGTGAAATCATGAGTCAGTTAACAACAACAAATTTAATAAAACAAGTGAATCAAACTTTATGAAAATAACTTACTTAAAAATTATCATTTCATGATTTAACATTGAATAATTCAAATTGTGGATAGAATTTAGAAAAATATATAACAAGGATTAAAATTTGACATGTGTTGTGTGTTTAATACAATTGACAATTAAAACTACCCACATTAAAAACAATATATATGCAAGTACAATGTGGTGAGTATCAAAACATGTGTTAACACTACGTAATAATTGCCAGTTGGCTACAAACACTAACAACCTACCACAGGTTGTTGCAGCCAGAATTTCACTGCCCAGTGTTTCTACCCATCAGTTTGTTTGTATATGCTCTACAGCCACAAATATCTGTAAATGCTCCTCTAAATAATTCAATATTAAAGTGAAATGATCGAAGTTGGTAGTAGAATCGTATAGTTTTTATTATTTAAATACTAATAAGTAGTATTATGTCAAATTATGCAACAGCTGTGGTTGGTCAAAGAGGATATTTTGCTGATTTGTAGGATTTCAACCAACCAGCTTTATTTATAATGAAAGTTAATTACTATAATTCAACTTACTTGTTTGAAAAAACAAGATTAATTTAATATATATTATGATTATAGTTGGCCTACTACTTTCAGATAAAGAGGAACTTAAAACGATATAACTGAACTTGAACTCACACCGAACAAAATTGGTTTACCTTTAGCAATGTTGTCCCAACAAAATAAGTTAAAGAAGAGTGTCACTTTTACCATGGTGGAGGCAATCATTTGTTTGGGGCATTTTTGTTTGAGGTAATAGCACTCTATATTAGTATTAGTAGGTTGGATTGGACTAGACATATTCAAGCTCTGCTGGGATTCAAGAAACGAGGTGGGAAGGAACACACACACTTGAAACACATTAATGTGAAAGCCTTACCTGTCCACAATGCCCAAAGCTTTCCCATCTTTGTAATGAGGGTTTACTTTATGATAGTTAATCATACTTTGGTGGTAGTCTAATGCTTCTTTTTTGGTCTGCTCATCAATTGTTAGAATTTTGGCATCATTTTTATCAATTTCTTCATCTGTAGGAACAGCTGTAACACAACTGAGGATGTAGGGATTTCTCTAAAATTTTAGAAATTAAACGTTCGCTACCACAATGTTAAATAAAAATTGTAACCGCAGCCACACTGCAAGCCCACAGCTGCAGTTTTGTGGCGGGTGAGTTCTACTTCAATCCCACAGCCGCACATCTGCGTTGGCTAGGCTCACTAACCCCTTTGGCAAGTAATGTTTTTTCCTTCACTTGAGTAAGGACGTTCTGGAACGGTTTGTGTATTAAATTGTTTTTATTTGTTATTAAGGTACTGTAAATTTTTGTATATGTTATAAAACAGCTGATACCGTTGTTGATTCCCTCAACTAATTTTGTTAGTTTTTTTGCAAGTTATAAACAGTAAAAATGAAAATAAAGGTTTTTTATTTTTTCACAAACAGTTCTTTGTTCTATAAAAGTGCAGAGTAAGAAATCTTTTTGTAGCCTCAATGTATTTTACACCAAATTAAAGAGGATATTTGACACTTCAAAACCATGAACAATGTACATACCAGCTTTATTTTTCATAGTTTTTATTCTATGAATTTTTAAATATAAGGAAAACCCCCAGCATTTTTTTAAAGTTCTGTAATATTACGGTCAGCACTCAGTGTGTTAACAATTAATTTTATGTATGTGAAAGCTACTAATTACATAATAGCCGATAAAACCATAATTTGTACAATTGGTTAGGTCACCTCAAATCTACAAGAAACGATTCTAAAATCAGGTGTATATCAAGATTCAAGATTTTATTGTCTGTTTAAGGCATACAATTGGATGCATATTAGACATTGTCAAAGTTAAAGTTTAACATAAAAACATTGGATAAAATTCACTCCAATATAAAACATTGTTTATCAAGTAGATTAGGTACTTAATAAATAAAAAGCTATAAACATATTGGTAATCTAATAAATAAATAAATAAGACGGTTAAAATATTGTTAACAATGACAAAATGCGTGTCAATCAGGAATAAAGAGTTAAATTTATGCTATAAATAAAAACAAGCAAATGCAAACCTAACAGTAACTACATTGAGACAGAACACTACAAATTCTCTAGGTTAATTTACATTTTTCTGCTTACAAGCATGTCAAGAATTTAGAAAACTAAAAAAAAACCAACCTGAACTGCACCTATTTGAAAAATATTTCAAGTTCCTTATTTTCAGTTTCAAGAAAAATTCCCTTACTGAATAAAATGCTTTTTCCTTAAGACATTTTTCTAAAATAACCTTAAACTTTCGGTTCTCTATTTCTAATACACTTGAAGGTAGAAGGTATCTTGTTCATTATTATGGTTGAAAGAAACAATCCTGATCATTTACGTACATTTGTTTATTCTAATAGTTTGCCATCTGATACTTTTATTACCTAAGTTTTAAAGGAATGGGAATAAAATCAGTTGGATAGTAGTACTCTTAGATTAGATTAGATAATTGAAATGGCAACCATACTACAATGTAGGTATTTTAGGCCAAGTATGAATGAGGATTGAGTGTAAGATGATTGTGGCACGATCTTGTAGTCTTGTTACTGACTAAGGCTGACATGTTCCTTAGACAGGACTGTTAATTATAGCCCAACAGCCAATGCCAACTAATGGGCCTAAAGTTTAACATGGAATCTGAACCACGACCACTGAATTACGATTTGGTCTAATTATGAGGATGGTAATTGCAGATTAACGTAGTACTCAATAGTGTGGACATTAAACCACACATTATTATTTTAATTTATTTATTATATTAATTTTATTCAAACTACAAACCTAGAGAGGAGATTTTTTTGTTTTCATCCTCCTTTAGACACAGCAGTTGGACATTGTTGGGTTCTCCTTTAACACTAAAAAAGAAAAATGTTTTTATTAGGCCTACATCAATAATAAATGAAAACTGTAACCAATCTGGAGGTGTGCTAGTTCATTTCTCATCCAATAGATAATGTTGGCTTCTCCTTTAAATCATCGTATTTCTAATTTTTCAATAGAGTCCAGCGTTCCAGCGCGGACGTCATGATCGAGGCTCGATTTTAATTCAGACCGGAGGTCCTCAGCCGTCTGATGGAAATTCAGACAGGAATGGGTTAAGCAGCAGATCCAAAAATATTAAACCAATTATAAGACGATATACATACATACCAAAATAACTACCTTCAACTTGCATACTTTAGTGAATACTAAAAATTACTATTAAAACAAATAATACACAATTCAGAACAAATTGGTTTATTCAAATAATTAATTCTGGCAATATTAAGAATATATTTGTTTTCTCTTACCTACGAGCAGATGTAGGTTTACTTGAACCAGTTGATTTCTGAAAAACAAATAATAGTTCTAAATAGACCAATGAATGATAATAGTAAACATGCAACAACAAGTTTTCCACACATTTTGCCATTTTTACTTTTTGGACCACTTTTACATCTTGTAGGAGGATTGAAAAATGTAATTTTTCTAGAATTGATGACTGATGATCAGATGGGCTAAATTTCACCAAACCTGTATTATTGGGGAGGGGAAACATCTACCGTCTACTTACATAATTTATTTATTTATTGCTATTATCTACAAAACGATTACATTTAATTAAAGTAAACTTTTAATTTTATCACATAAGCTAAATAAAGTTTGACAAAACAATAATTTCAAAAAAATATTTTACATTAACAAAACATTTTTAATAAGAATAGAAATTAAATATTATGAAAGGATGAATTAAGAAACAAATAAAGATCTATTTGTTAGTTAATTGTGGCTGGATCTCATCAATTTAAAACACACATAAAAAACACACGTGTGTATTACTTGATGTGTTTCAAATTGACGAGACCAGCCACAATTAACAAAATAAATAAGTAAGTGAACCCAATAAACAATGGAATGTACCTCACCAACAAACATGTCTTTTAAAAATAAAATAATTATATATATGTGTGTGTGTAACATTCATACTTTATTGTTAATTTATATGAAAAATATTTCCTAAAACATCTTCCTCACATACAAACACAAGATAAAAAAACATTAAGTTTCAAAATACTTTTTAAAGAACAAAGGTTTTTGTAAGACTTTTCAATGTACCTGTAATGCTTTTAAAAATATACCCAATTATTTTAATTTATTGATTTAAATTAATTAAAACAATGTAACCAGACTAAAAGCAAAATAAATAAGCGTTTGTATAGTACCACTACTTGACACAGAATAATATGTTAGGAATGGATAAAAAAACAACTCACTGACTTAGATTTCGGGGAAATAATTATAGTACGTTCAGATGCTGAAGGTTTGATTGTGTTTTTATCGATTTTCTCAACCAAAACGAGTTCGTCAAACCTTGCACCATAGTGTAACTGTAAGAAACATTAAAAAAAGTTGTTATAATATTTGACCTTAGAACTCACTATTGTTGGAAGAAAATTTATTTTTATTTTCATCATAATATATGTATTACATACCTTTCAGGCACAACACAAAAAAACTATATTGATAAAGCAATATAGTCAGTTGTGCTCCATCTGTCTTTCTGTTCGCATACCTTGTTGTGTCGCCCCGCTAGCTCGGAGGCGGAGTGTTGTGTTATTTGTTAACAATAAGTATCAGTAAGTAAGTATATCATTATTGAAAAGATTATATAATTAATAACTGTAACTTGAACATTCAATTTTTAATGTAAATTATTAGGTAATCACTTGAAAATGGGAGGAGTTTCTCCATCTCCAGAAATTTTATGTAGTTTAAAATATAAGAGCGATAGGAAAAGTCCAATTGAATGTAAAATAAATAGTTAAAAAACCATCGCTATCATGAATTTCAAACAAACAGATAATGTATAATTTAACAAAAAATATAAGATTTGTAACATTTAATTTACTCTTTGGTTTTTTTCATAAGCTCACATCAAAGTAAATTTTGATATATTTTGGGAACATAAAGTTGATGGATCTGAAAGTTATGAATCTACTGAGACATCTATCATTTGTAAGATGAAATATAGCAAAATAGAGTTTATAGCAAATTTTACAACGGTAGAACCTTAAAAAACCCAATATTATGTATAATTATCAACGGATAATGAACTGATAAAAATTATACAAATGTCTCCCATGATGTAGTGTCTGTCAGTGACAATCTAACGCCTTGGCTTCTGGGACTTTACACAAGATTATCATGTACTCCAAAGATGAGTCACCGCTGCTCCGAGACCTACTTTTGTTGATGTACTAGGAAGATTTGCTCCTGAAGTTTGTCTAGTCACTAACCCCACAGCTGGACTGTAGACGAAGATTATATAGTTGGTAATTTACCTCCTTCAGCGCATTGTTTTCGCAACTCTAATATTTCAAATAGTTCTTCTAGCCGAGTTATATGTGGGTAAGTCAATACCTAAATATGATGTAGTGAGCATAAATATTTACAAAGTACGAAGTGACAATATGATCTTGTGTGATATACCCAGGTATGTGATAATATGAATGTTTCATTGAAAATCCTAAGTTACCTAACTCTAAACAACCTCACTACACTAGAACCCTTTTCCGTCCACACTGTGACAGCATACCTGATTTTTAGGAGGATCCTGATGTTGAGCTGTGTTCAACTGCTTGAGGGCATGGAACGTGCTGTCATCCAGACTCAACCCCCCATCTTCTAACGGCTGCGTAACATTATGACATGTTAGTAATTCACAAGTTGGAGTATCTAGTTTCAACACTATAAGAATAGAAACCCAAATTATTAGGTTTCAGATGACACAGCAAATTTGATAGAAAATTGCACAATCATTGGGATGTAAAAAGTAAAAGCAGCTGTTCTTATAACCAAACTATGACGTCACTTTTTCAAATTTTGAGCTCGTAAATCGCCAACCCCACCCAGATCTAAGACATATCTATGTCAAAACAAATTCAGCAACAAATGACCAATTATACAGTATAATATTCTGTATTATATATTATAAAATACTGACCTAGTGGTTTCAGATGTAGAAATAACAGCGCATTCAGAACGAAAGAAGAAGTATTGGATAAAAGAAAAGGACTTAATCATTTGAGGGGCTAAAGTGGTCCAATGATGGTCATAAAAGCATAATAATAATAATTCTGATCATATTTTATCAATTCCATTGATTTCTAAGCTAAAAGTATATTCTTTTTGGGAGTTTTTCTACACTTTGGCAATTTCTAATGTTTAGGTGGGGAACGGTCCAAACTCTAGACTTGTTACTACCTACCGTCTACCAATTATTAGAATGTATCATTAATTAATAGCCCAATGAAAACTGGGCCAGATTTGATACGGTGACCTTCAGTTTTGAAAGGCCTACCGCCTTTCAATTTCATTTCTACGCCTATCATCATTTCTACACTCAGCCAGTTATATTGATATCTTGGTATTAACCTGCCGTTCATCGAGGTCACATGTGTTACTCAGATGGTTAGTTGTGCACACCTGATTGGATTATTGAAATGGCAACCTACCTAGGTAGGTATTGCAAGTTAAGTATAAATGAGAAATGAGTGTAGAATTATTGTGACGTGATTCTGTAGTCTTGTTACTGACTAAGGCTGACATGTTCCTTAAGACAGGACTGTTAATTAATAACCGATAGCAACTAAGGGACTTACAGTTTAACGTGGAATCTGAACCGCAGCCTCTGAATTACGAATTGATCTAATTATGAGGATGGTCTTTACGGATTCATGTAGAGTTCATAGTGCGGACGTTAATCCACACACAAGAATACTACATCCACCGACCATCACTTACAGCTATCCACAATTTGTGACCTCGAATTATCTGGATTACAGGACGATTCCACTGTCCCAGCTTATGTAATCGTTCAAATTTTCAATGTTTAAGTTGACCTCGGTCCTAATTAATTTGGATAATCAGAGTTCAACTGTATTCTAAGATATTTATAAACCTTAATTAACCATCGGATGGTCGATGGGTGAGCGCAGCGCTCACTTTTGACCTGAAACTCGGAATATCTATTGTTTAGGGTGTCAGTAGTGAGGGGGATACAGGGGAGGAGGTTAAGTGACCTGTCTCGAACTTTTATTTCGTGACGAGTTACAGTGCAATGAGCACAACTAACCATTTGTGTAACACATGTGACCTCGACCAACGGCGGATACCAAGATATCTATATAACTTATAATCAAAACAAAAGGTTTTCATTTTTGAAACAAGTAACCTTTGTCAACGTATAAACAAAGCTTCTTTGCCATTCTCAGCAATGGTGAAGAACTATCATTTCACGTTCACAACGACATTTACCTCATTCGGGATCATTTCCATCATGGTGGAGACGTTTTCCTCGGGAACAGCTCGTGTGGCGTTTCTATACTGAACCTCCTTGGCTGCAACCGATTCCTTGACAGGACCTTGCTAAACAACCAATGGAGGAAGCACTTCAGTTTGACTCCACCAAGGTAGCACAGTTACTCGTTATACTTGTTGACTGTGCAACTTCCCCAATATTTGAGTTTAGTCAACTTACAACTTGTGATGAGGATCTCGATGCAACGCCAATTCAATGTGTCTTGGAACCAAGTTGGTTAGGTGAGTCAATGAATTAAAAGTTTTATTTTCCTCTCAGGCTTTAATATCCTTTAATAAAACAACTTGGTACAATAATATTCAAATGAAAGATGGCAACTATCCGATAAAGCTCAGCAGGTTGCGCAACTCACCGGCAATGGATCACATTGCCGGTGACCATTGTTGGCACCCACATGAGCATCCCAGTTCATCTGATGAACGAACAATATGATTTGCTCAATTTTTGAAACCTATACAGTATCAGCAAAAGTTCAAAAGATTTTTAACAATTTCTATATACTTCTATCAAAAGTAATTCTAGTAGCACAATCTTGAAACAAATTGTACAACTACTCAGACATCTAAGTTTCTAAATCACGTTCACACTTTTTATATTCTAACAAAGTTCTATATTTGGTTAATTAAAAATTGATAGATAAATGATAAAATTTGGTATTAAAAATAGAAAAAAATGTAAAAACAATCTATGAAATTTGTGTAAACTATAAAATTTGTGTATTAAAATGCGAATGTAGATGTTAGAGGGCTATGTATATAATATAAGTAGGCCTATGTATATGTATAAACACGGTGAAGGCCTATTAACCTTTTAAGGACTACCGCTGTTCTGGAATGTCACATTATGCTGTGCTAAAATGAGTACCCATTTAAACTTTAAAATGTCCAAAAGATTAATGACATTCCAGAGCGGCGTTACTCCTTTCACGATACTTTACATTACTCGTTAAAGAATTTCAACATTTTTTTGCTATCAGACTTAAAACTCAAACCATAAAACAAAATTATACTTAAAAATCTATTAGCAGTTGATCTACATCCAAATTTTACTTAACTTACACAATTTTCCAAAACTCTACCATTGCTCTCCTCATTGAAATTAGATCTGACATTTTCCACATTTCCCTTACCAGATTTACAATCAGGCTTTTGTATTTGCTGAAAGAACAATGAACACGCTAGAAAACACTTGTAACATAACGTTTAACGAGTACAGGGTTTTAACCCAGTTAAAACAAAGTTTATTAATTTTTACACTAAACAAAGAAAAAATAAATACAATTTAACAAACATCTATTGAACAACTACTTCCTCAAAGAAACCAAGAGAGACTAAATTTCTCGGGACATCGTTAGACAGCCATCTTACTTGGAATTCTCATGTAACACAAGTATGTAAAAAACTAGCCACAGGTATATTTATTTTAGGAAAAATATCATCAATCTGTGATTTGAAAACCAAGAAATCAATTTACATTTCTTTTGTGCATAGTCACATTTCATTCGTTTTATCTACCTTTGGGAATACCTAAAAGGAAATTCTGAAGAAATTTTTAGTATTACAAAAGAAGGCCTTAAGAATAATATTAAAATTAAATTGGATTGAATCCATCAGAGAACATTTTTCAAAATTTTAATTTTAATATTTGAATTAATATTGCTCCTTAGACAAAATTTTAACTTTTAAGGCTATTAGTATATCATTACAATTTACAACACAAGACATAGATTCACTTTGGGATATGACAACCACAACATAAGATTTTATCAAAAAAGTCTTACGCCGGAATTAGACTTTTTAATTCATTACCATTAGATCTAAAAAATATAGCAGATTACGTTAAATAAAATAAACTTTTATGACTAATAAGCCTTTGTACTGTTATTTAGAGGAGTTTTACTCAATAGTACATAATTTCTCATTTGTAACTCTGCCACCTAAATAATTAAGATTACACATTTACATTTATTATAACTGTAAAGAATTTGACATTCTGTACCCTCTGTATGAAAAGAATAAAGTATACTTCGATTTGATTTGATAGAATATTAATAAGAATAAAAAACAGTACAACATTTTCGCTCTCAACTTCATTGTTAAATTTAAAACAGCATGACATTAAAAAGCATGTCACTCCTCATAATTTCTTTTATTATATTTCCGACAGAATAAAAGTAGAACTATCAATACTATGTATTTTCAAACCAAGATTTTGTGTCAAAAACAACAGGCAACAGTTTGCTATGTGTCTAAGTTGGCTCTATATGTTAAGAACATTTCTTCTGAAGATAATTGCTTTTGAATGAATTGTTTTGAGTGTTTTAACTGCAATAGATAATTTTAACTTTTGTAATAACTATTAAAAACCATAAACTACTAATGAAAATTTTCCAGAGGTTTTTAATTCTTTTAACAATGATGTCTAAAAATCTCGACACATCACAATCGAACAAACAAAAAAAATTAGTGACTTTTAAATCTGTGGATTATTTATTTTCAGATGATACAAATTCCTATGAAAAAATAGCAGAAATATACGGTTCTAAACTTATTGCCCAAAATTCGCTTAACATTGAAAGTTCCTTTTGATTATTTCTTTGCTTTGCATGACCATCCATCTGTCTGATTCGCCATCCTAACTCCGTATTCTTTTAGGTTTCGATACAATTATGACAATCGGTTATACGCTTGTGAAGTGGGTACATTTATTACCCAAAGTTAGATTGTTGGTTGTTTATTTTAGCCTCATACTAAAAATATCTTCACTGTAAAATCCCAGTTAAAAAATTCTAATTGTTTTGATAAACAAACTTAGAGTTACCTTCTTCAGTGAGGGAGGACCAAACTTGGCTCGAGCTAGAGAAGCAGACTTCCGACGCCAGTCGCCACGCCGTCGGTTGTACATCGACAGGTCGGCGGAGGGTTTGTGTCGCGTCGTCGGTTTCGGCCTGGCAGGCTTGCGACTCACGGTTGTCACACTCTGTGTATCAGTCGAGCTCATCTCCAACAGAAGCTGCTTCATGTAACTGCACGACACCTCAAGTTCCTGTGTAAATTAGACAGTTAAAAACAGTACTGAACGAGATAAAAAAAAATCATACGACAATGGTTCTCATCCACGATTTTTAACTATTTTAATAATAAGTTCTTTGGGCAATTTTTGTAAATTACGATCTATTTAAAAGGTGCTGAAGATAAAATGGTTACTGCACAAGTAAAAAAAAATCAACATCACAGGGATAAAGCTGACCGTTTTCGACAAGTATAACCAGTTTATGGGACGGGTGAATGGTAGTGACAAAGTAATTTTGTGAGGGTCTGGTTTTCCCTCACTGTTTTTTTTCTAAATAAATATAATAAAATAAAGAAAATAAACAGTGAGGGACCACAAGTTTTGTAACCGTCTCACGACCAAATATTGGAAAAAGGTTTATGTTCAATGTAATTGACATCACACTGTACAATGCGTAAGTGTTATATAAACTTAACACGGATAAGCCCCTGCTAAGACGAGATTTTGTCATAAGTGTTGTGGAAGCCTTGGCACAAACTGAAATACCCCCGTCGCAGCAGACCTGCGTACTCAGCGAATTTCCAAATCAATAACATAATAATAATAATATATGACAAGTTTTATCATTATCTGTCAATAAATATGAGAGTTATTTGCCTACTCTCCATAAGATAAACATGGGTAAGAGTATGTAGGTTTGCTGCTGTGAGGAATGCTGAAAGTAGGTGTTTCTAGCGTAAACAATTTATATTTTGACCATTTATATCAAGTTTCATCAACATCTGTCCACAAATAAAGCAGTTTACCTAAACTCTATATGATTAACATAGGAAAATATTATGCAGGTTAGCTGCCATGATAAACACATAAACTATGATTTTTAAGCATAAATTTTTGGATCTCAACCACATGAAGCTAAATATCAAGTTTCATCAAAAAAGATTAGATAATAAGCGAAACATTAATTTTTCCTTATCCTCCTTAAGATTAACATTGGAGTCCCAAAATACAACGTACTGTGTTTAGATTTTTTAATATCTCAGTAACCGTTGGAGATAGAGAAAAACTTTGAGGAAGTTAATTGTGTAGTTTTTTAACGTGATTCTAATTGTGAAGGACAAAATTTGAAATTTTTAAAAATTACATGAAAATACGTAAAAAACCCATTTTTGAGGTACAAAACCCCCTCAAACTACCCGTTCCGATTGCCTGATATGTCTGGTTTACAAACTCGTCCGAGAATATGCAGAAATACACGTCTATCTCATCCCCTCCCCCTGTCTTATTTCAACTACCTACACAGGCCTACCTGACGGAACGGGAACGCGTGCTCCCCAGTGTGTTGTTCCAGGAGGTTGTTTATCGTAGAGATGCTCTGGAAGATAGGCACCACTTGTTGGTATTTGACTCTTGCTCCCTTACTCACATGTTTCGCATATACCTTAACAAAAAAAAATTTAGCCAGAAAGTTACTTCTGAGATTTTTAGTCTGAGCGACAAGAGAGAAGTAAAGAAGTAAAACCTCACTAACTCGACACCCGATAACTCATCAGTCCTTGCAACACGACAGGCAACAGCTGACTCAACACTTTTATCCTAAAGTTTTAGTGCGTTTGACTTTTCAAGGTAGCCTAATGGCGACCTTGAAACCAACCTCTACCTCGAATAATAGATCGGTCAATAGAACAAGCATAGTTGGGGATGGTGTAGCTCACTATTATTTACTTACTAGCTGACCCGGCGAACTTCGTAACGCCTAACAGAAAATACATGTTAACTTTAAGATTGGCCATGTTAAGTCAAATAGCATTGCGGCTTCATTGTGAAAGTTTTTAATATAATCCACAGCTGATTATTATAATAAACCTAATATGTATAAACATTGTAATTATTTTTATTTGGCAAACATATAAACACGTGACTTACACTGATCACTGATCATACAGAAAATATAAATATAAATACAGTACATAATTCCCAAAAACCGTAAACTATTAACGTGGCGAATAATGCTGTTCATTTTTTACAGTACACATTTACTCCATAGTTTTACATTAATGAATGATTCAGAAGGCATTGGATAGTAAAGCATATTGCTAATGGAAATTAAAACAACAGCTGTAGCTTAAGAAATCAAAATGTTTTTATTGTAGAATATTTGTAAACAAACTTAGTCTCCATAAGGTTAACATTAGAAATTTAAAACGCTATAAAATGAAAACTAATTGAATTTATGGAAACTGAATATGCCTAAAGCATGACCGGTGCAGAGACGAATAAAAAAAATCAAAGATCATTAAAATCGGTCCAGTCGTTCTCGAGTTATAATGTGTGTAACTAACACGACTTAGTTTTTATTTAGATTTGAAACCAGAGTCTGTTATGCCTTAATTAATTGAAAATGCATAACAACTTGCAATGTTCTGGATAATTTCACAACCTCTCGCTCCACAATGTGTCGAGTTAATGAGGTTTTTTCTGTATGACAATTAAGTAGAAACTATCTATATCAATGTCATGTGGATATTTAAGTTTGTCGTTTTCACCATGGGCCTAGGACCCATGCGATGAATAAAAGACAGTGAGGTACTATGGTGGGAGGCATGAGTCATAATAATAGCAAAAGGTAGCACTCATGATCTGACAAAAGTCGCCCTCAACAACCAGCAACCATCCTGTTGTTACCAACCACCTGTTGGTTTCGATCAAGCAACGTTCCACTTACAGGTCCAGTGTGTTACCCCTAACCTAAAATTAATAAATTACAGAAATACCACTTGAAGCAGGATTAGATGGGAACTGTGTAGGTTTGCAATCACGCGTATTTCATATGGTCAGTTTTTGGGCTGCATCAATTATTGTGTGTACGAAGAAAAAATATTTGTATTACCAATGGGTTGGATAAAAAAAGCATAAGACGTAATGCCAACATTTAATCAGATGTCGTAAATTTCTTTCTGAATCTCAATTAGTGTCACATTTAATTTCAAACGTATAAAATAATAAAAGGCATATTTTAAAACATCATTTAAGATAACCTTGCTTCAAATATTTAGATGGGCACAAGTTGATTTTATAACAAGTAAAATTCTTAAAAGAATGAAAATCTTTTTACACTGTAAGTATTGACATTGATTATTTGACACTCTAACTGCTAAAACTAGAATTTTGTTCACAATTTAAAAAAAAACCCCAAACCTACCCGATATGCCCTTACCATAAGTACAAGTTTTTTTATATTTATGGCCACCTTAAAACTATGGCAGATTTTAGCTGGTGAAAAAATCTGTGGAAAACATTTCAAATCCAAGGCTTGAGACTAACTCACAAAATGGACTGAATGGTACTGCTCGTTTTCGTATAGTCACTATAACTGTAGATTTTGGAGGGATGATAAATGTGTGAGTTTTATTTGTGAGTTGTGAGTTTATTTTGAGCAAAATTCAGCCTACCTGGATGGCTTGGGTCACACACTTGAGAGCCGCAGATATCTTCGTCTCTAGTTCGCCACTCGGAGATTTTGCTGCTGCCATTTGTTTAGAGTCCTTCAACTGCACAATAGACATAACAAACATTTATAAGGCAACCAGAATTCTCAGAAATAAGTTAATCGCTGAACGAATTATGCAAATGAGGCAACGATTTACTGTCAACATGGAACATTTGACACTAAATATGATTATTTAAAGAGCAAGCCAACACTATCTAACGGATGAGAAATCAACTAGCACTTTTGACGGGTAAAAGAAAACTACTTCGAAATATAAGCAGGCAAAGCACATTGTTGGCTCAAATTATAAAGTGCACGTATTTAATCATTTGTCCAACGAAATAAGGGGACGTGCAATGTGCGTCTTGTCCTTGGACAGGAATGGGTTAATGGAAGATTACTTGAGGTTATTGAGATAAACCAATCACACAACTATCTGGAGTTGCTTGATTTGGTCAATGCGATTGAGTGACAAACTCCTTCAGCGATTTAGAGATAAGGAGAAAAATGATAAGATATCTTTAGACTAGTTAGCCCAAAAGTTATGTATGGTGGCGGAGGAATAACTACTATCTTCATATGCATACAAGCTGTAAGCTTTTAGGCTCCAAATACAAGTACTATACTAACAAAGTTATTCAATAACATTTATTGGACTTTAAACTCACCAGGCGTTGAATCTCATACAGGTGGTTTCTTGCAAACATAGCATCAAACTCGAGACTGCGCTTGATGGCTCGGTCTGCATCTTCGTCCTCGTACTGAACAGATCTCATAGTGACAGAGGAGAGGAGAAGGGATGTCATTCGACCCACCGTTGCTACCAGGTCTTGCAAACGCTTTGTCAAAACCCCTCCGAGCTGTAAAACGTAGCCTATATATCATACATACATAATTTAACAATAAACACTGCTTTACATACTTTTTGACCATCATCAGTTCATATTTCTAGCAGTCTTAGTTACACATTTCTGCTATCACGCGATCAGGTTTTGATTATGTATTAGTCCTGATAACATTGTCACTAGTATTCGACAGAACTGATTTTTAGATTCTATTTATGATTTTATTTTAATATTTAGTCATAATAAAAGATATTTTGCTTCCTAACGAGGATATAAAAGACAATCTAGTATGCTCCAGAGGAATCACTTTAACAAATTTTTTATACTAATCTAGATCGGAGCTTTGGACTGCATAGGCCTATCATTTACTGTGTGCTAGGCTTACCTGATAAACATTGCCGATGTTATTGGTAATTTCGGCCCCAGCAGTGGATGTGGCTCTAATTTCTTCCATTTCGTTGCGCTCTACCTTTGGCGTATCCTGAAAATTATATGCCTTTAAAAACTCTTAAGTGAAAAACATACTTAACAGAATAAACCCTATTTAATCATATCTGATGGGTACTATAATAAATTATAAAGTATAGACGATAAAAAAAAATAAACTTAATGTTCTAATAAATAAATAATAAATAAAAAATAATAAACTAAATATAATATATATATATATATATATATATATATATATATATATATATATCCCCTGGGGGTAAACCAGCTATATACATCCAGGAACTAAATAAGTAAATGTCAGGACTAAATAAATGATTGATATTGAAACCAACAAACGTTAGTTAGATCTATTACATGGATTTTAACTTAATGTTAGTAGTATATTTCACATATTTTTAGATTTTAGATTTTTTTAGAAATTTAATTATATAAAAAAAACAATATAAGTAAAAAACACATTTGTAAAATAAGCTTTTAGCCTAGACTTGGTAGCCTAGGCCTAATGAAGTGGCTATCGCCTGATATAGGCTAAAATTGAAAGTATACAATTGAAAGAGAACAATCAAATAGGGTGTGAAACCTAAGTAAAAGCATAAGTAAATGGTAGTCAATTTAACTACTGAATACGATAACCCTGTAAGAGCAGTTTAAAGATGAAAAACAAATTGTATGAGTAATTGTATTATTCATTGTGTTAGGCCCGTTGGGTGAAGACCCTAGAAATGATGCTAAAGTTGCTTTTAAATATTTTACAATTAAACCTAATTAAAAAATGTCATGCAAATAATTTTATTCAAACGAACGATTTGGTCCTTTTTCCAACCTTGTTATAACTTTGAGGTTGTGATTGAGTAATGGGACTCTCTTCCCCCATATTACAATGTAGGCATATGCCATGATCCGATGAAGCATAAACCTCCGATTGTTTCCACCTTACAAATTCCTGCCACTTTTCTTCGTCTAATTTCTTCTGTCTGGCTCTTCTCACTTGTTTCACAGCAGCCTGCAGTTCTGATTCCTTGACATGCTAACAGCATATTTAATAGTTTAAAAAATATGTCACTATTTAAAATAAGATAAATTTCAATGGCTTCTTTTTTGTAAAATTTGATGAGCCTAGACTATCTTGGGTCGTGGAAGAAAATTGAACGCTTTGAAGAACTTAACACTTTATAACTTTTAAGTTAAAGGATAGCAGAAGGTAAAGACCAATTCGAAAAATCATCATCAAATCATCACAATCCAGGAAAACTTCATAAGTAATAAAAACAAAAATTGTGGTCTGGCAAGTCTACAATCACAGCTTATTATCTGGACAAATTAGGTTCAACAACAAAATACATTATCTACAAATAATAACCCTTAATGTTGAAAAATTAATGACATCACAAAAAGCATTGTCATATTCAGGGCCGCCCCGAAGATATAAGGCATCTGGTGTGTTATGTTTTGATATGCGCCCCCTCAATTAATTGAGTGGCCATTAAAGAAAAACAAGATACACGAATAGAAACTTTTTATTGTTTATCAAGCAAGTCTAAAAATGTACAGAAAAGCATTTATAAAATAGAGATTTTTCTTTGGCCGCGGCACCCCCTTGGCTGTGGCGCCCGTCCCGCCCTCGGGGTGCCCCTGGTCATATTTTTTATATTAAGAAATTATATTAACAGTTTAACACGGCAAAAACTTTCCAAATCCAACCGTCAAATAGTCCTATGACCCTTCTCCCTCCTGTTAGCCTATTCTAAATAATTAAGAGCCTATTGAACCTAGAGTGAACACAGGTATCTGCTAACCTTAACACACTTAATTTTGAAAAAAGACAAAAGTATATCATATTAAAATTAGCATTAAAATCTGAAGATTAAGTCTGCTGTCTGAAGTAATCTATTTGCCTTAATGACCTAGTTCTAGCAATTTGGTTGTCTATGTGTTACTACAAGTAGGTACCCTAGGATTGACAAATACTAGATGGGCCTACCTTGAAACTAAACTTAACACTGGAGTCTGATGTGCTTTGACCACACTTTTCAAAATCTTGGGATGAAGTTTTGAATTTTGAAATGTCACTTTTGTCTGAATAATCGATTATAGATTTATTCAGGGATTTTGAAAGCAGTTTTGGGTGGTTATTCACCTCATTATAATCTCTCATTGGCGTGAAAACAAATGATGATAAACAATTATAATTTCAGTAGTTATGTTAGGTGGTTTATACGTTTTCTTATAACTATTTAAATGGATTTATACATATTTAGAAAAGAATGTACTTTGAACTGAACACTAATACTATACTAAAACGATAAACAAAAATACGACAGGAAGCAGAAACTAAATCAGTTATCAGTGTCACCATAAGATGTCACAACGGAAAAATTTTTACCAGTTTACCGACAATCTGGAATAAGAGTTTTCACAGTGATCCAATAAACAATATGTTCAACAATACCTGCATTTCAAAAATACTTCGCCCTAAAAATGTATTATAATATGCTGCAAATAGGTTATAAATATGTATTTAAAGTTATCTAAATTTTTACGAGTGGCACATATTTTTGTTAAGTGGCAACACTGGTCGCAATGGAAACAACTAACAGCCAAACTGTGTTTTGATTTTTCGAAACCAAAGCAAGCTGTCAAGTATTTTGAATACATCAGCATCATCTCTACACATTATTCGTCCAGTTATAGTCAGTTAGTAGAGTGCGTACTCCAGCTTAGTGAGAAAGAATAGTTGTTAAAATGAACGCACCTCCTACGTTTGAATCGTTTCTTCTATTTGAAGGAGAGAAAAAGTAAGATAAGTTTATTACAATGATTTAAAAACACCACTTTGATTTTATAACCTCAAATCTTTGCTTCCTTGAAATTGTGTGAATTTCTTTCCTTAGTTTATGATTCTACCTGTTATTTCTGAAAAATGTTTTTAACATGATTTATTGGTTAAATCAACAAAAGTCAATAGAAATGGAGCTAAGACTGTAGCACTAGTACCCACTTAGAATATATTTTTTCTGGGCCATTTATGATCTGAAATTTTGTTCTTTTTTTAGAATCATCAAAGAACTTGACACCAAGGTACCCAATGCAGCAATTTTCACTGTAAACAAGGAAGACCACACTCTAGGAAACATGATCAGAAAGTAAGTATAGCTAGCTCCCTGAATGGACGATTATTTGGGAAGTAATTACTACTGTCAAATAGCTGGATACTGGCAATGATACTAAAGAATTTATTAGGGATAATGTAATTAAGCCTCTAAGGTGGCAGTTTAATTCATAGCAAAATCTGCCTCAGCGCTAAAAATAACAAGTGTTTAGACAGAACTACAATTTAGTTTCAGAATCCTGTTTGGAAACTCATTATGATGCTAGCAATGCATTGTAAATGGATTTGTTATGCAAAAGTAAATTGTACTTATGCTGACATGTCTGTTTCAATAAAAATTTGAGTTAAAAGATTTGATCAATTATAACCATATATTTCAATTATATTTTGCACATATTATCAGTAAGTAATAGTATACCAGTAGGAGTACAATTTTCTATCCTTTAGCAAACCCTGTTTGTTGCTAATACAATTGATGTGCTCTAAACCAGGGATATTTTAAAGCCTTTTTTTGTTTTTTTTAAGCGTGATTGTGACATCAATGCTTATTTAACCCTCCAGTGTCCATTACAATAATACGTAATAAAAGACGATTTTCGATGAATTTGCAGTTTTATGTAGACGTGCATAAAAACCATAATACACCATAAACTTATATAATGTTGTATGTTGCCTTAAAGTAGATAAAGTTAATAAAAATGTATAGCCTATGTGTTAATCTTACTTTCTTATTATTACGTACCGGTACCATCCTTTTAAGGCTCAAATTTTTTGATTTTATTTTTTTTTATACGGGTACTATTAAAAAAAGTTGCTTCTCCCTAACGAGTCATGTTAGTTCTGTCATCATAAAAAATATAACAAAATATACAAAATATTAATGTGATGAAGAGAATACATAGCTTAGTTTATATTACTTGTAACCACTATTTAGTGGTGTATTCCAACAGTAAATCTTAAGGTAAATGTAGGTATAACATGAGTTTTAAGGAAATTATGATTTTTTTTATATAAACCTCTACAAAGTAGTCATTTTGAATCTAGGGATTTATGCACATCCTTAGCAACTCCTCTGGGGATTTAAGACATTTTTTTGGGTCCAGGGTTTAAAGGGTTGATAAAAAAAATGTAATTCCTTAACTTTTTAGCCAACTGCTAAAGGATCCAAATGTGCTTTTCGCTGGATACAAGCTGCCTCATCCTTTGGAACATAAGTTTGTACTGAGGATCCAAACCACATCGGACTATACTCCTCAAGAAGCTCTTATGAATGCAATCACTGATCTAATCGCTGAGATATCTCTATTTGAAGAAAGATTTAAGGTGGGTGAAAAAAGCAGAATTTAATCCTTAACAGTCAGAAATATTAGGTTGTTATATGGACATAACCTCATTGTATGCTTATAATGTCCAACATATCAACTGTTATATGCATGTGGAAGAAAACATATTTTAGTTTATGACACTGGTATGTTTGCAGCTATATTATTGAGGGTTAATTAAGAGGATTGTCTGTACGGATGAACGTAGTATTCATTTGTGCGGAAGTTAATCCACACCATGGAATATCCCATCTACCAGCCATTGCATATAACAATCCACAATTACAGGACACGCCACCATCCCAGTAATAAATTTCAACAATAGGATAAATTTATAGCAATACATAGCCCTGACATGATACATGAATAAAATAATAGCAACGACTTAGCTAGATTCGTATTCTTTATATTATGTAATCTACAATCTAATACAGCCGTATTATAATACAAGGACTTATTGTGTTAAATTTAAGCTACAATTTTTTATTATTTTGATCTATTTTTTAGGAAGCAATCAAGGAGAAAAAAGAAGGACTCGACTAAGAACTTTGTAAGGAGAACTTTGAACTTTGTAATTGTTCAAAAAACTTAAGACTAAGTAATTGTATATAAATAGATGTCATTAAACTTTATACTTTGATTACAGAGAACAATTTATACCTTTTTAATCCATTTTATTATTTTATCCCCGTATACATAGTACATGGAGAAATTATTGTTTTCGTCAAAATTTCCGCTTTGGGTCCCCTGAATCCAAAAAAGTGGGCTTTGACGTGATGTCTGTCCGTCTGTGTGTGTGTGTGTATGTGTCTGGATGTGTACAGAGCCACAGCCTACCCCATTGGTCCGATTTAAATTAAATTTGGCATGTATGTGTATATTCACCGTATCTCCAGGCGTTTATTTTTCTTTTTTTTGAATTTTTGATTTTAAGGATAGTTCATCCCTAAAACCCCTTAAAAACAAGAAAAATCCAAATTTCTCAAAAACGGCTCCAGCAATTTTGATTAAAATTTGTTAGTTCATAGTGCACAGAGTACTAAATAATATTACACCACCTGCATGTCTGTAAAAATGATGGTTCAAAAGTTATGGGCTTTTAAGGGTAAAAAAATTTTAATTTTCAGCGAAAACAATAAAAGTAAAGTATAACTTGACGGGCACCATTGAAACCAGCTTAAAAACTAAACAAATTAGTATTGTGAATTATTTGTCTATGACTAACGGTTCCAGAGAAAAGTTAAATTTACTGTCCATGATAAACGCAGTACGTTGTGTGATAGCGCCCAATGTTATTCTTATGGAAAATAAAAAAAATCAATTTCTTCCTTATTTTCCAACCGTTTTCCATGAAACTTGGTATAAAGCGTAAGGTCAAAGCACCCAACAAGACCAACTCAAAAAAAGCTTGTATTACCAGGGGGGGGGTTCCCCCATACAATTCGAACAATTAATTTAACTTGTTTTGAAACAATAAAATATTAAAATGATATTTAGATAAACTTTGAAGAACATGATAGTTTTATTACAGACTGTATTTATTAAATTTACTTAAAGGGGAAAGTATGTGTCAGTCCACTGATACTGTTTCTTTTAGTTATTAAGTAAATATGCAGGACAGTTTCCAGAACCTTAAATTAAAAGTTAAGAAATTAATTGTGATTCTTAATTACTAAGTAACATTTACTTAATAACTTGAAACTAAAGAAAATGTTCTACAAGTTTATGCACTTCCACTGTAAAATGGAATACCTATTTCAGGAAATGTTTTAAACCTATGAATGAAATATTACAAATAAGTGAAGTATGAGGGACATCAGACACGTAAAGGGAAGGATTTCCAACCTTACTGCATACAAGCTTTTGTTGTGGAAATAGTTATTTGTGCCCCAAGGGATTAAAGTGAAAACTTTCGTCCACGATGGAAACTTGTCACCCTCAGATACACCTCGGGTGACAATTTCCTGGGAGACAAAATGGACTTTTATCCCATGATGCACACAAAATTGTTCCTCCGCCTAGAGATAAAAGTTACAAATTACCCACAAAAAGTGGAGCTTCAACCCTGGAATTTTAAGAACCCTTCCAACACCCCCCAAAGACGTTACTTTAGGATTTAGACACCCTTATTACCAGCAAACCTGAGATGTAACTGATAACTGTTCATCTAACCACAACATAAACATAAACATGAAATCAGCTTGATTTTTAATGAATATTACATTTTTAAATATGAAGCACTGCTTTATAATGGATTCCTGCAATAACTCCAAAAATCCTGTAAGGTAGCAGCAAAACGCAGTACTGACATGTGTGCAGAGCACAGTACGTACGTCAAATGGAGTTAAAGGATTAACTAACCTGAATCACTATCACTTTCCAAGTTGATTAACATAACCTCAAAGCAATCAATGCAAACTATCAGCTGACCGTTCAAGAATTAATTAGCTATTATTTCTGATGGTTCATTACAGTGTTTGTCAGATTTCTCCCATGTTATTCTTATGGATTGCCTTTAGTCCCTTGAGACTGAAAACTATATAATTTTTCTACCTTGGGACAAAAAGTATTAATTCAGATATTTAAATAAGGCTTTAAGTGGAGGAAAAGTATATTTTATAATATTACTAGTAAAGCTTCTAATTATTGCTTAAAAAATACATGTGCAGGACTTTTTAAACGGTTTTTTCTAGACCTATGAAAATTATTTGCATGATCAAGAACTCAGTTTACTATGAAATGTTGTCACGACTTATTAGAAAGATACTACTATAGTTAAGTATATACTAAATAAAATAGTGCTGTCTGAATACACTGGATCAATGTTGAAAGTGATCTTTTGTAAAATAACATTATTTAATGTGTAGATAACCTAGTACAGTAAGATCAAGTACAACGGGGGTCTTAAGAAAATTTACTGGCACCTAGCTTTTCAGCTTAAAGATAATAATTTATAATTCCTCAATATTTGATACACGATGAGCCAGGTATCTTTAGATTTTGGCTAATTAGTGTTAATATTTAATAATTCATATTAGTGTTTAACTTCCAAACAACTTTGTTTTAACTAAGTTTTTTGGAAGAAGAAAAAATAGTACTGTAATTAAATTATACTTTAAGAAAAGCACAAAATAAAGATTTTTAAAATTGCATTTCCACTAATTAATCCTTTACCATAGAATACCAATATTTTAATTCTTTGCTTTAATATGCCTGTTAAAATAAGATTTGAAAAACATTTTTGTGCTTTTGTTGGTAAAACAGAAGACACCGTGACAGAAGACATTTTTTTGTGCCGTAGGAATTATTGTTTTAACAGTACGGTGAATATATGTGAATGCACATTCATCAATTCATTCCAACGATAACAAAGAAAAGTAAAGTTTACAAATAAATTATGCTTTTTAAGATTTCCCTCTACAATATTACAATAAAGAAATATGTGTAACAACAGGCATATTTCCATTTAATAGTACAACAAATTATCATGTGTAACCAAATAATTATTTTAAAAAATTCACCTGCAATAAAGTGGGAAATTAATAATTTCCCACAAAAAATTTAATAATTTTGTATTAAGTAAACATTTTTTCTGCTGCAAACTTTCAATTTTAATATATACTTTGCGGATTGAAAGTAATCCTTTCCCACCCTAGGGAGGGAAAGACTCAGCTGATGTCAAGGTCATCAGCTGTTCATTGTTACAATGTAGAACAGATGAAAATATATGCATTGCAATGGTAAATTATCGATAGTATTGAATGTGACTGATCATCAGCATTGATAAGCAATCAGCTGATTTTTAACAATTAATTGCAAGAACAAGGTAGAAGCAACTCTGTGATCTGTTAGATTGCTTTGTACAGTAATTGACTCAATACTTTGTGCAGTCTGACAAAAAAGTATAGTCCATAACACGGGTCTTAAGTGTTTCTCAGTTACTCGCTCTAACTACAACCTCGAGGCGAATCGGATTTAAACCTTGATCGTATGAAAAGCCTCACTTTAAACCGTTGTATTGTAATGAAATATAAATTTATAGAGAGGGTAAGTAATCTTTGTTAACATTATTTTCCTGTAATAGTATGGGAATGGATAGTTTTATTGACTCCAGTTGTATTTGGATGTAGCTTTCATAACAAAATGATGGATAATATTATTTAAAAGTAAATTATTTTATATTTTAAGTTAACTTATATTAGTTATCTTAACGGCTACTAAAGACAAAGGACTGCAATAGAATAATACATCTAAAACTTGGTTAAAAGGTTTTGTATTTCAGAGTTTCAAATTTTAAAGTTGTCGGATAGATATATTAGACTGCAAGGTATATAATGCAATAAAGAATAAAAAATATATGAAATAAAATCTGACAGAAATTATGTTTCTTGACCCTAGAAGTGGTAACCTTTTTACTTATATAAGCTTTTTTTTACTTATATCTTCTTCAAATATTAAATATAAACAAAAAAAACATAAAACATGCCCCCCCTTATTACCACTAACCACAAAAGCAAAACAGGTGGTCACTGCAATCCCAATTAAGCCTACAAATGCCGTCAACTTCCACCCAAGCCGGGGTGAAAGTTGACCGTTTATTTAAGGTGGTCCCACTCTCCACTATACCACACATTTGCATCCCAAATTGGGATTGCTCATGGTCGGGATTCGAACCCTAGCACTTCCATATGGCTAGAACGTTACAATCGTCAGCGCAGCGCTCTAACCGGTCCAGCCACCAGTGCATAGGAATAGAAAGCGCTTACTTGGCTATAAGACATATCCTAGGGGTAGTTTAGTGAACTGCATCAGCAGGTTCGTTTGCTTGCCTCCAGCAACACAGTCAGAAGGTGATAAGTTCACTAAATTGACGACAGATGCCTCCACCTGCCAGTTCTTATTGAATTTGTAAATGTGTAAGATTTACGACTTTACCACTTCTAGGGTTAATCTCAGCAGCTGTAAATTAAATGTTTTGGAAAACTAAAATAATATTATGGCTATGAAAACAGCTTAATTAAAGGAAAAACATAAACTTTGTTGCAATTAACTACTATATACATAAAATAAATAACAAGATTTCAACAGAACAAAGACACAACAATTCATTTAGATTCCCTAACATTACAGTACCTAAATAACACACAGCTATCAAGAATAACAGGTTGTCTATCATATTAGTAGTCCTGGAATTGCGCTAACCCTTGATACCACATTGAATAGAAAAAAAATTTATTGCAAATACCTTCCTAGCAGCACACCTACACACTAAGCTAATTTCCATTCATTTTGGAGTTACTTGTAATAATACAAACTATTATTGATCATAGGTTAAGCCAAATAACAAAGTTAATGTAATTTCACTTAGATTAACTTTCTCCGAAGTGTAGGTTTGCTGCCTTGAAGAATAAAATAAATTAGATTTTTTAACATACAGTTATGATCAGGTTTGATCACAATATTACAAATAAGTTGCATAAATTTGCTTATCATCCATAAGAATAACATAGGGAATGAGTAGATAGATTAGCTGCCACGACAAAAATGTTTGTATTTACTTGCCTGTGGGAAATAGGTTAGATCACAGATATCTAAAGGGAATGTTTTCAGTTCATCTAAACAGCTGTTCTTATTCTTTTATATTTAAAATTCAATACAGTAGCTCTGGTGGTTTCTATGGAAATCTGTTACATATTTTACATCTTACAAATTGCCAACAACCCCCCCCCCCAGAGCTAAGACACATCCATGTTAAAACAAGTTTTAGGTTTTTTGGCACATGTTTTTAGATTTTAAATAGACGAAGCTGTATAGGCTACCTAGTTTTAACTAACACAATATTCCCATTAATAAGAGAGGGATATCAATTTTAACCTTTTCCACACAAGGATAGTACAGTAGACTCGCTAGTCCGGAGCGATAAAACAATATGCCAAGATGGTAAAACAGGCCACGACAAAGACTTTTTCAAAACATTAGTCATACTGAACTGTAAGTTACCCCAGTTTTAGAATACGTCACAGTATTTATTTTTTTATTTAATTTGTAGAGTAATAACTGTCTAATTTTATATTTATGTCCAGCTTGTAACATTTAAATATCCCAATTGTACTTTATGTTTTTTATGACCATTAACTTTCAGAAAGTATGTCACTAAACTTTTCATTTTTTTTGTTTCTTTACTTTATTTAAAATAAATAAATTTTTTTACTGAATTTAGTACTGTACAGTAAATGTTTTTGTTACGATAAAACAATTATTTAACGTTCATTTCGTGAACTTAATAATTTTAATCCTGTGATGTTTATTCATTGCAGTATTGTACTGTAGATAATTTATATTTACAGTATGGTAAATTACTTCATTTTTTACAGATCCTGCAATAGGCTACATTATTAACAATACGGTACAGTAATACTATTGTAAAATACAGTACAGTAGCTGACTGTAATTTATTACGATGAGTTTTAACTTGTTTTAGACGCTCCCATTTGTATTAGCACGTGGAAATACACGTGGTTTTCTCAAAACACGCGTTTTGACAAAACCACTCGCCGTAACAGCAAAATTTACGAATATTTGCTCAACTCCCGAAAGTCTGGCTTTTTCGAAATCTGGACCGGACGTCCGCCACATTATTCTGGATGAGCGTGAGTCTACTATACGTAGACTTTCGCTTACCTAAAGTAAATAAAACATTATTCAGACATTCTTATCAGTATAAGGGTCCGAAATATTTCAACCAAATTCCTGAGGAAATCCGAAATTGTTTGACCTTAAATCTGTTCTCTTCTAAATTAAAAAATTGGCTTTTTAGTAAACCAGACATAAATTTCCTTGATAATATTCTATGTTAATTCACCAAATTGGTCATCAAATTTCAGTCATTTTTCAAAATTTCACTTTCACCAAATTTCATTTTTCATCAAAGTTCATTTCTTTTTACAAGTAGCATTTTCCAATTCCAAATAAAAAATCTATTATTTTCGTTGATTAGTTATATATTTTTTACTTTGTTTAGTTATTTATTAATAAGAGTTTTTTTCTATTTATACATTTTATTTTTTAAGACGTCATAGTGAGCGGCTCATCATATAATAAATAATAGTATTTTTAATTTTGTTAAACGTTTGTCACACATACTGGACAATGTGGCAACGTAGTTCCAAGATTTTATTTTATTTTGTAAATTTGTATTTATTGATGGAATAAACTTATTATTATTATATGTGTAACATAATATGTTGTAAAATAATGGTAACATATTAACCAATACTTTGCGGTCAAGGGTTATACATAATTACCGATCTATTAATTAGTACAAATTGTGTCTCAGATCAAAGATTGTAAAAATATTTGGTATTTTGAGATTCGTAACACTTAAGATACTACTGGACATTGAGTTATGGATACAAGTTATTAATTTCCTTTTTACCAACAAATGATGATAAGAGAACTAAATTAAAAAATATATATATGTAATTTATGTAAATGTAATAAAAGTTTATTATAAAAACCATTAACATAATTTTTAACCGTTTTCAATGCTTATATCTTGAGAATAAAATTATTTTAATCTACCAATATTCAATAATTCTGCATAATAGTATAATTTTTTACAAAAATCTTTTTAAAATTCTATACAGTTTACAGTTTATCATAGTTGGTGTTTGCTGAATAACTATGACTAGAGTTATTTCATACACATAAAAACAGTAAGTATAAAAATAAACTCTCAAAAAATCACAACTAGTTGCAGTTGGTAGTTTGATATTTACATTAGTATAAACAAATATACAGGTGTTATGTGCACAAAATACAATCTAATAAATATCAAGGTGGAAGAAGTATACAAATATTGTACAGGAACCCGGTTACCAAGCCAACCTTGCTAAAACGCAAGCTGGCTCAGAAACAACACGAAATCAATCTTCCACTGTTCCAAATAGGGGAATTTAATTCCATGAGACAACTTGGGCTGTGTTGAGAGGTTGAGAGGTGTGATGAGGTTAGAATGTTTCGTCGTCACACTCCCCAGTGTTGTGGCCAAACACTGTAACAAATAAACAGTTTTTTATAACAAACCAAACAATTTATATTTTTTTTACAGGTTACACCAATTTCTGTGTTTTCGATTAAAACCCAGTTTTGAGTGACCTGTTTCTTTAGAATGTTTTCCATCTTAAGTGTTTTTGAGGTTCGCTCGGCTTTGCAGTGTATAGACAGGTTAACTGTATAGATGAAGAGAAGATTCCCCGTTAAGAGAAAACACATAGCGGTTCTAGGGTTAAAAATACAAAATACATATACTAATAAAGTTGAATGTAATATTTGTTGAAACACATCTAGGTAACCTTTTTAAAAAATTTTAACCGTCAGAATATCATAAAAGAGAAAGGATCAATGTAGTAAATAAAATGTTAAATAAATAACAAAACAAGCATGATGAGAAACCGTTTTCAGTATGTCCTTTACAAACAACATTTTTTGCATTAAATTTATTTTTGATAAAGCAGAAACTTTTGATTGCCTAACACATGTAGAAACACTTGCATATTGTCAAACTGAATTGATGATGTGCTGTCATGAAATTAATCATGCTGCTGTTCACCTTGATATTGATATAATTTGAAATAGGATTTTGCTGAAAAAATATCTTTCCATCTATATATCTTTGTTTTGTGATACGAGTAAAAGTCATGCGGGCAACACAACTACAATTTTTAACTTTATTAATTTTTATCACGGAGACTACCTCGTCAATACTACCGGTAGGTTTTTAATATTTTTCTAATAATTAGAATGATCGTACTAACCTCTCACCCACATTTACCTTAAATTACCCATAACGGGTTGGTGCAAGTTAACCCATCCCTATCTGAATTCCCGTGAGGCGACTGAGGTGCTTCTGTCTGAATCAAAATTGAGCCTTCTTCACTACGACTGCGCTTCACTATTAGCTTGATAGATTTAACAGTAACATAAATGATATGTTTTGATTTCTTTACCCTCTTACTTATACCCTTTAACTGTGTATACAATCACTTTTAGCAAGAAAAAGAATTATTAGAAAACTTTCGCCAGTTCCAAGCGGTAGGCTTAGAAACAAGTACGTACTGGCACTTCATCAAGACTTATTTTGTTTTCAAACAATTACTTCATTTCACGTAGCACATTTACTTTTAGTTTACATATAGTAAAATAGTTCATGACAAATCTTAAAAAAAAAGAATCATTTACTGTATTCTCATAAATAAGTACAATCGCTGGTAAAATTGTGCAAATGAGACAACAATTTACTGTCAACCTAGAACTTGGACACTAAAAACGATGATTTAGAGAGGAAATGTCTATCGGATGAGATGAGAAATGACTTAGCACACCTAACAAACGAATCGGAACCTCTTCAGAAACCAGAAACGGAAATCAGAAACTCTTTATTACAATTTTGTTGAGAATACAGCATCAACAATTTACAGAACACTTTTTTTATTTATTTTTTATTAAGGTATGTAGCCTTCCACTCTTGAATTCTTCCATGTAGTAAAAGGGTCTTTCAGTCAGCCAGTCATCCAGAGTTGTTTTCAGCTGCTTTCCGGAGAGATTCCTCATTTCTTCAGGTAAGAGAATGAAAATTTTTCTGCCAGCATACGACGGCTTTCTCTCGAACAGACTATGGTGGTGAAGAGGTAGTGTGTAGTCTGTAGCATGCCGAGTGTGGTAGTTGTGGTGGTCAGAAATTCTTGGTAAATACATCCCATCAACATACAGTATTGTCTCCCGGATGTACAGGGAGACTGCAGTCATTATGTGGAGTCGTTTAAAAGCCTCTCTGCACGAGTCAATATGTCCAATACCACTGAGTACTCTTACTGCTTTCTTTTGGAGGAGCATTATTCGATTTAAATTCTCTTGCGTTGTTCCTCCCCAGACAACTATTCCATATCGGATATGTAATTCTATACGAACGTCGAAATATAAGCTGGAAAAGCACATTTTTTTCTCATATCGTACTGTGCATATCTTTAATCATTTGTCAAGCGAAATACAAGGACGTGCAATGTATGTCCTTAGTCCTTAGACAGGAATGGATTAATATGAATATCAACCAACACTTCTTTATAATAACTGTCATTCTATTTGTTTGTAAAGACCCCTTTGTAGCACTGTTGACATTGGCTTATCGAATTTACTGCTACATTTTGACTTTTATTTCAGCGCTAACAGAAAATGATTTATATTTTTAGATAGCACACATCTCAAATTCATTTAGAAACAATATTTATATCAGTATGAGTATCTTGTTATCTGGTGCAATCTTGTAGTCTTGTTACTGACTAAGGCTGACATGTTACTTATACAAGACTTAATCAATAGCCCAACAGCCAATGGCAACTAAGGGACCTACTGTTTATCGTGGATGGTTTTTGTGGATTAAGGTAGTATTCAATTGTGCGGATGTTAATCCACACAAGAGAACACTACATCCACCGACCATCGCTCACAACTATCCACAATTTGTGACCTCCAAGTAAAGTAGCTGGATTACAAGACAACGCCACCGTCCCAGTCATAGCTAATGTAATGGCATTACAATATACTGTGGAAACTCCAAGAGTTCATTATTCAGCAGAGTACTTGAAGGCTCCACTAGGTAGAAGCACTTACCAAAATCATTAAACGGCGATAAAACTACCTAGGTGTGGGGAAATTTACATGCTGATGTCACCATGTCAAAACATTATTGGCCTCTTTATTTCTGTTCCTAATACAAAGTAAGATTTTTCATCCATGAATAAATTCTATTTAACACACTACAGTCAACTCCCTCTAGTCCAAACTCGGACGGTCCGGACTACTTCTTGGAAATGAGTCGTCAGCGTGCGGTCGCGTTTCTCATGGCAGAAATCGACAGGATTGAATGTGTTTTATTTATTTCCGGCCTAACTACAAATAAATAACATCAGTACAGTTTACAATTGCATTCGATACAAATCTTCAGTGAAGCGGGAAATGGCAAAGCCTGTGTGGTAATTTCGACTCATGCGGGTGGGAGGAACACTGGAACTGCCAACAACCTACGACGAGTAACAGATCGACGCGTCAGCTGTGGATGTAATGTTTCTAAGGAAATTGCATGATTATGCATTCAACATACGGTTAATGCGAAAAATCAGAAGAAAATAACTGATTTCTCTTAATATGAACAGTATTGTAAATACGTTTGGGATAATCTCGTTAATAAAGTTAGAATTACATTTTTTCATATTGTAACATAAATTTGTAAAGGCTCAAATTGCTGTGCTTTTATCATTTCATGTTTTTTTCTATTTACGGTGATTTCATTTATCAACGTCACAAAAAACTATGATCCTGCGAGTTGGAAACAAAACCAGTAATGTTTTGGAAAGTACAGCTTTGAAAACATTTAAAATGTTATTTATATGGATACTGTACGCTATTGCAAGTTGTGATTTAGAAATATATATAACCGCTGGGTGGTCCGGAATTTTTTAAATATGGATAGGAGTCAGGCCCCGAGATGTCCGGATTACAGTGAATCGATTGTACATTTAAAATTTTAGCTGAGAATGGAGTCATAAAATGTTTAGTCAAAAGATATGCATGTACTTGAGATTAATATTCTCAGTAATCACAGCCATCAGTCATGTTAGTTTTACTTTTCATTTTACATTTCTTCAAAAATTACAGCAGAATACAGCAGTGGATTGGCGTAGGGGTTGGCGATCCCACCGCCCAGTGGCGCTGTCACTGCAATCAGCCTCCCTGACTCTCTACTCTCCTCTTGAGCAGGGTCTTTTCTATCTACCCACGTTTCTTCTCCCCTCCAATGCGTGGATAGACTGTCTTCATCTATCTGTACAAACCCATTCTCTTCTTCTTCTCCCACCTTCTCCCCTGCTTTTCCGCTTTGTTTCAGGCCAACTCAAGGTGTCACGTGGACCGTGCCGAGGAGTGGATGGCACCAGGCCTTATATATGGTGTCTAGAACGGTACCTGCAGGATACCGGGCGACCTCCTGCAGTAAGTAGTCTTACCTGGACATGCGGGGCTCTGTTCAGGCGGACGGATATTTCCCTAGCTAGAGGGAAGAGAAGGAAGCCAGAGGGAAAGCCTGGACCGTTCATCCGGGATGCCGACAGGCTAAGGAAATGCTTGGAGTGCATAATATAAGAAGGTCTGAGACCATGATCAGGCTTAAGAAAAACGATTTAAGGATACTGACGGGATTTCTAACCGGACACTGTAGGCTCAGGGGTCATCTGAGCAAGATGGGCATTGTCCAAGAGGGTGAATGCCGCTTCTGCCAATCTGGGGAGGAAACACCTAGACACCTATTGGCTGAGTGTGACGCGATAGGTCAGAAGAGAGCCAGAAGCTTGGGAACACACCAGGTGGCGGTGGAGGATTTTCCAAAGTTAGAACCCCTCGTTATACTAAACTTTATTAAGGCATTAGGACTAGAGGGGGTTCTCTAGGCAAGAACTAGAGACTAGTCTGGGGGGCACAATAGATCTCATAGGTCGCGGTGCAATCTTTCCCCTAGATTTTATCAAGTATCAAGTAAGTACAGCAGAATAAATCCAATTCAACTTTTTTCCAGCAAGAATTGAAAGATGCAAGCTACATTGAAAATATGGAGCTAGAGGAAGAAGAGGAGGATGACTTCGACGATGAGATTGATTACTTGGAAGCGGAAATCGACGAGGGAGCAGAAAAGAGAGACTTGGATGAACAGTTTAAAAGAATGCAACGCTACGAGGCTCTGCTAAAACCGGAGCGCACGGTTGGTCTTGCACTGGTGAAATTAACACCGCCTACCAAGGCCCCAGAGGATCAGAAGAGCGAAGGAACTTTTGACCTGAGCTACGTCACCATTGCTGCGGATAAGCTGGGAAAATGGCTCGGCGTGTTCTGAAACTACCATGTTTTTGTGTTACCCCAAATCACGATGTATATTTTAAATTTCTGATTTTTAAAGAAAGAATGTAGTTTTTTAATGATACTTTACAACCTTTTCATTTACTAAAACTTCTAGAATTTACTTTCCACAAAATGTAAAATGTGCTACAGACAGTAGCCAGAAACAATCGATGTTCTAGTTCGCAAACGTTCTCAAAACACGACTATTTTTATAGGATACTTAATGGAATTAAATCTGGTGGGTTTGACAACAAACTCATAAACATTTTAAGAATACCACCTTCAGAGATGTGAGATACTTCCTGTACATGTTAGTAAATTACGTAAATAGAGGAAACGTGTAATTTTAAAAACTATGTAAAACAAATAATGAAAAACTATATTTAATTTTTATTGGCCTATAGAACAACTAATATATTATCAAGTATCATTGGTAAATCATGACACTTAAATGTTTCTATTCATACTCCATACTTTTATAATTTTACAATACGATAAACTAAATTTTCTATAATTTCTACAACAGGTTGTGTCAAAATTATCCGTATCCTTGTCAAAAATCACAATTTTTAAAGTCACTTTGTTAGTTGCAAGTGGAGTTTCCAACTGTCAAAGAATGTGTAGTAGCAAAAATATAAATGAAATTACAAAACATATAGCAAAATGACAAATATAGCGCTCATGTCAGTGACCGGCCTAGTGTTAATAGTAGATTGGTCAATTAAGTCTTGTTATGTTACCAAATATGGTATATATTTTAATTAGAGGTGAGCAGAGTGGATTTTTTTTGGTTCGGATAGTTAGGGTTCAGATCGGATAATTTTCGGATTCGGAAACTCGCAATAACACAGTGGAATCACACTTATCTAAGAATAAGTTAAAAAAAAACAATAAAAATGTTATTAAATTGGACATAAAAAAATCATAAATTCTTCATAGGCTGAACAACAAAGATAAAATTTATATTTCACTATAGCTAAAAGTAACAAATTTTAAGATGGCATAATTCATGGCATTGTTGTAAATCAACAGAAACCTTATAATTCCCCAGTAAATTACATCAACAGTTCTTAAAAGTAAGTTATATAAACCATGGATAGATTGATAAATAATAATTCTCAATTTTATCTACAATTTTATCTTGTGAATTTTAAATTCTCATACAACTAAGTACCAAAGCACCAATACAATATTTGATTTCCAAACTTGACTCACTTTCACAGCTGTCACAGTACGGACGCTCCACCGCAGGCTTGCGCTGGTGTCGGGGCTTGGGCGGAGGGGAGTCCGTCACCTGGGTCGGACAGTCCTCAGTGTCGTGGAGGTCGAAACAATCACAAATGTCGCAGAACAATCGTGGGGCCTCTGATCGAGCCGACCTGTTACAGGACATTCTCAGTTACGCGGACTAAAATAATAATATTAAAATAATATTTTTAACTTTACGTACGCAAAGACCATCCTCATAATTAGACCAGTTCGTAATTCAGAGGCAGTATAATAATCTAATCTAAAAGATCAACTATGGCCGCAGTGCCTGGCCAGCTTTGCTAGAACCTCCTAACCCTGTTCTTACAAAGACAAATATATGTTGAAAGAACTCACTTGACAGGTGAGACATTCGTGCCTTGGGTGAGCAGTCTAAGGTTCTCATCCTTGAGTGCTTGAAGCTCACGCTGTTGGTCTGCGATGATGCTGTTAAGGAACGTAATTGTCGCATTCGGGTCCGGCTCGTTGGCTGAAAATACATCAGGAACTGTATACCAACCTTTTAGAGTAATATAAAAACTGTATGAGCCCTGAATTGGGAGGTGATTTAATATAAACAGTTTCAATGAACTGACACTAGTAGCTCTAAAAGTAACTAAAATATTACACACAATTATTAAAACAGAACTATCACAGTCTTAGATTCCGTAATTTTCACTTTCAAAAAAAGATACAATATATGACATGTCTTTATTAAGTAATATATAAAGTATAAATGAATGGTGTCACTTTCGTGGTAAGCAACGGGAGGTTGGGGTTATACAGGCTGGGTGACTCCAAAGAGCAGTGACCTTGGCGGGTGGATGTACATCCTGTGATGTGTTATTGTAGCTATGTGTGCTAAAAATAAATCACTCTCCCCTACCTCTACCCTAACTGGGAAGTGTCTCCCGCCTGTCTGCCTGACAGTGTCGACCTGCTGATTAGTGTATCGCTAACTGCCGGACAACATATTATTTCGACGCTGGCTTGGAATTGCGTCCACATTTTCTCTTTGACAGTTAAAGATAACAGACTTTAAGTGAAAACTTGTATTTGTTCAATCTTGTATTGTTTTTTGTGTTAAACTTTGAAAAATAAATTTGTGTGAATAAATCAATTTTTTTTAACTTACAGCTATTTTTTTTTGTTTTCCTGAGAACACATTCAGATTTGCTGGGATTTCGGATTTGAGGGATTCTATTGTACTTAGAGCTAACAAAACTAAACTGGCTTTGCAGAGAACTAAAAAATAAAACAGTCAGAAAAAAAACACTAAAACATCTAGTCCACATTGGTATTTAAAACTTCTCAAAAATTCATTAACTGAATATAACAGTTTATTAATCAAAAACTGTTTCAGAATACTTTTAAAATGTAAAAATTGATTATAGATTTGAAAAAATCAGTTGTACTTTATGCCAGTATAAGCATATGGAGGTTATTTTTTTATCTGAGATAACGATGGTCAAATGCAAAATTAGAACTATTAAAAAAGTTATATAACTTCATACCAAATTTTAACTAACTCATTCCTGTTGAACATAAATTATTCTTTTATAAAACATGTTGTCAATAACTGTTAATTACTGCATGCAAACTAGAAATAAATGTGCCGAGTGAAATAAAGGAATCATTTGAAACCAGGTGAAAAGGTGAGACAGGAACCAGCTGTAGAACACCTCATCGGACTACTTTGTGCGATTTACTCTAGTAATTGTAGATGTTTAAAGTGGTAGTATCAGTAACTTAATATTTAGATTTGTATTGCGGACATTTTCCATCACGATTTTATGTAAAACAAAGTTTCACGACGTTTTGGGATCTGGAATCTGATCCCGTCCTCAGGTGAACTATTTAAAACATAGCACAATTAATTAACATATAATCCGGAACAAACCGGTATAAAGCTGAAAACATAAAAGTTTAAAGCAGTCAAAAAAACTTACGAAAAAACCATTCACTAACCATTACACACAAAAGAAACCAAACACGTCCGCTCGTCACGGAGACTCAAAGACAACTCCACTTTGAGCTCAACTTTGAGTTGAGAACGTCGTGAAACTTTGTTTTACATAAAATCGTGATGGAAAATATCCGCAATAAAAATCTAAATATTATCAATCCACCATCACCAATAATGAATTTCAAACAAAGAATCAGTAACTTACTATTATTATTGATAGTTGTGCCACTATTGGTTACGTTTTCTGATTGACACTTAAGTTTATTTTTCAATTCGTTGTTTTCTCTCTTTACAGAATCAAACTGTGATTTTAAAGATTCATTTTCTCCAGATATTTTCTTCATTTCCGCAACCAATTCTTCTACTCTTCGGGATGCCTGACTCTTCTCTACTTTCAATAATTCATGTTCAGATATTCTGAAAAAAAAATACTAAGAATCAACTGAGTTCATCAAGTAACAATAAGCACCTTTTACTACTTTACAAAATAAACATCTGAATGATCAAATAAATTGATATTTTTTCTGAAACTAGTTTCTCAAAAAAAAAAACACTAGATTGGACAAAATTTTTTTTCCGATTACCCAAAGTTCTCCAATTCTGATGTTATCTCCCCATTTTAATACAAAAATTATCAAACATCTTTCAGCAAATAAAAATTACTGACAAGTAATATACTTACATTCTTTTTGATTCTCTTTCATATTGTAAGTTCTTCTCCAGTAAATCATTTTCTAATTTGGTTAACCTTTCTTCAGCTTCAATTTTAGTCATTTTTAATTTTTCAAGCGTTTCGTTGCTTACAAGTGTTTCATTTTCTTGAGTTTTCTGTTGTTGTTTTATATTCTCTAATTCAACATGAAGTTCCTTGATTATTGAATCTTTTTGAGTTATTGTTTTGTCTAAAGTACTTTTAAGCTTATCAACGATATCAGATTGCTGCAAAAGTTTCTTCTCAATTTCATCAGATTTCTCAGTTGAGCTTCTGGCAGAAAGTTTTGAACTTTCAAGTTCTTGTTTCAAATCTTTTAGTTGGGTTTCTTTTGATTTCATCTCTTCAAGATACTTCTGACTTTCAGATTTTAAATCTTCAACAGTCTTATTTAATTGAAGAATAATATTATCTTTCTCACAGATTGACTTTTCAAAACTAACTTTCTCTTCTCGAGCTTTTTCAAAGTCATTTGAGAGGGATGTGATTTTTTCCTTAAATTCTGATATTAATGTTTCCTTTTCATCATTATGAGCAGTTAATGAGTTTGTAGTCATTTGCTTTGCATTTTCAAGTTCTTCGGATATTGATTTAATTTTACTTTCCTTTGATTCCAAATCCTGGACATATTTTAAACTTTCAATTCCTTGTTGGTCTATTGTCTGTTTTAGCTTCAAAATCTCAATATCCTTCTCACAAACTGTATCTTCAAATTTACCTTTCTCTTCTTTAATTTTCTCCAAGCTATCAGATAACAAAGCTAATTTTCCCTCATAATTTGTGATTATATTTTGTTTTTCGATTTTTAGACCAGATATTTGTTCTTTTAAAGATTCTTCATTCTTTCTCTTATCATCCATATCCGTTGCCGCTTTTTCATCTCTTGTTTTCCATTCTTTAAGATCTATCTCTAGAGCAGTCTTTTGTTTTTCTAGAACATCTAATTTACCCAGCAACTCATTCTTAACTTTATCCGTATCAAGAACTACTTTCTGTATTTCATCTTTGAGACTATTTGATTTTGCACTCTCCGCTATTAATTTATGTTCAAGTTCTGATTTCAATTCAGATTCTTGGGTAAGCTTAGATTCATAATCCTTTAATTTAGATTCCAACTGTATAAATTTTGTATTCAAATCAACAAATTCTTTATTTAAATTATCATGAGTCAAAGACATTTTTTCCACTTCTTTTTCCTTGGTCAGTAGTCTACTTTTTATTTCTTCCATTTCAATCTGGAACATATTTTTAAAACATTAGTATAATGTTTTAAAAATATTAAAACATCATCATATCATATGAATCAATCATATGAAGTGCAACATATTGGCTACCAGTGCATTCAATCAATCAATCAATATCTTTATTCATTAAATATACATACATATACATCTGAATAGTGTCATAATTTTTCCTTAGCAAATTTACATAACATTTTCTAAAGTATTACGTATTAAAATATACCTAATACAATACCCAAGAGGAGGTAGAGAAAAACTCCTCCAGGGAATATAGGGACCTTTCTATAAAAAAGTTTTAAAGTTTAACTTTGAATTTATTTGAATTTTTTTCATCTCTTATATGAGTTGGTAATTGTTTAAGGTACTTAAATCCGACATATGATGGTTTTTTTCATAGAACTTCAAATTGTGATGGTTTTGGGTTATAAAGATTTTATTTCTGGTATTATATGGGTGGATAACTGACGATGGGGGGTTGTTAGTATTATTTTTAGCTATTAGGATGGTGTCAAAAATGTATTGCCCATATACAGTTAAAATATTTAAGTCTTTAAATTTGCTTTTTACACTTTCTTGGTAATCTAATTTCATTATGATTCGAATGGCTTTTTTTTGTTGTTTAAGGATTCTATCCATGTTAGCTTTTGAGGTTGAGCCGTAAAAACAAATACCAAATGACAAATGTGAATGAATATTAGCAAAATAGATGTCCCTTAGGGTTTTTTATTACAAAAAGATGACATCCTGTAAAGAGAATAAAGTCCCGAGCTCAACTTAGAAACAACCTTTACCACGTGTTTATCCCAACTAAAATTCTGATCAATTGTTAACCCTAAAAAATTCAATTTCTTGCATGCCATAATTTATTACAGGTTCATGTGATTTAATATTTTGACGAGTTCTGAATCTAATAAAATTAGTTTTTTGGGGCTTTAGCATTAAGTTATGTTGTTGTAAATAATATCCAAATTTTCTAGCCCTATAGAGCTTAAAATTTCAACTTGTACTGTGTTGGCTGACACTTTTACATTACCCCCTGAGCTACCATGTCGCGTCGGTGATCTATCTATATATTTAATTTATCTGATAAGATTAATTAATTTTGTCTTCAACTGAGATACATTATTTACTATTCCTAATAAATATCTTTATGATAAACATACTCTGATTTAAAACTAATCCAATGTGGCTTAATTTTAAAATTTGTATTTGAAGAGAATGTATCAGTGGTTTTAGATTTGCTTTTATGGGACTAAAAATAAAAGATGTAAATACTACAGACTCTTAACAACTTTATTTGAGCAAAAAACTATGAATTGCAGGTGTCACCTTAGCCTTGTCTTTGGTGGCATCAAACTCGTTTTGCAGTCTGAGCGTCGCAACCTCGTTCTGCTGCCGGACTTGTGACAACTCGTCCATCAAACTTGCACACTCGCGCTCCTTCTCTCTCAGCGCGTTGTTCAGTTTGCCCAACTGCTCGGACGAGTCACTCGACGTGTTCATCATATCCGACAGACTACTTTCCTGTAACGAGGAAATAATTACAGTGGATTATCAATACAAATATGAATAATTTATTCGATCAATTTATAATTTTTATTTGATCAAATAGTTCCCAGAAAATTTTGATGAAGATTTGTGGATCAATGAAGATCAAAAGATTGACATTAGCCTACCGTAAGCTTTCTAAACTGTTGAAAAAGAGCAACTTTTAGAATTGAATTGTGATTCTGCTTTGAAGGAACTTTCCAATCAAACCTCTCTGATTGACTTTTGGATTAAAAGACGTCAGGACTGTTGTGGGATTATTGATAGAGCTGTAAAGTTTCTAAGGTTCTTTTCAACATTACACTTATGTGAAGCTGGATTCTTCTCTCTTCTATACCTCTATGACGGGGCTATACCCAGAGGCTATCACAAGAAGTCACTAGCAGGATTTATCCTGTGTTAATAGATCGCAGCCTCCAAATCCACCAACAACAACACATTGTGGACATACCAACTTAGCCTTCTGTTCGGTGACGTGAATACATTTCTCTTCAAGTCCTTTACATTTTTGTCTCCACTCTTCTAACTCCACCGTAAGAGCAGACATGGAACGACTCAGATCTACAAGCAAATATAGTTATTCAATATTACATTTACAACACAGTATTATTATTTCGAAAGCCTAGACACCTAGATAGTTAAATAATCACTTACCAATTGAATGGCATCTGCCCTTCAGGTGTCAATTTATTAAAATTCCTTACAGGAACTGGTTTCAGTCTTTTAACAGACCATCGTCAGCCGACGAAACAGGTAGCACATAGCACAATATATTTTTTTATATTGTTGGTGATTGAAAAGATGAAACATTTAAAAAAAAATCTTTTTGCTTAATCACGACACATATTTAAAAGTATATATTTAAAAGTAAAGTATGGATAAAAAGTATAATCAGATTGACAAAGGGGATACAAAAGGCATTTATTTAATAGAATGTGATGCATCTAATGGCTGTGATAAGAAATATATAGGCTATACAAACAGATCGGTAAAGGAACGTTTTAAAGAACACACTGCGTTCAACCAAAAGAATCCTTCATCAAAAGTAGTGCAGCATTTAAAAGAAAACCCTAGCCATAAAGTTAATTTTGACTCATCAATTAAAATATTAAAAAGCTGCGAAAATAAATACAAAGCTCAGGCTTGGGAGGAATTTTTTATATATAAATATTTTAAAGAAGATAAGGACGTTATACTAAATAAAAAAGATGAGTTCTCCAAAAAAATAACATTCCAGCTATTAAATAATGTAATGCAGGACACTAGCAGCTGATTCATAATATGATTCATCATGTAAATAGTTCTTTGTTTTTTCATTATTTGTAAATATGTGTTGTGATTGTGCAAAGAGATTTTTTTTAAGTCTTTCATCTTATCGAACACCAACGATATAAAAAAATATATTGTGTTATGTGCTACCTGTTTCGTCGGCTGATGATGGTCTGTTAAAAGACCGAAACCGGTTCCTGTAAGGAATTTTAATAAATTGACACCTGAAGGGCAGATGCCGTTCAATTGGTAAGTGATTATTTAACAGTATTATTGTCATCATCATTTAGAGTTCATAAACCATGTACCATGCATGCCATTTATTCGAACATATAACTTCAGTTGCTTGCAATTTTTTATTCATACCAAGAATGCTAGTCAATTTAGTATACTATATGTGATGTAAAACAATTTTTCTTTTAGTTTTATAATATTCATTTTTCTCTCCACATCTAATTAAGATAAAACTCATTCATTTAACTACTCCTTTTGCCTTATCATGATTAATGATCTACTACTTAATCTGATTAAGATTTGTTTGTGAGTAAAATTCCTGCTACACTTTTCAGTTCATTATAATGACTGACTTAGTATGAGATAGTTATGTTAGTCAGTAATGCAAGTTAGTTCAAAGACAGACAAAAGTACCCATTTGGGTCAATATATTTAGAAAAATCCTTTTTTTTATAATCCATTCGGAAACACAAGCATATAAGGGCTTTAAGTTACCAAGACAAAGTGTGTTTTAAGGTGAGTATGAACTAACTGTATGACTAATCCTATCTATGAATGATAACTTATTGAATAGGTAATTTATTTCAAGATTTGGAAAACTCACCTTCATTCATGGATTTATTTTTTGCAATTTCTTCATCTCGTAAATTAATTGTTTCTTTATGGGAATCTAACGTTTCTGACAGTTCTTTAATCTTATTTTCTAAAATATTTATTGTCTGCTCGACAACTTTAAGTTTGCCTGTGTCTTCGGTCAATTTCTTATTAATTTCTTTTTCGGAAGTCAACATTTTGGAATGACTTTCAAGTTGACTATTCAAATCCTCCACTTTTGACTTCAGGTTGACAATTTCATCATCTTTCTGTTTTAAATTCTCTGTGAAGGCAGATAATTTCTTCGCTGATTCTTGAACATCGTTCTTGTTCAGTTTATCCTTTTCCTCTATTTCTTTCTTCGATGCTAATAAACTCTCCTTCAAGTCACTTATCTCCATTCTCATTACTTCTTCCTGTTGTTCAAATGACACGTTCTTGGAAGTCACAGTATTCTCTAACTCTCTTACTTTATCCTTCAAAGAAATAATTTCCTTGTTACTGTTTTCTTTGAAACTAGATAATTCCTCTTCTTTACTCTTAATCTTCGCTTGTAGCTGAGTGAGATTCAAATTCAAAACAGACAAATCATTAGCTTTGTTATTATTTTCATCTTGAAGATCTTTAAATTTCTCTTTCAACAACTTCAGTTCTTCACTAAGAGATTCTTTTTCTTTTAACAGCTGACCTGAAGCTTTTTCCATTTCCGTCTTCAGTCTAGTGCACTCCAGTTCACTCTTCATCTGAGAACTCTCCACCTCGCTGAACCTAACTGTCAATGTCCTCATGTCTGATTCTAGCTGATCTTTGATTTCGTTAATCTTCTTCAGTTCACCGTCCAAATCCACTCTCTGTTGTTTTTCTTCTTCGTACATGTTCTTCCACTTGATGCATTCCTCTCTCTCTTCCTTGAGAAGTTCCTTTGCCTCTTCTAAATTGGCTTGAACGTTTGTGAAGGCTTCTTCAGCTTCAAATGTTCGGCTCGACTCTGCCTCCAACGTCTCCACACGCCTCGTCTCCTCTTCTAATCTCTCCTTCACCTGTTTGATTTGCTCCTCTCTCTGCTTACACTGTGACTGCAAAAGATTATATTATAAAGATTATTAAAATCGCCACCTGAATTACGCTCCTCTGCTTTGTGCCAATAAACGAAATCAATGAACTGACACCTACTTTTTCCCTTTAAAATTAAACTTTAACCAAGAAACTACATACGTTTAGTTACAATTTTCCATTCTTTAATTTTTATTCGAATAAAATTAAAAAAATTATTTACTGTGCAATAGTACAGTGGGTTCCAATTTATCCGGATCTGGTTAGAAAAAATTTTCAACATTTAAAAATTAAAGTTTCATCTCAAGCGCCTTCAAAATTTCAGACGCAACCGCAGTAATTTCTGTACACGGCAACTCTATTACTAATGATGATTGCGTAAGCATAAGAATGCACACCTCATATAGCAAAGAGGTGAAGACAAGAGTACTGAAGCTGATATTATCTGGGAGAAATCACATAAAAAAGATGTCAGAATAAGAAAACAAAACAGAATTAAAGACTTTTTTACTAAATGAACTGTTCCTAGAGTATTTATCTTAAAAACCTTACCAGAACAAGAAATTATGATTACCAGTTGGAGGGTTAAATGATGATGACCTTAAGCTGCATACCAAGTTTTGGGTAAAACGGATGAGATATTAAAATAAGATAGATATTAAAATGTAAAATAGGAATAAATTGATTAATAGTATTCTCCATATAAATAACTTTGGACGCTCTCAGACAAAGTAATGTCTTTCCACAGACAATAAAATGTAACATTACTCTGGAAGCATTTACTGTAGACTAATCGTCGAAATAGTAATTTGTTTAATTTTTTCGGGTGATTTTAATGGTCATAGTCAGAGTATTCTATAAATTTATAGTGTTGCCCGAAAAGCCAAGAAGTGGATCACTATATTAAGGGGACAACACTGAAACAAGGAAATTAGGCAAAAAAAATTAACTTGGGAAAGTTTATTTCACAATAAATTTTACTAATTAAGGGGAAAATTAAGCTCCTTGCTAAAGACACCTGTTATGATCCTAAGGGGCAATTTAGCAGTAGATGGGCGAAATTTTAAACTGTCTGCAATTATTTTAACAAGCCACCCATTATTATTTTTATTCGCCCTCAAAACTAAAGATTTTATTATTTTCATTTTACACATTTACAACATTTCAGTGAGACATGTTCACACTGAATGTCAACCCACCTCCAGTTCTGTGCGGGCTAACGCCTCCTCGTCTAGACGGAATGTTAGGTCATCAAGTTTCCCTTTTTCTTCCTCTAACTGGTTTCTGATTTCTCGATTTTCTCTTTGCACTTCTGACAGCTGATGGTTCAGGTCAGCCTGAACTGCCTCTGACAAGTCCTGAAACTGTAAGGAAATAATTATAATCCATGATATCCGAATAAGTTATCATAATAAATACTTCACTGCTACTATTTAAAACAGTAGCAACAGATTACCCCTCAGTATTCATGTAACTATGCCCTACATTTGAATTTCCCTTTTCAGTCAGCTGTTTCCAGCCAAAAAAAAAACATCTGATTGGTCTAGCACCAGATCACATCTCCAACTACTCCCGTATTAGGAACTTAAAAATGAACTTACCCGCATCGTAACATTGGACATTATATACTTATAAAAAGGCAACATGAGAGAGGAGCTTTAGTCAACACATCAGTTATTGTTAAACTGATCAATATCCAGTCCACATTATCGATTATTATCTATTTAATGTAGAACAGCTCCACAACACAACTGTGTGTTGTTGTTATAGTTTTAGTGCACATAATTTAATTAATTTTCATTTTTATAGATAGGATAGGTCAGTTATATAGAGGCAAGGGCCCAGCTGATTGTAAAAAGCTACATAAGCGATACACCGGCTACCAAACAAGAGCTTAGCCTTGAGTGAGCAGTACCTGACGCAGTTGCTGTTTGAGAGAGTCGTTCTCGCGCTCGGCATTCTCGGCCTGTTGCGCTGCTCGTGTCACTGCCACTCGCTCCATGTCTCGTTCCTTTAACAGCTGCTCTATGTACGCCTCTTTTTCTCGCAGCGCAGCCTGCCCGACAAGTGGTAATATTAGTGTAATCATTCTAAATTAGAAATTCTGACACATCTGTAAACAGATTACATATACAGATTACAACTGTAAACACAGTAAATGCTTGCGCTCAACGACATACAATGGTAGTCCACAAAGTAACCACCGTTCGGGCATGGAGCGTTAGGTAGTGGGGGCAGCGCTGCCATCCTCATATTGGCATGCTCAGCTGTTCAATACGGTAAGAGAGAGCATCAGGATTACACATTCCTGAATTATAACCTAAAAACATGAGCGCTGCAATAGAAAATCTTACCAAGTTTGAAATGCGTAAATTTATCGTGAATTGAGTGAAGGGTATGGCCTAAACATTACGAGTGAAGGTGTAGTCCGTCAACGGGCTCTTTTTTTTATCGGGGTGCAAACGTGCATGATGAAGACCGGAGTGGTGTTGTGTTCGTCCATAACAACGCCCGCCCTTACACAGTTTAAAGGACAACTGAAATTTTGAAAATATTCTAATGGGACGTTTTTGACCACCCCTGCCCTTACAGCCCAGACTTGGCTTCCAGTGATTTCCATCTTTGCCTGTACATGAAGCAGTGGTTTGCATCTCAAGAGGTTCACTAGTGATGAAAGCTTCAAAACGCTGTGACACGTTGGCTACTAGTTGTTCTCATGCAGCAGATTTTTTAAAGAGAAACTTTTTGAAAATTGTTAAGAGAAAAATGACATGTGCTGAAATTTGTTTGGTGAATATGTAGAAAATTAGATAAAATCTTAAGTTTAAGAAGGTATATAATACAATTTTTTATCAAGTGGTTTATTTTTTATTTCAAAATGAAAGGTTACCTTGTGGACAACCCTCGTATACATAGGCGGTTTTGCTTGTTTATAAGATGAGAAAAACACAGCCACATAAAATATGATGCAAGAAATGGCTAAAAGTAAAAATTGGTTCAGTAAAATGTCTCTACTAACAAACCGATTACTATACAAATCGCCAGCTTCATCAACCTGAACAATAACACATTACGCTGTCTGGCAGGATGTTATTTCCTTTTCGAATGAAGATTAATTGTGGCCCTTGACGGCATTACAGGCAACATAGGGAGCTTTTACAATCTATGCAGCCCAAAATCACAGCTTCTTGGTCAGCCCAAGGTGTACCTGTGGAAACTGCAGAGGGAAATATGTGTTGAACAAGGCAAGGCAAGGTGTTGAAACAAGGTGAAACATATCTAACATATAACGAGTTCACTTGACCTTGAGAACCAACTTCCTCATTATGACAATGGATATTTGGCTTTGAGATTTCTGTTCTGGAGTAAAATTCAGAAAAGGAGTGTTCACATATTGTTAGTTCACAATTTTAACCAACTAATTTAAGTCATAATATGCCAAACATTTTTTATTAGTACATATTTACTTGTTGATATATTACAAAAATCTATACTGCAGTAGTCTATAGAGAAATATTCTGCTAATATTTGTTCATATAGACTGTTGATATTGTAATCTTATCTCCAGCATTTCCTTGCATAAAAATCAGGTAAATCCAAATAGAAGAATTAACTACGGGTAATTTTCTTGAGGCAATAGCAAGTGCTTATAATATTCCGTACTGAACTTTCCCAGTTGCAGGATAATGATTTTTTACAGGTTTATACACATAATTGTTATTCTGTGGTCCAAAAAAGAAGCGCAAAGTTACTTCTGTTTATTGATTGTCTGTTGTAAACCCTAACAAAATTAATAGTTTCCCATTTATAGCTCAAAATAAACCACCAATTTGATTACTACCCAACACCGAACATATGTTCTCGACCCATTGTTGTCTATAGGAATTTCATTAGATGTATCACTCTTTAATTTAACCTTTTCCATGAATTGTAATTAACAAGCAAATCTTTCAAAATCATTCCCATCCACTGGTTTTATTGCATAATCAATCTTATTATTTAGACTGTAATGATTCATATTGCTATTCCTAATCAAAGGTAATCATAGCAAGGTGTTCATTACATAACCGGTTCGATGGTTGAGTAGTTATGAGTCTGCTTCATGATCCGAAGGTCGCCAGTTCAATCCTGGACTAGATTCTGCATCCTTTGACCATTGAGCTATTAATTAATAATGTTGACAATGTCATGAAAGAGTCACTCATTCTCTCAAGAATTGATGATTGATAAGTAAGCCTACTGTAAAAGTAGGGACATATAATATAATTCCTTATGTGACTTTCTCAAAGATGATAGATTTTCTGATTTTTCTTTTTTTACCCAAGATGAAAATTGCTCTTGTGGCATAAATTCACTACATGTTTACTTTTGGCACAATATGCATCCAATCCTGATGTTTTTTTACATCAGGTTCTCATTTCTACACAGCATCCCTGAGTAGGATGGAAGGGATGACTACAGCTTTATAAATACTTTCTCATTACACTGTACCGAAACCAGCTGCTTTCAATGTTAGTTGAGACTGTAGAAAGTAATGTTTTCCTGGCCTAGGCTGGGTAAATCAGCTGATTTTACCCACACTAGTATATAGTTATGACTTCTGACACTAGTAGGGCTCAGCGCTAGTAGCTTTAACAATACTTCCAGTGAAGGGTGTAAAAAGTGAAATAAGCTGTGAAAACAATATTACAGTTGCCATTGTACAGGTACTGAGGGAATCAATGGGCAACTATAGGTCAGTTTGAAAAATTATATTACTTAATTAGTTCTCTCTCTCAATAAGAAAAATATTGTTCATAACTTTGATTAAAAGTGTTATTCCGTGCCTAGATCGAATTCAACGCTCGGCTAAACGCCTCGTGTGTAAACACGATCGTGGCCCGGAAACAACCACTTTCCATCCTTTTAATGAAATATACTTTTTCATATTCATATCCCAGATATCTACTCGCCCTGGTGTATGAACATGAGCAAAAGCAAATAACTTCTTAGCAAGTAGGTTTAGACCCAACTAACATCAGCTGATTCATCTCCCAGAATCGTTAATTGATAGTTCAATAAATTATAATGTAGAGTGCATTAATTTTAAATCTGAATAAGTAGAGAGTAATACACAATATATGCAAAAATCTACTGAAAAAAAACATAAAAGTTGGCACTGCAGTACAATTTACTTTGACGACAGTTTCGTAAAGGAAACTGTCGTTTCGACAGAAGACGACTGAAACGTTTTTAGATAATGACAATTAAATTGATAAAAAAATTACTTACTTAAAGAAAAACTTAACTTGAATTTATTTACAACATTCAGATAAACAATACCTACCATGTTGCCTCTAATCCCTCAGGTGACAAAAAGAACAACTGAATAAGACTATTAACAAAATGATTAAAACTTTATTTTTGTTTCATGAAAATTCAAACATCTGTACCAATCTCTTTGGTAAGATTTCCATCGGCAGTGTTGGGGTGTTTGCAACAAAGATCTAGAAGATCTACACAGTGACTGATACGGTTTGGCGGATTTCGTCCGACACACAGTCACTCTATCATGTGCTGCAATCTGTTAGGTGTTTGGTGACCTATTTGAAATGATACTGTTTGTAGCATGTTGCCTATAAAATCAAGGACCTGTTTCTGAATAAGAGGTTGTGACAATAACAGAGATATAGTTCATAAATTAAAGTGAATGGAGTGTTCTTGAACCTTGTTTCTGTTCCTTTTTTAGAGTTTAGATCAGTTTCACCTTTTAATTTTTGATCTTTGATTAGATTAGATTATTGAAATGGCAACCGTACCACAAGGTAGGTGTTTTAAGCAAAGTATGAATCAGGATTGAGTGTAAGATGATTGTGGTGCAATTTTGTAGTCTTGTACACCTAGAGTAAATTAATTTTATCCATTCTCTTAATGTTATAACAAGCCTCGAATATGTAACAGCAAACCTCTTTGAAGACTTCATCAAGTAACTAAGTTTTATTCTGGAAAATAGCATGTGCCTGAAAGTTATTAGCTCACGGTGGCGTTGTCCTGTAATCCAACTACTTGGAGGTCACGAATTGTGGATAGTTGTGAGCGATGGTCGGTGGGTGTAGTGTTCTCTAGTGTGGATTAACGTCCGCACTATTGAATCCTGGATTAATCCGCAAAGACCATCCACATAATTAGACCAATTCGTAATTCAGAGGCCACGTTAAACTGTAGGTCCCTTAGTTGCCATCAGCTGTTGGGCTATTAATTAACAGTCCTGTCTAAGGAACATGTCAGCCTTAATCAGTAACAACACTACAAGATCGCACCACAATCATCTTACACTCAATCCTCATTCATACTTGGCTTAAAATACCTACCTTGTGGTATGGCCGCCATTTACATCATATCTAATCTAATCTTTTTTTTTTAAAGACCCAGGAGCACAAACCAATGTGTGAATTTGTGTGTTTTCCTTGGCTAAAGATAATAATAAACACAGTACAGTAGAATCTCCCTTATCCAACCTTCCGACAACCGACTCCCCTCAATATCCGACCTCGTGCATTGACTGTGTAACTGTGCTCCCACGCTCCCATTGTTGATGAGCCTGCAGAGGACTTTTTATGTTTGTAGAGAAAATCAACTATGAATATTTTAATTCTTCAGTTACTATAGATATCTTGATATTTCAATTAATGCGTTATATGTTCAATAATGTTGTTTTATAATAATGTAGTGTTGTTAAGTCTCGTGAGACTTAACCATCGTCTATCGTCATGGTCGGATATGAGAGGTTTTACTGTATCAAGAAATCATATCTTAAAGTAAAATACTTATGTATTTTCTGATTTTCTATACCTGCTTTACTAAACTGTATTAAATTACACTTTTTATTTAAATTCTTTTAACATATATATTATAAACACAAAATTTCAGATGGTTGAACTATAGGTTTACTCATAGGTACTCACAAGTTGAACCATAACTTCTTCCACCTCAGGCAAATATGCTAAACATTAGGCTAACAACCCAAATATGTTCTTTAAGTTATGATATCACATTTCCTGGGTAATATACATGGCAGTCGGAGGGTTAAAAGCAGTGAGGTACCGTAGCAGCATTAGTCACAAAGGCTAGCCAGAGGTGACCGCTCATGATCTGACAGGAGTCGCTGGCCACATATTTCGATCCAGCAGACTTTGACTTACTAGGCTAGAGCGTTACCCTGAGCTACTGGCACAGTAATTAGTCTACAGTGGCACTCCAGTAGTTCAATACTAGATCACATTAAGTGCACATAGCTTACAAATATCTTAATCGTAAATAAATATAACACCCAAAATTCCAACGTGTTTATTTTCAAAAATAACAAGTTATTATCTAAATAAATTACATTTTACAAAGCATTATTACATTGAACGAAATCCATGAAGAATCACACTTAACCTAGCCACCGCATTTCACCAAACTAGAGTGCAAAAGTGAAAAATGGCAAATCAAAGTGAGAAAGGCGAACAATAAAAATTTGCCTTCTATGTTACTGATGAAAAATATGATTCATGGTTAATTTACATAGATAACTTAAGATAAATAATAATAAGTGAGGTACAGAGAATGTGAAGACTTTCGTCGATCAGTAGAAGTCCGTTTCCCAGTCGGGGTAGTAATATTTAACGACGACGTTCTTCGTGACCTGAACACAGACTTGGACGTTAACTTGATCCGCCAGTGGTTAGGTTAGTGTCGTTAATACCGTCACCGCAGGCTTCTTGGCGTGTTCGTTAGGCCGTTACTCGCGTTAGGTCTTGTCGGTTATCAACACTACTCAAGACGTGAATAACTACGCTAGTATACATTTACCTTCTTACAGTTGTAAGATATCACAGTTGAAGTTGAAAGAACAGGACCGAGTTATACGACAAATATTTAGGTTTCTTTTTTAGCAAAAAACCAACATTTTTATGTGTAAGATTAAAAACTTATGGTATATATGTTAAACGTTAATATATGTTGTTATATGTTAAGTAATTAGTTATATGCGTTTCTCAAGACAGCAGGATAGTACTTAAGTAGTCACAAAAGGATATAGCCTAATTTTAAAAAATAGGTTAGTTTGAATACCTAGGAGTAGTCGTATTAAATAACGTTAATTAGAAATAATAAATCAAATATCGCAATTAAATAAATGTAATTTTTACAATAAACTTCTAAAATTCTATACAAAAAAAAACTATTAAAAAGAATTATTAGAATTAAATTCTACCAAAGCACGAGTCCAAAAAATGAATTTGAAACGATCAAGGTGTACCGATGTTGAAAGTTATTGAAAAAAATTTAGGAAAATATTTGGGGCAATAATTATTGTAAGGATAAAAAGGTTGCATACAAATACAGAGATGTAATAGCTCATGTGGCAGCAGGAAGAATAGGATTGGCTCATTTAGGTTAAAAACTAAGGAACAAATTTATTTATTAAACCAATTAAGGACTCATAGTAGATTAGAATGTATGCTACAGGAACAAAAAAATATGATAATTACCTCAGTGGAGTGCGAGACTGAGGAGGTTTTGCTCGGAGTGGCTGGCCGACTTGGCCTCTGAAAACGATAAAAAGGTCACACAATTTCTAGGCACTACTGGGAAATAAATCAAAAACAAATTTTAAGTAGATTAACACCTGAAAGGCTGTGGTACTATTATGAAAGAATGGAAATACTTTTTTATTTCCATAAAATATAAGACCACAGTCTTGTCAAACAATCAAATTCTCAAACACAAGAAGAAAATTAAAATTATCTTAATTTCTGACTCAATTAGTTGTGATATATCGGGGATTTATTTATGTATCTGTGACAGCACTATGAGAGGTTTCCTTGCTTTGAATGTATTTTTTCAACATTTAACAAATTGAATTATTACTGCTAAATATCTAGAGCTTGCTTACAAAAAGTTTTAAATTACCATCTTGAAGTGAATCTGATTGGTTAAATGTGCAAATCCACTCATACCAACACAAAACTTGTTGATTCCACATAACTTCTAAATTAATACGACTTTACCGTTTCATAAAGATAATACATCTGTTAGTAATTTTTACGAGCTAAGTACAAAAACTCACTCAATTCTTCACTCAAGACGGTGTTGTCTTGTAAGTAAACTACAAAAGTCGTAACTAGTTCTATTCAGTTAAAACACAGTTAAAGTCATACGTTTAACAGATTAACTATCTGAAAATATACATATAACTAAATGTTGAGGTGTAAATCGTGAAAACGTGCAAAAATTAAACTTATCTACATAAAAAATAGCTTAAACTTAAAAAATGTTTATAAAGAAAAGAACCAACCAAAGAGCTAAACACTATTAAATAAGCTTATTTACCAACAGGCATGCCAAACATTTCATTCATGGTAATCGTGTTAAACGCATATTAGGGCTAAATAAAATACATATTTTTGTGAACTAACTTGTGAAAATTAACTATTTAATATTATTATATTAAAAAATTACTAAACAAAAACTACACTAATAACCAAGTAAAACACATCCACTAAACACATTAAAATAAGAAATGTGTTAATACAGTTGAAAGCAAAAGTGAAGAGAGAACCGTGCCAAGACAAAAGTGCAAAAGTACAACACTTAGCTCTGTGTCCGGTCTCCTCTTTCAACGTTTTCTCTCACACACAATCCTGAAAAGCTCTTTTCAACTTGACATTGTATGAGAATATTACGTGTGAATATTACTCTGTTGGTAGACAAGAGTTGGCAGGATGAGTGAGAGAGAAGTTTATTGGTATCAGCTGGTGACCTCTCAGAGGCTGTGGTGAAATTTTCGTTTAGATACCTTTTTTGAAACCGGAATTTTGTTTCTTGTAACATAATAATGGTTCAAATAGACCCTGTATCGATTTCATGTGACACAATACCGGTCGATTGTACGAAGTATGGCATTTTAATATTTGAATGAGCAGTACAGATAAGTCCTGTTTATCTGGATTAATCTGGCGGGGTCTTGATTCGGATAGCCGAAAATCCGGATGATCTGACACTATACTGAAATTATACTGTTATACATCCATGTCGCGTACACAATGTTCGTGAATAGTGCCTGCAATATTAGTGCTGCAGGCTGAATATAACCACTTTACAATAACAGAGTCGCAAAAAATTGTAAGCGTCTAAACGTGTTGAAAAGATTTTAATTTTATTTAAAGTTGAGAAGTTATTATTAGTTTTAGGTATAAAATAAAACGCTCATCTGACGTTAAAACAAACTTCTTCCTTTTACAACCTCTCATGACCACAGATTAAGTATGTACTTTGACCGTAAAAATCCCGAATGTTGCAACTACTGTACATCTAACCTCAAACGCTTGCTCTTTGACAGTTCAGTATTAAAAAGTCAAATAGTGACCACTCACGCATGCGCTAAAAGCTTGTACATCTAACCTCAAAATTAAACAGCTACGCTTTGACAGTTCAGTATTGAAATGCTAAACGGTGACTGCTCCCGCATGCGCTAAGTGCGTGTAGCGCTCCGCTTGAAAGACACCTAAAATGAGTGTGCGTTCATCGTTAGGTAACACTTGCCACGTCCAGCAGGGTACTGCGGTTGTGTCTAAAATTTTGAGATAAAATTCACATCTTACTCTTATTTATATATTTTTTTCAAAACCTGATCCAGATGAATCGGACTTGACTGTACTTGTTTTTCAAAATGCTGTACCGGTTTCACCACAGCCACCGACCACCCCACCTCGCCAAAGGAGACCTACCTGCAGACTGTTGACGCCCAGTCTTACCCGGGACATGGCGGATGCAGTAGAGGCGGTTGACGTAATGCTGTCCTTGGTGCCCTGGCGCGTCGGTCCTGGCGGGTGCATGGCGCAGGACGGGCGCCGGTTGGGCGATGGCGACAGGGATACCTTGGCCACTGGTGCAAACAGTCCGAATTTGGGCTGGCACGAGAAGTACCTAAAGTCACCAATTCGAGTTAATGATATTCACTTAATCATTGTCAGCGAAATGATTATTCATGAAGATTGGTCTTTCAACCATCACACATTCACCTTCAGGATTTATGATACTCTTAAATTAACCATGTATTAACAGATAATACAAAAATTTGTATAAAACATTATTTATAAAAATATAAATTTAAATATTTTTAACCAAAATAAAAACTGGATTTAATACCACAAAGAAAAACATGAGAAGTCATTCATTTTAGTATTATTTAATAATAATAATTATTAAGATTAACAAATCACTTTACATATCATGCTGGTACCACTTTGCCGTAAAAAGGAATATGTATTTTGAGTTCAAAATTAAAACAAAGTTCATATAAAAAGTTTAGTGTAAATAAAAACAAGTATACCCCTTAAATTAATATGGCATTAAATATTGAACAAATATGCCCCGGTGGGGATCGATCACGCGCTTGCATAAGTGAGATCTAAGCGCTATGCTACGGCGTCAGCCGATTTCGCGTCGTCGTGTTTAAGAGTTTTTGGCCAACCTCATAAATTTGTTTTAGCTAATTTATACTGAATTTAAATGTCCATACTGTTTGTTATTATTATCCTGTGATCAACTGATTGTTAGAATCGGAATGAGGATTGCAAAAGATAAATTTAATTTACACCAATTATGGTTGACAGTAGTTCAATCAATACAACGAATACCCACGTAGAGATTTTGGAAATACTCTTTCCTGCTTTTATTTCGCACAGTTATGTTACCTAAAGTTTTTACCAAATTGTTTAGTAACCTGATAATTTTACATTTATTACATACATAAAACATAAAGATTTATCTTATAAACCTCTATTCACATATTGTTCTTTGCCGTCTTCAATCAAGAATTCAAACTTTATACAGCTGTTTTGGTTTGCATTGTTTACATTATATCTCCATAAGCTTAATGTAAAATTTTTAGATTTTAAACTTAATTTTACATAAAAAAAATTTTTACAATACCTATCTAGAATTTTCTACTGAATTAGTTATTTCCAAAATAAAGAACTTATTTAATAATTATTAAGATTAAAAAATAAAACACTTTACACTATATTATTAGTGCAATAGGATGACAAAGAGTCCCACAAGAGCGTAATACAGTAGATATGTCATGTTTGCAGAGAGAGAGTCTACAGGATGAGGAGTTTAAAAAGTATAAGAAAGGTAGTAAGTAGTAACTCTAGTAACTCAAGTAACTCTAGGAATATTTATTAACACCTAAACCAATCAAAAACCACACCTGAGAGTTTTACACAATTTCTCTTTTACTTGCATAAACCAGTCCGAATAACCGTATAGCGTTTATCTAAAACTAATTTGTGCACAAAGTTATGACTACGGTAGGTTACCTCCTGCCTTGTACGGAACCGTCATTTTTGCCAACGGGGTCGTCGAGTTCCACGCCACACCACTCCCCCGAAGCAAAGTCTGTGGTTCCGATGTACCTCAACATCCCCGTCTTGCTGCCTGTCGAGCTCATCACTATCACTCGGTCTCCCAACCTCAGTTCTCTGTCTGTTCGACAAAACATCGTCAACAACCTTTCACTCCTCCATCTCAAAATAAGAACCAAATACCAATAACACACACTGCTCTTAAAAGGTTTGGTGTGTATGGTGTTTTTATATGGACAACATAGAATACACAAACACAACTCCAGTAACGCCCACCCAACTAGTTTGCGAAACATCAAATTGAGTGAAGCATCAAAAAAGTTGAGTGTGAGATTATCGAGCACACCTATTTAATATTATAAATTGTTTACTTCAAAAAAGCAATTCACAATGATTATGTACAAAGGCTAGGACAAAAACAAATTTTGATATAATTAGCTCTTGGTATATGATAATATTTTTTAAACCCTAGATGCCATAAAACCTATAGTAATTGCAATTGACTATTACAAAATACAGTACTCTAATTGTTCAGTCATTGACATAGTTTCACCACATTTATAGTCCTACAGTTTACTATAGGCTTACAGTTTTACAAAGCTTGGTTGGATGGATTCAGGAACAAGTGGGACCACTTAAATCATCTAAAAAGGGATGGAAAATTTATCGCCGAGCCGCTGACTAGAAAAATTGGACTTGCACAGTCAGACTCCTGAAGGTTTTTTTAAAGGTTGAATTTGTCATTCACAACTGGTTTGAATGCCCAGCTCTGAGCCGGGAGATGGCAACGTTGAAGCCTGACAAAATCAGTTTGTTGGCGTCCCTCAAATCTTGGATTTTGTAAAAGGCCTCGAGAAGAGGAACTGTGATCAGAGTATTGAAAAATACATTATACGCAAAAATATCTGAAGGTAGCTCAGTCCCGGTCGTTGTTACACTGGGATTACTGTGCAACAAATGACCATATTACCTAAGCCACACTTACTTCCAGCAGAGGAGGGAGGCCGGCTGGGGGGAGAGGTCGGAAGGAAGCTGTGGTCCTCCGCGCCCTCGGACAGAGGAGCGCGTGTGAGCCTCGTGAGCCGAGAGAACACTCCCCTCTTGGCGTCACATTGGAAGTATCGGATGTTGGCGACCGATCCATCGTTTTTACCTGGAAGCAGCGGAACAGTTGATAGATAATTACCAAAACCTCCATCAAAGATTACCGGATTGCAGATTGTATATGGTGAACATCCTAGCTCTGCTTTATAAAGAAGTTAATAACTTTCTAATTTAAAAAAAGGTTAAAAAATTGTAGTTGTTATTTTCACACCCTTATATACATTGAAATAAGTAATATGATTATGTAAATAATGTAAAAGAAGAATTTTTTAAAAAGTAAATGAATGAATCTAGATGTTAAACTCACCGCACGATTGACTAAAGAGATTTGATATTACCGCACAATTGCTTTACATCACTCAAAGGCGCACGCCCAAAGAGTTTCTCTGTCGTAGACTTACCAATTGGTTGGTCGAGAACGACTCCCGCCCACTCGCCCGGTGCAAACTGTGTTTCCCCGATGTATGCGATGATGCCAGGCTTGGTGCCGCCCAGCCACACTCGGTCTCCGATCTTGAAGCTGTCCGTGTCCTCGGTCAGCACCCCGCTGGAGTCTGCCAACGAAAAAAAGGTGAAATCAACAACCAACCAAAATAATAAAAATATAATCGTGTTCCCTCCATCGGTAACACTTAGATGTTACTGTTGGTCAACACCGGACAGGTTCTATATCTTAGTCACGACAAACGTTTTGCAAAAGAAACAAACTGTGTAAGTTTATCTGAAGCATTACACATTTAAAATATTGAAACATGTGGTATGATTATGTTTGCAAAAAGCTAAGTTCTGGCATTTTTTATTGAGAAATTTAGCCTCCTTTTTCAATACAGAAGTTCTTTTAGTGGCTTACTATGGATTGGGGAAAATACCAAACTGGTTTTTCAGTTACAGAAGAGAGTGATTCAAACAATTTTTAAGAAGCATCTTGTAAACCACTTTTGGTCATCAATGGAATTCTCACTTTCCCATCTCTATATGTCTTGAACTGTGTAGTATTTGCCAGGAAACATTTTTACCTTTTCCAAAATTCAACCCACTCCTTCTGTTACGGTTTGAGAAGCCGGCTTGATATAGATATCTCCAACCACAAAACTTCTTATTTCGAAAACCATCTCTTTTACAATTGCATAAAAAATGTTCAATACAATACGCTGCCAACTGCCTTGAAAGTTGAAACAGACGTAGAAAATTGGCAAAGGGATTAAGAATCTTCTTTAGTCACGCTGTTTCTACGGCATTAAAGACTTTTTAGTTTAATTTGTGAGTATCTCTGTCGAACGATTTTTGTGATTATATTATAATTTTAATTTCAACCCTTCAAGGCAGTATTTTTTGAAGGCCGATGAACCCTGCTGCGGTAGTTTTTTACAGAGTGCGGGCGGAGTCCACTCACTCTCATTTGATAATAACCCGACATCATCTAGGTCCAACTAACGATCTATTTCACTATATCTAGACATCATGAAAACTACTGAAATCAAAAATAATAGTCTAAAAATTAGCCACCCAATTTTCAGTTACAATAAACTGGATTAATAACGTTACACTTCAACGTTATTATTATAATTAATTATCCGATAATTAATCCTAATTATCCGAGCAACACCTTAGAATATAATTTGACGTCAGTTTACATCGTAAAGATTGAAAATAAACGAAAAAACTACGGTAAACAGGACGTATGAACACCAAGTTGACGCAATGAACAGAGACCGACCTTGAAAACAACATATCTTTATAATTTCTGTTCTTGAAACTGGGAAAACATAAATAACACATCTATCTTTGTTGTACTCACAGCTGATCAAAATTGGTTGGAAAATGTAGAGAAACGCATGAGCAATATTCTCCACACAGTATCTTAAAAAACATTGTTAACAGCATAAAACTTGTTAACAAAACTCTACCTATTTATCGATTCAGCTCATTGAAATCTTGATCAAACATTCCTACTGTAGACACAACAAATTATGTTTAACAAGTGTGTCATTTCCACGCAATCATTAGTTTCGAATAAAAGTACTTGTTGTCATTTACAAACCTCGATTATTAAACAACCAAACCAGTTCAGAGTAGTAAAGTCTACGGTTGAAGCGACAGTCAGTATAAATTAACAAAAATGTTAGTGGCCATTACTGTTAAAAGGTTTTTTAAGTATTGAAATGGTTTATATTACAACTACAATATATACATAAATAGATATTAACCCATTGTAAAAAACATAAAATGAAACCATAGCAGATGACTTCAAGACTGTAGCATCGCGTTCAACGTACCAGTGTAAAACATAAAAAATGTAACAAAAGTGCAAAAATAGATAAGAGGTCTAAAAATGCTTCACAAGTCGAAAGTACTCGTTTTTTCATTTTTAATATTTTACGATTTCCAGTTTTTTAGACTTTTATGTACTCTGTATAGTAAAATTTATTTACCTTTACTTGCCTGTAGATCTAAATATTACATTTTTCCCCCAATATACATTTCGCTACATAGTGTATCATCATCACAGGGTAAAATATTTAGTGTAAATAAATAATACAAAAACAATTTATAGTTCAAATTTCATTTGTTTAATATTTTTATGAATATGAAAAAAAATCCAAGAAAGCTACGAAATATACAAACACATCAAGAATTTTAGAAACATCAATTTATTAAACAAGAAAAAAGACTACTTAAATTCAATACTATTCAAAATTTAAAATACAAATACACCACATTCATGAAAATATTGAACATATGAAATTTGAACTATAAATTGTTTTAATATTATTTATTTACATTCAAGATTTTCATTTACATTTTATTTGGTATCTAAAGAGATATAAATTTTGAAATTATTTACTCAAAAAATTCCTGTATAACCTAAAAGAATAAAATTAAACAAAAGTAAATATTTTTTTATAGGAGCTTAAATTTTTATCGATAATCCTAAATTGTTTTGTCATAAAAGGCATTTTTTTTTAAAGCACTATGAAAAGAATAATCAGACAAATTATTTGAGGTATTTTTTACCCCGCAAAAGTTTTTACAATTTTTCACAATAAATCATATTTTAATATTTTCCTATCACCATAAAACATAAAAATATTTATCATTTAAGATCTCTAAATATATCGAATGTAATTTAACTTACTTTTGAACCTGACCTTGTTAAGTTTACTCATTATGGGAACAGTACGAGTGCGAGTGCGAGTGTGCGAGTGCGAGCAGTCTGCCTTGAACACTTGAATGCACGACTGTTCTCTGTTCACGTTCCGGCACCGGTATCAGCTGACGATATCATACGTAACCAGCACCACCCACACCACGTTAAAGCGACTAAGTTCAAACTAACTGTTAAGCTTAAATTTATAAAACAATATTTACAGAATTTTAAAACAAAAATCTAAGCTTAAATACTACTGACCGGAACATGTTTTACAGTCTTGAATTTAATCCGTTGTTAAGTTTAATTTTTTTAAGTCTTTTGATTCTCTGTACTGAGAAGTGTCTTATTTTATTGTTCTTATACATTTTTTAACTTGAAAATTACAAAAAAATTATACAAACTATTATTGCTTTTACATTTTATGACATTTATCCTCAGTTACTGTAGCTGAGATACTTCATTAAAAACGTCTGAAAAAGAATTTAACCTAATCTATTTTATTTTTTACATTTCATAAAGTAATTAAATTCAATAACTGTAATTATGTACTTAATGAGAAATATTAATTGTTTGTAACCTTTCCTTCCTCAAAATATAGGTTTATCTAGAATTTGTTGAGGGAGATATGTTATGTCAAAGAGTACCCTAGAGAATTGAGGACCTTGAAATTGGTACATATTTTTGGCTCCTTACGAAGGATGGCAATTTGCTCTATCGCCTGGCCAGTTCTTAGGCATTACTTGGGTGCATGACAACACGCTTATCAGGCCTAAATTATTAGAATGGTAGAGATGCCGGGAGAAAAAAATGTTTGTATTTAATTCCCTGTGGGAAATAAATTAGATCATGGATATGTCAAAAAGGAATGTTTTCAGTTCATCTAAACAGCTGTTATTATTTTTTTATGTTAAAAATTCAATAGAATAGCTCTTGTAGTTTCTATGGAAACCTGTTACAAATTTTCCATCTTAGAAATCACCAGCACACCCCTAGAGCTAAGAAATATCCATGTCAAAAATGTAATTAAAATCAGAATGGCAACAATATCAGGCGGTTATTTGCTAAACAATTTCCACGAGAGCCATAAACACTGAAAAAACTTACAATCAGTTTTGAGTACCATAAACCATTTTGTAGATATGTAACAATGTAGCTCAAATTTATGAAACTGCCTGTGAGACAGAATATTGTTAACCCTAGAACTGGCAAAGTCGTAATTCACGACGCATTTACATATTCAATAAGAAGTGGCAGGTGGAGGCTTCTGTCGTCAGTTTAGTGAACTTGTTAGACACTAGCGCCTACGTGACCGTGTTGCCCTCTGGGGGAAAGCAACCGAACCTGCTCTCGTAGTCCACTAGACTGCCACCGGGCAGGTCTATAACCAAGTAAGCGCTTTCTACTCCTATGCACTGAGTGGCTGAACTGGCTAACGCGCTACGCTGACGAGCGTAACGTTCTAGCCATTCGGAAGTGCTAGGGTTCGAATCCCGACCATGAGCAATCCCAATTTGGCTTGCAAATGTGTGGTAAAGCGGAGAGGGGGGACCACCTTAAATAAACGGTGGCATTTGTAGGCTTAGTTGGGATTGCAATGGACACCTGTTTTGCTTTTGTGGTTAGTGGTTATAAGGGGGGGCATGTTTTATGCTTTTTTTGTTTAAACTTTGATATTTAAAGAAGATATTCGTAATTATTTTTATGTTACAGTTAAGAGTAAAAAGCTTGCCACTTCTAGGGTTAATAAACCCCAAACTTTATTAACTCCACTTCCACACGTGTGTTAAGGCCGTGAGTTGTCTGATTAGCTCAGGTAAGTAGTTGACGTGCCACGAGTTAGCCGGTCACCTCGGACTGGTGCTGAGTTTACCTGACGCTCGACGGACACCGGCTTCGCTGAGTCTCCGGAGGTCGGCCCACAAGGAGTCGGATCCCGAGCCCACTGCATGCAACACAACACAACAAAACACATTCCTCCAGCCAACACAGAAGGCCTATACTCAGTCTCCTATTGGTTTTTCAACAAAATTTCTCCTCTGTACCCTAAACTTTACCCATCCACATAGACCATATTTTTACAACAAACTTATCCAGCAAAGCAGATGTAAACTGACAATATGAATGGTAGTATAATAGCTCGTCAGGTATCGAATTTGTTATTTTGCTTATTTTAAACTTTTAAGCTGGCTTGCCACAAGATTTTACAATAAGTACAAGATACGTCAATGCCTTTGCAGTAAATTTTAGTGGCAACTACAAAATTACATCAGGCTTACTTTAGATACAAATACATATTTCGGTCACCAGTCACGTTATATCTGACGAAATGCATTGGTAACACTGCATGGAAACAGCAGGTTTAGCACCAACAAGGAAACAGCACCAAAATTGTTTTATCAAGCTCTGAGACTATAGAACAACAGCCTTTTTTCTTTCAGAAAAAAAGCTTTAAATATTTTTATATTTTAAAGATTATTAAAAAGAACTATGAAAATTTTTTTAGTGTACTGAAGTTTTTTATCAGGACAGTGTACAACTTTACAGAACTAAATAATTTTTCTGCCTATAAAAATTTACTGTTTGATAAGACAAAATACGATTACAAAGTAGCTCTTTGACGAGGAAAAAGTGTGAATATGAAGGGGATTTATTCCATCCAGTTCAACCCACGGAAGCAAAAACTGACACACTAGTCAGCTCAAAACTGGTTTGTTCCGCCCAAACACGTATCGCGATAACAATGACAAACGGGATTATAAACTTATAAAGTAAATCCAATTACTGAACCATGTATAATCTGACACTAATCGTGAAAATATCGACTTGTGGTAGCAGCGAGAAAATAAAATAATATGTGATAATGGTTCTACCAGTTGGTTACGCTTCCATATACAATATTTTTTATTCGTAAAACAAAACAATAAATGGTTCAAGTGACAATATATTCGCAGAGTTAGATATTTAAAATAAGTGTATTGTCTTATTGTCTCATATACTGAGATTCTGCTTTAAAAAAATTACTTCTAGTCAATTGATTAAAAGTTATAATGGATTCCGTAATGCATACTCGCAAATTTAATTGTAGTTCTTATCTTGGCTTTCTTATATGTTTTTATTTCTTTTCATAAAAAGAGCAGATTCAACTTAAACTTTGACAAGAAACAGCATATTTTTTTAAATATTTATTTTCACAACGTATAATTGAAAATTATTGTAAAATCGTTTCCCTACAATAAAAAAAATTTAAAGCGTTGAAGACTATTGAAAAATTTTTCTTGGATGAATAGCAGATAACAAATAGATTATCTGTTGGCTGGAAGACTGTAAGATAAGCGTGCAACACAGAAATAAAACAGAAACCATGAAAAAACGGTGCACAAAATAGCTTACAAAAGGATTGCAAAGTAAAGGAGAAGTGAAGAATGCAAAACAAGAAGTGAACTTGTGCCAAAACAAAGTTAGACAATACATACCTTAAACAATAAAGATGAAAAGTACCTTTGGGTAAATTGGCCAATAACAGTCATCTTAGAATCCTTGACAATTTTGTCCACTTTTAAGAAGCTATCAGTAGTTTTCTATAATTTTCATTCACTGAATTCAAATTTTTATTTAAGAACATTAACAAATCCAATATTTCCAACTCTTCAGACAGTAATATTTTTTATAAAACTGAATGTAACTTTATCACAGAAAATTAGGAAAACATTGAGTACATTTCACAGATGAAATGTACTCAAACTTACATTTGATATGAGTTTGAATGTATTTCAACCGATGAAATGTGTGATACTCACGTGAACTTTTACGATCGCTTGCGATGCTCGCCCTTCGTCCGCTGTCCACAGAACCGTCATCTGTATCATCTACACACACAGACTACAAGCTACAGACTACACAGACCCGTGCACAACAAAACACAGAACACACAACACACAACTACATACTATCCTCTACAGACATTTTACTTCTTCATAGCCTTTCAACATAAATATAACCAGTTGACTGACTGTGCAAGAAAACTACAATATGATAAGTAAAAACAGTAAACATTATAAGAATAATTTCATTATGAATTATATTTCAAATCGAAAAAAAACTGAAACTGTAATTGGTTTCACAACTATATTTTTTACTACTAATGTATTTGATATATCATAAAATTTATAAAATATAAATCCTCCCACATATTTTATCATCACTCTCTGACACTGCATATATTATTTAAATAAATTTCTTATTCAAATAAATAAAAAACCAAATAACCAAAAAATATTTTATGTTAAGAGTGATTCCAAGGTGCTTGTCATGCAGTGGCATTAATGGTGAAAATCTTGAAAACAAAAAAATAACGAGCCTATTACTTAATAGAATTTTTGTGTTTTTTATTCTTAAGTGCTTAGTTAAAAATTTTTAACACACATTATTATAACTGTAATAGGCTCTATGAGAAACATTATTTTTAGTTTATAATTTTTAAAATGTACAAAATACCTTTACCAGCAGGCTGGCTTAGATCAAATCTCACTGAAATAAAGAAATGATTATAACTCAAAAGTAAAAATGTAAACAAAGTATGGATGATGTAGATTTATAAATTTAGGAATAAGTGTTTTAGCCAAAAATGTTGCAAAATTAAAAGAAATTGGTAAAATTCTACAACACATACGCTCTAAAATAAACGTTTAATGCACGTGATGGTATGTCATTAAAATTGTGTAACAATTAACAAAAAAATTAAACTGTCAATGAATGAACGATAAAAGTCTGATTTAGCTTTTATTTTTCATCTAGCATTGTGGAACACCACACTGTAAATATTTTAACATTATTTGCTTGAATTAATCCCTAACTGAAATTAGAAAATTTAAAAAACTAACAACAGTCCTTGCAGTACTACGTTCTGCATGATTAAAGGCAAATTTATTCCAAAGCTTAATCAAATTAATTTTCCAAGACACACTGACCAAAGTACTTAACGTGTAACACTATTTGAATATTCAACAGTTAATTAATTCCCAATATTAAAGTGCATCTATCTGGATGTATTCGGTATATTTTAATTAAAACATGACAATCCGGAGCATGTTCAGCGGACAGCTCGCTACTTCTGGATTTATGAAGGAGGCAATTTATGGTGGCGGAGTGTAATTAAGTTTTACATTTGAACGGCCAATTTTAATTTTTAATTTTTTTAGTGTTAAAAATATTATTAATTAAATAAAATGTGTCATATTTTTTATTTGTTGATTCAGTTACAAAAAAATGTAATGTATTATTTTAGTCAGGTACAAAACCATTTCAAATTATTATTATATTTTATTCTTTAAGCTATACAATTCATCGTCTGATGATAAAAGTGTCTTCAAAGCGTATAAACAAAAACAAATACAAAATATGTGAATTATGTTATTAAGATTTTTAATGCGGACATTTTCCATCACGATTTTATGTAAAACAAAGTTTCACGACGTTTCGGGTTCTGGAATCTGATCCCGTCCTCAGGTGAACTAATATCTAAAACATAACACAATAACACATAATCCGGACTAAACCGGTATGAGCCAAAAAGTTTAAAGCAGTCAAAAAACAACAAAAAAAACTAACGGACACTCAAAGACAACTGTTGTCTTTGAGTCTCCGTGACGAGAGGACGTAAAATGGTTTATTTATAAGTTTTTTGACTGCTTTAAACTTTTGTGTTTTTAATTTCATACCAGCTTAGTTCGGATTATGTATTAATTGTGTTATGTTTTAAATATTAGTTCGCCTGAGGACAGGATCAGATTCCAGATCTCTAAACGTCGTAAAACATTGTTTTACATAAAATTGTGATGGAAAATATCCCCAATAAAAAAGTAAATAACATAAATCCACCGTCACCAATAATGAATTTAAAACAAAGTATGTACATTATGATGAAAATATATAAACAGGCTGTCAGATGATTTCATCTAAACCACCTCACTTCCCAAATCAGTTTTCTAACCCGAAACCCCTACGGAGTGTTACATTATTATTGTATACTGCAGGCGTAGTACGAGAGTAGACTGGTACAGACAATTCTATAGACACCATAGTTTATTAAACATTACGTTTGTTCACCCTTCTACGGGGACACGATTGCTTTATTCAAAGTAACTTTTTCATCTCCACTTTTAAATACAGCTCTTCTTCTTTTTAATTTTTTTTTTCTTTTTTTTCTTTTTTTCTTTTCTCTTCTGTTTTTTCTTTTATTTATTTTCTTCTATTTTATACTGTTACACACACAAAATATCCTCCTCGGAATGAATACGAAACATTTTCATACATTTACATACATGACTAACCGTTGCAAATATGCTAGAACAAAGCATCACAGAGAAAGTGAAGAAGGAGCTTCCCTTCCCAAGACGTTCCCGATAGAAAAAGGAGAAAAGATAATGTTTACATAAGTATTAAGTACTACTGAAGGGTTATATGAGAAACTACAAATGTTACAACCAAACTTCCGTAACTTTGTAGCTACGAATTTTTACTACCCCCATCATTTAGATAAAACGAGGACGACTTTGACCCTTTGACCTTTGGACCCTTTGAGGAACGACTGATGATATATCCTCAGTACAGTTATTGTCGAAAAAGACCACACTGACGATATATCGTCAGCTAGTAGTATTTCAAGTAGTATGTGCGCTCTCAGGCACATTTTAATTACTCATTTCATTGTAGATGTCTTTGGTTTCCTCTTTTACTGTCTGGATGGTTTTTGTTATTGTAGCAACAAACCGGAAATATATATACCATAACGATTGTTTGATCGTCTGTTTGTTTACGGTTGTGAACGAAAACAACATATTTTGTATCAACATTTTCTATGATAACATTTTCCTTCTTAGTCAAAATCCCATGAAAATTTGTACACACACTCTCTATAATGTGAGTAATAATTTAAATATGTTTTCAACGTAAAATTATTCTTTATTATCTGTGGAAAGTTAAAATTAAAAAAATGTTTTTATTTACTTCCATGTTGGAAATAGGTTAGATCATGGATATGTCTAAAGGGAATGTTTTTAGTTCATCTAAACAGCTGTTCTTATAATCGAACTATCATTAAACAAATTACGTCACTGTTTCAAATTTTGGCCTCGCAAATTTCCAACACCTCCCCTCCCCCATATGTGGAGATTCACATTGTTTACTTAACATTGGTTCTACAGGGTGTATCCGGTCTACTCTCGTGCTCGTAACTTGCCGAGTGACTCCTCTGCAGCCTGGCTCTCATGGCCGACGTGTACACGGCCGAGCATAGCAGGGCCTCCACCGCGCCTGGCCACACACACTACACTCACTACGACACGACAGTCGGGGAATAGCAGTAGCAGTGGTAGGTCACATGTTGGACAGGAAATGTTGGAAGGTTAAAGGGTTAGGAATTGGACAGGAAATGTTGGGAGGTTAGAGGGTTAGGAGTTGGACAGGAAATGTTGGGAGGTTAGAGGGTTAGGAGTTGGACAGGAAATGTTGGGAGGTTAGAGGGTTAGGAGTTGGACAGGAAATGTTGGGAGGTTAGGTGGTGAGGAGTTGGACAGGAAATGTTGGGAGGTTAGAGGGTTAGGAGTTGGACAGGAAATGTTGGGAGGTTAGAGGGTTAGGAGTTGGACAGGAAATGTTGGGAGGTTAGAAGGTTAGGAGTTGGACAGGAAATGTTGGGAGGTTAGAGGGTTAGGAGTTGGACAGGAAATGTTGGGAGGTTAGAGGGTTAGGAGTTGGACAGGAAATGTTGGGAGGTTAGAGGGTTAGGAGTTGGACAGGAAATGTTGGGAGGTTAGAAGGTTAGGAGTTGGACAGGAAATGTTGGGAGGTTAGAGGGTTAGGAGTTGGACAGGAAATGTTGGGAGGTTAGAAGGTTAGGAGTTGGACAGGAAATGTTGGGAGGTTAGATGGTGAGGAGTTGGACAGGAAATGTTGGGAGGTTAGAGGGTTAGGAGTTGGACAGGAAATGTTGGGAGGTTAGAAGGTTAGGAGTTGGACAGGAAATGTTGGGAGGTTAGAGGGTTAGGAGTTGGACAGGAAACGTTGGGAGGTTAGAGGGTTAGGGTTTGGAAAGGAAATGTTAGGAGGTTAGAGGGTTAGGAGTTGGACAGGAAATGTTGGGAGGTTAGAGGGTTAGAGTTGGACAGGAAGTTGGGAGGTTAGAAGGTTAGGAGTTGGACAGGAAAGTTGGGAGGTTAGAGGGTTAGGAGTTGGAAGGAAATGTTGGAGGTTAGAAGGTTAGGAGTTGGACGGAAAATGTTGGGAGGTTAGAAGGTTAGGAGTTGGACGGGAAATCAGTTGAAAATGTTAAGATGGTTAAAATTTGTTCAGGAAAAGTGAAGGAAATAAAGGTTGATCAAGAAAAGTCAAAAGGAATAATAATTAATTGGACAGAAAAAGTTAAGGGAAAGACAGAGAATGCTCTTATGGATTTCAGGTGAGATTTTGACACTCTGAATTACAACCAAACATGACTAAAGTAACGTTCTACAGGATTCAATTTTTCTACAAATGTACCTACAATAATTTCATTCACTCAAATAACTTTTACTTGTAACATTTTTCCACACATTACGAGAAAACTTGATCTATTCTCACTACAGTAATAAACTCTGACTATAAAACTTTAAGATACTGACAGTCCCGATAACCCATACTGATTTTCATGAGAGTAAACTTATGTACGATACAATAAATTGAATTCTTCCATACACAAGGGGCTAAAAAGGGGGAGCTACTAAAATAATGGAAGTTCGTAAACTTACCTGACCAAATTTAGCTCACCTCCGAAACGTAAAAATTCCAAACTTCATCAGTTTAACAACATCGCATGAAAAATGTATAAAACACTGTTTTGCTTTAGGGTTACAGAGTACAAACAGTCCCAGCAAGTCTCACGGTAAGTCTGTCATTCCCGATGTCAAAACTCAAAAGTGTGAAGTTGTGAGTGTGTTGGTCTACTCACCGAGGGGGTTCCTCTTCCTGTGTGAGGTCGAGCCGTTGCTGCATGCTTCGCCGCCTGGACACAACACACGACATGCCGTCAGAACAACACACAAGACACAAGCAGACGTGTTAGAGCAACAAGACAAAAAGCTAAACACAAACAGACACATGACACCTTACCTGACGTTTCTATGTAAGTGTTTGACAATTGTTGTTCGAAATACTGTTCCATCCTCATTTTAATCTACCTTTAATAGATCACTATTAAAAAAATTCTTTCAACCATTTTTCGCAAAAAATAAACATTACAAACCATGTAAAAAAAGTTATTTATGCGTTTTTCAGATAAATTTTTTTGTAAATCCCAAGTCTAGTATTTTCATAACAAAACATTTTTTCATTAATTTTTGATGACACTCAATGAGTATGAATGTTTTTTACAACCACAAGTAACAACAACTAAAGCATACATAAAAATTTTATAATGAAAATTTTTCTATAAGTTTTTGACACATTTTATCTTAAACTGTTATGTTTATCTGCTTTAAATCTTATCAATTTTTTTACAATAAATACTTTTTAAAAAATCATAATATGTTTAGGTCGATGTTTTTTTTTACCAAACACACACACTTTCTGGCATGTCAATTGTAAGTAAAGAAGTAGCTTTACGTCAACTTTATGATGAAATAGTAACTTATTTTTAGCAAATTTCCCATAAGACAAAAGCTAGGGTGGTTTTTTGGGGGTTTTGTACTCCAAACTTTGGTTTTTGCGGTTTTCATAATGTAATTTAAATTTTTTTAAATTCCATCTTTCACCATTAGTATCAGCTTGAAAAACAACACAACTCAGTTCTTTAAAGATTTTCTATATCTCCAACGGTTACCGAGGTATTAAAAGAATCTTATGGAGGAAAAGGAAAAATTAATATTTCATTTATCAAGGTATATTTTTGGACGAAACTTGGTATTTACCTTCATGTGGTTGAGATCCATCCATTTATGCTTAAAAATCATAGTTTACGTGTTTATCATGGCAGCTAACCTGCATACTCTTTTCCCATGTTAATCATATAGGGAATAGGCAAATTCCTTTATTTATGGACAGATGTTGATGAAACTTGGTATATATTATTATTATTATTATATTATTGATTTGGAAATTTGCTGAGTACGCAGATCTCCTGCGACGGGGGTATTATATTTACCTACCCGCCGAGTATTTACGTATGTAATATTCCACTAAATAAGAGTTTTTGGGTCCATATACCTGTATAACATAATAATTGATTTTTTTTAATCAACACAACAACAAACTACCAATGGAAGTTTCCTGGCGAAAATATTTAGTGATAGAAATAACATTGTTAAATTGAAAATTAATTTTAAAATTTAAAATTTTGAGGGTTCACTGTTATAATGTTCATCAACAATAACTAAACAAATTTCCAAAACTCCTAAATAGTAATATTTGTTACATAAAACGATTTTTTCAGGTTCCGATTTATCATGTACAACGCCTTCAGAGAAACCGATACAACCCGTTGTGCAGCTATGTAAACTGGCCTTGCTGCTTATGAAGGCGTTAATGTTAGCTGATTTTGTATTATTACGTTATAATTATTGTGGATTTGGCTTAAAAAATATACGGTTGTATCAAATGCAATATACAAAAAAACAAATAAAAGTCGTAACTTAAAAATACAAAGAGCCCATTTGTGGTTGGTTATATAAATCCTCTATTTGAGGGCACGCTCCCTGTCCTGAAATGTGAAAATACTACCTGGTGCAAAATGGCGTTTTTGAGAAATAATAGGATATTATTGAGTAGATTAGATTACCGTTAAAGGTTTTTTAAGCCTATTAAAACCACGGTCCCAGTCAAGACAAGACGCCCACTGTTAAAACATTCATCACTCGACACTCAATCGAAATTGCAACAGAAGCGATATTTGTTTAAGAATTTACAGTCATCCGACTGTACTGTATCTAAGCAGAATATACACCTGCGTCAAACGTAAATAAGAGATTAAATTCATTACACAAGCTCTGAAGACTTGAACAACAAAACGCGTACGTCGGTCGTGGGCTTGCGGGGGCTTGTTGCTGTTTAAATGCTAGAGATCGGGTCGACCTTGGGCCAGCTGATCGTGAATCACAGCTGATTCATTGTTGCGCCACTTGGCACATAATTACGCCAGTACACGACAAAAAGTTTGTACAGCTGAGTTTCCAAAGACTGCGGAAAAACGAAAACGACGTACGCTGTGCAATCGCACACGATTAAACAGAATTCTTGTGCTAACGAACGATTTCCGACAATAGCGCCGAGTTAATAAAAATAGATTGAGAAATTTGAATATATAATTAAGCCCACTATAGCAACACATACAGACATCGACGCTATCAGAGTTCAATTGGATAATTAGATGATTGCCTCGTTACTCACTCAATTAAAAGATCTTAACGAACGGCTACTTTAAACTTTAATCAGAAAATTATGTCATCATTCATATAAATCGTTTCTAGAAATAAAGTTCCAAGAAAATTATTTCAGTTTATTAATTCCTTTATTTGCATATGTACAAATAGAGAAGAAATATAAATATGTGAAATAAATTCTTTGCCAGATTCAAGGTCAGAGTGCGGAGAAGATTTTATCAGGCTGCACTTGAACTCTTAAACCCAAGTTCACTGACCAGAGTCACGACAGGTGTAGAATGTTATTTCAATATGCCATTAAATTATATCTGGATACATGAGTATTGTTTTTATAGCTTGTACAAAATTGGGCGATAGTGATTAACCCTAAAACTGGCAAAGTCGTAATTCACGACGCATTTACATATTCAATAAGAAGTGGCAGGTGGAGGCATCTGTCGTCAGTTTAGTGAACTTGTTAGACACTAGCGCCTACGTGACCGTGTTGCCCTCTGGGGGCAAGCAACCGAACCTGCTCTCGTAGTGCACTAGTTTTTATAGCTTGTATAAAATTGGGCGATAGTGCTTAAAGGTAGGAAAATTGACTGTGACCGTGGCGTGTCCTATAATCTAGCTACTTGGAGGTCACGAATTGTGGATCCTGATTGCCCTTATTCTTCAACTATAGCCTGTCCGTTCTGCCACACCCTGTATTTCGCTACTGTTGAAGACTCTCAGCATACAGTATACTCCGACTCCAGAACTGTTAATTTATAGCCGAACGGTTAGTGACGTATCTAAGAACCAACAGTTTAACGTGGAGTCCGAACCGGTATAGATTAGATTAGATTATTGAAAAGGCGACCATGCCGCAAGGTATAGGATATTTCAAGCCAAGTATGAATGAGAATTGAGTGTAAGATGATTGTGGCGCGATCTTGTTACTGACTAAGGCTGACATCTTCCTTAGACAGGACTGTTAATTAATAGCCCAACAGCCGATGGCAACTAAAGGACCTACAGTTTTACGTGAAATCCGAACCACGGCCTCTGAATTACGAATTGGTCTAATTGTGTGGATGGTCTTTGCGGATTAACATAGTATCCAATAGTGCGGACGTTAATCCACACAAGAGAACACTACACCCACCGACCATCGCTCACAACTATCCACAATTCGTGACCTCCAAGTAGCTGGATTACAGGACCACGGTCCTAGTATCGAAATAGGCATTCGTCATTAGGCCACTACCGTCACGAAGGTCTCCGCCACCTTGGCCGGAGCCCCTGGGTCAGCGGAGGGCACTAGGTCACGTGACCAGGGGTGGGCGGACCGGCGCTCCCACAACTCCACCAACTCCTCGCAGATTGTTGTCATGTTTATCCAGCTGGCTTATTCTTTCCGCAACTCCCCCTTCACTCCATGCTTTGATCCCATTGTCAGATTTGTTTTCAGTATTTGCGCCTTTTTACACGCTTCCTATACGCATACTCAAACATGAACTATGCTTTTAACGAATTTCCATAGGGAAGAAGCTATTACAATGGCAAGACTTAAGCCCGGGACCATGTTATTTTTTTGTTATAGCGAATTTCCCATAGGGAAGAAGCTATTACCGTAGGTCTCATGGCAAGACTTAAGCCCGTGACCATGTTATTTTTTCGTTTTGAGATGCCTAGAAGCCAAAACAATAGTCGTTAAAAATATTAATGTAAGCGTGTGTGTCTGTGAACATGTTAACTCTCGTAAAAAATGGTCTGATCGAGAATAGATTTGGTAGACGTTTATTCCTACTTTTGCTCGGACGAGTTCGTAAACCAGACATATCGGTCGACCGGAACGTGTAGTTTGGGGGGGGGTTGTACTTAAAATTTGTTTTTCATAAGTAATTTAAAAACATTTTAGATTTGATCTTTTAACATTTGGAATTAGCTTAAAAACTACACAGTTCATTAGAGTTTTTCTCTATCTCCAACTGTTACCTAGATATTAAAAATCTAAACAAAGTACGTTGTATTTTGGGGCTCCAATGTTAATTTTATGGAGGATGAGGAAAAATTGATATTTTACTTATCAATCAATATTTTTGGATTAAACTTGGTATTTACCTTCATGTGGTTAAGAAGTAAACATTTATGCTTAAAAATCATAGTTTAAGTCTTTATCATGGCAGCTAACCTGCATACTCTTTTCCCATGTTAATCACATAGAGAGTAGGCAAACTCCTTTATTTATGAAAATATGTTTATGGAACTTGCTATAAATGGTCAAAATAAAAATTGTTTATGCAGCAAATGCCTACTTTCAATGTTCCTCATAGCAGCAAACCTGCATACTCTTTCCCAGGTTAATCCTATATAGAATACTCTCATTTTTATCTACAGATACTGATAAAAACTTGCCATATATTATTATTATATTATTGATTTGGAAATTGGCTGAGTACGCAGGTCTGCTGCGACGGGGGTATTTAATCTGTTTTCTTTGGACTTATGGTGTTATTTAAAAAACTGAAAAGTCCTAAAACTGTTTTTAAGGATACCCGGTAAGTCCTATACGCATGTTAAATCTTCTATTTTGGTGTACACTTACTTATCTCAGAAACTAGTAAAGATAATTTAATTCAATTTTTACCAGCTTTTCTGTGATTGATGAAAAATGTTTGTATTTACTTCCCTGTGGGAAATAGGTTAGATCATGGATATGTCTAAAGGGAATGTTTTCAGTTCATCTAAACAGCTGTTCTTATTCTTTTAGATTAAAAATTCAATACAATAGCTCTGGTAGTTTCTATGGAAACCTGTTACATATTTTCCATCTTACAAATCACCAACACCCCCCCGAGCTAAGACACACTTTAACACAGGGTCTTTACATTTAGATTTATTTCTTGAGTTATGTTTTTTTCAAGTACTATTTCCGATGTTATATTTTTCTTAAATTACTCTATAAATACTGTAATACTAAACAAACTATCATAAATAACGCTCTACAATATTTTTTTCGAAAATTTCATACCAGGTCCCCTTAAATAGAGTTAACTTTAGGTTCCTGTGAAATTAGATATTGCAAAACTATTGACATTTATATTTTCAAGTTTTAAATCATATGGAACAGGGCACTAAAAATGTATTATACTTAATACATTTGGAAAAGATCCAACATTTATTACGTTTTGAATCGTTAGTGCATATCGAATATCCTGCATAAAATCAACAACCGCGCATAAAATATGCAAAACACGACGCGGATCATACCATTAGCTTTTGTGCGCAACCCAACAACCCACGACAGCACAAGACTTTGCCGACAATTATCGTTAATTCATTACCGGAAACCTACGTGAGTGAAACGTCAAGTTTAAATAAGCGAGTTCATCTGTCACCGCCTCTCAACAATCAGCTGTTCCGACGCCAGGGGTTTCAACCTAAAAAAATAATATTCCCTCAACATAAATAAAAAATCCCTTAATCTGATATCTTTACATGATGCAATACAGCTAATTTTTTTATATACATATAAAAATACAGGGTGTTCATTAAAGTCGGGGACAAACTTCAGGGGGTTTATTAAAATAAACCCAAAATTTCATGCATAGGCTCTTTTATCGCTTATCCGTAGATGGATTTCGTTCAACAAAGTATCGTTCGATTTTAAATTAAATTACGATCTTTTTCATATCTTGTAAAACTTTTATAAAGTTAATGGGTTTTTGTTATTAAAATTAAAAGATTTTTAACCGCCGCCATTTTGAAAATATAAACGCAAACTAAATGATACTTTGAGAATATTTTTATCTTTGGCAAATAAATATATATGCAAAGTTTCGTTTCTGTATTTTAAATAGTTCTTGATGTATAACGGTTTTTGTATAGAATACAAAATGGCGGCTAGCGACTAAACGAAGGATTTTTCAACATATGTTTATAGGAAGTTTTTTGTTCATTTTAATGAGTACTATCACACCTCGAAGTTTGTCTCCGACTTTAATGAACACTCTGTATATATAATTAAATATAACTTTGCTCCATATAGTTAATTACCCTTGTACAGCAAATTTATCGCTATTGAATATACTATTGAATACTACGTTAATCCGTAAAGATCAGAGGCAGTGGTTAGGACTCAACGTTAAACTTTAGGGCAATTAATTAACAGTTCTGATTAAGGAGTATGTCAGCCTTAGTCAGTAACAAGACTACAAGATCGCGCCACAACAATCTTACACTCAATCCTAATTCGTACTTGGCTTAAAATACCTACATTGTAGTATGGTTGTCATTTCAATGACCTAATCTAATCTTGTTTATTACGTACAACAGAAAATTATTAAAGTCAACTCACATAGCCCATTAATTTCCCGAGCTGAGAAAACATGAAATATAGACGCGGAAAAACTATATATTAATGATCATCAGAAAAACGTTTCACAAAAATGGGAATTTCATAGAATAAAGTTTAAACAACGTTGAGAAACTAGTATCAAAAGTATTTAAAGACACATGAAATTTACAAATACGATATTTCCGAACTATTTAGAAAAATATTAGGCGATGTGAAGCTATGTAATAAAAACTGTCATAAAGTAAAACAAATAATGTATAGATGATTGTTGGAGATCCAATTATATGGGGCGAATGTAATAGTAATTTTGAGCAATTTTGAATAAATCTGTAATTACTGCACCTAATGTAATACAATTTTTACCAATATATATTCCATAATATATATACCAAATATTCTTGATTATATTGACGTATCTCAGAGTAAATATATTTAATAATAAATTTCAAAATTTTATACTAAAGAAACGTCACTTTTTCATTTGCGCAAGCATAATTGAAAATATTCTCTCTAATGCCTTTATGTATTAGGTTACCAAAGTTTTTCATGGACCAAAATGTTCTTTGCAGTGTTAGCTTTAGCAATTGGTTGATGAATAAAAAAAGTTATTGAACAAAATATAATTTTAAAAAAGTTATAAAAGTGTAAAACGCCCATAATTTTGATTTTTTTTAATATTGATTTTTCTTGTAATAATTTTTAAAAATATCATTAATTTCATAAAAAAAATTAAGATAGTGGCGGATCCCCTCAGGGGGAGCGCGTGATACGCATATACGAACCTGTGTACGCGCGCAGGAAGGGGTCCATGGTGGCCGGCATGGCTGAATGTCTGTGTGAACGTCGTGGTCGAGTGACGCAGCGCGCCTGCGTACTGCGCACAGGCCGCCCCCTCCACACGCTCACGCGCCACGCACGCGCACTGCGAGCTGCGACACAGCCACACGGCCACGGCCACTACTACGACTACGTTCCATTCTTTCGCGATTAGGCGATGTGTCATGCCTCTCGGAATTCATACTTCATTCTTTCCTCCGTGAAAATTTATATTTTTACGAATTTCTAGTCGGAAATTTCGTTTGACGACCTTATATGCAAAATACGCAAAACTATTTTATTCTTCAAGCTATTTTTATGGGAGATAAGAAAATTTAAAGAACTTCCTTATTTGAAATATTGTGACCAAAGTTTGTAGACGGCTACATCTAATTAAGGTTACTACTGTTGTGTTCAAACTTCTCTTACATGATCCTGTTCCTCGTGGCAGCAAACCTACTAACTGGATAGTTGTGAGCTGTGGTCGGTGGCTGTGTTAACGTCCGCACTATTGAACACTAAGTTAATCCGCATCCTCATAATTGGGCCAGTTCGTAATTCAGAGGCAGTGGTTCGGACTCCACGTTATTGTTAAACTATATATGACATTGACAAGCTCTTAATTAACAGTGTTGTCTAAGGAACATGTCAGCATTAGTCAGTAACAAGACTACAAGATCGCTCCACAATCAGCTACACTCATTTCTACCAGGGTGGGTTTACATTTCAAATGATAATCTAATATAGCCTATTGAGTAAAGGCAACTGGATCCAGTACCGAAGCATCACAAAATTGTGCCAGGATTTTGTTCAGAACCGAACTGGCGTCCAATATAAAAATGCAAGCGAAGTTGCTTTTTATATTGAGCGACTTCCAACCAACCGACCAGCCTGTCGCAGCCTCCGGCAGCTCCAGGCCGCGCTTAATAACTGTATATTATTCTAATGCGCTGCAGGTAGGCTGAGAAGACCAATCCGCCTACAGAAGAAACTCATCTGACCTTAAACTCTTGCATGCGCCATATTTAAATAAACAAGAAAGTTTTAAACCCAACAGAACGCTTACGCTGTTGAAGATAGAACACTGCGGCTTCACAAGTTCAAATTATGACACTTAATACGGCCCCGGTCGACTGAATGCAAATAATCTGTTGCATAATACGTTATAATATTTTGTTTCGAACGCAAAACTTGTTATCAACAGACTGTAAAAGTATGCATTGACTCCGCCATATTGGATTTTTGGTACCATAGGAACAGAACTAAAACTGTTTGTGTTTTCTTCACTGTGGGAAATAGGTTAGATCATGGATATTTCTAAAGGGAATGTTTTCAGTTCATCTAAACAGCTGTTCGTATAACCATTTGACGTAACTAACCAAATGACGTCACTGTTTCCAGTTTTGATCTTAGAAATTGTCAAACCCCTCCACTCCGGAGCTAAGACTTATCCATGACAAAAAAAGAAGGAAGAAGATAATTCTTTGGTACGATGTGAGGGAGGAGGTTTGTTGGATGAGCACATGAAGAGTGCCCAGAAGAAGGAAGATGCAAGATAAAGGCACAAAGGAACCAAAGACTTCGAGAAAAGCGGTCTGGATTGGATTAGATTAGATTATTGAAATGGCAACCTACCCAGGTAGGTATTTTAAGCCAAGTATGCATGAGAAATGAGTGTAGGATGATTGTGGCGCGATCTTGTAGTCTTGTTACTGACTAAAACTGACATGCTCCTTAGACAGGACTGTTAATTAATTAATAGCCTAACAGCCGATTGCAACTAAGGGACCTACAGTTTAACGTGGAATCCGAACCACGGCCTCTAAATTACGAATTGGTCTAATTATGAGAATGGTCTTTGAGAATAACGTAGTATTCAGTAGTGCGGACGTTAATCCACACAAGAGAACACTACATCCACCGACCATCGCTCACAACTATCCACAATTCGTGACCTCCAAGTAGCTGGATTACAGGACGTCGCCACCGTCCCAGTCATACGTGGATTACAGTATACGTTCCTAACTTCAACCAGACGTGGAAGGTCATTCGTGGGTAACAAACATTACGATTCAAAAATGAAGAAAAAAATTACATACAAACGAGAATATTAGTAGAGCTCTGTACCTATGATAAAAACACTGCATATTGAATATTTATGGGCGTTCATTTCGCATTCGCGCGCCTAGAAGGCGAGGCTTGAATTATGTGGTTCTTGACAGTTACCGGACTTTGAACTCTGGCATGATTTTGAGGAATTTAAAGTTTAATTAGAAAACACTACCTTTCAACTGTTCAACCGCAAACGAAGGAAAATCAACAAAAAATATTATGTTTGAGAGAAATGCAAAAAACATGCAATAGTTCAATAACAACCAATAAGGCTTAGCAATATTTTTTGAAGCAAAACCCCTTGACTTTTATTGAACAACTTTTAAATTTAAAATTTAATTTGACAAAGTAATTTAATTTTAAATTGTATTATTCATTGACAATTATTTGTATTTCAATAATAAAATATTTATAAATAAATATTGGCATTAGTAACTTATTGAATGAGTAATGACACTCAATTAGAGCGTTTCGCACATTTTTATTATTAAATAGCTGACCCGGCGAACTTCGTAACGCCAAACAGAAAATACATGTTAACTTTAAGATTGGCCATGTTCTGAAGTCGAATAGCATTACGTCTTCGTTGTGAAAGATTAGATATTCTGGGTCGCGGCATAGTGAATAACAATACTGAAACGATAAGACATATTAATAACATTCCCATAAAACAAATAAATCTGAGTGGATTAATTCACAATTTTCAAATCCAATCCAAACCCAAACGAAACCTAACTGTAATACGGCTTTTATAGGAAAGATATACAACAGCTGATTATTATAATAAACGTAAATATATATAAACATTGTAATTATTTTTTATTTGGCCATAAACACGTGACTTTAATCAGACAGAAAATAAAAATATAAATACATAATCCCCCAAAACCGTAAACTATTAACGTGGTGAATAAAGCTGTTCATTTTTTACAGTACACATTTACTTCATAGTTTAACATTAATGAATGATTCAGATGGCATTGGATAGTAAAGCATACGGTATTGCTAATGGAAAGTAAACCAATCAGCTGTAGCTAAGAAATCAAATGTTTTCATTGTAGACAATTTGTAAACAAACTTACTCTCCATAAGGTTAACATTAGAAATTTAAAACGCCATAAAATGGAAAATTATGGGGTTTTCGAAAATATTTTTTCACTAAAACCTTCCCGGACACATATAGAGCAACTTCCTAAAATTTCATGGCGATCGGATGAGTAGTTTGGCAACGCATAAAGGACATACATACAGACATACAGACAGACATACATTCAATTTTATATATAGAGATGTAAAAAACCTGTTTGAGACGACGAAATAGATGAATAAACAACATTAACTGTAAGTAATTTGGTTTTTCTTTAAACAATGTTCGAAAACACGCCATTCTTTTATGACAACCCTGTATATATATTTGCTAAACCGCCATTGACGAAGGTTAAACCGAGCCTGACCTCTCTCAGACCTGATCCTATCCGTAATCACAGGCTCAACTCTGCGTCCTCCCCCACAACAAAGTGCAACATCGCAGATCCGATCAGAGGATCGCCGAGGGGGCGACGCCCACGCGGCGAGGGAGGTCTGATCGTCTGTCGGCGAACACTCGCCGCGGAGATGGATGATCCGCGACCTTGGAGCAGAGGAGCGGCCGCGACCCGCACACGCCTAATGTATTCATAAATCAAAACACGGCGCAGTGGAGGAACAATAGCGGCCCCAACACCGAGCCCTGCGGGACCACGCGTTCGATCGGTCTCCGCTTCCTATTCGCCCACGCCAACCATTGGTCGAAACTCGATTGAAAATTACTCGTACACGTATTTTTGAAAACTTGAAACACTTTACTGAAAATTGAAACAGCGGACTTTTAGCAATACCGAAATAAAAATCGTAACCAAAAACGCTGATTGTGTGACAGCGAGAATTGGATATGTCTTAGCTCTGACAGTGACGTCATTTGGTTATTGAAGTCATAGCTTAGTTATAAGAACAGCTGTTTAGATTAACTGAAATCATTCCCTTAAACGCCCATTTAAGCCTATGTTAAATTATTTCCCATTTACTAAGAAACTGTAAGAGATAGAGCTTCTGAATTTTTACAGCAGTTTTTTAGACTCACTATAATGACACTGAACCAATAAAATCACCATATAACCAAAAAACATGTCTAATAAAAAATTGTTTTTAATTAATGTTTACATTTTTTAAATTTTTTTGTAAAATATTTTTCTCAGTAGTATTTTTTTATATTTTGATAATACTGCTTCAATACTACCACCATAGTGTTGTTGACACTTGGTAAAAATTTGGTGGAGATATCTCTTATGGTTACTGAGATAATGGGAAATGTATGGATGAAAACACGGTTTCCGGGGAAACGCATTTAATTACGATATATTACCTATATGGAGAGCTGGTCACATTATTTTTAAAAACATATTTAGCATACTTCTAGTAGTCTTACATTGATAAGTGACCCATCAAAATGTTCACAAAACTCCAAAGAACAATAAAAAAATAATTTCAGAAAATCGACAAAAAAAATTTTATGTGTTTAAGTAACCTTAAACATATCCATGATCTAACCTTATTTCCTACAGGGAAGTAAATACAATCTTTTTCCAGTTAAAATATCAAAATAAACAACAACAAACTAATACAACAAACTCCTCAAACATGCACAATATAATTATTCCACGTAACCTCCAAACCCGAACCAGCCACATAATTCACCAGTTCTGTGCCACTGAGGTGTCAGGTGTGGGCTCAAATTTACAAAACTACTGCAGCCGAGCCCACGTCTCCTGACCTTGTCGGATCATATACGATTCTGATAGCTGTCGACCCTCAACTTTCCGCGGACCAAACATGTCTAATGCGGAAAAAACGTTCACACAACTTCAAATTCGACTCTCATATTTGACAATACCCCGTCGCAGCAGACCTGCATACTCAGCGAATTTCCAAATCAATAATATAATATATATGACAAGTTTGGTCAATATCTGTTGATAAACATGAAAATTATTTGCCTTTTCTCCATAAGATTAACATGGGAAGGAGTATGCAGGTTTGCTGCTGTGGGGAAAACTGAGAGTAGGCAATTTATACCGTCAAACATTTTTATTTTTAACATTCCTAAATTCATTAACCACATGAAGCTAAATAAAAGGATGTTTGCCGTATTCTCCATTTGATTAAAATGGGAATATTAATTTTCCCTATCCTGCCATGATAAACACGTAAACTACTGATGTTAAGCATAAATGGAACCGTTGATCTCAGATAGAGAAAACTAATTATCAGTTTTTTATCTGATTGCAATGGGAAAATAAAATTAGAAATTTTACTATCTGAAAAAGAAAAAAAATCCCATTTTGGGGTAAAAAACCCCCTCCAAACATACCCGTGTTTGACCGATTTTTTTACGAACTCGTAACCGTTCAAGAGCAGTAGAAAATTTTAGATCGGACCTTTTTAAGAGAGTATCGTGAAACACACACACAACACACACACACACACACACAACACCACCACACATATATATATATATATATATATATTTTACGACTCTGGCATTTTTGGACTCGTCACCTACCGAAATAATTTGGTCTCGATCGGACCATGGTGAATTCGCTAAAAGAATTTATTTTAGAGTTAACTCGCCTAATTATGAATCCGACAGTGTTAAGATGCATTCCCATACTGGCGAGTCTCAAAGTCAACTTCAGCTGAGAACGTGAAGTGACGCGGCTGATGAATTCTGAGGAATTGTTTACTAGTAGACAAAACGCAAACACGAGGCCTAGTGGCAATATTGACGTTTCACCTGGTTGTAAATTCATTCACACGTGGAAGGAGTTTTTTATTACTCTCAAACTATCTAGGTGTTAAAATTGTATTGACATAAACAGGGAGAATCACGTCAAGTGTCCAATATTGATTCCAGACAAACCGTTGGTCCTACAATGATGAAATAAAATCATTTCCCACCAAACCAACACCAAGGAATAACGTGAAAATGTTTTTAATTTGTTTTAAATACAGGGTGTTCCAGAAAATGAGGGTCACTAGATCGAATCTCGGAAATATCAAAAACAATCATATGTCATCTTAAGATAAGCATGTTAATTGCTTATCATTAAATTAAGATTTCTGAAACAAAAGAAACAAAGGGAAATCAATTGTTAGAATTTTTGGGGGACCCCCCACCCCAACGGTAATACCAAGCTTTTTGAGTTTTTTTATTTGACCTTACGCTTCATACTAAGTTTCATGGAAAACGGTTGGAAAATAAAGAAAAATAGATTTTTTAATATACTCCATAAGAATATCATTGTGCACTCTCAGAAAATGTAGTGCGTTTATCATGGAGAGTAAATTTAACTTTTCTCTGGAACCATTAGTCGAAGACAAATGGTTCAAAATACTAATTTTTTTAAGCTGGTTTCAATGGTGAAGTTATACTTAACTTTTATTGCTTTCGCTGAAAATTTAAAAAATTGACTTTTTTGACCTTAATAAGACCATAACTTTAGAACCGTAATGTTTACAAACATACGAGTCGTGTCAAATTATTTAGTACTCTGTGCACTATAAACTATGAAATTTTAATCAAAATCGTTAGGGCCGTTTTTGAAAAATTTGGATTTTTCACGTTTTTAAGGGTTTTTTGGGATGAACTACCCTTAAAAATCAAAATATGAGAGGACGGTACTCGAATATCACAAATTTATTAATAATTATCTGACAAGTTTGGCTTTGTCGATAAACATGAGAACCTATTCTCATAAGATTAAAATGGAAAGACGTGAGTATGTTTGCTGCTGTGAGAACACTGAAAGTAGCCATTTATACACAAAAATTTTATTTTTAACATTAAAAACTTTCATCAACATCTGTCCATAAATATAGGAGTTTGCCATTCCATGATTAACATGGGAAAAGAGTATGCAGGTTTGCTGCCATGATAAACACATTAACTATGATTTTTTAGCACAAATGTATGGATCTCAACCACATGAAGCTAAATATCAAGTTTCATCCAAAAATATTAGATAATAAGTGAAAAATTAATTTTTCCTAATCCTCCATAAGAATAACATTGGAGCCTCAAAATACAACGTACTGTGTTTAGATTTTTTTATATCTCGGTAACCGTTGAAGATAGAGAAAAACTTTAAGGAACTTAATTGTGTAGTTTTTTAAGCTGAATGCAATGAAGAAATATAAAATTAGAAATTTTTAGAAACTACTTGTGAAAAACGCAAAAAAAAATTTTGAAACCCCCCAAACTACCCGATTGACCGTAGCTTTTAGTCGTGATTTGTAGGATACACTTCTACCAAATTTCTATGAAATTTTTTACGAGAGTTATCGTGTTCGCATATATATATATACAATATTTTATATAAAAATTTCGTTTGTTTTTTTTCACCTAGAAGAAAAATAGTTTTTTAACTCTGATGAACATCCTTTTAAAAATAAAAAAAATTAAGAAAAAACGCCTAGAGATACGTTGAATACACATACATGCATGCCAAATTTCATCTAAATCGGAACAACTGGGTAGGCTGTGGCTTTGTACACATACAGACACACGGACGGACAGACATCACGTCGAAACCCACTTTGTTGGATTCAGGGGACCCCAAAACGGATATATCCACTCTGAACTCAAATTCGAAAACTTTGACGAAACCAATACTTTCTCCATATACTATGTATAAGGGGAGAAAGTAAAAAATTCTAAACTTCCCGGGTGACGTGGACCAACGTCCATCGAGCTGTGGAGAAGCTGGAGGAATCGCTCAGCTGACGATGTGCCAGAGGCTGCCTCCAATGCAGATGACGTCCCACAGTCGCCGATCGCCCGGGTGACGTGGGCCACGAGCACCTCGACCAGTTCCCATTCTGAATTGGAGGTCAAGTGTCCCTGGAGATTCGTGCGTATAGTTGTTTCGAAATTCTGTTTGTATTATGTTCCTTGAATAATTTATTTTTCTGTATACTAAAACGCTTTGGAAGATCAAACGCAATTAATTCATACACTAGTAAAAATTAGTCTTATAGGTTAGATTATTGAAATGGCAACCTACCCAGATAGGTATTTGTAAGCCAAGTATGAATGAGAAATGGGCGTAGGACGATTCTAGCGCGATCTTGTAGTCTTGTTACTGACTAAGGCTGACATGTTCCTTAGACAGAACTGTTAAAAAATACCATAGATGAACGGATAGTAAAGTAGATAGTGCACGCCTATGCTAAGGATGAAGACGGTACATCGTACCGCCAATTGACGTAGTAGGTACCGCCATCCTCAGATAGCGCTAGTGTCGCAAATGACACACCTGACGGCGTCACAGAGGCCTAGTTCACCGCTAGATCCGACAGATGGCAACACTTGTCGTGAGATTTTATCGTCTTCACTAAGTCCCATAAGGTGCCTCTTCTTATAATCCGTTCCTCTCTGAGAATTACGGATTGGTCCAATTATGAAGAAGGTCTTAGCGAATTCACGTAGTATTCAAAGCTAGCTGGATTACAGGACGTCGCCACCGTCCCAACGGACACGTAAAATTATATTAGGATATGGTTTCAAATGTATTATCACTATTTATGTATATCTATCTAGTCCAAGTGACCTTTAGAGCAGCTTCTCTAATTGGAGCGAACAACGTAAAATTAACGCAACGTCAAATTAAACCACCTTCAGGCTGCCGCACCCATGGACCGACGTCCGCACCAGCTTGTGGAGGTAAGGTTTCATGATGAAATTTCTATACGTCAGATCATTGAGTGTACCATTAAGTCCTGACATAAAAATACCCCCGTCGCAGCAGACCTGCGTACTCTGCGAATTTCCAAATCAATAATAATAATATATGACAAGTTTTAAAAATATCTGTCGATAAATATGAGAGTTATTTCCCTATATTCCATAAGATTAACATGGGAATGCGTATGCAGGTTTGATGCTGTGAGGAACGTTGAAAGTTTCTTACATAAACAGAATTTGTATTTTGACCATTTCTACCAAGTTTCATAAACATCTGTGTTTTATATTTCAATATAAAATATTAGAATAAAATTGTCTTTGGTTTTAGTTTTGCAATAAGTTGTGCATTAATTTTATTTATCTCCAATGAGAATGCTGCGAGGAGCAACTTATCTACAGTTCTTTTTGACATGGATATGTCTTAGCTTTGGGGGGTGTTGGCGATTTTTAAGATGGAAAACATGTAACATGTTTCCATAGAAACTACCAGAGCTATTGTATTGAATTTTTAATATACATGAATAAGAACAGCTGTTTAGATGAACTAAAACCATTTCCTTTAGGCATATCCATGATCTAACCTATTTACACGGGGAAGTAAATACAAGTATTTTTACTTGAAGGACTGGACTCATAAGTTTCTAGTTTTTAAGCTGTTTTTTGTTTCATTCAAACTAGCCACACTACTTGTAACAGTGGCTAGTATCTTCCTAAACTAAGAAATTTGACAATGGAGGAATAAATCAATATTTCCTTAATTAGTATATCTATAATTTAGTGAATTCTTCTACAAAAACTTTAAACATATTCTCAGTTGACGAACAGGCACACGAAAAATTTATTAATTTCAAAAACGCGAAAAGCTCTAACATGTCCGTAACAAATGAACAACAATTCAACATGATTTCAATTGTCCCAAGTGTACTACGGAGGAGGGAGGAATAACAATCAGCTGGTTCCAACAATGGAGGATACATCAGCTGTTTGGCACATGGCATTGACAGTTGTAAATAAACAAGTCACCGCTCCACTTCTATTTCAGGCCTCGCCGCGTCGTCCTACGACGCCACGTCATCACGGCCCAGGAATGTCACTAGACTAACACGACATACCTTGAGTAATCTCTATATATAAAATGGAATGTGTGTGTGTATGTATGTATGTCCTTTATGCGTTGCTAAACTACTCATCCGATTGCCATGAAATTTGAAGAAGTTGCTCTATATGTGTCCGGGAAGGTTTTAGTGAAAAAATATTTTCGAACACCCCATAAGTTTCCATTTTATGGAGTTTTAAATTTCTAATGTTAACCTAATGGAGAGTAAGTTTGTTTACAAATTTTCTACAATGAAAACATTTGATTTCTTAGCTACAGCTGATTTGTTTACTTTCCATTAGCAATATGCTTTACTATCCAATGCCATCTGAATCATTCATTAATGTAAAACTATAAAGTAAATATGTGCTGTACAAAATGAACAGCTTTATTCGCCACGTTAATAGTTTACGGTTTTGTGGGATTATGTATTTATATTTTTATTTTCTGTCTGATTAAAAGTCACGTGTTTACATGTTGGCCAAATAAAAAATAATTACGATGTTAATATATATTGCATTTATTATAATAATCAGCCGTTGTATATCTTTCCTATGAAAGCCGTATTACAGTTAGGTTTGGTTTGGGTGTGGATTGGATTCGAAAATTGTGAATTGATCCAATCAGATTTATTTGTTTTATGGGAATGTTATTAATATGTCTTATCGTTTCAGTATTGTTATTCACTATGCCGCGATCCAGAATAATATAACCTTTCACAATGAAGCTGTCTGGTATTCGACTTCAGAACATGGCCAATTTTAAAGTTAACGTGTATTTACTGTCAGGCGTTACGAAGTTCGCCGAATCAGCTAGTAAATAATATAAATATCGTATTTTTTATGCTTATTCCTTTACTGTAGTTTCTGGAATCTGTCCTTCCCGGGATTTCAAGTGTCCAGGGTGTGCTTTTAGCCGCGGGGGCGAGTGACGTATTGTCAAAGCAGCCGCGGGGGCGAGTGACGTATTGTCAAAGCAGCCGCGGGGGCGAGTGACGTATTGTACGTATTAAAGCAGCCGCTGGGGCGAGTGACGTATTGTCAAAGCAGCCGCGGGGGCGAGTGACGTATTGTCAAAGCAGCGGCGGGGGCGAGTGACGTATTGTCAAAGCAGCGGCGGGGGCGAGTGACGTATTGTCAAAGCAGCGGCGGGGGCGAGTGACGTATTGTCAAAGCAGCGGCGGGGGCGAGTGACGTATTGTCAAAGCAGCCGCGGGGGCGAGTGACGTATTGTCAAAGCAGCCGCGGGGGCGAGTGACGTATTGTCAAAGCAGCCGCGGGGCGAGTGACGTATTGTCAAAGCAGCCGCGGGGGCGAGTGACGTATTGTCAAAGCAGCGGCGGGGGCGAGTGACGTATTGTCAAAGCAGCCGCGGGGGCGAGTGACGTATTGTCAAAGCAGCCGCGGGGGCGAGTGACGTATTGTCAAAGCAGCCGCGGGGGCGAGTGACGTATTGTCAAAGCAGCCGCGGGGGCGAGTGACGTATTGTCAAAGCAGCGGCGGGGGCGAGTGACGTATTGTCAAAGCAGCCGCGGGGGCGAGTGACGTATTGTCAAAGCAGCGGCGGGGGCGAGTGACGTATTGTCAAAGCAGCCGCGGGGGCGGGCGAGTGTCGTATTGTCAAAGCAGCGGCGGGGGCGAGTGACGTATTGTCAAAGCAGCCGCGGGGGCGAGTGACGTATTGTCAAAGCAGTCGCGGGGGCGAGTGACGTATTGTCAAAGCAGCCGCGGGGGCGAGTGACGTATTGTCAAAGCAGCCGCGGGGGCGAGTGACGTATTGTCAAAGCAGCCGCGGGGGCGAGTGACGTATTGTCAAAGCAGCCGCGGGGGCGAGTGACGTATTGTCAAAGCAACGTATACCTGGATGAGACCGGCTCTGCAATCCAGAACACATTGAAAACGAGCTGTTCGACGATTTATAAATAGTATTGACCCTCTATCAGGTGAACTGAGAACGAACGTAAGTTTAAAAACTATGTAAGAATGACTAGTGAGGACTCTAATTTGAATAATTGTTCACACAATTTTGAAAATGCACACAAATTATCGAAAGGCTATATTTCTGTTTCGGAAAAACTAGCCGTAAGCTTGCTAACGGAGCCTATTTGATTTTTTCGAAAGTAAATCAACGGCTGTAGCTTTAGAAATCAAATGTTTTGACTGTAGAAAATTTGTAAACACTTTTTCCCAAAAGGTTAACAGTAAAATGGAAACTAATTAAACTTATGGAAACTAAATATGCCCAAAGCATGATCGGAGCAGAGACGAATCCAAAAATGCAAAGATAATTGAAATCGGTTCAGCAGTTCTCGAGTTATAAGTTATAACTAACACGATTTTGTTGCACATACTTAGATAGGCCTAAATGTATTTTTTCCAAAAAACTTATTTTAAATTCGCGTAATTTTATAATTATTTTGCATTTTAAACACTATTTTTGTTTTTGAAAAAGTATAAATTTTTCAACATTTATTCAGAATTGTTGAAAATAAAGGAAAACTAAAATTACATTTCGTGATAATGGAAAGATGTAATCTTGTATTAAATTCCATAAAACACGACTGTCGATGTGGTCTGGCGACCGGACTCCTCTTTTTGGCAGTTGACACACGTCTGAAGTGTTTCGCTATTGATAAACTGTTTGTAATTAAAATTAAACAACACCACAATGGCCCGACAACTCGGCTGTGCCTACATGGGTCTCTGTGGGCGTACCATTCTTTCGGGTTGACGACAACTATTTATTTAAACATCCTTGTGCCGAACTGACGCAATAAAAACGCGACGAATCACTGCGTGTAATCGTCATCTGACTTGCAGGCGCATCGGCAATATCAAAAACCATACTGCATGGCACTTCCGACACTGATGAATACTATGACATATAATACATAGAAAAGTGTTTTCTTGACTTTGTAGTAAATTTAAAACTATTTAACTATTACTATTAACTATTTAAAATTAATTACAGTCACTAATTACAATTTTGTAAACTCAGATAAAAAAAAATGTTTGTATTTATTTCTTTTTTAAGAAATAGGTTAGATCTTGGATATCAATATTTTCAGTTCATTAAACAGCCGTTCTTTAAATAACTGATTTAAAATGACGTCACTGTTTAAATTTTTCGCACAAATTGAAAATAGAGCTATTACATGTGAAAGGAATGAACTTTCAAAACAAGATAAAGATTAGAAAAAAGATAAGTTTTGGGCAATAAGATAACACAGTTTTTAAGTTTCACCTAACTTTCTACAATTTTACTGAACTTTCAATCTATTAATGTGATTTTATATCAATAGCCAGCTGTCATTCTAAGTTAGTTCTAAAAATCTATATTAGTTTGTTTGCATTTACTATATTAATTTGTTATTCTATTGTTACTATGTTAATTTTTGTTGTTCATGAGCCGAACTCAACTGATGGTAGAGCAAATAAAAAATTTATTTATTAAACTTCATACTTTTAACTGAAATGGCAACCTACCCAGGTAGGTATTTTATGCCAAGTATGAATGAGAAATGAGTGTAAGATAATTGTGGCAAGGTCTTGTAGTCTTGTTACTGACTAAGGCTGACATGTTCCTTAGACAGGACTGTTAATTAATAACCTAACAGCCAATGACATACTACCTACAGTTCATGAGTCCGAACCATGTCTCTGAACTACATTTTAAAATTAATTCTTTGCGGATTAATTTAGTATTCTTATTATGTTATTACATACAAACACTACATACAGACCATCGCTCACAAATATCACAATTAGGTTAGCTGGATTACTGGACGCCACGTATAAAAAAATTATTTTTTATTTTATTTCTAACTATGCTGGATAATGGTTTCGAATCTGGACAGTCTTTTCTATGCCTATAATTAATCTTCAAAACATATTTAGGTAAAACATAATTATTCTCTAAGTTCGAAATTGTAAACAAAAAAATGAACTATTAAAAAAAAGTATTTCAAATTAGACATTATCATACATATAAATACTTTTCAATATATTTAAAAAGTCTTATAAAACTATTTAACTAATTCTAATATTTTTTAAATTTATTGTTAAATTTGCAATTTACAATCTATTTTTGTTTTGTGATTTAATTATGTCAAAATAAATAAAAAAATACTTTTACTTAAGATAAATGAACAATTTAGTAGATATTTATTTTTCAACTATCTAGACAAATAATTATAATAAGTTTAGTTTTTTGTGTTTATTGGACTCAAGATTTACATGGTTAAATTAAAAGAGTTACATTACATAACAATATTTTTAATAAACTAAAAAATTTAACTCTGATTAAACTATAATTTTTAACAAAACTAGTAGAAATGGACAACAAATAATTAAAAATAAAAATTACAATGAAAAAAACTGATATAATAGTATTATAAAAATTTATTAAATCAAATTGTGGATTTACAATAAACACATAAAAAAAAAAAAACATAGTAAAATATTAAAAAAAAAAAAAAAATTTTTAAAAAATATTTTATATATGCTCTATACGATGGATTAAAAATAACAGACGAACATAAGAAAATAAAACAAGTTACTGCGGTAAGAAGAAGGAACTGTAACAATTTTTTCTTTCCAACGCATTCCATTGTATATTAGCGGAAGACTTTTAATTACATTACAACAGGCTGTTGCTTAAAGCTTGGGTTATGAAATGAAGATTTTACAACATCCCTGATAAGATAAAAGAGCAGGAGATGAGCAAAGATGTAAAATCAAAAGAAAACCTTCAAATGGGATTAACCTGTCTGATAAAAGAGACAAATTAATGTCCAAGATTATCGCCAAACAGACATCACATGTGTTAGCTATGTACAAACTTTAGTAATATTAAAATACGTAAATAATACCATCCACAGACCACTTCAACTTATACTAAAAATATGATAGACGTTTACTAACGGACAGCAAGGAAAAATTATGAAAATGATTGAAAACTTCCAACTGTAAATTAGAAGACTAGAGTAGATAAAGGTGTTAAAAAATTTTTTCAAAACGTTCCTACAATAAAGGGGGGAACTTATTTTCAAACAAAAAATTAAAAAGAGTTGTTGTCATTACTTTGACCTCATACAACTAATGAGTTAAAAAATTATTTTAGTTTTTATTTTAACATAGTTACATTTAAGATTTGATACGCGTCATCAAATCTACACGTATCACAGCTGTAGGTCACGGTTTTTGTTAAGGAATTCATTTTAATTTCTTGTAAATACTACTATACTTTATTTTGTTAACTACAAGTTGTATAAATTGAGTTTTCAGACAATCACGAGTAGACTAGATATGATCAGAACCATACCTGGACATCCCACACAGTCCAATGAAGGCTCTAACTTATCTGATCTTTAACACAATGGAGCACTACTCTGATAGAATAGGATATAGATCTTATAGCTTTATTCAACCACAAAGACCGTCCTAATAACTAAACTAGTTTGAAATTCAGAGGTAAAATTTTTATTAGAATATGATGTTAAACCATAGCTCCCTTAGTTGCAATCAGCTATTGGGATATTAATTAACAGTCCTGTCTAAGGAACATGTCAGCCTTAGTCAGTAACAAGACTAGAAGATCGCGCCACAATCATCCTACACTCATTTCTCATTCATACTTGGCTTAAAATATGTACCTTGGTAGGTTGCTATTTCAATAATTTAATCTAATATTGAAACCGCTGAGTTTTGATGAGCTATTCTCAATGTATTACATTTAACTGATAATTTATTAATAAAGAATTTGAAAACAATAAAACGGCAAAATGTAAATTGTAAAGTCTTTTGTTATATTTTTATAATTTTAATTACTTCCACAAAATATTATATTTTTCTACAATCAAAAACTTCATTTTGAAAAAAATTATGAACAAATACATTTTCACATACCTTGGCAATAAAACAAATTTTACATGGCAAAAGATGTTAAGAGTAAAATATAAAATTGTGTAAGAGGAAAACCAATACCGACTTTGTCCATGTACGTTCAGTCTAAAAAAATTTCAAAACTTATATTTTATAAGTTTTACATCTAATATATTTTAGATCTACTTTTACGTATATTTTCATAAAACGTATGAATAATTAAAGCTAAGCAAATAACGATATTTAAAAGTGAAAACTGTTATATAAGCCAAATCATACTATTCACATTATTTTTTTATTAACCTTCACAAACTATATAGAGCAAATTATTTAATATAATTATAATATAATATAATATAATTATTTATTATAATTAATTTATTGCACTTAATAAAAATTATCTTTTAAAATAAACACTCAGAAACGACTTCAGATCAGATAATTTACAATCAGTAGAAAGAATTCAAATGGAACTTATCAAATTCCAATGTGTCAATTTATTGCACCTCAGTAAAATTATCCTTCAAAATAAACATTGAGCAAAACGACTTCAGATCAGATAATTTACAATCAGTAGAAAGAATTCAAATGGATCTTATCAAATTCCAATGTGTCAATTTATTGCATCAGTAATTATCCTTCAAAATAAACATTGAGCAAAACGACTTCAGATTAAATTTACAATCAAGAAAAGAATTCAATGGAACTTATCAAATTCCAATGTGTCAATTTATTGCACCTCAATAAATTATCCTTCAAAATAAACATTGAGCAAAACGACTTCAGATCAGATAATTTACAATCAGTAGAAAGAATTCAAATGGAACTTATCAATAATGTGTCAATTTATTGCACTTAATAAAAATTATCCTTCAAAATAAACATTGAGCAAAACGACTTCAGATCAGATAAGTTACAATCAGTAGAAAGAATTCAAATGGAACTTATCAAATTCCAATGTGTCAATTTATTGCACCTCAGTAAAATTATCCTTCAAAATAAACATTGAGCAAAACGACTTCAGATCAGATAATTTACAATCAGTAGAAAGAATTCAAATGGAACTTATCAAATTCCAATGTGTCAATTTATTGCACCTCAGTAAAATTATCCTTCAAAATAAACATTGAGCAAAACGACTTCAGATCAGATAATTTACAATCAGTAGAAAGAATTCAAATGGAACTTATCAAATTCCAATGTGTCAATTTATTGCACCTCAGTAAAATTATCCTTCAAAATAAACATTGAGCAAAACGACTTCAGATCAGATAATTTACAATCAGTAGAAAGAATTCAAATGGAACTTATCAAATTCCAATGTGTCAATTTATTGCACCTCAGAAAATTATCCTTCAAAATAAACATTGAGCAAAACGACTTCAGATCAGATAAGTTACAATCAGTAGAAAGAATTCAAATGGAACTTATCAAATTCCAATGTGTCAATTTATTGCACCTCAATAAAATTATCCTTCAAAATAAACATTGAGCAAAACGACTTCAGATCAGATAAGTTACAATCAGTAGAAAGAATTCAAATGGAACTTATCAAATTCCAATGTGTCAATTTATTGCACCTCAATAAAATTATCCTTCAAAATAAACATTGAGCAAAACGACTTCAGATCAGATAAGATACAATCAGTAGAAAGAATTCAAATGAAACTTATCATTTCCAATGTGTCAATTTATTGCACCTCAGAAAATTATCCTTAAAAATAAACACTCAGCAAAACGTTTTCAGATCAGATAAGTTACAATCAATAGAAATAATTCAAATGGAACTTATCAAATTCCAATGTGTCAATTTATTGCACCTCAATAAAATTATCCTTAAAAATAAACACTCATCGAAACGACTTCAGATCAGATAAGTTACAATCAGTAGAAAGAATTCAAATGGATCTTATCAAATTCCAATGTCGTGGCTTAAGGACATTGGTCAATAAAAGGAAGCCCGTCCCCTGTCCCAGGTAAGTCCACACTTAGAAGCATGACTCACACAGCAAGCCCTATAAGAGCATTCCAGCCGACTGACCTCGTGACTTTTTATAATGAGTAATTGAACATGATGCAACGTCCCGTTACATTAGCCAAACGATTGAGTTTCATGGGAAAAAGTGTTGAGTTTTAAGATCAAAGTGTTGTAATAATAAACAAACATACCGGTACCAAATTAGTAAAGAAGTCATAGTGTTAAGTCCTAATAATAAGAATGTTTTTATTGCCATCAAAACAAATGCATGTCATTAGCAATTTAAAAAGAACAAACAATTTACCATCAAAATAACTATCGAAATAGAACAAGCCAGAAGATTAGGCTATAGATTAGATTATTGAAATGGTGACCATACCACAAGGTAGTTATTTTAAGCCAACTATGAATGAGGATTGAGTGTAAGATGATTGTGGCATGATCTTGTAGTATTGTTCCTAAGGCTGACATGTTCCTTAAACAGGACTGTTAATTAAAAGCCCAATAGCCGATTGCAACTAAGGGACCTACAGTTTAACGTGGAATCTGAATTACGAATTGGTCTAATTATGAGGATGGTCTTTACGGATTAATGTAGTATGTAGTAGTTTAATCTGTTTCACAACAAATTAAATGTATAAAAATATATGTATAAATTTAATAAATGGTTAAAAATATATTAGTCATTATAATTTATAGTATCATCCATGAATTCATCAACTCTGAAGACATGTAAGTAATGAAATCTTTTTTTTTCTAAATGATGGGAAATTGTAATGCTTTGTTATTTCTTTTGATAACTTATTAATATTTACAGGTCTGCCTTAGATAGAAGTTTAAAAAATTATTAAGTCTATGTTGTTTCATGTTTAGGAGTCTCTGTGGTCAATTTCGGTAAAATGTCAATGTTTTTTTATTTGTTAATTTTATAGTGTATTTGTTTACAATCATTTTGGTGAATGAATTATTAATTTCTGATAATTATAAAGGTAATTCAAAAACCGCTGCCCAAAAATAACCCCCTCCCTTCAAACCAACATGACAAACAACAAGTACTTTTCAGCTCTCCCCAGAAAAATGTGCTATCGACAATAACAAATGATGCAAATTTATGCAAAACAGCGATGTGATTGTGCCGGGAAAAGATGACAGAGTGGTGATGTCTCATGAAGGCTGAGTTGCAACACAACTTGTGTTTATAACTGAGAGCAGATGCTCTAGCGAACTAGACAGTGATTGTTACTGTTATGTAACATAAATTATTACATTTTTTTTTAATTTTGACGAATCTATCCAACTTCTTTTTAGCAAATTTCCCATAGGGAAGAAGCTATTACCGTAGGTCTCATGGTAAGACTTAAGCCCGGGACCATGTTATTTTTTCGTCTTTAGGTGCCCAGAGTCCAAAAACAATAGTCGTTAAAATATATATATATATATATATATATTTTACTAATGTAAAAATACATATATATATATATGTGTGTGTGTGTGTGTCTGTGAACACGATAATTCTCGTAAAAATGGTCCGATCGAGACCATATTTGGTAGAGACGTGTATACCTACAAATGCTCGGACGAGTTCGTAAACCAGACATATCGGTCAATGGGAACAGGTAGTTTGGGGGGGTTTTTGTACCCCAAAATGGGAATTTTTGCGTTTTTCACATGTAATTTTTAAAAATTCCCAATTTTATATTTCACCATTAGAATCAGCTTAAAAAACTACACATTTAAGTTCCTTAAAGTTTTTCTCTATCTCCAATGGTTACCGAGATATTAAAAAATCTACACACAGTAGGCCTATGTTGTATTTTGGGGCTCCAATGTTGATCTTATGGAGGATAAAGAAAGATTAATATTTCACTTATCAATCAATATTTTTGGATTAAACTTGGTATTTACATTCATGTGGTTCAGATCTTATGCTTAAAATACTTAAAAATCATAGTTTATATGTTTACCATGGCAGATAACCTGCAAACTCTTTTCCCATGTTAATCGTATAGAGAACAGGTAAACTCCTTCATTTATGGACAAATGTTTATAAAATAAAACTTGGTAAAAATGGTTAAAATAAAATTGTTATGCTAGAAATGCCTACTTTTTATGATACTCAAAACAGCAAACCTCTTTCCCATGTTAATCTTGTGGGGAATAGGCAAATAAATCTCATATTTATTGACAGATATTGATAAAACTTGTAATATTTCATTAGTATTATTAATATTATTATAATATTATCAATTTGGAAATTCGCTGAGTGTGCAGGTCTGCTGTGACTGGGGTATTTTCTTATATGCTGCAAACTTATATACTAATTGCTGTAGTATTTTTGATATTGCAAAAATAGAACTAAGTTAGTGCTGTAGAGCAACAGGTTGTTCATGTTGCATGTTTCCGGGGTACCAGTATTTCCAGACCATTTATGATTTTACAACATTTTCTCTGACTTTGTCTTTTTTTCAAAGACATTTCTGACTTTCCAAGTCTAAGGAAACCTTCAATTAATATTGTTAAATTAATTTATAATATTATTAGGCCTACCTAGCTACTACTTCTGTTATAGGCCTACATAAAAATTCCAAATCCGAACAAACAAAGTGGAATTAGTAATTTCTGAACATTTTTAGAGTTAATACATAACCCTTCCCTTTTTATAATAACATTTGATGTAAAAAAATTAAAGCGTCATTTAGGTATTTTAAAATTGTTTCTTGGCTATCTACAGTTAGTTACCTTAGGTCATAAATAAATATTATTGTTATAAAATGTTTATTTCTTTGGTAAATATCTGTTATTGATTCGTGAGCTCAAACAGTATTTTTTACGTCTATTGAGATAAAGATTAGTGAAATATATATTCGGTGGATTAGCCTGTGATGTGATTTTTAGTGAAAATTACCTTTAGGTTGAATGATCCAAATTTTGAAGAAGACGTTTGTTGTAATATAAACGCTAAAACAAATATGGTCATAAAAAATGTAAAACAATTATTTGTATGAAAACAGTTTGCATAATCAACTTCAACAATCAGATGGAAGTGGGAAATCATCAAAAATTCAAAATCTATTCTTTAACCCCACACAAAATATTTTCGGTGTAGTGAGTGGGGCTGTGTGTAGTGGCAGCAACTCAATAAAGATTAAAATACAATGAAAATATAAACTGATGGAATACAATTGAGCCATAGAGGCAGCCAAGCGTGATGTTACCGTAGTCTGTAAATGCCACCGAGAGTGTCAAGCTAACCGAGCATGACACACACACCCAGCCATCTCATCAGCATATGGCGAACGGTCCTTCAACATCTACATTTTAAGTTTATTTCAAACTTTGACTCTATGAAATTTTGGCAACTGATTAAAATATTTCAATCAAAATTTTAGTATAGGTGACTGGAAAGGCTTTTTAAAATCATTATTAACAAATAAAAAAAGTTAAGGTTTTTCTTTTATGATCAATTTAATAAAATTCATTTCATTGGTACGTCTAGTGCTATCGATGGGGCCCACATATTAATTAATTCAATCCATAATTTGATTTGTAGGCCTATACGCCGTTTGTTGGAAAACATATTCTTAACACAATGGTCTGTGGAGTTTGATTAGGTACGTTTTTTAAAGTATCAAATTAGTTTAGATTAATTATTGAAATGGAGACCATGCCACAAGGTAGGTATTTTAAGCCAAGTATGAATGAGAAATGAGTGTAGTATGTTTGTGATCTTGTAGTCTTGTTATTGACCAAGGCTGACATATTACTTAGACAGAACTGTTAATTAATAGCCCAACAGTCAATGCTATATCTAATGGACCTATAGTTTAACTTTGGAATCCGAGCCACTGCCTCTGAATTACGAACTGGTCTGATTGCGAGAATGGTCTTTGCGGATTAACACAGTATTCAATAGTGTGTACGTTAATACACACAATATACACCCCTTAATACACCCACCGACCATCGCTCATAACTATTCACAATTTGTGACCTCCAAGTAGCTGGATTACGGGACAACGCCACCGTAAATTGTAGTAGGCCCATGTAAAATATTTAAAACACACATATCTTTACACACTTGCTCTGGTTTTCATTGCCACTTCATAATCTGAGAGTTGTTGATTTAATTCGTAACAAAAGTTGAACATAATTTAGACCGATTTAAGACAGCAAGCTTTGTTTTTTGGGCTACAGTATTAATTTAATTATCCAGGCAAATAAAACGGATGGTCTTTACCCTCCGGTAACATCTCACTGTTCGATATCAGCGAGGTGCAACTGAATAGCGCTACCAAAGTCAACAATTACCATCACGGTGCAGCCATTTGCAAGCTAATACATGCAACTACTCGTGTAGTTTCCTGTTCTGCTGCTTGAGTTCGTTAGTTTGTCACTAGAGTATACTTTTATAGCCAAAAGCGCTTTCTCCATTTATGCACCATAGCCGATGTGGTTAGAGCGCGTCACTGACAAGCGAGATGTTCGAAGCCATTCAGAAGTGCTGGGGTTTGAATCCCGACCATAAATAATTCCAATTTGGCTTATGTGGTAGAGACGGGGGCCCACCTTAAAAGTGACCGGCTTGGGTAGAAGTTGGCGGCATTTGTACGCTTAGTTGTGATTTAAGTGAACACCTGTTTTGCTTTTATGGTTAGTGATTATAAGGGGGGGCATGTTTTGTGTTTTTTTGTACACAGTTAGTATTATATTAAGAGTTGCGTAAAATATAAAAATCATAGTAAGTTTAAAAGTCATAGCAATTGGAGGGTTGATGAGAAACAAATCTCATTCTTATTCTTGAGATACCAACGAACTAAATGGGTATTTTAAGCTAAATATGAATCGAGAGTAACTGGGTGAGTGTGATTGACTGAAATGGATTTGTTACTGACAAAGATCAACTAATTCATATGCCATGATCATTAAGTAATAGCCCAATTGATCAAAGACAACAGGGTCCACAATCAAACCGACTGATTTTACTTGGTCGTATTCTTAACCAAACCGCTTAAGTAAATTGAATTAAATTTGCCTTGGGCCATGGCACTGAATCAAATTTACAATTTTATTATCTGAACATCCAATTTTTTCAGATGCATGTTCATGCATACCATTGTTTTAGGTATTCTGCGGTCACATTTCATGGACCAAATTCAAAAGTATTAATAACATGCAAAGAAAAGGCTTTTAGGCACTTACTGGCTCTTTGGGGACTAGGAGGCACTGCAGGTTTTGGTTGCTGATTTGTACACAGTCTCCCTAATTTCGAAGGAGGTTTAAGCCCAGATGGCTTGGGTCCACCGGGCCCAGATGGGTGTTTCTCTTCTTCACTCATAACGACACTTTTCACAATTATTTATAAAACAAATGTCCCTTAAAATTGAACACTTAGAAATGTCTTAAAATCAGTAGAGCTGTTTTGGCCCTGAAACGTAAAAACCAAATGTTTTAGTATTTTTTTAAAACGTTTATTGAATTAAATGTTAACTGTAAAACTACTAGCTTATTAGTTTATTATCTGGTAGCTGCTAAAGGGTTTACTCTAAATGTGCACTGTGTTTGGGGAAATAATGTTTTTACATACAGGCTGATAAATTTATGTACTTAAGAGGCTAAAAGAATACTAAGTGTTCTCCTAAGCTTCACTTTTGAAAAATTAAGGGTATTTACTCTTCTATTTAAGGTGGTCTACTCTAACTCAAATATTACAGTGGGTATGTAGAAACAAATTTCAACCAACACGTCAGACTGCTCACATATGTAGGTAAAATATTTAATACAAATTCAAAGACCACTGGATTCCATCACCACTACAACCTAGACTGACTGGGTTTAGGGCAAGGTTCCAAAAGGCAAGAATCCAACATCAGTAATAACTCAGTGCTTAATACTCCTTAGAGATTTCGACTCTTTCAGATTTTTACTTTAAGATAATTTGATAGGCTAACTTATTATTAATAATTTATCTAAATAATAAATATTTAACATTTAAGCACTTGAATATTTTGAGGGTATTACACATTCACAAATAGTGATGAGATGCTGTATGTAATATTGCAATTAATTGATTATAAGTTAGGCCTTAGGTATCCAACAGCCAGTTTCATTAATACAGTAATTTATAGTTGAGTCCACAGTACGGTACATTAGGATATCGTAAATTGGAAGATTGGTAGGGCCGCATGACAAAAAATTTCAGATTGTGGTGGAGGTAAATTAAAAATTAAATTAATTTGTTTAACTAATATTTATTAATGAATTACTATGGCAAAATTAGTATGTGTAACATGACATAGGCCTAGGCCCTACTACAGTAGAAAAAAGGTTTGACTTTAAATACAAAATACAGTTTCCAAGTTATACAATTAATTGTTTACTTAATTTTTAATATATATCAAGATTAGTATGAATTTACTGACAGATTTCAGAACATTAGATATGGACAACATGCTAGGCTGACCTAGCTAAACTATAGAAAAAGGTTTGACTTTAAATAAAATACAGTTTCCAAACTTTTTTATCCATCATTTTGTTGTTTTGTTGGGAGTATAATAATTTCAAAATATATATCATAGTCTAGAAATACAACAGACATTAATTAGTGGACATCACACAATTAGCATTGAAAGGTCCAGTTAATATGAGAAATATACTGAATTTAGACTAGTTTTTGACGAATGAAAAGTTTAAATTGTTACATAGACTACGAGGTTCAATTAGCCATGTTAATTTTTTACTGTTATTTGTTTTTCATTGTATTACTTTGTTTTTTTGGGTGTATTTTTGTGTTGTTGTGTAATTGTGGTTATTTCTATTTATATTTAAGTATTGCATATACTAATTTCCTATTTAGATTTTTTTTTTATTTGTGTTTATTTTTTAATTATTTTACTTTAAGACATATAAAATATGTGAGAAAAGACAATAAATATTATATAATTATTTTTAGTATTTTTTAAGATAAAAATATAAAATTATTCATTAATATAAATATTAATATTTTATTTAGTAATTTCAATTCAATTAAATTTTATCTTAATTTTAATTTTAATTTACATTTGTCTAACGTTCAAAAGTACTTTTTACTAACAGTATTAGACTTGTTTTAACAAATTTTTACTAGCTTTTTACTTACATACGCATAATCCTCTAAGGCGATAGAACACAACACATGATGGTACAACGCCTCCGTATCTCAGATAAAAACAATGTGTGTGTTACTTGTTTCGCACTTCTCACGCAGTAAGCAGATCACTCTGTACCTGAACAAATCATACTCATCTTTAGCCGAACGAAACCTTCTGAAGGGCGCGGGAACTACGAAACGAATGAAACGAGAAACGACCAAGACCGATCTTACCAACAACTGTTGTGAGGAGTCTTTATCTTAATGTCCAACCAAAGCTTACTCGAGTGACTCAGGCTGACAAGCTTAAACTTGCAGTCTTGTCTTGTCTTGCAATGACCTGATAATGAGACCACTGAGTTGGTCCTTGAAAATTAATAAATACTCTCTTATCAGTTTATAGTGTTTTAATTTATATACTCCATCAGAACTAAAACAGCTACAATAATCCAACAAAATTCCCAGATAATTATTTTCCTCGGGTGCATATACTTTAGGAATATACTTGTGACAATTTTAAAATTTTTTATAATATTCAGAATGTTTAGCCACGAGGAAATTGAAGTGATAGTAATCCTCATTTGGACTATGTACCCTGCCAATATGATAAGGCACAGACTGCAGTTCCAAACCTGTCCCTTTCTCTTGCCCGTTTCTGTGTCAACCCGTTTCAAGTGAACGCTTGAAACAAACTGCTAATGCAGGATATCTTGGCATATTCCTTATTGACATGCACAACAAAGCTCTGGTAGCGGTCACCTCACTAAAGCTGCGGCCATATCTCAGTTGATATTTGTTTAATTTAAAACAATTTGGTGTCAATCCATTTTGATTTATGAATCTTAGAAATTGTCATAATTTTTTTGTTGTTTTGTGCAGTTGTCATAAATGTTTAAGCAAAGTTTCAAATCCGTACGTTTAACCATTTTTTTAGAAAAAAATATAAGTGAAAAAACAAAATGGAGGCTGTGTCAGTAACTAAAGGACTTCCGGACAATTTAAATATGATATTTAAATGTTTCTTACCCAGGAACAATGCCTAGAGTATTGGTAGGGAATTCTGAAACACTCTGTATATTTACTTGGTATATAAATACGAATGTAAATATATATTACGGTCCGAGTTATTTGTTTACGGTCTCCTGACCGTTAATAAGTGTTAATAAGGTTAATAAGTGATATTTATATTCTATTAGTTGTCCCGGCGAATTTCGTAACGCCTAACAGTAAATACGTGTTAACTTTAAGATTGGCCATGTTCTAAAGTCGAATAGCATTACGACTTCGTTGTGAAAAATTAGATATTCTGGGTTGCAGCATAGTTAATAACAATACTGAAACAATAAGACATATTAATAACATTACCACAAAACAAATAAATCTGAGGGGAAACGGATTTTTGGCAACCACCCAACCCCCACCGAGGGTCAGAACCCTAATTAGCCCTCGACCGCGGCCTTTTGTCAACCTCGATTTCATCCCAAAAATTCTCCCTTTTCTCCTTGAAAATCCCTACCTCATTGTTTAATCCCACAAATTATCACTCTTATCCCTCTCAAGTCCCTCCCTCGTCCCAGAAACACAGAAATCAGGAGATGTACCGTAAGAGCGAGACGGCAAGGTGCAGTCGATATACACCTAATATTGTAACAACCTAACGTATTGTACAATGATTATAACAGATGATTTCATCTCTTCATTGTATTTATTCTCTCTCCAGTATTTGTATTTATAATTTTAAGGTTTTAATAATATTTTGTTATGCACTTGTATAGGACCAACAGAACAGATCCAGCTTACTTATAGTCTTTAAGTTTCAAGGATTAACATGCTCATAAGGTGCTCTAAGGCTGAGATAATTCTGACTGAAATGCCATATATCTTTCAACAACCAGAAAACGGAGAACAGTGTTTTGATATTCCCTACTATCATTCCCTCAGCCATAAAACTTGCAAAAGTGTACCCAAAACACAAAAAAGATAGTAAAACAATAGTCAGTAACTACAGACCAATATCAATACTGCCAACTTTTTCAAAAATCCTAAAAAAAAGTTGTTTTGAGAAGGCTTGATGTGGACCATTGTGAAAATTTCAATCTGCTAACTGACAGACAACATGGCTTTATAAAGGGGAAATCAACCACAACAGCTCTGATCGACTTGGCAGACTACATAATTGACAGCCTTGAGGAGGGAAAACTTACAATAAGCTTTTTCCTTGACCTAAGCAAAGCATTTGACTGCTTGAGCCATGAACTCATATTACACAAGTTAGACAAATTAGGCATTAAAGGCACAGCTAAGATGTGGTTCAAAAGCTATCTTGAAGACCGGAAACAAATAGTAGAAATCACACAAACAAAAAATGGAGTTACAGAAAGAACTAGATCAAAACCTATGGCTCTGAATCGGGGAGTACCACAGGGATCTATTAGGACCAATATTGTTTATACTCTTCACAAATGACATATCAGAACACCTGGGAAACTCTTGTATGCTATCGATGTATGCTGATGACATCACCTTGCTTTTAAGCGGAAACAATGATCTAGATGTAAAATCTTTCACAGCACTGAACATGGCATACCAATATTGCCTAATGACTAATCTAATGACTTGGTGGTAAATCCAGGGAAAACAAGCCAACTAGCTTATGGGAGAAGATGTGAAGATGTACCAACAATACCTCATGTAGAAAGAAATACCCAGGCTAAGTATCTAGGAATCCTAGTAGATGAAGGTCTTACCTGGTCACAGCATATAGATAACCTCCTTCCTAAACTCAATTCATCACTTTATGTGATTAAACGTACAAAATCCATTAGCAACCTTTCTACTGCAAAAATAGCCAACCATTCTCTGTTTGAAACACATCTCAGGTATGGCCTCATGGTTTGGGGAGGAATTTCGGCAAGAAATCTTCAGAGAGTTTTTTTTACTGCAAAAGAGGGCTGTAAGAGCCTTAGCTGAGCTAAATTTCAGAGAAAGTTGTAGAGAAGCTTTCAAGACTCTGAAGATTATGACATTAATAAATCTCTATATAAAAGAAGTTATCCTGTATGCCAATGGGAAAACATTTACACAAAATAGACAGTTCCATGGATACAATACTCGACATGGTACAAGATACTGTCTCCCAGCTCACCATCTCACCCAATATGAAAAGAAACCATCCTACATGGGCATGAAGCTGCACAACCTACTTCCAGAAGAACTGAGATGCCACAGGAGAAGAATGAAGACTGCTCTAACAGAATGGCTGATCAACAATCCATTCTATACATTGTCTGAGTTCATGGAAAGAAGACGATAAACATTTTTTTAATCATCCAGCTGACGCCATTTCAATATTTGATGTATTTTGAAAATAAAGCATATTTGTATTGTATTATCAATTCAACAAAATATAAAATACTTAATGTTCAGTCATCTTCTAAATTTTATAAGAAACACTATACTTCATAGTTTTACATTAATAAATGATTCAAATGGCTTAGGATAGTAAAGCATATTGCTATTGGAAAGTAAAACAACGACTGTAGCTTAGGCTAATAAATCAAATGTTTTTATTGTAGAACATTTGTAAACAAACTTAGTCCCCATAAGGTTAACATTAGAAATTTAAAATGCTATAAAATGGAAACTAACTGAATTTATGGAAACTGAATATGTCTAAAGCATGACCGGAGCAGAGACGAATCTGAAAAATCAAAGATCATTAAAATCTGTCCAGCCATTCTTGAGTTATAATGAGCGTAACTAACAAGACTTTGTTTTATATATTTAAATGTAATATTTATTAAAATAAAATGCAAATCAATGTAAATGTATAATGTAAATCAATAATATGACAAATCGAGTTAATATTTAGCAACTCTCCTGTAATTGCTAATAATAATCGGTAAGTCAATTAATATCAATAATTTGTGTTACATCAAGCGCGCAGGTGACAATATGTTTCATAATTACAGAACTCATTTATCAAGTTAAAATTGTTCAGTTTTCAGTCGTCAATAGGCCTACAATATGCACTCAAGATGCTGATTCAAAACATCGTCCACTTGATTATAGCCCTTGCGGTGTGTCCACAAGGTAAATAAATACGTGACGTTTTATTTTTTAAATACCCTAGTTTCCATAGAAATAATTTACTAATAGTTTGATTAAAATGTCAATTAAAGGTTTAAATAAAACATTAGAATTATATATAGATTATTTTACAGGAATTCTCTCTTACCTAACTCTTTAAAATGGAAAGAAAATACCTCCGTCGCAGCAGACCTGCGTACTTAGCGAATTTCCAAATCAATAATATAATAATAATAGTAAAAATGTATGACAAGTTGTAATATCTGTCGATAAATATGAGAGTTATTTGCCTGTTCTCCATGAGATTAACACGGGAAAGAGTATGCAGGTTTGATACTGTGAGGATCAGTGGAAGTACCGTAGGCGTTTACAGTATAAACAATTTTTATTTTGACCATTTATACCAAGTTTCATCCAACATCTGTCCATAAATAAAGGAGTTTGCCTGTTATCTATATGATTAACATGGGAAAAGAGTATGTAGGTTCGCTGCCATGATAAACACATAAACTATGAGTTTTAGCATAAATGGGTGGATCTCAACGGATGAATTAACGTATATATAGAAATATTTGTTTTAAACACGCTAGAAAGAGTTAATTTGCTATCTGCATATTTCTGATCTTTTTATTTGCACGTCACACACGCACACCACACACACACACACACACACACGCGAACAGACAGACATCATCAAAACCCACTTTTTTATTCGGGGGACCCCATAACGGATATATCCACTCTCAACTCTAATTCAAAAATTTTGACGAAAGATACTTAGTCCTTATAGTGTAGTATAAGAATAGAAAGTAAAAACTATAAAAAATAGTATTTTTAATTATTGGTCCACCAATTGTTCCAGAGAAAATTTAATATTACTGTCCACGGTTAGGACTGTACGTTGTCTAAGACCACCTAATTATACAGGGTGTTTCAGAATTTCCTACCATTACTCTAAGGCATTGTTCCTGGGCCTAAATATATAGATATAAAATGTTTGGGAGTTTTGTGTGAATTTTATGACAGTAAGCAGTCGGAGGCTATTGCATTGTTGCGGCAGACTTTAGTCGCATTCCTTGACATGCACTGCAACTAAGCTCTAGCGGTCACTTATCACTAAAGCTACCATATCTCAGTTAATATTTGTATAATTTAAAACAATTTGGTGTCAATTGATTTGTAATTACATTACCTAAAAATGTTATTCTTGTAAATTTTCTGTTAAATCAATGGTTCACGAGTTATTTGAGAAACAAAATTTTAAATGTCCGCCATTTTGTTTTATGAATTTGAGAAATTGTCATAATTTTTTGTAGCTATGTCTTTTTGCCATAAATGTTTGTGCAAAGTTTAAATTCCGTACGTTCAACCATTATTCTGAAAAAAATTATAAGTGAGAAAAACAAAATGGAGGCTGTGTGAGTAGCTAAGGACTTCTGGACAATTTAAATATGATATTTATATATGTTTCTTACCCAGGAACAATGCCCTAGAGTATTAGTAGGGAATTCTGAAACACCCTGTATAGGTATTACTAAATAATCAATATTCCTTATTAATCAGCTATTTTTCAAGAAAATCCGCACAATTTCTGGAATTGCAACGTTAAAAATGTGAAAGATAATAAGTAGTCTGTTATCTTACGTTGCTGTACTAAATCACTCGTTGATGAAAGTTGGTATAAATGTTAAAAATAAAATTTTTTGATGGTATAAATGCCTACTCTCAGTGTTCTTCATAGCAGCAAACCTGCTCACTCTTTTCCATGTTAATCTTATGGAGAATAGGCAAATGATTCTCATGTTTATTGACAGATTTTGACCAAACTTGTCATTTATTATTTCAATAAGTAAATGTTCTAAGTTACGGTATAGTATATAACCTTAGTTAAACCATTTTAAATGTATTTTTAATTTCAATAAATTCAAGGACAGTAATTAACATCTAAATACAAATTTTTAACAGCTACTTTCACACTAAACACAAAAGGAAAGAATCTAATTTGAATAGTTGCATTAATATTATTACTTGCAAGATTAGCTTAAACCATTTAATTGTGATTGTCACTAACCAAAATATATATTCCTAACATATTATTCTTCAACATTCATTGCTGGTCATGTTCATATATTGGGAATCTAAAAATTATTTAACAATTAATTTACAAAATATTTAAAATACAGGGTGATCAACTCAAGGAGGCCACCATTGGGATATCGTAAACCGTAAGATTTAGAGAAAACATTAAATGGGGAACATTCCTTAATTTTTTAATGCGATAAAAAATATTAATTTCGTTTTTCAAAATATGGCTGCCATTTTCCAAAATGGCGGTCAACTTTGAAATTTCTAATGGGAACCCCTGTTTTTTATTATGGATTTGGATTTAACATAAAATTTTAAGACTTTTTTACTCTTGGTCTTTTTTTTATAAGCTTGACCGTTTAGCAACTAGGAGCGCTGAAAGTTTCAGAAATTGGCGTGATCAACTCAAGGAGGCCACCATTGGGATATCGGAAACCGTAAGATTTAGAGAAAAAATTAAATGGGGAACATTCCTTAATTTTTTAATGCGATAAAAAATATTAATTTCGTTTTTCAAAATATGGCTGCCATTTTCCAAAATGGCGGTCAACTTTGAAATTTCTAATGGGAACCCCTGTTTTTTATTATGGATTTGGATTTAACATAAAAGTTTAAGACTTTTTTACTCTTGGTCTTTTTTTGATAAGCTCGACCATTTAGCAACTAGGCAACTTTTAAACATTATTAGAAGGTTAATTATTTTTTTGAGAATTTTATATGCATGAAATATACTATGAATATTCAATTAATCTTACCGAAAGAGGGAAGGATAGGTTCTCAATCTCAACACTGCTGCAATGTTTACTTGATACTTGATAAAATCTAGGGGAAAGATTGCACTGCGACCTGAGATCTATTGTGCCCCCCAGACTAGTCTCTAGTTCTTGCCTAGAGAACCCCCTCTAGTCCTAATGCCTTAATAAAGTTTAGTATAACGAGGGGTTCTAACTTTGGAAAATCCTCCACCGCCACCTGGTGTGTTCCCAAGCTTCTGGCTCTCTTCTGACCTATCGCGTCACACTCAGCCAATAGGTGTCTAGGTGTTTCCTCCCCAGATTGGCAGAAGCGGCATTCACCCTCTTGGACAATGCCCATCTTGCTCAGATGACCCCTGAGCCTACAGTGTCCGGTTAGAAATCCCGTCAGTATCCTTAGATCGTTTTTCTTAAGCCTGATCATGGTCTCAGACCTTCTTATATTATGCACTCCAAGCATTTCCTTAGCCTGTCGGCATCCTGAATGAACAGTCCAGGCTTTCCCTCTGGCTTCCTTCTCTTCCTCCTTTAATTTCTTTTTGAAAAAGGAGTCCTCCAGTGCACAACCTGGCTCCGGTCCAACAAAGGGGAGGCTGCCCCTACCCTAGCCAGTTTGTCTGCTACTTCATTCCCCTGGACACCTTGGTGCCCAGGTACCCAAAGTAGTGACAACTTGTTGCTCTTCCCCAATTGATCTAGACTGCTCCGACAGTCCCAGACCATCTTGGATCTGAAGGCTGCTGAGCTCAAGGCTCCAATGGCAGCCTGGCTATCTGAGAGGATCACAATCTCCCTTTTCATGTATCCTCTGCTTAGGTTGAAGTGTGCACACCTTTCTATGGCCTTGACCTCTGCTTGGAATATGCTGGGGGAACGCCCCAGTGATTCGTTGTATTTGATCCTGGGACCAAATACCCCTACACCAGTCCCCTCCTCGGTCTTGGAGCCATCAGTATACCACCTGATGACCTGATTCCCGAGGGAATTTAGGGTTTTCCCGTCCCAGCTAAGTTTATTTCCTAGCTCTGCAATGTTTAACTCTATCCACCAACTCACATGAACTATCGTCTTCGACACTCAGAACGATCTTGCCTAAAACTGTTTTTCCTCGTTTCATGATAATTCCAGACAGGGTGCAGATTTGGAGTGTCTCCACTGACAAGGGGGTGGGTGAGTGGAGTGACTAAAGTTCACTCAAGGTACCTGTTTGCTGATTTCCTTAGTGCTTTCAATTCTGTCACCGCTACATCTTTGACAGCATGTAATGATTATAGTTTCCCCAATGTATGTTGAAGCTCCAAAATTCACATGAGTGTTAAGAATGATCATGGCCAGTGATCTTTGGGGACAAGTTTAACCCTCACATACAATCAAATTGTCACAACTTGTATTTTACGTCTTTGTATAAAACATGTTGACTAGAATAACATGATTGATAATTATATCTTCATGGTTTTGACATGGATAGCAGTGGGAGGATGTGGTAATTTGAACGGCCAAAATTTAAAACGGTGACGTCAATTTGGTTAGTGGCGTCATATGGCTAATGACGTCAAAGTATGGTTACAGCTTAAGAAGAGCTGTTTAGATTAACTGAAAACATTATCTTTAAACAAATACATGGTCTAATATCTCACAGGGAAGTACAAACATTTTTGTATCCATATATTAAAAATATTAGAATAATGTTATATGTTTTCAGCAACCGTGTATGGAGGGTTAATGAAAGAACTACAGAGAAAGTTTATGCTGATCTGGCAGAGCGTACCTCTACATGTCAAAGAAGGTAAACATTTGGTTTGTTTCATTAATTGAGGACCGAGAGCACATTGCCACGATCGTACACATTTGAGAACAGGGGCGGCTGATCGTGCACATTTGGGAACAGGGACAGCTGATCGTGCACATTTGGGAACAGGGGCAGCTGATCGTACACATTTGGGAACAGGGGCAGCTGATCGTACACATTTGGGAACAGGGTCGGCTGGGATCGTACACATTTGGGAACAGGGGCAGCTGATCGTGCACATTTGGGAACAGGGACAGCTGATCGTACACATTTGGGAACAGGGGTGGCTGATCCTGCACATTTGGGAACAGGGACGGCTGATCGAGGACATTTGGGAACAGGGGTGGCTGATCGTACACATTTGGGAACAGGGACGGTTGATCGTACACAATTGGGAACAGGGGCGGCTGATCGTGCACATTTGGGAACAGGGGCGGCTGATCCTGCACATTTGGGAACAGGGACGGTTGATCGTACACAATTGGGAACAGGGGCGGCTGATCGTGCACATTTGGGAACAGGGGCGGCTGATCCTGCACATTTGGGAACAGGTGCGGCTGATCCTCCACATTTGGGAACAGGGGCGGCTGATCGTGCACATTTGGGAACAGGGTCGGCTGGGATCGTACACATTTGGGAACAGGGATGGCTGATCGTACACAATTGGGAACAGGGGCGGCTGATCTTGCACATTTGGGAACAGGGGCGATTGATCCTGCACATTTGGGAACAGGGGGGCTGATCCTGCACATTTGGGAACAGGGACGGCTGATCGTACACATTTGGGAACAGGGGCGGCTGATCCTGCACATTTGGGAACAGGGGGGCTGATCCTGCACATTTGGGAACAGGGGCAGCTGATCGTACACAATTGGGAACAGGGTTGGCTGGGATAGTGCACATTTGGGAACAGGGGCGGCTGATCCTGCACATTTGGGAACAATGGTTGGCTGATGGTACAGATTTGGGAACAGGGGTATCCTATCGTGTTATTTTTGGAACAGAGGTGGCTGATCGTGTATATTTAGGAACAATATAGTTGTTGTGCACATTAAGAAATGTAGGTTACTGCACCTACGTTTAGAAGTACTAAGGTAACTAATGGTAAATTTCCCCATTTTTAATTATATCTGTGTAAAAACGTATAATATAATTATTTAACTATTGTAAAATGTCAAACAGAAGTTTGAGAGCTGCCTGGGATAGAACCAACTCTGCAGGGTGCATTTGACTCATATGGTTATTGATTACATAATGAGCCTGTTTAGAGTAGGTTCTTTAAGATTCTGATAAACTAATCATATGCTATTTTTCCTGTCTGATGAGTCCGTTAGCCATAAAATTTTCATTCAGTAAGTAAGGCCCAGCTGACATTGCTGGGTCTTTTTATTCAACACATTTATTTAACGATTAACACCATCCCCTAATGTGTCGGACACAACGCTCATACATTTGGATGTATTTTTGCAGGTCCGTTTTACGACAGCTGCAACCTATGCAAGTTTGGCCCATGTACACCAATCATTCAACCTTCGGATGACGACAAGGACTTCGATGGAACTACCGACGCTACAAAGTTTTACAATACTATCGAAGAGGGTACTGGTTTTCTACCTGATGCTAACAGGAAGATTGTAACAGATATCTTGATCAATAGTTCAGCAATGAAAAGGACTACCATTGCTAAATTATTTCAACCACAATACAAAATGACAATTGGAGCCGCGATTAATCTTAGATTTCGTAAATGGATGTGGTATTACATTTTCTTGGAAGCTTTATCTTTACCTATGCCCGAGTTTTTTGCCAAACAGTTTCAATACGAGATAAAACTCCAACGTGATGAAAATGCAGACAAAGATCAAAAAGATCAAAGTAGATTTGCGATTATAGAAATGTTAATGACTCTTCCTAAGTGCCTGATCGACGAAATAGAGAAATATTATAACTCAATTCAAGGTCAGAACTTCTCCACAGATTTAAACAGTGCTTTGACAATTGGAGGTATCTCACCTCAAAACTGTGGCTTGCTGATGAAACAGCCTGATCAGGAAAATAAGGTCAAAGGGAACTCTTCCTGGTTCAAGGCTTTACTTGATGCTTATAAATTAAAATCAGCTATTGAATCTCATGATGAGACTATAATTAACCGAAGGGTTTCTGAGTTAATTACCGAAGAAACAAGTTCTCAGATGATAGAAACACTGACAGTCTATGGGAACCTCAGACACGGACGAAGAGGGTTTCAATCGTTGTTCAATGATATTGATACGTATATTATGAGAAGTGCCAACGAAGTATACAGAATTAGGCTGAAATTATTACTGAACAAGTCTCTCTATTTTGCTCAAACCCTTGAAAACATTTTTAAAAGTGGGGCCACTGGAAATAAGTATTCAATTAGGTTTCTTTATCTCATGAGAGGACGGTATGATATAGATCTGAAAGACATTATAAATACATACAACAAGGAAACAATGAATCGTTTCAAGGTTGACTTCACTGCTTGGTCTGCTTCTGCTGAACACCTTTCCCATTTCCCTGAAGTAATGCTGGAGATCTTAGAGAAAATGTAAGACGACTAGAGAAGAAAAACTTCCAAATTTTTTCAAAATAACCTCAAAGTTTTACTGATTATACAAACGAATAAAATAAAGAGTAGGAGAAGACTAACATAATCTTTCTCACTCTAATTATTAACACTTTTATTTTACACTTTTGATTTTAAATGTTGCACCAGTGGTGCAACATCCCCCCGTATAGACAGTAAAAGGTTTTCCCATATACTATACAATAATAAAAGTACTAATTTGTTTGTTTTTTAAGCTGGTTTCAATGGTGATAGTCAAATTTTACTTTACCTTTATTGTTTTCGCGGAAAAAACATGTATGTATGTTTGCTGCTGTGAGGAAAAAACTATGCTAAACACATAAACTATGCTTTTTTTAGCATCAAAGTATGGACCCAAACCACATGAAGCTAATAAGTGAAATACTAATTGTTCATATTCTCTATAAGATTAGTATTGGAGCTTAAAATACCTAGATTGGATTATTGAAATGGCATAAGGTAGGCATTTTAAGCCAAGTAGGAATGAGAAACGAGTGTATGATTGTGGCGCGATCTTGTAGTCTTGTTACTAAGGTTGACATGATCCATCCAAATATGTGCCAAGTAATAAATCCTTCAAACATACCTTAAATTGAAGAAGGATTTATATAATAAAAGTTAGTAGTTATATAGAAAAATATGGAAACGGTTGCTTAAATTGGTGAAGTCAGTTTGTTTTGTGCTCTATAAGTTTTCATATAAATAATAGGACTGAGATCTCAATAGCTACATAATGTAAGAGAAACAATGTTGTGACCAGTCAACTATAAAAAGCTAGAAATACTTTTTTATATTATCACTGTGATAATTAAACATTTACTTACAGTTTGGGTCCTCAAGGCACACGTTAAAAAATTAAACTGCTTATTTTTAAGTGAGTTTACCAAAAGTATAAAAGCATTAATTTGGAGTTTAAAATAATGTTTGGTTTATTATATGAGTGAGTGAATTCAGGCTTCTTAATCAATAAAAACCAGAACTATATTAGAGCTTAACCTATCTTACTGGATAATATAAATTCATCCGCCAAATGGAACTAGTTAATTGAGGACAGCTGATTCCACTTATCACAGGATTTAGTATCTTCTTGATCTTGAAACTGAAGATACAGTTGAGGAACAGAGGAAAACATTAGCTTTAGTTGGAGCTTGAGTGTGTCATGTGTTGTGTGAGTGATTTTAGTGGTAAACTTAAAAGTGGTGCCGATTATCACTCATACAATACAAGACAGAAAAATGAAAAATTATTTCCAAAACATAATTTAGAATTTTTTACTAAATCCACTTTTTATTCCGGAATAAAATTTTTAAAATGCATTCCAAAGAGTATAAGAGAGATCCAAGAAATTTCTAAATTTAGGAGGTTGTTGAAGAGTTCCTCATTAGGAAGGCTATGTATTCACTTGAAGAATTTTGTACATAGTTTTTGTTTAGCTTTGCTGCTTTTTAGCGAATTTCCCATAGGGAAGAAGCTATTACCGTAGGTCTCATGGTGAGACTTAAGCCCGGGACCATGTTATTTTTTCTTCTTTAGGTGCCCAGAGTCCAAAAACAATAGTCGTTAAAATTTATATATATATATATATATATATATGTGTCTGTGAACACGATAACTCTCGTAAAAATGGTCCGATCAAGACCAAATTTGGTAGAGACTTGTACTCCTACAAATGCTCGGACGAGTTCGTAAACCAGACATATCGGTCAATAGGAACGGGTAGTTTGGGGGGGTTTTGTACCCCAAAATGGGGTTTTTTGCGTTTTTCACATGTAATTTTTAAAAATTTCTAATTTTATATTTCACCATTAGAATCAGCTTAAAAAACTACACAGTTAAGTTCCTTAAAGTTTTTCTCTATCTCCAACGGTTACCGAGATATTAAAAAATCTAAACACAGTACGTTGTATTGTGGGGCTCCAATGTTAATCTTAAGGAGGATAGGGAAAAATTAATATTTCCCATATTAATGAATATTTTTGGATAAAACTTGATATTTAGCTTCATCTGGTTGAGATCTATCCATTTATGCTTAAAAATCATAGTTTATGTGTTTATCATGGCAGCAAACCTGCATACTCTTTTCCCATGTTAATCATATAGGGCAAACTACTTTATTTACGGACAGATGTTGATGAAAGTTGGAATAAATGTTAAGATAAAATTATTTATGGTAGAAATGACTACTTTCAGTCTTTCTCACAGCGGCAAACCTGCACACTCTTTCATGTTAATCTTATGGAGAATAGGCAAATAATTCTCATGTTTATGGACAGATTTTTTTTAAACTTGTCATATATTATTATTATTATATTATTGATTTGGAAATTCGCTGAGTACGCAGGTCTGCTGCGACGGGGGTATTTATTATTATTATTAAATTGTTATACAGTGCAACTCAGTTATTGCGGCCTCGGCCATAACGTCAAGATATAACGTAATTTATTTTTAGGTCTCGCCAAACTATAGGAATTTAATAGGTAAAACCTCATGTATCATCAATAAATTCTAAAACCTCGTATATAACGTCAAGAAAATCGGGCCAAGATGAAGGCAACTTATAGCTAAAGAGAGAAATTTCGGTCTGTGGTGCAACGTAAGCCGCGGCTATTGTTTAGCTAGATAATTATATTTTTAAAAACGGCATTATAGCTGTCTTACTGCTAACCAAAACTTATATTGTGGTCATCAAGGCCAGTGTCAGTGACTCACGTCGCGTCAAAGCACTGTATATTCGTACGTACCTACATTTTTAGTTATCGTTAGTTCAGTGTACGTCTTTTACAGTTTGTTTATCATTATTTTAATTTTAAGAATACAGTATTGAAAATAATAGCAAGTGTTAAGAGAAATTTTGCGATTAAAGAAAAAGTGTGAGTTAAAATGTGTGTGAGGAGTCGTAAATAGCAGACGTGTGTTCAGACTTGTTTTTTAAAACGAACCAACAGTTGAATTCACCAAGCCCAACTTCATTGTAATATTTTAAACTTGATTTTTATACAGTATAGAGTAGTTCAGTCAGTTATAAACATAAACTTTTATGTGTATTTAATTACCTTCATTAAATGTTTACTACTGAAAATCACACTCCCTGCTCATTTAGGTTGAAAAAATCAAAATTATATTTCAATGTTCTTTTTGGATTTAGGTAGCTTGAAAAAAGTAGAAACAGAAATATGCTTCATTTTTATTTATTGAAAATTAACACTATTTTTCAGGTATCTAAAAAGTTATTTTTGCCAAAAAATCTGAGCGCTTGAAATAAAACTTGTATTACAAAAATGAAAAATTACAGATTCTAAACATGAAAACAGTGTGAAGAAACATGTCAATAAATAAAAAGATATTATGTACATTAATAAACATAGTTTTCGAGTGATAAGCCTCAAAACAGTCATAAGTCCATTCACAAACTCATTATTGGATCGTAAAATGTTCACTTTTATTTTATTTTTAGATACAAATATTACACTACATTATTTTACTTCAAACACAACACAAAAAGAAAAATGTCAATGGATGTCAACAACAACGATAGAAACAGTGAATACAGCTGTCGTATGCGCGTTAATTTTCTGTCAAAAGCAGTACGGGAGCGCTAGAATACAGGCCAAAGTTGCATAACATTATTATTATAAATTTTAAGCCGCCATATTGGTTTTGTGAGTTCATAGAGGTTAAAGCAACATTACCATGCACTCTATTTTTAGAAATGACAACTTTTAGTGTTCCCCACAGCAGCAAACCTGCACACTCTTTCCCATGTTAATCTTATGGAGAATAAGCAAATAATTCTCATGTTTATGGATAGATTTTTTATAAAACTTGTCATATATTATTATTATTATATTATTGATTTGGAAATTCGCTGAGTACGCAGGTCTGCTGCGACGGGGGTATTTATTATTATTATTAAATTGTTATACAGTGCAACTTGGTTATTGCGGCCTCGGCCATAACGTCAACTCGGATATAACGTAATTTATTTTTAGGTCTCGCCAAACTATAGGTATTTACATAGGTAAAACCTCGGATGTATCATCAATAAATTCTAAAACCTCGTATATAACGTCAAGAAAATCGGGCCAAGATGAAGGCAACTTATAGCTAAAGAGAGAAATTTCGGTCTGTGGTGCAACGTGAGAGCCGCGGCTATTGTTTAGCTAGATACCCCATTATATTTTTAAAAACGGCATTTTATAGCTGTCTTACTGCTAACCACCCCAACCCCCTCCCCCCTCCCCTATATCCGCTGTCGCCGTCATCAAGGCCAGTGTCAGTGACTCACGTCGCGTCAAAGCACTGTGATACCGTTCGTACGTACCTACAGTTCTTACAGTTATCGTTAGTTCAGTGTACGTCTTTTACAGTTTGTTTATCATTATTTTAATTTAAGAATACAGTATTGAAAAATAATAGCAAGTGTTAAGAGAAAGGTTTTGCCGATTAAAGAAAAAGTGTGAGTTATAAGGGTGTGTGTGAGGAGGGTCGTAAGATAGCAGACGTGTGTTCAGACTTGTTTTTTAAAATCGAACCAACAGTTGAATTCACCAAGCCCAACTTCATTGCAATATTTTTAAACTTGATTTTTATACAGTATAGAGTAGTTCAGTCAGTTATAAACATAAACTTTTATGTGTATTTCAAATTACCTTCATTAAAAGTGTTAATTTCATGTAAAAAAAATGTGTTTTTCTATTTTTCCTCGGTTTTAAATTTAATTATGAAACCTCTTTAATAGTGTCACTCTGATATAGCGTCATTAATTGTGTGGTCCCTTCAATGACGTTATAACCAAGTTCCACTGTATTATTAAATTGTTATATAATTAAATTTTTATATTATTAAATTGTTTTTTTTTATGTAATGATTTGATAATGATAGTTTAACGTGACACTATTTGATGTACGCTTGTGCAAAGAAAAATAAAGGTACTTTGATTGATTGATTAGTTTCTACATATCAAGGATATAAAAATGAAGTAAAATAAAGTTATAAAAAAAAACTGTTTATTATCGTACAACTAATAACCGGATAACATTATCAGTGCTACCTTCCATGAGTGGGAACATGGTACATGAAAACTGTACATTGGGTGAGTAAATATTTCACAGACACTGTATAACAGATCAGCTTAGATTGTAATAAAAATACAAAATGTTCACTTGTGAGGGCATGTTAAACAAATAAGGATGTAAATTACATTTGCTTCATGAACAAGATAAAATAACCTTACATGATGATACAGATCGGCTTCTAATAAAATTTCAAATCCTCAAAACTCTTTGACGTGTGTTAACATAACTGTTTTCCTTTGAAATTCTACAATGTCCCTTGTTGGAATTTTAATTTATCAAACCTTATAGTCGACTTTGACGAATTTCACTTACCAGTTTATGTTGTGAACAAATGAAATGCTCAAAAATTTAATTCCTACCATTCAATACTATTTGTACAGTATTTTCTACATTCAAGTATAAAATTTTACTAACTTAATTATATGTTAACTCCAAAAATGAGCGCTTTAAGTCTTAACTTTTGATTCTAGTGAGACACTCAATTTATTGAACAATATTTTTGAGGATTTGTAAAAACTAGTTAAACATAACCAACAGAACATGATAGGGACCACTTCCCCCAAATACTTACTTAGGAATACACAATTACATCAATGTAGATTCTTTATCTTCGTTTCCAATTCATTCGAAGCTACTAGTTTATTTTTCATCACAGTAACGAACCCTTAGCAGATAACATAAATAAACATAGTATAAACCAGTACGAAAGTTCAATGCACTACACTGTAGTAGCACAGCTTTTCATTCTTCCGATTCTTTTTTTGAACTGCACTGCATGTTTCATTAATGCCTGCAACAAAATAAAAACAGTAAAAGTTGGCTCGGTGATATCGTTCAAGGTAAAAAGATTTTTTAAGTGCTAAAATTTAATTGTGTTTTTTTGTAGTTTGACCGCACCTTAATTTAATTTGATGAGTTGCTTAACAGTTACGATAACCAAATTATTAAGGCGGTATGTTGGCGTTAGTTAACAGTAAAATTAGTTATTTTTAGTTTTGTATATAATTAAAGGTTAAAAAATAGTTAAACAAAAGTGGTATGATATAATTTGTTCAAAATTCGTGAAACATAAATCGTTAACAAGGCATTTAAAAGGTGAGCTCACCCTGACCATCTGCATAACACAAGTGACCTTGACCAACAGCGGGTTAAACAAAATAACAAATTCAATTTGATACCCATGTTAATATTTTTTTAACTGGCCCAATTGCACTACGACATATTTCTAGACCACTCACTTGGATTTCTTATGTCCCTTGGAAGGACTACTGCTTTCTCGTGGCCGCTTCTTGTCGCTAGAGCTGCTCTTGTGATGAGAGCTCGAGCTTTTGTGGGAGCTCGATGAGCTCTTGTGCTTGTCATGTGAGCTCGATGAGCTCTTGTGTTTGCTGGGGGAGCCCTTGGACGAGGAGGACGAAGATTTGTGCCTGTCCTTGCTGGAGGAGCTGTAACAAACAATGGTAATGAGAAAACAATGAAGCTCCGAAAGGAATAGTGATGTTGATAGATGTTGTGGTAAGGAATGTACATCATTTTCCGATTCAACAAAAAGTGATATTTTCCATTCTTTTATTTAAATCAAAGATAACTTCAAGTTATCTACTGAAAATTTATTATTTAAATTATCCTTCTCTAAACATATTATGTGATCTAATCATCACAATCCTGCGAGGTGCAATTGTTCAGTCCCATCAAAGTTAACAATTACCGTCATGATGCTGCCATCTGCGAGCTAATACATGAAACTACTCGTGTAGTTCCCTGTTCCGACACTAGAGTTTGTTATTTTGCCGCTTGAGTATGCGTTAATAGCAAAATAAGCACTTTCTACTCCTATGCACTGGTGGCTGGACCGGTTAGAGCACTGCGCTGACGAGTGTAACGTTCTAGCCATACGGAAGTGCTTGGATTCGAATCCCGACCATGAGCAATCCCAATTTGGCTTGCAAATGTGTGGTATAGTGGAGTGGACGGCCACCTTAAATAAACGGTGACCGGCTTGGGTGGAAGTTGATGGTATTTGTAGCCTTAATTTGGGTTGCAGTGGACACCTGTTTTGCTTATATGGTAAGTGATTATTAGGGGGAGGGCATGTTTTGTGTTTTTTGTGTATACCTGGTATTTTAAGAAGAGTTGCATAAAAATGAAAAATTTAAAATAGTCATAGGACTTGAAGGGTTAAGAGCAACCCAAGTTTTCAGAATATAAATAAAAAACACAAAAACCATTTATTTACATGTGCACAACTACTTCACCATTCAGGTGCACTTAGGTTATTCTTTTGACACCTAAATTTGCATAGCCATAGGAAAGAAATTTTGATCACTAGAAACTGGCTAAAAGTATTCGTAGTATAGAAATTTTCATAAAAAATTTCAATTTGAATTAAGAGATATCTAAAAAACCTTAGATGCAAAAAATAAAGAAATGCCTCGATAGATGTACACAAACCCTGAGACTTATACCCTGATCTATTTTTATTTTTATGATACTTATTTGAAGGTTTACTCTAATAATGAACAACGTATACAATAAACGAGCAAACTTATATAAAATGCAATGTGTTATAATAATAAGTTGGACCGGAACTAACCTATGATGAGAAGATTTATTCTTGTCTTTATGTGTATCTTTGTGACTTGATGAACCGCTTTTGTGTTTGGACGATGAAGAGGAATGGTGCCTGAAAACAAAACCAATTACATTTAATTGTGAAACAAACCAAGAACAGTTTTATATAAATCATCATAAAATTGTTATAGATATAAAACATTTTTTTAATTGGCAAGGCAAAAAATCCGGTTTGCTAAGGTGCCTTGGGACAAACGGTTTTGGTCTTTGCGTAATGTTAAACAAGAAATAATAAGTATACAAAGGAAGGATCACAAGGCAGCAAGAGAATGTTAATAAGAAGGTGGGTTACATCTTTAAGTTTATCTGAGAATATGATCTACCTGTCCTTGTCGGACTTGTGTTTCTTGTCAGGACTTCGGTGGTGACCGCCTCCGTGCCGCTTCTTCCCCTTACTGCTCGTGTATTCGTCCTCAAAGTTGTCCACCTTCTCCCTATCCTCCTCGGCCGCTTCCCGCTCCAAGTCTGACCAATCCTTACCCGACTCGTCCGAGCTGCCTAGCTCTGCGACGCCAAACAAATACCATTCATCAAAACAATAATTATGAATTATCTAGTATCCTCTTTTCAATTTAAATACACAATAGAAACTCGGGAAAGTGATCTTAAAATTCTTAAAATCCTATCCTGTAATATGCCAATGAGCCCTAGCGTGTGTAACCAAAAGGGAAATTGTTCCACCACTCTCTGTAAATTCTTCTTTTCAGCTGCGGCTTTCAATTTTTCACACATACAAGGATTTCTCCATATGTATTTTCCTTTCTTCATAGTGGTGCTTATGTATGAATAAATTAAGAGTATGGAGTTCAACTAATTGAACTTAAAACAAAGTAAGGGATCTTAAACAACAAACCTTTTTGTGTAACTCAGTTCCTTAAAATTCAACACCAAACAATTACCTCAAAGCCAAAACCAAAGCTCTGTCAAGTTTAACAGTATCTACTGTACCATGTACACAAAATTACTAATTCTTGGCATGTGGAATAACAAGACTTAATTTCACGACTAACCTTCTGTGTCTCCACTGTCTTCCGAGGCTTCCGAGTACTCTGAATCATCTTCTGATTCATATTCAGACCCAATGTCGGTTGGCTGAAAATAAAGAATCTATGAATATTCGCCTTGAATCCGCACGGAGTACAACAAGTGCAGTTTTACCTAGAATTTCATTCACTGATTGATACATGCATTTCTCTAGTCATCTCAAGGGCGAGTAATGCAATGTGTTAGATTATAGGGTTCTCAAATTTCCCCTCCCCCATCCAAATAAGCATCCTTCCTCCAAGGGTTACTTGCCTCGTAAACCTCATCCTCCTCAGACTCCTCATCTTCCACCGCCTCCTCATCACTCTCCGGGTCCAAGAAGGTCCACCCTCCACTCTCAAAGAAGCCCTCCGGGTCATCTGTGATGGTCTTCATGATCTTGGTCCAATTGAGTGACTGGATTCCCTCCGAGTATCGGATGTCACAAGAGCTGAAGCATGATGTTCACTCGATAAAACCAGATAATCCAATAAACATATGTAATCAAGTTATCTACAGGGACAAGCTAATCAGTAATTTGCTACAGTCTAGTGTATATTTGTGTTCAATGCTTCTGGTATTCCTCTTTAGATAAGGAAACCATCCATCTTTCTCATTTCACAGCATAGATATTTTCAAACTAACCTTTTCTTTTACTGTTTTATTAATATTGTTGCTTAAGTAAAGAGAAATGTGAACGGAATTCGCTTGACGGACAGTTGAAACCACAATTTTTTAAATTATAAATTATTTTAACTGAAATATCAAAATAACTAAGCAAAGGAAATATTTTAAACTTCTTACAACAAACACAAACTTACTTAAGCCATTCTTTCACATGGTCCAGCATATTCATAGGTATAGCGTTGACCATTGCGACTTTTCTGTGATAGTCTTTGAACACGAAAATCATGTCAAAGTTCTTCAAGTGAAACTGGACTCGTTCAAAGTGCACCAACTCAATATCTTCAAGCGTTATCACGAATGGAGGCTGCAAGCAAAGATAAGTAGGTGAATTTTTAGATTATATTGTTTACTTATAGGCTCTGTCGATTAAAATAATTTTGGAGGTCACACCATTGTTTGACCTTACACCAACAAAGTCTTCTAGTCGTATTGTAAAATAATATACCTTTTGGAAATTTTGGGCTTGTTGGTTTGTTTCAAATCATTATTGGTTTTGAAAAATTTTGAATTATCCAAAATTGTGTTTGAATACAGCATGATAATGTAAAATTGATAATTAATAAAATTTAAGCAATTGAAAGACAAGTTAGAATTAAGAGAATTTGGACTACCCTATAATATCTTTAGTTTTCTCTACTCACCCATTCTGTCAGGTTGACCAAACACCCACTGGTGGGCTGCAGCAGAACCGTTGAGCGGAACGGTGCGCCAGGAAAGCCCAAGTCTCGGAACGGGGTGTCGAACTCAATCTCCTGCTTGGTCATCGTCTCCACCTTTAAAAAAGAGTTTTGGTTAAATAATTGTCACATAATTTTTATCCAATGGTAGGCAACCTTTTAATACAATTTGTGTTGATATTTTGCAAGTTTTTTTTCTTATTAAAAAGAAAACCTTAACTGCCTATCATCGTAGGCCTGGTGCATCAGTCTATATATTACCCCTAAGCTACTATGCCGGTAAGTTGATATTTAGTTGAGTGTTCTGACCAGAAACTTTTATATTCAATTAACTTTTGAATTTTTAGTTGATACAATCCTCAAAGGAAAAAATCCTTTATTTGAAATGTATTCAGTAGTTACCCAAGTTGATCTTTTTTAACCATTTGGTTAGTAAATATTAAAGAAAGAAATATTGGTCGAAAAAAAAAGAAAAAAATATTTGGTTGTGGGTAGGTGAAAATTTCCTAGGCCTGTGTGGTGTAAAGGGGATGTTGGTTTATTTAGGTCTTTCTCTTAATTTTTCGATGACTAACAATAATTGTTAGTCATCAAAAAATAAAATCTACAGCCAGGTTGAATCTACAACCACAAATTATTTGAGGTTGTAGATTCTTCATTATATAATTATATAGCTTGAGTCTCACTCGCAATTATGCTGTGCAGTTGTCCTCTGTTTGTGCATCATGGGTCTAACTGTAATGTTTCCAACTAGAAGGTATTCCCAGCACTTTTACCTTTTCTGTGAAGCTCTTGAAGGCCTGTTTGAGTTTCTGCCGCAGCTCTCGCTCACTCTGCTCGGCGGCCAGGTCGTCGCGGTCGTGCATGTGTTGGTGCTTGCCCAGGTCCGTCGTTATCTCTCCCACCTCTGTATAGAACTGCACGTCCACATGCTTCTTCTTACCGAACATGATAGCGTGCTGCAAAAATACACAATATAACCCGGCTCTCTTTCTCATAACATCCCATCCAAAATCATAATACCCAAAATAGTGAAATACAAATATTACTAGAGTTTCAGTTTTATGAAAACTCTAAAATCATGAAATCAAGTATCCTCAAAATTAGACCAAATTCAGAGGCAGTGGTTCGGACTCCATGTTAAACTGTAGGTCCCTTAGTTGCCATTGGCTTGGGCTATTAATTAACAGCCCTGTCTAAGGAACATGTCAGCTATAGTTAGTAACAAGACTACAAGATCGTAACAAGACCATGTGACCCCACATCATCAAAATTCAAAATTACATCATTCTATGTACGTGAAACCTAACTTATTACATCTTTCTCACAGAACAGTTTTTCTCTAATTTTAACTCTAGTTTTACCTTTAGATGGAAATGAAGTAGAATAATCATTTCAGAGTCGCAAGGTTGAAAGAAAGCATTTTTAATGTTATTATATAAAATATCCACTTTATCTCCTCGTACTGAAGTGTAGCGGAAACCGTTGGTGTGCGCTTCCAGTGACCCTGGAACAGAAGAAATTGGACAGCATTACGACAGGGGAACAATACTAAACACTAAAAAATGAAAATGAATGGCTCGAGTTGATACATAAATTGAATAAAAAAATGTTTGTGTTTACTTCCCTGTGGGAAATAGGTTAGATCATGGATATGTCTAAAGGGAATGTTTTTAATTCATCTTAACGTCTGTTCTTATTCTGTTACATTAAAAATTCAATACAATAGCCCTGGTAGTTTCTATGGAAACCTGTTACCTAGTTTCTATCTTAAAAATCACTAACACTCCCCCAGAGCTGAGACATATCCATGTCAAACCATTATTATTGCAGACTTGATTAGTTTATTATTGAAGCATTGAAAGGTAAAATTACAAAACCGGTAGGGTGGCAGTGGTTATAGTGCCTGCCTTCAAAACTGAAGGTCGCCAGATCGAATCCCCCAAGGGTCGAATTTGGACCTATTTGCCATTTTGACATTAGTCTATTAATTAATGGTGCTTTATAACAATAAATCGTCATTAGGTAGTAACCAGGCCGATGTTTGCACCTTTCCTCTTCAAAACTTTAAAAAATGCCGAGAGGCATTAGAAAGACACACTAAACAAACTAAACTTTTTTTTCATGAAAAGAATTTTCACTGTCAAGATTTAGTATCTGTACTAAGATCTGAAAAAGTGAGGAAGTACACTGTAAGATAAACCAAAATTGGACATGAACGTGTTTGTAAACAATATTGTAGCAATTGTATCTCAAATTTCACCTGTCATTCGCTTGGCTACAATGTTAGGCCTGATGTACAAGTCTTTCAGCTTAGGGTTACTCTTGTTGCTGGATATCACGAGCGTATCTTGCTGTACCAAGTCTTCTTTTTCTTTTTCCTCGGCTTCTCGAGACTTGAACTTCTTCTGAACCTCTTTGATGAGTCGGAATGCTGTGTTCAGGTTGGTTGATGCAGCCGTTAGCTCGCCAGGCTCTTTGGTATTGGAGCTTCGGTAAGTACTGTGAAAAAAGGTAACATAAGGTTCAAGTTCATATCTGTTGTGTTGTGTGACACGTTTTTAAGAGTGATGAGTAGTGGATTTAATGAGATGTAGGTTTATTATTGGCATTTAACAGAAAATGTTTTTTTTTAGCCTCTTTTACCTGTAACAGTCAGAACCATATTATATAAACCACTAAGTTTTAGTTTCAGCCTTTATTTAACATTTTCTAACAACAAAATTATCTAAATTTTAAATGCGCAGTTGTCCTGGTACTGGCAACTAATAGAACTCATCTGAGGCTCCAGTTTCTGAGAAGGGACCTGGAGCAATACAATAAGCAAGTAGGCTGATGTACACTAGACCTTACATGTATATCTGGGCGATTTATTCCAAAAAAAAGGTTTAATCTAACATCAGCAAAATATTGAAATTTTAGATGTGCAGATGACACTTACACTTCTTTAACGAAGGTGGCATCAGGAGTGGGAAATGCGGAACCTTCGTTCCTCGACATGGTTGCGCCCGGATGGAAAAAGTTAATCCTGAGGTAGGTGTAGTCGCCCTCCACGCTCTGCGAGATGTTCTTGATGGTGGAGATATGATAGGGCACCGGGATGCCAAACACCGGTAGGATAACTGTCTCGTACTTCTTATCTGAAAATAGATGACAGGATAGTACAGATCACAACGTTCACTCTTTCATAGCAACTGTGCTGTACCGTTCTCGGTTATCTGCACTAGATTGCAGAGCATATTTTTGTGACCTACTATTGAACTATAATTGTTTACCAATTGTTTTGCAAATCTTTCATTCACTTCGGTCGAAATTTAAACACGACCTAATATTGTTAGGATACTAATAATGTCTTGTTTTAAATGAGAAATGGACTGGCACGAAATACATCAAAATATAAGCAGGCAACGCACATTGTTTGCTCAGAACCACTCAGAATGTACAATGCAGGTCAATATTCATTCGTCTATCGAAATACAAGGATGTACAATGTACGTCCTTAGATAGGAATAAGTTAAGAAGTGAGTGGTAAAATAATTTTGATTCCACTGACCTACGTATATCTTGAGTTCCTTGACCTCCGGCTCGTTGGGCATCTGGCCACGACTCTTGTAGCTGACGTTAGACTTGCGCACCTTGGTCTCCTTGCCGCCACCGCCCTGAGCTGCCAGTCGCTGCTTCGCCTGCTCATTCAGCTGAGCCGCCAACTCCTTCTGATGTTGTTTACGCTTCTCCTCCGCTGACGAGTCCGTCTAGAAAAGTTTTGTCACTTGACTAACATCAAAATTTTATATTCCGGGATCAATTTTACAAAATCTAATGTTGCAAAGTCATCTAAATAGTATATAAAACAAACAAAATCGTGTTAGTTACAACATTTATAACTCGAGAACAGCTGGACCGATATTAATGATATTTGATTTTTTGGATTTGTCTCTGCTCCGAGCAGGCTATAGGCATATTCAGTTTTGTATTTAACCTTAGGGCTAAGCCTTACTGACCTGTAAAGTTTGTATATGTTAAGCTTATGAGAAAAATATTTGATAACACACGTAAATACGGCAATCAGATCAATGTTCCCAGTACGAGGCTGAGCTCACACTGAAGCCGGGTTGATGACATCGTTCAAGGACGATATTTCCCGCGCTTCACCAGTGGTGCCGTCACCTCGGGGCAGGTATGTCTGCCTATAGGTATGTAGAAACACTAAACGTGTTAGAATAAATTGATGACTCTCGCAAAGTCAAATTTTTTTAATGTTTACCAGTTTTCCATCCCAGTTAACTCAAGGTAACCCTTCACTTCAACGTTTTCATCCTTTTCTCTTCCTGACATCAAGATTATTCAGATATTTGATTCATTCGCAAATTTACTAACCCGAAGTTTCGATTCCAAAACGGCAGTTCGTCTTCCTCGACCTGTCAAAGGCTCCTCCTGTTTTGGTTCATTTTCCTTTTCCTCTTCTTCATCGTCTTCGTTGTCTTGTTTAACAAACATAGCAACATTCTTCAGTTTCTTCTTGCTTTGGGTGAGTATCGTTGCCGGCTGGCCCTGTAAATAATTCAACAATACTTTAAAATTGTGTTTGCCATTTTGTCTTTATAAATAAACAATATGGCAAAATAATAATGACTGATTAGAGTTGAGGTTTTTGAAAAATTATATGCAATACATTTGGAAATGTTATAACCTTTTTAAGATTATTGTGATTTAATTCTCTCTTTCTGCAGACCAAAAACAAATACTTTAGTACCTCGTTAACAAGAACAGTGTCTCCAACAAATAAAGCGTAAATCTTGCCCTCTTTGTCTTTGGCCTCTTTATTCGTAAGGTTGGACAGTCCCACGTTCAGGTTGAAGACTTGACCTTTGCGAGCAACAGCAGTAGTCTTCGGGCCGATGGTGAGCGAGCTCTCCCTGAACTCTATACCCATGACGAACCTGGGAAAATGTTTGCATAAATAACTAGTTCAATAACTTAGGAGACATTTAGCCATAGTCCATTGAAGCTTTACAAGAACTTCCTAGTATCAGCATTATGCCTACAGCCCAGGCCAGGCCTGATTGTGATTTTCATCTGTTTACAAAGTTGAACGGATTTTTGGGTGAAAAACTTTTTGGAAACGTCGATAAAGTTATAGAAGCATTGACAACATGGCTCGAATCATTCGCATCTGAGGGTATAGCGTCAGAATAGAGAAACTGGTCCCACGTTAAAACAAGTGCCTCGACAACCACATGAACCATGGTGTTTATATCTTTTGTTTTTATTTAACCAAGCTAAAATGTTCTTTACTTTCTGGAAAACCCTTCTATAAATAGGAGAAAAGTAAAAACATTTAAAATTAGTAACACAGCATAGTTTCACACGTTCTCTCACATCGTTGTTTTGTCGCATTTATTGTTTACAACTTAATAAAGCTATACAAACATTATGCAGTCAAAACTATTAGTTATAAAATCCACCCTTAATTATATTATTACCCGAAGTTCTTGACCAAATGATCGACCAACTCTGGCTTGTTCTTCTTGGTGTAGCTGACGCCTGCCTCGTACACTTCACAAAGTTTCTTGCCTGCCTGCAGGTTCTTAATAAGTTCCTCCTCCAGGTTCACGAGAAAGTCGTAATTGGCCTGGAAAAATATAAATATAACAATTGAAAACATACTGATGACCAAAATGGTGGTTATTAAAAATACTGTGACAATATAGGCCTACATGAAAAACTGTAATATTAACCTAAATACACTACTTGGATTAACAAATATTTCTTAATACAATAGTTTTATATGTTATATTTACAATGTAAGAACTTTATAATATAGCTTGGTCCCAAGCTAAAAAAAAAACTTGGTCGCAAGTCTAGGTCGCGTCATGACGACTACAGTAATAGCAATATTTTCTACAGGAAATTCATTAAAAGTAAAGAAAAGAAATAACCGTGGCCTACTGTATTTTTTGTCATAATTCGGAAATGTAATTTAATAGCAATGAAGAGAAAGTTCAACAACCAAAAACTCTAATAGCACACAAAATCATAAGTTTTAGAGATTAAAATGCAAATCATATTCAAATTATCCCTTTAGAAATCTAAGGAGGAATTCTTAGATTTCCAAAAAATCTAAGGAGGAATCCTTAAATTTCCAAAGGGATAATTTTTTTACAAAATTGAATCTAAAAGAAGTTTTGTATTTTAAAAATGCCTGTTTGACACCCTGTGTGACTTATTACTACGTCCTGCTACTGATATGTATGTATTCATATCCATATGTAGATAAAACTCTGACCCACTCTAGTGGGTTTTTTTAGTGATTAAGTGAAGGGTGAGTTTAAAGGCAGTGGTTGTGAGCTGATTCACTGAGATCATTGCTCACAGCTCCATAAACAAAGGCAACTTGATCCAGTATCAAACCAGCAAGCTTCAGATTATGGAGCAGGTCCTATCCAGTATAGTTCTATAAACAATATACAAACCTGTACAGCATCACTAGGATCCACGAGCAACGTCCTCACAATGTTGGAGCAGTAAGACTTGTATCTTGCTCCCAGAGAACAAACGATTGCTCCAAAGTGGAGGTTGTTTTTATCACTGAAATTCAAATTGGACATTTGAATAGATAAATGCATGAATTGGAATGTTACATTTAAAACCATTTAAAATATTTGATTAATTACTTGCATTCAATTTTAACTGTAATAGAATAATTTATTATGCTAAAATTTGTAAAATATTTTAGTGCACTTTAGATTTTAATTAACAATTAACCTACAAATTATATTTTCGTCTTCTTTCGCGTTCTATTTTAGAAATAATTCCGAGAAGGCAAGTGCTAAAGGTGTTTTTATACTCAAAAACTTCATTAGGCCTATACAGAATTTCTCGTTTTTTGTGGCATGCAAGCATAATCCGCCTTCAGATCTATCCGCCCGCTGATGATCAGAAGTTTACTGTATCTATATCAAGTGAAAATAAACCTCAAGATAACTTAAATATAACAGTATTTTAACATTAGGCCTATAATTTATCTACAAATAGAATAAGTCCTCCACTTTTTGGCAGGATCAGCAACGATGGAAGCGAGAGAAGCACAGACAAGAGTGTCAGACACTAGGTTGGATAAAGGAGATTCTACTATAGGCTACCCTAAATTAGTTTATTAATATCTAAATAGTATAAGCGGTTTACCTGACGACGCTGAACTTGAGGTTGTAGTTGCCCCCGCTCTGGATGATCGCAGGATAGCACATGTCCAGTTGACTTGTGTCCACGTTGCTCACATATTTCTTATCCGACAACGCTGACTCCACCCCCTCTGCTAGCTTTGAGTGTTTCACTTTCTAAAAAGAAAAATTTGAAAATAAAAAAATATTTGGTCAGACTCAGACGTCTCTTATTTTTCCAATTTCAATATCATCACATAGCTGTTACAAATTGTGATGTATCGCAATTACAGTAACAGATGATAGTGTAATATAATTATATTATAAACAATAGTTTTAATACAACTTTTTATGGCGATAATTGTTGTGAATTGTGTTAATTTTAAAAAAACTTTAAAAAATCAGCCACTTATTGATACAGTATAAGCAAAAGAAGACTTACAAAACATTAAACCATAACACCAAATTGAAAATATAAAACAGAAGGTTTAAAGTGAACACTGATACTGCCAAAGAATGTTTGATCCGTCTAAATATCAAAAGTATCACTTTCAGACACTTAATCCAACACAATTATATGTAAAACAAAGTTTTACGACGTTTTGGGATCTCGAATCTGATCCCGTCCTCAGGTAAACTAATATCTAAAACATAGCACAATTAACATAAAATCCGGACCAAACCGGTAATAAAGCTGAAAACATAAATGTTTAAGGACGGCATCAAATTCCAGATCACAAAACGTCGTGTAACTTTGTTTTATAGACAATCGTGATGGAAAATGTCTGCAATAAAAATCTAAATAACATAGATCCACCATCACCAATAATGAATTTCGAACAAAGGACTTCATCCAACTCACTGTACGTCAGATCTTTGACAAAATTGTAATTTACTATGGCACAGTAATCTTGTTCTTGTTACTAGAAGCAACATTGCGAGGTTTGTCCAAAATAAATACACGAACTGAGGTCATACAAATTTTATTTACATTGATTTTGTCCCTTTTCAAATACTCTCCACCCACTGCAGTCTTTAAAGTTTCCTCGTAGTTACTTGTTCAACTGTCTTAACATTTTTCCAGTGCTTCCCACTAATCACATTTTTGCATTTTGGAAATAGATAAAAGTTGCAGGGAGAAAGGTCCAGTGAATAAGGAACATGGTCAAGGAAGGTAACGGAATTATTGCCCAGAAACTGACGAACAAGCAATGCTGAATGTGTAGGTGTGTTGTCATGGTGAAAGATCCAGACAACGCAATCAAATGTGGTTACACATAATGTACACAATCTCTTAAACGTCTGAGAACTGTAAGGCAGAACGCAGTTTTTATTGTTTGACCTTCAGCAAGAAATTGATAATGAGCAACACATTCGATATCAAAGAAAACCAAATGTGCGACTTCGATCGGACTTTTCTAGAGTTTTTGGTTCGAGGATCACATTTTGCTTTCCACTCCTTGCTTTGCGATTTTAATTCAGGAACATACTCATAAAACTATGATTCTTCAGCAGTCACAACCCTATTTGGGAATTCAACATAATTTGCAACATCATTTTTCCATTAGAGTCTAAGTAGCAGCTGCCGTATCGGACCAGACCTCTTAAATTAAGCCTGTACAGCACACTGCATGAAGTTTGTACTTAAAAGAAAGTAGGCCACATATCAATCACACAAAAATTCTGTAATAATGGCCTATCTGTTGAGACTATCACTGCGGTTCCGTGACATATGGCATTGTTGTTCTCATCGTCCTTATTCTCAAAGCTGTTTTGACAGCCAGTAGCCATTCAATAATGGTTGATGAAGAAAACATTACCATAGGATAGCAATTAGCTTTGATAAAATAGTGTATTTACCTTTTCAGCATCAATAATATCCATGACCTGGTCCTTGAGGTACTTGTTGAAGATGTCCACAGACACCTGGCAAGCCTTCTTCATGGTGCTGAGCTCCGAATCCTCCTTGGGGCTCATGATGGCTGCCACACCCACGCTCATGTCCACCTGGAACACGTCATTACTATCAGTACTTCCTGCTAATTGGGACCGAGCCCTGTTCGGATTATCTGGAGGTGCAGTGTAAAGTCAATTATTTAGACCCGAACGGTTATTTAGAGCAATTAACTTACCTCTTATTACAGATCACATATAGGTTTGTCCAATGCATGTTTTGACTGGACGGCATCAAGTGTTTCTACTGAGACGTTCTATCTGTTATGTACTCGTCATTAGAAATATAAAACACGATGCACACATTCACTCATAAAATCGAACAATGAAAAAACAGTGTCGTGTGTATACAAGATCACGGTCATTGCAGTGACTATTTGAGATGAACTCAAACGTTCAAAAAGTAATTCGGCGAAAAGCGATGATAGAGTCGAGCCGTGAGAATCGAATCTATTGTGATGCACTGTGAGTGTAGCAAGACATCATTCTACGTTATCTAAAGCAACAGTGTACTGCTACATCCGAGTGCTTGGTGTTTATGTTATAAGACGATGGCTAATAGGATTCATTCATTCATCCTTTTCATATCAACAGTATTCAGTATTCATAAAAGTGAGAAAATGTATATTATTAACATTGTGTACTGGGTAATGTAAAATTAGCGTAACCGTGCTGTATATTAAAATCTTATAATTGAGATCACATTTTTTGTTTTTTATTTAAACTAGCCGAATGTTCGGATAACTAGGACTCAAGTGTAATAGTGAAATATGTAAAATACTGTGTTGTGGCCTAGCTTAGTATAAGCTTAGGATAAGCTTAGTAGTTTCTGAGACGTTCATTAATCTGATTGTAGACAGTCTGACCGACTAAAAAATATAGCAAAACACAAATTTGCCAAGAATAACAGGCTGAGTCAAACCTGAAGAACCGCAAAGTAATATTGGGTGTGGAAGGCAGAGTGGTGTAGTCATTTAAGTAAAATGATAAAAAAAATGATAAAGTTTAGTCCTGATAATAATTAGTACTAAACTTTAAATCCAAGATGTGTTTGAAATAAGGTGCCTACCTGAGTAAACTTCTCCTTTTCAAGGACAGCTTTCCAAGCAGTCATGAAAGGGCCAGGATACGCATCCTTAGCAAACACTCCAATAGTCTTGCCAGCTTTGCTGCCCCGGATGGCATCCACTAGCTTCTGAAACGCTGGTTTGTCATCACCACCCTATATTGCACAAATTATCAAAGTTATCAACAACTACTCTACGACTCTAACTAGTCGTACTACTCTACTACTAGTCTAAGGAGGCTGATATTGAGTGTTCATATCTCACATTTGGAAGTTACTGACAAAAATACAACTGAAATCCTCCATTATATTTATTTTTCAGTATTTTCAGCCCTGTGAGACGATTGGGAAACTATTACTTCAGTCGTGCATCCTGGTCAAGAAAAGTAGCACTAACATGACGTGTTAAAAAGAACTCACTATGCTGGTCAGGTCTTGTATTAAAACATAAGAATTAACTAACTAGGCCTACTTTAAATTGTGATAAGTTTAGTTTAAAAAATCTTCATAATTTCCTGGCAAACGATCAATACAAATGTATATTTAGATCAGTATTTAATATTAAATCAAATATTAAGAATAAATTTAGAACGCTCAAGATTTCCTGTGTCTCTGAATACCGAATTTAGGCCGACGATGATAAAGGTTACATTCTTCACCTTAATCTATTTAAGCCTATTAAAAATTTGTTTGTGAGTAAAATTAATTGACCTTGTCTCGAGTGTGTAGTTTGACTGGCGGAACACTGTTCTCATCCTTGCTGGCTTCCACTTGACGTAAAAACTCAATTTTCTTCTTACTTGCCAGAAAATGAATGGCATCTTTGGTCAAGACCATGATTGTGTCGGTCAACTCATATCCCAACAACCAAGTCTGAAATTTTGCAAAAATATAGCAAATACAAAGTAAATATTTAAAAGAATACTCTGAAAATAATAGAAAACATCGACTAAATCATCATAACTATTTTTTTACTTGGTACAGGTCAAACTTACCCCTAATACATTACTTTTTTGGCACTACCGTACATTAAGTTAGGTATTTTTATTGTTTATTTTCACATAGGTTACAATGTTATGAATGTCAGCCTACAATATTCCTCCACACATAGTTTTAGGTCTAAAAGAATATACTAAAGTATATTGTAAAGTCTATTAAAAGGACTGCATTTCTACTTTTAATTAAAACTAGATTTCTCAATGAGCCTAATGTAAGAATGGATAAATATTACTTTAAATTTTAAACAGTTAAATTGACGATCATTTTAAGTAAAGGCGGTAAACTAGCTTATTAATTGAACTACTAAAGCACCTTCTTATTTAGGTATGATAGGAAAGGGTTTCGTTAAATTGGTCCACTTGATTAAGTGAAACACATAAAAATAATACTAATGAGTTTGAATGTTTAAGATTTTAAATTTACTTTTAAGAGTTATTTTAACCGTATTTCTTTTCATTTCAAACCCTAATTTAGGGAAATGAAATATTGATCCTAGTTCTGTGAAGATTAGATTAAATGAGCTTCAAGACCAAAGGTCAACAATGATTATACTTTTAAAATAACATCCTCTAAGTAACTTAGTTTTTTGGTGGCTGCTCAGTAAAAGTCATAAGTTGCATTGTATCAGTAGGGATAGGCCCTAAAAAAACAACAATTAAGAGTAAGTAAGTTAAGAGTAGCTAAAAATGCCGGTTTGGACTGTTTACACACATACTGTAATTGAATTAATTAAATAGTAAAATGCCATATTCACCTGAAGGGCGATAGATTTGCTGTAGACAACATCTTCATCCACTCCCACTCCGGACACCAAAGCATCAGCCTTCCCAAGACCGTCTGCCCCATTGTCAGCATCCTAAAATAATTATTGTAATACATATTTTTTTATAATGTTAATAATGTTTTTTTACATTACAACATTAGGTCTACTTTATTGGTGGTAAGGCAAATTTATCATGCAATGATTGATGGCAATTTATCAAGGTGTTTTCATTCGATGTTTATAACAATAATGCCAAGTAGTGTGTGATTAATTTACTATAAAATATCTCGTGCACCTTTAATTTGACACCTCAACCATTAAAATAAGTAAGAAATAATATTAGCCCCAAAGTTCAATCCTCAAAAATAGGGTAGTGTGACTTAGGCCTACTAATTATATTAAAATAGTTATTATCATGTGTTAAATAAAATAGATACAGCCAGTAGAAATAGTAGGTTACTCCTCGCTGCTAATTCAGACATATTTGGTCTCAAGCAAAGGTGGAGGTAATTATAAGAGCATAAACATAATCTGGCTTGATAATAGCCTTTGGCACTGGTCATCGTAAAATCAAAAGATCTAGACCTACAAGGACACCAGCGAGGTTAGGGACTAAACGCATGAGGGCGGTACAACACCCTAAAGAATCAACAATCGAGAACAATTTGTACCTTAATTCTTGATTCATCTGTACAGACAGGTTGCATGTATACACACAACAATATCTCTTCTATATTTCTACAACGAGCGTTGTGTTGCGTTGCATTGCTAGACGCACGTCTGACGCTCTTATGTTTAGAGGTCCTTAGGAATAGATATCGGTGAACAGTGGTCATTGAATGAACAAGGTTCAGAATGATGACATAGCTGAGCCCATAGCAGAGTGAAGCAATACCGCCATTATTCCTATGACAAGTGCCTGTTCTCTGAACGTTCAGCTGTGTGACTTAATCACAAAATCTGTGATTCAGTGAGAGCATCTTGGCGGAGCAAAGCGGAGCCAAAAAATTATGATTAACTATTCTATACCTCAGTAGAAGAATGGATTTGTTGGAAAATCAGAATGGAAACTCAAAAGGAATGGATACTTCAGGGGAAGAGTAACCTAACCTCAATATTTAACACTTAAGGCCGATTCGGTCTCACAGACATAGTGTAAATTAACACCTAATATACTTACACTATTCCATCCAGAATAAAATCTCTTCATCCGCCTAAAAAAGGCATCTTTATCTAAGACAATGTTGGACATGTTTGTTGACCGCCAAGAGTGTAACCTAAGGAAACCAAGAACTAAGCCTAACTCATCACACAACTAAGCCTGCAAAATGTTCGCCACCTTCCAAATCTTAAAAAAACAATATTAATCAACCCTACACATTTCACTGTATAATTAGACTAAAATTCGTGCAAATCTGCTGGGAACTCTGTCAATATGGCGGAAAGCGGCCTACAGTAGCATGAAATAGAAGTGTGGATATGATTTTGACCGACGGTGTATAGTGTTTTCCGCGCCAGCGTTTTCCTAAAAAAATGGGGTATAGTAACTTGATTACATTTTTATGGTCAAATTATATGTATCTATGGTAAATTTGGTTAAAGTAAGAGTAATTACTGGGATTATGGGAATATTAGCTGATTTGCTAGTCTTTGATTTAATTAAAAATAAAATAATCATAATTATATAGGAATCGCCTATCTAATTATGATGATTTTTGTCACAACTTTAAACTACAGTATAAAACACCCCTTTTCCTCAGCCTGAATCTGAGTTTCCTTGTTTCAATTATGGGGTCATAACACGACATAGAAAGTCAGTATAAGCAGAGATGAATGGATTATGATGTAGTATGTAAGTTGCTCATACACGTCTGGACGAATAGAGAAGGTGGGTTTAGTTTAGGTATACTGTTAACGTTGGAGTCACCACATAACCATCGCAGGAGCGGGGGTTCTCATAAGGAGTTACCGGCTGTCCAAAAAAGTTACTTTATTGTGCATATTTTTGTGGTGATATCCTTCATTTAATGTATATAGTAACACATGTAATTTTTATCAACCAAAACTAAGTCATTTATTTAAAAAATAATTAAAAAATTATCATGAAATTAATTATGAAATTATTAAATAACTCTAAGTCTAAAGATATTACTCCAAAATTCCAAAAGCGAACTACAAAATCTAAATATATTAAAATAAGATTATCTCATGAGCGAACTAGGGAATCACCAGACACACTCTTTATATTATGAAGAACTTTTCCATTATTTAGGAATTTGACAATGGTACTTCATTCATAGGTATATCGATAAAAGTTTTTTAGAATGTATATTTGAATATCGATTACGTTTTTGGCCCAGCAACATCCATTGATTGCTTTAGTCCAAGATATAATGATGAACTTGACTCATCATTTCATTTACTTCACAGCATTCAAGTGAATTTACCATTAAGTCTTGTATTATGATAAATTCCGTTCTATGATGACATAATGTATTGCGCCAATGCTCTAAGATAGATTATCAGTCATGCCCCATTACAAAGAACCTCAAAATCTTTGTTTGTAAGCTGTAGTAGTTGGCCCACCTGTCAAAAGCAGACGTTCAATTTGGTATAATAGTAAATTTTAATCGAACCCTATCCGTGGTGTGGTTTGTGGTAGGTCTTGTCAATTAATTATAAAATCATGGAAATGCTATTGTGATATGATTGTGTTTCATTATGTGATAGCCCTCAAATTAACTTGAAATTTAAGGTCATATGAGGAAAATTTAAACGTAAGTGTACTCAAAACTTTATGTTAATGTCTTAATTTCAGCTTTACTTACAAGTGGCTATATTATCATTTTGTCTTTTGTTTTCTTATATTTCTGTAATCATATTTTAATATCTATTTTAACAGCGTTACAATTGAAGCTGTTTAAACTTTATAACCATGCTGTTTTTATGTCAGAAATAGTACTATCTAAATTTATGCACTATTACTTAGGTATGTTAGGGACAAAAAATAGGTTATGATGAATTTTATTTGGGAACACTGAATAATATGAACTTTCATTAAAATTTAACTCAGTAAGGTTGTACTGAGTTTAAGAAGTTAAGTTATACTTTAAGAAAAGGCGGAACCCGTAGATTTTGTAAAACCTATTTTTAAGGCAGTTTAAATTTATTGTTTTCTATGTATTTTGTATGATTTTTTGGATTATAGCCTATGGAGTATCTACTTTTATAGAAAACTGTATTAGTTAAGTATGGTAGTTTTCAAATATTATCAAGGCACTTGTTTTATCACACTAAGATTTCTTGTATTTCATATTGTTCTAAGCATATCTTCTAATCGTCAAATTCCATCCAAATTGGTGTAATGAGGTATTATGATCCCTTGAACTAGGTAAATATTGGACTTTGTCACTAAGGAAATAATTAAAATTAGCCTACTTCCTAAGATAAAGCAACTAAGGCAGTAGTTATTGAATACTCACAAAAAGAAAAAGAACATAATTAGGCCTACCTATTTTTTTAAAATTTGGAAATGAATATCTCCCACTTGTATTCTCCTTTTTATTTCATAGGCTCTAGGTTAAATTTGCTATGTATTCTAACCCTTATGTAACTCACTACCAGTAAATAAAGGTATTCTTAGAATTAAAGAAAATAGTCCCTGCCTTAGTCCGGCCATGCTACATTGGGGGGGGGGCAGTGCTACCCATAGGAAATCTCTAATATTCAATCAAAGTAAATCTAATGATTATTAAGCTATATTTAATAACAAACAGTGATTTAGATTTAAGTATATACAGTAATACCAAAGTATTGATTTTAATTTAATAATATGTATCTTTCTTTCTCGTCGTGCTTTGTAATCTATTAACTTACCACACTGTATTTATTTATTTTATGATCTGATTTATTTACCTGTAGATCTAAAGTACTGTTTAATTTCCTGAATTTAAAAGATTTTAGATTAATTTCCAAAAATCTTGTTTCATTTAGGAAATTAAAAACAAGATCTTAGATCCACAGCCAATTGAGATAAATGAATTTTACCATATACAAAGGTATAAAAAACTGGATAACATAGAATACATATAATCTGATTGTCGTTACCAATTTTTTTTACTAAATGACAAAAAATTATTTTGAAAGATTGTAGGCCAGACTAAAGGCAGCCCTTGACAGAATATGTACAAATTGTACTAAACTGAAAATTAATTGTGTATTCATTTTTGTAAAAAAGGTTAACCAATGTCTTATACCCTAATAACATTCTATTAACTTGTCAAGTTACTCCTTGTCTAGATCAATTTGCTTACGATTACTTTATGGTAGGTATACTATTTCTGTATGTAGGCTTTCTGTTTTAATTTGTATAAAATTAACATTGTTTGTCAACAAAATTTATTAATATTTTTAATTCAAAAGTTACTTAACACTTGATATGAAACAGGTTCAAAATAATTTTTAAAAGTGGTATATAAATAAATCTTTTGATTTAAAATGTTAGAGAACTATTAGTTACCATACCTTCAGCTTCTCTTACCTAGGCCTGGTTCTGTTGAAATCAATTTACTGTATTTAGATCAAGGGACGGACTCTATTTCATACCTACTGAAACTAGATCCAGGCCATAAGAAATAATAATGTAAGTTATGTAGGGTACTTAAAATATATATAGTGTAGCCTATACCAAAAACAACAAATATTTCCTAATCTCTATAGGTTAAAAGTATTACAAAAATAGGCGTCAGCTAGTACTGACCATAGTCATAAAGTGGGATAATTAAAAAATTTTATACTTAGATATTACTAAATAACAAATAAGTTTATTGTGATTGATTTACTAGATTAAACATACAACTTTTCTTAAGATAATTTTATTGTACTGTGAAGCATTCTCCAGCATCAAAATTACATAACTGATAACATTTTATTGTTTAGTAAGGCACATGTATCAAGAGTTATCATCACCTATCTGGGGTCAGACATCACACTTTAATATAACCTTTAAGCTTCTAAATTTGTCAGAAATTAAAAAAATATGTTTTTAAACTTTTTAATAGTTTTAGAACATTCTTAATCATTGCGGCTGAATAAAACTATTGTTTTAAATTCACTAATCATACCAGATAACTCGAAGGAGGACAGGTGGTCTTAGGTCTTAAACAGACAGATGTTTACATGGTCTTAGCTTTCAATTGGTCATTTTAAATAATTTCCTTAAAATTATCTGGCTGTCAAGAAATAATGAAACTTAAATCACATCTTGGTAATCACAGCTCTTTTGATCCTGATTTTATTTTTTTCTTTGATTCTATTGTTACATTTTTACCATGATTTTGATGTTGTGCAGGAATATGAACATTGAAATTATAACCTTGTATAAGGTAATGTAAGGTTTTAATCTAAATATATAAAACAAAGTCGTGTTAGTTACACTCATTATAACTCGTGAATGGCTGGACCGATTTTAATGATCTTTGATTTTTCGGATTCGTCTCGGCTCCGGTCATGCTTTAGGCATATTCAGTTTCCATAAATTTAATTAGTTTCCATTTTATAGCGTTTTAAATTTCTAATGTTAACCTTATGGGGAATAAGTTTGTTTACAAATTTTCTAAAATCAAAACATTTGATTTCTTAAAACAGCTGTTGGTTTACTCTCCGTTAGCAATATGCTTTACTATCCAATGCCATATGAATTATTCATTAATGTAAAACTATGAAGAAAAATATGTGTTGTACAAAATGAACAGCATCATTCACCACGTTAAAAGGTTATGTTTTTTGGGAATTATGTACTGTATTTATATTTTTTTAATTTTCTGTATGATTAAAAGTCACATGTTTATATGTTTGCCAAATAAAATAATTACAATTTTGATACATATTAGGTTTATAATAATAATCAGCTGTTGAATATTTAAAGCTTTCACAACGAAGCCGCAATGCTATTTGACTTCAGAACATGTCCAATCTTAAAGTTAACATGTATTTTCTGTTAGGCGTTACGAAGTTCGCCGGGTCAGCTAGTCAAAATTTAAAGACTCTTCTCTGTCCAATTCGAAGGTTTTTTGTTGTAGGGGCTATGCTATGACTGAGCAGCTTGTCAGAGAGTGGCTGGCAGACTACGCTGCCCTCAGCCCAGCAGAGGTATGTACACTAAACTTTTCATTCGAAGGTTGCTTTTCTTTTTTTACCATCTGGTGAAGGTGGTTCTAAATTTTGTTTGGATAAAATGCCCATGGTTAAAGTGAAATTAGAATTCTCTGAAACATCAATCAGTTTCTGGAAAAACAAATTAAGTCTGAAGGTAAAAAAAATAAAATTTAAGTGTAAAATTTTGAAAATTCCCATTCATGGAAAACATAATTTTAAAAAAATCCAAAAATCTTTTGAAATAATTGTAAATTTGTGAATGTTTTCATATTCAAGCCTATGTTATTTGACTTTTGTATGATATGAATCATGTTTATGCCTCCTGAATAATGTAAAAATAAATATTAAAGGATAGGCTACATACCCTGGATATTGATTCTTATCTTATACTACAGTTTTTACCAGTTGACTTTGTGATAAAAATTTAAGTCTTGGTATGTTTTTGTGTTTAAAAATTTGAAAATGGTTGACTCTTGAGAGTGAAAGTATAATAATAATAATCATAAGAATTGGAGAAAGTATCCAGGGTAGCTCTAAATATGTACTAATGTATAATCATTGGTGAGCTCATCTGCCTGTACTTAGAACACTATAAACTGTAACCAGTAAAATAAACACAAGATCAACTATTACTTCAGATTGCTATAGTGATTTTGGAGGCAAATAAAATGTTCCAATTTAATCCAGTTTAGATTATCATTGTGATTTTGATGGAATGGGAATATTACTAAGGCCTACATCTAGTTCTCTTGTTTATTACATAAATTTTCTATCAAATTCCAACACAAAATCAACGCTATAGAAAATATTATTTATGTTGCATCAGTGGATTTGTTTATTAATAATTTGTAAAATGCAGTAAGAATAATTAATTAACTACTATATTAAACTACCGTAAATTAAATTCTTTTAAACTATAAGAAATATATTGATTAGGCCTACATTAAGAATATTACAAGCTAACCTTCTGGCGTAGCTACATTTATTTTCATTTATAACTAGTTGCCTGCTAGAGTTTCTTCTCGTAAATATAATTCTAAATTATTTTTTATTCCAGGTACACACATTTGCAGCTACTGTTCACCACAACAGGGAAATAATAGCCGCTATTTACAATGTCCTTGAGGAGAGGCACAAGTACCACACTGTGAGTTTTATTAGTTGCCTTGGAATATCTTATTTTGCTATAAAGTAGACAATAACTATCTATGAAGTGATGTAAACATCATTAGTACTTAGTCAAAACAAGACTGCTACCTTCCCTGGCCAAATATATGTTTACATTACAAGAAGGTTTATCACCCTACAAGATTTCCCAGAAGTCATGCTACCCTGTTCTACGACATTAGTCTCTATCATTGAAGAAAACAAATAAATGTTGTTCTTTTTTCAAACAAAATTATTTATTTATTTTCTCCTTTCTGGGTCGATGAAGAATATAGAGTATTTTAAAACATGTTTTAGTTTTGTTATTTTATAGAAATGTACTCTGCCTGATATCACAAGTAATAATTGCACTCTCTACAATCGGAATCTCTCATTTATACTATTTCCTCTTCTCAAATCCCCTTTACATTTACAAAAACACACTATTGCTTATCGTAATCTTTTAAACAAATTTCATAAAAGATAATATTAAACTGGGGGTAACTTTAACTAACCTAGTGGACTGTAGTAATGAAGTTCCTATTTTATTTTAGACATAGGGCTAAAAAATACAATAATTATTCACAAACCGTTATAATTTAAATCGTTGTTAAACATTAAATAGTTTTGGAAAATTCTATCTTTAATTTATGCTACCCAACATTATGAATAGTTGACTAGAAAATAAACCACATATTACCGTCATCAATTGGTTAGGGATAATTATTCTACATTCAGGTTGCATTTAATTGAGCAAACCATAAAATTAATGAAAGTAAATTAGAAAATGTTTGATTCCTTGTATGCTTGTTGTGAACACTTAAAATTATTTCCATTTCATTCCTAAAGTTTTGAAAATCTTCTTAGTTTCATGATCTTTTATCTGTACCCTAGATTCAAATTTTTCTATGCATAAAATTTTGGATTTTTTGACATGGATATGTTTTAGCTCTGGGGGGTGTTAGTGATTTTTAAAATGGAAAATATGTAACAGGATTCCATAGGACTGTTGTATTGAATTTTTAATATAAAATAATGAGAACAGCTGTTTAGATGAATTAAAAACAATCCCTTTAAACATATCTATGATCTAATCTATTTCCCACAGGGAAGTAAATACAAACATTTTCTTTGATTCAGTAGAGCAATATTGAATATAAATTGGTTTAGATTTGTTACAGAACTAATTGTGATATTAAAGGTATATTAATTCTATGGTTTTATTCTTTTAACAGTAAGTTAATTCCATTAAGTTTTTGTTAACACATACAAGTGCAACACTAACAGTGTGGCCGGTCTCCAGGGAGCTGACAGCTGTTTCATTAACCGTTGTTTACTGTGGCCCTACTAATTAACAACACACTGAAGTCCAGTTCAAGCTAAATTACCCACCATATGGATTTTTTTGTTGACTGCTGTATTTTTCGGTTTTAATATTTGTAAAAATTAAATGTGTATATAACATATTTAATATGTTTGTAGTATTAACTAATATTTCTATATCATAAATTGCTCAGTTATAGCAAATCTAAAAGTGCCATTACAACACTTAAAGTTGAAGAAGTAAAATAATTATAAATTAAAAGAACTATTTTTAATTTCAAATTAAAAATAAGTTTCAATTATATTTAGGTATGGGAATAGAATAAGTAAAATTATGTGAATACATATATAAGTCTTATAACATAAACTAATGTAACATGGTTCTTACATGGTTAGAACGGTTTCAAATATAAATTTATGTAACTAATTTTCAATTTATGCGAATACCTGTAGTCATTTATGTAACTTATAAGGTGTGGTTTAAGTTAATGAAAACTTGTTAATTGATAATTTAAACAGTTTTTTATAACTACTCCAGAGTCCCAATAATCCAAACTAATTGGGACCGAACCGTGTTCGGTCCATGTCGGTAATCCGAACACGGTTCGATCCCAATTAGTTCGGATTACTGAGCCGTTCAGATTATCCAGAAGTGCAGCATAAATTTCATTAAAAGTACTAATAAAATCAATTATTTTACACCAGAACGATGTATTTCGAGCAATTAACTTATGTCTTATCACAGTTCACATATACGAGTAGGTTTGTCCACTACACGTTTTGGCTGAACGGCATCAAGTGTTCCTGCAGAGACGTTCTATCCGTTATGGACCCGTCATTAGAAATATAAAACACGACGCACACATTCACACTTAAAAACAAAACCAACAATGATAAAACAGTGTCGTCTGTAGGCCTACTTTTTACGCAATCGCGGTAAAAGCGGTTAATTGCTGGAGATGAACTCAAATGTTCTGAAAGTAGATCGCCGAAAAGCGATATAGAGTCGGACCATGAGAATTGAATCTATTGTGATGTAATGTGAGTGTAGCTAGATATCGCCCTACACTATCTCGAGCAACAGTGTAGTACTGCTAAATCTGAATACTTGATATTTATGTTATGAGACGATGGCGCAATTTGGCTAATAGGTTTTCTTTGTTGTCAAAATGTCAAAAAATGATAATTGCATTCTTATTTTCCAAAAAGCTACAAGTTATTGTACATTATTTCCAACGTAAAGTTAGTGTAACTGTGCTGTAGATTATTATGTTATAATTGAGATTACATTGCTCCATTTTTAATTTTAACTCAGTAACCTTTTTTTCACATCAGGTTATTCGGATTACCAGGACTCTGGTGTAGTTTGTATGTATTTATCAGAAATTTGAAGTTTTTCGAATGTTAAGGCTCTTTATTAACAGTACCTGGTGACCGAGCTTTGCTCGTATAGAATAAGATATGTATTATAAAAATTAAATCACATTTATTACTCAATGGAAACATTTATGTGGGTTAAATAAAACCGATTTAATACACTATAATTAATATAGCACTGAACAAAAAGTAGTGCCCCTGACGGGGATGGAACTTGCGATCTTCGATTCACGAGGCCGACACTTGCTTGCCTACATGCTAGCAACCGCTAGACCACGGCGTCTGCCAAATAAGAGCAAAAGAGAAATTTTATTTACACCTATTAATTGGTTTGTGACAGTGGCTTCAAGCAATACAATGAATACGTTTTCTATCAAAACACTGAAGATTTTGGAAATACTTTTTCTGCTTTATTTTGCACAGTTATGTTACCCTTAAATTTTTACAAATTGTTTGGTAACCTGATAATTTTGCATTTATTACATACAAATAATAAATATTTATGAAAAACCTCTATTCACATATTGCTCCCCACCATCTTCAATCAAGAACTGTCAAACGGTTATAAACAGATGTTTTGATTTGTATTGTTTACATTTGATTCTCCATAAGCGTAATGTTAAATTTTTAGATTTTAAACTTAATATTACAAGAAAACAAGAATTTTCCTGGACTTTAGACCTATCTAGAACTTATTTTCTATTCAGAAATTAGTTATTTCCAAAATTTAAAGAAAATCCTTAGTGCCGTTTTCGAGATCCGTGTGAAAAAAAATATATATATGTTGTGTCAAGATATAGTTTTAGGCAGATGATTGATTAGTCCTTAAGGTTGAAACTTGATTGTCCCCAGCTCTTGGATCCTGTGTGTACGGCACTGTTTGGTTTCTACCGGTCCAGAGAAGAAGATCTCCAAAGGTTCACGTTGCTCTTTCTGCCGACACTAATCTATGTGTATCTCAATGCTGTCGCCCACAGCGAGAGTAAGGTGAGTGAATATGGCTGAAAATTGTTTCTTGTTAAGGTATGTTCACAAACAGAGTGGGCCTAAGACTTATTCATGAATTTTTGTCGTTTTCTTTATTCTAATGAATATTACTTCTTAGTAAAAATTGCAGTAATCCTCATATCACCACACTTATATACAGTAAAATAATTATTTTAATATAGCACAACATCCTGAGACAATACATTACAGGCCTTCTGTTGAATTTGCCATTTTAATTGGCTTTGAGGGAAAAAGTTGACCAAAATTTTCTCAGTCCCACGAGACAGACACACAGTAAAGTGCCAAGTTTCCTTAGAAGTCCAAGAGTCCCGCCACATAATTGCGGGCAGTAGCTACAATTTGCAGGTGCGAAGATAGAAATTTTAACTAAACTTTGTATACGAATTTCGTATTTTTTTTTACCGATCGTGGATAATCTGTCACGTGCTTATTCCGCTTCGGGAGTCTGCTGTACTTCTAAATTGTGTTTGCTATTTATGAACTAGTTTAAAATATCAAGCTTTCATTTCTGACCGACCATTCTAGGAACTCATTGAACTCCATGTTTCCCTGTTAAATTTAACCATACAATTTGTTATGGATTCACCTTTATCGAAGTGTTTTATCACATTCGAGTTTTTCTTATGTCACTACATGACATCTTTTCCACCTGTATACCACTGTGAAATACAATACCCAGGACCATGAGACAGTGGGAGATCAAACAACCTATCTGTTTTATACTAGCTCAGTTGAATCATTAGAGTACATCACATGGAATCAGGCACCGTGAGAAGCGTGAGTCTTGACTATGTGTCTGTTCGCCTTCCTTAGTTATTTCCAAGGCTCCACAAAGCTTAGTTGACTTTTGGCCCTGTGATAAAATGTCATGTCTGCTCCCAGAATTCTGATGTCATTCAGCATTTAATTCTTCCATTTCAATTTCGGCCTTTCCAACAGACACTTTCTTCTTTCCTTCTTACCATTTCTGGTGTCCTAGGAGTATTAATTTTGATAAGGGAATACCGAAACCAGTTCTGAAGGGTTTCAGTGTCACAGTTAGAATTGTAATTTCATGAATGGCAACCATAAAGCATCACTGTTCTGTGCCATGTTTAGTGAAGAAATGTTTTCTTTTTAGTATATTTTTAAATTTTTTGTGAAGAAATATGGTATTGTTGTAGAGTTGCCGAGGGGTGGAGGCGCTGCTGGTCGGAATCTACAACCTGGAGGTGGTGGACGAGAAGGGACAACCTCGCGAAATCTCCTTCCGTCTGCCCTCGCTCGCTCAGGCCTCCATTTACCACGAGGTACGCCAACGGTCTTTAAACTTTCTAAAAATGTTAATTTTTTTTCAAGGTTTAGTCCACAAAATTGATATACAATTTTAGTTGACTATAATAAAGGTGTGTAAAATAATTTGGTGTCAAGGATGTTTCACAAATATAGTCCTGTGAGGAATGGAGCCACTGTCCAAGCATATTTTGTGAAAATCTACCACTGCTTTTTTTACTTTCTGGCTAGGCCCTTGTCGAAGTACATACAGTGTCATAGTATTGAGTGTCAAACTTTGTAATATTTACTGTACTTTAATTTTCCTATTATCTTAAATAATTAATAAAATGTTTTGCTACAATCCTATAATTTTTAAGATTTTGGAATTGGTTTGGATGCTGTGAGTGTCCTTGAAAATCATTCTTTTGTCCTCGAAATGGCCTTAAATTCTCCAGGCAAACTTGTAGGAACTTTGAAGTCAAACTTCAAATGAATTTAAATTTACGAGGAATTCCAAACAGGGAATTTAAATTTAACAAGTATCGGTGAGTAAGTGAAAACTAGGCATAATCCAAAATGTCACCTAACGAGTTCAAAAGTTCTGGAAGTAGGCTTAGTAACATTAAACACTTGAAATTACATGGAAGTAAGAAATGATTTCAAACTATGTCTGGTTTATCCGTATTAATGTGGCGGAGTTACAATACGGATAGCCGAAAATCTGGATGATCTGATACTGTACCAATGTAGACTTCCACTTCGTATAGACAATGATCGTGAATATCGCCGGCAGTATCAGTGCTGCAGACTGCGTACAACCTTTGTACAACAATATAGCTGTGAAATATCGTAAGCATTTAACACGTTAAAATTTAATTTTATTAAAAGTTAAAACGTTATTATTATTAGTTTTAGGTAGGAAATAAAACGCTCTTCTGACATTAAAACCACTCCTGTCTACAGATTTAGTATGCACTTTAGCCGTAAAGATAATTCCAAAACTAACAACTACTGTAAATCTGCCCTCAAACACCTACACTTTGAATTAAAAATATTGAAATAATATAAAAAATACTATATTTCATGAGCTTCCTTTAGATACAAGTTTAAAGGTTGTTAAAACCAATTTTATACTGAAAAAATGTGTTTATCGTGGCTTCTTTATTGATGCAGTATAAAGGCATTGCCCCTTCGCGCCTTATATCCGGAGCTTGCCAACTCTAGGGTTAAAAACTTTGTAGTACTTACAAAAATATATAACTGCGAAATCAATTTGAATACAATAGTTAGTTTCTTTAAATAAAAATACCATATTTGCTAGTAATTGAAGCACAACTGGTTAGACTGTTATTTAGATTTTTATTGCGGACATTTTCCTTCACTATTTTATGTAAAACAAAGTTTCACAACGTTTCGGGATCTAGAATCTGATCCCGTCCTCAGGTGAACTAATATCTAAAACATAGCACAATTAACATATAATCCGGACCAAACCGGTAAAAAGCTGAAAACATAAAAGTTTAAAGCAGTAAAAAAAACTTACAAACAAACCATTCACTGAACATTACACACAAAAGAAACCAAACACGTCACTCGTCACGGAGACTCAAAATCAACTGAAAAGGAGGTTAGACTGCATGGTCCCACTATGTCCAAGTGTCAGTTGATTGGCTTGTGTTGCAGCCCATGAGCCTGGCGCCGGCTTCTCTGACGGAGGCGGCACTGCGCCGGCTGGAGGAGTGCAACACCAAGCTGGTGCGGTGGGGACCACTGGCGCAGCTGGACCACATCTTGGCCCAGAACCGTCTCCCTGTCATGACCACGCTGCTCTATGTCTACAACCGCAACCTCAGCATGCTGCCCAAGTCTGCTCTAGAGTTCTTGTGCAAAGTCACCTCCAAGTGAGTTATTAGTGGTGCACGTAGTTTTACCTTGGATGGTAATATTTTTGTTATACACTAAAACCCTGTTTATCCGGTACTTGCTTATCCGAAATGGTTCCAAGAAAAAACAAAAATGTTGCTGGAAAAGTACATTGTGATTTGCGACATCCTAAATGGTACGGACGGAAGAAAGAAGAAACGCAACCGTAATTTGTATTGCGGGTACGGTGTAGAAAAACTGAAGGAGTTTATTTAGCTTTTTCTTCCCAAAAATCGGTAAAACGGTTTATCCGAAAATTTTCTTATTCGAAATGTCCCAGGTCCCATCAAAACCGGATAAACGAGGTTTTAGTGTATTTATTTAACGATACATATTCTTATACATGATTATGGTTAGGAGATTGGGCAATTCTCGTGAAATACCTTCTTTTGTTAACAATAAAAATGTATAGAAATGTATTTATAAAATCACACAGAAAAAAATCATCTTAAAACTTAAACATTTTTTTTAAGTACATGCTATTGGATCAGGAAAACTGAATTCAATAGTTATTATTTTAAATTATATAATTAATATTCCCATATATTTGGAAATTATTTGTAGAAGAAAGTGTACAGTAAATATCAAAATTTTTACCGAGACACACTTTTTATAAAGCCATGTATAATGTAGTGATGTCTGACACAGGTTGGTGACCCAGGGGTTCAGCAAGGCAGGCAAGCGAGTGTCGTACGGGACGGAGGTGCCGAGGGTCCTGCCCAGGATACCCGTCTCGTCACAGATGTTGCAGCAACTCCTGCACAGTGTCTACTATGCCATGTGCGTGACAAGATGGGTTTAAAAAGTTATATTTTGCATTCTAAAAGTGATTACTATATTTCAACAATGCACAGTAAAGTGTGGTTTATCTGGATTGATGTGATACGGATAGCCGAAAATCCGGATGATCTGAAACAATACTGAACTGTCAAAGTGTAGTGGCAAAACAGTGAACTCCATCAATTAGTTCCAGTTCCGCTCACAGATAGCAGTGAGTCGTTTGAACGACTTAAAAGTTCAATGAATTGAAGATAGATGCCACTACCGGGCTGATGTCTGATTTTTGCAAAAACGACTGTGTTGTTGATTAAATGAGAACTCTCAATTAAGGTAAAAGACAACACTATAAAAATATTTTATATTTTCCTTACAAAAACTAGGTGTCAACCAGAATCCAAACTAATGAAATAGCTTCCTAAAATTTCAGAGGCTGAAACTATTTACTGAACCACTTACTCAATAACAGTTTGAATGTTCGATTGTTGTCCTCAGGTACAACGACCACGGGTATATAGCGGTGCAGGCCATAGAAGACATCCACCAGAGGGCATGCTACCAGTGCTATACTGACGTGATGCTCGTCACCAACGCCATCAAGAACTCTGCGCAGTTTATACACTCGGGTATTCTTACACTCACAATATACATCATACCTCACGTCTACGAGAATTGTCTATCCTTGTTGACTTATATATTTCTCTATTGATCAACAATCACAAATCAAATCACAATCAACTTGTAATCACAAGTTTCAATGTAATTTGTTTCAAAAGGTAAAAGAGTGCAATCTAAAATACCTCTGAACATTACAAAAATTTGTTAATAGCCTAGAATTTTTTTTAAATTTTATATGAATGGTACAATTTGTGAAATTTGTAATGTATACCAGTTACAACTTGTAATTGTAAGATATTATTTAAAAAGGCTCATTAAAATTTTGGACACAAAGTGCATCCACAACATTAAAATTAAGAATTTATCACATTATGGATACATCATGTTAATGAAGCTTATGAATTCATAATGGTTTGTAATGTAAATTCAAACAATAGTTCATGACATAGTAGTAAACTTTATATCCTGATTTTTACCTTGATTGGCCTAGGCAAAGAATAACCGGACAAGAAAAGTAGTTGTAGAAATTGGAACGTTTGCCCTTTTACAGAGTGATACATCATTAGAAAGTAATGCTTTAGTAGTAATGTAGTTGTAGCTTTAGTAGTAATGGATAAATTACATTACAAAACTAAAGTTAATGATATAATTGTTGGAAGTCATTATAAAAAATTGGCACGGGACCCAGACAGGAAAATTTAAACAGGAACTTAAATAATAAAAACTTACGTAAATGATAGAACGGTTTTTAGGCTGAGTCCGCAGTATAGTAAAGTTCCTCACCTTTATGGATTGCCTATGCTACATAAAGACGGTATACCATTGATACCTATTATGAGTGCTATTGGCTCGCCTTACTACGAACTATTTAAATATATCTTCCTATTCTCATACCACTTTTTAGACATAACTCTAGCTTCATAAAAAACTCAGGAGATTTTGTTGAGAAACTTAGCCTTTACCCGCCAACTACTAGCATGGTGAGCTTGGTGAGCTTTGATGTTGTTAATTTATTTCCCAGTTTACCGATTGAACCCTGTCCAAAAATAGTACGTACAATGCTAGAAAATGATGTAACACATTAAAAGGACAAATGTTCCAATTTCTACAATTTTAGAGTTCTTGTCAGTTTGTATTAAGTCCAAGAAATGTAGTTATGGAAAGTCAATAATTCTTTCCCTGTTTTAAAAGTTTGGAAGTGTCCTTTCAATTGGAAAATTTATACCTGTAAAGTGTAAATATTCAGAAACTAAACGTTTTTGTCAAATTACAGGTCAACAGAGTGATGCTCCAATGGGCATCAGTCTAGCCATCTCGCCCGCTACCAACACGACAACTGTCTCCAAATCCATGATCACCAACGCTTCCTTCCGCACCAAGAAACTTCCAGGTAAGTTTGTTGTTTAAATATATTAAACACCAATCCACTCTGGCCAAGGTAATAGCGGCCAATCATATGGCCGCAATTACTACGATGTAGTTCGCGAATCAACTGATAGATTGCATGGCGAAGTTGCTTTTACCTCAATGCACTCGAAAAACCAATATGGTGGCTTTTTTGGAATATTTAGTGAATGATATCTGTTGCTAGGTGACGGTGGTCAGTATTTGTCCGCCCATAGTCTGTTTTTTTGCGCTTATAAACGCGAGTCACTACAGCGAGCTATTTCACTCTCGCTAACCTTATTTGTTGATATTTTGACGATGTGTTTATTTTCATTGTGCTTTAGGAGTAAATAGTGTATATTGGGTGAATGTTTTTAATGTATATGATTTATTAGCTAGTTATTATAACTAAAATGGCTCATCCAGACAAAAAAATTATTTTTTTTTAACACTGGACAGACTAAATGAAAAAAAACACTTAGAGTTGTCTTCAAAAGTGCAAAAAACTCATGGATTTTGTAAAGAGAATTGGCTATATTAACAATTTGTCACCACCCTTTTTTGAATTATGCTATTGAAATTATTAATATGGGCAGGGTTTATCAAAATTTTAAGATAAGTTATGTAGTTTTTACGTAGTCTTAACATATACTAGGAAGTGGTTTTAAACGCTAATCCACACAATTGTTCTTAGATGACATCCCACCAAGGAAAAGATTTAGAAAAGATCCTGAAGATCTTCAATTCAAGCCAAAAAGTGTGCCCAAGATTCCTCAATAATTTTCTGACATTTAGTTAGAGTACAAATTTTATCATCATATATACGTTATAATAAATTTTTTCATTCACTACAGATTTGTAATTTTTCTAAGTTTAATTAAAAAAAATTATTTTATCTTTAATGAGCTGGTTGCTTGAAGTGTAGAGTTTCTGGCATAATTCGGGTGAACATTAAGTACTTTTAAAGAGCTTTTCCAAGTCTATCTGAGAAAATCAACGTGGTATTTATTTGCTACGACTGCATTATTGCGTCAGCAATTTTACACTGTGGTGTTTGAGTAACAATGAGTTCCCTAAAATGAAACAACTGTATGTGAGTGTTGCATTGTGCTTGAATGTTTTTAGCCAGTTTCCTAGTTTATACCAATATATGTAAAAAATGCTCATACACTTTTGAAAAGACATTTATTACATGAGTCACATTTAAATTTAGTTCTAACTGAACTAATATTTCTTTCCCAGATGACATTCCAATCCAGATAGCCAAAGCCGAAGGAGACTCGACCGCCCTCGGGGCGATCACAGAGGAGAGGGAGGACGGAGGAAACGCTACGAGCGGCAGAGGGGAAGCCACGCCGGAGATCGCTCCGCGGCGAAGCCTTCCCAAGATGGCGGTCAATTTCGGGAAGAAAACTAAGGAAAAACTCTCTATCAAGTCATCTAGTAGCTCCAACATGAAGATGCCTTCAAAACCGTTGGTTAACGGTTCCGGAGACATCTCGGAGACGGAGGAAAACGGTGACCTAGCCAACGAGTTGACTCCGCTCTCAGTGTCAGAAAACGGATCGGAAATGTCTACTCCAGTGAATCTGCGGAAATCTAGCGGTTCGACGATCGAGTTAGAACCGACCCGATCCATGCAAGTCAGTTCCGTTTAACCGTATACTTTGTCACTCGATTGTTTACTCGTAAATTTTGTTATAGGTATTAAAGCAATAAGGCAATATTTACTTGGTAATCCGTAACTGTGCTTACACACTAAAACCATGCTCTTCCATTATTTAACCGTGCAAAATAAAATATATAGTTAATTTTTTTTCCTTATTTTATTTAGATTTTAATTAAGTAATAAATAAAAGAAAATACTAACCGTTAAAAGATGGTGAAATAGTGAAGTTACTGGGAATAGGCTGGCTCGCACATAGTATATTTGTTACCAGCCATTAGTTTCTCTTAAGATTCACTGCCTTTGAACATTTTGTTGTTTTATTATTGTTAGTAATTTTATAAATATTTTTAAAACCTGTCATAGCAAGATAGCTGTTAATTCTGCCTATGACAGCAGGCCACCTAACCAACCTTTCGTTGAACTATTTCCTAATTCAAATCAAATTATCATAGGTCAGAGGCTGAGAATTGTAATGACATTCTAAAGAGGATTGTTGAAAGAAATATAATTTTTATTTAGGAAATTATAGTTTTTTCTAAAAATTTATAAAAACAATAGTTTGAATATATTAGAATCAATGTGACTTGTTTATACGAATTTTTTTAAAACATTTGCAATGCTGCCGCACCTACATCACATTTACATCACTCTAATGTTTTGTCCGTACTACTCACAATTTAGTTTTATTCTTATCGATAACAGCCCGTACTTCACAATCAAGACTCACGACTGTCGGAGGCATCTTAAACACTCAGTAAACTACGTATACAATAAGAAATCAGACTTGCGTCAGCGCGTAGACAAGAGATGAAGGTAACCAGCGTGCATCATACAGACTGTAAGTACAATATATGATGGCGGAATCAGAAAACGGTACTGACTTAAAAAACATGCCTTTTATATTCATATACAAAATTAAATGTTAATATAAATAAATAATGTTAAAAGTTTATATAAATTATACAGTAGAGTCGTGAAAATCTGACCTAGACCGATCGATTAAATCTCTTGTTCAGATAATCTACTGAATGTGTAAGCCGTATTATTCTAATCCTCAAATACTTGCTTGAGAAATCTTAATTAATCAATTTTCTTACCCGGCAAATACATTATTTTGCATTTAATTCATTACAGGATTTAAAATTAATATAGGCCAAAAAAGTATTGCTTTATTTATTTTTTTTATGTTAAAAATCACAAACAATAATTAGCTATAACAATATTTTGTATACTGTATACAAAGTGATTAATCCTTTAGACTCTGGGTCAGTCATCTATAAAACAACAATTTGTCTTGTGTTGTTTGGTAAAGGCCTGAAATCAAATAGAAGGTTTAAAATAGATCACAATTAATTATTAGTACAATATATGATTTAAATGTTAAGAATTTTTTACAATTTTTTTTCTTGAAAATCACCGTAGCCTGAAGGAGGGTTATGATGATGGAGGCTATAATGTATTATAATTTACAGTTTAGGAAAAAATTTGAATTTACGTAACCGTTACAAAGTTTTTTATTTTGTACCATTTCTAATAAATATTACTTCATCAGTAGAATTTTTAGCAAATTTCCCATAGGGAAGAAGCTATTACCGCAGATTTCATGAAGTATCAAGGGTAACATTAGGGTGTAATTATGTTAATAATATAACACGTCACATTATTATTAAAAGCTAAAAATTAAAAAAAAACCTATTTTCTTGTGTAAATATATTTTTAAGGAGGAGTAAATTGAATAATTAAAAAAAATCTTAAAACACCTGCGTGAAATTTGTTTTGATACACGAAGAGCATGGTACTGTTTTGTATACAGCATAATTTACATTACAGAAACAATTCTTGACTCGGATAAGTATCAACAATCTTTCTTAGAGTTAATTCACTTAACGATATAATATGTTACCAATAATTTAATATTGTACCCGTTTCATACTTTCAACTTGTGTTGTTGCAATGTAAAGAAATTGTTCCTCTGATTGTTCGTTATAATAATTTACAACATTAAATTTAAACGTTACTTACGGTAGTGGTATTAAGTAGGAGAGGTGTTTGTTGTTTTTGTGGTTATGTTTAAGTACTAAATGAAATAAAACGAATTAACCTTTGAGGGGGCATAATAGATGTTTAAATTGGCAATAGCTGCATATAAAACCTGTCTGAAAATTATTTATCAATTCAATATTGTATTAAAAATCATTCTTTTCACGTTTCGATAAATTTCCTAAATAATTAAACTAATTCCTATTTATTTCTCAACATTTGGAAATTTGCATTTTTTGTATGAAAATGCAGAATTTTATTAATTATATATACAAGGTTCGTGTTATCTAAAAAAATACTAGAAATACCATAGTTAATATATTATAAGTTATACGACTTGCAGAAATGAACACTCAACTGTAAACTATGAGACTGAAAATGAAAATGGGCTGAGGATATTTAAAAATATGAATTCTACTGTATACTTTTAACTATTTCCCACAAAGTTTTTTTGGTTGAGACATTTTGCCAGTCAGAGTAAGCTCTTATTTGGTTCCCTCAAAGGTTGAATAAAACTCTAAGGTGAAAGTTACTTTTATATTTGTATTGAGATTAAATTATTGTTTTTAAACTTTTTTATTTTAATTACCCTTTAGTCTCTTTTACTCATTTTATAATCAATTGTGAAATAAAGTTAGTCACGAGTAGAGATTAACTGTTATAAGGATAAGAAAAATATATGTAACTTAGTCCTAATATCTGCCGAAAATAAAATATGTTCTTTAATTTCATCAAGTCAGTGGATTCAATGAAAGACCAAAATAGGCAATTACAGTTCACTGTAGACTGAAAACTCTATTTTTCTATTTAGGTTTTTAGCGAATTATATTTTTAATCAGTATTGAATCCATTAGTTAGATTGTGTACCTCAACATTTTTTTTAACCTTGTTTGAATTTGTGATGTCAATGTGGTTGAAATTAGTGTAACACCATTAATGTGGTTCTACATGTAGTTTTAGAAAATTAGTCTTGCAATCTGAATAGTTAGGGGCATCAAAATCAATTAAGATCAGATATAGTTGAGCAGATATAGCTTGACTTGTGGCTTTGAAAAAGCTAGATCCCAATGGAGTGGAATCTAGTGACCAATATGGTAAACGGTTTCATTCATCCAGAATAAAACTAAACTATTCCCTAGACAGCTCATTTTCTCTCCTGATACGGTTCCCAACTAAACTGTTCCCTAGATAACACATTTTCTCTCCTGATACGGTTCCCAACTAAACTGTTCCCTAGCTAACTCATTTTCTCTCCTGATACGGTTTCCAAATAACCTGTTCCCTAGATAACTCAGTTTCTCACCTGATACTGTTAAAACTAAACTGTTCCCTAGACAACTCGGTTTCTCTCCTGATACGGTTCTAACTAAACTGTTCCCTAGACAACTCAGTTTCTCTCCTGATAAGGTTTCCAACTAAACTGTTCCCCAGACAACTCAGTTTCTCTCCTGATAAGGTTTCCAACTAAACTGTTCCCTAGACAACTCAGTTTCTCTCACGATATGGTTTCAAAGTAAAATGCTCCCTAGACAACATAGTTTCTCTCATGATATGGTTTCAAACTAAACTGTTCCCTAGACAACATAGTTTCTCTCATGATATGGTTTCAAACTAAACTGTTCCCTAGACAACTCAGTTTCTCTCACGATATGGTTTCAAAGTAAAATGCTCCCTAGACAACATAGTTTCTCTCATGATATGGTTTCAAACTAAACTGTTCCCTAGACAACATAGTTTCTCTCATGATATGGTTTCAAACTAAACTGTTCCCTAGACAACATAGTTTCTCTCCTGATATGGTTTCCAACTAAACTGTTCCCTCGACAACATAGTTTCTCTTCTGATATAATTTCCAACTAAACTGTTGCCTATCTCCAAGTCAATGCTATACCTGAATTATAATTATAATAATCAATTATAAATTGTACTTTTTCTATCAAACTCTTTAACATTAGTTCTACATTGTAGATGGTATTTTTTTAAATAAAACCAATGAACAAATAGGCATGTTTCATTACTTTTGCAGATTGAATAATGTATTATGATTTAGTTGGTCTCATTCTCATAATTTTAAAACAAATGCATTAAATAATTTATTAATGAGCATTCTACCATTAAAAAAATTTTGGTTTTTTGGAAGTCTTGATTAGAACACTTTTAAAATATTTATTCAAGGAAAACACGTGAAAATTATGACAAAAACTTCATAGTGAAACCATCTGCAGCTATGTGCCTTGGGTATGGTTCCAAAAACCTGATCGAAAATCTTCCAGCCCTTTCATAATACAAATTTTTTTTAGTAGGTTTTTGTTACAATCATCTACAGGTATTTTTGTGTTGAAACATTGTATATTTTAGATAGTTATATAGATTTGTATATAGGATGTAGAAAGTTGATAAGGAAGTGGTTTGTTTTATTTTGTATGGATTTAAATATGTGCAATAATAATATTAATAATGTAAACAAATTCAAATTCTATTTTTTTTAGTTTTGTTTAGTATTTGTTGTACTTGTTGCTGTTATAGAATTAATAAAGATGTTGTTGGTTTCTATGCATCAAACACAAGCCCTTAACCCATTAAACTGGTGCACCGCAGTTTTTTTGCGATCAGTGGTGCGTGGTTAATTCACAGTATTACATGCCGATAGCCCACCAATGGGGTTTTTTCGTAACTTTGCGTGGTTAAAATGTGCCGAAAACAACTACTAAGTGAGACATATGAGACTGCAGAGTATGTGGTGTGGATGTAGTTACAGAAAAAAATCTGTCACTTCTCAAATTTAACAGTCACAGCTTCAGTATAAACTAGCAGACAACTTGAGTCAACAAAATAAATCAGATGAGAATGAGGAATACGTTTTAACTCGGGTGTCGCGGTTAACGCAACAAGGTTGTTGAATGTGATATTCCGTGTGTTGCTATAACAAGTACAGAATACTACTGCGGAATAACTCAAGTGTCAGGGTTAAGGGGTTATAAGTATTTAAGGCTAAGAAATCAATCCTAATAAAATAATTAAAACTTACATTTCATTCATCATATTTCATTTCATTTCGGGCTCTATTAATTTCAAGCACATGGTTTCAGACCTCTGCTAGTGACACAGTAGTTGAAATACAGTATACTAATTTTACTTTGCCAAAGTTAACAAATATATCAAATGTCTTAATTGTGTCAACAGTCCATTTTTTTAGCCTCCTTTCACCTTGGCTCCAACATACTGACAGAAGATACTTTGATCAATACACATTACGTTAAACATTTTACAAAGCGTTGTGTGGTTTATCTAATCTTTCGACATATTCTGTCATCAACAAGAAAAATTTGAGTCAACTGAGTTGGGAAATAAAGTATGTAGCCTATACTAATTGTAAACTATGCTTGTTTCGAGTTATGGTTTTAGTTTGATACATCATATAGTTAAATAAAATAAAAACCATGGAGTAGTTTTATTGAAAACTAAAATTTGTTGTTATAATCTATGACTTCCTCTCTTTAATGTGATGTACATAAAACAGATATGTATTTTTCAACTTGTGTAAATAAGTATCCCCAGAATTTGTGTAAAATTTAAAAACTTGATTCTGCACGTAGTTGTTTTCTATATTAAACTTACCAACATTGAAAAAATATAAATTTAATATTTATTAAGTTTATAATTTAAAAGTGTATGATGCAAAGTAGTTGTATTCTGTTATCATCAAGAGTTATGCATTTTCAGAATTATTGGATGGATTTAAATGAACAATTTAAAGCCATACTTATAGTTTTTAGCTTATATTTGTGAGCACACAAACTATGGTACCATTTTAGAGTGGATACTTGTTTTGTTGTTAAAAATGTGTTAAGCTTTGAATCTTGAAAGTAATAATTAGGCCCACAGACTAATTTTTCCAAATCTCGGTCTATTCTTAATAAACATCGAAAATGTTCTTTATTGTGAATATTGGTGTGAAATCTATTAAAAAATCAGCAATGATAAATTCACATATTTTGTCACACCAAGTCACAAAAACTGTACTTGTATTGTCTCTAAATGTGATTTTTATTCATTAGATCATTCACATTAAATTCTGTTTTGAGAGAACTGAGTTTTTTTCAGTTTTACTTTTAAAACTTTACATTATAAAGACTAATAAAAATTTACAAAAAAATACATTGGCCAATAAGTTAAATTTACAAACAACTTAAATCCCCCAAATGGTTTATTTTTTTTACCTTTACCGTCCCAAAAGTGCATATATTTTATTCAAAATTCTTATTGTATGTGTTCAGAAAAGTAGTTTTTGGAACGATGTATTACATCAGTGGTCCTTATTTAGCATGGGTGACATATGTCGGTGAAACCCGTTAAGGAATTAATTACTCCCTATGTTCCCCTCTACTAGCAAGTAATCAGGTGTACCTACAAATTATCAAAAATCTATTATTCTTCACTTTGAATTCTCCATCTCATATAAAACGTTAGGCCTAATACAAACAAATATTTTACATATAATTTACTACACATATTTTTAATATCGCAAAAATATTACATTCAGTATTTCACAAAGTTTGGCTTAGATCATTTTCATTTTAGGGCAAACATATTGAATTCAGTGTTTTAGTTGTATAAATGAAAATATTGTAAATAAAGTGTTGTTAATAGACTACTGTCAACTAATGTTAAATCAGCCTGAAATTATCCATTTCATTCTTTAAGTTATGTTATTGTTATTAAATAATATATTATTGCATATCAAAATTTGCCTTTTCATTGCTAGGCCAACACCCTGATAATGAAACTCCAAAGAAATTTTGGGTCTTTTGTAGCATGTCACCGCATTTTAAATTTTTTTACTAGAGCCACAAAAATAGCGCTCTGCAGAGTAAAGTTAGGTAGATTATTAGCATTTTTATCTTGTTAAAAATATTTTATACTATCAATAACAAACCTAATTTAACTCTGCAGACTGCTGTTTGTTGGTAGTATCATCTATATTACGATGTAACACAACGTTTATTGAAAATGCAGGGACATATTACGGAAGACCCCGATTTTCTTTGCTAATGAGAACAATAAACCCAAAATCCAAGGTGTCCTATGTAACTCATTGTATGGTATTGAAGTAATTTGGTGGGTCTGTATTAACAGATTGAAAAAAACAAACAAGTTGAATAAGAGAAGACAAACAATATATGGTAATTTAAAATGGATTAACCTCGTCAGTAGAACCTCCCATATCCGACCTCCTGATATACAACTCCTCCCGATATGCGGAATATGTTTGATATTCTCCCGATATCCGACTTTTTAGCCTGGTCCTGTCATGGTCGGATATGTGAGGTTCTACTGTATTTTGGAAACAAAGGCAACATGGGTTTGGTAAATTACTTAAACAATTGTATCGGTAGAAGCCCTAAACCCTCTCAATTTAACAAAGTTAAGTATAAGCTGAAATGTATCTGGAAAAAAATCCAATTGTGCCATATACTTACAAACATCTCCCTTCTGGAATGTTATGGTAAGACGATTAAATTACCTTGGCAAACGAGGGTCCATGTCTGGTCTTGTGCAGTAGTGGGCAAGAATTCCAATAGCTTCTGGCATCAAATCATCAATCATTTCATATCTTGTTTTGTGGCTAGGGTGGGTAGATAACCATTCAATATTACTTTCTTCTGAGAGGGTCTCCATCTTCTTCCAAAATGCACTTGCTTGGCGAGGATCAAAACAGGCTCTTGTAGCCATTTCTAAACCAACTTTATCAGCCTCCACTTCCAATTTGCGGCTCATTGGAAGCTGGAATAATACACTACTTATGTACTCGGTAAAGTAATGGGAGGAGAGTGCCATCGAGTCGGGAAGCAAAGTCCATAGAGCGACGACAGGAATCAGTAACAACAATTCAAATAAATGGGTTTTGCTTGCCACCTCAGCTGCATGACTCAAGAGAGCATGAGCCATTTCGTGTGCCAATATCGCTGCCAGCTGATCATCATTGCTCACAGTTGCCAACATTCCTGTAAATATAAATATGTGACCGCTTGGGAGAACAAAAGCATTTCTTGTATCGATATCATCAATGATAAAAACTTGCCATGACCTTTTGGCACCATGCAAATGTTTATTCGCCTGTAGAATTCGGTTAGCAATTCTTAAGACGCGGTTGTAGTGATAACCAGATGTTATAATACTTTTTTCATAGTTCTCTAAAACAACTTCACACTCAATCTTAGCCATTTGCAAGATCTGATTTTCAGAAAATATAAGAAATTTCTTTCTTTTTGTAATTGGGTCTTCTACTAGATGAGTAATATAATATGTGAGAACAGCACCTCCTGAAAATACTGTACCAAAGGCTAAGGGTTTACGATTTTCGTATAATTTATTGAGAATTAGGCGTTTTTTATTTTTTGGTAGTGCTGCCCACCATTTCCGCAACCCTCTACCTGTGACAACAGCAGCAAACTTAAGAACACCTCTCAACACCACCCATAGTATTGGGGGGAGGGCGGTTTTTACTGCTGTAACATGGAAGTATCTCCTACAATTATTTGGAAATTTATTGTAATTGCACCAATTGTTGTATTTAGGACAAACAAAGTAGCTTTCCGCACTTAAACTAGAATATATCTTTGTTCCATTAGTCAAAATATTATACAGTGGCAACACTCTGCCTTTGGTAATGAACTGATGCTGTAGATTACTATTCTTGAATTGGTTACATACTACTCGTAGATACATTGTTGATGAATAGTACATTAAAGAAAATTTCTAATTAATTGACATACAGACACAAAATATCAAACTTATCCTAGCTCTGAGTTTATAGATGAAAATTCTATATTACATTGCATACAAATTTTAAGAGTCCTAAGTCTCACAGTAAATTTTAGTACAAAATCTCATTTTATATGATGAAAACACCATCCAAAAATTCCACTGAAAATTAATAAAATAAAAAAATTAAATTTTATTTAGAGGTTATGTAGTGTAACTGCACTTTGCAGACATCGTCTGCATTTGGTAATTGACATTAGCTATTTTTAGGTTAGGTTGCAGTGTTGCCATTCCTTTTGCTATAAACTACCACCGATTCCCACTAATTGCCACCCTTCTATTGATACTACCAATAATCATTATGCGGTATAATAATTTTTTGTCGTTTATCTTGAATACAGGCTAACATAGTTCATATCTAAAAAATTAGTATATTTTGAAAATAACCCAAATGAGACAATTTTTATGAGCTGCAAACTAACACATTTTATTTCATGCAAGTAAAGATCATAATCTACAATGGTCTGATTATATAAAATAATATATACCAACCAATTCCTTTCTATAACAATTTCTAAACCATATGTCGTTAAAACGACTTTGATCTACAAATAATCAATCTAGATAGATATTAAAACATAAATTACTAAGTGTACAATATGACTCCCATCTAATTTTAGCATAAATGCCATAATAGCACCCTCTCTTTTTTCTAATCTGCAGAAATGCCAATGGCAGGCTAAGCTCAAGCTAATTAGTCTCAAAGTACACTAATTTTAATCAATATTCTCATCTAAATTTTGTGGACATTCCGGGGATCACCTCTTGCTCTGAAGTCCAAGACACTGCTAACCGTTAAGACTAGCAAATGACAATAGCACCCTCTCTCCAAGCACAAAATCTTCAGGATACTCAAATTATGGTTGCTACATTTCAGCTCTGTTATGAGAAAACCTACTTGTATCTAAATTTTAAGTTGACTTAATTATACAGTAAATTCATTCTGAAGATAAAATTCAAAATTTCTCAACTACGAATAGCTCAAATAATGATTTTGATCGAAATATCATGGTTTGTTGTTATGTAGTCTCAAATGAATAATAAATTACTAGCATATAGCTTTTAACATAAATATTAGTTCATTGATTAAAAAATTATTAGTGGGATAACAATACTGCAATGAAGTAGGCCTAAATAATTTAATTGATTATACTATTAATTGGTTGCCATTAAAGTTACATTAATAAAATGGTCTCAAGATTAGTTGTTGTTTAGCACCATGGATTTACAAGGTCTATCAGACTATAATCTCCCCAGGGCAAGCATCAGCACATAATCATTCAGTCACCTCTGTTTTTTCCAGTTACATTATTTTAAAAACTTTAAAATTTTAAATGGAAAAATGTCAACCATTTATTTACAAAGACATCTATTAACAAGTTAACCTGACCACAACCTTCTGGCTGTACTCAAGTATTAGTAGTCTACCATAATAATTATGGTAAATTATTTTCTTTAGCATGCTAAGATAATATTTGTGTATTATATATCTTTTCTCTAATAACATAAAATTCTGATAAAAATTATACATTTTGTTTCTATGTTACAGGATTAAATTAAAACTATGTGTTATTGCACACACAGTTTTAATTTAATCTAATAGTTTTAATTTATAAATATATTGTTGAAACTATTATAAAACATTTAAAATCCAAAATTAAAAACGTTTTTATTTACTTCCCTGTGGGAAATAGGTTAGATCATGGATATGTCTAAAGGGAATGGTCTCAGTTCATCTAAACAGCTGTTGTTGTCTATGTTTTCCATCTTAAAAATCGCCAACACCCCCCCCCCCCAGAGCTAATACACATCCCATGTCAAAAATCACTCTATCAAGGCTATGAACCTTACACTGTATACCGTCCCTAATATACATGAGTGAAGTTAAGGGGGGTATGGGAGGGCAATGCCCCACCCAGACCTTTTAAAGTTCTTTTAATAATCTTAATAGTATTATTATACTTCTTTAAGTAAATGTTTCTTTTCCTCTATTTTTAGGCTAAATTGTGACAACGAATTGAAAATTAACTTTATGCTCCTCTCCCAACACGTTACCTCTAACCCATGCTAATAATTGCTAATAATACACTGAGTTCTGAAGATTATGTTACCAAAGAACACAGAAGTAAAATAAGAAGTAAATTGATACTATCATTAATTTACGATGTCACTTACTCAAACTGTTGGATTCGCGTTCCTAATCCTAACAAAAATAAAACTTTACTTTTACCATCAAGCTATCTCTTTTTCCCAATTTAAAATAATTAAATTTTAAATATTTTATTTAATATATACAGCTAATTCTTTTGACTTTAATGACTGCAGTGTCTGTCTCGGATCTTCACTGCCTCTGCCATCCGTCTATTCAGAATCTCCAACCGAGTCTTATATTCAGGATGGGTTGAAAGCCATTCAATAACTTGTAAATCTTCGAGCTCGCCCAGCTTCCTCCAAAACTCGAGGGCTTGACGGGGGTCGTAACAAGCTCGAGCTGCCATTGCCAGCCCCACGGTGTCCGCTTCTATCTCCATCAGGCGATTCATGGGAAATCGGAACAAGAGTATGCTCAACACCTCCATGAGGAGTTGCGAGGAGAGTGCGATGAAGTCTGGTAGAAGCGCCCACACCAAGAATACAGGGAGGAGCATCAGCAGCTCGATGAAATGAGCTCTGCTGACCACCTCGGCGGCGTGGTTCAAGAACGTGTGCGCCATCTCGTGGGCTATGACCACGGCAAGCTGATCGTCGTTGCTGGCTATCTTTAACATTCCTGTGAAGATAAAAATGTGTCCGCTGGGAAGAACGAAAGCATTTTTTACACTCGAGTCATCGATAAGAAACACTTCCCATTTCTGTCTCACGTCTGGGAAATGTTTATTCGATTTTAAGATACGTTGAGAAATATTGTACACTTTTTCATAATCGTTACCCGATTTAGAAATCTTGTTTCCAAATTTTTTTAGTAAAACTTCACATTGCATGTTGGCGATTGAAATAATTTGTTTTTCAGAGAATAAAATAAATTTCCGCCTCTTTGTAATCGGGTCTTCGACTAGATGCGACACGTAGTAAAATGAAACAAGCCCACCGAAGGTGAAAGAGCCCAGCCATAGCTTTGAACGGTTTTCTCGGATTTTGTAGATGATACGTTGTTTCTCACTTGGTGGAAGTTTCGACCACCATAAACGCAAACGTCTTCCAGAGAAAATGGCAAAGATTTTCAGCACAAAGCGGATGACACCCCACACTATGGGGGGAAGAGCTCTGTTGGGGACCGTAGAGCGGAAATGTCTCTTGTGAAACTTGTAATAATTTTGAAAATTCACACCTTTAAAAAGATTAGTCCGATGACTTATTAGAGTTTGGCCACGTATACCGCTTTCACATATTTCTTTACATCGATGTATTGTTTTGTTTTTCATTCTTGTGAAAATACTATAATTCAGAATTATATAGTTTAATTTTACAAAACTCATATTTTTGTCAATTAGAACACTTCAAACTAATGAATTTAGAAAATTTGCTACTGGACCATATTATATTTTAAAACAAAATAACCTTAAGAGAAAATATTTATAATAAAACAAGCTGATATTTCTTACAGCTGTCCAAATTCACAGCACATAGCAAACAAAATATCTTTTCTCTTGAACCTTTGATATGTTCTATATTTTTGTTTCATAAAAAATGTGCCAATTATCCACCAAACGTGAACTAATTAATATAATAATAATTAATTATAATGATTTACAAAATACTTGATATAATGAACAAAAGATAACAGATATTTTATGCAACTGTTATGAATCAGTATAAATCAGGACTTAATATTACTTAAGGTTAGTCAAGCAAAATAAACACATTTTTTAACTATACAATTTCTTTGACAGGCAGAGAACTTCCAAGGCATAGGCTGTTAAAAAGTGATGTTCAAATGCTCGTGAAATGCGTGAAATAAGTTTCATTGTTATCAGGTCTTCCCTTTTTTGGAGAAGATGTCGTGAATTCTTCCAGGAACGTCATAGACAGATACAAATTGTGACTTGTTTCAGCGTCTCTACCGCCGAAACGTAAAAATAATTAAAACATGAATAACTCTGAGCAATGTACGGACAAAACTCTAATTTTATTTATAGCTATAGAGATTGATTAATATGTACTTAAGTAATTAATAAGTACTGTAATTGTATGGCTATATTATTGGAATAAATAAATTCATTCAATCATCTAGTTTAGATCCTCAAATTCTCGATGGAGCTAATTATATATTTAAAGTGTCATACTATCATGGTTGACAGTAGAATCGCTATAATTATTCTAATTTCCCGCTAACTGCTTTAGCACTACCGAATCGTAGCGTATCGAATCAAAACTACGACTTGTTGAAGTTACGTCATCGCTCCCCCCCGCTCCTCCACCGGTTGCTCCTCACTAGGTTAAAGCCTGTTTTTAGCCGCTAGACCAACTTCCGGCTGAGGCGCCTAGTTCCAAACGTCGCGCCGTCTCTCTCGTTGCGAGAACTCAGTTCCTACCCGACTCTGTTGCCCTGATACAAAGACCGCCAATTCCAGACAGACGGCCGGGTGGCATTGACGCTGGCGCATGCGCCGCCGCGTCCCCTCCCCCACCACTGCTGTCTTTACATCACTATTTTTATTGCATCCTCTTTGCGATTGCACAAACCATGGAGTAATAATTATTATAAAGTTCTTTATTCGATGCGTGTAGGTAACTACTTCCTTTTTTTTAATACAGCAAAGCCAAAAATGAAGAGAATGTTTGTATACTAAATGCTATCGTCGGTTCTAAAAAGGTGTGCGTTTCAGTCACGTGTTTCAAAAATTGTAAACAAATACAAAATAACCTAAAAATTCAGGTTATTTTTAGAAGAATAAAATAACCTGTAAATTAACAAAAGAAAATGTAGTTCTTATTTTTAAAAAATAGATTTTTGTTTTGCCCAGAAAATTAAATTCCTCACACAATTTACTTTATGAATTTAAACCTAGTTCGCCCGGGTTTATCTAAACTTAAAAAAGTTTTGTTCGTTTAAGGAAATCAAGAATGCATCGATGCACAGCTCTATTTTTAGCAAGAGTGAATTTTTCGCCTGAAATTTGTGCAGCACCGAAAAGAAAATTATTTTTAAACGGTATGAATTTGATAAGAAAAGAATTCTGTTTTGACTCTGAAGTGTCTGGACAAAAACATCAACTGCAGATCTTTCGGGGTTCGCATAACCTGAGCGAGGGAGAAAAAGCTAACTCGGAGAAAAAGGAGAAAGCTTTAACCAGAATACAACAGCAGAAGAAAGACGAAAAACGTCCCCACAGGTTCTCTTTGAAGAATCATGGATTCAGGAATTTCATGATATTTTTGACATTGGTGTACACTTATTATCGTTTAAATACCGTACAGGACCCGATATCAGGGAGGAGGAAGTTTCATTTGTTCTCGAAAAAACAAATCCTAACGTTGGGAGAAATTCAGAGCAGCTACTATAAAAAAAAGTTCAAAAAAAATCTCGAAACATCCGGAAGTTCTCACAACAGAGTTTCCAACGTGTTGAATAACCTGGTGGAGAAAAACTCTCACCTTCCCGGTATAACGGACGGGCGGAAGTGGAGTGTGTACGTCGTAGTGGGTCCCGCGGGCATGGAGTCGTTCGCGACGGCGACTGGTGACGTGTTCGTCAACGCAACGCTCGTGGAGGCGGTCGACGACGACCAGCTGGCCGCCATGCTTGCCCACCTCCTCGCGCACGTCCTCCTAGACCACTCCGCCGAGACACCCACCTGGAAGCTCATCCCCTCCTCACTCCTGCTCAGACTCGTCCTCCTCGTGAACAGCATACCCGTCGTCGGCTACCTCGTCCACCCTCTGGTAAAGCGAATGAGCGTCTCTGCGTTGAACCGCCACTCGGGCCCCACGCTGGAGGGCGAAGCCGACAGTCTCAGCATGGACCTCGTGGCCAAGTCGTGCTACGACCCGCGACAAGTCAAAGTGTTCTGGCAGACGATGGAGGCGTTGGGTGTGGAACAAGCCAGGCTGCTGCGGTCTCACCCCGTTAGCCAGGCTCGCTACTATCAGCTGGACAGTCTAATGCCCAAGGCGTTCATCACACTGCACAACAACTGCTTCGACAATCTCCACCCTTATCTGGGTAGAAAGTCCTCATAAATGGGTTGCATAAGTAGAATCTTTTATGCTGTGAAATAAAACATATTTTTTAAATCTAAACGACTCAACATAAAAGAAATCAGCTGATTCTGTATTTTAGTTTAATAGTTTCACATAAAAATTAAATGTCGTATATTAACGCAATAAACAAATAAAGGATTAGTTTACGTCAAACTATCTAAATACGTATATAAAACAAAGTCGTGTTAGTTACGCTCATTATAACTCAAGAACGGCCGGACCGATTTTAATGATCTTTGATTTTTCGGATTCGTCTCTGCTCCGGTCATGCTTTAGGCATATTCAGTTTCCATAAATTCCATTAGTTTCCATTTTATAGAGTTTTAAATTTCTAATGTTAACCTTATGGGGAACAAGTTTGTTGACAAATTTTCTAAAATTGAAACCTTTGATTTCTTTCCACTTTCATTCATTAATGTAAAACTATGAAGTAAATATGTGCTGTACAAAATGAACAGCATTATTCACCACGTTAATAGTTTACGGTTTTTAGGAATTATGTACTGTATTTATATTTTTTTTTATTTTCTGTATGATTAAAAGTCACGTGTCTATATGTTTGCCAAGTAAAAATAATTTACAATGTTTATACATATTAGGTTTATTATAATAATCAGCTGTTGAATATTTAAAGCTTTCACAACCGCAATGCTATTTGACTTCAGAACATGGCCAATCTTAAAGTTAACATGTATTTTCTGTTAGACGTTACGAAGTTCGCCGGGTCAGCTAGTATATATATATATATATAAAATTGAGTCACCGTCCCACTGTGGTGGATATTTTGAGGCCAGTATGAGGAGGTACATCGGACGACATTTTGTAGTTTTAGAATTTTAAATGGCCGCCATTTTAAATTTAAATTAACGTCCGCACCATTGAATATTACCTTAATTTGCAATGATTTTCATCAGACCAATTCGTAATCCAGAGGCTGTGGTTCGGATTCCACGTTAAACTGTAGGTCCCTAGTTGCCGTCGGCTGTTGGGCTATTAATTAACAGTCCTGTCTAAGGAACATATCAGCCTTAGTCAGTACACTCATTTCTCATTCATACTTGGCTTAAAATACCTACCTTGTGGTATGTTCGCCATTGCAACAATCTAATCTAACGTATGTAGATTACTTGATCTATATAGGTTTTTTTTGTTTAAATAGACCAACCTTCTTGGCTTGAACAGATGTTTCAATTTGTAAACAAAACCCCAAAAAGTAACCTAAAAAATTCAGATATTTGATTTAGAATGGATAAAGAATCACTTCAAAAATTAAATAACATGTAGATTCACCTTCAGCAGTAATTATTATTTGTTCCTTTATAACGCAAATTCAAGTTAAAAGCCGGTAAAATTGTACAGGACATGTTCCTGAGAAGCTATTGGAGTGCTCAAAGATGCAGGTCTTTATTCTCTACCAAGTTGAATATAGGAAAGTGTACGCCAGAGAATAACAAATTACGTTCAAACAGACATGAAACAACGAGGAAAGAGTTCTATTCGTATTTTAAAATTAGAGACGAAACAGTATTTAAAAATAAACTCTTACAAACATCCCGGAGTTCGTGCAACTTGAGTGGATCGAAGTGTAAAAAGCCGGAAAGAAACCCTCAGAAACCCTTCAAAAGGTTTAGAGTTTCTCTAGATATCCAACAAATAAGACTTGCACTAGCCGCCATGTTGGTAGCGGTGATGGGGGTTTTCTACTACAAACGACTGGTGGTGGATCCCATCTCGTCCAGAAAGAAGCTACACGCACTGACGGACGAACAGACCATGAAGTTGGGCAAGATTCAGAGTGACTATTACAAACGGAAGTACGAAGATCAAATCACAACTTCCGGAAAACAACACGAGCGGGCTAATAAGGTAATAATAATAAACATTTGTCATCACAATAACAAAATAATGAAAGAATAAACAAATTGTTCACAAAATAAAATATAGATACACTAAATAGAAATTAATTGAAGATAAATAATTCGGTATCTCAAACTGCACATTATAGGTTAGGACAATAGAGTAAAGGACTACTAAACTCAAAAATGATGTTCAGCGAAACATACCTGTTATAAATTTATTAATATAATAATAATATAATTAGAATTATAAACAGTCCCTACAGTTATTTGCCTAAAAGATCAAACATGAAATGTGCAACCATACACTGATTAGGTATTTTAAGCCAAGTAAAATGAATTGAGTGTAAAATTTAACCAACTTTTATCTGTTACTAAATAAGGATGACATGTTCCTTAGACTAAAAAATAGCCCCATAAACTAACTGATAAGTATGGATAATCCACCACAGTCAAATTAATACGAACTTGTCTAATATGGGATATATTTTTATTTAAGTTAATCCACACAATAAAAAATAACTACTTCAGAAATATCTCTAATTAAAATATGAAAAACTTTAAAATTAATTGTAGTTTTTTTAAATGTTCCCATGTAAAATATACAAATAGACAAACTTCTTTATCTGGTAAAATGGTCAAAGTAAAACTTTTTATAAAAAAGTAACATACTTTTAATGCAGAAAGGAATAACTCTCATACCTTTCTATCAATGGAGAATAGGCAAATAAACTTATATCGATATATATATATGATACTTTTATATATTGTGGATTGGGAACGCAGGTCTCGTTTCCTTCAGTCGAATACTATTTCCTAAAATTCCAAAAATATTCAGCAAAGAATACTTTTAATCTATTTATAATCTACCCACATTCCTATATTTAGAATTATAATTACAGAGGTATTTTAGACAAATTTGAAGACATGAAATGGCAACATACTACAATAGTATCAAGCCAGTATGAATAATTGAGTGTAAAAATGATTGTGGCGCGATCTTTAGTCGTACCAACTAAGGGCATGTCCTTAGAACTGTTAATTAATAGCCCAACAGTAAATTATTTAATGGCATCAGTTAAAGGCCGACCCACTCCTCAAATACGAACTTGTCTAATTTGAGGATGGAAGGGATACTTATCGATCCCACACAATCACTTAATACCTCGTCAAAATTCAGTAGTTATGCTTAAAAATTAAAAATCATAGTTTATGTGCATCAGCAGCTAACCAAATTCCCATGTAAATTCATCAGGTATGAAACTCTTATTGAAAAATGTAAACTTGTTTATGCTAGAAACCTCTTAAATTCACAGCAAAATGCTACTCTTTCCTTGGATTTGGAGAATGTATAACTCTCAAATTTATCGACATAATTATAAAATTGTTATATTTGATTTGGAAATTCGCTTATAATTGCTGACTTTTTACTTTTTCCTTTCGAATTTATATTGTCAACTACAATAAAGACTATTATTATTATTAAAAGACATGGTAGAGGCTTCCTAACCTTCCACAATCTAACATCATCCACTTATTCGCCCAGGTCGTGAACAAGTTGGTGAAGAGCAACTCACAAATGCCCGGCATGGAGTCAGAGACGCGCTCTTGGTCTGTGTACGTCATCAACGAGGCTGAGGCGGTCAAGTCGTACGTGCTGGCCAACGGCGACATTTTCGTCAGCTCCGCGCTGCTGCACGCTGTGGACGACGACCACCTTGCCGCGCTCATCGCGCATCAGCTGGCACACGTCTTGCTCAACCACTCCTCCGAGATGACCACGTGCAAGCGCATCCTCACATCCATCGCGCTCAACGTCCTCCTCCTAATCATCGACCTTGTCCCAGAGTTCATCTACGACACCGTGTATCCGATCCTCTCCAGAATGAGCGTATCCGCCTTGAAGAGCTACATGAGTCGGACGCTGGAAGAGGAGGCGGACAGCTTGGGGCTGGAGATCACCTCGAACGCGTGCTTCGACCCGAGGAAGATCGTGGAGTTCTGGGAGACCATGGAAGCCATGGGGATGAAGAACGTGCGGTTGCTATGGCAACACCCTCTGGACGTGTCCAGGTACAACTTGTTCCGAGGGATGCTGCCCAAGGCGGTCGACATCCTCCGCGAGAACTGCTCCGAGGAGGAACATCCGTTCAATAAGAAACGATTGTACGTATATAGGATAAGAAAGATAAGAATCACGTAAACAAAACAATAGTTTATAGGACATGATTCAGTTGCTATAGACGTAAACAATTACGTCATTGGTGTCTAGAAACCATAAGCCAGAAGGATCACCAGGGGATAAGGTGTTTTAATTTCAACGTTCAAAGAGTGTGTTCTAACTTAACTTAACATTTAATCAGGATGAAAAGACTTCTAAAAAGGTAATTTACACTACTTTGATTTCAGCAAAACTTCCGGATTGCCCCCAACAAGTAAAAACTGTTTCGAATTTTTCTGTAGCTTTCTGCTTCGCGGCTCAACCAACGAGGGCTGCTACGAAAAAGATATTCTAACGTTATTAACTAATTTAGCAAAAAAACTACACAATACAGTTTTTCTTAAAGTTTTTCTCTATCTCCAACGGGTACCGAGATAATAAAAAATCTATGTAGCTCCAATGTTAATCGTATGGAAGGTAAGGAAAATTTAATATCACTCTTACTGACCAATACCTTTGGATGAAACTTTGTATTTAGCCTCATGTGGTTGGTATCCATCAATTTATGCTTAAAAATCATAGTTTATATGTTTATCAAGGCAGCTAACCTGCATAGTTTTTTACCATGTTAATCATGTAGTGAATAGGCAAACTCCTTTATTTATGGACAGATGTTTATAAAACTACGGTCAAAATAAAAACCGTTATGCTAGAAACGCCTACTATTAATGTTCCTCACAGCAGCAAACCTGCATACTCTTTCCAATGTTAATCTTATGCAGAATAGCAAAACTCAATTATTTATTACGGATTTTGATCAAACCTGTTATATATTACAGCATTTTTATCTGTATGGAAATTCACCGAGTACGCAGGTTTTCTGCTTTAGGTATTACTAACAGTAAGCCCGTCCTTTGTACGGGTTGTTGGAATCAGTTTAAAGAAGAAAGCTTATCATACCAAAATGTAAAACTGAAATCGTAAAGAAATCAGTACAAAGAAAATAAATCAATACCCAGCTTTATTATTTAGAGTTACTTGACAATTAAACCATTATTATAATTGGTTATACTTTAAATAACTTTTTAATATAGTATGATTTCGAATCGGGTTTAAAATCAATGACCAATACAAACTAACTAATATTGATTTAACAGCTGATTGTTTATCTTTCTATTGAATCTTTAAAGTACAAAGATTATTACCAGTAGGTAGTTCATTGAGAATTAAATGCTTTTAAATGCTCGTTATTTACTTTTCAAGGGGTGGCTGGCTATTTCAAGCATTTACAAACCTTCTCTGGAATGTAGAGAATACATGAAATAAGTTTCATTGCAATCAGTTCTCCCGTTTTTTTCGGAGAAGACGGCGTACAATGCCTCCTGGAGCGTCACAGACAAACAGACAAAAATTGAGATAAGACCGGTTTCGGCTTCTCTAACGCACGAAAAGTAAAAATAACCAAAAAATTAATAATTCTAAGCAATGTACAGACAAAACTCTAATTTTATTTATATAGATTGATTTGGAAATTCACTTAGTACGCAGGTATGCTGCGACGGGTGTAGTCCACATTAAAATTAAAACCGTGCCAATAAATAAAATGGATGGCTGTGAATTATATATCTACAGTAATCAAGTCTGAAGCAATGCAGAATTAAAAATACATTAGAAACGTTCTTTGAGGAAGGTGAATTGGAATAAAAATGCGCCTTGTTTTGCGAAAGCTTTACCTCCGAACAGTTGAGTCTCTCATTTCGCATTCGTAAATTGCAGGCGTTAACAGTTTCATACAACCTTACAACTAACAACCTTTTCGAATTTTTTCTCGAATTACAACACAATCTTTTACTCTACGTAATTGCATATAATTCTGCTTTCAGAGACGAAAAAATGGACCGAGATGCTCGAGGGCATTGAAAATACTTTTTTTCGAGTGCTGATTCAAATAAAACGCTGCAGTGACTGTAAATACACAGAGTTTAAATCACGTATGTAACATTTATTTGTAAAAGTGTTTAATTTCATAATGAACCTTTATATAAATTGTGCTATAGATAATGTAATTTTTCTGAAAAAAAAACTGGAAAATGTTTAAAATAAACAGATCAAATGTGCACATTTATTGCTTTAATTTGTAGGCTAGTATTAAACGATAATTAATTTAAAACAGTTAATGTATTAGACCCCAACAGTTCATGAACGTATAAAAACTATAACCTTTAATATTCTGTTAGTAGTCTGTCTGTTGGTATACGTGTAGTATTTTATTATTATATCAACACTTTTTATATATTTATATATCTGTATTATACATTAAAAATATCCCATCCAATTGCTGAAAAATCTTAAAGTTGTCTAATTTTTCATTTTTTCAAGTCATATACAGAGTGTGCAAGATAAACATTTCAGTACTTCGGTGAGTGATTGGGTAAATTAATTGGAAGAAAAAAGTACCAATGGAGGTATGGCCTAAAATTTTCTCAAATATCCGCCATTTTGTATTTTCCACAATTTTGTTTTAATTCAAACATTTTTTAACCGATTATTTTTAAATTTGGTATGGTTTTACACTAGTAGACTCCTATTATTAAAAAATAACTAGCACGATCCAAGCTCAAAATCCTAAATAGCGGCTATTTAAAATTTTAAAACTAAAACACTTTATTAACGGTAAAATTACTTGATTAATTTTTAGTTTGAATTAATTTATAATAACTTAATTTTTCGTTTTTAGTTTAATTTAATTATCAAACGGCGACCGATGTACGTCGTGGAATTATTTTTATGCTCGATATATACGTTGCACATTATGTTGGGTTTTAAGGACTTGATTTTAAATTGAAATGATTAAACTGAAACGTTGCCGCATTAATATATTTAAAAACGAATATAGCCTATTTAACTTTTAGTTTTTATTAGATTTATAAGAGAATTCACATTAGAGATGTAAAAAACAATTCAGCGGAAAATAGTCATTGATTCTGAAGACTAGTGTTGAAGGACTAAAAGCTGCAAAAGGCACTACTCACTTCTGCCGCCCTAATACTCTTGGTGCTGGGTTGATGGAAGTGTGACGTTTGTTAACGTTTTGACAGGCTTCCTCCCTCCCCCCTTCCACTGACCATCTGACCATTGATCTTATCAACTGACCGTCTTTTACAACAGCTGATCGAACCATTCTTTTACGCAACCATTAACCATGAATTAATAAGGAAAAATACAACATATACTTTTGTCAATTTATGAATATTGATTATAAATAAATTACAGTAACATTGATGAACCTTTTTTAAGTAATAATGTTTAATTAAACAAACTTAGATTCGATTTGTTTGATTCGGTTTAAAAATCGGAAATGGTAGCTGGCTGCTACCTTACCACTTAATCTTAAAAATCAAATTTTGTGAATTGTGATTTTTAAGCGGGGATTTCCAACAGTGGATAATGAATGGAGTATGAACGGGTTACATGCAAGTACAACGACGGGTGGGGGCGGCATGTCACTCAATATATGACGTGTGCATTATAATTCATAACGAACAATGTTTGGGTAGCCAGGCACCATAAGGGCGTAGGAACCAGGGGCCGTGGTTAGGAAGTTTTCGGCGCGAGGAGGGTTGTGTCCCACCCCTCCCCCCACAATCGTGTTTTAGGAAGTGGGTTTACTACACTATTACACTACCACCACGCGGTGTGTTTTCTATATTCCAGTAGGAATGGAGTTTAATACAGAATGAATGGTAAAAAAACTATATAATTTACATATTTTGGTATTTCTGGCTCCGAAATAAAAAATAACACGGATAAGTTAAATAATAAATTTAAATACAGATATGGTACTCATGTTACATACTTAAAATAACCCTATAACAATTAAACTTATCACTATTTAATATTTCGAGTTGCTTAACATTTCAAATTACTGTAGGTCTATTTAATTCCACAAAACTATGGTGGTACAAATTCAAAAGTGCATAATGATTAATGCTGTAATGGATATAAAATAGTGAACGGTCTGCCAACTCCAGTAGAAGAAGATTAATGAATGAATTCGGTTGTTCAAAAACAAAGAACAGGAATCAGCTGATTGATATACACTGCTTCCGGCGCGTCGACCGACGCGTCACGTCGGAGGCGAGTACTACGGTCCTGCTACGTTCTGCTCGCCTGATACCTGCCGTGTTCCAGTAGGTCCGGAGCGCTCCCCACACACTCGATCAGCTGTTGCCGGACACTGCCCAGGGAGGGGGGGATGAGGAGCTATCGCTGTGTCCAGCCACACTGACCAATACTTACAGTACGCACGCAGGCAGTCTTGGCCCTTTCCTCAGGATCGGTAAACTACTACTGGAAAAACCATTCTTCCAAGTTATGGGAGGAATTGACTGAGTTCCAAAAATAGCCTCCCGCGATAACACGTTTACTGAGTGGAAGTAAAAAAATTATATTTAAATTCACTTAGGTCTTACTAAAAATATAATTTTGTTCCTAAACTGATCATTTTAATCTAGGAAAGAGAATGGTCAGAATTTTGTAACAACTATTCGGTTCAATTGCAATATTTATATTCTTAACAGTACAATAAGTTGATTTTCTTAAGAGACGTGGAGTTTTATTACAAACTACTGAATTTAATTATTCAAAGGACTTGGAAAAAGTGGACTGGCCTATTGAATTTATACACACCTTAAACTTAACCATAGCTAAAATTAATTTAATGAATTAGCCTTTAAGATGTAAATTTTTATTTTAAATTTTGCACAAGACAAATTTCCCACCTTTAGGTTATGTAAATATTGTGTTCCGAATAATACACACGTTAAGAAACCATTCATGTGATACGATAGAGAAGAAACAACTAAAAATGTCATTTTCAATAAACTTTTCAATTAAAAAATTATTTAAATTTAATTTTTAACCCTGTTTTGAATGAGAGATTTATCACAAATGTGCATCGTTAAAATCTATTTAAATTTTACGAATACGCAAGATCTTTCTTCATTCTGAGAGGAACGAATTAACAATAATTTTAAACATAAATCACACTGAAAATATCCGTTCATTTTTATAATGATGTATGATAATTTTCTTTAACAAAATGGAACATTTAATATGGAAAGAGGCAAAACGAAAAAAAACTAGTTTAATAATATTGTACTGGAAAAACTCAGGAAGAGCCCCAAAACCCACAAAAATAAATTCATAGTGTAGGCTGAAATAATTGTATGAAAATACAGTAGTTTATATAAACGTTTCTTTGTTATGTGGCATTTTTGTTGCGCCTGCAACCTAGTGGTGAGCAATATCAGAACGTGAATGTACGACAGACGAGTGTCACTAGTTTTACAGGCGTAACAAAATTATCGAAAAGGAGAATATAGTGCTTGACATTTTCTTATTAAAAATCAAAATTTGATTGCAACAAAAATTTAATTGATAGTTTAAGGTCCACCTATATGTAATTAACTAAAACAAAAGTATAGACTAAAATGCAAATTAAACACATTCTATGGATAAAGTACTGAATGAGGAAGCCTAATTTTAAATTAAATAAATAGTAGATAGTTTTATCAAATATTAATTTACAAAGAACAATAATTTGGTAGCAATGTTTTGAACGCTTAGTGTTTATGTTCATTTTTCCCCTTGTGGACTAAAATAAACCCTTAATATTGACAATCTGAATAATATTTATGATAATAGCAATGGATATATTACGGAAACGGAACTGAACGATCAGCTGACTCAACGATAACTTCTACCAACTCTACAACAATTAAGGTTTTGAGGTTAAAATGGATTGGTGTCAATGAAGTTGATTGCATTGTATTTATGTATTATTAGCGTAGGTAGGTGGTGAAATAATTAATGTATACATCTGGAGTAAAGTACATGCATTAGAAATCTAAACGATGTTTTACTCGGGAATACAAAATTACATTTTACTCCCACAAGTAACGAATTTGTTGACCTAATCAACAGACAGGAACCTTATCTGGTAGCCAATCGTTTACCTGTTACTAAATTATTTTCAGCTGATCTTGAATTATATTAAACTAGCTAACCGGCGAACTTCGTAACGACTAACAGTAAATACGTATTAATTTTAAGATTGACCACGTTCTGAAATCAAATAGCATTACGGCTTCGTTGTGAAAGATTAGACATTCTGGGTCGTGGTATAGTTAATAACAATACTGAAACTATAAGACAAATTCAAATCAAAGATCATTAAAATCGGTCCAGCCGTTTCTCGATTTACAAAAATGGTGTAACACGACTTTGTTTTATATAATATGCAATTTTTAATCATGGCATTTAACTTGACAGGAAATAAAAAATAGGAAAATAAACACCCAGAACTGTAAATTATCAACGTGGCAAGTAAAACTGTTAATTTTGTACAGTATTTATTTAATTTATAGTTTTAAATTGACGATTGATACAAAATGCATTGAATAGCAAATCACATTGCCAAGGGAAAGTAAACCAACAGCTGTAGCTTCAGAAATCAAATGTTTTGATTGTAGAACATTTTTAAACAAACTTAGTCCCCATAAGGATACCATTAGAAATTTTAAACGCCATTAAATGGAAATTGAATATACCTAAAGCATGATCGGAGCAGAGACGAATAAAAAAATCAAAGATCATTAAAATCGGTCAGCCGTTCTCTAATTATAAGTCTTTGTAAATTATTGCACATTGAAAACATAAACTATTTTATTTGCAATTGTTCTATTAAAAAAAGAAACAGTTGGAATATCTTACTGATGGTAGCACCCAAAAGGATAACCTTTAAGAAAATAGTAAAAAACAAAATGGTTTTGTTTGGTGAAATTTACGTACCATGTTTTAAACAAATTTCAAATTCTTTGCTAACGCAAATAAAATGCACATTAGTTGCTATATTTAGCATAGCAAAACTGTTAATATAAAGAAAATAATATCAATTTAGTATTGAGCTAAATAAGGTTAGAAAATTGAATATAACTCACCAATTATTTTACTCTAGGTTCAAGAGACGATATACTTGGGACACCAAAGATTATTTTTGGAAGTCAAAATCACTCACAACTATCTAAACACACTGGTAACGTTACACTTAAAACGAACCGATACGCACACTAAAAACCTACTGTTGCTCTGCACCAACAGGAAAGTTTACTCGCACAGTCCACAGCCTTCTAAATTCAGCATAATGTTCATAATCAGCTGATCATACATTACGTCTGATTTTTAATATTAGTCATATGGTAAAAAACTACACTCGTACTATATAAAGTTATTATAATTTTTTACAGTATTATTAATGAATAGTTTTTTTAAAGTATTTGTTGTTATTTTTTTACTACGGTACATAATATATTACTTAATGTAATGTAAAACTTATTTCAGCTGAATAAGATGTTATTTTTAGACATGGATATGTCTTAGCTCTGGGGAGAAGGTATTGGCAATCTGTTAGACCAAAATTTGAAACGGATGTGACGTCATAGTGACGTTTAGAGGAACTGAAAACATTTTCTTTGGACATATCAATGATCTAAGCTATTCCTTTAAGGGAAGTGAATACATTTTCATCAAAGGTCGTTTTCGAAACAGATTTGTTCCTTCAGGAGTAGTTAGACTTTCTTAAACTCCGTTTAAGAAGCCACGGACAGAGAGGGTCCCGTAACTGACGACGGATCGACGGGGGACTTTGTCCACCCTAACGAAAATAATTTTACCATGGACTTTTTATACCTTGGGACCTTCTGTCCTATAACTATCAGATCCCAACCATTAGATTAGATTATAGCATTGAAATGACAACCATACTACAATGTGGGTATTTTAAGCCAAGGATGAATGAGGATTGAGTGTATGATGATTGTGGCGCGATCTTGTAGTCTTGTTACTGACTAAGACTGACATGTTCCTTAGACAGGACTGTTAATTAATAGCCCTACAGCCGATGGCAACTAAGGAACCTACAGTTTAACGTGGAATCCGAACCACTGCCTCTGAATTATGAATTGGTCTAAACATGAGGATGGTCTTTGCGGATTAACGTAGTATTAAACAGTACTGAAGTTAATCCACACACCCACCGACCATCGCTCACATTTATCCACAATTCGTGACTTCCAAATAGCTGGATTACAGGATGACGTCACCATCCCAGTCAAAATAACCATACGGAGTACTTCTGAAGTGAACTGATTTCGAAATGAAACCTCTGTATTCTGAGGAGAAAATTCAAAACACCGTATTCAGAGGGAGAGGGACACACGGACACAGTAACCGGCCTGTTGTCTTGGAATGGTTGGAATCCGGAGGTGGAGGGAATTTCGCGTCGGTCGGTGTGGTTGCCAGCACTGTTGTCAGGTGGCGCGGCCGTAGTTCAAACCCGCGACCGCCGCTGTGCGCTGTGCCATTTGGCTGAACGCAGTCTCGTCAGTGTCGAGTCTCGGAGCGTATTGGTCAGAGCGAGAGCGCGCGGTGTGTGGCGAGATGAGTCTCTAACTCTAGTTGCGCGTTCACTTTCATCATGGCGGTGGCCGGCAACACGAATCTCGCCAAAGTCATCCACGACACTGTGAACATTCCGGAGAAAATAACCGAGCTGCCGGACTCGCCTAGGTCGTTGAAGTTGTCCAAGGTTCAGGAGTCGCCCAAAATTACCAAATCCGATTTCGCGAAAAAATTAGCCGAAGCCAATCAAACGCCGAAACTTACTCCGAGGAACACTCCGAATTTGACTCAGTTGAAGATCGCTTCCGAGATGAAGAATGGGAAGACTACAGCGCCCTCACCCTCATCCACCCCCCGGAGCACGAACAGCGTCAAGTCCGCCAAGGGGGAGGAACGCCCGCTGCTGGGGCCCTCGCAGAAGATAGTCATAGTCCCCGTGGGGAAAAGCGAGGGAAGAACTCAAGTGCAAGTGACGGTCGGGAGTACCAGCAGTGACTCGAGCGATGGGAAAAGGACTCCTCCGAGGAAACGAGCCATGAGCTCCGGGAAGAGAAGGCAGGAGACGGCTCTGAGGACGACCGGGGACCGAGGAGTCAGGATGTCGCCGAGCCTGAAGTCTCTGAGAGGTCCTGCGGAGCTGGGCAAGTTGAGGTGTAACGCCTCCTGGGCGAGTTTCACGTTCCCGGACCCCGCTACGGGTCGACCCCTCAGCGACGTCGTGTCCGTCCGCTCGCTGGCGTCCATCGGCATGGGCTCCACGGACGGCAAGAAGCTGACCATCCGCAGGGTGCCTACGTCGCCCACGGAGCTGCTCAACATCGTCGACCCTAAGACGTGAGTACCCCTCTAATCACTCTAGTGTTTCAAGCTTCCTATAATTTAAAGGGTATCAGTGGACTGACATATCTAAATATCATTTAATAATTTATTGTTTAAAAAATAATTATCCAATTTCTGAAAAAAGAAGAGAAACAAAATTCAATTAATTGTTAGAATTATATGAGGGGACCCCCCACGGTAATATCAAGCTTTTTGAATGGGTTTTGTTGTGTGATGTGACTTTACGCTTAATACAATTAATTGGTTTTTTAATATTCTCCATTAGAATAACTTTCCTCTTGAACCGATGGTCGTAAACAAATAATTTAAAATACTATTTTTTTAGTTTTTAAGCCGGTTTTAAAGGCGGCAGTCAATCTGCAGTCAAAAAATATTATTTTTCGACATTTAAAAGAGCACATAACATTTAAACCGTAATTTTTAGAGTCATGCGGATGGTGTCATAATATTTAGTACTCTGTGCACTATAAAATATCAAATCTTTATCAAAACCGTTAGAGCCATTTTTAAAAAATTTAGATTTTTCATGTTATTTTAGGGTTTAGATTAGATTAGATTATTGAAATGGCGACCATACCACAAGGTAGGTGTATTTTAAGCCAAGTATGAATGAGAATTGAGTGTAAGATGATTGTGGCGCTTTAGGGGTGAACTACTCTTAAAAATAAAAAAATCCAAAATATGGAAAAAACACCTGGAGATACGGTTTATGTATACATACTTACCGAATTTAATCTAAAATCGAACCAATGGGGTAAGCTGTGGGTCTGTACAGTGTATACAACCAGACACTCACACGCACATATAGACAGACAGACACATGGACGGACAGACATCACGTATAACCCCCCTTGGATTCAGGTGACCCCAAACGGATATATCCACTCCCTACTTAAATTCAAAAATTTTGACGAAAACAATACTTTCTCCATATACTTTGTATGAGGGAAGAACTTAAAAATATTACTGACAAAAACCAGCTGATTCAAGATCAATAATTTATATCCTAAATGAATAAAATCAGCTGGGTCCAGTGTCGCTCGAAGTTTTGTTAGGATTTCGTTCAGGATCAAACAGGTGACTTTAAAATCATGAAGCGGGTGCCATAGAATTAACCACATTACACCCACACAATCCTAAATATTGAAAAGCTGTGACGAAAGTACAGTACAAGGTAGAGTCTAATGAAGTAATCTGTTTTATGTTTTCCACCATATTAATGTTTCCGGCCACTAAATGTCAGGGCAAGTGAGGGAAATCCTTAATCAAATAAAGTGTCAACCTTGGGCAACGTCCTCAGTAGACGAGAACTGTAACCTTAGTGCTATGTGTACCACTCAAGTTTTTATATCACAATTATATAGTCGTTTTCTTCCGTTATAAGTGAGACTTCAAGTATAGCAATTAGATTAGATTATTGAAATGGCGAACCTACCACAAGGTAGGTATTTTAAACCAAGCATGAATGAGGATTGAGTGTAAGATGATTGTGGCGCGATCTTGTAGTCTTGTTTCTAACTAAGATTGACATGTTCCTTAGACAGGACTGTTAACTAACAGCCTAACAGTAAATGGCACACAGTTTAACGTGGACGAACTGGTCTAATTTTTAGGATGGTATTTGTGGATTAACGTAGTATTCATAGTGCGGACGTTAATCTTCACAAGAGAACACTACACTCACCGACCATCGCAACTATCCACAATTCGTGACCTCCAAGTATCTGGATTTATATATTTTTATGGCACAATATCATAAAGGTTTCTCGGTAGCAAATTGAGTTTTTTAAAGCTGGAAAATATAGATACAAAGTTGGTACCTCAAGTAATTTCTGCTAATTCAAAACGTCCTAAATATATCTGAACGTTTCAAGTTTGAACCAAATTTTTATTAAAAAATATTTTTTACTTGACATTAAGTTACCTGGAATACGGCTGGAAAAACGAAAAACATTTTAAATGCTTGGGTTTAAAACGAATCGGTTCAGAATGAATCACCTGTTGGGCTATTAATTAACGGTCCTGTCTAAGGAACATGTCAGTCTTAGTCAGTAACAAGACTACAAGATCGCGCCACAATCATCCTACACTCAATCCTCATTCATACTTGGCTTAAAATACCTACCTTGTAGTAAGGTCGTCATTTCAATAATCTAATCTAATAGGTTTTATTTCACAAAATTACACTTTTAAAAACTTACAACAAACATGAACGAGTACAACCGTGAAGCAGTTCGCCTCACGAAGGAATGATTCATAAACTATTAGTGGATTTGAAGGCCGTCAACTCGCTCTCTATCGTGATGGGAATGTTATTAAGTTGCCATTCACCGTTTCCTACTGTACCGTGTGTCGTCTGCTAGTGAGGGTTCACTGAGCAGATTACAAAGAGGAAATAAATTTGAACTTTATACGTAACAAAATGTCCAGATTCTCGAATGCAAATCCGTATACAGTCGAATGATAGTGAGCGGTGGGACCGTATTATTGTTTCTTATTCCTCTACTCGGCTGTGGTTGTAAAATTATTAATTTACTTCTTTATTTTCTAATTAAAAAATACATAAATTACACAACAAATAAACATAAATATACGATGTAACAAAAGTTTAAAAATTTGCACATTTACACCAAACTCAGTATTTAAATATATGTGACTAACGGTAAACCCCGTCCTTTGTACGGATTGTAGGATTCAGTTTAAACAAGAAAGATTATCATACTAAAATGTGAACCTGAAATCCTAAACAAATCAATACAAACAAAATAAATAAATACCCAGCTTTCTTATTTAGCATTACTTTACAATTAAAAAGATTAGAACATGTATACCATAATTAACTAGTTATACATTAAAATAGCTTTTAATATGGTATGATTTCGAAATGGGTTTAAAATCAATGACCAATATAGAGTAACTAATATTGATTTGACAGCTGTTTGTTTTTATTTCTATTAAATCATTAAACTACAAAGACAATGATATTACACTAGTTATTCATAAAATAAGCTGTAATTTACTTTTTTTAATCAATTTAAAGCATTGAAAAATTTTCTCTTGAATGTAGAGAATACATTAACTAAGTTTAATTGTTATCAGTTTGTTTTTTCAAAGATATTAAATATAATCACAGACAAACAGACACAAATTGTAATAAGACTGGTTTCGGCTTCTCTAACGCACGAAACATAAAAATAACTAAAAAATGAATAATTCTGAGCAATGTACAGACAAAACTCTAATTTTATTTATATAGATGTACAAGGTAAACCTGGAAAAACGTTTTAAGTAGGAAAATAAGTTAAAGATTCCAAGGCATGGTCTGAAAGGAACCAATCACTTGAATAAATCATATAATACAGTGCTAAAAATGTATAAAATAAAATACACTAACTTAATTGTTTTATATCAGAATGTACCTGGACTATCTAGCATGTTGCATCGGTCCAATTTTGTAACTCCACAAGAAACCGTACTCACATTTGCATCAATGTTCTGATAACCTCGAGTTTGCTCAAAATTCTCTCAATAAACCTCGTTGTTGAGAGGAATCAAACAATAGAAGTGTTGTGTTGATGTACGCTTGTAAGTTGTCAGTGTTGCCAACTATCACTCACCAAACTAGTAGGTTTGTGTGGTGTTGATGTACGCTTGTAAGTTGTCAGTGTTGCCAACTATCACTCATAAAACTAGTAGGTTTGTGTTGTGTTGATGTACGCTTGTAAGTTGTCAGTGTTGCCAACTATCACTCATCAAACTACTGTAGTAGGTTTGTGTTGTGTTGATGTACGCTTGTAAGTTGTCAGTGTTGCCAACTATCACTCATCAAACTAGTAGGAACGTAAATACGGTTACAACTCAATGTGTTACATGATCCTTTGTTACCGTAACTTATGAACCAATATTGTATATCTTATCACGACAGGAACACAATCACAGTTTGTGTGTGTATGTTGTAAGTTTGTCTCGTATTTGTTCCAAAATGTTGTAACAATAAAATGAAGTTTGTCTTTGATGTACGCTTGTAATGTTAGGTTGCCAAGTTTCTCTATCACAAAAATAGTAGGTGCGATGGATTTACCTCATAATATGGCAATATCAGTAATAACAGTCAATCAATACTTGTTTAGTGTTGTATTCTCCGTACTTAACACGAGTTGAACTAGTTTTTCTAATTGAAGACAACAACTACTGAACTTCAAAACAACGTTTTTGTAGTTACTGTTTATTAAACTTTCATATTATATATACTTTACGAAACTAGAAATGAAAAATTATTGAATTTCAAATATATCAAAAATAAAAAAAAAAAAAAAATAAAAAAAAAAAAAAAAAAAAAAAAAAAAAAAAAAAGTAAAAAAAAAAAAAAGAAGAAAAATACAAAAAAAAACAAAGACAACATAGAAAACAAAAAAAAAAAAAAAAAAAAATAAAAAAAAAAAAAAAAAATTCTCTAACTAATAACACCTCATACTTCATCAAGAAACAACATATGACCTTAAAAAACACTACACTGTTTAGATATACTGTATTTTATTTTTAAGGTTAAATGATTACTGTGCCCATGGGGTTATCCCCGAAACACGTGTCAGAATTAAATAAACGAAATTTTAACGACTATTGTTTTTGGACTCTGGGCACCTACAGACGAAAAAATAACATGGTCTCGGGCTTAAGTCTTACCATGAGACCTACGGTAAAAACTTCTTCCCTGTGGGAAATTCGCTAAAAATATAATTGTGTAAATAAATGTAAATAAAAATAAACTAAACAAAATGTAGAGTGAGGATTGTATTTTTAGTAGAGGAATTCAAAGCTCTACAATTGCCAATAACGGTTTAATCGAGAGAAGTTTATCACGCGCAATAAAAATGAGTAAACCAGGATAAAACCACTCCGAAGAAAAGTATAGCGAAGCTAAAACAATAAGTGATATTTGAATATAGTTGCGAAAATCTAAAACAACTTTCATTGTTCTTCTAAATTTAATAATATCGTGGAATTTTAGTTTCTAATTCCGCAATTTTGTTATTCATGTTCTTTACACAAGAGCATTTTTATGCTACTGTATACATTGCTTATAGTATTTTTTTATACACAAAAGCTTATTTACGTCAAAGGTCATATTTTTTGTCTTGTCCTATAACTATAACCATGTTTATATTTTTATGGTGTACACAAGAACAAATTTTAGGTTCTGTAGGCTATATCTATTAAAGGACATAGTTTTAAGTATAAATTCAAGTGTGTAATGAGGTTGTAAACGCTACTGTTCTACTACTAAAGATAATTCATTTACTAGGATTTTACACCTTCCACTGAAATAAGTTATACTTTCTTTGCTTTCGTGTGATTCCACGAAAATTCAAGCCACGAAAAGTGTGAAGCGCGTGCCTTTCTGCCGTGGGTTTGTTTGGCCTACAAATACAGATAAGAGCGAGACCTTGGTGATAACATCAGCGTGATAAGTGATAACAGACGTGCACTGATGTCTGCACGCCTCCACGCCTCCCTGTTATCTGTCGCCCGATCAGATGATGTTTGCGAACGATCACACCTCTGTGGGAAGAGAGGATAGGATAAATATACAGGGGCAGGAGTATCCTTCGAAGGGTATTGAGGGATCAACCAAAGGGAGCATTTAGGGAAAAGTTTGAAATTCGAACGTTTGTAATTTTATATCCTGACGACATTATAAATATCAACGAAAAATCTCCTCGGAGAGAGGAGTTGATAAAAGTAGTCAAACTCTACTGTGGATGTGCTATTTGAATGTGTGAGTGTGGATGCGCCATGTGAATTTGTGAGTGTGGATGTGCCATGTGAATTTGTGAGTGTGGATGTGCAATGTGAATTTGTGAGTGTGGATGTGCCATGTGAATGTGTGAGTGTGGATGATCCATGTGTGAGTGTGGATGATCCACGTGAATGTGTGAGTGTGGATGATCCATGTGTGAGTGTGGATGATCCATGTGGTTTTGTGAGTGTGGATGCGCCATGTGAATGCGCTGTGTGAGTGTGGATGTGCCATGTGAATATGTGAGTGTGGATGCGCCATGTGAATGTGTGAGTGTGGACGTCCCATGTAAATTCGTGAGTGTGGATGAGACATGTGAATGTGTGAGTGTGGATGTGCCATGTGAATATGTGAGTGTGGATGTGCCATGTGAATATGTGAGTGTGGATGTGCCATGTGAATTTGTGAGTGTGGATGTGCCATGTGAATATGTGAGTGTGGATGAGCTATATGAATGTGGATGTGCCATGTGAATATGTGAGTGTGGATGAGTCATGTGAATATGTTAGTGTGGATGTGCCATGTGAATATGTGAGTGTGGATGTGCCATGTGAATATGTGAGTGTGGATGTGCCATGTGAATATGTGAGTGTGGATGTGCTATTTAAACGTATCAGTGTGGATGTGCCATGTGAATGTATGAGTGTAGATGAGCCATGTGAATATGTGAGTGTGGATGTGCCTCTTTCTTTTAGATTAAGTAAAAAACAACGATCAATAAGATTTATGATTCGATTAACGATTCTATTCACGGTCGCAATTATGCAATTTTATGACTAATATAAATTTGTAGTACTTCATTTAATCGATGATGTAAAATTGCAATAATTTTCATACTTTTATTAAAGTAATTTATAAAGGTCCTTGACACAGGAATAGTTATGAAGCTTTACCCGACCAAGGCAGACTGGCTTCAAGGCTTCATGCTAATGACTCTTTAATCCCAGCTACTTATAATGCACGTGATAAAAATATTAATAAGCAAAGATAGTTTAATAGGGTACTAATCTTTAAATACCGATTAGAAACGTTCATTACAATTTTAATAGATCTTGTATAATTGATATCAATTAATTTTTTCGTAGTAAAACATTTCGCCCAGTAAATTACAAAGTAGATAATTTATCTTTTGATTTACTTTTTCGTGGTAAACTAATATTAAACTAAATTTATTTCTTTGCAGTATAAACGTTATTGGATGCAGCTATTATAGCATTAAATTTAATAACTCTGTATCAATCCCATCTCACGATCTTGTTCCTTCATGTTCTCTCGAGTCTACTTGGAAATGTTACCAATTCAAATTCCATGGAGTTCTCCATCATATGCCCTTGCATCCTATAATTTGACAACTTCTTTAGGATATGTTTAGAGGACAGAGAAACGTGCTTGGAAATCTCACTTTACCTCCTTGTACCTGTTTTTATAGGTTCTTGAGTATATCTGGACCCCTCCAGGTATCAAATATTGCATGGATATCTCACTTTTACCTCATTTGGATCTGTATTTTGTCAGCCTCTTGATTATATCTAGAGAGGACAGTGATTAATATTCCTTTTACGGTCTTGTACTGTTTAACGCGATGACCTCCTAAGTCTCAGTTTTGAAATATAAATAGTTTTGAAGAAGATTACAATCCTTTTGACAATACAGTATTTTCCCTCAATCAAGCTCCCAGGGATCCAAAAGTCTCTCTCTTGGGAAGTCCTCCTAAATTACAGTAGAAAGATCATAAACAATTTTCTAAAAAGTATCTGTACTGAATTTGGGTTAACCAAAAGACTTCGTAGGATTCATAAGAAGTAAACAATGCGAATATATTCACATCGGGCTCTATATCGTTTAAATTAAATTCATAAATAGTTTACAAAACGTAAACAACTAGTAAACATAACAAGCACCTGTAATTGCGTAGTCAGAGATATAGTATTGTTTCGTGAAACCATTAATCCATTTCCATACGAGGGAAGTAAAGTTTTGTTCAGTTGGCAATTCTGTTCCGGATACGTCACAAGGTTGGTAGCAGTGCACACTCACGCACGTAGTTTAATAGTTCTAATCATGACATCTCCTATTGTTGGCCAATAAACGTGTCTTCCGACATGCGTGCAAAGCATATTCGTCCCTAGTCTGTATAGTGTACTATTCATGTATTGAAATAAAATAATAAAAATATTATATACATAAAATATAGTACTTAATTCATTTTATGGATGAAAAGATATGAAATGAAGTACATTTTCAACACGTTTTGATTAGGAATGGTATAAACCCCTAGCATCAACAGGTAATTTGAGTGATTATATTCATTGATAGCTCATTTACAAGTAGCGACTAGGACCAGATTAGAACCGGTGACTTATGAACTATGAAACTCGCGTTATAGGTTAGATTATTAAAATGGCGACCATACCACAATGTAGGTATTTTAAGCCAAGTATGAGTGAAGATTGTGTGTAAAATGATTGTGGCGCGATCTCGTAGTCTTGTTACTGACTAAGGCTGACATTTTTCCTTAGACAGAACTGTTAATTAATATCCCAACAGCCGATGGCAATAATGGACCTACAGTTTAACGTGGAATCCGAACCACTGCCTCTGAATTATTACGAACTGGTCTAATTATGAGGATGGTTTTTGCGTGTTAACGTAGTATTCAATAGTGCGGACGTTAATCCACGCAAGAGAACACTACACCCACCGACCATCGCTCACAACTAATCACAATTCGTGACCTCCAAGTAGCTCGACTATAGGACGACGCCACCGTTTCAGTCTATCACTACTGAGATATCCTGTCACGAAATTATGAGAGTTCAAATTAAAAAAAAAACTTGAATAAGACATTTCTAGAGAAAAGCGATTATTGGTTTGGTATGAATTGGTTGTGGTAAATCAGTTTGAAATCTTGTTTAAAGATTTTAACTTAGGTTTTTTATGTTTTATCGTTTTAATCCGAAACAATCCAACCCTTAAAACTCTCAATGTTTTTTAATTATAACCATTCATGGCTGCCAAACAGAAAGATAGTAACCGGTTGATTTGTTTCAAGAGTCAAGATCCAAGATCTAACCTATTTCCCACAGAGAAGTAAATACAAACATTGTTCAAATAAAAACAGACATTTTAATATTTCTTTAATACAATTACAAAAACAACACACAAAAATTCCAAAACTAATAATATTTTTAGGTTATGTTCTTGGTATTTGCACTTCCATTTTAGTTTGCTTTTGTTTGTAAACAATGTAATTATGAATTTTCGCAAGTTAGGTTAGGTTACACAACGAAAACATCTGATTTCATAGTAGTGTAACGAAACATTTGTATTACCTTTTAGCTTATAACAGCAATGAAAATAAAACGTTTCTTTGCGAATCAGCTGTTTGTCCAACACGAGTATGGAATCCGTGTGTTTATTCATTCACAATACAGAGCGTCATTTTGTATCTCTCATGTTTTACTTACTCTCTCTTCTCCCGTAGTTCAGCGTACAGCGTGCAACTGTACTAAACTTGTTGAGCATCAGAGATAGTCTGTCATATAACTGAATTGGTTCAGAACCTTAAACGATTAACGGCTCTCGACTGGAGTGGGCGACCCGCTGGTGATACCCGTTATCACCACAAGTAGCTGTTATCTGCGTGATAAGCTTTTGCCGGTTCCCGCTTCAATTATCATAACAATTGCAGCTAGAGAAAGCATTTGTGCTCGTAAAACGGCATGCCACCGGAATACAGATCACATACACAATTTTCAACAATACAATATTAAGTTCTGTTCTATGGTGACGTCATCTTTTAATCCAGCTTGGAGGTTACGAATTGTGGATAGTTGTGAGCTATGTTCGGTGGATGTAATAATCTTTTGTGTGGATTAACGTCCGCACTATTGAATACTACGTTAATCCGCGAAGAAAATCCTCATAATTAGACCAGTTCGTAATAATTCAGAGGCAGTGGTTTGGATTCCACGTTAAACTGTAGGTACCTTAGTTGCCATCGGCTGTTGGGCTATTAATTAACAGTTCTGTCTAAGGAACATGTCAGCCTTAGTCAGTAACAAGACTACAAGATCGCGCCACAATCATCTTACACTCAATCCTCATTCATACTTGGCTTAAAATACCTACATTATGGTATGGGCCATTTCAATAATCTAATCTAATCTAGTTTAACCGTAAGATACCGTAATATAAATATTTCTGAAGAGTAATATATGTTTTGATACATCAACAACCGTCCGTGAATGTCAATAATCCATTGAGTCCAAAATAATAATCAATGTTTTATCGTAAAAGTTGTAAAAAGAAGATAATATCTGTATATAAAAACGTTAAAGCCCTCACTCATCATTGATTCTCCCACTTCCCAATTACTTAGGAGGCTGAAATTTGGTATACTGGTTCTTTAGGCTTAAAATAGGAAAGTTTAATAGTTTTTATAGCGATTTTCCCATAAATCTCTACTCTATAAGTCTTCAAAGTTTCCATGTTAATCTTATGGGAAATCATTTTCTTTTGGATTCCAACATATGTTGTCTTACTCCTAAGGTATAAACAGCAGCTGTTTTTATTTGAACCATTGAGCAAGCAAAAGAAGCAAGCATAAAATAGTACTCAATGGTATCTAATTACTGTATAAATAGGAATTTTCTAGTACAAATTTTAGGGATTATGTTTTATGATTAAAAATCAAATGTATTAAAAATAATTACAATGTTTATACATATTACGTTTATTATAATAATCAGCTGTTGTAGGCATATATTTTTTATATTTTCATTTTGTTATCTGAAATGTATAAAAGGTTGATATTTGATTTTGTGTGTGTGTGCGTGTACGTGCGAGAGTGTATTTACCAGGCTGTAAAATGATCAAAGGTACTTTGGTAAATAGTCTGTCTCAATTTGTCATATGTTTTAATGTTTCAAAGTCCATATGAATTCACTCATTTCGTACAAATTTTTTGCTTAAAATACCTGGATAGGCCGCGAATTCAGAAAGGTAATAATAATTATACTATATTTTATATTTACCAGCGAACCTAAACCTGAATAGTCTGTTTTGAACAATAAACTTAATTAAAATGTTGAGTGTTCAATGTCTCATTTCAATGTTCAAAATATATTTATCTAGCTGACCCGGCGAACTTCGTACCGATAATAATTAAAACATTTGATTTTAAATCATAAAACATAGTCACAAAACTTCCCTCTGAGAAATATTATATTTATACAGTAATTAGATACCATTAAGTACTTACTATTTTATGCTTGCTTCTTTGGCTTGCTTATTTGTTCAAATAAAAAAACAGCTGCTGTTTGTTTATATCTTAAAAGGTAAGATACATATGTTGGAATCCAAAAAAACTATTTCTCCATAAGATTAACATGGGAACTTTGAAGACGTATAGGGTAGAGATTTATGGGAAAATCGTCACAAAAACTATTAGACTTCCCTATTTTAGGCCTAAAGAACCAGTATACCAAATTTCAGCCTCCTAGGTAATCGGGAAGTGGGAGAATTAGTGATGAGTGAGTGAGTGAGGGGTTTGAATTTTATATATACAGATACCATTAAAAATACGCAAAACATGTTCTAAAGAAGGGCTGTATTATTTCACAAACCCAGGCTAAATTAAACCAAAACCTGAAACAAAGCAGACATTGCGAACTGTCTGGTCTGACTAATGGTAGGTACACAAAAAGTGAATTTAAAAGACCAGATAGCTTCATACCGGTCTACACGCGAGACCTTGGACGGTCAACCACTCCACGAACTGTGAGATGGGTCACGGATTTGAGCCAACAGCCTTAGTCTGCAATTGACAGGATTTTGTTGTTTCAGGGATGAAATAATTTTGACCCTTTTGGCTTACCCTGTATGAGGGGCTTCATTAACGCCCCGGTCGCTTCATTCTTCTGTCTTTAAAATTTTCATAAATGTTTTAATGTTTCAAGTCCACATGAATTCACTAATTTCTTACATATATTTTGGCCTAAATACTTGGATAGGTCTCACATTTAGAAAGGTAATAATAATATTATCTATAATATTATAAAGAAGAGGTTTATGTATGTTTGTGGGTTTGCTGTGGCAAGTAAACGTGAAAAATACTGAACCAAACAGTTTGAAATTTTACACAAAGGTAGATCTTAAACTCAAGCAACACATAGGCATACTCATTTCCTTAAAATCCTCTCGGGCTACGCCCTGTTAACGTCCTAAGTTTCAATGTCTACATTTTTAGAGAATGAAAACATAAAATTACTTGAATGTCAACAGCTGTGATCACTAAAATTTGACAGTTCGGGAAGAAGAAGAAGAAAGAGCTGCCGTGACCGTCCTAGGTTTCAATGTTTACATTTTATAATGACAACATCCGTTTGCTCTATATTTCGACAGTTCGGGAAGAAGAAGAAATAAAGTTGATTTTTCAGATAAATTGCTGGATCGAAATTAGTGAATTATTTGAAATAGTGGAATGGTAGATTTTAAGTTTTTTTCCGACGACTGTCTCTATTACGTTAATCCTTATCCTCTCCCAATATTTGACAGATGTTACTTTGTCATGTTGTAGACACTCGTGTTTTGTCATTTTGTAAACAATGAAGAATTAATTAACAATAACTTAAATGTATCAGTAGAGCCTAAGGACACCTCTCAGCCTTTTTTACCCGTGCAAAGAACTGGTACTTTGGCTAGTATTTTATATTTGCCAGCGAACTTAAACCTAATAAGTCTGTTTTGTACATTTCTGCAAAGCGCGACGGGCAACACTTTTAAGTTAAAAAGAAATAATTTACGTTTCGTGAGATTGAAAATACTTATAAAATCTAACCTTTATATATTCAACATTCAATATGAACCAAGACTGTAACTCACCAGTAATTAGTAAGATTCTAGTAACAAAGGAAGGCGGATGTCGCAGTTTTTCTTCTTTCGACCTCAGATAGAGCGGAAGTACAGTTTATGTTGTTGTGACATCACTGGAGGATGTCGCTCCCTATCGGCCGATCCTGCAACTATGCACTGATAGCCTCTTTGATTGACACTTGAATTATACAATTACCTGCGAATTTTGGCTGTCACGTCGCTAAAGCGCTGTCAGTTTTTCCAATGAATATTTTTACTCCTTTCATAAAATTATCTTTGAACGTTTTATTCAAGGTCTTATGAGTCGGTAGTGCCTTCGCTATTTTTTCATACTTCTCACATGAAAACGTAATTCAAAAAATCTCAGTGATTGTTTTACCGGAAAACCTTGCATATGCACTTGGTGCCATTTGAAAGATATAAAGTAATCATGGTTAGATTAGATTAGATTATTGAAATGGCGACCTTACCACAAGGTAGGTATTTTAATCCAAGTATGAATGAGGATTGAGTGTAAGATGATTGTTGCGCGATCTTGTAGTCTTGTTACTGACTAAGGCTGACATGTTCCTTAGACAGAACTGTTAATTAATATCCCAACAGCTGATGGCAACTAAAAGACCTACAGTTTAACGTGGAATCCGAACCACGGCCTCAGAATTACGAATTGGTCTAATTATCAGGATGGTCTTTGCGGAATAACTTAGTATTCAATAGTGCGGACGTTAATCCACACAAGAGAACACTACACCCACATCTCTATCCACAATTCGTGACCTCCAAGTAGCTGGATACAGGACGTCGCCACCGTCCCAGTTTAATTTAAACCTTTGATTGATTCGTATAGGCAGTCCAAACACACAAAAAATCGAACAGGTTCGCATTTTCGGATATCGATACAAGAAAACCGATAGTCAATATCGCATTTTAGGATGTCGAAACAAGAAAATCGATAATCACTGATAATATTGTATCATTCCCAGTATAGTATCATAGAATATAGGACACGGATGTGTTTAGAATGCACTTAATATACAAAAAAGCCATCGAAGCGCGCGATATCTCGGAAGCGGGTCGTGGCAGCCGATCAGCTGATCAGTTAATCAGCTGATGTCGGAGGGTTATCCGCCAGACCTCTCCTCGTAAATCTCCTTCTGTATATTTTAATTAAGACTCATTAATACTTGACAGCTGTGGTTATTGTCGAGATATCGGTAATTTACTGTCCTTACATAAATCAGTGAAATGATAACTTTGCTTTTCTTAATTTTATTTCATTTACTTGTATACTGTACAACACGTGTTCATTTTACGAGACATTTTTGAGAAATTTGGATTTTTCACGTGATTAGGGGTTGAAAAATGAAAAACCGACCGGGTAAATATATACATACATACCAAGTGTTATATAAATCGGATCAATGGGATAGGCTGTGGATTAGTACATATCCAGACACACACACAGACAGAAATAACGTCGAAAACCACCTTTTTGGATTCTGGGGGCCACAAAACAGATATATACATTTTTAATTCAAATTTGAAAATTTTGACGAAAGCAATACTTTCTTCATCACATACTATGTATAGGCTAAGGGTATAAATTCATTATCTAAGTAGTTATCTTTTTAATAGAAAAAAATATTATTAAAATTATTAGAGAGAAGTATATTTTTTACAAAAGAAAATAAAAATAAAATTGTATTTCCTATATAACCACTTTACCTATTTTGATACTAAATCATGGTATAAAAACTATCGACGATCAATGTTTCTCCTACACAGTAAGTCTTGTTCTTTCGGGGCTAAAAGCCAATCCAGCTGATGAAGACTCTAAATATAAACTCTTTAAATCCTCCAATAGTAAAAAAATAGTCTACATCAAGGCAAGATATCAGCGTAGTTTGGTTAGAAACGATTTTAAGGCAACTATTATTGAAGGCGCTAAACGCAATATGGCTACACGGGGTGCGATATTGCCGCCAGCGCCTTGCAACCGTCACTATTAAAACTTGAACACAATTTAATGTGTTGCCCAACAAAGCGCATTAGAACTGATTTAGACTGTTGCGGTGGCGTATCCTGTAATCCAGCTACTTGGAGGTCATGAATTGTGGATAGATATGAGCGATGGTCGGTGGGTGCAGTGTTCTCTGATGTAGATTAACGTCCGCACTATTGAATACTACGTCAATCCACAAAGACTATCCTCATAATTAGACCTAGTTCGAACTCCACGTTGAACTGTTGGTCCCTTAGATATATCATTGACTGTTGGGCTTTTAATTAACATTTCTGCATACGGAACATGTCAGTCTAAATCAGTAACAAGACTACAAGATCGCGCCACAATCATCTTATACTCTATCCTCATTCCTACTTGGTTTAAAGTCCTACCTGGATAGACCACCATTTCACTACTAACTACTTATAACTGCTAGATTTCATTTATAACTGTTTATATCGAACAAAACATTCAGTTTTATTCATGGTCTAAACATCAGCTGATTTATTTTTCGTCTTAAGAATACCGCATGTCTTTGGATCTCATTGCTTGTAAAAATAACGAAAGAAATATTGTATATACTTCCCTGTGGGAAATAGGTTAGATCATTGATATGACAAAGATAATGTTTTAAGTTCCTCCAAACAGTGTTACAGCCATATGACGTCACTAGGCATATGACGTAACTGTTTCAAATTTTGGTCTCGCAAATTGCTAACACCCTACCCCCCAAGAGCTAAGACATATCCATGTCACAAGTGTCACACATATGCCTCTAGGATCGCCAGCCGATGCCTCCCACTTTCAAGGGACCTGATCTGCAGCGGTCCTCACTATTGAATACTGCGTTAATCCGCAAAGACCATCCACATAATTAGACCAATTCGTAATTAAAAGGCCGTGGTTCGGATTCCACGTTAAACTGTAGGTCCCTTAGTTGTCATCGGCTGTTGGGCTATTAATTAACAATCCTGTCTAAGGAACATGTCAGCCTTAGTCAGTAACAAGACTACAAGATCGCGCCACAATCATCTTACACTCAATTCTCATTCATACTTGGCTTAAAATACCTACCTTGTAGTATGGTCGCCATTTCAATAATCTAATCTAATCTATTCCAGGACTGCAAGCGTTTATAACAAAAAACCCGTCTTATGTTGTGGTCACATTATTCGTGAAATATCTTGAGGCAATATAAAACTGTTGTAAAATATTTTGGAAATCCTGTTTTTAATATTGAAAAAACTAATGAAGTAATTTTTACATCTCAGGCCGGATACATATAACAATAGTTCTGAGACCGTTGAAGCATATCCATCTGAGCTTGAGTCATGTCCTCATCGAGTTTCAGTAACTAAAGTAAGGCATGTCTTGGCAAAAAATAAACTTAAATAAAAGTTTATATGAGATATTTTGTAGAGCTAACTGCCACCGATAATTACACATGTTGAAGGGACCTGTGTTCCGCTCAAGCTCGCCCCCAGGCACCCGACACTCGACACACGTCATCAGTATGCAGCGCTGTGGCCTTATCAGTATGTAATCTGTATCAGATCGTTGTCAGGAAGCTCTCGGTCGCACCTGGAGGGAATTAATAATCTCGCGCCATACACGACTGCGCGGTGATCTCATGGCACGGCGCATGCGTGGTGATGCACTTGATAAATAAACTACAGGATAAAGGTTAAATTTGATCTACCTCATAGAACTACGAACACCATTGTTGACCGATGAATTTCTGTACCTCTTCTCTTACCTCATCAGGCCAAATTAAGTCTTTATCAGTGCCGCCATTTTGGTTTTTAATCTCACAACTTCGTAATTCAGAGGCAAAACTGTTCCCAAGTGGAACTTCTGGCTCTTTGACAAAAATTGTCAACCTTATTCAGTAAAAAGACTACAATATCGCAACACAATCAACTTACATTTATTTCTCATTCATACTTGCCCTAAAATACATACCTGGGTAGGTCATCATTTCAAAAGGTAACAATAATAATAGGTTTACAGTAGAGTAATTTTGATTTCTTGACAGAATTACTGGCCAAACGAAAAGTGAAGTAGGGAACTAAATAAAACAATTTTGAATCTTACTGTATTGTTCAAGCTTTAGCTCAGGATTGAACCAATAACTTTCAGATTAAGAAGCGGAACTAAACCACCACCAGATGAAAATTAGATGATTAGATTATTCAAAAGGCGACCCTACCACAAGGTAAGCCGAGTATGAACGAAGATTTTTGTAATATGATTGTGGCGCGATCTTGTAGTCTTGTTACTACTGACTAAGGCTGACTAAGGTTCCGTAGACAGGACTGTTAATTAATAGCCCAACGGTCAATAGCATACCTAAGGGACCTGCAGTTAAACGTGTGGTCCGAACCACTGCCTCTGAATTACGAATTGGTTTGATTATGAGGATAGTCTTTGCGGATCGTAGTATTCAATAGTACTGAAGTTAATCCACACACCCGTAGACCATCGCTCACTACTATCCACAATTCGTGACCTTCAAGTAGCTGGATTACAGGACGTCGCCACCATCCCTGTTACTCTTCGGTAAGATTTAATCTGAAGTAAAAACGGTAATTTAAATTCGACGACTTTCAAATCTGTATGTTATATACTGATTCTCGGTTTATTTGTTTGTCCTGATTCTTGACGGCCCAGGACCTGTGTCAAGGGCAGGACGTTCCGAGTCCTGTTCCTGCCAACTGGTACAAGGCTGCTGGCCGTCCTGCCCGCGGTGCATCCTCGCCACAGGTGCACCAGCTTTCTACCGACTTTAGGGAGTATTAGTTTAAATGGACATAAATTTAATAAATTTTGCACACATATTAATAATACTCACAATACCTTATGGGAAAAATTTACCGACATTCAAATTGAAAATGATCATTTAACGACTTTTTAGACAATTTAAATAGACCTCGTTTAGACATCGAATAAAGTAAACATGATATGACACTCCATGTAGTGGGGTCCAATGTTACCCACCAATATTCTCTATAAAAATTCTTTAAAAAACCCTACATTGAATATACACAACCAGCAATGCTCCTTATTAAGTGTAATAGGCTATCTTGTATTTTTATTCAATCTTCAAAAAACCATTAATTTTTTTCTTGAGATTGTCTAAACAAGTTATGCTTGTACAATTTTCATAAGAATACCAATATAAGTTATTAGATTAGATTATTGAAATAGCAACAATACTACAATGTAGGTATTTTAAGCCAAGTATGAATGAGGATTGAGTGTCAGATTTTATAAAGTAGAGGTGGTTTCTGAATGTTTGTTTGTATGTTTCTTGTGGAAACTAAACACGAAAAATACTGAACTGACCGGTTTGAAATTTTACACAAAGGTAGATCTTAAACTCATGCAACGCATAGGCATATTCATTTCCTTAAAATGCCTTCGGGCTACGCCCCATGAACATCATGGGTTTCAATATTTACATTTTCAAAGGATATCAACATAAAATTACTTAAATGCAAACAGCTGTGGACACTAAAATTGGATATTTCAGGAAGAAGAAGAAAGAGCTGTCGTGAACATCCTAGGTTTCAATGTTTACATTTTCTAATATCAACATCTGATTCTATAAATTTTGACAGTTTGGGAAGAAGAAAGGAAGATAATCTTTAGATTATTTTAAATTAGATTATTTGAAATGGCGACCATACCACAAGGTAGGTATTTTAAGCCAAGTATGAATGAGGATTGAGTGTAAGATGATTGTGGCGCGATCTTGTAGTCTTGTTACTGACTAAGGCTGACATGTTCCTTAGACAGGACTGTTAATTAATAGCCCAAAAGCCGATGGTAACTAAGGGACCTACGGTTTAGCGTAGAATCCGAACCACAGCCTCTGAATTACGAATTGGTCTAATTATGAGGATGGTCTTTGCGAATTAACGTAGAATTCAATAGTACGGACGATAATCCACACAAGAGAACAATACATCCACCGACCTCCAAGTAGCTGGGTTACAGGACGTCCCCGAATTCTTCTTTCAATGTTTTAAAACCATAATCACTATTTCAAAATATTTTATTTTTTTCAGACTTTAATTTAAAAAAGATTTTTACCTAGGTACTACCTAACAAGTTCAAACAATTTAAAGTGTGGTGCTAAGTCGTGTAATCAAAAAGTTCGATCACTTTAAAAAACTCACTTCGTAAAATAACACGATCCTCTGACGAGTCTTAGAATTACCTCCAAACAACGATATTGACCCTAAATTGGTAAGAGTGATAGTAAAAATTAAACTATGGTTTAACTCTTTCGCGAAACAAACAACTTAAATTTTGGAAACTATCAGGAATAATATTTAGGTTTACTAGATGTAAAAATGTTAACTTTTCGTCTATAGTACTGACTAAAGAACTAAGAAAATAAAATAAAGTGATAATGTTTTTGTGTAAAATGAGCGTTATAGTGTATTTTCTAAACGATGTAAATTAACAAGTTTTTTCCTTGGACCACGTGACGCTATTGAAGGCCCCGCCGCCACCAATCAACTGACCCTCTTTCCTTTTATTCGCGGACCATAAATCAGATTAATCCGCCATGGGGCCAGGGAAGGATACGTCCGTCATGTACCGTCCTGTAGCGTTGTGTGGTATACTGGGGCCGGGGCGAAATGTTATCAGGCGCACCTGGTAATCTGACAATGTTCCTTGAGCAATTTTCAGTGACAAGTTGCATCGCTGCAGACCTGCGTACTCAGTGAATTTCCAAATCAATGATAAATAATAATATATGACAAGTTTTATAAATACTGTATCTGTCGATAAATTGCCTATTCTCCTTAAGATTGACATAGGAAAGAGTAAGCAGGTTTGCTGCTGTGAGGAACACTGAAAGTAGGTATTTCTAGCGTAAACAATTTTTATTTTGACCATTTATACCAAGTTTCATGAACATCTGTCCACAAATAAAGGAGTTTTCCCATTCTCTGAATTTTTAATTAATTTTTAAGAAACATGTACTTAGTCAGTAACAAATACAAGATCGCGCCAAAATATCTTAATAATATTCATACTCAAAAACCATTGGATTCCCTTTCAATAAACTAATCTAATATATTTTTAATATTCTCCATAAGATGATTTTTAAACTATGATTTTTTTAGGACAAACGTATGGATCCTAACCACATGAAGCTAAATACAGAGCTTCAACCAAAACCATTGGTTAATAAAGGAAATAACGTTAAAACATTTCAGTTTATAAACAATTATCTTTGGTGAAACGAAAAACATGTAGAAAATTTATTAAAATTTTTATAAAAAAAAAAAAATAAAAAATTATGCATAACTAGCACCCTTTTTTTTCTAGAATAATTTTATAAAATTCACAACAGTTACGAGACTTAAGTCACATATCAAGTATAAATAAAAACATAATAGTTTTTATTTCACCATTAAAATAAAGTCTGAAACATGTTGTGTTTTTAAATAAAATAATTTCTCAAAAAAAAAAGTGCTAAGTTATCATAATTATTTATATAATAGTAGCCCTCATTTACCAACTAATATATATATATATATGTTATATATTTCTGTGAACACGATAACACCTCGTAAAAATGGTCTCGAGACCAAATTTGGTAGAGACGTGTATTCCTACAAATGCTCGGACGATTCGTAAACCAGACATATCGGTCAATGGGAACGGTAGTTGGGGGGGTTTTGTACCCCAAAATGGGGTTTTTAATTTCACATGTAATTTTTAAAAATTTCTAATTTTATATCACCATTGGAATCAGCTTAAAAAACTACACAATTAAGTTCCTTAAGTTTTTCTCTATCAAACGGTTACCGAGATATAAAAAAATCTAAACACAGTACGTTTATTTTGAGGCTCCAATGTTAATCTTATGGAGGATTAGAAAAATTAATTTTTCACTTATTAACTAATATTTTTTATGAAACTTGATATTTAGCTTCATGGTTACATACATGTGCTAAAAAATCATATTTTGTGTTTATCATAGCAAACCTGCATACTCTTTTCCCATGTTAATCATATGAGATTAGGCAAACTTTATTATGGCAGATGTTGATAAAAGTAAAAATGTTAAAAATAAAATTTTTGATGGTACTTTCAGTGCACAGCAGCAATATATCAAAAATGGAAATACAAATAATTCTCATGTTTATCACAGAGACCAAATTTACAAATATAATATTTTTATTGATTAAGAGTATATAGCTAATTTTTTTACTATCTATAAGATTAACATTATCAAAATAAACGTACTGTTTTAGAAAATCTCAATTAGTAAAGAAAAAGTTAAGGAACATAATTGTGTAGTTTTTAAGCTGATTAATTAAATATAAAAAGAAAGTTTTAAAAATTACATGTGAAAAACATCAAAACACATTGTACAAAATAACTATTTTTTACGATATGATAACGACTCGTCGAGCATTGTAGGAATAAGTCTTTACATTTTTTCGGCATTTTACGAGAGTTATCTGACAGATTTATATAAAGACACGAGGTTTTTTGGTCTTTCACTAAAGACAAAAAAAACATGTCATTGGTACCAGAATGTAATATTTTTTTTAAAATCGGCCGAAAAATAAAAAAAATCTAACAAAGTACAGAATTTTAATTATTTTACACATCAGCTGCAGGATCATCAACAGTAAATGTCGTGTTATTTTGCGAGACACTAACAGTCTTATTGCGATCTTTTAAGTGATGATTCCGAAGTCAAACATTATGCTTAAAGATTAACTTGGTGTCGCGGCAATCGATAACGATAGGCCACTGATACGATAGTTTAATAACATTCCCACAAAACAAACAAATCTAAGTAGAATGATTCACAATGTTCTGGCTCAAGCTACACCCAAACCAAAACCTAACTGCTATAGCCTTCTGTTTTAATACAAAACTGAAAATGCTTGCTTACTCGGAGCAGAGACGAATCCAAAAAAATCAAAGATTCCCAGTCGTTCTCGAGTTATAAAAATGGTGTAGCTAACACTACTACTAAACTACTACTAGATTTTATTTGGGAAAACTTTGCACACGCATACGTACGTATACGTGCCGGAAACTAGCTGTCGATTCGTTCATATTTTTATCCTAGATAAATTATAAAACAACTTTATACATAAAAGAGTGAACAAAATAATACGAGTGAAATAAGAATGTTCACCCTATTTCAGGATTTTCTTTGAATTATTCAAATTTTATAAAAGATTTCGTATGAAGTTCAAGTCAAAGGCGGAATAATGTATCATTGAATAATTAAAAGAAATAAAGTTCTCGACTTAACTTAAACTTAGATCGACGTACAGAAATCAACGGAACAAAATTATATTTTTCCAGAGCACTAAACATGGATACTGCAAGTGAAATGCATCCAGTAGCTGAAGGTTTCTCCAGATAATAAACCGAAGGCAATAATAATTATCTTGGCAACTTTCTCCTTTTGAACAGAATCATAAAAGACACGAGGTTTAGAGTGGGAGCTAAAGATTCGAACCATGTCATTAAGGGTACTGAAAATAAGAATGCATTTTTAAAATCCCGAATAATATAAAAAAATAGCCTAATTCAAATCGTACTTAAATTTCTACACAATGCAGCAGGCAGGATGTGGCAGGACATGGCAGGGCGTGTGTGGAGCGGTCTACGACCTTCCATTGTCGAGGAGACACGCCCTCAGTCTTGGCACTTGCGATCTTACACAAAGAAACTGTATTGTCATATCTTTATGTTTACACCCTCAGTCTTGGCACTTGCGATCTTGCACAAAGAAACTGTATTGTCATATCTTTATGTTTACACCCTCAGTCTTGGCACTTGTGATCTTACACAAAGAAACTGTATTGTCATATCTTTATGTTTACACCCTCAGTCTTGGCACTTGCGATCTTGCACAAAGAAACTGTATTGTCACATCTCTATGTTTACACCCTCAGTCTTGGCACTTGTGATCTTACACAAAGAAACTGTATTGTCATATCTTTATGTTTACACCCTCAGTCTTGGCACTTGCGATCTTGCACAAAGAAACTGTATTGTCACATCTCTATGTTTACACCCTCAGTCTTGGCACTTGTGATCTTACACAAAGAAACTGTATTGTCATATCTTTATGTTTACATCCTCAGTCTTGGCACTTGCGATCTGGCACAAAGAAACTGTTTTATTATATCTTTATGTTTACACCCTCAGTCTTGGCACTGGCGATCTTGCACAAAGAAACTGTATTGTCATATCTTTATGTTTACACCCTCAGCCTGTAATCCTGTAGACCTGTAATCCACTTGTAGGTCATATATTGTGGATATTTGTGAGTGATTGTCGGTGGGTTTAGTGTTCTCTTGTGTGGATTAACGTTCGCACTTTTGAATACTATCTGCAAAGACCATCATCATAATCAGAGCAGTTCGTAATTTAGAAGCTGTAGTTCGGAATCCACGTTAAACTGTAGGTCCCTTAGTTGCCACCGGCTGTTTAGCTATTAATTAACAGTCCTGTCTGATGTCAGCCTTAGTAAGTAACAAGACTACGAGATTGGCTTAAAATACCTACTTTGTGGGAGATTCACCATTTCAATAATCTAATCCTATCTAATCTAATATAATCTAATCTATGGATACATAATCAGTCTTGGCAATTGCTATCTTTCACAACGAAGTTGTATTGCCAGTACCCTCGTAATCGTATTGTTACACGTATTTATAAAATCAAATAAGAACAAGATTGTCTGCAAAATGGTTTTGTACATGTTGACATTGAATGGTCGTCGACTCGACAGATTAGTCCACATTGTGAGATGATCCTGCCGTCTTTACCATCTCAATAGAAACTCATCTCTGTTCAAGGCCAAAAGCTGTCTTTTGTACCTTCAAGCATTCATTGAACTTCTTCAACAAATTGTTCACAATGCTATTAGCCACCCATTATGAAGGGAATATTGATCATTTTGCTTTATTGGATTTTGTGTATCACCAGGAACTTTTTTTTCAAATAGTTTTTGTTGCAAACTAAAAGTGATCTAAAGATCTAGATTGAGATTTCATTGAGTTCCAATTTATTCTTTAGTCACTGGATCTTATCCAATACGTTTTAAAAGAAAGAATATTATTCATTACAACATCAATAAATTCCTCATACAAATTGTTATAGATATCTGATAAGAGAACATCTAATCGTATAAGGTCAGTTATGATCATTATTTAAATTCAATGACATTAAAATCCAATGGATTCTAAGACATGTCGGTAACGTAGAGGCAGGCAAAATTGCGAAAAATTGGAAAACCATATACCTATTTAATATAAAAACAGCAAACCCAATTCAGACTTAACCAGGACCAACAATGAAATCATAAATTCAAAATTTAAAAAATCACTTTAGGGACAAAGGTTGATAGTACAACGATAATCATTAGGATGTCATTAGATACTTAGATAATTGAAATGGCAAACTGGCCAGTATCAGTAACATGACTACAAGATCGCGCCACAATCATCTTACACTCAATCCTCATTCATATACGGCTTAAAATGCCTACCTTGTGGTATGGTCGCCATTTCAAAAATCTAATCTAATCTACGACTAACGGTTTCTGAGAAAAGTTAAATTTTCTGTCCATGATTTACTGCGTTCGTTACGCGTATTCTGATGAAGAGTATAAAAAAGTCAATTTCTTCCTTATTTCCCAACCATTTTCCACGAAACTTGGTATGCATTGTAAGGCCACATCAGCCAACAAAATCCACTCGAAAAAGCTTGGTATTACAAGAGGGTAGTTCCCCCTTAAAATTCTAACAATTAACCCAAATTCAGCACTTTCTCACGTCTTGCTAATCCGGTTGCTACAACGAGGGACAATTACCATGTGGTTGGTACGAGTGGGCTGTTGGCTGTTGGTTGACTGTTGTCTGTAGCAGCCCCCACACTCTCTGCGGTTGTACCTACAGCATCCTGCTCCCACTCCGATCGAGTACCTACAATCGCATCTACTGACTCATCCGGTTGTGCATTTTCGAACAATAATTCATCTATGGTATCAGCTGCGACTTGGGTATTTTCATACTATACGTGAAGAATACGCTTTATCTGATTACTAGCTGACCCGGCGAACTTCGCAACGCCTAACAGAAAATACATTTTTTAACTTTAAGATTACATTTTGGTAGATCAAATAGCATTGCGGCTTTTTGTGAAAGCTTTAAATTAACAGCGATTATTATAATAAACTAAATGTATACTATTGTAATTATTTTATTTGGCAAACATATAAACACGTGACTTTTATTCATACAGAAATAAAAAAAATATAAATACAGTACATAATTCCCGAAAACTGTAACCTATTAACGTGGCGAATAATGCTGTTCATTTTGTACAGCACATATTTACTTCATAGTTTTACATTAATGAATGATTCATATGGCATTGGATAGTAAAGCATATTTGCTAACGGAGAGTAAACCAACAGCTGTTTTAAGAATTCATATGTTTCGATTTTAGAAAATTTGTAAACAAACTTATTCCCCATAAGGTTAACGTTAGAAATTTAAAACGCGATGAAATGGAAACTAATTGAATTTATGGAAACTAAATATGCCTAAAGCACGACCGAAGCAGAGACGAATCCAAAAAATCAAAGATCATTAAAATCAGTCCAGCCGTTCTCGAGTTATGATGCGTGTAACTAACACGACTTTGTTTTATATATTTAGATGTATTTATCATCGGAACACTAATGCCACATAGTGCTTTCTTTTGACGTGGATATGTCTTAGCTCTGGGGCGGGGGGTGTTAGCGATTTGTAAGATGGAAAATATGTAACAGGCTTCCATAGAAACTACCAGAGCTATTGTATTGAATTTTTAATATAGAAGAATAAGAACAGCTGTTTAGATGAAGTGAATACATTCTCTTTAGACATATCCATGATCTAACTTATTTCCCACAGATAAGTAAATAGAAACATTTTTAGTTAGTTAATTACTGAAATGGCAACCTGTCCAGGTATTTTAAGCCAAGAGTGAATATGAGATTGGTATGAGTTTAACCCGTAGTAGAAAACACATGTCTTCGTCCTGTAATCCAGCTACTTAGAGGTCACGAATTGTGGATAGTTGTGAACAATAGCCGGTGGATGTAGTGTTCTCTTGTGTAGATTAATGTCCGCACTATTGAATATTACGTTAATCAGCAAATAACATCCTCATGATTAGGACCATTTCGTAATTCAGAGGCAGTGGTTCGGATTCCACGTGAAACTGTAGGTCCCTTAGATATGCCATTGACTGTTATTAATTAACAGTATGAATGAGGATTGAGTGTAAGATCAATGTGGCGCGATCTTGTAGTCTTGTTACTGACTAAGGATGACTGTTAATTAATAGCCGAAAAGTCAATGGCATATATAAGTGACAGTTTCATGAGGAGTCCGATCCACTGCCTCTGAATTACGAATTGGTCTAATTATGAGGATGGTCTTTGTGGATTAACGTAGTATTCAATAGTGCGGACGTTAATCCACACAAGAGAACACTACACCCACCAACCATCGCTCTCAACTATCCACAATTCGTGACCTCCAACCACTATCGAATACAACGTAAATCCGCAAAGATCATCCTCATTATTAGACCAATTCGTAATTCAGAGGCAGTGGTTCGGACTCCTCATGAAACTGTAGGTCCCTTATATATGCCATTAACAGTTCTGTCTAAGGAACATGTCATCCTTATTCAGTAACAAGACTACAAGATCGCACCACAATCGTCCTACACTCATTTCTCACTCACACTAATCTAATCTAATAACTAGCGATCCAAGATGATTAGATGACGAAGCATACAGCGTTACAGTATACATGTATGAAACAACTTAGCACGAAAACCTATAATTTTCCTAGTGGTTGCTCAAGAGAGTACGAGTTCAACAATCTCGGAGTGCCTCGTCATCGCGGCCGGTCAAACGATGGGGTTTACTTTGACTCAGCGCTTACCCTGCAAAAAAGGAATGAGGGTCAACTCCGCAATGGAGGAGCATGCTATTAAATCGGTCTCAGAGGTCAAGGATGATTGCAGAGAGGAAGGATAATTGTTGTTGTCCTAGAAGGTCCTGCGCTGGACACGGCCACCTATAAGGGTCACTTACGCGCCTAGGATTATTGTTTGTAGAGTTCCCTCAAGTCATAAAACCCCTAATTATCCGTAGACGAAGTGGATACTTAAGGTCAAAATTTTATATTTAATGCAGAAACAACCGCTTTACCTAAATATAGTTTGGCTTATAGCTAAGAAAAAATTTAATGGTGTGCAAACAAAAAAATCGACTGTCTTAAAAAACATTATTTTAACTTTTATTTGTTGATTGTGTCAGTTACAATCAAGTTAATTTGTTGATTGTATCAGCTACAATCAAGTTAATTTGTTGATTGCATCAACAAATATTTTTTTAAAGTTTTTTAGTGAAAAGCTTTTGAGTCACAGGGTGATTAATTCGGAAATTTAACGTTTTTCATGCATGGATTGTTGTAAAACGACTTAGTTTTTGAGCTGAAATTTTGGGGACGCGAATTAATAGCAGACCTTTTTCACGTAACTAAAGTGAAAATTTTAAACAAGAAAAGATTTTCATTTACTACAGAAAATAATTTTTAGGACACAATTTTGATCAGATAATCTTATAAAAATCATAAAATCGTACAAAAAATTGTTATCTTAAACAGGTCACTCAGGAAGCTTGCATGAAACAATCTCATATGTGTACCTTTTTACGTAGGGGGAATATTTTATGATTGAACTACTAGGTTACTTAAGTTACCCTCTAAAAACTCCCACGAACCCCATAGTTAGAGCTCATAATTAGAGCAGTTCGTAATTCAGAGGCAGTGGTTCGGACTCCACGTTAAAGTGTCCCTTATACCATTGACTGTTGGGCTATTAATTAACAGCTCTGTCTAAGAAACGTGTTAGACTTAGTCCGTAACAAGACTACAAGATCGCACCACAATCATCTTACACTCATACAAGACTATCCTCATATTTAGACCAATTCATAATTCAGAGGCCGTGGTTCGGATTCCACGTTAAACTGTATGTCCATTAGTTGCCATCGGCTGTTGGGCTATTAATTATCAGTCCTGTCTAAGGGACATGTCGGCCTTAGTCAGTAACACGACTACAAGATCGCGCCACAATCATCGTACACTTAATCCTCATTGAAAAGGCTTAAAATACCTACATTGCAGTATGGTTGCCATTCCAATGATCTAATCTAATCTAATACTTGGCTTAAAATACCTACCTGGATAGGTATTTCTCTAATGGCTGACGAAACTAACTAACTAACTTTACTTGACCCACTACAGTATTCTCCTCCGTGAGGTTCCCGGTGGAAAAGACATACCATTCCACTATTAAATTAGATAAACAATACGCATTGTTCTCGGAAGCTACTACAGCTCTTGACCGTGATTACCGCAGTGCTGGTTCTAGGAACTTGCGGGTATTTCCGAGAAATCGCGCGGCGGACTGCCTTGGAGGGCGTACATTACCTGAGTCACGCCTGGCCCTGGGCCGTGGGCCGTTCCTTGAATGATATTCAACTTTCTTCGCGGTAGTACGATCGTAGAAAAGTGGTATTTCTATCTAATTTTCCCGGATTTTTTGTATAGTTTATTCTTAGAACAGAAAAAACTCAATGGCGAATTTTGAGAAATATTTACACAGTAAATCTGTTCTTCGACTGCCTGGATTTTAGATTAGATTAGATTATTGAAATGGCGACCATACCACAAGGTAGATATTTTAAGCCACGTATGAATGAGAAATGAGTGTAAGATGATTGTGGGGCATCTGCTAGCCTAACGGTTAGCGTCTTGGACTTCGGTGCAAGAGGTGACGGGTTCGATCCTCCGATTGGCCACAAAATTTAGTGGGGAAAATTTATAAAACCAGTGTACTTCGAGGCTGCATAGCTTAAGCTGAGCCTGCCATTGGCAAAACAGAATAAGAAAAGGTGATAGTGGCGCGATATTTGAGTCTTGTTACTGACTAAGGCTGACACGCTCCTTAGACAGAACTGTTAATTAATAGCTCAACATGTCAATGGCATATCTAAGGGACCTACAGTTTAACGTGGAGTCCGAACCACTGCTTCTGAATTACGAAATGGTCTAATTATGAAGATAGTCGCCGTTATAATACTGTTATATGCTATTCTACTACTATTATACTACTCGTATACTCGATAGCTATAAGAAAGTAATCGCTGTTACGGAAGAGAGTCCTACAGATCGTATAACCACTAAAGAACTTGTCAAAACATCTCTACAGGTACTAGAAACACTTACATGTCAAAAGAGTTTATCAATAACACGTTCAATTAAAATCCGATCAAGATAACGGCAATTGAAATGAAACATTGAAGTCTCTCACATTTCAAGTCTTTTATCTAATAATTGCTGATTGTTTTAGTTAACAAGTTTTGCCTTTTATCAATTCCTCTGACTGACAGGTGATAGCGATTTTGATGTCTCGAGTACATAGGCCTGAAATTTTAGCTAAACAGATTATGTAGGACCAATATGGCACTTATACTTTTAACTGGAATGACAAATGGTAGATATTAAGCCAAGTATGAATGAGAAATGAGTGTAGGATGATTGTGGCGCGGTCTTGTAGTCTTGTTACTGACTAAGGCTGACATGTTCCATAGACAGGACTGTTAATTAATAGCCCAACAGCCGATGACAACTAAGGGACCTACAGTTTAACATGGAGTCCGAACCACTGCCTCTGAATTAATAACTGGTCTAATTATGAGTATTCAATAGTGCGGACGTTAATCCACACAAGAGAACACTACACCCACCGACCATCGCTCACAACTATCCACAATTCGTGACCTCGAAGTAGCTGGATTACAGGACGACGCCACCGTCCCAGTTAGACAAAGATTGGTGGAGGTCACGAATTTTGGATGGTATAAGCGATGGTTGGTGGATGTTACGTTCCCTGATGTGGATTAACGTCTCCACTATTGATTTGTATGTTCATCCACAAATACCATCCTCATCATTAGACCAATTCTTAATTCGGAGGCAAAGTTCTGGTTGGGATTCCACGTCATGCTGTTCACTTCACTAATTAAGTCAGTAACAATACCACAAGATCGCTCCACGATCATCTTACACTCATTTCTCATTCATACTTATCAGTAAATACCTACCTGAGTCGGTAGCCTTTTCAGAAAGGTGTTATAAACTTTTTTAATGATTTTAATATTTATAAAACTCAAACGTCTTGAGCAACAGTTAAACAAACGTCACGATTACACACAAAATTACGCGTACAGCTTTGTTGGCCAACTCCAAACACTTACGATGTGTGTGCTAACTTGATTATAGCCTACTATTACTTAGCGTTGTCGCAGTCGGTCAGTCAGTTCAGAGTCAGTAATGAGTGAGTTGGGTCCTCGGTCTACGCCCTCCCCGTCGGCCTCGGGTCAGGATAGGGCTCTGCCCGCCTACCCTCGCCTGCCTCAGAGTCTGTAAGTTGTGTTTACTGTACGATTTTGTAAGTTTTTCCAAAAGATCCAATTTCATAACATCCAAAGATCACACACTTTCAAAACAAAACTGTTCTGTACTTATGAAGTTCTTCTCTTTTAGATCTTATGAAACACGAAATGTCTTGCTAGATCATAGATCTAATATCAGAAAATCCAAAATGTGATTATTGGTTTAACTCCTTAATAATAGTAGCCTCTTGAAGGCGCTTGCAAATTTAGACTTAATTTCTAGTTTCTAAACTAACATAAAAGTATGATAAAACAACTTTTCCTAATCGTGACGTGCTACAATGACAAACAATTCATTTTACGACGTACTTTTCCCCGGTCGAACAGGTCTTGTGTTGATGAGATAACTACTGTTTGTTTGGATAATCTGGAAATTGAAAAAAAACTAGTTTCCAGATTTTTTATGTATAAAAATTCTCTTAAAACAAGGAGGAAATTCATTTGCGACGTGTGGTAGCAGTAAGGTTTTTCATGACGTAAGGTATTTTCTCGGTTTTGCCGAAAATGGAAAGTAAAGTCTATCGAATTAGATCAGATTAGATTACCGTTTGAAATGACGACATACCCAGGTAGGTATTTTAAGCCAAGTATGAATGAAAAATGAGTGTTAGATAACTGTGGCGCGATCTTGTAGTCTTGTTACTGACTAAGGCTGACATGTTCCTCAGACAGGACTGTTAATTAATAGCCCAACAACCGATGGCAACTAAGGGACCTACAGTTTACCATGGAATCCGAATTACCTTTGCCTCTGAATTACGAACTGGTATAACTATGAGGGTGGTCTTTGCATATTAATATAGCATTCAATGCAGGTTTTCACTGTTGTTAATTAAATAATGAACTTTTTATTAGTATTAGTTTATCAGCTATAAAATAATGCTAAATTCTATTCTTTACTATTAATCCTGTAATCCATTACTTATTACAAGTATAGTTGTATAATGGATTTTTCTCTTTATTATGCACATTAACTACTAAATCAAAGAACATCCTCATATAGACAATTGTAATTCAGATTTTAGTCCAGAATACCTTATTGATCTTTTGCTATTAATTAACAGTTCTAAGGAATATGTCTACAGAACAAACTACAAGATTCCGAATAACTACTTCACTATTCATACTTGTATTAGGTCTTTCAGTTGTAAAATTATGTAAAAATTTAAAGTATTGAATGCTAAATCCATTGTTTCTTCATTACAAGCTACTTTCGTTCTAATGGATTGTCAGACTTAAGAAGCACATTTTAACACAGTTACACTTTACCTTGTTTATTCAATTTTACCTAAGATTGTGAAATACATAGCAGGATAATATTCTTCATGAATAACCTTTATTTGTTCGCATTTTTACGTATTTCTTTGACGAATAAACAAAGAAATAAGATCCGAGAACTACTTTCCCTGCCCTAACTACGGACTGTCTGGACCGTGGTCTGGTTGTTAATGGTGAAAGTTCTCCAACCCTCCTCTCACAAACCCCTCTATTACCTGTCTATTACCTGAATTTTGACGGAATGCAACCTTGATGCGTCTTCGCCTTCAATCCTGTAACAAGTTTTGAGAAGTAGAAAGGCGGAGAAATCACAAATGACTTTTTAGGAACGTTTCATAATAACCAAAATCATAGATCCAAAACTTAAAAATGTTTGTATTTACTTCCCTATTGGTAATAGGCTAGATCATGGATATGTCTAAAGGGAATGTGTTCAATCAATCTAAGCAGCTGTTCTTATAACCAAACTATGACCATATACGTCACTGTTTCAAATTTTGGTCGCGCAAATTGTATTACACCTCCCCCAGAACTACGACTTACCATGTCAAAATATAGAACCTGTGTTTTCAAAAGTTGATAATTGTTCCAGTTAATAAGTACAAGACAGAATTCTTTTGGAACGGTTTGTTATTTTATAGTTTTTGAAACACTGGAGGCAATTTCATTTAAAATTTTAAATATGAGTGTGATTCACCGACGCAAAAACCACCGTTTCAATCTTGTGACTTTGGATTTTAAGACTGGTTTTAAAACTTATAACTGTTAATTTTTATTGATTGTTTATAAGATAAAACAATACTGTTATGTTAGATTAAATTAGATCATTGAAATGACAACCATACTACAATGTAGGTATTTTAAGCCAAGTATGAATGAAGATTGAGTGTAAGATGATTGTGGCACGATCTTGTAGTCTTGTTACTAACTAAGGCTGACACGTTCCTTAGACAGGACTTTTAATTAATAGTCCAACAGTCGATGGCAAATAATGGACCTACAGTTTAACGTGGAATCCGAACCACGGCCTCTGAATTACAAATTAGTCTAATTATGAGGATGGTCTTTGCGGATTAACGTAGTAGTCAATATTGCGGACGATAATCCACACAAGAGAACACTATATCCACCGCAAATTTCTCACACTATCCACAATTCGTGACCACCAAGTAGCTGGATTACAGGACGTCGCCACCGTCCCAGTCAAATAAAAATAATAAAAATTAAAAAGTACTCGTCAGTTTTCTTTAATTGCTATTTGTATGCACGACAAACGTTATGTGTAAGTCATGTCAGGATAATTTCTCTCCTTCATCCAGACACTTCATTTCCCTTAACTTTTGCCAAGTACTTCAGGGATGGTGGCGTCATCCTGTAATCCAGCTACTTGGAGGTCACGAATTGTGGATAGTTATGAGCGATGGTCGGTGGATGTAGTGTTCTCTTGTGTGGATTAACGTCCGCACTATTGAATACTACGTTAATCCGCAAGGACTATCCTCATAATCAAACAAATTCGTAATTCAGAGGCAGTGGTTCGGACCACACGTTTAACTGCAAGTCCCTTAGATATGCTATTGACCGTTGGGCTATTAATTAACAGTCCTGTCTAAGGAACATGTCAGCCTTAGTCAGTAACAACACTACAAGATCGCGCCACAATCATCTTACAATCAACTCTCATTCATACTTGGCTTAAAATACCTACCTTGTGGTATGGTCGCCATTTCAATATAATCTAATAACCTATGTTTATGACCCACGATTGTTCAACACATTAAAGTAGCGGCCTGAAGCGGGAAGCTGAGTTGCGCGACAGATCACACGGGAGTAACGTGATGTGATAAGATGTCGTCATCCACATCCAAAACAAACCAGCACATCTGCCGCACGTACAGCCTCCTCATCACGCTGCCAACTGCGTTTTTAATTATTGAAGTTGCATTATCGTACACGACAAATACCCCCATCACATCAGACCTGCGTACTCAGAGAGTTTCCAAATCAATAATAATACAACAGTTTTGATCAATATCCGTAACAAATGAGTTTTCCTATTCTCCGTAGGATTAACATTGGAAAGAGTATGCAGGTTTGCTGCTGTGAGGACCACTGAAAGTAGCCATTTTTATGGTAAATAATTTTTGTTTTGACCATTTATACCAAGTTTCATAACCATCTGTCCACAAATGAAGGAGTTTTGCCTATTCTCCATAAGATTAACATAGGAAAAGTGTATACAGGTTAGCTGCCATGATAAAAACTTGAACTATGATTTTTTAACATGAATGGATAGATCTCAACCACATGAAGATAAATATTAAGTTTAATCCAAAACTATTTAAAAACTATAACCTAAAGTCTTGCCATGAGACCTACGGTAATAGCTTCTTCCCTATGGGAAGTTCGCTAAAATGAGCGATAAAACCATTATTTGGGTCCTTTTATAACATTTAAAATCATATGGTACAAAACTACTAGAGTTTTAAAGATGAAAAAATACTTTCGGTTTAAAAAAGATCTCGAACAGAAATGGATTGTGCAAAGTAAACTTGTCACAATGTATTGTCAAAAATTCCACAAGACTGCATTTGGCCAAATCACTGGTACTTCCCCACTTTACTTACTGCAACTCACTGATCGATGACATGACTTTAAAGCGGGTATGCTCCAGCGTTCTCAAAATTATTGCTTGAGATTTGTTTATTGTCTTAGACGTGATGAGCATTTCACGCCATACTGCCGTGAGGCAAACATTTTAAAATTGAAAGATCAAAGAGCAATCAAAATTCTGTCATTACTTTTCTCAGTATTAAAAAACCAGGTGTTCCAAGTTTTTTAGAAGTGACTTTAAATTCGTATCTTAGGGTAGCTATCGAAATTCACGTTCTTCGTCGATCACATTACGAATACCTCATGTGACCTCATCATGTGTTTTAACGTCACTTACTGTCGTCTATGGAATAAACTACCTTTATTTATGAAACTTATATATTTTTCTTTATGAACTTATATATTAATGGCTATGAAACTTGGTATAAATGGTCAAAACAAAAATTATTTACCATAAAAATGGCTACTTTCAGTGGTCCTCACAGCAGCAAACCTGCATACTCTTTCCAATGTTAATCCTACGGAGAATAGGCCTCTGAAAGGATTGTAGGAATTCTGTGGTGGGGTGGTTGCTGATGTGGGTGTGTGTGCTTGAGTGTGAGTTTTGTAATAAAAACAATATTAATTTTCTACATAAAGGATTTTTCATTTCATTTCAAGTGGTAGGACCCCTGCCGTATATGATGTTGTTCGTCATGTACAGACTAGTCTGTAGTCTGTATCGAGCAGCAACTGCAGCCGCTCTGTAGCCTACCAAGGACTTTTCCGGTTGGCCGGTGGAGCTTGCAGCTTCACGAATGCTACCGTGCCCCATCTCTATTCATCGATACTACATTCTACACTAGTGTAAACGTTGGTTAGTCCTTATCTGAAGATTTGGTATGCTGGCGATCAATGTTAAGCCTGGCTTCAACTGGGTGTTTGGGTTATGCTTGAAGAAGTATGTCCTAGTTAAGTAATTTAATTCTTTCCCAGTAATATGTAGTAAAATAACTCAACACAAGTGGATGGTGGTTGAAAAGTTATAGATTAGATTAGATGATTGAAATGGCGACCATACCACAAGGTAGGTATTTTAAGCCAACTATGAATGAGGATTGAGTGTAAGATGATTGTGACGAGATCTTGTAGTCTTGTTACTGACTAAGGCTGACATGTTCCTTATACAGGACTGTTAATTAATAGCCCAACAGTCAATGGTATATATCTAAGGGACCTACAGTTTAACGTGGAATCCGAACCACGGTTTCTGAATTACGTACTGGTCTAATTATTAGGATGGTCTTTGCGGATTTACGTAGTATTCGATAGTAGTTGGAGGTCACGAATTGTGGATAGTTGAGAGCAATGAACGGTGGGTGTAATGTTCTCTTGTGTGTATTAACGTCCGCACTATTGAATACTACGTTAATCCGCAAAGACCATCCTCATAATTAGACCAGTTCGTATTTCGGACACGTTAAACTGTAGGTCCCTTTTAGTTGCCATCGTCTGTTGGGCTATTAATTAACAGTTCTGTCTAAGGAACATGTCAGCCTTAGACAGTAACAAGACTACAAGATCATCTTACACCCAATCCTCATTCATACTTGACTTAAAATACCTACCTTGTGGTAGGGCCACCATTTCAATAATCGAATCTAATCTAACCTAAACCATTTTCAATTGTGAAAGTCTTCCACATTTCAACAACTCCTCTCTGTGTTTCAGACTGATTGACGACGACGACCTGTCGTCCTGCACATCCTTCTCCGGGACCCTGAGCGACGCCGGCACCCACTACCGCCCCCGTCGCGACCACTGGGCCAACAAGTTCCAGTTCATCCTCGCCTGCGTCGGCTACAGCGTGGGTCTCGGCAACCTGTGGCGCTTCCCCTACCTCTGCTACAAGAGTGGAGGAGGTCAATATACTCTTGTTCATGTGTGTAGCCAATCCGCATACAACATACACGTGTGTGATTTCGACAATGGCGGTTGAGAGGATAGAGGGTAGCCGGGACTGCCTAGAGTCTGAGGGAAAGAACACCCAGTAGCTTTACAAATACAGTATAAAGTTTTTAGCACAGTTTTCTCATCATTCTTCAAAAGTAAAAAGTAAACAAATGTAAAAAAAACTTTATAAATTTCCAATGAATTCAAAGGGGGTTCCTAGAGATTGTGTTTGTATGCAGTAAATATTATTTTTACAATTTTTTTAGACCCAAGTTGCATTTATAACGTTTTAATAAAAACAAAAAAAACCATGGTCATGCTGTAACAAAAAAATTACAGGTTCCAACCACCAACATAACCCCTAAACAGACCCCGGCCTAATACCATTAACATCGTCCTGTCATAAAAATATATAACCAAAATTTCACATCAATCATGGCCTCTACAAGCTACACACACAACTTGTCGTTGTTGTTTAGTATTTATTATTGATATTTTACATTAACAAATAACATGCAATATTTATTTACATTTAAATAATTTCCCCTAATACCTATAGTTTATAATACTATAGTTTTTCCCTGTCGATCAGCTGATTTGTATGGATATTTCAAATAGTTATTTGTGCAACAAAGGATTAGAGTGTAAATTTTTTCCACGAAGGAAACTTTTACTACAGTTCTTATTTAATAATTTCTTTGGGGGCAAAAAGTACTTCATCCCATGGTGCACTACTTACACGTATCTTAATTAACACAAGTTACAAATTAACCACAAGTTACTAACCTGAATCACAATTATTATCCAAGTTGGTTAACATAACCTCAAATAAAATCAATGCAAACTATCAGCTGATCGTTCAAGAATAATTCATTACTACTGTCAGCTGCGTTTGTTTCTAATAATTCGTTTTCGAATATGCCCGATTCCCCCATGTTATTCTTATGAGATTACTTTTACTCCCTCGGGACTAAAAACTACATACTTTTACTCACTAGGGACTAAAAGTGTTACTTTAGTACTCTATTTCAGAGAGTAAAGTATGACTTTGCATAGTATCCGCTACCGGACGCTTTTAAGAAATCCTAAGATGATCAATTCTCGTCTGACACCCTTTTCTGTCGGTTTAAGCTGGCAAAACTCAAGGAAATGTTAGTTTTCTGCTAACATTTGCACAACAATAAGACGCGAAGGAGTGTAACGGTTGTCAGAGAAGAAGGTCAACCGCTACATTAGAGATTAATGATGTGCGAATTTCTCTGTTGAATGACCCTGCGACAGTACTGTTACTGGCTCTGAATGATCCATTGAGGCCTGATTGTGAGTTGTTTAACAATATATGAATTGTTATTTTTAGAGACAGACTCCTTTCATAAAGAAATACTGAACCTTTGATCAATTATATTATATTTGACTTCTACATTATTTGGGATTAGTCAATCTTTTTAGAATAACGTATGAACTTATTTATTCTTAGACACTATCAATCATGTAATTGTACAGAAGTTGTTTAATTTTTTGAAATAGTTGATAGTATTTTTTACGTTTTATAATTTGTGATATGAGCTGCAAGTGGCGAAAATCCCCTAGGCCAAACAACGATTCGCCCGGGTGTTGTTAATTTTAACACAACAATACTGATATTAGGCTATTATTTGTACTAGGCTACGTATATCAAAAAGCTCATTTTGGGCAGTGAGATTAACTATATTTTTCGTCATACTGCATATAAAATGAAACAAACTCGTAAAACATAAATTATTATCTGACTTAGTATCAATGTCGACCATTTTTGTCACTTTAGATTAATCAGCTGTTATGTTACTTACGTTGTAGCAGTCCTTTCTTGATTCCTGATTAGTTGCCATCAACTGTTGGGCTATTAATTGACAGTCCTGTCTAAGGAACATGTCAGCCTTAATCAGTAACATGACTACAATATCGCGCCACAATCATCTTACACTCAATCCTCATTCATACTTGGCTTAAAATACCTTGGTCGCCATTTGAATAATCTAATCTGATCTAATAGTTTCATAATCGATATCCAGAACGTCAATAGGTTAAACACAATAATAGGTTTAGCCCTAGGAAGAAGAAAAACATTTGCTCTTCAACACATGTACCTAAAACAGCTGTTGACGCAGTATGACGAAACAATTTTTTGTGATCAAAAAGGCTTAAAATAAATCGCACATTCAAATTCTGGAATAAGTACAAGAAAGCTTTTGCCATAAGTTACGTGCGAGAGAAAGCATAATAGAAAATAAATATCGAAGATAATGTTATGCGAAAATAAAGGAAACTGAACAATCCTCCCAAGGCAACGGCAGGTCTCGACACGACGATTAGCTAAAACCCACACGATCGCGGGAACAGGTTTGCGAGATCTAACGACGGGGAAATTACAGCTTGTCCCGGGGAAAAAACTGAGGGAAATTGGGCGGTAAATGACACTAAACTGCTGCTGTGTTAAAGCGACTACTTCCTTTTTATGGTCTTCTTTTTTACTTTTGTTGTTTCAAAACTATTTTTTACATGTATATGTCTTAGCTTTGGAAGGATGTTGGCAATTTGCGCGAACAAAATTTGTAGTTTGGTTATAAGAACAGCTGTTTAGATTAAGTGAAAACATTCCTTTTAGACATATCCATGATCTAACCTATTATCCACAGTGAAGTAAATACAAACATTTTGACATGGATATGTCTTAGCTCTGGGGGTTGTTGGTGATTTTTAAGATGGAAAACATGTAACAGGTTTCCATAGAAACTACCAGTGTTATTGTATTGAATTTTTAATACAAATGAATAAGAACAGCTGTTTAGATGAAGTGAAAACTTTACCTTTAGACATATCCATGATCTAACCTATTTCCCACAGGGAAGTAAATACAAACATTTTTAATTTATCCTTTTCTCGTTTTACGTAGCTTTTGAAACAAAACGCCGATCCTAAACGTAGGATTATTTTCATGTACGATTTATGTCAGAAAGGGTTAGGCAATTTATAAAGGTTTAATTTTAAAAACTCTCAACTACACATGCATCCTTTCTAGAGAACAATACTTTTGAAAATTCAAAAGTAAATTAGTAGAGTTTTCTTTTTAACCTAGGAACGTTTACGGATTATTGTTATTAACATTTAATCGAACTGAAATTTCATGGTGTTGTTGGACTCAAAGTAAGAAATTCACATAGATGAATTATTTATACTTTGAAAAAGTCGGGAGTACGTGGTAAAATCTAAAGGCAAAGTTTATAGGAAATTTGAATACGAAATGCTTGACTTTATTAACTGCCGTCATCTTTAAGACAGAACTACTGATAAAGTTTAATACTGCACATCAAATTAAAGCCGGATATTTACAGTACTCAATTGTGATACTAATATTATGTTAGAGAGATAATATTGATTACTTACGTTATAACCAATAATCTTAAAAATTAGATTAACGACCACTGGAAAACTTTTCAAAATTTGCAAAACGAAGTGTAATAGCAGACGGACAAGAATCACATAAATTAATTAGTTCCTCTATCAAAAGCCAATTAATTATTAACGCAAGTACAAACCAAAGCACATAAACATGTTAAATTGCAAGCAGACTATATATCGGGACTACCCCACCCTCTTCTATAAGCCAAATACAAAGGCTGAATCGGTAGATTTTTGGAATGATGGAATAACCTAAATTAAAGTAACATTTAAAAATTTAACTTCAAGACAGTGCCGACACAGACACACCCAGGTGCTAATTGAGATAAATATAAAATATTCTCTATCGATCAGCTGGTTTACAAAGTTGTTGAGCAACTTAACAGCTGTTAAGGAATGAGTTTGAGTCGGTATCAGGTGGAAAGTTGAAACATGGACCGCCTGTTGTAGAGTAGAGCAGACGGAGACGAAAATGTGATCTGCGATGCCAGGAGAGTTTGTACCATATCGAGAACTCTCCGATATTCGATATCAATAATAATAAAATGTAAACACTAATGAAGGAATGAGTTATATCATAAAATGTCGAAAATATTGTATTCGTTAATCAAAACGGTATTTTTTCGATATCGAATGCCGATATTTACAGCTATCTTTCGATATTAATTAATAGCATTTCAATATATCAATATAATATCGGAATAATCGAATCAAGAACATCGATAATCACTAATACCGATAATATCGGAACAACTATTTTTGTCGGAGACGAAGGTATGCGATGCGATGCCAGTGCCAAATGAATCACGGCACGAGGGTCACGCTATTGTGGCCAGATTCCGTTTCCTGCTAATAAATAACTTGTCTAGATCATTGCAGATTGTGCTTTTTTGTGCTGGTGTGACAACACACATAATTAAACCCCTGGCTATCGAGTGTTTTACTGGTTTAGTTATTTATTTTGAGTTTTAACAGTGGAATTGAAATTTGATTGAAAAACGTGTCGTTATTTTGACAGGACCTGTCGAAAACACTAAAACTCGTTTTGTAATAATGTTATATAACATGAAAAATGTTCTTATAATCTTTTTCATAACGGTATGTTTAAAGTTTTTTTAAATTTCTCTCCCCATACATGAAATATATTTACGTACATTTGTATTTTTCGATACTCTCTGAAACTGTAGTTTCTATTGTCTGTGATAGTATTTATTTTTTTCTAACAATGTAGTCTCCACCCGCATGGCTGTAAACATGCCGGTTCAAAAATTATTATACTTTTAAATATATAAAAAATATTTTCATTTTTACATATCCTAAGGATGGCCAATATAATGAATACGAAAAAATCAATTTATTTTATATTTCTCGATCATTTGCATAAAACTTGACCAAACCAATATAATCCATCCTTATACGATTGTTATCATATCGATAACAAGTTAGGCATCCTAACACGGCACTCTCTTCTGCATCAGTTACCTCAAGCTACATCCTAATTTCCTGCAGTCCCACATGAGTGTGGGAAACTCCAGCTCATGTAGAATTCCCAGCGCGTGCTGGTGTGACAACACACATAATTAAACCCCTGGCTATCGAGTGTTTTACTGGTTTAGTTATTTATTTTGAGTTTTAACAGTGGAATTGAAATTTGATTGAAAAACGTGTCGTTATTTTGACAGGACCTGTCGAAAACACTAAAACTCGTTTTGTAATTATGTTATATAACATGAAAAATGTTCTTATAATCTTTTTCATCGTGGTATGTTTAAGTTTTTTTACTTTCTCTCATCATATATAAATTATATTTACGTAGAGGTACATTAGTATTTTTCGAACAAACTAACTGTAGTTTTTATTGTCTGTGATAGTATTTAAAGTTTCTAATAATGTGGTCTCCACCCTCATAGCTGTAAACATGCCAGTTCAAAAATTATACTTTTAAATATAGAAAAATTATTTCAATTTTTACGTGTCCAAAGGATGGCCAATATTACGAATACGAAAAAATAAATTTATTTTATATTCCTCGACCGTTTTGCATAAAACTTAATCAAACCAAAATCCTAACTAAACCCAATATAATCCATCCTTATACGATTGTTATAATCTCGATAACAATTTTGGCATCCTAACGTGGCACTCTCTTCTGCATCAGTTACCTCAAGCTACATCCTAATTTCCTGCAGTCCCACATGAGTGTGGGAAACTCCAGCTCATGTAGAATTCCCGGCGCGGCGGGAGATCGCGTACCAGCGGATGTGTGTGCGCGTGTCGTGCAAGGTGTAATGGCACTAGACACTTATCCCATTGACCAGAGGATGCGCCACTTGTCGACCATCACGTCACAGGTCTACCAACACCTCGCGGTTATCCTGCGGACGTGCACATGCATATGTAACGAAGTGCATTTCATATAACTGTTCACTAGTATCTTAGTTTAAGGTTGAAAATTCAACACTTGTACGGTATGTACTTTTCCGTTGAATAGGATTGTGTGTACGTATATTCACGGTGCTGAGAAAACACATAGACTTTAGAAATAAATTCTAAAATATTTTATACGATTAAAACCATAAAATACGGTAAAAATGTTCGCCATTTGGATATTTATTTACATATAATTGCTTACTTCAGTAGCCAAGTGGTCTTGGGTTGGGAGTTACCACAGTGAGTCTTGGGTCTCATTTTCAAGTTTCAAAAATACCAAGTGTTTGTTCCTTCTCATTAAAAAGATCGTCAAATCTCATAAAATCCAACTGTATTGCTTTGATTTTGAAAATACACTAATATTTAAGAAATTATACAACTGATAAAATTACTTATACGTGCAAGAACCAAATTTTCGTCACAATAAACGGCTAAATTTGATATTTCTTCTCAACTCCTAAAAAAATTGAGGATGAATTTATTATTTTGTAAATTTGAATTACATATCCGTAGAACGAGGTGTTTTAATAATCCCAGTAGTTAATATTCAAACAAACTGCATACACAATAGTTTGTGTGTTCATTCAACACTGATTTATGGCGAGCTAATTGAATGCTAAAGGCAGGTAAAGAATATTGTTAACAGAATGTATTAGAATAATTGATGCATAAATTGAGACTCATACTCTCTTACGAGTAGGTAATAAATAACTAGCAACAGGTGGCAGGATATGCGCGGCTTGAACACCAGAATCATGGGGTATTTAAATATATAATGACCAGGTAGGCGTGTTGGCAAACCTGAAGTCAACAATCACTGTCGATCAGCTGATGTAGAGCTGTTGATTAGCATCTCAAAACAGCTGCGAATAAATGAGTTTGAGTCGGTGGAAATTAATGAAACACTTTAATCAGAGTTTGAGTCACCCCAGAAGCAGTTTTACATTATTAAGCATTTATTATATTTTTACTGGTGTTTTTTTAGGAATTCGCAAATTATATAATTTGCAATATTTTTAATTTTATATTTTTTATCAACTGACCTAGCTGTATCTTGTTTAAAAAAGTTTTATAATGCAGATATATATTTTTCATAAAATAGTACCTGACAGATAATGATAAGTTCAATCTAAAAATCAAATCAAATAAAAATTTTTTATTCCACAAAATATATTCACACAAATTTGTACATAAATTACAGAAAGTTCTGGAAAGACCCCACATAGGGTTGGCATAGTCCTGTGTTTGGATTCTAAAAATGTGTGGGATCTGGGTTCTTAATACATATATTTAAAAAAATCAAATAGCAGTTATAAGTTCAGTAGTCTTACACACATACTAGTCACGCTACTATTTCATAAATTTACTTTTACTAACAAAAAATAAAATCCATTTAATTTATCTCAACATCTGTTTATATAAATTTTGACAGTTTGGGGATGAAGAAAGAAAGATCATTTTTACAGATAAACTGCTGGGTCGAAAATAGTGATCGAATTATTAGATCGAAATAGTGGAAAGGTAGATTTTAATTCTATTGAATTTTTAATATAAAAGAATAAGAACAGCTGTTTATATGAAATGAAAACATTCCCTTTAGACATATCCATGATTCAACCTATTTCCCACAGGAAAGTAAATACAAGTATTTTTTAACTGTGTAGAGAACCAATACTTTGCTTAGTCGTTAATTAATCAAGTAATCATTCAAAAGTTAATGACTTCTCCAGAGTTCCAATACAGTATTATGATGTTTCACAGGCGTGTTCCTTGTGCCATATTTCCTGGTGCTGCTGCTGTGCGGAGTGCCCCTCCTGTACATGGAGCTGGCCGTCGGACAGTTCACACGTCGCGGCCCCATCGGTGCTCTCTCTCAACTCTGTCCCATATTCAAAGGTATTTCTCCAATTGGATGTGAAATTGAAAATAGACGGTGAGGGGTTAATTGTCTAAGAGAAGCATAGTACTTGTGGTTCTGTACAGATCAATCTCATAGTATCGCTACAGCACCTAATATATCCTAAAACCGTTAAGAGCCTTATTAGGTAAGTGGTAGACTTATTTTTGGGAATTTCAATGAGGTCAAAATGTTCTGGTCAAGAGTAACTTCCTTATGACTCTTGAGTTCCTCAAACTCAAACTTCTTCAAAACTCAAAATTTTTTCTGCTCTTCGACATAATCACCATAAATGATCATTAGACACTTGCTGTATTTCAATCCATGGATAAAAATCCAACCCTTAATCCCAGTTGTTTCGATGTGCTTGAGGTGCCATCAACTCCATAGGTACCAAAAATCAGCTGATCCTGAAAAATGAAAAATGTTTAAGACACTCTTCACTTGGATCAACAGATTAGCTTTTGCCCTACGGTGTGATCTGGTACTCAAAATCAGTCTCATCTCGTTTAGATGTAAGAATTATAGGATACGAGATTGGAAATCACCAGCATTTTTGTGAGCAATTAGAAAATCTCCTAATAAATCTGTCATAATGAAGGTAGAGAAGTGTTTACAGATGGTATATCTTGAAGAGGTAGCAGTTCCTACCCCAAATTAATCCGTTTTAATTTAAGGTGACACAAAGATTCATCCTTTACCCTTAAAATCTCAGGACCCACCAGACAGGGGCAGGAAACTGTCCCGGTGAGAGGTATCAGCAAATGCTCGCCAACTCTCCCTGTCCTGTGCCCCGTCAAATGTTGCTCCTGCATTTGGCTGCCCTTCTACTACTTTCCTTAATTATGATCCTCTGTCTCTCCCCAAGACATACCCCGCCTATCTCAAATGTCTAGTTCTAGCGTGAGCCGTGATATCATAATTTCTGTATGAATTCCTAAATTCTTCATTATTTCTGATTCTCCATATTCACCTACAGATTCAAAAATCTTTCTAAAACATGTTTTCTTCGAAAACAATGACCCTTCTCTTTTCTTTTTTTCAGTTTCCATTTTTCTGCTCCACATAACAAAACTGGCAGGATAATTGTGTGGTAAACTTTATTTCTTTTGGTTTCACGTGTTAAAATTTTTTAGGTTAGGGTTTTGTTACATGCATACATACTTTTATTGGCCTGGTTAATTCTATTTTTTTCTGATTCTTCACTGTTCCCGCTTGATATTAAGACTCCAAGGTATTTAAAAAAATCAACTTTTTTTCAAATATTTATTTAATTTGGTTGGTCTTCTTGTTTTGAACAACAATATATTTAGTTTTTTCATCGTTAATTTTTAGTGGTACACCAAACATATTTCTTTACTGTGTTTTACGGTTCATCTGTCTTTCCAATCCAAATACTCTAATTGTAATTGTTTTTGTTACCAGGGGCAGGTCTAAGTAGTGTGGTAGTATCCTTCTTCATGTCCACCTACTACAGTGTCATCATCGCCTACTTCCTCTACTATTTTTTCACCGCTTTTCGAGCCAACGCGCCGTGGACCGAGTGCAGCAACCGGTGGAACACTCCGCGGTGTTGGCAGCCCTCGCTTAACACTACGCGGCCCGAGTTCTCACAGTCTCCCTCGGAGGAGTTTTACGAGTGAGTATTTTAAGTAATGAGAGTCGGTTTTGTTTTGTTTTGTGTCTTTCTACACCAGAGGCATTTTTCAACGTTTTGATGGGGAATGGTCCAAACCTTGGCCTTGTTACTGCCTAACGTCGACCTGTTGTTATGAAGCATCATTAATTAATAGCCCAATGATAAAATATGGCCCAATGACTGGGATGGTGGCGTCATCCTGTAATCCAGCTACTTGGAGGTCACTTGGAGGATAGTTGTGAGCGATGGTCGGTGGGTGTAGTGTTCTCTTGTGTGGATTAACGTCTGCACTATTGAAAGCTACGTTAATCCGCAAAGACCATCCTCATAATTAGACCAATTCGTAATTCAGAGGTCGTGGTTCGGATTCCACGTTGGCTATTAATTAACAGTCCTGTCTAAGGAACATGTCAGCCTTAGTTAGTAACAAGACTACAAGATCGCGCCACAATCATCTTACAATCAACTCTCATTCATACTTGGCTTAAAATACCTACCTTGTGATATGGTCGCCATTTCAATAATTTAATCTAATCTAATCTAATAGCAACTGTGTCCAGATTTGACCTTTGCGGGATTAGATCCGGCGACCTTCGATTTTGAAGGCAGGCACTCATACATATATACAAAAACCCTCTAAAAAATTATAACCCTGCTTGTGATGAAATTAAATTCATTATTTTGTTTTCATCTAGGGCTATATAAATATAATTAGAGTTTTATCTGTACGTTGGTTGGAATTAAGATATTCTTTGTTATTTTTACGTTTTTCTCCCCAGAAAAGCCAAAATGGGCCTTAGCTGAATTTCTGTCTGTCTGTCTTTCTGTAACACTTAAAGTTCTTTTTGTAACAATTCTCCGAGAAAACAAAATCACCCACAGTTATGAAACTTATTATCTAATGTTTTACCTTTGAAGAACGTTTTTGTTTATTTTAAAAAAACTGAGACACTTTAAAAAATAAAATAACTATATTATATAAAAATGTTTTCTTAACGTATAATGAGTTTAATAATGATGCAAACTTTCCAATTTAATGTAAACAAAGGACGGGGACATTGCTAGTTATAAAGTACACCTGTAAAATGTACTGTAATAAGTTAAGAGAATCTATTTAAGTTTATAAAAACATCCTCTCGTGATGCAGATTACACATGGTTTGTTGTCTAAAGTAAGTGCGTCGAGATAACAGTGACGTCTGTTAGGAAGATGAATGTTTCACACGACATCAACTTAGGCCACATACGTATTTCTTTAGAAAGCATTGAGAATTAATAATTATTGTAAATTTCAACAACCACATAAGTGAAATTATTTGTTACTTTTTACTTTCTTCCCTTAAAAAACACTAAGGATTATACCAGGCTTTTTTTGGTATATGGAGAAATTAATGTTTTTGTCAAAATGTTCAAATATCAGTTGAGAGTGGATATAACAGTTTTGGGTTCCTCTGAATCCAAAAAGTGGTTTCAACATGATATCTGTCTGGATGTGTACAGTTGGACTTTGGTATACGAGGTCACAGGTTCAAATTCTAGGATGTCCATCTGGGGGTTGACCGCTGTCTTCTGGTGTAGTATGCTGTATCTTAACTGATGTAACAGAAAAGTCTGAATTTAGACCAGTGGACCCAATACTAATTTAGTTTATTCACTAGAAGTTTCTACAACAACCCAGTTTAGCGAGGGCACAAGCAGAAAAAATGAGAGGGAAAACTTATTGTAAGGCATGGTACGTGTGGAAGATTTTTATACCTGTAATGGGCGGAACAAATAAAATAGTTGAATGGTTTACAGCCGCAAGGTGCTGCAGTTGTCGGCCGGCATCGACCGTCCTGGCACCGTCCGCTGGGAGATCGCCGCGTGTCTGTTCCTTGTCTGGGTGATCGTCTACTTCGCCCTGTGGAAGTCCGTCCGGTCCTCAGGGCGAGTGTTGTACGTCACCACCACGCTGCCGTTCATCTTGGTGCTCGCCTTCCTCGGCCGCTCACTGACCCTAGAGGGTGCTGACTATGGGCTGCAGTACTTCTTCAAGCCCAACTGGAACCTACTACTGGATGCCAAGGTCGGTTTTTCCTTAGGGTTAGGGTATACCCCCTAAGTTCGATTTAACATACAATATCTTTTTGTATACAGTCAAATCTAGTAGCTTAAATCAACTATAGTAACATTACAGTACAATAAATTTGTTTCTTTACATTGTATTGTTTGCATTTGAATACTTGACAGTTTAATCTTAGCTACTAATTTAGTAAACTTTAAATTTATAATACCCCCGTCGCAGCAGACCTGCGTACTCAGCGAATTTCCAAATCAATAACATAATAATAATAATAATATATGACTAGTTTGATCATTATCTGTCAATAAATATGAGTATTATTTGCCTACTCTCCATAGATTAACATGGGAAAGAGTATGCAGGTTTGCTGCTGTGAGGAACGCTGAAAGTAGGTGTTTCTAGCATAAACAATTAATTTTTTTAACATTTATATCAACTTCCATCAACATCTGTCCATAAATAAAGGAGTTTGCCTTTATATGATTAATACGGGAAAAGAGTATGCAGGTTTGCTGCCATGATAAACACATAAACTATGATTTTTAAGCATAATTGGATATATCTCAACTACATGAAGCTAAATATCAAGTTTTATCCAAAAATACTGATTAATATGGGAAATATTAATTTTTCCCTATCCTCCATTAGATTAACATTGGAGCCCCACAATACAACGTACTGTGTTTAGATTTTTTAATATCTCGGTAACCGTTGGAGATAGAGAAAAACTTTAAGGAACTTAATTTTGTAGTTTTTTAAGCTGATTCCAATGGTGAAATATAAAATTAGAAATTTTTAAAAATTACATGTGAAAAACGCAAAAAACCCCATTTTGGGGTACAAAACCCCCCCCCCAAACTACCCGTTACCATTGACCGATATGTCTGGTTTACGAACTCGTCCGAGCATTTGTAGGAATACACGTCTCTACCAAATTTGGTCTCGATCGGACCATTTTTACGAGAGTTATCGTGTTCACAGACACATATATATATATATATATATATATATAAATTTTAACGACTATTGTTTTTGGACTCTGGGCACCTAAAGTAGAAAAAATAACATGGTCCCGGGCTTAAGTCTCGCCATGAGACCTACGGTAATAGCTTCTTCCCTATGGGAAATTCGCTAAAAAAGAACATTCCACACTTTTATGCCCTCTAGGAGCCCTTCGGACGGATTTTCATCAACTGTGTATCCAAACCATTCCCAAACCCCCTTGAATACACAAAAAATTTCATCAGAATCGTTCCAGCTCTTTAGAAGGTGTTTAATTACAAACACACGTACAGGAGATTTATGTATGTGATTAAAACATTAGTCAATATCTGTGGAATGTGTCAATATCAATAATGATTTTATGGAACTGTTTTTTGACAATATTTCTTTTAATAATGGCTTTCATTCAACATCAAAGGAGTTTACAATTAGATATGTTCAAATTAATTTATCATACTTTATTCTAGGTGTGGGTGAACGCAGTTGCCCAAAACTTCAACGCCATTGGGATATCGTTTGGATCTGTGATTTCGTTTGCAAGCTACAACAGATATAACAATCAGGTATGATATACTTACACAATGGAAGTAGGGTTTAATCAGCTTATCAGATATGCCCTATTCAAATATGTAATTGGACATACCATGTAAATCTATAAGTGAACGGAACACGGTGGGAAGTTCTCCTACACTCTTGTCAGATTGATTGCATCATTTTTCTACTTACAAATTAGATGAGCTACAAAATTTGTTGCAGTAAAAAAATATTTAATATTGTTTAACTACAACTTCATTTCTGCAAATCCGTATCAGGAATGTTTTCAAACCCTTTTGTTAGCCTCTTTTTCCTTTATACTTACCCACAAAGTTTAAGTTTCATGCATGAGACATAAAACACATAATGCCGGCACAAAATACAAAGAGAACTGTACTGATTAAAAGCAACTCAAAATTCAGTGACAATGCTGAGGCAGTCACATTACCCACCGGGCTACCAACTCCACTTCTGTGGTGACCGATTCACCTCGAGATTTCAGATTGGGGTACATGAAGGAATATCAAATTTCTTTGGAACATAATTTTATAGTCCCATATTTAATTTTTAAAAAGGAAATAATTTTTGTTCTATTTGTATTTGCATACAAATTGATGAACATGTATCTCTGGTTCGAATAATATTTTTACCATATGTTCATTTATTGAAATAGAAAGAGTCTTAATTCATACAATGAAGCGATGCCGCGATGCCATTTTAAGCAAATTAAGTACTGGTATGGTTATTCAGGTGTAATATGTTGGCCTAGTAAGTCAAATATTGGCGGATCGAAACCAGTGGCCTGCGACTCCAGTTGATTATGAGCAGTCATCTCTAACTAGCCTATGTGACTCACACCCTAAGAGTAACTGCTGAGATGGGCACTGAGGTTATATATTTATTGTTATCAAGTGGTTTAACCAACCTGATCATTGATTAATTTTTACAGATCCTTGTAGACACGATAGCAGTGTCGGGGATCAACGCTGTGACAAGTCTCATTGTGGGTATCTTCGCATTCGCGACGCTTGGCAACATCGCACGCGAACACAACACAGACATCGAGCACGTCATCAGCGATGGCCCCGGCTTGGTGTTCGTGTTGTATCCACAAGCCATGGCAAGGATGCCGTTCTCTAGTTTCTGGGCCGTGTTATTCTTCTTCATGCTTCTTTGTCTTGGACTCAATAGCCAGGTAATACAATATTTTTTATCATAGAAGATATACCATGCAATGTCAATATCAAGATAGTGTTAGGAGACAGAAAATCTGGTTGGACACTGCAGCCAATTTTGATATTTTACAATCACCGAAAAGGAAGGATTCTTGAGGATTGGAAAGAAGAAGACAGTCTGTGTCACATGAGGAGGGAGATGTAACGAGTCCGAGCCCATCCAGCTCCCAGGATCTGATGTTGTGTTTGAGTGCCAAGTAACCAGACAAGCATAAGGCAGCTAATCATCCTGACGTGGATCCCGCCGATAGTGGAATCCAGACTGAGTATCCAAATTCATAGGGTGTTTCACCCCAAAGTGACGGATCCTCTGTTCACTATGCAAAGTGAACAGTTTTCCTTTGCACTATTGGTTGGTGAATGTGTGGTATTTGTAAGTCGTGTTAAGACTGCTAAGTCTTAACACGACTAGGGAATCTGGACTCAGTTTGTCATTGGGCTATTAATTAATGATACTTGCAGACAACAGGTCGACATTAGGTAGTAACAAGACTGTGGTTTGGACCGTTCCCCATCAAAACGCTAAAAAATGCCAGAGGCATAGAAAGACACAAGACAGAAAAAAGAAAAATGCAGATGTTTACTTTTAACTTGGATTGCTCATGGTCGGGATTCGAACCCTAGCACTTCTGTACGGCTAGAACGTTACACTCTTCACCGGTCTCTAACCGGTCCAGCCACCAGTGCATAGGAGTAGAAAGCGCTTACTTGGCTATAAGACATAACCTAGTGGGAGTTTAGTGAACTGCATGAGCAGGTTCAGTTGCTTGCCCTTAGGGAATAACATGGTTATGAAGGTGATAAGTTCACTAAATTGACGACAGATGACTCCACCTGCCACTTCTTATTGTACTTGTAAATGCGTTATGAATTATACGACTTCATAACAATTTGAAAAAAAAACTTCTGTATGGAAATTCTAAAATAACTTACTTGTAACAAATACGATTCATTCAGTAATTCTTCCAACTAATATTTAAATATTATTTGTTTCAGTTTGCAATTGTGGAGGTTGTCGTCACCTCTCTGCAGGACGGATTTCCCAACTGGATCAAGCGGAAGCTGGTGTGTCACGAGATTGTGGTGCTCGTCGTCTGCTTCGTCTCCTTCCTTCTTGGCCTCCCGAACATTACGCAGGTACAGTGCCACTGGTACCATGTTACTGACTCAATTAATAAGAATTTAAAATTAAACATTCCTAAAAACCTGTTTCAATAATTGTGATTGTAAACCCATTTCAAATTCACGAATTATTTTTGTTATTTCAACGTTCAACAGTATTTTTATTCCCGTAGGTTCCAAAATAACCATTTAAAATATATACATCATAAATATATTTCATATTTAGCTTAATATTAGCATTTTTCCATAGTATAGCTCATATATTTTCAATCGCAAAGGAACAGAAATCCTTTTCAAATTGAACAAATAGTGATTTTTTCATTTTTTCATTATCCTGTCATTGCTGGACAAGGCAAGTGTTACTAAGATGAATGTGTAACATGATAAATGCACACTTTGTACATTGCGGGTGTTTCTGAAAAGAGCAGTCAAAGTGTAGGTGTTTGAGGTTAGATTATGTACAGTGATTGTTTGTTTCAGAATTATTTTTACGGTCAAAGTGCATACTGAATCTTCATGAGTGGTTGTAAAAGGAAGAAGGTTGTTTTAATGTCAGAAGAGCGTTTCATTTTCTTCCTAAAATTAATAATAATAGCTTATTATTAATATATTAATAATAACGCGGTTAACAGGTTGGTTAAAGTGCACTTTTCCCTTTATGACAAGTGAAGATGAATCAAAAGTTTGTAGATTGATGAAAATATATGACCTCTCGATCCAGTTAAGGTTTCCAGTCCCTCAAATACAGTGCTAGCGATTGAGTATAGTTTATATTATTGGTAAGCCTTTTTTTGTCAGTTTGAAATAAACCCTCGGATGGATTTTGGCTCCTTCATGCTTGTTCAATAATCTGGCACTCGGGCATGACTTCAGGTCCTAAACATTGGACAGGCTTGAAGTGACGGTAGAGACCACCATTTAGTTTCAATCCATCTATATCCCTTATTTCATTTCCAATGAATAGTTCAACAATAGCAGTCAACATTTCTCTAACCTGTTTCCAGGGAGGCATCTACTTCTTCCAGCTGATGGACCATTACGTGGTGACCACGGCTGTGGTGTACATCGCCATGTTCGAGGTCATCGCTGTTTGCTGGCTCTTCGGCACCGACCGTCTGTCTCGCGTCATACAGCACATGACCAACAGCCAACCTTCGCTGTACTTCCGCTTCTGCTGGACTGTGGCAGCCCCTCTAATCATTTTGGTAATATTTTTAGAGGTTCTTCTACTTTTATGAATATCTGTATATCTTTTTCAAAAATCATTTATGGTGCTGCATAAAATATATTCTTCTTTAGTAGATTTGTAACTGACAAAGATCAGTTGCGTAATACGATCAAATACTTATCATTGATAAGTTCTAATATATTTATTTTGATTTCTATTGTTGAGCCTTTGTGACCTTAAAAATGTTTCAAAGGTCCGAGTACAAGCTTGGAACATACAGGAAAAGTCCAGCTACAAATAAGATCCGAGGGGGAGCGCTGGGCTTTGGTGCCCAAGGTTTCGGGTTCAAATCCCGCCAATCACCAATAGCTTTTCGCTATGTGACAATGCCGCAACCCACACAGGGGTGCGCAAAATGCCGCTACGGCTGAAGTGCCTTGGGAATAATCCGCCCCTTCCAAAAAAAAAAAAAAAAATCCGAGTTATTCATGAAGGGTTGGTGTGATAAATTAATTTCTAGGCTATTTATTTAAATATGTCTAGTGAAAATACGAGAAAAATTTAATGGGTATTTTGCTAACTCAGTAGTTAATGTCTTGGATTTTGATACAAAAGGATCAAATCCAAGGCTACCCATTTGGGTTTGGACCGGTTTCCGAAAAGCGTTTGTGTAAAATCACCCTATTATTTAGATAAAATGCGTCCGCCAAAGATAGAAGGAAAAAGTGAGTAATGCTAGTTGTGGTGGTTCTGATCATTGTGGTTTTAAATAATATTTTTTATCTTTCTATTTAACAAATTGTACTGTATTTACTTTTCTGTGGGAAATTGCTTACACCATGGATGTTTCTGAAGGGAATTTTTTCAGTTCCTCTAAACAGCTGTTCTCATAACGTCACTTCGGTTACAATTTTCGTATTTCTCAAGCTGCTAACACCTCCCCCCCTCTAGACCTTAGACTTATCAATGTCAAAAAAATTTTCTGCGACCTCTAGCTGCAATTGCAAATCTCAAAGGGCTCAGTTATGGTTAGCCAGACGAGTCGTAATGTTCGCGGTATGAGCTCATTCAGAGTGTCGTGTTACAGAGCGTACTCGTGTTCAGCATCGTGGACTACGAGCCGCCTACGTACAACAACGGCAGCTACAAGTACCCGTGGTGGGCGGAGCTGTTGGGCTGGTGTATCGCCGGGACCTGTCTCCTCTGCATTCCTATCACAGCTGTCTACGTCTTGGCCACGGTGCAGGCCGACACTCTGGGAAAAGTCAGTGGCTAATTATATCTTTTACATCTACCTGTGGATAGTTGTGAGCGATGGTCGGTGGGTGTAGTGTTCCCTTGTGTGGATTAACGTCCGCACTATTGAATACTACGTTAATCCACAAAGACCATCCTCATGATTAGACCAATTCGTAATTCAGAGGTAATGGTTCTGATTCCACGTTAAAATGTAGGTCTCTTAGTTGCCATGGGCTGTTGGGCTTTTAATTAACAGTCCTGTCTAAGGAAAATGTCAGCCTTAGACAGTAACAAGACTACAAGATCGCGCCACAATCATCCTACACTCATTTCTCGTTCATACTTAGCTTAAAATACCTACCTTGTGGTATGGTCCACATTTCAATAATTTAATAATAATACCAAAGACATAAACAGATACACTGGAACATCAATTTAATGAATTAAAAGGGACTAAGAAATATACGTTTATACATACTTTATTACGTTTTTGTCACGGGATTATTTAAGCAATAACATAACATCATCTTCAATGTCCTGCAAATCGGGTAGTTTGACCTTTTTACACTGACCAGAAAGTCCACTTTCGTCTTCATATTTGTTATATATTTGACGATTGTTGCAAGAGTTTTGGTGTTATGTTAAATTCCTTGGAAATGTCCACTTTCTGTTATGTACACTCATTTCTCATTCATACTTGGCTTAAAATACCTATCTGGATAGGTCACCATTTCAAAAGTTAATGTATTCAGTTTGTTAAAAATATGAGCTATGAAATATTTTTATTTAACTTGAGGTGGCTAAATTCCTGGATGTTTTCAGAAATTGGTAGCTGTGATGACTCCACGATGTGACGACGTCAGCGAGACAAACAGTGTCGAGGAGTTAGGGAACGAACTTAAAGAAGTGAAAAGTTCAGACGCTCAACCTTCCCAAACGCACAAACTCTCGCCTTCTATACCTACGGATCAACCGAGAATAGAGATTATGAAAAAGTAGTCAGCTAGGCCTCTATGTATTTATATGTAGATAGTTGAAAGTAAGATTTCCATTCGAAAACTCAACATTCCTTCAGCATCGAGGAATCGTCCTTATAAGTAGTCGATTAGTATTAAGTGTAAAAAGAGCTAATTAGGATTTGAATTTGTGAATTCAATATTCTCACTCATTTTTGGCTTTGTTTAAAACTTTTACCGGGATATAAATCTAATACAGACTTATATTTCTTAAATTTAATTGTAATTAAGTTAACTTTGAACAAATATTTGTGATCAAAAGAGTTATTCTTTGCAAAATCATGTTACTTTCTTTAAACAAAATTCTAACCTAAGTTCTCACAATGAGTTTGAATTAGTTACTCTTTTAAGATATTATACAATTATGTAGGTTTATTCCTCGAAAACGTAAACTATTTTTTTATAAAAGTGAAAAAAATGAAATCATGTTTTCTCCTAGTTAGCCCTTACCTCAAGCTTGGTAACATTTTATTTATATTTGGGAAAGATTGTGACATACATCACAGCCGACAAGCCTAAGTGCAATAAACGGAGTGTCAGCTACAATGGAAAATAATGATAATTAATAATTTAAGTAAGTAAGAATGCAAAAGTGAAAATCTGTGATATAAAAGTTCAAGAATTATATAAAATCAAAATGTTGTATAGTAACTGCACTTTCCTTTGTACAAACTATTTTAAGTGTTTTAAAAGTATCGATATTCACCTAATATTACTAATTAAATGCTCAATAATTTGTGCTATAAATTTAAAACTTCATAATCATTGTCGAGTTTATCCTTTTAAAGCATTTGAGCATTTATTTGTTTAAAACAACTTTGACAATGTGGATCAAACACAATGCTTTTATTTACAAAAAATAAATAAGTATAGATAATTTCTTTCTTTTGGTACGATTTATAGGATCTTTTAGGGTATATTTATTTTAATGACATAACTTCCTCTTAATTTAACTAAAACTCGAGTCATATATATTACTTGGAATTTTTTAAATTCATATTTTCAAGAGTGATCTGTGATCACCAGAGATAATAGTTAAGTTTTAAAAGCAATGGTTTAAAAGTATTTCAAAATTTCCACTCTAATTCCAATAGTACAGAGGAAGTATTACATAATTTTTTATGTTTTTAAAGTTTTTTAAATGTTTAGTAGATATTAAAAGATGTTTACAGCCTAATTTTCAAGGCAGTTTTACATAAAGTGATTTGATTGATTTTTTTAGAAATGAAAACCTTCAAAAAAGACCTTAAAAACTGTAGTTTGTTTATTAGAGATTTTAACAAACATTAGATTTAAAAAACACTATAAATAATGTTTCAATGCATTCCAGAAGTCATTCCATTTTAGTTTCATCATAACTTTTAGGATTATTATCATTAAGAATAGGTTTTATAAACAAGTGCTCTTAGGCCATCTGACTAATTAATAGTGAAAGACCAATTATGTGAAATGTCTCATTAGAGAATTGAACTGACTGTAAACCAAAAGATAATTAAATTGGATTTTTCTAAATACAGTAGTTGCTTATTAAAAACCTTTTCCTATCGTGGACTTTTTTTTACTTAAATTAAGAAACAAGAATTACATTTTAGGGAAATTTTAATTTTAACCCTAGAAGTGGTAAGCTTTTCACTTTTAACCCTAGAACGGACGGGCTGGGTCTGTGAGACCCACGCGCATTTGTTATTGTTCTAATTCAAGGTCATTGGTCTAGAAAAACGCTGAGGTTCTGTGTAGCTTCCTAAAATACTCCAGAGAAAACAATAGCGTAGTGGGTTTTTTCACTGCAACCCTCAGTTTGCAGTTATCAACTGGTTTTGGTGGAGGTGGGTCTGTCAGACCCAGCCCGTCCGTTTACGTAACTTTATTCGACCAAGACAAGTTTATGTTTTTCGAATATTTTTAATTTATTTTTTTAATAATCTTACTAATTTTAACAGTTTTAGGCACCTATATAGTATAGTGATTTTTAAACAAATATGGATAGCCGAAAACGGCAAGGTAACAATCAAATCGAGCTAATTGTGTTCGAGGTTCTATTGGAAAGTGAAGTTGGTGATTTCGACAATGATCCTGACTTTATTTTGGAACGTGATAATAATATGGTTAGTAAGATTGAAGAAGGGATCAATGATGAACCTGGAAATAATTTAGGCACACATGCTTTGAGTGAACAAAGGGTAAAATGTGAATATACAAGATGTTGTGTAACGACTGTTGTTATGAATATTTTTTTAAAGAAATTCAAGCTCTTCAAAAACGTATTATTTTAATTGATAACCACTTAAAAAGTATTTTTACACAAACAGTATTTTATTTTCTACAACATTCTTGTATTTAACATCTAAATTATAGAATTTTTATATTTTTACTGATTAGTTTTAGGAAAACATTGTCTTTTTTAATACTCAATTATTTTTTTTAATACTAGAATTTTAAATTATTTGAAAACAATAGCGTAGTGGGTTTTTTCACTGCAACCCTCAGTTTGCAGTTATCAACTGGTTTTGGTGGAGGTGGGTCTGTCAGACCCAGCCCGTCCGTTTACGTAACTTTATTCGACCAAGACAAGTTTATGTTTTTCGAATATTTTTAATTTATTTTTTTAATAATCTTACTAATTTTAACAGTTTTAGGCACCTATATAGTATAGTGATTTTTAAACAAATATGGATAGCCGAAAACGGCAAGGTAACAATCAAATCGAGCTAATTGTGTTCGAGGTTCTATTGGAAAGTGAAGTTGGTGATTTCGACAATGATCCTTACTTTATTTTGGAACGTGATAATAATATGGTTAGTAAGATTGAAGAAGGGATCAATGATGAACCTGAAAATAATTTAGGCACACATGCTTTGAGTGAACAAAGTGTAAAATGTGAATGTACAAGATGTTGTGTAATGACTGTTGTTATGAATAATTTTTTAAAGAAATTCAAGCTCTTCAAAAACGTATTATTTTAATTGATAACCACTTAAAAAGTATTTTTACACAAACAGTATTTTATTTTCTACAATATTCTTGTATTTAACATCTAAATTATAGAATTTTTATATTTTTACTGATTAGTTTTAGGAAAACATTGTATTTTTTAATACTCAAACAAGAATTTTATATTATTTTCTAAATCTGTCTGTATACTTTTATATTTAATCAACACTGTATTTTTTCAATGTATTATATATGAAGCTTTGATTAAAAAAATTAAATTGTACAAATCAATTAAATAAGTATTTTTTTAGTTTTGGGTCTGTCAGACCCAGCCCGTCCAACTACGTAACTTTTTTCGCCCGTCCACTCTAGGGTTAATTGTAAAATAATAAAATACTAATATCTTCTTGAAATATTAACTTCCACCCAAGCTGGCCACTGTTTATTTAAGGTGGACACCCCCTACTCCACTATACCACACATTTGCAAGCCAAATTGGGATTGCTCATGGTCGGGATTCAAACCCTAGCACTTCCAAATGGCTAGAACGTTACACTCGTCAGCACAGCGCTTTAGCCGGTTCAGCCACCAGTGCACAGGAGTAGAAAGCGCTTACTTGGTTATAAGACATGCCCAGTGACAGTCTAGTTCACTTCGTGAGCAGGTTCAGTTGCTTGGCCCCAGAGGGCAACACAGTCACAAAGGTGATAAGTTCACTAAAATTGACGACAGATGCCTCCACCTGCCACTTCTTATTGAATTTGTAAAGTGTCGTGAATTACGACTTTACCACTTCTAGGGTTAATTTATTTAAGAGAACCTAAAATTGTACAGTCGAACAAGTATTGAGACACTAATACACATGTACAGAGAAATGAAAACATTGTCCTAACCAACACATGCTGTAACCACTGTTGTGATGTACATATTTGTAATTTACACAGATTTTTGACAGGGATAATAACTATCCATAATTCCCAGAAAAATAAGTACTAATGGTGTTATTCAGCACCTCTTGCAGGTGGATCAGATCAGTAACATATAGTAGCACTCAAATTAATTAGAACACCAGGGAAATTTTGCTCTACTTTACGACAGTTGGCATCACTGCTTCCTTGTTTAGGACACATCAGAGGTAGAAGAAGATGACTAGTTTCAAATGTGAGGTTACTCCAGGGCTATGTACAAAAATTGTCTAGACTTTAACACCCGGTTTACCGTTTTATAATATGTGAGTGCAGGTCTGTAATTTAAATATAAATATAGTTTTTATCTTCTTACAAAACCTTTTTAAATATCTATACTCTAGAGTTTTATATAAATATTTCTGTTATCTGTGTATTTGCTTAACTGTCATAATCTCAGTCCCAAGGGTGATGGTTAAAAGAATACACAGTATTTCCGAATGGCTTCAAAGGCAACGGCGTGGCGTTTCAGCGTCTCAGAGGGTTATTTAAACAGCCAGAAGTTTTCATTACTTACAGTTAACAGTAAAGTAAACTTCAAAAACACTCATATACACATTTAATATACTACTCATAACATTTCCATTTTAAATACAAGAGAACACTAAATTTGATTTTTCAAAAAGTCTTTAATAATTTCAATAACAGTACAATATTGTTTAAATATTTTTGTAAAATAAAATACAAAGTGGGGAAAATTACTTTATCAAAAATAAATTAAAAAACGTATTTTGATAAACCTGTACAAAAGCTGGATTGTAATTTTGATCTTTTAAAAAAGTTTACTCATTTTAATCACAAAACTAAATAGTGTAAATAAACATAAAATCATTTACACTGACAAAAAACTTTGTATATTAATAAATCCGTACAAAAGCTAGATTAACACAAAAAAGATAAATAAATTATATACAACAAACATAAAATCAGGAAAAAATTCAAAGCAATGTGTAATGGGTATTTTTAGGAGGATAATACTTGGGGTAGCTGTTGATGCAGTTCCATGTCACGCTCCTCCCCGCCCTGTGATGCACATCCTCACGGCTTTCAGCAAATCAATTCCTGAAATAATGAATTTCAGTTTCTTTTGTCTCGTTTACCCATTGCCGATCACTTTAATCTAAACATTCATTATTTATTACATAACCATAGAACATATTTTGAATAGGTTCAACAAATATATTAGAAAAGAAAACAAAAATTGACATTCTTTTAAAATATATTACAGATGCAATAAAAAAACGTCAACATAGAATGGAAAAGATTGTAAAACTAATTCATGGAAGTAAATCGCAGTAAATAAGAGATATGAACTACATAAATTATGCTCCAGAAGAAGAGGCAGAAGTAGGGACAAGTGAGGTACTTGGTTGCTGAGGTCATATACTAACTTGGATACAACATCAGTAAGTACGTTCAAGGTTGAAACAATTTTGTTCAATAGTATTTTCGTATTAGGCAAAAAGCTAAGTTATGAACTTACCAATCGCTCGCCGGTAGGTTTAACCTTTAATGACAGCGATTGGCCGCAGCTTGATGGCTTTGCGACTGATGCCGGCCGCGTGACACGTGTCCACGACATCGGTCACATTCTTGTACGACTCCGGTGCCTCCTCCATGACCAGCTTCGGAGACGCCACTCGTATGCTGATACCCTGCGATCAAACAGAGCGTCAACTCTTAATGGTCCATCATTTTTTTTGTGTAAGCCAAAAGCATTTTTACAGAGGCAAGTATGAGTGAATTAACACAAACAGCTTTTGGGAAAGCTGTCCAAACCTAGATGGGAATCTTTGGATTTGAACCTGTGGCCGATTGCTACTAAGTCAAAAAGGCTCACAACTAGACTTGCAAGACACCCAAATAACTTAACCCATTCCTGTCTGAATTTACGTACGACACCTGAGGCCATCCGGTCTGAATTTAAATCGAGCCTTTTTCACTGTGACTGTGCGTCACTAATACCTCGATAGATTTTACACTAACTTCATGAATGATATGTTTTGATTTCTTTACACTGAAACTGTGTATATGATTAATTTCAGCAAGAAAAAGAATTACTGCTGTACTTTTTCATCAGTTCCAAGGCTTGGGCTTAGAAACAAATAGGTAGAGCCTACTGGTGTCTCATCAAGACTTATTTTGTTTTTAGATGATTCCTTGGCATATCTACTTCTTGTTACCTGCAGTAATAAATAGTTAATGATAAATATATAAGAAAAGAATCATTTACTGTATTCTCATCAGTAAGTGCAATCACTGATTGTGCGAACGAGAGAACAATTTCCTGTCAACACGGAACATTGGACACTAAATACAATGATTTAAAGAGGAAGCCAACAATATCTATCGGATGAGAAATGAATTAGCGCAACTAACTGGGGAAAAAAGAACGAAATTGAAATATAAGCTGGCAAAGCAAATTGTTAACTGAGATTGTACAGTGCATGACTTTAGACATTTGTCCAGTGAAATTCAAGAACGTCTAATTCACGTCCTTAGACAGGAATGGGTTGATTAGCTTTGCCTGTTATTGGCAGATAACAGTGAAAGTAGCTCATAAGGACAAATGTCAGGCATAAGTCTGGTTCACTCATGTGGAAACTGTACACATGGCTTATGATCAAGATCTGTACTGAATGGACAACAGGAAGAGGAATAGGAGAGTTCCTTTTATTTGCCCTAACCTGATAACTTTTTTAGTTCCTTGAACTTCTATTCCCGAAAACTATCCCACTAAGCTCGCTTAGCTAAACCTTAAATACGACCAAGTTTAAAAAGAATACTTTTTTAACCAAATTTGAGAGAGAATATTTTGTGGCTAATTAAATTGTCAACCAGAAAATATAGCTTGATGACCAACTTTAATCCAGTAATCCAGCTACTTAGAGGTCACGAATTGTGGATAGTTGTGAGCAATGGACGGTGGGTGTAGTGTTTTCTTATATTGAATACTACATTAATCCACAAAGGCCACCCTCATAATTAGACCAATTTGTAATTCAGAGGCCATGGTTCGGATTCCACGTTAAACTGTAGGTCCCTTAGTTGCCACTGGCTGTTGGGCAGTCCTGCAGCAAATTAACAGTCCTGTCTAAGGAACATGTCAGCCTTAGTCAGTAACAAGACTACAAGATTGTGCCACAATCATCTTACACTCAATCCTCATTCATACTTGGCTTAAAATACCTACCTTGTGGTATGGTTGCTATTTCAATAATCTAATCTAATGTTTAAAACATATTCTAACCTGCTCTTCCAGTTTTCGTAGAACGTCTGTATAGTCCAAGTTACGCCTTGATTTGGCTCGTGAGAGGGCCCTGCCCTGTTGAGAAATAAAAAAATAATATCTATTAAAATACATTGAACTAGTATAATAATACTGAAACACAATCGCAAATGGAAAATAAGCAAAAAAAGCCTGACACCATGAGTGGTTGAGGGAAAAGCTGCCTTAGTTGAACACATTGTTTACATTTCTTCCACAAAATGAGTAGGCCTATCAATTAATTTACTTCTGAAAACAATAGAATTATAATCTATAAATTAACGTATGAGGTGAAATGTTAACAGATTATGGCTGAGGCGCAAACAATGTATTGGTTAACCTATTGTTCCATTAGGTTTGAGTGACTGAAATGGTTTTTTTTATATTATCGACTTATCTTATATATGAGCAATTTTATGCTACTTTTTCTAAAATACCGGTACAACAAATTACGCCATTTTGATTGCTACCTTTGGGTCTGCCCATGCTCGGTACAACTAATACCTCAATGGGTTAAAAAAAAGTAATTACCACAACAGTTCGAAAACCCGCTCCTTCTTATCAATAATTGACTTATCAAGTGTTGAAAGTTCAATTAAAGTGGAGTCCCGTGGAGCGAGCCAATTCTGACAGACAAAATCAGGCCTGCAAACTCAAATATCTTCAAAACGAAATATACCACGATGTAGTTTGTGGCATCTAGAACCTTTCCCACTAAATTTTAACCGTTTTGGAAATGTTGTCGCTTGGAACGTTTTCCGGGGGTCCTATTCAATTATTGACTTCTATTCGTCTATATTTTGAATTAGATTCAAGGAAACTTAAGTTAAACTTAACTGTTAAGATATATTCATCCACTGTAGTACTGAAGTAAGTAAGTGTAATTACATGACCGATTCTTTTGACACCCAACTTTCAATATGTGCTGCTAAAAACATTATAAAAATTACAACAGTCATAGAAATACAAAAGAAGACTGACCGCGCCGTGGCATGTGGAGCCGAAGGTCTCCTGCATGCCCTGTTCCGTGCCGGTCAGGACGTAGCTGCACGTGCCCATCGTACCTCCTATCAACACGGGCTGGCCAGTCAGCTGGTAGTCGACTGGTATGAGAGGGTGATGAGGCGGAAACGCTCTCGTGGATCCCTATAAAAGCGTTACCACAATTAAAAACACATATTTTGCAAATAAAATATTACAGTATAACCTCTTAACTTACATCCAATCACAACGGGACTTGGCTACAGTCGGAACGGCCAGTCGGTTATTGGTAGTAGAAAATGAAACACATTTCCTAGACAGAAAAACAGCTACGACATTAAAACTTTATTGTTCCTATAACACATAAGTTGACACATAAAGATACTTATAATAACTGAAAATACCCCTGTCGCAGCATATCTGCGCACTCAGTGAATTTCCAAAGCAATAATATAATAATATATGACAAGTTTTATCAATATCTGTCAATAAATATGAGAATTATTTGCCTTTTCTCCATAAGATTAACGTGGGAAAGAGTGTGCAGGTTTGCTACTGTGATGTATACTGAAAGTAGGCATTTCTAACATAAACAATCTTTTATTTTGAACATTTATATTAACTTTCATCAACATATGTCCATAAATAAAGGAGTTTGCCTATTCCCTATATGATTAACATGGGAAAAGAGTATGCAGGTTAGTTGCCATGATAAACACATAAACTAGGATTTTTAAGCATAAATGTATGGATTTCAACCACATGAAGCCAAGTATAAAGTTTCATCCAAAAATATAGATTGATAAGTGACATATTAATTTTTACTCACACTCCATAAGATTAAAATTAGAACCCAAATACAACGTACTGTGTTTAGATTTTTTAATATCTCGGTAACCGTGATCAAACTTTAAGGAACTTATTTGTGTAGTTTTTTAGCTGATTCTAATGGTGAAAAATAAAATAAAAAAATTTTGATTACGTATGAAAAACGCAATAACCCAATTTTTGAGAACAAATTCCCCCCAAACAACCCGTTTCCATTGACCAATATGTCTTGATTACAAACTGGTCTGAGAAAATGTAGGAATACACGTATCTACCAAATTCAACAAAAATAGTATGTCAAGAAATCTGAACAGTCGATCAGTGTGGCGATGAACAAATGAGCAGTGAACACTATGATATTCGAGCTAGACCTTGCGCCAACTATTTTTTCTGGCCACATAAAAAAATATCCTAATTTTTGGGAATTTCACCCTGACGGTTTGTTTTTTAACTGGCATTTTTCCCAAAAATTTTGAACCATCCAAATTTGATTTGTGTACAGATTTTTTAACATTAGTAATGTGAAAAATTCTATGGACCGAGATAAAAGTTTTAATTAAAGAAGAATTCGGATAATCAAGTTCTATTGTACCATTCCACCACCACTTGTGAGTTACCTTGCGGTGGACAAGCAGAGTTTTCCGTTTCCCGTCGACAACGTGCTCCTCGATCTTGGCAATATTGTGAGACACATCATAGATCACATGCATGTCCAGATCGTCTGGAGTCATGTTAAACTGCTTGGCAAAGGCCTGCGGAGCAAAGACACTCATAAATATAGTATATAGGCCTACTGTAACCATCTAAAACTACATTTGGTTTAATAATATTGCATTGGACAATTCCAAAGCTCAGAGGATATTCTGTTGTTTCGTGAAACTTCAGCTGGTTTAAGAAATTATAACACTAATATAATAGTACAAAGTATAATACTTATGCTAATTAATTTTTATTTACAGGACAGTGAAAAACCATACAATTAAATAAGGGCGAACATGACATATGAGCACATATTACACATGAGATGTTACAATGATCTAATTTGTGATCTATTTTTAAATTATGTACATTTTTTCTCCGCAGGTTTGTAACATAAAAAAAATCACCATAAACCTTTGCACTCCACCATTCGACATGTCGGATGTCGCAGTTTTAGTTCGCAGTTGATCGCCACGCTAAAACCTCCGACGTCCTTCAAAACTAATCCAAACATGGTAAGTTTCGGATACATGCAAGCTAGACCATTCTAGAGTCTTATTTTATGTAGAGCATTTTTGGCTATGACCAAAATTTTTTTAACGGAGTGCAAAGGGTTAAGTTGACAGGGATCTCAAAATATGATTTCAGTGGAATATGATTCATCCAGATCTAGAGAGCTAGAACTAAGAGTGTACTATGACATTTATTAATCCAAAACATTCAAATAGTTACAGCTTAAAGTGTCAAATACCTGAAGGGAATATAAAGTAATAAAATTTTTTTTATAGGTTGACGTCACCTGTCTGCTGAGAAAGGTCATTGAGGACCGGTTGACCCAGGCGAAGTTAGCGGCAGCGGACATGGCCTTGAGGTAGTTCTGGCCCTCGACGGACTTGATTCTGGCACACGCCAGCTGCCGGTCATTGGTCTCTATGTTGTCTCTCTTCATGGCTTTCTCCATTTCAACCAATGCATCTGGCGACATATGGCATAAGATTTATGACATTCACCAACCAAGCTTTTACTTGTATTTGTGGTAATAGGCTAAACTGCCAGATTAAAACCCACAAACTGGCTGGGAGAAATTATGCAACTTCTGAAAAAAATTTATTCATTAAATACATTTGAATTCATTTTTATTCGTTTATAGTATACAATGAATAGTGTCAAAAGAGACGTAAACATTCAACTGGGTATTTTTCTCACTTGGACCATGAAGGTGTCAATCAATTCAAAATCAGGATGTCAATCATGTGCGCAAAACATGTTTCGAGCTATTTGCAGCTCATCTTCTGCCGCTGAATTTCAATTCAAACGAAGCCCATCTTTAGATGGCTATTGCATACAATAATTCGGGGTCCAAAAATGTTATATTTGAGCAAAAATAAATGTTTATAATTTTTTTTGTATAAATCCATGATTATAATAATATTCAATTTTATCGGTGTTTATTTTTATTTTTCCACAAGCAGAGGTAACCTCCACATGCTCCTGATGGCATTTCAAAATCAGTGTGTCTGATGAAGGGTTAAGAAAAATACTTATAAATCAGTAGAAGCTCCTATATCCCCCTATATTGACCTTTAAGCCAGTAAAGATTCCTGATTAAAAATCTTACCTGTAGCAACTTGATGGCCGAAGCCGCGGCTGCCAGAATGTATCATGACGCAGATCTGGCCTTTGCACTCTATTCCCATCTTGCTTGCTGCCCACTTGTCGAAGATCTCGTCGACAACTTGGATCTCCGCGTAATGGTTACCAGCCCCAAGTGTGCCCAGCTGAAAGTTAACAAACTTTCAATCTCCACTTCTGCTTGTCCCTTATAATTTTATCAATTATTTCTGTTCTCAGATAAAATTATGACGCTGAAGTAAACTGTGAAACAATGATTTTATGTTAGTACCTTTAAGATAACCTTGACTGCCCGTCCATCACCAAAGGCCTACCACCTGTTGTAAATTAAAGTTAATAAGGTACTCTGTAGCGGCGATAACTCTCTCCCAGTCAAACGCCTCAGATTGCCTTGCGCCCCAATCGCCCAATGGAGGTCAATTGCCTTAGCTCTCAACCTAGGACGTGCTGCTCTCTAGCGGTTATTTTAAGAACTACTACGGCTTAATACGACTTGTGCTGCATTCTAGCGGATTTGTTGGGAACTACTATCAACGCAATAATGATCACAGTATATCATATGGCTTAAATCGCGTGACCACCGATTTTTAAGGTTAAGTCACATAGGCTAACCAGAGGTGACCGCTCATGATTTAACAGGAGGTACCAGTCATCTGTTTTGAACCAAGAAAGTTTGACTAATTGAACCAATGCAACACCCCTGAGTATTGCGTAGGTGCAAATGAGTCAAATTAGTAGCTTCAGGTAGGAATAAGTTTTGAACAAATTCCATTTTCTCTTATGAACCTCAACTCTCTTATTTTGTTCCTTACCTGTGGCAGGCCCCTCTTCTTAGCCCGCATGCTGACCTTGGCCGGGTCGGCGGTGAGCATGCGCCCATACTCCTCGCAGTGTTCCTTGTCCTCCGCCCATACATAACCCTCTCTCAAGCTCCAGTCCATCCCCATCTCCAGCGCTTCCTCCAGGTCCCTAGCTGTCATCGGGATGATACCTTTGGACCCAACGCCGACCGGAATGTGGTCGAACATACTTTGTGCTAGCTGTTCCTGTAAAGGATGCAATGTCAATAGAGGATTTTAAAGTTCCATCACATATCAACAAAGACTAGGGTTAGGTTACCAAAAGTCTACACATTTAGTTATAGATCAAATTAACCAAGCCTTGTGATCTTACTTTTACTGGAAGAACATCCTTTTCCATCAGATTAGTTCGCAGTAGTCTAACACCACAGTTGATGTCAAAACCAACCCCGCCAGGTGAAACAACTGACTTTGGATCATCCATGTCGAAGGCAGCCATGTTGCCTAAACAAGGATTTGAAATAGAATGTGTACAGATAATGTTTATTTAATAAAAGAAATCAAGCATTTTGGTACTTTATTAAAAAAAACATAAGCATGTTAAGGATTATTCTAAATAATCAAACAACGTGATTGGAATCAAAAGCATTAGAATAATTCCATGAGCTGGATATTGAGGCTTTAGAATGAATACAACTTTAAACAACTAAAGTTAACCTTATAGAGTACTGTAAAGAAATAAAAATTTTACTCAATTGTCTCTTAATCATCCAATAATAAACTTATAAAATACTCTAAAATTAATTTTTTTATAAATTTCATTTTACCTAAATAAACTGTTCAAGAGATAGCCTACACAAGGAAAAGCATACCATAAATCAAAAAGCCATGAAGCAAAATGTCACTTGGTATGTGTACTTTTAAAACAAGAAATAGAGTATGCCTATGTGAATAAAAGAGGATAAAGTAAAATGTCCGCAACTTTGTCAGGCTAGAATATCATGCCATACCATAATTAAAATTACCATTAATCAAGTTACCGGCACTACGGTACTTAAAATACCTACCTGAGTGGAACTAGGCCCTTATCTTTGGAAAGGTAAATAACAATAAAAGGTAATCAATGAAAATAGGTCTACTAGGATTACCTATGGCAAAACCATATCCAGAATGAACATCGGGGAGGCCGATAGATCTGCCAACTATGCCTGGCAAAGCTGCAACATTAGCTATTTGCTTCATCCCAGGCAAAAATCCTCCAACCATACCAGGACGACAGGCATTGCGCAATTCGTCAAACATCAACTTCTCTAAATGATTGTTGACATAGAAAATACCTTCAACCTACAAACAATAAAGTAAATTATAATAATTATGTTGATTCAGATTCTTAATATTTCCTTATAAATACAAAATTATATTGGAGTTATACAGGCCCAGGGTATGCCCCCCCAATCATTGGATTAGTTGTTATTAGGTCATATTTTATGGTTTCAATTTCATAATTTTTATAAACACAACCTAATAGAAAAATTACTTTTCTTACCTTTATTCATTAGGATAACAATATACCCCAAAGAAACTCACTAATTAATTTGAACAATTTACAATAATTATAATTCCAAAATACACTCGTATCAACATGATTATATTAGATATTTTTTTAGACTCTAATTTTTTCCTTAGTACATCTTTATTCCATATGCTATTTGATAATCCTAAAAGACTCATACAACTTACATTTTTTTAAATTTTTTGACACATTATTTAACAATAGGTGTTGTGAGAAACCAAGTTAATGATAAAAATGATAAACTTTTCTCAAAAACTACACTTTGACTTGACAGGTTATTCTGCACGTATAAATCAAAACAAGTTTTTTTTATTAAAAACATTTTCTGCTATAGCTGACTTTGTATAGAAACGTGAATAATAACACTGTAAACGATTTTTAATTTTTCTGAAACAAACATTTATTTTGTTATTCACACATCTGCAGCAGTTGTAAGTTGTAACAATCAAGAAGGTGTTGCCAGTTGAAACCAAGTTAATGGGCAAAAAGGGTTCAATTAGGAATATTTCTCCCTCAAAAGCCACAACTATATTATTGACTTAGTCCATATAATGACAAGGGTTACCTACGTTTACTGATAGACTAGTAGTTAACTAGTCTATATAATTGTTATAGTGGTATACTTTAGTTAGTCTATCGTCCACTTTAAATAGTTGTTAGTCAAGTTCAACTTGGTGTACCAGTATATATAATAAAAATGCCATCTTCACTCAACGTCGTTGTCATGACAACGTGTACCGCATGTTAATGTTTTGACGATAAAATGTTATTTTTCAAAACTCCAAAACTAGAGGTTACTGTTTTTGTGTTATTATTCGATGTTAACTCCATCCAAATGGATTTGTAACAGGGTGTTAAAACAGATTTATTTGAAAATAATTGAAAACTAAAAAAAACTGAAGAAAAATAATGGATAAGGATTTTGCAGACATTCTGAAACAAATTGGATTCACTGATGGACTCCATGTCCCTGTGGCAAATGAAGAAAATAGAAGACTCCAAAAAGAAGTAAAATTCTGTTAAAAAATTTAAATAATTCAATAGCTTATTCTTTCATTTATCTTAGTTTGAACTGAATATCCATTGGTTTAACATTTATTAACAGTTATTATAATAGGAGTGGGTAATATGTGAAATTTGGTATATGGTTACATTTTATTTGCCACCAAAGTATTTCATTATTTAACTAATATGTACAAAAAATTTAATTAGATCAATGCCTCAAAACATTCCTCTGGATGGCCTAATGGTTAGGGTATAGGACTTTAGTTCAAGAGGTCTTGGGTTGAATTCCCACAATAATTTGAAGTGGTATGGACCTCAAAACATTTGCTTTACATTTCTTGAAAAATGCAGTTCTAGGTTGAAATTACAAAAAATTATAAACCAGCATTCAATCAATTATCAAATTCTAATGGCTAATTATCAATTTTCTCAATAAAAAAGAGAGTCAAAACTTAAGCAAAATAAGTACTTTCTATAGGTATTATAAGTACTTTTATGGTTCACTTACACTTACTTTAAGTTTATTTAATGGATTCTATTACTGTCCAAAGAGTAAAAGTCAGTTAGCTTATCAAACACTGGTGCATGTACCCTAGCCTTCTAATAAGAGATGAGTCTTAATACTTATGACCTTAATTTGAATTAATCTTCTAGGTCGAAGAAAAGTTACGACTTAAAGCCGAACTTTTAGTCAAACTTGAAATCCAAGATGAGCAAAATAAAAGAGTCAAGAAGCAAATTAACAATCTCAAAAATCAGAAAGAACAAAACCAAGTAAGAAACTCATAGATTAAGTGGTGAACGCAGGGGCATAAAGCATATCTTGATTAGGAGATTAGTTAATTACTAGAATTTAATCATGGATGCCAATTAATTTTGACATGGATATGTCTTGCTCTGGGGGAAGGGTATTTGCAATATTCGTCAGACCAAAATTTGAAACAGTGATGTTTTATGGTTATAAGGACAGCTGTTTAGAGAAACTGAAAGCATCCCTTTTAGACATTTTCATGATCTGACTTATTTCCCACTGGGAAGTAAATACTGTACAATCATTTTTGGGGGAATTTTGCTACATGGGCTATGGACGGTATGGACACTCCTGGGTGAATGAAATAGTATTTATAAGTATTTAAATATATTTCAGCAAAAACCAAAACCAATAATCCTATTTTCAGAAGGACCAAAACATTTATGAAATATAAAAATATAACAGCACTTGTTATTGATTTTACCAAATTGCAACGTTTACAAATAATTTCTTTATTCATAATTCTTTTTCTTATTCATAATTCTATGTCCCATCACTAAGTGAATATTTAAGTTGAAAGTTAGTGTGACATTTAGCTTTGCTACTGACAAAGTATAGCTCAAATAGGATCAAATATCTAACCATCAATTCATGATTAAACCATCACTGAACCTCAAAGCAAATTATGTAATACATAATTTTTAGCACTCAGTATAAACCTGTTGATTATTAACTGAAATGTCCAAAATCAGGTTCATAATTAAAACATTGATATAAGCTTGGCCATTGTTGCAATTTTCCACTTCCTTAATAAATATACATCTTATTAACTGCATGGTTTGTTAAATATTTCTGATACTTTAATATGAGTAAGAAATTGTACATGCTTTTATCTTGCTTTTTCCAAGTGTTAAGTAACAAAAATGATTTCAGCAACTGATAGTGGCTCTAAAGAATCAGCATGATACAGAACTTGTGATGATGAAAGAGAGTGAATTCAGCATTAAGAAGACAGAGCAAAACATTCGAAACATGGATAAGCAGATACAGGATTCTGAGGAGAAACAACATTTCCTGCAGGTATACTCAGAGACTAATATTACAGATTTATCCGTAAGACTAATGTCGTAGTCTTTTAAGGAGCGTGCCGATAGCAAACATATAGTTTATTATAAGATGGTAAAAGGTATGCTGAACAATGCCAAATATTGCTTGTACATACAATATTATTAGCCTTATATTTCAAAAATATACAATCAAAATAATAGAATTTGAGTTTACAAATAAGAAATTGCAACGTATAAAATTTGCCCTGAGATAATTATAATTTAAGAAATACTAAAAATTACTCTAGATAAGTTTTGAAGACTAGATATAAATTCAGTTAACAAATTATGGGAAAAATAGAGTTGTTGTAAAGATTTCTAAATTATTAGACTAGGTAACAAAGAATATATCTTCAGTAACGATTGCAGGAAGACATTGCTCGTAGTATGAAGAAGCTAGACCATCTGAAAGCACTCGTGGAGTGGGGGGAGGAGGCGAGACGAGCTTGGCAGGAGGAGCTAGAGGCCGGAGAGCGAGACTTCAACATGTTGCAGAGGTTCAAGTTGGAAGATGATGCCAAGTTCAAGGTCGTCAGATGATAAGTGAAATTAGTATTTATTTTAAATGCATTTTACCTTGTAAGTAACTCAAGAAATGCTTTATACACACAGATGATGAATCTGTACTTCAAGGTATTGCTGTATTGCAGAAAGGCTGCACATTGGAACAGTGTTTCTGTAGGATCTCTAGGGTACATGCTGACTGTGCAATCATGGCATGGGCACGGAACAATCATTGTAAAAGATGGTCAGAGCTTCTCCTTCTGAGAGTGAGTAAGTTGACCCTCAGTTTTCCGTCTGCAAAGATAGAAGACATTCTACGGCTAGGCAGGTCAGAACTATGATTGGTAATCATATGTTTCATCACGGGCCATGGACATATATAACAAAGCATCTTGTACGCATGGAAATCTACACTGGAGATCTAGCAGGTGGTGTTGGTAGTTCCAGGAAACTGCTGATCATCTGTTTTACGATTCCTCTTGATTCTGAGGTAAGGACAACAACTCTTGGAACTATGGAGAGGGGTAGATACCTGCCATAGGAGGAGCTCGTTGGTTAGTTGCAGCTGTTTGCCAGACTCTTAAAACTGGAATGAACCCGAAAACTTCATCAAGAGGTGCACAAAAAGCCAATTTGGCGTGCCTCCGCCTCTTTATGAAACAAAAATACACCAACATATTGAATGAAAATTGAAAATACCACAATACTCACAAACAAAGATACTACCTCCAATCTAGAAACGAGACCCCATGGTCTCACTTTTAGTTTCTTCATTCGGTTTTATTGCAGGAAATGGAACTTAAACGTCAAAGGCTGAAGGCAGATGTAAATGAACGTGAGGCAATCTTGGCAAATGAGCTCAACATGTTGACAACACTAGAGAACCAGTTGGAACAAGTATCTCGACTGTTCAGGTAAAAATGATAAAGATGTGTTAGCATCTATAGACTCCAGTGGAAAGGATTTCAAATCCTGAGCGATGCTTTCCCAAATATCTTTTTTTAAGTAATCCGATTTAGCAAAATACACCTGACATAGAAAGAACAAAAAATCAAATATATTAAATCCAAGCTATTAATTTTCCGAATTATTATTTATTTATAGTAATACATTTTTTATAATAAAAAAGGTCTATTCCCAGTTTAAGTTGTTTTAAATAAGTTAGTAATCATTTGTTTGGTTATATACCTTTTTGAATTAACTCTATCATTCAAAAATTTGCATTTAAAAACATTTTTGCAACCTTTGAATTATTAGTCTATAATTATTAGACACCATCCAACCCCAGTATTAATTAGGTGGCCGTGCTAAACAATTAGATTAGAGGGTAGATGTAGAATTATATTATACTTTTCATAGAAATTCATTTCTAGGCATCAAAGAAACTTCATAATAAACTTGTCGCAGGAGGGCGCACAAGGAGAGAATGAGCCTCATATCCTACTGGGAAAATGCTATCAAGATTCTAAATCAGAGAGACAACGCCATAGATACAACTCTTCAGGTAATGTTACCTCGTTATTAAACCATATAGCTTACTACTGAAGATCGGATGAAAATGTCTAACCTATAACCAGTATTTCTTCACCTGACATTAATTATTATGTGAATTTTGAGCAAAAACTAAAATGATAAGTAATACTATTGATATCAGTCAATAAATTGTGAAAAATTCCCCTTTAATACAAGTTTTAAGAATTTAAATAGAGTGTAGTTGATTTGTTTAAGTTATACTTTACCTCATAGTAATTAAAGGAAGATCCATATTTCATAAGTTGGATCAATACTTAGATTAAATATTGTCTTGTATATTGTGCCAAGACACATATTTGATTCCCTGCACCCCTCCATTTTTGTTTACCTTCTGTATGATGTTTGTCAGCAAACTTTTATTGAGGAATTCGAAAAGACAAACTTTAGTATGAGACTCAACCATCCATTACCACAAGCGTTGACAAATTTTTCACTCAGTTATTTTGTTTTAAATCCTTCAAACAGGAGCTGCAAGACTTAAAAGAGTTAGCTAGAGGTAAATTCGCCACTCTAGCCGAGGAGAGAAAGTTTTACGAGACCCAGTGTCAGAATAACGAGGAGTTGCGGAAACAACTGGACGAGCTGAACGAGCGAGTGATCCATCAGAGGAACGTCAACTTGGAACAGTCCGAGATCACCAGCAAACTCAAGAGTGAGGTAATTATTTTTCCCACCCCGTTTTTCACATTTTAAGTAATTATTCTGTTTTCCCAAATTAAGGTCCCCAGAGGGTTGTGGATACTGTAATCAGACGATTGTATCACTTTATCACTTTAGTCGTGACTTTTAAACGACTAATCAGTGGACACTTTCACCAAGTCACCAAATTAACTAGAATAGTATTCTTGGACAACTGAATACGGTAGAACCCCTAATAACCGGCCTTGGTTTTCCCGGTTCTCGGATTATACGGCTGCTTCCTGGAAGAGATATCAAAATACATTTCCAACGGCATACAAACAAGTAAAGTACACACTAGCTTCCACTAATTGACCGCTCTCATGGTTTTCAGAGACTAATTCTCAGTTGAGCTACTGTACTAGTTTTAAAGGCTGGATTTCTCTAAAAATTAAATCTGCCGTCCTATCCTAAAGAGACAACCTAAAGAAGTATTTAGTAATGGCATATGTCTCGTTATGTGATCAGTGATTGTGTTAAACTCTTAGCGATTAAGAGCCACTCAATATTTTTTGCTCTGCTGAAAAGAGTGTCTGTATTTTTTCATTCAACTACAAAAAATATTTTTACACAATAACACAAAATAATCAAACTCCTTAATTCATTGTTAATATAAGTTCTTTTCTCATAAACACTGGACTATTTGTTCACTTTAGCCCAATGTCATGACAGTTCATTGCTATATCGATTTATTCTGCACTCTCGGTTTTTTTGTCAAGAGTTTTTGAAAAGACAAATTGTTATCCAGCCAAGGTGGCTGGATATTAGGGTTCCTACTGTAGTGATTTTTAAGCTCTTTGAATTAAAAATTTTTCAAAACTCTGGCACAGAAATTGTTTTTCTAGTATTAATTGTCACTATAGTTTTTAATTTATATACTGAAAACTACTTTACATTTCTTGAAATACAAAATCAAAATGGTCCTTTATCATTTTATTAAGGCTTAATTATAATTTTACAAAGGCGTAAAATTACGTGACGTGTGAAGATATTTAAGTTTTACTTAGTGACTGGGGTACTAAGTTATAGAACCAGAGGATTGTACATTAATTTCTTTCATACTGAGGTACATGTTGTTCATCATAAGGTGGTAACAGTACGAGGCGTGATGAGCGACATGGAGACAACGATAAACCAAGAGCGTAGCCGCAACTCACAGCTGGCCAACGAGTTGAAGCTACGCAACAGTTTCCTGCTAGCGCAGCACAAGCCCATCAAGGATCTGAAGCAACGGCTGCATGAGCTGGAGGCGGCCGACCTGTCTGCTGCACAGAGGACTAAGGAGATCGAGGATATGTTGAAGGTAGGTCACAGGAACAGAAGTCTGCTAGGATCAAAATAAAAATAACCACACGACTGCATGGAGCATCAAACATTGCCAACTCATGTGAAGGGTAGTGGGGTGGAAAGAACACGATAAAAACATTTTCCTACAACGGCGCGATAACAGTCACATTTCGCACTGTTGGCAGAACGTATAAGCAGTCCTAGAGTGGATATGAGATCTCATGTCAACCCTAGGACAGATATGTAAACCGGCCAATCACATAGCGGAACGCTCCAAATCTATATGAAACTAAATAGCATGCGCTAAGCGCTCAGCTATTAGACGGTCGCCGTTCCTACAACACTAACTTCCGGTTTTGCATAATGAAACTGAGGTTGCTGGAAACCTGAAAGTTATGTAGGCATCATAACATTTATCTCAACGGGAAAATGAAACATAACCGTAATGACCTAGGAGGCCTAGGAGTTCTGGCTGCCATATGAACTTCCCGTGAGATATGACATCGATTGAACTCTTGTTACACAAATAGCTATTTCCATATTGGGGATGTCCCATAGAAAATATAATTAGATATACAGTAGTTGGTACGTCGGCCACTGATTGGTGTATTTTTATGAAAAATATCAATCAAATCCTTTGTTAAAAGTACATGAAGCACTAAAGTACAAAAAGTTAACTTTCACAGTCAGCTTATTAGATCATGTTTTATGATGATTTATTTTATCATACATTTTAATTTTAGGTTGCAGAAAGAAACAACAAAGACTTACAAATCAAGTTTGATAAAATCCAAGAAAAGGTTTTTGAGAAAACATCCGAGTTGGAATCTTTAAAGAAGACTAATGAGATGATAGAAAATGAAATAAAAGTTTTCAACCTGAATACTAAGGTAAATACTACTTTCCTCTGTAATTTACATATTTTATAAGCTGATAGAATAATAACTGTTGGATTTTTTTCATATCTATTCTCTCTGTCTTTATAAAATTGAAGCTAAGTAGCTGAAGTTAGGATTATTACCCATCTGATGTTTGCACTCTTCGCACAAATATGGTAGTCCACAGAGTTTTCACCATAAGTAAGCCTGAGTATTTAAGGGTCAAGCTAAAAACTCTGTCTGAGGTTCGATCCCATACCACTAGGCAAGATGCTGTGCTGGAGTTGCATCGTTTGCGGTTGGAGTTTGAGAGTAAGCGTTTTGGTTACTTTGCTCCTTTGCAAAAATTTATAACTGGATGTACTTGGTCCGGACAAGAACATCCAGGTGATGGTCCAGTCACGGGAGAAATGATAATAGTTGAGTAGTTTTTGTTTTAATATTTAAATGTATTTTAGTATTAATGTCCTGATGACTTGAGATTTTTGTAAAACAACTGCTATTATTTTCGAAAAACATTCACAAATAAAGTCTTTAAGCCTTGATAACATATTAAAAAACTGACCTAGAAGTTATTGGCTTTCCACTGGCTGTCCAAGTAGGAGGCACATCATGTCAAAACTTTTAGAATAATTTCTTATTTTCAAGTACTAATCGTCCATCATTTGGAGTTGGAAATGATTGGCTAATTAAGCTCTATTTAGTTTTCAAAACTAAATGTGAAGGTAAGTCATATTCAACAATATTTTCAATAATGAACGAAATATTTAGTTGGTTAAAAAGAAGTATGTAAAAGTAAGAATTATATTTGATTTGAGTTGTAAATACTGTGCAATAATAAATAAATTTATTTTCAGGCCTTCGAAAAGAGAGTTAATGAAATTGAAAAAGAAATTATTGACAAGGAACAAGTTCTTTATAATTTGGTATGTATTGACTTTATAGATGTTTTTTAAGTTGAATAATTCATTGTATTAACGATTTAGAATGGAAATTTTAATTTTAACATCAGTTCTTTAATTGTCTAGTACAGTTCTATTGTAAGTATTCCTAAGGAAAATATCTGGCAAATGGGATTCAACAATATAAATGGTCATGGAATATGACAGTTAAATCTTTGTTAAATTTCTAAAAACTTTCCACTAAACTGAACAAGGGGGGGGGGTGGGGAACCCCAATATGAACTCTCTGCTTTTTGTTTCTGAATACATTTTCTTACTACTGTACCTATATCACGTTTTCAGAAATAATATTTTATACGGAAGAGATTAACTCATCTTCCGACCCAAGAAAATATTCATTGCAAACATTTCAAGAGAAAGTCTTTCTGTCTGAGGTGATCAAGTAATACACTGTTAACCAGTTATTCAAAAAATTTGTATCCAGATTTCAGTTTGAACATTGAGCGGTGTTATGTGTGTTGGCTAGGACATGGAGACCATGGTACTGGAGAGTCAGCTGGGTCGTCTGCAAGGGGAGAGGACAGACGAGGAGAAGTACAAGTTCAAGATGAGGATCGTGGAACTGGAGGACGCAGTGAAGAAGAAGAAGGAAGTGTTGAACCTTGTCACCGCTCAGTTCAACAAGGCCAAGGTCTAACAGTGCTGATGCTACAGTAGAGCTGTTTTTTTATAGTTATTTGTATTTAAAGATGAAAAAGTCCACAATTTTATTAAAAGTCATAATTAGTTACAAATTAACTGAACATTTGTTGATTAGGCCTACTCTTTTTTACATATTCTTCGGCGGCCCACACAAACGGGATTAAACAAGCTAAGTTAAGGGTGAGCCGACACTCACATCCTCGGATCACGGGATATATTACGCAGCAATTTACAATGGATTTACCAACTTTAACTTCACGTGTTTCATTCTAAATATAAGGGAACCACAGAAACTTTCCAATCTAGGAACTGATGCATCCTACATCCCATGAGTAACTGATTCTTTTTCTTTCAATTCCAGAATGAGCAGATTCAGCTGTCGGCTGAAGTAGAAGAGGAGAACGAGCAGTCTCGGAAACTGACGGAGAAAAGACAGGAGCTCGTCTACATGATGGAAGGCGGCCAGAAAGAGCTAACGACTTTGCAACAGTCCAACAAACAAACTCAGGTCTTAGCTGCAGTTCACAATTTATACAATGAGTTTTCACAGAGACTTCAGGGAGATTTGCTGATAGTTAACACTATTGCCACTAAAGCTTAAGCAACACAGTGTCCCTGATTACTTATAGTCCCTAGAGGTATTTTACCTTTTGACCTTCCTCTCTTTATTTAGTTTGGCCTTCATAATATTTGGTTTCAGAAGATATTTCCCACAAATATTGTCAATAAGTTTCTTCCTTTTCACTATATGACCCTCCTCCATCCCTTTGGCTTTTGATAGAGAAGAAATAACCTGTCTGGATATTTTGTTCAATATTCCTTATTTTTTCCATATTATACAATTATTGCAATTTTAGGCCTTTTATTTTTCTTAAAACTGCTTTAGTACCTATACAGCTAAAAAGACTAACCAAAGTACACGTAGATTGTCCATTTAATGTAATATGTAAAGTATGTTCCTCCAACCTTGATATTAGATTAGATTATGGAAATGGTGATATAAGAAGATTGTGGCACGATCTTGTAGTCTTGTTATTTACTAAGGCTGACATGTTCATTAGACAGTACTGTTAATTAACCCTACAGTTTAACATGGAATCCGAACCACTGCCTTTGAATTGCGAACTGGTCTTTGCTGATGAATGTATCAGTCAATAGTGTGGACATTAATCCACACCAGAGAATATTAAATCCACCGACCATCGCTCTATCCACAATTGGTGATCTCCAAGTAACTGGATTACAGGACAACGCCACCGTCCTATTCATACTGTTTGTGTAGCAACAATACAACATGACAAACAGTCCGAGATACATTTTACATCCACTCCTGCGGAGTGGAGGACTGTCTTATGTCTATTATAGTTAGTCTATAATACCTACACAACTTAAGAAAGGTGAAATAAAAACGTTAAAATCTCTTTTGTATCCGCCCATGACATTTTACCAGCTGGTACATGTGTTGAATGGACTTGAGTGTTTGTTAGATGTATATTTAAAAACTATTACAAGAAATAGTTGATACTTAATATCTGGATTGCGGCTTAGAGGTGGCAATTTGGTGCAAAATTATTAGTCATTCTATTTTGCCTTGTAATTCAAACAATAACGAATAGTAAACTTATTTTACTTGAGCCCAAATAGTTCTGAAGGTTGAACACAATGATGTATCTAGTCTTTGACTTTGAAGAAGAGGATACAGTATTGTAAATTCCTGTTGATTATCTTACGTGGATCTGTTGTAGGTGACTCTGAATTTGTTGAAGCTGAGAGTGGACCAGCGAGAGAAAACGTTGGCCAAACATGAAAACCAGGTCTTCGGGCTGGAGCGAGAAAAACTAGAGCTGGAAAATGTGTGTAGTCAACAGTTTTGTCCCCAATATACATTTCATTGTTATGGTCATCACTTTTTATAAGCATCTCAGAGAATTTAAAAATAAAGTGTTGTGTTAAGGAAATTAGTATAATAAATTGACTAAACTAAACATAATTTTTATGGATTGAGTTCTGAGCAAATAAATGTTTGCTGTTTTTTGTTCAAAAAGAAACTGTCCATTCAAAAATCCTGCTGGAAAGTGTTTGCTGGCCCTACTATATAAAATGAATAAATTTCAAATTTTGTTTTAAATTAATGTTTGAAAGGAAATTTTCCTCGGTGATGTATAAGATCAATATGTTTTGACCAGGTGGTCCTGCTTATTGGTTGAAACCTGAACAAACCTTAAAATAATTTTTATTGCTCTATACACAGGACTTAGTTGCCTTTGTAAATTGCACTTTTTATTAATGATGTTGAAAAATATATAAGCTCTAATTTTTATCAGCAACAAAGTTACAAATACTTCATCATAGATCCATTAAACTCGTCATCCGCTCATATTAACTTTTATGTTTTCCTGGGTTTCAGCTTGTTGTAGATAAACACTTTAGGACGTGGTAGTATCAGAAGCTATTTTCATTCAATGTTTTTTCTCTTCTTTCTCACGGCTTCAGTTAATTATATTGGTATTTGGTGGTTAACTTATTGGTTATTTCAGGAGACTAATTTTCAGGGATAGTTTTGTAACAAAAGACTTGTTTAGGCACTTCGAGAGCGAAAAGTAGAAATTGGACTGCAGATGGACTTGATGGGAGCTAAAAGACGTAGCTTAGAAGAGGAAAAATCGGAGTTGAAAAAAGCCCTGGAGCATCTCCAGATGAAGGTTGTTCAGTTGCAGAAGAAGTAAGTTGATTCTTGGCTCCAATCATCATGTAAATCGATCATGATGATCCTGTGTAAATGTTTCATGCAGGATTCGATTAGATTATTGAAATGGCAACCATACCACAACGTAGGTGTTTTAAGCCAAGTATGAATGAGGATTGAGTTTAAGATGATTGTGACGCGATCTTGTAGTCTTGTTACTGACTAAGGCTGACGTGTACCTTAGACAGGACTGTTAATTAGTAGCCCAACAGCCGATGGCAACTAAGGGACCTAAAGATTAACATGGAATCCAAACCACGGCCTCTGAATTACGAACTAGTCTAATTATGAGGATGGTCTGAGCGGATTAACGTAGTATTCATTAGTGCGGACGTTAATCCACACAAGAGAACACTACAACCACCGACCATTTCTCATATCTATCCAAAACTCGTGGCCTCCAAGTAGCTGGATTACAGGACATCGCCACCGTCCCAGTCTATTTCTACTGAGATACGACGTCGCCACCGTCCTTCTCTGCAGGTTCTCTGAATCAAGCAGATCGGTTGGGACCTGGTCTCAACCCACAACCTATTTAATTATTGTCATAAGGAAATTTACATTTTTGTTTATTAACTGTACAATAAAATACAGAAGTAGGAAATTAACTAGAATTTTTTAAATCTCATCCAATACTGTTGGGTTTCTTAAGTAAGTCCTTAAGTTAGTTTCTTAAGTCACTTAAGTTCTGATTCATGAGTCAGAATGACTGGTTCTGCAATCGTTATTATCTTATTACTAATTTACATACTGTAATTTTAAATAACAATCAAATACAATTATTTATTTGAATTAACGTTGCTATACTATGAATGGATGTTTCGCCACATTTCATGCCACAAACATATTAAATTTTATATCATGTTAAGTTTTACTGACAACTCGCTGTCAACAGGCATGACATAGTAATGGACAGCTTGGGAAAGGAGGACACTGGCGAAAACTTTTCTGTCGCTTATTTTAAAATTAAGGTAAGAAATACAGGTATTTTGAACTAAAATTTAAAAAAATGAATGAAACAGTAGGTAATCTAAAAATTTGTCTTTATGATTGGTTTCAATTCACAATTATGATGTATTCAAGTTGTGTGACCATGACAAAATTATTATGCCTTCAGGTTTAGAATGTCTGCAATGAAAACTCCAGAGTAAACAACATTATTAGTATATAATTTTAATGTCTTACTAATAACATAACTTTTACAAAACATAGTTATGAGACTTTGTTGTATTATTCAACATTTTTCGTAGTAGAATTCTGCTATTCCAAAATTGTATTTTTTACATAAAAAGAGATAGAATAAGTAGAATTTGAAAAAGAAAAACTTTTTTCTGTCCTTCATCTATGTTACTGAGTTTTCTTCATAATTCATCATTGCAACAATGTTCACTTTCTAGATGGCTCAAGAAAGACATGAATTGCAAGAGATCGGGGATGACTTGGATTCAAAGATAAAAAAAGCAGAAAACGAAATTCCCGCAATGGAAAACACTCTGAGAGTAATCAGTGCTGCCAACGATTGCTACAAGCGCAACTTGGACGCCATCGATTCAAACAGTCAGTCACTAAATAAGATAACTCTTATACTAGCAGTAAGTCCGTCCTTTTTACGGGTTGTAGGATTTAGTTTAAGAAAAAAGATTATCATACCAAAATTTAAACCTGAAACAAATCAAGTCCTAAACAAATCAGTTCGTAGAAAATAAATCAATACGCAGCTTTATTATTTAGCATGATTTTGAAATGGGTTTAAAATCAATGACCAATATAAACTAACTAATATTGATTCAACAGCTGTTTGTTTTTCTTTCTATTAAATCTTTGAACTACACAGACAGCTGATTATTATCTGTAAATAGTTCATTGATAATTGAAAGCAAAATGTGACTATTATCGCGTAAAAAATGGGGTTTTAAATGCTCGTCATTTACTTTTTATGGGGTGGCGAACAATTTCAAGCTTTCAAAAACCTTCTCTGGAATGTATGAAATAAGTTTCATTGTTATCAGTTTTCCCGTTTTTTTGGAGAAGACAGCGTAAAATGCCTCCTGAAGCGTCAAAGACAAACAGACACAACTTGAGATAAGACTTGCTTCGGCTTCTCTAGGTATGAAACGTAAAAATAACTAAAAAATGAATAACTCTGAGCAATGTACAGATAAGACTCTAATTTTATTTATATAGATGTCATATTTTATCAGATAAATTTTTAAACAAATTCATGAGTATGAAAGTAATAAATAAAAAATCTACCTTGATTAATTTAACATTTTTCAACAACTAAAGGATCTGAGTTACAAAATACTATATTGCGTGTATATTTAAGAGATGGATCACAGCATCTTTGCTTACAAGAAGCTTCAAGGGTTAGCTTGGGGCATGAGATATGTCACTAAGCTCGCTGCTTACTCCAGGGTTGTGTACATTCAGTATATTGGTAAGGCCTATGCCTACCAATATACTTATTTTTCTATATACTCTCTCTAAAACATCAATGTCTCAGTTTCACTGGTTGCCCATATACAAACAGAGCCACTGATTCACACAATGGTTAGTTTTGATGAAATTATTTTCACTTTAGGTCCTGAGATGCAGGAGAAAAAGAAGTTAGAAGAGCAGATGGATGAAGCCAATAGGAACCTAAAAGACAGGCAAGCTGTGCTCAAGGACGTTACCATTCGTATTCACGTGAGTATCGGTGATCTAAACTAAGACATAATTATTGTATTAACTTTTTGTGGCGGAAAATTTATTTACTTATGGTTATGGAAATTATTATGGAGTAAACGATTCAACTATCATTTTTTAAATGCCAGTTTCAGAACAAATTAGCCTCATATCTTAACCCTTTAACCGTGGCATAAGTTGGCACGCCACAGTTCAGTAACGCAGGGTTTTTTCATTTTGCGGCACATTCGATACTGCAGAACATGTGGCATGGACGTAGTTTCAAATAAATCCACTAGAATGTAGCACCAAATGGTCTGTTCCTTCTCACGGCCATTGTAACAGTCGTAGCTTGAAAAAAAAACTAGCAGACGACTTGTATTCTTGAGAGAATCAGCTGAGAACATCAAAAACGTCTCGCAGTTAAGGGGTTAAATACGCATCAGGTTATATCAATGTCTTAACCCTAGAGTGGTGTCATGATTTTCATTTAACGTCTTCGGTCTATGAGACCACTTTTGCATTTTTTATATTTCTGATATATAACCATAAAAGATATGATAAATTATTGTTACCATAATTTTTTCATTTACTGGCATTAATTGTAAAAAAATACACTTCTGAGTGTGGAAGAAATTTATTTTAAGAAATGAATACATAAAATCAGAGTTAATAAAATACTATGTATTGTTATATTATGAAAATTTATGGATTAGATCTTGTAAAAAATTGGAAATCATTAGATTTTGGTCCATCTTGTATTTTTGGTTGAAATTTCAAATAACACCTTTTTTATCCTTAGAGTAATGACAACTGGTCTTGGTATCTTCGGTCTGTGGGACCGATTTCATTCACCGGGCCAACTACACCTTTAGATTTCTTCGGTGTTGTAGACCAACATCAACGGTTGTCACAACAAATTAGGTGTCATGGGTCCACTGGACCGATCCCGTCTCAGGTGTCTTCGGTGTATGGGACTGAAGCAAAGAATGGCAGACAATCCCCTAACCTCAAAATTACACCCACGTGTCTGCCAGTAGACTAACTCGAGGTGGAAAGGTAGTGGGAGACACATGTCCTGCACCCTTGCAGGGGAGCAGGAACTTCAACATACAAAGTCATCAGTCTCACAGACCGAAGATACCAGTCTAGGGTTAAATACGAACCTAACGTGCCAAGGGAACCTGTTTGGTCAACAGGAGTTGGAGTTCTCGCTATCAGAGCTGGCTGAGTGTGAGGAGCGGCTGCGGTCCGAGTGGAGGGACAAGGACATCGCGGCACGGGCCTTGGACAAGGAGCTGGAGGAACAGCAGGCCAAGCTATCCAGGGCCGACAAGCTGCTGCGCAAGCTTAAGCGCGAGGCCAGGGACTCCAGGATCCCTCTGGTGCAGGCTCAGGTCGGCAATCATGTCACTATTTACCACCACGCGTGAGTCTGGTTGGTGCTGCAACCTGATGAATTTTTCTGAAAACATTCTGCTTTGTGGCATTTATTGTATTCACTCAGGTACTCAACTGTATAAGAAATGTTGATTTTATAAAAATATGAGGTACGTTCACAAAGTAACTTCAGTTTCGTTGCACACACTAGTAGTTTGTATGTACACTGAAATGTGTGTGTGCATCGTGTACGACATACTTTTGGAACTCTGTGCTCAAGTTCAGCTCCATAGCTAACCTGAACGGTTCTGTGGTGTCTTTAAAAATGTTTAAGAGTACCAACTTACCCGCCACATGTGAGGCTCAGTCAGTGATACAGTTTATGTCAGTAAGGAATCTGTCTGCTGTAGAAATTCATAGACAGATACAGGCAAAGTACAGTGATAAAACTGTTTATAACAACTGAAAATTGTGTAAGTGCATGCGAGAATTCAAAGGTGACCGTGACAACCTTCATTATGTCAAACGCTCTGGTATCCCTTCTTTGATTACAGGCGATATGGCGAATTCGGTTGAATAGGGTGTTCGTGAGAGCAAACACTTCTCATTAACAGTGTTAGGCTGGTGAGTTTATAATCTTACAGAGCTGAAATTGTGCACAGTTGTTCCTTTAAGTATGCCGGTGCACAATGCACACTTATTGCGGAATACATACAAACAATAAAATGGAAATTACTTTCCGAACGTACCACGTACCTGGCACCAGATCCAATATTTGTTATAACCTGATGGCTAGAGTATTTGAGGGTCCTAGGTATTAAATACCACCATATTGAATAATAAAAATTCCAGTTTTTATCAAGACCCTAATTTAACTTATCAATGCTGAATCTATGTCCAGTATGGTGGATCCAAGATGACAGAACAGTAGATGGAAAACTGAAATATTTCCTATACAATTTGTTTATTTTCTAATGCGTTGTTCTTATATCTGTCTATGACGATCTTTCTAACTGTCCTCCTTTTTGTTGAGTAGAAAGATATTGAACTACGAGAGCTTCAAGACATAAATCAGTCAGGGCTTCAGCAGTTGGCAGAACTGGCTACAAGGTATTCAGAAGTGGCGCCCCTGCTCAACCGCTACCTAGGGGAGAAGGGACTGTCCCTGCCTTTGGTCCGAACCAGCAGATCCAAAATTGGGGCGTCTTGCTCTTCTCTCAGTACTCATCGCAGGTGATTATACGAGTAGTAATATCATATACAATCATGTACTCATAAACATCAAAGATTCTAATGTAACAGTACATTGTTGCTCGAGAAAGCTTAGGGTGATGTCTAGCTACACTCACAATAGATTCAATTTTTTTTTATTGAAAGGGGCGGATTATTCCCAAGGCACTTCAGCCGTAGCGGCTTTTTGCGCACCCCTGTGTGGGTTGCGGCATTATCACATTGGTGATTGGCGGGATTTGAACCCGGGACCTTGGGCACCAAACCCCTGCGCTCTATCCCTAGATTCGATTTTCACTCTTTATCATCGCTTTTTCAATGTATTATTCGTGAACTAATTTTCAAACATTTGAGTTCATCTCCAACAACGACCTCGAACGTGTAAAAAGTAGGCCTACAGATGGCACTTTATCATTGTTATTTTATGTGTCATGTTTTATATTTCTAATGACGAGTCCACTACGGATAGAGCGGTCTCTGCAGTAATACTTGATGCCGTTCAGGCACAACAACATTTAGTGGACAAACCTATATGTGAACTGTGATAAGACGTAAGATAATTGGTCTAATTAGTACTTTATTGCAACTTTAAACTGCATTTCCGGATAATCTAAACAGAGTTCGGTCCCAATTAGTTCGGATTACCGGGACTATGGTGTAGTTCTTGTATATTTTTCGTTCATCTCACTTTCTTTAAGAGAACATCTTCTTAAAATTGATAAAAACAAGATATATCATTATGAACTAAATGTAGGCCTAATGTATTTCGGTTTCAGCCTGTTTTCTGAAGATTCCAGAGTTAGCATGAGCAGTGGACCCAGCAGCCAAGTACCCAGCGTTATAATGTTGGACCCAGACTTCAATCACCCAGGTTGGAATCACAAATTTAAATACAAATCTTAAGAAGCACTTTGTCTATACTTACACCCGCATCAGAAAATATAGCCTAGTGAATCAGCTACAGAGCTACATCACAAAGGGACGGAACCTGTCAGCATGCGGTTTTTTTCACACTACCTTGATAGTCTCAGGATCCATCCATCTGAGTGAACTGCTGGAACTCCACAATCAGCTCCTTCATATTTCCGTCCCTCCTTATGATGCTTATCCCTTACAAAGCCCGATGCAGTCGTAAAGCACACCTGCTGTACGACATCCGCGGTCTGCTCTCACTTCCTGTAGGCAGGGTTGATTCCCATGCATCTAAGATGCTTCCTCATGTGTTTCTGGACTCGCGAAGAGGCCTACAATGGTCTGAGTTCCGTCCGACCTAACCGTAGAATGTCTTCTGTTATCCCCAAAGAGCTATGAGACTATTTACTGACTCTCACGAAGAGAAGCTACGACCAGTGAAGTTTCTCCGGAACTTATTACAAATTTCAACACTTGTAAAACTAGAGCCTCTTGTCAGCTAGGAAACGAGAACATTAACAGCTGTTCCGGTCTTTTGAATATTGTTGTTGAATGTGGAAACTTTTGGAAGTTTTCTCACTAAAAAAGGCAGAACATAAAATGACTGAAAGATCTCCTCAAGAAGGAGATTACAGAGAGTAAATGCAGAACACCATTTCTCCTGATGAGTAGCTAGACACCTCACCATATAAAATATCCTTGAAAAGTTAACATTTAACCTAGCAGTGGTCAGGCTTTAGTGCAGACAATGTAGACTCACCATTGACTATGTTAAATTTTGAGTATTGAATATGTATCTTACAACATAACCAATTAATATAGTACATAGGTCCAATAATATAGTAAAAATGAAAGCTGGAACGTATAATTTAATCAAATTAAAAATATTTTACAGATCCTCGGAGTTCAAGAGATTCAAAATCATCAAGATTGACGGGAAGTCAAAGAAAGAACAAGTAATTTTTGCGGGACTTAATCATTCGCACATGCAAAATGAATACAATGACCAGTGCAGTCTTAAGAATCGTCTGTCTGGAAATTTCTGCACTTCTATTATCTCTCGTCACAACATTTTTAAATTGAATATTCGCAATTATTTTATACTTTATATATATTTTGTAATGGATGGATGGATAATATATGAAATATACTGTAAGAAATCTTATTCAACCCACATTTTCGTTTTCTAGATATCGTTTCAATTGTTTTAGGAATGATATTAATGTTAAGTACTTCAAGAATAGGAGCCTTGAAAAAATAATTTTCCAGTGGCTGAACTAAATATCAAATATGATCGTAATGCCTGGCCACGACTACTGGGTTTACTAACCAACACCATCAACCACTTACTTGGGTCTCACTCACACATCGAAATTGACATATTTTTCAGAGTCAGAAAGGTTTTTTTACTAAAATATTACTTAAATTTAGGGGTAGAAAAAAGGTAAACATAAATATAAATAACACATTGTTCTATTTACAAAAATTCTTATCTTTGAACAAGTCAGTCACACAAGTTGGTTCTTACCAGTAAACTTATATATATATTATTTATTCGTTATATAAATAGAAAAATTCCTTTAAAACTTTATTTTGGTATACCTATATAAATAATTTAAGACTTGTACAAAATAAAATATAATTTTTATAACAGTATAAACTTGCAGCAATTTAACAGTAAAATAACAAAAATAAAATTAGGACTTCTACACTAAAACTAAATGGATTACATGGATATGAATGAATGAATTGAATTAAAGTAAGAAATTAATTCCATCTTCTACACTGTCTGCTATTAGTTTATGTAGAGGGAAATATTAAACTATCTTTGTGTGCTAGTGCGTCATGTCAAAACCATATTCTGACCAGGTTGACTATAGATTCATAAATTAGATTTATGGAAAGTATGTCTGAAATTCACTCTGAACTTTTTGCTTTTTTCCTTTGAAAAAAGCACTTAACTACCATCCGTGACACACGAGAATACCGCTTAGAAAATTGAATAGCTACCAATTTCAGGCGCTTTTCTATCGCACTTCTATGGCACACAGTTGTTTCCAATATATAAAATGCCAATATATACCCCAGTCGTAGCAGCCATCCGTACTCAGCGAATTTCCAAATCAATAATATGTCAATAATAATATGCTTGTATGTCAAATTTGATCAATATCTTTCAATAAATAAGAGTTCGCCTACCCTCGATAAGATTAACACTAGAAAAAGCAGGTTTGCTGCTGTGTGGAACATTGAGAGTAGGTATTTTTACCATTAACAGTTTTATTATGACTACATACCAAGTTTTATCAACATCTGTCAATAACTAAAAGAGGGGACAGCTAATGCAGAAATAAACATCTTTACCAAATTTGGTCTCGATCGAACGATTTTAACGAGAGTTAGATTAGATTATTGAACTGGCAATCATACCACAAGGTATGGTATTTTAAGCCAAGTATGAAAGAGGATTGTGTGTAAGATGATTGTGGCGCGGTCTTGTAGATTGAGGACTGTTAATTGATTGCCCAACAACCGATGGCAACTAAGGGACTTACAGTTTAACATGGAATCCGAACCACGACCTCTGAACTACGAATTGGGATAATTATGAGGATGGTCTTAGCGGATTAACATAGTATTCAATTGTGCGGACGTTAATCCACACAAGTGAACACTACACCCACAGACCATCGTTCATAACTATCCAGAATTTGTTACTTACAAGTAGCTGGATTACAGGACGTCGGCACCGTTATTATCGAGTTAACAGATAGAGTTATAAGTAAAAATATAGTTTTTGGTCTCTAGGCACCTCGAAACGAAAAAGTAACATGGGCTTAGTTCTTGCCATGACACCTAAGGTAATAGCTTCTTCCCTATGGAAAATTTTCTAATAAAATTACTGCCTTCAATATGTATGATACTGATACAACGGGCGACTCTAGTGACTCACGGACAGTGTAAGCCTAGCATCTATATCCAACCGATCAAATTGTTTTTATAATTGCTAATTATTTTCATTCGCCTGGCTTCCTTGATTGTTTTCTAAAAATTAAAACACACCATTGGGTGTGTTTAATATAATGTGTTTAACCAATAGGTTAGTCTTTTTGGTTATCAAGAATGAACAGCTTCCTTGCTCCTTTCGTTCCTCTTTGTCTCTTTGCAGCATGACACCCTCTCAGCGTAGAAATGTGTTTAAAAAATTTAGGCCATTTATTTTTCAAATATCGTTAAAGTTGCTAACTTTTTTTGTATTTCACCACATTGTTGTTTTTCTGATCATAATTGTGCTCTCAAAACAATGCTAACAAACTTTCTTGCTGGCCTAATTGTTAGTATCTTGGATTTTGGTGCAAGAGGTCAAGGGTTCTATTCCCAAATATTTTGGTTTTGATCACCAGCTCAAAAAACGTCAGAGTACCCTAAAAAAATCAATACTAAAAATGTTTTGAAGACATAAGAAAAAATTTCAATTAATTGAGATCCCAAGCCTAGATTTGAACATCAATAATGAAGTAAATTCCTCACTAAATGTGAGTAGGTACTAACTAATTGTAAACAATTTAATTATATTTTGACTTAAAACTAGGCCTACTCATATTTTCTTTGGGATATATTTGATCAATCTGAAAAACTCAGACTTCTTATCTTAACCCTTACCGAGTGGCGGCCACGTCATGAAAAATATTTTGGTTGGGGTAAACAAATAGGTTTTGAAATTTTGATGTTTTCCACTACTATCTTTTGGTTAAAGTTGATTATACAAACCTGTTTTATAAAAATAATTTTTTCACATGATTTATGACCATATTAAGAACCAGCTGTTCTATTATGTACTCTTCAATATTCGAATCGTTCAACCTAAAAGGAATATTCATTAAACATCGCATCATAGTCTAATCCACTGAATATATTTCACTAAACTTTATCTCACTAGACGTAAACAAATACTGTCCGAGTGTGCGAAACAATATTACGAGGTTGATTCGGCTGGCCAGTAGAACAGATGTTTTGTGATCAGTAATGCCAAACCACCAAAGAAATAAAAAAAAATTATTACAGCATTAATATTTATTTATGGCCTAAGGTAACTATAGACAGCCGAGAAACAATTTTAAAATACTTAAACGATGATTTAACTTTTTGACGTGTATGTACGTCAAAAGTTCGTAAACTCCAGATTGAGTTGCGTGTATACATCAAATGCTCGGGAAGGGTTAAGATTATTAACTTAAAACTACTTAGGATATAATAGCACAGGATTACAGAGATCTGATAGAGTTATTCAATAAAATAGCACTTTTAGAGCACAGTTAAAATAACCTGTCACAAAGTAAACAAGCCATTAAAAATTAAGTTAAAGTATGTATAGACAAACAAAACTTAAATAGCAACAACAAACAAATTTCAAACTACTATTACAAATATAGTAAATATACAATCAACAGTAAAATAGACACAAATGATTCAAGATGATAAATGTTTATGGTAAATCCATTCTACTCTTCAGATCTTTAATATTTTTTAATTCGTTAAGATTATTTTAATGTATGACTCAACATGATAAATATACAGACATACTACACATACTAAAAGTTTTTGATTAAAATTCCTAAAATTAAAAATTTTACTTTAGGAATTCAGTAAATCTAATCTCTGACTAATCTGTCACTTTTCTTTAACTTACTTTTCTTTTACTTACGTGTATTTCTATTTCAAACTTGATGTCAACTTTTGGTCAAGCATAATAGTAAAACTCCTCTGCAGATTAAAAGCAAATATATTATAACCTGATATAAGACTTTGAAGGTCAGTCAAATACTGTGAAACAAATTAAATTAACCCTTTGAACGCCAAATATTTCTTCATTGTGAGCCTCTCCATAGTGCCAAATTTAAAAAAAATCAAAATTCATTTATTTAAACACAACACAAACACCGTCTGCATCTAATAGTCTGATGACATAAAAGTGTATACTTACCGTAGGTGTTATGCCATTGCACAGTAAACAGTGACATAAATGAAAATCTTTTTGCAACCAATAAATGTGACTGGATGTTGAAATTACATCATAAAATGAGTTGGCAAGTGTCAAAAGTGGATTACTCTGCAATCTATAATCAATTTGGATAGCTAAAAAAAATTGATTGTAAAAATAAGTTAAGCTGATTGACTAGGCCTATGACTTTCTTGCTCATCTAATGGGCCTATATATTTTTAATGTGGACACTTATTGTAAATGCCATTACGGGAATATACTCACACTTATGACTTTTAGTCCGTGAGTTAACTTGTTTTATGGCGTTCAAAGGGTTAATTTTGAACTAACGAAAAATTTTGTGTGGTGCAGAAAAATATGAAAAGTTAGAGAACTCAATTTTTGACACATATGGCCATATAGGTCCAAAACACGTACACACAATACAAGGTTTTCACTCATTACTGAGTCCCATGGTTGTTTGGCCTCAGTTTCCTCTCCTCATAGCCGTCTGTGCCAGGTAGGTTATCCCCATAGCAATACTTAGCCTTTGGGTCCCTATATGAGTTCTCGTGTTGCACTGACTGCGAACTAGTACGGCACTTGGCGAGACACAACTCAAAGTGGTCCGTCACCGAAGCGAACAACACTCGGAATGTCTCTGGCGCTCTCCCCAGCACGTTCTGAAGAAGGTCCTTCTACAAACAGGATAAGAACGTTTAAAAGTAGAACTTCTATTGAGTAAAAGTAGATTTGAACTTCTGTACTTATTACATAAGAGATAAGTCTGGTAAGGTAAAAACTTTTTAAAAGCATTTTGAACTTTAATTCAGTCATTTTGTTTCAATTTCAGTAAGTCAGATTATGGATTTTGACTACTAAATATGTTTGTTAAATAGAATATTGGGTTTTCTGAGAAAATAAAATGTATGTAGCATAAATATTACAACTTCCACAATATCGCCTAAAGACGCAATAAAGATGTAAACCAAGAATGTTTTCTTGGATTTATTTGGTAAAGTTACTGCAATGCAAGTTTTATATTCATGAGTCTTGAGAACAACCTCAATAGAATAGGCCTGCTCACAAGAACAGGATAAAAGTACATAGGCCTAGGTATTGTTTCAGTTTATAGCAAACTTACTTTATCAGGGTGTAAGCAGCATGAAATACAGTATTCGTAGATGCTGCAACATGCATTTTCCTTACACGTTTCACATGAATACCGTTTGTCCCGTGCGTCACAACAACCATTAGCCAAAATTTCATGACGGCTACACACATAGCCTGAAAATATTAACAAGAAAATAACATCAAAGTCAAAGAAACCTTTTAAACTCTAATATGCACTAGAAGTAAAATAGTTTTTCTTAAAAAAATTTTGTATTTATTTACTTCCCTGAGGGAAATAGGTTAGATCATGGATATGTCTAAAGGGAATGTTTTCAGTTCATCTAAGTAGATGTTTTTATAACCAAAAATTCAATACAATAGCTTTGTACTTTGGTAGTTTCTATGGAAACGGAATCTAAACACATGCTGCACTTTTTGGGTTACACAAATCTGCTAACACCCCCAGCCCCCCAGGAGCTTAACACTTATAACGAAACATAATTTTTAAAACGCTAAGAGAAACATATGGTCAATTTGACCGTCGCTGTGCTTTATTGGTGTTTAGTGTGTTTATTATTGTTTTTATGTATAATTTGGTAATCACATGAGTAACAAATAATGTTTTACAACATTTTATGACAAATCATATTTATTACGCAAAGATCATGTGACAGAAAAAAGAAACTCTAAACTCCACGCTTCAAGACGACCAGCTCTGGCCTCGGGAAAAAATCTGTATAGGATTGTTGCCCGAGGCCATATTTGTGATCTTACAGTGGGTAATATAGCTGTTATTTTACTTCTAGCAGGTGTTCTTTTGTTTGTTGTGTTTTACTACAGCCTTTTACCGATTATACAAGGTATATGTACAGGTATATTCAACCGACGATTGCCAGCCGGTAAGCGAAACACGCCGTAAATCTGACCGACCATATTCACACAATTCATCCAATATGTACGACAACGTCACGCCAACTAGTTGGAAATGACCAAATATTACGGAGAGGGGTTTGGGGGGAGGTACTGGGGGTGACAGCCGTCAAGGTCAAGCAGTTTAGCCACTATTACTTATTAAAATTACCTATCAGTCAATTTGACCGATGTTTCGTTTTAAGTGTTAAAGATACCCATATCAAAAAGTTATGCTGCTCTCATAGGTTGGTCACACCTTGTATTTGAAAGAACCTACAGACCTTAAAGAGGGTAACTGGGAACCAAAATAGGAAGATTTTTTTCAGAATATTAATTTTTGTTAAAATATGTAAACAAATTTATTTAATTACAAGAAATGAGTTTAATTATTAGTAATTTATCATTTCAGTACTACTGTTAGGAGATTTAAATTTATGGAATATTAAGGGTTATGAAATTTGAATTCCTGTAAATAGTTTAGCCTAGGCTTTAATACTCAAACCGTTTGTTAAAACTACTTGACCTTAAGCCGCTGAGTGTCGGTGGCTTGTCAATGCATGAAACAAAGTTTCACTTTGTGTTTTTTGATAATCAATGCAGGCTAACTAATATAATGCTAATTGATTTTCTACTGTAGATCTACCCCCCATACTCAAAATACTCAAAAGATATTAGATGATATAGCAAGCACACTGACCCTCTACAACATTAAAAATTGAGTGAATTCCTATACGGCATAAATTACAGTACATGCACACTTGCCTTTATCATCTACTAGTAGAACTTTTCCTTGAACTGAATTTCTACAAGTAGTGACTTTGACAGTTCCGTTATTCCCTTCATCTGAGTGCCACAGGAAGGAATCATCCAATTTGCCAGCAGGAATCACATTTACGTCATCAACTTGTTCGTCCAGGGGCTAAAAAACCAAAACCAAGTCATTTTAGTCACTGGTGTGTTAATACTTTGGCGGATTGTTTTAAAAAGCCCCTTTACACCACCAGCTATGTCGCAAACGTTGCTCTTCCCTCTCTTACACTTCCATACAACGAGTTGGACACATTCATTAGAGAAATGGTGTCTGGACTTGACTGAGCTGGAAGCCTAGTGTGGCTGCTATAAACTAGGTCCTCTTTAGCCAGAAATGGCTCCTTAGTGCCGTGATGTGGATCTAGTTTTACTCTGCTACAGTGAGTACGATGATGAACGTTGAGTCTAGTAAGAGTGATGAACTGGTATTGTTGTAGGCCTACTTTGTATCAGGTAGGTCGGAATAGGTACATCTTTTAAACCGGAAACGCTATAAACGTGTGGTGTGAAATGGTCTTTAAACACAAAAACAATACAAAAAATCTAAATCTAAAAATTAATTAAAAATATATATATTGGGGAAAATATATTTATCCCAAAATGCCACATCATCAGGTACCTACTACTACTTTGAATCACATCCTACGAGTCCTCAAGCTGCTATAACGGGTCATTTGAATCATAAGCAATCAGCCTAGATATTCTTCCAGAGAAGCTTTCGGAGATCTGAAAATTCTACAAATGGTGAATCTTCATAGTCTTGAAATAATCACCCATGTCAACATCAGAGAGCCTTTAGCAGTAACGAATGGATCATCAATCTCCATCAATATGATACAAGGCAACCATAACCATAACCATTGCCTACCTGTCCACGGCCATGCACGCACAAAGAAGAAAATAAGCTGCAGAGATGCAAAGATGTGGAACCTCCTACCAGCTTCAGAGTCCTTGAGAGATGTGACTTACTACTTTAGCCAACAGCTCTAAATAAATGGCTACAGACCCAACCTTTTTATACTCTAACTGAATTCTTTCATTGAAACATTTAATTTTCAACTGTTTATCTTGTACATAGCTTCTAACGCCTTTACTAATCTTAATGATTACCGTATCTAATACAGATATTTTTACTATTAATGTAATATTATTTGTTAAGCTTTAACTTATAATTACTAGTTATTATTATAAGAATACACAGTTGGTTCCTTTTTTTACACTACGAAAATTTTACAGCAAATTTTAGAGCACTGGTACCTAACTGAACTTTATAATAATAATTGATGTCATAGTAATAAGGTGTGGTTCTGTAACTGTATAATAATAAACTAACTATTTAAAGGTTCTTTAATCAATTACAAAGAAATACAATCCAAGGAATAGCCTATACATTCTGATGATAAATTCTAGAATAATTTATTCCAGACAGTCATGATTTTCATAACTGTTCTGGGTTTGTGAAAGCCTTGTTTATCATCTAGTAAAACTTAAACCTTAATAATTTGGACAGGTAAATTGCCAAAAACTATTGAAGAGCTAAGCTTAAACCACATCAATTTGAAATTTTACTACTGAAATAACTGTAAGGTACTTTAAAATATGATCCAGAGAGCGATATCTCAAAATAAACAACTTAATCAAAGACTAGGTTAAATGACCTACTCGATTGAGGTTAGGATTTCTTAAAAATGGCTTACCACTCTCATAAAGTTGATTAAACAATATGTTAATGATAGAGACAAAATTATTCCCAGTACAATTCGTTTTCTAAGAAACAAATAACCTAATTGAAGAATAAGTATCACCCGTCTGACACCACTAAGAATTCTATTCTTCATAACGTAAACATCATCGCATGAGTTTCAGTGTGTCTGTGACTCTCTGAACCTGAACAGAACCGAACTGAACTATACCCTGTCCCCTGTCCCTGAAACGTCTGCCGACTGCGTCTGAATGTCTGATACAACGGGAAATTGGACACGGACCAATGAACACGATAAATATATCTTTCCTTTAACTAGAAAGATGTATTTTTAATCCCTAACATCAAATGTTTATCCCTAATCTTAAAATTGTTCATTTACTAAAATTACAGTATCATCCGAAACTCATTTATTTTTTACAACTTCAAAAGAAAATTTTTAATTCTTTGTTTCTGAATCATTACTTAACTTCCTCCAATTAAATTATTCAATCTCTCTTTCTCCCTCTCAATCCTAGCACTATAAATATTTTTAAGGATAGATAAATCACTATAAACACAAATTCTCTCCCCAACAATGTTTCCTCTTTGCAGGACTCTGTTTCCCCTTAAAAATTCATTTAAATATTTCTTAATATGGTGATGAAATCCCAAAAAAAGTTAAACAAAATTAAACAATATTAGTGGATTGACACATACATTCTCCCTTAAGTAAATTAAAATACTACACTTTAATTAAGTATAATATTTTTTAAAGTTATCTATATACCATTTAAAAAACCTTTATTGTATACCAAATTTTTTTCAGGTTTATTGGGTGGGTTGACTTTACTCTAATAAATACCAAAGTTTCATAGAACACAGTTGAGAATTAAGGAAGAAATTTTGTTTAATATTCTCCATAACTCAACATTGTTAGACAACTTACTGCTTTCACCAGGGACATACAATTCAAATTTTCTCTGGAATTGTTAGTCATAGACTAATGATTCAAAATACTAATACATTTCGTTTTTTAAGCCTGATTAAATTGTCATTGAAAAATTACTTGATAAAATTGCTGTTTTGCCAGAAATGTAAAAAAATTTTTTTGACATATACAAGCACATAACTATTGACTATTGAACCATTAGATTTACATTTATACAGGTGGTGTCATATTATTTAGACCATGACAGCTGTAAATCATGAAAATTTTAGAGAGGATTTTGAGAAATTTGTACTCTTTAAAATTTTTAAGGTTCTAGGAGTAAAGTGTCCTTAAAAATGGTCTGGAGGTATAGCCAAAGTGGACCCGTAACCATTTACTACGATGGTGACTTATCATGTAATCCAAATACTTAGAGGTCACAAATTGTGGATAGTTATGAGCGATGGTTGATGGTCGGTGGATTGGATATTCTCATGGTGTGGGTTAACATTTGCACTATTGAACTCTAACATCATCCGCAAAGACCATCCTCATAATTAGACCAGTTCGTAATAATTCAGAGGCAGGTGGTTCGGATTCCACATTTCAACTGTAGGTCCCTTAGGACCTGACTGTTGGGCTATAATTAATTATCAGTCCTGTCTGAGGAACATGCCGGCCTTAGTCAGCAACAAGACTACAAGATCGCGCCACAATAATCATCTTACACTCATTTCTCATTCATACTTGGCTTAAAATACCTACCCCTGGGTAGGTCACCAGTTCAGAAAGGTGTAAAAGGTTAAATTGAATAGACACAGAGTGGAATTATACGTCACAGTGTGAAAAGGAAATTTCACATTCTTTGTATATCCAAAAACAACAGGCTAAGTGTAAAATCAACTGAATGCATTGTTTTGTTATATTTTATTTTAAGGATAAATTCTATCAGTATATATTTCAATAATTATGTTTTTTCCACAAAACTGGTATTAAAGTGAGGTTTAATTGAAATTAAATAAATAAAAACATATGACCTGCAGTTTTAAAGTAAAAAGAAATATAAAAATAATAACTACCGTATCTGTCAAATAAAATGAGAAGTAGTAATAAAATAACCTTTCCCTACTTATAATGATGGATGATTTATTAAAAAGTGTAAGTAACGAACATAAAGCTTATTTAAGTAAGTTGAGATTGGAAATATTATCGATACAGAAACTAACTTTTAGTATTTCCACTAAAATGAAAAATCTTAAAGATCATGAGCATCTGGCATGTCCAAGAACATCAAGATTGGCTTTAACTGGTAGCTCTGACTTTATATCCATAGAAGAAATTTATGATGCGTAAGTTACATGATATAGATTTTATGTATAAAAATTAAACTTAATATAATCACTAAAATTAACTGCTCCTAATATTTTACTGCTAACATACAGTGTGAGCTTTTCCTCTATCCAGTTAGTGAAGAACCTTTTTGAATCTTGATTTGTAATTACAGAACAAAAACTACTGTCCTTATTTATTGGGAAATTAAATAACCCAAGTACTTTATAGTGTTAGTTATATTTTAGTGTATTAGTTTGTTAGTGTTAGTATATTAGTAATGGTTTAGTGTTCTCTTATGTGGATTAATGTCCACACTTTTGAATACTACGTTAATCCGCAAAAACCATCCTCATAATTAGACCAATTCGTAATTCAGAGGCAGTGGTTCGGATTCCACGTTAAACTGTAAGTCCCTTAGTTGATATCAGCTGTTGGGCTATTAATTGTGTGTTTAAGGAACATGTCAGCCTTAGTCAGTAACAAGACTACAAGATCGCGCCACAATCATCGTACACTCTTTTCTCATTCATACTTGGCTTAAAACACCTACCTGGGTAGGTTGTCATTTCAATATTCTAATCTAATAACAAAGATTCTTGTCATAAAATCTATTACATTCATTACACACTCTTCACTCGTATGATATTCACTTTCAAAATGTATTGTGAGGTGTTCCAGCAGTGGTTCGATGTTACTGAGGCCTTTAGTTGTTTCCTTGAGAATACTGAAGTATCTAGAGAGTACGCTTCTTTTTAAATTATTTTAAAACTTTCAGAATGAAGAAATACCTAATGGTGCTCATACAGTATTTTGACAACAGAGGAGAGAAACAGAGTCAATTTTCTCTTCCCAATTATGTCAACGCTCCAACTATTTTCCATCTTCCGACACTCTGTAACATGCTGTGGAGAAGAGTCGAGAAAATCAATGAAAAGAATGTGGATAGGATGGTAAGTAACCAATATCATTCTGTGCAGTGGGATTATAGCTGGTGGGTATAGATATCAATACTGGGAACAGTAAAAGGAATTTATTACATGTAAATAACTTTAGGTTAGAATAGTTTAGATTATTGAAATGGTGACCATACCACAAGGTAGGTATTTTAAGCCAAGTATTAGTTTTTGAGTGTAAGATGATTGTGGCGTGATCTTGTAGTCTTGTTACTGACTAAGGCTGACATGTTCCTTAGACAGGACTGTTAATTAATAGCCCAACAGCCGATGGCAATTAATGGACCTACAGTTTAACTTGGAATCTGAACCACGGCCTCTGAACTACAAATTGGTCTAATTATGAGGATGGTCTTCGCGGATTAACGTAGTATTCAATAGTGCGGACGTTATTCCACACAAGAGAACACCACATTCACCAACCATCGGTCACAACTAACCACAATTCGTGACCTCCAAGTAGCTGGATTACAGGACGTCGCCACCGTCCCACGCACTTCAGTTTATGACCAGAAGAGATTTCAACATGATGAGTTCAACCTCGTAATCCGAGGCTCACCAATATGGTTCTAACTCACTTTTGTTATTGGCCTATTAATTATTTACCTACCTATCGAGCAAAAGTTTGACATTAGATAGTAACAAGAGCAGAGTTTGGACGGTTCCTTATCATTTTGTTAAAAAGTGCACCACTGGCCATTATATTTTTAAACTCAAAATCAGTCTCATTTGTACTTTTTGCTCAATAAGTTTTTCAAACCTTTTTAAAAACTGTAAAGTAAATAAACTGTTTATGTTATGCTGACTTTAAAGTCACTAATGGAAAAGAATACTTCTTTTTTTAAAGAAATAAACAGTACATTAAGTCTATGCTAGTGTTTTACAATTTATGACATTCTTACAGCTGACTACGCCAACCTCCTCCACTGAAGCTGGGGGTGTTTCAAGCCTTTGTAAGAGCAGTCAAACAGAGAATAGTTCGTTGATGTTCTGTGAAAGCTGTAACCTGGCGATGGATATTGTCAAATCATTCGTTTATTTGATACTTAACACCCAAAGAAAATACAATGTAAAAGAAACAAATGTTTCCAAAATAAGGTACATAGATATTGTCTGAGTAAATAGTATTGGATGAATATGATTGGAAAAAATGCGCAGCAGATATTATAAGAAATAAATCAATAATTTAAAATATGACAATTATAAAAATCAAAAATAACTTTATTTTCCTTTTATAAGTCTAGAAAGATCATAGCTAAATACTAAAATTATCTTACACTAAAAAATTTTAAAATAATTTTTATCTTAACATTTATAAATTTTGCATCTGTCCATAAAGAAAGGAGTTTGCCTATTCCCAGAAGAAAAAGATATGCAGGTTTGCTGATGATAAACACATTATGATTTTTAAGATAAATTGTCAACTACATAAGCTAAAATATCAAGTTTTATCCTTGTTAATAAGAAAAATTATCCCTATCCTCCATAAGATTGAAATTGAGGCAAATACAACAGAAGATATAATCTCAAAACGTTGAGATAAAAAAACTTTAAGGCTTATTGTGTAGTATTTAAGCTGATTCCAATGGTGAATATTAAAATTATAATTTTTTAAAAATTAGTGAAAAACGCAAAAAAAAACCCCATTTTGTACAAAAAAACAACCCGTTCCCATTACTGAGCTATGTCTGTTTGGACAATCGTCCGAGCAGTTGTAGATACACCTCCTACAAAATGGTCTACAAAGTGGCCATTACGAGAGTTATCGTGCTAAAGACACATATATAAATATAAACATATATAAATATATCATATATAAATATATATATATATATATATAAAAATTTAAACACTATTGTTTTTGAACTCTGGCACCTAAAGAGAAAAAATAACAGTGGGCTTAAGTCAACGAACCTACGGTAATAGCTTCTTATATATTCTCTAAAAAATGCTATTATTTTTCCCAGAGTTTATATGAAAGTAATATAATATTATAGCTAAAATATAAAAAACTATTCAAAATAAAGTATACAAAAATGAACAAAAATAACTCTTTTCCTTTTATTCAGAGTCTAGAATATGCAGCAGCTACAAACTAGTTTATTTAAGTGGTTCAAATTACCTTCTTCATCTTATTTAAAAAAAATATATAAATATTTTTAAGACTTATTTTTTAATTTTTGCATCTTGTACATGTTCTCTGATTTTTCCAGGAAGAAAATCGGATACGAGGTGTTTGAAATGAGCCAGTGGGGAGTGATGTTAAAGTGGGCCTCAGCAATAAGATATGACATAGAGTGGCTACTATCACTTGCTGTGTCTACAAGTAGAAAAAATTATCAGCTGAACCTAGAGCTTGAAAAGTTGAGGCAAGATTATGACAGAAGCAAATGTAATCTTCAAAACGATCTAGACTTGATAAAAAAACAGTTGGAGGCTGGTATTTGTGATTAAAGTAAAACTAGTATTAGCTCATTACAAATTCCTCCAAGGTATGCTCTAAAAAATTTAGACGAAGACTCAAATGACACTATCAATCTGAATTTTAGGAATCAAGATATTCTGCATGATGCTGTTAGTCTACCAAACAGTTTTCTGTATGCCGCTTTCCCTTACTGAGCTATCAAATGTTTTTGGACAATGCATCGGAATGATGGTTGCTCTCTAGATCTCAGCTACAATGACGAAGGGTTACAAGTGGAGATGTCAGGGCATCAGGCCATTAGCCAAGAGCCATCTTGATTGATAATTTATCCATTTATAACCACTATTAATGGATTCTCTAAAATATCAACAGGAAAATTAAAGACACTATCACGTAAAACTGGATTTTCAAGACATTAAACTCTTGGATTTCGTAATATTTGAATCTCTTGAGATCAAAACAGTATTGACTGTTGGGCTATTAATTAACAGTCCTGTCTAAGCAACATGTCAGCCTTAGTCAGTAACAAGACTACAAGATCGCGCCACAATCATCTTACACTTATTCCTCATTCATACTTGGCTTAAAATACCTACCTTGTTGTATGGTCGCCATTTCAATAATCTAATCTAATCTAAAAAGTATGTGAATAATCTACAATTAAAGTATATAAGGTTTATTTATAATATAGTATTTTACATGATTTAATTGATGTTTCAAAAATTCTCACTTCTAATAAAATACATAATTTAAACAACTAATTCCTTCATCAACCAGTTTTGTTTGTATGTTTACAGAAAAAGCTCAGAACAAATATTTGAACCAACAAATTGAAAACTTGAACAATTCACTATCAAGAAGATTAAACAGAGAAAAAGAACATTCTAAAATTATCTACCAACAGAGTAAGCTGCCAAAATTCAATGTAACTTTCCTGTTAAATGTTTACTTGTCAAAATATGACATGAAGACTTTATTCCCCAATAAACACAATACATCACTTGTTAAAATCACCTTGGAATTACGTTATCACAGTCTCCAGTAGTTGTGACAACGTTGGCAAAAATTATAAAAACACAAGTTATTTCACAAGACAGTGAATGCAATTTTACCGCTGCTTTCGTCAATAGGAGTGAAAATTTGTTTATTTTTACCATGAATTCATAAAAATTATAATCATAAAATGATTTTGATTGCCTTGGCATCCATTTAGCCATTTACTAATAGTAGTTTTTGAGTCAGCTTGAGTCTTCCTAAAACTTCTCATGTATAAAAAAAAGGATCTTTATTTCTTCTAATAATAACTTAAGCTTTGTTATTTTTTTATTTTCCAGAGGAACAAATAAGATCACTCGGTGAGTCCTTGTCATCGATCTTAGACGATTGCAAACAAATGAAGGCATCTATCAAATCAATGAGAGTGATGGTAAAATCCAAGATGCTTTCACAATTGAGGTATTAATACAATTAGTTTGTTTCTATTTTTGGACTCCATCTACTGTAAGGTAAACTCTGTGAAATCAACATTCCATGAGATCAATTGTGATTTGAATGATTCAAGATTTACCCAAAAATCCTCAATTTCTTATTACTGTACTATAACACATGTACAGTGCAATTAATGACAGTGAGGTATCATCGTGACAATAGTCACAGGTGTCACTTGTGATCTGAAAGGCCACTAATTTCGAACGTTAATTTTAATACGGTGGTTTAAATACCTATCTTAAGCAGTCTTGCACAGGACACATAACACAAAAAGCGATTGCACACTAAAAACGAGGTTAGACAAACTGTATGTTCAAGGCCTTGAAATCACCTCTTGCGGATGCCGACAAAAAAAGCAGATAGTGTTACTTTTTACAAAAATTATGATAATATTTTCCTTTAAATTTTAACAATCATTTCAATTTCAGAAATATTTCGGATGTAAAGAATGAAATAACATCTGTTGCAAAAGATTTGGAGGATTATTTTACTGAGACCCTTCTAAAGGAAAGTGCCAAACTGCAAGGAATTCAAAAACATTCAGAGGAGGTAGAAAATAAACTATCAGATTTAAATACATTTATTTCGGAACTCCAAGGAGAAAATCTAAGATTGAAAGAAAAATTTAAGATCCTGAATGAACAGGTAATAAATTTTAATAAAATAATCTCAAAAGTATTTCTTAGGTCTACCGTGTTGCTCCAGTTTGTATCACTAAATCGATACGAATGATTTTATCTCAGGGTTTTTAAGAAAAATATAAAAAGTATCTTATGCAACTACCATACTAATGGGGATTCATTGCAGTGATTTTTGTATTAGTGTATAAGGATTTTTTTTTTATTTTAAAACTACTGACTAAAATTTCAAATGTTTTAGAAAGAAATTAAAGATGAAGAAGCAAAAAAATTCAAAGGGAAAGTAACAGAATTGGAAAAGCTCTTTCAGGAATATCAAGCAAGAGAAAATAATTATATAAATAATCCCGGAACACCTGAAATTGGAAATTTAAAAAGTAAGATACTTTAATAAATTTATAAAACTATTTACACAAACCTATTGAGACCAATTATGTATTGTAAAATAATAATATTTGTTGTTGGTACTCAGTAGTGTAGTGGTGCAGCAGTGTGTGGGACCAGCTTTCCCACACTGGTTTTTCACAGTGGGAAATTTGAAATTTATCGACAAATACTAATTTAATATGAAATGATTGTTGTATAGCATATTATAATAATTCAATACTTGAGAATTTTACTTATCTTAAAATGATGATATTAAACTGCATTGTAAATCTATTTAAAAATAACCTCTTTGTACTTTACGCAGGACATTGTGGACTACGATTTGGGAGATTATTGAGCTAACGGCAACGGCCGGGTGGTAGTTTGGCGCTACTATGTCTCCTCGAGATATAAATTTCTTTATAATTTGACAAACATATTTACTTAGCGTTCCCACACTGGAAGATCTGCCACTACGCCACTGCTGGTAATCTATTAACACCTAAAATACTTAAGTCCAAATTTGGGATATTTGCAAGACGTCCTCCATTACCTGCTAGCATGTCCACCAAACAAGTATGAGTAAAATGGACATGCCATTACTGTTGTTGAAGCAACTAACTCTGCACTGGTACACTCTCATGTGTAGGAGACTGGACTAGGTTTTACTCCAACAAATTAAAGCGGCTAGAACTAGGTGAAAATTAATCATTACTGGTGCATGTTTTATCATTAACAAACCCCTGTTTAAAGTAAAAAATACAACCTTCTCCTACCGAATACAATGTTCAGTAAACAAAGAATTTCTATAGAAAAAACTTTTCAATGTAATATCTTGGGCAACTAAACAGCTGATATTCCCAATCATATTAAAGTCAAAATGTAATCTGTAATTATTTTATGGTGACAGGAGTTTTTCTATTGAGATTGTTTTTCCTTTAAACTAAAAAGTTAAGTGCTTATTTAGTTTGAATCAACTTACCGGTGACAGTCATAGCTGAATGGGAAGTGAACACGGCTACCGTCTAAACAAAATGAAATTTATATCTCAAACTTCAACAGTGCTTTGAAAGGCACGTTCAACCTTTGGTCCCGGTTATATAAGTAGTCGATAGGTCATGTGAATGACAACTCCTGAAAACTCTTGACACGAGATCATATCCAGAAGCTTACACGAAACTAACCTATCTTAACTTTCCTTAAATCCTCGGCCATTGAAACCTATGCAGGTTCGGGCTTGTTACCGATGACTTCTCTGCTCTTCTATATCCTCAGCTGCCTCAGGTATATACGTCAGCAACTGGTTCTTCCACAACGGTCTTGGTCTGCCGAGTGGACTTCTGGGTTATACTGGCAGCCATCGTCCCCAAGCTATCCACTTACTAAGCTTCTTGAACTTAAATTTTTGACGATTCATATACTTTTTAGATTAGATTAGATTATTGAAATGGCGACCATACCACAAGGTAGGTATTTTAAGTCAAGTATGAATGAGGATTAAGTGTATGATGATTGTGGCGCGATCTTGTAGTCTTGTTACTGACTAAGGCTGACATGTTCTTTAGACAAAACTGTTAATTAATAGCCCAACAGCCGATAGCAACCAAGGGACCTACAGTTTAACGTGGAATCCGAACCACTGCCTCTGAATTACGAATTGGTCTAATCGTGAGGATGGTCTTTGCGGATTAAAGTAGTATTCAATAGTGCAGACGTTAATCCACACAAGAGAAAACTACACTCACCGACCATCGCACATAACTATCCACAATTCGTGATCTCCAAGTAGCTGGATTACAGGATGATGCCACCATCACAGTCTTAAGTTCGTTCATGTTAGTGTTATTATCTTGTTAATGTGAATTATCTTTAAGTTACAGGAGACCCAGTAATTGATATGGAAAACCAAAGAATACTCAATAAACAAAAAATTAAAGCTCTTCTGAGGGAAAATTCTAGTTTGAAAATAACCATTTCAAAACTCAAGAAAAATTTTAACCTTAGTACAACTCCGGAAACATTGGATGATTGAAAGGCTCGAAGATGAATACTGATAGACTAAAAACTGTTAAGTTTAATCTAGGAAAATATAAACGTCTGCAATTATGTTACTGGTTTCATTTTTCAGACTGGAAAATGTTATAATCAATCTATAGTCATCTTTATAGAAAATATAAAAAACACTTGTGTATTACAATCCAACAATGTTCAGTTCAAATAAAAAGATGATTTTGTAGTGAGGCATTTTGTATCATGTCCTGCACGACTTCAACTGACTTTATCCATTCATAAAATGTTTGGTTTTTACAAAATTTAAGTAATTTTGATCAAACATTTTTTATTGGATTGGGACGAGTCCCTTGATCTTCAGCATTTATTTACTTTAAGATCCTTCACAGGTTTAAAATAAACTACAAAACAAACAATAAAAATAAAAACAAAATAATCAGTGTATAAAAGAACATTTATTATCCATTAAAGGACAAGAGTTTGGGTGATTATGGTAAAACCAACACTGTTTCTTCTTCCAAACGTTGGATGAATTTTCAGTTTTTTCAGAAGGCACTCTAAATTCTACTTTTCCGCTTTGCACTTTAAAAATATAATGATGATTTTTTAACAAAGTTTGTAAACCGCCACATTCACTTTTTAATTTCTTCAACAGCTCCGCGGGAATGATTTTAGCAAGAGTACTTAAATCCACAATACCACCGTATGTTCGACCCACTTCACACAATCTTCTTTTGGCCAATAATTGCTCAACAACTAGGTTCACAATTCTCTCTCTTATACTCGATTCAACCTGAGTACAGTTCCTCACTCTTTCCTCTTCTCTGGATTTAAATGCTTGTGTTACATTTCCTTCAGATACCTCTTGGAAACTACATTTACCGTCAATGAAAATTTGAAGCCTTTCAAGATTTTGCTTCCATTCACTCAGAGGATACGTGCGTCTCGTTCCGACAAAGCAAGTTCGCTTGGTAGAAGGTATTCTCAACTTGTCTTTTCCAATCGTGATTCCACACTCTTTGCACACATTTTCAACATAATGAAGAAAGTCGCTGTACTGACTAACTGAAGTATTGGTTCGAGCATATTTGCTACCGTTGAACTCATAAGGGCAGCAAGGGAGTAAGAAGAAGTTGCAGGAGTAGGAGCTACGAGCAGCCATCACTGGGATCCAGACCGTCAGTTCATCTGAGTGGTTACCTATGAGCCAGTCAGCATCGGGAAACAATGTGTTGGTGGAGGGAATGATGGTGCGAACCTGTAAAACAGTAGCAATTAAAAAAAACTGTTATCACTTTTACTGTTGGTTATGTTTATTTATTGTTGGTTAATGTAGATGGTTAAATATGCTTTAAGGTTACAGACAAAAATAAACAGACAGGCGGAAATTTAAAAAATGTGTTTCTTCAGAGTTCATTCACCCTGTTACGCGAATGAGTGTACTCCTAATTTTATGTAACGAATAAACAATAATTCTAAATTAATCAAAACCATTACTCGGGTAAACAATCTTGGAAGTGATGTTTTATCTTCATTCGTCACAGGTTTAGTTTGGGATTTTAAAAATGGATATAGTTAATAGTTATATAATCTTATATAATTTTTACTCTTTTAATAACAACTTGTAGTTTTTGGGCAACAATCCCCACCGTATTCATTTTGAACTTAGGACATCTGAGCTGAATATGAACGAACGACATTGCTGGCTCAGGTTCAAAGGCCATCATGCTACCATTTGCGTCACTCACAAGTTATTGTTACTCAGCCTAACATGAACCCCACAATCAGTATCAATATTGATCATATGGCTTTAAAACATACTTCAAGCATATGTTTACTGAGAAATTAACAGAAGTTTGGTCATTAACTTTCAACTACACAAGTTATAACTCTCTTATTTTCTCTAAAATATTAGATTAAAAATTGTGATTTGACATATTTAAGTGCAACAGGTTAAATATACTTTGAAAAATGTGTTTTTAGAATTTATTTCAGTGATTTGGAGATATCGTCACGAAATGTTTAACTCACTTCAAGCTTTGTAGAGGGAGGATAAAGGGACCAAATCTTTCGAGGTCGGATGTCGTATCCAATTCCAAGATGACCTTCGCTGTTAAGGATATGAACTAACAGTCCGTTTCCACATCCCAAGTCAACAAACCTGGAAGAACATCTATGTTAGGTCTATCAGATACATATAGAAAACTGAAAGTTTGCATATGTATAAATTTCTGTTCATAAATCAGTAAGAACCAGAAGTATCGATTACATTCATGATTAAGTTGAGTGAATCTACCAATTTCATATCTGTAAATCACAGTTTTTGAGATTATGACGTTAGCACGTGATGATAGCGTAAATATCACCTGTCGTTAAACATTGTAGTTTGATTAACTCAAAAATTGTTGAAATTTAGCCTCGGTTCATACTATCAAATTCTGGTAAAACAAACCAGCCATTGTGAGAAAACTCTTTGACACATGTTTTTATTTGGCATGCTAGCACAAAGCTGGATTGGCAAGAACTAACATAACAAATTTAGATTTGATAAATTAATGTAAAGTTTAAATAAAATTTGCGAAAACGCTCATTAGAAAAAACATGTTTTACAGAGTAAAATCATAGTTTTAGTTATGTCACAAAGCAAGACCGAAAACATATCCGACTGAATGCTGCTGAAAATTATCTAGTTTATTAATTCAATTACTAGTGAAGACATAGTCAGTAAATACATTATTTCCTTAATGCCCACATAAATTCAATAAAATTACCTCTGTTTAGGTTTATCTGCCCAAAGTAATAGCAGGTAAGTTGCGATTCCTATGTCTTCATAGACAAACTTCAAAGGGTCAGTATTCTCAGGCCAAATCTGAAAATCAATTGTCTTGTTACTAATCCATGTAAGTTAAATTTTAAATCAGCTGACGAATCAATCAAAATCAGGCAGAAGCTGACACGGTGCATAGTGAATATTGGGTTTAAAAAGCCCTACATCACTTCCTAAGGTTAGGAGACCATCTTGTTTACCACCGAAAATAGGTTAACACACTGATTTCCAAAAGCAGCTAACTTGTGATGAATCATTTGGCTTATATTTTTTCCATAATAAGGGTAGTATCTAATCCTGATGAAAATATGCAAATGATATACAAATCAACTGGGCACTGTCTTCAATCTGGAAAACGTCAAACTTTTTAATACAAGAGTTCCAGTGTTATTGTAGATTGATGATACTTACTATTACAAGAAATTTAAATTATAGTAGTACCTACTTGAACCAGTTGTTTTCCATAAGTTTCCTTCAACTTAGTGTACAATTTTGTATAGTCACAAACTGAGACTAAACACAGAGAGGTGATACTAGGAGACTTTTCTTCTATATTTTCCATCCATTTAATCAATTTTGGAGTCAATTTTGTGCAAATCCATAACAAACTAGGATCAGTGGAGAATGTGTCTTCTGCCACCCAGGTTTTGAATGAAGTGTTATCAAATGAAAAAGCATATGAAAAATTAGGAGCAACATCACTTTGTGACGAAACATTCAGAAAACTTATTCGATGCTGGTCAGAATCTGAAACAAAGTATCAACTCGGAATCAATTTCAAGCAAATACATAATATTTACCAATGAAAAAATTTACAAATACTGTACTTTTATGTTAAGCTAATCTAGTAATCTTGTAAAAAATACTTAGCCTACCTTTTCTTGTCAATAACAAGTAGTTGGTCTGACTGCAAGTTTTTAAAGACATTTGTTGCTAAAAAATACATTAAAATAGTAGTTAATTATCAAGTAAAAAGATTACAAACACCTATATTTAATTGTGAAAAATAATAACTTACTCTTAGTGATTATTTCAAAACTGCATGGGGTATCAGAATTCTTGGGAAAAAGTTTTCTAATAAATACCATAACAGAGTGGGATTCTTCTTTGTTTGTTTTTAATAATCCAAATTCATCTCGCAATAATTTTGAAAGGTTTTTGTCTTTTTCATGACTCAATATAAAATTTCTTAAATAAAGCAGCTTTTCATCAACATCTGTATTAAAGTGACCTAATATTTCAGCTCCTATTAGTCTTCTGTTGATAACATGAGGTCTTGTCATATAAATTTCTTGTGCTTTCCAAAATTCAACTTCTGATGCTTTAACTTCAGACGATTGTGCTAGTTTCCACTTTAAGCCCATATTTACATCTACCAAACTGTTTGTAATCTTCTGCATCTGCAACAAAATGTTTCTATGTAACACATACTTACCACTTTAAAAGTATGTAGGCCTATCATACTTCAACACATCTCTAACTTATTGCCAGGCCTACTCATGATTATGTCTTGAAATTTAAAACCAAGATTAAATTGTTAACATTAAAGATATTGTGATTTAATAGTTTGGAACTTGCAGGAAATAATCAAGTGAAAAGTTTAACATGCATGCTAAACCAAAACAAATCTTCAACACAAAGGGGAAATTATTTAATGCCACCACTTTAGCTTTAAAAAAATCATACCTTAGGTGAATATTTGTGACAAGTTTTAAGTCAACGAAAACATATACGGATATGGCCCAGGGTAGCATCTTACCAAAGCATTGGACTAGAGATACAAGGAAGGTTCTCATACTGTCATTTGAGAAAACGTTCACGAATAATTAGGGAGACTTCGCTGAGTTTTTTACATAGTTTGCACTGTAATGCTAATGCAAGATGACAGCTCTAAATATGCCTACTGGAACTTTAAGCCAACATATTAAGCAGTCTGTTCAATGCTAAATGGTGGTTTTATCAGAGTATGCATAAGTATTCATGAATAAGCATTCATAAGCTTAATCATATTATAAGTTACATAAATGTTACCACACCCTTGCAATTATATGGACTACTTACAATTTTTTCATTGGTCTATTAATTAATTATGCTTTCTAGTGTCAAGTTAACGTTAGTGGTAAATATTTCGAACACGTTAGTTAGTAACAAGACCAGGGTTTGGATCAATCATTCTCCATCAAAACAATAAAAATGTCAAAAGGCATACAAACACACAAAACAAATCTACCCAACATGTTTTAAAGCCTTGAAAAATTAATTTTGTTAACGTTTGTATTAACAGAGGGTAAAAATGAACAGACAAAACTTTTGTTTAAGAAAGACAATTAGTTTACAAAATATTTATAATTTTAGCTAGACAACTGTGCCTTGAATAAACTTACTGTTTTCTTATTTTCGAAGTCCCCTAGGTCATTCATACTATTTTATTTTTCAAATTGGGTTAAATTTAATAAACAATGCAAAAATTAAAAATTACATGATTAGATTTAAACTCCAAGCATAATCACCTCAGTTATGTAGACTATTGTAATGTAATCGTCTGTTGACTTTCAACTTTTATGTTTACATTTTAGGTTAGGTTAGTTTAGTAATGTCAGGTCAGGTCAGACTGTCAGCAGACGATGTATATTTCGTTGATGTCAGCTCATCCGGCCAGCAGTGAGCGCTCTCATAACAGCTGTAACAACCACAAGACGTCACTTCAGTTTCAAATTTTGGTTTGACAGATTGTCAATACCCCCCCACGAGAGCTAAGACAATCTATGTCAAAACTTTGAATCTTTATTTAGGTTTACTTTTTATGCGTTATAATAAGTGTTTATGGAATAACATAGACAAACAATAGAAGTCTACTGCTTTGGTATTAGACATTACATACTTTTTAAGAATTGACATAGTACTTTTTTTGGTCTCTGATGTCAATTGACAAATTAAAATGCATTTGGCTATGATATTACACAAAATTATATCAAGTTTGATTCGGGTTTTAAAGGATTTGATTTTTTGCAATAATTAGTCTAGTGACCGGTAAAGAAACCCAGCAAAATAAACTGTATCAGCGTATACGGGGGCACGTAAAAGTGCTGATCTGACAGATCGCCGATGCGCTCGGTCCCGACATATCGCCGATGTTTCAAACTTTTAAACATCGGCAGTTTGAAGGGTGCGTACACGTCAAACTACCGATTTCTGAAATAATTGGCGGTTTGTCGTTGAGCGATCTGACGGGGCCGCACGCATCGGCAGTTTGTTGGGCGTGCTCCCGTCAGACCATTCAAATCTTATGAAACATCGGCGGTTTGTCATTTGGGCGATCTGACGGGGCCGCACGCATCGGCGGGTTTTCGGGCGCGCTTCCGTCAAACCGCCCAAATCCTAAGAAGCATCGGCGGTTTGTCGTTTGGGCGATCTGACGGAGCAGCTCGAATCGGTGGTTTGTCGGGTGCGCTCCGTCAAACCACCCAAATCCTATGAAGCACACTACCTGGCAGTCTCTTCAGACTACCCGCACTTCCAGCAAACTAGATCTCCGATTTAGAATCCTATGTGTGCGAGATGCGTCTTCATATGTCCATGCTTTGTTTTGAGACCTACAATGAGTGGAGTTCCAACCTATCTGACCACCCATCTTCTGCGGTGTCTCTCGTGGGCCTATACAATAATCTCATGATCCGCATGTGCCCCTAGAGATATCACAGAAGTGTTAAGGGAATAAATGGAGCGGATGTGCCATCATTTGCTAGCATATTCTGTTTCGTTGCCGACAAACCTAAGTAGGATAATCAAATGCAACTGGTATTAAAAATCCTTCATAAATTATTTTTAGAAAAAATAAATTATGTAAGAATATAAATTTAGCGTATAAATGTTCCAGTTCTCAAGAAAATTATACATTACCTTATAACATAATTTAAAATCAACGTGATATGTATGATGTTTTACATTGACAGCATAACACTAGTGGTTCAGCTTATGCAAAACATTGTATTGTAAACAAGAAATTTACATACTCCATCTTTTATTGGACCAAAAAATTTTGTTTTCAAAAGTCATGAGGTTCTTTTGGGATTTTTTGGTAAAAGACCAAGTTTCTGACCCATACAGCAAACATGTTGCACCATGGCTTGTAAATTCATATTTTAGTGTTTTCTTTTCATAGCAGTTTACTTTTAATAACTTGATTAAACTCTAGTATCTAGTAAATAAGTATCTTGCCTACTTATTTTCATGTACTTGGTTTTATTTTAATTTATTTGCAAACCTACTGTTCTTGCTTCTTTAATTAATACTTCTGTTAACACTTTTAAGATTATTTTTGTTTTCCGCTGTAATGGCTACATCATCTGCAAACACTAGGATTATTTCATCAGCAAGTTTTGCTCCTCCTTTACCATTTCTTGTTACTCTCGGCTGTATTTTAATTAAATGTTACAAAAAATTGCTAGAATATATTATTTATAAATATAAGGTTGGTTATACAGCTCTCACCCTGGCCTACATTTTAGCAAATTTCCCATAGGGAAGAAGCAATTACTGTAGGTCTCATGGTAAGAAATAAGTCCGGGACCGTGTTATTTTTTTGTTTTTAGGTGCCCATAGGCGAAAAACGATAGTCGTTGAAATTGATATATATATATATGTCTGTGAACACGATAATTCGTAATAATGGTCCAATCAGGACCAAATTTGATAGTCGCGTATTCCTTCATTTGCTCGGACAAGTTAGGAATCCAGAAATATCATTCAAGGAACGAGTAGTTTGGGGGGGTTATACAAAAATTGAGGTTTTTGCGATTTTCATATCTAATCTAAAAATTTGTTTGATTTAATCTTTCACCATTAGAATCAGCTTAAAAAAGTTACAATTTAGTTCTTAAAAGTTTTGCTCTTTTCCCATGTCAATACAGTATATAGAGAATAGGTATACTCCTTTATTTAGGGACAGATGTAGATGAAACTTGGTATAAATGGTCAAAATAAAAATGGTTTACGCTAGAAATACCTACTTTCAGTGTTCCTCACAGCAGAAAACCTGCATACTCTTTCCCATGTTAATCTTATGAAGAAAAGGCAAGTAACTAACTCTTATATTTATCGACAGATAAATATTGTAATATATTATTGATTAGGAAATTCGCTGAGTATGCAGGTCTGCTACGAAGGGTGTATTTTAAGTACACCTTGAATCATACTGAATTCAGTATGTTTATGTAATAATTTGTTAGGAATTATTAAAAAAAGCAAAAATTTAACAACATTTTTTATTGAAACTAAAGGAACAAGGATCTATACACTTTACACGTAAATAACAAATAACTCATCGGCAATAAAATTTTAGATCTAGCATATTCTACAATCTTCTTAATTAGCTGAATGAAACTTCAAATAAAGCTTCATCTATCCTTGCCGTTTTTAACAGATTATCACAACCATTGAATGTCATATCAATCAGAAGTATCCAGGTATGTCTACACTTAGTGGCGCTCCAGTGGTGTAACCGACGACAATGGAGATCAATCGAATGATTCTGCCGGCCAGGTCAAGACTCTTCTCAGAATCCTAAAAAATTATACAACTATAAATTTGTTTGAAGGCTACATCACTGCAGTGTTAATTTCTGTATTTTGTATATTCTCTCACTTTCCAGGTTTTCATAGGAAACAGTCTAAACCCTGGTTTCTCTGCAAACGTACCTAACGCCAACTATTTTTGTTATTAATAGTCTAATTACTAATGATACAAAAAGGTAAACACTATATTTCTTCATATAGTAAAATTCAATTCATGTATGCTGAAAAATCTAAAATGTTATTGATTCACGTGGGAGCGTGACACAGCTAGCATATTTACAAAAATTCCCTAATAAAAATGTTAATAATATGATAAAACTTTGTATACAACTTCACGTTCTACACTGGTGTATGTTAAAAACTGTAAACTAATTTGTTCCTCAGGGCAGCAAACCTACTTATTTTTTCCCTAGTTATTCTTATACTGAATAAATAACACAGTATAAGTTTCTTATTTGACCTCTGACTAATCTTTGTTTGAATCATGACATTAATTCCTAAATAAATGGATACTTACTCAATATGTGTATTTCCCTTTTTTTCTTTGGGGGTAATTTACTTTGCATTTCTCGAGTCAAAACTAATATTTTAGCACTGTATTAATTTTTCTTAATTGTTTATGAGTGCTTTTGCTTACTACATTAAACTTTTGTGAAACAGTTAAACCCTGATATCCGGATCTCTCAAACGTATGATCAACGTTTTTGCAAAATTTAAATAATAGAAGGTTAATATTTTAAAATAACACAACGATGTATAGACTCAGTTTAGTAATTTGAAGCCATGTATGCTAAATATTAATATAAATCTGAAATGTTTTAAAAATGATAAAGCAGTAGTCACCAGCGCTACTTTGTATATTCTAGTGCAAAATACACTGACTGTAAAAAATAAACTATTCATGTCCTACAAGCAAACGCTACTTATTTTTTCACCTGCCTCCGTGGTCAGCACAGTTTTTTTCTTCAGTGACCTTGTCTTTCTTGACGGTTCGTTTTATTTTGAATCATGACATTAATTCCTAAATAAATGGATACTTACTCAATATGTTTATTTCCCTTTGTTTTAATTACTTAATTTTTTGAATTTTAATATTTTAGCACTGTATTAATTTTTCTTAATTGTTTATGAGTGCTTTTGCTTACTACATTAAACTTTTGTGAAGTTTTCGTTATAGATTCCGTTAATGTTTAGTGAGAGTACGAGTTTCATCCTATAGGCCTACAGAAAATTCTTATTCACGTGCAAGTGATGATAGTGCAGTTTAACCTATTAAAGTCCACGTAACGTACTGCAGACGATGACGCTGGGCTGTGGTATATGCGATTTACGTCTTAATTTTGTTATTGTGGTTTCAGTTTCCACAGACTAGTAAGTAATATAAAATAGGTTTTACCATTGTTTTCAGCAAGAAATAAGCTTTCTAGTGGTATATTTTGTGGAGAAAAAAATCATTGAAAAAACTTGGCCTGAGAGGTGCCTTTTTTAAGAAATACTCAGACTTTAACAGGTTACCGTAAATAAATTTACTATGCACGAGGGCAGTCCAGAAAGTCTGTCACGTTTTGATATAAAAAAAACGTAAGTGCAAGAGAAAATTTTTATTATATACATTTGAAAGTACAACTAAAATACTATTTTTCAACATAATCACCAAACAAATTGAGACACTTATCATAGCGGTGAACTAATTTGGAAATGCCGGTGTCATAAAAGTCTGCCGCCTGTAACTTTAACCAGTTGGTTACGCCCTCCTGCAGCTCCGCGTCGTCGTCAAAGCGCTGCGTAGCAAGCCATGTCTTCATTGCCGGAAACAAGTGATAATCGCTGGGTGCAAGGTCTGGACTGTATGGCGGATGTGGGAAAACCTCCCATTTGAAAGCATCCAGGACTTCTTGTGTTCGATTTGCCGTATGTGGTCGGGCATTGTCGTGGATAAAGAGAATTTTTGAAGTCAACTTTCCTCTGCGCTTGTTTTGGATCGCTCTTCTTAATTTTTCAAGTGTTTCACAATACCTCGCAGAGGTTATTGTTGTTCCACGTTCCAAGAAATCAACAAGAAGAACCCCTTTCCTGTCCCAAAAAACAGTTGCCATGATCTTCCTTGCAGACAATGTCTGAAGGCATTTTCTTGGTTTTTTGGGTGAGTTTGTGTGACCCCATTCCATAGACTGAAGTTTGGTTTCACAATTGACGTGCTTCACCCAAGTCTCGTCTCCTGTCACGATGCGATCGAGTACTGAATCACCATCTTCGTCGTAAGCGTGCAAAAATGACAACGAAGCAGCCATCCGCTGATTTTTGTGGGTTTCTGTTAGGATTTTGGGCACCCATCTTGCACAAAATTTGTGATAACCTAATTTTTTGGTAACAATTTCGTGCAATAAACTTTTTGAAATTTCTGGGAAAAAAATCGATAGCTCTCTTATTGTGAATCGGCGGTTTTCTCTAATCTTGTCATTGACTTTACTCACAATGTCATCAGTCACGAGGCTTGGCCGTCCACTTCGTTCTTCGTCATGAACATTAGTTCGGCCATTTTTGAACTGAATGCACAGACGCCGTACTCCACTTTCACTGTAAACATCGTTCCCATAAACTTGACAGATTTGGCGATGAATCTCAATTGGTTTATTGTTTCTAGCCAACAAAAACCGTATTACCGACCGTACTTCACAACTCGCGGGATTTTGAATTGCGGCACACATTTTCAATTGTTATTGAAAAACAACAAAGAGCGACACGAACCTCCCTCTAGCACGGCTGGATAGCCACTGAACGGAGGAACGTCCTGACGCCAAAATTGCCGCGATAGCCCCGCACCTAGCGGCTAAAACGCAAAACGTGACAGACTATCTGGACTGCCCTCGTATTAAAAGATAATGGCATTCTTTAAAGTTGATTGCATGTTACAAAACTTTTGTTTTTAAAATCTGAATTCGAGCAAGAGTAAACGTTTAACGTTTATTTAGCTTGTTTATTATACCAACTGTAGTTAGGGAGATTAAGAGTGTCACTGGTGTGCGGTATATATAGTTGGTATAGGGGAGGTTTAACTTAAATGTCGACATAAAACTACTTGAACAGGCCAAAGTTAAAGTAAGGTTGTAATAATAGATACTGGTTATAAGTAACTTGTAGGTTGTAAACTGTAGTATTGAATTCAACTGATTTGACATGGCACACATTATATTCTAAATGTTAGAATTTATTCCAAGTACCATAATCTTATTTAACTCACCAACACATCACCATTAATTAACAACACTGAATACTTTTGGCTCATGCTGTTCATTTGGCCTAAAGGAACTCCCATCTCTTGTGGTCTCAAATGACAAGCCCCGTTGACAAAGCAAAGCCGTCCTGAATTGATGAACGAGGGATCAATAAGACTTAGATTGTCCTCTGCCTGAAACAATACAAGTCATATCTTAGTGTTTAAACAATTAGAGATATAAACAAATTTAGTTATGCCTATCTTCACATTTATTCTCTACTAGCAGTAAGCCCGTCCTTTGTATGGGTTGTAGGATTCAGTTTAAAGAAGAAAGATTATCATACCAAAATGTAAACCTGAAATCCTAAACAAATCAATACAAAGAAAATAAATCAATACCCAGCTTGATTATTTAGCATTACTTTAGCATTACAATTAAATAGATTAGAACATTTATACCACTATTATAATTAGTTATATGTTAAAATAACTTTTTAATATAGTATGATTTGCAAATGGGTTTAAATTAATGACCAATATAAACTAACTAATATTGATTTGACAGCTGTTTTTATTTCTATTAAATTTTTAAACTACAAAGACAGCTGATTATTACCAGTAGGTTATTCATTGAAAACTGGATAAAATGTGTGTAGTATCGGTAAGGTGGGTTTTTGAATGCTCGTTATTTACTTTTCAAGGGGCGGTGGGTGATTTCAAGCATTTATAACCTTCTCTGGAATGTAGAGAATACATGAACTAAGTTTCATTGTAATCAGTTCTCCCGTTCTCCCGAAGAAGACGGCGTAAAATGTCTCCTGGAGCGTCACAGACAAAAATTGAGATAAGACCGGTTTCGACTTCTCTAACGCACGAAAAGTAAAAATAACTAAAAAATGAATAATTCTGAGCAATGTACAGACTAAACTCTAATTTTATTTAGCCTATATAGATAACAATTATGGAAGTCAAAAACACCAAAACTGATCCCAGTCCAGGCATTTTTCATAGAATATCCTTAAAGAATTCACACACATCACCTAGCCCACTAGATCACACCAAGAAACATCCTTCTTCCCCGGTATCCTCCCAGGTGAATGAGGAAAAATATTCTTTCCCGTGAATGTTGTCAAAACTCAGGTACACCCATGTATATGGATGTCCGCACTGCTTCTATTATTGTAATGGTGAAATTGGTGTGTGTGTCACTTACATGGAAGTGAAAAGTGGGAATTGTCCAAAAGAAGTGAAAAAAGACTCATGGATTCAAAAACAAAGTGTTAAGAAAAATATTTTGACCAGTGCTAGAGGAAAAAATAAGGAAAAAACAGAATTGAGATTTTTGTACACCGACCCGGACATATTGTAATAAATAAGGCAAGAAGGTTAAGTTGGATTGGACAAGTAATAAGAAGGTAGAAGGGAAGAAGGTTGTATGAAGTATGGAAAGCCACGCCTAGGGGGATGCGTCCATTGGGGAGGCCAAAATTAATCATTGTAAAATTAAGATGGACTGATCAAGTCATGAAAGACATTAGGATCTTAGGTGCAGACATAAAATCGGTGAAGAACAGAATAGAGTGGAAGAGGCTGGTCAGTGAGACTAAGAACCAAATGAGGTTTGTGTAGCCACAGCTGTAAGTAGGCCTAAGTAAATCATATCTTGTTGTGTAAAGCTTAAAGATGGTTCAGCTAGGCATGTATGTTTCATAATTTTGATTTAAGCGTAGGTTATTTTAAATAAAATTGCTTACACTATTGTATTTTATTGATTTTTATACCATTTCTGTTAAAAAATCATTGGTTTGTTAAACCCCAAAGTTAATTAGGCTAAACTGCTAAATTAAGTTGATAAAGTTAAAGTATTACTCAAGCTTTTCCATTTTAGGGAAATTTGCTAAAACCGACGGACTGGTTCTATTTATTAAAAACTAAAATTAAAAAAGAAAATAAATTAAGTTTAGGGCCTAACAAGTTTAAGTTTGTTAAAATGTGTAATTAGGCCATTTCTAATTAGCTTACCGTAGTGATGGCCGTGCTTTCACTGGGATCCAACACTATAACGATGTAATCAACTCGGGAGAGTTGGCTTTTCCAGTTGAGAATTTCTTCTACATGTTCACACAAGATAAACTGAAGCATATCTGAGCAATTTTGTTTATTTTCTACCACTAATGCATCTTTCAATTGATCCAAAAAGGTGGCAGGTGTCACAACCTTGAAACAAAATAACAATTTTAATTAAACGTATATAAATTGTAACTAGTTTGGCTGTAATATCTAATTTTTTTAAGGACACAGTATTTATTTTCAGATTTCCATGAGTCACAGCCAAGTTACAAGATCATTCAGACAACTGGCTGGGTGATGTAGTGGTTATATTAGCCACCTTCAAAACTGAAGGTCGCCAGATCGAATCCTGCAAGCGTTGAATCTGGACCCAGTCGCTATTTTTCATTGGGTTATTAATTAATGATGCTTCCTAACAACAGGTCGACGTTAGGTAGTAACATGACCGGAGATTGGACCGTTCCCCATCAAAATGTTAAAAATCGAGCATAGTCCAGTTCGAAATTAAGCTCACAAATGCAAGTAACAAAATAACTTGGAAAGTAGGCCTATTATTAGAAAACCATTAGGGCTGAAACACATTTATGTTATTTAGGCTATGTTAATTTTGTTCATATAAAAAAGAAAAATACATTGCTTATTTTATTTGTTCACCACGAATTTTACCATTAATATAATACATTAAATCATGCATGAGACCTAGATTTATGGAAATGGCAAAAATTCAGAAAAAGATCAAAATAACACTTACCAGGATCGTAGGTCTCGGGGTCGTGGAAGTTCTATCGAAATTGCCAAGACTTAAAACTCGTTCTACTGCCATTTTAAATAAACAGACCGATAATACTGATAATCCTAGAGGTATTTCAAATAATAATCAACCCCATAAACTCATCTACTTGTGGAGAAAGCCCACTTTTACAGTTCTGATACTGATACTGATCTGATTTTGATTAAATACCAAATCAAACACTCCTCACTCTCTTTCAACCTAACCAAACTATCCAAACCAAACCCAAACGTAGAACAGAAGATTTGTTTTTGAAATAAAAAAGGCGGGAAAATTAGATGTTTATTTCATTAAACAAAGGGCGGACACAAATTTGAAACCATGTAGTTCACACGTACGTTAGATATCTGAAATCAACTAAGAAGAGATTATTGTACAAGCATTGTACGAGTGTACAAGCACAGGCTAACTATAGTAAATATAGACTAAGACTTCCCAAGTTATTGTAAGGAATGAAGACGGGGTTTTTTACTCCAACTCGGCCGTTGTGGACTTGATATGGATTCGTCCTCATTAGTTTAGCCTCCCTAATAGACGCAATTAGTGCAGTAGCAACAAATCTACTGATTTGGGCTCAATAAAATAAAAAGAATAATGATATTTGTATTTTCTCCCATTATTAACACAGTACAAATAATTCAGAAAATGAAAACAAATATTAAAATGTATATAATTGTCCTTTGTGTCAGACTGACTACTACTTTAGAAAGTAAAACGCAAACAAAAAATCTGTGAATGCAAAAAACATAATAATTTGGGAGAAAATGTAGTGTCCCCAAGGCAAGCCCGTTCGGGGGTTCCTTCACAAAAATCAACCAAAATAAAATTAAACAGACAGCGTTCAGATAAAATTAAAAAATAAACTTGATTTCCTACGGTCTCTATTATACAAAAAGTGCTATTAAAACATTTTTTAGCCCCTATTTTTTTACAATTTGTACAATTTGTCAAAGATCTAAGACTCATATTACGCGTATCCTATAGGCGATATTGATGTTCAGACTGAGGACCAGGTCTTCACCTCATCCTCAGTCTGAACATCAATATCATCAGAAAAAGGCTTCTTGGAACCTCATATCTTTACGCAAAGTTAATTTTTTCCCACGTTGCCCCCTATCGTCTTTCTTCAGGCTTCTTTGTGTTAAGACATCTATCAACATTTTCAAAATCCGAAGTACTTGTTTCGGTAATTTGCCCTTAAATATCCACTTCTTTCGTATGCTGTGGTAATTTAGGGATCCGAAATGGCATAAAAAACTCCATCATACAGAGGGGGACAGTCAGAGTGTTATTACGGGAATCGGTCGAACGGTATATTGTGTGTTCCTTTTTATATTTAGAACTTTTAACATTCCCTTCCATCTTTATTTTGGAACGGTTAATGTTACTTAAGAAGACTAAAGATATTTTTGCTTAATTTTCGCCTTCCAATAATACAACTAGAAATAAATTAAATTATAAGATACGGCCACATAAATAATCTTTTTTTAAATCATACTGTATAAATCTGTATTGAAGTGACCAATAGCAGAGAGGAACGGATTATAAGTTTGTACTATCCGTTCAGCTATGCCAATAGCCATAAAAGTAAAACAGTTCCTGTTAGAAAATTGATTTCATAAAGTAAAAGATTTTATAGTTTCAAGAAAATACTGTTTATACAATTTTGTACTTTGTATTTATTTCAATGACATTTTCCGTTGTAATAAAAAATTGTTATGTTATGGCAATAAATATATTTTATTTTATTTGATCGTCGCAACAATAGTCCATGAGCTAACCAGAGCAGGTAACCGCCGCGCATGATCTGTCAGGACACGCTTGCCGCTGGTTTTGATCCACCAACCCTTGATTTACTGGGCCAGAGCGTTGCCCCCCTGAGCTACCGTGCCAGTACTGTATAAAAAATTGAACCTACACATTAACGTGGGAACCATAATTTTTTGTCTCTGAATAATGAATTCCCATTCTGGACAATTATCCCGCTGATTAAGGTTGTATAGACATAGATGATAGAAGAACATCTATTTATAAACAATGATATAGAGCACTAGATTATAATGTTATAATACCTGCTGTCTTCAAACCAATGTTCTTTTTAACACGACTACGGGAACAAAATGTTCCCATTTTCAAGTGTGTCTTTAGGTTATTTTATTATAACCTTATAATCTAGCCATTCCGGAAGGCAAAATGTTTAAATTTGTAGAGAGCAGAGTTTATGGATACTGCAGTTTACATGACTATATTGAGGGCTACAACTGCAGTTTACATGACTATATTGAGGGCTACAATAGCTCTCATTTAAAAAATTCCTTATAGTTTTGGTAGGGGCAAGGCTGTAATTTCTAGAAGCATATTCTAGTGTTAGTATGAGTATAGATAGTTCGATCATAAAATATTATTGAGTTCCACGTTCCACTCAAGAGTCATCACGATGTAACAATAGCTGTTATTTTAATAGAAGCCGGATACTATGATGCTCAATTTCTATTCTCTTATTGGGGTTTTATAACCACTAAACCACACAAAGTTTTGCTAGTTAAAAGCAAATTAATAGTCTAGACATACAATAACATTGATAACTCACTTTGTTCTGTTGGATTCCCTGACTTACCATTCTCCTATATTTTTTTGTAACAATTCAGATTCCTTCTGAAATTCCATCTAACGTGGTGAAGTGATACAATGACTCATTCTCCTAAAATTTGTCATTTTCCGAGTGATTTACTTTTAAAAAATTGTGATTTCACTATAAGAAAATGAAACTTATACACAAGAATGTGGACAGGGACGGAGGAGGGTATGTAGTCATCAGTTGTCTGTTTTAAATGTTGTCAATTTTAGGTTATGTGTTTATAAATTATTATTTTAAATAATATGTTTTGTAAAAATGGAAGATTTTATTCATTTATATTAATTGATATCATAATAATTATTATATTATTTATTTTATTTATATTAAAACCTTTCAAATCCTGTAAAATTTAAGTTTGGTTTTATTCAAGTCAATACAATTCCCTGGTTTCCATCTGTTGCTTTTATCAGTCCTAGATATCCCATATGTTTGTAAACTTTCAGGACTATTAATATTAGCAATAGAGTTTCAGAATGAAAATACGAAAAATAATATATGGAGATAGGCAATAAAATTATAAAGTTTAAAAATCAAAGATCATGTGGAACATCATGAATGAAAATAGGGTTACCCTCAAGCTTCTAGCTTCAGGAAAGTCTTGACAAAATATATCAGGGACAAAGCCTATTACACTACCCAGGAGTATCTGGGTGATGACTTTGCTCATCTATAGATAGCCGAAAGTGAATTAAGTGTTTAAATATATGTTTTATCTTGTGAATATGTGTTTACATTATCAAACACACTATGTGGACATCAGAAGAAGACTTAGGTATAAGCAGTAAAATTTACATTATATTATTACAAAAGGGAAAGTGGTTAGTCATTCCTGTGATTGTTTAAATTAATTCTTAGTAAATATAGCTCAACAGCACATTTTAAACAACAATTCAGTTGTTATGATATTCTCTTACTGCAGCCAAAAATGGTATGTAGTAACTGGTATTTTTCTTTTTAGGTCAGTCACTCTTATGCCTGAGGAGCCCGAGGATATGTGGCATGCCTACAACCTCATCTCGGAAGGAGACAGTGTTCGTGCTTCTACAATCAGGTAAGATCACACAGACTGGAAGTTCAACATATTTCGTAGTAGCCTAGGCACATTTGCTGGAAAATTATAAGCCTAGGTAATTTTTCACATTTCTTACATTTATATTTTTACTATTTTTTTTATATCCAGCCGGTTTGGTATAAATTTGCTACGCTATAGTGTTAGTGGAGATGCGTTCAAACTGGCTTTTGATCATCTGTACATAAATATACCTGCCAATCATTGAGAACTGTGTAAAAATATTGATCGCTTTTTTTGTTCCCAGAAAGGTCCAGAATGAGTCGGCAACAGGGTCCTCAACCAGTAACAGGGTGCGGACGACACTCACCATCACTGTCGAGACAATTGACTTTGACACTCAGGCATGCATGCTGCGGCTCAAGGGACGGAACATTGAGGAGAACCAATATGTCAAGGTGAACACAATTTACCAAAAAGTTTCTTAGTCTTCAAATTAAGTAATTTTGGGAGAGTAAAAATTTAGTATTGATGTGCACAATTTCAGGTCATCATTTTTAGACTGGGTAAATATTTTTCAGATAAATTTAATGCAACCCAGTTATGTTTTGGTGAATTCCTGTGTGATTCAGTTGTTGCTTTCAATCAACTAATAACACAGCAGCTTGATATATAACTTAAGTACTATGTAACGTTAAACTAAAACCAATCACGAAACTTCCTATCAAATTTTTTTCAATTTAAATAGGCTATTTAATTACAAAGTGGCCTAGTGTTGTAATTTTTATATTGTAATATTTTCGATGACCGTTTTAAAATATATAAATCATTATTTAGCCTAACTAACATAGAGTAGCCTAGTTTACTTCCACAATTTAGCTTGTTCACACAGTAATATAGGCCTAAACATTTGTAAAAATACTGTTTATCTTAGATGGGTGCATACCACACATTGGACCTAGAAGTGAACCGGAAATTTTCACTCGGTAAACCAGAATGGGATTCAATTGCACTAGAACGGATTGACATTGCCTGTGATCCAACTCAGGCAGAATGAGTCGGCAACAGGGTCCTCAACCAGTAACAGGGTGCGGACGACACTCACCATCACTGTCGAGACAATTGACTTTGACACTCAGGCATGCATGCTGCGGCTCAAGGGACGGAACATTGAGGAGAACCAATATGTCAAGGTGAACACAATTTACCAAAAAGTTTCTTAGTCTTCAAATTAAGTAATTTTGGGAGAGTAAAAATTTAGTATTGATGTGCACAATTTCAGGTCATCATTTTTAGACTGGGTAAATATTTTTCAGATAAATTTAATGCAACCCAGTTATGTTTTGGTGAATTCCTGTGTGATTCAGTTGTTGCTTTCAATCAACTAATAACACAGCAGCTTGATATATAACTTAAGTACTATGTAACGTTAAACTAAAACCAATCACGAAACTTCCTATCAAATTTTTTCAATTTAAATAGGCTATTTAGTTACAAAGTGGCCTAGTGTTGTAATTTTTATATTGTAATATTTTCGATGACCGTTTTAAAATATATAAATCATTATTTAGCCTAACTAACATAGAGTAGCCTAGTTTACTTCCACAATTTAGCTTGTTCACACAGTAATATAGGCCTAAACATTTGTAAAAATACTGTTTATCTTAGATGGGTGCATACCACACATTGGACCTAGAAGTGAACCGGAAATTTTCACTCGGTAAACCAGAATGGGATTCAATTGCACTAGAACGGATTGACATTGCCTGTGATCCAACTCAGGTATGTTTAGTTTCATTTCTATTTTAGATAACCTTCTTAGCATTTTTTACCTTATGTTTATTAGTGCTAGTGGTATTTTGTATAGCCCAATCGCTAATGGCAAGTGGGTGCGGAATGGACCCAGCAACCTGTGATCTTTAAAAAGTATTATGCGCTAGTACTGTAAGATAAAGGCATTCTTTCATAAGCTGATATATGATTGCAAAATGAAAGAAATGTACTCTTTCCATTGTTTCTTTTCTGATATGAGTTGTAGGTTGTAACAAAAAGTTTTTTCCTTGCTAGAATATACCTTTTTGCCTGATGGAAAGACAAGTTTTTGTCTTTATTACTCTGAAGTTGTCAATTGATTGTAGAATGCAGACGTGGCCGCCGTGATCATGCAGGAAGGCTTGGCTCATATCTGCCTCATCACGGCAAGCATGACACTGGTGCGAGCCAAGATCGACCAAGTCATCCCTCGCAAGCGCAAAGGCAACGTCAAGCAGCACGAGAAGGTGTGTGAATGTGCATTTCAACCGTAAATTATCTCAGTTTGATGAAGTATTAGAGGTGTGTGGATAGTGAAATCTTTTTTCGGATTGGATAGCTCAATTTCGGATGGGATAGTCAGGGTTCGTATCGGATGATTTTAAGATTCGGATGCTTGCAAAAACACAGTAGAATCAGACTTAGGCCTATCTAAGAATAAATTTTAAAACATAAAAACATTATCAAAGTTAAAAAATCATATTTTTTATAGGCTGAACAACCAAACTAAAGTTTATAAATCACTACATTTAAATGTAACAAATTTTAAGATGGCGTAATTCATGAATGAAATCAACAAATACCTTGTATAATTTGCTAAAAAAAAAATTAAATTACGTCATCAGATCTTAAAAGTTAATTGTATAAACCACGTAATAGATTGGTAAATAATACAGTGGAGTGTGGATAATTCGAACTTCTGTAATTCGAAAACTTCTTTATTTCGAAATTTTGTCTTGGTCCCTAGAATTTTATATAAAAACCATGTTAAAATATCCTGAACATAATCAGTTACTTAAATAAGTAGTTGAAGAATCGAATAATCATATCGCATCCTCGAACCGGCCAATGATGTTCTTACATTCCAACAGGATATGAATTGCGTAATTTTATCATCTGCTTCAACACTTTCGTTCGATCAAAGATGTTCCGTATCGCCAATTAAACTCAAACGGAAAACGTTTTTTATCTTTTGGGTTTAATGCTCATTTTATACGGTCTATCCGAAAGTTTGGATATTTATCAGACTTAACCAGGTACTTTTTTAGCATTCAGATCGGAGTCAGATATTCGATCCTTTTCTGATATTCGCACACCTCTATTAAATATTTCATCCATGGAAGAGGTCAGTTAGTTTAGGCCTACTTTAAAGAACAAGGACTTTCCTTATGATCTTACGCCCTTGGTGCCATATATTTTTGAATACGACATGGTAGGCTGTCCTACCTTTGATTGTAAATTATAGAAACTCTTCTGCTATCTTGTAAATTGTTATCACCACTTAAAACAGATTTCCCAACTGAGTATTTGGAGTATCTAGGTCCGATCTGATTTATGTTACTAATGTTGAAAGCTGCATGTCAAATACAATCATGGTTTTTGCCAAGCTCAATGGAAATCAGGTTTTTGTTAGAGAGGTCTTTAATACAATTAGTTACTTATAGTCTTTTTTACAACATTTTATCGAAATTTTTAAGGTTTTGTTTTAATATTTTTATGTATAATGTATATGAACAACCATATCTTTATTCCTGCTCTGAGTAAACCTTTTCACTTTCAAATAAAATAATAAGATTCATTTAAGCATATCTGAGTTATTATTGACTTGAAATTATTGTAAAGTAATAAAATACCACTCAAATGAATGATGTAAAACAATTGAAAAACATTTTTCCAAAATAATGCTTACCGTACTAAAAAAAAAACTTAAAACTGTTTAAATAGTTTGTCTATTATAAAGTTTTAATAAAACTTTTGTCAAATTTTCAGGGGCTGCAGAAGTTTTTTGAGAACGTAATGCAGGGAATCATGCGGCACGTGAACTTCGACATAGTGAAATGTGTTCTGATAGCGAGCCCTGGCTTTGTACGGGACCAGTTCTACGAGTACATGATGCAGGAAGCAGTGAAGACAGACAACAAGCTGTTACTCGACAATAAATCCAAGTTTCTTCTCATTCACTCGTCCTCGGGTTTCAAGCACTCACTCAGAGGTAGGTTGTTTTAATCGTTAATATTTTTAAATGTTAAAGACGATTCTTAGATTTTATCGTTAAGTTAGATTGATAAATTTATTTTGCTATTGCAATTCCTAAATTGCACTTTTGTGATTTTCAGACGAGTTTACTTTGGATACAAACTACCAAAAATCTGCCGGATAAAATTAGGACTGTAATATAATGTGTGCATGTCTCTTATACTCAGCCATGATATCATGGAGGTAGTCTCATCGCTGGTTATGAGGAGCTTCACTCGTTTAGGATTATTTTGTTTGCCACCTAACAGAAAGTGAGCATTTGTATTATTATCAAGCTCTGGAAGCTTGACTTGCACTTTTGGATAGGAATACAAGGATTGATTATGTGGTTGGGACAAGCGCAGTCAGCTGACAGTATATAGTCGAGGAGTAGGCTTCTGCTCTGGCTGGCCGATGACTTCTGGATAGTCTGGCATCTCTAATTAGGCCTTAATCTCAAACTTTTCCTTGACCAACCTCTGTTTTAGGAAACAAATTATGTTACCTGCCTAACCTTTTATCTTAATCTGATGTCCACCCAGTGGGATTGATGAACACAGAGACACAAAAAAAAACATATAGTCACTTAAATTAAATCACTTCCGGCTGGCCACAAATGAGGAAAAGTCATCATCCAGATACTCGTGGGTGGTATAATAGTCTCTGCCCCTGATATAGTTATTCAAAACTCCTATGAAGTTAGAAGTTTCCAGCTCTTTCTCTGTGGCAGTCTAATGAAAAACACAATAGACGAGGTGATGTGGCTTGTCTGTTCGTGAGAGCCGCACTCTAGGGACATCAAGATGTCCACGGTGTCTGGTGTTGTGTGCATGGATGTCCTGTCTGACCACCAAGCTATTCAAATTCAACTATACGCGCATGAGGTAGAGCGGGATATAATGGCCAATAATCGTAACACCCCACGTTTTACAAAAAGGGGCTTACAGTGAGCACGCTAATCGCTCCATGTGATAATCCTGCATGTTGAGAACATCAGGTGTCCTGGAAATTAACTAATAATAAGTTATGGTACATAACTGTTTCCAATTGTAACAATATTTTAAATTGATAACTATTATTTGGGTACTTTGGTATTCGCCTGATACCACTTAGTCTGGTGACTAAGTATAGGCCATTAGTATGTCGGTACATATTGCGCTCTGTGGAGTTAGGTTTGGTCGGTTAGTATAAAATATTATTTATGAGATAAAAATATCAATAAAGAACATAACTATGCAGAGCACTTTATGTCAGCATAATTCCGTATGTTACGATGTAACGCAACAGTGGCATCCAGCTAATACCAAAGTACCGTTATTTGTACCTGGATCGACAAAACCCTGCTAGAATCTGATCAGGAGAATTTAGACCGAATAATCAAGATAAGCTAATACATTATCATACAATTACAACTTTGGACACATGTTACAGCAATAAATCGACTTCAGAACTTGATTTTTAAATTTATTGTCTATATTATTAAATAAGTAAATTTACAAATTTAAATTACTAAATTCCTCAGTAATAGTAATGAGGATAAGGAACATATTGCAGGGGCACATGAGAATAGAATTTTTTTTCATAGGATATTGGCTTTTTTACGTAAAGAAAGTCCCCGATTCTTTCCTTGTGGTCTTCCTTTTTCTCTTTGTGTAGGCCTACATTTTTCTCAGCTACTCCTTCTTCTCCTTTATATCCATTTTCATATCGACCCCTAAAAATTCATAACATTTAATTGCTATTAATGTTTGAGTTACAGCTGTTTGGTGTTGATTTTAAAGAAATGTCACCAACATTCTATAAATTCCTACTTTTTCCTTTCATAAAGGGGCAGTTCTTGTAAAAGGTGTCAATTAGAATAGTGCATTTTGTACTTAAAATCTATTTATAAATTTTAAATTTAAATACTTATAATGTATTCATAATCAAAATCTCCCTGTCCCTCTGGTTCTTAAAGTCTTTCTCCAAATTAGATCTTCATAGTAAATTTTACATTTGGTGGGGTGCTAAATTTTTACCAGTAATTAAATTTTTGTTCAGTGTTTAATGTAAGAAAATAATTCACAGCCATAAATACAATATAATCATAAAAGGGAGGTAATTATTTTATAGGAATGTAAACATTTTCCAAACCGTTGCAATGGGGACTGAGTGCTGTGTAAAAATAGCTATTATTGACAGGGTAATGGAAATGTCTCTTAAATATAGCTCAAATCAAAATTAACACGTTTACTGTTGAAAAAAATGATTATACTTTTAGCGGAGCTGAGAAATATTAAAAGTGGAATTACTTCCATATGAAATAGGAAGTATGAAAACGCTGTTGCTGTTATCATTGATAAAAATGTATCCGATTCACCATATAGGCCTATTATGTCAATTTTGAGCGTTCGATATCAGACTCTCAGCATCCCTGACTGCTGAGAGTCTGTGTAAAGTTACAGTCATCAGAGTCATCGATAGTGTTATTTGTTCACATTAAAGCCATTTTAATAACCTCAAGAAAAATTTAAAACAGAAAAATGAATAAAAAACTGACAAAGAACGACTAAAACCACTAAGGACATGTGAAATATACGCTGCCAAACACACTCGTAATGAGAATATAGTAATTTAAAAAGTATAAACTGTATGATCTAAGGGGTTGTATTTGAAGGAAAAATATACAAAAAATTAAACCCGGGTGAAAAAAAATTAGAGCAAGCAAACTGAAAACCGACCCCGCCACGTTATAGGACAGACACTTCCCGTCACACTTTCCGTCCCCATCAAAGACCTGCATGCACAGATTCGTTGGCATTCTTCCTGCCAAGTTTTAGGAACCTCTTAGCTTAGGAACATAGATTAAGCTTACTATGTACAGAGTAAACTCCACCCATCTTTTCTTATGGCAATTGAAAAGGAACCCTTTTCTCGCCCAGAAATTGATTGCCTGAAACGCCGCGGCGCGGGAGATAGTACAAAAGGCTTAGGCCCACAAAGGTAAGACGTTGCAGCCCTATTGGCCACCTCATTACTCACCCGTGAGCAGCTCCCATTGCTCGGTTGCCCCACTTGTTGTGCAGAAAGAGCTCTTTGTGGTGGTCACCAGAGTCTCCGGAACTGTCGATGTAACGTGTCGTCTGCCCCACCTCGTCCTTGTGGTGGAAATCCTTGTAGCCCTTGGTCACATGGTGTTTGACATGACCACCGGCCTTGTTGTCCCCTTGCGCTGCCACCCCTGGTAATCGGATGACATAGTCGAAATAAATTTATCGCACTGTTTGATTAAAATATTTTGTTTATTAGGCTCTGAATTAGGTTTAAACCACATCTAATTCATCCTGCTTTGTAAAGTTTTCATAACTGCTGAAATTCTCTTTGCTACAAAGGAAATAAATTAACCCTGAGTATCAAACAAATATCTTGGTTTCAGGTTTTGTTTCTAAATATGAATTATTATAAAAATAAGTAGTGATTCTTTTTGTGCAAAACCATAAATGATGACAACACATTACTAAAAAAACCAATACATTTAACATTTTAGACATCTTTTATCAATTTTCTAAAGTTTAAAAATGGTTTGTCCACCGTACATCACTCACAACTATCCAAAATTCCTGACCTTCAAGGAGCTGGATTACAGGACACACCACAGAAACATCTATTGTCGCAAAAAAAACAGGACAAGTATGTTGAAAATTGAAGAGTACTCACAAATAACTGTTGCTGTGATAATGTCACTAAGCCAAGTTTACTTTACGAGCCTACTACTAACCCGAGTGATCGTAGAAGTGGTCGTGTTGGTACCTCTGCCCTCGTCCCTCGCTGTTGTGGTCAGTCTCCACACCCTTCCAGTGCCCCAGGTCATCCTCGTGTTTAATGTCGGAATATTCCTCGTAGTCTCTGAATATCTTAAATACAAATTAAAGAATACTTAGGGTTTATAGATTATGGGCGAGGTGTTTCAGTGGTCCATACATAAATTATTGTGGCTGATCAGCTGATTCACATATCAGCTGATCTTTGTCCATAACAAACCATTTGTCATCAAATCCATTACTTGCACTTACCCGTCTCTCAAATTCACCTGAATTAGGGGTTGTTTCATAGATAAATGTGTATACAGTACTTGGCAATCAATACTAGAGAAAAATATGGCTGGGTGAAAAATGTCTGCTACTTAATAGATATGTATTTCTTTCAAAGTCAGTTTTTAGGTTTCAGATTTTTTGAGAAAGATGTACTCATTGAGTGGAAGGAAGGTCATTAAACCTTAAAACAATTATTAGGATCTTTCACAATTAATTACCTTCAGATTATACAATACATATTCTTTATTTATATACAGTTGTTACTGTTTGTATCCTTGCCTTAAGGTATGCATTAAGAGTTTTAAAAATCTGTAAAATATCTCTTAGAAATATCTACAGAATTTGAAAAATTAGTACAGTATTTTTGCAGGAATGAGTTTAGTAATATATTAAGAGTAAAATGAATTATTGGCAAAATATTAAAAAACTAGTCTCACAGCCATACAAAATTAACTAAAGATATTGTAATAGCTTTATAATTTACAGACGGACAATAATTTCGATAAGACCTGATATGACTTTTCGGGGTTATAAAACATAGAAATAAGCAAAAATATTATAATTTTAAGCAATGTACAGACAAAACTCTAATTTTATTTATATAGATTGAGTATTATTTTACGCTCTGTGTAGACCTATGGGTAATTTTTTAATTTTAGTACACACATTAATGATTTTTTTTATTCAAATGTCCATTTATTATCTCATGAAGATCAATTATAGTATTATAAATATCATAAATCTTGTTATTATTTAAAATTTTTTTCAGTAAAGTACGGAGCAAAAATTAACAATATTTTTATGTTGGTTTTAGCAAATCTGAGAATTTCCACAGTAATAAATGCATATCAACATTTCAATAAGTGTCAATTTAAAATTAATGCAAGTTTACCTTAGCAGCTGATACCGTTGTCGAAATTAACATGCACACAACGCCACACAGCTTCCACATGGTTGACCAGAGACAATATCACTAAGGCTGTGATCAGCTGATAATAACAATAGCTGGTGAGATACATTATATACCCCTGACACTCATGCCTGAGCAGGCGGAACCTTGACTCTGGCTGAAGTGCTTCACCGAGCATTTCAAAGGTGGAACTACCTACTGTACCGTACCGTTGTTTTTGCCGTTTCTTGTCCCTGGTCTGTTTGTTACGCAACACCTGTAATTGCTTTCTGACTAATATTCTATGGTAAATCATTTTTTTCGAAAGATACTCTTGGCACCTTAAGACCTTAAAAGTCAGTGGTGTCATATGTGGAACTCGGTAACAACGCTGATTAGAATTAGTTAATTATTGAATTAGTTGTGTCAGCGCATCTGGTCACACGACATTCATAAACAGCATAGTTGTCAAATTGAAGTTTACGCGGTTATCTAGGAAAATGAAAAGAATTTTAAATTTTCTTATTGTAGAATAACCTTCTTGGTAATTATTTTGCAAAATTACATGTTAATTATCTTCTTCTGGAAAGGAAATTAACAATTTTTGTAGATAAACACTAAACTATAGTTATATGCTTCTTTAATAAAGTCACTTAATTTTGAACTGTATTGCAGTAATAGTTTTTCTATGCTATTATTTATCCAAAACTATCCACTTGCAACAATTGTTGGTAACTTGTAAGTAGAGGTCAGTTTGTAAGTATCTTAAACATAATTAAATGGCTATACAGTGATATCTAGTTTTTTAATTATGTGCATTTTATGTGTTTTTAATTTCATATTACATGTATTGTACTATTAAATTAAATAATTAATATTAGGTTTGTTTTGATCTTAACTTTATCTAATAGTTTATTGGTATTCTTAAGTATTATAAATGTTATTTATCAGTTTAAGTTCAGGATATTGTTTTATGTTTGTTTATTTGTGGTTGACATGTACTAGTATTTTAATCTATATATTGTTGTTATTTATTATCATGTCTGTATTTATGGATATTTATATAGTTGTTTTATTTATATAATTGCACTATTTATGATATAACTAAATTTGCACACGCTCCTTAGAGCTCATTAGAGTATAAAATATTTGTAACGGAATCCCCAAACAGACTTTATGTCTCGGGGACCCTATTTTTTTGTACAAGGTCTGCTTACTGTTGAGGTCAGTCTGGGTTTTAGTTATTTGTAAAGTAAGATTTACTTTTAAAAAATAAAAAGATAATTTTTTATAATTTATAAAAATATTTGTTAGACCAAAGTGTCTAGAAATGTGGAATATTAATATGCTACATTATTACAAAACACTATTACTTTCTCCCCCTAAACAATAGTAAAAGGAGAAAATATTGTTTTTGTCAAAATTTTCGAATCACAATCAACCAAGGCTCTGGCTGGTAATATATATTAAACATAGGCCTGGGCCAGAAATGGTGCCACTTGGTTTACCATCTATAGGCTAGCCTAGAGGAGTTTCGTACCCCTCCTCATTTTAGCTCGTTACAGAGTTTCTGGTGGATATATTTACTTTAGTGCCATGAAAAAAGTGGTTTTTAGAGTTACGTCTGACTGTGTATGGGGGAGGGAGTGCAGAAGCCTAGACGAGACTATTGATCCCATTTTCATGAAATTTGTTATGTAGGTAAAAATCCATGGTGTCTCGGATACTTTTTTAATTTTTAATTTTGAAGGGCATTTTACCTTTTAAAACCCCAAAAAATATTAAATGAAAATTTCCCAAAAAACTGCTGTAACGATATTCGTGAAAATATATGATTTATAGTCCTTCATGAGATAAACAAATTGTTCCTCCCTGCATTTCTCAAAACATTGGGGTTTAAAAGTTACAGGATTTTAATAGTAAAAAAAATTTTAATTTTCCGGCGAAATAGTAATTTCATAAAATAATTAGTCTATGATTTAACAGTTCCAGAGAAAAGTTAAATTTAATGTCCATGATAAACACAGTATATTGTCTGAGAGCGCCCAATGTTATACTTAAGGAGAATGTTAATTTAAAAGTATTCTTTACAGGTTTATAGTATCTAGGCCCTTTTATAATGTAAACAATTTTTTTGAAGTTTCTTTATCTGATCTTAAATTAACTTTTTCTTAAAATTCTGTAGATTAAATTGGTTGGAATTCCAGTGTTAACGTTCAGTATCATTGTTCTTATTCATTGTTTCATATTTTTAAGTTGAATGTTTGTTATAAAATTGTCTATTTTAAATTTAGTCCCATCTCATGTAGCCTAACTATCCCATTTTGACGTGGTATATTATAATTATGTATTTTTCAATGACCAAATAAAGACTTTTGAATCTTGCTCAAGGTCGAAACCTTGTGGTTAGCCAGTTCAGGTTTTTTCACGTTTTTACGATGTTTTTGTAGAGGTGCTGATGGACCCGGCGGTGGTGGCCAAGATGGCCGACACTAAGGCTCTTGGAGAAGTGAAGGCCCTGGAGGCATTCTACACCATGCTGCAGACCGAGCCGGCCAAAGCCTTCTACGGGCTAAAACACGTCGAGGCTGCTAACGAAAGCCAAGCTATTGAAACTCTCCTCATCTCAGACAATCTGTTCAGGTGGGCATGTGTGATCGGTTATACAGTGGAACTCAATGTAACGAATTACCCAGTATAATATATTATTTTTCGAAATCCATGTTTTTTTTCATATAAATGATAGCTGAGGGCGGAGGCTGGGTATAAACATGATAGTCGAAGGGTTATAAGACCGTGTAACATATTGTAGCAGTTTTTCATGTGTGATTTTCAAGATGGTGTGTTTTTTTGTGTTGGTGCGTCATGGCGGAAAAAATAGTAGAAAAACTCTTATTTTCGAATGCAAACGCAAGGCATTAAAAACTCTTGAAGGAAACCCACGTAAAAATTACACCAACAACTCTTGCAACAATCGTCAAAATATCAAAACTTGTCAATTACACACAAATAAACCGCTATAATATGTACCACGGTCTTAACACTGTGATAGATGTGCGCTTTCTGCGAATATTACGGGGGCGGGCTGAAGGAAGGGAAATGAAAACTTTCAAGTCTAGACTTGGCTCGAATGATGGCCTAGATAAGAATAAAATATGTAATACATAGGTCTGGACCTTGGGAATGTGTTGTAGAGGTTTTGTTTGTTATCCACTACATAACACTTTCTTACTTTGGATATTCGTTATACAGAGGTTGTAAATTACTAACTAACATGCTAAATACAGTAGAGCGTCGAAAACCCGAACCAATTGAGACCATAGGTAGTTCGGATTATCGATTTGTCCGGATTTTCAAACATAACCTACAAATACTGTATTTCTGTTTTTTTTTAATGTCTGAAATGGTGGTCTTTCCCACTCCAAACTCTTTCGCAAGAAACAAACCACTTTCACCTTTTTGCAGCCTATTCAAAATTTCAATTTTAGTTTGAATAGGGAGAAATATATGTTTCCTTTTCAGTGTAGCCGATGAGGAGGCCATAATGTAAACAAACACACAGTAAACTAATCAAACTACAAGTCGTAACTGAACGCTACTGGCAGTGACAGATGACAGAACAATAATATTGGGGGCGAGGGGTAAGACTGAGTCACTAAGTTAAAAATAGACTGAAGGTCTTTCACCTGACTCGGCGTGCCACTCATCCCCATCCCGTGCTGGCAGTTTCTCCCGCAAAATTTTAAAATATAGTGCTGTGGAGTAGTTCGGATTTTTGACGTCCAGATTTTCGATGCTCTACTGTATTTGTTTTATAGAGGGTTTTATACGTTATTTGTTCGCTACATAGGGGTAAATATTCTATTGAGTTCTATGCCATTTTCATGGGAACTAAAAGATAATATGTTGTACTAGGAAATTCGATACAGAAAGATCGTGTGAACCCCAAATGACCCACTCATTTGGGGTGGGTCAATCATTTAGTGCCTCAGAAAATGAGAATAGAAATTGTGTATCCAATACTATAATACGAGCAAGGTTTGTATATATATATATATATATATATATATATATATATATATTTGCACACGGATCTCGAAAACGGCGCCGAGGAATTTCTTTAAATTTTGGAAATAACTAATTTCCGAGTAGAAAATAAGTTCTAGATAGGTCTAATGTCCAGGAAAATTCGTGTTTTACTGTAATATTAAGTTTAAAATCTAAAAATTTAACATTACGCTTATGGAGAATAAAATGTAAACAATACAAACCAAACAGCTGTTTATAACCGTTTGACAGTTCTTGATTGAAGACTGCGGGGAACAATATAGAGGTTATGCATTAATATTTATTTTATGAATTAAATAAATGCAAAATTATCAGGTTACTAAACAATTTGTAAAAACTTAAGGATAACATAGCTGTGCGAATTAAAAACAGAAAAAAGTATTTCCAAAATCTTCCGTGTTTTGATAGAAAACGTATTCGTTGTATTGCTTGAAGCCACTGTAACAAACCAATTAATTGATGTAAATTAAATTTCTCTTTTGCTTTTCAATCCTCATTCCGTTTATAACAAAATCAGTTGATCACAGGCTAATAATAACGGTATGGATAATTAAACAGTAAATGATCGGTTTTGGCTAAAAGACGTTAAACGGCATCGCTCAATTGACTAACGTCGTAGCCGAGTTGTAGCGTGTCGGCCTCAAGAACTATAGGCCGCGAGTTCCATTCCCACCAGGGGCGGTACTTTTTGTTCAGTGCTATATTAATTATGGTGTATTAAATCGGTTTTATTTCAACCACATAAATGTTTTCATTGGGCAGTAAATTTGTTTTAATTTTGCTAATTAACTTGTAAAAACATGTCTTATTCTATCCGAGCAAAGCTCAGTCACCAGGTATCTTTAGTTAATGAGATTAATGAAAGCTCAACTTTAAGAATAAACTTGTGTGGTAGATCTCAAGACATCCAGCAGCGCAAACGCTACGTCAACCTGGTGGACAGCGTGAGGGACAGTGGCGGTGATGTCAAAATCTTCTCCAGCATGCATGTGTCGGGAGAACGTAAGTGTAGCATGATGGCGTGGGCAGAGCTTTGGACCCTGTTCACTAGATTGTTCAGTTTGAGAACCTTTGACTATAGAAGTGAAGAAGTCTTTATTAAGTTAAATTAAATCTTAAAAACATTTAATTTAGTTGAAGATAAAAACCCATAAGTAATTTATATTGCATGGTAGAATACCCTGTTAAATATATTAAACGTTTGTATTAAGTTATTTGATGTTACTTGATAGCGTCTAGTTGGTAATGCCAGTTGATTGTTTGTGAAAAGTAAGTGACACAAATCACTTTTAAACTTCCAAAAACAAAATGTAACCAAATAAACGAATGTAAATAGAACACTTTATTACTAGACAGTAGTTTCCCTATCCTATTGATTTTTTACAATTATTTTTTTATTGTTTTCCATTTTTACTATAGTTTTTAGTGAATGAGTTTATGAGTTTTGTAAAATGTTTCGAATAAGTCAGCTAATTTATATAGTTTTGATTAGTTCCGGGAAACGTAAAATGTTAAGGATCCCTGGTATTAATTTCTATAGGCCAGGGAAGCGGACTTGAAATCAGATTACGAAACCCTGAAATATTAGCTGTCTGTAACATTTATCAAGCTATGGGAGAAGAATATAATTGCTGGTTGTGTGAATTTAAAGCATAGAATTTGAAAATGGAATAGTAAATTAAAAATCATTTTTGAGATTTTTAAGAAAATCAAATTTTTTTAAAGTCTTAGTCGTCTATTTTTGGACAACTTCACAGATGTTTGATCAACCATTTTTGGCCGTTGGGTATACCACTGTGACTAGGAGATTCTGGGCGTCAGGGCAACTTTGACTGGGACCGTGACGACGTCCTGTAATCTAGCTTCTTGGGGTCATGAATTGTGGATAGTTGTGAGCGATGGTCGGTGGGTGTAGTGTTTTCTCGTGTGGATTAACATCCGCACTATTGAATACTACGTTAATCCACAAAGACCATCTTCATAATTAGATCAGTTCGTAATTCAGAGGCAGGGGTTTGGACTCCAAGTTAAACTGTAGGTCCCTTAGTTGCCATCGGCTGATGGGTTATTAATTAACAGTCCTGTCTAAAGAATATGTCAGCCTTAGTCAGTATCAAGACTACAAGATCACACTCAATCTTCATTCACACCTGGTTTAAAATACCTACCTTGTGGTAGGATTGCCATTTCAATCATCTAATCTAACACTTAGAGTTTTAAAAAATATTCATCGATTTCATCGTTTTCAATGATTTTTAAGGCTCAAATTGTTTTGTTCCACAGAGCTTATGCAGTTAACCGGGGTGGCCGCCATTCTTCGGTTTCCAATGCCAGATCTGGAAGATGACGATGAGGCTGGGGAGTCAGATTCGGACTAAAATAATTAAGAATTATAATTTCCTTTCACTTCTTCACATCAAATTTTGTTTCCTCGCACTGAATACGAAAATTCTTTAAATTTTGGTCAATATAGTATCATCACTCATTCTATATCTACTGTTTTTACTTTGGTGATGATTGTCTCGCGATCACCAGTTTAAAAAAATGAGTGAAATACAATTTAATTTTGTCACTTCCAATTTTTTGAAACAGCCTCTTTTCAGTTATGCATCACATTACATGGTTTACTGAGGTAAGATTTGTAGGGTCTTGAACTCATATCCTCGTTTTACTTTTTGAGTAATCAATACTTCATTCAATCTTCTTTGATAACCGAACGATCTTGAATTAGAAATTGTTATTTTCAACTGAACAGTATTGATTGAACCTATAAAAATTTTAAGCAACTGATTTTCAAACCACACACAGTCTTTGCGATCAAAAACACTGAATAAACATCTTTGAGCCTTTATAAAATCGGTGTGTTCAAAACTAGTGTAGAGCAGTAAAATTATGTATTTTACATATTTTTTACACAATTTAGTACAAATTGACAGTCATAAAATTGTTATTTCTGGCCTTATTGCTATATCTGGGGTCTTATTGTTGATTATTTTTATTATTTACTGTTTTAGTGTATTTATTTATTTGTTGAGATTGATGTTAAAAATTTTGTATCGAATAATCATGACAGTTGTGCTACAAAGATACAAAGGGCCGATGAGGGGAAATTGATTATTAAAAGTTAATGTAAAGGTAATTTAATTTTTATATTCTGTTATTACTTACCATTATTAGTATGAAGGCTGTGTTGATTGATATCTATAAGATCATAAAATGCAAAACTTCATTATATTTTTTTGGAAAATTTATCATTTTTCATTAAATTATATATTGCATATTATATACGTTTTAACACTGCATGCCTATATTATTAAAATATTTTTGTATTTTTTTTAATGAAATTGGGATACATTATAATTAATACTTAAGCTTATTCAGATCAGACATTTAAGTTAATTTAATTTTAATAAATGCATATTGTTTAAAATTACATATAATCTCATCTCAATTCAGTATACTTGTTTTGACTGATTTTATTTATTCTATTTAAGAAGACAAGACAACAAGACTTGTTTATTTTTAGTATTTGCAAATTTTATACTGTGAACTGGTTTTCAGATTGAAGTTTTAATTTGTTTTGCACTATTGCAATAAAATTGTTATTTTGTAGTCTTTAATTTATAAAAATCGGATATCGGAAGTGTGTAATCAGAATGTATGATAAGGTGTCGTAAACTGTGTACTGTTAATAAAATCATAATCAGTTGTAAATACTGTGACTTGTATAAATCAATTAAATATAGTGTATTGTATTATTTTATATATTTTTTACCCTTTTTATGTAATTATAGCGTAGTATTAGGAGAATGTAATAAATAACTGATATATCTATTTGGGATCCATTAAGTGTAATGTGTTTCATATAATGTTTATGATTTAATCCTAGAAGTGGCAAAGTCGTAATTCACAAAGCATTGCAAATTCAATAAGAAGTGGCAGGTGGAGGCATCTGTCGTCAATTTAGTGAACTTGTTCACTCTCTGCCTTCGTGACAGTGTTGTTCTCTGGGATCTGATACAGGAATTGTTGATACAGTTCATAGTTCTGCCGCTAGAGTATGCTTGATAGCCCAGTAAGCGCTTCCTCCAATAATGCACGATGGCCAAAGTGGTTACGGCATTACACTGATGAGTGAAACATTTAAAGCCATTTGGAAGTGCTAGGGTTCCAATCCCGACCATGATGTATTTGTAAGCTTAATTAATTAGGATTGCAGTGGTAACCTGTTTTGCACCTTTTACGAATGTGTGGTTTAAGATTGGACATGTTTTGTGGTTTTTTATTAATACTTAATATTTTTTTAATATATACTTAATTAAATAATTAAGGTACACAGGTAAATAATAAAGGTACAGTTAAAGGTAAAAAGCATTGCCACTTTTAGGGTTAAGTAAGGGTTTATTGTTATTAAATCAAAATTAATTTACTTTAAATAATTATTTCTGAGAGCCAAATCATTATTTTCAGGTCCTTATTTAAAATTTATTTTAAATAGGCTACAAGCTCAGTAGTCAATTATTGGTTTTGGTGATCTAAACTATTCAGTTCTGCCTGCAGAATGACTTGGTTATAAACCCACTCAAAAACTTCTCAGATCAATTTTAGTACGAGGCACAACCCAATCCCAGAAGATCTTGGCATCAACCAGGAGAGCAACACTAACCTATTAGGGATAACTGTTGATGATAATCTCTTCTGGACAATCCATATAGATAGCTTATGCAAGAAACTGGGTTCAGGAATCTCTTTGGTTAGAAGAATGAAGTGGATAGGAGGAGTTGAGGTGGCAAAGGTGGCTTACCATGCACTAGTTGAGGCACTCAACTCAATATGTGCCATTTTTGATACGGGGTTGCAGTTTGGGGCGGAACATCTGAGTAGAGTGATGATCATGCAAAAAAAGGCAATGAGTTGAGGTGGCAAAGGTGGCTTACCATGCACTAGTTGAGGCACTCAACTCAATATGTGCCATTTTTGATACGGGGTTGCAGTTTGGGGCGGAACATCTGAGCAGAACCTGAGTAGAGTAATGATCATGCAAAAAAAGGCAATCAGATCACTCTCAGGGCTGAACCCCCTAGACAGCTGAAGGGAAGCTTTCAAGTCCATAAAGCTGTTGACTGTTATTGGTCTGTATATTCTTGCTGTAGTGACATATGTGGATGAAAGGATACTACAAAGGTGGGGGGGTGATGTACATACATACCACACAAGGAGAGCAACAGACTTCATCCTCCCAGCACACCACACAACCAGGTACAGCAAGAAGCCATCCTAGGCAGGGACGAAGATATATAACTCTCTGCCGCAGACCTGAAAACCCTCAGTGGACAGAATCTGAAAAGAAGACTTGAAGAGTGGCTGACAGAACGACCAATGTATACTATATAGAAGGATACGATATAGAAAAATTAGCTGTCCAAAAAAAACTATTATCAACAGGAGTGAAAAATCCAAGATGACGAAGGTTCTGCACTCTCTTATTGCCAATAGAGAAAATTGGGTTTATTCCTGGGCAGTAGCATTAATTAAGGTGAAATAGTCAATATACAGCTGATCTATTTTACTAGCAGTATCATCATCAAAACTATTATATAGTTGCTATTACCTGACTCATCGCCCACCATTACCTACTGAACGATTCCGCATGACCCCTTTCATACGATCCGGCGCGCCGCGCGGCTCGTATATACCCGCCGGACATGCGGTGTCCACGGGCGACTAGTGAAAGCGATAGGCCGCTAGACACAGGACACCCGGTACCCGGCGACGGCAACCTGGTTGATGAGCGACTTGGTCGATGGTTGAACGCTTTGTCGCTGGACGCCACACACTAGGGCAACCAACTCTTGCGATCTTATGGTAGGGGTAAATATGTGGTTTAAACCCGGTTTAGTCTCAGTTGCACTTGAAAATGGGTCCTGTGTATGGAGGCAGTGTGTTAAGCGAGGAGTATAGGATAGCTGCCGCGATTATAATATTGAGAATGGTGTAGTGGAGCCGGAGCGCCACTCCGGCTTGTACTTTGCCTTTTTATAGAGAATGGTAGGTAAGCGAGTCGCTCGCATCATTTCATGATCAACACGCAATATTGAGGCAATTTTAGGCGTTTCACATTATATCTTATAACAATATATCTTATAGTATCTAGTTTTTAATTCAAAAATATTTATTTTTACAACAAACTTGAGGCTGATTAAGAATTTTTGAGATTATCTGTATTTGCAGACTTCAACCATTTAAATCCTATTCACTTTAATCTCCGTCTAAGATATTTATTTCAACACACCCTCTGCCTACAGAAACCTTTATTTAGATGAAGTTGCGGTGCTTTTTACAAACTAAAATTTGAGGATTTTCCTCCATTATGTGGTAGGTAAACTCATATACAAATATGTTCTAAAATTAAAGGTTAAAATACCTGTAGGGCTGTCTGTGATCCTATATATACATATACTATATACTACAGGTATTTTAACCTTTAATTTTAGTAAAATCAGTGATCCGGAGGCTACAATGGTCAAATATGTTCTTCTTCCTTGACCTGCACTCATCAGTTTGGGTTGAAAAAGAAAGCGAACCCTTACTAAAAAGGGGCCGTTTGCCTTCGACTGCAATACTTTGCATGAATACAACAGATACCCCAGGAGCATCACTAGTCGCTTTAGCAAAATGAAAATTCGGGTTTTGTAATTCTTTTTTAAATAGATAAAATCATAGTGCACAAATCCTCGCGTTTGACCACTCAAGCTTTCTGAGGAACTTACAGACTTTAACTACCCATTACCCCCCCAAAGAATAATGACCTTCCTGGGAAGGACCGCTACGCCACACACCGCTCCGGCACAGCTTTTTTAGCACATTGGTCACTTGTAACAAAGAAAGATTTTAAAGCAAGAAGTGGCTACAAGAAGTATAGCGACATGGCACTACTAAGAGCATTTGCGAAATGAAAATCAACAGGAAAAAAGTTGATCAACTTGGTCGCTGGACTCCACACACAGTTTATATGAGGAATCTCGTCGCCTGGCGACAAATAGGTCGCTCGGAGGTTTCCATTGTAACACTGGACACTAAATCGTCGCCTGGCAACTTAAAGATAATTTTTAAGCTGGCTAAATAGGCCTTATACACACGGCGATATTCATGCGATCTAGTCGCTCACCAACCAGGTTGCCGTTGCCGGGTGACCTGATGTGTAGCAGCCTTATTGTTTGTTATTGGTACTATTCAGACGTTTCGGCGCACGTCGGACGGCCCAGTCTGTAACGACAAGTGTTTCAATGGGTTGGATGACGTTCTTTATTCTCGTCTTTAAGTTAATCACAAAGTTTATAAAATGATATGAATGATGTGCGAAAGTAAGAAAAGAATCTTTCCCTAATATACCGCAATGAAATAAATACAACTTTAAAGAACCCAGAATATTATGTAAATTTTGAAGCAATGGGTGAAGTTAAAACCACATTTTTTTAGACTCCTTAAAAGAGTGTATACGGCGGGCGCTGCAAGGCACTTACCGAACCGTTCAAGGGATCCTTAGTTATTTTGACATGGATATGTCTAAGCTCTGGGGTGGGGGTGTTAGAAATTTGCGGAACGCAAAAGTGTAACGGAAGTGATGTCATATGGCTATTAGAATAGCTGTTTAGGTAAACTGAAAATATTTAACACATTGATTTAAGCAATAATTTAACCTATTTCTAACATACAATAATTTATGTAATGTGGTTGGTTATATATAAATATTGTACGTATTACTCATTACAAAAAGTATTGGCAGAGAGGAACGGATTATAAGATTATATTTTACTATCCGTTCATCTATGGTATTGGCAGGCATTGTTTGATAATAAGTAGGGTAGTAGGAACAGTTTAAGGGTCAAAATAGCAAACCTCAGTTGCATGGCATGGCAACACTGCCAAAGGGAAGACAAGACATGGTGGTGGTGGTAAACACAAAATCAAAATACAACTGATAAAAAAAGTGTTAATTATAAATTTCTTTACAAGTCAAGTAGTGTTCTGTGTTCTAGCTCTAGCAGTAGAGATTTGAGGTTAAGCTACCTGATACTTTAGTTTTAAAGACGTAGATTTGTTATTTAACCTACCATCAATCATAATTTAAAATTTTTAATTAGGTGAGTTTATAACCTTATTTAAGTTAATGATAACAGTAACTAAGTGACAAAATGTTCATGTTACTTTCAAGTCAACAAGTAAGTAAATTAAACATGAACAGTAATTTAACATCAGTAGGCTATAGATAAGTATCTGTGGTTGGTCACCAATTTCTGTACCAAAGACCAAGAGGAAAAGTAGACTTTATATTTTTTGTTCTTTCTACCCCAGGCATTTTGTAATAGTAGGCTTGGGAAAACGGTCCAAACCCAAATGGGCATCCCGGGATTTGACCCTGTGACCTCTTGTACCGAGGCAAATACATTTACCACTAGGCTAGCAAGACAACCTAACACATTTTATTGATATTCACCAGGTGATAATGTCTAAATAGCCTTTGTGATATGCAATAGAGCCTACCTTTGCAATTTTAGAGAAGATATTCAATAAACAGTTGGTAACTTGAGTAACATGTAGGTGCAACTTGTAACAATGCACATGTAAGAGAGAGCCAGCCTCTTTAACCCATACTTTGTTCTTCCACCTTCCCTGACTACAGATCAGTTCATGGGACAAAACAAGTAGTGGTGAGCCGACACATTACAGCACAAGATGAACCGCATGAGCCAGCAGTGATTCAAGTTTAGAGTCTTTCTCACTATTACTACACCACTGACTCACCTAAAAATGTTAAACATGAAATATATTAATTTTTTAAATTTTTTCTGGCAGGTAGTAACTCTTTATGAGTATCCCCGCTCCTGTGAGGGTTATGTGGTGACTCCACCGTCAAGCGGTGTTTATCCAAACTATACCCACCTTCCCCCATCCGTCCAGACATGTATGAGCAACATACGGACAAAAAAAAGGAAAAAATATATATATTAATTCATTGTAATATGTTAAATCTTATGCATACTAGGGCACAAATAATTATTAGAATAGGCCTAATACATTTCAAATACAACAAAATTGATGTATACATAATAAATTAACCATAGAAGTGGCATGTGTTTTACCCTTAACTGTAATTTAAATATAATTATGCATATCTTCTTCAGTATAATCAACAAAACCCCGAAAATGCCGTCAACTTTCACATAAGCTGGTCGTTTACTTTAGGTATGATCTCCCAACACTGTACCACACATTTGTAAGCCAAATTGGGATTGTCTTGGTCGGGATTTGAACCCACATATTTCCGATTGGCTTCAAACATGTCACTTGTCAGCAAAATGGTTAAACCACTACAACAAAGTAATATCGTCTGTTATAAAATGCATAATTGGCTATAACTCAAGCAGCTACTCAAGCAGTAAAACAGCGAACTCCATGAGTTATTTCCACTATCACCTCACAGAGGGTAACACCATCACGAAGGCGATGATGACTATCAAGTCCACTAAATTGATGACAGATGCCACTTCTTATTTAGTTTTTTAATGTGTCGTGAATTATGACTTTGCCACTTCTAGTGTTAATAGGACTTCTAAATTAGCTATTGTTTCAACCAAGAGACAGAAACAACATATAGTGTTAATTGAGTATCTGACACTTTTAATAGTTTGAGTAATAAACTCAAAGTTGAACAACATGAGAATAGGTACCCTTAACCAATCAAGCATAGCCTAACAATACCCCCCCCCTGCGTACTCAGCGAACCATCAATAATATAATAATAATAATATACGACAATCAAGTGGTCAAAATCTGTGATGAACATGAGAATTATTTGATTATTCACCATAAAATTAACATGGGAAAGAGTGTGCAGGTTTGCTGCCGTGAGGAACGCTAAGAGTAGGCATTTATACCTTCAAAAACATTTATTTTTAACATTTATACCAACTTTCATCAACATCTGTCCATAAATAAAGGAGTTTGCCTATTCTCCATATGATTAACATGGGAGAGTATGGAGGTTTGCTGCCATGATAAACACATAAACTATGATTTGAAGCATGAATGGATGAACCTCAACCACATAAAGCTAATATAAATTTTTATCCAAAAATATTGGTTAATAAGTGAAATATTAATTTTTCCTTATCCTCCATAAGATTAACATTGGAGCCTCAAAATACAACGTACTGTGTTTAGATTTTTTAATATCTCGGTAACCGTTGGAGATAGAGAAAAACTTTAAGGAACTTAATTGTGTAGTTTTTTTAAGCTGATTCCAATGGTGAAATATAAAATTAGAAATATTTAAAAATTATATGTGAAAAACGCATAAAACCCCATTTTGGGGTACAAAACCCCCCAAACTACCCGTTCCCATTGACCGATATGTCTGGTTTACGAACTCGTCCAAGCATTTGTAGGAATACACGTCTCTACCAAATTTGGTCTCGATCGCACCATTTTTACGCGAGTTATCGTGCTAACAGACACATACATATATATACATATATATATATATACATATATATATATATAAAAATTTTAACGACTATTGTTTTTGGTCTCTGGGCACCTAAAGAAGAAAAATAACATGGTCCCGGGCTTAAGTCTCGCCATGAGACCTACGGTAATAGCTTCTTCCCTATGGGAAATTCGCTAATAATGCAATATTGGTATTAAATATGTTAAGGTTCATAATTGTAAAAGGTGCATAATATAGGCTGATTATAAATCTGTAGGAAAAGCTAGTAGTGGAAATCGTCTTGTGGAAAAAACTAATAAGACTGATCTAGCCAGTAAACACGGAACATTCCTTATATGTACACGTCTTCGCCAGGATCATTGACTTATCTGCCAGAATATAAGTCTCAATCTCCCTTAATCTGTTTACAAATAATAAACCGAAGGATCAAAGAAAAGGCTATCGTAATTCCTTTTATTACCATCGCCGTTTGTTACAGGCAGCTGTTATTATGAAACATAATGGCAGCTAAAAGTTCCATTCCTATTCCCACTGGCTTATTCATTCCAGTGGAAAAACAGTCGTTATTCATGCTAACATTCGAAGATATGCTGGTAACTGTCCATAATACAGTACCAATATTTGGATCAGCCACTGATAATAATACTCGTGAAGTTATACTTAATTACTTGGGAAGCAAATCTTATAAACCTGAATCTATTGTGTCAGATGTTCAAAACGCATTGGTAAGTTTTTGTTGGATAAAAATGTAGGCTATTTTAAGACCAATAAAATATGTTAGCACATTAACGAGAAGCATATTAATGCCGAGGTTATATAAACTCATGATTTATGTTAGAGACTTATTGTTGACAGATATCGTTACCGTATGTTGTGTTTTTGTGAGTATATTAGTTTTAATAAACTGATTGACACAAGATACTATGTTTTAAAGTGATATATTTGTTACCATAGTAACACTAGATGACACATAATGTAAAATTAATTAATCATTTTGGTCTACTGAAATTTTGTTATACTTTAATTCTACTCTTGATTACCCTATCTTTTATTTTAATTTTTTTATATTGTAAAGATTTTATGAATTATTTTAGATACTGTTGTTTCAACTTTTTATTTTTTTGATTTCAGAAATTTCTTAAAACAAATATGAGTATTTTGGGGCCAAGACAAGGTTTTAAAAGAAAAAGGAAATCGAGCAGTGTTCAATGTCCACCACAAATTATTAATTTAGAAGATGAAAGTGAAGAAAGAACTGTTGATTTGACAAACTGTAATCAGAGTCAACCTGAAATAATTGTTTTGGAAGACAGTATTGTTCATTCAGCCAGAAAAACAAGACAGAGTAGTAGAAACAGTAGCATTGTTGATCTAACTAACTTAAGTGAATGCAACTCAGTAATAGCCAAGGATACAGATGAAATAATGATTGTAAGTGAGAAACCATCATCATCTCAAGGACGACGAAGTTCTATTAATATAAAAACACCACCTAAAGCAACTACACCCAAGAATAAAAAAAGAAAGAGGAAAAAATCAAGAGGAAAATCTCTAACAAGGACAATCTACAATCATTCTGCGAAATCAAAATCTTCAATCTCTTTTGGTTCACCCGAATCATTGCCAAAGAAGAAAAGAAAATTACAGGACATAAGCAATACCCCTTCTTCCAGTACATCTTCATCTCTCGGACAATCATCTACAACCAATCGCAATCAATTGTCAGGTATTACTTTACTGAAAAAAACCAGTCTGAATTTCTATTAAAATTATGTTTGAGAATGTGGGTTGAAAAAAAATTAAAATTGTTTTTACTTATACAAATTGATCTGTGCACATTGATAATTCAAAAGTGTGATGTATGTGAATCAAGTCAATCAGTCAGTTAAGTATCATTAACACTTGTTGAAGGATGGTACCCCCACTATGGATGAGTATAATTTCAAAGATAAGTTAGATTAGATTACCTTTTAGCGAATTTCCCATAGGGAAGAAGCTATTACCGTAGGTCTCATGGTAAGAATTAAGCCCGGGACCATGTTATTTTTTCGTCTTTAGGTGCCCAGAGTCCAAAAACAATAGTCGTTAAAATTTTTATATATATATGTGTCTGTTAACACGATGACTCTCGTAAAAATGGTCCGATCGAGACCAAATTTGGTAGAGACGTGTATTCCTAGAAATGCTCGGACGAGTTCGTAAACCAGTCATATCGGTCAATGGGAACAGGTAGTTTGGGGGGGGGGTTTGTACCCCAAAATGGGGTTTTTTGCGTTTTTCACATGTAATTTTTAAAAATTTCTAATTTTATATTTCACTATTGGAATCAGCTTAAAAAACTACACAATTAAGTTCCTTCAAGTTTTTCTCTATCTCCAACGGTTACCGAGATATTAAAAAATATAAACACAGTACATTGTATTGTGGGGCTCCAATGCTAATCTTATGTAGGATGAATATTTCCCATATTAATCAATATTTTTGGATAAAACTTGATATTTAGCTTGATATTTGTGGTTGAGATCTATCCATTTATGCTTAAAAATCATAGTTTATGTGTTTATCATGGCAGCAAACCTGCATACTCTTTTCCCATATTAATCATATAGGGAATAGGCAAACTCCTTTATTTATGGACAGATGTTGATGAAAGTTGGTATAAATGTTAAGATAAAAATTATTCATGGTAGAAATTACTTCTTTCAGTGTTCCTTACAGCAGCTAACCTGCACACTCTTTCTTATGTTAATCTTATGGAGAATAGGCAAATAATTCTCATGTTTATGGACATATTTTTTAAAACTTGTCATATATTAAATTATTGATTTGGAAATTCGCTGAGTACGCAGGTCTGCTGCGACGGGGGTATTTATGTTATCAGAACATAAAGCATAGATGAGTTTTAACTCACTGCACTTTTGAGAAATTTTAAAGGTTGGACATTTTTTATGTTGAATCAATTGTTAACCTTATTTAAAGTCTAGATTGGTAGTGGTAAAAATATGTATTTCACAGATAGTAAAACTGTTGTAATGAACCTTCAAAATAACGTCTGCAGAACTTGAACATTACGATTGCTTAAATCTCCAAAATCACTGACCTACCCTACCCTACCCTGTAGTATATTCAGCCTCGAAGAGTTCTTTTCTGAGTTTTAAATGTGTAATCTATGTTGTAAAGAATCTGATTTCAGTACTATAGTACTTTAGGTTATAACCTAAAGAATGCAAGAAGTATACTGTTCCATATTTACGTTTTAGCACATTTAATATAAGTCCGATACTTTTATTAAATATGATTTTCCTTCCTGTGGCATTCACAACTCTTTAATTGAACTTTGCGTGATAGCCACGGCGTTTGTTGTACGTTTTAGTACAATAAATGGCACATGATCAGCACAGCGCATTCTTCACCTTGTTAGGGATGGTTTTCTGGACGAGGATACGATACTGAAGTTGTAACCTCCCAATGGCCTCACAAGGCTGCATGAACCCTAGGAGTCTTGAGATTGCATTTTTCTTACTAACTGCCATAGGTAGGATTTCAAGCTACAACCCCAAGCTCTGTAGACTGGTGGATCAGACCGTCCTACTATTCAGGCCCCCTATTATTGATAGACCTACATTTTAAAACCAAACAGGCAATTCAACTTATAATCCTAAAAAGTATTACAATCACCAACTGATTATTTTTACAGTTTGCAAAGTTCATCATTACGTTAAAAAATTATGAAGATTTCTCATTCAACCTTTGTTATTGTTCCCCAAAATTCGTAAAATCTGATGTTGCATATTATCATTGTAATGTTGCACAGCCTAATTATATTTATAATTTTGTCGATTTTATTATTTTCATATTGAAATGTGATTTTCAGAAAATACCTTGAAGTATTATGAAGCAATTGCAAAAGCAGTTAGTAAATCGAAAGGAAAGAAAAAGAAAAACACTGGAAATAATATTCCGGTTGTTATAAGTCCCACAAGTAAGAATATGAAACTTAGGAGCCAGACCAGAAAACTGTCTCCTGTCAAACAGCATGTGGCGGCGGCTAATATTGGAAGAACAGTTAACCCTCAAACTAGTTTTAGAAACATTAATACATCAAATAATCAGAGGGTGTTTGGTAAAAACTCTTTTAATCAATTTCAACCAGGAAGAAATAATAGATATAACACAGTGAGAACAATAGGCGAAACAAATTCATTTAATCCTAATCCAGAGGTAGTCTTGGATGGATTACGGCCAATCGTTGTTGATGGTTGCAATGTCGCAATTGGGTAAGTCAGCTTAACTTAGATCTCTGCCAATAAATATTGGAAATGTTAACTTTCCTAGTTGTGTAGGTACAATTTTGTAAACCTACCTGTACGTGCACTCGAAAGAATTTTTTGTGTAGTTTGGAATGGAGATAGCATTCAAAATTCAATCCCCCTTCCCAATCAACAACTAACTGATAAGTGTAGTTGGTGTTTTGTAATTTGGATTTGATTAAAAATTAATTGATAAAAAGTAGTGAGGTACATTGTCAAGACTGTAATTGACCAGAACAAAGGCTACTGTCAAAGAAAAAGACAAAAAACAACAACCAGCTGACATGAAATTGTCTTAAAATTTTTCTTATGGTCAATTTTGTAACTTCTAGATTAACACGTACGCTACCACAATGTTAAAAAATTGTCACCACAGACTGCAGCTGCAGTTTTGCTGCGGTGGCTAGACTCACTGAAAGAGACTGCCGTCCTAGACTGTGAGGTTAGATCGTTTAGGCAAGGTCTTTAGGATTGTCCACCGCATGTGTGCGGCATTTGGTCTGTGGCTAAAACGATCACTGACATCATTGGACAGTTGTCAAAACTGACAAGTATCAAAATGTTACACTATTCGTGGTCTTTGGCTTACATCACAACCTTTAGAAGCAGTCTACAAGGAGGTTCATGATTTTAATTGGAAGTTCTTTAACACAATTCCTGTGCTGAACTAGGTGTTAGTTCTCAATCCTTAAGAACTTATGTTATGTTTCACTGTGTGAAGTGTAAGGCCTGTTTCACACGATCCGGCGTGCGCCGGACAGCGCGTTCAGACATGCCGTCCGGCCTAAATGGGATTGTTTACACACGGTCCGGCACGCACCGCGTGGTGCTCCTGTCCAGTTGTGGATCAGCTATTGAAATGTTAACTTCACTAGAGAAGAACTTGTTAGCGATGTACTTGCTATGGATACAGCGAAAAAGAAGAAGGAACAGGAGGTTTTGGATTCATCCACTGGCTCAAGATCGACTTCTAGGGACTTGTCCCACAGCAGTGGTCTTTCTTCGACAAACATTATTAAATTTTCCACGTCAATGTCATTGTTGGTTTCAGCTAACTCTGGGTCTTGTGTTTCACTCATTTACACTCACATAAAACACTTTAAATCAAACAAAATACTTCATACAAACTTGCGTTCTTCACTCTCCAGTGGCGGACATGCGGCGCTCGCCGGACCGTGTGAATACACCAATAAGAACCAATAGCCCTTCACCAAGTCGTACAGCGTGGCCGCCGCATGTCCGGCGTAGGGGAGTCCGGCGGAAATCTCAGCCGCACGGCGCAGACGCCGTACGGTGCGCACCGGATGTCGTGTGGAAAGACTGATATACTCCCATAGCCCAACGCCACATCAGGCGTACGCTGTACGGCGCACGCCGGATCGTGTGAAACGGGCCTAACATAACCGTAACTTTTGTTACTGGAATGGAGAGAATATTACTTGATTTTATGAAATGATGTTAATGGATTGTTTTTTCTAGTGACATATATAACTTTAGAGAGGAATAAGACACTCAATAAATTAAGTACTGGACTTATTGATACAATGTTCACTCACTGCATGATGAGTGTTGGGTCGTATCGAATTAGTTCAATTTCTGTGGTAGGCCTAAAATTAACCGCAGAACCATTTTCTGATTTTAACTTATGGGTTGGCAAAATCCTAGCGGTCAATGAATATCTGGATTACTTGATGCTATCTGATTAATTATGCCTTGATGACTCATTGCAGTCAGTGAACACCATGTAGCCATGTATGGAACTTATTAACCATCTATAAAAAGCAAACTTTACATCCCGTGTAAGCTCTCTTATCAACCCTAAGGACCAATAATCTGTCTGGTAAACCAACCATTATTTAACGATTTACACTTTTTATTGTCACTTAGAGCCGCCCTAAAGCAAAGTTTTATCGAGAGAACTCTATTAGTTCTTGACCTACTTTATCGGTTTTGTTAAATTAAACGGGATCGTATAAGGTTTTGTCAACATCATTAGTTTTATCCTCGAGTTCCAATCCACTGAATTTCTAAATTCATATTTATCCTGTGAAAATATTGCCTTTGGGTTAAATTATTTTTACTTTTTTAATTGGCAAACGAGACTTTTTGTGACTTGGTTAAAAAATTACCAAAACAAAATTAATGTTTTGTTAATTTTTTACCAATTGTATTCATTTTAACTGATCCACCAGCTGATTATGTGGGTTTTGATAATCAGAGCTTCCACTGCTGTATTTCATAAAGGTTAGGTTTATTATTATTAATAATGATGTTTCTTAAAGCAGACACGAAAACTATTATAACAATTATAGCAGACACGAAAACTATTATAACAATTATAGCAGCCATGAAAATTATTATAACAGACACGAAAATTATTGCAATTATAATCATCAAAGAACATTTGAACAATATTCGTGGCATTACCCCTATGCACCACTCCCTGGGTTAGGAACACAATTTTTTAATCACGGAATATGCAACTCTAAGAGAATAATAGGTGAAACTAACTCTTTCAATCCTCATCCATTCAAAGTAGCCTCAGAGGGGTTACGTCCAATCGCTATTGATGGTTGCAATGTCGCCATAGGGTGAGTTCTCTTTTTTCACATTTATTGCCATATACGAGGGGGTACACAAAAGTAACTGGAATTTGTCTGCCGAGGGCGGAGCGTTGGTAGTACGGGTGAGCGCCACTAGGGCGTGTCTAGCGCAACTCTTTTCAAGTTCAGTCCCGTGGGGGTTGTTGAGCTAGCACATTCTGTTCGTCTGTAGCGTCATTTTTTGCTGGAGCTTCGTTTTTTATGATGGCAAATTTAAGTGAACAACGCGCCGCTGTGAAATTTTGTTTTTCCATGATTCATCACCAGTAACCTTTGAAAGAAAATCTGGATCGATTCTGAGCTGTTCTTTCAGTTAATGACATGTTTCGACTCGACAATTTTTGATTTTCAGTCAGAGCCTGAGGAAATTTGGCAGCAATGCGTCTCATTCCTAAATCTTCAGTTAAAATTCACTGAACCGCTCCAAGTTATTGCACTAATTTCTGACAGTTGATTAATTGTCTGTGGACGGTCTGTGAGCACAAGCTCTCACATTTTTTTCGACATTTTCATCAATTCGGGCAGTTGATGGACGTCTGGATTGAGGTTTGTCATCAATCATAAGGTCGCCATTTTTAAATCAAGAAAACCAGTCATACACTTGAGTTTTCCCCAAAGCATCATCTTTATAAGCAGTTTTCAACATTAAAACAGTTTCAGCAGCGGTTTTACCGAGTAAAAAACAAAATTTCACAGCGGCACGTTCTTACCATCATAAAAAACGAAGCAACAATGAAACAGCTACAGCAAAAAATGACGCTCCAGACGAACAGAATGTGCTAGCTCAACGACCCGCACGGGACTGAACTGGAAAAGGGTTGCGATAGACACGCCCTAGTGGCGCTCACCCGTACTACCAAAGCTCCGCCCTTGGCAGACAAATTTTGGTTACTTTTGGGTACCCCCTCGTATATAGCACCGTAGTGATTTATAAGGTAAATATATAAGGCAAAAAAACCTTGTAGTTAGTTAATTAGTTAGTGGAAACTTCTTTTTATATAGTTTTTTTTGTGTGAATAAAATACAGTAGCCATAATTTAAAAATAAACAACGTTTTAGGACCTTGGCTGTAGAGAGGATTTTAACGCATTCCTCTCTGAATTACCTGAGATCTGAGCCTTTTTAACTGTGACTGCGCATCACCATTAGATTGATAGACTTCATGAATTATAAGTTCTGATTTATTTACCCTGATACTTTTACCCTGTAACTGCGTTTATAATCACTTGAAAGAATTGTAACTGTACTTTTTCACCAGTTCCAAGCGGTAGGCTTAGAAACAAGTAGGTACTGTTGTTTCATCAAGACTTATTTTGTTTTCAAATGATTTCTTTATTTCACTTGGTACATCTACTTCTAGTTACATGCAGTAATAAATAGTTAATGATAAATCTTAAAAAAAGAATCATTTACTGTATTCTCATCAATAAGTACAATCGCTGAAAAAATTGTGAGAACGAGACAACAATAATTTACTGTCAACATGGAAAAATGGACACTAAATACGATTATCTAAAGAGGAAGCCAACACTATCGGATGAGAAATTAACTAGCACTCCTAACAGCGGAAAAAATAACTACGTTGAAATATAAGCAGGCAAAGCATATTGATCAGGACGAACAGTGCAAGTATTTAGTATTTGTCTAGTGAGATATGAGGATGTGCAATGTGTGTCCTTAGACAGGAATGGGTTAGATAACATCTTCCATTGTCATGGGTATTTTAAGGTGAATATAATTGAAAAATGAGTGCAATAAAGTCACCTGAAGGATTTGATGGCAGTTGTTACTGTTGTTTTCTTACTGTCAAAGACCAATAGGGTTATTTCATATTACAGTTGGCACTTGATAATCTGACACACTCGGTAGTCCGACGCCGCGCCAAATGAGTCATCGCCGCGACGGGTGTCTGTACAGTACAAAAAATTTTATTCGTGTTGTGGTGACAGGAGTCTTGCGTCTTTCGGTCCGTTAGTTCCTTACCTTGTTCAGTATCAATTAGTGCGTTGTAAAGAGCGTTGCTTACTTTGTCACTGACAGTATTCAATTCAGAATTTAAGTGCAAAGTGTTAGTTCAGGTAGGCCTTATTGAATTTAGAATGTAGGTTATGTTTCACGTTATGCCTATACGTTATAACTGTTTTATAGTTATGTTATGTGTGCGTTGTGTATTAGTTATGTTTATAGATAAATTTCATACAGTATTTTGTATTCAGGAAGTAGTTTTCTGTAAAAAAAGACTTTGTAAATTTTTTATTTGAACCATTAATAGAATCAAGGTACTTAATAATGAACATCAGTATACTTTTCTTAAATCTACAGTTAGGGTTGTTCAAGAAATATAAGTTTTTAGTAATCCGACATTTCCGGTAATCCGACACACTCCCGGTCCCATAAGTGTCGGATTATCAAGTGCCAACTGTAACTCAATAACCAAATGAATAATGGCAGCTATGTCTAGTGTTATAAAATCACAAAATTGTGTTAGGAATATGTTCTGAGTTGCATCAGTTAAGTTTGGAAAATGGACTGTTGAACCTCTTACCCGGTTCATCAAGAAAATGAATCTTCAGTAAAATTTAATTGATACTTATAGTTAGATAGTTACTGAAATGGCAACTGGCCAGGTATTTTAAGCCAATTGTGAATGAGAAATGAGTGTAAGATGATTGTGGTGCGATCCTAAAGTCTTGTTACTGACTAAGGCTGACATGTTCCTGAGACAAAATTCTATAATTAATAGCCCAACAGACAACGGCATATCTAAGGATCTTAAAGTTTAATGACAATATATAATGACTGCGGTCCTATTTAGGAGTTTCTCCTCATTAAGTTGAATAATCAATAATGTAATTTATCACAAAATACATATTTATATATGAAATTTGTATTTATTAAATAGTTTCAAATAAATACATAATAATCAATGATAATATTCCAATAAATGCAGATTGACTTAAATTTTGTACACATGGAGCAAAATAGGTGTCACAAAACTGGTAATGAATTTGAATAAAAACTTTCCCTAAACCTCAAGGTTAGGAAGTTATATACAGTTTATCCATTAGACATCCTGAATGGAATAATTTTGAGTCTTTTGGACTTTTAAAATGCAGCAATTTTTTATCAAATGATTCATATAAAGCTGTTGTAGTCTGGATTAATAACTTCGAAGACCGAGAAGGGCAAGTGAGTGTTGCAAAGCTGCTGATGACTCAGTGTTGTTAATTCCTTCTAGATTTTCAAGAAATTGCAGGGTAGACCTTAAGCTAGCAAGTCCAAATACTTAAATTTAAAAATAAGTTGAAAGTTACCTCAAAGACAACTGAGTTGTCTTTGAGTCTCCATGACAACTGGATGTGTTTTGTTTCTTATGTGTGTAATGGTTAGTGAATGGTTTGTTTGTAAGTTTTATGACTGCTTTAAACTGTCATGTTTTCAGCTTTATCCTGGCTTAGTCCGGATTATGTATTAATTGTGTTATGTTTTAGATATTAGTTCACCTGAGTACGGGATCAGATTCCAGGTCCCGAAATGTCGTGAAACTTTGTTTTGTATAAAATCGTGATGGAAAATGTCCGCAATAAAAATCTAAATAACAATTCAGTATACCTGTTAATATGGATTCTTTTTTACAAAATCAAATCAAATAAAACCATATTTAATAATGACATTACTATTTCAGACACGGAAAAGGTAAATTCTCTCCAAAAGGATTGAAGATTTGTGTGGACTATTTTGCTGCTAGAGGCCACACTAAGATAAAGGTTTTCTTGCCGAAATTTCGGCAAGCGGAGTTTTCTACAGAGCTGCTGGAATCATTAAAAACTAAAAGCGATGTTGTGTTCACGCCGAGTCAGTACATCAACGGACAGCGGAGGACTCCGTATGACGACAGGTGACGCATTTCAACTACAACATTTGTTCAAACATCATGAAAAGAGGTATTGAGAAGCTTATTACCCTTTGTAATCGTAAGTCGGCAAAAGATGCAAGAAAAGCCAACGTCCGCCTATACGGACGTCCACAAAAAAATATCCCCCTCGCAGCAGACCTGTGTACTCAGCAAATTTCCAAATCATTAATAATGTATAACAAGTTTGATCAATATCCATAATAAATAAGTGAGTTTTCCTATTCTCCATAAAACATGGGAAAGAGTATGCAAGGTTTGCCGAGTGATGAACACTGAAAGTAGGCATTTTTACCATAAACTATTTTTATTTTGAGCACATACCAAGTTTTATTAATATAAGTCCATAAATAAAGGAGTTTTCCTATTCTCAATAAGATTAACCCTTTGAGTGCTGAGCGTCTTATTTTTCTTAATTACAAAAGGAATAATAATTTGTTTTACACATGATTTATACTCTACTATAATTTTTTTTGCTCTTTAAGATTACAATGCAACTAAGAAGCAAATGTTAGTCTAAAAAAATGTTTTATTACTTCAAACTTCTTCTTTTTTACTTCAAATTATTTTACTTATATATTTTGTTTGATGCACAATTTCATCCTAAGTAAAACAAAAAATATATAATAAGAAATGTTAATAAATACATTTTTAAAATTGTTTACTATATGCTTGAGTTTTTCGGGAAAAAGGGCTGGCGTTTTTGGCAGTTCCGCCGTACCTGGGGCTGGCATCTTTAGCGCATCTTGAATCGAGACGTTGCGGCACTCAAAGGGTTAAAATCCCCTTGGGCTACGCCCTGTGAACTTGGTTTCAATGTTTATATTTTCAAAGGATATCAACATAAAGTTACTTGAATGTCAATAGCTGTACACACTAAAATTTGACAGTTAGGGAAGAAGAAGAAAGAAAGTATGTTTTTACAGATAGACTGCTAGATTAAAATTAGTATTGAAAACACGAGTAGTAAATACCTCTTTTAATGTTAATAATGCCTCTAAGCCTTTTTTTACCTGTGTGATGAACGGGTACTTTAGCTAGTTTATTTTAAAATGGTCTCTTGAAATTTTGACGGTTGGGTAAAAAATCATTTATTAATGTGATTTGTTGGTTCAGATTCATTGTCCAGTATGCCACTGAATTTGGAGGAGTTATTGTCTCTACCGATAACTACAGAGATCTCTCGAAAGAAAATCCAAGATGGCAAGATACTATTGCCAAAAGGTAATTTTCAGATGTGTGCTCACCTTTAGAATTGAAGTTTTCGTGTTTACATTTAGTCAATATTCTACATTGTTCTGATGTAATGATGCCGATTTAAATGGCAGAAGTGGTAGTGTGAATTTCCTCGTTTTTTTCTAGTACCGCACACAAATGTATGTACCGGTAACCACTTTTACAGGCTCCTGATGTTCACGTGGGTGGATGACTTCCTCATGTTTCCTGTGGATCCCCTCGGGAGGTCAGGACCAACACTGGAAGATTTTCTTAGATTTTAGATCACTTCTGTGATACAGAATCTACTGTAAATGACTGTACATGATCTGTAATGAATTGTACAGTGTGAAATAATGTAAAATTATGTAGAGAAAATTTTAGTTTCGTTCATCACGTGCAGGAATGTATGTACAATACTTTGTTTTGATCTGATTAGTTTAAAATTAATTGTGTGAAGTGTTAAATTATTTTTATACTGGTAAAATAAATTTGTATGAACTATTTTGCGTTGCTTATCATTATCTTTAGCCACGGGTGGTGACTGGCAGTTCAAACTACAAGAACAGCTCAAAGTTTGGGCTGAATACATTAAATCTTCTACTAATTTATCTGACATTGTTAACACAAGAACTGGCAAGTATTTTCCCCTTTAAGTGTACCATTTACTAAATTATGTATATCTTCTTAAAGTTTGGGGTATAAACAAAATACCCCCGTCGCAGCAGACCTGCGTACTCAGCGAATTTCCAAATCAATAATATAATAATAATAATATATGACAAGTTTCATAGAAATCTGTCCATAAACATGAGAATTATTTGCCTATTCTCCATAAGATTAACATGGGAAAGAGTGTGCAGGTTTGCTGCTGTGAGGAACACTGAAAGTAGGCATTTCTACCATAAATAATTTTTATCTTAACATTTATACCAACTTTCATCAACATCTGTCCATAAATAAAGGAGTTTGCCTATTCCCTATATGATTAACATGGGAAAAGAGTATGCAGGTTTGCTGCCATGATAAACACATAAACTATGATTTTTAAGCATAAATGGATAGATCTCAACCACATGAAGCTAAATATCAAGTTTTATCCAAAAATATTGATTAATATGGGAAATATTAATTTTTCCCTATCCTCCATAAGATTAACATTGGAGCCCACAATACAACGTACTGTGTTTAGATTTTTTAATATCTCGGTAACCGTTGGAGATAGAGAAAAACTTTAAGGAACTTAATTGTGTAGTTTTTTAAGCTGATTCCAATGGTGAAATATAAAATTAGAAATTTTTAAAAATTACATGTGAAAAACGTAAAAACCCCATTTTGGGGTACAAAACCCCCCCAAACTACCCGTTCCCATTGACCGATATGTCTGGTTTACGAACTCGTCCGAGCATTTGTAGGAATACACGTCTCTACCAAATTTGGTCTGATTGGACCATTTTTACGAGAGTTTATCGTTAACACACACACATATATATATATTATATATATATATATATATATATTTAAATAAATAAACGACTATTGTTTTTTCTTGGCACCTAAAACAAGGAAACAATAACATGAATATAATTATTATAACTAATAATATTGCTTGTCCCCAATTTAATTCTATATACATAACTTTAATTTTAAAATTTATTTCTCACTTTTAAAATTATGTTTTTTTCGAAAATAAAAAACAAATCTATATATACATACCAGTGTTAGAGCTTTTTCCCATCTAACCAAATACAAATTATAATGCTCATGGTTAATCAAAACGCAATTATTCAGATTCCCAATAAATATATGTAGAACTACACAATCCACGAATGTATTTAAAATTTTCCAATTCTTTGCCCATTTCTTCTTGTTAATCAGATTTTTAAAATAAAATGTTACTTGTATTATATAATATAAAATAATTTAACGACTTTTTTTTGCATCAATGAGTTGGGTTCTTGACCTACGGTTATCTATGACGCAGAGAGGGCACACTAAACAAAACAAATGTACATCATATTGGATTCCAGCTAACTTGAATTGTGATTTGCACCAGAGAACAAAATACAACAGGACCACAACAGTTTAGGAAATTAGATAGGTTTAGTGCGTGAGCAGGTTTGGTTGCTTTCGCCCAGAGAACAGCACGGTCACTAAATTGAGTTCACTAAATTGACGACAAATGCCTCTACCTGCCACTTCTTATTGATTTTTTAAATTCGTCATGAATTATGACTTTGCCAGTTCTAGGGATAATTTTCAAGATGTCATTATTGACAAGTCCCTTGATTGTTTCATCTATGATATATAGTAATATGATCTGAACGTATTACCAAGCTTCTGTTTGACTCTTGAACTTAACAAATCGTTAAGTCGTTAATACGTCTTACTGACTCTCAGTTTGTTGTTAATCGATGTGTTTTAGGTAAGCCATTATAGAAATGTTTCTGGATTTACTTATTGAAATATAATTATATCTTAGTTTAATGAGAAGTATGTATTTGGCTTTTCGCTTGAGAAAGTTTCTTCAATGTAGATGTTTGTGATGTATTAAATAATAAGTTGATGGCTCAGTCGGTTGTCTGATGACTGTCAACGATCTCCCTGGTTTGGACCCAATGTTTACGAATACCACTAATAGTATACATTATATAAATGGTTAACATGTTCGCGACAAACATAATTTTTCTGATTTTTTAAATATACAGGTTAAATTATAGTTTATATTTGCAAAAACCGGAACTGTGATTTTTGTCAAATGAGGTCATGATAAGATAAGCAATGTGTTAATACTTACTTTCAAAATAAACACTTACTCATATTTTACATATATACATATATTGTTACCTTTAAATTTTGATGGCTGTGGGCCAATAGAGGTAGACGAGTTTCAAAGAGACAATCATGAACGTTCTCATTTGCCAAACATTATATATCATCTGTTAGCATTCCGCTGAGTAACACTACAATAGTCATAGCAACTCAATACAAACGTGCTCCTCTTCAGGCCCACGACGCACCTTGCTAATGTCGAGAGTGAGCCAGGAGCACGTCATTTAAAAAAATTGGCGTGGCTGAAATAAGGCCCACGCCATAGCAAATGTGTTAACCCATTGGCTACGATAGACGGGCACTGCCCGTTACGGGATCACCAGCGCATAACTACGGATGACGGGCGGTTTCAGTCATCCACGTAACTATTGATTTATTTTTGTATTCAGCGGAAAACTTTACTGTCTCATGTAAGACTTAACCCAATGTTATTTTTTCTCTTTATGAAGTCCAAAAACAATATCGTTAAAATGTTATATATATATCTATATGTTTTTATGTGTCTGTTATTTGTTTTTAGTTTACAGAGTGTATTTACGCTCGGACGAGTTCGTAAACCAGACATATTGTCAATGGAACTTTTTTAGGGGGTTTTGTACAAAATGGGTTTTTTGCGTTTTATGTATTTTTAAAATTTCTAATTTTATATTTCACCATTGGAATCAGCTTAAAAAACAGAATTTAAGTTCCTTAAAGTTTTCTCTATCTGTACGGTTATGATATTAAAAATCACACAGTACGTTGTATTGTGGGGCTAGTTAATATGGAGGATAGAAAATTATATTTCATTAATCAATATTTTTTGGATAAAACTTGATATTTAGCTTCATGTGGTTAATTTTGCTTAAAAATCATAGTTTATGTTTATCATGGCAGCAAACCTGTATACTCTTTTCCCATATAATCAATAGGGAATAGGCAAATTTATTTATGGACAGATGTTGATGAAAGTTGGTATAATGTTTAAGATAAAAAAATTATATGGTATAAATTTACTTTCAGTGTTCCTCACAGCAGCTAACCTGCACACTCTAATGATAATCTAATGGAAATACAAAAATTTATTTTATGGACAGATTTTTATAAAGCTTGCGTATAATTTATTATTATTTTAAATTTAAATTCGCATACGCATTGCTGCGAGTATTTGAGTTTACGGTTTGTTTGTTTACATCGTTGTGCTGTATACAGTTTGACAACAATGGTTATTTTGCAGCAATGCATTCCTTGTTTCTGAGGATTGTTCTGATTTTGTTAAAAAATGTTCAAAATTTACCAGTCTTAATTAAACAACAGAATGATTTGGTAGGGTAGGTAGGTAGTACCAAGGTACTAACCTTGTACCTATTGTACTACCTACCTACTTATTGTACCTATCTACTTAGGTAGGTAGTCAGATTTTATATGAAAGTGGTGATTCGGAAAATAAAGATAGAGATGAGTTGAGTGTTTCCAGCTGTGAAAGTGACGTAGAATAACCTAAATGTAGGCCTAACCTTCAACAGTCGAACAATCGAGTGATGACAGTTACAGAACAAAAAGTTTTTAGGGTTATAAATAGGCAGTGAAAAAAATTATGTGTAGTACCAAATTATCAAATATTCAGATCGATATATGGGGAGTAAATATTCATTTTCTGCGTGTTATTGAGTATTAAGCTTAAACCCTCATAAATGCTCATATAATTCAGTACCGGGATGCTTCAAAAATGTACATTTTTTCAGTAGCCAATGGGTTAAAAACCAATGTCCATACAAGGTGTAGTAAAAATCCAAGTTCAAGTAGAATAAACTTTAATAAAAATTAGACTTCTAAAATCTAAATGAACATTCTTAAAACTTAAAAAAAATTAACACTGTAACTATCAAATAGTTAAACCTTAACTTTCTTTTTACAAAGGTAACATTGCAACACAGGGGTAAGATTATTCAACATGCTCTGAAGCAAAATCAAGGTTTAGTTTATTGAACAAAACCTTACATTTTGCTTATTGGTATTATTTATTTATAAATATTTTTTTAAATCCTTAATTACAAACTAATATTGGTTACATGGCCAAAATATCACATTGTCAACTTAAATTACTTACTTAAAAATTAAACTTAACTTATATTTGAAAACTTCAGTCTTCTACACATGGAGTTCTTCTGTGTGTGGCGATAGTTAAATAAAATTGTATCAGCTGTTGTAATGTAATATTCTATCTATGTAAAAAAAGTCCTTTTTACCAAATTATGAAGTCGAAAAACAACTCCTGAGTTATTTGAAACATCATTCCTATTAATAAACAATTTTCAATCTGTCATGAGCAGTTTAGTAACTGAAATATACTCAGTCTTATTAACTATTAGTCTTAAATTGTAATGGCAATCAAAAGACACATGGTTGAACACATTTTGACACAGGAATTTTATAGCTTAAAGTAACCTGCAAGTAAATTAGGGTCCAATGACCTCTCATCTTAAACCCTCTAAGTGTCAATCGCCCGAATTCGGGCGACTCCGCAAGCTCTATTTTACCGATTTATTCAAAGGTTTACGATTGATCAAACGGAATTATATCGTATACCATCTTGTCCAGGAACTTTTAGCCTTTATGTTTATAATAAATGTTTGCCGTTTCACACCTATTTTAAAGGTCTGTGGGTGATAATTTACCTTCACAGCTGTTTTATTGTTGCAAATTTTTTTGGGTGAAACTTTGTTTTATTGTCGTTTGTTTACATCCCTAAAATGTTTGAAGGTTTGCGTTCTCGTGATATTAGGGATTTATCAGAAGGTAAGTTAAGTGAAGTGTATGATTGGAGACCTCTAAAAGAAAAAAAAAATAAACAAAAAGTGGCATAAAACGTAAATGTTGCAAGAAGGCGCCATTTTTCATGCTGGAATTTTTAAGTTTTTCCTGCAAATAATGGTTTTAAGTGATATAAACTAGAAATTTTCTTTATCACAGTAAAATTTTGAACAAAATGTATATTTTGGAATTTTTATATAGCGTATATGACAGAACTTACATGACTCGTTAGGGAGCAGAAACTTATTTTTTTAAGAATACCTGGATTTGAACTTATAAGGATGATACGTAATAAGAAGCTAAACTTAACATATACTACATTTTTGAATGGTCTTATTTAAGGCAGTATACAACATTATATAGGTTTGTGGTGTATCATGATTTTTCTTGCGTCCAAACAAAACTGCATATTTTCCAAAAATCACTTGACATTGTGAGTTATTGTAATGGACACTTAGAGGGTTAATCCAGTATAATTTAAAAGTAACCAGCATTACTGGTTCAACATGAAAGTACCCTGGTAGAAGAATTTAAATTTATATCTATTACAATATATATTACATATTACAATGAATGATTAATATGAAGTGTTTGTATGGAGGAGGTATAGCTTAGTGGGGAAAATTAGCAAATGGAGAGTACGGGACAATTTAACTTGAGAAATGGCGCATCAATGCGTGTCACGCGGACACGCATTGATGTGAACACACAAATTAAAGATGTTGTGACTCACCATTGTTCCAGAGGGTTTAGGGGTTGACATAGAGAATCCCAGCGTAGACCATGGACCTGGATAGATGTGGGCTGCCAGCAACGGAGGTCTCAGGACGTCTATGGGTTGGCGGCTGGACCGGATGTCGGCAGTGATGAGGGACGCTGGGGGAGGTGTGCGCACACCAGGGGGTGTCACTGACCACAAGGGGGTGAAGGGTCACCAGGGGGATTGTTGGATATGATGCAGCACTGAAGAGGAATCGGTGGCGGCACTTGAGAGTCGACACGCGCGAGTAACGCACTGTTCGCGACGACACAGTTATGAGAGTAGGGGCAATTAAAAGCACTGTTACTTTATTGTTGAGTTACTTTGAGACAAATAACTTGAGAGAGGGATCGCACTGTTACGCGAGATAAGTGAGAGAGGTTAAGAGTTTTAAAGTAATATATTACGAGCGACGGCTTAGTCGCACGTCACCCGGAGCGCGTTCGAAGGCTACTAACGTGGGCTGGTAGAGGGGATAGCGTCGGTAACTGACCATTCGGTGTCTATAGGGGTACATTAAATTGAAGATAGAAATAGTCACGCCATATTTTATGGCCAATCAGATCGAAGCGTCAACCCCTCCACTTGCCATGTATGGGTGTTTTGTGTAAACGTTTTGTTAAGAATATCTGAATTGATTTGAATCTCAGATTATTCTATTTTGACTCTGTACATACAAAGGGTATTTGATATTGAATTATTTCTTTGAAAAATACATGATAAATGTGGAATGTCTCTCATTGTTGAAAAATGATTATTAAACTAAAATTATGCTTAAATACTAAACAATGAACATGAAACACATGAGTTCAACATGAAAGTACCCTGGTAGAGGAATTTAAATTTATATCTATTACAATATATATTACATATTACAATATATCCTATATCTGATCTTGTACCTTACGAGTAGCATTAAAGAAGTATTTTTTAAACTATCATTCATAAATACGGATATTTACAATACTTATTGCATTTGTTTAAATACTTAAGTTTCTATCACAGTTGTTTTATTTCATTAGTAAATTAAAAATGCTGGGGGCATTTGAACAGGTCATTTAGAATTCTTACATGTAAAATTAGTGTCCTAAAAATTGCACATAAATTAATTAATCTTAATTTTATAAATTTAAAACCCTGGGAGGAGAGAGTGTTACACATAAAAAACAATTCTTCTTTATAGTCAATATTCCAGTGTTTAATAACGAACAAAACAAACAAATGTGCTTATTTATTTACTGGATATTATTTCACTACCAGATTAGATTGACGTTCCACTGTTTTTTTTTTTTGCAAAACGATTGTATGAAAAACTGAAAAAAATTAACTGTACAAAGAGGAATTACATTTCTCAATGTTAATAAAATGAAATAAATAACAGTAATAAATATTTTAAATATAATACAACAACTGTAACTGACTATAAGAAAAATTAGTTTGTTTACAGTATTTTTAGTAATTCTTTATTGTGTAATAACTGTACTATATGGTGTATTGTATGTTCATAACAAAAGCATTGGATTTACCAATATACAAAGTTACAATGTTATTAAACGAGTACAAAATACAGCTTTTGTATGAATGTAGATAGGCCCTAAAGCATTCAAATAAAAACAAAATACTGTGCATTAGTGTAATACTGTAATAATACTTTTTTGAAAAAGCTTTAAGATTTGTTGACAACCCAAATTGTGGGCCACAGAAAAATTTCACAAAGCACACTTACAAATACTATACTAAGTACAAGTAAATCACAAATAATGTAATTTTTAAAATTGTTAAACTCTTAAGTCTTAGGAAATACGTAGTCTGTATTCTCATTGGTTCAAAGATCATGAAAAAAAGATTACATATTTCTTGCACTGTTTTGCAAAAAGCTTAAAACAACAAACAATACACCTCCCTTTTAGTTTAGTTTAACCTTTTTTTACTTTATTAACTATGGTTGATAACCATATTAGGGTATGTCCTGAGAAGTCTTTCAAAACATTGTGAATTAATTATCGAGCCTTGCGCCTTGCTACATCTTCCCAATCCAAAGTTAAATCCTCTTTCTAAAAAGAATATAAAGTTATTAAACTTTACGAAACATTCTTAAATTTGGGTTGAATTAACCGAATGACAAGTGAGGGCCTACCACATTTTTAAATGCAAAAAATAGTAACACAAACCTACCAGGTTTGATATCAGTGTTATACCAGACACAAAAATATATCATATACATTAAACAAGATATACCACATATAACATGAATTCACATGACATATTCTTTTCAATAACCAAAGCCTTGGTGAAAAATTATTTTAAATGACATCGAAATATTCCATTAACCGGATTCATATTTCCACACACAGGGAGGTGGGAACACCACAAGAATGGAGGAAACAACTCTTTGCATAGGAATTTATAGATTGTTAAAACCGTTCACCCATGAAAAATAGTTATTTACACAGCCCGCATATAAATGTCTGAGCAGATCTCAATTTCTTTGATTGTCATCCAACTATAATAATACTGGAAGGAAGAATAAGTTGAAAAATCCAGATCGACCATAATATAATCAGTTTGGGAACCGTTATTAAAATTAAGAGTTTGCTTGGCTAAAAAATAGAGAGATAGTTGATAGCTGAAGATATGTTGGAGCAAATATTTTGGATATTACTGTATTAAAACTTTCAGTAGCTTCAACATGCAGAAATGGATGTATGACTCATCCACGCGGTATGCGGACAACGCCCAAGTGCATTTATGCGTGTGCAGCCATTTTTATTGGTTATTGAGTCATCTGATCCATTTCAAGGTTATGTTTGACTGCGAATATTGTCTGCAGTGTTTCCTCGACCAAGGAATGAGCTTCGTTAATGATTTTAGAGTTTTAATATTATTTTTAAGTGAGTGAAAAGGCCTGAATACTGGGTAAAACCCCAAAACAATGTTTTGGTTTTTTGAAGTTGATACCATGTGTTGACAACACAGTTAAACACCATTTTTTTAGTATATAAATTCCTTACAAACAATAAAAATCAAATTTGTTGTACAGTATAAAACATATTTAAGCATTTATAAAACAAATTTTTTTTAATATTTCAGCTTAGAGCTTAAACATATAAATATTGATCAGCATTGAATGTGTCAATTTTTTGCCTGACATGACAGCTGATATTTAAATTGTTTTAAAGATTTTTTTCTGGAATAAGAGTTTGAAAATTAAATTTTTCTCTTAGGCCTACAAACAAATATTTGGAGTGCACAATTATTGTTTTTTGGATTAATATTCTACAATACTTTAACGAGGGGTTTGATTCTTACTTTATTTAATGCATCTTAATCAAAATATCATCATATTAAACTACAATTTCAATTGCTCTAAGATTTACTTAATCTCAATTCAGGTACTTGTGATTACAAAGGCAGTAAGTCTTAAAATGAAACCTTACAAAGCATTTTGGGAAGTCTGAAGAGCCGGTTTGTGATGCGTTGTGACTGTTGGCTTAAATTCAGGAATAATTGAATGGTTCACATCTTGACAACTCCTCACTGACAGTGGTGATGTTTTATACTGGAAAATACTGCACCCTTGGAAAGATTCTGTGTCGACTGTGAAACTTGGTGGATGCCTTATCTTATCTTAAATTATCTGCTGATAACTTTTTTGTATTACCAGTTTAAAAGGTGCATTTGTCCTTACTCAATGTAATATCTGCTGGTTTTTTCATGGACCTGAGCAACCCTGATTAAGTAATCTAGCTTATTTGTATTCTTTTGATTGATTTGACGATGATATATTTTCATTCAGTTCAAAGGTGGGCGGAATGTTTCTTGATAATTTTTTTGTTATTTCAGTGAATTGTTTTTGCTCTTCTTGAAATATGGGATCCTGAATCCCAAATGTATCTCCTACTTCAGTATCATAATCACTTGAGGTATTATTTAGAATAACACGCAATGCTTCCAAACACTGCTTTTGAAAATCAGATTCACTGTACAAACATATATTTTCAATCACATACGGTAAAGGTTCTTCATGATTTGAAAGAAGATTTATGATTCCTTTCCATATGTTGTGGATAGAGGTCTCTGGTGAAATATCAAGTATTATCACATATATTTTTACAAACCAAGCAAATAATAACATTTCTCGTAATTCTAATGATTTTTCACTTGGTATTATTACGGAAGCTATAGAATTGAACCTGGTTGAAAATGAAATTTTGTATTTTTGAAGTAAAGACTCTAAGTTATCCTTCAAAAAAATTTTTTCAGTTTCCTTTAGATCTGTATTTGTAATTTTCTCAATCTTGATCAATTGTTTTTTGCAATGTTCTTCCTCCTCCAATGATAAAAAAATTAGCTCAGCCATCTCGCAAGATATTTTGGACACATTTTCATTACGTTGTCTGTAATAATATGTCATAAATTCAGCTGATGAAAATGATTGATCATCCATCCTTTTATCTCTGCTTGTAAAATTTTTTTGTGGTTCGACGGAAACATCTATACTTTGGAATGTAGAAGAACCTGTCCTGACTAATTTTAAAACGATTCTTTCCCTGTTTTCGTCTTTTTGTTTAGAATTTGATGGTTCTTCGCTCGGCTCTTCAGAGGAATGTTTATTGTCTTGTGAACCAAGATGTCCAGCACATTTCTTTTTAATCGGAGGTTCACCTGGTTTTGCGGGTTGTGATTCAACTGGAGTAATTACATTTTCAAACGTTTCTGTAACTAACTTTTTTGCTAAAGTCTTTTTGTTATTTTTTTGTATTTTGTTTTCATGCTTGAGTGGATCCTCAAATTCTTTGGTAATGTAAGTGTTATCACTCTTATCACTTTCTTCATCATCTGATATCGTGATATTTTCTTCATCATCTGATATTGTGATATTTTCTTCATCATCTGATATTGTGATATTTTCTTCATCATCTGATAAAGTGATTATTTCAATTTTTCCGGTGTTTCTAGGTCTTGTACCCATCTCCAGTTACAATTGAATAGTACTCATTTGATGAGTTGTAATTAATGTAGTCAATTCATGTTGAAGGCTTCTGAAATGAATAGACAATTATTACAAATAATTGCATAACTCAAGTCAAATATTCAAATAGTTGAGAACTTAAGACTACTTTGTAGTCATCTTCAGGGTTGTATAATTAAAACAGTAAGAAATAATAGTTTACATGTTGAACAATTTTTCTCAAAAATTGGTACTACACTAAATTACAGTATACAGTTACACGCATCAACAGATCGGCATTACCGAAAGATTGAACAGCATGATTCTTGACAAAATATTATGTTTGTGGATAATAATATGCCCAAATACATGTAGGGTGAAGCAGCGTATTGTGCGAAATCAACTAAACAGATTACCAAAGCTTTAATTTCAAAAATAACTGTTCAGATATATTTTATAAGTTCAGAAAATAATAAAGTATTACTAAAAAAAACTTGTGAATAAAGAGCATGTGTTCCTTTCTAAAGTAAGGAAAGTTGAAACCAAGAGCAATATAAATACATATTAGTAGAATCTTGTGGTTCCAGTTATCATTTATGGTACGGTAATCTAGAAGGGGTCTTGAACAAAAAAATATTTTTTGTGATTTTCTTTTTTTATGTTTATTATTATTTTCTGAACAAAAGGATATAAAATTAAACAAAATTACTTACTGCAACATACTTAAATAATTTTTAAATTACCTCTGCCCTCTCATTTTCAGCCTCCGGGCATTATAGAACTACTTTGATTTTGCGGTTTGCCGTAAAATTGAATTATTTCATATAAATAACCCATTTTCTCAAAAGTATTCAAGATATCAAGCTTTAATTTTTACTGTGTATTAAGTAAACATAGTAGATGATACTGATCTACAATCAAGCTTTTTTGTTTAAAATTGTATATATGATCTTTTTGAAGTATTATAACAATAAATAAACAAAAATATTTTTATTTTTAACAAGGGTTTAGTGAAAAATCATAAAATTTTTAATTTTTGCAATGAAGACATAAAAGTCAATCAGCAAATCTATCAAATACAACTAAATAAGTGATAAAAATGTAAACATTGTATCTTTTGTAACTTCTAAAACAATGGAGCATAAAGTTTGCATAATTTAACATATAGCCTTATGGACCATTCAAGTCCCATTAAAAAATTAGATTTTGATTTAAATAGTTAGTTACTGAAATGGCAACCTGTCCAAGGCAAGGTATTTTAAGCCAAGTATGAATGGGAAATGAGTATAAGATATTTTTTACCTTTGATAGTTGCCTAAGTTCTTGAGTAGTTGGATGTCTTGATGCGCATTTCGCCACTCTTGTGGCATCATCAGAATATTTAAGATTTAAAAAAGTGATAGTGTGCGGATGTAAATAGATTTATTTTTTATCACTCAAGTAACTAAGGTGCTATATGTGTTTGTCTTTTTAAATCTTAAATATTCTGATGATGCCACAAGAGTGGCGAAATGTGCATCAAGACATCCAACTACTCAAGAACTTAGGCAACTATCAAAGGTAAAAAATATAATTTCTGTTCTTGAAACTGGGAAAACATAAATAATTAAGTATGAGATAATTGTGCCGTGATTTTGTATATATTTGAAGTGTTAGTTTTAGTTAAAAATAATTTACATAACTACTCTACCAGAGCCATGACACATGAACACAGTACAAGATACTGTAATAAACTAGAAATTAATAGATGTAGATTAACAAAAACCATGAAATATCACTCATATTTGGGATTAACAATGTTCAACAAGTTGCCTACAATATGTAAAGACGACTACTAAGTTTACGAAGTACTTGTTTATTGTTATAATTAACTAGTCGACTATCACACAAATAAGGAGTGAACGAATACATATATAGCAACGAATATAACAAAGTTTATTATATATATTTTTATAAAAAAGTACAAAAATCGTAGTTTGTATGGATCAAACTATCAAACTGATTAGATTTGTAGTAAAAAAAGAAAACAATAAAATACTATTGTTGTTTGAAAAAGAACTAAACATATATAAAACACAAAGTTGATTATAGTACATCTATTTTTATAAAAAAGTACAAAATCGTATATTAATGGATCAAACTACGAAGCGGGGGACCGGAGGGGTAGAGCAGAGCAAATGCCACTAGTCACAACATGAAAACTAGTCAAAAGTTTTCATAAACTATCTGTTTAAAAGTGAGACTCTATGATAGTGAAAATAATATTATCATCCATCAATAGAATGTATATCCACAAACTGTGACCTCCAAGTACAGATACAGATTACAGGCTAGATAGCTAGATTACAGGACACGGACCAGACCCAATTCGGAAGATAACTTTTTTATTGGCATCACACTGACCCTCCATTCATCTCCAAATTGGATTGGTTTCTTACATATGAATATTAATATGGAGTCAGATTAAATGAATATGACTACAACATTAACCAAGCCACTTTAAAAGCAAGTGATTTCAAAGTTTACTGATGACCATATAGATATCACTGATAAAATTTCTCGAGAAAAACAACCTGAGGAGTAGCATATTCCCCGTTAATGTTCGGTATATTGCTATTATGTGGAGGCCACAACTTTTAGAGATTATTTTTTAACTGAAAAATAACTAAACAATAGGAAGGAACAAGCATTAGGTTACAATTACAGGCCGAGTCATGCCTAACTTCATCAACATTTTGAAAACTTCAATCATTGTAGTGTCTAACTTACCTTTTACCACAAAAATTTCCCTTTACTTCCCTCTGGAATTATTGTCATCACTTTTTAGTGTGTCAGTTTTGCGCTAACTTTAATTTGTAATTTGTAATAACCTATTTTGAAAAAGAATAATTCACGTTACTTCTCTCTGAGTTTATTTACAAAGAGCATTCTCCCTCAAGTTTACAGTTACTTTGGACATTTTTTAATTTTTCTTGAGTAAAATACAAATTTAAATATGAAGGTATATTTCTAACCTCAAAATGCTTAATAAATAATTGATTGATTGAGCCTAGAAATCAAGAGTTTCATTGAGAGTAACGCTGTGGTTCAATGGGCAAATCTAAACAAATTAGTTTTAAATCAAAGTAAAACGAAAATTGTGGAATTCAAAATAAGCCAAGCAGGAGCTTCTGAACGCATTAATTACTTAATTGGGGACGAACACATTGAGCCAACCTCAGTCGTTAAGTTCTTGGGCGTTCAAATTGACAGTGGTCTAAAATTTCATGCTCATATTGATTTTGTCTGTAAAAAGCTCTCTTCCGGAATTTTCGTTTTAAAGACACTTTCTAAATTTTCAGACACACATGTGTTGCTCACAACATATTATGGCATTATTTATCCTTTCTTAAACTATGCCGTTGCTGTTTGCATAAGTCTCAAAGAACAAAATTTGTCTTTAAATTGCAAAAAAAAGCCATCCGAGTAATTTTCAGAAAACCACGCAGGTACTCTTGCAAGTCACTTTTCAAAACCAATAAAATTTTAACTTTTCCTTCAATTTATATATTAAATACAATAACCCTTTTTCTTACCAAACATTACAAATTTTCTTCACAATTAGCTTCAAATTATAATTTAAGAAAAACTTTTAATGCAAGAGTACCTAAACATAAAACCAGTTTTTTTCAAAATCATTTTTCTTACAATGGAGTTTCACTTTTTAATGTCTTCCAACACTCAAAAAGCAAAGGCAAGCTGCCACAAAATTTTTGAAAATATGGTTAAGAAATTTTTAATTGAAAAATGTTTTTATAATGTTAAGGACTTTATTGTTTATAAAGACGAATCCTAGTTATTTTCTTAGTTCATTATTATACATAGTTATTATGACTACTCAGTAATTTATTGACACTATTATGCAGTTCTTGTCAAAACTGTCAAAATAAAGAAATCTGAATCTGATCTTCGAATAGGTATTACGGGGCTTATAAAATTGTTGATAGTGATTACATTAAATTTGGGACAATAATATAGACCAGATAAATAATGGAATAATCCATACGATAAAAATACTTAATTACTTAAAATACCTAATTACTAACTAAGCCTAGGCCGTAATTACTTGAGAAGTAAACTCAAACTAGCATTTTTTATTTGAAAACCAACTAGTTAATCTTTGAATAAGACCATACAAATAACCTAAAATCACATAACATTACCGATTAAACAAAACATAAATAATATGTCAATATACAAACTGACCTTCCTCCTTCTCCGTTCAGTCAAAACATAGTCATGTCATTACTACTAAGACGGAATGGTGGATTTCCTAATTAATTAATGCTGCTGCCGTTCATGATTTAACCACAATAGGTGCTAGGCTCACACTACTGTTATGATAACAGTAGATACTTCACGTGTTATCAAGTGAAGTATCAACCAGTGTTGTCACCAACATCAAGCAAAAAGTCCCTAGAACCCACATTTTTTGTCCCTAGAAATCCCTAGATTTCTATGAAATGTCCCTAGAAAAATCCCTAAACCCACAATTTTAGTAATTTTGTTAAAATATTATCATTTATGATAATTATATCAAATAGGTTTTTGTTTTTACATATCTATACACTTAAAATATTATTCATTTTTATTTATAAACCTCCTGAATTGGTGGATATATTAAATAACAGGTTACTAACCTTATTCTCAGTCAATCCAATTCTTTCCTGTCAAAAATACAGGAAAGAATTTGATTGACGGAGTAAGGTTAGTAACCTGTTAATTAAAATATTAGTGTCCCCGCTAGAAAGTCCTCGGTATTGTTGCTGTTTATATTTTGTAATTGGACGTATCTTGAGTACAATTGTTGAGGCTTCATTTAGTTAAATGAATCATTGATTATAAGCCCAAGAGTAATTTCTAAGTTTATAAAAGGAATGATACATTTGTGGTTATAATGCATGTACAAACTAAATTTAATCCTCTGTCTACATAAAAATATTAATAATATTTTATAACATTAAAAAAAATTTTCTTCGATAGTATTTTATTTTATATAAATATTATATTAATTTATATTACATATAATCTAATAAAGTAATTTTAACTCATGTACCAAATGTTTTTAGTTTAGGTAGGCCCATATAAGTTGTTGTTGTTGCTATTATACATTTTTTCAAAAAACCTAAAAACTACCTTCTAAATAAACCGTACTATAGCCTAAATAAATTTTTTGAGGATGAGAACAGATAGCCAATAAGCTCACAAAAATATAAATAAATAAAAAAAATATATATACATCCCTACCCCACCCATTGACGCAGCTCTCCGGCCCGGATGAGCTTTCAAAAACAGATATTGACGACCCCCCGATCTTGAAGACCGTGGTGAAGAGGACCTAAGTGAAGTGAAGTATTACAAATTCAAAGGAATGAGTCAGTATTAAACAGAATAGTTTTATAACTCTCTTTTGTAACTTAACTTTGTTTTGGTAGAAGAAGTATTTATATTAAATAGGTATCATTGACAACAAAGTTCAGCTGATTCATAATTATCTTTTTATTTGACCTAAACTCACCCAGAAGCAATGAAATTCCCTATTTTGGATTCATCAGGGTTTGTCCCTAGAAATCCCTAGAATAATGTCCCTAGAAAATCCCTTTAAGGTCAAAAATGTCCCTAGAAACGGGACATATCCCTAGAAGTGACAACACTGGTATCAACAACTCAACACAACAATGTCAACTGTCAAAAAAACTACGTCCGTGTCCATCTAGAATTGCCCTGTTATGCGCATGCGCAAGCAACTGTTTCTGTGGAGCTGTTAAAACGTTCCATGGAATATTCGAATACAGTCTAACGAAGTGGAACGTCTAACATAACGGTTATGTCAATAATAACTTTTTGACATGGATATGTCTTAGCTCTGTGGGGGGTTTTGGCGATTTTTAAGATGGAAAACATGTAACAGGTTTCCATAGAAACTACTAGAGCTGTTGTATTGAATTTTTAATATACAGGAATAAGATCAGCTGTTTAGATGAACTGAAACCATTCCCTTTAGACATATGATCTAAACTATTTCCCACAGGGAAGTAAATACATACATGTTTTTATTAATAACAGTATCAATATGTATATTTGGACGTGCGAATAGACACTTGGAAGCAAACAACTGGAGCAGATGTACGGTTAACAGGTTAACAAGACACGAGAAGAGAGGAGACTTGTCTGTGAAAAAGGTTTCGGAGAAAGAAAATGCAAACATTTCGACGAAGAAATGAGATAGATGTAAAAAATATAATTTAAATATGTGATACCAACAACACTAACACACACAGAACCACGAAACACAAAATACATTTGTAACAATTAATTTGGCCCAATAAGAAATTTATAGGTTCTTCAACCTCAGATTTGTCTTTGTCCAAGGCAAGGTAATGATCCCTACGCACACACAAACTGGTTTAAATTGCTACATTTTTCATCAATTGTAATATTTTTTAGCTACAGATTATATGATCACAATTTTTTAATATTTTACAAAAACCAATGCCACTATATAACATTTTACTGTGGTTGTATTGAGTTATCTCGATTCATATATTTAAAAAATTGTTTTTAACTTTAAATCGACTTGTTTGAAAATTATTAATTATTTTGTTCGATAGGCAATTTAATAGTTTTTGTATTGTTAAAAGTGTTGATTGCAGCCCTAGATCAAATTCTAATGTTGGAACAAGAGGTCATTTACGTATGTATTAATGGGGTTTCATTTAAACTAATCCTGTATGAGAATTTTGATTTTAAAACCAACTGGACTGCAAATTCTGAATTTCTCAAAATAAGTTGGTTACTTTTGACATGGATATGTCTTAGCTCCTGGAGGGGGGGTATTGGTGATTTTTGTGATGGAAAACTTGTAACAGGTTTCAATAGAAACTACCAGAAATATTGTATTGAATTTTAAATATAAAAGAATAAGAACAGCTGTTTAGATGAAATGAAAACATTCCCTTTAGACATATCCATGATCTAACCTATTTCATACAGGAAAGTAAACACAAATATTTTGACATGGATATGTCTTAGCTCTGGGATGGTGTTGGCGATTTGTAAGATGGAAAATATATAACAGGTTTCCATAGAAACCACCAGAACTATGTATTTAATTTTATTATAAAAGAATAAGAACAGCTGTTTAGATGAAGTGAAAACATTAACTTCAGACATATCCATGATCTAACCTATTTCCCAAAGGGAAATAAATACAAAAATTTTTCGGTTTTGGAATTGGTTTTAAAATAACAAATTTCCTACTGGGTCAAATCCTAGATAGTTAATTGTTAAATTTTAACCTAATTTACATTCATTTAGGAATCAATTTTGTGCCAACAAATTTTTAAGTAAAGGATTGTCTATTCATCTAGCATCGAAACACCTGGAAAATAGTGAATTTCATGATGGGACTGATGTATTGTCAAACATTACAGGTGTTTTAGTGTAGTTTTGACAACTAACGTTTTGTTAAAAAACGATAAATAAATATAAAGATCTAAACATAAAGTGTCCGTACATATTTCGTCCAAAATATTATACCATTTTCACACCTACGCCTGGCGGTGACATTGCGTATTGTTGTGATTTCAACTGGCCAGGAAACGTAACAGTTCGTCTGTTGGCCACAAGACAGCAGCACCGATATCTTTCGCAGTTCCGGCGTTCGTCTCAATACAACCACTCGACGCTGGCGCTACCTGCCGGTCTCTACACAAAGGTAATAACTGTCACAGTATTATTGTTAATGTACGTTAGATATGTTTTCATAAAAGTTTTAAATAATAGTTATTAAGTGTCATTCCTTAGATAAACAATGGTGTTAATATTGGAAATATGATGGTCCATTTTAAAATATGCAAACGTATTAAGCTATGAATTTCATATCTTTTAAAGTTGCATAAGTTTGGATATTGAGAATTTCATTTCTTAGACAATTCCAAACACCAATCCTTGAAGGTACTTTGCAAAACTTCACGATTTTATATTCTATCAATAACAGTAGAACCTTTAGTGTTCCGATAGAGAATAGTCCAAACCAAAATGTTTTAAGTATAGTTACTGTAATATCATGAATATTTAGAATTCCTAAAAAGTATTTTCATGTAGTTTTAAATATTATTTGACATATTAAACATTTTTCAAAAATCCCATATTTAATTATAGGGACTCATTCTGGACGTACCTTCCATAAAAAATGAAACATGTTTGTATTTATTTCCCTGTAGAAAAAGGTTGGATCACGGATATATCAAAAGGAATGGTTTTGGTTCCTCTAAACAACTGTCGATATATACGGTTACATCGGTGTTACAAATTTTCATCTTACAAATTTCTAACACCCCCCACCTCAGAGCTAAGACATATCCTTGTCAAAATGTATTTACTTCCCTTTGGGAAATAGCAAAGACACAACAACAACAAAACTGACTTTCGGAAATCACCGAAAAAAACTTATAAATCAATATTATTTTTTGTTGTTACAAAAAGTCACCTTGCAACAAACCAAGCTTTTCAATTTATGACACTTAGCTCTTAGCTCTTGAGGGGTATTGGCAATCGGTCAAACCAAAATTTGAAACGGTGACGTCATATAAGGACAGCTGTTTAGAGGAACTTAGAGTAGTCTTGTTACTGACTAAGGCTGACGTGGGTCTTAAACAGAACTGTTAATTATTAGTCCAAAAGCCGATGGAATATCTAAGGGACCTACAGTTTAACTTACAGTCCGAACCACTGCCTCTGAACAACGAACTGGTCTAATTATGAGGATGGTCTTTGCGGATTAACGCAGTATTCAATAGTTCGGACGTTAATCCACACAAGAGAACACTACACCCACCGACCATCGCTCACAACTATCCACTAATCGTGTCTTCTAAGAATATTGTTTAGGTCTAAATTATTTTACAAATCTATGTGTTATTTTAGGATATTTACTTATGTACTTTTTTATTTTTTGCTGAAATGGCGGATGTTCTAATAACTATTTGAAAATATATTCTAGTCAAATAGTTATACTATAGCATGAAAATATACTAAATATATATTTATTCTGTTTAACTCTAATTATGTGGGTGCCGCAAAGGCCACCCACATAATTAGACCAATTCGTAATTCAGAGGCCGTGGTTTGGATTCCACGTTAAACTGTAGGTCCCTTAGTTGCCATCGGCTGTTGGGCTATTAATTAACAGTCTTGTCTAAGGAACATGTCAGCCTTAGACAGTAACAAGACTACAAGATCGCGCCACAATCATCCTATACTCATTTCTCATTCATACTTGGCTTAAAATACCTACCTCGTAGTATTGTCGCCATTTCAATAATCTAATCTAATCTACATGAAATATTGAATTATTTTTCTTAGGTTTAGTTTGAGTATGTTTCTGATTTTGTACAAATAGTTTTTTTCAGTTAGAGGTTAGATATAAGTTAGGAGCACACATGTTTGTAAACTTGTAAAGCAAGAGCGATATACTGTCGACCATGGGGGTGGTCTTGCTTGGCTACTTTACTTTGCTGGGCGCCTTTGGGTGAATGTTTTGATTGTTTCGGTGTTTTGGAGTAAAGAGATTTTAGAAGGCACATACATTTTAATTTACGAAGGATTTATTTGTTTTTGCGTTTTATATTCCAGGGAGTCATACCATTGAATTATATACGTTAACATGTCAGTGCGCTAAAGAACAAATATTAGTTTGGGTTTTGTATAGATTAGATTATTGAAATGGCGACCATACCACAAGGTAGGTATTTTAAGCCAAGTATGAATGAGGATTGAGTGTAGGATGATTGTGGCGCGATCTTGTAGTCTTGTTACTGAACTAAGGCTGACATGTTCCTTAGACAGGACTGTTCATTTATACCACGTAATAAATCCACACCACCGAATCACGAACTGGTCTAATTATGAGGATTGTCTTTACGGATTAACATAGTATTCAACAGTACGGACGTTAATCCACACTCTGACCATCGCTTACAACTATCCACACTTATTTATCGATATTAAAAAAAACCGATATTAATTATACTATATTTTACTTTGCATTCATACTTATTGACGGACAAATGATTTTGAGTCGTCAATTTCCAGGAACCCGCGCTCATCACTTCCTTGTCTGGAACTCGTAGGTGCACAGCAGCGACTTTGGAACATTTAGACAATGAGCTACTGACGCTAACGTCATAGTCAGGACATAGTTCTTTGATATGAGAGACGACTGTTTTAGCGAATTTCCCATAGGGAAGAAGCTATTACCGTAGGTCTCATGGTGAGACTTAAGCCCGGGACCATGTTATTTTTTCTTCTTTAGGTGCCCAGAGTCCAAAAACAATAGTCGTTAAAATTTATATATATATATTTTTTATATATATATATGTATATATATGTGTGTGTGTGTTCCTGTGAACACGATAACTCTCGTAAAAATGGTCCGATCGAGACCAAATTTGGTAGAGACGTGTATTCCTACAAATGCTCGGACGAGTTCGTAAACCAGACATATCGGTCAATGGGAACGGGTAGTTTGGGGGGGTTTTGTACCCCAAAATGGGGTTTTTTGCGTTTTTCACATGTAATTTTTTAAAATTAATAATTTTATATTTCACCATTGGAATCAACTTTAAAAACTACACAATTAAGTTCCTTAAAGTTTTTCTCTATCTCCAACGGTTACCGAGATATTAAAAAATCTAAACACAGTATGTTGTATTGTGGGGCTCCAATGTTAATCTTATGGAGGATAGGGAAAAATTAATATTTCCCATATAAATCAATATTTTTGGATAAAACTTGATATTTAGCTTCATGTGGTTGAGGTCTATCCATTTATGCTTAAAAATCATAGTTTATGTGTTTATCATGGCAGCAAACCTGTATACTCTTTTCCCATATTAATCATATAGTGAATAGGCAAACTCCTTTATTTATGGACAGATGTTGATGAAAGTTGATATAAATGCTCAAAAAATTAATTGTTTACGCTAGAAACACCTACTTTCAGCGTTCCTCACAGCAGCAAACGTGCACACTCTTTCCCATGTTAATCTATGGAGAGTAGGAAAATAATACTCATATTTATTGACAGATAATGATCAAACTAGTCATATATTATTATTCTTATTATGTTATTGATTTGGAAATTCGCTGAGTACGCAGGTCTGCTGCGACGGGGGTATTTTGTAAACCTTAGTGCCTTTACGGGGCAAAAATTCTTTTCAACTATCAAGAACTTAACATTTTTGGAAGCCAAAATGTAAACCTTAGAACTTTCCGATTACGTTAAACAATGTAACTGTCTACCTCAGACGTACGCACTACGCGGAATGTTAAGAATGAAAGCTAAATTTAGAGTTATGAATAATATTAACATTGACTGGGACGGTGGCGTCGTCCTGTAATCCAGCTACTTGGAGGTCACGAATTGTGGATAGTTGTGAGCGATGGTCGGTGGGTGTAGTGTTCTCTTGTGTGGATTAACGTCCGCACTATTGAATACTACGTTAATCCGCATAATTAGACCAATTCGTAATTTAGGAGGCAGTGGTTCGGATTTGTCGCTGAACTACAGGTTCCTTGTCATCGGCTGTTGAGCTATTAATAAACAGTTCTGTCTAAGGAACATGTCAGCCTTAGTCAGTAACAAGACTACATGATCGCGCCACAATCATCTTACCCTCAATCCTAATTCAATAATCTAATCTTATCTAATTTCATGTATTTAAATCATTGGATAAACATTATATTTTGAGATCAAACGGAATAACACCAGCAAAATGGAGGAGTCTCATATCGGAGTCGATCGTCGAATAATTATCGAAGGACATTCGTTACCTTGCTCAGCACGAGTGCGATTTCTCGGTAACTCTTTTGTCACATTCTTACTGATAACGCTTTGCCAACGCAAGGTCAAATGTTTGCATACGTGTATTGACTAATCATATTGTTCCCATGAAGTCGAGAAAAATGTCGTATATAAAACCTGTTTTCGCAGAAAACGATAAACGAAATGTGCAAGCTTTAAATTGGGGAAATACAAAAACCGATAGAAAAATGTAACACCCCCGTCGCAGCAGACCTGCGTACTCAGCGAATTTCCAGATCAGTAACATAATAATAATAATATGTGACAAGTTTTATCATTATCTGCCAATAAATATGACAAATAAATGTATTATTTGCCTATTCTCCATAAGATTAACATGGGAAAGAGTATGCAGGTTTGCTGCTGTGAGGAACGCTGAAAGTAGGTGTTTCTAGCGTAAAAAATTTATATTTTTACCATTTATATCAAGTTTCATCAACACCTGTCCACAAATAAAAGAGTTTACCCAAACTCTATATGATTAATATGGGAAAATAGTATGCAAGTTTGCTGCCATGATAAACACTTAAACTATTCGTATACGTAAGACACCGACCCAATCACTAGATGTGAATTCTGTGGCGGATGTGAAAGGGTGATGCATTTAAGAGGGCTTCATCCAACCTTCTACATAGATAACATTAGATTACCAATGGCAATTTTTTAAATTTTTTTTAGGAATTTTTTGCCAAGTATGGATGAGGATTGAGTGTAAGATGATTGTGGCGCGAACTTGTAGTCTTGTTACTGACTAAGGCTGTCACGTTCCTTAGACAGGACTGTTAATTAACCCAACAGTCAAAGGTATATCTAAGTTTAACGTGGAAGCAAAATTATTTCCCCATAAGATTAACATGGAAACTTTGAAGGCGTATAGGGTAGAGATTAGAGGGAAAATTGTCACAAAAACTATTAGACCTTCCTATTTTAGGCCTAAAGAACCAGTATACCGAATTTCAGCCTCCTAGGTGATCGGGAAGTGGGAGAATTAGTGATGAGTGAGTGAGGGCTTTGACGTTTATATATACAGATTTAGTTTAGTGTTTTTTACTTATTTTGACTCCATGTAAATATTTAGTCATACTAATAACTATCTCTCTTAACCCTGAGGCATACAACCCTTAGAAAGTACGGATTACCTAAACATTAACCTAAAAAGTCAAATAATTTTTTCCTATAAACTATAGAACTATTTTCTCCATTTAGAAACTGTTTAAGGTAGTTCTATGTCACAGAGGGAAGGTTTCTCTAGTTCACGCACTTATTTTATAGATTGTGTAGGAATTTTACAACAGCAAAACTCATAAAACTCAAATTCGTCATTGTTCGCTATTGTTCTAATGTAGTTAACTCGACGTTTTATCTGATTGATTGCAGTGTATAAACCACACGATATGTACGATATGTAGGTTAGTCGTAATCAACGCTGCTATTAGTGCTAATATTAGACCTACAAACATGACTAGCTGCAAGAATTTTAAACTTATAACCCTTTCAGTGCCAACGTCCGTATATACGGACGTCGGCAAAACGTGCAAGAAGAGCCAGCGTCCGTATATACGGACGTCCAAAAAAATTAATTGAAAAAAAATTCATTTTTTTCAAAAGATTTTTTATATTTGTGTTTAGGATATAAAGAGCACATTAAATATAATTATTTAAGTTAAAATGTTATCTCTATATATAAAATTGAATGTATGTCTGTCTGTATGTATGTATGTCCTTTATGCGTTGCCAAACTACTCATCCGATCGCCATGAAATTTTAGGAAGTTGCTCTATATGTGTCCGGGAAGGTTTTAGTGAAAAAATATTTTCGAAAACCCCATAAGTTTCCATTTTATGGCGTTTTAAATTTCTAATGTTAACCTTATGTAGAGTAAGTTTGTTTACAAATTGTCTACAATGACATTTGATTTCTTAGCTACAGCTGATTGGTTTACTTTCCATTAGCAATACCGTATGCTTTACTATCCAATGCCATCTGAATCATTCATTAATGTTAAACTATGAAGTACATCTGTACTGTAAAAAATGAACAGCTTTATTCACCACGTTAATAGTTAACGGTTTTGGGGGATTATGTATTTATATTTTTATTTTCTGTCTGATTAAAGTCACGTGTTTATATGATAATTACAATGTTTATATTATTACGTTTATTATAATAATCTGCTGTTGTATATCTTTCCTATAAAAGCCGTATTACAGTTAGGTTTCGTTTGGGTTTGGATTGGATTTTAAAATTGTGAGTTAATCCACTCAGATTTATTTGTTTTATGGGAATGATATTAATATGTTTTATCGTTTCAGTATTGTTATTCACTATGACGCGACCCATAATACATAACCTTTCACAATGAAGCCGTATTGCTATTCGACTTCAGAACACGGCCAAACTTAAAGTTAACATGTATTTACTGACAGGCGTTACGAAGTTCGCCGGGTCAACTAGTTAAATATAATTATTTAAGTTAAAATGTTATTCTCAGTATTTTTGACTGCAGTCCACATCAACTTTTGTTGTTTGTTTACTTGTTTAGGTAGCAGTGAGACTTAAGAAGTTTGAGGTTATTATTATTGTTTGTTTAGTTTCTTTTGTAAATTAAGTGTATTTATTCACCTGTCAATGATAAAACAATTCTTAGAGTGTTAAAAAGGTGATAGTAATTTTTCCATGAGTAATTTGAGTGGGAGTGATGAGTTGTCAAGTTTAGGCTTTGACAACACGGACAGTGATCCAGATGTTTATCCTGATAATCAGAAACTCTTAAAAGTAATAATCAGAATAGTTTGAATCATTTTATTCATTTACTCAGCTATAGAACAAGTTCAAATTCCATGTCTAATGTAAAATATTTTCAAGTGTGATTAATAGTTTCAGTAACTTATGGAAAAACCAAAACTCACGATATTTTCTAAAATAATCACAAAAACTTTATTTTTGAAAATAAATGTTCAAGCCTTTTGCATTTATGTACAAAACTAAGTATAGTTCAAGTATATTTATTTTATCTGTTACATTTACCTAACTTATTTATGAACAAAACAAAACCAAAAGTATCCATTTTATACTTTTATACAATAAATAATAAAACAATGACAGTTTTTCTCAAACAGCTAAAAACTGCTCATTTTAACCTGGAATTTCTTGCACACGCTATACGAGTAACACCTGGCACTGAAAGGAAATAAACTAGAGTTAACTGACGGACTTCGTACCGCCTTAGTTTAAAAAACATTCAAATGATTAGATTAGATTATTCAATGGTGACCGGGACCAAGGTAGGTATTTTTAGCCAAGTATGAATGAGAAACGAGTGTAGGATGATTGTGGCGCGATCTTGTAGTCTTGACTAAGGCTGACATGTTCCTTAGACAGAACTGATAATTTATAGCCCAACGTGGAATCCGAACCACGGCCTCTGAATTACGAACTGGTCTAATTATGAGGATGGTCTTTGTGGATTACCGTGTTATTCAATAGTGTGGACGTTAATCCACATAAAAGAACACCACACCCACCGACCATCGCTCACAACTATCCACAATTCGTGACCTCCAAGCAGCTGGATTACAGGACGTCGCCACCGTACCAGTCAATGGTATACGGTAATACAGTATATGAACAGTTACAGATATCGTGTTGTTAATAGTTCGATTTCTGTGATTTTACTCTCTAGTGAATTTTTTTGAGATTGAGTTCGAAGAAGTACAATTATAATTCGAATTGTATTCTCTCTAATCTCTATAAATCAAACAGCTGATTGTTCAATTTTCGCAAAAAGCTATAAGTCTCATTGCAGTATAACAAGTTATGACATCTATCTATCTATTTATATACATAAAATTAGAGTTTTGTCTGTACATTGCTCAGAATGATTCATTTTTTAGTTATTTTTACTTTTCGTGCGTTAGAGAAGCCGAAACCGGTCTTATCTTAATTTTTGTCTGTTTGTCTGTGACGCTCCAGGAGGCATTTTACGCCGTCTTCTCCGAAAAAAACCCCGGAGAACTGATAACAATTACATTTTCATACTTTAATTTCTTACATTCTCTACATTCCAGAGAAGGTTTTTAAAGGCTTAAAAGTGTCCGCCGACCCTTGAAAAGAAAATAACGAGCATTTAAAAACCCACTTTTTACACAATGTTGGTCGCATTTTGCTTCGGTTTTTGAATAACCTTAATAATGATTTAATAGAAATAAACACAATCAGCAGTCAGATCAATATTAGTTAGTTTATATTGGTCATTGATTTTAAACCCATTTCGAAATCATACTATATTAAAAAGTTATTTTAACGTATAACTAATTATAATAATTGTATAAAGTTCTAATCTATTTAATCGTAAAGTAATGCTAAATAATAAAGCTGGGTATCGATTTATTTTCTTTGTATTGATTTGTTTAGGATTTCAGGTTTACATTTTGGTATGATTATCTTTCTTCATTAAACTGAATCCTACAACCCGTACAAAGGACGGGCTTAGTGCTAGTTATAAATAAACACAATAATAAATAACAAGTTGAAATTACTGTGTGATTCTTATTTTAGTATTCCTATAAACTTTTTATGTCAAAAATTCCGTGTTGTGATGGTAATTAAGAATGTATACTTAAGTATGTGGTTTAATAGTTTTTTCACTTTTAATACGGATATATTAAAAAAATATTGCACATGTTGTCACAAAAAGACAATGTGTTTTGAAATTAGAAGCATCAGTTGTGTTAAGGCGTGGGATAGGCAATACGAGAGCTGCATCGGTTTTGCCTACAGAACCTTTGCAGGCGCTTCGATTTCTCCTCATCGGCATTTCTCACACATTTGCTAGTAGTGGTCGTCTATAAACATTTTAAGCCTATATTAGATACGATTTCGGACCAACTAGTATTTATGATAGTTCCAAACACCAGATAATCCTCTTCAATGCTTAATAATACTAGTATTTTGTCTAGTGTTTCAATTTTTTCTTTTGAATATATCTATACTAAATTTAACTAATAATGGGATAAAAAAATAGCAGTAAAAAACTAAATTTGCATTTAATATCTGCCAGGAACCATACAATGCGTAAGATATTGTTTAGTATTTAGAAAAAGGAGCTTTGAACTTTAAAATTAAGTATTTTTTAATAAGAAAGAATAACAATTATTTTATTATGATAACGTTGGGTAACGCCAAACACTACAAAATTAATATTCATTCCCCAACACATATAACGAAACATATAATGAAAAATAATTGGGCCTACTGGGCTTTTAATTATTTAAAAAGATTAAAACACCATTTAGCTACAAACTGATACAGTAGTAGTGTGAAAAGGTCATCTACTAATGTGAATTATGACATTACATGAGAGATTCAATGCCAGTGTGAATGAGTACATTTTCAGTCTCAATATTTTTAGTGCCTGTTGATTTCTGTTATTGTTTTTCGAAAAACACGAATGTGAAAAATGATTGTTCACGTAAGTATGTGGCACTAAACATCATAAAAAAGTTCATTGCAATGTTAGCAAGATCAGAATGATACAGGAAGTGCCAGCCGCTTCGATGCGACGTTATCTTGCTTCCCTCAATACTAAATTCAGGTAATAACTAGATATAAAAAAATGTCCTTTCAAATGACACAAAATACAAGGTTTAATGGCACGACACAACTTCACAATGATTGACTTTATGGAAAAGAGTGAAAAAATGTAAGGTACTACGACATCAAGGCAGGTTAAGGCGGGTACTGCAGACTCTAAGGCGGGTACTGCAGACTCTAAGGCGGGTACTGCAGACTCTAAGGCGGGTACTGCAGACTCTAAGGCGGGTACTGCAGACTCTAAGGCGGGTACTGCAGACTCTAAGGCGTGTACTGCAGACTCTAAGGCAGGTAATGCAGACTTCAAGGCAGGATTTCAGGCACTAAGGCGGGTACTGCAGACTCTAAGGCGGGTACTGTAAACTCTAAGGCGGGTACTGCAGACTCTAAGGCGGGTACTGCAGACTCTAAGGCGGGTACTGTAAACTCTAAGGCGGGTACTGCAGACTCTAAGGCGGGTACTGCAGACTCTAAGGCGGGTACTGCAGACTCTAAGGCGGGTACTGCAGACTCTAAGGCGGGTACTGCAGACTCTAAGGCGGGTACTGCAGACTCTAAGGCAGGTAATGCAGACTCTAAGGCAGGTACTGCAGACTCAAAGGTAGGTACTGCAGACTCTAAGGCCGGTACTGCAGACTCTAAGGCCGGTACTGCAGACTCTAAGGCCGGTACTGCAGACTCTAAGGCCGGTACTGCAGACTCCAAGGCCGGTACTGCAGACTCTAAGGCAGGTACTGCAGACTCTAAGGCGGGTACTGCAGATTCTAAGGCGGGTACTGCAGACTCCAAGGCAGGTACTGCAGACTTCAAGACAGGTACTGCAGACTCTAAGGCAGGTACTGCAGACTGTAAGGCAGTTACTGCAGACTCCAAGGCAGGTTCTGCAGACTCCAAGGTAGGTACTGCAGACTCAAAGGTAGGTACTGCAGACTCCAAGGCAGGTACTGCAGACTCCAAGGTAGGTTCTGCAGACTCCAAGGCAGGTAGTGCAGACTCCAAGGTGGGTACTGCAGGCTCCAAGGTAGGTACTGCAGACTTCAAGACAGGATTTCAGGCACTGAGGCGGGTACTGCAGACTTCAAAGCAGGTAATGCAGACTCCAAGACAGGTACTGCAGACTCTAAGGCCGGTACTGCAGACTGTAAGGCAGTTACTGCAGACTCCAAGGCAGGTTCTGCAGACTCCAAGGTAGGTACTGCAGACTCCAAAGTAGATACTGCAGACTCCAAGGCAGGATTTCAGACACAGGCGGGTACTGCAGACTCCAAGGCAGGTTCTGCAGACTCCAAGGTAGGTACTGCAGGCTCCAAGGTAGGTACTGCAGACTCCAAGGCAGGATTTCAGACACTGAGGCGGGTACTGCAGACTCTCAGGTCGGTACTGTAGACTGTAAGGCAGGATCTCTAAACAGGTATTTCAACTCTCAGCTCAAATCAAAAACTTAGGCAATATTTTCATATCCAATATTAATTAATTTACTGCGTTTAGGGGAATGAATGAACCCCACTAATGTTTCATCATAACCCTTGTTGAAGATGGTCTATGACGATGACACAGAGTGGGTCCCGCATTATAAGAAGTCGAAACTCTTCTCGGGGGAAACAAGAAAAAGGCGAGAAACATCGAACATCCGCCTGGCGAAAATACGATCACTGGAAAAGGTAAATATGTTTCATTTATTTAATAGTTAGTTAATATTTCGTATCGAGAGCTAAAAATATTGTTTTGTTGATCTTGTTGTGTTCGTTGAAACGATTGAGAGCTGGCAAGACGTACTCAGATGAGGTAAAAACTATATTTTTCATCACACTAAGTATACAATATATGCAGTGTATACTATAATAATAGGTAACAGTTGATTGACACATACTTTCTCCCTAAGTTAAACATAAAAAGGTTTGTATTTAGGTCTACTTCCCCATGGGAAATAGGTTAGATCATGGATATGTCTAAACTAATTTTTTCTGTTCATCTAAACAGCAAAATATGACGTCACTAACCAACAATATGACGTAACCGTTTCAAATTTTGGTCGCGCAAATTTCCAACATTCCCCAGAGCTAAGAAATGTCCATGTCAAAAATACAGCATTAAATAAAACTACAAAATGCTTTGTTCTTTAAATAAATATCCTTCATAGATTCGTTTTTTTTCAAAAATAATCAAACATTTCTTTAATTAATAACAAGAGAAAACAGGTTAAAATAATTGTTAGAATATATTTGGAGACGTAACCTCGTTACCTCTGGAACTGTTAAAAATGACTCAAAATACTAAGTTAGTTACTGAAATGGCAATCTGTCCAGGACCGAGTATTTTAAGCCAAGTATGAATGAGAGATGAGTGTTAGATGATTGTGGCGCGATCTTGTAGTCTTGTTACTGACTAAATTTGACATGTTCCCTAGACAAAACTGATAATTAATACCCCAACAGTCAATGGCATATCTAAGGGGCCTACAGATTATTGTGGAGTCCGAACCACTGCCTCTGAATAACGAACTGGTCTAATTATGAGGATGGTCTTTGCGGATTAACGTAGTATTCAATAGTGCGGACGTTAATCTACACAAGAGAACACTACACCCACTGACCATCTCTCACAACAATCCACAATTCGTGACCTCCAAGTAGCTGGATTACAGGACAGTTTTGATAGCGTCAATCAAATTGTTTTATAGAATTCAGAAATTTGAAATCGTTAATCCATAGTAAAAAATATTTTGTTTATATTTAAATGCTCCTAACTTTAATACCCCGATGATTTCAGAAATGTGGGTGGTGTCTTTTTGTTTGTTTTATAAAGGACTAAAATCTTTTAATTCGTTTTTTACAAATTTTAATTTCACGTGTTTTGGGGAGTTTTAAGGTTTTAATATATCCTTAAAATTAAAAATTAAAAAAACAGTGCTGTGAGATACCGTGGATTGTGACCTACATATTAAATTTTATGAAAATCTGATTAATTTTCTCGTCTCTATGCTTCTGCAATAGGCCATTTGGGGTCACAATTTCGTTAATGTTTGTTTAAAATCCATTGAAAACAGAAATTCACAAAAACACGAACACATAACACTTACACGATACCGGGACATTTAAAAAACATAAACTTTGTAAGATATGCAACGAGGATGACAGCAGGTTGGTCTAGACATTTTAGGATTCTAAACGAACATTGATGAATTTGTGACACTAAATAAAGACATTCCATGGCCTGGGATGTCTAGGATTTGAAACTGTAGTCTCTATAAAGATAAAAATTATTGTGTCTGTCTTCCTGTATGTCTTTTATGCGTTGCACTGAACTACTATTAATTTCTATATGTATATAGGAAGTATTGTGAAAAAAATTTTTCGAATATTATGTTTTTTTTTTAAATTTTCTAATGTTTCCTATGGGAGTTGTGTTTATGTGTTGTACAATGAATATTGATTTTTAATGAAATTTGATTTGTATAATACACGTATTGCTTTTATTTTTTCAAGAATAAGTAGTTACATCTAATGTTCTGAATCATCCAAATTTTAAAAAATTGATTATAAAAAATGAACAGTTTATTCATATAGTTCGTGTCTGATTAGGGGGTTATGTGTTTATATGTACTTTTATTATTCACGATAATAAGTCATGTGTATATCTAAAAAATAACAAATGTTTTTAATTATTTGTTAGTTTGGTTGGAAAAGTTATTTCCAAAAAACGCAGATTTTTTGTTATTTTGTGGGAAAATGTATATTTTTTCCTTATTTTGTTTTATGATTGGTTATTATATCCCGACAAAAACTTTCCGTAATGCTATTGGATTTATATACATGAACATTAAATTTAAGTTAGTGTTACGAAGTTCGCCGGGTCAGCATAAAGATAAAGATACTTTCGAGCAAGGTATTAAACCATTTATTCATTTATAGTATACTTTGTCACTGAAGACTCACTTTTTCACCCGAGGTCAAGTTTAAGGGCACAGCTTGTGTAGCTGTGCCGCCTTGTGTAGGCGGCAGACGAGTCAGCTGTCGCATCTTTTGTCGCTTCTCATATCATATCTGCACATGGCGCTGACTCGGCTTTCTACTCATCTGTCGAATCGTTGCCGCCTCTGCTACGTGCCATTTCATAGCCAATAAAGTCTTTGAAGTAACGTACTTAATTATTTAAAGTAGTATTGACTTGGACGGTGGCGACTTCCTGTAATCCAGCTACTTGGAGGTCACGAATTGTGGATAGTTATGAGCGATGGTCGGTGGGTGTAGAGACCAGATCGTAATTCAGAGACAGTGGTTCGGATTCCACGTTAAACTGTAGGTCCTTTAGATATTCTGTTGGGATATTAATTAACAGTGCTGTATAAAGAACATGTCAGCCTTAGTCAGTAACAAGACTACAAGATCGCGCCACAATCATCCTTCACTCGTTTCTCATTCATACTTAAAATGCCTACATCGGTAGGTCGCCATTTCAGAAAAGTAATCTAATCTAATTTAAAGCATAATAGGCTACGGTACTATTTGTAGTTTTTATTACAACTATAGTACTACTTACGAGTACTGTAGTTAAGTTTAAAATTGGCCTAAGAAACACGAGGCGGTTTTCGCCGAGTCGGTGCGTCCACCAATGAGTGAATGGGTTTCACTCAATTGAGTGAAACACACGATAGAAGCGGCGGCGGCGACCGAGGCGGTATCCGGTTTTTACATTAACACCTCACAACTTCCGATTTCCGGTGGCTTCCGGTGGATGGGCGGTTATGCTATGGTTATGCTAACCGTAAAAATAATATAAAAAATGCTATTGTAAAGTAATGTATCGCTTTACTTAGGGACGGAAATAGACGTATAAAGCATGATTATCGTTGCTTAAAGTCATTGCAGAAAACAGCTGATTACATTGTAGAGTACTACAATGTAGCCTTATAATAGTTTCAAGACTGCAATAATTACATCCAGCCGGTACGCTAAGTACTTGGTGTTTTGGTGAGAAAACTTTTCGTTGTAGGGAAATCTTCGTAAGTCGCAACTATAAATTCCGAAACGTTGTTCAACCGGAAATCAAACAAACTCGTGACAAAAACAAAGATATGAGTCAATAATCTATTTTACTATAAAATGTATACAGAAATATTAACGAAAACGTGTTCAAGACAAGGGATATACTAACGAATCCACCTATGATTGTTTGTACCGGAAAGAGAGCTAAATTAATCAAAATTTAGTTCATCCGGTTGGAACACCTTTTCAATATAAGATAAATATTTCTAATTTCTAACTAGCCAAAGTACCCGTTCTTCGCACGGGCTAAAAAGTCTGATGAAAGGTGTAGGCTCTACTGATACATTTAAGGTATTGTTAATTTATTCTTCATTGTTTACAAAATGACAAAACAGGAGTGTCTACAACATTTCAAAGTAACATATGTCAAATATTGGGAGAGGATAAGGATTAATGTAATAGAGACAGTCGTCGGAAAAAAAACTTAAAATCTACCATTCCGCTATTTCAAATAATTCACTAATTTCGATCCAGCAGTTTATCTGAAAAATCAACTTTATTTCTTCTTCTTCCCGAACTGTCAAAATATAGTGCAAACGGATGTTGTCATTAGAAAATGTAAACAATGAACCCTAGGCCGGTCACGGCAGCTCTTTCTTCTTCTTCTCCTTCTTCTCGAACTGTCAAATTTTAGTATTCACAGCTGTTGACAATCAAGTAATTTTATGTTTTCATTCTCTAAAAATGTAAACATTGAAACTTGGGACGTTCACAGGGCGTAGCCCGAGAGGATTTTAAGGAAATGAGTATGCCTATGTGTTGCATGAGTTTAAGATCTGTCTTTGTGTAAAATTTCAAACTGTTTGGTTCAGTATTTTTTGCGTTCACTTGCCACAACAAACCCACAAACACACAAACCCACAAACAAACATACAGAAACCACCTCTTCTTTATAATATTACTAGCCAAAGTACCCGTTCTTCGCACGGGCTAAAAAGGCTGAAAGGTGTAGGCTCTACCGATACATTTAAGGTATTGTTAATTAATTCTTCATTGTTTACAAAATGACAAAACAGGAGTCTACAACATTTCAAAGTAACATATGTCAAATATTGGGAGAGGATAAGGATTAATGTAATAGAGACAGTCGTCGGAAAAAAAACTTAAAATCTACCATTCCGCTATTTCAAATAATTCACTAATTTCGATCCAGCAGTTTATCTGAAAAATCAACTTTATTTCTTCTTCTTCTTCTTCCTGAACTGTCAAAATATAGTGCAAACGGATGTTGTCATTAGAAAATGTAAACATTGAAACCTAGGACGGTCACGGCAGCTCTTTCTTCTTCTTCTTCTCCTTCTTCTCGAACTGTCAAATTTTAGTATTCACAGCTGTTGACATTCAAGTAATTTTATGTTTTCATTCTCTAAAAATGTAAACATTGAAACTTAGGACGTTCACAGGGCGTAGCCCGAGAGGATTTTAAGGAAATGAGTATGCCTATGTGTTGCATGAGTTTAAGATCTGTCTTTGTGTAAAATTTCAAACTGTTTGGTTCAGTATTTTTTGCGTTCACTTGCCACAACAAACCCACAAACACACAAACACACAAACCCACAAACAAACATACAGAAACCACCTCTTCTTTATAATATTATAGATAAATATCCTTGCATTGTGAGTTTTAAAGCGTATAAATAAACGAAATCATATGGGTATTGGAATTTTAATGAAGTTTTTGATAAAGGTCCCTAGTGTTTTCGTTACTATACATTCCGATCCACCGGAAATAACGATAAACCGGAAATGGTTTAAATTTAAAATATTTTCATTTGCCATTGTGGTAAAATAGGTACTGAACATGAATAGTATTTGTATTTATTCTTAGTGTAAATTTAGATTTATTAAAATTATGTGCACGATAATATTATTCTATATTTTTTCAAACTAAATTTTTACAGATTAAAGAATTAGGAAGAGAGGAGTATATCACCCAAAAGCTTGATGAAGGCAAATTTGGTAATAATGATTATGCAACAATCCGTAATGATTTGGCATTTGTTGATTCCATAAATTCTGGATATAAAGTGGACAAAAATGTTTCTGATTTTGATAAGCCTATTCTGAAATTGATCAGGTGTGATGTTAAACCTGGACAAGGGCTAAACCCACCAAATCCAACGAGGCCCCAAAAAAGCAACACACAGCTTCAAGGAAAAGATAAAAAATTATCTAATATAATTCTTAATAAGTTTACGTCAAATTATATGATCAAAGGAGGTAAAATGGTTGTTAAAAAAACTGTTATGCAATTTCTGCAAAAAGGAAAAAGTGCAGATCGTACCAAAAGACACTATAGAAAGAGGAAAAGAATCAAACCCCGCTTGAATGTGACAATCCCTGAGAACAAGCTTTTCCCGAAGAAAAAAGGGTTTAAATTTCGCTCTAAAATAAGAAAAGAACAAAAATCTACGTTAAAAAATATTGAAACTATAAATAAATCTCACTTTAATAAAACGAATGTCAAATTAATATGTAAAATTAAAGAAAACACCCGTAAGAAAAAGTTTCAGCTTTCAACCTGTCAAGTGGGTGATGACATATTAGACTCTCAACTAGAAGTTTCAAATGGTAAATCATCAACATCTTTAAACACAGATCATTGCTCAAATCCAATCATACCCGATCATTCGAGTAAAAACATTACGGATGTTTCTTTAATGTTGAAAGAACATTTTGAAGCAATTGAAAAGATTTTGGAAAATATTACACAGAGATCTAAAGACAAAACACTGCGTAAAACGAAAACAAATAAAAGCTCTGAAGATAAAAGAGAAACTACATTCACAGAAGAAACTACACACAAAGAAACTAATTTTACAAAGGATGGTCCTATTCCTTGCTACAGGATTGACAAGAAAGAAGAACCCAGCGGGAAACTAGTTTTGAAGTTCAAACTTAAGTCTCCATCTTTCAATGAAGATGATGAACGTTTAAATAAAGCTGATGAAATCACAAGTGTCAACCCCTCAAAGAGTTTAGATGATGTAAATAATACTTCAGACAAAGTAATAAGTCTAAATCCTTCCAAGGATCCAGACATCTTTGCATATTTTTGTTCTAGCAATCTCAGTACTGACCAAGTAAGGGAGAAAATTAATAAAAGCTTGAAAAAACAAAACACAATTTTATCAACACCTGCGATTGATGGACAAGAAAATGATAAATCCAACAAATATTTAACTTCTTTTGATGGAACTTTTTACTCCTATCGCTCTTCTCTCATCGAAAATAATTTACAAAAGATAAACATAGTAAGAACTGACAATGAAGATCCATACGAACAGCGTTACGAAGACCTCGCACTTTTTTACAATAAAGTTTTTGATGATACCATCAACGAGTGGTGTTCGGAAATGGGTCATGTACTCGAGTATATTGTTGTCAATGAAAATCGTTTATTTGATAAATCAGCTGTTTCTGAGTATAAAAACTTTAAAAGTGCTTTTAGCGAAATTGGTCAAGAAAGAATAAGGAATTTGAATTGCCTGTTTTTAAAAATATATAGGAAAATATTTCAAGTTTCAGAGAACATGAAACAACGTAAAATACTGCTAATAGCTTTATTTGTGAAATTGAAAGATAGCATTTCAAAAATTGCAAACAGACCTTGGACGTTAAAGGAAACGAGGCTTAATTTGATGACGTATTTGACTCAAGACGTTCTCATTCTACCTTCGGTGAGCGAAATGTTCTTCAAGCAAGAAGAGGCTTTCTTACAAGATTGTATGATGGTAGTAGATTACACTTTGAAGAACTCAAGTAGTTTTGAAGACGGTGGAAATGACAAAACAGCAAGTATATCTGTAGGAAACAAGAATCAGGTTGTTTTAGATGTACCGGTATCTGGTTATGACCAGAATAGCTGCAAGCCAACACCTGAAATAGCAAGAAGTTGTGTACCGGTACATTTCTCAAGTGATATTCCAAAAATTTTAGAAAATCAAGTTGATGTGCCTAACAAGACTATCATCCATAAGAAAGACAATGAGCAACAACACTATCAACGGGTTCCCTCTGAAAATACAGAAGAGGAGTTTGCTGAAGATGTAAGTGACAGTGATGGAAATGTATGCCAAGCAAGAAAAAACTATAAGCTAGTTCAGGCTTTGCACGAAACTCTTAAAAACAGTTCTGCAGACAATGTGGAGAAAATAGTTGAACATCTTAGGTTCGGGGATATTGATTTGAATATAGCTAGCTGTAAATTAAAGGAAATAATAAATGGTTCAGATCCACAACATTAATTGTGTGACAAAATAGATGAATTGGTACAAAAGTTTTGAACTCTGTTGTAGGTATGTTTCAACAAGAATTTTAATAGTTTTTTAATGTTTAACTAAAACTAATCTATAGGCGTAAAATGTAAGTAATTGTAATACTATTATTGTAATACTTTATTAGTAAATACGGTAGGTCTATCTATAAAATCAGTACCAGAAGTATTACACCAAACAAATACTGTTGATCTTTTTATGCGGAACTCAATCAATTTATTTTCGAGCATACAGAGTCTCTTTTTTTATAATCTACTTACAAAAATTTAAAATAATAATTTCTACAAAATGTTTAAATTGCAAACATTGTAAATATGAAACAGAAATAAATATGGCAGTAGAGTTAAACAAATTTACAGGAGTTATTGTGTTTATATACAAATAATTTTATTAAAATATTTAGATTTTATACTTAATGTATGTGTTTTTATTTAAAATTCCAAGTGCTCGCAAATTTTGAGCGCATGCTATCTTGTGTCGCCCCGCTAGTTTGAAGGTGGAGTGTTTTGGTTATTTGTTGCGTTATCAATATAGTTTTTGTATTGCGCATGATAGATAAATATAGTATTATTGACAACATGATAAAATTAATATCTGTAACTTAAACTTTCAATTTTTATCGTAAATTATTTAGTTATCTCCTGAAAACGGGAGGAATTTCTCCACCTCCAAAAACGTTGAGTAGTTAAAACCACAGACACGATGGAAAAGTCTAATAAAAGATATTGAATAATTTATCTTGTTTCATGTTTGAACTTTCAATAGAAAATATAATTCATACGACCCTAACCCACTCTGGTGACTGTAAAGTGAATATTTTGATGAGTGTAACTGATTTGATGACATAAGTAGCTTTGGTTCTGACAAATATCAGCTGATTCGTCAGGATTTGCCAGGATAGCTCAACAAAGACAGCTGGGTCCAGTACCCAGCATCACATATCAAATCAAATCAAATATTCTTTATTCCGAGACATATTGTACAGAGTTACAATAGTGTATAGGCTGCGTCAAGTAGACTAAAATTAACCAACTACAAGGTTTTTACATTGAAGTATTCATCCAAGTTATAAAAACAATGTTCAAGGAGAAATTTCTTAATAAATATTTTAAAATCATTCAAAGACAATTTTTTAACTTTTTCAGGTAACTCATTGTACAATTTAGTACCAGTGAACTTAAAACTTGCTTGAGTAATGCTATACTTACACCTTTCAATCGTAAGTTTTTTACGGTTTCTAGTCCCATAAATATGAACATATTTGTTGCACAAAAACTTATCCAAGTTATTTTTAACATACAAAAGACACTGAAAAATGTATACACAAGCTAATGGCATCACAGAAAATTTCTTAAATATAGGTTTACAATGAGTACGTGGTGAAGCACCAGCTATCAGTCTCATGGCTCTTTTTTGTAAAACAAACAAGGAGTTAGCATAGCTACTATTGGCCCATAGGATGGCACCATAGTTCAAATGACAATGAACATAACTAAAATATACAATGAGTAGAACATCATTAGAAACAATTGATTTAAATTTTCTTAACAAAAACAATCCTTTAGAAACTTTGGATGATACATAATCAATATGAGAATTAAATTTCAGATTATTCTGAAGCATTATACCCAGAAATTATTTTGATTTTGCCTGGGATCAAACCAACATCTTTCAGATTTGAAGCTGGTACTGGTATCTGCCCATGTACCCAGCATCCCATCCATTAATTGGACTGGTATGGTGCCCACCAGGCTAGGAATATTGAACTATACAACTGCATTCCCTATTAAATACAATTCAATTCAATTACAAACATTTGCTTTATTGAAAAACAAATTAATACATTAAACGCTTAGAAGTAACATTGGGATGGGTTAAGGTCAAACATGTTTACCAATCATAATTTAATCCACCATTTGTTCCATATGATTTCATACTTCCATTTGACATCTTAACAGCTTCACAAGTCTCGTCCAGAAGGGGGAAACTCTTGACAACTTGGTGTAGCCACTCGGAAAAGTAGCAGACATCTGTGTACACGTTCATGAAGTGTTTGGTGCCACACTTGACCTGACCGTAGTTGTCCACAGTCTGCAAAGCAAACTCAATTATTCTCTAAAGAAAATAGAGCTATTACCTTGTTCGTTATTACAAGATGTTATGAGGTCCCTAAATTCCAAAAACCCATTCATTCAAGACATGTAGGTCTATGTATATATAATATGGGATGTGTATAAGTGGTTTTAATAGACGAGTAGCAACTAAATTTAAGTAGGTACAAACTTTTAACCCTCCAAGTGCTATGACTTTACTTTTAATTTTTAATTTGTATGCAACTCTTCTTAAAATACTAAGTATACAAAAAAAACACAAAACATGCCCCTCACTGCAATCTCAATTAAGCCTACAAATACCACCAACTTCCACCCAAGCCGGCCACCATTTATTTAAGGTGGGCCTTCCACTTCACTTAACCACACATTTGCAAGCGAAATTGGGATTGCTCATAGTTGGGACTCGAACCCTCGTTTCTCAGAATGGCTTCAACCGCTGTACTCGTCAGCACAGCGGTCTACCACTACACCAAAAGGACCACCGTCTGAAAAAGCGCTTATTTGGCTATAAAAGCATACTCTAGCAGCAAGCTAAAGAACTCGAGCAGCAGAAAAGGGAACTATAGGAGTAGTTGCATGTATTAGCTCGCAGATGGCGGCACCATGATGGTTATTGACGAGTTCTATAGCGCTATAATGGAACATAAGACTTCAGTTATCTTCTTTTGACGTAAAAAAACCTGATAGCCAATGCAAAGTTGTGCCATCGGCAACTAAAAAACATCACCTATGCGGATGTAACAGTACACTGTTGCTCAAGATAGCTTTGTGCGATGTCTAGCTACACTCACAGTACGACATCAAAATAGACCTGAATCTCGGTCCGATTCCTCGTTATCACTTTTCGGCAAACTACTTTTCGAACATGTGAGTTTATCTCCAGCAATGATCGCGATCACGTAAAAAATAGGCCTGATACTGATACCTATAATACCTGGGGGAAAGATTGCACTGCGACCTATGAGATCCATTGCGCCCCCCAAACTAGTTTCCAGTTCCTGCCTAGAGAACCCCTCCTAGTCTTAACACCTTAAGGAAGTTTAGTATTATGTGGGGATCTAACTTTGGGAACTGTTCAAATGCCACTTGGTGTATTCTCAAGCTTCTGGTCCTCCTCTGACCTACTGCCTCACATTCAGCCAGTAGGTGTCTAGGTGTTTCTTCCCCTGATTAACGCAGAAGCAAGAGTCGCCCTCTTGAACAATGTTTATCTTTCTCAGATAACCCCTGAGCCTACAGTGTCCGATTAGAAACCCTGTCAGCATCCTTAATTTGTTTTCCTTAGCCTAATCATGGTCTCAGACCTTCTTGCATTATGCCCTCCAAGCATTTCCTTGGCCTGACGGCATCCTGGAAGATCAGTCCAGACTTTCCCTCTGGTTTCTTCGTCTTCCTTGAACTTTTTTTGAAGAAGGGGTCCTCCAATACACAACCTGGCTCCGGTCCTACAAAGGGGGTGGCTGCCCCTGCCCACGCCAGCTAAAAGCTAGGCCTACAGATGGCAATGTTTTATCATTGTTAATTTTTATGTGTCAAGTTTTATATTTCTAATGACGAGTCCATAACGGATAGAACATCGAACACTTGATGCAGTTAAGGCAAGATGAAGTGGAAAAACCTGTATGTGAACGATGATAGGGCTTAAGTAAATATTAATAATACACTGTTCGAGTCTAAAATAATGGATTTTTGCAACTTTACACTGTATTTTCGAAGGCTATATTGTTATGTGCGAGAAAGAGTCTATATCTTTGTATATGTTTTTATTGGTAGTTGTATTTGATCCAAACTCACACACAAAAAAATGAAACTGTAAAAGCCCTTCTGTGTGTGTGATTGTATGTACATACAGAAACAAATCAGGGTTGGGGGACTGGAATACTGCTGACACACACACACACACACACACACAGTGTTTTTAAGAAACTAACCTTGCAATTGTCACTCTTGTAGTAGAAGATGGTGCTCACAATTCCCCTGAGGAAGCCGTTGCACATCAGAGGTGCTCCATTGTCTCCAGCACACACACTCTTCCTCTTCTTTAGCGGTAAATCTTGTTTATCACAAACGAATATATTTCTCTGTCTCATACTGAAATTAAAAATTTAATTTAATCTTTACATTTTTAGTTTAAATACAAGATATTTTGAATGGGCAGAATAGAAAATTTGCTACGCCAAATGTCAGAATAAAATTATAGTATAACCCAACAAAGCTTAGGCATTGGAACCATTTTTGGTATTTAAAACATTCAGCACTCATGAGTGTCATGACAGAGTGCCAAGCTACATGCCAAGCAGAAAGGAGTTATCAGTCCAACCTCAACTGAATCCATCCAAGGTAAGAATTCATACTGGTTTTCCGAGTGCAAAAGAAACTAGGAGGAAGGTGCGATGACGCTGAAGCTGTTCACTTTGGGTATTAAAAATACTTACCAATAGTGGTACTCTTACAACTTCAGTTTTTGAATCCTATGAACTGTGATAAATACACCAGAAGGCCCAAGAGAAGATGGTGAAGACAGTGTGAAAAATATACCACAGGAGCAGAAATTGACGAGGACCAGAACAGGGGGGGATGGCGAGGTCAAACCCCTACTTGGGTACCAATGGTCATTGGGGTAAGAGTAAGTATGAACTATGATAAACCAGTCAGAAAGTTAATAGAATAAGTTACCAAAATATTAAAATTTAGGTCTCGGATAGTGTCTCAAACACTCATCTTCAACACAACTATTTTAAGCCATTTGAGTATACTTTATTAAAAAGCATTAATTAATTACTTGTGAACGGCTGTAGGTAATACTGCACCTCACAATTTATCTACGATCACAGTCTTTTTCCACTAAAGCCTGCTGATAGTTATATGCTTCAATGAATCTAGAGCAAATATTTAAGTTGATTTATATCTTCTAGCAAACTAACTTGATATAAATATTTTAGATCGAGTGTGATAGTATTTATGACTTTTTTGTACCTTAAGAAAAAGGGATTTTTTCTGGAAAAAAACACATTATTAATTTTGGTCAAACAGCTAAGAATTACTGTAACTATTAAATATTGGCACTCACATGTCCACGGGAGACTTGTAGGATCTTATCCACTCCAAGCAGTGACAGTGCTTGTTGACGACGTATTCTATCCGTTTGATACGTCCGTATTCCTCTCTATCGAACGCTTTTCCATAACCACGGACAGTGCATTGCCAGCTGGCTTCTTCTCCGTGGTGATCAACACTCACCACTACTGCGTCTTGGGCCGACTTTGCCTCTGTTATGTTCAATTGCAGGACCGCTACCTTCACATGATCGGATAGGGTGAAAGGCTCAGCCACCTGGGGTAAAATATTATGCAACGGTAAGCCTACATATTATAAGCCGGTGACTGGGATGGTAACGACATCCTGTAATCCAGCTACTTGGAGGTCACGAATTGTGGATAGTTGTGAGCGATGGTCGGTGGGTGTAGTGTTCTCTTGTGTGGATTAACGTCCGCACTATTGAATAATGCGTTAATCCGCAAAGGCCATCCACATAATTAGACCAATTCGTAATTCAGAGGCCGTGGTTTGGATTCCACGTTAAACTGTAGGTCCCTTAGTTGCAATCGGCTGTTGGGCTATTAATTAACAGTCCTGTCTAAGGAACATGTCAGCCATGTACATACCACAAGGTATGTATTTTAAGCCAAGTACCTATGGATGAGAGTTGATTGTAAGATGATTGTGGTGCGATCTTGTAGTCTTGTTACTGACTAAGGCTGACATGTTCCTTAGACAGGACTGTTAATTAATAGCCCAACAGCCGATGGCAACTAAGGGATCTACAGTTTAACGTGGAATCCGAACCACGACCTCTGAATTACAAATTGGTCTAATTATGATGATGGTCTTTGCGGATTAACGTAGCCTTCAATAGTGCGGACGTTAATCCACACTAGAGAGCACTACACCCACTGACCATCGTTCACAACTATCCACAATTCGTGACCTCCAAGTAGCTAGATTACAGGATGACGCCGCCATCCCAGTCATTATTATATTATTCATTGTAAATTGATCTCAGAGTTTAGTAAGAACACATAGCTATTTGTGTAACTAGAGCGCAATATACCCTAAAGCTAAAGATATATACTACCTGAAGAACCGCAATGTCGTCCACAAATTTCTGTAACCAAATATAGTCCGGGAAGATCTTGATATCTTTAATACTTCTGATTTGCGCTTGACCTTAAAACATAGAAAATAACAGTGACATGACATATTTCACACCTTTGAAAGCTATTTACATAAACTTAGTTTTAATAATGCAAAAAATAATACTAACATGTATTCAATGTCGTGTATAAAAATCGGAAGATGAGTTACGCAAGATGAGTGTGGTGGATTTAATCACAAATAATGAACATGTCAGCCTTCAGTATCATGACTACGTCACAATCATCATACACTCAATCCTCTTTCATACTTGGCTTCCCTAACTTGTAGTATGGTCGCCATTTCAATAACCTAATCTAATCTAACATATTGCTTTGTTGCTCACAAACCAACATTTCACCAGTAACAATATTTTTGACCAAGACTAGCAGAATTTACATCCATCAACTTTGTCCACCGACCGAGTACATAAAGTCACCTAATCCATCATTCTCCTCCTGTCTCACTCCTTTATTGTCGTAGAGTGCATATTGAAGGACTGAATACTATCTTTCCTGCCAGAGGATAGGTTTGCTTGGAATATATCTGCAGGTTTTGGAGCAAAATTGCGTACTGGAAATCCCGAAATAAACAACAAAAATTTATATTCAGATCAAGAATAACATTCTATTTACTGTAGCCATCAACGTAATACTTTGTGCATGTCAATGATGTCTAGCACAAACTGATCTACAGCATCTTTTGGGTACATCACCTGACGTAACGTCGTGATGTGCCTCTTCCAAACTGTTTGTCCCAGCTAATATCTGTAACACATATACAATATACTTCTAATCGAATTTTAAGTTTAATACTACTAACTATACCAATTTATGCCCAACTTTGGAGGAACATTATTCCTATACCGGTTTGTTGTTTGCTTCATACACTCTGATGTTGAAGTAGAGAAGCATTGATGGAGCTCTGAAGGTGATGATTTATTTTGATAGAGTTGTTTATTTTATGTTCATGTGCTCATGCTTTCCATGTAACACTAAATTAGTATTTATTTTGCATAATTGAATATGAGGAATCATAAATGAAATGAACCTTTATATTTTGTACATATTGATGATCACATTACTTCACATTATTTTGATCAAAACATGTTCTAAATTGTAATCCATATACCGTAATGAATAAGTGAAAACCTGATTTTTTAAAGTTATAACCGGAAATGTGATCCATGAAGCAAGACAGTTTAGGGTATATTCTGATCTAATTGCCCAAATGTTTCCAGTAGTTAATTACTATGGTCACCAACAGATTGCGTGGGCCGTATGAATGCGCCTATGCATTCTGTTAATGAAAACACCTTGCATCTCAAAATGTTGAGAAAGGCACTTACATCCTAATTTACTTCAGGTCTTCAAGTATGCGTACATACACTACAGGTACGGGCATTTGCATTTCTTCATGAAGAAAACATGTTCTTTTAACTTGTCAGAGTCTGGTTCTTATAAACTCAATTAGTATTTACCTATATTTTGTAGTTTTTGATCTTATGAAAGTGACCCTTAAAAATATTAATAGCTAGTGTTGTCAACGTACAATTATAGTTTTCTTTTTCTCCAATATCTTTCCGTCCAGATCGAACAAGCAATGCGCTGCCGTCAGAACCCAACTAGCGTCTATGATCACTCCGCTGCAGAATTGTTTACTATTGGTGAACAACACCATCACCGTGTACGGAGAGTTGGTAACGTTCATATTCGATGTGGAGGAAACACTTTTTGAAGCACCAAACACTAAAAGTGACACGAGTGTCAACTGCACTTCATTAACTAACATTATAAGGGCTAAAATTAGTATTTAGAAGATTTACAGTTTACTTATAAAAATAATACACTAAAAATGCTGATGTTTACATTTCTCTACAGTTAGAGACTGAAAACTGTCTCGGACTTTGAATAACACCGTGTTTACGATTACGATTTACGTGTGCAGACGATTCATAATTAATTAGTCAGTTGGTTTAGTCATTTGATGCATTTGATATTGGTTAACCATATTATTCTAAATCCAGGATCGAGTGTATAATACTCAAATGTTACAACTAAAACGACAAAAATTCTATTAAAACGTTCCTAGAGCAGTAAAAGTCGGATTATACTATAGACTATAGACCAAAGGCAAACTATAGGTATAGACCTATAAAGGCAACTGAAAACGAGAATTCCACAAGATTTTTTGCCATGTGTGGATTATAAAGGAGAGATAATGAATGACAACATTTTGTAAATCCCATCATATTCGAAGTTAAAAACTATTCATTCCAATCTGATGTTAATTTAGGGTGTTTTCAAATTAAGCGAACCAAATGATTGTTCTTAAAATATATATTTTTACACATAATGTGCATATTGTGTACCACTGATCCACTATAAAAACATTTGAAAAAATGATGAAGTTGTATCAATGCACCTCCAATTATTCATAAGAATATTATGGGGAAAGAGTAAATAGGTTTGCTGCTACAAGGAACAACATAATTTCGATATTTCAACATGCAGTAGGATACCCTCAACTAGATTAACTGTATGCAAAGTGCTATCACTATTATATAAAATAAAAAAGATCCATAACAAATTATTATAGAAATAATAAGATTGGTAATAAGAATTCTTTTTAACTTTTAAGAAGTCTGGGGCGCATTGCAGCTCTATTCCCCCCTTCACCCATGGCCTCCCACCAAAGAATATTGAAAGATATCTTTTTTGCCTTATATCTTATTTGTCAATAATTATTGTCTCTAGTTGTAGAACTCAATGCTTCATATATTATTTTCAAAATATATTTTATACTTTGTAATTACATATTTGGTTTTTCTAAAATGAAATGTTGGTACAAGTATTAGACAAACAGCTGATATTGACAAATAAACTGACGTAACTGATAAGCATCATCTTATTCTGTCAACTTTGGATAACCTGATCCTGCACTAATTTTTCGTAATATAAACAAGTTAACCCTCTAAATGAATTTTGTTTAAAAGAAAACTCACATTATTGGATGATAGAAGCAAGGTTTAGAAGTGTACATTTCTGCTTTTAAGTGATTTAAAAAAAATGTAACTGATTATGCAGTTTGATTCTCATACTATCATTTTCAAGATATGTGTATCAGCCACAACTAAGGTAAGCATAGCTTAGTTGTATAAGCTGCAGCCAATATCCTAATAGCAAAAACTAAGATTCAATAAAAGTACAAACTTTAATTACAGGTTTGACCTATAAGTTGATTCTGCACTTGTGAAACTCTGCTAGTTTCATTGCATTATATGGTTTTATGCCATTTTACAATAAGACTAGATAGTACTGGATAATGTATTTTAGGATAGTACATATGCTGATATTGATGACATATTATGAGGAATTGGGAACAGTCATTGGTAGGGTTTTAATCAGGACCTGTATACTTTGTGTCTAGAGTAAACTTATACCAAAAAGACTATATATCTGAAACACAGTGTGAAATTTTCTACATCCTAACTATGTACTTGTATATTATTTAAGTACCTGGTGACCGAGCTTTGCTCGGATAGAATAAGACATGTTTTTACAAGTTAATTAGCAAAATTAAAACAAATTTACTGCCCAATGAAAACATTTATGTGGTTGAAATAAAACCGATTTAATACACCATAATTAATATAGCACTGAACAAAAAGTATCGTCCCTGGTGGGGATGAAACTCGCGGCTTATAGTTTTTGAGGCCGACACACTACAACTCGGCTACGACGTTAGTCAATTGAGCGATGCCGTTTAAAGTCTTTTAGCCAAAGCCGATCATTTACTGTTTAATTATCCATACCGTTATTATTAGCCTGTGATCAACTGATTTTATTATAAACGGAAAGAGGATTGAAAAGCAAAAGAGAAATTTAATTTACATCAATTAATTGGTTTGTTATAGTGGCTTCAAGCAATACAACGAATACGTTTTCTATCAAAACACGGAAGATTTTGGAAATACTTTTTTCTGCTTTTATTTTGCACAGCTATCCTTAAGTTCCTTAAACCCTTAAGTTTTTACAAATTGTTTAGTAACCTGATAATTTTGCATTTATTTAATCCATAAAATAAATATTAATGCATAACCTCTATATTGCTCCCAGCAGACTTCAATCAAGAACTGTCAAACGGTTATAAACAGCTGTTTTGGTTTGTATTGTTTACATTTTATTCTCCATAAGCGTAATGTTAAATTTTTAGATTTTAAACTTAATATTACAGTAAAACACGAATTTTCCTGGACATTAGACCTATCTAGAAGTTATTTTCTACTCGGAAATTAGTTATTTCCAAAATTTAAAGAAATTCCTCGGTGCCGTTTTCGAGATCCGTGTGCAAATATATATATATATATATATATATATATATATATATATATATATATATACAAACCTTGCTCGTATTATAGTATTGGATATACTTGTGTGAATTAGAACACGAATCACCCATTTATTTTTCTCTCAGAACCTTAAAATCATATTACAAATGTACAGACTTTTTGTCACCTCGTACCTTGTGCAATGTAAGCTAAATGAGAATATACTAGAGAATAACTACTATTTTTTAAATTTTACCCATTAAGAAATTATAATTTAATTACAGTAATCTTGCTATATGATTCTATGTAATCTTACTATATTATTCCTTTTCAGAATGCCAAGCTCTATGCTATTTGCTGTCAACAATGATGGTAAAATATTTGGACTTTCAACAAATGGAACCAAATGGAGGGAATTCCAATATCTAGGCCTAGACTTTAAGCAAGTTTCTGCTGTGCCTAACTTTCTTTGGGCTGTCGGAAGTGACAGACAGATTTATGTTCATGTTCATGGACTGGATATTCCTATTCGTATTAAAGAAGAAGCATATGAAAATCAGGTGGGAAATCTTCTCTATATTCATCAATTACTGAAAATATATCCTAAATTATCATACACAAGGTTTTTTTAATTACTTTAAAATAATTATTGTTTGATTAATCAGTACATTTACATACACATATCCTCTTCCTTATTTTTTTCTCGGGTCTTGACATTTCAAAAACTGTGTATTTAGATAGGCTTATCTAAATTCATCTATAATTTATTTTTACAATGTATATCAGATATTTTGGATAATCTGAGCTTTTTCTGCTTTCTGAGCTTGACCATGCTTCCTATAATCCTGAAGAGGCTGGATTTTAAGTGTTTTTTGAAAGTATAAAACATGAAGTTACATATATTTTTATTTTCCCACGACAGAGATGGTCACCAATCCATGGGTTTGGAAAACATATGCTGCCTACTGACAGGTACCGTTGGTCATCGAAGGATGGCCTTACAGAGCGTAGACTTGACAAGATCAGACTACCATCCATGGCTTGGCAGTGGGAAGGAGACTGGCACATCGAAACCACCCTTGATGGCCTACAACTTGATGACGATGTTAGTTTTCACATATTTCTTTTCAATATTTTACAATCTAATTTTATCACCTATCAGTATAAATGCTTTTCTATAGGTTTTATTTATAATTTGTGTGTAGAACATTATCATTAATCAAAGGTTGTTAGAAAGTCAAATACAAAGAATAGGCCTACTTTTTTCTCGTTATAAAGTGGTTGAAGTACATGGTGAAATTAAAACTGTAAAAATTGAAACCAAGGACTTTCACAGAAACTGCGCCTTCTGCTTCCCGAACTGTCAAATTTTAGTGTTTATAGTTGTCGACATTCAAGTAATTTTATGTTGATATCCTTTGAAATTATAAAAATTTAAGCCTAGAACCTTCACAGGTTGTAACCCAAGGGGATTTTAAGGATATGACTATGAGTTGCATTAGTTCGAGATCTACCTTTTTTTAAAATTTCAAACCGTTGATGCAACAAACCTACAAACAAACAAACATACAGAAACCACCTCTTTTTTATAATGTTATACAAATGAAAAATTAGAGCTCTTTCTCCAAAGAGATTACCTTTGTAGATGTAATAAGTTAACGACATAACCAAACTCCTTTATTGTATCACACAGGGCTGGACTTATGCAGTGGACTTTCCCGCAACGTACCACAGCACCAAACAGTGGTCGTCTTATGTGCGGAGACGCAAGTGGGTGAGGTATCGACGCTATGCTGCCATCAACTCCTGGTGCGCCATTGCCCCTCTCCACAAGGATCCGACCCAGGTTAGATCTGTTCTGTTAGGCCTACATATTAAAACCATGTATAAGGACAGAACTTTTTCCCAAGGGATGTCAGCCGATTGGCTTTTCGCCCACCCGCTAGTTGGAGTCTCAGGAACAGCTAGGACGTACCAATCAACTCCTTGATTGGTAAAAAAAATGTGTGTCTGACTATAATTGGCCTAATAGATCTTAGAATTTTATTAAACATACCAGTACACTAGACACCGGATTATCCAAGGTATTTGGAACCGAGGTCATCTCGGATACATGTAAACTCAAATAGTATAAAGTTTAAATACTATAGTGTAAATAATCGGGAAAATAAACATTTTATCGAGAGTACTTATTTAGTACCGTACAAAGAAAAACTTAAAGTCGATAATTTTACATGCCTGCAAACAAATCATCTAAGGAACATGTCAGGCTTATTCAGTAACAAGACTACAAGATCGCGTCCGAATCATCTTACTCTCGTTTCTCATTCATACTTAGCTTAAAATACCTACATTGTGGTATGGTCGCCATTTTAATAATCTAATCGAATCTATTTTTGTAACTTTTACCCCAGGAACCATTCATAGATGTCAGCATAGGAGGCACATCCCTGCCAGGCTGTACCTCGGGATCTATGCAAGTCTGGGCCGTCACTGCTTACGGCAGAGTGAGTAAATATTTTGATTCTCCGTATGTTCTAATTTTAAGAAAAAAATAATGGCCTTGAAATCAGATATAGCCAATAGTGATTGTCAAATCAACCACTCTTGGATTTTTCAGTTCTTACAGCTTCAGATCTTGCATGGAAATATTTCTAAACAAACTTTTTTTATTTATACATAAACTATTTTGCAGAGTACATGATTTTTTTATTAATTTAATTCTTAAGTAGCAGTATGCGTCTTCCAGGTCATGTGGCGATCTGGAGTGAGTCGTCTCTCTCCTGAGGGAGTCCGGTGGTCGTCCGTCTCACTGCCGCCCGGCTGCGATGTGGTCTCGCTTAACTGTGGAGCTACAGGTCTCGTTTGGGCGATAATGTTCAACGGCAGAGCCCTCGTCCGGGGCGGTGTCACCGGTGTCACTCCCACTGGTCAGTTGATTAGTCTGAAAATCCAAGTTTTCGCATGGTTCACATTTTCAGTTCTTGAAAAATAACCAAGAATGTTTTTAATTACTTGTAGATTTACTTTAATAACTTCACAGGTAGATAAACAGAACTTATAAACACACAAAAGCAAGGGCAGTAGTCTTTGTCATGCAAACAAAATTATATCTTGTAATTTTATTTTGTTTATAATTTATAATAAGTTTATGTATATGATTATATTTATGTTTAGAGGTAGGTTAAGTGTAAGAAAATTACTATTGAGGCACTGTAGTTTAAACATTTTCTTCCTTTAAAACCAATACTCATTCCATTAATATTTAATACTAGCTGACCTGGCGAACTTCGTAACACCTAACAGTAAACACGTGTTAACTTTCAGATTGGCCATGTTCTGAAGTCGAATAGCAATACGGCTTCGTTGTGAAAAATTAGATATTCTGGGTTGCGGCATAGTTAATAACAATACTGAAACAATAAGACATATTAATAACATTCCCACAAAACAAATAAATCCGAGTGGATAGATTCACAATTTTTCTAATCCAACCTAAAACCAAACAAAACCTAACTGTAATACGGATTTTATAGGAAAGATATACAACATCTGATTATTATAACATACTTAATATGTATATACACCTTAATTATTTTTTATTTGGCCGACATAATTATAAACACGTGACTTTTAATCAGACAGAAAATAAAAATATATAAATGCATAATCCCCAAAAACCGTTAACTATTAACGTGATGAATAAATCTGTTCATTTTGTACAGTGCACTTTTACTTAATGAATGATTCAGATGGCATTGGATAGTAAAGCATATTGCAAATGGAAAGTAAAACAACAGCTGACGCTTAAGAAATCAAATGTTTTTATTGTAGAACATTTGTAAACAAACTCAGTCCCCATAAGGTTAACATTAGAAATTTAAAACGCTATAAAATGGAAACTAATTGAATTTATGGAAACTGAATATGCCTAAAACATGACCGGAGCAGAGACGAATCCAAAAAATCAAAGATCATTAAAATCGGTCCAGCCGTTCTCGAGTTATAATGTGTGTAACTAACACGTCTTTGTTTTATATATTTAGATTAATACTATATTACCTAATGTAGTGATACTTTAAACTTTATGAATTCATCAGATTACGTAACAAACCCTTGTTTTTGTTTGACAATCATCCGTAGTAATTCGTCAAAACTACTTATAGACATTCTGTAATACTGGAAAAACTTTTCAGGGTGCTCACATAAGTCTTGAAATAACCTACTTTTAAAACTGCCCTTTCAAGAATCTTTGACTTATTATTGGACAAACCCAATGATGGTGTTTGCGTAGTTTACTTTTTGCTCAAAGCAAAAGAGCGATCACACATGTGGTTTCAACTACATCCATTGTAAAACTACTTACATTCAGTGATTTATTAATCTCTCTGGGTGGACCTAGAAAATTATCTGTGACTGCTATTTTTCAATCGCAGCGACTACAGGAATTGAAAAACATCCTTGATGAAATGTATGATGCTTAAGCATATAAACTGACGATGTCTATTACAATATGTGTGTATTGTTGAAGGAAATAAACAATTTGTCTATTGTCTACAAATCGCTAGTGGAGGCTGAGTCTAACAACTCTGTTATGTTATTTTTAAATGTGTTGGCTGCACAATTTTAAAGTTCCGAAGGAGGTCATTATACAACTTTGGGCAGAAATATGAAAAACTTCCCCTTCCAGTCTCAAGTCCCACTTTTGGGAAGTGAAGGAACCTTCCATGGCGAGTACTTCGTTGTGAGACCTCCTCCTGGAAGGAGAGCCACTCACAAAGGTACCAAGGTTCTTGTTGAAGCAGAGTCTTGTGCACCTTGTGCATGGCTGATGATGGCCTATTGAAGTAGGCAAAAACTAGTTGCAATTTCAACGACTTTGATTGCTAAAGTTAAACTGATTGCTTTGATATCCTGACTTGACCTAACCACTGATTAGGATCGCACTGGGTGGAAGTGTCAGCTCCAGAGGAGGGCCTGAAGCTGGTGCGGGTGAGTGTGGGCACCAACAGTGTGTGGGCAGTGACCAACGACCAGCGGGTGTGGTTCCGCAAGGGCGTGAAGGGCAGCACAGCTGAGGGTGGGACCAGCGACGAGTTGGCCAAAGGCTCCGGCTGGGTGGAAATGGTGGGCGAGATGGCCATGGTTTCCGTCGCCACCAACGACCAGGTCTGTTCAACGCTTTATTTAACCCTTCATTGACGTGTTTGTTAGTTTCCTCCAAGGGTCAAATGCGGATATAATCCGCCTACACTTATTTTGACTAGTATTTTTGTCGTGAGAGTGAAGTTGTTGTTTTCGTTCAACAACTGTTCCAAGCGGTCAATAAAGCAATAGCAAAGAGTTTCAGGTTAGCTGGAAGGTGGGGGAGGGACTGTGAGATAATGATCTTGGCTCTAGGTTGTAAATGAAAATCTAAACTGGGAACCACAAGTTGATAATTTGATCAAACGATTAAACGATTATCTTCTCTCTTTGCATGATCAGACAGGATGTAAACCTCAAAACTCAGCTAATAGTTTATCATGCTTATTTTTCTTCAAGCATGAATCAGGATAAATTCATGGAATTCAGTCTGGGTATCCAAGTTTACAGGGTGTCAAGTAAGGACCAATGGTGCAAGGGAAGCTGATCCCTTTGGATTACCAAAGACTTTTAATTTTGGAAGAATACCATTTTTAGGGTCTTGTTTATCATACAATACAGTAAAACCTCGTTAATCCGGACCCCATTAATACGGACTTCGCTTAATCCGGACAGCCATTGGGTCGCAGTTTTAATGCGCAGAACGCTGATTAGTAGCATACGATCGTCACCTGACTGCGGGAGGCGCCTATGTGAGTGTGCGTATGCCGAGTAACAGCGCAAGGCAAATGCCGTTACCATGGTTAAAGTACTGTCAGCCAATAGTACTCAGTCACATGATTGTGTTTCTCCTGCCGTGTCAGGGTTTTAGTTGCTAAAGTAAGATGCTATTTAGTTTGGGAGTTGTGTCAAAAAGAAAGGGCTGTTCAACTCCTTCTTCAAACCAGTCAGTCACTTGGGAACCTCAACCCTCATTTTCAAAGTTTTTGTCTTTTTCGGTCCAGGATGGACGTAAAGCCGTGTATATTTTTGTTCAAATGTAACTACTGTATGTATTGTTTGTACAATATGTATTTTTTAATTTAGAATATACATACTATTTAAGTTTATCTGCAAAAGGTGTTTCATTATATACAAGGGGTACCAAAAAATCACTGTCTTTCTTCGTTTAGGATTATTTGTTTTAATCCGGACTTTCGTTAATCCGGACGACTTGGAGCCCCAATTAGTTTGGATTAACAATAGCTTACATTACTGTTTCCAACAGGTGTTCGGAGTGGGAGCGGAGGACCGGGCGGTGTACTATCGTGCGGGAGTGTCGTCCGCGGAACTGACAGGTCGACGGTGGCGTCCGCTACATGCTGCCACACAGTACAGTCGGTCCAGTAGCCTGGCCAGTAGTCAGTGGTCCGTCAACGGCAAACACCACAGCGTCTCCTCTCTGGTCTGTGGTCTTGTTCATAACAATATCCTTTAAACTCGTGTCCTTCACAGGCAAAAAAATATAAAATGACATTTTTCTTTTACAACCAGATATATTACAAGAATATATTATGACATATATTCAGTTAACAGAAAACATACATCTAGCAATCGATGGTAATGTTGAAAAAACAATTTTAAGAGAATTGTTTTACCATTTAAGGCAGTGCTAGCACAATTTTGTCTTTAATGTACACACTTTTTTGGCAGTTTGGAAACTGAGGATTTATAGTATTTTTAAGTAAAATTAGGGAAATAGCGGAAAAGGTCAGGGATAGAAACTAAAACGAGTAAGAGAAAGTAAATTAAAAAACAGTAAAAATAAAAAAAATAAAAATTCTTAAAATTTTTTACGTAGCCTAGTGTATAGATATAAAACAATTTTTAACACGTTCCTCACGGGCGGCAATGATTGTTGCCACACTGGCCTCTCCCCTGTTGCCGCCATTCTATTGTTGCTTAAATATTTCAGTGAGCTGCTAGCACTTCTCTGTTTCCTTTGATTCTATTACGCTTGTGGCGAGGTACATTTAGTTCATTTTTGGCGGTGTCAGCTTTTTATCTACACGTTTGAATGGAAACATATATTTGTGTAAACATTGTGTTTTTGTAAGTAGTAAATACTGTTTTATTGAATTACTAAAAAGGCAAGTTACGGCATTGTTGCCATGCTGGCCTCCCCCCTTTTGCCGCCATTCTACTGTTTCTTAAAAATTTTAGTGAGCTGCTAGCACTTCTATGTTTCTTTTGATTGTTATTACGCTTGTGGCGAGGTACATTTCGTTCGTTTTTGGCGGTGTCAGCTTTTTATTCACCCATTTGTATGGAAACATATCTTACCGTATCTCTGTTGTTGGCAGAACCGCAACAGCCTGCTGGAGCAGGTGGGGGAGGGGGAGGGGGATGGAGAACAGTCACGTTCCGCGCCAGTGTCGAGCAAGCAGACGTGGCGGCGCTCCGTTGACGCAGCCAACCTGCGCCACCATCACCGGCAGAGCTCCGACTCCGGGGCCGTCGAACATCCTGTGTTGGAGTGCAGGTACTTATTATTACTATTACATCTTGAAATGGCGACCTCTCCAGGTCGGTATTCTAACTCTAGAACTGGCAAGCATTTTCACATGGTCGGGATTAAAACCCTAGCACTCCCGAATGGCTTTGACCCTTTCACTCATCAGTGTAACACCCTAACCAATTCAGCCACCGTGCATAGTTGGAGAAAGCGCTTACTTCGCTATAAGACATACCCTAGTGGCAGTATAGTGAACTACTTGAGCAAGTTCATGTATGTGCCCTCAGAGGACAAAACAGTCATGAAGGCGATGGTGTCTACAACTTACTAAATTGATGATTGATGCCTCCACCTGCCACTTCTTATTTCTTCTTATCTTCTAGAGTCGTGAATTACGACTTTGCTAATTCTAGGATTAAGCCAAGAATGAATGAGAAATGAGTGTAAGATGATTGTTGCACGATCTTGTAGTTGTGTGCCTAAGGCTGACATGCTCTTTAGACAGGACTATTAATTAATACGTAGCCCACAGCCAATCTAAGGGACCTACAGTTTAACGTGGGATCCGAACCATTTTTGCTTCTGAATTACAAACTAGTCTAATTATGAGGATGGTCTTTGCGGATGAACATAGTATTCATTAGTGTGGACATTAATCTACACTAGAGAATATCATATCCACCGACCACTGTTCTTAACTGTCCACAATTTGTGACCTCCAAGTGGCTGGATTACAGTAAACGCCATTGTCATTTTTATACTTATTTGTAAAGAATGTTTTGTGTAAGAAATGTCCATTTCACCTATTTCTTCAATATTATGCAAGGTTGGGTATTATCGATATAAGTTGATATGATTTACACGTGTTTTGTTTTACTACTCCATATTTCTATATTATTCACGACCATACATATCTTAGACCATACAAAAGAACATTGGGGTGTTATTTAGATTTTTATTAGGGACACTTTCCATCACGATTTTATGTAAAACAAAAAGATGGAAAGTGTCCGCAGTAAAAATCTATATAACATCAATCCACCATCACCAATAATGAACTTCAAACAAAGAACATCGGGGTGTTCTAGTTTTTTTGTATATCATCTTCCTTGCTATCTCAATTATGTTATTTTGTCTGTAAAGTGCAAGTTTTCATAGTCACAGATGAAAATTCCTTTAAGTAAGTGTCAAAGTGTTTCATGACCACGTTCCTTGTAGCCAGAGCGAGGTGGACCTGTCACGCCGCAGTGTGAGAGCCTGGTCACCCGTGCGCTCGGTCGGGTCAGTCCTCGGCATGGAGGCTGTCCCATCCACGGACCCATCCCTGGTGTTGGACCCGGAGTGTGAGAAGGATGTGTTCCGGGAGCGGGACGGTGACATGGTGGAGCCTGCGGAGCCTAGCTGGGACCAGTCCGCCACCATGTGGGTCTGCGTGGAGGCGGGGGCAGTCACTGTAGACCCGGCCGTTCCACCCAACTGGTGGGTTCTTGAACCGTTTCACCCATTGACTACCAATTTAAGTAGGTGCTCAGTGCATGCCCAGAACCAATTAGTTTTGGAGTTTTTTGCTATCTTTATGAACAAATAGTTAAAGAAGCATGCAATGTAATAAAAAGCTTTACTTAGATTATAAAACCAGTCTATATTATATCCTTGTTCATGTATATTTAGATTTTCATTATTTACAAAATTAAATAAATTATTGTAAATTTCATTATTTACGAGTGAAGTTACGCCTAGGCTGGGTTGTTAGCTGCTCTTCATTTTCGTCTTCAAATGAGTCACTTTCACTACTATCATTTATAGCTTCATCTTCACCATCACTTCCGCTTAATTCATAGTCACTTTCAATCAAAACACGTGATATAAAGCCACTATAAGGTTTTTGAAACAAGCAAAGCCATTCATTGTTCTATCAACTCACAACAATACATAACAACAGTTTGTAAACAAAGCTGTACATCAACTATTCGATGGTTGAATCGTTATGAAATAGATCGATTGACTAAAGAAGAAGAAGAGAACAGTAACCCCAAGGAAAACTGTACCTAACGATTATAATCGATGGTAGTAATGTACTATATAAAATCAAAATGTACATGAAAGGCAGTCGGTACGGTAGTTAAGCGATCATTCACAGACAATGGGCACAGCCCGTCGTCGGTACTCACTGGGTTAACTTGCTTGAGTTTATACTTTAATTAATCTTTTCTCTCTGTACCATGTTTTAATTGGTATTGTTTTCATGACAATTTTTTATTTTACTTGTTAGGAATATCTACTCCTTGGTATGGTACTCCTTGAACTCAAAAACACATTTTTGTTGAGTGAAGCCTGCAGGTTATTAGAAAGAAAAAAAATAGGTTCAACAAAGATAGTAATCAAGACTGAAGAATATTTCCTGTAATAAAATTAAATATAAATCATTTCAATAGCATCTTGCATTAAAAAATTTATTTTAAACTTCCAGACGTGTTGCAGCTGACACAGGATTGGATCGAGGTTTAAAGTCCATGGCTTAGTGAGTGATAAAATGTTTTCGTGAAGGCACCAAAAGATAGCAGCACTAACTAAATTCATAACCCTGAGATAGAATGTATGTACGACCCAATAAAATCTGCACTTAGCAATTTAAAGTTTCTTATAACTTTGAAACACATAAATTTTGAATTAGAGTAAAGAATGTAAAGAATATTTTCTGCTCCTGGTGGATCAGGTTTCACGAGGGTGTGCCGAGTGGACAGTTTGAAAGTGCCCCGTGGAGGACGAAGATCTTGGCAGACCTACGGAATCGACAACGGGCCGAGACCAGCTCTTTTGAAAAGTACGAGCTTGCTGTCGAAATGTGAGTCTCTACTCTTCTTTATTCATTTTACATGGTAAAATGATTGATACTAAACAAACAATTTTTAGAGTAGCAGTCTGAAACTGGATAAGGATTTTGGATTTACTTCTTTTACCTCTTGCACTGTAGTTAAATATTCCTTTAACCCCTTAACAGTTTCTTTTTTTGACTTTAACCTTCCTAAAAATGCATTTTTTCATCAAAATTATTCTATATGTTAAGAAAAGTTGATTAAAGAGAAAAAACATTTATCAAACCTATATTCAGTAGTAAAATTTAAGTTTACATTTTTTCCTACTTTAGAGATACAATACAGTTAAAAAATAAACTATAACATACTTATACACTAATTATAACACACATAGATATCAATTATTATCAGCTTATAAAAGCTGAACCGTAAATAAACTAACCACGCGCCAAATAACCTGGACACGGATACGACAATAGTAAACCACTCCCGTCCGGAGATGTCAACAAATCAAATCAAATCAAAATATTCTTTATTCGATTATCACAGTGTACAAATGATATACAAGGCTTTTGAATAGAGTCAATAACTAAACCAAAAATCTATCTTATATCTATCTTAAAATATGTATATACAAGATTTTCAGTTTTCATTAAAGTAGGGCTAGCTTTGCATGAAAACCAAATTTTGTGTATGGAGTCCTCAAGAAAGAGACAAAGACTCAGAGAAAGACAAAGAATACAGGGCTTTATCAAGTAAATATTCTTTTAGTAATTTTTTAAAAGCATTGTAATTTTGTTCTTTTTTTTATTTGATTTGGTAATTTGTGTAAAAAACCTTTTGCCCATATAACTTTTCTTATTAGTATAAAATTCTAAATTATGTTTGTCTAAGATTACTTTATTTCTCGTATTATATGGATGATTTGTTTGAAACAAGTTTTTACTGTCGTGTTCTTTAACATATTTAATCGATTCAAAAATGTAAAGGCTGTAAACTGTAAAATTTTGAATTGGGTGAATAAGTGTTTTACTGAATCTGTATTATTTAGCCCTACCATGACTCTGATAGATTTCTTTTGCTTGATTAGAATTTTGTCCAGATTAGATTTTGATGTGGCTCCAATAAACTAATTACAACATAGATATAAACTAATAATAATTAGTTATAACTGCTAATAAGCAGTTTATAAAAGTCTAACCTAAATAAACTAACCACGCGCCAAATAATCTGGACACGGACACTACAATTATAAACAATGCCCGTCGTTAGAAGTCAACAAAAAACTACGCAGCTGATTCTGTTTCTAGTCGTCTACAATGTCGCTTACAAACACAAACACATAAGGAAACAGTTCAAAAGTAAATGTTGACACATTTTAGCGGTGAACTAATGAACTAAAACGGAATATTGCGGAAAATATCAACATGGAACGCCGTTTCATCACAGTGTGGTGATCGTCACTTGGAAAGTAATTAAGACTAGGATTTGAACTATCCATACAAAAAATTGTATATCAGTGTTATTATTGTTACTGCTAAAACAGTATCGCCTCATTTTTTACGATAACTGATGAAGGGAGCATTTTCTGTAGGGCGTCGTGGGTGAAGAGTGGGGAGTGTCGGTGTTGTCTGCCGGGCACCGTGACCTACGACGACTGCATCGTTGAGCTGGAGTGGGTGGGCAGTCAGACAGGCTGTCTGGAGGCGGGAACTTTATCGATACTCACCATCGACAAGGCTCACACCAGGGTATGTCGTAAACACTGAATATTCACCTGGAAAATTAAGTTCCTGTAAATTGTTAAGTAAAGAACGTTGTGTAATAAATAGCAAAAACGGTATGTAACCTAAAACATTAAATCCTGCAAAAACTTGATATGAACTCACAAAGTACATGAATCAAAGTGAGCTGAAGTCCAAGTTTTTCCTGATCAGGTGCAGAAATCAGCTGTTTACTTTCAAAATTAAAACACTCAACATAACATATGCCTAAAAATCTACTTTAAATAGAGATTGGGCGTGTTCAATATTCTTTATTTGGAGGATACAACTAACCCCTGTTACGAATTTCGGTAGAATTTAACCTGAATTTTATGAACCTGGTCTTTAAGAATACCCCGTCATAACCAATATGTTTCTTAGTCCCTTTAAATTTGTTAAATCGAGGTTCCACTGTAGTCAATTCCGCTTAGACCAGGTCAGATAACCAAATGTCCAGTTCATATAGACTCTACTATATTCATTACATCTCTTCCTTATTAAACTTCAAGGATTGATTGATTGTTTACGTTATTGATTATTGTGTCACACAGACTCAGATGTCGCTCGGGGAGGTGGTAGGTGTTACCAACTGCAGCGAGCCAGGGTGTTCGCGACTGGCTGTTCACACGCTGCGCAGTGCTGCCACCCACACAGCACCACTGCGGCTACAGTTCGCCGGAGACACTGACCTAGACGACTGGCTTGCTCATCTCACCTCAGGTCAGCCATTGTAAACACGCAATGGTCCCAGTCTGACTGTGGTGTGTAATCCAGCTACTCGTAGGTCACAAATTGTGGATAGTTGTGAGCGATGTTCGGTCGATGTTCTCTTGTGTGGATTAACGTCCGCTCTATTGAATACTACGTTAATCTGAAAAAACCATCCTCATAATTAGACCAGTTTGTGATTCAGTGGCAGTGGTTCAGACTCTACGTTAAACTGTAGGTCCCTTGGATATGCCATTTACCGTTGGACTAATAATTAACAGTTCTGTCTAAGGAACATGTCAGCCTTAGTCACTAACAAGACCAGTGGTTAATTTCAGTGGGAACACAAGGGAACGGCGTTCCCTTTCCTCCCAAGAGTGCCGGAACACAAGGGAACGCACGTAACTTTAAACCTGTGGTTCGGAATCAGATAACAAGCGCTGAAACAGGCGATTGTGAGCTGTGATCAAAGACAACATAAGACAAATATACATCCCTTAATATTGTAATTTAATTCATAAAAATAGCAACTCACTGCTTGGTTCCTTTGGAGCTGGTTCCATTCACTCGGTGTATTTTGTTTTGTGTTACGTATGATAGAGAAGTCAAGTTTGTTAACTGAATGTACTTTATTAACTGCTATTATGATTTATTTTGTTACTAACTGTAAATTCTTAGATTATCGTTGTAAAACGGGAGGAGTTTCACTACCTACTTGGGTAGGTCGCCAATTCAGTTAAAAGTATAAGTATAAGTACCTCTGGAAATATTGAGTAAATTAAAAAAGCATAGGCACGTTGGAAAAATTCTAACATAATTATTATTATTATAACTGTTGATTCTGATTGACAGCTGGAATGTAGCTTTAAAGACTATGTGTGCTGTATTTAGCTTTACCCTAAAGATTTTATATTTTAATTATGATTGCAGTTTGCTGTCAAATGATGGGTTTGGAGGGTAAGCCAGGGAAAGGTTCTGTCTGGACCACGACTAGACTCGGAGAAGTGTTTTGTTTTGATCCCGTCTCCTTTCAGGTAATGTGCTCCTAACGGGAACCTAATTTTACTTAACACAAAGCTAGGCCAATAAAAATGTTTTTCTGATAGTGGTAAAAATAATGCTTTGAATAATTTCTATTTTCACCAAATATGGTAGTGTATCAAAAAAGTCTTAATGTAGGGCTTTACTATAAAACTTATTGAAATGGCATCTTCATTTTCATTGCAATTTTCTAAATTATTTCCTGAATTTTTTAGGATTTGTTTTTAACTATAGTTACGTTTTAAATATGCAATTTAGCTACGAGGAGGCCAAGTTTCATGGCTGATCGGAGACAGCAGACCATCTTCCTCACTATCTCATTCCTCTATCGCTTCTATATCAACAGAGGTCTGTAAAGTCAATGTTGGAAGATGGTGTTTTGAAGATTTGTTGTGGAGAAATTTTCGTAATTGTCTTGGGGCTCCAGACAATGAAAACATAATCTGCATGATTTTGTGATGGGGAAATGTTTCTAAGTGGTATCTTCGGAGGTAGAGCGTGGTGCTTTGGTACCAAAGGTCTCGGGTTCAAATCCCGCCAATCACCAATGGCTCTTTTCTCAAAGTGATAATGTAAATGTGGTATAGTCTGAAGTAATGGGTAAAACGGTTCTGGGTGACGGCCTGGACTAAGTTCAGGGATGATAAGGTTGGACAGTAAAACAAAATAAAAGTTGTATCTTTGGTGTGAGCTGTTAAACGTTAAACCTTATCTCAATATTTATTTAGTCAACATATTGACATTACAAGAATTATTTGAGTAAAAATTAAGTTTATAATAAACTATATGAGTGGACACATACTTTCTCCATGGAGTAAATTAAAAAACGACAATTTATAATAAAACAATCATACTCTTAAAATTTTATCTAAATATAATTTGATATTTTATTGTTTCAAAAAATCCTCCCCCCCGTTAATGCCATGCTTTATTGAGTGGGTTTTGTTGGGTGATGTGACCTTACACTATATACAAAGTTTCATGAAGAACTGTTGGGAAATAAGGAAGAAATTGATTATTTAATATTCTCCGTAAGAATAACATTAGGCGCTCTCAGACAACGCGTTTAACATGGACTGTAAATTTAACTTTTCTCTGGAACCGTTAGTCATTGACAAACAAATGAAAATACCAATTTGTTTAGTTTTTTCAACTAGTTTTAATGGTGATGGTCATGTTTACCATACTTTACCTTTATTGTTTTTGTGAAAACCTTAAAAAATTTATTTTTTTGACATTTAAAAGCCCATAACTTTTAAACCGTAATTTTTGCAGACATGCAAGTGGTGCCATAATATTTACTACTCTATTCACCATAAACCATCAAATTTTAATCAAAATCGTTAAGGCCATTTCTGAGAAATTTGGATTTTTCATGTTTTTCAATGGTTTTTAGGGGTGAACTACACTTAATGAAATAAAAAATTGCCTGGAGATACATTGAACTTAAACATACATACATATCAAATTTCATCTAAATCGGACTAATGGAGTAGACTGTAGCTCTGTACACATCCACACGCATACGGACAGACAGACATCACGTCGAAACCCACTTTTTTGGATTCAGGGTACCCTGAAACGGATATATCCACTCTCAACTCAAATTCTAAAATTTTTACAAAAACAATACTTTCTCCATATACTATGTGATGTGTATAAGGTGAGAAAGTAATCGCATAAAACCGATAAAAATTCTAATGGAGAAAGCAATATGAAGAAATCTTGCACAGTACATGTTTGAATTTCAATGCGATGTTAAATACTGTCCACAATGTGATTATGGTAGGTATAAAGTCTTAAAGTTGACCAACTTATAACAGAGGCATTCTCAAACTTGTATGTAATCGGATCATCAAAGTTTGCCAACACTGTACATTTTTTTACATTTCCTAATGAAATATTTATGTGGCATGTTTATAGGTATTGCTTTGGGGTTACACCATTTCAGTGGAAATTTTGTGCATGTGCTCTTTGTAATCTTATATATTTGTTGGCCTATAATGGTTATCAATAAATAAATAACACATATTTGTGTAACTACAAGAAGTGATTTAGTTTGAAGAATAAGTCTGTTAAAACAAAATTCGTGTTTAATTTCTTTCGCTCATAGGTATACAAGTTTTAAGGATTATTCTATTTAGAAAATATCATGTAGTAAAGAAATTCTGGATCTATTCCGTTAATTCACCACCTCTTGTGATATGGTATACAGGAAAACTATCGTAATGAGTATTTAGGAGTGATTGGTTTGGTCTACAGGATTATAGAAAGTCTTATCGCTTATCGATAACAGGACTGCGGAGTCGGCACACCGGCCGGTCTGATTGATGAGACGCAACAATGAATTTCTTGCGTCTCGTGGATGAATGTAGAAATTGTTGCGACATACAGCGCTCTGAGGAGTTAAGTTAGGTTGTTTATTGATGATAAAAAGATTATTATTGAGATAAAAATATCAATAACCAACCTAACTTAACTCTGCAGAGTATGTCGGTAATATCCTGTTTAATGTGTACAATTGTATAAGGTTGGTTATTGATATTTTTATCTCGTCGTGAATAAATGGAATCCTTAGGTGCTTATCACGGGTTAATTTTTATGCATCAGTTTGAGGGTTAATGAGCCTTTCTTGTGGCAGTAAAAGTAGTACGTTGCACTACTAGAGCATTGGCTGGTAGTGAACTACATGCAAAATAAATTGACAAAGAGAGAAGAGCTGTTATTTTAGTTCAGGTTGTAGTCACGTTTCTACAAATGGTTGGGAATTGCTCTACTTCAGACTCGTTGCCGCCTGAATTTAAACTTTACTATTAATTTGCGTACTATCTTAGTCTTAGACTTGTCACTGATTAGATTACTTGACTGTTGAGTGACACGGGTTATGATGTGAACAGGTGCTGCAGGCGAAGGAGGGGCTGTTCTGCCAGAGGCTGGACGTGCGGCAGGGCAGCACCTGGTTGTTGGCCAATGGCTTCGCTCCCGGGTCTCGTCTTGTGGTCGACGGGACAGCCCACGACGGCGCTGACAGGTTAGAGTTCACCTACATGAAAGAAATATCGGCGCGATGTCAATCGCTAATTGATGTTCCAATCTCGTGTCAGCTGCGAGCCAACTTCGTTTTATTTGCTAATGCTACGTAAATTTCGGTGAACTTCCATTTGGTTAAGTAACTACATTGTTTATGTCAAAATCCATATTTTTCTTCAAATTAAATGATATCTAGGGTCGGAGGCCGGGCATAAAAATTATAGTTGAAAAGGTTAAAAGATAATATTTTTACAAAAAAAGTAATAAGATTTATATTTAAATTAAATGTTAGAGAATCGTATAAAGAAGCTTTCAAAAGTTTCCATTTACTCACCCTCGCATGCATTTACGTTTTGGATATGAAAATGTATTGTATTTCCAAAAGTAAATCAATGAGTGGGAGAGATGTTCATCAACATAACACAAAAACAAGTGATAAATTAAGATTAAAACAACACAGACTTAATATTTTTAAAACCTTCTATCTCAGGCTGGGATAAAACTAAATATAGAGTTACCAAAAGAAATAATAAAGCATAAAAAGTAGGTTCATGTTATGTATAAGGATTTATTTTGGTTTGAGATGGCAATTCTGTATGTTAGGTTTAACGTTGACCTGGTGTGTGAGGGCGTGACAGACCGCAACATCGCCCTCCACTTCAACCCTCGGTTCAACGACGGCGTGGTGGTGAGGAACACGATGACGGCTGGCCAGTGGGACTCTGAGGAGAGGGAGGGAGCGCTAACCATCTCGCCAGGACAGGACTTCAGCCTGGAGTTTATCTGTCAGGACGATGGATACAAGGTAGAGTCGCAAAGTAGAAAATGTGTTTTCTCTTTTATTGGATTGTTGGTTTATCGGCTACCAGATATTTACACAAGACTTATGGTCATAGTCATTTGGCTGGGACAGAATACCGTGCGCAGCGTGCTCCGTGATTAAGTTAACCCAATCGTTAACAAACAAAATACTACGTTGCATTGAAATCATAAACTGAATGCTCTTCTCCATATGATTTAATGCAACGAGTAGTAGGTAATTGTTGGGTAATGCAGTTAACTTAATCATGGAGCACGCTGCGCAACATTCTGTGGAGGTAGGAAAACGCCCTTTATTTATTTTTTTGGTTGTTTTCTATGCCAGAGGCATTTTGTAATTGTGTCAGACAGAGATTGTATAGAAATGCTTTTTCGGAAAGCGGTCCTAACCCAAATGGACATCCCGAGATTTGAACTTGTGACTTTTTCAACGAAGTCCAAGATCCTAACTAGGCTAGAAAGACGCTCTTTATTGTAACTAAAGATTAACCTATCTATTATTTAGTGCATTTTCAGTTATCTCGTAGTTAAGTCCAGGATCTTTAATTTTTCAGTATAATAGAGTAGATATGCCTACTTTTTATTTATCCTTTATAAACTGTGTATTTAATTAACTGCTTCTTAAAGGAAAAATTTACAATTAGTTTGTAATCCAGATTTGAGAAATGGTCAAATTGAAAGCCAATAAATAAGCAGTTTAATTTCTAAAGAATCTTATCAAAAAATCAAAAATCTAAGCAGCCAAAAAAGCATTTTATTTGTGTTGTGGCTGCACTGCTTCTTTCACTGTTCTTTTGTTGTCTTTAATAAAGCAGTCTCAGACAGCTGTGGGGATAGAATTTCAGTTTTACTGCAAAACAAAGTTGATTAAAGAAATATGATTTTTGTTCTATCAGTGTTTACGTTTCTGCACTGGTCTAACAATGACTTGTATTTTTGGACTTAGAGAATGATTAGGTTTTGCATCTTTTATGTTATCTAACCTGTTGGAGTCTTGCTCACTGGTTGTATTGCAGGTTCTAGTCAACGGCATGGTGTTCACATACTTCGAGCACCGCCACAAGCCGCACGGTGTGACACATCTGGAGCTCAAGGGCGACGCTCAGCTACACGAGGGCTTCTACTACTCCAAGCGGGTCAGATCATTGGCTTTCAAAATAGTTTTTGTAATAAAATATCAAAGTTTCTGTAATTTGGTGCAGTAAACTTTAAATATTTTGACTCTTGTTGGCCTAAGGCCAACTAGTGTAAACGAGTACATATTTTTTCTGAGTGACAACTTTGGTCCTTCCATACAATCACCGTGAACCAGCCAACATAAAATAATTCGCCATACTTTGTTCAAACATTCTTGTTGACATTTATCCTTTTTAAATGTCTGAATTTGTGTCCATCATGACACATCCACGTCATCATAAATTATCTATGATTAACTACAAAAATACACAAACACCGTCACCTAGTGTGAAGAGCGATGACTGTTTGATTGAATAAAATTGTGTAACATCCACAGTAAATACTCAAGCTCAATGAGGCAACGGTCAACAATGGAGACTCAAAGACAATTCCGAGTCTCCGTGACGTCTCCGAGTTGTCTTTGAGTCTCCGTGACGAGCGGATGTGTTTGGTTTCTTCTGTGTAATGGTTAGTGAATGGTTTGTTTGTAAGTTTTTTTGACTGCTTTAAACTTTTGTTTTCAGCTTTATACCGGTTTGGTCTGGATTATATGTTAATTAATTGTGCTATGTTTTAGAAATTAGTTCACCTGAGGACGGGATCAGATTCCAGATCCCGAAATGTCGTGAAACTTTGTTTTACATAAAATCGTGATGGAAAATGTCCGCAATAAAAATCTAAATAATATTGTTACTAATGCTGTAACGGTTCCTCAATACCTTTATTTTCACCGCACAGACTTAATTGTTTTGTTTTTCTAAGCAGAATAAACCATAACTTACTGAGTTATGTTTGTCATTTACTATCATGTTTGTCATTTGTGTTTTATTGTAAGCAATGAGATTCATGACTTATTATTACCTGATACGATATTTCATGACATACCATTGTCATGATATATGGCATATGTAATTGTATCTAAACAAATACTGACCTAATTTTCAGTTTCAAATGTTCTTGAAGAAGAAAATTGAACAAGGGAAGTTTGTTGGCTTGAACTTATTGTACTTCACCACTATTCCTCAAAATTTTCGTTTAGGTTGCAATTATTATTTTATTGCAATAAACTAATTCTTAGCGAGAAGATATTCTATTCTAAAGAGGGATATAATTATTCTTCATTCTAACAACAAACTGTTATTACATTGCATTTTACAGCCGATCGTTCCGATGACGGAGATCTTCTGGCGGCAGATGGGCGGACACCTGCAGAGGGTGGAGACCACGGAAGTGGGTGTGACGTGGGGCATTGGAGCCGACAACACCCCGTGGGCATACACGGGGGGATGGGGTGGTTCCGTCTTGCATGGTAAATACGTGGCGTACAGAGAGTTTAGTACTGCAGAACAATATATGGCAATGAGCATCACTCTGATAGGCTTTATTAGGGATTGCTAATCAAAATTACGTTAGTATTCACATAATAATTGGAACGTACCAATTCAACTACGCACCATTTTAGCCATCTTAAAACACATTGATTGTAGGGAATAAGAAAACCAGGTTTTGTCTGTTTCCATCCAAAATATCAAGAAAAGCAGAGATGAAAAATGCAAAAGCAGAGTAAATAAAAATGTTCTGAGATCTCTATATCTAATTAATTAGTCCTAATTATGGTTCCCCCGGATAACCTTCCAAGTGACAAAAACCTAGTTTCGAGTTAATCAAGCGTAGAAAGTTGAATTTACCCGTGGAGCGCACCAATTCTGACAGACGAAACCAGAGCTGCAAACTAAAATACCTTCAAAACCAAATATACCACGGTGTAGTTTGTGGCGTCTAGAACCTTTTTCACTAAATATCTCCTCAATTATTGTCTTGGAGTTCTATTTTATTTCAAAATTTATAAGCGGCAACCTCATGCAAATCACAATTAATTTACTAGTCTTACAATCAAAATATTTTGGTTCATAATAATTCATTATTATTACTCTTATTTTATTTCTAATATAATTTTGGTACACAAGTGAGAATGGGATAAACTTTTTAAAAGAATAAAATTTTTTTATAAAATTTAAATTTCCTGTAAATAACTTGATAAAACGTTTTTTTTGTCTTAGTTCCTCAATATTTAAAATCATGTAAAAAGTAGTTAAATCTGTTTTTTTAAGATTGTAGCAAGGCATTGAATAGTTTTTTTTTTAATTTACATAATAAATTATCTAATTCGGAGGATGTTATCCCCTGCAGGCCTGGAACGCACCATGGCAGGCATCCATCCCATGACGGACACCTATTCCTGCTACGTGTACGAGAACCAGCGATGGAACCCTCTCAGCGGCTTCACGACCAGGGGCTTGCCCACGGACCGACCGATGTGGAGCGACTCTACCGGCCGCATCAAACGCTCTAAGGAAACCACCCGGCTTCTCTCCATGCATTGGCAATGGGTTTGTACCTTTTTTTTCATTCTCAACATGTAGCAAGAACTTTGGGTAATGGAGTTGGTATAGATAGGGTTCTGGTTGTCCAAAAAAAATCTTACAATTATAATGTCAAGTTGATTTTTTGGCGTCAACCGTGTTGCCAAACGTTTCACCCTTGCTGTGAATTGATATCTTAGAACTGTAACAGATTCCTTTCACGTTAGCACTTTAGGCCTCTGTTTATTGTCACAGAAATCCTTACCGTTGTAAACTTGTTAGTGTTACCATTTGAAGTGTTACTTTTAGTTAACCCTCTAGGTGCCGTCCGGATTCGGGCTTTTATTTGCTGACGAGTGCATCTCACCCAAATTCGAACGGGTCTGCAAGAGCCCCGTTTAACTGGAAAAAATAACTTGAGATCGATCGAAACCCTTATGAATTGTATATCAAAATACTCGTATTTTATTGGGCTACATGTTAAAAAACCAAAACAGCCATTTATTATTGGTCTGTGTTATATTTTGCCAGGTGTTTTTCGTCTGCACTAACAATAGCGCTGTATATCTTTGTTTGTTGTTGTGCACGTTGTGATTTATTCATATAAGTTTTTAAATAGAAGTCTGAATATATATTATTTTTCTTCGTGAAATTTGGAACAAAAATATATGGTAAAATTGTTAAATTTTGTTAACTAAAAGTCTGATGGTAGTGGTTTTATATATATAGTTTCGGATTCAAACCTGTATTGGAAATCCTAAAAATGAGATATGGACGAAAATATATATTTTCTCTGCAGCAAATTTAATACTCTTCATGAAAATATATAGCTTTATGTATTCAAAACTAAATGTTCTATGAATTATTGCTGCAATATCTATTAAAATCTTATGGCACTGATCACACTATTATTGGGCAGCTAGAGTGTTAAAACTAATTTCCTTAACTACCAGAGCCATGACACATGTACATAATACAAGAAACTGTAATAAATTAGAAATTGATGTAGATTAACAAAAACCATGAAATATCACTCTTATTTATTATTAACAACGTTCAACAATAAATTGCCTACAGTATGTAAAGACATGTCATCTAAAGAGTTTTCAGATAAACTCTTTTTGACTTATAACAGTGAGTTTAAAAAAATATTTGATAAAAAATGTACATGGATCGGAGTTGCCGCTAAAATGTGGCCGTTAATGCCATTTTTTTTGTCCAGATGGCCCTCCTTCACTGTATTTCACCAAAAGACATCAAATAGCGAGTAAAAACACAAAAAATTTTAGCATATACCACTCTCCTGTCCTGTTTGTCTAAGGCTGGTCAGATGTTATATCCTAAATCATAATTTTTTTAGTATTGTTTCATTAATATGTTAACAAAAAATCCACAGTAATATATGATCTATTTTAATCAATTTATGAAATTCCTCCCTTTACTCGCCATGTTCACTTTTCCAGATGGGGGACTGGGCTGTAGACTACAGCACGCCGGGCGGAGTGGACAAGGACGGGTGGCAGTACGCGGTGGACTTCCCGCGCAGCTACCACGCCACCAAGCACCTGACGGACTACGTGCGACGGCGACGCTGGGTGCGACGGTGTCGCTTGACCACCGCCGGGCCGTGGCAGGAGGTCGGCAACACCAAGATCACCGATGTCTCTTTACAGGTGGCTAATTATTTAAAATTTTAGCACTACGTTATAATAGTTACTATAGAAGCTAATACACCTCTGAATTATATTAGGATATTGAAATTGCGAACCTACTAGAAGTCAGGTATTTTAAGTCAAGTATGAATGAGGATTGAGTGTAAGATGATTGTGGCACGATCTTGTAGTCTTGTTACTGACTAAGGCTGACATGTTCCTTAAGGACTGTTAATTAATAGCCCAACAGCCGATGGCTAATAAGGGACCTACAGTTTTATGTGGGGTCCAAACCACTGCCCCTGGATTACGAACTGGTCTAAGAGGATAGTTTCCAATTGTTTCAACAAATTTTCTTTTTGTAAATTAGAAAATTTAAAGAAAAGAATAAGCCATTTTGTATGAGTGGTTGGTTAATCATCCCTTTTACTCCCTCAATGAATTCTTTGAATTCCAAAACCAATAATATTGTAAAATTTACTATTGTAATAATTGTAATTAAAACTCTTGTAAATGTTTTTGTACATACTTTGTATTCTAACTTTGTCTGTTGCTTTTTGTAAGCCTAACGACAATAATATTTAAAATTATTTATTTATTATTTGTGCAGAGTTTCACGACCTGTGGCCAGGTCTCGGTGTGGGGCGTCGGAGCCAACGGAGACGCTTTGTACAGGAAGGGCGTCACTATAGACAACCCTGTGGCAAGTGTTAATACTTAGATACTGTACTTTCAAAATTAAATGATAATTGTATTTGTTACCTTAACAATACTCGGAAAAATTATAATTAACAATAAATCCCTCTTATATTTTGCATTTTTGATTTTTTATCCATCTCATACTTTAACCCTTCAAGTCCGGATTGTTAAGAGCCCTTCCAACACGCCCGGACGCCATTATTTTGGGATTTAGACCACGTAAAAATAACTTAGTTCTAGGTAGTACTCATAATGTCAGTTTACCATAAAATGTCTACTTGAAAACGAATTTTCCATTTAAAATTTACTATTACGACACTACACTTCCGTAACAAAACATAAAACACTTGTAGAGATAATAACTAATTATATTTCAGTTCAAAACACTGTCAAATTAACACAAAAACATTGCCTTCCCACATTACATCAGACAACAGTAAACAAACAACAAACCAAATGGTTATCGTCTGCTCTTCCAGCTGAGATTTTTTTTAGTTTTCCTCCTTTCAAAGACAGCAGAATGGAAAAAATAATTACACTAGAAAGGTAGACAGCGTTCTCCAATGTTGGGAAACTCATAATAGTTCTAAAAAATCCCATAAGGTAGCAGTAAAATGCAGTACTGACAAATACGTGCAGTGAATGATAACCAGCAGCCGGCGCGACGTTAGCACCGCGAGCACAGTTCATCGAACAGAGTTGAAGGGTTAAAAGTACTACAGTGGAAGACCTCAAATCTGATCTAATTGGGGCTGAAGCCTGTTCGGGTTTAGAAGTGTTCGGATATTAAAAAGTCTAAACACAGTATGTTATATTTTGGGGCTCCAATCTTAATATGATGGAGGATAAGGAAAAATTAATATTTTACCTACTAACCTGTATTTTTGGGTAAAACTTAGTGTTTAGCTTCATGTGGTTGTTATCCATCCATTTATGCTTAAACATAATAGTTTATGTGTTTATCATGGCAGCTAACCTGCATACTCTTTTCCCAAGTTAATCATATGAGAATTGGCAAACTCTTATTCATCGACAGATATTGATCAAACATATCATATATCGTTATTGTCATATTATTGATGTAGAACTTCACTGAGTACTCAGGTCTATTGCATCAGGGGTGTTTTCTATTTTCATTTGTATTTATATTGTATTACTTAGTTACTGCCATTGCTCCACAAATCTCAATTGATTCTTAGTCTCATAGACCAGCCTCTTCCACTCCATTCTGGCCTTCCCAAGTTGAAGTCTGCATCCAAGGTCCCAATGTCTTGAATGACTTTATCTGTCCATCTTAATTTTTGCTTCCCAATGGACGCTTCCTCCTAAGCGTGACTTTCCATACTTCATACAACCTGCTTCCCTTCTGCCTTCTTATTACATGTCCAATCCAGCTTAACCTTTTTGCTTTAATTATTGCGATGATGTCCGGGTCGGTGTACAATAATCTCAATTCTTTGTTTTCCTTATTCTCCATACTTCTTCCTCTAGCACTGGTCTAAATATTTTTCTTAACACTTTGTTTTCAAAAATCATGAGTCTTTTTCACTTCTTCTGGACAATATCCATGTTTCACTTCCATATAAGAATACAGGTTGAATTATGGTCTTTTATAACCGTATCTTAGTTCTGTGGGACAATATTTTAGATGAGAGGAACTTCCTGCAGGCTCCTAGGCACTTATTGGCGCTTGATAACTTAGTTAGTATCTCTTCATCTTCTGAATGTCTACTAATTATGGTTACTCCTATATATTTAATACTATTCATGTACTGTACAATTCATGTCTAAGTTGTTTATCGTATGTTTTGGATTCTATTAATTGCTTGTCTTCCAAAGTGCATGATTTTAGTTTTTTCTTCATTTACTTGCAGTCCTATTTTCTTTGATAAATACTTCTGCCAAACTTGATAAATTTTCCACTGTTTCTGATAATATGACAATGTCGTCAGCAAACCGACAATATATTCAGATCTATTCCTAGCTTAATCACCATTTTAAGTTCTTTTGTTTTCTGCAGGGCTTCTTCCAGTACTAGTAACAGAACTTCAAATAGGTGAAGAACTTGTCAGGGAGATCCTTTACTGACGTGAGGCTTATTCGGGACGTGTCTGTGTTGTACAGGGAGAGTCGTGGGAGCACGTGTCATGCGACCAGGCTCTGTGTAGTGTCAGCTGCGGCCCCAACAACCAGGTCTGGGCAGTGGGTAGGAACGGCTCAGTCTACTGGAGGTTCGGGATTACTGCTTCCAACCCCATGGGTGAGTTTTTTTAAAAAGATTTCTAACATGTGTAATAATTCAGCTTTAAACTCGTCACGTGTAAAAAGAAAAAAGAGTTGTAGAAGGTTTTGGGACGCGAAGTAATCTCAGAGGTGGGAAAGTGGCGTTAAGGGATTAGAATTTGTGCAAACTGCTTCGTATAGTAATACTTGGTTAAGTTTTTGTGTGTAATTTATACCTTTTACTGAAATAACAGACCTCAGGTAGGTGTTTTTAAGTATTACTGAGAAATAAGTGTAAGATGATTGTGGCATGATCTTATAGTCTTGTTACTGACTAAGGCTGATATGTTTAACCTCTTAAAGTCCACGAACAAACCGGTACGTCCAATGCCCGTCTCTTTACATTACAATAATAAAATATATTCAAATTTAAAAAGAACACCCGTGCCCCTCCTCTTATAACCACTACAAATGCCGTAAACTTCCACTCAAGCCGGTCAGAGTTTATTTAAGGTGGGCCCTCCCACCTCTGGAACCACACATTTGCAAGCCGAATTGGGATTGCTCATGGTCGGGATTCGAACGCCAGCACTTCCGAAAGGCTTCGACATTTCACTCGTCAGTGATATGCCACAATGCTCTCGGCTACCTGTGCATAGTCTAACGTAGCGTTTAGTTGGCTATAGATCATCCATCATTGGAGAGATCATCCAAGATTTACCGAGATTAGATCATATTGGGCAGCACAGAATGTAGTTTACAGTACTAAGTTCTTGATAGATACCACAGCCTGTTAAGTTTCGTTAGTCATTTAACAGAGCTGGTTATTTTCTCCAGACATTAGATAAAAAACTCGGACCTGAATGGGTTGACGGCCAATGGTATCTAAGGGATCTACAGTTTAATGTGGGATCCCACTTGAATTTTGAAATGGTCTGACTACAATGATGGTCTTTTTGGATGAATGTAGTATTCAATAGTGCAAACTTTAATCACGGAATCACAGGCATCCACAGGCCATCGCTTATAATAAATATAAGTAATAAGCAACCACTAAAAAAATTACGTAAGCTTTTCCCTTACAACTCAATTTTTCCTCCCTCAAATTCCCATATTAAAGCCACAGGATATGTTCTTATTGATTGAGAATATTTGGAGATTGGGGATTTTCTCAATACACAGGAACATTTCTTGTTGGTTTACATCAACCAAGGAATCGTGTTCCCCTCTTTTCCTCTTCTCTGTAAATCCCCTTTCTAAACCCTGTAGGGTAAAGTGCATTTCCAGAGTTACTGAGGTCTTCTAATGCCACTGCTGTGTAATGACGTGTGTAATGATGTGTAATGCTGTGTAATGACACCTGCTGTGTAGGAGAGGTGTGGGAGAGCGTAGAACCTCCCAGCGGGCCAACCCTGAGACAGGTATCCGTGGGCTCCTGGTGCATCTGGGTGGTCAACAGTGAGGGCAAGCCCTTTGTCCGCAAGGAGGTCACGTCTGTGTTCCCTGAAGGCACCCACTGGCAGGCGGTCGCCGAGGCAGGACTGACTACGAAGGAGTCAGGTGAGACGTTGTACAATGTGGAACATTTCACAAAATCCAGTCACATGATTACAGGTTCTGTTTTAGTTTAACTCTAAACTGACTGTCGTAATTTACGACAGTCATTTTTTGAACGCTTTACCGCCGTACCTGTTGAACTAATACCGAAACAAATTATACCAATCGATTCCTCAGTTAATTCCACATACTAAAATACCAACTTTTATGTATATATTATGATTTTTATAGTACAGTTTACTGGTACAACATTCCAAATGCTGTAATAAACACCATTGCTATGCAACAACTGTGTCTCTTTTATCTTTTTTACCATACATTTTTTAGTATATAAACATATATTTGACCTTTTTTACTCAGAATAAAACTGTGGAAATTTTTTACTTTTAGACTTTCAGTGATTCGTCAGTAGTTTTAGAATAGACTCTCAAAGTGGAAAAATATTTTTTTGTGTTTCAACTGGAATATTATTACTCCGACCAAAGTTGTGTATCAAATGTGTCTTATTTTTTATTTTTGTACACTTTTCTAAATGAACTGGTATATGAAACATTATTTTTGGTTTACTGTATATATTATTCATGACTATTAGAAACATTTGGTACACGAAGCAAGGAAATTGCTCATCACTGCTAAATTTGTATGCATCTGTTTGAGGTTAGGTTAGGATTTGTTAAAATCTTGCCAACGATTTTTTTTTCTTTTTACTTAATGAAAGAGAGCATAACTTTAACATGATATTTCATTACAGATCAACTTAAGAGATTGTGATGACTATGACATTGAACAATTTTTTTCATAGCCTTTCTTTAATTCTTAATGAAACAATTAATTGAGTATGAGTATGAATTTCATGTTCTAAAATTACTCTTATCAAACAACTTATTGTGTGAGAAATTAAAGTTACCATATCTTACCTCCCAGGCTGGCCACTTAATCCATCAAATGTTTTTGGCCTCGCTAACAATTTGCCTCCACTGAAGTCAGTCTGGAGCTAGGTCGAGGGATGCTCCCATTCAATCAAGGTCTTTCCGGATGTCTGGGTCCTTATAAAATTCTTGGAGCTCTAGTTTTTTTCCTAATTCTCCATGTGCCTTCTTCATTAACAGGTCTAAATCACACAGATCTATTGATTGATAAAGATCTTCATTAGTATTTTATTCTCAAAAATTATAAGTTTTTTATCATGTTTTTTTGTCAATATCCGTCCAGGATTCCAAGCTACACAAAAGAACTGGTTGAATTATAGTTTTATAAATTTAAATGATTAATTTTGTATTTGTTTGATAATATTAAATTATAGATTGAAGTATTTCAAATATTCAAAGTTAAAGTGAGGTATTGAAACTTAATTGATTGGAGTATAAAACACAAAACACCGATTTTCATAAGTTCCCTTCAATTCCGTTCAACTCCCACAATGTTTAGAGTTTTTAGATTTTTTTAGAGTTTGTAATATGAAGAAGGTGTTGGTATTTGTGTGTTATTGTGCAGAGATAGTGATGAAGCATGTGTCCGTCGGAGGGTCGGAAGTGTGGGGTGTGGCGAGCACCGGAGCTATCTGTCGGAGGCTCGGTGTCACCGTGGACAACCCGGCCGGCACGTCGTGGCTCTACGGGCTAGAGGTGAGCAGGAGAACAAAAATACACTGGGGAGGGGCACATTGGGAGGGTCCAAATTTTTTTTCTTTATATGCTGCTGTACAATTTTTATCTGCAGGAAAATTTTGATAGTATCATCTTTCCAAGGACTGATACTGCCTTGTTTCCCTCTATGGTAAATAGGGGTGTGCGAGCCTGGAATTTTAAGTTCAAACTGAGCTTTTTAAAAAATTCCTTAAGTCCGGTTTGCAGCATTGTACTCTGCTAAGTGAGACCTTTAATTTGATACCAAACTCGACCTATGCTGCTATTTAAGAACTTTGTCTGACTCCTTGTGGACCGTACCCCAAGGTGGTTATCCGGTCTGTAATTGGGCAGATGTGTGTGTTACTATCACCAGTAAGCATTTGTGGACTTCAAAATTGTTTCTATTGTTGTTTAAAAATTAAAAAAGAGGTTCCAGACTCAGTTGTCACCCTGTAAATAATATAAGGAATTTTAGATTTTTTTTGGTTCACTGTTATCTTTTATTTCACTTGTTTCAGGGTAACTGGCGACACGTAAGCACGAAAGGTTGCGCTGAGTTGACTCCACGTTAGAGAATAGCAAAATGTTTCTAGACAATACATTTATCAACCAAAACTAAAAACCCAACAGTGAGTTTAGCCTAGTCCAACCATCATGTAGATTATTATTAAAGAAAAATCAGTTTTTATTGATAATGCAATAGGTTCTAGTCCTTAATAATTTGCCTTAAAGGCCTTATCATTCCAGTCAGTACGGTTCCAATAATACGAATATATGAATCAAAAGAATATAGGATCAAAGAAAACTGATTAGAAACTGTTTCATTTAAAGCATTTTATACAAAAACCATTTTGTAAGACTTTATTTGTATTATTTTTGGCTGTTCTGTAAGTTTTTTTATAGGGATATTGTACCAGATTATTTTTGTTATATATTGAAAATATTCATTCCTATAGGGTTCGTAGAATAGTCATACTTACATTTTTATACTCTTGAGAATTCCAGATCGTCTCAATCAATTCAAATGGACGACCTAACTGATATTTTTGAATAATCGTGAACTTTATTTATTTTTTCTAAAATGGCAGAGATACTATCAACTCAATAGTACCTTAACAGCCAATTTGTTTTTTTAGTGTTAGATTAGGTGTCTATTCTTTTGTAAAAATATTCTAGTTTTTGTTATTGATTATGCTAATGAATCTAATATTGTTTATATTTTCTTTTGACGATTTATTACTCCCGAGTATATTGTCTGGAATTTTTAGAGCTTGGTTTTGGGAGAGTGAACTGTATTAAATGGTTTTAGTGGTAAAATTAGCTGTTGAAATCAAAGCTTTTCGCTAAGCCAAAAGTAAAATAATCTGAAAATGTATTTGCTATCATGTGATATCAGTGTAGTTTTTGCTCAATGAGTGTTTTTTTCATTTATGCTTTAGAATATTGTTTTATTAACTAATTAATTTTTCATAAAGTACATGCAATATAAATGTACACACTTTGATGAATTATTTTCTCTCTGAGACATTTTTATACATCCACATGAACTAATTAACTGTAATTTCTAAAGAACCAATCTCTAGGATAGAGTATTGTGTCCCTTTTCCAATTTGGAGGGACGTTTAGAACTTAGATCTACTCTAAGAATTTTCCATAGAGGAATTCCATTACCACAGGATGAACTCAAAAATAATTGAGTCTAGAGTTAGGCCGCTGTCATTGTTCGGTGGTAGAGGTTGGCAGCATATCAGTGTTAATTTTTGTACGGCTTGCTCCGACACATGCCTGAAGGAAAAGCGGAATGATTTTTCCAGGAATTAGTTAGATATTCTGATGTTGAAATGCCCCAGTCAAAAACTCACTACCATTGGTATAGATATGAGCGGTGGTCGTTGGATTATGATATTACCTGGTGTGGATTAACGTCCGCACTATTGAATACTACATTCATCTGAAAAGACCATCCTCATAATGTAACCAGTTCTTAATTCAGCAAAAGTGGTTCAGATCCCACATCAACCCTCCGAGTGGTGATCGACATGCCTGTGTCAATGGCAGTCTATTTATTGCGATGATATTCAGCGATGCTTTATCAACTATTACTGTGATGGTGATGCCATCTGCGAGCTAATGCATGTACTAATGGCTCTTGAAGTTCACTGTTGTGTTGCTAGAGTATGATTTTTATTGAACATTTTTTAGATTTTTAACATTACTTCTCTGGTCAAATCCAAATTGGACGTCATATGAAGTCCTCCTTAAAGGGTTAAATAAACGGTGACCGGCTTGTGTCGAAGTTGATGGCATTTGTAGGCTTAATTAATTGGGATTGCAGTGTACATCTGGTTTGCTTCTTTTACGACTGTGTGGTTAAGGGGGGGTTAATGTTTTGTGTTTTTTTGTTTATACTTAATATTTTGAAAAGAATTAAAAATCAAGTTCGAAAGCTCCGCCACTCGGAGGGTTAAACTGTGGGTCCCTTAGATGCCAGTCCTGTCTAAGGAACATTAAAATACCTACCTGGATATGTCACTACTTCAAAAGGTTGTAATACTACCATTGTATTTCAAGTTAAGATACACCATGTCAATTTTTAAGTTAGTGTTTAAAATGTATTCACTCATTACAATTCCTTTATTTTATACAAAAGATAGTGGGAGTATTTGCTTGGAGATGGTGATGTTAAATTCAGTTAATGAATGAAATGGATATAGTACTGCAACACAAGACTGCTTTTAGTACTATGATGCTATTGGGTAAAACCTACAAAATCATTTCTCTATTTTCAGTGTAGTTCTAGTCATATCTTAGCTTTCCTAACTTTTTTCAATCAACTATTTTAACATTGAATCATAATAGTATATTATTTTATCGTTTTACGAATATACGAATTTTTTATACTTATTTTTATTAAAAGATCTCATTCTCAAGATTTGTGTTGACAAATACTTATTCTCTGCTTGTTATCACCCTGACTTTTTATCAAAGAGTGGTTGGATTTTCATATTTACTTATTTTATGGTTTACACTCGTTTGGGTGGAAGTTGACGGCATTTATAGGCTTGATTGGGATTGCAGTGGACACCTGTTTTGCTTTTGTGGTTAGTGGTTATAAGAAGGGGGACATTTTTTATGCTTTTTTCGTTTATACTTAATATTTCAAGAAGATATTAGTAATTATTTTTATTTTCCAGTTAAAAATAAAAAGCTTACAACTTCTAAGGTTAATAATTCCTCTTAGTTAATTAGTTGTACTTACTGTTACTATTTTCCAATAAGTTCAAATAAATACATTCCAATAAATTGGTTTAGAACATGGAGAATCAAAATTAATAAAAAAAATCATCACATATATACATTCACGGTTTTGAATTCTTGTCCCCCTGTTACATTAAATAATACACATCTCACTCACGCTACAGAAGTGTTGGACATGTGGGGTGCAGCTGTATGTATATTAAATATAAAAATTATCTAAAGATATAAATCCAAAACAATAATAAATATTGTTGACGCCCTTTGTCTCAAACAAAATCCAACTCAAAGACCTTCAAATCGCAACTATTGATGAAGAGATATCCAAATCTAGTAAAAAGTACATTTAAAAACTTGAAAACTATCTTGCTGTAAACTTATTATACAATTCTATATTTATATATCGATTAAAAGACATTCCATCTTACCACTTGGATTTCCGATATGAAGCACTTCAAATTGTTCTCCTACAAATAGACTAAGAATTTTTACTGCCAGCAGTGGCAGGCACTAAAATATTTTTCATGTTAATGTTACTTTTGTACTTATATAATATTTGCTTATTGTTTTGTATTTTTATAAACAGATCGTAAATAAAATATCCAGTTAAAAAAATTCCGCTTGATGCCTGTGTGATAAAAGTACAAACATAATATGTTTTTCCTGTGCTTGTGTTTTTTTATATTATATTTTGTTTTGTTTGTTTTTAGTAAATACTTGTCACACATATAAAATTAGCTACATTACCAATTTAAATTATTATTAGTTTATATTATGAATAACCATAATTATTTCATAAAAAAAGTCCAAAAATTGTACGATTTAAATAGCGTTATTCAAAACAAGTTGCAGCAAAGTTATACTACGCTTCACAAACATAGAGTTTTTGTATGTTATAATACCAAGTACTTAATGAACAGTGGAAGTTTTTGTCTAGCAAATAGTCATAATATTAGCCAAGGTATTAGTTATTTTGTACATTTGTAATTATTGCAATTATATGCTGTATTTGTTTAGTTTTATATCTTCTATTACATGTGTTGTTGGTTATTATTAGGTGTGCTAGGATTAATTTAAAAATGATATAGCAAGACTCAGCAAAATATTTTAAGTATCGTGTAGCTTAAATTGTTTAAAATTATATTGCATTTTTATATAAAAGACTATTAAAAAAATGAAAATTGTTAAGCTTATCTCTTTCAAATTATGTAATATATTTCGTATAGCAAAATATTTATTTATTGTTGACCCAAAGTATAACATGAAACATATATTTAGGTGATACGTAAGCAATCTTTTTAGGTATCAGTATGATAAACCGATTAAAGGTGGTGCGAGCGGCGTTAGGAAGAACTGAAATCCGCTAGGTCGGCGCTAGTGTCGCTTATTGTTTTGCATATGTGATTGTTTCGTGCAAGCTTCTTGAGTGACTTCTTTATGATAACAATTCTGTTTTTTTGTACATTTTAAAACATTTTTAGACCTCCAAAATGACATATAAGATTAAGGATAAAAAATGTGTTGTTAAAAAACCATTTCCTGTAGCATACCAAAATTTTTCTTTTTATTTCAAAAAGGTTACAAGAAAAAAGTCTGTTATTCATTAACGTTCCCAAAATTTCTGCTCATAAACATAAGCAGTTTTCTCACACTCCTTGAACGAAAAACACAAAATTTCCGAATTAATTACCCCGTAGCTCAAAAAGTTTTCGATTTTTTCGCTCGCACCACCTTAAGGTCAGCGTACATGTACAAGTGTATAAGCGGTTCTTACTCTATTGATGTCAATACCTAAATATAGTGAACTTCTGAGTCTGTGTGATTTTACCTAAATATAATGCTTAAACCACGGTATTTTAAAAATAACTTTTGTAAAATATTGCTATTAATTTTTAATTGGTTTACTGCTATAACCTTGTGTTTGTTGACTGAATGGTGTGATTTTTGTGGTTGATATTTAAAAAAATATTTATAAACACAAAAAAAGCGCCAATTTTAATTTGTAATTTTTTTTATTTGTTGATTGTGCAGTTCTTGCAAAAATAAAACTTTTTACATAATGCTCTTCAGCTTTGTCCCCAAAACCTTACATTCTGCTTAGCTCACTTGTATCTGAGAGATGCGAGTCTAAGTGCCTTGAAAGTTTTTTTAGCTGGTTTACCACTTTGATCTGTGTTTATTATAAAAATTGGCAAAACAAAAAAAATTATCCCCAATAGTTGATAATTACGAAAGTAACATAAAAAACGAAGTAATATAAAAAATTTCTCCTTTACTTCGGACTGATTTGAATGCATATTACTGGGGTGTGGTTTTTGTTCAAATTGACTTGGAACTTTCCCATTTTCGTTACCACCTAAGTATCGTTAACACTTGAACGAATAAGGATCTTGTATCACGTTTGTCCATGGATTAAAGAGAATACCTAATTAGGACAAGGGAATCTTTGTATTGTGTGTTGCATTTTTTATACAGTGCACACAAGGTAACTATAAATATACTTAGAGATAAAATATGGTAATTTCTGGACAGCGACATAATTGTTTGTTTACATAAATAACTAAAGAATGTTTATTTTAAATTTTGGTTAACTCCTAAAATGTGGTTAAATTCTATTTTTCTATGATTAACGTGTTTAGCTGTCGTAAAATGCACAGTTTTTATGTGTGTTAGGCTGTAAAAAAGGGGTTCTGTAGATGTGTTGTTCAAAAACGTAACTACTGTAATTAACTGTAAAAAGTGTTAAACATTTAGGTAGGATCAATCAGAATGGCATTTGAAAGATTTTGACATTTCTGGGAGCTAGAGTGTAAACAAACATATCTGTGATCAGTGTGATGTCACTGGTTTAGTTTACATGCCCTCTATATATATATTTCTAGTTACCTCGAGTAATCCACATAAACTGAAAATTGAACCAAGCAAATTCTAGATTGGCCATTATTTCTACCCTCTAATTCTACATTAATAAGAAAGTGTACTCTACTTAAACAAATCCATTCTAAGAGCACTCCATAAATACAGTTGCCAAATTTTGGAGTACTGCATTCAAAACACACTTAAATAAAATTCAAAAGTTCCAAAACAAAATATTAATTTCTGTCAAAGTTCCTTGGTTTGTTAAAAATAACCAACTTCACAGAGACCTAGACATTAAAACCTATTGACAAATTAATTAAAAAATTAACCTTTAAATATTATGATGAATCTATCTTGCCAAATTTTCTTAAAATATCCGAAGGTCAGAAGACGAAAGAAAGAGGATGGAAGACAACCTGGACTAAAGAATTACAATTCTCTTCACAAACGTAACATAACATACCTCTCTACATCAAAACAAAATTATTTGAAATTAGATTTAATTTTTTTCTTATCTAGTGAAGAGATGCCAGCGGTGTTTCCTCACAAGTGTTTTTGTATTTTAAAATGATTTTGTTAGTTTTTATGCCTACAGTGAAGGTGCTAAATGACTTTGAGTTGATCCTGTTAATGAAGGTTAGTAAAAATAAATGGTATCAATGGACTGACACATACTTTCTCCCTTAAGTAAATTTAAAAAAAGACAATCTGTAATAAAGCTATCATATTCTTCACAGTTTATCTAATTATCGTTTAGTAATTTATTGTCTGAAAAATAATCATCCAATTTCTGAAAACAACAAGAGAAACAAAGGTAAATTAATTGTTAGAATTTAATGGGAGAACCCACCCCCCACCGGTGATGCCAAGCTTTTTGAGTTAGTCAAATCAAATCAAATCAAAGCTTTTTTTATTGTCATGAACTAATTACAAGTATTGACAAAGTCAAAAATACAGAACAATGTTCATAGGTCAATTTCATTTTTGGACGGTCAGTTAGATTACAGTTCCAGGCTTCATGCACATTCCAGGTGTAGTAGTAATTGAATATTACAAATTATAACGACATAAATTTACCTTACTTTATACCAAGTGTCAAATATCTACAAAAAAATACTTTTCTTATAAAATTAAATTTTTTTCAAAATTTTATTATTTTAATATTTGTCTAAAAAAAATTTTCTATTTATGTTTTTTATTTAAGAATATTTCATTTAATGAAATTTTTAATAAATCTATCTTATTTTTCATTAATTTATTTTTTAGTTCATAAAAACTTAAAAAAAGGAAAATTTTCTCAAAATTTAAATTTTGATTAAATTTTTTTTTTTTCTAGTTAATGACAAATCCTACAAATGATAAAATATGGTTTAAATGTATTATTTTTTAAAATTTTAAAAACAATAGGAAAGATAATTGACTTCCATTGAAAATAAAAAAATACAATTATTTTTAATTACTCCATAATTAAGAAAAGTTATTGATAGATAATCATATTCGAAAAATATTTGGAAAATATCAATTTTGTTTTTAATGCTTAGAATTAACAAATTCCAAAAAACCATATTTTTTTCTTACAATTTAACATAAATATTATGATATAAATTTTAGAAACAATATTTTCGACTTTTAAAACATACTTCTGAGAGGAAGTTTTTTTTAGGTCAGATCGTGAGGCGCTTGTAATAAGAGGACCTACTTCCTGAGGAAGCAGGGCGTATTTAAACAGGTGAGGTAATACTGAATATATAATATTTCATTAGAGTAAAACATAATAATCATATATTTTTGACATGGATACTACGATAAAAGATCTGATAGATGTAGTTCAGGTGGGGGGTGTTCGCAATTTGTAAGATGGAAATTTGTAACAGGTTTCCATAGAAACTACTAGAGCTATTGAATTGAATTTTTAATATATGAGAATAATAACAGCTGTATAGAAGAACTAAAAACATTCCCTTTAGATATATCCATGATCTAACTATTTCCCACAGGGATGTAAATACAAACATTTTTTCTCTTCTACTGTGAACAACGGCAGACGTAATCATATGTGTTTGATGAGTAAAATTTATTTTAGTATCGTTGAATATAGCTTCTAAGATATTTGTATGGCTTTGACGATGATTATTGTCTATTGAACTTCAAAGATCAAGACGCCATTTTATATTTCTAGGCGTCGCCTTCAACGCGACGGAAGTAGTTTTCGTCTTTTCGAAATATCGTCGTTTTCGACGACTAGAGAGGGCTCTAGCTCTCTTAAATTTTTCGTGTGTTTCATATTTTAACCCTCTTATCAGTTTCATTGTTTGTGAGTACCGCTTGTGGTGTTTATTATTTGTATTTGTAATCATGGCCTGCTGAAAAATGTCGGGTCTGAAATTGAACGCCACATCTCCATGCGGAGAGGAAATCTCCACTAGCGTTTTCGTAGATGTTAGAAGATTTAAGTATGGAAAAGAAACCTTCAAATCGTCCTTCCCAAAACCCGTCTAAGGGTTCTGGGACTGAAAACAAGAAAAGTCAAGGTATGTTTATTTACAAGATGGTGCAATCTTCAAAGTCATTTTGACTTTGGTGGGTGTCATGGCTGACTTTGTCCTCTATCGCTGATTACTATGATACTCCTAATAATAGGCTTTAGAAGTTTTAATCGGGCATTTATATGAACGAAAATCCACCCCAGGTAGTAAAGGAATAGGCCCTATCTTAATATAAAACTGGCCTTACAGAAATGTTTTTTACAGATAGGATAGTTTACCAACCTGACCCCACAGTTGTCAGTGGGGTCAGGTAAAATCAAATCCTATCTCAAGTTTATGAGATTTATTGAAGATCACTGAATTCTGGAGTGGTTATCAACCCGAATAGCTGATTAGTCATACATCTTCTTGTACCATGGAAAATTTATTTTCTTGGCCTAGTAGGCCTACCCTAACTCCTTTTATGATTCATCATATTCTACTCGTGAACAACACAGTTGTCGGTTGTAATGTATTATCTCTGATTCAGTGAGCTCAGTATTACCTATGCCTAGGAATGTTGTTACTGATCATATCTTAAAGTCAATACCGTTAATCTTGTTTTTGCAGATGTTAATAAACAGCAATTTCCTAAATCATCAAGGCGGCGGGAACCACCCAACAGCAATGGATCCCGCTCAGAGCAGAACAGAAAACCTGCTCCTCAAAAGACCAAGACCTTGGATAAGAGACCTCGGCCTCGCGGCCAGTATTATGGCAGTGGAAAGGAGGGTGCCCAGGTTAGTTGAAGAGTCCTACTTAGGACCTATTTCATTTTTCATTCAGTAAAATATTATTAATTATTTGTAAATGAAGTCCAGAAATCGGGAATTAGCAGAGAAATTCATTATAAAGTCTGGTTACCAAATCACTATATGGTTCGGTTGGAATTTACAGGGATCAAATAACTTAATATTTAAATAAATAAGTGAATGCATTTTATGCCATCAAGGTCAAATTTTGCAGGAAATGAATACGGTCGTTTCAAAGGAGACATATGAGGCATGTATTTTATCTTGTATGTAATTAATTTTTTATATCCTTAGATAAAATATAATTATCTGGATATGTCTCATACTACAATCTAATCCAAAGATTAACCCTACCTACCGGTTACTGTCGCATTTGCGACAATCGATGTAATCGGCAAGCTTCACGCTTTCTGTTGATGCCTGCCTGCAAACGTTTACTCTCTGGTCGACAACGGTCGATGAAAGATGCATCAGCTGTCTACTTTTGAGTTATTTTGCTTATGTTATTGTTGACATCGTTAATTTTTTTAATTAATTAATATTAATAGTTAATTAATTTTTTTTAATGGTGCAGGTAGAAGAGTGTGAAGCAGAATTGGGTTCACTGTACTCAGCTGGGAGCAAGAAGCAGAACTTGAATCATCTGTTGAATTTTCATTACACCCCAAGAGGGGAGAATGCGAGGCCAACGCAACGGCCGAGCTATCAGTACGGTGTCAAATGGCTCATGTCTACGCAGAAGCACAAGTATAATAAGGAACACTTCTTACAGGCCAAGTAAGCATTGATTCATGTTTTCTGTACCTTAACCATAATGTGGATGTCAAGCAAGACAGGCTGGTTAATTGTTTTGTTATCAATATTGTAACTGAAGATTTTTTGATTATGAATTTGGTTTCAAATGCAAAAAGTACTTCAAACTGATTTGTCGCCCAATAGTAGGCTATTGATTTAGTACCGGCAGTATCTAGACACAGTGAGACTAGGTATTCGAACCTCAAGGGATCAGTAAAAAGAATTTAATTAAAAATAGGTATATAAAGATGTTATTGGATATTACTAACAATCTAACTACTTATATTACATTGTTCAGTCATTATGTTGTAAAACCTGCTAACAATGAAGTTATCTTCAAACTGTATTGCAATAATAATACAACTGTCGGTGTTAGGAAGTTCAGGCTGATATTTTGAATTCAAATCAGTATGTTTGACAAAAAAGTTTGACTTATCTTAAATTACCCCTATAACCTACTATTTTTTAACTTTGTTAATATTTTTTATTCTAGGGACCTAGATAAATGCTTAAATTAATAACCAATTTAGTTTCTCATGAAAAAGTTGTAATACATATAATAATACATGTAATATATTCTTAGGAATATGTTTATTGACAGTTTGTGTTGACAGTTGTCAGTTTGTGGTGAGGGCAGACACGGATTACTCCCCATTCCTGGCTGATCCTGATTTGTTGGTCAACTGGGATTTCATCGAGCAAATAGTAAGAGACGTATTGAATTTGATGTTTTTCAACAATTCATTATCATATAGCCTACAGGGTGTCCCATAGGTAAAGTGCCAAACTCTGGGAAAATGTTGTATGGGTCAAAATAAAGAGAAAATTAAGAATAAATTTTTTCCACAAAAGCTTTTTTACCAGATGATCACAATTTTGTATATCTTACAAATTAATTATTGTTATCTTGGTAATTTTTCAACCAATCTATATAAAACTCAGTATATATGATGACATAAGAGATAAGAGAGAACTACTGTAGAAACAAAATTACACCATTGTTAAATTTGAAACTTTAAAATGGCGGCCATTTTAAACCTTAACCATTTTCCATTGTGGATTAAAAGTGTAAAATGAAATTGTGAAAGTGTAAAAGCCACTTTGAAATTTTAAATTTTACCAAGTCTTATTTTTTACAGTAGGTCTCTTATATTTAATCATAATATATATGAGTTTTAAAAAATTGGTAGAACATTTTGAAGATAACAATTATTCCGTAAAAAACGGCTTAGGCTATATCTGGTTAACAAATCATTTTTGGAAAAAATTATTCTTGATTTTTTAATTTATTTTGATTTTTAAAATTTTTTCCCAGAGTTTGGCACTTTACTTAAGGGACACCTGTATATGTTTAACCAACTCTACATTATCTAATACCTTCATTTAATTACCTGTTTTGATACAAGAACTTTCAATAAAATCTAAGATAAAAGGTTATATCTATGATCTTTAGTAGTGTGTTTCTTTCTCGGAAATCAACATTTCAGACTCATTGTTCATTGTATGCTAATTCTTTTCACTATCAGGAAGGTCGAGTTGAGTTAAATTGGAACGGATGAAAATTTCTTGGTTGGTAAAATAATTTTACACTAAAAGCATAGTTTTATTGTCAATTATTTATATCAAAGAAACCTGGAACAAATTAGACTTATGATTTGAGTTTATGGTTTTTATTGCTTAAGACAAAAAATCAAAATTTGACATGGGCATTGTTGAAGTGTGTGAGGAATATTTTTTATTGGGCCAAAAAGTTTGTAAGGGTTTGATTTTTAATTTCAACAGTAGAGTTAGTTTGGTCTTAAATGAAAATAGTGAATGCAGACTTAACCATACAGTAGTCTTAATTATCCAATCTAAATTTGCTGCTCAAGATAGGAAAACATGGAAGATATTAAAAATATGGCAAAATTAAATTACCCTGAAACATCTATCCACAGTTAATTCTAGAACTGATGACCATCGTAATTTACGACTGTCATTTTTAGAACGCTATAGCGCCATATCAGTTGAACTAATATCAAAATAAATTGCACCAATCGATTCCCCACTTATTTCTGCATAATATTTACTGGCCAAAATATCCAAACGCCAAATGCTGTAATAAGATGGTGCTACTGTTGCTACGTGACAACTCGTAGCAACTGCGTTTTTTGAATTTGTTGAAAATTTTATACAGCTGATCCTTGTTGTTCGGATGATATTAAAAATTTATTAAATGATATTTTTGAATCAGTAACATTTCCGCACTGGATATATACCCGACAATGTTTCAATGGGAGATATTTCGTCTGGAAGTGATGGTGACAATGAGCCAACATTATCAGACTTAGAAGATATGCCTAATTTACCTGCAAGTGAGGAAAGTGTTGGTGATTCTGGTGTTCCCCTTGTGAAAATAATTTCAGGGAATGTTTGGGTTCGTGTCTTCCCCGACTGTGTGTACACAGTTTCACATTTTTTCTCATCTCTACCATACATTTTTTAACATATAATGATCCAACCTTTTTTATTCATAATTAAACTGTGAACTTTTTTTACATTTGAACCTTAAGTAATTTCAAATAGTTTTAGAAGGGCAGACTTACAAAGTGGAAAATTAATTTTGGAAAAAACAACGGATTATTCCTACTCTAACACAAGTGTTATTTTTTTATAAGGCATTTTTTTCTGAATAAAATGATATATTATACTTTGTTTACTGTATATATTTTAGTGGCTTTATAAAAGTTTCATACGCGAAGCATAATAAATACAGTGAAACACATACTTCTCCATTTAAATATTAAATTTAAAAAGACAATCTGTAATTAAAATATGTTCTACAAATAATTCTAAATATCATTTAATAATTTATTGTTAATTATATGGGGGAAATGAATACCAAGATTTTTTGAGCTGGTTGTCAGATTTACCTTACACTTCATACCAAGTTTCATGGAAAACTGGAAAATAAGGAAGAAATTGAATTTTTTTATATTTTATAAGAATAAATTGGCCTTTAGACAAATTTTTATTACATAAATTTAACTTTTCTCTGGAACCGTTAGTCGTAGACAAATAATTCAAAATACTAATTTGTTTAGTTTTTTAAGCTGGTTTCAATGGTACCAGTCAAGTTATACTTTACTTTTATTGTTTTCGCTGAAAATTAAAAAAATTGATTTTTTTGACATTTAAAAGCCCATAACTTTTGAACCGTCATTTTTACAGACATGCGGGTGGTGTCAAATTATTTATTACCCTGTGCTCTATAAGCTATCAAATTTTATATCAAAATCGTTAGAGCCGTTTTTGAGAAAATTGGATTTCACGTTTTTTAAGGGTTTTTAGGGGTGAACTACCCTTAAAAATCAAAAAATTAATGAAAAAACTATATAGTGACTATATATATACATGCCAAATTTTCATAAATCGACAACGGGGTAGGCGTGGCACTGTAACATCCAACACAAACACACGGACTACAGACATCACGAATATTTTTGTCAGATAAAACGGATATTAAAATAATTAAAATTTTACAAAACAATACTTTTCATATACTATTTAAGTAGAAATAAAAAATCAGTTCTTGGGTTAAACTAAATACAAAATCCATGATAAAACAAAATACAATTTATGGGTGATAAGTTACATGGAACTTGTGGAAAGTGTGAAGCGGCATGCGTTAGTCGACCTCGCCTGAATTGCCTTGTTATTGCAGCGTGTGGCCAGTGTGGAGTCGGTGAACTGCCCCATCTGTCTGTGTGACCTAGTGGCGGGCAAGATGACACGATGCGGTCACATGTATTGCTATCCCTGCATCCTCCACTACTTGGCTCTGTCCGACAAGACCTGGCGCAAATGCCCCATCTGTTACGAGTCTATTCATAAGAATGATTTGAAAAGGTACTAATTTTGGTTTATTTTTTGAGGATTTATTTATTACTGTAAATTGTGTCCCGCTTATGTTAGTTATTGGTTTTGCACAAAATAAATTGCATAAGGGGTGTTTTCCTTCCTCCGCAGTATGTTTCGCAACGTGCTCTGTATTTTAAGTTATCTGCGTCGCCCAACAATGACCAACTACCAGTTTGCATTGAAGTCTTCCAACCTCCGCAGTTAGCACTCGAGTCGAATACTCATTTGATTCCAATGCAACCAGTAGTCATTCATTGTTGGGGCGACACAGTTAACTTAATCACAGAGCACGCTGCGCAACATACTGCACAGGGTAGGAAAACGTCCCTTTAATTCAACTAATAAAAATTTGCATGTAATAAACTGTATCAATACATGTTTATGGTTATAGTACCTGGTGACCGAGCTTTGCTCGGATAGAATAAGACATGTTTTTACAAGTTAATTAGCAAAATTAAAACAAATTTACTGCCCAATGAAAACATTTATGTGGTTGAAATAAAACCGATTTAATACAAATATAAATAATAGCACTAAAGAAAAAGTATCGCCCCTTAATAACTTATAGTTCTTGAGGCGACACGCTACAACTTGGCTACGACGTTAGTCAATTGAGCGATGCCGTTTAATGTCTCTTAGCCAAAGCCGATCATTTACTGTCTAATTATCCATACCGTTATTATTAGACAATAGACAATATTCTTTATTTACATATTCATTAAGAACAGTAGTAGAGTCAACCTACTAGTAGAGTCAGACCTATTAGCCTGTGATCAACTGATTTTGTTATAAACGGAATGAGGATTGAAAAGCAAAAGAGAAATTTAATTTACATACATTAATTGGTTTGTTACAGTGGCTTCAAGCAATACAACGAATACGTTTTCTATCAAAACACGGAAGATTTTGGAAATACTTTTTTCTGCTTTTATTTTGCACAGCTATCCTTAAGTTCCTTAAACCCTTAAGTTTTTACAAATTGTTTAGTAACCTGATAATTTTGCATTTATTTAATTCATAAAATAATGCATAGCCTCTATATTGTTCCCCGCAGTCTTTAATCAAGAACTGTCAAACGGTTATAAACAGCTGTTTTGGTTTGTATTGTTAACATTTTATTCTCCATAAGCGTAATGTTAAATTTTTAGATTTTAAACTTAATATTACAAGAAAACACGAATTTTCCTGGACATTAGACCTATCTAGAACTTATTTTCTACTCGGAAATTAGTTATTTCCAAAATTTAAAGAAATTCCTCGGCGCCGTTTTCGAGATCCGTGTGCAAATATATATATATACAAACCTTGCTCGTATTATAGTATTGGATTTTGACATATGTTCTTCTTTTAATGTATAAGGAGTGAGATTATTCAATCGTACTTTAATATTTTAGGAAATGAATAACTAACTGTACACTAAGAAGTAAAAAAAAATTGTATAGCTAATAATAGAACTTAGCCTATACTGAACTGAACGTTTTATATTTAGGATAACTGGTTTATTTAAACTTCTTGAATTATTTTGATTTGATAAAATAACAATTTGTTCTAATCTGAGGGTCAAAGGTTTAAGTCTTATCTTTTTGAGCAAGCTATCACTTAACGTTGCCATCCAAAGTGTTGAGTATGTGCATGTGTTATAACATTCACAATAATTAAACTTTGGGAAAGTAAACCCATAACTGTCCTTGAAACTCAACTGTTGTTGAGTTTTTGACAGGTCTGGAACATATTCTTTCTATGAAGGTTATTTGACTCTGCAGTTTCGAAAACCTCTGCTCCTTCCCTTAAATTTAACTCTTTGAACACCATAAGCGCACGTATACAACGCCATAAGCGAGTATACTTGTGTATTCCCATAATAGCATTTTAAAATTTAGCTATCCAAATCGGTGATAGATGGCAGGGCAATCCACTTTTGTCCCTTGCCAACTCGTTTCATGGCGTAGTTACCTCATCCAGTCAGCATTTATTGGTTGCAAACCGATTTTTGTGTGTGTCAGTGTTTACTGCGCAGCAGCCTAGCGCCAATGGCGAGTATACTCGCTTATCAGCTGACTAATAGATGTAGACGATGTTTGTGTCGGTTAATTGTTTATAACCTAGTCTTTTTCTTTGGTGTTTACACTAAATAACTTTTATCTTTATGAGTTAGTTTTTATAATACTAGCTAACCCGGCGAACGCCTCACAGTAAACACATGTTAACTTTAAGATTGGCCATGTTCTAAAATCCAATAGCATTACGGCTTCATTGTGAAAGGTTATTCTGGGTCGCGGCATAGTGAATAACAATACTGAAACGACAAAACATATTAATATCATTCCCACAAAACAAATAAATCTGAGTGGATTAATTCACAATTTTCAAATCCAATCCAAACCCAAACGAAACCTAACTGTAATACGGCTTTTATAGGAAAGATATACAACAGCTGATTATTATAATAAACGTAATAATATAAACATTGTAATTATCATATAAACACATGACTTTAATTAATCAGACAGAAAATAAAAATATAAATACATAATCCCCTAAAACCGTTAACTATTAACGTGGTGATTAAAGCTGTTCATTTTTTACAGTACACATTTACTTCATAGTTTAACATTAATGAATGATTCAGATGGCATTGGATAGTAAAGCATACGGTATTGCTAATGGAAAGTAAACCAATCAGCTGTAGCTAAGAAATCAAATGTTTTCATTGTAGACAATTTGTAAACAAACTTACTCTCCATAAGGTTAACATTAGAAATTTAAAACGCCATAAAATGGAAACTTATGGGGTTTTCGAAAAATTTTTTTCACTAAAACCTTCCCGGACACATATAGAGCAACTTCCTAAAATTTCATGGCGATCGGATGAGTAGTTTGGCAACGCATAAAGGACAGACAGACAGACATACATTCAATTTTATATATAGAGATCAGTGGCTGTGTATTGGCTATTTGCCTAAATGTACTATATTGTGGTTTAGTGAAGTGAATCAATATGGCTAATCCTATTTATTGGCCTATTTATTATTATTAAATAGTTAGCTAATAATAATTAGGGCTAATAAAAGGGTTAATATTTTCAATTTTTGATCCTTAAACCAAATGGATCAAAGACATTCATGTCCTTGTGTTTCTTCATGCTTGTGTTATAATGTTAAAACACTGTGATTGTTGCAGTGTGAGAGTGGAAAGCAAGACTGGCTACAGTGTTGGACAACAGATAACATTTCAACTAATGACACGGGAGAGAGGTTCCCTCCTCGCTTGCCCAGTGTCACAGTTTGATGTTCGCACTAAACAGAGACCTGTGCTGAATGTGTCTGAACAGCAGCTGGACACTGCGTTTGCTAAGCTGCTAACTGCTAATCAATCTGAGGTAAGTTGGGAAGGGTGTTTAAGGAGAATTAGGTGTGAGATAAATACTAGAAAACTTTTTCAATAGAGTTGGTATCATATGAAATTAATAAATGAATGTAAAAATATAAGTTGAGATAACTGTGCTGTTACTATTTAAAATTTAAGTGAAATATATGAAGGATCTGAGGTATGAAAAGTTTCTTTTCGGTATGGTTTAACCCATTTCTGTGAAAGAAAGAATTAAAATTGAGCCTTTGTTTACTACGTCTGCACGTCACTATTAGTAACGGTAACTTCATAAGATACGTTTTGATTTCTTTACCATATATAATGCATAAGTAATCACCGGGGCCACGACGGCGACGAGGCCGCTGGTGGCCACACTAGGCAAAGTTGCACCCACAGCAACACGGGCTGGTTTTTCGTCTAAAACAAGCATACAATGAGGATGCTGCACACTACCCCTGAAACTCAACTAGTGATGGTTGAGAGAGCGATCTTTGTGCATCTGTTTTATTTTTGGTAGTGACTTTTACTAGATTCGAATTAATAATGTTAGATTTTGATACAAATGGCTTCATTGAAATGGTAAAAGGAAGGCCCTCTTTGTGGGATTTAACATCCAAAGACTATTCAGAGTTATTAAGATATTAAGAATATTGTGAGGTGTGTCCTGGCTGTGGTCGTCGCTGGACTGGTCACAGGTGCTGCAACCATGGCCGCGTTAAGTGTGTTTGAGCCCTTAGAAAGAAAAAGAATTACTCCTATACTCTTTCACCAGTTCCAAGCGGTAGGCTTAGTAACAAGTACGTACTCGCTCTTCATTAACCCTTAAAGCGCTACTGAAAATCACACTCCCTGCTCATTTAGGTTGAAAAAATCAAAATTATATTTTCCCAATGTTCTTTTTGGATTTAGGTAGCTTGAATAAAGTAGAAAACAGAAATATGCTTCATTTTTATTTATTGAACATTTTAACACTATTTTTCAGGTATCTAAAAAAGTTATTTTTGTCAAAAATTCTGAGCGCTTGAAATAAAACTTGTAGGCTTACATAAATTAAAAATTACTGATTCTAAACATGAAAACAGTGAGAAGAAACATGTCAATAAAGTAAAAAGATATTATGTACATTACCACTAAACATAGTTTTGCGTCGTATGATAAGCCTCAAAACAGTCATAAGTCCATTCACGAACTCATCAAATTCCGGATCGTCTGGATGAGCCATGTTTCACTTTTTATTTTATTATTTAGATTCACAAACATTCACACTACATTATCTGTTTACTTCTCAAACACAACACAAATAATCACACGTCAATGGATGTCAACAAACAACGATTGGAACAGTGAATACAGCTGGTCGTAGTGGCGCGTTAATTTTCTCGTCAAAAGCAGTACGGGAGCGCTAGAATACAGGCCAAAGTTGCATAACATCTAATCTCAGTCACTAGAAATTCCATCAAAGCCGCCATATTGGTTTTGTGAGTTCATAGAGGTTAAAGCAACATTACCATGCACTCTATTGGTTGTTTCGCGAACTACAGCGCAGTAAATGTGACGAAATGGCTGAAAGTGAAAAAACTCGGTTTCCGCGCCGTGGGACCCTACTGTGCCGCGAGAAAACTCGTCAGCCGCCCGGTAAGGGTTAAGACTTATTTTGTTTTCAAACAATTCCTTTATTTCATGAGGCACAATTCTTTACAGTTTACATGCAGTAATAAACAATTAATGACAAATCTTTGAAAAAGGATCATTTACTGTATTCTTATCAATAAGTACAACCGCTGAAAAAATTGTGCGAACACGACAACAACTTACTGTCAACATAAACATCGGACAAAAAATACAATGATTAGAGAGGAAGCCAACACTATCTATCAGAAGAGAAATGTACTAGCTTATACCTAAAGGAGGAAAAAGAAGTACATTGAAATATAAGCAGACAAAACACATTGTTTGCTCAGAACGTACAGTGCACGTTTTTAGTCATTTGTCTAGTGAAATATGAGGATGTGCAACATACGTCCTTAGGCAGGAATGGGTTAACACGTTTTAGGTAATATTATTGTGTTTACCTTTAAACAAACAAATGAAGAAAGAGATAAGTTTTGTAATTCTATCAATTCCATGGGTCACCGTGTATGTCTTAAGTTATTTACCAGTAGCATTTTTTCGTTTTTGTTGGTAAAAGTCTAATCCCTTATTATTTTCTTATGTAATCCTAATCAATGATACTCCAAACAATAAAACCACCAAATCCTACTTATCCAATTATCTAACAAATTGTTTCATTCATTATAGGTGCTCCAAATCATAGAACAGGAGATAACAGAACTGGAGAAAGAGAAGGCAGAGAACTTAGGTTGCCCTGAGCTTTGCTTCATCGAGCAAGCTTTGGAATTGTGTGCAGAGAGAAAGAAAAATCAGCAGCAGGTAAACCACCACTCGATCACTTAATATATTTATTTCCATAATATTTTCTACAAATGGGATGTTGAGATATATAGAAAGTGCTAAAAAAAGGATGCTAGTTTTTTTAACTGTACCTGCAATACGGAAGCACATTGTGGTTTTGTTTCGTTGATGAAGGCGTTTATATTTATAAATACAGTGGAATGTGGATAATTCGAACTTCTGCACTTCGAAAACTTCTTTATTTCGAAATTTTGACTTGGTCCCTAGAATTTTATATAAAAACAATGTTAAAATATCCTGGTTAATTTGAATAATTCAAATTTTTCAGCGTAAATCTATAAAGAGAAAAAGTCATAGTGTGCGATTTTCCAGGAAACGACGTTCGGTCTTCCTGTCCACAAACTATTTTTAGTTAGATCAACGCGCCCACCCACCGCCAACCAATCTCACAGCACATACACCTGCCGTTGACTGGTCACATGATGACACCTCCCCCTCACCAGTCCCATCACACGTCTCTCTCTCTACTGCTCATAAACCACAACATTGATATCTCTAGTCTGTCACTACACGGCGCCAGCGCAGTTCAGTACCGTGTGTATCATTGATGGTGGTTTGTTCTGATATTTGTCGTCTTTGTTTCGTGTTGGCATTTGTGAATTCGTCTGCGTTCATGTTAACTTGTTGTGTGTATGATCATTTGTTACTTCGTCTGCGTTCATGTTAACTTGTTGTGTGTATGATGGCTTCGTCAAAGCGAACCTACAAATCTCTGAAATAGCGGCGATCAAGGAGGTTGAGAAAGGATTAAAGAAAAAGTTTGAAATAGCTAAAGTTTCGGGAGCCTCCAAACACATTATCTTCATTAACCTAACTTTTTTTAACTTACAATGTTAAAACATGATGTTTGATTGTTTATTTCAACCACTTGCTAAAAATTTTCTAATTCAAATTTTTAGATAAATTTGAATTTTTTTCTGGTCCCATGAGGTTCAAATCATCCAAGTTCTACTGCAATGAAATGTTAATCGAAAAGCATGTTTCCCTTGTAATATTAATATTTTCAGTTTATAACTAAACTATATTCAGATTATAGACCAATTGTATCGTCCTTTGATCCTCGATTGCCTGAACCAAGTCAGTCATAGCCAGCTGTTTTCACCCTCACAAACCTTGTATGTTGACATCTGTCGACGTTTGTGCTTAGTGTTTTAGCAGGAAATATTGTGTATTGTGTGAATGTATAGGATTAATATAAACTGAAATTGCTTATTCAGATGAAAATAATACTTTTTTAATACAGTGCAACTCGGTTATTGCGGCCTCGGCCATAACGTCAACTCGGATATAACGTCATTTATTTTTAGGTCCCGCCAAACTATATGTATTTACATAGGAAAAAACCTCGGATATATCGTCAGTAAATTCTAAAACCTCGTATATAACGTCAAGAAAATCGGGCCGAGATGAAGGCAACATATAGCTAAATAGAGAAAGTTCGGTCGGTGGTGCAACGTGAGGGCTGCGGCTATTGTTTAGCTACATTCTATTTTTAGAAACGGCATTTTATTGCTGTCTTGCCGCTAACCACCCTAACCCCCTCCCCTCCCCTATATCCGCTGTCGCCGGTCATCAAGGTCAGTGACTCACGTCGCATCAAAGCACTGTGATGCCGTTTGTACTTACCTACAGTTTGTGCAGATATCGTTAGTTCAATGTATGTCATTTACAGTTTGTTTTTCGTTATTTTAATTTACGAATACAATATTGAAAAATAATGGTAAGTGTTAAGAGAAAGGTTTTGCTGAAGAAAATGTGTGAGTTATAAGGCTTCAGGCTTGTTTTTTAAATCGAACCAACAGTTGAATTCACCAAGCCGAACTTCATTGCAATATTTTCAAATTCAATTTTTTATATTGTAGAGTAGTTCAGTCAGTCATAAACATAAATTTAAGGTGTATATCAAATTACCTTCATTAAATGTCCTAATTTCATGTAAAAAATGTGTTTCCCTATTTTTCCTCGGTTTTAAATTAAAATTATGTAACCTCTTTTATAGCGTCATTAATTGTGTGGTCCCTTCAATGACGTTATAACCAAGTTCCACTGTACCTTAAAAATGTTCTTGAAAACGTCAATAAATATAAATTTAGCAATTTATGTTTTTTACTTTATTTAAGCTGCCTAAATCTCAAACAAAATTGTGCAAATAATATTTGGATTTTTTCACTAGATGAGAATAGATACAATTCTTAATAAGCGCTTTAAGGGTTAAGTTGATAATATTATGAAAGAAGCATTTAAGAATCTATCATTTAGAAATGAGAGCTTCTAGTTACTATCCTTACAAATATCCAAAGTGTTGAGTATGTGCAGTAGTATAAACTGTACAATAATTAAACTTTGGTACATCAATATTAACACTTCATGTCTGGTGTGGTGTTCTATTTCCCACCAATTGGAAGTGATAGTTACAAATTTATAGTATTGTTTACAGACTAGAGAAAATATTAACCCTTACCGGGCGGCAAGTGTCTTTAGTCACGATCATTCATTCAGCTACAGTGATTGCGCTGTAGTTCGCGAAACAACTGATAGAGTGGCATGGTGATGTTGCTTTTGCCTCAATGCACTCACAAAACCAATATGGCGGCTTTGTTTAAATATTTAGTGACTGAAATTAGTTGATTAGCGACCTTAGCCTGTATTCGTCTGCTCCTACTCTGCTTTTTATTGTTATAAACCCCGAGTTATTTATGGTCAGCTGTTTTCACTTTCCCAAGTTTATTTACAGGTTTGCTCTGACTGCATTAATATTTAGATTAATTCTAATTTAGATTAAGGACTAATTATTAGTCCTTTTGCATTTATTCAACCATTTTTATAACCAAACGCTTTGTATTTTTGCAAAACTCTTTTTTAATAACTAAAAAATAGTCTTAGAATCTTCAATAGGTAAAAATTAAGCAAATTTCTGTTTTCTACTTAAATCCAAAAAGAACATTGGAAAATAAAATTTTGAATTTTTACACTATGAGCAATGAGTATGATTTTCAGTAGCGCTGTAAGGGTTAAAATGCTTATTATCTGTTGCATGATTAACACATTGAACCCTGGAGTCCGTAGAGGCTTATTTTGCTTAGATACTGGGGGAATTTTACATTGATTAAATTATTTATGGCACTGATATAAGAAAGGTTGATTTCATTGGTTCAGTTATTAATCTACTTAACTCCTTCAGCTTGGAAACGTGACCAGTGCTACAACACCCATTGAAGAGAATTTGAATGATAAGTTCCAATTCCCGAAGCCAACATCGCTGCCCATTGAAACAGCTAAGATAGAACCACCTGGTGAAACAGATCTTTCTTCCTCCCCTGAAAGTGTAAGTGTGTATTTACTTTAGCCAAGTTTTGTAATCATTACTTTGATTAGTATCACCCTCGCTAGTTTGACCTGGTATGTTCATACTCCTCATTTAGTCCGAAATTCTCTGATCTTTTGACCATGCTCTGTTGTGACGAATTAATCGGGTTCTAGATTTTTTTATCTAAATTTATAATATACTTTTTTCCTATGAATAAACTGCAGATCATACAATTTTGTCTGAATTGTTATCTTAACTTTTTCAGAACATCGTGTATGAATCAGCATTTGACAACACAGTTTTGGACGTTAATAAGAACTCTCAAGATGAAAGAACTGGCAAAGCACTAACAGGGGAGAATAACAACAGGTATTCATATACTTGATGATTAAATAACATTTTACTATGCAATAAGTTAACCAATAATACAAATATATTTGAGAAAATTCATAATATAAAATCTGTCGATAAATCTGAGCGTTGTTTGCCTATTCTCCATATGATTAACATGGGAATTAGTATGCAGGTTTGCTGCTGTGAGGAACTCATAAACTATTATTTTTAAGCATAAATGGATTTTTTTATCTATTTATGCTTATTTAAACCTTTTTTGGCTTAAAGACAACAGTTGTCTTTGAGTCTCCGTGACGAGTGGATGTGTTTAGTTTCTTATGTGTGTAATGGTTAGTGAATGGTTTTTTGAACTAAACTGCTTTAAACTTTTATCTTTTCAGCTTTATATCGGCTTTGTCAGAACTATTCTAGATCCTGAATTGTTGTGAAACTTTGTTTTACTGAAAATCGTGATGGAAAATGTCCACAATCAAAATCTAAATTACACATTTGCATAATCAGAGAAAGTGCATACTTGGCTATGAAACATACCCTAGTGGCAGTAAAAGTGAACTGATGAGCAAGTTCATGTATCAGCTCCCAGAGGACAACATGGTCATAAAGGCGATGGTGTCAAACAAGTTACTAAATAGATGACAGATGCCTCCACCTGCCACTTCTTATTGAATTTGTAAATGTGTCGAGAATCATGACTTGGCCATTTCTGGGGTTAAAATTTAAAGAATATGTGAATAAACTATCATGAATTGGTGAATGTTAAATGATAAATTGGGGGTTGCAGGCAGCGCTACGAGAGCCAGAGCAGTGAGGGGGAGGACATGTCTCCCACCACCATCACTGCTGAGGACTTGGAGACAGCCCCTCACCCGACTGCCACACCTGCCAAACAGTTCTACTTTTACCAGGGTAACTATCCTGTAGGGCTGTGAAAACTGTCCCGGGAACAGAGGTACTAACTTAAATCAAAGATCTTTAATTTTAGTGTAATTTAAAGGTGGGATTGACTATATAACCAACTTATTGTGATTTTTTACTTAACTGTAGTGTGAGATGTTTCAGTGGTGAAAATTTGAAAGGCAAATGCCAATGACCTATTATCACTTCATCATGTAAATGGGGCTGAGCAAGACACTTACAGAGATTTACTTCCTCGTTAGGTAGGGGTTACTTTGACCTCTTTTATGCAACCTCTTCTACTTATCGAGCTTGATGTATTTGATGAATTCTAAAAATTTAGCAATGCCTAGCTCATTAACTGTCATTGTGAGTGCCTCAGAGTTAAAGCCTTTTATGGATGCCTATGCTGGTTATTCCAGCCATAGGTGTACAGGAGACTTGTAGAAATATAGTTTTATGCCAGGCTTACTATGAACTTATCAGAGTCTATTTCAGAATTTGAATTTATTTACTAGTTTTAAAGGTTATATGCAAATACATATATGCTTGTGATTTGTTTTGCGTTACTCATTGTCTGAACGTACTTCCTTAGCATGCGACGGGCAGCAGATCTACCTTCACGCAGTGAACGTACAGATGCTGGAGATGACTTATGGCTCACTGTGCGACTGTCCTGCGACTCTGACTGGAGTGATAGTAGAGAAGGAGGCAGGCAGCATGACGACAGAGCTGCGGCGAAGGCTGCGTTACCTGCAGCACTTGCCTGTTACTGCCAATTTCGAAGTGGCAGAGATACAGCTGACGCCACCCACCATCACTAAGGAGACTCTCAATGTCTTTAACGGTAAACCTTATGTTCTGTCTATGTTTTAATGGACTTAGCATGCCAGGCTAGAGTTAGTTTCTTCAATTGAAATGTTGTGCAATACCTGGAAAGATCGTCTGTTAATTAACTTTTCGCACCACATGTTTCATTTAAAGGGCCAGAAGGTTACCCCTGAGCTACCGCGTCATAATGAAATGAATATAGTTATATTCTAATTACATAAATATATAAATGAGTTTATGCACAGCCCTTTGTTACTACTTAAGCCTAATAATCACCATTTAACATGTTCACTGCTGGATTTGTTTACATCGCTCCAGGAGTATATTTATTCCCCTCAACACAGCGAATGTGTTAATTTTCTTATGTAATAATTTAAATTAGTAAGATTTGAAATTAGTGAGATTTTAATCTTTGCATTTAATAACTATTTATAGATTTTATTGAATGAATTAAACATTGTGTTGAATTAAATATTTAGACCAACTGGAGCAACGCAGGCGACGACGCCAGAAGAGAGCTCGGGAAGAGAGGAAAAGGGAAAAGAAGATAGCTGAAGTTGAACTGCGACAGATGGGGCGCCACTCAACACCTCGACTGCGTCTTGACTCTTTCCATCACTTTCCTCAATGTGGAATACCGGAGGATGAGATTCCTCCTCCTCCTCCTGCAAGGTAATGTAACAATAAATATAACATATTGAGCATTTGTCAATCTGATGATAAGCAATACTTTCTTGTAGTGAAATATAACCTAAAAATGTTAATATTTCAAAATCTGCTACTAGTGCAGGGTTGTTACGGACCTATAAAGTCAGGGAAGTATTTGAAAAGAAGCAAAATATTAATGAAAAAATATAATGAATCTTGTAATGTGATCAACCTGTGGCATATTATTTTTGTGGTTGCAAAAACATTAAAATCTAGAAAAATATCTTGGTTATATATTGGCTGCTTGAAAAGAAATTTCATTAGTTTATATTTTTTAACATTAGTTACCAAATATGAGGATAAATATTCAAATAATTTTTGAGTCTTAACTCTTAGGTCCCAAGTATGTGTGACAAAGTAGTTTCGATCAGTTATAACTACTTGTACTGTGAGTCAAACATCAAAGGATTACTGCATTAATAATCGTCCCAGGAATACCTTGATCATATTATGCTGTAGAGAAAAGCTTTGTAATAATCAAAGATACCTACTGGGACAGTAAACATGATATTGTGTTTGCCCACAGAGTTGCATCAGCCGAGTCAAGTCGAGCCAGTAGTCCTCAATCCCGGCGTTCGCCCTCCCCCGCCCCTGCCCTTGCTGCTCTCTCCCTTGACACTTATGATTCAGGACCATCATTCGCTCAGGTAATTAAGCCAGTAACTGTCTAAACTGTAATGTTTCAAGACTATCACAAGAGTAATATATATTTTTAAATCAAGCTTGGTTTATAAATCAGCTAATTGAATTTATTATGCCTTTCCCATCTTGAATTTTTAAAGTCATAAATAAATTAGCTCTTGGATCTGATAGTTCTGATTTTGAGAACTGATAACGATTTTGAAATAGAAATTAGTAGTACAGGCATCCAAGAAATTTAGTACTTAAACATGAACTAGAAATTCATAACAAATAAGATAACATTTTCATCGTGTTATGTCTGTGTCGCAGATGTTGCGCAGTAGCGGGGGAAGTGTGAAGCCGCGAGGGTGGGGTTGGCCCAGTCCAGGGGCCAGCAAGCCCCGCGCCCCGCCATCCCCCTCACCCCCCCGCCACACTGTGGACAGCGATGGGGAGGCTGCCCCTGCCCCTGGGTACCGCCAGAGCTTCAGCGATGCCATAGCAGCTGCCCTGGAACAAGCAAGTCTGCAGAAAGGTTTGTGGTTAGGATGTTAATTTTACATACTACTTTTGATTATACCTAAATAACATTCACACTAAAGACTGCAATTTCATCTGTCACTCAGACAGGCAGTAACTGGTCGCTTTCTAATAGCAGTGGCGTGCGCATGACACACAATTCAAACCACAGAAAAATCATTTTATACGTATGTAGTAATTATTTTACAATACATATACATTAATATAAATATACAACAATACATATCCAATCAATACAATCCTAGATATTGATATTAAACTAATAGTGTAATATATTTTATATATGAGGTAAGTTAATTTTTGTTTTGTTACTGAGGTATATACGAGTTTCTATTTATTTTCCTAATAAACTTCTATGAATGGCTATAACATGATTTATGTTGTATATATAAGTGTAGTTTATTTCTGTGAAATTTTTATAAGCTAATTTTATTTAATTTTTTTACTTATAGATGAAACCAACAATCAAGGGGGAAAGAAGAAGAAAAAGAAGCAAAAAGTCTTGTTTGCCACTGGAATGGCCTGTACCAGCAAATAGTTGGAAAGCTGATCCAGAAAAAGATTTATAATTCAAGAAATCCTTTGTTGGTCTATCCTGACTTGTTTCAGCTACTTCATTTACTCGTTCATGTACATGTCTCACACGGGTTGCATTTGTGGGGTTTTCTGTAATGAAATAATATTAATAATTTCAATCTTCAAGAATATTTGTACTCATGTATAAAACCAATTTTTCACCGACGATTGAAGTTTCAGTTAGTTATTGTTTAAATGTATAAAACTGTTGGTACATTTTAGACTGTTAATTTATTGGCTCTATTTTACATTTAGTTAAGAAAAAGTTTTAATTTAATGTTGGTAATGTATTTTATTCTTTTGAGGTTTATTTTTCAAAAATCTTTACTATATTATACAGATGTAGTATTTTAGTGTACTTGGGAATAATAGTTCAGTAAGCAAAACACAAAAAAATCCTAACCTGATTGTGTATTGAGTTGAAAAAGATTGAACATTAACACAGGGATACAGCTACATTGGTGTTACCCTTGTTTGTTGGCTGTGACCAAATACAGTTTCAAAACCTCTGTGTATCTTTTTTATTTTTCCTTCTCTCTAGTCCGGACTCGGATGGTCTAGACTACTTTTTCGCAATGAGTCAGTGTGCGTTCATGTATCTCATGGCATAAATCGACAGGATGTGTTTGTTTATTTCCAGTCTAAATAAATAACACCGAAACATCAGTTCAGTTTACAATTGTGTTCGATACGATCTTAAGTGTTAAGTGTTGCGGGAACCGACAACATTGGTGTGGGAATTTTGGCTCATGCAGATGTGGGGGCAGCACTGGAACTGGTGACAGTCACCAGTTCCTCTATGCAGTTGCAATTCTTTGCCCTACTTTGAGTAAAAATCAGCTATGGTTGTAATGTTAATGGAGAAATGTCATGATTATGCATTCAAGAAAACAAGTTTAAGCGAAAAAACAGGAGTAAATAATAGATTTCGAATATTATGTTCAGTATTGTAAAGTCGAGATTTTAGGTTAGAGTAACCTAAGGTCAAAATACATTCTAAGCTGTTGCCTAGATAATTAGTTGTTTATTGTTTCTTCCTTTTTGTTTGGAAATGTCAATTAGTGGTGTGTTTGTGAGAGAAGCTTATGTGTTTGAAGTGTAATGTTAGTGATCAGGTTTATTGTACTGGGAATTGGGTGGCTGGTTTTTAGACAATTTTTTTATTGGGTGGTTTTTGTGATGTGATCTAGTGAAATAGACCATTGGTTGGGTCTAGATGATGTAGGGTTATTATTATATAAATGAGAGTGAGGACTTTGCACAGGCTCTGTAAAAGCATAGCAGAGTCGGGCACCCTTTAAAAAACTACCACCTTCGAGAGTTAAGGAAAAGACAGATATATTGTTCTAAGTTAATAAAAGCCCTAATAATAATTAGGAAGAATATTAATTCCAATAAAAATCTTTTATCATGTTTTTGGGTTGAGTAAATAATTGCATTAATTTTCAATAGTTTGCCTTATGATGGTTACATAAAAAATTAACTCACATCAATAAAATATTTAGATCATCAAATTTATGAATTTTTCCAGTTGTATGCTCTTGTAGTAAACTTATCACTTTCTGGATACTACCAGAGAGGAGGATTATACTACTTACAGATTGCAAATCAAAAATCTTGTAATTCCGCTTTTCGTTAATTCAGTTCATGGTTAAATTAACACTACCTTTCTCAAAAAAGTAGGCCCAACTACTCCTATTTTCTCCACATTGAAGAACAGACCCCCTTTACCCTACAACGTTTTATTGAGCACCCAGGTTGACCAGACGGTTTCTGATTCTATTCTGACCCAGGTGTGCGAAAATGGCAACTCAACGAAGTATAGTGTTGTGATCATGTATCCAACTAAATTTCACGTAACATTGAACTGTGTGCAGAAAAAGCCTTTGAAGAGTAATAACAGATTTACTTTCAAAAAATACTTAAACAGCAAAAATGCTCTCTAATCCGCTCCATTCCTTTCACTAAGCAACTTAAGTGGATTACATAAGTTAGTTGAATAAGCTAAGTGGATTTCGTTTTTAAGTGTACCACATAAGTTAGTTGGATAAGCTAAGTGGATTGTGTTATTCTTTATTTCCGTGGTTCGTCTACCATTTTGACACATGACTGTAATCAACGAAATTTAAAATACCAACCTGAGTAGGTCGTCATTTCAAATTGGTAATCTGAGTAATCTTTGGTTGGTGTATGCTACCATTGATTTTATAGCTGCGTAGTTAGTTACGAGTAGTTATAGTTACGAAGTATTTAAATTAAATGATGCTACTGTCTTCCGTATACTAAAATGTAAAATTACTCTTTGGTGTAGCTGTATCTTATGCTATGGCATAGAAACATCAAAAAGGAAAACTCCATATGTTTTTAAAGCATACGAAACCAGTGTTGCCAGAAAACGGATATTTTACCCGCTTTTCGGGTATATTAGAGGCTGGGCGAATAATTTGCGGGGATTATTCGACTGGGATGGTGGCGAAATCCTGTAATCCAGCTACTTGGAGGTCACGAATTGTGGATAGTTGAGAGCGATGGTCGGTGGGTGTAGTGTTCTCTTGTGTGGATTAACGTCCGCACTATTGAATACTGCGTTAATCCGCAAATACCATCCTCATAATTAGACCAATTCGTAATGCAGATGTCGTGGTTCGGATTCCACGTTAAACTGTAGGTCCATTAGTTGCCATCGGCTGTTGGGCTATTAATTAACAGTCCTGTCTAAGGAACATGTCAGCCTTAGTCAGTAACAAGACTACAAGATCGCGCCACAATCATCCCACAATCATTTCTCATTCATACTTGGCTTAAAATACCTACCTGGGTAGGAGGTTGCCATTTCAAATGGTAATTAAAAAAATTGTGCGTAAAAGCGGGAATTATTTTCACCATTTTTTTGTTGATAACCCTGGTCCCTAATTTTAATAGGTAACTCATTAGCAAAACAGAAAAAACTTAACAGAATTGTTACGGTACGCGGTAGCCCGGACATTAGAATTAATTTAGCTTAATCTATTAATCTAAATTAATTTTAAGATTGGTTTTAGGATCCATTGTTTGAATTAAACTATATGAAGCTGAATTCAAAGTTGTAACAACATATTTAAACTAATACTAGGTATCAATTCGTATCTTTGTATCATAAGATTCCCTAATAACACTGGAGCTCAAAGTGACAACATACTTTTGTTTACCAGCTTCTACATCTCCGAAACTGATCGACATAAGAGATGATTCAAATAATATTTTGAATCAATGGCTAGTTTTTATTTGATTCCAATGGTCATAATAAAATGTATTAATAAACTATGTAAAATCTCCCAAAAACCCAATTTTTTGGTTCTAACCGCCTGTTCCGAGAGACTGATTTGCCTGCTTTTCTAACTCATCTGCATGTATAATATGTTTTATAGGTATATATAATAGCTTCTTTCCTATGGGATTTTTTAACAATAATAGGAAAATCGCTAATAAAGTATGCATTTGAGGGTTATTTCTGAACAATTTTTGTTTGTTGGCTTTTTTGGTTGACTTTACGGTGTTTTAAACGCCTGTCGTGGATTTTAACTGTGTGAGCGGGTAGAAGTGAGAATTTTGGGGATAGGTTAAAGGTAAAACTGTATAGACGTTCTGGCAACACTGTACGCAACGCACAGCAGAAGCAGCTGCAAGCAGACTAGAGTTGAGTTGAACGGACTTGACTATCGAAAACAGTGAACGTTGCAAAGTAGCTGTGTTGTCGTTAATGTGATTTCCAAGCGGTGTTGATGACTTTGAAAGCGCGAGTGAATTCAGTGTTAACTTGAATTTAATGGAAATTTGCTACGTGCGTTCCAACTTAAATATCTGTCATTTCCAAAGGGAATAATTATATTCAAAATCCTTGATTTTGATGTTGTAGTTTATCACTCTTCGGAATACACGTTAATGGTGAGTTAATAGGTCGGCTTGAATATTGTTTTTACTTCTATTTAACTGATAATCACAATATCTGCATTAGTCCTCAATTTTAGATAAACATCGAAATGTTTTAACAATATTATACAGTCTTGGAAGATGGTGTAGTTTCATTAGGTCTAGGTAATTAGGCCATGACAATAATTGAGCATGAATCTGACCCAATTTGGCAATGAGATAGATTAAAATACCATAATTCGGTTTTAAAAGTTTTTTAGATTAATCGGTCAACTTTTATTATGATGTAAGTAGGAATTGAGGACATCAGATCACAGAATAGCTTTAGTATTTAATGCTATGCAAACTTGTTTGACTTGCCACAAATATGATTGATATTTAAGCAAAATAAAAGCCTGAATTTATTCCATACAGCGCTTAAAATAAGAAATATCATCAACCATCAGGATTCAGTTTTAAGTTACGTGAATTTAACTGAAGGAATACAGTATTAGGTTTTAAGAGTCAAGGCCCGAGATTCAAGAAGATTTATTTGTCAATTAACGTCAATTAAAATTGTCTCAATTCTTGATAATTGGCAGGATTCTACCCAAAGAAGTATAAATATTGCAGACAATACTGATTAACAAAGCACGGGTAGTGTTGGATTTTATTTTATTTTCTAATGTACTATACATCTAAAAAGCAGCTAAGAAAATAAATTATAAGTAGGAATAAGGCAGTGATAAATAGTAATAATGGGTACAAAACATTATGTTCTATCGATAATAATAACTACAGAAGACAGGCCTTTTTATAGAGTGTATAATAATATGCAATCTACATGTAACTTAAGTGAATATGATTAACAGTAATAGTGTGATAATGAATTTTTTACATTCATGACATAGATCCTCTCTAGCTATTAATAAACAGTCCTGTCTAAGGAACATGTCGGTCTCAGTCAGTTACAAGACTACAAAATCGCGCCACAATCATCTTACATTCAATCCTCATTCATACTTGGCTTAAAATACCTACATTGTAGTATGGTTGCTATTTCAATGATCTAATCTAGTAGGTATTTTAAGGTGAATATGAGAGAAGGGCGAGTGTGATGATCACATAGTTTTGTTATTTTCAAAGATCAGCTGATTCAATTAGGCCTAATTGTTAGTAGGCCTATCATTGATTAATAATTCAATGAACAAAGCATTTGGCTCTGTTATCAAACCAATGCAAAATTTGTAAAACCTTTTGACATGGATGTCTTACTTTGGGGGGGGTTGTTGGCAATTTGCGAGACCAAAATTTGAAACAGTGACATCAAAGGTTATAAGAATAGCTATTTAGATGTTTGAACTGAAAACATTTGCTTTAGACATAACCATGATCAAACCTATTTCCCACAGTGAAGTAAAAACATTTTTGCCTAGCTTATCTCAGCCTATATGATGTGCTATATGTTACTAGATGCAACGGTTATAACTCGACTATGGTAATAAATAATAGTATTATTAGTGCAATCCAATAAAACCTCACTAATTCGACAATCCTTGCAAATCCTAGTCAACAGCTTACACATGCCTTACGGACAGTATTAGTTAGTTTGATTTTTAACATCGTGGATCGGATGAAATAAGCCGAGATGGATAGTCGATCTATTGCGTTCTTTTGGAGTGTTTAAAGGCCAAAGACCTGCACATAGTTGGGGATGGGGTAGCTCGCTATTTTTTACTTATTTACAGAAGAACGTTGCACCATTAGGAGAAAAACAATTACCAATTATGCGTTTTTCAGAACACTTACGTTTAAATTATTAGATATTTCTTCAAAGGCTTTTTACTTAGTACTTAACAATACTCTTATTTGTGTTAACTGTATAGCGATAAATTTATATGTGATAATGAGTCTGTTTTGTATTAAGTATGATTGAAACTCGTGAAAAATTGTAATTTTCTGGTTAATCTAACAACCCCGTAACTTGACAACCTCTGGGTCCACAAAGTGTCGAATTAGTGAGGTTTTACTGTAGTACATTCTGAATGGTACCATAATCCATACGAATATTTTAACCTTGGGGCCTACACATAATTTAGGAACAAAGCAGATAACAAATTTACTAGAGGATGATTCCATCAGGAGAATTTCCGCTTTTAATTTAATGAGCCTAATCATTCAAAGAACAAGGTGAATTCCCAGTCTGAGGAAGTCTAGCCAAGAGATTCCTAGTTAATGTCTGCGGTCAAAAGGTTTTCTTGGTCTCAGAAGAGTTGGCAGTTTGTCCATAAATGTCTGAACAGAGTAAAAATTCCTTAATCATTTTCAGCGAAAGAACCACAAACTGAAATGTGAAATTAAATGAAATATATTTCATAATTTTTTTACATGCCAGAAAATAAATAATTAAAAACAACTTATATATAACAACGTATGGGTAATAGATGCATAAAAAACAAAAGAAATACATTAAATACTGTAATACATTTGTAAAAAAATATAAGGAAAGACTCTGTAGGCTGAAGCCTTTGTGTAGTCCTGAGTTGTGGTTGTAATCAAGACTCAGATTCTTGTATCATACTTTGGAACAGAGCTTCAGCTGGTTTTTTCTAGAGTGTTGGATGTTTGCTGAGTGAATTTGCCTTTGTTACAATATTGATTTTTGTTTCCAACTCCACTTATATACTATTTAGATATTTATTTAAATTATTATCATCAGGTTAAGTTTAATGACCTCACCTTCTTAATTATGCCTGAACTTTATGTGAACTTTGCCTGACTAGTTAAAGAATTTTTCGTTTCTTTCCACAATCATGTTTACGATGGCACACGGAAATTTGGTTAAGAATTTATTTATTTTGAATTATTTATCTACGACTAATGGTTCCAGAGTAAAGTTTAATTTAATGTCCTTGTGCTAAACTCAGTACATTGTCTCATTTCCCAACCAAAAACAAAAAACAATATTGTTTTTGTTTGAAACAATAAATTAATAAATGATATTTAGATAAACGTTAAAGAATATGAAAGTTTTTTTAAAGATTGTCGTTTTTATATTGACTTCAGGGAGAAAGTATGTGTCAATCCACTGATATCGTTTATTATATGAGAATTTTTTTTAAGGATTTCTTTGCTCTATACTTTTTTCATATTTTAATTTTTTTTCATAGGTCGCCATTCTTTCAGAAGGGTAATAATAATTATAGTTGGGCATCTGCTAGCCTAACGGTTAGTGTCTTGGACTTTGGTGCAAGAGGTGACAGGTTCGATCCCCGGGATGGCCACTAAATTTAGATGGGAATTCCATAAAAGAAATAGTGTGCTTCGAGGCTGCATAGCTTAAGCTGAGCCTGCCATTGGCAAAACAGAATAAAAAAAATTACAGTATATCTCATATTTGCCAATGAACCTGAACGTACTGTTTTGTACATCGCAACAGGACGGGTAAACTAGTTAAAAATATTTCTAACTTTTCCAGTACAAGCATATCCCACGTCTCTTCCTTTTCCATTACTATCAAAATTTTCTTTCATAATACCCTGCATTCACCTTTTCAAGGCAGCACAAATGCAGATTTAGTTACGTGTATCTGCCATTAACAGTCACATGCTTGTGGCAACACTGTTGTTACTTTCTCCCCTTATACACGTAGTTTATGGAGAAAGTATTGTTTTCGTCAAAATTTTTGAATTTGAGTTAAGAGTGGATATATCTGTTTTGGGATCCCCTGAATCCAAAAAAAATTGGTTTCGACATGATGTCTGTCCGTCTCTGTTTGTGTGTGTGTGTCTGGATGTGTACAGAGCCACAGCCTACCCCGTTGTTCCGATTTAGATGAAATGTATGTATATATTCACCGTATCTCCAGTCGTTTTTTGAATTTTTGATTTTTAAAGGTAGTTCACCCCTAAAAACCCTTAAAACGTGAAAAATCCAAATTTCTCAAAAACAGTTCAAACGATTTTGATTAAAATTTGTTGGTTTATAGTGCACAGAGTACTAAATAATTTGACACCACCCGCATGTCTGTAAAAATGATGGTTCAAAAGCTGTAAGCTTTTAAATGTTTTTAAATCAAATTTTTAAATTTTCAGCAAAAATAATAAAAGTAAAGTATAACTTGGCTGGCACCATTGAAACTAACTTAAAAAACTTAACAAATTAGTATTTTGAACTATTTGTCTACGACTAACGGTTCCAGAGAAAAGTTAAGTTTACTGTCCATGATAAAAAATAAAAAGTGACCAATATTATTCTTATGGAGAATATAAAAAAATCAAATTTCTTCCTTATTTTTCAACCGTTTTCTATGAAACTTGGTATGAAGCGTAAGGTCAAATCACCTAAAAACCCAACTCAATCATTATTTTTTTAAACAATAAATTATTAAACGATATTTAGATAAACTTTGAAGAACATGATAGTTTTATTACAGATTGTTGATTTAAAATTACTTAAGGGAGAAAGTATGTGTCAGTCCACTGATACCTTTATTTTTGTTGGTGTTTGCCTAATGTATATTTCGCAAATGATGTACCGGACGGATACGGATGTTGTAGTTGCGTAATCAAGATGGCCGTTAGATACACGCACTTTCTCCATCCCGTGTATTATTACCGTATTACCGGCCGCTGCCGCCTCACAAAAGAAGGGCATCGATCCAGAGAGTGATGAAAAGATCATTAAGTTTTGCGCATTCTATTGGACTTCTGACTTTCTCAATTTCATCTCGTTTATTTCTATCTGCTTCACTTGTGGCTGCTTTATTTTCAATACGTTTTTCGTCTAAAAATATGATATTATCCTTGTTTCCAAGTTCTGAAATTAAATGAAAAAGTTGTTACTTATATATTTTATCGTTTAAGTTAAATTAACACTAATCATTTCGTTCATATTTTCAGTGAAATAGGTGTTCTTTTGTTTAATAAATTCCATGTGAAGACCGACACAACCCTGAGGCAAAGACTACAGAAATTAGAACTTAATGACATTAGAACGAGAACTGGAATTACAGCTGACTTCAGACGAAGAGTTTTGTTCAATGTTGTGTAGAGTCAAAATTGCTTGTAAATGAATCAGCCGAGCACAGCCATCCATCTAATTTTTAATTCGCGAATAAATAAAATCGTCAAGTTTTTTTAAACAATTTCCAAAAATTGGCAAAGACGGTGGCGTCGTCCTGTAATCCAGCTACTTGGAGGTCACGAATTGTGGATAGTTGTGAGCGATGGGTGAAGTGTTCTCTTGTGTGGATTAACGTCCGCACTATTGAATACTACGTTAATCTGCAAAGACCATCCTCATAATTAAACCAATTCGTAATTCAGAGGCCGTGGTTTGGATTCCACGTTAAACTGTAGGTCCTTTAGTTGCCATCGGCTGTTGGGCTATTAATTAACAGTCCTGTCTAAGGAACGTGTCAGTCTTGCACAATCATCTTACACTCAATCCTCATTCACACTTGGCTTAAAATACCTACCTTGGACGCCATTTCAATAATCTAATGTGCAAATGTAATGCAATAATGTAATGTGCTAAATGTGCAATTATTTATTTGTAAAGTAATTAATTAAGTGCGGTAAGCAATTATTTCATAAATACAGTAAATAAATCTGAGTGAAACTTTTCATTACACTGAAAAGGTTTATTGTGTGTATTGCTACTGCTCTGTACGTTAAATTTGGCGCCAGTGCCAGTTGAATAACAACGTCGCGGGAGTTTGCCGCGCGCGGGAACGCCACAGCCACCTGATGTGTGACGCAATGATGACCCAGATGGAACACCGTTATATGTATCTCGCATCGCCTCCGGGGACGTTCGCCTCTGTCTATTCGATATTTTTTCTTCTTTTATAAATTCCTGGACAGTTTTTCGGACTCCATTTAATGCATTTCAATGGTGAGTCTAAACACGACAGAACGACTACGAAAATTTATCAAGTGTATTTTTTACACATATCCTTAGTTTAGGCCATACAGTTGAATATTTACCACTTTGTGTTATCATCATAAATATTTTTGTTCCTTGACATTTGTTAATTTTGTCTGTTGCTTTTATGTGTTAAGTACAAGAGTTCCACCACACTATTTATTGCTTTTAAAATGACATTGCCACAACTTATTTTAGCACACTCAATCTACATTTTTAGTTTAATTGTACATACAAGTAGATTCCTTTGTGGTTTTTAGTGTCAACTCATCTACTATATATAGATTGACATTGGCGTTTATACTTATAATATAACATTGTGGAAATATTTTTAAGAGACATTAGTCTCCACTGAAGAACAATAGGTGTTAAGACTTCTAATATGTAATTTTTACCCTGCTGCACAATTTTTTATTACCCTGAGAAACGTTTGGAATTTACGGTCAACAATTGTTGCCCAAGAGTTGGCTGGTGACAATTGTCATGTCCCACACTTCACGCAGTCACTGGATCTCTTCCAAGAGAAAGGCTGCACCCTATCCTGTCCCATGCCTGCCGTTAATTTACTGGAACTTCTTTTAGTCATTTCCCATATAGCACATTTACGTGTTAAAGGCGTATTACATACGTTTTGATGCAACATAGAATATGGATACTATTCAATATCTGATGGATACTTTGCTAAGTATAAAAATCTCCACCCTGGGGAACATATTGCTCAACACATCTAACAGATTAAAGAAAATATATTTTAAATATAATTATTGGTTGAACAGCATGAGATTAAATTTTACACAGACAGCAAAATTGTTTTCAATTTTTTAAATTTTTTACAGGGGCAATAGTAAAGTACAGAAGGTTGACAATACTATTGGAAAATACATCTCGATGGCACTGATGAACATGTATCAATTATCTACAACATAAATTGATTAGTATATTTATTGGGTCGTAGGAATACGTATTTAGAACACATCAAATGCTATGTGATGTTTTATGTAAATAGTAAAATAAATTCTTTTCTTCTTTTGGAAACTTTAAAAAGTATAAAAAACATATTATCAGTATAGGACTGTTTAAAAATTACTATTAGTACTACTATACTTATGGATGAAAATATTTTAAAGATTTTTTTACACAGAAAAGCAAAATATTCATAAAAAATCGAATAGAATATAGAGAAGCAAATTTTGTAGTCGGTATAATAGTTTAAAACAATTTCAAGTTCAATTAAAAAATCCTTAAAAATTTGCACAAACTGTGCAGCAAAATACTAGATAAATATTTTGAGGTGGCAATATTATAAGTAATCTATAAATAAATTTGATCTATAGTGTTCACTGTTAGTGTTAGTCACTGTAGTGACTACTGTTATTTTAAGTATAATCGAAAAAATCAACTGAGTATCCTTTAATAACATTTTTTTTTATTTTAATGACACGTTTTCAACCTTTAGGTCATTTTCAAGTTAATTATAAATAATAACCTAATATAAACAATTAATATTTATGTTAGGTTATCATTTATAATTAACTTGAAAATGGCCTAAAGGTCGAAACATGGTGTTAAAATAAAAAAATGTTTTCATGGATACTCAGTTGATTTTTTCAATTATACTTAATCTATAAATAATTTTTTTGAGAGTTTTCTTTGTTAAAAGTGATTCACTAAGATGAAAATATGATCTTTTAAAAAAATTAACCTTATAGTCAGAAATAAGGTCCTAGTTATTGGATTTTATATAACTTTTAACCGTGAAGTAAACTAATTTTTAAGTTTCAGTGGTATGTGAATTTATTAAAAATTAAATCACTTCTTGGTATTATGATAGTAATCTATCTACTGTACATGTGCATATTTTCCCTCTACAGTATCAATAAATAATTAATATCAGATATCAACAGGTAAAAGTGATCCAAACATTTATCTTTTGTATTGAACAACGAGGATCACTTGCATGGACACATCCTTCCTTCTTCCCTTTCACTTTCAGCCTCAACACTTCACCTTGACCTTTTCAGTTACTGTTTCTTTCAGAATTTCGCAAATACTAGTCATGATTTTTCAGAAACTTCTAATCTTTTGATAACACAATGTGAACAATTCAATACAAACTTGTTTTAATGGTATCTACAATACAAGATGTACCTGTTGTGAAAGAAAAATCAATACAGGTTATATTTTAGTATGAAATATTTATAAACTTTAAACGAACATTAGTCAATGTATTGCGACAGAACGATAATGAGTGTTGAGTATTGCAGTTGAATGCACCATTAAAAGTGTGAGGGTCCCACGGCAATTACAGTCTGCACACCATATCGTGTACTAGGAAATATCTCAGAGGTCTTTGTCCTTTGGTTGCATAATACAATAGTTATAAACTAGTTTGTTGATGGCTAGGGACTAACTTTGTAGTTTAATTGAAAAAATCTGATTTACTTATTTGTGGCATACTTATTAATGGGTTTATTTTACTCCCATGGCATTTTTTAAAACATTTTGATAGCAAACTGTTCAAATACTTGTCTTGTTATTGCATAACATAAAAAATTTTTTAGAACCTCATTTCTAATGGCAACTGGGTCTGGAATAAAACCAGTGACCTTTGGTTCTATTTTAACTTTTATAGGCCTCTGTATTAAATTTATAATTATATGTCGTAACCTCTATGGCGTTAGTATTCACAATTTTCTTTCTTTTTAGAGAATTTTCCATGAGGAAGAAGCTATTGCTGTAGGTCTCATGGAAAGACTTAAGCACGGGAACATGTTATATTTTTGTTTTTGGGTGCCCAGAGGCCAATAATAAGTCATTGAAAATGTTATCTATATGTGTGTGTCTTTGAACACACACTCTCAATGATGACTCTCGTAAAAATGGTCCGATCAAGACCAAATTCGCTAGATTTGCTTGACGAGGTCATGATTCAGACATATCAGTCAATCAGAACGGGTAGTTTGGGGGGATTTTGTACTAAAAAAATTATTTTACGCTTTTCATATGTAATTTAAAATAAATTAAAATTTAATCTTTCATTGTTAAAATAATTTTAAAAAACTACATATTTTAGTTCCTTAAAGTTTTGCTCTTCAATGGTTACAGAGATATTAAAAATTCTAAATTACTTGAATTTTCTTTAAAAATCTAAATTTTTATATAGTATTGACCGAATCATTGAGAAATTTCATAAAAAAGTGGTACACTTGCACTTTTTGAATCGCACATCCGATATGAATCAGTTGAGTGAAGAGGAACAACTCAATAGAATCTAAATCGAATAATGCTCCTTTAAAAGAAATCTGTAAGAGAGCTTAGTGGACCTATTGACTCTTGCGGAGAGGCTTTTAAACAACTTTATATAATGACTGCACTATCCCTGTACATCCGGATGTACAGTACTGTATGTTGATAGGCTGAACTTACGACGAATTTCCGATCACCACAACTACCACACCCGGCAAGCTACATAGTTCACACTACCTGTTTACCATCTTAGTCTGTTCGAGAGAAAGCCGTCATATGCTGGCAGAAAACTTTCAACCTCTTTCCTGAAGAAATGAGGAATCTTTCGGAAAAGCAGCTAGAAACAGCTATGAATAACTAGCTGACTGAAAGACCATGGAAGAATTCAAAAGTGGAAGACTACATACCTGATTTTTTAAATTGTTCTGTAAATTATTAGTGCTGTACATTTTTATATGTAGTTTTAATTAAGAGTTTCTGATTATTTACAATTACCACTTTTGTACGATGAGTGTTGTTGCAGTGCGATGACACGCACCAAGGAGTGGGGCCTGCAGGAGCCGGGCCGGCCACTCAACACCGTCAACTTTGAGTCTCCGTCACACACCGGCACGCTACTGACAGGCCTCAACACTCTGCGTGCCAAGGGCCACCTACTGGACGTCACCTTGGTTGCCGAGGGAGAGGCTTTTCAGGTGAGTTAAAGAGTACATTTTGAGAGAACAGTAATATTTGGGTAGTTTTGTCCTAATCTGGTGAGTATGGTTTAGTTGGTAGTGTGATGGAAGCAGAGTCAGCGACGGACTTGGTTCGGAACTGATGCCAATAAGTTTAATAAATACAGTAAAGTCCGGTTTATGTGGATAGATGTGGCGGGGTTCCGATCTGGATAGCAAAAAATCTGGATTATGCAGACTGCTTATAACCTCTGTACATCAACAGAACCGCAAATATCGCAAGTGCAACTAAAAAATTATAATTTTTTTTGTAGGTACTGAAATGCTCTTCTGACGTTAAAACAACCTTCTTCCTTTTACAGTCACTCATGACTACAGATTCAGTATGCACTTTGACCGTAAAAATAATTCTGAAACAAACAACCACTATACATGTAACCTGAAACACCTACACTTTGACAGTTCAGTATTAAAATGTCAAATAGTGATCGCTCAGTGAAAATATTTTAGAAATTTTGAAGAATCTTGAGATAAAATTCACATCTTAACTGTTATTTATATATTTTTTTCAAAACTCGATCCGGATCGGATATACCGGACTTTACTGTACTGTCGACCTTCATTCATTCATTCGAAGGGGTGGATTTTCCCAAGGCGCTTCAGCAGTAGCGGCTTTTTGCGCACCCCTAAAAATTCTCTTTCCTAGAGAATCAGGAATCTTCTAAATGAAAGGACCTAGAAAACTGCAGCAACCTGTCAACGAGCTCGTCAGGAGGCAGAAAACTACACCTTACAAAATTGCCTAGAGTGGAGGACCTTACCTCTGCCAACCCTATACAAAGAGTAGATGATCTGCAGTTTCTTCCTGCAGATGACATTTCCTACACAGAGGGTCGCCGTTGAAGACCCCCATGCGTAGCTGATGCTTCCTCAGATTACCGTGACCAGTGACGATACCTGTGACAAGTTTGGCATCCTTCCTGCCAAGTTTCAGGAACCTCTTTGCAACCTGACGAGATGGAGAACAAAGATTAAGCTTACTTACTCTATGCAGGGAAAGTTCAGCCCATCTTTTCTTATGACAATCCCTAGCCCAGGAATTGATAGTCTGAAAAGCCGCAGCGCGGGAAACACCACAAAAAGGTTGAGAACCACAAAGGGGGGATGATGCAGCTCTATTGGCCTTCCCCTCTACTTCGTTACCATCCACCTCAGTGTGCCCTGGAACCCAACAAAGGGTGACTTCATTGTGTCTGCCTACACAAGCTTAAAACAGTCCCACACAACCCTAGGGTTGAACTATCCACCTTGACCTGTGTTACTTCTCAGCTTGATATCTGCTACAGATTTGTTGTCTACGTGGGCGGCAAGGTAAAGGTAAAAGAGGCTGCCACAAAATTGATTAGATTACAGGGGTTTTGTAGTACAATATTTTTGTACATCGTTGAAATAAGGACAACTTTAATTTAAGTAGTTACACATAACAAACATGTTTGACAGGCTCATCGAGTGGTGCTGGCGTCATGTAGCGACTACTTTCGAGCGATGTTCACGGACGAGATGCGCGAGTCCCGTCAGTCGGAGATCTGCCTCAACGGTGTGAGCGCGGCCGGCATGCGTCTGCTGCTGGACTACGCGTACACGTCTCGCCTCGCGCTCAACCTGGCCAACATACAGGACGTGCTGAGCGCTGCTAGTCACATACAGGTGGTCGCCGTCGTCGAGGCCTGCTCCAACTACCTGCAGGTAAATAATTATAACCAAACGTATTTCATGTCAGTTGTATCATAGCAGATGTTTTTTACTGATATATAAAATATCAATTTAAATAGCTGCTCGAGAAAAGTCAGTGTCCTTGTACAGTGATACCTGATACCTCAACAATCTGTATTCTATAAAACACCCATGGAGATGTAAACTTTTGTCTCACTCAGTTCCTGAAAGGGCATGGTTATTTCCACTTGTATCTTCACCGAATGTGTAAACTCTTCCAGGTGCAGATACGGTGAAGATGATGTGTACCACACGTTTTTTTGTGTGCCGTCGTTTTCAAGACGATCGTACTGCCCTTGCAGCCACTGGAATAAACCGGAATAAGGATGATTTGTATCTGGACTATTTTATATTTGTTTTATGCATATACTTTTGGATGTAAGTCTTTGATAACTCAATATTACTGGATCGTTAAGCTCTGGTTCTCTCGTAAGTATACCACCCTCTCAGATGTAAAGTGACAGTTGACCTTGTGTTACAGTCCCAGCTGGACCTTGATAACTGCGTGGACATCGCCACGATCTCGGAGACGTACTCACTGTCTCAGCTGCGAGGCGTTGTGTACAGGTTCATGTGCGGCCACCTGGTCGAGTTCTCGAGGTCGCCCGAGTTCACCCGACTCCATCCGAGCCAGCTGGAACACCTGCTGGCATGTGACTTCCCCGTGGACTGCCCTGAGGTCGACGTTCTGGCCATCACACTCAGATGGCTCATGACTACATCGCACGACCACAGGTTGGGTATTTAGGTTCTGATCTATGCTAGGGTCGTGATCGAGAAACGACAATTACAGATAAGTTATAAGGTGTAAAAGTGCATCGATGTTCGCTAAGCTAGGACTTTAAAATCACTTTCGTTATGTCACTACTAGCAAGACACTCAGTAAAATTAACTTACACTAATAATTCACGAATGTGCAGATGGACGGTGCGGCTGCTGCGGCGGATACACTTCAGCCAGGTGTCTCGTTGGGAGTTGGAGGGGATCTTGCGCCGCAATGACCAGCAGCTGTCGCGCGTGGTACTGTTCGAAGCTTTGCGACAGTCGCACCACCACAGCACGACGCCTGCGCCACCACCCTCGTTGCCGTCACCTCTCGTCAACAGCAGAGGCATGGAGCTGGCGGTGGTGAAGGTGAGAGCTGCTCTAGCATTGCTGCTGGCAGATTAGATGCTCGACTAGTATATATTTTAATTGACACACAGTATATTTAGAGTAGCTGATAGATGTGTAATGTAGACCTAGCCCTAAAACTGTGGTTGACTCTCTCACTGGTTTTTGTTAGTACAAAGACTGAAATTATTTTTAAAAGAAGCTGTCTCTTTTTTTACCCTTGACTGTCCATCACCATAGGCATAGGACCATTGCTGTGAATAGAAGACAACGAGATACCGTAGTGGTAATAGTCAAATGAGCTAGCCAGAGGTGACGGCTCATTACATTAGATTACATTAAGGGGGGGAGACAAGTCCCCTTGTGTCAGCCAATTTGGCTTTTTGCGCACCCCCTGATGATAGTGATGAAAGTTCAGGTTCACTCCAGTCTTACCCCTTCCGGGAATTTGTGACATAGGATAGGAAAAATTAAAGGAAAAAAATATAAATTAATTTTCATCATTTGTGTTTTGTTATACTAGTATACATTAAATAAACACTATGGAACACATCTGACAAAAGTTTTAAACATGCACACTATATTTATGCCGAACTGATTAATGCAGGTGGGAGGGTTCGGCATTGGAGGTATCACGAACGAGATCACGTACTTCCTGCCATCGTCAGGCAAGTGGCGCCACCTGACGACCATCCCGCACGTGGAGCAGTGTAACTTCGGCACAGCTGTGCTCCACAACGACCTCTACGTCGTCGGCGGCTGCTTTAACCAAAGCCTACAGGTATATATGTCAGGAATACAAAATGACCATCAATTTCAGGCATTTTTGCCTGAAATATATGGAATATGACATATTAAAACAACATCACAGATATTTTTTAAAGAAAAAATAGATCGAGTAATATCTTTACATTAACCCATTGGCATACTTGGACGAGACTGTTCCGTCATTAGTTATTGCTAGTAGTTAAGTTTTTCAATGGGTTGCAGCACATGCCGGATCGATATTTGTTTCTTTATGATATAGCATTATCTGTCTGTAATTTTGGTTTCCTACCTTGGCTAACTTGGTAAGCAAAACCAAAATATTATTCAATAACAGGAGTGTAGTTTTTAGGTTATGTTTGTATTGTGATCGCCGTGAAAGTGTAAATGTGTATAAATTTGTGTAGTTTATCTGTAGATTATTTACCAATGGCTTTAATGCTAAAATTTATACAACCAAAATAAATTTTTTTATTCATAACTTTTTTTAATTAATGTTTTTTTAAATGTAATTTTAGCAAATATATATTCCTTAAAGTGTCGAGTCAATCTAATGATAAATAACAAAGTTATAGTAGTTTTAGTAAAAGACTCCAAAACTGCCATAATAATAGTATTTCCCACGGGTCGACAGGTACTGTGATATATACACACCTACACACAAGTATACACACCTGTTGTTAGGTTAACTGGGTTGTGTTTGGAACAGACAGTCACAGTAGCGATATCCGTGTTCTTATTTTTCAATATGTGTTGTATCGTCATGTATTTCAATTTTTATATTTTAACAAAATAGCAAACTTTGCTAATATTGTACCTGAATCTAAACATGTAAGGTTTTTAAGAGCAACAATTTTTTTGACAGAAGCTAGACAGCTTATAGTCATGAATATAATCCAGGATCCAGGTGCTTAAAAAAATAATCTTGATAAATCTCCCCTCATGTAACCTATAATAGAAAATAAATTAATAAAATAAAATAATGAGCATTAAATCTTTAAAATTATAAACTTTGTGTGCTAGTTGATGCTTTTTAGGCCATGAAATAGCAATATAATAACAGTTACGTACTTAAAAGCTAATAAAATCTTATACACACTCCACAATTCTTATAAAACAAATGAATTATCTAATAACCAAAGCATTTGTGTATGAAACGTGATCGAGTGTCTTGAATGTTTGCTCCGCAGTAACAGCCACGTTGTTATCAGGCACACACGGAGGTTACCTCCAAACACAGACGAAACTCAAACCAAAACTGATGTAAAAAGACAAAGCAGGTAAAGCTGGACATTTCTCGGTTCCTGGAAGAGTCACGATTATGTGCCGACTTTGAACCAAACGTTTTCCACATTTTTAAGCAAAATATTTGCAAGTGCGGAAGTATCCTCTGCTATGTGCCTGATGGGGGGTTAAGAATACTGTATTTGCTGTAATGGAGAGCCCTATAACTTCTCATGTTATTACTTGTTGCAGGAGAACATCCACCCGTTCGGGTTCAGGTACAGCCCGCGGCGGGACACGTGGGCGACGATGGCTCCCATGCAGCAGGAGAGGTGTCGCTTCTCCCTGAATGTCGTTGGGGACAGGCTGTACGCCGTGGGAGGCGTTAGTGAGGTAACCACCCTATCCTGCCTTGCTCTGGCTCAGAGTTTGACGATAGGAACATCATTGTAAAGATGTTAGGCTCACGAGCTTAGCTGAAGTATCAGCTTTAATCTGATCTTGAATCCTCCTAATGACTGGGATGGTGGTGTCATCCTGTAATCCAGCTACTTGGAGGTCACGAATTGTGGATAGTTGTGAGCAATGGTCGGTGGGTGTGGTGTTCTCTTGTGTGGATTAACGTCCACACTATTGAATACTACGTTAATCTGCAAAGACCATCCTCATAATTAGACCAATTCGTAATTCAGAGGTCGTGGTTCGGATCCCACGTTAAACTGTAGGTCCCTTAGTTACCATCGGCTGTTGGGCTATTAATTAACAGTCCTGTCTAAGGAACATGTCAGTCTTAGTCAGTAACAAGACTACAAGATCGCGCCACAATCATCTTAAAATCAACTCTCATTCATACTTGGCTTAAAATACCTACCTTGTGGTATGGTCGCCATTTCAATAATCTAATCTAATTTCTTTCCACGTTTTTGGACTTCCAGCCATTCTGGACTCCCTCAACTCTTGGGGTTTTAAAGGCTTTCTATTTAAGAGGAAGTTGCTCAAGGTTAAAAGGTTTGTCCAGGAAGTTAAACGTGACTGGTGAGTAGAGTAGTCACCTTGGCGAGCCAACGTGACTACTGCCGCTGTGGTATGTTGCCCATCGTGATGGGCCAATAGTTAAAAAAATCTATAGACTCCTTGGTACAGAGATGGGTTGAATTGTCGGAAGAAGTCTTCCTCGAATTGGTACTCTGGAAGTCCATAATGTTATTTAGTGTTATCTGAGATCATACAAGCCTGGTTTCAGGACGAGTTTTGAGGTGATACACTGAGTGAAAGAGGCTTTTTGTTCATTTGTATCCTTTTCCTTTGATTTTCCTCCTCCTGTCCTTTTTACAGTATTCATCATTCATACTTTAGGCAAGACCTAAATGTGTCTCAACTTAATCACACTACTAGTGCTAAAGGGGCATGGGTTTTGACGTATCAGGTAAAATTTGTAAACTATGTAAAAAAATGAAAAGAAAAACTTACTTTATATGCGCCTGATAATTTTTATGTAAAAAGGTCTTGGTAAAGTACAACATACATCTTCATTAAACAAAATAAAAGAAAAACTGAATAAACCATAAACGAGCTTAGCAACAATACTGTCCACTCTTTTAATTTCTTGTTGATATTTCCGTAGGTGGAGGAGGATAGCGTGGAAGGGGAGGGGGAAGCGGACAGTGCGTGTGAGTGCTACGACCCGGAGACGGACAGCTGGGAGAGCATCAGCCCTCTGCCTGGGGCGAGGACACAGCACGCAGCTGCCGCTCTGGACCACTATCTGTACGTGTCAGGAGGACTGGACAGGGATCTGGCACTCAACTCCATGAGGAGGTTAGGACTAACTCGGGATCTGACTTTCCTGAAAACTTCAATCTTTCACGTACTAGAACTGGTCTTCCCCTCTTTCTCTACAGTTTCTGGTTCTATGTCAAACATGCATTGTATCAGTTTGATTCCTTTATATGTATTGCCTGAAAAGCCCATGTCTCGTTATTGACCCTAGAAGTGGCAAAGTCGTAATTCACGACTTTGCATCTGTCGACAATTAAATGAACTTGTTACACACAATCGCCTTTGTGACCGTGTTGCCCTCTAGGAGTTAATACCGAAATTATTGATACGGTTCATTGATCTGCTGCTAGAGTATGATTAGTAGCCAAGTAAGCACTTTTTCCGACTATGCACCGTGGCCGAGATGGTTACGGCGTTACACTGACATGTGAAACGTTATTAATTATTTCAAACTTATTATTTCTCAGATTCAGGCTCAGTATTTATTAGGAAATTACCAACCACATTAAGAAATGAACCAAACCTTTTGATTTTCATAAATAAATATTTAATTTGAAAAGGTCCCATACACACTAGAAGAGTTCACCTAATTTTAGCATAATTTAATTTTCTGATAAATTTAACAAAAACAAAGTTTAAAATTAACATAAATTTATTTTTTACCACTAGCCTTTATTGTTATTGTATTATTTTACTTTGAAGTAGATAAAAAAAGTTGACATAATTTTGTATTTTGATGTACAATAAATAAAGAGATTTTGATTTAAGATAGCGCCACAATCATCTTACACTCATTTCTCATTCATGCAATACCTAACTGAGTAGCTCACCATCTCAGAAAGGTAATAATATACTCGACTGACGGCAGGTACGACACGGAGCAGGACCGCTGGGAGTGCAGGGCGGCCATGTTGACGCCGCGGGTGGACCATGCGATGCTGGTGGTCAACGGGAGCCTGTACGTGTGCGGCGGCTGGTATGAGGACGTGGACACCGGCAACCGCATCCTGGTCGATACCATTGATAGATACGACGCGCACACCGACTCGTGGCACACGGTAAACCGTCCTCCTGCGATAATCATGGATGTTACAGTAAAAATGTTTATTTTCACTTCAGTTTCAGGTGTCTTATTGTTGGCCAGCGGTCCATCCTTGTGTTTATTGTGTGTCCGTGTTGTTTAAAAATTATGTATTTATATATTTTTTTATTCAATTTTACTTTCTTCTCTTATATATAGTATATAGAGAAAGTATTGTTTTCGTCAAAATTTTCGAATTTAAGTTGAGAGTGGATATATCCGTTTTGGGCTCCCCTGAATCCAAAAAAAGTGGTTTTCGACTTTTTTTCGTCTTTCTGTGTGAGTGTGGCAGGCGGGGTATCTGAGGACATTTTTAGTGTCCTCGAATAGAAATATCCTTATATTCTTCTATATCTTCCCATTTATTGTTGTTTCATGCAAAAAAATAAATTCTGTAAAATGTCCTCAGATCCCCACCCTGGGTTTGGATCGCTAGTTCAGCGTCTTGCCGCTATCGTACTCAATAATACAATACTGACATAAATAGCCAAAACATGTCATTTACATGTAAAAAACCACAAAAGGAGCATAAAAAAGACTTTAACTATACGAGTAATTAAGACCAGAGGTAGCCAAACAATTAAGTGTAATAGTGGGAAAAGGATTGGTATAGTGATGTCGGAACTACTGTACTCCCAGTTATTGTGCGGGTCAAGCATTCTGGCCATATTGCTAAATACAGTGTGGTTTTGAAAAATTTTGTGATTGACTAATTTTATCAGTATTTTTTTACAAAAAAGTACGAATTATAGAAAATTTTATTCAAACTAACCACATAATTTTTATTTTAATAATATATTAATTCTAGGAACCTAGAGAAATTTTTAAATTAAAAAGAATGAATCCAAATTCAAACGTAAAGTTTTAACACTTTGAGTGCTGACTGTAATATTAAGGATCCTACATAGAATGCTGGCGTTTTTTCCTTACATTTAAAATTTCATTGAATAAAAACTACAAAATATAAATAGCTGGTATGTACACGGTTTTTGAAGAGTCCAATATGCTCTTTAATTTGGTATATAATACATTGAGGCAACAAAAACATTTCTTACTCTGCACTTTTATAGAACAAAGTACTGTTTGTGGAAAATAAAAAGCCTTTATTTCACTTTTACTGTTTATAACTTGCAAAAAAACTGACAAAATTAGTTGATGGAATCAACAAAGGTATCCATTGAAACTGTTCTAGCATGTTTACTAATTTAAAACTCTGTAATAATAACTCTAACCTACGAAGTAAACATAACAACTGGCCGTTCTGTTTCGTTGTGCCGTCATCTGCTGCGAACAGCTGGACAGAACGCATCAAAATATTACATTGCGTAATCACGTTCAGATCTAACTATAAATGTTTTATGTTCTTAATTAAAGTTAAAATATATTAAATAATACTCCTAAGAACTTTGTTCATTCACATTCGTGGTAAAATAGTACAAAATTACGGCAAAAAACTTTATTTTTAAACCCGTCAAATGACAGTTTTAGCACTCACAGTGTTAATTGTCTTGCTACTTAGTTTTCTCTCCTTTTAATTTGAGGTCTTAATCCTGAACTAGCGTGAACATTTTATTACATTGAGGAAGATCAATATACAATAGAAATGCAAACCAAAATTGGACTGTCAGCATTATAGATGAAGAAATATCTAAGAATTCCATAATCACCAAATGTAACTGTTGCAGATAACGCACGTGCCCACGCCCCGTTACCATGCTGGAATAGTCACTGTCAACAACCTCATCTACTTCATCGGAGGCTTCCACAGCGACGCCATGTTCGACCGAGCCACTGGTCAGTAGTAAGCACTTCTAGGCTACATGCATTTCACACACACAGCTCTAGGCTATCTTTCCGATAAGTGAAGAACAAATATCAGTGTGTTAAATAACACTATTTAGTACTTAGATCACTCAAAGTGATGTATGTCTGATTTATGTAACTGCTTCATTTAACCCTTCAAGGCGGTATTTTTTTAAGGCCTCCGGACCCTGCTACGGAAGTTTTTTACAGAACGCGGGTGAAGTCCACTAACTCTCATTTGATAATAACCCTACATCATCTAGGTCCAACCAACGGTCTATTTCGCTTGATCTAGACATCATAAAAACTACTGAAATCAAAAATAATAGTCTAAAAACCAGCCATCCAATTTCCAGTTACTTTAAACCGGATCACTAACATTACACTTCAACGCATAAGCGTCTCTCAAAGACACATCACTAATTTTTCTTAACAAAAAAAGGTACAATAATCACCTAATTATCCACACAACAGCTTAGAATATAATTTGACATTAGTTTACATCGTAAAGATTATAAATAGGAAAAACTACAATAAACAGGACGTATGAACACCAAATTGACACAACGAACAAAGACTGCCCTTGTAAACAACATATCTTTGTCACACTCAAAGGTGATAAAAAATGGTTGGAAAATGTAGAGAAACTCATGAGCAATATTCTCGACACAGTCCCAATTTCGAAAAAGTTCACGAGGAAGTCGCTAGAATGCGCCAGCTGACGGGTTGCGTGATGACGTGAAACTCACTTCAAATCGCTTTGAAGGGTTAAATTAATTTTTAATTAAAACTTTACATTTGTAATTAATTATTTCGCAGTAAGAGCAAGGTAAGTTCACATCAAAGGTAAATGCTCAGAGAAGGTGGTGTTCTTTGCGTTTGGATGTTTAGGTGTAGACAGAAAAAAAGCCATTCTGAAGTTTGCATTCATCGCATTAAATTAAGTTAATTCTAATTAAGTGCTGTCGGTTGTACTGTGGTCTTGTGGTCAAAGCGTTTCCTGATGAGTGAAGACCTGGAGGCCAATTGGAAGCACGCCAGTTTTAATTCTGACCAGAACAATCCAATGTGAGGTACAGTAATGGGAGAGCCCACCTAAAAAAATGGTACGGACATTTATTGAATTTGGGCAAGGGCAACATAGGTTTTATTATGAATTTTGATTGATTTGTATAACTTTATATTGTTTGAGCTCACTCTAGAATTATTTCCGTAGGGGGCAGAATTAATTTTTTGCACTACAGTGAAAACTCTGTCATTGAAGGGTTTAAAATGAGTAACATTATACGATTATAGCCGCCATCGAGTGCTACGACCTGGACACGGACAGTTGGACGACGGGGGAGAAGTACCCGCAGGACATCTGGGAACACACATGCGTCACGTTGTACATCCCACGCTGCCGAGACGACATGGAGGTCATCCCCTCCCCGTCACCCTCCTAGAACCTACGTCAATTTGCTCACTATAACTTTAAATATAGTCTTTTTTACCGCATCGGAGTAATTTTACTCATGCAGATGGTACAGAACGGTCACTAAAAGTTTATGAACATTTTATCTTGTTTTAGTGTAGAGATTTTGAGAATAGATAAATTTTCAAAACATGTATTTTGAAATTAAAAACCATGATGCAGGTTGGTTGAGAACGGTAGGTTACAGCAGTTTGCCAGTCTCTTGAGACTGGAGTGAACCTGAACTTTTATCACGACCATCAAGGGGTGCGCAAAAAGCCAATTTGGCTGACACGCCTAGGGACGTGTCTCCGCCTCTTTATGCAATGTAATGTAACCATCATGTATAAAAAAGAAAATTTAAGAACTTAAACTACTGTTCGGAAAAATTTTTACCCCTATATTTTTAAAAATTTAATACTATTTAAAGTATAATATTTCTCAAGTAGTTCAAAATACTTTTGAGGATATTTCTTCCCTTATAAATAAAGTATGATGATTCAGTTAACATAACACCCAAATCGGTTTTACGGTATTGATTTCTTATTTCTAATTATTTCTTTTATCTAGGCTTCACACTGAAAATTTTGTGCGGTGTAATATATAGTTCAAAAATTGAAAAAACCAAGCATAATTATTATTAAACTAAAGAAAATTGTCCCAAAAGCAATCAAGTCTATGTGGATATTAATTAACCTTTTCCCCTCATTTTGAAGATATTTATTTTTCATAGTTTTTTAATCATTTAAAGTACACCATGGTAATTTTTATTTATTTTATTAAATACTTTTTTTGTATCTTCATGGTCAAAACTAAATCATAATAATGAACAAGATATAATGTTCACAAATTTTTAGTATTGTAAAAATTAGTACATGTATGAAGATGAGTTCAGAAAGGTTCCTTTATACCATTTTGCAATTTTGGGACAGGGAGTAAAGTGATTATTTTTTATAGTAGCCTATTAGATGTATTTTTTTCTTTTGATTTAGATGGATAATTTACCTTTTTTTCGAATCTGTAATCATATAAAACTTTTACTTTGCTTTACATAATATACCAATCTAGACCTTTTCGTGTTACAGACATGGTTTTTACATAGTATTGTCTTAAACATATATAAAACCCCCATATTTAGCAATATAGTGGAGAATATTGTTGCAAATCTGATGATATGGTTATTAAGTACTTTTGTCCACAAAGTATTACAAAGTGTTCAGTATATATTTAGTAATTATTCTATTATATAATAAAAATTAGGGAAGAATAACCCAGTATTAAAGCTATATTTTAATTTGAAAATTAAGTTATGTGGAGTCAAGGATTAAAAAAAAACAGGTTAGCTCTTAATTAACTTTTTTCTTAAAAGAATTTTTTTTAACCCTCTGACTGCCGTGTATATTACCCAGGAATGCCAGCCACTTTGGAGCGGCTTTGAAAATGATCTAAAAGAAAATTATATTGATATTCTACTCACTATAAGCTGTTATGTTTGTGTTGGATTCAAACAATCTAAAAGAGAGAAAAAACTATAATATGAGTTTGCTCCCCACCAAAACACACTAAATGGAGTTCTACACAGTTTTAAAAATAGCCATTTCCAAGATGATTTTATAAGGAACAAGAATATGGATACTTTTTTGTACTAAAATTAAAATTACAAATATTTAGAGTGATTCAAGATCAACGTGATCGCATCGTCTGCCGCACTGTGATAAAGTTTTCACATGTCTCAGAGGTGTCAAAACTTTTAAATACCTAGTGACAGATATCGGAAGAAAGATCAAAGTCTGCCGTTTACACTGACCAATTTCAACCTAATTACGCAACAATTGGAGCGAAATGTGTAGAAATACATTATCGGCTCGGGCGAGTCGATTGGCAGTCGGAGGGTTAAATTAAAATACTATTTTTTCTTAGTTTCTCAGTTAAAAGTGCCAACGGAAAGATTGCTTTAGAGAAAAATATGATGAACACTGATGTTGGGTTTTGAAATCAGTTGTTTGGGTGAAAAATTGGAATTGCAAAGAAAAAACAAGTTTTGTTCCCATTATCAACTGATTTGTCATTTTTGGTTCTAATTCGTGGCGTTGAAGTATAATATTTATAAGGTTTTTCGGAAAATCGTTGGGCTAGAATTTTGAAAAGTATAGAAGGTCAGGAATTTCTAGTTCATACTTTTAAAAAACAAATATGTTAGTGTAATAGGTTTAATGGGGTTTCGTCGTAATTTTTGCCTGATTTTATGCAGATCAGTCACAATTTTATTTTGATTCAGTCATCATTTAATACGGATTTATCGTCATTTTCGTCCAGTTTTAGTCTGCAGGCAACTATTAGTATTTGAGATTACAACGGGGTTGATTCATTTTAGGGACTTGTGAATCGCATCTTTGAGAAAAGTGCGCTAAAAGTTGAGAATTTCATGAAAAATATTTTGTAAAAAATTAATGCAAGATATTTAAAGAATATTTTTAAATTTTGTTTCTACTGTTTCCATAAAAATGGTAGTATTTTCTTCATAAGATGCTGAAAAGTTAGAAAAGATAAAACGTGACGTTAAGGGAGAAATGTTTCTACGTATTCCTTTTTCATATTCTGGACGATACCCGGTATATATTTTAGGATGTTGAAAAGTGGAATGGATTTGACGACAAAAACCTCATATATATGATATGGTCATGTAGCTGAATACAAAATATGTTTCAATAAAGGCCTGGCAGGGTGACTGAGATTCTTCACACCTTTCCTATTCATCTTGATTTTAATAAATTGATGTTACCTTAAGTTTAGTGGAAAAGCTCATCAATGTCAATTACTAGATATAATTAACGACCCGTTTATACAGCAGATAGATTTGTAGATGTTACTATAGCTGTTCATATTCCATCACATTGTTTATACTTGTCTTGTTATTGTGATTTCGTAGTCTAATATTGTTACATTGATGGATTCTTTGGCTTTCGTGATTGAAACAGTTTGTAAGAAAATTGACTTACATTTCTTTTGAATTAAAGAGTAATTTACTGTATAGTTTTTATTTGAAGTTTGAAATTTCAATGTCAAATTTGTTGACAAAAATTTTTTGAAATTTGAAATTTTTGTTTTTTAACTACAGTAGACCTCTAATCCGACCTTGGTGGTCCGTCACTTTAGTTAGTCCAAACATGATCAGGCTCCCAAGCATATGCCGACTTGTCAATGACGGGACACCTGTCGAGTTGTTGTTTTTGGTTGGGCATCGCTTGCTTGCTTCCGTTCTTCATATCTCGTTTGAATCTAATGTACAATAATACATGAATATCCTAACTTTCGGATAGACGGTAACATTATAACTGAAAGATAAAAATAAAACTTTCCGTTTGATCTCGGCGATATGGAACATCTTTAATCGACCAAAAGTGTTGAAGCAGATGACGAAATTAAGCAATTCATAACCTATTAAAATTCAATAGTAAGTCCAAAGAGTTGGTATGATTATTTGATTCGTCATCTATGTATTCCAGTAACTGATAAAATCCAGCTAGATATTAAAATACAAAGCATATCATTATTGAAAGTTACACTGAGTATCAGAATGCGGTTATTATTCCGCATAAATTGTGATTTCGGCATCGACAAATCTTTAAATATTGATCTAATATTTATTATCAAAGATCAATAATCATAATAACTCATTTTGCATTGATTTTTGCAGGAAAAATAATACACTTTACATTTTGATCGTCCACCCTTGGTTTGGTTATTTATGACATAACTAACTACTTTCCATTTTCACATAAACAATAATTGTAAATTGTAAATGTGGCATATATTATGCCGCATACACATAATTTGAGCAATATGATGGGGTTTCCAAATTTACGGCCATTTGGTAAATTTACCAAATTTACCTTTTTTTTTGTTCTGGTGTTCATTTAACCAACAGATTTACATAATCTTTTTATCCCTTTTCTCTTTTAGAACTAATACGTATTCTAGTGTATTTGGACATTTTCAGTTAAAATTCCATTTAACTCTGTGTAAAAAGATCTTTTTGTTGTTTTCCTATAAATATTAGCTTTTTCGGATAATCCAACCTTTTTTTCGTTCCGACCTTTGTCTCAGTCACGAAGGTGACGGATTAGAGGGGTTCTACTGTAGGTTCAAAGTGTACTGCCATTTTAATGTTCAAAAATGGTTTTAAATTTACTTTACTAGGTTTGAATACATTAGGATGTGGTAATTTCATTTAAAATATATTTTTTATATTTATATGATTCATTGCAGTACACCTATCATTCCAAGACTTTGGAAACCTTCATTCATGTAGATTTAAGAAAATATTTTTTTCATCTCAAGAACAAAATAAATACTTTAAGATAAAACAAAGGTAACTTTTTATTTTGCACTGGTTTTGTAAACCACGAGGATATTTTATTTATTCCTTCTTTCATTTAAACTTAATTAGTGAGTCTTAAAATTTTTAGAGATTAGTAATCTTCGGAGATAATTTAATAGTGATTTCTATGATCTTTAAATTGATCTTTCATTGTTCATGAAGAAATTATTGTGGAAAATTTACTTCAGCATCTCACTAAAACATTGTAAATACAAGAAAAATTGTTGGCCCATGCTAAACTTTTTTTTGTATTTTAATAGGTTTTTTGTTATTGTTAAACTAGTAAAATTGCATATACCTATATGCTAAATACCTTCTACATACCAATTTTATTTGTTTCTGATGCTCACTGTTTTCATAAAAGTCACTAACTGTGTTACCGTGAAGAGAATGAAATCAGCTGGGTGTATACTAGTCAACTAAATAAAATTGCCTAAGCTGTGCGCCTTGTAAATCTGATGTTTTTCTAGGTTCGTGAAAGCAGAAGGGTGCGGTCGAGGGGGTTTCCATTCTTTTCACGTTCAACCAGTAATTTCATATGTATACTAAATATATCACAAATTACTATCAAGTTGTCTCCGAAGATTTATATATACAGTTGTTGAGTAATTGTTAAATTTAAAGAGATTGTAATATATTATGTTTCCTATTTTGTATATTTATTTTTATGTGCCTTGTGTTGGTCTACCAGCTAGTGTTGACTTGCCATATTTTGAATTAAGATTTTTTATGTAGTGTAATTTTTGTGATCTAATGTCATTAAAACATTGGAAAAGTTGTTAGTGGACAGTTTATTTACCATCACTCTATATCTTTATCTTGAGTATGTATCAAAAATGATTACTTTTATTATATTTAAAATAATGTTACGGATTTGACACACTAAAGTCAAAAGCTTTCCAAACTCTTGGAACTATTCTACATCAGAATCCTGGTAATCCGATCCCCCTGATGGGGAAAAGGTTACTGAGCAATTAAAAACTAAGCAATGTAATCTCAATTATACCTGTAACACTTAAATCTACAGCGTGATATCATTAATTTTACAGTACTATGTTCACACTGTTAATTAATCACAATAAATTATATTTTGGAACATAAGAATTCAGTTATCGTCTTGTGACGTAATAAAGAAATCCTGTAAGCCAATACAAAGCTGTGCCATCATATCATTAATATGTATGCGGATGTAGCTGTACTCTGTTCCTTGTGACAACTTAGGGTGACGCTTAAGTACATCACAATAGACTTGATTCTCGGTCCGACTCTTTTACATAACTTTTCGAACATTTGAATTAATTTCTCATTCATACTTGGCTTAAAATACCTACCTGTGTTGGTTGCCATTTAAGTTCAAATATAAAAGTTCTCCCGTAATGACCATGATTGTATAAAAAGTTGGCCTACAGACGCAGAAAGCACTGTTTGGTCATTGTTCGTGTTTGTGTGTGTGTCGAGTTTTATATTTCTAATGACGAGTCCATTACTGATTGTAAGTCCCTGCAGGAACAATTGATAGGCATACAGTTCAGGCAAAAGATGTAGAGGATAAACCTATGTGTGAAAGACATGAGTCAATATGTCTAAGTACACAGTTGGGGTCTAAAATAATGGATTTTATTTGTAGCAGTACTGTACTTTTAATGCAGCTTTACACTACATTTCTGGATACTCCGAACATTGTTCAGTCCCAATTAGTTCGGATTACCGGGACTCTGGTGTATTTCTATTCTGGATCTGGAATCTCCTTAGGGGATGAGAGATTAGGTACTTCTGAATGTTTAGTTGTGTTATAATTATTGAAGTGTTTTTTTCCTCCTGTAAATTTGAGCTGTTTCTTTAAATCTTTAAATTAAAAGTTTTGGCCATGTTAATTCTGCTTTTCAAATATTAGGCATCAGCCCTTAAAATGAATTATTAATCCTTTAATTTTAAATTATTATGAAAACTCAAACCTTTAACAAAGTATTTTTAGCAAGTATAAATAATTTAAAAGTTATGAGGGTTAGAGATAAATCTAAGGACAGGTGGTATTGTTACTGATAACTATTTACCTAATTTTTAACCCATTGCATAGTAATTTCTACAAAGATTTTCTTAGGATCTAAAAGCGCCTTATACCAGAAAAACACATGGAATGTAAGTAGAATAATAAACTCCCATCAGTTAATGGTGGCGCCGTTCTGTAATCCAGCTACTAGGAGGTCACGAATTGTGGATATTTGTGAGTGATGGTCGGTGGGTGTAGTGTCCTCTTGTGTGGATTAACGTCCGCACTATTGAATACTACGTTAATCCGTAAAGACCATCCTCATAATTAGACCAATTCGTAATTCAGATGCAGTGGTTCGGATTTCACGTTAAAGGTCACTTAGTTGCCACCAGCTGTTGGGTTATTAATTAACAGTCCTGTCTAAGGAGCATGTCAGCCTTAGTCAGTAACAAGACTACAAGATCGCGCCACAATCATCTTACACTCAATCCTCATTCATACTGGTTTAAAATACCTATGTTGTAGTATGGTCACCATTTCAATAATCTAATCTGATCATCTAACACTTGATTTTCATTCATACTTGGCTTATAATATAGTTTGTGGTAGGGTCGTCATTTCAATAATCTAATTTTATTTCCTAGTTCTTTATTTGGCCATATAACAGTTGTATCCCACTTCACCAGAAACTAGTGACCTCCATCAGCTCAAAGAGGTGTATAAGCTTTAAAATTGGTAATCATAACTAATTTGTAACCTTATTGAAAGAATGGATGAAACATTATGTCGGAGGATGATTGATGAATGAAGTCTCAGTATGATAGGTACAGTACATCAAGGTACATAATCAAGCCATCAATCGACGGACCAATAAGTAAGTAAGTAGGATATCAGTACAATACTAACTTAATATCTCATTTTATGAAATGTAATGCGCTTTAGTTAAATTTCAATATTGTTAACGGAAGAAAATCGTGGAACCATCCCAATAAAAACATTAACACTGCCTAAAACCATCTACTTATGGCCTGGCAATGTTTAATATGAGCTTGGAAACCCACGGTATTCAATTTTGATTGGATTGCGTCTTCAATCGTTAGAAAATTATTTTAAATATGCATATTTTTATTTATTTTTGATACTTTTTTTTAATCCTTCATTTGTGATCATAATTGATATTTTTGTTCTAGAGATCGTTGTACTACAAAAGAATAACAAATTATGAAAGTTTGTTTATAAAAATAAATATTCAAGACTAATTTATTTATATAATTTAGTTTATTTATAGATTTTCTAAGGAAATAATTGTAGCTATTTAACATTATCATACATAAGAGTCGATAATTTTTCTCAATCTAGGAGTATTTCAATTTTGCTCTGTTGGCCGCCTGTTTCCATATTACTACTTCAGTGCTGCCCTCTACGTTCTCCAATCGAGTTAACTCAGTGTTGCCGTTGTTGGTTGTTTTCTCATGGCCGTCAAACGGAATAAGGCGATTATAAACGTTCGGTAGTGCGTTATTAGTCAATAATTGTAACTACGTTAGTTTTCGTAAAGATTCAAAGCAACAATTGTATATCGTATGTATTTATAGGTTGTGGTTTGTATGCAACAATCTAAGGATACTTGAAGTTAACACGGTCGAATACATTTTGACACTACTGCAAAGCCGCTATAAATTTTAGTTAGGCCTAGAATATTTTGTTTTTATGTGCTAGTGAAATATGAGAATATAGTGTACAGTTTGTATAGTAACAAAGTGAAAATTGTTGAAATTATTTGACAAATATCTTAGGTAGCTTCATTTTACTTTCCAATCTTATGTTCAATTTCCATGCATTGGACTAGGACAGGTTGTAGTATTGATGTGTGAGTTAGGTTTATTATATACTGTTCATCAAGAGTATTTTCTAAATAATTGAAATGCCCGGAAGTCGAGCAAGTAATGAACAAGAACTGAAATCACCTCGTGAAAGTGGTGAAGATTCTGAAGATGAGAGTGAGATTTTGGAGGAGAGTCCCTGTGGGAGATGGCTTAAAAGGAGAGAAGAGGTAAGATTATTATTATAGAGTATTGTCAGATGCTATTAAAACCAAAATATACTGTACCTTTCATCCTCATGTTCCATTTGATGTGTTAGAACATAGGCCTATAATAACATATTTCAATTTCAGTTCTAATTTTCCTGAAGTAATTTTAATGCAACCCAATCAAGGAAGGCTGATTTGACATTGTAAAGATTGTAACTACCATAGTTGTTTCAGTTGCTTTTAGCTAAAGAATCCATGTACAATTAGGTACTCTGGTACTCTATACCTGGCCTACTAACTGAATGACTGGATTGTCAACATAGTGAGTAAAGAAAATGCTGCACAGTATGATTAGGCCTAAATTTTGTTTATGTTTATTTAATTAATACATCTCTAGCTTGTTTTCATATGCATTTTTTGTTTTGATACATTAGATTTGTTTTGGTGAAAATTTGTACAACCTAAGTTGAGAAACGGCTAACCATTTTGGTTTAAATAGGCCTAAGCTAATAAATTCCCAAATCTGTCGATATAATCTCTTAAATTACAATCAACAAAATACATATTTTTTTAGGCTAAACCAGTTTCCTCTGTAAAAGTTTTGCTATACAAAATTAAATGTATGTTGCTTGTCATTTTTATTTAGGCCGACATTAAATTATTCTCACCATGTTTTGAGTGGAGAAAAAGTGTAAAATTATTGTAGTGTGATCATGCCATCTTGTTCTATAAGGCTGGATATGTTCCTTAGGAAGAACTGTTATTTAAAGCCCAACAGCCAATGGCATCTAAGGTACCTACAGTTTAACGTGGGATCCAAACCCCAAATTAGCCTCAGAATTACAAGTTGGTCAAACTATGAGAAATTTTGGTTGACTCAATTATCAACAAGGTTTATGGGGATGGGAGTTGATGGGTTGGTTGAAGGATGTGTGTGTGTGTGTGTGTGTGTGTATATATAGGCCTGTTCAAAATGAGACACCGAGCTATAAATTAAACAATAAAGTTAATGCAAGTGTTTTGAATCTTATAGTGACCTTACGCATACCTACACCTTTAATTTTTGAAATGCACAAGTTTCATTTTGATTGGCAACCTCATTAAAATCTCAATAAATTACTAGTTAAGTCAAATAATGAAGTGAAACAAAGATTCAAATTAAAGTCAAAATAATAAATTTAGTTTTATACTTATCACAAGATACAGGTTGAGAAGGCTATAGGCTACACATTATTTCATAGTTTATTTCCAATAATTTATGTATAAATCTTACATTTGTTGTCCTCTTGAAAGAGAACAGAGGGGAATGGTGGGAGGTCAGACCACTGTGGTTGATCACCGACCAAGGAGTGAGAGGCTGGATGTCTGGTCCAGGACCGGTTTGCTATTATTAAACCTCTTTGAAACTTCAAGGTCATTGCCAGACAGTGCCTTGGGCCTTTCGGGTTTCATGCTCTCTGCACAAGGTTACACTTGATGTTATATTTCCAAAAATTCTTACAACCATTTTACTTCAACCGATGATTAATTTGACATAAGGCTCCTACTTTAAAATATACATGTGAAAATAACATGTACCTACATTGAATAACACTATATAAACTAATGTCCAAGATTACAGTCAACGATTGAGTAATCTTTGACTAATTCTTAGGACAAACAGTAAATAGAGACGCCGAGGGAAGAAAGTTGAGTAGTTAAACTTTATTCTGTGATAAGTCTCTCACACTGATTCTTGAATATACAGTGATGATAATTTGTTGCCCCTGCTGCTTATTTAATGTTGAATTTTAATTGGTTCATATTCTGTACACTCAACAAAATGCAAAGATTGGGTAAATCTAATTCCAAGGTTGAAAAGAGATGTTAGACCTGTTTCTTTCCTCTGTAGGGCTTAAGGATTATTTCCTCTTGATTTGATTATGTGGCCATGCTCTACTGCGATCATTTTAGTGTTTTTATCAGAAGGGATTGAGTAAGCCTATGCTTCAATGTCAAATTTATCTATAACAGCTCGTCAGATATATGCCTTCACCAAAAATATTTCGGCCAGCAAATGCCAAGCCACCGGTCACATGACGAAGCCAATACAAATGGAGAAACATTTTCCAGGGGGAAACATTAGGTGATAAGTTTATTTAAAGAGGGAACGGCTAGAGCCCTACTGGACTGTACTTGTTTAGTACTAATTAATACATACAATGTAGGTTTAAATCAATAAATTATCTTTTATTGCCAAATTGTACCCGGGTGTGCGTTGTCAGCACATGGCCATGACGGGATGAATTACAAAATAGAGTTTCTAAGACAAATTAACTTATATTAGAGTATCAAAGTTGTGTCAACTAATATCTAATGTACCTCATAACTGGCTCAGTAAACTGGTTCGGCAGACAGATCTTGATTCTGGGTGATCTTTTCCCTTCTAGCACAGCTTCCATTCTTATTAATTTTTACTCGGTCTTAAATTCCTTATATCTTTTTAACCGTGTTAATTACAATAAGTAGATACAGTTCCCACTTTAGTTTAATAGTTCATTGTCATAATTCCTGTATTTTACTACCTCGTAAAAATTAAATTAATATCAATTATCACCACCCGAAAAATCACAATAGCTATAACCTATCCACATTACAATACAGTTATCCTATCACCAGTTGTTCCGAACGATTATGACTAAGCAGTTGAAAGCTAATTGACATATTTTATCACAAAAGTCTAAGGAAATTAGGTGTTAGCTGCAATTATTTAGTTCTGTGCTAGTTTGGCATTGTTGGAAGTAAAGATTTTTACAGTACAACTATCCCCACTGATCAAAAATTAGCCCTCCTTAAATTTAGTTAAAGACTTGGAAAAATATTTTTAGTCTATATCATCTATTTGCTGTTCTGAGCCTCTTTAGTTTAGTGAACGCTCAGCTGTTGGGATGAGGCCAGTGAAATGTGTTGTCTGCAAGGCAGTGTCGCAACCCTGTTATCCCACACCATCTGTTTATATCAGTCTGGTGCTTCTATTGGCTCCTTCTATTTTATTTTTAACGATAATTTTAGTTACAATATAATGATTTAATAAGCTGTCTGGTTTTGGTTACTCGATGAATAGCCTAACTAATGTCAGTTAGAGAGTAATTTTGAAAATTTTCCTCTCAAATATTCTGTTCTTTCCCAAAACTGTGATAGATTAGATGCAAATAACCCTCTGCCTGAAGATAATTCTGAACCTAGCAGGACAAGAGGTGGTGTCACTCTAACCACACTCAGGTTATGGAATTTAACAGCTGATTCTAGCATAACTTGTGCTGATAAGTGACCTTGTGAACAGCTGATTCAGTGGTCATTAAGCTGAGTATGATGCTTGTAACAGCTGTTTATGAAAATGATGGACTATGCTCTAATCTTTGTTCAAATCATTTGACCTTTTGCTACACAGGTTAATTCATAAGGAAATCCCTGTGATTTTCAAGATGTTAATTATTGTAAAATGATGGAAATCTTATAAATTTGTTATGCTGGCAAAGACTTATCACACTTTTCATATAACCTATTTTATAATGCGTATTGGTGAGCATATAGGCAGAGGTGTAAGTGCTGTATAGTGACTTCTGACACTACTTTTTATCTTAAACTAAGTTCAAGTACTCTCGGTGAAATAAGATGTCTCAAGGTTCACTGTTTCTACAGTTCAGTAATTTTGACTGGGACTGTGGCGTGTCCTGTAATCCAGCTACTTGGAGGACACGAATTTAGTTGTGGTAGTTGTGAGCGATGGTCGGTGGGTGTAGTGTTTTCTAGTGTGGAAATCCTCATAATTAGACCAGTTGGACCACGGATTGTTGGGTTAATTGAGGTCTGTCTAAGGTTCATGTCATCCTTAGTCAGTAAGACGACTACAAGATCGCGCCACAATCATCTTGCATTCAATCCTCTTACATACTTGGCTTAAAATACCTACCTTTAAGTGGAGTCGACATTTCAATAGTCTAATCTAATTGTAATCTTTCTGTGGTAGATTACTGAAGTTTATCGTGTCGTGAGAGCTCTGCTCCATCGCTCTGTCATTAGGCAACTATAAATTCACTAATTGTCCTGCATTGCACACCTTTCTCCGGGTGCTTTCTATGCACTTTCAACCATTCAGGGCCATAAAACCGTGTAGCTGATAATGATGTACGCTATTACCCGTGTCGCTGAGGGAAAAGTCGTGGAATTTCATGCTGTTAATTTTAATTCCAGTGTCTGTGTTTTATGTGAAATTATGTTGAACCACTGAGGATGATGTCGTACCTCGTGGCAGCAAACCTGCTTATTTAAAATCAATAAATCAATCCATAAATCAGTGGTAATTTGCTTAGTTTGCAGTTCTGCTGTTACGGGGAAATTTTATCTTCCGTATTGTGCATAAAATATCTAAAATAATCATAATCCCCAGAAAAGGACGGATGTTCCAGAATGAAATGTTTCCACAATATGATTGATGCAGCTATAAATCAGCTGATAAATAAATCGTTTGGTAGTTAGCGGCGCTCCGGCGGAAATAGCACAGCTGACGCCGCTATGATATCTTCCACCTGTCCTGATAGCAGCTACATTTCAGAAGGTTTCATTTTTTCCAAAAATTAGGGGATCTTAAAAGTTTTTAACATTCCTCCAGATCTTTACTTTTAGGCTATTTTCTTTTAACTTTAAGGTTAACTTGGGGTTTCCCTTATTTATCAATACAGGAACCATAAAACGTTCGACGAAAGGGCGCATTTATACCAACAAAAGACTGGGGCAGATCTTAAAAACCGTAAATAATTAAAATGAGAATGTGATTTACGGTAGCTCAATTTTAACATGAAGTATAGTTGGAGATGACGTATTTTACTGATGAACTGTGTCGCATGACACCTCCTTGTTCACAGTTAAATTTTATATAACATTTTTTTCATTCAAGATCCAAACAATTATGAAGGCAAACCAGGCCTTTGCACGAATTGTGGATGGTTGTGAGCGATGGTCGGTGGGTGTAGTGTTCTCACACTATAATACAATCAATAATTGGACCAATTCGTAGTTTAGAGGCAGTGATTCGGATTCCACGTTAAACTGTAGGTCCCTTAGTTACCATCGGCTGTTTGGCTATTAATTAACAGTTATGTCTAAGGAACACGTCAGCCTTAGTCAGTAACAAGACTACAAGATCGCGCCACAATCATCATACACTCAATCCTCATTCATACTTGGCTTAAAATACCTACCTTGTGGTATGGTCACCATTTCAATAATCTAATCTTATCTTATCATTAAGATACTGTACAATTGTGATGCAATACAATTTTTGATATCGGTTTAAAATCACTGATCAAATGTAAACAAAAAAATTGATTTTAATTTTACAGAGCTGGTAATTTGTTTCCGTTAAATAACTTTAATAGATCACATGTTCCGAAAATATGCGCCCATTGTCACTCAAAACTAAGGGTTTGAGAGCTTATTTATGTTATTTTACCAGCGCATTGGTCAGTTTACAATAGCCTTATCTAAAAGATAAAACATGATATAAATAGGTTTCATCGATGTGGGTGTTATCGTTTCCAAGTAATGTACACACAAAGGTCCAATTTTATTTTCATAGATAGAGTCGGCTCCACAGTTACACCACCATTGTGGGACAGTGTCAGAGGTTGACGCTCGCGGGCTGCCGGTGCTGCCAATGCCACGTGGTGCGCGCGCGCGTGCGTGAGATTGTGTTGCGCTCTTTCGGCGACTTTTTATCTCTCGTCGCTTTATTTGCATTTTAAGCAACTCATTACAATCAAGGAACATGTCATGTTTTACGATAACGTGTGGATTGTTATTTTTAAACGTGTGATTTATTGTGTGATTAATAAAAATACCCCCGTCGCAGCAGACCTGCTTACTCAGCGAATTTCCAAATCCAATATAAGTAAAAGTATGTCAAAAGATTGATCAATCAATACCTGTGTTGATAAATTAGAGTATTTTGCCTATTCTCTGTAACATTTACATGGGAAAGAGTATGCAGGTTTGCTGCTTTGAGGAACTCATGAACTATGATTTTTTAGCATAAACATATGGATCACAACCACATGAAGTTAAATACCAAGTTCCATACAAAACTATTGCTTAGTAAAGGATATATTAATTTTTTCCTAATCCTCCATAATTGTAGCATTGGAGCCCCTACATACAATGTACTGTGTTAAGATTTTTTTAATATCTCGGCAACTGTTGGAGATAGAGAAAAACCTTAAGGAACTAAATTGTGCAGCTTCTTGAGCTTATTCTAATGGCGAAAGATATAATTTAAAGTTTTTAAATTACATAAAATCGAAAAATCCCCATTTTTGGGGTACAAAACCTCCCTAAACTACCCGTTCCGATTGACCGATATGTCTGGTTTACGAACTCGTCCGAGTAAATGTAGGAATACATGTTAGTACCATAATTGGTCACGATCGGACCATTTTTGCGAGAATTATCGTGTGCATGGACACACACATATCCCGGGCTTAGCTCTAACCTGGTCTGCCATGAGAACTACGGCAATAGCTTATTCCCTATGGAAAATTCGCAAAAAGAGTAAGAGTGGGTATGGGGTGGTTGAGAGTGCACTACGTAAAATTAATTTTGATTGTAATTGTCCAAAAAATACTGATGTATTTTAAAATCTCCCGGGAAAATACGTCGTGGTCAGGGAAATTTTATGAAATTGGTCCGGGAAATTGTTGTGGCAACCCTGACTCAGGTAATGGTGTGATTTAACAACAATACTTTAATGTTATACAACCAGAAGGGGAGATGCACTACATGTTGACGGAACGGCGCGGCTTGTTTAATGCAATTAATTGCGACCACACTTGTCATAATTGCAAGTTTGCATCGCTCGTTATACAGTAGTGGTTATTATAAACTCGCTCTTTCTCCATACTATTATGTTCTTCACGAATTGTAGATAGTTGTGAGCGATGGTCGGTGGATGTAGTGTTCACTTGTGTGTATTAACGTCCGTACTATTGAATACTACGTTAATCCGCAAAGACCATCCTCATAACTAGACCAATTCGTAATACAGATTCCACGTTAAACTGCAGGTCCCTTAGATATGACATTTACTGTTGGGCTATTAATTAACAGTCCTTTCTAAAGAACATGTCAGCCTTAGTCAGCAACAAGACTACAAGATCGCGCCACAATCATCTTACACTCAATCCTCATTCATATTTGGCTTAAAATGCCTACCTTGTTGTATGGTTGCCATTTAGATCATCTAATCGAATCGTGTAAATGGGAGAAAGTAATAGTTCGGTAGTTCAAAATTAGTTGGATCGCACAAACTGACGAGTTTCTCGCACGTTATATTGGTTTCAGTGTTCTGAATGGACGCGTGAAAATGTTTTGTTTGCGGTGATTTAGATACCATAACACCGAGTTAGGTAATGCTAATGGCCAAGGTCAGGGCCTCGATCCAAAATAGCGCGCAATTGTGAGATGCGCCTAACCGCACGGGCACGACGTGGCGCTGGAGTTGGAACTGGAACTTCTCCGTTGTAACATTCCGTTCCACAGACTTAAAACGTGACGCTATAACTGGAACCGCTTCGTTGTAATGCATATCTGTAGGCGAGACGACGTGGCCCTGGAACTGGAACTGCTCCGTTGGAACTTTCCGCTCCACAGACGTAAAATGTGACGATAGAGCTGGAACCGCTCGGTTTTAACGTTTATATCTATAGGCGAGACGACGTGGCCCTGGAACTGGAACTGCTCCGTTGGAACTTTCCGCTCCACAGACGTAAAATGTTACGATAGAGCTTGAACCGCTTCGTTGTAATGCATATCTGTAGGCGAGACGACGTGGCCCTGGAACTGGAACTGCTCCGTTGGAACTTTCCGCTCCACAAACGTAAAATGTTACGATAGAGCTTGAACCGCTTCGTTGTAATGCATATCTGTAGGCGAGACGACGTGGCCCTGGAACTGGAACTGCTCCGTTGGAACTTTCCGCTCCACAGACGTAAAATGTGACGATAGAGCTGGAACCGCTCGGTTTTTATCTATAGGCGAGACGACGGCTGGAGCTGGAACTGCTTCGTTGGAACGTTCCGTCCCACAGACGTAAAATGTTACGATAGAGCTTGAACCGCTTCGTTGTAATGCATATCTGTAGGCGAGACGACGTGGCCCTGGAACTGAACTGCTCCGAACTTTCCGCTCCAAAGACGTAAAATGACGATAGAGCTTGAACCGCTTCGTTGTAATGCATATCTGTAGCGAGACGACGTGGCCCTGAACTGAACTGCTCCGTTGGAACTTCCGCTCCAAAGACGTAATGTACTAGAGCTGCGAGTGTAATGCATATCTGTAGGCGAGACGACGTGGCCCGACTAGAACTGCTCCGTTGGAACTTTCCGCTCCACAAACGTAAAATGACGATAGAGCTTGAACCGCTCGTTGTAATGCATATCTGTAGGCGAGACGACGTGGCCCGGAACTGGAAACAGCTCGTTGGAACGTTCCGCTCCACAGACGTAAAAAGACGATAGAGCTGGAACCGCTCTAACGTTATATCTATAGGCGAGACGCGACAGGACTGTATTGTAACGTGGACGTGATGGCGCTGGAAACTAAAACTGCTCCGTACGTTCTTTACGATCACTGAGAATTCCGTTCTGACGACGTAAAACGAAACACGAGAGTGGAACCGCTTGATTAGATTAGTTTTGAAATGGCGACCATACTACAGGTTTATTAAGCCAAGTAAAATGAGAGTTGAATGTAAGATGATTGTGGCGCGATCTTGTAGTCTTGTACTGACTAAGGCTGACATGTTCCTTAGACAGGACTGTTAATTAATAGCCCAACAGCCGATGGCAATCAATGGACCTACAGTTTAACGTGGAATCCGAACCACGGCCTCTGAATTACGAATTGGTCTAATCATGAGGATGGTCTTTGCGGATTTACGTACATATAGTAACACTACATCCACCGACCATCGCTCATAACTATCCACAATTCGTGACCTCCAAGTAGCTGGATTACAGGATGACGCCACCATCCCAGTCAACTTAGTTGTAACGCTCCGGCAGATGTTATGGAGCTAGATTTATTTTCTTGTACGTTTCGATCTACATACGTAAAGATGTCGCGTTTCTTGAGCAGGACCTTGTAACGTCCTAATTCGTAGACGACATCGCCTTGTCACTGGAATAGAAAAGTGTCTACTCGTTGTAAATTTCCGACCCGCATACTATGATGTTGAGCTACTACTGCATTTGGAGATATAACTGGACCTTCTACTACTTGGTAATTAAGACATTTTGGTCGAAGGAGCGTCTGGCCAACAGCGGCGGAAGGATGCTTCGCAGCTGGTTGACACAATTAACCGCGTCGGCGCCTAGTGTAGTAGGAGTGAGCGTCTTGTTGACGAATGCGCTGAGGAATTCTCGGAGTTTACATCACCGATGAGAAATAGAGAACGCCGACACCCGACGCTGCTCTAAATAAACCTCGTGAGTGAAGGCGGAGGCCGAGTGTCTGTTCGGGAGTTCCAGTGAGCCTGACGTGGAATTCCTGTGAATCGGTGCTGATTTTTTTTGGGTGACCGAGTCTAATTTATTTGATGTGTAAATAGGAGTAAATTAGAATTTTCGGTTGTTTGTGGAAATCTGACACGGTATTGAATCTGTAAGACGTTTTTGGAACGTTTTCTCTCATAACCTGATTTTTTCCTGAATTTTAATTCTTTTCTGAAAGTTCGAAATGTTCCCTAGACATTCCATAGAAACTGTTATTGTACAGTGTTGGGATAGACTTGTCTTTTGCAGATACCCATCGATGTCGCTTAATTCTGCGACGACAAAGGGTTCGAAAATTCGAGATTTTTCCACTCGTAGCTGTCACGTTCGGATGCAGCATCGTATACGACAGTCACGTGTACCGTACACTGTTGCGGCTCAGTCAAGCTGTCTGATAAGCCGTTATCAGCAGGGTGGGCGGCGCCGGGGGCCTCGAGAGGATGTCGTCAAATTCAATGGCAAGGTTGAGACCGGCGAGACGGGTTTTGTGACGAATTCCGTAATTACTATGCTTGTGAAATTCAACCATTTACTTGTATTTTCGTCCTGTTTGTGATAGCAAAATGTTCGGATTACGTCGTTGTTCTGTTTTTGATGGCAAAATATTCGGATTACGTCGTCGTTCTGTTTATGATGGCAAAATGTTCGGATTACGTATTTGATATTTTTATGCTAGCAAAATGTTCGGATTACGTCGTCGTTCTGTTTATGATGGCAAAATGTTCGGATTACGTCTCTTTGACCTGTTTATGATGGCAAAATGTTCGGATTACGTCTCTTTGACCTGTTTATGATGGCAAAATGTTCGGATTACGTCGTCGTTCTGTTTATGATGGCAAAATGTTTGGATTACGTCGTCGTCTCGTAATCCAGCTGCTTGGAGGTTACGGATTGTGGATACTTTATACTGTACTTTTAACTGAAATGGTGACCTACCCAGGTAGGTATTTTAAGCCAAGTATGAATGAGAATACCCCCGTCGCAGCAGACCTGCGTACTCAGCGAATTTCCAAATCAATAATATATATAACAAGTTTTAAAAAAATCTGTCCATAAACATGAGAATTATTTGCCTATTCTCCATAAGATGGGAAAGAGTGTGCAGGTTAGCAGCGGTGAGGAACACTGAAAGTGGTCATTTATACCATAAATAATTTTTATTTTAACCAATTATACCAAGTTTCATCAACATCTGTCCATAAATAAAGGAGTTTGCCTATTCCCTATATGATTAATATGGGAAAAGAGTATGCAGGTTTGCTGCCATGATAAACACATAAACTATGATTTTTAAGCATAAATGGATAGATCTCAACCACATGAAGCTAAATATCAAGTTTTATCCAAAAATATTGATTAGTATGGGAAATATTAATTTTAAATATTTTTAAATTGAAAAATACGTTTTGAGATGGATTAAGTTGGTGTCGTGTGAGTTGGGGATTTCCCGTTCACAATTCCTAGATAAGATAAGCAGAGTGGGTACGTCTTGTAACCTGCCAAACCCGACTTTTTGTGTCGCGCATAGACAACGTCGTGATAAGAGATAAGAACGGCTCATCTGAATATCACGTCGTTATGCAACCGGAGCTCAGTGGTGGGCAAGGTCAGTGTCGGGAGTCAAGTGCCTCACAGCCGGCGGGGCAGAGCCTAGACGTCCGGGAGCGTGGCTCACTCGACCCTGGCCGGGCGTGACACCTGACAGCTGAGGTGGCAAGAGGTGCTTAATTAGTAGTTTTAGAGGTATTCACACTTCACGAGTTTAGAAGGTTTCTTTGCTTCCGTACATAATGATCTCAAGATGGCGTTATGCCGGGTGTTTTAATTAGTACAACTAAAGGTTATTGTTATTAAATGGGTTTATAAATTAAAAAGCTCAAATAAAGGTTGATACGGGTATAACGGTTTTATTGAATCCTATTTAATCCCCTCGATAACCTATTTAGTGTAATAGATCGGCTATATTTTACGACTATCGTGTGGCTGTATCCAGTAATGATGTCATTGTTCATGGCCGGGGCGGTGGCGTGTCTCGTAATCCAGCTGCTTGGAGGTTACGGATTGTGGATACTTTATACTTTTAACTGAAATGGTGACCTACCCAGGTAGGTATTTTAAGCCAAGTATGAATGAGAAAAATGAATGTAGGATGATTGTGGCGCGTTAACTCTAAAACAAAGTAAAAAAACTACCGTCCTATATCAATAATATCTACAGTTTCCAAAATAATTGAAAATATTGCATTAAATCATTAAATTGTCTATAGGATTGAGTGTAAGATGATTGTGGCGCGATCTTATAGTCTTGTTACTGACTAAGGCAGACATGTTCCTTAGACAGGACTGTTAACTAATAGCCCAACAGCTGGTGGCACCTAATGGTACTACAGTTTAACGTGGAATCCAAATCACTTTTGTCTGTCCACACCAGGGAATATCACATCCATAGTGCATAACTATCTGGGACGGTGGTGACGTCTTGTAATCCAGCTACTTGGAGGTCACGAATTGTGGATAGTTGTGAGAGATGGTCGGTGGATGTGGTGTTCTCTTGTGTGGATTAACGTCCGCATTATTGAATACTGCGTTAATCTGCAAAGACCATTCTCATAATTAGACCAATTTGTAATTCAGAGGCCGTGGTTCGGATTCCACGTTACTGTAGGTCCATTAGTTGCCATCGGCCTTTGGGCTATTAATTAACAGTCCTGTCTAAGGAACATGTCAGCCTTAGTCAGTAACAAGACTACAAGATCGTGCCACAATCATCCTACACTCATTTCTCATTCGGGCTTGGCTTAAAATACCTATCTTAAAACTTAATTAATACCTAAAATACTTAATTTACCACCACTAACGAAGACTCTTGAGGAAAGGAAGTTTAGTTTTAACCCAACGGATTGCGAAAGCCCACTCAGCAAGTGAGCATCTATAGCTGTGCAGACGTCACAGCTGGAGACGGTCTTCGCGGGCTCCTCAATCAGCTGTTCGCCCCATTGAGGGTTTATCGGCCGTGACGAAAACTACCGTCGCCAGATAACGCCAGCGTCGCTGCCTTTAATGGCGAGGGCTGTCCTGAGAGACATTCCCACCAAACGAGGTTATTCACCCGTCAGGTTTCCCATCTGTTAATTTCGTCTGATCAAAATTTAAATTACATTTAAAGAATTCTGTACACAGGTCATCTATATTACCTACATGATTAACGTTACATTTTCCAAACCTTAACAATCGGTTATATTCAATATCTCAGGGTGTAGTGACTTTATAGATTTGATTAGATTATTGAAATGGCGACCCTACCACGAGGTAGGCGTTTTAAGCCAAGTTTGAATGATGATTGAGTGTAAGATGATTGTGGCGTGACATGTTCCTTAGACAGGACTGTTAATTAATAGCCCAACAGTCAATGGCAATATCTAAGGGACGTACAGGTTTAACATGGAGTCCGAACCACTGCCTCTAAATTATGATCTGGTCTAATTATGAGGATGGTCTTTGAGGATTAACGTAGTTTTTAATAGTGCGGACGTTAATCCACACAAGAGAACACTGCACCCGCCGGCCATCGCTTGCAAATAGACACAGGACACGACACCCGGAGGCGGACTGAGAGTACATGGAGTGACGAGGGGTCGCGCTGCACCCTCAGTCCGTCTCCACAGTCCAGACCGAACCTCAATCGCGCTTCGTGCAAAACAATTAGGTATTTAGGTAAAGGATCGACTATACCTAAATGGTATTGTATACTAAGACATAAAGCGATCTGTGGAATTGAGTTAGGTTTGTTTATTTATAGTACTGTACAAAATACGTCCAGCCTGGCTGCATTTACTGAGCAGCCAGAATGGAATACGATGATAGCGTTGGACAGAGGTTATCCGCCCTGCACCAGAAGTCCGCCCAGAAAAAATATTCTCCGTCCGACTGCTTCATAGTCTGCCCTACACCCTTGAAGTCACGTGGGCGACTTATTTATGGAGATTGGTTACTTTCTTAGTCAGGTAATTTAGGAATTCTCTCTTGTTGGGAGAGTCTGCGAGGTCGATGCCCTGTCCCCGTTCGCGTCTCTGACCATTACACTTGTTAATCTCCGTGCTCCGGACACCCGGGAAGGCAGTCAGCTGTTCAGTCACTTTCTCCGCCCAGCCCCTTTGTCCGTTACGCTAAGGTTTGTTAACTTAAATCACCGGAGTATTAATGCATCCTGATGACGGAGTTGTGTGTTTAGACGTTGTAAAGGATATAGGTGAACGCGGGTTGTGTCTTGCGCGAGGACTTCCTCGGTTGCGCTAGGACGTGATCTCGTAGACGTCTTACGTGGTCTCCGAGAGGTACGTGGACAGGCTGTAAAGAGGTTGGATTGGATTTTTGAAATGACAACCCACCCAGGTAGGTATTTTTAGCCAAGTACGAATGAGAAATGAGTAAATGAGATGAAATGACTAAGGCTGACATGTTCCTTAGACAGGACTGTTAATTAATAGCCCAAGTGCCGATGGAACTAAGGGAACTACAGTTTAACGTGAAATACTAACCTCTGAATTACGAATTGTTCGATGGTCTTTGTGGATTAACGTAGTATTCAATAGTGCGGACGTTAATCCACACAAGAGAACACTACATTCACCGACCATTTCTTACATCTACAATTCTTGACCTCCAAGTGGCTGGATTATACAAGACGTCGCCATCGTCCCAGTCGAGATAAGAGAGTAAGTAACAATGGGAGTAATAAGGGGAGAAAGGTAACACTACAGCATAAAATACGAAAAATTCTAATGCAATTTGGACAGTCAGCCGATGCTAAATATGGGTTCTAAAAAGTTTCGGGATTTGAAGCAACTTGCTAAAGTACCCATGCGAAGAACCGGTAAAAAAGGCTGAAGGAGCTTCTGTACTATTGAAAACTACGTTGATCCGCAAAGACTATCCTCATAATTAGATCAATTCGTAAATCAGAGGTTCGGATTCCACGTTAAACTGTAGGTCCATTAGTTGCCATCGGCTGTTGGGCTATTAATTAACAGGTCTGTCTAAGGAAAATGTCAGCCTTAGTCAGTAACAAGACTATAAGATCGCGCCACAATCATCCTACACTCAATCCTCATTCATTCATACTTGGCTTAAAGTTCCTACATTGTAGTATGGTTGCGGCAATGATCTAATCTATAATATTATAAAGAAGAGGTGGTTTTTGTATGTTTTTGTGTTTGTTGTGGCAAGTAAATGCGAAAAATACTGAACCGACCGGTTTGAAATTTTACAGAAAGGTAGATCTTAAACTCATGCAACACATAGGCATATTAGTTCCCTTAAAATCCCGTCGGGCTATGCCCCATGAACGTCCTAAATTTCAATGTGTACATTTTCAAAGAATGAAAACATAAAATTACTTGAATGTCAACAGCTGTGAACACTAAAATTTGACAGTTTGGGAAGAAGAAGAAGAAGAAAGAGCTGCCATGACCGTCCTAGGTTTCAATGTTTACATTTTTTAATGACAACATCCGTTTGCACTATATTTTGACAGTTCGGGAAGAAGAAGAAATAAAGTTGATTTTTCAGATAAACTGCTGGATCGAAATTAGTGAATTATTTGAAATAGCGTAATGGTAGATTTTAAGTTTTTTTCCCGACGACTGTCTCTATTACATTAATCCTTATCCTCTCCCAATATTTGACAGATGTTACTTTGAAATGTTGTAGACACTCGTGTTTTGTCATTTTGTAAACAATGAAGAATTAATTAACAATAACTTAAATGTAGCAGTAGAGCCTACACCTTTCAGCCTTTTTAACCCGTGCGAAGAACGGGTACTTTGGCTAGTCTTATCTAATTCACTGGTCTCGTAAAGGAAATATTGTATAGTGTAGGTAATTGGGGAAATATTGAGTTTATCTAGGATGTAAATGAGTTTAGACCTTTGACTGTGTAATAGAATATCTGTTTGAATGAGCGAGCCGCCTTTGACGACCTGTTTCTCGGCAAACCACCCCTGTAACAAGGGTTGCAGCCATCAGCGCCGAGACGGCTAACAAGGTGTCCCGCCCCCACCCCCAACACCACCCTTACCCCTATCAAATATCGTGCCATTCCCTTTTCCTTGTTTGTCGGTACTTTTGAGTTTATAACACTTTCCTTACTTGCATCATTTATATTAAAATACTATAAGTATCAAATCATATGTATACTGTGGTAAATAAACGGTATCAGTGGACTGACACGTACTTTCTCCCTTAAGAGTCTGCATCAGTGGTAGCCATCTTGGATTTTAGTCCCGTAAGAGCCATGTTAAATTCTGGCGCCTATATCTCCTTGACCTATTGTCATAAATTAACTGAAGAGGTGTCAAATAAAAGGTATTACAGTCCTCCAGGGCACCACCTTACAGAACTTCTTATTTTCACTCTCAATAAAAAATAATAATGATTTATTTTGTAAAATATTCCTGGATTTTTGTTTTTATATCAAGTTAAATTTTTGAACATATTGGAACATATTAAAAGGTCACGGCCCTTGAGCCACATCTCATCAATGTACTTCCAAAGTTTTACATTGATACTCTGATAATTAACGCCACTACACACGCCAAAGTGAAGGTATGTTCCGCCAGAATTTAACATTGCCCTTACGGGACTAAAATTCAAGATGCCTACCACTGATGCAGACTCTTAAGTAAATTTAATAACGACAATCTGTAATAAAACTATCATAGTATTTAAAGTTAATCTAAATATCATTTTATAATTTATTGCTAACAAATTTTAATTAATTGTTAGAATTATGTAAGGAACCCCCTCCAACCAAGCTGTTTTGAGCGTGTTCTGTTGGGTGATGTGATCCTTACCCTTAGGAAGACGATATTTTAATATTCTCTATTGGAATAACATTAGAATAATAAATTAATGTTAATTTTGAAATAACTTTTCGGAACACATTAGAGTTGTAAATAGCCGCTTGAGGTGTCAAAAAGGTATAAGGGCACAAAGGTTATCCAATGTGACTATGACGAGTAATCCAGTTACTCGAAGGTCATGAATTGTGGATGTAGTTTTATCTTGTGCGGATTAACGTCCACACTACTGAATACTACGTTAATCCGCAAAGACCATCCTCATAATTAGATTAGTTCGTAATTCAGAGGCAGTGGTTCGGATTGCACGTTAAACTGTAGGTCCCTTAGGTACGCTATATGCTGTTGGGCTATTAATTAACAGTTCTGTCTAAGGAACATGTCAGCCTTAGTCAGTAACAAGACTACAAGATCGCACCACATTCATGTTACACTCAATCCTCATTCATTCTTGGCTTAAAATGCCTACCTTGTGGTATGTGAGCACAAAGTTAACACTGATTTTAATTTGGCGAAAATAAATATTTCACCAATCTTGCAGACTTTCGACGTGAACATGGTTTATCAATTAAACGTATGGTATACAGATAACATTCTCTCGCCACTGGATGTCGTGTTGAGGAAAACCGTCGAAATAATTAAAACTGTCGAAAGCACCTCGCGCCGTTACTTGATCAGGTTCCAGCCGGTTAGGGGTAAACAATGTGGGGGGATAATAACCCCATAAATCGGCGACGTCCCAGACGGACGGTGATGGCGGTGACGTCAGTTGGTGGGGGTGGGGGAGGGCGTGGCCTGGCGGGGTGGTCTCGTGACCTTCCACCACGTGCGTTATCATTGATATCACGCTGCCGCTGAGACGGCTAAAAATATTTTAACAGATTAATTACCCGAAAACAGACTACAATCAGTAACAAGACTACAAGATCGCGCCACAATCATCTTACACTCAATCCTCATTCATACTTGATTTAAAATACCTACCTTTGTGTAAAATACCTACATTTCAATTAATCTTATCTGATATCCTGAGTAAAAGCGTCTGAAGTAAGGATGTTTTATGACGTGTTGACTAACTCTTTATAAAAGAAATGTTTTTGTTCGTTACAACAGATGACTCATTGGATTAGTTTGAAATTTCAATAGGTTTTGCATGAAAATGAATAAGAGTTTAACATGTTATGGGACGTTAGTGAGAAAAGTGGCGGTAAGGCTATTGCAAACTCTAAACAGAATTCCTGATCATATATTTCGAATTGTGAATATACTACGTAAATACGCAAAGACCATCCTCATAATTAGACCAACTCGTAATTCAGAGGCAGTGGTTCGGAGTCCACGTTAAACTGTAGGTCCCTTAGTTTCTATCGGCTGTTGTGCTATTAATTAACAGTCCTGTCTAAGGAACGTATCAACCTTAGTCAGTAACAAGACTAAAAGATCGCGCCACTCAATCCTCATTCATACTTGGCTTAAAATACCTGTCTTGTGGTATGATCGCCATTTCAATAATCTTATCTAATCGCCTCCTTAAGAAAGTATAGATCCAAAAGTTTTAATCCACAATTGGCTGAAAGTAATTTGATTTCGGAAAATAAATGACGTCGCAACGCGTGTATTTTGTAATTAATATTTAAACTACGTTACAAATCATATACCTTCAGCGAGTATATTTGTATTTTAAAGTGGACGTAGAGATGCAGCGTGAGTCAGTGGTGGGTGTGGGTGTGCGTCTCTGACATAACGCGGTACGCATCGCCCTACTGGCCTACATACGTATCACTTGCCACTTGCGCGTGTCGTAACGTCCCTGTGCATGCGTACGTACGTCGGAGTGTACGTAATTCGAGATAAAGGTTCGCAAACCATAACGTGGTGTATGGCTAAAACGTTAGTTTATTTACTCACTCTTTTTAAAAACAGTAGCAGCGTGCGAGGAAACCCAACTGTGAATATCGTAATAAGATTATTTAAAACAAAATGTACGTTTTAAAAGGTTTTTAAGCTAGTTCACGATTGAATATATCCAAACAGCGAGGTTTGATTAGATTAGATTAGATCAGATCATTGAAATGGCAACCATACCAACGGTAGGTATTTTAAGCCAAGTATGAATGAGGATTGAGTATAGAATGATTGTGGCGCGATCTTGTAGTCTTGTTACCGACTAAGGCTGACATGTTCCTTAGACAGGGCTGTTAATTAATAGCCCAACAGCCGATGGCAACTAATGGACCTACAGTTTAACGTGAAATGCGAACCACGGCCTCTGAATAACGAATTGGTCTAATTATGAGGATGGTCTTTGCGTATTTACGTAGTATTCAATAGTGCGGACGTTAATCCACACAAGAGAACACTACATCCACCAACCATCGCTCATATCTATCCACAATTCGTGACCTTTAAGTAGCTGGATTACAGGACGTCGCCACCGTCCCAGTCAGTTTGTGCATTGACAGACATCAGTCTGAAAACCACTTTTTTGGGTTCAGGAAGCCTCAAAACGTATATATCCACTCTCTCCTCAAACTAAAAAAAATTAACGAAAACAATACTTTCTCCATTTGTAATGGGAAGTGGATCAAGTAAAACTATGGTTGGATACTAACATTAAGGTTTTATAATTCATTGAATAAGTTTTGATTAACCTTTTTCCAACTCCGCTCACGGCAGTTAACGTGGGTTACGTAGGGCTATATACCGGCTCAGCCAATAAACATTAAGGCTGTATCAATTACACTGGTTTAATTCGTTTCAATTTCAATTACACGCGGGAGAGATCGACGAAACAAATTACCAATTAATTTATATTTCCCCCTTTATTCAAACCCTATTAAATTAACCACGACATAAATCTTGTACTTAGAGAGAATAATTTAAAAGAAATATAAAAAATGTTTGTATTTACTTCCCTGTAGGAAATAGGTTAGATCATGGATAAGTCTAAAAGGAATGTTTTCAGTTGATATAAACAGCTGTTCTTATCCTTTTAAATTAAACATTGAATACAATAGCCCTGGTAGTTTCTATGGAAACCTGTTACTTATTGTCCATATTTAAAATCACCAACTCCCCCCCAGAGATAAGACATATTGATGTCAAAATGTTTGAACTAGAAAAACATTTAAGATGGAAAACATGTAACAGGTTTCCATAGAAACAACGAGAGCTATTGTATTGAATTTTTAATATAAAAGAATAAGAACAGCTGTTTCAATGAATTGAGAACATTCCCTTTAGACATATCCATGATCTAACCTATTTCCCACAGGGAAGTAAATACAAACATTTTTAGTTAATAGATTTGCACAAAATATTTTTTTAAATAAATCGAGGTGAGAGTATTATACTGGTTCAGTGAATATATTGAAGAATTGTAGCGCGTGACGTATTTCAATATGAATGAAGCCCTAATCTAGTGTAACGCCGCTGGAGGGCTGGCCCGCTCGTATTTATCCTGTTAAACATATGTTTTGAAACAGCTGTTGCACTAATATCATTGGCGCCGCCCGTCTGCAGAATTGCCAACATTGCACGTGAAACCCTAATTATCCCGCTGCAACGTTGATAACTCTATTTATCTTTTGTCCGGGTGTGAACATTTTGTAAATAATGAGGAGTGACTCGAAAATAAATAACCGCTCGGTTAATTATGATGTAGTGTTGTGTCCGCTTCTTCGTCTTAACCTTATCAGTCAGAATGATCAAGACGATTTAACAACTATACGATAAATTATTATCTGTATTTTTCATCTATATAAATAAAATTCGAGTTTTGTCTGTACATTGCTCAGAGTTATTAAATTTTTATTTTTATTCGTTTCGTGAATTAGAGAAGCCGAAAAAAGTCTTATCTCAATTTGCGTCTGGTTATCTGTCTGTGACGCTCCAGGAGGCATTTTACGCCGTCTTCTCCGAAAAAAATAACGGGAGAATTAACGACAATGAATTTTATTTCATGCATTTCAGAGAAGGGCTTCAATGTTTGAAATTTTCCGCCGCTCCTTGAAATATATATAAGGAGCATTTAAAAACCAACTTTTTTCGCGATATTAGTCGCATTTTGCTTTCAATGAATAACCTACTGGTAATAATCAGTTGTCTTTGTAGTTTACTGATTTAATAAAAAAAACCGTTGTCAAATTGAAATCAATAGGAGTTAGTTTATATTGGTCATTGATTTTAAACCCATTTCGAAATCATTCTATATTAAAAAGTTATTTTAACGTATAACTAATTTTAACAATGGTATAAAAATGTTCTAATCTATTTAATTGTAAAGTATGCCAAATAATAAAACAGGGTATTTATTTATTGTCTTTGTACTGATTTGTTTAAGATTTCAGGTTTACATTTTGGTATGATAATCTTTCTTCTTTAAACTGAATCCTACAATCCGTACAAAGGGCGGGCTTACTGCTAGTGTTCTGTATAATTATTACAATCAATAGTCAATTTCGTGTAACTATAATCTAATACTGTATTCTGTTTTCAGGTAAGCTTTGCCGCTATTGTGTTTTACATCGTAAGCAGATTTCTAAAAAAGGTAAACAACAATAACTATATTAGATTTGATGTTATTGAAATGGCAACCATACTACAAGGTAGATATTTTAAGCCAAGTATGAATGAGGATTGTGGAGCGATCTTGTAGGCTTAGACAGAATTGTTAATTAAAAGCCCTACAGTCAATATCGCATCTAAGGGACCTACAGTTTAACGTGGAGTCCGAACCACTGCCTCTGAATTAAGAACTGGTCTAATTATGAGGATGGTCTTTGCGGATTTACATAGTGTTCAATAGTGCGGACGTTAATCCACACAAGAGAACACTACAACCACCGACCATCGCTCACAACTATCCACAATTCGTGACCTCCAAGTAGCTGGATTACAGGACATGCCACGCATTTACTTCACGGCAAAACCTACATCGGCTTTACGCTATAACATTGATAAGATAGAAAAATTGAGAGTTTAAGAATCTTGTTAATTATGTTTGTAACTTGTTAACAACGCGTAGTAAACAGAATTTGTTGTAGTATAGAAAACGTTAAAACCTTTTACGAAGCTTTATTTCGTTCTTATAAAAGAAGACTATTATCTGTTAACGTGGTAATTATATTTGTCTGAAAAGAAATACTTAAAATTGTATTACGTTAATTTTATACGTAACCTATTTTTAGCACTCTAGAGAGGCGATCAGTCCAGGATGCAGATCAAAATTGTCATTATGTGACTAAAACCCAATGTGGCAGCACTGATGAAAACTTTAACACTTGGAAATTCGGTGTTGATGGCTTGAATGTCCGTGACATCCACAGCTAAGCAGCCCTGGAGGGTTATCGAGCTCTGTTTCTATTTTAGACTCTCTCATCGTCACGCCCTGGGTTCCCCGGATTCCAGGAATTCCCCATGTCGGACGCGGTTCACACTTATCAGCTGGTTATCAGCTGTTTGTCAATGCCAGCTCCCGCGCTGGCTCCTGGGCCCCTCACTTCCTTTGCTCGTTCAACGAACTCTGAACCGCAGCGGACTGTCAGTGGTCCTTCATATGTGAACGTTTGAAGTTTCGTGTGTCTCCATACGTTTTACGTGTAGATTATTTAGTTATTCTAACAGTCAGTCTGTATGGGGAAGCGACCAGTAGAACGTACGTGTGAACTACCAGGAGGACGTATTAGCTGGTATAAGCTACCAGAAGGACGTATGCTGGAAGGATTGAGAGATTTCTTGAATAATCGTTGACTCTGTCTTCATCGAGTAAATTCAAACGATCTTCGGATTCCTTTGAGGATGCTGCATTATCTTGAAGATGGACTCATTTGGAGTTATGAGGATTATTATACGTCCTTAAAATCGTCCCTAGATTTTTTTTACTTAAATATCTTACGAATTCTGAAATTTATTCTCTTAAGGCCGAAGGTTCGGCGAAATATCTTAGGTTTATTTAGTTTAAGCCTACATGTTGATTACAGTGTAATAAAAATTAATTTGCTCCAAAAACGCGTTAGGTATAACAGTGGAGTGTTGTTTGAATCAATAATTAACGTTTAGTCAATTAAAGAAAATAATTGCTACACATTTTGGCTTTAGATTTTGAAATTTCTTAGGTCGTGGGGGGGTTTGCAATTTGCGCTACCAAAATTTGAAATAATGGCGTCATTTGGTTGGTGATGTCATAGTTTGGTTATAAGTTATTTAGATGAACTGAAAACATTCCCTTTAGAAAATATGGTTTAAAGTTATGCTTGATTGATTTTTTACTTCGTAGAAACGAAACTAACACAGAAAGAATTGGACGAAAAACGAACAAACTTAGGTATTTCAAAGGTGATGAGATAGAGTCTGGTGAGGCAAAGCTGAACGGTGAGAGATGGACTGTTGGGGGACGTCCAGCCGCCAGACAAACACAGGCGCATGACAGGGCACCAACATGTCCGCCGCCCATTCAGCTGCTGACACGACGTAGTACTCGATAGCTGCCAGTAGATAGCGACAACTGCATGAAATGAATAGAACTGGTGGGGATATCTATCCGCATATACTGAGTACTACGTCACTTTTCGTTTAAAAAATATCATTTAGTTTTTTTTAATTTAAATGAGGTTTTCTACCGTCGAGGAACTATGAAAAGAGTTATTCCGAGGTTAATGTTTAAAGTATTGGATAGTTGCGAGTAGACATCGTCAGTAAATAATACTCTCGTGTAAAATTTTGAGGAAAACTAGCTATCTATTTGCATTTAATGTTGGGTATTTTGCCGAAAATCATAGCCAATTCCACACTACGGGGTTTAGTTTTTAGACAGCTTTAGTGATTCTGTTGGCATTTCAGCCCAAATTTAATTGATTCTGTTGCCATGTTCAACCAATTTTAGTGATTCTGTTGCCATGTTCAGCCAATTTTTAGTTAGTGATTCTGTTGCAATTTTCAGCCCCGTTTTAGTGGTTATGTTGCCATGTTCAGCCAATTTTTAGTTAGTGATTCTGTTGCAATTTTCAGCCCCATTTTAGTGGTTATGTTGCCATGTTCAGCCAATTTTTAATTAGTGATTCATTTGCTATTTTCAGTCCAATTTGAGTGGAATTTTAGTGATTCAGTTGCCATGTTCAGTCCAATTTTAGTGACTTTTTTTGCCATTTTCAGCACAATTTTAGCGGTTCCGTTACCATGTATAGCTACTTTTAGTGACCAGTTTGCCATTTAAGCCCAATTTTAGTATTTCGGTTGCCATGTTCATTCTAATTTAAGTGGCTCTGTTCCCATTTCAAGTCGAAGTTAGTGATTCGGTTTCTATTTTCAGCTCAGTTTTAGTTATTAGAACGCTAGCTGGGATATTGTCAAGTACATCTTGCGAAAAATCCAAACGAGTTTTACTAGGACAAAATCCGAACACGACACAGTTGTAGGTTCTATTTCAGTTGCGTCGTTGTTTAACGTATAACAAGTTTGTCTTAATATCAAGTCGTGGACTCATGGACTAAATAAATCAAATGTAATAGGTCAATCTCAGCTGTTCGGCGATCCATCAAAAGCAGCGAGAGCACATTCTGCGATATTGAACACATGCATCTCCCGAGCGTCGCCTTCATCTAGCATAGCTACGTTTGTCATTTAAATTATACTCAGCTAGTCTTGGCCTGCGTCCTAACAATTGCGAATTGACGCGCCAAATCGGTGGAACCGAATTTACAGCGGGTGTTGACCTCCCTGTCGGACCTGCGTCCTTGGATGTGTAAGTTGCATCAATTTACATTTTACTCCATACTTTACTTTTACACTTTTAACTGAAATGGTGACCTACCCAGATAGGTATTTTAAGCCAGAGAAATGAGAATTGAGTGTAAGATGATTGTGGCGCGATCTTGTAGTCTTGTTACTGACTAAGGCTGGCATGTTCCTTGGCTGTTCATAAATAACCAATTAGAGCGAGCTACAGTTTAACGTGGGATTCGAACCACTTTGCCTCTGAATTACGAACTGGTCTACTTATGAGGATGGTCTTTGCGGATTAACGTAGTAATCCACACAAGAGAACACTACACCCACCGACCATCGCTCACAACTATCCACAACTCTTGTCCAAGTAGCTGGATTACAAAGAGAGTGTTTGATGTTTTGGGTGATGTTAGGATTGCAGTATATCATTTTGGATTTTGGAGTACTTTGAGGTTTCGAAATAATTTGGATTAAGGGTGTTGAGGTGGATGATTTCCGATGAATATTTCTTTAGTAAAAATTTTTATTTTCTTTAATTCTATGTATCACAAAGGGCACTTTGCTAATTAGAAATATGAAGTTAGGTATGAGAATGACAAGAGAAGTGATGAAGAATTTGAAAACTTGCTCTCGCGACGGTATTAGACGTTCCTAGTTAGCAGATTTTTTAAATATATTTTATTTTTTAATATAATAATATATACATAAATAAATATATACATCGAGACACGTGTCGATATGAGCAGTGTACACACCAGTCCGTTGCTGTTAGTAATTGTGTATTTTTGTGGCTGTTTTCCAGTACCAGTGTTATGTGTTTAGAACAAGTTTCAAGTTTGACAATGACACTATTAGTGTCGAAACTCGTGTTATCCACTGAGGACAACGTTTTGCTCACGAGACAGAAAGAAGGTATTTAACCTATTATACCTATTAGGTATTTAACAAGAAGGTATATATGACTGGGACGGTGGCGACGTCCTGTAATCCAGCTACTTGGAGGTCACGAATTGTGGATAGTTGTGAGAGATGGTCGGTGGATGTAGTGTTCTCTTGTGTGGATTAACGTCCGCACTAATGAATACTACGTTAATCCACAGAGACCATCCTCTAATTAGACCAATTCGTAATTCAGAGGCCGTGGTTCGGATTCCACGTTAAACTGTAGGTCCATTAGTTGCCATCGGCTGTTGGGCTATTAATTAACAGTCCTGTCTAAGGAACATGTCAGCCTTAGTCAGTAACAAGACTACAAGATCGCGCCACAATCATCCTACATTCATTCCTCATTCATACTTGGCTTAAAATACCTACCTGGGTAGGTCGCCATTTCAGTTAAAAGTAAAGCAAAGTATTGTTTTATCTTACTCCTGTAGCGTCTGGTAAATATAAACATTTTGCATCTGGTCGCGGAAACGAGGTCGTCAACTCCGTCCGAGAATAAGACATAAACCTACAAGGCGAGTGTAGCCGACTGGCGAATTAAGTTTATAAACTCTCGGTTTTTAACTCAGCGGACGTGTTATGATTCACTGTCGCGGTTTTTATGCATGCGCAAAATAAGACTAGGATTTAGTGTTGTCCGAGTTGTAAAATATAATCCAGTCTGTGACGTCATCACTGTGACGGACATTGGTAAAATGTGTTCTTGAGGGCTCGACACTTCCACAATACAGTACTATAGTTGAAGGTATTAAATTAGAGCTTTAGTGGTTATGGAATTGTAGTCGGTGGATGTACTGTACTCTTGTGTGGATTAACCTCTCAGTCAATTTTATTATTATCATAAAATTTAAATCTAACTTAAAAAGACTTTAAGTTACTTCCTTATACTTAATAAGACAACAAACGACGCCGCCATGTTTTGGAAGCGTACGTTCCTCCTTAGATCAACACAATCTGGCAAGGTTGGGAACAGCTTTGTCGTCGACTTCACTTAACAAGATCATTATACAACCTGTCCTACCAAATAAAAAGTCACAGCTGACATGTATACTTATAGAATTTACTTTGCTCCGTTGATTAATAATTTTAAAGATATGTCTTAATACATAAATTCATATTTGTCTTTCAAGAATAAAAGTAGTATGTGTTATAATCTTGGTGTCACCAGGAATGTTTTAATTTCTTTTCTTTCGTATTTTGAAAAATATCTTAATGATATAGGCCTACACGTATAGTTTAATGTTTCACAGATTTTAACAGGGCAGAGATAGGTATACTTCTTCTATAGTTAGCGTATGCCAGGGGGTGGTCTACTTCTGCTATAGTTAGTGTATGCCAGGCAGGTCTATTTTTGCTTTAGTTAGTGTATGCCAGAGGGAGGTCTACTTCTGCTATTGCTATAGTTAGTGTATATCAGAGGGAGGTCTACTTCTGCTATAATTAGTGTATGCCAGAAGGAAAATCTATTTATGTTATAGTTAGTGTATGCCATATGGAGGTCTATTTCTGCTTTACTTAGTGTATGCCAGACGGATGTCTACTTCTGCTATAGTTAGTGTATGCCAGAGGGAGGTCTACTTCTGCTATAGTTAGTGTATGCCAGAGGGAGGTCTACTTCTGCTATAGTTAGTGTATGCCAGAGGGAGGTCTACTTCTGCTATAGTTAGTGTATGCCAGAGGGAGGTCTACTTCTGCTATAGTTAGTGTATGCCAGAGGGAGGTCTACTTCTGCTATAGTTAGTGTATGCTAGGGAGGTCTACTTCTGCTATAGTTAGTGTATGCCAGAGGGAAATCTACTTCTGCTATAGTTAGTGTATGCCAGAGGGAGGTCTACTTCTGCTATAGTTAGTGTATGCCAGAGGGATGTCTACTTCTGCTATAGTTAGTGTATGCCAGAGGGAGGTCTACTTCTGCTATAGTTAGTGTATGCCAGAGTGGTCTACTTCTGCTATAGTTAGTGTATGCCAGAGGGAGGTCTACTTCTGCTATAGTTAGTGTATGCCAGAGGGAGGTCTACTTCTGCTATAGTTAGTGTATGCCAGAGGGAGGTATACTTCTGCTATAGTAGTGTATGCCAGAGGGAGGTCTACTTCTGCTATAGTTAGTGTATGCCAGAGGGAGGTCTACTTCTGCTATAGTTAGTGTATGCCAGAGGGAGGTCTACTTCTGCTATAGTTAGTGTATGCCAGAGGGAGGTCTACTTCTGCTATAGTTCGTCTATTCCAGATGGAATTCTACTTCTGCTACAGTCAGTCTATGCCAGTATCTACGATATGAGCAAACGAACTCACTAGAAACAAGTGAAACTGGAGCAGGTTCGCCGGCAGATAGCGCTCGCTATCGCCGTGTTAGTGTTTACTCTCGCCGATAGAGTACGCGGGAGCAGACCGGGCAAACAGTACAAGTCATCGGTTATCAGCGCTCGATAGCCGCGTATTTATAGAAGTCCCGCACGGGGAATCGCTGTGGAAATTTTACGCCACGACTGCCCTTTAATCGCGACGGTTATTTTAAACTTTTATCGAACGCTTCCTAATTAGTTTTATTACTCTTACTCAATAGTGGTAATGCATTTCGTATTCTAGTCGCGGTAGCTTTTATGAGAGTTTGCTGGGTGAAGTACTAACCCCAATTTTATTCCAATAATCAGAGGGTCTCCGGTTCGATTCCTAACTCAGTCGCCATTTGACACTGAGTTTAATTGATTAGCACATCAATTATTTATCCAACTAAGGTCGAGTTTAGGTTACTGTATAAACAAAATGAGGGTTTTAACCGGATGGTTGATGATTCCCAAGCAAAACGTTAATGAACGATAGAACTCACCATATTTCTGAAATTAATTACAAGAGATAACAAGGTAATTAATTGTTAGAATTTTATTATGTAATCCGGACCACGGCCTCTGATCTTTGCGGATTAACGTAGTATTCAATAGTGCGGACGTTAATCGACACAAAAGAACACTACACCCACCGACCATCTCTCACAACTATCCACAATTCGTGACCTCCAAGTAGGTGGATTACAGGACGACGCCACCGTCTCAGTCAATCAGTCAATGTTAGTGTTTGTGCGAACAAATCCCAAACTAACCGACATTTTTCGGCAACTTACAAATTGCACTCGTACACACGCTATATTTTTCGTGATACAACATTTTACTACCCTTTTTGGAATATTTGTAATATTTTATTTTCCTGGAAATTGTATTAAACAATAGTTTAACATAGTAATGATAAAATTAAAATTTTAATCAGAAAAATCGCTGGACATTTTTGTGTCATGGCATTAAGTACACTGTACATCAAGTAGACTGGGACGGTGGCGACGTCCTGTAATCCAGCTACTTGGAGGTCACGAATTGTGGATAATTGTGAGAGATGGTCGGTGGTTGTAGAGTGCTCTAGTGTGGATTAACGTCCGCACTATTGAATACTACGTTAATCCACAAAGACCATCCTCATAATTAGACCAATTCGTAATTCAGAGGGGTTCGGATTCCACGATAAACTGTAGGTCCATTAGTTGCCATCGGCTGTTGGGCTATTAATCAAGTAACAAGACTACAAGATCGCGCCACAATCATCCTACATTCATTCCTCATTCATACTTGGCTTAAAATACCTACCTGGGTAGGTCGCCATTTCAGTTAAAAGTATAAAGTATAAAAGTACAAGGGGGTTTAGTATGAAACATCGTCAAACATTAATCGTACATTGACTAAGGCTGACATGTTCCATAGACAGGACTGTTAATTAATAGCCAAACAGCCGATGGCAACTAAGGGAACTACAGGTTAAGGCGGAATCCAAACCACTGTCTCTGAATTACGAATTGGTCTAGTTATGAGGATGGTCTTTAACGTAGTATTCAATAGTGTGGACGTTAATCTACACTAGATCACTCTACATCCACCGACCGTCGCTCACAACTATCCACAATTCGTGACCTCCAAGTAGCTTGATTACAGGACGACGCTCAAAACTGGTAATTTTAAAGCATTATTTCTCCAAGTTTGGTCAGATTTATAAACCAAATGTACTGTTATTTGTAGACGTTTCAGGGTAACTAGCTACCAGAATAAACGGCACTACATTGCATTGCGTGTCTTGCCAATAGAGGATATAAACAGTTTAGTTTGCAACCGCTATGATTGTCTGACTGACTTCAGGAACATAGCGAAACAAATTACAGCTGTGATAAATGAACGGAGGAACGATCAACATTCAAAGTTAAACTTCCGCATGAACAGGTCTAAATATTACGCGACCTACGAGAGTCGGGACTATTAATTCTGGGCGGAACAGAACAGACGTCGCATGACCGTTGAGGTTAACTTGGACTGCACGATGTAATTCGTAATGGGATGTCCCAGGGCTGCACGCGACGATATGACCTTGGCAGTGGGTTTGGATATAGCCACCCTCCGTGGCCTCGGGTTAGGGATAAGGTCACTCAAGTTCACGACCATCTCGTACTGGTTGGTCGTATAAGGACGCTTGGAGTACACGGATGTGGACCGAAGCTGCAGACAAGCTTCAGTGTTTTCGTCAAAGATGATTAGATTCAAATTTATCATTGAAAATACCTACACAATGTAGGTATTGAGTGTAAGATGATTGTGGTGCGATCTTGTAGTCTTGTTACTGACTAAGGCTGACATGTTCCTTACTAGGACTGTTAATTAATAGCCCAACAGCCGATTGCAACTAAGTGACGTACAGTTTAACGTGCAATCCGAACCACTGCCTCTGAATTACGAATTGGTCGAATTATGAGGATTGTCTTTGCGGATTAACGTAGTATTCAATAGTGTGGACGTTAATCCACACAAGAGAACACTACATCCACCACTATCGCTCACAACTATCCATAATTTGTGACCTCCAAGTAGCTGGATTACAGGACGTCGCCCAATATCACTAACTTGTCAAAATGGTTCTTTATTGAAAGTTTTGTGTAGTATAAACTTGACGAGCTATTGAAATAGCCCTTATAAATAGTCTTTTTCTGAGTTTCAAGTTGGTTTCTTTAAAAGTAACAGTGGAAATGAGGTAATAATTTGAAGTTGATTTTGTAGAGGAAACATTACAGACAGATAAAAATGAAGCACTTTAGGATATCCGTTCATAAGAAACTTTTTCATAATTTTGACATACCCGTATGTATCCACATTTTAATGTTTCAATAAGCACTGTGTATAAGGATATATTTAAAGAGAATAACAATTATCGACGGATGATCCCACAAGTTCTGTGTCATTTGTCAAACTAACTTATTTAACGTAGTTTTAACGAGTTGCAAAACATTTGCTTTAAAAATATGAAGAAAGTAATAAAATAATTCTTATCAGCTATACACGTGACTAATCAAGACTCTGGAAATTTTAATAATTACCGTAAAAATTGGTTTAGCTCTTTGAAGAAGAGATTTGTTTTCGTTCGAACGATAAAAGAAACTGGTTCAATGAAAATTAAATTTTACCCTTTAAGCGTGGGTGGATACCTGCTCGCTCTCTCAAAGGTCACGGGCGTGTCGTGTTTCCAATTAATTAGTCTTTTACCGGACTCGAACCAATTAACCTGGCTACTCGCCCTGACAGGAACGAGCACCAAGCTAAACGAAGCGTTATAAAATGTTGTAATTTAATTACGTTAAGTTAATTTGTATATTTCTTGATGTAAGTTTTACTAGTTTTGTCGGTAATTTAGCTTTCAACGAGTACATTTACGATAGTTAAGAAATTATGATTTTTATTTTAGAAGTCTTTTAAGAACCCTCTACTTTGCTCTAATAAATTCAAGATTGCAGTATGCTTTACCATGTTGGGGAGGAACTTACAAAACATTAATAGACAAAATAAGGACCACTCAAATTTTTTTCCTACGTATAATCTCTATATATAAAATTGAATGTATGTCTGTATGTATGTCCTTTATGCGTTGCCAAACTACTCATCCGATCGCCATGAAATTTTAGGAAGTTGCTCTACATGTGTCCGGCAAGGTTTTAGTGAAAAAATATTTTCGAAAACCCCATAAGTTTCCATTTTATGGCGTTTTAAATTTCTAATGTTAACCTTATGGAGAGTAAGTTTGTTTACAAAATGTCTGCAATGTAAAGATTTGATTTCTTAGCTACAGCTGATTGGTTTACTTTCCATGAGCAATGTGCTTTACCATCCAATGCCATCTGAATCATTCATTAATGTTAAACTATGAAGTAAATGTGTACTGTAAAAAATGAACAGCTTTATTCACCACGTTAATAGTTTACGGTTTTGGGGGATTATGTATTTATATTTTCATTTTCTGTCTGATTAAAATCACGTGTTTATATGATAATTAAAATGTTTATATTATTACGTTTATTATAATAATCAGCTGTTGTATATCTTTCCTATAAAAGCCGTATTACAGTTAGGTTTGGTTTGGATTTTGGTTCGATTTGAAAATTGTGAATTAATCCACTCAGATTTATTTGTTTTATGGGAATGATATTAATATGTTTTATCGTTTCAGTATTGTTATTCTCTATGCCGCGACCCAGGATATATAACCTTTCACAATAAAGCCGTATTGCTATTCGACTTCAGAACATGGCCAAACTTAAAGTTAACATGTATTTACTGTCAGGCGTTACGAAGTTCGCCGGGTCAGCTAGTTCTTCATAAATCTAAGCAAACAAGTTCTTTTCCATTGTATCAGCAGCTGGGAATATTACCTGTTCAGCACCTTTTTATTTTTAAGGTAATGAGATTATTTTTCATTCGGAGTGAAAACAGAAATAACATAATTCCAAATCATCTCTACAACATAAGAAGCTTTGTTAATACAGATTTTAAATTACCTAAGGTAAATAGAACAATTTTCCGCCATTCCTATCAAAATCTGGGTCCGAAATTTTATAATCAATTTCCACTCCAAGTCAAAAACACCAACAATCTAAAACATTTGTGCAAAAAAACAATCACTTGGCTTTTTTCTCAACAGGATGTAAGATATCTCAAAAATTGCTTAATGTAACTACTGAATGTAATTAACAATACTTTTTGTTTTTTCCTATATCTTTTTTTTCTTATACGTTTTTATTTTTTCCGTATTATAATAATATTATTTATTTTTTAACAAATAAATCTATCGGATAGTTTTTAGCAGATGCTACAGCAGACTAATAAGTTGTTTTTACATGCTTTTTTACATGTTAGGTTAAGTATTAAAATGTTTTCTTAGATGTAAATATTGTTTAGTGTAACTGACCACACAAATTGATAAGGTGGCCAGTTTAAATTTCTATTAAGTTCTGGTGTATTTATTGTATTATTTGTTATGAGAAATAAAATCCATTTATTCATTTATTCAGTCTTCATCTTTGGGCATATTTGGTTTTAGCGTTATAAGAAGTGTCTTTTATGACTATATCGGGCCATACGATTGTGATAATCGATGGTCGAGTTGTTCAAGAAAGGGTTGTTGAGGAAAATAAACGATTTTTCAACAACGAGCGAAGCAGGGTTTTAAAAACACTAAATCATATCTTAACCGATTTTAAAGGTTGAGGTGTCTACGAAATCGTCTGTTGTAGTCTTGTAATAAGGTCCAAGCCTCGCTTTAAGTATTTTCCCAAAGGCTTGACATTGAGAAAGGGTTGCATAGTAGTTTTGTATGGTATTGTGGTATTTTCGTATGTCATGTTTTGAGTGGGATGTGGTAGTTATACACAGATTGGCATCTTGTTGAAATTGATCCAAAATTTTGGTGAAATAATAAAAAAATACTTTTTGGTGAATTAGGAAAGGAGTGTTATCTGCAACAGCCATTTGTTTTTTAGCACTTAGAACCCCCCCGGGTCGTTTAGTACCTAAAAATAAAATGTTTATTTCATTTTGATAAAAAAGATAATTTTTTAATTCTAGTTTAGATTTAATACTTTAGTTTAAGTCGCGTAAAAGAGCTTTTTATGATTATTATGAGCATTAATGAATAAAAAACTCGTTGAGAATATAGTTCTTTGTTATATTGTCCAGAGAGTATTGAAAGAATATATACTGTATTATAATGGTGAACCTTTGCAATAATACTTAGAGGAATCATTTAGGGCCAGTAATGCGCATGCCAACACGGAGTAGTGCATTGCCACCTGCCAATTTTATTTGAGGTTATCTTGATCAGACGACGCGGATTGGTCTCAAATGACCTATTACTACGCATGCGTACAGCGGTCTTAACGCTACAGTGTGCGCTGGTTTGGGACGTTGCAATTAATCTGTAATTGCTGTGAGCATTATTGCACATTATAATGTTAGAATTATTTTTCATTTTATTTATCCTACGCGTCTTGTGTTTTTAACTACACAACGTTTCAGAATGTTGTGAAACTTCTCTCGTTTTCAAGTGGTTGACAAGAAATATACATTTCATGACAATATAAATCTAAGTAACAATATGTACGTCATTAACTGCTATTTATATATTTCGTTATTTAATTGCTTAGGTAATAACTTGAAAACGGGAGGAGTTTCACAACCTTCAGAAACGTTGTGTAGTTGAAACACAAACGCGTTGGAAAAGTCCAACAAAATGATATTCGAATAATGGTGATTTAGCGAGTTTCAGTTCAAAAATATCATTTATAGTATGTATAAAGTTTCTGAATAAACTACACATCTAGACCTCTTTAGTACGATAAATTTCGATACATAATTCATGTTATTCTTGGCTGAAGTGGCAACCTTTTATCTCAATTATGTATTTAATTCTTTGGACCTTTCCTTCCGCGTCAAGTGTTTAACTACACTACGTTTCGGCAGGGAACGAAACTCCTCCCGTTATCAAGTGATTAAGTTCAAAGAAGTTCGAACGGATGCAACGAGACATACTCTTCATAACCATATTTTTAGAGGAGTCACGTCTGCTTGTATGAACAGCTGACTCATTGAGTAATCGTTCAACTCACTGATTCACTAACTGGAGCAATTACCGCACTTCCACTGAATGAGCCTCCTCCGGTCCACAGATGTTCTTGACAAGAAGCTGTTTGGGACATTATTCAGAAATTTCCCGAGGGATTGTGGAATCATATTCTGTACTAACTAGAATTTTCCTTGATTTTTTGGCTATGGCTACGTATTGTGAATGAGAGAAAAGGAAGGAAGCTGTAGTCGTATCGTCGTAACCTGACGATCGAGAATTTTTGTGTTCGAGTCGAAATGACATCGTCAACGTTGCAACGTGTTGTCGGTTCTATCGTGGCCTTCTTCTTGGACATTTTTTCCAAAATACAATCTTGTTTTTTATATGAGTAATAGTATTTTTTTAATAATTAACAATTCAAATTGGATAATTTCGTGTGTTTATTGTTTTTAACGTCAGGGGTTTTTTTAAAATTTTCGTTTTGTTTTCTATTCACTGTCGCATAAAAATATTTTAGACCATCACTATTAATTGTGAGAACACACTCTTTGTAATAACTAGCCAAAATACCCGTTCTTCGCACGGGCTAAAAAGGCAAAGGCGGTAGGCTCTACCGATACATTTAAGGTATTGTTAATTAATTCTTCATTGTTTACAAAATGACAAAACAGGAGTCTACAACATTTCAAAGTAACATATGTCAAATATTGGGAGAGGATAAGGATTAATGTAATAGAGACAGTCGTCGGAAAAAAACTTAAAATCTACCATTCCGCTATTTCAAATAATTCACTAATTTCGATCCAGCAGTTTATGTGAAAATCAACTTTATTTCTTCTTCTTCCTGAACTGTCAAAATATAGTGCAAACGGATGTTGTCATTAGAAAATGTAAACATTGAAACCTAGGACGGTCACGGCAGCTCTTTCTTCTTCTTCTCCTTCTTCTTGAACTGTCAAATTTTAGTATTCACAGCTGTTGACATTAAAGTAATTTTATGTTTTCATTCTCTAAAAATGTAAACATTGAAACTTAGGACGTTCACAGGGCGTAGCCCGAGAGGATTTTAAGGAAATGAGTATGCCTATGTGTTGCATGAGTTTAAGATCTACCTTTGCCTAAAATTTCAAACCGGTCGGTTCAGTATTTTTCGCATTCACTTGCCACAACAAACCCACAAACACACAAACCCACAAACAAACATACAGACACCACCTCTTCTTTATAATATTATAGATTAACATTTTTGAAACCATCTAAACATTGTGACTCACAGTCGAGCAGGTTGTTTAATAAATTAGAATATCCTTTGGCTGAGTAATGCAAACGCCTTATAATCCGAAGGAAGCCTGATCGATTCTGGACCCAGATGTCATTTGTAATTGGGTTATTAATTAATTAACTGTATGACAAATGGTCGAGGTTAGGTAGTAACTAAGCCAGGATATGGTTCAGTATCTGTCATATCAATAAAAAATTAGATTGGCGTCGAAAACATTCCAAAACAGTCTAGACGGGGACCATGAACCGCTGTCTAAATACCGCCCTAAATATATTTGTATTTGTACTACCAAAAACCAACCTAACTTAACTCCGTCTGCGGGCGTCTCCCCCACACACTCTCGCCATCAGACAAAAGTGGGGAGACCTTGGAGCGAACGCTCTTTGGGCTGAATGAGATCATCCCGTTTGGACTGTGTTGCCAAATAGTTAAAAAATCTTTGCTCGGTTACACTGAGGCAATTATATCTGAACAGTATGGTTTGAGGTGATCACTTCAACTAATGGAAGTGTTACTATAGGATAGTTAGTTTTCTAAAATATACAAGAGAAGCAGTTTTTTCGTAGCGTTTTCCAACTTTCCCACTAATAGAGCCTTCGTGTCTTTGGTCGGCGACTCACAAAGGTGCAACGAGCTATTGTCGTCAAGATGGCGTCGAGGAAATGTTCCACACTCTCTGCTTGGTCCACCTTTCCCCAGGTCTCTCCCAACGGCAAACGGATGTAGGATAGGAGGTGTAAATCTCGAAGCCCATAGGGTCTCGGCGCGGATTCCTTGACCCAGGGATGGCGGTAGCTTTGGCCTCCGAATTGGGAAGAGATTCGTCTCGGCCTAACACAACTACTATGGGAGGGGGGAGCTTCACTCCTTCCTGGGTTTGGTTTCGTAGTGGAAGTGGCTGGTGCTGAAATGCACTGGACGAGGCTCAGCTCCCTTCCAGAGTGAGGTAAGGTGTCACTCGTCTCTGGGACGCCCTCTGGCGGATAGCCGATTCTCGTAAACGGTGAACTGGGAGTGTATGTGGTGAGATGCTAGTCGGGGGGTTTCCCCGATCGGGGTGTAGTCACTTGCAGCTATCCGTGGCGTGTTATGGTAAATACTTCATCCTTGCCAAAGTGGTGTCTTGTAGGGCGTAGCAAAATGGGCCAACCTGACCTCTTGCGAAATCCACGGTGCAAATGGGTTTGTTGTTACAATGTAACCGGCTTTGGCGATCTTCCATTGATCCTCCCTCATTGATCTTACGGGGCTAAAAAGTCCAAGATGGCGTAAGTACGAGGTCACATCGTGCCGGGTGAAGTTGATAGTAGTACTTCTTATCGTGCATAAAGTGTAAGTGTAGGTATATTGTTTATGTTGGAAGACATGGATTTTATTTACATCAAATATTTTTATTTGTCAACATCAGGCAGTAAATTGTCTTGTCACTGTTGTTATAAGTTTCGGTCGTATTCGTCTAGTGTTTGAGGACAATCACCTTAGGCTCTGTTAAATTACGTGTCGAAACAGATTCCAACACAGTCATTAGGAGACCTAATCTGGCATCTAATCAGTGCTTAGTGATAAGGACTGCAGTTAGTTTATGTTGTGGCGTAACTCGGACTCAGGAAATGAAACATTTATAAAAATATATTGCTGTGCTATCTTGGAGAAAAAAAGAGATAGCAATGTTTGTCTGGTACAAACAAGAACAGTGCAGTGCGGCAGCATACGAGAACGCGGTTATATTATTCTACTGACTAAAATTTGCAATCAAAAGGACTTATTTTATTTCGTATCCAAACGAATTTAGTAGCCAAAGTTGTTTTTACGATACTTAAAATAGCAAAATCCTGCAACGTTTGAAATAAATTTCAAATTTCAGTAATGGAAAAAAATCTTGTAGAGTACTTTTTAAATCATTTAAAGTTTACGACGTACTTCAAAAACTATAACATTTCGTGAGAGAAGTAAAACATGTCAGTAATAAAACGTGTCTAAGAGAAAAATAAATTAGCTCCTTGTCCCACAATGATGATTTGTCCATTCACGCAGGTGTCCCTCAAGCGTCTATTTAGGGACCACTCATTTTTAAACACAACCTTGCTTGATAACCCGCTTCTAAACGATGTACCCTAAACCTGTCGATTACTATGACAAACTGTTATCGCCTTTAAATTACGATTTAAATAAAATTGTCGAAACAGAAAGGAATATAATATTAAATAGTTTGTGGTTTCAGAAAAGTACTTCGCAGGGTACTTCCATCACATATCGTCATTCTGATGGCGTATGCAAATGATCTCGTGTAGAACTTAAAATTTAAAAGATCATAGGGGCCAATGCACTATAGAATGTGGTTTCATTTGAAAATCTTTTTGTATTTACTTCGATAGGTTCGATCACGGATATGTCTACAGTGGAATGTTTTCAGTTCATCTAAACAGCTGTTCTTATAACCAAACTATGACGTAACTGGTTCAAATTTTGCTCGCGCGAATTTCCAACACCACTCCAGCGCTAAGACATATCCTTGACAAAACTTTGTTCAGTGTTACAGAAAGACATACAGATATAAATTGAGATGCAACGATGTCATGTCAGTCCTAGACATTTTCATTTATTGCAGTCGTAGATAAGTTGTCACCCGATTGGCCTACAAAGGTGACCTTGGCGAGCCAGGAGTGACGGAGGTGGTCGGTAACACGTTGTCATGTAAATATCGCGTACCGCATTGCCGTGTCGCGCCCACCTAAATACCTTGTACCGCGCCAATGAGGAAGCGGTCGCCGCCAAGGTTGCGGTCGTTCCGGTCTTATCTGACTTGTAAATCGTGTAACTCGTTCAGGCTTGATGGGTGTAGATCAACGGCTGCAATAGGAACGGGTTACGGCAGAACGCCTCGAGTAGCTGGGACCTCGCGGGCCAAGGGAGGTTTCAATGATCGCATACTTAGCGTCTGCCACAAGATCATGGACAACGAGGGAAACTGGGATTGTTTGTCATAGTTCGTCCGGGGCGTCCTTCTAGAGAAGAAAAGCTATCTGGATCGCCAAGTGGCCCAGATCCCCTAAGCGAGTGCATCCATGATGACACTTTCGATCAATTTTTTAAATTTCTAAACTGTAGCTTAACAAACAAACGAGTACGTCTACAATATTGAACACCAAATTCTACCGTGATGGCCAAACTATGTCAACATTACCCCAAACTGGTTAGAATCACTTGATGTTAGGTACTGTATAGCTGAATTTGATTAGATTATTGAAATGGCAGCCTACCCAGGTAGGTATTTTAAGCTAATTATGAATAAGAAATGAGTGTAGGATGATTGTGGCGTGATCTTGTAGTCTTGTTACTGACTAAGGCTGACACGTTCCTTAGACAGTACTGTTAATTAATGGCCCATTAGTTGATGGCAATCCAAAATTCTTGACCTCCAAGTAGCTGGATTACAGGATGTCGCCACCGTCCTGACATCCTGATACTGACTGACATGTTCAAGAGATGCCCATTTTGTAGAAAGATGTCTTTACCAGAAACGTTTTCTGTAAGGGTTCCCTAACGAGCTGTGTGAGTGCAGCATGCAGGGAGGGAGAGACGTCCCCAGAAGAGCTTTGTAAAGCTTTGTAAAACCCTTTGATCGATACGACGCATGCACTTGTTAATGACTGCAGTTTCCTTTGTGTTCCTTATGAAAAGCACACACTCCGGTTCCGCCGCAATTGCAGGCTGCACTTCCGGTGGGTTGCGTTTGAAATATTTTTTTGATTAATCCACCCCTCTAACCGCTATTTGAAATATTCCATAGCTTTCCTGGGCCTAGTTTCCTCATCAAGTTTAGTAAAAGCAAGGTTAATAATCATTACTATTTTCAGAAGTATCAGGGCAGTAGCAGTTACGATGGATAGAAGTATCAGGGCAGTAGGAGTTACGGTTCGACTGTATATATTCTAGAGCGATTTTTGTGCTATATCTTTTCATTTTTAAAAGAGGAGTGCAATATGTTAGAGGTTTGGTGAGGTAAGGTTTGATGAAAATTATATGCTTTATGAGAGAAACTAAATGACACCACCCACATTTCTCAAAACTCCGGAGTTTAAAAGTTTTTGACTTTGAACTGAATTTTACCGTGTACATAACACCGGTTACGTATAATATGACGTATACCATTGCAACCAGCTTACAAAAACTAAACAAATTCGTATGTTGAATTATTAGTGAACGACTAACGGTTTTACGTACTTTGTCTTGAGAGCGCCCAATGTTATTCTTTTGGAGAATATAGAGAAGTCAATTTCTTCCTTATTTCCCAAACGTTTTCCACGAAACTTGGTATGCAGCGTAAAGTCACGTCGTCAGTCCACTGATACTGTTCATTTCGTCCAACCCGATATGTCGGCCTCAGCGCTGACAGACCACGTGCCGCAACAGGTCGATGTTGTGTCTAGACGGTTGCGCAACCGGGCTGGGAAACCTTAGGTCCGAGACGGAGAACCTCGCTTTTCCGCAAGGAGTCAAGGGCGTGTTTACCTTTCTCGCATCGACGTTCCATTAATAGCTTGCGGTTGTGGAATAGATTAGATTATTGAAATGGCGACTCTACCACAAGGTAGGTATTTTAAGCCGAGGAGGATTGAGTGTGAGATGATTGTGGTGCGATCTTGTAGTCTTGTCACTAAGACTGACATGTTCCATAAACAGAACTGTTAATTAATAGCCCAACAGCCGATAGAAACTAACTGCTTCTGAATTACGAACTGGTCGAATTATGAAGGTCTTAGAAATGAGTGTAGGATGATTGTGGCGTGTTGTCCAAACCACTGCCTCTGAATTACGAATTGGTCGAATTATGAGGAAAGTCTTTGCGGAAGTGCGGACGTTAATCCACACAAGAGAACACCCACACCCAACGACCATCGCTCACAACTATCCTCAAATCGTGACCCGTTGTAGAAGTTTTAAAGTTACAGCAATTCAGGAAAATATTGGTCTTCGTCTAGAAAATGAGCTTCCAGTGTTTGCTGTGTTGCACTTTAGTATTGCCCGTCGACAACGTATAATACCCAGGATTTAAAATTACATATTCCTCAATTTTTTATTATCCTCTACGAGTATTTTTTTTATCTAAAAGTTTTCTGAAAGATATTTTTCCAACTTTTTTACTTTCTTTGCTTGATTTTTTTCCTAGTTACAGAATTATAATTTTTCATCCGTTTGCGTGGATGTTCTTAATTAAGTTTAAAATATGAGTTTCTAGAGTATTGTGTTGAAATTTTTGAAGATTTTCTATTATTCTGTGAAAATATTTACATTAATGCTTTTAGTTACCATTTTATTACGAAATTTTAACGCCTCTAAGTTGTTAGAATATATAGTTAAATATTAAAATAATGAATTACTCATTTTAGGTGTCTTGGTAAAATATATTCATCGTATTTATTAGGTGACCACTATTTTAAATGTATGATTCAATAATTAATCTTGTATTTAGTTGTGAAGCCTACAGCAATTTAATTTACATTTTAATGAAGCGATCACAAGTTTAGAGTATAGTGTATTTCTGTCGCACATTTAGCCGGTATCGATTGTGACCGTTTGTGGGTCGGGTTTCGTTTAATGCATTCGTCTAGATTTGCAATTCCGCGCAGAGACTTAATGGACAATTTATGTTTCCTAAAATGTTTACTGAGACTTCAATTAAGTTTTTCTTGAATAATTTACCCGCCCTCAGTTCGCTGCAGGCTTCCATTTCCAAATATTCCATTTTCAAACGCATCCCATGCGAAATATAATTTGTTTCATGCATTAATTAATTATTCATTGTCCAAATGTTTGTGCGATAGGCAATCGTATTTACATAAATACAATATACATAATACATACTTAAAATATATTTGAATAAGGTTTAATTTGATGCATACATAATTTGTGGTATTTTTGTTTCAGGTATGTTGATCGATTAATCAAGTGGTGAAGTGCACCGAGTGAGTTAACATACACTTGATTTTAATAATTTTAATTGATGAAAATCGTCATAACTAAATGAATTATAATTCATGGAAAATTTATGAAAGTCATCAAAACCTGTTAATAATAATTAAAGAAATAATCAAAACCATGGATTCATTGAAAATTGATTACAATCATCAAATTTAAAATCATGGAAAATTGGTGAAAACCATTAAAACCAAACCTTAATACACCTTTAAGATGGCTTATCATTATTATATAATACCAACCTGAAACCATAAACAAATAAATAAAAAAAACTAAATCCTTAGATCAATAATTTAGTATTAGTTTTGAATTAGAAACTTTGTATCATTGGTAAAATTTGTTATGCGTTAAGATAGCATATTGATACAGTATAATTTTTTTATTATTGATAAAGTAGGTAACTAATATTGATTTTAATTCAAAGCTAGGTACTTCATGCACTTTGTGTTGAAAAAAAACGGGTATTGAGAACTCTTTTTGAGCCATATTTAATTATTGTAATAGTTCGCCGGTCATTTTAAAGTAGGCCGTACAGAAACAAACCCCATCTTCGTAAGGTATAAAATAATGAGAATGCTGTTTTATATGTTTTATCAGTTAATCATTTATTGGTTAATATCAATAGTAGGAGTATAATAGTTGGATATTTATTTTTACTTATTGTGCTGCAATGTAATTGAACTTATTTCTGTATCGTTGCATTTGAAAATAAATAAATGAACTGTTAATAACCTAAGTATTTTAGTTATTGCCTCTGAGCTGTGAGACTAATGGTTTTAACCCTTAAAGCGCTACTGAAAATCACAGTCCCTGCTCATTTATTGTTAAAAAATAACATAATATTTTCCCAATGTTCTTTTTGGATTTAGGTAGCTTGAATAGAGTATAAAACAGAAATTCGCTTCATTATTATTTTTGAAGATTTTAAAACTGTTTTTATGTAATAAAAAAAGTATTTTTTTCAGGATAAGCTATTTCGTTTCATAATAATTAGTTAATAAATTCTATTCAATAAAAACATTCAACCAATATGCACTATTTACTGCTTAAACACAATGAAAATAAACACACATCGACAAAAATGTCAACAAAGTTAGCGAAAATGAAAACAGCTGGCCGTAGATACTTGCGAGTTTTCTCGTTATAAGCAGTACGGGAGCGCACGAATACGGACCAAAGTCGCCTAGCAACTAATTTCATTTACTAAACATTTCAACAAAGCCGCCATATTGGTTTTGTGAGTGCATAGAGGCTAAAGCAACATAACCATGTACTCTTGTCAAAGGTTTCGAGAACTACAGAGCAGTAAATGTGGCAAAATGATTAATCGCGAGTAAACTCGTTTACCGCGCTGTACGACCCTACTGTGCTGCGAGAAATGTCGTCAGCCGCCCGGTCACAGCTCAAATGGTCACGTTTTGGCACAACCGGTTTCGTCACTTCATCCTCGTGATATGATCACGTGTAGTCAGTCAGCTTAGTCTTAAAACCATTAATAAATTATAATAATCAACCCTTATCACGACGATTTTTCAGCGACTTAATATGAACTTTTGATAAAGTACATTAAACGTAAAATATCATTTTTTGTATTCGGTGCTTTAATAGACTCCGCGTAGCAGATATAGTAACTGTTTAATTAATTTTGAGCTACGTTATTCAAATATAGGACTTTCTAGATTACTGAAACTTCAGTAGTTTTTGCGTTTCGGTGTCATTGGCCTAGTTCGTATTTCGGCGCTATGGAAGTGTCCGATAAGGTCGAACACGGGCGACAATGTGTCGGCGAGTTATTTGCAACCGAGGTGCCGTGCGCCGGGGGCCAACCACAATATTTGCTCGCTCAGTGACGTCACAACACACCTGTGTGGCAGCGTCAAGGTCGGGGACGTTCCTAGTGCTTCGGCGACATTGTATTGTGCAATCTATTTAGGATATTGTATAATATTTTAGTGGTCCTCGCTGAGAAACTTAAATTTTAGGAAGAATTTTTCCACCTAAATAATTTTTTTATTTTTAAAGTTAATAATATTTTTGAAGTATTAAATGAGGACGTTAATTTTTTTTAGTTGTCTTTAAATTTTTATTTTTATGTTGGATGTAGGAAAAACAAAAATTTGTTTGTAAATATAAATCTACCTCCCAGTAGTGTCCGGAAATGTTTAATGGTGTTGAAATATGAATTATTTCGGGAACAAGACGAGGTTTTCTACCATAAAATTATAATAACACGCAATTATGAAGGGAATTAGTGATGTTTTAGTCAATTAAGTGCCAAAAACTGCGCAGATCCGCTGTTTTTGGCAACACGTGCGCCATGCCCGTGCCAGGGAGAGCCGTGGATTAAGTTTTTATCCGGGCCGCGTGGGGGCGCCACAGGCGGCGTCGGTACTCGACTGATGGTGCGCGAATCGCAGATAAACGTAACGACATTCGCCAGTCGCGAGTGTTGCCAACAGCTCGTCTCACTGTTGCCAACATTTCGCGAGAGTCAAGGTCCCAGCTGTCTTCCGAAAGACGAATCTGTGTCTGTATCAGCGGTCTTTGAAATTGGTCCCGCCGAGCCGGATTGCTCCTGTTTGCGACAATAATGCTTTCATCTCTTTAAACGCTGAGTACATGAGTTTTTGTCCTCTACTAATCTAATCTAATCTATGTGACGGTCGTGGTAAACACTTGAGATGGAATCGTTATACGTATTTTCGTTTCTTTGATCAAAGGTCACTCTTTATGTGATGTTTTCTATCCAGCGATGTTTATATCTAGTTGTTAGTTTCCTTATGTGAATGATATTTGCTCGTAGTCATGTTTGCCTCTGATTCATCCTTCCTACGGAGAACTTGTCATCTTGATAGAAGCCAAGATTAGCTAAGAAATACAGTATTTGCTTTGTTCTTTTTTGTCGGTCGAGAAAATGTGTATCCATTAAACTGAACTAGTTGATTTTAAATTATGTTATACTTTTGCAGTAACTAATTTATATCCCATTAGAATTAGGATGGAAACAGTCAATGACATCGCTTAGTCTTGTATAGCTGCATTAGAGTATTGACAGGGAATTTGGGAACTACTAAAGAACTAGTTTATTATCAACTAGTGTTACCCATCGCGTCTTGCAGAAGTGATGTACCAAACAGATTTATTAGGTTTAGGTAGGTTCGCTGACAAATGTAAAACATAATAAAATTATTATTGCCTTTCTGAATTTGTGGCCTATCCACTGGTATTTTAAGCCCAAACTTTGTAAGAAATGCGTGTATTTATATGGACTTGAAACATTAAAACATATGAAAAATTGAGACTGACTATTTATCATCTTAGACCAAAGTAACTTTGATCATTTTACAGCCCGGTAAATACACACTCTCGCACGTACACGCACACAAAATAAAATTTTCGTTAATAATACACAATATCAACCTTTAAAACATTTCAGATAGCAACAGGAAAATATAAAAAATATACAACAGCTGATTATTATAATAAACGTAATTTTAAATCATAAAACATAATCCCCAAAATATGTACAGTACTGAGAAAAATTCTATTTATACAGTAATTAGATACCATTAGGTACTATTTTATGCTTGCTTATTTGGCTTGCTCAATGGTTCAAATAAAAGCAGCTGCTGCTATACCTTAATTAAGACAACATATTTTGGAATATAAAACAAAATGATATCCCCATAAGATTATCAAGAGAACTTTGAAGATTTATAGGGTAGATATTTATTGGAAAATCGTCACGAAAACTGTTAGACTTTCCTATTTTAGGCCTAAAGAACCAGTATACCAAATTTTAGCCTCCTAAGTAATTGGGAAGTGGGGGAATTAGTGATGAGTGAGTGAGGGCTTTGACGTTTATTACAGATGTTTGAGATTCAACAAGCTTTCCATAAACTTATAAGTACTTTGGGTAGTTATTTGATTGCGTTGTAACGATATCTTCGTTGATCAAAATTTTGTCCTGCTAGGCGTGATAAGGATTGATCCTGTACCAGAATCTCATATGTGCGATCAAATGATTCTCGTCTCAAGATAGTATCGATTAAAGTAAACCAGTGAACAGTTGCCGAACAGCATTCTTGCTCTGTTACTAGCACACGTTTTTTGATGTTCCATGTTTACTTTTGTAGAATTATGATCGCTTTCACATCAAGATGTCTTAGATATCCTCGTATTCTTTTTGGTAAACCAAAAACCAATGAGATAATTTTGGTCCTTCGGGCCGGATAGTGTAAGTTTCTACAGCTGTTGTTGGTGAATACTATTAATTGTTTCCCCATGAGTAATAGCAGCTGGTATATATGGCGGAGACGTCCTGTAATCCAGCTACTTGGGAGGTCACGAACTGTGGATAGTTGTGAGCGATGATCGGTGGATGTAGTGTACTCTTGTGTGGATTGACGTCCGCACTATTGAATACTACGTTAATCCACAAAGACCATCCTCATAATTAGACCAATTCGTAATTCAGAGGCCGTGGTTCGGATTCCACGTTAAACTGTAGGTCCCTTACTTGCCATCGGCTGTTGGGCTATTAATTAACAGTCCTGTCTAAGGAAAATGTCAGCCTTAGTCAGTAACAAGACTACAAGATCGCGCCACAATCATCCTACATTCATTCCTCATTCATACTTGGCTTAAAATACCTACCTGGGTAGGTCACCATTTCAGTTAAATGTAAAAGTAGAGTAAAGTATACTTAGACCAGCCAACACAGACAGAAGGGTCGACGAAAGGTTGGTTCCCTGGTGCTGTACAGCGAACGTTTCTACAGCTGTTGTTTAGTTTCTGGACACCACTGTCAACCCCTGTGTGTGATTGTCGCTGTTATTACGTTCAATGCCCAAAGCAGTGCACCGGTGTCGGCAAACGTTGGTCCCTCGGGCCGGATCGCGAATTGTTCTCGCGGTTTGTTTGCGGCCGTAAATAGCGCCGCGGTCACGGCCGCAGCATTGAAAAAAAACGAATTGAAGAAATAAAAAAACAGAAAGGAAAACAAAACCAACAATACTAAGAAAAAAAATAAACATAAACATAAGAAAAAATTACCCACCTACAAAGAAAAAAAAACCAAAAAAAATAGAAAAGAAAATATGCCACCGTTTCGTACTCGCCCCGTCCTCAGTTTTTGCACGCGCAGTTTGCCGCCAGGTGTCGCTGTCACCCACGTCTCGTTTCCGACGCATCTCTCGTTAGCGGCGACCGTGAGCTCGATTCCGGGCGAAGGTGTCGCACCTTTTACACGGCCAGTTTAACTCTTCTCGGAACCGCTTTTGCGTCGCGGCGCCGAGCGGGGAAATTAATCTCTGAATCATGGTTTCAGACGACATTTTTACTTTAAAGGACGCACAGAGCAACAGACGGACGGAGGAAAAATCGCTCCCCAGGTTATTAGATGTTGCAACGCATACAGACGTTTGTATGTCTTCCGATGTCTGCATGCAGATTTTTACATTTAATCACATGGTGATCGATTTTTTCTCCGTCCGTCTGCATACGTACGTCTGTTGCTGTGTGCGTTTGCCTTAAGTGGTTCAAACAATAATTGTACACAAATTATTGTGTTTCTCAAAAGTGTAAGTGTCTGAAACGTGTCTTAAAAATGCAGTAGTAGTGGATTTTGCTTGAGATTAAAACCAATTTTAAACCTTCCCAAACTAATTGGTGGAAATATTTCACCACGCCACAAGAGCTATATATCTTCACCCGTCAAAGCATCTGTAAAGCCCTTCCGAGAAGAGGCTTGGTCCATTCCGGCCACTAAGTCATTCGATAGAGCCTTTTTTACCGTTAGGAATTTGGTCCCCACCTCTTTTTCATGTCGGCTTTTTCATCCTCGTAAAAATTACATTCCCTAAGTTGTTGTTTTCACTCGTGATAAATTCACAAGCATGTTTTATTTATCTGTTTTTAGGCCAATTAACAGCATTCAAACTAACAATTAAATGTTAGTTATTAAGTCATTAAGTTAAAAACTTCTTTTGATGGTTACTAGGCTAATTAAAAGATTTAATAGAAGAAAAGTGATATGATTAAAAATCACAATTATGGGTGTTTGTCAAATTTTATAATATTTTTAAAACTATATTTTGTTGAATAACTTGTTTACTAATCAACCTATTGCAAAAGCTAAGCTATATTTTTAAAGCTGAGATTACAAGAAACATTTTGGTGCATGTAAACCATGGTGACCCAATAAATAAAGACATTGGAGAGAATATTTTCGATAATGCTTGCGTGAATGAAAGGAGTGGGTTTTTTGAAATTTAAAACATTGAAATTTATCATTAAATATGTTTACACTGAGATAACTATGCACCAAAATCTTCACAACATAATAAAGAATGTCTGGTACAAACTTCATCACTTTAAGTGCAGTATTTACAGATTCATTTAAAATTGTGAATTTCAAAAATGGTATTATCACAAATTGGAGAAAACGGCTTGCAAAGCTTAAAAGTCTTTTTTCACATTTAAAAGTGGTTGAAACCTGGAACTGAAAAAACTCTGTTTTTTCCTCCAAGACCTTTATCTGCTCCTCCTCTCTAAGCTTTTTAAAAGTTTTCTTTATCTCTTGTAATTAAAAAAAATGTTGAAAAATGGCAAAAATCGTGAATTGCAAAGTTTTACTTTTAAATTTATTTTAGTATCTAAATATAGTCATATTTCCACAAAATTACACACTTATCTATATAAATAGTTTATAAAAAAATGTTTTTAAAACTCGTAAAAAATATTGTTTTTTTTGATAGTTACGCTCAACATAGCTCTTATGGGAAGTGAGTATAAAAGATTCGTACACTGCAGACACTGATCGCCTGTTGACCAACAGCAAAGATTTAGCTTAATGACGTAATGCAAAACTGTAGGTTAAAACTACAATAGCTATAGAGATTCGACCACTTTGTCCGTTTGAAATCCAATGAAATATTTTGTAAACAGTGGTATTTGGCATCGGTCAGCAGACACGATTATATATATGAGGATTGTCCGCTGGAGGGGTCGAGGTCGGGGCCGTGCAGTCATTGACATTGGGACCGCGATCGCATGACGGTGACTCACGCATCGCATCCGCCGACTATCGATATATCGAAACATTCGCCAGTCTCATCGGATTGTGGAACACGCAATCGTGTAGGCGCGTCATATGGCTATCGATAGATCGAAACATTCATTAGGACAGTCAGATTGTGAATCACGAAATCAGCATCTCGCGTCATGAAAACGACTATCGATATATCGAAGACCTTGTGAATCGGATACTAAGTTACGTGATTATAAGGTATTTATACGTTATACCTTTTACTGGGATGGTGGTGACGTCATGTAATCCACCAGGACGAGGTCACGAATTGTGGATAATTGGGAGCGATGGTCGGTGGATGTAGTGTTCTCTTGTGTGGATTTACGTCCGCACTATTGAATACTACGTTAATCCAGAAAAACTATCCTCATTATTAGACCAATTCGTAATTCAAAAGGCCGTGGTTCGGATTCCACGGTAAACCGTAGGTCCCTTAGTTGCTATCGGCTGTTGAGCTATTAGTTAACAGTCCTGACTAAGGAACATGTCAGTTCACCACAATCATCTTACACTCAATCTTCATTCATACTTGGCTTAAAATACCTACCTTGTGGTTTGGTCGCCATTTCAATAATCTAATCTAATCTAACCAACCCACGTAGGTATTTTAAGCCAAATATGAATGATAAATGAGTGTAGGATGATTGTGGCGCGATCTTGTAATCTTGTTACTGAACAAAGCTGACATGCTCCTTAAACAGAATTGTTAATTATATCCCAACAGTCTAATGTCATGGAGTCGTGGAGTCCAAACCACTGGCTCTTAATAATTACGAACTGGTTTAATTATAAGGATTGGCTTTGTGAATTGACGTAGTATTCTGCGGGCGTTAATTCACACAAGAGAATACGTACTACACCCACCGACCATCGCTCACAACTATCCACAATTCGTGACCTCGAAGTAGCTGGATTACACCATCACTTTTTAAAAAATATAAAAGGGTTAGTAAGTATTCTCCGAATATAGAAGTACTTTATAAATTTAAATTTGAATAGTCCCATATAAATTACTTCCTAGTAGAACGGAAGCTATTTTTAAACAAAGCCCTACGAACTTGAAAGAAAAGTGTTTAATTAATCCCACATCTTATTTTAAATTCCACTAGAGAAAGTGTTGTTATTGCCCATCATTTACAATTAGAGACGTACGTTCGTATTGCGATAAAATAAACAAAGTCTATTTATTTAATCGTTTAAGGGCACATAAATAATTTTATCCGGCAGTTCATCAACAAAATCTTATCAACCGAAAGTATTGTAACAAGTTATCATACAGCCGTCGACTTTCTGATAACTTTGTTGAGCATATTTTATTTATAAACAGTGGGAAGCTAGTGTCGTATCTCTTCGATAGTGTTATCGTCTAGGTATTCATTTAAGCCTAATGTGTTGATAACTGTATTTTACAGTTTGTAAATTATCGCGACTAACAGCGAGTTCTGTGCACGAGTCTTCGATTTGGCCTGGCTCCAGGACCATGGGTTCCCCAATTTTACATCCCCGACGAAATAATAACGTCTGGTTCTCTACTGTCTGCCACATACATTTCGTCTCCTATTTGACGACTTTTAACGTAATTTACTTCACTGCGGGGATTTCGGGTTTGTTGTAGAAGTGTGACAAAATGCGGAAAAATGCACTCGTTTCAGTTGGATTTGATTTATAAAATTCTTGAAGTGGTGGAAAATTTGATTTTTTATATTGCTAAGATTGGTAGATTGTAATTCCTTATAAAATAGACGTTAGATTCAAATGAATCTTGAAGCTTTGGCTGAACAAACTTGCAAATAAATATTATAACGATTTGTCAAGATAGCAATTAACGTAGTATTTTTTAGTTTAAAAATTTCTGTTTGAAGAGAGGCATATTACAACGGGTTCAACATTGCTTTGACGGAATAAAAATCCAAAATGAGATACTGCAGACTTTTATATGAACATTTAAATATCCAGTAGATAAGATTAGATTATCGAAATGGCGACTGTGAGGTAGGTATTTTAAGCCAAGTATGAATGAGAAACGAGTGTAGGACGAGTGTGCGATCTTGTAGTCGTGTTACTGACTAAGGCTGACATGTTCCTTAGACAGAACCGTAAATGGCAAATATCTGAGGGACCAACAGTTTAACGTGGAGTCCGAACCACTGCCTCTGAATAACGTACTGGTCTTGTTATGAGGATGGTCTTTGCGGATTAACGTAGTATTTACTAGTGCAGACGTTAATCTACGCAAGAGAACATTACACCCACCAACCATCGGTCATAACTATCCGCAATTCGTGACCTCCAAGTGGCTGGATTACAGGACGACGCCACCGTCCCAGTCAAGCTAATTTTAAACACTAAAAACTACTATACTTAGTGTGTCCGGGAAAGGAGTTGTGGAGTTGACACAGTTGGCGAGTCCTCGCGCTCTGCCAAACTCCACGTCTCCCGGCTTAGACTTCACAAGTAAACAAACTGAACGAAAGTAAATAACAAGTGCTGCAGTTCAAAGTGAAGTCGACGTGTTGGAATGTGGAGAACGCTGAAGTTGTCAGGTTGAGTTACGTACTGTATTAAGGAAATACCAGAATATAAACGGAATTAAACACATCTGAGATACTTTAACTTAGGATATTGAACATACAAGCTATAAATGTGTGGAAAATATTTTATTTGTTTTTACCTATGGTGAAATTTTGGTTTTAAATTTGTATGGGAAAGATCCTATACACAGTTTGTTGGTAGAAAATTAATCAACTGGGTGAATTGGAGACAAAGATAAGATATTTTGCGTTCATATTTTTGTCTTTTTAAAGTTTTTTTAATACCACGTCCACTTAAATAATTATAGTTAAAAAAGTGAAAACATTTTTTTGCAACAATACTTTGTAATTCTTGCCAAATACACTGAAAGCTATTTATCACTAATAACAGTAAAGGTATTGAAAAAACAATAAGTATCAACTCTTCGAGTACTTCGATTAGTTTATTTGAGTCCTCATCACTCGTGGTCATGTATTGGATTTTAGTTTCATAAGAATAAAAGTCAAAAGTCAAAGGGGGGTATAAGGGTTAGTATAGGGTCAGGAGCAATAGTGAAAAAACCCCAGGGGGTATAAGGGTTAGTATAGGGTCAGTAGCAATAGTGAAAAAACCCCCGGGGATATAAAGGTTAGTATAGAGTCAGGAGCAATGGTGCAAAAATCGCTTCAAATTGTTCATCTAGGATAAAGTATATGGTGTCGCTTATACAAATTTTCGAAAGTTAAAGAACATATCTTGAGGTTTTCATTCTCAAAGTTTATGAGCATTTACTTTTCACTAAGAAAATAGCAAAGAAAGATGGGAAACCTGATGTCTGCAAATTTAGTTTAACCGAAATTTGGTATAGCACTCTTACAGAACACTATTGATGAGGCAAAAGAGACAGATCTTGATGTTTGATTGTCTCGTGTAACAGAAAGCTGGGGTAGAGCATTTGCTCTTGCACGACAGAGAGGTGCAAGGAGGATCATCAGGTTACATAGTGTCCGGTGCTCGCGAGCCACGGCGGACTTGAGCAGCGGCCAGCAATGTTCAATGACAGGGCCGACCGACTATTTATGGCCGATCTTCTCCCATTCATTCTTTTGTCACCTCGATTTGCGCGCTCAATACCGCACACTACTTCGAAACTTCAAAGGGTTTGGTAGGCTGCCTGCGAGTCTTGAGGTCTCGGCTACGGTCAGTGCAATTATTCTTCAACCGTTGAAATCTTCTTATGGATTGACCAGGAACGTTATTTCTCTGTCTGCGGTTCTTGTATTTGCATCATCTCCAGAAGAGTTAAGAACTCTCACATAAAGTTTCTGATGGTTCAAAAACACCACATGAGTGTCAGCATCACCGTGTCTCAGCCTGCAGTTGCATCGGTTGCAGCAGCATCCAGCGTCCCCAGTCGTAAATCTCCGGCCCACTATCTCGTGTAGTACATGCTGTGCCAGCTGGTACGGGAAGTGTGCGAGCCGAGTTGTGTGGGAAACTGAGATGTATTCGCACGGAAATAGCGTGAACGGCCTTGAGACACGCCTGCGACCTTGGCTTTGCCAACTTGTACGTAATTGTAATTATAACCGCTGTTTCGGCGGCCTGCTCTCTCTCCTCGCCCGCCGCCGGTGAGCCGTTCTTCTTTCGCGGTTTTAAAATACGAGTATAAACGTAATTTGTTTGCGGAGCCTCATCTTTTAATCTTTGTTTCTCCCTACCTCTTTCTTTTATCTTCTTCCTCTTCTAATAATCCTATTGTCATCTTAAGTTTTTATTTGTATTTTGATTTTAAATGGATATAATAGTTCAGAATATGTTTAGTTGAATTAATTTTTAATACATTTTCTAACATGACACATTTAAATCACTTTCCTCTGATACCATATCCGATCGAAAATCTTTCTGCTTTTTAAGTGTTTTTATAAACTTCTCATTAAATGCATACTCATATCTCACAAGCCAAAATGTACCATTCACGGACTATACGTTTTTAGAGGAAATTTTTGTTCAAATTTGAAAATATTTCTTCCTCAGATTGCTATGTACAAAAGTAATTTATACAGCTAATAAATTGCCTCTGCGCTGTGTGGGAACAACGGCACGAAACAAGCCAAGTTACAGTATCAATTTACGTTTATGGCTTGCATGGGATTAATGTTACACAAATAGGTCATACACTGCGGAGTAGAAGTTATGTAATGTTTGACTGGAAAAATACTGTTTGCTTGGAAGACTATTAAAAATACAGTTGAATCTCGCTAGTTCGAAATTAAAGAGGAAGCCGATTTACTTTGAATCAAAAGAAGTTTGAACCATCGAGAATTTAAATTATGGAGGTCAGAGCTATTAAAAGTAGAATTGTAGAAGTTCAATTCGGAAGTTTTAATTGTAGAGGTCAACGGGAACGAAATTCGAAGTATACTTGTACTTATTAGAACTCATTCTAAAAAAATCTACTAGACAGTAAAATAAATACGGCAAAACACTAACAACTAACCGTGGCAGTTACTATAACTGTAAGCGTTACTTTAACTGTAACCGTTACTTTAACCGTAACCGTTACTGTAACTGTAAACGTTACTGTAACCGTAACCGTTACTGTAACTGAAACCGTTACTATAACCGTATTAACTGCAACCTTTACTATAACCGTAACCGTTACATTAACTGCAACCGTTACTTTAACCGTAACCGTTACTATAACCGTAACCGTTACTATAAACTGTAACCGTTACTATAACCCTAACCGTTACTGTAACTGTAACCGTTACTATAACCTAACCGTTACTATAACTGTAACCGTTACTATAACCGTAACCGTTACTATAACTGTAACCGTTACTATAACCTAACCGTTACTATAACCGTAACCGTTACTATAACCGTAACCGTTACTATAACCGTAACCGTTACTATAACCGTAACCGTTACTATAACCTAACCGTTACTATAACTGTAACAGTTACTATAACCGTAACCGATACTATAACTCTAACCGTTACTATAACTGTAACCGTTATATAACCGTAACCGTTACTATAACTGCAACCGTTGATGTATATATACTATCAATCCTGTACCGAAGCAAAGAAAACAACCACTGACGATCCAAACAGGAAGAATTGCGGAAACGTTTAGTTCATGTTTTTCATTACAGTATTTTTTATTTACTTCTAATTCCAGAAACTTATGGAAACCAAGTTTGAACTGTAGAGGTTAACTTTGAATTTCTGAAGTAGGGTTTCGAAGTAAAGAAACATAATTTTAATTTTAGAGACTTAAGTACAGATAAATTTGAATTCAGAGGCTAAATTATACATCAAACATACTTTGAAATATCGGAATTACGTTTTCCAATGGAAAATGTCGAAATGTACGAATTGTAGAGGTTTTCGAACTATCGAGGTTCGAATTAGCGAGGTTCTATTGTATATGTTTTTGGGAAAAAGCTGGTTTGGTGCATTCGGAAAAATACACTTGTATTAAATTTATACCCAAGCTGAAGTTGTGTATTCAGCAAGCAACAATGAATTACTTTTCAATTTTCATCAGCCGCTTACTTTCTTCCCGGACGTCGGCTCGGAGTGACTCATGTTGTCCATTTAAAGGGGCAACAGTCGACATTCCTAGTCGTCTGGCTCTGGTCCTTGTCGCCGGATCTCTCCGCTACTTGACTGTGTTTGTCCTTCAATTAGGCCTAGAAACTGTTTGGTAGCTTTCTTTATCGAACTGGTTGTTTTAATAGGAGAAGTTTTCGTTGAAAAACACGCATTAACGTCTTGTAGAGGCAAATTTAGAAGTTATTTAATTAATTGTACTTTTCCTTCCGTGTCAAGTGTTTAACTACACTACGTTTCGGGAGGTAAGGAAACTCCTCCCGTTATCAAGTGACCCTAATTAAAATCTACATTACTCTACATGTTTGGGTTTTATTATTTTGGCAAACATCATCCATTCACGCATTCATAGACAAGAAACACACATACGAATGTGTGAATGGATGATGTTTACAAAAAATTAAAATCCAAAAATGTAGGTGTAGGATTTTGAGAAAATAGTGTTATTCATCTGAAAAATCAATGAAACAATCAGTCATTTAAATTGAAAATTAAAAGCAAATCATATTTTACTTTTTATGAAGCATGAAATTGTCATTGGCAAAATAGAGTCTTAAAACAGAAGATATTGCAACTGAGGATATCGTCTTCTAAACAATATGAATTATGGAAGAGAAACTGCATTGTTGGTATTTCTGGATCCCTTATTCGAGGAGGAAAGTTATTGGAGCTGCAGGTTTATTGGATCTTATGAAAACGTATCTCATAGGTGGAGGGGATTTCAGATTGATCCTGTTGTATGGATTCCGGATTCCCTTCTAAGTCTCTGAATTATAATCGGCTCAGGAAAGAAAGTTTTAATCGAATTTCTCACGTCACTCGAGATCGTCGTGTCGGATGGTTATTTTCGACCCCGGCGACCCTTGGGGCTGGCGAGCCGGAGAGCTTTATTGAGCCGTATTTCTCTCCCAGCCTTTGATTATAATTCGCCGAGATTACGTCCATTCTGTTTCAGATTTATGGAGCCTTCGTCGGTCGTCTAATTGGCTATTTGCAGGGAGCGAATAGTCGGTAGTTTGTTGCCAAGAGTAAAACGGCGTAACAAGTTGTCACAGTGCGAGACCTCGGTGTAGATGTTACCATTGCACAGGGCCCAGTCAACTCTGTAACTCCACGCGCGTGCCAGCGCTCACGCACGAGAGAATTTCATGATCACTGCTGACGCCAGCTCTCGCGACACTTCTTTTAATTAAACGATTGTTCTTTCAAGTAATTCAATATTCTTCGTCTTTTCATGTTGATTATAATCGAGTGTCGTATGTCTCGAATTGAAGATCTAATCAAAATTGTTTCCCTAAAGGAAGGTCTAAAAAGGAAATGTTTTCAGTTCATCTAAACAGCTGTTCTGAAACTATGGTATCACAGATTCAAATATTGGTCTCGCAAATTGGCAACACCCCTAACCCCAAAGCTAAGGAATATACATGTCAAAATGTTGCATAGCTCTTTAAATATTGTGTACAACTAGGGAAAGAATGTATTTGCAAGAACGTAGATACTGTGCTGAATTCTTTAAATAGTGTGAATAGTCACAGAATATCTAAGGATGATTCTGTCTGACAAATCCACCTGAACTGCCCGATTATGATAAAGTGATGCTTTAACCAGTTTCTGGAAATATTGGATTAAATTATTGAAAAGGCGACCCTACCACCTTTTAAGCCAAGTATGAATGGGGATTGAGTGGAAGATGATTGTGGCGCGATCTTGTAGTCTTGTTACTGACTAAGGCTGACATGTTCCTTAGACAGGACTGTTAATTAATAACGCAACAGCCGATGGCAGACTAAGGGACCTACAGTTTAACGTGAAATCCGAACCACGGCCTCTGAATTTACGAATTGGTCTAATTATAATGGTCTTTGCGGATTAACGTAGTATTCAATAGTGCGGACTTAGGTCCACTCAAGAGAACCTACTGACCATCGCTCACATCTATCCACAATTCGTGACCTCCAAGTAGCTAGATTACAGGACGTCTCCACCGTCCCAGTATAAGAGAAGAGAAGCAATATTTGTACTGAGGACATTCACGAAATTTTAAGGAGGTTCCCCATGTTCGTGTGCAAGAGTCGGCATCTAGTGTCTAGCTCCGCCTTCTCATATAATTAGTCCCGTAAGACCAATGTCGTAAACAATTCTGAAACACGCTTCTCTCCCAAACCAAGTTTAAACTATGTCACATCGGGTTAGTTTAAGGTCAGAATACGATTATCATAAATTTATTGATCACCGGTCTATCTGAAGGTTTTAACGAATCTCTGTTGAAAGTGTCAATATATTTTGTAGAGCTGTTTTAGCAATATTTTTCGTGGATCCAGTGAGTAAATCTAATAATGAAAATTCTGATCAGATATATCACCAGATTATGAATAACACGAAGTAGAAGATTTTCTTGAACAAAACAACGTCACAGCGACTGTTACTTGGTCGTAACTTATTCATGAGATTCTGAAAGTGGTATTGCATATAAATGGATTTAAAATACTTGACTCTTAGCCGTCGTTTCCTAGGTTGCAATGTTGGGGTTTGGTGCATTTAGCGGCATCGCCTGTTCCGCTGGCAGGTCGGGTCGGCGAAATTACGATAATTAAACGGCATCGTCGGTGCGGGAATGAGGTATGAGGCTTCGTGGCACGGCTCACTGCAGCGCCGCGTGGACGTTCACACGAGGCCACGTCGTCTCTATAAACGGCTTTCTTACTGTTATTGAACTTCAGAGACTATCATTACAAAAATAGTATATTTCATAACTAGGACCAAAACGGGCGTTTTTTTGATACGAGCACAGCTGACGCGAGCCGAGGCTGTTAAATGTGCGAGTATACATCAAAAATTCAATTTTGGGCCGTGTGATGAATACACACGAACAACAAATATAATACGATCGGGTTGTTAGAATGATGTTATAGTCCAATACGTATAGAGCGTATTAAATGACCGTTGGTATGAGGTATCCGACTATAAACGTCTTCGTTAGTGGAATCTACTGGTTAAAGAATCTATTCCTGTAGCACTTATCCCATCAAGGGTCATTATACGGTTTGCAGCAATAACCGTCAGTGTCCGACTAAATATAGCCTCGGCTGCCACTGTGCCAGTCGTACGTCTCATCTACTGGTGCAGGATGTGTGCGATTGTTGATTGTTCAACGTATTGTTCATTCAGACAGCAGTCGGCAGAGTGGAGTCATCTACGTTAATTTAAGGTTGTCAGGATGATCTTGCACAAAAATCTTAGAAATGATCAAGACCTTCGGTTGACCCTTGTTGAATCAACAACATGGGTTGACCTTTAGCAAAAAGCCTTTGAAGATTTTGTTGATCTTGAGTAACATCCGTTGAAGATTTTGTTGTTGAAGATTTTGTTGATATTGAGTAACATTCTTTGAAGATTTTGTTTGATCTTGAGTAACATCCTTTGAAGATTTTGTTGATCTTGAATAATTTCCTTTGAAGATTTTGTTAATCTCTAGTGACATCCTTTGAAGATTTTGTTGATCTTGAGCAAAGCCTTTTGACCATTTTGAAATTTATGCTGGAACAAAGCTGATCTTTTGTCGTCCTACTGGCTTGTGCTTGATATACTAACTAATTTATCAGTAACAAGCTACAGAAGACATTTAATATATTCTACTGTCAACTCGTGTCTGTACTGTAAACAAGTCTCCCGACCTAGGTCAACCCGCTCGGAGACGCCTTGAGTGTCGTCACCTGATAGCTGTAGGGGCGGCAATACGATACGCAGTTGGAGGCCGAGGCCCACGACGGAGGAAGTGGTGGGTCGGATGTCTTCGGCGACCTTGGCGGTCTTGGTTCAAGGTCGAAGTGCTGAGCTTATTTGCGAATTTTGTTGGCAAATAGTTGTAGGGGTTGGGACCCAAGGACTATTTGAACCTAACCCCATTTTCCAGGTTTTAGTGGTTTTTGTATAGATTATCGTTTAAAGGAATCATAAAACCCGAAAAGTGTAATCTAACTAAACACATTCTATATTTGACTTCCTGTCCGTGTATTTTTCATAGTAAAATATTTTATGTATGTCCACTACAGGTGAAGAGTATTCGGGAAATCCGTATAACGGAACTTTGGGAAATAGATAACTCAAAATCACTTCTGTTTGGTTTAATCCTTTTAGACGATATCTACCAGTTTTTTGTTTCGGTTTTTGCGTATCAAAGCCATTTGCGTTTTAACGTTAGGATAGTGAACGGTTCAAATCCATGTCTTTTTATTACCTAACGACCAAGTGTTGTGTGATGGATAGTTAATTAAAAACCCAATTTCAAAAAGCGAGTGGGCCCGGAATCGAACCGTTAACCCTTGCACTACGAGGAGAGCGTTTTGCCTCTGAGTCAAGAGTGTTTTAGCAGTTCGACCTCGAGTTTACACATTTATTGTAAGTTTTTACAACATAACAGATTTAGTCTTTTGTATTATTAGTTGTTAGGTCAAGTGCCAAACGACCTATGTTTACACGACAGTCGCAGATGGCCTCGTAGTGTGTACACACACAGCGACCTCGGCTGCCATGTGACCATCGCAACAGACACGTGACCGTCACTGTTGTATCTGTTACTTGTGGTATACGAATACATGTAACCGTTTTCGTCACGTGACCATACCTTTTGTAACTGTTATTGCTGCTATTAATGTAACTGTTACTTTTGCTAAACGTGTATCCGCTTACGCTTCGTGTCAGCCACCGCTATAACTGTTTGTGCCGCTGTTAATGTAACTGTTACTTGAATCTTCAGTCACGTGACCGCTATTTTTAAAACAGTTATTGCTGCTATAAATGTAACTGTTACTTTTGCTAAACGTGTATCCGCTTACGCTTCGTGTCAGCCACTGCTATAACAGTGTGTGCTTCTGTTAATGTAACTGTTACTTTTACTATACATGTAACTATTTCCGCTTCGTGTCAGCCACTGCTATAACAGTGTGTGCTGCTGTTAATGTAACTGTTACTTTTGCTATACATGTAACCGTTTCAGAACCCGTTTAAAGATTTACGAAGTTCTTAAAGCAATAATGCGTATTGTGTGTACCAAAATTAGTTTTTTTGGCTCTGATCAGTTCTACAGCATGTTTTTTTTTCAATTTTAACGCCATTAGCAATTTTTAGCGAATTTCCCATAGGTAATAAGCTATTATAAAATGGTCCGATCGTGACCAAATTTGGTAGAGAGGTGTATTCCTACAACTGCTCGGACGTGTAAACAGACATACCGGTCAATGGGTACTGTAATTTGTTGTACCCCAATATGTGTTGCGTTTTTCACATGTAAATTTGTTTCTAATTTTATAATTTTACCTTGGAATGCTTAAAAACTACACAATTGTTCCTGTTCTTCTTTATCTCCAACGTTACCGAGATTATACTTAACCAGTACGTGTAGCTCACTGTTAATAGGATGGGAAAATATTTCTTATATTAAAATACTTTTTGGATAAAACTTGATATTTTGCTTCATGTTAAGATCTATCCATTTATGCTTAAAAATCATAGTTTATTGTTTATCATGGCAGCAAAACTCATAACTTTTATTTTAATCACTATAATAGGCAAAGTCCTTTTATTTAACAGTGTGTGCTGGTATAAATGTTAGTGTTATTTTTAAATTATACTTTCAGTGTTCCTCACAGCAGCTAACCTGTCTTTATGATAATCTTGGAAGTATAGCAATAATCTCTGTTCATGGACGTATATAAAGTTTAAATTATTATTTTTTGATTTAAATTCGCTGAGTAGTTTCGCAGGTTGCTGCTTTTTTTCAATTTTAACGCCATTAGCAATTTTTATAGGAACATGTCTGAACTCTTGTCTTCCAATTACCGAATGGTTTACCGTTTAATTCTTTAGTAAAATCAAAACTTGAAATATCCGTATGAGTATTACCAAAAATATAAATTGTCTTTGGTACTACGTAGTTAAATATCTTTAAGATCGGAACTGACGTAACTTGAAAATTCATACTTGAAGAGTCATATTTCAGACGTAGAAACACCCTGTAGAATGACGTCAGTGAAAATAGTCCGACCGTGAATGATATAACAGATTGGTGTTGCAGTGTCGCCTTTGCACGAGGATGTGCCGGAATGCCATTGTGCAACTTGCATAGCGCGGGGCTTCACATTCTTGTGCGACACTCGTACATATACACGCTACATGATCACACAGGGAACCTACAGCAATCTCTCCTTACAGCTCGGTGTAAAACTAGAAACCGGCCAAGCATAATGAAGCATTTTCCATGTATCATGTCTATAGTAAAGTCCAAATTTATGTAAAATTAAAAGCCCCCTGAGTGTTTCGGATTTAGATGTTGTGACGTGAAAGTTTGTAACAGTAATGGGCGAATTAGGAGGGGTTAAATTTATTTAAATTAAAAAGCGTTGTTGTCGTGCGAGCGTAAACAGTTTGGCGGTCGCCCAGCGTCTAATAGAGGCGGGCGTGCCAGGACCACAACACATGCACACTACTGTACCACTACAGGGTATAATGGTGATGCTAGTTGGGCGGACTGGCGCCTAAATGGACCTCAAACATATGTTGTGCCTTTTTGTACCAGAAAAACTTTTACATGCCGTTATTTAAAGGTTATTTTATCCAACGATCTATCTTATGAGCATTTTATTATTTTTTCCTATTTACTTAGTGGGCATATTGTAAAGTGTTGCTTGAAAAACAGCTGTACAAAAATTACTCGATAGTTCTTTTTGTGGAGCTGTTCTTAAAGCAACACTATATACGATTGCTATATGTTTAAAATGTGTTGGTACACATTCCAAAAGGTTTATTAAAAGTTTAATCACTCTGGTTTACAGAATCTTTAAAATCCATAATGACGTTGGTTTTTAATTATTCAATACCTTTTATTGGACTTTTCCTATGCGTCTGTATTTTAAACTACACAACGTTTCTGGAGGTGGAGAGACTCCTCCCGTTTTCAAGTGATTACCTAATATCGGGATCACGGGAGAAGTGATCACTTGAAAACGGGAGTAGTTAAAAATACAAGTCCAATAAAACACAATGGTTTGTTAAATGGTATTGTAGTAAAACAATATTCTGCTTTCAAACTGGTTAATTCGATGCAGTTTAATTCATGAAAATTCATATTCGAAGCGAGGAATATTTTTAATTTTTAACATTAGTCTTACAAGACTAAAATTCAAGATGGTGGAGGCACCGCAGACTCTTAGGCACACGGTTCTTTAGAGACAAAATTTGCGAACTCCCTTTAGATCTATTTTAATAATAAATGAAATTAATTTGTCTGACTGAACATTTATTGTATTTGTCCTAACAGAAACGAATTTCTCTTATTTAGAATACTCTGTACTACCGAAATAATTAATATAAAATTAGTTTTACAATGTTAAAAACTTCATCTTATGAGGCTAAGGAGAGACGACAATCCCTTTTTAAGAATCTCACACATCAATTTGAACAGCTAAAATTACCCAAATCTCCTTCTGAAATTACCTTATTCCCAGAAAATTGCCTTGAGGGTAATTTTCCCCCCGCTTCGCTGCTGTGGAGGCCGCCGATCAAGTAAAGCCTTCCGGCATCGAAGCCGATGAAGTAACAACGCGTAGGCTGGTCCGTGGGCTGGCAAGGCCGTCAGTGTCGGAAGTATATCTGATAACAGTGAGGATTGGATGGACAGCGCCTGTCTATAACCGAGTGGGTTTACTCGTTTACTGCATTGCCCTCAAAATTATCCTTAATATTATGTTTCGATTAGTTCAAGGCATCTGGGACGTCCTGTAATCCAGCCACTTGGAGATCACGAATTGTGGATAGTTATTAGCGATGGTCGGTGGGTGTGATGTTACTCTTGTGTGGATTAACGTCCGCACTATTGAATACTACGTTAATCCGTAAAGACCATCCTTATAATTAGACCAATTCGTAATTCAGAGGCCGTGGTTCTGACTGCACGTTAAACTATAGGTCCCTTAGTTGTTCCCATCGGCTGATTGGCTATTAATTAACAGTCTAAGGAACATGTCAGCCTTAGTCAGTAACAAGACTACTAGATTGCGCCACAATCATCTTACACTTAATCCTCATTCGTACTTGGCTTAAAATACCTACAATGTGGTTGCCATGTTAATGATCTAATATAATCCTGTCTTCACTTTCCCTGAGAGGAAGTTACACATGGGCCTGAATAATCTTTTAAATTATAATACAGTACTACTCCTCAGATGATCTTCCTAGTAATTTTATCTCTGTGTTGTTATTGATGCGAAAAACTGCATATTTACAAAAGGAGAATCGAAGAACCCTGTCATTTTTTACTCAAAAACATTCTACTAACTACCCATTATAACCTAAGACTATTCCAACACAATTCACGTTTATAACTACCTTAGCATCGCGTACCAAACTTCAACACTGTTTAAATGTGGGGCACGTTTCTAATCTCCTTGAGCGGAACCATAAGCTAAAGTAGTGTCCCAACTCGAACACCAGGAGACGGCTGGTTGGGGAGATCCATTCTAGATACGATACTGACACAACCTATTCACACTTCATTACATTTCTCTTACGCCAAGGGTATTCGTGGTGGTTGAATGTATGATCAAGCGAGAGGAATGATTTGTCAAGACGGAGAGAAAATGACGAAAAGTCAAGTGGGTGTGTGAACTGCTTAGTTGAGAGGTCGTTGGCACATTCGGGGTGATCTGAATCTGATCTGGTGATCCGAACGGTAGAATATCGTGAAATATCTTGAGGAGTGATCTGTCAAAACGGAGAGAAAATGACGAAAAGTCAACCGGACATGTGAACTGCGTAGTTATAGGGCGTGATACATTCGGATCATCTAAATCTGATCTGGTGATCTAAACGGTAAAATATCGTGGAATATCTTGAGGAGTGATCTTTCAAGACGGAGAGAAAATGACGAAAAGGCCAACGGATTCGGAACTGCATAGTTAGAGGGCGTGTGATGTTCGGGTGATCTGAATCTGATCTGGTGATCTGAACGGTAGAATATCGTGGAATATCTTGAGGAGTGATCTTTCAAGACGGAGAGAAAATGACGAAAAGTCCAACGGATGTGTGAACTGCGTAGTTGAGAGGACGTCGACAGGAAGGTGAACCATTGACCCAGGCCGGAGCCGCTCTCTAGCTCGGCAAGGACGTCCTGATTACACGCTCCCAGGCGCTGTCGTCGGCGACCTACTTGCGGCGGAGAGTGCGATACACGGCGAAATGACGAAAAGTCCAACGGATGTGTGAACTGCGTAGTTGAGAGGACGTCGACAGGAAGGTGAACCATTGACCCAGGCCGGAGCCGCTCTCTAGCTCGGCAAGGACGTCCTGATTACACGCTCCCAGGCGCTGTCGTCGGCGACCTACTTGCGGCGGAGAGTGCGATACACGGCGACAAGGTCCTAGGGACACGGGAACTAGCGCCACGTCGTCGCACACCGTGATCAGCAGAATCCGGCCGCTCAGAATCCGTCTGGAATTCCCAGTTACGTTTTGACGACACTATTCATTATTCAGCTTTGATTACCTATTAAAGGAGATAATTGGAGAAGGAATTGTTGACGTTGAGATGTAAGAATTTCTAAGTTTGGTATATTGTTGCTAATTTAACACTTTTTTAAATAGCCTAATGAGGGGAGCGTGCTGGTCTAGGGGTAGAGCGCGGAGCTTTGGTGCCCAAGGTCCCGAGTTCAAATCACCTTTGGCTTTTCGCTATGTGATAATGCCGTAACCCAAACAGGGGTGTGCAAAAAGCCGCTACGGCTGAAGTGCCTTGGAAGTAATCCACCCTTTCCAATAAAAAAATAGCCTAATGAACAAAGGCTATTGAGTTTAGTATCGAATTTGTGACCTTCTGGCGAAGAAGCGGAAACTATAACTACTGACCCAGTGAGACTGTTATACGATACGATCCAAAGCTGCCGATCTTTATTTTCAGCTATTTACTTTTATTGTCAGTGCACAATCAAGACGATCGCATTATTTTTATCACCGGCAATTCTACCGTACGAATGCCAAGCCGCGCGTGAAGTCCGGAATGCAGCCGATTACGCGTTACATTGCACCGCACGCAGGCTCTTGCTGGGCGCCGCGAGCTGGCGGTATTTCAGGCGCGAGCGGACGAAATAAGCCGAACCCATTTTAGCGAAAGATGTCTCTGGGCGTAGGTAGGCGCCGAGAACGCACTTTAGTGGTCACGCCGACGCTGGCAAAAACAGAGAGAGTCAACGACTGTGCCAGGTCTGCGACGTGCGTGCGGGCGTCGGTGCACGGTGGTACAAGGTCTTTACCTCTTGCTGCTCGTGCTGGCTGTGGCGAAGGTCAGACTATGACTACTGACATTTATTGAAATTTAGAATTAGATTAGATTAGATTATTGAAATTGCAACTTACCCAGGTAGGTATTTTAAGCCAAGTATGAATGAGAGATGAGTGTAAGATGATTGTGGCGCGATCTTGTTGTCTTGTTATTGACTAAGGCTGACATGTTCCTGTTCCATGTAGCCCAACAGCCGATGGCAACTAAGGGACCTACAGTTTAACGTGGAATCCGAACTACGGTCTCTGAATTTACGAATTGGTCTAATTATGAGGATAGTCTTTGCGGATTAACGTAGTGTTCAATAGTGCGGACGTTAATCCACACAAGAGAACACTACATCCACGACCATCGCTCACAACTATCCACAACTCGTGACCTCCAAGTAGTTGGGTTCCAGGACGTCGCCACCGTCCCAGTCATTTTTAACTGGATGTGAGCATGATACGATCCTCAGTAATTTGAATACGTTTTGGTGTTATTCAATAGAGTTAACGAAATATTTTATGTGTTTTCATAAATGTGAAAACCATTATCCATATTTTTTACTATTACGGAATATAGGAACATTTGTTGAATTCTGGTATTGTTACGTTTAGATCTCCACCCCCACCCTCAAAAACAGTCTGTATGGATTTAATGGTTTCAGCTAATACACCTGAGTACGTTTTCCGACGTGTTTTACACTCCCCTTCCTTCCTCCCCGGAAGATGGAAGTCTGAGGGAAGAGAAAGGGAAGAAAATAGAAATTACAGTGTGCCTTGCGAGAGTGAACTGACTCCAATTCGATCCAATGCCTGGCTGTTATCGGGTTACCAAGGTTACGTTTGAAGTCGATGAACTGCCACCATGGAATTTCAACAGGATGACCAATAGAAGATCCAGCACCTTTGTAACAGGTTTTCACAATCTTTTATGAAGTTGCATAAGTAGCGCTTGAAAGGATGAAGGCAAATTCGTATCAGCGCCCCTTAGTTGCCTTAAAATGGATCAACTTAAAGATCGAGAAAGGAAATTGAAGTATATAAACATAACTTAGGTGCCAACATCTCAGATGATGTCAGCGAGGTGCAATTGTATAGCACTATCGAAGTCAACAATTACCGTCACGGTGCTGCCATTTGCGAGCTAATACATGCAACTACTCGTGTAGTTCCCTGTTCTGTCGCGTGAGTTCGTTATTTTGCCGCTAGAGTATGCTTTTATAGCCAAGTAAGCACTTTCTACTCCTATGCACTGGTGGCTGGACCGGTTAGAGCGCTGCGCTGACGAGTGTAACGTTCTAGCCATTCGGAAGTGCTAGGGTTTGAATCCCGACCATGAGCAATCCCAATTTGGCTTGCAAATGTGTGGTATAGTGGAGTGTAGGACCCACCTTAAATAAACGGTGACTGGCTTGGGTGGAAGTTGACGGCATTTGTAGGCTTAATTGGGATTGCAGTGGACACTTGTTTTGCTTTTATGGTTAGTGGTTATAAGGGGGCATGTTTTGTGTTTTTTGTGCACACTTGGCATTTTAAGAAGAGTCGCATAAATATAAAAAAATTAAAATAGTCATAGCACTTGGATGGTTAAATCAAAGTGTATCTCATAGCAAATACATTTTAAAATTTTAAAGTATTTCATTTCGTTCAACAATACCCCAATTCCCCCGAGTCTTCATTAAGACTTGTAAATGATCTTGAAAGCTCGTCGGCAACAAAGAGCTTCAGTATTTGATTTGCGTGTGCGGTGCACGGAGTGTACAAGGTTGCCACGTCCGAGCACAATGCAGCGACTGTGCAGAACCGTCATCACTCTTCTGGTTGTCGTATCTGCTTGCTATATCTGGCTATCAGATTGAGGTTTCGCGTTGCAGTTTTTTGCTCTCTACAACTTGGCAAGAATTCTCTCTAACTCACCGAATTTCTTTTACAACAGTTGATGCATCGGATGTGAAAATAAACAATTGATATGCTATGGTGTCTTGGACTAAGATGGTGGCGTCATCCTGTAATCCAGTAACTTGTGGATAGTTTGAGCGATGGTCGGTGGGTGTAATGTTCTCTTATGTGGATTAACGTCCGCACTATTGAATACTACGTTAATCCGCAAAGACCATCCTCATAATTAGATCAATTCGTAATTCAGAGGCCATGGTTCGGATTCCACGTTAAACTGTAGGTCCATTAGTTGCCATCGGCTGTTGGGACAGTCCTGTCTAAGTAACATTTCTGCCTTAGTCAATAACAATACAACAACATCGTGCCACAATTATCTTACACTAGTTTCTCATTTCCATACTTAGCTTAAAACACCTAACTTATATTGAATAATAATATCTATTTCAATAATCTATAATATTATAAAGAAGAGGTGGTTTCTGTAAATTTGTTTGTGGGTTTGTTGTGGCATGTGAATGCGAAAAATACTGAACCGACCGGTTTGAAATTTTAGGCAAAGGTAGATCTTAAACTCATGTAACACATAGGCATACTCATTTCCTTAAAATCCTCTCAGGCTACGCCATGTGAACGTCCTAAGTTTCAATGTTTACATTTTTAGAGAATGAAAACATAAAATTACTTGAATGTCAACAGCTGTGAACACTAAAATTTGACAGTTCGAGAAGAAAGAGAAGAAGAAGAAAGAGCTGCCGTGACCGTCCTAGGTTTCAATGTTTACATTTTCTAATGACAACATCCGTTTGCACTATATTTTGTCAGTTCGGGAAGAAGTAGAAGAAGTACTCATTTTTCATTCATACTGGTTTATAATACCTACCTGGGTAAGTTTCCATGAAATCACACCTCAAGGCCCCGTGAGGACCAAACAGAAGTAGCTTTGATATTGTAAATAACAGTTGAATTTGCCTGGATCATTCATCAATAGTCTAAGAACAAAGACAACAGGGTCCACTATAGAATCATCTCAAAATTTAGTTATTTCGCCCAGGACTGAACCGACTAATTTCAGATTATAAAAGCGGGCAGAGGACCCACTGAACCACCCAGACTAGAATTGGAATTTCATTCATTGGAACTCATTTTTAATTACTGTATATTCTTTTGGTTTCCATGCTTTAAACTTGTCTATGCAAAAGGATAAGTTCTCAATATCATCAATTAGTACTTATCATATTTGTTTAAATTACTTAAGTCTTTTTGTAAATATCCTATTCCACATTATTTTAAATTTAGTTCCAACCATTATAACCTATTAAAAATCTCAAGCATAATAGTTTCACGTATTTTTATTTGAGTTCCTGATACAGATTTGGTTTTGATTTTCAACGCCATCAATGTCTTGACTTCTGGGATGCTGCAAGGAAGATGACGTGGACGTGGAGTTCCCATCTCAGGTCTGCCTGGGTCGTAGCTTGTTGTCGCAGGAAGTGGACATGTCGAGGGTCAGACCATGAAAAAAAAAGAAAAATAATCGGACAAAAATAGAATAGAGAAATCTATTTGAACAGCAAAGTATAGGTGGCGATCTCTGTTGGAAAACAATAACACTTTTATGCTGTAATAATGTTCTTTACAAAGGCTTTTATACGTTTTAAAAATCTAAAACCATGTCAATTAATATTTTATAAATGTTTAAAACAAAATCTAATAATCAATATCGTGTTTAAATTTGGCATTTAAATGTAAGATTTGTATACTATAGTAAACCATAGAAATAAGCTGTAAAGTAATGCATTGAGATTTATTTTCTCATCACTTAATTTGGTCAACTGATATTTTAAAGTGTGTATTGTTTTTTAGGATCCTTAGTTTGTTTGAGAGTTCTAAGGATATAACCCATTCTGAATCCTACTGATGGCTTATGCCCAGAGGACATTCCACAGTTTAAACTCTCCGCGTATTAGCAAAGAGCCAAAAATGTGAAATGAGGATAGTCGTTATTATATTGAGTCTAGCTATTATCTACCTTGCCTATGTGTTTTTACTTAACTCACGTGCCCTCAGCATTAGACGTGTGACTCGAGGTACCGAAACGTTGGCCTCCAGATCTGACGTCGCGGGTTCGATCCCAGTCCCAGTTATCGACTACGCTTCCCTTACCTTTGCTAGTTAGTAAAAATGTATCATATTTATGTTATAATGTATTCGTAGGTTTGAGTTTACTCTGTCTCTTCAAGTTTTTCAAATTTACTATTAATATTTCCTAGCAACAGTTGGAAATTTTAAAAGTAGCATTTTCAAGCAGATTCTATTTAACGAAGTAACTAAGCAACGAAAAATAATGAAATTGTTAATGGTAGATTCTATTACCTATCTTACAACAGGAAAAGCTGGAGATATTCCAGGGTTAGGCCCTAGTACAGTTCTATAAAATACAAATGAAACTAAAATATAACGTTGTTATATTGTTAGATTAAACAAAAATCAATAAAATCTAAAGCAAATTTTCACCTCAGTCCATCCTCATAATTAACCTAGACCAATTCGTAATTCAGAGACCGTGGTTCGGATTCCACGTTTTTAGGGGAGAACTACCCTTAAAAATTAAAAATAAAAGAAAGTTAAAGAAACTCTAGGAGAAACGGATAATATATATACCAAATGCCTTCTAAATCGGACCATTGGGGTAGGCTGTGGTTCTGTACACATCCAGGCACACACACACGGAGAGACAGACATCCCGTCAAACATTTTTTTATTCAGGAGACTCCAGAACAGATATATCCACTCTCAACTCAAATTCAAAGATCTTGATACTTGATACTTGATAAAATCTAGGGGAAAGATTGCACTGCGACCTGAGATCTATTGTGCCCCCCAGACTAGTCTCTAGTTCTTGCCTAGAGAACCCCCTCTAGTCCTAATGCCTTAATAAAGTTTAGTATAACGAGGGGTTCTACCTTTGGAAAATCCTCCACCGCCACCTGGTGTGTTCCCAAGCTTCTGGCTCTCTTCTGACCTATCGCGTCACACTCAGCCAATAGGTGTCTAGGTGTTTCCTCCCCAGATTGGCAGAAGCGGCATTCACCCTCTTGGACAATGCCCATCTTGCTCAGATGACCCCTGAGCCTACAGTGTCCGGTTAGAAATCCCGTCAGTATCCTTAGATCGTTTTTCTTAAGCCTGATCATGGTCTCAGACCTTCTTATATTATGCACTCCAAGCATTTCCTTAGCCTGTCGGCATCCTGAATGAACAGTCCAGGCTTTCCCTCTGGCTTCCTTCTCTTCCTCCTTATTCAAAGATCTTGACGAAAACAATACTTTCTTCGTATACTATCGTGTAAGTGGGAGAAATGTGGGTGAAATGCACGTGACTGGGACGGTGGCGACGTCCTGTAATCCAGCTACTTGGAGGTCAAGAAATGTGGATGGTTATGAGCGATGGTGAATGGGATGTTCTTAAGTGTGGATTAACGTCCGCACTACAAAATACTGAATCCATCTGCAAATGTCATCCTCACAATTAGCCCAGTCTGTAATTCAGAGACAGTGTTTTAGACTCCACGTTAAACTGTTGGTCCCTTATATATGTCATTGACTGTTGGGCTATTAATTAACAGTTCTGTCTAAGGAACATGTTAGCCTTAGTCCAGTAACAAGACTATAAGGTCGCGCTACAATCATCTTACACTCAATCCTCATTTATACTTGGCTTAAAATACCTACCTTGTAGTATGGTCGCCACTTCAGTAATCAAATCTAATCTAATCTACTCTATTTACGCATTTTCCTTTAACCTTATAAAAGTCTCAATCTTTAGGAAACTAGTGTATAAAGGTTTTCATCGACTTTCCTATTCTTCAAGATACATCAAGATTTATTTTTAATAAAAACAAGTGTTCTTTTAAGATTTTATCTACGACCTTTGCAAAAAGTACCAATAAAGACACTGAACAGGTACGATACAGGTTCTAGACAAATCAGAGCTCAGCATTTGACTGAAGTAATGTGATTATGGATATAAATAAATGCAAAATCAACTGATTTATCTATAAAGATAGTGGGTTTCAGTGGCTAACCTAGAATGTGAATTTTGAACCATTGACAAAATGAGTCATTTAAGCAGTGAGGAGTTCAATTAACTCCGGAAGAGGTAAATGTAAAAGCTAGTATTGTAATGAACAATCTACTACCTACGAAATCTAAACCTGCGTACGAAAAAACATATACGTTTTAAAGTGGAAAAGTGAAAAAACGTGCGTTCATTTTCGGAAAATGTTTTAATGACGTATTTCGATTAATTGTCCAAAGACAAAGCACCAACGTGTGAATGTTGTTGGTCGTAGATAAAATAGTGTATGCAACGATTGTATTCAATTCATAATACAATCGTAGCATTAACTACTATTTCGATTGGTAATAAAACTTTATAACCCGTATTTACTACCCAAGTATCATCATGTTAGAGACTTCTCAAAAATAAAAAATGCACTTTGATAAGTACTTGATGGTATTATATTTAGGTGGCTGGAACTCCTTCCAATATAGAAACATTTGCTGACGGATTTCACGTTAAACCGTAGGTTCCATAGTTGCCATCGGCTATTGGGCTATTAAATAACAGTCCTGTCTAAAGAATATGTCAGTCTTAGTCAGTAACAAGACTACAAGATCGCGCCACAATCATCAAACACTGAATCCTCATTCATACTTGGCTTAAAATACCTACCTTGTGGTATGGTCGCCATTTAAATAATCTAATCTAATCTACTTCATTGGAAATCTCAGTAACATAAGGTTCATATTCTACGAAAGCCGGTTACTCAAGAGGTAAACAACACGATTGAGAACAATCAGTTCTCGGTAAATCATCTCTCGTTACCTCCGATTGCGTTATCACTTATCACTCTCTCTGTTACTGGAGCGTTACTAGGGCGTGAGTGATAAATTTATCGTCGCCCATTCAGATATCGGTCGGACATGAATTGCAATCGTTGACGGTTCTGAATACACGACATGTTATCACTCTGATAGTGGTTTAATAGATGTTGATGTGCTTCTTCCTCAATAATTGTATCGTCAATGCTCTCTGAACTCTCAGATAATGCACGTGGAGAAAATTGAATGCCATGAAAATGACTTGTTTCAAGTCTTTTAAACATTTTGTGTTAACAGTCTTTATGGCTCTTCTTCACTTGAAATAGTTGTGGTACACGTCTCGAGGTTTAGCCTAGATAGTAAGGTAGACTAGAAGACCTCCTCTACGAATCTCTGTCACAAAATTTCTATCGCAATTTCCTATAATCCCTAACGAATAGCTCTGTAAAATACCATATTGTTACCTAAAAAGCCACACGTTCATTTCGATACGCTTGACAGTCACAATTTTTGAACACCTTTGGTTGAAGTGTATTTTGAATTGTGTTTCTTCGATGTCCCCTCGTTCAATCAAACCTCAATCAAAATTATTGCATTTGTAGTTAATTTGTATTGAGGTTCCAATGAACCATTCTTTGCTACTGTATCAAACAATCGTGAATGAAGAAATTTGCATGCTGCGTTTTAAGCATACTTTTGAAAGTTTCGTAGGCTCTCGGCTCTCTTAGTCACTCTGGATTGGTTGAGAAGTTGGCCAACCTTTTTAGGCAGAGAGAGAATCAATTTTTTCACAACTTTCGTTTTTTTCGGGCCGATTGTTGCATGAATTCCCAAAAGACGTCGTGTGGTAGAAGTTCCGCACATCTGCACATCCTGCTGTTTGCGGTGGAGAGATTCGCAATGGTCGCATAGGCGTCTCAGTGACTCGACTCTGATATGCATACAATGCCGCAACCTCGGTTATCCGACTGGCGCATCTGAGCGGCGAATCAGAGACAACAATGCACCGTGCGAAATTGGCAGTGGAAAACTGTTCTTGCATCATCGGTCGATCATTCCACGCCTCTACGCAAAAGTTGCGTCCTTGGTGTTTCATTTTGACTCTGAAATTATGGCATTTTCGTAAGTTACGTATTAGACTCTTCCTAAAGAATTCTTAAAGAATGACAATTTAGAAGAGGTACATTTAATTTTGAAGACTGGGATCGTGGCGTATCTTGCAATCCAACTACTTGGAGGTCACTAATTGTGGTTAGTTGTGAACGATGGTCAGTGGGTGTAGTGTTCTCTTGTGTGGATTAACGTTCACACTATTGAATACTACGTTAATCAGGAAAGGCCATCTTCATAATTAGACAGGGCATGCATATAAGGGCTGGAGGACTCCTTCCTTAAAAAGAAGCTCAAGGAGGAAGAAAATAAAGCCAGCGGAATAGCCTGGACTGATCTTCCGGGATGCCGACAGGCTAAGGAAATGTTTGGAGGGCATAATATAAGAAGGTTTGAGACCATAATCAGGCTTAAGAAAAACAATCTAAGGTTTTATAACCGGGCATTGTAGGCTCAGGGGTCATCTGAGTATGATTGTTATTTTTCAAGAGGGTGAATGTCGCTTCTGTCAATCTGGGGATGAAACACCTAGACACCTTTTGGCTGAGTGTGATGCAATAGATCAGAAGAGAGCCAACACACCAGGAGGCTGTGGGGGATTTCCCAAAGCTAGAACCCCACATAATACTAAACTTCATTAAGGCATCAGGCTTCATTAAGGACTAGAGGGGGTTCTCTAGGCAAGAACTGGTGACTAGTCTAGGGGGCACAATAGATCTCACAGTTCGTAGTGCAATCTTTCCCCTAGGTTTTATCAGTATCAGTATATAAGGGCTCAAAAGTTAATGTAAATGCGGTGACAAAAGTCGATATTTCGTAGAGAGCAAGAGTGAGTCAGAACATCTGCTGGTGGTCCAGGTCGGCCAGGTCATATCAATGACGTGACGACAATCACCTCCGACCTTGCGGCCAGGATATCACCACTTCCGCCAATCACCAGCCATTGTACATCACCTTGGCGCCAAATTGAATTTGAATTGGAGTGGTGATCGCTTTGCATACCAGATGACTCTAACGTGGAGTCGTGCCTTTTAAAATTCCCTTCTGTCAAATCGTATATGACCGGTGTTGCAGAATGCGGACACAACTACATTGTTGCCATCGAACAATGTTCGCAAAAACGTCATTATAGTTTGGCGTACGAAGCGGATATTTTTGCGTTTTTTTTAGATCTAATTTGCATTTTGGGCCTGATTGTGGGTAACGTTGGTGAAATAAGTCAAGGTAGTCAAGGCTCCATGATTAACCTTAAACCTCAGGAAAAATCTAACCTAGTTAATCTACTAGGTAACCGAACAAAGAGCAAAAGAGGTCCGTTTAAGAGAACCAGTGCTAGTAGCAGCCCCTGTAACGCCCTTCCATCCAGAGCGAAGCGCTCGAAGTTCTCATGGACGCTTGAGTCGAAGGCGAAAAAATACGGCTTTAATCTCTTGATTCTTAAGAGGATGGTCTGACTCCCTCTCCGTATTCATTTGGAGATACTGTTTCATATTTAAGCGTTGATGCTTCTCAATCAAATGGATCCAACTCTTAGAGATTTATAAATTTCAATTTGGCTCTCAAATTACTTTCAACCCACCCTGATGGACTACATCAAATTAGACGGTGGCAATCAAGCAAATATAAACTACGCCCAGCTATTTCTGGCGGTTAAATCGCCCAAGTTGAAGGTCGTCTGTAGGAAGTGGTGTCGTGACGGGCTAGACGGATGCGGCCGTTGATGAAGTAAGGTGTCAACTTTAATTGGAGTTGGCTCACCGGGCCGCCAACATTATGGGAGACCGTTATCGAGTGGGGTGTAGTGGGTTCACCACCATTACTCCAGGACACAGGGACAGTTTGACCAACGAGCTGGTTTCGTTTTCACTCAAGTGTTTCATCAAAAATCTTTTTCTATTTTTTAGATATTAGACCGATTTAAATGTCAAGGAATTTGTGTTTTTACTTCTTCTTTATCAAATTATTGATTGTTTACAAAAGTATCTCAAGCTCTTTGCTAGACGCACTCAATGAACAAAGACGTATAGTATCGCCGAGTGATAACATTTTTTCAAGAAACCATTTGAATGGGTTCTTGGGTTCTTGGGCTCTTCATATAATCTTTCATTCATATTTTTCTTCTTACCCATTCAGATACCGAACTTAGTCTAGAAAGAACGAAGAATTATCTATATAGATAGATGAGGATCGATCCTGTGACCTAAGTTCCTTTTTTGACCAGTCTACAAAATAGATCAAATACATACAAAGCTTGGATAGTTGATCATTGTAAAGCGAGCTTGATCATTTGTAGATCGCTCAACCTGAGCAAGCTTTAGAAAGGTTCTTCACTGGGTCCAGCATCCGTTGTTCATCGGTCTTGTAATTAATGGGTCGAGAAATAAATGATGTGTTCTCTGTCAGTGTCAGAAAGTAACAAACTGTATCTCGCCAGTATACACTATCAATTCATTCACTCAGACCCCGTCCTAGCTGGGTGACGAAAAATTAATCCGTCGCTCCAAATCTGTTTCCGAAATGTTACTCTGTTTTTGTCTTGGTTTGCCAACTTACGATATTTTTAATTATTTCCCGAACTTTGATTGTAAGTAGGCGATATTGTAAAACTAAACTTATTCAGGTTTTTAACAGATATATCATAAAATTTACGTAGAGTAGATTTACTGGGACTCTTTTTGGTTTTAGGTGATTCAAAATCACTTCCAAATGATATTTGATCTACTCTAGAAATTTTGTCATGTGTATATCTTAGCTCTGGGGGGAGGGGGTGTTGGTAATTTGCGCGACCAAAATTTGAAACCGTGACGTCATATTTTTAGTAACATCATATAGCTATAACTATAGTTGTTTAGAGGATTTGAAAACATTTTTTAGACATTTCGTGATCTGCTTTTTCTAAAGAATTTGCTTGTGGATTTACAAAGTCTTGTGAGGTATCCTTACTCCAGTTTTCCCACATTTCACTCATCCTTAGCCGTAGCAGCTCAATAAGTGGGAAATTTGATGGTATATGAGGGAAATAAGATGACACAATATTAGGTTGGTAGTTTGTCTATGCCCGGTTGGTCTGTCGGAGTCACTCCGCCCTCGCTTTCACAATCGCCAGCATCGCAAAAGCGTGACCGACAGCTGTAATGTCTGCACTGGGCCACTTGTCATTACGTCGTGCAGTTTTACATCCAGCTGCTGACAAATGAAAGTCTTTTTGTTTGGAAAAGTTACAACTAAACCCCCCTAATAGTACAAGAAAACTTTTGTCTTGTGTCATACTGATGTATTTGTTTAAAGCGATCAAGTAATGATGGGAAAGTTAAAATATTAATGTTGTTGAATGAAGGACAACAAGTTTGTCTTTTTGGAACATTTTATTTCAATCTGATGGCTCTCTTTTGAAGGACAAGAATTGGCTTAGTTTTTGATAAATCAGCACCCCATATTGAAAAGCATTGTCATACATGGAACGATGACTCCGTAATAAGCCATTAAATTAAATTGGAATTTATGATAAAAATTCCAGAACTTACTTTATTGCATACGTGTTTAATGTTTAACGTGCAAATGAAAATTGTGCCTATTTATCTAGCGTTACACCAAGAAACTTAACATATGAAGAAGATTGAATTTCAACATCGTCTAAAAAGAATATTTAAGTTTGATAAGTTTTATTGCACGTAGACATAATAGACTCTGAAATTTACTTTAGAACTTTGACTTTGGTTTGAAACCCCAACATTTTGGAATTAATCAAAAATGTCTAAATACCTGTTATTCCTTACGTTATTGATATAAACTGCTGACGTTAGAATTATCTTTTTTGTTGCTCCCAGAGGATCAAAAACTGCCTGCTTGAAGAGTTCAGCTGTGTTTATAAATATCTAATAATTTTATGAGGCCATAGAAACATTTCCTTGATCTAAAGAAACACAGAGAGTTTACATTCAGTCAGTGACAATAATAATTAATTAGGTTCTGCTTTTCTTCATCCCTCTAACCCTAAAAAATTTCTCAAAAGTTCTTGTAATGGAACTACATAAGCGGTGCATGAAATTATGGAATGGAAACATTATCCTAATAAAACTTCCAGAAGCTTAACATTCTTTTAAACCATTTATTCGTTTCTAATCCTCATTCTTTTCTTTACCTAACACTTCAAAAATGCTTAACAATTTGTAAACCCTATAATTTGGTGACTGCCTGTGGCAGAGTAATAATTAGCCTCGAAAAATGTCTCCAGATTCAGAAAGTCCTTGAGAATTTTTGTCTAAACTGAAAGGAAAATCCCCGAAAAAGAATTGAAATTCCCCGCATGGCTGTGTAGCCGGCGCAGACTCATCGTCGGCTGCAGCTGCATGTATATTGATCCGTGCCTTCCCTTCCCTGACCTACCACTCTCATTCACCGCCCCCTCGCCCCCCCCCAGCCACGCCTCTGCCTCTCCGCCGCCGTTTCAATGTCACGGCGAAACATTTTCTATAGGTGCACTCTGGTGCACTGTCTGGCCCTTTCAGCCTTTTAATTTACCAGAGTAACGAGGAAGGTTGTTTGAGAAAATTGAATTTCCTGAGGGACTTTTTTCGATTCGAGTGGGAATTCCTCGTCTCTCAGGCGCTCAAGGAGGCGAACTGAGGGGTTGATTGAATATAAGGGTAGTTTTTGAATTTATTACGTCGTAATGAATTCTTTAGTTTGACGCATTTAAGTTTTAATTTATTCAATTTCAGTTTCGTGGAGGATATTAACTAGAAAAGGGATTTGTAGCTCTAGGAATTTTAGGAATCATATCAAAGTTTAGAGTTATGATAAAATTAAAAATTGTATTCGTTTTACACAGGCCTTGATTACGGAATGTTAAAATAATTCGATATAAACTAGATTATTCGAAACATCTACGACGTTTTTCATATCTTGGCAATTTTTAGTCGCCAGTGTTGGGCTGCTAACACTGGCTGGGTTGTACATGCTAGAGCTTGCTCGTCTCTGTAAATTCAAAACCAATCTCACTCAGGGACGAGATATACATGATTATAACACAAGATCTAGATATGTGTTCAGGACGACACAGCACAGATTGGCGGCCATGGAACGCCTTCCCTCATTGGCGGGTGTTTCCATATTGAACAGAATTCCGGAGAATATCAGATCTGAAAATTCAGAACCAAAATTCTAATCTAAATTTAGATGTTTTTAGCGTCGAACGTGTTCTACTCGGTGGACGAGTTCATGGACCACACATCGGTTTGAGATCAGAACTTTTCTAGCTCGTAGTTGTGCTTTTGCCTTTTTTTGTGTGATCTGGTTGGTTTATTGTTTGACTGTGTTATAATGGTTTGTTTTTACTCCCTGGTCGTTATTGTTTCGTTTTATGTTTTAAATTTTAATATTTTAATGTTTTTTGACTTGTAACGATGGTATTTTTCTATTCAGTAATAAAGATTTTGTAATTATTAAATCGCGTGCTTTTTATGTGTTAGACCGGGTTGTGGTTAGCGGTGATGATCGGATTATAACGGTGGTCCTCGTGGCCGGTGGAAAAAGTTGGCAACTGTAACGTTCCCACCCCTCACCAGACACGAGCGTCATCCAATTACCATCTAACGATCCATTTTTATTTGTCGATGGTACGTTCCTATTAATCACTACATCAAGACTGGTCCAAAAGACTCATAATCGTGAATGTTAAGAGCGAATGGTTGTTGGTTAATGTTGTTCTGTTGGGTTTGTTTGTTGTTTAGAAAGTGCCAGAAAAGTCAATATTAGTTAATAAGATATAGAATGAACCAAACATTACATACTGGAGTAAAGTTGCCATTTCAATAATCAAATCATGATTCAAGCTCAAGTTTGTCTCTAGTGTTGGTCTTCTGGTGAAATCTGAATATTTGTTCATTCAGTCATGGCTAAGCTATACCTGACTGAAATATCGAATTGATTTTAAATCGTTATCCTGAAAAATTATCGCACATGTTCAGTGGATTAGTGAATAATAGTGAATATTAGTGAATAATTTTAAAACGTTTATATATCGTTTTAACATGTTTCTGTTCTTGTTTCAGGTATGTTTTGATTCGCTGCTTTGTTAACAGTAAATACTAATGTAAGTATTGGAAACATAATATAGTTATTATTTGTACTTCTCTTTGATATTTTTTAGATTTCAATTGCACACACCAGTGTTGTAGGAACTTTAATTATTAATTATAAACCTGTTGTTTTTTCACGTCACGAATACTTAAAGTGTACGATGTACCGACCCAATATCCATATCTCACGATCAGTTCACTAAAATGTACCGACTCAATTTTAATTTAATGATCAGTTCAATTCAAGTGCACCAGCTCAATTACCATTTCACGAAAATTGAGCTGGTTTAATTTCCATATCATGATCAGTTCAATAAAATGTACTGATTCAATTTTAATTTCATGATCAGTTCAATTCAAGTGCACCAGCTCAATTACCATTTCACGAAAATTGAGCTGGTTTAATTTCCATATCATGATCAGTTCAATAAAATGTACTGATTCAATTTTAATTTCATGATCAGTTCATTTCAAGTGCACCAGATCAATTACAATTTCACGAAAAGTGAGCTGGTTCAATTTCCATATCACGATCAGTTCACTAAACTGTACCGAATCAATTTCAATTTCTTGATCCTTTATCAGATGTCAACTTCAAGTAGCGTTATTTCTAATTACGTAAGCCCAGTACGACGGGTAACACCTAGGTTGCGCAACTGCAGACGAAGCCCCGGACTACTCAAGGTCCTCGCCAATCGTCCGCCCCGGCCTCTGGCATCGTAGCTCGGACGTTTAATGACATCGGACAACCGAAGGGCTTCTGATCGTCGGGGGCTGGGACGACACCAACGCACACGGTTCCGTAGTTTGTCGAAAGAAATTAAATTTTGACATTGGAAGGTGGTGATGGACCTTTCATCTTCAATAGTAAATGAAACAAAAACACCCCCCGCTGCAGCAGACCTGCGTACTCTAGGATTAACATGGGAAAGAGTATGCAGGTTTTCTGCTGTGAGAAATATTGAAAGTAGGTATTTCTAGTGTACAATTTTTATTTAGACAATTTATACCAAGTTGCATAAATATATGTCCATAAATAAAGGAGTTTACCTGTTACCTTTGATGATTAACATGGAAAAAGAGTATGCAGGTTTGCTGCCATGATAAACACATCAACTATGATTTTTAAGAATACACGGATAGATCTCAACCACATAAAGGTAAATACCAAGTTTAATCCAAAAATATAGTTTGAGAAGTGAAATAATAATTTTTCTTTGTCCCCCATAAGATTAAACTTTGAGTCTCAAAATAGAATGTACCGAGTTAAGATTTTTTAATACCTTGGCAACCGTGTGAGATAAGGAAAAACTTTAAAGAGGTAAATTGTGTAGTTTTAGCGAATTTCCCATAGGGAAGTAGCTATTACCGTAGGTCATGGTAAGAGTTAAGCCCGGGACCATGTTATTTTTTCTTCTTTAGGTGAGAGTCCAAAAAAAATAGTAGTTAATTTATAATATATATTATATATTTATAATATATGTAATATAACTATGTGTCTGTTAGCACGATAACTCTCGTAAAAATGGTCCGATCGAGATCAAATTTGGTAGAGACGTGTATTCCTACAAGTGCTCGGACGAGTTCGTAAACCAGACATATCGGTCAATAGGAACGGGTAGTTTGGGGGGGTTTTGTACCCCAAAATGGTTTTTTTTTAGTTTTTCACATGTAGTTTTTAAAATTTCTAATTTATATTTCATCTGGAATCAGCTTAAAAAACTACACAATTAAGTTCCTTAAAGTTTTTTCTATCTCTAACGGTTACTGAGATAGTAAAAAATCTAAACACAGTACGTTGTATTGTGGGGCTCCAATGTTAATCTTATGGAGGATAGGGAAAATTAATTATCAATATTTTTTTATGTAACTTGATATTTAGCTTCATGTGGTTGAGATCTATCATTTTATGCTTAAAAATCATAGTTTATGTGTGTTATCATGGCAGCAAACCTGCATAATCTTTTCCCATATTAATCATATAGGGAATAGGCAAACTCCTTTATTTATGGACAGATGTTGATGAAAGTTGGTATAATTGGTTAAAATAAAAATTATTTATGGTATAAATGACTACTTTCAGTGTTCCTCACAGCAGCTAACCTGCACACTCTTTCCCATGTTAATCTTATGGAGAATAGGCAAATAATTCTCATGTTTATGGATTTTTTTTTAACTTGTCATTATTTTTATATAGATTTGGAAATTCGCTGAGTACGCAGGTCTGCTGCGAAGGGGGTATTTAAATATGTTATCTAAAAAAAATTTAAATTACCCATGAAAAACGCAAAAACCCCAATTTTTGAGTACGAAATCCCTCCAAACGACTATTGTTTTTTGACCTCTTGGCACCTTGAAACAAAAAAATAACATGGTCACGGGTCTAAGTCTTGCCATGAGACCTACGGTAATAACTTCTTCACTATGGGAAATTCGCTAAAAATAGAACAAATAGTGCCAGTACTCGTGATGTCCAAAAAGAAAATATGTCCATAAAAACAAGTTATACATTGAATTTTTACAAATTTCGAGTAAAAATGGAATTAGTTTTTCAAAGGAATGTTGAAATGTTATCGATTTATCTTTATTTATTTTTTCTTCGGGAAGAAATATTCCAGTAGGAGTTAGATGTGATTCCAACAAGTATATTAATTAAATTTCACCTACCGACGCATTTTGAATTGATTGCTTCATTATTCTAGTTGAATATAATTTTGAGGTTGAGCATTTAAGTGGGACTGGCATTTATTACTAAGGTGATTTATACCGAAATAATAGTGGGTACATCGTTATAAATTTATTCTCTATTTCCATCAACATGTATAAGGTCTCGTCGTAAAATTCCCAGCTACGGTTTTTACCAAAGCGTTTCCAACACTTCATCAATCCCGCGTGTCTGCTCGAAATCATTACAGTACTCGCGCTGTCGGTTGATGTGGATTGATGCGATCTTGCGGCAAGCTTGCCAGCTGATGTTGCTGAAATACTTCTTACGGATAAACTGTGTTGTATAGTAGGGTTACTACTAACGACTGGGGCGGTGGCGTCGTCCTGTAATCCAGCTACTTGGAAGTCACGAATTGTGGATAGTTGTGAGCGATGGTTGGTGGATGTAGTGTTCTCTTGTGTGGATTAACGTCCGCACTCTTGAGTACTACGTTAATCCACCCAGAGCATCCTTATAATAAGACCAGTTCGTAATTTAGAGGCAGTAGTTCGGATTCAACGTTAAACTGTAGGTCCCTTAGACTGTTGGACTATCAATTAATCAGTGGTAGGCATCTTGAATTTTAGTCCCGTATGGGCAATGTTAAATTCTGGCTGAACATACCTTCACTTTGGCCTAGACCGTTTCAATATGTTCAATATGTTCAAAGATTTAACTTGATATAAAAACAAAACAAACAAACAAAATATTCCTGGATTTTGTTTTTACATTAAGTTAAATTTTTGAACATATTGAAAAGGTCATGCCCTTGAGCCACATCTCATCAATGTACTTCCAAAGTTTTACATCGATACTTTGATAATTAACGCCACTACAGACGCCAAAGTGAAGGTATGTTCCGCCAGAATTTAACATTGTTCGTACGGGACTAAAATCCAAGATGGCTACCATTGATGCAGACTCTTAACAGTCCTGTCGAAGGAACATGTCAGCCTTAGTCAGTAACAAGACTACCAGATCGCGCCACAATCATTTTACACTCAATCCTCATTCATACTTGCCTTAAAATACCTACCCGAACGAACTAACATTCAAACCACCGTGTTATAGTGTTGTGGATGACGTCTCTTCACTACATTAGTGTCGAGGATTTTTTTATTCCTTTTTGGTATTCGACGTCAAAATGAATCTATAAGGTCCGAAAGCAGTGGTCTTCAGCCCCAAATATAGGATCACAGAATGATATTTAAACCTTTATTTTTAGTAACATTTAAACTTCTGTTAGCTTACAAACTGATGAACAGTGGTAATAAACTGACTTACCTCTAAACATTTACCATGATATCTGTTGTACTCTTAACCTGGTAGTTTCGTTTAAGAATAAATGTGACACAGCCGTCTGAAACTAATGAACCGTTGATTAACCTTTATTTATTCTCGTTAAGTCCAACCGTTATACCGCCTATTTTTGTTTGAGCCTTCCATAGCAACGTGACCATTAACTTATGACTGGGACGGTGGCGTCGTCCTGTAAACCAGCTACTTGGAGGTCACGAATTGTGGATAGTTGTGAGCGATGATCGGTGGGTGTGGTGTTATCTTGTGTGAATAAACGTATGCACTATTGAATTATACGTTAATCAGAGGCAGTGGTTCGAACCCCAGGTTAAACTGTAGGTCCCTTAGATATGCCATTGACTGTTGGGCTATTAATTAACAGTTCTGTCTTAGGAAAATGCCAGTCTTAGTCAGTGTCAAGACTACAAGATCGCGCCACAATCATCCTACACTCATTTCTCATTCATACTTGGCTTAAAATACCTACTTAGTTAGGTTGTCATTTCAGTAATCTAATCTAACCTACGAAATATGAGTTTTTTTAGACCGTTACTAAGTGGTAAGCCTTATCAGATAACAGATAACCGCCTTTATATGACTAGTATTATCAACGATTTCCTCGAAGCGACTTTGTTGCATCCGCACGGTTACACGATGATTGTCATTATAATTAACATTCCTGATTAATTAATCAGATTAGTTATCAGTAGTAAATTTAAAAATGACATCTAACCCTCCACACCCACCAGTCATTCATTTCGGAGGCCATTCTAATTCAAGGAGGTCGAGTTATAATATTTGTAAACGAATTTTTGGTTTCGGTGGATAGTACGCTGACTCACGATTTTATCGGATGCAGTAACATAGAATTAAAGTTATCAAAAGCGGTCATAATCTTTTATAAATAATGACCCCATAATATTCAATTAAATAGATTGCCGTTTCAAGAGAAGTATTATAGACTTTTATAAGTCCTTTTTGGTGTGTCTTTATCGAATTGTGTTTGTGTTGGCTATTGTCATTCACTTGCGTAATGAAATTAACTGCAACACAATTAGTCAGTGTCATTTTTGTAACTTTGCGATGAGGAACGGTCCAGCCCTTGGTCCTTGGTAATGCTGATTAGATACTGCCCGCGTTCTATCTCTGTACCTCTGTCTTATTGTGCTGGTAGGTTTACCTTTCGTTTGTTCTGAATTGAATTCAATAAATGATTTTTACGTATTTAGTTTAAATAGTCTTCCTTGTGTCTTGGTGACTTTGCTTCACTTATTCGCTCCTAATTCTTGGAAGATTAGATTAGATTATTGAAATTGCGACTCTACCACAAGCCAAGTATGAATGAGGATTGAGTGTGAGTTGATTGTGGCGCGATCTTGTAGTCTTGTTACTGACTAAGGCTCACATATTCCTTAGACAATTCGTGACCTCCAAGTACCTGGATTACAGGACGACGCCTCCGTCCCAGTCCCATAAGAGGTGTATCACCTCCAGTTTGAAATGTCCAAGAGGAATTATTCTGACTCCAGGATGAGTCCTAAACACCCAGCAGCATACAAATTTTATTTGGGAAGGGTGGTGTATTTCAACTATCCGCTAAGAATGAGGAAGAAAGCCCATGAATGCTGAAGGCTTCTTGATGCAACTTTGTCTCTAATGCTCCAGTCGAGCTTGCTTGTAATCAATCCACGGTGTCACCGGCGGTACGGAGAAACCTTTGAAGGATCAGCAATACCTAGAAGGACGAGTGTGTGTCGTGTTGGCGCCTCGCAGAAGGACCTGGGCTCGGGGCTTCTGTCTGTCTCCGCCTCGCGAACACTGCACTCGTAAACACATGATGCAACAGGGCGAGCGCCCGACCGTGGCGGAGCCGCCCAGCCGACGACATCCGATAGGCCTACACGATACGACCGCCTCGCAGGCGCCCCGGAGGGTTGGGCGAACTGATACAGTCTGCGGATTTTACTCTATACGGGAAAGGTGGAAAACTTTGTACGTTGCTTATCGTAGCCGGTGTAGAAATCACTCACATCGGGTAATTTTTGGAGGTTATTTGGGAAACGTGGGAATCTTTTATTTTAGTGAATTTACCATAGGGAAGAAGCTATTACCGTAGGTCTCATGGCAAGACTTAAGCCCCGGACCATGGTTGAGTTTTTCATATGTAATTTAAAATTGTTTTTAAATTTTTTCTCTATCATTAGAATCAGTTTTGCCCTCTAACGGTTATGGAGATATAAAAAATTCTTAACACAATACTTTGTATTTTGGGGCTCCAATGTTTAAAAAGGATAAGTTAAAAAATTAATATTTCACTTATCAATCTATATTTTGGATGAAACCTGGTATTTAGCTTCATGTGATGAGATCCATCCATTTATGCTTAAAAATCATAGTTTTTGTGTTTATTATTGCAGCAAACCTGCATACTCTTTTCCCATGTTAATCGTAAAGGGAATAGGCAATCTCGCTTATTTATTGACATATGTTAATGAAACTAGGTATAATTGGTCAAAGTAAAAATTGTTTACGATAGAAACTCCTACCCCCAGTGTTTCTTACAGCGGCAAACCTGCATAGACCTGCCAATGTTATCTCTTTCTCATATTTATCGACAGATAATGATAAAACTTGTCATAAATCATTATTATTATGTTATGGATTTGGAAGTTCGCTGAGTACGTAGGTCTGCTGTGACGGGGGTATTTTTGTAATGCTATCAGAGCAAAAGTGGGGATTATTTTAACCGCTGCTTAACATCCACGTTTATGTAACAGGATTAAACCATTATGGAGGAATGAGTGTGGCAAAGTTTGCATTTTGAATTAATTTTAAGGAACTTAAGAGTCTGCATCAGTGGTAGGCATCTTGAATTTTAGTCCCGTAAGGGCAATGTTAAATTCTGACGGAACACACCTTCATTTTGGCGTGTGTAGTGGCGTTAATTATCAAAGTATCAATGTAAAACTTTGGAAGTACATTGAAGAGATGTGGCTCAAGGGTATGACCTTTTCAATACGTTCAAAAATTTTAACTTGATATAAAAACAAAAATCCAGGAATATTTTACAAAATAAATCATTATTAATTTTTTATTGAGAGCGAAAATAAGAAGTTCTGTAAGGTGGTGCCCTGGAGGACTGTAATACCTTTAATTTGATACCTTTTCCGTTAATTTATGACAATAGGTCAAGGAGATATAGGCGCCAGAATTTAACATTGCTCTTACGGGACTAAAATCCAAGATGTACCACTGATGCAGACTCGTAAATTCGTTTGATATAACTTTGGTCACAAGGATATTTACTTTTATTCTCGAATAATCAATGGATACAATATACAAAATCCATCTACATGCCTTTGTGATTTTTAACCCTAGAACCCCTAATACTTGTTTACTCTTACAAGAAGTGTCCCCCCTTCGGTGCAGTAAGAGTGGCAAAGCCCCACAGGTACTCCAAGGTCCTCCAGTTCCGGGCGGACGTGGAAGTGACCGACCGCTGCCCGCGTGCTCCTATCTCACCATCAACCTTGGACTGGGGTTCCTGTCACTCGGCGTGCGATCGTGAGCTGCCTTCAGATCGGCTCCGGGAAACCGAAGGAAGTGCCGACCTCGAGGAAACGCCTCATGACAGATTGGTCAACGTATAGCTCGAAATCTACACTCCAATAGCCTAAGTTGGCCATCTTACTTGGTTGTTTATAGAAATTGTGTACATTAAACAAAAGCTCACACATTATATACGTCCTTTGGCTATGCGGTGTGGCAGACTCCCCTTTTGTTTCTTCTGGGGATTGACTCCCAGCTAAGCCTGAACACCCAGTCTTATCAGAGCTCTTTTGGAAAGGCGTATCTCCACTTATTATCACAATATTCTGCAGAATCTTTAAAATTCATTATGGCGTTAGTTATTAATTATTCAATATCTTTTATTGGACCTTTTCAACGCGTCTGTGTTTTTAACTACACAACGTTTCTGTAGGTGGAAAAACTCTTCCCGTTTTCAAGTGATAACCTAATAATTTACATTAAAAACTGAATGTTTAAAGTTACAGATATTACCTATAACATGATGTAAATGACTTTTAAACTAAACTACGTCAATTACTAGGAAATCACTTGAAAACGGGAGGAGTTTCTTCACCTCCAGAAACGTTGTGTAAAAACACAGACCCGTTGGAGAAGTCCAATAAAATATATTGAATAACAATATTCTGATTTCATACAAACCCCAACGTGTCTTAATTTGACAATTGACGTTTGAAGAGGTTTTAACTTTGATCTTTTGTAACTGATAATCCAAGATGGCGTAGGTACTGGAGACTCTGAAGTTGTAACACGTTTTCTGTGCTTGGTACAAGGTGCTCAACGTAACGTCATAACCCCGGGTCAGCTACTTTTCTCGTTGCAATTTCGGCCAATTTTCGCGGTCGGTACAAGATCAGTTTCCAACTCACCCGAGGCAGTCTGGAGCTTTCATCTCCAAACATGCTTTCACGCGTTTAAACTACATGTAATCCCTCCGCACATAAAATGATATGCGTTAACCAAAAGTTCATAAATTTCTGTACGGATATTCAGATATACTGTATTCAACTTTCTATAGTCTACCCCACATAATATTGTATCCTTTCGTGATCTAATGTAAGGTCAACGTACCCTACATCTATAGGTGCAAAAATTAATTCACAGCACAATCAATTACTAATGACGATCGGCTCGGAATCGAACCGAAGTCTCTCGGACTGTGAGATGAGTCCGTTGTCGTAGCAGCAGCCATGTTAACAACAATACTGGGATGATGGTGACGTCCTGTAATCCAGCTACTTGGAGGTCACGAATTGTGGATAGTTGTGAGCGATGGTCGGTGGGTGTAGTGTTCTCTTGTGTGGATTAACGTCCGCACTACTGAATACTACGTTAATCCCCAAAGACCATCCTCATGATTAGACCAATTCGTAATTCAGAGGCTGTGGTTCGGATTCCACGTTAAACTGTAGGTCCCTCAGTTGTCATCGGCTTTTGGGCTATTAATCAACAGTCCTGTCTAAGGAACATGTCAGTAAGAAGACTACAAGATCGCGCCACAATCATCTTACACTCAATCCTCATTCAGACTTGGCTTAAAATACCTACCTTGCGGTATGGTTGCCATTTCAATAATCTAATCTAATACTTGAAAGTTTGAAATGACCAGATTTAGACGACTTTATCAAATAAAATATTAAAATCCCTCAAATATTTCAAATTATTGAAAAAAGTAAACTAATCGATTCACTCGAAATTGTCAACATGTCTTTTTACAGATTTATGTAAGATTCGTTAAAGATTTAAAATGTTTCCCTACGCAATCTTAGTATTTTGAACAATTATTTCCCTAGCTTTTTTGGGGGTTATCACTCATGTTTTTAAGATAGGCCTATTATATAAAAATAGTAAAATAAAAGCAGGCTAACATTAAATTTTAATATTGATACTGGTGTTTTGTTTTGTCGTATGTTTTCTTCTCTCGTAATAATTTACACAAGAGAACACTACATCCACCGACTATCGCTCACAACTATCCACAATTCGTGACCTCCAAGAATCTAGACTACAGGACACACCACGTCAACCCAGTCAAAATTAGAATTACGTTAAACTGTTGGTCCCTTAGGTATGCCATTAGACTGTCCATCAACCTTAGTCAGTACAAGACTACAAGATCGCGCCACAATCATCTTACACTCGTTTCTCTTTCATACTTGGATTATAATACCTACCTGCGTAGGTCGTTATTTCAAATGGTAATCTAATCTATTAGAGAACGTTTTTGACATTTTGATGTGCAAATATCGAACTACAAATTCGCGTCGTATTAATAAATACTAGAAAAGGAGTTAGATTGTCAACTTGTCATTGTTGTCACAATGATGGATTATATCCTGTTGGTTGTCAAACAATACAATAACAATGCAGTAATAAAACAACACTTGCAGAAAAGAACCATGCAAACTAGTTTTGCCTCATGACAATCTCTCTTGTAAGTTTGCAACAATAACTTAATGTGTTCTCACCATTAGTTTGACTAACTTACGTCCCGCGCCGTGTCATAGAAGAGGAACATTCCTGTTGATAACTTGAAGTAGCATTTTATCGCAGCCGTGTTCAGCATAATATACCACGAAATCTTGAATTTATCGTTATAGTTTTAGAGTGGCACGAACTTTCCTATTAAGAAACTTCACCGCCAGTAAAACGTTCCGTAGCGTTGAATTAGTTCAGCAACTCTTCGTTAGGGAATAATGAATTTATGTGGAGAGCGCGCGCAATGTTCCTATGAAGTGGAAACATTCTGTGTCCATGCAATGTGATATCGCAACTGAATATCGTATCGATCATGTTTGTCACGATATTGAAATTAGATTAGATTTTTGAAATGGCAACAGTACCACAAGGTAGGTATTTTAAGCCAAGGAATGAGGATTGAGTGTAAGATGATTGTGGCGTGATTTTGTAGTCTTGTTACTGACTAAGGCTAAAATGTTTCTTAGACAGGACTGTTAATTAATAGCTCAACAACCAATGGTAACTAAGGGACCTACAGTTTAACGTGGAATCCGAAACACATCCTGTGAATTACGAATTGGTCGAATTATGAGGATAGTCTTTTGCGGATTAACGTAGTAGACGTTAATCCACACATCCACCGACAATCGCTGACAACCATCCACAATTCGTGATATCACCTCGCGAGCGATATCAAGAGTTAATACAGTTTCAATTAATTAATTGTCATAATAGTTGCCCCTAATAATACTTTTCAAATATTTTCCATTAATGATGATCGTAAAAATATCGTATCGTTGCTATTGCATAGTGATAAGGAAACGAATCCAGTAGGACAATACAGGGAGTACTATACTTGTCTTCTTCTCGATAATCGATTTGCACCAATTAATTTGAAATATCGTATCTTACATGGTGTAACACGACACGACACTAAGGGACCGTTTTCATGCTTGGATGTTGCATGCTTGATGGTGTGGAATCGATTGTTATGTTACAACGATCGATTCGTATCGATTTAATCGAAATATCGTTTTGCCCCCTGGGATAAATTGATATTCTAATTACATGTTTGGAGGTCGCTTTCACTGCACCATTCCAGTGAACAGCTCCTTCGATTGTTCATGTTTCCAACAGTTCTTATGTGACGATTCCAAAATATCGTATCGTCCTCATCGAAACCAATACTCAGGTCGCAAGCACACTCCAAATCGATATGTCGGTTCACTGCACTATCGATTGTTACTGTCGATATGTTAATTTTATCGAAATATTGTATCAAAGTATCGCATTGTTGTGTGTAGTAGCGTACACAACCGATACTGAGGTCGCATGCACACTCCACAGCGGTATGTCGGTTCACTGCACTATCGATTGTTACTGTCGATATGTTAATTTTATCGAAATATTGTATCAAAATATCGCACGGTTGTGTGTAGTAGCGTACACAACCGATACTGAGGTCGCACGCACACTCCACATCGGTATGTCGGTTCACTGCACTATCGATTGTTACTGTCGATATGTTAATTATCGAAATATTGTATCAAAATATCGCACGGTTGTGTGTAGTAGCGTACACAACCGATACTGAGGTCGCATGCACGCTCCACATCGGTATGTCGGTTCACTGCACTATCGATTGTTACTGTCGATATGTTAATTATCGAAATATTGTATCAAAATATCGCATTGTGTGTAGTAGCGTACACAACCGATACTGAGGTCGCACGCACACTCCACATCGGTATGTCGGTTCACTGCACTATCGATTGTTACTGTCGATATGTTAATTTTATCGAAAATTGTATTAAAATATCGTATTGTTGTGTGTAGTAGTGTACACAACCGATACTGAGGTCGCATGCACGCTCCACATCGGTATGTCGGTTCACTGCACTATCGATTGTTACTGTCGATATGTTTTATCGAAATATTGTATCAAAATATCACACGGTTGTGTGTAGTAGCGTACACAACCGATACTGAGGTCGCACGCACACTATAGCGGTATGTCGGTTCACTGCACTATCGAACGCTCGCGTTCTCGGGTCGACATTCTCGTTGTTATTCATCCATGGTAATTGGCCTGGTAATTCTGTGCCGCGCCGTGTTCCGTATAATATTACGGCCTGTGAAATTCATTTGCCGACCTTCACGGCTGGTAACGACGCCATTCGACGTTTTCTCATCTGCTGAATGGAAATTTTGAAAAGTGATGCAGATTATTAAAACGTGTTTACGTCACGTGCAGTTGGTTTTGCACACTTTTGAAATCGATCGATTTGGTGGAAATTTTTGATTTTGTGTTAATTGTTTAGTTATGTTTAATTATTTCGGTTCATCAAGTCTTCCGGATAGAGGGGAAATCAAGGATTCGTGGGAACGAAGAAGGTAGCAAGTCATATGGTCATGCAGGCCCCGAGGAAGATTCAGTTTGATCTAAAAGTAACCTAACAAGGTCACTTAAACCCCCGCATTATATTTTCTTTGTCACGTAAGCTATTTTGATCGCCACACAAGCGTTACATTGTGGTCTCTGATCAATTGCGTTACTGTGATCGTCACTGTGTGCAGGGTGTGTGCGGGGAAGTGTTGGGGTAGTCCCGATCAATATCTGAGCACTCACGTCAGCTCCAGACACTGGACGATGCGGGGATCGCAATACTAACGACCCTCTAACCACCCATTGAGGACAGTAATTATCCAACGTAGTCATACTAAACGATATTTCCATGACCATCGTTGGTCTCAGTATGTGACGGTTATGTCAAACATACTTTCGCAAAACTTGTACTTAAACGGGTAGAAATCTTTTTGAAAATAAGCTAACGATAAATATAGATTAAACATTAGATTAGATCATTGAAAAGGCAATCTTACTACAATATAGGTATTTTAAGCCAAGGTTGAATGAGGATTGAGTGTAAGATGATTGTGGTGCGATCTTGTAGTCTTGTTACTGACTAAGGCTGTCATTTCCTTTAGGCAGGACTGCTAATTAATAGCCCAACAGACGATGGCAACTAATGGACCTACAGTTTAACGTGGAATCCGAACCTCGGCCTCTGAATTACGAATTGGTCTAATCATGAGGATGGTCTTTACGGATTAACGTAGTATTCAATAGTGCGGACGTTAATCCACACAATAGAACACTACGCCCACAACTATCCACAATTCGTGACTTCCAAGAAGCTGGATTACAGGACGACGCCACCGTTCTAATCTTAGGTAGGTATCGAACAAACATACGTTATGGTGTGAGAGTCATCGGTTACCATTTGAATTTGAACTCTTTCATAAATAATTTAGTTTTTATCGCGTGTATCGTGGCAGTATATTCTAAAGGAGTCCGACTTAATCTGAATTCGATTACAATAGCTTCAGATTACATAGTTAATGTACTGAAAACATTTGTAAAAAGTGTTATGCATGATGTTAAGAGTCTGCATCAGTCGTAGCCATCTTGGATTTTAGTCCCGTAAGAGCAATGTTAAATTCTGGCGCCTATATCTCCTTGACCTATTGTCATAAATTAACGGAAGAGGTGTCAAATTAAAGGTATACAGTCCTCCAGGGCACCACCTTACAGAACTTCTTATTTTCGCTCTCAATAAAAAAATAATAATGATTTATTTTGTAAAATATTCCTGGATTTTTGTTTTTATATCAAGTTAAATTTTTGAACATATTAAAAGGTCATGCCCTTGAGCCACATCTCATCAATGTACTTCCAAAGTTTTACATTGATACTTTGATAATTAACGCCACTACAGACGCCAAAGTGAAGGTATGTTCCGCCAGAATTTAACATTGCTCTTACGGGACTAAAATTCAAGATGGCTACCACTGATGCAGACTCTTTAGAATCCTTCCTAAAAATACATAATAAATGAACTACGCCTTTATCTCAGTAGAGGCATAAATCTTAATTTTAATTTGGTCAGCGTAAGGTATAAAATTACGAGGCGATATTAAAAAACCACATAGTTTTGCAGTAGCAAAACTATTTTATTGCGGATTAAACATAAATAATTAATAGGTTTAATATTAATTATAATTGAGAGTGCAGTTTTTCATTCCTATATAAACTATGAAACATAAAATGTGCATTTTCTCATAAATAAATGAACTGGAGGCTGTACACATAACACCTGTGTGTACGTGGTTTTTGACATGGATAAATCTTAGCTTTGGGGGGGTTGTTGGCAATTAACAGTGACGTCATTTGCTTAGTGACGTCATATGACTATATCGATAGCTGTTTAGAGGAACCGAAATCATTCCGTTTAGACATATTCATGATCCAACCTATTTCCCAGAGGGAAGTAAATACAATTAGATTAAATTATTGTAATAGCGACCATACCAAAAGGTAGGTATTTTAAGCCAAGTGTGAATGAGGATTGAGTGTAAGATGATTGTGGCGCGATCTTGTAGTCTTGTTACTGACTAAGGCTGACATGTTCCTTAGACAGGACTGTTAATTAATAACCCAACAGCCGATGACAACTAAGAGACCTACAGTTTAAAGTGGAATCAATTTTTTACAAGACTTTGGAATTCATGTTTAATAATTCTTTAGTATTTCTTTGTCTTTCTGAAGCGATGCTTTTTTCAACACGTGTAACATTCATGGATGGACTGGACATGTAGAGAAAGCATTTGTTCCGGCTTACATTTACATGTGGAGGATTTACATTCACTCGACCCTTGACCTTTGAAACGGTGGCCGAGCATGTTGTGCTCCATTGTTCTCCAATTTATTGAAATCATTTTGGGTAAAAATTCGAAAACTGGAGTTTCGTAGCTAACCGTGTTATATTTTACAGGAATGAATGTAATCACAGTGGAACAGTCTATATGTACAAGCCGTAGAATCGTCCCAGTATTGCATTACGCAAGTTCACTTTGTAACTGGAAAGCTTTTAGCTTGATTGTGTGCCATAACTAAGTTACATGCGCGATGGAAATATTCCCGCTCGTCTTTCGATGGTTAAACAACTATTGAAACTGAATCTAATTTCACGCTCACTTGTACAACTCACTTGCCGTTCGACTGCTCTACGTCATAGTGTATTTATGGACCCAGTAAAGTGGCACTCCGATCATTGTTGAAGTTGTACACAGGAAAGCACGGGTTTGTATGGTGAGGAAACTCAAAACTCATCCAGATTTTTAGCGAATTTCCCATAGGGAATAAGCAATTGCCGTAGGTCTCATGGTAAGACTTAAGTGGGACCATGTTATTTTTTGTATTTAGGTGCCCAGAGACTAAAAACAATAGTCGTTAAAATTTTTATAGATATGTGTGTCTGTAAACACGATAACTCTCTTAAAAATGGTCCGATTGAGACCAAATTTGGTAGAAACATTCGTACATTCCTAAATTTGCTCGGACGAGTTCGTAATCCAGACATATCGGTCGATCGGAACAGGTAGTTTGGGGGGTTTTGTACCCCAAAAATGGGTTTTTTTTTGTGATTTTCCATGTAATTTTTAAAATTTGCAAATTGTATCGTTAACCATTAGAATCAGCTTAAATAGCTACACAATTTGAAATATAATAAAAAATAGGCAATATAAATAGGAAAATAGGCAAACTCCTTATGTCCTGATAATGATAAAACTTGATATATGGTCAGAATAAACATACGTTTATTGTATAAATTGATACTTTTAGTGTTTCTCACAGCAGCAAACCTGCATACTCTTTCCCATGTTAATGTTATGGAGATTAGGCAAATGCTCTAATTTATCAACAGGTATTGATTGATCAATCTTGTCACATACTTTTGTACTATTATTCTCATATTATTGATTTGGAAATTCGCTGAGTACTGCTGCGACTGGGGTATATTTACTCTGCATGATTGATTAATTCTGAAAGCTATATCTACTTGTATCTCCAAGCGAGAGAAGTAGCTAAACCTCTAGGGTCATCTAAACGGAAAATATCCAATAGATTAGTTTATTCAATTCGTGGCGACAGTGAAGTACTTTATTACTCGTTCAGACAAATACTTTCCGTTTAGACCACATTCGAGTACTGCAGTTCGACGAGGGCTACAAATACGAGCAGACAAGACTTCGCAATGATTATAATTTGTGGACAATTCACTTGCAAGATATAAATGAACTTAACTTGACAACTGTTTGATCAATTTAAGAGCGCGTTCAGTATCATAGTTGGATAAGCATATTCAAGTGCCGAAGAAGCAAAGAAGAATAGAAACCTTGACCGTCCAAGACTTGACAAGTCTACTGTATCCCAATTTGTATGATTATTCGCACAGAGCACGTTCAGTATTATAGTTCGTTGAGGTCAAGTAACATGGTGTCTAGCAACAGGAAAAGTTGGGAATTTAAAACTGTATTAAAAAGTTAGGAAATTTCTACATTGGTCAGGGAAATTGCTATTTTGTAAAGGATTCAGAACTTACAAATTTTGCAAAACTGGCTGCATCCAGCAGGAAAACCTGAGTTGGTGAGTTTATTTATATAGATGGCGGCCGTTATTCTTTCTTCTTTCTACTCATCATCGAGGCGGTTTGGAGGTGAATGAATAGTGATTGTCGATGTATGCCGGGTATTTTTCTGATTCGCTGTCCAATTATATGATTCTGTTTATTTGTGCATTTTAATTTAACAATACGATTTCGTGTGTGAATGAGTTCATTGAATAGATACTGATTTTGTGTTTATTTTTTAACGGTTTCTCCATGTTGTATTTAAAACTAAGCCGGTAGTTACGCATGTTTTTAGTCAGGGGAAAATCAGGGAATTCCCTTATGATGACTTGCTACACACCCTGAGTAACTAACAAAGAGGAATTTTCGGAATGTGTCTTGACCGTTCAAGAAGATCAGGGTTTCACGTGTGGCAAAGATCAGACGGTAATGTGCGGTAAACGCTCGTGACCAGACGGTTGAGAGAGAAAGGGCGGAGAAATGCTGGGGGAGATGAGTAAAGGAGAAAGTCCGAACGGCAGACTCCCGCCAGACAGAATCGATAAAGTGGGCGGGGCGGCCCCGGGGGTGCACCGTCACCACACCGCCGGCCGGCACCGTCCGGGTACCGGAGATGGAGAGTTTCTGTCCGGATAACCGAATGCTTCTGTCTCAGCTGTTAGTTAGGCTTATTAAGAGTCTGCATCAGTTGTAGCCATCTTGAATTTTAGTCCCGTAAGAGCAATGTTAAATTCTGGCGGAACATACCTTCACTTTGGCGTCTGTAGTGGCGTTAATTATCAAAGTATCAATGTAAAACTTTGGAAGTACATTGATGAGATGTGGCTCTATCTCCAATGGTTACCGAGATATTAAAAAATCTAAACACAGTACGTTGTATTTTGGGGCTCCAATGTTAATCTTATGGAGGCTAGGGAAAAATTAATATTTCCCATATCAATCAATATTTTTGGATTAAACTTGGTATTTACCTTCATGTTGTTGATATTACCCGTTTATGCTTAAAAATCATAGTTAACGTGTTTATCATGGTAGCAAACCTGCATACTCTTTTCCCATGTTAATCATACGGGGAATAGGCAAACTCCTTTATTTATGGACAGATGTTGATGAAATTTGGTATAAATGTTAAAAATAAAAACTGTTTGTTGTAGAAATGCCTACTTTCAGTGTTCCTCACAGCAGCAAACCTGCACACTCTTTCCTATGTTAATCTTATGGAGAATAGGCGAATAATTCTCATGTTTATGGACAGATTTTTATAAAAGTTGTCATATATTATTATTATTATATTATTGATTTGGAAATTCGCTGAGTACGCAGGTCTGCTGCGACGGGGGTATTTAATAATTGTAAATTCATGTACAAAATGTGTATGGAAATTAATTAATACTAGCCAAAGTACCCGTTCTTCGCACGGGTTAAAAAGGCTGAAAGGTGTATGCTGATCTACTGATACATTTAAGTTATTGTTAATTAATTCTTCATTGTTTACAAAATGACAAAACACGAGTGTCTACAACATTTCAAAGTAACATCTGTCAAATATTGGGAGAGGATAAGGATTAACGTAATAGAGACAGTCGTCGGAAAAAACTTAAAATCTACCATTCCACTATTTCAAATAATTTACTAATTTCGATCCAGCAGTTTATCTGTAAAATCAACTTTATTTCTTCTTCTTCCCGGACTTTCAAAATATAGTGCAAACGGATGTTGTCATTAGAAAATGTAATCATTGAAACCTAGGACGGTCACGGCAGCTCTTTCTTCTTCTTCTTCCCGAACTGTCAAATTTTAGTGTTCACAGCTGTTGACATTCAAGTAATTTTATGTTTTCATTCTTTGAAAATATAACATTGAAATTTAGGACGTTTATGGGGCGTAGCCCGAGGGGATTTTAAGGTAACTAATATGCCTATGTGTTGCATGAGTTTAAGATCTACATTTGTGTAAAATTTCAAACTGTTTGGTTCAGTATTTTTCGCATTTACTTGCCACAACAAACCCACAAACAAACATACAGAAACCACCTCTTCTTTATAATATTATAGATTACGTAACAAGTCTTGATCGACACATCTACATATACTTGCACTATGTATCGATTTCGTCCCACTTGTGGAATGTTTTACTCACGAACAGAGTATTGATATCACTGTTACGTGCGGTTTGTTACAGAACCTTTCAAGCTAGTTTTACTCCGTTCTGTCATTCACGAAGTGTCCGGTGTTGAGTTGCTTGCGGTGGGAAATGCAACGTAACTGGAGACCAGAGTCGGTCGCAGCCCAAGGCCCACGGCGAAGCAACTGCGCACTTTCCTCTCCTGAAGCCTTGCAAAAGACTAAACAACCTTTGTTATCCAATACTGCGGGTTAGATGTATGAGACGGTTTTCGTCACATTATAAAAAAAACAAGGTCCCAAATGCAAAATAAAACACGCTAAGAAAAAAGTTCGAAAGGAAGAGTTTTGGATTGACAAAATAATTTGACCGAAGCTGGAAGACACAAAAAATACAAATATTTTTTCATGGCAACATAATAAATATTGAATAAAGTGACTTTTTAAGTAATACAAGCAAGTTAAGAGTCTGCATCAGTGGTAGCCATCTTGAATTTTAGTCCCGTAAGAGCAATGTTAAATTCTGGCGGAACATACATTCACTTTGGCGTCTGTAGTGGCGTTAATTATCAAAGTATCAATGTAAAACTTTGGAAGTACATTGATGAGATGTGGCTCAAGGGCATGACCTTTTAATATGTTCAAAAATTTAACTTGATATAAAAACAAAAATCCAGGAATATTTTACAAAATAAATCATTATTATTTTTTTATTGAGAGCGAAAATAAGAAGTTCTGTAAGGTGGTGCCCTGGAGGACTGTAATACCTTTAATTTGACACCTCTTCCGTTAATTTATGACAATAGGTCAAGGAGATATAGGCGCCAGAATTTAACATTGCTCTTACGGGACTAAAATCCAAGATGGCTACCACTGATGCGGACTCTTAAGACAATTTTTACAAATAACAATCTGTTCGTTACTATTTGCAAAGAAAACCAGTCGTTAATTATCGTTCAATACTTTGAAGAATGAAAACCCAAACGGTTTTGGGGAATTTATTAGGTTTGAATGGTAGGCACCAGAACAATCTTTCATGCAAACATACGTTCTGCTGAAGCATCAACAACGAAGTGCAAAAATATATATTTTCTGTAAATCATTTCCAGGAGTATACACAGAGTTTTACATTTCAGGGAGCTCTTTAAGGTCTTGTCGGTGACTTTGGGCGGTGCGGGAAAGCAATAACGATACATTTATGGTTGTTTTATGACGTACTTGTGTCAGCTTTACAGACGACATTGTGAGATATGGCGACCGTAAATGTACCCGATATTCAATAAGTTGCTACGGCACGAAAATATTCTGCTTCGCAGTCTGTAGTAACTTTCGTGCTTCATAAATCATAGTTTCGTTTATCTTTATTTACTTTCAAGGCTTTTGATTTGAAGCATGCCAATAATGGATTGATTTGTAACCGGTTGAACGCATTTCAATTAAAAGTTTATATGCAGTTTGTTAAATACAGTATTGTGTTTTAGTACAGTATTACTGTTGTGTTCAGAATAACCAATTTGTATTGTCGATCAATGATTTAGTAATACACGTTTTTATCGTTGCAGTTTTAATTTACAAACGGAATACTAATCATTAAATGTTTACATTCTTTAATAATGGATTATGTATATAATTAATGAAGGAGTTTTCTAGAAGGATGTGTCTCTAGGAGGAATTGAAGTTGCATATACGAGTTGAACAAAGTAGGAAAAGTAAGGGCCCAAACACCGAACCCTGGGGGACACCGTCACGTTCACTTGCTACAACTTGCTGCTCAAGGTTTACGTCATCATGCTTATTATTTTCTCCTCTTTTTGACTTGTAAGTAAGTAAATGGTGGATTTCATTTTATATATTTTGTTCTGAAATTCATTTCGGTTGTTGCAATTTGGCCAGTGTCACTTTCCGCTCTTGGTTTAAGATGGACGCCTCTGTCAGTTCCGCTTCTGCAGGTGCCATTTCTCTGTTGTCGAGGTCAGTGTTGGCAGCTGGCGAGCGCTGGCGCCGCGACGCTGTATTGGCGGCCCGGCGACATATTTTCGATTCTCGCACGCACGTTTAATGTTGTTTACCGCCAGTAACATTATCGCACAATGCCCGGCGACCCTCTTCGCGTGAGGCGCGCTCGTTTATCGAAACACTTGTTTTGACGTTTTAAGTTTGTTTACGTGTGAATTTTTCTTGGCGTCACTTTCTTCTGTATTTCTAGAACTGTGTCGGATATATTTGTGCAAAGATTTTGTTCGGGTGTTGTTTTAGAAATTCCCTTTGATCTCGGTTTATTCCTGTTCCATTTGTCCGCGTTGAATAGGTACTTGGTTTTAATCAGCCCAGTTTTTGGCACAAGCTGTTTTAAGTGAATTTTTGAATTTTCAAGGGATTGTTCGATTGACTGGTGTGTCGAAAAATTTATCAAAATTGATTCAATTTCATAAATTGAATTTTTGAAATTGAGTGCAGAATGGTAATACAGAAAAGATTGAAATCTGAGTCAACTACAGTATTGGACGAGAGAGAAGTTCTGTTGTGTTGACACGCCTGTTCTGGTGGTTTTATCACTAAAAGTGATAGTGATAGTGGCATTCCACTCACAGGTGTGTTATCACACGGCAATATCGCGTAACTTTCCTGTTCCTCACGTCCGGAAATAGACGTTCCGACATGCAGGGCGCTGCGAGGAACACACGGACATACGGACGTCGACGTCAGCGTCCACCTTGTTATTGTGCTGAAAATACTCGGCGCCACCGACAATGGCGATGTACCGCCAGCTGTTTGTGGTCTTGTCTCTACTGTACTCGCTGCGGCTGGTGTTCCCGTCTGATTAGATTAGATCATTGAAATGGCGACCATACCACAATGTAGGTATTTTAAGCCAAGTATGAACGAGGATTGAGTGTAAGATAATTGTGGTTGATCTTGTAGTCTTGTTACTGACTAAGGCTGACACGTTTCTTAGACAGAACTGTTAATAGACCAACAGCCGATGGCAACTATTGGAAACAGTTTAACGTGGAATCCGAACCACTGCCTCTAAATTACGAACTGGTCTTATTATAAGGATGCTCTTGGTAGATTAACGTAGTACTCAATAGTACGGATGTTAATCCACACAAGAGAACACTACACCCACCGACCATCGCTCACAACTATCAGGACTATACAGGACTTCGCCACCGTCCCGTGTTGTTTTGACTGTGAAACCGCAAAATTGAGTGAAAATTAAGCTCTTCAACAAATGTATACTGTCACTTTATGCCCATCTAGTTGACAGGTAAGACGGAGTTATTTTAAATTTAGTGTTGTTGCACTTCGATGAAGCAGAAGGCGTGGAGCAGTTTTTTGCAAATACAGCTTATTGTTATACCGATGACTTCTTTTTGAATCGATCTCAACGTTATAACAAAATCGTATCGTTTTGTAGTTTTTTTTTCAATAAGGGATTGGTTTCTTAAAGTATTCTTTTGCTGAGCGCAAGCTGTGGTTTAGGAGATGACGAAATCAATTTCCGTGACGCTTCCGAAGCAAAACAACATGATTGGTGTTGAACAGAAAAACATACTGTTTTGGCACAATATAATTTTATCAAAACAAGTTTAGAACTCATTACAGAGTTTATTTTCGCCTTAATGTCCAGTAAATTCAAGCCAATGTCTAAAGTGCACTCAGAGGACCATGTAAAAAGGTTTATGGAGACTTTGTCAATCGAACGAAGAAGTTCTGCCAAATCGCTTGACGTAACAATGCGAAATCTGCGCCACTTTTGGCTCGGAAATTGGACTTTTGATTGTAAAGTAGTAAGCTCCATGTTTGTGATGTCTCCCGTCAGATGTCCGCATTGCACAACTCTTTTAAGTATATTTAAACAGGTGTTCCTTGTTTTGGAAACATTTCCAGCGTATAAACTCTCTCAATTTAATGTTTTAACTGAATGAAGTTTGGCAATCGGTTGAAGTAGGTTTAAGGCGATTTATTTTCTAACAACTCGCGAACTGTTGGAAGAGAGTGTAAATAGGACATGAGAGTTTATCGGTCTGTTAGATTAGATTAGATTATTGAAATGGCGACCGTACCACAAGGTAGGTATTTTAAGTCAAGTATGAATGAGGATTGAGTGTAAGATGATTGTGGCGTGATCTTGTAGTCTTGTTACTAATTAAGTGTTCCTTAGACAGGACTGTTAATTAATAGCTCAATAGCTGATGGCAACAACTAAGGGACCTACAGTTTACCGTTGAATCCGAACCACTGCCTCTGAATTACGAATTGGTCTAATTATGAGGATGATCTTTGCGGATTAACGTAGTATTCAATAGTGCGGACGTTAATCCACACAAGAGAACACTAAATCCACCGACCATCGCTCACAACTATCCACAATTCGTGACCTCCAAGTAGCTGGATTACAGGACGACGCCACCGTCCCAGTCAATCAGTCAGTGTTATTGTTTGTGGGAACAAATCTCAAATTAACCGACATTTTTCGGCAACTTACGAATTGCACTCGTAGTACACACGCTATATTTTTCGTGATACAACTTTTTACCACCCTTTTTGGAATATGTGTAGGGAAGTATCTTTTACCGTAGGTCTCATGGCACGACTTAAGCCTGATTTTTTGTTTTGAGGTTTATCTTTTACCATTAGAATCAGCCTAAAAACTACACAATTCAATTCCTTAAAGTTTTGCTCTATCTCCAAAGGTTGCCGAGAAAATCTAAACACAGTACGTTGTATATTGGGGCTCCAACGTTAATCTTATGGTGGATAAGGAAAAATTAAGATTTCACCTATCAATGTATAATTTTGGTAAAACTTGATATTTAGATTCGTGTGGTTGAAATCATAGTTTATATTTTTATCATGGCAGCTAACCAGTATACTCTTTTCCCATGTGAAACATATAGATATAGGAAAAAGCTTTTATTTATAGGCAGATGTTTATGAAACTTGTATATATTATGGTCAAGCTAAAAATTGTTTACGCCTGAAACACCTAATTTCAGTGTTCCCCACAGCAGCAAACCTGCATACTCTTACAGACAAACAACTTCATTATTATTATTATTATGTTATTGATTTTGAAATTCGTTTAGTACGGTACGCAGGTCTGCTGCGAAGGGGGTATTTTATATTCGACTGATTACAAGTTACCCTATTGTGATGTCAGGTGTTCAGTGTATTCATTTACCTGATTTTACTTTTGTATCAAAGTTAAAAAATATACATCTTTCAAAAATGACAAAAAGTATTTCAGTGAGCAAGAAAATCGGCCCAGTTGTTCAGTCACCGATGTCTGTCATTATTGTACTACAGTACCAGTGGTCCTGTATAGCGGTTCCTGTCGACGTGCATCGATGTTACGTCACGTTTACTCGGCCGACATTGACCCTGAGACAGTCGCGTGTTGGAGAGTTATTATAGTCGCCACGCGACCGGCGACAACGGAAAGCGATTTTAATTGCTTGGATTTTAATAGCTGAGATCACCGAGGTGTGGATTCAAAGGAGACTGATACCTGGAGGAAGACCGGTGGATGAGAATATCTCGTACTACAGGGTTCCGCGGACTTGGAAAATCATGGAGCAAAGGGGTGAAAAAACTAAGTACTGTTGTGTTGAAAACGTATGGAGTCTTGGTCAAACTAACGTTAGATTAGATGCAGTCTAAGGGTTCTGGTAATTACATAACAGCTCCAGGAAGTATCCAAAAACAGCTGTCTTGAATAACATAAAAAACTAATAATACAAGAATTTAGAATAAAGAATAGACAAATAATAAAAAAACAACAAAATGACAGTCCTGCAAACTGAATTAAAAAACTAAAAATCAAATAAATCTACCTCCACATTTGGAAAGGTGTAAAAATACATATAGCTGTAACCACAAATAGACAAATCAAAAAGAAAAACAAATGGGAATTAGACTGTGCTTATAAATAATAATGTAATAATTCGACAAGAAAGAATATAATATATAGCACTATTCCGCAATATATCAAGACAAGAATTAAAAAAAACATTAAATCTGTCATTAAGTATGACTAATCTTTGGGAATTGGAACTAATAAACCTTACAATTCGGTATTACAGTCTTACATCTCAGCAAGGAAAATAAAATAAATGGTCTTAAGTTGTTTCTTGGAACATACACTCCTAAGATACTTAACAAAAAACTGGCAATTAATTTTAATGTTTTATAAATTAAAAAAAAACTGTGTAAATAAATGTCTCCTTACTGGCACGTTTCAACAATCAAATGCAAGTTTACACCATACAGTGCAACATCGTAACACATGAGACGCTGATGTGCTGATGTGCTCGGACATGTCAGACCTAACTATTTCTGTCTTTTCTCCAGAGCACTTACCGAGTTTACAGACCGTCTGCACCCTTGTTGCTCAATACTTCTTAGAACAACGCCGCATTCTTAGACTGTTTCTTGTGTACATTCCTAGTTATTTCTGGCCGCGTCCAATCCCCGGCGTTTAAAATATTTTGCTTCATGCTTTTGGTTGACCGTTCAACTGACCGTTTGTTATGGAAAACATTTTATGTGATATGCGGTCTCGAGCCGTAACAAGACTCGGGTGGATTTGACGCTGGAAATGGTATGGAACCGGTCTTTAGGTTAGGGTAGAGCGGAAAAAGGAAGTAGAATATTTGACTAGAGGGAATTAGCTGAGATGGAATAGAGAAAAATGCATAAAGAAAGCTTCTACACTTCGGTTAGGAAAAAGGAAAGCAATTTGGGGCAAAGTATTCCAAGAATTTGTTGGAAGAAAGGAGATTTCAAAGAAAGAATACGACAAAGTTATTAGGTCCGATCATAGGTATTGAATTGAAAATCTTTTATTTGATTAGATGTTTCTACACAGAGTGTGAATTTATTTTTGATTCGGTAGTTAAATTGTTTTTGAAAATATATTTCGAGGTACAGTGCTCCAAATGGCTATCTCTCACTTAAGCAGAGGTGAAGATGTGACAATTTTGTGTACACCATAAAAATATAAACATGGTCTTGGAGTTAAAGGACAAGACCATAAATATGACCTTTTCTACGCCTACAGCTAAATGACATAAATAATCTTTTTTGTATAGAAAAATACTATAAGTAGTGAATAAAGTGGAATAAAAATGCTCTTGTGTATAGAACATGAATAGTGGAATTAGAAAATACGGTGCCGTGATATTATTAAATTTAAGAGAACAATGAAAGTTGTTTTAGAATTTCACATCTGTTTTCGAATATCACTTATTGTTTTAGCTTCGCTATAAACTTTTCTTCGGAGCGGTTTTATCCCTGTTTTTTTGGCTCGTGATAAACTTCTCTCAATAAAACAGTTATTGGCATTTTTGAGTTTTGAATTCCTCTACTAAAAATCCAATCCTCACTCTACATCCGTAAATTGCTCAAAACTATTGCATCCAGTTTGTTTTTTGGACTGAGACGCTGTGATATGTTTCTCGTTTATGTTGACTGGGACGGTGGCGACGTCCAATCCAGCTTCTTGGAGGTCACGAATTCTGGATAGTTGTGAGCGGTGGTTGGTGGGTGTAGTGTTCTCTTGTGTGGATTAATGTCCGCACTACTACTACGTTAATCCACAAAGACCATCATCGTAATGAGACCAATTCGTAATTCAGAGGCAGTGGTTCGGATTCCACTTTAAACTGTAGGTGTCTTTGTTGTCATCGGATGTTAGGCTATTAATTAACAGTCCTGTGTAAGGAACATGTCAGCCTTAGTCAGTAACAAGACTACAAGATCGCGCCACAAATATCCTACGCTAATCTTTTATTAATACTTGGCTTAAAATACCTACCTGGGTAGGTTACAATTTCAATAATCTAATCTTGAATTCTACTGCAGGTGCCCATCGTCACCTCGTCGGTTACTGAGTTCAATACATGAGAATCTGCGAGGGATAAATCTCTACAATGTTGCTGGGACAGTTTTCCCTTCTATTGTAATAAAATAGTTTTCAGCCCATAAATCTCAGACCCGTAGACTTGTGGGACCGCACCTGGTGGTGGAGGAAGCAGACAACAGTGATGAATAGCCGTGCGGGTATTTGGACTACGTGCTTATCGTCAGGCAGACGTTAGTTGGGGCTGTCGGAGATGTGATCAGCCTAGGAATTGAGATTAATTGTTTGCCAGAAGTTTCCTGAGTTTTATTTCGTCGAATTGGTTTTTTAGTTTTCCATGACTTTCTCGGTTAAAGTTTCGATCTGTTTAATTTAGGAATTTGTGGCTTTAACATAAGATTTACGGAGTGTGGGACTGATGCAATGCCGTATCATCAATTTGTTCTTCTGGTTGTTTTTAATCAAAAGTTCTTCAATCTGTGGTGTATATCTTCAACTACCATATAATAGTAAAGCAAAAGTTCGCCTGTTGGAAAGAAAATAGCTGTAATATAAACAAAGTTCTGGTTCCATAGTATGGCATTCTTTTTGGGCTTCTAGGTATCCCCACACAAAATTGAGCCTACAATAAAATTGATGATGCACAAAACTTCTCCATGAAATTTGACCTAAGTGTACCACTTTTCATCGCATATCGTCCAACGGTGTCCGATTGCATAACCTTTAAATATATATACAAATATACCAACATCCTCTATTATAAGTGTAGATTTCTTCTTTGGTTCTTCTTCGTTGGAGAAGAAACATCTTGGCTACATGTTCAAGATGTAGACACACTACATGGTTATCGAGATCTGAGTGCATTGTGAAAGTATAATACTTAACACAAGAATCCTTTACTGGAAAACATTTTACTGTAAATAGGTGCAATGGTTTTGAAGGCATATGTCGTATAATCTCTGCAACTAAATACCAGTGAAGGTATTGTTTGAAATGTTCTATGGTGCGTGTATGAAGGTGAAGTGCATTGTGACACTCTTGAATACGTAGACAGGATTCAAAATATTTTCTCGCATACATCGCCTCTTATGAACTGTTTTCAAGTGGCGACACAGAACGAGCTGTTCTCATTGCAGTAATTGGCCATTCCGGCTATTTAATTGAGCGTGGGCCATTAGCATGACGTTCGCAATTGATATGGCCACTAGGCCACTTGACCATAACCTGGCCTCCCGTGTTAGGCCGGTTCCTTCTGGTCTCGTAGATTAGATTATTGAAATGGCAACCTATCCGGGTAGGTAATTTAAGCCAAGTATGAATGAGAAATGAATGTAGGACGATTGTGGCGCGATCTTGTAGTCTTGTTACTGACTAAGGCTGACATGTTCCTTAGACAGGACTGTTAATTAATAGTCCAAGTGCCGATGGCATCTAAGGGACCTACAGTTTAACGTGGAATCCGAACCACGGCCTCCGAATTATGAATTAGTCTAATTATGAGTATGGTCTCTGCGATGAAATTTGGCATGAATGTATATACATATATATATTAGCTGTATGTCCAGGCGGTTTTTAATTTTTGATTTTTAAGGGTAGTTCACCCCAAAAAAAGTTTTAAAAACCTGAAAAATCAAAATTTCTCAAACGACTTAATACTAAATACAACTCTAAATTTCTCTAAAAACTGCTCTAACGATTTTGATTAAGTTTGATAGTGCATAGAGTACTAAATAATATGACACCACCCGCATGTCTGTAAAAATAACGGTTCAAAAAGTTATGGGCTTTTAAATGTAAAAAAAATAATTTTTGAAATTTTCAGTGAATACAACAAAAGAATTATTGAACTTGACTATCACCATTGAAACCAGCTTAAAAAACTAAACAAATTAGTATTTTGAATTATTTGTCTACGACTAACGGGTCCAGAGAAAAGTTAAATTTACCGTCCACGATAAACGCAGTACGTTGTCTGAAGGCGCCCAATGGAGAATTCTTATGGAGAATATTAAAAAACATTCTTCCTTATTTTCCAAACATTTTCAATGAAACGGTATGAAGCGTAGGCCAAATCGCCCAACAAAACCAACTCAAAAAGCTTGGTATTACCGTGGGGGGACGGGGGGTTCCCCCTATAAAATTCTAACAATTAATTTAGCTTTGTTTCTCTTGTTGTTATTTTCAAAAATGGATTAATTATATGTGTATGAGAGCGTCGAACTGTCCAGCTTCAACAATTTTTGTCTTTTCTCTTTTGGAAGCTTGATGACAAAGAAGGGTTTGGTCGCCCGGATTAAGAGTCCACGAAGCACCAACGTTTTCCCCAAATTACCTGATCGTTAAAATCGCGTAGTCAGGATTACGTAAGATTAGACCTATCTACAACGACAATTCCCTCCACAGTCCCGTGACGAGTGGTGCTGGGGCGGCGCCCGAGGGCGGAGCGCTACCGGAGACGTCGCCGATGCTCTTTACACACGCTCGCGACAATAACCAGCTCATTTTACGGTCCTATGCAAAGGCCGACGATGTTGCGACGGTCGGGAAGGCACCGGTGTCTAGTATCGATTGTTGTATCGATACAATCGATATGGCGGTACGTTGACTGGTGCGTCATAACCTGTGGTAAGCGATTCACAGAGTCGGGTATCCGATCTGGATGTTTACTGCGGTTATTTAGGGATATTTCGCGGAAGGCTTGTTTATGGGAGGGGTCACGGTATTCTGTATTGTATTTTGAGCCGTCAACTTGGTAACTACGTTACTGGTGCAATAGTCTTCTCCTCTGGCTGTTGCGTTTCTAGCCCCATAAGAATAATATTAGTTTTTTTAGTAAATATTTCTGGCCACAGGATACTGTAGTCGGAAGATGGTCAAGGTGTTAAATTTCAGTTTAAGTACCTTGGAAATTAAAATCTTAAATTTTTATTTTTGAACTGCAAAACTACATAATTACTTGTTAATTATCTAGTACTAGGTAATGATACCATGAATATTTTCTTGGAAAATAAAATAAATAGTTAAATTTGTTGATCTGTTAACGCGATCATTACTTTAATTATTTGACCTCAGTCGTCTTTGCATAACCTATAGCAATGGTAGTTATGCTATAGGTTATGCAAAGACCTGGCTATTGAGGACTTGGCTATCATTCGAAGTTGATTTTTGTTGTTAATCGTTATAAAACGATATAATTACTAATAGTTATATCAGGTGGGAATGTTTCATTTATATACATCCTTTATTTTAATTTTTTTTAACTTTATTTAACATCTTGTGTTTTTTAATAATGTTATTGTGAGACAAAAATGTAATAATGGTGATGCTCGAGTAGTCTGTTTGATTTATCGCAAGATAAAGAAATTATTACGAATAATTAACTCTTCATAATTATTATTAACTCGCTTCGGGCGAAAAAAGTTTCACATTGTAATCTTTATTTTTGTTTCAGGTAATACTCCGCAAGGATTGTTTAATAGCTAAACCAGGATCAAGGTATCGAACGCTTTACTATGAAAAATTGTTTTAGTAATAGAACTAATCTTTTGATTTTAATTGGAACTTATATACTAGGCAGCTTCTTTGAATTGTTTTACCTTTCACTTGATATGAAACAGAGTTGTCCGTATTGCGAAACTTGTAGTTTATAAATGGACAGAATTTAACTTACAATTAAACAATTACTAGGAAATACATTGCTCTCGAGGGAAGGGAATCCCAGGTTTCAGGTGCGGGTGTCTTCCGCGAGCTCGTAGTTGGAAAGTAAGTCATCAGAGCGCGTGAGTCACCGACTTGCATCATGTGCCACTGCGCAGGCGTACCACTTGGCATGCACTGCGCACTAGAGCCGCACAATACGCAGCCAAGCGCGTTGAACAGCGCATGCGCATGACTGAATCATCTGGGAGCGCTCTGCGCAAACTCTCCGACTGGGCGAGATAAACACAGTCCCCACTAGGTAGTTACGGGCGCTCCTCAACACACCTTGGAATAATCGCACATAGTTTAGGAATAATAATAAAAATATATTCTTTATTCTGTTCGACAATGTGTACATTGCATAGAATACGTCAGATTTACAAAACTCTCAGGTTAAAAATAGAATAAGTAAAGTAAAAAAAACACACACTATTTTATCTTCGAATTGAAACTTCAATCAATTTATACGATTATCGTGTGGCCATTGTACATTGTAATGCCGTCACAAAATTAGTATCGTTCCTACGGGGCTAAAACCCAATACCCCCGTCGCAACAGACCTGCGTACTCCAAATCAGTAATATAATAATAATATATGTCAAGTTTTATCAATAACTAAATAAAATATAATGTGAGAGTTTGTTATTTGCCTATTCTCCAAAAGATTAACATGAGAAAGAGTATGCAAGTGTGTTGCCGTGAGTAACACTAAAAGTGTGCATTTCTAGCATACCGAATTTTTATTTTTACAATTTATACCAAGTTTCATCAACATCTGTCCATATATAAAGGAGTTTTGATCTACATGATTAAAATGCGAAAAGAGTATGCAGGTTAGCTAGCAGGAGTTAGAGCAAAACTTTAAAGAACTAAATTGTGTAGTTTTTAAGCTGATTCTAATGGTGACATGGTATCATGGTCCCGGGCTTAAGTCTTACCGTGTGACCTACGGTAATAGCTTCTTGTTTATTCTTCCTTGTTTATTGAAGGTATTTTATTATTTTTTATTTTACTTTATTTATTAGTGTTACAAGTACATACATATTTTTTTCTTTTTAGCGTATTTCGCATAGGGAAGAGGGTTCCTTCTGGTCTTTTAGATTAGATTAGATGATTGAAATGGCGACCATACTACAAGGTAGGTATTTTAAGCCAAGTATGAATGAGAATTCAGTGTAAGATGATTGTGGCGCGATCTTGTAGTCTCGTTACTGACTAAGGCTGACATGTTCCTTAGACAGGACTGTTAATTAATAGCCCAACAGCCGATGGCAACTAAGGGACCTGCAATTTAACGTGGCGTACGCACCACTGCCTCAATTACGAACTGGTATAATTATGAAGATGGTCTTTGCGGAGTAACGTAGTAACGTAATTCAATAGTGCGGACGTTAATCCACACAAGAGAACACTACACCCACCGACCATCGCTCACAACTATCCACAATTCGTGACCTCCACGTAGCTGGATTACAGGACACGCCACGGTCCCAGTCAACCCAGACGATCGAGAGAAGCCGAACAGACCGCATTCTCGGCTTATCAACACGTCTTCCCTCGACTCTATTTATAGTGTCGGACGATGATAACTGATGATGACCGCGGGTCCGTCCATTCATCCGTCGTTATCATCAGTCAGGGGCCAGCGGAGGCGACTGTAAACTGTGGATAGCCGCGTGCAGTGTAAACATTTGCCCAGAGACGCGAGTACGTGTGCGGCGGGCACGTACGCCGTGGCTGGAAACGGAAAATATTGACTCACTCAGTGGTGTTTGTTTAAAAAAATCTTGATAGAAAAATAATAATGTGCGTCTACGACGTGGAAGAATCCAAAAAGATAAAACTGTGTTTTTGTTTCAGAGTTGTCCATATTTGTGAAAATGTTAAAGTTTTATGGATACGTGATGATTTTATTGGGTAGTTACGACTGAATAAATGCAGACAATTTTTTGTATTTACCTCTCTGTAGGAGATAGGTTAGATCATGGATATGTCTAAAGGGGATATTTTCAGTTCATTTAAACAGCTTGTTTTATAACCAAACAATGACGTCACTAGGCAAATGTCAAATTTTGATCTCAAAAATTGTCAACCAGAGCTCAGAAATATCTATGTTAAAACTCTATGGCATCGAAAATGATAAGATGAAATAACATGACAGCTAGATGAAAAGGTTCTCTTATGCTAGAAGGGGTAAGACCTTTTTAGAGAGGTCCACATTTAAGATGGTTTATGACATTTTTTACAAAATAACTTTATATACTTTTTTTAGATATTGTGTTATCATTATTAAAATTAATTTTTCAGGGGTAAACCGTGTCTTTGTTTAATAAGTAAGAAAATGTATTTTTGGTCTAGAAAATACCCTAACCTCAAAATACAAATATTGGGGATTCCCGAGTCCAAACTCGTCATTTTTAACATATTTTTTGCTAGATGTATAATTTAGACTTTACTGAACCAAGTTTTTAATACCAAAGTTTTAATTTTAAGTACCACAGTTTTAAAGTTTTAGTTCTAAGTCTTTGATACCAAAAACTTAAGTTTTCATAAATTTAAGCGGTATGTATTCATTTTAAAAATTGGTCTACATTTTGATAACATTTTTGTTCTACAATACTTATTGCATATTGCAGCTTCGGTAGTAAAATTAATAAGTTTGGTTCACAATAGGTGTAAGGGAGGGAAACACCGTTGAAAAATATGAGAAAAAATGTTTTTAAAAAATTCATAAATACGTATTTACTATATTTTTATAATCCTAGTTCCAACGAACTATGAGATATTGAATAACAACTGTGCACTATTCGAACATATGTTTATGAACAGTCTAGGAGATATATGTCCCTAAAATATGACAATTTAACATGTGGCCTTATGAAGCGTCGGAGCCTTAACCCCTTTTACCCTAGAAGTAAAGCTTGAGATTACTTACGGAATAAATACGCACAGCTATACTCGTATATTTTGCGTGTTCCCAAATACCACTTTTCGCACGCTCAATAGCACAGTCGATGTACTGTATTTCGTTCCTGAAGTTATAATCGACTCTAAGGCTATTCAGTGAAAACTTATGTGGTGTATAGTGTTGACGTTCCATGTGTTCCATGTGCGTGTCTGCCAGTGTGGCCAAGTGGCCGGCGACCGTGCTGCGCCCTATACGGCAGTCACATGCAACTCCTAGCCAAGTTCCTAGTTGTCCCTCGTGAGCGTACACGACAACTCGTGTTGCGCCAGATGGCCTGTTCTACGCTGGAGTTGGTCCAGAACCGATTAAAGCGGATGTTACGCGTGAAATTATGGAGACTTTTACTTTAAAGTCAAGTGAATTTACATTGCGAGACACTTAAATTGGCACACTTTGGGTTCTGGTGATTGGTTGCTTATTGGCAACCAAACTGCTTCTGCTTCTTAGAGCCTCAAAATTTTCGACCTTCGTAATCCTTAAGAAAACTTTCTTACTCTTACACCCATGGCCATTGGTACCCAAGTAGGGGTTTGACCTCGCCATCTCTCCCTGTCCTGTGCCTCTTCAATTGCTGCTCCTGCTCCTGTGATTTTTTTTTCATTCTGTCCCACTACCATCTCCTGTGTCTTCCTGGTGATCCCTCATCCGGCTTCCCTTCTCCTTCAAGACATGCCCCACCCATCTCAAATGTCTAGTTCTAGTGTGGACCTCAATAAATATTAATAATAATCAGCGTTTATAATTTTAAGCCAAGTATGAATGAGGATTGAATGTAAGATGATTGTGGCGCGATCTTGTAGACTTGTTACTGTCTAAGGCTGACATGTTCCTTAGACAGAACTGTTAATTAATAGCCCAACATCCAATGGCAACTAAGGGACCTAAAATTCAACGTTGAATCCGAACCACTGCCTTTGAATTACGGACTAGTCTAATCATGAGGATTATCTTTGTGGATTAACGTAGTATTCAATAGTGCGGACGTTAATCCACACAAGAGAACACTACGTTCGCATTCGTGACCTCCCAAGTAGCTGGAGTACAGGACGTCGCCACCGTTTCTACCCTTCTACAAAAGCAAAAAATATGTTCCAATTTCACTACGGCCTGTCAATGCAGCCACTTTGGAAAATAAAATCAGGCTGCTCTAACGTAGGCGTAAGTTAAAAAAAGGTATAACATGATTTTTTTAGTTTTTAAAGTTTATTTTCGAAATAGTATTTGGTTTTATACTTTTAAAAACATTTTCGCGGGGTAAAAGTCTTGCATACTTAAATAAATACCGATTACTGTCCCACTATTTTATTTTTGAAAGAATCGCTACTTCGTCGAAGGAACAGATTGAGGAACGCACAAATGAATTCAACACGAACTATTTTACATTTCCAACGCGTAGTGGAGTAGGAAAATAAAAAACAAAACATAAAACAAACGGAACAATAGCCGAGTCGGATGAAGCAATAAAATGAAACAAAGTCGTTAAAATAAATGTCTGTTGTGTGAATGAGCACAGAGCTACATTGTGATACGCGTCGACGCTCTGACGTCACTCGACGACATCCGGCGTTGTACAAGTGTCCCGCATATGACCGATGCTATTTTTACATATTTTCACACTGACTCTACAAATGTTTTATGCTGCGCACGAAAACAATGTGGTAAAGCAGTTTATTCGTTGCTTTACATTATTACTCCTTGACTGGGTGGCGTCGTCCTGTGGATCGGTGGGTGTAGGATTAACGTCCGCAATATTGATTACTAACATAATCCGCACAGACCATCCTCATAATTAGACCTATTCGTAATTCAGAGGCAGTGGTTCGGATTCAACGGTAAACTGTAGGTCCCTTAATTATCATCGGCTGTTAGACAATTTTAACAGTCATGTCTAAGGAACATGTCAGCCTTAGTCAGTAACAAGACTACAAAATTGCACCACAATCATCTCACACTCAATCCTCATTCATACTTGGCTGAAAATACCTTCCTTTTGGTATGGTCACCATTTCAATAATCTAATCTAATTCCAAATATGTTTTAAATTTCAATTCAAGGAACTACGTATTGAAGGTACAAAATAGTTAATAATTATAGAAAATATCCATCAGTATTTTGAGACGATTAAAAAATAAATAAAGTGATTGGACGAAAAAGAAAAATGCGTTTATATTATGTGCTGTGTTCTAGTATGTGGTGTTACACTGTTGCAGAATCGATAGATGAACAGGGACTGTGGTTTGCGGTTTGTAGACCTAACCCAGACAATGTGCAAACTGAATTCGTCTCGCTCGTACATTGCGTTTGACAGTTACTGTGACAATTGGGACTCCAAAAGACAATGTACTGTGTTTACCGATATATCAACCCCAGTTAACGAAAAAAACGAAGATTCAAAAATGTTTTTGTTAATTATGCAAAAGTAGTGGAAATCGGAACATATTTTTGGATTTTGTAGAAGGGTGTAAACTTGTGTTTATGATTAAAACGCCGTGATGGTCGGTGGGTGTAGTGTACTCTTGTGTGGATTAACGTCCGCACTATTGAATCCTACGTTAATCCGCATAATTACACCAGTTCGTAATTTAGGTGCAGTGGTTCGTACTCCACATTAAACTGTAGGTCCTTTAGATATGTCATTGACTGTTGGGCTATTAATTAACAGTCCTGTCTAAGGAACATGTCAGCCTTAGTCAGTAACAAGAGTACAAGATCGCGCCACAATATCGTACACTCATTTCTCATTCATACTTGGCTTAAAATGCCTACTTGTGTGGGTTGCCTTTTTCAGTTTTAAGTATCAAAGTAGCGAGTATTAACCAGGTAATGAGCAGACACAGATATCCGAGTCATCAGTCGTCCCTGTCACAGACAGCCACCCCGGGGCGGGAGACAAGGTATTGAAGGGTGAAGGGTTGGATGTAGCAGTAATGGGCGACGGTGTCAGGGGATCATGATTAATTATCGTAACGTCATTTCTTACGCCCTTTTATTTCACCTATAATTTATTTATAACGTTGTTAGAAAAACTTTGCCCTTAAAGACGTTTCTGAGAAAAATTAATGTTTCAGCGATAATAGAAAATTCCCCTGAAACTCATCTCGTTTAAATTACAAGCTATTTCTTTAGGTGTTAAAACGTTTTTTTTTACTTAAAAATATTTTCTAATAAAACACTTTATTCTAAACAAGAATTTGTAATTTTGTGGCAATATGAGTATATTTAGATACGAAAATAAATTTTTGCCACTAAAAAAAGAGGACAAGCAGAAAAAGAACTATAAAGAAAAACAGGGGTTCTTTTTCTTGGTTTGCATATCATTTATGTGAAAAAGACTTAAAATGTTTACCACATTTGAAATGCACAATTTTCAATTAATCTGTAAGTACTGCACCTAATCTAATACAAATTTTACCCGATATTCTGAATTATATTGAGATGATTTGGTGCATAGGCATTTCGTTGTTAACATATTTAATAATAACTTTTAATGTTTTCAATAGAAAATATTCTCCCCAATATCTTTATTTATTGGGTCACCGTGGTTTAAATACACAAAAAATTTCCTTGTATTCTTACTTAAAAAATATTTTTCAACAAAATATTTTTTTTAAATGCTATAAAATTTGAAAAACGCCAATAATTGTGATGTTGTTTTATTAGCCTAGTAACCATTTAAAAAACCATTCTTTGCATCAAAAACCCAATATTAAAAACAAGTTGAAGATAGTGAAGGATCTCCTTAATTTTAAACCATGTTTAATAAGTTTATTTTCAAGACCATCGCTTGAACAGTCTAGTACAACAGCCTCACTGCACTTTTCTATTTCTTTTTGAGGACAATAAACACAAAAAATCATATATTTATTTTGGCTCAGTTATTACGTTACAAACTTGTGCTAATCAAATTCTTACAAATGAAAGAAAATAGAGATAAGCCTGGCGGGTCAGTGCAGCGCGCAGCAGCTGGCTTATCAGCTGTTAGTCTGGCGCTTATCGTGGTCACGTGATCTGTGTCGGCTGCTGAGGTCGATGCGTTGCCGTCGCCATGTGACTACCGACTGTCGTTTCATCCCTGTTGATGGCTAGAAATATTGAGATTGTGTTAGTTAACATTATTTGGTACTATCAGTACGCCCGTACGGTGTAAGGGTTGTAGCATACTGAAAAAGATACTTATTAACATGACAAAATTAATTAGATCAGAAAATATTTATAATTATTAAAATTCGTAAAACGTCAATATAACATTTTAATATAGTATGATTTCGAATTGGGGTTAAAATCAATTACCAATATAAACTAATAATTGATTTGACAGCTGTTTGTTTTTTCTTTCTATTAAATCTTTAAACTACAAAGACAGCTGATTATTACCAGTAGGCTATTCATTGAATACTGAAAGCAAAATGCGACTAATATCGCGTAAAAAGTGGGTTTTTAAAATCATCTCTGAAATGTAGAGAATGTATGAAATAAGTTTCATTGTTATCAGTTTTCCCGTTTTTTTCGGAGAAGACGGCGTAAAATGCCTCCTGGAGCGTTACAGATGGACACAAATTGAGATAATACTTGTTTCGGCTTCTCTAACGCACGAAACGTAAAAATAACTAAAAAATTAATAACTCTGAGCAATTTACAGACAAAACTCTAATTTTATTTATATAGATTTACAATGTTTGATTTTCGATGTTTGTGTTTTAGATACAGTATAACTTTTTTTAAACAACTGCAGCGTTGCTAAGCATCTACAGTATTTAAACCATGTTGGATTTTTAGTTCCTTTAAGAGTAATGTTTTTCAACTGTGAGATATGTCAATCCTCAAACACTCATTAGTTTAAAAATTAAAACACGTCTAATTAGTTTGAATACAGAATTATGTTAATGATTAGGTCTTATCAGCGGTCTAAGCGATAAAAATGTAATAAACCTTTTTGAAATGCTGCAGTACTGTTTTCCATAACGCCTTTTCAAACGACACCAAATACAAGAGTGTTTGGTTCAAAACAATGTCGCAGAGTCTTTTGTTTGAATTTTACATTGTTCTTATGGGAAGTGAATAAAAAAGGTGCAGTAACTGAAGACCGCCATGTCCCTGATAACACTAAAATATACAGGGTGTTCATTAAAGTCGGGGACAAACTTCGAAGGGTGATAGTAGTCATCAAAATAAATAGAAACTTCAAACAAATGTCGAAAAATCCTTCTTTTAGCCGCTAGCCATAATTTTTTTTAAAATACAAAAATCGTTATATATCAAGAACTATATAAGATACAGAAACCAAACTTTGCACACATATTTATTGACCAAAGTGAAATATATTCTAAAAGTAGCATTTAGTTTGATTTTATATTTTCAAAATGGCGGCGGTTAAGAAAAGAAGCCGCTTTTTGCCAGCTGAACTATGCTTCGCCACGGCCGCGCCGCGATGCGCGCGGTTCCATTTGAAATGAAAAATTCAATCTTTGTTACATCTTGTAAAAAATTTTATAAAGTTAATTGATATTTTGATATTTAAATTAAAAGATTTTAAGTGTGAGGGTACTAACTGTCTGTTGTCTAGTTTGAAGTATATTTAGAGGTGCAATATTTTGAGTTGTATCGGTCTTATTTAAACCCATACCTTCTTGAGGAAAGAATAAACGATTAATATTTCCTTTCCTAACCTAACCAAATTTACCAAGGAATAAAAGTGATAATTTGTGGGATTAAACAATGATGGAGGGATTTTCAGGGAGAAAAGGGAGCATTTTTGGGACGAAACCGTAGTTTTCAAAAGGCTGTGGTTGAAGGCTAATTAGGGTTCCGACCCTTGGTGGAGGTTGGGCGGTTTCCAAAAATGTGTTTACGTAGTGTTAAGTAGTATTAAATGTTAAGTAGTTTAATTAACTGAGTTTATCCTCGCTGCGATTCTTCGTCAAAGACCAAAGACCTACATTCCAGGACGCTCCGCTTTTACGAGACCGTTTCCTCGTCGAATATTTTACAGTGAAAGGTCTCTAATAGTAAACCGTGGTTTCCCGCGAGGGCCTGGGTGTTAAACACTAAAGTCGTAAATCCAAAACCCGTTGGCTCCGTGACGGGCAGCCCGTTGCGGCAGTTTTTGTCCACCTTTCGCCTCTGCAGGCTACAACAGTCGGCGTCTTTAACTGAGCAAGTGCGTTGTAATTTATGGATGACGTATTTTGTGACTTGTGGCAAATGTCCGTTCGATTTGGTGTTAAATTCCACCGTTATACTTAAAGTAAAAAATGGTTTGATAATCGTTTAACATACTAATTCTACAAGGAACTGTTCGTTGCATCCGAATCAGAATCGTGTCGTAAATGCATTCTGACGGTTGTGAGATTACATTCCTCCATTTACAAGGGTAATTGTCACGATGACCACACCCGATGATCACGGGTTCTAGTTAAGAATAATGTAAAAAGTAAAATTATGTAAACATCTAACGGGAAATGTTTTACGTTTCAGTAGTGAATAAAATTGCTAAGGTTCTTTTAATGTAGATTTTTTTAATGTAACCCTGTGAAGCTTTTAAGGTTTGTCTTTGAGCCTTTGTGCGCTTGTTTTAGAGGAAATCTCTCTCTTCACCTTCTCGTAACACGTATTCATATTGAATATGGCTGCTAATATTTTTAAAATATCCTCGTAGGATAATTTATTGCAAGCTAATTCATAATTATACGTTGGTTTTCATTTTGAGGATCCCGAAGCACATCGTTACAAAATTATTATGTACAAGATAATAGTTTTTGCACCTTTCAACAATATTTTAACAGAAACAAGTGTAAGACCACCTTAAAATGTTGTCTAGTTAAATCCATAGTAATAGTTCCAAGAGAAATAAATAGATCAGGAAATTAAAGCACTTTCGCTTATTCATGGCGATAGCGTGATCAGAACTTTAGTTGCTTGCTACACGTGACGTAGGAATTAGCCCAAGTAGTTTATCCACGTTCGGCTTTAAATTTAGAGAACGGAAGATTGTACATTGTTCGGCCGCATATTTAGAGAACAGGAGAGCAGATTGTTAATGCATAATCAGCCGGATATTTCGAGAACAGAAGAGCAAGAGCAGGTTGTTAATGTATAATCAATCGGCCGCATATTTCGAAAACAGGAGATCAAGACCAGGTTATCAATGCATAATCAGCCACATATTTCAGGAACAGGAGAGCAGGTTGTCAATGCATAATTGGCCACATATTTTGAGAATAGGAGAGCAGATTGTTAATGAATAGTCGGCCGCTTATTTTCGAGAACAGGAAAGCAGATTTTTAATGCATAATCGGCCGTACATTTCGAGAACAGGAGAGCAGGTTGGTAATGCATAAGCAGCCGCATATTTCGAGAACATGAAATCAGATTGTTAATGAACAATCGGCCGCATATTTCGAGAACAGGAGAGCAGATTGTTAATGTATAATCGGCTGCATATTTCGAGATCAGGAGAGCAGATTGTTAATGCATAATCGGCGACACATTCCGAAAACAGGAGATCAGATTGTTAATGCATGATAGGTCACACATTTCGAGAACAGGGTAGCAGAATCCGCGTAGCATGAACTAGCACGTTATGAGCAGTTTATGCACGTTCGGCTGCGCCTTTCGTGAATGGGAGAGCAGGAACTGTTGCAACCTTTTCTTTGAGTCGGCTCCGTCGCTGTGTCAACGATCCGTTTATGGAGTCGTATCGTGCGTCATGTGACAACCGTCACTTAAGCCGGGTTGCGGTTCACTTTCTCCTATTGATATTCGTACTGTCGTTTGAAACAGGCGGTTAGTTTTAATTAGGCAGTAAAGTTTAGGGGTGGTCCTTATTAGACGTCGAGCGAGAGTTGAATTGTAAAATTATCAAATCCCTGAGGACGTTAGAAAGAATTAATTGTGTTTGAACCGTGAACTGTTGTGTTTTTGTAACGTTACGTTTCTATTTTCAAGTTTGTCTTTGTTTTAATTTTTATTCTAGTATTGTGGTGGATGCTGCAATATTATAACTCAAGCATATTTGCATCGTACCTGTGATGGACTGGTAGATTGTATTCAATTTTATTTTGAAAAAAAATAGTTATTATAGTAAAATTATAAGTATTAGGATTTCGGATGTCACACTTCTATCCAGTTCAAATCTATTTTGACAAGAGATAACCTAGATAAGTCTGAATATATAAGATAGATTCTTTGAAAAAATGATCTCGTTTGATATGTTTTATCTCAAGCCCAAAGCGTTTGGAAGGTACAATTTTTTATTTTCCAATATCTTAACGTTTAGGTTAATGACTGATATATTAAAATTGTTCAGATTTATACTCGTAGTATTCCACTTAAAACTATGACGTTGTTCTTCTTATTATTTAAACGGAATTTTGAAAACTAAAAACAATATAGAAATAGGCCTACTATTTTCGTACGTTGTAAGGTTATGGAGTTCTCCAGAACATGGCTTAGTCCATGTGCAATCCGTGTAAATTTAAAAACCTTGTAATGACTTAAAGTAATATATTGTACGTATTAACTTCCCTGTGGGAAATAGCTAAGATCATGTATATGTCTAAAGGGAATGTTTTCAGTGTCTCTAAAGGTTTTGTGTTTTGGTGTAGCAAATTGCCAACACCCCCCCCCAGAGCATATCCACATCAAAAGAAATATTAGGCAACCGTCAGCTGTAGTTTTTAATTTAGTTTGGTAAAATTATCTTTGAAAGTGGCGTGGTTGGCGTTTCTTTCATCGCCACATGTCGGACGGAATGTATGATGTGTACAGGTTAGTGAAGGCGCGAGAATGACGTAGTGGTTCGTGTGAACTGGCATGCATTATACATGACGCCGGCTGACGCTCGCTATCTGGTCAATACTGTGCGTAGTTCTGTTAAATTAACTTGTATTTTCTAGTATGTACTTTAATATATACGTTTGAAAGTTGTTATGTTAACTGTCCGGACGAGAAAATGCAGCCCTCGATGTACGGCAGTGAAGAACTAAATCGTAAAAATACATGAATTTTGAAAATCCAAAGCTACCGAAGAAAGTTCATTCTCCAAGGCAGTAGATTCTATCAAATCCGTGGTACAATAATCTGTCCTTTTCCCCAAATACATTTGGTCATTACAGTTTAAATAAAAAATGTCTTACCAACAAGGAATTTTTAAGCCAAAATATTTGTAACAGACTATATCATCTTACACCAGAGTATCTTTGGTCATTTTATAGCCTGGTAAATACACAAAAATAATACACAATATCAACCTTTTATACGAAATTTCAAACAGCAAAAGGAAAATTATAAAAAATATACAACAGCTTATTTTTATAATAAACGTAATATGTATAAACATTGTAATTTTTTTAATTTGGCCAACAAATAAACATTTAATTTTTAATTATAAAATATAATCCCCAAAATCTGTATTGAAAAATTCTATTTATACAGTAATTAGATATCATTGAGTACTTTTTTATGCTTGCTCAATGGTTGAAATAAAAACAGCTGCTGTTTTTACCCTAAGATAACATATGATGGAATCTAAAACAAAATTATTTCCCCATAAGATTAACATGGGAACTTTTAAGGCGTATAGGGTGGAGATGTATGGGAAAATCGTCACAAAAACCATTAGACTTTCCTATTTTAGGCCTAAAGAACCAGTATACCAAATTTCAGCCTCCTAAGTAATTGGGAAGTGGGAGAATTAGTGATGAGTGAGGGCTTTGACGTTTATATATTAATACATACACGCTTCCAACTATATGACATTATACTGTGGCAAACTATTGAAATAGTTTTGTTTACTGCAGAACATCAATGACGAACATACAATACTAGTGTGTAATTCATTGGGGGAAATTTACAAACGAAATGACGTCACAATATGTTTGTAAAGGGAGCTCGTATTATCTAATCAATTTTAACGCGTCTTCATAAATAATAAGGTCTTCATTGACGGTGAGATAAAGTAGTTCCAATTTGTGGTTAGTTCCTAATCTACTTTTTACTGTTATCAGGAACGCTGATAAGCGGTATCAGATAAGCCTAGCCAATATTAGTCACGTGGTATGGTGGAAAAAGACTTGGTTTATTGATTTTGACTATATAATTTTCAATATAATCGCCGTAGCTGCGATCAAAAAAGTTGAAATTCATTCGTAGAATAAAACTTCTTGATAAGAAATGTTTGAGGACTAAGTGAGGGCAAAAACTTGTACCTTATAATGTAATCGATTTACGCAAAAATTGAATAATCTGTATAAATAAAATTAGAGTTTTGTCTGTACATTGCTCAGATTTAAAAATTGTTTAGTTATTTTTCTACGTTACATGCGTTAGAGAATACGAAACAAGTCTTATCTCCATTTTTTGTCTGTGACGCTCCAGGAGGCATTTTACGCCGTCTTCTCCGAAAAAAACGGGATAACTGATAACAATGAAACTTATTCCAGAGAAGGGTTTTAAAGGTTTAAAATTGTCCGCCGACCCTTAAAAAATAAATCAAGAGCATTTAAAACCCCACTTTTTGTGCGATATTAGTCGCATTTTAATTTCAATTATCAATAATCCACCTACTGGTAATAATCAGCTGTCTTTGTAGTTTAAAGCTTTAATAGAAAGAAAAACAAACAGATGTCGAATCAATATTAGGTGGTTTATATTGGTCATTGATTTTAAACTCATTTCAAAATCATACTACTGTATATTAAAAAGTTATTTTAACGTATAACCAACTATAATAATTGTAAAAATGTTATAATCTACTTAATTGTAAAGTAATGCTAAATAATTAAGCTGGGTATTGATTTATTTTCAATGTACTGATTTATTTAGGATTTCAGGATAACATTTTGGGATGATAATCTTTCTTCTTTAAACTAAATCCTACAGACCGTACGAAGGACGGGCTTACTGCTAGTAAAAAATAAATTTAAACAAACCGCTTCAATTCAGATCAGCTGTGTTCTCAAATCCTATCGATTGTTGATCAGATTAATTTTCTATCCGAGAGCTCGTTTCAGTGTTATGTTTCGACCGATTTACTTAACGGTTTAATCCTTAATATTTTGTATTCTGACGTCAGTCCTGGTACTACCAATGCCACTCTAGAGACATTGATTATTTTATGTATACTTCTAGACAAACTGAGGTTTTTACGTAGGTGGCTGTTTAAATGCGTACATACAATTTACTTAAAAAATCAGAACGGTAGAGGAGGATGGATGAAGGTATAAAAAAACTATAACACAATTTATCTAACGTAAATTTAGCTGAGGAAAAGTAATCAAAAAAACTGACACGACAAATCTATAATATTATAAAGAAGAGGTGGTTTCTGTATGTTTGTATGTGGGTTTGTTGTGGCAAGTAAACGCAAAAAATACTGAACCAAACAGTTTGAAAATTTTACACAAAGGTAGATCTTAAACTCATGCAACACATAGGCATACTCATTTCCTTAAAATCCTCTCGGGCTACGCCCTGTGAACGTCCTAAGTTTCAATGTTTACATTTTTAGAGAATGAAAACATAAAATTACAGTACTTGAATGTCAACAGCTGTGAACACTAAAATTTGACAGTTCGAGAAGAAGAAGAAGAAAGAGCTGCCGTGACCGCCCTAGGTTTCAATGTTTACTTTTTCTAATGACAACATCCGTTTGCACTATATTTTGACAGTTCGGGAAGAAGAAGAAATAAAGATGATTTTTCAGATAAACTGCTGGATCGAAATTAGTGAATTATTTGAAATAGTAGAATGGTAGATTTTAAGTTTTTCCGACGACTGTCTCTATTACATTAATCCTTATCCTCTCCCAATATTTGACAGATGTTACTTTGAAATGTTGTAGACACTCGTGTTTTGTCATTTTGTAAACAATGAAGAATTAATTAACAATAAAATGTATCAGTAGAGCCTACACCTTTCAGCATTTTAAACCCGTGCGAAGAACGGGTACTTTGGCTAGTAAAAAGATATACTGATGGATTTTGACGTAAGATACGTAGTTTGGATCTCAGTCTAATGTACAGAGGATACCTTTACTGCAAAAGCAACTCGCTTGAGTACAGGTTACGAATATTATTCACAATGACGTTGGATAATAATTACTCAACATATTTTTTCGGACTTTTCCAACACGTCTGTGTTTTTAACCGTACAACGTTTCTGGAGGTGGAGAAACTCCGCCCGTTTTCAAGTGATTACGCTGTCTTGTGTCGCCCCGCTAGCTCGGAGACGGAGTGTTGTGTGGTTTTTAGTTGCGTGATTAGTATATTATTATTGTCAACATGATATAATTAATATAAATTTTACTATATGACCGCTTGAAAACGGGAGGAGTTTCTTTACCTCCAGAAACGTTGTGAAGACGCGTTGGGAAAATCGAATATGGTGGCGACATCCTGTAATCCAGCTACTTGGAAGTCACGAGTTGTGGATAGTTGTGAGCGATGGTCGGTGGGTGTAGTGTTCTCTTGTGTGGATTAACGTCCGCACTATTGAATACTACGTTAATCCACAAAGACTATCCTCATAATTAGACCAATTCGTAATTCAGAGGCAGTGGTTCGGATTCCACGTTAAACTGTAGGTCCCTTAGTTGCCATCGGCTGTTGGGCTATTAATTAACAGTCCTGTCTAAGGAACATGTCAGCCTTAGTCAGTAACAAGACTACAAGATCGCGCCACAATCATCTTACATTCAATCCTCATTCATACTTGGCTTAAAATACCTACCTTGTGGTATGGTCGCCATTTCAAATAATCTAATCTAATCTAATAAAATAATATAAGTAAGCAGTAACCAGCGTCATTATGGGTTTAAAAGAGTCTATAAACCCTTAAGTACAGACCGGAGCTGAGGGGCCGGCGTCACTGTGGCACTGTGGTGGCACTGGTGTCTGGTATCTGGTGCCAAATGCCAAGGCCAAGTCCACGCTACAATACCACCGCTGCTGTTGTTACTGTATTGTAAACTCGCAATTTCACACACGATTACGGGACGGGTTCAGATGATGCCATACTTAGATAAAGATGACCATTGATACGACACGCGTTGTCCTCGTTCTGTACTCTGTTGGATTATCGGTTTCGTTGAATCATTCTGTTACAAGTTTATTTTAATTTTCGTTTAATGTTGAACATTCTTTTAGAATTTAGGTTGATTTTAGTTTAGAGTTTGCAATGGTCGGTGGGTGTTGTGTTCTCTTGTGTGGATTAACGGCCGCACTACGTTAAGCCAGTTCGTAATTCAGAGGCAGTGGTTCGGACTCCACGTTAACTGTAGATCCCTTAGATATGCCATTGACTGTTTGGTTATTAATTAACAGTTCTGTCTAAGGAACATGTCAGCCTTAGTCAGTAACAAGACTACAAGATCGCGCCACAATCATCTTACACTCAATCCTCATTCATACTTGGCTTAAAATATCTACCTTGTGGTATGGTTGCCATTTCAAATGGTAAACTAACGATTATCCTAACACTATGAAATCCGCTACAAAAGTTCCATAAAGGTTTTAAAACCATTTTTATTTCATAAATCGCCATTAAATATATCTATTTAATGGCATATTCTGATTTCAAACTAATCCAATGGCTCTTAATTTTAAAATTTGTGTATGAGGCATGTTTCAGAGTTTTTAACAACAGTATAAAGTGAAGGTGACAGATTATAATGTACCAGAAAAATAAATAAAAAATGTTTCTATTGACTTCCCTGTGGGAAATAGGTTAGAACATGGATATGTCTAAAGGGAATGTTTTCAGTTAATCTAAACAGCTGTTCTTATAACCAAACAATAACATTGACGTCACTTTTTCAAATTTTGGTTGCTCAAATTGCCATTAACCTCCCCTCAGTGTTAAGACATATCCTTGTCAATAGACTTTTTGATGTTTGTAAAATTTTTGCACCTGCCTCCAGAATTGGAGATTTTTGGAGTGATTAAATTTTTTTTTCAATTTAAGCCCCATTGAGCAACGGTTGTGTGAAATATTTCTGAAATCGTGACAGGCCGTGTAATGATTTAGATAAGGTATTATTGGAGATATGAAACTTCTCTGAGGATTCAGGTCTGCTGCTAAGGGGGTTGGCTGCGTGAGGTCCCAGACTGTCGCATGACGATTGCGAGATACCCTGTATGGTAACCGGGTTTATATATTATTTAGACCGCATACATTAGCGTATCTGGCTCGTACTCTACCAACTTAACATTTTCCTTCGTCATATTGAGCAAGGAAATGTTTTTATTGACGAGAATTAATTTTAAAATTAAATTTACATTCTGTGGAAACCTTTCTTTAACTGTATTTTTTCCGTCAGAAAACTCCCATGGCTTTAAAAATGAAATAAAACTACTTTTTAAAACTAAAAAAAATTTAATTCGCTAAACTCTGATGAGTTCTACATGATTAATTTAGTTTGAAACAAAACACCCCCGTCGCAGCAGACCTGCGTACTCAGTGAATTTCCAAAACAATAATATTATAGTAATAATACATGACACGTTTTATCAATATCTGTCGATTACATTTTTTTGCCTATTACATGTATGATCAACGTGGAAAAAGAGTATGCAGGTTAGCTGAGATTATAAAAACATAAACTATGATTTTTAAGCGTAAATGGACGGATCTCAAATCTCAACCACTTGAAGCTAAATATCAAGTTACATCCAAAAAATATAGATTGATAGGTGAAATTTTATTTCTTCCTTATCCTCCATAAGATTAACATTGTAGTCCCAAAATACAACGTACTGTGTTTAGATTATTAATATCTCGGTAACCGTTAGAGATAGAGCAAAGCTTTATGGAACTTATTTGTGTAGGTTTTTCAGCTGATTCTAATGGTGAATGATAAAATTTAAAAATTGTTTAATTACATATGAAAAACGCAAAAAATCTCAATTTTTGAGTACAAAATCCCCTCCCCAAACTACCCGTTCCCATTGACCGATATGTCTGGGTTACGAACTTGGAAAATGTTCGACGTCCAGAATAGTTCAACAGTTAGAGCGCATTACAATGAACGTCCCGAAATAGATTGAGTTTCTACGGAATTCAAACTCTTTTCAAAATCAAATATTAATCAATATAGATGAAACACCAGGTGGGATGAGCGTGAAATGTCACCTCTTGCGAGAGGTGGAGGTGGGGTAGGCGAGGTAGGGGATGCTGGTTGTGTAGGTGGGGGGCGGGGGCTGCCGAGCTGACGTCAGTCGCCCACGTTTCATTCTATCTCCACTTTAACCAACTCAACAGAACACATCGCATTATCAGTTTTACAATTGTTCTCCATACATTTCGTTGAAATTTATTTCAGCACGACTAAAAAATCATCGAAGATTTAAAATAAATACTTCATAGAAATAAATTTCGATAGAATAACGGCCTACCTAGGTAGACATTTTAAGCCGATTGTGAATGAGAAATGGGTGTAAGATGATTGTGACGCGTTTTTGTAGTCTTGTTACTGACTAAGACTGGGACGGTGGCGACGTCCTGTAATCCAGCTACTTGGAGGTCACGAATTGTGGATAGTTGTGAGAGATTGTCGGTGCGTGTGGTGTTCTCTTGTGTGGATTAACGTCCACACTATTGAATACTATGTAAATCCGCTCAGAGACCGTGGTTCGGATTCCACGTTAAACTGTAGATCCCTTAGTTGCCATCGGCTGTTGGGCTATTAATTAACAGTCCTGTCTAAGGAACATGTCAGCCTTAGTCAGTAACAAGACTACAAGATCGCGCCACAATCATCTTACACTCAATCCTTATTCATACTTGGCTTAAAATACCTACCTTGTGGTATGGTTTAAGGTAGACATTTTTCTTAGCATCTAACGGCATCCACAGTTTAACGAGGTCCGAACCACTATCTTGCCTCTGAATGATTACGAACTAGTTTTAATTATGAGGTTTTGTCTTTTCAAATATAAACGTATTACTCGATAGAGCAGGTAAATTATAAGCCGCAGATTCAGTAGCGATTTATAGTGATAAGCCGTTGATTGAGTAGTATCACAGACAGGCAAAGTAATAATGCAAGTTTGTGAGCCTTACTGTGATTTGCGATAAACTGACATCCCGCGAGAGACGTAATGTGCAAAGTCGTATGTCTAAAGTAACCCGGATTTATGTGATCATGTCGCCTTAGTTACAACACATCACGAATTATGTCACATTTTGTCTTACATTGTCAATTTAGCTTTTGGTTGAGGTATTTATTTCTCGTGTATTTCCTACGAAAGTTATATTCCTATATATTATTCCTTACGTAACGGCAGAGAAAGGTGTAAAGCAGAACTTGGGGTTTTAACTCAAATTTCGTCTTTTTGTAAAAGAAGTTATCTCCAAATGATGTTACTGCAATTACTTTTTGTTAACTGGAGAAGCCTATCTTAAACCTGTACTTTGATTAATTAACACTTCAGATTTTAACGCGGGCCGTATATAGTAAAGATTCGTCTACGTACGTACTTGGTGGACAGAACTGACTAAAACTGATGAGCAAAACTGCGATCAAAAACTATTCACTTCGCTTCCTCTGGTCCAGAGTCTGACACGCTACCTGTTTAGCCACGAATACACATTACGTCTTAAATAGTTACAACCATTATTGTGTCTTGAATGATTGCAATTTTCCTGGTGCACAGCTTAGTGACGTCACGTTGTCATAGTGACATCTCCCCCGGCGTGAATATTAGCACCTGTGCAACAGATGTCACAGTTTGTCCCCCAGGTGCAACATGCGACCAGGTGACACGGTGACCAGGTATTGATCACAAATGTGCGACTATGTGACACAATGATATGTATTGATCACAGATGTGCAACCACGCGACACAGTGACAAGTATTGATCACAGATGTGCAATCACGTGACACAATGACCAGGTATTGATCACAGATGTGCAATCACGATCACGTGACACAATGACCAGGTATTGATCACAGATGTGTAATCACATGACACAATGACCAGGCATTGATCACAAATGTGCGACTATGTGACACAATGACCAGGTATTGATCACAGATGTGCGATCACGTGACACAATGACCAGGTATTGATCACAGATGTGCGACCAGGTGACACGGTGACCAGGTATTGATCACAGATGTGCGACCACGTGACACAATGACCAGGTATTGATCACAAATGTGCGACTATGTGACACAATGACCAGGTATTGATCACAAATGTGCGACCACGTGACACGGTGACCAGGTATTGATCACAATTGTGCGACCACGTGACACGGTGACCAGGTATTGATCACAATTGTGCGACCACGTGACACGGTGACCAGGTATTGATCACAATTGTGCGACCACGTGACACGGTGACCAGGTATTGATTACTAACGGCGCCGTCTCGGCTCAATTAGTTAATTAATTGCCTCACAGTCTCTCGAGGAACATTTCGTAATGGATGGTGGAAATTAATTTTATCTCTATTTGGTAAAGTGACTTCTCGAAACAGAAATCGTCTACCTAGTGTGGGGTTTTCTGTGTTTATTTGTACACTTCATAAATGAATTAGGATTAATGGTTTGAAATTCATTATTGGTGATGGTGGATTGATGTTTTTTAGATTTTTTTCGGACTCGTGATCTTTCATTACTATTTTAAGTACTTACTGTAACGGAGTTTCTCGGCGTTTCGGTTTCTGGAATCTGATCCCGTCCTCAGGTGAGCTAGTACACAGAAACACACACACAGTACAGTTAGGACACAGTTTCACAATTAGTCGCGAAATTTGGTTTTACTTATAATCGTGATGGAAAATGTCCTTAATTAAAATGTAAATAACGAATCAGGATTGCTTCGGTGTTTTTAAAAATAGTTCAGGAAATTATTCTTTAGAATTAGATAGAGTTTTTGAACTTTTTCAGAAAATTACATGAGTATCGAGTGTTGCCCTTGAAATCTATGTAAAGCCCTTGGGACTTTAACCTTCTTGAAATTATTGCATAGTTGCTTTTGGGAGAACTTAATGTACGCGATATAACAATCGTGCGATAGTATTTTTCTCGATACTCCTCCATGTTTTAGCCGCCAATAAAAATAATCCTAAATATATTTTATTTATTTTCTCCACCTTCTTGATTTCTATAGGTGAGCAACAATGTATTTTCAGAGAGAAAACATGGAGGAATAACGAGAAAAATGCTTTCGCGCGATTGCAAAGATCCTTAAACGATAGTAAAGGACTAATGTGATAGTATATACGTCGTTTATAATAAGAATTTAAAAATTTTGCCTACGTAATGAGCTAAGATTATACGAACGTCAGTTAATTATTCGAAACTCCAGTTATCCGAATCGGTTTTTGAGAGCGCGAATGACCCTCCTAACCAGGCGTGAGTCCGTCACGCTACACACTACGCCACTGACTCTCCAAACCACTCCAGGACAGCGGCTGTGAGAACGCATGCTCACAGACACAGACAGCAATTGCAGACATGAGTTACCGCTTCCTGCGACGGTGACTCAGGAGCCGGTCCTACAGTCATTCCATTCCGATCACTCGTCCTTGCCCCCCCTCGCCCCCTCCCGTCATCCTCCCACCGCCAGACGGACACACATGAATATCAAACAGCCCGTCCGCGCAGCCTTTGTGCCTTGTCAATTTTCGGGGCTGAATTAATTTTACGACTGATAATTGTCAGGTAGAGCCGGACCGGGGGCGGGTCCGAGCAATCGAGTAATCTGGGTGTTTTATACTGGACAGTAGGATGGGCTGGCTCAACCGTTTTCCTTGTATCTCGGCACTGACAAAGGTTCCGAAATTTCAGAAGTTCCTGTACACTTGTATGATACACTCAACAAATAAACGTTAGAATTATAATTTTTTAAGAGCCGATTATTTGCTTGCACTACCTTAAGAAATCCCTGTGTAGGAGTAATAGGTACCAGTTTGCTACCGATGCGATAGTTCATAGTTGTGCCAGGTATCGACAGTTGGGTCTACTGGGTATCGACAGCTGGGTCTACTTGGCCCATAGTTGTCCCGGGTATCCGGGTATCGACAGCTGGGTCTACTTGGCCCATAGTTGTCCCGGGTATCGACAGCTGGGTCTATCGACAGCTGGGTCTACTGGGCCCATAGTTGTCCCGGGTATCGTTAGCTGGGTCTACTGGGTCCATAGTTGTGCCGGGTATCGACAGCTGGGTCTACTGGGCCCATAGTTGTCCCGGGTATCGACAGCTGGGTCTACTGGGTCCATAGTTGTGCTGGGTATCGACAGCTGGGTCTACTGGGTCCATAGCTGTGCTGGGTATTGTCAGATGGGTCTACTGAGCCCATAGTTGGGCCGGGTATAGACAGCTGGGTCTACTGGGTCCATAGTTGTGCTAGATATTGACAGCTGGGTCTAGATATCGACAGCTGGGTCTACTGGGTCCCACTAGTTCACTAAACACTCCTCTGACATACACTCTCTGTGTCGCAGGTAGAGCAACGAGATGTGCCGGGTATCGACAGATGGGTCTACTGGGTATCGAAAGCTGGGTTTAATGGGTCCATAGCTGTGATGGGTATCGTCAGCTGGGTCTACTGGGTCCATAGTTGTGCTGGGTATGGACAGCTGGATCTACTGGGTCTAAAGTTGTTCCGGGTATCGACAGCTGGGTCTACTGGGTCCCACTAGTTCACTAAACAATCCTCTGACATACACTCTCTGTGTCGCAGGTAGAGCAACGAGATGTGCCGGGCATCGACAGCGCTTACCTCGCCATGGACACGGAGGAAGGCGTGGAGGTGGTTTGGAACGAGGTCCAGTTCTCCGAGAGGAAGAACTTCAAGGCGCAGGAGGAGAAGATCCAGCAAGTGTTCGAAAACCTGACACAGTTGGAGCACCCCAACATCGTCAAGTTCCACAGATATTGGACGGACACGCATAACGATAAACCTAGGGTGAGTGGCGACTGTTAGGTTAGGTGCCAGTCTAGGTGTGATTAAAAAACCAAATTAAATTCTTCATTTCTTTTGAAAATACTTTCTTGACAACTTACTTTTTACAAGTTTTTCAAGGTCTAACAAAAAAGTTAGTCCTCACTAAGAGAACACATTGGAGATTGGTCTGAATACATAATCTTTTCTGTAATAAAATTAATTCTTCACCAAATCAATTGAATTCAATTACATTTCGTCTTCACGGCATGTTCGACAAGCTGCCAAAATTTGCAATAAAATAAATTAGAAAAACAGTCTTAAACTAAAAATTAATATATTAATTAATAGTTAAATTATAATTCACAAGAAATCAAATTTTTCCACTCAAAAAGAATGCAATCACTGTAGCCAGTTTCAAAACTGTGACCTTAGATGTTTTAGTTCCTTAATAACGAGAGATCATAACAACGACAAATTAAAATCAAAATGGGGGAAAAATTTAGATTAAGCTTTCATTAGCAAATATTGATAATTATATGCTTAGTTTTTTTAAATATCACTGATGTTACGTTGTACAGACTAGGTCTTATAGATCTGAAAATTTCTCAGGGAATATTTAAAATTTATTTTTATAACTTTCACTATTTCAGTATTCACTGAAAGTGAATAGAAAATTCATTGAACATGACAAGATTCATTCATATCAAGTTTAATAGAAGATACATTCTGTAGCTTAAAATTGAAATCTTGTTACATTGATTTTCACTAATTACTATCTTCTGGCCAAAGGTACGAGGCGTGTTTTTGCGACTACGCCGCCGCAGTGCTACAGTCGGTGTTTTATGCATGTGTGCTGGGTACGTACATCTCTTGTCTAAACGCTGACGCAATTACAGGCTGATTCTTCATTGTATACGTTGTTTACTGAGTGTTTAAGATGCCTCCGACAATCGTGAGTCCTGCGGATTGTGAAGTACGGGCTGTTTTACGATGTCTTACAGCTCAAGGCGTAAAACCGATCGATATCTGTCCTGAGATCTGTGAAGTTCAGGAACGAAACATTATGAGTGATGGAATAGTAAGAAAATGGGTGAGTGTGCATGATGAAGAATGTCAATTCACTGCGTAAATGTTGGGTTTTGTGCAAATCCGTCAACATTTTCGGAACCCAACCTTAACACAATTACCGGTAATTCATGTTCTCGGTCACAGCGCGATACAAAATACTGTGAAACATTGTGGAAGTAGTCGCACAATGATGAAATTATAATTCGTCTTTTTTCTCTCACCTTTTGCACCAAATCTTTAACGACCGAAGGACGCCCACTCCGTTCTTCATAACGCACATTTGTGCAGCCATTTTTAAATGCTCTCACGCATTTCCTTACAATTCCATCACTCATAATGTTTTGTCCCTGAACTTCACAGATGGATATCGATCGGTTTTACGCCTTAAGCTATAAGAAAAACGTAAAACAGCCCGTACTTCACAATCGGTGAGACTAACGATTGTCGGAGGCATCTTAAACACTCAGTAAACAACGTATACAAAGTCAGACTGTAATTGCGTCAGCGCGTAGACAAGAGATGTAGGTACCCAGCGTGCATGCGTAAAACACCGACCGTAGCGCTGCGGCGGCGTACTGTCAAAACTCCACATACATACTTAAAAAACACTCCTCGTACTTCAAAATAAAATGGGTTTTGTCAATCAGTCTTTATTATTGATGCATGTATTCTGTTTAGTGATCTTGTATTTAAATTAGTTTTAGGTATTTTCTCAAACAAATGATTTTATTTCTGTACTGCATTTGCTGCATTTGTCTGATGACTGATTTAAATTTATCAGGCCAGGTAAGGTAATCAATTACTGTATTAGATCTCTGTAATGTTTTCTAAACTAATAGCTGATGTAATTTAAAAAAATAAAATAAACGTCACTCCCAACATATAACTACTTCAGTCTTTGGATTTATTTCGAATAATTAAACAATTTCATTGCTAAAAATCATTCAAAATGTGCTGTGAGTTTTAGAAAATATATCAACTCTGCTAATAATTTAGATTACTTGCAAACTTATACACAATTCTACTTTGCAATCATGATTAAATTACCGATAGTAGAAAAATATATATTTCGAAACCAAACAAATCAGAAAACACTTGATCAGCATACTCAATATAGACTGGTATACATAATAATAACTATTATTATTATTTATTTATCTTCAAATTTTAAAATTTTACAAAATTACAACTGTTAACATTGATCAATCCTGAGTTCAATAATATGACACAGTAGTAATTTATTAATAAAGTTCAAAAAACAAAAACATTATACGAGTAAATAAAAAATATTTTTTTAACCAAGTATTTTTTTTAGTAAAATTAAAATTGTTTTCTTATGTTTAATTAAACTATGTCTTGTACATTCTAATGTAGTTTTATTATTTAGCATTGTACCTAGGTCTTTTTTAAGATAAAAAATTTCTCAAAATGAATTTTTGTTTCTGTCTATTTCCTTATCTCCTCTGGGCCACTGGGGATTGGCCCAGTGGTTGGATACAATAAATTGATAAGTCTCTATCAGTGGTGTCATGTTGAGTTTTATTCTCATAACAATTTTAATTTTTGTAACAGAATTATTGGCCATCAGGCATTGTAAAAAGATAAGCTCTGGTGTTGAATATTTGTTGAAGTTGTTATCTATTAATATTAAAAATTTTGTGAAAAATAAGTAATTGTTTTGTTAATACAGTAAAGTCTGATTTATCCGGATTAAAGAGGCGGGGTCCTGATTTGGATAGCCGAAAATCCCAATGAACTCAAAATAAACCATTAGATATCCATTTTACGTAGACAACGGAACGTGAATCAATATTAGTGCTGCAGACTGCATACTACTTCAACCTTATTCATTTTACAACCACTATATACACTTTCATCATGCTCTAAAAATAATTCTGAAACAAATAGCCACTGCCTAATCTCAAACACCCACATTTTGACAATTCAGTATTGAAATGTCAAACGGTGACCGATCGCACATGCGTCAAGTGCTTGTAGCACTCCTCTTATAAACACTCCCAATATACAGAGTGTACGCTCATCATGTCCAGCAAGATTAGATTAGATTATTGAAATGGTGACCGTACCAAGGTAGGTATTTTAAGCCAAGTATGAATGAGAAATGAGTGTAGGATGATTGTGGCGCGATCTTGTAGTCTTGTTACTGATTAAGGCTGACATGTTCCTTAGACAGGACTGTTAATTAATAGCCCAACAGACAATGGCATATCTAAGGGACTTACTGTTTGACGTGGAATCCAAATCCATACCTCTGAATTACGAACTGGTCTAATTATGAGTATGGTCTTTGTGGATTAACGTAGTATTCAGTAGTGTGGATGTGAATTCACACAATAGAACACCACACCCACCGCCATCACTCACAACTATCCTCAATTCGTGACCTCCAAGTAGCTGGATTACAGACACACCATCGTCCTATTCTGGATACTGTGGTTGCGTCTGAAATTTTTAAGAAGCTTGAGATAAAATTCACATCCTAACTGTTATTTTTATATATTTTTTGGAACCCGATCTAGATGATTCCGATAAACTGGACTTTACTGTACTTAAAGTAGTTACTTAGTTGTCAATCATTCTTTCCTGAAAAAAATACTTAAAAAAATATAATTTTTCATATCTCTCTAGATTACGATTAAAACTTTAATTTTATCACCTCACCTGTCTTATGGCTATGGAGTGAAGAGTAATATAGATACAATTGAATACTGCTCTTATAGGAGTAAAACTCAATTAAGAGACTGTGATGAAGACTTACTTGAAATTTTATTTTCATTAACTTCAAATGTAAATATTTAGATTACTGTACGTAGTATCTAGGAAATTCTGTGTTATTAATTTAATATATTTTGTTTCCAGGTAATATTTATTACGGAGTACATGAGCTCCGGATCGTTAAAACAGTTCCTGAAACGTACCAAGCGAAACGTCAAGAAGCTGCCACTGCAGGCGTGGAAGCGGTGGTGCTCGCAAATCCTGTCAGCCCTCAGGTATGTCCGGACCCGCAGTGTCTTAACTATGCGTTACATGCAAGTGATAATTCAAATCAGTGCAAACGTCATCCAACTTTTCCGTTTATATCATCCAAATCGATCTATCGATCGTTTTAATTTTCTTTCCGTTCATCGAAAGTATATAGTAAATGGATTAGTGATCAACCGTTTCATAGTTTTTGGTTTCTAAAACTATAAATTTTGGATAACTCACTTTAGTCGATATGTTCTTCCACCTTAAAGAACATAAGATTCCCTGCATGCCTTCCCCTAAGTTTTCACCTGGAATCATCACAGTCTGATTACAGATATTTGCAGTTTGAAAGGTTGGTAAGTGTTATGTCGATTTTTATTTTGATCAATTTTATGAATTTTAATCCCTACTGATTTTTTTATATATTTTTCCCCCGCTCTAGGGGGAAAATACAATACTGGACAATTCTAAGATACATTTTTTACAATTTCATTAACAACTAAATTTTCTTGAGTATGAGATTCAAGTTTTGCATTGATTTGGAAAATAGTCTAGTCATAGTATTAATAATCAAGTGTCTCAAAAGTCCCCTTTCAATTTGCACCTCACAGTATTTTTCTTTATTTAATTCTATCGAAAAGCTAATACCTTTTCCTCATTTGTTGTGTAATTTGTCTGTTTTGTATACTATTGTGTTGTGAAAACTGGGAGTAATGTGCCAAATGTCTGTTGCCCATCTTTCAGTCCTTTTTGTTTTTATTTGTACTTTTAATGTTTGTGCATTGATGAAGTTTAGTGTTTAAATATTTTTTGCAAAAGGTAAAGTTACCCTTAGTTTAAACTCGAGAGAAATTTAACAAGTCATCGTAATCAGATAAATCTATTCTTGTTGGTAACTCCTTCCCTTTGAGTTAGAACCTCTAGAATGAGTAGACAATGTAATGAAGTTTTAAAAGTACTAATAGATAGCACGGGCAATAATATAAATTCATAAGAATTTAAGCTATTTAATTGTGTTTGTTCTATATTATCTCAGCTATCATCAGCTCATAAAGTTACCGCAGTATAGGGATTTACATAAAAAACGTTTTCAAAACTATGTTAAGGGTCATAGACCATAAACACGTTTTCTGATAAAAATTGGTATTTGATAGTAGAGTAAATCTGACTTCAATGTCTAATGTAAAAGTAAATTCAGATTTTGGTGTCAACAAATAAGAATTTTAGAAAAAATGCTTAATTGTACTAATTACAAAAAAGTCACTATCGTAAAATATATCAACACATTTATCATGATGTACTGACTCTAATTGGGACTTCTAAAACAGCATAAAACAGAGATAAGTTGAACAGTTTATTGGAAAAATATTACTTTCAATCTCTTAACTTTTTTCATGCGACATAATTGTGACATCTTATCCAGTTTTCTTAAATAACTAAACTATTCTTAATCTTTAATCATGTTAGTAGCCTACAGGCGGATTACGAGACATGAACAACTCATTATCAGATATGCAGTGGCAAATAGCATTGTGCGCTTGCACAGTGGCAAACAGCGTTTTGTGCTTGAACGGTGGTAAATATCGTTGTGTGCACGTGCAGTGGCAAATAGCGTTGTGCGCTTGCACAGTGGCAAACAGCGTATTGTGCTTGAACGGTGGTAAATATCGTTGTGTGCACGTGCAGTGGCAAATATCGTTGTGCGCTTGCACAGTAGCAAACAGTGTTTTGTGCTTGCACGGTGGTAAATAGCGTTGTGCGCTTGTACTGTAGCAAATAGCGTTGTGTGATTGCACAGTGGTAAATAGCGTTGTGCGCTTGCACTGTAGCAAATAGCGTCGTGTGCTTGCACAGTGGTAAATAGCGTTGTGCGCATGAGCTCTTATCCACCACAAGAAGATAACACGCCAATCTGCTCTTACCTCTCATCAAGCGACTCATGCTACATTCCGGCTTAAAAACATCACCGCTCAATTTCAGATTTAATGCTTCAATATTATTCACATAGTTTTATGTTAGTCAATACAAAGTATATATCATGCATTTTAATAATTTTTATTACTAGAACTATGAGAAGTCTGAAGATGAGCGTGGCCAGGCTAATACACTATCTCACTCCGACCCCTAGCTCCCCTCCTCCATGCCTCCTCTTGTTCATGTCTTGTAGATCCACCTTTAATTTTTTGAATTATTTAACTAAAGTGTAAGCATTTTCATTTTGTATAATTAATCCTCTTGCTCTCTAGTTTTTTTTACTACCTCTATTACACATTCTTAGAGAAAACGGTAATAAAAAAACTTCATCAATGCACAGGTTTAGTTATTTTGTTCTGTTTTTCTAGGAAGGTAAAAACAAATTAATACACCTCTCCCTTTAATTAAAACTATAAAATTATCTCTTCAGTATTTTATTCTTGCCTATTCCTCTATTTTAATTAAGTTACTAATTTTAATTTAAAATAAAGTTTTATCAAATTTTTTCAGTACACTACTGTTTTGATGAACACTTGTTGTTAAACTTTATTAAATTCGTTTCTAGTAAAACATATTAACCTATTACTTATTCCTTGATCTTGAAATCAAAATTATCGATTGTTTCTTTTGTAATTAGTGTGGTAATCATCCTCAAATAATGATAATAAATAATTGAGAACCTGAAAATTAAATTTCAATTTTGAGTTTCTCAGAGAAAATATACATTAATTCCAACGATATTAGAATTCGTTTCAGTTGAAGGAAAATGACTGTAAAATATTTTGCCATACAAAGAATGTAGGTGGAAAGAAAATCTTAAACCCACAACATATATCTTGCTTACACACACATATTACTTACCCGAATTCCTGCAACATTAGAATATTCCCAGTTAACTCACTGGTCAATTTTGGTACCTAATACGCGTAATTTCAAGTTATTTTTAAAAATAAATCTACATTATAAAAATAAACACTTACTATTGTATTCCTTTTTGCCGTGTTCATCATAGCAGCAAGTACTTTTTGTAGAAATGGTCAATTATGTTTAACAAAAAATAAAATTACATTTCTTTCAGGTTAATGTATGTGGTTTGAATCAAGAGGGCCTATATAAGATTTTTATTAATGATTTTTTTATTATGTGATTTATAGAAAAATTCTTATTTACAGATTTGTTGGGTAGAATTTCTGTGTTTTTCCGTGTATGATAAAATGTTACCTGATTTAAGAAAACTATACAATTTTAACTTAAATTAAAAATAATATTGTGTTTAATGATTGATAAAATGCAGTTGACACATGTTATGTAAAAGTAACTGATAAACCGAAAGTCAAAATTATTTTGTAATTACTGAGAAATTCTCATTTTAAGGCCAACTTTAATCCTTTTTTTCTCATTTGTAAAAGAAATGACCTTGCAAGAGGTGTTGGTACAAAGTTTTAGATATATAACCAGTTACCTTGTAATTTATTAGAATTTTGTGAATTTCAAAGAAATATAGGCAGTCAGTTACTTAACCCAACAAATCAGTAACTCATTTAAAGGAAATCATTCTTAAATGTACTTTTATAACTAAATAGCATATTGCTCATTTTCATGTAAAATTTTTCACATTTCACTTTAAGAAATGAAAATTGATGGTTTATGGTGGAAATGTAGACTTTCTTCTCTTTTATAATTGCTATGACTCAGAACTATAAATCCGCATTAAAATTTTTGAAAGAATAACAGAATTTTGTTGTCAAATGTGATTTATTCATTAAAATTTATATTAGCTTGGCCTAGTGACATCATTACTGGTGTAATGTCAGTATAAAATTCAGTTTTATATTGGCACTGCTTAAAATATATTAAACACTTAAAAATTGTTCCCTTTAAAATTATATTTATACCAGTAAAAACCCTGAACAAAAAAAAACAAAACAACAAACACAAGAACAAAACAAAAAAACGACAAAAAATACTGGGAATGATCAGAAATGATGTTCAGTAAAAAAGTACTAGGCTAATGCTAATAAAGTTAAGCATGAAAAATCATTTTTAGAACTCCATTTTCTAAAACATTTCCTTATAATTGAGTAGAAATTCATTACTAAAACCAATAAACCATTAATAAACCAATAATTAACCCAATCAAAGCAAGTGAACTAATGATTGTAATATTTTAAATTTTACAAGAAAATTGAGGAAAGATTTAAAAGTAATAAAAACTTCAATGATAAGATATTTTAACTGTGTTAGTTGTTAATAAAAATAAAATTATTTTCAAATAAAAAAAAATTAGTTTGGCAACTGAAGTGGCAATAGTTATGATACAAATAAAAAACAAATCAAAATATATTTCCATATAAAAATTATATTTAAAAATTAAAAAATATAATTTATATTAGGTTTTATAAAAAACAGGATGTAATATAAAATAGTAATGTAAAAAAATAATTTTTTTAAACCACAGGATATGAAGGAAACATAAAGTACACTCTCTATGGAGTAAATAAGTTGTATTTTTAAATCTTTCTAGACTGTTATTTAAGCTATAAGCTATTTAACTAGCAGCATATAAAGTTGATGAAATCTTTTTAATAAAATTAATTGTGTTTCAAGTAATTTTCTTTTGGGGTTTAAACCCTCAATAATAATAATTCCATAAACATTTAATATAATAATTTTATTCCTGGTGGAAATTTTAAATAATTTAATATTTTATATGTTTCTTAATCTAACTCTTGTTATATCGCTGTTGTAGGAGACAAAAATTCATAAATAAAACATAAACTATATCAAATTAACCGTAGATTTTTTTATGAAAAATAACACATACATATACATAAATTTTTACTAGTTGTATTTAAATTATTAATGTGAAATATTAAAATCACATACAGGGTATTAATTAAAGTCGGGGAAAAACTTCAAGGGATGGCAGCACTCATCAAAATAAACAAAAAATACCCAATAAACATATGTTGAAAAATCCTTCGTTTAGCCGCTAGCTGCCGTTTTGTATTTGTTACAAAAATCATTATATCTCAAGAACCATTTAAGCTACAGAAATCAAACTTTGCACACATATTTATTGGCCAAAGAGAAAAATATATTCAAAGTATCATATAGTTTGCTTTAATATTTTCATAATTGCAGCGGTTTAAAATATTTTAATTTAAATAAAAAAAACATTAACTTTATAAAACTTTTACAAGATATAAAATTTTGAAAATTTTTGACATTTTGAAAATATAAAAGCAAACTAAATGATACTTAAAATATTTTTATCTTTGGTCAATAATCAATAAAGATGATGAATAAACAATAATAATAAAGATGTGTGCAAAGTTTGATTTTTACCTTAAATGTTTCTTGAGATATAATGATTTTTGTAAAATATAGAAATTGGCGGCTAGCAGGTAAACGATGGATTTTTCGACATATGTTTATCAGATATTTTTTGTTTATTTGGATGAGTAATATCATCCTTGAAGTTTGTCCCAGCTTTAATGAACACCCTGTATAAATCCAATAAATGCCACATATGTTGCTGTTTTTGGGAGAGGTTGTACCATACTCCCAGTTTTCTTAAACGTTTTTGAGAAAAAGAAATACCTGAGAAATTCATTGCAGTGATTTTGAATTTGTTTGAGGATTTTTTGGTGTCATTCTTGTATAATGAATCAATCATCAATAAGTTATATGCGAATGTCAAAATGCATTATTTGTTTTCAAAAGTTAGGCCTAATAAGTATTTTGTTTATTATGATTTTCAGGCTGCAGTGTTTGTTTGGCTCTGCAATATTAATATTAGATTTTTTTTTTAATTAAAACAAAATTTAAATATCGTTGTTTGTTCAAATAATTTTAATTCTAAGTAAATACTTTGATCTAAGAAATACTGACTATTCCCTTTGAGAATTATTTCTAATATAAAACAATGACTATCAGCAAAACATGCAGCTGAATTACTCTTTACACTGGAAATGGAAATGTTTCTTACATAGCGGTAAAATTAAAACTGATTGGACTTTTCTACTTTTTGAATCGGAAATCCTAAAAACAAGAATGATCACTAGTAAAATCCTAAAAAATTAAAATGTTAATAAGCCATAATGAATCTTAACAATTAAGTAAAAAAGGTGATATTCTTACCATCATGTAAGGAAACTAAGTAAATTGATGGATTGTGCATTTTAATAATTTGTAAATACTGTATTTCTTTAGTTCAGAGGAGCTCATATTGCGTCAGTCTAATGTTTTACTAACACTGCTAATATTTATGATATGATATCATTTGGAGTCGGTGAGTATTTTTGACAGTTCCGTTAGTTGTCAAGGATTCCTTCAGCGGACAAAGGTAAGTGTGTTTTTTATTATATCTTGCAATCACGGCTGTCAATTTGAGTTCCTCTGAATATACTGAATTCCCGATCTCAAGTCTACGGACCATAATCCATGAATTTGCACACCCTTTTCGTTGCTAAGTACTCTTGTATTTACAGATTTAAATATTATAAACTTAAAACTGTCAAGATCTTAAACACTAAACCACACGGATCGTGATTAATATTTGATATTATCACCTTTTTTACTTGACATGTAAATATGTAAACTATGTTTTAGACAGGGTGTTACTAATTTTGTTTTGTTTCAATGACGAGGGTTGCCGGATGGGCAGGAGAGGCGACGGTTGTCGTAAGTTGACCGTCACGACACGCCCTGGTGTGGGCGTGGCGCCCATCCGACGACCCTCCTAGTGGATGCTGCGGAGGAGTCTTCTGCTCTAAGGGTGGGGTAAAACGGTGATGATTTCTTTTTCCAGTTACTTGCACTCCTGTGCGCCACCCATCATCCATGGCAACCTCACCTGTGATACCATATTTATTCAGCACAATGGCCTCGTGAAAATAGGATCAGGTAAAGAACTGAAAAGTGCGGTAAAGCTTTTCCATTTTCATAGAGTTATTTAGTTACTATTAGTTAATTGGATATCTTAAGCGAGACAGAGTTAAAGAGTAGGGCAGGGGCGGAGGTCAGACGGATCCAAGGGGGCGAGAGTCGCCTTGAGCGAGGGGGGGCGAAGGGCGCGAAGGGGCGGGGGTCAAGTCGAGGACTCGCCCCCGGACGAAGCCGATCCGACCGAAACCCGCCTTTAGTTACTTGATACTAACACGATGTTGCTTTGGTCTTTCAGTGGCTCCTGATACGATACATCATCATGTCAAGACGTGTAGAGACAACATGAAGAACATGCACTTCATCGCTCCAGAGTACGGAGGTGAGAACACGTTAGTCTATTATCTTATGCATGACTATTAGCAAACAAACAATAATGCTACTTTATGTTTAAGGAATTTTCAGTTCAAATTCTTTTTAATTTATATTTTAAAATTTTTCTTTTTACGATTTATTCTGGGTCTCCAGTTTTCCATGATAAAGTTTGCATTCGGACTGTCCAATTGCAAATACTATATGGTGAGCCCGTTGGCAGTTATTTAATCTTTGCTGTTACCGTAATTTCCAGCAACAGTGAGTCCTGCGATCGACATCTACTCGTTTGGTATGTGTGCCCTGGAGATGGCAGCGCTGGAGATCCAAGGAAACGGAGACTCAGGAACCCTAGTCACGGAAGAGCATATCAACAGGTTTGTGAGCAAACTTAACCTAACAAACAGTAAATAAATACTAGATTCCTCTTCTTCTATAGAATAGTGTTACTTATTTTTATAATGTTTTTGTTTTATTTTGTAATTCATCTTATGAAAAATGTTTTTAGTTTGTTTTATTTTTTAGTAGAAAGCTTTCTTTTTATTTTACCTGAATCGAGATAACTCTTTTAGAATAGTTACACACAGTTTCAAGGCAAAGTGTGTACTGTACTCAAATCTAAGTAGTGTTAACATAAAGTATTTCTCAAAATTATACATATAAATGTACATTTGTAACTAAAATGTGTTACAGTCGACTCCCTCTAATCCGGACACCTCAGGATTGAAAAAGTTCCGGACTATCCAGCGGTTATATATACATATATATAAATTACAACATGTAATAGCATACAGTATGTAACTCACATTTTAAAATGCTTTAAAGTGTACTTTCGTAAACATTTCAGGTTTTTGTTTCCAACTTCCTGAATCATAGTTTTTTGTGACGTTGATAAATTAAATGTGTCACGATAAATAGAAGGAACATGAAATTATAAAGCACCGCGAATTGAATCTTAAAAAATTTATTTTAGAGAACGAAAAACGGAACTCTAACCTTTTACTAATAAGATTATCTCAATCGTATTTACTACAACCTAAGACGAATACAAATCTTGGCTTTACAATATCAAAAAAAGTCTGTTATTTTCTTCTGATTTTCGCTTAAACTGTTTTCTTGAACGTTGAATTACATCATTTCCTCATAAACATTACATCCACAGCTGATGTGCCGATCTATTGCTAGTCGTAGGTCGTTGCCGGTTCCAGTGCTGCCTTCACATCCGCCTGAGTCAAAATTCCCACACCGGCGTTGCCATTTCCCGCTTCGCTGGAGATCCATATAGAACGCAATTGTTAAATGAACTGATGATATTTATTTATATTAAGGTCGGAAATAAACAAACACGTCCAATCTTACAATTTCTGCAATGAGAAACCCGACTACCTGCTGGTGACTCAGTTCCAAGTAGTTCGAACCATCCGAGTCCGGAGTAGAGGGAGTCGACTGTACATAATTTACTCAAAAACTATTATTTATTCACCTAAATAATTACTACGCCTAGTTTGAAATTGCAACACCCTGGAATGGTAGACAACCTGCTGTGCATTCTTTGACATGCAGGACCACTTACGTTATCTAGATTTTTTTATTTTTCTGTAATATTGGAAAAAGACTCTGAATGTGTGTCAATTAACGCTGACCAAATTTGTGCAGGACGATAGACAGCCTGGACGACCCACTGCAGAAGGATTTCATCCACAAGTGTTTGGCGCAGGATCCCTCGCAAAGGCCCCCCGCCCGCGACCTGTTGTTCCACCCCATCCTCTTCGAGGTCCACTCCCTCAAACTGCTGGCCGCCCACGCTCTAGTCAACAGTGGTAAGGGAGCTATCCTGTCATTTAAAGATCGTAATTTCAGAGTGGATCAGTTCAAACATTCACTACTGAGTAGAATGACAAGAATAGACGAATGCAAAAATAAAAAACCGGATCAAGCAACCCTTATATGTGATAGATAATCCTATCAAATAGACTGACTGGCAGGCAAATTGTATTTTGTGACAGTAGGCTTAAGTCACAAATATGTGATGTCTGGCTGTCGTTAGTGCTCCACGCGTCACACATATGTGACATCTATCTACAGAAAAAACTGGAACTTCACAAATACGTGACGTCGGTCTATATTGAAAGTTCAAACTTAGTCGGAGTAGCGAATGTGTTTAAACAAAATTTCTTCATTAATTTGAGTTGTAACAAAAAAGTTTGTTCTAGTCAAGTGATCTAAATAATTAGGTATACCTTTACGAGTGATGTAGAGTAAAAGACGATATTTTGGGATCCCCTGAATCCAAAATGTTAGGTTTCGACGTGATGTCAGTCTGTCTGTGATGTCTGTGTGTGTGCGTGTGTTTCTGGATGTGTACAGCCACAGCCTACCCCGTTGGTCTAATATAGATAAAATTAGGCATCCAGGCATTTTTTTCATTTTTTAAAATTTAAGGGTAGTTCACCCTTAAAAAATGTGAAAAATCAAAATTTCTCAAAAATGGTTAACGATTTTGATTAAAATTTTATAGTTCTTAGTGCACAGAGTACTAAACAATATGACACCACCCGCATGTCTGTAAAAATCACGGTTCAAAAGTTATGGGCTTTTAAATGCCAAAAAAATAAAAGTAAAGTACAATTTGACTATCACCAGCTTCAAAAACTAAACAAATTAGTATTTTGAATAATTTTTTCTATGACTAACAGTTCCAGAGAAAAGTTTGATTTACTGTCCATGATAAACACAGAACGTTGTCTGAGAGCGTCCAATGTTTATTCTTTTGGAGAATATAAAAAAATTATTTCTTCCTTATTTTATAACCGTTTTCCATGAAACTTAGTGTGAAGCGTATGGTCAAATCCCGTGTCAGTTTTTTCTTCCAGTTTAGATCTTCAATAGTTGAATAAGCAGTTTGATCTATGTAAGTGATAATTAATTAAACCTCGAATAATGAACTCATTGATCGCTTTGCAGCATATTAAAAGTGCGGGAAAAAGTGAGAGAAATTCGTGAAAAATACGGGAATTTTGGAAAGCCCAATCGCTTTCGGACACCCTGTAATAATTAAGTTTGTATATTCAATTTTCTGTTGCAAAAGTATAGAATGTATCAGGATGCTGCTATATGTAAATTTTAAATGGTTTTAAATTTTTGTCAGAAATCACATATTATAGAAAATAGATGAATTATTTGAATATATAACCAAACGATAAAATGTACCCAATTCCTATAATACTGTAGGATCTCAGGCAAATATTAGCTGGTTACATTTAGAATTTATTTGTTGTTACATTAAGATTTGTTGCAAGTGTTTTGAATATGTAAGTAAGTAAGATTGATTAGCTTTATAAAGATATGATGCTGTGATATTCCCAAAAAATTTTCTTAAAATCAAGGACACATCCTCAGTTAAATCATTGGAATTTTATATTATTTAATTGAATTAACTATTCAAAGAAGAGGATTTTTTTTAGTTTAGCCATCTCAATAAGATAGACGTTATTTTGGAATCATAAAACACACCCTTATGGGAGATAGTGTGCAGATAAATGGTTATCGCCTATCAGTCAATGGTTTGTTGATTGTAGCGAACACGTCAGAGTCAATAACAGACGAGGTGGTGCAGAGGTTATTCGGCCCAGAGGTGGTCATCGCAGAGATAACGCATCCTGACGGCCGACCGGGCGTACAGTTCAAGATGGCCGACGTCCCGGTCACGGAGAAACTGGAGAAGTTTGTTGAGGATGTCAAGTAAGCTCACCTAGGACATTAGAAATAACATAGAATGTGCATAACAATGTTCCTTTTAAGTTTTAGGCACTACTACTGAAGAATGAAAAAAAATAGCTGGTGGTATTGACAGTTTTGAGTAAGTTACAATAAACAAGAACCTTTTACTCTAGTTAATTAACACTGTAACTATCAACAAAATAATGTAAATTAATATTTAAAAAAATACATACTAAATTAATTCAGTTGAATTAAAAATCATTGGTCATTGTCCTTGATATGGAATATTTATATACTTTTTTATTCTGTTTGTTTTTGTAAGAGGAGTGTTATGTTACATTGATAAATAAAATATTTATTTTAACCATTCTCTTTTACAATTTCACTTTACTCAAATATAAAATTAAATTAGAGGGAATTCTAAGTTAAATAAGTGAAAGGTGATTGAAGAGTGATAGCCAAATTTCTGAATTAATTACCCTGTAACTCAAGAGGTTTTCACTATAAACCTGAAAAGATTATGGGAAAGCTTATTTATGATGCAATCAACAATTAAACGTTAAAATTATGATTTCTTAAGATAGTTGATTCTTCCGCTCGCACCACCTTATCAAATCTATTTCAGATTGCTCTCTCTGTTTTTCAGGAAGGTGTGCTTATTTTTAAAGAAGAAAGGTTATGATCATTAACTCAGTTCATAATCAAATCACTAGAATAGTTTTTATTTATTTCTAAAACGGTGTGAAAATTATTACTTTTATCCAAATGTGGTATAAAATTATCAGAATTTGTAATTTGAAATTCCAACTGTGCAGATACGGTATATACCCACTGACAGCGTACCGGGCGCGCCAGCCTCCACCGCCGAGGCCCCGCGCCGTCTCTCCCGAGGTGGCTGAGAGCGTCAAGTCCGTGACGCCAGAGCCTGTTGACGTGGAGACTCGGAGGGTAGTGAACATGATGTGCAACGTCAAGCCTAAGGAGCAGAGCTGCGAACTCTTGGTAACTTCTGTGTTTTTTAGATTTAAGCTTAGACTGTATCATACAGGTTTAAGTTTAGACTGTATCATCGATGATTAAGCTTAGACTGTATCATTAGGATTAAGTTTAGACTCTGTGATTTAGGTTTAAGCTTAGACTGTATCATCGAGGTTTAAGATCAGACTGTATCATCGAGGTTTAAGCTTAGACTGTGTCATTGAAAAGTAAGCTTAGACTGTATCATTAAGTTTTAAGCTTAGACTGTATTATTGAGGTTTAAGCTTAGACTGTGCCATTGAGGTTTAAGCTTAGTCTGTATCATCGAGGTTTAAGCTTAGACTGAATCATCGAGGTTTAGGCTTAGACTGTGTCATTTAAAATTAAGCTTAGACTTGTGTCATTGAGGTGTAAGTTTAGACTGTTTCATTGAGGTTAAAGTTTAGGTAAGATATATTTCTTTTTTTACTTTGTAGCACCCTTGGTCGTCATTAAGTGAAAAAAATCCTGTAGTAACCTCACTCTCTTGGATTTTTTGTTTCCTCTAGGGCAACCAACAATTCCTTGACACTGGTTTATGTGTCAATATGCTCCAAAAACTTCAAATTATCGAATGCCGGAATATTTCGCTTTTTTACTGACACTAGTAATCACCTGTTAGCTGTTTACATGACTACTTTGTCATACGTCAGTCCCGCTTAGTGTAATAGTTTGTTGTGTTGTGAGGTTATATCTCACGTTTTATTTTTGGCCCTAAATAGTAGTTATTGGGTATATGTGGTGTGTGTTATACAGTATTCAGTGTTAAAGTACTAATTGATGTGTGTGAGATTATTTCCAGCCTTTTAGGCCTAACCGTAAATAATTTGTGTACACAATGACCATTGTTTATTTTGACCTTTTGACCACGGAGACTGAATAAAATATTTCGAATTGATTTTGAATTTTCTTTATGTTCAGTCACATTTTTTACATACATAATGTTGTTTACCATAATTAGAGTTACATGCATGATTTTATCCCCTGTAACAAATTATAACAGTAGGCATCCTAAAATGGGCATTTACTGTACGCTATGTCCAAAATACCATCACATATGTTTTCTTCCGTAAAAAGTTTATTTTCATTCACAGGTTGATAGTTTTGCACCAAAATGTTTATAAAAGTATGTTTGTTACTTAGGTAATAGTATAAATGTTTAGAAAATTTTCTGTTCACTTCATATTACGTAAAATTCTAAAAATAATTTTTCTTGTAAACGAAAACCTTTATTTTTTATTTTTTTATTATGATAATGTACCTAAAACATAATAAATATACTACCATTTTGAAGGGCAATTATTTGTGTAAACATCAATCAAATTGGGTGGAAATATCTTTAAAAATGGGGTAGATTGATCTATTTTTGTAAATGCTTACGTTTTTCGCAAAATGCCGTTTTTTATGTTTTCTTGCATAAAAAGCTTATTTTTATACTTAGGATGATAATTTTTTCACCAAAATGTTTATAATAGTATGCTTTTTATTTAGGTAACAGTATAAATGTTTTAGAAAATTTTTCTGTTCACTTTATTTTACGTCAAAGTAAAAAAATAAAATTTTTGTTAAAGAAAATCTTTATTTATTTAATTTTTTTACTATGATAAAGTACCTAAAACTTAATAAATATACCGTCATTAGTTATTATTTGTGTAAACACAACAACATGTTGCGTGCCGTAATCTTGAAAAACAGGGTATATATAATTTTATTTATAAATGCTTGCGTTTTTCACAAAAACCCCCTAGCACTTTTCAGCATGGAATATGGGAAACACCAGTAGCACTAAAAGGGTTAGGACTCCAAAACCTGGAGGATTTTGTTGATGTATTAAAATAAATTTGATTTCTACTATACTCAATCTCTGACTGAGTTTTAGTTTTCATAGTTTAAATTGTTGAATGTTTTCCCCTTGGACAGATGACGATCCTTTTGCGGATGGACGACAAGATGAACAGGCAGCTGACGTGTCTCGTATCCGAGATGGATAACGCACTCCACCTGGCGCAAGAACTCGTCTACTACGGCTTCATCAACGAGGTAACTTACCACCTAAAAATAAATTATTCTTATCTTTCTTGCCAGGAGAAAGAAGAGTAATCCATTACATGTCACATGTTTCAAATATCCAATCTCCTTCTCACAGTGACTATAAAATGTACGTAAGCCTATAGTGTCCAACATCTAACCAACGTGTTAACGGATTTGCAGGGTGACAAAGAGAAGATAGCGTCGCTGATAGAGGAGACGTTGTCGAGCGGAAGTGTGCTGCGTCAGACGAGCTGTGCCGCGCCGGACTCGAGCCTAGTGTTGCCCTCCGCGTCACAACAGGCTACCACGCTTAGTTAATATCAACTGCTCGGCATTAGCCATCAGTATAACCGATAAGGCTGGATATTCTTTTATAAGTTTTACCAAATAGGAGTAAGTGATCGATGCGACCTAACTACGCGGAAGTTTCCCTAAATTATTAGTAACGGGCGATTTCCGAGAGGTGTACATTTCCTTGAACTATCGAGCTTATCCTAGTCGCTGTACACTAGCGTTTTATCAATATTAATTTATTGTTATCGAAATACGTGCGAGGTCTTTACGTTGAATCCGTATTCTGTTAAGGCTTTTGTAAAATTTTTGTATGTTTAGTATTAAATTATTTTTCATTTTCCGTTTTAATTTATTTTTTCTGAATCAAACACTTAAAAAATCATTGTTTCTTTGTACTATAAAGCACAAAATAACTTTTGAGAGTTCTGGGATTTTAAAAATGGTTTTAATGTGCTCGAATGTTTTTATCCAGATTTTAAAAATTGTATCCTTTTAGTGTCACTTTCAATTCTCTGTCCATGGAAAATGTATTTTACGCAATGTGGTGAGCTTCCGAGCCCTGAGAACGAATTGGAGGAAATCTGCCAATAGAACCAAATAATATTTTGTTAGTGCCTTGAGGTATTGTCGTAGCATTGTACATTCTCATGTTTTTATTATGTCAGTGTTTACCTGCTTAATTGTACTGTCGGCATTTATGGAATATTTTTATCGATAGGTTTAGCCCATGTGATATGATAGCTTCTGTGCCATTCTGTTACATTTTCTAAAGCAATACCCGATAATTTGTTGCTTCCTGTACATACTACCCCTACAGTTTCACATTTCGTTCTTTTTTCACCAAGCCTGTAAGAATAATTTGTAGGTAATTTTGTGTAAAGTTTTATATTATTGTTTTTATATTGTAAGTACTGTAAGAGAGCGGACAATATTCTCATGCCGGCCAAAGTGCCGTGAAAATTTCACTAGCTTAATTTCACTCAGTCTTATGTCAGATGAATGCCCCGCAGGCCATGTAATCATTCCACAGATGACATCAGTTTTATATTGTTTCAATTCAGTTGTTGTATCATATATTTTGATAAGTAATGTCACTGATTTAAGAGCATTGAAGGATATTTTTCAATACTAATTTTTGTTTAGGCTGTTTTGTTTCGTAGTGTGACTCTGACCACAAGCGGGGCATTCGCTGTATCCAAAGGCCAATGTATACTATTATTGTTGCTAGAGTGAGTGATATTCGACTGATAAGTTACGTTCGCTAGAAGGCTGTTAGAGTAGCGAGTCTCCGTGGCTGACTCATATCACATAGATTCGAATTTTTGCTCAGTATTTGTCGACTAGGGAAGAGAAGATAATAAGTATTACTATGGGTTTGCTCTTTCGGCAAACTGACAAACAGTTTTTTTTGCAGTATATTACTTTTCGCCTCACAGGGACGAAACTGTATTTTTTTGTTAGCTAATATTTTAAAATCGTTTGTAGCACAAATATACTAGCAGATATAATTTTGCACACGGTTTGCTTGGAAATTGTTCTGTATGTTTTCGGATATGTATTTGTCAACCATGTAAACGAAATTGATGTCTAAAGAAAGTGGTGCTTTGAGTTATGGATATTTCTCCTTTAGAGGTAGCTCGCTTGGATATATATACTCAGCTGTTCGACCCTAGCAGGCTCGATGTTTCTTTGCTGTGCAACCTGACCCTTCTCTTCCCTACAACATTCTTTTGTAAACAGAACACTTATTACTAACAGTGAAGTATAAACTATCACAAGTCAACGTGTTATTTCTTTTTAACCTTGTGTAATTTCAATTAATTAATTAATATAAGAAACTCGGAGAATTTTATCTGAAGTGTAAATAGTGTAACTTTTGGTTTATCAATCATGAAAATTAAAGAATGTTCAAAAGTAAATTGTACAGTTTGGTAATCACTTGACAATAATACAATTCGCTAATGTTATGACATCCAAAACATTATTGAAGATAGAAGAGTGAAGCAAAGTTTATGAACACGTTCACTACCAACCGCTGCATATATGCGGCGTACAGTGACATCGACATCAGTGGTCGTCCTAGCCACAGACCAAGCGCCACACATATAAGGCGGATAATCCTGTAGACCGTGCCTACACAAACTAACCTTTAAAATAGACTGTTCTGATAAAAATATGTATTTAGTATCAAGGAACCATCGCGGCAAATATGCAGCGGCAGTCTATTTTAATGAGCCCAACCACCGCAGATCTGTGGCTATGGGCTTGTAGCAGAACTCGCCTGCCGCAAAACTGTGGCTGCGGAGTTGTTACAATTTTTTAAACATTGTGGTAGCGAATGTGTTAAACTCATAAATCTTGAAACTCAGTCTTACAAAATTTGTCTAAGTTAGACTTGGATATATATCTGGATGTTTTATTTTTGTGTATTTCTACGCCAGTGGCATTTTTAACGTTTTGATGGGGAACGGTCCAAACCCCGGTCTTGTTACTACCTAACGTCAACCTGTTGTTAGGAAGCATCATTAATTAGTAGCCCAATGACAAATGGCGACTGGGTCCAGATTCGACCCTTGCGGGATTCGATCCGGCGACCTTCAGTTTTGAAGGCGGGTATTATGTTTTTCATTACCCTAATTAAAATTATTGCCAAGTAGTGATTAAATAATTATCAGTATAGGTCGAGTTTGGTATCAAATTAAAGGTATCACTTACCAGAGTACAATGCCGCAAACCGAACTTCAAAAGGTGCATTCATTCAGTAGTTATAGCTGTTTTAATTTTAAAACTATCGAACAATGTAAATTTGTCAAGTATTACAAGTCCTAAGACACACAGACACATACTAAGATTAGTATGTACATGTTTTTTATCAGGTTCTTAAAGATTTAAGTACCTGTGATAAAAGTGTTCAAAATGTACCCCCCCTTGTCAGGCAATGCGGTAATCAAAGCCAGAAATAACTATTAATAATTATTTACAATAACACAACTACTGTTAGAATGTGAAAGTGGCTCTTTGGGTTTTCCACAAATTGAACTTTGACTGTGACAGCTGTTATCTGTAATTTCGTTACGAAGGTAACGAGGTTCAGTTGCACTGAAGCTTTCTGAGGGTTTAGTTATGCAGATGGAATATTTTTTAGTCATAAACTAGTTTTAAAATTGGTTATTAATCTGATTATTTACCCTTATGTCACTTAGTGAGTGTGAAAGAATAACTCTTTTAATGATGGGTAAGTGGGGAGATAGTGAAAGATCATATGAAGCAGTTAAAAATTCAAACAGCTATAGCCACTGAATGAACGCACCTTTTGAAGTCCGGATAGTGGCATTGTACTCTTCTAAGTGAGATCTTATTTTAATACCAAACTCAACCTATGCTGCTATTTAAGAATTTCGTCTGACTCCTTGTGGACCGTTCCCCAAAGGGGTTATCCGGTCAGTAATTGAGCACATGTGTACGTTATTATCATCAGTAAGCACGTGTGAACTTTAGGATTTTTTTTCTATTGTGGTTTAAAAATTAAAAAGAGGTTCCAGACTTAATTGTCACCTGTATATACTCCATGATGTGAAAAGCCCAAATTCAATTTACTTAAAATGTCCACTCTACCTGGTCAGTTGCCAACTAAACTAAAAAAGGTTTCAGATTTACCTTGATTAACCTAAGATATTTCTTAAACATAACAGTATTATATTTTTGAAAAAGAGATCAATAATGTCTCAGATAACTTGATTTGTATTGTTTCTCAACCAATACACATGGAAGACACTCACACATACATGTAGGTATGCTGTGTAAAGTTAATACTCTATGTAAAAATAATATTCAATTTATATTTTTCTTCAGAAACTTTTTTAGTAAAGAATTTGATGTAAAAAGGGTAAAATCTCTACATAATCTGTTTGTATCAACAGAATCAGAAATTGTTAGAAAATTTAGTTGTTTTTTATAGTAAAAATGTTTTGAAGAATAATTTAATGTTGGTAACCCTGACTGAACAATGAATCATCATGTACATAATGGAAGCATTTGACTCTTGTTCTGTTGATTGAAGTTGTGTGATGTCATTTTATTCAGGTAAATTCAGTAATTTTCTTTGTTATACCTCTTAAATATCCTCTGGAAGCAACTATCTAGTGATTTCTTTCAAATTTTTAATGAGTTAAAAATTATAATGCTGTCAAATTTTGATCTACATTTAAATACTTTCATTTTTTCTTGTTTTCATAGTTACCTTAAAAATCCGTTTTAAAAACAATACTCCAATCCAAATCTATTTTGCTTCATTTTTGTTTGTTTACCTTTATAATAAAACCAATTTTAGGTTATGTTATTATTGCAAAGAAGCTACATGTTATGCAGACAAATGCACTTATACTATGCACTTTTGTGTTGTTTATGAGTATGTTTTCATGTTACAAGTATGAGCAAGTGCACTTTGCACCTTTTTGACATGGAAATGTCTTAGATCTGGGGGGGGGGCAATTTGCACAACCACACTTACACACAGTTAGTTCATAGCTTGGTTGTAAGAACAGCTTTATATGAACTGAAAACATTCCCTTTAGACATATACATGATCTAACCTATTTCCCACAGGGAAGTAAATACAACTTTTTTTAAACATAAGATTTCATCAAAAGCTTCAGTCTATACTCATGATCATAAGGTAAATATGAAATGAATCTGGGTAAGAATTATGGATTTTTAGTCTTATTGTATTATTAAGTGAGATTTACTAATTTTAGTAATGTGTGATAGAATTCAGGTTAAATAGAACACTGCTAGTCTGACAGAAATCAATCAATTTTAATACATTTTAAATATAAAACAAATAATTTAAAACATTTATTTACATAGTAAAGCTATTTTCAGTGAATATCACTTTCACACAGTCTGTTTTATGTTAAGTGTTTATGATAGTAATAAAACTTAGATTACCTTTATTAATTAAGGGTATAAAATTAAAGTTTCATTTGAAACGTAGTCACTAGGTTCAGCATGCCAGACACAATTACATCGGGAGTCAAGTTCCTTAGCAATTATAAGTTGTTGCTCTTGAAACTTTTTTCAAAGTTTTAACATCATTGTTACCGAGCCAAGTTAAGTTTTCTTTTCCTTTTATTTATTCTTTAATCCACCTCATCATTTTTAATTACATATTTTATGATGTACATACCTATGTTATATCAACACTGTGTTTGTCTACTTGGCCTCATGAACTTAGTTTAGTCCAATCAAAATTCTCTAAACTGACATTGTCAGTACCTGAGAACTAGGTTATTTCTGTATTTTTTAGTGTTTTCAATAAAATATTAGTTTGTAATGGACTTAGACGATAACATTGCATTGTAGTTAGATGAACAGTTTACAGCTTAGGTTTGCTTGTAGGAGGTGGTTCAAATCCTAAAATAAAACCGTCCGGGCGTGTTGGAAGGGCTCTTAAAATTCCGGGCTTGAAGGGTTAAGATACAATTGTGTATGTGGCTGGCCAAGCTAAACCTGATGAGCTACCTATTTGTTATCACATTTTTGTTAACATAGAAATTGATGAATCATTATATCAAGGGTCAAACACCTGACAGTATTTAGTGTTAGGTGACTTGTAATTCTTAGTTGAGGGAAGGAACACTGCCGAGTTCAAAGCGTAAACATGCCGGTGATAACAGTGTGGAGTGCAGCGAACACAAGGATGATTCCGAATACGCTCAGTACCAGCACCAAACACCACAGTTTTTTCTGGAACAGGAGTTTGCGTTAATTATAAAATTCATCTTACTTCAAGATGCTAAATGTTAAGTGCTGGAGGGGTAGTAGGTTCCAAAGCCGGCGAGGAGCGTCTCACTGCAGACTTTATACTTTTAACTGAAATGGCAACCTGCCCAGGTAGGTATTTCAAGCCAAGTATGAATTATAAATGAGAGTAGGATGGTTGTGGCGCGATCTTGTAGTCTTGTTACTGACTAGGGCTGACATGTTTCTTAGAAAGAACTTTTAATTAATATCCCAACAGTCAATGGCATATCTAAGGGACGCACAGTTTAACGTGGAGGCCAAACCACTGCCTCTGAATTACGAACTGGTCTAATTATGAGGATAGTCCTTGCGGTAACGTAGTATTCAATAGTGCAGACAATAATCCACACAAGAGAACACTACACCCTCCGACCATCGCTTACAAATATCCACAATTTGTAACCTCCAAGTAGCTGGATTACTGGACGTTGCCACTGTAATAAAGAACGTGGGTGGAGCTTTGTTTGTTGATTATTATTTTGACAATATGTTCAAAGATAAAAATTTACTAGTCCTTTGGAATTAATGTAAAAGAAGGAAATGCAACATCAAGTCATAATCCTTATTAATTTCATATGATCGTTCTTTCGAAACCAATTTAAAGAATAAAGACATCAGTTGCTGTACTTACTCTTCTGGCAGACTTCTTTTTGGTGTAAGCCTCAAACATTTCAACGTTTCCCAGCTCCACATGAGAAGTTCCTCTCTCGACGTTGTATGCAATTGTGTTGATCATGTCCCCCTGAGAATTCCAATAGATATAATTCAGACATAAAACTTGAATGAATGTCTGTTGGATGTTATTTAGGACATTATTTAGAATGGAGACAGTTATTAGGACCTCGTTGCTAGAGGAGTGAGTTGCCAAACAACTCATGTCTCATGTGCCTTTAGGAGTATTCAATCTATCCTGGTGAACATGAAAAATTGGAATACTGTCACAATTAAATTTTATTGAATTATAACTAGTAAGTTAGGAAGCCATTTAGAGACTAATTTAATAAGTTCAGCTTTTACGAAGGGCCCTATGTCTTATTTTCCATGGTAAAATTTGTCAACAATTGCCAATTCTAGATCCGTAATCATATTCTAGTTGGAAACTTTGTCTAATGTGTGCTGTGGAAGGCTCAAGCAAAGCTGGCTAGGCACTTCAATAATAGTAGATCTTTTATTCAGCCATCATAAAAAAAGGGTTTATGAGGATCGGATTAGCAGGAAAGGACAGTCTTGACCACCCAGGTAGGGAGAGGCAACAACTCCGAACCTGCCCATTTCCCAAAACCCAGTGTCATGCTCAAGTGCCGGGTTATGGGGTGCCGGGTATGATGCATTGAAACTGGAGGGGAACCAACTAATACTGAGATTCAGAGTTCAATAGCTAGTATGCAACCAAGAGACAAGTAGGAACCAAAAGTGGGGAAACAAAGAAAAAGAGTGTGGGAAACAAGGAGAAACTAAAAGTTGAGAAACAAGGAGAAACAAAGGTGGGGAAATAAGGAGAAACCGAAGGTGGGGAAAGATGGAGAAACAGTGTGGGGAAAGAAGGAGACAAGGGGATAAGGAGAAACAAAGGTGGGGAAATAAGGAGAAACCGAAGGTGGGGAAAGAAAGAGAAACAGTGCGGGAAAAGGAGAAACTAAAAGTTGAGAAACAAGGAGAAACAAAGGTGGGTAAATAAGGAGAAACAAAGGTGGGGAAATAAGGAGAAACCGAAGGTGGGGAAATAAGGAGAAACAGTGTGGGGAAAGAAGGAGAAACTAAAAGTTGGGAAACAAGGAGAAACAAAGGTGAGGAAATAAGGAGAAATAAGGTGAAAACGAAGGTGGGGAAATAAGGAGAAACAGTGTGGGGAAAGAAGGAGAAACTAAAAGTTGGGAAACAAGGAGAAACAAAGGTGAGGAAATAAGGAGAAACAAAGGTGGGGAAATAAGGAGAAACAAAGATGGGGAAATAAGGAGAAACCGAAGGTGGGGAAATAAGGAGAAACAGTGTGGGGAAAGAAGGAGAAACTAAAAGTTGGGAAACAAGGAGAAACAAAGGTGAGGAAATAAGGAGAAACAAAGGTGGGGAAATAAGGAGAAACCGAAGGTGGGGAAATAAGGTGAAAACGAAGGTGGGGAAATAAGGAGAAACAAAGATGGGGAAATAAGGAGAAACCGAAGGTGGGGAAATAAGGAGAAACAGTGTGGGGAAAGAAGGAGAAACTAAAAGTTGGGAAACAAGGAGAAACGAATGGGAAATAAGGAGAAACAAATGGTGAAACAAGGAGAAACAAACTGGGGAAATAAGGAGAAAACGAAGGTGGGGATACAGGAGAGAAACATGAAACAAGGAGAAACATAGATGGGGAAACAAGGAGAAAAACATGTGGGAAACAAGGAGAAACAAATGGTGGGGAAACAAGGAGAAACAAAGGTGGGGAAACAAGGAGAAACAAACGGAACAAGGAGGAACGAAATTTGGGGAAACAAGGAGAAACCTTTGCAAAGACACTTTGGATAGCCAGAAGACTTACCAATATTGTGGCAACTTCATTTTGTTGTACAATGAAGTATTGTATTGATTACCTGAAGTATAATAAAACAATCAGTTAGCCATCTGGGAAGCTGTTTTATGGTTACAATAATCAACATTATCTTATATTATCTCATTAATTTACTGATAAAATGTACTTTATAACGAAATGGTTTAAGACCTAATGTTTTCTCTCCAACTAAGCATACCTGTGTGTGCACCATGGCCGACATGTCTGTGAACAATTCGTGCAGTTCTCTGATTGATTTTTCCAACTCCAACATCTCCTTGTGCCTCATCTCTGCATCTTTCAAGGCTAGTTTCATAGCTTCTGTCTCGTGGACATACTGCAGTTAATTAAATATTAACTGTTAGTTAAATATTAATAGTTATCTTTTATTTGTGATATCGTAGTAAATATAAGGAAAAAATTCCACAATTTTTTCCTATCCTATCAACCTCCAGTAGTGATCACATAAAAAATAGTACTGTTTCAAAAATAATTTGTTAAACTTGTTAAACATGAACATATTTGAGAAATTTTATTAGTTCACTAGGATCTTGTTATCTAGCCATCGAGATTAGAAGGACCGGATCATTGAAAATGGTTTAGTGGAGGGAAATAAATGAAAGAGGTGAAATAATGAATTATCTAAGAATAAATTAAATTTTGCATTTTTGACTATGACAAAGATTGTTATAAATACCAGGTAGGGAAAAAGGTTTGTCTAAGGGAGTCTATAGCTGGCCAGCACATGATTTTAAATAGACCCAGTGATCTTTTAATATGTGTAGTGTTTTGTGAACTTCATGTTTTTGTGTTTTTTAAATAGTTTGTTGTGTCTTTATGAAGAAAATTTGACATGATCAATTAAAGATGAAGTTTTTGACTTGATTTTTTTTTACTTGTTTTTGATTGAGTTTTGATTTATCACTCACTAATCGTTGAGGAGACTTACGATTTTATTGTTTTAAAAGTCTAGACATGAAAATTTAGTGACTCATTGACGGAAAAAGAGCAACAGATTACTGAACAAGACGGGAGTATTGGATAGCTCAAATATATACTGTATTGTAAATGTGTATTTTCTACAATATTCACTCTAAAGCTCATCCAACAGCAAGTTTTAAGCTTGTGTAAAGGTTTATACAACTTTTTCAAAGCCATATAAATTTGAACCTTTCCTCTAACTATTTCTGAACCACGTAAACATTATTCTTTACCATTAGTTTATTTATGTATCACACGAGCTCACAAGCTCACGTGTACTTACATTGTTGACGAAGACCTGAGTGGTTTCCTGGTCAAGAAGAGCATCGATCTCCTCAGCGGTCTGCACGTTGGAGCCCGCTAGAACAGCAGGCCGCCGCATTACTGACTGTATTACTACAACAATCGTCACTCTCATCACTCAAAAATCATCGTAGCTCGTTAGAGGTTAGTGAGTGATCGGTGAGCGAATTGAACCCTTACAGCACCATGAGTAATATCATGCAGCGAAACCGACATGCAAACTACAGATGATGAAATTAGAATTTGGTCGTAAAATATAGTACAACCTCCCACAAACGTCAAGGGTTAGCAGTCTCGGCTGATGACGTGGATGTGAGAAGTAAGGTTTTAGAACATTGTTTCCTTTGCTATTAATTCCCTCCTGTTTATATTGTTGGTAGATTTTAAACTTTGTGGAAAATTTATAAATTATTTGTAATATATTTTTATAGAATTTTACAAAAATATTATTCTGATTTTGATAAAAAATTTTGTAGAGCTTATTGAAAGACAATATTTTCCTGTAGGACTATATGTTACAAAAGTTGTTAGGAAATTACTATTTTCATGTTTTAAAGATCCACTTTAATTGTTTCTAACTTAAAAATTAACTTTATTTTACAGATACCCCACTAAACGAAATCCACATTTGAAACAAATACAACCCACAAGTATTTAACATCTGTGCCTTCTTGGCTTTTGAGAAGCGTGTTATATTTATGTTAAAGAGATTAATCTTCCGTGGAGAGATGAGAGTGGTTTAGTACTGATAGTTTTAAATTTAAGCCGAGCCAAACAATGTAGTTGTTTTTCTATCCATGTACCAGTTATTGACGACCCAAATGATGACAATTACAATTTTAAATCAATATTTTTAAACTTAAATATTCTTGTTAATTTGTTTTAACGAGTAAACTAAGTCCACTGAATACTCAAGTTACCTATCCTGAGTTGTTGTTTTACGCGAGCCTCGGTCTGTGTCTTGTGATGAGCCAACGACGCTTGGTAGTCACCCATCGCAGTCTGGAACCGCTTCAGTAACGCCGCGTGTTGGACCGACACCATCCGTTCCTCAACTGCTGAGAGAGGATCTTCCTTATGTTTTTCTAAAGCTAGAAATCAGGGCACATTTTAATCTTCCAATTAGGCATATGATCTCATTCAAAATAAAACCTGGTTTAGTTGAATTATTGTGGCAGAGTCCCAATCCGAATTAATTGAAACTGTACTAAAAATATACCATTATAGACATCCGCATAGACAATGATTGTGAATCGCACCTGAAAAAATTACTGCTGCAGACCGCAAATAAAATTTGTACAACATAGCCGCGAAATATCACAAGCGTTGAACATGGAAAAAAATTGTTTTGAATTTTATTAAAAGTTAAAAAGCTATTATTGTTAGTTTTAGGTAAGAAATAAAATACTTTTCAGACATTAAAAGTTAAAACAACCTTGTTCCTTTTACAACCACCCATGACCACAGATTCAGTATGCACTTTGGCCGTAAAAATAGTTCCGAAACAAATAACCACTGTACATCTAACCTCAATCAGCTACATTTCAGTTCAGATCAGTAATGAAATATCAAATAGTGATTTATTCTTATTCGTTAGTAACACTTGCGAAGATTCCGTTTGAAATTTTCAAGAAGCTTGAGATAAAATTCACATCTTAACTGTTATTTACATAACTTTTTTCAAATCCAATTCGAATGATCCGGATTCAGATAAATCGGACATTTCTGTATCTGTAATTCTGTTGGGCTATTAATTAACAGTCCTGTTTAAGGAACATGTCAGCCTTAGTCAGTACAAAGACTACAAGATCATGCCACAATCATCCTACACCCATTTATTACTTGGATAGGTTGACATTTCAGTTAAAAGTATAAAAATAGAGAAAAAGAAACATTTACTTGAAACTAATATAAAATCACAGTAAAAACTCATCAAAATATCTGTGTAAAATTAAAAAAAATTATAACAGAACTGTTAAAATTTATAATATAAATTCAAACTCTTTTAAAAGGTCTGGGGGGCATTGCCCCCCAAAACCCCCTTACTCTGCCCAAGCCTATTACTGTATTGAAATTAAGGAAAATACCAACCTTTTAAACTGGATCTAATTCTGAGAGAAAGTGTTTTAATTTTGATCATAGCATTCATAAGTTTATCTTTGGTATCTGAAAAAAACACAATTATTATTCAGCTTATTATTATAAGTCAGTGTTTCTAAAATACAGTATACTTTTTGCAATAGTAGATTCAAAAGGGAAAGCAATGCTGTGACCCCAATAACTGACAGTTTTAAACGTAAAACTTTGTTTCAGCTCATTCAACTAACCAACCAATCATGTGGTAAAGCATTGTTCATCTTATTTTAGACTGTGCATAGAGTCAGTTCGTGAAATCCTTAGGCCTCTTGTAGATGAAACGCGAGTTTCTGAGCACAGCAGCTACGCCCTCCACCACGATTGACGCCAGCAGATCATCTGCTGGCTGGTCAGTTTCGAGGTTAAGCTATGTTTACACTATGTAGCAGAGCAACTACATATAGCACAATTTTTTAAGCTCTGCTACACATGCATTTTTGTTTGTATAGCTGTGTTTGCACTATAAAGTTGGAGAGGTATTTAGCTACTTAGTGTAAACCTGTCTAATTGCTTATTACAATAGAAAGTGTTGGTTACAGAAATAAACAAGGAAGGGTTTGGCTAGACAAAGTCAAGCAAAAATTTGAAAACTTCTGATCTACGAACAATCAAGAAATTTTGAAAATAAAAGTAAAAAAATCTGGTTTTGGGTTAATTTATGTACATGAGATGAATCAACACCCAACAGCTACGGTCTGAAATGTAATGCAAGTAGACTACTGGTTGAGTTTGAATGAAACAACTGAGCCCAAAGTAACTGGGCATACTAGCTAGCCCACTCTACTCAACCTATGTAAACCAGGCTTAAGTCTCAGTCTAACAACCTTGTTGTGGTCCTATGGAGTGCAGGATTGTCGTGTGAAGTCTCTTCACCAGTTTAGTTTCCTCCTCAACGGCTTCTAGCCAAGCCCGGGTTTGTTGCATCTGTACAAAAAATTATCTTGTAAACTTTACAAACACTACACAACACTACTCCACAACTAAAATTTACGGACTAAATTAGACTTTAACTTAAATCAACACAGACTATCTAAAACTAGTAAAACCCCAAACTACATGGGTATAAAAATGTTTAATATTTTTAAAAATTTTTAAATTTAAAAAGCAATTAAAAAAATATTTTCTAAACCGACCATATTACAAAATCTAAGAATTTTTAGAAGAACATAAATACAAAAATACATAGTGCTCACTCACACACACACCACACATACATTTATACACACCTGAAGAAGGAAGAGAGAAAAAATGATGATTCCCCTATCTCTGAGGACTGCGGAGAAGACAGCGATGGTAAATGGTACATAGAAATGTTCTTATATTTATTTAAACATGTGGCTAGAAAACTTGACCTTGAAAAATGTTTTAAGTACCTCCTAAGCTATAAATTACTTTACCTAATTATTTCCATTGGAATTTGCAAGTATTTATTTGAGAATTAAGTTTTAAAGATCTAGTAAACTTAACTTTTATTATTCCACGAATTTGTTTGAAATAATGGAGCTATTTGCATAATTTTTTTGTAACTTAATTCTTTTGTTATTCATTGAACAATTTTAGGCTTTAAAGATAAATAAATTAAAAATATGAGTTACCTCCTTGAATATGTCATCCATCGATTTTTGATTGTTCCTCATCTTTTTGGGCTTTTTCTTTTTGGATTTTCCACCTTCCTGAAGCAAAGGAAAATCATTTGCAATGTTTTAAAGCCATAAAAACGATGACAAGTTTACGAACATTTCGGTTCATCTTGCTAACACAGATTAATTAAAAATGTTTGTATTTACTTCCCTGTGGGAAATACGTTAGATTATAGATATGTCTAAAGGGATTTTTTTCAGTTCATCTAAACAGCTGTTCTGGTACAAAAAATCTATAAACAAACTATGATGTCACTGTTTCAAATTTTGGTCACGCAAATTGCCAACACCCCTCCCCCAGAGCTAAGAAATATCCATGTCAAAAAATCTAACGAAAATGCTTGGTTAAAATGATGTTTGGTGGTGATTGTTGAAATATTTTACATTTGTTCTAATTAAAAAAATCTTAAAAAATAAGATTTGAATCTTAGCTTTTAAAACTTCTTTTCATAAAATTGAATATTTTAGCTAAAACAATTAAAAATTAATTCATGTGCCATACATAATGTAATGTGTGATATAGTGATGAAATGTTTGAGATTAAATCCATCAAAAGGATCAGAGTAGAATTGAAATTTTTTAGAATCTGTTAACTCAAAAATTATCTTAATCTTAGATTAAACAAAATTTAACATGCTATTACACTGTTTATTAATACAAGTTTCCTCACTTTTGACTGGAAATTGACACACAGTTTTTTTATTATTACAGACAAAATAAAAGCACATTTAGCCCTTAAGAAGCTTTGGATTTGCCCATAGGAATAACGTTGAAAATCTAAAAAATGACTAAGAGAGTGAAAAAAAACTAATTTTTTACAATTACTTGTTTAGTCTACTTAATACAAATAAGCGTTAAAATCATAAAAAACATATTTCTTCTTTTAATTATTATTAAAAGAAGTTTTTTTATATATTTATGTATATTTTTTAAATGCACTTTTAGCACACTCATGAAATGGTTAAGAAATCTCCACAGAGATTTGCCGCAGGGCTCTTAAATGTTTTCATCTTAACCCTTTAGATATTCAGATGGTTCAACCAGATAAAATTCCTTACAGTAGCTTTTTAGTGCTGTAGCATCTTCCTTTGTCCTGAAAGGACCTTATCCTGAGACCCAATGGGCCATTAATAACACATTGCCCCGTACTGGGTCGAGACCTAAGTTCTTTAGGCATCTCACCTCATGATGTCCTGATGACCTATTTTTAGTACAAGTTGTACTGAGCTAAGACATAATAAACACAACAAAAATTGTTTGAAACCAGTATCTTCAAAAACAAAGATTAGTATGATTTGAAACAAACAAGGAAAAATAAAAATAAAATTATGTTTTAGGTTGTTATAGGATTTTTAGATGTGCTAGAAAAAAGGCAAGTAAGAATGTCCTGAGGTAAAATGAATTTTTGGGCCAGGTCTTACTTACATGGGGATATGTGCAATATGACGAACTGGAGGATTTTCTTTCATCAACATTTCAAAATAAAATTTGTATTTTTGATTAATAGGGAAAAATTGCTTAAAATAAAACAAAAACTTGCTTTTTAGCAAAAATGTAAATACATAAAAAATTACAGTGTTTATCCAAAAATATTGATAATAAAATATTAATTTTTTTATTCATAAGATTATTTGGAAAATACAATATTTTTAGATTTAAATATTTATTTAAGATAAAGAAAAACTTTAAGAACTTAATTGTATTTTTTAACTGATTCCAATGGTAAATATAAAATTTGTATTTTTTTTTAAAATTCATGTGAAAAACCAAAAAACATTTTGTACAAAAAAAAATTCCCTACCATATGTTTTACGAACTCATGAGTCATTTGTGTTGTAGGAATACATGTCACCAAATTGTCTTGAGTATTTTTACAGATTATTGGCTGACAGAAACATTATATATTTTATAACAATTAAATAAAAAATATAAATTTAACGATATTGTTTTTGTTGTAAAGAAGAAAAAATTCACAGGTTTAGGGCTTACTTACCATGAGACCTGAGAAATATCCGATAGCTAAAAGGACATCAGGCTTTCATAACAAAATTCCCAGTTGTTGTTCAGGCTCAGGAGAAAAGCAAGGATAAATAAATATCTGTGAATAAAAAACTTGGAGGGCATTGAATAAACCTTATCCGAGATTATTTATATTGTTTCGGTCATTGTATTTTGTGTAATATTCACATAATATATTAGTCATTTACTTGTACATTTAAACCACTGTACCATAACATATTTGTATTGAGTTAGATAGTGTACATATTTATTACCTGTCCAGCAGTAGAGCTGTCCCCGTAATTTCCATTGCCAAGGCCGCCTCTTATTTCAACTTGACCCTGAAAAATGTCAAATTATGTTAAGGATGCTTGTCTGTGAGACTGCAAACAATTTATGAAAATATGAATAAATTCTAAAAGTGATTCTATAAATTAATTTTAACCTTCAATCATGAAGATATTTTTAAGTATTATATTTCAGTGGACAAATCAGGTTCTAAATCTTCAAGTTCGTCATGGAATCAAATAATACTTGATGAAATGAAAATCTGAGAAATTTATATTATTGATTTGTTTCTTTCTATCCTTATACATAGTATTTGGAGAAAGTATTGTTTTCGTCAAACTTTCCGGATTTGAGTTGAGAGAGGACATCTGTTTTGGGGTCCCCTGATTCCAAAAAAGTAGGTTTCGACATGATGTCTGTCTGTCCGACTGTCCGTGTGTGTGTCTGGATGTGTATAGAGCCATAGCCTACCCCATTTGTTTGATTTATATGAAATTTGGTATGTATGTATATATTTACCGTGTCTCCTTTTTTTATTTTTGAGGTTAGTTCCCCCCAAAAACCCTTAAAACCATGAAAAATCCAAATTACCGTACTTAAAAATAGCTGTAACCATTTTTATTAAAATTTGATAGTTTATTGTGAGTGCATAGAGTACTAAATAAAAAAACACCACTCGCATGTCTGTAAAAATGATGATTCAAAAGTTACGGGCTTTTATATGTTAAAAAATCAGTTTTTAAGTTTTCCGCAAAATCAGTGAAGGTAACGTAACATATAATTTGACACCATTGAACCCAGCTTAAAAAACTTAACAAATTAGTATTTTGAATTATTTCTCTACGACTAACAGTTCCAGAGAAAAGTTAATTTACTCGTTGTCTGAGATTGTTTAATGTTATTCTAATGGAGAATATAAAAAAATCAATTTCTTCCTTATTTCCCACCCATTTTCAATGAAACTTGCTATGCAGCGTTAAGGTCACCTCAACCAACAAACCCACTCAAAATTCTTGGTATTACCAGGGGGGTTCCCCCCCTAAAATTCTAACAATTTAACTTTGTTTCTCTTATTATTTTCAGGATGATTATTTTTGAAACAATAAATTATTAAATGATATTTAGATAAACTTTAAAGAATATGATAGTTTTATTACATTTTCGTTTTTAAATTTACTGAAGGGAGAATGTATGTGTCAGTCCACTGATACATACCGTTTAATTTATATCCGCTAAATTTGTTGGCCTAGAGGACGGTTGGCAGATATATCCGCTGATCGTGGACCATTTTTGATCAATAGGAACTCAACCTAATGATTAACATTACATTATTAATGTAGATTGTATTTTTTTTCTAAAAATTATTTATGGCATAAATCCTGAATTTATGACTATTTAGAAATAACTAAGTGTTATAAACACAAAACAAAATTTTTAAAATTTTTTATATGAGGTCTAATCCGGGAAGGGTTAAAGAATATATGTCATTTTATTCCTGCCATAAGATTAATTAAGTAATGAAATATTCATTTCACAGATCTGATGTCTTAATATTTTAGTTTTTTTAAATCAGATCTGAATTTCCTGTATTGATTAATTTTCCTGACCAGTTAGCCTGTTGGCTAGAGAGCTTACTGTAGATTATGTAGAATATCTCTGTACTTGAAAATTTAAGTGTGTCAAGGTCATCAAAGAAGGTTTCTCAATGTAAGCTGCCTGTCAGATTATGGATTTAATAAAATTAAGTTCTGAGATTATGCTGGTACAGCATGTAAAATATTATTCATAAATATGTGCATAGTTTTAATCTATATTATGTTGTATTTTTATTACTAGACCTTGTTAAAAATAATAATTTTATAAGTGATTAATGAATAGCCCACATGATTCTATCAAATAAATCAGCTGGTATTTATTAGTTAACAAAGTGCAGTGAATGTTGTTTCTTAGAATCTACCAGAGCTATTGTATTGGAATTTTAATAAAAAAGAATAAGAACAGCTGTCTAGATGAACTGAAAACATTCCCTTTAGACATATCCATGATCTAACCATTTTTCCCAATTGAAAGTAAAGACAAACATTTTTTTATTAGGTGAACCCGCTAGTGCTATGTACTTGTTAAATTGTTTATATTGTTGTTTTTGTGAAAAAATATGATTGTCGTAAAAGATTACACTATTTCCAGTCACTCATATTTACCTTAAAATACCTGCCACAGACGTCAGCGTCTCATACATATGAATGTTTCTGAATGAATTATGAAAATGAATATTCTATTCAATTGACTGGTTCATTATATTTCTCAACACATTGCACTGCAGTCCAGTTTCTTGAATAATGAAAAAATTCCAAAGTTCACGTTGAAAAAAATTTCAAATAAAAATAATAAGTATGTATGAGTTCAGCTCACAGTTCAAAGATTTTAATTACATCTCTCTCAGTTCATGTCTATAAATATTTTACTTAAACTTTAGAATTTATGTTACTCTCTGTTTGGCTTTTGAAACTACATGGTTAATGATGTAACTGTCATAATTTAATTAGATATAACACAAAGTCATGTAATAATTGAGTCATCCATCCTGTTCATTTGTTTCCAAGAGAATACAAAATTAGAACAAAGAAAGGAGAAGACTGATAAGATTATCTAACCAAACCCTCAAAGGAAGTGAAGCAATGATTTATTTATAGTGAAGTCTCACTTTATTTTGTCACTTCAAAACATTTTGTGATTTATATTATAGACTCTTTGATATGTTTTCAGCAACATTGTCAGCCTTAGTAACAAGACTACAAGATCGCGCCACAATCATCCTACACTCATTCATACTTGGCTTTAAAATACCTACCTTGGTTGGTCGCCATTTCAATAATCTAATCTAATCTAATTTGGTTCACATTATATATTGGTTGACAAGATAAAGTTAGTACTATAAATTTATACCTTGTAAAAAACACAAAACGAGCCTGTATAGCCTTTATAATTCACAGACAATATTTTATAATATTATTTATAATTTTTTTACACATTTATATTGTTACACAGATCCACTCTAAAAAAGCGTTTTCCAAATTAATATTTATTTGAGTATATCTTGATATAAATAATTATAATATGGGGTACTTTGAAAAATATATATTTAATGTCATTAAACTCTTTTCAGTACAGTAGCAAGGATAAAATCCAAGGTTAACTTATAATGTGGGAAAGGATTGTAGGATTATATAAATAACCTGTGTTGATGAAAGCTATAGCCAGACAGAGCATGACTGAAACTGATGAGTGAAGCCGAGACTTGAATTACTGATGGTGTGAGCGAAAATACACACCATCGGTTGTCTTGCGTTACACATTGAGAATAATATCATCTATCACCAGAGCGCCGTTGACAATCCTCCAATATCTCATTTCATATCTCCAAGCGAGAATGGTAACGAGGTGATAAATTATTCAATATCTTTTACTGTCCAATAAAAATATTGAATAATTAATAACCAACGCCATTATGAATTTTAAAGATGATAAAACTTGTTTTAGCGAATTTCCCATACGGAAGAATCTACTAATGAGGTCTCATGGCAAAACCTAAGCCCGGGACCATGTTACTTTTTCGTTTTTAGGTTCCTAGAGACCAAAAAAATAGTCGTTAAAAATTTTATAGAAATATTGGTATCCGTGAACATGATAACTCTCGTAAAAATGGTCCAATAGAGACCAAATTTTGTAGAAACGTGTATACCTATATTTGTTCAGATGAGATCGTTATCCAGACATATCGGTTAATCGGAAAGGGTATTTTGTACCCCATAAATGGTTTTTTTCCATTTTTCATTTATTTTTTAATTTTTTTATTCTTACTATTAGAAAAAAAAAAAGTTTATTAAAATCCACTTTAATTTTTTTACAAGCAAACCTGTACTTGTATTTTTGGGGCTCCAATGTTGATCTCATGGAAGATAAGGAAAAATTAATATTTCCCTTATTACTATTTGCATTTTTGGGAAAACCTTTAATATTTTATCATTTGGTTTGGAGAACATATGTACTTATTTTTTATTATGCATACTTTATTATTAATAAGAAGTTTGGCATTTTATGTTATTTTTTTAAATCTGATATCTAAATTCATTAATGGAAATTATATTAAATTGTTTAAATTTAAATTTTATTTATTGAGGAAATTGCAGGTCTACAGGGGTATTTATTATATATTGCATATCTTTGATTAATAAAATAGGTATTGAATTATGCCTGACATTTTTAAATTTTTTAAATGAAAGTATGTTTATTATATAAAAACTTGGTATAGAAAAAGTATCAATAAATAGGAAATATTTTATTTATTTTATTCTCTAATGGTTGTATTCATTACATTCTCTCAACTTACATAGTTACGCTTAACTCATTGCTTAGCTTTATTCATTATTCATTACATGTGACACTGACTGATTCCTGTGTGAGTATGATGAAATTGATATGATGATATACAACAAAGATCAATCGGTTCATTTTCCAGAGTTATAAAATAATTAGCCATCTAATGAAAAAATAATAAAAATAAAAATGACATTTTTCTTTGTACACAATAAAAATTGCATATTAAATAAGCTGGAAAATTGAATTGAATTTATTATAGACATTTGTTTTGAAATTATGCGGCCTTCTTTTTCCTGAAGGGAAAAATTGGAGCGTCTCAGAATAAATATACATAATGTTTGACTTTTCAACATTTGGCAGGGCCTTAGTAATTTTCCTCGAGAGTATAAAAAATAATGTAGTATTAGTTTTTTCCAAATACAAACATTTGTGCAAGAGGAAACTGATAACTTCTATTGTAATTATTTTCAGTATACAGTTTTTCAATAAATGATAAATATGGCTTCGTTAGTTAGTTTTTTATAGTCTTAAGTTTAAGGTGAACAACAACGCATAAAAATATCAGCAAAACATTTGTGTTTGTAAAATTAGTTACTTTATATTCACTAAAATAGCCAATGCAAGACGTTTTGTCCCTTTATTAAGGCTTTGGTTTTAATATTTATCTTCAACTAGCAGTAAGCCCGTCCTTTGTACGGGTATTTCAGTTTAAAGAAGAAAGATTATCATACCAAAATGTAAACCTGAAATCCTAAACAAATCAATACAAAGAAAATAAATCAATACCCAGCTTTATTATTTAGCATTACTTTACAATTAAATAGATTAGAACAATCATACCACTATTATAATTAGTTATACGTTAAAATAACTTTTTAACATAGTATGATTTCGAAATGGGTTAAAAATCAATGACCAATGTAAACTAACTAATATTGATTTGACTAATATTTGTTTTTATTTCTATTAAATGTTTAAACTACAAAGACAGCTGATTATTAGCAGTAGGTTATTCATTGAAAACTGGATAAAAATGCGAGTAATATCGCGTCAAATTGGGGTTTTAAATGCTCGTTATTTACTTTTCAAGGGGCGGCGGGCGATTTCAAGCATTTGTAAATCTTCTCTGGAATGTAGAGAATACATGAAATAAGTTTCATTGTAATCAGTTCTCCTGTTTTTTCGGAGAAGATGGCGTAAAATGCCTGCTGGAGCGTCACAGACTAACAGACGAAAATTTAGATAAGACCAGTTTCGGCTTCTCTAACGCACGAAAAGTAAGAATAACTAAAAAATGAATAATTCTGAGCAATGTACAGAGAAAACTCTAATTTTATTTATATAAATGAACAAGATATTTATTTATCTGTGAAGGACAACATTAGGCCAATTATATTTTTACAGTAAAAAACCGTTAATTTTATTTGACAATAAACAAAGACAGCTGCAATATACACACATATATCATGGACGACAGAAAGCATTGATAAAGTTTTATTGCAAGAAATTCATTGCTATTTAAGTTTTAAAATGTATCTTATCTATCTTTTTAGATTTAATTACAGAAAGATAATTTTCTAATGCTGCAATGGAGGAAGGTCATAAAAACTGACACCAACCACAGTTGAGCTAACAGTCTAACACAATGGTTGATAACACATATCTCTGTGTACTTATGTTCCGTTGGTTCACTCTGTTGTTTAGTTGCAAAACCAACTGAATTAACTAAACCTTTTCTAAATGAGCTATTACTTGCAACAGAGGTTATTTGTAGATGTTATTTTAACTCTGAGTCCCTTTTTAAAATTTAGGGATTTTAAAATTGTTTACACCAAAATTAGTAACGCTTTACTACATATAATTTTGTTGTACTTAACCATTTATCCAGATAAAAATTGTAGTAATAAATAGAAAGCTTATAACAATGAATTGACTTGATTTTGATTTACTTATAAAAATAAGCTAAAACATTAAATATGTAAGTGGTTCTTATCAGTACTGTTTCAAATTTCCCTTTAAATATTTCAAATAAAAATCTGTTAATGTTTTCATACCTGTAAACTATAGAAAACAAAAGTAAATTAGTTGGTAATTTATTATATTATGTTATCAGTATAGAAAAATAATAACTCTAAATTACAAAATATTTAAAATCAGCTGTACTTACAGTTCTAAGCTCTAAGAGTCTATCTTTAGGCATGATAGAGGTAGGTAGGCACACATCACTACACTCCTTGACTTTAAGGTGGCAGCACTGTACTGGCACTGAGAGTGAGTGTTGCCTACTCACTCACTCACTAGTCACTGTGATGTCACTGCCCTCAAGGTGCCTCCCCTCCCCAAACCTCTGACGTCACTTAACACCTGATAAAAGGTAAATCAGGGTGTGGAGTTGGAAATGAAGCTGAATTAAATATATGTTTTTAACACTTACTGATCCTTTCCTTTCAGTTCTTTACTAAAAAGTTATTACACATGTGTGAGTATAGTAAAGTTTATATTAAAAAAATTGAATCCAAACTTAACATAACTAACATTTTTCTTTTTGGATATGTCTGTTGACAATATACTCTTATACATTATACTTATATTTGTGTAAGTTTGCGCATGTGTGTTGTATAAAAATATCTAGATACAATATTTTGTGATAATCAAAAGTTTTAATTTATTAATTCAAGATTAAATATTTGTAAATAATTAAAAAGTTTGATATTATTCAGGCAAAGAATCTTGTAATAATCAAGTCTGAACTGAGGTTAATAATAATTTTATTAACTGAGGGAGGTGCCATACTTAAATATGAATCAAAGATGATTTCATTTTTAGTTAATTTTCTCTGAGTAATTTTAAAATTAAAGTTTTGTATGCAGTTAGTTAGTTATTGAAATAGCAACCTACCTAGGTAGTTATTTTTTAAGCCAAGTATGAATGAAAAATAAGTGTTTAAGATGATTTTGGTGCGATCTTGTAGACCTGTTACTGACTAAAGCTGGCATGTTCCTTAGACAGAACTGTTAATAGCCAAACAGTCAATGGCATATTTAAGGGACTTACATTTTAACGTGGACCCTTACCACTGCCTCTGAGTTACAAACTAGTCTCATTATGAGGATGGTCTTTAAGGAATAACGTACTCAATAGTGCGGGATGTTAATCCTCAAAAAAAAAAAAACTACATCCACCGACCATCGCCCACAACTATCCAGAATTTGTGACCTCCAAGTAGCTGTACAGGACAAGCCATGGTCCCAGTATTCATGGAAAATCATGAAAAACTATGAGTTTTAATTCATGGAAAATCGATGAAAATCAAACCATGACATGAATTATAATTCATAGAAAAACGATGAAAATCATGGAAAACCATGAATTAATTCACGGGAAATTGATGAAAATCATGAAAAACCATGAATTATAATTCATGGAAAATCATGAAAAACCATGAATTATAAATCATGAATAAAAATGGAATGAATCATAAAATAACATTAATTTTATGAAAAAATGAATTACAATTCATGGAAAATCATGAAAAAACATGAATTATCATGAAAAATGAATAATGAAATCATGAAATTTCATAATTATCATTAATAATTCATGTTTTTATGATTTCATCAAAAATCATGAATTAATTAATTCATGAAAATCGATGAAAATCATGAAAATTGAATATATATAATAATTGTATATCATGGAATCATGAAAATCATGAAATCATAAAAACCGTGAATTATAATTTATTGAAAATTGTGAAAACCCATTAATTATAATTCATGGAAAATCAATGAAAATTTATGAAAAACCATGAATTATTCACAGTAAAGCTATGAAAATCATGAAAACCCATGAATTATAATTCACGGAAAATCATGAATCTAAAGTCATGCAAAATCGATGAAAATCGTTTAAAACCATGAATTATAATTCATTAAAAATCAATGAAAATCGTGAAAACCATGACTTATAATTCATGAAAAATTGATGAAAATCATAAAAACCATGAATTTATAATTTATGGGTTTTCATCAATAATCTATGAATATTATAATTCATGGTTTTTAATGATATTCAAAAGTTTTCCATGAATTATAATTCATGTTTTTTATGATTTTCATAGATTTTTCATGAGTCTCATGAAAAAAAATTATGAATTTCATGAATTCATGGGTTTTCATGATTTTGAACAATTTTCCATGAATTATATATATTAATCATGGTTTTTACGATTTTCATAAATTTTCTATAAATTATAATTCATGGTTTTTTATGATTCTCATCAATATTTCATGGATTATATAATTAATGGTTTTTCATGATTTTCATAAATTTTCCATGAACCAATTTTTAGAAATAAACTCTGTTTCATAGGATCCAATTTCATTTGAACCAAAAGTATAATCAGGTTAGTAGGTAATAGTAAGTGATGTTTTGGAACAGAGTGTATTTTTGGATTGAATGAAATTGGACACAATGAAATTCGATATACAAAACCCTAAAAGAGAGAAATAAATAAACGCTGTTTCATAGGAACCAATTTAATTTGATCCAGAAGGGCTGGAGAAATTGAAGGAGTTAAAACATACTGGGGTTGCTTCTTCAAGTTGAAGGCGTTCAGAATTGTTTGTCACAAGTCATTGCTGAATTTACTGGTGAATTCAGAAGTGAATGGTGTTAATAAGTAGTATAGTATTGTATTATATACAAATATAAAATAACGAATGACACAAAATAAACACAGGCCTACGTTGGTACAGATTTCTCTTGTAATAACTTCGGATAAGTGTTCTATTTTGGAAAACCACAGTCAAGTATTTCAAAATAATAATTTAATACAATAATGTACACAAAACATAACATCATTGTCTTTCTAATGATATATAACATTTAATTATTTGTAATATATCCTGAGAAAATACGTTTATTACACGTTCTTCTGTACCACAAAAATATTTGTTGTTTGAAGTTGGACTTTATACAGGTTATATGACCCAGTGTTTGGAAGCAAGTTAATTATGATGATGTAATAACATTAAATTGTAAAAAATAAATGAAAAACAACTCAGTTCAACCATATTGTATTTTTTTTAATTAGTCATTATTTTTTCGTCACTAATTAGATTTGGTTACCAGTAGGTCTACTTGATTTATAGGTTAATACTAAATGTAGACCTTGTAACTTTGATTCGTATGAAAGAAAATTAAATTAGAGTTTGCTCGTTATTATGCCTTATATTTATATTTTTATTTGCCTACGTAATGGTAGAAAACACATGTAGTCCTTCGCTTAAGTCATTTATAAAATAACGTACATTATAGTTTTGAACAATTTACAGTCTGGAACTGAGACTAAAACTTTTCCACAGTTTTGATTGACCAGGATTTTCCACCTACAAGTGGAAAATCCAAAGCAGGTGAAATGTTTTCCAAGCGAAAACTCAAAGGGATTCCTTTTGTGCGACAAAGGCCCTTTAATTTGGACAATGGACACCCGATGTGTCTAACCTTATAAATTAGAGGAAGGGATTATAAAAATGTCAAATGCATTTACAACCTTGATTATGTATCACGAATCATCGGAATCTAACCTGGCGGACAAGCAGTGTCGCCGTGAGACTGCTCAGCCAGTGTTTGGGTTATTTCCTTTTTGATATACGATCATATACTTTTATATTAATTTACTATCATAATACTAAAACTTAGGACAGGTTTCCAAAACGGAGGACGTTTGAATACAGAAAGGAGGTAATCTTTATAAAACATAAAAGAATAACAATGTTTTACATGCATTTATTATTATGAGTATAAATTTTAACCAGTGTACATCACAAGATGATCAGTCAATTTGACGATGTTTCGTTTTAAGTGTTAAAAACAACACGTTTTGTTTTCTCAATCTTGGACATTTTAGTAAGTTCTCTGTGCCGAGAAAGAAAACTGAACGAAACCACAAACAAACACTCAACTACTACTACAAAGATCTCAATGCAAATCTCTAGCGTGAGAGATACAAACTACTGATTGACTCGTGGCGGGAGAATGCAAAGATAGGAGAGGGGGGTGGAATGTGAAGGAAGTAGGAGGGGGGGTTGGTAGGAAGTGGGGCGGTGCGCCATTGCTGTCTCAGTTTGCCATGAACGTTTGGGGGGGCTGAACTGCCTAATCCATTGTATGCTCCTAAGCATACTTTTAGTATGCTCCGGCACAATTCGCGTATAACTGAAACCGGCAGATACATAGAGATTACTGTGTATTTGATCACAAATAAAATCTTTCGTATCGTAAATTGATTATACCAGACAAACTAAGGACTGAATAAAGTGAATATTTACACTTAAGAATATAATTAATTAAATACAGAGAAAAGATACAAATTGTATTGGTAGTATCACATTTAAACATCCGTCTTGGTGACAGTAATGTGGTTGAATAGTCTGTCTTTGATCATCTGGGCCATGAGACCGTGAATAATCTCGATGGTTGTCTTGCAGCTGTCCTTGGTGGCTTTCAGGAGCTTGTCCTCAGTTCGCTTGTCCGCTTCTGCGCTACCCAGTCCGCCGATAAGACCTCCTCGACCAAGCGCCGCCTACAATCATATCATATATTTAAATTTCACTATGCTAGCCCCTGGATCACTGGTTAACTTAAATACTTATTTACACCCTAAATCAGACGTCCTCACTACGCGGCCCTCGTGCTGTAAGAATTTTTTTTAACTATCATCAATTTATGAAAAAATCACAAACTACTATATACATCATAAAAGTTATCACAGTTACATCATATTTTCAATATTTAGTAAAGGAATTTACAACTTTTTATTTTATTGATAGAATAAACATCGTTCATATTTATGTGTTTATTAATATCCTGGAAATCCCACACTTTCTAATCAACCTATTATTGCTTTTCTTTGCCAGTGGCACTGGTGCGGGAATGTTCTTTGCGGTGTAGCATTGATTACTGGTTAGAGGTTAGACTTTGGGCAGTGGTAGTTTCAACTAGGCGTCCTCGGTTCCCCATGATGGCTAATGTAGGAATGTTAGTACCTGTAAAACACCTTGTAATTGCCTGATAAAGTAAAATGGTTTTAGATAGCTTAAGTCACTTTTTTAGGCTTTTATTTTCATAAGTTTTTCAAAGGACAAAGGACCTTCCGGTTTGTTGGGAATATTTTATACCCTTGGATGTATACCCTGCCAAAAGCGGTCATGAGCCGTCAATACTTGCGGCCCTGGGAAAATTTTATGCAAACCAATTGGCTGTATGAGAAATACCAGTGAGGATTCCAGCCCTAGAAGGTATTTGGCCTCGCACTTCATCCCCACTTCATCCTTCCATCTTTTGGTGGTCCCGGAGTCTTCCATCAGGAGTTTATGTCCGCTGCCGTTTCGATAGTGTCCTCTCGTCCTACAACTTGTCCAGCTCATCATAAGCTCCAGCTCTTGGCTTCCAGCGCCTTACAAAACTTCCTAAACCTTTTCAATTTCTTTGACTGTAAAATGTTAACTACCAATAAAAAAACGTTTAAATTCTGAAAATACAAAAATTTCTTCAACACTACTTAACCAACTGAAAAAATAACCAAAATAATGTTTCTTATTCAGTAACACTATACAAAATAAACTACTGTATTATCTATCTAAATAGATACCTCAGATTGTTCCAACTTGTCACTGAGGTCGAAAATCTGTCCTGTCGTGTAATCCGCATTGGTCAACAGAGACGAACTGCTCAACGTATTCACCCAGTATTTGTTCCAAAGAGAATCTAGCAGCCTCCGGTCCAAAGAGGACTTAAAATAAGACACCTACAGATAACAAAATACATAGTATGATTAGGGAGTTAAATACTTGTACTACTAATAAAGTCCTCAGAACAAAAAATTAGAAAAAGGTAAATATATTTTTTAATTAACAAAAACATATTAATTTAACTGATTCTGCACTTTATTCTATTGAAGATTTTATCATAATAAATGGACAACGTAATATCTGAGTCAATGAACAGTAAATGGAGTAAATTATACAATGGATATGATTGCATAGACTTTTTATTTTCTTTATCTTCTTTACAACATTTCCTTTATCTATGTATACAACAATTCATGTTTATATACAAAGTAAAACTAGTATTACTTTATTTGTAAGCTTTGCAAGAGACTAAAAACATAAAAATTAGTGATGCGACTCTCTTAAATTCACAAGTAAAAAAATATTAGGTTCAATTTTTAAGTTATCTCCTGAACAGGAATGTGAACTTTTAAATGTGTCTTGGTGGGAGATGTAAGTACAGGAAAGACTACATTTGTCAAAAGACATCAAAAGACTGGTGGATTTGAAAAGAAGTATGTAACTACACTTACATAATAGTACTCCTTCCAGTGTTTTATCGAGATTAAGTCAGAGTTTGTGAAAATATTCCATCCCATTAAATCTAATCTAATGAATGTAAACAATAACAAATAATTTGACAGCTCTACATGTGTCGCATTTCTGTGGTAAAATTAGGTTGTGTTTATATTTTCTACAAAATATCACTGTAGGACGTTAGTTCACCACTATAATGCGTTTGAATTTATTTACGGACTGTTTTCTTATGCCTATTTTTGTAAGCGATGTTACACATGACTCGAAACCGAAACAGCTGTTTGGTTCGTTAGTGTCACATTTGTTTATTGGTTTTATGAGTTTATTTACAGTTAGGCTTTTATGAACTGCTAATTAATCTGAACAGCATTGTAAATTTGCGTTATTAGTGATGGCACCCTACAGATGTGTTTTTATTATTTACACATGTGATTTCATTGTAAATATCCTACACATTTAAAAAATATAGTATTTATTTATTTTGGATTACAGTTCTTATTTTTCAAACATTTTGAAAACAATGTCCAGTTTTCCAACATGACCTTGTCATGCTAAGACAGTAACATTTAAATAACAAATATTTTACAGCTTGAGTGTTGGAAACTCTGTGAAATCAGGATTTTTTTATATTCTACAAAAAAGAATTGAGGAAGAAGTCACACAAAAGAAAAAGTGATTTTGTCATTATTTAAGTTTTTAAGTTTACCGAAATGTGTAAAAAGGTATTAGACACAATGCCAAAATGAATTGAACAGTTTTGAGCAAGGTCACATTGTTTATATTGGTTATGAGTTTATACAGTTAGCTTTTATGAGAACTGATTAGTACATGCGATGTCACTGTAATGCGTTATTAGTGATGGCACAGCGCAAGTTATTTTATTATTTACACATGTGATTTCATTGTTAAAACATATCCTGTGACACATTTAAATTAATTGCTTTATGTTTTATTGCTTTTTAATGGTTAACACAAAAGAAAAAAATGAATCATTTTTTTAAACATGACCTTCATCATAGGCATCAAGAAGTAATTGCTTTTTGTTGAGTATGGACGAATAAGTGATTTTTTGAAAAAAATGAGGACTGTGTACAATAAAAGAAAACATACTATTTGTTTATCTCAAGTTGTTTCATTTTTCGAGTACAAAAAATGTAAAAATTTGTTTTAATGGACTTTCAAAATGAATTGAAATGCTTATTCGAGCAAAGGAGGTTACACTAAGTACTAAATGGCATATTTTGCTAGGAATCATGTAATTAAGCTAATTAATGTAAAGTTAACTGGAATTCGTGTTATTCAGATTAATTTGTACATGACTGTAAATAACTAATTATCTTAGTTATATAAGTGCATTACAATTTATTTTCTCTTCATAATATATTCTTACAGTAGGCTATTATAGTATGTTTCTTGGTTTAGGAGAAGAAAAAATGCAAGTTTAATTAGAATTTTACCACTTAAAATAGGTGTTATAAATAGGTTTTTCTCTTTAATTTTTTTTCGCACATACAATAAGAGTTTTGAATTAAAAAGTGCACTTTTGGGTTGGTAAAGGCAAAAAAAACCGTTGAAGGGTTAAGCTGGAACAAACCTTTTTTAAAGTATGAAATTTTGAAATGGAGATGTGAATTATGCAGGCCTACCTCAAGGCTATAGTATTGTTTACAATGGACCCCAAAGTCTTCAATCTTGTTCAGAGGGATAGTCTGGTATTCAGATGGCTCCTCATTGGCTGGTTTGTATCCCTAAAATCAAACAAAAATATTTCAGACCACAATTAATTTGTTAACATTTTAAATTCAAACACATATATTGCTTCTTTGTTTGAAATTCATTATTGGTGATGGTGAATTGATATCATTTAGATTCTTATTGCGGACATTTTCCATCACGATATTATGTAAAACATATATTGCATTTTCTAATTGTGTTCAGAGCCACAGCCTACATCATTAGTCTTATTTGGAAAACAAATTGTTATGTACACTGTATCTTTTAGTTCTAACCCTCGATGTGACATGAGTTGTCCATAACGACTCTATTACGTAGTTGTGTAACAAAAAATTTGTTATGAACAAATCATTTATTATTTGTCAGTATGCTCAATAAACGTTAGGTGAATAGTAACAAAATGTATATGTATCGATAGCTCAGTTCATTGCGTACATAATATATAGTATTCAAAACATCACAATGTTTTTTCCTTTTATACTGGCTACAGCTATTCTAAACGCCACCACTACACTGCATTTTCCCCATTTATAATGAAACTTGGTATCCAGCATAATCAAATTACTCCATAAAACACTCATAAAAAGTTTTTTATCACCTTGAGTTTAGTTAAAAATTAAGTTAAAAAAATTCAGGTACAAATAGGCATCACTAACCTTAGGGTAAGTACGAAAAGCTCCCAGACAAACTTTTCCAGCAGAGATGGTTCTAACAGGATCTATAACAATGGCTACAAAAGGTTCCTGGAAGTTCTGATTGAGCATTTGCGTAGACACGTCGATCCCTGACAACCAGCAACCGTAACCAGGGTGACTATGGTACCAGCCGATAGCGTTCTCTTGTCTTCCAACCTAAAAAATACCACAGAAACATCTACATCACTTCACGAAGAAAAATGAATCTAAAGAAACATTCAAACAAACATCAAGCCTTATGAATTTTTCCAGGAAGATTAATTGATACCTTGTACTTAATTCCTCCTGGAATTGGCGTTTTCCTACTCCGAGATTAAGATAACTGTATATCGCTTTATACTAACTAAACTCAACTGTGAGAAAGAATAATGTGACCAACCCACCAAACTAAATAACGTGCAGCACTGTTGGACTACTCTGTTTATATTAACGGTGTTTATTTGTTTTTTTATAGTATTTTATTTATTTATTTGTAATAGGTATGATATCAAAAGTAAGCGGTTTTTCACTAATAACTTATAATATAGTGTCAATTGAGCTATATATATGTCAACATCTTCTCCTCATCATTTTGTAACAATAGCAAGAGTGCAGCACATTTTCTATTATCCGTGTCAGAGCTGAGTGACAGATAGAAGCCAGCTGGTGTATATCACAGAACACAGTTTCAACGCAGAACGCAGTTGTTGGTTGGTAAACTCTTTTACACTGCATTGGAATACTACCAAGGAAGTCATTACCATGTTGACACTGTTCCTGGAGCATGTAGTGAAACATTAGAGTCGATTTTCAAACTGTCGAATTATAGAATTCTATTGGCACAATTATTTTTCGTACCACAAACAGTTAACATTTCCAGTGCTTGAAATAGATAATTTCAGATCATACCATGTATATGACTAATGTAAAAATAGATTGACCATCTAGGGACTACACTAATCCTGACTGTAAATGCTCTAAAAACCTATCTTTTTGGCTAATCCTTTTTTTTAATGAGGGTGATGACTCCTTCACTACACTTTACCAGCCACATAGACTACAGATCTATAAATGAATTATATCAAGTAAAGACAGGGACAGAAGCTCAGTGGTTACGCTCTGGCCCAGTAAGTCAAAGATTGCTGGATCAAAACTTGCTGGGATGAGAACAGCCATGGGTACCGCTCACATGAGCGGTCACCTCTGACTAGCCTACGTCAATAAACTGCTACGGTACCTCGCTGTCTTTAACCCTTTAAGGAGTAAAGACGTTTTAATACGTCATTATTTGAGAGCTGTTAAGGAGTAAGGGTAAAAACTCAAAACACCTCAAAAGAGTAAAAAAATTTTTCCCGTGTCTCTAAGTGTCTTCAATTATCGATTAATAGCTTATGAATCAATCTATGTCAAGTTATATGTATATATATGTATTTGAATAAATTTCGTAACATAAATAACATTTTAAAACGTCGCTACTCCTTTTTGCGGAACAATAAAAAAGATGTTTTAAAACGTCAATCCTATTTTGAAGCAAAATACAGAACTCTTTAAAGGTTTAATTTACCGTACCTGCCCTAGGCCTATGGTGATGGGCAGTTGTTACAAATAATAAATAGTAAAATATGGATGAGCTGACACAGAACAATTTGAACCGCTGCAAAAAAAATGTATTGACAACTCCAGGACCCGAACCAGAGCCATCGCCGACCTAAGAGCTCAGATCTCATCAAAATAAAAGTCAGGAGTAAATAAAAGGTAAAATTCTAATCCTCTGATAAAATTCTTATTGGTATAAGATTCATGAATCTAATACCATTTGATTTGAAAAGATGCTCCGATTTCTACATTTCATTTCTTCATTCTTTCATTCTCATTTCAAGTTTCTAGAAAACATGGAGATTGTAATACATCGGCCTGAAACTAGGAGTACCTGTTGTGTGAGGTGTCAGTAGTGGGGGGGGAATACGGAGGGGGAGGTTAAGTGACCTTTAGTCTGTCTCGCATTTTTGTTTCATGACGAGTTACAGTGCAGTGAGCACAACTAAAACGGCCTTTTATTTAGTAAAAAATCGTGTCTTTTGTATATATTTTTTGTCTTAATAAACTGAGTGTTAGAAAAATGTTTATTTAATAGTGTCCTGTGTTTTAAATTATGAATTAAAAAGAAAAAAAGTTAAATTAATTTATTAAAAAGTTTACAGTTTTTTATTATGGAATTAGTTAATTTTAGTTTTGTAAATAATTGGTAAAAATAGCTAAACAAAAGTGGCAAGATATAATTTGTTCAAACTTTGTGAAAAATAAATCATTAACCAGGCGTTTAAAGAAAGGTGAGTGTGGCCTCACCCATCGACCATCTGCGGAACATGCGTAACCTCGACCAACGGCTTAAAAATTATTATGTATTACAAACAAGAGAATAACAAATCATTCTCAAGGGTTATAGTGGCTATTGATCAACACGTTCACTGCTAAAGAAAATTATGAGTTCTTCAGGTGTTGATATACAAACACATTAGCCATCACGGGGAACCGAGGGTGCCACGTTGAAACTACCAGTGCACAAAATCTAACCGGTACACAATGCTACACCACAAAGAACATTCCCTGACCAGTGCTACTGGCAAAGAAGAGCAAAAATATGTCTTTCTCGTTACAAAGCGTGGTAATTCACACACGCCACGTCCTGACGGCGGTCGGCCACATGGGATTTCCCGCGTGTAGCAGCGATCGTGTTACGTGTGTGTTATCTCTATGTTAATTTTATGAAGAATAAGTTATGTTTTAAAAACGGATTGATCACACTTCCATAAATAAGATTGATTATAAATTTATGGAAAAATTATGTTTAATATAGGTTGCATCTGAAAATTTTCTAACATTCTTTTCAGAACCACGCTTAGGCCTACCTGTTTAGCTGCCTCAATGTAAGCTGTCATATATTCATAGGCTTGAGCTTGTGCATTGACACGTGTCTCCGTGCCTTCGACCGGAAGAGCGAAGCTATCCATGACCAACATTGTGTTGGCATCCACTTTGCCAAGGAGTAGTCCCATCACCTAACATCAAGAAAATAGTATGAGGAAAATAAATAGTATCGGTGAACTGACACATACTCTCTCTCTATAGGCCGAGTAAAATTAGAAAATATATAAAATGTTTATATCCATATAAATAAAATTAGAGTTTTGTCTGTACATTGCTTGGAACTATATTTTTGGTTAATTTCCCATGTTATACTCTAACACCCTCACGGCCACGTGGACGCATTTACAACCAAGCAGGACCTAATTGTCATCCTGATGGACGCATTTGCTGCTATCTGGTAGTGCATGTTTTATGACATATTATTATATGTTTTATACATATTATAATGACTGGGACGGTGGCGACGTCCTGTAATCCAGCTACTTGGAGGTCACGAATTGTGGATATTTGTGAGAGATGGTCGGTGGATGTAGTGTTCTCTTGTGTGGAAAAAAAAGCATAACATACACTGTAAATAGTGTATATACGCTGGTCTAGGGGTAGAGCGTGGGGCTTTGGTGCCCAAGGTCCCGGGTTCAAATCCCACCAATCACCAATGGCTTTTCACTATGTGATAATGCCGCAACCGACACAAGGGTGCGCAATTAGCCGCAACGGCTGAAGTGCCTTGGAAGTAATTCGCCGCTTCCAATAAAATAAAAAAAATTTGTATAAAATGAATTTAATACTTCACACCAAAAAGCTGTACAAACTTGGACTGGATTTTGGTGTAGCGAAACAGTGTTTTACAGCTCTTGACAGCAAATGCGTCCACACGACTTTTTTACATCCATGTGACTTTTTTTGATTTTCTTTTTCGTGTTGGAGTATAAAACAATAAAAGGAACATAAACAATCACTTAAAAAATATACGGATACACAACTTTTCGACAGTGCAAACCTAATCCCAGGTGCTGGTGGCAGTATAAGTGTCCACGGAAATAGGCGGCCATTTTCACACCTTCAATAGCTGAGGGAGTCAAAAAGAGATCTCTAGTGGTATAACTAAAGTACAAGGTAAGAATTTGGTATAGTTTAATACTCGATAATTGATTTTAAATCAATTAAACATTACAATAAATCAAAATGTAATCTTACTGTAAAACAAATTTTTAGTTTTTACTGAAAATACAAATTTTCTAATTTAAAATTAACAGTAGCTCTAAAACTAAATATAGCTGATAGTTTCTTTTCACTTATTTGTCTACGATTTCAGGTTAATATTTAAAATTTTTCACTGGTCCCTTGTTCAAATAATTCTAATTCCACTATATAAGGCTTAATAAATAAGCCTAAATAATATAGGCTAGTGTTTATATAATAATAAATAAATTATATAAATAAAATATAACAATAATGTAGCCCAAAGAACCTTTTTTACAAAAAATTAATTTGTGGTAAATGATTAATTACTCCTACGAACATTTAAATAAAATAATACAGTCCAAGTCACGGAGAAAAACACCTAATTATGTTGTTTTATTTAAATTACAACATCATTACAACAATGGGTAATGAGAGATAGTCTAAACACTAGTACCGACAGACACAACACAACCAATTCAAAAATACTAAACAGTCTATTGGGGTTGCGGGGTTGTGAGAGGAAAGGAAGCATTGCGATGTTAAAACGTTAATCTTATACCGTGTGATCCGAAAAAGGGCCTTGGTCGTATTTTCGATGAAACAATTTTTTCAGGTATTTTTGCACTGGCAGTGTGATTTACAATTAGCATTTTTAATGAAAAAAGCATGTTTATAGCACACAAGCAGTTCTAAAATACAAAGCATTTTAGAAATGGTTTTGTAGAAATGACACATAGGCCTACCTCAAGAGTGCCTCCAGATCTTGCATGCATCACCATTTTCAAAAGAGCTAAAGCCGATATCTTAATGTCCTTGAAGAAATGAGGGCTGAAATAATAACAAGGTCAATATTATTTGCTAGAATCTAAATATTAAAAAAACTTGTGGGAATCAGCATCCAATGTAGATAGCATATATGTTTATTATTTAATTTTGACTGTTGGCGGTATATATGTATTTTTGGGAATTGGAACTGTACATTTATCTAATTAAAAAATAAGTATGTAGATGAACTAATATGTAAGATATTTAACATATTTCTATTAGTTTTTTTTTAAGATGGAAAATATTAACAGTTTATAAAATAAGATTAGTATTGAATTTTTAATATAAAAAATAAGAAACAATTAGATAACTGAAAATTTTTATCATATCTTGATCTACCTATTTACCGGGATGTAAATCAAACAATTTTTTAAATAGGAATCAAACTATTAATTATATTAATCAATTTTGCTTTGCTGAATCAGGCTACTGAACTCTGTAAAATTTTACAGTGTGGGACCTGTAACCTAATGGGAATCCACTGAATATCCAACAATTAATTTTAGCTTTAGTTAGTATCAATAGGTTACTGGACCTACCGAAAAAATTAATGACTCCAGTAACCGACTGATAATTTAACCCTTTCAGTGCTTTTATCGAGTGCTTATGATTTAGTGAACTTGTTAATTGTTGTCCTTGTCATCCGTACTGGCATTTGTGATCAACTGAAACAATCTCAAGAAATTTGCTGTTTTTCCTCTAGAGAAGCTTTATTTATAAGCCACTTTCGATGTAGGGCCTATTGTGGCCTTGTTGGTTATGGCATTATGAGTGAAGGGTTGAAGCCATTCGGAATTTTTTTTGAGTCTGGTTCATTCCCGACAATGAGCAATCCTGGTGCAAATGTGTGGCAAAGTGATGAGAGGGCCCACTTAAAATAAATGACGACCAGCCGGCTTGGATAGAAGATGACGGCATTTGTAAGCTTGATTGGAATTGTAGAGGAAACATGTTTTGTCTTTTTAAAACAATTTGGTTATGGTTAAGGGGGGCATGTTTAGTGTTCAGTAATTGTTTGGCAACGTAAAAAAACATGTCACTCTGAGAGGGTAAAACAAATTCTATAACAGCTGTTCGAGACTCTTGTGAAAGTACAGCTGTTACCTACGTTAATTATATTATAATCATCAATGAACACTTACTCTTTATCCCATGGCTTAGCTGTGAGAATATCTTGCTGCTGTTTCTTGTCGTAACGATAAATCTCATCAATAGAGCTGATAGTCTCTATGTTATTTGCCGATTCCCAAGTTTTCTGTGCAATAGCAGCTTGGCTGTTGGATGACCCAGCCATATTAGGCTTAGGATTTAGCTGAAGAAAATAAATGTCATTACTAAGCTGATTCATAATTTATGATTTTACCTAAATTAGGATGCTAGCACACATGCCAACGCAGGGTTATGTATAAATGTGGGTTAGGTAAATTTAGGTAACAAAATCTGATAACGTTAACCAACTTTTCTCATTTAAGTTTAGTCACTTAAAAATATAATTTAAGGTGACAAACACTTCTTTAACCCAAACTCTTGACAAAAGGTTCTAGTTTATTTCAACAATATACAGCGAATATACTACAATTGGTCTAGGTGGTACACATAACAATTTCAAAAAAAATTGAAAAATGGGAGACTTAAAATATTTTCTAAAAATATTAATAGATATGTTTTAAATAGTGTTCATATAAAATCTTTTGGCCATACTTGATTGTTACATCAATGGCATTTAGTGTGAGTATTCTACAGTGTTAATGGGTTCATTATTCTCAAGCCAACATACCAACTAGGGCTACTTGATTCTAGGTCTATGTTATTTTTTGGATAATTTGTGGAAGTTTGTGTAAACTAGTTATTGTATATAGAATTGGCTAAAAACCCCTGAAAACCCCCTTTTGCTACAATACAGATAAATTGTTCTTTAAATTCATGCTTTTTGAGTTGTTTGATACCTATGACTGATTTCATTGACCGAAATACCAAGATTTTATTTTAGTAACACTGATATAAGTCAACTAAAAAAAATATCCTAATTAGTAACGGAACAACAACCGATTAAAAAAGATGGAATGACTAAATCACTATAGTTGTATAAATGCTAATATCTTTAAATAAAGATAAAACTCATACTTTTAACTGGCAGCAAAAAATAGGAGGTTTAGAATAATTACCTGAGAGAATTAAATATTGACAGTAAACAGAAACAATACGGATAACCTAACTATCTAGCTGTACGCTGTAAGCACAAGCTGACAAACTGTGCTGTAAGAAGATGAAAAACCAACACAGTTCAGATGCAGTGTTGCCAAAAACCTTTTTACTTTCTCTTCTTATACATAGTATATGGAGAAAGAATTGTTTTCGTCAAAACTTTTGAATTGAGTTGAGAGTGGATACATCCGTTTGAGGCTCCTTGAATAAAAAAACTGGGTTTCGGACTGATTTCTGCCTGTCTGTGTACAGACCCTGAGACCACACTTATCATTTGATTTTTATGAAATTTAGTACACTGGTGCACGTTAGCCAGACCATTTTTTTACATTTTTACATGGATTTAAAAGCTCTGGGGGGGAGGGGTTTGTGATTTTTAAGATGGAAAATATGTAACAGGTTTCCGTAAAAACCACCATAGCTATTGTATTGAATTTTTAATATAAAAGAATAAGAACAGCTGTTTAGGTGAAGTGAAAATATTACCTATAGACAGATCTATGCTCTTACCTATTTCACACAGGGAAGTAAATAAAAAATATTTTTATTGTTAAGAGTAGTTTAATACCCCTAAAACCCAATAAACATGAAAATACAAATTTTTCAAAATCCGCTCCAACGATTTTGATTAAAATTTCACAGATTACAAAATTATTGGTCCCAAATAATATGTCACTACCAATATGATTGTAAAACAAAATGGTTCAAAAGTTTTGTGCTTTTAAATAGAAAAATATATTTTTAAAATTTTCTGGCAAACGAAGCATTTGTAAAATAGTTTGACTATCACCGTTAACACTAGAATAAACTAATCAAATTTGTATTTGAATCGTTAATCTATAGTTAGCAGTTCCGAAGAAAATTTTAATTTACTGTCCATTATAAACGCATTACATTGTTTGAGAGCTCTAACAATAACAACGTTATTGTTAGGGAGAATGTTAAAATTCAATTTCTTCCTTACTTCTCAACTGTTTTCCATGAATTTCGGTATGCATTTGGGTCTTGTTACTTTATAAAACCCCCTCAAAAAGTTTGGTATTACCATGGGGTGATAGTTATGCCCCCAAAATTCTAATTATCATTTTTTTTAATTTGTTGGTATAACAAACTGGATAGTTATTTTTGAAATTTTAAACAATCTTTTTAATTTTATAATTTACCACAAACATCCAGCTATTGTAAAAATACCAAATATTCTTACATTTACCGTCCATACGAATATTCTTTTTTGACTGCTTGGTACATGGGGCAACGAATAAAGTACAGCGACTAACTATCTGATGAGATGGAATAAGCTTTGATTGGTTTTCACGATAGTAAGTTCAAATTTCAATTTATTAAATTGGAGTTTTGGCGTCTTTCATATGTAATTTAAACATTTTTCTAAATTTTATCTTTTACTATTAGAATCAAAATCTTAGAATCTCAAAAAACTACACAATTTAGTTCCTTAAAGTTTTTCTCTATCTCCGACGGTTACCAAGATATTACAATATCTAAACACAGTACATTGTATTCTGGGCTCCAATGTTAATCTAATGAAGGATAAATAAAATTAATAATTCACTTATCAATCAATATTTTTGGATTAAACTTGGTATTTACCTTCATGTGGTTGAGATCTATCTATTTATGCTCAAAAATCATAGTTTATGTGTTTATAATGGCAACTAATCTATTCTTTTCCCATGTTAATCATATAAAGAATAGGCAAACTTTATTTATGGACAGATGTTTTTGAAACTTGGTATAAATGTTCAAAATATAAATTGTTTATGTTGGAAATGCCTACTTCCAATGTTTCTCACGTCAAACCTGCATATTCTTTCCTATGTTAATCTTAAAGAGAATAGACAAAATAATTCTAATATTTATCGACAGATATTGATAAAACTTGTCATATATAATAATAATATTATTATTATTGATTTGGAAATTCGTTGAGTACCGGTACGCTGGTCTATTGCGACAGGAGCATTTTATTTCATACTTATTGGCCAAATAACTTCCTAATAATTACTTTCTTTATAATTAATATTATTTTTAAAATTTTATATTAATTCCATAATTCATATGGAACAATTCAACTCCAGATGGAGCATTTAATATAATGATCGTATGACGCAGTTTGAACTAGTCCTAGGTCAGATGTGAGCCACATTTGCTTCACCTACTCTGGCTGGGTAACACGAGCAAAATGTATGCCATCAAATTAGCGTTTCTCGTCTGTGCTTTCTCTGTAAGTTTCTTCTGTAGTTCAATTTTTATTAAATAGCATTCCTTTACAGTAGTCTAGGCTTGGTCTGGACTTAAATACTTCAGAATTCACACTTGGGTCTTTCAAATTGGATACTACATTAAATTAAGTAATGTCAAATGAAAAATTCATATAAAATAAACAGTATCAATGCACTGCCACATAATTTCTCCCTTAAGTAAATTTAAAAACGATCATATTCTTTAAAAATTATCTAAATATAATTTAATAACTTATTGTTCCAAAAATAATCAACCAATTACTGAAAATAACAAAAAGAGAAACAAAGTTAAATTAACTGTTAGAATTTTATGGAAGGGAAACAACCGTCTTTGTATTACCAGGGGGCCTGGTAATACAAAACTTTTTTGAATGGGTTTTATTGGATGATGTGACCTTACGCTGTATACCAAGTTTCATGGAAAACGGTTGGAAAATAAGGAATAAGCTGATTTTTTAATATTCTCCATAAGAATGTAATTGCGCCCCCTCAGACAACCTATTGTGTTTACCATAGACCGTAAATTTAACTTTTCCCTGGAAATATTAGTCGTAGACAAATAATTCAAAATTCTAGTTTGTTTAATTTTTTATGTTGGTTTCAATGGTGGTGCTCAAATTATACTTTAACTTTATTAGTTTCTTGGAAAGCTTAAAAAATTGATTTTTTACATTTAAAAGCTCATGACTTTTGAACTGTCTTTTTTACAGGGTGGTATTATATTATTTACTATTGATTAATTTCCTGTTCCACCTAGTATTAGTTATAAGGTAGCCTATGTTCAGCTTCAGGTGGCCAGAGCAAAAAAATAATCAGCCCCAGGCAGCCGTTTATTGATCTTTAAACTCAGGCACCAATGGGTTAATAGATCACTGTTAATAAACACCAAAAGTTTCATCCACGTAACTTCACAGTTCTCTTGGAATATAAATTTGAAGTCCTGAAAACGTAGAAAAAATCAATTTTCGTATAATCGACAAATACGTGGTTGTATATGTAAAATGGTTTGGGAAAAAATTATCACACAAAAAAATTAAGTTGAAGTTTATATTTTATTATCTAAATATATAAAACAAAGTCGTGTTAGTTACACGCATTATAACTCGAGAACGGATGGACCGATTTTAATTATCTTTGATTTTTTGGATTCGTCTCTGCTCCGGTCATGCTTTAGGCATATTCAGTTTCCATAAATTCAATTAGTTTCCAATTTATAGCGTTTTATATTTCTAATGTTAACCTTATGGGGAATAAGTTTGTTTACAAATTTTCTAAAATCAAAACATTTGATTTCTTAAAACAGCTGTTGGTTTACTCTCCGTTGGCAATACGCTTTACTATCCAATGCCATCTGAATCATTCATTAATGTAAAACTATGAAGTAAATATGTGCTGTACAAAATGAACAGCATTATTCGCCACGTTAATAGTTTACGGTTTTTGGGAATTATGTACTGCATTTATATATTTTTTTTAATGATTAAAAGTCACGTGTTTATATTTTTGCCAAATAAAATAATCACAATGTTTATACGTATTAGGTTTGTTATAATAATCAGCTGTTGAATATTTAAAGCTTTCACAACGAAGCTGCAATGCTATTTGACTTCACAAAATGGCCAATCTTAAAGTTAACATGTATTTTCTGTTGGGCGTTACGAAGTTCGCCGGGTCAGCTAGTTTAGAATAAAATAAACTATATTTAGATGAACAAATTTACAATATTTCAATTTTCAGTCATTTATGGGTAGGAAATTTCCTTAATGTAATGGGATAAATCTGAAATATAGTATAGACCTAAGATTAACCAATTAACTACTGTAACATTAATGTGAAATTAAATACAATCATGTTTGTTCTACAAGGTTCTAATCGTAGAAAGTGAAGGTTTTTTTCTAACCAACTGGATTTCGAGAGCTGTGAAAGTCTTGAGGAGGGTCTTTTCTTTCTTACCTTTTGTGAACGTAAGTTGTTTTATAGTATAAAGATTATAAAGGTAGGGTGTGAGTTATTGTAAATTATTTTGTAAAGATTACGTTTTTAGTTTTATAATTTTTAACATAATTACAGAATCTTAGCGATATATTTTGACATGTAAATATAAAAAATCTTAATTAGGCTATTCAAAATCTATTATTAGACTTTCAAACGTGTCTGTGTTTTCAACTACACAACGTTTCTGAAAGTGGAGAAACTCCCCCCGTTTTCAAGTGATTACCTAATAATTTACATTACAAATTAAAATTTTAAGCTACCGATATTAATTATATCATGGTGTCAATAATACTATACTTTTTACCTTGCCCAATACGAAAACTTTATTGATAACACAACAAATAAATACAACACTCCGCCTCTGAGCTGGCGAGGCGACACAAGATAGCGTAAGACACACAAGATGTAGCACTACGGAGCATGTAACTTTAGATTTTTAATGTAAATTATTTAGTAATCACTTGAAAACGGGAGGAGTTTCTCCACCTCCAGGAACATTGTTTAGCTAAAACACAGAAGCGTTGAAAAAGTCCAATAAAATATATTGAATAATTAATAATAAACACCATTATGAATTTCAAAGAATCTGTGGACCTTTCTTTTTAGACCTTTTACATTTAAATGAATAAATATTTTTAATATTGTAGATCCCTAGCTTAAAATGATTAAAAAATATGAAGATTACACAAGCTACTGTCATTTTATGGATCATTTATCAGGAAAAATAATATAATATATAATAATGTAAAATAATATAATATATTTAATAATTTAAATTATTAACGGTCATATGCTTTTCACTGAAAATGCTGTAATAATCCGTTAAAATGAATTTGAAAACAGGTCAGGTCTGCTTTGTTTAATTTAAAAAGTGTTAGAATTTTTTTGGATGTTTTTGATGTATTTTAGAGCTTTCTCTTTAACCAGGCGAATAAACTCGCATGTAATTATAGGCCTACATAGACTCACAAATAAGTAATATCTCACTCGAAAATAATTAATGGGTACGTCACTGATCAAAATTAAATATTGTATAGAAAACTATCGACATATAACATTGTTCTATTCTATTTCTCCCTTTTACAGAAGTTTGACGATGTATACAAAAGTGATGGCATTAATGAGGTGAGTACTAAATATAAAAATCACTGCACGCGGGACAAAATGAAAATTAATATTCACTCAAATAATTCCAATCTGCTTGGATGCTTGGGGGTGTTGGCAATCCGTCAGACCAAAATTTGTCGTCATATGGTTATAAAAACAGCTGTTTAGACGAACTGAAAACATTCCCTTTAGAAATATCCATGATCTAACCTATTTCCCACAGGGAAGTAAATACAACCATATGACATGGTTAGGTCAAAGGCCTGGAGTTATCATACGTCATGAGAACAGCTGTTTAGAAAAGGACGAAGAATATCACAAATATCACAACATCACTTAGAAATATGTTTACTTATCCTTAGTATTTTACATGCCAGATAAATTTTAAAATTAATTTAAAATACCAAACAAGAATAAAATACTAAGACAAATTTGGACTCGCTTCATTTGAAGATATCCTATACTAACATTTTAACTCATCATAATAAAGAAATCATTTTACTACTAATTAGATTAGATTAGATTATTATTGAAATGGCAACCTACCCAGGTAGGTATTTTAAGCCAAGTATGAATGAGAAATGAGTGTAGGATGATTGTGGCGCGATCTTGTAGTCTTGCTACTGACTAAGGCTGACATGTTCCTTAGACAGGACTGTTAATTAATAGCCCAATAGCCGATGACAACTAAGGGACCTACGTTTAGCGTGGAATCCGAACCACGACCTCTGAATTACGAGTTTTTACGACAAGTTTTCGGTTTTCAACGAAGTGTTTTATCTATAATATCTTCTTTGAAATCCTCAAATGGGAAACTGTACGCCTACATGAAATTTGTTTATTTTAATGATGTTTATTTTGCTCTCTTGTATTTGAATATTTATTACCAAGGGACTGACTATTAAAAATAAAATGTTTGTATTTACTTCACTGTGGGAATTAGGTTAGATCATGGATGTGTCTAAAGGGAATGGTCTCAGTTCATCTGAACAGCTGTTCTTATTATTTTATATTAAAAAATTCAACACAATAGTTCTGGTAGTTTCTATGGAAACCTGTTACATGTTTTCCATCTTAAAAATCGCCAACACCACCACCCCCCCTCGAGAGCTAAGACATATCCATGTCAAAAGTTATACAGTAATGAAATGTAAGTTTGAAACATTTACTAAAAATAGCTTAACTCGTACACATGAAGACCTGCAGCTGTGATTGCACCTGCGCCTATAAACAACACCTGTTGGTTCGTTCAAACTAGTCTTAAATACGATATGGTTTTAAGTTAAGAGTCTGCTTCAGTGGTAGCCATCTTGAATTTTAGTCCCGTAAGAGCAATGTTAAATTCTGGCGGAACATACCTACACTTTGGCGTCTGTAGTGGCGTTAATTATCAAAGTATCAATGTAAAACTTTGGAAGTACATTGATGAGATGTGGCTCAAGGGCATGACCCTTTTATATGCTAAAAATTTAATTTGATATAAAAACAAAAATCCAGGAATATTCTACAAAATAAATTATTATTATTTTTTTATTGAGAGCGAAAATAAGAAGTTCTGTAAAGTGGTGCCCTGGAGGACTGTAATACCTTTAATTTGACACCTCTTCCGTTAATTTATGACAGTAAGTCAAGGAGATATAGGCGCCAGAATTTAACATTGCTCTTATGGGACTAAAATCCAAGATGGCTACCACTGATGCTCTCTCATTTCCTAATGGCTTACCCACTTAGGGGAAAGTGGGGTAATACTGTACACTTAGAGTATTACTGATATATATATATATATATATATATATATATATATATATATATATATTAACTATCACAAACGGAAAAATAAAAAATATCTATTGAAAAACGGAGTTTTTTTACCGTTTCTTATTCATATTATAATCCCTTAGAAGGCTCTGGCACCTTGTTTAATATTTTCGAACTATTGAAAGTTTAATTTGCCTTCAATATAGTTTCAGTGTATTGAGAAATTGCTTATATTAAGGTAAAATAAAACCAAAAAGCAACTCTATAATGGTTATAAGGTTAACTACAGGACAACAAATTTGTATTTACTTCCCTGTGAGAAACAGGTTAGATCATGGATGTGTCTAAAGGTAGTGTTTTCGGTTCACACCTGTTCATATAAACGAAACTATGACGTCACTAAGAAAATGATGTCACTGTTTCAAATTTTAGTCTCGCAAATTGCCAACACCCCCCTCCCCAGAGCTGTGTTTAACTATAGTAAAATACCTAGTTGTGATGGGATGTAAATAAAAGAAAATGAATACAAATCGTTATTTTTTCTAAACATTTTTTACCAGAGACATCTTTCATTTACTTACGCGATTAGTAAATTAAGAGTGACTTTAGTCTGAAATTATACATGATCCCACCACTTAAAGCGTATATTTTGTATAAGAATGAGAATGGCGCTTTGCTATTTATTACTAATGAAAGTTTTTTTCCCAAACTCGCGGCATTAAATTTGACGTGTCTTGTATTCCAGTCATTTGGAGGTCACGAATTGTGGATAGTTGTGAGCGATGGTCGGCGGATGTTATATTCTCTGGTATGAATTAACGTCCGCATTATTGAATACTTCGTTCATCCGCAAAGACCATCCTCATGATTAGACCAGTTTGTAATTTAGAGCCAAACGTTTTTCTTTCATAATTGGCTTAAAATACCAACCTGAGTACGAAAACATTTGAGAAAGGTATTAAAGGGTATAATTTGAACTGGGCGAGGTCAATTAATTCATATTCTTATTTGACACTTCATTTATATAAACTCAAAAATCAAGCTTTTTCATCACGAAAATTTCCGGAATTTGCACTGCCTCATCCATAGGATTGGAAGGTTATAAAGAAAAAGCGAAGAAGACGGAATTCAGTTTTTACCTTATAACCTACTATATCAACGATATTATACGTTGTTTCATAAAAGCTCACTGATTTTATCTCATCAAATCGTTATTAAAACTTTAAAATGATTGTTTTGTTGCAGGAACCTGTTACTTTAAAGAATGGAAAGGCAAGTAAAAAAAGATTTACAGTAATTATACAAATAGTATATCTTGTACTATAATGTTTAAATATATGAAAAACAATATCGAAAATGTTCTATCAAATTTCTCTAAATTTATTAAAAAAATAATACTTGGGTAAAAAGGTTCATGTTCAGAAAAACCTTGGGGTTTGAATAAAACTAATTAATAAAATCAAATAATTAAACAATGGGATTATGTATATTCAAAAGTAAACACTAAAAATCTAAACAACTGTAAGTAAACAATTATGTACTTAGGATGCTAGCTAAAGTTCTAAGTATGGGTTTGTAGTAAATGAAGAAAGAAATTTAAAAATGGATTTTACTGAATCTTAGGGCATCAATAAATTGTTAAAATTGTTAATGATAATTTAAATCACATTATAAAAAAATAAATATTCAGATAAACTGTATTCACTCCTCCATATAAGATTATGTGTTTTATAAATGTAATAATTATGGAGAGTGTTAAAACAAAAATTAATAGATTATAAAGAGGTTGGTATTTAGTGCAATTTAGATTGTTTTGTGGATGTTTTCCATCACGATTAGCAAAACAAAATTTCACGACGTTTCGGGATTCGGAATCTGGTTCCGTACTCAAGTGAGTTGGAAGCAAAAACGAACTAAATTGGTATAAAACTGAAAACAAAATGTTTAAAGCAGTCAACAAAGTTACAACGCATTATTACTTAAACTTAATTAAGTTACAACGTCACTTACAAAAGCATTTTTTGACTATTTTAAAATATTTTAGCATTATACTGGCTTCGTCTAGATCAGTGTTTCTCAACATTTTGTACCCGTGTACCACCTGATGATTTTTCAATTATTTGGCGTACCGTGCCACCAAAACTTATACCTACCGCTCCTACACTCCTTAGAGATTACAAATGGAAAATAATCTAGGTGCCTAGCGCCCTATTGTTTTATTTTAAATATGTCTCGTTGTAATAAGTAATGCGTGTTAAAAATGAAACACAAATTTAAAATAATTTAAAATACCCCCGTCGCAGCAAACCTGCGTACTCAGCGAATTTCAAAATCAATAATATGGCAATGATAATACAAGTATATAATGTGCCGCTAACCTTGGGGTTTGAATAAAACTAATTAATAAAATCAAATAATTAAACAATGGGATTATGTATATTCAAAAGTAAACACTAAAAATCTAAACAACTGTAAGTAAACAATTATGTACTTAGGATGCTAGCTAAAGTTCTAAGTATGGGTTTGTAGTAAATGAAGAAAGAAATTTAAAAATGGATTTTACTGAATCTTAGGGCATCAATAAATTGTTAAAATTGTTAATGATAATTTAAATCACATTATAAAAAAATAAATATTCAGATAAACTGTATTCACTCCTCCATATAAGATTATGTGTTTTATAAATGTAATAATTATGGAGAGTGTTAAAACAAAAATTAATAGATTATAAAGAGGTTGGTATTTAGTGCAATTTAGATTGTTTTGTGGATGTTTTCCATCACGATTAGCAAAACAAAATTTCACGACGTTTCGGGATTCGGAATCTGGTTCCGTACTCAAGTGAGTTGGAAGCAAAAACGAACTAAATTGGTATAAAACTGAAAACAAAATGTTTAAAGCAGTCAACAAAGTTACAACGCATTATTACTTAAACTTAATTAAGTTACAACGTCACTTACAAAAGCATTTTTTGACTATTTTAAAATATTTTAGCATTATACTGGCTTCGTCTAGATCAGTGTTTCTCAACATTTTGTACCCGTGTACCACCTGATGATTTTTCAATTATTTGGCGTACCGTGCCACCAAAACTTATACCTACCGCTCCTACACTCCTTAGAGATTACAAATGGAAAATAATCTAGGTGCCTAGCGCCCTATTGTTTTATTTTAAATATGTCTCGTTGTAATAAGTAATGCGTGTTAAAAATGAAACACAAATTTAAAATAATTTAAAATACCCCCGTCGCAGCAAACCTGCGTACTCAGCGAATTTCAAAATCAATAATATGGCAATGATAATACAAGTATATAATGTGCCGCTACCTATTAGAGTCTCTCAAAATTAATTGAAAATAAGTTATAACGCAGAACTGTTCTGTCCAAAACAGACATCGGCGAAACGCTTTTTTTAAATATCGTGTATTTAATATTTTATTTCATCCTTTGCCTCTCGCGTCTCACGTTTGAGAGCCTCTGGTCTAGATTTTGAACTAATCTTGGCATTTTCTAGATTTCAGATCACCTGAGGACTTTGTTTTACTAATCTTGAAGTTAAATGTCCGCAAAATAATCTTAAACTTAACCATCCATATGCTAACATCTCACTGTGAGATGTCTGCGAGGTGCAATTGTATAGCGCTATCGAAGTCAAAAATTACCGTCACGGTGCTGCCATCTGCGAGGTAATAGATGCAATTACTCGTGTAGTTCCCTGCTCTGACGTTTGAGTACGTTATTTTGCCGCTAGAGTATGGTTTTATAGCCAAATAAGTGTTTTCTTAGACGGTGGTCCTTTGTAGTGTAGTGGTTAGACTGCTGTGCTGACGAGTACAACAGTTGAAACCATTTGGAGGGACGAGGGTTCGAATCCCGACCATGAGCAATCCTAATTTGGCTTGCAAATGTGTGGTAAAGTGGAGTGGAGGGCCGTAAGGTGGGCCGGTATAAACAACGGTGACCGGCTTGGGTGGAAATTGACGGCATTTGTAGGCTTAATTGGGATTGCAGTGGACACCTATTTTGCTTTTATGGTTATTGGTTATAAGGGGGAGGGCATGTTTTGTGTTTTTTTGTGTATACTTGGTATTTTAAGATTAGTTGCATAAAATTGAAAAATTTAAAATAGTCATAGCACTTGGAGGGTTAAACCCCATAAGCACCAAGAATGAATTACAAACAAAGAACTGTCGTTTACTGTCGCTAATAAAATAAAATAGAAATTCGCCGATTTTGCAGGTTCGCTGAGGCAGTTGTATCGATTCTTCCTAACTTCAAACGTGTCCGTGATTTATCTGGAATTCTTAATCTTCTTCTCATAATGCTGAAAATATGTTTCAGAAAATCTCAGGATCTCTTAAGAAAATTAGGAAAGCAGTAAGTGAATACAATAATTACTATCCTATTCATATTTTTGTTGTTTTGTTTGTATTAATAAATGTATTTCGAGTAAATAATCAACAAATATCCTTAACTTGCTCTCAATAAGTTTCATAACTTTATCAAATTTATTTAGAAATAATCTATTTAGGCCTTCATATAATTTTATGTAAGAGGATTGAAATAAAAAAATATAAGAGAATTTAATTTATAATTAGTTATTCAAGACAGCATGGACACCCTCTCCTAAAAAGCTCTAAAAGAATGAATGATTTTTGGACGCTTTACGTTAATTCATTAAAGGCAAGCTATGTAAAAATCCTCAATTTCGTAGTTATATTACTGTCAATCCCTCTCCTTAATATTTAACAGTTAATTAATTAATCCTTAATTTCTGGGAATAAAAATAGAATTTTAAACTTCTGTCATTAATTAAATTGATCACCTACCTTCTATGGGCTTCAAAAGATGGATACAAAGAAAACCCGGATAGCATTAACAAGATTTTATTGAATTATTAAAGGATTAATGAAAGGAAAAATTATAGATTTGAGCCATACTGTATTAGCCCAAAAGGAGTTTTATAACATACTTGGGCCTGCAAACTCAAACTTAATTAAAATGCTATATAGCACTGGTCACAGTAGCACGCTAAGTTTTCCCTGACCGCTATGATTTTAAGTTTATTTTTTGTTTGATAATTTCAAGAATTACCAATTCAAACGTTGAAAAACTTTTTCTATTAAATTGTTGCAAGTTGTATGTTAAAATTTCAGTGAAATACAACATCGAAAAACTACGTTTGTACACCTTTAATAACCATTTTTAATGTGATAGTTTTATTAAAGGTACCTATTGTTAGTTTATCATGCATTATTTAAAGTAGAAAGTAAGTCAGTTAAGTAATTCCGTATATTTTTTAGCGTGATAATTTCAATTATGTCTGTGATAACATCTGGCGTGTCTGTTGTGCGAATGACCTTGCCATCAACGCCATGCTGGATTTTATTTTCCAACTTGACTAGACGATTGCAAAATTGTTAATCTGTTAATGATAAATGCTAATAATTTTTACTTTTTCCAATTTATAAGATAGTGTATGGAGAAAGTATTGTTTTCGTTAAAATATTCAAATTTGAAAATATGATAGGCATTGAAGGTTGTCGTTTTTAAATTTATTTTAAGAAGAAATTATTTTGTGTCAGTCTACTGATACCGTTGTTTTTATTTATGGCAAAGGCTACCGCTTGAAGGAAGTTTATTTTTAATGTAACTACAAACTAGCTAAAGTAGATGTAATATACTAACTTGTATAGTAACTAGATGATAGTATTAGATAGTATAGATGATTAGTGCTGACTGGGACGGTGGCGACGTCCTGTAATCCAGCTACTTGGAGGTCACGAATTGTGGATAGTTGTGAGCGATGGTCGGTGGGTGTAGTGTTCTCTTGTGTGGATTAACGTCCGCACTATTGAATACTTCGTTAATCCGCAAATACCATCCTCATAATTAGACCAGTTCGTAATTCAGAGGTCGTGGTTCGGATTCCACGTTAAACTGTAGGTCCCTTAGTTGCCATCGGCTGTTGGGCTATTAATTAACAGTCCTGTCTAAGGAACATGTCAGCCTTAGTCAGTAACAAGACTACAAGATCGCGCCACAATCATCCCACAATCATTTCTCATTCATACTTGGCTTAAAATACCAACCTGGGTAGGTCGCCATTTCAAACGGTAATCTAATCTAATCTAATGATTGTATTTAAAATATCTCTCACACAACGACGTAGGCCTTTTTGTAAATCTTTAGTTGTCATAATACCTGAGTAGAATAGATTAGATTCAAATATTAAAATGACGATCATACCACAAGGTAGGTATTTTAAGCCAAGTATGAATAAGGATTGAGTGTATGATGATTGTAGCGCGATCTTGTAGTCTTTTTACTGAGTAAGACTGAAATATTCCTTAGACAGGACTGTTAATTATTAGCCCAACAGCCGTTGGCAACTAAGGGACCTACAGTTTAACGTGGAATCCGAACCACGGCCTCTGAATTTACGAATTGGTCTAATTATAAGAATGGATTAACGTAGTATTCAATAGTGCGGATTAATCCACACAAGAGAACACTACACCCACCGATTATCGCTCATAACTATCCACAATTTGTGACCTCCAAGTAGCTGGATTACAGTATTAGCTACATTTCATCTCAGAAAGGGACGGTGGTGTGTCCTGTAATCGAGCTACTTAGAGGTCACGAATTATGGATAGCTATAACTATGGGTGGTGGATGTGTCATTCTCTTGTGGGTATTAACGTCCGCAGTAGTGAATGCTACATTAATCCGCAAAGACCATCCTCATACCAGTTCGTAATTCAGAGGCAAAATTGGTTCGGATTTCACGTTAAACTGTAGATCACTTAGATGCCATTGGTAATTAACATTCCTGTCTAACTAATATGTCAGATTTAGTCAGTAACAAGACTACAAAGATTGCGCCACAATTCTACACTCATTTCTCATGCATACTTAAAATACCTACCTGGGTAGGTCGTCACTTCAAACGGTAATATAAATTCTGTAAAACAATATGGCACGAGGATATTCTCATTTAATTTCAAGCGATTTAATTATATTTTCAGGACGACTTCAACAATATAATTACAATGTGTTTTGACATTAATCAAAATCCGAAAGCGGAAAACCAACTGGTCGTGCTTTACTTCTACGGCAGTAAATGTGCTGGCTGCAAGGTCGTGGAACCAAAGGTTTGGGTAAGTTGACAATATGGTTAGTGGAGTTTAGTCAAAATGGGATCCTTGTTATTCTTAGTTACTTTATTCATTCCTATTTCATAGGGTTCAGTACGAAATTTAACCACTTTGATGTACCTTTTCTGGAAACCTACTTAAGAGTCTGCATCAGTGGTAGCCTTCTTGAATTTTAGTCCCGTAAGAGCAATGTTAAATTCTGGCGGAACATACCTTCACTTTAGTAAAGGCCCCCCCCCCCCCCCTCCCCCCCCCCCCCCCCCCCCCCCCCCCCCCCCCCCCCCCACCCCCCCCCCCCCCCCCTCCTCCACCCCCCCCCCCCCCCCCCCCCCCCCCCACCCCCCCCCCCCCCCCCCCCCCCCCCCAACGGGTTTAGTATGTTCCACTTCTGTAGTGGCGTTAATTATCAAAGTATCAATGTAAAACTTTGGAAGTACATTGATGAGATGTGGCTCAAGGGCATGACCTTTTAATATGTTCAAAAATTTAACTTGATATAAAAAAAATCCAGGAATAATTTACAAAATAAATCATAATTATTGACTATTTCATATACATTGAATAATTTTCATAAAATTTTGAAAATAGAAAAAAGACTCTTAAGATATTACAATGAAAATATATTGACTAATATTCATTTTTAGTAGTTTGAATAACTATAATATAATCAACCACGTTTAAGTAATTTCCTTTTAAAAATATAAATGGCTGCCATTTTCAAATAAAAAATTTACATCACTTCGATATTTTTTCTAAGGAGTCTTTAATTGAAACTATATGTCCATTTTCAAATCAATCGATTAAAAAATAACTGTGATATAAGTTTTGTAAAAAATAAAAAACGGTGGATATCAGGGTAGATATGCATTATAGGGCATACCAGCATAGGGATTATTTTGATAAAACAAACCACAGTATGTAGTTTGGTAACGGATTTACCAGACCCCCTGTATTATATGACATTATAGTGTTGCAAGGCACACATAACATTAAATGGAAAAGTATACCATTGAGTTTAAACAGGCTATATCTATATAAATAAAATTAGACTTTTGTCTGTACATTGCTCAGCGTTATTAATTTTTTAGTTATTTTTACGTTTCATGCGTTAGAGAAGTCGAAAACAAGTCTTATCTCAATTTGTGTCTGTTGAAAAAACTGGGGAACTGATAAAAATGAAACTTGCAATTTCATGCATTCTCTACAATCCAGAGAAGGTTTTTCAATGCTTAAAATTGTCCGCCGCCCCTTGAAAAGTAAATAACAAGCATTTAAAAACCCCACATTTTATACGCGATATTAGTCGTATTTTTCTTTCAATTATCAATGAATATTCTACTGGTAATAATCAGCTGTCTTTGTAGTTAAATGATTTAAAAGAAACAACTGTCAAATTAAATTCAATATTAGTTAATTTATATTGGTCTGTGATCTTAAACCCATTTCGAAATCATACAATATTAAAAAGTTTTTAACGTATAACTAATTTTGATAATGGTATAAATGCTCTAATCTATTTAATTGTAAAGTAATGCTAAATATTAAAGATGGGTATTTATTTATTTTCTTTGTACTGATTTGTTTAGGATTTCAGGTTTACATTTTGGTTTGATAATCTTTCTTCTTTTAATGAATCCTACAACCAGTACAATCGATGAACGGATAGTAAAGTAGATAGTGCACGCCCATGTTAAGGATGAAGACGGTACATCGTACCGCCAGTTGACGTAGTAGGTACTGCCATCCTCAGATAGCGCTAGTGTCGCAAATGACACACCTGACGGCGTCACAGAGTCCTAGTTCACCGCTAGATCCGACAGATGGCAACACTTGTCCTGAGATTTTATCGTCTTCACTAAGTTCCATAAGGTGCCTCCTCTCCTTATAATCCGTTCCTCTCTGATAGGACGTGCTTACTGCTAGTTAACTATGAACCAATCATGAATCTCACTCGTCATGTGATTTCCAACAGAGTTTGGCGAAAAACTACAAACAGGTGGTGTTCCTAAAATTGGACTTCGACAGTCTAAACCCTATTGCGATGCAGTATCAAGTCAAGTCAGCGCCTACTGTGAAGTTTGTAAGAAACAAGCAGGCGGTAAGTCTAATATATTTAGGTTGTATTAGTAGAGCTGATTTCTAACACATCAATGTTTGTATTTACGTCTGTAGAGCGAAGGTGATGATATATTATCATTTGGAGTGAAGAAATGTGAAGTTATGAGTGTTAATTAACGTTGGAATAGTAATAGCAACTTATTATGTATATTACTGAAGTAGAGAGTGACATGTGTGGTGAAAAAATAACTAAAACGGTATATAGATTGACATAAGTCCAGGAAAACATTCTTGAGATTGATTGTTAATGATGCGATATTAGTCGAATTTTGATTCAGTTTTTAATGAATAATCTACTGGTAATAATCAGCTGTCTTTGTAGTTTAAATATTTAATAGAAATAAAAACAGCTGTCAAATCAATATTAGTTAGTTTATATTGGTCATTGATTTTAAACCCATTTCGAAATAATACAATATTAAAAAGTTATTTTAAGGTATAATTAATTATAATAGTGGTATAAATGTTCTAATCTACTTAGTTTTAAATTAATGCTAAATAATAAAGCTGGATATTGATTTATTTTCTTTGAATTGATTTGTTTAGGATTTCTGGTTTACATTTTGGTTTCATAATCTTTCTTCTTTTAATTAATCCTACAACCAGTACATAGGACCATAGATGAACGGATAGTTTTGTAGATAGTGCACGCCCATGTTAAGGATGAAGACGGTACATCGTACCGCCAGTTGACGTAGTAGGTACTGCCATCCTCAGATAGCGCTAGTGTCGCAAATGACACACCTGACGGCGTCACAGAGTTCTAGTTCACCGCTAGATCCGACAGATGGCAACACTTGTCCTGAGATTTTATCGTCTTCACTAAGTTCCATAAGGTGCCTCCTCTCCTTATAATCCGTTCCTCTCTGATAGGACGTGCTTACTGCTAGTTAACTATGAATCAATCATGAATCTCACTCGTCATGTGATTTCCAACAGAGTTTGGCGAAAAACTACAAACAGGTGGTGTTCCTAAAATTGGACTTCGACAGTCTAAACCCTATTGCGATGCAGTATCAAGTCAAGTCAGCGCCTACTGTGAAGTTTGTAAGAAACAAGCAGGCGGTAAGTCTAATATAATATTTAAGCTGTATTAGTAGAGCTGATTCCTAACATATTAATGTTTGTATTTACGTCTGCAGTGCGAGGGTGATGATGTGTTAGCATTTGGAGTGAGGAAATGAAATGTGAAGTTATGAGTGTCAATTAACGTTGGAATATTAACAGCAACTTATTATGTATATTACTGAAGTAGAGAGTGACATGTGTGGTGAAAAAATAACGAAAACTGAATATATAGATTGACATAAGTCCAGGAAAACAACTCTGAGATTGATGTTAATGATGTTCTGTGTTGTGTAAGAGATGGATGTTATGGTAAAAGATATGGTAAAACAGTGGCGACGTCCTGTAATACAGCTATGTGGAGGTCACGAATTGTGGATAGTTGTGAGAGATTGGTGGATGTAGTGTTCTCTTGTGTGGATTAACGTCCGCACTAATTACATAATTAGACCAATTCGTAATTCAGAGGCCGTGGTTGAGATTCCACGTTAAACTGTAGGTACATTAGTTGCCATCGGCTGTTGGGCTATTAATTAACAGTCCTGTCTAAGGAACAGTCAGTAACAAGGCTATAAGATCGCGCCACAGTCACCCTACATCCTCATTCATACTTGGCTTAAAATACCTACATTGTAGTATAGTTGCCATTTCAATGATCTAATCTGAAATAATACCAACTCTACGATAAAAACTAAGTGGACGGTCTGGGAATATTACCTAGAGTCAGATAGTAGCCACACAGCGCTAAACCAAGCCAGCTTTGATAACGTGCTAAATTTAATACATATTTTGGCTAACCTATCCGGGCAATTGCGGGTGTAAACTTAAAATTAAAAAATTATTAGACATTGATGTGAATTGGGCAAAACATGGACTTGGAAGAAGTACCTGCGTACCTTGCAAATTTAATACAGAACATTTTACGTACATAAGATTTATATATATATGTATATTAAGATTTATAATGTATATAACATTATTTAAATGTTTAGGTCGCGTCGATCGAAGGAGCAGACGATCCTGAGGCAATTAGAAAGAAACTAAGGGAACTACGGGGAGAAAACTAAACAGGAAGCTGTTCAGGAAATTTGTGTTGAAATCAATAAAATATGTGATTTAAGTTTGTAATACATTTGCACCTATTTATCTTCAATCCTTCTTTATCCCCTAACTTGACGAAAGCCCTGTACCATTTGTAAACGGGCTAATAATTTAAGTTCTTCAACAAAAGATAGACGTTAACATGTAGATTTATAATCCTTGACCTTTGTCAATCTACACATCTGAGCTGAGCGCATGATTTTTTTATCTAATTCATAAATCTGCTAATTTGAAATATCCTCGTCTCAGCAGACCTGCGTGCTCAGCGAATTTCCAAATCAACATTAATATACAGGGTGTTCATTACATTCGGGGACAAACTTCAAGGTATGATGCAAAAGCAATAAATTTTGAAGGCTAACTAAATTTTTTAAATGAAAATTATAAGGTAAAATTCAATAGTTTATAAGTTCTTTTAAAATGATTCTATTGTTTAGTAATAATTATTTTAATAATTTACAAATTTTGTGGTATTTTGTTCAATTCTTATTGGTTCTGGGAGGGCCTTCCATTTTCGGCAACCAGTCAGACGAATGATTTTTTTGTACAAAGCTGTTCTGTGGTGTAATCTTAAAAATTTATAATCCTATATTTATCCTATTTAGTTTCAACTACTTTAAATGATGATTAGCAGGAGTCATGTGGTCATAATGAATCTGACGAAATAACATACAACAGAAACAAGACAAACAGAGAAGTTTTGATATGCATTTTGCTGTAGTTTTTATTAAGTTTTCATTCACTTTTAAACCCAAATTCAATACGTAGTTTTGGGTTTCGAATGTAATGGACAATTTAAGCAATCCTCAAATCTTATTCCGGAAAATTTGAATTATTTTAAGTTTAATTTTTTTACATACACAATCCTCAAAATTTACAGGCATATATTTTCAAGAGTCGTAGAATCGTTTTATTAATAAACAGATTATTTGTTGATCTCAAATTTAATTTATGTTTCCTAAGAAGAATAGAATAGAAAAGAGAGAATAAGGTTGGGTTATTTTTTAGTTTATGTGTAAGTTCCGATTCAAGTTTTGTGGAATAAAACGCCTAATTATTTTATGCTTTGATTATTCGTATTCCATGGAATAGCAATTTTCTAAGTGAGAAAATCTTGGTTTCACATTTTGACGAATCTAGATAAAAACTCAATTTTTAAACTGCTACAATTTTTACTGACAGGGCTATTGGGCTATTTCATTTCACACTGAATTTTGTAAAATATAGTTTGTTAACAAAATTAAAACGTAATTAGGTTCGAAAGGTCTGTTGGAAATTTTAGTTAATGTGGAACAATTTTACTCCAGACCGTTTAAAATAATTATAGAATGACGCAAATTGAAGAACCATCAGGTAATTAATTAGATATGAAAGCTTGGCATGATATATAGACGTGATATGTTGTGATATATTGGTAATTGATTAGTTAATTAGTCCTTGGGCCAGGTGTCAGCCACATTTACTTTGTCTACTCTGCTTGAGCGACTTGCGTACGATGTACGCTGCAAAATTAGTTTTTCTCGCGTGCGCTTTCTCTGTAAGTATATTAAAATCTTTCATTTGTAGAATATATTTCACTACAATGGTCGAAAGTTATCTTATTCACGAGCAAGTTTGTAATCTGAGCGAGTAAAGAAAGTACACTTCAGACCAGTGTTAAAATTTTGAGCTAACTACTGTACAGATAAAAGATTTTACAGACGAAAAATTCATCTTTATTGTTTCAATTGATTAGTTTAATTAAAAAATCCCACAACAAACAATTTTTAAACTATTTATAATGTACTAGCTGACCCGGCGAACTTCGTAACGCCTCACAGTAAACACATGTTAACTTTAAGATTTGCCATGTTCTGAAGTCGGATAGCAATACGGCTTCGTTGTGAAAGGTTATATATTCTGGGTCGCTGCATAGTGAATAACAATACTGAAACGATAAAACATATTAATATCATTCCCATAAAACAAATAAATCTGAGTGGATTAATTCACAATTTTCAAATCCAATCCAAACCCAAACGAAACCTAACTGTAATACGGCTTTTATAGGAAAGATATACAACAGCTGATTATTATAATAAACCTAATAATATAAACATTGTAATTATCATATAAACACGTGACTTTAATCAGACAGAAAATAAAAATATAAATACATAATCCCCCAAAACCGTTAACTATTAACGTGGTGAATAAAGCTGTTCATTTTTACAGTACACATTTACTTCATACTTTAACCTTAATGAATGATTCAGATGGCATTGGATAGTAAAGCATACGGTATTGCTAATGGAAAGTAAACCAATCAGCTGTAGCTAAGAAATCAAATGTTTTCATTGTAGACAATTTGTAAACAAACTTACTCTCCATAAGGTTAACATTAGAAATTTAAAACGCCATAAAATGGAAACTTATGGGGTTTTCGAAAATATTTTTTCACTAAAACCTTCCCGGACACATATAGAGCAACTTCCTAAAATTTCATGGCGATCGGATGAGTAGTTTGGCAACGCATAAAGGACATACATACAGACAGACATACATTCAATTTTATATTATAATGTATTTTAATGGACTTTTCCAACACGTCTATGTTTTAACTAAACAACGTTTCTGGAGGTGGAGAAACTTCTCCCGTTTTCAAGTGATTACCTAAGAATTGACATTAAAACTTATAGTTACATATATTAATTACATCTGAAACTCGAACTTTCAATTTGTAATGTATATTATTAGGTAATTATTTGAAAACGGGAGAAGTTTTTCCACTTAGAGAAACGTCGTGTAGATAAAAACACAGACGCATTAGAAAAGTCTAAATTTTGTATTATCTGTCAATTTAATCGATTATCACTTAGATTTTACGGACTAAAAAGTTCGTCTTGTTCTAGTAATTATTGTTAACTATCAACAATGAGAATATAATTTTTATATTTATTTACAATTTTTGTCTTCAGGTTAAATGTAAATAAACGGTACCAGTGAACTGACACATACTTTCTCCCTTAAGTAAATTTAAAAAAGACAATCTGTAATAAAACTATAATGTTCTACAAAGTAATTCTAAATATCATTTAATAGTTTATTAGTTTAATTGTATAGGGAACCCCCCTCCCCGGTAAAATTAGGCATTTCTACCATAAATAATTTTTATCTTAACATTTATACCAACTTTCATCAACATCTGTCCATAAATAAAGGAGTTTGCCTATTCCCTATATGATTAATATGGGAAAAGAGTATGCAGGTTTGCTGCCATGATAAACACATAAACTATGATTTTTGAGCATAAATGTATAGATCTCAACCACATGAAGCTAAATATCAAGTTTTATCCAAAAATATTCATTAATATGGGAAATATTAATTTTTCCCTATCCTCCATAAGATTAACATTGGAGCCCCACAATACAACGTACTGTGTTTAGATTTTTTAATATCTCGGTAACCGTTGGAGATAGAGAAAAACTTTAAGGAACTTAATTGTGTAGTTTTTTAAGCTGATTCTAATGGTGAAATATAAAATTAGAAATTTTTAAAAACTACATGTGAAAAACGCAAAAAACCCCATTTTGGGGTACAAAACCCCCCCAAACTACCCGTTCCCATTGACCGATATGTCTGGTTAACGAACTCGTCCGAGCATTTGTAGGAATACACGTCTCTACCAAATTTGGTCTCGATCGGACCATTTTTACGAGAGTTATCGTGCTAACAGACACATATATATATATACATATATACATATATATATATATATATATATATATATATATAAATAAATTTTAACGACTATTGTTTTTGGACTCTGGGCACCTAAAGAAGAAAAAATAACATCTATGTCTCACCATAATACTTGTATAAGGGGAGAAAGTAAAAGGGCCACTTTGCCTGGTCGAATAATGAATTTTTCATTTTAATTTTTTAAATTATTACGATGTATAAAAGTACAAGTCAACTTAGTACAACTTAGGCAACTCCTTTTTAGCACCATCATCTCATTTTCTTCAAAATTAAGTAGTTTTCTTAGGTAGCTTAAAGCAAAAGCTTAAATCTTAGAATTCTCTGAAGCAAAAGTAAAATTTGAGAAACGTAATCTTAAAAGCTCAAAGCTTTTAAGATAAAGAATAATTTACAAACCTTTACAGGAAATGTGTAAGAAGGCATTTTAAGAAATTTTAATACTGTTATTAGTTCAATTTAATACTATTATATTTCTTAGCCGTATCAAATTAAAGTGAACATATAATAAGTACTGTATTCTATTTAACAAACAACAAACAAACCGGTTTTAGTTAACAAATAAGAGACAACAAAAAAGATTCAAAAATTGTTTTGCAAAATTAAAATGGTTTATAAATTATTAATTTAAATTTAATATTGTTCTATAAATATTTTTATTTATAATTAAAACAAACACCAATAAAATTTTGTTTAAGAAAGAGCAAGTGGTTTTTAACTATAAAAGTCTTGAAACTACGGTTTTAAGTATTTTGAAAATTTTCCGGGGGCTCCCGGACCCTCCTGGGCAGGGACCTACCTGAAGACCCCCGACCGTTCTCCCAAAGTCGCCCGGTGAAAAAAAGTCGCCTTATACTGTATTCTGTATGCTCTGCAATAGGATTAATCTAGGTAAGTCATGCCCTTGTATCTTCTCCATGTTACATTCGGAAACTTTATATACCTTTTTCTGAGGAACCATAAAGGCTACAAACTTAACATTTTATTTGTTTGAAAATACACGCTTTTGTCTTCAAACCGAATGTAGGGTTTTGCAAAATATATTTATATTTTTATACTACAAGTTAAAAAACTCGGTTACAAACTATAAATCATTGAGATATCTCTCGTATTTCCTGATAAAAATTTATATTTGTAAAAAACTAATTTTTCAGGAGAAGTGTTTAAAGATCAATCTATACAGCGCTTCACAAAAAAGGTATAACGACTTTTCTGGTGATGAAACAAGGTCTTAAATTAACGCTAAATATATCTCTATATATAATATTGAATGTGTGTATGTATGTCCTTTATGCGTTGCCAAACTACTCATCCGATCGCCATGCAATTTTAGGAAGTTGCTCTATATGTATCCAAGAAGGTTTTAGTGAAAACATTTTTCGAAAACCCCATAAGTTTTCACGTTATGGCGTTTTAAATTTTTAATGTTAACCTTATGGAGAGTAAGTTTGTTAACAAATTTTCTACAATGAAAACATTTGATTTCTTAGCTACAGCTGATTGGTTTACTTTCCATTAGCAATATGCTTTACTATCCAATGCCACCTGAATCATTCATTAATGTTAAAACTATGAAGTAATTATGTGCTGTACAAAATGAACAGCTTTATTCGCCACGTTAATAGTTAACGGTTTTTGGGAATTATGTATTTATATTTTTTTTCTGTCTGATTAAACATCACGTGTTTATATGTTGGAAAAATAAAAAATAATTACAATGTTAATACATATTACGTTTATTATAATAATCAGCTGTTGTATATCTTTCCTATAGAAGCCGCATTACAGTTAGGTTCGATTGGGTTTAGATTGGATTTGAAAATTGTGAATTAATCCACTCAGATTTATTTGTTTTATGGGAATGTCATTAATATGTCTTATCGTTTCAGTATTTTTATTCACTATGCCGCGACTCAGAATATATAACCTTTCACAATGCTATTCGACTTCAGAACATGGCCAATCTTAAAGTTAACATGTATTTACTGTCAGGCGTTAGAAGTTCTCCGGGTCAGCTAGTATTTAATAAAAGTAGATACACGATTTTTCTGTCAAAGGGTCCGACCCCCCATAGAAAACATACTTAAGATGTCATGAGTACTGTTACAGCAACTATATCTGAATACAATCATGTTTGTTCCAGGTTCTAGTCGTACAGAGTGAAGGCTTCTTTCTGTTCGACTGGATCTCAAACACTCTGAGAGCCGTAAAGAAAGTCTTCTCTTTCCTACCTTTCGTCAAAGTAAGTCTTTCATAATAGGTTAGGTGTGAATTGAATAATTTTGTAAAAATTATATTTTAGCGAACTTCTCATAGGGAAGAAGCTATTACCGTAGGACTCAAGGCAAGACTTAAGCCCGGGATCAAGTTATTTTTCGTTTTTAGGTGCCCAGAAGCCAAAAGGTTTTTTCATATGTTATGTGTTTATATGTTTCATATGTATATGTTGTTCATATGTTATGTGTCATGTATGGTGGTTTTTCGTATGTAATTTAAATCTTTTTAAATTTTGTCTTTCACCATTAGAATCAGCTTAAAAAAACTGCAACTTAGTTCCTTAAAGTTTTTATTTATCTCCAACGGTTACCGAGAAATTAACTCGGTGAACAATAAATAATGTACATTGTTAATCTTATTTTTAGCGAATTTCCCATAGGGAAGAAGGTATTACCGTAGGTCTCATGACAAGAGTTAAGCCCGGGACCATGTTATTTTTCTTCTTTAGGTGCCCAGAGACCAAAAACAATAGTCGTAAAAATTATATATATATATATATATATATGTGTGTGTGTGTGTGTGTGTGTGTGTGTGTCTGTGAACACGATAACTCTTGTAAAAATGGTGCGATCAAGACCAAATTTGGTAGAGACGTGTATTCCTACACTTTCTCGGACGAGTTCGTAAACCAGACATATCGGTCATTCGGAACGGGTAGTTGGGGGGGTTTGTACTACAAAAATTAGTTTTTTTGCGTTTTTCATATGTAATTTAAAATTTTTAAATGTTGTCTTTCACCATTAGAATCAGCATAAAAAACTACACGATTTAGTTCCTCAAAGTTTTTCTCTATCTCCAACGGTTACCGAGATATTAAAAATATAGGTGAACAATAAACTAATGTACTCGTACATTGTTAATTTTACTTTTTTGGTTTTTTATCACTCTACAATAAAATCTATTCCAGGGAGTAGCTGCATTATTTAATCTGTCAGTGACATGTCGCGTATCTGGCAATTTTATTAGTAGTGCTGTCTATCTGTGTTAGCTATAGTGGTCTACATATTTTATGGTGTTGTTTTCTAGGTAAGAGCGTATTTTGGTTGTTACCAATGGTTAAAACTACTGTTTACTTTACTGGCAGTGAATTTGAATTCTTTAATTTTTTTAACCGTATATTAAGTTTTTCTTGTAGTTCTTTTCCACGTGGTCCCATATCGCCAGCTAAAACTATGTCAGCAAACACTAGGATTTTGACTTATTGTTTAATCCTTTGTGCATGTATATTCCCTATGATTATAAAACTCCTAAATTAATATTCCATCCTGAAAATAATTTCTGGGTACACCATCAATCAAAATATATACCGAAGATGAAATAACTACTGTACCGACATCTAACATTACGTAAGGTAAAGGTCAAAGCGGGGACTTCTGGGTCTTGCACGACGGGTTTAGATGAAACAAGTTTATTGTACCTGCATCAATACTATGCGTTAGATATAAATATTCTATTCCTTAATTTTGCAGAGTGACGAGTTTGAAGATGTGTACAAAGGGGATAATCAGAACCAAGTAAGTACTGAATACTGCATTGAAAATCTTTATTGCTCACACATTAGATAATATTACAGAATATTTACATCGATATCAATAATATTAGAGTTTTGTCTGTAAATTGCTCAGTTATTAATTTTTTAGTTATTTTTACGTTTCGTGCGTTAGAGAAGCCGAAACAAGTCTTATCTCAATTTGTGTCTGTATGTGACGTTCCAGGAAAAAACGGGAGAACTGATAACAATGAAACTTATTTCATGCATTCTCTACATTCCAGAGAAGGGGTTTTAAAGCTTGAAATTGTTCGCCACCACTTAAAAAGTAAATCAAGAGCATTTAAAAACCCTCTTTAGTCGCATTTTGCTTTCAATGAAATGAACCACCTACTGGTGATAATCAGCTGTCTTTGTAGTTTAAAGATTTAATAGAAAGAAAACAAACAGCTGTCAAATCAATATTAGTTAGTTTAGATAGTTAGTAGGACGATTAGAGTGGTCTCGGGTTTGTACACAGACAGACATCAGTCTAAAACCACTGTTTTGGACTCAGGGAGGCTCAAAATCGATATCTCTACTCTGAACTCAAATTTGAAAAATGTTCGTGAAAACTTAATCTTCTCGAGAGATGTAAAAATAAAAAGAAGTGCGGGACAATTTTAATTTCATAACTAACTACTGAATATCAACTATACTATTTTCTGTTTCATAAAAAAATCCACTGATTTTGTCTCATTTATTCGTATTGATTAAAATTTTGTTTTTTACAGGAACCTGTCAAGTTGAACGACAAGAAAGCAAGTATCAAACTATATTTACAATAATTATTAATTCAAATAGCTAATACTGTTTATATTCGCACAACGATCTCAAAAAGCTTTATAGACGTTTTATAGGTTTATAGGTTCAGGAAACTTCGGGTTTAGAATGAAACTTCTTAAAATAAAATAATTTAACGTTGGGCTTATGGATTTCAACTGTAAACAGTACAAAATCCAAACAACTGAAAGTAATAATAATTTACAAGGGAACATACATCGATTGAAAATTACATTCAATGTCTTTTAAACTAATGTTTCAGATATAGGCCTAAACTAAAAGGCTAAAATAAGTGATTTAAATTTTTTGATAAATCATAAGTCATTAACAAATTGGTAAACATGATAAGGTATAATGATAATTGAAATAGAATTATAAAATAATAAATTTTCCACTCATATAAGACGATGTGTTCTATTGTAAATTACATACAAAAACCTTTGATTGATTGAATGATTTTGATTTAATTTAGTTAAATTCTATACTTCGATTTGTTAATATCTCAAAAAGACCCTCATTATTTGTATGTGCAAACACATTTGATGATACTCAATATAAACATCAAGGGAGGATGCTGTTCCTAAAAATAGATAGCTTTTAAGTTGGTAGTGGGAGGACTTCATGTACGCGATATTACAATCGTGCGACCGCAGTTTTCGTCATTCCTCTATGTTTTAGCCGCCAATAAAAATAATCCTAAATATTTTATTTATTTTCTCCTCCTTCTTGATTTCTACAGTTGAGCAACAATGTATTTTCAGAGAGAAAACATGGAGGAATAACGAGAAAAATGCGGTCGTACGATTGTTGTCGCGAGATTGCATGGATACCGTATTTAGCGTTATACTGGTACTAATTATATTGTTATTTAAGACATTCTTCTCATCGTAAAACAAAGTTTAACGACGTTTCAGGAATCGAACTCTGACCGTCATCAGGTGAGTTCCTGTTAATAAGTTTCATTTAACTCAAAACACAATTTTTCGTCTGCTGTAAACATTTTTCAGCTATTTTCATGTTCTAGGTTCTAGCTCACCTGAGTACGGGTCAGATTCCAGATCCCGAAACGTCGAGAAACTTTGTTTTACACGATGTATGCTGCCCGTAATAACTATTTAAATAACATAAACCCACCATAACAAACATTGAATTTCAAACCCAAATTTTATTTAGTGTTACTAATAAAATTAAATTGAAATTAAATAACTAATTACGCAGGCTTGCTGTGACAGTTGTGTTAATATCAAACTTGTTAGTAATCTTCTTACAATGCTGAAAATATGTTCCAGGTAATCTCAGGATTCATTCAGAAGCCCAAGACATCGGTAAGTGTGTAAAATTATCATCTTCATAGTCTTGTTGTTTTCTAATTAGCTAGATTAGATTACCATAGGCCTAAATTCTATTGCAATTAATGTGTGAATTAATTTTGCTATTCCCGAATTGTAACACGTGTAACATTCATTTATTAGTTCATTTATTATCCTTAACCGACTCTCAATAAAAACCTAATTAAATACATTTAGTAGTAATCGATTCAGGTCTGCATATAATTTAATATAAGAGAATTTAAGTACATCAAAAGTAAATAGATTGTGATTTAAAATTAGTTATTCAAGTCAGCATGATATTGTGCCCTGATAAAAGAGCCTTCAAAGAACCACAAAAAATTCTTACAAGAATTTTGGACGTTAACGTGAAACTTATTAATTGTGACATCATTTAACATTCCATAATTTCGTAGTTTTATCGCTGCTAGCCCCCCTTAATATTCACACTCATAATTGTAAATTTACTATAAATAAAAATAGCATTTTCAACAAAATTCTTAGCTTCTGTTATTGATTAAAATAACTTTTTTGCCTTTTTATCTTCTTTACTTACCTTCTTTGGTCATAAAAAAACTAGCTAGAAGTAGAAAAAATACATTATTCATTAGATTCTATTGCATTGAAGTCGTAAAGGAGTTTTCTATATTACATAATTGGACTAAAATAATTCAAATTTCACTTTAGTGCAAGTTGGGCCTAGCCGCTATGTGTTTAAAATAAATTTAAAAATTCAATAATCTTAAACCTTTAGCAGGTCTGATGTTAGATGACATCAGACCAAAGAATCAACAAAAAAGACCAGAACAAAAAAGTCTCACTAAAGTTATTTTGATTAAAAAGAAAAATACTTAGGGGTAGGGTAAATTACTTTTACATTTTAGCCTACATTACAGAGTAAAATTACTTCTATTCATTACTGGAATAGAAAAGCTCTGAATAAACTGAATAGAAGAATAGACTCTGTAATGTAGGCTAATCTAGAAAAGATATATTTGAAAACATTCAAATGAGTACAAATTAGGGAGGATTAAAAAAATATGCCCCCCAAGTAGAAAATACACCCTACCCCCAGAGCTAAGACATATCCATATCAAAATTGTAAAAGTATTATTGGTTTAAAACATTTTAATTATATTTTCAGGACGAGTTCAACAAGTTGATAGCAAAGTGTTTCGACCAGAACCTAAATCCAAAATGGCAAACGCAGCTGGTTGTTCTTTACTTCTCCGGAAAAGATTGTAATGGTTGCAAAATGATGGATCCAAGGGTTTGGGTAAGTTGCCAGTGTGTTTGTTGGAGTTTATTTAAAATAGGTACATATTCATAACTTAATAACATACAAAACTATCGAAAATCTAACAAACTAATAAAGTAAACTGATTAAAAGTAGTTTTATCACAAAACTAAAAAAAACTAAAAAAAATATTTTCTATAAAATCTAAATGCCAGATATCTGAGTAAATATGCATTTTAGGACGCACTTAGAAACCTTTTTGCTAATTTTGACCCATTAAACCACATTTTTGTGACGAACCAGACATGTTAACCAGACGGTTGTGATGCAGCATTGCACACACAACATTAAATGGAAAAGGATGAAACCGATAATATTATAAATCATCGATAAAACTTACTTGACTGATTTTCTACAGAGTTTGGCGAAACACTACAAACAAGTGGTCTTCATAAAAATGGATATGGAAGATCGAAAACTAGAACAAACTGTGAACCAGTATGAAGTCACCTCGTCGCCCACTGTAAAGTTCATAATTGACAACAACAAAGTGGTAAGTTTAATTTACTTAAGTAATATAACAGCTGATTCCTAACATACAGATAAAAGTTAACAGAAATATAACATGAATTCTTAAACAATTTTTATACGTCTGTTTTGTACAGCGTCATTCTACGAACATTTAGGCATACGTTACATGATACTTTGTATGACATATACAATAATATATATAGTAATGAGTATTTGTTTAAATGCCTGGATGTGCAAATCAGCTGATTTCCTGACTTTCCCATTTTTTTTTAATTTTGTGCACACTTTTCTCAGGAACCAATAAAGATAATGAAATGAAATCTTCACTCACTGTTTCCACTGTTTTTGTTATTATGAGTCTTAGAGTGTTTTAAAAGTAATTTAGGAAAAATATTACATCGAAAAAACGTACTTAAAAACATTATGACTCGATAAATATCTAAAAGTAAAAACTCTGTGTTAAAATGTGCTTCAGTAACTACAGAAAAAGGTGGTAAAAGTTGCATTCAACAATTCTTATTAGTTTCTGAGATAAGTGTACACCAAAATAGCAGATTTAACATGCTCGAAGACTTATCAGGTCTTCGTAATTTATTGGGAATCCGGGCAAGACTTGAAAGTCCTAACCACCAGAACTTAATGACTTACTGGAACTGCAATATCTCCCCTGGAGAGGAAAAATTGTGTTCATTTGTAGTACATCCAAGCTGCTACTGTGCCACTGATTGTGACAGAATTGTTTAAAATTTAACCAATCATAGGCACCTAGACTTACCAGGGACAGCTGGAGTGAAAAATGCGAATTTATTTTTTAGTTATAAAATTTATTTAAAACATTTTTTCCTACACCTACCATGTAAAGCCGTGCTTTTCTCCCTGGAATAGAGTACTAAATAATACTTTTAGTCCCAAGGGAGAAAAAGCGTGTAGTTTTTAGTCCCAAGGGAGAAAAATTATTTATTTTTTAGTCCCAAGGGAGAAAAGTAACCCCATAAGAATAACATGGGAAAAACCAGGACGTCCTGTTATGAATCGTCAGAAATAATAGCAGCTGACAGTAGTAATTAATTCTTGAACGGTCAGCTGATAGATTGAATTGATTTCTTTGAGGTTATGTTAGCCAACTTAGACAATTATAGTCATTCAGATTACTAATTTGTAATTTGTGCTTGTCCGTCAGGCAAACAGTTTCATTCGTGGTCAAACTGTTTCAATTTAATCCATTGTTGCACAAATATCCATCATAAAAAGTTTATAGAAATTTTATTTATAAAATGTTATAAAAAAGTGTATGGTGTTTAGGCCGCAACGATTGAGGGAGCTGAAGATACTGAGGCAGTTAGAAACAAACTGAGGGAACTGCAGGATATCAAGTAAACAGGAACCTGTTTTGGAAATCTGTACTGACATTAATAAAAAGTTGATGATTTAAGTTTTGAAAACATTTGCACTTATTTTTCTTTACCCCTTTTTTGTTGTCATATGCACCTACCGGCATCAAGTAATAACAAAATCCAGGCCGAACCTGTAACCATTTGTAAATGGGTCCTTTAAAAATGTTTGTATTTACTTCCCCATGGGAAATAGGTTTGATCATGGATATGTCTAAAGCGAATGTTTTCATTTCATCTAAACAGCTGTTCTAATTCTTTTATATTTAAAATTCAATACAATAGATATGGTGGTTTATATGGAAACCTGTTACATGTTTTCCATCTTAAAAATCACCAACACCCCCCAGAGCTAAGACATATCCATGTCAAAAAGGGTAATGTTAGGGTGGTAACATGTAGATTTTTGACATAGGTTTGTCTACGCTCTAAGGGGATGTTATCAATTCACGTGTCATAAACATTGTTGCGGATGATTCTTCATTTGGTTATGAGAACAGCTGATTGGAGGTACTGAAAAAAATTCCCTTCAAACATATTCGTGATCGAAGCTCTGCTATACAGAGACGTATAGAGGTATAAGTATAGAGGGTGTATTTACTTCTTTATAGAGAAGTAAAAACAATTTTTTACCTAGACCTTTAACAATCTACTTTTTCTTGCAAAAACACAATGAATTATTCAGAGCTACCAGAGCTAAGTACTTGTTTTTATCCAATTCTCAATACTGTAAAATTTGTAGAAGAAGATTTTATTAGAGGTTTTTTAAAGTATTTTTATTTTCCCAAATAATCAAAGAATGTCGGTCTGAAAAAAGCTCAGTTCAGGAGTTGAGGAAGGTTTTACTCAATAAAGGAGTATCTGGAGTGCGAATAACCCTAAATATTCGTAGATTTCTTTAGTTTTTAATCTTATTATAATGTGCTTTTGTATTTTGACAAGTTGTTAACTGAAAAAGATGGATACGACTTAAGATATTTTGTATCATATCAAATTAATTGTATAAATAAGAAAGTGAACAAAGTATTTAGATTTATAAAAACTCTGGGGAGTGCATTAGCTACAGATGGTGCCATTAGTCTGTGCTCGTGGCTTTTATAAGTTTTCAGCTGAAAATATTGTAGACAATCATAATGGAGAGAGCAAGGTCAACCAATAAATTGGTTGGGCTATTAATTAACAGTCCTGTCTAAGGAACATGCCAGCCTTAGTCAGTAACAAGACTACAAGATCGCGCCACAATCATCTTACAATCAACCCTCATTCATACTTGGCTTAAAATACCTACCTTGTAGTATGGTCACCATTCCAATAATCTAATCTAATCTAACCTTTATAGAACGGCTAGTGACGTCAGAGCCACGCGCACAAACTAATAACACTGTCTATAGAGTGGAGATGACTAACTGTACTGTAACAATTATCTGGACTTTTTAACAATGATTGATTACGCGAAAAAATTGACCTCTTGATTATTGAGATTTTTCCTCATTATTTTCGTTTAGTAATACAATTTTTGTCACTTTTATTTCAAATACAACAGAAATTATAGTATAAAACTATTTTTTTAATCAAATACAAACTTGAGGTAGAGATTATTTATAAATTGCAAAAAATATCAGATAAATAATACGATTTAATATTAGCTTTACTCCATAACTGCAAATCTTTTTTATTAAGTTTTATTCCTTGGTCAATTCTTTAAAGACATTATTCACAAAAGAAAATATAACAAAGAAATTAACTTTGGAAGGTTTGCTCTGTTCATAGACACCGTGAGATTATTAATCTAAAAAAGTTAATAAACAAAACGAATGAATAAGAAAATAGTAAAAAAACAGAATAAGAAGTGGTCTGAGGTATAATTAAATTAAGGTAGATCTTCTAGATTTGCGACATCCTGAGAAAGCATAGCTACAAGCATCAAGTTGCATCTAGTTGCATCTGTTCAAGGTTGTCTCTCCGATGGTGAAGGAAACCGCTCGAGGGACAAATAAAGGTTTGCATAAATTCTGCTGTTGTGTTTTGCATGGATATGTCTTAGCTCTGGAGGGGTGGTTTTGGCAGTTTGCGCCACCAAAATTTGAAACAGTGACGTCGTTTGATAAGAGACGTCATAGTTTGGTTATAAGAACAGCTGTTTACATGATATGAAAACATTCCCTTTAAACATATCCATGCTCTAACCTATTTCCAACAGGTATGTAAATACAACCATTTTTGACATGGTTATGTCTTTTTTTAAGATGGAAAACATGTAACAGGTTTCCATAGAAACTACCAGAGCTATTGTATTGAATTTTAAATATAAAAGAATAAGAACAGCTGTTTAGATGAACTTAAAATATCCCCTTTAGACATATCCATGATCTAACCTATTTCCAACAGGTATGTAAATACAACCATTTTTTATAAAGCTTTTTGCATTGTTTAACCTCATTATGTTGTTGTGTGCTTGAATGAACAAAAGACATTTGAAGCAATCATCAACACCATTTTCTTTTTCTTTGAAATTCTTTTGAAATTTCCTTTTTGACACACACCAAAGTGGACATTATCAAGTGTCGCATAATTGTATTATACATCAACAGAACACATGTTGACGGAAAATAAATAATAGATAATATAGCCGTTATATAAGCATATTACCATGTAAAACAGCCCTTATGCTGCAAACCTGCATACTCAGTACTATTCGATTAATATGATGGGAATTATAGAAGTTCTATGAAGTTCGCTCTACCTACGAGAGAGTGCTGCGTGTGGTCTCATCATATCTTAAAATATTTTTTTTAGCAGCCTCGCTACAAATATTACTACGTTTGAATTCCCTTTGAACTTATACTAGAGTAAAGTTGACAACAAAAGTGTTCTATCTTTTTTTCTAAAAATATAAAGAAACAAGAAAAGTTAAAAACTAAAATTAATTGACTGTTTAATAATACAAAATATAGTTTATATTTAATAAAATTCCATAAATTGTTCGTTCATAATTTTCATTCTTCATTCTTCATGACCTCTACATTTCAATTTCCAACAACATCTATATTTTATATTTTATGTGATAAATTATTTTTACTTTCTCCCACCTATACGACAGGATTAATAGAAAGTATTATTTTCCTCAAATATGAGTTGATAGTGGATATATCCGTTTTGAGGTCCCCTGAATCCAAAATGTGGGGTTCGACGTTATATCTGTCTGTGTGTATCTGTCTGAAATTCTGTCACAGTACTGTATCTCTATGGGGTTTTTTCAATGTTTTGAAATTTTTATTTTTAAGGGTAGTCACCCCTAAAAATAAATTTTTAAGTTTTCCGAAAAAAAAACTAAAGATAATGTTTAACTTGACTACCACTATTAAATCCAGCTTAAAAAAATAATCAAATTAGTATTTTTAATTATTTGTATACGGCTAACGGAGCCAGAGAAAAGTTAAATTTACTGTCCATAGTAAACATAGTTGTTGTCTGAGAGCGCCCAATGTAATTCTAATGGAGAATATATTTTCTAAAATGTTTATTGGTGTACACGTGAACAGTTTATGGGAGTATTTCGTTCTGACGATGCCTGACAGTTGGCCGCACTGCCGCAACTGGCTCGTACCTATGCTCAATTAAGACGTTCAAAGGGCATCTGCTACCCTAACGGTTAGCGTCTTGGACTTCGGTGCAAGAGGTGACGGGTTCGATCCCTGGAGATGGCCACAAAATTTAAATGGGAATTCCATAAAAATAGTGTACTTCGAGGCTGCATAGCTTAATTAGCCTGCTATTGACAAAACAGAATAAAAAAGGGTTTAGTTCAAATTATAATTACATCGGACAAATTTAAATGTAAACACTAAATGTCGCTAAATGTAAACAAAAAACCAGTGACGTCATTAGTCTTGTTTTGTTTACGTGACTCTTCCCTCTTTGTCTTTCTAGTTACCTTGATCATTTCCATAGATAAAACCTAACTATGGGGAGCACATCAGTATATGCCCATTGATAACCTCATGAATGGTACACTATATGGAATGCCTAATCAACAATGGAACAGTTCTTGCTACATGAGTTCGAATAGCCCCTACATGCCCTCTGGTGTGCTGATGTGGTACTTACGCTCAGAGAACAGTTACTGTTATGTTTCGGGGACATCGTCTCATCACAGATAAACCCCAGATGATAACCGCTGGCCAGAGAGTGAACAATATGCAGGCTGCACTGTTCAAAACTCCATGGCCTTGTAACATCAAATACAGGGTGTCCCACGAAGAGGTTTAAACGTTTGTTTTTTCATCACTTAGCCATTTATGCAACGGCCATCTTGAAACTCTACACAACTTATAAAGTACGTTTTAAAAATACTCCGGTAAAACTTCAGCTCCATAACCCTTGTTGGAACAAAATGCTGGCACATTGAAAATGTTACTTTTAAAACATTAAAAATTGTGTTTTAGGCTTTGTAAGTATTTTTATCGTCAGATTCAAAGAAATAAGGTATTTCTTCTCCCCTAAGGAAAATTCACTTAAGCCATAAAGGACAGTCCAAAATTATTCAAACTGTGACCCATCCACAGCGACACAATGATAATAGGGCTTAATAAATGAATCGCAGGCTTTTACAAGAGATTCTGTGATATTTTGAGACGTTCTTCAATTGATAGTTTTAGTTCCTCATCATTGCTTCATGGGTATAAACCTATTCTTTCCAATAACGCATGAAAAGACATCACACACAGTTAAATCTGGGGATCGGGTGACCAATCTAAAAACTCTATCAAACCGATCAATCGACTCCTCTGGATACCGCAGAATTTCTTTGTAAAAGCCTACGATTTATTTGTTAAGCTCCGTTATCTGGGCTTATAGAGTTTTATACTCTACTTTTAGATTTTTAATTGCGCTATGCCCTAGTTTCCTGATTGAAAATTTCTATTTTCCCTAGATGGTGACAATAAAAATATTTAACAAAACCTAAAACACAAAATTTTTAATGTTTTAAAAGTAAAATTTTTCAATATTCCACCATTTTGTTCCTACAAGGGTTAGGGAGCTGAAATTTTTTTAAACTGAGGGTATTTTTAAAACGTACTTTATAATTTGTGAAAAGATTGAAGATGGTTGTTGCATAAATGACTAAAATGTATAAATGCCTTGAAGTTTTTGAGAAATTGTTATCAGTTAGTCAGTCAGTGAGTCAGATTTGGGTTTTATGTAGATGTATGTATATAATTTTGAATGACCCAACAACATGAGTTCAGAGGGTTGAATTTTGAAATTCTATTATAGTCCCGGGTTTAACTGTCACCAAACCGGTCATGTGAATAGCGCATTTTTCCACAGGAAATCCGTTAGTAAATTAGTCTCATTCTTATATTCATAGTTAGCACCGATTTAGAATCTAAATGATACATTAACAAAACATTTTAGTTAGAACTCGGCACATACAACATCCCCGGCAGCAGACGGTGTTGACGTAATTTGCAAGTGTTCCACAACCTGACAAGTTAATAGATGACGATTGCCAGTCGTAGTAAATCATCAGATCATCTGATGGTAGGCTGCGCCATTTTAAATACTTAGCAACGAAATATTGTTAATCAACTGAGAACCCAAAACGTCATAACCAATGATTACTCTACCTGTTATTTGTAGTAGCAGTGCACCCTCTTTTTGTACTGCTTGTATGACTCAGAGTTAGAAAAACAAATAACCTCTTAGAATGAAAAAGCCTTAAATATTAAAATCGTAAACAAAAAATTAACAGAACATTTTGGCTCTGTTAATTTGCAATTGTATAATTTTTTCTGAATATTTTAAAAAATACAAAAAAAAATTTTAATTTTGTTAGTAACATACATTAATTATTAATACAAATGCTCTGGGGGGGCGAGACAAGCTGTGATGAACAGTGAGATTACTCGGGCATTTAGTTAAAACACAGATGTAAAATAAAACATTAATATGGATAATTGAATTTTAGTCCCGTAAGAGCAATGTTAAATTCTGGCGAAACATACCTTCACTTTGGTGTCTGTAGTGGCGTTAATTATCAAAGTATCAACGTAAGACTTTGGAAGTACTTTATTTGATTTTGATATCAAAACAAAACTCCAGGAGTATTTTACAAAATAAATCTTTTTTTTATTGAGAGCGAAAATAAGAAGTTCTGTAAAGTGGTGCCCTGGAGGACTGTAATACCTTTAATTTGTCACCTCTTCCGTTAAAATATGACAATAGGTCAAGGAGATATAGGCGCCAGAATTTAAAATTGCTCTTACGGGACTAAAATCCAAGATGGCTACCACTGATGCAGACTCTTAATGGAGAATGGACTGACCTGATTGCAGCAGATTTTTCATTGTATTAAAAATATCTTATGTGAAGTGTGTGTTCGCGCGCATGTTATACGATGCATGGAATTGGGTGTAAATGTATTTTACGCTGAATTCTGCCACACACGTTCGCGCGCACCCACACGCACAAATGTAACATTGATGTTTAATTTATTACAGAAATTCGTCGTAGCAAAGTATAGGGAAACTTTATTCAACGGTATAAATCACGACTGACAACACAGGAAGGCATCTAGCAGATTGTGGCCATAAACATCCCACCAGTGACGTCATGGAATATCGCGTGGTGTAGGCTTGCGACCGGTAAGTCCAACGATCGGTAACAAATTACTCTAACACGTTTCTCAGTTTACATTATCTATATATAATAAATAAAAATAATAATGTGTGGTTTAAAGTCCGCACTATTGAGTACTACGTTAATCCGCAATGAACACCCTCATAATTAGACCAATTCGTAATTCAGAGGTCGTGGCTCTGATTCCACGTAAGTGCAGGTTGGTTGCCATCGGCTGTTGGGCTATTAATTAACAGTCCTGTCTAAGGAACATGTCAGCCTTAGTCAGTAACAAGACTACAAGATCGCGCCGCAATCATTTTACACTCAATCCTCATTCATACTTGGCTTAAAATATCTAATTGTAGAATGGTCGCCATTTCAATGATCTAATATAATCTAATATAAATAAAATTAGAGTTCTGCCTATGCATTGCATAGTAATAACAATAAAAATGTTAAAAAGCTGTATGTAAATTGAAGTCAAATATGATTGAAGGTTAAGAAGTAAACTATGTACATTAATGTGAGCAGTAATCTTGCCTTGTAATAAGTGTAATATTAATTTTTTCTTGTCCTAAATAAAATTAACATTGGAGCCCCAAAATACAACGTAGCCCTACTGTGTTTAGTTTTTAGCGAATTTCCCATAGGGAAGAAGCTATTATCGTGGGTCTCATGGCAATACTTAAAAGTCTGCATCAGTGGTAGCCATCTTGAATTTTAGTCCCGTAAGAGCAATGTTAAATTCTGGCGGAACATGTGTGTAGTGGCGATAATTATCAAAGTATCAACGTAAAACTTTGGAAGTGCATTGATGAGATGTGGCTCAAGGGCATGACCTTTTATATGTTCAAAAATTTAACTTGATATAAAAACAAAAATCCTGGAATATTATACAAAATAAATCATTATTATTTTTTTATTGAGAGCGAAAATAAGAAGTTCTGTAAGGTGGTGCCCTGGAGGACTGTAATACCTTTAATTTGACACCTCTTCCGTTAATTTATGACAATAGGTCAAGGAGATATAGGCGCTAGAATTTAACATTGCTCTTACGGGACTAAAATCCAAGATGGCTACCACTGATGCAGACTTTTAAGTCCGGGACCATGTTAGTTTTTCGTTTTGAGGTTACTAGAGACCACAAAATAGCCGTTAAAAATGTTATATATGTATATACAATATACATATAAATATATACGTATATATATTCTCATAATTAGACCAGTTCGTAATTCAGAGGTCGTGGTTCGGACTCTACGTTAAACTGTAGGTCTATTAGTTTTTATCGGCTATTGGGCTATTAATTAACAGTGCTTTCTAAGGAACATGCCAGCCTTAGTCAGTAACAAGACTAAAAGATCGCACCACATGGCTTAAAATACCTGTCTTTAAAATAATTATTTTTAAGGTATTTAAAGTCTTATGGTATGGTAAGTATGGTTGCCGTTTCAATGATATAATCTAATATAATCTATGTATATATTTGTCCGTGAACACGACAACTCTCGTAAAAATGGTCCGATCGAGACCAAATTTGGTAGAGATGTGTATTTGTACATTGTCTCGTACGTTTTCGTAATCCAGACTTATCGTTTTATCGGAAGGGTTATTTTGGGAGCGTTTAGTACCCAAAAAATGGGAGTTTTGAGTTTTTTACACATAAAAATATTACCTACCAAAAAATAAAAATACCTAAAAATATTAAATCTTCTACCACTAGAATCAGTTAAAAGAATTACTCAATTTAATTCCTTAAAGATCTCCAAAGGTTGCCGAGATATTAAACAAAGTATTATAGTACAAAGTAGAATTTTGATACTATGCACAAAAATATCCATTAAATATTTTTTAAGTAAATTAGCAATTTTGTAAAAAATACAGTTACAAAGAATCTAAATATAATTTAAATAATTATTGTTTTAATTTTTTTAAAAACATAAATATTAGTTCAAATTTATGACAAGTAAAACTTTTTTTGACTGTTTTGTTGTGATTTTAAAGTATAAAAAAGTTTCATAAAAGTTGGAATCTAAGTTGATTTTTTTATATTCTATAAGAATAAATTGTGTTTTAGAAATTATTATCGTACATAAAAATAATTTTTTAAATTAGTCTAAAAATAATTAAAAATACAAATATTGTTTATTTTTTACTTTTTAAATGGTAGTAGTTATATTATTTTAATTGGCTAAAAATTTAAAAATGATTTTTTTTTAATTTAAGACCAAAATTATTTTTTAAGTATTTTTAAATTATTATATTTTAAATATAAATGTTAAATTTTTAATCAAAATACTTAAGGTGTTTAAGATGGTATTATATTTTTAAATTTTTTATATTTAAAAATCAAAAATTAAAAAAATGATAATGGTGTATATAAACATGAAATTTATCTAATCCGGACCAAATATTGTAAATAAGAAAAAAAAAAAAAAAAAAAAAAAAAAAAAACAAAAAAAAAAAAGTAAAAAACTAAAAATTTTTTGTATTAAAAATATTATATATAAAATTTTAAACAATAATTATAATTATTATATTATAAAAAAGAATAGATCCTATTATTGATACACGTACCAAGTTTTAAGTTGATACTTCAAGTGGTTCTAAGGTTATAGCAAGTTTTGTGAAAAGACATACACAGACAGACAGAAAATGGAGCGAGATATGCCATATTTTTACAGGACATTTATTGTTTGTTTTGACCTCAGAAATAGTATCCTAAAGTTTTTTGGTGTATTTCAGATACACCCTGTTTACGTCAGGTTAAGTTGGCAAGGCTTTAACTAAGTTGATTTGAAATATTATGTTTCAAATATGATTTATGACAAAATGATCCCACGGCCAGGTGTTGGCCACTTGTGACTTGCTCATTCTAGGTTGGTTGATACTGTGAAATGTACGCCGCAAAAATAGTTTTTCTGATTTGTGCATTCTCTGTAAGTTGGATGTATTCTAAGTCTCTTATAACAGATAAACTAAATTTTAGTCTGTACTAGCAGTAAGCCCGTACTTTGTACGGTTTGTAGGATTTAGATTAAAGAAGAAAGATTATCATACCAAAAGGTAAACCTGAACTCCTAAACAAATCAGTAAAATGAAAATAAATCAATATACAGCTTTATTATTTAGCATTACTTTACAATTAAATGGATTAGAACAGTTATACCATTATTATAATTAGTTACACGTTAAAATAACTTTTTAATATAGTATGATTTCCAAATGGGTTTAAAATCAATGACCAATATAAATTAGCTAATAATGATTTGACAGTTGTTTGTTTTTCTTTCTATTAAATCTTTAAACTACAAAATCAGCTGATTATTACCAGTGGGTGGTTTATTGATAATTGAAAGCAAAATGCGACTAATATCGCGTGTAAAGTGGGTTTTTAAATGCTCTTGATTTTATTTAGATTCTTATTGCGGACATTTTCCATCACGATATTATTTAAAACAAAGTTTCACGACGTTTCGGGATCTGGAATCTGAACCCGTCCTCAGGTGAACTAATATCTAAAACATAGCACAATTAATTAACATATAATCCGGACCAAACCGGTATAAAGCTGAAAACATAGAAGTTTAAAGCAGTCAAAAAACTTACAAACGAACCATACACTAACCATTACACACAAAAGAAACCAAACATGTCCGCTCATCACGGAGACTTAAAGACAACTGAAAGGAATGAGCGTGTCCCACCGGAACCGGAAACAAAATGGCCGCCGCCAAAATCCTAAATCCAGGCGAAACACGTCCAACAGGATTTATTATTATTATTAAAATGAAAATCCTATCTAATGTACATGAAAAAATTAATTGTAGTACAAAGTTAACTTTACAGAGCAAAACACCCATTATTTTTACAATTTTATGCTTAAAACAAAAAGCTAATGCCCCTTACGAGCTTTACTACGAGTTAGCATACCATGAGAATTTTGTTTCGGATTTATATGAATATCATTTACCGGTACTTTATTTTCCCTATCCTTAAGTTCTTTACTAAGAATTGGCAGCCACAATGGCCGGATCTCAACTGAAGATTGACTAATTGGTTGGTCTGCTAGTTTCATGTAGGAGGCTTCAATTAGTTTTCTTTTGAAAAAATGAGGTTCCCGGTGTATTATCTTAGCTTCTTCGAAATTCATTTGGTGATTTTCAGAATTTTACCATGTTAATCTTAAAGAGAAATAGTTTTCTTTTGGATTCCAACATGTTGTCTTAACGTATAAGCAGCAGCTGTTTTTACTTGAACCTTTAAGCAAGCCAAAGAAGCAAGCAAAAAATAGTACTCGATGGCATCTAATTACTGTATAATATATAGTATTTTAATACTATATAATAATATATATTTTATAATTAAAAATCAAATTTAATAATAATCTTTTACATGTAATTATTTTTAATTTGGTTAAAATATTACATGTTAACCAAATTAAAAATAATTGCAATGTTTATACATATTTCGTTTATTGTAACAATCATGTTTATATTTTCCTTTTACTGTCTGAAATATATACATGGTGTAATTGAATATTTGATTTTGTGTGTGCATGTGCGTGTGAAAGTGTGTATTTACCCTGGTGTAAGATGATATAGTCTGTCTCAATTTTTCAACATTTCATTTTATGTTTTAATGTTTCAAGTCCACATGAATACACTCATTTCTTACAAATATTTTGGCTTAAAATACAAAGATAAGCAACACATTCAGAAAGGTAATAATAATTATAATATGTTTTTACATGGATATGTCTTAGATCTGGGTGGGTGTTGGTAATTTTTAAGATATGAAATATGAAATACGTTATATGTTAATGTAAATATGTAATATGTATTTACGTTTCATGCGATAGAGAAGTCAAACAACTCTAATCTCAATTCGTGTCTGTCTGTGAAGCTCCAGGAGGCATTTTACGCCGTCTTCTCAGAAAAAAAACAGGAGAACTGATAACAATAAAACTTATTTAATTCATTCTCTACATTCCAGAGAAGGTTTATATATGCTTGAAATCGTCCGCCGCCTCTTGAAAAATAAATAACGAACCCACTTTTACGCGATATTAGTCACATTTTGCTTTCCGTTTTCAAGCATCCCGGACACATATAGAGCAACTTCTTAATTTTTCATGGCGATCAGATGAGTAGTTTGGCAACGCATAAAGGACACTAATACATACATACATTAATTTTTAAATGGAGATCTTTATCTTTACTGCCTACCCATTTTAATAACATTGAGTTAGAAAACGTAGGTTTGTCGCTTTAATTTCAAAAGTGTGTGGAATTTTATTGATATAAGGTGCCAATAGAAATGTGGAGTATTCGTTGCAACTTGTAAATCTAAATAATTTCCTTAGGTTCTAATTGGTGAAAGCAACGGCTTTTTTCTGTTCGAATTTCTGTCAGGATTAGAACATGTCGTACATCAAACGATAAATCAACTTGTGAGTAAAGTCGTAACAAATCTGAAAAAAGCTGCTTCCCTCATACCAATTATCGGGGTAAGTAGTAAGTTTAAGTAATTTCTTTCTAATTAAAACGTAATAGACTTATAATTAGGGGTTACATATGAATCAATATACAAATGTGTCAGGTTTTACTAACATTTTAAAATTAAACTGTACATTTGGGAACACAACTGTTATTTAATTTTCATGAAATGGTTTACGTGTTTCAATGCAACACTTACACTTAAATTTAGAAGATTAAATATTGTGTATATTGAACAAGTTTTTCATACATGTGTTGGGTCACATAAATGAATATTGGCAGTTTCAGAAGTGTTCCTAGAGTTTTGGTCTACCTCCTAATAGACCCGGTTGTATATAGACCCATATTGACATGGATATCTCTTAGCTGTGAAGGTGATGGCGATTTGTAAGATGGAAAATATGTAACAGGTTTACATAGAAACTACCAGAACTATTGTATTGAATTTTAAATATAAAAGAATGAGTACAGCTGTTTAGATGAACTTAAAGCATTACCTTTAGACATATCCATGATCTAACCTATTTCCCACAGGGATGTGAATACAAAGATTTTTGTAATAGCACATTACGAATTACACTTTTCCTTGACAACCTTGCTGATTCCATTAACAAGACATGTGTTCTTTCATATTCTCAAAACCTTCTTGAACATCGGCTACTTAGCTTTCAAACATAGTTTCAATTTATTTATGTATCATTTTGTATAAAAACCGCTTTCCTCCGAAATTAACTAATGTCTTATTTTGACAGACACATTTTGTAGTGAAAGAAAATGAAAAAGAGGAATCCAAAGCTGAAGATGACGATAAGGATTTTGGTGGTCTATTGTCTGGTGAAGTGGGAAATGAAGTAAGTATACAATAAAATTTATAGTCTTAGTGTTGGAAATCTTTTGATTTTATCTTTCGGGATCACATGTTTGTAATGTCAGGTAAAGTCAGTAAAACAGGTCAATACGGTTTTGCACCGCTTTTTATTGGAGGAGATCGAGGCTCTTATCCAATTACAACAGGCACAACCCTAACCTTCTCAACACTTTTGATTTCTTCACCAAATATAATGAAAAATCTTTTTAAATTTAAATCATCGCTGCCATGGAATAATGGAGATGATGAGGAACTGTAATACGCACACACTTGCACCAAATTACAATACAGTAGTACAAAAATACAAAAACAATATTTTTTTAAATTCATTAAAAAAAACAAAATTTATATAATTTCATACACCTAAAGTCAATCCTAAAGTCTAATTATTGAAATTATTACCTTAGTTAATTGTTTTATTTATCCGTTTTTCACCTAAAGTCGCCATTATAATTTGATGTTTAACTGTGGGAATAAAATATTATTTCATTTCAATATTGACCAACCTAAGGTGTACCTCAGGGTTTAGTCTTGGGACCTGATTTTTTGAAATAGTGCACATAATTAAATTTATAGGCAGTTACAATTGAACAATTCATAAGAGTTGAAACAAATATGGATCATGTTAATAATGAACTATTTGAGTTACATAATTTATATTAAAAAACATACCACGGCATGTTATGGGTAATATTTTATTAAATGCATACCGTAGATTTATTTATACCATTTCATGTAGTGTATGAATGTGGGGAAATTCTTAATCCATAAATTTATTTAGATTACAAAGAAAGCAATAAATAGTCATAGCGAGAAAGTCAGAAAATATATTTTTTGAGTTACTAATTATATATTTTTTTGTTCCAGAGCGCGATCCAAACCACGGACGGAGAGGTGAGTATGTAATGTACGTATGTTATAATAAATGAGTACACAATAGTTCTGTATTAAAAATTCAAAGTATATCAGTCCAAGAAATAGTATATTTCATCTCTAGGTCCAAAAACGGGTGTTTTTGATACGAGCACAAATGTAACAGCCGAGGCTGATAAATGTGCGAATATATTGAAAAAAACAATTTTAGGTCGTGTGATGAACGATATTTTTTGTCATACTGCAAATAAAAATAAACATAAACTATTACATGATTTAGTATCGACAATAATCGGTTGACAACTGTTGTCAACCATTTTTGTCGCTTTACAATAATCAGCTGTTATGTTAATTACGTTGAAGCAGTTCTTTCTTGATTCCTGATTGGTTGTTTAGGTTATACGAATGCTGACCTAGAATCAAAAGTATCATCAATAAACAGTATCAGTGGACTGACACAAACTTTCTCCATTAAGTAAATTTAAAAACGACATTCTGCAATAAAACTATCATATTCTTTAAGGTTAATCTAAATATCGTTTGAAATTATTTATTGTTCAAAAAAATTATCATACAATTTCTGAAAATGAGCAAAGTTAAATTAATTGTTAAAATTCTATGAAGGGGACCCTCCCCCCTGTAATACCAAGTGATTCTTTAGTGATTTTGTTGGGTGATGTGACCTTACGTTTCATACCAAGTGTCATGGAAAACGGTTGATAAGTAAAAAAAAGAAATTGATTTTTATTGTTCTTCTTAAGAATAACATTGGGTGCTCTCAGACAACGTACTGCGTTTATCATGGACAGTAAATTTAACTTTTCTCTGGAACCGTTAGTCGTAGACAAATTAGTTAAAACTACTCATGACTAGTTCAAGTTTACTGGATGACATTTATGAAATAACGAAGCTATGAAGGATAGTTTTAAATAAACAACAAAGCATATGTAGTTTTATTAAATGTTATATTTTTTATATTTTACTTAAGGGAGAAAAAAATTATGTGTCAGCCTACTGATACTGTTTATTGGCATATAGAGTTATAGATAAACCGACCACAATGTGTTGTTTAAATATAGGGAGAAAAAATAAAATAATTTATTTATATTTCAGGCATTATCTGGATTTGTCCATGAAGTTAATTCAAAGGTAAGCCACCTTTATCCGTTTCATTACAGTATTTTATTTATAGGACTAACTATACAAGCTTACTATTTTGAAAAATAATACAGGGCATTTATAAAAGAATCATCAGGTTTTGATTGCATGTGCCGCACTCAATTCTTGTCTCACGTTAATATTCAAAACATGAGATTCCTAAGTTTTACAATCAGCTGTTCAATAATCAGTCTTGGTTTTTTCTTGGACGTGTTAGCATCATTTTGAAAATGATTGCAATTCAAGAAAATACATTTTGCGTTTTTCATTAAGACTCAAGTTCATCTTTAATAACCGTCCAGCGTGAGTTTTGGAGACATTTTAGGTAGACACTTTAGGAGTGCCAGAACATTTTAAGGTCGTAATCAGTTTAAGAACTCTGAAAGTGTATTAAAAAGTAAAAACAGTGGTCGCGTAAGAGTTCTCTTAGGAACAGTGAGCGTTGGACAGTGCTTCGATCAAAGGCCCCAACAATCCATAAACAGTGCAGGGCGTGAACTGGCCTTCCTAAATCTCCAGTGTGGAAGATTTTACAAAAATCCTTGTCATTGAAACCATAAAGACTGCAACTACTTTACAAAATTTGAAACAAGGTGATTTTGATAAACGTAAAGAGCTTTTTGACAATCTAATGGACCGCGTACAAGCTAATAACTTTTCTAGTCACTCATTTAGTGATGAGGCTACATTTCATTTGAATGGAAAGGTAAACAAACATAATGTGCTTATTTGAGAATCTGAGCTTCCACGTGCTTTCGTAGAACATGAGAACACTCCGAAGTGTAATGTTTTCTGCACCTTAACCAAAGGTTATGGACCATTTTCCTTTGAGGAAAAGCCGTTCTGGAGTCTCCTATCTTGACATGTTGGAACACTGGGGTTTTCCTCAATTGGCAGAAGACTCAGAAGGGGTTTTATTCCAGCAGTGCCAGTGCCTCACCGCACTGGCACTGTGAAGTTCGTTTAGGTGAGAAGCTACCTCAGAAGTGGATTGGACAGATGTAACGATAATGACTTGTCCCTTCTGAAATGATTCCCTCGATTTTCTGATGTAACGGTGTGTGATTCTATTCTATGGGACTTTGCAAAAGACAACGTTTTTGTGCCGTAAGTGCCTCAAACGTTTCAAGAGCTCCATGAACGAATCCGCAATGGCGTAGAACGAATCAACCTTCCGATGGTATGTAGGAGACAATTCAGCATAGATTGGAAGCTTGCTTCACGGCTAATGGACACCACACAGAGCACTTGTAGGGGTATTTATGAAAGATTTAAGAGTTCTCCTTTCTGTTGATATATTATGTATCTGTAATTTGTTTGAAATTAACGTCAATAAATTGTTTCTGATGAATCTTTTAACCCACCATGATGAATAATAGTAACCCATCTTATAGAATTATTTTTGATACACCAATAAAAACCAGTTAAATCGGTTTTATTTAAACCACAAAAATATTTTCATTGAGTAATAAATTTGTAATTTTGCTATTTAACTTATATAATGCATGTCTTATTCTATCCGAGCAAAGCTCGGTCACCAGGTACTGTTAGTAAAACGAGATTAACTGTTGTCTTACCAAATTTAAATTGTAGTGCTGTACAATATAATGGAGTTACGTTTATATGTTGCTTATATTTTGATTCATTTTTTCATAAATTAACTTGTTTCATAAATTTACGGCGAAGTGATGCGTCAAGTGTTTGTAATGAAATTGCCGTGAAACAATTTATTATATGGCAAAAACAAAATGTGAAAATAGTTTACAAAGAAACATATACAGTAGAAATGTAAAAATAAATAAATAATAGTAATTTAGAAATTTACATAGTATATGATAGCTTCACGAGAAAAAATATATTTCCCAGACTTAGTCCAGCCACGAGACCCACGGTAATAGCTTCTTCCCTTCGGGAAATTCGCTAAAATGAGCCAATGAGCAAAAAAAAAATGGCACAATGAAACTATGATAAGGTATAAAAAACTATGACGAAAAGAACTTCAGTCATATGAAATACTTATTCTAATTTATAAACCATTATTAAAGAATAAATTATATACAAATTATAATTTATAAATTATAATAAAAATGCTTAATTCCTAGTTTTATAAAATTGTACATTTTACTGAATATCAATTATTTTTTCAGGGTGAATTTGTATCTTTGTTGGATAAGTGTTTTGGAGAACAACAAAATGCAGAAAATCAACTTGTTGTGGCATACTTCTACGCCTCTTCCTGTGAAGCTTGCACTCGCATGGGTCCCAAAATAGAGGTACAAAATAAGTTTGAGTAGTTTGAAGTAATTTGTTAGATTTAATTGCGAGCGCGTCACAGGATAAGGACTAAACTATTGCGCATGCGCCGAAAATTCTCAAGTCTTTCTTTTGATTCGAATCTCTACAAACGAACTCATACATCAATTCACAAACCAATCAGATTCTTTCTTTTAGAAAGCGGTGAGTACTGAAGGATTAAAATAATAATGTCATTAAAATTATCAACAAATAATAAAGAAACCTAGAATAAAATCATCCCATAAAGGTCTTATTGCTACACACATTGAACTTTTTAATCTATATCATATCACATATTTTTATCCAGCTTTTATTTCATTAGTTTATTTTCAAAGTTATTTCTCAATTGCCATTAAAACATTTATGTGTAACTAGCAGTAAGCCCGTCCTTGGTATGGGTTGTAGGATTCAGTTTAAAGAAGAAAGATTATCATACCAAATGTAAACCTGACATCCTAAACAAATCAGTACAAAGAAAATAAATCAATACCCAGCATAATTATTTAGCACTACTTTACAATTAAATATATTAGAACATTTATACCATTATTATAATTAGTTATACGTTAAAATAAATTTTTAATACATAGTATGATTTCCAAATGGGTTAAAAATATATTATATCAATTAACAATTTAAACTAACCAATATTGATTTGACAGCTGTTTGTTTTTATTACTATTAAATATTTAAATTACAATGACATCTAAATATTACCAGTAGGTGGTTAATTGATAATTAATTGAAATCAAAATGCGACTAATATTGCGTAAAAAGTGGGGGGTTTTTAAATGTTCTTGATTTACTTTTTAAGGGGCGGTGGGCAATCTCAAAACGTGAAAAAACCTCTGGAATGTAGAGAATGCATGAAGTAGGCTAAGTTTCATTGTTATCAGTTCTCCTGTTTTTCGGAGAAGATGGCGTGAAATGCCTCCTGGAGCGTCACAGATAAACAGACAAAAATTGAGATAAGACCGGTTTCGGCTTCTCTATCGCACGAAACGTAAAAATAACTAAACTCTAGTTTTATTTACATAGACCAAATAGACATGGTTAACGTTAGATAAATAGGCCTTGGCCATACTATTGTACTTTATGCAGGACCCAGATTAAAAGGAACCGGCAACACCTTACTAGCTAATCTAATCTAATCTAGGTCCAACTTATTATATAATATCAGGTAGAATATTACTAAAAACAAAAAGGTGACAGTTAGGTACATAGAGGCAATGCTTGACATAAACTAATATACAGGGTGTTTCAGAATTCCCTACCAATACTCTAGGCCATTGTTCCTGGTTAAGTATCTAAATATCATACTTAAATTTTCCTTAGTTACTCACAGAGCCTCCATTTTGTTTTTTTCACTTATTATTTTCTTTTTGAATAATGGTTAAACTTACGGAATTGAAACTTTGCACAAACATTTATAACAACTAGACAAAACTAAAAAAAATTACAACAGTTTCTCAAATTCATAAAACAAAATGGCGGCCATTTAAAATTTTATTTCTCAAATAACCCTGTCTAACCTAAAACAATTTGAAATCACTCGATTTGTAATCAAATTACCTAAAAAATGTTATTCTTGTAAATTTTCTGTTAAAATAACGGTTCACGAGTTATTTGAGAAATAAAATTTTAAATGGCCGCCATTTTGTTTTATGAATTTGAGAAATTGCCATAATTTTGTTGTAGTTTTGTCTAGTTGTTATAAATGTTTGTGCAAAGTTTCAATTCCATAACTTTAACCATTATTCAGAAAAAAAATAATAAGTGAAAAACCAAATGGAGGCTCTGTGAGTAACTAAGGACTTCCGGAAAAATTCCGGAAGTATGCTATTTAGATATGTTTCTTACCCAGGAACACTGCCCTCGAGTATTGGTAGGGAATTCTGAAACACCCTGTATAAATATTAAAATATGATCTTTGTTAAATCCTCTAACGAAATACCTTCATCCTTACTTGGACAAAGATAAGTTGTGATGACAACTTGCAACGAATCTATCTCGTTCTTGAAACATTAATTTTTAAAGATTCGAATCCCTAGGAATGGGACTTCAAATTTTTTGGCGCATGCGCAGTGGCCCAGTCCGTATTCCTGCGATGAAACGGTCGCGATAACTCCAAAGATTCTTCGTTGTCAATGGTATATAGTTTTCCTACAATCGTGCGATAACAGTCACATTTCACACTGTTGGCAGAACGTATAAGCAGTCCACTCTAGAGCGGATGATAACCGACCAATCACATACGTAGAACGCTCCAAATCTATATGAAACTAGCCAATAGCATGCGCTAAGCGCTCAGTCAGCTGATAGACGGTAGTCGTTCCTACAACACTAACTTCCGGTTTTGCGCAATGAAACTGAGGTTACCGGAAACCTAAAAGATATATTTACATTTATACCAACGGTAAAATCAAACATAACTTGAGTGACTTAATTGTAGGAAAAATCTTGTGTGTAAAACGATTGCAAACTGTCATGGCCGCCCTCGAACTTCTGGTAACAATCAGCTGACGCTTACCTTTAGGTTTGAAGGCGTTGTATCCAGCTATAAATGCGTTGTTACACACTTTTGATTTTTTTTGTATAACAAACATGCAACAACTGACATAGTTGAATTTTCAATGTTGCCAATATACGAAACTGAAATTGGACCACTCTTATTTACATAAATAAAAAAAATGTAGCAATATTATTTTTTATTTACACCTCATTAATTCATCATTGTCAGTTTTTTCATTTTTTTTTAATTTTTACAAATTGTAAATCTGTAAATCGTTATTGTTGTAATATATATAAAAATTAACTGAATGATTGATTTGTGTGATATGTTACAGCAGTTGGCGAACAAGGACAAAAAGACGATATTTGTGAAAGTAGACATAGATATCTTATTCAATTTGGCAGATGTTTATGAAGTCGTCTCAACACCCACACTTAAGTTTATAAAAAATAAGGAGGCAAGTTAAATAGTTATCTAACAGGGATTTCCACAGCTTTTAAACATTCTTATAGGAAATATAATGTCTAATTTTAAAGTCAGTAAACTTCAGTCATTAATATTTAAAAACTTTATATAAAACAAATTTTTTGTCTTTCATTTTTTATTTGTGATGTCAATGTATAGTTTTGGATAGCCGGGTAAAAGGGTAAGCTTGAAAAATATGTATGTTGGCTATGATTTTATTCTTTCATATATTTTTGTTCTTTTATATTTTATCTTCATCTTTATCTTTGCCTACGAAGAAGACATTGTACTAAAAAAATGTTTGATGAAATTTTAGATGTTTATAATTTTTATAAATTAATATAAATATTTTTTGAACCACTCTTACACAAAAACTTAAACATTTTTTACAATATCAAATAAAGTTTGATTTAGTTTAAGACAGTGTATTTCTGTAATCAAATGGTTTACACTTTACAACGGCAGGGTTTAGTGGACTGTTATCATTTTCAATGAATTTATTTAACCATTTAATTTGTTGTACTTTCAACTTGTTTAAATCTAATGATATTTCAGGTTGTAGAGACTATTGAAGGCTCGAATTCTAAAAACATTATGAAGGCATTTGAGAAACATCGGTCATAAGAACAGTAACGGAAAAATGTGAAAACTGAAATCACTACGAACAGTTCTTCAAATTGAGAACATATTTTACCAAAAAGGTTATTCCTTGTCCCTGTTATGTCTATGTGCTAAAATACAGCGTATAAGAGAAAAATTTGGCATAATTTCTTTCGTTCAATAACAAGAGAATTTTATTATAATAAATTAACCAATGCAATCTCATGTGATCTTGTCACAACTTTCTGGTATTTGAGGCCTATAAAATGTTTTTTGGGTATTTAATCAGTAGCTTTTCACAGCAAATATATATATTCCCAGACTAGTTATGTATTGACATAAAATGGTCAGGTAATATTTTCCTTTGTATCAGCTTTTATGGTCACTGTGTTATGGTTACAAATTGTCCTTTCCTCTCACATACAAAAAAAACTTATTTTGTAAATAAAAAACTTACTGTTATAGCCAGCTTATTATTTTTCACACAATCTCAATTATAATTCGTTACAAAATGAACACGTTTCGGTATATTAACTGTAGTGAGTATATTACATAATAGTGGAATTGCTTATAGTGATAATCTAAAGCCCGAGTACATTTTTGGAAGATAGATTATATTAGATTATTGAAATACCGACCATGCCACAAAGTAGGTATTGTACGCCAAGTATGAATGAGGATTGAGTGTAAGATGATTGTGGCGTGATCTTGTAGTCTTGTTACTGACTAAGGCTGACATGTTCCTTATACAGGACTATTAATTAATAGCCCAACAGCTGATGACAACTAAGGGACCTACGGTTTAACGAGGAATCCGAACCACTTTTGCCTCTGAAGTACGAACTGGTCTAATTATGAGGATGATCTTTGCGGATTAATAGCGCGGACGTTAATCCACATAAGAGAACACAACACATCTACCGACTTTCACTCACAACTATTCACAATTCTTATCTTATGTCTTGCGGGTCGTTTCTGCCAACCGCTCGGTCTTCGAACCAGTGATAATGGCTATCACTGCTGCTATATCCTTCTACCATCTTGCGAGCGAGAGACAGGCGATCCATCGCCGCTGTATCGAGGCAGGCAGAGAGGCTGTCACCAGGGAAGAACGAGATCGCAGCTTTTACCATTGGCAGTGCGAATGGGAGGCTGAGTGCCGAATCAGTCTGGAGCCACATAAGTACACGGATCTGGTTCAGTCCGGAACTGGAGCAGTTGGGAATTCATTACCCGAAATCATCGTATTTCTTAGGACACACTTTTTTGGGTTGGTATCACTGCAGGGTAGGCAAATAATACGATAGTTGATGCGTTGTCATTGGCCGGAGGGCATGGCAGCCTTTCAGGGTAAGAGCTGCTTGAGTTCCGGGCTGCACCAATTCCGAACTGAACCAATTCCGTGCGCCCAACCACAGACATCCATCCACGGGTGGAAGTGCAGCATGGCGAGGTTGATTTCTTCACGGCTAAATTCCTATCACGACACGGGTACCTGCACAAGATAGGCAAAGGAACCGTATAGACAGCTGTGTGTACAGTCCCGGCATCACAGACATGGCACAGAAAACCTTTTTGTTTGTGACACTGTGACAGATGGATTGCACAGCGAGTGTCACTCTCTGTGGAGATCGGTGTAGCAATCCATCCTTATGACGTCGTCCGGGAGAAGAGTTCTGGAACTGTGTACGTCCAATCCATACTTCGGGCGGAAAAGGTCGACTGCTCGTCTTTAGCACTGTGAACACCCCGATGAGGAAAACAGTTTAAGGCTAGTTCTGGGAGATAAGAGGAAGAGAGAAGGTGCGGGTCCCTGGGGTCTCCCGGGTCTCTGGTCTCTGGGGGTGAGTAATATCAAAAAAACTAAAATACTAATAGAAAAAAAGTTCAGGTACACCGATTAAAAATCCAGAAAATCCTTCTAAAGATTCTTAGTTTCCCCTTACCTCTATTTGATTCGTAATGTCAAAAATAGCTTAAAATATTGTATCTGGTAAGGAAGTTGTATAATTCTTAAGCAACGTTCTACCTGAAAAAAATCATCCCGGGGATATATTACATGTGCTGCACTTCTCAATTTTGTTATAAAAGTTTCACTGTACACAATACAAAGGTTTGGGGGTATTTTGACCTCACTTATATAGGCCCTAATACAGGAAAACCCCAGTTTTAACATTTTTTTGGATGTGTTCAATGGATTTTTTAAAATTTATTTTAATACATATTAATAAAAGTTAGATAAATTATGTTGTAATTCAATATAAAACTTTAGACTGGAAAGATATAATAATTGAATTCCCTGATAAACTCTGACAAACCAAGAAAAATTATTAAAAATAACCATGTAAATAGATACTAACTAAGAGCACATATCGTAAAGAAGATGATTTTTTTAAAGGATACCGAATTATTACCTGTAGAAACTCATGAAAGATAGCGAAACGATGAAATAATAAACAAAAAACTAACTCTTAATTTTGTAAGTCAAAGTGACGTACACTTTCGTTGAACGAAAGAGTTTTGACAAGTAGAACGGTAAGAGGAAACAAATCAGGCGAAAGTCATTAAAGTTTACACTTAATGGAAAACATGCGAAGCCGCCCGAGGAACAACAGCTACCTCGATATTCACACACACCTTGCCCTCAATACTACACAGGGCGGATGTAAAGTCGTAATTTAAAATAATAATAAATAAAGCATTATGCTATTTACGTTTGGTGTGTTAATAGTGGACGTATAAGTAAATGGAAAGCCAAAATGAAGTAAAGCACTAGAATCAAACAGATGTTTATTTCTAAACATATGATTAGATTATATTTTGAAATGACAACCTACTCGGGTAGGTATTTTCAGCCAAGTATGAGAAATGTTGATTGTGGCGCGATCTTGTAGTATATATATCTTGTTAGATTAGATTAGATTATTCAAATGGCGACCATACTACAAGGTAGGTATTTTAAGCCAAGTATGAATGAGGATTGAGTGTAAGATGATTGTGGCGCAATCTTGTAGTCTTGTTACTGACTAAGGCTGACATGTTCTTTAGACAGGACTATTAATCAATAGCCCAACAGCCGATGACAACTAAGGGACCTACAGTTTAACTTGGAATCCGAACCACGGCCTCTGAATTACGAATCGGTCTAATTATGAGGATGGTTTTTGCGGATTAACGTAGTATTCAATAGTGTGGACGTTAATCCACACAAGAGAACACCACACCCACCGACCATCACTCACAACTATCCACAATTCGTGACCTCCAAGTAGCTGGATTACAGGATGACGCCACCATCCCAGTCAAATAGTTTCCATCCTATAAATTACCAACACAACACACCCCAGAGCTAAGACATATCCATGTCAAAATTAACCATATGTGTAGTCTTATAGCTGCTACGAAGACAGACCGACATACTGGCATTTGAAAAAAAGGTGTGCATTATCTTATCATTATGTACATTCTCTTTGAATATGGAATAAAGTAAAAATCATGAAATTTCTTAAATATTTGAAGGTCGTTTACCTAGCGTCTTCAAAATAAACCTCTTAGACCAGAACTTCCCAAGGAGATAACGGTATTCGGTTCAATTAATATTATTTCCACCTATATTTTCAGTGAAAAACTGAAACAAAATATTATTTACTTCTAACGCCCTAAAAACTGTTATCAGTCGCAAAGTTTTATCACAAGACATGTGCATATCTAAAGCTTTCGACAATCCCATGGTATCAGAGCTGCAAAATAAGACCATTTGCTTGCAGGTACAGTACAAATCGCACCACTCTGCAAATTAGTTTTCCTTTGTCTCGTTTTGATTTTTATTCCAACGGAAGCCTTACCTTTACTGTTTACTGTAATAGGTTTCTTCCGAAGTCTCCAATTCCAAGGAATTTGACTTTTGTCCCTTTACTTTGTTCAAACAAAATGGAAAATAGTAAGTTAAAACAGCGTTTTGTATGTAAAAATAATTTGATTGATGGTTGAGATTAATGTTGTTTCTGTTTTAAAATTATAACTTCATATCTAGCAGTTAGCCCGTCCTTTGTACGGGTTATAAACGTAAATGTATTATAAACATTGTATTTTTTATTTGGCTAACAAGAAACACGTGACTTTCAATCAGAGAGAAAATAAAATAAATACATAATCCACAAAACTGTAAACTATTAACGTAGCGAATTAATATCTGATTATTTTGTACAGTACACAATTACTTCATCGTTTTACATTAATGAATGATTCAGATGGCATTGGATAGTAAAGCATATTGATAATGGAAAGTTAACCACATCTGTAGCTTAAGGCATGAAATGTTGTGATTGTAGAAAATTTGTAAACAAACGTAGTCCCCAAAAAGTGAAAATTAGACATTTAAAACGTCATAAAATGGAAACTTATGGAGTTTTCGAAATTTTTTCACTAAAGCCTTCCCGGACACGTATAGAGCACCTTCCTAAAACTTCATGGCGATCGGATGAGTAGTTTAGCAACGCATAAAGGACGTACATATATATTTACATTCCCATGAGAAGCTAGTCATTCGACATGTCAAATAGCACTCATAAGTTATTCGGAAGTTCACTCATACATCTTAGACCTTAAATTTATAATTACTACACTACACTTTGATCTTAGCCAACAGGCCGAGAAGCGATAGCACTATAAAAGTTAGATTGTGTCCTATCACAATGAATCCCATAATTAAAAATCAGTTTAAATGTAAATTGTGACAAAAAGCAAGGGGGGAGGGACTTTAAAACCCAGGGTCATAGTTTTCAAAATGCCGCCATTTTGTACTGGCACCCTCAATTTTCGCAAATCGTCTTTAAGAGTCTGCATCAGTAATAGCCATCTTGGATTTTAGTCCCGTAAGAGCAATGTTAAATTCTGGCGGAACATACCTTCACTTTGGCGTCTGTAGTGGCGTTAATTATCAAAGTATCGATGTAAAACTTTGGAAGTACATTGATGAGATGTGGCTCAAGGGCACGACCTTTTAATATGTTCAAATATTCAACTTGATACAAAAACAAAAATCGAGGAATATTTTACAAAATAAATCACTATTATTTTTTTATTGAAAGCAAAAATATGAAGTTCTGTAAGGTGGTGCCCTGGAGGAATGTAATACTTTTAATATGACACCTCTTCCGTTAATTTATGACAATAGGTCAAGGAGATATAGGCGCCAGAATTTAATACTGCTCTTACGGGACTTAAATCCAAGATGGCTACCACCGATGCAGACTCTTAAATTTCATCTCGATTAAAATTTTGAGTTTCCCCCAAAATACGCTAGTTATGTGGGGTTATTTTTCGATAACTTCATAAGGTAATTTGGGTTAAGTTTGTATGGTTTCCCAAAGGTTAATTGTTTCTTCTAACAAATAAAGAAAAATGGGGGAAGGGACTTTATAACCACCCTGTATATAAGAAGGCATGATCTTTAATTACAAATGGTTGTATTTACTTCCCTGTGGGAAATAGATTAGATCATGGATATGTCAAAAAGGAATGTTTTTAGTTAATCTAAACAGCTGTTCTTATTCTTATTCTTTCTTGTTAAAAATTCAATACAATAGCTCTGAAAGTTTCTATGGAAACCTATTACACATTTTCCATCTTAAGAATCACCAACACCCCACCAGAGCTAAGATATATCCATATCAAAATAAGTAAGCTATCCTTAATAGTTTTTGAGAAAAATGAGCATACATTAACATGCACACGGATAGAGCGAACTCACCTCCTTTATAGTTCCAAAAGTCTGCGTTGAAAATTCCAATTAGCAAAGTAAAAAAACTAGTTCGTGACTTGGAGGAGTTAGTCACTTTCAGTTGTGTTACACCTGTCCGAAGTGATAACCTTAGAACAAGACATCGTCTTTACGGAGACAGGAGGGAGTCACGGAAGGAAAACTAATGACGTCATTGGTCCAGGAATGATTATATTTACATTTTAGCGACCAGAGAAAATCTTTTAAATGTTACTAGCAGTAAGCCCGTCCTTTGGTCAGGCTGTAAGATTCGATGTTGAGACAAAAGATATTTATAACCATGATAGAGTATAAACTGAACTCTTATACAAACACTATAGTTACAAATAAAAAGTAGATAAAAAAGTAAAATTAATTCAATTTGACACCTGTTGGATATTTAAACTGGGATGGTGGCGTCATCCTGTAATCCAGCTACTTGAAGGTCACGAATTGTGGATAGTTATGAGTGATGGTCGGTGGGTGTGGTATTCTCTTGTGTGGATTAACGTCCGCACTATTGAATACTACGTTAATCCGCAAAGGCCATCCTCATAATTAGACTAGTTCGTAATTCAGAGGGCGTGGTTTGGATTCCACGTTAAACTGTTGGGCTATTAATTAACAGTTCTGTCTAAGGAACATGTCAGCCTTAGTCAGTAACAAGACTACAAGATCGCGCCACTATCATCCCACACTCATTTCTCATTCATACTTGGCTTAAAATACCTACCTGATTAGGTTGCCATTTCAATAATTAATCTAAATCTAAATCTATTTCTTTCTATTATACTAGCAGTAAGCCCTTCCTTAGTACTGGTTGAAGGATTCAGTAAAAGAAGAAAGATTATTATACCAAAATGTGTAAACCTGAAATCCTAAACAAACCAGTACAAAGAAAATAAATAAATACCCACCCTTATTATTTGGCATTACTTTACAACTAAATATATTAGGACATTTTTACCATTATTAAAATTAATTATACGTTAAAATAAATTTTTAATGTAGTATGATTTTGAAATTGTTTAAAAATCACTGACCAATATAAAATAACTAATATTGATTTTAATTTAACAGCTATTTGTTTTTCTTTCTTTTTAACAATTAAAATACTATTAACAGTAGGTGATTCATTGCGTAAAAGTGGGTTTTTAAATGCTAGTTATTTACTTTTTAAGAAGCGGCAAACAATTTCAAACATTGAAAAACCTTCTCTGGAATGTAGAGAATGCATGAAATAAGTTTCGTTGTTATCAGTTCTCCAGTTTTTTCGGAGAAGCCGACATAAATGTCACCTGGAGCGTCGACAGACGGGCATAAATTGAGATAAGATTTGTTTCAACTTCTTTAACACATAAAAAGTAAAAATCACTAAAAAATGCATAACTCTAATCAATGCACAGACAAAAATCTAATTTTATTTATATACGAGATTACGTAGATTACTTTTACATCATGTTCTGAAAATTTTTTTTTGTATAATACTGCTGAAAACCGTGTTTTTGAGAACTTGTTTTTTTCATAGTTCGCAAAAACACAGTTTGTTTTTGTAAACAAAACCCTACTCCACAACGTATAGTATAGTGTCTCAAAAATACCTTGTTCAGTGTTCCAGGAAGATAAATATACAGACCGAAATTGAGGTTATGGCCGTTATGGTTTTTTAGGGAATTAAACGTAAATAGACCATAATTCTAAGCAATGTAAAATACTTTATTTTTGTCCCAATCGGCTTATTCTTGCATTACAACGAATAAGTTTTTTCATCAAGACATGAACGGGTTTGGAAAAACATTTTTCTGCTATTATTTCGCATAGTTGTTATTGAACCCTTTTGCTTTTGTAAATTGTTTACTAATTTAATAATTTTTTATTGAATACATAAAATAAATAATTATGCAAAACATCTATTCACATCCTACATTGAACATATTGTTCACGACCATCTTCAATCAACAACTTTAAAAAAAGAATAAACAGATGTTTTTATTTGTATTGTTTGCATTGGATTCTCTATTAGCTGTTAATTTTTTTGATTTTAAACTTAATATTACAAGAAAACCGGAATTTTCCTGGACATTAGACCTATCTAGAACTTATTTTCTATTCGGAAATTAGTTATTTTTAAAATTTAAAGAAATTCGTTAGCCGTATCGAGAACCTTCTGAAAATATAAAAACCTTGCTCGTATTGGATACTATACATAATTATTAGTAATGTAAAAATCAACGCCATAGTGAACTTCAAAGATTCTGTAAAACGAAAAAATAGGTATAAATTCTAGAGAACGAGTACATCTATGTAACTGTCCTTATGTTCTTTGTTTGAAATTCATTATTGGTGATGGTGAATTGATGTTATTTAGATTTTTATTGCGGAAATTTTCCATCACGATTTTATGTAAAACAAAGTTTCACGACGTTTCGGGATCTGGAATCTGATCCCGTCCTCAGATGAACCAATATCCAAAACATAGCACAATTAACATATAATCCGGAACAAACCGGTATAAAGCTGAAAACATAAAAGTTTAAAGCAGTCAAAAAACTTACAAACAAACCATTCACTAAACATTACACACAAAAGAAACCAAAACACGTTCACTCAAAGACAACTGAAAGGAGTAGGCGTGTCCCACCGGAACCGGAAACAAAATGGCCGTCGCAAAAAGCTGAAATCCAGGTGAAAAATGTCTAACAGATTTATTTATTATTATTTTTATTCAAATGCAAATCCTTCCTAATGTACATGAAAAATTGCAGTACTAAGTTAACTTTACAGAGCAAAAACAAATTATTTTTACAATTTTATACTTAAAACAAAACTGCTTTAAACTTTTATGTTTTCAGCTTTATACCGCTTTGGACCGGATTATATGTTAATTGTGCTATGTTTTAGATATTAGTTCACCTGAGGACGGGATCAGATTCCAGATCCCGAAACGTCATGAAACTTTGTTTTACATAAAATCGTGATGGAAAATATCCGCAATAAAAATCTAAATAACATGTCCTTATGCGGCTCAGTTTTTGGCTAAGCTTGGCTTGTATAATGACAAGTGATGCGGCAGGTATGCTGCTACGAGGGTGTTTTGAGCGCGCAAGCGTCGCTTCGCGTCTCCCTCGGCGCGTCAGAGCCTCAGCCCTCAGTTTCGCGCGCTCGCTCCCTGCGCTCGGTCACGCTGACCTGGTGATAACAACTGATAACAGCTCATGTAAGTGCCGCTAACTCACACGCGTTCAAAATGTTTGCCATATTTAGCGAATTAATCATAGGGAAGATGCTTTCGCCGTGGTTGGGATCCCATAATTTAAGGAACATACAATAATATTACCATAATTCTACTAATAGGGTACCATAATTTAATGAACATCCAATACTATTCAAATTATTTGTTTTATAATCGTTCGTTTTACATTATAGTACCGGGAGACCGAGCTTTGCTCAGATGGAATAAAATATGAATTAGATAAGTTAATAAGTTAAATTAAAGTACATTAAGTTTCATTTTTAAATTTTCATTATGTATTTATATTTTTAACAAATCTAAAAGGTTCAATCATAAATTTTAAAGTAGTTTTAATAATTTTTACTCAAAAACAGTTTATACGGATATTCTTTAAATTTATAAAATACGTTTTACTTACATCTTACTACGTGGTTTACGACGCTTTGTCACCAGAAGAAAAATGAAAAAACTAACGATATTCAGTTCAAACCATAAAAAAGGTTGAAACGAAGCCACCGATATATAAGTGTAACTAACTAAGTGTGTAAAATGTACTTTTGAATAAGTTAATAATTGTCAGATAAATAGTACACACATTTGTTAGGAATAACAATTTCATTTGCCGACCTCTATTTATCTTGGAGATAGAGCAAAACTTCGAGGAAATGAATTGTAGTTTATTGTAAAAATACCTACTTTCAGTGTCCCTCACAGCAGCAAGCCTGCATACTCTTTCCCATATTAATCTAATGGAGGATATGCAAACTCTCTTACCCATCATGAATATTGATCTAACCTGTTATCTATTATTATTAGCTGACCCGGCGAACTTCGTAACGCCTGTCAGTAAATACATGTTAACTTAAAGATTTGCCATGTTCTGAGGTCGAATAGCATCAGGGCTTCATTGTGAAATGTTAGATATTCTGGGTCGCGGCATGGTGAATAACAATACTAAAACGATAAGACACATTAATAACATTTCCATAAAACAAATAATTCTGAGTGGATTAATTCACAATTTTCAAATCAAATCCAAACTCAAACCAAACCTAACTGTAATACGGCTTTATGGGAAAGATATACAAGAGCTGTTTATAAAAATAAACGTAATATGTATATAAACATTGTATTTTTTTATTTTAATCAGTTAGAAAATATAAATATAAATAATTACATGATCACCCAAAACCGTAAACGATTAACGTCGCGAATAAAGCAGTTCATTTTGTACAGCACATATTTACTTCATAGTTTTACATTAATGAATGATTCAGATGGCATTAGATAGTAAAGAATATTGCTAATGGAGAGTAAACCAATCAGCTGTAGCAAGGAAATCAAATGTTTTCATTGTATAAATTTGTAAACAAACTTATTCTCCATAAGGTTAACATAAAAAATTTAAAACGCCATAAAATAGAAACTTAAGGAGTTTTCAAAAATATTTTTCACTAAAACCTTCCCGGACACCTAAAGAGCAACTTAAAATTTACTAACTAAAATTTCATGGCGATCGGATGAGTAGTTTGGCAACGCCTAAAGGACATACATACATAAACACATTCAATTTTATATATATATATGATTGCTTTACAATAAAATATATTAGAACATGTTTATAATATTATTATATTATTTATACGTTAAAATAACTTTTTAATATAGTATGATTTCGAAATGGAATTATAATCAATGACCAATACAAACTAACTAATATTGATTTTAATTTGACAGCTGTTTGTTTTTCTTTATATTAGATCTAATCTATTAAACTACAAAGAAAGCTGATTATTACCAGTATAATCATTGAAAACTGAAAGCAAAATGCGACTAGTATCGCGTAAAAGTGGGTTTTTAAATGCTCTTTATTTACTATGCAAGAGGTAGCGGATAATTTCAAGCATTGAAATCCCCTCTCTGAAATGTAGAGAATGTATGAAATAAGTTTCATTGTTATCAGTTCTCCCGGGTCTTTTGGAGAAGACGACGTAAAATACTTCCGGGAGCGACAGAGACAGACGGGCACAAATTGAGATAAGGCTTGTTTCGGCTTCTCTAACGCACGAAACGTAAAAATAAACGTAAAAAACAACATGACACAAAACAAAATGAAACTTAAGTTAAATTTAATGTGTTTTAATTAAACTAGTTAACTTATATAATTCATATTTTATTCCATCTGAGCAAAGCTCGGTCTCTCAGTACTGTAATGTAAAACGAACGATTATTAAACAAATAATTTGAATAGTATTGGATGTTCATCAAAACCCATAAGACTTAAAATTCATTAGAGGAACCGTTGTACTGTCCTCGTAGGATCCATAACTCTCGTATTTAGCTGTTTGCCAGTTGTTTCTCACGAGAAACATATGTGTAACTGGATTCATCCCCAGGAGAGTGTAAACTAACTTTCCCAGAACGTTGTACTCAATTAATTAAACTACTGCCTTCGACGTGATATGTTTTAAAATGGTATACTAAAGAAGTTCTTTGGTTTTAAAACCATAGAGACTAAAATTTGTTTTTAAGCATTGTTTAATATTTTTATTGCCACATTCTAGGGAAAAATGTTTGTATTTACTTCCCTGTGGGAAATAGGTTAGATCATGGATGCGTCTAAAGGGAATGTTTTAAGTTCATCTAAACAGCTGTTCTTATTCTTTTGTATTTAAAATTCAATACAATAGTTCTGGTAGTTTTTATGGAAACTTGTTACATGTTTTCCATCTTAAAAATCACCCCCCCCCCAGAGCTAAGACATGTCCATGTCCAAAAAGCTTTTCAATCAGGAAACCAGAGCATAGCGCAATTAAAAATCTAAAAGTAGAGTCTAAGATTGTTTAAAACCTGAAACATCCAAGCGACAGACTGATAACAGAGCTTAACAAATAAATCGTAGGCTTTTACAAAGAAATTCTGCGGTATCCGGAGGATTTCTTAAATTGATCGGTTTGATAGATTTTTTAGATTGGTCACCCGATCTCCAGATTTAACTGTGTGTAACTTCTTTTCATGGGTTATTTGAATGAATAAGATTATACCCATAAACCAATGATGAGGAACTAAAACAATCAATTGAAGAACTTCTCCAAACATCACAGAATCTCTGTAAAAGCTTGCGGTTCATTTATAAGCGTTGTTATCTGTGTGTCGCTGTGGATGGGTCACAGTTTGAATCATTTAAAACTCTCCTTTAAGACTGCAGCTTATTTTCCTTAAGGGATAAGCTATGTTCTATTTTCCTCGTTAAAGGCCTTATTTCTTTGAATCTGACGATAAAAATATTTACAAAGCCTAAAACACAATTTTTAATGTTTTAAAAGTAACATTTTTCAATGTGCCACCATTTTGTTCCTACAAGGGTTAGGGAGCTGAAATTTTACCGGAGTATTTTTAAAACGTACTTTATAAGTTGAGTGAAATTTCAAAATGGTCGTTGCATAAATGGCCAAGTGATGAAAAAAACAAACGTTTAAACATCTTCGTGGGACACCCTGTATATTTGGAATCGATAGGGCTTAATTTTCCCAAACCTGAAATTTTCCTTACTACGACTATTCTATAACTAAGACTAGGTATTTACACTATTTTTTGCTGGAAGCATGATAAAATTATGATTTAAAAAAAATAACTATACAATTTAGACTCAAGTTATACAGTACCCAATTATTAGTATAAAATATATTAGTAATAGGTTTCATACTAATAACATGGGCTTTCCTATATGTTTAACAGTAGAATAAAAAAAGACAAAGTACTGTGTTTAACAGTTCCACCGTGTCTCAGAAACCTTACGCATAAGGTTTAAAACCCTTTTATTGCTTTAAATTTTCCAATTTCAATGTGGATAGCCTCTGGATCTTTGAAGAGCAAAATTATGGGTTAAATTTTTTTAATCCATTGACAGAAAGGTATTTTAAACCATAATTAAATTTTCCATTTTATTCCTGTTGTTAAACAATTAACTACTAAAAACCAAATAAACCCTAAATGTTTTAAAACGTGTCCCACCCCTCTTAACCATGACCACCATGGTAAGAATCAAAACAGGTGTCCACTGCAATCCCAATTTACAGTTCACATTTCACCCAAACCAATCACCATTCATTTTGTGTAACCCCTCCCATTACTGTACCACACATTTGAAAGGCACATTTGATTTGTTCATGGTCAGTAATCAAACTCTAGTACTTCTCAATTCCCTTGTGACTCATTAACCTATAAGAGAGATTCACTTTTTCCGCTTCTATGCTATTTAAATGGGGGATTCTCAAGTCAGTTAGGTACCAATCACTTAACTATTTGAGATGTCATTCTCACATATTATTGAATATATTACACAACACAACAAACTGATTCAATATTCTAGATACTAGATTCAAGAAGTATTTAAAACTAATGTATATAAATTGTTAAAAAAATAAAAACATGTTTATGACGTAATAAATTTTTTATTTTGAGATTAAATTTTTATCAATAAAAACTCTAGTGCACTTTGAAGTTACTACTGCACCGGATAACCATAAAAAATGTTATTGATTTTGGATGGATAGTTCAGAAGAAAAATTGACCTAAATCTGGAAAAAGGATACGGAAATCAGACACTTAAGTAGAACTTTAATGTAAGCCATTACATAAATTCATTTTTATCTTGTATAATTGATAATATATTTGAATAAAACTATATATTTTTTAAATCGTTCTAAAATAAAGAATTTGTTCTGTAATAAAAGCTTCTTCGATATTTGACACTAGAAAGTGCATCTCTCCTATAAAATTCTACCTTTTACCATTGGTATTAGCTCAAAAAGCTACACAATTTAATACTGTATAGCTAAGCTCTCTCCATAACGGTTACCAAGATATTAAAAAAGTTAAACACAGTAAGTTGTATTTTGTGGCTACAATGTTAATCTTATTGAACTGATCCCGCGAACTTCGTAACGCTTAACAAGTTAACTTTAAAATGTTCTGAAGTCGAATAGCATTAGGGCTTCGATGTGAAAGATTAGATATTCTGGGTTGCGGCATAGTGAATAACAATACTGAAACGATAAGACATATAAATAACATTCCCACAAAACAAATACATCTGAGTTGATTATTCACAATTTTCTAATCCAACCTAAACCCAAACCAAGCTTAACTGCAATACGGCTTTTAAAGGAGAGAAATTAAATTTTCTGAATCACGGAATTTTTTGTAATAATGCTCGTTTGATCTAAGATTCATTAATACCACTTGCACAAAACAAAAAAACTAATAATTGCACTGCAATAAACAAACCAAACAGTTAACAATTCATTTTTTTAAACAATCACAAACATTCACTGAAAATGACGCACAATGACGTTAGATATACAACAGCTGATTATTATAATAAACGTAACATGTATAAACATTGTAATGATTTTATATTTGGCCTACATACAAAAACATGATATTTAATTAGACATACAATAAAAAAATACATAATTCTACTCCCCAAAAACCGCAAACGATTAACGTGGCGAATAAAGCTGTTCATTTTCTATAACACATATTTAGTTCATAGTTTCACGTTAATGAATGGTTCAGATGACATTGGATGGTAAGCATATTACTAATAGAAAGTAAACCAAAAGTATCCATCCAAAATCAATGACATTTTTTATGGTTATCCGGTGCAGTAGTAACTTCAAAGAGCACTAGAATTTTTTATTGATAAAAATTTAAACTCCTTTATGGACATACAGACAGACAGACATACATTCAATTTTATATATAGAGATTTTTTGGGTTCATGGAAAATAGTTGTGAAATAAGGAAGAAATTGATTTTTTATATTCTCCGTAAGAACAACATTGAGCGCTTTCAGATAACGAGCTGCGTTTACCTCGGGCAACAAATTAAACTTTCCTTCGGAAAATTTAGTCGTAGGCCAATGATTTAAAATACTAATTTGTTCATCTTTCGAGTTGGTTTTAATGGACGTAGAAAAAATATTTAAGAAATCACCGTTTCGCCTGAAAATACAGAAATGTTATTTTACATTTAAAAGCCAATTTCACTGACAAACGAGTGGTAGAATATTACTTGGGACCTTAATAGCTGTAAACCATGAAATGTTAATCAAAGTCGTCAGAATAGGTTATAAGAAAGTTTTATTTATTTTTTTTAAGAATTTTTAGGGGTAAATAAGAATCAAAAACTCAAAATAATTTCTTCGGTTAAAGCCAAAGTGCACCCGTACCTTAGTTTATAAAACTCGGATGATTAGTGTGGTCACGGAAACAAACATCAGTCCAAAAACTATTTTTGGATTGAGGGGGAATCAAAACGGATATATTCAACGACAATTTTGACAGGGACGGTGGCGACGTCTTGTAATCCAGCTACTTGGAGGTCACGAATTGTGGATAGTTGTGAGCGATGGTCGGTGGGTGTAGTGTTCCCTTGTGTGGATTAACGTCCGCACTATTGAATACTACGTGAATCCGCAAAGACCATCCTCAAATTTAGACCAGTTCGTAATTTAGAGGCAGTGGCTTGTACTCCACGTTAAACTGTAGGTCTCTTAGATGCCATTGAATGTTGGGTAACTATTTAACAGTTCTGTCTTCGGAACATGTCAGCCTTAATCAGTATCAACACTAAAAGATCATAATTTTACAGTTTGGCAACGCATAAAGCGTTGCCAAAATATACCTATAGCATAAATTTTTATAGTTATGTGATAAAATATAAAAAATATTTTAAAAATATTTTCCATTTTATGGCGTTTTAAACTATGTTAATTTAATAAGTTTGTTTAAATTGTCTAAATAAACATTTTATTTTCTTAATAATTTTGGTTTACTTTCATTAGCAATACGTTTCTTTACTATCCAAAGCCTTCTGAATCATTCTTAATGTTAAACTATGAAGTAAATGTTTTACTGTAAAAGTAAAATAACATTTCTGTATTTTCAGGCGAAACGGTGATTTTTTAAATATTTTTTCTACGTCCATTAAAACCAACTCGAAAGATGAACAAATTAGTATTTTAAATCATTGGCCTACGACTAAATTTTCCGAAGGAAAGTTTATTTTATTGCCCGAGGTAAACGGAGCTCGTTGTCTGAAAGCGCCCAATGTTGTTCTTACGGAGAATATAAAAAAATCAATTTCTTCCTTATTTCACAACTATTTTCCATGAACCCAAAAAATACTAAATAAAGATTGATATTATCTTAAGGGAGGAGGGAGGTTATGTCACAAAATATTCTATATGTCTTAACTTGTTTTCTCTTTCATCAAGTATTTTTGAACAAAAATAGGTTTTTAGTATATATTTTATATAATAAATATCAATGGACGTGCTAGTTTTATTAAAGGTTAAAGTTTTTAAATTTACTAAAATAAAAAAGTACGCGCCAGTCCATTGATATTTCCTACAGTAATTAAATAAAATAAAAAATTAACTGCTAGGCACATTTTTTTCTACTCCGCAGGCATTCTAGCAAACCACATGAGGTTTAGTTTCCCGCCAAGGTGCCAGAGTTCCCGCGCAAAGTCACGGGATCGCGTGCCTCGTCAGGGGTCACGTGATTTACATGTTGCGGTCATTTAAAGAAACTTTACACAGATTGTTAAATTTAACGACGGCGTACGTTGAGCACGCTTACAAGAATCGATATCGTCTGGAGCAAACAACTAACTTTCTAGATAACTTGTTTAACCTTTTACTTATTATCACCTTTCTGAAATGGCAACCCACCCAGGTCAATTGTACCCGTTGGTGGCGTCATCCTGTAATCCAGCTACTTGGAGGTCACGAATTTTGAATAGTTGTGAGCGATGGTCGGTGGATGTAGTGTTCTCTTGTGTGGATTAACGTCCGCACTATTGAATCTGCAATCCGCAAAGACCATCCTCATAATTAGACCAATTCGTATTTCAGAGGCCGTGGTTCGGATTCCACGTTAAACTGTAGATCCCTTAGTTGCCATCACATTTGTCACTCATTTAATATTAAATATAGCTTAAAATACCTAAATCCATAAAAATCAAACGATCACAGTAATCTTAGAATATATACACAGACAGATATCACCCCAGAAATAATTTTTTTTGAATTCAGTGTGTTTTTTAACGGGTACACTCTAAGATCACACCAGAAATAATTTTTTTTGAATTCAGTGTGCTTTTTAACGGGTACACTCTAAGCTTAAACTCTAAAATTTTGACGAAAACAATGCTTTCTCCATATACAGTACTATGTATAAGGGAATAAAGGAAAAATAGTTCAGCGCCGGGAAATTCAAGACGCAAAATGGATGTAGCACGCATATTGCCGCTGGCTTCTGCCGGCGCATGTTAAAATTTTTTTTATAACAATTGCTATAACGGATCCTCTTTCCCGAGAATATTACCGCTTATGTCCTGTCTTACCCCGCAACGGATCAATTAACGTTAGTAGGGGCGAGCGGCCAGCCCCTGGGATGCATTCTTCACATTCCCAAATTCTCCCTCTGCCGGTCACCAGGAATGCGTGAGGGAAATTCTCTTCCTTTACCCCTCTACGATTTCATTGAAAAGTGATTTATATTATTTTTACTTTCTCCCTTTATAGTACATGGAGGAATTCAATATTGTTTTCGTCAAAATTTTTCAAACTTGAGTTGAGACATGCTACATCCGTTTTGAGTGTACCTGATTCAAAGTAAACAGTATCAATGGATTGGCGCGATCATGTAGAAGGCTGAAATGTTCCTTAGACAGAACTGTTAATTAATAGCCCATCAGCCAATGACATATCTAAGGTACTTACAGTTTAACGTGGAATACTAACTGCGTCTGAATTAATTCCAAACTGGTCTAACTATGAGGATGGTCTTTGTGGATTAAAGTAGTATTCAATAGTGCGGACGTTAATCCACACAAGAGAACACTACATCCGACCATCGCTTACAACTATCCACAATTCGTGACCTCCAAGTAGCTGGATTACATGACGACGCCACCGTACCAGTCTTAAGATAATGGAAATTTGTTGAAAGTGGGAAAAATATGTATTAATTCACTATTCCGTTTATTATAGTTCCATATAACACAGCATTCACATTCAGTATCTTTGTGAAATTTTCTATAAATTTGTATATACAAATTTAACAATATTTTACTGTTTCAGGTGATGAAACTTAATACCTCAGAAATGTTCGTTGGAACTTGACCAAATTATTTGGAAGGCCAGAAAGATGAGGAAGGAAATACATCGTTTTGCATACACTGTGTTAGCATTCGCACTCCTCTTGGCTCCTCAGAGTAAGTAAACACTGAATACGTTTTGAACAAACATAAAACTAGACAAAAACCTTAGGCTACTCATTAGAGTTTATGTAATGATATTGATAGATTGATATATGATATTGTGAGAAGCCACTTAGTCATTATAATGAATGATGACAGTGAATTCAACCTCTATTAATAATTAACGTAAATCAATAGATCTTATTAAAACCCATCCGGTTAACAACTTTGTGTTTGATATTTGAGACATATATATTTTTATATCCCCCCCTACATACCTACGTCAAAGTTTCAAACATATTTAATTTAAATAATTAAATCAAAGTTGGTCATACCCAATTAAAGGTATCCCTAATCCATGTAAGAAATTTGTGACTGTTGTCTGCCTGTCTGTTTAAGTGGCTTCAGGTATACACAATTAGTATACACGTTACAATTACAGTCCTTACACTTGTGTTGATCACTCAATGTAACATTTGTCTATTACAGTATTTACACATTTGTCCTATTACATTTTTCAATTACACTTGGTCTATTACACTTTGTTCTATTACACTTGAGTCTTTTTACACCTTTGTCCTATTACACTTGTGTCTGTTTACACCTTTGTCCTATTACACTTGGTCTTTTTAACCTTAGTATTATTACAATTGTCTTTTTACACCTTTGTCATATACTTACCTTTTCTTTTTACACCTTTGTCTTCTAATTGGTACACCTTTGTCCTATTACACATGTCTCTGACACCTTAGTCTTTACACTTGTGTCTGTTTACACCTTTGTCCTATTTCACTTGTGTCTGTTTACACCTTTGTTCTATAACACTTGTGTCTGTTTACACCTTTGTCCTATTACACTTGTGTCTGTTTACACCTTTGTCCTATAACACTCGTGCCTGTTTACACCTTTGTCCTATTACACTGTCTCTGTCACCTTGTCCTATTACACTTGTGTCTGTTTTTCACTATGTCTGATTACATTTATAAGCTTTATGTGCTATGTCAAAGTACGCCTATGGCTGATTGCTCTTGTCTTAAATGTTACCTATGTTGGTTTTTGTTTCTTCATCCATCCTATCCCATTACTTGGGCTAAATAGTATCGTATTTAAAGATTCACACATTATTACGTTACAAACACACTGAATACTGTATATGTCGTCTATCCATAAAATTTAACCACATCCAGAATTCTTGTTGTCAACTAAATATAAATAAGTTATTTAGAGATAAAAAATGAAAATCAATAAATCAGTTACAAAATGGTTAAATGAAAATTAATTGATCTACTAATCATAATGTGGGTATGTTAATGTTTACTAACGTGAATCATAAAACATATCGTATTTTATAGAATCCCATTGCCTGAAGATGGTTCAAGTGAAGGTGCCGGCGTACAAGATCAAGGGAGATACGGCGGTGCTGGATTGTTTGTACGAGTTGGAAGGCTTCGAGAAATTGTACACGGTCAAGTGGTACAAAGAGAACGAAGAGTTCTACAGGTTTGTGCCCAAGTACAAACCGTCCCAAATATCGTACAAAGTGGAAGGCGTCAAGATTGATGTGAGTAAGATGTGAACATGTTCTGTATATAAAACAAAACCTTTTTGACTGGGATGGTGGCGACGTCCTGTAATCCAGCTACTTGGAGGTCACGAATTGTGGATAGTTGTGAGCGATGGTCGGTGGATGTGGTGTTCTCTTGTGTGGATTAACGTCCGCACTATTGAATACTACGTAAATCCACAAAGACCATCCTCATAATTAGACCAATTCGTAATTCAGATCTGTGGTTCGGATTCCACGTTAAACTGTAAGTCTATTAGTTGCCATCGGCTGTTGGGCTATTAATTAACAGTCCTGTCTAAGGAACATGTCAGCCTTAGTCAGTAACAAGACTACAAGATCGCGCCACAATCATCCTACATCCATTCCTCATTCATACTTGGCTTAAAATACCTACCTGGGTAGGTCGCCATTTCAGTTAAAAGTATAAAGTAAAAGTAGGTATACTATCATAGAGAATTTTGGAAGGGATGATTTCATAAAGATGTATAGCAGATAGGGATTCTATCTTACATAATCAATGGTTTTGTAGAAATAATTTGATTTATTTTGAGTTGTATGTGTGTAATACAAATGTCAAAATGAATATTATGTGTAATTTATAAAATATTTTAACAAAAATTATGACAGACACAAAAGTTTATTACTATTAATTACTATGAAACCGCAAGAAAATTTTACCGGATTTAGAGAACACGAACCTCATATAAATTAAATCACAAACGTATAACACGTAAAACGTGTTCTCCAATTTAATTTTTATTTTTATTTCATTGTCTCATGAAATCTCTCTCTGTATAAAAATTAATGTGCGTTTTTTGTCTTTTAGGCGTTAACCCTAGAACGGACGGGCTGGGTCTGTGAACCCAGGCGCATTTGTTATTGTTCTAATTCAAGGTCATTGGTCTAGAAAAACGCCGAGGTTCTGTGTAGCTTCCTAAAATACTCCAGAGAAAGCAATAGTGTAGTGGGTTTTTTCACTGCAACCCTCAGTTTGCAGTTATCAACTGGTTTTGGTGGAGGTGGGTCTAGACCCAGCCCGTCCGAGAAAAGTTTATGTTTTTCGAATATTGAAATTCATATTTTAAATAATTTTACTATTGTTAACAAACCGTTCATCCATTCATCCGTTTTTGTTCAACAAAATTTTTGAAAACTCTATAAGTTCCCATTTTATGGCGTATTTTAATGGCAACCTTACGGGAAATAAGTTCCTTTCAAATTTTTGTCAACGAAAGCATTATTAGTTAAAATTTACCATTAACTACAGCTGGTGGTTTACTTTCCATTAGCACTGTAATTTACCATCAAATATCATCTGTATCCATCATTTATGAAAAACCGTAAAGTAAAAATACATATTGTAAAAAATCATCAATTTAACAGTAATTTACAGTTCTTTAGGTTTATTTACGTATTTTATTATTTTTGTGTTTAATGAAATATCACATTTTTACATAAATAACATCCAATTTATATTTATTTTTAGCTATTCCTGAAACATGTTCAGAGTAGATAGTTGTTATTGTGTATCATAGAAATCATTGTTTTAACAAATTTCCCTTAGGAAAGAAGAACCACAATATAACTGGTAAACATTGTAAGAAGGCGCCATTGTTCACGTACATACTCTGGAATATTTTAAGTTTTGTTGTAAATAATGGTTTTAACTATATATTTTCTTTATCGCAATCAAATTTTGAACAGAACTTATATTTTGGAATTTTGTTATGGGGTATATGACAGAATTTACTTGGCTCGTTAGGGAACAGAAACTAATTTAGAAGCTAAGACTAACATATACTACATTTTTAATAGCCTATTTTATCTTCTTTAAAGCAATATAAAACATGATGTAATTTTGTAGTGTTCTATGATTTTTTGTGTGTCTAACCAAACAGAGTTTTGGTCATTGGCCAAAAACTGCTGGACATTATTTTTTCAATTTTGTGTTTAACCCTAGAAGTAGTAAAGTGGTAAATTCACGACGCATTTACAAATTCAATAAGAAGTGGCAGGTGGAGGCATCTGTCGTCAATTTAGTGAACTTATCACCTTTGTGACCGTGTTGCCCTCTGGGAGCAGGCAATCGAACCTGCTCACGAAGTGCACTTGACATGTCTTATAACCAAGTAAGCGCTTTCTACTCCTATGCACTTGTGGCTGAACCGGCTAAAGCGCTGCGCTGACGATCGTAACATTCTAGCCATTCGGAAGTGCTAGGGTTCGAATTCCGACCATGAGCAATCCCAATTTAGTTTGAAAATGTGTGGTATAGCGGAGTGTGGGGCCCACCGGTATAAACGGTGGCCGGCTTGGGTGGAAGTTGACGGCATTTGTAGGTTAAATTGGGATTGCAATTTTATCTTCCTAATCCAATAGCCTATTTTATCTTCTTTAATGCAATATAAAACATTATGTAAGTTTGTGGTGTTTTATGATTTTTTGTGCGTCTAAGCAAAATTCTGCAAATTGGCAAAAAATCGCTGGACATTATGAGTTATTGTAATGGCTTAGGAGGTTAGTGATAACTATTAGACTTTTTCTGTGGCAGCACCACCAGTCCAACGACACCAGAGTGACGCTGAAGACAGTCAGTCTCAAGACGTCCGCCACGTACCGGTGTGAGGTCAGTGCGGAGGCGCCCAGCTTCGCCAGCGCCCAGGGCTCCGGTCGGCTGGACGTCGTGGGTAAGGATCATGTGTAGGTTGGAACTAGTGAAGTCACATATGAGTTAAGCACCAGAAATGTTCTTGATGCCGTCTTCGGGAGGTCCTGACGTGGATGTCTTAACTGAGAGGGTGGAGTACTGGCCTACACCCCAAAAGACCCGGGATAGATTCCCGGTCATGTCACATATGAAATTTAATTTTTTAAAGTGCTACCATGCATCGGAAGGAACGTTCAGCCTTTGGTCCCGGGTACGTAGTTATACATTAAGACTGGAACCAGCCACTCGGAGGTCACAAATTGTGGACAGTTATGAGCGATGGTCGGTGGATGTGATAATCTCTGGTGTGAATTAACGTCCGCACTATTTAATACCCGTTCACCCGCAAAAACCATCCTCATGAAAAAATCAGTTCGTAAATCAAAGTAGTTTACCCAGATTAAATTGAATATTGGGCTATTAATTAAAAGTTCTGTCTAAGGAACATGTCAGTATCAAGATTACAAGATCCTGCCACAATAATCTTACACTCATTATTAGCGAAATTCCTATGAAAAAGTGAGCTATCACAGCGCATGGTGACAATTAAGCCTTGGATTTCTCATGCATAATTGGCTTAAAATACGTATCTGAGTAGGTCACCATTTCAGTCAAAAGTATCAAAGTTTAAAATTGTTCTAGTTCTATTTTATAGTAATTATTCAATATTGATTCGCAGTGTTGCCAACGAACGGACCACACATCACCGGCGAGCGAAACAACTACCTGGTCGGTGACGTCATCAGCCTGACCTGCTCCTCGGGCAAGTCCTACCCTCCGTCGGACCTGAGGTGGCTAGTCAACGACCAGGAGGTTCGTCAACTCTACATAACTGACTACCATGGATACTAGAAACGTCTCCCATTGAAGTGCTTCAGAATAATTCAAACATTTACTCAAAGTAGTCTCTAAACGGCTTTCTGACTGTTGTACTTCAAAAGCCATAAAAATTGGGTACATCAAAATGAAGTTGTCACAATATTGGTGAGGCTTTTTTTCTATCCAAAATAAACCGCTCTCCTTGCTACTTTGGTTCATCCTTGCCTCTTTAAGGGTTAGAACTTGAATACCCAGTCTGAATGGTATTGGTTTGTTCATTCTGGGATGTATTGGTCTCCGCTTCATGTTTGTCTGTTTACTCGAGAATGAAATCGGATATTGGGGGGTGGACAGGCTTGTAGTTGTTGCCTTCCAACCACAGGTAATCCAGACTGTCCTATTCCACTTTACCGATCCTTATGATTTTTCCTCTTTCCGATGGCTGTAGAATAGATCAACTATTGTTGAAGTGCTTGGACAACTTTGCTAAACCTTCCTATTCCTCGTCTGACTTTGAAAACGATAATACTAAAAGTAGAACAAAGAGTCTTTCCGTTACATTGATGGGACTCCTTACAAAAGTGGGTAAAACGGACTGTAATATAATATATAAATCAAATACGAGCATTAGCAAAACTTAAGGAGAATAAAGTCATCTAGTATATTTACAAATAAGACTTGACCGTTGGCGTGTGCAGGTGAGTGGGGAGTACCTAGTACCTCGACCCCCTGTGGTCCACCCCCATGGCCTGGTGACCACCTCATTGGGGCTCCGCCTGCCTGCAGCCCCCCGGCACTTCCTAGGGGGCCAGATGAAGCTGCGGTGTGTCGCCGCCGTCTCACCCGTCCTCTGGCAAGGCGACATCCAGAGTGTCGTGGAGACACCGCTCATTGTCAACCGAGAGGCGATGCTCCTAGGTGAGTAAGGCTTACCCCTGGAGGCCCACTATATACTTTAAAATCCGTAAAAGGTGTGAAGGCTACTTGGAGGTCACGAGTTGTGAATATCTAGAAGAGGTGGCCTGTAGTTTGTCTATGTATTGTCCGGTGTGGATTAACTATCCACAATAGACCCAATAGAGTTTTTAAAGTTAATTGTTACTTGGATTTATTTCGTTGACCCTCCGATTGGCAGAGCTTTTGAAACTAATTTGTATTATTTTTTCTTTGACCTTGACTTCATAAAATACAAAGTTTAAACGAAAAACACAAAACAGCCCCCTTCCTTATAACCACTAACCATAAAATCGAAAAAGGTGTCCACTGCAATCCTAATTAAGCCTACAAATGCCTAAAACGTCGACCTAAGACGGTCACCGTTTATTTAAGGTGAGCTCTCCACTCCACTATACCACAAATTTGCAAGTCAAATTGGGATTGCTGGTCGGGATTCAAACCCTCGTCCCTTCGAATGTCTTAGACCGCTGTACTCGTCAGCACAACGGTCTAACAAATACACCAGAAAGGACCACCGTCTGAGAAAACGCTTATTTAGCTATAAAAGCATACTCTAGCGGGACGACAATGAACTAACTCAACGGTTTCACGATAGTTCATGCATTTGCTCGCAGATGGCAGCACTATGGCAGTGTTCGCGATAAATAGACGCTGCAGTGGCTTTGCCTTTTCGAGGATTAAAATGTGAATTTCTGGTAATCACTTGAAAACGGGAGGATTTTTTTCCACATACAGAAACGTTGTGTAGTTTAAACCACAGACGCGTCGGAAAATTTCAATAAAATAAAATTAGAATATTCAATAGCTAATGACACAATGATTTTCATAGATTTTAAATCTTACTTACTGTTGTGACTCCACAAATCTTAGTTGAATTTAGCCTCTTCCATTCTGCTCTGTTTCCAGCCAAATTTATGTCCCACGGCACAGTGGCGCCCATGGTCTTAACGTCTTTCACTACTTTATCATAGGTCTATCTTAATTTCCTCTTGATGTGACTCTCCATACTTCACGCAATATGTTTACATTAATACTACCCAACTTAACCTTCATGCTTTCAATACTACGACGATATCATGGTCGGTATTGAGAAATTCTAGCTCTTTTTTCCTTAATCTCCACACCTCTCCCTCTTGCACTGGTCCAAAAATCGTTCTTAAAATGTTGTTTTCAAAAACAAATCGCCATCTTTCACTTTTCATGGACTCTACCCATATTTCACTTCCATATATCAGTAAAGGTTGGATGATGGTCTTACATGACTGGATTTTAGTTTTATGGGACAATAATTTCGACAATAATCCTTGCAGGCTTCGAGACGTATATCTCTTCATATTCTTAGTTGTTACAATTTACAGTCACTCCTAAATTCTTGACACTGTCTGTACAATGAATAGTTATGTTGCCTGTCTGTTTTAAAATTCAAAATGAATTATATTAATTTGGTCGATTATTTTATATGTTCTTCTGAGAAATTTTATGGGTTTCACTTGTTTCTGATAATTTAACAACTTCTTCAGCAAATGCTAATAAATTTTGATCTATTCTAGCTTTTGAAAGATTCTAAGCTAAATTAGAAACCCCTCCATAGTGAACGTTCCGTCTGAGCGTGGTAATGAGGAGGTCAGCTGAATAATTCTCTTTAAAATATATTGATTCGACACGAGTCGACACGCTCGCACAGTTGCGATACTGGCCGCTAGGTTGCGTGAGCCGCGCCTAACACAGATTTAGAGGTTTAATATGTCATATTACAATAATCACACCGGTGGCTGGCAATTTAGATTTTTATAACACGACACACAATACACGATAATAATCGGTTTTTGCCAAAATTTACCTAAAACGTGTTTAGATTAAGAACAAACCTTTGACTTTATGGGTAAGAAAAATAATATTTAAAACTTATATTACTCCAATCATTGTAATCGAATAGTACTGAGTATGCAGGTTCGCTGCAATAAGGACTTTTAGTTGACATGGATGCGTCTCAGCTCTGGGGGTGTTAAGACAGAAAATATGTAACAGGTTTCCATAGAAACCACCGGAGCTATTGTATTGAAATTTTAAAATAATAAGAACAGCTGTTTACATGAAGTGAAAACATTACCTTTAGACATAACCATGATCTAACCTATTTTCCACAGGGAATTAAATATAAACATATTTATATGACAATGTTAAGGCTGTTTACTATGTAAACACACATATACTATTGTATCATATTATGGCTATGTTTCCATACTATGGAACGTTGGCCTCTGAATTACGAATTGGTCTAATTATGAGGATGGTCTTTGTAGATTAACGTAGTATTCAAGAGTGCGGACGTTATTCCACACATGTACCACCAATTTGGACTGCCTAGACCGGTTAAAACTACTTAATTATGATACAAACTGATTCGGAACTCACTCAACTAACCACGCTATCGTCTCAAAATTTAAAATTTAAACAAAAGTTTCCTAGAAAAATATTGTTAAAAATATAACATAATATTATTGGATCTACTAGACTAGATCTATTCCAGTGGAGTTGATCGTTTCGTTATTTCTTCTTATGACGTGATATTTTCTGGTTTTGTTTCAGTCCGAAGCCTTGCTGTTCCCCATGTATCTACTCCAGTGGTGTTAATCGTTTCATTACTTCTCCATTTGACGTGATATTGTAAGACGTTTGAACAAAATGTAACAGACTTGAATTTTAATAACATAATTAGTAATTAGTAAACGATTGTTATAAGATTATTAATATGTAATTTTATGAAAACTAATAATAATGATGTCAAATAAAACTTGTCATAATAGTTGAGTTGTAATTTTTGATAGAGTTGTGTGCAGTAATACAAGAATATACTGTATGTACCTAGGACAGGGATCATACTGCTATTGTTAAATATAAAGTATATTGATTCGTAAAAAGGTTACATGTTATATTTGTGTTTTTCATCAACCACCAACTTAAGTCGGATTAAATTACCTCAATTAAAAAAATAAATAAAGATATACTTTACTAGCACACTGTGCTAACAGGCTGGAGACTTCAATTGTAAGCTTAAAGAGTGCATACGCTTATTGTGTCGACAGATACATGGTCACACAAAATGCAAGATACAGATCATCTACTTGTATAAAATGGCTAAAACTTGCAATCCATATTACCTGTCAATAATACATTGTGTCCCGCCGTCTTTCGTCAAACAGGTGAAGAGAACCACAAAAAAGGTTGCCAAGGCCTAACGTCGGTGGCCCGCGTCTCTACAAACGCCGCTTGTTGATGTCATCCGTACAGTCGGCCCTTCAGGTGTTTTGTGGGTCACTTCTGCCTACCGCACGATCTCCGAACAAGCAGTAATCGTTATCACTGGCTATCTATCTACCATCTTGCGAGGGAGAGCCAGACGATCTATCACCGCAATACCGAGGCAGGCAGAGAGGCTATCACCAAAAAAGATTTTACTACTGGTAGTACAAATGGGAGGCTGAGTCAAGGGGATGTTGGCCCTGCAGACTGATCCTGGACATCCATGGATTGAAAGACTCTCTGTGGAGCACAACGTCATAATCCATCCTGACAATATTATCAGAGCTATCCTCCAGGGAGAAGACATTTGGAACTGTATTAAACACAATGTCCAATCCATAATTCTGGTGATAAAAGGTCAATAATCAAAAGTCTAGCCCGAAGTAATGTGAAAACAGTTCCAGGCTAGTCCTAGAAGATGAGAGGAGGATTCTAGAGGGTGCAAGTTACTTAGTATTGGGACTCTTCGGGTGCATTATCGTTACCTTCTCCCAAAAGAAAGACGTATTGTGGAAAATAGATTTGATCATGGATATATCAAAGGGGAATATTTTCAGTTCCTCTAAATAGCTGTCCTTACAAACCACATGACGTCACTTCCGTTGCAAATTTCGGTCTGACGGATTGCCAATACCCTCAGAGCTAAGACATATACGTGTCAAAAACCATGTGTACCAAAAATAATGGGCCAATCCAGCTGATTACAAGGTTTAGTTTTCAGCCCGTTAGTAACCATTGTCGTCTTTATACTGAGAGTATCAGGAACATTTTGACATGAATATGACTTAGCTCTGACAAGATATTGACAATTTGTCACACCAAAATTTGCAACGGAAGTGACGTCATGTGGTTATAAGGTCAGCTGTTTAGAGGAACTGAAAACATTCCCTTTCGACATATCCACGATCTAAGCTACTACCAAAAGGGAAAGAATTATATTTTCAATATTTGGGTCTTAGCTTCACTGACTCACTGAGAGAAGATGCTCAAGACCTTGACGGTGAACCTCCAATGGAGGCCGAGAGGCTTCCATCACCACTCGTACAAGTGGAAGAGGGTAAGTTGTGTTATACTTAAGGGAATTACATTTTTGTCTCGACACAAGAAGAGCCTTGAGCATTTAGTTTGTACAAACAGGAATCTCGTTCTTTGCACAGGTTTTATAATTTTGTGTGAAGAAGAAAACTACTTATTATTTTGAAATACGTTTCATCGTAGTGGATACAAAAAGATTTATCATTATGAGTTATACCTATATTTCTTAACACGTTCGCTGCGTACCACTCGGATCCGAGTGTTGACATTTAGGTTAAAATCAAGAAGGTGGATCTGGCGATGTAGATTTTGCTGCCACCTGTTGGGATCTAAGAGAACTACGACCAGCTTTGTTATAACCCAGGATCTATTTCTGTATGGGTCATTTGGAATTTTCCTATTGGTTAATTTTAAACTACACTAGCCGCTTGCTTCACACACAAAAATTAATATTCGTGTGTCAGTAAATATATTCTAAACATTTTCACTCATCTTCTAAACCGAAACAGTTATTAAAACGCAACTATTGCTAAACAGTGAATGTTTTAACGGGTTATAACATTTTAAAAACAGTACTGCAAACTATACAGCTTCTTTCTATGTAACACTAACATTATTTCAAGAGGCAACGTTATCTCAGGATCAGGTTTATCCTTGTATCATATTATAATTGTAAAACAAGATATTTATTTGGCAATTGTCATTTATGCTACATTCACTAATTGACACAATGTATAATTGCTAGATATGTGCTAATTGATTTTTTTGGGAGAGAAAATGGTGAATTTGTTATTTAAATAGCTTTCAACACCTCTGCCATATTGCATCGCATTAGTTTGAAATCAGAGTAGTTGATAATAATAGTCAATTTTCGTAATTGGGGAAAATGCGGAATAGATTATCGATTTCTAAAAAAAAATTAAAATCCTTTTATAAAACATGTATACACAGATATTGGCTTTATCAAAGGTTCCTCACTTCAAAGGTTCACTTTAACAAATTGCTGCCGCCTCATGACCTCTTATAAATTTTATTTATTAAATTTTTTATTCATAGTCTTAGTTTTTTTGATTAAAATTTCAATTTTAATCAATTTTTTCACCAGATCAGTTTAATTGTGCACGTATTTTGCGACAGCAAACTAATTGTTTGTATAACATATTGTCAAAGAGATGTAAAAGGTTATTTTCATCTTAAAAACTTGCTTAGATGGATGGCTAAGTCTTTGAAAAATCTGAATCATAGAAGCTAGGGATTGATTCATGCAATTAAAACGTTTTTGTTGGAAGCTAGCTGTTCAGTTATTTATAAAACAACATTAAAGCTAAGGACTGAAAACCAGGAACAACGCTTATACAGATTATTTGAGAAATATGATCGGAAGTTGTGACTCATGAAAGGAAGCGGAAGGGACGAGAGCCTCTGTAGTTTACATAGACCGGAAGTAGTTCCGTGACGCTTTTTGGCAGAGAGTAATAATTCATAAAATACGACTTTCGTTGTGAACCACATACTTAACACAAAGCTGTTGATTGATTTGGTGGATTAGACATTGGGTTCTATTCTCAGCCCACATGAAATTCGTCAATAAGTGTTAGATTAGATTATTGAAATGGTGACCACCACAAGGTAGGTATTTTAAGCCAAGTATGAGTGAGGATTGAGTGTAAGATGATTGTGGCGCGATCTTGTAGTCTTGTTACTGACTAAGGCTGACATGTTCCTTAGACAGGACTGTTAATTAGCCCAACAGCCGATGGCAACTAAGGGACCTACAGTTTAACGTGGAATCCGAACCACGGCCAAAACTTTGTTTTACTTAAAATCTTGATGAAAAATGTCCGCAGTAAAAAACTAAATAGCATAAATCCACCATCACCAATAATGAGTTTCAAACAAAGTACTTATGTTTGTTTGGTTTGAAAACACCATTAGAAAATGAGGCTATGAAGCCAAAAAATGAAAACGATGAATCTGACAAAAATGTAGGAAGGCGGTATCGTATATGAAATTTATCGTATATATGAATACTCAAAGTTTAGGATCTTTATTGTAAAAAATGTCAATATTTACTTCCCTGTGGGAAAATAGGCTCATTTATAGATATGTCTGAAGGGAATGTTTTCAGTCCTTTAAAACAGCTGTTGTCATAACCATATGAAGTAACTTCCGTTACTCTTTTTGCGTCTCGTAAATTATCAACTCCTCCCCTTGGATCTGAATTTCTACTTCCATAAATTACGAATGTTTTACCCAAATTCACTACCGTATTTCTAAATTATTTTACAGTGCGTTATGTTATGAATGACTCTTTGTTTACGTTCTTATTTTACGGCATTTGTCATTCGATAAAATTGGGAACCCCGAGAAATAGAATAGCTGTCAAATGCAATTCTTGACAAAAATTGCGGTAAAATGCAAGTCAGCCGAGACATCGTTACTCCGTCCACTTTAAATTGACGTTCGGGTGAATCATCTGACGTACCCTGAATACCAAACCTTGGGGGGAGCTTTGATGTGTAAATCCTTATTTTCACACTCCTTTCTGAAAATTTCAACATATACGAACGCAGGATGGTTGTATAGTACCTTACCTCCTACTTTTTCCACAATCTATAGACAAAATTACAGTTTTGTCTCTACAATTCTCGAAATAATAGTATTTTTTCATTTAATGGCTGGGACCGTGGCGTGTCTTGTAATCCAGCTCGAAGTAGCTGGATTACAAGTCACGAGTTGTGGATGGGATATTCTCTGGTGTGGATTAACGTCCGTACTATTGAATACTGTAAAACCTCTTAAACTAGACACTTTGTGGACCCAGAGGTTGTCGAGCTATCTAGAACGTTGCAATTTTTAACGGGTTTTTAATTAATTATAAATAACGAACTTGAGTATTACGTGTACATTTATTACAGTACAGTCCTTACATGAGTATTGTTATATACTGAGTAAATAGCCTTTAGAGAAATGTCAAATATTCAACAAATTAGATTAGATTATTGAAATGGCAACCTACCCAGGTAGGTATTTTAAGCCAAGTATGAATGAGAAATAAGTGTATGATGATTGTGGGCCAACCTTGTAGTCGTGTTACTGACTAAGACTGACATGTTCCTTAGACAGGACTGTTAATTAATAGCCCAACAGCCGATGGCAACTAAGGGACCTACAGTTTAAGGTGGAATCCGAATCACGGCATCTGAATTACGAATTGGTCTAATTATGAGGATGGTTTGTATGGATTAACGTAGTATACTATACTAGAATACTACACCTACCGACCATCGCTCACAACTATCCTCAATTCGTATTACGTTAATCCACAAAGACCATCCTCATAATTAGACCAGTTCGTAATTCAGAGGCCCTGGTTCAGACTCCACGTTAAACTGTAGGTCCCATTGACTGTTGGCTTTTAATTATAGAAATAATATAATGATTACGATATTAAATATTGATTAGTACGGTGGTGACGTCCTGTAATCCAGCTACTTGGAGGTCACGAATTGTGGATAGTTGTGAGCGATGGTTGGATGTAGTGTTCTCTTTAGTGGATTAACGTCCGCACTATTGAATACTATGTTAAACCACAAAAACCATCCTCATAATAAGACTAATTTGTAGATCAGAGACCATGGTTCGGATTCCACGTTAAACTGTAGGTCCCTTAGTTACCATCGGCTGTTGGGATATTAATTAACAGTACTGTCTAAGTAACATGCCAGTCTTAGTCAGTAACAAGACTACAAGATCGTACCAAAATCATCTTACACTCACTCCTCATCCATACTTGGCTTAAATTATCTACTTTTAGTCACCATTTCAATAATCTAATCTAATCTATGTAGATAAGCATCTGTTGCTGTTTTCCAGTAACAGGTGGTTGTATGATCAATCATTATGATGACGTCAAATAGTTTGTAGCATTTTAAGCACACAAATAATATTCATTTAAAGTGATGAAGAATTTTCAATAAATATGAATGCACAAAGTATGAATAAGCAAGGTAGTCCTTGGGGAGAGACGTTTGTTTGTTTGGTGTAAATATTCTACTAGGTCTGCGATCGGGTCCGCATCTGCCCCTTCCTCATACATTCTTAACTTTTGTTTGCTTGACATGTGTAACACTATCAATAATTTTCCGCTATTTTGGACGAAAGATATTTATCATCATACTGTCCGGAGAACAGCTGTTTTCAGTTCTCTCGTCCGCGAAATTATCGTTTTCGGGTAACTTCAAATAAAGAACAGAAAAAACATATGATTTTTTAATATAAAGTATAATTTCAGAATCAATGCTACAAAACACATTAAACACAGTAGAAATAACAGAGAAATTATAATTATAACTTTGGTGGGTTCACTCTGCTTCGAGACACCCTGAGATTATACTGTATAATGATAAAAATTAATAAGGTAATAAAGTTTTTGATTCGATAACCTCAAAATTTGTTCATGGTCCATTATAGTAATGTTGACTACTTGAATTAAATAAATTATGAAGGGAAAATGACATGTTCATAAAATAAATAAAAACTAATACATATAAAAGCGTGACTCCGTCATTTTATCAGTTCATTTGTAGATAGTTTAATAGTACATTGAAAACGTTGTTATTCACACGATAGTTAAGTATATATTTTAAAGGGAGAGCAGACAAAAATTCTTTTTGGATTTTTTTTAACTTTGACTGATTAACAAAACTTGTTTCCTGCTATTTAATTTGAATTATAACACAATATACATATCATTTACATTATATATGAAAATAATTTTTTCCTAGCACTCCGAAAGCGCGACTACGAAAACTGTGTTTTAATTTACTAAGATTATCATAACAAAATGTAAACCTGAAATCCTAAACAAATCAGTAGAAAGAAAATACATAAATACCCAGCTTTATTAAATACTATTACTTTGAAATTTAATAGATTAGAACATTTATACAATTATTAAAATCAGGTAAACGTCAAAACAGCTTATTAGTACAGTATGATTTCAAAATGGGATTAAAATCACGGACCAATATCAAATAACTTATATTGATTTTAATTTAACAGCTGTTTGTTTTTTTTCTTTTAAATCATTAAACTACAAATATAGCTGAGTATTACCAGTAGGTGAAACTTTGTTAAAACTCAGCACATTCATGAAAGACACTGTAATACACAATTACTTCAGTTGGTTTTACAAAATTCTTTCTAACAACCAAATTATAAAATATTTAATAAAAAATATGTTTTTTAAAATTTACATTCATAAAACATACCTACTGAACAATCAAATTAAGAATTAAAAACACTGGACAAAATGTTGAAAAATAAACGATAAAACTGAGCAATTCATCTGTAAAAATGAACGTTATTTCTTTTTCTTCCCGAACTGTCAAAATGTAGTGTAAACGGATGTTGACATTAGGAAATTTAAACATTGAAACCTAGGACGGTCACGGCAGCTCTTAATAATAATTTCGATCCAGTCTTCTTCTTCGCGAACTGTCAGATTTTAGTGTTCACAGCTGTTGACATTCAAGTAATTTTAAGTTTTTATTCTTTGAAAATAATGAAAACATTGGAACTTAGGACGTTCACGGGGCGTAGTCCGAGGGGATTTTAAGGAAATGAATATGCCTATGTAACTTTTGATTAGTTTAAGATCTACTTTTGTAAAAATTTCAAACCTTTCGGTTCAGTATTTTTCGCGTTTACTTGCCACAACAAACCCACAAACATACATAAACCACCTCTTCTTTAAAATTTAATAGATATATATGTTTATTTATTTATGTTGCTAAAGTCCACGAGTGTAAAAATTAAAAAATTCTATTTATTGTACAATAATGCAAATATTGCAAATACAGAAGACGTTGGGTAACATAAAAGAATACATAAATGTACCATAAAACCAACCAAGATTTTAGGTTTTATAGTGCCCAGTCATTTGCCCTTTACGATTTCTAATGAGTATATTATGCTGCATTTTATATGTATCTAAAATTCTTCTGGTTAGTTTTTAAGTAGGTTCTACGAAAATTAACTCCCAAAAATTTTAGCAAGATATACAAGGTATTTTTGAACTCTCAAAAAAGGTTGAGATATTTTTTCTAGTCTAAAATAAAATCAAGATAGGGCATTCCAATGATTACCTATCTCTTTAAACTTACAACAGTATCTATAATTATAAAAGAGGGTGTTGGTATATTTATTTATATATTTTTATATTTCAAGTTTATATGCGCTCAAACACCGTTGGACGATTTGCCATGAAAAGTAGTACACTTAGGTGGATCATCCATGTTGTTGTAGCTTAATTGGGTTTCTCCCTAGAAGCCCAAAAAGGATTCCATACTATGGAACTAGAACTATGTTTACATTTACATTACAGCTATTTTCTTTAAAACAGCTGATTATTTAACTAAAAGACTACAAGATCGCGCCACAATCATCTTACAATAAACCCTAATTCATACTTGGCTTAAAATACCTACCTTGTAGTATGGTCGCCATTTCAATAATCTGGAATTTCAGGAAGCCCTTATTTAACCTAAGGTACCAAAATAACGAAGCATTTCCGGACCTATGTTTTTATATGTTTTTTATTTTTTTACATGTAGAATGATTTCTTAAAGCTACCGCATATATTCGTGAATTATATAAAATTTTACATAAAAATGTATAAAATCACGCCAACACTTTATGGACACACGGTTTCATATATTCTTTCACAGGTGTGGAGGAGAGAATCACATTCTTGCAGCTGACAGTTACCGCGCTCGAGGGTCTGGGGCTGACTCAAAGTTACTATTACAAGGAATATCTGCAACATTGATCGCTTTGCCGGCTTATTTTGTTTATTGCTTGGCTAGCACCTCCACACACCGGAGCCCAGTGACTTTCCTTTACAAAATATACTATCGGGAATCAGAGCTCAATAAATAGATGAATATGCCTTTATCATCAATCGAATCTCAACATATAAAATTTCTTCTCTGATTACTCGCTTTAAACATCAAGAATACAACTTAGACCCATTTTTCAGGACTTTTAAATTCTGAACTGAGTTTAAAAACTCGTTTTTAGAAGGTAAAATAAAGTTATTCAAGTGTTTTTTTTACTTTGGTTAACCACATAAAATTAACAGAGATAATTGTGCAAGGAGTTAGTAGAAAAATGGTTGTATTTACTCGATAAAATAGGTATAAGGATATCGCAAATAATTATTCAGTTCTCAAACAGCTGTTCTTATTCTTTTGTATTAAAAATTCAATAATAAAGTTATTGTTACATTATTTTAAAACACATAAAATTTGAGCTATAGACATATGCAGTTAAAAATGGTTGTATTTACTTCCCTGTGGGAAATAGGTTAGATCATGGATATGTCTAAAGGGAATGCTTTAAGTTCATCGAAACATCTGTTCTTATTCTTTCATATTTAAAATTCAATACGATAGCTCTGGTAGTTTCTATATGGAAACCTGTTACACTTTTTCCATCTTAAAAATCACCAACACTCCAGAGCTAAGACACATCCATGTCAAAGTTAGTTAAATAAGTAAAAATATAGTTACATAATAAAAAAATACGATAACAATGACAGTCTGGATGACTCATTGGTTACAGTGCCTACCTTCACAACTAAGGGTGACCCGTTCGAATCTCGCAAGGGTCGAATCTGGACCAGTTGCCATTTTAACATTTAGTTATTAAATAATGATGCTTCCTAACATCAGGTTGACGTTAGGTAGTGACAGAACTAGGGTTTGGACCGTAGGACTGGGACGGTGGAGACGTCCTGTAATCCAGCTACTTGGAGGTCACGAATTGTGGATAGTTATGAGCGATGGTCGGTGGATGTAGTGTTCTCTTGTGTGGATTAACGTCCGCACTATTGAATACTACGTTAATCCGCAAATACTATCCTCATATCTAGACCAATTCGTAATTCAGAAGCCGTGGTTCGGATTCCACTTGACTTTGAACCACTGACGCTGAACTTAAAAGTCGTCTTTACCCCTCAGGATGCAATTAATTGTCTCAAGTAAAATTATATCTTACTATTGAAGACGTTATTCAATGAGAATTTTAGGAATTAAATAATCTAACCTATTAAATGGTTTTTCCTGAAACGATTGCTATAATCTTTTATTTACCAAGGTACGCATAAAACTTTTCCTCTACCGACATACAGTAAGTAACACAAGCTACAAATTACGCACTATTAACTAACCTGTAATACTTTCATTTTCTAAGTTGGCCAACATAACCTCAAAGCAGTCAGTGCAAACTATCAACTGACCGTTCAAGAATCAACTACCACTGTCAGCTGTTATTATTTCTGATAACAGAATCTACCAGATGTTATCCCTATGGGATTGCTTTAGTACTCTATTCCATAGAGTAAAAACAACTGTGGAGAAGAAAAGAAAATTGTTTGATCGGGGTTTCTAATCGTAAAATAAGAATTGTTCGCAGTCATGGACAGCGGCAGTTAGAGGTGATAAAGGTGCAACAGAGATTTCAATTAGAGAAGTGAAGGAGTTGTCGTGACTTTGGGGCGTTTGTTACAGGAACAAACGTGTTTTGTAGGTGTTGCCAGGCTACAACAGAACTAATGTTGAGCTCACCGATAAGGGGATCTGAGGCAGACGAATGCAAACTAAATATAATCACTTGAGATGACGTGATCAGATAAGTTGTAAAACAAACGATAATGGTATTTTTGTAATCACGAGCTATATAAATCGGCTGGTTAACTCAGTGTTTTGTTTTTTGAGACGTAATGCATTATGGGTAAAATAATAATTATAGAATCTTCGTCTATTTTTTTTAAATATTGTTATTAAGCCTATAAATAGCGGAGCTTTCGAACTTAATTTGTATTTTTATTTTTTATTTTGACTTAGCAGCCCTTAAAATACGTAGTATAAACAAAAAACACAAAACATACCCCCCCTAATCAGGTGTGGAATGCAATCCAATTAAGCCTACAAATGCCGTCAACTTCCACCCAAGCCGGTCACCGCTTATTTAAGGAAGGCCCTTCTACCACTGTACCACACTTTAACAAGCCAAATTGGGATTTTTCATGGTCAAGATTCGAACTCTCGTCCTCCCTATTTGGCTCATTCTCTGGCACAAATGACACCAATCACAAACCTGAGGAAAGCATCTTGATATATCTCTATAAAAAGCATACTCTAGCGACACAACGGTGAACTTCAGCGGCATTAGTTCATGTATTAGCTCGCAGATGGTAGCACCGATGGTAAATGTTACATCGCCGATTATAATCGCGATAAATAGACGCTAATTTCACTTTTCACTGCCATGATCACGAGTGTGTCGATCTCCAATCGGAAGGCTAAACTAGGAATATTGCATCTAAGATTTTGCTATAATAATACGTAGGCCTATCTTGGCTCTTAAAACTGATGTATACAATCCGTATAAAGGACGGATTTGCTGATAGTATGACTATATTTTACCTAAGTTAACTATAATTTTATGTTTAATGCTGCTTAACTCTAATTACGTGAAGTAAGGTACAGAATAAATAAACTAAATAAATACAAGACCAGGGTGTAAACTAGACGTGGTCTTTTGTAGCACAGTTTGTAGCTATCTCTTGTTCTGTTCAGGCCTTTGTTGCTTCCAACTTATTGCTTCAGATTTCTTTCGTGCTAAAATATCTCTAGTGGTTCTCATCACGAAAGTTCAATATGTTTATTACAACTTTTGAAATATTAAATGAATAAAATCTATTGAGTGGTAAAAGTTACTTATTTCATGCAAAGATTCTGGACGAAATTAAAATCAAGTACACTCGTATACAAAGAACTAAAAATCATAGGTTAAATTTACTCTTTAATCAATTCCTTAATTTTAAATCATAGGAACTATTCAAACAAATTACAAACACATACAATGGTAGGAGCTTTAATTGATACTAAATACTTTTATTCAGCTTAGCTCATCATTAAAAGAAACATTAAATTTGGGGGTTTTATGGATGTATTGATAAAACTTAACTAGATGGACTTGCTTATTAAATTTTGGAAGAATATATAGGCAAACCAGTGAGTTGTTGATTTTTAGTAATTCTCAATAACATTATCATTACTCAATGTACTGTATTTACGCGCGATCTGTTATGTCTTGTTACTGGCTAAGGCTGACATGTTCCTTAGACAGGACTGTTAATTAATAGCCCAACAGCCGATGACAACTAAGGGCCTTTACGTGGAATCCGAACTACTGCCTCTGAATTACGAACTGATGAGGATGATTTTTGCGGATTAACGTAGTATTCAATAGCGTGGACGTTAATCCACACAAGAGAACACTACACTCACCGACCATCGCTCACAACTATCCACAATTCGTGACCTCCAAGTAGCTGGATTATTGGACGACGCCACCGTCCCGGTCAATAAATATCTCACGAGTGGCTTTAAGGCATAATACAATCGTTGCATACACAATTATATCTACGACCAACAATATTTAAAGTTTAGTTAATGTAGCCCGATTGTGATGCCAAACGAATTTGTATATAGGCTAGGGAATTCGCTAAATATTATAGGGCCTGTGAGGTGAAGGAATCCAGGCAAGCCAGAGGTGCCCGTTCAAAATCTAGCAGGAGTCGTCGGTCACTGATTTCGATCCAGCAACCTTGAGCCCGGGGGCTGTCTGACCCACCGTTTCAACCCCTCGAAATGTTCCCCCAGGTACGGACTTGACAACAACTCCATCGGGATAAGGAAAATAAATCAATGACTCGCTCAAAGTCATTAACAATTCATCTCGAACGGACAAAGTGAAGAGAATGAGATGAAGTGGAGATATGACACGTTGCATTGCTTTCCAGAACATCTGCATTTAGTTGAGAGACCAACGAATATCGACAGTTTTGAATGGCTCGCCTCTCTTGTTTTATGATGTTATGGTGTTAAATCTAACTCACACTACACTCGCTAGGGGAACGTAAATTGAGGTGCAATACCATTTTAATATTGATAAAACTTTTTTCCATCAAAGTATAGCTAGAAGATGGTTATTAAAAAATAAATAGTAGTAAATAAATGAGTAAAAAATGATTTTTTTATTGTTATGCCTATTAATCATTACTATTCTTAATAATAATCTTTTAGATTAGATTAATGAAAAGGAAACCAAACCAGGTACGTAATTTAAGCCAAGTATGAATGAGAAATGAGTGTAGGATGATTGTGGCGCGATCTTGTAGTCTTGTTACTGACTAAGGCTGACATGTTCCTTAGACAGGACTGTTAATTAATAGCCCAACAGCCGATGACAACTAAGGGACCTACAGTTTAACGTGGAATCCGAACCATGGCCTCTGAATTACGAATTGGTCTAATTATGAGGATGGTCTGTATGGATTAACGTAGTATTCAATAGTGCGGACGTTAATCCACACAAGAGAACACTACACCCACCGACCATCGCTCACAACTATCCACAATTCGTGACCTACTAGCTGGATTACAGGACGTCGCCACCGTACCAATCATTATTTTAACATCGTAATCATTATATTCTTCCTCTAGTTGTTGACCTTGTTCGCTATGACAGTTCACGCAGCATGTTCAGGTATGTTCTCCGCAAACGGCACAGCGAATTTCCTAATTTCTGACATTTCTATTAGTTAACCGGTCTGTCTGGCCCTTCTGAGAAGATACACCCCGCCTCTATTGTTTTGGACCATCCATAATTGAGTATAATTAGGTTAATTAATAAGGGCGAGTGCCTCGTTTACCCGCATTTAATTGGAATACAAATACTGCAACTGGATGTCAACAATTTGGTCAAAAAAAATGACGGCAGTTTCAAATAGCCCCAAATCCATATGAAATAAATAAAAACAGATGTTAAATAATTGCTTATTATTGGAATGAGGACATTATAAAGAACAGAAATTTAGTAAAAGCTTAAAAACACAATAATTAATTTTGCTCGAGTTAGGGTGCCCCTTTTTAAGGTCCAAGTTTTTATATAAGTTCCCAGAAACCGTAAAAGAATCATTTGTGTTGGGCGTGTTAAATACGCATAACGCTGTTGTAGCCCAACCACATTAAACTTGTATGACATAATAATATAACCAAGTACTTATAAACATTCTTAATTACCTTTTGATCAATAAAATAATCTAATCGTAGCAATTTTTTACAGGGAATTTAATATGGAAAAATTAAATACTCACGATTCGCATGGCAACATTTAATCCCGAATTTGCCTATTCTTCATAAGACTAACACGATAAGGAGTACGCAGGTTTGCTGCTGTGAGAAATCAACTAAGATTTTAAATTATAAATGGATGGATCTCAATCATATGAAGCAAAATTCCAAGTTTCATAAAAAATATAGGATTAACATTGGAGCCCCAAATTACAACGTACTGTGTTTAGGTTTTAGCGAATTTCCCATAGGGAATAAGCTATTACCGTAGGTCTCATGGCAAGAGTTAAGCCCGAGACCATGTTATTTTTTCTTCTTTAGGTGCCCAGAGACCAAAAACAATAGTCGTTAAAATTTTTATATATATATATATATATATATATATATATATATATATATATATATGTGTGTGTCTGTGAACACGATAACTCTCGTAAAAATGGTCCGATCAAGACCAAATTTGGTAGAGACGTGTATTCCTACAAATGCTCGGACGAGTTCGTAAACCAGACATATCGGTCAATGGGAACGGGTAGTTTGGGGGGGTTTTGTACCCCAAAATGGGGTTTTTTGCGTTTTTCACATGTAATTTTTAAAAATTTCTAATTTTATATTTCACCATTGGAATCAGCTTAAAAAACTACACAATTAAGTTCCTTAAAGTTTTTCTCTATCTTCAACGGTTACCGAGATATAAAAAAATCTAAACACAGTACGTTGTATTTTGAGGCTCCAATGTTAAGCTTATGGAGGATTAGGAAAAATTAATTTTTCACTTATTATCTAATATTTTTGGATAAAACTTTGTATTTAGCTTCATGTGGTTGAGATCCATACATTTGTGCTAAAAAATCATAGTTTATGTGTTTATCATGGCAGCAAACCTGCATACTCTTTTCCCATGTTAATCATATGGAGATTAGGCAAACTCCTTTATTTATGGACAGATGTTGATGAAAGTTGGTATAAATGTTAAAAATAAAATTTTTGATTGTATAAATGGCTACTTTCAGTGTTCCTCACAGCAGCAAACCTACTCACTCTTTCCCATTTTAATCTTATGGAGAATAGGCAAATAACTCTCATGTTTATCGACAGATTTTGACCAAACTTGTCATATATTATTATTATTATATTATTGATTTGGAAATTCGCTGAGTACGCAGGTCTGCTGCGACGGGGGTATTGTTTTAATCTCTTGGTAACCATTGGAGAAGAGCAAAGTTTTAAAGTACTAATTTAAGTACTTAATTTAAAGTATTAATTATTTTTTTACAACCCAACCCCCCCACTACCCGATCCGATTGCCCTACGGCAATATTGGATGGTCTAATATTGTATTGATGTGAGTAATTTCTTAATGTACCAAAAATAAAGAAAACTATACTAGTTTGCTTTTATACGTACTTTTTGTGCCACACAGTATTTAATGTATATTATAACATTACCGTTCAACTCCTTATCAACCACGTCTCATGCCTAAGACGTGAAGCGTATTCACGTTACATCTTGTGATCTCTCAACTGTGACGTCATACAGAGGGCAATTTAGGGTTTCTGATTGCCCCTCCCCCTCCGGCCGACATTCCGGGAGGAAACAGGGCTCTTTGGTCTTCCTCATTTTAAGTGTGATAAGCGGGGGACACATCTAGTCAAGATCTAAAATTGAGAAGGGTTCTTCGCGTACTGAACTGCTGCGTTTTGCTGGTTCACACACGTACAATACGGTTTTTTACTCGCTTGTAAGTTTAGCCTAATATTTTTTCAATTTAATTAAAGAAAAATTTTAATCTAGTTTTGGAAAACTGGAAAGTGAACTATCCACAATACCCGTGACTTGTGATAGTTAAGCCCAGGACCACGATAGAAGTTTATAACTCAACCTTCAGATAACGTTTCGGGGAGTCATTTAAAATTATGTATATACACAGTGTCCCACTAAGAGGTTCAAACGTTTAATTTTATATTTCATGCACCGAACTTTGTTAAACTTTACACAGTTTAAAAAGTAGGTTCTAAAATTATTCTGGGAAAAGTTCAGCTCCCTAACCTTCGAAGAAACAAAATGGCGGCATATTGAAATACCCCCGTCGCAGCAGACCTGCGTACTCAACGAATTTCCAAATAAATAATATAATAATAATAATATTTGACAAGTTTTATAAAAATCTCTCAATAAACATGATAATTATTTGCCTATTCTCCATAAGATTAACATGGGAATGAGTGTGGAGGTTCGCTGCTGTGAGGAACACTGAAAGTAGGCATTTCTACCATAAATAATTTTTACCTTAACATTTATACCAACTTTCATCAACATCTTCTGTCCATAAATAAAGGACTTTGCCTATTCCCTATATGATTAATATGGGAAAAGAGTATGCTGGTTTGCTGCCATGATAAACACATAAACTATGATTTTTAAGTATAAATGGATAGATCTCAACCACATGTAGCTAAATATCAAGTTTTATCCAAAAATATTGATTAATATGGGAAATATTAATTTTTCCCTATCCTCCATAAGATTAACATTGGAGCCCCACAATACAATGTACTGTGTTTAGATTTTTTAATATCTCGGTAACCGTTGGAGATAGAGAAAAACTTTAAGGAACTTAATTGTGTAGTTTTTTAAGCTGATTCCAATGGTGAAATATAAAATTAGACATTTTTAAAAATTACATGTGAAAACGCAAAAACCCCTATTTTGGGGTACAAAACCCCCCCAAACTACCCGTTCCCATTGACCGATATGTCTGGTTTACGAACTCGTCCGAGCATTTGTAGGAATACACGGTTCTATCAAATTTGGTTTCGATCGGACCATTTTTACGAGAGTTAAAGAGAGAAAAAATAACATGGTCCCGGGCTTCCATGAGACCTACGGTAATAGCTACCTCCCTATGGGAAATTCGCTAAAACGATACTTTAAAAACATAAAAAAGGTGTTTTTGGTTTTATAAAATATTTTCTTGTTACATTCTAGGGCAATGTGACTCGGAATAGGTATGCACAAGTTTTAAATATATAAAAATATTGAAAAACATTTATTAAATTTAGAATATAAAATATTAAAGAGATAATAATAATAATATGGAGAGTATTAAATAATAAGAAAATAATATAGAGAACATTAAAACATCAATTTCTACCTTATTTTCCAACCGTTTTCCATGAATCTTGGTATGAATCGAAAGGTCAAATCACGCAACAAAACCAACTCAAAAAGCTTTGTATTACCAGGGGGGGGTTCCCCCAAATAAAATTCTAACAAACTTTCTCTTGTTTCTATTGATGTTATTTTCCTAAATTGGATTATTTTTAAATAATAAATTGTTAAATTATATTTAGATAAACTTTGAATAATATTATGTTTTATTACAGATTTTCTTTTGTAAATTTCATTGATACCGTTTATTTATATATAGAGATGGCGCACCATCTATTCTTTTACAGTAGATAGTGAGTCTACCGATACCAAATAATTATTCAAAACTATTTTTGGCAGTCAGCACAGCTGACTCAATGGTATATGAGCAGTTAAGTTGAAGAGTTGCAGATGAAGACGTGATAGACCGCGTGCGGCCACACAAGTCTCTCCCCCTCCACCCAGTGGTTGGAATTAAAAAGTGTTTGAAATATCCTTTCCCGTGTTAATCTTATGGAGAATAGGCAAACGACTCTCATATTTGTCGGCAAATATTGATCAAACTTGTCATATATTATTATTATATTATTGATTTGGAAATTCGCGAATTTCCAAAGTTTTCGAATTCGCAAAGTACGCGAATTTTTGTTTTTACTCTATTGGTATCGAGGTAAATATTTAATGATAGTAATAGGAACCTCGCATCTCTACCATGAGTTATACAAATTTGTACAAAGGACGAGTTAATTGCTAACTATACGTAATACAATAGCATATCAATCAGAATTGGTATCACATTGGGACTCAACGAGACAACAAACCGTAATATTCTATTATAAGGGATTTGGGAATAAAATTAAAGGTCTTAAATCTTATACTCGAAAAGGTCAAAAGTTTATTTTCCAGTCAAGTATTTATGATTTTTGAGCAATAAGGGGTATTTGGCCACGACAAATCGATTAGAGCATGCCTCTAATCATAATCAAGGGTGGAACAATCCGGTTTTCAGCCCTCCAAAATGGCAATGTTATCGTTAAGGATCTTTGTTATATGGATATGTCTTAGCTTCGGGGGATTTGGCAATCCGTCAGACCAAATGTTGTAACGGATGTGACATTATAAGGTTATAAGCACAGCTGTTTAGAGGAGTTGAAAACATTCAAACATTTCCTTTAGACATATCCATTATCTAAGCTATTTTCTAGAGGGAAGTAAATACAAATTTTTGTAGTTTCAGCTAACCAAACCAGCTATTTCTGGTTGTTTTTATTTTTTATGGTAAAAACAATATCATCTAATGCTCAAATGCCATCATACGACAATTCGATTGACAATAAATTATCATAAACCATAAATTTATTGGTATATTAAAACATTAATATTTAAACTGTGTTTATATTGAGTACATAATAAAGTTTTTTTAATTTAGTTAACTAATTTATCTAATACATGTTTTATTCTATCTGAAAAAAGCTTCGTCTCCTGGAACTACTATAAAACAATACCATAAAACCTAACCTTAAAGGGTTGATCCAAAACAAAATGGTGGTAGTTTGAAAATTGAAGCTTGTGAACTTAAAATTACCGCCATTTTGTTTTTGATCAACCTTTTAAGAACCAGTTTCAAGCGTTGTGATCCAATTTAAAATATCTACATTGTAATTTCAAATTAGAAAAATGCTGCAATTCAAGAATTTTCCTATAACTCCTTATTTAACTACCCATAAGGAGTTACAAAGATAGGTTGAATTTACTTATAATTGTGTTGTATTACAATAAAACCCTTTAAAGTATTTCAAACTATGCGAGTTATTTTCTTTAAACTTTTGAGAAACGCGTGTTTTAAAAATCAACGCTCTTTGTAAAATTCATTTTACGAAGTGACCAAAACTAATTCTACCTACTGCATATCGGGTTTGTATATCAAGTCAAAGTTCTATTGTTCTATTCTATTGTATTTATGTTTATGTGTATTGTTATGTTCAAGAGTATGCAAGGCCGTTTTTGTTGCCGTAACGTCTTGGCATAGAACAACCACTTTCAAATGTTGGCAACTTTCCCTCTTTCGTTAAAATTGCTTCAGTTACGATACACGGTTATTGTAGTAAAACACCAAATTTAGACGATTCATTCTGTTTTAACTTTCTCGTTAAGTATGCAAATTTGTTAAGACGTGTTTTTGTGATCGATAGCGTAAATACTTTCGTGACGAATGACTGATATAAGGTTTTCCATAAAATATTAGTGTTGTTTTGGAAGTATTTAAAAATATTACTTGATTTATGATCCGAAGGGCTATTATTTGGGACCCTAAGGACTATGAATCATGAGATTTAATCAAAGTTTTTGAGCCGCTTTGAGAAATATGTGGTTTAACCCTCCAAGACTTTACTTTGAATTTTTCATTTTTATGAAAATCTCCTTAAAATACTGACTATACACACAAAAACATTAAACATGCCCCCCTATAATCACTAACTATAAAAGCGAAACAGGTGTCCAATGAAATCCCAACTAAGCCTACATATGCCGCCAACTTCCACCCAAGCCAGTCACCGTATATTTTTAGGCGGGCCCTCCACTCCACTATACCACACATTTGCAAGCCAAATTGGGATTGATCATAGTCGGGGTTCTAACCCTAGCACTTCTGAATGGCTTCAACCGTTGTACTCGTCAGCACAACGGTCTAACCACTGCACCAAAGGAACCACCGTCTGAGACTGCACTTATTTGGTTATAAAAGCTTTCTCTAGCGGCAAACTAACGAACTAAAGCAGTAGAACAGGGAACTACACGATTAGTTGCATGTATTAGCTCGCAGATGGCAGCACTATGACGGTAATTGTTGACTTCGATAGTGCTATACAATTGCACCTCGTACAATTGCGCAGACAGTCCAAAAACATTTTTTTGGACTTCGGGAGACTCAAAACGGATCAGATCAAATTCAAAAATGTTGAGCCCCCCAAATCATAATTGTAATCCGCTGATGCTTAATTGACATAATCTTTCTCCACATACTATTTAGGGCCTATAAGGGGAGAAAGTATATATAATAGAATTAAAAGTATGACCGTGGATGGATTAAAGTGTATGCACTCGGTTAAAAAACCTAAGCCTAAAATATGGATGTATTTCATATTCCTTCACAATGCAGTCCCACGAGAAATGTCGTTTCTTGACTCCTTTGACTATTTCGTGGCTTTTGAATAATTAACGTTCACTTAACTGCACTGGACTCGGCCTCAAACACGGCTTGCTACAGTCACCTACACCGTTTCTACTGGGACGGTGGCGTGTCCTGTAATCCAGCTACGCGGAGGTCACGAATTGTGGATAGTTTGTTGTAAGCGATAGTCGGTGGATGGTAATAACGTCCAGCACTATTGAATTCTAAGTTCCTCCTTATTTAAAGTTTCAAATGTTTTTATAAGTGGAAATTGAAATGTACAAAAAATGCTTATAGAAATACACTAAAGAATGCTGGTCATCTCTAGCTAACAAGAACAAAAAATAGTTTTATATAGAATCTTCAACTTGGAGCTTTCAAACTCCAAAAACTGTTAAATACTCTTCCAAATGAAATTAACAATAGTCAATCAGTGTTTCCCTTTTTCCTGAAAATAAAATAAAATGTGTCTTTTTAGTTTGGAGGAAATAGATTTTTATTTAAAATATTTATTTAAGCAGTAAGTAATTTCTTAAATTATTTTAATAAGAAAAGCTTTTAGTTACGCATTTTTTGGTGTAGTCTGATGAAAGAACAATCAATTTATTAATTGTAATTTCTGAATTTGTAATAAGACTATGTTTTTTAGATGTTGTATTGTTACCAATTTGTTGGTAACACACCAGTTCCAGAGGCAAAATTGTGGTTCGGACTCCACGTTAAACTGTAGGTCCCACCGAAGCCAATGGCTGTTGGGCTATTAATTAACAGTCTTGGTTAAGGAACATGTCAGCCTTGGTAACAATTCTACAAGATCGCGCCAAAGTCATCTATATAAATAAAATTAGAGTTTTGTCTATAAATTGCTTGGAGTTCATTTTTCATTCAATTTTTAGTTATTTTTACGTTTCGTCTTTTCTCAATTTGTGTCTGCCTGTGACGCTCCAGGAGGCATTTTACGCCGTCTTCTTCGAAAGAACGGGAGAACTGATAACAATTAAACTTATTTCATACATTCTCTACATTCCAGAGAAGGTTTTCAATGCCTCAAGCTGTCCACCGCTCCTTGAAAAATAAATAATGAGCATTTAAAACCCCACTTTTTACGCGATATTAGTTTCAATTCGCTTTTAGTTTTCAATAATTCACCTACTGGTAATAATCAGCTGTCTTTGTAGTTTTATGGTTTAATAGAAAGAAAAACAAACAGCTGTCAAATTGCAATCAATATTAGTTATTTCATATTGGTCATTGATTTTAAGCCCATTACGATAATCATTAATGATACTAATGTAATCATAGTATATGTATATTAAACAATTTTTTAGCGTATAAATAATTTTAATAATAGTATGAAAATTTTGTAATGAATTTAATTGTAAACTAAAACAAATAATAAGGCTGGGTATTTATTTATTTTCTTTGTACTGTTTTGTTAAGGATTTCTGGTTTACATTTTGGTATGATAATATTTCTTCTTTAAACTGAATCCTACAACCCGTACAAAGGACGGGCTTACTGCTAGTCTTACACTAATTTCACATTAGTGGCTTAAAGCACCGAACTGGGTAATTGTCCATTCCAGTAATAACAATACTAATTGACGTGTTTAAGGTTATAAAATACATTATCGTACATCATAATGTAATAGAATATAATCTAATCCGTACATCGTTGTTACAGACCTTTTAATTTTCAGTGATGAAAGATATCAATTTTCTGATTAGAACCATTTTTTGTTTAGGACCACGTGAAGTATTTAAAGTCCATTTTAAAAGTGATTGATTTTACGAGGTAAAATAAAATGAGACTTTAAACTTGTTAAATGAAGCGAAGGAACAGTTTAGTCTGTAATTCGAGTCTTTTCCAACTTGACCCAATGTGATTTCTCTTTAATGATCCCGTAACGATCTTGCATTTACTCCAAATCCGTTGACGTCATTAACCCTTAACCCTTTAAATCATTGTCACTAACCCATCCCATCTCTAGGTACTTCCTTCACGATCAAATGAAACCCCATTCAGTAATTGTTAAATAAACTAATTAAACAATAGAAATAATACCCCCTCTCAGATTACCTGCGTACTCAGCGAATTTCCAAATCAATAACATAATAATAATAATACACGATAATAATAAGTTTTATCATTATCTGTCGATAATTATGAGAGTTATTTGCCCATTCCCTATAAGATTAACATGGGAAATAGTATGCAGGTTAGCTGCCATGATAAACACATAAACTATGATTTTTAAACATAAATGGATTCTTAGGAGGTGATTAATAAATGCAATATAAATTTTTCTTTATCCTCCATAAGATTAACATTGAAGCCCTAAAATACAACGTACTGTGTTTAGATTTTTAACAGTTCTGTCTAAGGAACATTTCAGCCTTAGTCAGTAACAAGACTACAAGATCGCGCCACAATCATCTTTCATTCAATCCTCATTCATACTTGGCTTAAAATACCTACCTTGTGGTATGGTCGCCATTTCAAATAATCTAATCTAATCTAATCCTTAATATCTTGATAACCGTTGGAACCCAAAGCCTAGTTAATGTAGTTCGATTACGTTGCCCAACGAACTCGTCCAAGATATTAACAGAAAGAAACGACTCCACCGAATTTTATAAAAGTCATACAATAATTTCGTGTCGATATATATAATCTTGAATAATCCCCCAAAACGTATTCAGGTGGTTGAGTTATGAATTTCTATCATGGTCCCGGGTTTAACTGTCACCCGGTCATGTGAAAAGCTCACTTTCCAATAGAAAATTCGTTAAAAATACAAAGTAGCCTAAGGTAGCAATTTAAATTATATGTTTTCAAGTAGCGAAGCAAGTAAATAACTCTCGTATTTATATGCTTGACCTGTAACTCCCCCCCACACCACACGCGTAAGCGACAGCTGACGTGGCCACCGTCGCGATAAAATGGTAATACCCGCGTAAAATCCTCATTGGCCGCCAATTATGTGACTGTGAGGCCACGCGAACGCGGACCGTACAAGGCCTCCTCGATTATACGATTAATAAAATTAGTTTTGTCTGTACATTACTTGAAATTATGATATTTTTGGTCATTTCTACGTTTTAAAGCCCAGAAAAGCTGAATTGGATTTTATCCTAATGGTTTTTTATGATTAAATTAGATTGGATTGAAATGGCGACCATACTACAAGGTAGGTATTTTAAGCCAAGTATGAATGAGGATTGAGTGTAACTTGATTGTGGCGCGATCTTGTAGTCTTGTTACTGACTAAGGCTGACATGTTCCTTAGACACGTTAGGCGGACGTTAATCCACACAAGAGAACACTACACCCACCGACCATCGCTCACAACTATCCACAATTCGTGACCTCCAAGTAGCTGGATTACAGGACGTCGCCACCGTCCCAGTCAACGCTAATGTATGTATATATGTAATGCTTATCAAATTCTTCTAAGTGAATTACCCATAGGCAAGACTTAAGCCCGGGCCATGTTTTTTTATTCGAGAACTCGCGTAAAAATGGTTCAATCGAGACCAAATTTGGTAGAGACGTCGTGTACTCAGACGAGTTCGAGCTATACCCCAAAAATAGGGTTTGGCGTTTTTTCTTATGTAGATTTTAAAATTTAAAATTTTACCTTTTACCATTAAAATCAACTAAAAAAACCTACTTAATTTAGTACTTTAAGGCTTGGCTTACATTGTATTTTGGGACTCCAACGTTAACCCTAAGGAAAAAGGAATATTTCACATATTAATCTAAATGTATTAAATATCTTTTACCGAACTTTTTCAACGCGTCTTTGTTTTTAACTACATAACGTTTCAGGATGTGTAGAAACTCCTCCCGTTTTCAAGTGATTGCGTAATAATTTACATTAACAATTTAAAGTTTAAACTACAGATATTAATTGATCATATTGTCAATAATACTAGGTGCACGTTATCTTGTGGGTGTTGTGGTTTATCTGTTGCGATATCAGTATAGTTTCTTTTGTATTGTGCATGATAGATAAGATAGTATTATTGACAACATGATATAAATCTGTGACTTGGACTTTAAAACTACAAAACTAAACTGTCAAAAAACTTACTAAAAATACAATAATCTCGCACACAAAAAAAGAAAACACGCCCACACGTCACAAAGAAGAACAAGAAGAACTGTACGATTTATTTTTACTAATCATGATAGAAAATGTCCGCAATAAAAGTCTAAATAACATGAAACCGAAAATGTATTTCAAGTGTAGATGGTATTTTTTCTAACCTCCTGAATTCTGTCGGAGAGACACAAGGATACATGGATGTTCATTTTGTTAAATATAATTTACTTCCCTACCAAAGTAAACCCTCAGTCGTATGTGAATTACAGATTCTCTTTTAGCGAATTTCCCATAGGGAAGAAGCTATTACCGTAGGTCTCATGGCAAGAGTTAAGCCCGAGACCATGTTATTTTTTCTTCTTTAGGTGCCCAGAGACCAAAAACAATAGTCGTTAAAATTTATATATATATATATATATATATATATATGTGTGTGTGTGTGTGTGTGTGTCTGTGAACACGATAACTCTCGTAAAAATGGTCCGATCGAGACCAAATTTAGTAGAAACGTGTATTCCTACAAATGCTCGGACGAGTTCGTAAACCAGACATATCGGTCAATGGGAACGGGTAGTTTGGGGGGGGTTTTGTACCCCAAAATGGGGTTTTTTTGCGTTTTTCACATGTAATTTTTAAAAATTTCTAATTTTATATTTCACCATTGGAATCAGCTTAAAAAACTACACAATTAAGTTCCTTAATGTTTTTCTCTATCTTCAACGGTTACTGAGATATAAAAAAATCTAAACACAGTACGTTGTATTTTGAGGCTCCAATGTTAATCTTATGGAGGATTAGGAAAAATTAATTTTTCACTTATTATCTAATATTTTTGGATGAAACTTGATATTTAGCTTCATGTGGTTGAGATCCATTCATTTGTGCTAAAAAATCATAGTTTATGTGTTTATCATGGCAGCAAACCTGCATACTCTTTTCCCATGTTAATCTTAAAAGGAGATCAGGCAAACTCCTTTATTTATGGACAGATGTTGATAAAAGTTGGTTTAAATGTTTAAAATAAAACTTTTGATGGTATAAATGGCTACTTTCAGTGTTCCTCACAGCAGCAAACCTACTCACTCTTTCCCATTTTAATCTTATGGTGAATAGGCAAATAATTCTCATGTTTATCGACAGATTTTGACCAAACTTGTCATATATTATTATTATTATATTATTGATTTGGAAATTCGCTGAGTACGCAGGTCTGCTGCGACGGGGGTATTTAACATTATTGTTGTAAACTCCTACATAACCGAAATAAAGCTCTAGTTACTGAACAAACTATTGCATCATTATTGCTTCAGGGTAATATTTAATTAATTGAAATAATTACTTGTTGAAGTAGTCAATTCTCTTTTCAACCACAGCCACTATTTTGTAGGTATCCAGGGAAATCACAGGTACCCCTCTAACCTCTATGTTACGAGTTGGGAGGGTTCTAAACAGGTTTACACCCTGTAAATGCAACCCCCTGCAATATACAACTTCCCATTCTCTCACCTCTCTCCTTTCCTCCTGAAAAACTTATTGTATTTACTTCCCTGTCGGAAATAGGTTAGATCATGGTTATATCTAAAGAGGATGTTTTCAGTTCCTTTAAACAGCTATCCTTGACATCACTAACCAAATGACGTCACTGATTCAAAATTTGGTCTCGGAAATTGCTAACACCCCCCTCCCCGCGAGCTAGAACATAACATTGTCTAAATGCTATTATTTACTTCCCTGTGAGAAATAGGTTAGATCACGGATATATCTAAAGGGAACGTTTTCAGTTCTAAACAGGTGTTCTTATAACCAAAAATTCAATTAAAACCATTCTAGGGAGGAGCTAACACGCCCTTGCCCAGAGCTTAGACTTATCCATGTCAAAAATGTGCAAAATCGAGGGGGGAATTTTGTACATTTTTTCAGTACAAGTCCGACTCAAATTAATTGTCAACGTAATAATTTTCTTTGCCAATTTGTTTACAAAACCTTGATTTCCAGCTTGTAATACATGAAACCCCCAAATAAACGAGTTCATTTGTACGTAAAAATATTAAATTTCCAAAAATGTTGGTTCCAAAAGAAATTTATCCTGAACAGTGCATATTACAAACTTTGGCTTCACAGCAATCGCTTTGCAATTTGTTCTTCATGGAGACCATTCGATTTTGTGATGACTGGGACGGTGGCGACGTCCTGTAATCTAGCTACTTCGAGGTCACGAATTGTGGATAGTTGTGAGCGATGGTCGGTGGGTGTAGTGTTCTCTTGTGTGGATTAACGTCCGCACTATTGAATACTACTTTAATCCGTAAAGACCATCGTCATAATTAGACCAGTTCGTAATTCAGAGACCGTGGTTCGGATTCCATCGACTGTTGGGCTAATAATTAACAGTCCTGTCTAAGGAACATGTCAGTCTTAGTCAGTAACAAGACTACAAGATCGCGCCACAATCATCTTACACTCAATACTCATTCATACTTGGCTTAAAATACCTACCTTGTGGTATGGTCGCCATTTCAATAATCTAATCTAATCTATGGAATGATAAAGAGATAAATAGGCGAGGTGGAACGAGAGAAAGAGAAGGGAGGAGAGAAATTGACAGTATGGAATAGTTAAGAGAGCAATAACAGAGCAGAAAGAGAGGTAGATAAGGTGTAATGATAGAGGGAAAGGATGGAATTGACAAGGTGCAAGGTGGAACGAGTTGGTAAGCAGGAAGCAGGATCGAAGGTGAAACGTTTCCTTTTGGTTCGCTCCAAAGACCAGTAAAGGCATTCAAGTATGAGATGACAATGACTAGGAACAAAGGACGATGAGGAGTAGAAACAGAGGGTAATTATTCTCACTGAAAAGGGCAAATTCTAATGATGAATTCAACCTCTCCTGTGAACTCAAATCTACAGTGTATGAGCATTGTATTATTTACTAGCAGTGACACGGTACTTTGTCCGGGGTAGGATTCAGTGCAGTTTTAGCGAATTTCCCATAGGGAAGAAGCTATTACCGTAGGGTTCATGGCAAGACTTAAGCTCGGCACTATGTTATTTTTTCTTTTTTAGGTGCCCAAAGGGCAAAACAATAGCCGTTTTTATATATGTGTGTGTCTGTGAACACGATAACTCTCGAAGAAATGGTCCGATCAAGAAAAACTTTGGTAGAGACGTGAATTCTTATGTTTTTGCGTTTTTCATGTGTAATTTTAAAAATATATTTTTTTTCAAATCTCCAACGCTTACCGAGATATACAAAAATCTAAACACAGTACGTTGTATTTTTGGGGCTCTAAAGTTAATCTTATGGAGGATAAGGATTCGCTTCATTTGGTTGATTCATCAATTTAAGAAAGTCATACTTTCAGTGTTCCTCACAGCAGCAAACCTGCGTACTCTTTGCCGTGTTAATCTTATGAAGAATAGGCAAATAGCTCTCATATTTATCGACAGATATTGATAAAACTGAAAAATTTGCTGAGTACGCAGGTCTGCTGCGACGGGGGGTTTTAATTTATATAATGAATTTGACACGGAAGTCTGTCAGTCCAGTCTTGTTGTTCAAAACGAGACTGAAGCGTGAGTTAACGTGCCAAGTGTTCTACGCAGTGGGCGAGTTTACAACACACCCTCGGAACAGCAATAAATATGTTATTATTAAGTGTCACGTTTCAAGGGGGTGGAAGTCAGACCCATAACTATGCTAAAATTCACAAATCAGTCCCTGATATTGTCTATTAAGTCTATTAAGTAACCGGTACTACCAGTGAGTGTCGAATACAACCGTTGTAAGTCAAGGGTGACGTGCATAATAACGCTGAATGGTGTCAGTGATTGTTAAATTTCTCGTAAAACCTTTTAAGCTGTCTATGACGTGCTAGAGTAGGCCACGCGATCGTGCCCAGGGCGAGTCTTGCACACGCGTTACAACTACAGCCAGGCCTATACACTTTTGGACTTACTTTTTTGTGGTTATTATTTTTGCTGAAATATAGTTAATTTTATCCGTCTTTTGAATAAATTTGTGTTAATTGTACTTTTTACAACTGTTGGTACAACCTGGAACTGTTGAAAATGTTTCGGTGAATAAGTAGCCACACCAACTTTCCAAAAGCGAAAACCAAAGCGCAAAAAACTTTAAAAAACATGAATTTATTGTATTTTATTCTTAGTAAGGCCTAATAAAAATATCTGTAAGGTGAAGATTGAGTTCTTAATGACCTTCCTCCTTTTTTCCTAAACCGAAGCTGACATTCCCCCTTTATTCCTACAATAAATGTGCAATTTATTTTCTTAAAAAAGGTATGATGTTTCTCTATTGATTTTCCTGAATTTATTTTGTACATGCATTATTCAAATTAATATTAACATGTCAAAAAATCAGTAGTAATTATTAGGCGTTGGCTTCCAAGAGAAAAAGTCGATTACCAAAAAACAGCAGATTTTGACATCTTTTTTCTGTACTCTTTGTATCTTATTGAAATTTGAGTATGAAGATGGATAGACTTTTTGCATTTCAAAGCTAAATTATTTCGAAAAATTTATGTACAGTAAACATATAAATTCTTACCTTATAAGCGACATATTTTATTCACAGGAGCCTAAACGACTTCCGGTACAGCCTGACTACAGAGAGACTCAGCACTCGTCCCTTCCGTTTCCGGTCATGAGTCCCTAGTTGCCTCTGTAATAAGTTGGCTTGTAATGCAATGATTGGAGTTTAAGTATCCATTTAAAATGGGAAGTGCTACGATAATGGTTTTCAATTTCATTCCAAATTATTGGCTATCAAGATAAATTATTTCGTAAGTTATTCAAAAATAAAATATATTCGTTAATAGGTAAATACCTGGTTGTTAATCAGCCGTAATTATTATATGTACTTCCATGTGGGAAATAGATTAGATCATGGATATGTAAAAGGGGATGTTTTCAGTTCCTCTAAACAGTTGTCGTTATAGCCATATGACGTCACTGTTTCAAATTTTGATCTCGAAAATTGCCAACACCCCCTTTTCCAGAGCTAAGACATATCCATGTCAAAATGTCTAATATTGCTCAAAACTGTGGGTGCTTTTGTTTTTCACGAAGAACCGTTTCAAAAAGGACTTCCTTAGCGGGACAGAAAGACAGACACAAATTGAGATAAGACCCAATCCTGGTGTATAAAAACGTAAAAATAAACAAAAGTATCAAAATTCCAAGTAATGTACAAACGAAACAAATTTTATTTGTATGAACAAAGTAAGTCCCAGTACACATCCTCACATATACCATCCTCATAATTAGACCAATTCGTAATTCAGAGGCTGTGGTTCGGATTCCACGTTAAACTGTAGGTCCCTTAGTTGCAATCGAGTGTTGGGCTATTAATTAACAGTCCTGTCTAAGGAACATGTCAGCCTTAGTCAGTAACAAGACTACAAGATCGCGCCACAATCATCCCACATTCATTTCTCATTCATACTTGGCTTAAAATGCCTACCTGGGTAGATTGCCATTTCAATAATCTAATCATCTAAATTTCATTTAGGCCTATACCTTTTGAGTTCACATTCTGTAAAACGTGAACATGATGTGCTCTTTGTTATTACTTAGTTTCAGACACGCACTCATTGAAACAAAGATTAAAAGTTGAAAGAGGCTGTAAATAAAAAGAATCACTGAGGTGTTTTGATTTGTAATCTCAGACTATGTACAGTACTGTGTACGAAACACCGCAACTGTGATGAGGGATTTCGTAATTTTCTATTGTTTTGTGTTGGTTCAACCTCATCTACAATGCTGTGGATAATGGTACGGGTACATATAACCGTGGATATAGTTGGATAAAGAATAGTAGGGCTATATTTCATAACAAGTAGGTGCCGAAAGTAGGATTTTCCGGTGTACGTTCAAGTTTCACGTGTGAGAATTTCACGAAACAGAGAACGAGAATAATTGCAGCAAGTGCCGGAAACATTACTTTTCGTGCAAGTCATAAACGACAATTTTCATGACGACTCAACATTTTAAACCTTGCACCCGTTTGTAAACTCTCTTGACTTCTCGGGTAGGAGGTTTTTCGTAATACGAGTTTCTGAAGCTTTTTTAATTAAATTTTTAGGAATACTAGACATCTTAGGAGTAATGTAAACCCGCTCTACGCTAAAACATAGCAAATAGCAGCTTGTGCACATTTATGCTTACATTTAAAATAGTTAATTGATAAACTGTGAAAACAGCTGATTACAATTATAAAAATAATTTATACTATCAGTAAGCCCGTCTTTTGTCCGGGTTGTAGGATTCAGTTTAACGAAAAAAGATTATCATACCAAAATGTAAACCTGAAATCCTAAACAAATCAGTTCAAAGAAAATAAATCAATACCCAGCTTTATTATTTAGCATTACTTTACAATTAAACCATTATTATAATTAGTTATACGTTAAAATGGCTTTTTAATATAGTATAATTTAGAAATGGGTTTAAAATCAATGACCAATATATTGATTTGACAGCTGTTTGTTTTTCCTTCTATTAAATCACTTTATACATAACGTATTCTCAAAATTAATGACAAAAGCCATTAGCGCCAACCATTTAGTGTTAAACACTACAAAGACAGCTGATTATTACCAGTAGGTGGTTCATTGTTAATTGAAAGCAAAAATCTATTAATATCGTGTAAAAAGTGGGTTTTTAAATGCTCATGATTTACTTTTTAAAAGGCGGCATACAATTTCAAGCTTTGAAAACCCTTCTCTGGAATGTAGAGAATGCATGAAATAAGTTTCATTGTTATTAGTTCTCCCGTTTTTTCGAAGAAGACGGCGTAAAATGCCTCCTGGAGCGTCACAGACAGACACAAATTGAGATAAGACTTGTTTCGGCTTCTCTAACGCACGAAACGTAAAAATAGCTAAAAAAAATAATAGCTCTGAGCAATGTACAGACAAAACTCTAATTTTATTTATACTGTATAGGTGTAGGATATAAGCCACTAGACACACTATAGTGGGGAAGAAGTAAACTAATTGAGAGCAAGGGAAAGTAAATTTAGGGTAAGGAAAATCAGCTGACCGTCTTGCTCTAAATTAGAACAAGGGAAAGATTTGGCTTCATTGAAATCAGCTGTCGTGGAAAATAGCTAATACCTATGAGGAGTGATAAAAAAATATAATCGAGATCGCAAGCAGCATGCTGGCGTGAGTAGAGCGAATTTCATAGAACTTATGACGTTATTCCCACACAGTAATCGAATAGTACGGAGTATTCAGGTTTGCTACAATGAGGGTTATATCGAGGTTGTTACCTAAGTTATATCACATACCAAACTTTATCAAATTATGTTAATGAGTTCTACAAATTTATCCATTAGCCACAAGAATTACATGGTAAATGAATTCGTAGGTTCGCTGCCATTAGAAACATTAAATTTGTGGTTTGTATGGATGTATTTATAAAACATATCTAGATGGACCTGTATATCAAATTTTGGATCAATAAGTAAATATGTGAGTTATTGATTTCAAGTTATTCTCAAGAAGATTAACATTAGACAAAGTACTGTGTTTACAATTCTGAATATCTCAGTAACCAATTGGTTTAGAACCATAGTTCAAAATTCTGTAATAGGTAATACGGTAATAGCTTATTCCCTATGAAGAATTCGCTAAAATCTAAATACCCCCGCCGCAGAAGACCTACGTACTCAGCAAATTTCCAAATCAAAGCAAAACCAATACAAATTATATATATGACGACTATTGGTTTGGTTTGTAAAGAAGAAAAAATTGCTTATTTGTAATGCTTATTGGGAAATTCGCTCAAAATGAGCTCAATAACGATTGGCACCGAGCTGGCGAGAGTCGCCTTAAACTCAGACGTCCTTCAGTTGAAGAGGCAATATCTCGTCTTAACAACACGACCACTGTCGTGACACTGGAGATTGAACCTTTCATCATAAAAATAAATATTTTAATATCTTTTATAATAGTAATAACAAAAGGTATCAGTGGACTGACACATACTTTCTCCCTTAAGTAAATTTAAAAAATACAATCTATAATAAAACTATCATGTTCTTCAAAGTTTATCTAAATATCATTTAATAATTTATTGTTTCAAAAATAATCATCCCATTTCTGAAAATAAAAACAAGAGAGACAAAGTTAAATTAATTGTTCAAATTGTATGGGGGGAACCCCTCCCCTCCACCGGTGATACCAAGTTTTTTTGAGTTGGTTTTGTTGAGTGATTTGACCCTACGCTTCATACCAAGTTTAATGGAAAATCATGGACTATCAACAAATAAACGCAAAACGTACTCCTCCTCTAACCATAGATTAGATTATTAGAATGACAACCATACCACAAGGTAGGTAATTTAAGCTAAGTATGAATGAGGATTGAGTGTAAGATGATTGTGGCGCGATCTTGTAGTCTTGTTACTGACTAAGGCTGACATGTTCCTTAGACAGGACTGTTAATTAATAGCCCAACAGTAAATGGCAACTAAGGGACCTACAGTTTAATGTGGAGTCCGAACCAGTCTCTGAATTACGAACTGGTCTAATTATGTGGATGGTCTGCGGATTAACGTAGTATTCAATAGTGTGGACGTTAATTGACACAAAAGAACACTACACCCACCGACCATTGCACAAGCAACAACAACTGACTTGAACCCCTATTTTCTATTTCAACCCTCACCCTACAGACATTTTCAAACTCTCCCCTCCCATTTATCACCTCAACTCCAGACGTTTACTTCCAAACAACTAAACTTGAGCTTTCAGGTCTAAGAGACGTTTTAAAAATTTTTTGAATATTTTTTCAGTAATATTTTACGTAAATCCATACCGTATATTGTAATAATTTCAGTGTTTTTGTGTACAAGAGGTTTCGGAATATATGGCAGAAAGTTGAAACATGGCAGAAATCATGTCACAGCATAAGTCAATCGGATGGTAAATTTTGTCATGGATATGTATAATCTCTGGATGTGAGGGTGTGCAAACAATTCCAAGACACGTAAATTGTAAAGGAAGTGACGTCATATGGTTATAATACACATTAGACAGTACTGAATCTTGTAAAACTCTTTAGGTGTAAAAAGTTAAGATTTCTGCATTGTTTACATTTTTACATTGGTAGAAAACACGCTACAATGACGGTAAGTTGAACGAATTACAAAAAACACGTATTTCAAACAATAACAAAAATAAAATTAAAATAATTGCAACAGGATATAGCCTCACAAAAGGCAGGTGTATTTTGTTAATTACTTCAATTAATACTTATCATTTATACCTGAAATCCTATTGCAACTGTCATAGAAAAGTCCATGCCATAGATTTTTACCCTTACCTACTGTTACATATAAGTAAATAATAACTAGTTTGATCATAATTAATCATGACGTTACTGTCCATATGACGTAACAAACCAAATGACGTCACTGTTTCAAATTTTGGTCTCGCAAATTACCAACTCCCCCCAGAGCTAAGACATATACATGTCTATCTATATAAATAAAATTAGAGTTTTGTCTGTAAATTGCTCAGAATTATACGTATATTTTTACGTTTCGTGCAATAGGGAAGCCGAAACAAATCTTATCTCAATTTGTGTCTGTGACGCTCCAGGAGGCATTTTACGCTATCTTCTACGAAAAAACGGGAGAACCGATAACAATGAAACTTATTTCATGCATTCTCTACATTCCAGAGAAAGTTTTTCAATTCTTGAAACTGTCAACCGCCCCTTAAAAAGTAAATAACGAGCATTTAAAACCCCACTTTTTACACGATATTGGTCGCATTTTGCTTCGGTTTTCAATGAATAACCTACCGGTAATAATCAGCTGCGTTTGTAGTTTAATGGTTTAATAGAAATAAAAACAAACAGCTGTCAAATTAAAATTAGTTTATATTAGTCATTGATGTTAAACTCATTTCGAAAACAATAGTTATACATTAAAAATTTATTTTAACGTATAACTAATAATTATAACAATGGTATAAAAGTATAAAGGTTCTGATCTATTTAATTGTACAGTAGTACCACATAAGCTGGGTATTGATTTATTTTCTTTGTATTGATTTGTTTAGGATTTCAGGTTTACATTCCGGTATGGTAATCTTTCTTCTTTAAACTGAATCCTACAGCCCGTACAAGGACGGGCTTACCGCTAGTAATTAATACAAATCACTTGTGATGAATTCCTCAAAATACATTAGGTAATTCGTTAATAGCTTGATTCAAACAGCACTAGGCCTATCTCAAACTTGCGTCTGTGGCGTTATCAGCGCGAAATGTGTTTGTCAAGACGTTCCTAAACCTGAGATCTGTCAAATTCCAAAAGTCAAAGTCGAGATTCTGATCAGCCTCAGTCGTCTCAAGTAAATTACACTATCTCAACTTGTACGACACGCTAAATGTACGCATTTCAACAATTATCACTGACGTTGGTTTTTCACAATTAAGGGGATTTGCTAACCGTAAAACATGTTTTTTCTTTTTTATCTGGTAATATTTGGCAGTTAGTTTTGTATCTCAAAATACCTTACAATGAAATGAAAAATAGTTTAGAATCTTATATATTTAATACACTAGGCCTATTTTTGTGATAATTTTTTTGGAGCGGTGGTGCTACCAATCACCATGTCCAAGGTGTCGTTATAAAGGTCTTAGCATGTAGTTTTGCCATCATGTAAAAAAATTTGGAAGTTCACCGTGGACATGGAAAACAATGGGGTCAACGTCGCAATTTCCCCATAAGCTCAGGGCCAATATTTGGGTAAGGTTGGAGTAGTTCTCCCAGAATCGGTGTTTGGTCACGGCTAACTGTATGTCGCAGCAAGTAGAGCCCGATCATTTGATGAACTCATTTGATGAAAGTCTATATAAAAGATGGACAACACCAAGGCCGACTTCGTCGAGACAACCGTATTTATACTCGGAATATTGTTTATAGAGAAATTTTATAAGGTTTATTAATAAAATATTTTTTTATCAAAATTAAATTGACTTGATTTTTTTAATAGCAACACCTAAGATTGACTGCCAACACGCATTGGTGGACAGATTGTCTCCTTGACAGCGCACGATTTCGTGCGCCAGTTACGCTGGTTTTTATTTAATTTATGATAACAAAAAAATGTATTTTTTCTAAAAAAGTGTTATTTTTTCAAATTTATGTTTTGTAAAAAATACTCACTCAAAATTGATCATTTTCGTATCAAATTGAAGGTATTTAAGTAAACTGAAAAATTCATGTACCGGTACTTTCATCTATTTTCATCATTGTGTTTTTAAAGAAAGTAAGTATTTCATTTGCAGAAAACCAATAGTAGTCTATACAATAACATTTAAAATAGAAGAAATCGTTTAATATATCATTGTTAATAAGTATTAAAAGATTCATCCACCTAATCTTTAAGGATCTCTTGGCATATCAAGTTGAAGTCTGAAACCCTAGAAAAAATTTAATTTCGGTTAATCGACACTTTGCACTATGAGCTTAGGTGGATGTGATTTTTAAAGGTTAGAGAAAACTTAAATTATTAAGTAGCATTTCAAAGTGTACATTTTCTAATTTAGCAAAAATAAAGTATAGACTATATTTAGAAGGAATAATTTACTTCAATTTACATCCATTTTCAAGTAGCAAATCCCCTTAACCAAAATAAAAACTTATTAAATGATAAACAAATCTATAAACCGTGTAAATCAAATTATACTTCAATTATGTAGTGCTTTGGCTTTTGGGGGGTCACATAACAGAAAGAAATCGATACCGGATTTATGTCTTACCATGAGAATTGCGGTGATTGCCTAATTTTCTATAGGAAACTTGCTCAAATGCAACTCGTTCAATGAGTAAATTCAGTTGTAGAATTGTTTCTCGGAATTTTTTTGTACGGAATTGTCAAAGACATATTCGCGTTCTTCTTAGTATATCGATAGAAAATGCAGAAAGGTTTGTGCAACATTGGGTTGTATGAACAACATGTGTTCATACTGAAAACATGTCAATTCTATTTCAGTCTGGAAGACTATTATTTCTTAAATGAAGGTGGAATTTCCGTGTTGAAAACAATTATAAGAGGTTAAGTTTGATCTGGATTGTTGTACAGCAAATACTTCCTTCAATAAAGAATGGCCATTGAGTAAAGAGATTCCAAAAATAAGTTATCCGTAAAAGAATGTTAAAGAAATGCGATTGATTGGGACAACAAAATCGAAAGGACGATTTCCACTTGGATTATGGGCTGGTATTTTATTAGTTCGGCTGAACAAGTATTAGAACAAATTGGTTAGAAAACCTGGAAAGGTATAGTCTATTAAGCCTATCCACTTTCAGTAAATATTTAACTTTTTATTTAATTATAACTAGCAGTAAGCCCGTCCTTTGTACGGTTTGTAGGATTTAGTTTAAAGAAGGTAGATTATCATACCAAAATGTAAACCTGAAAAACTAATTAAATAGATTAGAACATCTATACCATTATTATAATTAGTTATACGTTAAAATAACTTTTTAATATGTAGTATGATTTCGAAATGGGTTTAAAATCAATGACCAATATAAAGTAATATTGATTTGACAGCTGTTTGTTTTTATTTCTATTAAATCTTTAAACTACAAAGTCAGCTGATTATTACCAGCTGATTCATTGAAAACTGAATCAAAATGCGAGTAATATCGCGTAAAAGTGGGTTTTTAAATGCTCGTTATTTACTTTTCAAGGGATGGCGGGCGATTTCAAGCATTTATAAACCTTCTCTGGAATGTAGAGAATACATGAAATAATTTTCATTGTAATCAGTTCTCCCGTTTTTTCGGAGAAGACGGCGTAAAATGCCTCCTGGAGCGTCACAGACAAACAGACAAAAATTGAGATAAGACCGGTTTCGGCTTCTCTAACGCACAAAAAGTAAAAATAACTAAAAAAATGAATAATTCTGAGCAATGTACAGACAAAACTCTAATTTTATTTATATAGATATCTTATTGTTATCTTAATTGTATTTTGAAATCGTATTAATAGTTTAGTTAAAGGTATCCATCATCATTAAGAAATTCTCATTATATCCTCCCTCATTACCCAGCTTAATTTTGCTGAGCATTGCCTAATGGGCTATATATATATTTACTATCAAAAGAACCTTTATTGTTTCAATATATATAAATAAAATTAGAATTTTGTCTGTACATTTCTCAGAGTAATTCATTTTTTAGTTATATTTACGTTTCGTCCGGTAGAGAAGCCGAAACAAGTCTTATCTCAGTTTTGTGTCTGTTTATCTGTCGTCACATAGACATGCACTGTGATGCTTCCTGGAGAGTCACAGGAAGCATTTTACGACGTCTTCTCCGAAAAAACGGGAGAACTGATAACAATGAAACTTATTCCATGCATTCTCTACATTCCAGAGAATGTTTTTCAATTGTCCGCCGCCTCTTTAAAAGTATATTAAAAGCATTTAAAACCCCACTTTTACGCAATATTAGTCGCATTTTGATTTTAGTTTTCAATTAATCACCTACTGGTAATAATGTAGTTTAATGCTGTCTTTGCAGTTTAATGATTTAATAGAAATAAAACAAACAGCTGTCAAATTAAAATCAATAGTCTATTAGTTAGTTTATATTGATCATTGATTTTAAACTCATTTCGAAATCATACTATATTAAAAAGTTATTTTAACATATAAATAATTTTAATAATGGTATAAAAGTTTTCTAATCTATTTAACTGTAAAGTAATGCTAAATAATAAATATGATATTTATTTATTTACTTTGTATTGATTTGTTTAGGATTTCAGGTTTACATTTTGGTATGACAATCGTTCTTCTTTAAACTGAATCCTACAACCCGTACAAAGGACGGGCTTACCCATAAAAAACGGCGTCAGAGATTTATTCGGGCCACAAGAGCTAGTCGGGTGGCCTGAACGTCGAGTGCGCCACTGTCGTTGTCGGTAATACAGTACGGTAGCGGGTGGCCCGAATTGAGGGATTTTATATGTTTATATGTTGTTGTATTGTCTCTGCTATGAATCACTTATATTATGTTTAGAAGTGAAATATAACATTTTTCACACATAGAATGATTCTTTAAGTGTATACATTTTTCAAATGAAAATAATTACGAAGTCTTTTTTGTTGATTTGGAAGAAAAGTTGTCCCTACTACAAACGATTGATTCCTATTGTAGACCTTAAAGCCGCATGGGTCTACTAGTTATATTTCAAAGCATCATACTAGAGAGGAACGGATTATAAAAGATTATAAAAACTTTACAATCCGTTTATCTCTAATTACACATATTATTATAACATTATTTATTATAGTTATACATGTTATATCGTTACTATTAATGAGGGCACTATGATGTTGGTGTAGTGGAGACACTGTTCAAATGTGTGAAGGAGAGGAAGCTACTAAATATTGTTTTACTTCTGTTCTATATTGGTTGAACTGAATGTAAACAAATATTACATTCTAATGTAATTTATGTAGTATCTTAATCATCAAATGCAATTTGTAAAATTGTGATATATCTATAAAATGGCAGAACCAGGCGAAAAGAAGGAAGAAGAATCAAAGAAAATAGTACACACCTATCCTCTTGTCAGAGTGAGTTATTTTGAGAGTATGAAACTATTAATTATTATTGTGTGTCAAATGTGAAGTTGGGCATTCTGTTGCAGGTTGAAGTATTTGTATAGTCCTATTCCCTAATTAAATAGAGTAGGATTAAACTGTTTAAATTCTCCATTAAATACTTCTGCCTGAAATTCTGTTAGATCATTTGTATGATGAAATGATTGAACCAATTTAATGCTCTCAATGCAGGTTGATTATTATTCAAAGGATAACCAAAGAAATATTACTTGTAAACTAATTGTACATCTTATAGCCAAGTAATCTCTTTCTACAACTAGGCACAGTGGCCGAATTGGTTAGAGTGCTACACTGACAAGTGTAATGTTGCCATTAGCCATTCGGATTTGTGCTAGGGTTTGAATCCAGATGCTGAGCAATCCCAATTTGGCTTGCAAATGTGTGGTATAGTGGAGAGTGCCTTAAATAAATGGTGGCCAACTTGGGTGGAAGTCGATGGCATTTGTAGGCTTAATTAGGATTGCAGTGGAAGCCTTAGTCAGTAACAAGACTACAAGATCGCGCCACAATCATCCTACATTCATTCCTCATTCATACTTTCAGTTAAAAGTATAAAGTACCTGTTTTGCTTTTGTGGTTAGTGGTTATAAGGGGAGGCTTAAAATTAGAAGTCTTCTATATTATTTCATTTCCATAAAAATCCTCACATGAGTTTGACAACTGTGTCAACGGTAGCTCACTCGACACTTATATTGGCCATTAAGCCTTAGTGTCCCTACACAGTATTTGGTCTCTCAAAATATATTTTTGGAAGTGTACAAGCAATCCAGTTACATTATTGAAGATCTATAGGGATAGGGTAACGCATGGAAATCCTAATCTCTAAACAGAATTGGTTAGCTGGCCTAATTGGGTCTAAGGTTATATTAGTTGTTCTTTGGGCTATTTATTAATGATCCTGTCAAATTAATCATCTAGTATTGGTTAGTATGCAAAAGGAAATCGGTCAGTTATCAAACGGTGATGCTCATCATAAGTACATGTTCCTCATATTGCCCTTATAATATGAAAATCTTTGCTTTCAAATTTCATACGTAAAATAATTTAAAGCTGAAGTGAGCTGTTAAATTTGTTCAGTGGGTATGTTTTAAAGAAAATTGGCTTGAATAGTTAATCAATGGTTTTAAATTTATTTTCTCCTTAAATCTTCAAGTTGGTTGTTTGAATTATTTCAGAATTGTGACATGGGAGATGAAATGAAGACGGAAGCGATGGAATTGTGTGTAACTGCGTGTGAAAAACATGCAGCCAACAATGAGGTAACTATATTAGACACAGTTTTGTCGTTGGTAAATTCTTTTGGATGCCATTTGTTTGCATAAAAATATATGAAATTAAGAGGGCTCCATTTGAACTGAATAATTAAACAAATCACTGAACAAATATATATTGCTCTTATTAACTCATCCTAGTACAGAAAAAAAACTTCAGTGCTGATTAACGTATGTTATTGTTGCTCCGGTTGATCCGATTTTGTCTGAAAATCATCAGTGTTGACCTTAAAAAAGTAGGCCACTTTTAGCATTTGAATGTGAAATCATAATACTCTACTATAAAGTCAGGATATAAAAAGGATGATAACTATTTTGTGACTAAAAAGGATGATTTTTCTGTGACTGGACCAATTAAGGTAAGTCTAAACTCGGTCAATTGTGGTAACCAATATGTTGCACTAATTTTATTCTTCTATTTTTTTATTTTTGTTACAGGCGGCTGCTAGAATGATAAAAGAAATGATGGATAAAAAATTTGGTCCATCCTGGCATGCTGTGGTAGGGGAAGGGTATGGATTTGAGATCTCTTATGAATGTAAAAGCCTTCTTTATATGTTTTTTGGCGGAAATGTCGCCATTTGTATATGGAAATGCTCATAACAGCAATTATCTCTAATGCCAAAGCTCACCGTTTCAGTATTAGTATTTTTAATAATATATTAATTTGTTGTTACAAATATTTTACAATCGTTTGTAATTAATTTTTGCTTTGTTTGTCTCGCCAATATACTTGTATTGGGATATGTGATAGAATTTCATTAATTTAGACAAAAGCTTAATCTAACTTGTGATTTAATTATATATTTAAATGATTTGAAATAATAAACCATTAATACTATTATAAGAATAATAGTATAGGACATTAATAACAATTAACATGTGGCTAATAAGGTGCTCAAACACATCACACATTTTAAAAGAATTCTTCATAAAAGTATAGAATATAAAGTTTACATTATATTTCCAATAACAAGAGATATATTTTTTAGATAAAATAAGCTTTCTTGCGTTTATTTTTATTTCATAACACTGATATTAGCTACTTTCTTGAAGCGTGTACTGATTAGAATTGTGAACTTCACTTCAAATGTTATTTATTCATATATCTAGGATGGTCATTAAGTTTAATCTTATTTGGTTTTGAGGTTTGAACTTAATACCCCTCAGTGAATGATTGTACAGTATTATGCAGCCAAAATCACCAGTGACATATGTCAATAACCAAAGCAGCTGAGATGAAAAATCCAAATCCTGATAAATTACCAAACAGATGGTGGCCTATGACTCCAAATTTACTGTAAAATTGTTGAAATGGTTCACTACTGGAACACAGACAAATTCTAATAACATAAAACCAAATTCTAAATTTTAAGCTTATAATAATCGTTCAAATTTGTGTAAACTGGAAAATAAAATCACTTGTAAAATTAAATAAGTTTGAAAAACACTCATGCATAACTTAATTTAAGTCAAATAGTTTTAAAACCAATGTATTTCAATATTACCATTTAATATTTTGTAGACTTTAAATTTATTGCCACTTAATGAAATACATAGGCTGATGCAAAATATGTATATAAAATAATAAAGATAATTATGTCAAAACAGCTTTTAATTCTTATTTAATGGGTAAATATTCCGAACACAGTATTCTACCAATCTGTATCAAATGGATTTTGGACTTTTTGCATTTTCTTACAACTTTTTAAAAATGTTTCTGTCGCGGAAGAACCCAATTTTGAGGTTTCGTTCATACGAAACGTCAAAATTGACAGAAAATCCCTGATCCCGTAAAATAATATCCCTGATTCCCAAATATTTCCCGTTTCCCCGGCTCAGAAACCAGATGCCTGCCGACCTCAATGTTGACTGGATGTTACAGAGTTTCGTATTTCGGTCTAAAAAACATTAGAAAACGCCGGAAAAACTGTGTTCCGTGGTGTTTTTATTCTTATTCATGTTATTAGAGAGTGAAATAAGTGTAATAAGAGTTATTACACTTATCCCGCCCAGAACCCCGATCACCTAGCTAGACGGTATGGTTTGAGAGTGTCATAATGCAGCCTAAAATCTTACGAAACGTCAAAATTGGGTTCATCCGCGGACAGAAATATTGTTAAAAGGTTGTTAGAAAGTGCAAAATGTAAGTCTAAGATCGATTTGATATAGATTGGTAGAATACTGTGTTCAGAATATTTACCATTTAATGTTTATTAATAAACAATATTTTTAAAATCCACAACCAGTGTGGCTGGAATACAAAGCCTCTGGTTTATATATTGAAATTTCATTTTCAATTTAGACTCTGACAGTGTTGGCCTATTTCTAGTCTCTATATCCCTAGATAGTTGTAGGCCTGTGTCAATTTGAAGTTGAAAAGTTAGTATTCTATTGTATTTAACAGTGCCATGGACTTTCTTTATTTTTGTCCTTACTATTTTTACTGTCATACATAAAAAATAGTTGATGTCATGCTGTGAAGTTTTTAACTAAAATATTATTTAAATAATTAAGTTTGATTTATTGTCTGTTTTACAGTCAATAGGCTACATTGGTGTTGGCCATATTGTTTTAAGAAATGAAATTAAGAAGACATGGTATATTTTTTTTATTTTTGGTGTATTCAGTTTATTCTTATTTGTATTAAATGAACTTAAAAAGTCAAGTACACCTATATCAAAGTACGAGTTCGTCTCAGTTTCCAGAGGAGATCGTTATTAATTATGTTTTTTTTTACAAAATTAAACTTATTAAGGTATTGACACTAGATATTAACTTATTATATACTTGAAATTTTCAATATTATATTTTAAGATGTTGCCTATTTCTTAAAAATCGAAAGCTACGACCATATTTAATGTAAATATACATAAAATGTAGGAAACTGTTGACATTCCCAGTTAAGAAAATAGTGTTGAATTTTATCTTTGACGACTAAAATTATAATTTAGTGACCGCATTTTCTCTGTTAAGTTAACTGATATATTTAATATTTAATAACTGGTATTGTTTGTTAATATTTGTTCTTCGTGACTTGGTGTTGATATATTTTATCATAATGTGAATGTGTCAGCACGTTGTCAATTTTACTTTGATCAATTAAGATCACAGAGTCTTGGGTTTCTTCTGTATATTTGTGTTTTCTTTAATTTATAGTTTGTTAATGTTTTTCTTTTCATAGTTTAATGCCAGATCTGATGTTACCATAATATTTTGTTTAGAACTCATTATTTAATATGACATATTTTCTATTATTATAAGTTTTCTTGCTTTAATACTTAAATGTTTATAAATCAAAAAGATTTCTATAAGAGTGTCATCTTTGTAAGCCTGTTAAATGTCATATTTTAGTGCTAATACTCAACAGCTTATTGCAATCACTCACTCTTATTCATACTGGTGACTAACATTATACAAAATGTTGTTTAACTTGATCTCTCCATCCTCTATTTACTTTTTCAGCAAATTTACTTTAGGAAATTAAGCTATTATTTATGGCAAAATAGATTGTACTAGTAGACACATGACCACTTTGTTATGATACATTTTTCCAATCATTTAAATTGAAAAATCCTCTTTATAGTTTCTCATGACAGAAACCCTTATTTATTGCCTTTACGTTATTCTTATGGATAATAAGTCAATTTACATTACTCCGCTAAATACTTTAATCAAATGTTTTTGTGGCTTCAACTAGTTCATGACAATTGTAGCGAATTGCCATACTTGCACCTAATATAATTTCAATAGAAGACAGAAATACTGTAATTGATCTACAAATAGATCAGTTATGATGAAGTGTGGTATGTAGAAAAGAATTGATAGAGCAACAGATATGTACTAATTATGCAGGTCTGCTTCAATGTAGTTTTTTTAAATAACATGGGTTTGATTTTTAAAAATTTCAACCACAGAAGAGGGATGTTTCATAGAAAGATGTATTTTATTTTTTACTTTTTGGTCTATTTATTTTGTAAATTCAGTTTAAAAACATACTTGCAATTTTTGATGGGAAGGAACGTAAAATCTCACAAAGAATGTCTGATAATATTTGTCAGCTGTTAACCGATGGGGTTTTAGCTCAGAAGTAAAATGTTAGGCCAGTAAGGGAATATTACCTGGATTAAAACAATTGGTGGGTGAGTCCTGTCAGATCTTGAGCAGTCACATCTAGGCTAGCCTATGTGACTAATGCCGCTACGGTACCTGATTGTATTTAATTCACCTCGGTAGCCATAAGGCCTAGGTGAGCAGTAAAGGTTTTAAAGTAAATAATAGCATATAATATCAAAGTTGTGATGTGCAAGCACCATTAATTTTTTGACCAAAAATACCTAGTTAAAAGGGTAATTTTTGACATGGATATGTCTTAGCTCGGGGGGGGCGTGATTTGTAAGGTGTAAAATATGTAACAGGTTTCCATAGAAACTACCAGAGTAGTGTATTGAATTTTTAATAAAAAAGAATAAGAACAGCTGTTTACATGAACTGAAAACAGTCTCTTTAGACATATCCATGATCTATTTCCCACAGGGAAGTAAATACAAGATGTTTAATGTCATATTAACAATGAGATGGAAAAGGTAGGTGAGAGACCGCAGTGAGAAGTTTATTTTCACCTTCCCCAAAGACAATTAAAATACAAAATTAATAATTAATCAAATCCTATTCATGATCATCACCTATAACAACAAAACAGATTTTGTTTGTAATTTTGATTGTTGTTTCTTTGTTCATCATAATTCGTAGAAGCCTTGGTAAGATATTTATTACAGTATTAAGAATTATCAACAGTATTATATTTAGTAGCTGATTAATGTGTTAAGGCATGTAATGCAGTAGTATTCTATTTATTTTAGCTCTTGTGAAATATTTTACAAACTGTATTAATTAATATTGTGCTACGTAACTGTTGTGTGATAATTTAAAGTTCAGTATTATTGCCTGTGTATACAAATATTTATATATTGAATTTTAGTCGTAAAATGAGTGCTTTGTTTTTACTTTTATGGTTGTGCTTTATATTTTTTTATTATATATTGTACATAAGTCACAAATTCTGGTTTACATTATTCACCTGGAAAAGACCTTAATAATAAGACTTAGAAGATTTTTAAATAGTTATGCTAATTTATATTTTGTATAAGTGTTGCTGCACCGATTGGATAGTTGTGAGCGATGGTCGATGGATGTAATCTTCTCTTGTGTGGGTTTACGTCTGCACTATTGAATACCACGTTAATATGCAAAGACCATTCTCATAATTAGACCAGTTCAAAATTCAGAAGCAGTGATTCGGTCTTCATGTTAAACTATTGGGCCTATTAAGTCTATTAATAAACAGTTCTGTCTAAGGAACATGTCTGCCTAAGTCAGTAATAAGACTACAAGATCACACCACAATCATCCTACACTCATTCCTCATTCATACTTGGCTTAAAATACCTACCGGGGTAGGTTGTCATTTCAGTTGCTCACTAAGAAAAAAATAATCAGGTTCTTAATATAAAAGCTCTATAGGTAAAAAAAGCCCAAGTATTTAAAGCCACAGATCTGAGTTGGTTTTGTAACTTAACAAGTGTTTATTAATTCAGAGGCAAAAATTGTAGATTGGTTCCCATGTTTAACTGAACATCTCTTAGAGGCCATTGGCTGGAGCTATTAATTAACTCTCCTATCTAAGGAACATACAGGGTGTCCCATATGTAAAGTGTCAAACTCTGTCAAAATAAAAAGAAAAAGCATAATAATTTTTTTTTTCGAAAAAGCTATGTTTACCAGATTACCAAAATTTTGTATTTTTACAAAATAATTTATATCTCAAGAACGGTTTGACCGATTGGGTTCATACCTGTCATGGTTCTTACTTTTATCAAGACCTAATTAATAAAAAATAACCAGCTTAGTTTAATAACACATTTCAAAATGGCGGCAATTTAAATAATGTTAAATACAAATTACTACAAAACTGATACTTTCATCAAAAATTCAGTTAAGCTTTATTTTAGCCATTTCCATTACAAATAGAATGGTATAGCTGTCAAAAGAAAGGGACTACGGATACCACCACAGCATCAAAAATAGGTCTCCCTACCTTAATTATGAACTTTTCTAAAAGTGAAACAATTTTTTCAGTTCACCTTCATATTTGATATTTAAAGTTTACGTTGTATAGTATACAAGATATATTTAATGTCTCAAATTAACCATTTTCCCTAGTAATAAATCTTTAATTTTTCACTCCCCACTACCACTAGCTTTGAAACCCATTTGGTTGTGTATTCTTTACTACTCAAAAAGAATATAAGGAAGATATACAAAGAGGTTAATTAATTTAAGTTAGACTGAACTTTAACTTGTTTTATTATATTATTAACACTGAAATTTTATATAACGAAATATACCATAGCGATCAAAACATACCAGAATAAAACTCATGCAATAAATGATCATCATCAAAATTCACTCAGTTCATAAACCATTAAAACATCAAATCATACTTTGAACATGATAGCTGATACAACCTTTTTTCATTGAAACACAACTTGACTTAATTATATCTAAATTTTGGATAATGTATAGTACAAAAAATAACTCTGCACTAAATACAGAACACTAATATCAAAAAAATAAAAGCAAAATAATTTTAACATGCAAATAAAACAGTTTATAGTTTAAAACTACACTAAAACAATAAATTCGATAACATTAGCAGAAATAGGCTATTTAATGGACACAGTTTCGTTAGTATGTTTACATGTCATATAAATTTTATGTACACTAATTTCCTTATAAATGAGTCGAGGAAGAAAATGCTTTCCTGAACATCCATTCTTTTAAAAATTACTGCTACGTTAATGTGATAATATGTTTACTGCAACACATGTGCGTTTTTATTTATAATAATTACAATATATATTTGCAATAAACAAGTGACACGTCGTAGGATGAGTAATCGATCATTAACCTTACTGGTAGTTTGGTTGCGTATAGAAAATTTAGGTACTAATCTACAATAAACTTAATTTTAAATTTAACATCCTGGGAAAGACCTACGTTAATTTTACACTGTGATCAAAGAACTCAATTTCTATTATATTTTACCGTGGTTCGTACAGCCAACTATTTCAGAAATTATTCTTCTGATAGTGTCAAGTGTTATTCAAGTTATATAATTAAAAAAATTATACTAAAAGCTGATGACCACTGTTACATATTTTTATATATTTATCCAAGGAGTATAAGAACATACGCACCCAAATACATGTGCTGAAAATTTAAATTAAATGCACAATTCTTATTTTAGTCGGTCCTTAATTTCTAAAATAATCGTTTTCGGTTAAACACAGATTATGAAAAAAGTAATAGATTTCATTTCGTTACCTAAAAGCATTGGTCTCTAATAAAATCAATATAAAAGAATTATCATCTTTCAATACAACCCGATTCAGTAATAAATAAGTCACATAACCTCAACAAAGAACGCCTCCAACCTAACCTAACCGATTACTTGGTACTTTGTATTTGTAGATTTGCTCGAAGGTTCCTTAAAGGCTATTCCACACATCATGTAGCGTACGGGGTTGGATGGATGTTTTTCAAACATCTAGCCATAAACCATTGCAGACCGCAATCGTCAAGGTCGTCATCCACATTTCCCCTTACTATCCATCAGCGTGTTTTACCAACGCCAGGATATTCGTTACGGTGGTTCAGCTATTCAAGCAGCATTGAGGACGATTTACAATTTACAATTTGACAACAAATTATTTTTAAGACCTAATCAGACCACATTTCAATGAACTTCTAACAATGGTTAATGGTAACGGTAGAAAAATTGCAGAAACTACAGACCCATACATGCATGGCTGTGCAGTGTGAACTTTACATTGAGAGCACATTCGCAGATGAAATTCATTTTAGCCACATATGAGACTACATTGCTGCATTTTATGTATGATCTGCCATAAATTTTGCTTAGTGTTTTCGCTTAGTGCTCGCACTTTAGCAATACACGCTAAACGCAATCCTGCAGTAAACATGTTAATCAATATTGTGAAAAAGTTGAAATGAACCGTACTACAGCATGCATGTGCAGTGTGAATGACTTAACTTTTCTTCAGTCATATAGCTATTGATCATAAATACCATCATTGATTGTAAAATTTTATGTAGATCTGTAAATATTATATTTTGCTTATTAATAAATTACTATTAATCTAGTGCTCGCACTTTAGCAATAACTAAACGCATAGTATAAAAGTAATCATATCATGAAAAGCGTACATTGTGAATAAATAATATATTATCACTTACGAAAAGTTGGATGAAAAACTTTTCCTTCCATTTGAGTAACTAATTTTTATAGGCCTATTGATACATAAATACCATAAACATTGATTTAAGTAAAATTTTATTTAGCATCTGTGGAATATATATTATATTTTACTTATTAACATATTTTTATGTTTCATTCTAATTTCTTAACTAAATGTACATAAAATATGTAAAAAAGTAAAAAATAAAAATGAAATGAAATTTCAGTGATGATGAAAATAAATAATAAGATAAAACTTGAAGAAGTATCAAACTTTTTGTTTCTTTTTTTACTGATAACTGCTACACCCTCTGAATAAAAGGTATATTTGTGCAATATTCTTTGGAACAGTCTATACAGATACAAAATAATAAAAAAAATTAAATGAAGTTCAGTACATTTGATGAAAATAAATAATAATAGGATAAAACTTGAAGAAGTATCAAACTTTTTGTTTCTTTTTTTACTGATAACTACAACTATACCCTCTGAATAAAAGGTATAATTGTGCAATATTTGAGTGGATAAATATGTAGATTAAAAATAGTTAATCCAGTACATTAAATCCCAGAGACCAATATAAATAGGCAAACTTATTTTGGTCCCATTCACAATTAGTATGGCTGGGTATAAATTGGAGTAGCAAAATATAAAGCTAATGTCCAACATCAATTCTATATGGGTGTCAGTAATACAAACAAATTAAATTAAAAGGCAACATTATTCGAGGACTGTTTGCATTAAATCCCAACTATTACTAAGATCTTCCATATTCAGCTTAATAGTATGACAAGCCTGATTAATTTTGATTCTCTATTAATGTACCCACTTTCCCTTACTTAACTTGTTACTAAATGCCACAGGAATGACTGACAGCGGCACTTGTAGAAAGGAACTTGGCGAAACGCCTGTAATCAAAACATATCATAGGATCTTAGTAAGTATAACGTCATTGGTAAGAAAGATGGTTAGTTTACGCTTTACCTGGTCTCACGCATCATGACTGCATTGATCAATTTTTTTTAGAACAACAAACCTTATTCGACATTCTGAATAAGGTTCTTTGTTCTCATAATTTTATTATGTTTAAAAGTAGGTGGAGTAGGAAAAGATCGAGGTTGTCGGATAATTAGGATACCATTTTCTTCCTGGTTCCACACTTTTAGAGTCACTTTAATTTTACAAATTTTAATTGCCAAACCAAATTTAATCTTTTTAATCTGATTTTTTTCCAAATGGTGCAATAAGAGTGAAATAAGATCGCAAGTGAATACAATCATGCGATAGAATTTTTCTCATTATTCCTCTATGTTTTCTTTCTGAAAATGTTTTGTTGCTAACCTATAGAAATCAAGAAGGTGAAGAAAATAAATAAAATATATTTAGGATTATTTTTATTGGCTAAAGCCGTATCTTGGTGGGAAGGAGCATTCACCGAGGTGGTCCATAACTCACCTGTGGTGACAAGCAGTTGAGGTTTTTCTTAAACAGAAAAAACTAGTGAAACAAGGGGAATGCCTTGCAGCCAATATTGCATTATAAAAATATGCTCTATGCATTTAGTTTTTAGTTAAAAGTTCATAGCCTAAGCTTACCTAATGAGTGGAGGGAGCGTCCCACCGCAGATGGACCTCGGGAGTGAGATTGATTATATGAACGTGAACTGCCTGATTCTTCTCAAACTTGGGAGGGATTGGACACAGACGATATTCCACCTCATCTCCAGGCAGCGGAACATATTCACCTTCAATACTGAAAGTTTGACAATGTGTTAAGTAACTGGATTAAACATATAATTACTCAAGATGGTAATGGATTTACAGTAGCTAACTTATCTTATGGATTTGCAATGACAAAATGTTCCCCACATACTAAAAATGATGGTACTGGTAGCAGTGGCGGCTCGCCTATAAGGACTCTCGGACGCCCCACCCCCCAAAGATTCGAAAAAGGAAAAAATAATTAAATACTTATTTACTTATAACTATAGATCCATCTAACCAAAATGTTGTAACAGTCGTATACAACGAAATTATAGTGGGAAAACATACAAAAATAGCGTGAAAAGTTTGTATTTGTAGCTGTGGGGCGCTCGCCAGAACGTCCGAATCTATCACAATGCATCTATATGAAGAGAGGTAGTGGTGGGGGTGGCTGGTGCTATGACACGTCTAAGCGTATCTCTTATGGAAGTCTTGGGACGCCGTCCGCGCATGCGTAGAGTAACATCTGTGGCGAGTTGACAGTTGAATGCCGCGCGCCGGTTGTCTGTTTGTTTTTGTGTGTAAAAGAGGTTATGTTTGTGTTGATCTAACTAAGTAGTGTAGTTTTGGTACACAGTTAACAGTAAGTTAACTATGTACAGAAAAGTAACTATGTACAGTTAACAGTAAGTTAACTATGTATCTGAAAACAATGCTTCTACATTAACAAAGCTCGCGAATTCTAGAAGTGTTTGTTGTCTAGAGGAGGTAATCATTGCGAATATATTTTTTGTTAAGAACATCTTATGTTTGCAAAACAAACAACAGTAGTGTATTGCAGGTACATCCGCGTGAAAAATGAAGGCGCTAATATGTTTAGTTAGGTATTTACGTCTTTATTTACAAAATATCGCAACAAACAAAGGTTTTTTCATTATATTTTATCCATACAATTGAGAGTCCAAATTAAGTCGATCCATAAGACCAAGAGTATAATAGTATTTATTATTCAAGGTTTATGATGAAAACTAGATATTTTAGTTAAAAACAAAACACATGCATCACAAATTTAATACCTAGAATGCTTTAAAAAGTCAATAAAATACACCATATTTTCAAAATACCCCCGTCGCAGCAGACCTGCGTACTCAGCGAATTTCCAAATCAATAATATAATAATAATAATAATATATGACAAGTTTGGTCAAAATCTGTCGATAAACATGAGAATTTTTGCCTATTCTCCATAAGATTAAAATGGGAAAGAGTGAGTAGGTTTGCTGCTGTGAGGAACACTGAAAGTAGCCATTTATACCATCAAAAATTTTATTTTCAACATTTATACCAACTTTCATCAACATCTGTCCATAAATATAGGAGTTTGCCTAATCTCCATATGATTAACATGGGAAAAGAGTATGCAGGTTTGCTGCCATGATAAACACATAAACTATGATTTTTTAGCACAAATGTATGGATCTCAACCACATGAAGCTAAATATCAAGTTTCATCCAAAAATATTAGATAATAAGTGAAAAATTAATTTTTTTTTAATCCTCCATAAGACTAACATTGGAGCCTCAAAAATACAACGTACTGTGTTTAGATTTTTTTATATCTCGGTAACCGTTGAAGATAGAGAAAAACTTTAAGGAACTTAATTGTGTAGTTTTTTAAGCTGAATGCAATGGTGAAATATAAAATTAGAAATTTTTAGAAACTACTTGTGAAAAACGCAAAAAACCCCATTTTAGGGTACAAAACCCCCCCAAACTACCCGTTCCCATTGACCGATATGTCTGGTTTACGAACTCGTCCGAGCATTTGTAGGAATACACGTCTCTACCAAATTTGGTCTCGATCGGACCTTTTTTACGAGAGTTATCGTGTTCACAGACACATATATATATATATATACATATATATATATATATATATATACATATATATATATATATATATATAAATTTTAACGACTATTGTTTTTGGTCTCTGGGCACCTAAAGAAGAAAAAATAACATGGTCTCGGGCTTAACTCTTGCCATGAGACCTACGGTAATAGCTTCTTCCCTATGGGAAATTCGCTAAAATTGAAAATTTTTTGAAAATGCCGCAGAGAGAACACCCAGACCCCCCACTCCTGGGGGGTAATCTATAACCCCAAGACCCCCGGTGTGCGCCCGCCCTAGCATTTCACTCACGAGCCGCCACTGACTGGTAGTGATTATCACACAAGAGTTGGATGTTTCATAATCAAACTTTACTATTGGTATTAACTTATAGAAAATAATAAAAACTGGAACTTACTCGGATATATGTACAAATATGTCATCCCCTCCATTGTTTGACACAATGAATCCATGTCCTTTAGATCTACTGAAGTGTTTCACTTTTCCTCTTTCTTGTGGATTTGAAAGAGCACGAGCACACCTGTAAAGTTTAATTTGTCATTCACAATTACTACACAGTAATATTTTATTATTCCACTTCCCTTTTCATAGCACACACTAGTGTTTTGAGCAAATTTCTCTATATCTATACATTAAGTAAAAATAATTATAGACCCTACATCAGTTCTTTCTGATAAATATAAATCAATTTGGAATAAAATGTCATAACCTCATACTATTTATTAGGCCAATTCTTAATAGAGGGTAAGCAAACCAATATAAATTTCCTATAATGTGAAATATTGTGATGAAACTTGGTATACAGCATCATCTAATTAATTAAGGTTAAGGTTTTCCTACAAAGTAATAATACATCATGTTCAAGTATCCTAATTTTAATATTTCTCATTGCAGCAAACCTACATACTCAATTCCCATGTTATTCTTATGGAATAGCCTATATTTAAATTGATAACTTTCTTCTTTGAAATAGAGATAACTATTGGTTGGTGGCCTAAATGGATAACCTATGATGAAGCTTTGTTAGCAATATCTTCTCAAGTACAGTAGAGAGTTGATTATCCGAAACAATAAGGGAAGGGTGTGCAGGTCTACACACTCTGTAGGATAATCGGTTACAGACGTGAAAATGATATTCAATGCGCATAATAAAGAATGAAAATATTTTTTAATTTACTTTTTATAATGTGATACTTACAAATGATAAAAAGAACTCTATATAAAGTACAAAAACATTCTGAGCTTTAAAAATCCGATAGAAAAAGCTTGAAAAAGTTCTTTGAACATCAACTCAACAACGTGCAAACACGAGTTTAGTCACGACAGCAGCGCTGAACCGCTGCTACAGCCGATGATTATGCTCAAGTTCGGTTTCAATTTTTCATGTTTGACTGTGTTTCGGTTAACCGACATTTCGGATGACCGCTTCAGATAATCGACGCTCTACTGTAGCTCTAATTTCTAAAACATACAGATAGGCTATATATTTTAACTTTTTTTACCAACTTAATAGCCTGCAGTTACAGACATCAACTCCACAGTAGCTTCTTAAAATACTTTCATAAAGTAACATGTTAAATTATTTCTTTTAATTTCATTCACTAACTACTTCTTTTTATACAAGAATTTGTAAAACTTCCTCGTCTGATTCATACGTTTCGATTACGTAGCTAAGAATTTACTTTGTTTTAAATGGGAGCTGGTGTCCCAGACCGGTATTCCGGTTTATGTAAGTAGCCTACATGTAATAAGTAACTTAATACGGATTTGTAATAATTATATAGATTGATAAGTAAAAATTGTACTTATAGTTTGTTAACTGAATAAATTATACTTATAGTTTGTTAATTGAATATTGTTATAAAATTAGTTGTATAAAAATAGTTGTATAAGCCTACGGAAACTGTAACATGCTCCTGAGAATGAGTGGGACTAATAAAATTATACGCAACTTATATGCAACATATTAGCTTACATAGAGTCTGTGCGTGTTCTTCTAGTGATGATAGGACTTGGAACACTTAGCCTTGGACTGCATTCAGGAGTGTTGCCACCTACAGCTTGGGGACTGTTAGGCCCTCCTTTTGGTATTTTAACACTCAGAGGTTCCATTGTCAAGACCTATTGAAATAAAACAATATTAGGCAAGCCTGAATGGGTTTATTCGATTTTAGAAATAATATAAATTAAAATCCCTGGAACTTTAAGATACCCTAGTTAACCTCTTTTAAGTTCAAAGCACCTACGGCATAAAACCATCAATCTTTACTAAAACAATATTATTCGGTCCACTAAATGATAACTAACGTTTGATTAATGTATACAAACTAGAAATATTCAAGAAAAGTAATCTGTTATTGCAAAAAAAACCTAAGAAAGACGGCCAGTGTGCACCTTTGAATAGCCATTTAACCTTTGACTTTGAATAATTATAACTTAATTAAATCTGAGTAAGGAACTAACATACCTGACTACTCGGGTAAATCTACTCTTCTGGTGACTGTAGAAGTAAAAATAAAAATTGATTTGTTAGATAGGTTGAGATGATTAATAATTAAAACACAAACTCCACGATAACATCAAACAAGATCACATGGCACCAGCCATCAGCACCAGGCACTTTGGAAGTTTGGAACATGAAAATAAGTAACGATAACAAAATAACGAAGTACTGCGTCTAGTAGTCTAGTCTTAGTCTAGCTAGTCTCTCAGACTATTATATGTATGTATGATAGTGAAGAAGATACGAAAAATTAAAAACAAGAATATGAAACCGAAGAAGAAACACAGCACAGATAATCCCTATACCTCTGTAAACTAATCCGTCAGTAAGAAATATTTTTAAAACTATTGTAAACCTAATTTTAGTTACATCCATCAAAATGAATTGTTTTTCTGCGTCATATAATAATATGGTTTACAGTATCGTGATCGATACGATGTATCGAATATTATGTGTTGAGTGGGATAGTGCGTTTTTTACCGATGATAAAATATCTAAAGTTTACATTTATATAAGTGAAAAATGAAAATATAATGTATTTACTTCCCCTTGGAAAATAGATTCGATCAAGGACACATGTCTTTAGGAAATGTTTTCAGTTCCTCTAAACAGCTGTCCTTATAACAATATGGCGTCACTTCCGTTTCAAATTTTTGTCTGACGGGTTGCCAATACAACCCCCGCCCCCAGCGATAAGATATAACCATGTCAAAAAGTATTTTTTGTTGAAATGGAATGAACGGCAGCAGTGGACCGACATATACTTTTCCCCTTAAGGAAATTTCAAATCGACAATCTTTAATAAAACTATCAAATTCTTTAAAGTCTGTATAAGTATTATTATTTAATAATTAATTGTTTCAAAATTATCATCCAACTCCTAATAATAACGGAAAGAGAAACACAGTTCAATTAATGGTTAGAATTCTAAGGGTGAGCCGATAATACTAAGCTTTTTTGAATAGGTTTTTTTTGGGTGATGTGATCTTACGTTGCATATTAAGTTTCATGGTATAATGTTGGGAAATAAAGAAAATTATATCTTTTAATATTCTCAAAAAGAATAACATTGGGCGCTCTACTTAATCCAGCTACTTCGGTCATGAATTAATTGTGGATAGTTGTGAGCGATGGTCGATGGGTGTAGTGTTCTCTTGTGTAGATTAACGTCCGCACTATTGAATACTACGTTAATCCGCAAAAATACCGTCCTCATAATTAGACCAGTCCGTAATGCGGAGGCAGTGGTTCGGACTCCACATTAAACTGTAGGTCCCTTAGATATATGCCATTTACTGTTGGGCTATTGATTAGTCCTGTCTAAGGATCATGTCAGCCTTAGTCAGTAAAAAGACTACAAGATTGCGCCAAAATCATCTTACACTCAATGTGCTCATTCATACTTGGCTTAAAATGCCTACCCTACCTTGTTCTATAGTCACTATTTCAATAATCTAATCTAATTTAATCAGGCAACGCACTGATTTTACCATGTCAGACAGTAAATTTAACTTTCCTCTAGGACCGCCGAACTTACCTGAGGGACAACTACAGGAGTCGTAGATAAATAATTCAAAATACTAATTTTTTAGTTTCAAATCTGGTTTTGATGGTGGCAGTCAAATTATACATTAACCATATTGCTTTCGTGAAAAACTTAAAATAATATATTTTTTGACATTTAACCCTAAAACTGGCAAAGTCGTAATTTACGACGCAATTACAAATTCAATAAGAAGTGGCAGGTGGAGGCCTTTGTTAGATTATGTAACAGATTATCTTAATTGGCTTAATAATTCAAAAATCTAATCAAATCTAATCAGGCAACGTATACTGTGCTTACCATGTCAGACAGTAAATTTAACTTTCCTCTCTGGCACTGACAAACATTCCTGGGGGAACGACTACCGAGTCGTAGATAAAATAATTCAAAATACTAATTTGTTTATTTTTAAATCTGGTTTCAATGGTAGTAGTCAAATTATACTTTAACCATATTGTTTTATTTAATAGACTAGTGTTTTAATTGTTTTAATAGACTACTGTGAAGTCTTGTTTTAATTCCAGAGTTTTACTTTGAAAGTGATTTAATCGATAGTGATAATTATTTACATTACAAAAAGGTTTTATAAATATTTATCGTTAGTCTTATAAAACATTAACTGGCCTTTAGGTTACATGTAAAACTGAAGCTAATCGGGTTAGTCGTAACTATGGAAACGCGAGTAAACGAGACGTTTTTCTAACCTGTTCAAACGTATTCGGGAATATCCGCTTTGGTCGTTTGCAATGGCTAAACCGTCAACCATCAAAGATGCGATAAAGAAATTTGAAGAAAAAACTAAGTTAAATGCAGCTGAAGCGAAAGAAGTCGGACTCCAGTTCCAATGGTTACCGATAGAGAAGATGGACAACTCACTCGGCCAATTGGTCAAGTGCGAAAAGCTTTCATTGTCTACGAACATGATAGAAAAGATCGCTGGCCTCGGGGGCTTACGGAATTTGAAGGTTTTATCTTTAGGAAGAAATTACATCAAGGCTTTCTCCGGACTCGAACCTGTCGGAGAGACCTTGGAAGAATTGTGGATATCGTACAACTTGATAGAAAAAATGAAAGGTGTCGGAGTGCTCAGAAAGTTGAAAGTGCTGTATATGTCAAACAATTTGGTCAAGGACTGGGCGGAGTTTAACAAACTTCAAGAGTGTCCCTCTTTGATAGACTTGCTGTTTGTGGGCAACCCGCTGTGCGACGCTGGCGACGAAGGTGCGTTCCGTGCTGAAGCTGTCAAGAGGCTTCCTAACCTCAAAAAACTCGACGGCGAGCCGGTTATCAGCGAAATAGTTTGAACAATTTACTCAAAAATGCATACTAAACAGTAAGATACAAAATATAAAATTGCTAATAAATATTTTTAAAACAGCTTGTATGTATTTGATGCAAAGTCGCCCTTCAATAAATAAATTCGGGTTTTGGAATGGTAGGTATACCTCTAAAAATTAAATTAAAAAATTTATTTCCGTAGAGAAGTAGGAATTTTCAGTAAAAACCAATTTGGGAGATTGTTATTTAACCCTGGCAATGGAATACATGTCTTATCCTCCTTTATCTGATGGGATATGACACTCTTTTTAAGAACCATTTTGGAAATAATTTATTTTTATACAGATGTCATATGAAACCAAAAAAACTCATTTCCAAACAGCCAGTCTGGGATGAATTCACCATAAATACCTCTCATTTTAGTAATGGAATTAATTTACAAAATGAATTTTTACAACGTGATCATATTCATTCACATAATTATAAATGTTTTATGCAATTTAAGTTTTATTTATACAATAAATGTGTGCATTTTAACTGCCTGTAGCATCAGCATTTATTCACGGTCTGATTCATATGAGCAAGAATATATCTTTGAAGCATATCTTTGAAACGTAAAGGTCTAGCTGTGTATTATTGTACAATATATAGAATATCGTGCATTACTGATACTAGTAGGCCCTACTGCTATAATAATAAATTTACTTCCCCTGGGAAATAGCTTAGATTATGGATATGTATAAAGGGAATGTTTTCAGTTCTTCACCAAACAAATATCCTTAGTAGATTAGATTAGATTATTAAAAATTTCGACCACAAAGGTATACCACAAGTTAGGTATTTCAAGCCAAGTGTATGAATGAGGATTGAGTGTAAGCTGATTGTGGCGCGATCTTGTAGTCTTGTTACTGACTAAGGCTGACATGATCCTTAGACAGGACTGTTAATTAATAGCCCTACAACCGATGGCAACTAAGGGACCTACACAGTTTAACGTGGAGTATGAACCACTGCCTGTGAATTACGAATTGATCTAATTATGAGGATTGTCTTTGCGGATTAACGCAAAGACAATCAATAGTGCGGATGTTAATCCACATAAGAGAACACTACACTCACCAAACATCGCTCACAACTATCCATAATTCGTGATCCATATACCAAAAACTACATCATATTACGCTATTTCTTTGTTTCTAATTTCATTTTACAAATGAACTTATTATGTAAATCTCTGTTTTTGTATAGAGATTACATTATGTATTGAGTTGCATTCTATGAATTATATACATCAGTAGTAATGAGGGTGGTTTATTTTATTTTTATAATCAGTATATTTCAACTTACTTTGGAATAATACGAGAGATTTTAAAATTACTACTACATTATTAATAAAGCTAGACTAAATGTATTTTGAATTAGGCTAAACGAAATTCAGTTTGAGTAAAGAAAGAATAATAATTTTGAATGAGCTACGTATTTTAGCTTTTATGGTGGAAACCATCAGCTATTCATAAGTTTTTTCCCGTGAATTCTTACTCTATATATACAAGTGAATTCTGAATGACCGTGGTTCGAGTGGACTTGGACCTCAACTTTCTTGTATGGTTTTGAGCTTGGTATTTGTACGGCAAAGGTTTTCACCTCTGATGAGTCAGGTGAGTACGAGAATCTTCCAAAAAAGTGCGGTACCACGATTTCGCCCTCGCCATCCGACAAGCCCAGCAAAGAGAATTCTTTCAGTGCCGACGAAGTACCGTTTGGAAGCAACTCCTTGGGCGCATGTTCTACAGTCACGTCTGTGACGTTAATTTCGTCGATAAGTTCTATAATGGCTGACCCTTCTTGGCCCTTCATGGGCCAGCAGTCTCCAGGCATTGTAGACGCTTCTACTATTCGTCCTTCGAGATAGTTTTGGCCACAAAGGGGCATTCCGAAAAACGACACTCCTTCTGATACGAATGTTTCAGTTCCTCTTGAAGGAGTAACTCTCCCTTTGAATGCATAATCCACTCGTCTGGTTTTATCAGCTTTATGAAGTTTGAATTCATTGAGTACTTTCTTGGCAGCTTTTTCTGACTCCCGTAACTCCTCTCTTAATCGGTCGACAGTTTTCTGAAGGACCTTAACTGATGCTATTTCATTACCTAAATCTTGGTTAGATTGCAATTTAAATTCTTTTAAGTCTTCCCTTACCATTTCGATCCTTTGAAAAGTAGTGACGTAGATACTCATCGCCAAAAAAAGAAACAGAAGTAGTTTATTTTCAATCATATCTGGAATAAAACACATTTTAAAACTTAAAATATTCAATTGGGTTAATCAAATAAAATCGTAACAGATTACAGTCATATTTTGATCAGCTGGAGTATGTTTAAAATTTCCGAAAATTTCATTAAAAAGGGGAAGCCAATTCTCAGGAAAATATTTCATTCATCCCCTCTGTAGTGCAGCAGGGACGTGTAACACAGTGAAATTAAATAATAAAGTTAAATTGAATGATAAAGTAATTGAAATGGAGAAATTGATAGATTTTTGTTGCAAGATTTATTTACAACCATGTTTAGCATGACAAGAAGAAGTAAATTTTATCCATACAAAGAATATTGGTTAGAGTAAAACGCACGAAAATGGTTCGATGAGATACAGTTCGGTGTTGCGAAATCGCCCTATATTCTATTATAGCATATGGTTACGTCAGCTGAGAGGCTAAATGAAAAATGACAACACTGCTGGTCTATAGGGGGTGGGGGGAACCAGCTGTCCAAGTCTCCAAGACCTCATCGGACCGCATTTTCGTGCGGTTTACCTTAGTTAATCACCGCTACGCAAACTAACATATTATTAATATTAAATTGAGAGGAAAATTTTATAAACCTACTAACAAGATCAAGACCGCTGTATTATGTCTTTTCAGCCTATATTTTGGCCTACACTGACTGTTGTTCAGAAGGTTTAATGCCGGATAGTTTTATATTTTGCACTAATGATTTTGACTAAACCTAGAAATTCCTTCCATCAACTAAATTAGATTTATTAAGAAAATTAAGACCAGCTAAGCCATTAATTTCATATTTCATTAATTATTTAATTCAATTAGTTCAAATTTCATTAGTGTCATTAATTGCTGTGTATTTTACGAGCTATATATTATCAGAGTGGAACGGATTATAAGGAGAGATTTAGTGAAGACGATAAAATCTCAGGACAAGTGTTGCCATCTATCGGATCTAGCGGTGGACTAGGCCTCTGTGACGCCGTCAGGTGTGTCATTTGCGACACTAGCGCTATCTGAGGATGGCAGTACCTACTACGTCAATTGACGGTACGATGTATCGTCTTCATCCTTAGCATGGGCGTGCACTATCTACTTTACTATCCCTTCATCTATGATATTATTCTTATGAGAATACAATGACACAGGATTCGGTCGCCCGCATCGCGAGTCCACGTAGGGCAAACATTTTGGTCACCCAGAACGTGCCACTCCCTTCGCCTACTTAGGACTGGGCCTAAGACCGCCAAAGATTAGGCAGATAAAAGCCATCCGCCACGACCGCCACTCCTTCTGGTATCTTGTTGAGGAGCCTGTTGTACCTGGGCTTTTTGTGTATTTGACAAGTCTGTTCCTGATAGTAAATTATATTTGTACTTTTTAATGAGTAAAATCTAAAAAGCAAAAAGTGTGAATCGATGACAAAACTTGTATTTATTGTATCTATTCGATAGATAAAGCATTTTCAACGACTCGTGCTTAGTTTCGCTTGAGAAGGACCTCGTCTTCATTTTGTGGTTACTGATTAGTTTCGTCCGTTTCCTGTCACTTTTTCCATGAATTCGGTTGACTTTATTCCGTACCAAATTGAAGATGCGGTCACCTCAAACGATAGTTTACATATAACAAAATAAAACAACATTAAGATCTAAATGCAGAATGAGAACATAGAGTGCAATCTGGCTGTAAAAACTGAATTTTTATTTTTTCCATTTTAAAAAGAACGTTGCTCATAGATCATTATGTTTTAAAAATATCTCTGGAATATCTACAAAATTAGGAAAAAACTTTTAATGTCTGTGCTTTATTAAAAACAAAATTAGAATTGTCTTTAAGCCTTTTTCAAAATCATATTTAGAGACTACTGTATTTTTACAGATATTTTCCCATTGAGAAAACAGCCTAGATATGTAATAAATGAAGTGGATGTTGTTTTTTTTTGGAATGGTATGCGTGCATTGCACAAATAACTCTCTGCAAACTCCCCACATTTGGAAGGAGTAATAATCACGTGGATTAACTGTAGCTTGGTCTTACTGGCCTGCCGAAAACCCACATGTACATTATATTGAAACATTACCATTAAACACCCTTACTCCTGTAGCCACACAAATGCCAAGTGATTTTTGGCCTCATCTGATTTGCCTCCACTGCTGTCTGTCCTCTTCTATTTCCAAACTTGCTCCCAACCTTCTGAGGTTTTGACTCACTTGGCCGTCGTCCCATTGGTTACCCATCCCAACTCATCCTTAATCATCTGATACGGCTTCACCTTCTGCTGCTCACTGTAGCTGTCACATCCAGGTTTTTCAATAGCTCCTTGAGTTCTTTATTATTTCTTATGCCCATTCTCCATTTTCATCACCCTCATTTGATCAAATTTACAAATTTGTAAAAATATTACTATGGTAACTGTACCTTGAAAGATAAATAAAATTAAATTTGCAAGTTCAGACCATCGTTACTATGGGGACAAAATACTAAAATAGTATTTTGTTTTATGTATGCAATCGGTGACCGAAAGGCATAACAAAAACCTGCCACAGCAGTGTCGCCAAAGGAAAGATCTCTGGACCTTTCCCGCTCGGTACTTGGATATAAGTTTGCTTTCTAAGTACAGTAATTGGTTGCAGATTAGACCAAATCTTATGACAAGCGATTTGAATTATTACAATAATTTCTATTTATATAAATATCTAACAACACTAAACTTATAATTAAAGTTTTCAAATAATATAGTAAAATAACATCTTAAGCAAAAATTGTCTTAACAAGAAATTCAACTTAAACTGAGTCTTGTCGTGGTCCTCTTCACCGTCGGTGTAGGCTACTCGTTTGTAATTTGAGTGTGGCCAGCTCAACCAGGGGTAGACTGGGTCGTACTTGAGGGCGCACACCTTGAGTACAATACAACAACCGTGGGGGGGGATTTGGGGTGTGCAATACCCCCCAGGTGAGGGTGTCAGGATTTCTCCTCCGGAGAATTTGAAAAAAGTGGCTTTAGATTTGATACATTCATTTTAAATTGTGACTGAGCTTTCTTTGCATTTTAAATTTATATTTTCTTCACAATGTCTTCCCTATGCACACTCTTCAATTTACCAAGTAAACAAGCCGTCGAGTGGGCGGGGGACTCGGCCCCGCAATATAGAATACTATGTTCATCCGCAAAGACCATCCTCATTATAAGACCAATTCATAATTCAGAGGCCATGATTAGCATTCCACGTTAAGCAGTAGATCCCTTAGTTGCCATCGGCTGTTGGGCTATTAATTAACAGTCCTGTCTAAAAAATATGTCAGCCTTAGTCAGTAACAAGACTACAAGATCACGCCACAATCATCTTACACTCAATCCTCATTCATACTTGGCTTAAAATACCTACCTTGTGGTATGGTTGCCATTTCAAAAATCTATTCTAATCATATGGCCAGTACTGGAAACATCTCATTATTTTAGTGACTGTGATGTGACAAAAATATGATCTAATATAATGTGTAAATTCAGAGACACACCATATATGTTATATTTAATTTTTTAATCAATTGAAATACATCATGAGTCATGAAGTTTTATTATTTCACTGCTAAATCACTCTCCCAAATATTCGCAAGGTGGAACATCTGCAAGCTACGATAAGCAAGAAAAATAAGTAGAAGGAGGTACAGTAGAGCTTCCCATATCCAGCCGTGACAGGACCTGGTTATGGTCGGAACGGTAAAAATGTCAGATATCGGGAGGAGCAGATAAAATTCATTTCCTAGGTAGAAAAACAGCTAAACAATATTGTAATCAAACTTTATTGTACCTCTAGCACATTAATTTAAAAATCAAGATATGAATGATTGCTTAAATGATAACAGACGGGAAACAGATTTTTGGCAACCGCCCAGCCCCCACCGAGGGTCGGAACCCTAATTAGCCCTCGACTGCGGCCTTTTGACAACCTCGGTTTCATCCCAAAAATTCTTCCTTTTCTCCCTGCCTCAATGTTTAGCCCCACAAATTATCACTCTTATCCCTCTCAAGTCCCTCCTTCACCCCAGAATCACCGAAATCAAGAGAGTTGGGAGCGAGACAGCAGTTGATATACACCTCGTATTGTAACAACCTAACGTATTGTACAATAATTGTAACAGATGATTTCATCTCTTCATTGTATTTATTCTCTCTCCAGTATTTGTATTTAGAATTTTAGAATGTTAAGGTTTTAATTATATTTTGTTATGCACTTGTAAGGGACTCTTTTTGCACCTAGCTGAGAATTTAAATTTAACATATGACAGAGAGGTTTGTGTGTTGTGAGGTTTAAGTGAAATTTATATATAAAGACTACATTCTTAAATGTCTAAAAAATAAAACAAAGTGTATGACAGTATATTTTGTTTAATTGATTCTGCACATTGTGAATATTTTTATTTTGGTTATAAAATTATCACAGTATTATAAATTGAAAGTTACAAGTCTATCTGAATTTAAAAGAAATATCAATCGTTAATTCTTTCCTCAAGAAGTTATGTTTAGGTTTAAAAATAAGACCGATGCAATTCATAATATTGTACCTCTAAACATAATTCAAACTTAACAACAGACAGTTCTTAGACGGTTAGTAATCTCACACTTGAAAGGAATTGGGTATCGTGAGTTGTGCTTTGTTATTCTTCGTCTGTCTTCGCCCGCCGCCTCCCCTCTCGCACTTCTCTAGCGCGCTTTCTCCCTCACCCTCAACTGCGCCCGGCACGAACAAAATCCCTGAAATCCCCACCAGGGAGAACAGCGGTTGCCAAAAGTCCAGACCACAGGTTGTGACACTGTGGGATAGGCAAGGTTCCCAAAAGTCCTAGACCCATAACAGACTCAGCAACAACGGGAGCATGGGAATGACAGATAGACGGTCGGATGTCAGGAGGAGTCGGTTATCGAGGGGTCGTAAGGTAGGTTCTACTGTATGATGAAGTACAAAACGCACACACCACTTCTCGGAATTCACACAGTAGGCTGGCAAGCAACCTAATGCCCAACGACACCTGACAACTCTGCTTTATTTTCACCACTCAACCCAGTTGCTTCTAAGAGAGATTGTTGACCAGTTGACGTTCGTTTTGCCTCTGGTGTTATTGTTTTGTCTTTTTGCTACCTGGTTTGGGATTTATTGCCGATTTGAAATGGCTGAAAAGCGGAACAAGGTTGTGTTGACGATTGTGCTGACTGCAAATGATTTATAAAATAGAAAAAGAAAGGGAGTTTAAGTTTTACTTAAAGATTATTTGTTAAGCGAAACATGAATTAATTGCACCTTGACATTTAGCTTAGTTTAAACATTGATTAGTTTGCGTTTTATAGTAAATAATTGATTTTCCAGTTAAAATCTCTTGATTTATTACATATTACCCGGTTTTAATACTTTTGTGAATAATCCGCGATACTCACACAATACCGTACCACCGATAAACAAGAGTTCACTGTATATACAATACATTCAGAAATCAACGGGCATAGAAATATGTCTTCACTGATACAATACATAGATATCATCTATCTTTGAAATTCAAAGATTCATCAATGGGAATAATGATTAATGGATCAAATTAAGCCACGTACTGTAGAAAAGAAATTAACTTTATTAATGTCTCGTATGGATAGAAAACTTAAAATGTAAATACACTAATGTGTCAAGTGTCAACTGCAGAAATACATGCATTTTCAAGATACACACAAGACGATACATGTACTATTTTCTTAAGATTTATAAAACTTCAACATAAAACTATATAGTATTGACTTAAAATCACTTCACTTCTGCCAAAAAAAGACACTTGACAACACATCAATTCAAATTGTTCCCCTTCCTGTAGCAAGAAAGGTCCATTAAAACAGTCTTGGATTGTACACTCATCATTGTTCACTACTCTTGAGGGGCCATTGCTCTAGCTTGAGCCCTCACACGCTTCTCGTACTCGAGACGGTTTTGGCTGAAAGCAGAAAAAAGTAAGAATAAATTTTATCTTTCGTACAGTCACAGAAAGCAAGGATTGATGAGGATCGGTATGGCAGGAGAGAATAGTCTGGATCACCATCGGAGATAGAGGCAAAAACTCTAAGCAATTCTAGCTCCTAGGAGCTGGCGCCATGCTCGAGCGCAAGACAATAATGAAGCAGACACTGATCCATGCCAGAGTTCTAAGGTTGCATGCCCTTAACCCTCCCAGTAGAGATGGACATGCCCGTGTCGATGGCAGTGAGAAGTGATTATTAGCGTCGATTTATCACGATCATATTCGGCGATGCATTGTCATCGATTACAGTCATAGTGCTGCCATCTGTGAGCTAATGCCTCATGAAGTTTGCTGTTGTGCCGCTAGAGTATGATTTTTATTTTTTTATTTATTTATTGTTTTTTATTATTTATTTTTAATATTTATATTTTTTATTTATTTATTTTAAAACCAAATAAGCGATTTTCCAGACAGTGGTTCTTATACTGACGTGTGCTACGTGCTACGGGTAAAGCCAATCTGAAGGATGTGGGTTTGAATCCCAACCATGAGCAATCCCAATTTGGCTTACAAATGTATGGTACAGAGGAGGGAGGGCCCACCTTAAATAAACGGTAACCGGATTGGGTGGAAGTTGAAGGCATTCGTAGGCTTAATTAGGATTGCAAAGGACACCTGTTTTGCTTCCTTGACAACTGTGTCGTTAGGGAGGGCCGCTTTTGTGTTTATAATTAGTATTTTAAGAAGAGTTGCAAAGTCAAAGTAAAAAATATACAAATTAAGATAAAAAGGTCCGCCACAGGAGGGTTAAACCTGAAACTAAACTAAAGATGCGAGCGAAGCTGTTCATAGTGGATATAGACCAATATTACGACTACTTAAATTCGTTGAACCCAATTATAGCCTCTGAAGTTCAATAAAACAGTCAAAAATCCATTAATTAACAAATATTAATCAAAAACGTGTATTTTTTTCAGAAAATTAAAAAAAAAGTAATAGAAGAATCAGAGAAAGTACCAGTAAATGGTGTAAGCCTCAGCCTGTGCGGGATCCTTAATGTTGGGTTCGTTGAGGAGGTCCTGAATACCCAGCAAGATCTGTTTTATAGTGATGGCTGGTCGCCAATCTTTTTCCTCATCCAGCAGCGACAGGCAAACAGTACCTACAAAATAAATGGTATCAGAGTAAAATTTATCTACCTTTATTGCTTGTAGATCTAAATGTTGTTTTAATGTAAATAAACACTATTAAAATTATTTACTATTTATAATTTCACATGTTCAATATTTATCTTAAATGTGGTGTGGTTGTATTTTCAATTTGGTTAATAATCTATATAAATAAAATTACAGTTTAATCTGAACATTGCTCAGAGTTATCATTTATTTAGTTATTATTTACGTTTCGTACATTAGAGAAGCTAAAATAAGTCTTATCTCAATAATTTGTGTCTACTAGTAATAATCAGCTGCTTTTGTAGTTTAAAGATTTATTAGAAAGCAAAACAAATTTTATGTAGTAGGTTATAAAACTTACTAAAACAATAATATATACATGATGATACATATAAACTATAGACTATTATTTATTACTCTGTGGAAACTGAGACCACAAAATAAAATTAAGACGTAAATCGCATTAATATGCGACAACCGCCCTTCTTTGTCTGCAGAATGTCGGTGAACAGTCAATATGTCCAACAGTCAGTGTTCCCATCTAGGAGAAAAAAACAAAATACCAAGAAAGCCGATTTTGTCCATACATTATACAGTATAAAACCTTATTTAGTAGTTCGCAGAAAGAGAGATCACGAAAGTAACACAATGTCAGGAATCTCATTTACGCGATCGCTGGCCGAGGGCAGCACTGACGGCCGGTCGCATATGGACGACCATGGGCTTCAACAGGTTGAGTTTAACAATTAAAAAATTTGTTTTTAACCAAAGTTGTAAAATAGTTAGATAAGTGATTTAAATTATAAAGAATTAGGTTTGAATTACTGACTTTTTAGAAGGTTCTTATAAAAACTTACCCGAGGGGTAAACATTTGGGTGAAATAGAGGTGGTTCAAATTTACACTTTGGAGGGCTGGAAGGATAATCATCCTTGAAGATCATCCTCAGCTTGTACGATCCTCCCTCCCATGGAGTCTGGAAATGTCAAAGGTTTAGTCAAGATGATATACTTTCACATCAAAAGAAGAGGCAAAGCTACTTGTTCTTCTTCTTCTTTAAAGTCTTAGAACACCAATCATTTACACAACATTGGCTATAACACGGATCTTTACTAAGATTTCTCAGCGAGCCAAGTGGTTTGCATTAAATTTTCCCCAGGACCGCAAGCAGTGGCGGCTCGTAATCACTTTTCGGACGACACATACACAGTATAAAATACCTCCAGTAAAAATGGGGATTTCGTGGCCATAGAAAAATTATTGAAAATAAAAGTCTTAACATGTATTTAGGCTTTCTGACAGACATTTTCTCTAACTGCAATGACAGTCTCCAAGTAAAATAGGTGTTAATCCTACGACCGCCAAAAGCCTCTATATATATATATATATATATATATATATATATAAAAAAAAAAGCAAGCACCCACCGCTGGTAGAATGCCGGGAGCATATTATATAAGCAAACGCTGATTTGTGGTAGAACGCCGAGGGCATATATATATAGGCTCTTCACTATTTTGCATTTAATCAGTTATGTTCCCTTATATTTTGATAAAACCTTTATGATAGTTTTCATCATGAATTTCAGTCCCATTATATAACATTTGTTTTAGATTTTTTATTTGTGTACGGCTTCTAAAAAGTTATGATATTCAGAAGGCAGAGGTGACCTAGTGACATGGCAGCTCTTTTATACCAAAATTTATAACAAATGAAATATATAATAAGATAATAATGTATGTGAATTTCAAAAAAATAATGTGTTTGTCATTTTATGGATCAAAATTTAAAAAAATTGTTTATTGTCCGGAAGGCCCTACTGACACATTTTAGATGAAATACATATTTTACTATACATCTACATGTTACGTATTTCATCACAAAAATAATGATGCAAAAATCATTGATCTAGAGTACAAAATAACGTAGTTACGAAAGTTTATGCTCTACAGTGCAAAACTGGCCTAATGGGCGCTGGTGTTTTACCGCACTACCAAAGTTGCAGGCCTGGCCGTGCAGCGAACGGTCGGCTTTTTAGCACTCACGCCCAATATTTGCTTGGCGGCCAAGGGGTTAAATAATTAACAAAAAAAGATTATAACGTAATAAAAATTTAAAATTGTTGTATGGGCCATGTAGTGAGGATGTTTGGCCTAGGTAAATCAAATTTACAGTATGTGTCACACATCTGCAGCTATGGGTATTTCACAACTAGCCATGTTCTTAACCCTGGAGTGGTTAAAAGCCATTCAGAATTCAATGGTACAGATGTTTTCTCTACAATATGTTATTTAAGCCACGCTTCACAACATATGTTTTGTCAAAGCAAAGCGTTTTTATGTGTTAAAGCGTTTACACATTAAGTTATAGTTTTATAGCATTTACAGCTTCATAAAACAAAAATATGTGTAAACTTGTGATGAATACTTACTCCTTTTTTGCCTGGAATTGCACATTCCCAATTCATCAGATTTAGAGAACCGTCTGTATTCTTCGCTGGACGAGCAACAAATCCCTGTAATCATTAATGTGCATAAGATATAATAGTATTTGGTTTAAGATAGTTTCGGTGTATACCATACCTTAAGGTTTCTGTGGTTTTTTATTCCTATCAACTTGTGATAATTTTTAACATCATCGGAAATATGAAAATACAGTTAGGTATTTTGATTCTTGTAGCTTCATATTTAAATCAGTAGGCCTACATTAAAACAATTAGTACCTTTCAAAATTCACATGAGCGATTAGGCCTATAATTTTTAACTGTTTTACCAGACCTCAAAAATAATTACCATACCCTAATACAATTAAATTTTCCACTAAAGTTTATAGGTAATGTTTCTTAAGTTTAGTATTTTTTAAGTGTACAGAGCTATTTTCTGGTTTAGTAATGACTTTTGTTACAATTTCTCTGGAGGACTATTCGGTCAAATTGGTTCCTGGATGTTTAAACTCCCTAACTCTCATGTGTAGTCATTATTGACGATTTCAAGGTTCCTATGATAATTTATTTCCTTTCCTTTTTAGCGAATTTCCCATAGGGAAGAAGCTATTACCGTAGGTCTCATGGTGAGACTTAAGCCCGGGACCATGTTATTTTTTCTTCTTTAGGTGCCCAGAGTCCAAAAACAATAGTCGTTAAAATTTATATATATATATATATATATGTAGGAATATATGTATATATATATGTGTCTGTGAACACGATAACTCTCGTAAAAATGGTCCAATCAAGACCAAATTTGGTAGAGACGTGTATTCCTACAAGTGCTCGGACGAGTTCGTAAACCAGACATATCGGTCAATGGGAACGGGTAGTTTGGGGGGGTTTTGTACCCCAAAATGGGGTTATTTGCGTTTTTCACATGTAATTTTTAAAAATTTCTAATTTTATATTTCACCATTAGAATCAGCTTAAAAAACTACACAATTAAGTTCCTTAAAGTTTTTCTCTATCTTCAACGGTTACCGAGATATTAAAAAATCTAAACACAGTACGTTGTATTGTGGGGCTCCAATGTTAATCTTATGGAGGATAGGGAAAAATAAATATTTCCCATATTAATGAATATTTTTGGATAAAACTTGATATTTAGCTTCATGTGGATGAGATCTATCCATTTATGCTTAAAAATCATAGTTTATGTGTTTATCATGGCAGCAAACCTGCATACTCTTTTCCCATAATAATCATATAGGGAATAGGCAAACTCCTTTATTTATGGACAGATGTTGATGAAAGTTGGTATAAATGTTAAGATAAAAATTATTTATGGTAGAAATGCCTAATTTCAGTGTTCCTCACAGCAGCAAACCTGCACACTCTTTGTCATGTTAATCTTATGGAGAATAGGCAAATAATTCTCATGTTTATGGACAGATTTTTTTTAAACTTGTCATATATTATTTTTATATTATTGATTTAGAAATTCGCTGAGTACGCAGGTCTGCTGCGACGGGGGTATTTTATACCGTATTGTATAGGTTTTTGAAAGACCGACCAAGAATTATATTTTCCTCATTATATCTTACATTTTTTGTAATCACTGTCTTCAACTTTTTCAATGTTAACATATTCAAACGTATACGTTAAAATTTAAATTCTTCTCCTATTCATCATAACATTTCAAACCATATAGGGTACTTGAGGGAGAAAAATTAATTAATTTTTAACTGGGCAGTAACACGAAGAGAGGTGAAAAAGGCTATGGCTTGTAAACATGAAATAGAGAATCTAACCATCAAAAGCAACAAAAAATGCAAACATAAAAAGCTCTCATACAAAGTCAATGTCGTTGATTTTGTAACATTAACCCAACAACCTGCAAGCATGGTATTGTTTGTTCGTCGCTTATCTAAACGAAATCTGATTGGATGAAGAATTATCTGTAAACTATCTGTAAAAACTATTGTTTTTCTTAAAAATTAAACTGGCCAACTGCAATAATATTATAATAAATTGATATCCATTGCTACTGATTTTAGCTTGATTTTGAATCGTTATCGCTGTATTAGTATAGAAGGATAGGAAAGACAAATAATAACATAGTGATTAGCTACATGGTACTGATAAATCACATGTTACACGATTCTAATTTATATATACTAGGGCCTGATACTATGACCATAAACATAAACAATAATAAGTATTACGAAAAATTTAAATTATTGAGTATACCACCACAAGGAAGGTTATGTGAATGTCGGTTCCACTTTATGATTTTTATTAGACGAATTAAATTTTGAAATGAAATGAAAACATGTTTATTTCAATAAAAATTTACATTACATTGTAACATAACTTATGAAAATAATATGAAACGACCCTACATGGGCTAACGCCTGTGGGTAGGGGTCCAGTTCTACAGTTCGAGATGTATAAAAACTGATAGTAATTAAATAAAATGATATTACAAACTAACAAAGGAAGAGAAATAAACAGGAGTGTCATTACATCCACGAGTAACACTAATAGGCTACTTAATAAATGATAACAATAAATTTAATACTTGTAATGCATTCAGTGGTAATAAATGACAATTAATTTAATACTTGTAATGCAATGCATACAGTGGTAAGAGGGAAGTTATATTTAACGGAGACCGAGTCCACACAACACCACACACACACAACAATTCACACGATTTTATTCACTTTCAATACACAGGTGCTTGACAGATCTCTCAGACATGCCACATGCACCTGGAAACGTTCTGGATTTTATAAATACTTGCTCATATCATTTAACCATGTAAAAAAATGAAAATTAATGAATATTTCTATTTTATAAACAATATAGTTTGGAAACATCATTTTTTAAACTAGGATGATACAGAAAAACTCACAAAGGGGTGGTCCTTTCTCCAGCCTTTTCTTTCTTCTGCCAAACGAGCAATGGCAATCCCAGACATTTTATAAGAGGATTCCACCAAAATAAAGTTTTCACAGCACAATCTACAACAATTTTTATTTCTATCACTTACATGTAAGCCAGGAAAACCTTATGATATCAAGCTTTTGTTCCATTGAAAAATAATTATTTGTAAAAACACATATACTTATTATTTTTTTATTTTATTAATTTAATTATTTTAAAGATAATGTTTTAAGAATTATTTTATCTATTGGTTTTAATATTTATTTGCCAACCATCACTCCATCGAAATTTATTGTATTTGCAGGTGATACAACCATATTTTCATCAAACAGAAACCTGATAAGTTTTGAGGAAAGCACAGTTGAGGCCTTAACTGCAGCTCAGAATTGGTTTTCTTCAAACAAACTAATTTGCAATGAGACAAAAACTCAAAGTATTACCCTTAGTCTATCTCAAGTCAATGAGTATCAATATGTTAAATGACTCGGTTTATACATTTACGGTTATTAACCTTTACATATAATAATTCACACTAAAATACATATCAAAGATTTTAATAATATGCAAAAAATACATAACTACAACACTAGAGGAAAAACAAAGATTGACCTTCTGCAGCAAAGACTGACGAAAACAGGCAACTCATACAGATACAACTGTACAAAAATTCATTAATAGGCTACCTGACTCAGCCAAAAAAAATTTAAAAGTTAGTGGATAATTAGCAACTCCTATTATTATAATGGTTTTAATTTATTTATTGTCAGCTGCTCAAATGGTCACTTTTTTGTAACACGACCGGTTTCGTCACTTAGGCCTACTCTTGTGACATGTTCACGTGTAGACAGCTTGAGGTTACATATCGGTCAAACAACGTCGTCAAAGTTTTTTAAACATTAAACACAAGTAAAAAAAACACTTGCTACACAAAAAAACACATAATGGACATAGGTTTAACGTTAATTTTTTGTTGTTGGTAGGGAGTGTCCTACCAACAACCGCGTTGGACCCGTACGCTTTTAATAAATAAAAAAAATTAACACTAAACCTACGTGCATTATGTGTTTTTTGTGTAGTAAGTTTTTTACATGTGTTTAATATTTAAAAACTTTGACGACGTCATTTGACCGATATGTAACCTCAAGCTGTCTACACGTGAACATGTCACAAGAGTAGGCCTAAGTGACGAAACAGGTCGTGTTACAAAAGCGACCCTTTGAGCTGCTCATAATAAGGTAAATTAAAACCATTAGATTTAATCTCACAGCTCAGGGGCAATAGAACGGAAAATGTTTAAGTCCTATTATTCACTTTAATTTATATCCTTTGATTTAGATATTAAATTTGATTGATTGTGAATTATGTGTAGTATGTGAGTTTGAAGACTCCGTCTATTTCTGTTGTATAATGAATCATTGACAATAAATATTCTGATTCTGATCAATTGTATTCAATAATTACCAGTGGTGTAGTGGAGCCGGAGCGCTCCGGCACAGCTCGTGCAGCCGAAACTCAGATTTTTATACTTGTACTTTGCCTTTTTATAGAGATTGGTAGGTAAGCGAGTCGCTCGCATCATTTCATGATCAACACGCAATATCGAGGCAATTTTAGACGTTTTACATTAACCCTAACCTAAGACAGTAGAGCTTACTTGAAGATCATATGTATTTTTATAGTATCCAGTTTTTTAATTCAAAAATATATTTATTTTTACAACAAACTTGAGGCTGATTATTTGTATTTTCAGACTTCAACCATTTAAATCCTATTCATTTTAATCTCTGTCTAAGATTTTTTTTAACACACCCTCTTCCTACAGAACAGCCTTTAATTTCGATGAAGTTACAAAATAAAATTTGAGGATATTCCTACATATTATGTGTGGTGGGTAAACTCATCTACAGATATGTCTTCTTCCTTGACCTGCACTCGCCAGTTTGGGTTGAAAAAGAAAGAGAACGACTGCAATACTTTGCTTGAATACAACAGATACCCCAGGAGCATCACTACAGTCGCTTTAGCAAGATTAAACTACGGTTTATGTAATTCTTTTTTAAATAGATAAAAACATTGTGCACAATTCCTCGCCTTTGACCACGCAATGACCTTCCTAAGGAACTTGCAGACTTTGACTACCCATTACCCCTCCCCCCCCAAAGAGTAATGGCCTTCCTGGGAAGGACCGCTAAGCCATACACCGCTCCGGCACAGCTTTTTTTAGCACTACAACACCAATAATTACCTTCCACATCTGTTAGTTACCGGCCTCCCCGAAATAGCGTGAGTGCTGTTGTTACTCCCAAGGGAGAAGTAAACCAAAGAATATTCAATGGATACTCACCAGTGCTACCGTTTAGTGTGGATAGATACAACTAATACTGAGGCCTAAGTACTATGTAAATATAACTACTGTAATACTAATACTGAGGCCTTGTGATAATTAGTTGGCAACTAGTTGCTTCATCTACAAAATGCAGAGATTAATTCCAGTCATTTACTAGGAGGTAAAAGGGCCTACTGATCCCTAGCCTGCAACGAAGGTCTAACCCAAAATAACTTGGGAGTGGTAACAAATAACATGTACAGTGGTTGGCTATTGTATCACAGGAAGACACAGCAATCCTTGCGCAATATTCTGCACACTACTGCCTGAGTGATAATAGGGCCAAATGACTGCTAGGCCTATTTGAAGAAAATCATCTAGGCCAAGTTTACACCTTGATGTTAACCTGACTTAAGATTAGCCTAGGTCTATGACAGACCTTATAATTCTAATTAGGGTATCTTCAATTCAAAGTTAGGTTCCAAGGTCTACTTTGAAATTAGGCTTCTCGACAAATTACTTTGTTTTACTAAGCTTCCATTTTTGTGCTCTACAATTTCATCAAAACTTGAGAACTTGCAGCTTAGTTGTGGACTTTTAAGTGATGGACTATAATCAAATCACAACAACAGTATTAGTAGTTCTACTAATACTAGGAGTTCCTTAAACTAGGAATACGCCAGAGTGGGGCCAAGACGTTTTAATACAAAATATGGCTCCAAAATGGAGTTCAATACGATATAACCTGCAGATGGTGATTTGAAACTCACGTGCTAAAATAAACACTACACAATCACTGACACAACTATAACTTTTTCTTAAATAACCAACAAAAGTATTTATCTTTTAAATTTTAGTCCTGAAAAATGGTTCTGACTCCGTAAATTGGCGGTTGTTTCAAGAAAAGTCTGGGTGGTCAGGTACCAACCAAGTTACCGAGCCCTGACCGAATGTTCTGATTTCTTTCTGAATGAGGAATGAGAAGAAAAACAAAGCAAGGTAAGAGGAGAAGTTAAACCAACGAGCATGGCTAGCTTCGCAGTAATATATATGGAACAGAGGAAAGGTAAACTTCAAAAAATGTTTGTAATTACTTCCCTATAGAAAATAGGTTAGATCATGAATATGTCTAAAGGGAATGTTTTCAATTCATCTAAACAGCTGTTCTTATTCTTATATATTAAAAATGCAATACAATAGCCCTGGTAGTTTCTATGTTTACATATTTACATATTTTCCATCTTAAAATCACTAACGCCTCCCCAGAGCTAAGACATATCCATGTCAAAATGAAAATTAAATTATTATTCTATAGTCATAAGGATGACTTTGTGGTAAGCAGATAGCAAGTAGATATTGATACTGGATCTAGCGCAGTGTTAGTAGTCTCTTATTACCAGAGATTAAAAGGTAGATTGCTCATAATTTAAATCTAAGATATTAAACCATTCATATTTTAGTTGTTGTTTATGCTTAGATAAATTTAAATTTTATAATAATTTAATCTTCGTGAGTCATCAGATTACAGATAAGAGCTCTTTATTTATAGTCTATACATTGCTTCTGCGTTGTCTAAGAATTTTATCGCTAGATAATTTCTATGGTTTCAAGGGGGGGGTTATTAGCAATTCGCGTCACGTGAAAATTGTAACGGAATAAGTAATGCTATATGGTTAAAGGACACCTGTTTAGAGTAAAATGATGTTTATACATATCCATTAACTAAGCTATTTCCAGGATGGTATATGGTTTTGTATAGCAGCGATACATTTATTATTCATGTTTTAATTTTCCAAGCAGGAGTCCCTCAAGGAAGCGTGTTAGGTCCTGTGTTATACACACTGTTCACCGTGGACCTACCTGAAAATCCTAGTGTCTGTGTGGCTACCTTTGCAGACGACACAGCCATATTATCATCTCATCAAGATCCCGAAATGGCCTCTGTGAATCTTCAAGGTGCTCTAAACAACCTATCTGAATGGCTAAAGAAATGGAGGATTAAAGTTAATGAAACAAAATCTGTTCACATAGTATTTACCACCAGATTTGGTAGATGTCCCCCAGTGACACTAAATAACATTAACATTCCTCAATCACATGAGGTAAAATATCTAGGCTTTACTCTTGATGAGAGACTTACTTGGAAGAAGCACATTTGGAATAAAAGAATGTCTCTTGATACAAAATTAAGAAATCTCTCCTGGCTTTTAAACAAAAAATCCAAATTAACACTTGAGAATAAATTGTTACTATACAAAGTCAATCTTAAACCTGTATGGACGTATGGAGTTCAACTGTGGGGGGCTTCTAGTGTTTCCAATATAGAAATCATACAAAGATTTCAATCAAAAGTGCTTCGACAAATCCTCCAAGCCCCTTGGTTTGTCAGTAATAAAACGATTCATAATGACTGTGGCGTCCCCACAGTCAAAGAAGAAATTAAAAGATTCGGCATGAAATACCTCGAAAAGCTGGAAAAACATCCCAACTTCTTGGCGGTTAATCTATTGGACAATAGCAATGCTACTTATAGACTTAAGAGGACCCATGTCTTAGATGTCCACCTACGTTTTGTTTAACTGTCATATATTTGTGTTCGTGTTTTTTTTCTTAATCATTTGCGTTGTATAATGCAACCTATACGTTAAGTTCATTTTAAAATGAGTTTTAACTAATGTTTTGTAAATTCCTCATATTTGCTTAATGTTCTAATTTGTGAACAGATTGTAAATGTAAATAAAGTTATATAAAAAAAATGTTTTAATTTAATTCCAAGGAGCCAGCCCATCTGATTGAATTAGTATAAATTAAATTTCCCTGTTGCTTTTTAATCCTCATTTCGTATATCTAACACAATCAGTTAATCACAGTTTATTTAAAGTTGTACGAATAATTATGATGGCTCCAACAATTAATTAAGCGTGGCTAAAACACTCTGAACCATGGCCCAGAACAACTGCGACTTAGCTCATTACCTGCTCGGCAGACTCATTCTTTAGAGACTATGAGATCAATCCCCAACCGTGGCGGATATGTTTTTGTTTAGAGTTTATGCAGGTTAGTAAAAAAATGTTAGCCTTAATTGTCCAATAAACAATGGTCATTTTTGTTTGTTTGTTGGGTTGCTTTCAAGAAAGCAACTAACAACAACATCATATTCGCTGACATAATAAAAATTATTAGTTTTATATTTATTTCCTTAAAATTTTCTTATTCTATCCGAGTAAACACCTGACCAATAATGATTCAGGTGTTTGAGATTCCAGATTTCAAATTCCAGAGAGAAGTGGAAGAGCATAAACAAATAAAATTATTATGTGTACGATTTACAGTATTGATTTAACTCTTTTTAGAGAATAGCTACCTAAATCTTTTTATTCTTTGCAAACCTTTAGGCCAACAACTAAAGATTTTTGTATTCAATAATATAGGGTGCCGCAAAAAAACCGACACAATTTAAATTACGAATAACTCAATGATGACTAAGGATGCAATAGGTTGTATTGGTTATTACAGACTGTTATTAATCGCCATTAACAAAAAACTACATAATAATGTCACAATTTACCACTTTAGGTTTTAATGATTATACGCTCGTCAAATGGTATCCTTGTTTGAATAAGCATACTTCCAGTCTCGCACCAAAACTGTCAAACACCTTACTTAGTATCTCAGAGATGAGGATGGCAATCTCTTATGTTCTCTTTTAGTTCGCCCAATGTGCGAAACTTACTTATGTACACTCTAGATTTTAAGTAGCACCACAAAAAGCCACAGACGCTCAGATCAGGGGAGCGTGCTGGCCACGCGTTCTCCCCGAAACGTAAGATTGCTATTCCCACTTCCCCCGGATGGTCTTCCGCTGAGTGGTGCGCGGAAGAAAATAGGTCTGGTTTTTGCCGTACCCCGTATAATTTAAAATACAATGTGAAAGCTAAAAACTATAGAGGTGTCAGACGTAGGAAGTAGGTAGACCCATTGATAAAACACTGTAAGTCAGATAGTGTATGGTGCGTTATTTTGCATAAACTAAAAATTTCGTTTTACATGATTATTGATAGGCAATACCAAATACCCCTATGCAGCAGACTGGTATACTCAGTGAATTCCCTTGTCTTTAATAAAAACTTACCGAACTCATTAAAAATATTTCAGTCAAGTGAGAGAATTCGATGAGACTTTTAAAGTACCTCATCTTGGTACTGGGTTGAAGACATGTAATTCCCGGAGTTCATTGTGTTCTAAAGGAGGTATCACTCAATAGGATTTACATAAAAAATTGATTTGCCCAAATAATTCTCTAGTTTGGGCGCAGGTACAAAACTAAGAGTCAATTTACATTAATTTTCTGGTATATTATGTTTGATCAACCTAACTTAACCCATTCAACAATTTTGAAAGTTTAACCATGCTTTTTAATAACTGATTATAACTTTTAAATATCTCAGTAATCGTTTCATATATATTTTAAACTTAAAACCACTAAAACCAATTTTACACGCACATAGAAAATTCCACAATGATAATACTTTTTTACAAGAGAAATATTTTTTCTGGATACACACACTCGCACATAAATATATGTATAGATATAGTTTCGAACGAATGGTGCTTTTGGCATAAGGGGACACCAAAATGAAAATAAATTTGGTTCCCGCCCTAGGTCTGAATTACCTGGATTACACAAAGGGGCGAACAATGTTCCTGTAGTACGTCAGCCTTAAGGCTTTTAGCGCACCCCTGTTGTTGAATGTCTCATGGACCTTCCAGGCTTAAACACCTGATGAACTGCCGTAGTCTCCCGACCAGCTCCTCCCGGGGAAGGTACCCCTCTCCATGACGCCAAGAGTGGCAGCCCTTACCTCAGCAAGCCCAGTGCAGTCATACAGTAGATGATCGGCAGTCTCCTCGGACATCCCACACTTCCTACAAATTGCGTTTCCAGGAAAGAATCCCTAGGTTATATAATTCTTCACGAAAGACTTAGGAAATTAAGCTATAGTAAAAGCTTAATTTCCAGGAGAAAAGTTATAAAATTATTGAAAAATATCTGTTCTCACTATACCATTGGACATTGTAGCTGTACATATTCTACTTGAAAAATACACACTTATGGCTAGGATTAGATTGTTCCTTTTCAATTGCATTCCTCCAAATCTTGCACTTTAAATTTGATTACCTTGCCAACAAAAGTTGACTTATCATAAAATATAATATGTTATATAATAAATGTTAATAATCCAAGACTGATGAAGGTAAATATCTTATAAAATAACTGAACCAAAAGCTCACTTCTTGTGGTGTAATTCTGCACTATCATATCCATGTTAAAACCTTTGACGAATAAGGATCGTGAGATAAAGTTGAACATTTTTGCGAGCTAATAACATGGATTAAATGATGAGTAAAAATATCCAAATTAATATAATCCATGATTATAAAAGATGCTAACCGTAGGTTTAGTAAAAATATTGAAATTTTGCATTACCGCGAGGTTTGAGTTTCTTTACATACACTTAGTTTAAGAAGACATTTACTTAACCTTAATTAACCCTCGAGTAACTTAGTGACGCATTTTGTTTACAGCTTTTCGTATCTACTGTATTTATAAAGAGTAAACATTCAACCGTAATATTTATTCAAACTGCATTTGATGTAGAACTCAAGCTTAAACTAACAGTGAATCGTCAAATTGAAGAAATACCAAATTCAGATAGATTATTAATCTTGATATTATTGTTTATTTTTGAACAACGTTCTACACCTTTTCCAGTATAATTTAAAAAAACACAAATTATATTTGAGAATTATCACATATATTTCAGAAAATGGGATTTATAGTTGAGAATAGACAATTTTATTTCAGAGCTAGTGAATTTAATTTCAGAAGTGGTAAAATGTATTTGAGAATTCGTAAATTCAATCTATGTAATATTCAATTTTATTTGAGAAAACTACAGTAGCTGAAATATAAGAATACAACAAAGTATTCACAACAGTTTACGTTAATTTGTTTAAATCGTTAAAACAAAATTAAAATACACCTGTCGCAGCAGACCTGCGTACTAAGCGAATTTCCAAATCAATAACATAATAATAATACTATATGACTAGTTTGATCATTATCTGTCAATAAATATGAGTATTATTTGCCTACTCTCCATAGATTAACATGGGAAAGAGTATGCAGGTTTGCTGCTGTGAGGAACGCTAAAAGTAGGTGTTTCTAGCGTAAACAATTAATTTTTTGAGCATTTATATCAACTTTCATCAACATCTGTCCATAAATAAAGGAGTTTGCCTATTCACTATATTAATATAGGAATTAATATAGGATTAATATGGGAAGAGAGTATGCAGGTTTGCTGCCATGATAAACACATAAACAATGATTCTTAAGTATAAATGGATGGATCTCAACCAAATGAAGCTAAATATTAAGTTTCATCCAAGAATATTGATTGATAAGTGAAATATTAATCTTTCTTTATCCTCCTTAAGATTAACATTGGAGCCCCACAATACAACGTACTATCTTTAGATTTTTTAATATCTCGGTAACCCTTGGAGATAGAGAAAAACTTTAAGGAACTTAATTGTGTAGTTTTTTAAGCTGATTCCAATGGTGAAATATAAAATTGGAAAATTTTAAAAATTACACGTGAAAAACGCAAAAAAGGGTTTTGTACCCCATTTTGGGGTACAAAACCCACCCAAACTACCTGTTCCCATTGACCGATATGTCTGGTTTACAAACTCATCCGAGAATTTGTAGGAATACACGTCTCTACCTAATTTGGTCTCGATCGGACTATTTTTACGAGAGTTATCGTGTTCACAGACACACACACACACACACACACACACACACACACACACACACACACATATATATATATATATATATATAAACTACTATTGTTTTTGGACTCTGGGCACCTAAAGACGAAAAAATAACATGGTCCCGGGCTTAAGTCTTACCATGAGACCTACGGTAATAGCTTCTTCCCTATGGGAAATTCGCTAAAATAAACCTTTTTCATTAAGTGACCTAAAAATTCAATACCCAGTACCCTATCGCCCAAATTGCATATCTTCCAGTCTGAATGCTGCTGTATGATGAGTTTTACTACATTTGAAAACCTCTCAAAACCAAATGATCTTTTTGAAGTACAATTGACTAATTATTCTCAAAATGAAGGAACAGATTTTGAAATTAAAATTACTAATCGGAACTACAATAATTGTTACTTTCTGAAATAAATGTTGAAAGGTGTAGATATTAAATTATTTATTCTGTATTAGCCTATTTTAAAATATCATATTAACTATTAAAGTCTTATACCAACGTCATGCAGATGTTAGTCATTAGCTTAGTCAACAGCAATGACACCATATGTCACGAAACCTTAATAGTTCGCTCCTATCAACTATTTCAAATAAAAATGTTTGTATTTCCTGTAGGAAATAGGTTAGATCATGCAGATGTCTAACTTTTTTTGTAACAATCATTTTTATTTACAATCTATTCAAGTTAGTAGAACATTTAGTAAATCAAAATAACAAAATAAACCACATGGGCTGAGTCTAGTCAGCACAAGGATTAAAAAATTACAAAAAGGAAATCAAAAATTAGAATCTATGAGGCAGGTCTAGCACAGAGCACCTTTTAAGTCTACATACAACATTACTGTTCTCCAATAGGCTTAGCGCTTGGTGGTTAGGGTGAGCTGCTAACTTCTTTTGGTAGCAGTTGCTAAATTTAGTTATCTCTTGTTTCACTGATGTGAATGTTTCACTGAATGTTTCTATCTCTGTGTAGAATTTCATTGTTTATGTACAAAGGGGTATTCAGAATACTTCTTAAAAATTTGGATTGATAATTTCAATGTTGGAATTACTATTGTGGTGCCCCAAAGCTGAACACCAAAGTCCACAATGGTTTTAATAAAAACTTGTACAGTAGTAATTAGTTGTTGATGGATAGTTTTGATTTTCGATTGAGAAAAAAGGGAATGTTTTCAGTTCATCTAAACAGCTGTAAACAGGCATTTAAAGGTTTGAAAATAAAGTTTAAATGTTTATATAAGTGGTAACATTAAAAAACATATGATTTAGTTGGTTCCCTTTGGAATCAGACCGTCCAATATTATCCAAATTTAACATCTTATCATCAATCACTGTGTAGGCTTACCAAAAACTACTATTTAAGGGGTTTTCTTTAACATTTGTGGGCTGTTGGCCCAGACCAACACAAGAGTTGTCTGGCGTTTCGGATGATTATGAATGAGATAAAAAGATCAACGAAACTGTGTTTACTGTTTTATTCTTTCAATCCAAACAATATTTATACAATTTGCAAGAACCCATTTGAAGAAACACAAAGGTGGCCTGGACATTTAAGAAGATCAAACGTGATAAAGAGACATTTCTTCTAGTCATCAGTTTTCTTAGTCCAGACAGTCAAAGGAAGGTTGCTTTGACGGCTTAAGCCACATGAATCATCAATACAATATATCCACTTGCCAGTTACCAACTTCGCTTCTACCTCTGAGTGCATACTATTTCCTTGTCCATGTTTATTTTCTCTTTCTAACTCCCTAATGTCTACATTAACTATCTGAGCACAATCTTCCAAAAAAAGGAAAGCTTTTGGTACATTGTCACTTGGAGGATTATAATCCTTTTCGCATACAGTTGATTCCCAAATAATTGCCACAGCCTTCGCTGTGACTGTGGTTCGATGAAATAGTTTGTAAGTTATTCCTTGCTCTGCTGAGGATGATCCAGATGCTGGTGTTTTGGGAATGGAACATTTCAACAAATAGTTTGGGGCACAAAAGGTAATAACCTCAAAGTCGATTCCGTTTCTCTTCTCATCATAATCTCTCGGTTTTGTTTTGGACAGCATTTTCACTGGAAAAACGGTTAGTTATAATGTTATGATTGAATTTTAATAATAAAAATAGCAAAAATATTAACTAACAGCAAGCCTGTCTTTTAATAGGTTGTATAACAAAATTTTAAGGTGCAATACACTTTTTAAAGTGACAGAATATTAATCTGAAACCGACAAAAATCTGTAAAAACATTTGATAACTAGATTATAAGTATACCTTTTATCATGACTAAACCTGAAAATAGAATGAATAAAAACTACACCCCCGTCGCAGCAGACCTACGTACTCAGCGAATTTACAAATCAATAATAAAATAATGATAATAATATACGACAAGTTTTATAGAAATCTGTCCATAAACATGAGAATTATTTGCCTATTCTCCATAAGATTAACATGGGAAAGAGTGAGCAAGTTTGCTGCTATGAGGAACACTAAAAGTAGTCATTTCTACGATAAATAATTTTTATCTTAACATTTATACCAACTTTCATCAACATCTGTCTATAAATAAAGGAGTTTGCCTATTCCCTATATGATTAACATGGGAAAAGAGTATGCAGGTTTGCTGCCATGATAAACACATAAACTATGATTTTTTAACATAAATGGATAGATCTCAACCACATGAAGCTAAATCAAGTTTAATCCAAAAATATTGATTAATATGGGAAATATTAATTTTTCCCTATCCTCCCTAAGATTAACATTGGAGCCCCACAATACAACGTACTGTGTTTAGATTTTTTACCCATATCTCGGTAACCGTTGGAGATAAGAAAACTTTAAGACACTTAATTGTGCAGTTTTTAAGTTGATTCTAATGGTGAAAGATGAAATTTGAAATTTTACTTTCTCCCCTTATACATAGTATATGGAGAAAGTATTGTTTTCGTCAAAATTTTCGAATTTGAGTTGAGGGTGGATATATCCGTTTTGGGGTCCCCTGAATCCAAAAAAGTGGGTTTTGACGTGATGTCTGTCCGTCCGTGTGTGTGTGTGTGTGTGTGTGTGTGTCTGGATGTGTACAGTGCCACAGCCTACCCCGTTGGTCCGATTTAGATGAAATTTGGCATGTATATATATAGTCACCGTATCTCTAGGCGTTTTTTTCATTTTTTTGAATTTTTGATTTTTAAGGGTTTTCACCCCTAAAAACCCTTAAAAAACGTGAAAAATACAATTTTCTCAAAATCGGCTCTAACGATTTTGATTAAAATTTGACAGTTTATAGTGTACAGAGTACTAAATAATTTGACACCACCCGCATGTCTGTAAAAATGACGGTTCAAAAGTTATGGGCTTTTAAATGTCAAAAAAATCAATTTTTTTAATTTTCAGCGAAAACAATAAAAGTAAAGTATAACTTGACTTGTACCATTAAAACCAGCTTAAAAAACTAAACAAATTAGTATTTTGAATTATTTGTCTACGACTAACGGTTCCAGAGAAAAGTTAAATTTACTGTCCACGATAAACGCAGTACGTTGTCTGAAAGCGCCCAATGTTATTCTTATGGAGAATATAAAAAAATCAATTTCTTCCTTACTTTCCAACCGTTTTCCATGAAACTTGGTATGAAGCGTTAGGTCAAATCACCGAACAAAACCAGCTCAATAAAGCTTGGTGTTACGGGGGGGGGGGGGTTGTCCCCCCCATACAATTTAAACAATTAATTTAACTTTGTCTCTCGTGTTTTTATTTTTAAAAATTGGATGATTATTTTTGAAACAATAAATTATTAAATGATATTTAGATAAACTTTGTAGAACATGATAGTTTTATTACAGATTGTCTTTTTTAAATTTACTTAAGGGAGAAAGTATGTGTCAGTCCACTGGTACCGTTTATTTAAAAATTACATGGGATAAACGGAAAACCCCATTTTGGGGTACATAACCCCCCGAACTACCCGGTCCCATTGACCGATATGTCTGGTTTACGAACTCGTCCGAGCATTTGTAGGAATACACGTCTATACCAAATTTGGTCTCGATTGGACCATTTTTACGAGAGTTATCGTGTTCACAGACACACACACACACACACCCACACACACACACACACACACACACACACACATATATATATATATATATATATATATATATATATATATATATATATATATATATATTAACGACTATTGTTTTTGGACTCTGGGCACCTAAAGACGAAAAAATAACATGGTCCCGGGCTTAAGTCTTACCATGAAACCTACGGTAATAGCTTCTTCCCTATAGGAAATTCGCTAAAAGAAAATAATTCTCAGTAAAATTAATATTTAGTATTAATTTAAAATTTTCTTAATCTGTAACTTACGAAAAATTTGTTATTTGTTATAAGATTTCAATATCGTATAGTTTTTAATTAGCTTTAAAAAGTAGTAATTGTATAGTTCCCCAAAATCTAAATATATAAAACAAAGTCGTGTTCGTTACACGTATTATAAGTCGAGAATGGCTGGATCGATTTTATGATATTTGATTCTTCGGATTCGTCTCTGCTTCGGTCATGATTTAGCCATACTCAGTTTCCATAAATTCAATTAGTTTCCATTCTATAGCCTTTTAAATTTCTAATTTAACCATATGGGGGATAAGTTTGTTTACAAATTATCTACAATCAAAACATTTGATTTCTTAAACCAGCTGTTTGTTTACTGTTTGTTAGCAATATGCTTTACTATCCAATGCCGTCTGAATCATTCATTCATTAATGAAAAACTATGAGGTAAATATGTGCTGTAAAAAATGAACAGCATTATTCGCCACGTTAATAGTTTACGGTTTTTGGGAATTATGTACTGTATTTATATTTCTTTATTTTCTGTATGATTAAAAGTCACGTGTTTATATGTTCGACAAATAAAAAATAACTACAATGTTTATACATATTTAGTTTATTATAATAATCAGCTGTTGTATATTTAAAGCTTTTACAACGAAGCCGTAATGATAATTGACTTCATGTATGTCTGTATGTCCTTTATGCTTTGCCAAACTACTCATCCGTTCGCCATGAAATTTTAGGAAGTTGCTCTACATGTGTCCGGGAAGGTTTTAGTGAAAAATATTTTCGAAAACCTCATAAGTTTCCATTTTATGGTGTTATAAATTTCTAATGTTAACCTTATGGAGAGTAAGTTTGTTTATAAAATGTCAGTAGATGCAATACCCGGGTTATAAACCAGAATCGGCACGTTTTTCCCATAAGAATAACATGGTGTCCATTTTTTGCGCATCTGGTTTTGGACAGTTCAAAATGACCTTTATTCATATCCAATCTATTGCCTGAGACTATACAACATCATTATATAGTAGATACCAACCCACAAAGAGGCAAGCGAATCGACACGTTTTTCCCATGTTATTCTTATGGGGATTATTTTTGGAAAGATTAAACAATTTGTAAAAATCCCGCCTTTATTCATTTCTAATCTACTGTATGATGCTATACAACGTCATTTTCATTAAAAATAAACAAATATTTCACAAAACACACACCATTCCTAGCCTCATTGTTCATAACACAAAAGTAAAAAATCTGTAAAAATCCCACCTTTATTCATTTCTAATCATTTCTACTGTATGATGCTTTACAACATAATTTTCATTAAAAATAAACACACAACCACCATGTGCTCGTCCCACAGCCACCAACACCTCACCCTAACTTATGATATCGCTCTTATTAATCCATGATCTGCTTGGAAATCCCAACCATTTAACGTAATAACGATCCCCACCACGTTCAATTACCTTCTCTACTAAATAAATGTCCTTATATTTTGTCTTTAACAATTCTTCCTTATAAAATCCTCCTCTAATTATATTACCTCTATCATCTTTCAATATATAAGTAATAGGACTTGTACTTTTTACTTCTGCTATTGTAAACAACTCACCCGTCCAATTAGGTGTATACGATTTACTAAATACATGCTTATACTTTGAGATTCGGACAACATCTCCAATTTTAAATTTAGCCTTTTCAAATTTATTTTTATACAATTGACTCAACCTCCTATGTATTTTCTTTGAATTCCTTTCATTCACAGAGTTTGGTTTCATACCAATTGTTCTATGCACGCGATTATTATATTCTGCAATTAACTTTGGATAAATGTTCAACCTATTGTAACTTCCTTGAGCGGAAAACTCTCTAAATAACCAATGTTTAAAGGTCCGAATAAAACGTTCTGCGATGGAAGCTTTCGTACTTGAAAAGGTATGATAGTGATTAATATTTAACTCTTTCATTAGGCTTTGAAAATGTTTATTGAAAAATTCTTTACCATTATCCGACTGAATATTCTTTACACCAGCGGGAAGAATAGATTTTATCGCTTCCGTTACCATAGGTCCAGTCTTATTCTTAACAGGTGCTGCATACGCTTTCTTTGAAAAGGTATCTATTAAAATTAAAATATAATTGTATCCAGAGTTTTGTCTCGAGTAAGACTGCATATCGATTAAATCAATCTGTACAGTTTCATTAATACCAATTAATTTGAAATGCCTCCTTGGAAAGTTTTTTCGAGCAGGCTTATGCATTTCATATGCAATTTCTCTCATTTTTTATTTACTTTAATATTCAAATCACTATTTATAGTTTTTATCTCATCACCAGATGCACTAACTAAAATTCCATCGTCCTGTCTAATATACACACCATTATTTGGTAAGTAAGGGCTACCATCAAACGTTCTTAAACCACTTGGATGAACTGTAGGATCCGCAATCAATAATTTAGAAAAATATAAATCACCGCATTTTAAAACACCCTTTTCATCAAAAGTAACAGCTTGAGACAGTGTTACACAATCAGACGGTAAAACTCCATTTTTAACGTTAGATATTGTCTCATTTTTCGCGTCAAAGTTTTTATTCTTTCCATCATAACAAATGACCTGATCTTTAATTACAACATCATGATTATCACGAGCACGAAATACATTTGTAATACGAGCATTTGATGCATTAAATGCACGTGTCTTATCCCTGCATAAGACTTGATACATAGTTGGACAGTCATTACTATCTTGACCGGCAAGTATGTTTACGATTCGTGTCTGTTTAGCATTCCATTTACGGTCTTTCTGTTCCATAAATTTATATTTTTTATTATTTAGCACAAACTCTTCACCATCTCTAACAAGTATTTGTTCTAAAGTAACGGCATCACAGATGTCCTCTCCTTTTTCTAAATTTTTAATTTTACGTTTTTTTCCCATTCCAATGATTATTTTCTGATTCCATAATTTCAAATTTATTTTCACCCTGAACAAACAAATCTCCTTGTCGTGTCAGTGTCTGTTCCAACACAGGTACCTCATAATTTTTCTCTGCCCTGCTTACGTTAGTAATTTTATGTTGTTTAGCATCACAAACATTATCGTTTTACTCTAAGAATTCACCCTTTGACTGAGGTTTGTATGTTTCATAAGGGTTGTACACTCGATAAAACTTGTCTATAAACATTTCTTTTTATTTAAACAATTATTCCACTTTCTCTAAGTTCCTCTAATATTGAATCAATCTCATTATCCACTCCTGTGTTTCCAGCCTGTTTGGATAACCACAACAACCTCAACCTATCCAATATCTCATTAACATTGTCATAATAAATATAGTCTATTTTATTTCCTGTAACCTGTATCAACCCACTGCCCACTGTTTTTGTAAATAAAGGTTTAATTATATTGGTGTATTTTGTGTGTCTGTTGGCTGATAACGAAGCACCCGCCTTGTAGCCTTTCAAATGAGCATTTGTTAGTTCAAGGATCTCTTTATAATTGTCTAGATCATTCTCATTATAATTTACAGGTTCTTTTAATGTTAAAAATTCCTAAAGACCCTTTGTGCCTTTATATACCTTCTCACTAATCATAATGTCATCATTTGCAATTTCTATCAATTTATCACCGATAAGAAACTTGTTTCCCTCCTTCCTAATGCCATAAGTAGAATCTGTAATATTATTTTTATTGAGATAATTTCCCAAATATTCACTTGCCAAAAGACCAAAATCTAATTTAAGAGGTGTTGGTAATATTGATTTTACTGGGGTTGGTATTTTAGACGGAGTCATTGGTTGGAATTCAATTGGTAATGGTCTCTTAGAAATAACCTCATTAATTTTAGAACTAACCAATTCTTTTAATGGTTCTATTAGTGGTTGAAATGCATTTATTCGCTCCTCAGTTTCCAAGTATTTCCCACGTTTCAATGCTCTATATTTCTCTCTTATTTGATTGGCAGAGTTTATTAACTCTTTTTTAATATTCATTTTTCTTTTTATTATACAGTACTTTATTTATTTCATTTGTTAAAGGATTGTACATAAATAATTTATCGTGAATTATTAGACAATACGCTGACGTGTTCTCGCTGACATTTTCATTTGTTTCAATTTCCAACTTAATATCTACGACCCCTTCCTTGATAGATTCATTTTGTCTAGAACAGTCTATTACTATTAAGGGATATTTATTTAAAAATTCACTTCGACTCATCATGGGATCCATATTTGTGTTATAATACGTTTCTTTGAATCTTAATAACATTTCATATGCCTTAGAGACATCGCCACTTTCAAAATCTAGATTTAGATCACTATAAGGATAGTATTCAGAGTTGAGAAATACTTTCAAGTTTTTCAACTTGCAATGATCGAATTCGTCACTTCTCTTTCGAGGTTTATTGTCTCTGTCTGTCTGGAAACCAAATATAATATACCTCGGCTTCTCCGTACTAGTAGATGTTTTTAACGACCATGTCATTCTCTTTGTTTTAGGAAAGGATGGTAATTCATGTAACTCTAAACTTCTAAAGGCAATTTGTAGATTTTTATTCTGAAGCAACAATTTTTGTAACTGTAGTTTTTCACCATCAGAAGGTATAATATGTGGCATTACCCACTGAATCGTGTCCAGAACAATTTTTGGAGTTTTAGGATCAGCCGTTGCATCGGTCATATAAATACAATTATTATCGTTTTTAGATCTTTTCAAAACCAGCTCTTGTTTAACATTCACTAAAACCTTATTAAAATCATCAAATACCCCCATCAACAACTCTAATGGAATACATACACTGAATTTACCGTTTGAATGAAATTCTTTCAAGTTAGCGTCAGTGTCAAAAGCCACATTGGTCAATATCTTTTTATAGGAGCATAATATTTTCATTAAACTTGTAATTCCGGGATTCCTAACAATGTCAATTTCCTTACCAGCCACTTCATATCGAATTTCATCGAATAAGAAGCTAAACGCGTTGTTTATGATATGACCCGAGCTATGATTTTCAATTTTACCTTTAATATACAGATAGCTTTTACATGGGAGTCTTAGCAAGTCTTGATTATTATTACATATACGAATTTCATCAGAGTAATTTATAGCCAATGTGTTATGGGGTGTATAAGCATGGTTTGTAATCTTGACTATACTATCGTCGAATTGGGATTTCCCTGTAACGTCGAGAAAATCTGTTTCAATTTTTATATATATATTTTTTACATTTTTTAATTTTAGTCAAATAGATTGCAAGAAACGTGCGTTCTGCGCACTTAATGTAGAAGACCCATTCTTGTATATTCTCATATATTTTTTATATGTAAAGTAATTGTAGTTTCTTCATTATTAAAGTCTATTGGCCTGTCATGTTGGTCTGCAAAAGTTATAGTAACGACATCTAAAGTCCTCTTATTTACAGGAAAATATATAATATTTCTGGGAACTTCTATTATCTTATAACCAGGAGGTGCAACGGGATAGAAAGAATGTATGCTATGGGTTGACTCACCATTTAAATACGAGCCATTTGCAATATTACACTTTACACGTATTACATTTATATTATTAATATTGATTTTATTTGTAGATTTAAACGTTACACCGGTAGTAGATAAGCCCCGAAATCCCAATAACACAGAACCTAGACAAGGTTTTGTGAAATCAAATACGTGTTTGCTATGTAAATTTGCTTTCATTGTTATGTTGTCGGGTGTAAGCAAAAAGTCAGGGATATGTTTTTGGATTTCTCTAGCTAATTCAGACACCTCATACGTTCCCTCTGGAATTTCAATTGTGATAGGCTCTTTATTATCATAATAAAATACATCTTCACCTTCGTCTGATAGATTCTGATAGATTCCTTATCTTTATGTTTACTTAGCTTAGGTATCAAACCCTTATAATGAATTAGTTTAATTTTGCTATTAATTAAAATTTCACTTTTATTAAACATGATTGTAATCTTACCATTAAATGCTTGATTTAACGCTTCTTTTTTAACTAGACCCTTTGGTGTTGTAATCTGCTTTACCTTGTAGTATGTTAATGTGTTTAGGGGTTTCTTTACGTTAAATATAGAGTTGTAACTCTGAAAATCAACAAGTCCAATCACATAGTCACTATTTAATTCGATTGGTGGAAAGAACACTGATTTCAACTCTGGTTCAGTACCAGAAAAAGTCATTGTAAATGATTCCATTTTTATTATAAATTAAAAGTTTTCAAAAACAATATACACAGATCACCACATATTGTACTACCTAATTCTTGTATCTGTTCGGTAGTATAATATATTTTATTGTCCCTAAAATACTCAATTACCTCATTAGGAGGTTGTATACCAAACGGGTCAAAATATATTACAATGTCTCTGTTTTTACGATATGCTGTCCAATGTGTGCCTTTGTCATCATCTAAATTAATTATTCCGCATTCTTTTATTCTTGGTTTTATTGGTTTTAGCTCGTTTTTTAGGAACACTCATCGAAGGTGGGTCGTGCCTTTTAACTGCGATAGGAGTTGGTAATTGTCCATATTTTTTATTAAATTTTAAACCCATTCCCATCTTTGCTTTTGCTTTCATTAGGTTAGTTACAGCATATGCGGTAGCATTTTCAGCTAAACTTGCATCTTTGGTAGTAACACGAGTCCAAGCTTGGTCAGCCAATTTCAAGTCAACCTTGTTTCTAGAAGCTATGTCTGGATGATTCATATAAAAAATGTCGTGTTCTTTACAGTAAGAGTCCAGTTTATTTTTTGAAGGTACATTATTTGCTAAGTTTTGACGTACATTGGTCCCAGGTCCACACCACCTGTAGCCTCCAGGCAAGGATAATTGATAAGGTAAATGATTAATTAAAGTATTTAACAATCCACGTCCTCTATAAGGCTTAAGATACAATCCTTCACCAGATTTCTTTTTCATTTGTCTTATATAAAAAATGTCATTTGTTCAACAAAAGAACAAGTTTGAAATTGTATTACATGACAAAGAGAAAAAGGTTAACAAAACACTATTTCCTCATAATATTCGTGCAATTATTGGTGGGAGCTCTGGTTGTGGGAAAACAGTTGTCATGTACAATTTAATAGTCAACAGAAATGGTTTAAAATTCAGCAATATTTACATTATATCAAAGACTCTAGAACAAGAAAAATACAGAAAATTAAGTGAAATTATTAAATTGTGTGAAGAAGATGTAAAATTACACACTTACTCTGAATGTGATATTACACCGAATTATGTGAAACGACACTCAATTGTAGTGTTTGATGATATAAATTGTCCAAATATTACACAATTCTTTGCAATGGGTAGACATAGAAATATTAACTGTTTTTACTTGGCTCAGTCTTATAGTAAAGTAAATAAATATATTCGAGACAATGTAAATTTTCTGATAATTTTTAAACAAGATGATTTAAATTTAAAACACATTTACAATAATCATGTTGAAAATGACTTTACATTTAAAGAATTTCGTAATCTATGTCATCAGTGTTGGAACAATAATTATGGTTTCATAGTAATTGACAAGGAAAGACAAAAAAATAATGGAATGTATCGATATATGTTTGACAAATTTTTTATGGAATAATGACAATGTGTTGTGTAATATGTAATGTAATAGAAAATTGTCGATATCTTGGAAACTGATATCAACACTTCCTAATTATGTACGATTGGCACATTTTTTTCTGAAAAATAGTAACCCAAAATTGTTTTGCAAAAAAACCTGGTCGTTTTATAAGAGTGGGACTTTGCGCATGGTGGCTTTGTGTTTATTTTTAATGAAAATGATGTTGTATAGCATCATACAGTAGATTGGTAATGAATAAAGGCGGGAGTTTTACAGATTGTTTACTTTTGTGTTATGAACAACGAGGCTAGGAAAGGTGCGTGCTTTGTGAAATATTTGTTATTTTTAATGAAAATGATGTTGTATAGCATCATACAATAGATTGGTAATGAATAAAGGCGGGATTTTTACAAATTGTTTAATCTGTCCAAAAATAATCCCCATAAGAATAACATGGGAAAAACGTGTCGATTCGCTTGCCTCATTGTGGGTTTGTATCTACTATATAATGATGTTGTATAGTCTCAGGCAATAGATTGGATATGAATAAAGGTCATTTTGAACTGTCCAAAACCAGATGCGCAAAAAATGGACACCATGTTATTCTTATGGGAAAAACGTGCCGATTCTGGTTTATAACCCGGGTATTGCATCTACTAATGTCTACAATGAAAACATTTGATTTCTTAGCTACAGCTGATTGGTTTACTTTCAAAGTATAATGCTATTAGCAATATGCTTTACTATCCAATGCCATCTGAATCATTCATTAATGTAAAACTATGAAGTAAATGTGTAACTGTAAAAAATGAACAGCTTTATTCACCACGTTAATAGTTTACGGTTTTTGGGGATTATGTATTTATATTTTATATTTTCACGTGTTTATATGATAATTAAAATGTTTATATAATTACCTTTACATAATAATCAGCTGTTGTATATATTTTTCCTATAAAACCCGTATTACAGTTAGGTTTCGTTTGGAATTGGATTCGATTTGAAAATTGTGAATTAATCCACTGAAATTTATTCGTTTTATGGGAATGTTATTAATATGTCTTATCGTTTCAGTATTGTTATTCTCTATGCCGCGACCCAGTATATAACCTTTCACAATGAAACCGTAATGCTATTCGACTTCAGAACATGGCCAATCTTAAAGTTAGCACGTAATTACTGTCAGGCGTTACGAAGTTCGCCGTGTCAGCTAGTTTATTATAAATAATAAAAAAAAACTGTAAAAAACAATTACAGTATTTACGGCCATTATATATGTGTTCAAAGTTTGGTTTCTGTAACTTAAATAGTCCTTGATGTATAAAGTTTTGTATTAAATACAAAACTGCGGATAGCGGCTAATCGAAGGGCTTTTCAACATATGTTCATAGGCAATTATTTGTTTATTTTGATGAGTACTATCACCCCTCGAAGTATGTCCCCGACTTTAATGAACACCCTGTATTTATATACAGGGCGTTCATTAAAGTCAGTATAACAGTTTGATGGTTAAGAATGTTTTTTATAGGTTTATGTATGTAGTGACATTTTTAGCCAAACATAAATCATTTAGTTGATTTACTCTGGAAACAGACCCTCCAATATTATCCTAACCTGCCAACTCCCCCCCCTCAAAAGTGGTCCCGGGCTTAAGTCTTGCCATGAGACCTACGGTAATAGCTTCTCCCCTATGGGAAATTCGCTAAAACGAACGTGTGAGACAACAGGCGCAAGCACATGCAACAAGACTACAAGATCACGCAACAATCATTTTACACTCATTTTTCATTCATACTTGTCTTAAAATACATACTTTGGTAGTTCACGTTTGTGTTACCTCTCTACGGTATGTTTTATAACCGAGGTTTTCGCTACTTTTATATTCATACAATGTATATAGTACATTTAAACAGCTATTTACACAATCAAATTAATGGAAAAAACTGTACTTGAACTTACCTATACCTGTCGAGGCAGATTCAGATAAATTTGGAAAAACCTACAGAAAAATTACAATAATTATTAATGTGTGTATAGTAAATTAGAGCAGTTAAGTTATTCAAAGACAATGGTGATACTAAGAACACAAAACTACTTTACTTTCAATTTACTGTTAAAACAATTTGACAATGACTAATTTAAACAATCTTAATCTTTATAATTCATTTAGAAATAATTCAAAATTTTTAAGTAGAACGAGATCGTTTTATTTTGGAAATTCCCCATCATAAAGAAAAGAGGCATTATGTCCCTTCCTCGTCATTAAAATAATGAGTAAATTCTTTTTATTTTTCACTTGACATAAAAGTCATATCAATTTTGTTACATTAGTATTAATTCCCCTAATAATACTATCTAGTTGAAACGCAATATTTCTTAGATAACTCTTAACTAACAATGAAAAAAATTCGTTTAAGGAGTCAATTTTGGTATTTACTTAAGTATATTTAGCTATTTTTTATATATTATATTATATTTCATAACTTACCAATGCAAAAAGCAGTATTACCACCGTTGGTGACATTTTTGCTCGATCTGTGAGATAATCTTCAACAATTTAGTCTGGTGCAAATTTTACAGGTGTTTAAATATAATTTCTCTAAACAGACAGTGATCAATCTATCATATTACCTGGTTATAAAACAACATGCTCTCACTAGGTAGTGCAGATCAAAATTTTGCCTGCCTTCGCTGACAGAAAATACTACCATGAAGTCACAATTATTCCGAGCCGACAAACGTCCTTGTCCTCTAAGAGTGAGCCTCGGTCTATAAAAAAAATAGCAGCTGATTACAATACCAACAGCAAACAATAAAAAACACTACTGACACATACATTCTCCCTTAAAAATTAAAAAAGACAATCTGTAATATAACTATCATGTTACAAAGTAATTAAATATTAAAATTTAATAATTTATTTCAAATTATGGGGGGAACCCCTGTAATACCAATTTTTTATGGTTTTGGTGGTTTGACCTTACACTTCATACCAAGTTCATGGAAAACGAAAAAAACAATTTTTTATATTTTTTCCATAAGAATAACAGTCAGACAAGTATATTTTATCGAGGACAGTAAATTTAACTTTTCTCTGGAACCGTTAGTCGTAGACAAATAATTCAAAATACTAATTTGTTTAGTTTTTTAAGCTGGTTTCAATGGTACCAGTTATATACTTTCAAGTTATACTTTACTTTTATTGTTTCGCAGAAAATAAAAATTTGATTTTTTTTTATTTAAAAGCCCATAACTTTTGAACCGTCATTTTACAGACAATTTAGTCTGGTGCAAATTTTACAGGTGTTTAAATATAATTTCTCTAAACAGACAGTGATCAATCTATCATATTACCTGGTTATAAAACAACATGCTCTCACTAGGTAGTGCAGATCAAAATTTTGCCTGCCTTCGCTGACAGAAAATACTACCATGAAGTCACAATTATTCCGAGCCGACAAACGTCCTTGTCCTCTAAGAGTGAGCCTCGGTCTATAAAAAAAATAGCAGCTGATTACAATACCAACAGCAAACAATAAAAAACACACAAATGAACACAAAGAACAAATAAATTCTCAGTATAACTATTTAAAATTTGTTTACAATTAAATCAATTAAATTAAGTTGGATGATTGTAAACATTTATTACTAAATAATATGACACACCCTGCATGTCTTTAAAAACGACGGTTCAAAAGTTATGGGCTTTTAAATAAAAAAAACAATTTTTTATGTTTTCCCCGAAAACACCAAAGGTAAAGTATATTTTGACTGCCGGCTGAAACTGGCTTAAAAACGAAATAAAATAGTACTTTGAATTATTTTCCTACGTCCAACAGTTCCAGAGAAAGGTTAAATTTACTGTCCATGATACACGCAGTACGTTGTCTGAGAGCACCTAATGCTATTTATGGAGGATATGAAAAAAATCAATTTCTTTCTCGTCTTCTAACCTTTTTCCATGAAACTTGGTATGAAACGTAAGGCCCATCATCCAACAAAACCAACTCAATAAGCTTGGTGTTACCAAGGGGGGTTCCCTGGGATGGTGGCGACGTCCTGTAATCTAGCTACTAGAAGGTCACGAATTGTGGATAGTTGTGAGCGATGGTTGGTGGGTGTAGTGTTCTCTTGTGTGGATTAACGTCCACACTGTTAAATACTACATTAATCCACAAAGACCAAACTCATATTTAGACCAACTCGTAATTCAGAGGCAGTGGTTCGGATTCCACGTTAAACTGTAGGTCCATTAGTTGCCATCGGCTGTTGGGCTATTAATTAACAGTCCTGTCTAAGGAACATGTCAGCCTTAGTCAGTAACAAGACTACAAGATCGCGCCACAATCATCTTACACTCATTTCTCATTCATACTTGGCTTAAAATACCTACCTGGGTAGGTTGCCATTTCAATAATAATCTAATCCCCCCATACAATTCTAACAATTAATTTAACATAGCTTATCTTGATGTTATGAAACAGTAAATTATTAAATGTGATTTAGGTAAACTTGAAAGAAAATTATGGTTTTATTAAAGATTGTCTTTTTTGAAGAAAGTATGTGTCAGTCCACTGATACACGTTATTTTATTAGGGCCTATTATTAGAATTTCAATTCAAAATTAGAACACGTAAATAATTACATCATGGGTAGAGAAACGCGGCGTATCACACATTCACACATGTGTTTATTGACCGGTGACCCTTAGCTACAGAAACCAGAAACAACCGGTTTTGAGCCAAATCAATGACCTCCGTTATCTGGTATGATAACGGGAAAGGGCGTCATCCGATGGATCTCGTTCGTCTGAGCACGTCGATGGTTGTTATGTTGTCAGCAGCGGTACAGAGAAACCTTTAGGCCGATTACTAGAAGAAAATTAGTGTGATAGAATGTTAAATAAGTGTAATTTTTCATTTTTACCAACCCCCCAAAAAATCTTAAACTTCGTTAAAAGGTCCTACAAAAAACGGAGGACACTTTGCTCAACTTTTTAAGCCCTACAATTTTGTCGTCTGGACATTTTTTCATATTTTACCCCCCCTTAACCCATAGTTTCTTTTCTGAAAATTCACTATTTCTTGCTCATTTTGCTTCTGTGCTACATTATTATTATACATTATATAATGGTTGAAAATTTCGCATGCACACACACGTCATCACTATTAATAATTAACACACTAAAAATGTTTGTATTTACTTCCCCGTGGGAAAAATGTGAGGTAATTAATATGTCTAAAGAGAATGTTTTCATCTTAGAATTTACTAACACCATCCAAGAGCTATCACATATCTATGTCAAAACTTATTAATTAACGAAAAAAGAAAAAAGTTATAATATCAACCACACTCCTATTCCTCCATCACATGTCCCTGAAAATCCTTAAAGAAATTATATGTAAAAAATCTCTGCTGTTAATGAATGCAGCTTTTGGCCACCTGTGTGCATAAAGCATTTCTTCCGCCTCTCCCTAAAAAAAACTTCAAACGATTATGCCAACAACTAGAACGGGGGCCTGGGGCAGGGCCCCCAACGAGCGAAGCGAGTAAGTCAATAATACATTGATAAGTTACTCCAAATATCTGCTTTTTCTTCAAAAACGTCTCACGACTATTTATAGAAATAAAATTAGAGTTTTGTCTGTACGTTGTTTAGGAATCATGATATTTTAGTTATTTTTACGTTTCATAACCAAGAAAAGACAAAATTTGGTCTTAACTCAATTTCTGTCTGTTTGTCTTTCTGCAACGCTAAACAAGGCATTTGTGTTCGCATTCTCCATAAATAAATGTTTGTATTTACTTCCCTGTGGGAAATAGGTCAGATCATGGATATGTCTAAAGGTAGTGTTTTCAGTTCATCAAAACAGCTGTTCTTATTATTTTGTATTTAAAATTCAATACAATAATTAGAAACCTGTTACAGGTTTTCCATCTTATAAATTACTAACACCCCCCCCAAGAGCTAAGACATATCCATGTCAAAACGATAGCACCGACAGTTATGAAACAATAAACTAACTAATGTTGATTTTAATTTGACAGTTTTTTTCTTTCTTTAAAATCATTAAACTACAAAGACAGCTGATTATTACCAGTAGGTGATTCATTGAAAATCGGAAGCAAAATGCTACTATTATTGCGTAAAAAGTGGGTTTTAAATGCTCGTTATATACTTTTCAAGGGGCAGTGGACAATTTCAAGCACTAAAAAGACTTCTCTGAAATTTAGAGAATGCATGAAATAAGTTTCATTGTTATGAGTTCTCCCGTTTTTTCGGAGAAGACGGCGTAAAATGCCTCTTGGAGCGTCACAGACAAACAGACACAAATTGAGATAAGTTTGTTTCGGATTCTGTTACGCATGAAACGTAAAATTAACTAAACAAATGAATAACGCTAAGAAATTTACAGACATAGCCCTAATTTTATTTAAATATATTAAAATAATTGCCAAAAAATATGATTAATTTACATCAAAACGGAAATGCATCACCAGTCTAACGTTGCTGCAAAGTACAACGAAACTGCTTAAATAAGTTTAGATTCGCTGGTAAAAAAACATGATAATCTAACATTATTATTACCTTTCTGAAATGGTGGCCTATCCACGTATTTTAAGCCAAATTCTGTGTAAGAAATAAAATGAGTGTATATTAATGTGGACTTAAACATTAAAACATATATGAAAAATTGAGACAGACTATGTCATGTTATATTAGATTAGATGATTGAAAAGGTGACCATACTACAATGTAGGCATTTTAAGCCAAGTGTAAATGAGTATTGAGTGTAAGATGATTGTGACGCGATCTTGTAGTCTTGTTACTGACTAAGGCTGACATATTTTTTAGACAGGACTGTTAATTAATAACCCAACAGTCAATGGCATATCTAAAGGGAGCCATAGTTTGACGTGGAATCCGAACCACTGCCTCTGAATTACGAAATGGTCTAATTGTGAGGATGGTCTTTGCGGATTAACGTAGTCCTGGCTAACCTTACTTCTAGGAATTCTTGAAAAACTAGTTTTATAAATCTTAATATTATGACTGTGCCTTCTCTGTATATTTTTTGTAACCTCCTTCATGCAAAGCAAAACATCAACTCATTTTCCTCACAATCAGCCTGTCATGTACACTTTACTAGAAATAGAAGTAACTTGTCAACTCCACATGTTAGGTTAAGTAAAACCCTGAATTGTCATATGTACCTGCAATTGAAATATTGTACAACAGGTTACCACTAGAATTAAGAAATTTAAACCTTGTTAAGTTCAAGTCAGCCATCTTCATACTCCTTAAAAATCATGCCTTTTACTCTACCAAAGACTTTTTAGATTGTACAACTTTTTAATGTTATTCCTTGACGACAACAGTAATTTTAAATATGTTGTATTTGTAAGTTTATGTAATTGACTTGTCCTATTGCAATGCATTTTGCCTAACGGAATAAAGAATTGTCTATTGTCAATTGTCTATAGTATTCAATAGTGCGGACGTTAATCCACACAAGAGAACACTTCACCCATCGACACGCCACGGCCCCAGTCCCCGCTCATAGGTCACTCATATATTCACCTTTACTCATATTTTGGATCTTCGTTTCAAATAATCTCCACAACACACCTGTCGTCGTTTTGGTCACTCGACGGACCATATCTGACGTGTACGGATGAAGGCTGCAGTTGTTAAACCAGTTTCACGCCTTTCTCTGTCTACGTCTCCCAGTCTCCTCTATCGCGGGTTGTATTGCTCGCAATTGCTTGCTTGCGGCATCCACAACAGTGTTGGATAGGTAGTCCAAGCCCAAAAGGTTCAAAGATTTTTATTTCAAGTTATATTTGCATTTTTAAAACACTCATAGGATGGGTATCACGAATAGATTCACAGTCTCAATAGTAAATAGCAATTTACGCTAACATAAAATAATAACGATAAAATATTTATTTACCAAAAATACACACACAATACTACAATATTACTAGGCCTACACATTACATAAATACAAAACGAAATACAAAGTACATCGGTAATTTAATAATAATAACTCGATCAGCGTAAGTACTCAGCGAATTTCCAAATCAACAATAGTACAAGTATGTGACAAGATTGATCAATTAAAACCTGTTGATAAATTAAAGTATTTGCCTATTCTCCCTAACATTAACATGGGAAAGAGTATGCAAGTTTGCTGCTTTGAGAAACAGTAAAAGTAGGTAGGCATTTTTACCATAAACTATTTTTATTCTGACCATATACCAAGGTTATCATTATCTGGGCATTATTAAATAAGGCGTTTGCATATTCTCCATAAGATTAACATGGAAAAGAGTATGCATGTTTGCTGCTGTGAGGTACACATAAACTATGATTTTTAGCATAAACACATGGATCCCAACCACATGAAGCTAAATACAAAGTTTCATCCAAAACTATTGATTAGTAAGGAAAATGTTAATTTTTCCTTATCCTCCATAAGATTGGCATTGGAGCCCCTAAATACAACGTACTGTGTTTAGATTTTTAATATCTCGGTAACCGTTGGAGATAGAGAAAAACTTTAAGAAACTAAATTGTGTAGTTTTTTGACGTGATTCTAGTGGTAGAAGTCAAAATTTAAAAAATTACGTGGAAAAACGCATAAAACCCATTTTTTTGGGTACAAAACCCCCCCCAAACGACCTGTTCCGATTGACCGATATGTCTGGATTACGAACTCGTCCGAGTAAATGCATGTAGGAAAACACGTCTCTTCCAAATTTGGTCTCGATTTTAAAAAAGAATGAAGAGAAATTTGCTAAAATATTACAAGAGATCTCAAATACAGTAACACTCCTATTAAACGTGCGTTACGTTTCGATTTTTAAGTTGAGTTGGTGAACCATTTTGTTCCGTTAATGAAGAAAATATTAGAACTTGCACTAGACAAGCGGAAGTACTTAATGCATGAGGAACAGCTGATCCGAAACAATTATTGAGACCGGCCAATCACAGCGGAGCTCAGATTTATAAAACAGAGCACGACGACAAGGAAAGTTCACTATTTCTTCGGTAGTCCGCGCTCGCGCTGTCTTGTGGTTGTCTGTCCGGTCCCGTCGGTGCGAACTGCCAAGTGCGATGCCGTCCATGATCAAGAATGTATTGATAAGCGACGCTGTTGACCAAAGCTGCGTCGATCTTCTAAAGGCACATAACATTAATGTTACCTGCAAATACAAGTTGCCAAAGGAAGAACTGATCAAGGAGCTCTCTGTAAGTTGATATAACCTAAGGACTATCCTGAAGGAAAGTGAACAAAATTACAGCAGAGAAAGTTTCTATGATGTTATAATTTATTGATATCTTAAATAAAGGGTGTGAAATTTATTATTTTAAAGGGAAAATTCGAGCAACACAGTAATGAGATTTTCAGGTTGTAAAAAAGGTAAACGAAATTAGTGATTTAGTAATTTATCGTACTTATTTCAAATGAAAATAAATATATAAGAGTTACAGACTCATAATAATAATAATTAAACCTTAGAGCAACATCATCACAAAATATATTAAAAACCATGAATATGTTCAAAAAACTGTAAAGTCAAAGTGTCTAGATTTTGGGGGTGTGAGAGTGTGTTGGCAGTTTGCAAATTGGGAAAATTTTAATACGACATAATATGATTATAAGGATAGCTGTTTAGCGAACCTGAAAACACCCCCTTTACACATATCCATGATCTAAGCTATTTCCTAAAAGGAAGTATATATTGAAACTGCATTTTAGCGAATTTCCCATAGGGAAGAAGCTATTACCGTAGGTCTCATGGCGAGACTTAAGCCCGGGACCATGTTATTTTTTCTTCTTTAGGTGCCCAGAGTCCAAAAACAATAGTCGTTAAAATTTTTATATATATGTGTCTGTTAGCACGATAACTCTCGTAAAAATGGTCAGATCGAGACCAAATTTGGTAGAGAGGTGTATTCCTACAAGTGCTCGGACGAGTTCGTAAACCAGACATATCGGTCAATGGGAACGGGTAGTTTGGGGGGGTTTTGTACCCCAAAATGGGGTTTTTTGCGTTTTTCACATGTAGTTTTTCAGTGTTCCTCACAGCAGCTAACCTGCACACTCTTTCCCATGTTAATCTTATGGAGAATAGGCAAATAATTCTCATGTTTATGGACAGATTTTTATAAAACTTGTCATATATTATTATTATTATATTATTGATTTGGAAATTCGCTGAGTACGCAGGTCTGCTGCGACGGGGGTATTTTTACTGTTAGTTTCCCTATAACTCACACATCATTTTCAAGTAATAAATAATCCACGACAATGTGATATAATTATACAAAACATTGGTTATACTATTTTAAAGATGAGGTTCTTTTGTTTGAATCCACAAACCATAAATGTTTTAAAGTACTCAGTAGAAGTAAATTTTAAGTTATTGTAATCAGGCGGAGACTAACTTTATTAGATATTGGTTTCATTTTACAGTTTTAAAAATTAAAATTACCACTACTAAAATCCTCAACTCTTGAACATTTCTATGATTTTACCATAAGGCTATGTGAAAGAGGAACTGTGCAGAGATTATGTAATCTAATTTTACTGTCAATTATATTTCAGTTCATTTTTCTCATGTAATGGAACAATTGAAAATCTACTTAAAGACAAATAAAAGCAAGCACCTGTAGAATAACAATTAAAAAATTAACAAAATCCAGACCTCTTCATAGAATCTGGGAAAAGGAAACAAAAAAATTAAAATAGATACTTTTGGTTTTTACTAGAACAAATATTTCATGTGAAACCGAGTAAAATATGATAAAAATTAAATTTCCAAGAATATAAACACTCTAAAAATATTAAATGTATGCTTTTTTCTCAAGACCTTTTGTGTACCCTTAGATACACTGCAAAATCTTGAAAAGTTTCAGAATTTAATGGAGAACAAGATATAATCAATTTAAGGAAGGAATTTATTAATAAAGTTAGTTACACTAATCCCAAACAAAAACACCACATGTAGTACCTAACTTACATCAGGGTTAAGATAATGATCTATTTGGAGATATGTGGAAAAGTATTATAAAAATAATGAGTAATATAAAATACTCTAATATACTTCCTATAAACAATTAAAGTATTTACAGCTTAAGCTAATGAATACATAGTTAATTTTTTGTGTATCAAATTGAGTATAAAATGTTTAAAAATCAACATTCAACGTTAAGGTTTTCCTTTTAGTGCAAAGCAAAAACCATTATTGATTAATCATAAAAAGTATTTAATTTATTTTTACAGTTGCAATACATTAAAATTTTAATAGGAGTATTTGTAAATTTAATCATCAATAGTTGCATAGCTGATGACATTACTATCAGCTGATTTCTATCAGTAAGGTCATCATATGTTTTTGTAATCTGTAACCTCTGCCCTAAACATGTGAGCTCGAGGACTCATTCATGTTTTATTATATAAGATATTATTGACTTTGAACTCTAAAACTGATCAGATGGTTTGGTTGTTTTAATGAAAATTCCTTGTAGCACCATTTAAAATAATCATATAAGTCTTATTTTTGACATGGATATGTCTTAGCTCTGGGGGGGTGTTGGCGATTTTTAAGATGGAAAACATGTAACAGGTTTTCATAGAAACTACCAGAACTATGGATATTGAATTTTAAATATAAAAGAATAAGAACAGCTGTTTAGATGAACTTAAAACATTCCCTTTAGACATATCCATGATCTAACCTATTTCCCACAGGGAAGTAAATACAAACATTTATTTTTGTCTTGGAGATTTTTTTAGAATTTGTATAAGTTATAAAGATTTTTTAAAAAACTTCATGGTGAAATTGACCATGCAATACTATATGAAAAAAAACAATTTAAATTTAGATTTAATGTTACAACTTTGATTTGAGGTTCTATATAAAAATGTTTGTATTTACTTTCCTGGTGGGAAATAGGTTAGATCATGGATTTGTCTAAAGGGAATGTTTTCAGTTCATCTAAACAGCTGTTCTTATACAAAAAAATTCAATACAATAGCTCTGGTAGTTTCTATGGAAACAGGATTTAAACACTTCCACAGCACTTATATTGCTTACACAAATCTGCTAATACCCTCCCCCCCAGTGCTTAAACATATCCATGTCAATAAAATTAAGCGTTTTGTCTGTACTGTGTGTTTTGTTTAGAATTATTTTTTGGTTATTTTCATGTTTTATACCCCAGAAAAGCTGAAATAGTCAATATCAATTTCTGTCTGTCTTTTTGTAACGGTTATTGTTAACTTTAAACTCACCCAAAAATCTATTAAATTGAAGTAATGAGCTCTCAAAACACCCAGTTTCAAGCAACATTTTATTTACTGTAAAGCCGCTGTACACGAGGACAATAGTGGCGTCCAGTAAAAGCAAACGTGTGACTTTACTGATGGCCACTAGCTACTGTCCGTTGAAGCGTCTGTTACGTCTATACATGAGTACAATGGATGGAAATTCACTGGCAGCCATTTGTGGCCGCTGCTAGTGGACGCCACTATTATTGCTGTGTTTTTAATATCGCTATATTTTTGTCTACAGAATTTTATATCTCGGACTATCACAATGGTTTGGAAGACAAATTAAGCTGTTGGTCCCAGCTACATAAGTAGTTAATAAGTCACATTACAGGTATTAGTGTTACTAATTTTGCCAGAAGGTTACGCAAACCTCTTCACTAGAATATTTTTGTCTGCAGAAACACGATGGTCTGATCGTCAGGTCAGACACTAAGGTTACTGCGGAAGTGCTACAGTCAACCAAGGGGCTTCGTGTGATTGGTCGGGCAGGAACTGGTGTGGACAACATCGACATCGCAGCTGCCACTCGCAAAGGAATAATTGTCCTCAAGTAAGATTTTAATTAAAATATAAAATAAAGGGTACACAGATGTAAAAATTGAACAATTCTAAGAGACTATGTAGTAACCTAGTAAATTTAAGAAGCAAGACATTTATCAAGGAAAGTCCCAACAAATAAAAAAAATCTTTTATACTTTTCGATCATTTGATACTTACTGAAACATCAACCTACCCAAGTAGAAATGAAATAAAATGAGTGAATGTGAATGAGTAATTGTGTTTTTGATTATGTGTAATCTTGCTACTGAATAAGGCTAATTTTAGACAGGAATTTTGATTAATAGCTCAACAGCCATTGTCATCTATCGGACCTACCGTGTTACGTAGGATCCCAACAACCAATTTCGCCTTTAAATTAATGAAAAGCAAACAACCAATAGATTTTTTGACTATCAATAGCTATACACTATTATATTGGAATCGTTTTGAGATAGCAATTTCAATTGGATATCATTGGAAAACAGAAACTTATTCGGACTCTACTTAAACCGAGGTCTCTTAGACATTCCATTGACTCTTGGGCTATTAATTAACAGTTCTGTCTAAGGAACATGTTAGCCTTAGTCAGTAACAAGACTACAAGATTGTGTCAAAATAATCTTACACTCAATCATCATTCGTATTGTACTTGGCTTATAATACCTTTCTGGTAGTCACCATTTCAAATGGTAATCTAATCTATTCTAATCTTCTAATCTATAATGAATTAACTTGAGCTTTTGAACGTTTTCAGCACACCTGGAGGGAACTCCATCAGTGCCTGCGAACTAACCTGCTCTCTCATCACAGCTTTAGCAAGGTTAGTAATTGTGAGGATGCAAACATTTCTAGATTAGGGATAGCAATAGTAGTCTTGCTTACTTATTTACTGTGGTGGCTTCACAAATCTCAGCTGATATTTCATCTCATAAACCTGCCTCTTCTACACCACTCATTAAATCTTAAACAAAGTGATCTGCTCCCAGAATTCTAATGTCCTTTTGCATCTGTTACTGACATCTCAATTTTGGTCTTAACAGACTGTTTCCTCGATTTGGCTCTCCCTATTTCTTTCACTCTTGTTTTTCCTTTCTTCTTACTATAGTGGAACTTGGTTATAACGTCATTGAAGGGACCACACAATTAATGACGCTATATCAGAGTGACGCTATAAAAGAGGTTACATAATTTTAATTTAAAACCGAGGAAAAATAGGGAAACACATTTTTTACATGAAATTAAGACATTTAATGAAGGTAATTTGAAATACACCGTAAGTTTGTGTTTATAACTAACTGAACTACTCTACTATATAAAAAATCGAATTTGAAAATATTGCAATGAAGTTCGGCTTGGTGAATGCAACTGTTGGTTCGATTTAAAAAAAACAAGCCCGAACACACGTCTGCTATGTTACGTCCCTCCTCACACGCTCTTATAACTCACACCTTTTCTTCAGCAAAACCTTTCTCTTAACACTTGCCATTATTTTTCAATACTGTATTCGTAAATTAAAATAACGAAAAACAAACTGTAAAAGACATACACTGAACTAACGATATCAGCACAAACTGTAGGTACGTACGAACGGCATCACAGTTCTTTGATGCGACGTGAGTCACTGACACTGACCTTGATGACCGGCGACAGCGGATATAGGGTAGGGGAGGTGGTTGGTGTGGTTAGCGGTAAGACAACAATAAAATGCCGTTTCTAAAAATAGAATATAGCTAAACAATAGCCGCAGCCCTCACGTTGCACCAACGACCGAACTTTCTCTATTTAGCTATATGTTGCCTTCATCTCGGTCCGATTTTCTTGACGTTATATACGAGGTTTGTGAATTTACTGACGATATATCCCGAGGTTTTTTCTATGTAAATACATATAGTTTGGCGGGACCTAAAAATAAATGACGTTATATCCGAGTTGACGTTATGGCTGAGGCCGCAATAACCGAGTTGCACTGTATATCCTATCCAGCTCAGCCAACATGCTTTATTTACTGTAGCAACAATAGTATATATAAAGTTATTCTTGAAAATATGAGTCTTTTCATTTTTCTTAGATAGTACCCATATTTCATCCGAAAAGAATCGATTGGATATTAGTTTTGTATGTTTATTTTTTGTTCTTTTCAACAGTTATTTGATGTAGTGTTCATTTCTTAGTGATCACATCAGAAAGATTTATTTCTTTGATTCATTTAACCAGGGCCTTAGAGGTCTTCAGCACTGATGCATGCTTTAATGTTTGTCATTGTAGCAGTCCAGGTATAACAGTTTGGTCATGTACATGAATACTTAGTCAATATGTATGCAGATTGTTTTGGTTGAGTTTTCACTGTCAGTAAATAACAATGAAAAGTTTTTTAGGATACTGTTTATTAAAAAATTTAAATAAATATTCAAATAGTACAATGACAAATGTATGTTTTTCCCTGTAGACATATAGCTCAGGGCTGCCAGTCACTGAAGGAGGGACGATGGGATCGCAAACTGTACACGGGCAGCGAGTTGTCAGGCAAGACCCTGGCAGTGCTTGGTCTAGGTCGCATAGGCCGGGAAGTCGCCAGTCGCATGCAGGCCTTTGGCATGAAGGTAATGAAAATAACCTCACGTTAAAACACGATAAATATTTACATACTTAGTTACTGGAATGACAACCTATCCAGGTAAGTATTTTAAGCCAAGTATGAATGAGTGTAAGATGGTTGTGGCGCGATCTTTAGTCTTGTTACTGAATAAGGCTGACATGCTCCTTAGAAAGAACTGATAATTAATAGCCTAACAGTCAATTAACAGCCCACATTACAGTTTAACGTGGAGTCCTAACCACTGTCTCTGAATTACGAATTGGTTTGATTAAGAGGATGGTCTTTGCCAATTAACGTAGTATTCAATAGTGCAGATGTTAATCCACACAAGAGAACACCACACCCACTGATCATCGCTCACAACTATCCACAATTTGTGACCTCCAAGTAGGAAGCTGGATTACAGAACACGCTATGGTCCCAGTCATATGCTCCTTTATCCTAACAGGTATAGGTGGGTACGTTAAAAGTAAGTTGTCCAATTACTGGTTAGTCCTTCGGGTATCTGGTGTGACAGGATTCTCGTCTCATCCTTCTTGCCTCCCGGTTGAGCCTGACCAGAATTGTCAGATGAGTGTATCTACTTATTGTCTACCTGGGAGCGATCCCCAGAACAAAGGATAGTTCCTTGGAATGCTTTTTTTGGTTTGCCAGGCAGGAGGGTGTACTGTCTTAGTTCGTAAACCCTAAAAAAATGTTGACGGCTTTCTGGGGTATACAATTTCCTTGTCTAAGGGACTTGGTAGTTGTTCAATTGCTATTTGAATCCTGTATTACATGGCCTGAGCCAGGTTTTGGATTGGTTTGGAGAACCTTTTTTACGAGGGCTGTATTTTTTCAACCTCCAATTGTCTGTTAACAACATAAAACACACGGAAAATAACAATTTTATCACCGCTTGAGTCAGGTGGGTGCCACGCTCACTTTTTAAAACGCTGTGTAACAATTTATATTTCACGAACAAATTATAACATGCTGCTTTTGTTTAACTATTTTTATAACCTTTAATTACATACAGAAGTAAAGATAACTAATTTCACCATAAAAAAAGCTCAGCTCAAACTATGAGGTTTTTATATATAAATAATTTAACTAATTTTAAGGGTAAGGGGCGATGAATCCTTCCAATTTTTTTTACTTTAGTAGGAATTTTAGAAAAATTAAATGACTTTTTTTGAAAAAATTGTTAAATGGTATTTTAAAAAACTGGTATTGTATTTGTCAGTTCACTGATACCATTTATTTATCATTTCATATTGGGAGAGATTTTTAAGAGGAAATATAGACACATTTTGCGTTGTAGCTTAGTAAACAGAACTCGCTTTGATGCCAGTGAACTCTGATATATTGGTTTTAATTTTCAATGTGAACTTCAATTGATACTGAATGAATAGTGTAACTCAAACTGTGATTTTCCTGTTTTATAGCCTGATAGGCCTGTGCAGTACACACCATTTGAATATCTTATCAAAACACTGGTCAAAGTTTGATTTACTCTACAACGAAGCTACTTTTTTTATATTATGCTATATCAATTTCCAATAAATAGTTGCCTGTCATCAAACAAAAGACCTAGGAATTATCCTTCATTAATAACCTGTTTCATTGATTGACTTATGGATTAAACTATGATTGATGGATGAGAAAAAAACACTCAAAAAATTATGGTTTGTTTCAACAATACTTTCCAATTAAAATTTTATTAAAACTAACAAAAATGTTCAATAAAAATTGATAAATTAAAATATCCAGTAAATGTGAAGCCAACACATAAAGAAGTATATTAGTCCATGGACTCTTTTCATACCATTTGTATTTCTTATTTAATTTTTACTTCTCCTTTTAATCTCTTTTCTACAACCAAACCTCTCTTTCCACTTTCTTCATGGTCTTTCATTTCACTTTTTTCTACTTTTAACCAAAGTTTTTCCTGATCACCCAGCGAGTATGCTTCAAACTGTTCTCTACCTTGTAATCCAGCAACTTGGAAATCACAAATTGTGGATAGTTTTGAGCCATAGTCGGTTGATAAGATATTTTCTGGTTTGGATTAACGTACACACTATTGAATACCAAGTCCATCCGCAAATACCATCCCCATAATTAGACCGGTTTGTAATTTAGAGGCTGTGTTTTGGACTCCATGTTAAACTGAAGGTCCCTTAGTTGCCGTTGACTGTTGAGCTAGTAATTAACAGTCCTGTCCAAGGAACATGTCAGCCTTAGTCAGTAACAAGACTACAAGATTGGGCCATAATCATCCTACACTCATTTCTCATTCATACTTGGCTTAAAATACCTACCTGGGTAAGTTGCCATTTCACTAATAACTAACTTTATCATGTTTTTGCACTATGAATATACATCTGTTGTAATCATGTAAAATTCTATCTTGCAACAAGTTGACGTTGGGTAGTAACGGAAAATATTAGACCATTTCCTGTCAAAATGTTAAAAAATACTACTGGCATTGATGAACACAATAAAAATATAAAAAATCATCCCCATTCTAATCAAGATTTACCTTAATGCAGTGCTATGATGTAGTATAATGGAGTTGTCATTTGACAAGGTAGGAAATTGTTGAGAATTATGGCCTTGTTAGGAGGGTCGATAAATCTTTGTGGTATAAAATTAGAGACTCGTATATTCTTAAAATTATTAGATTCTCACAATGAGACTTATTATTTTACTGAAAATTTCTACATGAAAGATTAATGAAATACATTTGTCTAATTGCAGACCATAGGATTTGATCCAATGGTGTCAGCTGAAGATGCCGCTGCCTTCAAGGTAGAGAAGCGCGAGCTTGCTGAGATCTGGCCCGACGCGGACTACATTACCATCCACACCCCCTTGATCCCTCAGACACGCAGTGAGTTCTGAGATATGCTACTCAAACACACAATAGAAACACAATTAAAATTTTTGCGTAGTTCTTGGAAAACTGCAATGGACTCCTCCTGTAATTACCATACATTATATTTTCTCATAGAAATCATAGCTCCATTTTTTGTTTTAAAAACATTTAAAATGCATATCCGAACATGTTGTCACTGCTTTGGGTACCTGGGCACCAAGGTGTTCAAGGGAATGAAGTAGGAGGCTTGGGTATATATTTTAATAATCTGAAAAACAGACAATACAAAATGTAAACAAAAATTAACTAACCATAAACATTTTATTTTTAAAATTCATGTTTTTTGATTAGGTATATTCCATATTATCTGTTTTATTGGCACACTCACCTATTTTTAATTTTTGTGGCTGGATCTCGTCAGTAACACATAACAAACACAAAACACACACAAAATATCGATCCAGTCACTTTATTCTGCGAGTCATGGTTTTTTAAACTCTGAAGTCGCGGAACATTAATGTTTTGGTCCAGCGAAACGTCGGGATAAAGTGACTGGATCGATATTTTGTGTGTTTTGTGTACGTTATGTGTTACTGACGAGATCCAGCTACAAAAAACAAAAATAGGTGAGTGTGACCAATAAAACAGATAGCATACTCATTTTCTAATTTACTAAAACTTAATTTATCTAATTTAATATGAATACTAAAAAATTGAGCTGAGAATCTGAATTTTTATGTTTCCTTTTTTATTTGTTTTGGTTTTTTAAACTAAGAATTATTTCATTAATAGGTAATTAAATGAGACAATTTCAAATAAGTACCAGGAAATAATCAAATAATGTTTGTTGTTTCAGACCTCATAAACAAAGAGGTGTTAAGCAAATGCAAGCAAGGAGTGAGAATCGTGAACGTGGCTCGTGGAGGAATCGTTGATGAGGCTGCTTTGTTGGAAGCTCTCAAGGTAAATTACACACAATATGGTGCTAGAACTTTGTTTGTAAATAGATTACTTATTTATAAAGATTATAAAAATGTAAAATCATATATAAAAATGAATGTCTGTATGTACTTTATGCGTTGCCAAAAATAATACGACCTGAAATCTAATTGGTGCTTACATATTTCAAAAAGTTGAAGAGCAAACTAAAAAAACCGCATTGCCGTGCCGAATACGGTCCGCGTGCCACTAAAACTGCCATGCTGTCCAGGCTGTCGCAAAATCACACTGTAATTTTCCTGTAGTATCTTATTTTTCTTTTGGAACCATTTTGAATAAACCCGAGTATTGGATGAGCCAGTACCGGACAAACAAAGTTTTAGTGTTCTTACTGAATAAACTAATAAATAACTAACTAATAAAACTTACTAAATCCAACATTGCACTCCTTTACATGTTGACAACACAACCAGCAGAACGATATAATTCTTCCTTCCTTGCATTTATTTGCTGACAACATCTCTGCAGGACGGAAGATGTGCTGGAGCAGCGTTGGACGTGTTCGTTGAAGAGCCACCCAAGAACTCGACCAGTCTGGAGCTGATCAGACACCCGCGGGTGGTCTGCACGCCTCACCTGGGTGCCAGCACAGAGGAGGCTCAGACCCGGGTGGCTGTCGAGATTGCAGAGCAGTTTATCGCACTCAATGACTCCGAATCACCGTAAGTAGCAGCTGTATAGTTGTGAAACTTGCAGATAAGCATTGGGATGTATAGGAAAGTAAGATGATAAATAATCAAGTAATCCAATATAACGACCCATATGACTTCCATATTATTCTTTACTACAGAACTTCTTTTTCTTTTGTGGATCTGTCAGACTGACAGGTTTCAACTGCACGACGCTCTCCATTTTTCTCCTTCCTTTCTTAATATCGTCTAGTATTCCAATCCTTCTTCTCCCCCTTCCCCTTACTCCCTCAATCCATCCTTCCAAAATCCTTGTTTGCAGATAATTTCTTCGAAGTATGTGTCCCAACCAACATGCTTTTCTTCTCCTTACCGTTGTTATCAGTTTCCTTTTCTCCTTTATTTTATTTACTACATCTTCATTTCTCATTCTATCCGTCCACTTCACCTTCAGCATCCTTCTCCACAACCACATCTCAAAGCTCTCCAGGTATTTCTCCTCCCTTTCTTTAATTGTCCATGACTCACATCCATAAAGCACCACACTCCAGACAAAACATTTAGCAAATCTTTTCCTCAACTCTAATGGTATTCTTTTTGCTGTTAAGAGACCTTTCACTTTCACGTAAGCACTTCTCCCTAACGATATTCTGCTTCTTATTTCCTCCGTGCAGCTACCATTCCATTTGACCAAACTTCCCAAGTAGCCAGTAATAAAACAGCACCTTTTTAATATAGGCCTACCTAATTGTGATATTTGAGCTAGAAAAAACAAGTTTGAGAGCCGACTTAGGGATTTACTTTATCTAATTTCATCACAATAACCGCAAAAAAAACAACTAAGACACGAAAAAAAAACATTTTACACGTCACAGCTACCAGGCCCATCAAATGGCAATCTAGATTCATGATGACTCTCAGGTTGAAATAAGCAAAAAACCTTCTGCAGCTCACATTCATGACTCCATAATTAGCCGAATCTAGTTTAAAAGGTAAACCAAACCAATTTTGCAAGTGGGTTGATCTTCAAACTATGATGCTCTGCCTTAAGTGAAATGGTATAAAGGAACTGAAACATCTTTCTCCCTTTTAAAGTGGACTAAATAATAAACAATTTTAAAGTTAGTTTACTGATTAAATGATTTATATACTTTTAGACTGGGACAGTGGCGAGTACTGTAATCCAGCTACTTGGAGGAAATGAATTGTGGATAGTTATGGCTATGGTTGGTGGATGTAATTAGACCAGTTCGTAATTAGGTCCTTTTGATTCCACGTTAAACGTGGGTCTCTTAGATACTATTGGCTGTTGGCCTATTAATTAAAATTCCTGTCTATGGAACATGTCAGTCTTAGTCAGTAACAAGACTACAAGATCGCGCTACTTACACTCATTTCTCATTCATACTTGGCATAAAAGTCATACTCGCCATTTAAAAAGTTAATATAATCTAGTCTTTAAGCTGTCACACATTACACGGGCAGGTGTAAACGTAAAAATGTGAAAAGCAGACGTGACTTCTAGGCAAAACTTTTAGTTCAAACTTATAATGATAACATTCTCATGTTATAGTTATACTATCTCTATTTAACAGATACAAGATCACTGGTGCCGTCAACGCTCCGGTATTGGCTGCCACTTGCGTGCCGTACAACAATACATGGATCCAACTGACGACCTGTCTGGGGCAACAGCTCGGTAAACTGCTCAGTGAGGAGGAGAGAGCCGATGCTAAAGTAGAACTCGTTAGGAAAGGTGGGTCTCACTTGACCAAAAATATGACATAATAGATAGACACTACTTAATACACAATACTTTATGGCCAAGTTAATTTTTGTTATAGATGTATTTAATTAACTAATCATATTTAATTACCAGCACAATAGCTCAGGGGTAACACTCTGGCCAAGCCAAAGGTCAAAATCAGCAGCCGGTGACTTCTGTCAGATCATTTGCGGTTGGTTACCTTTGGTCAGCCTATGTGACTAATATCGCTACGGTACCTCACAGTCTTTAACTCACCGCACAGGTCCGAGGCCTATAGTGATGGGAAGTTCAGGTTTTTGAACACAAAATTATTTGAAATACTATTTTTGTTAACTGCTGTTATAAAGTAATAAATTTATCATATGTACATTTTAAAAATTAACTACTGTAACTGTCTTCAATAAAACTTTTCAAGGATTATTTGACTTAAAAAATGATGTGTCATTATAGTTTACATGATTAAAATACTTTTAATGTGTTTTAAACATTTTTTTCCATTTTGAGCTGGTTTTATATACCCTTCTGGGCAAGGTCTAGTGTTAAGAGTTTTAAGGTTGCACTAGAGTAAACCGCACGAAAGTAGCCCGACGAGAGTCAGTGTGGGGTTGCCAAATCACTGTATTCTGTTATAGCATATGGTTACGTATGCTGATAGGCTAAATGAAAAATTGCAACACTGCTGGGCAACAGGGGGTGAGGGTGGACCAGCTGTCCAAGACCTCATCGGACTACTTTAGTTTGGTTTACTATAGTGCCTCTAACATCTACTTTATGTAGCCGGGTCCAACAGCTAAATTTGCCTTCAAAAGCACAGTGGCAGTCTGAGAAATTAAATTTCATATATGTCATGACCAGGACTCTACCCAATCAGCTACGACTGCTACATTTTGTCCATTGCAAACATATTTTTTTTACATACCCCAAGGTTCTGTGAGCTACATTACATTACATCATAGCACTTCTGTGAGTGTACTTTTATGTTTTAAAATCCATGCGCCTGACGGAGGTCTAAATAAACAAATGAATGCACAGGTACTGCACTAGAGAGTATGACCTTCCTCGGCACCGCAGCTCTGGTTGGTCTGCTGACTGGTCGCACCAGCAACGGCCTCAACCTCATCAACGCTCCCCAGCTGGCCCAGGAGGCGGGGCTGGTAGTCTCCCAGCGCCACGAGCCTGGCCCCCAGAAGAGTGTCACTATCAGAGTCACCTCGGCCAAGAGAACTAGCTCCATCACTGGTCAGTATAGCCCCACCATATTCTTATAATAGTAATAACTCTGTGGTATTCACAGGGCTGGATTTACCACTAGGCCGTCAAAATCATTTAAAGGGCTAAATTTCGATAAGTACAGCACAACTTATTATTATTGTTTTCCCCTAGGACAAGAGTACAGCTACCCTTTAGCTACCTCGACCTTAAGATCTTTTGTAGCACCCTAGATGAAGTTAGTTCCACAATTCTAGTCCGTTGACGAAGCCCAGAAGTTGTGCGACACTCAATTGTTTAAATTCTTCGGGGTCCACAAAGATCCGGCCAAAGAATTTCAGCCTTTTCTGGCTCAGAGCTGGACATTCGAGCTAGAAGTGAGTAACAGACTCAGTCTCCTCCTAGCAGAATCTGCAGGAGTCTGATTGAGTGAGCCCGATGATTGAGGTGCTTTCTTAGTGGGGCCTTCTAAGGGTGGGCATGGTGCTCCCGGGTCTGGGTTGTGGAAGTAGGCGGAGGCCACAAGCGCCTCGAGTCTTCCTTCCGAGGTCTCCAGTTCAATGGAGACCACCGTTCATCAGATCTCTGGTAATGAATTCTGAGTAGGTAGTCCTCTGACAGATCCTGGTTTTTGTTATGTTTGTAAAATTTTGATAGCTTCTTTTGATGATCCATGGTTTGGAGGTGGACAGTTGCATCAATGAAAAATGTTGTCCATTCAAAGCAACTGGCTTAAATAAACTCATGGGAAACAAATGAAATGCTATAGCTGTATTATCCCTCACATGTATTCTTCAACATTTGTAATTGTTTTATTCACAACATCGTATCAGTGACTTATGTTCCAAATTATTCATACAATAACTTTTTTCTACAGGAACAATCAAAAGTAAAACCATTCACTATCTGTTGTCTGTGAACGGAGCTGAATTTTCTCGAATTGGTACCCCTGTGGGAACATCTGCAGCTGATTGGAACAATGTGCAAATTTTCAGTGGTGCCAACGCGAGACAAGACTCCTTAGCCATTGCAGGTAACCTTTACTAAAAACTCAAAAGCAAAACATTTGGTCAATATTTGGAAATAAATGGTACTGACACATATATTTTCTTTAAAAAGTAACTTTATATAACACTAACGCACTCAATAGCTCCCCAATAGCCAATGGCATTTAAGGAATCTACTTTACTGCGGAAACCACAATTTTGCTTCTAATTCGTGAACTGGTCTAATTATGAGGATGGTCCTAGTGTGTTATTCAATAGCGTGAATGTTAATCCACACCTGGCAATATCAAATCCACCAGCTATCAATGATAATATATTTGTTGCAGAGGCTCTAAATGTCAAAGGTGTAGACGTTCTCAACTACGCATCAGCAACTTCTGCAGAAAAATCAAGAAACTATTATATCTTTGGATTGTCTTCACCTTTGGAAGGAAAATTGGAAGTCCCAAATGTCACAGTGTTTTGAATCTTTAAAAATAGTGAATCATTCTACAATTTTTTACAGTATTTAAAATTTCAAATTGTCAAATATTAATATAATCTTATAAAATATAATTGTTGTTTATAAGTTTTTCATTTCATTCTTATTCACAACCCCCAAAGTTGTTAGGTAATTTAAGTGAAAATTGACGCTTGACTCTATTCCATCAGGATCGACCTCTTGAAAATGAAAAATAAATTTGTCACAATTGTTTTTGAATACACAAGTTCATAACCATTTGTTTATTTACAATGGTTCACCATTTCAAAGACAAAATTTTCCAAAAATAAACTCATAAAGTCTTGAATATTTAATAGTCAAAACATCATTCAAAATTATTGATTCATATAATATTCAATTACTTCGTAAGATCTCTCTCGAGATTTAAAGATAGTGAATATGTATCTGTTTTCATCTGTTTCATCTATTTAACTCTCTCACTTTTATTTTATTTGTTTACAATTTATTTTAAAAACAATGTGTTAAACCTTTTGATGTACTAAAATTGTTCGATACAATTGGTTGTTGCAAAGAAAGATTTCAAAATCTTTGAATCCGTTAAAATTCAAGCATATTTTTGCAATAACTACGCCCATATTTTTGATCTGTAAACTTATATAATGTATTTACACTCTCTCCCATTTTATTTTATTTGTTAACTTTATTTGTGAACAATAGTGTTAAACTTTTGATTCAAAATTGTTGAATTTTTGTATAACAGAGATGGTGGTGTTTAAGTTCACCACAAACTCTCCAAGTTGAACACTGCACACAAAAGAAAACCCAAAAAGGTAAAAGGTATAAAACTCACAACAAAAACTATAAAATTTCAAATATAATATATTTTTCAGCAAAATAAAAATAAAATTACAATACTCAATAAAATATCCATACAAAACTCAAACATAACAACAATTTACAGAAATTGCAAAATATAATTTTTCAAAAAATTGTTTTCATAAGAAATCCTATTTAATCAAGGCACTTGTTCACCAGTTGTAGTCTGGTTACATATAAAAAATCATTCAATCTTAATCTTAAATCTTTTTACGTAAAAATTTATTTTTATAAAAGAAATTGGTACAAAGAAATTACCTCAATGATACCTATAACATTATTCACCATACAGTATTTATTGTTGATACTAGAAAAAGATTTTGTTCAAAAATGTTTCCAATAATAAACGGAAAAGAATAACACGCGATATTGAATTGACATACATTTTCTCAAAGTAGTTTCCTTATAAACCAATCATTATTAATGGTTACTAAATATTAAAACGTTTGCTGCAAAGAGAAAATATTTTAATCTAAATTGTTGCTAATCTTTTACAACACTCTACAAGCGAAGTCGGACATATTTCAATAAGTTTGTATAGTAATAAACAAACTCTATAATGTCTCAAGGTTGGTGTACTTTGTGAGGCTTCACTAATTAACCTGTTGAGGAGTAACGACAAATGAGCTCATATGATTACACCCATCATATGACGTTTGTTCTCCCTTGAGGATCCACGTCATATGACGTCATGTAATATATTTGATATTTCTTAAAACATTACTAATTAGTTTAGATTATTGAAATGGCAACCATACCACAAGGTAGGTATTTTAAGCCAAGTATAAATGAGGATTGAGTGTAAGATGATTGTGGCGCGATCTTGTAGTTTTGTAACTGACTAAGGCTGACGTGTTCCATAGATAGGTTTGATAACTTATAGTCCAATAGCTGATGGCAACTAAGAGACCTAAAGTTTAACGTGGAATCTGAACCACGGCCTCTGAGTTACGAATTAGTCTAATTATGAGGATGGTCTTTGCGGATTAACGTAGTATTCAATAGTGCACACGATAATCCACATAAGAGAACACTACACCCACTGACCATCGCTCACAACTATCCACAATTCACCTCCAAATAGCTGGATTACAGGACACGCCACCGTCGCAGTCTAATAAATTAAAAATTTGATAATGGTTTATTACATCTGAAAATATATAAGTAAAATAATATTTTAAAACTAGTAATTTAGAACTGATGCATTATTACCGTGCTTAGGCACAGTAAATTATGTTGGTACAAGATGTTTCCTGCAAATTCGCTAGGCGCCAATATGATGGTTCGTCTACTTATTGCTCAACTGATCTGTTTTATCTGTAAGGATAACTTAATGATTTCACCCAAAACATGTTCTAAGATATGTAAATAATATGAAAGAATTGAAAATGTGTTTGAGACATGCTTTTCATCCATTTATTGTAGTAATAAAATATATTTAAAGAAATAAATATTTTTTACTCACATGGATACTTTTTATGACAATATACCCACTGGGCATAGCTCTGATATTAGCCTCGTCACACGTTGGGCATACTCATCAACAGGTTCTTTGCTCTAATTTTTCTTTATAATGAACACCCGAGCTGAGGCAAGGGGTCATGAACTCTGAAGCCTCACACCTCTAGGGGGTTAAATGGCTCAGTAATAATAATAATAATAGTTATAAATTAAACAAATACACTTTCATTCAGTGACAGGTAGCCCATACAGATGGTGTCCTATTCATGAAAGGAAAATAAAGATTAAGTAATTGTTTAATTAGAATAAAACTCAATTGAGAATAATCCTAGATACCATTTTAATATAAATAATAATCTTATTTACGTATCAAGAAGGAATGCACCCGTACACAAAATCTTTTCGCAACCACAAATACATCACCTGAATTTTCATAAAAGTGTAGATACAGAACCAAAATTTACAAACAACAAAACTACAAAACAAAACAACTATAAAACTGTGAGCAAAAACGAGTGTAAAGTAAGAAGTGTATAATGTTGTATAGTTTATTAGAGGGGGACATTAGACTTAATTCTAAAACCAGTGAAATGCAATGTACCAACAATATAAATCCATTACAGTTCCAATCTATATTTGTGGGCTTTGCCCCGTCAGGTAATATTAGCGTTGATAACTGATACTAAACTAGGATATTGATATTATATTTTATTTCCATTCTTTGTAGAATAATTAGCCAGCTTTTACTGTTATCCTGTTAATGAGAACATCAGTTATTTCAATTATTTCAATATTCGATGAACATTTCCTGATTCATGGATGGTACTAGGTCTATATTTACTGATTTTCATGAGGAAAATCATGATTTAAAGTGATTAGAATCATGTGAAGTGACTTGAAATGGTTTCTTTGAAATCGTGATTCTTCTTAAATTCCTAACTAACTGAACATAATACTTAACGGATACAAATTGCGTCTACAATCCCAAACCTGCAATCAGCAGGATATTCCATCCAACATATTTGCTGCAAAAGTTCAACTTAGTGAACATTTCTAGACCAAAAGTGAAGATAATAAGCTAATAAAAAACAAAATTTTATAAACAGAAGAAATACAAATAAAGTCGTAAGTTGAATAAAAAATTATTTCTTATAGTTCAATCCATGCTAAGAGTATTGCAACATACTAAACTTTAAGTTACGTATAACAGGGGATTTTTTCTTTTCTCTTTTTCTTTTCTTCTTACTATTAATTAAAAGGAGTAAAGGACTAAGAAATAATTATTCAAATTTTGGAAGACAATATCATCACTATAAATAGACACTACAGCATCTTTACCACTCTGAGGGTTGACCAGAGGCTTTGTGATTAGGGTTCTCAATCCCGGGATTGAAAAAATCATAATTTTACAATTTTTTGTAATTTGAATATTTAAACTACTGCAAAAGTCGTCTTTACAAAAACAGATTTTTGTAAACATTTTAAATGTTGTCATTAATGTTTTAATATAATAATAATGTAAATAATTTAATTTTTCCTTAAAACCGAAGCGCAATTCAACAATGACAACTTATTTTTGGATACTGATACAGCACTGAGTGGTTTTCTTATCGCTCCGAACTTCCGTTGCAGATAATTCCCACGAACGAGGTATCCCACGGCCACACAGGTGGCTTTATTTTGATATTTGTTTGCTTCATGATGTCCAACTAACGATCAACATTTTTAGTTGCTATCGGGCTTTTGTTTGGCAAGCAGCTGTGCGAGTCGGGAGAGATTTGTGTAGTGATCTGTATGTCCCGTTAATTTTTTTAAATTTTAATAATGACCGTTCCTGATCTGTTTGAAATCCCAAAAGCTACCAGATTTTACCATTTTATAAGATGAAACTGTTGATAACTTACAACTTTAATAAGAAATTTTTTTAGGGGTGTCTTCACCAAACAAAACATCCTAGATTTATAAAAACGGTGATCCCGGGACTGTTCCCTGGATCGGTTTTATTCGATCCCGAAATCCCGGGATTTAAATTTAAATTTAGCTCTGGGATTGAGATCCCTATTTGTGAAGTTATAAATACAGGGTTTCCGAAAAAGAATGAAGGGATTTCGAACGGCCGTTGCTTGGGGACTATTCAAGATAACTAAACGATTTAAACGTCAAATTGGAGAGAAAAGAACTAAGTTTTGTTTCCCGCGTAGCATTAGAGGGAGCGTTGACCTCATTACCGTCGGGAAGTGCGCGACACACTTAACAACAGGTTTCCAAATGGTTGGATAGGCAGGGGTGCGCCTATTCCCTGGCCTCCCAGGAGTCCTGATTTGACCCCTTTGGATTTTTTTTTGTGGGGATACGTAAAGAACATTGTCTATGCTGAGAAAATTCGTGATTTGCAACATCTTCGTTCGCGAATTTCGGATGCGATCGCAACTGTGACACCAGAGATGCTTCACAACACTTGGCGAGAAATCGAATATCGCTTCGATGTATGCAGAGCAACAAATGGAGCTCACATCGAAACATATTAAGGTATGAAAAAAACTTAGTTCTTTTCTCTTCTATTTGGCGTTTAAATCGTTTAGTTATCTTGAATAGTCCCCAAGCAACGGCCGTTCGAAATCCCTTCATTCTTTTTCGGAAACCCTGTATATATAACGATAATTTAACCTATCAGTTTAATCGTTCTCACATTTGTTACCTATCAAAAGGAATCAGTAATAAAATTAAGTAGTACTAATATGTAACAGAACAGGTAAACTTAGTCAACTACATAGATTTAGCAAATACTTATATATTAAAGCTTAGCTCGGGAAGTGAACTTGGCAATTTCAGACCACCAAGAAGGACGGTCAAACACATGTGGGTTTTGAAACAAAGCAGTCTGCAGATTTTTGTACACCTAGAAAAGATTGAAAATTGTTACAAAAAAACCACACTTAACCCTTGCCTCTTGAACGCCATAAGCGAGTTAACTCGCTCACGTACACAACGCCATAAGCGAGTATACTCGCAAAATCTCGTAAAGGCATTTAGCGTCAAATTTAGTTATCCAATCGATGATAGATGGCAGCTCAACCAACTTTTGTCACTTGCCCTGTTTTATGACAAAGTTTCATCATCCAGTCAGTATTTTATTTATTGCGAACAATTTTTTATGTTTGCAATACCTTACTCACTGTTGACTGCGCAGCAGCCTTTATTTTTTTTTATTTACTTTTAGTTTTTATAATATTAAAAAACTGTTTGTGTAAATATAATATTATTTAGTAGTTTCGTGAAGTGAAACAATATGGCTAATTCACGATCCCAACTTTGATGAATTTGTGATTTTTGTTTCTATTGCGTCTTATTTTGGTATCCAAATAGCTGTAGGGTAAATAAAAATATATTTTTTAAGATGTACATGCATTATTTCTAATTCCTCAAAGAAATTTTGTTTGAAGTCTTTTTCTGTTTTTCTTAAGTCATACAACATATAAACATAATATTTTTTACACTTTTTTTGTTTTTTAATCTATATTAGTAGATAGAGTTTAATAGAAAATGGCTTTTAAGTGAATAAATGTTTGGATAATTTGGCGCAAAGGAGAGGCTTGCATTGAAAATTTTGGCGTTCAACACACAGATTAAATACAGTGGAACTTGGTTATAACGTCATTGAAGGGACCACACAATTAATGACGCTATATCCGAGTGACGCTATAAAAGAGGTTACATAATTTTAATTTAAAACCGAGGAAAAATAGGGAAACACATTTTTTACATGAAATTACGACATTTAATGAAGGTAATTTGAAATACACCGTAAGTTTATGTTTATGACTGACTGACTACTCTACTATATAAAAAATCGAATTTGAAAATATTGCAATGAAGTTCGGCTTGGTGAATTTAACCCGAACACACGTCTGCTATCTTACGTCCCTCCTCACACGCTCTTATAACTCACACCTTTTCTTTAGCAAAACATTTCTCTTAACACTTGCCATTATTTTTCAATACTGTATTCGTAAATTAAAATAGCGAAAAACAAACTGTAAAAGACATACACTGAACTAACGATATCTACACGAACTGTAGGTAAGTACGAACGGCATCACAGTGCTTTGATGCGACGTGAGTCACTGACACTGACCTTGATGACCGGCGACAGTGGATATAGGGTAGTGGAGGGGGTTGGGGTGGTTAGCGGTAAGATAGTAATAAAATGCCGTTTCTAAAAATAGAATGTAGCTAAACAATAGCCGAAGCCCTTACGTTGCACCACAGACCGAACTTTCTCTATTTAGCTATATGTTGCCTTCATCTCGGCCCGATTTTCTTGACGTTATATACGAGGTTTGAGAATTTACTGACGATATATCCGAGGTTTTTTCCTATGTAAATACATATAGTTTGGCGGGACCTAAAAATAAATGACGTTATATCTGAGTTGACGTTATGGCCGAGGCCGCAATAACCGAGTTGCACTGTACAAGTAACGTAAAACAACTAAACTATGAATCATATGAATCAGGTTTTAAATATCTTTCCGACACTCACATTTCCATCTGACCTGCCGAGAACGGAGTTGAGAATGAAGTCTGGCGGAGCAATTACGTCAGCCAGAGCCACAGACTCAGGCTTCAGCTGGCTACACAGCTGCAGAATAGCTTCCCGCAGCAGCGACACTGGCTGTGGACCTGATGCGTAGCCTCCTGCCAAAAACAGTCGTCCTCAATAAATAAGCCTCAGTTTTTCTTTAATCCAAAAGGACTCAAATGCCGGTCAAAATGACATAATTTCAGGAAAACTTGTAATTAGTGGGTATCGGCAGTATTCATTGCCACCGTACCTTATGTGCTCTTTCTAGAAATGGCCTGAACCATTTCCTGCACTCCAGCCAGTGTTATTTGCTTTCACATAAAGAACTGGTGAGTTTGATCGTGTGAGAGTGATGGAGGCAGTCTGTTTCCGGTTATGTTTGATCGTGTGTGAGTGACGGAAACCGTCTTTTTCCAGTTTGTTTGACCGTGAGTGAGTGATGGAGACAGTCTGTTTCCAATTTGTTTGATCGTGAGTAAGTGATGGGGACAGTCGTTTCCGGTTCGTTTGATCGTGATTAAATGATGGAGACAGTGAGTGACGGAGATAGTCTGTTTCCGGTTTGTTTGACTGTGAGTGAGTGATGGTACAGTCTGTTTCCGGTTTGTTTGACTGTGAGTGAGTGACGGAGACAGTCTGTTTCCGGTTTGTTTGACTGTGAGTGAGTGACGGAGATAGTCTGTTTCCGGTTTGTTTGACCGTGAGTGAGTGATGGTACAGTATGTTTCCGGTTTGTTTGACCGTGAGTGAGTGATGGAGACAGTCTGTTTCCGGTTTGTTTGAGCGTGAGTGAGTGATGGAGATAGTCTGGTTCCGGTTTGTTTGACCGTGAGTGAGTGATGGAGACAGTCTGGTTCCGGTTTGTTTGACCGTGAGTGAGTGATGGAGACAGTCTGGTTCCGGTTTGTTTGAGTGTGAGTGAGTGACGGAGACAGTCTGTTTCCGGTTTGTTTGACCGTGAGTGAGTGATGGAGACAGTCTGTTTCCGGTTTGTTTGACTGAGTGGTGGAGAGAGTCTGTTTCCGGTTTGCACGACCGTGAGTGAGAGACGGAGACTCCGGTTTGTTCGACCTTGAGTGAGTGACTGCGTAAAATTATAATTTTTATGAACCTTTTTAGTGTTTTAAATATATTTTATTTGTGTTCAGTGGTTACTAATGTTATAAAAACTATGTAACGATTAACAATTTTCTTAAATTTAAAATTATTGCTTTATTTTTGGTTTTTAACTCATGATGACATAAGTCACAATTTTGCAAGTAAAACATGAACACTCTGATTACGTATTTTGCTACTTTTTGTTGTATTTTATGGTAATTGACTTTTTAAGATTTTCTTTAATGTATAAACACATTTTGTACTATTAATACACATACATTTTAAGTATAAAGTTTTTTTGTACTTTGTTCAAAATAAAAATTTTAAAATATTTTATTTTATTGCTATAATTTTTGTATTTCAATTATAAAATATTTTATCCATGTAATTTATCGTTATTTATCAAAATATACCAATTTTATGACGAAAAATAGCTGTCGTATCAATCTAGGTCAAAAAGACCTGGAGTAAGTTGTTACAATTTAAATTTAAAGTGAGTCCTCCAGGATTGAATGCTCTCCTAATATTGTCATTCAAGCAATATAGTGCTGTAATCATATAATAACCTCCCTTAAAGCCTATTTTACAATGAATAAAAACGTAGAAACCACATTGATTACAAGCATCATCATTATTTCAACTGTATTTCAACATTATTTCAATCATTATTTTAACTGATAAGGTATTTTTAATTGGAATATTGTAATCAAAAGCTGATCATTTCTAAAGTATGTTTGAATTTTCGGAAATTATGATTTTTAACTTTTATTTTTAGAGCATTTTCTTGACTATTGACCTTTTTAACATTTCTCTGACCTCAAAAATAAATACTGCAGTAAATATAACAAGGGCACTCACCCTGATAAAGCGTGGCCAAATGCCTCTCGAGGCTCCAAACCCCATATAATGATGCCAACTTCCTCAATACTTCTTGTATGTTTGAATCATGATTACTGTACTTAAAAAATTTATAATACTATAATGCTGAAAAGTAATAAATAAAATTACGTTAAACTTTGTATATTACTTTAGAAAACTGAATTTGTTATAAATAATTATACTGTCAGACCATGCAATAATCAAATTAGTTAGAGGGGTTCATTGCCATAAATTCAGAATTACCCATCAATGTTTAATAAACTGATATTATAAATTTTTGTATTATACTGTATTAATATACAAGGCTACTACACAACTACTATAAACACAAGTCCAGGAACTTCTACGAGGAGGTAGAAAAGTACTTTTCAAGTGAGTATTATAAAGCTTTGGCTTCCAAATAACTTTTTAATTTAATTTTAATTTTTTTTTATTCATCCTTATATACTGACTCAATTATAGGTTCAATGAAAGAAATAGCAGCAGTAGTCACAAATTTCCCAGGTCTTAAACCATGCTGATAGTCGTTTAGTAATTTTGATTCCTCTACGTAGTTTAATAACTGAATGTTAACGGTTTTCTCAAAAACTTTAGATATAACAGGAAGAAGAGAAATAGGCCTATAGTTTGACACAGTTTCTAGGTCGTCTTTCTTGAGGATAGGTATAATTTTTGATGTTTTTAGCTGTTAAGGAACTCTGCACTAGAACTCTGAAATAGTATTTACACAACCTTGCAGATGACAGTTACTAGTAGATACCTCTGGAGTTTACTAACCTCAATGAAAGCAATGCTGAGAGTTCTAGCGAAGAATACTTGGGAGTTGTTTTTTGCAGTAAACCCATCCTGTCCTTGCGACTGGTGAAATTTAAGTCTCTCGACTGTGCTCTGAGTAAGGTAACAAACAAGCCACTTGTAGGCCTTTAGCAATACTGCAAACAATTGAAATTTATAATTAAATATTTAACTAAACCCTGTAGCTAAGTAACTTAGCCCACTTAGCGTCGCTTAGATGTGGGCTTAACGAGTTGTCTACGTTTTAACTCTTGCAAAATGAGGTAGACAATATTTAATTTAAAAAAATAGAACATAATGGTAATGGTAAAACAAATTAGGACCGAAAATAAATAAAAATTCTGGAAATGAAAACAGGAAAAAATATTAATTTTACAAGGAAAAAATTATGTGTGATACCAGTCAGTGATGATTTTGATATTGTTAACAATAATACTGGTTAGGTTTGGTAGCTTTCTGACACCATTAAATGTATTTACTCGTATCTATGTAATTACTTCTGAGTAAAGATATTCTGACTTTGATTTATAATTGCAATAATAACTGCGGCTTTGTGACTTTGGGCCACCGCATCGCCATGTTGTGTCGCACGGGTCCTTGTATTTCCCACCTGTTAGCACTCCTGAAAATTAAATCCAATTGGAATTCACGCCAAATTTCTACTGTAACCCAACGCTCATACATACAAAAAATAAATTTGTACAATAACTTAACTCACCACTGAGATCACACACTTCTGCCACACTACGGGCTGTCCACCTGGATCTAAGGATAGCCTGGGCGTCCCGCAAGTACGCGACTGATCCCATCGGTGTGTTGAACACGGCTGGGTCTCCACTCATATATTGCGTGGTGAGCCAGTTGCTGGTCTGCTGGATGAGAACGTTGTTATCACCTTCGTACGTACAGTTGGCGTCGTGGTCGTTCCTTATGTCACTGATACCAGCACCTACCACAAATAAACGGTAACAGTGGACTGACATACTTTCTCTTTTACGTAAATTTAAAAACAACATGTAATAAAACTATCATTTTATTTAAAGTTTATCAAAATATCATTTAATAGTATTTGTTTGAAAAATAATCATCCAATTTCTGAAAATAACAACTAGAGAAAGTTAAACTATGGGGGAAACCCTCCGCTCCCCGGTAATGACAAGGTTTTTTGAGTGGGTTTTGTAGGGTGATGTGATCTTACGCTGTATATCAAGTTTCATGGAAAACAGTTGGGAAATAAGGAAGAAATTAATTTTTTAATATTCTCCATAAGAATAACATTGCTCTTAGACAACTTACTGCATTAATCATGGACAGTAAATTTACTTTTCTCTGAAACTGTTAGTCTTAGACAAGTAATTCAAAATAGTAATTTTGTTCCGTTTTTAAGCTGGTTTCAATGGTAGTAGTCAAATAATACTTTACGAAAAAAAAGTATGCCCCAAAAATGCAACCCAGTTTTTTGTTAGTTTCTTCCAAAACTGCACACTTCGAATAATGGTGGTTTTGCAAAGGTTTGCTATACATATTATATTTTCCTTAGTTTTCACACTAGCAACATGATTTTTTCATCAGATTGTCAGGAAATAATTTTTCTATACTAATATATATAAACTCAGCCACAAGCGGTTTTTAGATTGCTCTGTGACTGATAAAACAAAACAATACATTCCAGACTTCTTAGGTACAAACAGAACTAAGCATCACCCAAAACATACCTGTTTAGCTCTGATTGGACCTGCAAGACAGCTTATGTGTTAACATTAAAATAAAAATGAATATGGAATTTTTTAACGTTTACTGACATTTGAGATATCCATGGCCGCCACAGGCTTCCCTGCACTCCTGGATGGCATCTCGGGTGATCCACCCAGCCAGCGGTTTGGCAGCACTGGATATCAAATGATACTCAGTTCCTAACCCAGCCTGTCAACAATAATATCATTAGTTTGAGAGACAATCTGTCACAGTACGAGAATATGCGGGCTGTTCTTTTTTTCAACCTCTGATTGGCTGTGAATAAAAGAAAAATGCACAGAAAATAATAATTTTAATACTAAAAGTACAGTAAAGTCTTTGCTTATTTTCTATATAATCGCCAAAACGATTGAAGAAGCGGTTGTCATACCGTGACATAAGATTTTCGATGCCTTCTTTAAAAAATGTTGCAGCCAGTGAGGACAGGTAAGTATTGACAGTGCCCTGAAGTTCTTCGTTAGTGTTGCCCACCTAACCATGACTTCAATTCTCCGAATGGGTGATAATCACAAGGTGTTAGGTTCGGTTTTAACGGCGGATATTCAAAAACGTCCCATTTAAACTTTTTGAGGAGGTCTTTTGTCATGTTTACTCTGTGTGGTCTGGCGTTGTAATGGATCAAAACAACACCAGACGAAAGCATTCTTCTGCGTTTACCTTGTGTTAGCCTAAGTCTTGAGTCACAATTGTGTACAAAGCAGACCTTGAAATGTCTGGAAATTCATCAGACAGTTTACTAATTGTAAACCTTCATTTCCATCTCACCGCCTAATCAAGAAGCTCGATGAGTCCTACAGTGGCAACAGACTTGCAACCTTGTTCACCTTCATCATGGACATCTGTGTCTTTCTTTAAATTTTCAACACCAATTTCGAACACTTCAATCAATTATAACGTTGTTACCATACATATTGCTCATTCTATGAAGGTTTTTCGCAGCACTACATCCTTATGCATACAGAAAACGGATTACGCTTCATAACTCACATTTTTTGGGAGATCACACAGACGTAGCTCGGCTACGACTGACTCAGAGCTTAAAACAGCAGAGGTTGTGGTGGAGGAGCTGCGCAATCGCATGACACGGAGATCCAGCCTCTCTCTTCCTCTTACTTGCTTAGATCAATGATCAGAGGTGGAAAAAACATCCCTCAAAACTTTCTTCATTTATTTTTATTCACTACTTAGGCTACACTCACCTTATATAGATATCCTTTGGCAATTGTCAGGGGTACAACTCTTTGTAATAATGGAAAACACGCACAAACACAAAAGCACAACCAAAATTGATATTTATGTTTGTGCAAGTTGTGTTTAACTGTTTTAGCCCTGACAAGTCCCCACGGGATACCTATTAATGGTGAGGAGAGTCTAAGAAGGTAAATAATCAATTACCATCTGGTGTGTGTATTTTTGAATGACACGGTTATCTAATCATGTCATTCAAAAATTAAAAAAAATTGCATTCTAATGTAAGATATAACCATGAAAATTTACTTTTGGTTATTGGACAAAGGTATATTTTAACAATATCCATTAACCATAGTGCCCACTTCATAATCTGAATGTTAGTGATACAATCCTTGTCAAAACTTAAATTCGTGACACAATTTCCCAATTTCGTAATGTTTCGACATTGAACAGCTGTCTTCGATAATTTCATGAATGATTAAATAAGTAATTACACTCATTACATTTACTCATCACATAAATTTAAAAAATTTCAGTGAAAAGTATCAGGTCACATTTAAAAATGACTACTAATTTAGATTTTACATTTTTTTTGGAATTCATGATCCTACAGTTCTGTTTTCTTTACAGATTTCAAAATTACAATTAATCTGGCTTCACTGTTATATAATACACTATCTGATTTTTCAAACACACACTACACATACTTAGTTATAAAGTAACAGCAAAGAACTATAAAATGGAATGACTTACCGCATTTTCTTGGTTTTGGCCAGTCATTATCTGCAGTTGAAATTCTCCGAATGTAAGACAAAGTTGATCGCTGAAATTCTTAATGGCATATGCGGCAGCCAAGTAAGGTAGAAGCCTCCATTGCTGAAAAGTGATTTTTCGTTAATTTTATATCTCACTCTAGCAAAAGTGATCCTGTACACAAAAGTGTGTAATAATACAGGGTTTTTATAGAAGATACACAACAACAACTAGACAGACAGTTTAACAACACATTGTTTTAACAGTTTAAAATACACATTTAAATCTTACTAGAGAAGAACCCCTCTAATCCATCACCTTCGGGACAGAGGCCATGGTCGGAAAAAAAGGTTAGATTACCAAATATTTTGAAAACAAATAAAAAAGATTTAAGAGTTAAAACACATATAAAATTACTCTAAATGATTTATTAAGGGACAGCCAATGAAGATTAAATACAGACTGTAAAACAAATAAAAAATTACATACACCATCAAGAAGGAATGATAAAAACTTAGGATAATAAATTTATTATACCAATAACTTTTATTTGTTTTATGACAAAATAGGCTAAATGTTGTACAAAGTCGTATCGATTATTAATTTTATAATTTGTGAATTCATAACAAAAAATAGTCCGTTATGTAAAAATATTTAAACTAGGAGAAGACGATCAAAATGGAGAGGTGTATTATTTTTCCTGCAAATACCGTTGCAAAATGAGTTATTGAGCTTTGTTAATAACTGGCTGGGTGGTGTAGTGGTTATAATACCCGCCTTCAAAACTGAAGGTCGCCGGATCGAATCCCGCAAGGGTCGAATCTGGACCCAGTCGCCATTTGTCATTGGGCTTCTAATTAATGATGCTTCCTAACAACAGGTCGACGTTAGGTAGTAACAAGACCGGGGTTTGGACCGTTCCCCATCAAAACGTTAAAAATGCCACTGGCGTAGAAATACACAAAATAAAAAAAAAATAAAAATATCAGATAAACATTTCTAGATTTGTCGTTGCCAAAATCGTCGTTTTATGCGGAATAATAACAAACTGCATAATTTGATACTCTGCGTAATTATGAAAAACGATATGCTTTGTATGTTATATATAAAGATAATTTTTTTGTACATTGTAGCTTGCTGATAAACAAAGAATAATAAAACAATAAAATTTTAACTAACTAGTCTAGATAGTTGTTGTAAATATGGTTTCTTATATAGCCGTTAGGGATAACGTAAACATTATGATTTTCCAAATTAATTTTTTTTAAATACAATATCTTTTTGGACTTTGGTTACTAAAATACATAGTTGACGAATTAAATAATCATACCACATCCTTAGACCGACCAATAACGTTCTTGCATTTTAATAGGTTACGCATTGGGCAATTTCGTCATCTGCTTCAACACTTTCCTTTGATCAAAAATTGTTCCGTCTCACCGAGATAATCTCAAACGGAAAGTTTTGTTTTTATCTTTGAGTTATGATGTTCATTTTATAATGTCTATTGGAAAGTTGGGATATTCATCGGACTTTACTTCGCAATTTCATTTGGGTTTACCAACGTCAAAATATAGAGTTCCAGCCTCATGGTATATCCTCCAGCGGGAGACGTTTCATAAAATAATACAACTTCATTAAATTTTATGTGTGAGTGAGGTTATTTTAAGTAAACCTATAAAATTCAAAATCATCAGCAATCTGAACTGGTCTATGAAACACAACTAAATTTAAAAATCCACATTATCGTTACAATAAATCTGAACACACCTTAAGATTTACGACTATAATAATTGTATTGTATTAACAGAATATATTAACACCATTTCACAATACTCCAGTAAAAGCACTTCTAATCAATTGGTTAGGACCTTGATCTTTATTGTTTTAAAACTCAACCAAAACTTAATGAATTTTAAAACATTATAAGAACACAATATTGTTTTACCAAGGAGTGTTTTGTAAAGTGTTTGGTTAACGTAACATTGACACACATCAAATATAATCTAAAATTTAAATTGACAGGTAATACCACTATATTTTGTACTATTTACTTTTACCATATGGTAAAAAGATTTAATATTCGGTGGGATGTGGTATTTGAACAAGTATGTTTTTCCAAGCAAACCATATTCTTTAATCCTAAATTAAATTGACAATTTTCATCTAAAACTCAATTACAAACACGTAAATGAAAGGCATGTTGATCATTAAAATACTTTTAATAAACATAATCCTTTAATGTACATGAATTTGTAATTACTTATTCTGGGAAATACTTAAAAAAAATGTAAAAAATCTCAACTGCACATCACCATAGGCCTAAGGCCCGTGCAGTGAATTAATGCCTTGAGTAACATAGGCTAGCCAGTGGTCATGATGTGATAAGATTTGGCAGCTATTGGTTTTAATCCAGCAATCTTTATACGTAGTATTTTATAGTGTGGATTATAATCCACACCAGGGGATATTACATCCACCAGCCATCGCTCATGTTTGAATGTAATATTGTTAAAACAGAATATATAAAAGGACATTGCATGTACCCATTCGCATACAACAACGTTGTTCCGCCATCACAGTCCCATCCGCCATTACGTGAGATGACTGTGAATCGTTATCCGTTAATTCAAATAGATTGCATCGAGTTAATTCCTCACAAATCCAATAGATCGCACATGCTTCTTAGCTTCAGGCTTTATTTTGTTATAATTTATTTCATCCTCTATGGCCAGCCCTATCACTAAAAACAGCTGATTGAAAATGACGTTTTATCAGCTGACATTGTTTGTTATTTTTGTATTTTTTGTCATAAATTAATTGTAAATGGGTTTTTTGTGTACTGTTCTTAAATCTCCCTAATTTAAGAATAATGTTGAATTTAAAGTTTTTTTCGCGCTTAGTCATCTGATTAAATATTTTATAGTGGTGAATGTAATTAATATTGGGATACAGATTGATCCTATAGTTAATTCTGAATAATAAAACAACAATATATTCCTCAAAATAGGCAATTAAATAAAGAAATTGACGTTTTATTTAAATTACCAAAAAAAAGTCATTTTTGACCTGACGAATGTCAAAAAAAGGTAAGTGAATTGGTTGAAGGAGAAAACCGGGATAAAAGTTCATTGAGATTATTTATTTCATTCTAAAATGCATAACAAAACTACAATATAAAATTGAATTGGTTTTATTTCAAATTTTTTATATTAGTTTTCAGATACATCTACATAATGAGGAAAATGTTCATTATATATGTAAGCATTTGTATTTTGCACATCATAATACAAGGTTTTCCATTGGATTACATGAAAAAACCATCAGAAATATTGAAAGAGAATTTGGGGCAAGATAATTATGACCTTGTGTCGGAGCATGAAGGTAGTAAAATCAATGTCATTTTTGTATATTTTTTTAATCTGATTTAAGTCATATAGAATTATTCACGGACATATATAAAATAATTTATGCCAATGCACTCCACTTGTTTTTGTTGTTTTTCTTAATTAGTATGAATTATCTTGACGATATATTAGCATGTTATGTTAAATAGACACGTATAACACATGATTGACGTGATTGGTGATTTTATAAAACACATAATTTAGAACAAAAAAAATTATTTTGCAAAAATGTTACAATACAATAAATAAATTGGTGCATAGAACAATTATTTAAAAAATGTTTAGAAATAATATTTTAAACAACGCAATCGAAACCAAAAACCAACTATGACAACATACTTTGACAAATACACCTAATTAGCACATTCTACACACACACTTTTCAAATGATCAAGGTAGACTCACTTGCTACACATGAAAATTTAGCAAATTTTACAGTAAAATAAATAAATATTGCTGCATAGAAGAATTATTTTAAAAATGATTAGGAATAATAATTTAAACAACGCAATATTATCTATTTCAAGTTCATCACCAATGACACTATCATCATCTTTCGTTTTAGCTAGCCAACACCATAACTGTTCTTGGCTGTCCATTGTTCATTCATTAGTTAATACCTGCACACATTGTAAAGTTTTCATGTAAAAATAATGTCAACTATGTGAAATAAAATCCACAAAATATGTTACTCCATGTGACATATGGCACTACGGAAAAAAAATGGAAAATTTGTTTAGCCCAAATTGGTAGCTGTCATTATACTGACAGGTTCCAGGGGTGTCAGAGGGAAGGTAGATGACTACTCAAGGTCATACGTGCTGTCAACTGCGTTTTATGAACAAAACAACATGACTGGAGTGCCACCGCACTCCACGTGAGCACCGGAGTGTTAAGCAATGTGCCTGACCCATCTCTAGCAATTAAAATTGACGAATTTTTAGACTTTTAGAAAAACCTATATTTATAGTAAGTTTTGTAATTTACAACCAAGTCTGTTACAATTATACTGTTTTAAAAAAGGCTGAGTGATTATAGTGCCTGCCTTCAAAACTGAAGGTCGCCGCATTGAATCCTGCAAGGGTCGAATCTGGAACCAGTTGCCATTTAATCATAGGGCTATTAAAAAATTATGCTTCCTAACAACAGTTCGACGTTAGGTAGTAACAAGACTGGGGTTTGGACCATACCCCATAAAAACGTTACTATACTATCGAAACTAAACTATATTATATAGTTTAGTTTAGAATATAGTTTTTTACTCTATATAGTTTTCGATTTCAGTCTATATATTGATTTTAACTTATATTTTTAGGATTAAATTTTGCAAAAGAAATGCCCTGTTAAAGTAAAAAAGTGTACTACCATAGTTTGTTTTTTATTTATAAATCATATTAAACAAAAATAAAAAACAAAACTAGACATTTTTTTAAGGCTGTGGAATATTTTTTAAATTTTAACATTTTAATCCACCACTTTTTAAAAGCATTTTACAAATACTATAATGAAATTTTCAAAAATGTTTACAAGAAATTATTTTATTTTTATGTAATAAATTAAATGTTTTTTCGAAAAAATATAAAATTTTAAAAAGTTCTTTTTAATTTTGGGGTTTGGTATAATTTAATGTAAATTTTAGCATTTAATGCAACCCAAACATGTAAAAATAGATTGGGCATATGCCTTTTTTTCAAAAAAAAATAAAAAAAAAAAACAGTCTGTTTTACTTTTCAAAATTATCATAAATAATTAATGACTTATAGTGATCAAACTGGACATAGTATAATATACATACACAAATTAGGAGTTTTAAAAACAACAAGCACTATGTAACTAAAACACCGGTAAACCAATTGTTTACAACCTCTTAGTAAACCAAAAAAATGATCTCATATTTTGTTATAACTTTTCTCTATCTAGTGGAAACAAAAGAACATAAATGTAAAAATAATTTTGGGTGGAATGGATATAATTTCTTGAAAAAGGACTGCTCATAACCACAAAAATATCTAAGCTCAAAATATACTACGAGGGTTGTCCGTAAAGTAAGGTTCCCTGTGATTTTACTCAGTGAAAAACATGTTTATTTGCATAAACCAGTACATATTCGGAAAGTTCAGACTTTTTCCTATTTTTCTATGTAGTTGCCACCGAGGTCAATGCATTTTTGCATGCGGTGTACCGGCTTTTGAATTTCCGAGTCAAAGAAGTTTGCCGCCAAGTCGCGCAGATAGCTGAGAACCGCTTTTTCCTTTTTCTTCTCGGCCGCCGAAATCCGTTCCATCCAGGTGGTTATTCATATCAGGGAAGATGTGGTAGTCGCTGGGGACTAAGTCCGGGCTGTGGAGTGGGTGTTTGACGATACCCCATCCAAATTTAGCGATGAGTTCGTTGGTAACGTTAACAGTGTGCGGTCGAGCGTTATCCTGATCCAAACGCACCCCCTTGGACAGCATACTCCTCCTCTTGTTTTGAACGGCACGGCGAAGTTTTTGCAGTGTCTTGCAGTAGCGGCCAGCGTTGATTGTTTCACCATTGGGCAAGAATTCGCACAACAATACGCCTTTCCTTGCCGGCACTTTGCGCTTGCTTGAATTTTCGTGGAACGCTTCTCGTCATGGACGTCGGTACGTCCGTTCTTGAACTCCCTGTACCATTTGCGTACATGTTGTACGCTCATACACCTTTCTCCATATTTTTCGCACAGCTGGGAATGAATTTCCCCGGACGGAAGGTTTTTGGCAGTCAAAAAACGAATCATTGAGCGCAGCTCACACCTGGCGGGCCAAGCAATGGGAAGCTCTTTCTTATTCGGCTGTCAGGCCAAGACTAAGCGCCGCAGACACTTCGCTGCGGTGGGGATTTGGAGTGGGGGAACCCAGGAACACAACCAAACCACGCGAACCCCCGTCGCAGCACTATTGTCGACTGCGCGCTATGGGAACCTTACTTTACTACATAATTAACTTTTATTAAGTTATGATTGAATAAATATACAACATTATAACTAGAATTCAATTGAGAATCAACGCTGATACGATCTAGTTGGTTTTCTGGCAACTACCTCAAACTAAGCAGTATACAGAACATTGTTCACCAAAGCAGGAGTTACTGCCGTATATTTCTAGAGACGGTCCAGTCGGGATCCTAGAGTACCTATTGTAAGTCTAGCCAATGAGTTAAGGATACATTGTACATTTGAAAATCAGTTAGTCCGTTAAAGCAGAACAAACTCATACATTTACGATTTTGCCGATGGCTTTGTAAACTTCAAAGTTTATTATTGAAGGAACTTTACTAACTCTATGTTTAGTGAAAAGGAATTTATATTTTATGTGATCACATAATATATTATGTTTTTATGTATTACGTTCGTACTATTGTGTTTTGTGGAGTAAATTAATGCTGAAATATTTATTTGTGAAGTTGAAAAAAGAGAACCGATTATGAATACTTCTTTGGGAAAAACAACTGAAGGACAGAACAATATCTATGTTTGATTACAATAATTTTTAAGATGAAACTAGTTTGGTAACACTGCCACCCCCTCCCTCAATCCTCTGCAAACGCAAGATAAAATATTGGAACAGTCAACACAAAATTTAATTTGCATTTTTTTACTGTCCGTTTGAAAACGTGGGCATAAAAGGACTCTGAGAAAACAACTGGCAAATGTTGAGTTTTGTATACTTTACTCACAGAGTCAGCTGTTTTTAGCTTTTAACAATGAATCTGCTGATTTATTGTATTGCTTTTTCAGCGTTTAAAACTGAGAAATTATTTTTGTTTGTTTTATTTTTCAGGGAATATCGGAGAAGATAGTGGTAGAGATGTAGTGTTAATGTCACAATTTGTGAAACCCACAGTTTCGTACACTTGTGAGAATGACACATGTTGGTATTGATTGATACAGTTTTCTACAAAATAATTACCCCTCCAACTGGTGTTTAGTTAACTGTGTACTAACACTGTTCTTGTGCAATTTTCAAATATTCAACTTTTTTTAACTCCGAAAGCCTTATTTATAGTCAATATGTCAAGTATTATACATTATTCTGTTTGGAATGTATAATAAAAATATTAAGAAAAAAAGGTGAATTACTAAACATTCCGTAGTGTGGAGGCCACATAAATGATGATAGAATAAAACTGAGGTATACAAAAGATTGGAAATTTTGTTGGGAGCAAGAAAATATACAGAGTGGTTATAAAGTGCCTTCCCCCCTATTATTTTTTCTTATTTGTAAGAAGAAATAAATAACCTTTGGGAAACCATACAAACTTAACCCAAATTATCTTTTGAAGTTATCAAAAATTTTAATTCCCCCCCAAAATGGGGGATTTATGGGGCAACTCACAATTTTTAAATGTAAATCCCATCGAGATGTGCCTTGTTTTAAAAGTCTTGAAATTTAAAGACGATTGGTGAAAATTGGGGGTCTCTACTTCAACCCAGTACAAAATGGCGGCATTTTGAAAATTAAGACTCTGGTGGTTTTAAGTCCCTCCCCCCTTAGTTTTTGCTACAATTTACATTTGTGATTTCTAATAATGGGATTCATTGTTATAAATACATTTCTAACTTTTGTAGTAATTAATAATGTTGGAAGGTACTTACGGTCTAAGATATAGGAGTAAACTTTCGAATTCTTTATGAGAAGCTAAATCATGTGACCTGTCAAATAGCACTAATACCCCTGTCGCAGCAGATCTGCGTACTCAGCGAATTTACAAATCAATAATATAATAATAATATATGACAAGTTTTATAAAAATCTGTCCATAAACGTGAGACTTATTTGCCTATTCTATAAGTGTGCAGGTTAGCTGCTGTGAGGAACACTGAAAGTAGTCATTTCTACCATAAATAGTTTTTATCTTAACATTTATACCATCAACATCTGTCCATAAAAAGAGGAGTTTACCTATTCCCTATATGATTAACATGGGAAAAGAGTATGTAGGTTTGCTGCCATAATAAACACATAAACTATGATTTTTAAGTATAAATGGATAGATCTTAAACACGTGAAGCTAAATACCTAGTTTTATCCAAAAATATTGATTAATATGGGAAATATTAATTTTTCCCTATCCTCCATGAGATTAACATTGGAGCCCCACAATACAACGTACTGTGTTTAGATTTTTAATATCTCGGTAACCGTTGGAGATAGAGAAAAACTTTAAGGAACTTAATTGTGTAGTTTTTTAAGCTGATTCCAATGGTGAAATATAAAATTAGAAATTCTGAAAAATTACATGTGAAAAACACAAAAAACCTTATTTTTTTGGGTACAAAACTCCCCCAAACTACCCGTTCCCATTGACCGATATGTCTGGTTTACGAACTCGTCCGAGTATTTGTAAGAATACACGTCTCTACCAAATTTGGTCTCGATCGGACTATTTTTACGAGAGTTATCGTGCTAACAGACACACACATATATATATATGTACACATATATATATACAAATTTTAACGACTATTGTCTTTGGACTCTGGGCACCTAAAGACGAAAAAATAACATGGTCACGGGCTTAAGTCTTACCATGAGACCTACGGTAATAGCTTCTTCTCTATGGGAAATTCGCTAATAAGGAATTCAGAAGTTGACAGTTTGAAATTTTTTTAACAAGCACTTTCATCCCAACCCTCCGCTTTTACCAACATTAATTTAATGTGGTTGTCTCAATCCAAGCTCATGATAGAAAATTGAAGACATACGACACAAAAATTACTATGTGTTTTTTATTGTCCTTTCAAAAAGGCATGCGTAATAAGTCCCTTGATGGTAATAAATAAGCAACAAATTTCACACACTAATTACCGTAAGTCCTAAGATCGGTATAAAATATGTTTTAATATTCATAAAAACAATCTAATTCCCCACCTGTAACTGGTACTCGAGTACTGGCAATTCTTGGTTGTCCACACCAAACTGTTTGCGAACAGCTGAGTATCGTATGGCGATAGGCAAGGCTTTGCTGAGATATGCAACACAGATACACACTATGCTGACTCTGCCTTGCGACAGCATTCCCAGAGCAGCACCTGGAACATTATAAACAATTCTCTTTATTTGCAAATTCATTACGAAATACAGTGGAACCTCGATAAATCGAATCCCAATGGTAACGGGGAAACTTCAAATCATCAAGTATTTCGAATAAAAGAGGTTCGATTTATCAACGTTGATTTTTCCCTTGAGTTCGATTTATTGAGGTTCAATTCAGTGGAATACAGTCAGGAGTTTCAGGTAGTTTCCAATTAATGTATTTGTACGTTGTGCATCAATATTAATTACATATTTTAATGGTTATTGTTATTATACAGTAATACACAATGACAGAACAAAATTTAATAATTTATGTACTTAAAACTGAATAAATATTTAATTTAATTTATGTTCCTTCCTTATTGAACAAACTTTACTTTTAATGACAATTTTTAGTGGACATGTTCTTCCTGTCCTATCTAGTCCTTTCTACTTCTTGCCTATTATTAGACAGGAGTAAAATATCAATGTCTTCAATCATAACATATTTAATTCGATTTCGAATAATTAAGGGTTTTTTGCCTTCACCTCGAATTGTGGAGGTGTAGCGATGGCATCATTTCAAATTACAGAGGTTTTTGGGGAAAAACTTTCAATTATAGAGGTATTTTAACCTAGAAAAATACTGTTAAAATTAACTTGTAGATAGGGATGTTCACTGGTAATAAAAAAAATTCGAATTAACGAGGAGTTCAAATTATTGAGGTTCGATTTACGGAGGTTCCACTGTACATCACAATTAATAAATAAATCTTGCTTTACATGTTCCAATATGTTCCTTGATAAAATAAACTGGTCGTTCAACTAGCCAATCTCTGAGGTGCTTCTTTAAACTGTTTCCTAACATGTTCTTAAGTAGAGTGAGTTGATAAGTTTTCGTCCAATGTAAGAGGGTTTCCTGCTGTACTGTGTTTTGCATGGTGAATGGGAAGGTTGAAGTCTGCTGCACTACACTACATTTTGACAGTTCAGGAATAAGAAGAAAAAAAGTTAATTTTTAAAGATAAACTGCTGGATTGAAATTAGTATTGCCGAAAATATTATATTTTAAGTTTTCTACCAATGCCAGTTTCTATTCGATTATTCCTCACTCTTTACCAATATTACTTATTACACGTGTTACTTTGTCACGTTGTAGATACTCGAATTATGTCATTTTGTAAACAATAAAAAATTAATTAACTATTCGTAATTGTGTATCAATACACCTCTCAGCATTTTTTACCCGTGCAAATAACGGGTACTTTATCTAGAATCTTTATAAATAGAAAGATTCATGATCGATTTAAAAAATCATTACAATAGCTTATGTAACTTAATAAATTCATAATTTACTATACTTTTATTCTCCGTTACATACTCAGAATTAGAGTTTTTCAACTCTTATAGCTTTTGAGTCCAATTCTAAGACAACTGTACTTTTGGAAATATAACTGGATTAATTATGGTGATTGTAACTTACCGAATCGCTTGTTTGAGTCTTTGTACGGACTGATGTACTTCCCTTCAGGAGTCACATCTCCTCCGCGGTTCAATAAACTTTCCCGAGGAATATGATAATGGTTAAAAAGCATGAATCTACAATCAAAGAAAAAGTTTTATATTATGTTTCACTTATTGAATCATGTAAGTATTTTTAAAACTAGGTATGATCTATTACACTGATCTATTACATTAAATAAAATTGTGTAGCTATACATTTTTTATAATGGATATTTAATTCACATCAGGTTTACACAATAGCTTCAATGTCACCACAATTGTGATGAAAAAAATCACTTTAGAGGTTATGTTTTTTGTTTTAATTTTTGCCATTGACTTTCAACGACAAATAAAGATTGCAGTCTAGTAACCCTTCCAGCTCGAATGGCGATCTAAACCTGCGCGATGTGTAACCACTTAAAACACACCCAAGTAAACGTAAGACGAGTATTTTATGTTTATTTGCTTGTTATACATACATTACTAAATCAAACGTTTATTTTTCTTTCTCTTTGCGTTTATTTTTGCCCTTATAATATTTATTTTCTCTGTGTATTGTTACAAGCTGAAGGTTGCGTTAGTCATCTGCTTGGAGTGATTGTTGTTGTTGCAGAGGTAAAGGTTAGTTTTAAGCAATGTTTACTTTTATCAGTGTTTCTAATGTTATTTAAATGTTAAATAAAGTTAGAGACGAAGAAATAGATAAATTATTATTGAATTATGATTATGTTAGTGGTGTAAGTGTTGACAAAGTTATATTAGTAATATTAGTTTAATATTAATTTATAAATTTTACAAGGGTATCTTAAACCATCATGAATGCATTTTATGAATCAGTTTGGGCATAATACATAAGACTGTTACAAAAATCCATGCATTAATAGCCTAAATTAATTATGCCCTGGGAAGTATTTGTTATTAACCCATTGGCATACTTGGACGGAACTGTTCCGTCACCCGGTATTGCTAGTAGTTTTCCGTTTTTCCAATGGATCTTAGCACTTCCTGGATCTATAATTAACCCTCCAGGTGCTACTAGTTCTGAATTTTAATTTTTGGCGTTTACTTTAGCTTTTGATTCTTTAGAACGTTGATCTATTTTTAGTGTGTACCCAACTGCACTTAATAACCTACCTTTCGTTTAGTCTGATCAAAAACATCTGTTTTAAAGAGAACATAAACCTTACACAATTACGTTAATAAACATAGAAACTGACTGAGAGCAAAAATACTTACCCGTTGTCCACACCATTCAGTCCTGCCTTCTCACCCATATCCCCCACCGTCACTCCGGGGAAGGGAATCAACGTCTTTGGATTTCGTATTGGTGTGACAAAGGCATGGAGCCCATGATCCTTTTCATCCGGAGTTATTAACCGGGCGTACACTAATGCATATGTAGCAGTTTTCCCTATAAATAAATTAATTGTTTGTAAACCAAAAATAATACTCAACTAAAACTTAGTGTCTGTGGTACAAAAAAACTTTCATATCGGTGCAGTCTATAGTAACTAAGTTCTTAGTACAACTTTGGTAAGGTACAGTCGATTTAGTGATAGAGACATAATCTAGGTAGGCAGTATCACGTGCTGCCTCCCTCGGCAAAGTATCAAACTATTTCGACTCTTTTGCGCTTTCAGGACGTTGTGGACAGTACAATGAGTAATTTCAGCTGTTTTTATGTATTTACAACCAAACGAGAGAGACAGAGATAGTTTGAAGTGAGGCATCGTATCACCTGTTGATTCGCAATGTCACTGTCGTCCGCTCGGTTTGTTATTGTTGTGTTTATGGGTTATTTTGATCATTAATAGGATGCAGTGATGAGGATAACTAGTGAATACATTTAGTTTGACTGTTTTATTGTATTTGTGGTTACTCATTAGTACTTTTTATGGCTTATATTCGCAATAATCTACCAGATATTCGTCATTTCTAAAATGCAGAAATCAAGTGGATAGTAGCCTAGCCTAACCTGTAGTGTTACTATTGTCTTTCAATTTACTGCAAAAATCATGTAAATAAGATGTCTCTTAGCGAAGAAATATGGTTTACTAATTGTTTGCACGAAAAGGTTGTGAATGCTAAAAAAGTACCGCAATACAATTTGAGTCTGTTTAGTAATAAAAATATCCCACATTGAAAGAAATGTGAATATTTCAATTCCAATGAATTGAAATATCCCAGTGTTAGTGGTTCCAGGCTCCAAAGTGTTAATTTCTGCTTTCTGAGAGATTTATATAGGACATTGAGTTTTATATTTAAATCGAGGGGAATCGATTAATTGATAAATGAAAAAAAAATTAAACAACAACCGTGTTATGTCTAAATGCATTTTAACACTTCGGAAGTCAAGCAAAAATGAAGATATCAAATTGTTTGTAAATGTTTCCCAGAATGCTATGTATATGCTATTGTGATTGTATGCAGTAAAGATAGTATATAATTTGTGCCAATTCAACTCACCAAGACTGCCAACCCAGCACTTAGCTGCTTCAAAGTCAGGTGTGTGTAGAATAAATGTTTCGGTCTTCGGATCGTAACGAGCTTCCGTACGCATTGATTTGGTGTTTGTTCCATGAGAAATTTCTGTCAGGGCAAAACACCCAGTTACCTGTAAGATTAGAAAAGTAAATGTTGAAAATAAAACTGATATATTGTTTTAATAACTAAAGCATAACTGAGGCTGTTTTGTCCTAAACAGCTTCAGCGACAGTGGATAAAATCTGGTTATGCAAGTCTTTAGTACAGTAGACGCCTGATTATCCGAGGCTCGGTTAACCAATCTGGTCCTCGAAAAATAAAATAAAATCTCTTAAAATTACGAAAATTAAGACAAGAAGTGGATTTTTTGTAATCCGAGTAATATTTTTAATTGATCGCTGTTAGCAGGTCGAGTAATTTTCCACTGCTAGTTATTAGGTCAAGTAGCATATTTACAGGAATATTATTTTGGCTAAATCTAAGAATCGTTCTCCCACGAGTCTTAACTTCCATAGATCCGTTGTTTTTTTACAGTGTTGAGCAATTTAGAGATGTCGAAACAATCAAAATGTTCCTTACTGAGAGGTTACGTTCATAGATTGTTTCGGTTGCTAAATATCAGGTTGTTATAATCAAAATGTTCTCAATAGTTGCATTTGTTATGTGGGTCATAACTGCACAATGCACATACAATTAAAAAATGAATGACTACGACCACCAGTCGCAAAGGTCAAACAACTCAAACCGTAGTTAACAAAGCTTTTATTAACTGCTAAATAACGAAATAACCACATAAAAAGAAGGCACATAGTAGAACTAAATTGTAGTTGTAAGATGACCGTGTTATTGATGAGCGATTTGTGAAGTTGAATCCTCGATTTTTGCTCGGAGTTTAACCTTAACTTCTACAACTACAGTAGTCTACAGACCGCAGCCGACGCTCAAGGTCAAGTTTGATCTAAATCGAGTAAATGTAGGAATACACATCTCTACCAAATTTGGTCTAGATTGGATCATTTTTACGAGCGTTATTGTGTTCACGGACACACACATGTATATATGTATTATTTTTAACTATTTTTTGTCTCTAGGCAACTAAAATATTATTTGAAAAAGTAATGTGGTCCCGGACTTAGGTCTTACAATCAAACTAGCGGATATAGCTTCTTCCCCAATAGAAAATTCGCTGAAATAGTAATTAGAATAGTTGTTAATTAAGAGTTTACTGGATTTTTTACTCTTTACACTTTATTTTAATAAGCTAAACTACTAACCTCAGGTTCACTTTTTTCACACGCTTCAAAAAACTTGAAATGTGCATCTGAACCCATTCCCAACATTGAGTTTTGAAACATGTTAAATGTGAGCTGTACTTTGAGAGCTAAGGATGGCGAGTAGCCGAACAAAGCAGAAGTTACTGCGACAAACTGAAACACAAGAATCAATTTATACGGTTAACATTGAATGTTGGCCACATTATGAAAGCCGATGATGTTCAAATTATGGATGAACTATCTAAAATTGATTAGATCATAAAACTACCCATAACACGTTTTTAGAACCACGAATACTTCAGCTTTTACAAATCTGTATTACCTTCCTCAAATCTTGAACGACATCTTCAAGAGGTAAAATGTTCCATTGTTTGATTCTCAACATTCGTAGACTTTCGATCTTTCTCTGTTCCTCTAGTTCTGGAGTTTCTGTCCAATGGTGAAAGAGTGGATCAACTTCCATCCGTTTCCAAAGATCCAGCTAGAAAAATGACAAATATTAGGATGCAATATTTAAAAATATGAATTACAATTAACTTCTCAAAAAATGTAATACTTTTAGAATATCTTACGTATTCCTTTTGTATACTCTCTTAATTCTATGCCTAACACATAGTTATTTTAACTTAGGCTCTCCAATAAACTAGACTAGTATCCATAATTATTATTTTTTAATTTAACTCTTTTTAATTAGACTTGATACCATTCAGGCAAAACATGTATAGGACAAACCTGTATGTAAACTGAGATAAGATGTAAATTGATTGGGCTAAATACACAGTTTGGATCCAAAATAATGCATTTTATTAGTACTTTTAATGCAACTTTACACTGCTTTTCCGGATAACTTAATCAAAACAATTTGATAATCCGGTCCCAATTAGTTCAGATTACCGGGACTCTGGTGTATCTATAGCAAATTATGCGGAGTCAAATTTGAGTCTCCTTTGTACTATTGTTGGCCTACAGGGCGGAGACTGGGACAGTGGCGTGTCCTGTAATCCAGCTACTTGGAGGTCACGAATTGTGGATAGTTGTGAGCGATGGTCGGTGGATGTAGTGTTCTCTTGAGTGGATTAACGTCCCCACAGTTGAATACTACGTTAATCCGCGAAGACCATCCTCAAAATTAGACCAATTCGTAATTCAGAGGCCGTGGTTCGGATTCCACATTTAACTGTAGGTCCATTAGTTACCATCGGCTGTTGGGCTATTAAATTAACAGTCCTGTCTTAGGAACATGTCAGCCTTAGTCAGTAACAAGACTACAAGATCGCACCACAATCATCTTACATTCAATCCTCATTCATACTTGGCTTAAAATACCTACCTTGTGGTATGGTCGCCATTTCAAATAATCTAATCTAATCTAGATAGAAAGTAACAAACACTGGAATCTTTTCTGTATGAACTACGCATTACTACAGTTATTCATCTAAATTTACCTTTGTTTTTAAAATAACTTTGTCTTCAATGAGAATTTTCAACTTTTTCCACTCAAATGAAGCTTTCTTTCTGTATTCCTCAAGGGGGCCAGATGGGAAATCTTCAAGTTCAATAGATCCATCTGCCATGTCTGTAGAAGATGGTTATTTTTAACCTATAAATCAGAAACAAGTAGTCTACAAAATGAAATTATAGTCACAAAATATTTCAAACTTAAGTGCTAGCAATAAAATCCATATTAAAACATTTTCATATTCAAAATGTCTAAGTTATATCAAAGTTGCTGTTGGAAGCAAGGGATGCAATACTACAATTTTTTCTTCATGTCATGCTATTTCACAGCTATGTTTTATATATGGGATTACAATCAAGAACTATATTTCAATTAGGCCTAATAATAACTTAATACACCTCTATACTTATGTACATACTTATGTACGGTAACTCATACATATTTGTAAAATAAGATTTTATAGGTAGACCTACTACATCTGAATTTCACATTAGGCCTAATTTACAAAATTATTTCTAGTTTTCGAATTTTACAGCACTTTCCGAGGAATATATTCAGAATAAGTGCCTCATTGACCAAATTACTTTATTTTTATGGGAGAGGTATTGGTTTCTTTATACTTTATAATTTAAACAAAAATGTTTTGAATACATTAAAATATAAAATATAATATTGTTGAACCTATTTCAAGTAGGCCTAGGCTAGGTACTTACCGTTAGAATGACACCCAATGAAACTCTCTTGTCATTCACACAATACTTGCGTATTCATTAAATGCTAATAAATTAAGTGTTTTAGCCAATAACGATGATTTCCTGTTCATATGAATGAATAAATAATCGTTATGTTATGTTGATAATTTTTGACACCCGATGCATAAGATAAATATTATGTTTTTATTTAAGTCCTTCTACTTAAATTTTGATCTACCTGAGCTTAATGTTACTGATAACAAAATCAAATACAAACGTCAAGTGCACCGATAAGTTAAAAGTTGAAATTTGTATTGATGATAAAAAATCTACTGAACTGTGAAAACAATGAGACTTACATAAGCTCCAGTTGTGCCAACATTCAGCATAAGAATATTTGTTTCTCCTTTAGACGTGGAGGACAATTTTTATAATTATTATGTTTACATTTCAGAAATGGTGAAAGAGAGAAACGGATTCCGTTCATCCTAGGTGAACGGATGTCATTAAGCATGAATAAGACTGAGTGTAGGATGGCTGCTAATGGCATCAGCATTGATAGCCCAAAAGCAAATGTTAGCGTCTAAGGGACCTGGGACGTACAATTTAACTTAAGATCCTAACCAACCTTGAAGGTTTTTAGTTCAAAAATACGTTTAGACGTTTAGTAGAATTTTACTGTGGCACTTGTGGCGATCCCTAAGCCGCCGTTTCCACGGCGCCCCCTGATCGCGGTCGACGGCCCCGTTTCCGACGGCCATGTTCATGCTCAGTGAAGAACTTCTTCATCTTATCACTTCTTTCGTCCATCAATAGACACCAAATGTGTGGCCGGGATACATACCCTGTAAGCCGTCTTTGACTACTCTGTTTCTTAACTATTAGTATACATAATAAATATTATTATCATTAAAATAACCAAGGCACATGCAGACAACTCATAGCCATTACCACTACATGAGTTATATTTCGTGTCCTCCATTCGGCTCAATGTAATATCATAAGCTATCAGATTTTACTATCATCATTTATATCTAGTACACTACGTGTACCTAGCTCCGACCTGTATGTGTAGAAACAGGATAACATGACAGACAATCCAAGGTAAATTTTACAACCATATTAGTGTAATGGAGGTAAACTTGTCTATTAAATTGCTACTACCTGAAACTTTACCATGTTCAAGAGGAGTAAAATTTGTTTGTGGTAAAGAAGAGACTATACTTTTTGATGTTTCGCTAGGATGCTTGCAGTGCAGGCATTCAGGTCTTGAGACCTTTTCTCTTGGTGTAGGCCAACTGTATTCTTGCTGGTTGCTGTTGATGTAAAAACAGGACTGCAAATTTTCTTTCAAGAGAGTCTGAGGGTTCAGTAAGTACTGTGAGTTTGTCCAGTTCCTGAAAGTGAGGCCATCAGAGTTGTTTAAAATGAGGATTTTGCATTAGCAAGCCACACAGCTTTCTTCTTGAGCAATATCATTCTATGAGTTGCATAGCTATGTCAGGCAGTAGTTGGTATGGAGTGACCACTCCATGTCATGAGCAAATAGTAGGAGCGAATATTGTGGATTAACTATAGGAGCAGTGTATATTTATGATGAAAAGTTTTATTATTTGCATTATTTATACGAGTAGTTTGGAAGCTAAGATTTTTGAGTATCAAGTATGTTTGAGTCTGCGTTCAATGCGTTTTTCAGAAGTTGTAAAGAGGTCATTAATGGTAGAATGATTTTTAAAAGTTTTCACACATTGTTACACACATCTTATTTCTAACACAAAGTCACACAATTATGGTAATTTACTCACTCACTTTTACCTCAATTCTTTAAGCTTTTGTTGACATCAGAAACATGCAAAATATTTTTTTGCAGTAATTTTGGCTATTAACCTGTTTATATTAGTGAAGTTTTTAAATCAAAAACTAAGTTTGCTTAAATTTAACAATTAAAAAAAATTACATGAAGATACTTTAGAATCTATTACGGGATCACACACACTGTACAAAAGTTAGTTTCATTAGTTTGCTAAAGTTTGTCAGTTTAGTGTTAGTAAGTTTAGTTATAGTCAGTTAGTTAATTCAAGTTGATAAATAAATTATTGCTTCAGTTTTAGAAGTTCAATTACAACGTTATAAAGTTATTTGGTTCTAAACAGAAGTGAGTAAGACTAAAGTAAGGTAATGTTTTATATACTACTAGCAGTAAGCCCGTCCTTTGTATGGATCGTAGGACTCAGTGATAATAAATAAAACTTATTATTATGATTAAATATTTATCTGAAATCAATATGTTTACTATTTGTAAAATTTAGTTTATGTTTAGATAATATTTTAACATGTTCACAACATAGTGCACCCGATCGGTTTACACGGGTGCTTCTTTAAATGGCGGCAGTGTACCCGATAGGGTGCACACAGTACATTACTAAAGTGTATGGTGCGCCCGACCGGATACCCTTGTTCTGTGTTTTCGAATGCCGTGACCAACACGGTCACACTAAATGTAGCCGGAAATGTGTTTCCGCCTCTAGCAGAAGACCTTTAGTAAATGTGTACGTGATTGGTAACAAGTTCGCATACATTTGAGGAAAATAACACATAAATTGGGTACACTAAAAATATAATCTTGGACAAAACAATCAATCAAAATATGCTTTATTAAAAAATTTACAATTAATTTTATGTAAAATGTACAATGATAACAACATACATTTTCATCAAAACAAAATGAACCCTAAGTACGGATATTGGTAATTTTTTTATATACATTGGCTTCATCAAGTACCAAAGTGGGCATTTTCAATGCCGTCACAAGTTATAATGTTTACATTCAATGATCAATGTATGTAAACAAACTAGCCTAAAAATGATTTTAATTTGACAGCTAGTTACTGTATTTATTTCTGTTAAATCACTTTAATACAGTAAAACTTAGATAAATGTTTCTAATATTGCTAAAAACTAGTTTTTTGAGACTTCATTACTTTATTTAGCAGGAGGTGAAGAATAGTAAAAATAAGTTTTGTCATAGTGGGAGCTCCTATTTTCACAGAAAAGCATTACAAAAAGACCTTGTTTGGCACAGACTGAAATTAAGATAAGACCCATTTAGACTTATCTGGGATATAAACTTAAAAATAGCCAAAAATATCATAATTCTCAGCAATGTACAAACAAAACTCTTTTTTATCTAGATTACGAGTTATCAGACAATAATTCTTTTGACGAACTAGACCTCGTAGTTTAAACTGAAAATCCATTCTGGACTACAGTACTAGGCACATCACTTTTAGGCTATAACACACACATATTGGTCTAAACCAGGTTAATAGCTCCAAATAGGACATGAAAGTCTTTATCATGTGATAAATATTTTTCTGAAATAGAAAATAGATTGAAGAGATACACATACAAGTAGAACAATTGAATAAACATTATCTTCCTTGTCCTTATTTATTATTGTTTCGAATGTACCATAAAAGAACAGAAGGCAAATTTGTTATAACCTTATTCTTTAACACAAACACACAAAAACCCTCTAGCATTTGTAACGTTCTCATTCCCGCGGATAGTCGAGGGGTGAGCGCTGCTGCACTCACTTTTCATTTTAGGTTTCAACAAAACATGGAGTTTGTAATATATCGGCCTGAAACGCGGAGTACCTGTTGTTTGGAGTGTCAGTAGTGAGGGAGGGATACGGACGGGGAGTTTGAATGACCTTCAGTCTGTCTCGCACTTTTGTTTGTGACGAGTTACTGTGCAGTAAGCACAACTACTAAAAAGGCCTTTAAAGGCCTCATGATATAGTAATAAATTACGTGTTATATATATATATATATATATTTTTTTTTTTGTTAAAATACACTAAGTATAAGTAATATGTCTTTTTAATAGTGCCCTGTGTATTATACAATTAATTAAAAATAGTTAAATTAATTTATTAACAAATTTATTACGTTGTTTGAGTTTTTTTTAAATTTTGAAATTAGTTGTTTTTAGTTTTGTATATAATTAAAGGTTAGAAAAATAGCTAAACAAAGGTGGTATGATAATTTGTTTGAAATTTGTGAAATATAAATCGTTAACAAAGCGTTTAAAAAGGTGCTCACCCCTCGACGATCCGTGTAACACATGTGACCTAAACCAACGTGTTAACAGATTAATCAACAGAATGTTTCAACAACCTTGAACATAAATGTCAAGTGATATAATATTGAAAAAACTAAATATAAAATTTTTAGATGAAAACACAAAATGCTTGTAACAGAGCTTGAGGTTTGCAAACAATAACCAAAATGATGGAAAAAATAACCTTACATAAGCCAAAACGCACAGAAAATTTCCAAATATCGGCGTTTCATTTGGATATTAGCACAGATAATGTAAGAGTTACAAAATGTTATAATAATAATACTTTACTCATACTTCTATGTTGACTAACCGGTCAGAGAAACTACTGAATTAATTCATTAATGGTTGAAATCTGAACTACAATCTGTAATGAATATAAATTCGGAACACCGCTTCTAGATGACCGCAGATTTTCCACTTCTATATAACAGAAGCGGAAAATTTCTCCCTCAGTACAGGTTGAAAAGTAATATGAGCCAAAGAAAATAGATAATAAGTATTTAAACAATTTACTTGCTTTAAAAAGCATAGCAAAATGTAATGTATTTGAAAAAATAAAAAAATATATATTGCACTGTTTTTTTCTGTTTTGCCAAAGGCAGGCTCAGCGTCAGCTATGCAGCCTCGATGTACACTATTATTTCTTATGGAATTTCTATCTAAATTTTGTGGCCATCCCAAGGATCGAACCCACCACCTCTTGCACCGAAGTCCAAGACGCTAACCGTTAGACTAGCAGATGCTATGCAGGATGCAGGAGATGCTGTAGGACTTTTAAATACAGAAAGTATAAAGAAAAGTGTATGAATCCATTATCAATATGGATTATGTCTCACCGTTCCTCATTGAAGGCATTTCATAAGTTTTATGAGTTTTACCAAAATCAATCAATTAAAACCTTATTCCTCTAAAAAAAACCAATAGCAAAGAAACAAAAAAAAAACTTTTTAAAAGCCCTGAAAATGCCTAGAATACTTGTTGGCGAATGTTGCAGCAAGATGGAGTGACACTCTCATTGGTCAGTCGTAGAGAGGATTGCGTTGACGAGGAGAACGTACAGAGGGCGAATGTCATGTGACCAGGCGACTCAGTGGTACCACTTCCCCATGTTCCGTAACTGTTGTATCCACCCGTGAATGCCACCTTTACAACAAATAAAATGATGCATATATTATGTAGTATTGAGCTAATGGTGTGTTTTGCATTTGAGGACAGCAAAAAAATATTAGTCCTGGGTCTATCTTCTCAATTACAACTACAGAAATATTTCAAGAACAGTAGAGCATCGATTATCCAAAGTCCGGTTATCCAAAACGCCGGTTAACCGAAACACAGTCAAACATGAAAAAGTGAAACCGCGCTTCGAACTTGAGTTTAACCATCAACGGTAGTAGCGGCCCAGCGCTACCGACGCGACTTAACTAGTGTTTGCATGCAAAATTGATGTTCAAAGAATGTTTTTAAGCTTTTTCTTTTGAATTTTTACAGCTCAGAATGTTTTTGTACTTTATAAAAAATACTTTGTATATTTTGTGGGTATCATATTATAAAAAGTAAATTAAAAATTGTTTCATTCTTCATTATTTGAATTGATATCATTTTCTTGTCTGTGACCGACTATCCGGAAATTCAGTTATCCGAACACCCTTAATCCCCTATTGTTTCGGATAATTTACTCTCTACTGTATCGTAAAGGAAATTTGCTTAAACATTATTTTGATTTCAGTATATTTTTAGATGTTAGTTCAATATTAAAGTTTAAGAATCGAGTTGATTGTTACCTAATTGAAGTTCTCTTTGTAACTGAATTGGTACTAAAGTCAGAAGATCTTGCACTTCCTGCAACAACAAAAATTGTAAAAAATGGTACTTTAACACTGAGAAAATTCGAGACATTCTTTAGAATTGATATAGTAGAAGGTTTGTGTTTTAATAATCATCACTTATTTGAAACTTATATTTGGGTTTAATGTATTTCTACTAATAAATACAACTAGTATATATGTATGAGGGCTATTTTTTTCAAGTTCCAATTGGCTGTAAATAGAAGAGAAATTCACAGAACATAATAATTTTGCTACCAAAAGTACAATAAAGCCTTACCTTATTTTTCTTCGTAATCGCCAAAACGATTGAGGTACTTGTCATACCGTAATACAAGCTTTTCGATCCCTTCCTCAAAGAATGTTGCCGCCAGTAAGGACAGGTAAGTCTTGACGGCGTCCTGAAGTTCTTTGCTAGTAGCGAAGCACTGCCCGCCTAACCATGTCTTCACTTCTCAGAAAAGGTGATATTCACTTGGTGCTAGGTTCAAGCTATATGGTGAATGCTCAAAAACCTCCCATTTTAACTTTTTGAGTAGGTCTTGCGTCATTTTTGCATTGTGTGGTCGGGCGTTGTCATGGATTAAAACAACGCCATACAGTGGCAATTGGAATGAAAATGTTTTCTTTTTGTCAGTGAATGTTTAAACTTTTTTGGTTTGCTTGGGGAAGCTGCGTGCATCCCCTACTTTTATTGTTCCTTTGTTTCAGTATTGTCCTAGAGGACCCATGTTTCAGCGCCAGTAACAATCGAAAAATATTTCCCTCATTGTCATAACGTGTGGGAAACGATAATGCTGAGACCATCCTTTGTATTTTGTGGTCGGTACTCAGCGTTTTTGGGATCTAACTTGCACACAATTTCCGATAGCATAGGTCTTGAGTAACAATTGTGTACAGAGCAGACCTTGAAATTGGAAATTCATCAGACAGGTCGCTAATTGTATTGCATTTTACCTTTGTTACCATTTTTTACCTTTGTTTGTATTTCATTGCCTGATCAACTCGCTACAGTGGCGACAGACTTGCGACCTTGTCCACCTTCATCATGGACGTCTGTTCGCCCTTCTTTAAAATTTTACACCATTTTCAAACACTTCCACCACTTATGACGTTTTTACCATACATTGCCATATCATTGCTCATTCGGCGATGGATTTCCGCAGCACTACATCTTTCTGCTTGCAGAAAACAGATTACACTTCGTTTGAGCATCAAGCGTAACGCCCATGTTAAAATATTTAACAATCTACCTTAAGACCTATGGAACTGTGACTGTACGGTGACGGTTTACAAAAAACGAATTTTAGAGTGGCTTATAGCGATTGGCAGACAGGGAGCCAACATTGTCTTGACTTCAACTTACAGATTCCTGCTTGATGGCGTAAAAGATTGTGTGTTTGCTGATGTGCTTGGTTGTGTGAGTGAAGGAATGTATATGAATCTGATTGCCTTTATGGGAGGGGGGGGTTTGAAGGCTGAAGGGATGTCATATTTCTCTCAGAGTGGTTTTGTTTGGCCTCAATCGATTCAAATTCTATTTTTTTTATATTTAAATTCAGTAATACATTATTATTAGGAAACATATTAGGAACTATTAAACATAAAACACTTTCGTTTTTCCTATGTGGAAATTCTGCACGAGTTCAAACATTTATCATGTATATATGTGTATTTATTTTCTATATTTTTCTATATGTATTTGCATCATATATGTAGTCTTATTGCAGAATAAAACATTTTTGATTTGATTTGAACATGGACGTGGCTCAGCTACGACGGACACGCTGGAGTGGTGCAATCGCATGGCACACAGATCTGACCTGTCTAAATCTCTAGCTAGCTTAGATGGACAGTCGGAACTTGAAAAAAAATAGTCCTCGAATAAAAGAATCAAAGATTATAAATAAAATTAGATTGCTACTATAAGCATGGGCGGATTCAGAGGTTAGGTGTTGGGGGCATGGAGTTAATTTCCTAGTTTTTGTCATAATATAGCCTAAAAGCAGAAAAAAGAAACATTTACTTAAAACTAATATAAAACCACAGTATAAACTCAGCATTGCCCCCCCCATAACTTGGCTCATGTAAGTCACTAGTTTGATGCACATATTGAAACCCTTTATCTCTATTAGTGTACCTGTTTTCTGTTTGCATGCATTATTACCCCATGTTTATATTGGTACACTTGTTTGCATGCAATAAAACCCTGTGTTTCTATTGGTGCACCTGTTTGTATTTTCAGAACTGATTTCAATGACTGTTTACATTAATTTACTACCAAAAACCAGAAAATGGCTAATCCTCAAATCTGTTTTCTGCTAATCTCACCTTGCCACCTCAACTTACCGTATTTTCGGGTGAGTGTGCATGTTGGAGAGTAGTTGTTGAGCTTACAGGATCTCCGGAACTTGAGCAGGGCTGGAGTGAGGAACGGAGCTGTGGACAAGGTGTAGAGTACGGGGTTGAGGGCTGCATTGAGGGGGAGCACGAACACAGCCACCCACGCAAACACCTGTCGTCAGACAACCATCATCAATACTTGAACAATACTTTAGCCGGAGATATCAAAATAGAATTGTTTATAAAGACGACTGACTACCGAATGTTTAAACAGAACCAGAAATCCAGTTTGGACTTTGTTTTGAAGTATTATTCTGAAAAATGTCGAGGGTTATATTTAATTTAACCATTGGTAAGTTTTTTGACCTGAGGCGGAACTGTGAATCCCGCTAACGATGCCAAGCCCAGCAGGATGATGGGTACCCAGCATGCAGCATCAGTGGCAACCAGAAGTGTCATGCGCCAGGCCATGGCGCTCTCGGTACCTCGGCGTGCCGCTCCGCTCACAGCCAGCTGCGTTGTGCGCGCCGCCACAAACATCCACAGGTAGCCGAGCGCGATGATGCCGAACGACACCATGTTGAGGACTGGGGACATATCATCGGTTTAACGCACCAATTACTTAATATACTAATATTCTTTTTAGTAAATGAACAAGCATAAAACAAACGAACACTGAAACGCTAGTTTTTACGTTGATCACATTTTAAAATTACATTGCAACAATACTACAATGTGCAGCTTACCTGTATCTATTGGCAAGCCTGAGCCATAATCAATGAGTGTGCTCTATTTATATGTTTAGGTGGAAAATGTTTAAATTCATCGTTTTTGTCATGTTGGGGTGTAAAAATTGGAGATTAAATTTTCCCATATCATCTAACAAGGGTCTTAATGAATAACAACCGTATAAATTATGAAGATCACATTTAAATATGTTCTGATAAGAGGTAGATTGTAACTTACAAAGGAAGACGAAGACAGAGTATTCCCAGCCGTTGGGCTTGTCCGGTGTTATATGAAGAGCAAGGCACACACCGGATCTCCCGTAGAAGTTGCTAGAACAGATTACATTAGCACTTGAAATGGTGACCTACCCAGGTAGGTATTTTAAGCCAAGTATGAATGAGAGATGAGTGTAAGATGATTGTGGCGTGATCTTGTAGTCTTGTTACTTACTAAGGATGACATATTCCTTAGACTGGACTGTTAATTACTATCCCAACAGTCAATGGCAAATCTAAAGGGACCTACAGTTTAACGTGGGTTCCGAACCACTACCTCCGAATTACGAACTGGGCAAATTACAAGGATGGTATTTGTGGATGAACATAGTATTCGATAGTGCGAACGTTGATCCACAACGGAGAATATCATATCCACCTTCCATCTCTCATAACTATACTCTAAATAGCTGGATTACAGGACACACCACGGTCCTAGCCAGTCAGAGATACAGGTAAAACACTAGCATTATCCTCATAGAAATAAACTTTTTGAGTGAACTGACATACAGTATACTTTCTCTATTTAAAAATAAACTCTAAGGAATCCCATACTTTTAATTAAACTAGTGATCTTTAAATATTTTAAAAATTTTTTGTTTAAAAATTAGTTATAAAATTTATTCCACCCATACCTTTATTAAAAGTTCAATGATTTGTGGATGATTTTTCCGGATTTTGAGAAATGTGATATTTTTATTTGAAAGGTTTTTGAGGGGCAAACCTTAAAAATCAAATATTAAAAATGACCTTGAGATACCTGTATAAAGAAATTATATCCTTTTACCAAATTTTATGGAAATCAAACCTTTAGTATGGCGTCAAAAAATGAAATGAAAAATGTTGACTTGCTCTATTTACTTTGTATAGATAAAGCTGGTAAATTTGTATAAGAATCCAATTTTTCCACGATGAAGACAGTAATTTTTAATGAAACGTAATAACAACAAATAATACCAGGCTTTAGTTACATTGTAAGTGATATATTGTATTGAAAGTAAAAGTTAGAAAAAGTGTAACAAATAAGTAGAAGGATATCCATGGATGTATGGAAAGTTTTTTGGTTTTATGTTATTATAATTTTATTTAAAAGTTAAAATAAAAAATGAAGAGCTCACTGGAAATACTCTATATGAGCGAGGGGCAGCGCTGAAAGGAGACCGGCGAGTGCCCAGCCGAATGCCATCAATCTGCGTGTCCGAGCCATCTCCAGGCGGCGTACCCGGAACGGGAAAATTATCACCAAAAACCGGTCGAGTGTGATTACTGGAACAGAATACTACATTGTGTCATGATAGCTTCACAAAAATGGTTAGAAGTGAAAACTTATAAAAATAAGATTTAGTTTTACACTATGATTTTGACAATTGAAGTTACCAAATTAACTAATTACATTACCCATTACCTCTGCTCATTAAACTGTATAATCAAGACTTCAGTCTTTGGCTTTCAAAACTATGCTGCTAATGAAACTTGTTATCTTCAAGATATTGCGATAAAATAGTATGTTTTGTTACTAGTTAGGGCAATGTGAACTGGAGGAGTGAGGCGGTTTCCTTGTGAGACAAGTTTAGTGTGGGATTGCCATGTGAGTCTTTCTTTTTGGAACATAAAAATTAAATTATCCTCTTTTGGCGTAACAAAGAAATCCTGTTAGCCAAGTTGCACCATTGTCTCATATTTAAAATTCAAATTCATTCAAATTTAGCAGTACACAGCGATCACGTAAAAAGTAGGCTTACAGACGGCACTATTCTATCATTGTTCGTTTCGTTTTTATGTGTCAATGTGTGTCCTGTTTTATATTTTTCTAATGACAGGTCCATAACGATAAGAACGTCTCTGCAGGAACACTTGATGCCGTTCAGGCAAAACATGTAATGAACAAATCTATATGTGAACTGTGATAAGACGTAAGTTAATTACTTAAAATAGATCAGACGGGTCTAAAATAATGGACTTCATTAGAACTTTTAATGAACTTTACACGGCACTTCCGTATAATCTGAATAACTCGGTAATGCAAACAGGGTTAGTTCAGACTCAGGTGTAAAAACTTTACATAACTTAACAAATCATTGAAGCAAAAATGATCTAACAATACAGACCAGTAAGTGTGAAGACGGATATTTCGCTGGAGAATGTACTGAGGAAGCCGGCTAAAGCGCAGAGCCTGCTGGCACGCCAGGCCGAGTCGTGTATGAAGTAAACACCTCGATAGTGGCGATCCACGAGTGCGATCAGCAGCAGGTACGAGCCCATCAGCAAGTCTCCTAGAGCCAGGTTGGTGATCAGCAGGGAGTGAACCTGTGCCAAACAAATTGTCAAATTGTTGTATAAATATTTTTTTCAGGTTTTACTTCATTTTGATTTGAAAGCAATGAACTCCTTTTATGTGTGAACTGTATTATAATTACCTGGTTACAGTGAGTGTATCTAGTCCTCCATACAATAACGAGAATGTTGCCGACGGTCGCTACTCCAGCGAGCAGCCAGACACACAGCCTCAGCACTATGTTGGACATGAGGTCCTCACAAGAACTGTAAAGAAAGACCACAATATCAGCATAAATATTACTCAAGACTATATTACCCAGAACCGGACTCAGACAACGTACTATCCTACAGGATTCACACTGCAAACTCAACAACTACCATGACCCTCAGGCAAGAAAAGTGTCTAACAATTAATAAACCAACTGTTGGACGAGGTCAATTGTGTTTCGTGGATGGTCGAGGGGTCCGCGCTCACCTTTTTAAATGCCTTGTTAACGATTTATATTTTAAGTTGTGCAATTTGTGCTTAATCCACTGTAACTCGTCACAAAACAAAGGTGTGAGAAAGACTGAAGGTCACTCAACCTCCACCACCCTATCCCCTCGACTACTGACACTCAAAACGACAGCTATTCCAAGTTTTAGGCCGATTTTAGAAACTTTTTTATTCATACAAACTCCATGTTTTGTAAAAACTTAAAATGAAAGTTAAGGTTGAGAATACATGAATACAATGTGGTCGTCTCGTTCAAACCCTAGAAGCATCGGTCCACCCGATTTTTTGAAATTACACTACAGGAAGCCCTCAATTGCCTTTCATTTGAGGGTTCAAGCTCTAGGACAGTACCTCACCCTGCCCAGGAAAACACAAGAGCATGGTAAGGAAGCATCCTTCCTCCAGAGCACCCTTCCTAGGTGGACAGTACATCGCTCTGTAAGAATTCTGCGTGTTCCGGTTCAGCCGGGAGTTGATCAAGCCCCTAGGAGAGACAAGAAGGATGTAAGGTGGGGAAAGCCTGTTAGCCAAAGGACCTACCTGTAATTGGATGGCTTCTTTTTAATGTGCCTAATTTCCATCTCTAAATTATCAAATACCCCCATCGCAGCAGGCCTGCGCACTCAGTGAATTTCCAAACCAATAATATAATAATAATAAAGATATACAAGTTACAACTCCTATTACAAGTTTTATCAATATCTGTCGATAAATATGATAGTTATTTGCCTATTCTCCATAAGTTTAACATAGGAAAGAGTATGCAGGTTTGCTGCTGTGAGGAACATTAAAAGTAGGCATTTCTAGCATAAACAATTTTTTTATTTTGATCATTTATGCCAAGTTTCATAAACATCTGTTCATAAATAAAGGAGTTTGCCTATTCTATATATGATTAACATGGGAAAAGAGTATGCAGGTTAGCTGCCATGATAAACACATAAACAATGATTTTTAAGCATAAATGGATATATCTCAACTACGTGAAGCTAAATATAAAGTTCAATCTAAAAATATTGATTGATAAGTGAAATATTAATTTTTATTTATCCTCCATAAGATTAACATTGGAGCCCAAAAATACAACGTACTGTGTTTTTAGATTTTTTAATATCTCTGTAACCGTTGGAGATAGAGAAAAACCTTAAAAAATGTTCAAAAGTATACTATATAAAATTTTATCATTGGTTCTTAACATTGAATTGTAGAACCTGTTCAAAGGTCGGGCTTACTGTTAAGTCTTACCTAAACTCATCTGGTGGAGGAAGACATAAGCGAGTGTGGCGAGCTAAGCAGCAGAACCGAAACTCATCTGTTGCTCTGGTAGAAGAAGGTAATATGTTAGTGATACCCAAGTATCAAAAATATGTTGTCATATCATTAACTATTTTTACTTGTTCCCACCTATACGGAGAATGGAGAATATGGAGAATAAGGAGAATGTATTGATTTTCTCAAAATTTTCGATTTTGAGTATTCACATTCAGTGAATGTATCCATTGTATTTTATCGAAAAAAGTTGTTTTTGAACTAATGTCTGCCTCAAGATATGTGAGAGACTCAAGATCAAAATGATCTTTAGATTAATATAAAGTTTGACTACATCTCCAGGCTGTATTTTTATTTTTGAATTTTTTATTTTTAAGTGTAAAATAACATGTTACCACTTGTATCTGTAAACGTAATGGTTTAAAAAGAAATGGACTTCTATGTTCCTTAGACAGAACTATTAATTAATAGCCTAACAGTCAATGGCATATCTAAGGGACCTACAGTTTAATGTGGAGTCCGAACCACTTCGATTACACAATTACGAACTGGTCTAATTATGAGATGGTCTTTGTGGATTAACCACCAACCACCGCTCACAACTATGCACAATTCATGAGCTCCAAGTAGCTGGATTACAGGACGTCCCAGTCCCAGTCTAATACAGTACCTAATAATGACCTTTGAAGTGTAATAAATTAGCCAGAAAGGCATTAAGATATTAATTTGATTGTCTGGTCCATTTATCAACACTAAATTTTGACACTTTTCAACAAAACTCTTTATTTGAAGCTGTGTTTCCAATCCTCTTTTGTTGGTCATGTTTCCTTAAGAGAGCACACTACAGTGTTATTATAGTTTGATCGGATAGACTCAGCAACTCTAAATTCAACTGTGGCACAATCCAGTCTGATTTAAAGTAGAATACAGTATTAGTACACATGAATAAAGTGGGTTAATACTCACAGCTTATCGAGAGAGGGTGTGCTTCGAAATACGTTCGCTTCAATAATTCGAATATTATTCTTGCTAATGTCTCTGAAAATATTTTTTTTATTACTCATTAAAATACTACTTATACTGTAGTAATAATAAAACTAAATACACATACAATAATAATACATCTCACATTATGTTCGATTTTGAAAATATATAATAAGTAATTTGCATATTAATCCATTAGCATAAGTACTTACCAGCTTAATACAGACCATTTTGCTCTATAATTCTGCGTTTTAACATTTCCTTGAGGATTTTATCGTAAACTCCATACTATACAATTTAATTACAAATACATTTTATACTACACATATTACAATTATAAAACAATACTCAAAAATTTAAATCCAAAACTGTATATTTAAGGCTAAGAAATAAGGTACTGTATTGTTTTGATCATCTTCACTAAAATTTTGTTCTAGTCAAAGAAAGCATCTTTTAGTGCTAGAAATTATGCTCTTTTTTAAATAGTATTGTATATGTCTGTAATGTTTTGAATGACCTACTCTTAAATTCCAAACACAATGAAAAGAGACCTAAAAATATAAAGAGAGGCCTACGATTCATAAGCGATTTAAATTGTTAAGTCTTTAGTAATTTGTAAGTTCTAGGCCATTCTACGAAGCAAAGCTAAGCGATAATAATATTTATTGTTTAGTAGTTTTTGTTTTCTTACTACATAAGTAACTAAAATCAATGACGAATACGTACATACTCACAGAAACAGAAGATGTGGCATGCCTGAGAAAACTCCTTGGTTTAGGTGAGTAATATGGTTACTGGAAAGATCACTGAAATAAAGAATTATTGATTTTACAGGAAGTACATTTGCATCAAGAGATAAATAAACTGTCATATTGTCTAAAATCAATGAACGACGATGATGAACAACAATCTACACTTATTTAAGAAACGACACGACACAAACCAGGTTTAAACATTTTGACATTAATCAAATGAAGAAAACTTGATGTCAGTTAGTTAGTATAAACATTTTGATAATGAAATTTCTGAATCTTTCAGCAATTAATTGCTTAAAATAAAAATGTCAGAGGGACATAATGAATAGTTCTGCTTCCTTATATAGTAGTTATAGATCATCTGAGGTAATTAAGACCAAAGTCACCTCAGATATTCAAAAACTTTTTGGAACTCAAGTAATTGAAGTAGGTGTGGAGTTAATGTGTTAACAAGGAACTTAAATTTACTTCCTAAAACATTATAGTTACAATGAGGAGGTATAAAGAGGAAGAAGGTATAACATGTTTGTCTATCCTCTATTATCTTTAATGAAAATAGCTTTTCCAGAAAATTATCAACACTTTGGCTAACAATGTTTCTGACTATTAGGGTACACTATACACCTGTATTTGCAATATACTTACAGTCCGGTCAAACTGCGAAGACCTACGAATGCGTCAGGCTCGATGTCACTAATCCTCTGGTGTGAAAGATCCCTAGAAAAACACAAATAAATAAACCTTTCACAAGTCTGAAATAACAAAAATTTAAGCTAAGTAAAGGTCTTAAAAATGGCCGAAAAACCAAAATAAGATTATACAAAACCATAATTAGTCCAATATTACTCCATGGAGCAGAAACATGGAAATTAAACAAAAAGGAGGAAAGAAAATTGATCGTATTTGAAAATAAAATTCTCAGAAAAATTATGGCAACTTTTAAACGATAAAAGACAGAAGGAATTAAATATTGTATTAAAGATCCAAATTTTAATATGAAAAACATAAATGTCAAAAGTATCCAAACCTAGAATTTATTTTCTCTGAAAAGAAGCAGAAACTAAACGCTTTCACAATGTGGAAATAGGTTGAAGCTTGCTGCATAAGCGTTTAAGAAGTTTGTAAGCCAATAATTCTTTGAATTTTGACCAAAACAAACATATGGTGCATAAAGTGTAAACAGACAAAATAAACTGTTTGATATAAAAGCCAGGTAAAAGTTGATAGCATTTGTAGGCTTAATTGGGATTGCACTGTTTTGCTTCTTTTACGATTACGTAGTTCAAGGGGGGCAGGCTTTTGCTGCAATTTGTTTGTCCAAAAATTGAACATAGCACTATTTACCCCTTAGATACAAATATCCACCTACAAAAAAGTTCTAACTTCAAACAAATTATAGCAAAATATAATATAGCTGTTTTACTAAAATTGGTCTTGCTGTCTGTTATATCAATGTGGCTAAAAATAAAAATGAAGTATTAAACATTAAATGATGAATCCAACTTACAATGTTTTGAGAGAGGTAAGTCCATAAAATGCATAGGACTCAATAGCATCTATTTTATTTCCTTGGAGATGGCTGAAAAACGTATAAAATCATGTCTGAAAGATATTTACAGCATTACCACATAACAATAATCACTATAGATATACTATAGTATTGTAATGATCGATTTTGGTTAGGGTCATGAACTTCCTTGTAGACCAGTCCTAGTGATTGTGACCTATGCCATAGACCATGAATGGTGGAGCCTGTTGATACTTGTCAGTGTTGCCAACTGTCCAATGACAGTGATCGTCCTAGCCACAGACCAAGCGCCGCACACAGGGCCAATAATTATAAAATAAAAAATAAATATTGTTTGTTTATATATTGAATTATGAAAAAAAAGTGCTTATTCAGTAATCATTGTGGCGTCAGGCACAAAATGTTTGTAAGCAGCTAAACCCACAAGCGATACACTGTTTACCGGGGCAGGTTTAGCATTCTTTCTAGTTTAAATAGTCTGGAGGTTTAGTTCGGGTCTTTGGTGTGAGGGGGTCAGTCTGTAGGGGAGTTGACTCAAGAGCAGTGTTCCCTGGGCACAACCTTGGTGAGTGTTTTGGTTGGCAAGATTATTAAAGAATCAGATTTGTTAAAGTAATGAGTTTTGTGTTGTATTCATAATGTCATAGAAAAAGATATTTACATTTTTGGTTTAATTTGTGAAGGATCATTTTGGGTATTTTTAAAAGAGGAGTATTTTAGTTATTATTAAATGTGTCGTTCAATATCGCTTGTGGTAGCTATATGTGTCCAGAGATTAGGTATAGTTAACATGGTTATATTGAGGCTTGTGTATTAAACTGTGAGTTAGTCTACAGCACATCTATTATTCTTCCTTTTGAGTTACGTCCCCATTGTATTCGAGCGAGGTCCCCAGCTTTAGTTGGGAGGACCAGTTTGTTGGAGATCCCGCTCGTTACACACACATGCGGCTGATAATCCTGTAGGCCGATATAACCATTAAAATAGACTGTTCTGAAGAAATTTTGTATTTTGAATCAATGAGTCACAAATCTGCGGCGGAAGTCTATTTTAATGAGCCCAACTGCTGCAGATCTGCTACTCTGGGCATGAGTAGAATTCGCCCGCTGTAAAACTGCGGCTGCGGTCTTTAGTTACGATTTTTTTTAACATTGTGGTAGCAAACGTGTTAAGCCCGGGACTACAATAGAAGTTCATAACTCAATCCCCTGAACACGTTTTGGGGGTATAAAACAAGTTTTATGATTTTATTCATATGCATACAATAGTATAAAAGAATCTCTGTAACCTCGTTTTTAAGATCATCATGAAAGGAAAACATAAAAATGTTAATACAGAAAATAAACAACACTAAGAAAATAAACAAAGAAGTATAAATACTTTTCAAGACATTCGGAACTGCGGCACTATTATATTAACTATCATTAATTATAATAAGGATTGAAATATTGTTAATGAATCCTATTCCTTATTACTTTTTCACTTTCACTTTCCATTTTTCGTTTATCACAGAATTGAATAAAACTGTATTTGGGAATCCAATCCAGAGTACTCCAAAGATTTTTTTAGGACTAATTCAATTTTGGTATTCTAAAACTCAATCCACTCAGCAAACGATATTTTATAGATTCCTATAATGTAGAAGAATTTAGAAATTCAGAAATAACAGTTAACTGAAGTTAGAAACCGAATAATCTTGATTTACAAAATACCGTAACTTAAACTTTGAATATGATTTTGATAGTTGTTTATTTTTGGGTTTGCACTAGAAATAATGGCTAGAATAACAATTGCTATGATTCAGTTATTACAAATTTAAATACAATATAACAGTAATTCTGTATTTAAATTTTATTGCTATCTTGGATTCTAGGATGTATATGGATGAAGGATCTAAACCACAATTTTTCTTCTAAATTACAAACTGATCTTAAGGATGACCTTTGCGGATAGCATTCAGTAATGGAGACATTAATCAACATCAGTGCATATCATATGATATACACCTGTAGATATATATCCACAGTAGCCATCCAAGTAGCTGGATTACTGGACATGCCACCATCCCACTCTATATAAGTCATTATTTCTATTCATGTCACATTATACTTTCATTTTATCTCCTGGTAGCGAATATAAAATCTCATTTGTTCTCAGAATTTAACCCTAGATTACTGAGCAAACGTTTCGAGCAAGCGTAAGGGTTTTAAGAAAAATAAAAAATATACATATCATCGCTGTTTTAAAATAATTTTTAATTTTATTCTAGAACTATGGACTACAAGGTACAAGAAAATGTATTCATAATGAAAAATAACTTTTTTTCATATTGCTGTGCATCTTTAAAAAGTACTAGTTAAAAAATGAATTTTCAACTACTAAACATAACATTAGATTTATTTACACTACATATAATATATTTTTAAGTGTATTAGAATAGTGAAAAAAACAATGTAAGAAGCAAGTATAACTGATAAACACAAAAATTACAATCAACTGCGGAAAGATTTGACGACAGGAGGTATATTTATGCCACAACGATTTGAACTACTAGGTTGCGAAACCAGTAATGACTATGGTGCGGTAGACCGCCCTGTCCCCGAATTCCAGCCTTTTTTCAAAACTTGCGTCGAAAGACGAATGCTCAGTGATCCAGGGTTGAATAATGTGTCCGGGATTGTAGTCTCTAGATGATGTCTACAACTTACAGACTGTTAAGACTAGCTAGTCCGTTGAATGAGCCGTTTAGGAGTCTGGTCAGCTGATTGTCGTGAAGGTCGAGAACAGTCAGACGCCAGAGCGAGACGAACGTCCCCGGAGACAGCTGAGTCACATTGTTGTTGCCTAGATCACTGCCACACGGATCACAGATTAGTTGTCATTAATTGATTCTGTGCTATATGTATTTTCATCGATTAATTCAAATCAAAATAATTCACAGTTATTCTTGGACTAGCACTGTTTTTTAAAACGTTGAAATATATAGGACATGATGTCTTATGAATTGTAATTTGGCTTTTGAATATATTATTATCAAAAGGAAAATTTTACTTCATTAGATTTAAATATAATTACTATATTACTTTCCTGAAACAGCAACCTACAAAGGAATTTTAAGGAACTTTTAGTGTAAGATGATTGTGGTGCAATTTTGTAGTCTATTTTGTTTGAAATTTATTAATGGTGATGGTGGATTTATGTTATTTAGAACAGACATTTTGCATCGTTAATGCAACTAATGAATGTGTGTATAGTCTGTGGTGAAACTTTGTTTCACTTGTAAGTCTTGTTACAGACTAAATCTGACAGGATCCTTAGAAAGGACAGTTAATTAATAGCCTGTAAGGGATCTAGGGGTAAACGTGGGATATGCACAAAAATTTTACAACTGAATTATGAACTGGTCAATGAGGACTCTGGTTATTTGTGGATGAATGTATAATTCAATAGTGGATGTAAATCCACAACAGGGAGATACCGCATCCCCTAAACAACAGTCTGTAATACATAAAAAATATATTAGTAGTAGTAAGTGTAACACTACTAGGTTGTAATGGTTAAACAAAATTGAGTGTGTTTACTTACAGATACAGAAGCCTGGCCAATTGAAGAAACGTTGAGTTGGTCAGTGTCTCATTCAGTTTGTTACTGCCCAAATAACTGGAAAAAGTTATTGTTTATTAATTCATTCTGGGTATGAATCACAAACATTTACAGCATAAGCTATCCTCTGTGCACATTCCTGGACTTTTAATAAGTTTTTCTTTGAGTAAAGTAAAAAAGAAGAGTAAATTTTGGGGTAAGTTTAGTAATACTGTAACAAAGATAGACATTATTTTGGGAGGGTTATAGAGAACTTCCTTTGGTATTCTCTACAAAACGGAAACTAACTTATACACTAGATTACGTTTCTTATACTCTAGGGCAGTGGTTTCCAAACTTTTTTGACTTTTTGTCTACTGAACTGTGTGCAAATGGATTACCAACATAAAAAATGGAACTCTAGGTAACACATCTAGAAAAGTAAGTTTTACTCACAACCAAGTGATCTCTGGTTCAGCGTCGACTGGAACTGCGGTCAGACCACGTCCCGTACAGTTGATGTGAACATCCCGACATTCGCACTGCGGGTACAGTCGGGAGCATTGGAACGCTACAGGACAGCAACAACGAGACTAAATAAATTTAAATACAATATAACAGTAATTCTGTATTTAAATTTTATTGCTATCTTGGATTCTAGGATGTATATGGATGAAGGATCTAAACCACAATTTTTCTTCTAAATTACAAACTGATCTTAAGGATGACCTTTGCGGATAGCATTCAGTAATGGAGACATTAATCAACATCAGTGCATATCATATGATATACACCTGTAGATATATATCCACAGTAGCCATCCAAGTAGCTGAATTACAGGACATACCACCATCCCACTCTATACAAGTCATTATTTCTATTCATGTCAAATTATACTTTCATTTTATCTCCTGGTAGCGAATATAAAATCTCATTTGTTCTCAGAATTTAACCCTAGATTACTGAGCAAACGTTTCGAGCAAGCGTAAGGGTTTTAAGAAAAATAAAAAATATACATATCATCGCTGTTTTAAAATAATTTTTAATTTTATTCTAGAACTATGGACTACAAGGTACAAGAAAATGTATTCATAATATGGAAAATATATTTTTTTCATATTGCAGTGCATCTTTTAAAAGTCTTAGTTCAAAAATGAATTTTTAACTACTATACATAGCATTCGATTTATTTACACTGCATATAATATATTTTTAAGTGTATTAGAATAGTGAAAAAAACAATGTAAGAAGCAAGTATAACTGATAAACACAAAAATTACAATCAACTGCGGAAAGATTTGACGACAGGAGGTATATTTATGCCACAACGATGTGAACTACTAGGTTGCGAAACCAGTACTGACTATGGTGCGGTAGACCGCCCTGTCCCCGAATTCCAGCCTTTTTTCAAAACTTGCGTCGAAAGACGAATGCTCAGTGATCCAGGGTTGAATAATGTGTCCGGGATTGTAGTCTCTAGATGATGTCTACAACTTACAGACTGTTAAGACTAGCTAATCCGTTGAATGAGCCGTTTAGGAGTCTGGTCAGCTGATTGTCATGAAGGTCGAGAACAGTCAGACGCCAGAGCGAGACGAACGTCCCCGGAGACAGCTGAGACACATTGTTGTTGCCTAGATCACTGCCACACGGATCACAGATTAGTTGTCATTAATGGATTCTGTGCTATATATATTTTTTATCGATTAATTCAAATCAAAATAATTCACAGTTATTCTTGGACTAGCACTGTTTTTTTAACACGTTAAAATATCTAGGACATGATGTCTTGTGAACTGTAAATTTGCTTTTGAATATTTGAATATATTATTATCAAAAGGAAAATTTTACTTCATTAGATTTAAATATAATTACTATATTACTTTCCTGAAACAGCAACCTACAAAGGAATTTTAAGGAACTTTTAGTGTAAGATGATTGTGGTGCAATTTTGTAGTCTATTTTGTTTGAAATTTATTAATGGTGATGGTGGATTTATGTTATTTAGAACAGACATTTTGCATCGTTAATGCAACTAATGAATGTGTGTATAGTCTGTGGTGAAACTTTGTTTCACTTGTAAGTCTTGTTACAGACTAAATCTGACAGGATCCTTAGAAAGGACAGTTAATTAATAGCCTGTAAGGGATCTAGGGGTTAACGCTGGATCTGCACCAAAATTTTACAACTGAATTATGAACTGGTCAATGAGGACTCTGGTTATTTGTGGATGAATGTATAATTCAATAGTGGATGTGTATCCACAACAGGGAGATACCGCATCCCCTAAACAACAGTCTGTAATACATAAAAAATATATTAAGTAGTAGTAAGTGTAACACTACTAGGTTGTAATGGTTAAACAAAATTGAGTGTGTTTACTTACAGATACAGAAGCCTGGCCAATTGAAGAAACGTTGAGTTGGTCAGTGTCTCATTCAGTTTGTTACTGCCCAAATAACTGGAAAAAGTTATTGTTTATTAATTCATTCTGGGTATGAATCACAAACATTAACAATATGAGCTATCCACTGTGCACGTTCCTGGACTTTTAATAAGTTTTTCTTTGAGTAAAGTAAAAAAGAAGAGTAAATTTTGGGGTAAGTTTAGTAATACTGTAACAAAGATAGACATTATTTTGGGAGGGTTATAGAGAACTTCCTTTGGTATTCTCTACAAAACGGAAACTAACTTATACACTAGATTACGTTTCTTATACTCTAGGGCAGTGGTTTCCAAACTTTTTTGACTTTTTGTCTACTGAACTGTGTGCAATTTATTGGATTACCAACATAAGAAATGGAACTCTTGGTAAGGAGACACATCTAGAAAAGTAAGTTTTACTCACAACCAAGTGATCTCTGGTTCAGCGTCGACTGGAACTGCGGTCAGACCACGTCCCGTACAGTTGATGTGAACATCCCGACATTCGCACTGCGGGTACAGTCGGGAGCATTGGAACGCTACAGGACAGCAACAACGAGACTAAATAAGAAAAAAAGCACCTAATACTTATTAAGTATGCACGTTTTCTGCAACATAGTGTTTTTATAATTTACTAGTAGTTACCCTGTCCTTGGTACGGGGTAAGACTTAGTGTTGAGAGGTACGATACTTACCTGAAATTAAAATAAATAAATAACCAAAACAAAAATAAATTCTCAGCTCAATTAATTGTAATTGTAATTTTAAATTAGATTAAATTTAAAAATCCCTAAAATTTGGTATACCTTAACCACACACTTTTAAAATAGGTTTAAAATCAATGAATGTAAAGAAATTAATTTAGATTTTAATTTGACTGTTGATGATTATTTATTTCAATTAAATCAATTTTATGGATAACATGTTTTATAAAACTTTTATATAGATGTGATATAGATAACAGTGTAAATGAAAACAACACTTGATCTGAGCTGAAAACAGTTAAGTTGATTTTTTTTTAAGTACTTAACCTTCTATTACACGGGCCGCGAACTCACAGTCCGATAACATAATTTCTTTTTTACAGTTGATCACACTGCGCAGGGTGGCGAGCGGCCAAAAAAATAATATTTCGTGTGAGGATTATAAGTGAAAGAGTACAGTATATTTTTTAAACTATTAACTTGTAAAAAAAGGTTACTTCAAATTAAAATACATCATTTTTAAAGACATTTTATTGTTTTACTACTCATTTCTAACCTAAAAATAAATATAAAATTCATAAAAGCATTCTACATGAAATTCCAAGTTACAGCAAACTGGACTGGACTGACAGTCCGTGCATGTGTAGTAACCTAACAAGTGACTGTAAGTGCAGTAGAAGGTTAAATAGATCAACACTTACGACAAAAGTCCTCGTCATCCCAGGTGTCAGGACAGTCGATGTTCTTGTCACAAATTCGAGAACGGGACACACATGGTCCGCTACGGCACTTAAACTGTTCTTCACTGCATGTCCAGTTCCCTATACACGGTATAGTAGTACATTTACATCATGAGTACCTCCAATCATTTGTATTTCTATCAATTAACCCTTGAACGGGCGCTTCACCGGTGAAACATGAGAAGTCGCATGCAGAGTTTTACTCCGCCAACACTGAATCGCACAAACTCAACCCATCTTACTTGTTTTTATAACATAGTATTGCATTTAAATGTCAAATAAATTGATAATACACAAAGTTCCATCATTATTTTAATTAAATAATTACTAAATTTGAGTAAAAAACATAGTTATTAATTTTCTAGTATAAGAATGGTGTTACGGGAGAGGGTGTATGCAGGGTATTGTTCCGCAATAATAAAATTGAAAATCGATGCAAACCAAATATATTAAATGACAGTATTATAAATTAATTATAAACAAAATTATATTTTGGTTCACACACACGTTCATATATGTATTCCATTTGCAAATAGACATCGCTTCACTGTATTGCAACTCGATTTTGATTTTTAGGTGATTTTTTTCTTAATTTTGTTTTAATGCCAGTTAACTATATAGAAACTTTAAAAAATACATGTAGTATTAAGTGAATATATTTAATTGTTATATTTATATTGGGAAACTCAAACAGACTTAATTACTGACTGCAATGTTTGATGTGTGAGTTGTCGGCACAGCCCGCTCGGGACTTGCCGTCACTGAGGCATCGGAGGTGACCACTGACACACTGACCGTTGTCGCAGGTGAAGTCTTCCTTCTGGCACCAACCTCCACCTTCCATTACATAAATTAAGTTCATTGAAATTTATAAAAAATACATGTAACAACAGGGATTAGCCTACTTACTACCCATTTGAGTTCGTAAAGAATCGATAAAAATACATTTCACATGTTTTTTATAAACCTATTATTGGTTACTGCAATCCCAACTAAGCCTATAAATGCCGTCACGCGAGCCAGTCACCGTTTATCTGTACAACACCCTTGCCGTGGCAACCGTATTTAGACGGATTTGACGTTCTCAGCTGATTCTCTCATGAATACAAGTCGCCTGCTAGTTTTGTTTTTTCTCAAGCTATGACTGTTACATTGAACATGAGAAGTGACAGACCATTTAGTGCTGCATTCTAGTGGATTTTTATGAAACTATGTTCATGCCACATGCTCTGCAGTACTGAATTACACAAAGGGGCAGAACAGTGTTTCTTCATTATGTCAGCCATGTGGCTTATTGCACATCCCTGTCGCTGATTGTCTCATGGACCTTCTAGGCTTAAAAGCCTGGAAGGTGACTGCCCCTCTCCATGACACCCAAGAGTTGCAATCCTTACCTCAGTAAGCCCAGTGCAGTCATACAGCAGATGATCGGCAGTCTCCTCGGACTGCCCGCACTTCCTGCAGACTGGGTCTCCAGTGAAGAATCCCATGCGAGCAAGATGTTTCCTCATTTGTCTGTGTTCCATGATGAGACCTACAATGAGTCTGAGTTCTGGCCTACCTAACCGTATGTCTTCTGCAATCCTCGAGGATGCTCTGCAATATCAAATGTCCCGCTTGGTAGAGTAGCTTGTTTCTTAACGTTGTGATGTAAGAGTTGTTCGCGTTGAACCATTGTTATCAGTTTTCGCTTTATACAAAATATTGTTTGTTGAGTATTATTACAATTTTAAATATCACACTCATTATGGTTATTTGCTTTAAAATGTGTTTTAAACTAGGTTTTCCCCAAATTATAAAATATCTGCAAGGCTGCAAAAAAAACCCCTGCTACTGAACTGCGGCGCGTCAACTTAAATCGCGTTTAAAGGGTTAAGAATAAACTAAAAAAATTCATCAGCAAGGCTCTGTATTCTTTAGAAGAACTTTGGTTTTCGTCAAAACTATCATAAATTTGGCTTTATTATGATTTACTTTATTACTTTCATATGCAACACCATTCATGTGTGTATGTGAATAGACGTTTTGAAATTGAAAACGTAACATAAGAAAGTACATACTGCAGTTGGCCTCATCAGACCCATCGAGACAGTCCAGGTAGTAATCGCACCACATGCTCTCATCTAGGCACTGTCCACCTAGGAGGCAGCGGCGAGAGGTCGGCGGACACGGCAGGTCATCTGCAACGATAAAGACGGTTGAGGTACAAGTCGCACCTAGACTTCAAAATTCTTTCCTATCTATTATTCTTTGTGAATACTAGAACGCCATTGGCCAGTCTGAGGATGCAATATGACTCTTCAACTAGGTACTCCAATAACCGAAAAACTTCAACATGATATTACATTTTGAAATACAAAAGCAAATCGTCATTGATAACTATCAATATCACCGAGATTAGAAATGCGGTTTGATATTTTCCACCTAAAGATTTGATATTCGACAACAAAGTTCAATCATCATTATAACTTATTTTGTAACAGTATTTTCAGCAAAAATAATGTACAACTTCTTTAGATTGTATAATATTGATTTAACTACCAGACTATTTGTTGTTATCGTATCCAAAAATTCAGGGTTTTGAGCAATACAATTTTTAAAATAGAAAAAAACCTTTTTAAGTATTTTTTTTAAACAGGTTTACAATGGTAGACCCAATGGGACGATGCCTCTTAGAAGACCAAGACTGCAGTGGAGAGACCTAGTACTGTAAATTATATAAATTATATTTTATGATTATTTTTAGAATACGAGTATATCTTATATATCTAATTAATCATTACATTAGGAAACCAGTTTAATTTAAATTATTGATCCATAATTAATTTTTTAAATAAGTCAATTATAACAAACAGGAAGCCAGCAATACTGCAATCCCAGCAGAAGCATACACAGTTAACCTTGGGTCACTCCAGGTCATAACAATCAGGGATAAGTCAAAACACCGGGCAGGGACTGTGAAACTCTGATGACGAATGGTGACTGTGGGAACCAATGAACGTGAAAACAACTGGGCAATGGGCGTGGAAAATGTAAATAGGTGGGGACTCAGTACGAAAAGTTGGGGGAAGTATGAAGACAGTGTGGAAGAAGCGATGCAGGGGAGAGGTGAAGAGGAGAACCGAGGGTGCCTGGAAGTATAGAAGCCGTAGTTGGAAGAGGAAGATAGTACCTGGCCGAATGTGGGTGAACTTAGTAACTCACCCGAAGCCAGGACCTTCTACCAACCCGAAGACCTACTTCTCCTGCAGGACAACCTACTTTGGACGTCCTGATGGATCATTCTCATGACCCATGCACGTCCTTCTTCACTTTCGACCACATTCACCGTGGGTACGTGATACTTAACTTCAAATTCTATTTAATGAGAGTAAATCTCTAAACAAAGATTCACTTAAAGATGTGTTATGATATTTTTTTTAAGATTTGGCAGATATGTAAAAGTGTGATTTCAATTCATTGTGTTATTACATAAATTGTAAATTGTATATCTGATATGTTCTCTTGTGTGATTAATGTACATATTAATACTACGTTATCTCAAAGACTATGCTATAATTATTATACATAATTAGGATTAATTAAAAAATGTCATTAGTCATTATAAATCAAATCATTTACATCCTTAGTTATTTTTATTATTGGTTCATTTCTATCTATCTGTGTAATTTTATAAAATTTTAATTGTGTATTGCCATTGCTAATCATGTGATGGAGGCCTCCAAGAGTTGCAATGTATAGGTATACAAATTTAAATAATGAATCTTAAGGAAAATCTTGAATGTGTATGTATCATCAAGATAACTAATATGTATATTCTTGATTTATAATGATTGAGACAACTTGTATTATATCTTACATAATTAGTAGAAAAAATAAAAAACATTTTAAGGAAAGTTTGTCAGTTGAATTGATATTGAGATCCCCCACTATATCACATGCTTAGCAAGTCAAGTAGGCCTACACTATTACAGTAAACAGAAGTTTACAGAACTGGATGCAAGAAAATTGGAAGCAGGAGTGGAAATGACAGAAGATAGAGAAGAATGGAATGGAAGAAGAATAAATCGTTGGCGAGGCTAAAAACCATCTTAGGTCTTCATGACCACTGGAATAAGAGTAAGTCTAAATATTTTCATGATCCACTAGGTCACTCAGAAGGTGTCAAGTGATTAGAGTGGCTTACGGCAATTGTGCTCGTCAGACCGGTCGTAGCAGTGGTAGCGGAGATCGCAGCGATTTGCCTTGTCGATGCACTGGCCGCTGTTGCAGGAAAATTGTGTATCACTGCACTGCGTCTCTAATCAACGGATAAGTAAATAAATAATACTGTGCTATAAAAATCAGATTATTCTGTATAAGATACATTATTTATTCAATATATTTTATTGGACTTTTCCTACAAGTCTGTTTTTTTAACTACACGTTTCTGGAGGTGGAGAAACTCCTCCGTTTTCAAGTGATTACCTAATAATTTACATTAAAAATTGAAATTTTTAGTTACAGATATCAATTATATCATGTTGTCAATAATACTATACTACTTAAAAAACGAAATATATTCGTTCTCAAAATATTCTTAAATAGTTCTCTGTAAGTTTCCGGAGAAAATTTTTTTAAATTTTATAATCTTACCTGGGCAGTTAATTTCATCATCTCCATCCAAGCAGTCTATTTTCTTATCACATCGCACAATGATAGGCATCGTGCGGCCGTCCCTGCACTTGAATTGGGCTGCCTCTGTCACCCCGTTGGACAGCTCTGTTTCTGGAGATGGGGACAGATGGGACAGTTAGAACTGAGTAAAATTTAAAGTAAGCTTTTATTTACTGTACTTATTCAATTTTATTTTAATTTAATCCTATATCTGGGTAATCCAGTTACAATTACAATTGGTAATTTTGAGGTCGAGTTACAATTTTATGTTGGTAGCCCTTTTTTCTGTTCCAAGACATTTTTGTTTTAGGACATTTGTTGTTATAGAGTGTCATTAGATCGAAAAAGATGTTCAATTGTTAAAATCTTTTTTCAAGAGTGGAGAAAAAGTTACTACCGTAATACGATTCGAGCACTGCAAAAATATTTTCGGAACTATAATCGTCAATTACACACATAGCTAAAATACTGATTGATAAATTTAATATGATGTGTTCAGTGTTACCTAGATGTTAGATGTAAAAAGACCAAACACACTCAATGAGCAAATATGGACATCTCACATTAAAATGCAAGGCATTTTGACTGCATTGATCTGTATTTGAATCCAATTGACTCAATAACTAATTCAGGAAGATAGTCGACAGAGTTTTGAATTTGTTAACCAAGTATTGCAAACTATTAATAAAAATGATCACAATTTTATGAAAAAATCATCTTTTCTGATAAAGCTCATTAAAATTAAAATTAAATTTTTATTTATTTATTCATCACAAAAGAATGGTACAAAGCATACAAATAAAATAGTACAAGCTGTGAAAATAGGTCCCACAACATAAGCTTGCTTTGCAGGGACCTATTTTCATTATCTGAAATAATCGTCTGAATGAGATTGTAATCATGGAAAACAACAAGGATTTTGAAGGACTTGTAAATTCTCACGCTATTTACAGGAAACAAATGCCTAAAAAATGTCACGTTTTGGTATGGATTTTGAGTTGGTAATGTGATTGGTTATCTTTTTTGGAAATACCCATGGCAATGCAGTCACAGTTAATGAAGAATGTTATCAGGAGATGATAAGTGATTATTTTGGGAAGTAGTTGGAAGAATTGGTAGTTAATGAGGCCTGAAATGATAATTAAAAAGCTTTTTATTTAAATCCAACCATTTTTTATGTAATAGTCTTTAAAAAAATAGTTGTATAGGATATTGACATTTTTACAAGTCCTACTATAAGAATGATGTATTGGGTGTATATCATGGGTTCCTAAACTATTACAAGGTTAATCCTAATCTTAATGTTTACAATAGTTTATTAGTTATGTGTCTGTAATATACTTCCAAACCTAAAAAATAAACCTACCACAGCCAAATTCATCAGAGAGGAAATTTCCATTGTGACAGTCGTTGAAGCCGTCACAGATGTATTGGGGTTGAACACATCTCATCTTGCCAGCGTTCTGGGGGAGGGGAGGGGCGTAGCACCCCAACGCAACCCCTAGTCTGCACACTGCCACCCCTGGGTCAAGCGAAAATTATGTAGTGCAGTTGGAATTGTTTTAAAGTAAAATTTTCCTAATCCTGTACACCAATACCAACCGTATCTCTCTACCTCATGGATTAGAAAATAAATAATGCTATAGTATTGTGAAAAAATGTATAGCGCTGAGTAATGTGTTCTATGATGAAAATACTTTCCATCTGGTAGTCTGTTCGAAACAGACTAAAACCAGTTCTCCTGAAAAGAAAAATAATTCTCAGCTGTTATTTAAATTTAAATAACAGACTTGTGCAATTTATTTTGAAATACCGTAAATATAATTGATACTAAAAATATTTTCAAGATAAAAAGTATTAAGACCGCTGTTGGAAACGTTGGTGAAAAGTCTGTCAATTAGATTTGTCTAATTATTGGTCTCCAGTGTGTCCCATAGCATTTTAAGAAATTATGACTATCCCACAGACAACTCACCACCAGGCACACTGACCACACAATAACTAATTGAGTCTAGCACACTGACTACACAATCACATTGTGAGTCTAGCACACTGACCACACAATCACTAAGTGAGTGTAAAAAACTGACCACCCAATCACATTGTGAGTTAAGCGCACTGACCACACAATCACATTGTCAATTGCACGCTTGAACACACTGTCCAATGTGATTCACTCATACACATTGACCACAATGGTGTTGCTGATAAAGTGATAGTTTCATGCAAACTCACCATAAGCCACAGAGTACACATGTCCGCAGTCGATCTCGTCCGCGCAGGAGGAGTCTGTCGCATTGACCACACAGTCACATTGTGAGTCACACACATTGGCGTTACGGATACAGCGACCGTTAGGACAGCGAAACTCATCCGTACTGTTACAATCTTTACCTGTAATAATATAATTTATATAATAAGTATTTTTACTGACACTGTTTTTGTACATACAGTAATAATAAAATAATTAATTATTTGAATTTGGTCACTAGTTATGTGTACCTCATATACAAATGAAGAATGATTTTATGGATAAAGGTATTATTTTATAATCCCATATAATTTATCCATATACTGTATTTGATTTTTAGTGATTATTTTATATATGTAATTTTTATTTTAAAATATTAGAATTGTTAAGCAACATTGATCATACAAATACAAAAAGGGTGGACAGGTGTGAACCAAGGCAACTCAACCTTCTTCCATGGTCATGATTCTCTACTTAATACTAATAAAACCCCACCTCAACCACTAATGAAAATAAAACACAACACACAAAAATGAATGCACTATGTGGAATTCCCCACTATTTTACTGATCATTTACCTTTTGACATAGACATTGGACATGTCTTAACTCTGGGGGGGAGGTGTTGGTGATTTTTAATATTGAAAATATGTAACAGGTTTTCATAGAAACTACCAGATCTATTTTAGTGAATAAGAACAGCTGTTTAGATGAACTGAAACCTCCCCTTTAGACATATCCATGATCTAACCTAACCTATTTCCCACAGGGAAGTAAATAGAATTTTTAACTGCTTATAGGAGTTAATTAACACTAACTTGAAGAATTGCATTCATCTGTTGGTAACTTGGTCAAAGATGTTTGTTTAACGACTAATAATTCATATCATACAATCCTTCTTGCATAGATAACTCAACTCACAATTTAACTCGTCTGCATGGTTTTGAGTACAGTGTGGCCAACCGTCACACCAGTAATACCTATGAACTTTCGTGCCGTCCTCGCAGTCTGCGAAGGACTCTGAAAAAATTAGAAAGATTGAAATCAGATTTCGTCACAAAAGCACAAAGTTTATACTATGAGAGTTACATATCACAAAAACAAAGTAATCCAGTAGGTTGACTCATAATGCCGCCGCCATCTTGGTGTAGGACGGGTGTTTCTCCTATGGTTTCATTGCATGGGCTGAGCAGCACATCTATTGGTCTTATGTTATCACTTTGCATAAACTCAATCGAACAGATTTCTCCTTCCAAATCAGACGTTTCGCTCGATTTTTTTCATACCTAGCGATGATTTCACATCTTAGCGATGTAAGATTTGTTTCACATCTAGCGATGTTACGAAATTTTTCACATCTAGCGATGTTACGATAGGTTTCACATCTAGCGATGTTACGAAATGTTTCACATCTAGCGATGTTACGAAATGTTTCACATCTAGCGATGTTACGATAGGTTTCACATCTAGCGATGTTACGAAATGTTTCACATCTAGCGATGTTACGAAATATTTCACATCTAGCGATGTTACAATATTTTTTACACTCGTGTATCTAAACTTAGGACTCCGAAAGTAGTTAATTACCCGGGCCACAGTCGGCCTCGTCGCTGAGGTCCTGGCAGTCCAGCTCGCCATCACACAGTGCGCCTGGTCGCAGACACTCGCCGTTGTTGCATCTGAACTCCGAGAACCAGCAGGACCTGGGTGCTGCACAAGACAAAACAGATAAATAACAGCTGTTTCAAGTACTCTGGCTGCTACTGTAAGTCAGTCATTCTATCAATTTGACTTTAAAGAATAGGAAAAGAAGGACTTAAACATTCTATCTAATCCTCGGAGAAATAAACAAATCAAATCAAATTTAGATCCAGGCTCGAGCAACGAGAATACACTTTTAGGGGATTCATGCTCCATGTTAACCCCGCCCCTCCAAGTCCACTGGACAAGGGAAGGCTCAAGCCCAAGAAGTCACCAACATTTGGGGGGAAACGCCTAGCATACTTCCTTCAGAGCACCCCTCATACGTGTCAAAAAAGAGATACGCCATTCCTATAAAATTTGTGTCAGACTGGATGTTCATCAGGTTTAGCCTTCAGCCAGAAGAAACGAGAAGGAGCCGAGGCGAAAACGTGATATAACCATAATGTTTCCAAAAATGTGACAGCTTTTAGTAAAAAATTAAAAAAGGCACGAGAAAACTTGAGCTAATGATGTCGTAGCAAAGAACAAACAATAATTATGATTATAGTTTTCAAACTACTGGGCGGTACACACACTAACATAGGTAAAAAATAAAATACAGTTAATCATACCATGTACATGCGTTTCACCATGTATCACTTTTGTCAAATTTAATTCTCTAACCGTTAGTCGAGACGAATTACTCTAATGCGATTGTTTCAATGGATATGTTATTACGATATTGTTTTGCTGAAAATTTAATAATAAATATATTTTAAATAAAAGTACCTATATGTGTTTTTTAAATTATTTATGTTCTGTGAAAAACTCAAATTTTATACTAACTTTTGAAAATTTGGTTTTTAATTTTTTAATTTTATTGCTAATAAAAAATAAAAAAATCAAAAAATGAAAATAGAATGTATATTTAACATCCAATTTTTAAAGAAAAACATAGGTCCCTGTTCATGAACCAACAAGGGAAGACTGCCAAAAATTTTTTGGGGGGATAAAAGTTATTATAAACTAAAAATTTTAGACGACAAATTCCTTTTAGATGTTTAAAAATAAAATGTGACAGCTTAGTTTTAATGTTCCCAATTTTGACCAAAATTAGCAAAACCTGGCAGAGAGCAAACTTGAGCTAGTCCCAATGAGGTCGTAGCGAAGAACATAGAACGAGAACGGTAACCTTATGGGACGTTACGTAGTAGGTCAGCTCTCCTGCCCTCTGTTGGAGATTCGTCTAAACTAGGCCCGTTCAGTGCTGCCACACACTAACATACGGTGGTCAAAAAACTACACTGAACTGCGTTATCATACCACTGTACATCGTAGTGGCTGTTGAGTCATCACATCCGGTATCACTTCCGTTGTCTCCAAAGGCAGGATTCTCATAATCTCATATAGAAACGAGACCGAGGTTCTCAACTTGCTTGTTGATCACTATTTGTTTCAAATCGTTATAATTTTGAAATTTTTACTTTTCTTCTTTATGAAGATTGAGGAAGAACGTTATGAGATAAATTATTGTCTTTAAATAAAAAATGTACTACAAACCACAACACGATTGGTATTCCTAGCACAAGAATCCAAAATTAAAGCATCCAGTCGTAGTGGAAGGTTTTTAATTTGACGTAGAAGTAGGCCCTATACAGCTACAAAACTGCCTCCGATTGTGACAAAATTTCTTTAATATCCCCCAGTATTGGTATATAGACTGACAAAGAACAGCTAGAATCCCACTAGAGAATATACTAGGTCGCATAAATCCATTTTATTAGGCGTTGAAATAAGTGTAACATTCTGATTGTCGGTGAACCAAGGTGCTATTTGGAATTCAAATAAGCCAGATTGTTGCTTTGTAAAAAGATTTATGGGGAAGCGTTTCGAGGGGAAGTAATATAAACATTGCGAGATAGTTCCACATTCCCTGAATGGGCAATTCCAAACCTAATTTATGTGTCGGTTTAATTTAAACGACTAAATTATAAACTTAGCTTAATTAGTTATTGTCTGAAATACTATGCATACAATTAATATACGCCCCTTTGTCAGATAAGCTTACAAATGCACCTGAGAGGGAAGTAGTAATTATTAAATGAAAAATAAATAAAGCGAGAGAAATTGAAAACGTTTAGCGAATTTCCCATAGGGAAGAAGCTATTACCGTAGGTTTCATGGCAAGACTTAAGCCCGGGACAATGTTATTTTTTGTTCTATGGTCCAGTGAAAAAAACCAGACAAAAAACTCAATCGGTACAGTTTTTGAGGGTATGTACTAATGTTTTTTTTTTTTTTATAAAGTTATTTTTTCAATTTTATCTTTCACCATTAGAATCAGCTTAAAAACTACACAATATAGTCCCTTAAAGTTTTTTCTCTATCTCCAATAGTAACCGAGATTAAAAAATAATAATTAAAAAAACACAATTACTTCATATGGTTGAGATCTTATGCTTCAAATACTTAATACTCATAGTTCATTTTTTGATCATGGCAGCTAACCTGCATACTCTTTCCCCATGTTAATCACATAGAGAATAGGCAAACTCCTTTATTTATGGACAGATGTTTCTGAAACTTGGCATAAATGGTCAAAATAAAAATTCTTTATGCTAGGAATGCCTACTTTCAATGTTCCTCACAGCAGCAAACCTGCATACTCTTCATAACCTGCATAACTCTCATATTTATTGATAGATATTGATAAAACTTGTCATATATTATTAGTAATGTATCATTTAATTGGAAATTCGCTGAGTACACAGGTCTGCTGCGCCGGGGGTATTTTATTTTCCTGCCCTGAGGTAGACTAAGGTCCAGTAAACGTCCATGAAGACGAGACAGAGTTGCGTATAATGTAATCAGTCCGATAAACGATCGTCTTTTCAGCAATCAATCGCTTAGAAATTTCCTCGGGAAAGACATTTCTCCAGAGTGAAAAGTTCTAAAAGCCCAGTACTCACTACTCAGCTCAAGCTTTTAAGCAAATGAGTCAAATTTAAACTCGGAATAGATTACGTTTCCAACCTAGACATTTACTAAAAACTAATTATTGGTTTTATAGATTTAATATATCACAGCCCTCGAAACTCTTAGTGCACATTTTAAGAAAATCTATAATATTATAAAGAAGAGGTGGTGTCTGTATGTTTGTTTGTGGGTTTGTGTGTTTGTGGGTTTGTTGTGGCAAGTGAATGCGAAAAATACTGAACCGACCGGTTTGAAATTTTACACAAAGACAGATCTTAAACTCATGCAACACATAGGCATACTCATTTCCTTAAAATCCTCTCGGGCCCTGAGAACGTCCTAAGTTTCAATGTTTACATTTTTAGAGAATGAAAACATAAAATTACTTGAATGTCAACAGCTGTGAATACTAAAATTTGACAGTTCGAGAAGAAGGAGAAGAAGAAGAAATAAAGTTGATTTTTCAGATAAACTGCTGGATCGAAATTAGTGAATTATTTGAAATAGCGGAATGGTAGATTTTAAGTTTTTTCCGACGACTGTCTCTATTACATTAATCCTTATCCTCTCCCAATATTTGACATATGTTACTTTGAAATGTTGTAGACACTCCTGTTTTGTCATTTTGTAAACAATGAAGAATTAATTAACAATACCTTAAATGTATCAGTAGAGCCTACACCTTTTAGCCTTTTTAGCCCGTGCGAAGAACGGGTACTTTGGATAGTATAAAATAAATCAGTGGCAGTCAATTATATGCAATTAATTAATTAAATCAAGTGCAGTGCACTTATTAACCGGACTTGTCTAAGCTAAAATGAGGATGGATAATTTTTTGTAGTTTTTCGTGATTACGATCGTCGGGTGCTTTGTGTCTCTAATATGACCAATGCATTATATTACCTAATCTTGATGTCTCAACTTGCAAACCTCAGTCAGAGAGTAGTGGTGTTATTAGGTATTATTATTATTGACTTTCTAAAACGGTAACATACCTAGGTAGGAGATTAATGTCGGTTAATTAATGTAAGATGATTGTGGTGCGTTCTTGTAGTCTTGTTACTGACTAATGCTGACATGTTCCTTAGACAGGTCTGTTAATTAATAGCCCAACAGCCGTTGGCTTTAGAAGGACCTCAGTTTAACGTTAAGTCTGAACCACTGCCTCTGAGTTACGAACTGGTCTATTTATGAGGATGGTGTTTGCGTATTAACGTAGTATTCAAGTAGCTGGTTACATATTATAGTCTTACAGCAGCTGGCTTCGTCCGAGTTATCCCCACAGTCATCACGGAAGTCACAGACGCTGTGGAGTGGAACACAGAAGTGGTTGTCACACTTGAAGTGAGTGGCAGGACACAGGAAGGTCTCTGGAGCAAACGAACACTCTAATTAGAAAACGTTTCATTAAATTATCTTGTAGAGGGTCAGATTATCTTCATCATTTTCTTGTAGATTTTAGGATACAAATGACCAAAACATCTTATCAGGGCTTGTGCATTTCATCCTTGAACGAATGAACATACTTCTTTATTGTGAGGTAAATTTAGGACGGCATGGTCCTCTCTTACAATTAACCTCAATTAAAATAGTAATAAAAATGAAAAGTATAAAATAACATCGGAAAGTAAAATAAAATCAACTATTTACTAGCTGACCCGGTGAACTTCGTAACGCCTAAGAATGAATACATTTTAACTTTAAGATTGGTAATATTCTGAAGTCGAATAGTATTACGGTACAGTTATTTGAGTATAGTAGTTTTTTTGCGAGGAGGAGAAAATGCACCGATTGCAGGACTCTCACCCACTAAAATCTCCCCTTCAGCTCCGAGGGACTAGCCTGAAATCGTTTGCACACAAGGCTACGCATTTGTAATATTTAATATTTATATTTGGGCGGTTCAAATATTTAATAAGATTAAACAAATAAAGATGACATATGACTTAAGTATAAAATTGTAACTCTGAGAACAATATATCAAAGCATAAGTTTTGTGATACGATAACTCACAAAAATTACGAACTTGATGATAATGATACGTAAAAATAGATGACATATCAAGGATAACAAATGAATCAACTGGAAAATCTGAAAATTAATACAAGTGGGAGAATAAATCACAAGATTAAATGCTGTAATCCGAAAAGCAAAGGAGATCTCACTTCAAAGAGACGCAACTAAACCTTCGTCCTTGCATAATCCTTTCCCTCCAATGCGACGAAACTCAAATAAACACGTTCGGGTAATCCTTTCCCACTTTTGAAAAGAAACATAAATAAATGACTTCACCTTTCCCACACGAATCTAATAAATTTCTGAATTCCAAACATTGACAAGTTTCAATAGTAGATTTATAAATAAAGTTTTTGCTGATCAAAATTAATTTATTACCTTAGTCATCATGATATGAACTATATTCCGAACTAATTAATGTTTTCGTTTCGAGTTGCTAAAAATATTTTCTGTCATTTTGTACGGAAAACAGTTGTCATTGGATGAAAAATAAATCAGCTGATGTTTATGTTATGAATCATACGATAGTTATAAATAAATCTGAATCAGCTGTTCGTTTCAAATAATGTAGCAAGACAAGGGGAAAACCATTATGAGCAAAGCTGTAAAGTAGTTTTGAAATGTTGTATTCTGTTCAATAGGGGAGCAGGTAGGCTAAAATTTTAATTATTTAACAAAAATTATTGTTGATTATTGATTATTGTTGACTTCTCCTCTTTCGAATAGTACACATGTTTTCTTACTACAATAAGTGGTTATAAAAATTGTCTATGATTTAAATCAGCTGTTTTTACCATGGTATATTATTCTGCTGTTTGTGTGTTTTGAGTCGTATCGTCCATGACTTTTAGCTATTTGAGTAACTAGTGCGCAAACGATGTCATATCGCACGATAGGTTCATATGACAGCACGAAGCGTCAGCTGAGTGTTGCCAGAACTTCGAGGGCGGCCATGACAGTTTTCACTCGTATTACACTCAAGATTTTTCACAATAAAATTTTTTAGAAAAAAGTCATATAGGTTATTTTTGATTTTCCCGTTGGTATAAAATATGTAAACGTAGCTTTTATGTTTCCGGTAACCTCAGTTTCATTGCTTAAAACCGGAAGTTAGTGTTGTAAGAACGACTACCGTCTATCAGCTGACTGAGCGTTCCGCGCATGTGATTGGCCGGTTACTTATCCGTCCTAGGGTGGATATGAGATCATATCGACCTAGTACGTTCTGTCAACTGTGCGAAATGTGCCTGTTATCGCGCGGTTGTAGGAAAAAGTGATTTTTCATTACAGTTTACAGAAACCACCTGCTTTCAAAGTTAGTTACGATTACAGAAAGTACTGTTTTACCGTCCTAGGCTGGGTAAATCAGCTGGAGATTTACCCACACTAGTATTTAGTTACGATTTCTGACACTAGTAGCGCTCAGCGCTAGTAGCTTTAACAATACTTCCATGGGCTGTAAAAAGTGAAACCAGCTGTAAAAACAATATTACTGTTGCCATTTTATCGGTACTGAGGGAATCAAATGGGCAACTAAAGGTCAGTTAAAAAATTATATTACTTTATTAATATGATTACAGTGTAATGAAAAATATCGTTCATAGCTCGGGTTATAATTGTTATTCCGTGCTTTGATTGAATTCCACGCTCGGCTAAACTCCTCGCGTGTCGCGTGTAAACTCGATTGTGGACCGGAAACAACCACTTTCAATCCTTGTAATGAACTATATTATTCCCGCACTTTCTCTAATTATTCTCGCCATCGGTTTCACCACGTACGTAAAATTTTGTGTTCTTGTGTTCGGCTTCGCCTGAAATATGAAACTTGAGCGTGCATCGTTAAATCCTTCTTTCGGTAGTTGTAATGAAAAATAACTATTTATTAGAAAGGTGCACTTTTCTCAGGAAATATAAGTAAGAATGAAATTTGATGGTATGAAAAATTATAATTATGTTATAGTTCCACAAATGAAAATTGATTGTTCGATCTATTCCACGAATAGCTCAAAAATGTAGTTACAATAATTGGTTATTCAGACAGTTGAATTGCCATTAATGAAAGATATATTATAATATCAATTTCCGGTATAGTTTTTAAAAAGTTGTAAGTACTCGTCACACAACAGTAATACACTACAAATTTTAATATATTTAGCATAAACAAATTTACCTATAATGTAATTTTTAAAGGACATATGATAATATAAAAACTATAAGCTGTAAAACTATACATTTTTTCTAGATAGCGCTATAAGAAATATGCAAAATTGTATAAAGTTTATAGGAGGGTATAGTTTATCGTCGTCAAAATAATAAAAACTGTACTTAAATTAAAGTAATAAAAATCAAAACATTGAATTTTTTAAATTTAAAGAAAGTTAAATGTTTTTAATATTCATTTTTAGTAATTCACACAAACACAAAAAAAAACACCTAAGTGGATATGTATTACTTTTTTTATGAAACAAATTTTGTGGATAAACTACTTAAAAAATAAAGTAAGAAGATTATGCCAGAAATATAAAATATTTCAACAGAGATATATGTAATAAAATAGCATTACAATCTTCGTATAAACACATTACACATTTATTTGGTAAAATAAAAACGTATTCTAATCAAAAACTCAAATACAAATGGTTTTTATAATAATGCATGTTGATACTTTTAAAAAATTAATAACAAACTCTTGACTCACGGCTTCTTTTTGGCACATAAAATACATCATGTTGGCTTGTACGCTAACGAGGTTTCCGCTCAGGAGAGATAGATCGGGCCGGTTGTATTAGGAATAATTGGGCTACATGGAAGTAAGTTTGTACTTACTACAGTCGACTTCGTCCTCCCCCTGAGGGCAGTCTCTGACGCGGTCACAGCGCCGGACCAACGCCACACAGCTGTTGGAGCACCGGAACTCGTTGGCCAGACATCCTGTTAAAAATAAACAGTGACTAAAGTAAAAATTAACCATGGACTTTAAATCAAATTAAAATATTCTTCATTCGATTATCACAAAGTACGAATGATATACAAGGCTTTTGAATAGAGTCAACAACTAATCTAAAAATCTAAGGGACATATCTAAGATATATGTTTCTGTAAAGATATTTAATTCTCAATAACAAAAGAGGACTAAGTAAAAACCAGCTAACAATCAGCATACATATTAATAACAAACCAAATTTGCTCAAACAGTAAACAATCGTTCTCGTCTGAAGCTTTTTTTTATTTAGACATTAAAACTCCAATTGATGGAATTGCGCTATGATTTAGGAGTAAAGAAAAATATATATTTGTGTATTTCTACGCCAGAGCCACTTTTATAATGTTTTGATGGGGAACGGTCCAAATCCTGGTTTTGTTACTAACAAATGAACAATAACGTTCACTCGAAGTGAAGCTGCACAACTAGCTACAGGAACAATTTTAAAAAAGGTTCATTAATACCCCAGTGTTGTTATCCAAACTGAGACAGTGGCGTGTAGTTATGGTCGATGGTCGATGGATGGGATATTCTCTTGTGTGGATTAACGTCCGCACTATTGAATACTACTTTCGCAAAGACCATCCTCATAATTAGACCGGTTCGTAATTCAGAGGTAGTGGTTCGGACCCCACGATAAATTGCGGGTCCCTTAGGTATGTCATTGACTGTTAATTAACAGTTCTGCTCAAGGAACATGCATTAGTCAGTAACAAGACTACAAGATCGCGCCACAATCAACTAACACTCGATTCTCATTCAACTTGGCTTAAAACACCTACCTGGGTAGGTCACCATTTCACTAACTAACTAACCAAGAACAGCAAGAATTCCATTGGGGAGAAAACTACATACCACATTGGTCAACGCCTTCGTCTTGAGCTGCAGGACAGTCGGGGAGGCCGTTACAGAGAGCATCTTGTGTGACGCAGGTCGTTGAGTCACAATGGAACACCGGGGAACTACTGTTGCACGAGTCTGTAACATTAGAGACAGAACTACTATTTTAATGGTATCAGTGGACTGAAACACTCTTTATCCCTTAACTAAAACCTAAACAAACTGTATCAGTAGACGACACACACTTTCTCCCTAAGTAAATCATGAATAAACGGTATCAGTGGACTGAAATACGCTTTCTCCCTTAAGTAAATCATGAATAAACGGTATCAGTGGACTGAAACACACTTTCTCCCTTTGTAAAACATAAACAAACTGTATCAGTGGACTGAAACACACTTTCTCCCTTTAGTAAATCATGAATAAACGGTATCAGTGGACTGAAACACACTTTCTCCCTTTAGTAGATCATGAAAAAACGGTATCAGTGGACTGCCACACACTTTCTCCTATAAGTAAATCGAAAAACTATAACCTTTACTAAAACTTTCGTATTCTGTTATTATTTAATATCATTTAACAATTTATTGTTACAAAAATAATCATCCAATTTATTGAACTAACAAGAGAAAACAAAATAAACTAACTGTAACTTTGTGAAATTTTAGGGACATTACCCATCCCCTTGGTATTTTTTAATTTTGTTAAATTGTTATAGAAGTTCCGTGCTGACAAGCCTTACCTACCACGGAGTGGGTATCCCACGGCGTTTTTGTAGCCTTAAACATTTAGAAATTACAGATCTGAACGTTTAAGATTAGCAAATGAGCTGAACATGAGCACAGTTGTTCCTAAGGTGTGCCGGTACTCGACGCAGACTCATTGCAATAAACTACTTGTGTCTAAAAAACGGAACTTCCTAGAGTAATTTAGTATTACCTTAGCACAATTTATTCTCACTTATATTTAATTTCTGAATTATGATTCGAGTATTTCGTGTTGCCAATGAGCCGTAACGAAGCTAGCGCCATGAATAATGTATCGTCCTCTGACATGACCGTTTCCGAAGGTTATAAAAGTTTCAGCAGTATCGAGAAGAAATTCCTTTTCGTTAAGGTATTTATTTTCCTCAGATTAAAGGTAAAAATGTAGCTTTGAATGTATAAGATAAGTAGTATCGGTCGAAGTTAGCTTGTTATAAACATACATCTATATACTTGTAAACACATATTAGTTTTGAAAAAATATTTTTTATTTTTTTATTGTTTCAAGAACAAGTGTTTTTAATACATTCCAATTAAAGCGTACAGTAGTGGTTATATAAAATAAAAATATTACAAAAAAATCCACATTTAGTAGTGTGTAATCATGAAAATGGTAATTATAAACTCTATCGTAGCTGGTGTAATCATGAAAATGGTAATTACCACATCGTAGTGGGTGGTGTAATCATGAAAATGGTAATTAAAACTATAGTGGGGTGTGTAATCATGAAAATGGTAATTATAACTAACATCGTAGTGGTGTAATCATGAAAATGGTAATTATAACTAACATCGTAGTGGTGTAATCATGAAAATGGTAATTATAACTCCACATCGTAGTGTGGTGTGTAATCATGAAAATGGTAATTATAACTCCACATCGTAGTGGGTGGTGTAATCATGAAAATGGTAATAACTCCACATCGTAGTGTGGTGTAATAATGAAAATGGTAATTATAACTCCACATCGTAGTGGGTGGTTTAATCATGAAAATGGTAATTATAACTCCACATCGTAGTGGGTGGTGTAATCATGAAAATGGTAATTATAACTCCAAATCATAGTGCAGGGTGTAGTAATCATGAAAATGGTAACTATAACTCCAAATCGTAGTGTGGGGTGTAAAAATGAAAATGGTAATTATAACTCCAAATCATAGTGGGTTGTGTAATCATGAAAATTGTAACTATAACTCAACATTGTAGTGGGTTGTGTAATCATGAAAATGGTAACTATAACTCAACATCGTAGTGGGTGGTGTAATCATGAAAATGGTAACTATAACTCAACATCGTAGTGTGGAGTGTAATCATGAAAATGGTAATTATAACTCCACATCGTAGTGTGGAGTGTAATCATGAAAATGGTAATTATAACTCCACATCGTAGTGGGTGGTGTAATCATGAAAATGGTAATTATAACTCCACATCGTAGTGTGGAGTGTAATCATGAAAATGGTAATTATAACTCCACAAGTAGTGTGGTGTAATCATGAAAATGGTAATTATAACTCCACATCGTAGTGGGTGGGTGTAATCATGAAAATGGTAATTATAACTCCACATCGTAGTGGGTGTGTAATCATGAAAATGGTAATTATAACTCCACATCGTAGTGGGTGGTGTAATCATGAAAATGGTATTTATAACTCCACATCGTAGTGTGGTGTGTAATCATGAAAATGGTAATTATAACTCCACATCGTAGTGTGGAGTGTAATCATGAAAATGGTAATTATAACTCCACATCGTAGTGGGTGGTGTAATCATGAAAATGGTAATTATAACTCCACATCGTAGTGTGGAGTGTAATCATGAAAATGGTAATTATAACTCCACATGGTAGTGCGGGGTGTAATCATGAAAATGGTAATTAATTATAACTCCACATCGTAGTGTGGTGTGTAATCATGAAAATGGTAATTATAACTCCACATCGTAGTGTGGTGTGTAATCATGAAAATGGTAATTATAACTCCACATCGTAGTGGGTGGTGTAATCATGAAAATGGTAATTATAACTCCACATCGTAGTGGGTGGTGTAATCATGAAAATGGTAATTATAACTCCACATCGTAGTGTGGAGTGTAATCATGAAAATGGTAATTATAACTCCACATCGTAGTGTGGGGTGTAATCATGAAAATGGTAATTATAACTCCACATCGTAGTGTGGGGTGTAATCATGAAAATGGTAATTATAACTCCACATCGTAGTGTGGGGTGTAATCATGAAAATGGTAATTATAACTCCACATCGTAGTGGGTGGTGTAATCATGAAAATGGTAATTATAACTCCACATCGTAGTGTGGAGTGTAATCATGAAAATGGTAATTATAACTCCACATCGTAGTGTGGGGTGTAATCATGAAAATGGTAATTATAACTCCACATCGTAGTGGGTGGTGTAATCATGAAAATGGTAATTATAACTCCACATCGTAGTGGGTGGTGTAATCATGAAAATGGTAATTATAACTCCACATCGTAGTGTGGGGTGTAATCATGAAAATGGTAATTATAACTCCACATCGTAGTGTGGGGTGTAATCATGAAAATGGTAATTATAACTCCACATCGTAGTGTGGGGTGTAATCATGAAAATGGTAATTATAACTCCACATCGTAGTGGGTTGTGTAATCATGAAAATTGTAACTATAACTCCACATCGTAGTGGGTGGTGTAATCATGAAAATTGTAACTATAACTCCACATCGTAGTGGGTTGTGTAATCATGAAAATTGTAACTATAACTCAACATCGTAGTGGGTTGTGTAATCATGAAAATGGTAACTATAACTCCACATCGTAGTGTGGGGTGTAATCATGAAAATGGTAATTATAACTCCACATCGTAGTGGGTGGTGTAATCATGAAAATGGTAACTATAACTCCACATCGTAGTGGGTTGTGTAATCATGAAAATGGTAACTATAACTCCACATCGTAGTGGGTTGTGTAATCATGAAAATGGTAACTATAACTCCACATCGTAGTGTGGGGTGTAATCATGAAAATGGTAATTATAACTCCACATCGTAGTGGGTGGTGTAATCATGAAAATGGTAATTATAACTCCACATCGTAGTGGGGTGTAATCATGAAAATGGTAACTATAACTCCACATCGTAGTGGGTGGTGTAATCATGAAAATGGTAATTATAACTCCACATCGTAGTGGGTGGTGTAATCATGAAAATGGTAATTATAACTCCACATCGTAGTGGGTGGTGTAATCATGAAAATGGTAATTATAACTCCACATCGTAGTGTGGGGTGTAATCATGAAAATGGTAATTATAACTCCACATCGTAGTGTGGGGTGTAATCATGAAAATGGTAATTATAACTCCACATCGTAGTGGGTGGTGTAATCATGAAAATGGTAATTATAACTCCACATCGTAGTGGGTGGTGTAATCATGAAAATGGTAATTATAACTCCACATCGTAGTGGGTGGTGTAATCATGAAAATGGTAATTATAACTCCACATCGTAGTGGGTGGTGTAATCATGAAAATGGTAATTATAACTCCACATCGTAGTGTGGTGTGTAATCATGAAAATGGTAATTATAACTCCACATCGTAGTGGGTGGTGTAATCATGAAAATGGTAATTATAACTCCACATCGTAGTGTGGTGTGTAATCATGAAAATGGTAATTATAACTCCACATCGTAGTGGGTGGTGTAATCATGAAAATGGTAATTATAACTCCACATCGTAGTGGGTGGTGTAATCATGAAAATGGTAATTATAACTCCACATCGTAGTGTGGTGTGTAATCATGAAAATGGTAACTATAACTCCACATCGTAGTGGGTGGTGTAATCATGAAAATGGTAACTATAACTCCACATCGTAGTGGGTGGTGTAATCATGAAAATGGTAACTATAACTCCACATCGTAGTGGGTGGTGTAATCATGAAAATGGTAACTATAACTCCACATCGTAGTGTGGGGTGTAATCATGAAAATGGTAATTATAACTCCACATCGTAGTGGGTGGTGTAATCATGAAAATGGTAATTATAACTCCACATCGTAGTGGGTGGTGTAATCATGAAAATGGTAACTATAACTCCACATCGTAGTGTGGGGTGTAATCATGAAAATGGTAATTATAACTCCACATCGTAGTGTGGGGTGTAATCATGAAAATGGTAACTATAACTCCACATCGTAGTGTGGGGTGTAATCATGAAAATGGTAACTATAACTCCACATCGTAGTGTGGGGTGTAATCATGAAAATGGTAATTATAACTCCACATCGTAGTGGGTGGTGTAATCATGAAAATGGTAATTATAACTCCACATCGTAGTGTGGGGTGTAATCATGAAAATGGTAATTATAACTCCACATCGTAGTGTGGGGTGTAATCATGAAAATGGTAATTATAACTCCACATCGTAGTGTGGGGTGTAATCATGAAAATGGTAATTATAACTCCACATCGTAGTGTGGGGTGTAATCATGAAAATGGTAATTATAACTCCACATCGTAGTGTGGGGTGTAATCATGAAAATGGTAATTATAACTCCACATCGTAGTGTGGGGTGTAATCATGAAAATGGTAATTATAACTCCACATCGTAGTGGGTGGTGTAATCATGAAAATGGTAATTATAACTCCACATCGTAGTGGGTGGTGTAATCATGAAAATGGTAATTATAACTCCACATCGTAGTGGGTGGTGTAATCATGAAAATGGTAATTATAACTCCACATCGTAGTGTGGGGTGTAATCATGAAAATGGTAATTATAACTCCACATCGTAGTGGGTGGTGTAATCATGAAAATGGTAATTATAACTCCACATCGTAGTGTGGGGTGTAATCATGAAAATGGTAATTATAACTCCACATCGTAGTGGGTTGTGTAATCATGAAAATTGTAGTTAATAATCCACATCATAAAAATTTCTTTGTCTTGACATATAGGCTATTGGAAAATATTTAGGCTGGGAATAAAATAAAGTAGAACATAGGCTTTTGTTTTGCAAACTAGTTATATAATAGAGGGAGTTTCAAAGTTGGTAGAGAATTCTTTTTTGATAATGCTTAAGTTCAAAGCCGAGTTGGTGGATTCCAGGCCGTACAAACTCCGGAACTTGGTTTGGAGAATGCACAGATTAGAAAGTCAAGGGATTAAGCTTTCTCACTTAATTAAAATCTTAAATTAATTCAAAACAATAAATTATTTGAAAATTTCATTATGATTATAAGGGCTACGACTCCAACCGTATTTACTCGTATTTTGAAAATAAAAATTAAAAGCAAGTACCCATATTATATAATTAATTAGACTAATTGAGGTCAAAATTTATTATTTTCTATTGTAGGTTAATAATTAATAATAATAATATAAGTATCGTGCTTCTTAAAAGACTAAGTTAGACAACCCATGCGAAGTTCGGGCTTACTGCAATAATTATAAAATAAAAAAAAGATTCGTGTAAACATAATTTTCTTTAGAATTAATAAAGAATAATAACAGGTTACAATACTTTCCTCAATAATTATTTTTAACTAGCGTCACTCGTCGCGCGTTGCTACGATGTACAAAACTGATAATTAGCTTTAGATAGGCTGGCAAATGTTGAACATAATTATTATTACCTTTCTGAAATGTGTTTTAGAAAAATTATCTACAAGAAATGAGTGTATTTATGTGGACTTGAAACATTAAAATATATGAAAAATTTAGAAGGACTTTATTATTTTATCTCAGGACTAGCAGTAAGCCCGTCCTTTGTACGGGTTGTAGGATTCAGTTTAATGAAGAAAGATAATCATACCAAAATGTAAACCTGTAATCCTAAACAAATCAATACAAAGAAAATAAATCGATACCCAGCTGTATTATTTAGCATTACTTTACAATTAAATAGATTAGAACATATATACAATTATTATAATTAGTTATACGTTAAAATAACGTTTTAATATAGTATGATTTCGAAATGGGTTTAAAATCAATGACCAATATAAACTAACTAATATTGATATGACAGCTGATTGTTTTTATTTCTATTAAATCTTCAAACTACAAAGACAGCTGGTTATTATCAGTAGGTTATTCATTGAAAACTGAATCAAAATGCGAGTAATATCGCGTAAAAGTGGGTTTTTAAATGCTCGTTATTTACTTTTCAAGAGGCGGCGGGCGATTTCAAGCATTTATAAACCTTCTCTGGAATTTAGAGAATACATGAAATAAGTTTCATTGTAATCAGTTCTTCCGTTTTTTCGGAGAAGACGGCGTAAAATGCCTCCTGGAGCGTCACAGACAAACAGACAAAAATTGAGATAAGACCGGTTTCGGCTTCTCTAACGCACGAAAAGTAAAAATAACAAAAAAATTAATAATTCTAAGCAATGTACAGACAAAACTCTAATTTTATTTATATAGATTCCTTTGATCATTTTATAACCTGGCAAATAAACACATGTACTAAATCAAATGTTCGTTAAAACTATACAATACTGTATCATAGCGAAAGGCTAATATAAAAATATACAATTATTATTATAATAAACGTAATATGTATAAACATTGTAATTAATTTTATTTTTCCAACACATAATAATGTAATTTTTAATCATAATAGAGTGAGTTTTATGCCCATGCATGAATATGATTTCAACGGCCAGAGACGTAGACTTAATTAATCTATGTATATAACACATTTTTTACTTTTTCAAATTCTTAACGATTTTGCCCCCTTTGATCCCTTAAAGGGGTAAAATAAATATTTTTAAATATAAACCCCTCTTTTGTGATCCATCATTTTCAAGGAAATAAAAAATATATGAAATGGAACAAACAGTTTATTTTTTCAAACATCGTAAAAATGGCTCATTTGAAAGAACAAAAATTATAATAGGTAATGGTTTTGACCCCACAATAATGCCATTGACTGTTGGACTATTAATTAACAGTTCTGTCTAAGAAACATGTCAGCCTTAGTCAGTAACAAGACTACAAGATCGCGCCACAATCATCTTACACTCATTCCTCATTCATACTTGGCTTAATATACCTACCTTGTGGTATAGTCACCATTTCAATAATCTAATCTAACTTAGCTCGTAGTTGCTAAAAATAGCTCCTTTGGAAAACTATTTCATAAATTAATATATAATTGATTGACAAACGATTGAGTTTAACCCCCCTAATGGAGTATCAAGTAAGGATCGACACACTGAGGGCTTTTATATGATTTGCATAATCATTTACATATTTAATTTCGACGAATACTCAATTAAAATATATTTAGATAAAACGTTAATACTCAAATCGTATTTGATTATACAAGTTTGTTTAATTATCGGAAATGATATTTACGTTTATATTCTATTGGGTTAACTTAATAACCATTAACTATATTTTGAGTATAAAAATTCTTCTGAACATTTGACTCGTAAAATTATAATAATAATAGTAGGCCTAATACATATTGCTATGAAGTTTCCAAGTTTTATCTACCTAAATTTTACATTTTGTCATTCTGACGTCATTTAACCGGTTTCTAAGCCATTATATCTTATTTTCTTAGTTATGATCAATTGTATGCGTATCTCAGAAATCTTGATTTTAATTTTTTGTTTTTATTTCAGTTATGTTGATACATTATTGTATAACGGTAATCTCCTGTGGTTTAGATGAAGTTTGAATATATTAATATGAAGGGAGGAATTTCGAAGTTGAAGTCTGAAGTTTGGAACATAATAGTGTTGTGCCGAAAACTTTTCAATTCATCATAATGCATATTTTATATTTTGACTGGGACCGTGTCGAGTCCTGTAATCCAACTACTTGGAGGTTATGAATTGTGGATAGTTGTAAGCGATGGTCGGGGGTTGTAGTGTTCTCTTGTGTGGATTAACGTCCGCACTATTGAATACTACATTAATCCACAAAGACCATCCTCATAATTAGACCAGTTTGTAATTCAGAGGCAGTGGTTCGGAGTTCACGTTAAACTGTAGGTCCCTTAGTTGTCATCAGCTGTTAAAATTAATAGTTATATTTAAGGAACATGTCAGCCTTAGTCAGTAACAAGACTACAAGATCGCGCCACAATCATCTTACACTCATTCCTCATTCATACTTGGCTTAAAATACCTACCTTGTGATATGGTCGCCATTTTAATAATCTAATTTAATCTAATCCAACCCAATCATAGGGATGTAGGATATATCCCGTGATATAGGATATTAGGCTATATCCTGATTACTGGAAAAAATCGCAGTTAAATAATGTGATTAAAATTGATTTAAAATTTAAGGCTAAAAAATTAAATTTTTCTCTCGTGGAAGCAAACACATTTCCCAATCTCTCGAGTTATTTTGATGGAAAATAAGTAAATTTAAGCTAAATTAATAATAATTCACTTAGTGTGGAGGTCTACTGATACGGGAGTTGTTCAAACTATTGAATATATTGAATACTGAATATTTTATTTATGTACGATTATTGTGTATTAAATTATGTGAAAAATTAATCTGGAATTAAAACCTGGCAATATTTTACTCACTATTCAATTTCGAAATCAAAAGATTAATGTTTCTCCCGTTAATGGAAATGTTCAGAATGTACGTTTTTACAATCCCACTGATCCATTTGTTTGCCCAAATCTATGAACGTGACAAGTGTAATATACGAGTCCTGATGGTTGAAGAAATATTCGAAGTTTACCGGATATTTGTCTTCTCCATGCATGTTTGCTCTACTCTCACGGGAAAGCGTAAGACAACAATATAACTCCAGCGCTTCAGCCAGACTTCGTGTCTATACGATACGTTCAGCTTGATTCCTAAACAGATTACCATTTTTTGCAGTCACATTATTGATTGGATGGTAAGTAGAAACCCATATTGAAGTATAAAAAAATTATGCACATCATATGTGAAATAGTACTATGAAGCTTGAAGTTATAATACTACTACCAGAGAAGAGAGGTTTAAGAAGTAGGACTAAGTTTCAATTGTAACCAAAAATGGGATATTTCGATGTGATTAGATTAGATTAGATTATTGAAATGGTGGCCATACTACAAGGTAGGTATTTTAAGCCAAGTATGAATGAGAATTGAGTGTAGGATGATTGTGGCGCGATCTTGTAGTCTTGTTACTGACTAAGGCTGACATGTTCCTTGTGACCCCTCCAATGTTGTTGTGCGATCAGATAGTTGAGTGACCTACCTAGGAAGGTATTTCTTAATCCAAGTATGAATGAGATATGAGTGTAAGACGACTGTGGTGCGATCTTGTAGTTCTTGTTACTAACTAAGGCTGTCAAGTTACTTAGACAGGGTTTTTAATCAATACCCCAACAGTCAATGGCACATCTTAGGGTCTAATTATCTGGTCTATGTTTTTTATATTTTTATTGTGAACATTTTCCATCACGATTTTAAATAAAAGTAAGTTTCACGACGTTTCGGAATCTGGAATCTGATCCCGTCTTCAGGCGAACTAATATCTAAAACATAACACAGGAAATGTGTGTGTGTGTGTGTGTGTGTTTTCTTGGATTCTTCGTGACGAGAAGGCTTGTTATATTTCTTGTTTGTGTAATGTTTAGTTAATGTTTTGTTTGAAAGGTATTTTGACACCTTTGAACTTTTTTATTTTCAGCTTTATACCAGCTAATAGTCTGGACTATGTATTAATTGTGTTATGTTTTAGATATTAGTTCGCCTGAGGACGGGATCAGATTCCAGATCCCGAATCTTCGTGAAACTTCAAATCGTGAAGGAAAATGTCCGCAATAAAAATCTAATTAACATAAATCCACCATCACGAATAAGGATTTTCAAACAAATAACTGGTCTCATTACGAGGATGGTCTTTGTGGATGGACGTAATATTCAATGTGTAAATTCACTCCAGAAAATCGTATTGTAAGAGTGTTAGACTTTTACAGATTCAGTCTATCTGATGGCAGTGTATGGATCGCGGAAAGAAATCAATAAAGTTTCAATATGCGCGGGAGAGAGTGGAGAGTGATGTACGTTTTGTGATTTGTTTGCACGTGGTGACGGTTTATGGCTTCAGCATGCGGAGTGAACTGAATGCTCTTTCCTGTTACGAGATGGAAACTGTAGTTAATTGAATAAGATTTATTGAGTGAGTAACATAACCTTGGCATTTTACTCCCACTTTGGAGGGTTTGTTGAACAACTATTAGGAAGGTTGAGGACTGCGTAAGAGAAAGATATATTCATGGAAATATAAACCTGGAAATTTTAAACAAATAGATACAAAATAAACTAAATTCTCAGGTTAATTTTTAACGAATTTCCTATGGAAAAGTGAGCTTTCCACATGACTTATTCATGGTGACAGTTAAGCCTGGGACCGTGATAGAAGTTCATAGTTCAACCCCCTGAACACGTTTTGAGGAATCATTCAAAATTCTATATATATAAGCACAACTGAGCCGGTCATTTAATTCAGTGAACTCACTTGATCACACAATAAATAAAAAGTGTGTATTTACTTACCTGTGCGAAATTGGTAAGATCATGGATATGTCTAAATGGAATGTTTTCAGTTCATCTAAACAGCTGTTCTTATTCCTTGACATTAAAAATTAGCCTCAGCAGAGCTGAGACATAGCCATGTCAAAATAAAAAGATTGCCATATTAAAAACTCGATTTTTATAGCTCATTACTTTATTTTGATAGGTTGTGGATCATTTTAAAATAAACGAAAACCGTCTCCAAAAAATATAGAATAATGAAAATAAGCTGTACCATTGTGAGAACTCTAGTTTATACTGATTTTGAAAAAAATATTCATCTTCTAATATGTATATAGTAATTGTAATGAAAATAAAGTTATTTTTCGTTGTTATGTTGGTGGCGCTGCGTCCGGTTGAGTAGCGAGACTATGTCCGTTTTGTTTGTTTGTTTTTGTTTATGTTAGTTCAGTTTACTTCTGTTGTTTTTGATGTGTTCTAGTGTAAAATATGGTTGTTCAGAAGTGTGAATTTAATAAAAATTTATTAACAAAAATTCTGTACTATTATTTACCCTAAGGGAATACAAGTTTCTACGTAGATGTGCCACAATAAAACCTTGTTTAGAGCAATAGAAATACATAAAGTTTTTAAACTTCTCTTTTAAACTATATAAAGTTTCTGGATTTTAAATACCCCACGTTTCAAGTTACTAATAAACTAGTACTTTTTCAGTTTGGAACAAAAGCAGAAACATCTTAGTTTAGGATGAAGTAAAAGCTCACGTCTGCCAACACTACTTAATTTATTTACACTTTTAAACTTTTGCACTCTTACACATTTACACTTATATTGTAGTTGTATACAAACGGTGTATGTAAACAAAAGGTGTTAAAATTTTCCTCTTAGCCCGGTAGAATCTGTTATATCTTTTTATTCAAATATACTGTGTTTTGTGTTTTAATTTAAATAACCATATGTTGTTACGGTAATATTATTCCTTGTTTCCAGCAATTTTGTGAGTTCTAAAATAGATTGTACAAGAATAAAATGTTTTCATAATTATATTTTACAATTCATTCAATAAAAACTAAATAGTTCAAACATATTAAACTATTGAATTTGAAAACTCTATGTTGAATTATTAACTTATAATAATTACTATTAAAATGGGACAACAAATCTATGTTAGTAGAAGGAAATTAATATCTCTGACTTTGAGGTGTATTGACCCACTTTGACATGACTTGAAGCATTCATTGTAGAGGAAGGATTGTCTATGTCACATCACTTATCAAAGCGGAAATCAATCTCTCAAACTCCAAAACAAAAAGTCAAAGTGTTGAATAGTTTAGAGTTTGGTATTCTTTCAAACACAAATCTGTAATAAAAATTAAAACAAAAGTATGTATGTTTGCTTTATTAATGACCAGAATTATATTAAAAATGCTCTTTAACTATCTGATAAAATTGATAAGTTTGAGCACTATACCGAAAACCATAGTCTTCATTCAGGAAGGATGGCTTTTAGAATGTAGGTAATTAAACGTTTTGAAATAAACATATCAGTAAACATAAACATTCTTTATTACATTCACAAAAAATAATTTATGTTTTAGAAATGCTGATTTATGTTAATCACGATTAGTCAAGTGTTATAACATATCTCTAAATATAAAATTTTTGTATTCTCTATGCTGATGTATTCCATTATGCGTTGAAAATCCGATCGCCATGAAATTTTAGGAAGTTGCTCTAAATTTGTCCGGAATTAGTGAAAAAATATTTTTAAAATAATTCATTTTGGCGTTAAATTTCTAATGTTAACCTTATGAGAGTAAGTTTGTTTACAAATATTTTCATTTATTTCTTAGCTACAGCTGATTGGTTTACTTTCCATTAGCAAAATGTATACTATCCAATGCATCTGAATCATTCATTAATGAAAAATTATGAAGTAATTATGTGCTGTACAAGATGAACAGTCTTATTCAGCACGTTAATATTTTACAGTTTTGGGGGATTATGTATTTTTATTTTTATTTTCTGTCTGATTAAAAGTCACGTGTTTATATGATAATTACAATGTTTATATATATTATGTTTATTATAATAATCAGCTGTTGTATATCTTTCCTATAAAAGCCGTGTTACAGTTAGGTTTGGTTTGGGTTTGGATTGGATTTGAAAATTGTGAATAATTCCACTCAGATTTATTTGTTTTATGTGAATGTTATTAATAAGTATTATCGTTTCAGTATTGTTATTCACTATGCCGCGACCCAGAATATATAACCTTTCACAATGAAGCCGTATTGCTATTCGACTTCAGAACATGGCCAATCTTAAAGTTAACACGTATTTACTGTCAGGCATTACGAAGTTCGCCGGGTCAGCTAGTCTGTAATAAAAATTAAAACTAAAACCGATGTATGTAAATAGGAAAATCTTTTATTTAAGGAACCAGAATTAATAATTAAAAATACCATCTTTAACTATCTGATAAAATTGATAAGTTTGAGGACTATACCGAAAACCATAGTCTACTATTCCTAAGGAGGTAAGGATAGTCTTTTAATTAAATGTAGGTAATTTAAAAACGTTTTAGTCTAAAATAAACGATATCAGTAAACATAAACAAAATTTCCGAGAAATAAGGAATATATCTATGCTGTAGTATTCTCCATAAGGAACACATTTGGCGCTCTCAGACAACGTACTGCCCTTACCACGGACAGTAAAGATTTTCACTAAAACCGTTAATCGTAGATGGATCAAAAATGATATGTTTACTGTATTGAGGTGGTATTATTGCTCGTGATTAAGTTATTTTATAAAACTAGCTAACCCGGCGAACTTCGTAACGCCTAACAGTAAGTAATGTTAACATTAAGATTGGCCATGTTCTGAAGCAAAACAGCTTCGTCGTGAAAGATAATATATTCTGGGTCGCGGCATAGTGAATAACAATACTGAAACGATAAGACATTTTAATAACATTCCCACAAAACAAACAATTCTGAGTGGATTGAATCACAATTTTCTACTCCAACCTAAACCCAAACCAAACCTAACTGTAATACGGCTTTTATAGGAAAGATATACAACAGGTGATTATTATTATAAACGTAGTATATATAAATATTGTAATTATTTTTTTATTTGGCCAACAAATAAACACGTAACTTTTAATCAAGAGAATAAAACTATAAATACATAATCCCCAAAACCGTAAACTATTAACGTGGCTAATAAGGATGTTCATTTTGTACAGCACGTATTTACTTCAGTTTCACATTAATGAATGATTCAGATGGCATTGGATAGTAAAGCATATTGCTAATGGAAAGTAAACCAATCAGCTGTAGCTAAGAAATCAAATGTTTTCATTGTAGACAATTTGTAAACAAACTTACTCTCCATAAGGTTAACATTAGAAATTTAAAACGCCATAAAATGGAAACTTATAGGGTTTTTTAAACTATTTTTTCACTAAAACCTTCCCGGACACATTTAGAGCAACTTCCTAAAATTTCATGGCGATCGGATGAGTAGTTTGGCACCGCATAAAGGACATACACACAGACATACATACATACATACATTCAATTATATATATAGAGATAGGGGGCGATAACAATATGCATTTATGATGCTGTGAAAGCATTTTAATGAAACGTTTCAGTTGTACTAGTAATGAGGCAGAAGCAGTGACGTCAGTATTTTAGCTAAACAACCACAAACAGACAGCGTAACAAACACCAATAATTACTCTGATCACATTTAAATTATTCGAGTACTTGTGAATCACTCTGAAATGCCAGAGGGATAAAATGTGATACTGTATTACATATTGTCGTAATCGCACATTTAATATTTTTTTAATTACTAAACAAAATCGGTTGCATTAATTTTTTTCTCGTTAGCTTTTCAGTTATAATTTCCAAGTTTTTTCCTAGTTTGTTTATTATATTTGGGGAATCGTGTTCGAAATAGAATTTATTTATACTTTACACGATTGATTTACATTTTGTTTTACAATTCAAGCCCCGTTAGAACGTTCGAAAACCGATCTTAATTATAATAATTATTTAACGAGAAACAATTACTATTTCCACCATATTATCTTTTGAAATGGTGACCTAGGTAGGAATTATAAGCCAAAGTATTTTTAGTAGGTATTTTGGCTGGGACGTTGGCGTCGTCTGTAATCCAGCTACTTGGAGGTCACGAATTGTGGAATTGTGGTCTGTGGGTGTAGTGTTCTCTTATGTGGATTAACAACCGCACTATTGAATACTACGTAAAAAAATCCTCATAATTAGACTAGTTTGTAATTCAGAGGCCATGGTTCGGATTCCACGTTCAACTGTAGGCCCATTAGATATGTCATTGACTGATAACGGGATATTAAGTACAGGCCTGTCTAAGAAACATGTCAGCCTTAGTCAGTAATAGAACTACAAGCTCGCGCCACAATCATCTTACACTCATTTCTAAATCATACTTGGCTTAAAATACCTACCTTGGTAGGTCACCATTTCAGTCAATTAATAAAGTATTGTTGACTTGTTAAGAAGGAAGTAGTGTGTACAGATTATTATTATACGAATTATACAGTTTTTAGTAATACATTTCACCACCAGGTTTGCTCAAAACAGCGTTGAGATTGAAAACCAACATATACGCACATGTTTTCTTTTCATTATCAAGTGAAGCCGACAAACAAATTTTTTTACTTGTTGTTAGGTTTTGTTTAGATTTCACACAATACAGAATGTTGCTGTTGCTTTTTTCTCTCTCAATCAGAAAAACGTGTTAAGATTAGATATTCCAAAAATAACAGTCTTTTTACATAGAAAAATCTGCTAGAAAACTGTAATACTAATCACACAATACAGGCCGTTGCTGTATTGTGTGATTTTTAATTTTTTTAATAATAAACAGGATTGTTTTTTATATATTTATTGTTGTGTATTCCATTTCAAATTTAATATTCACATTATAGACAGGTTAACGTCTATCGGGTCATCTAGTGTATAATAAAATATTTCTGTAACTAACCTGTGTTAAGGTCCTCACCACGAACACCAGGACTGTGTGAAGTCCAGATGAGTAGAAACCAGATCACTGCTATCATGCTCCTAAAACAAACCGAAAGCAATTATATACAACGACAAATACTTTAGCTTTATGTACAGACTAGAATGGTGACGAGTCCTGTAATCCAGTTTGTAACTGTTGTCCAAGCTGTTAGAGGTCTCGAATAGAGGGTAGTTATGAGCGAGGGGCGGTAGATGTGATATTCTCTTGTGTAGATCTAATTAGATTAGATTAAATTGTTGAAATAGCAAACCATACCAAAGGGTAGGTATTATTAGCCAAGTATGAATGAGAATTGAGTGTAGGATGATTGTGGCGTGATCTTGTAGTCTTGTTACTGACTAATGCTGACATTTTCCTTAGACAGGACTGTTAATTAATACTTATACTTTATTTTTAACTGAAATGGTGACCTACCCAGGTAGGTATTTTAAGCCAAGTATGAATGAGAAATGAATGTAGGATGATTGTGGCATGATCTTGTAGTTTTGTTACTGACTAAGGCTGACATGTTCCTTAGACAGGACTGTTAATTAATAGCCCAACAGCCGATGGCAACTAAGGGACCTACAGTTTAACGTGGAATCCAAATCACTGCCTCTGAATTACGAAGGATGGTATTTACGGATTAACGTAGTATTCAATAGTGCGGACGTTAATCCACACAAGAGATCAAGACACCCACCGACCATCGCTTACAACTATCCACAATTCGTGACCTACAAGTAGCTGGATTACAGGACCATCCCAGTCATGTCTGCGCTATTGTATACTTCGTTCATCCGCAATTGCCATCCTCATTATTTTGACCAGATTCTAATTTAGATACATAATTGTGGTACTTATTCCACGTTAAACTGTAATAATGCTGTTAAATGCCATTTGAAGTTGGGCTATCGTTAACAGTCCTAAGGTACAATTGTTACAACTAATATTACGGGAAAATTGTGGGAATATACTACAAGAAAAAAATGTTTGTATTAACTTCCCTGTGGGAAATAGGTTAGATCATGGATATGTCTGCGGAATGTTTTCAGTTCATCTAAACAGCTGTTCTTATTTTTATGCAGTATAGTAAAAAATCGATGCAATAGCTCTTGTAGTTTCTATGGAAACCTGTTTAACTCTTTCAACTTACAAATCACTAACACCCCCCCCAAGAGCTAAGACATATCCATGTCAAAAGATTAACCTAGATTCCCCAACATTCAATCGTATTCATTGGATGCAGATGTTTATGAGAAAATACCAGACGCAAAGTGAGAAAATCTGTCAAAGCTCAACTTTCAATGTTTAATTTAACAACTACGTAGAGAGAACTTTTGAAAGGCATTGATCGTTTTACATACGGGTGAGTATGGAACTTTAGTAATAAAAGTTTTATAACAAAAAATCTTATTTAACATCATGATATTAAATAGTTTGCTTTCTAACACTACCTTAAACAGCACGTACATTGGACTGGCTTATGGCTAGTTAACAATATACTAATATTAATCAATTTCATACACATGCTCACGTCTAATTAGCAAATTTCCCAAAGGGAAGAAGCTACAACCTAATGGCAAGACCTACGCCCGGGACTATGTTAATTTTTCATTTTTAAGTGTACATACAAACCAAAAAATTATTTATTAAAATTAGCTACATAATATGTAAAATGTTTTAAATTATATATTAATATTTATTTTATATCGTATGTATAAATGTGTCCGTGAACACGATAACTCTCGTAAAAATAGTCAAATCAAAGACCAAATTCGTTGGAGACGTGTATTCATACATGTACTCGGACGAGTTCGTAATCCAGATATATCGGTCAATCGGAACGGATAGTTTAGGGGGGTGTTGTACCCCAAAATTTGAGGTTTTGGATTTTTATGTGTACCTTTAAATATTTTACATTTTTTCTATTAGAATCAGCTAAAAGATACACAATTCAGTACTTCAAAGTTTTGCCCTATCTCCAATGGTTATTATGGGGGATAAGAAAAAATTATTGTTTAATTTATTAACAATTATGATACTTTTGAATAAGTATATTTAAAACATGTGATAGATATATCCTATATAATTAAAATCATCTGTTGATGTATATTCCATAAAAAGTTTATTAACATCAACTTCAGCCTGCATCTCTTTTCTTTTTAATTTAGGAAATAGGTAAACTCATTTATGATACTTGATAAAATTAGTGTTTTAATTAATTTTTAGGTTCATTATTATTGATGTTTTACTCACAGCAACAAAACTTATACTCTTTTATTTTAAGATTACAGCAGTAATTTTTTTTTTTTATTTATCAAACTTGTCATATATTATTGATTTGGAAATTCGCAGGTATGCTGCGACGTGGGTATTTTGTTGTTGTACTACATGATAAATTCCTTTAAAACATTAATTCAACGGCGTGATTTAATCAAATGAATTTGTGAATAGTAACATACAAGCAATACAATCATATAACACTGGAGTGCCTGACGGGAACAGAGTCTATCCGTCTGTCCGTACGGACTCCACCCTTTGACCTTTGTCTATTGTCATGTTGGAGGGTTTAATTCAATCTTGTACATACTGTTGAGCTTGTATTTCCTAATTTTTCAAAATATTTTCCAAATTTCAACTTTCAATTATGATTGTCATCAATCGTTTTATGACGTGTGTTTTATATTCAAGAATATTTCAGTCTTATTTATAAGATAAAACGAACATTTATATTTTTTCGTAATATCAGTAAGCCCGTACTATTTTTGTGTTGAAATCAAGATGCTTAAAATTGTGAGAAATTCTAAGTTATAAACCTAAAATACTAAACAAATAAGCAAAAGGAAGTAATAAATTCTCAGTTGAAGTATAGAGCTTTACCTAATTTATTATATTTAATTAATTAGTTAAATTGTAATTATATTCGCTTCATTAGGAAAATTTCATAATTGATTAAGATGTCATTTTAATCTATATAAATAAAATTAGAGTGTTGTGTGTACATTGCTCAGAGTTATTCATTTACTAATTATTCTTACGTTTCGTGCGTTAGAGAAGTCGAAACAAGTCTTATCTCAATTTGAGTCTGTCTGTGGTGATCCAGGAGGAATTTTACGCTATCTTCTCCGAAAAAAATTGGAGAAATGATAACAATAAAACTTATTTCATGCATTCTCTACATTCCAGAGAAGGTCTTCAATGCTTGAAATTGTTCGCCGCCCCTTGAAAAGTAAATAACGAGCATTAAAAACCCCACTTTTTACGCGATATTAGCCACATTTTCCTTCAAGTTTTCAATGAATCAGCTGGTAATAATCAGCTGTCTTTGAAGTTTAATGATTTAAAAGAAAGAAAAACAAACAGCTGTCAAATTAAAATCGATATATTGATTTGTTTAGGAATTCAGGTTTACATTTTGGTATAATAATCTTTATTCTTTCACTTCATCCTACAACCCGAACAAAGGACGGGCTTACTGCAAGTATACTATAATATTGAAATAGGTTTAAAATCAACTATCAATGTAAATATCATGTATTTGTCTTCCCTTTGAGAAATACCATAGGTCATGGATATGTCTAAAGGGAATGTTTCCAGTTTATCTAACAGCTGTCCAGCTGACGTCACCGTTTCAAATTTTGGTTTGAATAATTACTAATGATCCCCCCCAAGCTAAGACATATCCATGTCAACAAAATAATATTTTAATTTGACAGCATCTTGTTATTTCTTTATATTTTATAAATCACTCTTATTGATCACATGTTCTGTAAAACTTATAAATATACGTCTAAAATTGCCCATACACGGTGCATGGGTCAGTTTTAATTCAACCAAAACCTTTTCTCCTAGAGGTATAAAATAATGGAAATAAGTTTCAGAACATACTGTGGGTGCTCTTGTTTGTATAGAGAAACGTTACAAAATGTTTGTATTTACTTCCCTGTGGGAAATAGGTTAGATCATGGATATGTTTAAAGTGAATGTTTTCAGTTCATCTATACAGCTGTTCTTATTCTTTTATATTTAAAATTCAATACAATAGTTCTGGTGGTTTCTATGGAAACCTGTTACATGTTTTCCATCTTAAAAATCACCCCCCCCAGAGCTAAGACATATCCATGTCAAAAACTGTAGTTTCGTGTAACAAAAATGCAGAAAGGCAGACAGAATATATTGACATAAGACCCATTATGACCTTTTTGGGGTTGTAACAAATAAATATAACCAAAAATAGTATACGAGTAATATCAAACCAATATCAAGATGTAACTCTAATTTAATTTACATAGACATCGATATTAAACCTCAAATACAAATATAACCGTCGCATGAGAGACATCCTCAGCGGATTTTCTCATTTTCCACCCTATTCAAGGATTTTTTAGAAAATACTTAGCTAAAGTGCCAAAATTCTATGATATTATAACATGATGTTTCATTTTCTTTAAAAAAAAAACTCTTAATGTGTGGTGATGATTTAGAAACAAAGCCTAAAAAAGATCATACACCTTTGAATGCGACGATCAAGTTTGGTGGAGAATATTTTTCACCACATGACGTCAAGTTTAAACATTGTTTACATTATACAAATCTGCCAGATTGGAGAGTAAGCCTGAGTGACACCTCAATTAACTTAGACATCCTATAAGCGTTGAAGTGACGGGTCATACTGTCTCTATAAAATATAAACAATATAAATATTACTATTAGAATTTTGTTGTAAGTTAAGTAAATATTTTACCATAGCATGTTTTAATAATAGATTTAATTTGATAACTGATCTTAACGAAAATAAGTTTCATAAATGCGGTTGCTTTCGTTAAGATATTGTTTAGAGATACAGAGAGACTGGCAGAAATTAAGATAAGACTAAGATTTTCTGTGATAAAAAAGTAAATAAAAAGTAAAAATATCATAATTCCAAACAATGTTCAGACTCTAATTGACTTTGATGGTGGCATGTCCTGTAAGCCAGCTAATTGGAGGATATTCACTGTTGTGGATTAACGTCCGCGCTATTGAATACTTAGTCCATCCGCAAATACCATACTCATAAATAGATATCAGTTCGTCATTCAGTGGCAGTGGTTCGGACTCCACGTTAATGTAGATCTCTTAGACATGCCATTGACTGTTGGGCTATTAATTAACGGTCCTGTTTGAGGAACATGTTAGGCTTAGTTAGTAACAAGACTACAAGATCGCGCCACAATTATATTACACTCATTTCTCATTTATACTTGGCTTTAAATACTTGGACAGGTGACATTTTAATGACAAAATAACTATCTAAAACCCTAGTTTTATTTATGTAAGTCCGTATGTAAAAAATATTTTTTTAAATAGTAATATAAGAAATTTGTCACGGCAGTCTGTCACAATATGTCAGACTCGAGCCCAATCCGAAAACCACGACTTGTCGTGTTGATGTTCCATCAAAGAAACGTCGACAACTTCAATATTCCTTGAAGTTTTAACGAGGAATACTTCCCTCGTAAAATAGGACTAATAATTTACATCAAACTTCGTAAAGTCGGTTGGGGTTTTGAAATGAAATTATTCTCAAATCCCACAGTGTGTTTTGATGGTAGAATCACTTCAACTTTTAAACTTTCAGCTAATAATTTTGAGTGGGTTGATTTGCTTTTAGTATTACAGTTTCTGAGAAAATAGTTTTGGTTGACTTTGGAGCCAGTTGTAAGAACCCCACACGGTGTTTTCACTGCATAATATCCAAAAAGCCCACACTTTTATAAAATAAACAGTTCAGTGTACTAGCACACACTTCCTTCCTTTAGTAAACTTAACAAGTATACTTTCAAAGGGATACCCAAATAAAAATTTAAAACAATATTTGCTTTCCAAGGTTTATGAAAAACAAAATGAAGGAAGAAATTGATTTATAAGAACTCCCTAAACAATAACAGTGAGCGCTCTTACAACGTACTTGGGTAGGTAACCGGTTCAGTTAAGAGTATTAAAAGTATTAAAGCATTAAGTGCGTTAGACGAGGTACGTTTCTTTAGTTTTTAAGGCGTTTTATGTCAATAAATTTGGTAATGTTGTGCGTCCCTAAAACCGAAAAAATTGGCATCGAAAGTCATATAACAGCACACATTGACAAATAAATGGCATGTATAACATTTTTTGTCTTTCACATTTTTTATGTTCTAGGGGTAAGCCACCTTGAAAAAAAAACAAAAATTAAAAAATGGTCTGGAGATACAACCAAAATTCAACCGTGTACTGAATTTTATAAAAATCGGACAATCAGTATGATCTCGGGGTTTGTACACAGACAGACAAACTGACAGACTGATAGACTGAAAGACTGAAAAACTGACAGACTGACAGATCGACAGACCGACAGACTTACAGACTTACAGACTGACGGACTGACATATAGAAAGAGAGGCATCAGTCTAAAACCACTTTTTTGGATCCAGGGAGCCTCAAATCGGATTTATACTATACTTCCTCGATCTACTATCGTTAAGTGGGAGAAAGTAAAAGTTAGTGAAATGAGTAGGCGAGTAAGTAAAAGCCATCCTCTTTTACTGTACGAAACTCACTCTACCGTCGGTTTAAATAAACAACCAGCGGCGCTATCATAGGGGCAACTCTGTTATTTCTCAAAGTCTGTTCAAGTTTGCGATCGTTTCACTGTGCAAAGTGCACCTGCTATCCCCCGATATTTTACTACCATCATTCCGATACATCCTGTATTTTGTTATCAGTGGTAGTTTATTTTAATTCTATTTACTTGTGTTACTCGCCGCGCGTTGCAGCGATGGACAAAACAGATTTATTAGGTTTAGGTTCGCTGGCAAATATGAAACATAGTATAATTAATTATTGTTACCTTTCTGAGTTTGTAGCCACTTCAGGTATTTTAAGTCAAAGTATTTGTAAGATATGAATGTGTTCATGTGGATTTGAAACTTGAAAACATGTATGAAAAATTGAGTGAAACTATTTCATCTTACACCAGGGTACCTTTGATCATTTTACAGTTAAAAGTTACATTTTAAAGTTTATCTCTATCTCCAACGGTTACCGAGATATAAAAAAATCTAAACATAGTACGTTGTATTTTGAGGCTCCAATGTTAATCTTATGGAGGATAAGGAAAAATTAATATTTCACTTATTAACCAATATTTTTGGATAAAAATTTATATTTAGCTTTATGTGGTTGAGGTTTATCCATTTATGCTTAAAAATCATAGTTTGTGTGTTTATCATGGCAGCAAACCTGCATACTCTTTTCCCATGTTAATCATATGGAGAATAGGCAAACTCCTTTATTTATGGACAAATGTTGATGGAAGTTGGTATAAATGTTAAAATAAAAATTATTCATGGTAGAAATGACTACTTTCAGTGTTTCTCACAGCAGATAACCTGCACACTCTTTCCCATGTTAATCTTATGGATAATAGGCAAATAATTCTCATGTTTATGGACAGATTTTTATAAAACTTGTCATATTTTATCATTATTATTATATTATTGATTTGAAAATTCGCTGAGTACGCAGGTCTGCTGCGACGGGGGTATTAAAACATAATTGACACAATCTGTACTGAGAAAATTTCTCTTTCGTAATTACGAGATAGATGCTCGTAGATAGCATTAAGTACTATTTAATGCTTGCTTTTTTGGCTTTCTCAATGGTTCAAATAAAAACAGCTGAAGTTTAATACCTTAAGAGTTCAGACAAAATGTTGTGATCCAAAACAAAATTATTTCCCCATAAGAAAACATGAGAACTTTGAAGGTGTATAGGGTAAATATTTATGAGAAAATCGTCACAAAAACTATTAGACTTTCATATTATAGGCCTAAAGAACAATTATACCAAATTTCAGCCTCCTACGTAATTGGGAAGTGGGAGAATTAGTGATTCATGAGTGAGAACTTTGACGTTTATAGATACAGATATTTTAAGAATCAGAAATACATTTTATGAAAATTTTATTGAATCTACGTGCCACAAAAGCCTACATGTGGCTTGTCTGCAGCTTACTTTTAAACACCAATCAAAGTACACAGTTTTATATTTATCAGTCAGTCCATTTGTACCTCTAACCTTTATCTCTCAACTCCAGCATTTACACATTTTATTTATTTGATTGTGTTTTGATTTTTTAACAATTTTTATTTTATTCATAACCTATTAATACCTAAACTAATTTAATTAATAACAGAAATTTTTACAAAAGGTACAGCAATTGATATATTTATAATACAACATAACAGCAGTATTACTTGAGAGAAAAGAACAAAACAAAACAGCAATGAATGTTGGAGCAAGCCACCACAATGTATGACACGCCTGCATACGCCAGCGGCAATATGCATGCAGCACTCATTTTGCATCTGCAGTTTCAAGGCGCTATACTACTCTTCACAGTAGTTGAAATGCCAATTTTGTAGAAATATTTTATTCGTCACGTTTTTATTACTAAGCAAAAAATACTCCATTTCTTAAATAAATGGTATCAGTGGCCTGATACATACTTTTTAAGTAAGTAAATTTAAAAACGAAAATCTGTAATATAGCTACCTATCATATTCTTTAAAGTTAATCAAAATAGCATTTAAAAATTTTTATTGTTTCAAAAATAATCATACGTTTTCTGAAGAAAAAAAAACAAGAGACACAAAGTCTCCCCCCTCGATAATATAAAGCTTTTTGAGTGGATTTTGTTGGGCGATTTTACCTTACGCTTCATACTAAGTTTCATTGAAAACGGTTGGAAAATAAGGAAGAAAATGATTTTGTAATATTCTCCATAAGAATAGCATTGGGCACTTGTCTATAATGTACCGTAAAATTAACTTTTCTCTGGAACCGTTAGTCCTAGACAAATAATTCAGAATACTAATTTGTTTAGTTTTTAAAGCTGGTTTCAACGGTGATAGTCAAATTATACTTTACCATAATTGTTTTTGCTAAATTTTAAACATTGAAACATTTTTACGTATAAAAAAACATAAAAACATTTCACATATTAACTTTTTGGATGAAACTTATGGTATTTACTTTCATGCTGATAAGATCTATGCTTAAATCCTTTATGCTTAAAAATCCTCGTTTATGTGTTTATCATAGCAGCTAACCTGCATACCATTTTCCCATGTTAATCGTATAGAAAATAGGTAAACTCCTTTATTATGCACAGATGTTTATGAACCTTGGTATTAAAAGGCCAAAATAAAAAGTATTTGTACTAGAAATGCATACATTTAAATGTTCCTCACAGCAGCAAACCTGCATACTCTTTTAGCTGTTAATCTTATGGAGAATCGGCAAATAACTCTCATATTTATCGACAGATATCGACAAAACTTGTCATATATTATTATATTGATGATTTGGAAATTTGTATGAGTACGCAGGTCTGCTGCGATGGGGGTATTTTTCATTACATTTATTTGTTTTTATTTGACTTAATTCGTTTAAAGAACGGACAGACAATAATTATATAACATTTACAAAAAACGGTACTACAATTAATTTGTCATGTACATGAAACCAATCTGCAACGCACCGAGAGAAGAAAATCAATTTCTTGAAACATAATATTGTTGAGGGCAGATATACTCTGAGGAATCCGTCTGATGAAAGCTTTCATTTCAAAGCTCCAGGTTGGTTGGAAGATAATGAATGTTTCCATTAGGACATGGACTCATCCGTGGTATTTCCAAAGGTAAACGTCTATAGCGACTATTTAATCAAATATAAATCACCCAAAATCTTATAAAAAATACCTATGATAATTTTCTGAATAATGATAAATTTATAACCATGAAAATTTTCATCTGCCGTGTCAAAAGTGTAACATCTGAAAAACTATTTGTTGGAGTATAATGTTTCTAAGGATACAATTAAATATATTTGTGATTTATTTTTTAAGTTTATTACATGTTTTAGATTAGATTCCATACAATGTAGGTATTTTAAGCCAAGTATGATTGAGGATTGAGTGTAGGATGTTTGGGGCGCAATCTTGTAGTCTTGTTACTGACTAATGCTGGCATGTTCCTTAGACAGGACTGTTAATTAATATCCCAACAGCCGATGGCAACTAAGGGGCCTAAAGTTTAACATGGAATACAAATCACGGCCTCTGAATTACGAATTTGTCTAATTATGAGGATGATCTTTGCGGATTAACGTAGTATTCAATAGTGCGGACGTTAATCCACACATAATTCACTGACCATCGCTCACAACTATCCACAATTCGTGACCTCCAGGTAGCTGGATTATAGGACGTCACCACCGTCCCAGTCAGTGTTGTATAAATTATTAAATTTCACTTATAGTTTTAAATATTTTAATTCAACCTAATATATTATTAGCTTCATATAGTCAATTTATAGCAAAGAATGCTGAGCATTCTCAATTTCCTTACTTTTAATGATGGAAAACTTACTTACCCAACCTTATGGAGTATACGTAGATTAATGTACACTAATTTCCTTATTAGCGAACTGCTTATAAGAAAGATCTTACTGAAGGTAAAAACGCCAACCGGTACTTTCAGTGTTCCTCACAGCAGCAAACCTGCATACTCTTTACCATATTAATCTTAAGGAGAATTGGCAAATAACTCTCATATTTTATCAACTGATATTGATAAAACTTGTCATATGTTATCATTATTATTATTATATTAGTGATTTGTAAATTCGCTGAGTACGCAGGTATGCTGCGACGGGAGTACTAACAACAGATACTGTGAAAACATTTGGTGTGTAGCTAAACCTTTGCATAAGTTTTGTTTGTATCATAAAAATGATTCCTAAATTTTTGAGGGTTTGCTCAGTACGCAGGTATGCTGCTACTGGGCTGTTTGATAAAATGGAAAACAAATCGGGGAGGTGTTTGATAAAGACTAGGATACATGGATTATTGTCATTGGAAAAATAGAAAAAATCTAATGGAATCAGTTGAAAGAAGGCAGATTTTTAACCCTTAAAAACATAGAAGGAGTACTTTTGTTTAATGTCAAGGAAGCTTAAGGAAATGCATTTTAGAATACAAAGAAATTATAAACAAAAGACTAGAATCAACAAAAGAGCACAAGATGGATGATTGCTCATTTTCTAAACAGAGCAAAAACCTTCACAGATGGCGCAGTTATGAAGAATTTGCTTCATTTTAAAGTAGATGAGGTGGTTTAATTAACTTCAAAATGTCAACGACTGTTTTGTAGGTAGTTTTTTTCACTTTACTGACGTGAATTCAATTTTATTGATGTAGCCAAAGAAAAATACTCAATGTTTAAATGTTAAGTGTAGATTAAAAACGTTAAAATTGTAACAAAATTTAAAATATACTAGCAGTAAGTCCGTTCTTTGTACGGGTTGTAGGATTCAGTAAAAGAAGAAAGATTATCACACCAAAATATAAACCTGAAGTTCTAAATAAATAAGTACAAATGAAATAAATAAATACCCGGGTTTATTATTTAGCATTACTTTACAATTAACATTTTTACATTTTTATACATTTATTAAAATTAGTTATTCGTTAAAATAACTTGTTATTATGGAATGGTTTCGAAATGGGTTTAAAATTACGAAACAATATATAATAACTAATATTGATTTTAATTTGACAGCTATTCGCAGTCTAATACCGCGTAAAGAGTGGGGTTTTAAATGCTCATTATTTACTTTTCAAGGGACAGCAGACATTTTTGAGCAACGAAAAACCTTCTCTGGAATGTAGAGAATGCATGAAATAAGTTTCATTGTCACCAGTTTTCCGTTTTTTCGGAGAAGGCGTCGTAAAATTCCTGCTGGAGCGTTACATACAGCAGACACAAATTGAGATAAGACTTGTTTCGGCTTCTCTAACGCATGAAACGTAAAAATAACTAAAAAACTAATAACGCTGAGCAATTTACAGACAAAACTCTAATTTTATTTACATAAATAAATAGTTAAATATAACTTTAAAATGTTCAATTTGACAATTTGGGGTTTTTCTAAAGTCCAAAAACCAGGCCACAGGTAATTTTTAGTCGATTTGCAAAATTTGAATATTCTGTCCCAGGTGAATTTTGTAGAATTACGTGTGGAACAGACTCAATGTGATTTAGATTGTAGTTTCAGCACAAAGGGAATGTGTTTTTTTTATTTGAAACAACCTTTCATCAATATATGCATGACTGAATCTTAATTAAAAAAAAGTCGTACTACTTCTGCCCATAGAGATTGTACTAGAATGTTTTTGTAGCCATTTGAGAGGTTTTAAATGTAATATAACAAATAATATATAATTTTATTCCCTCATTTTTTGTTAAGTGTGTGGTAACTACCTACTCATGGAGAAGGTTTATGGATTATCAATTTTGTTGTAGCTCAATTGGATTTCTTCCTAGAAGCCCAAAAATGATCCCATACTATGGAACCAGAACTTTGTTTACATTATGAATATTTTTCTTTTCAATAGCTGATTTATTTACTATATCTGTTAGTTGAAGAAATACTCGACAGATTGAATCACTTACATTTTGTTTACGTTATCTATTTTGTTTACATTTTAGTTTTAAGGTTATGCGAGTAACTAAACAGTTTACATTTTTTAACTGTGACTTCTTCTTGCACATTTTTCTACTGTGTTACGTTATTTTAGTTTATAATGGTATAACATTTCACACGCACATTCCCTACACCGCAATTAACTGTATTCTAATTACTAGAAGAACTGCTGACAACTAGTATAATAATAAAACAATAATAAAACTTGCTCAAGTAGATTAGATTAGATTAGATTACCATATTGAAATGGTGACCTACCCAGGTAGGTATTTTAAGCCAAGTATGAATGAGAAATGATTGTAGGATGATTGTGGCGCGATCTTGTAGTCTTGTTACTGACTAAGGCTGAGATGTTCCTTAGACAGGACTGTTAATTAATAGCCCAACAGCAGATGGCAACTAAGGGACCTACAGTTTAACGTGAATCCGAACCACGGCCTCTGAATTACGAATTGGTCTAATTATGAGGATTGTATTTGCGGATTAACGTAGTATTCAATAGTGCGGACGTTAATCCACACAAGAGAACACTACACCCACCGACCATCGCTCATAACTATCCACAATTCGTGACCTCCAAGTAGCTGGATTACAGGACGTCGCCACCGTCCCAGTCAAAGAAAATGACCAGATAAATTAATTCAAGAAGCCATGTATAGCTGAAAAAGAGATTTTAATGAGACAGGAAATGGATACAATTATTGGTGTAAGTTTGAAGTGTGTTAGCAAACAAATAACGAAATATATTAGTGTCTTAAACCTCTTAAAAGGGGGTGGAAAGTATTTTTAAACCAGTAGGTTCTCTTTGCTACTCAAAAAATACATCAATTTAAAAATTTCAAGATAAAGATTGCTGTTTGTGATTGATAGCTGTAATGTACGCAGCTAAAACTATTCGAAATTGAGAGCGCAATGCGCGCCTGTCAAGGAAAACAAATCACCTTTGAAGGCGGCAGTTGTAGTATTGATGGTTGAATAATCTATATACACAAATCCGGCATTGGCATCTCGTATTACCGATGTATAAATTTTATCAAGTGAAAACATTCCATACAACTAATTCGGTGACTGGTTCAGGAACGTTTCCTTTTGATCTCTTTGATCGTTGATGACTTTGATCGTTGATCGTACTATGAGTTTTAACAAACAGAATTATTGCGAAAACATTTTTTAGTATGTTTAAAACCTTTTTACACATTCAGTTGACTGAGACGGTGGCGTCGTCCTGTAATCCAGCTACTTGGAGGTCACGAATTGTGGATAGTTGTGGGCGATGGTCGGTGGGTGTAGTGTTCTCTTGTGTGGATTAACGTCCGCGCTATTGGATACTACGTTAATCCACAAAGACCATCCTCATAATTGGACCAGTACGTAATTCAGAGGCAGTGTTTTAGATTCCACGTTTATAGGTCCCTTAGATGGCTGTTGGGCTATTAATTAACAGTTCTGTCTAAGGAACATGTCAGTCTTAGTCAGTAACAAGACTACAAGATCGTGCCACAATCACTCATACTTTGTATACAGGATATTATATTATTATTGAAATTAACATTACAAACTTGATCACTTGAGGCTGATGGTTAAAAATGAAAATGGCTATATGTAGAAATTGTAAGTAAAGAAAGTATTATTTAATGTATTTAATTGAAATTTAAATGTATAAAACTATTATCAATCAGTTTAAGTATTATGTCAAATGTTTTAAAGGTCATTTTTTAATGTAGAAAGTTTATAATTGAGGAAATAATGGAGATTAATTATGTTGCCACATGTTTGATTTTGTATAACTTCTTTTAGATAATTTTTGGGATCTTAAATCTAAGATGATTAGTAATATTATTTCTAATCCTTTAGTATTATTTGAATTCTGTTGTTTGCAGACATAAAACCGCTTTTTTCTTAAGATTATTCATTCTTCTTGTAGCCAATACCTACTTGAAATACTTACTTTCGAACGACATTTCAAAAGGTAATCTAATCGCGTGAGCTAACATTGACACAACTGTACTGTAAAGTTAATTTGAATGGTCAGAGGACATTTCATGATTGGTGATAGCTATAGCTCGAAGGTGGGGGGAGTATTGTTGATGGTTGGCCAACCTGCAGCCACAGTGACGGTGCGCACCAATATTGACATGCCATTGTCAACCACTGCCTTTATTGGCCACATTCTCACCAACAATCAAGCTAAATCTCTTGATTGGCCTGTTATGTTATACCACATTTAAACACCTGTTTGTTTAAAAATAATTGGTGATGGTGGATTTATGTTATTTAGATTTTTATTACGGACATTTTCTATCACGATTTTAAGTATAATAAAGTTTCACACGTTTCGGGATCAGGAATCTGACCCCGTCATCAGACGAGAAAGTACCTAAAACATTACCCGATTAGTACATAATCCGGAAAAATACCATTCACTCAAAATAGTGACAGTTAAAAACAGTTTGTAAGTGAATAGTATTTTTTGTAAGGTTTTTAACTGCTTTAACCTTTTCGTTTTGTCTTAGGTACTATCTTGTCTGAGGACGGGATCAGATTACATATCTTAAAACGTCATAAAACTTGGTTTTACTTAAAATCGTAATGGAAAGTCCGTAAACAATCTAAATATAATTTATTTAACATCGATAAATAATTCCTTTGTAATAGTTGTAAGAAACTCAATGTTAAGACGAAAGATACTTTTATTATGACTAAACATTATATAAAATCAAAAGAAGTAAATAACGAAATAAATAAATCTCAGCTCAGTTATTTATTGTTAGATTGTTTTGTTAAAACTAACATAAGATTTTAATATAATTAAATTTTGAAATGAATTTTATGTAAATTATGAATAAAACAAACTAGAAAATCTTTATCATAATGGTGTTGGTTATTTATTCAATATCTACTGGACTTTTCAAACGCGTCTGTGTTTTTAACAACACAACGTTTCTGGAGGTGGAGAAACCCTCCCGTTTTCAAGTGATTATTTAATAACTTTTTCGTAGTGCTCCAACTCTCGTTCTGAGCGCACACTATCTTCTGTCACCTCACTAACTCGGTGGCTGAGTTATCAATATAGTTTTTGTATTGCGCATGATAAATAAGTATAGTATTATTGACAACGTGATACAGTTAGTATCTGTAACTTAAACTTCCAATTTTCAATGTAAATAATTAAAAAATCACTTGAAAACGGGGGGAGTTTCTCCACTTCCAGAAATGTTGTGTAGTTAAAACACAGACGCGTTGGAAAGTTCTCCAACTTTTCAAAACTTTTCTAGTTTATACATCTTAAAAATAAACAAAAATTTCACAACTTTAAAGAATCCACACAAAAACTCAGAATAGATTTTATAATCACGTAGAATATCTGAACCTATGTCGACTTAATTTGAGAGTTGTGCATAGGTTTAAAAGTGTTTTCACTCTAATTACGTCTCTATAGCCACTAATGGAAGAAGCGGACATTATAAACTGGAAAGAACTAAGAATCAACTTGGTAAAGGCAGCGAAACAATTTCCAATCAATCATTGTTAGCTAATGCCAAAGTTTCCATCCTCAGCTTTTCATGGCATGCACAGTGACAAAGTTTTAACTGCAAGACATACGATGAAGTTTATATTACCTATTAACGCTGTAACTGTAGATATTAAAGCTGGTTGTGGTGATAAACTTTTAATTATAAAATCATTAACTCTCCCCTTTCTTACATTATTATTATTACTTTTCCCCCACACCCAGTTTGACACACCAGACACACCCAGTTTGGTATTTTAAGCCAAGTATGAATGAAAAATGGGTGTAAGATGATTGTGGTGTGATCTTGTAGTCTTGTCACTGACATTTTCTTGATTGTAAGTATTACAATGAATACGTAAGTTTACTGCCATAAGAAACATTAAATTTGGGAGTTTTATGGACGTATTGATAAAACTTAACTAGATGGACTTGCATACAAAATTTTGGAAGAATATTTAATTAAATAAGTCAGTTATTGGTTTTTAGCTATTCTCCATAAGATTAACTGTACATGTGAGATCAGCTGTTTATTATTTTCGCTTCTGAAAAAGAAATGTTTTAGGAGGGTAGAGTTGTCAAAAATGGTTACAAACGAATTTAATGAAAATTAGACCAGTCTACACTTCAGTAGATTCCCTCCACTCACACGCACACACACACACACACACACACACACACAAGTGGGGGAGAAAGTAAAAACATATTTTACGAATAATAAAATACCCAATAGGCTCTTCTTTGGAGGATTATTTTTAGTGTTATAATACTCATCTTATAGTATAATATAGAAAAAAGGTAAATTACCTAAGTACATAATTTGATTTATTATTCTGAAGTGATAAATTTCATTTTAAAATTTGATGAATTCTCTCCGCTGTTACACTGATGTTTACAAATTGGGAGGACGAGTATAATAATTAATCTATGTCATAATTAAAAGGATTTGACGGACGATGATCAAAGAGAAACTCACCCATTACACAGTGTAAAAGACAGACAGGTAGCTTTAAAACTTGTTGAAACAACCTTTATATTTACCACCGAATAATTCAAATAAAACACTCGGTTTGTTTTTCATCCTTAATTTGTTAGTTACATATATACTAAAGGTAATGATGTTGGTTCAGTACGAGACATTATTTACAGTAAAATTGTTTTACACACACCGTTAAATCGTTGACATTTAAAAATAACACAAAATTAATAAACGGTATCAGTGGACTGACACATACTTTCTCCCTTAAGTAAATTTAAAAAGAAAATCTGTAATAAAACTATCATAATATAATAATTTACAATTAATAAAATAATAATAATCAAAATCGTTAGAGCCGTTTTAGAGAAATTTGGATATTTCACATTTTTTAAGGTCTTTTAGGGGTGAACTACCCTTAAAAATCAAAAATTAAAAAAAACACCTGGAGATACCGTAAATATATACTTACATGCCAAATTTCATCAAAATCGGACCAACGGGGTAACCTGTGGCACTGTACACATCTAAACACACACGCATGCACGCGCGCGCGCGCGCACACACGCACGCACACACACACACACATACACGGACGGACAGACATCATGTCCAAACCCACTTTTTTGGATTCAGGGGACCCCAGAACGGATATATCCATCCTCAACTCAAATTCGAAAATTTTGACGAAAACAATAATTTCTCCACATACTACTAGAAGAGAAAGTAAAAAGTTACAAAGTGTAAAGTTTGAAATGTTACATTTTCTACCTCAGCAAACTCAATCTCGTCAAATCACTTCGTGGAGCTGTGTAATCAATTTGTATGACTGTGACTTTCTAATATGCTACAAAGGTCTCAGAACTAGTGTTTGAGATTATATTCAGACATACTGGGACGGTAGCGTGTCCTGTAATCCAGCTATTCAGACGTTACGAATTATGGATAGTTGTAAGCGATGGTCGGTGGGTGTAGTGTTCTCTTGTGTGGATTAACGTATGCACTATTGAATACTAAGTTCATCTGCAAAGACCATCCTCATAATTAGACCAGTTCGTAATTCAGAGGCAAAAGCAGTTCGGATCCCTTAGATACATCTGCTGTTCGGCTATTAATTAACAGTTTGGTCCAACAAACATGTCAGCCTTAGTCCGTACCAAGATTAAAAGATCACGTAATAATCATATTCACTAATTTCTTCTTCATACTTGGCTGAAAATACTTACCTGGGTAGGTCAAGATTTTAATCAAAGCCCAAAGTATAAAGATTATGGTCTTATGCTTGATGAACATGAAACCCCTAATTATATTCTAAATTATTAAAATTAAATTATCAATTATTAGTAAGAATTACTCCATAATTTTTTTACCCTTACTGGGCGGCTGACTAATTTTCTCGCAGCACAGTAAGGTCGCACGGCGCGGTAAACGAGTTTACTCGCGATCAATCATTTTCCCACATTTACTGCGCTGTAGTTCGCGCAACAACCGATAGAGTGCACGGTGACGTTGCTTTTGCCTCTATGCACTCTCAAAACCAATATGGCGGCTTTGTTGGAATATTTAATGACTGAAATCCGTTGCTAGGAGACTTTGGCCAGTATTCGTTTGCTCCCGTACTGCGGCTTACGCTTATAGACGCATTACGGCTAGCTGTTTTCACTTACGCGAACCTTTGTTGACATTTTTGTCGATGTATTTTTATTTCCATTGTGTTTTAGCAAAAAATAGCGTATGTTGTGTAAATGTTTTTAATGTATAGGGTTTATTAACTGAAATGGCTCACCCAGACGAAAAATAATTTTTTAATAACTAAAAATAGTCTTAAAATTAATCAAATTTCTGTTTTCTACTTTATTCAAGTTACTAAAATCCAAATAGTACATTGGAAAAATGTTATTTTGATTTTTTTTCACTAAATGAGCATGTACCGTGATTTTCAGTAGTTTTTGAGGATTAACACTGAAAAGCGTTTTACCCAATTATTTTCAAAATTATTTCAGTTTTATATCTCATAATAGTTCAAGGAAAACGCTTTTCTTCTCCAATATTACGCATACTTAAAGTGGGTTACTGTGTTCAGAGGTTTTGTTACTGGTTTTAGCTTTTATAGTTTATCGCTACCAATCAAGAATATTTACAACAGTACCCAGTTTGAGACAGCACTGAAAAACTTGTAACTACGTAGGATGGCTTCACACTGCTTGCTCAACGTTATTCATATTTTATACGATCGGTTTTGTATGAATGTTGAATGATGTATATTTTAATGAATATTTTTATTTTAACTCCACTTCCATATTTTTTGTACTTATTGTCATTAGGATAAGTGTAAGAAAGAACCATTTGGTCTTTACTACCTCGTATTTTATTTCAAACTAGCAGTGAGTTTGTCCTTTGTACGGGTTGTAGGATTCAATTTAAAGCAAACATATTATCATAACAAAATTTAAACCTAAAACACATAGTACAAAGAAAATAAATCAATACCCAGCTTTATTATTTAGCATTACTTGACAATTCAACCATTATTTTAATTAGTTAAAGGAGCTTTTTTAATATAGTATGATTTTGAAATGGGTTTAAGATCAATGACCAATATGAATTGACTAACATTGATTTGAGAGCTGTGTGTTTTTCTTTCAATTAAAACTTTAAACTACAAAGACAGCTAATCATTACCAGTAGGTGGTTCATTGATAATAAAAAGCATATCTATCACGTAAAAAGTGGGATTTTAAATGCTCGTGATTTACTTTTTAAGGGTCGGCGAACAATTTTAATCATTTAAAAACCTTCTCTAGAATGTATAGAATGCATGAAATAAGTTTAATTGTTATTAGTTTTCCCAATGTTCAGAGAACACGGTGTAAAATGCCCCCTGAAACGTGACAGATACAAATTGAGATAAGACTTGTTTCGGCTTCTCTAACGCACGAAACGTAAAAATAACGAAAAAATTAATAACTTTGAGCAATGTACAGACAAAGCACTAATTTTATTTATACAGTTGATCTAGAATGGCTTAAATCACACCATCCGTATTCCGTATGTTTAAAAAACAAATAAAAGTCCAAGGGATTTACGAGAGTCATAAAATGTTTCAACGTCATATAACAGATGGTGTTAATCCTCCACTTACGAGATAACATCAATGGGCTTCTGCTCTAACGGTTACTGCTGTAGAACACCACCGAGATGTTGTTTAGATTTTTATTGCTTAGGTTGTCCATTACGATTTTAAATGAAACAAAGTTTCACGACATTTCGGAATCTGAAGTCTGATCCCGTCCTCAGGTGTGCTAAAACAAAAAAGATTAGATTCGATCATTGAAATGGCAACCATACTACAATGTAGGTATTGCCAAGAATGAATGAGGATTGAGTGTAAAATGATTGTGGCACGATCTTGTAGTCTTGTTACTGACTAAGGCTGACATGTTCTTTAGACAGAACTGTTAATTAATAATAATCTAAGAAATTTACTTTAAATGGATTTTCTACGCAGATTTTTTAAATACACGAATAGTAAAAAATGAGTGATTTACACACGTTTGTATAATTATTTTTTAACAGAACAATTAATACCATTATAGATTCTAAAACAAAAATTAGATTTTTACCTAAGTAGACAGATAATTTGTAATATGAACATTACAAGGAATTATAAATTTTATATAAAAATCTTGTAATATATTACAATAATAAATTAAAAAAAAAAGATAGATCACAAAATTTTATAATTTAATAAAATACATTTATTAAAACAATTTTATAATTGCATAAAGAACAATAAACAGATTTTAAATTAATGAACATTTTAATGAAAATAGTCTAAAACTTAATACTATTTTAATAAATCAAGAACATTGTTTGCAATAAAACTTAAAACTTACACTTTTAGTTATAAACCTTTTTTAAAAAAAGATGGCCTTTTATTTAGATGTTAACTCGAGCCCTGAGGGCGAGGCTTGGTGTGATCATCCTAACACTCATCCACTCCTTTGTTCCCCGAACAATGTGAGCCGTTTTACCCAAACAATTGAGCGTAAACTTCGTTTTGTACTGAGATTGTGGTGAGAACTATATTCTTTGATTTTCCTCTTAATTTTAAGAGTTAGTTTATTTTTCATTGATTTTTCTGTATGAAAATAAAGCTATTACCGATGTCCCCTTCGTCCTGGGAATATGACCAATTTTTTTTCTTTTTAGGACCCTATAGGATATGTAAATTAAGAAAATGAAACTCTAAAAATAAAAATAATAAATGCACTTTTCAAAACAATATTGAATACACCTGTAAATGAAAATTTATAGACTTAAGTATACAATCACTCTAACCAAATTTGGGTTTAGAAGGAATTCTCTTTGCCAAAATGTGGGTTTAGCACTGTTGCATTATGGTGAATTTTGGTAATACGAAGGAATTAAATATTTATTAATCAAACAAAATTGGAATAAGCTCAAAACACAAACAATTTAGTACTTTAAAATCTTTATTACAATTATAATTTAGAATCGTTTTTCTTTGTCAAGCAGTTACTAAGATATAAAATTTTGTAATAAAATTTGAATATTTAAATTTTGTTATAAAATGTAAATCTTACGGAGAAAGGGTAAAAATTTACAGCGCGCTTATGGTTTAAATAGCGTGTTCAGCTTTACAAAGCTATGTTCTAAAAATGTGTGATGAAAAATATACATTTTTTGTTCCTCTAGGCAGCAAACTGATTTAATTACATCAGTTTTTTATTCTTATGGAGGGACTTCATTCGTGAATTGTATTACTACTATATCTTAAAAAAATCTAAATTTTAATTTGTATAACTTCCTTATATAGAGTAAATATAATTAAGAATGGTATTTGTTATGTCAAGTAGTTGCTAAATCAAAGGAAATTCGCTGTTACAGGTGCATTTTAAAAATTATTATTTAAAAAATCTATGTATACATCGAATCCTATGGAGATTCACAATCACTCAACTCATAGATATAAAAGAAATACATTGCAAAGCACAAAATTATCCGCAGTTATTTATTTTAAATTACTAACAACAGTTTCAATAGGCTAATAAAAAGAGTCCACGATACACATATTACGATAAAGTCGTCCTTGCCATGTTTTTTCCAAAGATAAAGTTTATAGTTGAAAGCGTAAAAATGACATTAAAGGTAAACACAGTTTATGCTGTAGCGTGTTATCTAATAATTTGATATGGAAATGAACGTCCCACCAACTGTGATGGTAATTAATCTATAAAAAAACTGAGGACAGATAACCATGTTAGTTATTTAGTTACTGAAATGGCAACCTACCCAGGTAGGTATTTTAAGCCAAGTATGAATGAGAAATATTTATACAAATTTCTGCCGACAGAATTTAACAGACAACTTTTGTAATTTTTGGCCTAATGACGTCAGACTACGAAATCGATTCCAATTAAAACATTTTGTATATATTTAGTTTTATAATTACAATATAATGTAAATATATTAATAGTGTTAAGACCTTGAGTTTTTACTTATTCTATGTTAATTAATAGAAAAACATAGTATATCCATGCCACAATTCGGGAGTCCGATAGATTAATTAGATCATTGAAATACCATGCCAATGTAGGTATTTTAAGAAGTATAATAATTATAATACTCTTGTAGCGTTACTGACTAACTTACATCAAACACGACTGATAATATGTCAACAGTAATGGCATATTGCTACAGTTATGGAGTCCGAACCACTGCTTCTGAATTACGAACTGGTCCTTTGCGGACGAATGTAGCTCTCAATAGTGCGGACGTTAATACACGCCAGAATACCACATACACCAACCATCATAACTATCCACAATTCGTGACCTCCACCAAGTAGCTGGATTACAGGACACGTCATCGTCTCAGCTTACATCGTGGATATGTCTAGGGAGAGCTGCTTCTTGGGACCTAGCTGCTGTATTTAGAGACATAAAGATTATAATAATTATTATAATTGTTATTATTCTGTTTAACACGTTTATTGGGGGACACCCCATAAAACGTATAGCCGCTTCAAGTTTATAAAACTTAAAAATAACAAATTTTAAGTGTGAAATATTTTCAATAAGCATTGTACCTTCTCTATTAACTTAATTTCTTATGGAATTTAACGTAACATTCTAGTGTGTCAGGGATTTGTTTACAAAATATTTAACATATTATGACTACCATAAAAACCAGTCAAAAGATCAATAAAGTATTTTTCTTTGCTATTTTGCGTATCACAAACTGCTAGCACCCCAAAAACCACTTACAAAATTTAAATTCTCGTCTTTTAAACGCGGCCAAAAAAATTGGCGTTTTTAACACTGACAAAAACAGTTTGGCAACGAGTCCAGGCAATCTAATGTAACTCATCGTGGCTTACGTCCACAAACGACTCGGTAAAAAGTGTTTTATGAACCCCGACTGCAACGTTTGTGCATCTCTTGTTTTGTCTGTCCAGGGTGTTTCTTCAGTTCTAGTCAAAAACCTGCTAAAGTTGCCTGTGTAGATTTACGGAATAGTACTTGAACCCACGATAAATACATTTCGTTTGGAAAACTTTAGTTTAAAAAGAATCAATAACTTTATTCACCATTAAATAACATAATTGTTACATCAGGTTTCGTCAATTAAAACTAAAATAAAACTACCACGGTAAATGGAACATGTAACATGAATAGCAACTGTTTTTTAGTCTTCATGACGAGTGGACGTGTATTGTTTCTCGTGTGCGAGATTTTTAACGATTGGTATTGTTTGTAGTTTTTTTACTGATTTAAACTATTTTTTCAGCTTTATAGCGGCTTAGTCCGGATTGTGTCTTCGTGTACTAACTCACCTGAAGACGGATCGTATTCAAGATCCCGAAACGTCGTGAAAACCTTTTAAATTAAAATCATGATGGAACATATTCGTAATAAAAAGGCTTGTTTTTACATTCCTGTTGGAAATAGGTTAGATAATGCATATGTCTAAAGGTAATGTTTTCACTTCATGTAAACAGCTGTTCTTATTCTTTTAAACGCGGCCAAAAAAATTGGCGTTTTTAACACTGACAAAAACAGTTTGGCAACGAGTCCAGGCAATCTACTGTAACTCATCGTGGCTTACGTCCACAAACGACTCGGTAAAAAGTGTTTTATGAACCCCGACTGCAACGTTTGTGCATCTCTTGTTTTGTCTGTCCAGGGTGTTTCTTCAGTTCTAGTCAAAAACCTGCTAAAGTTGCCTGTGTAGATTTACGGAATAGTACTTGAACCCACGATAAATACATCTCGTTTGGAAAACTTGAGTTTAAAAAGAATCAATAACTTTATTCACCATTAAATAACATAATTGTTACATCAGGTTTCGTCAATTAAAACTAAAATAAAACTACCACGGTAAATGGAACATGTAACATGAATAGCAACTGTTTTTGAGTCTTCGTGACAGTGGACGGGTTTTTGTTTCTCGTGTGCGAGATTGTTAAAGAATTGGTATTGTTTGTAGTTTTTTTACTGATTTAAACTATTTTTTCAGCTTTATAGCGGCTTAGTCCGGATTGTGTCTTCGTGTACTAACTCACCTGAAGACGGGATCGTATTCAAGATCCCGAAACGTCGTGAAAACCTTTTAAATTAAAATCATGATGGAACATATTCGTAATAAAAATGTTAGTTTTTACATTCCTGTTGGAAATAGGTTAGATAATGCATATGTCTAAAGGTAATGTTTTCACTTCATGTAAACAGCTGTTCTTATTCTTTTACATTAAAAAATCAACACAATAGCTCAGCTCTGGGGGTTTCTATGGAAACCTGTTACATATTTTCCATCTTACAAATCGCTAACTCCCCCGCCAGAGCTAAGACATGTCCATGTCAAAATCTAAATAACACGAATAGCTCAGTTTCACACATACTTATGCAACTTTGTGAAATTAAATCAGCCATATCACTAAATCGGATATTACACAACAAAGTAACAGTGAACAAGAACTGACAGACTTTTACACGTTAAAAATCTATTAATTACAAATTTTATACCAGTATTAATAACAAAAAAGCTCTAGTTATTTAGGGAAGTCAACATAGAATAATTTTTTACTTCATATAAGCATTATTTCAAAAAAATTTTGATTTTATTCTTGAAGCTATAAAATCTTTTGATCGATTTGGATTTTTTTGTCTAATTTTATTAAATACATATTTAGCTTTAATTTAAGACCTTGTTTAATAAATTCTGATCACGAGAAACAATTTTATAGCCTTTTTTGTAAAACTCTGTATTGCTTGATCCGTACCTAAGGTCAGACTTTATACACTTCTCCTGAAAAATGAGTTTCTTTTTTACAAATGAGCACCTTTTTCCTCAGGAACTATAGGAGATATCTCAATAAATTTTTAAGAATTCTTATCCTCAAGTACTAAGCTTTAAGCCGAGTGTTTTTAATATGTGTTTTGTTAATTTGTCATGTAACATTTTATATAAACATGGTAGAAAAAGTGAAAATAAGGTTTCATGAATTCTGTAAAACCCTAAACTCTGTTCTACAATTCTAAATTTAATTTTTATAAATATATAGTTTTCAGCGTCTTAAATCATTAATATAAATTCTAAAAATACCACCCTCGTACAGACGAATTATCCGCCCTATTGGGGTGTTTTATATCCAAAGAGTGAGGTTTAATCATTGAGTTTGAAGTTGTTCTCCGACACAAGCAGAGGGCGCGAAGCCGAATATTCTTAAATCAGCTGTTTTCCTGCAGTTGACGCATTTCACTATGGCCTATTCAGCATATGCGTTGAATCGAAAATACACCGGCATTTCTCAATGCAGTACGAACATGAAAATTGCACATTTTATAGCCCATTTACATAGCAACTGCGTATAAGAGAATACAGTACAAAGTCATAAATTGAAATTTGAATCTTGAAAGAAAGTGACACGATTATGGCAGCAACTTTGCATGAGTGTGACTGCCTCTAGTAATGTTCTTTGCCTGCCTGCACAGATTATTATTTGGTTGATATTGTTTCCTGATACTATTTGTAAGTTTTTTCTGACTTAGAAATTTTTGTTTCAGCTTTACACCGGTTTAGTTCGGATTTTGTACGAATCTTTTTATGTTTTAGGTATTGCTTATACCTGTTTTCAGATTAATTATTTTAATCTTAGTGATATGTTTTCAGTTTTCATATTTGTGTTTTTGTATTTTAAATTTTGTTTCACAACTTTACTTTTTTAGGTTTAATTCGCTGATATAAAATATTATCGAATTATATGTATTTAGATGTTAAAAAGGTTGAGTGTATACATGTGAACTTGAAACATTAAAACATATCAAAAATAGAGACAGGCTATATTATCTCACACCAGAGCACCTTTGATGATTTTACAGCCTGGTAAATACACAAAATCAAATACTCAATAATAATACACAATATCAACCATTTATATATTTCAGATAGCAAAAGGAAAATATAAAAATATAGGCCTACAACAGCTGATTATTATAATAAACCTAATATGAATGAACATTTGATTGTTAATCATAATACATGCTTCCCAAAAATCCATGTAATATTAAAGTGATGATTAAAACTTTTCATTTTGTTATATATTTGTTTCATAGTTTGAAATTAATGAAAGATTAAGATGGCACTGGATAGTAAACTAATTACTAATTATTTACATTATTTGAACAAATTATAGTTTAAGAAACTTTCAAATTTAATATTTAAATACTCAAATATTTAATTACAGCTGTTAATTTTTGTAACGATTTTTTGTAACATTGTAACTATTATTTTTAATTTGGCCAACATACAAACTTTTGATTTTTAATCATAAAACATAATAGCCAAAATCTGTAATGAGAAAAATTATATTTACACAGTAATTGGATGACATTGTGTACTATTTCTTGCTTGCTTCTTTGGCTTTTTAAATGGATCAAATAAAAACAGCTGTTGTTTATACCTTACAACATATGTTGGAATCCAAAACAAAATTAATTCCCCATAAGATTAACATGGGAACTTTGAAGACGTTTAGAATAGAGGATTATGGAAAAATCGACACAAAAACTATTATACTTTCATATTTTAGGCCTAAATAACCAGTATATACCAAATTTCAGACTCCTAAGTAATTAGGAAGTGGGAGAATTAGTGATGAGTGAGTTAGGGCTTTGACGTTAAATACAGATATTATATTTTTGGTGTTGCATCTTATCGTCTTACTAGGTCAATAACGCTAAAACAAAAATGTATATGTAAGGATCAAAAGAAGAAGTGGTCACTCATTAGATATTTATATGTCAGGAAATAACCAAGGTGTACTTGCCTTCAGTACTCGTGCTCCCCCCCACTCCCCCACACACCAGGACCCGTCAATAACTAAAGCCAACAAACCCTGAATCAACTGTGATTTACTAACTAAAATCTGAATAGGAGGAACGGGGAAGTCAATAACTGAATAGTGCACTTGACCTTAATCTAGATTTTTAAAATTCTCTCCTTTCAAACTGCAAAGCTCATTCTTAACCTAAAACTCTCTAAACGAAAAAAGTTGTGTAGGGTGTGTTTTGCTTTGGGAACTTTTTTTAAACGTAACCAAACTTTTGTACCAACTAACAAATTTGTGTTTCTCTTGGTGTTACTTTCAGAAATTAGATAATAATGTTTGAAATTATTAAATGATGTATAGATAAACGTTAAAGTGTATTATAGTTTTATTAAAGATTATCATTTTTAAACTGACTTAAGGGAGAAAGTATGTGTCAGTCCACTGACACCTTTTATTGTATAAACATTTTCACGTGTTTCAAATGTTTTGATTGGGACCGGGGCGTTTCCTGAACAGTGGTTCGGACTTTACGTTAATCTGTAGGTCCCCTAGATATGTCAGCCGATGGCAACTATGTCGTGGAAATCGAACCACTGCCTCTGAATTACGAACTGGTATAATTATGAGGATGGTCTTTGTGGATTAAAGTAGTATTCAATAGTGCGGACGTTAATACATACAAGAGAACACTACACCCACCGACCATTGCTCACAACTATCCACAATTCGTGACCTCCAAGTAGCTGGATTACAGGACGTCGCCACCGACCCAGTCAAGACTATAAGATCGCGCCACAATCATCGTACACTCATTTATTGTTCAAATTTGGCTTAAAATACATACCAGGGTAGGCCGCCATTTCACTAACAAACTAACCAAAGAAACATTCACAGTATTGACAATTAATACAAGATTGTTAAAATGAATGGAACCGACAGTTACCCACGATTATTTGAATAATCTAATATTTCCGTTTCTTCATGGACCACCCTGTATGTTAACTGTTCGGTCACCTGTATCATTCAAAGTCTGGGTCGCTGTGAAGAGGCAAGCTCCATTTTCTGTTACATGCGTCATTGCACCTGAATGTGCCATCCCAGCAGATATTAGATTCACTTACAGTTTTCATGTATTATAAATTTTACTCTTATCCAAGGAGGCTACATAAAAAGGTTGACAAACAAATCTATTTTTAAATTTTCTGATTAAATGATAATTTAATTTTATAGCCAGTTAAAAATTTAAAGATGGAAAATTTTTCAAAATATTTTTACTTGTGGTATGAGGGGGTCTGAAACAATTTTGATGACTTTTTTGAATCACTTTATTATAATAAGCATAAGCTCATTGTTAGCAAATTTCCCATAGGAAATAAGCTATTGCCGTAGGTCTCATGGCAAGACTTCAGCCCGGGACCATGTTATTTTTTCGTTTTGAGTTGCCCTGAGGCCAAAACAATAATCGGTAAAAATTATATATGTATATGTGTCCGTGAACACGATAACTCTCGTAAAAATGGTCCGATCAAGACCAAATTTGGTAGAGACGTGTATTCCTACATTAACTTGAACGAGTTAGTAATCCAGACACATCGGTCAATTTGAAGGAGTATTTTGGGGGGTTTTCATACCTTTGGTTTGTTCACATGTAATTTTTAAAACTTCAAATTTTATATTTTACTATTAGAATCAACTAAAAACGATTCAATTCAATTTATGGTTTATTATAACAGCTAAACTGAATACTCTTTTCCCATGTTAATAATACAGAGCATACGCAAACTCATTTATTTATAGATGGATGATTATGAAACTTAGCATAAATAATCAAAATAAAAAGTTTTCATGCTAGAAATGCCTATTTTTAATGTTCCTCACAGCAGCAAACCTACATACTCTTTCCCATGTTAATCTTATAGAGAATAGGCAGATAACTCTCATATTTATCGACAGATATTGATAAAAATTGTCATATATTATTATTATATTATTGATTTGGAAATTCGCTGAGTACGCAGGTCTGCTGCGACAGGGGTATTTGTGTTTGTAAACGTGTTCATACAGGTAGGGTTTAATATTGTATATAATCGATTTTGGCTTGGAAACCTCATTAGCAAGCTATCCCCAGTTTAATTTAGGGTGATAAAGATTGAATTTAAAATTCATCACCTACCGGAAACAAGGTCCAAGCCTTCATATACCATGCAGTCTACTGTAAATTGCCCAGTACATAATTGCATACATCAGTATGTAATGTGTAAAATGTATATCGTGTATTTCACATTAGGGTTTGCTTAACAATATTGATTGTAATTTGAATTTAACAGTTGCTGAGTACAGAGAAAACGAGAAGACTCAATAGTATATCTTGTAATAAAGTTATATTTCCACTTTCAACTCAAAGTAAAAAATCTAAATTAAGTACGGTATCATTTAAATAAATTAAAGGTTTTTTAGTTCATACGGTTTTATCTCGTAACTGTTTCTCAGGCTATAAATTTTCATTAAATTTTTTTCTCTCTTCCACCTTCTCATCTCTTGATTTTTGACATGTCCTAAGGGGTTGTTAGTGATTTTTAAGATGGAAAATATGCAACAGGTTTCCATAGAAACTACCAGACCTATTGTATTGAATTTTTAATATAAAAGAATAAGACCAGCTGTTATATGAATTGAAAACATTCCCTTTAGACATATCCATGATATGACCTATTTCCCACAGGGAAGTAAATACAATCATTTTTGTCTAGGCCAACGCCCGGAACCGTATTACACATACACTTCAGGCTAGACCTAGAGGGTTGCGAATTATTCCTTGGTAAAAGGTCATGGGTGATTGGTGGGATTTGAACCCGGGACCTTGGGCACCAAAGTCCCTCGCTCTACCCCTAGACCAGCGTATTTTCCAATTTTCACAATTATACCAGTTCGTAATTCTGAGCCAGAATTGTGGTTTGGACTCCACGTTAAACTGTCCCTTAGACGCCATTGCTGTTTGGCTATTAATTAACAGTCCTGTCTTAGAAACATATCAGCCTTGGTCAGTAACAGCACTACAATTATGCGCCACAATCATCTTATATTCGTTTCTCATCTATACTTGGCTAAAGATACAAATATGTACCGTAAGTCACTAATTTGTTTGTTATCTATAATATTATAAAGAAGAGGTGGTTTCTGTATGTTTGTTTGTGGGTTTGTTGTGGCAAGTAAATGCGAAAAATACTGAACCGACCGGTTTGAAGTTTTACACAAAGGTAGATCTTAAACTCATGCAACACATAGGCATACTCATTTCCTTAAAATCCTCTCGGGCTACGCCCTGTGAACGTCCTAAGTTTCAATGTTTAAATTTTTAGAGAATGAAAACATAAAATTACTTGAATGTAACAGCTGTGAACACTAAAATTTGACAGTTCGGGAAGAAGAAGAAGAAAGAGCTGCCGTGACCGTCCTAGGTTTCAATGTTTACATTTTCTAATTACAACATCCGTTTGCACTATATTTTGACAGTTCGGGAAGAAGAAGAAGAATAAAGTTGATTTTTCAGATAAACTGCTGGATCGAAATTAGTAAAATTATTTGAAATAGTGGAATGGTAGATTTTAAGTTTTTTTCCGACGACTGTCTCTATTACATTAATCCTTATCCTCTCCCAATATTTGACAGATGTTACTTTGAAATGTTGTAGACACTCGTGTTTTGTCATTTTGTAAACAATGAAGAATTAATTAACAATAACTTAAATGTATCAGTAGAGCCTACACCTTTCAGCCTTTTTAACCCATGCGAAGAACGGGTACTTTGGCTAGTGTTATATACAGAAGCAGTAACAGAGAAATAATAATCATAATATATTTTTAACTATTACAGAATGTGTGATTTCCAAAAGTCATTTTATAAAAATAAATAACCCTCAGCTGTTAAATTAAAAGCAGTGTTATATTGTTTACAATGATCATTGGTTTTAAGCTCATTTCAAAATTGTACTAAGTAAACTTTTATCTTCATGTATAATGAATATTTATAAAAAGGTTAAAATTTAGTTTTGTTTGATTTATTTACTTGTGAAAAGTAAAAAAATGGAGCTGAGATTTTTTATTTCTTTAAGTTTTTTTAGGTTTATATTTTGTATGATAAAAAGTATCTTGTTTCTATAACAACCATACAACCCACACAAAGGGCGGCTTAATGCTGGAAATAATAATAATAGTAGTAACGAATGCCTTTAAAATACACACAAGTACCACCAATAAAAAGTACTAGATTGATCGTATTGGTTGGGTTTGGCTTAAAATACCTGAGTAGGTCGCCATCTCAGAAAGGCAAAGTAATGTGTCTCGATAAGAAATATGTTTCACACTTGGCGTGTCACATTGCTCAATTTGCTTAATCAATAGCTTTAATTACCATCTGGTCGATAACAGCACCATTGTTCCTAAGCTACGAACATTTGGTGCAGCCTGAAGCTTCATAAACCTTGTGTTGTTCCTCCTGGCCACAGATCCATCATGTTCCGTCTCATGGTTGTTGTTTTTTTATCTTCTGCACTAATTCAACTTACCGGTTAGAAACTTAAATACTTTTTAAATACTTTAATACTTTTACTGATATGATCTTGATCTTGATCTCTATGATCTTGTAGTCTTGTTACTGACTAAGGCTGACATGTTCCTTAGACAGAACTGGTAATTAATAGCCCAACAGACGATGGCAACAACTAAGGGACCTACAGTTTAACGTGGAATCCGAACCATTGCCTCTGAATTACGAATTGGTTTAGTTATGTGGATGGTCTTTGCAGATTAATGTAGTATTCATTAGTGTGGACGTTAATCCACACAAGAGAACACTACACCCACCGACCATCGCTCACAACTATCCACAATTCGTGACCTCCAAGTAAATGGATTACAGGACGACGCCACCGTCCCAGTCAACGCTCATAGCGTTTTCCATGAGGTACCGTACTGGTTATTCTTCCTAGAATTACATTTATGTCATTTTGTCATTTTTCAGTGGCTAACTGCACGGACAGTGAAACCGGTTTAACTTACAAGGCAGGAGAGTCTTGGAAACAGCAGAATGCCTGCAACGAGTTCACATGCCAGGGTGACGGACTGTACACTGCCACAGGGTGAGTATACAAGTACTCTATTCAATATCAAATCAAAGTCCAACCATTCTTCGATGATTCGAATCGGATGGTAAAAACTTGTAGTTCCCCCTTTTTGCTACTTTGGTGCGACCTAGCGCGGCTTCTCTCGAGGTGGTGGAAATTCATAGATTTCAGAGGCAGATCTACGCCAAACGGTCTCGTAAATTTCGGTCTTTCACCTACCTCACTCATTATAAATTAACTTGCAATATTTTTTTAATTCTTTTTATATACATATAAAAGAGAGTTTCAATACTCTGCCGACTAAATAGTGATTATTGTAGTTAGAATTACAACAATCGAGATCCGCCCTTCCTTAAAGCAGAAAACAAGAAATTTAAAAATGTTTTCCACTTGAATACCACCAGATAAGAAGTCTGTCGAGGGATGATGAGATCCTCATGAAAGAAAATTTAACAATGTGCAACACTTTTTTCACTCATCATAGCTTAAAGCTTATAAACATGTATGGTACATAATATAAAAAAGAACGAAGAAGAATACAAACACCATAAATTAAATTTGATCATCAGTAAATGAGTACAAAAACCAGAAGAGAAAGAATCAGGAAGATCAGAAAAATCAGAAAAAAGTTTAGCTGAAAAATATAACGATCCAATAGAAGGTTAGAATAGCAAGATTAGTATAGTTTTCGACATGTAAAGACGATGGAAAAGGGATGAATGGTCAGAGAAGGAAATTCGTCTCAAAATAAGAGGACCTAGATAGAAATGGGCAGACATAATAAAATAAGAACATACTCTGAGGAAGAATTGTACAGAAGGATAGGAAGGTGGAAGAGGTTTGCCAACTCACCCGAGAGACTGGAACTGCTCTACCGATGATGATGATAATGGTGGTGGTGGTGTATTTAATATTAATACAAAGTTTGAAGACTGAAAATGAAATAATTTTTTCGGTATACAATCCCAAATTGAGTTATTCCTAAAACTTAACACCGTTTTGAATAAGAGAAAATAGAGCATAATAAACCATTCATGTACTCTTATAAACAACGTCTCCAATTAATATCATTTGATAAATTGAGGTGTTAAGTCTCTTTATGAAGAAATTATGTGTAATATTTATGCAGGTTATATTTTAATGAATTTATAATCCCAAACATTTTGTGCTTTCTACGAATGACATACTTTCACTATCAAAACAAATTTCCAGCAGCCAGTCATCCTAATTCTGAATTGTTAAGAAATTTCATTAAGAGAGCTATTTACTATTTATCTTTAAAACCATTCATATTTGAGAAAGAGTTTGGTTAAAAAGTAGTGTTGCTGTACAAGCTGGAGGATTGGGATTGGATATTTTAAGGACCACAGATCTAACTACACGTGTATGAATGTTTCACTCTAGAACGTTACAATTGTCAGCTCAGCGCTCTAACCGGTCCAGCCACCAGTGCATAGGAGTAGAAAGCGCTTACTTGGCTATAAGACATACCCTAGTGGCAGTTTAGTGAACTGTAAGAGCAGGTTCGGTTGCTTGCCCCCAGAGGGCAACACGGTCACGAAGGTGATAAGTTCACTAAATTGACGACAGATGCCTCCACCTGCAACTTCTTGTTGAATTTGCAAATGCGTCGTGAATTACGACTCTACAATTTCTAGGGTTAAGGACCACCTTCCTAACTACTAACAATTTAACTAGACGTGTATGAATGTTTCAGATGCGCACAGTATGCCCTGTCTCCCGGATACTACATGGCGGAGGAAGATTTGTCGAAACCTTTCCCAGCTTGCTGTGCTCATCCGGAACCAATTGAAATAAAACCTTGTAAGGTGGAAAAACCATGTGGAGGAGACGGTGGCGATGATGGTCAGTGAAGTTGTCAAATAAAAACATAAACAGACATTTATTATAACTTCTAAAGTATGCCAGATAGTTTAAGTTATTTACACCTGCTCCCATCTTCCTAGGATTTGATATTCAGTGGTATAGAACGTGGATTAGTCGATTATAAGAATTGTTTAGTTGGAACACCTGCTTTCAAAGTAACCCAGATTGATTGAAAAGTAGAGCAATATGTTGCTCGCATTCACAAGTTCCCATCTATGCATCAAAGTATTAGGCTGTAGAATGACATTAAACTAAAATCAATTGAAGATCTTAAGAACATAATTACATTCCACAGTTACCCTTATTTACCCTTCCAAATGGCGATCAACATGCTCGTGTTGGTGGCAGTGAAAAGTGGTTATTAGCGTCTATTTATCATGATGATATTCAGCATTGCGTTAGTCAACAATTGCCGTCACTGTGCGGACATCTGCGAGCTAATGCCTGTACCATGCCTTGTCGAGTTCGTTGTTGTGCCGCTAGAGTATGCTTTGTATAGCCAAATAAGTGCTTTTTCTGACATTGGTTCTTTGGTGTAGTGGTTTAAAACGTTGTACTGACGAGTGCAAAGGTTGAAGCCAATCAAAAGGATGAGGGTTCGAATTTTGACTATGAGAAATCCCAATTTGGCTTGCAAATGTGTGGTACAGTGAAGGGAGGGTCCACTTAAAATAAACGGTGACCGGCTTGGGTGGAGGTTGACGGAATTTGTAGGTTTAATTATTGGGATTGCAGTACACACCTGTTTTGTAAATTGATTAAAAAGTTGACAAATTTGATGCTGATGGTCACAAGTTCCGATTCATGCATCAAAGTATCTTGTACTGCCGCTACAAGGACATCAAGTTCTCATCATTTGAAGTTCTTAAAAATATAATTAAATTCCATAGTTTAGCATAAAACATCACAATAACACAGACACAAATGCTAATGACGGTCAACACTTGATCAGTACTTGAAAGTACAGTTGATGCAGACACAAGTTAAATCTGAAGTTAATTCGATGCATAAACTAGTTTCCACCAGCATTAAATATGAATTACATTGTAAGCACAGTAAACAGACATTGTAAACTACTTCTTGGCATTATCCAATGATTTGGTGGCTAAAACTACGATATTAGATTGGTTTAATTATCATGAATATTGATAATTTGTTGATGTGTGATCATAGTCTGATATCAGGCCATTATGAAAGACTAATTAATTTTACTTGTTGCTTATGGTATTGTTGTAGATGTAGCTTATCATATTATTATTACCTTTCTGAAACGGCGACATAACCAGGTATGTATTTTAAGCCAATTATGGATGAGGCATAAGTGAAATATTGTGGCACAATGATGAAGTATTATTATTGAATAAGATTGACATGTTCTTTAAACAGGACTGTTAATTAATAGTTCAACAGCCAATGGCATCTAAGGGACCGATAGTAGCACGTGTGATCCAAACCACTTTTGCGTCTTAATTAACATATCGATCTGGGCTAATTATGTGGATTATCTTTGCGGACTTTAATACACACAAGAGAATATCACACCCACCGACCATCACTTATCCACGGTTCACGAAATCCAAGTAGCTGGTTTACAGGACATGCCACTTTGTTTTGAAATAATCTCACATAGTCTGCCAACATATTGCTTGCTATGATATCAGAATAAAAATCTAATCTTTACATTAAGAAAGAACCTAGCTAAAAGACTAATTTTTGGTGCAAGCTTCAAATTAAAAGTGTAATAAAATACCAAAACAAGAACAGAAGTTCGGACGGAAAGGAATGTCATGTCAAAAGAGAAAAGTGGGATTCAAAGTTTTTAATAACAAACTTGTACTTCAATCCGGTTAGAGTTTTGATAAGATACTTGGAACAGTTTAGAGTCGGTTGAGAAGAGAACTTCTTATTTTGAGTTAATTTGATGATTTTTAACAAGCTAATTTTTGGTTTATGAAGAACGGTTAAAATGAAGTTATCCTGTAAATAACATATATTATACTTGTGTTTTCGTTATTAGTTCAACAATCTTGTTGAGCAACAATGAAAATTGGTTAAGATTTTACATTTAAATAGAATATAGTTGAGAAATACACATAATTATTATTTAGTTCTCAGTTCCAGAGGATCAAACATTGTTATACGGTAGTATAAAATTAGTCGGTGAAATTTTTAATCTATGAAATCTAAAGCATCGTTTTTCGTTGTATCTTAAAATTTAAATCAATGAACATATGAGTCATAGAATCTTAACTAGCGTATTATAATGGGACATTATTAGGATAATGATTAAGAAGATAATAATTATGGTAATAGTTGTGGACATTTATGAAGGGGCGACCAGGACAATGATCATAGGAGATGATTGGAGTTATGATTAAGAGCATCAATATGTTAACAGTTGGAACTATACTAGGGGAATGACTAGGGCAGATGATAAGAGCAATTATTAAGAGCATCGATATGTTAATGGTTGGGACATTATTAGTGTGATATATCTAAGGGGTTGATTAGAATGTTAAGAGAATCATTATGATAATGGTTAGGAACGTTGATAGGGTAATGTTAAGAGAATCATTATGGTAATGTTTAGGAACCTTGTTATGGTAATGAAGAGGATCATTATGGTAATGGTTAGGAACGTTGATAGGGTAATAATAAGAGGATCATTATGGTAATGGTTAGGAATGTTACTAGGGTAATGTTAAGAGGATCATTATTGTAATGGTTAGGAACGTTGTTAGGGTAATGTTAAGAGGATCATTATGGTAATGGTTAAGAACGTTGATAGGGTAATGTTAAGAGGATCATTATGGTAATGGTTAGGAACGTTGATAGGGTAATGTTAAGAGGATCATTATGGTAATGGTTAGGAACGTTGATAGGGTAATGTTAAGAGGATCATTATGGTAATGGTTAGGAACGTTACTAGGGTTAAGAGGATCATTATGTTAATGGTTAGGAACGTTGATAGGGTAATGTTAAGAGGATCATTATGGTAATGGTTAGGAACGTTGATAGGGTAATGTTAAGAGGATCATTATGGTAATGGTTAGGAACGTTGATAGGGTAATGTTAAGAGGATCATTATGGTAATGGTTAGGAACGTTGATAGGGTAATGTTAAGAGGATCATTATGGTAATGGTTAGGAACGTTGATAGGGTAATGTTAAGAGGATCATTATGGTAATGGTTAGGAACGTTGATAGGGTAATGTTAAGAGGATCATTATGGTAATGGTTAGGAACGTTGATAGGGTAATGTTAAGAGGATCATTATGGTAATGGTTAGGAACGTTGATAGGGTAATGTTAAGAGGATCATTATGGTAATGGTTAGGAACGTTGATAGGGTAATGTTAAGAGGATCATTATGGTAATGGTTAGGAACGTTGATAGGGTAATGTTAAGAGGATCATTATGGTAATGGTTAGGAACGTTGATAGGGTAATGTTAAGAGGATCATTATGGTAATGGTTAGGAACGTTGATAGGGTAATGTTAAGAGGATCATTATGGTAATGGTTAGGAACGTTGATAGGGTAATGTTAAGAGGATCATTATGGTAATGGTTAGGAACGTTGATAGGGTAATGTTAAGAGGATCATTATGGTAATGGTTAGGAACGTTGATAGGGTAATGTTAAGAGGATCATTATGGTAATGGTTAGGAACGTTGATAGGGTAATGTTAAGAGGATCATTATGTTAATGGTTAGGAACGTTGATAGGGTAATGTTAAGAGGATCATTATAGTAATGGTTAGGAACGTTGATAGGGTAATGTTAAGAGGATCATTATAGTAATGGTTAGGAACGTTGATAGGGTAATGTTAAGAGGATCATTATGGTAATGGTTAGGAACGTTGATAGGGTAATGTTAAGAGGATCATTATGGTAATGGTTAGGAACGTTGATAGGGTAATGTTAAGAGGATCATTATGGTAATGGTTAGGAACGTTACTAGGGTTAAGAGGATCATTATGTTAATGGTTAGGAACGTTGATAGGGTAATGTTAAGAGGATCATTATGGTAATGGTTAGGAACGTTGATAGGGTAATGTTAAGAGGATCATTATGGTAATGGTTAGGAACGTTGATAGGGTAATGTTAAGAGGATCATTATGTTAATGGTGGTCGTGATAGGGTATGTTGGATCATTATGGTAATGGTTAGGAACGTTTATGAGAGGTCATTATGGTAATGGTTGAAGTTGATAGGTAATATTAAGAGGATCATTATGGTAATGGTTAGGAATGTTGATAGGTTAATATTAAGAGGATCATTATAGTAATGGTTAGGAACGTTGATAGGGTGATGTTAAGAGAGTAATGGTTAGGATAATTATTAGAAAACGCTGAAATATCGAAAATCAGTTAAATTATTCATTCCCTTCATTTGAGCAAAACTATTCTCATCTAAGAATAGGTTACGAGAGGTCGCTCATGATAATGTTTTCTATCTGTTCAAGAACTATTCTGAAGTGGAAAAATATAGCTACGTGACTTTTAGGAAAAGTTTTCCATTCAAACTTGTCTGTACATTTCGTTTATCTCGAACGACATAAATTTCGTCGCAGTCCCATTATTACGGGATTTATTCATGTTTTAGCTCACGCAAACGTTTGTGTTCTTCATAATGACTCAACTTATAGACCAGACTATAAAACAAATATTTTTTTCATTTTTTGTATTCAGTCTCAACATTCGTTTTTAAATTATATGTCTATCCCGAACCACAATTATCAACATAAATTTTATTTGTTTTTTTTCTATTTGCCTATTTGTAGTCTGGTTTATATGTTGTTGCGTAAGTAAGTTTCTTTTTAGCTAAGTTTATTTATTTAAATCATTTAAGGGAGAAACTATGTATCAGTTCACTTACACCG